>JAEIGP010000806.1:15927500-20970000 GCA_018904095.1 Zaprionus ghesquierei
AAATATTTATTATTTATTTATATTTATTGTTTGTTTATAATTATTTAAAATTTTTCATTAAATTTCATAGAATTTATTAAAAATATTTTTACATATTTTTTTATTAAACAAAATAATATCGGCATACATTTAGAAAAATTTTTTCCAATCTAAAATGCTGTTCAATACCTGCATAATATTTTTTCCGAAATCAAAACAAACCAAATATACATTTAACTACTTATCTTGCCATAAAAAGTTCCCTAACTTTGCAGGTCTTTTAAGAAACCATAAAATTTCTATTTACATAGTACACAAAAAAAAAAAAGAAAAGAAAACCTTCTCCTTTCCTTCTGGCAAATCAGGGCAACTTTAACACTTTTTATGCTCCGGCCTCATGTATTATTCCTGCTCACTCACAGAACTAACCTCAGCAACTACAGCCCTACAGCCCTACAGCAGATACCTTTCCCTGTCCATGCCGTGTCTCGGGGTCAGAGGACAACAGAAAAAGTCATGTCTCTTATCGTAATCTTTTCCAGACAGCTGCGTTGACTTCCGTTTATGGTACATTTCTTTTGGCAATCTCCTCCCCTTCTTGATGCGACCCTTTTTCGATGATGATGGAAAACCCAACGCCGCATTGCTTTATGGCCATAAATATTTCATTATGAATTTTTCTCTCTTCGACGTGGTCGGCCAACGCATTTCGAAACGCTTTTTGCCTATGCACAGTAGAAGTAATTTTGCCTAGCTACGTTTTGGGGTTCCTTAGCGCAAAAGTTGGCCGAAATAAATAATAAAAAATGCAATCCATAGACGCTTCAATGAACCCACCTACCCCATACCCAGCTTCGCTTTTTTGGTGGGAGAAACCGAATTTTTTTGTTCTTACGCGTCAAAATGTGCCTCGGCACGGTAGGGTTAAGCATAGCTAAGTATTGATGTTTGTCGAGGGGTTGGGGCTGGATGGGGTTAACTTTACTCTGTTTTCTTCAGTCGGCGCGTTCGTGACATCTGCAGGTCGCATTAATAATTAAATCAAGCAATAAAAATTCAGCACGAGTGGCAGCCAAGCCAAGGCAAGCCAAGAGCGGCTGCGGCTGCCCGAAAGCTCAGCTAAATAGGGAAAATGAAAAAGTTGATTTAGAGAAGGCAGCTGGAGACGTTAAATACCCAGCATAGAAATGCGGAAAGCAAAAAAATTTGTGTTTAAGAAACGAATTAAATGAAGCTGCTAAAGCACATTAAAGCTGCAGGAAGAGCTTAAAGCTTTTAACAATTTATCGTAATTTTAATATTTTCCTACAGTTCTGTTTAATAATTTTGCAGTTGATCTTCAAATATCCCTAAAAGCTTTGAGAGCCACTGTAAGTTCACTTAAAATAATGCATAATAAATTCGAAATTTAAAGCTTTCACAAAAGCTCATTAAAGCTCACTTTGAAAATACACATTTAATCTAACTGGGCTCAATTTGTATTTTTAACAAACAAATTTACACTAAAATGTATCACAAATATTTTTTACTTTTACTTAACATAAATTCAAAAAGCAACAAATTTATGTTTAGAAATGAAAATCACTGAATGAAGCTGCTAAAGCACATTAAAGCTGCAGGGAGAGCTTAAAGCTTTCACCAATTTATCTTAATTTTAATATTTTGCATACAGTTTTGTTTGATAATTTGAAAGTTGAGCTTCATCTACCCCTAAAAGCTTTCAAAGCCTCAGTAAGTTCATTTAAATTAATACATAATAAATTCGTTATTTAAAGCTTTCACAAAAGCTCATTAAAGCTCACTTTAAAATACACAACTAATCTAACTGGACTCAATTTGTATTATTTACAAATAAACTTACACTGAAATGTATCACAAATATTTTTCACTTTTACTTTACAAAAATTCTGAAAAGCAACAAATTTATGTTTAGAAATGAAAATCATTGAATGAAGCTGCTAAAGCACATTAAAGCTGCAAGAAGAGCTTAAAGCTTTCACTAATTTATCTTAATTTTAATATTTTGCCTACAGTTTTGTTTAATAATTTTGCAGTTGATCTTCATCTACCCCTAAAAGCTTTGAGTGACACTGTAAGTTCACTTAAAATAATACATAATAAATTCGTAATTTAAAGCTTTCACAAAAGCTCATTAAAGCTCACTTTAAAATACACAACTAATCTAACTGGGCTCAAAAAATACACTGAAATATATCACAAATATTTTTCACTTTTACTCTCGCTGTCTAACAGCCCGATATACCCCATTTGCCGCTCATAATGACTGCGCATAGAAATACATAAATCATTAACTTGCCGCACGAAATGCTGCCCCAAAAAGTATGCTATGCAAAAGTTCGATTGACATTTTCACTGCCCCTGCCCCACCCCCCCCCCCCCACTCCCCTTTTTCATTGTTGCTGTAAAATACAAAATACAAACAATTAGATATGTCTGTGCATTATTTATTTATTTTCGCACACGAATTGCCAAATTCATAATAAATTAACATTGTCTTGGAAAATTGAAAATGCCGCGCCGGCAGAGCCAACAACAGCAACAACAACAACATTCTTACGCACGAATAATTCAGTAATGAAAATCGCATCGTCATTGCGCGGATGCTCGCGCGGAGCTGGGGGGAGGCAGTACAAGGACTCCTCCGGAAGAGATTCCGCTGCCTGTGTCGTCTCCGCGGGCAACATTGTTGTTAATATTTTGCTCAGTGCGCTGCGAGCAAATGCGATTAAAATTGTTAGAGAAAATTACGCCCAGAGATTTGCGCGCATTGTTGTCTGCCACGAATACATATCTATCTCTCTCTCTCTCTCTCTGGCTGTTGCTGTTGCTTTTGTAATCTAATAAAAATAGTTTGTGCTGCTCATAAATTCGCAGATAGAAATTCCAGCTGCGTAAAGGAAATTACAAGAAAATTAAGAAAGTTCGCAGCGACCGCTCGCAGTGCGTGCAACTTCAAGTTTAATCAATACGCAAGCCGCATGGGGGCGCTCGAGTGCACCCCCTTCAAGCACACGCACACACACGTTTTTTTCGCTTTATCCACTACGAGTTATTGTTGTTGTTGCTACCCCGTTGCGCTTTGTTATAAACTTGCTGAAATTTTTATGAAAAGCATGCTCAACCGGGCTTAAGTCGTCCCCCCGCCCCCTCTCTGTCTCTCCCTGTCTCTGTCTCATCTTTATAAGCCCGGGTCGCGCGCCCTTTGACGCTGCGCACATATCTCGTTGCCAAGTCGAGGCGTTTGTAAATATTTTAATTGAAATTAAAATTTAGCTTTACTGCCTCAGCTTTTACTCACAGTTTTTAGCCGCTTTTTAGCCATCTTTTTTGCCTTGCTTGTTTCTTTTACCTTTTGCCTTTTGCTGCTTTATCTCACACAGTAAGAGAGAGAGAGGGGGAGGGGGCAGAGAAAAGGACTTTGGCAAGTTGCCAACCGTTGGCTCCCCGAGGTCACAGGCTGCACAGGAATCTAAATATAAATTTAATTTGGAGTTGCCAAGCTTGAAGCTGCCTGCCCTAGTAGGGGTATTCCCACTGGCTATCGGCTTTGGTTGTGCGACACTGTCATGGCAATCGGTTGACTGACTAGGACAGCTAAGTTTGGCTATGGATTTTATTGAGCTAAATGGAAATGTTTAGGGCAAGTTTTGAGGTCGTTTTGATAAAAAGAGCAGGTGGAATATTTAAATATAATTTGTATACGATAGTATCGATAGCGATAGTAAGTTGTTGAAAATCTTTAAAACTCACAGCAAATAAATGGCTAAGTTTATGGAAAGTTTTGAGGTCACTTTGACTACAGTTTGACTTTGAGAAGGTGGTAAAAAATTATTATAAAATATATTTAGAATACTATCGGTATCGATAGTAAGCTGTAAACTCTTTACATTATTCGAAACTTACAGAAAGTACATTCTTTGGATTTTCTGAACTACCTTCAAAGCAAAAGGTAGCAAATTCAAAGCAGGAATAGGAATTATAAAGATGATGTTTGGGTTTTTGCGTTGCTATCGGCTTAAGCGATAGTAAAGCGGAAACTCTTTGCTAAATTTGAAATTTTCAAAAAACTACAAACTGCTGAATCCTTTAGCTTCTTTTGTCTTTGCAAACCTGTCAAAGATTAAGCAATAATCTGCAGGAAAAAAAGTTAGCCAAACTTTATGTTAGATAAAAACGTGTGTTTTCCATTTGAAGTTTGAGTCACTTGAGATTTCGGATGCAAAAAGAGAAAGGGAGAGCGAGGGAGAGAGACCGCAGCCGGAAAGTGACTTTTGCATTGAGTTTCAATGCCAGAGTGAAACTTTTTCAAAGCAATTAGATAAGGGTTGCCTGGCCAAGGATGCGTGTGTGTCTGTGTGTGTGTGGGGAAGGATCCATTTTGAAGCATTTAATCAGCGTAAAGTTTGGGGCAGAAGTTCCAAAGTCGCCAGCAGATGCAGCTGACCAGAGCAGACAGGTAGAGAGAGAGTGGGTGGGGGGACCGAAATCTCATTAAAGGCCCGTCGCAGTGAATTGGCCAAGTTCTATTTAGCTTGAATAATATTTGGGCAAGCGTTAACGGAACTGGCCACTAACTGGATGGGCAAAAACAAAGAATAATATTTAAGCACTTAAGCAGGCCTTCCACTGCTCGAGTCGCCACTCTCCACTCTCCACTGGCATGCCGGGTCCAGTCTGCTCCACTTGAGTGGAGGCGCAGTGTGCGTGCGTCCACTCACAAATTAGTTAGAAGATGAATGGCCCAAAGTCGCAAAGTTTTGCAGCTTTTACTTGGGATTTAGTGTGTGCGGCAACGGCTGTAACTGGCTGACGTTGCCGACGGTGCCCCATCGCCCCTTCCCTCTCCCTGGCACGTCTTTGACTCTGAATCATGCTCTTTAGTCTTTAGTCTTTATTTAAAGCACAAAACTTTTTTAATGAATGCTCTTAGTTCTGCACATATTTTTAATGCATAGTTCATTAAAAAGCAACTTTAGCGGAGACCCTCGCAAGGTACTCCTCGCCCCATCCCTTTTCTGCCTCTTATTGCACTTACTTAGTGCAGATTTATGCGCACAAAGTGGCTCAAGTGTTCAGCCTGCGATTTGCGATTCACAGCGGGCAAGGCTCGAAATGGACTTGCAAATTGGCCTGCAAAGTAGTTTACACTGCAACAAATTGCGTGGCACTTATGCGGAGCGCATTTAATGCAGTCTATAAGTAAAGTTATGAAAATTCTTGAAAGTTACTGATCGATAGGGAATGGAAGAGCAGGAGCAGGTAGAGCAAGCAAGCAGATTCTATAGAGAGTTGGGAAGAAGGCACAGAGGGGGGAAGGGAGAGAGAGACAGATGGCAAAGAATGATACAGAGTACGAGGCTGAATAATGAAAGAAACAAAAACCAAATCAAAGTGAATAGAAATGCTGATATAGAGGGGGAACTTGGAGGAGAAGCTTGCAATCAAAACAGTTTTTCAGAAATCAAAAAATGGAAAGAGAGAAGAGTTAGAAATTGACTGTGGCACAAAATATGTGGACGACGAAATTACGTTTTTAAGATAAAGGGAAAAGGAAAGATGCCAGGAGCATCCTAAGAGAGAAAGTGAGAAAGTGAGAGATAAGAGCAGGAAAGCTTCATGGATTGAAGTAGATATCAAAATTAAGTGAGAAAGAAGGTTCAACTTAGAGAGAGAGAGCAAGGCTGATAGGTACACAGAAAGAACTTAAGTATAAGCGAGACAAATAGATTGTCACAAAGAAAGAGAGAGAGAGAGAGAGAGAGAGAGAGCGAGAGCGAGAGAATAGATTACTAAAAAGAAGGCACGATTTAAATTCTTAAATTTAAAGATCAGCTCACTAAATCAAAGCGTTGTGTATAGACATCATATCCTAAAGAAAGTACTATGGTTCTCTAAAATCTTAAGAAAACCAGAAAGGAAGACTACCTTTGACAGGCCGAAGGTTTTATACCATTGCAGTTACTCCACATATTAAATTAGCTGATAGGTTCTATGGTAGCTTAACGATATATCTGTCCGATTTTAATAAAACTTGCATAGCCTTAAATGGACATACTTAGACATATATCAAGAAAGTTTTATAGCGATTTCTTGAAAAATAACAAAATTCGTCCGATAGGTTCTATGGTAGCTATACGATATATCGGTCCGATGTGGCTCGTTCCGACTTATTTACAGCGTGCAGCAATAAGCAACATGCATACCAAGTTTCATCAAGATAGCTCTAAAACTGAGGGACTAGTTTGCGTTACAACAGACGGACGGACAGACAGACGGACATGGCTAGTTCGATTACCCTATTGATGCTTACTAAGAATATATATACTTTATAGGGTCGAAGATGTCTCCTAAGGTGCTTTGCAAACTGCTGGCCAAAAATAATATACCATCTGCAATGGTATAATGACAGAGAGGGAGAAAGGAAGAGAGAGTGAGATAGGAAGAGAAAGGAATATTTGATATTCCATGTTATTTTTAGCTACTTTTCGCTTACATTTTTGCAGATTTCCCTGTCAAATACGCCTCCATATTGAGCAATCCAATATTTGGCAACAGCCTCCACTTGCCTATCAATATGTTCACAGCAATTTTTCGGGAGTTTTTCCGTTATTCTCTACAATTTTTTGTCGACCTTTATTTTTGTTGTCTCTTCGGTTGACAGTCATATCACGTAGTATCATCGCAAAGCTGATACGCCGTGTATAATGGGATTTGTTTATTGGTATCATTTGCGCCAACTTTTTGTTGTCTACAACCCCCTTGGACTACCTACCCCCTACATAGAGCTCCCCGGCTGCAGCCCCTCCCCCATGTAACCCCTCTGCCCATGGCACAAAGTTTCGTATTGCGTTTTAGAGTGCACAACGTAAGCAGCTAAAGTGGACCGAGAAAAACGTACGTACGCTTCGCTAATCCCGGACAGCTGACAGCAGGAGCTGGAACAGGGGCAGAGGCTGGGGCAGTGGGTAGGGAAGGGGTAGGCAGTGAGGATTGGGTTCCAGGTGCGAGCACGTGATGCCTGAACGCAATATTGACACTTTCAACGACTTGACGCGCCAAAAGTCATAAAGGGAGTCCGGGCACAAAAGTTGCCTCAGATTGCACTGTGGAGCTGCGAGCTGGGAGCTGGGAGCAGGAGCTGGCGCCCACTGAGGTGGCTGCATAAAAGTAAATCCATGGATTTTTGTGTGTTTGCCACTTAAACTTTTTCGCACCACCCCGCAGACGAGGGCGAGGTGGAAGGGGGGAGACCTTTGGCAGCGTCTTTAAGTGCCGCACGGCGTCGCCTCTGGACGTCTGCGGCAGCCAGAAGAGAGAGAAGGGGGAGCAGCTCTTGTGTCTGAGGGTTGGCTGCGTGTGCCGGGCATTATTTTCATTGTCGCATTTTTCATCATCACCCCCCCTGCAGCTGCCCCTGCCCCGCCGCCCCTGCAGTATTTTTTTTATAGCGCTTTCTCTGTTTGGCTTCGGCTTTGGCTTTGGCTTTGGCTGCACCTGTGCGTCGCTTAGAACCGGAAGCTGCACATCAGCACTGCGTGTGGGTGGGGACTCTTCTTCCCTCTCTCTTCCTCTTCGGTGTGTGTGTGTGTGTAGTCACGCTGTCTGGCTAGTCTCGACGCTGTCGTTGTCGTCGCCGGCAATTGCCACTTTCAGCCCGTGTGCATTGTCTCTTGCTTTCTTTTGGTTAGCAAATCTCTTTTGAATTATTACTGTAATTACCGTTGAGTTTCGCCCGGCATCGTCGTTGTCTCCATCTCCGTCTCCGCCTCCGTCTCCGTCATCGTTGTCCTGCTCTCCTGGAGCTGTTGTGACACCGCTGATGACTGTGTTGATCCGACGATTATGATTTTATTACGTTTTCGTGTAGTTTGTGCTCAGCTTGCTTAATTTTCCCCGTGCAGCCTGCAGCGTGAGTTATGGCACCGATTTCGGCTACCCTACACCTCCTCCTTTCTCTCTGTCTCTCTCGTAATCGCTTGTAATGTAGCCCGCACTAGGTTTACGGACGGTGTCACTGGATTTCTTTGCTTGATAAACGATGCTTTGTTGAGCTGCGCGTTTAATTGTAACTGCCCCCCTGTGGAGGGAGCAGAGGCGTAGCAGGGGGGGAGGGGTAGCCCACTGTATGCTAAGCTATTTCTCTTGTCGCTTACCTAATCAAAATTGATTGGCATAGGTCTTGCTTACGGGGGAGAGGCAGAAGTCTCTTCATTTCCTTTGTGCATATTTAGAGGGGGGGCATCCTTAGGTATGGGAAGGGGGGGGGGGATGGTTCAGGGGGATGGCATTATCAATGGTCGCAATTTTCATGCGGCTTGTGGAATTTTCAGATTTCGTTGCATGTTATTGGGTGGTTCAATGAGTTTCGGAATTTTCCAGGGATTTGTGGTAAGTTATGCGATGCTTGGGGTTGGGAAATTACAGAACGCATACAAAGATGTTTTTAGTTTCAGATCGAGGGGTTAAATGTGCTTAAATATTATTTATTGTATTGTTTATATATTTTATGTTCATTTTGTATGCTAATATTTAGGGTAATAAATGATAATAGGGTGTGCATAACTTTCTAGATATGTTAGATATGCTTCGCATGATGGCTCTGTATTTCTCTCCTCTCTCTCTCTCTCTCTCTCTATCGCTCTCTACCTCTACCTCTACCTCTACCTCTACCTCTACCTCTACCTCTACCTCTACCTCTACCTCTACCTCTACCTCTACCTCTACCTCTACCTCTACCTCTACCTCTACCTCTACCTCTACCTCTACCTCTACCTCTACCCTCTACCTCTACCCTCTACCTCTACCTCCACCTCTACCCCACCCCCACCTCCACCCCACCTCTACCTCTACCTCTACCTCTACCTCTACCTCTACCTCTACCTCTACCTCTACCTCTACCTCTACCTCTACCTCTACCTCTACCTCTACCTCTACCTCTACCTCTACCTCTACCTCTACCTCTACCTCTACCTCTACCTCTACCTCTACCTCTACCCTCTCCCCTCTCCCTCTCCCACTCCCTCTCCCTCTACCTCTACCTCTGGTCTCGTCCGTCTGTCTGTTCGTCCGTCCGTTCGCGTCCGTTCTGTCCGTCTGTTTGTACGTCTGTCCGTCCGTCCGTCTGTCCGTCCGTCTGTCCGTCTGTCTGTCCGTCTGTCTATCCGTCTGTCTGTTGCAACGCAAACTAGTCCCTCACCTTTGGAGCTATCTTAATGAAACTTGGTACACATGTTTCTTATTGCTGCACGCTGTAAATAAGTCGGAACGAGCCGGATCGCACCGATATATCGTATAGCTGCCATAGAACCTATCGGCCGACTTTAATCATTTTTCCAGATATTGCTGTGAAACTTTCCTTTCTTTTCTTGAACTCTCCCTCAGCAAGTTCAACAATCTTTTTCTCTCTCTCCCTCACTTTCTGCTTGTCTACACTTTCGACTCTCTTTTTCTCTCCCCCATAGCTCTGACTTTCTTTCCGCAATATTAACGCAGCTGCAGGCAAACTACGACTTCCCTTCCCCCGCCTCCCCCTGCTTCGCTCTTTAAATGTCATGCTGTTAATCCCGGTGAAAGTCTACCACATAAGATCCTTTCCCCATTCCTCTTCCCTTTCACACTTCCACTACTCCTGTCCCCTTCTCCAGTCGCGCACACATAACACACATTTAACTCTTGCTGCGGCGCCTCCGTCGACTGTTAAGTACAATGTAAACCGCGTCGCACATTCCGCAATCCGCACAGCAACAACAACAACAACTACTACGACAGACACTAACAGCGCGACAGACGGACAGACAGACAGACGGATAGACAGACGGCAGTTAGACAGACACAGGGCAGCGCCATGTGGCGTAGTTGGTATCTAGGTGGAAGGGGTGAGGGGGGGGAAGGGGGTGCCCCAACGAATTTCGACACATGTTGCCGCAATAAAAATGTCAACACACACATAAAACATCTTCTAAAATGGCATTTGCACAACGGCGTAAAATTCCAGCAGCCGAAAAATTTGAAGCATAATAAATGGTGCCATGCCTGGGCGAACAATTGCCACGCACACACACACACACACAGGCAGGCAGACACACTCGCACACACTCCCCCCACACTCGCACGTGCTTAAAGCTGCTCGTGGCGCGGCATACGCACATTGCTGGCCATTAAATGCGCATTCCTTGGCCATATAGAAATTTATAGACCAGAAGCGCACAAGACGTTCCCAGCGAAAGTGTTGTACGCGGAGTGAGAGAGAGAGAGAGAGAGAGAGGGAGAGTGAGCGCAAATGAAAATGCGAGCGAGTGAAAATGTTGAATGTGTCGCACAAGTTGCAAGTCGCGCAAGGCTTTCGCTTTCGTTTTGGCCAGCACGAAAGTCGAGCTGCTTTTCCCCCCCCCTCCCCCTCCCTTTCACTCCCTACTCCATGCCCCATGCTGCGCGCGTGTGAGCGGAATTTTAAAAAATATTGTTGCCTGCTTTTAGGCGTGCGCCTCTTTAATGAGATAATCTGCGACTCTCGCTGCTCATTTGCCGTAATTGAAGGTTCACTTACCGACAACGCCCCCCCCTCTTCCCTTTGCACGCTGCGCTCGTCACCCCCCGCTGATTACAAGTGCTGTGCCCAGAGGCGCGACTGGCAGGGGCTGGAGCACTGCGTAATGATAGTGCCCCGACCCGTACGTGCGTGCAGAGAGAGAGAGTGGGAGAGAGAGAGAGCATAGAGCTGAGTCTAGCGCTCATCTCGTGCTCATCCCGTGCTCAGCCCCAACTCGTTGTGGTGGGCTGCACCACATGCAGCCGCCGCCAGCTGGGGGGGAAGCCGAGCATGGTAATCTGCAATAAATGAGGCATGTTGGAAGATTTATTTGATTGCTTTATTTAATATTTTAGAAAAGGCAGATGTTTCGCTGCCGATAAGAGAGGGAGAAGGAAGGAGAGACAGAGTGGGAGAGAGAGTTGACGTTGAATTATGACTGACATAATGAAAATTTTTGCCAAGGTGCAAGGCAAGGGATTTCCGGCGCGCCGACGGTGACAGTTGCAGATTGCGAAAAAGTGTTGACATTCTCAAGGGGGGAAAGGGAAAGGTGTGTGTTGCGAGAGAGATTTATGTTTGTGCACAACTTAAATGACAATAAATCGCAGCAGTTATCATATGCAAAACTGGCCTAGATATGTCAGTAGAAATTCCAAACAATTCCTCGCTTTGTGGGAATTAAAATTATGCGCAGCCCTAAAAGTATGCTACGATTTTTGGCACAAAAAACTTGAAACTTTAACCTAGTAAAAGCACTCGAAAAACTGCTACCAAATCAATGGTAGAGTGCGCATACGCCCCGTTGGCCAGCCAGGCAGCTGTGCAACTGTTACGCCTTGACCATATGGTTAGCTCTGCTCTGGCCACAGCAATTACTACTCCAAAGAGAGAGAGAGAGAGGGAGTGCGCATACGCACCGTTGCCCCAGCGTAGTGGAGCCACCATCTATCAGCAATCTATGCACATAAACGTGCAGCAACTAACAACTAAATTTCATTAAGCCGCAGCGCACAAATTGAACTACAACAGGCAGCAACAACACCAGCAACAACAGCAACAAAACGTGGTTGAGGGCCATGCAGAAAATTTAAGTGCCCCAGCGAGCGAACCCGAAGCAAACGAACCAATTTCGCTGCTCTCCCCCTACCGCTCTCTCTCTCTCTCTCTGCCACCGAAAAAAGTGGCATCAACAACAGCAGCGGCGGCAGCAAGTCGTGCATGAAGCAAGGGACGGACGCAGGCACAAAAATCAGGCAACGGAGCATGACAAGCAAACGCAACGTAGCGCATCCTGTGCCAGCAACATTGCCACCACAGATCGCCTGCTGCTGCTGCTGCTGGCCAACTTCAAAATGCTGTGCCGCACGTTGCCGTTGCCGTTGCCTGTTACTGTTGCAGCTGCTTGGGACCGCGTCGTTGTCTATGGGTTGCCCCTGCTCCACGCTTGGCTGACTCCCATGCTCGTGTGATAACAAAATGAAAACTTTGGCGAGTGGCGATGCCGAAGCTGTAGCTGTAGCTGTAGCCGAGCGACCAACGGCGCACCGCATGTCTGGCATATTTAATTTATTTATTTTATGCAAATTTCGGATAATGTATCTGCGGCCGCAGGACACAGCACAATAACAACAAGAGCAACGAACGACGACGGCCACAATAGCAGCAGCAGCGGCAGCAGCGGCAACAGCAAGTGGCAACATCAAGGGGTTCTTGGCCAAGGTGGATCACTGGTAGGGCAGAGCGTGGGACGGGGGGGCGGGGGTGCACGAAAAATTCTAATGAAAGCAATTGTTGCCAAACCGCGCAGCAAAATTATGCTGCATAGGGCCACGCCCCCAACCACCCATTTGCCGCCCCTTCTGCGCGCGCAACGGCTGGCTGTGGTTGCCTGCGTGATATTTAGCATTACACGCTTCATTGTCTAAAGTGGCGCCCAGGGAGGCGCCTCAACCAAGTGCCCAGGCAGGCAGCTTGCCCCAAGCCTTCGCTAGCCCACTACACCTACTCATTGCCCGCCCCTCCCCCTGCCCCCGCCTGCTCCTCAGTTTGCCCATCCATATTGTATTTATTCAAAAGTTTGAAGCCGCCTGCTTGCACTAACTACTAATGTGCGGTTGTCTCTGTGTCTGTGTGGGTGTGTGTGTGTTGAGGAAGGAGGGGGTGGTAGAGGTCTTGCTGCGCCACGCCCATTGTGTGCAAGTTCTATCTAGCGCCATTTGCTTTTTATTGTTAAACTGCTGAAAAGTTTTACCATAATTTTGCTAGCTCACTCGTTTTTTGGTTTTTCACTTTTTGTCTTCCTTATTCCTTCTTCCCCCTCCTCCTCCTCCCCTTCTCCTTCTTCTGCTCTGCGCTGGAATAATGAAAAGCAACTGCGAGATCAGCTGGCACTGCGAAGTCGAAGTTGCACTATCCTGGCTAAGTTTTATATGCTCAAGTTATAATAATAAATAAATTTACATAATTAAAAAATTCGTGAAAAAATGTTGCAGAATTTTTTAAAAATAAAATATAAGTTAAAACAATTGTTGCAGATTTATAACAATTAAATATAAATATTTTTGTAAATGTTTTAATAATTGTAATTTTAGACGTTTAGAATTTAAAATATATTATAATAAATATGCTTAAAAAATTTAAAAATATTTATAAGTGTTTTTTATGTTGCAGAATTTTTTGAAAATAAAATATAAATTAAAACAATTGTTGCAGATTTATAACAATTAAATATAAATATTTTTGTAAATGTTTTAAAAAGTGTAATTATATCTTAGTGTATTTTTTTTATATATTTTTTATTTAATAATAAATATGGTAAGCTTAAAAAATTTAAAAATATTTATAAGTGTTTTTTTTTTTAAGAAATATATTTAATAAAATATTTAAGTATTCATTTATATTTTTAATTTCCTTTTTTAATTTACCTTAAATTTTATATGCCTCGCCAAGCTTGCACAAGGGTGCGCTGTGTGTGTGTTTGGCAAAATATTACGCATACGCGCCGTGGGAATTTTGCACTAATTAAAATGGTTTTTCCGCTGACGTTTGTAATTCCCACACAGATTTGCAAACGCAAAATAAAAATCAAGTATTTATTTTATGGTATATGCAGATATATATATGTATATTGCTGCAGCTTCCGCAAAAGGCCGCAGCCTTGGCACATGTGAGTGAGTGCGCGTGTGCAATAAATTAGCATTAAAATGCCTTGGGGCGTGCATGATTTGCCCCACCCCCTACTAGCCTCTGCTACCTTCTACCACTGCATACTATTTTTTTCTGATTTTTGCTCTGCACCTTTTAGCAACTATCACGTGCAGCTAATAAATTCAGATTGGGCCATTTAAAGGGATTTCGCATAGCATGCGAGTTGGCTGAGGGAGGAAGGGAGCGAGGCGGAGTAGGGGATGCGAAAGGCTGTTGGAAAAGTGATTAACTTTGACCGCGCTGGGCGAGTTGGGTAACCTTTTTTTTCTCGCTTTTGCTCTCTCGCATTGAATGCCCGCTTTGTGCAATTGTATGCGAAACATTTGCGACTTCCAGCCCTGCGACTGAACACTCTGCTGCCTTTCTATGGCCTTTTGCCTCGTTGTTGTTATTGCTGCTGCGCCCCTTTTTTTTCGAAACGTCGCTTGCAGTCCATTTACCTGCACAATTGACTGATTTTCTAAACGGCGACCCTTCGTTTTATATATATTTTTTTTGGGACAGCTGAAAAAAAAAAACTTTTAACTGAAACCATCAACATTTATTTAGCTGCTCGACTGGGCTGAGCTCTGCAATTGTTATTCCTTTTGACGTTTGCTATGCGCAGTTGGGCTAAGTTGCAGAAATGGAAATCGCTTTCATAGCGTTATTAAGGGGAATTGAAAACTATTGTAAGATTATTCTAAAGGTTTCAAATAATTTGAAAAAATGTTATACTACGTTTTCTAGTTGTTAATTAATAAAACATAAAAGTTTGCAAGGGAAACTTCATTAATTCCCGCTGAAAAGTATGCTATGCTTTTTGTTCTTTCGTGCGCTGAAAAGTATGCTATGATTTTATTTACTTTTCATTTATGTTGCAAATGCAAAACTAAATCTCTGTTAGTTTCGACAACAAAACGAGTTTTGCCTCAACAATATTATTTTGCGTTCCCCCTCTCTCTGCCCCCCCGCATCGTAAATATTCACTAAGCAAGAGACAAGACAAAAAATTACATTTCCCGTGGTCAGTTCTCTACTATCTACGTTTTTTTGCGTTGTTTCCTCTGCGCTCCATTTTTTTTTTGTTTGTTCGTCGTTTATCTCGCAGAACTTTGCCGGGGCTTAGCGCAGCTCTTGCCGGGGCTTTTCCGGGTTGCCCCGTCGCTGTTGCTGTTGCTGGCATATTTATGCGCATGTTGTGTTGGTCCGAGGCAGGCAATTTGCTGCTTTACAATAAGTGCCGGGACATAAAAATAATAATTATGCTTGTACCTTTTATGATTATGGTGTGAAAACAACAATTGTTCGTCGTGTATTTTCGGCAAAGGACAGCGACAACACTGGCGCACGCACGCACACACACACACACACACACAGCGTAGATTTACGACTCGTGTAGGTGGAGCAAATTATGAAAAAACAACAACAACAACAATGCTTAAAAAAACTGCGCTAAGGGGGCAGGCAACCGCAACGAGAACAACTCAATGTTATTGCCGGGCAGGGGCAGCAGATGCGATGTACAGAGAGGGGAGAGGAGGGGGGGGAACCCACCTTGGCCTTAACATTAAGCTTAGCATGGCTTTCAGCACAATAAACAAAAAGTAATTTTCACAAATTTGCCAACTTGTAAGCTACGCCCAAAGTGGGCGAAGCCAAGAGAGACCATTGGAATTTATGTGGCGTGCAGTTAACGCTGCCCCCACCCCCCACATCCCCCCGTATCGCACCCCCGCTCATCCACACACTGGCTGAGAGTGGACGCAGGTGTTGCTGCGGTGCTTGTCGTTAGCTGCAAGCCAGACGACGACGACGACGTTGGTTCTTAATACCGGATACACAAAGTTTTGTTAAAAGGAAACTGTCGCGACGCCATTTATTATGGCCGTCTGAAGGGTCGTTGTCGCCCCACAGATATCGCTAATGTGTGTGCGAGCTGCTTAAAGCGTTTCGTTTACACATATGCACACAGCACATCTCATTCTCTCTCTCTCTCTCTCTGTCTGTGTGTGTCTGTTTGCCCAGCGTGCTTATCGGGCGCGCCTAATTCAATCGGCCGTGGCAAATTAAAGTTCCATTTTTTGGCCAAGTCAAGCAGCGAAGCCTTTGAATGCCCAAAGAAATATTACATGGATTAAGACCCTTTGCGAAGGGTCAAAGTTCGATTACAAGCAACGATGTGCAATGACAGGGGCTTCTACGAAAAGAAATTGAGGGTAGTTAGTGCTGAGAAAAAGGGGGAAGAATAGAGATTTTACTTTTCAAACTTATTTGCGAGCTTTTAGGAGCTTTCAAGCTGCACTTAAGCAAAAGCTAAGCAACTTGAATGTACATCGAAGGGAAAGCGCATTATCCTAATGCTTTTAGCAGCTTTAAAGCTTCACAACAAGTTGCAAGTTGATTAAAAGCTTTAAATCATACTTGATTCTTGTGTGCCTGCTTTAATGAGCTTTGCAAGCTTTCTTAGATTATGCTGACGACCTTCCGCTGCCCTGGCAAGCAAAGTTCAAGTGCCCGCTTAAGCCAATGTCATTAGGTCCTTAGCATATGCGCATAAATCAGACGCCACTCTCCCCCCCTGCGCCACGAATAGGGGTGGCCCCAGCAGAAGGACGACAATCGAAATTGCTAAACGCTACAAGGACAATTCAAGCATGTAAATTAAAGCGCACGAGCAAGTTGCACCAAAAAAAAAAAAAAGGGAAAAAGGGCAAAGGGGACATGGGGGCAACGAACAAAAGGGACAATGCAAGCTAAGGCAAAGTCCAGTTGGCAGCTTCCTTAAAGACCAGCAGGGATATCGGCTGTGGCAGCGGCAGCGGCAGCGCGTCGCAAATGAAATTAAAGGCGAGCAAACAAGTTACGGTCAGACAATCAGCAATGGGCCAAAAGGACACTGGATAAGGACAACGGACAAGGGACGACAGGGAAATGCGACAGGGGACGACAGGACAGTGGACAGTGGACAGCGGACAGCGGACAGCGGACAACGCACATTGTTCCCCTGGCCGCTGCTTAAAGCAATTTCATTTGGACACGCCCATTCGGCCTCATCCCTTTTGCCCTCTTTGTGCGCTCTGTGCAAGATCTGCCTTTGGGAGCAGAGATTGATTTGTGCTGCCACTGTTGCCCCTTCTTCTCCTGCTACACTTTTTGCTTTTTGCCGGCCTGCCTGCCCTTTGATTAAATTAAATTTCATGGGACATATGTACACATTGAACGGAATTGGGTAGTTTCTCCGTTATTTTTTTTTTCTTGCGCTTTGGGTTATTTTTTGTTGGGTTGTTTGCCCGGATTTGAAAGAAAAAGTGCTGAAAAATTGCGCGTAATTTGCAGCAAATCCTTCGTGTAATTTGTTTGTCAACAAATGAGTGTGTAAATGTTGCTCATTTAACATTCTTTTGCCCTGTCTTTTGGCCTACACTTTCGCTTCCTTGCTGTGACATTGTCTAATGAGTTAATTAGGCTCTCTTGCCATGCGGGCTTCCATCCTTGTCTCTGACTCTATAAGCAGCTTGGGTCATTTTGCCTAATGATTGGGTCAGAGGCTACTAAACGATGATTCCAAATTAGTTGCAGATCATTTGCCAAACGGACGCCATAGCAAACAGCATGCAAAATTAATTGCAAGTCATTTTGTGCAAAAATATATAAAAGAAAACGTAATTTAGCTGCCTACAGCACTGATCTGCACTTGATCTGGCAGCACCGCATGCCATTATGTTAATTAAGGGCGAGAGCACACTAGCGGCTAAAAAGCGAAGATACATCGAAATTTAATATCGACAAAACTAATAATGAAAAGAAATAGATTTCACTGTTACTGCAAGTTAAGCTGAGTATATAAGCTAAAATTGTGGTCGAGAGCATTTATAATATATATTTCGCTGTAAGTTCACATTTCAATCGTTAGTGTGCACTCGCCTTAAGAAAGAAATTCACTGCAACGCTGCAACTTATTGACATTCACTTGCAACTTGCATGCTATCGATAGCGCCTCGATTGCTATCGACTTTCAATTTCGCTCTGAGTGCCAAAATTTTTGCAAAAAGTGTCTCTTATATTTTTATTATTTGACAAATAAAAATGCACATGTGTGCCAGTCAACTATAAAAACGCACAAAAGCGTAAATAATACAATGGAAAAATATGAATAACATAAATATATATAGAATACGGAGGAGAATGCATAAAAAGTTCCCCTTGCAACATGGACGGGCGGACAGCGAAACAATCGAGCGAAACAAAAACAAAGTTAAACCCAATACATTAATGGTATTTGCATTTGTACTGATTTTATTTGGTTTTTATTGAATTGATAAAATCAGGAACGAGAACAGACGCCCCGGACAAACGAGAGGGCTGCGTGCTCCTGTTTCGTACTGCTGCCGCTGCCGCTGCTGCTGCTGCCAATTTGATATTCCGATTGCAATTTATGTGCGTACGCTGTGCATGTATGTATGTGTGTGTGTGTGGTGTGTGTGGTGAGGGCGTGTCAGGGGAAGTCGTTGTGATTCTTTGGCGACCCCGCCACATGCCTTCCCTTACTCCCCATACACTTTTTCTCTCCCTGGCTATGTTTAAACATCTGCAATATGCTGCGGGAGCGAGAGAGAGAGTTTGAGTTTTCGGGTGGATCAATGCAGAGTGTATGTGGTGTACTGTGTGTGTGTGTGTGTGAGCGTGTGCGTGTTTATTTGGCACCACAAATGCGTTTCCTCTGTGTGGGTTGGCGGCTTGCTGCCTGCGGTTGTCGTTTAATGGAATTCCGCTCTGGCATTAAATGTGACACACAGAAGCTGCCAATTGGAATCCACATTTACAGTTACTGCCAGAGTAACGCACACACACAGACACACACACACACACCGATACAGTTACATTTGTGCAGTCACAGTGGAACCGGACACTCTGTCGGCCTCTGTCTGTGTCCTGTGGTTTGGCTTGTTTAAGTGTTAAATTAACGTTTTAACAGCTTCGATTATTCCGCCAGTTAATTTTTAATACTTGGGTTCAGTTTGCCCATTTGAAAAGTAGCCAAAAAAGCCGGCAAATCGAAAAACTGAAAACTGAAAACCAAAATCGCCCCCCGGCACAGCACATTCAGTCGCATCCTTTTGCCGTTATGTTCTTATTCGTACATTTTCATTAGTTTAATTAAAATTTTACACAATCTTCGTGCGTGTCTGACTGCCTGTGTGTGTGTGTGTGTTTGAGTGTGCGTGACTGTTGTGTGTGTGTCGGTGTGTGTGTGTCGGTTTCCGTTTCCTTTTCAAATTGAACCGCAAAAGTTTTTGAATGCCGAAACGAAGACGTGCCCAGGGCATGCGGGGATGGGGGGAGGGGCAGGGATTATGTTATTGCTTTTGTCATTTATGTGGTCCATTGTTGCACTTGAGTTAGTTGTTGCCGCAGAAGTTTCGCCACATGGCATTCATTTCAATTTGTCTGGTTATTTTTTTGTTTGGCCATACCCTTTATACATACATTTTGAGGGGGGAAGTATGCAAGAGTGAGGTAAATTAGATGTCAACTTAAGCTTTTCATAATCGAACTAGTACTATAAGTAATCCGATTAGACATTGGATAGGGTGTGCCAGGTGTATAGGGTATAAGCTCACATAGTTGGCATGCAATAACATTATTAATATAGGGTATACTCACTTGGCATGCCATAACAACTTATAACTTATGCGTAGTAAATTGAGGATTCTAGGGTATCTTACAGTTCGTGCTGCGTAGCATTTGCCATTGCTGGCCATTGACAGGCATTGAAACCGCAGTTTTCTTCTCGTTTATGCCCATTGCGGCTAGTTTGCTTAGTTCTGTGAGAGGGAACTAAAATAAATTCAGGCCCGCATTAAGGCCACAAAAAAAAAAAATAATTGTGGCTTTTGACCGCATTCTTCGTTTGCTTTTAGGAAACATTAAAATTTAATGTGCGCTCCGAGCAATAAATGAATTAGTTAACAAATCGCAAATATCCTCTGGGACCACAGCTTTAATTGGGCACAAAGCTTTAAGCTATAAGTAAATCTTGTTAGAATCGTTTTGAATATTTTCATATATCATGCAGTTCCTTTATTAATTCAGCTAATTAATAATCTTTATTGTAGTTTCACTGATCCCAATACAAATTGTGGAATCTAACAGATGTGCGGAATTCGCTTTCGCTAATGAACTCTTGGCGTGTGAAGCAGGACTAAACAATGCACCCACTCCAAGTGGCTGGAATGCTGCTGGAGCACCTTCGGACGGAGACGCCGCAGACGCCAGTCAGGGCGGAGGCAAGCACAATTCAATTATTATTTTATAATTAATATTTTGCACATTAGAAACGCATCAGCAGCAGCTGCTCAAGTTCGAAGCAACACACTCCCTCTCTCTTTCGCTCCATGGGCTCAGCGCACACGCAATTTAGTAGCGTGGGCGGCGGCGGCAGCATCATCATCAGTGGCAACTTGAGGCGGAGGAAGCACGAGCGTGTTGCGTGTGGCACAAAAAGAAAGAACTCAAAAAGAAAACTGAGAAAATATGAGAAATTAGGCAAGAAAATGTAAAAGTTTTCGCCCAGCGAAAGCAATTAATGAGAGAGCACGCGGCGCAAATCTGCAGAGGATGTGGAAGGGAAGGAAGGGTAGCCAAAGGAAAAATCTCGCTGTGCCGCACGGCACTTGATAAACTACTCAAGGAAATTGTGGATATATTTCAAATAGTGCGCGTTGCGCTTAAATGAAACGATTCATTTACAGGAAATTGCGTCGTTTTGTTGAAAATGTGATACGATTAATTTTCACCCTTTTCGGGTGAGTTCCCGAGTTCCTATAACTTCGTTGAAAATCAAGCGATTCTGGTATGGTAGATGGTATATTAATGTTTGCCAGAAGTTTTCAACGCACCTTAGGAGACATCTCCGACCCTATAGAGTATATATATTCTTAGTTAGCATCAATAGGAGAGTCGAACTAGCTATGTCCGTCTGTCCGCCTGTCCGTCCGTCTGTTGCAACGCAAACTAGTCTCTCAGTTTTAGAGCTATCTTGATGAAACTTGGTATACATGCTTCTCATTGCTGCAGGCTGTAAATAAGTCGAAACGAGCCGGATCGAACCGATATATCGTATAGCTGCCATAGAACCTATCGGCCGATTTAATATGTGGAGTAACTGCAATGATATAAAACCTTCGGCGTGTCAAAGGTAGCCTATCTTTCTTGTTACCTTATGGTTTTAACTCAAAATGAAATTGGCATTAATAATTCATAAATTTAGCGAGATCATATTTTTTTTAATAATTTGCATACCTCACCCTTTTCAAAATTTTTCAAAAAATTTTAATCTTTAATTTTTACTAAAAATCGATAGAGCAACTAAAAAATATTGTTGAAATGCGAGTTTAAAGCATTGTTTGTGAGTGCGAATTGAACATATAAGGGAAGTTATTGAGTTTTTCCATGTACTTTTGAGAATTCTACTGCAGGGTATACCGCAGTCGTTTCACGCTCTACGGTAGCTTTTTTGCACTTGCTTAGTCTGTGTGTGAATTCAATTAAAATTCAATCTTGCATGTAATTATGACTTTTATCAGTTGCCAGTCCCCTTTAGCAGCAACCTCAGTGAGCAGACCAGACCAGAGCGAACCAGGGATAACTGAATTGAAGGCAACCCTGCGACGTCGCCTTGTCAACTTTTATGCAAATTGCCGAAAACGTTGTAGTTAGAACTCAATTAAAAGCAAAATATTTACTCGATAGCCAAAGAGAGATTGATAACATGTTGCGGAGCAGACAATGGAGAAACGAGCTGATGGAGTAGAAGATACCCTGTAACACAGCTTGGAGAAATTAGTTGCCTTTCTGCTTGTATCATAAATAAGTAGTAAGAAGTTGCACTGTTATACGTTGAGTCGTAACTACCCTTTTTATGTAATTTTCTCTTTACAGGGTAACTAAAAAGATAAAGCTCGTTAAATGCGTAGGCGTGCCTCACACACTGACCAGCTACGACTTGGTGTTGCATGACTCTGGGCAAGCATAGACACGCTCACACACACACACACACGCGCGCGCACATGCACAGACACGCACAGCAGACACATGTATACATAATTATTCCTTGGCTGCCACTTCTGCCACACAGCAAGTCCCAGCAGTCTACTTAATTATATTGTCGTAACTTTAAATGTCATTTTGCTGCACACGAGATAGAGAGAGAGAGAGAGGAAGAGTGAAAGAGATGGTCGCCACTTGCAGAGACAAATCAGTCGGCGTACGTGGTGGTCGCACTCTCTGCGCTGCCAGTGTAAATAACAACATTGAGATTCATGTGGCACACTCGGGCGCTAGGAAAGGGAGGCAGGGGAGGTTGAGGCTTGTGCGACGAGCGCGTGCCATACGGACTGGCCTAATCCCGGGCTGCTCTTTCAACTCGGACGGAGTTCAAGAAACTTAAAATCAGTGCCAGGCATTCAGCGTTTCATGAAACATATTTGCCAGCTTCCGTTTCCGCTTAGCCTCCCTCTCTCTCTCTCACTCTAGTGCGTGACTCTGCTGTGCTTAGTCTCGTAAATATGCTGGGCAAATAATTCATCTGGCCAGATAATGCTGCACAGCACTGTATGCATACATATATAAAGCACTCATATGTATGCCCGACAAAATACCCACTACAATGAGTACGAGTCGAGTCAAGTTGAGGCTTTAAAATCGCATTAATATTTCGCTCAGACAATCTGCCTGATTCTGCGAATTGTTGGCAAACAATCCACAACAACAACAACAACAGCAGCAGCAACAACAATGGAAACAAATATTACAATACAATGCGAAGAAAAACCCAACTGACCAGTTTCACTGCGCGAAGACGTGGCAGGGGGGGCGGCTGTATAGCGTGTCATCTGTAAAGAAATGCCAGCTATAAAGTAATAAAATAATTGATGTGATTATCAAATCGAGAGAATCGAAAACTAATGGGGGGAAACATCTCGTAAGCTTCCCAGTTACGTAGTAACTATTTAGTAAGTATTTAGCTAACTTGAGAGCTTTGTCTATATATTCAAATTAATTATATAAAAAATTTGTATAAATTTTAAAAGTTGAAATATTTTTGAAATATTCTTTTATAAAGTATTGTATATTATAATTTTATAAAAATATTATTTTATATATATAAATATATATTATATTTTAGATAAATATAAAGTAAAAGAAAAAAATGTAATTAAGATTGTGATACGGGTTGATTTACATTAGAAGTATTTCTTGTTGAAATCTTTAAAATTATATAATTAAATATAAAACTAAATATATTATAAATATATATTATTATACAATTAAATTATTAAAATTAAATTAAAATACAATTAAAATAATTAATTATTTATAAATATATATATTATAAATATTATAAATTATTATTATACAATTAAGTGCAGAATTTAAGAAAGAAAGAATTGAGACTGTATTTAAACACATTGATATGAAACTTGTATTATATGTATAAAACATAAATTGGAATTTTTATATAATACTCCGCATCAGTAGACTTCCAAGCTGTAGGCCTTATGTGCCATGGTATACCCTACTATTCTGCAGATTTACACTTTCAACTTGTTTATAATTATTATTAAAATTTTTGTTTTTATTTTAAACATTTTTTCTATATAAATATATATAAATAAATATTTTATGTAATTTTAGTTTTATTTTTAAAATCATATACAAAATGTTTAAAATAATTATAATATATTAAAATTTAAATTCGTAAAAGTTAAGTTTGCATATTAACGTATTAATAATAACCCTTAAAATATGTAATTAATAATTTTAAAATAATGTCTTTATATTATAATTTTTTTTTTATTTTAAACATTTTTTTTATATAAATATATATAAATATTTTATGTAATTTTAGTTTTATTTTTAAAATCATAAACAAAATGTTTAAAATAATTATAATAAAAAAATTTAAATTCATAAAAGTTAAGTTTGCATATTAACGTATTAATGTAACCCTTATATTATGTAATTAACAATTTTAAAATATTGTCTTTATATTATAATTTTTGTTTTTATTTTAAACATTTTTTTTATATAAATAATATTTTATGTAATTTTAGTTTTATTTTTAAAATCATATACAAAATGTTTAAAATAATTATAATGCATGAAAATTTCAATTCGTAAAAGTTAAGTTTGCATATTAACGTATTAATAATAACCCTTAAATTATGTAATTAATAATTTATAAATCTATAAATTATGCGGTAAGCGCATTAACAATTCGTTGCGAGCCCAAACTGAATCTCTGTGCGAATTTCGCTGTACTTGATTGCACGAAACGTGATTAGAGTGTTAAGCGTAAACTGCCTATGCATATACATGAAAGTATATGCTATATCTGCGGCTTATGTATATATGTATATATAGTCTTAACCAGCTGCCGGCAGATCGTCTTGAAATTTAATCGACTTAATTGTTGTTGTTGCTGCTGTAGTTGTTTCTACTGTTTTATCGCCAAGCCGAGCAAGTTGCCGGCCTCGGCCAAACTGTGCCAAAACGAGTCGAGCTCGCGAGGAGCTGCCCAGTTTCAAGTTGACAATCGAATGAAGCGCAATGTGTTCGCCGGCCAAGTGGAACATTTTGTTGTTGTTGTTGCTGTCGCTGCTGCTGCTGACCTTGGCGCAGTCGACGTCATCGCATAGTCGCGTTAAACGCATTGTGGGCGGCAAACAATCGAAAGCGCCGCCCGTCGATGATCCCGTTGTATTTGCACGTCTCTTCAATCGTGATGCACGCGTCGAGGGTTTCCGCAATCCAAGCACCGGTGTCTACAACTTTCTGGGCATACACTATGCTGAGCCACCGATGGGTCAGCTACGCTATGCACGGCCAGTGTACAAGCGACTCGCTGGCGATGTGAATGCCACACGCCATGGCGCGCCGTGCATGCAGCCGCATCCGCAGCAACGGCATCGCATGATTGGCCACGAGAATTGCCTGCTGCTAAACATTTATACGCCCCAGATGCCGGACGAGACGACAGGCCTGCCTGTCTTTGTGTGGATACATCCGGGTGGCTTTCGCTATGGCTCCGCTGCGCAATACGATGCCACGCCCATGGCACAGCAGGGCGCAATTGTGGTAGCTCCACAATATCGTCTCGGCTCGCTGGGCATTATAGGGGATGGCACCAAGGAGTTCGATGGCAATCTGGCCATGTTCGATCTGGCCGCTGCCCTGCGTTGGGTCACTGAATATATTTCGAACTTTGGTGGCAATCCCAAGCAGGTGCAGGCTATTGGACATGGTTCAGGTGCCGCCAGTGCCATGTACTTGTCCATGTCGCGTGCGGCACGCAGTGGCGGCGATGTTCATGGCGTGGTGGCCATGTCGGGCACAGCACTTTCGCAATATGCCACCGACAAGGAGCCTGTGCAGAGTGTCGAGGAGGTGGCCAAGATCAACGGTTGTCCCACCGGAAATGAACTGCAAATTGTTGGCTGTCTGAGAAAGGTGAATCGAGTGGGCAAATCATGTAACTTTAACTCAACTTGTGGGAAGATTGGAAATTCCATTGAGGAATCCTTTTTAAACCGCATTTCTTATCAAAGTTGTTTTTCTTTCGCACAGAAATCCGCCGAGGAGATCATCCAGAACGACGACAAGGTGCAGACAGAGCGTCTGGCTGGGCGTGCAATGGTCAAGGGTTTGACTGGCAGCGTGGGCTTCCAGCCGCACATCGAGGATGAGGACGACAGGCGTGCGCTGCCCAGTCTGTTGATTGGTGAGCCAGAGGCGCAGCTGCGTAGCGGTAACTTCACGGGAATTCCTCTGCTGACGGGCGTGACAAAGCATGAGACCGCCAACTCGGTGACAGTTGCTACCTTGGATCGTGTCTTTGGTTCGGCTGAGAAGTTTCTTGGTTCGCTGAGCGGAGCACTGAAGCAATTGACTGGATTTCTGCGCATCGACGAGCTGACGGGCGACATAGCCAAGCCGGTGTTGCCGGGGCTGAGTGGTTTGTTGACTCCCACCGTGGAGCAGGTGTGGCGGGTGCCGCAGGCACTCAATGTGGATCAAGTGCTGGCCAAGGTGGTGGAATCCACCACAGATGTGCTCTTCAATCTGCCCGCCGTGCTAACCACTCAGGTGTGGTCCAGGCTGGCGCCCGCCTACATGTATAGCTTCGAGTACAATGGCACTCGCTCCAAGGGCATCAATTTTCTGCGTGGTCTGCCCATTGTGTCGGAGCACGCGCAGGACAAACCGGAGACGGTGGCCCATGGCGATGAGTTGGGTTATATGTTCGATGCCAATGATATATTTGGCAATCCGCTGCCAGAGACGCGTCTCACCAGCGCCGATGATCTGCAGGTGCGAAGGAATCTCATCGATATGCTCGTCCAGTTTGCCAAGGGTAATGGCAACCGTGCCGGATCGAAGCTCTTCCAGAGCGTTACGGGCGGCGGCACGCCCTTCATTAAGGTGAACACGCAACTGGAGGCAGCCAGTGATTTTCGCTTCTGTGAACTATCCGTACTGGGCGCCTCGTTGTCTCCGCTGACCTCCACCAGCTGTGCGGCACTGGGCAATGTGCTGGGTCAACTGGGCGGCGGACTTGGTCAGGCTGTGGGCGGCTTGGGTCAGACGGTGGGCGGCGTGGGACAGACGCTTGGATTGGGCGGCGGAAATGGTGGTAAAAAGCCTGGTGGTGTCTTGGGTTTGGGACTGCTCTGAGTGCGTGCGTGCGTGTGTGTGTGTGCGTGTGTGCGCGTGTCCATGTTGCATATTGAATAAAGCCGTTGGTATTGACATAAGCTCTTGGTGGTTGCCATGACCCGTCGCTCAATTAGCACAGCTCATGGCTCACGGCCTGGCACTAATCTCTCTATTGACTTTAGCGTGGGAGTGGGAGGTGGTGGGTCACCCCGCCGTCACTGCCGGCCACTGAAATGCGGCGATAAGCAAATTTCCGGCAAACAGCGCGGCAAAATTTAAACAAAAGCAAAAAGCTGCCACAACTTTTAAAACTCATGGAGCACATCCATTCGTGTGGGAGGCAGACGTCGACGTCGACGTCGTCGTCGTTGGCACTGACAACATCCCAGCGCGCAAACAATGTGCCTAAGCCTCCGCAGTGCGGGAGTGGAAGTGGGAGAGAGAGAGGGAGAGGGGCGACTCCCCATGCCCAACTGGTTGCCTTGACGCGCCTTTGTGCGCCCGCCGAACTATGGCCAAGAAGCCAGGCACAAAGCCGGCTTACCGCTGGCTCCAGCGCCATCCATTGTAACGGTTCTTTCATGCGATGCTGATATTATTAATACTATTATTAAAACTAATTTCATAAATTGGAAGCTCTACCCCCTGAAGGTGGAGGGGTAGCAGGCGTTAATGCCAAGGTGGTAGGAGACGAGCCTAGGTGGGAGAGATAAGAATAGATCAGTGGCAGCATATAAGAAGTAAGTATACAAAACTATGTTTTACAAGAGAAACCTGAAGAATTTATACATAATGATATATCTGTTCGATTTTAATAAAACTTGCATAGCATTTAATGGACATACTTAGACATATATCAGGAAAGTTTCACAGCGATATCTTGAAAAATGATTAAAGTTGACCGATAGGTTCTATGGCAGCTAAACGATATATCGGCCTAATCCGGCTCGTTCCGACTTATTTACAGCGTGCAGCTATTAGAAACATGTATACCAAGTTTCATTAGATTAGCTCTAAAACTGAGGGACTAGTTTGCGTTTCAATAGACCGACGGACAGACAGACGGACATGGCTAGTACTTTATAGGGTCGGAGAAGTCTCCTAAGGTGCTTTGCCAACTTCTTAACATACTACCATCTGCAATGGTGTAAAAAGTAACGTAACCTACAATCAAGCGCTCCCGACAGGTAGATACCCTGCGCTTAATAGCGGAAAACCGTTGCAAAGCTGTTACCAGACCACAAAAACAAGAGAAAACTTGTTTTTTTCTTCTCAGAAAACCTGAACTAAATTTAAGAAAATTAAGAATTCCTCCTATTTCTGTCTCGAGGACGACATCTTTGCGTAGCTTCCTGCACAAATCGTTCGACTATTTTTGCTGTCATTTCAATTAGAAAACTTGAATCTATTAATCATCGGACGGCAATGAGCTTGTGCCGTCTTCGTTCGTGCGTCTCCGACTACGCTGTGACATCTGTGACAATATTAATGGGTCGTTTGGCTTAAACAAAAAGTTTACAATTAATTAGAGTCCGGTCGCGGCTGCAGGCAGATGACAAATGATAATTATAATTGTAAGTAAGTAGTTACCGCGCGCGGTCGTAAATAGAAGATGTCTCCATAACTGGTCGGCGGCGCACACTTTTAATGATGGTAATAAAAATTACGAATGCGAAACTTCACGTGCAAAACCAAAGGGAAAAACTTGCTGGGTCCAAGCCGATAATAAATGATCGGAGGCAGTGATGGGGCCGCAGATGAGGGCGGTGTAGGCGTTGATGGGAAAGAAGGTGGGCAAAGACAGTTGTCTAGCTGGAGAGTCTATAACAGTCTACCATGGGTGAGACGAAACAAAACACGTGGTTTAGAATTTGGTTAAAGCACGTGGTCGAGAGTTCAGTGTTGGGTAATGAACGTTGTTCGTTTTGAGTCGATAACTAATTCTAAAACGGTTCGCACAGGTGTGTTGGGTATATGTTGTTGCGCGTCGATTTAATTCGATAACTAATTGTATAACGTTTATCAACACAGTTGTCTAGCTGGAGAGTCTATAACAGTCACCCTTGGTAGACACGTGGTTTAGAATTTGATCAAAGCACATGGTCGAGAATTCAGTGTTGGGTAACGTATGTTGTTGCACGCGTCGTTTCGAGTCGATAACTAATCACGTTTATCAACACAGTTGTCTAGCTGGAGAGTCTATAACAGTCTACCCTGGGTGAGACAAATCAAAACACGTGGTTTAGAATTTGATCAAAGCACATGGTCGAGAATTCAGTGTTGGGTAACGTATGTTGTTCCAAGCATTGCTTTGAGTCGATAACTAATCACGTTTATCAACACAGTTGTCTAGCTGGAGAGTCTATAACAGTCTACCATGGGTGAGACGAAACAAAACACGTGGTTTAGAATTTGGTTAAAGCACGTGGTCGAGAGTTCAGTGTTGGGTAATGAACGTTGTTCGTTTTGAGTCGATAACTAATCTCGTATAACGTTTATCAACACAGTTGTCTAGCTGGAGAGTCTATAACAGTCACCCTTGGTAGACACGTGGTTTAGAATTTGATCAAAGCACATGGTCGGGAATTCAGTGTTGGGTAACGTATGTTGTTGCACGCGTCGTTTTGAGTCGATAACTAATCACGTATAACGTTTACGGAAACATTTATTTGAAGCATTCGCGAAAACTTCAGCCCATTTATGTAATTAGGTATCTCCCTAATCCCACTGTGCGTGGGTTAGTTTCTAGGATAATCAGGCACTTCAGAGTCCACCCCTTGGACTCGCAATTAGTTCATTATGAAGCTGTTTACGTACCTGGCGCACACCGCAATTTGGCATAAATCAGCAGCCGTTTTATGGCCAAAGTGTCGCCCCGATTTCCAATGCAATTTGCCAGGCCCAAACTTTCGCCTGTCTCTCTCTCTTTCTCTGTCTCTTTCTTACTGCGCCCTCAGTTGGCAATTTTTCTCCATTAATGCGTAGTTACGCAATTACCGCAAAAACTTTTCTAACATTGCGTTAATTTTGGCCAATTCAGTTGCCCAGCGCTGGTTAACAACAGTCGCAATTGCAGGCATCTACCCCTCAGAGCAGAGGCACCCCAGCTGCTGCTGGCGGCGTTGCTATTCCAGCTACTCCATCTCCTTCACCCCGGCCCCTCTCTTGTTCGCCAGCTCATTGTCGTCATGTCGTTTTGTGGTCTGGGCTCAGCCTATTTCGAGTCTTTTGCCAAATTAGTTCCGCCCCTCGATTTATATTGTCATTTCGTGCGTTTCGATTGTGTAAAGCAATTCCATGGCTCCCCCTTCCCCATACCCTCACGTCGCTAGTTTTGTCTATTTGACTAGACTAAATTGCCGGCCCCCGGTCCCCCGGTCCCCCCGTCTCCCCTCCAGTCATCCAACGCTCGACAAGCTCTACGGTTTTTGCAGTCATTTCATCAATTCTCGAGCAGAAGTTACGGCATTGCGGCGTGTTTTACTCTGCCAATGCAATGTGTTGCCTTACGGCAAATACATGTATACATACATACATACATGTGTTTTTGTGTGTGTGTGTGTGTGTGCGATGCTGTGTTGTTAGCCACATAAATTAGGCCAGTAATTTAGCGTAACAGCAGCAACAGCAGCAGCTGACTTTGAGCATATATCGAACTATCGAAATTGCCAACACTGTCTCCCTAAGTTTGTTATCGATAACATGAGAACATGAGCTAAAGTCAAGGCACGTTTTGGCCACAGCGAAATATTTCAGTCTGCCTTCAGCTCTACTGGAGTTCAGTAGCTGGCAGACTCAAATATCTCTTTTATTTTTAAAACCAAAACTTAAGTTTTGACTTCTTTTTTTTTTGGGAATTTGCAAGAATTTTTTTTTTTTTTTTTTTAAACCAATTGATGGAGCGTTTTTTTTTTAAGTTCCTACGGAATAACAGTAAAAATAAGAGTGGTCAGTCTTATTTCCACATTTCTCTGTAATATGTGAAATATGAATATATTATTTGCAATGGATTCGAACAATTTGTGGTTGTTGTGCGACAATCGGACTAATCCGAGTAATGGATTTCGAGGGCACTCGGAACGTGCCAGAGAGTTGAGAGGCGGTGATGGGGGGTCCTCGGGGGTTGTGTGTGTGTGTGTGTGTGTGTGTGCCATCATTTGGCTGTCAGGCTCAATTTTGGGTAAAGCCACTTGGCCATTGTTCGAGTTTTGACATAAGCAAAAATCTGCTTTCTATGCATGTGCCCTGGGTGTGTGTGAGACGGGTCTCTTTTCTAATGTGTGAAGCCCTTGGCTGTTGAATTTCATCTTTGTTGTTGCTGCTGCTGGTGCTGGCCTGCACTTGGCTTCGCTTTGACAACGTCAATTGCAGCCCCATTCAGCCCTCGGGATGTGGGTCTGGGTCCGGCTCCGGCTCCGGTTGGGGTGATTCCGGGCAGGGAGAAGTACAAGCAGAGCTATGTATAGAGCTATCAGGCTCTAATTAAAATTGATTACTGTAATTTGTATTGATTGCAGTGCGACACGCACAATGAGCACGCATAGTTTACACTACCCATCATAATTTTGCCAAGGCTCTCACTGTCTCGCAGGTCAAACAGTTTGACCCCGCACTCTGCGCGAGGGTTTAATGAATAGTTAATGTGTGTGTCTGTGTGTCTGCAACACCTTTTGCCAGACACTAATTAAGTGCACGCAATTTGGGCCTGCGGTCTCTCTTCCAGCTCAACTCGACCAGAGGCGGTTCCTCCTGAGGCCTTTGGCGCGACCTCAGCTGTGCAATGACTTATTTATCGCCATTGATTGCACTTGTCATCTGCTGTAATTGACACTTTTGCGAGGCGTCGAAGATTGGTGGTCACCTTAAGACCGGAGAGTATGGTGAATATCAAATTTAGTTAAGGAGCCCAAAGTCACCTATGAAACGTTACAAATAATTTCATTTTGGTTTCAAAATTTTTTTTTTTTTTGGATTTGATTTTCGTTTCAATATTTCCACTTAAATGGAATTTTTTTTTTTTTGGGATCTTTTATTTTATAATTTTTATTGGAGCTGCAATGTATGAAGGTTCCTGTTTTTGTTCTGCTTCGAAAGATTACTTAAAATTTTAAGTGCCACGCCCACCGTCTAGGCAAAGTGTTTCTTTTGTATTAGTCACAATTTAGTAGCAGTAGCTTTCCTTACTTGTGTTCTTTAAATTTCATTTAAATTTAATCAAATTTATAACATTTAACTGATTGTGAGAGCAGGAAGGAGCGGAAGCTCGCTCTCCCATAGTTGTCTTTGGGTTTGCCAAAATCCAAGCTTTATGTGCGCGTTTTACAAGCGCTGCGGGAGTACTGAGAGTGTAGCCCTTTCTCCCCTCTTCCGTTCGTGACGCGCGAAAGCTGCTGCAAAGGATACGCGTCCTGCTGCTGGAGAGGACAGAGAAAGATGCAGGGAGGAGGAGGGTAGCCATCATGGGGTCGAAGTCTGTTCGCGTCAAGTGCATTGGAATGTGTGGCAGCTGCAATTGTGCGGCAATAAATTATTGTGCAACACGCAGACGGCAGCGGCGGCGGCGTCGCTGACTGAGTGGCACAAGAAGCAAGGGAGGGTGAAGGCAGCATAATGAATGCTATGAAAATTTTTAACAATTTTTTAACTTAAAAACAAGTAACGAAAGCTACAGTCGAGCGAGCTCTCGACAGTAAGATACCATTCGACCCATTTTGAATAAAAAATAATTAATTCTAATTTATTAAGTTATTGTCGTCGCTCGATTTAGCTACCAATGATATATACTTTAAAAGATGCGGATGTGCAAGGTTTTAGGTTTGCGACTTGATTCTCCATGTTTATTCTTCTAATGGCAAAAATTAATTTAGTCCCAAAAATTAGGAATTTCTTATAATTTCTTACTTCACAGTAGAATCGCAGACAAGTAAGTTCGCGTGCTCTTTTTAGACCAATTGATTTATACCATCCCGTTGTATAATGCTAAATTCTTCTCCGAATTCATATGAAAATATTGTTGATTTCATCGTACGGCTGGAATATCTTACGCAAGCTCTCATCCATGGCCATATCACTGGTAAGATTGCCCACGGTTGCGTACTGAGAAGAACTTGATATCCGTAAGTAATTCGGAGGATTCAAGTTTAACCGTAGAACCACAAATTGCTCATCGTTTCTTTTTCCTGTACTATTGCCATAACCTACGATTGCGGCCACGCTGATCTCCTGATCTTCTTGATGGCATTGCTTCGATTGGCCGGTTTTTTCTTAAAACTTAAGTGTGGATACTGTAGTCATGGGGGGATTCCTTTAGGGGACCCGGAAGGGTAGGTCCAGCGGGTGGAACCTCTTCAGTCTTCGGCATTGGGTACTGTTATCCAGGAGGTTGATGGCAAGATGGTTCTGGTGGCTCTCCAGCTTACTCAGGTACCTTCTGCTGGTCTTCGCAATTTCCTCAGCGACGGAAGGCATCTTGAGGTCCCTTTTTATGGTGGTGTTTCGGACGTAGTAAGGGGAGTTCAGTATGAACCGAACTATGCGGCATTCTACTCTTTGTATCCTTTTTATATTGCTGGAAGAAGCAGAGCCCCATAGTTCGACCCCATACATCCATGCCGGCTTGATGATGGCTTTGTAAAGTAAGAGCTTGAGGTTAATCCATAGCGTGCTTCGTCTGCCCAGGAGACGCCAGGAGACTCACGTGAGACGCTTGTCCAGAGTTAGCCCCAGGTACTTGGCCTTTGAATTGGATGGTTTGCTGCTACCGTTGATGTGGACAGGTGGACAGCATGACGAATTCTTCTTATCTAGTAATGCATTGGAAAGGTTCTGGGGAAATAATACCAGTTTTTCCTTTTTTATGCATATTTATTTTCTTTTGATTTATTTCACGTCAACAAAAAATTTAAAAAAATTATGATTAATTAAAAAAATTAAAACTAAAATTTGAAACTTCTTCTACCTGTTTTACATTTGCACAAACTTGGTATACCATTTTGAAGCATTTTCAATGGTCGACTGGTATAATTACGACGACGCTGACAATTTGCCATAAAAAGCGACGCTGCCTGCAGGCCAAAAAGGGGTGGAGGCTGGCAGGGTGTGTGTGTGTGTGTGCTGAGTCTGCTGATTCGCCTGCGGACTACAGAATGGCTGTGTGGGAGGAAGGGGATTGACGATTCGTTGAGAACAACTCGTCTGCTGACGGTTGACTTTTGCTTTTGCTTTTGTTACACCCATTTGATGTACCTTCAATTTGCATGTGTGTGCGTGTGTGTGTCTGCTGGCACTGCAATATTTTACTTTGCCAAATATATGAAGAGCAGGGGCAGCAGGGTTAAGGGTTAAGGGGGAGCCTCGTTCACGTTTCGTTTGGGGCTCATTTGTCAAATGTCACGACTTGATGATGCAATTGTTGTTGTTTCCCTCCTGTTGCTGTTGCTTGTTCTTGTTTTTGTTGCTGCTGCTGCCGCTGCAGCTTTGTCGTCATTTAGTTGGGCATGCAGATTTATGGCCTCGTTGCTGCAGTTATTTACGCGTATTTATTTAATACTGCAGCCCAGCGGGGCTGCCCCTTTTTTGCATTCCATTTCCATTTATGGCTTATTTACGCGCATCCCCAAAAACGAAAACTCTGTCAACTGTCAGTCGGCACTCGAGTTTGACATCTGCTCTTCCCTTTCCCCATTCCCCATTCCCCATTCTCCCGCTCTGCTATCCACTCTTGCTCCTCCTCCTTCTCTTGCTTGGTGCGCTCACCTGATGCCTGGACCGTAAAGCAAACAGATCGCATTTCCAACAAGGGTTAGTTACCAAAGAATAACACTTGAAGATGTGCCACACTCCTCCTGCTCGTCTGTTCTCCACCTTCCATCTTCAACTCCTCTCACCATCTCAAAGGTTGTGCCTTCGCCTCATTGCAGACATCAAACAACCCTCTGTGCAGTGTCAACCTATGCGTAAAATGGGGTACTATCTGAAGGGATTCCCTTCTTTCAAATTTCTTGTTTTTTCTATGCGTTTTTAAAGATAGATAAAGTTCTGCTTCAAAGTCAGTGAACTTTCCCAAGATCTTTAGTACTCAAATACTAATTAACAATAGTTATCGATGCTCATATCGATACCATTTTTAGGGTATTCCCTCGTCCGTTTCAGGATCTTTGAAGTATTAAAAGATCGCATAACGAAAGCTCGATAGTTCGAAGGGGAATACCCTGGAAGGGTATTCCCTCGTTCTGAGATCTTATGTATTATGAGATCTCGATGGTTCGATATGTTAAGTAACCTTTCCTTTTGCACTATCACTATCGATAACCTGGAAAGAGTATTGCCTTGTGGTGTCGTCGGTTGCCCAGCTTTCTTTTTGGTTAACACTCGCTAGCATTTCGGCTGTGTGGCCCAAAGAAAATATTATTCTTTAATTTCTGCACTGTTGCATTTTGCGGTCGCACATTTCCATTTTGCTAGCTTCATCCTTTTTTTTTTTTTTTTTTTTGGGTAGTTCCTTCTTTGGGTCTCTTGTAGGCTTCGCCGTTTCACCGACGACGGCAGGCAGGCAAAAGCAAAAGCAAAAAAGACATAAATATACAATGCACTCTGCTAGTTTTTGCTCTTTGCTTTGCCTGCATGCTCGGCCGGTGAGTTACGTCTCTCCTCCCCGAACCCACTGCGAGAGCTGCTGCCGCTTGCCAAAACTTTCGATTGCTTCTTTTATGCGAATTCGTTGCACAAGTTTGGGGCGCCTTTGCCATAACTTTCGAATTGCTGCATAAACTTTTGCTCTCGACTATCATGTAAGAATCTTTTATATACCCATTTCTACAATTTTCTTTTTTCTTGCCGGCTCAAGCTGTTTAATTGTCAGGCAAATTTTGTGGTTCATTGAATTCGGGCAAAAAGTTTTTCCGCTTTTGTGCAGCACGCAGAGAAAGAGCACAATGTTTCGATTGAGATAAATTGCGGTAGAAAATTTTCGCAAAAAGTTCGCAAAAGAAAAGTTGCTGGAATTTATGAACGATTATTTCATATATTAAGCTGAGATTTTTAGTGAAATTTTTGAGTGAAATTAAGATTGCAGTGGAAATAAATCGGAAAATGGGAAACATTTTGAAATATATTCAATATGTTATTAATAATTAAAAATGTTTTCCAAAAATGCATTCCTGGGCAGTTTCGCATTGAAGTCGTTTCAAAATCATGTAAATCATTCCATGTAATTTTTTTTCTCTAAAACGAAAGTAGTCGAAAAGTGCTTTATCTCTGCTCAGTCCATTCGAAAATGAATGAAAATGTCATTGCATTTGCCGTCGAGGGGGGCTAAGCACACAAAAGTTTTTCCGGGTTTTTTTTTGTTTTTTTTGCTTTCCCGCAGAGAGGGAGAAGCCTTGTCTGGCGCGACGTGCAAATATTTTGCCAGTCTGCGCGGCATTAATCATATTAAGCGCGATTTCTTGTGCCGTCACACAGTGCGTATGATTATTACCGCTATTATTAATATTATCATGTGCCCGACATGGCTTCTCCTCCTCCTCCTCCTCTTCCTGCTACTCCTGCTGCCTCTATGCTCTGCCACTGCTTCACGTTTCCATCGTCATTGCAATTATTTACAAAATCAGAGCACGTGCGCGCTGTGCTTTTATGCGCTAACATGTGTGTGTTGCTGTGTGTGTGTGTGTGTGTCGCACACACTAAAATGTTTTGAGCCGCCTCGCTTATTACAGCAGACACACACACACAAGCAATGCGCACTCGTTGACAGCTTCAAGTTGCCTTAAGCGTTCTTTTCTGCTCTACGGGATATAGCAGCAGTAAAATATATATATTATATATAGTTCTAATGGGGTTACGGCAGAAGTAAATGGGTGTCGGGTTAATTAGAGTTGGTTATAATGATAAATTTCCATAGAACATGAAATCTTTTGGCAGATCCCAGAAAGTACATATATTCTTGTTCAGGATCACTAGCCGAGTCGATTGTCTGTCCGTAAAAGTATTTGGAAAGTTTCCTAAACTCTTTGAAGCTCGTCAGAGTACAACTTTGTTTTTATATTAAAAGACAACAGATGCTTTTACAGAAACCGAAACATAGTTAGAGAAATTCTTTCAAAATGTATGGATAGTTCTCGAAACTCTTTCAAACTTTAAAAATTAAATTTTTGAAAATCTCCTTTAGAAGATATTAATACTTCGCCATGCTTGTGTTTTAGTTTTTATTTTTTTTTTTCTCTCTTTATTGTTTATTTTATTTAAAAGCTGCCCTTTTGGGCAATAGTTAAATTTTGGCATAATAACTTGACGGTACAAAATGAACAGAAAGACGACATTGTATTTCCAAATAGTTAGGGGTGGGACTGGGAGATGGCGGCTTCAGTGGACCTCCTCCACTGAAAGATCCAGGGGGTGGGTTCTTTTGAGCCTCCTTATACTTTGGCTGTTGTCCAGTAGGTTGAACGCTAAAGTGTTAGGGTGGCTGTGCAGCTTCTCTATGTATTTAGAGCTGACCTTCTGTATGACGTCTTTAACCCACGGCACGCCTAGTTCCGTATGGATAGTTTCATTGTCGTGGTAAGGATGGGCTCCTGAAACCAATCTCAAGGCTTTGTTTTGGAGCCTTTGGATGGATCTCCGATTAGAATAGCTGGTAGTACCCCTTATTTTTGAGGCCCTTGATTTCAGATTCAACTTCCTCGAATGTTGGCTCAATAGATAATTGGTTGTGACTGGGCTGATCAACTGCGCGTAGCGTGGCCTCTTCTTCCTCTTCAGTGCATCTTATGATGGGGGTAAATGCATCACAGAGGTGGGCAGCACTCTCCCCCTCCCAGCCCCACAAGTTTGCTCGTTGGATCAGATGTTTGTGGTCTGGTTACCTGCCATAGGTATGCTGGGGTCTCCTGTTTAAATTAAGAAGTGAGCCAACTAAACTGCAACTGAGCCTTCAGTTCTTTAGCGGCTCTGTTGAAGAGACTCTTGTCCCTCGGGTTCCTTGAGACAAACCAGACTCTTTTTCTTCATCCTTAGAGAATTTCTTCCAAAGTGTATGCATAGTTCTCGAAACTCTGTCAAACTTTAAAAATAAAATTTTTAAAAATCGTTTTTAAAAGATATTAATACTTCACCATGCTTGTGCTTTAGTGTTGGGTTTCTTGTTTGTTTAATGACTAAAGATAAAATGAAATAAACAAATGGTTATTTGTTTTCTCTTTTATTCGCGATTATAACATAGAAGAATTCTGAAAACTATTGGGTTCTGAGCACTCTAAGAATATTTCATATTCCTTGTCAAATACAAATTCCTTGCTAATTTTGAAATGTTCTTTTTGGAAATAAGTAAGTAAGTAAATCAATGTGTGCAAATCCAATTTTTTTATTATTTTAGATTCTGACTTTGCAATAATATTGTAAGTCTATGGCCTTTTATAGTCAAAATATGATTGTACCGTTGTACTAGTGAAAAACATGTTCTCTTTTCAAAAATATTTGGTCGTAGTAATCGCTGAATATGATCCACGGGGAATTGGAACTGCCTTTCCCTTTACCGCTTTAACCACGACCAGACATGGTTTTGGTGTTTTTGGTTTTGGTTCCCTTAATTTCTAAATTCAACAGTTATCAGGGCTGCGAGCTACATGAAATTTTCCAACACTCCTCAAACGATGCCCAAAAGGCTACTTTGGCCTGAAGATGTACAATTTATACAGCTAAATTATTTAAATTACACTTAACTCTTTCTATACAGTTTTTATTTCGTTTCATAAAAAAAAGTTTGCCAGACCTTACAATAAAAATACTGCGGACCTCATTAAGTTGGCTGCGCTTAACGAGGCGACATTAGGAAATTTAATACTTACAGTTTTAACAGTAATTTCCCAATGCGCCCATCCCGATGCCAGAGAGACATAAACACAAAACTTTTGTCGTCGTCGTCGTTGTTGTTGTTGCTGTTAATCCACACGCGTTTGCTAATGAAATATCCATTTGCTTCACGTTGCCGCCTGTCAGTCAATTCATATGCATGAATTGCAGGGGGGCAGATGGTGTAGGGCCCTACAGGGCGGGGGGGGGGGGACGGGGCTCTCGAAGAGAAGCTTATGTCTTGTCTGGCTGTCGAGTTGCAACTTTTGCGGCAGCGTTTTTAATTTAAATTGACAACACGAAGCAGTTAAGTACTTGCAGCGACATTTTAATAGCTTGTAAGCCCCGCGAGTGCCCTGAAATGTGGAGCATTACAGCGCGGCAGGAGGAGCTGGTTGGAGCTGGCTGGTAAAAAAGACGCCACAGCAAAAGTCTAAAGGAAATAAATACAACGGACGCTTATTTACATATTCCCAAACGTAAATACGCGCCATTTTTATTTGCCCGGCTGAGTTTTTTTTTTTCGGTTTTTTTGTATTTGGGCACTCAACGGAATCCAGTGAATCCCCTGCCCGTGAATCCCGACTCATTCATGTTTTTTTTGTTGCCCCTGCTTCAGCAGCTTTTCATTTTATTTTAAAGAAAATTTGCATAAAGTGAAAACAAGCATTTTAATTTCACTCGACGCAGTTGGAAAATGAGGAGTACGATTGCATATACGAGAGTTGGTAGTAAACGTTAGCATTTACTGATCCCCCCCTCCGCCCCGTACTCCCTTCCCCTCGTTCACACGGCGCACTCAACTTGTCCCGGTGTGACCGGCAACTCCCCCGAGCAGTAAAAACTTTTACGGCGACGAATCCATTCCGAAATAGAAGAAGAGTTCTCACAGGTTTCACCGAGTGCTAAATGCTCTTCAAATTGTGAGGTTAATTACGAAGAAATCGAAAGAGAATCTTAGATATTTTCAGTTTATAACGAACCTGATATCATTTTTGAAAGTATCTCTGCAAGAATTATCAGCATTTTTGATACATTCAAATAATATTTTAATTTATTATGATCAAATCGAAGGAATCTTAATAGCTAAAGAAACTGCATATCCAGACGGGACTTATCTAACAATTTTCAAAATTTGTAAAAGATTTTTCTATGTCATGCATGGCAAGTATAATAAAAAGGGAATCCAATTTTTCCCCTCTAGATATATACGTATTACGCGCAGATATAATCTTCTGCCAAGCATTACCCACTCCCCTCAGCTAATCAAACTAATTTCCGTTAGGGTATGATGTGGGGGGAATAAAAGCAGACCGGAGGGGGGGAGGGGACTGCGTCAGCAGTCGTAATTGTTGGGGACCTGGAAAAAAGCGCAATGCTCACACAGACAAAACAAACCAATTTAAATTAGACTACCCGCTGGGGTCGAAGAGCTACCCTTGTTGCGGCGGGGGAGGGGAGGGTCCCAGAGAGGGGGCTAATATTTGGTAAAAGTGTTGAAACTTTTGGCGAGCTCCAACTTTTGACATTCGCAATGCACTAAATGTAAATGCCAGCGGGGGAGGAGGAGAACGAGGAGGAGGGGCAGCTCCATGATAAATGTGCATTTTGTTGTTTCAGGGGGGTGAGAGAGAGGGTGGTGGGGAGGGGTTGCCACGTAGTCTATGAGGTGCCATTATGAAAACAATTTCGACAGATAACCGCAGTCCAGAACCTGAATCCAACGAAAAGTCTCTTGCTCATTTAGCCGCCTGTTTTGGGTATTATTTGAGACACGGGACACATGCCACGTTGGCAGTTTAATATAATTTAAACCTAACCTAAACACATACCGAAAGTCACAGCATGTGTGTGTGCGAGTGTGTGAGTGTGAGGCCCCTGTCAGGGGTTATTTGTGTGCGCTTGTCAAGTAGAGCCCGACGTCGTTCTCGTCGTCGTCTGCCTTTTGACGCTCGGGCCCATAAATTACGTAGCACTTGGAGCATCTTCACAATTTGGTTAGTCATTTGCCAGGGCCCGGGGCCCAAACAAAACTATTAAGTGGGCATAAAACTCTCAGGATATGTGTAAGGGGAATCAGAGCAGGAGAGGGGTTTTGGTCTGACGCCAGAAAACCCTAAACTGAAGTGCTCCATTCCGAGAAGCAGACAGTTCTGCGGCCTGATGTTCATTTGGATACTCCCCTCTACAAGCCACTATGCTTTCCCTGCGAAACCAAGCTAAACAAGCTAAACAAACATTAAAGAGAGCAAAGTGCTCATAATGATAGGCGCATGATACATTTGTTTAATTAAACAACAAGTTTTGTGTATGCAGTATTCAGTATTCAGTAGGCCGCTTGCCTAGATTATGCCTGAAATAGGCAGAAGAAGAGAAAGGATTTTCCAAATTTAAATTTTCAACAGAGATTGGCTTTTAACTGTTTGGCATTGTTGGCTGGCATATACCCTGCAGAAAATAACTTGAACCTGAAAATAACTTGAGCTTGATTGAGTTTCCCTATAGCCAGTAAATATCCTTAAAATATAAGATTTTAATTGTGACTGCAGCGTCAAAAAAGAAAAAAATTTAAAAATTTTAAAAATGTTTATTTAAACCCAAAAAAATTAGCAAAGTTTTATATGAAATTTAAGAATTCAATTTTTTTTTAATTAATAAAGTTAAATAATTTTTATATAATTTATGAAAATAAAATATAATAATATAATTGGATTTTTGTATAAAATTTAAATATTTGACAAGCAAATTTCATCTCTGCGCAGGGTATTGCGAAGTCAACTACTTTCACTCGCTGCACTCTCGGCTAATTACGTGGCGCGTATAAATGACAATTTTGCAGTTTATTGGCAACTAATTTGGCATTGATTTCAATAAATTTGCATTTAATTGCTCGACTCGGGTAATTTTATTTTAATTTTGTTTTTTATTCCGTGATTGTTTTTTATTTTGACACAATTTATTGGTTTAATTGGGCCAGCAAAGTGAGAGCGCGAAACGAGTTTGGTCGGGGTTTTTGTTCTCCACGATAATGTTACAAGTTCTCTTCTGCATATGCCATGAGGTACACGACGTGTGCCAGTTTTAATTGGATGCTGTAAGGTGCAGGGCGGGCAAGACAGTTTGAGGTGTGCTGGCAGGGAGGGGGAGGTTGGGGGGCAACGAGCTGTCAAATAAATAAAATAAAATCCAACTTGCTGCTCGCCTAGACATGTATTTGCTTTAAAGAAACGAGCAAGGGGAGGGGTGGAGGGGAGGTTGGAAAAACTTTGGTGAAACTTTGGTAGAGCTGCCACAAAGACATTTTCAAGTGCAAAGTTTTCGCTAGGCAAGTGAAAATCTCCTGGGGACTGCACAGAAGCCACCGGTTGAATTGTTTGTGCAGCTCATATAAGGCAAGGCGGGCGGGGGCAGGAGGAGGCCAATCGCAAGTGCCACCCCTGACTTCGGGCAAGGTATTTAGCCAGGGGTTGCCACTGAGATGGGGTGTCTGTGCACGAGAGAGCGAGAGAGGGAGAGGGAGAGTCTACGAAAAGTCAATCACAATTCCCAGTGCAATCAGAAGACGCGTATTAATATTTAAAGAGGTCATCGAATTGGTTTCAGCCAAATGCCGAGACAATTCGCCTGCTCTGAACTCCACTCCTGCCACATGCCACATGCCACATGCCACACGACTTGTGTCGTTGTGCCTGGTGCTTGCGCCTGGTGCTGCAAGCTGTAGACAGATAAGACGGCAACATGAAATTGCTAGCAATTTGTGGCCTGCAATATTTTCCACTTATTTGGCGATTTGTTGCAGCAAAGTGGCTCCGTTTCCCCCTTGCTGCCCCGTGACCCGTGCCCCGTGCCCCATGCCTTGTTCTGATTTTATGTCTGGCAATTTGCCGGCATTTTTATGATTTGCAGCATTGTCTCAGCTGCTTTTGGGGTCGCAAATCGTTGCATTTTTAATGCCACATTGAAATCACATTTGCATTGGGCCACGCCCCCGCCGCCCCCTTTTCGCTATTTACGCTTTTCCGCTTTTCCACCCCTGTGTCTGCTTGCGGAAAGTGAAAACTCTCGCTTTTTTGCCGCATTCCTTCACTTGCGGCCATTCAATTTGCTTCTTCTGCAATCAATCACACTCAAAGTTCAAGAGTTTTTTGCAGGGGAAAAACCTTTGCATTTGTTTTTCCAGCACAAAGAAAACTCGCTTTGTGTGTGTGTGTGTCTGCGTTGCTCTTGAACTTGCATTGAATTATGAGAAAGAAAGGCGTGGGGGAGATTCAAACTAAAATTATTTCTCGCTCAGCTTTGTAAACAAAATGAAAAATGTGAGGATAGCAAACTGGCTTAAATCAAGTATTTTGAGAGTATTTGAATAGAGCTTAAAACACTCTCAAACTCTTCAAATTATAATTTTTTTTTTGTTATTAAAGAGATATTTAAGAGTTAATTGAGTTAAGAGAAGCTTCTCGAAAGTATTTGGGAAGTTTCTTAAATTCTTTCAATCTCGTCAGAGTACAACTTTTTTTCTATATTAAAGACAAAGAATGTTTTTAAAGAAACCGAAACATAGTTAAAGAAATTCTTTCAAAATGTATGGATAGTTCTCGAAATTTTTTCAAACTCTAAAAATAAAATTTTTGAAAATCTTTTTTAAAAGATATTAATACTTCATCATGCTTGTGCTTTAGTGTTGGGTTTCTTGTTTGTTTAATGACTAAAGATAAAATGAAATAAACTAATAGTTATTGGTTCTCTTTTATTCGCGATTCTAACATAGAAGAATTCTGAAAACTTTTGGGTACTGAACACTCTAAAAACATTTCATATTCCTTGTCAAATAAAAATTCCTTGTTAATTTTATTACTGGAAATGGGTTGGTTTTTTTTCTCTTTGATTTTTGTGCTTTCTTATCTCATTGATATTTCTTCTTTTGTTGCTGGCTTTAGAATTCTTTTCTTATTTTTTAATTTAAAACAATCGCATTTTTCGCTTAATGAAAGTATAGTCAATCAAATAATATACGAGCATTGATAAATAATTCTCTTCAAAACTTAACCTTCAAAACATAGGGCAAAGTTACTTGAAATAAAACAAAAAAGAAGGGCTACCTTCGACACGTTGAAGGTTTTATACCATTGCTGTTACTCCACGATATATCAACGATATATCGGTCCGATCCGGCTCGTTCCGACTTATTTCCAGCGTGCAGCAATAAGAAACATATATACCAAGTTGCGTGGCAAACTTCTGGCCAAAATGAATATACCATCTGAAATGGTTTAAAGAATTAAACTAAAAAACTTAAAAGGTGCAAACCAGAAATTCCTCACTTATTGCTTATTTATTTTAAAGAAATTCCTGTAAAATAGTGGCAAATAACCCTCAGCTCATAATTAAGATTAGGGTTACCAAAAAAAAAACATTAGCTGTATTTTTGTTAGGGGGTGCCAACAACTTGTGCCATTAAAACTTAGTTGAGTTTTCGAATTTTGGTTTACATTTTCAAGTAGTTTCCTTTTGGTATTCTTGTTCATCATCATTACGAAACCTTGGCAACTCTGGCATAATTTGTTAACCCCAGACTGCGCTTAATTTGAATGGCAACTTTTAATTTGGCCAAAAACTTGAATGAATAAAGCAAAAATTATGCCAAAGAAGACAGAAAGAGCGCGAAAGAAAAGGCAAAACAAACCCAACCGAAACGTTGCGAAAAGCAAACGAATTAACACTTTGCGCTGCTCTCGCTGAGCATTCCATGGAAGCAGCTCACTGTAAAGAGGCAGCAGCACACCCCCGTCCCCTCTCCTGCCCTAAGCTTTGATGGCCCGCAGAGCGCCAGCAAGTTGTGTTGCGAATCCGGAACTTCCGTGCAGTGCTCAAGTTCTGCGCCGCCGGCTGTGCGCCCTCAAAGAATGCCCAAGTGCAGCAGTTGCCCGCAGGAGGCGTGGCAAAATAAATTTGTATTGTTTTTGTTTACGTGTTCGTGTGTGTGTGTGTGTGTGCGGGCGGGTGTTGGTGTGTGTGTGTGTGTGCCGCTTTGTTGTGCTGGCGCGCCAAAGAGCAAACACAGTGAGCGCAAAAACCGCAGCCACTAAATGCATTAAAAGCCAGCTCCAGCTACGAAGGCGTTGAAAATTGCGGCTGTGTGAGGGTAGCAGGAATGGAGGGGGGGGGAGGGAAAGGGAGGGGTGGGGCAGTGCCCTCTTGTGTTTGGCTGCGGTTATATTGTAACGGCTTTTGTGCCGCGCCAACCAAGTTGCCCAAGTTTGGCATTGTTTTCCTGCACGGATATCCTTAATGAGTGAAAACTGGGCTAAGCCAAGACACCGCCCCGATGGGGCAGCCATCATAATTATCCCAGTGCCCTGACAACGGCATCCCCTCTGCACACCCCGCACCCCCTCTTTCCCCCTGCCTACACGCGACTGCGACTGACAGCAGCAGCGCACTCGACACTCTCCACCGCCGCCTCCGCCGCGTTGGGGCACTTGAGTTGGGTTGGGTGGAGGTGTCCTCCTCCCCGCAGCTTATCTGACCACATGCGCACATAAATCTTGCCGCATAAGGTGGTGGCAACACTGGCACCCCAGCCCCTCCCCTTCAGCGTTACCGTTACGCTTGTGTAATTATCATTGTGATCACTTTTCAACAGTGCGAAAAACTTTTGTATTAAAAGAAAACTTATGACAGACAACGAAGCACACGCAACGTGGCCAAGTCCAGCTCCAAGCCGGGCAGCATACTCACTCAAGCAATCCCCTCCCACACCCACACACACACACGCGTTGCCAGTGGCCATTGTCAAGTATCATTTATCATTCAGTCAACGTCCTTCGATTGCAGTTTATCATCCAACCTCCCCTTCTGCTCTTCTTTCCTTCTTCGACCCCCCGTTGTGGCCGTTGCTTCTACAAGAACTTACTTTACTGGGTCGTCTTCCGTAATTTTTCTCTATCTTCTCGCTTTTCACCCTCACCCTCACCCTCACCCTCACCCACCTCACCGGCAGCTGCTTCTCCTCGGCTCCCTTAAGGAAAGCAAAAGCAGCGTTGGGAGCTGAAAAGCGAATGGAAAATCAGTTTCTGACCTCAGGTTGTTATTTTTCTTGCCAGCGTTTTAAAGCCGTTGCGGGGGCGATAAAGGAAAGACACAGAGAGAGAGAGAGAGAGAGAGAGAGAGAGGGAGAAGAAACTGAGAATAGAGCTTGGTAAAATAGCAATTAACGTGGATTTGAAGTCTCTACCTGCAATAATCGGAAATAATTGAAGAAAACAGAAAAAAGGAACCGTAGTTGGGGGAGAGAGAGAGAGAGAGAGGGAAACCCCAAGCCGTGTGCATAGTTCATGGGGCTCTTCGAAGGATGTTTATACGTGCAATTTGTAACGTTTTAATTGTTGTTTATGTAGCTGCGAGCAAGGGGGAAAACTGATTAACTAGTTGAAACGACAGGCAGGCAGGCAGGTTAAGGCAGGGAGAGGCATGACGGGGTGAAGCACAACCGTCATGGATCGATTGCTGGGGTAAGATTGCAACCACATCAAGGACGAGAGGTAGGCGAGAGGTAGGGGGCTGGCTAATTTTGATTGTAGTCGGCATAATGTAAATTGCATTAGTTCTCAATTAACTGGGCCAATGATGTGGCATGTGATTGAACTGCAATGACTTATCGGTCGATGAATAGCCCAAAGGCAAAGCGGAAGTTGTAATAATACCTAGGCAAACAGTACCGCAAGCAGAGAGGAATTCGCTCTTCTCTCTCTCTCTCTCTCCCCATAAGCAGATTTTGCCCGGTATAATATTATACTATGGTCTGTTTGCACGTAGGTAATAGTAATTAATTATCAGTTCCTTTTTATAACATATTGTAGTAAAATCGAATCTAAACTGCCTTATTTCATTGAGGTTTTATGATTTTATACCCGCTACTCATAGAGTAGAAGGGTATTATAAAGTATATATATTCTATCAGGATCAACAGCCGAGTTGATATAGCCATGTCCGTCTGTCTGTCTGTGTGAAAACCTAGATCTCAGCTATTATAAGAGATAGAACTACCAAATTTGGTGACAAAATGTGTTATTATTGCAAGTTTATTTTGGATTTGGCCACGCCCCCTTTCACCCCCGTAAATCGAAAAAAATGGATTACATGTATGGCACTTTCTCCATGATGTGATGCCTAGATTGTTTCTACATCCAAATATTATGAATTTAAAATTTTCAAAAATTGTCAACTTTTTTCATGCTACCCCCTTGCTAAAATGAAACATCCCTATTTTCACTTCTAACTGTCATAACTTCGTCAAAAATCGTTGGATTTTCATCGGGAATGGCATTTTCTCTATGATTTAACATCTAGAATAATTCTCTATCAAAAAAAAAAAAATTTTTTAAAAATTGTCAACTTTTTCCATGCTACCCCCTTGCTAAAATGAAACATCCCTATTTTCACTTCTAACTGTCATAACTTCGTCAAAAATCGTTGGATTTTCATCGGGAATGGCATTTTCTCTATGATTTAACATCTAGAATAATTCTCTATCAAAATTATACAAAATAAAAATTTTCAAAAATTTTCAAAATTTTAAATTTTTCCATGCTACCCCCTTACAAAATTTATAGATCCCTATTTTCACTTCTAACTCTCATAACTTCGTCAAAAATCGTTGGATTTTCATCGGGAATGGCATTTTCTTCATGATTTAACATATAGATTAATTCTCTATCATAATTAAAATTTTTTTTTTTCTATGATTTAACATCTAGAATAATTCTCTATCAAAATATACAAAATAAAAATTTTCAAAAATTTTCAGCTTTTTCCATGCTACCCCCTTACAAAATTTATAGATCCCTATTTTCACTTCAAATTCTCATAACTTCGTCAAAAATCGTTGGATTTTCATCGGGAATGGCATTTTCTTCACGATTTAACATATAGATTAATTCTCTATCAAAATTATACAAAATAAAAATTTTAAAAAATTTTCAACTTTTTCCATTAAAAAAAAAGCAAAAATCGTTGGATTTGTCGGATGTTTTCTCGGATTAAATAATAATTTTCAAAAATTTTCAAAATTTTTTTCCATGCTACCCCCTTACAAAATTTTGAGATCCCTATTTTCACTTCTAACTCTCATAACTTCGTCAAAAATCGTTGGATTTTTATCGGGAATGGCATTTTCTCCATGATTTAACATCTAGATTAATTCTCTATCAAAATTATACAAAATAAAAATTTTCAAAAATTTTCAAAAATTTTCAACTTTTTCCATGCTACCCCCTTACAAAATTTATAGATCCCTATTTTGACTTCTAACTCTCATAACTTCGTCAAAAATCGTTGGATTTTCATCGGGAATGGCATTTTCTCCATGATTTAACATCTAGATTAATTCTCTATCAAAATTATACAAAATAAAAATTTTCAAAATTTTGAAATTTTTCCATGCTACCCCCTTACAAAATTTATAGATCCCTATTTTCACTTCTAACTCTCATAACTTCGTCAAAAATCGTTGGATTTTTATGGGGAATGGCATTTTTCCATGATTTAACATCTAGATTAATTCTCCATCAAAATTATACAAAATAAAAATTTTCAAAAATTTTCAACTTTTTCCATGCTACCCCCTTACAAAATTTATAGATCCTTATTTTGACTTCTAACTCTCATAACTTCGTCAAAAATCGTTGTAATTCATGAAAGCATTTTTCCATGATTTAACATCTAGATTAATTCTCTATCAAAATTATACAAAATAAAAATTTTCAAAAATTTTCAACTTTTCCAGGGGATGGCTTTTCCCTTGAATTAAAATTAGATTAATCCCTATTTTACTTCTAACTCTCATAACTTTTGTCAAAAATCAGTTGATTTTCATCGGATGGCATTTTCTCCATGATTTAACATCTAGATTAATTCTCTATCAAAATTATACAAAATAAAAATTTTCAAAAATTTTCAACTTTTTCCATGCTACCCCCTTACAAAATTTATAGATCCCTATTTTCACTTCTAACTCTCATAACTTCGTCAAAAATCGTTGGATTTTAATGGGGAATGGCATTTTCTCCATGAATTAACATCTAGATTAATTCTCTATCAAAATTTTACAAAATAAAAATTTTCAAAAATTTTCAAAAATTTTCAAATTTTTCCATGCTACCCCCTTACAAAATTTATAGATCCCTATTTTGACTTCTAACTCTCATAACTTCGTCAAAAATCGTTGGATTTTCATCGGGAATGGCATTTTCTCCATGATTTAACATCTAGATTAATTCTCTATCAAAATTTTACAAAATAAAAATTTTCAAAAATTTTCAACTTTTTCCATGCTACCCCCTTACAAAATGTATAGATCCCTATTTTGACTTTTAACTCTCATAACTTCGTCAAAAATCGTTGGATTTTTATCGGGAATGGCATTATCTTCATGAATTAACATCTAGATTAATTCTCTATCAAAATTTTACATAATACAAATTTTCAAATATTTTCAACTTTTTCCATGCTACCCCCTTACAAAATTTATAGATCCCTATTTTGACTTCTAACTCTCATAACTTCGTCAAAAATCGTTGGATTTTCATCGGGAATGGCATTTTCTTCATGATTTAACATCTAGATTAATTCTCTATCAAAATTGTACAAAATAAAAATTTTCAAAAATTTTCAACTTTTTCCATGCTACCCCCTTGCAAAAATGAAACATCCCTATTTTCACTTCTAACTCTCATAACTTCGTCAAAAATCGTTGGATTTTCATGGGGAATGGCATTTTCTCAATGAATTAACATCTAGATTTATTCTCTATCAAAATTTTACAAAATACAAATTTCCAAAAATTTTCAACTTTTTCCATGCTACCCCCTTGCAAAAATTAATTTTTTTTTTCAAAACTTAAATTGTTGGTTTATGTTTTAAATTGATTAAGCAAGTCAAAATAAGCATACAAAATGATTTCCCAGCTTTTACTTAATCAAAATGTGGATGATATGGAAAATAAACGTTATTTTTGAGTAACAGGATGTAATATTCCCTAATCTTGTCAACTAGTGTACTTTTGTGAACTTAAATATCGCAGTTTCTATTATCTGCTCCAATGTGTTGGTAAATTCCGTAAGGTTTTCGGTAATTAAAAAGGATTTTATAAATTTCAATTCTAATTGCAAGTTTTAATGTTAATTCCCTAAGTGTTCATTTTGTTGCTAAGCTTTTATGTTCTGAAATGAAAAGATTGAAATTTCATATTCATAAGTAGTGTGTATATTTTATTTCTATATACATATATTTTGGCAAATTTTAAAACATAAATAATAATAATTAATTAATATTAAAATTTAAATTTTCTTATTCCTAACTTCTTTCTCTGGAAAATTCTCAACTTTTGCCTGAAACTGTTTCGGTATTTGTGTCAGCGCCAAGCGAAGGCATCTAACGGCTTTTTGCGTATTTGAAATTCCTCTCGTTACTTTCGCGCTCTCTCTCTCTCTCACGCACTGCCACGCTCTCGCGAGCGTAGCGGAATGTGGCAACTCCGAAAAAGGCGCCGCACACGGCGCAAACTCAACATTTAAGCCGGCAGCATTCGGCAACAAATGTTGTTTATGCTTTGCACTCGATGATAAACAAGACGCAACGCGTAAATGATGATAAGAATTTAATGCAGTAAATGTAGCAAATTTAAAAATAAAATAAATATTAATTAAATAAATAATAAATCATAATTTAATGCATTTTTGCATATTTAAAATTTGCTTAACAACTTCGCTTTAATTGCCAAAGTGAAGTAATAAATCCAGCTGCTGCATTACTGTCGGGGCAGGAGGAGCATGAGATGGAGTAGCATTACTTCCTTGCTGGAACAGCTGATTTGCGTTGGAATGCCGCTCGCACTCCGAATCGCAGCGCACACGAAGTGCAAACACACGAAGCCAAGCTTCGTTCATTCAAACTCACCACACGCCGTGGTGGGCTGCTTGGGGGGCTGACTGGCTGCCTGGCTGTTGTGTTGTCCCTTGGCTCATGGCACTCTGGCACTGTGGCAGCAACCACTTTGCCACTTTGCGTGCTGGCGTTCAGTTGAGTTTTGGTTACTGCCGCCAACGGTTAACGGTTTTCAAGTGCCGCCGCATTTGCCACTTGCCAACAAACATAAACAAACAAGAATTTTCGAAAAAACCAAAAAAAAAAAAAAAACTGGAAATTCGAATTTGAAAAGAACTTCGTCAATTCGGTTTTCTTAATGCGCGTGAGGACTGCAACGAGCTGCAGCAGCTGCCAGCACCAGGTGGCAAGGCAGCATTTGTTTTTGGCCCCGACCAACGGAAGCGTCGTGTAGGCAAAGCGGAAGCGGAAGCATTTAGGCAAAGTGGCCACAATTCTTCTTCGTTTTTTTTTCGAGTGTGTGTGTTGTGATGATGTACTGGGCAAACTGCTGCCGCCGCTGCTGAGCGCATTGTAAAGCCTGAGCCCAGCGGGCGCTGCAGCACAAAACTTGCAATCAAATACGAATAGCAAAACTCAGAGTGCGACGCGAGTGTGCTGGTGTGTGTGTAGGTGTGTGTGGGTGGAAAGCAAATAAATGCTTTTGCAACGCTTTTTTAGCCATTTGATCTCAAGTCGAAGTACTGTAAAAAATTGTGAAATGTATTTACGTTTCGTATTCATCGTTTTCCTGCTGAAGTGGACGCATGCACAAGGTGAGTGAGACTCCCCCTAGCACATAGTACTATTCGAGTCCCTTTAACATGGATGTGCTGGTCCGTCTGGCAGCGTGTGTGGGTGTTTGCTTGGGCATTCTGTTTGTGCAGCTGCTGAAGTGCAGTTTCTCTTGCATTTGTTCAAGTGGCACCGACACCGCACGCGCTGCAAATATGCCATAGAAAATGGCTCAGACTGCAACGTAATATGTGTATTTATTATATGTGTGTGTGTGTGCCAGCTGTGTCGGTGTGTGTGTGTGTGTGTGCGGCACAGTAATGAGGCGCATTTAGCTGAGGCAGCAGAGCGGCTGACCTAAAGTACGTGCTGCATGTGTGTTGCATGCTTCGAAAGTTTTTCAAACTTTTGTATACAACCAAGGAGCTGAAGGGGGCAGCAAGTAAGGGGGTGCTCTCTCTCTCTCGGCTATTATTGAAGTCGGTTTTCAAATGCAAAATACATTTGCTGCATGTATGAATGCCACAAGGTGTTGTCGAGTGCAGATTTCGAAAAGATTTCGAAAATATTTGAGCCAACACTTGAGTAACAAATACTGTCTAGATATTTGCTATAAGTATGCGGCATCAATACGCTTAATACTATTTTAATTATCTTGATGAAAGCGAACTTCATAAATTGTTAATCTCCGCCACACAGACAGAGATACTCTGCTGCTTGCTGGCTAATATATTGATTAACTGGCTTTCTGTAGCATGCCCAAAAATATATCTTCTAGTTAAGTTTCACTTAACTCTCATTTACTTTCGCTCAAACAAACTTATTTGCTTGGCTTTTCATACGAAAACTTTTCGCCAGCCACAAAACAATTTCCGCACTGAGTTTCCTGCGCTCCCTCTTGCTCGCTCTTTCGCTCTCTGTGTGTGTTGCTGTCCCTCTTTCGTTTTCCCTAGTCGCTGCCTAACAACCCAAACAAATTAGGCACACAAGAAACAAAAAAGAAGCGAAACAAGCGAAGCAACCAGTCGCAGTTCGACCCCGAGGGCAAAGCAAATTATGAATGAAGTCTTGTAGTCCCCGCTCGCTTCTCTCCCTCCTCCTCGCTCCCACTTGGTATTTATTTTATTTTGGACTTGTGCATAAAATATGCGCATTTAATAAGCCCCCAAAAATGTATGTTTTGCTGAAAAACAATGGCAGCAGCGGCTGTAAAACCAAACGGAACCGAGAGCACATAAAACCGAAAGCGTTTTACCGCACAACAACAGAGGCGGATATATCATATCGCATATATATAGTATAGTATATAAAACATATATGCACACGCTTATCCGCTTTGTGTATTTCATTTTATTTGAGAGTGCTCTTCCTCCTCTCTGCCCTTGGCTGCTCAATTTGCGTGTTCGGGCCCTTTTTTCTTTCTTTCTTTTTTTGGTTAAGGGGCGTTTTTATTATCGCGTAGTTTGATGCATGTAAACGAATTCAATTGAATAATATCCTGTCATTTCGCCGGCTTGCTTGCTCTCGTGCCGTGCCGTACTGTGCGTTTGGCATGTCAAAATTGTTATCAGCGCACCGAAAAATTCGCCATGAAGAGCAGTAAATAAATAAATCCGGCGGCAGCCGCAGGAGAAGCTTGCGCGCCCTCGAAAGTATGCAATAAATTCTGTGCTGGCCTGCAATGTACAATTTATTGGCATTTTAGTGGCAGCAGCTCGCAGGGATTTCGCCACACGCGTGTGTGTGTGTGCAACATCAAATAAAATAAATTAAATACTTTTTGCCAAGTTGTTGACTACGTTTTTGTTTATACTCTGTCAAGGGAGGAAGTATTATAAGCTCTCGCGCGTGATGCATTAAGCAAGTGCTGTGACACTCGTTGCACTAGTCACTTAAATATTGTTAGGCATTGAATTAAATTGTTTATTATTGTGAATTATAAAGCTTAACTATAAATTTAACTCTTTTTTGGTTACAATCATTGCTTTACCATGGTGGCATCTCTTAGATATCGACTTAGTTGAATTTGCCTATCGGCTTGCCGCCACTTTCACAAAAGCGCAGATCGATTCTTCGATAATTTGCAATAAGTGTTGGTCAAGTTCGAAATTTGAAATTCAAATGATTATCGATTGTTAAAATGGAAAAATTTACAATTTAAACAATTAATAAAAAACACATTTATATCTATAAAAGTAAATAGCTTAATACTAAAAATAATTTATATATTTTTATGCACCTACACAGAGTATAACCAGCCTCGACTTGTCTTATTTTCCCTGTTCGCACTAAACTACTAGCTATCGCCTTGCCGCCACTTGCCACAAAAGCGCAGATCGATTCTTCGATAATTTGCAATAAGTGTTGGTCAAGTTCGAAATTTGAAATTCAAATGAGTATCGATTGTTAAAGATAATAATTTAGAATTAGTCAATTAATAAAAAACGCATTTATATCTATGAAAGTAAATAGATAAAAAAAAATTTATATATTTTTATGCACCTACACAGCGTATATACAAGCCTCGACTTGTTAGTTTAACTGTCACGCCGCGTGTCTTATTTTCCCTGTTCGCGCTAAACTTTTGCCGTCTTTTGCGCCTTTTCTTTGGCTTAATTTATAAATTATTCATTTGGCTGGAGCCATTGGGCCAATTATCATTTTCATTGCATGCTAAAGTCGGCCAAGAGTTGAGTTCAGCTTTCAGTTTGGTTCAGAGTTTAGCACAGTTTTGTGCGCTTCTCTTTCGCTGCCTTGGCTTATTGTTCTGTTGTAGGCGCCCCCCAAAAAACTAGGCTAAGCAAAAGCAGTGCAAACAGAACGACACACACACACGCACACAGACACGACTCGTTGGCCCCCGAAATTAATTTCTGTATGTGTGTGTGTGGGCGTGGGCTTATGTGTGCGTGCGCCTATATTTATATCTCTTGTTGTTGTTGCTGCTGCTGCTGCTGCCTGCCTGGCTGTCTTGTGCCTTGCGGCCAAAAGCGTCGGGCATAAATTTATTTGGCAAAAACTTTCGCAGACCGGAATATTAATGAGTATTTAACCTAAATTGTTGCCTTTGATAAGTGGCATGAAATGTTGCCCGCCGGTATCAATGTGCCCCAGACAGCTATCTGCCGTGGCAACTCTTCCTCTCTCTCTCTCTCTCTCTCGCTCCTGCACGCCATTTTGCCTACATGTTTACACGGGTTGCGTGTGTTCTGCCTTGCGTTAAATTACTTTAAAAAAGGGTTAAAAATTATTTTATATGGCCAAGACAAGCGAGCTGTCTGTCTGTCTGTCCTGGCCCAGTGGAAAAAGGGTTTCGGGGATGCGCAAATAATAATGCCAAGTTGTTATTTGCCTCATGCTCTTTTTCTGGCATTTCTTTGTTGTTGTCTTGCTTGGCGCGTAATTTCGGCAATAAGCCCCCAATCTAGCTTCGCTTCTTTTGTATTCCACCTAATTGAGACTACAATGCGAACCTTATAGCAAAAAGGTAAAACACTTTTTTGGGACTCTGCCAGCCTGGCAGTTTATTAAATGGGCAAATATGAAATTAATTAGGAATTTATTAAGCTTGATTAGGTAAAGAAATTCGAAAGGAAATTGTGTACAAAAAATCTATGAATAAATTTTGTAAAACATTAAAAGCCTATCTAGTAATTTATTATATATTTATTTTGTTTAAATTTCTTAGACTTTAAGCGCAAATCAATCAAGCCAAATAGCTCAAGCAAAACAGATTCAAAGTCAGACAGCAAGTTCTCTCTCTCTCTCCTGTCTCTCTCTCGCTCTCTGCAGGCAATAATTGATAATTTCTAACAATTTTGGAATTGCATTCATCAATTGCATGTTCATTATAGACTCGAGTCTACAGTTGAGTTGATTCTTCGATAATTTGCAATAAGTGTTGGTCAAGTTCAAAATTTGAAATTCAAATGAATATCGATTGTTTTCCACAAAAGCGCAGATCGATTCTTCGATAGTTTGCAATAAGTGTTGGTCAAGTTCGAAATTTGAAATTCAAATGAATATCGATTGTTTTCCACAAAAGCGCAGATCGATTCTTCGATAATTTGCAATAAGTGTTGGTCAAGTTCAAAATTTGAAATTCAAATGAGTATCGATTGTTAAAGAGAATAATTTAGAATTAGTCAATTAATAAAAAACGAATTTATATCTATAAAAGTAAATAGCTTAATACTATAGCAAAAGGTAAAACACTTTTTTGGGACTCTGCCAGCCTGGCAGTTTATTAAATGGGCAAATATGAAATTAATTAGGAATTTGTTAAGCTTGATTAGGTACAAGGCAAACTGGAAAGAAATTGTGTAAAAAATATATGAATAAATTTTGAAAAACATTATAAGCTTAGCTAGTAATTTATTATATATTTATTTTGTTTAAATTTCTTAGACTTTAAGCGCAAATCAATCAAGCCAAATAGCTCAAGCAAAACAGATTCAAAGTCAGACAGCAAGTTCTCTCTCTCTCCCTGTCTTTCTCTCTCGCTCTCTGCAGGCAATAATTGATAATTTCTAACAATTTTGGAATTGCATTCATCAATTGCATGTTCATTATAGACTCGAGTCTACAGTTGAGTTGATTCGTTACTAATTGAGTCCAGTCGTTGCATTTTGCAGTTAATATCGAAATTGAAACTATTTGAGAAGCCTTCGGGCTGGACAATTGCAAATTAGACAGAGAGACATGGGCAAATTTTAATTAATTTCGGCATCAATTGAATGCCTGTCATAATACAAATAGCATAAATGTGCACACACACACCCACACACGCACGCACACAAGCTTGTGTGCCGAGGCTGAGAGAGACATGAAAACAAATGCACATAAATACACATGTCAGTAAACAAACAAATCATTAGGGATGGACACATTTATTTATTTATCTAACGTATCTTTTGTGTAGGTGCGTGCCTGTGTGTGTGTGCCTGTGTGTGTGAGTGTGTTAGCAAACAAAGGCCACATGCAGCTGGACTTGTTGTCGTGCGTCGCCTTTCAGCGCCTGAAATAATGGAAATATTTTGATTAAGTTAATTAAGTGATTTCTCTCTCTGGCTCTGCCCACACTCAAATACAGCAATAATAATAATAACAGCAACAACAACAACAACAACAACAACTTCGACAAGGCTTATCAACTTCAATTGGCGTTCCTGTTGCGCTAATCCAGGCACAGCTTGACACGATTACCCGCTGCGCTGCTTTGTCTGCCCACTGTGCGCTGCTCTGTGTTGCCACATGAAAACATATTTTATGCCATTATGCGCAAAACTAGGCCAGACAACAACAGCAACAACGACGGCAACTGCGGCCAATTGAGCCTAATGAATTGCGCTAGTAAATTTTCTGTAGCAGCTGCCAAGGCGCAACGCGGCTATGAAAAGTTTAAAGTGCCTCAGCATAAAAAGGCGTTAAAAGCGAACGAAATAAAAACAAATAAGAAAGAGAAAAAGAGAAGAGAATTTGTTAATTGCACTAGGCGAAGTTGCAATGCTCTTTTGTTATAAAGAAAGTTTGCAGAATATATATAGAAAAATTATTGTTCTTTTGGCCAGAAGTGTGCAACGCACCTAAGGAGACAGCTCCAACCGTCTGTACATTTGTCCGTCTGTACATCTGTCCGTCTGTACATCTGTCCGTTTGTACATTTGTCCGTCTGTACATCTGTCCGTCTGTACATCTGTCCGTCTGTGCATCTGTCCGTCTGTACATCTGTCCGTCTGTACATTTGTCCGTCTGTACATCTGTCCGTCTGTACATCTGTCCGTCTGTACATTTGTCCGTCTGAACATCTGTCCGTCTGTACATTTGTCCGTCTGTACATCTGTCCGCCTGTACATTTGTCCGTCTGTACATCTGTCCGTCTGTACATCTGTCCGTCTGTACATCTGTCCGTCTGTACATTTGTCCGTCTGTACATCTGTCCGCCTGTACATTTGTCCGTCTGTACATCTGTCCGTCTGTACATCTGTCCGTCTGTACATCTGTCCGTCTGTACATTTGTCCGTCTGTACATCTGTCCGTCTGTACATCTGTCCGACTGTACATCTGTCCGTCTGTACATCTGTCCGTCTGTACATCTGTCCGTCTGTCTGTTGCAACGCAAACTAGTCTCTCAGTTTTAGAGCTATCTTGATGAAACTTGGTATACATGTTTCTTTCTTGCTGCACGCTGTAAATAAGTCGGAACGAGACCGGATCGGACCGATGTATCGTATAGCTGCCATAGAGCCTATCGGCCGATTTAACATTTGAAGTAATTGCAAGGCTATGAATGTTGCCTTTCTTTCTTGTTTTAATATCAAACTGAAGCTGCTCAAACTAAAAAGCTCTGAATATGTATAGCGCCGCAATTCGTCTCAGCGCATATATTTTTGATAATCCTATCAGAATAAACAGCCTGTTAATCTATTTAAATTTGTACTTCATTTCCTTTGCACACTTGACGTACGTAACGTTCCCTGTCCTGTAATTTATGGCACAACCTTTGGCACTTCCGAACTGTATATCATATTTAATATGCCCATTGAAATTTGTGGCACAACAACGTGAACAGGCGAGACAGCAACAGCAACAGCAGCAACAACAACAAGTTGGACATAAACAAGTGTTGAGCGTATTTTTTATGACAAGTTTGCTGCGCTGCGCTCTGCTCACTTTTTGTGACCCTGGCGCGACAATAATAAAGCAGCTGAGTGACCGCGACGGGCTTGAGGGTCCGAGGTTTCCGAGTGCTGGGTTCGTGTTCGGGTTAAGAATGTCTGGAGGAGTTGCCGTCATCATCATCTACGCCGTCTCCGACAGCTGTTCGCGGGCGTGGGGGGGGGGGGGGCGGGCGGGAAAGTGCGCGGACACTTGCTGGCATTTCTCAAATGTTTACCCTTTCGAGCCCGACAAGCCGCGTGCCGCCCCCGCAATCCTGTCCACGCTGGCTGGCGCGCCAAGTGTCATTGACATTTTAATGTGCTAATGAAGATGAGGGCCAAAAGGAAAGCAGCGACGCGCTGAAAGAAAAGAAAACGAACAAAATATGCTAAAAATATTATGAAATTGTTATAAAAATAGTCGGGATGCTGTCGCCAGCAACGTCAACGTCGCCATCCTCATCCACATCCACATCCACATCCACATCGACGACGTCGCCTTTGACTTGCGCCACGAGCTCATTATGGCAGAGTGCGGTTTTTAATTTTTATACGCTCTTGAAGGCTGCTGCTCAAGGACTTGCGGTGTTTATGAGTTGTTATGATTTTATTTTACAACATTTTGGTTTACCGTCTCCGTCTCCGACTCCGTCTCCTTCCTTGCTTGCAGTCAATTATGTCAAAGTTGTCAATTCAGAATGAAAATTGCAGGGCTTTGCCATAAGCGGCTTTTTAGTGCGCAAAAACAAATGTAGGTTATGACTTACCCAGGAAATTGCACTGCGACGGCAGCTGGGAGCAGCAACACAGAGAGAGAGAGAGAGAGAGAAGAGCGAATGGCAATCAAGAATGTAAATACATAAGTACACTACAATAAGTAAGAAACTATAATGCAATATGCTTTAAATATAAATAATAGCTTGCCGCAATTGTTGCACTTGCAGAATTCTCCATTATGCGCCAGTGTTGCCAGATCATCAGCACTCTCTCTTTCTTTCTCTCTCTCACTGTTGCAAGCCAATCGATTTCGAGCGCAGCAGGCTGTGTCATAGCTGTTCAGCTTTTGACATTGAGTTGATTTTAAAATTGAATCGCACCTATCGAAATTTACCAACACTTTTTTACTGCTTCTATTGCTATCGACGCGCTGCAAAGGGCTAGGTGCGTCTGGCAAGCACTGCAGATAATCAGTCTGATTCTAGCTGTTTCAGCTAGCAGACTCAGTTCTTTTATTTTTCTATTTTGGATTTTGGGGATCCAAATTGTGTTTTTTTTTTTTTTTTTTTTTTTTTTTTTTTTTTTTTTTTTGTCAGTTATTTGCAAGTTGCACTTATGACATACAATTTAAATGTAAACGGAGGAGATCATTTAGTCCTTTTTGTGTTTAGTTAGCTGAGGCGCGAGATTTTCCTCTTTGCAGATTGGGAGATTCTTTGAAGTTTTCGTGGCGTTTGAGACTGTATTCTCAGGCACCCCTGAATGTGGTTGCGGTTTGATACATACGCTTGCCGTGCCCCTCAGCTGTATGCCATCCATATTGGCTTCAGGCTTATAGAAATGATTACGTTTTTTATAAAGATCGGACCAGTAAATGTCCTTTCTTTTATTTTCTGAAATTTGTACACGATAACCTGTCAAAATGCACTCCATAGAATTGTCGTACTTAATCATACGCGTTGCAGCTCTCTGGTTAGAATGATGAGCTGTGGGCGCTTGTTTTTAGAACATCCCAATAAGAGAAATATTTGTGGTCGATTTTTTTTTTTTTTTAAGAAATTCCATTATTAAATAAGCTTGTTTTTTTTATATATATTGCAATTTTCTTATTTAAAAAAATAAGTAACGAAAGCTACAGTCGAGCGCGCCCGAGAATAAGATACCATTCGCCCAGTTTCGCAAAAAATATAATGACTTCACTATATGCTGCATAGGCGCAAGCAGTAGAACTACGGAAAACGTTAACACGCATAACTTTTGTGTTTATAGTCCGATCGGTTTGTAAATGGGCGAATAGATTTATATTTCAATTATCTATGTTTATATCAAAGCAGAAAGCTGTTACCTTAATACTTACCCTGATAAACGTACATTATCGATTTGCGTGGGCGGTGGGCGTGGCAGCAAAACTAGAAAATAAGCTGGATCTACCTATGGTATACAGGAACCTTCATGTGAAAGATTTCGGAGGCTGTGTAGCAGATTTTCCCCATTAAAGCAGCAGTACACAAAACTTCAGCGAGCTTAAGTTGAACCCTCATCCTCCTTAACAACAACAACAACGGCAACGGCAACGGGAACAGCAACAAGCGAGGCACTCAAAATTTTAAATGCCAAGGCAGAGGCGTCAGGCCATTTTGTTAACCCTTTCGTACACATATTTTTATTACACAGCGCAGCTCTAAACGAGCTATAATTTTTGCCAACTCATTGCCCTTGGAGCCGGAGCTGGAGCCGGTGCCGGGGCAGCTTAAGCCAAATCTCAACAAAGGCTGAAAAACTCCGAGCCATTTGTTGCTTTCAAGAAATGAGCCTCTAGTTTTTTTTCGGGCTTTCTCTCAGCTGTTGCTCTGGCCCCGCGCGCCTCGTCTTCGAGCCGTGAATAATTTATCAACGTCAGCAAAAGGCGATGATGGACGCACAAATGTCAAGCCAGCAGATTGTCAGGGCTGCCTGCTTTGCTCCTTCCCCCCTTTCCTGCCTTCCAGCTTCGGCTATCTTTGACAGCGAATCGATATGCCGGACAGCAGCAGCAGCAGCAGCAGCAGGCAAAGAATAGGCCATAAAACTTGAGCTTTTTAACAAGCAAATCAAATGAAAAGCTGCCTCAGAGTGAATGCGTGTGTGTGTGTGTGTGGACATACAAGGGACTGACCTAGCCCCCTCCCGCCCCCACTCCTCGGTCTTTTGGCTTTTTGTGTGCTGCTGCTGCAAAGACGACTTACCTTTTCCTTTGTCCCGTGTCTCTTTGTGTGCCTGGGCACATTTTATATTTATTAAAAAAGCGACGGCAATTCGCAATGTTCGCAAGCAGGAGGAGCCAGCCGCCTTAATAGGCATCCGGTCATAAAAACATGAATTGTGGCTCTTAGCAGCAAATCCAATTGGGCATAAATCGGCTTTGTCGTCAAAAAAAACACATGGAGAGAAGAGAGAGGGAGACACGTAGCACATAAAGAGGCTGCCTGAACTTAATGGCATTCCTCTCTCTCTCTCTCTCTCTATGGCACGACTTTGGCTTTATTTTATGTACATTTAAGCACAATGCGCTTATTGACTTAATGACAAATTTTGTTGTTGCTGCTGGCGCAGCTTCTGCAACTGAGCCTGGCTCGGCGGTTGCCATTGGTAATTGGCAAAGTGCTTGAGTCGCTGCCGCTGCCTATGCACTGCAAATTGCATTGCGGCTGTCATTGCCAGCTGCAGCTGCTGCACTTCCTGCCCCCTTACTGCCTCCCACCTCGCTCCCCGCTCCGCTTGTCACTGCGAACAATTCCAGTTGAGCTCTGCCTTTGGCTATTTTTTCAAGGATGTTTACAAAATTTACAACACGAAAGTGAATTTTCTTTCAATTTTGTTGCGCTGCCTGTTTGTCAGTGGCAGCAGCAGTGCAGGCAGTGGCTCCTTCAAGCAGCTGCGAGACCTGTCGTGTCGTGTCGAGACGAGTTGAGTCGTGTCTGCCTCTGCCTGCCTGCCTGCCTGGCTGCCTGGCAGGATGCGCGCCTAAGTAGTTTTTGTATAATTGCACTCGTCATTGTCGTCCTTGTCGACGCTGGCGCTGCTGCGACTCGACTTGGCTCACTCAGCTGCCTTGGGGCAACAGGGACAACAACAACAACAACAACAGCAATTAAGGAATGTTAACAAGCGCACTTTTCAACTTTGCTCGCGGCTGTTGCACTTCAAAGGTGTGCGGCACTCACTCTGCCTCTCTCTCTCTCTGTCTCTCTTGCACTGCTGTGTGACTGTGTGTGTGCCACGCCCTGCGCAAATCTTTCAGATTGTGTGCTAACTTATCTGCGGCTTGTGGCTGATTTGAATGGCAAAATGAAAGTGTGCCTGCGCGTGAGTGTGTGTGTGAGATGTGGCACAGTTTATGCCTGCTCTACAAAAATCTGTGTTGACTTGGGGTATGCAAGACTTGCGAAAAAAAAGTAAAGGAAAATAAATTTCTTAAAAATTTAAAATTAATACAAAATTATTTATTTATTTTAACAGTAACTGAATTCATTTGGGCGCAGTAAGGCCAGAAATGACTTCAGTTTTTTTTTTCTTATAAATTATTTTTTTTTTTTCTTAAATTTTTTCTAAAACGCAACGTTTATGTTTAAGTTGTGTTTGGAATTTCGCATGAATTTATTTGTCAAAAATAAATCTCTTTTTTTTATATAATTCATAAGAAATTATTTAATTTGTAAGTGTTACAAATTTCGATTGGATTTAGTTAATCTAAACTTATTTTAAGTTTATACTTTTTTTTTTTATTAACCAAGCCTATATATAAATGGGCTTAGAATTGCGAAATTCATTTAATCGACTGATCTATTTTTTTTTTTTTTTTGTACTAATGCGTATATTAAATATCTTATATACTTTATATTGTTCTTAGAGTTTTGAATGAATTATTTTGACCTTCTTTCTTGAAATAAAATTTGTTCGTTTTTCTTATAAATTATCATAAATTAAAAACGTAACTTTGGAATGTTTTTAATTTTTATTGAATTCGGTTGATCTAATTTCGAGATTCATTAAACAAAATAAATTTATACTTTTTTTTTTTTAACTAATTTTGATTTTGATTGAATTTAATTAATTTCTAAGTGAGTCATGCAAAATAAAGTTTTTCTTTTCTGCTGTAATTATGAAATTGTCTAAAATTGTCAGCAAAACATTAAACAAATCAACAAATTTGAAAATTATTAAAATTCGAAACTAAAGAATTATTGCAAATGTAAAATATTGAATCATTTTCGGAACTTATTTTGACGGGTTGTTGAGTGAATTTCTGAATTCCAGCTAAAAAATCAATTTGTTCATTTATTTTTTTTTTCAAAAACATTTTGATTTAAATTTTTTTCTTTTCTTTCTTTTTCACAAATCATAAATTTTACTTTGCTCGAAATTGTGATTTCAATTAGTTGACTTTTCTTTGTTGACTTCTCAAAATTTCTTTTATTTTTCTTTAATTGTTTTTTAATTTTTTTTTTTTTGTAAATCAAAATTTGGTTGATTGGATTAATTTAAAAACTTTCTTTGCCGTGCAACGTTTCTAAAAAAACACATCAATTGACTTAAGCATGGTATAATCAAGAAAGTCAGTAAATTGGTTTTATATTAGTCTAGGGTATTTTGTGGTGCAGCATGCCAAAAAAAACCGTGCAGCACTTCAGCTGCAACTCAAACCAAGCCAAGCCAAGCCAAGCCAAGCCGAGTTGTCTTTGAGGAGGCCGTGTGCGTTGCGTTCTTAATTAAGAGTTGATTGACAAACAAGTTTCGAGTTTGCACACTTAAAAATCAATTTGTAGTGCTCCACATCGTTGTTGTTGTTGTTGTTGCTGTTGTGTTGAGTGTAGGCAGACGTCGCTATGCATGCGTAATTAAACAAATCTGAAAATAATTGAAACTTTTCGACATAAATCCCAGACATAAACACCCCTTTCCAATGCTATTTGTGCTCAACTCGTATGTCAGCTAAACTATGCAAGTTGTTGTTGAGCTTAAAAATTCCCATGTTGACAATTAAGTTAGCAACAACACGACAACAACAACAACAACTGAAACTGGAACTGCCCCGCCGCACACACAGGGGCAAGCGGGCAAACGCGTCAACGACACGCAACCCTTACAAAGTGGGTGCAAGTGGGAGTGGGAGGACGGTAGGACGGGGAGGGACAGGGACAGTTGCTGGTGACAAGCGACGAAATTTAGCCGTTGAAAACTGGTTTCGCTTCGGGTTGCTTTAGCCGGTTACAACAACCCTAATTTACTTTTAATAACTTCATAGGCGATGGGCAAGGGGTGGCAGGGGGAAGCCCTGAAAAAGTGTCCTTTTTCACATGCACTAAGCAGATAAAGCGTTAATTTCGATTTTGCTTAACGAGGGTTAAATGCGTACGACGCTCAGTCAGTCACCCGAGCCAAACTGCGGCCCCCACACTGCGTATACGCGATATCGATAACGATAATTACACATGCCGAGACATGTCGAGCTAGCGAGCGAGTGAGCGAGCGAGCGCGCGCGCGTTCAGGTGAGAAATTCAATTTGCAATTGCAGCCCCCAAACACCTGCGGCGCGCATGCCTAAGTGTGTGTAGTGGGGAGGGGAGCGGAGGAGCAGGGGTGACTGAATCAGAACATTTGTTTGAACTGGCCAAAAAACCAAAGCGGGGCGGCGGCATCAAGTGCTGCGGCTGCATGACTGAGTGACTTTCTGTCATGTGCCGCACGATTTGTGCACACAAAAGCAAGATGGAAAGTGATGCACAAGATGTAGCCCGGCAAGCAGAAGGGGTTGTAGTGGGGGGGGGGAGGGTTGCGTATGACAAGCTCAAGTGTGTCGCTGTCGCATGTCCTGAAGAGCAAAGCGAGCAAATCAAAAGGGACACGCAAAGAGAGACACAGACACACATTGAGAGACAGACAGAGAGAGAATGCCAAGGCATAGAAACAATTCTTTTTCCCCTCCCCTCCCCTCCTCACCCTCTTGGGCTGTCCCGCTCTGCGATTGTGCTGCCATGTGACGTCTGATGCCTGACGCCTGAGCTCTCTGCCGGCTCCGATCCTGACGTTGGCTGCTTTTGACAGTCGTTTTGCAAACATGTCGAAGCCATTAAGACAATCATGCGTTTTGCCCGTTCTTCTTCTTCTTTCGTTCTACCCCTCCCCCTCTACAACACATCAAGTGTGTGTTATGTTATGTGTGTCTGTGTGTTCGTTCGTTCGTTCGTTTTTTATTATTCCCCACTTCTTCTTTTTTTCGAAGTTAACTTTTCTGTTGAGTTTTGCATCGCACCGCACCGAAAAGTTCTCGCTCATTCCATTTCATTTCATTTCCTTTCTCTCGTTTCGTTTTGTTTTGCCTTTGCAGACTGTTTTGTTTTTGAAAAATGGCTGTCGCATCACTTCTATTGTATTTTTGAGTGTCTGTCTCGCTCTCCAAGTGTGTGTGCGTGTGTGTTGGGTGTTTGTCACAAAGATTTATGCGTTGCAATTTACACACACTCACAAAAAACAGAGAGCGTGAGCGAGAGAGGCGCACAAAAAACAAAGCAAACCGTTTGTTTCACGCTTACATCGAGTGGAAAACGGAAAAGCCTCCAGCGCGTTGGGCGGGGGGCGTGGCTGAAATTGTGGAAATGGCAGCGCTAAAGTGCTTAACTCAGAGTTGACCAAAACGAGATGTGCGTTTTACTATGCATTGTATTGTTTAGCGAGGAAGGAAGAGAGAGAGAGAGAGAGAGAGCGAATGAGTGTGGGAGAGAGAAAGCCGTAAATCAACTTGATGAACTTTGGCACTGTTCAAGCTCATCAGGGATTTTACATTATCAAATAAATAACATGGCTCTTGCATATTTCGGGGGCTTTTTTTTTCTTTTTATCATGTATTTTTTAGAATTTTTTTTAAATGGTTTGCCAAAAAATAATTTTCATTTTTTTTTTTGAGAGCTTTATAATTGCTAAAGAAAATTTGAGGTAAAACTCAAAATATATTGAATTTTGTTTTATTTTGTAAAATTTAAAAAAAGAATTTTAATTTTTGGCAGATTGTTATGGAAAATTTAAACAAAATCCAACGGAAAGCAAGCAGCTGCTTGGTTCTTTTTCAACATACAAAGGTTGAGTAAAACTAGGAATGAATTAGGCATACCTTAAGTAAATCGGTAGTGTCTGTTTAATTTTTTTTTTTTTATTTTTTTTGTATCTTTCTTACTGATTTGATAGGAAGACCTAACTTCTGGATAGATCATGGAATTTAAAAAAATACATGGTCTATTATGTTTATCGAAATGTGCGTAACAGGCAGAAGGAGGCATCTGCGACCCCATAAAGTATATATATTCTTGCTCAGGATCACTAGCCGAGTCGATTAAGCCATGTCTGTCTGTCCGTCTGTATGAACGCCTATATCTCAGAAACTAACTAAAAGCGAGAGCCTCCAAATTTGGTAAAAACACTTCTGTGAATCATACGCAATTTTTATTAAAATTTGGGCCACGCCTACTTCCGCCCCCACAAATCGATAAACCGTATAGCAAGCGTCTCAGAAACTAAGAAAGCTAGAGCCACCAAATTTGGTGACAACACTTATGTGAATCATATGATGTAAAATTTGTATTAAAATTTGGGCCACGCCTACTTCCGCAATAATAGAGCTAGTCAATGTTATTGGATTTGCTTCTTTTTTTTACTCGCAAAATATACATATGTATGTGTTCTGTTCTTGAGCCAGATCGTTTTCACTGGGTGGAACATAAAAGAACGCTATAGACCAAGGATTACGATTCAATGAATTTTTAATCAAAATTCCAGAAATTAATTCAAATATGCTTATGAAAACTATAACGACTTGGCAGCAAAACTTAGTTGTCTATATTGAACGAGGAGTGTAAACATGACAAGCCACGCCCCCGCTGCGCCACCTAAACCAACCACCCTGCTGACACAAGCTAAACCTATTGCAGCATAAAAAGTTCAGGGAACATAAAAAGCAACAACAACAACAACGGGGGGAGAGTGAAAACAACTATAAAGCGTGCTCTAATGAAGGGGGAGGGCGCAAGTTAAAAAGTGAAGGCGAAAACAACAGCAAAAGAGTAGGATAGAAAGATGGGGAGAGAAAGAGACAGTGTGTGCTAGAGGGACAGCGAATGACTATAACGACAGATTGAACCCTTCGCTTTTAATGCAATTAAGTTTAATTGAAAATTTTCACTCCAAATTATGAGCCGAACGTGTTGTTATGGCGCTCTCGAGACAAGCAGAACGATAGGACGGCGCAGATAGCACAAATGGAGAGACGGAGAGACACCCCCGCAATCAGGCAGATGGAAATTAACATGCACACACACACACACACACACAGAGAGGGTGAGAGAGGGGGGGGAGGGCAACAAACGTACCCATTGTAGCGTGTCCTTTGGTGCTTTGCACGTACAGCGAGGCAGGACAGGAACAGGCAAGGATAGGGGGAGAGGAAAAGGTCTGCCTGGCCAGGATGAGTGAAAGCAATCAAGCGTCCAAATCACTAGCCGAAAAACCGAAGGCATCTGAAAGTTTGCTTTGATGCGCAGTGTAGCTGAAGCAGGAGCAGCAGGAAGAAACGCTGGACGAGCGCCCAGGCAGGCAGTCAAGCAGGCAGGCAGGCAGCTCGCAGGACTTTATTACAAAACAAACAAGCCAACTGGAGCTGCCGTCGACTCGACTCGCAGCATTTAACTTATCTTTTATCTTGATTGCTGTTGACGATGACAAGGATAATGATGATGATGGCGTCAGAGAGTCCTGTGCGCAGCACCTGCCACATCCCTCCCTCCCCCCTCCCCATTCTGGGCTGTCGGTTTAACTGTTTATACAGGCGAAATGCCGCTTGATTTTAATTAGCATTTGACACAGCAGCTTAACACGAACCGAATTGTGTGATCTCCTCCAGCAGGAGGAGGAGGAGGAGCAGTAAGAGGAGCATGTGGAGGAGCAGGTGGAGCTGCTTAATGAGCCATTGCACGTAGTGGAATTTCAAATGTCCCCCCCCCGTGCGCAAATAAAAACAGCCACAGCAACTCTGCTAACATTTTACGCTTCGGCAACTCTGTTGCAAATATAGTAGAGCAAGAGAGGGAAGTAGCGAGGGAGCGAGAGTGAGAGAGAGAGAGTGGGAGGGAGACAGATGTGTGTAGTGGCAGAGCTAAGTCAAGTCGCATGCTCCTAGAAAAGGCTAGGAAAACTTCGTATAGAGTATATATATTCATAATCAGAGTCAGCTGGAGAGTCAAACTAGCCATGTTCATTTGTCCTTTTATCCGGCTGTCCGTCTGTCTGTCCGTCTGTCTGTTGCAACGCAAACTAGTCTCTCAGTTTTAGAGCTATCTTGATGAAACTTGGTATACATGTTTCTAATAGCTGCACGCTGTAAATAGGTCGGAACGAGCCGGATCGGACCGATATATCGTATAGCTGCCATAGAACCTATCGGCCGATTTTTGTCATTTTTCAAGATAACGCCAAGAAACGTTCGCAATCTATGCCTTAGTATGTTTATTCAAAGCTGTGCAAATTTTATCAAAATCTGACCGATATATCGTATAGCTGCCATAGAACCTATCGGTCGAATTTTGTTATTTCTAAAGATATCGCTGTGAAAATTTTCCAAAATATCTCTAATTATGTCCATTAAATGCTATGCAAGTTTTATTCAAATCGGACATATATATCGTATAGCTGCCATAGAACCTATCGGCCGATTTTTGTCATTTTTCAAGATAACGCCAAGAAACGTTCGCAATCTATGCCTTAGTATGTTTATTCAAAGCTGTGCAAATTTTATCAAAATCTGACCGATATATCGTATAGCTGCCATAGAACCTATCGGTCGAATTTTGTTATTTCTAAAGATATCGCTGTGAAAATTTTCCAAAATATCTCTAATTATGTCCATTAAATGCTATGCAAGTTTTATTCAAATCGGACATATATATCGTATAGCTGCCATAGAACCTATCGGCCGATTTTTGTCATTTTTCAAGATATCGCCAAGAAACTTTCGCAATCTATGCCTTAGTATGTTTTTTCAAAGCTGTGCAAAATTTATCAAAATCGGACCGATATATCGTATAGCTGCCATAGAACCTATCGGTCGAATTTTGTTATTTCTAAAGATATCGCTGTGAAAATTTTCCAAAATATCTCTAATTATGTCCATTAAATGCTATGCAAGTTTTATTCAAATCGGACATATATATCGTATAGCTGCCATAGAACCTATCGGCCGATTTTTGTCATTTTTCAAGATATCGCCAAGAAACGTTCGCAATCTATGCCTTAGTATGTTTATTCAATGCTGTGCAAATTTTATCAAAATCGGACCGATATATCGTATAGCTGGCATAGAACCTATCGGCCGACTTTCATAATTTTTCAAGATATCGCTGTGAAAATTTTCCAAAATATCTCTTATTATGTCCATTAAATGCTATGCAAGTTTTATTAAAATCGGACAGATATATCCTTAAGTTGCCATAGAACCTATCGGCCGATTTAATGTCAGCCGATATATGTGGCCAAAGGTAGCCTTTCTTGTTTTTTATTTCATTTAAATTTTAAAGAAAATCAACTTCCAAGTTTCATTCATATTTGAGTCGCGCTACACAAAGTTGCACCGCTCTCTCTGTCAAGCATAACTAACCCACACACACACACACACACAAACTGCCACTCTCCCACCCACACACATAGACATCTTGACTATCTACGCTGTATTTGTGGATTGTGTCGTTCGATGCGCTGTGCTGGAAAATGCGATGTGAAAAGTTTGCGTTTGGCAAGCGGACGAAGCGCGTGTGTAAGTTGCACTCTTCAATCTGCCACGCCCCCCTCCCACGCTCCTTCAATTCCCTCTTCGCTCTCTCTCTCTCTGCGCTGCACTAAGCTGGCGTCAAGGCTGCAAGTTTTTGGCCAGAGCCAAGTGCAATTGCATCTACTTAGTTGTATCTGCATGCACCTATTGGACACATGTTTTGCCAGGGGAGGGGCAAGCACAGGCTGTGGTTGCAGGTGAAGTGCAGGCGGACTGACTGACGGACAAACTGACTGACTGACAGAGAGAGAGAGAGAGAGAGAGAGGGAGAGAGAGCGTCGACTGCAGCTGCTGTGGCTGTCTAAAAGTATTTGCACATTTGGCGCTAGTGGGCGGAAGGGGGAGTGGCACTTGCGCTGTGGCATTGTAGTGCATTTAGTGTGGGAGTGTGTGTGTGTGTGTGTGTGCACTTTGAAGTGTGTCAATGCAAATGTGTGTGCGACCGCTCAGTGTGTCTCGTGTGTGTTTTGAATTATTTATATTATTTGCACTTTATATGCAGCCCCAATCCCGTAGCCCGTAGCCCGTAGTCAGTCCTCCAAGGCAGACACTTTTCCTTGCAGTTTTTCCCCGGAGCGCTGCAGCATTTGCAAGTGACATTGCGTGTTGGGCTGCCAATGCAACGCTTTGGCTTCGGCTTTGCTTTTGCATTTATTGCATTTCGCATTTAACCACAAAAATCTTGACTCTTGACATGTTTACACGATGAACATGACAGTGTCAGCAGCAGCAGCAGCAGGAGATGGAGTAGGAGGCGAAGGGTGTGTAAATTTCTTGTTTTTTTTCCTCCATTGCAAACACAATTAGAGAGAGTGTCGAAAAAAACATGCACACACCCTGCCGCCTGCCTGTCTGTGCTGTAAGGGGGCATCACCCACTCGACGAAGGAAAAAAAAAACGCCAATTCATTTGGCAAAAGTTCTGAGTCATTGTCACATCGCCGCCTCGGCCACGCCCCCTTTAACTGCAACCCTTGCCAGCTGAAATGAAAAAAAAAAGAAAATAACCGAAATTCGTTTGTTCCTAAACGTCCAAATTTACAGTTACATAGCTGCTCTCCCTCCCTCCTCTCTCTCTCTCTTCTTCCTTCTTCTGCTGCGTTGTTATGATTCATAACTAAACAAAAGTTTTCCCAACATCCCCGGAAACAATTTGCTGCACACACGAAGCATTTACCAAACTTTAATTTGACTCATTTCTCGACTGTGTCGGGAGTTTCCTCAACGAATTTCGAGGGGGCAGGAGGGAAGAAACTAAACCAAACGAAACGAAACGAAACAAGACGTGGCAAGGCGACAATGAAATTATCGGCTTGTTTTGCCTCCCTCAATGCGGGTGGTTGAAACTAACTTTAAATAGACTAAGAATGGCAGCTGTAAAGAAGGTGAAAGAAGTAAAGAAATTGCAACTAATATTATACAAAATAAAGGTGAATGTTTGTTTTAAAACATTTCATTTAAAGCTGGCAAAATATGGTAGTTGTGGCAAAGAAAATTCATTGATGATACACGTTGTAGATGAATCATTGCCAGGATGTTGAGCGCAAATCTCGGTCAAAAATGGGTATACTAAGTTTGTGCAAATGTTCGTTACAGGCAGAAGGAGGCGTGACAGACCCCACAAAGTGCATTGATTGAGCCATGTCCGTCTGGCTGTCCGTCTGTCGATTAGAACGTCTAGATCCCAGCTATTATAAAAGCTAGAGACACCAAATTTGGTATGAAGGTGTATGAACATCAGAAGCTGCTGGAGTTTGTTTTAAATTTGGGGTGCCACGCCCACCGCCTTTAAAAATTAATAATTACATTTTTAAGGTGGCTTTGTGGTGAAAGTATTAAAGTTTCCACGTTTTGCTTTAACACACACATAGATATATACTATATGCATATATATTCCAAATTCCGATCGGATTATAAACACAGAAGTTATTCAATTAAACATTTCCCATAGTTCCACTGCTTGCGCCTTTGCAATCTTTATCATTTTGCTATTCATAGATAGATCTAATTTAAACAATAGAAATATGTTGGGTTTTTTTGAAAATCTATAACATGATGTGCTAAGTTAAAGTTCTCCAAACAAACGGCTATAATAGAGTAAGAATTCCCATAGTATGCTAAACATTTCCATGTACAACTTAAAGAAAATTCATTCCATTTTTGCACACATATTCACATATATATTTCGCCACTATTTCTCCTTCACTTTCTGACCATTTCGCCCGCATAGAGAGATAAATTTGCTTAGCAGCGGCGGCAGCAGCAGCAGCAGCTGTTGTTGCTGCACAACATAAATTATAGCGAAAATTTAATTATCGCACTGGACAACTGGTGCAACTACTAGACTCGTAACACAGTTTCAGCTAGGAAGCGGAGGAGGAGGCAGGGCGCCCGAAAGTATGCTACTAAAACAATTAGCAGCGCCCTAATTAAAACAACAGTCGAAGAGGCAAAGGCAACGCTCCACCATGGCCTGTGATTGATGATGATGTAAGAGGCAAGGCGGCAAGGCGGCAAGGAGGCGCCTTCAAGTATGCAACACATGAGGCCAAAAGAGAAGTCGACGCGTGGCAAGGCGCGCGCTCTCAACTTGCTTCGACTTGTGTTTTTCATTGTTTTTTCGGCCGGCGGCAGCAAACAATGCAGCAACAAGAGCAGCAGCCATGCAAATGTGTAACACACACACACACACGCACACTCTTTGGCATACACAAAGAAAATGTTTAAGGAAATTGCTGCAAATATTTTGCTTGTTAAGTGAAACCCAGTTTCGAAAACGCCTTTTTGGCCCCAGCAAAACTGCACTCTGAAATTTTGCCTCCCTCCCAGAGGCGACTCGGGGCAAAGCAGAACGTCTTCGTCTGCATCGTCTTGGCCCGTCTGGCGTCTATGCTGCTTCTTCTCCTTCTTCTTGGGTTATTTCCTAGTCCTTTTAGAGTCCTGGCAGTTTTGCATTTTGCATAAGCGCTTCGAAATGCCTTTGTCGTTTTAGCAATTTATGCAAATTTCGTGCATTTTCCATGTTGTTACATTCTTTGTATGCATGGACAGCACACACACACACACACACACATGCAAAGTATTCCCGTGTGTGTGTGTTTGGTATATGTAGGGTACCCTGGCATGCAATTAAAACTAAATTAGTAGGCCTCTGGGCTGCGAGGGCAGCTCGAAACTGCAACTGCAACTGCAACTGGCAACTGTCGTCGTCGTCGTCGTCGTCGTCGCGTAGTCAGGGGGGAAACGGGGAGGCAGTTTTCAGTTTTCCAGTCTTCTAATTGAATTATTTAGTTCCAAGTCGTTTAATTAAATGCACACGCAAACTTTTTACAACAACAACAACAGCAACAACAACAGCAAGCTGCCAAATCAAGCGTTCTTGCTGAGTTTGCTTGAAACTCTTTAAAGCCTAAGCAGTTTGCTCAATGGTTTATTAAAAGAAAATCCGGAAATGTTATTGCTATCTTTGCCATGTTGAGGGTTTAATGGATTTTAGTAGATTATATATTCTATTTTCTTTGAAGGAACAGAAGAGCAAATGAGCTAAGCACAAAGTTCGTAAGAATGACAATTCTTTTATTTTTGCTCTGAAAAGTATGCAATAATTTTTTTCATTATTTTTACCTATTTTGTCTTCTTAAATTAATTTGCACGGAGTGTATATCCGTACAACATTATAGCTTACATTCTGTAGACATGCGATGATGTTCTCAGATGGGGATTCCCTGGTGAATGTTGTGCATTACGATTCTGTACGATCCTCCGCTCAGCTCTGATGGTTTGATGGAACCAAAGATCCTTTCTCCAGAAAGTACCGGGCCGTGTCTGAGGGGTTGCACTGAACTGTTGCGCAGTCTGCCGCGTGATCGTGTAGGAATCTCCTGTAAGGGCGTTTAGCTCGCTACGAGCTGCTGTTGGGTACCTTAGAGTAGCGTGACGGCTTGATTTCGGGGCAGGGGGTGTAGTGAGGTGGAGAGGTGGAGATGGACATTTGCCAAGCGGATTCGACTGAGCGACAAAGCTGTGGCAGTTGATTTGTTCTCCGAATTGGATAACTTTCAGATCTCTCACAACGTCACGATTGCTAACGTAGCAGGGTAATCCAGATGCGTCTCTGTTCAGCTGCAGTTTTTGCTTAGCAGAGCCCTAGTTGCCATATGCAGCTAGCTGGAATAGAAGAGCAAGTAGAGCTCTCTCTCAGTTTAGCTAGAGATTTTCCCTAAACTGACATGATGTGTGCTCGACAGTATCAGTGTTCCATTGAGATGGACTCTTCAATTGAAAGATTCAATCGTTGATTTGAAATCCCCTTGATATTGTCTCTTCCTTTCATTTTGCCCCAAAAAGTATGCTATACAATTTTTCGCTTAAAGTTTCTTCTTCTTTGCGTCTTTAAAGTGCTGCAAGGTAAGCAGCGAACTCGCACTCGCTTAGCATTACTCACTGGTCACTCACTCTCTCTTTCTCTCTCTGCAGGCAGCACACATGGTACGCCCCTTTTCCCCTCCCTACCCCCCTGTTCGCCTCTTTTGCCACCCGCTGAGATGTCATTTGTGAGAACAACCTTTTTTTAGGTGTTGAACATTACCGCAGGGCAGCAACCACAACGTGAGGCAAGCACCACACCAGCTGCCCCAGCTGCCCCAGCTGCCCCAGCTGCTCCTTGGCGCTGCTGCTGTTCGCCTGGTCAGCAAAGATATGTAAACACCAAGAAAACAAAATAAAAACCAAACAAAAACCGAAAAAAACAAACAAAAAAAAAAATGAAAGAAAGAAAAACCGCCACGGTCCACTGCGGGTGCTGCAGCTCACACCCCCCTGCCACCGCCCCCCCCCACTCCTGCCCCACCCACATGCGACATTTAACCCTCAAACAGTGCGCATTGAACATTTTGTGGCGCAACTTCAGTTTCGACGTTTCGTTTCGTTTCGTTTTTGTTGTTGTTGCCTTCGTCGCCTTTTGTTTTGTTTGCGTGTTGATTTTTGGCCCCGGCCATAACCTGCCACAGTGCCTGCCCCTGCCCCCGCCCGTGCCCCGCCCAACGCCCACAACTTCAGTATTTATATTTATATTTTGTTGTTTTGTTTTTTTCCTCCCATTTTTGTTGTCGTTATTTTTATTTTGTGAAATAACATTGACATGCGTCTTGTGCTCGGCGGGGCAAGCAGCAAGCAGCAAGCACGAACATGCAACATGTCTGCGATACGAAACGGAATCCCGGTTTTTCGCCCGAATTTCTATTCGATTTGCAGCGTTGACTTTGTGCAGCGTCTGCTGCACGACATGCAACTTGTGCCCCGAGCTGTAAACTTGTTGTTATTGCGACTGTTATTGTTATTGCCATTGTTGTTGCTGTTGCTGTTGCTGATTGCAGGCAACACGACAGCAGCAGCAGCAGCAACTGCTGCGTTTCGCCTTATTTAATAACGTTTCAATATTCCAACATTTCTGACATATCAATTTTCAAACGGCGTGCGAGCTTACAACTCCCCCCGCCCCCCTATATATATATATCTATATATATCGAGCATATTCTGCTCGATTCACACATGAATCCGCATAGATTTGTGCGGCGATATGAATAAAGTTTTTGCGTTGTCGCCCAAGTTGCGTTTTGCGAGTTTGTTGCCATGTTTTGTTAGGGTTGCTTAGCCGCTGTGCGAGTGTGTGTGTGTGCGTGTGTGTGCGTGTGTGTGACAGCAAATTGTTTATATATGACATGAAAATTGAAATTTATGTCCTTGCCGTTGACAGATTGCTTGTAGAGCGCCAGCCAGGCACACGAAAGAGAGAAAGAAAATAAAGTTTGCGGTTAAGCAAAAGTGTTGAATACTTACGAGGATTAAGTAAAGAGAAAGTTGGGGCTGGAATAGAGAAATATATGTACTAGGGGCAGGGAGCGAGAGTTAAGCTCTTTGTTGGCATAAACAGTGGATTCTCATGACTCAAACAGGTCGCTTAACTTGCGGCAAGTAAAACTTTTGCTCTTGCAGGTATTGCGGTTGCACGAGCGAAACTGATTTATTTCAAGAATTTTATTTACTTGGGTTATGTATAGGGGACTGCCTAGGCTAGGCATTCTAGTAGAGTCGCTCTAGAGGATTGCTTATATCTTTGTGCTCGATGAGGCCGGAGCTGCTTTCCACAGAATCCAAAAGACAAAGTGTTTTTCTATTTTTAAAACATATATTTTCTATTCGAAATCAAGTCTAGTTTTCCTTTATTATTCCTGCAACTTGCATACTGAAGTAGCACTAAGAAATATCTTTACCTACTGCAACACAAACTATGCTAATCCTTTGCTTATCTCGCTTATCTGTGACCTGTGCGCAGCAATCTAAAGCCAGGTAGACCCCCACAGCCTTTCCTCGGTTAATTCAGCAGTTTCGCATTATGCGGCAACAAAAAACTACTTAACTGCTAAGCTGCCTGGCGGTCCTCTGCTGCATATGCAAATTCGCGCAAATTAATTCCGAACTGAACCTTTGAACCCCAGGCAGGCAGGCAGGCATGGAGCGCGACTGCTATCCCTTCCCTTCCGCACTGCGACAGTTGAATTGCAGCTGCAACTTCATTTGCAACGTCAACGGGAATGCGCATTAACATTGTTTTCATTTGCCAGAGATCTCTTTTAACATTTGCCAAACCGCTGACGACTCACGGCGACTCTGACAGCGACTGACGCAGCGGAAAAGGAAGGCACCCCCCCTGATCCCTCCACCATGTTGCAGGGCATCTACCTGCAACGTACTCCCCTGCAATTTGTATAAAAAGCGCTTTAACCTCATCATTGCTCTCTCTCTCTCTCTCGTTCTCTGTCTCTATCCACAGGTTCGCATCCGCCACGAATAGTGGAACATCCCATAGATACGACAGTGCCACGTCACGAGCCCGCAACGCTTAATTGCAAGGCTGAGGGTTCGCCCACGCCCACCATTCAGTGGTACAAGGACGGCGTGCCACTCAAGATACTGCCGGGCTCGCATCGCATAACCCTGCCCGCCGGCGGACTCTTCTTCCTGAAGGTGAGTTTAAGACACATGACTGCAGGTTTTAATGGATCGCATGGCTTGAGTTTGCATTGCATATGGGTTGTAAGTGACGGAGAGTGAGAAGGAACTCGACTCGAAGAACTTAATTTATAAAAGGAACTTGCGAAGAACTAAAGAATCTTAAGAAAAATCTATCAAAATTATCACACCTTTATTTCCTCTGCGCAAATTAAAAATTTAAAAATTTGTTAATCAATTTTCAGAGGCAGTGGGCGTGGCACCTCAAATTTGAAATAAACTCCAGCAGCTTGTGATGTTTATACACCTTCATACCAAATTTGATGTCTCTAGCTTTTATAATAGCTGAGATCTGTGTGTTCACACAGACGCATGACGGACAGACAGACGGACATGGCTCAATCAATACAGTTTGTGGGGTCTGCCACGCCTCCTTCTGCCTCTCACATACATTTGCACAAACTCAGTACACCTTTTATGATCATTTTCAATGTTCGAATGGTATAAAATCTTACTGAAATAAAGCTAGACCCGAGAATCTTCTTCGCAGAGTATTAATTTTCAATTATTTATAATCTTAAATTTTTGAATTTCAATTATTTAAGATTCTTAAATTTTAATTTCCCATTTAAGAATCTTTTTGAAGTCTTCTTATCGTATTTATTTAATAAAAGTATTTACAATCTTTACTTTGTTCTTCAGTTTCATATCATAAAGGTGAATTGAAAAGTTCCTGGCCCATTAAAGTAAATCATATATTGTCTGGAAAAATGTATGTTTATATGTTCAACAATTCTGTTTAAGTATAATACACTGATTATAGCAACACCCTACCATTTTATATAGCAAAGGAATATGGTTTATTGCCTGAAATCTTTCTTGTATTCTTAAAGCTATTAAAATATTTATGGATTCTTTAGATTCTATTGCATAAACGCGTAAGTCTCAGTCTTCACAAATTATAGTCGATTCCCAGATAAGTTTTCTTAAATCACCTAGATGATATAGATTCAAGTCAAATCCGCCCAACTATGCCTGTTCACAATCAATTATGCGATCTATTTCTCTTGCGCTAACAAAGCAAGCGAAGTCTGCTTAGCCAAGTTTATGAAGAAGCCCAAGAAGAAGAAGGGAAAAGCTGCTGCTTTTGTTTATTTTGAAATGATATACCCCAATCCAAATCCCCTCCCCTCCCCTCTCTCCTTTCCGGGTTCAAGTTCTGCTCTATTCACACTCTCATCGCTCGTGCTCATCGGAATAGTCATTGTATCCTTTGCCAGGCAAACGAAATGAGCCTGCGGCGTATTTACATTATTTTTGCTCGTCCGCTTTTTTTTTAAATATCATTCTCTCTCTCTCTCTCTCTCTTTCTCATTCTGCATGCATAATTATTATTTTGCTTTCGCTGTCTCTCTGCGCTTTCATTCATAATAAGCGAAGGAGAGATAAGCAGAGAGGGAAGAGGGGGTCGAAGCAGTAGCGAGTTGTGTTTAAAAATTTTCATTTTGCCAGGCCATCTGTTGAGTGATGAACAAACTAATTGCTTTTATTTTTTCAACCATCTCCCGCCCCGCACTCCCCGCACTCCCCCCTAGGCTACCTGCTACGCTTTTCTCCAGTTTTTTATGTATCTTCTGCGAGCTGCAAAAATATTTTTGCAAGCATTTCGTCGGGGCGGCCAACAACTTCATTAACGCAAGGTAAACAAACATTAAGAGGGATGTAGCAGGTTGAGTGAAGAGAGTGAAGAGCGTGAACGGGGCAGGGTGCAAGGGGGCAGGGGCAGGGGCAGGGGCAGGTAGGAGCAATGGAAGCCAAAAGGAGGCAGCCAGACAAATAAAGACAAACGGAAGTTGGCAGGCGGCAGCGCAGCAAAAGTCAGCAGTCTGATGAGCTGCACAGTGTGAGAGAGACAGGGAGAATGTGTGTGTGTGTGTGTGTGTGTGTGTGTGTAGTGGCTGTAGCAGTCGCTGTGGCAGCACTTGGACTGAGCACTCAGCAATTTACGACGCAAAAAGCCAACGGCGCGCGTTGATTATGCTGATGATGCAGCTGCCGAAAGAGAGAGGGAGAGCAGGGGAAGAAAGACAGAGAGAGAGGTAGCGAAACTGCGCTAAGGACATTTGCCATGCCACAAGCAGTCTCTGTAGTCCCCATCGTCGCTTTCAACTCATCTGTAGCCTGCCACTTTTCACACTCGATCTGCTTCTCTGCCAGTCTCTCTCTCTATGTATGTTTGCCTTTCCCCCGTTTGCATTCGCATTTGTATTCGCATTTGGCCATGTTTGTATTCTCGTGCACGATGTGAGTGTATTTGTTTATCACTTAAGTGCAAAAAAGGATTCAGAATGCCGGCAGCAATCAGACTTCGCAGACGCAGACGCAGCATTGCCGCTTGGCAAATGTTGCCATTATTCCAGCGGCATCTAACGAGTTTTAAATGAATTAATTCCAAAGCTAAGGCAGCCTCCTTTCCCTCTCCCTCTCCTCCCTCCTCTGCTCTCTGCTCTCTTTTCGGCCACAATTTGTTCTGGGACAGTCTTTATGAGCAGCCGCATTTGCCGCACGGCAAACTTGTTGATTATTTTGCAGGCAGGTGAAATTGAAAACGAGGGTGTCAGCTTGGTATTTAAGAGATTCCAGTTTGGCATAACTAAAATGCAAATGATAAAACAATTTGAGAGCTCAAATTCATAGAAGGCTTTAAGGTGTTTCAAGGCATTTGAGCTGAACGAAAAAGCGCATCAGATTAAGGAAAAAAAAAAAAAAAAAAAACTTTTCACTTATTTTCCTACTTCACTTATTTTGATATAGTGTTTGGTAATTCTTAAGAATATTTCTGCACCCTCTACGGATTCTTCACTTAATAAATAAAAAAAAAAAAAAAATTGGACAACAGTAAAAATATTTCACTTATGTTCCCACTTCACTTATTTTGATAGGTAATTCTTAAGAATATTTCTGCACCCTGTGATATTAAGATACAATATTATGATGTACGGATTCTTCACTTAATAAATAAAAAAAAAAAAAAATTGGCAAACAGTAAAAACTTTTCACTTATGTTCCTACTTCACTTATTTTGATATAGTGTTTGGTAATTCTTAAGAATATTTCTGCACCCTCTACGGATTCTTCACTTAATAAATAAAACAAAAAAAAAAAAAAAAAAAAAAAAAAACTTTTCACTTATTTTCCTACTTCACTTATTTTGATATAGTGTTTGGTAATTCTTAAGAATATTTCTGCACCCTCTACGGATTCTTCACTTAATAAATAAAAAAAAAAAAAAAAAAAATTGGACAACAGTAAAAACTTTTCACTTATGTTCCTACTTCACTTATTTTGATATAGTGTTTGGTAATTCTTAAGAATATTTCTCCACCCTGTGATATTAAGATACAATATTATGATGTACGGATTCTTCACTTAATAAAAAAAAAAAAAAAAAAAAAAATTAAGGAAAAACCTGTTCAAAATGCAAAGAAAAATGCAATAAAAATTGAGTTTAGTTAAACACGAAATAAGAAAGTAAACTCAATCATAAGCAACTTGCATAAAAGAAAGAGAGTAAAGCAGAGGCTAAACTAAACATTTAAGTCCCCCTTTTATTGCATATGAAATGCTTTACAGCAACAAGAACAACCAGCGAGAACTGCGCATAGTAAGTTTCTCAAAGGACTTGATAAATTTTATTTTATTTCATTTCATTTAATTCCGCTCTCTTTTCCGCTTTCTTTCTTCCCCTATTCCTGTGCAATTGCACAACGTCATGATTACCCAATTTCTTTTGCCACTAAATCCCTCCATTTTGGGTCACAGCAAACTGTAACTGTAACTGTAAATATGTTGGACCCTTCCCGAAACTAATCCGCATAAATTTCGCAGCGAGTTTCATTCCAAAAAAAAAAAAAAAAACTTGAAGCAAAAATTGTTCTTTGCATTCGCTGCTTTTGCGCCATTTTTCTATGTCACTTGCATAATTTACATTCTAATTCCGCCAGCTTTGCGCTCGCTCTCTCCCTCTCTCTCCCTCTCTGTCTTGCTTTCTCTTTCTACTTGGCTCCCTCTCGCTGGCTCCCTAGTTGAAGACAATTCATCTTACTTATAATGCGAGTGCGAGCTACTTGGCTGCAGCATTATAATAACGAGGGGCGCCCCAGCACGAAAACGATAGCCCCGAAAAGTATGCAACACTATCAAATTTCCCCTTATGAGCGAAGAGGGAGAGAGAGAGAGGGAGAGAGAAACAAAGCAGCAATGTGGCAACTTTAATGCGTCGCAAAAGTTGCCTCGTTGCCTTCTCGCCTGCGTCTTTAAGTAACAATGAGAGACAGGCGAATGAGTAGAAAGCAGAAGGGGGGAGGAGGAGGAAGAGAATGTGCAATAAAATACGAAAAGGCACAAGCGTATACAATGTGTGCAAGTGTGTGTGTGCGAGAGCCGAAAAAAAACTGAAGTGTAGTGAAAAGTGACAGTGGAGTGGGAGGAGGAGCGAGAGAAGGAGGAGAACGGGCAGCGGGCAGACAGACAATAATTTACGTAACTGCACGAAAAAGGACGAACGAGCAGGCGGACAAATGCTGTGCAGAAGAACAGCAGAGCACAAGGGAGCGAAGAGGGGGGACAAGGGAAGGGGGGTCCACATGATTTGTAGCAACTATGCGCGTGTCTTTGTGTGCGCCACTTTGGTTTTGCCTTCCGCACATCATCAACAGTTGAAGAGGCAACACGAGCAGCAGCAGCCTGTCTCCCTCTCTCTCCTCTCCCCCTCTCGCTGTGTATTTGTACATCTGTCTGGCTCTCAAGTGTCTGCATGTAATGCGTTCGTTGCCTCTAAATGTTTATTTAAATGCCGCAGCCACATTCGGCTACTGTTGCTGTTGCTGTTGCTGCCCCGTTTTGTGGCAAGCTTTAAGCGTGCAATCAAGAAAATTTTACTGCCAAATAAATCAGCCAACTAACCACGCCAGGTAGCCGACTCGAGCTTCATTAACAACGCGCGCGCGAGTATCAGTTGCAACTTGCAACTTGCGCGCACTGTGCCGCCTGCTGTGCCACCTTCAACTTGCCACTTGCCAGAGCCGTAGCACATTTTAATGAGTTTACAAAACGCTTGACACATTTGCAGCCTCATAAAGCGCGCGCGAGAGAGAGAGAGAGAGAGGGAGAGAGATCAAGTTGCAAAGCATTTATGGCCAAGCGCTGGGCGCACGCTGCGTATGCGTAATGTGCGTTAACATGTGCTTTATGAGTTGCTGTTGCCTTTTTATGCCGCTGCTTATTAACTGCGTGTGTAGGGAAATGCTTGTGAGTGGCATTTAATGAGCAGCTGCAGGTGGCAGACGAACAGGTGGAGAGAGAGAGAGAGGAAGAGAGAGGAAGGAGAAAGGAGCAGAAAGAAAAGTAGTAAAGTTTTGCTCTCTTCTTTACGCGGTTGTTTACGCTTTTGACTTTACAGTGAACTTGATGTAAACTCTTTGTATGCAATCTACTGTTATGTTAATGTAATGTTAACTCATTCTGGCTTAACATTGTGTCAATGAGCCAGCGATAAATCTATCGATATGCGGTTACTGATACTAAGGCCTTTTACACCAAACAATTGATAGAAAATCTACATAAATTTCATATAAATATTTTACTTACATAAAAAATATTAAAAAATAGCAAATTAAATAAATATTTTTCGTTTTTTTTAACACAATTTAAAATTAAAATATAAACTCAATTTTAGCTTTTATAAAACACATTTTTTATAGCAAATTTCTCACATACTTTAAACTCGCCATGTCCTCGAACCTGTTGCGCCCAGGCTGTGACACATCTAACACCCCACACACACCACTACCACTCTCTCTCTCCCTCCACTCGTCACTTTCCGGCCAAAAAATGTAGCCAATTTGGCTGACTGGCGCGCGTTTTCAAGCTCAATTAAAAGCATTTTCACGCTAAATTTTGCTTAGTGCGAATTTAAACTGAAATTATCAAACAACACATACTTGCATCCCTTTCCCCCTCTCTCTCTCTCTCTCTCTCTCTCTCTCTCTCTCTCTTTCACTGTGTGCCACACACAATTACAGAATGTAACAACATGAAAACGAAATGGCTCCCAAATGAAATGTTGTAAATTTATGGGTATTTTAAATTAAAACGGAAGCGTGTTTTCAACGCGCGACTACACACAGATACACCCAGCGCACAACACACACACACACACACGCACACTAAGACACACAGTCAATATATTTTATAGCCGCAGCGCTGCGCAGCCTGCCCCTCTCCCCTTTTCCCCGCTCCCTTTGCCTTTGCTTGCTTTTCCCCCAGCTGAATTGAAGACGCACGTAGCACACGGCAAAGCTGACGCTCGTTCTTTTTGCTGTTGTTGTTGTTGGTGTCAAATCAGTTTCAATGTTTGCTGGCAGCACGCACAAAAAGCAGCAGCAACAACAGCAACAACAACAATCAGAGGAGCAGAGCTTCGCACCAATTCGCAGCAATTCGCGTGGCTCAAGTCATTAAAGACATAAATAAATTTATGTGACTTTCGGCGCAGTTTCTCTTCCTTATCCGCCGCTCCTCCTGCTGCCTGCTGCCTCCTGTTTTGTGTCTCTGCTGCTGCTGCTGTTCTCGCCAAATTAAATTTCACAAAAAGCAAAAAAAGGAAAGAGAGAGAGAGAACATATAGATTACATTGTCTGGCTTAGTCGGCAGCGCGCATTATATTTTTATTTGTTCGCATTTTGTGCGCATTTTTATTTTTACATTTTTTGTCTGCGTTGTCATTGCAACCGGATTTCATTTTGCTCGCTCTCTCTCTCCCCCTCTCTCTCTCTCAGTCATTTTTCTATATATTTTCTATTGGCAACTGCTGTGCTTGTAGCTAATGAGCTTAGCTTTGCTTTGCCAGCATTGCACAAGCTAACAAGCCGCGCCTGTCGCGTCCCACGCGGCGTATGCGTAATATTGTAAATACCCGCAAGGTAAATGGGTCAAAGTGAAGGAGTCCCAAGTGCGAGAGAGAGAGAAGGTAGCGTATATACAGCAGAAAGGCAGAAGCGGTAAACGAAGTTGTCTGCAGCTAAGCAGACTGTTAAAGGACTTAAAGCAGATTAGCATAGAGTAGTAGGAGAAAGAGAGAGAGAGAGAGAGATGTGGAGAGTTAAGCTCGCGGATATTAAGTGACAAGCTTAGCGAGATGAGTTATATAAGTTGAAATGCAAGTTAAGGCGACAAAGCAAGGCACAACATAACCTAACACGTCTCACTTCATGCTCAGGCTCAATGTTATGCTAACATTATGCTAACATTATGTTAGCTTACTCAATTTGGCCTAACATAGTTCGAGCGATACATGCCTATCGATATACTGACTTCACTTATTGCACTGCTACAACTGCTGTTGCTTCTGCTGTAAAAGAAACTTAAAGTTCTCAACTAAATAACTTGCATTATATAGCGCCCATATAATTTATTTTCCTCGTCGTATCTCTCCAAGCGATTTCGCTGGAAATAATTTCTTATAAAAGCAAACAGAGGCCACGCTGAGTCTCTCTCTGTGTGTGTGTGTGGTGGCGCAAACTTATGATGGGAATAATAAAGTAGTTGGACAAAGACATACAAAGCATGCCAGTGTGTGGGTGTGCGCGTGTGTGTGTGTGTGTGTATGTTCATTTGAGCTGGCGCTGCCTGAAGTTTGCCCGAAGTAAGCGCTTTGCCTTTGAGTTGCCAGCATGACAATTGAGCTGCCTGCAGCGCATTCGCTTATTTGTTTTATAAAGCACACCCGCGGCACACAACACACACACACGCACACACACACACAGAGAGCGAGAGAGAGAGACGGCACATGAGCAAGATTAAATGAAAGAATAATACAGCTGAAGAACCCTTTTGTCATCTTCACTTAGCGCAACACTTAATTTCACTTGGATGAGGCGCACAAGTTGTGTAAATTGTGCGAACTTTGTTGCCGCTGAAGACGCGCAGATAAATATAACACACACACACACACACACACACACAAGCACACACATACATTCACGCATGCCCCGCACATTTTGACATTTAATTTTAAGCGCATGTTGGGGAATTTCTTTTGTACGCCAAAAACAAATAAACAAACTGAGCGACGAAAACAGTCAGCGAAACAAGCAGGAGGCGGGAGGGAGGGAGAGGCAGAAGAGTGAGTGAAAGAGAGAGAGGGAGAGCTCGCTGAAGTAACTATAAAGTTGCTCGAGAGACATTTTATGATTTGAGCACTTGAAGGCAGCAGACGCGCAGCAGACAACAGATTGCCGACTGTTTATTATGGCCAAAAAGACAAGGCAACAAGAGCGAGAGAGAGGGAGAGTGAGAGTGCGGAAAAGAGACTGCAAATCAACGTCTTGCAGTTGTGAAAGCACTTTTTGCCAGCCATTTGTAAAATTACAATAAGAAGAAAGCTAAAGTTGAAGCGGAAGCTGAAGCTGAATCTGCACAGGGTTGTCGCCGTGTCGAGCTGTGAGATACTCTGCGCAAGAGTTAACTGATATTTGACGGGCTATAAAGTAACGCGAGCAATATCATAGCTACTCGAGTGTTGTCACTTTAAAAAGTGCATAAGAGATTTATTGCAGAGTAAACGCTTGATCTATCAAAATTTGATGAGCATAGTTTGCGGAATCACAGAGAGATGTCGTATAAGTCATTTACTACACTTGGGCAATCAGTTGGCTATTTCATATGCTGCTGTATGGTTTTGATATATGCGTTGCTGTTTATATATGAAATTTGCTGGGAATTACTGAAGAATTTGCTGAGATACTTGATAAAAATGCCTTGGAATATTTGAAAAATTTTTGAAAATATTTTATAAAATTTATCTATATAATAATCCAACTATAAATGTCAGAAACATTCTAATTTAATGCATAAAATAATATTCTGATTTATTTTTTATTATATCATTATGTAGCTAATATACCCACTTGCCTGCGCTGCCTGCAGGGTATCGACAAAGAAAAATAATCTTTTACGCATTTCAATTAAAATTTGCTCACATTTGGCCCCGCTATGCGGCGCATTTGTTGGGTTCTTCTTCTTCTTTCACTTACACTTACACTTACACTTCTACTTCCTCTGCTCACTCTTCTCACTCTTCTTCTGCTTCTTCCTTATCTCTTGCAGGTTGTCAATTCGCGGCGCGAAACAGATGCCGGCGTCTACTGGTGCGAGGCAAAGAACGAGCTGGGCGTGGCAAGAAGCCGCAATGCGACGCTGCAAGTGGCGGGTAAGTTGTTGAAAAAGAACATTCCCTGCCCCTTTCCCCCTCCTGCTGCCCACTCCAGCACCCTCTATACTCCACATGCCACATGCCCCAAGCATGCTGCCACATCCTTGTCAGGCGAAGCTGGCTACGCACGCGTTTGCGTTTTTAATATTCTAAATTGATGTTGATTTTTGCCAGAGTTGCCGTTGTTGTTGCCGTTGTTGTTGGGCCTCGATATGCCTCTGGGGCAGCTCTGCTCTTTTTTTTGTGCCAGCCCATGGGGGGTGTGGCACCGCCCACTTAACTAACTAGCTGAGCTGCGTTTACAAGTTTTCCGCATGAACGCACCCACTTGTCTTGTCAGAGTTCTCTGCCTCGGCTGCTATTAACCCGTTTTAGTTGTGCGCTCTCCCTCCCTCTCCCTCTCGCTCTATACCTTTCTCGCTCTTCCTCTGCTATTTTTACGTTTTGCCATTTTTTGACTTTTGAAGCCTTTTTTTTGTTAGCTGGTTAGTTGGTTTTCGGGTTGAGCGAACGGATTGAGTTGAGTTTCCCTTTTTCTGGGTGTGTGTGTGTGTGTGATTTATGAGGGCGGACAGCAGCAGAGCTTGGGTTAGGTCCATGAGCTGACAAGTGTTTGGGGCTACGACAATATTTTAGGCAATGATCCACTTAAGCGGAGCCTGACAAAATTTACAAATTTATTTAAAGCAGCTCGAAAAAATAAGAAAAAAAAAATAGTGCGCACAATACCAACTGCGCTGCACTTAACCTCAATTTGCGCGCTATACATAACCTCAATTACTGCTGCACTTAACCTCAAATTATGCTGCACATAACCTCAAAAAGCATTGCCTTTAATATGCAACACACATTTGGGTAATCACCCTGGGCAACTCTCTCGCTCTCTCGCTCTCTTGCCGATCATTTCTCAAATATTTATCTGCATTTTGGCATTCACGGCGCATTTGTAGGCCAAAAACGGAGTGAAATTTGTGGGATTGGAACTCCCAATTGCCCTTTTGGCACCGCAGACCGCCACTTTGTCTTCTGCCGGCTAATATTTCTTTTATTTGCCAGGCTCCTTTTGCGCTTTTCTCCCTTTCCATTTCCATTTCCATTTCCCTACCACAAGCAGCAAAGCAGCCTTTGGCTGGAAAATCGATATTGTTTTCTGACGTTGGTAGTTCCCTTTTTTTTTTTGTTTTTCTTTTGCTGCCTCTGCTTTGCCCATTTCTTTTTGTATTTTTATTTATTCCTCTCTCGCTGTGCTTAGCCTTAGCCCGTTCGGTTTGCTTTGCTGCTGCTGCTGCTATCCTTGGGGAATATTTTTCAATATTTGCATGTAAATCACGAAAAGCACGTCAAATTTGTTTGCTTGGTTAAAACGTCGTTATTGCGACGAGTTGCACGAGTTGGGGGGGGGGCGGCACATTGATTGGGTTAGGCAATAAAGCTGGAGAGCTAAGGAAGTCTGTCAGTCAGTCAGTCTGCTTTGTCAATAATAAACATAAGTTGTTCATATTTGCCGTTGTCAGCGCACTTGCCTCGCACATTACGCATACGCAATGTGTGCCAGGTGGGAGATGGCAAGGCGACTTTAGTCGTGGCTTTAACATTAATCTTTCGCATTGCTGCACATTGGGGCATATAAATATTGCCACAACGGTCATTTATTAACTCATTATCAGCGCCCGCTGGCAGTTTGCACCTTTTCAACGCGTTTTTCCGCCTGACTGAACCGAGCCCCAACCCGAAGTCGGAGTCGGAGACGCAAGGCGCTGGCCTGGCCTGGCGTGGCCTACAAGTTTCGTTTCGGCCAATGCCACTGAACCTGACACTGATTATGACTTTGATTAATTTATTGATGGTTGGCGTGCTTCCTGCTGTGCTGCGGCACGACAGAGGAGGCTTCCCCGGCAGAGGAGGCACGAATTGTTGCTATTTTGGGGGGGCACATTAAAAGTTTTTGCCGAGCAACGGCAAACGAATTCACTTTCGTGCTCACTTTCGCCATGCGTTGCGAGCATAATTTGATTTATGTTGATTTATAGACATCACTTTAAATTTAATAAAAGTCATGCTCGCAACATTTTTGCATACTCTACCTAAAGAGAGGCAGAGAAACTCAGGCGGCAACTAAAGCAACTAAAAGGAAAAAGCGCTTATTCACTTTGCAGATTAAAATAAAAATATATACGTATATATAGTATATATTCGCATTTTGTAAAGAGTGCAAAAAAGTGAAATTTAATTTACGTAAAAGCTGCCCCCGCTTTAGATTTATTCTCCATACTATATAGGAGAGTTGAATGCGAAGCCAAGCTCGCTCGCTTTTCATGGCAAAAAATGTACTTTGCTCCGCTTTTCAAGTGCTTGAAAGTTACTTGATTTATTATACTACTCCCGCTTGCTGCGTCTCTGTGTGTGTTGTGTGGGACAAATATTCGCCTGGCAAATTTATAACTGAGCAAATCGAGCCAGAGGCGACGTCAGGGCCAGCAGCAACCACGTCGCTCGGTCTGTCCGGGGGGAGGCAAGGTGTGCAAATTACAGGTTTGCAATTTGACCACAATCTGTGGCAGAGGGGGGCTGGAGGGGGATGGAAAAAAGCGAATAGCATGCAAAATAAATGCAGACAGCTGAGTTAGTGCTTAAATCTGCGGTTGGCAAAGCAAAATGTTGATAATGGCGTGATTTACTATGCGCGCTGGGTTAAGAAAAGCTTTAGAAATGCACGGAGAGAGAGAAGTTTTTCAAAAGCAGAATTGGTATTAAGAGCAGCAGTTGGCAACCCTAAAAAATAATAAAGAAACCGTATTTCTTTTCGATTCATTCGCAAACTGCATGCAAAGGAAAGAATTCGCCAGCTCAGTGCGACTTAAATTTTAATGATCTCTTCAGTGGGAAAAAATGTTAATAACAGACTTAACATTTGAAGTTTGCTGCCATTGCTATCGATAAGCGCTTGTTAACAGCGCGCAGCGATAATTACTAAGAGTGCCAATTGAGCAGCTGGAAGTTATCGCTCTGCGCCTCTCTCTCGCACTCGCTCTCTTTACTCATTGCCACTTCTGTCAGCTGAGGGCACGACTGGAAAGTTTCAAATTTTGTTAATTTTCATAAAATCACTTTAAAACTATCAACAACAACAACTATGGATAAACCAATTGTCTGGGCTCGCGTCGTCAAGGTGCTTGGCCGCACTGGCTCCCAGGGGCAGTGCACGCAGGTGAAGGTGGAATTTCTGGGCGAACAGAATCGCCAGATCATACGCAACGTAAAGGGACCTGTGCGCGAGGGAGACATACTGACGCTGCTGGAATCTGAACGTGAGGCGCGTCGTCTGCGCTAGCGGGAAGGAGAGAAAAAGAGAGAGATGAGAATGCAAGAGAATGGCAAATAAAAAGAACGATGCTTGAAACTTAAATTACTTCATTTATTTTGCTTTAAGTAAATCGTGCCAAACAATTTGGCAACTATTAAAGTCGTGTCTGTGCAATTCATCGTTGCTCATTTGTACTCATCGCCAAATTGTAAGCACGCAATAAGTACTCATTTGTTATCGAATTCATAACTATCGATAAGGCTGCGCGTTCTGCTAAAAGGCGTTCAATTGGAATATTTGGAATTCGTTTCTTTTGCATTGCTTTCCGCTTGATTTATTTAAGTGCTGCAAACGTATTCAATATATATGCAGCATATCAAATAGAATTATATTAACTAAAAAGCTGCGTGCCGCTGGTGTTGCCAGACTTTTTACAAATGAGCGCCAGTCGTTTTTTTATGTGTGTGAGAGATGGAGAGTGAGTAAGTGTGTGTGTGCGCGTGGGTATGGCGTATAAAAATCACATTTATGCCATTTACCAACAATTTATCTTTGCTGTCAGGCCGCAAACACCCGCAAAATACTCGCACACACCCGGAGCAGCGCATTCACTCACACACGCACACCGACAGACACACGGACACCCAGGGGCCCACACAGCCGCAGGTTAAGGCAGGACAGGGACAGGCATTTATCATGCAAAACCAAGATAATTTATAACCACCAACAACAGCGGGAGGAATCAAATGGACAGAGGGCATAACACACACACACACACGTACAAGTACACAGAGCCACAAACCCGCACATCTCCGCCACACCTCCTGCCCCACACAGACTCTATCTCATTTCTCTGTTTTCTTCTCCTCCCTTTTGCAGTGCTTCGCGATGAGTTTCGCCTGGAGCCGCAAAACACACGCATCGCGCATGGTGACACGGCGCTGCTGGAGTGCGCCCCACCGCGCGGCATACCGGAACCGACGGTAACATGGAAGAAGGGCGGCCAGAAATTGGATTTAGAGGGCTCGAAGCGTGTACGCATCGTTGATGGCGGCAATTTGGCCATACAGGATGCACGTCAGAGTGACGAGGGTCAATACCAATGCATTGCCAAGAATCCAGTCGGTGTGCGCGAGTCCTCGCTAGCCACCCTCAAAGTACACGGTAAGCTAGTTGTGCGCCCTTCCACAGCCTTCCACAGCCTTCCACATCAGCTTTCACCTCAAATCAATGTGTCATGTTCAATTTGCTGGAATGTGACTTGGGTCCTTGTGCGGCGGCCCATTGGATTGCAGCTAAATGCCGCTAAGCGTCTCATTATCTTTATTGCAGTCAAACCCTACATCATACGCGGCCCACATGATCAAACAGTCTTGGAAGGCGCCTCTGTCACGTTTCCCTGCCGTGTCGGCGGTGATCCCATGCCAGATGTGCTCTGGCTGCGCACAGCCTCAGGTGGCAACATGCCGCTAGGTAAGTTGCATCGAAACCGAAAAACCTCATTCCTCATTGAACTGGAAAACGATTTGCACTTCGTCTTGCAGACCGCGTAAGTGTGCTCGAAGATCGAAGCCTGCGCCTGGAGCGCGTCACAATTGCCGACGAGGGGGAATACAGCTGCGAGGCGGACAATGTGGTGGGTGCCATCACAGCCATGGGCACGCTGACAGTTTTCGGTGAGTGATTGCATCCTCGACATGATGGCTCCATGACACATTTGCCCCAAAGTGGAACGCGAGTGAAGCGTTAAGTGCAAGTCAAGCATTTTTGGTTCCACTTTGGGCATTCTACTTAGCGCTAGTTGAGCACAGTTAGCTAATTAGTTTACCCCCTAATCCCTTCCAACACAACCGCACACTGTAGCGCCCCCGAAATTCATACAACGTCCCGCAAGCAAATCGGTTGAGTTGGGCGCTGATACCTCATTCGAGTGCCGCGCCTCGGGCAACCCCAAACCGACAATCTTCTGGACCATCAAGAACAACAGCACACTGATCTTTCCGGGTGCACCGCCGCTGGATCGCTTCCACAGCCTGAACACCGAGGAGGGTCACTCGATATTGACGCTGACACGTTTCCAGCGCACCGACAAGGATCTGGTGGTGGTTTGTAATGCAATGAACGAGGTTGGTAGCATAACGGCGGGAGTGCAGCTCACTTTAGACTCGCAGGAGGATCGTCCACCGCCGATTATTATAGCAGGTCCTGTGAATCAGACGCTGCCCATCAAATCGCTGGCCACGTTGCAGTGCAAGGCCATCGGGTTGCCCAATCCAACCATCTCGTGGTATCGCGACGGTATTCCAGTGCATCCCAGCGCCAAGCTGAACATAACCACCGCAGGAGATTTGATTATCTCGGACCTGGACAGACAGCAGGATCAGGGTCTTTACACTTGTGTAGCCAGTTCACGGGCTGGCAAATCCACCTGGAGTGGCTTTCTGCGCATTGAGCTGCCCACCAATCCGAACATCAAGTTCTATAGGGCACCCGAGCCCAGCAAATGTCCCACAGCACCGGGACAACCGACCGTGTTGAATGCCTCCGCCACGGCCATGACCATAGTGTGGCCCACCAGCGACAAGCTGGGCACGTCGCCCTTCCTGGGCTACAGCGTTGAGATGTATTGCACGAACAAGAGCAAAACATGGATACCCATTGCCAGCAGGCTTAGTGAACCGATTGTCACCGTGGACAGCCTTGAATCAGGCGCTGCCTACATGTTCATTGTGCGTGCCGAGAACGCGTTGGGTTTCTCACCCCCATCGCCCATCTCGGAACCCATCACGGCGGGCAAACTGGTGGGCGTGCGTGATGGCAGTGAGGCCTCATCGGGGTCGGCTAGCTCGCAGCTGCTGCTCAACGATGTGGAGACGCTGCTGCAATCGAATAACATTGTCGAGCTGCTCGAGGCCAACGCCAGCGATTCGACAAGTGTGCGACTTGCCTGGGACATCGATAGTGGGCAGTATATCGAGGGTTTCTATTTGTATGCACGCGAGTTGCGTTCGGCGGAATACAAGATGCTAACACTGCTCAACAAGGGACAGGGACTCAGTTCGTGCACTGTGCCCGGTCTGGCGAAGGCTTCTACGTATGAGTTTTTTCTTGTGCCATTTTACAAGAGCATCGTAGGCAAACCCTCGAATTCACGGCATGCACGCACCCTGGAAGATGGTAAGAGCGAAACCCGGCTAGGCTTAGTCCAGCTTCTGCTTGCTAATCAGCTGCCCCCTCCGGGGCTGTTTATACCCCCCATACCCCCATACCCTCTAGTGTCTGCTGTTTTTCCCCAAAAACTGCTAATCCGTATCTTATTTGTTCTTCCTGCTCTGCTGCTTCTTGTTTGTGCTCGCCCCATCAGTGCCCGAGGCAGCGCCGTATGGCATGGAAGCCATCCAATTCAATCGCACCTCTGTCTTCTTGAAATGGCTTCCCCCGCAACCGAATCGCACTCGCAATGGTATGTACCAAACAAATCCCTAAGTTGCCCTAGGCGCCTGGCTAAGGGTCGACTGACTATGCCATACAGTTTGGGAAGGGAAATGAAGGGAAGTAGTAGGGAGTCAAGTTCAAGAAGAAGATGCTAGCATATTAAATTTGTTTTATTTTTTTAATATTTTTCTTTTCATCTTTGAGGCTTAAGATCTCAGGAACCTTGTGACTAAGCCTTATTAAATTTCTAAGATGTATTAAACTTCTTGTTTACTGTATGTTTATATAAGTAAACCTTCGCTAATCACCTCTAGACTACAGGAATATAGCTTTATTATATTGTCTCTAGCCTCATTTCCTTTTCGCAACTCGTTTAGTCCTAGCTAGAGCATTGCGTGTTCGGTTGAGCGAGCGCGCAACTATTTTCCTGCTGCGCTTGTTAACATTTAATTTCATTTTGCTCTCTCTCTCACTCTCTTTCATTCGCACACTGCGTGTGCTCTGCCCGGCAGGCATCCTCACCAGCTACAATGTGCTCGTCAAGGGCCTGGATGTGCACAATACGACGCGTATATTCAAAAATATGACCATTGATGCGGCAACGCCGACGCTGCTGCTGGCAAACCTCACAACGGGCGTCACCTACTACATTGCCGTTGCGGCGGCCACCCGCGTGGGCGTTGGTCCCTTCAGCAAGCCCGCCGTGCTGCGCATCGATGCGCGTACCCAATCACTGGACACCGGCTACACGCGGTGAGTAGACGCGGGGGTAGAGCAAAGTGAAGGTTGACTGGACTCGGACGTGGACGGTTTATTGTGTCATTGTCGAGCTCATTTGACTGCTGCCACTGGGACAAAGCGACGCAACAGCAGCGGCAGTAGGAGATGGTGGAGGAGGAGCTGTGCCAACGTTCAGCCACATTCGCATCAATCCATTAACGGCAAACGACAATGGGCGCCTCCATGCCAAGGATGAGGATGAGGACATGGACAGCCATTAAACTAAGCCTCGCCTAGGCACGTACTTCCTGGCAGTATCAATGCTCATTCCGCTTCTTCTTCTCTCCTCCTTTCTCTTTCTTTGTTTCTCTCTCTCTCTCTCTCTCTCTCTATTCTTTCTATTTGCATTGTACAGCTATCCCATCAGTCGTGATATTGCCGATGACTTTTTAACGCAGACCTGGTTTATCGTCCTGCTGGGCTCCATCATCGCCATAATTGTGTTTCTATTGGGCGCATTGGTTCTATTCAAGCGCTATCAATTTATCAAGCAGACCTCGCTGGGCAGTCTACACGGTGAGTTAACATGCCCCCCACCCCCACCTCTATCCATTTCCCTCTTCTATTTCCCATCCCCAAGGTCGTCAATTTAAATATCTTTTTCTCTTGCCACATTCGCTGTAGATTAAGTTTTGGTGGCATCGGCTTAGCTCGACGGGGCTTAGGAGACTGCTCTCTCTGTCTCTCTGTCTTTATGTATGTGTCTGGGCAGGAGCTTTGCAGCGGGTGGTAATTGCTTTGTATTGGATATTTATGGGGCAGCTGCGCAATTGAGCATGACCTGGCTTAGGGAACAGCGAGGCGCAGTAATGGCATAGGGCAAGGAATTTAGTTAGCTTGCAAAACAGCTTAGCCGAAGGTAATTGGGTGATATATAGTGATAGGTTATACTGTTATTGAATGGAATATATTGGAATTTTTAGGTAAAAGAGGTTAGTTGTCTAGCGAGTAGTTTTCTGGAGATATCCTTATCAGTTTAACTAAGACAATCGCAAGTTGGGTTTTTCCTATTTCTCTGCCTGTCCGTTAAAAGCGATCACTGATGTTTATCGATTGCTTATGTTAACTTAGCCAGGTTATGTTATGTTAATGTTAACTCAATTTGGCTATGTTAGGGCTCTGTTTTGCAAACAGGAGATAGTTATCGATAATGCCATTCTACATATCGACCGGCCACAGCTTGAGCATACACACAATAGGGTTTCCCCCCACAATACAAAATAATTAACTATTTCCTGTTTGGTTAGACACCCCTATATGTTGCTCAACCCGAAACTATTTGGAGGGGGACATTAAGCGCTTCATTATTTGCGCACAAATCAGAAGAGCAGCCACCACTTGCCTCTGACCCAATGCTGGCGAACTCGTCTCGTGTTTGATAAGATATGTAATTTCTCTGGGCCAAAATAGAGCTCATATAAACTATGATTTATGACTCGTCCTGTTTATGGCCAAGCTCAATTAGGCTGACGTTTTGTTAGCCACAAAAGTGCGCAACACGCACTCGCTACATTAGCGCGGGTCGGCAGGCCGGGACTAAGGCGAGACAGTCGACGACGAGTTCGAAGGTTAAGCTGGCGATAAAAAGATAAACTTAACGGGGGGTACCATGAGGGAGGTAGGGAGGTAGGGAGCAGCTGGCAGAAACGACAAATGGGCACGTGAAAATCACATCAATTGTCTAGTGAAACTCTAAAAATAAATGGCAACTGGCAAAATGCGAACCAATTGAATATAAAATGTTGTTTACCCTACCCCCGTGTGCCTTCTACCACCCTACCACCCTACCCGCTACCTCATTCCAGCCGCGCGCAGCCTTTTTACGGCTTCGGGAGTTGGCTTTGTAATTGGCGCTGCTAACGAGGATTACGGCCCACTTGGGCAGCAGACCGCCAGACTGGCTGCATCTATTCCACGTGCACGATATTCGATATACGATTCTTTGCTTTTTATTTCAGGCAATCACGCAATCGGTACCGTGCGAAAGTTTCCAACGTTGCCCATGAATGGCGGCGGAGGAGCAGGAGTTGGCGGAGGAGGTGGAGCAGGTGGCATCGCGAATGTCGGCAACTCTGGCACAGGACTATGGATCGATCCCAGTGGCGGTGTTTGGCGACAGGCTGCCAATGCTGCCGCCGCATCGTGTACGACAAAGGAGCAACTTCCGGGCTACGCACAGGCCACGGCGCAGCGGGCACAGCAGGGACAATCAAACACAGGAGGACAACAACAGCAACAGCAACCGCTGCCTGATTATGAGAGGTAAGCATGACTAGGCCGATTCCGAAAAAGGGTTGCCATGTGGGAGGGCGGGGGTTGTTGCCTTGCCTTGCCTTGCCTTGTTTATCAGTCGCGCGCACAGGAAGTTGGCTTAATATCCTGTCTACGCTTCGCTGCCAGTTTAATTACGAAAAATTGCGAGAGCAGCCGAAAAACCACGCCAAATGCTTAAATGTTTTACTACTGCACGGGGGGGGCAGGGGAGGTGTGGAGTGGGGGCAAAAGAAAATACGAGTGCCAGGGCCCAGCACTATTTACGATACGCTCGTAAAAACTGCGGAGCTGCCGTCGCATCCACTTCAATAAGCTCCGCTTCAGCCACCCCCCACAAGGGGGTGAACCCCCAGCTACCCTTCCTCCACCCACCCACCCACTCCCTTTCTCCTTCAGGAACAACCAACAACAACAACAACAACAAACGCCATTAAATTGTTACACTTGAACGGGTTTTACTTTGGGCCATGGCGATTGCCGCAACCTGGTACTGGCCCGGGCTTTATTGGGGTATCCCCTCCGCTCTGAGTGCTCCTTTTGCCGTGCTTTACTGCGGGCATTTCTGTTTGTTTTCTCCCCTTCCCTCTGCGCGCCTTAAATCATTTCCATATACGCACATGAATTTCATATTTCTCCCTTTTGGATATTTTTAAATATTTGTCTGTTTGGCTTGCGGTGCGTCAGGCTGTGCGTTGGTTGTGATTCTGTTGGCACAACTTTCAGCGAAGAAGGGGGAGCAGCAGGAGCCTGCTGTGAGCTGAGTGATATGAAGGTGTTGAAAAACCTAAAGACTTCTTTCCATTTCACCGCGAACTGCAACAGATTTTTCCTTAACCTTTAAAAGGCATAGATCAGTATGATATTTTTGCACTCAGCTCATTTGAAATGCGCTTTCAGTTTATGAATTAGTTACTCCCACAGTTTTTTGTCTTTTCTTTCACTATCTCAAAGTTTGCCGCGTCTTTTAAACCGCACTAGTTTCTCTCTAGCTGAGCAAGTTTTCATTTCTTTCGTTCTTAAGTTCTTTCTTTCTTCACATTGAGAATACATATACTTTTCCAGGCATTTTCTCATTCATTCAATCCATATCTCTTCCTCTCCCTCTCTCTCGCTCTGCTTTAATCCCACTTTCTGCAAGTTCTGCAACAGTTTTGCCCCGCCTACCGCCCCCCCAGCCTCACTCTCTGCTCGCTGCTTCTTTTGTTTTTACTTCTTACTTACAAAAAAAATTTCAACCGTGTTTTTTCATGTTTTTCTTCGACTGTGTTATTTCAACTGTTTTCCCTCACTCTGTCTCTCTGGCTCTCTGTGTGTTTGTGTCTCTTTCTCTTCTGCTGGCACTGGCAAAGTTTTCTTTAAAGCTTAATGTACCGTTGTGGCAACAATAACCGAAAGGAAAACAAGGCGCAATAAAAAGACGCAACTGCTGGCGACATATTGCGCTCGCTTCGGCTCGGTGCGGCTTGCCTTGGCTTTTTCTTCGCCCCGCTGCATAAAGCCAACCACCACCACCACCACCAGGTCTGATCCACGTACCCCCGTCTCCCGCCTCTGCACCCTGCTTGGCAGAGTTCTCCTCAAGTTGTGCGTATTTATTTGCGGCATTTTACGCATTTATTTGTTTTGACTTTTTTACAATATCGCAGCGACTGCCGCACTGCCGTCTTCGCCCTGCTCCCCCCTGTCACACCCTCACGCCACTGCAATTTGAGTATTTCCTATACTTTCCGCCACGCCCCCCGCCCACTCACGCTCTCTCTCTCCCGCTTTAGCACATTCCTCTAATGCTGTTGCCACTTCCGTTACGCGATTTTCATTATTTCCGTTTCAATTTTTCCGTTGTGTACTTTGGCAACTTTCTGCTTGTTCGCGTTGTTCTTTTTTTACTCCCCCCTGTACCCGCCCCTGCTTCTCTCCTCCCCCCCCCCAGTTGTTGTGCATTTTAACAACGTTGTAAAGTCGTAAAGAAAAAAGAACGTTATATAACGCAAGCAAGCACACAGTTCCCTCTGGCTGACACACCTTCCATTCCACGCCCCCCGCCCCCCTTCTAGGCTACGCCTCTGCCTTGGCTTGGCACGCGTGCGACGACGCTGGCGTCATTTAAATTTCCAATTAAAATATTTAATTTCTTTTCGGGTTGTCTGATTTTCAACATTATGGAGAGCATCTTGTAGCGTCTCCCTCCTCCTCTCTCTCTCGGCGTATTTGGTTTATTAGTACTACGAACGTCATTTTCACCGCTAAATTAACAATTAAAAATTGATAGCCCCGCGGGAGCATATGCAAATGCTGCCTGCCTGCCTGCCTGCCTCACTGGGTGGGTGGGGAGGGTGCTCAATGGGAACTTGGCAAGCCACTTGAATTCCCTTGTCGCAGTCACGTTTAATTGCTGGAAAATTTCAAATTCCGTTGCATAATTTCAGGCCTCTTTAATGGCTCAGGCGGGTGTGTGTGTGTGTCTGTGTGTGTGTCTGGCTTAGGCTTCAGGTATGTCGCATATGCCTTAAGGAAAAGGGCTAAGCACCTTGTAGAACCCTCGTATTTTTATAGCTGCTACGTAAAATCGTTTTTGAATACGTTTTAATAGCTTGAGTATCCCTTATGAGCTTAACAAAAGATTTCGTGTGCGATGTGTGAAGCATTAAGGCAGCCATTTCCATTTAGCCATAAAGTGGCTAGGTAAGATATTGAAAAGATCTGCTAAAGAAACGAGAACTCCCAGACAGAAACTCTTTGACTTAGAAAAGATACAAGTAAGAAAAACTTGAATTGTTAAGAAAATTCTTAAATTTTTCTTATTTTCATTGCCTAAACTAAGTTCAGTTACAGTTCCGAACGCCAGATGGCGCCAGCTCATGCGTGTTTGCTTTGGCATTTTTACGCTTAATTGCTCTACTTCTTTACGTATCCGTATTCATATATAGTTTTTCGCAGCTAACATTGCCTAACTTTTGCGCTAAGCTGTTGCCCAATTTGTTCGCCTAATGCCAGCCAGGCACACATGAATTATGCCTGCAATCCACTTCCAGTTCCACTGCCTGCCTCCAAGTCAATTTGATTTGGTAGGTAGAAGGGAGGCGAAAATTCATTGGGAAAGTGCGATAGATAAGCATTATCTCATTAGCTAATTAGTGCACGAGAAATTTGCGCAATAAAAAAACTTTTTGCATACAAAATTTCTGCAACTACATGGCAGGCGAAGGCGTAGGGCGTGGACGGGGGGGCGTGGCGAAAAAAAAACTTTTCGCACATTGCTTGTTTTTTTGTTTTGCCCGTCGACTAATTAGAAAGTTTAAATGCACGACACGCCCCGGCGTAATGGGCAAAATGTATTGGCAATTCCGGGCAAATCCATACGGAAAACTCGTGTTATCCTCAGTACTGAAACATTTTTAATGAACTGCAGCAAACAAATTTCCGGGCTTACCCCGGGGGGAAGAGGAGGAACTAGGGACGGGGCTGATGTCTGCTAACAAAAGCAATTTCCTACGATTGATTTATGAAATGAATTTGCGCGCAGACGACGACGACGACGACGACGACATACGCTTTATGCTTTTTAACCTCCAGTTAATGCCATGTCTGTCTCCCTCTCTCTCTCTCACGTTGCAGACTCTCGCCGATGAACATGCCGGACTATGCGGAAGTTGCATGTTCAACATTCAAAAGCCCCCACAATGGCGTTGCACAAACTTCCGGACACCCCTCAGCGTCATTATACGATAGCTGCGGCGCCTATGCCACAACCAATGTGGTCGCCAATGTGAAGCTCTATCAGAATCGTTATGGGACAAAGCCAACAACGGGCAACGGCTCCAACTCTGGCGCAGCAACAGCAGCCGCCGTCAACTCCGCCGGGGGCAGCAACAACAACAATGGCTCGATGATAGCCAGCCATAATGATTATCAATCGTCGGGCATGTATTCGGCACCGGCGAGTGCGCATTATGGTTGCCTGGAGCAGCCAATGAATCCCCTGATGACCACATCGACTGCCTCGACAGCCATCGTGGGCTCGTCGCCTGCGAAGCTAAAAAAGATCAACATTACGGAAAACAAACTGGAGCATTTGCAGAATTTGAGCAACAAGAACGAGCGCACGAATCCCTTCAATCAACAGCAGCAGCTGCTGCTCGCTAGCAACGCACTCAAGCAGGGATTGGGAGCCTATGCGAATACCACATTGGCTGCACAGATGGCCAGCGGTGGCGGTGCGGGCACATTGCGTCGTCAGCGACAGCCAAAGACGTTGTTCAAGAGCGAAACGAATATATTGGGCAAATCGATGATGATGCCACGTGCTGGTGGTGCTGCTGCTGCTGGTGGTGCCACCAACACATCGGCCAATGGCAATTTGGATTTCCTAACGGGTGGACCACCCGGCGGAGATAACATCGATGCGGACTTTTCGGCACTGTGCAACTCTACGAATCAATTGCTCAACGATTGGGCTTCCAGTGCATCAATTGCCGCAGGCGATTATCATTTTGGCAGCAAGCAGCCCAGTAAGCAGCATCTCTATGTAAAGGCCAAGGATGGCACTTGGTCCGCCGTTAGCTCGGATGCGTATCAGAGTTACAAGCAGCAGGCACAGCCGGCACAGTTTCCCACACTGGCCAGCTCAGGTGACAACAACAAGCCTAATATCAATCCTGCCCATAGTTCGAGTAGCTTGGCGGCTGATAGCAAATTCCTGAGTAGCTTCGGTACCAGCGCTAATGTTTAGAGGGCTATCTCCCTGCCTTCCCCTTTAGTGGAGTTGTGTATTTGCTCAGTAGGCTAAGTGCACGAGGAACCAGAGAGTATGTAGATCTACAGTGAGATAGAAAAGTTCTTGAGGTTCTTAACTATGCAAGGGTTAGTGAGTGACAGACAGACAGACAAACTGTGAAACGGTAGCTCAGTAACTAACAGTTAGCTGACGGGATTAGTTTAGATCGAACGGATCGAATCGAAGATGATAATGCTCAAGATAACAACATACCATAGCTCTAGAGAGCTCTATAAGCAAGTATTAAACGAGTTATATATGCCACATAAAATACACTAGATCGAAGCAGCTGATCCTCATGTTCAACGTGTTCAACTCTAACCCTCACTTGCCCTGTAGTAGACTCCTCGTAATGCCCACTCTCACTAGCCTAGACTTTCAACTGTATTTGCAAGTTCTAGAATGTCAGAAACCCACCCCGAAAAATCGATTGGAAACCAACTACAACGAAAGGTCGATGCAAATGAAATGAAAATGAATATTGGCTTGTAAATAGATTTGAAACCTTATAAAGCATATGGAATATGACACTTGTCCCTCCCTCCCCCCCCATTAAATAGCATACCCAAATTAGCACCGAACTAGTAAAGATTAATGTAATTTTTAGTGAGAATTCTGCAGAGTTTGAGCCAAGAAAAAACAAAAGAAAAAAAGAGAAGAATAATTAAAGAATGAAACTTAATCCTAGCGAACCCCTTGAAACGAAGAAACTCACCAGATTTCCACTCAATTTAGAATTGTAAAATCAGCCGCAGCACTTAAACAATAATTAAAGATTCATTAGCTAACGGTGCAATGTGTAATAATCCCCCAGATAAGCTAACTAAATGCTAATAATAAGGCTGTTAAATGTAAAATATCATAAATAATAAATAATCCGAGAAATAAAAGCAAAAAACAAACACGTATATCGTATATCGTATATATATATATCGTATATCTACATGGTAATTAAAACCTTTACTAGTCATTTTAGTTTTAGTTGGAAAAAGCGAGAGACAGAACGGGCAAGTTGTATTGATGAATTGTGTGAAGTGTATGCTAAAAAAAAAAAATAAATACTAACTAACTAACTACTAACTTAGTTAATATGCCTACTAACTCAACTTACGCGCAGTTGGTATTCACTTTGTGTGTGTTTTGTTTTTTGTTTTTCTATTGTTGTTGTTGTTGTTTTGCAGCCACCGTTTGGAGGCGCCACAGCTGCGCCTACACGCTGCTCGACAATGCCATGGATTTTGTCATCTGAATTCCGGTGGGGCTACCCCACACACTCTGGGCAGTCAGGTAAACCGTAGCCCCTACGCTTCCCGCTGTCTGCCTCAGCAAAGCGAGCTATGACAATCCAAGCGGCACGCGTAGCCCAGTTGCACTTTGTAGCTGCCAAAACCCACTGATTTCTCACTACCTTCTCAGGCTGTAACAGCTTCAACTTGCTGTTTAATTTCTTAATCATTTAAATATTAATTTTTTTATATTTTTAAAAAATATTTTAATTTTTTTTTTTATTTTTAAAATTTTTCTTTTTATACCATTCGAACATTGAAAATGGTAAAAAAGGGGTATACTAAGTTTGTGCAAATGTATGTGAGAGGCAGAAGGAGGCGTGTCAGACCCCACAAAGTAAGGCTAGATCACCAGCCGAGTCGATTGAGCCATGTCCGTCTGTCCGTCCGTCCGTCTGTCCGTTTGAACGTCTAGATCTCAGCTATTACAAAAGCTAGAGACACCAAATTTCACATGAAGGTTCCTGTATACCATAGGTAGATCGAGTTTATTTCAAATTTTTGCTGCCACGCCCACCGCCCACGCAAATCGATAATTTACGATTATTAGGAGAGCTTTTGAATTTACAACTTTCTGCTTTGATAATGGCAATATAATAAACACAAAAAGTAATTCATCTAAACTTTGCAGCATATCGTAATCGTAGTCCCACTGGGGCATCTAAAAAAAATAGCACATATTCCTTTCTCTCTCCTTCTGCCCTGCCCCCACATGCTTTAGCCTTCATCCTCTGCCAAAATAGGCTGGCAAATTAATTATGCGCTTTGCATTGCGTAGGCAACCATGCTGCGCCTACTTCCCTGCAGCATCATTAAACTGAAATGAGATATTGTTTATAGAGCCCATGGCAGCCCCCTATTTCCCCCCCCCCCCTCCCTCGCACTGCCGTCTGTTGCAACTGTAAACATCGCAATTGGAATTGCAGGATAATCAAATGATTTCCCTTTCTGCGTTGCGCTTGTGTTTTTGTGTTTTTGTTTTCACATTTGGTTGTAAAACAATTTTACAAATTGTTATTGACAATTTATGTCTGTTGTTTTCTGCTGTACCTCACTCTCCCGCTTTCCCTTTCCCTCTCAGCGTGTGTGCACACAAATGAAAACCGATGCGACCAAACGAAGCGCAATAATATTGCAACATTTTTTTGTTTAATCATTTATATTGGCATTATTAGGTGCATTTAACGGAAGTGAATGCGTATGTGTGTGTGTGTTGCTTAATGTGTCGTCGGAAGTCGTGCGAAAGTAATTAAATAGAATATTTTATAATAATAATAAAAATAATGCTATATAATGACGAGTTTTTGTAGAATGTAAAGGAGAATTTGTTCTTTTTTTTGTCGGATTTGTTATACCCACTACTCATTAAGTCGAAGGGTGTTATAACTTTGTGCCAACCGCACAGAATATACGTTCTTGCTGAGCATTAACACAAAGTGAATATAGCCATGTCCGTCTGCCTGTCCGTCAGTGCATGTGACGGCCTAGATCTCAGCTATTATTAGAGCCAGGACTACCAAATTTGTTGACAATAAAATTTGACCACGCCCCTTTGCATTTTCATCTTTTGATGCCTTGTTAGGCGATCTCTAAAAATTTGACAGCAAATATATTATTAAATTTTCAAAAAGTCTAGATTATAATTCTTGAAATGCAGCATAACTTGGGCTGTCAAAACTCAAAGAAAATGCTACTTCCCATGGAAACCTCTTCGGGTTAGAAAGTAAGCTTAAATGTTCTGGCGATGCTGATAATTTTTTGGTAGTTTTCAAAGTTTAGCGAAAGGTATTTTACTGTCGAACTGACTTGACTGTACTTTTCGTTATTTATTTAATTTAATTTTAATTCAATTTATTTCGTAATGTTATTATAAGTTATTATAATTTTTATGTATATTTTTAAAGCATAATTTCAGTTCAACATATTTTATATCTACTTACATGGAATCTTGTTTCCCCAAGCTGCCTTTCAAGCTTCACAAAATATTTGGGTAAATTTCAATGCGCTTTCCATTTGAATACTTTAAGCCGATGCCGACAGGCAGCAGAGCAAGGAGCAGCAGCAGCTGCACCGGCACCCACTGGCTGCTTGCCTAATGTAACTGAACAGCCCATGCCATTAGCTACAATAGCATCACACACACACACACACCCAAGAGAGTGTACTCGGAGCTGAGCTACAAATAGCAGAAGCTCTCTCGCTCGCCCTGCCACTGGTCAGCCCGATAAATAAACCCAAATTTATCATGTACACGAACAGGGTGCATACACAGAGCGAGACGAGTAGAGCAGGAGGAGCAGGAGGAGGAGGAGCTGCTGCCTGTAACTGCTCCATGTTCCATTCCTGGCATACCATATATCGTGGATATAATAGCAATGCCAGCAGCGGTCATAATTTTTGGCACAAAATTGTCGATAGGCGTTGAAGCGTTCAATTGAATGTCCTCTCTGCTTGTGTGCCTCTACTCAGCTGAACCCAAAAGGGAGACCTTAGACATGCTTCGAAGCGGATGGAACTGGACCCGACTAGCCTGCCTCCTGCTTAACGTGCAGCCAAACACTATTGTATAATCAAAACTAATGGTCTATAAAGAATCAATTCTCAATTTGTTTGGCCCCAGCTGTTGCCTGTAGCAGAAGCGAGCGAACTGAACTGGGAGTGAGTGAGCAGGAGTGGGAGGCGGAGGGGGAGTGGACAAATAAAATTTAAATGCAAATTGTAAATAATTTAAATGAAAATACGCAGTTTTGTTTATGGTTTAGCAGCCTGATTAGGGCACATTCCTGTCGAGTCACATATGCAATTAGCTGGGCGAATTTCGCATCGTAAAAATGGAATTTTTTATTATACCATATTTCGCATTGTGTTTAGGCAGTCGAGTGTGGCATGTGACAGCAGTCTGAGCTGCCAGGGGGCAAGGGAAAGCACTGATTCAGCAAATTGTCATAAAGTTTAATCAGCAACTTGGCCATCGCTCAAGAGGCGGGCGGGTCGACAGAGACAGAAAGAGAGAGAGAGAAAGACTCGTAAATATGAGTCGCATTTGAGAACCCAAACACACACACACACACACACAGCACCCGCAGCGTGAGCACATCCAAAGTTTTATGCGCATTTGAGTGACCATAAAAATGGCCAGTTGTGCTGAGTCCTCGCATCCTGCCTGCCTGTGCCTGCCTTGCTGCGGAAGGATGCCTGTGGCCTGTGCCCAGCGATGCCTGTTGATAACGAAATTGTGCAGCGCAATTTGATGAGATTAGCCCACCGTACGACATGCGATACGAGTACAGCACGCAGTACATGTATGCATGTGTGTTGTGTGTGTGTGTGCCACCATAGTCAAATGTCATTATAATTCGATGCGGCAGACGAGCGTCTCTACGACAAATTGATTAAAGCCCAAACAACAACGAGAGACCCGAAAATGGCCAGCAAAGTGGGGCAAAGTATTTCACTGTCGCAGGCAACTATCGTTATCTTACAATATATGTATGTACCATATATAGTACATAGTACATATATTATAAGCCACAACTATTAAAGCTTTCTTTGGGTGCACAAAAATGCTGAGATAAGCTTAAGTTGTGCAGTTTGTTTGACCTTAAATAACTTATGTGGGTTCGATTATCATACAATATATTAGCTGACAATCCGTAGCATACCCCTGTTTTGTACCCTATGGAACACAAAAATATTACATACTTATTTTCATAAGTTTTCACAATATACTTTTTATATAAACTCTTTTAAAATAAAATTTTATACTAATTTTGACTTGCCTAAGCAATTTTATGTAAGAAACTGAAAGTAAAAATTTTCGAAAAAATTTCGAAAAAATTTTGAACATTTTTCATTGATGAAAAAGTCAATGACATAGGTTAATAAAAATTGGAATGCCAAATTAATTCAGAGTATGCTCGACTGTAATATACCGCTCGTACATCAAAATTATTTTATTTATTTATTTGAACAATAAAGAATATTTTGACCGTAAAAATGTTTATGCAAAGTCAAAATCTAAAATAAAAAAAAAAAATGTTTTTGCTATGGAAAACGTTAAGCTGAATAACTTCTGTGTTTATTATCCGATTGTTACCAAATTGTCAGAGATCATCTGGCTAGCTATAGTTATCATGTAAACCGAATATGAACAATATGGAAACAAAATTGCGCTTGTAATCAATGTTTTTTCGATTTACGGGGGCGGAAGGGGGCGTGGCCAAAATCCAAAACAAACTTTATCAGCGTGCAATAATAACACATATTGTCACCAAATTTGGTAGTTCTAGCTAGACGGACAGACGGACATGGCTATATCGACTCGGCTGTTGATCCTGAGCCAGAATATATATACTTTATGGGAAAGGAGATGTCTCCTTCTGCCTGTTACATACATTTTCGGTTTGAACAAAGTTATAATACCCTTCTACTCTATGAGTAGCGGGTATAAAAAGTGAAATACAAAATTTACCCGACTAAAATCGAACACAAATTAACCAAGCTATGACAGTTTGAAGTCCACAGAGTTGCCAGATCGTCGTGTTAACACGCAAAGCAACGTGTGAGAGATGTGCGAGTGTCTGTTTATATACACTTCATATACACGTGTTTTCATCAATTTTGAATATTATATTTAATTAATCTGTGAAAATAAAAACTTTGTGTGTGTGTGTGTGTGAAAAGGAACAATGCAACATGCTGTGGCATTTAAAATGTCTGTTTTCATTTGGAAGCAACTTTTATTGCTTGCTGCCTCCGCTCTTTAATTCCACTTTGTTTTTCTATCTCCCCCCCTTCCCCGCCGGGCGCAAAACTGCGAAGAATTAAAATTGCTTTGGCTAAATGGCTGCATAAAACGCAGAAGAAGAAGAAGCAAGAAAAAAAATGCTTGTGAAAGCAATTTAATTTAAACTCCCCGACGGCCCAAAACAAAAATGTATGTAAATGCTGCAGACAGAGAGAGAGAGGGAGAGAGTTCAAAAATGTGTGTAGGAATTTGCAAATGCGAAGGACACACACAAAAAGCATCGAGCACATAAAAATCATCAAAAATCTAGTGAAGCAATTTCCATGCGAAAGCAAACATTTTAATTTCGAGCATTATGTTATTTTTGATTTTTTTTTTTTTGGATTTTTTCGACTACATACGTCGAGAGGCTTTGGCAAAAACAAATTGAAATTGACCAAAGTCTCCCCCAGGGGGTGGATGAAGGCCAAACACAACCTGATCCAGCTCGCTCACTAATTGAAGGCCCTGAAACTTTGACTTGTTGTAACTGAAATGCGGCCGTTGCTTTAAATGGCCCGGCTAAACTTACTTGTCGAGTTAGGCGAAAAAGTTGCATTTGCGCTGTGGTTGCTGCTTGTTTTTGGTGAGTAATTAGTGAAATGCATTAAAATAAATGAGCGAAGGTTGTGCAAAGGCTTTAAGCCAGACTTATTTAAGGGCATCACAGCTTATTATGGCGTAATTAAGTGCCGCCGCGGCACAAAAGTTAATTTTATGCGTTATTAATACATATTAAACGAAATGTACTCGTCGCGCTTCACGTTTAGTTACTGTACGCGTCAATTTAGCAGAGACATAAAACTTAACAGCCTCCTAACAGCGCGCTGCCCAAGCAGCAGTGATGGCAGCTTAGTGCTTTTTTCCCGTCAAAACTGTAGTAGTACGATCAGTATTTCAGTATTTTTTTGGCTATTTTTGGCTTTGGTTTTCAAAAGCTGGCAACACTGCCAAGCAGACAGACAATGCTGGCGGCGCTCTCACACACAACATGGCGGCCGCCGCAGCGTCTGCGGTGTGGGAGAGTCTTGGCTGAGCTGGAGAGAGAGAGAGAGTGGGAGAGTGCGCAAAAGCGTGGACAATTGCTGCTGCTGCCCAACGCGACGCGACGTCGCTGCGCTCCGCTGCTTCCTTAGACACTTAAACAGGCCATAAAATACATTTGAGCGCAACGTCGCTGCGTCGCTGCTTTTGTTGTTTGGCGCTCTCAGTTGTTGTTCGCCTCGAGGCGTTGTAATTTCTTGAATGTGTCGCGAGCCGCGTCGTCCGCCTAATTGCAAAATATGGCGACAATTTCAAAGAAGTTGAGCACATTGACGCCTAACGCGAGCGTCGACGTCGACGTCGACGTCGCCTGGATAATACAATTTCAGTTGGCATTTTGGGCGCTATTATAAATACTCGTTACAGCAGGCAGCGAAGGGCGGGGCGGGGCAAGGGGGCGTAGCACTGGCCTAGCACTTGAACTTGCCCAAGCTCGTTAGGTGTAATGAATACCTGCAGAGCGAAACACAGACAGACAGTCAGAGAGAGCGAAGGCAAGGGAGCGAGAGCAGAACTATTAAGCGCACAAAAGAGCGTAGCTTAAGCGCAGCAAACTAAAGAGGGGCGTCGTCTCGCTCTCCCTCTCCCTCTCTCTCGCATTTTATGAAACGTTTTATTACACTAATTTGTAGCCTGGCAATGGTCGCCAGTTTCGGTTACATCGACTAAAAATGGCAATTTGCCAGTGGCAGAGGGGGAGAGCGAGAGAGCGAGAGAGTGAGACACACACACTTCAGTCAAGTCTCTATTAAGCAGACAATGGCAAGTTGGGCGAGCTGACTTGTCCCTAATACATATGGAAAAGGTATTCGAAATGTGCGCATGAAAATTGTTTTACTGTACCCGCCCCTCTCCCCTCCCCGCCTCTGTTGCACTGTCTGTCTACGCTTTCGTGTGGGGATTTTCGCCTTTTGCAGGGGAGGGGGGGGGGGGAAAGATTTTATTAAAATGACGTTGCCTGTTTGCCGCAATTGTCGTTTGCCGGGCAGCGTCAAGTGGGCAACGGCATTTACGCTCTCTACGCACCCGAAATGCTCCTGGCTTCCTCGGATCGTTAGTGTCCTGTGCAGTGTCCTGGCAGTGTCCCTTGCAGTCTGGCAACTGGTTAAGTCCTTCGGTTCTTGGTTGGGGTCCAAGTTTTAACGACTTTGTTTCCGTTACGTCTAATTTAATGAAATTCGTTTCGTTACGTTTCGTTTTGCTTTCTGTTTCGGTTTCTGTTTCGGTTTCTGTTTCGGTTTCGGCTTTTTGGGTTTTGCAGTTTTACACTTTTTGCTCACTGCCAACTTTTGTGCATAGAATTTTGCGAAAAACGGCATTCTAATGACTTGGGCGTTGTTGCAATGCACTCCTTGTTGTTGTTGTTGCTGTAGGTCTGTCTGGCCTGGTCATTGGCTCGCTGGGAACACCCTGTGCCAGTTGAGTTGGGTCTGTAATATTTTGTTTGCCTTTTGATTTAATGATGGTCTGTGGTTCCTCTCTCGTTGTTATTGTGCGGTCGCCCTGATATAAAGACATTGATTATAATGATATAGTAGTGCGAGCAGGCCCAACTGGGGGTTGGAGGGGGCGTGGCAATGTTCACAGTTCGCAGTGTTGAAAGTGTGCGGCAATTAACGCGTTGCAAATTGTGCATAATTAAAGAGTTAAAGAGCTGAGTTGGGGTTTATACGGTTATGAAGTAAACTACTATATACTATATATATTGTAGTATTTTTTTGGAAATTTCCTAACAAACCCATAACTAACCGAGACAAACTTGAGACAGAAACTTTGGCTGCCTGAGTTATGCAACCTTCACATTGCTCGCTGGCCAATTTAGCCACGCCTCGCCCGCCCCTCGCTGGCCAAAACTGCAGCCACAAAATATGCAACAAATATTCCAAAAAGTCGGGTAGGTTTTTCTCTCTCTCTCTTTCACTTTTTTGCCTCGCCCCCCACATAAGTTGAACTATTTGCAAGAAATACGAGCGAAGAAGCGCGTTGCGAATAAACAAACTGATTTGCATTTATGGAAATGCTATTTTAGTGCACAGCAACAACACGGGCGCCCCCGCCCCCTTGCCCCCCTGCCCCGCTGGCATTGGCCACCGCACCCTTGCGGGCAGACAACACGTAACGGTAATGGTGTAAAAATGCAAAGGATATATGAATGTCTGACTCGCAGTGGAGTCGAACTGCTGCCGGGCACAAAATCAAATAGAAATGTCGACTGCGCGCCTGTGTGCGAGCAAGTGTGCGAGCAAGTGTGTGTGTGTGCAAAGCCAAAAGTAAATATTTATGTTTTATGTTAATGAGAATATGTCTGACTTTTTGCCATTTGAATATTGGCAAACGGCCGCTGCAGCAGTTGCAGTTGGTTGCGCTGGCGTAGAGAATGACAAATGCGTCGGGGTCGCTCTGCGGTTAGCAACGCACCGTTTCTCGCAGTGTATGGCGTACTGTGCGTCCGTCCGTCCGTCCGCCCGCAAACAACAACAACTGCAGCAGTCTTGCCTGTGGTTTTGTGCATCAAGCGGAGAGTTTACTTTATGCAGCTGACTTTCGCTTGCTAACACAGTTGTTTTTGCTGCTTCTGTTCGGCGGTTTGTTGGCCAATAATTGACAATTTAATTTGCCAAAGTGCTGCAAAAAATATGCAAAATTGCAAAAATAGCGCAGTGACACAATGCAAATACTCTAACTAGCTGAACTAGCAGGTAACGTGATGCGAGTGAAGAGTTACAGCGCGCTGTTAAGTTGTTTACGCACGCGCTGTTAACTTAACAGAGCGCTGGCAATATTTTGTAGCATACTTTGCGGCGCAGCTTGGAAAATAGAAATTACAGCCGATTGAACTTATTTCAGTTGAATTTAAGTTTTTGCATAAAATAAAAATGTTAAAAATTCGAATTGTATTTATAGTTAAGCTTAAAATATAAAAGAAATTTTTATTAATATAAAATTTTACTATATGCAAGTATATCATGCTCTACATTGTTCGCAAGTTTGGCGCCTTTAAAAAGTGTTTTTAAAAAATCTAAAAACTTCAAATAAATATTGCGACAATATTTGTGCACATATGCATGTGTATGGCATAACAAAAACAATAACCATAAAAATATGCTCGCGCTGCAATCGATTCCCATCAAGATTTGCCATCTTTTATGACAATTTGAACTCTGCACATTGCAGAGTGAGAGAACAAAAAACTGCAGCAAATAATAAAATAATAAATATAAATATAGCTTTTTATTGGCATATCCTGCTCTCGTTTTTTTTTTACCCCCCTGCAAAGAGTATCGCGAGTTAAACCTTTTTGTGTGTGCTTCTGGATTTGTCTCTTGTTGCATGTTTAATAAGTTTGTTGTTTATGGCTTCGCGCTGCTGTTGCGTTTTTATAAACATTGTTGTGGCTCTCATTTGGTTTATTTATTTACTGGTTTTTTTCTTTTTTTTTGTACTTGCTGTTGTTGTCGCTTGTTAATTTATTAACGCTGCATGATATGCCGCTTAAGCTGACGTTTAATTAATTCTATTAATTTTTTAATTATGCACGCGCAGCAGGAGCAGCAAAAACCGAAAAGAAAGAAGAGTTGAAAATTAAGCACACACAGAAAAAAGTGCATTAAAAATGAAATAAAATGGGGAAAAAATTGAGAGACAAACGAAATTAAATATTAATAAATAGGCTAGTTTAAAGTGTAATTAAATAGGGCTAACAATGATAGGGATAAAGCCATGTATGTATATCGCATATCTTGTGATAACTTTATTAACTTATAACTGCCTTTCCCTTTCCCTTTCCGCCTCGTGCTCAGTGCACTTAAGCCTGTTGCAATCAGCTCAAGCTGCCTATACTCTTTAAGCTGTGTTGCCTGCCCCCTCTGCTGACCACGTTTAGTTGGCAATTGCACTCAAAGAACGGCAGAGGTTAATGCCCCATCGGACAGTTGTCGTGCCGTGCATTATGTCTCATCCAATGCAAGCAATGTCGACATCATCATTATCAGCATGTCCAACATCATCATGAAGCGTGTGTGCGAGTGTGTGTGTGTGTGAGGGTGTGTGTTGTGCTGTGTGCTGGCATATGACAAAGTTTAAGTGCTGGTAAATCCAGCATAGATTTCATGCTGGCAGCCTGCAAACATGGCCACATATTGTGCGAGACAAGCAACAACAACAAGCAACAGGCAACAACAACAACAACGACAATGGCAGAAACAAACAGCAGAGGTGTTGGTAATGTGCTGCAAACATCAACAGCAGCAACGACAACAGCAACAACAATTGTGCAACAATAGTATCGCATTTCAATGTTTTTAGTGCGGCATAAAAACAAAAGCAAAAGCCGCAGTCAAACAGCGAACTACCAACAACAACAACAACAGGAGAGTGTCAGAGAAAGAGAGAGAGAGAGCTGCAGCAACAACCTTACTTGCGGCACAGACTGCAAAAGTTTTTATGCCACAGCCCGAGATACTTGCCACCTTGCCCCCGCCCCAACACCCGCTCCGCCTTCTAGCCTGCCTGGCAGCACGTAATTTTGTTGTGTCGCGACGCAAATATGTTGCCCATGAAAGCCACCGAACCACCCTCGCAGCACACAGTACACAACCCCCTCCCCCCCCCCCTGCGCCCTGCTGCGTCACTCCCTTAGCATACTAAGCTTCTACCTTGGCATTATGCAAGGCGCCATCGCCGTCGCACTTGTCACTTTAACCTTGCACGGCCTGTCAGCGCAAGCCGCCCCCCCAACTGCCACTCCCACTCCTACTCGCCCACTCGACTCGACTTCTGCACCACACACAACCCACACAACCCACCCAAGCAGGCCGGCACATCCCTGCCTCTGCCTCTGCCCTCTGCCTGCGTTCATGTTGCCAGTGAAAATTTTGCGCAAAGCGGCATGGAAAATGAAAAGAAAAGCCATAAAACCAAAGACGACGCGCAAAGCCGGAATAAAAAAAAAAAAAAAAAACATAATGCAAGAAATTTAACGCACTTTGCATATGACAAACTGCAGATACTCTAACTGGCAGTGCAGTGAGGGAACTTTGAGGTTTATTTAAGCTAAACTTTTTAGTAGAATTTTTGATGAATTTTTTTTTTTTTTTTAATGAAATTTTAAACATATTTTATTCCATTTTGTACATTTTATTTATTTTTTAAAACCGTAAATTAAGATAGATAAAAACCGCTTGGATTTTTTGAAATTTATTCCCTCAGAGTTTAGTGAAATTTTTGTAGCATACTTTTATGCGCAGCAGAAAAAGAGAAGCTGAGCAATTTCAATTTAATTTAGTTTAATTTATGTTTAAAATTTAAAGTAAAATAAAAATGTAGAATTTTATAATTCTACTTAATATTTAATTTAAAATATGTAAGAAATTTTAAATATAAAATTTATACTAAATAGTTTTAGTACGAATTTATATTCTGTTTTCCATTTTCTAATTAGTAAAAAGTTGTTAGTCCTAAAAAAATCATCTAGGATCCCTTTACATTCATTTTCCTTCTCTCCCAGTTTCTTTGACTGTTACCAACTTCCTCTGCTAGCCAATATACCCGCTTTACCGCACACGGAAAGCGAAACGAGCGTAAATATGCCTGTCATCATTTTGACATCAACGTTGACGTCGACGTCGACTGCGACGCTGACATCGCACTGCTGGCATTGGAGCGCGCTGTGGCAGCTATAGCTGGATCTGTGGCTTGGGTAGTTGAGCGGGCCATTACCATAACTATAATGCATATTTCAGCATCGGCATCGGCATCGGCTACCGTCGCCGTCGACGGCAGCAAAGACCCCGCGTCATCATCATCAACGATGACGACAATGTCGCAGCCCGTCGTCATGTGGAAAATCCCGGTATCACTTTCGCTTATGCCTTGTTGACAATCTCGGTTTCAATGTGTGCCCAGTGCGCCACGCCTCCCGCCCCCCCCCCGCCCCCTTCAACGCTGTACTTAGTTATCTGGGGAAACATGCCTGGGCATATTTATGCGCTGTTTGCAGTCGCATTTGTTGTCGCTTCTGCCGTCGCTGGGCATAATGAATGGAGAAGGTTTTAGCATAAAAGTTTATTGAACTAGAACTATGTGGAATGGTAAATAAGCGCAGAGATCGGATCATAGCAACCGCAGCGAAGCAGCGGGGCTGGCTTTATGTGCAAATCGAAGAAAATTTTGAACAGCAAAAACTACTTTGGCAAAGGTAGCGAGAGGAGGAAAGAGACAGAGACCTAGAGGTATTCCCTGTGGTATTGTGAAGTATCTGAAGTGCAGCTAAAATATTTTAAACTTTATAGAGAGAGAGAGAGAGACAGAGTCTTATGTGGAGTTTGAGATAAAAGAGATTTAAAGAGGCATAAAGTGAGAGTAAATGGAAATATCAGCAAGGTCTCAAGGGTTTCTTGAGTAACTTAAGATATTGATAGACATAATTAAATATTTTTAAAAATTTTAAAGACTTTTCTAAACTGTTTCTAATAATCTATTCCCATCTGCCCAAGGGTTTTTGGCCTATCGAAGTATTAATGGACCCAATGCAATAATTTTATTTAGTTCCCAAGCTTTATCTAACTATTTGCTCTCCTAAGAGGTTCTTAAAGAATACTGAGCAAGTCTTAGGATATTGATAAGATATTGATAGACATAAATAAATATTTTTAAAAATTTTAAAGACTTTTCTAAGCTGTTTCTAATAATCTATTCCCATCTGCCCAAGGGTTTTTGGCTTATCGAAGTATTAATGAACCCAATGAAATAATTTTATTTAGTTCCCAAGCTTTACCTAACTATTTGCTCTCTTAAGAGGTGCTTGAAGACTGAGCAAGTCTTAGGGGTTTTAAATTTCTTTAAGTATTAATGGAAATTTTTAAAAAATTTCAAAACTTTCCCTATTTAATTTTATTTCTATTCTTAGACCTTTTCAGCAATTTAAGTCTTGATAAACATATTGAAATATTTTCATAAAACTTCCTTAACTTCTTTCATCAATCTTGGATCTGTTATCATAATCAAAAGCATCCTTATGCCTATGAAATATGATATGAGGGCACACATTGTACTCAAGTCTCCTCCTCATAGGCAAACTTTGTCAAGAGAGAGCAGGAGGCCCCTTTGGGCATCCCGTATTCATTGATTATATTATCAAACAGGCTAGGCATGTCACACGGGACTCTCTGCGGACAACTAGTTGACTTGGTTAGCTAGTTCAGGTTTAGGTGTGCCCAAATCAAACATGCAGGTTGCTCAACAACCTCGCCACATTTCCCAGTTCACAGTTTGCCATTTGCCAAAGACTTCGCTCCACCCCCCCGCCCTTCCCTTCTCTTCGGAAAGTCCATTTGCCAATTTTGGGCAATTTCAACAACTGCGTTGGCTCTTCTGTCGTGGTCGTGCTCGTGTGGCTCGTGTGGCTCGTGTACGTAATCCACGTGGATTATGTCAAAATTGGTATATCATAAAAACGTCGCGTACGTGAGCTGAAAAATGATGAAGCAGACAGCGGGAGTGGGGGAGAGATGGGGAATGCGGAACAGTACCGATTCGAACCCGAAACCGAAGCCATTAAGTTTGCCATGCCTTCGCCTGGCCTCAAACCTTTTTCGGAGCAAGTGATTAATTTGTATGCGCTCGACGCTGACTTTTGCGGTCCCGGGACAAAGGCCAAAAGTGTTTGGCATGTAACGGAAATGCGCGCCCGGGGACAGTCCGTCCGCCGTTGTCCGTCCGTCCGTCTGCCTGCGATGGCAACACATTGTCCGCGCAAGTGTTGGAAAGTGCTTTGAATATGCAGTGCAATAGGTGGGGGGGAGGCAGCGTGACAGAGATGGAGTTTGCAGAAACTTTTGCCTTTGGCTTACGGAAGCAGCTACCCCTCGTCGAGGAGCCGCGCTGGCTTAGGGCCAACAGCTTGTAAAGCGGCGCAAAAAACTTCAAATTCGTTTCTTCTTCGGCTTCTTCGGCTTCTTCGCCTGCTGCTTCAATTTCTTTGCGCAATTTTTTGTTTCCTTTCCTTTTCAAGTAGCGAAATAAAATTCATGACGCGACAATTGGTTAAAGAAAATAATCACACCCTGTCGTCCAGTGCGTGTCAAGATTTCATTAAACTTTGCCCAGCCCGAACAGCAAAGCCTGCCCAACGTTGGATAAACTTGGCTCATTAATTGAGTCGCTCTATTAGGCAGAACAGAAGAAAAGCAGAGAGAGAGAGATTAAGAAAGGGGCAACAGTTTGCATAAATATAAATAGACTAGGAATACCCTACACTGTTAAGATGGTATCTGCTTGAATGTTTCTCAAATCTACAGGCAACAAATTGTAGCCAAATTTAATGAAATTCACTGAGGTTCTCTACCCTTTTCTGTGTCATGCAAATTCGATTATATTTCATATCGAACTGAAAGATGTCAATCTCAATCGCAGCCCTTTGAAGCACATCCTTTTTCACTTAGATTATTCCCCACAGCAGCAGCGAGGGTATTTCATGAAGTCAGTGGAGTTTCCTAAAAGGAAAAACTGTTTCCTATTTCAATTTCTTATAGCCAAGCACACCCAACCCTCGAAAACGAAGCTGTAGCTGTGAATGTAACTGCGACTGTATCCTTTTCTTTTTATTGTATTACCGCGAGTGTTATGCTAATTTCCGTAACCGGCAATGCCGCCCCGAGTCTGCGGTTCGTTGTCCTTGCCCAGGCTCCTTCGTCGTCGTCGTCGTCTCCATCGCATCTTGCGCAAAAGTCCTCGGGCCGGAAATGAAATTTAACTGAATTTGCATTGGAATTCGATTAAATCGTTTATGCAAACATTTCGTTTCATTTCATTTGCGGGCTTTTCGCTTTCTCGGCTCGCTAACTGTAAACAGCGCCATGTGAATGTGCGAATCCTTTACTCGTCCCCCCTCTCTCCCTCTCTCCTGCCCGCTTGCCTGCCTGCTCCACGCCAATTTGTGGCCATGTCTCGCCTTCAAGCTTGCCTTTGCCCCACCTCGTGCCGCCGCCGCCTTTTGCGCCATTTGATTTGCCTCGTCGCCTCATCGTTTGCTGGCTGCTTTTCCGCTTTTCCCTGTGCCAAGCGGAAAAATTACATTGAAAAGCCTCGAGAGTTGATTTTGGCGCTCATCTAATTTGCATAATTCTCATATGTTTGCGCTTGTTTGTGCTTGTTTCTTTTGCCAGCTACATTTAATTTCGCGCAATTGTATCTATAAGATACATTCGTATTTATGAATTAATTTCATGAGCCTTGTAAATGCATCAAGGTAATCGAGTATGTGCCGCCCTTCTCTCCTCTACACTGGCAACGCATTAGCATAAGAATATGAAATTTTATGGCATAACAAGTGTGGCTCAAGGATGATGGAAGAGCTGCTTCAGAAAGAAGAAGAAGAAGAAGGAGAAAGAATACAAATTGGTTCAGTTCAGGGGAAAAGGAAACCTTGTATTGTCTGTATGAAATGAGTGGGAGATGAGTGAGATAGCTATATATAAGAAAGAGATGAACGAGAGGCAACAGAATGAACTTACTTGATGGATCTTTGCTTTAGCTAAGCTCAAGTAATCTTCAACAGTTTAACCATATCTTTAAGAACTGTTATTGATTTTCAGTTGAATCTGCTTTAATCGAGGAATATTTTCTTTTGAATATGCAACTTATTTCTTGAAATTCATCTCGATTAAATTTTCCCAACAAGATTTGCATCTCTTGCCTTGGCCGTTCAGTTTTACAGCGTTGCATTAACCCGTTGATTACCCTCGTAAAAGGGTTGCCCTGCTATCTCGCTACCTCGCTCTCTCTCCTTCTCTTCTTCTTCTCTGCCTTTTATCACCATTGCGGGAGCTTCTTAAAGCCCTGGCAGCTTGGCACAGTTTTATCTAAGCCCCCAAAATGGCATTCGAATGCAAACCGCACAAGCGATGCAAGTCGCACAAGTCGCACAAGGATGCAAGGATGCAGCAGCCTCGGCTCGTTCGCCGCAGGACGTAGCGGCTAAAAGCTGCTCTCTCTCTCTGGCAATAACCCGCTGCGGTCATACTTTGTCTCCTGCCTGCCCCCTCTCGCTCTGCCCACTTTATCTCTCCAATTTGGCGCAATGAGCTACCAAAATGGAGCAGAGAGTCAAGGGAAATGCCTGCTTTATTGCGGTCTCTGGAACAGTTCATAAATAAGCGTATGCAAGTGCGAGTGCGAGTGAGTGTGCGAGTGCGAGTGCATTTGCCCTACTCAAGCACTCGTATGTTAGGTATGCAAAAACCTATTTATATCCGCATAACTCTGTTTGTGGCTTGCCATATGAGAAAGAAAATCGAAATGATATTACAATTGCATTCGCTTCTCTCTTTCGACTTGTCTGTCCGTCTGTCTATCTATCCGTCTGTCTGTCCGTCTGCCTGTTTGTTTGGCTTTCGGTTTGCTTTTTGCTCACAGTTTTCGCATTGCATATTGCATGCCACAAAGTGTGTTTGCATTGCCACAAATGTCTCATGAAAGCTTTGGCAAATGCAATAAAAATCTTGTTGCAGGCATATTTCAGTTTTCAGTTTTCAGTTTTCAGCTTTATTTTTTCGCCTCTCAAATTGAAATGAATTAAATATTAAAGCGAAATCCACAAAACTCTATTAACACCAGCAGCAAAGAGGCAATGCAAATGCAAATTGTTCGACTAAAGAATACCCTGTAAGTGAAGTGAGAAATAATATTTTATTTGCTTTATATTTTCATCTCATTTCACCACACACTTTACAGGGTATCAGCTCGGAGCCTGCAGGCAAACGTGGCGCCAAAAAGTTTGCGCTCACTAATAAATAATAAAAATTGCAATCACAAGACAAAACTTGCCCATTAGCAACATTAGCAACAACGCAATTTTCTCGCCAAAGAAAACTTTTTCGTTGATTTCCAAAATTTCACAACAAATTTAACTTTAATTTGGTAATTTGGCAACGCTCGCGGCCCCAAGCCAAGAATGACTGACTGAACGAGCAAACGAATGAATGAGTAAAATGAATGAATATTCAATTTGTATTCGCAAATTTGCCGTTACTGCTGAAGGCCAGCGGGCAATGCGGCTTAAAGTTGAGGAAACTCAATAAAAACGGCGAACAGCTTTCAATTTCCTCATAAAATTAAAACTTTTACTTCGCATTGCATTCGGGGCGGAGAAATTGAAATGATTTAAAGTGTGAAGTGATTGAATTAAGTGAAGATTTGTAGTTTCCAAGGGAAAGCAATTTAAAGTTCTTCATTCCTAATCAGCATAGGAGAGGCGAACTGTCCGTCCGTCCGAATGTCTGTCCGTCAGTCCGTCTGTCTGTCCGTCGGTCTGTTGCAACGCAAACTAGTCTCTCAGTTTTAGAGCTATCTTGATGCAACTTGGTATACATGTTGCTGCATACTGTAAATAAATCGGAATGAGCCGCATCGGACCGAACTAGTCGTCTCAGTTTTCATAGAACCTATCGTTAATGAAACTTGGTTACATGCTTCTTATTTTTTCAAGATATCGCTGTGAAACTTTCCCGATATACGTCTAAGTATGCCCTTTAAAGGCTGCCAAAATTTGATCAAAATTAAACCGATATATCGTATAGTTGCCATAGAACCTATCGGTTGAATTTTGTTATTTTTCAAGATATCGCTGTGAAACTTTCCCGATATATGTCTGAAGTATGCCCTTAAAGGCTGCAAGTTTGATAAAATTGACCGATATATCGTATAGTTCATAGAACCTATACTTTAATCATTTTTCAAGGTATCACTGTGAAACTTTCCTTATATATGTCTTGTGTGAACTTAATTCATTAAATGCTTTGCAAGTTTAATTCAAATTGAACAGACGACATCGTTAAGCTGCCATAGAACCTATAGGTCGATTTAATATGTGGAGTAAAGTAACTATAAAACCTTCGGCGTGTCGAAGGTAGCCTTTCCTTCTGGTTTTACAGTAACTCTTAAGCCAGTTAAGAGATTTTGTTGAAACTCTCAGGATATTGAGAAATATTATTTATTATTCAAATACCATACTCAAATTTATGATAAATATGCATGCTATATAGGAACTTTGAACTGAACTTTAACCATTTAAGAGATTTTTATGAAACTCTTAAGAACTTGAGTAAATATCTTTATTATTTAGGTATTACACTCAAATTTTTAAAATTTATGCATTCTATATAGTAATTTCGTTTTTAATATTTGCTGATTTATAGTAAAACCTGCAATATATCTTTTAAATTTCTCATTTATCTCACTTTACAATTTCGAACCTCATCGCTTATTTCATTTTTTCGCCGAATTTTAAGCCGATCGATGGGGGCAATATGCGCCCGTTTTATGGACTGACCTCTGAGCTCCCCAAACTTGGCAATCTTCGACGTTTTGCCATGCCGTATTTCGCATCCATATTTTACGTGCTACTACTACGCGAACCATTCGAACCCATTCCCTCTAAAAATGAACCAATTCGGTGTGTAAAAAAATAGAAAATATATTCGAAAATAAAATGGGGAATCCGTTGAAATTTTTGCCAGCAGTTGCACCCGCTGCGAGGCGAAAGCGAAACGTGGAGCACATAAATTGGGCCTGATCCCCGCTCGCTGTCTATCTCTTCCCCCCCCCTACCCCCTGTCCCCCCTCGCTCATTTGCGCAGAGGATTAAAGGGTCTCGTCGGGGTTTTGCCTCGCTCGCTTGCTCGCTCGCCCGCCCGCCATTTGTTATGCCTTTGCGTAGGGCTTTGCTTTCCAATTTCTCTCGTTTTCGCTTTCTTTTTTCGCTCCATTTTTCAGACTAGGCGCCGCCGTTGTTGTTGTGTTTGTTGTTGCTTGCAAAAGTGATTAATGCAAAAGTCGCCGGCCATGTCGATGGGCGACCAAACAAATTTGCCAGCGCACGAATAGAAAAGCCCCGGCCGCAACGCCGGCATTTTTATTGAATTGCCAGCTTCGGAATGCGCCGCCAGCCGCCACTCCATTTGAGCGCGAGGCCACTACTCGCTGTGCTACCTGTGCGAAGTGAATTTCGCAGACAGGGGGCGGGGGGAAAGGGGGCGGCTACTGTGGCTCGCTTTGACTACAGTTGCGCGGATTAAGGCACAAAGTGCCGCAAAAGCCGCTTTGGCTGGCAAAGAGTATCAAATGCGGCAGCAGCAGCAGCGGGTTAAAGAGCCGAAGAGTTGGTGTGAGCGGCACGACTATTAAATACCCTATACAAGCTCGAACTCAACCCGCTGCAGTTTGAGTTTCAAAAATATTTTTTTAATTTATTTTACATAAAAAATTTAATACTCTCGCAACCCTTACACCTGCCAGGCGCAGCCACACGAACTGAATACCCTGTAAAATTGCCGTAAAACGATTTTCAATAAATACGAAACGAGCTGGAGACAATAAAATGTCAGGGAAATCAAACTCAGTCAGCCCAACCCACTGCGACGACTGACAGCCTCAGCACTTTGGGGAAATGCTAACCCGGCGAGGGAGAGAGGGAGGGAAGAGGAAGGAGTGGGGAGGGGAGGAAAGCGCGCAGAGATTTCTATCAAGCCATCAAATCGACAATGAGTGCAGAGTGCCGCGCGTCCTGTTGCTGCCGCTGCCGGCTTAGTCAAAAGTCAAAGGAACGCCCAAGTGTCAGTGACACCGACCTGGAATCCACAAGCAACCACCCAAGCAACCCTCCCCTCTCTCCATCCCCCTGGGGGCCGCACTTCTGCGCTCTGCATTATTGATGGTAATTTTAAAACGTGCCTAAAAAATTTTACACATTTGCCGGATTTACAATTTGTGTGCTTTGTTTTGCTTAGCGTTCGATTGACGCTTATCTTAATGGACCAAACATATGGCAATGCCAGAGAGAGACCCCCCCCCCCCCCACCTCTCTCTACTTCCCTGCTCGTCGTGCCAACGGGCGCAAACGTGTTGATAATTTAAATAAGCTACTTTGAGCGTTGATGTCTGACATTGCGCATACGCAGCGTGCGTCGCGCTACTCTGCTCTGCTCTGCGCTGCGCCTGTCGTCGCTGCGATAAGCCTGGGTAAATGTTTTGTCGATTTTGTATTAATTTTGTGCTCAAATCTCGACGGGATTTGATGCTCGTCGAGCTGGGGGCGGGTGGGAGGAAGGCTTCATTAAAAAAATATTTAGCATGAAAATGGAATTTGGCGTTGTATGCATGCCTTGAATTGATTGCATTCTGGGGCGGAATACTTCACATGGATGGCCTAAGTGAGTTGGCTGAAAATGTGGAAAATGTGGAAAATGTGGAAAATTAAGCTTGAAATATTTTCAATAATTTCTAAAGAGTTTCGAGTTCGATTATGAATTGAACTTCTTCGGTATTTGGAAAGGGAACTAAGCAACTAACTAAATTAGATCTAAAATAATTTGAAATAATCTATAGATCTGTTGCTATGCGTTGTTAAATATTACTATATTATACAATTATAAAATTTCTTTAAATTTAATACTAAATATTTTTTTAAATATAATTTATTTGCTTAGTTTATTTTGCTTTAATTTATACAAAATATATATTAAATATAATAAAATTCTTTGAGTCGAATTTAGCTGGTTTTAAATTAATAAATAAATTTGTTGAATAAATACATATATTTTTAATAAATAAAAAATTATAAAATTTATTTAAATTTAAAACTAAATTTTTTTTATATAATTTATTTGCTTAGATTATTTTTCCTTAATTTATATAAGTTTTATTAAATATAATAAAATTTTTTGAGTCGAATTTAGCTGACGTAAAATGAATAAATGAATTTATTAAATAAATACATATATTTTAAATAAATACAAAATTATAAAATTTCTTTAAATTTAAAACTAAATTTTTTTTAAATATAAATTATTTGCTTAGATTATTTTTCTTTAAATTATATAAATTATATTAAATATAATAAAATTCTTTAAGTCAAATTTAGCTGACGTAAAATTAATAAATAAATTTATTAAATATTTACATATATTTTTAATAAATAAATTAATAAAAAAAATAAAATAAATAAATATATATATTTTTTATAGTTTAATTTATTTTTTCTAAATATATTTTCTTCATACTTTATACCATTTTTCTTGCTCTCGCGCAGCAGCTGCTTCGCTTTTGCACCTTCTGCCATGCTGTGGCACGTTTCTTTATCAAATTAAAATGCCAGCCCACTTATTACAGAGAATGCCAGGCGAGTCCACAGCAAGGACACTCTGGAGTGGACACGAAACAAGGGGAGGCACAAGGCAAACACACACACACCCACACACAGGCCTCAGTCGATGCCAACAAAAGAGCAAAAATTAAATCAATTTTAATTTAGAAAACAAGCAAAAACGCGTAGGAAAAATGCCAAAGCAAGCGAAAACTTGCACAGCCAGACAGCACAACAGGACAAAGAGCAGGGGAAGCACAGGAGCTGCAGCAACCCTTCGCATGTCTTGGCACAGGGCAAAAGAATGAAGAGCCAACCCCAAAAAGGGGGCGAATGCTTTGCCCTGCCCACGTTTTAAGGCAAACAGCAATGTGCTTAGCATATGCGCATAAATCTCGGCCTGGCCAGGAAGCAGAGCAAAGGAAGGGGGCAGGGGCAGGGGAAAGTGTAGAAGGGGAACTTGCCTGGCTGGCCACCCCAATGCAAACTGGGGCGATACGCCGGGTCTTCAAGACGACAGCACAATCTAATAAAATGGCTAAACGCTTCAATGACAATTCGAGCATGTAAAGCGGGGAGCGAGAGATGGGGGAGACGGGGGAGCCGTGGCATGGGGCAGACAGAGAAAAGAACGGTAAATACATGTTGCATGTGGCGCTTAGCCGTGTTGTACACGAACACACGAGCGCAATCAGACGCTGGCCCCGCCCCAACTGTGCCATGTAAGAAAGTAGGCAATAATCGTAAGTGAAACTGTCCAAAAGGGGGAGCAAAGGGAAGGGGGATGGAGAGAGAGAGCAGGGGCTGCCGGTCACCAGCTGCTTAACTGACCTCCCCATGCCTTACTCCCTGCCTGCCCCATCCCGCTGCCTGTATTGAAATGCGCTTTAAGTTGTGGCGATGTGTAATTGAATTAAATTGATTTCAATATGCGGGCGCATGTTTCTCCAAGGGGAAGGAGAAGGTAAGCAGCGCAGAAGTTGTTCGATTCGAGAGGGGAGCGAACAGATTGCTGGAACAATGTACATGCATAAGCAGCTGGCGAGATCAAAGACATAGTTATAGCCAGAACTTTGGCTTATTATCAGCGCAGATTGGCAGGCTTAGCAGGAAGGGAAGGAGATTGCCAGGATTGTGAGAGAAAGCGAAGAAACTGGGTAAATAAGCTACTAAATTGGAATTATTTGAAGTTGAAACTGCTGAGTTTGCCAAAACTAATGAGAGAAGTTTGAAGAAATTTGGTTTATGTGTGAAATAAATGAGTCTACAAAGGAAGAAGTCATATAAGAACTTGAAAACTAAACTGGAACTTGGGAACAGATAAAAGTTTCGGATGTGATATCTGGATCATAAAACTTCTTATATAAGGATTTGATTTTGGAATCTAGTAAAGATATATTAAATATTTTGGAATTTCTTTATAAAGTTGGATGATATAATATAATATACCATATACTTACTCAATTTAGGGTAGAGAAATAAATTTTTAAATTTTTTTTTTGGAAATACTCAGGCAAAGAAAGTAAAGCTAAGAAATACTTATAAAAGTAAAAGTTAGTAATCTGCATAAAGTAAATTATCATTTGCTATACTACAATATATACCTGACTATATACTACACTTTCATTAACCTTTGACTAGACTCAACTGAACTTTTCGACTTGATTTGCTTTTGATGGCGTCGCGGCAGTTCAAGTGGCTTGTTAACCCCTATTTATGCGCAACGGCGAAACAGGTAGCACAACTTTGCAAGAACTTTTAGTGGGCGACCAAAAGCAGACAACGAAAGAGACAGACAGAGAGAGAGAGAGAGAGAGAGAGATGGGGGTAACTTTAAGACTCATTCGGAAAAGTTTTTGGCAACATGCAAACTTCAATCAACACCAGCAAATATCAAGCCGCAGCGAAGACAAACTCAACTGACCAACTTGACCAACTGTCCCGCATTGTGTAATTTTTCAAGTGGCGAGCGAGCTAAATAAAGCTGAGGGGGGGCAGTAGGAGAGGGTGAGGGGGGGCGTAGGAAACTTTTGGGTGACTTCTTAACGTTCTTTTTATTCGGTCTGCGTCTTTTGCTCGTTCATTGTTTTATTTACCTGGCTGCCGGTGTCTCTGTGCGGGTGTGTGTGCAGGTGTGTGTGTCAGGTGTGTGTGTGTCTGCTGGTGTGTGTGCTTATTTATATCGCATGATTGAATCTTGGCCAACAGCAACTTTTTCTATTAACTTTAATGCCAACAGAGCGAGAGAGACATAGAGAGAGAGCGAGAGAGAGAGTTGCAGCAGCAGTCACAACTATGTGGCCAGCGCTGTAGAACTCTTTGCCTGCTGTTTGGGGTTTCGTCTAGGCGATGGCAACGGCAACGGCTTCACCTGCAAAATGGTCGCCTCTCTCTTTAGCTCGTAAATGAACTTGATTTTTATCGTTTGTCTGCCTCCCTACTCCCTCCCCCCTCTCCCCTTGCAATGTGTATTGATTTCCAGCGGCTTCCACTTGGCTGCCTCAACTGCTTCCTCCACTTTCTCAGTTGCCAACTCCATGTACTTCTTTTCCACTTCTTCCGCTTCTCAAGTGATTTCTTGTCCCTCCCCACCTCCCTCCCTGCCTCCTCTGCGCGTTACATTGTTTTTATGCCATGATTTTTGGTCTCGTCTCGTCTCCCTGCGCTAATGAAAAAGTTCAAAAGTCAATGTTTTTTTGACTTTTCATTGGGCTGCTTCCCCCTCCTTCCCCCTGCTTCTCCCCTTCTCTGCTTGCTCTCTTCTTTTCTTTCTATCGGTTTTCTTGCAAGTTTTCCCTAGCGCGTTTTTTATTGCATTTTCAGTTGCGATTGAAGCGATTGACCGTTATTGATGACTTGGCAAAGTCGCCTGGCAAATATCTTTGAAGTCGGTTAATTAATCGTCACCAACCGAATCACTTTGATACCATAAAATTGAGGTGGAGGTTTATGGCAAGTGGTTTACGTGGGGTTCACTTGATTGAAAGCGTGCAAGGGGTTGTTTTTTTAAGGGTATTCGCATAATTGATTGCAATAATCACTGCAAATTCCTTTGTAATAAATTTCATTATAATTAAAAACAAGTAAGGAAAGCACAAGCAGTGGAACTATGGGAAATGTTTAATTGAATAACTTTTAAATTCATAATCCGATCGGAATTTGGAATATATAGGCATATAGTATTTAGTGGAAACTTTAATACTTTTCGTCACAAAGCTACCTCAAAAATGTAATTATTAATTTTCAGAGGCGGTGGGCGTGGCACCTCAAATTTGAAATAAACTCCAGCAGCTTGTGATGTTTATACACCTTCATACCAAATTTGGTGTCTCTAGCTTTTATAATAGCTGAGATCTAGACGTTCAAACGGACAGACGGACAGACAGACGGACATGACAATTCACTTTGTGGGTTCTGCCACGCCTCCTTCTGCCTGTTACGTACATTTGCACAAACTTAGTATACTCTTTTTGACCATTTTCAATGGTATAATTATAATAAATAATTTAATTAAAAAAATGTTATAAACATTCTTAATAAATAATATTAAAAAAAAAACTTATAATAATAGTACAATTCTTTTAAATTTAAAAACAAAATTTCGTGATTTTTCGCAAATTTAAGTTGCCAGAAATTTATCTAGTCTTCGAGAGTTGCCAGCTTGCTTAATGTTATTGAACTATGTAAGGTTCTCATAGGATTATCTTGCAATTATTTAAGAAATTTATTCAGAGTTGCTATACAAATCTTCAATGAAAGTTTTATATACGTTAAGTTAATGTAGAATTTTTTATAATTTCCCACTTAAAGTTTCTGACAAATACAGAAAATCTTTAATCCTTATCTCGTATTTGTTTCTCGTAAATATAAACTTAAACCATTATCTCTGCTTTCTTTATAGTTAATCACTTGATATATCTCGTAAATTTATAAATACTCATACGAAACCCTTACCTCCGCTTGCTTCCCATCAATCTTGACGCCTTTCTCCATATTTAACCTGCACAATTAACCCTTGAGCGTTATTACCTTTCGTAATGCCTGCGGCCATTTAAAATCGCTTTTCAACAAATTTGGCAGCACAACGTATAATTTTCTCATTAAGCGCAATTACAAACACACATGTAAGTAGCTCTCTCACTCTATGTGTGTGTGTGTGTGTGTGTGTGTGTGTGTGTGCGAGTGTGTGTGTGCCTGTGGTGCTGCCTGTCTGCAATTGTAAAATATTGGCATTGTACGACATGCTCATTAATTATGCTGCATATCGCAGTTTATCAACACAATCGTTTACTTGACAACATATTTCCCCTGCAGCCCCTACCCTTATCTCCCACCCCCTCCCCCCTTCCAGCTAGCTTAAGCAGCCTCGCCTTGAGTTGGCCGTGCTTGCATTTAATTTATAACCCGAAAAGCCCAAAGTTATACATTTTAACAGGATATGAATAAAGTTGAAGACAACAAAGGCAAATAAGGCAGACAGACAGCACAGAGCATAGAGTAGTGGAGAGAGGGGGAGGGGGAGAGATTCATTATCTAGCACAACATTTATAAGTGTATGGCAACTGTCTGTGGCCTGGCTGAGTACTATGTGACTTCCTCTGACACTCGTGCTGTCTTCCTCACACTCACACTCTCCCTCTTTCTCTCTGTCTCTCTCTATCTGTCAGTGGCAGCTCGATGCGTATGCGTATTTAATGAGCAGACGTGCGTGCAAATTCGGCTAAGCTCAGCTGAGGCAGCTAAAGCAGCCCAAACTGCACAGAAAGCCTGAGCTGAAAGCGTGCGCGTGCTTAGCTGCTTACGGTGGGAGTGAGGGAGGGGGAGGGGGAGTGCGAGTGTGTGTGAGCAGCTCTTGGCACAGTGGCAGCAAAGCGCTTGATTAGTAAACTACTTGTGTGTTAATTTAAAACTAAATGCAAGCTAAGTCTAGCTAGAAGAGCAGCTAGTTTACCTAATGAAACTAGAGTAGCAATTTTTCAGCTGTTTTGTACCACTGTGCAAGGCACTGGCACTGTGCATGTGTGGGTGCAAATACGTGAAATGTGCAAATACGTGAAATGCCAAAATTAAACCAAAACTTTTCATGCTTCATCGCTGCGCAACAACAGCTACAAAATAAGCAGGCAAGAAGGAGAGAGAGAGAGAGAGAGAGAGAGAGAGAGAGAGAGAGAGTGGCAACAACAATGTAGAAGATGGAGGAAAACGTGCACTTGGCCACTTTTGGTGACTACGTGCAAAAGTTTTTCATTTCCGCTTTGGCAAACATTAAAGCTGCCAGAACGAATTTACAACGAGCTGCAGCAACAGCAGCAGAGCAAGAGAAGGAAGAAGAAGCAGAAGAAGAAGAAGAAGATGTAGAAGAAGAATGAGTAGATACAGCAGATACAGATACAGCTACAGTTGGCAACAAACACAAGCCGTAGCTGTAGCTCAAGTGAGATAATCAGACGTCGAAAACGGAAATGAGCAACTGCAAATAAATCAAATGCAAAAGCCAAGCTAAAACAAAGCGTAGCTAGAGAGAGGGAGAGTAAACCAGGGGAAAGGGGAAAGAAAATGCCAATTAAAAAACTTGATAAACAGTTCAAATCGTACACATAACAATCGAAACTCTTTAATTTGACCAATTGGCAGCCCCTTTTCCCTTCTCCCCCGTCGCACAGCATTTTCTTATTATGATGGTAGAGCGAGGGAACTCTTTAATTGTCTAGAAACGCAACTTTTTATTTCTTTGCAGTTTGTTACCGACTACAGTTTAATTAAGCGCTTTTCTTTGGAATTTTACCCTCTCGGTTTTCTTGTTGATTTTTCCTGCAGACTTATGCGTATACGGTGTCCAATCAGCAAACGGCAAGAGGTAGCTGCAGTTCATCCCTTTCAAGCAAGTGGCGTCTTGTGTTGCCATTGGGAAGGAGAAGAGGCAAGCATAGCGAACGCATGAGAAATCTTTAAAAATTTATATTCAATTTCAATTTTTTTTAATGTTACATAAGCTATGGACAATTTTGTTATTTACCTTTAAGTTTTCTTAAATAAATTATATTTATATTGAAATAAATATCTTTGGCAGCATATTCTTAAAAATTCTCTTATTTTTTTAAGAGTTTTTAGTTTCATAAAAAAAATTTAACTAATTTTAAAACATGTTAAAAAATCTTTTAAAAATCTTTGCAATATTTTAAAAGTTTTTAACTGCTTTTTAAAAAGTTTTAGTAAAATATTTTTTTACAATTTATTAGAATATATGAAGATATTTAATCCTTATAATATATTTAAATTTATTTCCTTACGGGATAAATAAAATCTTAAGAAATTTCTAAATACGTTTAATTAATAAATTTCTTAAATAGTTTCTTTTCTTAAATAAATCAGTTAAATTACGCTTTTGACTTTTCTATTTTATAATGAATTTTAACTTATTTTTATAATTGTCAGAACATTCTTAAAAATTCTCTTATATTTTTTAAGAGTTTTTATAAAATTTATAAATTTTACTAATTTTAAAAAATGTTAAAAAAAATTTATGCAATATTTTAAAAGTCTTTAACTGCTTTTTAAAGAGTTTTTTAAATAGTAAAATATTTTTTTATAGTTTTTAAAAATATATGAAGATATTTTATCGTCATTTATATATTTAAATTTATTTCCTTACGAGATAAATAAAATCTTAAGAAATTTAGATTTAAAAAAACAGTTAAATTACTTTTGACTTTTCTATTTTATAATGAATTTAAACTAATTTCTGTAAGTGTCAGAAAATTCTAAAAAATTGTTGTAGTTATCTCAAACGTTTTAACAATATTATATAAAATTTTAATTAATTTCATTAATTGCTATTAAATTTTCTAGATCTGCTTAAAATGTGCGTATCGCTCGCTTTTCCGCTTTTCAAATTAATTTAAATTAATTTGCCTACATGCTTTGCTCTGTTATCCAAAGGGGCCAACAGGTTGCTCCCAGCGCAGTTGGCACATAATCAGCGCCTGGTGCCGCGCCCTAATCCCTAATCCCACAACAAACTTTGCCACTTGCCTGCGACTCCATCTCCAGCTCCAGCTGCGGCTCCAGCTTCAGTTTCGGCTGAAAATTAGCGCCAGCGACCCTGGCAATTAAAGCGTCTTAGGACGCCCGAAACAAAAGCCGCGACGCGGCCATCTGTAAACAGTTGCCCCGTTGCCGTTGCCGTTGCCGTTGCCATTGGCCATAACTCTAAGCCAATAGTCAACACGGTGAAATAAAACAAAAACAAGGCCCAGACCAGACCAAACACTTGACTTGGCAAGGGGACAGGGAGTGGAAAGGCGGCTTTCCATTCACGCCTGAAAATGTTCAACAATAGCAAAACGAGGCAAACGAAGCGACGAAGCCACTTTAAGCTCCACAAATCCATAAAGCAAACAAAATGGTTTTCAAATAGAAACCGCGTCGTGGCAGCAGCAGCAGCAGCAGCAGGAGAAGGCCACAATGAGGAGGAGGAGAAGGAGGCGGAGGAGGTGGAGGAACAGGCAGCGCGTCGTGGCCAACGGCAGGAAGCTGAAGCTGAAGCAAGTGCCGGCTAGATTCGACGTTGCCATTGTTACCGCCATCGATAATACTGAGCCATATTTTTGTGCAGCAGATCCTGGAGACGAGACCGAAGCCAAAGCCGACTCCAGCAGCTGCCAACGGGTGTCGCAGACTGTGCTTTGCTTTTGGTCTGCGCGTTTGTTTGGTTCTGATTTGCTTCTGCTTCTTTTGCTTTTTCACATTTTTGCCCACTCTGACAGCTCTGGTAGAAAATTGAAAATTTTCCCTACTAATCGCAATCGATACGCCCTGCCGAATGTCACTCAGTCAACGGTGCGGGGGGAAGGGAGAATTGTTTGAACTGCGATTGGGCAAACAAATAAATTGAAGAATGCTCAAAATTAAATAAATATTTGGCATTTTCAGCTGCAAATAAATTACAATAATGAATGACTAAGGGGGACAGTGGAACAGAGTTGAAGAAGGGAGGGGGGGTCGCCTCTATTGGCGAGTGAGAAAGATAAATTACACTTGATTTGACAAATTAAGTTGCCAGTCAGCTTTGCTGCCTGACATTCCCGTTGCCGGCCAGAGAATCCGCAAGAATAATCGCAAGAAATCCGGAAGAGAAATTGTTAAAATTTCTTTGAATTATTTTTTGGCATTTTAAAGTGAGGAGATTCGCAGGAAAGGGAGGAAGTTTTAATTTGCAGAAATTGCAAGAATTTTAGATTTTTTACTAAAAATAAAGCATTTATTTAATTTTAAATTTAATTAATGTTTTGTAAATAAAATCAAAATAATAAATTTTTTGTAAATAAAAAATTAAACTAAACGAAAAATATTTTGGCGAAATTTAAGAAAAATTTTTAAGTTAATAGACTGATATATATTTGTATAATTTGAAATGTATTTAAGCTTTATTTTTAATTTAAGTCCCGAAAAAAAATTGTATAATTAAATAATAAATATATTATTAAAAATTAAATACAAAAAAAAAACAGTCAAGCCAAAATTTTAAATAAAAATTTTTAACTTAATAAATAATAATAATAAAAATAAAGCATTTATTAAATTTTAAATTTAATTAATGTTTTGTAAATCAAATCAAAATAATAATTTTTTTTGTAAATAAAAAATTAAAGTAAACGAAAAATATTTTGGCGAAATAAAACAAAAATTTTTAAGTTAATAACCTGATATATATTTGTATAATTTAAAATGTATTTAAGCTTTAATTTTAAATTAAACCTCGAAAAAAAAATGTTTTATAATTAAATAATAAATTTATTATTTAAAATTAAATACAATAAAAATAGTCAAGCCAAAAATCTTAAAAAAACATTTTAACTTAATAAACTAATTCCTTTGTTTAATTAAATAAAAATTTAAGTAAAAATTTAAATTAATTTCTCTTAAAAAAAAACTTTTCCCTATTCATTTTTTTTGTCTTTAAAACTTTATACACTCCCTACAAGAAGTTTTCGTCATCATATTAAAGTCATTATTTTTCTTTCCACTCCGCTGCTATCGCTTTCTCCCCCTTTTTTTCCACTGTCCCTCTTCATTAAACTTCCCTTTAAAGTCCCGATGATTTTTCAATTAAAGCTCAGCGAAACAAGCTGCGCGCTGAAGCACCTTTTCAAGAGGAGGAGGAGGAGGAGGAAGGAAGGTTGGTTGAGGCAGTCGTTTCCCAAATATGCGAAGTGAGCAGCCAATATCCCGGGCAGGAGCAACGGCATCCTGGGCTGCCACATGCGTCCATTTATTGCTGCGTGCCACATTGCGTTGCCCCCAATTCTGGGCTGGGATTCGTGTTCGACTGACTCCTTCAACAAGAACAGGGAACAAGAAGAACACTTCGATGTGCGCATAATTCACAGCTGAGTGAATTTTAAGTGGTTATTGCAAAAGTTCGCACAAGCGAAAGTGTTGCTGGCCCCCTACGAGTGGCGACCCAATCCCCAATCCCCAACCTCGACCCCATTCCCCAGCCCTACCTCGTGCCTGGCATATTGGTTGCCAGCAAATTGGAGCGCAGTTTTTATTGAGTTATACATGGAGAGCAGGAGGAGGAGAGCAGAAGCAACTGCAGCGACAGCGACAGCGAGGACGACATCGTTGACTAGGCCAGAAATTAGGTTAAGCATTATAAATAATTTGATTAGCCCTAATTGGCGTGAACTTGCAACGAGGCGAGGCGAGGCGCCATAGCCGGAGACGTTGCCGAAGCAGGCGACAGAGCGACACGAGCAAAGGTCGTGCCAGGCGTCGTCGAAGGCTTTTTATGATTGACAGCGCAGCCAAGAAGGAGGAGAAGGCAGCTGCCAGACGGAAATGATTATTATATAATTGAAATTGATAGGCAAGTCGAGGGGGGGGAGTAGCCCGCCTGCCTGATGGGGCACTCCAACTGGCGGCGTCGTTCGCTTCAATTATTCATTAAAAAAATCCCATTTAATTCCAATTAAAGATGCAAAAGCAGCTGCTCATCTAACGATAAACCGACAGGCAGCGACCCCAAATCGATGGGGAGAGCAAGAGCACAGTCTCCCCTCTCTCTCCCCTTCCCTTCTGCCCTGCCCTCTTCCTCTTTTACGACTATTTGTGCTGCGAATCTACGTGTTCGTTGCGAGAAACGTGCTCAAGTCCTGATTTAAAGCAACGCACAGTGGGGCAAATTTTGAAAATGCTAAGCTAATCTTAGGCTAGGCTACAAAACTGCCTGACCATTCTGCACACCCTGTAAATATAGGGCAAATAAATCCCCTTAGTCTGTACAATTTTATGCCGCTGGATTAGTCGAGTCATTTAGCCTTAGCCAAGACACAAACCTTTTGCTAGCCCCTTGTGCGATGTGAGATGTGAGCTAAGTAGGCATCCGAAATTCCAGTTAATTGCCGGCTGATGTGGTTCAGAGCGTTGAGTGTCCGAGCTCCTTAGGTCATTCACGTTCGTCTCTTCTCCCTATGGGAATCACATTCAGCTGTGGGTTCGAGTCCCACCTTGGGCATGGCTGTCTGGTGTGTTTGTCTTCCCCTATTATAATATTGAAAATGTATTATAAATAATATAATGATATTAGTATTATAAGTGGATGATATATACTATACTAGATAATGTAAATATAGCGTTTGCGCACACTCACACTCTCAATGTAAAACCCTTACATAATATCGCCAAGAACTCTTGGAATTACATATAAAACTTTGCCTGGTAAAAAGATGCAAGGATATGGCCCTATAACAATATAGGCTTTCTCATATATAGAATTACTGCTACTATATATAAAACTTGTCGCTAGATTGATTTAAGTTGAAAGTCAAGAACAACTCACTATACATAACCAAGACACAACCAAAGATTAAGAATAAGAAGGGAAGTCGAGCCTAAATACAACATGATTAAAAGAGGGATATATAATCATAATAATATCGCTATAATATGGGAGAGAGCAAGAAGAAGAAACAACACAACTTATACAAATAATATAAAATAATATACTCAGACTCAGATGATTGCCAGGATTGCATTTGCTGTGTGTGTAAGGAAAGGAAAGACGGTGTGTCTCGCTGTCCTGTCGTCTAAAAGGGAAGAATAAGAGAAGAAGAAGATATGGGGGGGGTGTCCAGATCTCGCAGATGCGGCTGCAGGAAAGAAGAAGAAAGAGCAGAAGAAGAAGTAACAGAATAATAAACAAATTCAACTAAAAAGGTCTCTGTGTGGAGGAGGAGGAGGAGTTGCGAAAAAGAGGAGGAATTTCGATGACCCTTCCGGTGGCGGCGGTAAGCGGAATATATAAAGAAGAACTCGGTTGTTCAGTAGAAGAAGAAAGAAAGACTATCAGTTCGAAGCTGGTTCAAATAAAAGGAAAAGGATTAGCTTTGCGGGTAAAAAAGTTGAAAATTTGTAACGAATTTCAGAAAAAATAAAAAATATATTTTTTTTTCATTGTGTGGAGAATTTTCCTAAATTTTTAATTATTGCTTTCTGGAGATATTAAAGCAAAAAGATAATTGAGCAAAAAATATTTTTATTGAAATGTGGTAAATTTTTCGAAATTTTCAAATATTGCTGTGTGATTTGATTACAGCGACTAATCCATTAGTTTTCATCTTTTTTTTGCCATTGATAGATTATTTTTCGCAAATGCACAAATGCTTTTGCACACACTCATTAGGTTCAACAGGCCGCACACACACTAATGCAATTAGCACGGAAACCAATAGGAAGAATAAGTAGAGCTGGGGCGACTAACAGATACCCTGGAGGGGTACAGAATTTTGCCAAGCAGAATATACAGAGATTTGTATAAGGTTTCTAGCAAGCTTAGATGCAAAAGGTAGTTGCCTACACTGACACTACACTAGCATGACTTGCAGACACCCTGTAATACTCTCATGGTTAAACACTCTATGCACTTGCCCCACCGTTTACAGGGTATTACTCACATCAAACTAAGCGCACGTCTGCAATTAAGCGTAATATCAGCTTTAAAATGGACCCGCAAATCCTCGTTCTCTCGTCAAAAATCAAATGAACTGATAAACGAATTCAATTCAATGCGCATCGGGGCGTGGCCCAAGCCCTCGGCCTAAGCAGGAGTGCAGGGGGGGAAGGCGGGCTGGCGGTGGGCGTGGCGCAAATTCAAAGTGAAATTTGCACAATCCTTTGCTCGTATGCGAAATGCAAATCGTTGCCCGGCGCCAATTACAGCAAGGCGTGCGGGGGCGGAGGACGGGGGGCGTGGCAAGTGTGGAAATATGCAGTGCAGGCAGAGAAAATTGAAAATGAAAATTGTTAAATTGCAAAACGGTTTTTTGGGGCGGCACAAAGAAAGCTGCCACTTCGACTCTGCAATTCGACTCGCCTAACAATAAGCAAACATTTTTGCAATGATAACTAAATAAACTGACTGAACTGTTGCAGCCAGGAGCAGCATCCAAATCGGAGTTGCAGTTGCCATCAAAATGGAGCTGACAGAACAAATAAACTGCAGGCAGCCGATGAAAGAGAGAGAGATGAGTGAGAGAGGCTGCAGGGCCCAAAATCAAGCTGACAACAAATCCCAATGACAAAATCAAGCAATTGCAATCGATACTCAGACAGGTTCCTCACACACACACACACACACACACGTAGACACACACACAAGCTAGCCAGTAAATGGTCATGTTTCGGTCTGTTGCCAGTGCGCAGCTCGGAGTCAGGTGGGGGGGCAACTAAAACTCGCCCACAGACAACGCGACATGTTGCTTGCTCTGTCGAAATGTCAATGCAATTGTCAGTTGTTGTTGTTGTTGTTGTTGTTGTTGTGTTGTTGCTGGTGTTGCTGCCACTCCTGTTGTTTGCCATATGCATCATCAATTTAGTGTGTCCAGCTGGGAGGGGGGGCTGAAGCTGCGGCTGGGTGGGCTAGAGGAGAAAGAACTTGGCGTCTCTTCTGCCAAACAGCTGCGTCTCTTATTGATGAGTTGCCACGCCCATCGCCCCCTTTTACTAAACTGAAATGCAATAAGCGGCGCAAGAGTTATGAGCAGAGGGAGAGCAGGAGCTGAAGTAAGGCAACAAAAGAAGGAGAAGAAAGGCAGTGAGAGAGAGAGGGAAAGAAGAGGGGGATTCCAACTGAGCTAGGCGCCTGGGAAATTTGATAGTCGTTGCTTTAACAGAGTCAGGCATAATTGAGAGTGCGCCCTAATAGAGAGTGCAGCCAGTGCAGCAAAGCCTTTAAGGGAAGCCTGCTCTGTCAGCTGCTATATACGAGTAAGCCATGCCAGTTTGCGTCTAGCCTGAAAGGGAATTCCCCACATTATTATCGCACCGATGCCAGAAATCTGAGCTGAAATGCAAAAATGTTCCCTCATACGCAGAATGAAAATCATTTGGCCAAATGCGCGCTAACCATGGCAACCATGTAGCATCCCCTCCCACCCTCATCGCACCAGCCCGCCGGGACTACAAATGCCGACATAAGCGGCTTAAAATCATAAAAAGCCAGGAGAAATTTTTCAAAAAATCGCACTCGAAACTCATTACAACAAAAGGTGCTTCATCAGGGCCAGGTCCCGGCAGCGGCAGCACCAACAACAACAACAACAATGCAGGCAGGGAGCAGGACGCAGTGGAGGCCCACTTAAGTCGGCATTGGTGGCCATAATCAACGCAGCCGCCGTCGAACACCTTCAACAGGCGCAGTCAGTGGCAACAGGCGGCAGTTGGAGCGGCAGAGGGAAGTGGGAAGGGATGAGGTGTGATTGGGTGAGGGGATGGGGGAGCGGCGGCTCTCGGGGCAGCATTTCATTTGCAGCGCACTCGTAAAAAGTGAAAAGAACAATGGCGTGGCAAGTACCAACTGGGAATCCCGGCTGCCAATGTGCGGGTGCGGGTGCAGAGAGTAGGGAAGGGTAGGCGGGGAGGGTCTGCGCCTGTCAGCCGTCGTCGACGTGGCTGCCTCACAATGCCGGGGCACTTAAGCCATTGCTTTTTGATGCTGTCTACCTCTATGCTAGTGTGTGTGTGTGTGTGTCTGTCCTGTTCCAGTTTCCGGTGTGTGTCACAAGATTTTTCTCATTTTGCAGCGGGGGAGTTCAGCGTGTCAGGGCGAACCCATTTGCCTGTCCCACTCCCACTCCCACTCCTTCTCTCTCTCTCTCTCTCTCTTCTTCTCCCTCTTCTAACTCCTTTGCTGTCTGTCTATGCAGCCGCGTCTGGCGCTTGTCCCTGCTGCTGGTCATGTAGACAGCTAGCAATAATTCTGCTAGCGCCTGGGCAGGTAGCTACAACTGCCCCCCCCTGCTCTCCCCCTCCCTTTCTCTCCTCTGCGACGTGCTGCCTCAATGCACTCAACATTGTCCCCCAGCTTCGGGCGCCTGACAATGATGGCGTTGACGTCATCGGCATTGGAGCTGCCGTTGCTCGAGCTGTAGCTGTAGCTGACTGCTGCCGTTTGTCATTCATTTACTGCCACCTTCAGCTCAGTCCCCTTCCCCTTCCCCTACGCCCTACCTCGTAGTCCCTCCTGTGCTCTGCCTCTTGCTAGCTAGCCCATTATTTATGCTTTTTAGGTAGCTCTAGGTACACACTGGAGATTGCTTGGATCTCCTCTTGCTCTGCCCGTCCAGGGATTATGTGTGCACGCTCTGCGCTGGCACGCTGCCAGGGCTGGCAAACACATCTTCAATTTGCACTTGTCGTACATTTTAATTGTTATTGTTTTGCGTGACGAGGCGGAGGCGGAGGCGCAGGCGGAGAGAGGAGGCTGCACTCGATAATCGCGCTTGACCCGCATACACACACACACACACAGAGAGAGTCATAATTGTAGTTGTGCAAGTGATTTATAGCGTTGCCAGTTGCAATTACAAATCGTTTACGTGCACAACTTGCTTGTAATTCCCAAGTGCTTTGTTTGCACAATCAAGTCAAGTTGCAAACCGCGCCACTTAGCCAAGACACACAACCAATTAATGAGCTGCTGCCTGGTATGTGTTGGGGGGGGAAATTAAAAAAAAAAATTTGACAGCTGCATGAGGCAATTAATTGAAAAAGTGTCAATCAATATGTATAGCAAATATTCCCTGGATAATGAGAAAATTTCATAGGAATTTTTTCTAACTTAAATAAAGCAAAAAAAATCACTTTAAAGTAAGCAGAGATTCAAAGTGTTTGCTTTCTACTTTTAAATTACTTGCGTATTAAACACCCTACCAAGCTTTCGCTTTGCTGCATACTGTGTAAAACTGTCAGATTCATTTGCATCGAAGATTTGCCTTTTTCGAAACACTTTATCATCGTCAGTTTACACAACCCTTTCGGCTTGACATACGCAACTCAAACCTCAAACCTCGACTGGGGGCGGCGAAAGGGAAGTGCTGGGAGCTGGGTGTTAAGAGTGGGCGTGGCGCCAAAACGCCCTGCAGTGACCAAAATTACAAATAGCGGTTATTATGAAGCCATAATTTATGCAAATACGTTTGTGGGCGTACAGGCCAGGCATGGCCTGGACGGGGGCACGGATGGCTTCAGTTACTTGACGCACAACCAGCTCTAATTGTTTGATTAATGGTTGGGTAAAAACTGAGAACTGTGGCACGTGCTGTGCGCTGCGCTGTGCTGTGAGCTGAGCTACTGAAATGAGACACACGACTACTAGTCGAATTGCAACCCCTCCAGCACTGGGTGAGGGTGCATATCGTGTTACACAGAGCGCGTGACACGAGTGCACGGTACTAGCTCAAAGCGATACAAACGATAGGGGATGGGGACTCTTTGTTTAGGGTTCCAGATGTAATTAACCTGCTGCACCCAAGTAGCTAAGTAACTTTTGGTATTTTTTCGGTACTTTCTACATTTTGCTTGGGGAAACGCTTTTTTAATCGATTTTTATACTAATTTGAACTGCACCAAATGATTTCGGTTGTAAAATAAAGTTAAAAACTTTTCGAAAAATTTTTGAAAAATTTTTAAAGTTTCAAATTTTAAATATTTTGATGAGAAATCAATAAGGTGCTAGAACCATTTATAAAATTATATTAAACATAAAAATCGTTGCATTTTTAACAAAGTAATGAGAGCTTAAATTCTTATTTGGTCTGGTAGCCTTGGTAGACCTTTAAGAGTTGCAATCTACCCTTTCATTTGATATAAAAGATTTTAGATTCCAGCTGCATTTCACTGACCTGCGCTATTTGTCGAGCCGTGCAAATAATGTTTCAATCGCTGAGCTTGCCTCACCAAAAATTCCCCTCAGGGCACAGACGGAGCAGAACGAGCTGAACTATCCAACTAACTGCGGAAACAACTCACGTATCTCGCGTACATATGATATGCAGAGATAGAGAGAGAGAGTGCGAGAGAGTGAGACAGATAGATATATCTATGTGCCAGCTGATGCATATATCATGTACTGTGCCGCTGGCTGCTTTATGCATAACCCGGCCAAGGTTCCCCCCTCCCTTCCCTCTCTCTCTCCCCCTCTCTGCCTTTCTGTCTCCTACTACCCCTAGCACCTGCCCTTAACTCCAGTTTGGTGAGGAGTTTCGCAAGTTGTTTGCTGTTTTTCATGTTTTTCATGTTTATGCGAAAAACTTTGCCAAGCTCCGCGTCGCGCCTTGAGGCATATTTCGTTCTATGTCTTCCGCTGGGAGCAGCCAGGGGGGAGGAGTCGCTCGGCAGACAGGCAGGCAGGCAGTAGTTGCAGCCAGCCCGTTGGGAGCTGTGCCAGCAGAGTTCTTGGCGGGATTGCATTGTTTGCCTTTTGGCTTCAGCCGCCGTCGCCGTCGCCGTCGCCGTCGCGTCGCTGTTTGCATTCTGGTTTATGCTTCTAGTTTTTTATGCAATTTTTATTTTCTATGCTGCAGCCGACGCTGCCGTCGCTGTCGACGCTGCTGCTGCATCCGTTGGCCATATTAAAAGATTTACATAGTTAAGCTCTTCAAATTGCAGCCAAATGGCGTCATATTTTGTTATTATGGCATAAGCCGAGTGCCCAGTCGGGCTAATAGTCGCATTTATCTGCCTTGGCCAGCAACTGCTTGGTCAGTCAGCTAACACAAATCAGTCGGAATATGCGCCATAAAATGTGTGCTATAAAATATGAATTTTAAGTTTTATGCAGGGTATAAAACTGCCTGAATGAATGGCAGTAATCTGAAGGGATCTACTCTAGATAAACTATTCCTATTTTCAAGATCCGTGCTATATATTTTATTGTACAGAACGGAAACTCTTTAGGTTGCTATAAAAATATACCATAACACTATAAGTAAAGATATATCTGGGGTATGTGTGACTTGAAAATTTCTTAAATTATTATCATGTTTAAATCATTTATATAAGTAAAGATCTGAAACTCTTTTATCTGCTATAAAGTATAACCATTTCTACGCTTGTAATGAAAGTTCCATGCCAGAATTGAAGAACCTAAAGAAAACCTGCGCTTTCTTCTATTTTCTTTCCCGCCTGTTGCTTACAGTTTTACAACTTTATTATTTTATTGTCTATCGTTATGGCAAAATTCGACTATATTCTACTATGTACGCCCTCTCTCTGCCTCCCCCTGCCAGTTCTAGGACTTAAGGCAGCACTTAGCTCGCTGCTTGGGCCATTGGGGGCTCGCTCAATGGGCGACGGAAATCGTCAAAAGACAGACAAGAGAGTTGCGAAAGTTTTCAGTTCATATTCTTTCTTTATGCTCCATTCGATTCGGTCAAAGGGCGTGGCGAAGCAGGGCAGGGTAGGGCAGGGCAGGGCGGGGCAACAAAGATAAGATAAGATAAAGTTGGGCACAAAAAGTGTATGCAGAAAATTGAAAACCCAATTGAAAGTTATTGAAATTGCACAATAATTTCTTCAATTGCATGCGCTATTGAATTTCTGTCATAAGTTTGTGCTCCTTCGTGCTCCTTCGTTCTGCTGCTGCTGCTGCTGCTCAAGCATCCTTTGCACTTGGCAAGCAAGGCGGCGCAAGGGGCGCACGGAGGGGGGCGTGGCGAAATTCCAACGTGCTTTGTTGTATTGTGTGTAATTATGGGCAATGGGAGAATGCTGTAAACTTTTCGGACCATTCACCATTCAGAGCGGGTAATTAATGATAATGGAAAATGATGATGGCGTATTCAAAGGAAGAAAGAGAGAGAAACCGAATAAGAAGCGCTTCTATTATGCAGATATTCCACTTGGCTGCATTTGCTTGCTTTCAATATTGAGGTAGAAATTGTAGTTTCATTTCACCTGAAATTCACGGCCTAATAAATCGAATATGTTCGCTAGCTTAAATTGAAATGCCTTTGAAAGTGAATGAAAAGTGGTGAATAAAAAATATATCTTAATAAAATATACGTTAAATAAGCTGAAGCTGAAAAACAAAAGCGCTTTAATAAGCATTATCCCCCGAGGGATGACAGGGGCGGGGCAGGCCGGGGTGGGTCTCTATAAATGCGTCACAAAAAACGCTGAATGGCCGCACTCAATCGCATTCATTTTCATTCATATTCGAAAACACGCATCGCTCTGTTATTGACATTTTATGCATGACATTCTTTCACTTGCGGCTTGCGGCGTTTCAATAACCCCGCCACGTTCCACTTAACCCACGCTTGAGCCCCCCGTCTCTCTCTCTCTCTCTCTTCCCATGTCACGAGCAGCGCAAAAGAGCAGCGGACCACAAAAAATTGGGCGGGCTGCAAATGACGCGAGTTGTCAACGTGAATTAAAATAATTGGATTTATTTTAACGCAAGTTAAGCGAATAAACGAGTGAGGAGCAAAAAGTGCGAAGGAGGAAAGTGAAATGCGTAAAAAGGGCCGCACTTGAAGCTTGTCAGAGGCAGCAAAGAGAGAGAGAGAGAGCTGAAGGGGTACCTTCTTTCTCAACTAATTTAAACAGAGTATGAAAATGAAACGCGCCAATAAATAAGCAATTAAAAATAAATATTTTTTCCACTTGCTACCCTGAGGTTTTGTCAGCAAATCAAAAAGAATTGCTCGATACCTACCCCCTTCTGTCCGTCTGCCTGTCCGTCTGTCAGTCTTTTGCCTTATCTGCTGCGCAATGTTGTGTAAATTGTCAAAATTATTAATTGCGGTCATTATTTTGCCGCTGCTCAGCCCGCGGCACATCTTGAGAGGCCCAACTCCAACCCCAACCCCAACTCCGTCGCCGTCTCCATCTTCCTTTTAATTAGCCAATAAATGGCGCTGTGAAAATTACGCCACAATGAGAATTAATGCCGCCTGTTAACCGTAAGCGATTTGTTATCGTTACAGTAACAGGGGAAACGAAAAAAAAATTGGAAATTTGCCTCAAGTTGTTAAGCTGCCAAAAACTTTGGAGGCCCTTTCTTTTTTCTTTGGTATCTTCTGGGTTAATCGCTTTCTTGCCTGCCTGCCCCCCTTTTATTAGCCAACATTAATATTTTTATAGTATTGACCCCACATTCTCTCCTCTCTCTCCTCTCTCTCTCTCTGTGCTCAGCTCGTTAATAAAGACATAACGATAGCCCGTGGCCCTTATTGAAGTGCCTTCATTATGTTGCGCGTGCGATAAGCCGGACAGCGCGTGGGATCTGAAATTGTCAATTGAAACGCATAAAATAAATGAATAAAAAAAAAAAAATAAAAACCCAGCAGCTTTGGCAGCTCTCAAGAAGTGACAAGTAAATAGGAAAACAAAAAGAAATTAAAACAAAATACAATAAGTGTGCATTTTTTTGGGGGAGAATATTGTGTAATAAAGAGGAATAAAAAAAAGAGAGAAGATGGAGAAGACATTTGGCTTGGCTGCTGATAAGGTGTCAGTGATAGAGGAGGAGGAAGTGCCAAACGGATCAGCATGTCGTAACTTTTGTTAGAGCATAAATCTCTTAATCGTTAAGCTCCTTTTCGTATTTATGTTTTTGCGAATTTTCTATTATAATATCTTGTATAATAACAAGATATTCTAAAACATAAATTGGGGCTAAAAAAAATTTTTACTTTAGGTTTTCATATTTATTAAGGTTTTGTTCATTTTATTTTTATTTGCATATTTTATTTTATTTATTTAACGCTAATATATCAACGTTAGCTCAAAGATAAAATTTTATAAACTAATTAATTTTTAAAAATTAAATTAAAATATTTAAATTACATAAAATAATAATAAAAATTTAAATTTTAAAAATGCAAAACAAATTTATTTGTGTATGCATATTTTATTTGGTATGCATATTTTATTTTTTTTTTATTTAATTATGTATATTAACGTTAAATACGAAGTAAAATTTTTTAAGCTGATTAATTTTTAAAAATTCAATTAAAATATTTAAATTACATAAACTAATTATACAAATTTAAATTTTATAAATGCAAAACAAATTTAGTTAATATTTATATATATGCAAATATGTATGCATATTTTATTTTATTTTTTTAATTATATTAACGTTAATTATCTATAAAATAAAATTTTATAAGCTGATTAATTTTTAAAAATTTTAAAATATTTAAATTATATAAACTATTTAGTCATTTTTATATATAAACAATATTTTATTTATTTTATTTTTTTAATTATATTAACGTTAAATATGAGCAATTATCTATAAAATAAAATTTTATAAGCTGATTAATTTTTAAAAATTCAATTAAAATATTTAAATTACATAAACTAATTATAAAAATTTAAATTTAAAAAATACAAAACAATTTTAGTTCATTTTTATATATTTACACAAATATTTTTTTTTTTTTTTTAGCAGATTCGAAAAATCGAAAATAAATTCGAAATAAATTCAAATTCTTTATATACATATGCAGATCATATGTATAAAATTTCTTTCAGCAATCAGTTACCCCTACGGCAAATCCCCTAGGGCCTCGATTATCGGGACTCCCTGGGTGGGTACTTTGTTTTATTGCGCGTTGTTAATGCGTCTGAGCGATGTGTGACGCAAAAGAAAAAAAACAAGTTATCAGCAGCTACACGCAACACGTCACATTGCCTCAATTACTTCCCGTGCAAACAGCAACAGCAACAAAAACAATAACAAAAGCAACAACAACAACAACGGCAGCAACAACTGTGGCAGCTAATCAAAATAAACAAATCGGTAAAAGTTTGAGTTGAGAGTTTCAGTTGCAGATGACAATAAAGAAAATTCACTCATTCAGCTGGAAAAGTTCGGATAAGGTGGCTAGACACACGCACACACATACACACACACGCACACAAACGTTTTTATAGGGTATAAATTCACATAAGGAAAATGCGTAAGCGACGCTTTAAAGGAAATTTCAAACGGAAATTATCCAAGTGCAGAGGCAAGCACAGCGGGAAAGGAAGGAGAGGGTGTAGCTTGTAAGCCCGCCTACATATTATAATGTATGAGCCCCTACGATGTGAGAGACCGTGCCAGTAAATGGCAAACCAATTCAAGTTGGACGCCAAAGCGAAACGCAGAACCCTTTGCCGTTTGCCATTTTGCCATTTGCCGTTTGCTTTATACGATTTGCATATATAAATAAACTTTATCAAAAACATATTCATAGCGCCCGCACATTTGCAAAATGAAGAGGCAGTAGGGGGCGTGGCAGCTGGACGGGGGCGGAGGGGGGACTGAGCGAGAGCAACAAAACGATTTTCCACTTGACATGTGCTCAAGTGGCTGCCACTCGGAGTTGCGTTTGCAACTGTTGTTGCTGTTGCTGCTGCTGCATGAGGCAAGCAGCGCGGCGGATACTCAATCTGTTTTTTCCATTTAAACAATTTTCAAAACTTGTTTATAACTCAATTTTGTAAAATAAAACGAAATAACACTTAAATAAATAAACACAAAGCGCACACACAGCAGCCCGAGCAGGCCAGAGAGAGAGGGAGACGGACCGAGTTGAGCTCATGAAAATGAACAATTTCCCCATTTTTGGATTGTGTTGCCGCTTCACACGCATGTAATACACAGCAACAACAACAACAACAACAACAACAACGACAACAGTAACGATAACAACAATTGCTTTTGTTGTTTGCAGCTCTTAACAGGCACGCGAAGAATCCTCCAAACGAAATGGATATATCAAGCGCTTTAGTCCTGAGCGCCAAAGGATACACGCGACCAGTGAAATTGCCAAATGCCATGTGTGAGTGCCTGTCTGTGTGTGCGTGTGCGTGTGTGTGAGTGCCTGTGTGTGTGCTTGAGTGCCCTAGATAGCTGGAGGTAATACACATTCGCAGCAGCTGAAATTTCAGTCAAGCTTGCAGAAAAGTTTGCAGCAATTTGTGCTTGATTTTTCAAAAACGAAATTCAAATCCCCAAAAAGGAAAGTGGAAAGCAAAGTAAGAGAGATGAGAGTGGAAGTATTGAAGTGAAGTAAATAGGGGATATACTTCTCTCTCTCTCTCTCTTCTAATACCATTCGACCATTGAAAATGATCAAGTTTGTGCAAATGTATGTACACAGGCAGAAGGAGGCGTGGCAAACCCCACAAAGTGTATTGATTGAGCCATGTCCGTCTGTCTGTCCGTCTGTCCGTTTGAACGTCTAGATCTCAGCTATTATAAAAGCTAGAGACACCAAATTTGGTATGAAGGTGTATAAACATCACAAGCTGCTTGAGTTTATTTCAAATTTGAGGTGCCACGCCCACCGCCTCTAAAAATTAATAATTACATTTTTGAGGTTGCTTATTACTTGTTAATACTATATATATTCTAATGATATTATTCTTAATTTTTGTAATTCGTTAAGTCTTCAATCTATGCCAAATATTTCTAGCACTCATTAGTTTGCTTTGGTAAGCTTTAAGACTTTCCTCCCTCGCCAATGTAGCACGCAGGAAAACCCCGTGGAAATTTGCAAATTTCCTTCCCATTGCAAGCGTTAAGCACAATTCTTGCACTGATAAGCTGCAGCTCAGCTCAGGCAATTGCTAATTAGCCGGGCTAACATGCAGCCCCATCCCTCCCCTTGCGGCAGCATCTTATCAGACTCCCCCAAGCATCCTTTGTTTTTCAGCAAGTTCTCCACTTGAGTGCCGCAATTTATGCATTTTCCATGGCATTAACGCTGAAAAGCATCGCAAATGAAATGCCATTCAAATATTCTGTGGAACGTCGAGACGCTGCGTTGGGTTTGGGTTTGGTCTGCGCTTGGTTAGTTGGGTTACCTGGTTAGCTCACTGCTCACAGCCAAAGGTCATGCAAATTAGTGCAACAACAGTAACAAAATCAGCAGCTACAACAACAATGCAAAAGTTTGCATTGAATAGAAGAAGAAACTGCCAGAGACTCGGGAAGGGGAGGGGGAGACGACGCGGCACCCGCACGTTCGTAATCTTGGGCAAAACTTGTAAAAGTAACTAGATAATGCAGCAAGTAGCTCGGCCAACTACTACAATACTTGCCAGTTGGAGGTTAGACCGAAAAGAAACCCCTGGGATGCTAATAAAATGTGACAGACAAAGCGGACGCTAGAAGGGAGAGAGCGGAGCGAGTGTAGGCGCCAGAGTTGGGCTGCCTTGTCGCACTGTCGCGCCCACGCCTTGTGGTATTTGACACAGATTGTTCTTCAGATAGCACAGAGCAGCCAAGGCTCCAAAGGGAAAACAGTCAATATCTGCAGCGAGATAAGCTGAAACTTTAGTACATACAATTTAAATGCAGTAAAACGGAAGCAAGTCGAGAAAAATATATTTTATCTAACATAAATCATGCGCTATAAAGCTTGATTTGCATATAAAATAAATATCTCAACTTTTTTAAATACTCCTATTAAGTTTAATTTATAGTTCTTTAGTAAAACTTGCCAAATTTACTCGTTTCTTTGCTTAAACAACGCAAATAGTCTCTTTATTCGGCCTATTAACAGTGCACTGTTAAGTAGAGCGTAGCTTAACAGAGAACTGTTAAGCACAGCTTAGTTTGACAGATCACTGTTAATTACTGCTCAGTTCGCTGTTAGCTTAACACTCCCTGCTAAATGGACTTTGCAGCGCTATGTTAAACTCACTTGAATGCTCTGTTAACTTAACATACTGCTGTTAAACACGCTTCTTTGCTCATATACTCACTCTGTTAAGCCTTAAACAGCTTTAAAACAAATAGATTTTAATTATTTATAGCTTGCAATCAATTTTGAAGTAACTCTGCTATTATTTACCACTCAATTCGTCTATTATTTATGCCTCGATCAAGTCAAATATTCAGCCTGTTAATTGCAGCATCTGTGAAAAGGGCCGAATAAGTCAAGCGAACAAATTGTTTGCCTTCATTTGGGCAAAAGAAAATTGCCAACTAATTTGCTGTATATTGATAAGTAGGAAAATTCCTGGCACATGTCACACACACACACACACTCACCTTGCCGAATTGGAAACGTTAAAATAATTAATAAGCAAATTAATATATAATGAGGCCAAATAATGAGCCAATATTTGTGCAAATATTGAGAAAATGGCAAACGCAATGCTCGAATTACGACATCAACTTCCAGACGCACACATGTGTGTGCGGTTGGATCTGTATGTGAGTGTGTGTGTGTGTGTGTGTGTGTCTGAGTGAGTGTGTGCCCATTCAAATGCCATCATTATCGTGCTCATCATCGTTTACATGGCAAGTGCCCGGGATGCCAGAGCGTCTGCTCTGTTGCCGTTGCTGCTGCTGCTTCATTATCCTTATTACTCCTTTCTGGCTACGGCTACGGCTCCGACTACAGCCTGCTCCATCCTCATCCGTCTGCTGCGTTATTGTTTCCATTTTGATTTATGTCCGCCCGCTCGCCCGCCTGCTCCGCCCCGCTCGCTCCTCTACAATTTTAACGTTGTTAACCAAATTGCATAAATTAAGTGCGTTCGTTTGCTTGAGTGGCGCTGGCTTGGCACAGCTCGCTCGCTCGCTCGCTCGCTCGCTCGGCTAGCTCCTGACTCTTGTGCCCATCCACAGTTGCCTCCATCCTCCCTTCTCTGGGCATCCTTCAGGCTTCTCGACTGCATTTGTGTTGCTAATGTGCGCACATTAGACGCACATGTTGCCACAACTTGAATCATCTCTCGAGCTGAAGCTCCACAACTACAACAACTACAACAACAACTGACTGTAGCGCATTTTCAGTGCTTATTTGTTCTTGCCAAGGCAAGGAAAGGGATGGAAGCATATGAAAAAAAAAAAATGATGGGGGGGGATAGTTGCGCAAATTATGCACATTCTCCTTTTGCTTTTATAATTGCCATGCAAATGCGAGCGAATTCTGCGTGTAATTAAGTTAGGGGCACAGCAAATTAAATGAAATTATTATGATTGTGTTTTGGCATAAAACTTAGTCAAGGTCTATGGAATTGCGAAAGGGGTGCAAGCTATGAAGTCAAGTCAGCAAGGCAGAGAAGAAATGCAGGAAGTACAAGTAAGGAAAGCTACAGTCGAGCACAGCCGACAGTAAGATACCATTCGTCCAGTTCCAAAAGAAATTATCACACTTTTATTTCCTCTGCACAAATTCATATTGGACCTACTGTTAAAATTAGATCTAACTTTGAATAGTGTCATCTAATTTATTAATTTTCAGAGGCGGTGGGCGTGGCACCTCAAATTTGAAATAAACTTCAGCAGCTTCTGATGTTTATACATCTTCATACCAAATTTGGTGTCTCTAGCTTTTATAATAGCTGAGATCTAGACGTTCAAACGGACAGACGGACAGCCAGACGGACATGGCTCAATCAATATAATTTGTGTGGTCTGTCACACCTCCTTTCTGCCTGTTACATACACCTGCACAAACTTAGTATACCATTTGATCATTTTCAATTGTCGAATGGTATAAGAAGAGGATAGCTTCCCAAGTAATCGGGGTAGTTCAAGAGAGTCTCAAAGTTTGCTTACTCTTTTAATAAATCCTGCTAAAATTTGCTCAATCAAATGCAGGCCAATCTACATGCATAACTCATCAAGATACACGCCACTCAACTAATTCAGGGCGACACAAAAGAAATCAATTGTATCAATAGAAAATCACTTGAAACTGTCTACGCGCTGTCAGAACTCTGCGATAATCGAGACAATTACAGCGACTCTGTGATAAATTTGTTTAAACAAAATTTACTGCCGGCATGTATCATGTCGATTTCAATTCAAAAAGCTCTGCCTCGAATTACTCAAATTGCCCCAGTCACTTTAAATATGTTTGCAAATATTTGCACGAGCTGCGCAAATTATTGCAAATTGCTGTCTCAATTTTCTTAATTATATTTGCGCTGACAATTTTGAAGTCGAGCAACGATTAGTTGTAAACAATATCGATTTCTATAAAAGCCGCAAGCCGTGTGCAGTTTGTATGTTGACTACCGAAGCTACACTACGCCATGAATTTACTCTACGCTCTCTTGTGGTGCGTGTTGTGCCGCGGCGCGTGGGCGCAGCAGGATGAGTTGATGGTGCGACGCGTTATGAAGGACATGGGCGTGATACCCGATGTACTTGCCGAGCCTCCAAGAGAGTTGCTACAGGTGCGTGAGACAATTTGGTAGGTCTTTCTCTCTCAACTCTCTCTCTCTGCTTCTAGTTACACTTCGATAACGATCTGGAAATCGAGGAGGGCAAAACGTACACGCCCACCGAGCTAAAGTTTCAACCCAAGCTGGAGTGGAATGCGGAACCTGCGACTTACTACACCATTGTCATGCTTAGTCCCGATGCACCGAGTCGCGATAATCCCATGTATCGTTCCTGGCTACACTGGCTGGTGGTGAATGTGCCCGGCGCGGATGTGGCCAAGGGGCAGGTTATTTCCGAGTTCTTTGGACCCATTCCGCCCAAAGAGAGTAGTCTCTGTCGTTATGTGGTACTTGTCTATGAGCAGCCGGATAAATTGAACTTTGACGAGAAGAAAATGGATCTGAAGAACGCCGAGGAACATAGCAATTTCGATGTGGAGAAGTTTGCGCAGAAGTATGACATGAAGGGTCCATTGGCTGGCAATGTATTCCAAGCCAAGTGGGATGAGTATGTCAAGGAGCTAATGAAGACGCTCTACGATGTGGATGAGTGAGGCTACTACTAGCTGTGATAGCTTATAAATTGCCAACAATCTTATTACTTTTCGGTGTTGGGTAGCTAAATAATCAGTTGCAATAAAGTGAGAATCGCAGAGAGAGGCGCATTTTCATTTCAGCGTGAAGTTACTAAGCTGCTTCTTAAGCAATCTATCGCAAGCATCTTAGTAGCTTCAAACAATCCCATTAACAGCTCAGAGTCTCTCAATTTTCAGCTTGTCAAAGAGAAAACTTCGAGTGAGTAAGATGAAATTCAGTCGCCTAATCGAAATTTAACTAACTTTTACTTACCAAGTGGTGTTTCGTTTCTCCCTCTCTGTGCAAAACCTATCTGCCACGTTGATTGACTTGCTAGATTTGCCACAACAGCAACAACAACTGTGCAGCTATCGCTTTGCACTTGCAGAAAAGTCACTTAAACTTTGCAATCATGATAAGACGTAATGCTAGATTTCCATTTATATTTCCTCTAAAGCTTCCCTCCCCTCCCATTTTCGTTCTCTCTCTCTCTCTCTCTCTCTGTGTGTGTTTGTCGCTCTCCCCATTGCGAAACAAGTGTTAAAGGTGCAGCACCAAGGCAAGTCTGTGTAATGCGAGTCAAGTGTTGCCAAGTCAACTTGCCAAGGCACAAGGGAATGTGGCAGGGCAAGGCAGGGAGGGGGAACTGAAGTCCCACTTGAATAGTAACTAAACGCAGGGCACAAAGCGTTTTGCGGCAAACGGCAAATAACCTTAAGGTTAAGATTACAAGGTAATTTGATTCAATTCCACTGATAGGCGTGCCAAAGCGACAACAAACAGCCAAACAGGCTGGCAGAAGAAGCCTTCGGCTCTCACTCTCTCCCGCTCTCTCTGCGGCCAGGCATCTGGGCCAATTTCAATGGCAATGGCAATTTCCCAGTTCTAGAGAGATGACAGTGTCAAGATAGCAATTGTTGCAGCATTGCCGCCAGCAACCCAAAAAGTTCATCTTATTTTTTTTTTATACTTCCCACCCGTCTTTGTTTATCAGTTTGTGTATAAATTTGCCTTTATTTTGACATATTTAGTGGCGTCTTACGCCAAGTGCGATAAGGCCAAGAAGTAGGAGGCGGCAGCGGCTCATGTGATGCTCACCAGCTGCCAGTCCATTAAAACGCAATGTAAACACATAAAAGAAAGTGAAAGTGTTTTTTGAGGGGCGAAAGGAGAAAGGAATATGTAAAGCAAGTTGCGAAGTGGGTCAAAAATCTGGTTATATTTTCCAACTGCTTTCCAGCTCACATGTAGCTTAACTATGTAAAGTTGCCGCTCGCACAGCTTTAAGCCCTTGGCTGTGCTAACTGTCTAATTTCACGCTGGCCTGGTCACACTTTGCGCATAGTCACAGTGCACACGTAGCACACGGCGTATGAGTAATCTGCTCAAGTCCAAACGCAAATCCCACAGCACCAGCAGCAGCAGCAGCTTCTGTTGTAGTTGTAGTTGTAGCTGGTAGCCTGGCAGCCTGGCAGCCTGGGAGCTCCCATGCTGCCCCTGGCACATTCCGTGCGAAAGTTGAGCAAGTTTCTTCTTATTATTTATCCCATGTGACAAATTTGCTGCAGCAGATTTTTGCCTCGCATAATAAATTATGCGTTGCTGCGCAAGAAGAAAAATACAAAAAAAAAAACAGGCAGCTGCAAGTCGCAGCAGAGATGCTCTTACAAAAGAAGCTATCGTTATCGTTGCAATCGATAACAGTGCTATTAACAGTTTTGCCACGCACTTTCTGTTAACTGTTTGCAGTCTGTTAAGCAACTCATTTATCGCCACAAACTAATTAACATTACTGTTAAGCGTTTACAGTGCATTCGTCTGTGTGCATAGACTCATTGCATAACAGTTTTCGTGACAGAATGAAAATTCGCTCGGCGTTAAAAAGAAAAGTTTCATCTTTGGCGTCGCTTTGGTAAAGTTTTTTGCACGTTTTAATTTAATAATCGGCGCTGGGTCGTTAAGTTGCCGCAAAACTTTTGGCACTCCCCAGCGGAGAGCAGCTGATAGCAGTTGCTGCTGCTGCTGCATTTACATTTACCTAATGGGCCTGGCTCCACTCTGCGCTCTGCTGGCAGCTGAGTAGGCTTTTAATTGCCCAAGCTGCAGTTAAGTAGGCTAAGTGCAGAGATCAGTGCGGGGCAAAGCAGTAGAGTAGCAACTGCATTTGAATAAATAAAGAGACAGCACACTTGTTGCCCCTGCATTATTTATGGCCAACATCAAAGCGGGCGACACTTGGGGCCGTTCAATATGCGAGACTTGCACTCGCACTCGCACTCGTACTCTAGCATATTGAATAACATTTCGAATGCATGCCTGACAAGCCAAGCAAATGACAGGCGAGTCGAGCACCAGCAGCTGGACTAGCATCTGCCCGGAGTACACCCACACACACACACACACACACACACAGAGTGTGTGCTGGCTTTGCTGACGTTGTCGTTTCTGTCACACAGTTAAAATGTGATAAATTCCATTAAGTGACAGACACAAACAGACACACATACGAGCTGAAATCCATTTTGTGGGCTCAAATCAAAATGTACCAGAAGGCAGTCACACACACTCGCTGCCGCACACACACACACTAGCACACACACACGCACACAGACCCGCACAAATTCTAAACATCAACTTGAAAGTTCATGTTCCACATTGAAAGCCAAACTGCCACGAACAGACATTTGTACGCATAGCATATTGAAATTGTAATTTGATTTCTGCCTCTGCCACCACCAGCACCAGCGGCAGCAACAACAACTGCAGCAACAATTGGAATAACTCTTCAACTGTCCAACTCTCTATCTGCGGCTCTCTCTCTCTCTCTCTCTTCCTCTCCCTCTGTCTCTGTTTCTGTCAGCTTGGCATGGCCCAAAGGGTTTGCCATGGTCGCATGGACGCAGCTTAATGCAGTGTAACGCGATCGGCAGAGCTTTAAATATTATAACAGAATTCTGTATAGAATTACAATTGCATTATTACCTCTTTGCTGTTATCGATAGTTAATGTTTGCAGTTATCGTTAAGTTGCTCAGCTCTAATCGATAATTACATTCTGTTGCTTTAACAGCAGCGAGTGAGCGGAGCTTAACATGGCGCCAGAGAGAATTAATGTTATGCTAAGCTAAGCTTAACAGAGCTTAAGGTTAACAGCAGAGAGAGGGAGAGAGTGAGAACTTCGCTTAAGCTAACATATGTAAAGGCTGTTTGCAGAGGAAGCCTCTGTTATGTGATGCTTGAAGCTGTTGCTGTCTGCTGTCTGTCACTAAGCTAAGCTTAGCAGGCAAATTTAACATGGCAATGTTAACTTTGCTAAGCACTAACATAGATGTTATACTAGCTTAACATTGCAATGTAAAGTTTGTTATTACATTTTAAAATATTTTTGACTTTTTGAATAAAATAACATTAATTATATTTCATATATTAAAATATATTTTATATTTTTAAAACTTTTATTAATAATAATAATAAAAATAATAATAATAATAATAATGTAAATTATATTTTAATAATAATAATAATAATAATAATAATAATAATAATAATAATAATAATAATAATAATAATAATAATAATAATAATAATATAATAATAATAATAATAATAATAATAATAATAATAATAATAATAATAATAATAATAATAATAATAATAATAATAATAATAATAATAATAATAATAATAATAATAATAATAATAATAATAATAATAATAATAATAATAATAATAATAATAATAATAATAATAATAATAATAATAATAATAATAATAATAATAATAATAATAATAATAATAATAATAATAATAATAATAATAATAATAATAATAATAATAATAATAATAATAATAATAATAATAATAATAATAAAAATAATAATAAATATTTAATATAATAATAATAATATAATTATTATTAAAATAAAATTTTATTTAATTATTTATATTGAATAATTCTTTTCAATTACCTTTGAGTCGACGAATCTTAGTTGACATTAAATAAATAAATACAAAAAAATCATTAACTAACTCAGAGACAACTGGTAATGCTCTCGACTAAGCAGACTTAACCGCGCAGTCAAATTCAACACGATTGATTAACAAATTGCTTATTAAATTATTACACCGCCCATTAAACAAACACATTCGAATTGAATATATTTACAATTTGCAGAAGCTCTTCATAAATTTACAAAAAAAACAAATTGCACATACATTCTCCACGTTGAGTCTATCTGCCGTACCCTTTGACCCCACACACTCCAGCGTATGTGCACATGATGCTCTCCGACTCTAACTGCTACGCTCGGCGTGCGCGCGGATGCGAGAACAGACAAAGCCTCGCGGCGCACTTAAATCATTATTTAATTTTAATTTTAAATGCATCGTTTTTTTTTTTTTGTTCTGAACGCGTTTTGCGATTCGCACAGCGAGACAAAGCGCTGAGCAAATAAATAAAAATAAAATGGCAAACTCATTACAAGGCAAGTGGCAGGCAGGCAGGCACGCAGGCAGCCATCAAGCGGCAAGTGGCAAGAGGAATGGACGCGCCAAGTGGCAACGTCACGGCAACAAGTCGGCAGCGACGCCATCGACGACGACGTGCAGCAACAATGCAAAAAAAAAAAAAAAAAAAAAAAATGGCCAACAATGCGCGCCGCTCAAAAGGCACAATGGTGGCTCAACACACGACTGGCTGCCTGGTAGCCACCCCCCCCCCCTGGCCCTGTTGCTGCTGCTGCTGCAGCAGCTCTGCTTACCTGCTTCCTGTTGCAGCTGCTGCATTGTTCGCTCGCAGTGGCCAAATGCCAGCGGCAATGGCGGCACTGCCTCCCATTGGGGCATTGATGCCAGGTGACAGACGGGAAAAACTGCACAGCCAAGTGGGTGTGTGTGTGTGTGTGTGCCTGTGTGTGTGCGTCTCGCTGTGTGTGCATAAAATTTTCAGACCGCAACAAGGCTTGTTTTCAAGCTAATTGCACGCTATTTACATTTTAAATTGAAATACTTAAAGGCTTTTTCAGCTGCCTTCGTCAATTTTGTATTCTCTTTGGCAAAGTTTTAGCTGCGGTTTTTTTTAGCTAATTAGCGGGAATTTCTCGCAAAGCCAAACAACATGCTCGAAATTCCAGCAAGTTTCAGCGGATTTCAAAACAGAGTTTTCTCGTACTCTTTCATCCTAATCACTGACAGCTGGCAGCAGCTTGCTTTTTAGCTTGTTTTTTGGCCCGCCCAATTTGGCCATTTATCATGCATGAGAAAAAAAAAGAAAATATGCCCCTGTCAGAATGATCTATGCGGCTAATCGCACGCATAACTGCAGAATAGAAAAGCCAAAGCATGGCCCAAAAATGGCAACGGTTAACATATGGCAAACATATTTATAGATATTGGAAAAAGCAAGAGAGAGAGAGAGAGAGAGCGAGAGAGAGAGAGAGAGAGCTAACCGGAATGGAAAGTGTAAAAAATGCGCAAACATTAAAAAGATTTAAGTAAATTTGTCTTGTTGCGTGCGCCATCAATAACACTGCCAGCATATTTGACTTCCTGCTGCACCCCCGCCCCCTACCCTCTCTGGTGTGCTACTACCCCCAGTGCGGGGGTGGTATTTGGGGGTAACTACGAACGCATAAATCCAAAAGTCAATGCAAGCCTTTTTCAAAAACGCTCGCCTTGCCTTGCCAAGCCACCCCCTTCTGCCTCCGCCCCCCCTGCCACGCCCACTCACTGTGCACACTCTTGCCAGCTATCTGGCTAATGTTTGCTCTTGGCATAGCATTACAAACATTAGCTTTGGCTCCATGCAAATATGGCGGCGACTTTGCCAGCTTCTCTCTCTGTCTCGCTTGGTAAAGTGCCCCAAAAAGTATGCTACAGTTTTGCGTGCTGCCTCAGGGGGGTTGGGGGGGTCGCCCTGCTAATTTTCTTGCTTCCTTCGCTTACACTTTCGACCATGTAATTTTAAAATCGATAAGCAACAGAGTTGCCACCCCGCCTGCTTGCTCATATTTTTGCATGAAAATCACGAACTTGTTGTCAAAAAAAGCCAAAGGGAAGGGGGCGGGGGCGGGGCTATGCTACCTTATCGGGCGAGCGGATATGTTGGGAAACGCGACGGCGGCAGCGTTGGCCACTGCGAACATTGCCGCAAAAGGCGGTCGCACGGGCGTGTGTGTGTGTGTGTGTGTGTGTGGGCGTTTTGTTGCGGTAAAAACAATTTCCAAAGTTGTCAATAAAAAGAAACTGCTTGCAGCCTGGGGAAGGGGGAAGGGGCATGGGGTCGGGGGGCAGCCTGTCAAATTGTTATGCACGGTTACTGCCAGCCATTTTCTTTGCCTCGCTTGTCAAATGCAGCCCGCAACAAGAACGGCAACAACAACACGAGGAAGCAAACCAATAACAAAGGATTGACATATTTCAAGTGGGGCCACAAATGACGAGAACGCATTTCGTATGCATGAGAATCGAGGTCTTGCCTCTCGACTCCAGACATTTTGATTATGCACGAATCGACGTATATGTCATGTGAGTGTCTGTGTGTGTGCACGCCACAATTTATAGGTCACATTTGTGGCTGAAAAAAAAAATCCGCCAATATTACCAAAAAAAACAAAATATAAAGCGTATTTCATTTATGTGGCTTAGCTGCGGCGAAAGTAATTCAGACTGCATAAGGCTGAATAAGCAAGTAATGAGAGCTACAGGCGAACGAACTCGCAGTTAAAATACCCTACGCTCAAATGCAATAAACTGTTACAAACATGTTACCCAAAGCATTAAGTTGTAGCTTCACTTCAATTTTTTAAAATTGCAAATTATTAAACTGTCTTGGCAGTGGGCGTGGCACAAAAAATTGCCAGTAAGCGGCGTGTGGTATATACGTACAAAATTTCATGTGGAATTTTGTGTCTCTAGCTGAGTGTTGTGCGGTCAAACGGACATGGTTCAATCGACGCGATTAATGATTCTGTGCCCGAATATATAAAATTTTCTGAGGCCTGTCACGCCTTCTTACAAACTTCCACACAAACTCAGTATACCCTTCCTTAGCAAATTGTCAATCATCGCAGGGTATAATTAAGCCCATAAATTGCTTGAGCCAGAAGCAGAGATCTCACTTGCCACTTGCCTAGCTTGCCTAGTAAATCCCTCAAATTGTTGCAGACTCTTTTTCAAACGCTTTGCCAGCTTTGCGATTTGCTGCTCATCAAGGCTGCCAAACGACGTCGTAGCTCTTCAAATGCTGCTACAAAGTCAAAAGAGTCAAAAAAAAAAATACACCTGCCTTGCCTTCTTCCCCTTCCCCTCGCTGTACGTCCACATATTTGCGACTTAATCAACAAAAGTACTAATTGCATAGAAGACGCGCTGACATTGATGTCTCTCTCTCTCTCTCTCTCTCTCTCTCTGCCCATGCTGGTGGTGCCACTTGCCACTTCCATTTGCAACTACACAGTCACTTCTACTTCCAATTTCATTTGCGCTTATGTGCAATGGCATTACCTTTACCTATGCCCCCCCCCCCCTCCCCGTTCCATCCCTTCCCTGCTAAGCCCTCTGCATGCGTAGGCAAAGAGGCAGCACCCACTGTCACTGCGCCCCCAGGGGCCAGTGTGTGGGCGCACAACTTCATTAACGCAAAGTAAACACACACGCATGCAGTTGGCGCTGCCAGCAAAGTGTTTGATGTTGTTGCTGCGCGTGTTGTTGTTGTTGTTGTTGTAGCCAGTTTAAAGTTACATTTTGGTGCCGAAGGCAAGGGGATGACGGGGCTTGGTGCGGGGGGCTGGCAGCAAAAGTGCAGACGCGTTCGTCTCATCTCGCCGTGTTTGCTCTACACTTAGAGACAGCGAGCAGGAGGAGTGAGAGAGAGAGAGAGGGAGAGAGAGAGCGAGGTAGCGCGCGACGCTTTAAAGCATTGGAAATTAAATTGCGCATACGCCGTGTTGGCGCGACAAAGATCTTTGGCATCTTTTTAAACACATGCAAATTAACATGATTTAAATAATTAAATATAATTTGATGTGCTTTTGCGGCTCTTTTGCCGCCTTGTTGCCATTGTTGTTTGTTGTTGTTGTTGTTGTTGTTGTTGTTGTTGTTGCTCGCAGCCCGCACGTTTATGAGCCTCGGCGCGAGAGAGAGAGAGTCCATTAACAAAGCATAACGATGTGTCATGTGACTCATAACGAGCACAAAAAGCCGTGCAAGCACTCACACATGCACACACACACACACACACACACAATACACACGCACACAAGGCGAGGCGAGCCGCACCGCAAATGCGGCACTTGCTACGTTTCCTCCTTTTTTTGCGCCGTTTTTCATATTTATGAGTCGTCGGCTTGTTGTGCGCGCGTGTGTGCGTGTGTGTGTGTGTGTGTGTGTGTGTGTGTGTCTTCTAACAAGCCTAACGAACTGCCAAATTACGCGAAATGGCATTAAAAATTTAAATTCTGTTCGTGCTGCGTCGACAGCGCCTGAAAGTAGGCAACGAAAAATGAGCGCAAAGCTTCAGCCAAAATGGGCAAGGCTATTCGCGTTGTTATTGTTGCTATTGTTATTGTTGTTGTTCTCGCTTTGAAGCAAATAAATCACTTAGCAAATGACACAAGAAAAGTGCTCAAGGCTGAAGGCATTCTTTCATTTGCATTTAGATCGACAAAGTGCGGCAAAATTGGCAACTTTCTAAGGAAATTATTAGTAAAAAAAATGGAATTATAATCTTCCATTATGACTTAAAAGATTTTAAATTAATAGTAATATATTTATAGGGATTTGCTGCCTTATTTGCTGCTCTATGCAGTGCGGTCCATGCACTTCTTTCACTCAACAAACTGCTGTCAATTTCAACTCTCTGCAGCTTGGCAATGAATCAAAAGGCTACGCAATGAATGAATGCATGCAATAGAAATGCAATTAAAGCACACAAAATATTAAATTGCATTTGTCAAGCAATTGAAATAAACAAATGCAAGTTGTGCAGAATCTGTGACATTTTCTCTGACAGTTTTTCACTTTGGGAAAATCGCTTTAAAATCGAAGCAGAACTCAGCTTGCATGAGGCAAGTCAATTGTGAAATGAAAAATAGCTGCATAACCGCATGTTAAATCATCCCCTCTCTCTCCCTCACTCTCCTCTCTCTCTCTCTCTGTCGTATTCTTGGGGCGCAAGCAACACACAATTGCACAATATTTCCGGCAAGGTAATAAATAAATTGCATACGTAATTAAAATCGACGACTGTGCAGGCCGCTGGCTCCGGGTTCGGGCTCTGGCTCTGGCTTGGGTCTACGGCAATTGTTACAGCAATTATAGTAACAACAAAAAGCTCAACAATGGCCAAAGGAAGCAGAAGCAGAAGCACAGGCAGTAGCTGAGGCAGTGGCTGAGGCAGAGGCAGAGATGAAGAGGAAGACGAGCAGAAGACGAACAAAAGTTTTCTGACTTGACTTGTGCTTCCTTTTAACGTCAACCAGTTGCCAGTTGCTGCTGCTGCTGCTGTTGGCAGCTCTTTGTTTTTTCTACCTTACTACAAGTTGCATGTGGCAAGGGGCAGCCGAGTTAACTTGTCTGCTTGGCTTGGCTGTTTGTTTTTAATTTTACTTGTTGTTGTATATCGTGGCTTGTCTTTGGGCTCCGCCTCGCTTGTTGAGCCATTTGCATGACAAAAGCTCAACAGGAGCTGCCCACTGTGACGCAGTGTGTGTGTCTATGTGTGTGTGTGTGGAGTGTCTTTTGGTCTAGGCAACACCTTGCGATTGTAGTCGCCGCCATTGTTTGCCACAAGTCACGCAATTCGTGTCTCGAAAACAAGAACCTTTCATGCCTCATAACTAGCTCCATGCATAACTTCATTTTTCACAACTTAACAAACAACAAAGGGTGCCCCTTTATGTTAATTCATTTGTATGATAATTAGCTTGCAGCTTGATTAGTGCAGGAGAGAGAGAGAGAGCGACTGTCAAATAGCACGAAATGGGGTTGGCTTCAAAGAATTAATCTTGTTTGCTTTTGATACAATAAGCTACAAAACGTATTACAATTTGTGTTCAAAGGAAACTTTACCGAAGGCAACGAACAGTTATTTTAATTACAAACCACCCCCACCCCCCTCCTTTTCCAACCACATAAACTGTAAACACACGCGTATTAATCACTTCAAGCAATTCGCTGTAAGCTGTCTGCGCGTTAACAGTGAGAGCAATGCGTCGTCATGCAGCAACCGCAAGCGTCTCAGTGTTAATTAACATAGTTATGTCAGCTGCAGCGAGAGAGCGAGTTAGCAGTGAGAGCTGCTCTCGCCATAAATACAGATCAGCAGCATGTTAGTTAGCAGACAGCCGAAACTAAGCTTTGCTAGAAACTGTTAACCATACAGCGAATTTCAGTTAATGTAAATTAACATTATTATCTTATCTACTCTATCTTCTAACTGAGCGTGCTTAACACAGAACTGTTAAATGTAAGCGAATTTCATTTACTGTAACTTAGCATTATCATACTATGCAGCTGTAGAGAGAGCGAGCGCGAGTTGGCAGTGAGAGCGCTGCCTAGGCTGCTCTCGCTCAATTACAGATCAGCTGCATGTTGGTTAACAGAGAGCGGCAGCTAATGATGCTTTCTCTCACTCTGTTAACTGCGCATCCTGCAAGCAACTGCTGGCTGTGAAACAAATTTCAATCAAGGTTAATTAACATTATTATGCCAATGCAGGGCTAAGCTTGTCTGCTCCATCTTCTAACAGAGCGTGCTTGCTGAACCCAGAACTGTTAAATGTAAGCGAATTTTATTTACTGTAACTTAACATTATCATACTAGCTGCAGAGAGAGCGAGCGCGAGTTGGCAGTGAGAGCGCCGCCTAGGCTGCTCTCGCGCAATTACAGATCAGCTGCATGTTGCTTAACAGAGAGCGGCAGCTAATCATGCCATCTCTCACTCTGTTAACTGTGTTGACTGTTGACTGTGAAACAAATTTCAATCAAGGTTAATTAACATTATTATGAAGAGAGAGAGAGAGCGAGTTAGCAGTGAGAGCTGCTCTCGCCATAATTACAGATCAGCAGCATGTTAGTTAGCAGACAGCCGAAACTAAGCTTTGCTTGCTCTGTAACTTAACATTATCATACTAGCTGCAGAGAGAGCGAGCGCGAGTTAACAGTGAGAGCGCCGCCTAGGCTGCTCTCGCGCAATTACAGATCAGCTGCATGTTGCTTAACAGAGAGCGGCAGCTAATCATGTTTTTTCTCACTCTGTTAACTGCGCATCCTGCAAGCAACTGCTGGCTGTGAAACAAATTTCAATCAAGGTTAATTAACATTATTATGCTGAGAGAGCGAGTTAGCAGTGAGAGCGGCTGCTATTGCCAGTGTGACCGATCAGAGCAGCATCTCAGTTAACAGACAGCAACAGCGACAGCTTAGCTTTGCTTGCCCGCTCTCTCTTCCACTGTTAACTACGCTGTCTGCTTTAACATAGCTACGCAAGCAACTGTTAAGCATGCAGCGAATTTCAATTAAAGTGTTTAACATGCAAACTTCAGTTTTCATTCTGTTTTCTCTGTAGTTTTTGTTTGCATTACACGTTGCAACACGCACGCACAACCCTTTTTTTGTGTGCTGTGTGACAGGTTTACACAGAAAGGCGAAACAACTTTTGATGGCCGCTTAAAGCCAAGAAATTATGAAAGGCATAAATGTTGTCGCCGTTGTTGTGGTTCTTGCGCTGCCGTTGCCGTTGCCGTTGCTGTTGCCGTCGTGCGAGCCATTAAAAAATCAAAACAAGTTAACAGTTACCAACTAGTCGCAGGCGAGCCGGAAACCGGAAGTGAGAACAGGGCGCGCTGCCGCAAGTTTGCGGTGGCGACCGCGTGCGGCGTGTGCAGGAAGTGAACAACGCAGCAGCAGCACCGCCAGCAGCAGCAAGGGTAGCACTGAGTAGACGTCAGCCAAGGCAAGGCCCGCGTTGTTCTACTTGTCGCATTGTTGTTGCCGCCACTCGTCTTGTTGTTGTGGTTCTTGCATCAAAGCCATGTTCTCGCGATAAAGTTGGCAGCACGTTAACAAGCTTCAGCTCTATGTGAGGCTCCATGTGTGTGTGTGTGTGACATTTGTGTGCCATGTAGTCCAATGTCAAACTGCTGGCCGACCTGTTGTGCTTGCTGCCTTGGACCTTCACAAACGAGGGTCATTTGCAACGTCCACGTTCCGTTCCTCTTGCGCCTCATCTCCGCCAGACGCCTCTGGCAGCAAATAATCGACAACATTTTTGGCAACAATTTTGGGGAACTGCAAGTTGGCCCATTTCATGAAGCCGCTCACTTAACACGGCAGCCCTGCTGGCTGCAACAACTTACTCTTTCGAGCTCTCTATCTTCCTGCATCTCTTTCCCCCACTCCGCCTCTCTCTCTCTCTCTATCTCTTGCATTTTGGCATTATAATGCCATTAACTTTGTCAGAATTTAGCGCTGCAAATTTTCGCAGCGACAATTTATGCATAATGAGCACAGACTCGCACACACGCACACGCATACACAGAGAGAGGGAGAGTTCACATACACCAATGCAGCTGGCCAGGCAGCAACTGCATAACCCAGCAAACAATTTGCCAAGCGAAATGCAGGAATAGACTTGGTTACATATGTACATGGTTTGTAATTTTTAAAAATTACCGAAAAATACTAAAAAAATACTAGTTATGTTTTGAAATATTATATAAACTAAATACTGGCTCAATTTAAATTTTAAAGCTTACATTTTCAATTGATAGAACAAAATAATTATATTAAAAAATACTATTTATTTTTTTAAATATTATTAAAAGTACAATCTGGCTTAGTTTGAGTTTAAATTAATTCAACAATATTAAATAATACAAAAAAACACCTTAATTAATAATACATAATAATTGCAACTTAGTATATTAATATATTTCCTTTTCTTTTTCTTTTGTATTTTCATTAAAAATTTTTATAAAAATTTATAATTTTTTTCTTAAATTTATTTGTATTTATTAACTTGTACTTCTGCTATTTTTTAAATTTTTTTTCATTTAAATTTTTTATTAATTAAATTATTAATAATTTGCCATTCCATCTTGCTTGCCTGTTCACTGTGTTGCCTGACTGACTGAAAATGAGATTGTTTATGACAGCAGCAGCAGCAGAGTCAGCCTCGCCCGCTGGGTAACTAACTCACTGACACTGACGCTGCTGCTGCTTCAGTTGTTGCTGGCTGTGGCAGAGTCGCTGTAGCTGTTGCTGTAGCTGTTGCTGTTGCTGTTGCTGCCACTGCCACTGGCAACTGCCACTGACGACAGCAAGTGGCAGCAGGAGTATTTGGAAGTCATAGACGTCAACTACTCATAAGCTAGCTGGCCATAATACCACTAAATATCTGCCAGAGTATGTGTGTGTGTGTGTGTGTGTGTGTGTGTGTGTGCGGGTGGGTGTGTGCGGGGTGTGTGTGTTTTGTCTAGGGTTGCCATGGCAGGTGAAATTTCTTGGAAACGCCGCACAGCAGCAACCTCAATTGGGTGGCAAAGACGAGTAGGGGCAGCAGGCTTAGCTGCCTTACGACATGCAACGCAACTGTGTGTGTGTGTGTGTGCGTGTGTGTGTGTGTGCGTGTGTGTGTGTGTGCGTGTGTGTGTGAGTGAGTGTGTGTGCTTTATATGTTTGTGTATATTTGCACTGCGCTCTTGACTTTACTCTCGTCAGCGAAAAATTTTGTTATTTACATGGGTTTTTGAGTTTCCCCTTGCCGTCTCTCTCTCTCTCTCTCTCTCTCTCTCTCATCCTGTCGCACTCGGACAAAATTTATGACACCGCACACAGAGAATTTTGCATATTTGCACTGGGCAAATTAATTTCGCTTGCGATATTTGCGCTTTGCGGTAGGTAACGCCCCATTTTTAGAGGGAATCAGGCAGCAAGTAGAGTGTGGGGTAGGTCGTAAGAACAACCAGTGAATATTCATACAAGCGTCTGGTTAATTAAAAATTTCGTCAAATTGTTTGTATTTTACTGTGCGAACTTCTCCCACTCCTCCTCCTCCTCCTCTGCTGCCGCTGCTGCTGCCTGTTGCTCTGGCAGAAAAAAATGCAGCGTATGTTGAAAACTTTTTGCTCTGCGGTCGCATGAGTTGGCAACCCTAACGCAAATAGTTGCAGTTGCAGCCAACTCTGTAATATTAATCAAAAATGGTTGCGAAAAGTCAACTATGAGGCTGAAGGTAAAACTGGAAGATCATCCACACAGCTAATTTCAAGCAGTGCACATACCAAAATATAACAGTTTATTGGAGCTAAGCTAAAAAGATTTTCGAAAAGTTTCTAAAGCACAATATTTCTTTAATAATTTAAACTATTATTTATTTTAAAAAAATACATGGTCTATTGTGTTTGTCGAAATGTGCGTAACAGGCAGAAGGAGGCATCTGCGACCCCATAAAGAATATATATTCTTGCTCAGAATCACTAGCCGAGTCGATTAAGCCATGTCTGTCTGTCCGTCAGTATGAACGACTATGTCAAAGAAACTAACTGAAAGCTGAGCCATCAAATTTAGTGACAACACTCATGTGAATCATACGCTGTAAAATTTTTATTAAAATTTGGGCCACGCCTACTTTCACACCCGCAAATCGATAAACCGAATAGCAAGCGCAATAATAAAGCTACAGTATTCAGTTTTGGTGTGTATGATAAATATCACCACCTTAACGATCGCAGAAAATTTGGTTCCGACCGGATAATGAACATAAAAGTTATTCAACGTTTCATATAGATTTGCACTGCCCCCACTGCAAGCAAGCAGTGTTTTTTTCCAAGCAGTGTTTTTTTTCAACTACTTGGACTTCTTGGCGTCTAACTGAAAATTATATGCGTTGTTTTTTATATTTCTTTGAAAAACACGTTTAATAACAGTTCTCTCAATCTGATTTTTTTCATAATCTTCAAAAACCCTTGGTCTTATACAGTCAACACTTGACTGTAGCATTTCTTACTTGTTATTATTTAATTTTAACATTTGTTTTAAATTTTCTTTTTATGTATTTATATGAACTAGCTTTAAGTTTCATTGTTAATCTTGTACTAGAAACTATTAGTATTTCTTTAAATTAACATTGGTATGAGGATTCCATGTATATGCTGAATGAAATAATCTGTGAGCCACTGTATGAAAGAAATGAATGCTGATCTATTAGTTTTCCTAAACAGTTAATAAAATATATATTTAAATATTTTCCAACATTTTTCTCTCTTGGCTTTGTCACGCTTTCTGCAGTTTTAAGTGGTTTCTAAATTTATGCCAATTCACTTTTAAATATTTATGCTAAACTTTATAATTCCACGTTTATATACGAGTATGCAATGCAAAGTTTCGGAATTGCGAGTTCATTTAGCAGACTCGAGCGAGTCGGAAAACTGTTTGTGCAAATTGTGCCATTAAATGTGGAGTTTAAGCAGCACTTCAGACTGACACAGACAGACATGCATAAATCTAGTGCAAATTGTTATAAATATGCATTTAGTGAAACTCGAAGAGAGTCACGTTTCGAATTGGAAATTAACAATTGAGTTTTGTGAGTGAGAGCTTTTTGAAACAACCCTTTTTTTTGGCGCATTGTTTTTGGCCAGGCAAGTGTCAAAAGGTCAACTCGCACTTCAATCTCGAGGAATTCAAGCGAGGAGGCGGTTTTTTTTTGCAGTCACATTGAGGCGTGGCTAGAATTTAACTTCGTCTAGGGATGACAATGTGACACGAGTTACAAAACGTGTTAGCTAAAGAGCAGGAAGATGGCTACAAAGCGTGATCGGTTTCGTGACACGAAGGCAGTCACGATTTGCGCACCAATCTCTCTCTCTCTTTTAGAAGCTAGCAAACTGACTGCATGTCTGTATGTATGTGTGTGTGTGTGTGTGCATTGGCTTTTGGCATGGGCAAACTTTGACATTTGCATTTGTCACAGTCAGTGGCAAAAGTTTTCAGCTTAAATTCCTGCATGCATTTCAACACGCAATTGGCATGTGACAGTCAAAATGTTTGCACAAGATGAGGCACACACACACACACACACACACACGCGCGCGCGTACGTGCACACATGAGAGCGAGAGAGAAGATCAAGTTGGAGAGCCGTGAACAACAATGAATAGGAAGAGGACTACGAATCGAATGTTTGATATATCAATTTGAAAAGTTTGACTTAGTTTCCCACAACGTTGGCGCATTTCGATTAAAGTTTTCCATGCGGCAGATTAAAAACTTTTGTTCCCGAAGCTTAACTTTTTGTGTGCCAAAACATTTTGCATTCCTCTGCATTACTTGGCAACATCCACATCCAACATCCACATCCAACATCCAATATGCATCTGGCTTTCCATTTTCTGCATTTCTTTTGTATGCCAAGTGTGCCAGGGGCGTGAAAACAACAACAACAACAAGAGCTGAAAAAGAAATTTGAATAAAATTTGACTGAAAGGATTTCTCTATATACATATATATATGTTCACCATATCCGCTTTAATCGTCTCTTGTTCAGTTCAACTTTCCCAAGCCAACTGCAACTGGTCAAGCATGACAAATCCAAGCGGACTTCGCGCTCAATTAGGGTCGCTCACTTGGCTTATATAACCGCATTAGCTATATACATGTATATATATCGTATACCCTATCGCAACGTGTCCGCCTGTGACAATTGACTGCCGGCCGTTGCGTGTGTTCTGTAAATTAGCGTTTCATTAAAAAACAGGCAAAATTTGTTCGCAATGTTGTCCGCCGTCGTATCGAACCGGGCTGGGTTCGTGCTCGTCCGTGTCCAGGTGCGCAGCCAAAAAAAAAAACAGGTCGTAAATTAGTTGCATTACTTGATTAGAGAGCTGCACAGAGCGCTGTTATTAAAATTCAATTTCCTTCACGTAAACACACACGTAGCCGGAGCTCGTTGCATGTCTAATCGAACTTAACAACCTTTCCATTTGCATTTCTGATGTGATAAATGTGTCCGGCCGGCCGAGCAGAGCAACTCGTGAAGTTCATCGCAAAGTGCAAATTCCGGCGGGCAATTTGTCATGCGATTTACACAGCTTGGCGTGCTAATTTATTTAAATTCAGCAATGCTTCTTCCGGTCCTTAATGCAATGTCTGTCGTTCAATCCGTAGTTTTTGAATAATTCAAATTTATTGCTGCATTGTTCAAGTTTATACAAAGTTGCCAGATTGTTTTATTCGCTGCCATATTGTCAGTTTGGTATTTCAAATTTCTCAAGTCACCAACAACTTGAACAGTGTTGCCCCATAATTAAATGGAAAAAATATTAAAAGAAAATCAATTTTAGCCAGCGCATATATTCATTAATTTATTTATAATTTTCATACGTTTGCAAAAACATCGAATTTATTTACTGTCAATAGGTGCGAAAGTGCTTGATAACTTGATAGCTGTCACTGGCAGCACTTGTCAATCGTTGCAGCGAGAAACTTTTCACAGTTTGATCTCGAACAGAATCTTGTTTTTAAATTTAAAAAAAATAACCTTAATCTTAATTTGAAGACCTGAAACAGCAAGTTAAGCGAATTGGTTGGCCAAACTGAGAAATTGAATGCATTGCAAACTTGCAGAGCTCTTGTAATTATTTAGCAAAACCTTTAAGATGTCGGATCGCAAGGCAGTTATCAAAAATGCAGACATGAGCGAGGAGATGCAGCAGGATTCGGTCGATTGTGCCACACAGGCACTGGAGAAGTACAACATCGAGAAGGACATTGCGGCCTATATCAAGAAGGAATTCGACAAAAAGTACAATCCCACCTGGCATTGCATTGTCGGTCGCAATTTCGGTTCATATGTGACACACGAGACGCGTCACTTCATCTATTTCTATTTGGGGCAAGTGGCTGTGTTGCTTTTCAAGAGCGGCTAACCTAACCTCAAGTTTTCAATGGGCACCCCATTGGGAGCGACTCGTTTTTGAAGATAGACGAGCAATAAATTTGGAACAACTGCAACATTCGCGAAGAGCACAAGAAGATAAAACATTTCCTGTTTAATTACAATTACGTTTGCCAATTTAAGTAAATTCTGCAAAATTCTAAACAATTAAAACAACTGCATTTCAAAATAGTCAAGGATGTTTTCTTATTTGCAATTATATTTTGTGGTATTTATTTATTTTTTGTAAACAAAATCTCACTTATTTTAATTTATTTAACAGTTATCATTTTGAAGTATACTTTTTATCCAATTTTATCCTCAAACAAGTAAGAACGGCTGCAGTCCAAGTCTTCTCTGTATAAGACCATAGAATTTTTAAGATTATGAAAAAATTCAGATTGAGAAAGCTGTTATTGGAAGACACATTTAATTTTCAGATAAACGCCAAGCAGTCCAAGCAGTTGAATAAGAATACTACTTGTTGAATAACTTTTATGTTCATTATCCGGTCGGAACCAAATTTTCAGCGATCGTTTAGGTGATGATAGTTATCATATACACCAAAACTAAATACTCTAGCTTTATTATTGCGCTTGCTACACGGTTTATCGGTTTGCGGGGGCGGAAGAAGGCGTGGCCCAAATTTTAATACAAATTTTACATCATATGATTCACATGAGTGTTTTCATCGAATTTGGTGGCTCTAGCTTTTTTAGTTTATGAGATATAGGCGATTGCTATACGATTTATTGATTTGCAGGGGCGGAAGTAGGCGTGGCCCATATTTTAATAAAAATTTTACAGCGTATGATTCACATGAGCGTTGTCACCAAATTTGGTGGCTCTAGCTTTCTTAGTTTCTGAGACGCTTGCTATACGGTTTATCGATTTGCGGGGGCGGAAGTAGGCGTGGCCCAAATTTTAATAAGAATTTTACATCGTTTGATTCACATACGTATTGTCACCAAATTTGTTTATTTTAGTTTCTGAGATATTGGCGTTCATTTAGACGGACAGACAGACATGGCTTAATCGACTCGGCTAGTGATCCTGAGCAAGAATATATATTCTTTATGGGGTCACAGATGCCTCCTCCTGCCTGTTTCGCGCATTTCGACAAACACAATAGACCATGTATTTTTTTAAAATCCATGGTAAGCGGTCACGCTGGGACAGAAATGGAGCTGGTATCACTGTTCCTAACTCTTTCGTTCAGTGTTGCCACACTTGATTAAGACAATTTACAACACTGCATATAATAATTTGTTTTTTATCGAAAATATCGAAGCAAGTTAAAATTGATGAATTGAATGTCAATTTCTGAGCAGCCTTGGATTTATCCATGACTTGTCAGTCAATTGCCTTTTTGTTTTTAATCGCAGACAACTTGTGACGACTAAATTATCAGAATTCAGTGTTTCGGTGTGTATTTTATATTTTTTATTGTTGAAACGACTTTTTGGTGAGTGTATAAGGTATAATGATGGCTGAAAGCTCTTAATTCGCAACACAGTTAACGCAGTAAGATACCAAAGCCAGTTTCAAGATGTCGGATCGCAAGGCAGTTATCAAAAATGCCGATATGAGCGAGGAGATGCAGCAGGACTCGGTCGATTGTGCCACACAGGCACTGGAGAAGTACAACATCGAGAAGGACATTGCGGCCTATATCAAGAAGGAATTCGACAAAAAGTACAATCCCACCTGGCATTGCATTGTCGGCCGCAACTTTGGCTCGTATGTGACACACGAGACGCGTCACTTCATCTACTTCTATTTGGGGCAAGTGGCCATTCTGCTCTTCAAGAGCGGTTAACGCGCCACAGTGCCCCACCCCACTTTCAAGCATCCACACACATGTACACACTCGCACACACACCTAGATAGACACACACACACACACACACAGAATACCACAATCGAGTAGTAGTAGCAGCTCGACATATTTGTTGTTGTAGCTCCCCATACACGAGCACAAAACTCTGATTTGAAATGGCACTTCATAGATATCTTACCACTGGGAAAACCATTCGAAGAACGGAATGGTACAACACACCATAGGAATTACTACACCCTACACACACACACACACACACTCAGTTTTCTATTTGGAATTAAATTGATTGATATAATTTCCCATTAATAAGTTATTTGAGCATTCAATCGGTTTCTGTATAAGATGCTAGTTTATAATGTGGGTTCTCGAGCTTATAATATATTGACAAATCCATATATGACAGACTAAAGGCCTTGCTACTATATATCATGCAATCAAATTGGCAATTGACTGAAGCAAATGGGTTATATAAAGAGAATGAAACACTCTCATCTGAGAGCATGTTGGGTTTATGCAGATAAGAAAATAATGCTACAAGCTCGCGCTCACAACAGGCATATATGTTTATATATATTTTATATTCCTGATAAGCTTTGAAACATGTTTAAAACTGAACGGAGAACAAAGGCCTCAGTTGAGTTTCTTCCACAAAGCAGTTCGGTTTCGCCTTTTGAACCATGTTCGACAAGTTTGCAATATGTTTCATATTATTCGCATGCTCGACACTTTTACGGTCCGAATTTACGGCCGGAAATAATATGAATAACTTGACCGATGATTCAAGCGAATTGGATAGACTTATTAAGGAATCCAACGAGAAGATAAGACAAGGCGAGCTGGAAATAAAGCAAATACGCAAAAATATACTCAGTGCAGAGAGACTAAAAATCAGTGAAAATTACAATAAAGATGAGATGATAAACTATGCAACGGCTCTCGCTAGTGATGCCATAAACCAATTGGAAGACGTTACGGCTATAGCCAACCATATTAGGGTGGAGTTCAAGAAGAGATATATCGCCCACAATTGGCATTGCTTTGTGGGACGCGAGTTGGGTTTCGATTTCACTAAAAACGATAATATTTATATTAAAACGAAGGTGGACAATTTGGAGATCGTGTTGTTCTTCATGAAGAAATGCAATCTTTAAGTGACAACCTAATATATAAAAATTCAAAAATAAATTATGATTTTAATAATCATGCGCTTTTAAACATAAAAATATTTTTTCTTTTTACTGAAATACATTTAAGATTTGCGTAAATTCCCTTGATAAGAAAAACAACAATAGCGCGTCCGCTTAAGAGAGAGAGAGAGGCAGCTTTAATAATCTGCGAAATTTTACATATATTTTTTTGGTGAAATATAGAGAATCTTAATATAAAGATATGTACATCACATTAGAGCATTATATTATAACTACCTTACCTAATATCGCAAAATTTGGAAAACAATAAACCAAATTTCTTTTCTCCTAAAAATAGCTTAAATATTGTCAAATACATTTTCAATTTTAATTTAATTTCGGAACCCAAACTAAATTAGCATAATTTCAAAAATTTTCAAATCAAGTCAATATTGGCACTTCAGAAGTGTAGTGTAATCGAAAAGTCCTAAGATTTTAAGCAAATGTCATTAGTTGTGCAAATAGTTTGATTTCCAATAAAAAGTAAAACACATTTCATGAGACTACAGGGTATTTTACAGATCGTCACTGCACTAGACGTTGTTACTTAATTTTACAGCTGCTGCTGCTGTTGCCACCGCACATCGATCAAGTCCTTTTGGGTTAATCTTTGTGTATCGCGCTGCATCATAAGGTAAACATTGCCCCCAGTGTGTGTGTCCCTGTGTGTGTGTGTCTGTCTCGCTTGGCTGTGTGAGTTTACACCTGACAGTGGCAAATAAAAATGGCTTAATTAAGTTAATTAAAATATTTTTGCTGGCGGCCAACACGGCACATGCGGTTCACATTTATGTGCTTTTATTATCTCTCCGATTGGCAATTTTCGGACAGCAGCTGGAGCCGTAGTTCAAGCCGGAGTCGCTGCTGGGCCGTAATTATGCCAGTGCACGTAGTAGCATGTGCCATGGCCGTGGTCGTGGCCCTGGCCGGGGGCTGGTGACCAATGACAATACTATTAATAAAGTTGCCAGCCTCGGAATATTCTTTACGCCTCACATTTTGGGTTTGCACGGAAAGACGGTTTTGCCGTGGGCCAAACTGAACAGAACAGAACAGATGCGCGAATGTGATGTTGGTCATGTTCTTTGAGCCGCTTTTACAGTTCGACGACTTTTGGCCTTGCCGCATTGTTGCATGGACAGTGGGACAGACAGCTGCAGTGATGAATTCAATTCGATCGGAATGCCCGACTCTGGCTCCGACTCTGGCTCGGCTCTCGGGCACAGACAGATTCTCATGCATATTTCATGTTGCGTTTAAACACAGAGACGAACTGCTGCCACGCTTAACAAAATCCTTTGCGTCAATAAAAATTGTAAGTGCCACGCACGCACGCAGGGGATGCACGCCTGCTGGGGGAGAGGGGTATGGGGGGTGGCATGCAACGTATACGCAATCAGGTTTATGTGTGCTCACAGCCTGAGCAGACTTTATTAATATTTTTACGTTGTCAATTTATGGTAATTTTTTATGTTCCTAACATTAAAACACAAAAGGCTACGCTGCCCCCTTCACCCCTGCCCTGCCCTTTTCCACGACTCTCAACCCAATCAAATCCAATGCTAACTGCCAGGTGAAGTCGTCATTTGTTTTTGGTAGCCCTCTGTCCGTCCATCCGTGCGTCCGTCTGTCCGTCCCATTCAGTTCCGCTTCTGACCCCAACTAAGCGCCTTATCAGTCCGCCCAGTCTGTGGTGGCTTTGCCAGCAGCTGTTCCACAGCATTCGGAGTTGCCGTCATGTTGAGTCTGCGCAGTGCGCACTGTACTCAAAATTTCTCTCCAGCGAGTATTAACTCGTTTGTTGTCGTCCGTTTTCAAAACTTGACAAGTTTTTGAAAAAGTTTTATGAAAATAACGATATATAATTATAATATATAACAAACAAATAATAATAAATGCATCAGATATGGTTGTATTGAAAGCTTCTATCAGAGTCAGACTATATATTAAAGGAAAATATTTTAAAATTGGAAAAACCCTTTTAAAGTAAGTGAACTATGGTAAGACAATTAATTGATGAAAGTATTTATCATCTCTAAATACAAGATAAGAAAGGAAAGTTTTAAAATATAAGTATAGAAATACTTTGCAATCGTTTTTTGAACCTTTGAAAAATTTTGAAAATGATTAAATTTTACAAATTATGATTTTAATAAATAATCTCAAAATAAAAAAAATAAATATAAAAAAAATTAAAAATTTATGGCCATACAATAAATTCTTCTGAGTTGGTAATATTGAAAGTTTCAATAGAAATAAAGCTACATTTTTATGAAAAATATTTGAAAATTGGAAAAACTCTTACTTTCAAGATTAAGATATTTAACTAACGAAAGTATTTATAATCAAAAAAATACTAAAAGGTATGCAAATATTTTTTAATAATTTTTCGAATTTTTTTTTAAAGTATTCAAAATTATTTGCCAAATATTATTAACAATAATTATAATTTAATGGGAAAATATTAAAAGAAATTAATCAATTTTAGCCAGCGCATATATTTATTAATTTCTAATTTTCATACATTTGCAAAAACATCGAATTCATTGCATACGAGTATACTGTCAATAATTGCGAAAGTGCTTGATAATTTGATAGCTGTCACTGGCAGCACTTGTCAATCGTTGCAGCGAGAAACTTTTCACAGTTTGATGTTGAACAGAATCTTGTTTTAAAAATTAAAAAAATAATAATAAGATTAATTTGAAGACCTGAAACAGCAAGTTAAGAGTTTGGTTGTTTGGTTGGCCAAACTGAGAAATGTCGGATCGCAAGGCAATTATCAAAAATGCAGACATGAGCGAGGAGATGCAGCAGGATTCGGTCGACTGTGCCACACAGGCACTGGAGAAGTACAACATCGAAAGGGACATCGCGGCCTACATTAAAAAGGAGTTCGACAAGAAGTACAATCGCTCCTGGCATTGCACTGTAGGTCGAAATTTCGGTTCAACTGTGACACCCGAGACGCATCACTTCATCTATTTCTATTTGGGGCAAGTGGCTGTGTTGCTTTTCAAGAGCGGCTAACCTAACCTTAAGTTTTCAATGGGCACCCCATTGGGAGCGACTCGTTTTTGAAGATAGACGAGCATTAAATTTGGAACACCTGGAACATTTGTGAATTCTAAACATAATAGTTAAGGATGTTTTCTTAAATAAAATTGCAAATGCAATTATATTTTTTCGTATTTATTTATTTTTTATAAGCAATATCGCACTTGTTTTTATTTATTAAATAGTATTTATCATTTTGAAATATACTTTTTATCCAATTTTATCCTCAAAAAATACTAGAAAGTATATAAATCATTATAAGCAGTCACGCTAGGACAAAAATGGAGTTGGTATCACTGTTTCCAATTCTTTCGTTCAGTGTTGCCACACTTGATTAAGACAATTTACAACAATTTTCTATCGAAAATATCGAAGCAAGTTAAAATTGATGAATTAAATGTCAATTTCTGAGCAGTCTAGGATTTATCCATGACTTTTCAGTCAATTGCCTTTTTGTTTTTCATCGCAGACAACTTGTGACGACTAAATTATCAGAATTCAGTGTTTCGGTGTGTATTTTATATTTTTTATTGTTGAAACGACTTTTTGGTAAGTGTTTTATAAGAGTTTGCAGATACATATAATGATGGCCGAAAGCTCTTAATTCGCATTACAGTTAACGCAGTAAGATACCAAAGCCAGTTTCAAGATGTCGGATCGCAAGGCAGTTATCAAAAATGCAGACATGAGCGAGGAGATGCAGCAGGATTCGGTCGATTGTGCCACACAGGCACTGGAGAAGTACAACATCGAGAAGGACATTGCGGCCTATATCAAGAAGGAATTCGACAAGAAGTACAATCCCACCTGGCATTGCATTGTCGGTCGCAATTTCGGTTCATATGTGACACACGAGACGCGTCACTTCATCTATTTCTATTTGGGGCAAGTGGCTGTGTTGCTTTTCAAGAGCGGCTAACCTAACCTCAAGTTTTCAATGGGCACCCCATTGGGAGCGACTCGTTTTTGAAGATAGACGAGCAATAAATTTGGAACAACTGCAACATTCGCGAAGAGCACAAGAAGATAAAACATTTCCTGTTTAATTACAATTACGTTTGCCAATTTAAGTAAATTCTGCAAAATTCTAAACAATTAAAACAACTGCATTTCAAAATAGTCAAGGATGTTTTCTTATTTGCAAACAAATTCGCACTTATTTTAATTTATTTAATAGTTTTTATCATTTTGAAATATACTTTTCATCCAATTTTATCCTCAAACAAGTAAGAACGGTATTCACTGTATAAGACCATGGATTTTTTAAGATTATGAAAAAATTCAGATTGAGAAAGCTGTTATTGGAACACGTGTTTTCAAAGACACATATAATTTTCAGATAAACGCCAAGCAGTCCAAGCAGTTGAATAAGAACACTACTTGCTGAATAACTTTTATGTACATTATCCGGTCGGAACCAAATTTTCAGCGATCGTTTAGGTGGTGATAGTTATCATACACACCAAAACTGAATACTGTAGCTTTATTATTGCGCTTGCTATACGGTTTATCGATTTGCGGGGGCGGAAGTAGGCGTGGCCCAAATTTTAATAAAAATTTTACATCGTATGATTCACATGAGTGTTGTTACCAAATTTGGTGGCTCTAGCTTTTTTAGTTTCTGAGATATAGGCGCTTGCTATACGGTTTATCGATTTGCGGGGGCGGAAGTAGGCGTGGCCCAAATTTTAATAAAAATTTTACATCGTATGATTCACATGAGTGTTGTCACCAAATTTGGTGGCTCTAGCTTTCTTAGTTTCTGAGATATAGGCGCTTGCTTTACGGTTTATCGATTTGCGGGGGCGGAAGTAGGCGTGGCCCAAATTTTAATAAACATTTTACATCGTATGATTCACGTAAGTGTTGTCACCAAATTTGGTTTTTTTACTTTCTGAGATATGGGCGTTTATACAGACGGACAGACAGACATGGCTTAATCGCCTCGGCTAGTGATCCTGAGCAAGAATATATATTCTTTATGGGGTCACAGATGCCTCCTTCTGCCTGTTACTCACATTTCGACAAACACAATAGAACATGTATTTTTTTTAAATCCATGGTAAGTGGTCACGCTGGGACAGAAATGGAGTTGGTATCACTGTTTCCAATTCTTTCGTTCAGTGTTGCCACACTTGATTAAGATAATTTACAACACTGCATTTAATAATTTGTGCGCTTTCTATCGAAAATATCGAATCAAGTTAGAATTGATGAATTAAATGTCAATTTCTGAGCAGCCTTGGATTTATCCATGACTTGTCAGTCAATTGCCTTTTTGTTTTTAATCGCAGACAACTTGTGACGACTAAATTATCAGAATTCAGTGTTTCGGTGTGTATTTTATATTTTTTATTGTTGAAACGACTTTTTGGTGAGTGTATAAGGTATAATGATGGCTGAAAGCTCTTAATTCGCAACACAGTTAACGCAGTAAGATACCAAAGCCAGTTTCAAGATGTCGGATCGCAAGGCAGTTATCAAAAATGCCGATATGAGCGAGGAGATGCAGCAGGACTCGGTCGATTGTGCCACACAGGCACTGGAGAAGTACAACATCGAGAAGGACATTGCGGCCTATATCAAGAAGGAATTCGACAAAAAGTACAATCCCACCTGGCATTGCATTGTCGGCCGCAACTTTGGCTCGTATGTGACACACGAGACGCGTCACTTCATCTACTTCTATTTGGGGCAAGTGGCCATTCTGCTCTTCAAGAGCGGTTAACGCGCCACAGTGCCCCACCCCACTTTCAAGCATCCACACACATGTACACACTCGTACACACACCTAGATAGACACACACATCCACACACAGAATACCACAATCGAGTAGTAGTAGCAGCTCGACATATTTGTTGTTGTAGCTCCCCATACACGAGCACAAAACTCTGATTTGAAATGGCACTTCATAGATATCTTACCACTGGGAAAACCATTCGAAGAACGGAATGGTACAACACACCATAGGAATTACTACACCCTACACACACACACACACACACACTCAGTTTTCTATTTGGAATTAAATTGATTGATATAATTTCCCATTAATAAGTTATTTGAGCATTCAATCGGTTTCTGTATAAGATTATAATGTGGGTTCTCGAGCTTATAATATATTGATAAATCCATATATGACAGACTAAAGGCCTTGCTACTATATATCATGCAATCAAATTGGCAATATTTTTGGAAAATATTTGAAAATTGGAAAAACTCTTACTTTTAAGATTAAGATATTTAACTAAGGAGAGTATTTATAATCATAAAATACTTAAAAGTCATATGATTCACAGCGGATGATTCACATAATTGTTGTCACCAAATTTGGTGGAAGTAGGCGTGGCCCAAATTTTAATAAAAATTTTACAGCGCTCTAAACAGATCTCGCCCACTAACGAGGCTCAATAGAAGGCAACCGAGGGATCTAATTTCCCGATCTTCTTTGACAAGGGTCAGCAGAAGCTGACGCTTATTATAAATTTTATTTGTTATCTGTGATTGTTATGTAATTGTTAAAATTATTATAAAATTTGATAAAGCTAACTATACCATAGTTAGCCGGCGCGCCCAAATGGGCTGAATTAATAAAGAATAAGTTCACAAAGGGGTTCCCTGATTTCCCCGAATGCCTTAATAAATATTAAAAAAAAACTTAAAGGTATACAAATATTTTTTAATAATTTTTTGAATTTTTTTAAAAACATGTAAAATTATTTGCCAAATATTATTAACAATATCATTTTCCACTCTTGATTTATTTTAGGGCCTTAATTGAAAGCTTCCATACGACATGATTGAAATTGAAGTCCCGTTTAAGTTACTTGCATTGCAATTTGCAAATAAACCGTAGTTCATTTCAGTTAAGATGAAATTCCAATTGCAAAGTATGCCCCATCAAAGTTGTATCATATCTCAGTTTCACGCAGCAACTGATTAAATCGCATCGGGCAAATAAAGCTCTTCACTTCCCTTTTCGATGATCGATTTCCGTATGCAATTCGAGCAGTTGCCGCTGCACCCCTTCCTCTCTCCACGCTGCGCTACGCTACGCCATGGGGCATGTGGCGCAAAGAGGAAACCAAAACTTTTCGGTCGCTTTGAACTGTGGCGAGGTCAAACAAACTGCCAACTTTTATAAATTACAGTCGGAACAGCACTGACCTCGATATTAAATTACACAACATGACTTGAATAAACACACACACTCGCACACACACACACACACACACGCAGCGGGTGTGTGTAAAAAGAGAACAATTGCAAGTGCCACAGATACGAGCGTAATTGCATTTTACTTTGTTGCATTCATGCGATGGGCGCGTGGGGTGGGGAGGTAGCAAAAAGCTAGAGAGCCAAAGTCAACTAACCAACACACAGTCGCATATGTATGGCAACTTTTTTGTTTTGTTTTTTTTTGTTATTATTATGATGTTTGTTGTTAATTTGTAACTGTAAAAAAACACAACAACAACAACAACAAAGCCGCGTGGGCAACGTGCAAGGGCGAAGGGCAGCGGCAAAGTCAGCGTTGCGACTAGTTTTATCAGTCAGTGGCACAAAGCGCGTGTGGCAACGCAAGCAGCTGCAGCTGCAATGGCAATGCAACACACAAAAAAAAACTTAATGAAACATAAACAAGAAACACACAGACACACACACCCAGCGGGCCGGGGGCAGCAAAGCCAACGTAGAGTAATAAAAACCGCACAGACTAAAATAGTCAACAATAGCCCCAAAAAAAAAATAGGGAAAGAGAGATGGAAATTCTCATTTGTTGCGCAATTTAACAAATAACCCCCCGAAGAGCGAGAGAGAGAGAGAGCGGGACGGACATATTCAAAGTGAGCTAAGACGAAGCTGAGATACTCTCGGGCAATCTTAAATAGTTAGTTGAATGATCTTCCTATCTTAACTTATGCCATAAGCCTTGATAAGCTGCAGATTTGAGCTTAAACTCAACGTAATAACAGCATATATTAATCAAAGCATCTAGTTAGAGTAATTCCCTGTATTATTGCACAATTTCCATAGAGTCTTGCACTAGATAATCGCACACATAAACAATAATAATCGCATGACAGCCACAGCTCAGAGGCTCAGCCGGGCAGGCAGGGGGAAGGTTTCCTTCAGCTGAGCCGAAAACTTGCATCGCTTTCGGCGTGATGAATGAAGCTAAGAGTTGCCTCCCCCCTCTCTCTCTCTGCATCTCACTCACTCCCCCTTAGCAAGCCGCAAACCCATCAGAGAGCGTCAAGTCGAAATAGTCTGGAGACTGAGCGTCAATTTTTCATGCGGCATCCTTCTGCCATAAGAGGTGGTCTGTCTCTCAGTCCTTCTCTTTGTCTGTCTGTGTGTGAATTTGGAAATATCTCTGGCTCTCTCTCTCTCCCTTCTTTCTCTCTCTCTCTCTCTCTTTAACTGTCGCTGACCATTGTCAGTGTCGCCTTTGAAAGCACTTGTCTTGACTTGGACTCGGTCTCGGTTTTGGTTCCAGTCTGTCAGCTTTGCTTTCTCTAGCTCGCTTTAAAGCATTGTCCTTGCCAAGTTCTCTTGTTAGTTTTTGGATTATCTATGAGATACCCTATGGTAGCAGTGCAGAGGAGTCTGCTGCACTTAGCAGTAAAGTGACATCAACAAAAGACGAAAGCAATTTCAAAGCAGTAAACGTATAAAGACAGGTTTTTAGAAGTGACATTACAGGGTATTTTCCTAGCTAACCCTCTTCAATCACTTCAGCTGGACCCCCCTGAGGGTTTTTCTCTATTTTCGTTACGTTTTCGTTTGTGTTTTATTGTTGCTTTTGATAAATTGTGCGCCTTGCGTTCTGACACATGTCAGCGCGTTTGTCTGCCCATTGTGCAAATAATATAGAGGCTTTGTTTTATTTTTAACGGCTTCTGGATTGTGCAGTGTATTAAAAAAAAAAAAAAAAACATCCAAAAGGTTATCGCACTTTTTGGTCATAATTTAGAGACTAGGAATTTTGAAATGTATTCAGCTTGCTAATCAGCTTGCTTAAGGTGAGTAAATTAGAGGAATAAATCAAAAATATTACAGAAACAAGAAAGAAAGGCTAGGAAGGTCTTATACCATTGCAGTTACTCCACATATTAAATCGGCCGATAGGTTCTTTGGCAGCTATACGATATATCAGTTCAATTTTGATCAAACTTTGATAGCCTTTAAAGGGCATTCTTAGAGATATATCGGGAAAGTTTCATAGCGATATCTTAAAAAATAACAAAATTCGACCGATAGGTTCTATGGCAGCTATACGATATATCGGTCCGATCCGGCTCGTTCCGACTTATTTACAGCGTGCAGCAATAAGAAACATGTATACCAAGTTTCATCAAGATAGCTCTAAAACTGAGAGACTAGTTTGCGTTACAAAAGACAGACGGACAGACGGACGGACAGACGGACGGACATACGGACATGGCTAGTTCGACTCCCCTATTGATGCTGATTAAGAATATATATACTTTTCAGTCAGGTCGGAGATGTCTCCTAAGGCGCGTTGCAAGCTTCTGGCCAAAATTAATATACCATCTGCAATGGTATAATTGAAATAAATAAAAAATCTTTAAATTAAAGTAATTAAAGTGTGTTAATTTTGTATGATTAATATACAGAATATATATATAAATATATCAAATATAAACAAAATTTAGTGTAAATTTAAAATGTTACAAAAAAAGCAAGCAAAATGCTTGAAGCGAATTCAATCCTGTCTCTCAGCCAAGAGTTCACGCAGATCACAGAGGTCAGTCAGAGATCAGCTGGCTGTCTGGCTTAAACGACAGTTGTTGTTGTCGTGGTAGTTGTTGTTGTTGTTGTTGCTGCTGCTGTTGTTGTTGTTCTTGTTGCCTGCAGTCAACTGTCGCTTCGCTGTGTGTCACATTGCCTTGACAGAGCTGTGGGTGCACTTGGCCGACACGTTGAAGCAGGACAGCACATGTTGGATGGCTGGAAGACAGCCGGACATGGGTCTCACATGTGCTGTCAGTCAGTCAGCTGCCGCCTGCTACCGCCTGCTGCCGCCTGCTGCTCCAGGTCCCGTTTTTGTCTGTCAGTGTCACTTTATGCGCCTGACAGCGTCAACAATTTTATTTACTTAATTTGGCTTTAGTTTGTCATTTATTTACTTGTTGTTTGCCGCAAACAGGCTCACAGTGTGTGTGTGTGTGTGTACTTGCGCCGCACTTGCTATCTCGCTTGCACATGCGCTGACATCTCTTTCTCTCTCTCTCTCTCTCTTTCTCCCTGTGGGTGTGGGTCGCCGCCTAATGTCTGTTGTTGTTACTTTGACGCTTGACGTTGCTCTAGTTGTTGTTGCTGCTGCTGCTTTGTTTACCCTAACGTGGGGTAGTTGCGACAGTCAGAGGGTGTTTGCCTTGGGGTGCGGGAATTTTGCTTTTTTTTCCTTAAACAAATCGAGCTGCATATGGATAAATCAATAGCTTTAAAACTGAAGTACATGTATTCACATGTGCCTGGCACTGTGTGTCTCTCTCTCTCTCTCTCTCTCTCCCTCTCTGTTGCTCTCTTTCACTCTTTGTGCTTACTTTACTGTCTATACTAGTGGCTATATTTCTACATCTGTATATATATCTCTCTCTTATTTCTTCTTCAAGTTCTAAGCTTCCTTCTTGCCTCTCAAATTTTATTCAATTTAAATGCGCGCTGAAAAGTATGCTACATTTTTTTCTACTTCAGATTTCTGACTGCAGACTGCAACTTTTACCCCAAATTTGCGTTATTTGAACGAATTAACCTTCGTTTTCAAACACTTTCAACACTCTGTAGGGTATTTCACTTCCCGGCATACCCTGTAGCTGCTGCCGTGTTGCTTCTTTTATTTCTATATGTGACACACTTTGCCTGCCCGCACATTTTATTGCACATCACTCGCATTGTTGTTGCCTTTATTATATTGCTGTTCCTTCTGCCTTGTTGCCGAAACGTGCTTGTGCATTTTTTATGAAAATTTAGAGCCTGCCGCCGTGTTGTATTGTTGTTGCTTTTGTTACACTTGCGCGCACTTTAATTAAATATTTATTTCAATCATTTTGGGCAAATGGAAATGCGTTCAGGTAATCTGCAGGCGAATCACAGCTTAAGCAGCAAAGCGGGGAGAGAGAAAGAGGGGAAGAGAGAGGGAGAGAGAGGGAGAAAGAGCGCAGTAGAGTGAGTGAAAGAGACGCAGGCTGCACTAACATTTGTCATTACACATTAATAGCGCGTCATTAATCTTTTCGTGAGCTGTTGGCCGGCTGAATGCTGTGTGCTGTGTGTACCGCTACCAAGGGCCGAGTACCGTTAATTAATGTATGCCATTTAGCCGGAAAATTGCAGGGGTGCACAGACTCCCCACACACACACACACACACACATACACATACGAGTTGCCTGTGTGCAGGCCCATCATAATGAGCGCCAATTTAGTGTCGCTGTGTGTGTGTGTGTGTGTCTGAGTGCCTGTGTGTGTGAGTGAGTGTGTGAGAGTGTGTGTGCTGTTGTCGCCACCGCAAACAAGCAAAGGCCAAAGCCACAGGCCCCCATACCATGGCCTTTTGCCTGAACTCTTCCCGTCACACTCTCTCCCCGTCTCACTCTCACTGCCAGCCCAGCAGGTATGCTTGATTAATGCTTTATAACAGGACACACACACCCACACACACACACACATTCAAACAAAACAAGGATGTCGCTGTCTGAATGCTGAGCCCGCAGCTGTCGCCCCCTCGAACTGGACCCCAGCATTTTAACATTAATTTAGTGGAATGCTGCAAAGGACTATGAAAGCTTTTCAGCGTCGTCGTCGACACATGTTAATCCTCTGTCGCTGCCGCTGCCGCTGCCGCAAGCACTCACATTCACATTCACATACACATTCATATTCACAATCACATGCGTATTCGCATTTACATTCATTTGAAATCAGCCCCAACTCGAAAGTTGCGTAATCGCTTTTTGGATACATTTTCCGATTTTGGCAAAGATTTAAAGAGGATTTCGCGAGGGCAAGGCTGAGCAAATTAGTGAAATTCTATAATTTTTGCAATATGCAAACAGTTTAGATCTCTGAGAGCTCTTAGCAGTGCTTAGCCCCTTTGAAATTTTTGTTAATTGAAATTTTTGTGTGTTGAAATTTGTCAAATTTGTTCTATAGAAAATTCCAAAAATTTTGCCAAAAACTTTTTGTTCTCTTTCACCTTTTCCATGTGCGATTCAGATTCAGATTCCGCTGAGGAGGATGGCTGCGAATGCTGTCCGCCGCCCTGCTGCGGCCTCTGCTGCTGCGATCCCTGCACCTCGTACTGCATATTCGATCTAGAGAGCGCAGTCTTTGGTAAGCTCTGATCTCTGATTCCCTGCTTCCTCTCTCTCTCTACTTATTTGCCCCTCTTGCCTCGTCTAGATACACGTCGCATTTACGAACGCGCCTGCATGCAACTCTGCGCCAGCTACGACCGAACGCTGCCCAAGGAGGTGCTCATCCAGTGCGGTCCCATGGAGACGCAGGAAATGGCCGAGTTCATATGCCGCAAGTGCAATCTGCCCATACCCTGGGAAGAATTTCTAACACAACTGAATGAGCACACATGCGAGCTGGTCGGCACGCCGGCCATGATGGACGGCGTGGAGCGTCTGGTCGTGCATTTGGCCAGGAGTTGCGTGGGCCTGGCACTGATCACGTCCAGTCCCCGTGCGGTTTATTGCAAAAAGATACGCGGACGTGAAGCATTCTTCAATCTATTCGATCATGTGCTCTGCGCCGATGAATACAATCGCCCCAAACCGGATCCGGATTGTTATCTGCTGGCCATGTCTATGTTCTGTGACAAACCATCGCCGGACTGTTGCCTCGCCTTCGATGGCACGCCCAAGGGTGTGCAGGCGGCACGGGACGCACGACTTGCAGTGATCATGTTGCCCGAACCGGATTTGCCTTGCTGCTACTCGGAACTGGCCACACAGCGCCTCGAATCGCTGTCCCAATTCAATCCCACAGACTTTGGCATGCCCTATCTGGAACCACAACCGATTTCGCCGCCCGTACCGCCGCCAGAGCATTTGAAGGTGAAGATAGGAACGCCAAGATCGGGTAATTTGACGGCGGCTGGAAGTAAACACAAGCGCGACATGGTGCCGCCAAATAAGAAGCGACAGAAGAAGAGTGTTATAGACGATGTATTCGCACCAGTGGGGGCGGTTTAGATGGGATTCTTCCATTTAATCTTCCATAACTATTTAAAGAAATAAATAAAAATCCAACTTCCTAAAGAAAAACAAGTAGAGAAAGCTACAGTCGAGCGCGCCCGACAGTAAGATACCAATCGCCCAGTTTCGAAACAAATTATCACACATTTAATTCCATAAAAAAAACGCCATTATTTATGTTCATACCAAGGAAGCAGGAAGCTGTAACTTCAATACTTCTCCAGATAATTGAAAATTATTGATTTGCGTGGGCGGTGGGCGTGGCAACAAAAATTGAAAATAAACTCGATCTACCTATGGTATACAGGAACCTTCATGTGAAATTTGGTGACTCTAGCTTTTGTTATAGCTGAGATCTAGACGTTAAAAGGGACAGACGGACAGACAGACGGACATGGCTTAATCGACTCAGCTAGTGATCCTGAGTCAGAATATATATACTTAGTGGGGTCTGCCACGCCTCCTTCTGCCTGTTACATACATTTGCACAAACTTAGTATACCCTTTTTTGACCATTTTCAATGGTCGAATGGTATAAGAAAACAGGCTTTATGCTACCCAAGAAATAATTTCAATTTTTATTTATGGTATATGAACGTTGCTAGCAAAGTGTCTCCACTTATATGCACGCTGCTGTACTAGAGCAAGCCTGCAGCGGACTTATTAAGTGCCTTAGAGATTTATTTTCTATAGGATTTATTAGCTTTTAATACAGAGCAAACACTTTTATTACCTTAGTTGAGTCAACTAATTTCCCAACATTTCCGCAAAACTGAGCCTTTTCAATTTCCCTGCGATGCGAATCTATAAACAGGATAAGTCAAACAAATAAATCACAATTAAATTGCTTTCACCGACTCACTCACCTACGGTTTGTCTCCTAAGCCAATTGTTGACAATTTAATTATTCAGCATATTACGCATACGCCGTGTGTGACCCGTAGACATTGCCAAGACGTGTGTCTGTGTGGCTGCTGCCATCACAACTTGCTGCAACTTTTGCCAACTTATAATTACTTAATGTTCCAAGCAGACTGTCGACAGACAGACGGGGGGAAGGGGGAAAACCCCGCCACCTACTCCATGCCGTCTGGCGCTCATAACCGCTGCTAGCCGGCGCACATAAAAGTAGAGTGCATAAACCTTTTAACTCTTTAGACTGTAACTCTGCTTTTTATTTTATAATCATTATTTTTTTCCACTCTCTCTGCTGCTGCCACTTCCTTCCGCTTTGCCTAATGAACGAACGCTGCAGGAAACACTCAAGGGCAGACGAATAAAGCAAGTGAATGAGAGGGAAAAAGTGTGCAGAAGTAAGCGCAGATTTGCAGGGACTACAGCAAGTGTTTCCCTCTTCTTTGGCTCTTTATTTAATTAAAGTCCCCTGCAGGAGCCCCAAAGTTCTTTATTTGTCTATGTCTTTCGTCTTTCGTTATTTCAATTGGCTTTGTATTCCTTGAAATAAACTATAATTTTCACCTGCTCCCTTGTAGTAAGATCAGATTGATTAGGAAAGACAAAAACTTATTTCTTCACATTAAAATTCTTACACAATTCCAATTTACACTCTAACAATTTAGATATATATTTTTTTGTTAATCATTAATAATACAGATCGCTATCCATGTAATAATTATTAATGATTGATTTTTCTATTGTTCTTCGACTTGACTAACCAAACGTGTATTGTTCCTTGTAGTCGAAGGGTGGCAGGCCAAAGTGTTCCGGCTGAAAGCACTCCAAGGAGGGCAAAACTTGAGTGGCACCCACAAGGTATTCGGGAGTCACCGTTGGATCGGGAGTCATGACCACCTGCATGCCTGCGGCACGACCTGCCTGCATGCCAGCTGGCGAATCCTCGAAGACCAAACAGCATTCCGGCCGGACAGGACGAGGGAAACGCTCTGCTGCCAGCAAATAAATATCCGGTGCAGGTTTGCCATTCTTCAGTTCGGGATCATTGCCGCAGACAACGTGATGAATGACTGAGAGAAGATCGCAATGGGGTCGCGACTTGAGCTGGTAGCTACATCCATACGATGATGTGGCTATGGCCATGGGAATTCGCTCATTGTGTAGATGGATCATCAGGCGTTCCGCACCTGGCATAAGAGGCACATTGTCGAGCAGTTGAAGAGCTTCGTTCTCATACAGCGTCGCAAACTCTCTTTCTTCCACGGGCAAATCGAACTCTGCGATCACCGTGCGAGCCAATGTAATCGATGGTCTGCCCACAATGCGCTGTTTGAGATCGGGTGTAAAGTCATGGCCAAAGGCTCTGATTACATTCGACACAGCTCTAGTGTAAGCCTTTTCCGAATCTGAAAGGATTAATATTATAAATATTCTTGTTTTTTTTTTTGCGATTGGGCACATGACACTTTACCCACTATGGTTCCATCGAAGTCAAAGATGACGTGCGAGACCTTTTGGTAGCACTCCTCAGCCGGCATTTTGTTGACCTGCCTGCCCTCTTTCCTACAACACAAACAAACAAATACTGAGCCTACATTTGCACGAGGCACATAACGTTAAGGGGCTCTGAAACGTAAGCCAACTTTGTTGAAGATTTTTTGAGTGGTCTATGATAAATTTTTAGAAAAGGCAACAAAACAAGGTCTTGTTCGTATGAACACTTAGATCCAGAGATTCTTAGAACTGGGGCTACCAAGTTTAGTAAATATGTGCTTTGTGGATGTAGATAAAACTTGATGTTCAATAGAATTTGGCCACGCCCCCTTCCATACATTAAGTTTAACCATACAAATGATTTCTGAATGGTAAATTAACTTTGGAGTATTTTAAGAATTAGTTGAAGTGGATGAACAGATAAAAGTTTCCATAGCAATTGAATTTCCTAATTTATCTCTTATTTTTATCATTTCTCAAAGTCCTTAAAAATTAGAAACTTATAAAAATTTACTGCTGTAACACTATATAAGGATTTCTTTTATAAAATTTTCTTAACCAAACGTGAATTTCGGGACATAATCGAAGGGCGGCAATCCAAAGAGTTCGGGCTTGAAGTCATTCAATGACTCGAGGACCATAGTTGCATTTCGTCTCTTTGCCATGGGTACACGTGGATCGGGAGTCATCACCACCTGCATGCCTGCGGCGCGTCCTGCCTTAACGCCCGTCACAGAATCCTCGAAGACGAGACAACATTCGGGGCAGGGTGCTGGCCTAAAACGCGATGCGGCTAGCAAAAAGATATCCGGTGCAGGTTTACCATTGACCAACTCCGGATCATCCCCACAGACGATATGACGGAAGGCGGGCAGTAGGCGGCAATGGGGCGTGGCCTTGAGATTGAAATACTTTTGCGTAGCCGATGTGGCAATAGCCATGGGCACGCGATATTCGTGCAGATGCAGCAGCAAACGATGCGCGCCGGGCATTAGTTTAACATTCCCCATCAGGCGGTATACCTCGTCTTCGAATCTCTCGTGGAGCTCCGACAGATCTATGGGTAGGTCAAGTTCATCGATCATCAGTGCACAGGCCTTCTTCGAGGGCAATCCCAAGCATTGCTCCTCCAAATCGTAGGTGTATTTCTTTTCAAAGTCCTTGAGTATATTGGTTACTGCCTCGGAGTATTGCTTTTCCGTATCTGTAAGGAGTAACGAGTCATAGAACAGTTTCACAACACTTGAAGGCTTACCCATCAAGGTGCCATCGTTGTCGAAGATGCAGTGCGTCACTCCATGATATAATCTTTTCGCTTTCGCCGCTGGCATTGTCCCTAATCGTATCTTCTACTAAAATTCAATTTCATCAAAATTTTGGAACATTGTTACAATCGGTTGACTGAGTTGAGGCCGAGAAACTTTTGAAAGAGGGTGTTCAGAATAGAAGATTTCTTTTCAGAACAAGTAACAAGCATCATTTGGGTAAGCACATATGCAAGGGAACAACAAGAGAAGCAATAATAGAACTGTTATACAACTGTTATACAACTGTTATACAACTGTTATACTCGTGTTATGCAACTGTTATACATGCCTTAAAGAGTTCTGCTTGCATAGAAAGTTTTGAATTTCCCCACAGCCCAGTTGCACTGCATATTTTATTCCACAATCTCGTAGAGCAATTAGAGCCACGCCTCTTGAGCCCTTTGGGAGGCGCCACCTGCTACAGTTGAGAGATCACGTTAATTTCATTATGCATCCCCAAGAAGAAATGTTGCCAAAGAAAATGCTTCACATGCATTTTAATTAAACTATTTTTGGCTTTCTGCGACGTGCAATTTAAAATACTTTGGCAACTTCCCCGGGCTGAGTTGCACTGGCAGCTGCAGCAGCAGCAGCAGCAGAGGCGGAGGCAGCATCTTGTGCGGGTGCCACACGAGGTAGCAGACTGCGCCTGCTGCAGCTGTCAATTTGGCGTCGTCTCAGTCTTGGGTTAGTTGCCCTTTTCCGAGCCCTGCTTAGCCTAATGCCACGCCCTAAAGTTCGAGTCGTGTTTTCGGGGGGAGTGGGTGTTATTCGGGGCGGAGTTGGGCTCTTGGTTTGCGCGTTGCCTTCAACTTGCCGCATGTTGTTGCAAAGTTGCGAAATTGATTAAGCAGTTGCCAGTTGCCACGCGTAGCAGCGACAAACTTCGTCATCGACGCAGCACGTGCGGCACGTTGACAGCTTGGCGGCATCGTTGAAAAGGGGCAACTTAAGCTCGTGTAGGTAGCAAGGGGGCACCTCTTTTTTGGCGAGGGGGCGGTAACCTGCAAAGCACTTAATGCTTCTAGATTTACTATACGTATTCTGTAGGATAATCTTGGGAATTATGAATGGTAGGAGGAAAAGTGCTGAGCAACTCTTCATAAGTTGTCAGAAAATCAGAATACTCATTACTTTTTGCAAGTGTAACAAAATCATGTTCTTAAATTGATTTGTATACCCTTCAAACGTTAAAAAGGGTATACTAACTTTGTGCAAATGCATAAGAAGGCGTGGCAGACTCCACAAAATGTATATTCTTGTTCAAGATCTCTAGCTAAATCAATTAAGCCCTGTCCGTCTATCTGTCCGTCTGTCTCTCCATCTGCCAGTACGTCTGTCTGTCCGTCTGTCCGTCTATCTGTCCGTCTTTCTGTCCATCTGTCAGTCCGTCTGTCTGTCCGTCCTTCTTTCTGTCCGTTTGTCTGTCCGTCTGAAAGAGCACCCAGATCTCAGCTATTATGAGAGCAAGATACACCAAATTTGACATGAAGAGTTCAGTATATTTTTTGCCTAAAAAGCTTAATTTAATCTTTAGATGCCACGCCCACAGGGACTGCAAATCGAATATTATGTTATGCATTTAATTTGTAACGAATTTAATATAGTTAAAACTTTGAGGCTTCTTGAAAAGTCGGGTAAAGGGTATCTTAGTGTCGGGTCTGCTGAGCTGTAGCTTTCATTATTTTTTTTTTTGATTTTTTCCTTCTTTTTGTTGTGGTAAACCGCAATAAAAACCTGCGACTGTTAGTCGATAAAATGGCTTTAATTAATCGGAAGCGCTGCGTCAGCTGTTGCCACAATGAGGAGCAGGGGGAGAGACAGTGTGAGGAAAGAGGTCCGTCAGGGGGGGGGAGTGGTGAGTCCGACTAGACTTTGAACATTTGAATGCGGCGACGAATTGTGCGCATAAATTATGCACTCGACCATTTCGGGCCGAGCGCATTTATGGCCACAACGTTTTTTGGCCACATTGCGAGGGCAGGCAAGGTGGTGGCAAGGACGGGAAGAGGGATGAGTTTGAGGCTGGGCTTTGGTGTTTTTCGCCACAGCCGACTGGCCGGGAACAATATGTTGTAAACGTTTAATTTGCGCGCACATCTCTAATCGCTGTCCTGGCAACGTGCAGCGTGCAACGTGTGGCAGCACCCAACGACGCGACGGTCGCGACGGTCGCTTGTAATTGCGTTCATTGAATTGTTAACTGGATTCGTTGTCTACGTCCGAGCAGAGCAACTGGCCGCAACCGCAACTTGCAGCGGCAGCGGTGGCAGGGCTAAAAGCCGTTGTTATCCTTGTGGTTGCTGTGGCCGTGTGTGTGAACCTGTCTGTGTGTGTGTGTGTCCCTTGAGTTGATTTGGTTTCGGCGAGGCTACGACGACGCACTCCGCACTGCGTTTCGACTGTGGCCATTGATGGCCCCAATCCCGGTCAATGCACATCAAACTTTTTGGCCGTCTGCATGCGGCATTTATTGGTATTGTTCCAATTAAAGTTCGACTAGCCCCATAAAGTATGCAAACACGTAAAACTACCACTCCGACTTGGCTACTGGCTGCCACAGGACATTAATGTGCCATGCAGGAGAAGGAGGAGGAGGAGATGGAAGAGGCAGCCAATAAAAGGTAATAAAACCGGAGCAGCAATGCCAGAGCTAAGCTGATGCCGAACTGCGTTGCACGAACTGCAAAGAGACTAGCTCATAATTAAGTAGAGGGGAAGGCAGACAAGGGGGAAAGGGCACAACAAGTTGGCTAAGTAGTGTAATAGAAACTTGGCCTGCTTAGGGCTGAAACAAATCTCAAGGGAACAGCATGCACTGACTCGCTCTGAATGAGGTCACAAATCGGGATAGAGCTTTGTTTAATATTTTAAACAATAAAATTTAAACATTTTGCATTTATTACATTTTATTATAATTAATTTATTTAATATTTTTTTCTATTTTAAATTTTATCAAATTTTTTTTTTATCTAATTTTATTTATTTACAATATTTTATATTTATCTTTATAATTCCCAAATCTACCGACAATAACTAATTAAATAATTTATTTAAAAGTAACTGTCAAATTTTTTAAATTTTTTTTGAATATTTATTTATCAAGTACAAAGATCTTGAGACAACCCAGAGCGAGCAGCAACTCATGTCTTGTCTTTTCATATTTCCTAGACAGAACTTCTGCACACCGCATGGAACTCTCCCCAGCCCACCCATTGGGGGTAGCTGCCTTAGGCAAGTCACACATACGCCGAGTCTGAGTGTTTTTGCACTCAATAAATATTGTCTGACCGCACACTATCTATCGCTCATCGAGGTCTCAAATGTCAGACAGCCTGCCATGCATACTCACACATGGCCAGGAGCAGCCTGGAGCAACTGGAGCAGGAGCAGGGAGCAGGATGAGTTGCCCGTCGAGCTCGTCGAGTCATCACGCATCACACAGTCTGTGCAGAGCTCGACCCTCGCTTGTGGGCGCCCCCGAGGCGCACTTGAGCGATTTCCCAGCGGTGGCTCGAGCAGCTTCAGTGCCAACTCCGTTTGCAGGCCAAAAATGCAAGGCGCCCCGCAACAAAGTACAAAAAGCATGGCACAAAGTCCAATTTGTTTGTAATGGCATTTACTTTGTTTACAAAATAAATTTTGTATGCATAGCGAGTAGTTGACTCCCCTTTCTCTAACTCCTATCTCTCTGGAGCTGAGTCCGACTGGGTCTGGCATGCACTAACTGAGTGCGCGACAAGCTACAAGCTCGCCCTGAAAAAAAAGGGGCAAAATAAAAGGAAGACGAAAGGAAATAAAATAGATGGATGCATATAGAAATTCTAAAATCGCTGTACCATAAAATTTCCCCATCGGGCGTTTGGGGTTTTTCGCTATGCCATTCCTGGCAAGGACGATTCTCTTGCCTTTTCGCTGTTTAATTTCACAATTGTCCTTTTCGATAGATGGAAAGGAAAAGAAAGAGAGCGAGTTTGTTAGGAAGTTATCTATTCCGGTCAGGACTGTTGTGGTTTGTGATTTATGTTTGTTTATGTTGTTCAACATTTGTTTTATTTACCACATAAATACAAATAGAAACCCGGGCGTAACTAAGCGGCTTAGACAGAGAGAGAGAGAGGGAGAGAGAAAGGAAGAAAGACAATGCCAGTAAGTGCTACCTGGGTTTGAAAATATTAGTGCCGTTTAGCTTGTGCTTAGCCTAGGTCAAAGTTCTTAGTCGAGCTTAGCGAAAGCTTTAAGTTTTCCCGATCTTCGACCAACTGTAACTCTGTTTAATTCTGCTAAAGTTTATCGAAATCTTTCTTTAGTTTATTTAAACAATAAATTGTTTTTTTTTTTTTTAAACGAATTGAAGTTTCGCTGAACAGTTACTCTTCGGAGTCCTTTTCCTCGGAAATAGGGCTAACACTCTCCAAGTTGGGACAATCCTCTTGGTTGACAGGCGTCACATCTTTTAGCGAGAATCCTGCCTGGGAGGCGGCAATTTTGATTTTGTTCATAAGCAATACGCCGGGATCTCTATGGCGAGTCTGAAGACTAAGAACCTCTGTCAGAAAACGATACGTTATTATTGCATACGGTATAAGGTAATATCGTTTCATTTTATCGACAACTTACGATAACTCTTTGCGGTTTTATTGAAGCAGGAAAAGCGAACCGCATATGTTGTGTAATCCGTATCGACGATCCAATGAGTGATGGGAGAGCGATTCTCTTTGGCATATCGGAAGATATATTATATAAGTTGAAGATATATTTTGAACTGCACTTATCATACTACATACCAACCGCTACCAAGGGTTTCGTGCGAAATTGCCCGTTTTCATGGTCATTATAGACAACGGAACGTTTTACAAACGGCTCGCGATTGCTGCGATATTTAGTAAAGATTCTTATAATAATTATATAATACATTTGCAGTTGGGTCAATCGTTACTTACGCATCGCGCAGTGTAAGCGTTTTCATATAGTAACCATTATCTTCATCGTAGAAAATCCAAGTTGTTGCACAATCGTGTCCATGTTCAGGTATGGGTGACCGGAACTGGCTATACCAGATACCTTCGAATTTCCTCATATCAAATGGGCGCGTAGTGGGCACATTATTTGGGCAATGTCCATCCTTGAACATGGCATAGGTTAGCCCGATGGCAAGGCAAACGATAACGATGCTATAGATACGGTAGCAAGTCTTTAGATATATGTGCATAATAATATTAATATTTTCTTTACGTACCAAACTAGCGCCCTCATATTTGCAAATGACCAAAAATATCATTTGCTACAACATGGAACAAACAGATTTGCTACAGTTAAGTAATGATAGGTTTAAAGCAAAAGTGGTGTATCTGTTACTAAGTCGATAAACTACATATATACGTACATATACATATGTTTGTATACCTTGTGACCATTGAAAATTGACTTTCGGTCTGTATGAACGTGAAGATCTTAACTATTCGAAAAGAAAGACATGCCAAACTTGGCATAAAGAAAACTTATGCAACTAAAGTGCACTTTAAATGTTAGATGCCACGCCTACTAGCTCCTTAAATGAATAATGTCAAACCTATGCTCCCAATTGTAGCTTTCGTTACTTGTTTTACTTTTATTAAAATATTTATTATATTTTTATTTGGCTGAAAACTTTAACAGGCACAAATCGATTCAAGTATCGCTGGGGCAAGCTTCTTGCGGTATCCTTATGAACTTCTTTATATCCAGGCCTGAATACTCTGCCAACTTTTTGGCTACATAAACAGTATCCACGGCTGGCATGCGTGCGCGAGTTTGTATGGCGGCCCATTCTTAAATTATAACAAAACAAAAATATATAGGGTATTTTTTTTTTGCAAGCCACTTTGCGAGTAGAAACAACTTACGAAAGTTAATTACATTGTCCGCATCGAAGCACATGTAGTGAATGCTGAAATTCTCGTAGTCTGTGTCCAATACATACACCTCGACACCATACGGAAAGCCTGGGAAGAAGAATGATTAGATGGAACTGCCTAAGTGCACGGCATTTAATATCACCTTTATTCTTGGTGTTCAAAATATATTTGCCGTTCCGAGCATCTATCCTGAGAATGTTTTCTTTCAACGACTTGACTGTGCCGGAACTATGTGGAAAATATATTATGATCTTTTATTAGATATTGAGTTTTTTCTAATCACAACTCACCGAGGATCGATTGATTTGACTTTGATGGAATATTGATTATCTGGCTCCTGTTGTACATTGATGGATCTGCATTTGGCCAGGGTGTTCAAAAGGCTCGGATACATCATTATAGTATACCATTTGCCCACATAACGCTTCATGTCTAGATCTCCAACAGATGTCATGTTCCCCGGGCAGGGTCCGGTGCCGACCTGGAATGCTAAGGTTTTTGACAGCAACAAAATTGCTGCGCTACTGTAAAATAAAGAAAAAATAAATTTGAAATTTTAATACCAAAAAAACATAAAACAAATTTCCTACATGTAGACTACAGAGAACATATTTAGAGCGTTTGATTGGTCAGGAAATTTATACTGAATTGGCTAGAGTCAAGCAAAATGCGAAAAGCCCAATTGGGTCACACATGATTCGTTGCGGAAATTTGACAATATTTTTGCATTAGACCATGCAAAAAGATTTCTAAGCTTCGACAAATTGAACTTTTCAATACAAAAATAAATCAATAAATAAATTTGAATAAAAAGCTTTGTTTTTTCTATATTGCATCTAAGCTACAAACTAGATTTCTCTTCTGTAAGCTTCACTCTCCCTTAGATGGCAATGTGACACATTAATTAAAGCTCTCGCAATCTTCAAAAACTCCCAATGAAGTTTGTACAATAATCAAGGTTATTATTAAGCTTATACCTTAAAGAAAACAAAATTACGTTTTGCTAGCTAAACTTTTTATGTCTGTTTGCAGCTTTGATGCTAGCGATCATCTAGCTTTACAATATGGATCATGAAGTTTTTCTTTTTTTTTTTTTAAATTGTAGAGACGCTAAAAATTTCTCATGTTGAGGTTACGTTTTGGGCGGTACAATCATCCTGGTCAGTATCCAGAAGCATTGCAGCTGAAAGCTTATTCTCCTCGAGCACCTTGCGTGCATCTTGCACAGCCTCTGCGGAAGGTTTACGTTCGCGAGTTAAAATCCAAACATTTTCTGCAATGACAAATTGTTATTAATATGTTGAAAGCCCACATGTCTCACTCAATACTCACTGAAATGAAACAACTTGGTAAACCCGACGCAGTTATAGACAACTGCATAGTTCTTGTAGTCGGTGCCCAGGACCAAATAGTTTGGTTCGGTTTGGTTCGAGGGCTCTGAAAGTAGCAGATAAAAGGAACAGAACACTAGGGTTGTGCATTGATTAACATTGATTGCTTAGGTGCAGATAACTAACTAGAACTTTTGGAGAATGACAAGTTCAGCTGGCCGGGAGCCACGATCGATGCTGTTCCATTTGTTTCCACGTTAAAGTGTATACTGAAAATGGAAATTATAAGTGAAAGTAAGTGAAGATAAACACACAGATCTGAACTTACAGACTCATAATGGCTGCAATAGACACATTCAATGTGAAATTCTCGCCATTCTTGTAGTTTGTGTAGATGCATTTCATGCCCACTTCATTGAAGCTTACATACTTTGAGTGCTCGTACCAGACACCCAAATACTACAAAGTAAAGAAAGTAAGGTTAGCTATATGAGTCAATGAGCCCCTAGATAGCTAAAAGAGGGAAAAAACAAATAAAATATAATATGTTGCCATATTGATAAAGAAATACATATGTCAAAATCAAGTTCGCATAACACCTGCTCTAGACAGCATAGAGATTTCCAGTTACCATTAAATAAATCAGGTTCCACCGGTACCGCAACAAATACCTTACAATTTTCTATTTATGAAATCTCAATAGTGTATCTAATCTTTTGGCATAGCGAATTGGTTTCTTCTAGCTTGTTCTGTCTTAGATAAGAAGCCCTGACTAATTATTTACGCGTGTCTACCAAACTTGAAAATAAAACTAATCTTGCACGGTACGTAACTTCAATCGTCATGTAATGTAGCTACGTTTCTGCATCTTATCGGCATTGCAGAAAATTAATTAGGCAACTTTTCAGTTTGCAAGCCCAAGTTATTAATTAAAATCGATTCACAATCGAGTAACATTTGATTGACTGTGGCATCGATTCAAGTGCTTAACAAGTGTTGTGGCAAGTCGAGCAGAGAATCGCGCAAGTCTCGTGAGCACTTACCGCATTCAAATCAAACTTGTTCATAATCTTGACCTCAGGACAGCGACCCGTCGAGGGTAATTGAGCGGCGACAAAGGCCGCCAAAGTGAGCAGCCAAATTGAAGTGCTGCAAGTAGATTTTCCACAGCTCGAAGAATCAATTAAGTTTTCACGGAATTTTCAACAACTCACCAGAAACTCGTTTGACCCATTCTTCTTCTTTTTTTGTAGTTAACTTCGTCTGCTTAGTTGTTTGAACTAAACTGAAATTCTTTCGGCTGCAGAGCATCATTTATAGATGCATCTGGGAAAAGCTCTCATCTTGGCCGCTAGAGCTTTTTTTTTGCACTCTAAAATTATAGAAAGTGAAATGATGCCGAGCTGTAGCAAAGTCGGAAGCGAGCGACTACGGTAGTGGGGCGTAAATGTGCATAAAAAAAAATATGTGGATTTATAAATGTTCTCGTGTCACTCGATGCACGCGATGAGTAAGGCCAACAAAAGCAACAACAATTCAACAAATGTTTTTATAGCTAACTGTATTACTGTGATTGTTACATAATGTCAGTTATGTGAAGATAAAAACAAACTGATAGGGTCTTTAATAGACAACAAACTCGTTGCTTGATAAGGAACTAAAGCACTCAAGTTGAAGTGCAATTATATTACATCAATCAAAATGGCATAAACAATTTTATAATAAAATTTTAATTATTTTATAATATTATTAAATTTATTGTATTAAAAAGGAAATTCAGCTTCGAAATGGCAAAGTTCGCGCAAAGCGAGAAAAAAATAATGCAACTTATACGATTCACAACAGAAATGAATCCGAAACATTTATTTAAACCATGAAAATGTATATTAACGCTAACATAAAATTGTTTTTTTTTTTTTTTTTTTTTTTTTTTTTGTAGATTCTGATGATACGATAGTCTTTTAAAAATTTTAAATAAAAGGTATCTTTCGTACATTGTATACGAAACTCATCTGCCAAATTTCATTTCGTTCCAAGCTCCAAAAGATCCAGAGATCTCATCAAATCTCTTTTTAACCTGTTACCTCAGAGGAACCAAGAAGGAGTTCTTGCAGACATCAATATACCCAAATCTTATAGGCGAATCTTTTTCCTTTTTGTCAACAATGGATATATATTTATTGAGTTTCTAGTAACGTTCTTAATTTCAAAGTGCAGTTAGAGCAATAAGCTGAGTTAGTAAGTTGTAATTGAAAAAATATAAACATAATTTTAAGGTATTACTTGAAGCAAGTTAATCACATTTCACATTCTTTTTGCCGCTCTTCTCTCTCAACTAAGCTCACATCATCGTTTAGAAATTCCATAAAAATATCGTAGAGACGCTGAACGAAGCGTCTAAGCAAATCTCATACACTTAGATTAAGTCCCTGCTCGTAGGACTCGGCAGAGGTTACGTTCTGGGATGCACAATCTTTCTGCACGGTATCAATGAGGAATGTCGATGAAATCTTATTGTCCTCGAGCACCTTGCGGGCTGTTTGCACAATCTCCGCACTAGGCTGACGCTCGCGAGTCAAAATCCAAACATTGCCTGCAATTAGAAATTTGCTCGATTGTAATTAACATGTACGACACGATGTCGATGTCGATGTCGTAGGTGTCGCTCCGCCAGTTGCCCATAAGGCAGTTAATTATGCACTTGCATTAATTATGACAAAATGGAATAACTGATTTGGACACCACAAGGTACAAGTTGGCTGCGAACGTGCTAGGCATACTCACTTAAGTGAAGGAACTTGGTGGCGCTGCTGCAACTATAGACAACTGAATAGTTCTTGTAGTCGGTGGCCAGCACCAAATAGTTTGGCCTGTCCGAGGGCTCTAAAAAAAGAGAAAAGTATAAGGAATGATATATGTTGCTTAGGCTGAATCACTTACTGGCACCTTCGAAGAAATTCACAATGAGCTGACCGGGTGCAACGAGTTTTGCAGTTCCATTGATTTTCGAATCGGAGCCGGTGCTAAGAATGGTAGAAGATTAGATTAAAAGAGATGTTCATTTGGCAGACCAAACTGAACTCACAGTCTATTGATGCCCACATTGAGCACGTTGACCGTGTCATTATCTCCAGCCGTGTATCTTGCATAGATGCATTTCTTGCCAATTTCAGCAAAGAATGGATACTTCGCCTGCTCGTACCAGACACCCAAATACTGCAGAGTAAACAAAGTCAGGTTAGCGCGATGAGTCAATGTGGAACTACCCTCGTTTATCATAAGGAAAAACAAACAAACAACAGGTGTTGTCTTATCGAGTATATCGCGAAAGCAGGTGAAGTTCAGACTGCCAAATATGACTAGCGTGTAAATCATGTTAACCCAAACACGGGCGGGCTCTCTTATCACACATCATATCAACAGATATGACAGATATGATCACATAAATAAGATGCTTAAATGTTTTATATCAATTTAAGTCCATAGTGAAATGGTTTAAGCATTGTTTGAGATATGCAATCTAACTAGTTATCTGTTAATTCTCTAAGAGAAGAGCGAGCACTTACCTCATTCACATCGAACTGCTCGACAATTTTGACCTCAGGACAGCGACCGGGCAGGGGTATCTGAGCGCTGACAAATGCCACCAAAGTGAGCAGCAAAATTGAAGTGCTGCAAGCAGATTTTGCACACTTTGGAAAAATCAATTAAGTTTACGCGGAATTTACAACGACTCACCTGAAACTCATTGTTGTTGTTCTTGTTGTTTATGGTTAGCCTAAGCGGTTTGCCTGTTGCTCGCTCAGTCGACTGAGAACTGACTGAAATTCTATCGAGTGCAGCGCATCATTTATAGAAGCATCTGAGCGAAAGCTTTTTATCATTTAGCCTGCGGAAAAGCTTTTCGCAATGCGTCGGCGTCGTTTGTTGTTGTGTGTGCAAACTCGTAGTGTATAGAAAGTGAAAAGTCGACGATCTGTCAATGTTTTTCGCTGCTCACTCGTTGCACGCGATGAGCTAAGGGAGCTGCTGCTTATCAGCAGCGAACTGTACAAAAGCAACAACAATTAAGCACTTATTGCTATTGTATTATATACATATAATTATAATAGTTACATACTGTAAGTTTTGAGTAAACAAAATAAAGGCAAATTGATTAGCTCTTCCGTATGGGCAGCTGGCCTGATTAGCAACTGCAGCAATTCAGTTTAAAGTGCGCAAAAATATTTATGGAAATTTGTATTATCAATTAAAGCTAAAAGTGAAATAGTTTTGTAATATATTTTTGCTTGGTCAACTTCGTTTTTTAAATATACATATATATTTTCAAGTCAATACTTTGTTTTGTTCTATTGTAGCCCTGTTGTTCGTATGAACATCTAGATCTCAGAGATTCTAGAAGCTGAGGTTACCAAATTTTGTAAAAAGCTGTCTAAGTGTTACATGCAGATAAAGCATAGTCCAAACAAGAAAGTAATACACAAATTTCATTGCAATTTCTTGTAACAATCTTTAATAGAAAGTGAAGCTATTACAAATTAAATACATATTCCAGCTGATCATCTTTATCACTCTAGAGCTAGAACTGGGTCAGGGTCACATTTTGTGAGGCACAATCGTTCTGTATGGTCTCAACAAGGAATACAATAGGAATTCCATTCTCCTCGAACACCTTGCGGGCTGCTTTCCCAACTTCCGCACTGGGACGACGCTCGCGAGTTAAAATCCAAGCATTGCCTACAATGAGAAATTGTTGCTCGATTGTAATTAACATGTTCGACACGACATGTCGATGTCGTAGGTGTCGGTCCCCCAGTTGACCATAATGCAATTAATTATGCACTTGCATCAATTATGACAAAATGGAATAACTGATTTGGTCACAAGTCCGATTGGTACGTGCTCAGCGTGTTTCCGCAAATACTTACTAAAATGTTGCAGCCTGCTGGAGCCGTAGCAGCTATAGACAACCGCATAGTTCTTGTAGTCTGTGGCCAGCACCAAATAGTTTGGCTTGTCTGTGGGCCCTGAAAGTTAGAGATGATATAAGGCATATACTAGAATGATGCCGAGTCACTTACTTGATTGTCCGGGGAATGTTACAATCAACTGACCGGGTGCAACAGGCCTTGCATTTCCTTCAATTTGTGAGGGGGCTTCAGTTCTGGAAAGTGTATTGAATATTGATAAAAGATCATATGTTAGAAAGCCCCAAAGACCGAACTTACAGTTTGTCGATGCTTGCATTGAGCACGTCGACGGTGCCATTTGCGCCTGCCGTGTATCTTGCGTAGATGCATTTCTTGCCTGCTTCAGCAAAGAATGGATAGCTGCATTGCTCATACCAGATGCCCAAATACTGTAAATTATGAAAAGCGAGGTTAAGCACGGTTTGCCTTATAGTTATAGAAACATCTCAAACCAGCAGGTGAAGTTCATTCCGGCAACATAGAAATTTTAAGTTATGATCAGATTGTGACTATCACAACAAAACTATTTTCTATAAATTAAATTTCAAAGTGTATCTAATCTACAGACAACACTTTGGTTCATTCTAGTTTCTTCTATATTTGATAAGAAGCTCAACTGTTTGTTGGGTGTCTGATAATATGAAAAAGAAAACAAATCTTTTATAGAATGTAAGTTCATTCAACTAGAAACAAATGCTAGCTATTAACCAGCTGCTGGGTATTAAGGCAGTAAGAAAAATACCTCAAAATATATATTATATCTTCATTTCATTTACATTTACAATCGCATGGGATTGTGGTGAATTTAAAAAACTAATGTGATCTGCGTTCAATAAAACGCCAAAATTTGATAGCTCTAGCTCTTATGGTTTCTGAGATCTAGGTGTTCATACGGACAATCTGCGGCTCGACATGACTTGCACTTACCTCATTTACATCAAAGTCTTCCACAGTTTTGACCTCAGGACAGCGACCGGGTAGGGGTACCTGAGCGCTGACAAATGCCGCCAAAGTGAGCAGCAAAATTGAAGTGCTGCAAGCAGATTTTGCACATTTTGAAAAAATCTATTAAAATTTTGGCGGAATTATCATTTACCCACCTGAAACTCATTTGTTGCATTGTTGTTGTTAGTACACTTAGTGCAATGTTAATAATTATTTATTTATGTTTGTTTACTTTGACTGCTCAGTTGTCTAAACTAGACTGACATTCGTATCGGCTGCAATGCATCATTTATAGCAGCATCTGCGAAAGCTTTTTCCATGCCTGCGAAAGCTTTCTGTGTGTGCTGTGTTTGAACAAACCATAAGGAGGAATGTCAACGATCCCAAGCTGGTGGAAAGCTAGAAAGGGGCAAGGAAAGGAAGAAATAGATCTGTTATCTGAATTTAAATGAAAATAAAGCAACAAGTGAAAAAATATACTGTTATTTTTATAAAATAAACCAATATTTCAAAAAAAAAAGATTAATTAAAATATATATTTAACTATATATACAAAATTCTGTATTAAATAATATAAATTGTAATGTAATTTTTCATATTATATATTTAATAATAATATTTATTTTAGATTTTCGTGTTTTTTTTTCCAATTGTTTAATTTCACTTTCTCTTTTTCCTTTTTTTCAAAATTCTTTCTGCGAATATTTTTCTAGGAAACGCAAGTTGTGGTTATCATTTGATAAGTCCCATTATCTCATTGGGGGGTGTCAAGAGCAGTTGCAATCCACAAACAGAACAGACATGCAGAGCTTTCGCTAGCATGTGGACTTTGTTCGTGGCGCCATCTGTTGTCTGCGTAACAGCTTGTGCATGCTGGCGCCATCTATGTGCTGCTTTTGGGCTGCTGAGTCTTGCACAGCGAGTGGCTTAGCATTCGTCTGGTCTATCAATGATTGAAGTCTCCCTTGCACACACACACACCTGGACACACGCAGACATACCTGGACTCAGGTGAAATTGTTGTGCTGCGGTTATTTAAAAAAAAAATTACATTTTCGTATTATTAAATTAATTAAATGCAAGCCACAAATTGAGTTAAATGTGCAAAAATGCGGCCCACGGCAAAGGACGACGAAAGACAGCGCAGCGCAGTCCATTCACATATGGCAAAAGGTAGCCAAGCTTGTCTATATGTATATGTTTATCTAAGAGGGTTGCCCAAGCAGTTCTGGGTTAAGTGAAGTCGCTTAAAATATTTGATATATATTAAAGTAAATAAAATTGTTGTTAATTTTGGCCAGAAGTTTGCAACGCACCTTAGAAAACACCTCTATAAAGTATATATTCTTAATCAGCATCAATAGGGCAGTTGAACTAGTTATGTCCGTCTGTCCGTCCGTCCGTCCGTCTGTTGCAACGCAAACTAGTCTCACAGTTTTAGAGCTATCTTAATAAAACTTGGTATACATGTTTCTAATAGCTGCACGCTGTAAATAAGTCGGAACGAGCCAGATCGGACCGATATATCGTATAGCTGCCATAGAACCTATCGGTAGAATTTTGCTATTTTTTGAGGTATCGCTATGAAACTTTTCCGCTATATGTCTAAGTATGCTCTTAAAAGGCTGTCAAAATTTGATTGAAATTAGACCGATATATCGTATCATTATCGTAATCATTTTTCAAGATATCGCTGGGAAACTTTTCTGATATATGTCTAATTATGTCCATTAAATGCTAGGCAAGTTTTCTTAAAATCGGACAGATATATCACTAAGTTACCATAGATTTAATATTTGGAGTAAGGGTATGCAACCATAGCATTTCTTACTTGTTTGGGTTTTCTTCTTCTCGTATTTCGTATTTATTTTATAACTCTTCTGACACCCCTCGCTTTGCTCCAAAATGCCTGCATTAATGTTTCTGCCTCTGAATGCGCTGCCAACTATTTTTGTATGGGAATTTATGGCAGTCCACCTTGGCCAATGCGACAAGTGGGGGAAATGGGGAAAGGGTCACAGTTTGGATTGGGTTGATGATCTGCTTGGATGGATGGATTGGTTTGGCAGCTGGGGGTCGGGTCGGGACTGGTTTACTTGGATTTGGTGTCGTTTGTTGTGCGGCGTGTAGTAATTAAATTTAAAATATGTATACACGGCACACGAGTTTGGCAGGCATCAGGTTTGGATTGGGGTTTGCCAGGAGCGGACGTGGGGGGAGGTTGATAATTTTGTCAAAGGCAGCGCCCGGCAGGACTATGAAACCGATGCCATAAGCTGATGCGCTGCAATGCAAACACACGAGAGAGTGGGAGAGAAAGAGAGAGAGAGGGGAGAACATGCATTAAATACACTTACGCGTGGCACTCGCACACATTTCAATCATTTTGCCTTTTTAAGTGTATTTTGCGGTTGCAGCGCTTTATGCGCATTTTGTGCTGTGTAATTTGATTTATCTGCCTTGCCCCTGCCCTACTTTCTCTCACTCCCTCTCTCCCTCTCTGTGTGCGTGAAAAGAGAGTGAAATCGGTGTCCTGCGGCGTACAGGAAGTGCGCGTGTCGCCATTTAATTGAGAGGCAGCCATTTAAAAATGGCCAAACAAATTGAATTAAATTTCATGATTGTTCTGGCAATCAACAGTTGACACGCACCAAGTGCAGAGAGTGGATGCACTACAAACTCGCTGCCGGCTGACCTTTAACCCAATTCCTTGCGGGCTTAGCACTGGGTGTGAGCTGTAAGTGGGTGCAGGCAGGCTGTCTGCCTGAGAGCGACACAACATGACGCAATTTGGATTTAGAAGCACACACAATCACACACTTACCCACACAGAGATTGCAGCTAAACACACACACACACTCTAACTTGGCCTAGGCCACTGCTAACGTAGTTGCACTTTTTGCATGACTTGTGACAAGGATTTTACAAGGATATTTGGGACAAACACACTCGGCACAACCTGATGAGTTCTGCAGCGAAAGCCGCTTAAAGCGTTGCAAGCTGAGAAACAATTTCACAATTCTAGCAACAATTAGCTACGATTCGATTAGACTGGATTAGTTTGGTTGATAGAGTGGACAAGTTTTTTTTGGGGCAAGTAAATTTCAAATGAAAATTTGCAATTTTGTGCAGCATAAATTGTTGAAGGGGGAAATTGAAATGAAACGTTCGACCAACTTCGTAGTTGCACTAACTTCGTGTACCAAACCTGTAAAGCTATAACCTTATTACTTTCCTTGAAATGCGTAAATAATCGATTTGCATGGGCGGTGGGCGTGGTAGCAAAAATTTGAAAAAAGCTTGATCTGCGTATGGTATACAGGAAGCTGATTGTCAAATTTGGTGTCTCTAGCTTCGGTAATAACTGAGATCTCGACGTTCATACAGACAGACGGACAGACGGACATGGCTCAATAGACTCGGAGTCTCTCTTTGAATTTTTTCAGTTTTTTTAAATTGTTGCCAAAAATGAAATTTGATAAGCTTATGCACATGTTCTTTCATAGCAAGCAACTGCAAGTCAAAGCCTTTTCTTTGTGCAACTATCCGCTTACAGTGCACGCTGAAAGTATACGTACATACGTGTATGTACAAGCATATTAGTGTGCACTAAGTTCAGAAAATGATTTATTATTATTGTGCGAGTGAAGCAGCTCGTCAAATATGCCATCGATTGATGCTGCACAAATAATAAATAATTTATTTAACAGCTTGTTTTTTGTATGTGGTGGCATCAGTTGTGCCACTGTGCAACAATGGGTGGGCAGACAACAAAGAGAGTGCAGGGCAGAAGCGCTGCAAAGTATTTTGATTTGTGCAATAAGAATTGTCGTTTCGCTGCCAGTGGCGGCAATTTCTTAAATTTTTTATAGCGCATAACCTGTCTGGCACACATGCGAGGGTCCTTCCCCCCCTAGTCCCCCCACCTGCACGCTCCATCTTGGACTCCAGGACTCCCCACAGCGTCATCCTGGCAGCGAACTTAGCGCGCGTTGTTTGTTGTTTGTCGTTCGGCTCAAAGTTAGCGAAGCGCCAAGACGCACAAGGAGACGCAGCCATGGATGTGGGGGAGCAGGAGGCAGGAGGCAGGCAGACAGCGTCGTCGCTATCGTTGGCTACGCTTATTGCATTACGCCAAGGAGCTGAGCTGAGTCGAGTCGAGTCAGTCAGCGTGTGCGTGCACACAGCCAGTTAGGGGGACGGGGCGCTGGCGTCGGCGACGGAGTCAGGAAGCGGCTCAGGATATATCCTCGCCAAGTGCAGCTGATGCCACTTTTGGCCCGTGGCAGCTACGCGCGCTGATGGCGTGCAAAAGGCGCAAAAAAAAGCCAAAGGAAGCGCAAGCTAAAAATAACAAGAAACGGAAATCAGCGCGAGCGATGCCACGAAGATTGAATATCCTTACCTGACGATAAAGAAGACAGAAGACGAAGAAGGAAAACCTTTGTACGTAGATTTTTCAAAAGCTTTCAAAAGCAGCAAATAAAGTTCCAGCAACTTTGGAGAAAGTTCCAGAGCTTTTGTTTAAATTGAATGAAAGCTCTTTGCTACAAAAGCTCTTGCGAGATGATATTGGTATAGCAACTTTTGAGTAGATTCTTCATTTCGAATCTTTTGGAAATTTAAGTCAAACTTTAGGGAAAGTTTCAGAGCTTTTGCTTAATCTCAATGAAAGCTCTTTGCTACAAAAAGTTCCTGCGAGATGATATTGTTATAGCAACTTTTGAGGAGATTCTTCATTACGAATCTCATGTGAAACTTAAGTCAAACTTTAGGGAAAGTTGCAGAGCTTTTGCTTAATCTCAATGAAAGCTCTTTGCTACAAAAAGCTTTTGCAAGTTGATATTGTTATGGAAACTTTTGAGCAGATTCTTCATTACGAATCTTATGTGAAACTTAAGTCAAACTTTAGGGAAAGTTGCAGAGCTTTTGCTTAATCTCAATGAAAGCTCTTTGCTACAAAAAGCTCTTGCGAGATGATATTTCGTTTGGCAACTTTTGAGCAGATTCTTCATTTCCAAACTTATGTGAAACTTAAATCGAACTTTAGGGAAAGTTGCAGAGCTTTTGCTTAATCTCAATGAAAGCTCTTTGCTACAAAAAGCTCTTGCAAGTTGATATTGTTATAGAAATTTTTAAGCAGATTCCTTATTACGAATCTTATGTGAAACTTAAGTCAAACTTTAGGGAAAGTTGCAGAGCTTTTGCTTAATCTCAATGAAAGCTGTTTGCTACAAAAAGCTCTTGCAAGATGATATTGTTATAGCAACTTTTGAGCAGATTCTTCATTGCGAATCTTATGTGAAACTTAAGTCAAACTTGAGGGAAAGTTGCAGAGCTTTTGCTTAATCTCAATGAAAGCTCTTTGCTACAAAAAGCTCTTGCAAGTTGATATTGTTATGGAAACTTTTGAGCAGATTCTTCATTACGAATCTTATGTGAAACTTAAGTCAAACTTTGGGGAAAGTTGCAGAGCTTTTGCTTAATCTCAATGAAAGCTGTTTGCTACAAAAAGCTCTTGCGAGATGAAATTGTTATAGCAACTTTTGAGCAGATTCTTCATTGCGAATCTTATGTGAAACTTAAGTCAAACTTGAGGGAAAGTTGCAGAGCTTTTGCTTAATCTCAATGAAAGCTCTTTGCTACTTTTGAGCAGATTCTTCATTACGAATCTTATGTGAAACTTAAGTCAAATATAATGTTATAGCAACTTTATAGCTATAACTTCGTTTCTTCTCTCCTTCAGCTACAAAGCTGCTGAAAAAGTCTGGTAAACCTGCAATTGCAGCGCACACAAATATGAGAATTGGCACAGCTTCTGCTACGCAACTCTCTCTCTCTCTCTCTGTCTCCTTCCCGCCCGCTAACATTTCCTGCAATATCCACCCCCTCACACACACACACACACAGACGCACTCCCCGCGTTGTTGGCAAGAAATGTTAATACCAAAACGAACCATTTGCCGCAATGAAAATCGCGTAAATTTCATACTGATTGTAAGTGTCGCCTCGTTCGCCTTGACGTTGTTTTCTCCCTCCCGCTCCCCCTTCAAGCTGAAGCTGATGCTGCAGCTGTAAGCGTAGCTGGAGATGAAGACGTTGTCAGCCCCGTCTGCTTGTCTAGCTGTCATCTTCCCCATTCCCCTTCCCCCTTTCCTTTCACTTGACTGTCGCCTGCAGATTGTCAGCATTGTCACAATTGCAATTTTTAGTTTGCGCTGTCGCTTTGCCGCTGATTTGCTTGCCATTTTGCGGCATTTACCATAAGCGTTGCCACTGCCCCTCTTATCCCCCTGCTCCTTGAGCAGTAACACTGGCCAAAATGGTCTTCGATCGCATTAATGGCGAACGCGACCAGTGCCAGCTGCAAATCTCCCAAATGAGAAAACTTTTGCACCAACTGCCAAAGGCATTTTTCAGTCTTTGCTGGCGTATATGAAGGGGAGAAAAGGAGTACAGAAGGCGGGCAACTTTCACACATACTGTGCTGGCAGCATGTGTAACCAGGCGTAAAGTGATACGAGAAACAGAGTCAAAATTTGTTGCTATTAACTCTTTGTTGCCAGCAGTTCGAGAGTCAACTTGGTTTCGTAGACGCAAGACTTGGCTGAATATTATTCTATATCGTTTTAATGCCCGATAATTATATAGTAAGGAAATATCATAGCTTTAATGTATGTAATAAGCAGAAGGAGGCGTATGTCATCCCACAAGGTGCGCAACATCCCAACAGCCAGGAAGATGTACTCAGAATTGTTTGTATGAACAGCTAGATCTCAGAGACTAGACGTGCTAGAGCTATCAAATTTGATAGGAACATATATCTTAATGCTGCACGCAGAAGGAGCTTCTTTTGCAAATTTTTGCCACGCCCCTTTTTTACTCAAAAATACCGGATTTTAATTTTGTAGCTTTCCGGCCCTCGATCCTTATCAATATCTATAATTACCCCACAGCTTGCTGCAGCTGCAGCCTGCCACATCAACTGAAGTGTGATTAAAAAACAATTTCACATAGAAATATGACAAGAAATCAAAACGCAACGAGCACGTTTTCTGCCCAAGAAGAGACCACCTCGGGTGTAGAAAAAAGACGGGCGGTACGGCGGGCAAAGTCAAAGAAAACATTTGTCAGACATCGCGCAGCGGCAAAGACTGATGGCGTTTTTGATGGCCGAAAATCAAGTTTGTTTTTACGTGCCGCGTGACAGGAACGTGTGGCACAAGGAACAGCGGCACAGGCAGCGGCACAGGCAGCCAGAAGTCTGTGTGGGAATTTGGCTGCGGATATCAAAGGTCGCAGCTGTTGCAAATGGCTGGTGCTTTGGCGAAATGAGAACGTTGCCCCATCCAGTCGAGTTGCCCCGCTCCTGTGACTGTGGCGTGGTGGCATTGGGTGTATGAGAAATCGCTCGTCATTATTGACGCTTGCGAAAATTCGCTAGAATCGCACACATGTCCGTCTGCGCCCAGTCCCTTAGCCTACCCCACTCCCACTGCCACTCCCACTCCTTTTCCTGTCCTTTGCCCTTGCCACCGTCGCATTGGAGCGCCATAAATTATGCTACTTGCTGCGTGTTGCGCCTGCCGCACGAATATAGACATCTGTAGCTGTGAAAAATCGTGCCCCAAAAACTTTGACCCGCCCAGACCCTCAGACTCCCCTCTCTCCCACTAAACTAAACTGCTGCCAACTTATTGAAAATCACTTAGACACACATGTGACGCCCGCTTGCAGGCTCTACGTGAGCGTAGACGGGGCACCCTTACCCTCACCCTCAGCCCCACTCTCTCCATTGTAACTCCTACGCCTCCTGCTGCTCCACTTTGTATAATTTATGTTGCGCATTAGAATTTATTTGAAGAGGCCGTAGTAACTCCTCCTCGGCTAATCTTGTGTGGACACAAACTGCCCAAACGCGCAGAGTGACAGCCGTGTCCAAAGGGCGAACCAGTCACAAGCGATTTGAACTGCTTAGTCCAATTATTGGCATTGTTTGAAGAGCTGAAAGGAAATATGCTAAATAAGTCATGATAGCGCATCTTAGAAATAGGAAAGAGCGGAAATGATAAGCAAGCAAAAGAAATTTAAAGTAGAAGCTAGAAAACATTTTGAATAATAATAAACGAGTCGGCAAAGAATGGGATAACCTATTGGGATGTCCACATAATCATGAACAGGCTTGGAGTTTCCATCGAATTGGTCTAGTTGGGATTTCCAAAAAACACAGAAGATAATTTTATCCTTGTAGATAGTCTCCGGCTATACCAACATAGGACATATTGTATAGGCTTGGAGTTTCCATCGAATTGGTCTAGTTGGGATTTCCAAAAAACACAGAAGATAATTCTATCCTAGTTTGCTTGTGTTACCATCAGAAAGAAAGATAGTCTCCGGCTATACCCACATAGGACATATTGCATAGGGTTGGAGTTGCCATCGGATTGGTCTAGTTGGGATTTCCAAAAAAACACAGAAGATAATTCTATCCTAGTTTGCTTGTGTTACCATCAGAAAGAAAGATAGTCTCCGGCTATACCTTTGCCCGGTAATCCAATGAAATCTCTCTACCTCCTACAATTCTTGGAAATTCCAATCAAATAGAGACTCCACCTTTCACAACGCGCTTTAAAAACATTTAAACCGTTGCCTCCAGTGAGATACGACATAGGTTGGAACAGCGTCAACGGCAGCAGCAGCTGTCGCGCTTGGCTGCACTTGATAAACGATCCATCTTCGAGGCGGGGAACGTCAGGATGAGCAAAACGGGTTCGGGTTCGAGCTCGGACACAGGCACGGGCACGGGTACGGCGTCCAAGGCCAGCTCGGTGAGCGCAAACTAAGCCTAAGCATTGTCAAACTTGGACATCCTAAGGCTGCTAATAGACACAACCGAGTGGCGTCCAGCGACGACATATTCGTAATTTATGACCAAGTCGCCAAAGCGTTATCTTTGCAGTGGAAAGCGGCGGATGTGCCGACTACAGACATACCACATACACTACACATACCATCTCCGGCTGGACAGGACTCTATGTGTATGTTTGTGTGTGTGTGTGTGTGTGTCTTTGTGTCCTGCTAACATTCACGCACTGCTCTGCGGCTGTCAGTGTCCTTGTCTGTAATTGTTTTCCTAATGGAAGGCACCCCAAACATTGACCGCACTTAAGTTGTCATGCGAGTATGTTGCGCCCCGGATTTATGAGCTACCATTCTTGTTTGGGGCTTGGATTGGATTTGGATAGGATTGCATAGAATTGGTACTTACGGTTTGCAAGGAACACAACTTTGGCGAGATGTTTTCCCCGGTGTGAGAGAAGTGCGAGGAATGCGCCCTAACGATTTTAGAATTTGCAATTCATGCTGGTGATGGCAGTCAGTCGATTGCAGTGTCGATATTTATCGATAAGCTTAGAGAATCCGACGAATGCTCAGAATGCGAAACTTTCTATTGAAGAAATGAATTAGTGTAAGCAAGCATAAGCTACTAAGTAAGTTTCAAACAGGGTATAAATCCATTCAAATTTAGCTTAGATATTGCTTTGAAATCGATTTTTATACTAAATTTGAGTTGCGATTTAAGGCATAAAATACAAATTAAATTCTAGAAGTATAATTCTTGTGTTTCTTAACCAAGTTATGAGCTCTTGAAGTGCAGAAAAGGGGCAAATGAAGATTATCAAAAAAAGTATAATCTGTTAAGACTTCTCTTCGAATTTACCCCTTTTCATGCAGTTCCTGAGTTATTATTGTAAAAACAAAGCCAAATAGTTGTCTGCCTTCATCGTTAAAGTGATTCCATTTCAATTCCATTTTTAATCCCTTAGCTACAACTCCCTCTTTGTTTCTTACTCCTTCCCCAAGTTCCAATCAACTTTTTGGCTTTTGTTTTGTTTTCGCATCGAAATTCCTTTACTGCAAATCCCCCAAAATCTTTGACCCTTAAAGAACTAAGCCAAAACTGAATGAATTTATGTAAAGAGGTTGGCCAAAATGCAAACATGAGTCGAGTGAGGGGCAGTGTGGCCTCTGCTGGCAGGCAACTCAATTAGTTGCACGCATCCATTAGATATTCCAGGCACAGTCACAGAACGATTGCAAAGCCATAAAATAGCCAAAGGCCGCATTGAGAAGACCAAAAGATTATTATACTACGGTGTCCGTCGAAGGGAGGGAGAGAGAGAGTGCTGGGCAAGAAAAGCCAAAAAACAAAATAAAAGAGAGCAAAGATGTCACGCAGCAAGTTGCCCCGGGGATTTGCCAGGGAACAGCAAAATATGTATTACACGCGCATATATATATATATGGTATTTTGTTATGAATACTAATGTGCGGGGAGGAGGGTCGCAGTTTACTTTAAAGCACCCCAAGAATATTTTGCATAACGGACAATGATAGTGAAGTTTTGAACTCTACCACGAAACCTTTGCCTACTAACTGACCTAAGCTACTTAAATATAAACATAATTTATATAGGTTGTAGGAGAGGATCACCCTACTCAGTATGGTTTACCCAACCTAAAGCATGCTCAGTCGCGAACTAGGGTCGAAATCGATTAGGGGAACATCTGCATGCTGACAGCTCGGCTAGCTTGCCCAGTGAGCTGCGACTAATGTGCGTCTACATCAGATAGAGCGAGTTCCATTGATAGATACTTAAGTTTATTTGGGTGCATCGAGAGAAAGCTTTACTTTTCGACCATAATGTGATCATCTTTGCGGCACATGCTGTACAACTGACTGGGCAGCGGCTTTCCGGACAGGCTTCTCACATCTAACGGATGCAGTTTCTTGAGCAGATTATGCACAGACTGCAACTGATAGGAGAGATTCGATTGCGTGGCATTGCTATAGATCTTATCATCCACATAGAGTATATCAATGCCTTCGTTCATGATGCCTACATGATAGTGATGATTGTTCGGAAAGAAGTTCAATTCGGTGCCCAATTCCTTGGTGACCAGCGTGTTCACCTCGTAGATTTTCACAAGGAATACAACAATATCGGTGCGTGAGTGTAGTGTATGTCCAGCGGGTAATACGGTTATCTCAATGACACAACGCTCGCAGCAGATGAGCTCCGGTTCATAGGGTTCCAGTGCATGAAAGGTTAATAGCGTGGAATCGGGCTAACATAGTCAAATCGATATAAACCGGGTACCACAATAGTGACAGTGAACTCACCTTGAATCGCTTGCGATAACTGTCGAGCAGACCCTCGGTACTGTAGATGGTGCCATGCCAGCGAGGCGGTATATACACCTCAAAGTCAGCCGATGTCAGCAGCATTACGCCATGCTAGAAGAGATGCGATAATTGTGAATCAAAAGGTTTAGCTATTATAACCATTGCTAACCAGATCGTAGGAATACTCGTGCAGCGTGTCGGCTGTCACCTCCCTGGGCGAACCGTATGCATCGAGAAACATCAAGAGATTCAAATTGTATGCAGTCTTTAAATTAAAAGTGAATCGACTTGTTTATGTACTTGAGCTCACGAGAATTTAGTGTATTTTGAACGCTTTGTGAAAGCAAGTGAAACAAGATTGTGACAAACCCGAAAGCTTTTTCAAAGCAAATATCGATAGGGAAATGAATGTTTGTATGCTGTGCGATTGTTGGGTAGCTTATCAATAAGGAACAAGTATCGATAGTTTGGTGGCATTTTTGGTATTCATCGATAAGTTTACTGTAATTTCAAACTTATCGGAGCAAACTTATTTGTCGATAAGACAAGACACTATGCAAAATTATCAATATTTAAGATAAATTAAAATAGATAAGTTATTTCCAAAAAAAAGAGTGCAAAGCTTGAAAGATCGTATAAAAAATTGTGGGCAAATTAACTAAGAAATTCTGACAGTGTAAAAAAACAAGCGAAAATAGCTAATTTAATATCAAGAAAACTCCAGAATCCCGCTTCACGTAGTGGAATTTCAACACTGACAGCACTGACACTGAGTCACGATACTTTTAGTGACCAGAGCAAATATCGATATTAATAAATAAAATCTTATTAAAATATATTTTTTTGTAGATTCTCTAGTCGATAACTTATCGGAGTGCTGACATTATTTCCGATAGGGGATAAAGCAGGCGAACTTATTGTTTTGGCATTCTGCTGTGAAATTCCTAAGGAAATTCCTAATTTTTGAGGCTAAGTAAATTTTAACTTGATGTTAAACCAAAGGCATGATTATGAAACTACAGATTCTAGGCCTCTAGCTGGAAACGTACTTTGCGACGAGGTAAGTCACTTAAACATTCAAAGTAAGTGAGGAAAAGAAGGGTTTGCCCAGAACTTTAAATCTTCCAGAGTTACCACAGATGGAGACTAATGTGGAGCAATCCTACGGTAACTTCATGTTAAACCAAAGGTATGAAAGGCATGACAGCATGAGTGCATTATGAAACTACAGATTCTAGGCCTCTAGCGGGAAATGAGAACTTTGCGATGAGGTAAGTCACTTAAACATTTAAAGTAAGTGAGGAAAAGAAGGGTTTACCCAGAACCTAAAATCTTCCAGAGTTACCACAGATGGAGACTAATGTGGAGCAATCCTACGGTAACTTCATGTTAAACCAAAGGTATGAAAGGCATGACAGCATGAGTGCATTATGAAACTACAGATTCTAGGCCTCTAGCGGGAAATGAGAACTTTGCGACGAGGTAAGTCACTTAAACATTCAAAGTAAGTGAGAAAAAGAAGGGCTTACCCAGAACTTAAAATCTTCCAGAGTTACCACAGATGGAGACTAATTGCACACGAAGAATATTGGAGTTCCAAGAGTATCGACGTCAAAATCGACCACCACACACACACACACGCTCGCTCTGTACTGCAGATGTGATGCCTCGATGTGTTTTACCTGTGCAATAAATGATGTAAATCTGTCGCTGTTGAGTGAGTGAGTGCCTTGTTGATTCCTTTTTGCAACTTGTTCACAACTTTCAAGTGGAGGGGAGAATTGTTGGGGGAAAAAAACTTGGCAGCTACGTGGCTACAAACGATTACACTAACAGTTAGCCGAGCCTATTGAAGGTGGCATGTCATGGCAAACCCGAGAATCGTTGGCGGGGTAGGAGCTGCTGCACTTAAGCACTGTGCAGCAATGATAAATAGCACTCGAAGCATTTAGCTCCGACACAGGCCACAGGCCTCTCACCTCACCTCGGCTCAGCTCACCTCTCGGGCCGCTTATGCAAAAGGACTAAGCCCCCAATGTAATGAAAATGAGATGAAAATTATTGCACCGTAAATCAGGCATACCCCGACACAGGCACCGGCGTCCAGCTGCGTAACCCCCAACCCCCCCAAGTAGAATCCAAGCTGAGCAGCCTCTTCGAACGAGACTAAACGTTTTCAACTGCTTAATTTGGCTTTCATTGCGTTTCTTTTTTGCGCTTGTTTTATTCCCTCTCTCTCTGCACGTATTTATTCGGCTCGGCTCTGCTCTGCACCCACGCCCTTTTTCGGCCTGACATGAATTATTTAACGATCTCCAGCTGCGTTGATGCGATTTCCCAAGGATGCCTCTAAATTAAAGCCCTAACAAGCTTAATGCACGGCAACCGCAAGGGATACCGCGCACGGTGAGGGCGGCGAGGGGAGTTTGCAAAGCCAAAAAACTTCATTTAATGCTACAATGCTGGCCAAACAATAAGCTGACCCCCTGACTACCGTTCTCTTGTCTACCCGTGTGTAACCCATAGAGATGCCTCTTCGTACCTCCGGCAATACTTCATGTGGGGACTTAACTCTTTTGTGTGTGCGCTGCTCGCGTCGCCGTCGCCGTCGCCGTCGACTTTCCAATTTCAAGTGAAAAATCCCGCGAATGAACATGTAAACAACAATGCGGCAATAGGTGGGCCAGAGGCCAGCAATAATACTGAGAAACAAAAGCACAAGAAAACCTGAATAAGACCAATGTATAGTGCGCACGAAGATATGAACTAAGAGATACCCTGTGAAGAAGAAAACAAGTAAGGAAAGCTACAGTCGAGCGAGTCGAATAACTTTTGATTTTATTATCCGATCGGCTTGAAATATATGGAATATATATGAACATAGTATAAATCTATAAGTGCGTTAAAGCAAAACGTTGAAACTTTTATACTTTCGTCACAAAACTAACTCAAAAATTTATTTAACCATTTTTAGAGGCGGTGGGCGTGGCACCTCAAATTTGAAATAAACTCCAGCAGCTTGTGATGTTCATACACTTTCATACCAAATTTGATGTCTCTAGCTTTAATAATAGCTGAGATCTGTGTGTTCACACAGACGCGTGTCGGACAGACGGACAGACAGACGACTCGGCTAGTGATCCTAAGTCATTTTTGACCATTTTTAATAATCGAATGGTATAAAAACACTTCATAGCTAAACGAACTTGATTGAGTACAGAACCTCACCTAAAAGTCACAAAGAAATATTAATACCCTAAGGACTTCAAGGAAGAATTCGTTTTATGGATAATCAAACGTATTCCTTATACCTTAACATAACCTCATAATTTGCATAAAATATTAATTTTTGAATGATATTCTCAGAAATAAAATTTCTTATAGGAAAGAACATATTTAAAAAGTAAACATAAGTCTTCTTTATCTTCTATCATTTATACCTATAAATTCCTTAACATATGCACATATCTGATAAGTAATACTCAAATGGATTTTGCCAGCTAATATACCCCTTTGCATACCCTGCAAAGCAAATCTCACCCAAAAACTACTGACGGAGTCTGCTTGGCGCATTGAAAGCCGCCGCTTGTTTCCGCCGTATCCGTATGTGCAACTGTAACTGTATCTGCAACTGCAATTGCAAAAGTATCTGTATCTGTAGCTGCAGCTGTAAATGTATCTGTATCTGTAGCTGTGCAGCCTTGGCAGCGCTGGGTGTGCGTATGAAATATTCGCAATGAAAGCTGCGTTTTGGCACGAAACGGAAGGAAGGCGATTCGGTAAAGGGGAGGGGTGGTGGTTTATAGAGAGGGGGAGGAGTGAAACAAATCCTAAGAGCAAATAAAAAGCGCTGCTGCACGCTGAACCCACTTGAAATATTTTTATACCATTCGAAACCATTGAAAATGTTCGAAAATGGTATACTAAGTTTGTGCAAATGTATGTTAGAGGCAGAAAGAGGCGGGGCAGACCACACAAACTGTATTGATTGAGCCATGTCCGTCTGTCTGTCCCTGTCCGTCACGCGTCTGTGTGAACACATAGATCTCAGCTATTATAAAAGCTAGAGACATCAAATTTAGTATGAAGGTGTATAAACATCACAAGCTGCTGGAGTTTATTTCAACTTTGAGGTGCCACGCCCACCGCCTCTAAAAATTGTTAAATACATTTTTGAGTTAGTTTTGTGACGAAAGTATAAAAGTTTCAACGTTTTGCTTTAACACACTTATAGATTTATACTATATGCATATATATTCCATATATTTCAAGCCGATCGGATAAGTGTGATAATTTCTTTCGAAATTGGACGAATGGTATCTTACGGTCGGGTGCGCTCGACTCTAGCTTTCCTTACTTGTTGGCAATGAAAATAGCCAGAAACGGGAGATAAACACGGACATAATAAATGGAATGAAGCGCAAAGCTGCCAACTGAGCTGCCGAGAATGCTGCAGCACTTGCAACATTTGCAACATCCTGCGTGCAACACCAGGCACCAGGCAACAACAACAACAACAGCAAGAAGCAAGAGAATAACGTGAGCTGCTCAGTTTCAGTCTCAGCGCTGCTAATCCCGACAAATTTGTCTAGCAAAAGCAGCGGAAAAACCCCACGAAAACCCGCGATGTTTCGTAAGGCTGATGAATGACGGCATCGCCGTCGACGTCGCCGCTGCCGCTGTGTAAATTATACGAGCAATTTGCATTATGTGGGTCGCCCTTGTTGCCCGGGATTAAAGGCAGCGCCACGGCAGCAGCTCGTTACAACTAAGTTTTAGTTCTAAATTAGCTTTTTGTTGTCTGATTATGATTTGTGGCGCAGCTGCGTGAAATTCACGTGTAGACACAGCTGGAGATACCTTAGAAACTTAACGGGAACTTAAACTAGTAAATGCTATGGTAGAGCATGTCTGATAGATAGGATATATAAACATGTTATCTGTTTGCGTTGGTTAAAGCAGAAAGTCTTCTCTTTATTAACTTTCGGTTACACATTAAATGCGAAAATGTATTTGTAGATTTCCTTGGGGCGTTCGTTCCGTTGGGCGTGGCATCTAAAATTTGAAATTAACTTTTGAAGCAGACAAGTTGCAGTTATCTTCATGTCAGACGGACAGACAAACGGAGCACATGGCTCTATTGACTTGGCTAATAAGCCGGAGCAAGTATAAATGTATTTTGTAAATTGTGCCACGCCTCCTTATGCCTTTCAACATACATTTGCACTCAGTTAGTATACCATTTGTTAACAATTTCTAATCGTTGTAGGGCATCATTAATATGGCATTTGCATCAATCACCAATTAAGCAGCTCAGTTAAAACAGTTCTGCAGCCACATAAATCGAGTGACATCAACTCATTTTGTGCTTTTTGCATTATTTCAATTATCTAATTGAAATCGAAACGAAAGATGATGATGGCCATGACACAATCCACCCCTGGACTCACACACACTCGCACACTTTGATGATGATGCATCTATAGTGTGCTGGGGTTTAAAGCGTAATAAATTTTGAATGCGCCATTAGCATGATTTATGCCTATTTAATTTTTCATAACAATGAAAAGCGCACAACAACAACAACAACAACTACAGAACACAACACAACAGTGTGACAACAGTCGCGGCATTAGCAGCCCCCGCAGGCGAACAAAGGGCAGCAGGACAGGACAGGATGGCAGGACATGCCGTGCCTCGTCCATAAAGAAGCCTCGGCGAGTGCATAAAAAATGCGATCGGCAATGGACATAATTGAATAGTAAAAGCGTGCACTGAAATTAACCACCACAAATGACGCAAATAATGTTAAAATGCCAAGCAGGACAGGGCAGGGCAGCCACGGGAAGGGGCAGGGGCTGCAGCATGTACGGACGATTAAATTTCAATGAAATTGAATTACATTAAAAAGTGCAAAAGGCGACGCTGCACAAAAGCGAACAGCAATCGCAACCAGCAACAGCCAACAACAACAAGGCGCACAAGTAGTGTACAAGCCAACGTCCACGCCCCCATGCCCCTCTGTTGCCACGCCCCCCTTAACGGGGCACAGACAATAGTGCGCAAATTAACTTACAAAGCGAAATAAAAATCGCTTATGCGACCATTTTTACCCGCCAGCCGCAACGTGATATGTGCTCGTTCCCTCCCTCTCTCTCTCCCTCGCTCTCTCTCTTTCACTCTCTCGTGCTGTCACTCTTTTGTTGCTTTGTTTGAGCGCCATCTGGCGCAATTTGGCTTAATGCTAAACAGGCCAGTTAACCATTTTCACTGCCATTTCGCAGTTGCAGTGCCCGCCCCCCTCTCTCTCTCTCTCTCTCTCTCGTTCCCCTTTTGTTGCATAGTTTACGGCGCTTTGTTTATGCCCGCGCGTCCTTTATACACTGCCTTCTTATCGCATTTATCCTCGGCACAGGCACAGGCGCAGCAGAGTCGCTTATTAAGTAATTTGCGGATTTATTAAAACTTTGCGCCTTTTGTGATGTTGTCATCGCATCGCTTATTCCACTTCCCCACTGTGCCTCTCTCTAGAGCTCTTTCTAGAGCATTTCTTTCATTCGCCTTTCTCTTGTCTGCCAGGCAGGGCAATTACTTGCCTAATTTTCTAGGTGCATTTCGGTTGAAAGTTATCAAGCGTTAATTGAATTTCGTGGTATTCTTATTTGTTGTATAGGAAACTATGCTCAGTTCGCAGGGGGAAGTGGGAGAGGTTGGGGGAGTGGTTTGGGCTGCGTCTGCAAAGACTTCAAGGCAAGTGAAAACTTTCAAAACTTGTTTACAAATTGACTATACACTTAAGTTAAGAGTTAAAACATTTTGAATTTAATTCTTTACCTTTCTAATTTCCACAAAAAAAAAAATATTAATTTAAGAAAATTCAACAAAAATTTCTAACTGAAAGAAAAGAATTAATATTAAGAAACCTTAAATGTTTTTATACCATTCGAACATTGAAAATGTTTGAAAATGGTATACTAAGTTTGTGCAAATGTATGTTACAGGCAGATGGAGGCGTGGCAGACCCTACAAAGTGTATTGATTGAGCCATGTCCGTCTGTCTGTCCGTCTGTCCGTTTGACCGTCTAGATCTCAGCTATTATAAAAGCTAGAGATACCATATTTCACTTGAAGGTTTCTGTATACCATAGGTAGATCGAGTTTTTTTTAAATTTTTGCTGCCACGCCCACCGCCCACACAAATCGATAATTTAAGATTATCAGGAGAAGTATTGAAGTTACAGCTTTCTGCTTTGGTATGAACTTAGATAATTGCAATATAAATATATTCCTCAAATAACAATCCGATCGGAAAATAAACACAGAAGTTATCCGTGTTAACGTTTTCCGTAGTTCCGCTGCTTGCGCCTTTGCTTCGTTTCAGCCGTAGCGTGTGTAAAGCTAACAGCTACGACGTTTTCGTTGTTTGTTTTTATCTGTTTTCTTTAACCTCCTCACCTACATTTTCATTTTGCAGAATTCTGGCTTTTCAACCGTATTTAAATTGTAATATATCTGACTTTGTGAAATATTTAATATCTCTGTAAATACATCTGCCATGTTGGTCTCTCTCTCACCTTTTGCTGCCTACTCGAAAGTCGCATGAAAATCCTCCTGACATTCTCGACTGGGCGAATATAAATCACAGTCGCAAAAATCATCAGCGAAAATTACAGAACTCTCGACGCAGGACACGCATATAGAAACATAAATCTACTTGAGCAGCGGAACTCCCCTTGGCGCGACAAAGAGAAGAGAGAGACTGAAAGAGAAGGAGACTGCGACACGTTGCGCTGCTCAGCGGGTGGCTTGGGGCGCTGAGATTTATGAAACAGTCGAGTATTTTCTATTTAAGTTAATAACAATCATAATAATGGAACTATGAAAATTGATGCAGCTCAAGCTGAAAGTGCGCAAGTGTGTGGGTGTGTGGGGGTGTGTGTGTGTGTGTGCGGGGGTGTGTTGTTGTGTTTACTTGATGATAGATGATGTGCATATAAGCTCAAATAAACACAAAACTGGAGAAAAGAAGAACAGATGAAAACCAGCAGGTCGTATACGTAATAAGCTGTCGACGTTGGAGCTTAGTCTTTGCATATTTGAGCAGCTGTGGCAGGGAGTATGTGTTGTTGTTCTTGCTGTTTCTCTACGTTTGTGACATTCACTTAAAAATTCCATTAGACGCGACTCCCAATAAACACACGACACGGCAGCAGCAGCAGCAGCAGATGCGAGGCAAATCTTATTTCAGGCAGCGTTAAGCACACAAATTGCAGTTGATAAACCGATGACAAGGGGGGCAGAGGGTTGGGTCGACTGAGCTGCGGATACAACTCATTAAATGCTGAAGAGCACTCGAAGCGGCACTCACAGCGCACTCGAAGCGGCACTCGAACAGCTGCCTGGCAAACGCCGTCTTAAAGATGAGCTGCGCTTGCCCCGAGGCTACACTTACCACTTACCACACACACTAGTGTGCCGCATGCGACCAGTTGCCATATAACTGCAGATTTTTGACACATCATTTATGGCACCCCACCCCCTTCCATCCTTCGCTCGTTATAGGACGAGCGAAATCAACGCTCGAGGCTCGTCTTCAACTTTGCTTTGTAATTCGGTAATCAAATTAATGTTGTGTATTTAACAAACTTTGCCTTCGAGTAGATGCCTCGAGTTTACAACAAATTGCCCAAGTGGCGGATTCACAAGTGGAAGAAGACTGCCCCGCCCACTCCGGCGAAAGTTGCCCCTTTACGGCTGCTGGACAGCTGCATTTTGAAGCTTGATTGCGGAAGCATGAATACCCTACAAAGTTGAAAGAAAAATTTAGAAAATATTTTTAAAGTGTTAAAAAAACATAACAAATTTTACTAAATTCTAAAAAATATAAAAAACAAAAAAAATATTTTTTATAAATAAAATTCTAAAAAATATAAAAAAAATAATTTTATCAACAAAAAAAAAATATATTTTTGTAAACAAAATTAGAAAAAATGTAAAAAAAATTTGAAGTAAAAATTGGAAAAATCTGAATGAAATAATAAAATCAAAAATGTAAACTAATAATAAATTGCAAAATTATATAACAACAAATTAATATATAATTTTTTAAATATTTTATTTATCAATATTTATATTTAATTAAATTAATCTAAATATAGAAATTATATGACAGCAATTAATATATAATATTTTAAATATTTTTTTTATTAATATTTATATTTAATTAAATTAATCTTAATATAGAAATTTTATGACAGCAATTAATATATAATATTTTAAAAATTTTATTTATTAATATTTATATTTAATTAAATTAATCTAAATATAGAAATTATATGACAGCAATTTATAATTTTTTAAATATATTATTTTTTTAATATTTATATTTAATTGAATTAATCTAAATATAGAAATTATATGACAGCAATTATAATATAATTTTTTAAATATTTTATTTATTAATATTTATATTTAATTAAATTAATCTAAATATAGAAATTATATGACAGCAATTTATAATTTTTTAAATATTTTATTTATTAATATTTATATTTAATTAAATTAATCTAAATATAGAAATTATATTACAGCAATTTATAATTTTTTTAAATATTTTATTTATTAATATTTATATTTAATTAAATTAATCTAAATATAGAAATTATATGACAGCAATTAATTTATAATTTTTTAAATATTTTATTTATTAGTATTTATATTTAATTAAATTAATCTAACCATCTAACACATTCAAAGAATTTTTTTAGCCAGAAATTTCTTACAGCGAAGACTTTGCAAATTTGATATACCCAAATTGCATACCCTATATTTTCGAACCTAAACACCACAACAGCAACAATACCCACTACAACGTAGCCGCTGGCCAAGTGGGGGAGAATAATGAAAAGCGTCAAAGAATTTCACTTTTCTATTATCGGCGAAAAAAAAAATGGAAATACTTCAGACATCGCAAGTCAGCAGAGTCTGCCACAAGATTTACTCAATCTAACCCGGGGGCGCTGTGTAGCCACATTAAATGTTTAATCAGGAGTAGTCTCGCAACTACTAAATATGAACTGTCAATGGCAAACAATGTCTGGCACCCGCACCCCATCAGGCCAGGTCTTTGCCTTGCAGCGCAGGCTGCTGTCTGTCAGTCTAAGTTGAACATGCTCGTTCATGTCAAGGCAACTAAATAGATCTGTTTAAACACAGTTGTTGTCTTTTGAGTATTTCAAACTTAATTTGTTTACTCAGGCATTGTGTGTGGGTGTATGTGGTGTGTGCATGTGTGAGTGTGCCTAAACTGCCAGCAATCATGTTGTGGCATGTAGATTGCTTTATTTATAATTGTTTGCATGCCTTTTGGGGCTTATCAATAATGCAAGCGAGTTGCTCGACCGAATTAAGCGGCAGGCTAATTAAGGCCAGAGTTGCATGGCCAAAAGCTGCTTAAAGCTCGCTTAGAGCTCGCTTAAAGCGCATCGAAATGAGAGAGGGAGAGAGAGAGATAGTTATAAATAAAGCTGCTTATGTTAGAGTAGCTAAGAGTGCTATATAACGCGAGTTGCATGGCCAAAAGCTGCTTAAAGCTCGCTTAAAGCGCATCGAAACGAGAGGGAGAGAAAGAGGGAGAGAGATGGTTATAAATAAAGCTGCTTATGTTAGACTAGCTAAGAGTGCTATATAACTCAAGCTGCATGGCCAAAAGCTGCTTAAAGCTCGCTTAAAGCGCATCGAAATGAGAGAAAGAGGGAAAGAGATGGTTATAAATAAAGCTGCTTATGTTAGAGTAGCTAAGAGTGCTATATAACGCGAGTTGCATGGCCAAAAGCTGCTTAAAGCTCACTCAAAGCGCATCGAAGTATGAGAGAGAGAGAGAGTGTTAGATAAAGCTGCTTATGTTGGAGTAGATCAATTATTAAAGTATAATACGCTTTGTACAGCTTTTAAAAGCGCTCATTAGCTTAGCTTTAATGAACTTAGAAAAGCTCAAAGCATCGCTTTAGGTGCCGACAATCCTTTGCTAAGCCTTTTTTACGTATTTCTCGCCGAGATCATAAAGCACCTGCTGAATATGGCAATCTGAGCAAGTACCAAGCCAAATTGTTACCAACTTTAAGCGGCTCAAAGCCTTTAAGCGCTGCCAGCTTGATGGCCAAACAATGGCAGGGCAAAGCAGAAGAAGTCATGTGTGTGTGTGTGTGTGTGCTAGTGTGCATAGGTATGCGATTCGAGGCAATTTCCTTAATGCTATTTGAGCAGCGTTGTCTGGCGTCCTGAAGCAGATGGCCATAATTAACGCACGTTGTCTGTCAGAGCGAAAGTTTCTCCCCGCCCCCCCTGCTCCGTGGCAAACTTTGCCACAAATACACACATGACAATAATAATTATTGTCTTGATTATGCTCCTGTGCATGTTTTGCTTCGTTTTACTTCGCTTTACTCAGTTTTACTCGCTTTTCTGCTTATCCGAGTTTCGCCATTTAGCCAAATTGCCAGACATTTGTCTACAGCGCGAGACAGAAGCTTGTCTGCCTGAGTTGCTTGCTTGCTCTGCTTTTGCTCACTCACTTGTCATAGTTCATCCTTGAGTCTACTATTATTGCCATCTCGCTTGCACTTCACTGTCATTGCTCCACTGTCTTGTCTACTGTTCTCATGTCTCCTGACATTATTTTTTTCTTTTCTTCTCTTCTTTTCGTTTCACCTTGGAGCCTCGCCGCTTGTGCTTAAAAGCTTTTCATTTAGCTTAATTAACTTATAACAATTTGGTGGTTTATTATCTTAATTTATAACCCCAAGGCATAAATCGTTCTGCTCTCTCTCTCTTTCCCTTGTCTCTAATTAAAGTTTAAGTGAATTTCATTTGCGAACTTTCAACGCTTTTATGTTTGTTTAATTTTTATGCCAGGCTACACATTTTGTCTCTGGTTTATGCTTGATTTATAACTTTGTAACGCTAGCTAATCATAGCTCTCTATCAACAAGCTTATAAGGTCCAAATCAATTTGACAACGTCATTTATTATGTCAAGCTTGGGAAGCACAAAAGAATAAGGAAAAGACATGCTCGAAGGTTTTAGTTGGGATTGACGAAACGGGGAATTACCTTAGACTTATTCGAATATAGATAAATTCTAAAAATCCGAAAAAGCTAAGCTACTAGTTTTCCCATTGAAACTTTAACAAGTTCCTCCTATTTGAAAATACTTTTTCACATATTTTTTTTCCAGTTTTGATTTTCTTATTTTCCCAGCATACCCCTTAGACCTTTGCCTTCTCGCACAGGGTATTGCAAATCAAATGCAACTGTAATACAACTAATTTATTTAAAATGCTCATTCATGCCATGTCGAATTCTTGTCCATTCATCAAAAGTCAACGCCAAAAGGACATGGGTCAAAGGCTTTTGTGTTTGCACTGACCCCAAGGATTTTTGCTTTGCTTTCCCTTTACGCTGCTCTTCTCCCCTCCTCCATTTGTCTGTCTGTCCATCTGTCAGCCAAGCAATGCAATTAATATTGAAAAGCTCAGCAGAAAAGCAAGAGATAAGCTTGGCAGGGGTGTAGCCCGTACCGAAACTGAATGAACTCCGAGCCAAAGATTGAGATGTAGTTGGAGATGGAACTGATGAAAGCGAGCGAGTGTGACAAATGTTCCCAGCTGGTCAAAGATTTGCAAATCTGTTCAAGTATTTTGTTGTAGGTAATTAATTGAACGCGCTGACGGCAACAAGACGAGATGTCATCAAAAAGATTTTCGTTTCGTTTGACTTTGCATCAGTTTTGGGCTTGACTAATTGCAGGAAGTAAAGTAATTTAATTATAGCATAGGTAAATCTATTAATTTATATTATCAATTACTTAAATACCTTTTAAAACAAGCGTCTGCCTGCGGTTAAGATAAATCGAAGTACTGCAAGTTCAAAATGAAGAAAGTTGTGGAACTGCTCAGGAAAATGAATAAAGTTTTTGAAATGCAGATTCACTTGCACTCGTCTTCAGCCTGACTTGGACTTTACCAAATTTTGTTCAACTTTTTTTCTTGACGCCTCATTAGCTGATTTATTAAACGTTTTGGCCGCAAAATTTGTCTGACTTTGCCGCCACGTTTAGTGGCTTTATGGGCGTGCCATGACATGGCACATTTGATTGTACGCCTGTTTAATGAGCTATAAGTATCTACAGTATTCACTCGAGTACCTACTCACTACTCACTCACTCGCCCGCACGCTATTCATTTGGTCTGTCATCGCGCTGCTAAGTATGCAACAACTTTTGACAAACGACATTGCGGCCCATTGGCAATTAATTTCGTAGCAAACAGCATGAGTAGCCAGTTCTACTTTCTACTCTGCAGTCATGGACGTCACATTACGTCTCATTAGTGGCGCGGGATGCTGCGGAAATGATTCATTTCCGCCAGTCAAAATGAAAATCAAACTCCAAATGAAAATGAAAATGGTGAATGGTAAATGGGAATGGAAAATGAACAGTTTTCGGCAGTTTTGAAGTGAGGTTTTTTTTTCTGCTTCTGTACTGGCAAAACAGCAAACAAAAAGCAGCAATGTCATTGATGGCCTAAGAGGGGGAGTGGGGTGGGAGAAAGTGCGAGTACTACGAGGGGAGTTTTCGAAGTTCTCGGGGGGAAAAAAAAAGATTTCAATTGAATTGATTTTGAATGCGGCGCTGTCTGCCGCCTGTCTACTGCCCCATTGAAAAGTGCGTGCGTGTTCGGGGAAGGGGAATAAGGGGCAAGCAGGGTGACTACAATTCTATAAAGCTTCCGTTTGGGCCCCGCCTCGTCCCGCCTCGCACTGATTGACTTTTGCGTTGACATTTGCGCTCTCGGTTATCGCGCATGCTGCCGCCGCCCTTTGCCTGTTTGGGGACTTGGACTGGCCCCGCAAGAGGGTTGCCCCCCCCCCCCCCTCCTCCCTCTTGACTGAGCACTGCTGTCTGCTGCTGCTGCTGCTGCTGCTGCTGTTTGTGATGCCACAATAAACGCATTATGCTGCCATTAGTTGAGTGCGAGAGCCTTCCGCTTGTTTGCCAGCTTCCGTTTGTGTTTGCCTTTTTGTTTGCCTGTTTTACTGTTTGCTCCGCTGTTCAGTTTTCTACAGTTGGCGCGCATTGTTGTTGCTCTACACTAGCCTAACAATAAAAATGCCATGTTACCCACTCCTCTGGGTACGCCAGGTATACTTACTACGTGCACAAACAAAACTGGAACTGAACTGAAAAAAACCAAAACGAACTTTTCATGCAATGAATTGTTAATTTACTTAAACAGTTTTTGCAGCGCTTTGCCCTCGCCCTCGCCCTCGCTCGGCCTAACGACATTTCCTTAAAAAGGCATCAGGCATCAAATGACATTTACGCTGATTGCATTTCGATGAGCAGTTCAACATGAAATTGGGGGAAATCTTATTGAACAGGGCAGTTCAATATGCTCGGCTTTGACTTGAGGGAGGTATTTTGATAGCGAAAGTTTCTTTTGAGCATTAAGAAAGCTGCAAAGCAACAAGAAACGACTGCAATATCTGTGACACAATGAGGCTAAAGTGGGCGTGGCAAAATTTTGAAACAAGCTTCAGTTCAGCCTTAGCTCAACTCGCTTTTAAGTTCTAAGTGTGCATACACAGACAGACTTGTCTAAGCTTTAGATTCAAATCAAGCAGAGATATACATTTAGCATAGAGTCTACCCTATACAGATCTCAAGATCTCAAGTTCTCAAATATAAATCTTGAATATGTTCGCTGCGCTTTAAGGCCAAGCGGCAACTTTGGCTTACAGCAACAAGGCCTCGCTTTGCCTTATGGCTGCTTTAATCTTTCAGTAGCATCTTTATATCATATTATATTTATCCCACAACTCATATATATATGTAGCTATATATATCGCTATCAATTCTCTTTATGCTCCCCTAACTACGCAGTCAATGGCCGCTTACGCGTTGCGTTGCAGGCGTTTTACAGCAGCAAATGACGGTCAATGTGCGAGGCACTCACACACACACAGACAGACTGCTCTCTCTCTCTCTCTCTCTGTCACACTCTCTGCTCTCTCTCTCTCTCGCTTGCACACACACACACGTGCGTGCGTGTGACTGTCACCTAGCGTTTAACGATATTTTGCTGACAGCGACAACGGATAATTAGTTTCGCTAACGAGAAAACTTCAACGTGCTGGACGAGTCGCACACGCACACACAGGCGCACACACACACACATTAACATCACACTTGACACATGATGGGGTCTCTGGTGCAACATGTTAACTCAAGTAGCGTTAACAACAGCAACAGCAACAGCAAATGGGACTGTAGCACGGCCAACACGTTCTCGCAGCGAGTTGCTCCGTCATTTGGCGCGCCAGCAACAGGATGAACAATCCGGCGGAATGCTTTCCACTACGCTTCACTGCGTCCGTTGTTGTTGTTGTCGTTGTTGTTGTCGTTCGCCTTGCAGCTAATAAAATGATTATGTGTTGTTTTTATGCTCATCGCCGGCACCAGAAGGCACTCGTCACATTGTAAGCAGCGGCGAATCACGAATCGACTCCAGCTCCTCCTCCTACTCCTTGTTGTTGTTGTTGCTGTGTCTCTTTTGGGGCAGGCACTTTCAAAACAATTGCCGCGATTGTTTACATATTAATGACAGCAACTTTTATGGACTGACAACACTTTTTGTACGTAATTGATTGCCAGGGCCATCGGGGCCGGGGCATATTAAAAGGATTTCGGCACAACAATTTGTTGCAATTTATCTCGCTTGCCATGCCATAATGAGTTTTGCTATAAAAGTTGCACATGCTATAATGGATTTTTTATATGACAAATTATGGTACACAGCAGATAATTGAGTCATAATTGAGTCATATTCATCACGGCAAATTTGATTAAATTTTTATGGCACAATTTTCTGGTTTTACATATTGAATCTTAAGGTGGTCTGAGATGTTGATTAACTTGACTATAATGAGAAAGTTAAATGTAGTCATTGGAAATTATGAAAAAGGGGTAAACCTATGTATAAGTAGGCGTGGCTATTTTATAAATAGATTTATTACAAAATATTTCCTTTTGGTTTCTCAATGGCAAACGCATTACAAAATGTCTTCGTAATTAAATTGAAAATTTTCTTTAAAATTTTTGAAATATTTCAAGCACACTTGTGCGTCATATGGAGTCCTTTTTGCCACGCCCCCCGCCCCCACTCCCACAAATGGCTGTGATTAAATGAACATTAGGCAAAAATTTCATAATGCGTTTTGGCATTTTTATTTCTTGTGCTCATAACAAATGTTGTTGCCTCCCGCCCACGTGGGCGCGCCCCAACGAGCGTTGCATACGCGCACCGGAAGTTGCTGTCGATTTGCAACAAATGGCAACCGGATGTTGCCACATGCTGCACGTGGGTCGACAGACCCTCGATTTGTTGCTTTTTTTTTTGTGCTGCTCTAACCCCTTGGCAATTAATTGCCTAGCACGTAATTATTTTGTAGTTAAAATGGGCGCGTTTACCCACAAACACACGCGCATACCCGCACACACACACGCACACACGCAGGGCTTATCCCATGCATAATTTGGGTTTTTGCAGCTAATTAAAAGCGCGTTGCGCTGTTGAAATTAGTCGCTAAAGGGATGTGCTAAAAGGGCTGAAGCTACAAGTTGCTTGGGCAGGGCAAGCAGGGCGGCGTCTGCTACAGGTGAAGAGTTGTGACTTTTCAATTAGCGCATGCTTAAGCATGTGTGAACGTAATTGCGTAGCCTGCTTATGAGCTGGGGTTTCAGCGCAGCGCATAATCTGCTTGCAAGCAGCTTGGGGAAATTTGTGTTGCCTACTTTTGAGCGCAGCCAATAATCCGTTTGCAAGCTGCACGCGCCTGCAGCGATTTGTGTAGCCTGCTTTTCGGCGCAGGCAAACAAATTTTTTTTTTTCTTGTATATCTTCATTTATTTGGGTTCCAAAAGGAATCGTTCAGTCAATTCCTCTGAACTTAACCTATTGAGTATATAAAGGGTATATGAGACCAAGTGGTTTCTTAATTACTAAGTACAGAAAGGAAAGATTAATCTAGTTATTAATTACAAAGTGTGTTATATTATCCTCCGGTTAGGGAGATCGCTGGGGTGTACCCTCTTCAGCCTTCTGAGTGTGTGTGTGTGTGTGTGGAGCCCAAAGTGCAGCTGGAAGACGACTTTAACTGCACGAACATAATTTTGTAGCCTGCTTTTCAGCGCTGCGCATAATCCACATGCAGAGCTTGGGGCAATTTGTGTTGCCTACTTTTGAGCGCAGCCAATAATCCGTTTGCAAGCTGCAGCTGCCTGCAGCAGGCAAACAAATAATTTTTTTTTTTTTTTCTTGTATATCTTCATTTATTTGGGTTCCAAAAGGAATCGTTCAGTCAATTCCTCTGAACTTAACCTATTGAGTATATAAAGGGTATATGAGACCAAGTGGTTTCTTAATTACTAAGTACAGAAAGGAAAGATTAATCTAGTTATTAATTACAAAGTGTGTTATATTATCCTCCGGTTAGGGAGATCGCTGGGGTGTACCCTCTTCAGCCTTCTGAGTGTGTGTGTGTGTGTGTGGAGCCTAAAGTGCAGCTGGAAGACGACTTTAACTGCACGAACATAATTTTGTAGCCTGCTTTTCAGCGCAGCGCATAATCTGCTTGCAGCAGCTTGGGAAATTTGTGTTGCCTACTTTGAGCGCAGCCAATAATCCGTTTGCAAGCTGCACGCGTGCAGCGATTTGTGCAGCCTGCTTTTCGGCGCAGGCAAACAAATTTTTTTTTTTTTTTTCTTGTATATCTTCATTTATTTGGGTTCCAAAAGGAATCGTTCAGTCAATTCCTCTGAACTTAACCTATTGAGTATATAAAGGGTATATGAGACCAAGTGGTTTCTTAATTACTAAGTACAGAAAGGAAAGATTAATCTAGTTATTAATTACAAAGTGTGTTATATTATCCTCCGGTTAGGGAGATCGCTGGGGTGTACCCTCTTCAGCCTTCTGAGTGTGTGTGTGTGTGTGTGGAGCCTAAAGTGCAGCTGGAAGACGACTTTAACTGCACGAACATAATTTTGTAGCCTGCTTTTCAGCGCTGCGCATAATCCACATGCAGAGCTTGGGGCAATTTGTGTTGCCTACTTTTGAGCGCAGCCAATAATCCGTTTGCAAGCTGCACGCGCCTGCAGCGATTTGTGTAGCCTGCTTTTCGGCGCAGGCAAACAAATACTTCTCCATGTGCTTTGAATGCATTTCCCTTTGCAAACAAATACCATATGGAAATATAAATATATATTTATCTGTATATTTATTATTTCATACAATTCGCTAATGTTAGATAAACTTTAGCCCGCAGCTGAAAAAAATTCCCCCAACAATAAAGCCATTACAAATGTGTAACAAAAAACTCGCGTGTTTTTTTTTTCAGTTCCCAAAGCAAAGAAAAAAAAAGCTTTGTTCGATTTTTAATTTCATAATTATGGCATTTTTATTTGCGTTTTAATTGCTACATTGTAAATACGCGTATATTCAATATCAATAATTACACATAGACATATAGTTACGTTTGCAGTATTTCTAATGGATAAACAACATGCGAACGAGCGAACGAACGAGCGAACGAATGTATTCATATTGTGTATTATGCGCACTTAATATTGTATCATAGTAAATGTATTCATATTTATGGTATATATACGACGGGGGAGTCCCGCTACAATGCGCTCTGGGCGCTGCTGTAGGTTGCCTTTAAATGCATATCTAATTGTCTGCCCTATGCCAAGTACAGTTCATTAGTGCGTACACCTACATACACGCACGTGTGTGTGTGTGTGTGTGTGTGTGAGTAAATCTGTAAAATTGAAGGAGTTTTGCCATATGCCTATGCTGGATATTTACGAGCTACACATAAGGTTAAATTTTTTATGGTATCGAACGATTTCTACTGCTAGAAAAAAATATTCTTAAAAAAAAAAAAAATATTATTCGTAAATCTAAATTACGTTTATATATATGTGTGTGTGTGTGTAGTACAACTATATATAATATGCTGCTATAATTAGTGGATCTAACGAACTATATGCACAATTTTATTCACTGCGCATTCGTTGTGTGGGCGCATCGTAATTTGCATATTCAATTGGCGTATCGAACACGCGCTTCTGCCTAAACTCACGGGATTATTTACACTTATCTAACAAGCTACATAGAACGTATTTAAGTAATGATATATTTATGTTGGCGAAATGTACATAATTTATTAATATTAATTGTTTTTTGTTTTTTTTTCGAATAAGTTGTTAAGTAACAATCTAACTATATGCGTTGATTTATCGAATCTCTCTCGAAGTTAATCTTAAGCGCCGGCATTCTGCAGCCATGCATACGTGGAGGAACTTACTATACGTTTTCTTTAACATGTACAATGATCTATAGCTACATAGAGAACTAAGCCTAGAGGGGCGACAGTTAGAGATAGGGAAGAGACAGAGAGAGTGGGTAAGTAGTATAAGTCTATCACTAGCATGGAGCCAATCGCCGCATGGATTGACGCACTTTACCAAAATCAGCTTTATTTGAGTAGTTAAAGAACGAAACCGTTAAGAAATCGATCAGCTTCACACAGACGCACAGTTTGTCTCAGTCTTGGTGCGCAGAAATGAATCAGTAATCAGTTAATAACAATAGATTAATTCATGAAACAATATAAATATGTTAAGTCGAGTTGAGACAGAGAGATAACATTAAAATACGCGAATTTAGCTGAGAAAGAGCTTTAAAGCACATGAAAGCTTGGCCAGCGATGATGAAAGCACATGAAAGCTCGAATAGAACCTAAGTTGATTGCAGCTCACTGAAGAAAAGCTTGTGCTTTCGAGCTTTTCGCTTAATCCTTCCGTGCTCACTCAAAGTTCTCGGCGCCGCCGTTGTTGAAGCGTTCGCACCAGGCGAGCAGCTCTCGCACCTCCCGCGCGTACAGCTCCTCCTGCGCCTGGCTGACCAACTGGCCCCCCGGTACCGGGTGTCAGACATTGTGGCAAGCCTGCTGACTGCTGCTGCCACTGCCAGAGTTGCTCAACAAGCTGCGCTCGCTGGCCACACTGCCGGGTGCATAGATCAGCTCGCTGGCTGCCTCCTTGTTGTGTGCCGTGTCCTCCACATGCAGCTTGGCACGATTGGCACGTGTCGAGGCACTGCGCCACGATTGCGACTCCATTGGCTGCTGATGTTGCGGCCCTGCATGTGGCACCAGTGGCAGCAACTGTTGCTGCTGCTGCGATGGCTGTTGCTGATCATCTACCTTGACATAGAGACGCTCCATGTCATCCAAATCACCATCGGCTGTGTGATACAATGCCTGCTCATCCTCATGCGACATCAACATGGCCATGGGCGATGGCGAACCACCGCAGCCCGAGTCGGCGAGGCCATTGTAGCAGAACGAGGAGCCATCCAAGTCGAGCAGATTCTGATGCTGATTCTTGGCCAGTGTCTGCTGATCGTGCAGAGATGCTGCCTGTACCTGCTGCTGCTGCTGCTGCTGGGTGACCTTGAAGCGTGCACTGTCCCGTCCAATGCTGCAACCATGTGGCAACTGTTGCCGTCGCACGCTGCCGCCGGAGACCAACTGATGTTGCTGCTGCTGCTGCTGTTGTTGCTGGGGTGCGGAATTCGGTGCCGCCTCGTAGGTGTGGCAATTGCTCAGCTTGTTCTCCGTAATGTGCATCATGTGCATGTGCTTGTCCTTGGGATAATAATACTGATCGGAGTACACGGAGCGTGCGCCGGCTGTGTTGCTCGGATAGATTTCGCCGGCCGTCGACATTTGCTGGTAGATGTTGTTGCTGGAGTGCGGAGCTGGTTGCGCTGCGGCCAGATGTTGCTGCTGCAGTTGCTGTTGCTGTTGCTGCTGGTAATGCGGATGCATGGGTCGCTGCATGCCATACGAGCCGGGCAGAGCTGCCGCTGGGCCTGGACGCTGCTGATAACGTGGCTGATGCTGCTGCTGCTGCTGCTGGCCGGGATTGAGTATGGCTGAGGTGGCGTAGGGTGCGGGTGAGGCATTGCCATGACGGCCGTACTCGCTGGGCGCCTTGCCGAAGCTGGACACCTCGGCGTAGTCAGTCGGTATGTTGGAGTACTCGCCCACGTAGCTGCAAATGAAGAGATAAAAGAGAAAGAGAAAAAAAAACACAGAGTTCAGTTATTGCCCACGCTTGTTTATTACAATATTCCCACGCCCACAAGAAAGAGAGAGAGAGTGAGGGGGCGTGGCCAAGCAAATTTTTCAGCTGCCCATTTTTCGGTTATAAATTTGCTCGCTTGGATCAGTAGCAGGAGGAGCGGGTGGGCAAGGAATTTATAGCGTGCGGTCTACACGCCACAGACGGGAAATTTGCATTTCGCTTTTGGCCCCGGCCCGAGCACGGCACGGCACGACACGGCCCGGAAGCAGCTCGAAGCGTCTGCTCATGTGTAAAAATGGAATTTATTTCGGATTTCGCATTTTACATATTTACAATTTACACCTGCTGCAGCCCACAAGCTGCGCCAAGCGGCGCCACAGCTGAAGCTGCAACTGCAACTGCAACTGAAGCCGGGTCAAAACTAATGTGAGGCTAACGGATCTGGCTCTGGCTCTATGCGCAGATAACACACATCAGTGGCGCCAACAGGCAACTGGACTAAAAGAATCTAGTTCGCCAAAAAAAAAAAAAAAAAAAAAAAAGAACTAAGTTTGAGTTAAAAGCAAAAATCTCCCTAATTCTATTTAAAACTATAAATAATCTTTAAATTATTTTATAATTATGAAGCTTAAAATAATTTGTAAAGCACCCAAAATATTTTTAATATTTTTACACTATAAAATCTCCTCTCATTTCCATGCACTAAGCATACCCTACCACCTTGCGCTACAGCATACACAGCACGTAAAACTCCCTTTCCTCCTTTTTGCCCTGTTTTTTTTACATTATTTGCGTATTTAAATACTGAAAGCGGATTAAGCAGCAGCAGCAAAGTAAATGTAAAAAAAAAAAAAAAAAAAAAAAAATTACTACAACCTGACTAAAAAAAGATATATGTATGTATGTTATGGCGTATTGATGTTGGCTCGGACGTGGAAAAACTTTGGTGCGTGTGCATTTGAAAATACGCTGTGAATGCCCTTAATGAGTTTTCACAGCGCTGCATAAAAGAAAGAGGGTAAAAAAAATAAAAAAAAAAAAAAAAAAAATTACTGCAATAAGTAGAAAATTTCAGCAGGTAATTTGACTGCGTTGCGAGGGGAGAAAACTCACAGTGAGCTTGTAAAAATAACTGTCTGGCATATTAGAACTAATTAGCTTAGCTGGAATTTAGCTTAGTTAGACATTTGCATATGTTAGGGGAGAGTGTGCGTATTTTTTTTTTTTTTAAATTATTTTAATGAATACATATATGTATTAGAATAAATGCAAATGCCTTAATGTTATATTATAAAATGCTTAAAATAATTTGAAATAATTTTTTAAAGTATTTGTTTTCAGCATTAAATTGCTTCGCGTTTCTTTTGACTTTCCTCTCATATGTGCCTTGGCCATAAGACTTAAGCTGACACTTGAAATTGCATTGAAGTGACGCGAGCAACACATATGATATTCATTAAAGTGTGATTACTTTTACGATTATTGTTGGCAGTTGCTGCCGCAGTTGCTGCTGCTCTCGACAATTTTGTTGCAATTATTTTATATTAATATTTGCGTTGAATTGCGCACATTTTCAATTTGTGTTTTTAATGACTAATTAAGTGTGCGAAAATAATTATAATTATGTCGACCGATTTTGTGACTACCAACAACAAATGCGATGCGATAAACTCTCGCACGCGGCAATCGGCCGGAAAATCACATTTTAAATATGCATAAAAAATAATGCGCAAATTTATATACAAAACTGTATGCTCTCTCTTACTCTCATTTACACTTATTTTCCAGTGTGTGTGTTTGTGTTTTTTTTTGCCATTTTGATTGCCATTTTTCGCGGCCATACTTCAGCTTTTCACGCTTGATTGGCATTTAATTGCCATTTGCCATTTGGCCAGACAGACAGAGAGAGTGAGAGAGAGAGCGAGCGAGACCGCCTGAATTGGCTTTGATTTGTCAGAGATTTCTCGCTGTCGCATTGCACAAATTGATTGGAATTATTACAAGAGCTTAAGCATTTCTCGCATTTGCATAGAAAATGTCAATGGAAAATTGTGTAAAATATCAAGGCAAAATTTAATTTCAACATATTTCGTTAATAAATTCGCAATTTATATGCATTCTCAACTCATACTCAACTTGAGGCTGCAGGCAATTACTTTTGTTTCACTTTTGCGTTTTATTCGACAACATTTTAATCCCCTCCACTTATCCCGCTATAAATTTAGTGACCACAAATAAATAACAATTACGGTTTGGAAATAATTTTGTTGCAAACAACTGCGAAAACATTTGCGCAAATTAAACAACAAATCGGCAACGCAGACACATAAATTAGCTATGTGCGCCTGCATGTGCTAGTTGAGCCAGGCTAGGCAATTTGATTAGGGCAAAAGGCAAATAAATTACGCGAAAACATATTTTAAATTGCGCCGAAATGTAGGCAACATTTTTTGAAATTTAGAGAGAGAGACTATATAGTATATATTTTCTTGTTCAGTGAGGCTAAAAACCCGATATGTGGGGAATTGCAATAGCAAATGATTTAAAGGCGGCTTCATTTCTTTTTTTTATGCTCCTCAGCCACTTGCCGCATATTGTTGCATGTTGTACTCCACTCCACTTTAAGCTAGCCACTTAAAGCTGCCTCCACGTGCGTTGCAAGCGTAGCCTATGCTGCGACACTTGGGTAATTACATTTGCCCCCCCCAACAGCAACTACAAACTATGCTGCCCCACCGGGAGCTGTCCGTCCAACAGGGAGCTGCCCACCGGCTGCTCGGCTCTGTGAAAAATCAACATAAATAGCGCGCCAACATCTCCATTTCTAACTTGATTTTGTTGGCGGCGCCACCATCCAAAAAAAAGACGGCACCCGCAACGAGGCAAAGTAAAACGAGAAAAAAAAAGCTACGGAAAATTTTTCGACGCGCCAGAAAAATGCAATTTCACAGTTTGGTGAATTTTTATTGTCGTCGCTTTTGAGTGGAAAAAAGCGCAGGCCGAAAGGGCGTGGAGAGGGGGAGTGGGGTGGGGGATTGAGGCAGGATAGAGAGATTTTCCTTTGGGCTACCTAACTGTCCGAATTGTTTGGAAAAACTTACCGCTGATGGTTGCGTTCGCTGGCGTGTCCATGAATATCATCGATGTTGCCACTGCTGGAGCTGCCTGTGGCGCCGCCACCGACACCACCGCCGCCACCATTGGAGCCAGCTGCACTGGCACCGCAGACGGGTGCATAGTCGGCAATGTGATCCTTCTGCATGTCGAGGGTGTCGCCGCTGGGCGAGGTGCGCCACACCATGCCGCCCGTGGAGGCGTCCAGCCAGTAGCCGTTCCCATTGCGCGTCGATAGACTCGGCATTTTCAGCACGTCGCTGGTGTGATTGCCTGCAGGTGAGAGAGAGAGACAGAGAGAGAGGTGAGACAGAGCAATTAAATGTTTTGCAACAAATTGTAGCCGGAAATTAACAAAAATACAAAAGCCATTGTTGCCAGCGCGCGTGTTCCCAAAAACAATTTGGCCCCGAATTTAAATTTGCCTTAAAGCGTCGCATAAGCCACACGCTGCATTATAATTCAGGCTTATGTCGCTGCTTAAGACTTCATTAAATTATGGCGAGAGTTCATAAAAAAAAGCAAAAAAAAAAAATATGAAAAAATACGTAAAGCTGTTGGCGAAATTGCGAACCTGCCTGGCTGCAGTGCTATAAATTCAGCGCATTAAAATAATATTATGCTTGTGCGCGGGTCGCGGGGGCGTATGCGCAATTTGCCACACGCACACACAGCATCGCAGTGTAAAATCAAATAAATTATTGTCAATTTTGCAGTCGACCCTCGGCAGGCAGTCGAAATGTGTTGCATACTTTTGCGCGCCAGCGAAAAAAAAAACGATTGCATAAAAAATGCACCAATTAAACTGTCCCCGGGTTATAACTGCGCATCAAGCGAGTATTTTATGGCGCTACCCCTTCCCTCTCTCTGTGCTTGTTGTTGCCTTTTATTGTCTATGGCTGTTTCAGGTGAGCCGCGCCGCTTTTGCGCTTTTTCCTGCTTAGTTTATGCCGCGCGTCCATGAATATGCAATGCCGCCCCGCCCCGCCCCGCCCCTCTGTTCCGCCCCTCCTGCTTGTGGCTTGTTCAACAATCGCAAAGTTGAAAAGCAAAAGCATTTCACAGTGAACTTTGCATTAAGCTGGGCCAAACAAAAAAGCAACTAAGGCAAGCAAGGGGCTTGGGTATTGCAACTATATATTGTGAACTATAGAAATTGAATATAACAAGTGGCAGCAGCTCTCGATTGGGGGGCACATTGTTTTAATTCGACGGGGTGTGTGTGTTTTTTTTACACCATTTTCCGGTGATGTTTCGAGCGCAGACTGACAACTGTAATCTGTTTTAAATGCGCAGCGATATGATCCGTTTTTGCGGGTTACGCGAAGCTTTAAAAATTTGCAAAAAAAAATGACTGCAATTGTTTTCGCTAGTCCGTCGAACATTACAAATGGTCTGGAACCGTGCTGCTAGCTGGTGTAGTAAGCTATGTAACAGAGGTAGTTGGTCATACCGTCTGTTTGTTCGTATGACCCTCCTAATCTCAGTCATGCTAAGAGCTAGAGACATCAAATTTGGCATGAAGATACTAGTAAACCATACGCAGATGCAGCTTATTGAAAATTTCTAGAACCGTTCTGCTAGCTGGTGTAGTAAGCTATGTAACAGAGGTAGTTGGTCATACCGTCTGTTTGTTCGTATGACCCTCCTAATCTCAGTCATGCTAAGAGCTAGAGACACCAAATTTGGGCATAAAGGTACTAGTATACCACACGCAGTTACAGCTTATTGAAAATTTCGATAGCCATGCCCAATGCACGCGTTAATCGATAATTTTCAATTATAAAGCTTGTACTTATAGCTTATCCCCATCAATCGCTTTAACTATCACGCATTGCTCACTAATTGATTTCAATGCAATTTGCAGTTATTACATTTCAGCAAATTTCGGCATTGGTGCAACGCGCATGCAAATGTCCTTTAAATGTCCTCGGGTTACAGCACTTGCATTAAGCGTGCAGCCGTGTTTAGTGTTTCGGCCACAAGCCTCGACAGGCGTTTACAGTGTGTGTGTGTGGCCAGCCAGCAAAGCCTTCGCATCAGCGCCAGCCAACAGGCCAACCCGTGGGAGTGGGTTATCCCAACCAGGATTCTCCCAACCCATCCCTTTCATGCTGCTAATTTCAATTAGACCACAAGGTCTGGCCTCAACTCCGAGTGCCAAGCACGCACGGCACACACAACTTGTTGGTTAATAATGCACACAAAACTAAATGCATAATTGTGGTGAGGGGAACAGGAAGAACAGGAAGGCAGAGGGGCGCGCGGCTAGTTACCCCCGTCACGTGCAAAATGTTAATTTCTATTATGTGAGCCGCGCGGCGCACTGGCAAAATTCGTGCTGCTGAAATATTTATTCGCACCTATTCCGCTGTGCCAGCATGCAGGGCTGTGTTCTGCCCCTCGCGAACAATGCAAAATTAGCGTTATTTATATATGCAAATGGTTGTGTGTGTGTGTGGAGGGGCAGGAAGCGCCACTAGCTGCCCGCAATGCCGGATGCAGCCAAGTGCCAACCGGGAGAGCGGGAGCAGGGTATCTCCTCTCGTACTCACCTCGCATGGTATTCAGTGCCGACTGCTTCATCATCATGTGCTTGCGCTTCACAAAGACCATCGCACCAAAGGATAGCATCATGATGGCCAGAATGGCGCCCAGCAGAATGATGAACCACGGTTGCGTCAACACATCGTTCACATGATCCTGATTGATGGGATAGCTGCAAAGACAGAGAGAGAGAGCGAAAGGGAGGGAAGCGAAACAAAATTAGAAATGTGTAATTAAAAGATTTGCACCGTTTCGGTGACGATCTGGCAACGCTGCAAACTTACCGCTGATTGATAAACGGATCCAGTCGCTTGGTTATCGGATCCAGACGCAAGGTAGCCGGTACACAGTATGGTCCAATGCCGGCATTATTTCCCGCTGCCACGCCCACCGTATACATAACGCCTTCGGTAAGATTGGCCAACACCAGCGTGGGCGATGCGGCATCGATGGTTACATTGGTCAGAATGCGCGAGAAATTATGCGCCGTGTCGATGCCGCGCACAATAACGTGATAGTAAAGCAAGACGCCTGCAAGGGGTTAAGGGGTTAATGAGCAAGGTAGAGAGAGAGGGAGAGAGAGGTTGCTCCTGCTACTTACCATGCTGCTCCTTGAGCTCGGGTGCCTTCCATTTCAAGAACACCGCGGAGGCGTTGAGCAAAATGGCCTCCATGCCAAATGGTGCCTCGTTGGGTACTGCAAGTAGATGAAAGATGCGTCGGATGAGTTAGGAGCGTAGCAAGTAGGGGTTAACAAATGCGTTTTTGATTGTTCTCGGGCAGCAGCGGCAGCTGGTGAAGCCGTGAAGCCTAATGAGCCCGCTAATTAATTGCCATTTAGTGGCCACGACTTTAGTTTTCCGGCAGTTTTCCAGTGGTTTGCTTCTCGGGTTGCCCAACCCGTCTGGATGGTCTACCCCAAGTTCTGGGTTCTATTTTTAGCGGCTCTACATGCATCATCATCATCATCATCATCGGGGTGCAGAAAAGCGCGTACACCTCACGTTGCCACACTTGAAAAAAGCTCATCTTCATTTGTTTATTTATTTCCTGATTCCTCTGGCTACCCCCAGGAGCCTAACCCCTTCAGCAGAGCTACCCTTGTCAGATGTGAAGCAATTTCTTTGAATAAACACACACGTGCTACAAAACAACGGTAAAAGCAACGTCTCTAAATAGGTGCCCGCTGTCTAGCTGCAGCCCAGACCCAGTCGCAGTTCCTCACTCCAAACTTTCGTCCTAGCCGCTTTGCATGTAGGGTTAGGTTAGCACCTGGCTGGGATTGCTCTCGTGTGTGTGTGTGTCTGTTGCTTTCCCTTCATTTCCTTTCTTCATGACGCTTTTTTTGCGCTGTTGTTTTTCGGCTTTGTTCGGCGACATGCTAAAGTGCTTGTCAGGCTTTTGTCTGTGCTGTTTCCTCTGCTTCAATCCCTACCCCTCCCCCCCCGTCCTAACTCGTCTTGATGCCTGATGACGCGCTTAACACGTAGCCACCATTGTGTGGCATATACGACCGACCTGCTGCAGGCAATCGCCTTCGCCTCGCGTGTTGCACGTGCTGCCATAGACCAGACGCAACGCAATTGAAATGGAGATCTACCAGTTTCAGATGCGTGTCTCGACTAGGTTATCCGTTTATTATTATCCGTAGATAGCAACTTGGGTTAGGATTGTGCTTCTTGGGTTAAGTACAGGTGATCTGTCAGTCGAGTAAGGCGGAAATACTTTAACCTATCCTACTCTCACTCTTATCCCTGCAACGCATTTGCATTTCACCAAGTTGCAGAAGGAGAGCAGGTGGAACGGTCTAACGGTTAACTGCCTCATATGCGACGATGTGCAAGCAATAATTGTTGTTTATCTTTACACAATTGCGTTGACAATTTCTTTGAGCTGCTGCTGCTACAGACGCAGCGCAGTGGAAATGTGATGCATACGAAATGAGTTTTGATTTGAAGAGCAGCCACCAGAGTGCGCCTTGGTGCGACGTTTGTGCATTTTATATATATTGCAAGTTGCCACACCGTTTGTTGACTTATTTGCGGCACTGTGTCTACATTTCTCCACCTCCCCTTCCCACTCTGCCGCTTTAAGTTTCTGTTTACTTCTGCGCTCGCTCGCTTGACATTTGCCTGCCTGACATTCCTGTCTCCTTCTCACTTCCTCTGTCTCTTCTGGCATTTTTGTATTTAATTATTTTCTAAAAAGTCGCCTCATTGAGAATTGTTCAGTTTGCGCTGTGCGCGCTCCTTTTCGAAGTTTTTTTCGGGTGATAAAATGAAGTGATAAACCTGTCTGCAAAGTTTTCGCTGTTGAGTTGGCATTTTTGCATACTGAGAGAGAGAGAGAGAGACAAAGGGAAGCTAGAAAAATGTTCGTTGAGTGCAAATACTGGACAACCTTATCGGTTGCACAGCGCGTAGAGACAGCAGGAGCGAGGAAAGTGCAAGGTAATCCACCAAGTTTCGCTTAGATATGTCTTAGTTCGGTGATATGTGAGAGTTTTCTTAAGTGCAGCTAAACATAGTTTAGTTTGAATTAAGATAGAATTGAATGAAGAACAACTGCACTTAGATTATTTTTGACTAAGTTATAAGACTTAAAGCATTGGTAGGGTAACCCATAGGTATTTCCTCCATGGCAGCAGACGTATCGATAGCGCACTTCTTTCTATCACTTCTTAACCCATTGCAAATGTAGTTTAAAGCACACAGAAATTCCTCAAGCCTCAAGACCCTGTCACAGTTCCCTTACCCCCTACTCCTTTGTAGGCCGCACAATCCTTTACTTTCACCTGCCTCTCTGCACATCAAGTATTCCGTACACACACATGGTTCGGGGGGGGGACAGGCAAATACGCGCACACACACGAGCGGGCCTGCTCGTGCAAGTCAGCCAAGCCAGCCAAGTGTGCCCGCCTCGAGCCTGGCGCCTCCTACTGCGTCTACGTGCCTCGCCGATATCCTTCGGCTCGGGTTGTTCGCTTTACTTTTTGCGGCCTTCGATGATTGACATAGATTTTATTTGCCATATCCACGACCAAGTGCCATATCGAGACCCCCTCCCATACCTCCCTTCCATTCTACGTTGTATGCGACGGCAGCTGATGCTGGGATAAGGTCGGGGGATTTACCTAGACTGGGCTGGTCTCGGCTGGGCTGGGCCTTTTATTCCTCCTCCTCCTGCGTTACGCAGTTTTCTTTCTTTTTATTGAATTGCCTTATTGTTGCAATGTGCCCTGCCCACTCTTTTGCCAGCCTGCTGTTGCATTTGTCACATGCACAGGGGAAGGAGGATAACAGAGAGAGAGAGAGAGGGGGAGGGAGAACTACCCCCGTAGCGAGACATTTATTCGGTTTGTTGACTGCCTCATTCGGTTCATTAGGCAGCCCGTGCTGCATACTCGCTCGCCTAGTTTGGCCACGCATAAATATTACATCAAAGCCCGGAGTATTACCCCCCCTTCCCCCCGTTCACTTTACTCACCATCTTCCAGGGTGCGCGCCAGGCGCGAATTCGAGGGTTTTCCCTCGACGGATTTGTAGAAGGGCACAATGAAAAATTCATAGAGCGTATATTGCAACAGTCCCGTTAGCGTGCACGATGAGGCGCCGCCGCCGTTGAGTATCGTCAGCATGCGATACTTTGTGCTGTACTTCTCATGTGAGGATGAGGAGGACGAACTGCTGGATTCCATTGCATCACGTTTGCCGGCAGCGGCAATGTTTGGTTTGGTTGAAATCAGCGCCGAGGCTGATGCCGTTGCAGAAGCGGAGGAGGCCAAGGTGGCACCCGGCGAAGCCAGCAGCGGATTGCTATTGGGTGTGCTGGGCAACGCATTGTTTGCCGCCGGATTGGGTAACTGGCGCGCATAGATGTAGAAACCCTCGACGTATTTGCCATTGATGATCTGCATGGGAAATGGAAAGCAAAGTTAACATGGAAATCAAAGCAGGGAATGAAAGAAGGTAAAAAGGGATGGAGGGGAACTGATTACTAACCTGCCAAGTGAGCTTCATGCTGGTGGAGTCGACGACGCTGGCATTGGTCAGCTCAACCACATCGCCAGAGAGTAGGCTGGCGCGTGCCTCGCTTAGGTCGAGGCCGCTGTTGAAGTAGCGCTGTGCGAAAGAGAAGGAAAAGGGAAGAGTTAGTAAAACAACAGAGCTGAAATAATCGATATCGATAGATGAAACAAGTTAAATGCATCAACAGTGAGTTTTCTACAAAACAATTCAAGACAAATTAAACTATCGATAACATTTGTGATAGTTAGTGCTATCGATAAATATCGATTGTTTATGAGAAAATGTTAGAGAATGTTAAAGAGCAGTCAAAAAACTACAAGCTAAGCTATCGGTACTGTTATCGATATTTTTATCGATAATATTCGATATCACTTCCGATAATTATCGATTCTGAAACTTACCGTTCCCACAGCAATCGGTTCCGACATTGGACTAGGCAGCGATAAACCATGCGAATTCTCTGCGCGTATCAGGAAGAAGTAGTTAACTCCCGCCACCAGACCCAATTGGGTGTACGTGGTGTTCTGGATGCGTGTGCCCACAGCGACCCAACCGTCTGTCTCGTTCTTGCCAAACATCTCGACCACATAGCCAACCAGGCTGGAAGCACCAACCTTGTTGCTACGCGTCCAACTCAGCGTCAGGGAGTCCTCGCCCTTCTCCACCAACTGCGGCTTGCCCGGTGGACCTGGATATGTAGACAACTCGGGGGCGCGATAGAACTTAATGTTCGGATTGGTGGGCGTGTCCAGACGTAGGTAACCACTCCACGAGCTCTTTCCATTGCGATTGCTTGCGACACAAGTGTAAAGACCTTCATCCTCATGACGTTGCAGATCCGAAATGGTTAGGGTGCCCGAGTCGGAAAGATTGCGTCTCTCATGCTCCTGTACATCAATGGGAATGCCATCCAGATACCATGAGATCTGTGGCGCGGGTGTGCCCAATGTGCGACAGGGTAGCACCACAATCGACTTAACCGGTAGCGTTTGATTGACAGGACCCTGTTCGATGATCGGTGGCGGCAACTCGAATTGTGTATCCACATGCACCACGGTGCGACTGCTAACACTACCCACTGCATTGAGGGCATTGCAGACCACCACCTTACCGGAATCCTCGCGAGCAAAACGCGCTATAGACAGTACCGAACGACCCTCCGGTGTTAGGGTAACCTCCAAGCGACCATCACGATAACCTGGCAACAACAGCGAACTGTTGCCCTCGACAGACCAGTAGAGCGTGGGTCGTGGATATCCACTGGCCTGACACTCGAACAGGACCTCATCGCCGATCTCGACCAATTGATTCTTGGGGCGTGTGATGAACTTGGGTGGCGCTGGAAAAGCAGTTTGATGGGGTAAGTAAGGAAGGAGGGTTAAGGGTTGGGGTTCCAGCAATTAACTTACCGTGCACGGTAAGGATGCCCGTGGCCGTAATTGAGCCGACCGCATTGTCCGCTTCGCAGCTATACTCTCCCATGTCCTCGAGCGTGACGTCGTCCAGCTTCAGACTTCGGTCCTCAAGTATGTGCACACGACCTAACGGAAATAGAAATGGCCCAAAAAGGCAAGACAAGAGGTATGAGGTGAGTACAAGAGTGAGATAGAGAGGGGAGTGAAAAGGAAGCTGGCAGATTCATGTGAGCAAAAGACGCTGCCACGTTGTCTTCTTCTACTTCGTTAGTAGTTCAAGTAGCGTAAAAATGGCCAAGCTTGAGACAAGGGCGGCGGAGGCGTGGCAAGTCAAATAACCGCAGCAAAGTAAGCCAAGAAGACGATAGCAAAGAGTGCAGAGGCTGAGGCTGAGGCTAAGAGTGGGGAGGCGGCAGTCCAAGCTGAACCACCTTTTGTGGTTGTTGAGAGATTGAAGACAAGCCCAACAACAACGAGAGGAAGAACTTTGCTTTCCTTTTGCTTGGTTGCCTCACTGCCAAATAGGTTTTAAATGCGCCCCTGTTGTTGCTGCCCTCTCTCTTCCTCTCTGTCCTGTTGCTGTTGTTGTTCCGCTCCTTCAGTGGCCACTGTGCCAATTGTTTGCTTAACAAAAGTTTAGCCCAAGTGCTGCCAGGACTCCCCAGACAAGTCGTCCTCCTCCTCGTCGTCGTCGTCTGCCGAGTCGAGCAAATGTTTTTCCAGTATTTTCTTTTACGGCTTTTGGCTGCGAGGGCAGTTTAAAGAAGCGTAACTAGCTGCCCCGATTTGTCTAGCCACAACAGCCCCAGCTCCCTTTCGACTGCGCTGCGCTAGTTGCACTCTCTCCCTCTGTGTGTGTGTGTGGGGGTTGTGGGGGGTTGTTGCTTTACCCCCTTACCGTCTGAAGGACAACAACATTGCAACAGTCGAGTCGAGTCGAGTTGGACGAGTCGAGTGTTGTGCAAGCAAAATTGTTGATTGCTGCCAACAGAGATTGGCAATTAACGGAATTAAAAGTTACAGTTCTGTTTGTCCAGCTGGGGTGGCTGCCACGCCTACCTCCCCCACAACAACAACAACAAGAACAGCAAACGACTAACTATAACAGTTACTAACGCTCGGTCATTGTAGGTGTTTATTGCACTGCGAAAAATGTGAGCAGGTATGGTGGGGTTTTCTGGGTTTGTTGTGGGTGGAGTTTCCAAAAGATTTTGTCGTTACTTTACAGAAACATTTTAAGGAAAAGCACATAAGGAATTTCCTTGGAAAGGCTACGGATTAAGCTATAATCTCAGAATTAGGAATGTTCGTTTGAAAATTGCTTGCTGTAAGTCTAAAACCAAAAGTCTAAGCTCTTTCAAAGTGCTGCCCAAGCTGGAATTCCCATCCATTTGAAACTTCACTATCTACCTCTGTCATTTCTCTCAGTGCACTGTTGCAACCGTTGTCAGTTCAAACATGAAAAGCCACAGGGCAAAGGCCAAAGCAACCGCAAAAAACAAACTTTTTTTTTGTCGTATGCACTGTCCCCTACCCCTTAGTGGTGGGCGTGGCTGCATGCAAATATGGTAAACAAAAAGCTTAAATTTCATTTGAAACGAATGTATCGTGTGTGTTTTTTTTGGGGGGGGGAAACCCTAACAGAATGGCCGCCTTGGCACTTGCGCTTAATTGACTGCGAGGGGGTTGGGTCGGGGGCCGGGGGGTAGCTACTTACGTAGAGGCATATTGCCACCGGAGGCGGTGCGACGCCAGAGCACATCCGGCAACGGATCGCCGCCAATGCGACACTGAAAAACAACGGAGCTACCCACGACAGCTGTTTGATTCTGCGGGCCGCGTATGAGAAAGGGACGCACTGCAACGAGAGAAAGAAAGAGAGTGGGTTGGATTAGTTCGAGTTCCTTCTTGGAGTTACTGCCACAACTTACCGTGCACTTTGAGAAATGCCGTAGCCGATTCACGTATGCCCACGATATTCTTCACCACACACTGATAACGTCCGTCATCCGATTGACGTGCATCCTGTATGGCCAGATTGCCTCCGTCCACGATGCGGATGCGCTTGTTGGCGCCTCCATTGCCTCCACTCAGATTAAGCGTTTGTCCGTTCTTGCGCCACGAGATTTGCGGCTCGGGTGAACCGCGCGGTGCACCGCATTCCATCAGTGCCACCTCGCCCTGAGCGACGCGAGTGTTCTGCGGTTCCAGTCGGAACTCGTCGCGCAAAACTAAAGAGGGAAAGAGAAAAAGCAAAAGGCAGGGAGGAAGGTCAGGTTAAGCTTTGATTGATTCAATATTAATAACTGTCGGAGCGCAGGACATGCCGGGCAGGAGCAACCAGGTGAGCTACTTGCAGTTCTCTTTATCCCTTTTCCCGCTGACTCGCTGCCTCGAGTATTCTTCATATTTAATGCCGCTGCCATTTGAAATCACCCTGTCACGCCTCTTGGTCCCTCGGCCCCCTTGGCTACCACTCAATATGCCAATAAAACCTTGATAATGATGCCTGTCCAGTCTCGCTCTCTCTCTCTGGCTCTCTGAGCTGCATCTGCTGCAATATTAATAAGCTTTGCCATTTGCAATGCGTATTTCTTTTATAGCTCAAGCAGAAATTGAAAAATGTTGGAATTGTGCGAGCTGTGTATGTGGGGTAAGCGCGACCAGCAGATGGCACGTCATGAATAGGAAAACTCCTCCTTATTTTGCAGGATAGGAAAACCTTATTTTCATTTCGAGATTTCTCAAGAAATTAATGGGTATTTCCTTACTCTACCCATAGAATTTAGCTTGCTAGACACTCAGTTTGTTATATGCCAAATTTAGTGTGCCTACCTCGCTTAGATCCTGAGTTCTCTGAGGCTATCATCAAAATAATTCAATAGAATTGCCCATACTCAATGCTATCAACTACAATATGCTTAACAGCTTAAACTACCCGTTGCACAGCTGGAAACCCCCACAGGGTATTTGTAATGTAAAATGCAAAATGCGAAACTGCACTCGAATAAAACGCATAATACGCTCCAATTGATGCCAAAGGCAACAAAGCATTCTCGTTGAGTTTTACAACCCGCTCTCTGCACTTTCCATAGTGAGCTTTCCATACAATTTTGCTGTTGTTGGGGCATATAGAGAGATAAAGACGCTCGTCGTGCAGGTGGTGAAGACTATCAAATGCCCAAGTTGATAACCCTTAAATCGAGTTCAAGCGCTCAAGAACGAACTGCACAAATTGGAAGCCCTTCTGGGCTACGCATTACTAATTAATCTGCCCCTGGCAACACAGCAGCAGCCCCAAAACTAAAGCAGCTTCAGAGTTTTCCTCTGGCTTTCTGTATCAATTACAACAAATTTTCTGCGAATGCTTTATTTTATTAATTAGAAAATAACGTGTACGTGCATGACGCCCGTCTGACAGCCCAGCAGGAACTAAGGTTGCAACAGAAACTGGACATGCAATGCAATTGGTTGGGTTTTTCCCCTCAATAAAAAGGGGTTAGCCCCCAGGCCACTTCCTGGCCTGCCATTGCGCTGCCACAGCCACAAAAGTTCATTAGCTGAAAATGTGCAACGTCAATCGATCAATGTCGCTGAGTGCTGGCTTTCTTTTTGTGGCATGTGCCTATTTAATGAGCACTTAAGCGCAAGAACAACCCCGAAAAAATTGAATATCGAATTGAAAAACTGAAAAACCTATGTTTATTGTGTGTTTTCAACCCCAAAACTTGCGAGGAATTCTGCTGAAATTTGCATAGTATGTAGTAGAGTTCGAAGTGTTTGCTTTGGGCTACAACCCTAAAGCCTCGTTAGAACTAGCTGAAATTTGCAGTAGAGTTAGCCAAGCAGCTACTAAGACGAACTATATCTTCACATTTAAAGATTATACACTCATGTTAATTGAGAAATTCCAATACTTACATGCCACTTGCAACGTTGCATTGCGTGAACGCGCCACACCGAACTCATTCTTGGCCTGGCACCAATAAGTGCCCGCATCGCTTTCACGCCGGCTGTGTATGACCTGCAGAGGAAGAGAATGAACAAAAAAAGATTGTGGATTACAGAGAGAGACATTATTAGAGTGACCAGATGCGTACAACAGTTTGGGAATTAAGTAGTTAGAGGCTTAAGGCGACACGTGTCATGCACAGAGATCAAAAAGTTCAAAATTGCTCAACCAAAATCAAATAAAACTGAAAGTGAAAACGTGCTCTCACTTTCCCTGTCCCCCTGCCTCTCTCGCTATCTCTGTCTGCGCTGTCCAGTGTCCACTCGACGTATACGCAATGTAATTTAATTAAAAAAATACATTCCAAAATTGTTCATTGCAACCCCGTGTGCAAGGGGTTTCAGCAGCGTCCGTCGCTCGCTCTCTCCCTCTCTCTCTCTCTGTGAGCGCCTTAATCACTTGGCCTCTTCAATTTTAATTGGCAACAAACTGTAAGCTCGTCGACAAGTCACTTAGGTTAGGGCCGGCCGGCCCACTGTGAAAATGCCTGAAATATTCCCCCCCCCCACATTCCATTGAAAACAATAAAAACAAACGAGTAGGCGTAGGGGGCGGGGCCCAAAATTGCCGTCTGCCAGGGCCGAGATATGCCCAAGTAACTGTGCGTGTGTGTGTTTGTGTGTGCAATGCAAAATGGTTGGAGGCGCTTTTTAATGATTTACTTTCCCCCCGCGCCGGATATGTTTTTGGGTCTCTTAAGCGTCCGGCTTGACAGTGGCGTCCAAAATATTGCAACCCGTTTGTGTTGTTTTCTTTTTTTCAGCAATTTAACAAAATTTCAATCCAAAACGCACTCGGGCTGCAATAATTCGCTGAGGCAAAAAGGGAGAAAAAATATAAAACAAAATACAAATAAAACACATTTTGTTGCATTTAATGAAAACAACGACGCGGGGGGTGGCAGATATTTAATATAAACAGACGAACTGACAAAAATTGCAAGCTGCGCGGGGCGTAGGAGTTGGGGGTAAGGGTGAGGGTGGAGGGAGTAGCGTAAGAGGGTGGCTGGGAATCCCCCCTCTCTCTCTCAGTCTCTCTGCCTTTCGCACAGTGCGTCTCGTTAGCTTAAATTGTGAAATGTGCACGCACGCTGTGAGAGCGGAGGATGGGTGTGCAGCCATTAGAGATGACACTGTGACGATATTTTTAGTGATGTGTTATGGGATATATAAGAGAAAGGGGGAAATCCCAGGGAGATGAAAAGGCATTAGGATAGTATGGAATCTCAGGGAGATTCCCAGGGAGATGAAAAGCCATTAGGATAGTATGGAATCTCGAGTATACTTCCATATCTAAGTTTCCTGACGCAATGTTTAACAATCGTAGCTGGCATTAGAGATGAGAATTTGGCGATATTTTGGAAAAACATTATGAAAAAGAGGAAAATCCAAAGGTGATAGATAACTTTCTATCGAAAACAGTAGCGATAATGAATCGAACTTTAGCATACTCCCAGCTCTAAGTCTGCCAATCGAAGCACACATTAGAGATGACACTGTGACGATATTTAGTGATGTGTTATGGGAATATAAGAGAAAGGGGGAAATCCCAGGGAGATGAAAAGCCATTAGGATAGTATGGAATCTCGAGTATACTTCCATCTCTAAGTTTCCTGACGCAATGTTTAACAATCGTAGCTGGCATTAGAGATGAGAATTGGGCGATATTTTGGGAAAACATTATGAAAAAGAGGAAAATCCAAAGGTGATAGATAACTTTCTATCGAAAACAGTAGCGATAATGAATCGAACTTTAGCATACTCCCAGCTCTAAGTCTGCCAATCGAAGCACACATTAGAGATGAGACTGTGACGATAGTTAGTAAAGCAAATAAGCAAATATGCAATTTCAAGGAAATAAACGAAACAGTATTTCGAAAGGGAAAATCCCTTGAAAAACACTTCCGATATATTTTCAGCCTACTGCCATCTCTAAGTTCCTCCCCCCTCCCACCACCAAATCACAAAGTCTGTCAACCGGCTAGACACAACTGCCAAGTCTTACAAGCCTAACCTCAATGATAAGAATAATAAAAGGGGATACCTTCCCCCACCTCTCCCCCTTCCATCTTCTTCTTCTTCTTCTTGTTGCGCATGTTCTTCTCTGGTCTGCGCCTTGTTTTGCTTTCCGATCAAAATGCAACCATTCGGAAGCGCATAAAATAATATGAGAGCAAATTTATGCACAAATGTTGCGTTTCTCAGACGAAAAAAGAAAAAGTCGTAAGGGGGTTCGCAACGCATTGCGAATGTGATGCGAGGCAGCTGTGGTTATGTAATGATAGAGTTGCGACTGACTGGGGCCTCCACTCTTAACTCACCTTCAGAAAGAATAAACCACCCGCGGGCAGCATTATGCGATGCGAACCCGCATCCGTCTTCAGTTCCCGTCCATCCTTGAACCATTGAATCGTTGGTGTTGGATTGCCCTCGGCCTTGCAATTAAATGTGAATGGATCATTTTTTGGCACCGTCGTATCCATGGGATGTTCGATGATATGTGGATTTTCACCTGGCGAGAAGGAGAAAGAAAGAGAGCAATGATTAGTAATGAGTTTTAGTTGTTGCAAGACGTGTCTTCTAATATTTCAATGGATTCCCTGAGTTGGGCTCTACAAACATGTGTCTTTTTAGTCTTAAGTGCCTTGTCTCCTGGGACGACCAATGCGCAGAGTTTTAAACAACTTTTGTCACTTAACGTCGAGCAATTAATGCGGCCATTAGGGACAGCAGCAAAGAGAGAAGAAGGAGGAGAGTAGGAGAAGAAGGAGAACCCCCGCGGCAAGAGCGAAATCTAAGCAGAAATTACGAAAATTCACTTGAATTTTCGTCCTGGCCTCAAATTCAATTAACTTCAAGAAAATATTTGCTCGCCCACGGTGCAGGCAGCGACAGCGAGTGGAAGCGAGAGAGAGAGAGAGGAGAGAGAGCGCCGCCGTAGGGGACAAACGGGAGACTAAACATAAATTTACAGCATGTCGATAAGCATGAAACAAGGGACAAACGCTAGATAAACTTTATTAAAAGCAGCAGCAAAGCCAACAACAACAACAAGTGGAAAGAGAAGCAGCAGAAATGGCAGAAATGGGAGGGAGAATGTCCAGCGAAATGGAGAACAGCTGAAATGTAATTACAAAAAGCGCTTAAAGGTGAAAAATCTCTCCATCTCCCCATCTCTCTCCCTGTGTGGGAGAGGGAACGAAAATAGACAGATGCAAGAAGGTTTTCGGCAGGTGCGTGGGGGGGAGGGAGGAAGAAGGAAGGAGGAAGGAGAACGTACGTAGTCTCATTCAGCCGGAAATTAAGTTCTGCAGATTTATTGAAAGCGGATAGTAATGAGAGTCAGGCGAAAGGAAGAGAGAGCGAGAGAAAGACAGTGTGATGGAGTAGCTAGCACAGGCAGAGGAAGAAAAGAGAGAGAGAGAGAGAGAGCAAGTGAGGGAATGTCAAACATGAGAAGTTGTGTGTGCAAAGAAACACGTGTAAAAAAAGTAGTCAATCGAGACAAAGAAATAACTAATACATTTGCATGTGCTAGCAGTGAAAGGGCGCACACACACACTGAGGCGCGCCGAAATAGCTGAATATCTACATACAAATCAAATCACATCGTGACATTGTTATCACTGTGAAAAATCACCATTCAGTGATTTCCTAGCGAGCTTCACGACGACATTTGTCAAATGCGTCTCTCACGCACGCAGGCAGCAAGAGCGGAGAGAGGAGAGAGAGAGTGGGCAGCGCACCTTGGACATTTGTCAATTGCTTTGTGCTTTGTGAAGCGCCAGGCAGCAGCAGCGGCAGCGACGGCGGCGGCGGCAGCGCTAGGCAGCATCAGCCTTTTGTGCTTGGCGCTCTTTGTTTGACACCGGCTGAGAGAGTGAGTGAGTGAGCGAGCTTTGGTCCATTGTCTGTTTTAACTAACTGTGCACTGCGTGCGCCTGGCTTTGTTGTTGGTGTTGCCAAGGCGACAGTGCGCTAATTTAAATAATGAAATACTCAAAGAGATGAAGCAAGAGCAGCGTGTGCGAGCGCAAATTGAATCCTTCACTCACTCACACACACACACACACACACACACACAATGCAGTGCGAGCAGAGCTGATTATTAAAATTGCACAAACAAAACCAAAGCTTGCAGCAATCCTAGGTTTTTTTTTTTTTTTGAGTAAAAACTTTTACCTTTGGGCCGCCGTCGCCGCAGCAGAGAAACCGAGAAAAACGCAAGCAAAATTCTTTGGCTGCTAACAAAATATTTAATTAAGCAAAAATATGTTGCAGCAAAATCAACACAAGCGCAGAAAAAAAGAAGAAAGAGAGAAAGAGCATTTTTTGCATTTTAACACATGCAGAGAGAGAACTGAAGTAAAGCTAACCGCACGCACACACACACACAGTCAGTGAGCATGTGTACGTGTGTGTGTGTGAACAAACAAAATTGCCAGGCGAAAACTTCGATAAAGCCAGCAAAGAACTGCAAATCAGGTAAGTGAAAATATGTGAACTTTACGTCAAGAATTTTCTACACAAAGCCAAAGTCGAAAAAGTCGCTTTTATTTGCTTTTTCAAATTAACATGTAAAGTGCAAGACAGAGAGAGAGAGAGAGAGACTGACTTGCAAATACTCTTACCAACACTCGCCCCACAGATCTGCAGGAATTTACTCTTTACTAAAGACCGCAAAATTTTCGACAGAGATTGCAGCGGGTGCAGAGCAGAGCGGAGCGGAGCGAAGAGAGAGCAAATGTTGTGCTGGAGTGTGGGCAGAGTCTGTGCACTTAATTACGCTCATTTGGCGCACGCACTTCATTTGTATGCGTTTTGTGAGAGTGCATGTGTGTGTGGGTGGCTGCGTGCGTTGGCAATTTATGCATATGAAATAATGTAAAAAGAAGTCTGTGTAAATAAACAGCAAAGTGCTGCCGGCGTTGAAATCATGCAAGCGAACACACGTACACACACACACACACACACGCGAACTACACCTAAGCAAACATACTCATACTCACACATGCAGTGCAGTGAGGGAGAGAGAGCAAGCGAGTGCGTCGTCTTGGGCATGTGGCAGCTCATAATGCAGCAACAACAACAACAGCCGCAATAATAACAGGAAGTGCATTTGTTGTTGCCGCTGTTAAGAAACCTACGAGCTGAGCTGCTGCGCTGCTGCTGCGTCTGTTTTCTTAGTTTATGTGCTTTTGCGCGTTTTGTTGTTGTTTGCCGTTGCTGTTGCCGCAGCAGTTGTTGTTGTTTGTCTGGCATAAGCATAAAAATGTCTGCCTTTCAGGCGTATCTCAGCAGCAGCAGCAGCAGCTGTTAACCCCGCTCTCTTTCCCTCTGTCGCTCTCACCTACTGTGCTGCGCTGCTAATTTGCCGCTGCTATTTGACTTTGGCCAACGGGTGCTAAGAGAGATGCGTTCTCAAGCAGTTGCGCCAATACTGCGATCATTATTAGCATGTCAACACAACAGCAACACAAGCAACACTAACAACTCAAATCACAACTTTCCACAAACAAAAACCAAACACAGACGACGACGGCGACGGCAACATGAATCGACGCAGTGACAAAGCAGTTACTTAGCCAGCAAAGAGAAGAGGGAAGCAGGTGCACAAATGCAAATGCAAATATGTAAGTAGCATCTCTCACTCTCTTTGCCTGCCCCTCTCTTGTTTGGCACCCACAGCACAGCTTGTAATCAAACAAACACCAAATTGCTGCGTTCTCTTTGTGCGTGTGCGTGTGGACTGCAAGTGTGGACTGCAGGTGGAAGCTGGACAGAGACAAACAGCTGCTAGTGTAGGTAAGTAAGGTTAGACTTGCCGGAAGATGTCTGATTACGTGCATGATATGCCTGATGTGCTCTTTCTTTTGACTAATAATCGACCTCCCTCTCTTTGGCCAGTGTTCTGGCGAATTAAACACTAAAACGTGCCAAGTCAAATTGTGACAGACAGGCAGGGAGCACTGGCAGCGCAGCTGTTAAGGCAACTGTAGCGCTAACAGCGCTGCTGTTAAAAAATTAACAAAGCTTGACAACGACGCCGCGCTCTGCCAGTGCCAATCGAGTTACTCTCTCCCTCTCTTATTTTTTCGCATTGGCTCAACATGGCAAACTCAACAATAATTTATAAGCTTTCAGTGCAACAGCAAAGTGACTACAACAACAACAGCAGCAGCTAAGTTTTTGATTTGCCGCTAGCAGAGAAGTTCTTCTTCTTCTTCTTCAGTTGTTGTTGTTGCTATTTCTACAGCTACTTCTGCTAGCATTTATTTATTTATGTTGAATGTTTAATTTTTAATGTGCATGCAACTTGCGCGAACGTTATGCGAGCAGAGAGAGAGAGAGCATGAAAACAAGAGAGAGGGCAGTGGAAAGGGAGCAGCTAAAGTAGCGGAAAGGGTTGCCTTAGAAGCGCGCCTCTTAGAGAGAGCAGTAGGTAGAGGGGAGAAGAGAAAGAGAGGCAGAGGAAATGTGAGAGCTTCTTCAGGAGTTTTGTAAGCCTTTCGCACAACTTTTGCCACTTAAGCTTTGTGTAACGTAAATAAGAGAGCGACGAGTGGGGGGAAAGAGAGCGAGCGGGCGAGCGTGCGAGTGTGTGAGTGGAGATTTATGCTTGCTGTTTGCTGCTTGTTGTTGTTGCTGTTATTGAGAGGGGAAGGGAAACAAAATATGGCGAAGGCGCTTATAATTTGTAACCCGCTTTGGGCACGTTAAGTCGATCAAAAAGTATTAAAAATCGAACTGAAGTTCAAAATTGGCAACATGCGAAGTGGAAGTAAAGAGAAACAGAAAAAAGGTAAATTCTTTTGGTAGTATTTCCCTAACTAGGCAAAAACTTTGTGTGGCTTTTTGGGCAACCTGGCAATCCTTACAACCAGCTTAGCTATAACTATTTTCCTACATGTTTTATAGCAAATTTCATCATAAAATCCTGTAGAACTTTTCGCAGATTTGAAGTAAACCTCCGCCTAATACCTTTACCTACAGAGTATGTGCAAGTGCAATAAAACTTTTACAATAGGTGTGTGCGAGCGAGAGAGAGAGAGAGAGATAGAGAGGGAGAGGGAGAGTGTAAGAAAAATGGTGCAAAGTGCGCATTGTTTCTTCCTGTTCCTGTTTACCGTGTTTGTCTTTGTCTTTTGTGTCCGTGCGCCTCGACTCGCGCCTTGTTTGTTTGCTTAGGCAGCGAGAGGGAGAGGGAGGGAGGTAGATGCGCGCCTAGAGCGGAAGCTGGCAGCGCTGCCAATTATTTAAATGCTCGTATTTACCTAACAACGGCGGATGTGGGCCAAGACTGAAGCCGGAGCCGAGAGAAGCCACAGCCGGAGATGGAGACGACTCCGGCGCATAAATCATTATCACATTTATGTAATATGCACGGCAGAAGAGGACTACATGGACAGGACAAATGGCAGCGAACTCCTCCTGCCTCTCCTCCTCCTCTCCTCCTGCTCCTTGTGGCAGCCAAAATATTTGCCCAGGCCATAAAAACCGCAATAAACCAACGGGGATTATGGCCATAATGTGGGGATTTCAGCTGGCACAGAGCGAGCGAGCAAGCCAGAGAGAGAGAGAGAGAGAGGGAGAGCGAAAAAAGTCCCCTTGTGGCAAGTCAATTTTATTGTTTTTATGATTGCAACAAAATGCAAGAAATCAAAAAATCAAATAAATTATTCAAATGTGCCGGGGATATATTGTATTAATACGGCCGGAACATAAGGCATAAGAATATAAGCAGGGCTTAAGGGCTCACACACACACACACACGCACAGACACTCGCGCACATTTGATTAGACAAAAACACAAACAAACAAACCGCAGGCTGCAGACTCGCTGGATGCGCCCCGAGGGTTTGTGGTTGCGCGCCGCGTCTCGACCCAGAGCACGCAGCAGCAGCAGAAAGTCTGGCAACGCTGCTGGCACCAACTCCACGAAGTAGCCACGCTAATGAGCCAAAACGCCCCAAGGTGCTGCCTGCCTGCCTGACTGCCTGGGCAAATGCTTCAGACAGCTGCAGACGTCATCAGTTGGGGAGTCGCGCTGTCTCACTCTTGCACTCTCTCCCTCTCTCTGTCTGTCTACCTTGTCTTGTAAATGTACCCTGTGGTCGAGGAAATCGAGTGGAGGTGGGGTATATAGCGCTAAAATATGCGTAACTATGGAAAAGTATCAAGGCTCTCTTAACTATTTGAACGGGTGAATCTCGGGATCTAAGGCAGATACAGTGATGAAATTTGGTATGCAGCTAACTAAATACCCTACAAAAGGCAAGCTATTTGTAAATTCCAAATATTCCTAAAACTTTTCCTGGAAATCAATTTAGTTCACTTAAAAGTTGTGTTCTTGTTCTATTCTCATCCTTTTTGCAGTTTATAGGATGTATAGAGAGCTAAACGTATGTGTAACTATGTAAAAGTATCAAGGCAGGCATCAATAAGGCTCTCTTAACTATTTGAACGGGTGGATCTCAGGATCTAAGGGAGATACAGTGATGAAATTTGGTATACAGCTCACTAAATACCCTACAAAAGTAAAGCCATTTGTAAATTCCAAATATTCCTAAAACTTTTCCTGGAAATCAATTTAGTTCACTTAAAAGTTGAGTTTTTGTGCTACTCTCATTCCTTTTTCAGTTTATAGAGAGTATAGAGAGCTAAACGTAAGGCAGACATCAATAAGGCTCTCCTAACTATTTGAACGGGTGAATCTCGGGATCTAAAGGAGATACAGTGATGAAATTTGGTATGCAGCTCACTAAATACCCTACAAATGGAAAGTCATTTGTACATTTCAAATATTCCTAAAACTTTTCTTGGAAATCAATTTAGTTCACTCAAAAGTTGTGTTGTTGTGCTACTCTCATTCCTTTTGCAGTTTATAGGGTGTATAGAGAGCGGAAAGTACATGTAACTATGTAAAAGTATCAAGGCAGACATCAATAAGGCTCTTTTAATTAAATAAACGTATGGATCTCGGGATCTAAGGCAGATACAGTGATGAAATTTGGTATACAACAAACTTAATATCCTATGCAGAGAAGGCATATTTCAAATTGAAAATATTCCTGAAACTTTTCTTGGAAATCAACAAAGTTTACTTTAGACCTAAGTTTCGGCTACTTTAAACACTTCTAGAGCCTACAGGGTGCTCTCTAGTCTAGCACACACTCAACTGCACTCGCTTTTTTCGCACATTCCACGCATATTGTTAATTTTCGGCGGACTACGAAACGCGCCTCCGCCTCCCCTCGAACCACAACCCGTTGGCGCCCACACAAAACTCTGCGCTTTGTCTGGTTTTCTTTGGATCGACGACGACGACGACTTGGGGCTTTTCCCTTGGCGACTTTTTGCCCGCTGTTAATTAAATTCGACACACACACACATTGTTGTCAGGGGGATGCACAGGGGGTAGGGGTTGGGGGGTGTCTCGACTAAAATATGCATTGGCTTTTATTATTATGAATGAATGCAGCTGCTGCCGCAAAAAGGCTGCGCTCTTCTCTCTGTTATCAATAATTTCATAAATGATGAAAAAACACTGAAATCCTTTTAAAGCCGAGCAGCAAAAACCCTAAAAGCTCCCAAACGAGTGCCCCCTTCCCCCTCCCCTCTCCACTCTTCTCCCTTTCTTGCTCCATAAATATGCGCGATTACGGGAAAAGCAGAAAAAATGCTTGGGAACCGAAGGACAGCAGCGGCGGCGGCCCAGCACACGCTCTGAACACATGGGACAACGATCAATGTCATATGCCATATTTTTACACCCCCCTCCCTCTCTCTCCCCTGCCTGCCTGCCTGCCTTAACCCTTTCAGTGTCCCATTGCTTTATCTACTCGTCGTATAGTTTATATCTTTGTTTTCTATCTCTTTGTTGATATCTTTACACAACTTTTTGGCATATTGAAAAATTGCATGGGCCAAAATGAATGGGACGTAGTATGGAGGGAGAAGAGGAGGGGAAGGGGGTCCACTAAGGCTTTTAAGAACTTGCCTGTCGGGGCCTGGCCATAAACTTATAAAGTGCTTTATCTGATGCCATATGCAAAATAGCTTCACGGATTGTGTAAGGCAAGGCGAGTTTTGAGTTCGAGTGGAGTCGAGTTCAGTTTCGAGTTTGACTTCGGGTCGAATCTGCATTACAATGTGCGTGCCATTTGTCAAAAAAAAAAAACTTTGGAAAATCACACTGCATAATTATGAAGATAAAGTGTTAAGGTTGAGCTAACAAGATGTGTGGAATGTTCAAACTGTTGTAGCCACGAATCAACTCCATTAATAGTTAGCAAATTTTGATATATTACTATAAACACTATAAGTAAACTACAAATCAAATTTGATTTAAGAAACTCTACAGATAAACAAAGAAAACCTATTACTCAATCAAAACGAAACTCAAACAATTTGTCCAACTCTTTCAACTTTCTGAACTGAACTTTGCAATAAATCTACAACTTATACAGACTCATCTATAATAAGCAAAACGACAGGCTGTCTATATAGCTGACATAGTATAGCGCCGATAAGCGCTGCCCGACCTGATAGTAACTCTTGGCCCTACCCTAACGTAAATAGATTGTCTATATGACAGCAGCAAAACAAAACATCAAAGCAAAAAAAAAAAAAAAAAAAAAAAAAAAATAATAATACAAAAAGCGCAATTAATCATTCGTCTAATCTCTTAATTGTATTTCATATAGATTTTAATTTGTTTATTTCGTAAGCCGATTTCAAACAAATTTCATAGTTCACATGGCGATAAGCCCAACTGGTCCCCCTATTTTTTTTTTTTTTTTTTTTGGGCCTACCTCACCCGTGTCACGGAAATATTTTTGTCATATTCATAATTTGTCAAAAAAAAAAAAAAAAAAAAAAAAAAAAAATACGCACAAAAAGTCGAAATTAATTAGATTTGTCATTCCCATTGACATTTCGACAACTTTTCTATTAATTATTTTTGATAGATGGAGGCGAACGACTGGAATTGAAACTGTCGCGCTGTTATTTATGTCCGAAATGCTCCACATTTCCACTCGTACTACTACTTGCCACTTGCCCCTTCTCCTCCGCCTCCGTACTACGTGATCTAGCTATGATATTATTTCATTTCGTCATAGATCTGTTAGCTTACCTGCAAGTAGAAGAGAGAAAGAAAGATAGAGATTAGTTATTTGTAATCATGTTTGTGGTCTACGCTCAGTGCATAGGTAATAAGCGAGGTAGAGAATAGGGGGGAATACTTTGGAAACGGTAGCTCCATCCAAAGAAAAACCTTTTGCATGTGCAGCATACAAAAATAATGCTCAGTTCTGTTTTCGGTTTTTGTTGAGCTCGTTGGATTTTGACATCCCTCTGACAGATATGCATCGTCGAGGCAAACCCCCGAGTGCCGGCAGAGCAGCTGCCTCTGCTCTCACAAAGAGATCATTATCGAGAGAAGGGAGAGGGGAGAGTGGAGAGGGGAGAGGGGAGAAAAAATGCACACAGATGTCGTTTATTGAATATCGATTTACGCTGACTTCGTTAGGAGAGCTAAGAGAACGCATGTTAAATGTAAATATGAATAAATGAGCTGAAAAACCCGGGCAGCCTAGCAAACTACATACATGCGATATATCATCAAGTCTGAGTAGGGGGGGCCCCCTTATTTGAAGGGCAGTTGAAGTTTAGCGCTGCCTGTGTGACTCATGATGAGAAGTTCAAGTTTTTGGTTTCAATGTCACATGTTGCATGCCACCGCATGTCCTGCAGCAGGCAACACAACACAATCTTCGTAATCGCAATCGTCGTCGTCGTTGTCGGGCGGGTTTTCGGGCCACTTCAAGCGCGAAACTCAACACGGAACGCGGACAATGCCGGCAGGGCAAGATTTTGGCATTGGATAAGCAGCGCACACACAGAGGCCGAGGAAACTGAATCCCCGACCAGGGACTGCGAGACGTACAGCCGGAAAAAAAGGGGCTGCCTCTCTCTCTGTCTCTCTGTGAGCCGTCGTCTGCGTCGATGATTGATTTCATGGCAAAGTTGATTTCAATCAGCAAATGTTTATGCAGTTTTTTCTGCTTGCCCCCTTTTTTTGCTGCCTGCCTTTCCTGCTTCTTTTGGTCGCTTGGGGGTTTGCAGGCTGACAAGAATTATGACACTATCCGTATTTGGAGCGATCTATCGCAGCACAGGGGGATGTGTATAGCTGCTGCCTCCACAGCTTGTCGCTTAATTGCCCAGAGCGCATAATTAAGTCGAGCGAGCATTGAACCTACCCAGAGAGGGAGGGGGGAACCCCGAAGCCAAACCCAAGCAGAACTGAACCGAAAAATCCCTAATAGGCTTTTTGGCAGCCTTCCCATTGTGCGAGTCGCAACAAAAGGCGCAGAAGAGGAGCGAAGCGCAAAAAAAAAAATGGTCCGAACTTAATCAAGCCGCATGAAATCGCCTTGAAGTGAAAGAGAAAACGGAAACCAAGCAAGAAAAGCGCCACAGAAAAGCCTCCTAAAAGAAATCAAAAATGCTTAGCCAAGTTATTATTGCGGCTGATGATGATACAAATTGCAGCTATTACCGCATAGAGAATGGTAGAGAATGAGCAAAGCTCGCAGATATGTTTGTATGAACATGTGAGGCTAAAAAGTCTGTGCACTGAGCGAAAAGTTGTGAATGACATGAGATAAAGGTGGAGTGGAAGCAAGACTATAGAGAAGAATTTCGATGGAGAGTGAAGCATTAAGTGAGATATGAGCAAAAGAAAACGTAGAGCTGGGAATGTTACGAAAATTGACTAAAGAACTTGTGAAACCTATTATCTCGCTTATTTGTGGATGAAATGAGTGGAAATTTGAATGGTAGAAGGCAAAGAAATACTAGTTCAAGTAGAGGGAAAGAGTGTTAATATAAGTAAAGCATGTAGTGAAGGAAACGAGAAAGCAGAGAGAGCTGAAAGTGGAAATCTCCAATAGCTAAACTTAGTTCTAAGGGATATCTTCAGCTTTTCCAACTTCTCAGCCTTTTCTCGCAGTGTACTGCCTGCACACACGCTGCAAGTGGCGTTAAGCGGATGGCTCAACGTATCCTGGATCCTTTTTTTTCGCTTCCCTCTTCCCACTTTGCTGCCATGTCCGGCAAACTGATTTAAGCTGCTCACACAACATTTAATAAACGTTGAAAGTAAATGTCATTAGAGAAAAAGAGATGCTCTAGGAGCGAGAGAGGAAGGGGCGACGCCGTTCTGGGCTGACACTTGATGAGCTGTCATAACATTAGATCATGTCTGGGGGGCGAGAGAGGAGGGAGGAGAGACCGAGGCAGGGCAGCTCATTAGTCGTGGAAACTGTTTACTCTGCTTATTATTATAAACATTAAATGAGGAAAAAGGGAAAACGGCAGCTGACAGAGCAGAGAGAGAGAAGAGGCGGGGGGGGTTGTCTACTTTAACAGCTCCAACTAAAAATGCACTTTAAGTTGAGACAGCAGACAGAGCAAGCCAGCCAGTAAGAAAGACAGGGTAAACAGGCCTAATTGATTGATTGATTGATGTAGCCGTGCCGTGCAGAGAGTGTGATGGACTGGCTGACTAACTGACTGAGCTATAGCCGCCATATGCCAATGTCAAAGGTGTCAAAGAAAGTTTTCCCCTAGCTGAGAAATTTATTTGCCTTGCTTGCATAGATTTTTCACAATTTTCTTTGTGCTACAAAAAAAAGAAAAAAAGAAAAACATGTTTAGATTTTTTTTCGTTTCTTCTCTCGCTCTACGCTAGAGCTGTCAATGCTTTTAAGTGATTGAGCAGAGGCGTGGGCAGTGTTAAGTAAGCAAGGGGGGGCAGCGGGTGGGGGGAAATTCGATGCGCTTAATGAAAGCGACACTTGATGTTGTATATGTAGAGAAAATGATATTGTTATAATGCGCAGAGAGAGACGACTTTGCCCCATTTGGTAGCCTGACTAATCAAAAAATTATGACGACGATTTGTTACACCAACTACAAAGTTCATTGGCAGGGTAGCCCATGTAGTGCGTACGTACTTGCTGAGGGTGCAGGGAGGAGAGAAGAACATTCCCCGACTTGATTGAGATGTGGGCGCGGGCTGAGAACAAAGACGCAATCAAAATTCGAGCAAAACTCAGTTTTCGGGGGAATTATGAAAAAAAAATGATTTACAAAATGCAGACAAACAAAAGACTAGACGAAACTGAAGCGGAGTCAATGACAGCAGCTGAAAGTCATGTAGGGGATTTGGGAATGTGAAGAATATTTTATTTACTATTTAAACGGCTGAAAATGACTTCAGCACATGAGAAACAATAGCTACAATTGTAAAGCTAAAAAGCAGCTAAAAGCTCTCGGTATGAGCTTAAAGCTTGTTAGTCGATTATAAAAGCGCATTAAAGCTTGCAATAAAAGTTGAAGGCTTAAAAGCGTGTTGAAGCTAGAGCTGAAAGCAACTTAAAGCTTAAACTAAAAGCTTTCAGCCAAAATTGAAAGCACATTAAAGCGTGAACTAAAAGCTTGAAGTGTTTAAGCCACTATAAAGGCACCTTAAAGCATTAATTAAGAGCTAGCAGCTTGTTAGCCAAAATTGAAAGCAGATTGGAGCTTTAATTAAAAGCTTTCCGCCAAATTGAAAGCACATTAAAGCTTGAACTAAAAGCTTGAAATGTTTAAGCCACTTTGAAAGCGCATTAAAGCTTAACTTAAAAGCTTTCAGCCAAATTGAAAGCACATTGAAGCGTGAACAAAAAGCTTGAAGAGTTTAAGCGACTTTATAAGCACCTTAAAGTTTTAATTGAAAGCTTTCAGAAAAATTGAAAGCACATTGAAGCTCGAACAAAAAGCTTGAAGTGTTTAAGCCACTTTGAAAGCACATTAAAGCTTAGATTAAAAGCTTTCAGCCAAATTGAGAGCACATTGAAGCTAAACCAAAAAGCTCAAACTGTTTAAGCAACTTTGAAAGCACATTAAAGCTTTAATTAAAAGATTTCCGCCAAATTGAAAGCACATTAAAGCTTGAACTAAAAGCTTAAAGTGTTTAAGTCACTTTGAAAGCACATTAAAGCTTACATTAAAAGCTTTCAGCCAAATTGAAAGCACATTGAAGCTTAAACTAAAAGCTCAAAGTGTTCAAGCCACTTTGAAAGCACATTAAAGCTCTCCCAAGAGCTTTTTAGTCACTTAACAAGCTCACAGCTTGGCTAACTCAGCTTTCAAGCAACTTTCATTTCCAAGATAAAGTGCTCATTGGGCGATATTCAAGTTGTCAAATCAAGCCGATAAAGTCAGCATTAAAGTACAAAAACCTGATCCCCAGAGGCAACTGCAGCTCGACTAGCGCCACAAATGACTTCCGTTACAGACACAAATTATAATGTAAATCGATGCAACATGAACATGAAATATAATTGAATTGAAAATGTTGCCACACACGGCAGCAACAGTAGCAGCAGCAACTGACAAGCAACAGCAGCGCGGACAAGGCAAAAAACTCAGAGAGCGGAGAGAGAGAAGTCGAAGCTAAGTAAAGGGCAAAATGCTAATAAATGCTAAAAAACAGAGGAATACAGAGAGAGATGGAGATGGAGAGAGAGAGAGAGAGGGAGAGCAACTCTAAACACAACATTGTGGCTCGTTTGGCCGATGACAACGACGAGAACGTCATGTAACATGTAACTGCACATCAAATATGGAAGGAGGAGAGAGGCAGGAGAGCTGTGGCAGGGGGCAGCCTGGTGAGTTGCTTTGGCGGCGATATATCATCAAAGTGCAGCAGCAACAGCAGCAGCAGCAACGATGGCAACGGCAGCAACTGCAACTGCAAAATCAATGCAATTTCTATTTGTAAATGACCAAAATGAGCGAAGAACGTTGCTTGTTGCAGTCGTTGTTGTTGCTGCTGTTGTTGCAGTTGTCAGTTGCATGCATACAATTGCCAGGCAGAGAGCGAGAGACAATGTTGCTGTTGCTGCGGGGACCACCTTGGCGCAGGCAACGCAAGCAGCAGCAGCAACAGTTGCCGCTGCATTTCTATTTATTTCACAATAATTAATAAACACATTGCCAACGATTTATCAGTGGCATGTTATTTGTTGCCTGCCATTTGCCGCTGCATGCCCCATGCAGCATGCAGCATGCGGCAATGTAGCAAGTTGCTTGTGCCGGCAAATCGATTAAGCTATCTTTGGACGCGCAGAGGGAAAACGAATTAAAAACGCAAAAAGAAAACATGTGAGCAGAGAACAACGGGAGAGAGAGGGAGAGAGAGGGAGAGAGAGGGAGAAGGATGAAAAACGGGCGCCAGCTTTTGATGCATGTTGCTGCAGGGCTTGCAGCGGCGGCGGCAACTTGCCACAACGTCTTGCGTCTTTTGCTTATGTATTTGTTTTTGCCTTGCAACAACAACGCGCAAAGAAATTCAATTTAAAAATTATTGCTGCACTTGCAACGCGCTGCACTGCGCTGCGCTGCCTGCCCCAAACATGTTGATTATTTAGCAGCAACATGCAGCGAGCTGCGCGTGCATGACAAGTGGGCGGTGCGAGGGGCGAGGAACGAGGGGCAAGTCGCTTGTTGCTGCCCCGTACGCAACAGCAACATAATTTGTTGCCAGCAACATGCGCGAGTTGCTGCCTCTGCCTCGCTGTCTGCCTCTGCTGCCTGCCTCATCGTCCATTCGCCTTTTGCTGCGTCCTTCTTTAAGTTTAATTTCGCATTTGGCATTTGCCTCATTTGCATTTTACTGTCAAATTAATCCAATTTAACGCAGTCAAGAGTTGCCCTGCTGTCCAGGGTTGTCGCTCTCCCGCTCTCTCTCTCTCTTTCTTGCTACGCAGCGCTGCATGTTTTGCTGCCAAAACGAACAACATAATTACCGTTAAGAATTGCGAACAGAGAGAAACATTTTAGGAGTTGCCACTGCCAGGCGGCACAGCCTGCGTCCCCTTAATTGCCGGCAATGTCCACTGGCAACCATTTGCGGCAGCAGCAACAACATGCGAGCCGTGGCAAGCGGGGCAACTCTCTGTGCACGATTTTGCTCCTCCTCGCTTCGTCTTCTTCTTGGGGGCATTAGCAATATGGGAAACGAATCGAGCTGACCAGCAGCAGCAGCAGCAGCAGACGCGCCACTCAACATTGCGGCATGTGCAACATGTTGCTGCAGCTGAGGCAGCTAAGGCAGCAGCAGCTACTACTACTTAGCTGCAGGAGATGACCGCACGTATCGATCGCATTCCGCGTTCCTAATTCGCCAGCCAAGTGGGAGAAGAGGCGAGAGAGAGAGGGAGAAAGAACTTTACCATATGCAGCAGATAGCGAGAAGCCCGACGAGACTCTGTCGCAAATCAGATACGCGAAAGCAGAGCGCGCCAGGGACGGGGGGGAAGAGAGTTGCAGACGCGGCAGATTAGAGCGGAGTGCGTGAGGTGGCACGAAGTGAAAAGAGAGAGATAAACGATGGCAATGCTATATACATAAAACCGATCAGTAGAGCAAGAGAATTTAGGCACGCCGAAAAACTAAAGAGAAACGATTGAAAAAGTGTAAGAAATGTAAAACTATCAATAAATATTTATCTAGAATTTTCTAAAATATTTTTAGCTATTTTTCTGTAGAGCAAAGTAGAGCAGATAAAACCGAAAATTTAAAAAAAAATATTCAAAAAAATTTTTAGCTATTTTTTCTACAGTAATTAAGTAGACTAAAGAGATACGATCAGAAAAGCATAAAATATGCATATATAAAAATTAATATAATTCTAGAATTTTCTAAAATTTTTTTAGCTATTTTTAAGCTAGAAAAAAAAGCAGAAAAAATTAGATAAAATCTAAGAAAGATGATCTCAAAGTTTTTAGATGAACAAAATTCTCTAAAATTTTCTATAAATATTTCCAGCTATTTTATATAAAAATTAATATAATTCTAGAATTTTTCTAAAATATTTTTAGCTATTTTTCAGCTATAAATCAAAATAGCTGATGATGAAGAAAGCGCACAAAAAAGAATTAAACTAAAGAATTGCCATGGGGAAAAGTAGAAAATTTAAAAAAAATACTCAAAAATATTTCTAGCTATTTTCTTGCTCAATCCATAAGCGAGAGAACAAGCTGATAAAACACGACAATAATTAAGTAGACTAAAGAGATGCGATCAGAAAAGCATAAAATATGCAGCTATATAGCTTAATATTTTTCTAGAATTTTCTAAAATTTTCTTAGCTATTTTTTAGCTAGAAAAAATAAGAGAAAAAATTTGATAAAATCTAAGAAACATGATGTCAAAGTTTTTAGCTGAACAAAATTCTCTAAAATTTTCTATAAATATTTCTAGCTATTTTCCTTCATTCCTCAAACCATTCGTGCTCGCTTAACTCACGCGCCCATCTCTAGCGCGCCTTGTGTCTTCTTAGCATATGCAGATAGACTGAGTTCGGCTTCGGTTGGTTGTGGGATAGTTAGGAGAGCGTCTGAGGCTTTACGCAATGCTCGATTTGCACAGAAATTATTTGCATACGTTAGACAGGGCAGGCGTAGCGTAGCTGTCTTAGCCTTGCCCGTTGTGTATCTACAAGATACAAGATACAATATTAAATTTAAGACGACGACGACGACGAAACGAAACGAAATATGTTAAACGCGTGACTAATGTGAGAACGTTCCGTAGCGAGAGACAGAGAGAGAGAGAGCACATACATTTTGTTCGTTAGCCAAGGCTTGATCAATGATCAGGCACCGACATCAGCAACAGATACAACAACAGCAACAACAACAACTGCAACAACAACTGCAACAACTACAGGCAGCAATTTCGAGCCGCTCCGCTTCGCTTTGGCTAATTAGCTATGCAAACTATGAGATACACAGCGCAAGATACGCGCGCGCTCGCGCAAATCTTCTAGCCTTTTTTCGTCTTTGCCTCTTAGCCTTTTTTTTTTTTTGGCGTGTTATTTGCAAAATGCCCGCAGCGTCATGCGTGTAATCTGCCCCGAACAACAAAGTTGCAAAGAAAGTTTAACTCGATTTACTTCCAATTAGCTGCCATTTTCGGCTCTGTCTATCCTCTCGCTCCTTCCTCTTCCGTCTCTCTCTCTCTCTCTCCTTCGCGTGTGTGGGCGCCAAATTTTGTAGCTCAAAATTGCTTAGACGAGTTTCGAGCAACCGTCACTCAGATTTATCCAAGCCTGTAATTTAACTAATCACACATATTTGATATTTGCCTGCCTGCACTAAGTGCTCTGTGCGAGCAAAGGAGACAGAGAGAGAGCGGCGGTGCGTGAGCGAGAGAGATTGCCTCGATTATCGACTAAATTAAGAGGTGTTTAAGATCGAGCGAAAGATTAACCATAGCCCCAGATACAACAAAGTGGAGTAGTCAAGTCCAGTCAAGTCAATCGCAGTGCGTAACCAAGCATTTACCACGCTCGCTCTACGTATTATTATCATAATGACTTGCTTAAACGATCCAAGCTAAACGATTTGCCAGTTTTTTTTTTTTTAGCTATGCATTTATGACATTCCACACTGGCAAATTGGGATGATTTTGGGGGGGTTTGAGAACTCCAAAGAGAAATCTAACAAACTTTCCATACAGCATGGGAGAGAGAGAGAGTCATTAGATCTTTAGTTGCTTTGTAAGCAAAGATCATTTAGCTTGAAGTTTTAGCTTGGTTTAAGTTTAAATTTGACACAGATAATCTTTCGATACTTAGCTATATACCCAGCAGCTAATTTCCCTAGCAGTTATTGAGAATTATATGATATCTTCCCTTGCACATTTAGTTAAACTCGCAGTCTGGGAATCTCCAGTTTCAAGCTAAATTTTCAAAGATCATTAAAAACTAAGTTTTAGCTTGGAAAGAGCTGAAATTTGGCATGTATCATCAAGATGATCTTAACTAACTATAGACACTCCATTGATGCCAATCAACTGCACAGCAACTAGCTGAAATAGGAATACCCGAAGGAGACCATATCTTCCCTCGCACATCTAGCTTAGTTCGCCTTGCATCGTTTCCCAAATTCCTTTCAATCTATAGTCTATAGATAAAGTAGTGCAGTCGCATGACGAATTCCAGCTAAATTCAATTAACTTCCTGCATATCCTTTAATCTGGCTGCTTTCATCAGCTGCTCCAGCTCCATGGCTACCTTTCACCAACTACATAGAGGCTGCACCTGCCTTGGAAGAGAGAGAGAGAGAGCGACGCTACAGGACACTTCCTATGGTTATGAATATAGTGCGGGCTTATCGAATGCATTGTATCGCTGGAAAACACACTCCAGAACTCACAGCACAAATTGTCTACCTAAAACTGAAAAAACTGGAACTGGAACCCAATGCGAGACATACCAAATGCCATTGTTGTTGTTGTTGTTCGCCTCAGTCAGGGAGAGCAGAACCTTTTCTTTTCTTTTATTTTCCTTTGGTTTTTCTTTTGGCTCTTTTTCTATTATTTTTATGTCTAGTTTGAGTTCTGTCTGAGTGTGTGTGTGTGCGTGTGTGTGTCTTGTGTTTCTTTTCGACTATTTGGTTTTTATTATTTTTCGGTTAAATTTATGACTCGTTTGCCGCCAGTTTGAGTCTGCATAGTGTGACCATGCCATGTGTTCTAGCTCTGTCTTTCTTCCTCCTCTCCTGCACTGCATTGTTTGTCTATTCGTTTAGCGTGCTGCAGCTAATCGCCTCGTTCTACCTACGCATTCGGTAAAACTTAAGAGGCTACGCAGAAGAAAACCCTAAAAAGAAAACCCAAGCCGAAACCCAAGTGAAAAATTTCTCTACTCTTATTTGGCGGCACAAATTGCCTTTGACCTTGTCTCTTGGGTGTTGTCGGCCATTTTGAAGTGCCTCTAAGTCGTCCGACTGAGTTGTACCTACTACTAGAGCAGCTAAGCGATGCCATTGAAATAATTTTGGACGCCTTTGCATTGTTGCTTCCTCTTCAATTAGGCAAAGCAGCAAAAGCGCGCGGGGGATGGGGGGAAAAGTTTGCACATTAAATGGAAATGGCAATGGAAATTGCTCTAACTGTTTGTGTGGCCGTTTCTCAGGCTGTCTCGCAGTCCTCTCTTCCTCCTCTCTCCAGGCTGAGAAACAGATAATCATAAAAATTTAGCAGCATGAAAATTGTTAAATTTTATTAGCAAAGTTTTTTCGCTTCGTTTTATATATGGGGAAAAATTTAATTTGTAACACTCGCCACAGCAACAACAACATCAAAAGCAGCTGCTCTGCCGGACGGACAGACAGACGGACAGAGACGACTCATTCGACGTGGAGAAAAAAAGTAAGATATCAAATGAAAGTGATAGAAAGAAGTGTGACTGCACACGACTAGCTGCTACTCTGGGCTGAAGAAAAGAATGAAAAATTTGGAAAAAAAAATCTTTTAAAAATTATTATAATAAAATTTGTATTCCTGCTCAATGCATAGAGCTGTGCCTTAGCTCTAAAGCATACTGAATGTATTATATGCTTAGCTAGTCAATTACCAAATTTCATAATGCCAGCTCCTATAGATCTCAAGATCTGCGTGTTTGAAGTGAAATAAAATAGAGAAAATTTTCAATTTCTTTGGAAATTTTCAATTTTAAGTCAAATCGAGTGAATTATATTGATCGTATATGGGAATCTTGGCATTTTATACAGTATTAATGTATGTATTATATGCTTAGCTAGTCAATTACCAAATTTCATAATGCCAGCTCTTGTAGATCTCAAGATCTGCGTGTTTGAAGTAAAAATGAAATAGAAAATTTTCAATTTCTTTAGAAATTTGCACTTTTTAGTCATTTCGAGTGGATTATATTGATCATATATAGCAGTCTAGGCATTTTATACAGTATCTATGTCTGGATAAGCCCTTCCTTTTACTGCTCTCTCTCTGTTTACAGGGTATATCGAGCATAATCATAAGTGCGTTTTTGGTATTTTTCTACGCTTTCTGTTCTGGCGCACATACGTTTCATTTCGATGTGTGTTGTAGTTGTGGTACACGCACACACACACACACACACACCCAGGCACACACACACACCCAGGCACACACACACACGCATCTACTGGGGACAGTGTGTGGGTTTTACCTGACTCTGTGTGGGATTATGCCCGCTGCCAATGCGAAATTATACAAGTTCGGCAACTTTGGCCTTTGTTTTCGGTTTTCGGTTTTCGTTTGGGTTTTTCGGTTTTTCTCGTTCTACGAAATTGTTGCTTATTGCTTTTGCTTTGCCCCCCTCCCCCTTCCCTTTGCTTAAGCCCCTGCCTGTTTTTTTTTTTTTTTTCATCTCTCCCTCCTCTTCCTCTCTGCTCCTGCTTTGCACTCATTCGGCAAGTTATTGTGTGGATGCAGGTAAGCGTGAAAATTTGCTAAGCCAAGTTAATGCAACTCTCTGCCGCTGCCACTACCCTCTGCCGCTGCCCTCTGTCGCCGCCTCTGCCCTCTGCCTCTGTCGCTGCTTCTTCTTTTTCCTTCTTTTCTTGGTATCTGTCGCCGCTTCCTGCTGACCTACGTTTTCCTGCTCTCGCTTTGTTTCCAGGCGAGCTCTGTGTGAGCTCATCCAGCGGGATGCTGCCCTACCCCCTCTCACACCAGCGCCTCTGCTCTCTGCCCCCCTCCCGCTGCGTGCGCAATTTATGCGGCATTGTCGAACCCAAAGCCAAGGCGACTTTTATCGCTCAGTTGTATCAGTTGTATATCTGCTAGCTGGCTGGCTGGCTGAGTGTTGCATCTGTCTGTGTAGGCCTGCCTAATAGAGATATGACTGCAAATGTCTTGAGCTCCCCTCGCTGGCCTCTCTTTGAACCTGGCTTTATTTAATTTATACATTAACCCCTTGGCTGCGTTGAGTCGCCTCGTCGTGTCACACGATTTACATTGCATGTTGTCACGTCATTCTGTCAACAGGCAACACTCTCGCACCTGGGACACGCCCCAGACGAGTCAGCTGTGCCCCCTGTCCCCTTCCTCTCTCTGGTTTTTTGCGCCTTGGCTACCGTGAGTAATTAAGCCGCATGCCTTTCTGCCAACTTGGCAACTCGCCTGCTGCAGCTGCAACCCCCCCGTGACTCCCCCGTGGCAGCTTCAAAAGTCGCTGCCGCCTTTGGACGCACTTGGCGGCCCATTCCTAGATCCAATTAAAGTGCTATAAAAATCACTTAAGGGCCGCCATACGACAATCAGCTTTAATAAAGACCATGAATGGCCTGGCTCGGCCTGCCACGCCCTTTCCTCCCCCTTGTGACTCAACCTTGACCCACGGCATGGCGGCAAATGGCGTTGACAATAAATGGGCAGCAGGACGAGGCAGCAGCAAACATTGTTGTCACCCAAAGGGAGCAAGCGGGGCAAGGAACGCGGAGCGAGTGCAAAAGGGAAACAAGTTGCGATAACAACAGCAACAACAACGACAACAACAACAGAAACAACATTCGAAAAAGGGCGCAAAAAAATTATGAAAAATTAATTTCTGCCCGACGGCAGACTGTGTGTTTTTTGTTCACTCTGTGTGGGGGTTAAGAGGAGAAGCAGAAGGGGGTGAGGAGAAGGGGAGGAGGCGCAGACAGACACATGGAAAGTGATTCGCAGGGTCAGGAAAGTTGTCGATGTTTATGCGTCGAAGTGAAACACGAAATGCAGCCGAGATGTTGAGTGCGAAATGTAGCTAAAGAAATGAAAGTATGCAATAACACACAGTGAAGCAGGGGTGTAGTCAGAGAGGGGAAAGGGGGGTGGGGGCTACACACTAGGGTTGTCAAGTATTGTGAAAAAAGGAAATGGCATGGAAAGCGAGCACTATCAATAAATAACATATAAAAAGAAAGTTTAGCCACTTAAGGCAATTTCTTAATTAAAATTGTTATGCACAGCGTTGCCAGATCGCACATTTATACGCTTTTTTTTAACAAGAAACAATATATAGACCTAGCTCAAAATAAGCTAAAATATTTATACAAGCATACAGACTGAAAACAAACGAAGTGCTGCCACTTAGTGTGAAGTTTTTAAATACAAATTGTTATTCACAGCGTTGCCAGATCAACAAACAATATATAAACTTAGCTCAAAATAAGCTATAATATTTATACAAGTATATAGACTACAAACAAACACAGTGTTGCCACTTAGTGTGGAGTTTTTAAACAAAAATTGTTATTCATAGCGTTGCCAGATCAACAAACAATATATAAACTTAGCTCAAAATAAGCTATAATATTTATACAAGTATATAGACTACAAACAATCATAGTGTTGCCACTTAGTGTGGAGTTTTTAAACAAAAATTGTTATTCATAGCGTTGCCAGATCAACAAACAATATATAAACTTAGCTCAAAATAAGCTATAATATTTATACAAGCATACAGACTACAAACAATCACAGTGTTGCCACTTAGTGTGAAGTTTTTAACCCCAAATTGTTATTCACAGCGTTGCCAGATCAACAAACAATATATAAACTTAGCTCAAAATAAGCTATAATATTTATACAAGTATATAGACTACAAACAAACACAGCGTTGCCACTTAGTGGCAAGTTTCTAACCCCAAATTGTTATTCATAGCGTTGCCAGATAGCGTATTCAGACGCTTTATCAATAAAATCTAAACAGAAGTTGTGCTGAAAGAAAAGCTATATTTGTTAGCAATTAGTTAGCCAGCTTAAAAGCAAAGTGTTGCCAGATTGAGCCAAGTTTTTTAATAAAAATTAAAATGTACAGAGTTGCCAGATCACTTATGCATGCATTTTAGCAATATTATAGTATAAAAACCAAAATTTAGACTAGCTTAATGAGTATTTAAGATAAAATTAGCAAGTGCAAGCGTTGCCACATCGCTTAGATTTTTGTTTCTATTTAATATATCATATATCACATATCAAATTGTAGACTCTTCCCACACACACTCGTACATATATCATCTATCACTCAACAAATTCAATTTGCGCTGCTTTTTGTACATCGCGTTAAGCGCGTTGAGCCACGCATGAACCCTGCCCGCTTGCCGCTTGCCCCCTCCCCCTCAGAGCCCTGTGAAAAAATGCAAAGATCACGCTTGAGTTTACCCTTAGTTGGGTTGCCCCCTTTCTTTGCTGCGCTTTTGTGTGTGAATGTTTCACAAAACATTCCACTGTTGCGGTAACGATGACGATTGCCACCACCAGCAGCAGCAGCAACAGTGGCAACTTTGGCTGCAGGCGGCGGCGCGCCCCTCGCCAAACCCCTTTCCACTACGCCCCTGCGCCTTTGCCTTTGCCTGGATATGGGCACATTCTGCTGTGCGCTGCCTTCGATTTGTTGGTCTGTCATCATGCCTCATCATTGTCAGTCTGCCTGGACTGCTTCTCCTTCTCCTTCTCTCGCTCTCCCTCTCTCACAACATCGTCGTTTACGTTGTCGTTGTCGTCGTCAGCATGTGCAACATTTTCATCATCATTATTTTATGTTGCAGGCAACTTGGCCATTGGAGTCGCTGCTTCACCTTGCCACAGACGCTCTTTTTCCCTTCGACTTGTCTTATTTATGCATTATTGAATTTTGTTAAAAAAAAAAAAAACAGGAGGCAGCAGCAGCGACATGTTGCCGTTGCAGGCACAGCAATTGTTGCTGCTGTTGTTGTTGTTGTTGTCGCAATTATGATTGAGCAGCTACGGCGAGACGCGCATCGCTGCTGTTTACATTCCGCGGCCTGGGAATGTTTATGCCATCTAAATATTTACAGAAACCCCAGCAGCGAGACAGGAGACAGTAGAGACAGCAGCAATTGTTGCTCAGTTGCAGCAACTGTTGCTGCTGTTGTGCGCAATTGAGCCATCAATGCCAGCGAGCGATCGCGCGCGTTGCCAATTGTCACCCCAGTGGCCAAATCACAGCAAGTGCCAAGCCAATGTCAGCTCCTCAAGCGATCAAACAGCGCAGATCAGCGCAGATCACAAAAGATCCAAGCGATCCTCAACTGATCCTCAACTGATCCACAAGCAACTCTGATCCTCTCCACAGTTCTCTGCTTCTCTTCTTCTACTTCGCTTCACTTCAATGTCGAACGTTGATTTTTATTGACAGCTCACAGCGGTTTATTAATGATCGTGCTGGGTGCGCGAGAGATCGCTACAGATATCTAGAGAAGGCAGGCAGGCAGGCCAGACAGACTGTGCACACGCGATGCAGCCACACATCAATCTCTGGGCAGGCATCAATGTTGTCTCGGGATCACTCAGCTGTCCCGCACAGAGGATCGTCATGCAAATTCCATCTTCTACAGTTTCGCACAGATCGACAGATCGAGACAGACAGCGGAGGATCGTGTGTGTGTGTGTGTGTATCGCATGATTAATTAGGAGCACAAATTGCAGCTGCGAGTGTAATTAATTTCTGAAAAATTTTATAAACTGATCTCATTGCGAAATTCTGCAGTCCGATCACGTTGCAACGTCTACGCTCTGCGCCCTGCGGCATGGCTAATTAGGCGCGCAGGCAAAAATTCTTCGACAATAAACGCATAAACGAATAAAGAATAATCGACTAATCGGTTTGACAATTAATACAAAATCATGCTGAATCAATTAGCAAGTCGCAGAGCAGGAGTTACAGACGATCATCATAATGATGAGGATGATGATGATGAAGTTGGTTCACGATCGCAGCCCACATGTTCATGTCTTCAGAGTTTCCCCCATCTTCTTCGCTGCATGACTTGACATTTTCTTTGCCTTGTCGTCGTCGTCGTTCTTAGAACTTCTCTTCTTTCTTCCACAAAGAACGTTTCGCCGACATTTGCATGGGCGTTTTTTTTTTTTTTTTTTTCGGGTAGACCAAGAGAAAACTCTCTCTCTCTCGCGACAGCTGAAAATAATTTTCCCACAAGGTGCGTCACAAATTAAATATTTACACGGACCACACCCCCGACTCGCTAGGCTAACCTGGCTAGAGCTAGAGCTAACCCAATTCCAGGCAGTTCCAAGTTACAGAAAAACAAAATCAAATTAAAATGTAAACAATGCAGGCAAACAGACAAAAAAAAAAAATGAAAATGTCTGAAAATGTGTGTGTAATTTGAGCCTGGAGAGAGAGTGGAGTCCCCCTTCCCTGCCCTGCCCTTCCCTCGTCCGTCAGTGGGCTGTCAGTCAACTTGGGCTCTTAAAATGTAAATAATGCTAAAAAAGAATAGGGAGAAAGAGGAAGAACAAGAAATGCCAAAGCGACGACGACAAGTGACGCCTTATCTTAAATGCATGCCCCATTGAGAGGTAGCCCCTTACTTTGCCACGCCCCTCACCTGTCGCGGTACTTGCCGAATGAGTGGCAAACTAAAACTAATGAATTTGATGACAAAAACTACTCGCCTAACTGCAGGCGCTACCTGCTTTCTGTGCAGTCCATCCCAATGCGTGGGTTGCCTCTAAAGTTGTGCCATAAATTTGTAGAGTGAGAGCGAGAGAGTCGTAAAACTGCGCTGCTTAATTCCAATTTTAATTGCTCAAGAGAAAATAAAACTTTGTCAATAAAGCCGATTATTGCATATTTATCGTTGGAATTATAGCGAAATGGGATGCTATAAATTTACCGAGTTGGTTGAGCATTTTGTTAACAGCAAAGTTAATACAATAAAACTGTAAATAAATGCGGTATTTAGACTAAGCTTGACTTGACTTGCTATAAAAATGAGCTAGTTTACTTTGAAAGTCTTGAAAGCATATATACAGTTGCTATAAATTTTTATAGAAGTCCAAAAAATGTGCTAAATTGCTTTTATGGCTGCTCTAATTACTATAAAAGCGTTAAAACTTATAATATGTATTTATAATTCTGCTATAAAAATGCTATAAATATTATAAAAGTGTGAAATCTGGTTAAAAAACACTTTTATGAATGCACTGCACTATATGCAAATATCAAAATGCAAAAATAAAGTTAGTTATTTATGCTATAAAAATGCTATAAATATTATAAAGTTCTGAAATCTTGTTAAAACACTTTTATAGATGCGCTGATATATGCAAATATCAAAATGCAAAAATAAAATTAGTTATTTATGCTATAAAAATGCTATAAAAATGCTATAAATATTATAAAAGTGTGAAATCTGGTTAAAAACACTTTTATGAATGCACTGTACTATATGCAAATATCAAAATGCAAAAAAAACTTAGTTATTGATGCTATAAAAATGCTATAAATATTATATAAGCTTAGAATCTGCATTAACACTAATGCTATAATATATAAAAACCCCAAATATACCTAAATGCTTGCTATAAAACTGCTATAAATGCTGCAATTAGTGCCTGTAGAATTTATAGCAACTGATTATGCTGCCATAATATAGCTTTAAAGCAGTTTATACCACAAACCGCAAACACAATTCGCATTCAATTTGTCCCACAACAACAACAACGAGAACGCGATGCCAACAAATTTCGCCCGTGTTATAGCTAAAGTTGCGATGTTTATGGCAAATGCTATGCCAGCGCAATATCAATATCAAGTTCTTAACATATTTCAATGTCTTATCAGGCGGCGGCAAATGAGTTTGCTGCGCACTCCAGCAGGGGGAGGAGGGAGAGGTGGGGCTGTGGGCAACATGTTGCAAGAGTCGCGACGCGTCCATTGTAGGTTGTTGCATGGGTTGACAGTCATTTAGATTTATGGCTGATTGTCTGCGTGGCAGTCAGCGTCTGTTTATAGTTGCCATTCCGCGCGGCGTGTACTAGTCGTTGTTGTTGTTGTTGCCGTTTTAGCCTTATTTGCACGCAGCGCAGTCCAATTTTGCATGTTCGCTGCAACGTTGCACGCTGCACGCTGCACGTTGCACGTTGGCCGTTGATCGTTGTCGTTGTCGTTGTCGCTTACGCAGGTGACTACAAGAAAGCAGCGCGCCCAGAGCCAAGCGGCAAACTTGTTTAGCAACATGGCCAATTTGCATGTGTCGCACTCGGCGAGGCAGGAGAGAGAGCAAAGGGCAAGGTGGCAAGGGGGCAAGGGAGAGAGTGGACACTGCCGCAGGTCTTAGTCATTGGTATTAGATATCACAAATGCGATAAACGTCCGATGCGCCGCATCTTTTATTGATTTAAATGCCAACTCATTGCAGCGGCAGCAGCAACTGTTGCCGCATTTCCATTTCGGCCACAAAATCGCACAGTTTATGCCCCAGACTCTGTGTGGAGTGGAGTCTGGGAAAAGAGATTAGGATTAAGCCGTTTGTCAACTTGTCATAATTGCAGACAGTCGCGCGGCGGCGCCGTCGATCGGCTTGTTAGCAAATTATAAAAAAGTTTCTGCCATGCCACAAACGCCAACGTGCTTGCAACTTGCAACGTTGCCACAACCACCACGATGACTCAAGGCGATTCTTTTGAAATTTTTCATAATTTTTGTGCCGCGCCGCACGCGTAGGCAGCGCACACAGCGCACAGCCAAATCTCAAACTTGCAACTTGCAACTTGCAACGGGCAACTTGCAACCGCTGGCGGCAGGCCAGAGACAACGTACAAAAAACAAACGCCAAACTTCAACTTCATCAAGTGCAAATATGCAAATCTTCTGGTTTGCAACCTCGACTCCGCAGTCAATTCGCTGCGAAATGACAACCCACTCAAGCCGAGTTGGCAACTCTGGCAGCTCTGGCTGCCAGCAGCTTGAATATGTTTAACAGTTGCGCGTAAAGAAATTAGTTTTTCATTTTGTGAGAAATTATGCCACATGCAACACAACTGGCAGGCATCCGATCGCATTAGATTTAGCAGGCGAAGAGATGAGAGAGAAAACGGAGAAAGAAGAGAAAAGAGACTGTAGATGTGCTATATAACGAAAATTTCGTTTGATAAGACTGCAACTGAGGCAGCTGCAAATATACTGCACAATTTTTAGCATATAGAAATATGATAAGAAAATTGTTTATAAAATACAAAAAAATATCTGAATAATTTAAGAAATATTCCAGCTCAAATTTGTTGGGGAACTTTTAACCTCAGAGTGGCAAAAGATAATGCAAAATTTCAGCTAGCATGTTATGAAAAAAAAAAAAAAAAAAAAAAAAAAAAAAAAAAAAAAAAAAATAAAAAAAAAAAAATAATAAAAAAAAAAAAAATAATAAATCAAAAAAGAAAATAAAAAAAAATAAAATAATAAAAAAAAATAAAATAATAAAAAAAATAAAATAATAAAAAAAAGAAAATAAAAAAAAAAAATAATAAAAAAAATAAAATAATAAAAAAAAAAATAAAAAAAAAAAAATAATGAAAAAATAAAATAATAAAAAAAATAAAAAAAAAAAAAAAATCAATAAATAATGAAAAAAAAACAAAAACAAATAAATAAAAAAAATAAAAAAAAAAATCGAAACTAAAAGTTTTACATATACTGAAAACTTCACTTAATAGAATTTAATATATTTATTTATGCAGAAATGGAAATTTCTTTTCTACTTCAAGCTTAAGCTTCTTCGACAGTCTCTTGTAAACAAAAGCTACCAAAATTGTAGAAATAATACCTATTTCAAGTCGAAGTATTTATCAAGCTAAAATACTAACAGTCTGAAATATGCGAAAAATTCCAAAAATTTTCATATTACCCGAAAAAGTTTTCTAGGCAAAGCAATTTCTTAGTTATTTCAAGAAGTTTTAAAGCTATCAAGCTGAAATTTGCTGAACAGCCTCGCCAGATCACTAGAGTTATACATGCCCAAAAGCTTTGGTTTCCCATTTTTTGAAATCAACCTAGCCTAGAGAAAATTCCTCATACTTTAAACTGAATTCAGCACAGTTGCTTTCATTTCATTATTAACAAACTCACACAAAGCATAGTCAAGTGGAGCAATAAATATTATAGAAAAACTTAATATACTTTTAATAAACCTTAACTAGATTCTACAGTCATGGCCACAAGCAGAGAGACAGGCAGTGAAACCGATCGCAAAATGCCGCGACGTACCAAGCTCAGCAACACCGATACGAGTGCTCTAAAGGATCTGCTACAGCAACGCCTTATCGATTGCGGCTGGCGCCAGAGCATTAAGGATATAGTACGCAGCAAGTTGGACGAGAAGGGCATAGGCAATATGTCATACGATCAGCTTGCTGCGGAGGTTATACCCCAGGCACGTGCACTGGTGCCCGAAGAGGTGCGCAAGGAACTCTATGAGCGTGTGCTCGAATCTTTGGAGCCCAATGAGTCGCATTGGTTGGACGATGATTACTGAGAGACAGACGGAGAGACAGAGAGAAGGGCGAATAAAATTCAAGCTGTTATGGGTTAAAAGCAAAGGGTATACTTAACTGTCTATAAGGGGGAGAGGGAGAGGGAGCTGGAACTATCTGCCGTTAGCCAGCAAATCTGGCTGCCACATCACCTTTCAACTTTGAAAGGAGCGCGCAAAACGCTTCCAGCTGAGCTTGAGCAGCAACGCCTTCTCTGGCCAGCGCGCCAAATGGAAACCCATTTTCCAAGCCACGTTGCATGCAAAAATGTGGCAACAACTGCCATAACTGCCTGCAACATTTGGGCAAAAAAAAAAAAAACATTGCAAAAACATGGCTCAAAAAACGAAACGGCTGCAAGTTGGCTAGCTGCATTTAACGCGGCTGCCAGGCTTAATTTTAGCCAGATTTTTCCTCATTTTCCTGCCCGAATCAGTGTGCAAGGCAAAAGCTTAAGAAAAATAGTGGAAACAGACATGAAAAGAAAAACCCACGGCTATGCAAAGCTGCCAAACACTGCAACAAAAGGCGACTCGCCACACACAACAACAACACAACTTGCAGCCGGTCCGAGTTGCGCGTCCATGTCCAGAATCACGTCCATGTCCAGGAAGCCAACAACTCTTGCGTATTTGCGTAGGCAAAACTTGGCGCAAGACAGACAGCAGCAAGGGTAGAAGAGCAGGGGAACTTGACCGGACGGACGCCCAGGCTGGGACTAAAATTGAGACTCAGCCTCAGCGTGCAACTTGATGATTCTTCTGCTTCGCAGTTCTTGTATTTTTTTTCTTCCTTCTGCTCTCTTCCATAATTAATTATTATTTAGCTGGAAAATACCCCTGGCAGATCAAATAACTCAGCTAGCAAAGAGTGGGGGGGGAACAGAGTGAGGCGAGTGCAGCGCAGAAATGGTAAATATGCAAGCGCGTAATTAAAAAGTAGACACAAAACGAGTTACAACGCAACTTAGCATGCCCTAAGCATTCTAGAGAATATGACAGAGTTCTTTAAGAGAGACATTACTCAATTTGCTGTGGGAAATGTAACTAATCTAACTTGCAATGAATGTTTTCTATGTGCTATACGAGCTGACAAAATTTCATTGCGCTAACTGCAGCGCAAGCTGAGTTCAGTTAGTTAAACTGCATTTTCAGGTCTTATAGCAGAAGGATTGTACTGCTTTCAGTCTATAGTCGAAGCTTTTGGTGTGCCACACAAACTGACAAAATTTCATAGTGCTAACTGCAGCGCAAGCTGAGTTCAAACAGTTATACTGGGTTTTCAGGCCTTATAGCAGAAGGATTGTACTGCTTTCAGTCTATAGTCGAAGCTTTTGGTGTGCTACACAAACTGACAAAATTTCATAGCGCTAACTGCAGCGCAAGCTGAGTTCAAACAGTTATACTGGGTTTTCCTGCCTTATAACAGACTGATTGTATTAGTTTCTTTGCCCAATCAAAGCTAGAGTTCTACTGCACAAACTGACAAAATTTCATGGCGCTAGCTGCAGCGCAAGCTGAGTTCAGTTAGTTAAACTGCATTTTCAGGTCTTATAGCAGAAGGATTGTACTGCTTTCAGTCTATAGTCGAAGCTTTTGGTGTGCTACACAAACAGACAAAATTTCATAGTGCTAACTTCAGCGGAAGCTGAGTTCAAACGGTTATACTGGGTTTTCAGGCCTTATAGCAGAAGGATTGTACTGCTTTCAGTCTATAGTCGAAGCTTTTGGTGTGCCACACAAACTGACAAAATTTCATAGCGCTAGCTGCAGCGCAAGCTGAGTTCAAACGGTTATACTGGGTTTTCAGGCCTTATAGCAGAAGGATTGTACTGCTTTCAGTCTATAGTCGAAGCTTTTGGTGTGCCACACAAACTGACAAAATTTCATAGCGCTAGCTGCAGCGCAAGCTGAGTTCAAACGGTTATACTGGGTTTTCAGGCCTTATAAAAGGCTGATTGTATTAGTTTCTTTGCCCAATCAAAGCTAGAGTTCTAGTGCACCAGCTGACAAAATTTCATAGCTCTAGCTGCAGCGCAAGCTGAGTTCAAATGGTTATACTGCATTTTCAGGTCTTATAGAGGAAGGATTGTTCTGCTGTCAATCTATAGTCGAAGGTTTTGGTGTGCCACACAAACTGACAAAATTTCATAGCGCTAGCTGCAGCGCAAGCTGAGTTCAGTTAGTTAAACTGCATTTTCAGGTCTTATAGCAGAAGGATTGTCTTACTTTCAGTATAGAATAGAAGGCTTAGCTGCACTGCATAAGCTGTTAAAATTTCAATGCGCTAGCTGCAGCCCTGGCTGAGTTCACATAGTTATAATCTCTGCAGGCCACACTTTTTTTTGTTTTTTTTGGGCTCTTCCACTTCCTTAGCTTTCCCTAGGCAGCGCAGCGGACGTGATTTAACAATTCAGTTAGCCAATCATGTGATTGTCGAAATAACATGTTGCAACAGCGTCGGCAGCGGCGTCGGCAGCACTTGACTTCATTTACATGTCTCAAAGGTTGCCCCGAAAACCGAACCCCGAATCGAACTGCTACTTAGCCCAATTTCGCATAATGCACATGAGAGCCAGGCATAGCCTTTCTCTCTCCCTCACTCTATATCTCCTCTCTCTCCCTCAAGAGGCAACTCTGTGAAGTGCAGAGCCGACACAATCTTCACTGGAAGAAAAAAAAGGCCAACGGGCAACGTTCGGAAAATTGAGCCGCTGCAATTGTAACACTTTTTTCCCTCTCCCTCTCTCTCCCTCTCCCTTTCTCTCTCTCTTTCTCTCTGTAAACTGGGCAACAACTAAGAGAAATTGTTACAGCAATTCCCTGGAGACAAACTGCACGCCAAGCCAAGCAAATGCAGCCAGAGCTGAGCTAGGCAAAGCGCTCCCTGGAGTAACATTACAAGCATTTTGCCAGAGTTGTTGCGCGCGGCGTTGTGTCAACCCTGGCAGCAGCGACAACATGTTGAGGGCGTTTAGCGGGAGATAATTTTTATGACCCCGAGAAGAAGAAGTGTTGCCTGCCTGACTGACTGCCGCACAAGCTGGCAGAGATTGACCCACCACCAAGAATGCGAACGCCAGCGCGCGATTGGACGCACCACCAGGCACCCGTTCAGCCACGCCCCCCGCCTCTCCCCTCTCGTGCGCTGCCGTGTGCCGCTTCAAGATAATTTTATACAATTTATTATCAACGTGCGACAGCAGCGGCAGCGGCAGCGGCAACGGCGTCGCGTGCAACACTTGCCACATGCCTCGGCCACACAGCTCATCAGCCTTGCCCCCCCTCCCCCTCCCCTGACCTCTCTCCTGCTCTTGTTGCGTGCTAAATGTTTTCACGTGTTGTTGTTGTTGTTGTGCCTGTTACAATCGGAATCCCCAATTCGAATCCTTTGCGTGCGCCTTTAAAAAGCGTTTAATAAGCCTTAGATTACACATCTTCCCCTCTCCCCCTCTCGCTCGCTCTCTCTCCCCCTCTCTTTCGTTCTCTCTCGCTGCCAGCAGTTCCCATCCGATTTAACCGATTTGCCCTGCATTATGCCATTTAACACGGCCCCGCAACAGTTGCGCCAATTTAACGCTGTGAGAGATAACCCCAGGGCAAAAGTTTAGAGAGTTATCTATATTATCTATCTGGCGTATCTAGCTAACATTTAGCTATCTAGCTGCGATGCAGCCTAACAACGGCGTAGATAGCGAAGCGAAAGATAGCGTTAAATGCGCTTAAAACTTAGCTAAGGTCCGCACAGAGAGAGAGAGAGGAATTAGCAAAGATTGTAAATTACAATACGATTAGCTTGTCTAGTTTTGCCAGGTAAATATTGAAAGGGATTTTCCCCTATAGAAAACTATTTGAGTTATGAAGTTTTGTTTGCTAAATACTTGAGGGTTTTTCCTATAGAAAGTGTTGGCAATTTTCCAAAGATAATAATTCTGATGATATTATGAAGATTTTTTCTTCTAAAAAACTATTCCAATTTCTCTCAAATAAAAAATAGAAATTTTTCATAATTTTATACAATAAATATGAATAAAGAAAAAGCGTTGATTGAGATTTTCTTTAGATAAAAGTATACAAAATTTGTTCACTGAGCACTTAGGAGTCTTTCTTATAAAAAGTCCTTCTTTTATAAAAATAATTATACTTTTCATATTGCATAATCGGAAATTAACGAAGATTGTAAAATTCTTGTAAAAATTATCCCTTTTTTTCTTTTAAAATCTATTTCAATTTCTTTCAAAAAGAAAAATATAATTATTCATTATCATTAGGAACGATCCTCATTAAATCCTTTCGATAAGCTTATGAACTCTTTCTTAGTTAGAAGAGGAAGTTTCTCTAGAAACTATTCCACTTTAGCTGCACAAATCACAAGTAAATTCTCCAGCTACCTTTAGTTTCTCTCTCCACTATGATTAACCAAACTTCATTTATAATTCTCCACTTATTTTCCGAGCGACCACACACACACACACACACCAAACTCACATTATAGTAGTCGCAATCCCAGTCGCGTAATCTTATAATCAAACAAGACTGTTAGACCAATGTCTTCATCATCATCTATTGTACATAGAGATATATCGAAATTTTCCTCGACCGCAAAAACCACAAAGAGGAGATCCATAAAACAAGGCGATATTTGTTTTGGAGCCATTCCACACTATGGAATGGGCCTAAGTACGTTCGAGCATAGCGCATACTACATATAACGCAATATGTGGAAAGTAAACGCAATCAATTTTATGATATTGTGTGCTGATTGTGTATGGCTTTTCAAAGGAAAAATCATCGCAAGAAACAACACACGCACACTCTGCGAGTGCCTATGCAGTGCAGCGTGTAAACAGAAATGTTTTTCCAAAAAAAAAAAAAAAAACGTAGACAATGGGAAATGCTTTCCACGAAGCGTGATATCACAAATGACCTATCAACCCTTAAGAACTGTCAATTTGTTTGGGGGGGGCTTTGTAATGTGATCTATTGTCGAGAAACAGCTGAAAGTTCTTCTTCTTTTTTAAAAATTTTAAAAGTCACGCGGACAGGAATTTTTTGTAAAATTATACGATAGTTGGAAAAGTTTGTAAACGAACTGCAGAGCAAGTAAAATTCTTGTTATATGAACTTATTTTAATATAACGAAATTTTCTTAACATTTTCACTTCAAAAAACTCCAGAAATTCTGAAAAAATTTCGAATGAGTTATACGATAGTTGCAAATTATTATAACTCAAACTGCAGAGCTATCGAAATTGTTGATACATTAACTTAGTTTAGTACTTTGAAAATCTATAAACGTTGCTCGACAATTCTCACAAATTTCTGCAAATTTTTTTAGCCGATAGTTTTAACGATAGTTGGAATAGTTTGAAAACGAACTGCAGGGCAAGTAAAATTCTTGTTATATGAACTTATTTTAATAATACAAAACTTGGCATTGCGAAGATTTTCACTTCAAATAATCGCAAAATTCTGAAAAAATTGCTAAATGAGTTATACGATAGTTGCGACTAATTATAATTCAAACTGCAGAGCCTTGAAATTGTTAATGCATTAACTTAGTTTAGTACTTTGAAATCCATAAACGTTATTGTTTCCAAATTTCTGCAAATTTTTTAACCGATAGTTTTAACGATAGTTGGAATTTTGTAAACGAACTGCAGGGCAAGTAAAATTCTTGATATATGAACTTTTTTAATATTACGAAATTTTCTAAGCTTTTTACTTTAAATAATCGCAAAAATTGTGAAAAATTGATGAGTTATACGATAGTTGCGACTTATTTTAATACAAACTGCAAAGCTAGTTAATATCAAACTAATAACTTAGTTTAGTACTTTGAAAATCTATAAACGATGCTCGACATTTTCGCGTAAAAAATTCTCCAAAATTTCTGCAAATTTTTTTAGCCGATAGTTTTAACGATAGTTGGAATAGTTTGAAAACGAACTGCAGGGCAAGTAAAATTCTTGTTATATGAACTTATTTTAGTATTACGAAATTTTCTAAACATTGCGTGGCATTTTCACTTCAAAAAACTCCAGAAATTCTGAAATAATTTCGAATAAGTTATACGATAGTTGCGAATTATTATAATTCCAACTGCAGAGCTAGTGAAATTGTTGATACATTAACTTAGTTTAGTACTTTGAAAATCTATAAACGTTACTCGACATTTTCGCGTAAAAAATTCTCAAAAATTTCTGCAAATTTTTTTAACCGATAGTTTTAACGATAGTTGCACCGACGGCAAAACAAAGGTGGAGCGAGGGCCACAAAAAAATTACACCAAAATTGAATTATGCCTAATGTCGTGTCGCCTATAAGACGGCATTAAAATCCATTAGCGAACGCGCCGCATAAATAAAAAGCGCAACCAAAAATAGCCAAAAACACGAGAGAGACACCAAATGCGGCAACTGCAACGCAGCATGGAAATGGATATGGAAGGGGAAGGGGCAGGGGAAACAACAAATGACACTAATAAATATCGCAGCAGAAGCGAACCTTAGGCAAAGCTGCATTTCCACAAAGGATTTGTTGGCCATTAGCGACGAGTGCAGCGCGGAAATTGTTAATCATATTTGCCCTTCAAAACTAGCGGGAAAAATAGAGTGTGTGGCAAATGCAACGTGCAACTTACCCTTGAGCGCTGCAACATGAGTTAATCCACTTAATCCGGCGCAAAGCAATAGCAGCAGCATCGGCAGCATTGGAAACTGCATTATGCCCACTGTGCCAGACAATGGAGCTGCTACTACAACTAGCTGACGCATCTTTTGCGCTGCTCCTGCGCTGCGTATTTTTAGCTGCTGCCGCAACGCTGGGGCGACATACTGATTGTTGTTGTTGCTGCTGTGTCGCCTTTTGATGTCGTCGCTGCTGCTGCTGCTTTTATTTATACTTTCAATTTTGTATTCGTTAGTTAAATGCGGCGTGGCACGCATTTCACAAAAATGCATTTTGTCAGGTTTTTATTTAGATAGATTTCGCTCTTGCGTCTATCTCACACTCTTCTTTGGCAAAGTAAATACACTAAAAAAATTTGGCACACTTCACAGATTATCTGTGGATTTCGATAGTTTGCACTAGTTGTAGTTGTTGTGTTTTTTATTTGAATCCTATGCCATTACGCGCTCTGTGGGCAACCGGAAACCGAAAACCGGAACCGGGCACAGCCAATGACAAAGCGCACAAACTACGCGATGCGACGCGACGCGAATACGACGAACGCGAGAGTTTTCTACGAAGCGAAACGCTAAACACGTACGTACAAGCGCTTCTCTCGCACTCACAACCGTTGCGATCGAGTAGCAGCAGCGAAATGAATGGCGCGTGCAGTGTGGCTGCCAGCCGCTGTTAGCGGCACACGCAACCCACACACACACTGTCCACACGCAATCCACACAGACTCCGCTGTTAAGGCCAAGCGGCGCTGTTAAACTTGTTGCATGCCGGTCGCTCTCCCTGTCTCGCTTGCCTGCCTGCCTGCTCGGGCTTAACATTTGTTTACATTCGGCGCATTCGGCAGCGCCTTCGGTTTGTTTTGTTCCATTTGCCAATCGTTTTTCGTCGCTGCGCTCGTCTGGCAACATGTTAAGCGCAATGTGTTCCACACACGCGCGCTCCGTAGTGTGGATGCTATGCAGAACAATAACAGCGCAATGTGAAGTCATAATTATTTTACATTGGAACGTTCGTAGTTGTTTTTTGTTTGTTGTTTTGTTTTGTTGTAGTTGCAGAATTATCTCTTTCAGATTTTGACCTCGCTGTGAGTCAAACTCAAATATTTTTATGAGTGCAATAAAAAGATGACAAAAGGTAAACAGCGAAAATATGCATAAATATATGCTCTAGTAATTTTTTAATAGCTGCAATCGGTCAGGCGTCAGGCTAATTAACGCGCGATACGCGGTAAAATGGATGGGCAAGTCGGGTGACAATATCACAAACTGTATTAGTGATGCCAACTGTGCTCAAGAAAATAAAGCTAGTTTTGACGGGCAACGTTTGCTAAATAAAATGCCAAAAAGGTTTAAAAAAGAGATATATAATATATAAAATTCTTAAAACTCAAACGCAAAAAAGTCTAACAACATTTCTTCTTTAATTTTAAAAACATCTAAATTTGTTAAAAGAGAAGAAACATGTAAAAAAAGCTAAAACTAAAACTAATTTTCTTCTTTAAAATATAAAAAAAAAAAAATTAACGTATTAATGGCTAAATTTTACAAGCAAATTTAGGCATAAAAAAGAAAACCAAAAAAAAGCTAAAGCTAAAACGAATTTTCTTCTTTAAAATAGAAAACAAACTTATAAATGGCTAAATTTTACAAACAAATTTGGGCATGATAAAATAACAAAAAAAAAAACTAAAACTAAAACTGATTTTTTTCATTAAAATATAAAAAAAATAACGTATTAATGGCTAAATTTTACAAACAAATTTGGGCACAATAAAATAGCAAAAAAAAGCTAAAACTAAAACTAATTTTCTTCTTTAAAATATAAAAAAAATAACGTATTAGTGGCTAAATTTTTAGGCATAATAAAATAGCAAAAAAAAGCCAAAACTAAAACTAATTTTCTTCTTTAATATATATATAAAAAAAAGGTATTAATGGCTAAATTTTACACAGAAATTTAAGCATAATAAACTAGCAAAAAATAAGCCAACTAAATTTTAAAATAAAAAAGCGAAAAAAAGCCAACTAAATTTTAAAATAAAAAAGCGAAAAAAACTAACTAAATTTGAAATAAAAAATCAGAAATTTTATTTAGCGTAATTTGTACATTTTGACCTCTAAAAGCAGCCAAATTTGACAAAAAAAAAGCAGAATTGACAACACTCTCAAAGCGTAAAGTCAAGCTTGGTTGGCCGGAAAATCGCGGGAATCACAGTTTAGTAATTCTATATTTCCATTTCCTGCGCTACGCTACGATTTCGAGTTTTGGCGCTCTATTTCGGGGAATCCTTCGCTTTAAGCGAACACTTTGTTTCTTGGTAGAGTTGCGAAAAACAGAAAAAACAAAACAAAGTTGTTTAAAGAAATCCGCAAATTGCTATGTAAACTTCCGCCGATCTCAGACGATTTTGAATGAGTGAAAGAAGTAAAAATGTTTTTGATATACGAGAAATTACTAAGTTCAAATTTTCGACTATCCCACTTAAGAGTTATCGATTAATTAAAGCACCGTTGCCTTATTACGAAATCCATTTCTTGACACCTTCTTCAATTATCATTTTATTCATTTCAGGTTGGGTTAGGGCCAGCCAGGGGTTATCTGTACACTCATTAAGGCGCCGATTGTGGATATATGTGGAAGAACTTCAAGAACTTCTGACATATAAAAAATGTATTTCTATTGTTTGCCTCATTGGCAACATGTTTGCTGCTTGGGTTTTGGATTTGGCTTTAACTCTTGACCAGACTCGGGGCTCTCTTAAGTGTTGGCGTCGGCGACCATTCGCTATCTAATCGCACTCATTCTCCACTCCACTTCACTCCACTCCACTCTCAGCTCTCCAGCTGTTAGCTCATCCATTTCCGAAGTGCAATAAACGCCGACAAACACAACATCGTAGACATTTCACAACAGAATCAGAATCAGAGAAGAAGAAATGATATCGGGGCACCTTCTCCCTCTCCCTCTCCCTCGCTTTCTTCATATCGTCTAGGCCGCTAATGAATTTCGAAAATCAATTGAATTGGACAACAAGTCGCACACTCGCATTGTATTAATTTATCAAAGTGCAGACGATATAGAACCCGAAGAGGCTTTTATATAAATCGCTGCCTAATTTCCCTGAGCGTTTGTTAAATAATCAATAACTTGGGGTCATCCTCTCGCTCCGTCTCCGTGGAGTGTGAACTGCGTTCATTAATACCAGAGCCAGGGCCTGGAGTGTAAAATGAAGGTGTGTATCTTTTATGTTATAGATTCAGGCTCAGTTTGGGTTCGTCTTCGAGTTGAGTTTTTGGGTTTTCGGGTTCTACGTGCTGCTGCTGCTGCAGGTGGTGCTGCGAACAATGTGCATTGTCTTTTCGGGGCCAGAAAGGAAAGGTCACAGTGCGTACAATGCACGTTCTCGGCGGGCAGGTAAAAAAAAAAGAAGTGCAGCTCAGGTAAAGCATATTTCAAATGCCGATAATTGGCCAATTTACAGGGCATACTGCGCACAGCGCAGGCCATGTTGCCGCACTTCACTGCAGCGCCGCAACGTCGCACAACTTGCATCTTTTCATTTCATTTCATTTCGGTTGTTTCTCCTGTTTTTGCCTAAATATTGACAAGGCTTAGAGCGCATTTCAATGTTTATGTTAGCCGTAGCTTGTCATTGTTCGCTCTCTCTCCTTCTCTCTCTCTCTCTCTGTCTGTCTCTCTCTGCCTGTCTATCTGTCTCGCTGGGGCCGTAAGCCCATGTTAATGACGTGTAAGTTGTGTCTCAATTGCGGATTTGCAGCCATGAAATGACAATTTGATTGCCCGCCCGAAAGTTCATCTCTCAGCTCAACTCACTTTGCATTCATATTCGTTGATTCGTTATTCATTCGAATGAGTGTAATTGCAGCAGCAGCAGCAGCAGCAGCGGAGGCCCGCAAAACGTGACTTTTACTTTCGTTATTAATTTACGAGCTCGGCTAATTTGCCAATCAAAAACACCGAAAAGGCGTTAATGGCAGCTGCGGGCGGTCGCCAGTTTCGGCGTTTCGATTTCGAATTTCGAGCATTGCAGTTTTCTGACGCAGTTTGCGCTTGTAGGGTATAGTCGATACTTTTAAGGCAATCTTTGAAGTTTAAAACGAAGGAAAATATGAAAATTTTTATCGGAAAATTTCAGATTTCAAGAAATACTTAAAATATTTATTTCTATTTAGTCGACTTAATTAAAAATTAAAGAAAATTAATTTAGAAAATTAATTGTACTTAAATTTTACTATATTACTTAAATGTAAAGTGGATCTTTAATTTGTTTTTAATTTTAATATTAATATTAGAACCTCATTTTATATTAAAAATGTTGAATGCAATAATTTTGTAAAATAAGAAAGAAAATTTTAATAAAAATAATTAAGGGCATAATAAATTTTTTAAAAATAAATTTTACGCCATTTAAGTTGCTAAAATTCTTTAGTTTTTAATTTGCATAATTTTGTAAAATTTATTTTGGAACATATTTACATATAAAAAATACAAATTAAATTGTTTTTGATTTTTGTAAAATTTTATTTGAAACAAATTTACATTTAAAAAATACAAATTAAATTATTTTTGATTTTTGTAAAATTTAATTTGGAAAATATTTACATTAAAAACATACAAATGAAATTATTTCTGAATTTAAATATATATACAATTTTTAAAAAAATAAAAAAAATATATAAAATAAATAATTTAACATATTAAAATTTTAAAAATAAATTTCAAACCATTTGAGCGATTAAGCTCTATTGATTTTTCATTCATTTATGCTACTATTTAGTCAATTCTCTTTGCCACTCACTCTGCCCTAGGGTATACAAATTTCAGTTAGCCAAAAAGAAAAGTCTCCTTTCCCTACTCAGTTTCTTAATCGGAATTGGGGAATCTGCAAAAAGGCAAAAGGCGACGCCGCCGCCGTCGCCGTCGATCGAAAAGATACACCAAAACTGGCTCAAGAGTCCCAAAAGTGTTTCCGCATTTAGCTGCGTCTTGGGATGTGACTCGCCTCAGCTCGACTCGCCTCGCTTCGTCTTGCTTAAATTTGCGCAAAGCAAACAAATTACACATACGCACACACACACACACACACACACTCACACACACACACACTCAAGATAATTGAAATTAGCGACTGTGACAGCCTGATTGCCTTCTGAGATCTCCTGGGCAAACCTCGTGCGCCTTCGCCACAAATCTTTGGCCAGTGCACGCATGGATAAGAGAGAGAGATGCAGGATAGGGAGGGAGCAGGAGGGAGGGGTATACCGCAGCAACTTGGCCGCCCACTCGCCCAGCCAAACCCAAACTGAGTGGGATTTTTGGACACACCACGCAGGCATGACACGAATATGCACGTACATGCCTGTCTGTGCCTGTTCGTCTGTTCATCTGCCCGTCTGTCCGTCTGTCTCCTCGGGATGTGCGTATGGAGTGCTGCGCGCATGCTCATCTAACTCTCCATGCAGAGAGATTGTTTAATGTGCATAGGGATATGATAATGAGCAGGAAATGAGTTGAGTGTGAAATTTATGTATGTACACGGGAGTGTTTCTCTGCTAACTCGAAACTCGAAACTGGAAAAACCCTTCCTTGCAGTTGGCCCACATGAGTGATGGCCATAATTAAAATTTGGTATCTCTACTTCGTGTAGTTGAATTATGCCTAAATTATGTACTCCATTGATATATGACAAAACAAATCGTGTTTTGATTGAGAAACACACACATAACTCAATCAGTTTGGCACTTTTTCAAATCAGAATGCAAATAAATTTTGGGGTACTACGACACTTTCTAAGGATGGTTTCGAGTGGGTTTTCCTGCTTTGAAAATTTTCTGTATTAATTATGAAAATGAGAAGGAAGACAAAGGGGTTTTTTATGTGGGTAAATATTTCAGAAATTTTAATAGGCTACTGTCAAGCTGATGCGCCTTTTCTGAGGTAGGTTAAAGGAGGAAATTGCTTTCAAAAATTTCTTGAATAAATTTTGGAAAAATGCAAAAGAAGCTTATGAAGGGTTTTGACTTCAAAAATAATTCTGAAAATATTTTTGAAAATTTTCTTAAGCTACTGAAAAGTTGATGTGCCAAGCTGATGTGCTGTTTCCAAGGATGATTTAGAGGTTTTCCAAATTTTGGAAATTTTTTGAATAAATTAAGCACAAGAAAAATAAAGTAAGTAAGGTTTTAGTATATAAAAAATTTCGTAAAATATTTCTGAAAATTTTCTTAAGCTACTGAAAAGTTGATGTGCCAAGCTGTCCTATTTCTAAAAATGATTTAAAGGTTTTCCTATTTTTAAAAATTTCTTGAATAAATTTTGGAAAAATGCAAAAGAAACTTATGAAGGTTTTAGACTTCAAAAATAATTCTGAAAATATTTTTACAAATTTTCTTAAGCTACTGAAAAGTTGATGTGCCAAGCTGTCCTATTTCTAAGGATGATTTAAAGGTTTTTCTATTTTTGAAAATTTCCTGAATAAATCAAGAACAAAAAAAAAATAAAGTAAGTAAGGTTTTAGTATATAAAAAAATTCGTAAAATATTTCTGAAAATTTTGTTAAGCAACTGAAAAGTTGATGTGCCAAGCTGTCCTATTTCTAAGGATGATTTAACGGTTTTCCTATTTTTGAAAATTTCTTGAATAAATCAAGAACAAGAAAAATAAAGTAAGTAAGGTTTTAGTATATAAAAAATATCTTAAAATATATCCAAAAATTTTCTTAAGCTACTGTCAAGCTGATGCGCCACAAAGGGTCAGTTTTTTTAGGCTACCCTGCCAAGTATGGGGCAACTTTTACTGGAGTCCAATAAACATTCCCAAAATATGCACAAATTTTTGTTTATTGCCCCGAAAAGTTTATTTGAAATTAAGTTGTGTATATAGAGAAACCGGAGACGTTGCCCAGTTCTACCCGCTGCGCAGTTGTTGCCCAGCATAAAAAACAACACAAAACACAAAACAGACAACAAACAAGCGTAAAAAACGGAAAGCAGGGGCGGGGCAGGGCAGAGAGAGGGAGGGAGAGGGAGAAATAATGAAAATTTCGTAATCCAAGTGTCACACAATTGAAATATGTAATTAATTATACTGAAAAATATACAAATACAGATGCAGATACAGATACATATGGATATGTATATGGTATCTAGATATACTAGGCTCCATTTGCCGCCTGCTGTTTATTTTGTGCTACCAAACACAACTCAGAGCGCGTCGATAGAAATCTACAAAACTATTTGCCACACACACACACACACACAGACAACACTGGCCAAGGGGGCGTCAGTTCGGGGGGCGGGGCAACCAGAGCCAGCAGCTGTAGAAAAACGGCGGCCTTTTGTTTTGTTGCTCATATTTCGTTTTTAATGATTCTCCACACACTCTATGATTATCTTGATTTCGTAACATTTTCGAAGCTCGCGTATGAATGGTCATATTCAAATGAGGCACACAGCGTGCTGCACGACACCCACCCACGCACACACACTCACACACTCGCACTCGCAACATGCACTCATTGAACAAAATGAATCAGTTCGAATGCGGCGCTGTTATCAAACGCCGCCGGTGGTCGTTGACTACCGAAAATATTAATTAAAAGCCATAAAACACAAATATTGATAAATAGTTATCGACATTATTGAATTTAAGGCCCGTGAAATTGCTACAAACCAGGCCAATAATTTATGGTCGATTTTAAATAATTATGCCATACCCCGTGTGGGTTGACTAGTAAGGTAATTGGACAACATTTATACATTTTTTAATATTTAAATTTATTTAATTTTTATATATAATTAGACAACATTTAAATGCTATTACGAATTAATAATATTTATAATAATAATATTTTTAATTAAAATACTATTTGATATACATTTTTTAATATTTAAATATATTTCATTTTCAAATATAATTAGACAGCATTTAAATGCTATTACGAATTAATAATATTTATAATAATAATATTTTTAATTATAATACTATTTGATATACATTTTTTAATATTTCAATATATTTAATTTTCATATATAATTAGACAACATTTAAATGATATTACGAATTAATAATATTTATAATAATAATATTTATAATTATAATACTATTTTATATTGTTTTTAATATTTAAATATATTTAATTTTTATATAATATTAGACAACATTTAAATGCTATTACGATTTAATAATATTTATAATAATACTATTTATAATTATAATACTATTTTATATAGGTTTGTTTATATTTAAATATATTTAATTTTTTATATAATTAGACAACATTTAAATGATATTACAAATCACGAATATATATAATAATAATAATTATAATTATTATACTATTTTATATAAATTTTTTAATATTTAAATATATTTAATTTAAATACTATTAAGATTTTATAATATTTATAATGATAATATTTATAATTATAATACTATTTTATATAGATTTTTTAATATTTAAATATATTTAATTTTATATATAATTATAATGCAATTTTCTAATTTATTTAAATACATATAGCCCTGATATTTGGCATATATATTTATAAGTATTTACTTTTCAATTTCTACAAATTTCATTAGAATCCTTGCAGAAACTTTTAAGTGACATGCGAAAATGCAGGGTAGTTAAAGGCTTTGCCTTATTCAACCTGCATTTCCATGTGTTTTTTCGCTTTTGTGTTTTCACAATTGTGTTGCAGTGTAAATATTAATGTTTAATTATGCAACATAATATGTAAACTAATACAGTCCGCTTGTTGTTGTTGTTGCTGTTGTTATTCTTATCGCACTTCGTTGATCTTTTGCTGCTTTAATTTATGTGAATGTTTATGCAGGCTATGCTTTATGTGAAATTTAATTGACTCTTCACTTCGTTAGTTTTATTTCGCGTTTTTAACCCAACCCCCCCCCTCCCCCCACCATTAGGGGGTTAAGTTTTCGAAGTTAGTCATGGGAGCAGATTGCAAAATAGTTTTTGGCACAGCTAATGGTTCTAGTCGTGGACCACACGCTGTGTTTTTTTAAATTGAGCACAAAATGCGTGAAAAAAAAACATATTGGAAAATATTTTAAAAAATAATTGTATATTTTATACAATACTTAAGAGGGGAGGGCGGAAAGGGGCAGGGGGTTATAAAGCCGGATCAAGCTACCGAACGCGTTTCATTACAACCACATCGCATGCAGTCGTCGTCGGCGTCGGATCCTATAATCACTTAATACCCCTCGAACTAATGATGAGCGCATTGCTGAGCATGTAGGAGAGCGTAGCGTAGCCGAACAATTTAACAACCATCTATCATTAAATAATTTGTTAAGTTCTCAAACCCTCAAAAAGCGCCACGAAACGAAACGTAGCGAAGCGCAGAAGAAGATGAGAGACACATAACACCCTGCGGCAAGAGGCCAAACATGGTTGAAGATCTTGAGATGTGCAGAGAAGAGCAGCCTAGGGAATCGCATACGAAACGAGGGTATCGCTCTGGGTAGACACTGAATACGTATACGAATGCGAGTGCGAGTGCGAGTCTGAAGCGTTTTTTAATTAGTTGTGCAGTCGATAAAAATGCGCTGAAAACGTAGCGAGCGAAGCGAAGCAAACCGAAACAAATAACACACAAAAAAGACTGAAGAGAAGTGAGAAAGAAGTGAGAAAGACGGGGCAGACCGAGGAGTAGAAGAGAACAAGAGTGCAAGAAATGAACTGGCAAAAAGATTCGCACGCAGCAAAAGATCAGGATCGGCATCGGCATCGGGATCGGCAACGGTTGATGGTCTGTACGTGATCGGTTCATAAAACTAAAAGCAGCCATAAACTGATAATTTGAGAATTTATAAATTTAAAACGCAGACGCGGCATATGATGGGACTGGAGAACTGGAGACGCGACGATCGACCAACGATCGCCAGACGATCAACGGAATCGACCAAATCGGCGCACCAATCGATCGAGCTGCAGTCGAATTGGCAGACAGGAAGCGTTGATGTTGCTAATGATGATGACGATGACGATGACGATGGGTAGGAGACTTGCCGCAGAATGCCGGCAGCCTAGTCAGACAGACAGAGAGAGTAGAGACAGCGAGGTCTAACTGACGGTTAGGAAGTTCCAAGAAGCAAGGCATGCGCCATAAAGCGCTTCTAATATTCCTAAAGGGCCCCCGAAGACAAACCATGTGTAAGACACGGATTTGTAGAACAAACGTGTGATGGATAAATTAAGAGAGGTGTGCAATGACACGAGCTGAAAGCGAAGTGAAACAGCAGCATAGAACCTTATTAAATGTAATTAGAGCTTAGAGCTTTATGGAACTTTTAAAAATGATGCTGTACATTTCTTTAGAGCTTTAAGCAGCTTTTAAGTTTGCGCAGCTATAAGAAGGAGCTTTAAGGAGCTTTTAAAGCTTTGTTATGTGTAATGCAAATTTCCTTTAGAGTTTATCCTTCAGTCTTCTTATGCCTTCTTCTGTAATTAAGTTAATATTTGCAATTAATATTAAAGTAATCCAGCTGCTCAGCTTTAATGAGCTTTTTAAGCCACTTTAACTAATTGGCAATAACAAAAGTAATAAGTAGTCAAGCCAGCTTAGTGCCGTAGCGTAAGCCACAATAGTTTAGCTTGTTAAGCTGCTGCAGCTTTAAAGCTGTTAACGCTAGTTTTTTCAGCTGGCTAAGTAGCGCTTGTACTATTATTAAGCATTGTGTAGAGCAAACTCAACAAAGGGCACTCATAAACACTCATAACACACACACACACACAGACTGAACTGTGTCTGCTTTCAGCCAGTGTCATTTGGGTACTTGAGCTATGGCAAAGCAATTCGTGAACTGAACTGAGACTGTGTCGTTTGTTAGGGCAAAAAGTGTTGGCTCAACTTGAAAAACCCACACGATTTGTTTTTATGTTGGAACTTAATGCGCATTTTTTTAAGACGATTCCGATTCTGTTTTTTTTTTTACGCGCATTTAAACATTTTATTTTCCTGTCGGGATCTGGCGGCGGGACCTGCTACTGCCAGGTCGTTAAGTTGCCACATCTTTGGGTTTATTTTTACGCGCAACACGAGAGAGCGTTTTATGATCGTTGCACTAATTAAAATATTAAGCCGAAATGCAGTCAACGAAAATTCGTGTTAATTTTTATAGCCTCTCCCCCCACTCCCACTCCCTCTCGTTCCTCTTGGGATATGCAATTTGCAATAATTAAGCATTAGTCTGGAAAGTGTAGGAAGAGTAGGAGGAGGAGGAGGGAAGGTTGGAAGCTAAAGTCATAAATCGCAGCATCTTAACGGAGCCAAGTTGGTGCAAATCTTACGCATTTGTTGCGGCTAAACTGATAAGCTGAGAGAGAGAAAGAGAGGGATGGGGTCGGGGGTTAGATAGACCTATGTGTGGTACGAATATGACGCGCTATCTGTGCGCGGGTCAAGAGCGTCGACGACCCTTGACGACTATAAAAAATTGAAAAAATTACCAAAGCAACGAGACAGACTAAGGGAGAGACAGGCAGACGGACAGAAAGACAGACGGACAGAGGGAGAGACAGACAAACGACCCAAGGCGTCTCAAATCGCGGAGCCAGACTGAATGAAATGTATGCTGAATGAAGTGGGTACTCGTTGGGCATGCTAGCTGGGTATGTATGGGTGCAAGTACAGTGCAAGTACAAAGTACAGGCAATACGATTGTGCATGGAATGGATGGGTATGGGTATGGGAAACCGAAATGGTAACAAGACCGAAAACAAACTCTCGACTTTGGGCAAGGAGCAGCCTCTTCAGTTCAGTTCGGCCCTCACTTTTTCGAGCTGTGACAATTCCACAATGTTGCTTTTGTTGTTGTTGTTGCCTTTGTTGTTGTTGCTGCTTCTTTCAGCCGCTTTGCAATCGCAGTCAGTATACACAGAGCCAGGGGTTGCCCTGACAGAGGCGTCGATAAAGCCACAGGGGGTCATAAATTCTTGAGCTTCTTGCGTTTGTTTGCCACCGAGAGATATCAATGGAAACGCCGCCGCCGTCGCCGTCGACTTGCCACATTGTCTCTTCCTTAAGTTATCGCCAAAAATGTAAAAAGACCACGACAACAACAACAATAAGAGAGACAACTTTTTTGAATGCATTATTTACTTAGTTCGTTTTCCTTCTCTTTTTTTTTCTTTCGATTTCTTAACCAGGCATGTGTCATGTTTTTACGGCGAATTAAATTATCTGGAAATTATTTCAAGGGGTATACGTAGGGTAGGGGCAAGTTGTTGATGGGGGCACAGCGCTTGGCTAGATATGAGTACAGGTTAGACTCTTTTCTTCAAACCATATATAAAGGAGACTAAGTTCTTCACTCTACAGGGTATCTCCTGGTTGATCATTTAGTGTTTTCTCTCTCTCTCTCTGCTATCGCTTACGATTTAGTGTCGTCTTGCGGTCTTATCTGCTTGCTGCGCTTTCTTTCACCACAACAGCGCAGCGCTTCACTCCACACTCTACACTCTTCACTTGGGTACTGGACGGGGGGGCTCTGCCCGGTACCAGTTCGAGGGTCTCTTGGGCCGCGCATGTGTCATCGGCGTTAAGTGCCACGGCAAAGAGTTAATCTCGTCGATAATTATAATTTATGGCTCGTTGTGTGTTCACCTACCTCAAAATACCAAAAAAAATACCAACAAATACTGAAACACAAGTACGGCTTTTCTTCAAATTTGTTCTCTGCCTTCTCCTACTTCCACTGTACTTCATCAGAATCTCAGTTTTAATTGGGGTTTGGCTGGCAACAACGCAAAAAACATCGCATCGCACTTTGAGTTGTTCCCCTTTGTTGTTGTTGTTGTTTTTGTGTGGTTGTTGTTACTCTTTATAATGTCAAACTGACAATATTTATGATACAGATTGGCCATTGTAATTGATCATTGTCTGAACGATCATAAACTATAAACGAATGCGCGATATCTGTGCGCTAATACCCTGTAGCTGTAGAAACTGTGAAGAGTTTTCGATTGTAACTCAGAGATTTGTAGAGTTAGCCTTAGAAAATTTGGTATGACGATTCTGTGTTTATTTTGAAATAAGGAAATATTAACTTTGGGTTAGGGAATTGATTTGAGGAAAAGTAATTTCAGTATAAGTTCAAAATTGGCTGAGTAGGTAAAATGAAAGTTGGTCTGCAGATTTCCAGATTGTCTTTAGATTTATCAACATTTTGATTAACTTGCTCTCAGCTGTTATTACAGTTAGTTTGAGATACTTTCAACTCTCTACAGGGTATTTCCTAGTCGCAAACCCATCGCTTGTGATATTTCGTTATTGTTTTTCTCTACATATGTTTGTGTGTCTTGGGGGCTTCGCGTTAAGCCCAATTATGTCAATCAGAGCCGGTGGCTACCGTTCTCACTTTCACCTACTTAGATAGGCGAACTATCAGCAGAGAGACCCGCCTGCCGACCGCGTCCCATCGATATCTGTATCGTAATTTATCATACTGATAAGTCGAACTGTTGTCAAAGCGGCCTTTGATTTAGTTTCCCCCCCGCCCCCGCTCCGGTACAGTAGCCTCAACCCCAACGTAGACGCAGATAGATAAGCTGCAGCTCTAGTTCCAGTTCAGTTCAGTTGAGGATTGCAGTACCAGTTCCAGTGGCAGTTTGCAGGTTTCCTAAATGATCGGCTTAATCTGCGGCCCATTAAGTTAATTTGCGCGATAAATAGCCGAGGAAAGAGTAGAGCAGACAGCACACCATGCGGACAGCGGGATAAAATGTAGTCAAAACAAATGTGCCGACAATCTCGGCCAGCTTCAATCATAATCCATCAGTCTGGGCCAAGACTGGAGTGGAAGAGAGGCGGGAGGGAGGCAGGGAAGATGATTCTATTTGCGGTCCGCTTTGCAGCACTTAATCATGCGCGAGTCGCGCGGATTAACTCGTTACTCAACACTCGCTTTGCCGACGATCCTGCGCTGACAGATGCTGCAGATAATTGTGTGGCCACACTCGAAATCTCAGCCCCCCCCCCTCCGGTTCTACCTCTTGGCGACCCCTCTTAATGAGCGTGGGCGTAGCATCGATTTGGGAGGCAGCCCAAAAATATATTTCAAAAATGTTTCAAAATTGATGTGCACCTTCTGCCACCTTCCCCGCCAGAGCGAGCGCGGGTGACAGCGCGACACGAGTGTGCAGCGAGCCCCCTGTTCCCCCTCCCCTCTACGCCACTGCCTAATGAGTCGTGTAGCTTTTGGGCTGTGCGCATTAACATTCCACGTACGGCGAGGCGGGGCGGTGCGTTGTTGCACAAACACAGCGGCTTAAGTGGCAGCGCTTAAATAGCTGCTACTTTGTACCGACCCCCCCCCCCACACCCCTCCCACTACTCACTTAATCCACTTGAAGTGAAGATCACTTCAGCTGATCCAAAATTACAGCCCGAATTGATATTAATGCAAAACGTCTGTAGCCGCGGTTTGTTTCTGCGGCAAGCGGAAGCGTTGCATGCAGATTGTGTGGGTTCTCTTTCGGGGCGAGAAAGAATTGCCATGCTAATGAAGCAAAAAAAAAAAAACACATAATAATGCAAGAAAATGCATAAAAAAAACAGTTCCCAAAAATAGATATTAATGAGCATGGTTTGCTGTGAGAGACCCTCATGTAAGTGCGGCTAATAATTCATTCCTTATTGATATCTTTGTTAAACAAAATATTGTTCTAACTTTGTTCCCAGTACTTTCTCCCTTTTTTATTGATCTACATAATTTATTTATATTTAATTTATTTTTATACATTTTACCCAAATTTCATTGCTTTTCAAAGATAAATAAAAATGGTTAAGATTTTATACAGAATTTAATATGTATTTTTCTTTTATTTTTATCTAACCGAATATTCCTTCAACTTTGTTCTAAGAATTCCCATTTTATATTTTAAATTTATTTATATATAATTTATAGTTTATTTCTGCACATTATACACAAATTTCATTGCTATTTAAAAATGGTTTAGATTTTATACAGAATTTAATATGGATTTTTCTTTTTCTTTTAATTCTTTATCTAACCGAATATTCCTCCAACTTTGTTCTAAGAATTCTCACAGTTTTTATTCTTTTACATAATTTATGTATTTTCTATATAAATCTATATTTATTTCTGCACATTATACACAAATTTCATTGCTTTTAAAAATGGTTTAGATTTTATACAGAATTTAATATGTATTTTTTTTTTCTTTTAATTCTTTATCTAACCGAATATTCCTCCAACTTTGTTCTAAGAATTCCCACAGTTTTTATTATTTTACACAATTTATTTATATTTAATATAATTTATAGTTTATTTCTGCACATTATACACAAATTTCATTGCTATTTAAAAATGGTTTAGATTTTATACAGAATTTAATGGATTTCTCTTTTTTTTTTTATTTAACGAATATTTTAATATTACAGGTTTTATTTTTACATAATTTATGTATTTTCCATATAAATCTATATTTATTTCTGCACATTTTACCCAAATTTCATTGCTTTTCAAAAATGGTTAAGATTTTATTTTGAATTTAATATATATTTTTCTTTTTCATTCAATTCTTTATCTAACCGAATATTCCTCCAACTTTGTTCTAAGAATTCTCACAGTTTTTATTATTTTACATAATTTATGTATTTTCTATATAAATCTATATTTATTTCTGCACATTATACACAAATTTCATTGCTATTTAAAAATGGTTTAGATTTTATACAGAATTTAATATGTATTTTTCTTTTTCTTTTAATTCTTTATCTAACCGAATATTCCTCCAACTTTGTTCTAAGAATTCTCACAGTTTTTATTCTTTTACATAATTTATGTATTTTCCATATAAATCTATGTTTATTTCTGCACATTATACATAAATTTCATTGCTTTCCAAAGCTAACTAAAATTCTCAAAAAATTAAAACACTAAATTGTTCAAATTTTCGACAAATTTTTATATTTATTTCTTCCCCTTTTTCCACAACTTGTCATTAAAGTCGCCTTCAATTAATACGCAAGTTAATAAAAACACACTAGAAATTTGTTTCCATTTTACTTAAGCTCTTTATGGCGTCCCATTCCCCATTCTCCCTTTTCAACTGCTGTAATATTTTTGGATAAATAAAAGATATATATATACATATTTCACGGCACTTCTCTGACTCTGGCATAAACGTTGGCCATCAAGAAATTTGTTATGTGCGTGTCGCTGCTGGGAGATTTATGCGATTGCTGAACGAATTTACAACAATAATTAAATCAAAGATACACACAGACACAGAAGGCGACACAAAATGTATCTGTATCTGTAGCTGACAGGCGTCAAACTGGAAATGCGTGCATAAAAACAGAGAAATCTGTGGGAAAAGTCGAGTGGCATTTCGAATATTGTATTTGATTTAACTGCCGGCTCACCCGGTGAGTACCCCTACTACTACTGTCCGACTGCGGAATAGCCATAACCAATTATATACCAACTCTCTCGCTCTCGCTCTCGTCTCTGCATCCTGCATCCTGTGCCGAGCACAATTGGCAAATCGGAAAATCGCTATGCGAAAATCGGAAATGCAGTCGATGCATTCAAGATGCAATGTTGCCGTTAGCAACCCCCGCTCCCGCTCCCTCTCCCCCCCTTTTCCTCCCTCTGCCATTTTACTGTAATTATAGACATTTTCGCAACTATTGTGTTACAACAATTTAATGGTTCTCTACCTGAGCCAGCAAAAAGTACCTCGAACTTCTGCTCCTCCTCCCCTTGGTCAGGTAAAATCATTTTAATTGCAGGAAAAAAGAAACCAAAAAGTTTTTCATTTTGTTTGGTAATCGATCAAATGGATGGCAAGGAAGGAAGGAAGGGAGGCAGGGCTATATGCAGGGGTATATACCGATACTCTCGTGCTGTGCAACAACTTGATTTACGCCAAAATCCGCCCATAAACTGCAGCTTTAATCTCGTTGTACACAATGGCAATGTCTGCGGAGGCGCATAATAAAACCCAATAAAAACCTCTCGAGCTTAGCTTATGAAGCCTATAAAGAGATAGCCCATCATTTATAATCCTTTAATAGGCATAAAACCCACAATGCAACTGATAAATTTCCCGATCGCGCCTCCGTCCGATCCTCTACACTGTCTGACTTAGGCCCCATTGTTGTTGCAAGCACTTGGAATTCCTCTGACTCTTCTTCTCCTTCTTTGTCTCTCTCTCTATCTCTCTCCTTCTCTCTCACTCTTTGTTGTTGTTGCTGCTGTTGTTGGTTTAGGCAAATGTCAAAGCAGCGCGAATTATGCAAAGATTTTTATAGCCACAGCAGAAGAAAATGTGCGTGCGGCTGCTTAAGCGATATTTGCAATGCGAAGCAATTTATTTCGCAGTGTAGAAGAAGGTAGGGTATGTGTAGATGGCAAGAGTGCTAAAAATTTGTTACACTTTCATATGTCGAATCAAAAAGGCAAATATTTTTTAAGGTACGATTATTAACAATGTCAAAACATGCACAAAATGTGAGTTCACATAGAAATTGTTTGATTTTTAACTAAGTTGAAGTGCATAGTTGGTGAGGTTTTGCATAGTTGGGGCGAAGGGTATTCTGCGGTCTGACATGCTCAACTGTAGCTTTTGGCTATTCTTTTGTTATAACTTAGACATTTTTCTAAACTTATCGATGTCACTTAGAATTTTAAGTAGTTTATTGTTTTTAATATTAAAAGAAGTAAGAAAGCTACAGTCGAGTGTGCTCGACTGTTATATACCCGCTACCCAGCTGCTCGTTCATCCCAAAAAGAACAATATCGCATCAAAATTTCGCTTGTAATCAATTTTTTTCGATTTACAGGGGCGCAAGGGGGCGTGGTCAAAATCCAAAATAAACTTGATCAGCGTGCAATAATATCAGAAATTGTCACCAAATTTGGTAGTTTTAGCTCTTATAATAGCTGAGATCTAGGTGTTCATACGGACAGACAGACGGACAGACGGACAGACGGACATGGCTACATCGACTCGGCTGTTGATTCTGAGCCAGAATATATATATTTTATGAGGTCGGAGATGTCTTCTTCTGCCTGTTACATACATTTTCAGTTTGAACAAAGTTATAATACCCTACCTACTCTATGAGTAGCGGGTATAAAGATTTCGATTTTCAGATGGGTTAACATTTCTACGATCTGACGACTCTTTCTCGACTTTCAACACGCATAACTTTGCTAAAAATCAATCGATTTCAGTCGGGCATATCATTTTGCTTATGGTATAAGCTATAGAATGGTTTACTATAAGAATTTTTCAAATTTAAGAAAATAAAATTTTTTGAAATTTTCCATGCCTACCCCTTAGAAAAATTTCAAAATTAAAAAAAAAATTTAAATTCCTCATTTTTGCTAAGAATCGATGAGGCAAGTTAAAATGAGCATAAAAATGGTATCCAAAGCAGTTTGCCGCTAAAAATGTGATAAATAACGCAATTTTCAAGTGATTTTCGCACAGATTTTCATTTCTCATTTGACCGTTTTTTTCTTTTAGAGTTTTCCGCATTTTCTTATTGTGTTTTTTTCGCCCTTTTTTTTGCTGTTGCTGTTGTCAGCTCATTCACATTCACATTTCCATTCGATTTGCCATTGATGGGTGCGAGCAGAAGGACGGGAATGAACCAGGGTAGAGGAACAGCGTCTGGACAGGCGAAGAAAGCGATGCATATGATTAATTGCCGGGCGACTTCTAAGTGCGACAGCAACAACAAACGAGCATGCTTTTTGGGCTGCTCCCCTTCCCTCTTCCCCCCCTTCCCTCTTGCCGCCTCCCCCTTGGTTTGTGCGTCCCCAAAAATAAACATCAAAGCAAACAAAGCCCAGCGAGAAATATGAAGTGCAAACTGCGACGATGTACCAAGGAGGATGCAACAACAACAACTTCGGCAACAACAACAACATGTCAAACAGCAACTCAGATGGAAATCTTGGCGACAGTTGAAAAGTTGAACAAATGTTGTTGTTGCCGTCGCAGATCGTGGATCGCCAGGCAGTGCGAGAGGGAGGAAGGGGGGGGGGGGGCTGGCGCAGGGCCTGGGGGCAACTTGTTTCAGTTTTGGGGTCTGACTGTCGCCTGTCGCCGCTGACAGCCGCCGCGACGTTTCGCTTCCTACTCGGCTGCCAAATTCCGATGCCGATGCGATGGCAGAATGCAAACGCAATTTGCATGCAAGGCAAGGCAAGGCAAGGGAACAGGGAGGGGCCTCGGGGCAGAGGTGGCACAGCAGTTGGGGGTACAGCGCACAAATCGAGTTGTCGTAAAATTAGCACTTAATGCTTTAATTAATTACGTCGACGTGCGTTGGGCCTGGCGCAGCGTAACTTCTTCTTGTTGTTGTTGTTGGGGCAACGTTTAATGCATTTCGCATTTATTTATGGCCAATGCATGCGCGTAACTCAACTCCGCCACGCCCCCTCCGCCCCTCTCTCTCTCTCTCTCTCGCGGCCACGCCAAGTGTCAGCGCATTTCGCCAGGAGACAGCGACAGAGAGAGAGAGAGAGAAAGAAATTCATTGGCATTCCTCGGACACGTTTCACACTTTCACAGGCGGCAGCTACGTGTCTTCAATACGCCTGTGTCTCACCCCCACCCCCCCTCCTCCTTTACAGTCTTCCTTGCAGTTTTATCTGCGCCTTCTGTTTGTCTTCTTTTTTCGGGCTCTGCTGCGCCAGCGTTTTATGAATGAGTTTTCAAGCCTTACCTGTATCTTTTTTTTTGCGCTCTTGCTTCAAACGTGTCTAAAAGTATCTTTTCATCTGTCTATCTAACTGCTGGTCTAGTGCGCGCTCTGCGCTTATCAGCGACTGCTGCGAGCTGCGTCATTGCCTGCGCTGCAGTTTGAGCCTTGTCAACGCATCACGTTAAGATACATTTTTATTGCCTGTGCAACCTTTTTGTCATTTACAGTTAGCCTGGCTTATTGATTTATGTGCGGATTGGGCAAGGGAACAACCTTTGCCACTTATGAGATACAAAGCAGGAGAGAGGAGGGGAAAGGGAAGTGTACAAATTTACAGCTAAAGATACATTTTGCAAAGAGAGATACAATTGCAGTTGCAGTTTTTTTTACAAGCAGATACATTGTTAAGATACGTGTTAATGTAGATACATTTGAAAGCTACAGTAGTTCATTAGTATTCAAAAGATATACATTTTGAGATACATTGTAACTATGCAGATACATTACACAGATAAAGATACTTTTCGATATATTTTAGATACAATTTTAGGTACATTATATATATGCAGATACACTTCAAAGTGCTTGTTGAAATAAAGATACTTTTTAAAATTAATGTAATGTTGCAGTATCTTTTTAAGCAAGATACAAACATATGCACCTGCAGATACAATTGCAGCGGAAAACACAGCTGTAGCTCACTCAAAAAGTTGCAGATACATTTAAGACAGTCTTTTAAGCTACATTTCCTTACTTTATAGCTACAGATACATTTAAAAAAAGATACAGATACAATTCTGCGAACGCTCAATAATGAAATCAGCAAGCTATTCACACACTGTCTCCCAGCGGGTCAAACCAGTTTGCTTAATCGCCGTCTCACTACACTCTCGCATGACAAGATACTTTTGTATCTTTTGCAAGTATCTTTTGGCAATTGTCGCATGATTAATTAAACAAATAATGCGCATCAGAAGCCTCAGACAGACAACAAACAAACACCTTGATGCTGGCACGCCCGCAAAACGAATGTGAATGTGCGTGAATGAATGACCCAATGAATAGCATGAATAATCGATAGGCGCACAAAGCAATAGCGCGCAACGTAGACTCATCTCTCTCTCTCTCTCTGTGTTGCGCGTCTTATCGCCTTGTCTGGCTGCTAAGATGACATTAACAATGTGCGGCCTCTGTCTGCGTGCTTGACCAGTGATTCATTTTGGTGGCTGCCTGCACAATTCATACAATTTATCTGGCCCATGGATTAGCTCGACTTGTGTCCAGACAAACGCACCCACAAAATCCTTTTCGGCCACTTGACTCATTAGGCCTGCATTGATATGTCGACCACACCAGCTTCAGCTTCAGCTCCATTCTCATTCCCAGCCCCATCATCGCCCCGTTGATGATGATCATCATCATCATCGTGGCTTGCATCATCATTTGCTGCTGGCTCGCATGATTTGCATTAATTTGGCAAACGCTGTCGATGAACGGACGCGTCCGATAAGCGCTGACATGCTGGCCAGATCCGATCCGATCCGTTGGCCATTAATTAGCCCACGCCATGACGGCGCATAATAAATTACCAATTCATTGCAGCTTCTTCTGCTCGTTGTTGTTCTCCTTCTCCTTCTTCTTCTTCTGCTGCTGCTGCTCGTTGCCTCATCTGATTTGCTTTCGCGCGAGGCATGTCCAACAAGTCCAACTGCATTTGAAACAGCAAACGAGCTTGAGCTGTGGCTGATTTGGCGGCGCTTATTTCGGCTAAATTTAGCAGATTTTGACAATGCTTAAATTGAAGATGAAATTAGAGTGAGTAAAGGAATGAGTGCACTATTGATAGGGCAAATGTTGAGCTGGAACTAGGTAGGTTGAGTCAATTTATGTTTTCAAATAGAATTTACAAATTATGCCTGACTCTTTATACCCTTTTATACGCAGAGGGTATATTAGTTCTGGCCAGAAGTTTGCAACCCTTACGATACATTCTTAATCAGCTTCAGCTGGAGAGTCGAACTAGCGATGTTTATCTGTTCTTTTATCCGTCTGTCCGTCTGCCTGTCCGTCTGTCTGTTGCAACGCGAATTAGTCTCTCAATTTTAGAGCTAACTTGATGAAACTTGGTATACATGCTTCTTATTATTACACGCTGTAAATAAGTCGGAATGAGATAGATCGGACCGATATATCATATAGCTGCCATAGAAGCCATCGGCCGATTTAATATCTCGAGCAACTGCAAGGGTATAAAACCTTCGACGTGCCGAAGGTAGCCCTTTCTTTCTTGTTCCATATGACTTTCGCTTTTATGCTAAATCAATTATCAGCTCTATAATATATATAGTTTATTTTGCATCCAATTTTCCCAACACACTCACATAGAACTATAACAGATTGTCACTCAACGGATTCGCTCTCATTGTTTCCATTTTTAGACTGAACTAAAAAGTTTCTTGGAAAAAAACTACGCGAGTTCTTGTCAAGTCAATTGATAGCGCCGGCATTGACAGACTTATTGGGCATATCGGTAACAGCAGCAGCAGCAGCAACAACAACAAAGCCTGTGTGGTCTCACTGTGCCTATGCAAATGAGCACAGTCACACACACACACCCTCACAAACTGAGCCGAAATTTAATTTATGCGACGGCAATTAAACATGCATCATTTACAGTCGCAGCGACGCTGGCGACGGCGTCAGCAGCAGCATCAGCGGAGGCGGCAACAGCGACACATGCGGCATCCACAGATCTGTCAACACTTGAGCAGGAGGGGGCGGCGGCAACGTAACGGAAACCCGTCGCGACACTCGACAGCAACTCAACATTGTCCATGGCCATCATTTGTCAATATTAACTTTAATTAGCAAAAATTTGGTTCACTTTGCTGCCGATCGGGCGGACAGTTCTATATAGCACATATTTCTATATAATGGAAGAATCTCCAACAAGTCGAGTAATTTGTTTTATTAAATTTGGCTGCAGTCTCCCCAAAAATTTCTTCGCATCGTTTATTTTCATTTCGATTTGCAGATGAAAAATTTGTAAACTCAACAGATTCCGCTTGGGAGCAAACAATTTGTTGCCTCGACAGCTTTAATTCTCGAGATTTCTGAACAAGTTTAAACTAAACGAATAGGCAGTCAAGTTTTGTAATTGTATGCTTTGATGGATGCTAGAACTGTGTGCAAAACCTTTTTGACATCCACAGTTGCTATAGGCACATAAAACCCCTGATCGTGAGGCTGTGTGCAAGTGCAGCGTATCGAAATGCGTAGCGTATACGCCTCATTAACCCTTTCAACAAAATGCATAAATTTCATTTTTCATGCTTGCCTTGTTTTATGTGTCAGCCAGGCGACTTGCAACAGCCAAAGGGAAGAAGTTGGGTAGGTAAAGTGTGGAGTACCAAACTCGTAGATACCCTGTAATGTGCACTAAAGTTGGCACTACGATTGAAGTTTGCATGAAGTTGAAGTAAAAATTTTCTAAAATTTTTTTAGCAGTTTAATATGCCCGCCCAGCCTCGACTAGGCTTAGCAACTCCACCAGCTACACTTCAAAAAAAGGCACCTACAATTTGCAATTGACACTCGAATGCATTTTTAATTGTTGTTTTTATATTTTGCCAAATTATCACATCATTTTTTTCAGCCGAAGCACTTCAAAGCGCTTCGCTTGCTTTCCCAATTTTCCACTCTATTCCCCCCTTTTTCCCGGCTAATGTGTTGATTTTGTGTGATCGCCATGGCATAAATCATAAAAACCAACTGCAGCAGGAGAGAGAGAGCGAGAGAGAGAAAAGGGAGAGGGAAGTCGGCACACTTGAAGCCATTTTACCATAGACAAATAGAAAATTTCATATTCGAAAAATCGAAAAGAAAATATTTTTCCCTCGACAACATTGCCAAGTGGGTGGCAACTGAATTAATTTGCGGCCTCTCTGGCGGTTCCGCACCCCTCCCCCCTTTCTCTTCTCTCCTTCCGCTTTTCTGAATATTTTTTCGAGTTTGTTTTTAATGTTTGCGTGTCGAGCAGACGCAAAATAAATAAACTTTAAGTACTTTTCGAAATTGCTGCTGCTCTCGGCTGTTTCGTAATCTTAAGTAGTGCGCCCTGCACTCAGCCAGCACTCACTCGCACACACTCACACAGGCATTCACACTCACACTGGCATTCACAGACAGCTCGGCATGTTGACATATTAATGCAATTAGTTTGGGGGCGCACTTCGTGCTAATTTTAAAGTTCCCACTTCTTTCAGTATTTACATAATTCATATTTGTGTCGTCTTTCCTCCCTACAGGCTCCCCCCCGCAGTCCTTAACCCTTCACCCGTATCAGTCCGCCTTCCCCTAACAATTCTACACAATTGTCATTTCATCTCTTGGCACGCACTGCACCACAGAGAGAGAGAGAGGGAGTGTGGAAGAGCGGGGACAGGGCACACCCCTCTTCTTTCCCCCTACTGCCTGCAGCTGTTTTGGCTGCCAAATTTACGAGCCACGCTCCAAATTGATGCATCGAATCGACATGCTTAATGAAAGCAAAATAATGCAGTAAAATTGCCGAAAAAAGTTTGTACAGCTCGAAAAATCTTTGTCTCTGATCTCTCTGAACTTTGGGTTCATTATGGCATAATTACTCAAGTTTTCAACGCTGCTCAAAAGAAGATTTATTACCTGATTTGAAAATGAAATTTCTTGTATTTTAGTGTAGTTTTATGATCTTAAAATATATTCAATGATTCCATTTTGTGGAAAGTTATTTTTTTAAATATTTATAAATAATATAAGTGAAATTTCAACATTTCAATAAAATAAAATTTAGTGTAAGTCATAGTTGTATTTTTTTAAGTTTTCAAAAAATTTTTTTTTAATGCTGCAGATCCATTTTAAAACTTTTAAATATTAAAAAAAAAACAAATTATATAATTATAAAAAAAGAAATATTATATAATATAATATAAAATATAATATAAAACATAACATAAAATATAACACAAAAAGTAATATTATTTTTGAAAAAATGTAAGTTAATTTTGTTTATTTTTTTAGTTTTCAAAAAATAGTTTCATATTTTCATTTAATAATTAAATTAAATTATAATTATTTTGAAAATAATATAGAAAGTTACTTTTCATATTTTAAATAAATTTATATTGCATTTTAATATTTTTAAATATTTTGTAAGTCATGAACTAAAGCCTAAAATATTTATAAAATAATTTTCTTATATTTTAATATAATATAAGACAAGGTTTATTTTTAAAAAAAAAATTAATTTTTTATGATGATGTCCATTCGTTTACCAAATTTTATTCTTTTGCTAAAATGATGAAATGAAATAGTTTCATATTTTCATTTAATAATTAAATTAAATTATAATTATTTTGAAAATAATATAGAAAGTTACTTTTCATATTTTAAATAAATTTATATTGCATTTTAATATTTTTAAATATTTTGTAAGTCATGAACTAACGCCTAAATTATTGTTAAAATAATTTTCGAATATTTTAATATATTATAAGAAGAGGTTTAATTTTTACAAAATAATACAAAATTTAATGTAATTTTTCTATGATGAATGTCCATTCGATTTACCAAATTTTATTCTTTTTTGCTAAAATGATGAAATGAAATAGTTTCATATTTCCATTTAATAATTAAATTAAATTAAAATTACTTTGAAAATAATATAGAAAGTTACTTTATATATTTTAAATAAATTTAAGTTGCATTTTAATATTTTTAAATATTTTGTAAATCATAAACTAAAGCCTAAAATATTTATAAAATAATTTTCGAATATTTTAATATAATATAAGACAAGGTTTTATTTTTACAAAATAATACAAAATTTAATGTAATTTTTCTATGATGAATGTCCATTCGATTTACCAAGTTTCATTCTTTTTGTTAAAATGAGATTAGCTCGCCTGCGATGGCATAACAAAGGCTCTGGGGTTCCCGGCTCTGGTTCAGTATAATTCGCTGAGCTCACGCTAGTTCCTTTTTTGACAAGGTACAAGGTCAGCCATAGGAAAAGTGTCGCATTTTCCATTGTTTGGGCAAACACAATTTACACAACTCGCTGCAGCAATTATCCTGCGCAGTTTGTTATTTTTTGATTATGTAGCACGCTACGCTTCCTCTTCCTCTTCCTCTCCCTTTCCCTCCCCTCCCGATGCCATTCCGCACACCTTTGCAGCCGCTGTGCCAAACCGAATTACATGGGCTGCAACAAAGGGACGCAGCAAGTTTAGTTATAATTTATGGGAGCAGCGCATAAAAAAGAGAGAGAAAAAACGGAGGAAGAGGGCAGGGGGAAGGGAAAGGGGAGGACGAACAAAAAAGCAACTACAAAATGGGATGCTGTACGCGCGCTGCGCCCATTTCCGTTGCGCAGAAGGCTAATCAACATTTCTAACCCCTCGACTGAATGCGGCACCAGGCACAACCACCCGGAGAGAGAGAGAGCGATCCCTTTGCACTCTCATCTCATTTCATCTCGTCTCGTCTCGTGCTGTGCGCCTGCGACTTGTAATCCCAGCTGTAAATAGCTACGTTGATCCCGTCACCAACGTCGCCACCGTCGCGATCTTAAATCATGTTTCTATTTATGTTGTCACAAGAGATTTGCGTTTTGCCCCCGCCCCACCCTTCTACCCCCTGTAGCCCGTTTTCCTGCCCGAATCTGCATAGCGACTGCATAGCTAGTCGGGACCTTGAGCTTGGCTTGGAGTAAGTGTGGCAAAGCTGGCTTAAGAGCAACACACGCGGCACAACCCCCAACCCTGGGCTCTGCTCTCAAGGTTCTCAAGGGTTGCTTGCCTCGCTTGCTCGCTTTTTATAGCTACCCCCATCCCTACCGCGTCGATCGATCATCTATTTTAATTAGCGACAGCGTGTCGATGCCATTCACATTCACAAACTATCAATTTCACTCGGACACCCTTCGCACAGCTATTTACATAAGTCCCAACGATATGTGACGAATCTGAAGTGCGACGATTTCAGTTTACCCTGCCTGCACATTTGCTCGGTGGGCGTGGCCATTTGGGCTAAGAAAGACAGCGAAAGACACTTAAAACCATTGTCGATATGGTTTATCGCTCGATTCACGTAGCTGTTGTGACTTCTTGGACGCCTTCGAAGTGTGCGACAGCTGTGAGCTGCATTTGACAAATGGAAAACAGGCAGGGTATACCCGAGGCACAGGCAGCGATTGATGATGACGATGCCGATAATGCTCTGTGTGGCTTGTAATGCACTTGCCAAGGGGTAAATTTAAAGTTGAAACTCTTTCAAGTTTGTATGCAATACGAATCTATTATAGAATGAAAGTGTAGAAGTCTTTCTGAGTTTCCAACATTTTGCTCGGTCTGAGAACAAGTTCGCTTTTTATTTTAAAGAATTTTGCAAATTTATTCTCATTGATAATAAGGCTAAATAAAGAAATGTCACATTTGTTTACCTTGCTGATAATGCAAATCTTTAGCTGAGCTGCATTCAAATTTTACGAATTTTGTAGAGAATGTGATTCTTATGAATTCAGTTGTCGCTGAACTTTGGCTTCGCAAGCACGCGGAGACTTTCAAAATATAATGCCAAAATCTTTAGTAATATTTTGTATACTTTATTTTTGCTTAACCTACGTAAATGCAACAACAGTTTCGTATATGAGTCCAAATAAGCAGAAATCGGTAAGTCGGACTATGCTTATTAATTTAATAACTTATTAATTTTTCTTGTAGCTCTGCATGTCTGCCGAGATGCATGAACAATGTGGAGCATATTGTTATCAGACATGCAAGCCCGTGTTGGAGCATGTCGTACAACTAACTGAAGAAGTTGCGAGAAGAGATGAGGAACTTAAAAAAATAGAGGAATTCATAGAAAAAGCAAAAGATAATATGCTCTCCATGGGCAAAAGCTTCCTGGATGCCTTCAAAAAAGATGTAAGGCATAAAAATCAATATTCAATTTATAAAAATATATATTAAATTCCTGTTCTCAGGTTCAGTCAGCATCTTTGCAGTACTTGATGAATGGTAAACCTTCTCAGGGCTCCACACCCTAAAAAAAAACTAAAAACTTTGTCTGATTAAATAAATGAAAAGTCTTTTATGCATATGTAATATTAAACAAGTAAGAACGGGTGCAATCAAGTGTTAACTGTATAAGAACATGAATTTTTTAAGATTATGAAAAATTCAGATTGAGAAAACTGTTTTAAAACGTGTTTTTCAAAGAAATATAATAAACAACACATATAATTTTCAGTTTAACGCCAAGCAGTCCAAGCAGTTGGAAAAAAAAACACTGCTTGGAAAAAACACTGCTTGCAAGCAAGCAAGGGGATATGTTTATTATCCGATCGGAACCAAAATTTTTCCCAAATTTTTCACACCAAAAATGAATACTCTAGCTTTATTATTGCGCTTGCTATACGGTTTATCGATTTGCGGGGGCGGAAGTAGGCGTGGCCCAAATTTTAATAAACATTTTACCGTGCATGACTCACATGAGTGTTGTCACCAAATTTGGTGGCTCAGCTGTTAGTTAGTTTCTGAGACATAGGCGTTTATACTGACGTACAGACAGTCATAACTTAATCGACTCGGCTAGTGATCCTGAGCAAAAATATATCTACTTTAAGGGGTCGCAGATGCCTCCTTCTGTTTTTTATAAATCCATGGTCTAAAAACTGTTTCTTCTTCGAAACAAGTTGGGTTTAATTTAAGAACAATCAAAATTCCACTCTCAGTTTTTCCAATTTTGCCCAAAAAATCTCTCTAAGCTCTTCGATTATTTTCGCAACTGATAAGCCTCATTTTACGGCATATATGTGTTTATGTGGGGTTTTTTTTTATAATTGTATTAACTTTATTTGTATTTTTAAACAAATGATATAGAATATGCTAATTAAAAGTCGTCGTCGTCTCACGGTTACGTCTTCACCGCCGTCTTTAGGCAGGCAGAACGCACAACTTACTTCTTCAACGGGCAAACAACAACTCTGCTGCCGTCGTACAGCACTTCGCTCTCCTCGCGTTGCGCTCTTGCTCCTCGTTGATCGTCGGCTTTGCGAATTCTCGACTTCGCTAATTCGCAATCATTTCATCTGTAGTCGTTGCTCTTCTCATGCTCGTTGTTATCATCGTTGTCGTCGTTGTCAGCTGTTTCATACTAGCGGGATTTGGGTAAATTTATGTTTTTTTTTTTGCAATTAGCCCTACTTTTGGTTTAGTTGTCTTTCAACTTTTGGTTTGCTAATACAGAATATTATGTTCCTGACCATGAAGTTTATTTTGATTCTATTTACTTTATATTTTTGTACAAATTTCGCTAATGGCACAACAGTTTCGTATGTGAGCACAAGCAAAGACAAATCGGTGAGTGTTTTATCCAGAAAATAATTTTGCAAATTTCTTTAATAATCTCTACTAGTTCTGCATGTCACCCGAGATGCATGAGGAATGTGGAGGATATTGTTTTCTGACAATGAAACCAGTATTGCAACATATTGTTAAGCTAACCGAAGAAATTGAAAGAAAGTACAAGGAACTTGAAGATTTCGATGAACTCCTTTCGAAGGGGCAACTTGCTCTTACCAGGGGCCTAAGCCTAGTGAAGTTTTTAAACTTAAGTTTAGAAAAACTACAATCTAACCCTTTATTCTAACTTTATGGATGTATAACTTTCTCTAGCTAACTAAAGAGGAGACCACTTCACCTACTACTGAAGGCACGAAAACCTTCTAAGGCTCTTACAACATATATTTCTGTATATTGTGACGTAATTAAAAAGAATTCAGATTATTTATTCAATTTACTTGGGAATTGTATTTTAATTGGGTATTTCCAGCTTGCTTTAGCTTGGGGTAAAGTGAAGCTTATCTCTCGGAGTTGTTTGTTCAAATTCGCCTAGAGAAAATGGCTTATGGTTTTGTTGATAAAGAATAGCTATAGAATCTCGCATTCATTCTTAAACAAAACCCATTGTCAATTTAGTAGATTTTCGTCTTTGGCTTTCATAGCACCTAACATTATGTTGGGGAATCTGAAATTTCTATTAGTATTATTTTTATTTCATTACTGTATCAGATACACCAATGCGACAAGTGTTTCCTATGTGAGTGAATGCATGGATAATATGGTAAGTTTTAGGTCAGTAACATTAATTCACGTACTCAAATATTAATCTTCCCCTTGGCAGAGTTGTCTAGCCTACGAAATGCATGAGAAGTGTGGAAGCTATTGCTATGGCAATATGAAGCCAGTGTGGGAACACGTTGCACAGCTGACTGAAGAACTTGCTGAAATAGACGCGATACTTGCGAAGCGTAAAGATGCTTTAAAAGCAGCGGACTACCTTGTTCAAGAATTTGTGGCACTTCAAGCGGAAATAGGAGTTTTATAAATAAAAGAGATGCATATACACTTACAGGGTATTTCAGCGTTAATCAGTAAAGTTTTGTATATATTTTCTTGATGATTCATTGCTGCACACCTTCCCATCATTGTTTTGTCCATGATATATATATACGAAGGATTAGCCTGTCATATCTTCATGTTCTGTGCAATGAGTTTCCTTCCCCTTCCCCCACCCCCGTGAATTGATGAGTGTTTCCCCTGCCCTTCCATCATCATCTTCTATCATCTTCTTCCTTCATCCACGTCTCATGCTGATGAGTAATTATTGAACGCATTGTGGGCTGTTCTATGGATTTTCAATGGGTTTTCAATTAATTTCGATGCATTTATATTTTGTGTGGGTAACCAAAATGTTGTTTTGCTTAGCATCTTCTACAGCCTCCCCTTCTCTTTCTCTCTCCCCCTCTCTCTGTTGCTGTTCTGCTCTCTTTATCGTCTGCTGTTGCTGCTGTTATTGCATTTTGTAAGGTAAACATGCCAAGTGCTGCTGTCGCCCGTTGCCACCCACAAATTACACACACACTCGCACACACACATACGCAGGCAGGCAGGCAGGCACACGCATACAGCTGCACATTATGCAAATATTTACTTTGCGTTGATGAGGCTGATGAACAGGACGCCGCTGCTGCTCTGCCTCCTCCTCATCTGCCGCTGCCTTCGCCGATGATGCCGTTTGAGGTTGTCCATTGATGAAGCCACTCGGCACAAAGGGGGTAAAACGCAAAAAGTGCTGCACAAATAATGTCATACGGTTGCCTCATTTGCTTTGCCCACTGCCCCCCCGCCACACTCCACACCCAGCGGGCCAACGCACCGCCCACATGCGCAGCCAACCTGCAGCTGCCCTGCGTGTGTCAACCCCTTTTGCAACCTGCCCACTGCTTTGAGTATACCCTGTAAGGGTTTGCATTGCAAAGAAAATGATGTGCAACATTGTTAGATTTTTTTCAGATTTTTGCAGCATCTTCAAGCTGTGAAAATGTTGAAATGCAATAAAACCTCTCTTAGCCGGACACTTGCAACTCTCTACACATTCGCTTTCTATTCGTTAAATGGGTGCCGTTTGCTCAAAAACGGCTTGTCATAGAAAAAGCGTTCGCTTAAAAGGGGTGTCCGCTTAAGAGAGGTGCTTGTTGAGAGAATCTTTAGCTGATTCGCACTCTGTAGGGTATTCAACTAATTCGCAAGCTTGTAGCTAGGCTACCATAGCTTTCCTAGTGCATCACACACTGTACAGGGTATACAGCTAGTCGCGCATACCCCAGCAAAACCAATCTAGATGTCATTTTTTCTGTTACTCTGCAGTTTCTCAAACTGCTGTTAGCATAAATTTCAAAATTAAAATCGCAACGGCGACATATGCGCGCGGGTGTGTCCCGCTCAGGGAGTGGGCTATGGGGGTAAGGGGTGTGTGTGTGCAAGGGGTTGCTCAAAGAAGGGGAGTTGGGGGTTGTGCACACTCGAAAAGTAATTATTTCAAGCAAAAGAAGGCGCCAGGGGTTTCACTCTCTGTCTCTGTCTCTCTGTGTCTTTGTCTCGACGCGGCATCTCGATGCGGCTTTTGTTGCAGCTGTCACTTCACTTTGACATTTCGCCGGGCATTACCTATGCGCGTCATCTCACTCTCTCCCTCTCTCTCTCTCTACCTTTGCCTCTCGCAACAATGCTTGTTTACATGCGCAATAATTATAAAATTTACGTTTTTGTTGTAATTGTTAAATAAATCAATGTCACAGCGTTTTTCCCAAACTGCATTGTTCTTGCTCTCCCCTCTCTCTCACTCTCTCCCTCTCGCTTGCTGCACTCTTCCCTCAGGGGTTTTTGTTTCGATTTAATTGCTTGTTAAAGGCGAATTGTGCAACCATCGCACGTTGAGTTAATGATCCAGGAATGTGCTGACTTGCCTCGGCCCGCTAAGTGTCCTGCAGGGCTGCTGGAGTGCTCTGCAAGGGAAGAGGGGGAGGGGGAGGGACAGGGTGCATGGGGTGGCTGAGCACATAACCAGTTTGAAATTTGATTTCCGTGCACTTCGAGTGCAACACTTCAACGCATCGCATTGCTCACTCGCTTGAGATAGTTGTAACCTGATTTGAAATCATGCCTGATGCCTCGTGCCACATCGATGGGGGTGGCTGCAACTTGCCACTTGCAACAAGCAGCTTCGGGGCACACTTTTCATACCAGCGAGAGAGAGAGAGAGAGAGAGAGAGAGAGTGTGAAAAATCATTCTCGTAATTTGGCTTTATTTGCTCGCATACAAAAACGTTCCTTGCACAGGCTCAAGAATATTTCATTTCAAAGACTTTGCAATTCAATCGCATAATTGAGCAGAAATATTTATCAAAAATTGCACAAAGTAAAATAGATGTGTTTTTCTATACCCTGCAAATAAAATAGTGTTTAATTTAGGAAACAAACAAACCTAAGGCAACATGTAACATACTTGAATATACTTGAGCCTTGTCTACTTTAAGCAGATTTAAAATGACATTTATAAGAATTTTTATTAATTTAATATTTAAATTAAAAGTTTGAAAAACTTGAGAATTTTTTTATATTTATCATATTTATTTTTTATTATTTTATTATTATTTATTAATTATTAATTTATATATTTATCTTATCAATTAAAAAAAAAATATCTTACAATATTTTTTTTAAATTATTCAAATTAATTTAAGCTTTTAATCCATCTAGCATATTTAAATTAAAATAAATATGTTTTTAAAAATAAAAATTTTCCCTATAATTAAATACATTTTTTTTTTTTTTTTTTTTTTTAAGAAGTTCTTATAGCAATAGTTCTGGCTCCATTCTGAAACATAGAAGAGGCTAATGTTGTAAACAAAGGAAAATGTTATTTAAATTTCCAGTGCATGAAGAGCATTCGCTCTTCGTTTTTGCGCTCGCCTGCTGAGTTTCTCATTTGTTGCTTAGACCAAAAATCCAGTCACACACAATCAATTTGATGTCAAAAATTTTTTTTTTTTTTGGACCACAACAATGGAAATGCAGCTTCATTAAATATGAAATTCAAACTAAAAGCAATTGCAGTCTGTGCTAGGACATGTCACTGGGCCTGTAACCAGCAACAACAACAACAATTCCCTTCCTGCCTCGATTCCTGCTCTTGCCACGCCCCCCGCCTACCCCCTACCTAGACTCAAGAGACGTTTTACAATTTTTGCAATTGCTGGGCGAGCGAGCACAAAAAGCGGACGACAGTCAAAGCGGCGACTTGTGCACAGATACAGATACAGATACATGTGCAGTTACAGATACAGATACATGTGCAGATGCAGTTGCAGATAGAAATACAGACACTTGAAGTATTAAATAATTTGGTGCCATTGTGCTGACACCACGATGGAGAAAAGTAAGTGGAACTAGCGTGTGTGTGTGCGTGTGTGTGTGTGTGTGTGCTTGATTTCAAATTATTTCTTCATTTTGCACAAAAATATGCAAAAAACCCAAAGAAACTGGCACAAGCCAAGGCAAATGTTGACGTCATTTGGCGATAGAAGCCTGCGTAGGGTATGTAAATTGTGGGTTAAATTCCGAAAAAACTGTAGATATATGAGAAAGATTTTGTATACTATAAAATATATGGTATGTATATGTTGTTTATAAAACTTACTAAAGTTTTCTCTCTGCGTTCTTTGATATCTAAAGTAAATTCTTCTTTTATTTCTAAACACAACAATTTTTTTTCTAAATTAGAATAAAATTTTATAAAATATTTTAGTTCCAATTTTAAACCTATAATTTCATTATCTGTCAATATTTACATTTTGTGTAGGCAGAGTATTAGTTCGTCTTTGTAACCCCCTGCTTGGCATAGTTCATATTTACTTTCTACTTATGTTATTGCTCGACTTGCTGTTGTCTGCATTACTCGCTGTTTGATTCCTTCCATTTTTCTAGCATGTCTGCATGTTTGCATGCCCTGACAAAGGACCATGATGACCATAATGATGATGATGATGATGATGGAGATGATGATGATGTTGTTCCTGCTAAAGAGAAAGATGATGCAGATGACGATGTTCTTGCAGAGTTGCTTTTTGTGCCAGATCATACGAGTGTGAGAATGAGTTCGGCTGTGAGTGTGTGAGTGTGTGTTCGAGTGTATTTGTATGCATTTCCCATTTGGCTCTTGTCATCTAGAATAAACAACGTAATTGCGAGTTTGTGTGGGCGACACAAAACGCTGGCGACAAATAGTCCGAATAACATTCGCTATACAAATAGTATATAACAGAAATATTTCGACATGCCGAGAAGGAGCTGGCAAAATGAATCTATGAATCCGCATTGAAGACGCTCTCTAGACGCTCTGCCCACTCTGCTGACCGGACAGCGGCATCGTTAATGTCAGCGTCTCTTTATGATGCAATGACCTTTGACTGCTTTTCGGCTGCGTTTGGCCGGAAAGGCCAAGCCAAGCCAAGCCAAGGCGAACCAAGCTGAGGCAGAGCTAAGGCACAACATGCAAGCGTTACATGCAACATGCTATAAAATTTATGGCACACGTGTATGTGCGACACGCGGCACATTTAACTTCCATGCTGCTAGTATACCCCGCATACCCCATACGCATTGCCATTGCCATTGCCATTCCCCCTTCCCCGGCCACTTCCACTGCCCCTGCCCCGGCCACAGCCATTTCCCGTTCCCGGAACACATGTGGGCCGCATCTGCAGAGAGTTTTCAAGTTTCTTCTATGTTTACTTCATAATTTCTTTTTGAAGGCCCCCAAAAACCTTTTGCGCGATGCCGCAGTTTTTACGAGCTTATCTCTGTGATTTTTGTCGTGCCTGCTGATACCCTGTAGCGGGCTAGGAAAGGGGTTGCTTGCTAAGCAAGTTGAAACTAAATAAGATTTTTAATATTTTTTAAAAATTTGTATAGAGTATTTAGTAGTCTATTATGCTATTCTATCATTGTTTACTTGGGTCTTTGCTTTAGAACTTTATAGCTAGAAATATTATATAATATACCTTGACTATACTATAGAGTATTCTTCGCCGAGCATATCCCACTACTTTTTTCATTATATTACTAAAATTTTTAGCTTATATTTCTAGAAACATTCAAGTTTATTTCAGACTACACTGCAGGGTATCTGCTCGTCGAGCATACCCCACTGCGTTGACCTTTTTACTAGTCCTTCTCTTGGCTGCATTGCTGTTGTTATTGTTGGGCAATTAAAGCGCAGTTTCGCTGCAGCAAGAAATTTATGTGCCGCAGCCGCCAACTTGTTGAGTGATTTGTACTTCTTTTTGTGGCAGGGGGCGTGGCTCAAACAGTGCAGCAACTATGTAGCCCAAACGATGAAGCTGTCAAATGTGCCACCCTACCTAATTCCCACTCCACCTTCACTTGAATGCACTCAAAAGTCAAATTCGATGTACAAATTTCATTTCGATTGTTTGCAAATTTCATTGCAGCCTTGCAGCAGCAGGAGGAGGAGGGGAGGGGTTGGGTTAGATAGAGTAGGTGCTGCAGGAGCAGCTGCTGGTCACCACCATGACGAACATCCGGCTAATGTGAGCAATTCACAAAGTTGCCATACCTTAGTCCCCCCTCTCTCTCTCTCTTCGTACCCTCCCTCTCCCAGCGACGCATCGTGCAGTTTTTCGCAGTTTTCCATTAGCGATTTCAAGTTGTTGTTGTTGTTGTTGTTGTTTCTTTTCGCACTTGAACGCATTCCAAAAATGTGAAAAACCCAAAAATCTCTTTCGATTGCGTGTCGGTTGCCCCTATTTCACATGGGTCAGCGGTGCAGGGGATTACACAGAATAATGACGCAGAAATCCGGCAAACGCATTCAATGGACACTGATTGCCGCCTGCAAAGGACGGCAAGGTGGGCGGGGATTGTGAGGGCTGTGGCATGAGGCTGCGGTCTGCAGGCCCAAGGGGGTGGATGGTGCAGTAGCATTTATAAAGATTTTTGTCGATATCGGATGAAAGGTAAGTATATGATATATTGGAATATATATCGTAATATATTTCGCAATACAAACGATCAACATAGCTCTTAGAACAAAGCAGTTTTTTATTTGGAGAGTTTTATATATAGTTTGAAATGTGGTTTACACTTTGACTTGTCTATACTTTAGATAGATTATAATTTTGTAAATATTTCGGAATTTTTTTTAAAGAATTTTGTATATAGTTTAAAATGTGGGTTACACTTTGAATTCCTCATACTAAGTGTATATTATTATTTTGTAAATATTTCAGAATTTTTTTTTAAAGAATTTTGTATATAGTTTAAAATGTGGGTTACACTTTGAAGTCCTCATACTATGTGTAAATTATAATTTTGTAAATATTTCAGAATTTTTTTTTTAGAAATTTAAATATATTTTTAAATGTGGTTTTTACTTTTAACCATAAAATGTAAAATAAAATTAAATATTTCTGAAACAAAGAATTTAAAAATTATTTTAAAATGCTAGAAGAAATCTAACTTAATTTTATCCACACTATTCATGCTTAAAATAACTAACCAGAGACACAATAGTTTCCAATTTTATTTTCGCAAAATCTGCAAAAATATCTAAAACCCAAAAAGTTTTCTTCATTTCTCTTTGGGGACTTGCAACTGCAGCGAGCTAATTTGTAATTTTAATTTCGTTTATTGCCGCATAGAGTTGCCGCAGAGGGAGCTGCCAAAAAACCTAGAGTAGAATATAAAGAAATTCACATGGTGAACTACATAAAGCATATTTCAATATGAAGTGGACTGGGTAGGATGTCTTGGCTGTTGGAAATATGAGTGGAAGCCGCAGACAGAAAAAGGAGGCTTTTGGCATATTTCGTGCAGCATTTGGTGGCTTGCCAAGCGTTGCAGCTGTAAAGAGAGATAGAAATAGAAGGAGAGGGAGTCTAGGGGAAGTGCAATTTGCCTTTGAACCTCCCGCTGGGCTGAAGAACAAACAATGTGAGGTGGGGGGAAGGGGTGGGAAGTGCCACTCGATGCGACAATTGTTGAAATTGAAGAGGCCGCGACGCATGTTGCAAAATGTCGCAATTTGCCGGTCGGTCGGTCGCGTGTGGCACGTGATGTGAAAAACGATGCACACCACGCAGCGTGTAGAAACTACCGTGATCGGATCACAACATAATCTGGGCCACGTTATCACTTTGGTAAATAGCAGCCGTAGCCGTAGCCGTAGCCAGCTCGAATATCAATCAATTGTGCAGAGACCCTTCCACCCTCCCCCCCAGTTCGATAATCTCTAAGACATTTCGCAAATTGCCCAACCGACGACGAGTTCACGGGGTTGTTTTGGATTTTTCAGTGCAGGCGACAACTGCATGAGGCAACAAAATATATAAAAATTTGGAAATGAAAATAAAAACAATTTCAATAAGATGCTCGAAACTCGTGAAGGTTATCAGCAGATGACGCCACTCGGGTGTTCTATGCGATAAGCCGCACAGCCGAAAAAATTTCAAATAAAACTCGCACATTTGAGTTCATCTTGTGACACATGAGACCCAAAAGGGAAACATCTAGCATCAAATTTCCATTCACAATTGAAGTGGTTCACATTGTAATGAGTTCTGTAACAGTTTGGACTGAAATATTGTATGTGCGACATAAAGTTGCCGTTTTATTACAGCCAGCAAACCAAATTTTTTTTAATTATTAAAAAATTCTTTTAAATACTTGGGAATTTTTAAAAAATTTTAAAATCCAAAAAGCATTTTAAAGTAATTTACTGGTTTTTGTAACATGAATCAACTTTTTCTCCCACTCTTTGTTATGTTTGTGGTTCGATTATTATTAAAAAAAAACATTTATTTTTATGAAAAACAGAAATGGGTATTTCACTCTGTTTTGCATATACAATATAATCAGTATACACTGCTCAAAATTTTGTTATTACTAAAGTTAAAATATTTTTAAGATATTTGTTAAGGTATGCAATACCCTTAAGTTCTCCAAAAATTTTATTAATAATTTTTTACTTAAATTATTTTTTTTCCTAGGATAAATTTCTTTTTTAATTATATATTTTATTTTTCTAAAAAAAAATGTTTATTATTTTCATTTTGTTTTTTTATTTTTTTTTTTTGCTGTTTGAAATTTTTTCTTTTGTGTTTTATTTATTTATTTTTATTTTGGGTAGTTTAAATTTTGTTTTTTCTTTTTTTTATTATTTTACCTTTTTCTTTTTCTCAGCGTAGATTAAAATGACATTGTGTTCGCATATATAGAGTGAAAATGCTTAATACACTCAGTTTTGTTTTAATTGCTTTGCACGTTGGGTGCCAACACGTCGCAGCAGTATGAAACCTCGGCTTTATATCCAAGTGATATGCATGGTATTTTTCACGATCTCAAAATGTAGCTACGCCCAGCCATTTTTCTGTAGCTTCACTAGCAAAATGCAGCAAAAACAATCGCAATCGATAGAACAATTGAATGCGATAATTCAACAACAAAGCAAACAAATCGAAATCGAACGAAAGAAAGCCGAGAAGAAATGCGAATCCATTGAGCAGGCGAAATTGGAAATTAAATTAGAATTTTTGGAACTCTTAAATAATTGGAACAGCACAATAAACGAGACGTTCTTCGACTACGACAAGGTGAATCAAATGTTACCACAAGGCATCGAAGCAATGCCCACACATAAAGTTGATAAAGCCACAAAAGATATAGCCGATGCTATGTATGTTATCAAGAATTACTTAAGTCAATTCAAGCAAGTCGAGCAGGAGATGAACAGTCTGAGGGCACAGAACAAATCCAATATCGAAAGGATTGCAGAGTTGAGCAAACAGTTGGCAGAGCAAAAGAATCACTCGCAGCAAGTGGAAGTAGAATTGAAGGCTAAGGAGACGCAGCTGACTCAACTAACCGAAGAATTCGAGACCCTAACAGATCAAAGCCAAAGTCTGCAGAAACAAGTCAGTTCGCATACCTCAAGCATCAAAGATCTCAAGGAAGTCGTAGGAATCTACATGTCCTACTGCCGTGCCAAGAGTTGCGCCTCCTTTAGCAATTCTTCACATGTACATGTCATCGAGATACAGGGTAGCACCGGTACGGCTCAACCGCTTAAAGTACTGTGCAACGCACGCATCGCTGGTTCCGGTTGGACAGTTGTTCAAAGACGTTTCAATGGCAGTGTCGACTTCTATCGCAACTGGACGGAGTATCAAAAGGGATTCGGCAGTCTTGATGGTGAATTCTTTTTGGGTCTGGAGAATCTTCATTTGCTCACAAAGTCTGAACCTCATGAGCTCTACATAGAAATGGAAAGTTTTGAGAATGAGAAACGCTTTGCGCGCTACAACAACTTTGCAATTGGTAGCGCCGACGAGGATTATGCACTGAAATCTCTGGGCAGATACATCGGTACCGCAGGAGATTCCCTAGAAAATAATTTACATAAAAAGTTTAGCACCTACGATCATGATAGGGACTCTGATAAGGCCAATTGTGCTTTGCAGTTGTCTGGCGGTTGGTGGTACTCGGAGTGTGGATTCTCGTAAGTTATTATCGATTTACTTAAATCAAAGTTATAGCTCACTTCTTTCTCTAGCAACTTAAATGGCAAATATCTGGAAGCAGACAACGGCAACGATGATGTACTGGGTATCTTTTGGGACGAGTGGCTGGGTTGGCAAACTTCACTGAAATCCGTTACGATGATGATTCGTCCAAAAACGAACTGAAAGAAAATCTCATAAATTTATAAATTACTAAAAAATGTAGAGATATTTTAAATGCATTAAACAATACTCGAAGTCAAACAAAAAGAACTAAGCTACCCTCTAGAGAAGGGTATTGAAAAGCCGATTAAACGGAGACTTAAGACGTGTTTTAAAACCTTATCTTCAGGTTTCTATATATGGTATACCTAAGTCGTATATAAATAATGTTCTTTGAATACCCTTGTTCCATTGGAAATGGTCAAAAAGGGGTATACCAACTTTGTGAAAAAGTAGGTAACAGGCAAGAGAAGGCGTGACAGACCCATCTTTTGAAAGAGTCCCATATATGGAAAGATTTAACCAATAAAAGTACTTTGCTTATGTGATCGAAGAGTTTTTGTGTGGTAACATGTTTGCAACAGGATTTCATGTATGTGAAGGGTATCTTACGCTCGAAAGCGCTTGACTGTTGATTTCGTAACTTGCTCTTTTTAAAATCAAATACAATTAGATGTTCGGAGAGTAAATTTTCCCAGATTTAGAGAGAGCTTTCGCTAAGCTAATTATAATTTTATTTCGCTCCCTTATCAGCTGCGAAAAAGTGCATAATTCAAATAGATCAAGCTGGAGCGTTCGGGCAGTTGATATTTACTTTGAGTTGTGCGAGCATTACGAACCGCGGAGTGAAATAAACAAACTGTATAGGAATATATAGTATATAAAATGAAGTTACTGGCAATAATCGCGATGCTTTTGCCGGCATTTTCAGGGCTTCTCGCCAATCCGCAGGCAGAGATAAGTTACTGTAAACTCTTTAATGACACATTGTGCGAGCAAGAACAGGCAAAGATTGCGAGTAATGAGAGAGAAATAGAAGAGTTAGAGAAGGAAATTCATGAAATCGAAGTGGATTTAAATATGGAATTGGAGCAGCATCGGCAACAGGAGGAAGCATACACGTTAGGCCAATTTAGAAATGAACTGCGGAAAAAACATCCTACATTATGTCTACCCGAAAAGGGTATGGCGGGGGAACACACAATAACGTTGCCTTTTTGGCCATACCAGCGCTTTGAAGTAGTCTGCGATGAGAAGTATGCCGGACCCGGTTGGATTGTTATCCAGAGACGAATTCATGATGATGTTAACTTCGATCGCGATTTTTCCACTTATAAAAAAGGTTTTGGTAATACCAACGGAAGCTTTTTCATTGGCCTAGACAATCTTAATCAATTGACAAATTTTGAGCCCCACGAATTGTACATCTACCTTGAAAGCATATTTGGTAATTCCACGTACGCCAAATATAGCAACTTCCAGATTGGAAATTCAATAACACGATATCATCTAAACCAGCTGGGGTACTTTGAAGGCAGTGCTGGTAATGCACTGGACTCAGTTTTCAATTATCAATTTATGCCTAACAGTTGCCGTTGGTGCAATGATGGCGTGCCCTGGTGGACCAACACTCAGGATAAGAGTCTAGGGTATGCCCAAATAATAAGCAAGTTACCGTTCACATTAACTTACTGTCTATTTCTATATAATATCTAGATTAAATGCAAATGTAAGCAACTGGTCTACTTGGAATATGCCCCTGGAGTTGGTGCAAATGATGATACGACCGGTTCTCTATCCGTGATAATTGAAAAATATGTCTTCTATATCTATAGTCTAGAAATATACTATATATACATTTGTATGTGCAAAATAAAGATCAACTGCTCTCAATTAAATATGAAATTAAAACATTATCGTTCAATACAGAGAGAGAGAGAGAGAGAGAGAGAGAGAGAGAGAGTCAAATTATAATTCCAGGAATGCTGATAATACAGTTTGTTGTTGTTGTTCCCGTAGCAGAGGCTCTCTGCAGTCAATACTATATTGAATAGATTTCAGTTGGTTTCTGTGTCTCGCTCGTATGATAATGTCGCAATACTGGACTCTGCTGTTCGTAATATCGTTCTATTTTCGGCATTTTGTATACGCTATAGATGCGGAAATTGCATTGGAAAATACACTACTTGCTGAAAACGATCAGCAAATTGAGGAGTTATTTTCACAAATCGATAATCGAATAAGCTCCATCAACTTCGATAAGGCTCTTGACATTATTGACAAGCACTTTCAACCGAGTGTGAAAGGCGTCTCTGCTACCAATAATAAACTAACATTTTCTGAAATATGTTCACCAGCTAGCAACCCCGAAGAGATCTTAATATACCGTAAAATAAACGATGATAATACTTTCAATACAACTTGGCATGACTATAAATTCGGATTTGGCAGCAAACATTTGAATTATTTCATAGGTTTAAAGAAGATACATGAACTAACCGCAAAATCCTACAGATTACATATTGCCCTCGAGTACTCAAATAATACCAATCTATTTGCCAGCTATGATAACTTTAAAATCGCCAATGAGGCTGAGAAATACAAGCTTATATCTTTAGGCAACTACATTGGCAACGCTGACGATGTGTTGAGAGTTTCAGAGCAAAAGGCTTTCAAGACCTACGATTATAGCGACGGCTACAACTGGGCTCTGAAAATGGGCTATGGCTGGTGGTACGACAGCAAGACGAAGTTCAGGTGAGTAAGAAATTTTGAATTGTAACGATCTACTAACTTATATACACACATATCTTTCTCTTCTTAGCTTTTTTAAAGATGTCAAAAAGTTGGAAATAAAATTGAAGTAAAATAAAATCAAAGCAAGCAAAAATAATCTACAAATAAATTTTAATAATTTTTTTTTTAAATATATGTATGCAAATTAAAATAAATTATTTTGTTTTTAATAAATATCTATACACATGATCTACAAGGCGGCGAATTTCCTTAGAATTATGAAGCTTCAATTCTTCTCGCCTTGCATCACATACTAGACCCATGAAGTAATCATCTGATTACAAACGCAATGGGATCAAGTTCAGGCTGATCTTCGCTGACTGTGGGCCCCTATCTCGAATTCATAGTATATAGTTCATCATCGGAACAATAAATGCGCAACGCTCAGCCGAATCCGGAGCAGACATAAAGCGCGTCATAAACGCGAGTAACATTTGTCTCCAGACTTGCGGTCTCTGAGTGATGCTCGGAGAGCTCTAAGTAAACATTCGAGGCAATTAGAGAACTGCGCCCTGATAGATAAGAAACTGAGAGAGAGAGAAGACAACCAAAACACACACTAAATGATGCGCTCAAAATGTAACAAATCGAAAAAAGAAATATAAAAAAATAAATTTCATTTTGTTGGTCTATTTTTTGTTTTTGTTTTTTATGACCCAACAATAAAAGCCACACACGCGCGCGCCTGCCCACTGTGCTGCCCGATGGCAGCATACGATGGTACCATCATATCTAAAAGCGGCGACACTTGACAATGGCGACGTGTGGTCCACCATGAAACCTCGGCCTCTGAGTTATGAAACATACACACTCTCTGGGGGAAGAGATTGAAAGAGAGATGGGAGAGAGAGAAAGAAAGCAGGCGGCAATGAGCGGCAAAGTGAAAAAGTCGTGCAATAAATAAAATGCTTCAGAGTGCACTTAAGATAAAACCCAAGGGGAGGGGGAGAGAAAAACGAAGATGAAACTCGAGAAAAAAACTCAAGATTCAAAACCAAAAAACCGAAAAATGTGGGTCAACTTGGAGTCAAGAGGGTTCTTCGAGCTGTGGCCACAGAAATTATTCAATCGTATTGCGACAATTCGCAAAAGATAAACAACAATTTCAACAGAGAGAGAGAGAGAGAGAGAGAGAGGGAGGGTCAGGATTGGGATACGTTTTGGCCAAAATGAAGCTATCATCCGTGTGCCGGACGATTTCAATGTCAGACAGAATCAATAAATCGCACAGATAGGGATTACTTCCAGGTGATTAGCTGTGTGTCCATGTCTCACACTCGACTGCATATTCCGGCCAAATTATGCACAAAAGGTGAGGCCGTAACATACGCTCCGTAGTAACCCGGAGGCACTTACGCCTGACTGCGTTTTTCACACGTAGCCATAGCTGAGGCAAAAATCATCAGGCAAATTATTTCTTGGGGTTTAGGCAACCCGAAAATGCCTGTCAATGGGCGCAATGGCAAAGTTTGCGAGCCACGTTTGCCAAAAGGATAATTTATAATTCAATGAGTTAAAGTTGAATGCAGTCCGACAGCGCAAGGCGGCGAAGGTGCACGGAGCGAAAAAACCTGAAATAAATTTTAACAAATTTTAAATTTGAATTTTCAACTTCTGAAAATATCCTCAAATTATTAAATTACTAAAATTATTTTTTCTTACATTTTTAATTATTATAAATAAATTAAATAACAAAAAATTGGAAATAAATTTTAAGCTATTTCTTATTAAATTTTTAATTTTAATAAAAATATTATTAATAACGCATTTTTGTTAAATAAATAAATAAAAACGAAATATATACACAAATAAATAATATTAATAAATTATAATAAAAAAATAAATAAATATTTGATATAATAAATAAATAAAAAATATAATAATAAATAAAAATAAAAATAATTAATAAAGCAAAAATTTAACAAATTGATAAATTAACAAATAAATAAATAAACAATAAAACACCTAAATAAATAAATAACAAAAATTAAAAAATAAACAAATTAGTAAATTAATTTAAATAAATAATAAAATAAATAAATTATTATATAAATTTGGTTTGCTTTGCCACACTTTAATTCTTTAACACACACTTTAACCCGTTTCTCTCTGTGTACATACACACACTCACACAAGCTGCGGCACATATGCTGCCCCCGGGGCGCATGCCACACAATTCACCTTGAAGGCAACTGAGAAGCGAAGATTAATTGCAGCTGAGCCTTTTGTTGCCGGCACTTATCTTGCCCAGCTCGCTCTTGCCTCTCTCCCTCCCTCTCTCCCTCTCTCTGGCTCTGGCTCTTTCTTAACCTTACACACTATCTGCGCGATAAGGAATTTTATTCGCTGCCCAAGACCCGCGCCCGAGCCCTAACCCGAGCGCAGGCAGAAGGGTATTGCGAGTGGTAGATGCCGGCGCAGGCAACTCACGTAATTGCATTTTGTTTGGCATCTCATTTTAGTTACGGTCTGGCTAACTGGCAGCCCAAGTCGCCGCTTGATGATGTGTATAACGCGCCTACGAGCTGAGCAGAGCAGAGCAGCGAGGTGTCGCCAAGGCGATTAGGCAGCAGCAGCAGCAGCATCTACGGCAACAGCGACAACTACAGCTACAATGAGTGCCCACCATGAATCAAAACCAAGTTTAACAGAACTAACAGAGAGAAAAGGGGAGAAAGGGAGAGGGGCGGATGGGATAGAGACAGAGCATAACTGAGTCGATTCGTTAACGCCGGCCCGGACTGTCACAAGACTTTGAATAATGTGGCGCTCATTTGAGTTATTGTTGTCGCCACAGCTCAGACCCCTGAAGTACCACGAAAGGCTCTGGGGCTGTGCCCTTTTAGCCAGAATTCAGAGCACTCACAATTTGTCTACCTCGCTCTGCCCCTCTCCCCCTCTCACGCGCTCACCCTCTGCTTCAGTGAGTGATCTAACAAGAAGTGAATTAGATCGGTTGATAATGAGTTGGGGAAACGGAAAGCATAGCAGGTAAGCGGATATTTAAAGTGTTTCGAATGCAATTTAAACGAAAGTTAATTGCTCACAAGGCAAATACTATGAAACGCTGCATTACTATGTTTATGCCATGGTCTACATGAATTCTAAAGTTCGTGAAAAGAAAATATTCCCTGTTTATGCCATACAAACAAATTTATGGAATGATCTTAACGGAGCCTACTTTGTACAAAGTTATATGGATTCACTGAAAGTTGAGTTTGTTTTCATTTCATGCATTGAGGTTCACTTCATGGAGAACTTTTCCAGGTAAGCTATTCGTGAATTTGCAGTTAGGCACTTTTTCTGAAATTCGTGAAATAATTTAATGAAATTATTATCGCCTAATCAAAACAGTAACCAAATCTCTTATGTAAGCAAACATATGTGCACATTTGGTATTAAAGCACGCACTTTTACCTCAATTCACGAACTGATTGCATGAAATGAGCTACGCATAAACACAGTAAATGATTTTATTTTCCCCTCACTTATATATGAGTCACAGCAGATTCACCCCAAGCTCGATATCGTTATAATTCCCCAAGTTTCTTAAACTTTTCTCTTTTGAAAATGTTATCTACAAGCTTCGTTCCCTAATCCCTCAACTCTTGCGCACCCACAGCAAGTAAGTCCACATACCGTTAATTGTTCCCCTTAAACGAAATCGCGTATTGTTTCATTTTCAAAGTTTCCCTCACAATACTCGCCTTTTTGTTACTGGCGCCAGCCTCGTTAAGCTTGTAAAAGATGCCACAATTCGAACTCCTCAGCCACAGACATCTGTTTATCAGCAAGAATTTCATTTTGGAACCAGCTTTCTGTATGCGTTGGGAAAGAGTTATTCCAACACCAAGACGATGATTAAGCGGCGCCATTCTGTGGTCACCTGCTACGGCTGCGCTTCATAAAATCTATGCATTTTATAATTTGTTTCTATCGCCAGTTCGAACAGTTACGAGCGGCGCCTCCGCCTCCATACCTTGTTCCCTCTCAGTTGCCTCAACGAAGCGTTCGTATGCCCCATTCTGTGTTCATTAAACGAAACGAATGCAACAAGCTACTCGAGTTGATTTTGTATCTTTGGGTAGAGTGAAAGTAATTTTTGGTATTTTTATGGAGAGTGTGTATGAGAGAGAGGGAGAGGGCAAGAGAGGGAGGGAGAGAGATGCCATTAAGACTGCATTCCTTCAGTGCGTTGCTTGTCAAACATTTTGACTGGGTGTTGAAAGCTCTTCGACTCTAAAGAGCATCCAGCACTTTACACCGAATTGCTCAATCCGAGTGGTTCGAAGTCTCCCCCACTCTTAGACTCACTCTCTCTCTCTCTCTCTCTTTCTTTCTTGCTCTTTCATTAGGCATTCTTTGGGCTGACAAAAGCGATTAAAATAATTGGCTCGCGACGATTCGTCGACTTCTTTTGTGTAAAAGCCATTTGCATCTGATTTATTGCATTATAAATTGTGCGCATGCCTAAGTAGCTGCGATTTTGACAAAAATTTAGAAAGTAGTCGTCATACAGAGAGAGAGAGAGAGACAGGGAGTGGAGTGAGCCAGAGAACGCGCCCGGCTAAGTAAGTGTGTGCGCTGGTATATCTCTCTCTCTCTCTCTATCTATCTATATAGACAAGTCTTACAAGCACTCGTATTTTATAGACGCCGCACTCATAAATTATGCCTAATGAGCTGGTGTTGCCATAAGACAGCGCCTCCACAAGGTTTATTGTATTACGGTTCCTAAACTTTGGCCATGGCACGAAATTATAATTGGAAAGGAATCTTCAATGAGCCGTAGCTGCTGCGTAGTGCGAAACCTAATGGAACTATCCATCAACTGCGGGGAGAGAGAACTAACAATTGATTTCACAATGTGTTGACAGCTTGTGTTGTATTTATAGCGTATGGGCATATATATTCTTGAACAGCAGACTGAGTTGGGCCGATTTGTCTAGAAACTGTTTCTTTTCCTACTAGGTTTGATTGGGAACTTCTTTACATCAGCTGAAAAGAAAAAGCACTTGATCTATATTGGGTATAACTTCGTGAACTAGGTCAGTAAACACTAGGTAAGTCCTCTTTACTACCCTACATATCGTATGCAACTTTGTATGGGAAATACTATCCATCGATTGCAGAGAGAACTAGAAACTAAAATTGATATATATTCTTGAACAGTAGCGTGCGCTCAGCCGATTTACCAATTATGGGAATTAAGTAAGGTTTATTCTCTTACTAAGCTATCATATACAGCTTTATAGTTGATATATCTTCGTTAACATCAGACAGAGCTAGGCCCAATGGGAACTAGGTGATGTTTTCGTTTCTTTGTAACATATCATATAACATTTTAATGGAAATTACCTTCACGCTGCTTCTGAGAATCGAAAACACTTCTGAATATCGCTTGGGTGGGTCTCTTCAACTATTTACTTATCGTTGTGTTCCACTTTCAGCTGTTCATTAGAATATTTTTCATGGCCCGGCTTATCGCAAGATAAACAATTTCCCAATTTCCCAAACAGTTTGTCACCTGCCCACGCAATTTGCAAGCAAACTCGAGACGGAGACGGAGGAACCTTTTCTTTCTATTCTTCAGTTGTGCAATTACAAATTGTCATATCACGCGCTGATAAATCCCTTTCTCTCTCTCTCTTTCATTCTACCTTTTTGTGGTGGTTTTTCCAGATGACAGTGTAAATTTCCTATCGCTGGCAAATATTTACCGAAAACTGATCAAAAGGCGAGCACCGCCCCGCAAGGAAAGGGAGTGGGACGGGGAGTGGGAGTGCCGTGTGGCCAAAAAGGGGGAGGGTGGCACAGGGTTGCCACGTTCCGGTTATTAATCAAAAGTACACAATTTTTTAATGATGTTGGCGCATGACATCAAATTGTTGCTATTCTCGTTGTTGTTGTTGTTGTTGTTGTCTTTGCACGGCTGCGATAATATTTGGATTAGTTCAAGTCAATTGCATCTTGGCAAGAAGCGCGACGCGTGCTTGGCCAAAGGATGAGGAGCAGCGTCGCCTGCAATGAGACGAATCTAATGTTGCACACGTGTCGCCAGTGGACGCTGCTGCAATTCAGTGGGTGGTGGTGGGTGTTGGGTGTATGTGGGTGGGTGGTGTGTGGTGCCAAGATAGCCTGCCCCAAGTCAAGCAAGTTAAATGTTGTGTTAAGATTAGCAGCGGCCAAACGCTGCGCCAAGTTCACAAAAGCGGCTTATCGACGGGTTTGGGCAAGGGTTTCCCTTTTTTTCGGGGAGGGGGGATTGGGGTACGGGTTTCAGTTTCGTCTTGCGGTTTTTGGGTGCTGGAATCGCACTACGTGCGCGGACTTATCAATTCGGGAATGCTCAATGTGGAATGCGGGCGACAAACTGTACACGCTGAATGCGTCTCTTGTTGTTTTCCCTTTTTTTCCTTCGCTTTTCCAAAGCTACTAGTATGCTGCCTGACTGCCTAATGACCTAGCCAGGATGTGGCTGGCAGGCGCAGGTGTTGCCCGAGGCGCTGTCATAAAATATGCTCACACTACGCATAATTTATGGCTGCGGCCCCAAAGAAATCGAATCGATGCGACGCGCTAAATGCTAAGCAAACTGCAGACAGCCTTATCGAAGGCAAACAATGGACAGACCTCCAAAAAAAAACGGAGTAGGGTATCTGTTAGCACCTCGCGACGTTGCGTGTGGCCGTCAATAGAAGCGCTTGGAGATAAACCATATATAGCCCTAATGAGCTAATCGGTAAATTGGAAAATTACTTTGATCGGAAGGAAAAATGGAATTTTAATTAGTTTGCACTAAAATTGAATATGAAGATATTTTGTGAGTCAAATACGAAGGATCTAGAAGATCTTTTTAATTTATTAAATATTTTTAAGCTTAAATATTAAAAAAATAAAAAAAATATTATTAAGAAATTTCAAAACAAATTTATGTTCGTATAACATTTAATTTTTATTTTTTTAATTGGTAATTTTTATTAAATATTTTTTATATATCATATTCTATTAGGAAAATTTCTAAAAAAAAATATTTAATTAGTAAAAGAAATTTTTCATTTATTAAAAACAAGTCAAAAGTTTCAAAATATTTCACATGTCCTAGACAAAGAAATAAAAGCAAACTTCCATTAAACTGCAATGCCAAAATGCGCAAACATTTATCATAATCTGGCGAAATTCTTCTTGAAGTTGAGCACCTGCATCCCCTTCGTTTCATATATTTTTTTTTTTTTTGCCACGCCCCAATCACGAACCCCTTTCAGAGCTCACAGACAGTTTCAACTGCACTGTGGATAAATTGAATGGCAAATTTGTCTGTCTGTGTGTGAAGCAGAAAACTTTTTAATTGAAAAACAATTTTTTTTCACAATTTCTTGTTCAATTTTGTTTTTTTTTTTTTTGGTTATTTTTGGGGCGTGGCCTGGGGGCAGGTTCCTTACTCGGACAGTTGAAGTTTCATAAATGTAGCTGAGATTTTTGTTTTTCCTCTTTTCCATTGCGTGTAACTAGTTTTCTGCAACTTGCAAAGTGAGCAAAGAGAGGGAGGCAGGCAGGCAGTATGAGAAAGAGAGAGAGAGAGAAAGTAAGAGAGAGAGAGAGGGAGATAGCTATGGCTGTAGTGGAACGGCGGCCATTTATTGACTTGACTTCCGTGCGTATGTCGCAATTTCCGGTTTACGGCAAACGAAATAAAAACGTAATTTAATGCAGGATGAATCGTGCTGCTGGCGTCGCCGTCGCCGTCGCTGCCGCCGGAGATGGTGTTGACCCACGCATCACTCTGCGCGTTAATTGAACTCGTAAGATTCGCCACTTTATGCGCCCATCCCGGGCGGCAATTAAAGATGTGTGCAAAGTAAACCCATCTCGTCCCGCTGTCAGAAATCAGACAAGTTTATTGAATTCTATTATAATTTTCACACTCTGCCGTGAGTTGTGCGATGAGTTTTGAGTTCGAATCAGTCGCAGTTGCGAATCAAGTTTGAGTCTCAGCTCGCTTCGCAGGCGCAAGTGCATTCGCTCATATTAGTTGGTTTTATGGGCCTCATCGATAAGCGGAACGCACTGAAAGACGGCTGACTCTAAGCTGACTTGCTGAGTGGATGGTAGCGAGGGTGGGCAGAGAAGTTCGTGAATGTTGGGGAACTTAAATAATTTTCATGCCAAAGATACTTGCCAAAGAAAGGTGTATTAAATTAAAAGAGCCGACTCTTAACTAAGGAAAACAATAAAAAATGTTGAAAAATTAAAAAAAATTGTAGATTTAAAAATTTAAAAAAAATGCTAAAATTTTAAGCCAGTTTTGGAAAGATTAAAAATGCTGAAAATATAATTTTTAACACTTGCTTGGGGTTAATATTAATAACTGTTATCGAACTAAATTAAAGACACGATATTTAAAATTTTAAAATTAATTTTTTTCTTTGTAAATGATAGTCTAAAAATATAAAAAAATGTTTTTAATTTAGTTCTTAATGCAATTAATAATTAATAAATAATTACTAAACAGGCTATCAATCCGCCTCACTTTAGCCTTAACAAAGTTGTAGACTTCCATATTTCCCAGTATATCTCAAGCACCCCTCGCATGCAACTGACCAATTGCAGGCAAGCACACACCTGCCACTGTCGCTGTCGCTGTCGCCGTCGCAGCCGCTGCGCCACTGAGCTACTAAACTCACCTGGTTTATGGCGCCGTGAAACTGCGGGCGCTCCATTTGCACATTTGGCTGCGGGTTAAGCCTGGCTCTAGCTACCCCCTGCCCCCTCTGCCTCCCCCACTGCGCGCTGCCACTGTCTCTCTCAACGGGTATTAGCATTAAAGCGGATCAGTCAGTTGACTGTCGACTGCAAGTTATAACCTCGGTATCTCTCTCCCTCTCTCTCTCTGGCTCTGGTCAAATGCTGCAGCGATAAGCCGCAAACAAGCTACGGCCTAGCCGTGCCGGTAGAGAATCAAGCGAAGCTGAGTTCAATAAACTAAACAATAGACCCACCGCTGGCGTTGCTTAATTGAATCACCATCGAAACAATGCGATGCAGTGCATCATCGTCTTTGCCATCGAAGCCCAATCGCAGCATCATGTGAAATAGTTGAAAAGTCATGCCGATTGCCGACCGCGCATTAGCGCATAATTTGCCAAAGAGCCTCCATGCACGACGCCCCTGACTCCGATTCCTATTCCAACTCCAACTCCCCCATCCGACTTTGACCCCGACTCCGTCTGCGCTCTTAATTAACCGCTTCGGTTAGAGGAGAAATTAACTCGATTGCGCGTTAATTAGACGCGCTGCGTTTAATGAACTCGACGCCAGTCGACAGCCAAGTGTGAGAGTGTGTGGGTGCGTGGGTGTGTGTGCGTGGGTGTGTGCGCAGATTTTTACAGTTTTTAGGCTTACTGTCTCTCCCGCTCTCTCTCTCTCTCTTCCTCTCTCCCTCTTCGTTGTAGGGTCATGTGAGCGGGGTCAGCCACTAGAATTGATTGCGGTCTGACCGCAACTAGTTGGTATCTCCGGTATTTAAGATGGACTCCATTAGGCCATGATTAATGCACCAGGGGAGCTAGCGAATCGTTCAACAGTTACAGGTTCCGCAGGCGAACTAGTTCCTTAATGATTGGCACCGTTATCTGCAGTGTTCAATTACAGTAATTTTGGTGAAGAATTTGGGTATATCTTGTGGGGAATATTTGTTGACAATGAGTGAAATTAAATTATTTATAACTTATGGTATTTCTGGGAAAATATGGTATAATAATTTGTATAAATCTTTTTAAGGAGTAAAAAATTTATTAGAAATTTTTTTGAACTATTTTGGATCTCATTCTACTTTTTAAAGTTTTAATAAATTTTTTTAGGAATTTGGGTATATCTTGTAGGGATATTTGCTGAATCAGAGAAATTAAATTATTTACATTATGGTATTCCGGGAGAATATTCTTTAAATGAGCAAAATTTTATTTTTGACATTTTGTCTTTATTATTAGTTCTTTAATGAGCTAGCTGTGGTATTCAATTGCCAGAGAACTTGGTAAGATCTTGTGGGGAAGAATTTGGGTATATCTTGTAGGGAATATTTGCTGACAATCAGAGAAATTAAATTATTTATAACTTATGGTATTTCTGGAAAAAAAAATGGTATAATTTGTATAAATCTTCTTAAGTAACGAAAAAATTTTTAAAAATTTTTTTGAACCATTTTGGATCTACTTTTCATATTTAGTTCTTTAATGAGCTAGCTGTGGTATTCAATTGCCAGAGAACTTGGTAAGATCTTGTGGGGAAGAATTTGGGTATATCTTGTAGGGAATATTTGTTGACAATGAGTGAAATTAAATTACTTATAACTTATGGTATTTCTGGCAAAATATGGTATAATAATTTATATAAAATTTTTTAAAAAAAAAAAAATTAAAAAAATTGTGACCAGTTTTGTTTTTTGTGGTATTAATAATTGGTAAGATTTTGGGGAAGAATTTGTATATCTTGTAGGGAATATTTGCTTTTAAGAGAAATTAAAATTTATAACTTAAAATTTTTAAAATTGTAAAAATTTTATGTAAGAAAAAATTTTTTAAATTTTTTTGAACCATTTTGGATCTACTTTTCATAATTAGTTCTTTAATGAGCTAGCTGTGGTATTCAATTGCCAGAGAACTTGGTAAGATCTTGTGGGGAAGAATTTGGGTATATCTTGTAGGGAATATTTGCTGACAATCAGAGAAATTAAATTACTTATAACTTATGGTATTTCTGGCAAAATATGGTATAATAATTTGTATAAATCTTTTTAAGTAACGAAAAAATTTTTAAAAATTTTTTTGAACCATTTTGGATCTACTTTTCATAATTAGTTCTTTAATGAGCTAGCTGTGCTATTCAATTGCCAGAGAACTTGGTAAGATCTTGTGGGGAATATTTGAAGAAGATTGGTTTAATTCTAATATGATGTTCTTAGTTATTTTCACAAGAACTATTATGACACTATCTATGTGTGCTATCTGTGGACTTTGAATGCTAACTGAACCTTTCAAAGAACTTGGTAAGGTTCTATGTGGAAGATTTTGAAAAATGTATTCGTAAAGATTACTTATGGCATTTAAAGTCTATACCATAAAATATTTGTTTACTATAAGGCAGATATGTTTTCTTTATGAATTGCTTAGGAATTTTATTGATTTCCCATAACCTCAAAGAGTTTTCCCCTCTCTGAAATAAATTTGACTTTTTATGGAACTAATTAAGTCTTAACTGTAGCACTTTACATCGAACTCAATTCAGTCGGTTCGCATTTTTAGCGATTTTATTAAACGAGTTCAGTAATTATTTACGCCGATTAAGCCGCACTCAAGTCAGAAACCAGTTCGCTGGCGGAGGGGGGAGGTGAGACGACTTTAAACTGAATTATTTGAGGTGCTTAATGCGGCATTTACGACACGCTAAACTGAAGATTAACGCGAGAGAATTAATTAATTTCAATTTATGCTTGTGATATTTCAACGCGTTCTATTTTTGGGGCACAATTTGGCTTACATATCTATACATATATCGTAACTAACTGATGATAGCAGCGCAAACATTGCACTGCACTGCATCCGTGAGATACTCGAGCCGGGCTCGGCACGCGCTGAATTCCCGCACGGCCCATTGAGTGTGCAAATAAATGCGCTTAATTAATTGCATTTTTGCACTTTCGAGTGTTGGCCTCTCCTCCCCCCGAAACCAACGAGCTGCGAGTTCAGTTCAATATGCATCAATAAACTCAATTAGACGTGAACGAGTAGCAGCGAATGAAATGAGCAACAGCTGCAGCTGCTCCTGTTGCGCGGGTGTAGCCTGGCTGGCTAGCATGTTGTGTGTGTGTGTGTGTGTGTGCTGAGAGCTTGGCTGGGTCTACGGGCTACAAATTTGCATTAGCTTAGCGCCTAAGCTGGCTGCCAAACTTGCAGATACTTTAACTTGTAGAGTAAAAGATACTTTTCTGATGAAATTTAAAGTTAGCTTAAGCAGTTGCTGCGTGGTATCTGCTCGTCTGTCACACGCTTTGCAGCGCTTTCATATTCTTTTTCGCTGCGTGTCATGTTCGGGGCATTAGGCTGCGTTGTTGCCGTGGACAACCATGTAGGAAGCTGGGGATTTGCCAAAGGGAAGCAGCAGATAAACTGTGTGCTGCCAGGTGTCGTGTGGGCGTCTTAACTTGTTTGCCCCACGTTGCAGTTGCAGTTGCAACCTTTTGCTTTATGTGCCACAAACTCAAACGCAACTCTCTCAGCGCTGCAGCGCAGCTTCATTTGTTATACAACATTTGGACATGGCATCAATCCAAACGGGGCAACCCGCCACGCCAGGTGTTGATGGAGTAGGGCAGACAGAGAGAGAGAGAGAGACAGACGAGAGACGGGAGTGCTCCCTGAGCAGGGGGAAGGGGAAGAGCAGGGCTAAGCGCCATAAAATTAGCCAAAAAGCAAAGCAAACAAATAAAAACATCAAATAAATAAATCAATTTGAAAACAAGTTGAACTCTTCGCTGCACTACTTGCCCCACGAAGTTGCACCCCTCTATCTCTACTTGTCTTGCCCCCTTCGGGTTGTTTCATCTAGTTGAGTTTCACTTTGAAATGCAAACCGAGAAACGTGGCGCATCCGCTAATTATCCGTGTGGCAACTACCCCCCGCAAATGTTTGCCGCACAATGTGTGTAAACAATTCTTGAAAATTCAACCAAAATGTTCTAAAAGTAACTCTAAACCCTTTCGAGCAAAAGAAAGAGAGCGAGAGAGAGCGAAAGAGAGAGAGCTGCACGCAGTGAAATTCAGTCAATGCCTTTGACTGATGCGTTGGGCAGCTGTTTAGGCGGGGGCATGCCACAGCTAAGACCCTGCTGCCTGTGTGGGGGTGGCAGCGGGGGCAAGACAAGGGTGGGGAGGGGAAGGGGGCGGGGACTGCACAGATCAAAGTATTCAGCTCTCCTTTTCTTTTTTTTTTTGACAGAAACAAACATCGCTCTGCACTTTATTTACATTGGCTTCCGGTTGAATTTCGTTTTCGGTTTTCGGTTTTACATTTTACGTTTTTTAGTTTCTCTCCGCATTTTTTGGTATTTTCGGCATTTCATTTGTTGTTCAAGCGAATATAAAAAGCGAAAAATATGCGTTCGCAATTGTAAACAAATTCAATGGGGGCGAAGGGAGGGGCAAAAGTTAACTGAGAATTCAACTAAATGGAAAATGCGCGTAGCTAACTTCAAAGGTCAACAAATGGAATTGATATCGCATATCGATTGACTGCAATGCCATGCGATACGATCTCGCTGGGGGCAATTTCAATTGGGTTCAGTAAAAAAAAAAAAACAGAACACGGGGAAAAACAGAGACCAAACTCACGACTTTTCATTCAGTTTCCAGACACGTTCGCGCTGTTCTCAATATTAGCTACATAGCTTCTCCTCCTTCTCTCTCCCTCTCTCTCCCCCCGTCTTTTATCTGCCATGCTTATCGAAAAGCCATAAAGTTTTCATTATTACGCATTTACCGTTGTCTCGCGTTTTAATTACGCTTCCATATTAAAGCCAAAAAAGGGCCACAGCCAAATCCGGGGAAAACATATACCCACCTTCCCGTACCCGTTCATACCGCATGTTGCCCAAAAAAAAAAAAAAAAAACAAAAGGAACGCGGCAAAAGTTGCTGAGCTGAGCTGCTTGGGGAATCACGTGCCATGCGCAACGTTCTAAATTTCAATTGAATTCAATTTAATTAGCCCAAAGCGTAAGAAAAAATCCAACGCTTTGGGTCAAACTTTGTTATGAGATTGTGATTCGCCCCCTATCCCCCCCTTTCCCCACCTTCCATCTTTGTCTAATCTTCATTTGTATGCAGCGTAGTAGGCCGAGGTTATTGTCGAAGCTGTCGCGTTCAGGCGTGTTCAATAATGAACCTGACATAATTTGCATTTAATAGTTTTTCCCTTTAAGTTCTTGGATCGTGCGAGCGGAACAAGCCGTAAAATGGCTAGAAGTAGGCTGAGCCGAATATCGTATATTCTCTGGGAACGTCAACATGTAGTGGGTGCAGTCTAGGAGTAATGCTTGTGTTTCAGTAAATAAAAAAAAATTAACTTCTAAATATTACACATCAAAACTAAGTCCAGTAGCTTTAGAGCTGCGCTTGTTATTTGACTTTGACTGATTTGCTGGGACGAAAGTAGGCGTGGCCCAATTTTAAGAGAACTTGGAACCTTTTCGAACTTACACGAATGTTATATATTTTTTTTTAGAATTTATGGTCTAACAAGCTGTTAATATTTTATTTAAATTTACAAGAAGAAATAAACATTTTAAAATATTCTATATAAACAAAGCTAAACTTTGCAGCACTTAGCTTCTTAACTATTACTAAAATCAAGTGCTTAGCTTGCGAAAAAAAAGAGTATCCGTTGTAGATAAAGGCAATAGCGAACCAAAGACGCCAGATCACTTGGTGTATATATATTTTTGAGCACATTTATCACACCACAAGAGCAAAAAGCTTCCAAAGCGATGTTTAAAAACAGTACAAATTAAAAGTCTGTGAAACACGAATGTGTTTTTTTGCCTACAAAAATTGTATACTTAAAATGCGTTGGTATTTTGGAATAATATTTTATTTATGTTTAATTTTACTCACAAGTTCGACTGTTTTCCCTATGAAATTAGAGATGAATCAAAGTTTTGTGAACAATGAAACACACGTGCAGTGTGAAGGTAAACAACAATTCGCATCTATATAGTATAAGTCCATCTTCAATGTTAACATCTAATTTCAGGTTGCTTACCATTTGCCGAAAATGACAATACAACGCGCATTCTCAAGAAAGTATACGACTATATATTGAAAGTCATTGCAGAGCAAAGTTTGCTAGATAAAACCATAGAGGAATATCAAGAGAGAACAAGAATATTTAATGGTCTAACGCTTGCCTTGAAAAATGTTGAATGCATGAGCTGTGAGTTAAGAGATTCACAGTCTAAAATTGCAAAGTATCAGTCTGTGCTTGCAAAGAATTTCACAAATCCACTTTTAGAGCTAAAGAAAGCTTTTGAAACAATCAATACAGCACGGTTAAGAAAAGCTGATCAGCTACATCCAAAATGCAGTTCTCAGTTACAAAATCTGGAGTCGATCATCAGAGATAAAGATAAAGAAATTTCTCAGTACAAAACTCAGATTCAAGCAAGAGAAATGGAACTGAAGAATTTAAAGGCAGAAAAACAAAAGCAAATTGGTTAGTTCTAATAACCTTAAACTTTCCAATCATCCCTTATAATAATTTTCCTTTTATTCTAGAGGACTGTAAAAAGGCAATACAGGGAATGACAAAAAGTGTAGATTTTATAAAAAATTTAAAAAGAAACTTACAAGAATGCAAGGCTAAACAAGAAAAACCTTTGAGTCAACTAAGATTACAAGCCATTGCAAAGACTTCTCCGACGGGAACATTCCAAAAACCCCGTAGTTGCTTAAATTCGGATAGTCTTGCCTCGCTAAAACTTTCATCGGGTAGCGAATTAACTGTGCTGTGCAATAAGCAAATCGCTGGACCCGGTTGGATAATGATACAACGTCGTTTCAATGGAAGTTTGAGCTTCAAACAGAACTGGGAGAGCTATAAAAATGGTTTTGGCGAATTACGTGGTGAATTTTTTCTTGGACTGCAAAAGATGTATCTTTTAACTCAGTCGGAACAACATGAGTTGTATGTTCAGATGATTGCTAAAGATAATACAAAGTATTACGCGCATTATGACAATTTTAGAATAGGCAATGAGGAGAGTCGATACCGATTGGAATCACTTGGCAACTTCACTGGCAATGTGACCGACTCGCTAAGTTTACATAAAAATAGATTATTTACTACTTACGATCGGGCCAATATTGACGGAGCGTATCAGTGCGCTGCGGACAGCGGAGTTGGCTGGTGGTACAGACTGGTTTTATGTGCAGCAACGTATGTAAACTTGTTGCATACTTTATTCTATTTATTTCTTATTTTAATTATTTTTTTAAATTAACGTATTTTATACAGCAACTTGCATGGAGAGTACGATAATGGTTTTATCTGGTATGATAAAACTAGGCACTATATCAAATTAAAGGAAGTTCGTCTGCTGATTCGACCCACGTCTTCGAATTAGCACAGTTCTATCTGATTATGCTAGAAAGAAAGTTTGGTTAAATGCTGTTGATTTAAAACATCTAGTTAACTATTAATATATTTTTACAGTAAATTATGAGTAATTTTAGATATAACAAAATTGCTATAGGAAAATTTCCTTTCTAAATATTTTTTTATATCCTTTGACAAAGGTATTTAAAGGACATAAGAAGGCATGGCAGTCCGCACAAAGTATATGTATAAAGTATATGTACAAAGTACAATATATTCTTGCTAAAGATTACTAGCGGACTCAATAGAGCCATGTCCGTCTGTATGTCCGTCTGCCTGTATGAACACCCAGATCTCAACTATTATAAAAGCTAGAGGCACCAAATTTGGCTTTTATATTTCTGTAGTTTATCTGCTTCGCAAGTTTACTTTAAATTTAAAATGCCACGCCCACCGCCTTTGCAAATCAAGGAATAAACTTTTAAGTTTGATTTGTATTGAATGCTTTAAAGTTGCAACTTCTATACTCATAGATATATAGTACATATATATGTCGTGCCGCAATCTGATGGAAACACCGCAGTGCATGGCTCGTGGCCGATGTCCGACTAACTAGGTATAGGATATTTAATTTGCAGCCATAATTTGCAATTGCAACAACAATGCTGTGTGTGCCCCATTTGTACCCCTACCCCACACGCACTTCGACAACTCTGGCTCTTTGGTAGATGCGGCTCTTTTGGCGGTCGTTGGAAATTCAATCAGAGCTTTGCGATAGAATACGTTGCCAGGATGTGCGGATGTGCGGCGGGTTTATCAACAGTATACGCATTTCAAAGCAAACACTTTAGGCAGATGAACACACACACACACACACACACAAAGAGGAAGAGATAGAGAGAGAGAGGGAGGGGTATACAAAGTTTATCTTTCGCATTGTGTGCGCCGCTTTCAAGGACAATTCAGGACTATGCAATATGCTGCAAAAGGATGTCAGAGCGAACAGTTCCCGGCCATATGCATATTTATTAATTTGCGTATTTGTCTATTTGCCCGTGCTGGTGTGTGTGTGTGTGCGTATTTACACGCTGCTAACATATTCATAGACAATTGGCAAATGTAATTAAATACGTTTACAAAAGCTTTGCCAACTCGAGCGACCGACCCATTCGCATTCGCATTCGCATTCGCATTGGCAATCCGGTTGCGTTTTGAAGCGTTTCGGTTTTTGGGGCTTGAGGTTTTTGGTTCGGTTTGGTTTGGTTTGGGTTGCGTTGCGTTTCGTGTGCCCAGCTCGTTTGTTTTGTCGGTGGGGCAGCAGCAGCAGCAGCAGCGGCAGCCAACAATGGCAATCGATGCTGCATTGTGGCAGGAGTCGAGTGGCAAAGTCCCTAAAGCTAATTACGGTTGCAACATGCGGCGTTGCATGTACTATTTTGTGGCTAGTTGGATTTATGTTCGCCCTGATTATACATGCAATTCCAATGGGTAAGTTTGTGTATATTTCTGTAGTTAACATTTTGTAAAAATATTTCGAAAATATTTGTAAAATGTTGAAACAAAAAATATTAAAAAAATATTCTGCTACTTTATGATATTAAAAAATAGTTTAAGTAAAATTTAATACGCTCTTAATTTCAGTTGCAAATAGGAAATTTAATTTACAAATTATTTTTGAATTTTTAAAATTTTTCTAAAAGTATTTGAAAACATGGGAGAATAATAAAAGCCCAAATCACGCCTGAACAGATCTAATACAAATTTATTTAAAACACAATTTCATTCAAATTTTGAAATCCAATAAAATGTAAACAGTTGAATTTATTTTTCCTATTTATTTAAATTAAATTAAATTCTTTTGCATTATTTTTTTTATCACATCTGCAACTTGAAATCAATCTAATTGGTTCATTGTGCGCGGCGCAGCCTGAGATGATGTGTGCTCTGAGTACGAAGCGCCTCAACTCTTTGACTTACCCCAAGTTTTAATCTCAGGACAATCCCATCTGCTGCTTCACACACACACACACACTGAAAATCGTCGTGTATCGTCGAAATTCTGATTCTCACAGCGATTTGGGGGCCCCTAGTAAAGTTTTATTAGAAAGCAAAGAAACTTTCTTCGTCCCGGTGATTTCTTTCTATGGCTTGCCGAAGCTGCAGCTGAGCCAAGCCAGCGAACCTGCAAAATCAAATGGCACACAAAAGTTGTCCCAGTCCATAGTCCACCCTCTTCTCCCCCTCCCGGCACCCACACCTCTTGGCTTCCATTGTCGATGGCCTCAATGGCGCCCCTTATAACAATGGGGTTGACAGTGGTACCAGGTCTTATGAGATTAGCAGACGTAAAGCGGATTGTAAATTTATAAATAGCATCAAATGTTATTGTAGTTGCTTTGAAATGTCATTAGAGCTGAGTCTTTTTTCCGCTCTCTGTGTGTGTGTGTGAGTGTGTGCGTGTGGGTGGGTGTTGCACATTAACAACTGAAAACTTAAAGCAAAAAAAAGGCTTTGCAAAGAGAGAGAGGGAGAGGAAGGTGCAGGGTGTTTGCCTCACATTTGTCAAGTTCTCCTTCCATTGCCAATGACAATGAAAGTTTCGCATCGCATCTTGGCAATTAGTTAATGCCAAACGAGAATGGCGCAATGACACTAGCTGCGACTGACAATTAAGCATGCGATTAATCTCGCTCAGCTTTGGGGAACACAATTGTTAATAGAGTGAGCTATGGGTTGAGATGTTAGGGAAGTTGCAATTTATTTGGATTTTGAGTTTTATAGTGAACTTTGGTTAACTTTAAAAAAGTCAACATTTTATTTTATTATAATTATCATTATAATTTATTTGGTTTTGAGATGCATAGTAAACTTTTGTTAACTTTAAAAAATTCTAAAATGTTTTATATAGAATATCCAAAAATATTTATTATATTTTCTTAGTTTATATTTATATATTCGTTAATCTTCACTTTTATTATTTATAGCTTTGTCAAAGCTCGAGGAATTTTTACTTAAAAAATATTATTTTTAATACGTTTTGATATCTAGATTAATTCTACATTGAAATATTTTGGTTAAAAGAAATTCACATATTTTATATATTTTTTTCATGCTTACCATTTAAAAAATTTAGAAAAAACTTTTAAAAAATTTTAGTTTTTAGCTTTTGCTTCTTATTGTTAAATCTGCTTAAAATTGATATATAAAATCGACTCTTTGAACTAGAATTATCTAAAATAACGAAATATTACCATAGCACAAAATATACCCTGCTCATTTGGTAATTTATCTTAAATTTTTAAAATTTTTTAAATATTTTTGATCGTTCGTTTTTGCTTATTAAAAATTGGCATAAAAATGGATGCGTAAATATTTTTGAGCTACAATTGTTTTAAGTAAGAAAAATTTACTTTATTCTACAAAATATACCCTACACACTTGTTAACCAAACTCACCCGACAAACTCTCTCTTAATTCTTTCCGATCCGATCTGCTCTTTTAAGCCGACTTAAGCCTGGCTGGGATTAATCCAATTGCCGTGCAGCAACGCGTGTCACGTGAGCTTTAACCGAATCGAGCTTAATTTGTTGGCTAATGAGTGGGCCGCGTCTTGGCACAGGCCACACAACTTAATCAGCGGCTGCACGGAAAGGTCAAGTACGAGTGCTCCGCTAATTTGTTGTCTTCCCCCCAACCCCAAGACGTGTGTGTGTGTGTGTTGCTGTGTGTGTGTGTGCGAGACATTGTCAAGTGTTGTGCCTTTGTCACGTAGCAAAAACTTGACTCCGACTTGCAGCACTCGTACGGTTTGTGCGGCTAATGAGACCAACAGCCGGCGGCCAAAAGCCCAGACCGACCCCAGCTCCAGCTCCAGCTACAGCTTCAACTTCAGCTCCAGTTTTGGCTTTTTGTCGGCAGCTGCACGAGCGAAAGGCTAATGCCAGCGAGTGTGGCATGCGGGGCAGAGTGGTGGGGACAGGAGGGGGGGGTATCTACCACAGGGCGGATGCGGCAATTTTCGAACTGAAATCGATACGGCATCAAAGCACATTTATGCCATTATGCAGCGCGGGGTACTTACCCAACTTGCATTGCCAGTTGAATGTGCGCCCTGGCGTAGGAGATGGCCCCGGGCGGCGAGGCCTGATATATTTTTATTATGCTAAAATAATCGGCATAGACAACACCAGCAACAACAGCAACGTGGAGTGTAGTCACCCGCGAGACTCGCTTAGTTTCGTTGCAAGTTGCAAGTTGCAACCAAAAATTATCTGAAAGATGCATCTGAATATTGCAAACAAAAGATAAAAGCCAAATGGAACGACAACCGCACCAGTTGCACGGTGCCCCCCCTAGCCACCTTCCGCCCCCCGCTTTGTAGTTGTTGCTGCTGCTGTGGCAGCTGCTACATGGCCGAGGCTGCTGTTGCTGCTGCTGCTGCCTTTCGCTTGCAGCCACGCAAAAGGTGATTTATTTGAACATGGTTATCAACTTAGTAGAATAACAGGAGCAGAAAGCGCCGCACCGCACCGCACAGCAACAGCAACAGCAACAACAACGCTTGCAACATCTGTGGGGCAGCCCCCAAAACAGCCGAAAAAACAATGAAGAACAAACAATGCAACGCGCCAGAGACGGCGCGCGCGCAACTTGAACTTGTGGCTAGAAAGTGCAGAGCCGTAAGATACGATTGCATTTACATGCATCCGTATCGATATCAGAGCGCCTGCATCGGGGCGTGTGTGTATGCCCCGTGCCCCTCCTCCCCCCCTTAGCAACCTTCGCCCAGCTGCTGCTGCTGCTGCTGCTGCCTGTCGCTGTGCGCGCCCAAGACACACACCCACAGCTGCATGCGGCATGCGGCACGAAGCCGCGCCGAACTGCAACTGAAGGCTATGTCTGGGCCCCCGATTTGAGTCGCGCTTCGATGGGTTGGAGCTGCAGTTGGGGCTGGGGCTGGGTCTGGGGCTGGGCTCGGTTCGGTTTGCTTTGGTTTTCGGTTTTGGGAACTGGCAGCCGGCATACAATTTGGCCGGCAGCGAAATTTATTTGAAATCAATGCTTCTTGTTGCATTCTTCAGTTCAGCCCGTCTGTGGCAGCTAACTTTTTTGACTGCTCTTGCCTGCTGCACCAGCAACAACGGCAGCAGCAGCAGCACCAAATAGTGGCAACTGCAGCAGGCGCTACAAGTGAAGCGGTGAGGCATATTGGTTGAGTTGTCAAATGGCATAAGGAATGCTTTGATGTGAAAGCAGTCGATGTAAGATATTTTTTTAATTTATGTTCTTATGCATAAATATTTTTTAAAATTATTTGAAATAATTTATTATTCGAAAATATTATTTTTCTTAAGTAAAGAATTTTTTTAAATTATTGCCAACATATTTTTTTTTTATAGCTAAAGCTTTAAAATAATTTGAACAATTTAATAATATTTTTTTTGAAACATCAGCATTTAATTTTGTTTATATTAAATAAATTGAACTTAGCTAAAATAATTTAATGTTTTCACCAAATAAAAATGAAAGGTTTTTTTTATTGAACTTGGGAAGAAATTAATAAATAAATAAATATATCCTCAACTTAATAATTTAGAAAATTTATTCAAAAATAAATTTAACTTTTTAATAATTAAATAAAGTGTTGCTCTTGCTTTTTTTAAATCATAGGTCAACCCATTTGTTTAAATTATTTAAGATAATATTTTTAATTTTTAATCATTTTTATCCTTATGATTTTTTTGAATTGAGTTAAAAACTGGATTTTTTGATTTATAGTAAAATAATATAAATTTATAGTAAATATAAAAAAATAGTATTTAATTCCTTGGTATAATTAATAATTAAAATAATAAAAAAAAATTTATATTTTCTTTTTATTGTTTAAAATTTCGTTTAATATTAAATTACTTAATTTCCTAAGAATTTATATTTTCTTTTTATTGTTTATAATTTATTTTTAATATTAAATTACTTTATTGTCCTTTTTTTTTTTATTTGAATTTTTTTTATATTAAGAATACTATTATATTTTCCTTTTAATGTTTATCATTTTTTTATAATATTAAATTACTTTATTTCCTAAGAATTTATATTTTCTTTTTATTGTTTATAATTTTTTTTTAATATTAAATTACTTAATTTCCTAAGAATTTATATTTTCTTTTTAATGTTTATAATTTTTTTTAATATTAAATTATTTTATTTCCTACTCGTAGCTCATCTACAGTCACCCTAGCCGTATCCCAGCAGCACCGCAAGGCAACCAGGAGAAAGATAATAATTGAATATCTATGCACATGTGCCTCTGCCCGTGTGTGTGTGTGTGTGTGTGAGCTTATAGAATTCAATTAACAGTCAAGCTAGAGTAGAGAGAACCCAAGGAGTGCATAGACTCAATACTTGAGATATGCTAAAAATGTGAAACAAAGCAAAATACTTTCTATAGTTTAAGTTACTCTCATTCCTTTGTAGGCTGCGCCCACTGTAGTAGCTTCAGCGCATTTGCAATTGCATTTGTATTTATTATGCATTTCTTTATGATGATTTCAACGGCAGCTGATTTAATGTGCATGTTTCGCCGGGCAACGGTCACGACGCGCACTTGGGGGTGGGGGTGGAGTGTGGTCTGATAGGGGCAGGTGGGGAGGGGGCAGGGGCAATGTTAACACCGCCTCGGATTTTTGGCCATGGATACAGTAATATTTGACCATTAAAATGCAGTTGTTGCCCAAAGTCTGACGGGGGAAATGATAATGAAGGCGAACGGTAAACCTCGCATAGATCTGCAACTGCAACTGCAACAAGTTGCCCGTTGCCCGTTGCACGTTGCACATTGGCAGTCGAAGTGAAATCGATACATATTAGAACTGCAGGCAGTTGCAGTTGTGGCTTGTGCGTTGTTGTTGTTGCTGCTGTTGCTGCTGCTGCTGCTTCTGTTGTTGTCTCTGGTGTAGGCAAACAGAAACCGACAGGGCCTGTCCAAGTCTCCGAGTCGGAGTCGCCCATCAAATGCATCTCGTTTGGGGTTTATTGAAACACTGCACAAGGCTTTCCATCTCTGCGTCTCGCTTTTGATTTTGGGTTTTTCATTTTGTTTGCCTGCCCCTCCACCCTCCACCCTCTCCCTTCCTCTCCCCTTCTCTCCTGCCCTGCTTGATAGATTCCAGCGACCACCTTGGAGTCGTAGACAGACAGCGCTGGCGGCGCATACTGCGACTGCGACTCTCTTGTCCAGCTGCAGTTGAAGGCTGCTCAAAATTGTAATTTCAAAAACAAAGTTTACGCTTTCCAAAAAGAGAAAGAGACGGCGGAAGAGAGAGGGGGAGGGAGAGAGGCAGAGCATGATGGCTTAAATCAATAGCGCAGCTACGCGATTTCCCGTCGGCTGTAAAAGTGTGAAATGCCAATGCCGAAGCGTTATTTACCTTAGCATTTAGTGTGGCTCTTTGAGGCAGTCTCTCCCTTTCCATCTCCCTCTCTGCCCTGCTCTTTTTGGCCATTACGTTGGCGGCAAAGTGCGCTTTGATTAATGCCAAAGTCGCCAACAATTCACAAGATCTGCACAGGTTTTCGGTGCGCGATTCACACATTATTCATGTGCATTGTTCGGCTGCATCGCGGAAAATAAACAAAATCTAGACGCAAGAATCTGCAACCATTCTTTGCCTGCACAGCTACCAATCTACCAACCCCCCCCACACACACTCCTCTTCCTGCCCCTCTCTTTGGCTGAGTGCAAATTCAATGGCTCTTTGCATACATTTGCGTTTAGCCAGCCATGCGTAGCCTGAAAGGCCGCAGTACAACTAAAAGTACATTTAAGCGAAACAAGATCGAGCTGGTTAGCGGAAGAGGTCGACTTTTGCATACCCTTCCGCATGAGTTAGGCAATGCAAAATTCATTCTTTTTTATAAATGTATAATGGATCTAATTAGCTTAATAAGCTGACTTATTATTATATTTTTCGTTTATAATAAATACTTATCTATAAATACTTTACTTACTATTCATAGTCCACAATACATTTATATTCCGAGAAAATAATTATATTATTACTAGACAAACATCTGTTGTTACAATAATGCAGTTCTGACTAAGTCTGTTAGGAATTATTATTAAAACTTGTACGTGTTATTGCAGTTGCTTCTCTGTCTATAAAGATATGCCCTATTATTTTTTCAATTGATAGCTTGGTAAGCTGGAACTGAAATAATACGGAAATATAAAACAGTTTTCATACTTTATGTACTATTTTTTTCTATATTCCACAAAAAAGCGAAAACAGAATTTGTTTTTACAAAAATTAACAGGTATTGTGTATTACATTTCATTTTGTGAGAAAACCTGAAATCAAAAAGCATTAAGAATAAAATTTTTTCATATTTTTCCAGAGTTATAAGAAATTTGCTTTACACGAAATGTAAGTGAAGCTTTTTAAAAAGGCATAATTTATTTCTAAAAATTTATTTGAAACTCATTTTGGATTATTAAAATCTCTTTACTGCATTTTTTTAAACTTAAAATTTTTAATATTTTTTCAAAAAAATTTTATTTAATATTTTGAAATACTTTAAAAATATATTTAATTTATTTTAAATAAAAATGTATTTATATTTACCAAATTTTAAATTTTTAATTGTTTTTTATAACATCGTATTTTTTTTTTAATTATTTTGAAATTATTTTAATTTTGTCATTTGAGTCAGCTTGAGAAAAATTTAAAAAAATGGTAAATATTCTCTAAATATTCCCCTAAAATAATTTGCATACCTTCCGCCATTTTCCACTTTCCTTTTCACAAAGTGAGTGCCATAGTTAATATGCTCTTCCTGCTGCACTGCACACTCTATCAAAAGGCAAAAGGCAAAAAGGAATTGCAAGCTCTGCTCGCTGCGCTCAAGTCGCCAGCGGCTGCGCACCGACAACAACAGCAACAACAAAGACGACGACGGCGGCCAACAATGGCCATTGAGTTGCTGCTGCTGCCGCCGCCGCTGCTGCCTGCCCAAAAACAAAGGCCAAATAACAAAGAGGGGCAAACAACGAGCGGGAGAGGGAGGGTGGAAGAGGGGCAGGAGAAATATGTATATCAGATTTAAAATAAATGTAACTGCGCGGCTCATTATGCTGCGCTTACACACGGCCAAGCCGAGAGAGCCAAGTCAAGCCGTGGCCAGGCAGCAACCTGAGTCCCTCCCCCCGCCGCCGCCCCCGCCGCCGCCGGCTGCCGCACTCCATCTCCGATCTACTGCAAATGGGGCATGCTACGGCTGCGCATGCTCAACAGTTGCTGCACTTAATGGCCTGGGCAATCAGTGGCTCCCCTTCCCTCGCACCCCTTCCCTTCCGCTGCTCGTGCAGTGCCAACATGCCGGCTAGTTAGGCCCACAAGCCAAGCCGAGCCTAGCCTAGTCACTGCGGCAGAGCCACACAACGCATTTCGTAGTCGGATTCGTTTTCGCATTTAAATAAACATTGCGGGGCGCATTGTTCGCTAAACGTTGTTGCGATCGCGTTGGGCAAGTGGCATGCCACAGCAACGGGGCACCATGCAGCAACTTTCACTCCATAGAACAAAAAGAGCCAAGCAACGTCTTGCCGTAGCAGCACGTGCAATGTACCTGCCTTTCCCCTCCCCCTCCCCTGCCTCTCTTGCCTTGCCTCTTGGCTTTTCCTCATATTTGCATGCACATTTCATATTTCTAGCCCCTTCCGCTGGCTGCCGCTGCTTGCCACATGTGGCAGACAACTTAATCGATTTACGTTCATTTGCAATTCGCAATTTGTAATCGAATGCTTTGCTATCGCTTGCCACACTTGCAACGAGCGTGCACATGCACATGCCACAAATTTGTTGCAACGATTAGCTTATTAATTACCCGCGATAGCGTACGCTGAGTGAGGCATTTGTTAGAGCCCCCTAACAGCTGCTCCTTGCTTCTTGCTGCTACACGTGCCCCACTACCTGCCTGCTTGCCAGACTGAGGCAAAAAAAAAAACGCTTGCCACTTCAAGGGCAACGCGACGACATTCCTCGCCGTCTCTTGCCAATTATGATTGAATTTTCGAAATTATTATCCTTCCAAAGCGCGGAGGCAACCGAGACTTTTTGCTGCCCCTGCGACGACATATTTTGTCACTCCTTGCAACATGAAATATCTGCAAAAATATTGAGGATTTTTGATTAAACAATTTGCGAGCAGACGACGGCAAGAAGCTGCAACATTCTTAAATAAATCGAAGGCAGGGGCACAAATGTATACAAAAAATATTAATAATGATGTTGGCCGAAAGCGAAAGAGCTGAGAACGAATGGGTAAGCTATGTTTAAGGAGAAGTAGAAGGTTATACAGTAAATATGTAGCTAGTAAATCGAAATAATAACTTAAGTTTTTTGATTTTCACGGATTGTGGGCGTGGCATTTAAAATTAAAAGTAAGCGTTATCTAAGTAAAGTATAGAGAAGTCTTCATATCAAATTTGGTATATATAGCTCTTAAAATAACTGAGATCAATGTGTTCATACAGACAAATGTAATGCTATAATCAGCGTAGAGTATAAAGGATTCCCTATGTCAAATTTGGCATCTCTAGCCCCTTTATTAACTGAGATCTACGTGTTCATACAGACAAATATATTGCTATAATCAGCGTAAAGTACAAAGGATTCTCTATGTCAAATTTGGCATCTCTAGCTTCTTTAATAACTGAGATCTACGTGTTCATACAGACATATAGTTGGAATTGGCTTACTTTTCTCTACTATAGCTGCTTACCAGGTTTATGGGGACTTTGTAGGACTTGGCATACCTTCTTCTATCTAATATATATTTCTAGTTAAAAGTCAATTCATGGAAAAGGAATATATAGCTTATAGTTCTCAATAAAAAAGCTAAAATATTCTTCCTGCTACCCTTTGACATTTCTTCTTTATTTCTTTCTACTTCAAGTTGAGTAAAAATTGCAACTTCTTTAAATATAGTCTATGAATGCAAATGCAACTTTCTACATTTGCATAGACAACAATGCTGCTACTTCTACTATATCTTCTTGATATACCCCTGCACAAGGGAATGCATTTTTCATTTAGACAAATAGTTTACAGCGAATTCAAGGCGAATAAATTTGCGCCGCGCCTACTTTTTAGCTGTAAATTCGCCGAAAGGATCAACTGCAGCTGGGCAAGGGGCGTAGCGGTGTGGGAAGGGGCGTGGCGTGAAGTGGATACCAAGTGCAACGTGGGCAGGTTGCAACCAGCACGGCCTGCAGGCAGAGCAGTCGAAGCAGTCGGGAGAGAGAGCCAGGAGAGCCAGGAGAGACGCTTGCCCCGTACCCCAAGTCAACTGCAACCGTTGCACATTTTTCATGCTGCATATTTATGTTATTTTAATGTTTTGTTGCATTTGCATAGCGAGAAAAAAAACTTGTTGGCCCCGTTGCCGTTGTTGTCTTTGCTGCCCCACTTCGTGCTCTCTCGCTCACGCTCTCGCCCTCCCTCTCTCTCCCTATGTAGCTCTATTTCGCATTGTGTGCCACGCTGGTATGTTGCACGTGGGTTGTGGCAGTGCTTCAAAATTAAAGCACACAATTGGGATTTAAGTTGGATTCCTAGGGGGAAGGTGGAGGGGAGGGGGAGGGGGAGGCGGAATGAAGCAATCACCACGTGTGGCAGCTATAAATAAATGCGCCGCTGACTTTGGCATTTTCTGCCAATAAATTGCACCAAATGAGCATTTAGCATTTTTAACGCCTCTCGCCTTAAGCCCGTCCCGATAAGGCGACACGCAATCCTCGAATTGGCAGCTCCACTTGCCGAGGTCGTGGCATGTGTTGCATGTGTTGAGCAGCAACTTTTGACACGCCACATTCTCTGCTCCCGCTGCTCTGCTCTGCTAGGCCTTTGGCTAGGCCTGCGTCAACGTCCAATCTGCAATCCGTCCAGCTGTGTGCAACAGTCTGTGGCAGGGCTTAAAGGATGCCCTGCTATCATTATCCAGCACGCAGAGGGCACATCCCACATCCCACAGTGCAGTTACCTCTGTCTCTGCTTCAGTCCCTGCCTCCGTTTCTGTGTGTCATTAGGCGCTCCGCACTCGACGCGTCGCGCTGTTTGTCACCTCGTTGGAGTGTCCAGCCTTCGCCTCTAATGAAGTCAACTGCTCGTGCTCGTGTGTGTGTGCACTGTGTGCTACCTGAGAAGTCACTCCTAGTGCTCTCCCTCCCCCACTACCTGCCTTGCCACATTGCACTTCCACCCGCAACTCGACTCGGCGGCAACAACTTCGTGCAACGAACTGGCCAAACACGAAGCATCTTCGCGCTCATTCGGCTTGTGGAACGTATCTGACTTCGTTTTGTTTCGTCTCCACTCGTTTCTTGCCTCAGCTGTGTGTTCCATTGCCACGCGTTGCACCCCGCCACGTGTGTTGCCAGCAACATTTGCTGCCACTGGCAACAGGTTTTGCGCACCTCAGCAACATCTGCGGAGAGCAACAGCTGGCTGAAAGTGATGAGAAGAGTGTAGGCAGAGAAGGGTTAGGAGTGAAGATGATCTTTACCTGAAAATGTTAGGTTCCACATAAATCCATAGATAGAAAACTTGGCATGGAACTTTCAGATAGTTCATAGGAAATTCCATAGAATTAGCATAGTTAGCATAATGGTCTATAGACTATATAGTCTATATAGTTAAAAATCCCTAAAAATTTTAGGTAAGAAGTCGTCAAATATGTTCTTTATATAGATCGTAGGAAAATTTAGGAAGTAGTGCTAAAATGACTAAAGAAATAACTACAGATCATCCTAACATATATAACCATATTTCATTTTATTTTAAGAGAATATTTAAGTTAGTTAAATTTCCCTAAATATTTTATATAAAAAATCTTTCTGAAGAACTTTCAGATAGATTATTGAGAAATTTACGCACCCAATCTACTATAATATAGAGTTATTTCATGAAAATACTACAGAGTTTCCTTTCATATTTCACTGTAAAGGTTAAGCAAATTCAGTTTCACTATAAAAGAATATGCAAGTTGATTATTATATCTGCAGATAGTTCCTATAGAAACACTTTTAGTATATAACTTTTCTGCCTTTTAATAAATTCGCACTCTACTTTTGTTGATCTTAACTGAAAAACCCTTAAGAGTAAAAAATTTTAAATGACATTCACCTCCTTCTTTCAAAGTATTCCCCAATTCCCAATTGCATTTCTTGGCCCATCTTCACCTTACCCTTACTCACTCTAAGCTCTCAATTAGACCCCTTCCAAATGAGGCGGGAAGGGGCACAATGAAATCTTCTTCTCTGTATAACAAGCTGTAAGCAGTTTAAATACCAATCCGATGACTACTTCACAGGGCTCCAACCTCTTGGCGTGCTTTGGAGAACTTCATGTACACAAGTTCTGTTCTCTTTTGGGTTCATTTTGATTACTTCATTAAGAGGACAACGGCAACTGCAGATAATAATAATTATGGCTTTCCATAACTTGAATTTCATATTTTGTTTTTGTGCCAACTCATTGCAATGCCACCCACGGCATAACATACGCTATATTGTTTGTTATATTGCCAAAGCCAAACAACGCACGATATTCTAATTAAAACACAAGCGGACCTCAGATCATCATCATCATCATCAACAACATCAACGTAAACATCGTTATAGTCATCGTCATCACATTTCCATCATCATCATCATCGCCATCATCATCATCATCGTCATCTCTTGAAGTTCGCCTTGTGGTGTGTGAACTTCAATTCGTTGAATTTACATTGAACCATGATGCGGCACTTTTGGCTACGGAGTGTGCCAAGTCATGTGGACAAAGCTAATGTATGTGGATTTAGATGTGCCTGCTGTGGATGGCTATGCATGTGATGGCGGATTTCTATAGCCAGTCAATGGATCGGGTTGCCGACATGGGTCGAGTCGGGGCAGTGTAGCTCGTGTGCCTCGCGATGACATATTCCATTAAAAAAATAATTGGAAATGCAATGAGTAGGTGTGCATGAGAAATACCCTGTAATTAGTAAGGTATTTAAATGATTTAAGTAGTTTTTATATTAGTTATAGATACTGTAGAAAAGTAGAGGGTTCAACCTAGTAGATATAAAGGAAATCCCAAGAAACTTTCAGAATCAAAGAATAGTTAAATTGTGTATCTGAAATTTGGAGGTTAGATTGAAAGATTTTCCTTATAACAGGAATATATTATCAGCTACGTATTTGCTTAACTTACTTACTATAATATCTTTAGATAGGAATCTTCTTCTATTCAGTTAAAACTGCACCTTAGAGGGGTAACCCATTCCCAGTTCTACTGGTTTAGTTCCTTAACTATATTAAGTAACTTAGCTAGGTACCGTCTTTGGTTACTTGGCTACATATCCTCTAGAAGGTATTCTTCTCACAGAGAGCAGAGCCTACTCTTTATAACAGTTACCTAACCCTATTCTATAAGGTTTGCTCTGCTATCCTTTGGCTGAGAACCTTCTTACACATGAGTCAGGCTCATCCGTCGCTTACAGGGTATACAACAAAAAGACACGCTGCAACCCACATCTGGGCACATGCATTGCGTGCACACCTCATTTGTAGGCTACCTGCCCTCGAACTGTCGGGGCATTCGGGACAGTTATATGGGTATGGCAGTTTTGGAAAATGAGAGCGGGTCGCTCACTCGGTCGCGCATGCCCAGAGACACTCGTCGGTAGAATGCGTTGGGCGTCGGGTAACAGACCCGAAACATGCCGCACACACATGTCTCTCTCTGTGTGTGTGTGTGTTGGAGGGAAACAAACCCCGAAAGTCGTTCAATAAATTGACATTTATAAATAGTTCAGAGCCCGAATTCCGTTCGTTTTTCCAGTGCGTGCTCGAGGCACATGTGTCTGCATATTGCACGGAGCTGCAAATGGTTACCTAGCTAGGTCTACGCACATATGCTCCAATAACCAAGGGCAATGAGCTGCATAATTGCGCTGAGTAATTCTCACTTAAATTTCGGGGCGATCTCTAATCGAATTACCGTAAGGGGAGTGGGGGGAAAAACCCTCTAAAAATAAAGCTATACAAAACGACCTTGCTGGACCGTGACTAACGGTTGCGCTTATCACCCAATTATGGGTTCAAATATAGTACCAAGAAATAAATGTAATTAGCTGCGATTGCCTGTACAAGTTGCTCTTAACTTCGACTACAGCATTCCCTTAGCTAAGCCAATTAGGCAACTCCATACGAAACAAATGAAACAGAAATGTAAATTGAAAATTTCTCATTACTGCCCAGCCCCAATTAAGGAACCAGTTTGCAGCGGTACAGCGGTACAGGTCTGTCGTACTACTCACTTTATAACTTGTCCTTAGCCGTCAATTAGTCGGACCACTTGCTGTCCAATATGTGACATTTGATAGTGTGATAAGGTGAGGAACTTTCACGTCTCTTCCGACATGGAAATGGATATGGAAATGGAAATGAGGTCGCACACGGCACAACAGGCATATTTTATTTCAATTTATTTGAATGTCAGCGAGAAAGAGAGAGCATAAATTACGTTAGCATAAATAAATGCCATGATATCGGGACAAAACAATCTATATAGAGCGTAAAAAGCTGCCGAACAAAGCAAACGGAAAAAGGAAGTTAACAATATAAGCCAGATAGAGCGATTGAGAGTGCGATACCACAAGACACAAGACAAAACCTAAGTCCAATAAAAGAAAAAGATAAATGTCGAAGCGACAAAGTGCAAAAGGGACAGAGACAGAGAGAGACAGTGAGAGGGAGAGTGGGAAACACAGGTAAAATCAACGGCTAACAAAACTGCCGCGAAACTCAATACCAGCTGTGGCAAGGTACTGCCAAGAAGATGTGTGTATCTGTGTGTGGTGTGCGTGTGCCCCAACTACTGAGACTACCGAGAGCAGTAATAATTTTTAGCAAAGTGCGCCCGGCGTTGAGTGCGGTGCGATGGATCGCATCGCATCTCATGGCATCGTATCGGGGATCGCATTTCACCTTCTCCTTCTCTTTCAACTTCTCTTTCAGGTGTCACCGATAGGCATCGCTTAATGCCCCGGGGCCAAGACCCTAGCTCGCCTCGATGTGAGAACACACTTCGCAGCTCCTGCGCTTCGGTTCGGTCAGTTTCAGTTCAGTTCAGTTCAGTTTGGTGTGTGTGTTTTTTTTCGGCATCTTCTGCGGAAAGAGAAAAATGAGGAAAAAAAAAAAAAGGAAAATATAAAGAAGAAATAAAAACGTATGCGACGGTGTGGTCCGAAATTCTCATTAAGCGAAATATTCACATAATCCCGCATTTATTTGATATGCGTTGCCCGATAAGGAACAGGAACCACAGGCTCTAAGCGAGAGAGTGCGTGTGTGAATGTGTGTGTGTGTGCAGGTACAGGGCAAGATGACAGGCTCGAGATTTGGCAAACACAGGAGAAACAACTCGGATTGAGGCAAAGGGAAAAGAAAGAGAGAGAGAAGTTTGTAAAGGTCTTTCAAGTTGAAAAATCAAATGGAAAATATATGCCTGCTTATTGACTTGTAGCAAGGCATTTTCGAGTACCTTTTGCCATATGATACACACACACACACACACTTGTATCTTTTGCTACCCCTGAGTATGTGTCAAATTAGCCAAATCACTGCAGTCACTGCCGAGTGTCGAGAGGAGGTGCAAGCAGGTCCAAAGTCCAAGCCAAACGATGCTACAAAGTATGCAACATTGCCAGGCCGCAGTGGCACGTGATGCGGTTTCTATGCTGCACAGTTTTTTGGTATGGGAAAATACAAAAAAAAAAACCACCTCCGCCTTTAAGCATGATTGGGGGGGCGGGGCAAAAAATTGTACTTTGCGTGCAATTTGTAGAGCTTCAATTAAGCCAGTTGGGTAGGACTGCCTGAAAGAAAAACTAAACACTAAATTCTATATATACAATACAATTTTCTATAGTTGATATATATGCGATTGATATGTTTGACTTTGAGTATTTGTTTACCTTACATATCTCTTTTATTTCTCATGTAGTTCCCCCCGTTTCACACACATGCCACAACGCAATACATTGTGCAAATTGGCTTTGGGTTACACAAAGCTTTTAGTTATAATCTTTGGGCTTAAGACTGCATCAATCTATATTAGAGATATTATATACCCCCCCTGTACATATCTTAAATGCTTCCGCCTTCAACTAAAGACACGATAATGAAAGCGACCTGAGCTCCCAGCGTAGTTGTACACAATGATTGATGACATACGCAGTAAGCGAGTAGTTTGCATGAGGAGAGAGGGAGGGAGGGACAGACAGACAGACGTGTGTCGGGGATTTCAGTGCGGGAACTCAGCTTGACCGGAACATGGCGCAGTTGTAATCCGTTCAGGCAACTTGACAAAATGACGCGGCATATAGTAGTAGCACAAGTTGTGGCATGCTGAAGTCTTCAAGAACTGAGATTTTCGATTTGTTATGAAAATGAAATTGTCTGTTTGTAGAAGAGTGAAGGGGGTGGGGAGGGAGGTGGGTAAACTTAGCTAAGCGGCTTACGTGAATCTTGCGTGTTTCATTGTTGGTTTGTATTTAACATTAGGATTAACGACAAGCAATCTGAGAGCATGAGATTTGTCGCAGGGGTTGGACAAGTCACACGATCCGCTCGGGGACTCCCCCAGGGAAGCCCCTGATGTGGCAAACTGTGATGTTTACTCGCGATTTGATGCCAATTAGGCAGCGAAGACTACCCAGTGTGGGAAAGTTTAGCATTGATTGATAAATAACAGTTCCTGCAGGAACTGTACCTGCTCATCTTTACCTCATTGATCTTCGAGTGACTTGCTTAATTAAATTGAGTAGAAACCCCTTTGCTAATTTCATTTATAAACAATTTTGGCTGCTCCACATTGTCAATTAACTAATGAAAATTGAGTTACCCGTAGCCACCTCCCTCTATCTATCTCTGTCTCTTCCGACTAGCCTGGTCTGGTCTCGGTTTGTTATCATTTTACAGCTGCATTGTTGCTGCAAGTTGCCCGAGACAGACAAAGGGCGACTGCAGCAGTGGCCCATCAATCAGAGGCAGTTGAAGAGGTGAAGCTGGTCAGAGGGGAAGCAAGGGAAGGTGGAAACGGATAGGGGGCACCTTTGGCAAAGCCAGTTGAAAGTGATTTACATGAACGCGCGTGTCTTTTGTTTAATTGTTGCTACCCACACACACTCACGCGCACACACACTTCTTTGCTGCAGTGTCTAGATAATTGATTAATGCACACACACACTCACACTGCGGCAGACAGACAGACAGTTGGCCTGGCCGACAGATTCAGTCAGGGGCTTTGCTTTTAATTATGCGTTAGCAGCCATCAACGGGCCAATAAATCATAATCCATCAAAGATTTGCGGTACATGGCGGCTGCCATGCCGTGCTACCCTCCTTCCACTCCCCCCTCCCTCGTCCCCCGTCCCCCTCCCTTCTCTGCTGGTTCGCTTAATGCGCAATGCTTAATTGGAGAAGCGTAGCGCAAACTATGAATTGGCAGCTCCTCAAGAAGCTGGCAGCGGAAATGAATACTTGGCCCAAAAGCCGAGCAACTACTTAACGTCCGAAACAATAAGCAAGCTGCCTTCGCCTCAAAAGGTTTTCCACAATTAAACGCTTCAAAGGGCAGCAGAACAGCAGGCAAAGGGAGGGGGAGAGCAGGGGATCGACTACCCCCTTTAATCCCCTTTTTCGGCAAAGTTTTGTACCCCACTGACACAAAGTCAAAAACGCATACGCATTCAACGTACTGCGGGCCGGAAGGGGCTGGCTTGGGTTGGGCGTGGCCAGCGACCCCCTGCTGGCACATAGCATAGAGAGCCGCCCCTACAGTGCGTCGGTTGATTACAATCACTTGAAAACGGCGGAGGCAGTTGCCTCTGCAATTGCACGTTAACCCTTGAGTGGTTCGGGGAATTTGAAGAAACCTTCGGGTTGCTTAGAGAAATTTTTAATATTTTAATTACTTAAGATTTCTGGGAATTTCAAATTGAGTTTCAACACAACTGAAGAGTTGTCAAGAATTTTTGATAATTATTTAAATTGAAGAAAACTTTTATGCTTTATCAAATTCTAAAATTTTTTTTGGGAAATTTGAGTTGAGTTTAATGAATACTGGAGGACTTTTAAAAATGTCTAATTTTCATTAAGGGGCAAAAGTAAGAAAACTGTGAAATTTAAAATTTTAATACAACTTAAGCAGTTGAAAAAAAAATTCGGATAATTTTATTTATTTAAATTCTTAAAACAAATTAGATTCATAGTTAAATGTAAGTCTAAACATATTTAAATTTAATAAATTTAATTTTTATTTTCGAATTCTTTTAAAGTCTGTAATATGTCTATAATATTATTTAGAAAATTTTTTTATTTATTTTTTATTTATTTATGTCTTTTTAAATTTATTATTATATCATATTCATCATAGTTTTAGTCTTTAAAGATAAATTAATCTTATATCTGTTTAATCTTGCAAATCTCTTCCACAGTTCAGTAAAAAAAACCCGCATCACCAGCGAACTGCACATGCTGCACACCGCGGGGGTTACTTTCAGCCCCTTTGGACCAGCTACGGGTTAAGGCGCATACAACATGCAGGGTAACATTCACGTACCCCAGCATGCTACACTGTCGAGCTGTGTTTACAATATTTCTATTGCTGTTGCCGCTGCCACTGCCGCTGCCTCTGTGGCCGTTGCTGCTGTTGTTTTACGACTACAGCAAAAAGGCTGCACCGTTAATTCGATTCGATTTCGAAAATGGCAACAACAAAACAGCAGCAGCAGCGAAAAACAACAAAAAATAAAACGAGAAACAACACGAAACATTCACAAAATGAGATTGAACCATCGATTGCTGTACAAAATTGGGAATGTTGATTGAGACAAGAGAGTAAGAGAGTGAGAGAAAAAGAGGGAGAAAGGAAGTGTGGGGGAGCAGGGCGGCATAGTCATTTATAAGTCGCGTTTTCTGTGATATATCGCCAGAGATATATGCAACGGAGCTTTTGATTAGAATGCATGTAATTCTAAATAGACTTGGCTGAATTGTGGCTCATTTATGGGAGATTTATATGAAAGGAATTGCCAGAGATAGATAGAAAGTGAGAAAGGGAGGGAAGAGGCAGAGCATTGTCTGCATTATCGATAACTTCGAATCAGGTTTATATCAAATTTTGAAATTGAAGATATTTAACCGTCAAATGAAAGTGAGAGAAAGAGAGGATAGCAGAGACACTAAAGAGCTAGAGAAGGATATAAAATAGGAGAAAGAGAAGGATATAGAAAAAAGTAAATTCAGCAAAAAAGTTTAAAAAATATATTATCAATCTCTTATCTAATATCGGTATTTCGAATTTCGATTTAAATCTATATATAACTGTAGAATGAGAGAGAAACAGAACGATAGGGAAGTTAGGATAATAACACAGCAAGGAAAACAGTGAGAAAGAAAAATTAAGAAGAATATAAATATAAAAATTTTAAAAAATTTAATTTTATTTTAAAATATTTATAAAATATTAAAATACAAATTTTCATTTCGAAATAAAGTTGAGAAAATACTTTGAAAAGAATTGATAAATACAAAAGAATTCAATTTCGAAAGTCATTAAACATTGCCAAACCAGTTGCAAATAAGTCAATGACTTTAAAAGCACTCGCACTTGGGAAAGGGAGAGAGAGAGAGAGAGAGAGAGAGAGAGAGGGTGAGTGAGAGAAAGAGAGAGAGATAAAGAGCTCATTAATTAAACTCTCCTTGGCGAACTGTCTTCAACGCGCTGTCTCTTTCACTCACTCATCGCTGTCTGTCTCTCATTCGCGCACAGCGCCAAGGCATTTGTCTTATTTAGACAGCAACGGGTAGCAAAAAGTTGATGCCGCAGACAGTAGCAGAGGCAGCAGCAGCAGAGGCAGCAGCAACATGGCAGCAACATCGGCAGCAGCAGCGGCATCAACGTCAGCGCTGCAAATCGCATTAAGGACTCTTAATGAAACTTGCAGCATCCTGTGGCATGAGGCATGCAGTGAGTGTATGTGCGTATGTGCGCAAGTGTGCGTGTGCGTGTGTGTGTGTGTAGACACATCGTTGTGCGATGATTGATTTCACGCCGAAACGATTTCAATCAGCATTTCCGTTCCAAGTTTTCCTGCTTTTTTTTTCGCCTGCTTCTTATTGCATTACGTCGATTTTAGCCCTGAATTGGTTAAGTCGCAGCCTGATGGGGTGGCAAGTGCCACACGAAGGGGGCGGGGAAGGCAAAGGGGAGGATCAGAGTTCCAGGCGGCAAGCTGTGCCATTTCCGTTCCACGTAGCTGGGTCAAACTGGGTCATGGTTGTCGGACTTGTCGTTAATTGTTTATGGCATTTCATATTTTTGCCACTTGATTTGCTCGACAAGGCGCCCTTCTGTATGACCCCCCTCTACTGCCCACCTCTGGCATTTTTGCACCCTCTCTCTCTCTCTCTCTCTCCCTCTCCTGTCTAGACGTGGACATCGTGCATGCAAAAACCTGTCATGTTTCGCATATCCTTGCGCCAGACAACGGCAAAATTTATTACCTATTTAGCCCTAATAGCCTGGCTTGTTTTTATGACATTCCATATGAGTGAGTGTGTCGTCTGTGTGTGTTGCCTGTGTGTGTGTGTGTGTGCGTGTGCTTGGGGGCGACAGTTTAATTTGTGATTAATTGACGTTAAAAGGGTTTAACAGGCTTCGCCTCGACCCTGCCCCATTCCTGCTTGCCACTTTGTCCACTTGATTCACAGCCAGATTCACTTTCACTCACTTTCGCCTCCCGAATGGATGAAGAGGCGAGGGCCAGGGGGGGGGCGTGGCATGCAAGCAATTTGCGTTAATAGAACGGAAATTGCTTCATTCATGCGGATGTTGAATATAAAATTTATTGCATTGGAATTCACAACAACACGACAGATAAATAAATAAGTAAACAGGCAAATCAAGAGTTGCAATCGGTTTAGAGAGGGAGTGAGACAGAGAGAGAAGGAGGGAAATCTTAATGAAAACTGAAAGGGTAAAAGATGAAGAATAAATTGAACAAGTTTACTTGAAATTTCAAGAAATCAAAATTAATAGAACTAAGTGTAGTGTTAGGTTATGAGTTCATAAAGATACATACTTGTATATAAAACTATTTCATTTGTTTGTAAATTCAAGAAAAGGAAATCTTCATTAAAGCTAAAAGGGTAAGAAGTGGCAAATAAATTGAGCAACATTGGAGGAAAATTTATTGCAACTTAGAATCCAATAAAATTTCAGATAAAAAGTCAAGAGCTTAATTTGATTTCTAAAAAGTTTTCGAAAATTAAATTCTAAAGAGGGAAAACTTTAGGGGAAAGAAAATTAGAAAACTGAAGTTTGAAATTAAAGCTGATATACTTATTATAAAAAAACGACCTAAAGCTCTTCAAGAAATATTAGAAAATATTACAAAATATTTTTAAGACAATTTTTATTAATCTCGAAAATTTAGAAAATTTTAAGTGTTATGTGCATTTCTAAAAAAAGTATTTTTTCTAAATTGAATAATTTTTTAAAATAATAAAAAATATTTGAAAATATCATGAGTTCTCTTTAAGATTTCAACCCATGACAGCTAAGTCATGCTGGAAGTTGAAACTTAAAGTTTCCCAAATGTAATGCATAATGTATTTTATTTTGGTATTTTTCACAGAGAGTGCCGCCAGTTAAGAGTGTAGTACATTGTGGTAATGCGTTGAAATTAGTTAATTTCCTAATGAAGACAATTAGCATGCAAAGATATTCGGCCAAGCGTCGACTTAGCCGCAGGCAATTCATTTCCGTCATTGCGGCATTTTACCTGTCCGCCTCCTTACCTGACCGAAAGTTGAGTGGAAAACTTCCGTTTTTAGGCAGCTTTGTGGCAAGAAGAACGAGAAGAAGCAGAGCGACAACAGCAAATGGCATTAATAGTCCGAATACGTGCGACGTGTAAACTTCAAGTGCCAAGAAACAAAGGGAAAAAACAAAAATCTCCCACGCCTTGGCCAGCACGTTGTTTTCCTTCTGATTGTTGTTGCTACAGCCGGCGGCAAGTCGAGTCAAGTTGGGTGTGGAATGGAGTGTTTGTTCCGTATTCCACACTGACCGCTTGATTAACATTTCCTGCCCCGCTCTCCCGGAGAGAGAGACAGAAAGAGAGGCGCAGGCCCGATTAATATGCTTGCCCGACTGTGGCCAATATGTCAACCGAATTCCTAAGCGGAACACGTACACCGGGTACACCCGGTACACCCGGTACACTTGGTTCACTCGCAGCACTTGGTAGCACTTGGAATGCGACAGGCCCGAGCTCGACAGGACTCACGACTTGCCGCAAAGTTTTAATGCGTTTCAGCGTTTTGTTTAAAAAGGTGAAGAGTTAATGCGACAGCGTCCTGCAAAATGTATTCCCCAAATCCCAGAGAGCTGGGGGTCCTCCTCCCCCCTCCCCCCTTTTTCCCCGCCGAAAGAAGCTAAAATCACTTGCGCCAGACAAGCGACAACCTGTTACCCTGTAGAGCGAACCAAACTCATCGTATGCAACGTTTATTCCCCAGTGTATTTTGCATAGAGTGTGTGGGTGTGTGTGTGTGGGGGGGGCGTGGCAAGTTTATCTAGCCGGCAACACGAGTAACCAATTTTCAGCAAATTTAATGCACAAAGGACATGCACAGAGATGCGCAGACAGTTGCTGCCTTTGTCTTTAATGTATTTTATAATTGAATTCAATGCAAAAATCTCGTGTCCCTTATATTACACTGTCGCACAAGGTTGCGTTGCGTCTTTAAAAATATTTTATTAAATTATGTTCAAGTAAATGAAAATATCTTAAGCTTTCCTTTACTTCTTTTCATTTTCATTAATCAATGTCTCAATTTCGCTGTTGCACAGTGTAGCGCCGCATAGGCGATCCATGAGCCAGTTCATTTCGTTCATCATCTCTCGCCCTCATCATTTGCCATCGAGTTGTAGTTGTTGCCCCTTGTCTGGCTGCATCCTTTGTGGCGCCGAATCGGTATCTCTGAATGGATTCGGCTTTGGCTTTGGCGCACTCACATTCACATATTCACATATTCATATTCGCATGTACTCATGTGCACATATCAGTTGTCTGGCAGCTGTCTGCGGCCTTGAATACGTACTACGTATTCACTCGTTGTACCAAAGTCAAAGCCGCAGCTTAATCGCTCTACGGGGAGCTACAACAGCAACATAGCAACAGGCACAGCAACAGCAACACAAACAGCAACAGCAACAACAACTTGAGGCTACAAATATGAAATCATTTCATTTGCGCTTTGTAGCTATAGAAATAAAATGAATAAAGCCGAAAATGACTTTTAAGAAAATGTTCTCTAAATGATTCACAAAGTAATGAATAAAGTCGAAAAGTTAATTAAACATTTTAGAATTCTGTATAATTTATTTGTATTCTTTATTATTTTTCCACTCGTTCGGAAAGAACGGAAAGGTTAAAGCTGCCCAGAGCTAACCAAAGTTTCATGGTCAATGGAAGGTTCTGCCGAGCGTGTTACATGTCTAGGGCTTACCCCACATTGTTTTGATTTTAGACCAAAAAATTATATTAAATATAAATATAATAATTATTATGATAAACAAATGTAAATTTTTAAAACGATTACTAATAAAACGTTCTAATTTAGACTTGATTTTGCATCAATAAATAATTAATCTGAAATTTATTTAAAGCGATTATAAAATAAATTTTAAATTTGGAAAAATAAAAATAGGAAAATTAAAAACCTCAACTCTTATACAAAATTTTGAGAAAAATGTTTAAATTTTTAAAAAATACTTTACTGTAATCACCAAGTGACAATCCTTCAAAAATCCCTTAATTTTCAATGAAACCATGTCGGGCTTATAGATACTAGTAGTTTATAGATTATACTAGGTCGTTCAGGCAAGCTTTACCTAACAAGTTAAAAATGTTAAATTATTTAAATTTCCACCTAGTTGCCTGGCAGTTTTATTTCTGGCATCGCCGTAGCTCATTGAACCCGACAACGACGACGATTATCCATGGAATACTTGAAATGTGCTCGCATTTTGGGAAGCAACCCCGAGAGCGATATTTGCGGTCGCTGCCGGAGGCATAAAGAGCCGCCAAGTGGCATGGCTAATGCCATGTCATGGGGTTTTTGTGTCGGGCGCAAGAGCGTAACGTTTGAACTCGACCAAATAGAGCGATATTCGATGTGTCGCCAGCGTTGCCGCCTCTCCGCTCATCCACAGGGTAATACACTGCACTTTTGGGGCACGAACTCGAGGCACGGACTGGGGCAGGGGCAGAGACTTGGGCATGGGCACGCGCACGCTCTGGCACTTCCTTGCGCCTGCCTGGCCACAGAAGTGGAACAAATGGGCGCAGGACGTGAGTGAAAATGGAATGGGGGGAGAGACCTGACTCAGCTGCCTGGCGGAACTGACTGAGCTGCCTGCTTTGCATAGGCAAAGGCGACTTTAAATCGTCGTCGTCGTCGTCGTCGGCGGCATTTTCAATTTCATGGTTAATTGTTTCGTACGCGGCATTTGCTGCTCGAGTCCAGAAGTGCCACACGAGATGGAAATGCAAATGGCAGGAGCGGAGAGAGGAGGAGGAGAGAGGGTAAGAGACGCCCTCGATGGCACATTAAGTTTCATAATTAGCACACCAAATGATTGGAATCCGCGTGGCATATGCAGAATCAGCTCAGTTTGCAAATAAGCAACATATGGCAGGCATCGCATGTGGCAAGTGGCAAGTGGCAAGTGGCAAGTGCATTGCTTGTCTGACAAGCGCTGCCAGTTTGCCAGTCGGCGAGTCGTATGGCAGCTGCAGCTACCACTCGCTGTGTTTCTTTATCTCTGACATTTACTAATGACAAATTTATTCACGCTGTCGCCTTGTCTCGCCTTGCTGCCTTGCTGCCTTGTGTCACGTTTTCCGCTTTTCCCATTCCTTTTACTCTCCACTCAAGCTGCAAAATATCCTGAACCTAAGTCAATCGAAAGAGAAATGCGACATTGATCGGACTTTGGATTCGTAAATGAGTCAAGATTTCTGTTTGCACCACTTCAATTAGAGCAGTTTCTCTCCTTGTCTCTCTCTCTCGAATTTCCATTGAAGTGCCTGCTCTTTGATCTTTTCATGGCATAAAAGATTGATTGATTTCCCTCTCTCTCTGTGTATGCGTGTGTGTGTGCGTCTCCAAGGAATCTCTGTGTAATTAATCAACCACAAGTGCGTAAATAAATGACATTTATGGCATCATCTGTAGCGGAGAGTTAAGTCAACACAAGGTTCAAGAAAGTATCTATTGAAAAAACAGAAGAATATACGATGAAATACCCCTTAGGAAAGTACTTGGTTAACCCTCTGTATATGAGTAGAAAAATCTTTAACGAAAAGATAAATAACTTAGGAAATTTATAAAATTTTTTAAATAAAAAATAATAAATAAAAGAAACTGTCAAAGAAATGTTCTTAATTTTGAGTAAAGATATTATTAAATGTTTTTCAATTGACGTAAAATTTTTTAAACAATTTTAAAATTTTTAATTTAGGCGAAATTAACAAAGAGTAACTTCTTTTTTTTTGTAAATGAAGAAAATTTTAAAAATAATTTTATAACATAATTTTTTTCAAAATAATTTGAAATTCATTTTTGTAATTATATTTTAAGGCGTTAAATAATTAATTATTTATAATTTGTTTTTATTTTTTTATTCCACACAATTTTAAAATTTTTTAATTTAGGCAAAATAAATATAAAGTAACATTTTTTTTAATGAATAAATTTTTAAAATAATTTTGTAATACAATTTTTTCGGAATAATTTTAAAATATAATTTTTTTCGAAATAATTTGTCGCTAATTTTTGTAGTTATTTTTTAAAAACAGACGTTAAATAAATAATTATTAATAATTGGTTTTTTTCTTTTTTATTCCTAACTAGTTTAGTATGAAAGATTGTTAATATTTAATTCTTTTTAAATAATTTTGTAATTTTTATAAATTTTCTATTCTTCAGAAGCCTGTTTATAGTCTAAATCTTAAGATTTAGAAATTATTTTCCTTAAACTTTCTATAAGTTCTATGTAACATTCTAAGTATGCCTTTAATTAGCTTCTGCAACTCATCAAGCCATAACTTTCGATTTCCCCCTGGTTATTACAGGGTATATGCAATACATTTTTAAGCAATTTCGGTGGTCGTGCTTATCTCTTCTTGAAAATCATCAGCGCGACGATCATTAAACCACACACAAACAGTCAGAGAGGGAGAGAGATATAGAAAGAGATAGAGACCCTGCGACCGTTTCGGGGGAGCGGCTATGCGAAACCGAAACGATCTTGATGCAGGCAGCCGGTGGCGCTGGAGCCTGGCCAATTTGGGTACCGCTTGCCATTTTAATGCGCTCGAGACACGCACACAGCGAACCATCGAACTGTGGGCAAAAGTAATTTTTGCAAATGAATCGCGCAATGAATGCATAACGCAATAAATTTGTAAAATTTAAACAATGCAAAGCGAACAAATTATTGCCGCCTGAATGGATACGAGACCACGTTCGGTTCTCATGTACTTCTCTTCTTCCTCTTCTGCGACCCCGTCTTCGTAGTAGTCTCTGCCAATCTGCCCGGACACGCCCCGAGCTAATCAGGAAAAAAAAGAGGAAAAAAAAAATATATACGAAATGAAACGAAAGCAGAATAAGCTGAAAATGTTTTCTCAAAAGGGTTGTATGTACAATGAAGCCAATAAACTGCCTGCAAGTGCTTCCGCGCAATTTCATTCAGATCTGTGTGGAATGAGCTCGATATTTCAATAAACAATGCCACATCAAGGCAAGAAGCTGGCGCCGCGTGCTTTTCGGGTATTTCTTTTCCTCTCCCTCTCTCTCTCGTTTTTTCCTTCTCCTCACAGAGCGGCCCTTTGATTTGTCTAGCTGCCTACATAATTGGCGAACGTACGACGCTTCGAGTGGCCCAATTCGATCCCAAGGGAGCAACACAGCGTGCTCAAGATTCGCTTGGGCTCATGAACTCACTCGGAATGGTCTGTTTACGCAAGCTATAAGCAAATATAGGAATTCGCGGAGTTGGAGGAAGATTTAATTGACTTTGGTTAAGGGGAATGCACTAAAATAATCAAAAAAGTTAAAAAGTAATATATAATATAAAATGATTATAGCCTATTAATATTACAAGTTTTTGCCAACTGCCCCGACTCCACCAAGTATATATATCCTAGGTCAAGATAAATCGGTAGAGGCATTTCCTTCTGTCCTTCTGTCTGTCAATCTGTCTGTCTATCTACCAACTTTGCTGTACGCAGATAATTTATTTAAGATTTTGTCCACGCCCTCTTCCGCCCCCTGAAATCAAATAAAATCAAATTGCAAGCGCAATTTTAGGACTACAATATTCTTTTTCGGCATGTACAATAATTTGTTTAAATATTAAATAATTGGATTTTAGAGTATTATAAGGTACCTAAATTCTTTCGAATAATATCTCTTGATTATTATTTCCATATATCTATAAGATCTTCTGCAAACTTACTGAACTTCCAGTAGATTTTAAGCACCCTAACAAAATTGTGTATTGCATTAACTTAAGATCTAAAAACTCATTCAACTTAAGATCTACTCCTTAAAAAAATCTCTTCATATTGACAGGAAATATGTTTATCTTAACTCGTTTTCTTAGCATATTCTTTGTGCTCCTAACAACCTTTTGAAATTTTCTTTAGAAAAATAGCAAACACTTTCCTGCCTTTACAAGGCCTTAAATAAAGCATGAGCTCAATAGAAAAGACTAAAGAAATACCCCATCCAAAACGGTCTCTGGGTGCCCTTGGCCGCGGCCTTTAAGCGTTGAAGCACCTCAAGCAGCTGGTAAAAATTTATTTGTGCTTATTTTTAATCAAGACACAAGACACAAGACAAAAAAGCACCTTCGTTTTCATCTTGACGTGGACATGGCGTCATTAGTAGGCGCAAATATTAGCATAATGTCTGAGGCAGATAGAGAGAGAGAGAGAGAGGGAAAGATAAAGGGAGATAGTAAAATGGCCACATTAGCGGGAATCGTTAGGGTCTCCGCAGGTGTCGGCAGTGTCCGTTGAAATTGCCTCGTAAGCCTGAAAAACTGCGCTTAAGCCCAAAACCAAATGTATCTAACGAGTTTAGTGCAGAGCAGAAAGGGAACACTCTCTCTCTTCCCCTCCGCCTGCTGGCTGCATGCTAATCGTGGTAATTCGAGTCCAGAATGTGTGACAGTTGTTGGGCTAATCCCCGCACAAATGTCATGAATTGTGCGTGTGTTCTGGCCGAGGTGTCAGCAAGCCCAATGTAATAATTTTAATGATTTTTCATAAATGCAAAGTCGGCAGGGGTATGCAGTGGATGGGGTAGATGGTAAGGTGGTGGGGTGGAAGTGGAAGTGGAAGTGGAAACGGAAGGGGAGTTGGCACGCGTTCGAGACAAGGCGATGCACTTAAGGGTAGCGACGCGCTGTTGTGACATCGCCCTCTTCCGGGCTGCACCCTTTATGGGCCTGTTTAACATGTAGACTACACACCACTGTGCGCATTGTTGTTGTTCCTTCTTCTTGTTGTTGTTGTTGTTGTTGTTGTTATAATTGCGCATATTTTAAAATACAAATTAGCAACGCTGTAGCTGAATTTCAATAGCGTTTTAAATGGCCGCAGGCTGCCTGGCTGGGCAGGGAGTGTGTTAAGTTCTGTGACTTTTCGCGCAGCGCTACGTGAGAGGGTTGCCTTGAACTTGCCTCATGCCGCGGCCAAGGCATGCCACATAGTAGTCAGAGCAGCGCAGACATGCATGCATCAGGCGAGGCGTCGCATTCAGCATTCAGTCTGTGGCATTCCACATACATAAAGCAGAGCTGCCTGCAGCAGGCAGCACAATAAAACAGAGCAGCGCAGCCAAGTCGAGCAGTGTAGTTTGTCAAGCGAGTGATTTCTATGCCAAGCTACCCTGTAAATGACTCAGAATGAGGCTCGTCTTGTGTGGCAACTCACATTAGGTAGTTCTCAGTGAGTTTTCCCAGCTTCAACTGTTTTTGTAGCCTGCTTTTAGGCTTGTTCAAATTGTTTTGAAGTTTTTGTAGAGTGAAAAATCTTTTGAATTTATTTATTTTTTTTTAAGATAAAATTAAAAAAATAATTTTAATATTTATACATATAAATTGTTTGCTTAAAAACTTTTGTTTAATAAATTTTTTTTAATCAATTTTTATTTAAGATTTTTTTTCAAATTTTAAAACTAATATTGGTTGACTTTAAAATATATAAATAAATAATATGAGAAATACGATTTTTTTATAACTCAATGAGTATCTTGAAGCTCATAAGATGTTGACTTAAAACAATAAATAACAAATAAGTAATATGGGAAATGAGACTTATCTATAACCAAGAGTATCTTAAGTCCCATGAAATTTTCACTATGCACTCAAAATTTCTTCGTAAAACATATCTTATAGTCTAGCATACTCTCTTTTCCATATTTCATAGTATTTTTCTATTTTTTTTTTCATACCTGCGCATAAATAGCAAACACTTTTCGGATTTGCAGCTCCAAAACATGAAGCCGGAGATGGAACTGAAGCTGCCTTGACGCAACATTTATCACTGCCAAATCGGACGAAAGTCGTCGCAGGCTCCCACAGGATCAGCTAGACTCCTCGTTTCCCCTTTCAGCCCCTTGTGTACAGGTTAGAACAAAGCGTTGGAGTGTAAATGGAATTCTGCGAAATGAAATTGCAAAGGCGTCGAAGCAACGTGAGAAAATAAGTGGAAAAAGTATATGGAAAATGGAAAATGCAAGCCACATGATTGTTGGCTTGTTGGATTGTCGTCGTTGTTGTTGTTCTTGTTGTTGTTGTGCGCTTGTTTTTGAGTTATTGGCTCTGAATTGATGCGCTGCGGTGTATTTCAAGCCAAGTTCCCATTGGGAGCGCAGGGGGGCACAGCTCAAATCGCTTGGAGATTTCACTTAAAGCTGAAGACAAATGTTTTTGCATAGCTCGTTGACACGTGTGACAAATTTCAAGCTCAAGGTGTAGACGATGTGTGCTGATTTGCATGGTAATACCCTGTAAATTGAGCAAGACAAGCGGAGCAGTTTGGGTAGCGCGCATCAATGAGCTGCAAAGTGAAAACAATTCTAAATTTGTTACCTCTTTTACTTGCTATGCATATGCCCCATATATTATACATTTGTATTGCAGGGTATTGCAGCTCGCCGACAACGTTTAACTTTCGTTGCTTTCGCCCAAAATTTGTCCTGGCCACATTGTGTCGACGCGGAACAGATGTAACTGGCTGCCACAATGCCAACAACTTGCTGCACTTGTAACAAGCTCCAAAGTTGTGAATTGAAATTTAACAATGCCACCGGCAAGTTGCAACAGCGTGGAAATGCACGACTAGCAGATGCTCTGGAAATTTAAAGACATAATAAATTTAGAAAATTAAAGAGAGAAAAGAGAGAAAAGAGAGAGACACAGATGCCAAATAGAAACGTGTTAGTTGTTTTACCCTGAACCAGGCATACCCTCTCGATAGTCACTTTAATTGTACAGGGTATACAAAGTAACAATTGTTTGCTTGTAGCTCTCGAGAAACATTTAAAGCTGCCGCTTTTGTGTTAAACCCGCTTTCGCTCTCTTTCTCTCAGTCCCCTCAGTGCGTCGCCGAGCTTTGGTCATAAACTTTGCCAGCCACATTCAACACTCAAACATCCGCACACGCATCCGCATGCCACATGCCACACATCGCATTCAAGTCTGTGTGCCCTCCCGTGTGTGCACTTCGCCCGCTGATAACTTATCTCTCTCATGCTCTCTCCCTCCCTCCCACTCTCTCTCTCTCTCTCTCTCTCTATTCCTCTCGATGTCTGTTACAAATGTTGCAATATTTACGCGCCCCACACACGGTCGCAGGAAGTTCGTATTATGATTTGCACATTATGCAAATTGCGCTATCGTAAATACTTTTTCCTCTCCCCATTCCTCTTCCCCCCTCTCTGCTGTTTCCCCCACAAAGAAACAACAAGAGCAACAATAGCAACAACAACAACAAACGGCGCCGCCGTGTGCGCTTGATAAATGTGATAAACGATATTTGGCAACAGCGCGCAAGAAAAAAAACTGGCTAGATTTATACGCTAATAAAGGCGACTTATTTGGCTTTTTGTCGCAACTTATGAGCGCAATTTCCAGCGGGAAAATCTAATGCCTATTTGAGATAGAAGATTTAGGTCATTTTTAGAAACTGTACGCGGAATATGCTACGATAACTTAGGCACTTGTAAATAGTAGGGTGTATTTGGAATACGGCATCTTTACATACTTGGGATATATTCTATAATTTACCGCAGAAACTGTTTTAAAATCGATGCTTGCTTTATCGATGGAAAGCAAAAAAAATCAATTTAAATTTTTAAAAATTATTTTTGCATATTTTGAAAGGGTTGAAGGTATGAAAAACCGGAAAAAATTAAATTCATAAAAATATAAATTAAATTTGATGTCAAATTAAACTCGCGTAAAAAACGTAAAGAAAAATTATTTCAAGTATGCAAATCGTATGAGTTTTGACAAAGTTATGCGGGAAAAAGGATCGTATAAAGTTGCCAGGTCTTCAAATAGTGAAAGTGCGTATACCATGAAGAAGTTATGAACAACAAAGGTTACTCAGATCATAAATCAAAATAAAACTAGACATTGAATTAAAAGAAATACAATTTTTTTAAAAGTATAAAAATGTATAAAATTTAAAATAAAAAAAAAATAATTTCCAAAATAATTTGCTTATTTAAAAAAAAATTTATAAAATTTTAGTTTCTTAAAATCTATTAAGCAAATTGATTTGCCATGTAAACATCCGATTAATTACTGACAAAGTTATGCCAGAAGGAAGCCTGCATAGAGAGGCCATAGTTTTGAAAAGAGCATGAAAAATCATTTAAAAATATTTATAAAAATTTAAAAAAATATTTTGATAAGCTTTTCTGCCAAATTAAACAGTGATTCGTTGCGTTGCGTTCTTTTATTTCCATAACAGTAAAGAATGGAATAATCAAGCAACGCTTTCGGAGTTGCACGTGGCATGGCAGCGATGCTATCAGAAGTGCAGCCGCTTAGGAGCTCAATTTGGCTGCCTACTTAGCGCGAGCAAAGAGTGAGTGAGTGAGAGGGAGAGGGAGAAGAAGAGGAGAGAGAGAGTTGCGAACAAATGCGAAACGATGCGGGAGGCAGCAGTTGCAAGCTTTTGGCTGCGATAAGCAGGAGCACTTAAGCGCAGCGACTGCTGGCCAAAGCTGAACGACTTGAATGGACGATTGGACGATGGGCGTCCAATTAGAGCGAGAATGGCGTAACGTGTAAATCCTGTCTTTGACTTGGAGCGCAATGCGAAATGCATTTAAAATATGCACAGTCAACCCACCGGGCGCCTCAGGGCAGGCGCGCAGAGAAACAGACAATCTTCCCGCGGGCCAGCACAGAGAGAGAGAGGAGGAGTTGGGGAGCAAGCTGGGAGCTCACTAAATGCATCACGTATTGGATTTTGACATAAACGCTTGTCCTCGTTAGCGCCGTATCGTGTTCCATGGGCCGTGGAGGTGGCACTTGGATTTGCCTTTGGTTTTGGTTTGGTTTTTTGGACGCGCTGCGCCTTGGCTCGCCTGTAGTTGCAACTGCCCGCCCGCGGCGCCACTCGAAAACTTTTATAGCCACGTGGAGGCGGTCGTGCGGTAAGTGGGCGAGAAGCGAAGAGGTAGAGGGAGAGTGAGAGGAATGAGAACTTTGCGACTTGTAGGCTGCTGGCAGCGTTGATAAATTGCCATTGGGCCTCGCTTTAACCTGGCTCAGATTTTATGCAAAAATGCAATGCGCTTAGAGGGAGGAGAGAGGAAGGGGTGTGGCAGACGGGCGACACTTGGCTGCAGATGCAGATGCAGCTGCCTCGAGTGTTGACTGACGGCAAACGCTGCTGGTGCTGAAATAATGCGGCCAATAAATGTCACAGTGGCAGCACGCTCCACACCCCTTCCCGCTCTCCACTCCCCACTCCCTGCTCCCTTGCACCCTGCAGTTTCTCGTCTTTCATGTCTCGCTTTGCTTCAGCAAATTGTGTATTTAAATGGCAGTTAAAGTGGCAACACGTTTCATTTTCCCGTTTGAAGTTGTCGATGATGAGTGATCACATGCAGCGCAACTCCTGCTGCTACCTTTGGACCTGGTTCCTCTCCTGCTTCTGCTCCTGCTCCTTCTGCCCGCTCCAAGTGCAGTCCATGAATGAGTTTATAAATATTTCATGCTCTGCGCAGCGTAGCGGAAGTCACTTCATGTCCGAGTGTTTACAATGAATCATATTTTTATGAGCAGCCTGCACACCCTTTACCTTCTACCCCTTCTGCCGGGGAATGCAGTTCTTAAGACACGGCACGGAGCAAGACAAAGCCGTTTTGGCTGTACTTGTATAAACAATTTATAACATAAATGCAGTCTATCTGTGCGTATACCCTGTAATTGGCAGGCAGTAGAGTAAGGGTTGTCTATGAAAATGATATTATATCAGTAAAATACCCCTTTGGAGTTATTTCGTTTTAACTTTATAATTACAGGGTATTTTTAAGTCAAGTATTTAATACTTTTATGTTTATTTTTATTAAAATTCATAAATTTATTACAAATATTTAAGTATAAAAAATTTGTTGACCAGTGCAGGGTGTTTTTCAGTCGTTCAGTGTGTTCCATAGTTCTTATATTTGTTTAATTTCAATTATGATTTAATTACGCTTATTATTTCAGTGCACGGTATGTATCAGTCAACCTCTGTAGTCGTTATCTAGTTTAATATCGATTTAGCAGGGTATTTTGCAGTCGCTCACTGCGCAACTGGTCGTCTGCCCTTCAACTTCCTCTCGTGCCATATTCATAAACATTTGCATTCAATGCAAGCGCCTCAAGTGACAATTGTGAGTGCCATCGTCTTCGTCGTCGTCGTCGACGTCGTCCCTGGAGGCTCCATCTCCCGATCATATTTGCATATCGGCGGCACTTGGCGCTACACTCACATGTATCGCTAAAATGGCAAATCAAATGTTGCCAATTTGTGACAGACAACATCGGCAATTTGCATATCTCAGATGTTGGGAACAGTTCGGAACAGAACTGCCAACAGCTTTTAGTAATTCAGCTCGACTCGAGATAAGTACGAAATAAATCAATTTCATTTTCAATTTACTTCAAGTCGATATGATGGCATTATATTGACGCTTGCTGACTAAGCGATGGATTAGCTTACGTACATGTTTGACGTGCAGAAAGAGTAGGGTATGATAAACTTAGATTGTGAAATTTTGATTTTGATTTCATGTGATGGTCGCCCCAAAGTGTTGCCAGAGTGTTGAGAGAGTAAAAAAGTTAGGTTAAGTAACTGCAATGATTCTTGTTCTAAAACGACTTAACAAATATTTCAATTAATGGATTATGTTGATCATTTTATGTAGAGAGAGAGAGAGAGAGTGGGGTATAATAAACTTAAAATCTTTTTGCTAATTTATTCTTATTAAAGATTAACAATATTTAGAATATTTTTTGATATAAATTATATTTTTATAAATTTCTGTTTTATTATTTTCTTTTATTTTTTTTTTTTTAATTTTCCATTATTATTTTCTTGCTTTTTTTTAAACATTTTCCAGCACCAGGTTTCTTAAGGTCCAATGAGCTTTTCTTGCCACCTTCTTTTCCCACTTCTTCCATTTTGATTTTGTCAACAATTCCATTTTTTAGGCAGAATTAATGAATTCCCGCAAAAACTTTACCGAATTGAGCCAAAGATTTCGTAAAAGTTTTGGGCAAACAATTTAGGTTGTTGTTGTTGTTGCTGTTGCTGATATACATCTATCATAGAGAGCTCTTAAGTATTTTTCACAATTTATTTCCGTCACCTGCCACTTGGCACTTGACACTTTGCATATCTCTCCATTAGTTGGCAAAGCGTATTTGTTGTTCTCATTACACTTTGCTCTGGTTGTTGTCGCTGTTGTTGTTGTTGCATTGGATTCGACTGTTGTTGCCAAGTTTCAGCTCATTTTTCTTGCTTTTTTCGCAGTCGTTTTTATTTATTTAGGACAAGGTGTGACACAGGGTAGCAAACGCGTAGCTGGCTGCCAATTTGAGACTCTTAAGGATTTTGCGAGTTTGACATGCGTAACGCCATTAAATTTATCAATTGCCCAACGCACCCTTAACTGTCAACGATGTTGTTGCTGCTGCTCCAGCTCCTGTTCGTGTTGCTGTTGTTGTTGCTGTGTTTTTTATTTGATGCTTCAAAAATTTACAACTTTTTTCAATCAACGCTCGAACAACGACAACGACGACAACGACGCGTGGCTGCTGCGGTTAATTTTGATTATTTGCAGCAGCAACTTTGCCTCCGTCCACGTCTTTTATCCCCGAATCAAGCGAATAGTGGCAATTTATCATTAAATGGCAAAATGTTGCCCAAAGTGCTGTGGTTTCGCATTCAAGGGGTGTCAGCGAAAGGGGGCCGCCACTTGAAGTGCTCTTGGGGCGCTTGAAATCGCTTGATAAGCAAATCGATGTGTTGCTACATTTTAAAACGCAGTAATGGCATGTGAGATTGCGATTTAATGGCATGGTCACTCTAAAGCGTTGCCAGAGTGTTTAGAGGGGAATCAAATTAGGTTAAGTTAATGTTCGATAATCTGAAAAAACAATGAAAACATTTCTGACATAAGCTTTTAAATTGAAAAACATTATAAAAACTTCTTTCTTCAATGCTGAGGCAATGGCAAACTAATGTAATGGTCACCCTTAAGTGTTGCCAGAGTACTTAGAGAGAAAAAAATGAGGTTATGTATTACCAATGATTGTAGTTCGTAGGTATAAGATGTGTTTCTTTCTAAATATGACAAACTTTAAAAAATATTTCTAGCATAAGCTTTAAAATTTTTAAGAATTTATAAAAAAGATATAAAAATTTTATTTTTGTTAAATTGTAAATTTTCCAGCTTTAATGCTAAGATGACTATGAAGTTACGCAAACGTTAACCTAACCTATTTCAGCATTATACAATATGTATAAATCTCTTTAGAAGCAAGTTCAATATTATTTTCAATTTTGCCTGCAATAATTTAAGATTTATGACGGCCAGCGTAAAGTGTGTTTGCATTTGCATTTATAGCAGATGATTTTATGGCCATATTTATGGATACAATAAAAATCGGTGTTTTTGTTTCTTTCCCTTTACGGATGGGAACACGCTCTGTCGCAGGTGTGTTTAAGACAAAGCAATACGGATGCGCTGAAGTGGAAGGAGGTGAATGCGTGTGGACGCTCGATTAGAGAGAGAGAGAGAGAGAGAGAGAAAGGTAAAGCTTTAAGAATTGTAGCAGTTTATGGCTACCTCTTTTAGCCACTAAGTGGCAAACTAACGGCACTGCAATATGACAAGAGTTTTCACTTTTATTGCCAACATTTAACAGGCCATGACACGAGCACGACGATGCCTCAGTTTGCCCCAACTTGCCCCAGCGGTGTGGCGGCAACTTTTTCATCATCAATTTGCTTTATGGCTCGGAATGGCGACACGGTGCAGCCACTTGTCATAACAGCGGCGAGTTACTAAGGCAGAGAGGTAGAGAGAGGCAGACAGGCAGCTAGTCAGTTGGCTGGAACGGGGAGAGAGCGAAAGATACAAGATACAAAACTGCAGTAGCCGGGCAAAAAGCACTGCAGGCAGGCGAGCGGGCGGGACGGAAGAGAGAGGGAAAGGAAGAGCCAGGAGCAACCAGGCAGGCAGGCAGGCAGGCAGCTGGGCGCAGTTCTACCAATCTCGTTGCTAACCATTGTCATTGCCACTTTGCCAACATTTTCACACCCAACGCAGCAGCGCAGGCAGCGACAATTTGTCTGCACGAGCTTAGTGCACAGTGAGGCCGAAGCGCTCAAACCGAAGTAATTTATTTATATTTTTGCAAAGTCTACTGTGAACTTTGAATCAGAGGTAATTAAATATGTTTTACACAAGTTAAGTTATTAATTTTTATAAATTTATTATAATTTAAATTTATAAGTAAAATAATTAAGAAACAAATAATAATTTCATTTAATAAAAATTTTTTAAATATTTAAAAGAATTCAAAATTTACTAATTTTACTAAATTTAGAAGAAAAATAAGGATATAAAACATTAAACTAAGAAAATTTATTTAAGCAATTTCACTGGAATTCAAATAGTCTTTGAACCACTGTGCAGCTGAAACGGTAGCTAAGGCTAGCCGCGAGTGTTTAGCCCAGGTCGCATGTCTCTGGCGTGTAACCGGCTGCTATCTTTGTTGCATTTACCGCGGCTCCTTGCACCCTTGGCTGACCACAATCGCTTCAGCGATTTTGTTCGCATTATTCAAGCATAAACATGACCTGACACAGAGTTGACGACGACAACGTTTCAACGAGCTCTGCAAATGATGCAAAGCGATTGAAACAGTGAGGCTGCTGGGGCATTCCATGTGGCATGGCATCAATAAAATAGCTTCTGGTTCCTATGATTTCTATATTTACCATACATAACAATATTATCGTCGATAGCAAATTAATTGCTTTAAAGGAATTTATTAATTGCTCTTGAATTCCAAGAAATTGAAAACATTGCATAGCCAAATTAAGAATGGCGTTACTTATCGCGCAAACTTAAAGCTATTTATAAACAAGCCCAAGATGCAGATTATATATATGCTATAAGCTCACTCATGTATGCCTAAGTTTTGTGCCAAGCTCTTAGCTAAACAAGTTCCGGCCTTACATTTACATTATTAGCATATTGACAGGCACAGCCCTAGAAACTGTCTAGTCTAGAAAACTTTTGGCACTGCTTTGCCATATTTTAAAGGCAAAACTTTCCCAGCGAATCGACACAAGTCACGGCGCCCATTAATGGTGTCAGAGCTTCCGAGCGTACATTGCAGGTTTAATCTGTAATGTCTGTCTGGGGAATAACACAATGTGTAGAAGCAACTTTATAGCATTGGCTTTAAAAAGCCAGGAAAAATTTTGCACTTAATTGCAAGCAAATCAATGAATTAAATGTACTCATATGTGAAAATTAAGAATATTTAAAAGCTATATAAAAATGATTTTAAATATTTAAAAATGCTTTTAATTCATAAGTTCAAAATAAATTTATAACAACAAAGAATTTTGCTTTTATTCAAGAAAGAAGAAACACTAATGAGGTAAAAAAAAATTTTTAGCCTAAGAATTTTTTTTAAAAATTTTACTTCTTTTATTTTTTAAATTAAAATTAAATTAATTATATTATATATATTTTATAATTATATTTATAGTTAAATATAAATTATTTTCTTATTCTTCCTTCAACTGATTTAAGATAACTTTATATAAATACAAAAACAAAATATAAAAACTTCCTTTAAAATCCAAAATTACCTTGTTCGTTTCGTGCTAATTGTCCAGTTCCTCCATATAGCTGGGCTAGGTCTATTACAATCTTAGCATCTATTAGAACTACGCACTGTACGCATCGTTTAACATCAAACGATAATGCAGAGTCTCATTTGTAGCGTAAAACGCACAATTTAGCAAGCGTTTATTAAAGAAAACCGATTGAGATGCTTCTCGTCGGACCAAAACTTGTGCAAAATACACATACGTTCTTACATATGTATATTGTGAATTTATATTTATAGCCGAAAGCATAATCAGCGTAAGGCCACCACTCGAACATATTCGCTCTGTAGACTTCACACAAAGATGGGAAAATTCCTAGCAAAAGAAATTTCAAATTAATTTCATTTCAAATATGGCAAATTTCTAGCTGCATCTGCATCTGATTTTTTTTTTCCAACTAAACGCAAATTTCTTTAATGACGAAATGCCATCAAAAGAGTTTCTCAAGAGAGCCAATGAAAGGGTCAATGAGTACACAGAGAAAATTATGGAATTTATATAATATCAAAGGAAAAACCTTAACTTATGCATGTAGTTCAACAGATCATATGAATTATTTAAACATAAACATAATTAAAAATAGGTCAAATATTTTTGCTCAATTTACGAATCATAAACGCATCGATAGAGCACTAGTAAGAAATCGAGAGAGAGAGAAAGAGAGAAAAGGAGAGAGATCGAATATATTTGCTGATAAGCATTTCATATGTTTCAATCGAGGGAAACATAAGCTTAAAGCAGTTGTTTCACAGCATCCGGGCTCAGTTCTTAGCTCTCCGCGACTTTATTCGGATGTTAAACTTGGCAGTGATGAAATAAACAAAATGAAAACCAATTCGCAAATTCTCGTAGCTGTCGTCGTCGTCTTCGTCGTTTCCCTTATTGTTCCAATATTCTCGCAAAGCAATGATTCAGATGCAAACAAGGATATTGATCAATTAATAAATGAATTAAGTGAATCGATTAACAATAACGAAAAGGAAATTGATGAGTATGAAAAAAAATTACAAGAGGAGGAACAAAATAATGATCCAAATGAATTTCAAAATGCATCCATAAGCTTGGATAATGAATTTTCGCAATGTCAGGAAGAGTCTAAAAATCAAAAAGCCCAGTTAGCGGATCTTCAAAATGAAAAAATACAAAATGAGGCGGGGTTGAAAGAAAAGGACAGCGAAATTGCCAACCTCAACAAGGAACTAAAGAAATTTACAGAAAATAACTTAAATATGACACAAAAACAAGAAGATAACCTGTCCCTAATAAAAACCCTACAATCAACGATAGAAGACAAGAATAAGAAAATCTCCGAGTTAGAGATTCGATTAAATAAAACAGCAATGGAATCCAACGTCAAGGATAAACAAAATGCCGAGCTCGAAAATAAAAATAAAGAAAAAGAAAAGGAATTGCAAAATCTACGAATTAATAGCTTAACTGTTTCCAAGAAGCTAGAGGAATGCCAATCGCAGACGAAAAGCCTTCAAGCAAGTATTACATCACATGAAACCTCTATTAAAGAAAAAGATGATGAAATTACAAAACTCAATAACTCCAATAAACAAATGAATGAAAGTCGAGGTAAGATATTTTAATTTCGAGCCCAATGTGTGTTTTCGAACCACACTTGCAACTCACAATTTATACTTTTTTACTATCTGATCTATTTGTAGCTAGTGCAGAAATGAACTTCCAGAGCTGTCAAACAAATTTAGAAAAAAAACGCAACGAAATTGGTGAGTTGAGATCATAGAGATGATGTGCAAAGTTGTAAAAAATAATTTATTACTTCAGCTCAAAATGAAACAAATCACAATAAAAAAAAAAAAGACGTAACAAAAGAATTGAATAATCTCAAAACAGACAAAAATAATTTGAAGGATGCGCTGGGTAAGTTTAAATAATAATATTCAAATAGTAATCAAAACGTATCCCCTATTTTGTTTGCATTAGAAAAATGCCAAGCACTTGAGACTAACAGTAAAAAGACTATCGATGAGTTAAAGCAACAACAAACACAGAAACAAATCATGGAGAAAGAGCTAGGTAAATTTAAGTATAAATTGTACCACAAACTTCGTTTATATAATATTAGCAAACTTTTATTAAATTACTGTATATTTTTGTATTTATTTTTTTAGAAAACTGTCGAGCTAATGTTACCACCAGCAAAGAGGAGATTGATAAGCTTAAGAAAAATGCAGAAAATGTTAAAAAACAGCTAAGTAAATTAAACCCGTTAATAAATCAGCCAAAAAATTGAATTTTATTTAAATATCTTTTCTATTTAGGTAACTGCGAATCATTAAAGAAAACAATTGAAGAGAATAATGAAGCTGTTAAAAAAGAATGCAAAGAGAAAGAAGCTCAACTAAAGAAAAGAACAGATCATAGTAATCTTTTAGGTAAATATAACCCAATAGATACATTCCAATCTAAATAGTCTTTTATAGAGCAATGTGAATCAAGGCTAACTTCTTGTCAAAGAAATACCACAAGCCTTGTAGCAGAAATTGAGAAAAAGAATAAGGATAACAAAGATTTGAAGACCAAATATGATAATGGCAATAATTCATTGGGTAAGCATAAATAGTCTTTAATATTTTGTCTTACTGTTATTTATATCCTGCAGGAAAATGCCAAGCTAAAATCAAGGATAGTGAAACGAAACTTAAGGAACTTTCTAAAAAAGCTACAAATGCATCAAAGGCGCTAGGTTGATCTGGAATTTGACCAAATATGAAGGGGAACAACTATTAATTTAATTTTTTTCAGGCGATTGCAAGAAGTCAATAGAAACAATTAAAAACAAATTAGATGCTCTTGAAAAAGAATCCAAAAGGAAAGAAGCTCAACTTAAGGAAAGAACAGATTCAAGCATTGCACTAGGTAAATATAACCTTATATATGTTTTCCAATATAATTCTTCATTTACAGATCAATGTGAATCGAGGTTCACTTCTTGTCAAAGAAACACCTCAAGTCTTGAAGCGGAAATTAAACGGGAAAAAGAGAATAATATTGATTTAAAGGTCAAATATAAAAATTGCAATGGCTGCCAAGGGAATCTCCGTGATAGGAAAGCTTCAATTGCATTAAATGAGCTAGGTTGATTAAAGTCTTACTAAAATTTGTCAAGAATTAACTAGTAGTATTCCATTTTTAGAGAGTTGCAAGTTATCGAAGCAAACTATGGAAAACAATTTAAATGATCTTAAAAGAGAAAAGGATGGGCATAAAGATAAACTACAACAGATAATCAATCAGCAATCCATTGCCTTGGGTGAGTACAGCCCAAAAGTTTATTCCTGATCTAAAGAGTCTTATGTAGGTCAATGTAATTTGAATAAGACATCCTGTAATACTCAAATGAATAGCCTAGAGACCACCCTGGAGAACTGCACCTTCAAAATGAATTTATTATTTAGGTACCTCGGTAAGTATAGTTTCCAAATTATGTACATATGCATAACATTAAAAAGCATAACTTCCATTTAACTTAGAGGATTGTCGATCAAAGATCAACCCAAGTGATGCACAGTGCAAAACGAATTTAAGTAAGTTGCACTCGAGTATATAAGAGTTCCCAATTTTAATTCTCTCACACAGATATTTGTCAGACGGATCTCACATCATGTTCCAAAAGGCTTTTGGAAAAGGATCAGGAATATAATAACATATGTAATTGTTTACAAAACTGAAACCAATTTTTGAAAAATAACTAAATGTCCTCTTATTTAGTTCCATATGTACAAGCCTATAATAATCTTAATTCCAATTTCTTGGCAAAAGATAGACAACTGACATCATGTACAGCTGCAAAGCAGAGTAAGTAAAACATGCGGTCTCTTAGTTTTCCATCCTAATTCTCTTTTATAGGTCAAGAGGATTCATGTTCCAAACAAAAAGAAGACATACAAAAGGACTGTGCTAGAAAGCAACAAATTAACTTACAAAATTTAGGTATGTTTCGTAATTAGAAAAGTTGACCTTTAAATATACTTTATAAGTTGCCATGTGAATGAAAATGAAACAAATTAAATTACATTTTGTTTGGTACAAATTGATACATAAGTTTCATAATTAATTTGACTTAAGCTAATAATGACTTTATTTTTTCTATAGCTGCCTGTGAAAGCGGTAAAAGAGGAGGGACTAGTGGCTATGATTACAACAGAGAACGGAGAATACAAGAGAATCCACAAAATTCGTTAAACCAACCAAGATTAACAACAATTGTGACACATTCTATTACATATTCACAAACTAGAAAATGTTTCAATTTGGATAATGATGTCTCCATTAGCCTATCAGGCCATCAATTAACTGTGAAATGTATTAGGGACATTGCTGGACCCGGTTGGATTGTGATTCAGCATCGTTTCAATGGAGAGTTAAATTTCGAAAAGCAATGGGCAGCGTACAGAAAGGGATTTTTTTCTGAAAGTGGTGAATTTTTTTTGGGGCTGCAAAACATACACCTCTTAACCAACCGGGAACCACACGAGTTATATATTCAGCTGACTGATAAAATGAATAACAAGTACTTCGCTCATTACGACCATTTTAGGATAGGCAATGAAAGAAGTCAGTACCCATTGGAGTCCCTTGGAGCGTTCAATGGCAATATAACCAATTCCTTATCTTCACACATCAATACGATATTCACAACGAACGATCGGGATAATATTGCTGGAACGCGCCGTTGTGCAACGCTTTATAGAGTTGGCTGGTGGTACACACCAAATTACTGTGGAGCAACGTGAGAAAATGTTTTTTGTTAAGTTTTCTTTTTCTTTAATTAACAAACTTATTTTATATAGTAACTTAAATGGAAACTACAAACAGGGCTTTCTTTGGTATGATGACAGTCGCCGATATGTACCTTTAAGCGAAGTTCGCATGATGATTCGCCCAAAGTCTTAAAATGAACATTGGTAAGGATACCAACGCCGAAATAAAGCAATTGATGCTGATGATGATTTTTAAATATCTGTTTGTTTTTATTCTAAATACACGATGAGAACAAATTAAGTTTTGGTTTGGTGTTGAGTAGCGAAATAAAATTTTGCATAAATATTGCAATCTAATTGAAATCTTATTATTCTCTAATATGACTCTGTATATATGTTTTCCTCACAGATATATTAACAAATATTTAACTTAGTACTTCGCGTATTCTTATACATAGTTTCGCTGCAGTCAATCAATGCCGAAGCCAAAGCAGTTTATCCTCTTATGTGCGCCCCAATGGAGGCAAGACAATGCCAGGCTAATACTGCAATCGATAGCAAATTAATTAATATAATCTCCCTGGGTCGCATCCCATAATCCTAATGCGAGTACCCGCTCAGAGTGCATTCAGTGCGAATTTCATGCTCCACCGACCATGTGCAGACCGCGAAATATTTTGCCTAGCAGCGGGCCAAAAGCCAACTGCAATTAGCGTCGGCCAAATGAGGTGTCCGGCCAAGGCAAGTCCGGACCAGCCTCAGTGGGCGCACTTAAGCTCTTAAGTCGTGTTTTATAGACTCAAAGAGCTTGGGTTTGCCCAAGAACCGACTATAATCAATGGCAAATTAAGTGGAAAACAGTATATTAATTGCATACGCCGGAGACTGTTTAAAGTTGTAATCGAAACACAATGAAGTTTTATATGACTTCATGTGTATCTATTATAATAAAGATACTATAAATTAATTTGGCATTCTTTATGTTCAAAACGAAGCATAGTAGACATCTGGGACAAAAGGGTAGTCGAGCTATCTGTCCGTCTGCCTGTCCGTCTGCCTGTTGCAACACAGACCAGTCTCTCAGCTTTAAAGCTATTTTAATGAAACTTTGTATACATGCTTCTTATTGCTGCACGTTGTAAATAGGTCGAAATGAGCCAGATCGAACCGATATATCGTATAGCTGCTCTAACACCTATCGTTCGATTTTTGTTAATTTTAAAGATATCGCTATGAAACTTTCCATATACAAATATATATCCTACAAAAGATTGCACATACAATATCCACGATTATTATTGCTATGCTCATTTTAAGAACATTGCAAAAATATTTTATTGTGCGAAGTTCTGAGCCCTTTTACAGCGCGTACTAAACATTATATATATACATATATACATATATTATTCGCCTCGGCAACTGAAGATTTTTAAATGTTTCGCGCACAGTTGCGAATACAAATCACCTGCGAATCACGCGGAATACGCATCGAACATATATCCGTAATGCGGGTGGAAAGTGCTTCAAGGACGCGTAAGTCCTCTCTAAATTGCCACAAAATCTGCTAGACCGTAGAAGAAGAACCCCAAAGAACCATCGAGAGCCGACGCGACGCTCAGGTGACGAAATGCGTCTTGACGCTGCTACGTGATGTGCCTGGCAAAGGCTCGAAAATGAGCCAAAAATGGATGCCCAAAAGAAGAAGGAAAGTAAATCCCCGACGTAGAGAGAGAGAGAGAGTGGGCACACAGGGTGGCACATTAGGTACAGGGTGGGGCGGGGCAAATCCCCCAATGGGTGGCAGACAGACAACAATGACTGGTGGCATAAGGCGGCGGCGGCAGCAGTGCCAGCAAATGCAATCAATACGCATAGACGGCACATAACAGGTATCAGGAGCCCAAGCTCCCCAACCCAGCCGGAGTATTATGTATTATAGATGCGCGCTTACACACACACACACACGCATACATATATGCGTATGTATAATGCATGGCAAGCTGGTCGTGGGCACGTGAAAAATCAACGCCAGGCGTAATCTATTAAATTATCCTAATTTCATCACGCACCAAATCCCTTTAGCCGTGAACCGTTGTCCCTCGCCAGCCAGGCAATCCCCCCAATCCCCGGGTGGAAAAACAATAAAAATTTGCATAATATCGGTATAATATTTTAGCATTATGTGCATGACAAAGGTGCAGAAAGTAACGGTATTATGTGCCAGACATTTGCCAGCCCAAGATTTTCACCAGCTCAATTTTTTTTGCGTGGGCACGGTGGGGTGTGGCTTAGATATGCCACGTTAATGGCGCATAAATGTGGCAACACATGTTGCCAGCAATTCCAATGGCATTTTTCATGCAACTGCTGTGAATAGTTTGCATAGCAATGGCTAGTCAGAAATGTTAGCTAGAAAAAGTCACTAGAAAAAAGTGACAAGAAAAATCGACTCATTCGTTTTCACGCATTTTCCGCTTTGTTCTTCGTGAAAAGCTACAGCAATTAGTACTTGGCTAATTACGTAGATTTTCACTGGAAATTAACTGCAATTTGTTTGGGCAGGTCGAGGGCAAAAAAAAACGTGGAGAATGGCGAGAAAAATACCTTTGGTATACCCTTGCAGAGGGTGTATTCATTTTGGCCAGAAGTTTGCAACGCTATAAAGTATATATATTCATAAACAGCATCAATAGGGTAGTCGAGGTAGCCATGTCCGTCAGTCCCTATATCCGTCTGTCCGTCTGTCTCTTGCAACGCGAATTAGTCTGTCAGTCTTAGAGCTATCTTGATGAAACTTGGTATTCATTTTTCTTACTGCTGCACGCTGTAAATAAGTCGAAACGAGCCCGATCGGACCGATATATCGTATAGCTGCCATAGAAACTATCGGCTGACTTTTATCATTTTTCAAGATATCGCTGTGAAACTTTACTGATATAGACATATATTATATATAATATATAATTATGCCTATTAAATGTTATGCAAGTCTAAAAATCGAGCAGATATATCGTTAAGCTGCCATAGAACCTATCGGCAGATTTAATATTTGGCGTAACTGCAAGGGTATGAAACCTTCGGCGTGCCGAAGGTATCCTTTCTTTCTTGTTTATAGTATAGTATATAAAGTGTGTTGAAATTAAAGCTAATAAAATAAATAAATAAAAATTTAATTAAAATCAATTTTTTTGAAATATTTCAAAAATTGTAAAATAGGAAAAAATATTTTATTAAATTTTTGAAAATAATTGAAAAATTATTAGATAAGCAAGCAAATATTCTTTAGCTGCCAAATGAATTCTACGACGTCTCAAGCAAATTAATGTGGCCATAAATAAGTTGGCTTCTTGAAAGGACTCCCCCGGTCATCTATCAGGCGCTTTGGCATTGGGTTAGTTATGCATTTCAGAGTTCTGGGCTGGCCATAAACTACACTTGCATAAATCTAATCTGGCGCATTTGTTATTGTGTCTCCAATGACTCTTGGCCGTCTCTCAAGAGTCTCGCATAATTTATCATATTCGCCGGGGGCGTTTTGCTCATTTGCCAAGCCGCGTGCAATGAACTTCCACCATGGCCGAAACTAGCCGAATTAAGCCACATCAATTGCAATATAGCGTTTTTTTTTCTGCCTCTTCTTTTGCTTTTCCTATCAATAGGCAAATGTGCAGAAGTCACATATGCGAAGAGCTTTGCGGTTGAGCTTTGATGATGATGATGATGAGGGAGGCGATTTGGGACGAGCCGCGGGACATTGATGCGTAAGAGAGCGTAAAATGAAAGGAAATTGAAATGCGGGTAAATTGAATTGGTCACAGAAGCAGAAGAGAGAGAGAGAGCCTTTGCTGTCCTGTGTCCTCCAGTCTTCAACTTGCCCGCAGCGCAATGATGTGCCATGGTTCGTTTAACTTGGAGAAACTCACAAAAATAGCAGAGACATAACGCCCGCAAGTATGCAACAACTTTCGCTTCGACTTACTCATTGAGTTCAATCAAATATTCAAAGCAAATCGGCTAGAGGAAGCTGCTGTCCCTGCCCTTTCTCTTTCACTCGACTTTGGACGAGACTTCTGGCAATGCATAATTAAAATCCATTAAGTGTAATTTTGCAACTCTTTCGATTACTTTTTCTTATAAATAATATGCTGCCTTTTGCTGCCTCGGCTGCTGCTACTCTTGACTTCGGGTAAACTTTTCCTAATGAATTCGATTGAATAAAGTCAGCGGAAAAGCGGGGAAAAAAACTCGGCAGTTTTTCTTGAGCGCAATATGAATACCCTAGACCTGTTGATAGCAGTGAAGGGTGTTCGAAAGTCGTGATAAAAACTTGCAGTACTAAGAAGAGATGCAAAGTGAACAATTTTAGACAGTAGAGCCCATAAACTCTCCCTAAACTCACCCTACCTGCACTTGAAAGAAGACTACCGCAAACGTGTATACCCTAAGCATACCCTGTACTCGCTATTTACAGTCAAATCGTATAGTTTTTGCATATGCCATTAATTTCGATTGTTTGATTCGTTCTCGGAGAGGGGAAGGGCAGAGGCAGAGGGGAGAGGGGGAGGGCAAGGGGAGTGGGAGTGGGAGGTTGCTGTCATGGTTCATAAATTTTGCAGCAGGCAAATTTGTTGGCCTCATGAATAGCAAAGTGCAAAATTCAATCAATTTGAGCCATTTACTCGTTCGAGTGTTTTGTAACCTGGCCACAATGGTCATTCTCACTGAGTCTCTGCAACCATTCGCATTCACATTCACTTGGCATCTCTCCCTGTCTCTCTCTCTGTGTGAGTGTGTGGTGTGTGTGGCTTGTGTTTTTGACATACCTACCGGAGGACATGCATTGAAAATATTTGAAAAGTTCATCAATTGTAAGAGTTTTCCAATTAATACACACACACACACGCACACACGTATGTGGCACACACATACAGAGGGGAGAGGGATTGGCTTTTGATTTAGTAATGTGCACTCGGAATTTGCATCATCCAAACTTGTTGTAGTTGTTGTTGTTGTTCCAGGCATTTCATGGATTTGATGGCCTGTTAATATTGCAAGCCATCCGATATGCCGAGCCTCGGGCTAGTAATACGCATTTAATTGAATTTTTTGCCGAGCTTAGCTCAAAGTTTACTGAGCCTAGAGGAAGAGAGAGAGAGACAGAGGGAGAGAGAGAGACAAAGTTGTGCAACAAAAGATGCTGAGGTAACTGAGAAAAGGTTTATGGAAAACAGAAATAAAAAAGCAAACAGAAAACTTTGATAACAAATTTGTAGCAAGGTTTTAAACGAATATAGCAGAACTATTTGTGAGCTATAAAAATATTTAAATATAAAAAAAATATTATAAATTATTGAATTTATTTAATTTAAATTTCTTTTGCATTACAATATATTTTAAAAATTATTTTAATAATTTTTTAATGAACTTCAAGCCTAATCTAATTTTTTTGCTATAACAATAGCAATTTTTTCAATAATTATTAAAAATAATTATTTAAAATTTATTAATTATTCTTTAAATTATTTGAAAAATTTGTATGATTAAATTCAAACTAGACCTTATTTATTTCTCACATCAGTATATTAATTTTTCCTATATTTATTTCCGCAGATCATTTAATTTATTTCCCAACGATTGCTGCTTTATTTACGAGTTATATCGAGCGTAGTAGTCGCTGCCAATAAATACTCTGTATTTTGTTTATTTAAACCGAGTTGCATGCGGGGCAAAAAGTCAATTTATGGCATAATGAACCGCAAACCGGTAAACTGTCGCCCAATTCGAAACCAAGCCAACACTTTAATGCACTCGCCGCCAAAAACAAAAATCAACATACAGAGAAGATGATGGGTAGTGGGAGGGGGAGGGGGAGAGGGAAGGGAAGGGGAGGAGGGGGAAGCGCACTTATTGATTTAATATCTGCACTGCCTGAGGCCAATTTAATCATCATTTGTAGAAAATAATTAAAATTTACAAAAACAGCAACAGGCAGTCCGAAAAGCAGGCGAACGAGTTCGGCCATGCGAGATCTTCCTCTCTCTCTCTCCCTCTGTCACTCTCTGTCTCGCTTGCTCTCGCTTGAAGAACTTAATATGCATGGAAAAATGTTTTAATAACCTGCAACAGCAATAAGAGGCAGTCAGAGGTTGCAGCAACAGACAGGCAAGCATGGAGTGAGGCAGAGAGACAGGCAGCAGGGAGAGGGAGACGGAGACAGAGAGACAGAGACAGCGAGACGAGCAGACATCTCAATGAAACTTCGAGGCAAAAACTGCAATTGCAGCTGCGACTGTAACTTCATGTCTGGCACTGTGCCCCCAAAAAGCAAAGGGTATAGTTAACAGTCTAAATATGATTGAAAAATAAGCGCAAAGATACCCAGTAATATTTCGAGAAACAACTGAAAGATAAGTTATTTATTAAGAGTTTTTTATATTTAGTTAGTTTAGTTATTTATTTATTTATTTATAAAACTTAAACTATTTTTTAAAATATCTATAAGATTTTTACTTAATTAAAAGATATAACTTTACTTTAATATTATTATAAATTATTTTATTTATTTTAAATAGATCTCTTAAGTTACCCTTAAAATATAAGGTGAGTCTGGATACTATCAAGTTAAAAAAAAATATATTAAAATACTTTTGAATATATATTCCAATTTGTAAAGTATATATTCATGTATGTTGAATTCTTCTGCACTGTTCTCTATTTTTTTTTTACTTTATGGAGTATACCGTGCATTTTTTCGCTTAACACGCATGTGAAAATTTCAAAAAAAAAATCTCAAATAAAATTCACGCGATTCTTTATTGCGGGCCATAAAATGTGCTAAATCGTTTGACATTGCGCAGACAATTTGAAATAGCGCGCAATAATTTTTGCATAGTTTTTGGGGGCTGCCACGATTTAAATAGCCGACGCCGCCCATAATCCCGACACATAGTTGGACACGGTTTAGGTTTACAGTTGGCGTAGCTCATAAATAAGCAGCACATGCGAGTGAACGAGGGCAGACAAGGGACAGAGACAGAGACGGGCGGCTCCTCTAGGAGCATCTTCGCTGTGTTTCACTATCGGTTCGCCGCCTTTTGTTGCCCCTTTTACGATCCACAGCAAATGTCTAAATACGACGTAAGCAAGTACGTAATACGAGATGTGTGTGTGTGTGCGTGTGTGTTTGTTTGTCTTCTGCCGAGGCTGGGATGGGGGCGACGTAAGTGCCATTTCAAGCTCATTAGTGGCCATAATTAGCCAGCTCAGTTTATGGCCCACAGACACAAACGGCGCGCTCGGAGACAAAGATACAATTTGCAGCTCGGAGCAGACTGCGAGAGAATGCGAGGAACATTATGCGAATATTTTATTTGCCAAACTATGCTGAATTCTAGACACCCTTCAAAATGCCTATACATAGTCAAATCGAATGAAACGATTGCGAGAATTAGATAGATAATAAAGAAGCAAAGAGTTAGGAAAAGATTTAGAAAATTTTGAAATAATATTTAAAAGTATTTGATGCTTATAAAAAATTTATAAATATTTTAAGAATTTATGAAAATTGCAAAATAAAATTAAGGACTTATTCGGGAAAGTTTTTTAAAATTTCAACAAATTTTTTTAGGATTTTATACAATTTTTTTTTAGAACAAATATATGTCTTAAAGTATAAACTTAAGGTTTAAAGACACTATAGATACGACAATGTATATGTGTATATATCTATATGTATTTATTTACGTATATATGTTTCATAATAATAATCTGTACAAATCAATATGGAATTCAGTTTTCAATGAGTTTGTGAATTGACAATGGGAAACATTCATATTTATACAATAAAACTCAACTGCTTAGCACTTCCACAAAGATTTTCTCACACACACACACAAAGAATTGTTCAGTGGGTATCATAAGACCATTCTACAGTTATAGCTACCTTATGGCATTTCCTTTTATCTGCGGTTAATCCCCCATTTCAATACGTGCTACGTGCAAACGGCGAAACACTCGACCAGAAAGAGCATCATGTGTTGCCCTCGAACAACAACAACAACAACAACAACACCAACAAAAGAGAACAAAACGCAGATACTTTTCGGCTGCTCTCACATTATATTTTACTTTTTTTCTTTTATTTTCGCTATGTGTTGCCTGCTTCTACATCTTCTTTTTTGCACCATTTAAAGATTTTGCCAAACAGCAGACGAGAGGAAGGAGGGAAGTAGAGTGGGGGAGAGGTGTGAGGCTTGCGCTAACTTTATGGCCCCGTGCATTACAAACTGAAACATGTGTTTATTGTCCGACTCTCTCCCTCCCTGTCTCTGCCTTTCCCTTTCTACTCCCTTCCCCTCCTCCCTCTCTGCAGCTATGCGAATCCGAAGTGACTCTGCGTCTGGGCAGCTGGAAAAATGCTTATTTTTACTGTCAGCAAGGCGACACTGCACGAAGAAGCTGCAACACTTCAAATGACACTACCAACTCCCCCCTCCCTTTGCCACTTCGCCCCTCTGCACTTACCCCTTGTTTGCCCACAAATTGCTAGTAAAATGTGAGACGCGGTTTCTGCTCATTTGTTTGCATTTAGTAGCTGCCTCTGCATGTGTGTGCGAGTGAGTGTGTCTGAGTGTGTGAGAGTGTGTCTAAAGCATGCAGCTGTTATTGTTGTTCTTGTTGTTGCCGCTGCTGCGAGTTTTTGCCAGGTTGTCATTAACAAATGGCAAATTAAATTGTGCTTTAATTTGGTTGTGCCTCCCCTCGAGAAATGCGGAAATCTTTGCCAGGCACTTTATAGGGTGTGTGGACTGTCGCCCTGCATATTATTCCTGCAGACGTAATATATGTTCTTTTAAGTGCATGAAGCCCCAGGTTGTTAGGCAAAATAGCTCGAAAAAAAGAAATAAATTATAAAATATTTTTTAAAAATTATTTATAATATATTTAGAATCGTTTATAATTTCTAAACAAGAAAGAAAGGCTACCTTCGACACGCCGAAGGTTTTATACCATTGCAGTTACTCCACATATTAAATCGGCCGATAGGCTCTATGGTAGCTAAATGATATATCTGTTCGATTTTAATAAAACATGCATAGCATTTAAAGGACATACTTAGACATATATCAGGAAAGTTTCACAGCGATATCTTAAAAAATAACAAAATTCTACCGATAGGTTCTAAGACAGCTATACGATATATCGGTCCGATCGGGCTCGTTTCGACTTATTTACAACGTGCAGCAATAAAAAACATGTATATCAAGTTTCATCAAGCTAGCTCTAAGACTGAGAGACTAGTTTGAGTTGCAACACACAGACGGACAGACAGACGGACAGACGTAGACTTCCCTATTGATGCTGATTAAGAATATATATACACTTTATAGAGTCGGAGATGTCTCCTAAAGTGCGCTGCAAGCTTCTGGCCAAAATTAATATACCCTCTGCAAGGTTATACAAATTATTAAGGTATATTTTACTCACTTTAAATAGCTTACTCTAAAATACAACTAATCAAATCGTTCAAGCATTTTAAACCTTCCGAAACCAAGTGCACTTTAAAGCAATCTATTCACCTAGCAAAGCTTGTGCAAATCTTTGGGGGAAACCTTGAAAAATTACCTGCATGCTGGGCACACTGCAAACTGGAGCAACACTAAAGAGCCCTATCAGAGCAGAAGCCACGCCCAGGCAATTCCTGGGGAAACTTTACCAAGCTGCAATTGAAATTCTCCAGAGTGAAATAACTCAGCATTGCGAACGCCCACCAGATTTGCCATTCGAATGTGCCGCACTTCGATTAAATGCCTCAGAAATCTGGGAACACATGTTGAAGCTGAAGCAGCCCCCCTCCCCCTCTCCCTCTTCTCACTCACCCTGCCAGCACACACAACACAAAGCACTGCAGAGAGAGAGAAGGGAAAGGGCGAAAGGTTTTCTCGCATCTATTAAGCTTTTGACATTAGCATGAAAAACGCATTTTTCTTGGCCAAAACGAAATGCGAGCGGAAATGTTTTAAATAACTTCCGAAGTTTTGCGGGAATAGGTGACAAAGCAGTCAAGGCAGGAGGGGGAAGAGGGAAGAAAGGAAAGGGAGAGAAGATTGCTTGGCTTTACTTTGTTGCCTTTTGATTGAATAAAATTGTGAAATTATTTCTCGCACATGTAGTAAAGTGTGAAAATGTTTTCGCTTTTCCTTACACTTTTCTTTCCGGCCCGACGCTTTTCAATTTTCCTTCTTTTTTCTGCTGCTGCTGCTGTTGTTGTTGTTGTTGTTGTTGTGTGTTTGGCAACTTTTGCGCAAAAGTTTTGCATATTTACGCAATTGAATTGTTTACATCGCATTGATGACTTTGAAGGGTTCAGAGTTGACAACTTTTTACGGCGGCAGTGCGAAAAGTTTTTTTTTTTTCATGTGCTGCCAACGTGTCGTATACTTTATCAATTGTTGGCAGAAAACGCTGATTGATTTCACTTTTGGGGTGCGGCGACAAATTGATGAATTATCGCTGGGAAAACGTATTAATCGTTTGCTTTTTAAGGCATCTCTGAAAAGTTCGGGATGAATAAGATTGATCGCGCGGTATTGTTTATAAAAGTATTCAGCCATAATGCAAAATAGTTGAGGCAAAGTAAACAAATTATGAGCTAAAGAAATTTTAATCTTCTGCTCAGCTAAAGCTTTTATTCCTAAACAATTGTTTAAATAAATTAAATTTGATTCAACTTGGCAGATTAGTGTGCGCGTGTGTGTGTGTGCTGTAGATAAGCAACAGACATCGCCCCCTAACTGGCCCCTAGTCGTGTCTATCTTGGCCCAATCTCAAGCCAAAACGTAGACAAAACGCTGCGAAAAGTTGGCAACGTCTGCGTCACAGAAACTTTTCAATGCGAGTGAGCGAGAGGGGGAGAGGGAGGCAGAGGGAGGGAGGGGAACTCTTGGCCCATTGACAAAAGTTGACATATGCAAAAACACATACAAATTATCAGCACATTTATCTGGGGAAATAATGCACGAATGAAAAGTTTTGATTTATTTTTAAGCGCAAAGTTTTTGCTCTGTCACAATTTTGATGAGGGTCTAAAGACGACAGGCAGACAGACGGACGGGCAGACGGACAGACAGAGAGAGAGAGAGAGACGCAGAAAGGCAGACAGGCTGAAAAACAGACGTTCAAATCGAAATACAAAATGCAAAATCAAATATGACAGCCCCCAACCCCCTCACGCCCCGCCCCTCCCCTTGGCATCTCTACCAGCTGCAAATGAAGCCAATAGCAAACGACTTGAGCTGCTTGTCTTAACGGGCTTAAGACGCTTAAGACCTATTAACGTCTTCGAGTGCCAAAGTTCATTTGGCATACCTGGCGCAGGAACAGTTCAAACTGAGCTTAAGAAGTTTTTGAATATTATTAATTTATTTGATTTGTAGTTGAAAACTTTTTGCTTGATGGATGGATTCAGCAAAAGCTGCGAATTCCCAGAGGATTTGAGAACTAAACAAGGAGAGGAATATTTGATGAGGTATTGTATCTTATTAATTAACAAACAATTTAATACAAATTTCTATGTTTTCTATGTTTTCTATGTTCTCTATGTTTTCTATATTTCTATGTTTCTATGTTTCTATATTTCTATATTTCTATATTTCTATATTTCTATATTTCTATATTTCTATATTTCTATATTTCTATATTTCTATATTTCTATATTTCTATATTTCTATATTTCTATATTTCTATATTTCTATATTTCTATATTTCTATATTTCTATATTTCTATATTTCTATATTTCTATATTTCTATATTTCTATATTTCTATATTTCTATATTTCTATATTTCTATATTTCTATATTTCTATATTTCTATATTTCTATATTTCTATATTTCTATATTTCTATATTTCTATATTTCTATATTTCTATATTTCTATATTTCTATATTTCTATATTTCTATATTTCTATATTTCTATATTTCTATATTTCTATATTTCTATATTTCTATATTTCTATATTTCTATATTTCTATATTTCTATATTTCTATATTTCTATATTTCTATATTTCTATATTTCTATATTTCTATATTTCTATATTTCTATATTTCTATATTTCTATATTTCTATATTTCTATGTTTCAATGTTTCGATGTTTCTATGTTTCCAATGGCACATGTATAATATGATATTCTCAGCTTACCACAAGAGGTCGCTCACTCCACTTTCCTGCCAAAGTGTAAAGGTATTGTCTTATTTGATGACCTCGGTGAGGAAGAGAGAGAGAGAGGGGAAGAGAGAAGTCGGACTATTACATCGATTTATCAACATGTCAACATATTTAATGAGACGGGGTTAAGGACATTTGTGCTCGAAACGTTTCAATGCGGATGCGGATTCGATGGCTGCCAACTCAATAATATGCCAGTGCCAATATTGCGTATACGCGCCGTCAGCCGGTCATTGTTCTGGCCATTGTCGTTTGGCATTGCTGCTGCTGCTGCTGCTGCTGGTGCTGCTGTTTTGCTAGCTGGATTTGTTTGCAGTAAGCGGAAATAGTTGTAGAGGGGCTTCCCTGCCCTGCCCTGCCCTGCCCTGACCCGTTCCTTTCCTCCCTTCGGTAGTGTGTGTACTCGCATGTTGTTGAAGTTTATATACTGGATAAACTGTACGGCCAACTGACGTATGCATGTCCTCGACAGCACAACCAACACACACTTACACACTTGCACACATGTGCCATAAAAGCAAATAACTGTCGTGTGTGTGCAGTACGATTAGGCGGGAGGGTGGAGAGAGAGAAGAGGAGGTGCTGCCTGACAATTTGAATGGATATCGGTGAACCAAACCGAAATAGTTGTCAGCGCATACAACATGTAACTGGGAGCCTGTTCAAGTCCTTGTTTATCCTGTCAATTGTGCTGTGCCGACTGAGCCCGTCACTGGGCCACAAACATGGCCAAATCCTTATCGACCTGGCTTGGCCATGCTGGCTTGCCCCACCCCAGCCCTCCACAACAACAAGTTCATAAATATATTTTCACCAGAATTGACAGTAAAGAACAAGGGACAGTAGCTAGAGTTGAGTATGCCAGACTATGTGATACCCATTAGGCATATCAAAATTCAAGAAACTATCGAGTTTGCGGATAATTATTGTACACAACAAAAACGAACCTTCTAGCTATAAAATTAAGCTTGCAATTCGAAGTTTTTTGTTTTCTGGAGGCTGTAGGGGGCGTGGCTAAATTTTAATAAAATCTTCATTTAGATGCAATAGAAACACATATTTAAACCAAATTTGATAGCTTTAGCTCCTTTAGTCTCTGAGCTAAAGGTGTTCATACAAACAGAGCGTATATCGTATAGGCACTTTATGCGGATTAGGAATATATATGCATATACACCATAGAGTCATGTGACTCCACGCATGCATTTTTTAGCAATTCATGGCCTAAAAAGTCACCGCAAGAAAATGTTGCACAATTGGCAAATTGTTTAACAGTTTCGCATTGTTAGTTTTGCCTGCGGTTTTGTACTGTTATTAAGCCAGCAGCTGTTGCGTTTCACAAAATTTAATGAAGTGTTCGCAGCACACGCACACACACACACACCGACATAAAGAACACACACACACGCACAACAAGTGTATTTTATGTTTATTTGGTTTTAGGCCGAAAGTCTTTCAATTTGCCTGCCAAGTTGCTGTTGTAGTTGTTGTTGTGCTAGTTGTTTATGTAGTTGTTGTTGCTGCTATTGTTGTTGTTGTTGCTGTTGTTGTTGCTGTTATTGCTGACAGACCAAGCGAACTATGGCAAAGTAAACAAACTGTGTTTAGGCGTCCTTTCCATAAATACAAATTAATTGGCCTTACTTCATTGTTGTTGCCAATTGTTTTTCCAGCCCAGTACGGCCTCTCCTATGGCATTTCATTTCGACTCCTGCATATCGTGCATTGCATAACCAGGCACATACGCACTCACATTCACAATAGCAGAACCTTATTTATAATTGAGCAATTATCAAAGTATGCAAATAATGGTCGAGCTGGCTCTGCAATTGAGCTGAGATGTTTGCAAATGAATTATTTACAAAAAGAAATTGTACGCAAATATGAATACAAATTTCTTACAAAATTTGCAAAATAAAATATTTATTTTACTATGTTTTAATAATTAATTATTTTTGTTTTTTTGAACAATTGAAAAGGGTCAATCAAAAAGGAAGGACTCTTTTCTATAGAAATAAGCATAATAATAAGTTGTAAATTTTAAATGAGTTTATTTTAGCATTTCTAAAATGCAGGATTACTAAAAATAAACATAAACAAAATTGTATTCCAGTTTGACAGATTTGCGAGGGGCAAAAGTGGGCGTGGCCCAATTTGAAAGAAATGATTTGCGACATTGCAATTCATACAAATCTTGCCTCACAATTTGTTGCCTTTAGTCAACGAGATCTGGACGATCATGCAGACAGACAAACGGGCACACAGACCGACAAACATGACTATATCGACTTCCCTATTGATATTGATTCAGAATATATATAGTTTATGAGGTCGCAGATGCCTCCTTCTTCTGCCTGTTACGCACATTCCGAGAAACCCATTGGACTATGCATTTCTTTAAATCTTTGCAATAAAATTAAGTTTTGGATAATTCTTTTTTTCAGTTTCCCAAATGCAGGATTTCTAAAGGGTATCAAAACGTAAATGAGACACATTTCAGGACTTAGTATAACAAAGTTAGGGTGGGTAAAAAGTGAACTAAGGTTTCTACAATTTTATGAAATTTCTAAGCCTGATTAGAGACCTTCAATTCGACCTACTTTTAATCATACTCTTTCTCATTCCATCTGCCCCACTCTGCCTGCCACTTTTTTACACGTACAGTCAAGCTGTTAGGCATACCCTATGTTATGTAAGTACATCCCATATTGTATAAAAATCTCATATTGTATATGCATAAATATATAAAAATATATGTATGTATATCGCACAGTGTAACAAACATAACGTAACTGACACACGTGGCACGGGGCACTTTACGAGCTGAAGTAGAGTGTAACGCGTCATCATCTCGAGGAAACTCAAGTGAAAATGTGAAAATGGGAAAATCACGCAATGACACCAGCTGCCGTTTTCAATCTTAATATTTGATGTCACACGTCGCAGTCGCAGTGCCAGCTGCGACCAGTTTCAACTCCAGGCGTGGCATGGGGGCGTGTTGACGCTTCATTGTTGCACGCCTCGTGACCTAGTCCCGTCTGGTGCTAAATCTCTGCCAGCAACAGGCTAAGGCGCTCACTTCTTCTTCTTCTTCTTCTTCTGCTTCTTTTCTTGCTCCTTTCCCCAGCTCATTCATGCCACAACTCTTCTTTCTTTTGCATATATTTGGCCAGCACAATGCATAAATTGGCTGTGTAAGGGTCCATTTTGCAATCGTCCTGCATACGAAATGAGCTGGCTGGCGACAACTCTGCCAGAGTTGCCCTCACAGCGTTTTCGGACTCGGCCTCGTAATGAATGGAAATGAGTGGATACTCTGGTGCGCACGGCTAAACGGCAAATGGAAGTGATTTTTTCTCGAACTTCAGTTCAGTTGAGTTAAGATGAAAGACGCCAGTAAGGAGAAGTGGAGAGTGGAGAATAAAGAATAGAGAGGATTGCGGATTGAGACGTTATGCACAATCGAGAGGGAATTGTAACAACAACTCAAACTCTAAAATGCCAAAACAATTTAATGCTTCGTTGATAACCGCACATGTCGCTGGCAAATGACAGGCAATTGGGCGATAAGAACAGTTTTCCCCAACTCAGACAGCCCCCCCTCTATCTCTCTCTCTTTCCCACTCTCTCTCTCTCACTCTCCATCCCTGTCTCTGTCTCCTTCTTCGCCAGTCACTTTCATTTCGCAGACTGTCAGAAAAAGCGGCCCAACAGCAAACAAAGCAAGGCAACGTGCTTTAGTCAAGCATGGGCGTAGGCAAGGGGGGTACATCGGGTGTGCGGGGGAAAGGGGCAAATTGTATTGAACACTGCGATAAACATATGAAAAATGCACATGCGGCGCGCCAAGTTCAATTCCGCAGGCCAAAAGTTTACGCCACTTAATAGAACTTGACGCAAATTCAATTACAACGTCGGTTGTACCTCCCCCCCCCCCCTGCTTTTCCGCCCCCTTCCCACCTTATTTGATGCTGCAGCAGGAGGAAAAAAACATAAGGCAAAAACTTGCTAAGAAATTTGCGGAAAAACGTTGCCGTTGGCTTCTGTGGAAAACTTTTGCCCACCGGCGGCGGTTTTTTGTGTGATTTCTGTAAACGTTGTCACAGCCCCAGGCAGCGCTGCCTCTGCCCTCTCTCTCTCTCTCTCTCTCTTTCCTTCGCTCTGCTATCTCGCCGTCTCTATCTATATCGATGACTGCGTCTGCCTCTGTCGATGGCATTCGGCCAAAGCATTGGAATTGCAAGTTTTTGGTCCTTGCGGCTGTTTTCCTTCGCCTGCCCCCGCACCCCTCCATGCCACATTCCGTTGCAATTAGCAAATAAAACTTGGCATATTTTAAGCGTCAATGAGGCGGCTGCCTGTGCAAAACTTTTGCAATCACTTTCATTTCGCTGCTTATTGGCCCAACCCCACCCAGCCCAGCCGTATTGGCCGGGTATATACTAGCTAAGCCAACTTCGAGTCTTGAGTGTCAAAGGACTTTGGCAGAACTTAACTGTTACTTCAAGTTTTTCCTCTTCTATCGCAAAAGAGTTGACCAAGAGAGATGAAAAGTTGCATTAATGAATATTGTGTCTTCTCTGATCTATTATTGCAGGTCATTTAAGTTGAATTTGATTGCATAAATTTTTAATTAAATTCGAGTTTAAATTACCCCGAAAAAAATATTCTTAAAGAATTTCAATTATCATAAATATTTTGAGCTAATTTTAGTACGAATTTTATACTCTTTCTAATGCCTTGAAAATTGTATTTTATATCTTGCATAGCTTTTTAATAATTCTTAACAGTTTTAATTGTTTTTAAAACTTATATTGCCTTAAGTTGAGTTTTTGTTATTTTAAAATTTTATATTTTTAGACCATGGATAAAAAAAAAAATAATGTGCATAAGAGGCAGAAGGAGGCACCTGCGACCCCATAAATTATATATATATTCTTGGTCAGGATTACTAGCCGAGTCGATTGAGCCATGTCTGTCTGTCCGTCTGTATGAACGCCTATGTCTCAGAAACTAACTAAAAGCTGAGCCACCAAATTTGGTGACAACACTCATGTGGGTCATAAGCTGTAAAATGTTTATTAAAATTTGGGCCACGCCTACTTCCGCCCCACAAATCGATAAACCGAATAGCAAGCGCAATAATAAAGCTAAAGTATTCAGTTTTGGTGTGAATGATAACTATCACCACCTCGATCGGATAATGAACATAAAAATTTTTCAATGTTTCATACAGATTTACACTGCGCCCACTGCAAGCAAGCAAGCAGTGTTTTTTCCAAGCAGTGTTTGTTTCCAACTGCTTGGACTGCTTGGCGTCTAACTAAAAATTATATGTGTCTTTAAAAACACGTTTACCAATAACAGTTTTCTCATTCTGATTTTTTTGATAATCTTAAAAAATCCATGGTCTTATACAGTCAAAACTTGACTGCAGCCGTTCTTACTTGTTTCGTATAGAGTTTCCAATTTTTTAATTTTTTTAAGTTAATTTTTCTTTTGCTTATTTCAAATTTCACTTAAATTTTTAATTTCATCAAATCTTAGGGTACTGTACCAAATTTGGTACAAGCAGTCGCATTACATGTACAGGTTGTTGTCTTGGCTAAGCAGCGTGCTTTTCAACAACGACAGCGGGCGCTGGTACAACTACCGCGCGCAGTTAGACTGTTCTACGCTAGATGGCGACACAGGAAGCTTGCACTTTCTTTGTCCGCCTATACAAGATGGCGCCAGTCTGCGCTTTGGGAGGAACTTAAAAGAAAAGTAGCAAATAATAATGAATTTATTAATAATTCATACTTTGGCTCACTGAATTTAAGCAGTATTTAGCTTCGATAAGACAAACATATCTATAAATGTTCATATCAAGTAAAACCCTAGCGTTTTCTGCTGCACAAATAGCAACGCGCTGATATTGCACCTGTCAAATTAAAACAACAAGAAATACTCTCCCAAAATGTTGTAAAGCTAATTAAAATTTCGGAAATTCCATTACCATGTAATGCCCATCCAAAAATTGCAGCTCATATCAGCTGCGACGCTGCCAAGTCGGCACGTTCCGGCGCAGCTTCGGCACGACGGAGGATGAGCTGCGCCGCGATAAGCAGCTGCAGTGCAATTTGGGGTGCCATGGGGTGTACCCACTATAAATACGTGAGCTGTGGATGCAGTGTGGACCAGAGTGAGAAAAACAAGATCATGCACTGCAACTGGAGACACAATGCGCTGTGGGCGCTGCTGCTGCTGTCGCTGCTGCTGCTGCTGCAATTGGACTGCGGCGTGGAGGCGCGCAGGCAACGTAGGCGACGCCATCAGGTGGAACTGCGGCGTCATTCCAAGCATGAGAAGAAGCTGGAGAATCTGCAATTCGAGATGATAGCATTGCGCAGCAAGTTCAAACTGAAGTCCTCCTCCAGCTCCGCTTCGAAGGTTTCCATAGCCCAGGCACAGCTGCCACTGGGCAATGCGTACAACACGGAATACTTTGGCACCATACGCATTGGCAGCAAGCAGAACTTCACGGTGCTCTTTGACACCGCCTCGGCCAATTTGTGGGTGCCTTCGGTCAAGTGTCCCGCGAGCAGCTGCAAGGCCATGCAGCGCTATGACTCGAGTCTTTCAAGCACCTATGTGGCCAATGGCACCGACTTTGAGATACAGTATGCCACGCGCAACAATCAGCCCACCATATTGAAGGGATTCCTGTCCAGCGATACGGTCACAATTGCCGGACTGAGTATCAAGGGGCAAACCTTTGCGGAGATTACGTCCCTGCCATCGGATGTCTTCAGTCGCGCCAGCTTCGATGGCATCTTTGGCCTGGGTTTCAAGGAGATTGCCATGGGCGATGTGGTGCCTCCGTTCTACAAGCTGGTCGAGCAGAATCTCATCTCGCAGCCCACGTTCTCGCTGTACCTGAATCGCAACAACACCGGCACCGTGCAATCCTCCAACGGGGGCCGTTTGCTGCTGGGACCAAAGGATCCCAGTCTCTACAGTGGCTGCATGACTTATGTGCCGGTCTCCCAGGTCGGCTACTGGCAATTCACCATGGAGAGCGTTCGCCTGGGTAGCAGCGACACGGCGCAGCTGTGCACCAAATGCGAGGCCATCATCGATGTGGGCACCTCACTGATTGTCGCTCCCATTCCTGTGCTGCGTCGCATCAATGCGCTACTCGGCCTGACTGAGGCCAATAAGCGTGAGGGAGTCTACACGCTGCCCTGCTCCAAGGTGGCCTCGCTGCCTGCGCTGACCTTTAACATTGGACGCAGCGACTTTGTGCTGCAACCCGCTGATTATGTGGTGCAGTTCCAGGACACCTGCGTCTCTGGCTTTACCAGTCTCGACGATGGCAGCACCGAACTGACCGACGACAGCGGCACGGACTACAGCAACCTGTGGGTGCTCGGGGACGTCTTCATGGGACCCTTCTACCTCGAGTTCGATGTGGGCTACAAGCGAGTGGGAATTGCGCCTAAGATATAGGGGAGGGGCGTGGAAGTTACGTGTAACGACAAAAATTTGTAAATAAAAATCCAAATACTTAAAGAAAAACAAGTAAAGAAAGCTACAGTCGAGCGCGCCCGACAGTAAGATACCGTTCGCCCAGTTTCGAAACAAATTATCACACATTTAATTCCATCAAAAAAACTCTGCACAAGTTCATCCTCTACCTATTGTTTAAATTATATCAATTTTTGAATAGCGACATCTACATGTGAAAATATAATAGCAATCAGCTTTACACACGCTGCAGCTGAAACGAAGCATCGTCACGATGACGTCACCATATGCTGCAAAGGCGCAAAATGGAACTACGAAAAACGTTTAATTGAATAACTTTTAGTGTTTATTATCCGATCGGATTGTAATTTGGAGAATAGATTTATATTGCAATTATCTATGTTCATATCAAAGCAGAAAGCTGCAACTTCAATACTTTTCCTTATAATCGAAAATGATTGCTTTGCGTGGGCGGTGGGCGTGACATCAAAAATTGAAAATAAATTCGATCTACCTATGGTATACAGGAACCTTCATGTGAAATTTGTCGTCTCTAGCTTTTGTAATAGCTGAGATGTAGACGTTAAAAGGGACAGACGGACAGACAGACGGACATGGCTCAATCGACTCGGCTAGTGATTCTGAGCAAGAATATATGTACTTTGTGGGGTCTGCCACGTCTCCTTCTACCCGTTAAATACATTTGCACAAACTTAGTATACCCTTTTTTGACCATTTTCATTTGGCGACAGTTCCAGGGCGCTATTTTACTCAATCGAGAATGTACTGCAGAATGTGTAAATCGAGAATGTACTGCAGAATGTGTAAAAAATAGTCAGAAAACATTTTGATTTAGTTACCCTTGATTCCAAAGAAATCTAATCATTTTACCCTTTCCATTTTAGTATTAAACTTTTCAAGGAATCACATTTGAATTCATAATCATAGCAATATTACTCCCAGACATTTCTGATATATCTAAACAAATAAGTAAAAATATATTATATATAAACAAATTGCTGCAGCTATAACACAACGATAGAATAATGGACAAGCTATGCTGTAACCAAATCTGACAAGTCTGTGCGTTTCTTGGTCATGTGGATCAACAAGGAAATGGAATTTCAATTAAAGACACTGGAGGAACTTCGCAACCGGAGCCGTTTACTGTCAGATAATGCACAAATTGTATCCACGCCTCGTGAAGCTCTTTGATACCCAGGAGATTTCACGTAGTGCAGATATTCCTACAACAGAATTACTTTCCACCTTCGTGAAGTTAACATGATCCTGGTAGAATGCATAGAACCATCGAACAAAATCCACATTTGGAAAGTCCACATCTGCATTTTGTTTGATGGTTCTAAGCAATCTATCAGGATCATGTTAACTCCACAAAGGTGGAAAGTTACGAAGCTGAAAAATTACGAGATTTATGTTCGTCTACTCGAAAACCCCTCAAGAAATCTGCAACTATATTGGCAATAAGAAAAGAAACTGGCAACACGAATAATCAAACTCAAGTTCAAAGTAAATCTGAAAAAATAGTACGAACATTAACGAATTCTGCAAGGAGTCTCGCGGACAAACAGAATAAGGTCAAAATGGTGTTGTTGCCTTAAAAGCCGTCAATATGGACAGATCTAAATTGCAGGATTCAAGACTTATGCAAATATGCAGTTCAAAGAAGCAGAGGAGAAATTTATCGACTTATGTAGATGACATCACTTCGACAAAGATATATGACCACAACACAAATATATCCTAAACAAAGAAAAAACTGCTATAAATAAATATTTCACCAAATTACCCTCATAATAAATCATATAGTGAGCTCATTAAGCTATTAAGCTCTTTCGAATTTAGATAAATGTAAATTGGCTGAATATATAAAAGTCATGGAAACTTTTCCACAGTTCTAGCTTATTTCATTTCATTCATTCTTGTCTGATTCGCTATCTGAAATCTGTTTAGTTCCTCGAATTCGCTTGCATTGTTTATATGTGTCCGGACTTACTTTCCCCAAGGCAAATAAACAAATTGTATTAAGATGTATTGCTTTGTTTATTCATTCACCTGATAAGCACTCGCTCTCACATTCGCGACGATGAGCATTAACGCTTTGGAGTGCGCTCAATTAGTGTCCGAAACTCAAGAGGGGCTATGCGAACGCAGACAATGCGGCTCAGCACGTGTAATTGCAGAACCAACTACAATACATACATGATATGCTGTCTAAACGGTTCTACAATTGTGCGGTCTATCACGAAACCAGCTCATGGCTACACTGGCAGAAATTTTTGAGTGACAAGTGTGTGTGCAGAAACATTTTCAAAGAACAGATTATGTCCTAGACTTGCAACTAATCTAATAACCTAAAATATATGATTGACAAAAGTTGAAGAAAATATATCGTATATATATACAGTATATTTCATATTGATCTATAGACTTCCAACACTCACAACTTTGTTATAAATCATGCGATTTAAGTGCGGAATGACTTTTTGAACATGGTTTGAATTCCTAAATGATTTGCCATTTCAATTTTACAAATCCAAGCGATAAAAATTTTTGATATTTTTTGCATACCCACCCCTTGTAAAATTTTCAAAATTTTTGGAAAATTTAAAAACTTTATTTTTTGTCTTAAATTAATTTAGCTAGTCAAAATAGGCATAAAAATCAAATTTAAAACATTTTCCGAGCCGAATTGCGAAAGTTAACCAAAATATTCAAATTTTTAACTGTCTCTCTATACTGACCTATAGACTCTAGAGCTCATAACTCTGATAAAAATCTAAACTTGGTCTTAATTCTTTACTAATTTAAAATTAAATTTTCATCAAATTTAAGAAATATAAATTTATGCAAATTTTTCCAAAAAATTTTTTGCGAAAATTTCAAAATATTTTCAAAATTTTAAATTTAAAAATTTAGCTCTAAATCGTTTAAGTTCATTAAAATTACCTTAAAAGTCCAATCCAAATCGATTTGCCAGTCGAAAAACAGATTGAATTAGGGCAATTTAGCCCCCCTCATTTTGCTCAGTGTACAAAATGGTAAACAAAGCGGGAGCCGAAATCGATCAAATTTTTTTTTATCACTTGCGGCACAATTAATGATAAATTTCGAATTATCTAGAGGTGATCGATCCTCGGTCGCTGACTTTGGGCTTAGGCCTACACGGGCCACCATGGAGCTGTTGGCCGTGTATAAATACGACTGACCCTGAGCAGGTCAAGACAGTTTGCAAGAGACTTGCAAGAAATTCAAACAAGAAAAGAAAGAAGCGAAAATGATGAAGTGGCTCTGCCTGTTGGCGTTGGTGGCGCTGGTAGGCGCTGAACTGCAGCGCATACCGATCCACAAGCATCAGCACAAGCACAGCCGGCAGCAGGCCAAGGCTGCGGCACGCTGGCTGCACCAGAAGTATCATCCACAGCAGACGCTGGAGGCCATGGTGGACTATTCGGCGCCCGACTATGAGAACTCCAGCCAGCAGAGCGAGGAATACACGTCGGAGACGTTGTCCAACAACATGAACATGGACTACTATGGCGTCATTGGCATCGGCACGCCGGCACAGAACTTCAGCGTGGTCTTCGACACGGGCTCAGCGAATCTGTGGGTGCCATCGGTCATGTGCCTGGCCAGCGATGTGGCCTGTCAGAATCACAATCAGTACAACTCGAGTGCGTCCAGCACGTATGTGCCAAATGGGGAGAGCTTCTCCATACAGTATGGCACAGGCAGCTTGACAGGATTCCTGTCCACCGACACTGTAAGCATTAGCGGCCTGACTATACAGAACCAGACCTTTGCCGAGGCTGTCTCCCAGCCCAATGGCAGCTTCACTGGCGTTCCCTTCGATGGCATCTTGGGCATGGGTTTCCAGAACATCGCAGTGGATTCGGTGGTGCCACCATTCTACAATCTCTACGCGCAGGGACTGATCGATGAGCCAACCTTTGGTTTCTACATGACAAACGATGGCAGCGCCCAGCAGGGTGGCCAACTCGTTCTCGGCGGCGTCGATGCGCAGCTCTTTAGCGGCAACCTGACCTATGTGCCCGTCTCGCAGCCGGGTTACTGGCAATTCACCATGACCAGTGCCGTCATGGGTGGCTATGTGGTGTGCTACGAGTGTCAGGCCATCGCCGACACCGGCACCTCGCTGCTCGCCTGTCCTGGCAGTGCCTACACTCAGCTGAACGAGCTCATTGGTGGCCAGCTAAGCGATGGCAATTACTATGTGGACTGCTCCACAGTGGACTCGCTGCCTGTGCTTAGCTTGAACATTGGTGGCACCATCTTCAATCTGCCCGCCTCCGCCTACATTAGCTCCTTCACCGAAGACGGCTCCACCTACTGCATGTCCAGCTTCACCTACATCAACACCGACTTCTGGATCTTGGGCGACGTCTTCCTGGGTCAGTTCTATGCGCAGTTCGATTTCGGACAGAATCGCGTGGGCTTTGCTCCCGTTGCTTAAGGAGAGAGATAGCTGAAGTGATTACAGTTCTACGCAGTATTGGAAACGAATCTATAAAAAAATTAGAAAAACTAAAAAAAAGTATTTGCAAATAAAAATGTTTAAACAAATAAGAATCTAATCTAAATTTGATGTCGTTGGTTTAAAGATATAAGTAGATGAGTGTAATGAATGACCTTAGTCGAGTGTGTTTGACCCTCCACTCTACCCTTTACTTAAGCTCCCATAACACTTTGCAACTGAAAATTGCGCTTGCAGTTCGTTTCTTTTGCGTTTTACGCAAGCAAAAAGGGGCGTGGCTAAATTAAACAATTAGTTTTACCTTCTTAGAGTATCAAGACAAATTGTCACCAAATTTGGCGGCCTTAGCTGTTATAGTCATTGAGATCGACGCGTTCATACAGACCGAAAGATAGAAATAGCTATAGAGCTGCGGTTACTGAAACTTATAAGAACTATAGAAGCTGCATGAATTTAGTAGGCACAACAACATAACATCCTTCTAGCCTAGAGCATATGTATTTGGTATGTAACGAATATTCCAAACTTAAGAGTTCAAAGTTAATAGTTTAAATTGCTAATAAAACATCTCTAATTATTGGTTCCACTTAAAGTTAAAGTTCTGGAATTCATAGAGATAACTGGCATATAGTAAGCATTTACTGCTAGATCTGCAGAATCAAGAGTCCCTGAGAATTTTTCTTAATTGCTTTGTTCTTATTCAATATGTAGGTTGTCATGCATACAAAATACTGCGGATCATGAAGATATATACTATATAGTATGCACTTTAAGAGTTACTAACTCAAGAATCTCTGAGAACTTTTAACAATTGCTTTGGACGAATTAAATTTGTAGGTAATCATGCATATGAGTTGTTGCAGATCATGAAGATATATACCATATAGTATGCACTTTAAGAGTTACTAACTCAAGAATCTCTGAGAACTTTTGACAATTGCTTTGGACGAATTAAATTTGTAGGTAATCATGCATATGAGTTGTTGCAGATCATGAAGATATATACTATATAGTGTGCACTTTAAGAGTTACTAACTCAAGAACCTCTGAGAACTTTTGACAATTGCTTTGGACGAATTAAATTTGTAGGTAATCATGCATATGAGTTGTTGCAGATCATGAAGATATATACCATATAGTATGCACTTTAAGAGTTACTAACTCAAGAATCTCTGAGAACTTTTGACAATTGCTTTGGACGAATTAAATTTGTAGGTAATCATGCATATGAGTTGTTGCAGATCATGAAGATATATACCATATAGTATACAATTTGAAAGCTAGCTATAAGGAACCTTTGCAAGCTTTTCTCCATTGCTTTGGTCGAAATTTATTTGGTATAATATGTAGGTTAGTCATGCATATGAGATGTTCTCTATAGAATTACAAAGCAAGTTGTAAAATAAGTGAATAAAATTCATCGATGTGAATCGAATGAGGTGAATAATCAATTGAATTGCTTGCATCATTTGTTGTCCGGCGAGGGTGGCTTGTTGCTGCCACCGGATGTGGTGAAGTTGCCGCCGTAGATGCCGCGCGGAGTGCGGGGCAGCTGTTGTTGCTGCTGCTGCTGGGCCTGTTGCTGTTGTGCTTGTTGCTGTTGCAGTTGTTGTTGTTGCTGCTGCTGCTGCAACTGATGCTGCTGCAGAGCGCGTTGCTGCAACATTGCCTCGTAGAGAATGGCAGCAGCAGCGGCTGCATTGGACGTTTGCTGTTGTTGTTGCTGCTGCTGTTGTTGCTGTTGGGCCTGTTGCTGTTGTTGTGCTTGTTGCTGCTGCTGCTGCTGCTGCTGTTGCTGCAGCTGATGCTGCGTGACATTCTGACGCATATTGGCCGCCAATAGCTGCGCATACACCTGGGTAATATCGCTGGCATTGCTCGCCGCAAGGCCATAGATGGGCATGGACATGTTGCTGGAGGTGCCGGTGACCAAATGCTGTTGCTGCTGTGCCTGTTGCTGCGGCAACTGTTGCTGCAGCAGTTGCAAATAGAGCTGCGACAGCTCATTAATGGTGGCTGTGCTAGACATGCCACTGCCAGTGCCAGTGCCTGTGCCTGAGCTGGATGCCGTACCCGAGGCGGAAGTGGAGCCAGTGGCAGCAGAGCGTGAGGCAGCATGTGCTGCGGCACCCAAAGCGGCGGCAGCTTGGCGACGCTCATAGAGCGCCTTGGCTGCACGCTCGAAACCGGGCGGTGGTTGTGCCTTGTGGCCTCCAGCAGAGCCAAAGCCATGCGATGGTGTCTTGCGATAGGCATGGAAAATGTCCCCCGACAATGCGTAATGCTCCGCTGCCTTGTGATAGCTGAAACTGCCGTGCTCCGGATGACCTGTGGTGTCGGCATAGAGTGCATTGAGCACCTCACTCAGGTATCTGGACGTGGCCGCTGCACTCTGATCGATGCCGCTGTCCGCATCGGAGGACACCTCCTCGGTGGGTCGCCAGATCTTCTTGGCCAGCTGCTCGTACATGTTGGCTGCGAGATGAGAGAGAAAAGCAGAGAGGCTGAGGTGGGAATGGGATGGATGGGGTGGATATAGATCACTCTTACGCTCTGCTGATCTCTTGGAGCCGTGGGAATTCATCTTAGGCGCGCGGCTGCTCTGCTAACATGTTCACCTGCCTTGTGGGGCTTTAGTTTTTTCTTCGATCTACAGTCCACAAATCACTGTGAAGTCTTTGCAAAGTTCTTGACGCGCGTCTACGACTTGTTTACACCGCGCAATGTTTACAGGATCTCGAGTTCTATATAGAATTATATTGCCTTTTAACTGAGTTACGTAAATACTTTTCACGCTTCCTATTCCAACAATAAAAACAATTTGACATTTCGCACTGCTCTATGTGTTTAGAGATGAGCGTGACAGAGAGGGCAATATGTTGCCTCGTTCCTTCAATGCAAATGGGTAGCACTGGCAACTGCAACTTTTTAGTCAGCTAACTTATTGCTCTATGCTAGAATGACATGCGATCAGAATTGAGGTGAGTTTGTAGCATAAACACATGTGGCGATTTCATTCTATACAAACAATAAACATGAAAATTTATAAAGAATTAAACAATTTCATTTAAAATGAGCTAACTTAAGATTTTACGATCAGTACCATCGAAGTAAAGCTCCAGGAACTTGATAAACTGTGCCAGAGAAAGAAAGGCTACCTTCGGCACGTGACAGGTTTCATGCCCTAAAAGTTACTCCAAATATTAAAAGCTAAATTTTTATAGCTAAAGTTTTATATCTAAGAAAATTATAAAAATTCGACCGTTAAGTTCTACTGCAGCTATAGGATATATCGGTCTGATTTTGATAAAATTGTGCAGCCTTAGAAAGGATATATGTACTTTGACATATATCGGAAAAGTTTCATAGCGATATCTTAAAAAATAACAAAATTCAACTGATAGGTTCTATGGCAGCTTAACGATTTATAATAATTAAAATTAAAATTTCAATCAAATTTTCACAGCCCATCCTTTAAAACATACTTAGACATATAGCTGTGTTCACAAAAATAGCAGTGCTCATATTGGGAAAATTTCATGGGGAAATTTTAAAAAATTACAAAAATCAGCTGATAGGTTCTATGGCAGCTATACGATATATCGGTCCGATCGGGTTCGTTTCGACTTATTTACAGCCTGCAGCAATAAGAAACATGTATACCAAGTTTCATCAAGATAGCTCTAAAACTGAGAGATTAGTTTGCGTTGCAACAGACAGACGGACAGTCGTACAGACGGACATGGCTACTTCGACTTCCCTATTGATGCTGATTAAGAAGATATATACTTTATAGGGTCGGAAGTGTCCCCTAAGTTGCTTAGCAAACTTCTGGCCAAAATTAAAATAGCTAACAAAAAACCTCTCTGCCCGCTGTTCTGCTATGGAGGTTTGAAAAAAGCCAGACCCAACGGGAAAAAAGCTGAACTGGCAACACTGCTGCTTGTACTGAATCTGAAACAGTTAGTCCGTATAAACCGCTTCGAAAAACTGTCAGTATATATAATATAAAGAAAGACATCATACATCATATTAAAAATACTTCTAGCTTCGAAGAACATTCCTAACAAATACACACTTTATTCAACAAAGACAACAGTTAAGAATAAAAAAACATTACATATATATGTAGATATTAGTGACGCCTCAGACCGTTGTGGTTTCCACAACTTCCTCGGTAGTTTCAACAATTGCATAGCAAAAGCCAGCGCCAGTGCCAGCCAATTTGGCATAGCCAGGCAGCTGCAACAAAGTGGGTTGGCAACTGCAAGAAAAGGAGTTGGAGACGATAAGTAACAATTGATTCATCTCGATCTGCTGCCCACTCACAGATTCTCCGTGGCATTGTTGCCGCAATTGCCATGCTCGTTCCAGCCCCAAGTGTAGATCTCGCCGGCTGTGGTGCGCAGCAGACCATGCTCGGCGCCCATGTGCAGACGCGCTGGCAGGTGTCCCTCCTTTAGCTGCAGATCTAGAGGCGTTGGCGTTGCCTGCTGCTCACTGAACGAGCCCGTTCCCAGTTGGCCATAGCAGTTGCGACCCCAGAGCTGTATGCTGTTGCTTTTCAGCCAGACTGCATTGTGTGTCCAGCCCACGGCAAGCTGACGCACATCCTCCTCGAACTGAAATGCATTTGTCTGCCCAAACTTGTTGTCGCCCAGTGGAACAATGCGTTTGCTTGCCCCACCCGCTTCCAAGTCGATGCACTTGAGCAGCATATGATTCTGGCCACTGACCAGCGACACAATGCGCAGCTCGTTGGGATTGTGCGCCTGGATTTTCATGACATTTGTGCGATGCAGTGACGTCGAGGTAATGTCCAACTCCATGGGCGCTGGATCCATAATACGCAAGCGGCCGAATACGTAGATTTTATGATCCTGCGTGAGCACGGCGCAGAAACGCAGCCCAAAGCTAACACGTTGCGCTGCCTCGTCGCGTGGCAGGCGTACGGGCATGGGACGACGCACTGCCATGAAACCACGCTGGCATATGCCCAGCTGATGAAAAGCATTAGAGCCCCAGACAAAGAGTCGCTTGGTCAACGTGATGGCACCCGAAATGTCCCAACCACAACTGATGCTCTCCACCGGCACTTCCTGCAACGGTATCGAATTAAGGCATTAGGCAGCTTGTTTGACTTGCAATGATTGACCATTTGGTCGACACACCTCAAAGTACTCGCTGGGCACCATGGTGAACTCATTGTGGCACTCCTCTGTTGAATCGAGTCCCAATTGGCCGCGATTGTTCCAGCCACAGGCGTGCACACGTCCATTAGTGTCTAGGATTAGGACATGACCTCCGCCGCCGCGTATGCAGCGTACCTGCTGCGGCACAAAGGAGTATTTCGACAGTCGTTGCGGTGACATGCACAGCTCCGATTCATAGCCAAGGCCAAGCTGACCGTGAGAATTGGCGCCCTGTGCGCAACCAAAGGAAATTGCTCATTAATTTGCAATGCAAACGACGTTTTATTTGGCCATTCGGCGATGTCGCCGGCTCTTACCCAGGCATAGACATCGACATCAACCATGGCGACCACCTGTTGTTCCGCGACAGGGTCAGGAGCGCGTATGGGGGCGCTGGCGTTGCACTTCCGGTTTGTGTTTCACACGTTGATTTAATACGCCGCAGTCACGCCAGCAATGTCCGCGTCCGTGTCGCTGGCTCTTTTTGCCAACTGCAGCAACTGCTACGAATCCTCGTCGTCGTCCTGGCACGTTGCTCTGCCCTGCGCTGCTCATGTAAAACTGAGGCTCGCCGTTGCCGGTCAAATAAGTTTTATATCGTTTCGGTGAATATTTTTTTCGTGCTCTTCGTCTTCGTTGCTGCGACTCGGCAAATTGGTAAATCGTATTTTATTTGTGTGCAGCTCTAACAGATCGTATCGGCAGACATTTTTAGTGTATTTTATTAATTAACTTTATATTTTCGTAATATTTCTTGCACTTTTGCCATGTAAACAACGCAGTTTCCACTGCAGAGTTGCCAGTTAGATCAAAGTCAACGCGTTGTTTACAAATTGCAGGCGTGCGTTCGACGCCGCTTACCGGTTCATCAAGGTGGCAGCACACGCATATCATATGTTTTGCTCTTATGCTTGGTATGCTGATCACGCATCGACTGAGCAAGTTCAATTGAACCATGAGTCATGGCCGGAGCGCGGGAAATCAAAATCAAATGAATAAATTGATTATTAATTGATTACATAAATTAACTGTAGTAAAATCTACTAATATTTATTCTTTAAATTTATTGTATTGCCTTGTAACGCTCATTTTATTTAGTAGCTGCCTGCAAGACTCCATAACACCATATCATATTCACGCCGGACAACATGAATAGGAAAATGTGGCAAAAAGCGCAGGAAAATTTATGTAGAATTCGATATGTCGACGCGTGATTACCCTATAAAAATAAATTGCCATACTTAAAGCCTCAAATTGTTTCTGATAAAGTTCTTGTTTTATCTTAATTCTTTCCTTCGACTGTTCGCAGGCAATTTCTTGAATCTTTTTCGCTTTTGGCTGCATTTAATTAATTTGCGTGCTATTAAATTTCAAATTGTGCATGCAATCAAAAGCCAAGCGAAAATCACCTCCAACCGGGTCGACTTGCGTGCGGCGAGTCTCGCCAACTTTTGGTATAATGTGAAAATCATTAGTTTTTCATTTGTGGCGTTTAGACGCCGTATGTGCAGCCGATGCCTTGTCGCTTATTTTGCATTGCAAATGCGGGTTCAAAGTGCATTTTTCACCTGCGCAATGGCAGGTTTTTGCGACAGTGTTGCATGCTAACTGGACATTGCAGTATTTCTTGTGTCCGGCGGTTAGGGTTAGTGTTGCGCATTAGTTGCTGCCGTGATTCTAGGTGGCTGTAATTAAAAACCACAAGGAATCATTATCTTTTAAATAATGAATATTTAATACCCTTGCATAGGCAATAAACAAAGGCAAGGTTATAAAAGTTTTCCTGTTAAGTATTTTATATAAATTCTAAATTACTTACAAATTAAGTTTATTGACAGATTATTAACAACTAAACGAAGGGTATTCAAACTTTGACTGCGCTGGATGAAATATTTGAAAGCTGCTAATGATTGCTTCTTGCGCACTGTGTAACTTCGCCCTGCAGCGACAATTAAATCTTAATTAATATTGCATGCAACTTAACCTTCGCCCTGAACTTTGACAATTAAAATTACAATATGATTTTATGCGGTGTGCGTGACGGTAGGCGGGTTCAGTAAGTAATCGCTTTCCACCAACGACCAAATTAGATATTTGCGTTGCGAATTGCTCATATGAATATATTGATTTAAGTAAGCTTCTCTTTATATTTTTATGTACATTAAAATTTAATAAAAACCTATTACTTTTTAGTTAATCTTAACTGAAATATTTAAGTTTACGCATAAATGCCAAGCATGTGCAATTTATATTTTCAAAAGCGCGCTACGACTAGTTCCGACTAGTTCCGATAGTCCGATAGCTGTGCTCTGCTCACGCAGTGTTGTAAAGGCTTGCGCGCAGTGTTGCGCAAGCAACGAAAATGTTAGTGCGCGCACAAATTCAAATCAACTCAACGCATTTTTTGGTTTTCACGCAGAGAAAATGCGTGTGTGTATGCATTTTCCATTTCCCAAGAGTGTGCGACTTCATTCAAGGCGAACGTGACTCCATTTTGCCTCATGTTATTTCTTTATTGTGACTTTTTACGTCTCATGTCGTCTCGTTTTTTGTGGCTGCGAAAAAACATTTTTGCAATTTGGAAATTAAATCTAATTTGATGGTAACATTTGTTGCCAGCTCTCGCACACACGCACGCACACACGTTTGGCTTTTACACTCGACACATGCCCCACGACATGCACGCACACAAAGGGAGGGTAAAAATTGCACAAGTTTGCATTTTCTTTGCATTGTATTTTTTTTTTATTTGTTCTTCGTGTTTTTTTTTAATGGTTTCCAGTTGGCCGTGGATGCGCTCTGGGGTTAAGTGGGTGGGGCAGGTGGGGGAATGTCGATTGCCACTTGTAATTAAACGGTTGCCTTTTAATGCCAATTGCTGTTTCGCTATCTTTCTGTCTCTCTCCTCTTTATCTGTGCAATCTCCTTTCAGCAATTGAGTTATCCGCAGATAAGTCAGTTTGCCCTGCGGGAAAATTAAATGTGAATCGCTCCCGCACGGACTGGGACTGCTTCTAATTATGTTGGTAAGTTTTGCATGGCATCGAGTTGGGCTAATGATTTCAAGAGCTTTAGTTGACATCGCAAATTCGGTATGTCGAGCTGCTGTCAAAAGCAGAAACATCAATTTCAAAGCATTCTCCACATTGCAATGTCGTCAGCCTCCCCCCCGCCACCCTGGACCGGCAAACAAATTCAACTATCCAAAGGGCTGCAGTGGTGGTGGTGCGAGGGGTGCGAGGGGCAGCGCCGCGATGGCATCGCACAAAAGTCATTTGACCACTAATCATGACTGCGGTTTCTGCTGTTGTCCACTGTACGGTTAGGCCACACACAGACCGACACACACAAACACACACACACACAGAGAAAGGGAGAGGGCCGCAAACAACTGTGCATTTCGAATTAAGCCAAAAACCGTTGGCAAAAACCCAATTCCCTGGCTCATTCCCAAATCCAAATCAAATTCCCATTCCCGCACAGCAGTCAAATTATGAAAAGTGTGCACTTTGCGTCTGACACTTCAAATTAAATTTCAAATTTCCAAATGCCAAAACGGTGCACCGCACACACCCGCACCCCCTCCCCGCCTTGCACCCTTTGTTGTGCATTCCCTAATTGCTCAATCAGAAACGTATGCAATTCCTTTGGGCTGAATCCGGAACTGAAGCTTAAAATATTTTCGAAAAACTGCGCTGCGCTGCGCTGCGTTGCGTACTTGCAACTTTGCGGCACGTTGCGACGGAAGCGCAACGGGAAGTGTTTGGCGGTTGAGCAACTCAGGCGAGCAAGAAAGCGCAGACAGAGTGGGGGCAGGGAAGTGCCAAAGAGAGGAGGGGGTAGCTAACTGAGGGAACGAAAGTGATTGCCACAGGCAACGCCAAAGACAACAATGCCAAACTTTGGCTGCTCTGCACTTCGAAGGGGCCACTGGCGTAGGGGAGAGGGGTGGGGCAGGGCAAACGGAAACGGAAGCGCATTGAGCAAAGTTGTTGCAGTTGTTGGCCTTTGTTTCGTCATTGCAAGAGGCAACGGCAACGGCAACGGCAAAGCAATTTAAGTTAAACAAGCGCACAGTGTACACTCTCGGAACTATCCCCCCCCCTTCCATCTGCAGACACTGCCCCAGACGCTGTCAAATATATACGTATAGCATATATACATTTATATATATATTTTTGAAAATCTGCTCAAGTCGCTGGCATCGGATTTGTGCAGCACTTTTCAAAAATTGTTTTTCTTGATTGACTTAAAGTTTCGACAGCGTATCACGAATTATTTGGCACGCCCCACTTGGGCCATAAGCATGGCCTGGCGCCAGTGTGTACACACTTAATAAGTTTGCACAACTCTTGAGACTTGAAAATAGTTGATTACTTCCGCAATGGAAAAACTAATTTGTTGTCGATCGTTTTAGAATGTCAAAGAAGGTAAAGGAACTTTGTCACTAGCTGAAGGTGCAAAGTAAGGAAATATTACTGGACTAGTTGACAGTGTGGAAGGGTAAATTAAACTGTGCTCTGATTACAAAATGAAGCTAAAGCTTTAATGTGCTTTTGAAAGCTTTCTTGTACTTAAACCTTAGTGTGATTGCAGAGCTTTGATGTACCTAGGCTTTAATGTTCTTATAAAGCCTGCTTGTACTTTATCCTAAATGTGCTTTCAAAGCTTTTCCACACTTAAGCTTTAATGTGCTTTCGAAGCTTTTTGTAATCGGGCTTTAGTGTGCTTTTAGAGCACTCATCTGCTTTGACATTGACTCAATTTTAAAGCTTTCGTGCGCTTCATCTTTAATGTGCTTTCAAAGCTTTTCCACACTTAAGCTTTAATGTGCTTTCAAAGCTTTTTGTAATCGGGCTTTAGTGTGCTTTTAGAGCACTCACGTGCCTTGACATTGACTCAATTTTAAAGCTTTCCCACACTTAATCTTTAATGTGCTTTCAAAGCTTTTCCACACTTAAGCTTTAATGTGCTTTCAAAGCTTCTTGCAATCGGGCTTTAGTGTGCTTTTAGAGCACTCATGTGCCTTGACTTTGACTGAATTTTAAAGCTTTCGTGCGCTTCATCTTTAATGTGCTTTCAAAGCTTTTCCACACTTAAGCTTTAATGTGCTTTCAAAGCTTTTTGTAATCGGGCTTTAGTGTGCTTTTAGAGCACTCACGTGCCTTGACATTGACTCAATTTTAAAGCTTTCCCACGCTTAAGCTTTAATGTGCTTTCAAAGCTTTTCTGCGGTGAAGCTTTAATGTGCTTTCACAGTTTGTTCCCTCTTCACCAGCTTTATATTCGGCATTTACTTTCAAAAACTGCTTATGCAAAATCTCTGTCATATTCCACTTTATGCTCAAATTAAATTATCACTTGATTATCGGTTGGCAAAGTTCATTTTCACGCAACTTTATCGATAAGTTTGAACCGTTTCGCCAAGTTGAAAACGTTGTCAGATTTACCAGGTGAAAATCTAATGAAAACTAATTATGCAGTTGCCATCAAGTTGCGCAAGTTTTTCAATATTTCAAGCGGAAACCTCCCACCCCCTTCCCATTTCCCCTGCTTCTGCCTCTGGGGAATACGCCGGCAATTTGCAGCTCGTCGCTCGGCTGGCCCCCCGACTTCAAGAGTTGAGGCTGTGCCTGCTCGATAATTATTATGTAAATTGCTTAAAAATGCACCGCAGGTAAGCCCAAAGGATTCACTTTGTTCCATGCTACCTTCTTCTTGCGCCCATTCCCCTCCCTCCCTGCCTGTGCTTTGCCGTCTAGTCGTCTCACCTTCGTCTCGCCGTCGTCTCGTTTCGGCCAGCCGTCGCGCTGCATTAAGCTTGATTGCATTAAGTTTGCTTTCGCCTTGCCTGCAGCTCGTCCTCAAAACCTCGAGATCCTCCTCCCTTTTCTGCCTGCCTGCTACCTGCCCTCCTGCTGCCAGCGCATTCGTCTTGCTTCCAGCTTGCTTTAATCTATGCACTCGGAATTTCTTAGCGTGCATTCCGTATTAGCCAAATTTTCGCATGCTTCGTTGAATGCCTCTCGGTTTTGGCCGGGAAAGGGGCTAAGGGAGAGAGGGAGGGGGTGCTCGTCTAGCGTTGGCAGTTCCCAGCGGATGGGTGTCGATGTGGTCGCTTGATTGAACCGCTCTTGCACAGTGGAAGGATTGCACTTTGTGGATCTTCGGGCTAATGAACTTGATCAGGTAGGTTCTTATATACCCCCAATGCTTCTTGGTAAAAGCTTTGCCCATGTAAAATCTAATACAATTTGTGATATATATTTATACTTACTCATGAATTCTCCCTGCTCTATGTATCTATAGGATTATGTTATAATCCTATAATTTTTTTGTATTTTTAATTGAAATTTTTCTCATTTTGTTTTATTGAATATATCACATTTTTTTATCTTCATTCTCATGTTCATATGATATTGTATTATTTATAAAGAGTTTTCTTTTAGTTTTCTCTAAAAATCATATCAAATTCTCCAGGTATATCTTCTTATATCCACAACCCAAATAGGTTTATATTGTAAGTATCCCTTCTGTCTTCCCTTTCCATTATTTTAATCACTTTCTTTGCCTGCTGCGCCCACTGTCTTGTGCTCTTTTCAAATTCACTTGAGCTCCAGAGGATATTGATGACTTGTCCTTACAAACCTTCACCTTTGCTTTTACCCCCTTACCTCCCCATAGAACATCCCCTTGCCTAGGTATTCAACCAAGTTTCGACTCTGTTTAATCTTAAGAGATTTTCGCACATTCTGTGGCCAGTTTCCGCTTTGACTCGAGTTGTTTTAGTTGCAAATAATTAATTTGTGCAAATTGCAGACTTTGACTTCGTTGATGGCGACGTCGACAGCGACGCTGACTGCGCTGCGGCTGCATAATGCAACGCTTTATTGAATTCTCTTGCATTTTTCATAGCTGCCGACTAATTGCACATTTGCCTCATGTGGCTACCGAATCGTTAGCACATTAAGCAATCAAGCTGCTAAGGTATGTGTGTGTGAGTGTGTGGGTGTGGGTGTGTGTGTGGGTGTGGGTGTGTGGGTGTATGGAATAGTAAACTGCCTTATTGCGAACACAGTTTATGCAAATGAGTCGAGTGCGATGCGGTTCTAGATGAGGACGCGCATTGTCCTTGTCTTCGACTCAATTGTCGGATGTCTGGCCACGCCTCCTCCTCGTCCTACTTCTGCACTCCGACCCTGGCTCTGCCGCGCCCAGCATGCGCTCTCATGCCCAATGGGCAACTAATTATTTGTTAACATAACACGAGTGGCAATTTAAATGCAATTAAGTTCGCCTGCCTAGGCCCAGTCCCCGCGGGGTAGGTTGAACCTCAGCTTTTGCCTTCGACCGAGTTGAACGATTCAACCAAGTTGGGCGAGTCGGCTAAAATGGCTCATTAGAGCGTGTCCTTCGATGGTGGTGGTGCTCGTTGCTCGTTGCACACAATTGAATGTGCAGTGTCTTTGTCGAAAGCGTGGGCGGGGCACAGTTGGTCCGGCGACGGCGTTGAGTGCTATTCAAATGGATTAAATATCTTTAAATCATTGGGATTTCCTTTTGTTCAGCATTTCAGGGCCCGCTCAAATGACAATCCCGAACATATTTCAACAGTAATCGAAATCTAATGGATGTCTGGGCAATTGATGGGAAGCTGCTGCAATTGTTGAAATGTAAATTCGAAATTAACGAGATGTTTGTGTGGTTATATTGTAGGCGTCGTATAGACAAACTATAGCTACAAAACATTGCCTAGGCAGTCCGCAAAGCATATATTCGGTTGACTTTGTCTGTATGAACGCGTAGATCTCAGCAGGTCTAAAAGCTAAAGGCTCCGAATGAGGGTTGGTCAATATTCTAGGCAGATATTTAAAATTTAGAATTTTTTAAGCCACGCCCACTAAATTTTAATGCGCATATTAATCAAAGTATTGAAGTTGTATACTTCTGCTTGGGTGTGCATGCAGCTTACTATAATATAAAACTATTTAGCAAACTTCTTGTGGAAGTAAATGTTTTCTATAGTTTCCAGGAATCTTTATTCGTTTTTAATTAGACAGGCTTCTTACGCTTACCATAACTTGTAGTCTATGGTATCTACCTCACCTGCACCTCATCTATCTCTTGAGATACCTATTTATATAAATTCACCTTGTTTTGCATTATCCAAGCTGGTCAACAACTTCGAACGTGCCTTTTCAGTTGCGACTCGGTTACCGGTTGACCGACCTAATTGAGCACTAATTGCTTAACCAAATTGGCAACCGAGAGTATTTTGAAGATGTCACTTGGCGATGTTGTTGATGTTGGCATAAATAATAAAGTGATTTACACAAACTGCAGCTGCTGCTGCCGTTGCCGTGCGAAGTCTTTGTTAAACGCTCTTAATTCAATCCAAAGTCAACAAGGCGTGGCTTTTTTGGGCTGCCAGTTGCAGGTTGCCAAATGCCAACTGCCAGTTGGCAGTTGCACGTGGCACGTGGCAAGTGGCATGTTGGGTGGACTGCAAGTTGACAATTTAATTACCAAGCATGCAGAGCAAAAAGCATAAGCTCGGACCTTGACCAAACTGTCAGGCTGTGCCAAGCCAAGCCAAGCCAAGGCAAGTCGAGCCGAGTCGAGCGAAGCGCATCCCAATCCGATTTCAAATCCAAAACTTCATTTTCATTTCTGCATTGTTTGTGTTTGTGTCTCTCTCTCTCGCTCTCCCACTCTGTGCAGATATCAAACAATCTATTTAGAGAAGAATTGCTGGTCATGATTTTAGCCAAATTGCATTTGGTCCACAAAACTCGGGGCCAAAATGCTTCTTGTTTATGAGAATTTTGTGTGCAACATGATTAACTGGACTTGCCCCTGCAGCCTGGGGCAGGATATCGCACAAAAGCTGTTCCCATTTGGCCAGCAACAACGGGACAAATGTGTTGCCCGGCTTGGGACTAGGTGTACGTCTCCATCTCCGCAACCGCCTCCGTCTCCGACTCTCGAATGCGCTGCATGCAAATGAGCTGAATAATGAGCGGGAGCAGATGTGGCACAGACAATGCCAGCTCGGTTGGCTGCTAGGCCGTAGAGAAGTGCTCATTGTGCCACTAATTTTCAGCACTTGCAGCATGCAACGACAGGCAACAACTTGAACATTATGGGGGCCCAGTGGCAGTGTCAAAGTGTCAGTAAGTCAACAGGAATGCACTCTGACACCGCTCAAAGGCCTCTGTGCAAGGCTGTGTCCGAGCTGGCGGCAAATCTGGCAGCAGTTTGAGGCGGCTTCTTCTAGAGGGTATTTGCCTGGCCAAGCGGCCACTCGACTTAACACTTTGAATGTCATTAAAACGCCCGTCCGAGCGAGCTTGGCTCTCTTCCCCCACCCCATGCTGTCTGACACTCAGTCAATGTCTCGCTAACAATTGTCAACAGGCTCAAGCAGCGTGCAGCTTCTGCAGAGAAGAGAGAGAGAGAATTTGCATTGTTGTTGGCACCATTGTTTCCTATCCGCCTTTCCCTCCTCTCCTTGCGACCATGTTGCCTGCATTCGCCAGCATTTTGGCCAAAAACGTTTGTCAATTTTACGCTTGTCGAGTCTGTGAGTTGTCCTTTTCATCCCAATTGCCGCATATTCGTTGCGTTCCTCCATCTCGATGCAATTGTCATGGCTTCACTCCATCCTTGCCTCCTACCCATTGATAGGTGCTGAAATCGTAGCTATGCTAGGTTCTATAAAGTTTAACTGTATAAAATTATTTTCTATTGTGTTTTATTTGCAGCAGCCATCATACTCAATTATAAAATTTCTAAAAAATTAAAAAAAAAATTTTACATTGTTTCGGTTTTCTGTCTAATTAGATCTATTGGTTTCCTAGGGTTTTTTTGCGACCTATTTGATCTCTAGGGTTGTGTCCAAGGCGAATGAGTGAATGTAATTGAATTCAATTAAGATGGCAAACAGGAAAAAGAGCGAGAGCAGAGACCAAGAGTAAATGCCACAAGATCGGCGGGACTGAAAATTGAAGGTGGTCGTCCACAAGATGGTGGTCAAGGAGGCCAGCGCGAAGAAGAGATGACATGTATCGCCATGCTCACCATACAGCCACTGGGTGGCACCTTGCTGGCGTGAGAACTCATTGAACCACAGCGGAACCACCATGTTTATAACGACAGCTGAAAAGAAGTTTGACATATGTAATGGAATGAATACTATGAGTTTTACTTACAGAAAAAAGGTCCAGCATAGACGACTGCAAAGGCCATCTTTTCATAGCCATGCATGGTCATTGTATAACAGCTGACCATATCCATTAGGGCATTGACCAGGGCGCCAATTGTAATGTCCACAAAGTCGGAACTCAAGCCATACATGGCGCCCAAAATGCAGGTGAGCACTTCAAGTTCGCCCGCACACAGAAAGATGATGACGAAACAGTTTGGTATGCTCAAAAACATGAAAAGCTATAGATAGATTTTAGTAGAAGTAAATTAAAAATGAGCATGAAAGGCTTCGGGACTGCCAAAGGTTTTACACCCTTACAGTTATTCTAAATATAAACAAGTTTGTGTTTGCTAAAGTTTGAAAACGATATCTGAACAAATATCTAAATTTTACCGATAGCTTTTATTGTAACTATACGATATATCGCTTCGATTCACTGCTTTCTAAGGACATGTTTGGACAAAGATGATGGAGAAAGTTTCATTGTGATATCTTGAAAAATCGAGCGATACATTCTATGACAGCTATACGATATATATATACAATTAGATTGCATTTAAACAGACAGACGGACAAACGGACAGTCGGACGGCTTGTTAAGAATATATACACTTTATACCTTTGGAGTTGTCTCCTAAGTCGCTTTGCAAGGGTATACAAATAAATATATATATCATTATTTATATAAAGGGCTTACGGCGTGATGTTTGGGTGGTATATCGGTGCGGGTCTTGCAGAACACAAATATGGCAATAGGAATCGTAAGGACAAGCGACCATTTCGAGTAGGTAGTTCTGATGTTGATGTGCCAGTCGATATATCCCCCGTCTATAAGAGCTAAATGGGGGGAGAACACTAGTAATCGATCGTGCAAATGTGCAATTCGAAGAGCTTTGCTCACAGTGCATAGCGGTAATCAAAAAGAAGGGGCAGATGATGATTTGCAGGCAGTTGAGTAGCTTGCACCAGCCATGCTTGGGGCAAGTGCAATCCAATTGGGGCACCAGCACTCTGGTTACAATAAATAACGGAGTCGATATTGCAATCAACGTGCGAGTAAGGCAACCGGCCAATTTCCATTCCATCGAATTAACGGGATTGAGGGCATCGAAAAAATCTTGAAGTAGATATAGGTTTTTAGGATTTTTTGGATCGTACAAACGGTAGAGCATCATTGTTTGAAACATTATGTCAGGTCGCAGTTGCCCTTTAGTCGCATAAATCACCCAGGTTTGTCCATGTCGCACGGCATCCTTGTAGTATGCCTTTTGCTTATTTGTAAAGAGTTTTTCATTTTTCTCCAGATTGATAAGTTTCCGTATTTTCGACTTCAATGCAATGTTGCGTTTTCTCGATTGGGGATGCTTTCGTAGTTCTGTTATCTCCTTTTTCAGCACTGCATGGGAATGTAGGGAAGGAGAGTGAATAACAACTAGCAACAGCTACATACGACTGTGAAGGTCATGGATTTTCAATGTGCAAGCTCAAGTACCAATAGGTTTTTAGCTATTTACTGCATTGAAAGAGGGCGTGGCAAAATTCTTAGATAAAGTCAGAGTTGAATAGTTATTAGACATATTTGAACAACATTTGATGGCTTTAGCTTTTATAGTACTGGCGTTCATACAGACAAACAGTTTTCTTTAGCTCTCACTTACATAAGGTCGTGTGACGCGCCAAGATAAGATCAGTCACTTGAATGCCCAGATAGATGAAATAAACCACAGTAAGAACTGTTTGGCAAGCAAAAATGAAATAAAATTACACACACAATTACACCACATAACATAACAGATATGCAAATTGTCTAACTCACTTGTGCAATCCGTAAAGCTTACACGATTCTCAAGCGTTATGAGTGTGGCAGTAACTTCCACGGCCAGCACCAGAAAGAGTATATCCCGCACCACAACATGTCCGTCCATTTGAAAGGGTTTCATAAAGCACACTATTCCCCCACATAACAGGATTACAATCAATGTGCTACTGACAGTCTTTGTGAATAGAGCCGACTTAGCGCGAATTGGTAATACGTTGGCCATAAGATCGCTAAATGAGTTGGTGAAAGCGACCAAGGTAATGGCAGCAAAATACTCATTCAAATGCAACTTTAAAGCAATCATTTTCATCATGGGTTGCAAGCTGTTTGGCACACAAGGCATGGTTAGTAAGAGATCGTTTGTATGACCAGCTATACTTGCTTGTCTCTCGTAATTATAGCCGTGGTGGTGATTAATGCCATTATAAAACATAGGTACACCAACACTGCAATCCATTCGTAGATCAGGCGACTTTGGGGAAGCGAACAAAACAAGACCATAAAGTAATCGACAAGATGAAAAAATTTATGACAGTGAAGTGCTTTTAGGGTCAAGTCACATCGATCTGCGTACGGCACCGTCAATATGCTCAGACATGTAACCTGTAGAGAGAAGGTAGATAGATTCCAATTGACTTGTTAATTCTACGTACGTTGGTTATATAGTGTTCGAATTGATCATCCAGTTCATTCGTCATCGCTATACAAAGTGCAAGAAGAGAGAAGGTGTTAAATATATTTTTTAAAATATATAGGTATTATTCCATATTATTTTATGTTTTGAAGTAATTTGACAGTTAATGGAAATTGTATTTGGGAAATCGGAAATCTGTGAAATTTCTCGGCATGAAAATTGAATCCTGGCTATGCTATGGCTGCATATTTCTTGCCGTTTTCGTTAGGTTTTCGAGCTAAAATAAGCAGCAACAGATTTGGATAAAGCTAAACCCCTCTGATACCCTTTTGTGCCCCTTTACCCTTCACTTCCATCTACAGTAATCGCGGACAACTTTTGCTTCCGGTGAACGCGTAATTCATGAGATTATGCGCTGCAGAACAATCGACTTTGTGGAGGGGATTGCAGCGGCTATTGGTGATTTCGGGTTGCCTGCGGGTTCAGCTCGGCTTGGGGCATCACGAGGTGCCGCGGGCGACGTTTAGAAGCTTATTAAATTGCCATTACCTAAGCCGGACATCAGTGACGTCTGACGTCTGACTGCACTCCCCTCCCACCCCTCGAACGGGTAGCCAAATTGCCGGATGGCCAAATGGTAGCCCCTACAGTTGGTGTGCTCCTCGGGGAGACTGGGGCGCGGCATTTGCCACTCAAACGAGGGATTAGCGGCGATGATGACAACAGCTTGACGTCGCATTGGCGTCGCAGCACGACAGACGGCAGGTCCATTAGCTGCTGTGGCGCGTTGGCTGGGTGTGGCTAAGCTAGGAGGTTGAAGGACACACACACACACACACCTTAACACATGTGCGTGTGGCGTAGATTTACGGGACAAAAGATGAGAGACGAGGCGAAGAGCTGCATAAGTCCTTGAAATACTTAGCATTTAAATGGCCAAAAATTAACTGAAGATGGCAGGCGGTAAGCAGAGAGAGAGAGAGAGGGAGAGGTGGTTAGGAGAAAGAAGAGGGGGAAGGGGAAAGGTCATTGCAAAGCCCTAAGCACACAGTAAACGAGAAATAATCCACTTTCTAGCTTGAAAGCAGCAAACGCAGAGGAAGACAGAGAAATGAAGTGCGCGAAAGAGAAAGATACTGCGACACGGACACGGACAATGTGCAGTAAAAGTCGAACTAGCGACAACAAAAGCCCGGAACTCTCGAATGGACCGCAGCGAGTCGTAATAGCGCCGTATTCAAGTACGAACTCCGAGCGAACCTTAATGTGCTTTAAATGGCAATGGCTAACCGGGCAGAGAGAGAGAGAGAGAGGAGAGAGAGTGGGGGCAGCTCGCAGCTGATGCATTCATACGGCAAATATCAAGTGCAGCATCATCAACAACAAGGACGACGGGATGCAAACATTAAGCCAAGCGACAACTTCAGTGTCCAGTCTACTGTGCCCAATTCCAATCCCATTCCCATTCCTGGAACTTGAATCAGAAGCTAGCGTAGCCGCTCGCAATGTCCTTGTCCCGCATCCACGTTATTATTCGCACTGGGCCACTGTAAAGCACCGAATAATCTACAGTATAATGAGCAGAAATAAACGTGGAACCCCAAGTCAAGCAAGCCATCCAAGGACGAGTCCTGCGGACCTGGCCAAGTGCCTCGAGGCAAGCTGACAAATCTGAAGGGGCGCCCGCTCAATGCTTGTTTAGCGAAAAGTTCCGTAAACGACAACCAAATTGCTGAAAATAGACAAAAGCAGCTCAAGTGTTGAGTGCACCCGACTGGAAGATACCCTAATGCCCCATCAGCAAGTTACATCAGTTAGCTTAATGTCATGTCTTTGCTAAATGGATTTAAATTCGCGGTAGCTAATGTTTTACAAGTGCAATATCTAGAATCTTTCTAGAAAATACTTTCTATACTCTTCAAGCATTGAAATTGGTTAAAAAAGAGTTTAGTACGTTTGTACAAAAGTATATTTGAGCCCTATGAATGCAAGACAGACCCACAAAGTGAGTATATTCTTGCTCAAGTTGAGTCGATTAGGTCATGTCCGTCTGACTGTCCGTCTGTTCTTCTGTCTTAATGTTTGTCTGTGTGACCACATACTTCTCAACTATTATAAAATTTAGAGAGAACAACTTTTGCATAAATATTTCAAATATTTTTTGCCACGCCCACCGCCTTAGATTTTTTATAGACAGCATTAGGCGATAAAAGATATTCTTTGCATATTTGCAACGGTTTTACAAAGTTGCGCGAAGGGTATCTTACTGCCGGCTACAATCGATTTTAGCTTTTGAAACTTGCTTTCGCTAGTAGGAGCAATTTTTTAAGAACGTCAATTAGTTTAAGGCAATCATCAAGGTAAGGAGAATTTCCATTTTCCAAAAGCAAATGATAGTAAAAAATATATTTCACTTACTAAACATGCTTTCTCTCTTCTATTTAATTCCGTTATATTAGCTCTTGGCCCGGGTGACTTAGCTGTTGTGAGAGAGCGCTGCTTGCGCAATAATATATTGAAATTTGTTTGAAATGAACCATTTGCTGTCATTCTAAGGGACCGGGGGCCAGCGGGCTGGCCACGATGTCCTGTGGTCGTGCACATTATATTTAATTTCATATTTTGCATATTTACATGGAATATTTATGACAGGGTCGGTCACATACACACACACACACACACATGAACGCAGAGACCACAATGCGCAAATGGAGGCAAATTTTTGCATTTCCCTCTCATTTTGTCATTGGGCATTTTGCCTGTTGCCTGTGGCCTGTGGCCAAAGTGGAACTGTCCGGAATGAGTTCATTAGTTTTTGTTGCTGCAGCCCCAAGCATGCTCGTTGACTCGCAGGCACCACCAGATACCCGCCGGCTGCTCCATCAGCAACATCAGCTCCATCTGCCATTACTCAGAGCTCATGCTCTCGTTCTATGGGTCTATTCACAGTGCCCGAATGAATGGAGCCTCTGGAGCTGTTGTAATGAAAGTTGTGGTAACTTGTTGTTGTTGTCACTGTTGTTATTGTTGTTGTCAGTGTGTCGAGTGCTGTTCGAGGCAATGCACTCATGTTGCATGTTGCACTTTTAAAGTCTTCCCGCCCCTCCGCCTGGCGAGCATGATACGAGCAAAAGTTATTTACACTTTCCAGTGTGCCCAGAGCAATAACGTTTTAACCAAAATTAATGTCGAAGCCGGACAGGCAATATGGAAAGAAGTGAGAATAAAAAACATATTTCGGTTATCATTTCTGTTTTTTGGCAAAGATAAAAAAGAGTATACTAAGTACAAATGTATGAAGCCCACAAAGTAACATATATATATTCTTAATCAGGAGCCGAGTTGATTGAGCCATGTTCGTCTGTCCGTCTGTCTGTCCGTCTGCATAACCGTCTGTCTGTCCGCCTGTCTGTCCGTCTGTCTATCCGTCTGTCTATCCGTCTGTCTATCCGTCTGTCGGTCCGTCTGTCGGTCCGTCTGTCTGTCTGTCCGTCTGTCCGTCTGTCTGTCCTACTGTCTGTCCGTCTATCTATCCGTCTGTCTGTCTGCTGTCTGTCCGTCTGTCTGTCCGTCTGCATGGCCGTTTGTCTGTCAGTCTGTTTGTCCGTCTGTCTGTCCGTCTGTCTGTCAATCTGTCGGTCCGTCTGTCTGTCCGTCTGTCTATCCGTCTGTCTGTCTGTCTGTCAGTTTGTCTTTCCGAATTTCTGTCCGTCTGTCTGTCCGTCTGTCTGTCCGTCTGTCTGTCCTACTGTCTGTCCGTCTATCTATTCGTCTGTCTGTCCGTCTGCATGGCCGTTTGTCTGTCAGTCTGTTTGTCCGTCTGTCTGTCCGTCAGTCTGTCGGTCCATCTGTCTGTCTGCTGTCTATCCGTCTGTCTGTCCGTCTGTCTGTCTGTCAGTTTGTCTCTCCGAATGTCTGTCCGTCTGTCTGTCCGTCTGTCTGTCCGCCTGTCTGTCCGTCTGTCTATCCGTCTGTCTGTCCGTCTGTCTGTCCTACTGTCTGTCCGTCTGTCTATCCGTCTGTCTGTCTGCTGTCTGTTCGTCTGTCTGTCCGTCTGCATGGCCGTTTGTTTGTCAGTCTGTTTGTCAGTCTGTCTGTCCGTCTGTCTGTCCGTCTGCATGGCCGTCAGTTTGTCCGTCCGTCTGTCTATCCGTCTGTCGGTCCGTCTGCTCTTTTGAACGTCTGAAATTCGCTTAAAATTTTCTCTTAATTAATTTGTGCAAATTTTCTGGAATTATGTGCGAAATTGCAATTTTAAATTTGCTTCTCTGGTCCCATGCGACCTATTCGAGTGACTGACGCATGTTTCGTTCAATTTACAAAGTTTTGAATTTCACATGTCATTGCATAATTTAGCTACTGTTGGTTTGGGGGTTGCTGTGGAAATCAAAATCTGATAATATCCGCTTCCGGCAGGCAGAAATACACACGCACACACACACACACACACACACACGCACATCCTGTTGACATTATCAACGCACTTGAGTGTTTTTTCATGTTACGCATACGCAATGTTTGTAATTCCCATTATCAACATTGAGTGAGTGACTTTGCCTAATGATGACGTCGCCGTCGTCGTTGATGGAAGATATGCTAAGCACTTCGAGCGCATCTCTTTCCGGAAAGCAGGAACTCTATCAGACTCTGTGGGAATCATCAGTGGCGAATGCGATTGACAATTGACAGGCGAATCAGGAGTATGTGTTGTTCTCTCTCTCTCTCTATCTCTCTGCCCTTACGATCGCAAAGTCGGCAAGTTAACCAAAATGAAACAGAAACCGCATTGGCATCGAAGTCTAAAACAGACACAGACACACAAACAGAAACAGAAACCGAAACTCTTCACAGCTGAATGCACATGGTAGTAGCTATGCCTGCTTCGATTCGATGCGATTCAATTCGTTTTGCTTCCTTTGGTTTGTTTTGCAATTGCAAAAGTTTCGTTCGTTCGTAATTTTTTCTACACTTTTCTGTGCAGAAGTTTTTCGAGTCCAGCCGAGATGTAGACGAGCTGTTGTCCAAGGCTGAGAAGATCCTATACAATTTGTTTTCTTTAAGGCCTGTCAAGTGCTTCAACTTGCCGCAACTGCTGTGGCAACCCTCGAATAATGCTGCCTATGCATTAACTTATCTGAGCAATCATAAATAAAAACCTACCGCATTGCATCATTGAGCAAATTGCTGGAGGAAAAAGGAAACTATGCGCGACTTCGTGTGGAACATGTGTGGCACACGCTTTGTGGCTCCACCTACTCCTCCTTATCCCCCCGTGTGGCCTCATCGATGTCCACATCCAAGTGCCTGACACTTGAAAACATCAATTTATTTTTATTTGCCCCGCTTGTCTCGCCGGAATCCTTTCGCTGGATGTGTTTTTAGTGTCTTTGTAGCCAACTCAGCTGGCAACTCCAGCTTCAACTCCATTGCAGGCAGCCTGGAGCCCCTCCTCCTCCTCCTCTTCAGCACATGCTGTACCCAAACCATTATAGCCCCGTATTGAGGGGGGCCTTGCTTAGTCATTCAATTCAATTGATTCAATTGGGATTGTATCGGTTTTTTATGTGCATTTTGCCCCGACACTGTCACACACATTCCCAGTTGTCCCCGTTCCCAGTCGGCAGTTCTCCCTTCCGTCCATTTCCCACTCCTTGTTGCTGTTGTCGTCGTCGTCGTCGTCGGAAGCTGCTCCCGAGTGTCTCATTTATCTGCGGTTAGTGGAGAATTCTTTGGCTGCCGCCTCGTTTTGCAGTTTATTGAAATAAAAAAAAAAAAAAAGGGAAAACGCTTTGCGTGCTTTGGGGGAGTCGTCGTAACCATTTGCTGAAAATTTAATAATATATATAATTTTCTACGGCATTTTTCCCCAGACTTTTATGAGCCGGCACAGGCTGGCTGGCCTGACCATTTGCCAGAGATACCTTTCGCTATCGATGTCGACATCGAAACACTCAAATGCCATGACTTGTCCAATTTGCATCACCAAATTGTGTCACGACTAGTTTCGTTACACTTCAATGCGGATCCAGTCCCAGTCCCAGTCACAGCTACCCCAATACAAAGCACCCAGCCCAGGCTCGCCAGGAATGTTGTTCACTTTGAGCTGGAGCTGGAGCCGAGACTGGGGACTGGGGACTGAGTCTGTGGCCGGGGGAGCTTGTTGCTTCTTTGCATGCTTTTGTGTAGGTTCAAATATTTTTGCGACTAGCAAACTAAGGCAGTCCGATGGTTTCGGTTCTGGCAGCGTCCCAAGAAATGTGAGACGGGTTGGGTCAGTTGGGTTGCCAGAGAAAATGGAAAGAAGAATTTCATGTTTCACTATGTAAAATGTGAAATGTTGAATACGAAAATGGTTTGGGCCAAATACCTGTGCTCTTTGAATGCCCATGATACTGAATATAAAAATGGCAACTATTTTCCATGACTTTGCAGCAGGCGAGCAACGGTGTGAGATTGTTAGATTTGCTCTGGTCTCTCATTATTGAAATAATCAACAAATAGTTTAGTTTAATAATGAAATAACAGCAGTGCACATAGTGCAGATATTCTATACAATTTTATACATGTTTTATTTCCAAAAAATGAACTGAAATAAAGCGAAAATGTTTGTTACACCACTTATAACTCAAGAGAGACTGCAACGATCTTAAAGATATTAGATTGTTTACATCGAAATGCATGTAGAATAACAAATAAGTTCATTTACCAAACCTTGATTTATATATTTACTGAACATTTCTGTAGTTCGCAAGCTCTTCAACTGCTGCTCCCACCCTGCGTATGCGCAATATTTGCATGCATGTGTGCCACATGAGCTCGACACGCGTCTGTCAGTTAGATTTCTTGTCATTGAGCCACACGCTTTTTGAACGGCAACTTCCACGACCATTGTACGAGTTGCAAGTTGCAAGTTTTGGCGAATTTTTTCTCTGCTTGCCTCTTCCTTTCGTCTGCTCGTGTTTCTAGTGGACACACGCTGCACAAAAGTTTTGCGCTTACAACTTTTTTGTAGTGCAATTTTCAGCATTAATATTTTTCTTTCGCTTCTTGCGTCATTTTCCATTTTCCCTTATTTTCTATTACACGCATTCCTCAGCGTATTTGTAGCTTTGTGCGGCGGGAGCCATTTGAAATGCAATTCCCTAAGAAATATTCCATTCAAGAGTATCAAAATACGATGGCACGATGGACGACAGAACTTTGCGAGTGCTGTTTGTGCGCTGTTTGTGTGGAGGTTTTTCATTGCGCTAAGCTTGGTAAGTACAGTGAATACTCGAAGAAGTAATTGTACTTTTCAGTTGAAGTCTGGCGCTGGCGATATTATTATTTCGATAGGTTTATCGATAGACCTTTTGCTGACTGCATTGCATCTAGGTAAGCAATGCGTGTGGCATGCGTGGCATAAAGTGCGGTTGCCAAATGCTTTGCCAGACCGCAGCAGTAGAATGCGCTGTTTTGCATGTTAACATGACCCACTCTCTCTCTCTCTCTCCCTCTTGCATTCCTTCTCCCTCTCTCACTCTTTCATTGCGCTACTGTTTCACGCTCTGCGCGAAAAAAAAACGACATTTCAAATGCCGCACTAAATTACTAAAACACGCACTGGCTCAACCGCCTCCCCCTCCCCCTCATGCCACTGCCCACCACGTCCCTGGTTTATTTACTTATATGCACAATGGAGATGAGAGCAAAAAAAGAGCAGAGGAAGAGGAAGCAAACACAACTTTCAGCTGGGACTACAATTTACGCTTTTCCTTGCATTTTTCATGTGTTCCTTGTTTTTCGTCGTTTTGCCGACAAAGTTTTTATGGCCGCAACATACAACAAAGCTTGTTTTTTGTTGTTACTTGGTGGTTGAGTGTGTGAGTGTGTGTGCGTGTGTGCGAGTGTGTGTGTGAGTGCCTGCATGGGGTCCTGCATGTAATGTGCGTCTGGTTGCGAAAACTTTGTCAAATCATTAAGAGACGCACTCAAATGCAAAAACAAACTGGCAAGGCTGCAGCAGAGCACATGAGGGAAAGAGAGAGGGAGAGGGAGAGAGAGAGGAAGAGAGAGGGAGACAGTGACAATGTTTTGCCAGGCAGGTGAGATTTTCACAGCATCTGCCACTCTGCATTCATTGGCTTAGTGCAATTGATATCAATTTGAAATTGGGCTAGAATTAAATTCTAATAAATTAAGGCAGGTAAGTCTTCTTCTTCTTCTTCTCCTCTTCCTCTTCTTTCTCCTCTTTGCCTGCACTTAAGCAGCCTCTTTCCTTTTTTGTAGTCTGCCTGCTGCCTTTCCTTTTCCTTTGCCTTTTCTAACAGCTCCACTTAACTCTTGCCACTTTAAGCATTGACCCACATTCTCCCACCGCCTACCCTCCCCCCTTACTTTTTGGAAAATCGAGCTCTACTAATGAAGCCTTTTTTGCGCTCCAGATGCTGAAAGCCTGCCGCCCAAATAAAGCTCAGCCCGACGCAACACTCTCGTCCATTTTCCATTTTCAGCGCTGTCTATTAGTGGCTTCAGCGAGGCATCAAAAGCCGCACAACCCTCCCCTTCCCCACTGCACACGGCAAAGGCTGCACCTCTTCACACACACACCCACACACCCACACACATGCACTCCGACACAGACACTCACCTGGTTTGGCATTTTGCAGTCCCTGTCTGCGCCGCCGGCAAGTGTAATCAACAATTAACGAAACTTCACCCAATTGCGCCGCACCCGGGACCGGAATTGCTGCCAGTTGTGAATACTTTTGGCTCAAAGATAATAAACTACCCACTATGAACTTGGGTCTACTATGTTGTGCTCTACCATTTTGGTAAGAATTGACAGCGCTAGTCCTACGTATTAGCCATGTCCGTCCGTCCGTCTGTCCGTCTGTCTTTTGTAACGCTAAATAGTCACTCAGTTTTAGAGCTATCTTGATAAAACTTGGTATACATGTTTCTCAATGCTGCACGTTGTAAATAAGTCAGAACGAGCCGGATCGCAGCGATATATCGTATAGCTGCCATAGAACCTATCGGTCGAATTTTGGTATTTTTTAAGATATTGCTTTGAAACTTCTCAGATATGTGTCTAAGTATGTCCTTTCTAAGCTGCAAAAGTTTTATCAAAATCAGACCGATATATCGTATAGCTGCCATAGAACCTATCGGCTTTTGATTTTTAAGATGCATTTTCAAGATATCGTCAATAAACTTTATAAATCAGACCGATATATCGTTTAATTGTATGGCCTATTATAAAGCTAAGTATGCCTTTGAGAAACTTTTTATTAAAATCGGAAATATATATCTTTAAGTTGCCATAGAACCTATCGGCTGATTTAATATTTACAGTAACTGCAAGGGTATGAAAACTACGGCGTGCCGATGGTAGCCTTTCTTTCTTGTTCTCTTTCAATTTGTAAAAATAAAAACAAATTATTTGGTATTTTTCACAGATACATTTAATTCGAATTTAAAAAAAAATATAGATATAGTAATTTGGGAAGTTCAACTCAGCTTACAACTGAGCTTAAGAAACTTTAGATGCTTGAGAGCTTAGATACTACGTAATCCACATGCTTGAAGTATGCTTTGCCAGTAGGTTGATAGCTGTAGTGGTGTCATTTCCTCTAGACGTTGGTCTGAGCTGTGCGATGTGGTCGGTATCTTTCAGTGCCACTTTATGGCACTAAACTGACGTGGATCAACGTTGAGTCCGAGTTTCTCCAGTTTGCGTACCTTATGCATTTGCTTGGTCAGCTTGCGCTTGAAATGAATCTCACGATTGAGCGTCATGATTTCCATGGTATCAAGTTGGCGTATGTTCTTAATCGTTTGCAGTATCAAATTATCGGTCAGATGCAACTTGATGGTGGACATCTTCATGTACGGAGCGTCGCGGCGACGCAGCTCCTCGCGGTAGGCGTAGAGTGTGTAGGGCAGCGATGGCAGCTTCGGCAATGGACGCTGCAGACCCGGAAACAGTTGATCGGCCATGCTGGTTTCGTGATTGGAACTATTTGTCGACAGATTGGTAAAACTTTGTATGTTCTTAAGGCACTTGCGAGCTGCTCTTGCGTTGCGTCTCGAACGAGAAGGCGATGCGAAATGATTTACGCTGCTGCAGGACCTGCGATTTATATAGCCCAAAAATTCTGCTACCTGCTCGCGTTGAGATTGAAATTTTGTCTGGAAATTTTCATCTGTCCTTTTCGCGGAAAGTCGCAGAGCAGCACAGCTGTCGGGCAACTACCTGCTGTCTCCTGGGGCCAGCTGCAAGTGGCAGTTGTGCGGACACGCGATTAGCTCGAGCGAGCACCTTCTTCTCTGCCTTTGTCTTTGCAACTGCATCTGTGTGTGTGTGTGTGAGGGTGATCCGAAATTCCATTAGTTCGCGGTAATTTTCGCGCACTTCTTTGCATTTGCTTTATTATTTTTCGCGAAATTCTCTAAACCTTTGTCGCATTTCACCCAAAATTCCATGTATGGAAATTTTAAGGCGCTTGCGAGCTGGAAAGTTCTATGTCTAATAAAGTACATATAAATCCTACTCTTCTTCTTCTTCATCGTCATCCTCTTTTTTCCGCTGTACAGCTACCGTTTTTCGTCATTTTACGACCGTTTGCAACGCTCTTTCTTTTCACGTTCTTTGAATTCGAGTGCCGCATCGCAATTAAAATAAATTGCATTCGCTCAAAGAATATCGCAGCGTGATTTGGGGGCCTCAAAAGGGTCGGCCGCATTACGTTCACTTAATTATACAAATTGCCAGTGGCCTGTGCGTGTTAGCCTTTGAGCCCTAAACTGGCTTAAAACAAAATAATTATCACTGCTTGTTCACTTAATTATTCATCAAACACAGGGCGCAGATATGCAGGAATGCAGAGTTATTGATAGGAAGCTGAGGGAATATGAAATTAAGTGACTGCTGCATAGGGAGATATATGGATTAGTTGGAATATTCGAGGAGCACTACATGTTGTAGTTTTTAAAGCCTTCGATCATTGAAAACGGGCAAAAGGATATACTAACTTTTTTATGTAGTAAACAGGCGTGGCAGACCCCACAGCATCACTAGCTGAGTCGATTGAGGCATATCTGTCTATCTGTTCATCTGTCTGTCCGTCTGCTTGTCCGTCTGTCTGTATGAACACACAGATCTCAGCTATTACAGAGGCTAGAGACACCAAATTTGGCATTAAGATTTCTATAGCTTGTCGGCTTCACAAAAGTATTTAAAATCTTTTATGCCACGCCCAACGCCTCTTCAAATCAAGAAATAGTCTTTTGTATTTGATTTGTCATGTAAGTAGTAAAGCTACAACAATATGCTGCTATATATATGTGGATATATACTGTATGCACCTATATACCAAATTGAAAACGGATCGGATCATAGAGACAAAAGTTATTCAAGTAAACAGGTTCGATACTTTTTCAAAGTTTTTTTTGTTAAAGAGTGAGATAGTAGACTTTGTTGTAGGAAAGAAGTTGGGTGTCGGGTATCTTACACAGTCGTGCATTTCCAGCGGTAGCTCGCGTTACTTGTTCCCTAAAAAGTAACTCAGATAGCAAAGATATTTAAGCAAGTAATCTATAGAGCTCGTTAACATTTCCGTTTAAGTAGCTTAAATAGCTCGACAGACATGTTCAAACATGTTCTCTGGCTTTGTGGGCGCACCTAATGCGAGTGTTAAATACCGTTTAACCTGCCTGATAACAGTGGCTGGCAGCAGTAGTGCATCAGCTCCGTTCGGCCGCACAGCAGCTCAGTTGCTGCTCGATTCAGTTGCCGTTGCTGATTGCAATGTGTTAATCACAGCTGCATTTGTGGCATGCAACACGGGAATGATTGCCAAACACATTATCTGTATTATTAATGAGCTGCCTGCCGCACATGCCACATGGGGCAGGCATTCTCTTGGCTATCAGTGTCGCTGTTGTTGTTGGTTATTTAACTGGTTCGTTGGGCATTCTCTTTACGGGGCACTGCATTCCTTTTTTTTCGTTTTTTTTTTAATGTCGTGTCGCTTTCGGGTGTTTAATTAATTGAAAGCATTTTTACCGCCGCATTTTTGTGGCTGACACCGTAGCGCGGCGAGCCGTGGACGACGACGTTTCTTTTGTTTCCCATTGACCGTAATAATATTGACTTTCTGGCGGCCACAGTCGACGCTGGACACGCGTGGGCGCAAGCAGATGGAAGCTGGACACACAATCCGCGACTATTTCGAATGCATTCCAAAAATATAAAAAGAATGTAATTAAAGCAAAGGTGCAGAAGAAGGTAACAACTGTGGAATACCCTGTAGTTAAAGGGGAAATAAGTTATAAATATGTTATGGCTCTAAAATGAGTAGAATGAGGCTTAAAGTTTTCTTATACAAATTTTCAGTTAGCCAAATTATATAGCTAGCTATATAGCAAATTTCATCTCTTTAGCTTGCCTACTTCCAGAGATCCACTTGAAAATGCAGCACAACTTTGGCAGGGTATCAAGCTCATTTGTCTTTCTTTGGCGCCATTAATTAATTGAATTGTTCATTTAAATATTTTACGCTCTTTCTTTCATTTCTGTCATTAATTTGGAGCAATTTCATTGCATTTCTGGCATGATAATCACATTTGCATGCCACACCTTTTCTGTTAAAGCCAAAATTCTGACATAACTTCACTAAAGTTAGTCAATGTTTTTGCATGGCTGGCAAAACTGACTAAGCTGCATTCATGCATATTCTCTAACTTATCAATAATATTGATTTTATTTTGTTGTTTAATTTGTTTAATTCTCTCCAGTTAGTTGAGCTCTTAAAACGTTTTGTATTGACTGTATAAGCCAGAAATGCCACGACAGCTGCCAGTCTTGGTCTTGGTCTTGGCCAGAGCTGGCCGTAATCCTAAGATCAAAGCGTAGCTGTCTGACGTGTTATTTGCATACACATCGATATGGTAAGCCAGAAGAAGAACAACAAAAGCAGGCAATATTAACTAAGCCAGACTCGCTGTCCCTCTCTCTATATCTATCTCTATCTCTTTCGCTGTCTCTCTCTCTCTCTCTTTGGCAATTGCTTCATTTGAATAAATATTTGAAACACTTTTTGCCTGGACCCGCGGGCGCTTACCTGTGCGGCATATTGAATGAGTGTTTCGCCGAACTGCACACACACACACTCCACACACACACACACACACTCACACGCACTCGCCAGCAACTGGCTCAATTGAATTACATGGAAATTGACTGTTGTGCGGCATGTGGAAAACTGTGAAACTGTCTCAACAGCGACTCGATGCGGTTTTTCGGTTAAGCGCCGTGCACGAATCCATCACGCTCAGCGCTAAAAGCGCGGAAAATACACACACACACACACACATAGTCTATACACCCCGCACTTGACAAACAGTGCCTAGAGAGAGAGAGAGAGGGGGAAAGGAGGTAGGGGTAGCATGTATTTTAAATATGTAGTTTATGTAGTGCAGTGTTTGCCTCTGCCCTGCCGAATTCCTGCTACCACAAATTGCAATTAGTGTCCCCCAGTTTGATTGATAGTCAAGATAAATTTGGCATGCTGCACTCGCTGTGCCATGTAACGAAATTTAAAACATGCCAATATTAGTTCAACTTTATTTAATAGACTTTGCCAGGGGGCAAAATATAATCATAAAATAAAGTTAGGCGCATTTTATAGGGGGAAAATCAAAGGGAAACTCAAATAAATTGAATTCTTCGGTGCACTTAACAGCGTGAGCAGGCTTTGTTGTCGCAAAGCTCATTTAAGCTTTGAGTAACTTAAAATGTATAAAGCTTTCTCTATATGATTTCCTGTTTGAATTGGTTTATTCGCTTTATTTTTGCTTAGAATTTGTTTCAGAGGCACAGGAACACTTAATTAGCGTTTAGCAGGCGCTTTCCATCTAAAAGCTCATTAAAGCTCTGAGTAATGAAGCAGCTAAAGCTTTATTAGCTCGTAACGTTCTCAATTTGAATCTGTTTCAGAGGCACAGGAACACTTAATTAGCGTTTAGCAGGAGCTTTCTATCTAAAAGCACATTAAAGCTCCGAGTAATTAAGCAGCTAATAAAGCTTACTCGTAACGTTCTCGATTGCTAATTAGCTTTGCTTTGACACTTAGAACTTTAATAAGGTTAAAGTAGCTTCAACTAGTTGGTAAGCTTTGAAAGTTGCTGAAAGCTTCCAGCCCAATAGGTTTACCACCACAATCACGCGCCAATTAATTTGACTGTGCCCTTTAGCCCGCATATTTGTAATCTCTAAACTAGGCTAACTGCTGACAGTTCACATGGCAGGCTCATTAGTTTATCTGCGTTACCATAAGCCGATCTATATTAACTCGAGTTGCCAATTATGCATGTGTGTGTGTGTGTGTGTCGCAGCTCGATGACAACTGGCTAATTTCATTATTCAATTATGCAGATTATTTCACCGAATTGTGTTGCATGGCCGAAATGAGCTCATTAAATGTCGAAAATAAATTTCACGATTGAAAAACGGATTTGGTTGACAGCGAAATTTATGCGCATAAAGTACTAACTAACTAACTAACATGACTAACATGACTAACACTAACGCGTTTCATGTTTTATGTGCTGCGGTGCACGACATAATTCGCAGAGCAACAATATCAATAACAACAGCAACAGCAACAACAACTGCAACAACAACTGCAACAACAACAGCATCATTAAGGAAAAGAAGCAACTGAAACTGTCCAACCCGAAATTGAACCGCATGCATAAATGTCAAAATATGTCGGAATTCGGGCTAATCGTATTTGTATTAATTATTATTGTTTGCCTGCCTATCTGCATATTGTTGGCTGCCACTGTACAATTAAAAGTGTTTTTGCTATGATGCGGTCAACCGTTGTGCGTTGTGGTGGAAGCATAAATGTTAACGCTCTTTTGTTGCATGCTACATGCTGCGTAAATGCATGCAAACGCAGTGGGAGATAACAGGAAAATATCATAGCATACTTTTCAGCGCGCATAGAAATTCTTAACGGGCTAAACTTGTTTTAATTTGTCATATCTATCAATAATAGAGTAAATGAAAACTAGGTAAATAATTTTCAGTTATTTTTTTTAAATTATCTAAGTATTTTAGGGTTACCAGATATCTAAAGTACACAACACTCTCTCACAATTCGAGATATTTATTTTTAATTAAATACTTTAAAAAATGTTTAGAAAAATTTGATTAAAATTTGATAATAAATATTTTAATATTTTCCAATATTTATTTTTTAATTAAATTTGCATAAGCATTTTCAATCACCTGCGTCTTCACTTGAGCTCTCCCTATGCAACTGGGCTGCAAGAGGCATTCGCAAATAAATCGTAGCATACTTTTCAGCGCGCATAGAAATTCATAACGGGCTAAACTTGTTCAAATTCGCCATATCTATCAATAATAGAGTAAATGAAAACTTATTAAATATCTTTCAGTTACAATTATCTAAGTATTTTAGGGTTACCAGATATCTAAAGTACACAACACTCTCTCACAATTCGAGAAAGTTATTTCTAATTAAATACTTTAAAATATTAAAATATTTAGGAAAATTGGATTAACAAATAAATATTTTAATATTTTTCCATATTTATTTGTTTATTAAATTTGCATAAGCATTTTCAATCGCCTGCGTCTTCACTTGAGCTCTCCCTATGCAACTGGGCTGCAAGAGGCATTCGCAAATAAATCGTAGCATACTTTTCAGCGCGCATAGAAATTCATAACGGGCTAATATCTTTCAGTTACAAAATTATCTAAGTATTTTAGGGTTACCAGATATCTAAAGTATACAACACTCTCTCACAATTCGAGATAGTTATTTCTAATTAAATACTTTAAAAATGTTTAGGAAAATTTGATTGAAATTTGATAATAAATATTTTAATATTTTTCCATATTTATTTGTTAATTAAATTTGCATAAGCATTTTCAATCGCCTGCGTCTTCACTTGAGCTCTCCCTATGCAACTGGGCTGCAAGAGGCATTCGCAAATAAATCGTAGCATACTTTTCAGCGCACATGCAAATAAATCACGGATTAGGGCTGCGCGAAACCAGCATAGTTGTCGATATGTAAGGGTATCTGGTCCAAAAGAAAGTATCTTTCAGTTACACAAAATATTTAAGTATCTTAGGGTTGCCAAAGTATCTTAATAAAACCATTCGTTATATTGAATTCGTGATAAATATTTTTAAAACTTATTTATTAATCGAATTTGCATAAAACCGACCCGCATTCACATGCATATTTATTTGAGCACTCCCCCGTGCGATTGGGTAGCTGTGAATATAAATTTTTAACAATTAATCAATATCAATACCCATTGCTCGCACCCTCCAGATAATCCCAATAAAATTTTACAGCCGCCTGTAATCAAGAGCACGAGAAAGACAAAAAAAAGAAAGGCAAAACGATAGCGAAACCGAAAGGAGGAAACTTTTTCGTCGAAGGATGAAAGCAAAAGCAAATTCCCAGCTACTCGTATATTCTGCTGCATGCCAGAGCGTGTGTGTGTGCAAGCGTGTGTGTGTGTGCGGGTGTGCGTGTCCACTCTTCCTGTCCATGTGCGGCCATAAAGCAGCTCGTAAATTTCAGCGCACTTGGCACGCGGACACGTTGCCAGTTGCCTCTCGCCCAGTTGGCGGTTGTCTTCGCCTTTTGCCACCGAAAATTGCCAGAGTTGCCACCGCGCACAGGCGGTATGTCTGCACCGTAACTGGGCTGGCATGTCTGCATCGTTGTTTTTTCTTGCTCCTCGCCCATCGCGGGTTCATTGTATAACTGTAACGTGTTATTCTCGCCTCGTCTTTTTTTTTTGTTCTTCTTTGCTCAACAATGAAAATTCACGCTGTACAATTTCTCGCGGTGGTCATCGCACAGTGGGGTATATCGGCTAAGCTGTGCAGTTTGCTACAGAGTCTAGGGAATAATTTTGTTAGCGCATCTCGGCATCAGTTTGTTGTGTCTCTTCGCTGTCAGACTGGGGCAATTCTTCGTTTATTACGCAAATCCTTAGTTACGCCCATGGTCGCCATTTCCGCAACAGCGTGTGCATGTGAGTGTGTGTGTGTGAGTGAGTGTGTGTGGCGGGTGCTGAACAATAGCTGTGAAATAATCACTTGCTTGTTTGCACTTTATTACGCGGCAGTGTGAGAGAGAGCTTGTTCCTTTTCCGGGCAGGCCAGTAACGCCCGAGGTGCTGCATGAGCATAATAAAAGGGGTGTATTTCAGGAAAAAAAGGGATTTTAATTTAAAGAAAATTGAATATATACACTTTATGCCATCACAATCAAGGCGAATCCTTCGAAGCCTTCACTGCCTAAACTTCTCGGCAATATTCAACTGCTTCACAAAGGTGACCACAGAAAATGCCAGCTTGGCAACCTGATAAAAGAATGAAAAGCTAAAGCTATAGAGCGCACATATAGTATGATATCTTATAAAGACTTACGGTAATATTGGTGCCCAGTGATATAATGAACACCCCGCCTGCAGTCAGCACAATGGGTTGCTGCACATTTTGCAGAAAGTATTGGAACGTTTTCTTATAGCGACGATTGGCACCCAGCCAATTCGAGTGAAAGAGACAGTTAGTGAGCTCCTCGCAGTCCTTGATGATCATGTTGCATATGTAGCAAAAGGGAAAGGTTTCCAGAATCACATCAAGTATGAAAATCCCATTACCCAAACCAGTCCAGAGATTTGAGAAGAAAATTATGTTTATGATGGAGAGGCCTATGACGACGCCGCAGAGCAGAAACTGTACAAAAATCGTGGCAGATATGACAGGACGCAACGTATTGCAATATCTGAAGAGAGGGAAAGAGAGAGAAAGATGGAGTGAGAGAGTGAGTGAGGCAACATCAGAGAAATCCTAGAAATCGCAACTCACTCGATGATCAAGCGATGATCCTCAATGCATCTAATGAGTTCTTTATAGCTCTCTTCCTCTGACTCATGTGGATCGATGCGTAGGAGTTGCAGGCGTTCTTTGAGCAATGAAATATGCATACGAAGTATAAGAAAATATATAATTGGAGACACATCCGCCATCTGATCCTGCAGCACAGCGCCAGACATCCATATGTATTCCCAAGTGGCAGCCAACCAAAAGTTCAGATTACTTGCCTTCCAATCGATGAGGGGATTGTACATTTTCCAGGGCAGGCGACCGCTATAGGCGCCGGAGAGGAATGTGGATGCCGCATAGAAGGAGTACATGAACTGATAGCACATGTAGCACTGATTGCAACGTGCCACCCAATAATGCAATTGCGTACGCTGTCCTACAGTCTGGCAACGCTTGTCCATGCGATCGAGCAACTTCTTGGCCCGCTGGAAACGGTTGACGCCTGCAAAGGTGTACCAGGCCTTGATGCTCAAGCCGAAGCAATTGAGGCCCATCTGCAGGGAGGTAAGAAACTGTCCCGCCGTGAAGCCCGACAGATCCTTGAAGTAGCTGACCAGGAAGGCAAGATCCAGCAAGATGGTCACCAGCACCATGGTGAATGCTGTCCACAGGGCGTACAACCTACGACGCCACTTATCCTTAGGGGGTATCCAGCCGGCAACCTGCATGCCGCGATCCAGATAGACAAACGCATCACGGGATCTCAGCTGCTCCGAGAGCGAACACACACGCATTCGGGGAAACAGTTTGTTCAGCATGTTTCCAAGTGGAAATTTGTAGAGAAAGTGATTGCCTTGTCAACCAAATCGTCGGGGTTTTATAGTGCTACCTTCCCCAGAGAAGATACGATTTTTAATTAATTTCGCTTTTCTTTTCAAACTTTTCTGCTTTACGTATGCATAGAAAGTTGTGAGTTGGGGGGGAGGAGGCATTAGCTGTCTAAATTATTTACCCTGAGAACTTGTGGCCTGCCCAATGGGCAAAGTACACTGGACGCCTGTTGCAGCACTTTAACATAAATTATATAAAAATTGTATACACAATTTTTTCCAAGTGTAGCATTTGCTTAGCTTGAGGAACTGTCTGGTCTGAATATTTATTGATTGTGTTATAATTTACTTGATATTTATTTCATAATCTCGCAAAACGAGTAAGCTAATTATAAACCCGATAGGGTCCTTGAACCCAGAAGCAAAGTGAGTCAGTTGACTTAAATTACTTGATATGATTATAATGCAAGGCATAAAGAACTAAGGAGATTTCGAGGCTACGCTGGAAGGAGTATGTGGGAAATATCATAGTACGCCGATGGAGTCCAGTCCCCAGCCAAGCAGAAAACTAAGAGGAAGCCCAGGAAGAACGTTGGACAAAATGCGTTGTTAACTTGAGCGACGGTTTATTTATATGAGCAGCCATTAAAAGCAACGCCCTCTCATCAGTTTTTGTATACTCTAACCATGTATAATGGCAAGGACAAAGGGTATTTGGAGAAGTCAAGGGCGAAAACTGAAAATAAGTTTAAGCAAGTGGGGAACCAGTTGCTCAGAGCTTTAAAGCGAAAGTTTAACTTGAAATAAGTTTCAAGGAGCTTTAAAGAGCTTTCCCGAATGAACTTCGAGATTTGTGTTTATCTCGAGCAGCTTTGCCATGTCTTGTTGTTAAGCTTTAAGCTTTTAAACAGCTTTTAAACAGCTTTAGTGTGGTTTCAGTTTGAGAAGTACAAAACTAAGGAACTTTTGTAGTTTAAGTATCCAGGAGATGGGCTTAAAGCGCAAGTAAGACTGGCAAGGAGCTTTCATGAGCTTTAAACTTGATTAAGTATCCGATTAAGCCATGTCTGTCTGTCCGTCTGTATGAACGCCTATATCTCAGTAACTAAAAAAGCTAGAGCCATTAAATTTGGTGACAACACTAATGTGGATCATACGCTGTAAAATTCCTATTAAAATTTGGGCCACGCCTTCTTCCGCCCCCGAAAATCGATAAACCATATAGCAAGCGCCTATATCTCAGAAACTAAAAAAGCTAGAGCCACCAAATTTGGTGACAACACTCATGTGAATCATACGATGTAAAATTTTTATTAAAATTTGGGCCACGCCTACTTCCGCCCCCGCAAATCGATAAACCGTATAGCAAGCGCCTATATCTCAGAGACTAATAAAGCTAGAGCCACCAAATTTGGTAATAACACTTATGTGAATCATACGCTGTAAAATTCGTATTAAAATTTGGGCCACGCCTTCTTCCGCCCCGAAAATCGATAAGCCGTATAGCAAGCGCCTATATCTCAGAAACTAAAAAAGCTAGAGCCACCAAATTTGGTGACAACACTCATGTGAATCATACGATGTAAAATTTTTATTAAAATTTGGGCCACACCTACTTCCGCCCCCGCAAATCGATAAACCGTATAGCAAGCGCCTATATCTCAAAAACTAAGAAAGCTAGAGCCACCAAGGTTGATAACAACACTCATGTGAATCATACGCTGTAAAATTTTTATTAAAATTTGGGCCACGCCTACTTCCGCCCCCGCAAACCGATTAACCGTGTAGCAAGCGCAATAATAAAGCTACAGTATTCAGTTTTGGTGTGTATGATAACTATCACCACCTAAACGATCGCTGAAAATTTGGTTCCGATTAGATAATGAACAAAAAAGTTATTTGACGTTTCATATAGTTTGCACTGCGCTCACGGCATGCAGGCAAGCAGTGTTTTTCCCAAGCAGTGTTTGTTTCCAACTGCTTGGACTGCTTGGTGTCTAACTGAAAATTATATGTGTTGTTTATTATATTTCTTTGAAAAACACGTTTACCAACAGTTTTCTGTTGTCATGGTCTTATACAGTTAACACTTGAATGTAGCCGTTCTTACTTGTTTTGCCATTGAAAATAGTCAAAAATGTTATACTAAGTTTGTACAAGGCAAAAGGAGGCGTGGCATTCCACAGAAAGTATAGACGTGTATATATTCTTGCTCAGGATCGCTTGCCGAGTCGCTTGAGCGATGTCCGTCAGTCTGTCCGTCATGCGTCTGTGTGAACACACAGATCTGAGCTATTATAAAAGCTAGAGCCACCAAATTTGGTATGAAGGTATATAAACATCACAAGCTTCTGGAGTTTATTTCAAATTTGAGGTGCCACGCCCACCGCCTCTGAAAATTGTGAAATAAATGTTTGAGTTAGCTTTGTAACGAAAGTGTTAAAGTTTTAACGTTTTGCTTTAATACACAAATAGATATATACTAAATGCATATATATTCCAAATTTCAAGCCGATCGGATTATAAACACAAAAGTTATTCAATTAAACATTTTCCGCTGCTTATTAGCATGTCGCGACAGCCGCAGCGTGTGTAAAGCTGATTGCTATGATGTTTTCACATGTAGATGGCGCTATACAAAGATAGATCTAAGTTAAACAATAGGTGGCGGATGAACTTTTGCAGAAGAAATAAAGGTGTGATAATTTCTTTCGAAACTGGGCGAATGGTATCTTACTGTCGGGTGCGCTCGATTGTAGCTTTTCTTACTTATTCCATTTAATCCAATGCATTGATTGACATCCCCCGCTTATGTCATTGTGCGACAAGAGTAAAATTGCTGCGACTTCGACTTTTCTTTTTCTTCTTTATTTTTTTTTTTTTTTGCCATAATTTATCACATGGTGACAATGAAATGCTTCAAGTGCTGCTGCAATCTAAAAGAATTACGTGCTCTCTACCCGCCAATCTATTTTACTTTTTATACCATTGCAGATGGTATATTCATTTTGGCCAGAAGTTTGGAACGCAACTTAGAAGAAATCTCCGACCCTATAAAGTGTATGTATTCTTAATCAGCATCAATAGGGAAGTCGAGGTAGCCATGTCTGTCCGTCTGTCTTTTGCAACACAAACTTATCCCTTAGTTTTAGAGCTATCTTGATGAAACTTGGTATACATGTTTCTTATTACTGCACGCTGTAAATAAGTCGAAACTAGCCGGATCGGACCGATATATCGTATAGCTGTCATAGAACCTATCGGTCGAATTTTGTTATTTTTTAAGATATCACTAAGAAACTTTTCCGATATATGTCTAAGTGTGCCCTCGAATGACTGTCAAAATTTGATTGAAATTGGACCGATATAGCTGCCATAGAATCTATCGGCCGATTTAATATGTGGAGTAACTGCAATGGTATAAAACCTTCGGCGTGTTGAAAGTAGCCTTTCTTTCTTGTTTAATTAAACATCAGCAGCACTGCTTTTGAAACCTTCACTGCATAAACTTCTCGGCAATATTCAACTGCTTCACAAAGGTGACCACAGAAAATGCCAGCTTGGCAACCTGATAAAAGAATGAAAAGCTATAGCTATAGAGCGCACATATAGTATGATATCCTATAAAGACTTACGGTAATATTGGTTCCCAGCGATATGACAAAGACACCGCCTGCAGTCAGCACAATGGGTTGCTGCACATTTTGCAGAAAGTATTGGAACGTTGTCTTATAGCGACGATTGGCACCCAGCCAATTCGAGTGAAAGAGACAGTAAGTGAGCTCCTCACAGTCCTTGATTATCATGTTGCAAATGTAGCAGAAGGGAAAGGTTTGCAGTAGCAGATCAAAGATGAAAATTCCAGTGCCCAGTCCAGTCCAAAGATTCGAGAAGAAGATGATGTTTATGATAGAGAGGCCTATGACGACGCCGCAGAGCAGAAACTGTACGAAAATCGTAGCAGATATGACAGGACGTAATGTGTTGCAGTATCTAAAGAAAGGAGAGAGTAAAGAAACTGCAGAGAAATCCTAGAAATCGCAACTCACTCGATGATCAAGCGATGATCCTCAATGCATCTGATGAGTTCTTTATAGCTCTCCTCCTCTGACTCATGGGGATCGGCACGTAACCGTTGCAGGCGTTCCTTGAGCAACGAAATATGCATACGTAGTATAAGAAAATATATAATGGGATATACATCCGCCATCTGATCCTGCAGCACAGCGCCAGACATCCATATGTATTCCCAAGTGGCAGCCAACCAAAAGTTCAGATTACTTGCCTCCCAATCGATGAGGGGATTGTACAATTTCCAAGGCAGGCGACCGCCATAGGCGCCGGCGAGGAATGTGGATGCCCCATAGAAGGAGTACATGAGCTGATAGCACATGTAGCACTGATTGCAACGTGCCACCCAATAATGCAATTGCGTACGCTGTCCTGCAGTCTGGCAACGCTGGTCCATGCGATCGAGCAACTTCTTGGCCTGCTGGAAACGCTTGACGCCTGCAAAGGTGTAGCAGGCCTTGATGCTCGAACCGAAGCAATTAAGGCCCACCTGTAGGGAGGTAAGAAACTGTCCCGCCGTGAAGCCCGACAGATCCTTGAAGTAACTAACCAGGAGGGCAACATCTAGCAAGATGATCACCAGCACCGTGATCAATGCTGTCCACAGGGCGTACAACCTACGACGCCACTTATCCTTAGGGGGTATCCAGCCGGCAACCTGCATGCCGCGATCCAGATAGACAAACGCATCACGGGATCTCAGCTGCTCCGAGAGCGAACACACACGCATTCGAGGAAACAGTTTGTACAGCATGTTTCCAAGTGGAAATTTGTAGAATAAATGATTGCTTTGTCAACCAAATCGTCGGGGTTTTATAGTGCTACCTCCCTCAGAGAAGATACGATTTTTAATTAATTTTGCTTTTCTTTTCAAACTTTTCTGCTTTACGTATGCATAGAAAGTTGTGAGTTGGGGTGGAGGTGGCATTAGCTGCCTCATAATTTATTTACCCTTAGAACTTGTGGCCTGCCCAATGGGCAAAGTACACTGGTCGCCTGTTGCAGCACTTTAACATAAATTATATAGAAATTTTATACTACTTTTTTTTCCAAGTGTAGCATTTGCTTAGCTTGAGGAACTGTCTAGTCTAGGCGAATGAAATATTCATTGATTACGTTATGGTTTTACTTCATATTTATTTCATAATCTCGCAAAACGAGTAAAGCAATTATGAACCCGGTGGGCCCTTGAACCCAGAAGCAAAGTGAACCTTCTTTAGTTGACTTCAATTACTTGATATGATTATAATGCAAGGCATAAAGAACTAAAGAGATTTCGAGGGCAAATAAAAAACGCTCTTCCTAAGCCATTTTCAAGTGACGTTTGTTGACAAATAATGCGGTCATTCAATGCACTCGCAGAGGCGGAAAAGCTGCAAAATATCGAGGCGTGCGAACAAAGCGCCATGTTGTCAGCGCTGCAGGCTCATCAGGGACAAGTTTGGCGCTGTGTGTGTGTCTGTCTGGCTGTGTCCATTTGGCTGCCGACTTGCTTGCTATTTGTGGTATTTGAAACACGCGGCGCACGCTGCGTATGAATTATTTTCTTAAGCCATTTCGAACTCCCTCCCCAGAAGCCAAAAGGCTGCGGATGCTTGAACTTTTGCAAGGATTTCGCCTTCATTTCTGTTTCCTGCTCCGAACTCAGCGCATGTGTGTATGTATGCGAGCCATGTGTGTGTGTATTGCGAACTCTTTTTTTCTCGTCTCATTGAAAGCATCTGTGAGTTATTTTTATAGAGCTACTTTATACGCATGTATGCATGTGTGTGAGGCGAGGAGATGGAGATGGAGTGGGGTATGTGGAAAATATCATAGTACGCCGGCGAAGTCAAGTCCCCAGCCAAGCAGAAAACTAAGAGGAAGCCCAGGAAGAACGTTGCACAAAATGCGCTGTCAACTTGAGCGACGGTTTATTTATATGAGCAGCCATTAAAAGCAACGCCCTCTCATCAGTTTTTGTATACTCTAACCATGTATAATGGCAAGGACAAAGGGTATTTGGAGAAGTCAAGGGCGAAAACTGAAAATAAGTTAAAACAAGTGGGGAACTTTGTCAAAATTTAACTTGAAAGGAGCTTCAAGGAGCTTTAAGGAGCTTTCCCGAATGAACTTAGGGATTTGTGTTAAGCTTTAAGCTTTTAAACAGCTTTAGTGTGCTTTCAGTTTGGGAAGTACAAAACTAAGGAACTTTTGTAGTTCAAGTATCCAGTGGATTAAAGAGCAAGTGAGACTGGCAAGGAGCTTTAATGAGCTTTAAGCTTGATCAAGTTGCTTTTGAGCCTTGGAGAGCTTAAATGTGCTTAAACTGGATTCAAAGTTCAACTTTATGTTTAACTTATGTAGTTTTCTTTCTGCTTGTTGCAGAGCTTAAAGCTCTCAGGCAGCTTTAATGAGCTTACAGCTGAAAAAGTGCAAAATTGCACTTAAATGGAGCTTTAAAACAGCAACAATTTAAATAGTTCTCAAGTGAGCACGCTATGAAAAAGCTTCCACTATAATTTATTCTCGTCGCTTTGCTGCTGAATTATGTTTTTCCATTTAATCCAATGCATTGATTGACATCCCCCGCTTATGTCATTGTGCGACAAGAGTAAAATTGCTGCGACTTCGATTCTCTTCTATATATATATTTTTTTTTGCTATAATTTATCACTTGGTGGCAATGAAATGCTTCAAGTACTGCTGCAATCTAAAAGAATTACGCGCTCTCTACCCGCCAATCTATTTTACTTTTTTAATTAAAGGGCAGCAGCAACGGCTACGGCAATAGTTGGCCCTGCTCGAACGGAGTATACCCTATACCATCGTAGTTACTTAACCTTCCGCGCATACCCCACCATCACTCACAGGGTATTCCAAAGGTTGTGGCTGCCCTAACCAAACGCAGAGACATAAATCAAGAAAATACGATGCCGTTTGAAACTCTGCTTAGCCAGGACAATGGACAGCGGACAGCGGACAATGGACAAGGAACATGGACATGGACATGCTGTAGATTTGACGGGGCCAACAGCAGTTGGCAACTTGCACATGGAAACTGCTGCAAGATTTGTGAATTGCATTGCCAAAAATTCACTGAAAGCAATGCGAAGTGGGGGCGGAGTGAGGGCGGTGCCGGCTAAAGTTTCAGCCGAAAAACTAACGAGCATTCAGTGTAAACTGTCGCGTCGAGTTCTCATTAAACTTACAAGTAAAATGAAGCAAAAAAGCAGCTCGGAGAGCGCATTAGTTTTGTGCCCATCTTTCAGTCGGGCGTAGCAGACAGGCTAGGAAGTCCTCTTCCTGCACAACTCTCGCCGCGCTTGGCTCTGCCTTTGTCTTGTTTAAGTTCTAACGATTTGCCATGTCAACATTTTGAAGGAACTACAAATTAGTCAGCGGCATTTTTTGTTGCATACTTTCAGGCGACGTCGATTTTTGCATGCGCTACACGAGGAAGAGGAAATTATTAAAAATAAATTATAAAATGTAAATAGAAAAATTTTTTGATTTATTTATAGTAGTAATTGTTATAAAATTAATTTAAAAATAAAATTATTTGTTTTTATTAATTATTTATTAATATATTTATTAGTAAACATTAAATAAATATCCAAATTTTTTTTAACCCTCTTTTTCTTTTGAGCCCTTGGGAAACTAACAAAACAAACTTATTTCTTATTTTGCCATAGATTCTTCTAGCTATGTCTTCTAGGCATATCTAGTTTCGCCTTGAAATTAATCCGTGGGTTCACAAACAAGCGAATTTATACGCCAAACATTAATCCCCCACAAGGCAGGCACCAAAAAGAAAGTTTTTTCAACGGGCAAAATTTCACGAACTTTTGTTTTACGCATAGTTAGGAACGTTGTCATTGTTTGCCTCTCACTCGCACGCCAGCATTAACTTGCTCTCTCACACTCCCATTCTATTCTTCTTGTCTCTTTCAAATATTACCAAAGCTCGCCGAGAAGTATGCAACACAATGCAACTAGAAATCGCATAAAGCTCGGTCGTGGCCTCTTGCCCCACCCCTCTGGGCTACACCCATGGGCGTGTATTGCGAGCAAACTTTTGCAACATTTATCTTCGTTATTATGACGCCCGAATGGGCTATCAGCGCCAAGTGGAGCGACTGTTAAATATTTGGAGAGCAGCGACAGTTGCAAACAGAATGCGTTCGTTCTTTTTTTTTTTGTTTTGGGAGGTAGGGAAGGTTCCCTAATGCGGGCGCCCGACAGCTTCTGGCTAAGCATAATGCCCAGTTCGCCTCTCTCTCTCTCTCTGCCCCCTTGCTACATGCCTCTTGTAGGGATAGTGTCAAAAAATGCTACAACTTGTCATACAGCAGAGCCAAAGACAGGAAACTGGCCGGGCAGGGCAGGAAGAGCGCATAGTCAAGCACAGAGTTGCATTTGGAAGGGGGGGGACGGGGGGAACGGCGGTTGTCCTGACTGTGGGTCCAGAGTCGGCGACCGGCAGTTGTAAACGGGAAGGAAATGGTAACTTTTTCCTGCACTTAATTAGTTTGGGCATAAGTGGAGCAGAAAAAGTTCTGCGCCATGTTCGCCAGAATTCTGCGAACTGCAAAGACGATGACGAAGGCGAGAGCGCCATGAGCAGAGAGATAGAGACAGCAGGAAAGGGAGAGAAAGAGAGAGAGAGGGGACAGCCTTAGCTAGACGACGCTGGGCGATGCTGGGCGAGGCGACTCGAGGCAACGTCTCCGGTGCCGACGGTTTGTCATCTGTCTCTGTGTTCCACTGTGTGTGCGCTTGCCTCTCTGCCTGTGTGTGTGTCTCTCTGTGTGTTTGTGTGCGCGCGTGTGTGTTGCCAAGGAAATTGCCTCATAAATGTTCATTACACAGTTGTGTGCAACTGTCGAATGAATGGGCGTTCCTCTCCCTCTCTCACTCTCCCATCTCTCTCTCTCTCCTCGGTTTGGACTTGGCATGGATAGATGGGCGTGGCAGCTTGTGCAGCCGCACTCGAAAATTCAACCAGAACATTATTGCAGCAGATAATTTTTCACTGATTTATTAACGCAATTCAAATGAAACAATAGATTTGGCAATAATTTACAACGAATTTATGTGGCTGGCACAAAAGTAAAGGCAGCTTGCTAGCTCCCTTCCTCATTCTACCTTTCACTCGCTCTCCTACTCTAACTCGCTTGGGCACGCTGCCAATGCATTTTTGGTAGCCCTCGAATCAGTCACTGTAGGCACTTAGGTAGCTCGCTTGATCTTGGTGTAGTAAAACTTGGCATACCCTACCAGAAGATTGAAAAGGGTATGCTAATTCTGTGCAAATGTATGCAACAGGCAGTAGTAGGCATGCCAGACGCCACAAAGTGTACATATTGTTCTGTAATCAAGCCAACTGAACTGTCTTTCTGGCTGCCTGTCCGTATGAACGCGCCTATCTCAGCAGCTATCATAGCTAGAGACACCAAATTCGACATAATGTTTCCAGTATATCATACGCAGACGAAGCTTATATAAAATTTTTTGTGCCACGCCTACCGCCCATTAAAATTGATAATTTACGCGTATTGAGCAAAGCATTAAAGTGACAGCTTGCTGCTTGGGTAGGCACCTAGGAAAATATATAATATAAATCTGTTCAACAGTTTTTCGAAATTGCATGAAGGGTATTTTACTATCGGGCGACCTCTACTTTAGCTATCGTTTTTTCGTTTTTATTTTAGATTATTTCATATGCTTTCCTTTTCATTCCAATTTCTAGAATAATACAAAAAAAAAAATTACAAATCCTTTTCAAACTTTCTAGAACAAAAGCAAACTATAAGATAAAACAAAATAAAATAAAAGAAAGCATTATAAATGCGCATGTTAACTGATTAATTAACCCAAATTGGCGTCCTCTCAGCGTGTTCTTCTTCCCACATATTTCCATTCTTATCGCAAAACATGCCCGCAATGGGCGTCATTTGCCGTGGCAGTTGTACAATGCCTTTTGTGGCAGCAACCTGAGTAAGTGTAGGTGGAGGAGGAGGAGGAGAGGGAGGGAGCTGTCGTTTTATAAGCCCGCCATTGTTAGCCCGATCCCTTCGTTATTGTTCGTTTGTGCAGCGCTCGCTTTATACTCGCTGATTTGATGACCTGCCCCAGCAAATGACCCCACGTGCTAATTATACACCTGCACTTATCACAGGCGGCATAACGACGATATTACGTATACGCACAGTGGCTGGCACAATTTATCCGGCACACTTGTCGAGCACATTACGAGCAACGGAGACGATGAAAGGCAGGGGGCAACCCGACAAGGCGTTATTTGTAGCAATAAGCAAACAATAAAACATTAGACGAGCTGATAAAGCAGCAGCACATCCTGTCTGCCCCTCGCCCCTCCCCCCACACATTCAAGTGGCGCATGTGTCAGCGAGCTGCTTAGCGCCCTAATGCGATTATTAAGTGCCAAGTGCGATGGCAGCGTGTAAAATTCATTATATTAGCCCCGCTGTGCGAGTTCATTGGCTCCATGGCACGGTTCACTCGCTCGCTCATGCATTGCGCGTACTCAATATCCTGGTCGGGCGCCAGCTCCGGCTGCGGCTCCATCTCCATCTCCGGTGGCAGCAATTGCCTTCGACTAACCGCGGCGGTCCGCTGGCTGTGGCGCAATAAATTAAGAGCACAAATAAATCATCCATTTTAATGTGACAGTTCCGACAAACGCGCAGCGCGTCGCTCCAGGCAGGAGCTGAGCCCCCCCTCGTCCCCTCCGTCTGCCAGTTGAAACTGAAGCCTCGGCTTCGACAACAGAACATTGTTTTGAATGCCTGTCGCTGCCACAGTCCCCTCCCCCTTACCACCTACCCGCCTTCTGCTTCCCTTTCCCTACATCTTGTTTGTTGGCCATATTTAGCGGGTTCATTCTCTCTCATTGTTTGCACATTCCTTGGCTGCTTCTGCTTCACTTTTGTCTCCAGCTTCGCCACGTACCTTCCCCATGCTCCCGCCACCCTCACACGGGTATTTTGTTTGCGCTAAGTACTTGGCCTTACTGCGGCACTTAATATTTTTCGATTCGCGCCTCTTGTCCTCGGCCCGCCTTGAGCCTGCGTTCGGGGCACGCTTTTGCCCCCCTCTCCCTCGCTCCCACAATTCCCGCTCAGTTGCGCAGTTTGCCTGCTTCCGTTGCGGAAGTGCCGCCATTACACAGTGAGAAAATGCGTTGCGCATTTGTAAAAAGCCTTTTAAGTTGTTCGACAGTGCGTATGATTAATACAATTTATTGAGGTTATTGATTGGGCGCACAGAGGTCAAGGATATCATTGTGGGCAACGCAATTGCATGTTATTGCAAATAAATTGCTGACAAATAAGCGAGCTTTAAGTGGGAAATCGAGGAAAATCTCCCTCACTTTTCAGATTTAATTTATCACATAAATTTTTCCAATATCTCTCGATTTGAAATTGTATTATCACTTCTCTTATTTCTGCATCACTTATCTGATAATAAAAAGTCTTCAAAAACCTAAAGTTTTTATTTGACGGAAACATAACCTCAAACTTAAATTTTATAAAATATATACTTTTCAAAATTCGCTCGCTTTTTATTTATTTTTTTTCTGCAATATTTTGACAATTTTTTTGAAGCATTTCAAGAAATGTCTAAAGATTTCTTTGAAAATATTTTTATTATTTTTAGGAATATTTTCAAAATTATTTTAATAATTTCAACTTGAATTTATTTGCCTTAATCGATAAAGTTGCTCAAAGAAACTATAACAATTCAGCTAAAATCATCTTCTGCCTGGAAGTGTAAAAGATAATAACGCAACAGTCAAGCTACAAACAAGTGCGCCCAGTGGGAGAGTTGGGCAATTAAGTGATTGCAATGTTGTAATTGTTGTTCTCTTCTGCTCTTAGCTGGATAACAAAAAGGGGCATCATCTGTGATTGTTGGCAAACCTTTTGCCAGTTTCTTGTCGCTTGCAGTTCATTTCAAGTGCAGCACAAAGATGACGATGTCACTACCTGCCTGTCCTGGCCCAGCTGAGGTCGAAAGTGCCCGGGCACATCTTCATCAGTTGACACCTCATATCCTTTGAACATTTTCCAATTGAACTGGCTCTGTCTGTTGCTCCTCCTCTTCCCCCCTCTCTCTCTCTCTGTCTGTCTGGCCGTCTCTGAGGTGCCATTAGAAATATTGCGCGTCCAACGATTCGATTTCTATATTAGAAAAATCTTTTTGTTGCACTGTTTACTGTGCTACCAAGTGGAAACTGGCTAGAAGAAGGAGCAGAAGTGGAGGCATAGGGGTGGAAAGCCAATGCGAATGCCAACGGCAGGTGAAACACAGATATAGACTTTGTAAATAGAAGAAATGCTGTTGTCCATGTACGGACAATGTATGTGTGTGTCTGCTGCCTCAGCAATTCAATTGGCCCAAGTACTTTTCAAATTTGATCGAGTGAAAATAAGGAAAACTCAAGGAGAGATACGTGTGCTCGAGCTCGACTAGAGAACGCCATTTTCTTCGCCATCAAAAGTGTTTAAGGCGCAAATATATTGAAGTAGTTCATATACTATACAGTTTATTTGAGAGTGGCAAGTTAAGAGATTAGTTTGGAGGGCAGCAAAGAAAGGAAAAATTTCTATAAAGAAAATTCTATTAGGAAAACTCTATTAAGAAATTGTATTATAAATTTCTGTAGTTATGTTAGATTACGTCTTTCACTTTGGCTCTCAATTTTCTTCCTAAAATCTTTTCGAAAATCCTTTAAAACTTGCCCCCAAATGATTTATGCTGTGCTCATCTATGAAAACTAGTAACAGTGCGCAAGCAAGAGAGGGATAAAGGAGGAGTTGGGAAGAGGGGGTAGAGGCGGCAGAGGGAACTGGAACTGGAACAGTCTGCACAGCCTGCACAGACCCAAACAACAATCGCAGCCCGGACAGGCCGCAATGTTGTCCGTAATCAACATCAATTTCTGCGTTTGGCCGCGCGATATTTTGTAATTAGACACAGAAAGAGAGAGAAAAAAAGGAACAGGCAAACGAAATTGAACGTTTTCTCTCTCGCTTTCGCTCTCTCCTTCTCTTTCTCTGTCTACCAATCGCGCCTACTTGCTTGCACAGGCCACGGCAGCCGCATCAGCCAAAACCAGAGCAAACAATTTGACCAAAAAGCAAACAAGCAACGAATATGGTAAAACTCATTAGAGCCAAATGCAGCAGCTGCCGCGGAAGCGTTGCCAGGGTTGCCACCTCGCGCCCGTTAGGCCAAAGAAATTCATGCATATTCCGATTACTCATTTGCTTGTTATCATTTTGACATGCTCTGTTGGGAAGAGGGGGAGGAGCTTTAATGCATTTCGAAATACGTGCTAAAATTACCCAAAAAATTATTGTTTTATATTTACACGAGGCATCCCTACCCTACACCCCCTCCCTCCCACCCAGGTGCTGATTGTATAGGTTTTTGGAAATTCAGTTGCATATTTAGAGGCAATTTGCATGCACGCTATACAAATTATGAATCGACTCTTTGTACAGAGCTGGCAAGCCAATGAACTGGAACTAAACGCGTATGTGCAACATGCGAAAGCGTAATTGACAATTGCAGTTAAATATCGTGTTGAAAACATGTTTCTGACCAGTTTGCACGGTTTCGCTTTGAAATATCAAAATATGAATACATAAATCGCTTTCAAATCATTTTCAGCGCTTGCACAATGAATGCACTTTATGAGTTTTACCAATTTTATGAACTGCAATAAAATGTTAAAAAATTTTAAAATATATTTCAGGCTTTGTTTTGCTTCAAAAAAAATTAAAATAAATAAAATTTAAATTTTTTTTATTTTCTAGTATTTCTGTTTTAGTTTTGTATACAAAAATATTTTTAAAAATTTTTCAATTGCGTTTTTTATTTTTACAAAATTTTCAAAAGTATTTTCTTTTCAAAAGTAAAATTTTAATAAGGCAAATAAAACATGTTAAACTCGTTGCATAGTTTGCAAGTTGCCATCTCAGTGACACGGTTAGAATCTTCTACGAATTTCATCTATTTAAATAATTACTTTAATTAGTCGCACACACTCACACACACACACGCACACACTTGGGCACACCCGCTTCCAGGCAACCGTGTGCAAACTCATATGCGCCTCTCATCATCCTCTGCTTCTTCCTTGCGCTCATTCATTAATCAGCTTTCAGTTTCTTTGACGCCAGGTTTGCCAGCTCCAGCTCCAGCTCCGCCAGCGCCTTATGCCGTATCCAAAGCTAGGTCGCTCTCCCCCCTCCGAATCCGCCGATCTCCTTTGACTGCTCGTTTAATTTTTAACTTTGAACACAGATGTCAACTCGACGCCCCAGTCCAGTTGCAGGCTGCTGCTTGGCTGCCTGCCACGCCCATGCTTGGCACCCTCAGCTCAGCTCAGCTCAGCTCGACAGCTCAGCCTGTGCTGCGAAAAGTTTGTGGAGCTAATTTGTGGAAGACGCAGCACGGGGCACCGACCCACTGACGTCATTAGCGTCTACAAAGCGGGGCGGGACGAGCGAACTTTTTCAAATGGCGTTTTGTCACATGCAAAGCAGACAGCAGAAAGCAAGGCAAGAGCGGAAAAAGAAGCGGGACGAAAATTTGTTTTAATTGAATATTTTTTTGGGGGGGGGGGGAAACGGAGACGGGAGCCAGCAATTTCTTGAGAACACAAACACAAACACAAACACGAAAAGCAGCTGAAAATCAACGTCAAATTGGGTTAGTTGCTAAATTTGCCCCGGTGCCGAAGCTCGAGCAAATCGAATCTGAGAAGAGTTGCCCTTCGCAACTCTTCGCACCTCTTCGCACTCTTCCTTCTGCCCATTTCCGTGCATGTCGCATCGCGTTGTCGGACGTGGCACTTGGCCTCGACGCGGGGAAATGCAGCCAAAGCAAAATCATTAAAATTAGATTACAAAATCCTTCGGCGGTGTCACATTTCCGCCGGAAATTGCACTTTGCGTGCAGGCAACGGGACTGAGCGGGAATTGCCAGAGCTTCCAGCAAACTGACAGATTAGTTAATAAAATCTTTTCGCCTAGCCTTTGCAATGGCAATGCCAGAGACTAGACAAATTTGTCACGAGAACGAGCAATAAAATATGGAAATTTCTTATGACACTCGCTGAAGTTCTTCTGTGCTCTTTATTTTCTTTGTTCTCAGCGCGGTTTCTTTTCTGTTATTCTTTTGCCCACAAAATGCAACGGTTAAAAGTGTCGAAAAGTTTCTTTTGCCGCTGACAGGGAAGGAAACTTGAGAGTGCAGGGAGAACCATAGTTATGTGAGAGAAGTTGAAATTGCAAAATGTTTTTTAATTAAATATTAAATTTTAAGAATATTACAAGTTGATTTCTTTATGTACTATAGAATTTTGAAAACATCGATACTTATCGTTATCGCTTTCGGCTCACGCTGTCATCGCTAAGCATGACAGCGAGAGAACAACCAAAATAGTCTGACAGCCAGACTTGTTGCATTATTTGCAGCGAAAAGCTAGGGGTATTTGAGCATTTTTTTTTTTTTTTTTGTTGCTCTTTCCATATTGGAAAGGACACGTTATGAACGGCAGAAAGGGGCGTGGCTGGTGTAGAAAACGCATAAGCATGTTATAAAATATGCACATTATAAAATGCGGTGCGAGCTAGACAAAAGCCGTAAGGAATTCGCACACTCATGTCGGCAAAAGCACATCGCAGACATTTCGATACCCTACGCGCAGTGAAAGCCAAGGGTATGTTGCAATTTGTGGACTCCAAGAAAAATTCAATAAAATTAAAGTTGCCCTTAAGAGTAATTCGCGGTCTAAAGCGTGTGAAATATTTCATTTCTTTTTACTGAACTTATTGACATTTTTGCGAAAACCTGTTACAGGGTATTTACGAGTCATAAACACATAGTTTTTCACAATATTTCAACTTCTTTTTTAGCTTTCGTAATGTCCTTCCTACTGCTCTACTGCTTGGCTTTAGCATTTTTTGGCCTGATGACAACCGCCTGCAAAATATATGCAGCTGTTTATTTATGTATGTGTGTGTTTTGCGTTTTGACAGTTTTATTTGCACTTGCAAAAACAATTCTCATGCAGTTCTCAAGTGCAGAGAATACAATAATATATGAGAGTTAAGTAGATAAAATAAAATCGGTTGTTCTTTCGTATTAGTTTAAATCTTACTATCGATATTTTGTTGAAAATCTGTGATGTGCAATTGTAGCTGCAAATGTAGATTACCTTTATTAACAATTTTTAAATGCAAATTTAACGCATTACAAATTATCCAGGCTAATTTTAAAGCATTTTATATATTTCACGAGGCAATCATCCATATTTCGTTTAAGTTAAATTTTTAGACTTTGGGCGAATCATCATGCGAACTTCGTTTAAATATACATTTTGGCGACTGTAATCATACCAAAGGAAGCCTCGTTTGTAGTCTCCATTTAAGTTACTGTATAAAATAAGTTTGTTAATAAAGAACAAGTAAAGAAAGCTACAGTCGAGCGCGCCCGACAGTAAGATACCATTCGCCCAGTTTCGAAACAAATTATCACACATTTAATTCCATCAAAAAACTCTGCACAAGTTCATCCGCCACCAATTGCTTAAATTAGATCTAACTTTGAATAGCGCCATCTACATGTGAAAACATAATAGCAATCAGCTTTACATACGCTACGCCCGAAACAAAGCAATGTGACGATGACGTCACCATATGTTGCAAAGGCGCAACCAGTGGAACTACGGAAAACGTTTAGATGAATTACTTCTGTGTTTATTGTGGGATCGGATTGTAATTTGGAGAATAGATTTATATTGCAATTATCTATGTTCAAACCAAAGAAATCTGTAACTTCAATACTTCTCCTAATAATCGCAAATTATCGATATCGATATAATAAACTCGATCTACCTATGGTATACAGGAACCTTCATGTGAAATTTGGTGTCTCTAGCTTTTGTAATAGCTAAGATCTAGACGTTTAAACGGACAGACGGACATGTCGGGTCTGCCACGCCTCCTTCTGCCTGTTACATACATTTGCACAAACTTAGTATACCATTTTTTGACCATTTTCAATGGTCGAATGGTATAAAAAGAAAACTTAACAAAAAACATTTTCTCACGTTGCTACACAGATATTTGGTATGTACCACCAGCCAACTCTATAAAGCGTTGCACAACGGTGCGTTCCAGCAATATTATCCCGATCGTTCGTTGTGAATATCGTATTGATGTGTGAAGATAAGGAATCGGTTATATTGCCATTAAATGCTCCAAGGGACTCCAATGGGTACTGACTCCTTTCATTGCCTATCCTAAAATGATCGTAATGAGCGAAGTACTTGTTATTCCTTTTATCAGTCAGCTGAATATATAACTCGTGTGGTTCCCGGTTGGTTAAGAGGTGTATGTTTTGCAGCCCCAAAAAAAATTCACCACTATCAGAACGAAATCCATTTCTGTACGCTGCCCATTGCTGTTCGAAATCTAACTTTCCGTTGAAACGATGCTGAATCACAATCCAACCGGGTCCAGCAATGTCCCTAATACATTTCACAGTTAATTGATGGCCTGATAGGCTAATGGAGACATCATTATCCGAATTGAAACATTTTCTAGTTTGTGAATATGTAATAGAATGTGTCACAATTGTTGTTAATCTTGGTTGGTTTAACGAATTTTGTGGATTCTCTTGTATTCTCCGTTCTCTGTTGTAATCATAGCCACCAGTTCCTCCTCTTTTACCGGTCTCACAGGCAGCTATAGAAAAAATAAAGTTATTATTAGCTTAAGTCAAAATTATTATGAAACTTATGTATCAATTCGTACCAAACAAGATGTTATTTGATTTGTTTCATTTTCATTCACATGGCAACTTATATAGTATATTTAAAGCTCTAATTACGAAACATACCTAAATTTTGTAAGTTAATTTGTTGCTTTCGAGCACACTCCTTTTGTAAGTCTTCTTTTTGTTTGGTACATGAATCCTCTTGATCTATAAAAGAGAATTAAGATGGAAAACTAAGAGACCGCATGTTTTACTTACTTTGCTGTGCAGCTGTACATGATATCAGTTGTCTATCTTTCGCCCAGAAATTGGAATTAAGATTATTATAGGCTTGTACATATGGAACTAAGTAAAAGGAAATTTAGTTATTTATCAAGAATTGGTTTCAGTTTTGTAAACAATTACATATCTTATTATATTCCTGATCCTTTTCCAAAAGCCTTTTGGAACATGATGTGAGATCCGTCTGACAAATATCTGTGTGAGAGAATTAAAATTGGGAACTCTTATATACTCGAGTGCAACTTACTTAAATTCGTTTTGCACTGTTTTTTAACATTTTCTGCATTTTTCTTAAGCTTACCAATCTCCTCTTTGCTGGTGGTAACATTAGCTCGACAGATTTCTGAAACAAATACAAAAATATACAATAATTTTTAAAAAAATTGCAATACTGTATAATTGAAGTTTGTGGTACAATTTATACTTAAATTTACCTAGCTCTTTCTCCATGATTTGTTTTTGTGTTTCTGCATTTTGCTTTAGCTCATCGATAGTCTTTTCACTGTTAGTCTCAAGTGCTTGGCATTTTTCTAATGCAAACAAAATAGGGGATACATTTTGATTACTATTTGAATATTATTAATTTAAAATATTTTACCTCGACTTTTATTCATTTGTTTATTGGAGTTATTGAGTTTTGTAATTTCATCATCTTTTTCTTTAATAGAGGTTTCATGTGATGTAATACTTGCTTGAAGGCTTTTCGTCTGCGATTGGCATTCCTCTAGCTTCTTGGAAACAGTTAAGCTATTAATTCGTAGATTTTGCAATTCCTTTTCTTTTTCTTTATTTTTATTTTCGAGCTCGGCATTTTGTTCATCCTTGACGTTGGATTCCATTGCTGTTTCATTTAATCGAATCTCTAACTCGGAGATTTTCTTATTCTTGTCTTCTATTGTTGACTGCAGACTTTTTATGTTTTTTTGTAGTTGTGTATTATTCTCAGCACATTGTTTATCTTTCAAGTGTTTAGTGGTGATTGTGTTAAAAGATTTTTCGAGCGTTGATAGCGGACTTGTAAGATTTCTTTGAATGAAAGAGTTATAAATCCTTATCTCACTTTTATACGATGAGATATTAAGCTGTAAGCTTTTAAATTTATTATTCATACAGTGTAGTGTTTCATTAATAGTTTTTAAATCCACTATATTATCATAAATATCACTGATATTTATTTCAGAGTGTTGTATCTTAAGTAGCTCAATCATATAGTCATGTATTCTTGCAAAAATATTTGTTGTATTGGAAATTGGTAGGCATTCAGTTAATTTAGATTCTGAAAATGATGTGATATATATTTTGTTTTTGATTTTATACAAGTTTACAAAACTTTTATCTTTACGGCCTGTTTGCTTACCTTCTATTTCCAAAATATCATGATTGTGCACTAAATCTTTATTCTTCTCTAATTTCAGATCAAAGGCAGCCGATCTTATAGGTATTATTAAAGAAAAGATAAACATCACTCCTAATAATCGCCACATGATTATAGAACAATTAAGGCAAACTTTGTATACGTATCCGTTTGACACGGTCTTCAAAACGAAACTAAATTCAGAGCATGCCAAAAACCTACATTGAGGTCCGATAAATATGCTCTGAGTCTATCAAGCTGGCAATTTCAACTTGCACATAATATACCATAGCTTTGCATTATAATGAATTATTATATAGAAGTATGCATGCCACACAACCAACGGATGTGGAATAATAGTCGAATAGAGTGAAGAGCGCATACAAGGCATATTCTGTTTAGGGTAAGGTTCCGGAAGCTGCGACAAGTTGTTGTTGGGAAATTCTTGATTTAGAATTAATGTTAAATGGTTTGTTTTATATTTATTTTTTTAATTTAAAATACAATGTGTTATCTTTAGTGACTTGTACTCGGCACTTCTTATCAAAATCGGACATGGCGCTGGCAGCTTAATTTTGTTAAACAATTCTTTTGGGTGCAAAGATTCGGCAACTTTTAAGAATTCATTTGTAGAAGAGCAACAAAAAAACTGTGAGTAATTATGAAAACGAAAACGAAGCCCTGCAGAATAAGTTGCCCCATTGTAAAAATCCAAAAAAATTGACGTATAAAATTGAACACACAATGCAATCAAGTTGAAAAAAAATGAAGCCACAAACCCAAAATGTGAATGGGAAATGGTAAGTGGCAAGCGAGAAGGGAGGAATGAGGAAGAGGTTGTGGAAAATTGAAATCAAATTAAAGTGCAACACTATTTCAGCAATAAGGATCGGAAGAAAATCATTGACATAGTTCGACGTGCTGCATGCTGTGTCCAAGTTGCTGCAGCTGGAGTCGTTGCAAGGTGCAGTGAACTGCAGCATCCGTGGCTGCTTGCTGGGCTTCGGGACTGGCGGCAATCGTTGATGAGATGAGCGGCAACTGTTAACTCAGTCAGCTGAGTCACAGTGCGTATGTGTAATGTGTGTGTTATCTCTTGCGCTCTCTCTCTCTCTCTTTCTCTTTCTGTCACTGGCTGAGGCTCTCTTTTACTTCACTCTGTTTTTGTCTCACTCTGAGAGCGTCGTAGAGAATGTATCCGGCATCTGCTGCTTTGCCATTTCCGAAACATTTGACAATATGCGAGTGAGTTTGTATTGACTGTGTACGCGTGTGTGTGTGTGTGTGTGTGTGTGTTGTGTGTGTGTGTGTGTGTGTTATGTATACGTATATCTGTGTAAAGTATATGCTGCAAATTATTTGTGTGTTGTCTGTAAACTGTAGTCATCGGACAAATCGGTTGCAAGTCAGCGAAAGATCTAAACTCAACCTATTGCATGCATATTTCGGCTATTCCTCACCTTTTATTGTACTAAACAATTGATAACTAAATTTAATAAAATTCTATAAAAATTACTAACACTTTAACTAAAATTACTAAGCTATGACTAACACTTTTCACTTCTGTCGCGCTGCTTTAAAATCTTCAGCAACGCCATAGCCAAAGCTTTTGTGTTATTCAATTGCGATGAAAAATGGCTAAACGAATTGCAGCAATAAAATAATAACAAATTCCGCGCTTAAATATTAAAGCGTTCTTCAATTGTGACTGGCAAAAACAAAAGCAAATTAAATAAGAAAAATAAATAAAATAAAAATAAATAAATAAATACACAAAAATGTTTTCATTTCGTCGACACGTTGACATTTATATTGAATGCCAAAATGTTTGTTCGTTTGCTGCAGAAAAAAAAAAAATAAAAAAAATAATAAATAAATAAAATAAAGCAATTAAAATTTTAAATGTGCTCGCAAGCCAAGCGGCTAGAAATAAACTAAATGGTATTTTTTTTAGTATACTTTCTGAGCAATATAATGATCAAGCTAAGCAAAAACATGTGAAACAAAAAAACTATATAAATGTTCGAGGTGCTTCTCAAATCACGCAGCTTATCAAAGTTTTTCGCCAGATTTTTGACAGATATTTCTCAGTGATTTTCACTGTCGTTTAACGATTTCCCCTGGAGTATAATGATTGATTATTTATGGAGCCGCACGAAATGTGCGAACTGTGAATTCTTCTAACCATGCAACGCGACAACGACATTTGCAAAAAGTTACATTCTTCTTTGGCACGCACACATAGAGCGGAAGAGGGGGCAGAGATGTGTGTGTGTGTGTGTGTGTGTGTGTGTCTACTCTGGGGTACATTTTCACGTAGTATACATAAAAAGTCAATTTCTGTTTGGGTCTGACACGATTTAATGGTGTCTGCGCCGCGCTGACAAATCGTGCACGCGGTCAACCAAGTTGGCTGAAAAAGAGAGGCAGCTGCAGAGGGAAGATGGGAAGGGGGGGGGGGGGATGGTTATGCCCATATCCATGCTCCCCATTTCGCTCCATGTCGTTGATGTCGTGATAAACGTCAGTCATTCCACTGGCTTCTGTCGTCTGTCCGTTCAGGCTGGGCTGGGGTTCGATTTTGACGAAATCTAATCAAAACGACGATGACAAAATAAATTGCCAACAAATCAAAGACAAGTAATGGTTCCCAAAAAAAAAAGGGGAGTATATATATATAAGAAATCAAGTCTACTTTCTCATAATGATAATGTTTATTATGATGCTGACAATGATCATGTTGTTTGCCAGCCATTTTCAGCGCACAATTAGCCTTGGCAGCTGCTGCTGCTGCGACAATTCTGGGCCACATCGGATTCTTAATGGCATTTAAGGCATTATAAATAAAATTTAATAAAAGTCAACTTTTGACTGAGGCTTAATTATAATTTAGTGCCATGGCACGCGCCCAGCCCAGTCGGACAGGTGTAATTGTAATTACTTCACAGTCCACGCAGTCCACGCGGTCCACACCCCCGCCCCGACCCTCTGCTCGCAGCAGCGACCCGCACCGCTCTCATTGCGAGAAATGTCCATTTAAATGGCTTGATTAATGCTAGCGACAAGCTGCCATGCGGCAAGAGCCAAAGCCACAGTGGTGCCAGAGCGCGTGAAAAAGCTGAGTGAATATTAATTATAATGAAGTATAAAATAATAACAATTGTTTCAAAAATATTTTACAAAGTTTCTTTAATTAAATAATTTTTATTTTTAAGTTCAATTTGAAATTTTTGCAATATATGTTAAAAGTTGTTTATTTTTAAAAATTTTATTGTCAAAATTAAATTTATTTTCCTTAATTCAGTAAGTTCTTTTGTACATTTTATTTATTATTTTTATTTAGTTTATTTAACGTCTATTACAAGCAGTCGACTGAAAGGTATTTATTACAGGCCGATTAATTTATTTTTAAAAATTTTTAATTTAAAAATAAAACAAATTATTTATAGAAATAAAATTTAAAAAAATATGTTTTAATTTTTGTTACTTTTTTCTCTGCTTGCCTAAGAAGTTTATGAAGCGACAACAACACACCACATACACACAGAGCATTATCCACTGAGACTCTCTCTCACACTCTCTTCCACTTTTTCACACGCCTTGCTCCACTGTGCTGTGTGTGTGTGTTGTGCCCAGTCCCTTTGAGGGCGCCACCAACTAACCGACTCTTTTCCGTTTTAAGTGTATTTATTTGCTCTTTATTTTTATGACTGGCCCCCGTGTAATTGACGCTGTGTGCGCTCGGGAGCGCAATTTGATGGTCGTATAGCAGCGTCTGTGTGTGTGTGAATGTGTATGTGTTTTTGGGCAGCGAATGGCAGTGGAGAGGAGTATGAGTGGCGGGGGCTGTCCAGAAGGCCATAAAGTGCACGCTGCTTGTTTTTTATGTTGTATTTTTTTTATACTTTTTAAAAAATTTGCATCGCTTTGCCTTTTGCTGGTGTTCGAGAGTATAGTATGTATATGTGTGTTAGTGCGTGTGTCTGTGTATTTTGCTCATTTAAATTTTTAATTAAATTGAAAGTGCGTGAATATGTAAATTTTTTTTTTGTTTTTTTTTTTGGCACTAGATAGAGGGTAGAGGAGGACGCTAAATAAGACAAAATAATACAAAAAAAATGGAAAATAAGACTTTATACTAAATAAATAAATAGAAAACTTATGGGTTTAAAAAGCCAATTTTGAAAATTTAAAATGGAAAATTCAATTGGTTTTCCACTTGCCATTTCCTAGCTGATTGCATCGTTTAGTCTGGCAAAAATTCAACTGAAAGTGCGAAATTCTTCAAAAAGATAAGCGAGCGAAATGAAAGAAAAAAAATGAATTTTTTATGCCAACATTTTTCAAGAAAAAACTACAGGGTATATTTTGAAAAAAAATCATAATAAAGAGTTTTTTTTTTTTTTTTGAAAAAACATTTATTATATTTTAACGAAATTATTTTGTTAAGCTGCGCTAATTTTTTTTTTTTTGGCCCAGAGAGCAAAGCGCTGCATGCGCGACGCGTTGAATGCGAATCCGTTTGAAATTCCGTGAACCATCAAATGGTTTAATTAGAGGCCAGAGCGGGAGAGGGAGAGCGTGCGAGCAGCTGCTTTCTGCCGGGGCTGTGCATTTCACGCATTTTACCCCTTTTCGGTGAATTTGAACTGCATTCGGGCGATTGCAGCTTGGCGACGACAATTGAAACGCCCACGGTATAAATCACAGCGGGGGAGGCACAAAACCATATAACAGCGACAGCAACAGCTTCAATGACAGCGGCAACAGCAACGACAACAACAACAACTACAACAACAACAACAATGCAAACAAGAACATGAAATTCATTTGCATGCAACACGTTGCCAACGAGGCAAACAAGCAGCGTCGCTTGGCTGGTACCATGCGGCGTATGAGCGACGTGTGCAACGTGTCGCATGTTGCATGTGCAGCACAGTTTACAGTGCCACTGAATGTGCCGACGACAGTTTGCCGGCCCAAAAATATGCAGTTAACTAAACAGGACTGACCAGCTCGCCAGCTAGGCCAGCTGCTGCCAGGGCTGCACTAACGCAAAGCGCGCAGCAGCACCTGAGAGAAATATTAATAAAAATTATATATACATATATATATATATAGATATTAAATTTAATTTTTTTTTACTTTTGTAAATAAAAAGATTATCTATTAATAATTATGGAGAGGTTTTCTATAGGTTTTGCTATATAGATATTTAAATTAATTTTTTTTTATTTTTGTAAATGCTTTTTAAAAAAATTAAAAACGATTATTTAATTAAATTTAATAATAAAATGAAATGTGAATTGAAAAAATTTAAAAATTATTTGAACAAACAAATAATTAATTTCGTTAACAAACTTAATGTTTAATATTTATTTAAAATATTTAAAGCAATAAATAAATAAGGAATTTGTATTGTAAATTATTTTTTATTTATTTTTACTTTTAATTTCTGCCTTAACTGACTATGGTTTCTGCATTGTCAAGTCTATTGTGTTTTATTTAAATTCTGCTAACAATTTCATTAATTTACTCAATTAGCCAAACTCAATTGTTTTAAGCTCGTTATGCAGCCCTGGCTGAAGCTGGTAATCTAATTTGCGCTATCGCCAGGCGACAGCGAAGGGGCAAGGCAATATGAATGCAATGTTGGCAGTTGACAGTTGGACAGGGACTACGACCATGACCAAGAGAAGAGAAGAGAAGAGAAGCACAGAGAGAACTGGATATAAAGCGGCAGCTGAGAACTTGCTCCGACTACAATTCGAATTGGAGCAGAGCAGAGATTCACGACGAGATTCAAGCCAAGTTGAGTTGAGTCAAATAATTTATTTAAAATACAACTTCAATTTAATGCGCACTCTTAAGTTGCCGCTGACGAGCTAGACTAACTAGTAAAGTGTGTGGGTTGTGTGTGTGTGTGTGTGTGTGTGTGTGCGAGTGCGAGTGTGTGTGCAACATGTGAGCTGAATTTATTAGAGACGAGCTGCAGCTCTGCTTTAGTTAGTTGGTTGCCCGCACCACATACAAAACACTTGAATGCACTGCGCCCTATTGACCTTGCGTGTTCTACCCTAGCTCGCTCTGCATGTGTGTGTGTGTGTGCGTGTGTGAGTGTGCGTATTTCTTTGCATATGACACGAACACACTTGAATTTGTTTGCTGTCAACAGGAAGAGGCAGCAAGCCTGTCAGTCACACAGTCAGCCAAGAACTTGTGTCACCTGCGGCAAGAAGCCCGACGCAGCTGCAGCACCAACAACAATAACAAGAAAAAAGAGATTTCAATTTTAATCTGTGTGGAAAGTAAATAAAAATTGAATTCATTTAAATGTTGATTGATTTTATTTTTTATTTGTTATTTATTATTTTTTTCGCAATATTTGCTTTAAAAGTTGCTTAAAGCTGTGTGCGCTAGTTGAGCGAGCGATTTATCTATGAAGAAGCTTTAAGGAGCTTAAGAGTTTCATCAAAGTGCTTAAAAGCTTCGTTAAAGTGCGTAAAGGTCTCTTTAAAGCGCCGAAAACTTCTTTGAAATGCTTAAAAGGGTATTTAATGTGCTTAAAAGCTCCTTAAAGGTATCCAAAAGCGTCTTTAAAGTGCTTAAAAGCTCATTAAATGTGCTTAAAAGCTTCTTAAAAGTGCTGAAAAGCTCCTCCATTTATAAAGCTCTAACTCAACAAGCTTTCATGTATTTAAAAGGGAAACTTGTTAAACTCAATTAAGATTCACCTTAATCAAACTATATTCAACATATATTCAAACTGATTTGCAATAAGCTAAAGCGTCTACAAGCTTCTTTAAAGTGCTTGAGAGCTTTTAAATTGGTAAAGCACTAGCTCAACTAACTTAAAAGTGTCTTAAAGCTTCTTGGAAGTGCCTAAAAGCTTTTAAATTGATAAAGCTCTAACTCAACTAGCTTGAATGTGCTTAAAAGCTTCCTTAAGGAACTATTGCTAGAGTCAACTAATTTAAGCTTCACCTTAATCAAACTCTATTCAAAATTTATTCAAACTGATTTGCAATAAGCTTAATCGAAAGCACATTAACTCTACACACACACACACACACACCCCCACACAACTGTAATTCCCCTAACTGCTATCACAGCGCACTAAGCTGCTATCTCAGCCGGCACTTACACAGCGGATTACACCAACCATCACATTCCACACACAACCCACACAATCCACATAACGTATTACGCATTACGTATTACGTATTACACGTGGATACATTTTGAGTTGTTGCCAACTCACCCATCGTCAGAAGTTCCATGTGTGGCTCTGCTTCCTAATGAGCAAGCTGCATTTCTCTCAGCTATCTCTTTCCCTCTCCCTCTCCCTTTCCCTCTGCCTCACTCTTACTTAATGGCGCTGCTTATTGCACTCTCCGCTTTACTTTTGCTTTCTCACAGAGGTAAGCCCCGAGCAGAGAGCAGGGGCCAAGCTTATTACGGCGATGACAAATCAGTTTCCATGTCAAACACAAACCTCATGTCAAGTTTGCGGATGACATTTTCCAATTTCATGCACGGTCCGAGGATTTCTTCGGATTTTTTTTTTTTTGATTTTTTTTGCCCCGTAACTCTGTGCGCAGACGTGACTAAATTGTGCTCCCGTACCCCCCGCTCCCCCCTCAGCCGGGGGGGTTTTATTATCCAATTGCATAGATAGTTTTGCGCGGTGTCTTTGTTGAGGTAAGAGTGAGAAAGATGAAAGTGTGGATAAATTCTTATAAATAAGGGAATATTATAAAATTGAAGTATTCTGAAATTTAAGTTCTATATAATCCCTATGACGACATATAAACATCCAATTGAGGTTGTTATGCCATTTGCATAATCAGATTCTTATTTCACTTTCATTTCGCTCAGCTCAGGGCCAACACAATCCCCATCTAATTGCAGGGACTGCGATTACATGGCATTTCCTTGAATTTCATTGAGTCTGCTGGGCCTGCTCAGTGGTTTTTCCCTCCCTTTTCGCTCTTTCCATCTATCTCTTTTTCTATCTTTCTATCTTTCTATCTTGCTGTCCTTCTGGCTTTTTATTCGCATTCAAATGATTTTAATGACAGCAATTTGTGTTTCCAAATCGCGCAACATTAGCTTGCGACGAGGCCACGAGGCCAAAGCTGGAGTGGAGTAAGGAAAGAGGGAGCAGAGTGGGAGAAGAGAGAGAGAGAGAGAGAGAGAACAAGGGAGACGGCGTGCTAAATGAACGTGTTTATAACGCTTAACTTTCAAATTGCGGCCTGTTCCAGGTCGCAACATGCGGAAGTTTTCGATTTGTCAGCGAGTCGCTTCAGGCGCTTTTCGAAAATTACGCGACACGTCTCGCAAGGGATGAGCCCGCCCCCCTCCAAACGAGACCCCACTGCTCTCTCTCTCCCCCTTCCTCTTTATGGACAGCCACAGACAGCCGGGCTGTCCGCGACGTCATTATTATCGTCGCGCTGTGGCTCATCGTGGGGCAACGTCATCGTTTCGGGCAGCAACAAATTCATTTAGACACACAGAAAACTTGGCCAAAAGCAAAGCATGACAATGCCCCCTGTTTCACCCTCCCCCTCCCCTTTCCACGCCCCTCTCCTTACCCAGCTGCTCGCTGCCAGCCTCGCTGTCTCCTTCAGCCGCTCAGCTGCTCCTCCTGCTCCTCCTTTGGCCATCAGCGTCGGCCAAGTGTAAACTGAAATGTGGGTTAGTGGCGTGCGGCATGATTCGGAACGGGATTTGGCATGGGCTGCGGCATGGGAGGCGGCACGGGGTCTGTGGCATGTGGCATGGCGCAGTTTAGTTAAAAGAAATGTTTGTGATTTCTCGTGGCATGCTACAAAATTATCACACTAAGATTTTGATTGATGAGACTTTTGGATGCTGCCGGCTCTTTCGTGCTCCGTCTCCCTCTCCCTCTCTCTTTCTCGTTCTCTCCCTCTGTCTCTTTCTTGTCCCATTTCCGCTTCATGTGGGCGTTGCTTGCCCAAAAAGCCGCGGGCTTTGATTAGTTTTTCGGGCTTAGTGCGTGCCCGGTCGCATTTCAGACCCTCCCCCCAAAAAAAAAACGACCTCCAGAAATTGAGACCCAATGCAGCAGTTGAGTGCGAGAGGGATAGCGTTATTGGAGCAGATTAGACGCTGCGTTTTGGGGATCGAAACGCGTAAAGTGGAAATTTTGCGCTAGAAAATCAATAGAAACAACAAAATTTTATGAGTTTTGTTTGTATGAACGAGTATAACTTCTATATTTGGCTATATATTCCTGAACAATTCAGTTACTTTATACTCAACAACAACCTCCAGAAATTAGAATCTACTGCGGCAATTGAGAGTGAGATATAAGAGAGTGTTGGCGCTACGAGAGCAAATTATACGCTTCGTTTTAAAGATTGAAACGCGTAGAGTAGAAAAATCGTTGTTTGTATGAACGTGTATAGCTTCTTTATTTGGCTATATAATAATTCACTCACTCCATTCTGCGCTGCCTATGCAAATGATATAAGCTGCGCCGCTTGCCACATCTTCTCGAAGTCAACTGAATTTTCCACACACAAAAAAAAGAGACGAATGAAAAATTTTTGCAGACGCCCCACAGACACCGACTGGCTTCACGTTGTTTGCATTGCAACAACAGCAACAACAACAACAATGGCAACAACTTATCACACACACACACACACAGCTGGCAGTCATAAAAGAGCCGTAAAAGAAAATCATCCATGAGGCTCTTGCAACATCAGCGCAATTTGCAACAAGACATCAACAAAATATAAACTGCAACTTGTCCGAAAGCGAAACAAAACAACAACAACAACAACACACATATTGGCCATGGCAAAAAAGTACTTTAAAATTTTGCTGTATTTGTTTTCCTTTTGCAAAGCGAAGTGCGAAGCAGAAGGAGAGGCAGAGAAAAAGCGAAGCCCAAAAGTGACTAGATCGTCTGTTTTTTATGATTTAATATGGGAAAACTGCTGCCAAAACCAAAAAAAGCAAAAAACAACTGAAAAACAGACAGTAACACATTGTAGGCTCGAGAGTGGAGAGAGAGGGGAAGGGGAAGGGGAGCCGGTCTCACGTGAACAACATAATCGCACATTTAAGGGGCAACCTACCCCACCCCCAGCCCACCCGTAGTAGAACTGATGTCGTTGCCCCACTCGACGCGTCCAATGGGGCAACAAGTGTGGACAGTTGCCTATGCCAGTTGCCATTGTTGTTGTTGTTGTTGTTGTTGCCACGTAATAGCCAACTCTGTTGACGGGGCCAAAAGCATTGAAACTGGAAATTAAATATGAAAAACAAGTAGTGTATAAATAGACAGCGTGTTTGTTTGTTTGTCTATTTGTTTGCATGTGTGTGTTAGTTAGTGTGACTAAGCACAGTTATTAATGCTCTGCATTTATTGTGGCATGTGCGTGATTTGAATACACTTCCTTGGTGAGCTTAGCTTTTTTTAAAGCGTTTATATAAATAAAGTAATTTTTTTTAAATGTTTTAAAATAATTTTAGAAAATTTGAAAATTTTATTCATTCAAGTTTGTTCCCAAAGATCGACTATAAAGCTGATTTTAGCCCGATCTCTATACTTATTAAAATATATGATAATATAATAATATTATAATAAATAAATATACAAATATTGTAATACAATAATTAAATTATATAAAATAATAATATAAAATTATAACAATATAATAATATAATAATGAAATAATATAATAAAATGATATTATAATAATATAATAATTTAAAAATATAATAATCTAATTATATAATAATATAATAATGTAATAATAAAATAATATAATAATAATATAAAATTATAATAATATAAAAATATAATAATATAATAATATAATAATATAATAATATAATAATATAATAATATAATAATATAATAATATAATAATATAATAATATAATAATATAATAATATAATAATATAATAATATAATAATATAATAATTTAATAATATAATAATATAAAAATTTAATAATATAATTTAATAATATAATGTAATAAGAGGATATTTAATATTTTCATTTAAAAAAAACAATGTATAGAAATTTAAAAAAATATTGTAAATATTTGCTAGGAGATTAACCTAAAGTTTATAGTGGAAAACATAACTTTTTCAGTTTGCTAAATTATTATATAAAATTAATTCGGAAAGCATAAATAAAATGTCCTACCATGGCAAAATCAAATGATTCTAGACAAAGTTATGCAGAGGGTAGAAGGGAAAAGGGGTGTGTATTCAATTAAAAAATTAAAAACTCTGTCTAATTCTGAGGTGCATTTTATTTCATACCAATCAAGAGATTAATCCATAAGCAAATTGCTATTTCAATAGTAAAGTCTTAACTACGAGTTAAGAAATAAGTGACATCTATTGAAATACACCAAAAGTTTTTATTGTACTAAATACTTTATAAATATTCATTTCCGTTAGAAAACAGTTTAATCTGCAGTTTAAATTTTCCATTAGTTCTTATCAATTTTTATTGATATTTTTTTTTTTTTGTAAAGTTTTTCGGCAAATTGTGCACTGAAAATAGTTGAAAACGCTGCGCAATGCGTCGTGGGACGCGTTCGTTGTGACATTTAAAGTTTTTTGTTCTCCTATTTTTATGCACTTTCTGTGTATTGTTTTTCCCCAGATACACTTGGGGATTGCAATGGCATGCGATATTTGTGTGTTTATGTGTTTTGTTGTTGTCGCATGCAACTAAGCGAAACAGTTTGTTTGCATTCAAGTTCAGTTTTCAGAAACTTTTAGCCATGTCAAAGGTCAGTGCAATTAGCAAGAGAGAGAGAGAGAGAGAGAGAGAGACAATTGCAAAGCCCTGTGGGTGTTTGCGTATTTGATATGACAAATCCGAGTAGTAGTCGCTTTGCCCAAGCCTTGGCACAATACTTGTAATAATAAATAAACTCCCCAACACTTGCCGGGCAAAATATGCTAAGCAGGCCAGAAGACTGGCAGCTAGCTACCCACGTAATGAACGCACCTCACTCAGCTCCCACTTCCACTCGGAGCTATGTCGATCTCTTTAGTATGCAGAATTTCCAAGGCTGGCGCCTTAATTAATTCACACGATGGCCGAGAGAAGACGCCGCCGTCTGCGTAGCAATTGTATAATTAGTGCTATAGCTGCCTTCCTCTCGCTCCCCTCTCTCTCTCTCTCCTCTCTCTCTCTTGCCTTCTTGCTGACAATCAAGCACACCCATTTTCCGGCATTGCACGCCCACCTCTCTGGCTATCCCAGGTAAATTTGTCAATTTGAGTTGGCGCATACAACACGAAGGTGTTCAATTACACAAAGTAGAAGCAGCGACAGACAAAGAGAGAGAGAGAGAGTGAGGGAGAGAGAAAAAGAGAGGGGGCAAACGAAAATGTCAAAAGCATTTCGAGAAATATTTTCCACAATAAATTCTCGTCTCGCGGCGTCGTGCCCAAAATACGGAAAATTGTGCATTGATGAGGCTCAACTTGGGCATCGATAAGGCAAGGGGGGCACTTTAAGGATGGGGGGAGGGAACTGATGTTATGGCTTGCCATAGCTCATGATTGTGTTACCTTATTCACGCGCCCAATTTCCCCAGGGAGCAGGCAATGCGAAAGTGGTAAAGCGCTTGAGAGTCCACAGAGGTCGAACCAAAGTTGAGAAAAAGCCTTTCGTTCATTAGGGCTGACCTTGAAGGGGTTTCCAAAAGCTAGTCTAAAGTCTCTGGAGTCTTATTTAATATGCAATTCATCTGCTGTAAATTTTCTAATATTTTTAAAGACTTTTGATTGACTTTTGATTGATCGATTAAGCTGCGGCTTAGCTCATTGCGCCAACCACGCACTTTGCTCATTTTGTGGGCGCGTTTTTAGCCACGCCCACTTGCAATGCAGGCTGCTGACGAGGCACAAGCCCAGACACACCTCACCCGCTCTCTCTCTCTCTCTCTCTCTCTCTCTCTCTCTCTTTCAAGCACTGCGCGCGTGCTTAAGTAATGAGGCCGCAGCCGAGGCGAAGTCGACGGCAATTAGAAGACGCCAAAATTGTGGCATGAAGACATCGATGCGATGTGTTGCCACTTGGCCAGGCGAAGTCTGACATTGAAAAGGAAACAAGGGAAGGAAAGAGAGTTGGTAAAAGGGGGGGAAAGCAGAGAAAGCACAGGGGTTGCCCAAGTGCACTGCCCCGTGCAAGAGGTTGAAACATTCAATTTAGGTGCAGGGCAAAGTCGAAAAGTTCGTGGGGAAAAGTGAAAACTTACGTCGAACATGAATAAAAACTGACCAAAGTAATAAAACGAAATGAAACGAAATGAAATGAAATGAAACGGAAATGAAACCTAACGGCTGCCAAGTAAATAGACAAACAACTGGCAATAAGGCAGGCAAGCGAGGCAGGCGAGGCACGAGCAACTTTTTCGCATGCCGTTACATTTATCCAGCTGCAACATGTTGTGCCACAGCTTGTGTGCCCCCGTGTATGCCCCCGTGTGTGTATGTGTGTGTGTGTCTATGTCTGTGTTGACGCTAGTTAAAGTTTATCAAAGGAACAACAACCACGGCCACACGAGCAACAGGGAAACAGCAAACTTTACGCTCGAAAACAAGTTGCCATCGTCCTGGCAGCGATCCCAGCTCCAGCTCCAGCTCCAACTCCAACTCCAACTACAGTTCAGTTCTCCCTCCCGCTTGGAGCTGCGTCTTCGTCTTCAGCTCTGCTGTTGGCTCTGCTTAAGTCGTAAGTCCTCTTTGGGAGTTTTCTGACTTCTCAAGTTCAGTTGCAGCTCGCGCGCGCCCGACTAATGCCAACTTGCTTCTATATTAAGTAAAGAAAACACGCACACACACACACAAACCTCTGAACACCTTCTCACACAGCTGCCTCTTTCGCACACACATTCATGCATCTCTTTCGCTCTACGCCTCTAACTTCATTCAGTTTATTCGAAGTTCAAACACAAACACACACAAACACCCTCACAATTTTTCGCTCACTTCGAAAAGTGCGTAAATTTTGCTAGCCGCTAACTTTTGCCTGCCACTGTCATATAAACTTACTAATGAATTGAAAGGTGTTTGCGGATTGTAATCCCGATACTTTCGGCATGGGTAACATGTTATTAAGGGCTTAACAGGCGGTAAATACGTGAATCAGCGCTCCTTACATCCGCATGAGTTCGTAGGGGACTCGAAATTTTATTTATTGCAGTTCGGAACAGAAAAAAGTTGCATTAGCTTTAGGCTTACAGGTAAAAAATTCTTATAGTATACTCTTCAACTATCCTTAATTGCCTAAAAAGGGTATATCAAACTTGTGGCAATGTATGTAAGGAGCAGAAAGCCTTTTAAATAGTAAAACCTTCAGATCTAATAAAGTTTTAAATTTTTTTTTGTTGAATATTTTAAGATTTAGAATAAGGTCTTTGGTAATCCCATATGTTATCTCAAGACATTAAGGAAATATTGTTTATAATATTATGGTGACTAAAATGTTCTGTAGAAGATAAAAATTGTGGTTTTTTAATACATTTTGACATAATTTTTGGGCTAAAATTAAAAAATAATTAAAAATATTTACAAATTTGGTATAAATATTAAGCTTTGTAGTGGATATAAAATTAACAATTAATGCTGTTTAAATTTGTAAAAAAAAATCTTAAAAATTACAGGCAGTTTAAAAAAAGTTTTTAAATTTAAAAATTAATATTTCACATTTAATTATTTAATAATTATTATATATTATTTTTAATTATTATTATTTTTTTATTATTTTTTTAATTTAATTATTCATTTTGTTAATAACCAAGCTATGTTGCGTGGAAGGTAAAGTGAGGTAAAGTGAAGGGTATTTTACAGTGGTGCGCAATTGAATGTAGCTTTCAGTTCCATGTTTCTTCCCTCGACAACAAATTTTATATTAATCCCATATAAACTGAAATCCCTTTTTTCTCTCGCTTCATTCGGTTAAAGCCGATTTGGTTTAATTTTGTGTTCTTAACTGTATTTTTGTATAATTAATTTGAAATCCCTTAACTGTTGCATATTCATGCACTTGGCAAAAAGAACTGCAGTGGGCTAAGCTGCAGTCTGTGCGAGTGTGTGTGTGTGTGTGTGTGTGTGTGCTTGTGTGTGTGTGCTTCCATTGTTATTCAACATTTGATGCAGTTGTCGCTCGGCGCTGGCAGCAAATCGCACATTTAATTTATTATGCAAATGAAAATCAAACGTTGCAAACGATGCAAACGATGCAAATCCAGGGCCGGCTCTGACCCGCAAATTAAAAGCAAATAAACTATGGCAACAAATGGCAACAAATCAAAAACCCGAAAACCGACAAAATGTCAACGATGTGACTTGAAATGCCAGCGAAACCGAAGCAGGCCCAACACGAAGGAGGCGAACGAAACAAGAGATTCTCGAATTGAAACAATGGCCCGAAAGCAAAAGCTGCAGTTTCCGTTTTTGGTTAGAACAATTTCCATAGATCGCACAGGCCTTGGTCACGCCCCCGCCCCCCGCACTCTTCCCCTCTCTACCATTCCGACCGCTGTCACTGGAAATGCTCCCCCGGGTGCAACGAGTGAAAATATTTGCCAAATGTAGCACAAATGGCCCACAGAAAGATGGCAAATGTTTGTGGTGGGTTGGGGGAGCGGGATGGTAGGGTATACAGTGGGTGTATTCGGGCATGGGCGTGCCAATGCAAGCGTATGTAAATTTCTTTATTGTTGTTGCATTCAATTGAAATTTAGTATGCAATTCTGCTTGAATAAAACAAGCAAAAATAACCATTTAGTAATGACTGACTGCGCGTATACCCTGTAGTAAAAATGTAGAAAATTAGAAAAATAAGTAAAAAGCGATTCCTGCATTTCAAATATATTTTTTAGAGTATTTTTTTTATGGTTAAGTATAACTGATAGACTAGAAAATACCCTGTAATAAAATATAATAACGCAATTTCATTTATCTTTGATTTCATGCAAATGTTGGGCTTCTTTTATGCCTATATTAATTAGAGGGTGTGCAATTTGCCACAATCTTGCAATGCTCAAATTAGCTATTTAGCTTAATACCCTGTAATAGGAAGTGATAGCTGAAAACTCACTGCATTTTTGCCATATCCTCTTGTAAATTGCAGCAACAATGGCATATGCACCTGGCCTCACAACTTGCACAACATCTTAGACTAAAATATACCCTGTAATTGCAGTTAAAGTGCTTACTTACTCACCTACATCCTTGCCAGGCAACACTCTAGGCTGTCGGCACGGTACAATTTGAATGCATTTACCCAAATACCTTGTCAACTCGCAGAGCTTGAGATGCGAAGCCGTTAAGCATGTTACATGTCTCGCTTTAAGCACCAAGGCATTTGCTGCTGCCTGTTTGGCTACTTTTTGGCTATATTTCTGCATTAAAAACTGCTTTGTTGTGCGGACCGTTAGACAGTTTATGGAGTGGACGCAGCGCCGGAGCTGTACCCTAAAGTGCTCGACTTACATGTGTGTGTGCGTGGGGGAGTTTATGGCACACTTTAAGGCGCCATAAGCTTATATTGCACTTAATAGCACATAAAAAATGCTACGTGATAATGCAATGCACCACAAAAGTGGCCATTCGATGATGGGGTAGGGGGATGCTCCAACCCCAAACCCACAAACCCCCAAACCCCCAAATAACGGTAACATTTTCTCGCCCGCAAAAACGGAAATGCCCCGGAAAGAAGCGCCTTGAAACTGAGTGAATTAAAGCAGTTGCAGTTGTGGGCTTAATATGATAAATGGCAAGCGACAGAGCCAGAAGGAGATAGAGGATGAGGGCAGAGAGAGAGATAGAAGCAGAGAGAGAGAGAGGCAGACAGAGAACTGCTCTTAATTAAAAACTGGCACCAAGCATAAAAACAATGTTAAATCATTGCGAAAAAGTCAGCAAAAGAAGTGAAAAAAAATTATATAATAATAATTGCAAAATTTTTTTGGCATAAGCTGGGCATGTCCTTATGGAAAAGTGATGAAAAGAAAGCAGAAAACATATTTCAATTAAATCAGCTTAGTTAAGGAAGAAGCTAAAATGTAATTAAAAATTGAAAATAATATGATCAAAATTGGAAACTAGTTTCCCTGAAACTTTACCTAATTAAGTAAAAGACCCAAGTGCAATCCAAGTGAAAATCAACAAAAATTTCAATTGATAAATCGAATTCATTGGCAGCACTTGTCCGGCACGACTATCTATCATCTCAGTTGTTCTACTACAACTTTCGTGTCAGGCAAACGCATCGTTCATGCAGCATGTTCAACCAATTTGCCAATGTGCGTTGTGGTTGCTTTTGCTTTCGCTTTAATTGACAACTATTTTGTGAAAAACTTATAGCTAGCATGTCACATGTCAAAGTGTCAGCTAGTTGTTTACTTTTCAGCCTTGTTGTTGGTTGAAGGTCAATGGTTTGGGGGCCACGCCCACATGCGCCCCCCATGCGCCTCCCTATGCGCTGTAAATAGCAAAACAGCGAAACAAACAAAAACAAAAACAACGCACAAAACAGTCCAATTTAAGGTTATCAACAGCCTTACGCATCGTTTGACATTGGCCACGCCCCCGCCCGTGCATACAGCAAACGCCCATCAATCAAAAACGCCAACAGAGGCAAGAAAAAAAACAAAACTATTTGTGGGCAAAAGTACACAAAACTTGTGCGTGTTGGGTAGAGGTAAAGGACTTGGAAATGCGCCACTTAAATAGCGACAAAAACAACAACAACAACTGAAAATAGGAAAATGGGAAATAGGAAATGGAAAATGGAAAACAGCGTAGCAAATCAATTGACAACTGTGCACAAAAAAAAAAAAAAAGGAGCAGCTAAACATTTGCTGCAACAACAGGCGCCAGTTTGACAATCGTTTAGTTTGGCCATCAACTTGGCTGGACACTCACTCAGACACTCACTCATTCATATGGCCAGTTTTGCGACATCCCTGGTAACTGCACAATTTACTATCATTGCACATTGTTGTTGTCCCTGTTGTTGTCCTTGTCGTTGTGCCTTGCTGCTGCTTGTTCATGTCCTTCTGTTGTGTTCTCCTTTATCTGCCATAAAACTTGCACTTTGCTTTTGCGACTTACGCCTCCAGTTCGATTGGCTTACAAAGTATGCTGCGATTTTTATGCCCTTACCCAAATTGAGCGTAATAATCTGTATCCTAAGTGGACTTTATGCGGGCAAAATGTAGCTGCTTTTTGGCTGAAAACTGGCGGGGAAAATTGTTTGCATCTTCAGATTCTATTTACGATAAGCGCAAAGCCTTTGGGCAAGTAACTTGATTTAGTTTTTATAGTTAATTGAGATTCTTTTTAGTTTAGTTTAATAAAATTGTAAGCAAAGCTGCTTGAAAAGCTCGAAAGCACATTAAACCTACATGTTAGCTCTTGAAAGCTTTAAAAGTTTATTACAGAAATAGCTCAATTTACTTAAACAACTTGCGAAACTTCTTCAAATGCTTCTTGCGTAGCTTAAAGCACATTAAAGCTGCTTAAGAGCTTTCGAAGTTCCTTTTGGAAAGTTAATTAATTTATCATAACAACTTTAAGGCTGCTTGAATAGCTTAAAGCACATTTAAGCTGCTACAAAGCTTTCAAAGTTATTTATAGAAGTAGCTCAATTTACTTAAAGAACTTACTAAGCTTTTCAAACAGCTTAAAGCACATTAAGGCCTCAGTTTGTAGTAAAAAGTAGCTTAATTCACAAAGAAAACTTGCAAAGCTGCTTCAACAGCCATTTGCTTAACTTGCTGATTGCATCGATAAGCTATCACTTTAATTTGATAGAGCATCAGTATACTCTGCTAGCTACACTTCTTGGGCTTCCCCTTTTTGAGTTTACAGCGTTTTTTGTGGCTTATCTGCGCTTTGTTTGCCCACATAGATTCTGCTTGCTGCTGCCACAATTCCCCCAAGCGCACATTAACACGCACACAAGCACACACAGACACTCAGACTGTATCTAATGTGACAATAAAGTTTTGAAAATCCTTTAATTGACTTTGCATTTTTCCTCCTCTCGTCTCTCTCTCTCTTCTCTTTCACCACGATGAGTAGTCGAAATTGTAAGGAATGTATCGATGTGTGCAGATTGGCACTCAGCAACCGAGTTTGCCTATTATGAAAGCTGTCAAAGTTTTCCACAATCTCCGTCTCTCTCTCTCCCTCTCTCTGTGTCTATCACTCTCTATCTTGCACTCACAGATTAGGTTAGAGGGCCAAATTTGTCAGTCTAATGTTTGATTTTCTTTCATTTTGCATAATCGATTTTCCGCTGGAATTCGGGGAAACTTTGTTTGGGGCTGCCGTCGTGACACACTGAAATCATAATGACTCGACGGAAAATCTATGCAAATAAAGCCCACATATGTTTGGGTGGTGCGACTCTCATTGTCTGCTTGTGTAACGTCGCACAATTATTGATATATATGTATATATATATTGTATATTTACGATGATGGGTAACAATTTGCAGCTCAGTTCCCCTAGTAACCCGACTGACATATCGACATGAATTTACATGTTTTCCATCCCCACTGCGTATGCATAAATATATGTTACACACATATATACATATATACGGTATCTTTATCTTGGCTGAAGAACAATGCCGCACAGCAACTTTGTTTGTTTTTTTTTCTCTGCTTCCTTTTTTTTTTTTTGCAAATTTTGTGTTGCCTTTTGTTTGTGGGGCAAAAAATATTGCTGAAAATTGACAAAAGACTTGCCTGAAGGGATGGAGGAGGGGGGGGACAGACCCATGTGAATGCATCTACATATGTTTGAATACCCTGCGGGGAATACAGCGAGTACTTGACTTGATTGAAAAACAAGTACACAAGATGTTGACTTAGTTTTGTATAGTTAATAAAGCAAGTAAATCTTGCATTATGTAGCTGAAATTTTGTAGAAATTAATATGAAATATTTTGCTTGCCTTAGTCCAAATTTCATGAGAATCGCTGGGAAACTTAGAAAGTTATGCAAGTTATTTCGACTTGTCCCACTGCAGCATGTGCGCTAGTCTGGCAACGCCATCGCACTTGACACAATATGTAAATACATTGATAGGCTGGCAGCACACACACACACACATGGGGAGGCCATTGTTTTCTCCCCTGCGTGTTGACCTGGCCATCTGTCTTGTTAGCCGCACTCGGGGCATTGTTCTAAGTCGAAGAGAGTTGCTCAGTTCGCCACTTGCTTGACTCCTGAGCCGACTTTTCGCCACCTGCTCGCCGAGATTCACTTAGGTTTTCGGGGAGGTAATATTTTCACTTTGAAGGCGGAACACTTTAATTGCAGTTGGCCTGCTTAATTTATGGCCAGCGATTGGCCTAAATGCGAGGCAGGAAGGCGTTGCAGGTTGCTACATGTAGTTTGCGGCGTTTATGTTCTACTTTTTGCGCCATAAAAGTGATTAATAATTTCTGAAGCTAGACAAGCGAAGCTTAGGGTTAACCACAACAGCTTTAAAGCGCCAGCACTTAAGCACTTTTTAAAGCTTTTTCAAGAGCTTTTCCAAGCAACTTTCCCTGAGCACAAACGAAGCAATTATAATTTCTATTGAGTCTGGGCGAAAGTTTGCCAGTTTCATTAACTTTGGCGCTTTAATTATCTCACCCTTTCGTTATTTATTTCCTTTTTCGTTTTTGCCATTAAGATAAGATTCCCTACCCTCCCCTCCCTCTCCCCTCGCCCCTCTCCCCTCCTGCGCCACTTTGCACTTGACAAGGCTCTCAATTGCACTTTGGTCTTTTCTTTTCGCTCTTTTTTTTATTGTCGCTCTGCCTCGGCATGTTTCACTTTTCCATCTTTGCCATCATGATGTCAATGTTGTCTCTGGCCCTAGGGGTAGGGGGATGGGAAGGGGGATGGAAAGGAAAATTTCTTTCTCTTACAGTTCTTCACAGTTATTTTCACTTTTCCCTTTTTTCCTTTTCTGCTTTTGCTGCTTGGGCTGAAAAGAATCCTCGCCTTAATTGCAATTGTAACATGTGTCCTGGACCTGTCCGACCCTAGCACCGCGTCCTGGACTTAAAGTTCTACTGTGAATGTGCCATGTCGAAGAATTCCAGAAACGGCAACGTGTATTAATGTCAACTCATTAGGCGCAGCTAACCATAATCGCCATCGGATCCTTGGGGAACCGAGCGAACTTGGGCCGAAGTGGGCGAATGAACACGTCGCTGGCTACGCATAATTACAACTTAATCGCTTGACAAACAAAGCAGACACAAACCATAAACATAAACAGTAAAGCAGGTGGCCCAAGGGATGGGGGTAAAGAGAAAGAGTGAGTGGGGCGAAGGGGGGCAGGGGGAGGGGCATAGCAATCTAGGATCTGTGGGCGTGCCTTAACTTTTAAGCAGCAGTCAAACACTTTAAAGAGCCTCGCCTTCCCCGTTGTCTGGGGCGCCCCACGTTTCGCATCTACTGACTGTTTATGGAGTATTGTCCCTCGGTTAATAGTTAATAGGTGGTTACGTTGTGTAATAAAAGCTTAACGAGGGCGGGCACAAGAGTTGCGCGAATGAAGATATGAACAAAAAAAAAAAAACCAAGGAGCTTGTACAAAGTTAGGCTGTATAAAGCAATTAAACACTGGAAAAAATACCAAAAAAATACTATAAAATACTATTGAAGCATTAGTATTTTACTGCATATATCGATGAAATTATCGATAAATTTTGCGCAGTTTACAGCCGTTACAAAAATAAAACTTGCAAGTAGTTTATATATAGTCGCGCTGTATACCACAATTAAATACTAGCAAAAATACCAAAAATATACCATAAAATAAGCTCAAAATTATAGTATTAAACTGCAAATATCGATTGATTTTATCGATTATTTTTAATATTATTGTCACGCGTTTTAAAAAAAGCCAAAAAAGGTTTGTTTTAAAACTGCGTTTTGCACCGTTATTTAACACTATAAAAAATACCAAAAAAATACTAAAAATGCACTTGAAGCATTAGTATTTTACTGCATATATCGATTAAATTATCGATAAATTTTGCGCCGTTTATACCCGTTATAAAAATAAAACTTCAAAGTAGTTTGTATAAAGTTGCGCTGTATATCACAATTAAATACTAGCAAAAATACCAAAAATATACCATAAAATAAGCTCAAACATATAGTATTAAGCTGCAAATATCGATTGATTTTATCGATTATTTTTTATATTATTGTCGCGCGTTTTAAATAAAGCCAAAAAAGGTTTGTTTTAAAGCTGCGTTTTGCACCGTTATTTAACACCATAAAAAATACCAAAAAAATACTAAAAATGCACTTAAACATGTTGTTTTAAATGTATATATCGAAAAAATATATCGATATTTTTTTCGATTTTTACATGCTCTAAGAAACAATCCCTATGATGTCTTCTTGTAAACCTCCTCTTCTTGTTTTGTCTTCCCCCTTCACTTACTTCTCTGGCAACCCTCGCACTGTGCATACACAGTTTCGAGCATATGTACCTAGCACATACGTGTGCACAACATTTCCCGTCTCTCTCTCGCTCTGTGTTTAGGGCGACATGCAAAAACTATTTCCATGTTCGTCCACCTTTGCTCTACGCATCATTGAATATTTTATGTCAATTAAAATGTTAACTCTGTCAAGCGTCATGGCACGCACATAGACCGTGCATTAGGGCACCCCCTCCCCCTCTCTGCCCATCCTCAGTCCCTACCCCTTTACCAACCGCCGCCCCCTGCCTGTGTAGCTGGCTGCGACTTGCTCCGGCTTCGCATGCAACATTCATGCGAATAATGTTGCGGTCAATTTCGTTAGCTCTGGCGTTGCGTGGACGACGCGCACTGTGGGGAAAAGAGAAGGGACAAGAGAAGGGATAAGAGAGGGATGGTGAATGGGTTGAGGGGCATTGCTTTGGCTTATTGGCATTAGCAAAGGCTTCGCCAGGCTTTGGGTGAGATGTCGCCCGCTTGCATGCCGCTGATTTGACAGCCGCCTGCGGGTTGCACGTTGCATTGTTGTGTGGCACTGGCAATGGCATGGGGAGGCAGCTGGCGGTGGTGCGGCTGGGTCTGTGGGTGACTGTGGTGCGGGCTACTGAAAGCGGCTTAAGCCAAACGTTAAATGATTCAGCAGCAGCAGCAGCAGCAGCCTCGCTGCGACCTCGACTTTGCATTTGCGCTTTTGTGTGAAATGAAGGAGAGAGCAGAGCAGGCAAAGTGCAAGGAAAGGGAGTGAGGGAGAGGCAGAGAGAAAGAGGCGCTGAGAGGTAGGGCAGGCAGCTCAGTCAGTTGGCACGCAGCACACATACATCAACATCACTTCATTAAACGCATCAACGTCATGGCAGACGCAGATGCAGATGCCGTTGCCGTTGCCGTCGCCGTCGCCTTCGTTGCCAACGTCGAGCATCAAAATCGCTGGCCAAGCTCGGCTCATAACGGTAGCCGGTGGCATTAACATGCATCATTTGTCAATTTGCTGGCCAATGCCGGAGATGGAGCTGCTTGCTTGCATTCTGGCCAGCCAGTCAGCCAGCCATCCAGAGCGAGAGTCCTTCGACAGACGTTTGCCGGCATCTAATTGCCAACGCAGCGCAGCGTCAACGTCAACGTCAGCGTCAACGTCAACTTCTGCGTGAGCAGCGCCAGCAGCGACTGTGTGACGTCAAATGCACATGACATGAGGGAGGAGAGAGAGACGGGGAGGGTCACACAAGCTGCTGTTACGCTTTTTATGTACGTTTTGCTCAGGCGCTGAGCCCTTAACACGCGCGCAAATCACATTAAGTATACGCACGCATTGCGTATACGCACGCGGCTTTGCGGCGGCGGTTTAAGTGTTTTTCATTTTTGTGGATTGAATGAATTTGCAATATTGTTATTTAATTGGGGCAATTAGAAATGGGTAAGGCAGTGGCAAATCCCTTTATGATTAGGCGGCAAAGCGGGGGGGAAAAAAAACAAAAGATTTAAATCAACACCAAATTTGCACGCTTTGGTTTTGTTTGTTGAAAAATATTTTTTCAAGCTTCAATAAATTTAAATAAATATATTTATAAAGCCATTGAAAGCCAGAAATTATTAGCAAAAACCCAAATAATATTCATAAAAAAGTTTGCAGGCAAAAAATTAATTAGGCTTGAAACAAAGCGCAGCGCATAAGCAAACACGGAAAGCACAGAAAGTCAACAGAAATGAAACGCAATTCTGCAATTGGCAATTGGCAATTGGCATCGACGCTTAAGTGGCCACAAATCGCAGAACAAACTCATTTTTTTTCTGCCTTCCATTAAATATTTAGAAAGTGCTGCGTAAATATTGTTTACAAAAATATGAAATAAATCAAAGCAAACATAAATTGTATTTGTATTTTATGTTGGCAAAGTTGGCAAATTACAGTGTGATTCAATAATATAATTAAATAATTCATTCGTTCATTGTGCGTTTATCGAGCGATTGGCAAAGGCGAACGCGCTTAATTGGTTTGCATTTACACAATGATGTCGCTGCTGCCGCCGCCGCCGTTGCGCCGCCGCTTGCGCCGTTAAAAACGCTGTGCAAAATTGATATAACGTTTCTCATTAAAGCGATTTCTTTTCGCTGTCAATTAAACGAAAGTAAAACGCGACACGCCATTTGCATGACAGCCATACTGCTCAGTCCACCCTCGCTGGGCTGGGGTAGTCCAGCGACAAAGGAATACCCTTACTTCACTCACAACACAAAAGCGAACTTTATTTATTTTTAAACAATTTTTTTGCACACTTGAAAATCCCTTCAAAATTTACAGGGTATCTCCTTGGTGTTATTGCCCCATTCTTACTTTCGATTTTTCCCTGCATATTCATTATGAGATTATGAATTAACAATGCGAATGTGCGCATGCATTTGCCGCTTGGCGCGCGCATTAAATGTGACACATGGCGTATACGTAATTGACCAGGCAGCGCGTTTTTTTATCAATTAAACGCAAAACGCGTATGCGCAGCTTACAAACGCATTAGAAATGCATTATGCAAAGTCCTCGAGCAATCAAATAAATCACAAATTAATTTACTTTTATTTCGCTACAATTTTTTGTTGCCGCTATTTAGCTGGAAAGTCACTTTGAGTGGAAATGAATAAGCGCTGAGTGCACTAATTGAATACTTAACAATTTATTTAGCTAATTTCTGGATAAGTTTAAATCGAAATTGGTTTGCATAGAAAGTTAATGGAGTTTATGGGCGATAAAATTATTAAAAATTAATGAAAGCACATGAAAGCTTGTGAAAGCTCTTTAAGCTAGCCAAATTTTCGGTGTGTATTGTAGAGCTATGAGAAGTCGAACAGTTTGAGCAAAATTAAAGCACATTAAAGCTCGAAAAAGCTCAATAAAGCTAGTGAAAGCTCTTCAAGCCAGCTAAAGCTGCTTAATTTTCGATGTGTATTGTAGAGCTATGAGAAGTCGAACAGTTTGAGCAAAATTAAAGCACATTAAAGCTCGAAAAAGCTCAATAAAGCTAGTGAAAGCTCTTCAAGCCAGCTAAAGCTGCTTAATTTTCGATGTGTATTGTAGAGCTTTGAGAAGTCGAACAGTTCGAGAAGGATGAAAGCACATTAAAGCTCGTTAAAGCTTAAGAAAGCTCGTTAAAGTTCTTTTATACATTCAATAATTTCTAAAATCACATTCAAGCACATTAAAGCTCATCACAGTAAAGCTCGGTAAAGCTTTTACTCTTTTAATAATTTCTAAAAGCGCATTAAAGCTCATTGCAATTCTCAAAAGCTCATTAAAGCTTTTGCAAATTATTGAAAGTTTCCCTTATTTTTCTTTTTTTGCTTAAAATATTTTTTCTTCAATTTCAAATTCGTTTTTTAGTCAAAATTCCCTAGCTCCTCGCTGTGCGCATACTAATGCCACCGACTGTAAGCGATCTGCTTGCCCTACGCGTAGCTGTCTAATTAAAATTGCAAATTGCAAATGTGATTATTATTGGCACATCGAGAGGCGAAATGTCAGTGTAATTAACGCCGCTTAAGTAATTAGCAATACGTAATTAGCTATGCTCGGCCCATTCGGCGATTAATCGCTCTCACAGCTCTCACACGAAAATTTTCTAATAGTCGCATAATTAATTGGCCGGGGGCGGGGGAGACTGTGAAGTGAACTTCCGAAAATCATCGCAACATATTCACACACTCACTCGCTTTTGGGTACTCATATTCACGGCAAATGGCTCATTAGAAACGCCTGGCAAACAATTTATAAAAAAGACGCTGAAAATGAGCTGAAGTAGCTGCGTTGCCACGTAAAAAATATTAAGAAGCCGGAGATGCAGATACAGGAAGAGCGAACACACACACACACAGGCACACTCGCTCTCCCATGCGATATACAATTTTAATGCGTTAATTTTCCGACAATATTTTCGTAATCTAGCGAAGCGTGCCAAACACACACACGCACTCCCGCACACACACGCAGTCACACTGTGCGTCACATATGCGACGCTGCTTTCCGGCGCGACCAGGACACGTGCTACGGCAACAAAATGATGGAAACGTTGACGTCATTTTCAACTACGTCTTTATCTGTGCAGCTTCCTGGCTGACGATACCTGACCCCCCCCCACCCCGCCATTCCCAGCGCCCGCCTAACGGGATATCCTTTTGTTGTTAACGTCTTTGACTTTTATCGATGCTAATATACCCCCCGTCTTCACCCTGCCTGCCTGCCTGCCTGCCTGCCTGGCACGTCTTTGCACACGTTGGGCAACTGCAGCCGACGGCAAATCCTCACTAACAACTCAACTCGTAGTCGCTTTTAAGTGTTCCGAATTTCATGCATCACTTAGAATGCCAATGTGTGTGTGTCGATGTGTGTGTCGGTGTGTGTCGGTGTGTGTGTGCGTATGTGCCTGGCATATTTGAAAACTTTTGCTTATGCATCGCTTAAGCATATGAAAAATTGTGCGCATAACTCGAAGTTGTGTTTGAAAATCTTTGCAATAAACAATTTCGCAAGTCGGCGGGTTGCACAGTGTGCGAGAGCGGGAGAAAGAGAGGGGGGCGAGTGAAGGGGGTGGGGGTCAAGTATCTCAGGTATTCATGAAGGGCCTCGCAGCGCGTTGTAGCTGCAGTAGCAGCAGCAACTATTTACGGCATGCCTCACATATTTAGCTGGCCATATAATTAGTTCGGGCTCAAGTTTTTGGTATTTTTGCGCGCACAGTTTGTTTGGCTTTGGCGTGGCATGCAACGCGGCGCGGCTACTTAACCTGCTGGCACCGTCGCTGCTGCCGCTGCCGCTGCTGCTGTTGCTGCGGCGAGAACTTGCAACGCCGCGCTGTGACGCAAATAATGCACTTGACGCGCTCGCATGGGGCATGTTAACAGGTTGTCGGTAACAGGCTAACAAGGCTAACGGGCTGAGAGACTAACAGGATGCCAGCCTACATGGTTGCCTGTGATCGTCAGGATAAAATTTCCAGAAGCTAGAAGTATAGTTTATCAATGGGGAATCACAACGGAAAGAAGTTAAAGTTAATATTAATTTTAAAATTATTTTTAAGAATTTTTAAAAATATTTAAAAAATTATTTTGCAATTCTAAGAAAATATATATTTTTATTGTGTATAGAACTTTTTTTTTAATTTAATATTTTTAAAAAGGGAAAAAATTTGTAATTAAAAAAACCTTTTTTTCTTAATTAATATTAATAATTAATAAATATTTATAATTAATAAATATTGATAATTAATTAATAAATATTTAGATAATTTCAAAGTTAACGATAATACATTTTTTAATGAAAATTTAAAATTCTTTTAAATGTTTTGGAATTTTCAAAAAAATATTTTATATTTTTAAAGAGTTTTAAAAACTTGTAAGCAGTTTTTTGCAATTTTATAAACATTAATTGCTGAACACAGTTGGATAAAAAACTTAAAAATTGTAATACTTACATTCAATTTTTATTTATTTATTTATTTTTAAATTTTTATTTGATTTAAGAATCAATTAACATAGAAATTAATATGGTTTAAATATTAACTAAATATATTCAAATAAATTTATTAAGCTTTTTTTATTTATATTTTAATTTATTTATAATATACGCAATTTGAAATTAAAGAAAAAACAATAAAATAAATTATTTAAATGCGTTTGAGTATAACACATATATAATATTTAATATTTGTTAATACAATTTAAAGTATTATTTAATTAAATACTGTTATGTGTTTGCATAACACTTTATAAGGAAATTCACAATAATTTTCCCTGCAATAAATCAACTTTAAACACAACCCATAACAATTTCCAGCAATTTGGCAGTTTACAATACGCAAAAGGCAGAAAATAACAACGCTTAACGCTTTTGCATTTCCTCAAGTTAACCACACTTTGTGGCTTAATTGCAGCCGATTTATAAATGATGGCAGCTGAGTTAATTAACCCGTCGAATATCTTTGCCAAACATGCAAAAATTCGCTCAGTTATGGCAGAGGAAACCCGAAAAAACAACACAACAAAGACAAAGTGAATACATTTTGTTAAATTTGCGTGCAGCAGCAGGCGCTGTTAGTTAACAGCGACGCGTCGCGACGTCAGCGTTAACAGCATGCTGCTCACTATGGGACCGCGAACCACTTTTGCTGGCCGAAACGCATATTTCGAAAAGTTCTCAAACTGAAGATCTTATGACGTTTATTCTGTTAAGAAAACATCAATCTCCAATGTAACAGTCCAAAAATGTTAACATAATCATGCTCTGTTAAGATAACAGGTGCCAAACATTGCTGTTAACACATGATGTAAAAACACACAATATTCTCTACTTTCAAAGGCCAAAAAAGTATAAAGTAATTACATTTTAATTTAAGATTTGTATTACAATCCAATCACAAGAGCTTTTACCAAGTCTTAATGGAGTTACATTATTAGAATTGGTCGTGATGTTCTTGTAATTGTGTGATTTTGGTAACCCCTATTTTTACTCCATTGCAAACTTTGAATAGTGATATAAACCGAGTCCAGCGTAGTCCAGCAATAAAACTTATACCAATTTGTAGTGTTTTTAAATAGTATTCAAATTAGTCTTATTTTAAAGTGCACTTTTCTGCACTTTCGGAGAAATTTAATAATTTGTGACATAACCTCAAAATGAAAATTTGAATGAAAAGCTATATATTTCGAAAATAATGTTGATATTTTTTTTAACAACATTCAAATGAAAAGTTTACAAAATTAGTTAAGTTATACAAATGCAATTTTTGGGATTTTTTTCGCATTAAAGAACATGTTCCACACATATAGAAAGAAATATTTTCCTTTTAATTTTTATACCCGCTAGCTACGCGCTAGAAGGGTATTATTACTTTGTTCAAACCGAAAATGTATGTAACAGGCAGAAGGAGACATGTTCGACCCCATAAACTATGTATATTCTGGCTCAGGATCAACAGCCGAGTCGATATAGCCATGTCCGTCTGTCCATCCGTCTATCTGTCCGTCTGTCCATCTGTCTGTCTGTCCGTGTGAAAATCTAAGTCTCAGCTATTATAAGAGCTAGGACTACCAAATTTGGTGACAATATGTGTTATTATTGCACGATGATCAAGTTTGTTTTGGATTTCGACCACGTTTCCTTTCGCCCCGAAAATCGAAAAAATCTTATTAATTTATTTATTTATTGTCTTTTTTCGGTTTATATAATAACTATAGCTAGCCAGATGATCTCTGATTTGAAATTTAAATTGAAATTTGCTACCAATCGGATAATAAACACAGAAGTTATTCAACTCAACAGCATTGTGCCGAACAGTGTGTGCGTGTACGCTGGTCAAATGGGTTAAGTGGTGGACTGCAAAACAAAGAAAACTATTATGCATTTACGCGTTCGAGTTCCGCCCGCGTCAAAAAATTAAATGTGTGCAAAAATTTGTTTTTATTATTTTAGATTTTGACTTTGCAACAATATTCTAAGTCTATGGCCTTTTACAGTCAAAATATGATTGTAGCCGAGCAGCTGGGTAGCGGGTATAAAACAGTCGAGCACACTCGACTGTAAGGAAGAAATAAACCGGATTTTTAAGTATGCCATGCCCTTTTAACGCAACTCTAGTCAATATTCTACTTATTTCCAGAATTCTTTGCCCATTATTATTGAAAATAAAAAGTTGTTGGGCATCATTAAGGAGGTGTCACGCTCAAATATTTATAAGATCTCTTCCAATTAATAATATAAACTCAATGCAAAAAACTAAATTCGAAAATATTGCTTCGTTCTTGAGTTTTTTATTAAAGACAGCAAAAGTGAACCGCGGCCCCATAGTGCAGCTGTTGCTGTTACTGGCGCTGCCGGCGTCACAGCGCGTCGCTGCCTGCACTTCGTGTCGTGCTCGTGCCGAGGAGTAACAGCGCAACTTCGTCTCGGCCGCTGTTAAGGCTGGCTTCGTTTCGTTTTGCTGTTGTGCCTGCAGCGCTGTCGCTGCCACTGCCACTGTCGCTGTCGCTGTCGCTGCCGCTGCTGCTGCTGCTGTTCGTATTTCCGTTCCGTTTTGTTATTTTCAGTTCTTGGCTTGAGGCCTGCTGGTGCTTGTCTCAGTCACCTGCCAAGGTTTGAGCGCGTCGCAACGTAGCGGCAACATCGCAACGGTTTCTAACGGTTTGTTAAGTGACTCTTTCTTTTTGTGTGTATGTGTGTAGTGTGACTCAACTAGTGACGTGCTTGTGTGAGTGTTAAGTGCGTGTCTCGTTGTCTTTCGTTTTGTTTTGCATTCTTTTGTTTTGTTTATTTGCATGCAACACTTTGTCATTTAAATAAAAGCGCAGCATTCTAACGCCTTCTCTCTCCCACTGCCCGCTCTCAATTCGGTGTGAATTGAACTCGATTTCCGATTGCAAAGTAGTCGATAGCCGATGGCCAAGCAAGAATTTTAAGCGCGCGCCGCGTGACGTCGTTTGGTTACATACCACAGCTGCCCCGCTCTCTCTCTCTCTCTCTGTTCCCCTCTCCATCCCTCTCCCTCACATCGGTCAAGCAGCTGCAGTTCTCCAACTATCGATAGAAGCTTTTCGTTTTTGTTTACCGTTAGCGGTTTGCAGGTTCTCATCTCGCAACGCGCGCTTGTCGATTGTTGTTCTTGTTCCTCGAGTGCTTGGCCACCTTTTCTACTTCTTCAGCTGCCGTTGCTGCTGCCTTCCTCCTTCCTCCCGCTGGCCAACGAAGCGTGTGTGTGTGTGTGTGTGTGGGGATCGGGTGTGCGTTTAGAAAGCCACTTGGCGACTCCAGACAGTTTTAGCTGTTGTTTCTCCATCTCCCTGTCTTTCTCTCTTTCGCCACTTCTTTGGCTCATTCTGCTCTCCACATCATCGCCGCGATTATCATTGGGGTCCGCTGCCGCTGCTGCTGCCGCTGCCTCTGCTACCAGACGGGCTCTTTAAGAATGCTTAATTAAATTTGAAGCAAACTCGTAACGCGCTCCCGACTCTGCAGACATAAATTGACCGACTTCTTGTACCGAAACCGAAATACCGTTAATTAATTCGATTGTTGACGCTTCTTGGCAAGTTTTGAAACAATGCAAAGAACTAATGAGCCAGGGGGGAGGAGAAGCGCTTTAGGCAGCTGCCTGATAAGACATATATTTTATTAAGGCAATTCTGAGATTGATAAGTTGAAGCAGTTAGGGAAAGCAGTAAAATCTATTAGCATAAAAATTTGAAATAATTTTCACACAACAATAATACATTTTCAAATTAATTATTTAACTCATTTCTACGAATTCTACTTAAACTATTCTAAACGAACAGCAAGAAAAACAATCATAAAATTCATATTTTTAATTAAAAAAAATTCTGTTTAGTTTCTGAATTTTTCTAAAAGAAAAATGCTACAAAAATTTAATAATTATATTTTTAAAATACCTAAATAAAATACTAAATTCTACATTATTTAAAAACAAAATCCAAACACTCTTTCTCAATAACTAAATTTTTATTTATATAAATACCATTCAAATTTAAAAATTTTCTAAAACAACCACAATTAAAAATGTCTAAAATTTATGCATTTAAATTTCTAAAAATTCCACTATTTTATTGCACAGATTTTCCGCCTTACCCACATATCATACATATGTATATATTCCGATTCCAATTAGCCAACAAAAATTTACATTTTTGCCAATAAATCGCAGACCTTCGACTCACTCGCTTGCCTCTCTCTCATGCCTTGCCGTCTCTTTTAACCAAATATTTCAAATTCTTCTGGCAAACAGGTTGCCGAAAACAACAACAACAACAACAACAACAATTATAACAGCAGCACGTGCAGGCCCAACAACAACAACAGCCACAAAATTCACAGTTAACGTGAAAATTACAAAACTCCTCGACAGAAAAAAAAAAAACTCACAAACCGCATAAAAATTTCAAGAACGCGCGCGCCAAAATATTTCAAAAAAAAATTTTAAAATAAATAAAAACAAAAACCGAAAAAAAAACAATAAACCAAAAAGCCAAAAACACAAAAAATGCTGGTAAAAAATTAAGAACCAAAAACAAAAAAAAAAAAAACCAACGAAAAGCGAAAGAAAAAGCGAATTTCAGGCGCGTTTTGTCAACCAGAAAGGGCCAAGCGGCGGCAATAAAAGCGCACAAGTGGCTGCTGCAACAACAACTACTACAACCACTACAACAAAGGGCAACCCTGGTGAGCCGAAAAAAAATACCAAACGAAAACGAAAACAAAAACTGAGGCCCAAAGCGACGAAAACAAAAAGAGAAGGCACAGAAAAAAAACCCTTTTGAACCCGAGGCAGGAAAACGCTTGTTTCGACAGGCGAGTGACAAAAACAACAACAACAACAGCAGCAGGAGGAGGAACAACTACAACAACAACCAGAGTAGCAGCGACAACAACAACAACAACCACAACGCACACAACACAGGTGAGCAGTGCATGAATGAAGTGAATAAATGAATGAATGAATGGAGGCGCCTGCCTGCAGGTCTATTGTGAGCCCCCCCCTCCCCCGCAGCATCCCCTTTGTTGGCGGATAACAAGCCTGTTCCCAACCCTGCGATTGAGTGATTGAAAACTGATAAAAAACACACTGTAAAAACAGCAGAGAAAAAAAAAAAGAAAAAACAAAATAAATATAAAATAAAAGGCGACGTAGAAGATGAAAAACAACAAAGTAATGCACAGGATTTTCCCTTAGCTTCGCTTTTATTTTCCATTTGTTAAAAACAGACTACCCCCTTAGCAGCCCCTCAGCAGCCCCTCAGCCACGCCCTCGCTTCTTCTTGGCCCGCTCAATAAGCAATTAATATGCACAAGTGTCTGCGAGGGCTGCAAACTGAATTTCGTTCGTTTCGATAAGCGACTACGACGAGAGGGAGGGGGCAGAACGAGAGGGGAAAGGGGGGGAGGGGCAAGAATTGTGGCAGTACTAGGGAATGTCGCAGCTACTCGTATAACAATAAACGTTAACCAAAATCGGTGCCATAGCCCGAGAAACCAAAGTGGTTTCGTCTCCATTGTGCCAAAAACGTGGCGCATTGTTTTGCTTGTTGTGCGCCAGACACACACACACACACACACCCCACTAAAAACACACACACCCACCCACACTCGCACAACAAAGCAGCAGACACTCTGCTCAGCACTTTTTTTATGCCCTTTTAGGATCAGCGCATAGCTCTTAATTTAATTTCAACATTTCTGTCAGCTAAGCTGGTAAACTGTCATGACTTTTTTTCGACAGCTCGGGGGATTTTCGTGTATGTCAAAGCGAAAACTTTAAAAGAATTTAATCAATTTAAAAAAAATATATATAGTAAATATAGTATTGATTCATTTTTTTAAAAAATTGTTGTAAGTATTTATTGGAATTCAATTTTGGCAGTAAATTTATACAACTAGCAGATTTTTGGTATTTTTCCAAGCGATGCAATGCTTCAGACTTTTTTCCTTAAAAGTTAAGACTTTAGTACATTTTTATGAAATATTTAAAATATATGACAGAAAAAATACTAAATAAATTTTATAAAATTTTTTGCAAATATTTGATGGAATTTAACATTTATAACTAGCTTAATCTTCATATTCCTCCACTCGTTTCCATAAAACTTACATACCTCCAGATCCCTCTCTTTTAATGTGTAAAAATAGAAAAATTCATAAAAATTGTTAAAAAAAATATTTATTGAAATTTTTAACATATTTAAATGTTTATAAATTTATAGAAAATTTCTGTAAATATTTCTTGGAATTTTAATTATGCCGTTACTTTATATAACTAAAAGTTTTGCATAATTTGCCATGCGCTTCTTAAGAACTCTCCAGAGCGCTCTTTTTTACAGTTAAATTATTTATAAATTTTTCAATAAATTTTAAAAATATATAGTGAATATAATACTTAACAATTTTTAATAAAAATTATACCAAAAATTTATTGTAAATTAACTTTTATAATAAGATGATTCCACATATTCCTCCATGCGTTGCTTAACAACTCTCCAGTCGCCTCTCAATTTGCCTCAGAAAGAATCCCTCTTGTTTATGGGAATGAGTTTTGTGTAATTGAGCTGTCAGTTCATAAAGTGGGCCGTAGGGTACAAAATCTAAATATAAAGCCAGACTTTATTAACGCCCCGCAAGCAGGCCCAAAAGGTCACATCACAACATGTGTGTGTTTTGAGTCTCATATGAAATCCATAATTAAGCTGCTTATAAAAATAAACCACAGCCTTTAATTAGCTGCAGCCTTTTTTTGTGGGATAGTTCGACGACAAAAATATTACTATAAATTTATGCAAACTTTACCTGCACAAAGAACTTTGTTTATCTCCTAACTGAACTGAAAACAAATAAGAATCGTGTTTAATTTTGCACAAACTAATTGAAGTTTCCCCCCTTGCCTTTCCTTACTCAATCCGTTTGGCAACAAAAAACAATCAGAATTCTTTGCAGCGCTTTGGTGATTTGCTTGATTGTGATTATTTTAGTGGCATTAACTTGATTTTTACTGTTACAGTCACGACTTTTCTAATCTAAGGCAATTTGTAGTCGCCTTTGTTGCAAGCGAAAAAGCAGCGCCAGAGAAAAACTACTGCCAGTACCATGGCTTTAATCCCAACTCTGTCGCAGAACTTTTTCAGAGTAGCAAAAAAAAAAAAAATAAGAAATAAGAAAAATCCTAAGACATGGAAAATGCGTAGCAAAGAAAACAAAGGGCACAAAGGGGCAATAGACGAGGCAAGTTGAGGCAACTGGATGCGAGTTTGCTTTAAGCCAAGTTGAAGCGGAATATCGCACAGTGCGTGCAGTTGGTAAAAATAGAAATTGAAGAAGAAAAGTTCAAATAAACCGAAGAAAACACAAGTAAACAGACAGACGAAGGCAAAAGACGGCAAACACAAACAAGAAGCAAAGGCGCAAAGAAGTAATGCAAAACACAATAAAAGTGTCTAACAGTATCAAGAAATGAAAGTCAAAATGTCTGTTTGCTCCCCTTTCATGGGCTAGTCTCCATCTCCATCTCTCTCTCTTCCTCTCTCTCCCTGGCAGCATCTCTTTCTGGCATCATTAGCGGCAATTGAGTTTTTGGCTAAGTCGTTGCGTCCGACACCATTTTTACTGTCCTCCTCTCTCTCTCTCTCTCAGTCTTGCGAAAATCTCATCAACAGATTCTTAAGTCGACTTTAGTCTCTTTGCCAAACATCATCATCATCATCTTTATCATCGTTTGCTCTGCCGGCTGATCGTGAACTCAAAAAATGTGGAAAATGTGCTAAGGTGCCGCCAGAGTTTTAAAAACGACGAAGACGAAAGTCTTGTCTAAGTCGAGAAGAAAGCGTGCAAATCTGCAGTGCGTGTGTGTCGGCACAGCACACACAGTACAGTGGGCTGTCTCTCTCTCTCTCCCTCTCTTTCTCTCTGTCTCTGTCTCTTTTTCTCTCTCTCTCTCTCTCTCTCTGTATAAAAGTGCGAGCCATAAAACAGCTGATGTTGTTTTTAGAGCTAGCTAACTATGCAGCTCAGATCTCTAATGCCTTTGCGGCATTAATCAACACTTAATCTAACAGTTTTGTATGCTTTTAGCTTACTGACAAGTTAAAGCTCAGCTTAAAGAAATTTTTACAATTTTCATAGATTTTTTTGTCATAATTCTTAAGATCTTTACTTCAAGACATATGTAAATCCTGTGCTACAATTAATTTAAGAATTTTGTAAACGTTTTTTGAAAAAACTTGCGGCATTTATCAACACTTAAAATATTTTTTAAATTTTCATAGCTTTATTTTTATAATTCTTAAAATTATTACTTCACTATTTGTATTACACAGAGAGGAAAACTTCAATCCATATGTTACACCTTCTCTATTAATTATTTTGAAATTTTTCTCAACATTTCTTGATGAAATTTGCGGCATTTATCAACACTTAAAATATTTTTTAAATTTTCATTGATTTATTTTTATAATTCTTAAAATTATTACTTCATTATTTGTATTACACAGAGAGGAAAACTTCAGTCCATATGTTACACCTTCTCTATTAATTAATTTTAAATTTTGCTCAACATTTCTTGATGAAATTTGCGGCATTTATCAACACTTAAAATATTTTTTAAATTTTCTTTGCTTTAATTTTTTGATTCTTAAAATTATTACTTCACTATTTGTATAACACAGAGAGGAAAACTTCAATCTAAATGTGACACCTTCTCTATTAATTAATTTGAAATTTTACTCAACATTTCTTGATGAAATTTGCGGCATTTATCAACACTCAATCTAACAGCCTTACAAGCCTTTAGCTTGAAACTCCTACTAAATGTTACTCAACTCTTTCTATGCTGATCTATGCTTGTCTATTTTCAATCTGTTCTCGCACCGGAAAAAGATCTCAAGACAACATGTGATGCCAGCTCTTCAAAAAAGATGCTTTGTAATAGGCTTAATTTGAAAATGGACTAAACGTTTTCAGAGTTCTTTTGGTAAACAAACAAAGTGTCTTTTCCCAAGCTCATTTCTTAAGACTCTTTTCTTTACACCTCTTTCTTGGCCGACACTTTAGTATTGTAAGTGTACTAGTTGCAGCTTTGCTCAAGGCATTAGGTCAACCAAATTCATCTTTGCTCCACCAAAGCCACAATTTGTATAATGCGTTTCACTTCCTACGGCCAATTCCGACAGCCCAAAACAATAAAGAATCTTGTGTACAGAATAAACCAGAGAAAATGTTCCCACTGAGAGGGGGAGAAGAGAAGGAGATGGAGAAGAGGGAACGGGGCTCACTCATAATTGAATTATGATCATGGACTGTGTCAAGCAGAGAGAGGGAGAGAGAGAGGGAGACTAATGAACACGCCAGGCCAGGCAAAAGGGTAGTCAAGTGAAGCTAATGATGAAGCTAATGATGATGATGATGATGATGATGATGTCGGGTATGATGACGCTGATGTTGCCAGCTGCAGATGCAAAGCGAATGAATGTGAAACTTGGCAGTGCAAGTGGCAAGTGGCAAGTAGCAACCCGAATCGGAGCCCGCTGGAGATTCCAACAGTGCGCGCGGCAATGAACTCAGAAAGAAATGCCAGACAAACAACAAAAGAAGTGAGGGAAGGAAAAAGCAGCAGGAGGAGGAGGGGATACGAAGAAGAAGGTGCTAGCAGGCAAAGCAGCTAAAGAACGAGGCAAACACAGGGAAAGACAACAAACAAAAACAGGCGGCAAAGGCAGTTAACAAACACCGAACGTGGATGCAACACTTTGTGGCACAGACTAGCCGAGGCCTAACTCGCATTGCGCCGCTGCAGCTGCAACAAGGCGAGTCTAACAAATTTTCGGTTATCTTTTAAAGACCCAACAAAGGCAGGCACACAGAGGGAGGGAGAGGGGGAAGAGAGAGAGTGAAAGAATCAGAGAACTATGCCAGCCAGAGGTCATTCATCCAGCCAGAACGTTTATCACGTTTATCATGCCAGGCCTGGTCTCGCTTTATTAACATATTTTCATACCCTATGCAAACACACACACTCAGCGAGTGAGTGAGTGAGTGAGTGAGTGGGGAGGGGGAAAAGTGGTTTACAGCAGAGATAAAAGATAAAAGACAGGAAAAACTTGGTAATAACTTGAAGAACAACATTATTTGAGAGAGAGCGAGAGTATGAGAAAGGGAATGGGAATGGGAGGCAGCTGCACGTGGTCTATGGAAATTTGCATGAAATTCCTGCTTTAGAACAGCCAAATTAACTGTAACAAATCGTAGGATTTTAAGCAAATTTTGTGCAGACATAGAGCAACATATAAGCTGCAAGTGCTGTAAATTTGGTTAGAATTGCTTGAGAGTTAAGGAAGTTATGTAGATAAGTGTAAAGCAGTTTGAGCGGAAATGAGTATACTAAGTGTTATGGTGTTATGTTTTTCACTTGCAGGGTATCTGGCAGTCTATCATCTGCCTGGCACCACAGTTTGAGGCTGTTTGTGATGCCTTTGTGTGCTGTGGGTTTCCATTTCCTTTGCACGTTCTCTGGGCCTAGGCAGCAGTTAGACTTCTTGTGTCGCAGTCGCAGCGACCCGTTTCTGACCACGTTTCCTCTCACGCTATCTCACTCTCTCGCTCTCTCTCACTCTCACTTGGCTGCTGCTGCTGCTGCTGACGCACAAGTTAGAAGCCCTTTATGCATTTTAGAATGCACAGCAAGAGAGCATAAAGTAGTCGAGCAAAGGGAGAGGCAGACAGTAAGAGAGAGGGTGAGAGGGAAAGGAAGTAGTAGGTGCCTCGCTGTGTCGTTTTGGCCAACAGGAAATGGCCAGCATTAGACAGTTGGCACGTGTTTGTCTGCCTGAATGTTGTTCTGTTTTTCTATTTTTTTTTTCTTGAAATTTTTCCTGCTCTGCAAAAGACGAACGGATATGCGACACTAACAACGCGACCCGTCAACTTTCTATGCAAGTTATGGCAGCCAGAGTAGGGTTACCCCCTGCCCCTGCCCCCCTCTCTAAACATAACTGAATAATGTGACAATCTACTCCTTATTTTGGGGAGAGTTGTGCAAATTTATTTGCGCCATAATGTGTTGAGAGCTTTGTCGCTTAGCGCGCAATTTAAATGTGAGCGGATCCCTTGCACTGCACTGTGACACCTTGATTAACTGGCGAGGGGCAGCTTAAGAGTTTCCTTAGTACAAAAGCTTATTGACTCTTTAAGTCCTTGCTCCATCTCCCTCTCTCTCTTCTGCTGCTTTTCTTACTTATTGTTACCCATTCTTTGGCACTCAGAAGTCACGCTTGCACAAACAGCTGCTGTTATACCCTGTTTGGCAGTCCCCCCTCCCCCTAGACCCCCTCGATCCCCTCTGCCACTACACAACAGCGCAAGTTGCTTTATGGCAAGTGGAGGGGGGAGTCCTCCTTCTGCTCAGCTTCTGGCCAAGCCCGTTGGTCATCATTGAGTAAAACGTTGCTGCTGCTGCTGCAAAAAACGTTTTTCTTTTGTTCTCTGCCTCTGCAGAATTTCCACAGTTTTCTCAGTTGCTGCAGAGTTTGCTCTGTTTTGCTCTGCTTTGCTTCTTTTCTGCTGCTTCGCTTCGTGCTTTTTTCTCTCATAGTTTATTTTGTGGCTCATTTGCATTATTTTAATTCATTTCGCCTTGGTAATCGCCAATGATGCCTGCCCCCTTCTCCTCCTCTGCCCTTTCCTTTTGCCTGCTTCCTTGCTTGCATAATTTTTGGCATTGTTGTTGTTGCTGCTTGTTTCTTTCTTTCGCCTGCTGGAATGCCAATAAATAAAATGAAGTGAAATGAAATGAAATGAAACGAGCTGAAATGAATTCTCGCAGTGGCAAATGCTATGTTGCATGCTGCATGCTGCATGCTGCATTGCCCCATTGCCGCTTAATTAATTTTTGGCCAAGTGTAATGAAAGGAAAAACCAACAAACAGTTGCAAAAATGCTATGAAAATCATATGCCAAAGTTTGCAATTCAATTTATATTTCGCCAAAAACGGAAGCCAAAAGACAAATTACCAACTTTTTTTGCCAGCGCGAGGCAGGGGAAGGGGGGCTGCTTGCAATCACAGCAGATAGTTTTTCACTTCGTCAGGTAGTCAGAGAGAGAGAGGGAGGTGGAGGCACACAAAGCCATTGGAAACTTGGTCCTGGCACTGCCAAGCCGGACGGGACACTTGAAACAAATTGCAATTTGTTCCATGCCAACACGCAGTCCGTAAAGCTATTGGGGCTAGGGGGGGCTGGGGTTAGTTTCCCCCCCGTCTGACTTGCTGACTTTTTCACGAGAGAGAGAGAGAGCGAGAGAGCAAAAGAGAGCCTATAAATTAAGTGCTGCAATTAATTATTAAAATGTGTGTTAATTAGCAAACGATTCGAGTTGCTTTTTGGCCGCTTTTCGGCTAATTGCAATTTCAATTAGTCGCATTAGAAAGGGATGAACTTAGCTAGGTGCTATGTAGAGCTAATCAGGCTAGGGTAGCTGCTTTGACTTGCTACTTCAGCTTATGCCCTACTTAACTTCCTATGCAACTATTTCGCATTTAACTCAGCTAAAATTGCAGCAATTGCAATGAAGGTTTGAGTATAGTTAGTTTATACATTTAACCTAATACATGTCAAATTTAAAGCGTTTAACTTTAATAGTCAACGAGTTATGCCACTTAGTAGCATGTAGTACTTAACATAAACGTGCAACAAATTGCGCATAATTTTCAGTAAATCTTGCCTAAAATTAAAAGAAAACAAAACGTGCTGCCCCTGCCCTCTTTTCTCTGCTGCTGTCTACAGTTCTAATCGGCTTTGATATCTAATAATAATAGCAAGGCAGAGTGAACGTTTGATTTACGACCAAATTAGGCGGCAAATGCACAAGAAACACGACGAGCAAAGAAAGAAAGACAGTAGGAAAAACGCAATGCGAGCAAATTTCTCGGGCTGAATATGTCGCACAGATTTGGCCCAAAGGGCCCCCCCTCCCTGTATATACAAACATGCATAAGTATGATTTTTTATCATATTTTATTTGCCTTTTATTTCTACTCCTCTGCTTGCGCTCTTCGCTTTTCTCTGCCTCCTCTTTCATTTGTCGTGTGCCAAAAACATTTTTCGCTGACAATTCGCCTGGTTAACTAAGGCAAGCTTTGTGTGTGTGTGTGCTCCTGCTCATATTTCATGCCGGTCTCAGGCTCTTTGTGCAGCATGTGTGTGCGAGCAGGGGGGGAAATGGGTAGCAAAAGTGCGGAAAAATGGGCAAAGAATGCAAGGGGCGATGAGAGCATGACAGGCTTGACTGCTTTAATATTTCACTGAATCTTTTATTACATAACACGGATTAGCTGCGCCCCCTTCTTTCCTATATTTCTGCGTAATTTCAGTTCGATCTGACTAGCCATACTACTATATATTGTATATACATAAGCCTTGTCCGCATTGAATATTAACCTCAATCAGCGTGAGGATTTTACTTTTGTTTTCTACGTTGACTTTCGCAATTAGCTTGCAACACATGAATTGAATCGCCGTTGCAAATTGTTTTTATTGTCTCACTCTTTCTCTCTGTCCATCTCTTTCTCTCTCTGCCAATTAGTTAATTAAAGCTAGCGAAAATACTCGTAAATATGCGCGCAATGTGAAAGGCAAAGGCGGCAGATAAATATTAAATCAATCAGTGCGAACATTAAACGAGGCAAATAAAATAAAATTATGAAAGAGAGAGAGAGAGAGAGAGAGAGAGAGAGCGAGCGAGCGAGGTAGAACACAAAATGTAATTGCATTGCAAAAATAGATGCTGGAAAATTAATTGGAAAAATAAATAAGAATTATATGGCATATAAATCGGCGAATGCGAATGCAAATGCCCTACGGTCTATGCGGCCCCGCAGGAAGTCGAGTGTAATGCAGCGTTATTTATTTGCATACATACGATATACATACACGTGTACATACATATGCAATATTTATGCTTCTATTTTGAATTTCCTATAATGTATCATATTTTATGGCAGCGCATAGCTGCAGGCGAGACTTAAAGTTATACGAGAAGAGTTGCAACAACTCTTGACATTATTCACAATTTAGCTGTAGTTAACCTTTTGGCTCTCACTGTAAATTGTATATTGCCAATTTATCTGCAGCTAATTGAAATGTTTAAGCCCGACACCGAGCTACCTGCCAGCCATGACCAGAATCATTTGTGTGTTGCGTCAATGACTGCATAAATGCATAAATGCGTGTTTATTTCTTGTACCACGCTGCGTATGTGCAATTTTTGCAATTAGCTTTTTAGAATTCCAGTTACGTAATTGATTTCCCCTCACCTTGCCGTTGCCGGCGCATTTTAATGCTCATTTTAATGAAGTGTGCAAATACATCAAAAAAAAAAAAAAAAACAAAAACCAAAGCGCAGCGAAAAAACCTCGACTAAGCGGACGAAGCGGACAGCGGGACAGCGACAAATGAAATGCAGCGAAATAAGCAGAACAACTAACTCGAAACTCGAAACTCGCAACTCGAAACATTGCGCAACTGATTAGAGCCAATTTAAATGAATTGAAAATATTTTCCCAAGCCAAAACGTTGTACTAACTGCGTTGTAAACTGTGCAAGCTGCGAACAGTTCGTCAAATTTGGAGTGCAAGTTGCGGTGGCATGGGGTGTGTGCGACTAGGAGATATGCTGGAAAGAATTATAAATAAAATATAAATAAATAATAATAATTTATAAATATAAATAAACTACTTTATCGATTAAGAGCTAAGCTATCAAGACAACAATTTTTAAGTAGTAAACTAAACTAGTTTGCTTAAAGACAGTTTTCTTTGCAACCTTCCTAGCTATGCCCATGAAATTTGGTATATAAATTTAGAAGTATATTCTTAACAACTCTACCAAATTTCATTAAGCTGCCTTTTAAACTCTGCAAGTTATGCTAGTTTAAGCTAGCTACACACACTGCCTAGCTGCTACAGGGTATCAGGCAGCATACGCACTCGACAAGCAGCTGATGGCCTGACAGAGCAAACAACTAACCAGCTAAGCAGTCAAACTGATGGATTTGGATGCAGAAAGCCAGCAGCAAACGGCAGCGGCAGCAAAAGTGCCTGACCCAAATACCCCGAAAAGCAAAAACACAAAGCAAAGCAAAAGCAAAAGCAAAAAAACATAGCACAGCAGCAAAAAAAAAAAAAATTGTTTCTAATGAGGCAAATTAAGCAAGCGCCAAAACAATTAAAACAAAAGCAACAAATGAGCGCATAATTATTTTATAATTAAATTCCATTTAACAAAGTCTACGCACACACACACAGACACTGACACACACAAAGTTGCTAAAGTTGCTAAATTTTGTGTAGAGTTTTGTGCATTTTTTTTTGTTGGGTTTTGTCGACTTAAAGCGCAACAGGTGTAAATTACAACAGAGCACGAGCTGAGCGCGCTTTGGCAAACAAAAACAACAACAAAAACAACCACAGGGCCAAGTGGCAAGTGGGGACAGTGTGGCAGCTGGGCCAGGTGGGGACAGTGGGACAGGCGCGTTAGCGCGGTGCAGTTATAATCGCTGTAATCAACTCAATGAGCAAAGCATTCTGTGCGCTACTGAAAATTAGTTAGCATAGTTGGCCAAAAGTGGCCAGAGACGGCCAAAGACGCAAAGACAGTTAGAAATGAAAATGGGCCACGACTTGAGCTGAAGGTGTAAATGGTAAAATGGTAAAATGGTGAAGTGGAGTAGCGGTAAATGGCCTTGAGAATGAGGAAGGCAGACGGAGAAATTAATTGCATACACAAATTCTAAAATTTCGGAACTTGTTTAAACTACGCAGAAAATACTATAGAAAAATACTGAAAAAATTTAAAAAATACTATTTTGGTATATGCATTTTAGTTGAGGTTTTTTAAGTTACTTAAAAGTTCGTGGAGGACTTACAGATCTCTAATATATTTACCAACTACAAAACGCACTTGAAATAATTTTGATTTATTAAAAGACTTTTTTAAAATATACAGAAAATACTAAGAAAAATACTGCAAAAATTTTGAAAAATTACTTTTCTGGTTTTCAAATTTTAGCAGAACTTTTAGGTTAATTTTTAGTGACTTATTGAGTCAAAGATTTCAAACATTTTACCAACTGCAACACGTGCTTGAAATGGGATAACATTTTTTTAAGACATGCCTTAAATTTACAAAAAATACTAAAGAAAAAATCCAGTTAAATTTTTGCAAAGGTACTATTTTAGTATTTAAATTTCAGCTTGCTTCTTATGAGACAATTTGCAGTTTCCAAAGGAAGCAAAGGTGTCAAATATCTTTGCCAACTTTAACACATGCTTAAAATGGGGCAACATTTTTGCAGACTTGCCTAAACTCTATGGAAAATACTATAGCAAAAATACTTACTAACTATTTTCGATACACTTTGCTGGTATTTAAAAACTACTTTAATTTTGTGTGGCTTGCTTGGCAGCTGCCTCTGGAGATATCTCTCCCGCTCTCTCGCTCCTCCGGGAATCTTTTGCAACTCTCATTAAAAACACGTGTTCGCACTGCGCACAATAATCTCAGTAATGATAATGATATAGATAATGACAAAAATAATGCTCGTGTTGCTGTTGCTGTTGCTGCCGTTGTTGCAAGTGTATCTTCTATCGTCATTGTTCGGTATCGAAGCCACAAATTGGTGAAAGTCGACAAAGCAATGCGCAAGAAGAAGAAAGATCTGAGGCGAGCTTGGCGGCAGGCGTTGCCTACTCATATGTGCGTGCAACAATTTTCGCTCGCCTGTTGTTTTTTTTTTTGTGTGTGGGTGGCAGCAACTTGCAGCATGTTGCAGCAACAACAACAACAACTCTCAGTGAGCTTCTTGGCGAGTGCGCTGGCTTGGTGAACTAGTTTCCATTTTAATAGCGATAGCTCAGCTCAGCTTTAGCTCAGCTCGACTTGCCGCGGCAACAAAGAGAGCATGAAATGTGCAACGAATTGTGGCAGCCACAAAGATTTATTGAAGCCCGGCCGGGGCTATTAACAAAATTACTTAACAAGCGGCCAACTGCAATGGACAGCAAATGCATCGCATTTTGGTCAACGCCGACGGCAACAACAACAGCAACTATCGAAAACAAGCCAAAAACAAGCAGCTACAACTTGCAACAGCAACTTGCAACAACAACTTGCAACAGCAGCGGCAGCGGCAGCAAGTGAACAGCGCTGAATTATTGCCAAGCGAGTGAGTTTTGAGTTTCGATGATGCCTGCCACAGTCTGAGGCAGCGAGCCCAGCGAGGTTCCCTCTCCCTCTCTCTCTCTCTCTCTCTCTCTCTCTCTCTCTTTCATTCTCTACCCGGCGATATATTCTATTTAATTGCATTCGCGGTTGTTGCAGGCACAAAGCGCACAGAGCACAAAAACACACAAAAACACACAGACACACTCGCACACACGCAGCCAGGCAGAAGGACACTAAGCCTGCACACACTCTCCCTTTTTGCACTCACTCTCTCTCTTTCCACACTCTCTCCCTCTCTCTCTCTCTCTATGCCGGCCAGCGGCGTCCGTTTGCAGGGGGGCAGCGCAGTGGTAAAATGTTAATCTCAGGATTAAAGCTGACAGCGAAAGAAGTAAAATGTATAATGTGCGTATACGTAATGCCTTGATTTATGAACTCCGTGAAGGCGGTTGAAAAATGCTACTTAAAGCACGCGGCCCCCAGCGAATGCGTAATTAAAAATGCAGCTTGAAGTTTTTCGCGAAAGTCTCCAACAAAAATAATAAATATTATAATGCGCTTGTTGGCTGGAGAAACTAGCTAAAAATAATCTGGCAAAATATTAGAGAATTTTCGAAAGTGTTTCTTAGTTTATTGGGGGATTTTAATTTAGTTTACATTTTCTTAAATTTAAAATAAAATAATTTTTAACTTTAACTATGTTTCAATTTGTAGAATTGTTTATTAATAATGTAAAATATTTTAGTTGCTAGTTTGGAAATATTTCCGTGTATTCTAAATTGTTTTTTAGTTTTTTTGAGTAATTCAAAAATTTGTTAATTTTTTTTTTAAATTTTTAAAAAATTATAAGAAATATTTTTTTGGGGCTTAGAAATATTTGATCATATTTGTAAACGATTTTCGAGTCTTTTAAAATATTTTTTAAATTTTAAACTTTTAAATAATAATGATAATAATAATTAAATAATTTGGTTGCGTATTTGGAAATATTTTTTTTTATATTTTAATTTTCCTAGGTTTAAAATTTTTTTAAAATTCAGTTAAATTCCAGAGTAATTTGCAACTACTAAAAATTTTTAAAAACTATTTTTATTTGAATAAATTTTAGTGTTAATATTTAGTTATATATTTTTAGAAAAATCTTATTTTAAAAAATACCCTCCGTAGGTGTGGAATTTTTAAGTCTGTTTATTTTATTTTATTAAATATGTAAAAAATTCTTAAGTAAAATTAAGTTTTAAAATACTTATAAAATCTTTTTATATATGTTAGACATTGGTTATATTGGTTATATATATTTATTTTAATATTTTCCTAAAATAAACAATTTTCCTTTCTCCGCAAATAATGCAAGTAATAATACGCAATGATTTTGTAGCCGCCTCTCTCGTTGGCAAATACCCTGCATGACTTGCGCGACTCGAGCTAAACATTGAACAATTTAATTCACTTCTTGCCGAATCTGCGTTCGAGTTAAGTTTCGTATCTGGCTATCTCTTTCCTTTTGCCTCCCAACAAGTCAGCAAGTTGAGGCAAGTCTGCAAGTCACTTGCACTGCTGCTGCTGCTGCTGCCCCGTTATCAATTTGCGCTAACGACGCCCCTGGCACAGTGGGTTGCCTGTCTGTCTGCCTCCCTGGTTGGTTAGTTGGGTTTTTTTTTCAGTGGGTAGGGAGAGCGGGGCAGATGCGGGGGGTCAGCTACAGTCACAGTTTTATAGACAGCAAAACAAAAACAGCAACAACAACAACAACAACAAAGGCTGCAATCGCGGTTGCCGCCTGCCAATCGGCAAAGTTGACGACCGCAGTGAGCAAGTTGCAACAACAACAACAACAGTGGCAGCTGTGGCAGTGGCAACATCGATGCAATTTGTTATTTTGAATTTTGCAATTTTCGAGTTCAAACTATTTTTGTGCGCGCGCGAGCAAAAAGCAATCACAGAACGTACAGCCACGAGAGAGAGAGAAGAGAGAGAGGCTGCCTAGTTGAGGCAGGGGCAGCAACTTGGGGGCATGCCTCATCCTTTGAAACTCCTTTGAACTACGCCGTGTTTCGCTGCAATTCCAGCAGATATTTAATTAAATGTTGCTTTGCAAGCGAGAGGCCGCTAGAGAGACAGAGACTGAGACTGGACTGGGGGGCGAGGGGCGGTTCAATTGGCATTGCTATTCGTGGAGTGCATTATTAAGCCATGGCATTGGTAATGATGGGTTCACAGCCAATAAAACGTTGCCTTTTGTCCGTGTCTAAATATAAATCCTCAAGCTATTTTTACCTTCTGCCACTGCTCGATGGGGACCACTTCGCATACTCATCACGTTGCCATTCTCAAGCACATCAAATGGTGGTGGCGTCGGCACAAAGCACTGCGGGGGACGGGGAGAGACTGGGCCCATTCGCTTTCAGTTCTTTTGTCAACTGATTCGATTTATGCAGTTGCCACCTCCCACCTCCTGCCCAACTGCTTTTAATCCCGCACTTCAGCAGCGACGACGACGACGACGACGACGTCGAATTCAAATTCCAAGTCAAGGGCTAAATAAACTTTGTCGCATGGCGCGCACTGGCAAAAAGAGCAGCGAGCAAAGAAGCAAGTTAAAGTAGAAGAAGAGGAAGCTGGGGAGAAGGAAGCCCTTGCTACAGGTTCTTTTTCGGCAGCAAAGTATGCGCTGTTAGGCTAAAGGAAGTATACCCTATAAAGCAGCTAGAAAAGAGCTTGAAAGGTTTGGAAATATTTAGCGAAAATTATAAGAATTTTCAGAATATACCAAAACACTTTAAAATATACCAATATAACCCTAAGCATGCTCTACATGCACTTTAAAGATCTTTGTTCCGCAATGTACCCAGTGAACTCAGCTACTATAGCAGCTAGAGCTATGAAATTTTAGCTATGGCTACTTGCAGAAATTTCAACTAGAATGCTACTATGAACATACCTTATACTGAGCTAATTTACAGGGTATGTGCCAGTCAACACACACGTCACTTTTGCCCGCTGTCGCCATCCATCTCGTTCACTTGGCGAACATATTTTATGTGTCTATCAAATCGACCTGCTTGCAAGAGAGCGAGAGCTGCAGTGGCGCGTAGCTATGCTTGAAATATGGTACTATATAGTATAGTCTGAATTGTAGTCAGTATATAGCCAGGCGTCTGTCAGACTCAGTCTTCCAGTCTCTGCCCCCGTCTGTCTCCGTTTACTGTGCGAAATTTATTGAATTTAATATGCATATTGCAATAAAATTTATGCATTTTTCTTTCCTTTTCGTTTTTGTTTTGCTCCTTTGTTGTTGTTCTTGTTGTCCTCTCATATCCTGCTCAGCTCTTTTGTCATTAAATCTGCAGCGTCAGGGCGTAATTGTTGTTGTTGTTGCTGTTGCTGCTGCTGCTGCAGAGTGCAATGGATTTTGAATTTGATTTCCTGCGTTTTCTTTGAAAACTGATAGATGCTGATGGAAAAGTGTTTTGTTATTTTCGTTTTTAATAAATATGAATAAAGGCATTTCCGCCTTTTGTTTATTTTTATTAAATTTATGTAGGTATTAGCTTGGAGTAGAGGCATTTAAGCTGAAAAATGTAATAGTTAAAAGTTGTATTTTTTTTTTGAGGCTAAACTAACGTACTAAACTGGATTAAACGGGCGAAAAGTCTAAGTTAGTATTGCATGACCCACTAGACTGTTAAACACCCTGTAAATAATTTTTAAAATATTTCGTTTACCAACACTGCAGTAAGCAGTAAGCACAAGTACATGATAAATACTTGAAAATATTGTTTTTATGGCACATTTTCAAATCATGACACGGAAATGGTTTTTGTATTAATTTTTCTGCTAATTTCGACTTACCTAATCGACTGAGACCGAATATTAGCTATAAAAATTTTTTAAAAATTTTTAAAATTTTTGTGTGGAAAAATATGAAATTCTGAAATTTTCCAATCGAAAAAATTTGTTTATATAAATCATCAAAAATGTATTAAAAATTAATAGAAAATTTTATGTTGATAAATCGAGTACCAAAAGCAAGTCTGCCATGCCTCTCTCTAACATATGTACTATTAGGCAGGGTATACAAAATCTGTTGACAATAAAATAAGAATAAAAAGCAAATTTCGCTTTTAAATATCTCGAATGCGCAATCGATTTAATTGAAAGCTCAGCTGCGCTTTAAGAGCTGCCAAAAAAAACTCTCACTCTATTAAAATTGCAGATAAAAATGTTTTTTATTTCATTTCATTAATTAACTAATAATTTCTTTCAACTTTTGTTTTCTTTGCAGGTACGTGAGTGACTTTCTCAAGACGTGGTAAACACGGTAAATATAGCACACACCAAATTTCTCGCTCTACGCTGACCCACTTGGGGGGTCACCCAATTTTCACAGCGCTTCACTAATTACATTTGAAGGTATGTGTGTGTGTGTTGGTGTGTGTGTGTTGATCACTTTTTCCAAAGTGCTCTCGAATGACCCATTAAAATAAGCCATTAATTCTTCGCCAATGACCCTCTTAACTGCCAACTAAAACGCGGCGAAAAGGCGACGAAAGAAAAAAAAGTGGCTGAAATCGAAAAAGCAAACGACATATTAAAATGGCAAATGGGAAATGGGGGAAAAAGAAGAAGTTGGAAAAAAATAGAACTAATAAACTGGCATAAAATATTTGGCAAAAATAAAATAAATAAGCAATTAACGACAAACACATTCGCCACAGGGAGCGGAGGCGGGGGCGGTGGGCGTGGCGATAAACTTGTGCGAAATGTAGTGCGAATTCCATTAATTAGCCGTAATGAGGCTGCGAGCCAGCGGCAGCAGCGGCAGCGGTCGCGGATTGGCATATCAGAAACACATGTGGCGCGTGTCATGTGTGGCAAATGTCGCATGCAACATTTAACTGCAAAACTACAACTTGGGGAGAACAGAGAGAGAGAGAGAGAGAACACGCAGCGCACATAAATGCGGCTAATTGCCAGTGTCCAAAATGGATGGCCGAAGGTCAGCGCAAAGCTGGTGACAGTTACACACAGTCTCAGCTGCAGATACAGATACAGTTACAAATACACATACATATACAGTTACAGATACAGATACATAGCGACAGATACACGCAGCTGTAGCTACAGATATGGCCACAGATAGCTGCGTCTGCCAAAAGGCATAACTAATACGCGCTTACAGCACGCAGTGAGCAAAAGAGGGAGAGAGAAGGAGAGCGCGAGAGGGAAGGCAGTCAGGCCGCCCAGATTAACCGTTAATAGCTTCAAATTGCTGCCACGCTTTTTGATTTTTCGGGCATTTTGTTTGCTGTTGTTACGCACTTTTCGAAGCGTTTTTCTTCGCTTTTCTTTCGCTGCCTCTTTTTTTTTTTTTTTTTTTTTGGCTACTTTGGTATGCGACCCAACTCGATTGACTCGTTTTGCGTTTGCCTGCGCTTCATCGCCTTCGGCTGCCACTTCAGCTACTTCTGCCTCCTCTTCTCTTCTCTTGTCTCCTTGTTTTTCGGCTAGCCCCATAACGGTCAGCTTCATCTTCGTGTTTGCCGGCATAATGATGTCGCTGCTGTGATGCGGTAATCGCGTTACCCAAGCCAAATGCAGCCAAAATTGGCCATGTTTAACTGTCCGTTTTTCTCTCGAACTGGCATCGATTTCCAATTGAGTTGTGCTCGACTACACTCGCATTACACTGTCCCACATAGCTCACTGGCTCACTTGAGCTGTGAAATGCGAATTATTTTGTGTGGATTAACACCTCAACGAGTTGACTTGCCGAGCGGAGGGGGCGAGACATTCCCAACTTGGAGTTGTTTTGCTTCAACTCAATTGCAACTTAATCGATTTGCAACATTTCCACACATTTTTGGTTTCAATAAAACGAAGTTTTTTATGGGTTTTTCGTTTTGAGTTGGAAAATTTATGAAAATCCATTTCGGTCTGTTGACTTTTCCGCTTTATTGTCACACTTTATCAGGGGTTTCATTTGCACACACAGATCTTGAGTCTGTAATTTTGTCAACATTAGTAAGCAGACAAATTGCTATCTCTCTTTACTCTTTTTCTCTTCCTCTTTCTCTGTTATTTGGTGCAGAACATGAGCTGCCCCGACTTTTGATTATATAATTATCTACAGCGGGGCCGGAGTTGACTTGCCTGCAAGATGCTCTCTCACTCCCTCCCTCTTCCTCTCCCTCTCTCTTAGTCCCTCTCCTGCTATAACTCAACGTTCTGTTGACAACTTCTGCTTTGGCTTGTTACTCTCAGTTGCTCATATGAATTGCCGAGTCGTTTTGTACGACCCACGCAAATCTCTTTTGCTAACTCGTTTAGCACACACAAGGCCAAGACAAGTAGGAGAGAGAGAGAGATATAGAAACGGGTCTATGAATACGTCTAAGAGTCAGACAACAGTTACAGCATAAATAAACAACAGACCCCGACGTACAAGTCATGCGTATTAAATACCAAAAAAAAGTAGAAAAAAAATAGAAATAAACGGAGAAAAATTCAAATCGTTGCGCACGACCAAATTGTAGGCAATCATTTGGAAACACACACACACACACACACGCGCGTGGATGCTGTGTGCGTAAATGTCGATAGTTGGCAACGCGAATTCGTATTGTATCGTATCGTGGCTTCATAACTGTGACCAACTGTGCCACTTGCCACAGAGAGCGGGGGGGGGCAGGCTGTGATTTACAACAATCGGCGGCGGCGACAGGCAACTAAATCAGTGCAACTAACAGTGCAACCTGTTTGAGGTGCCTCCACGCACACACACACACACACTCGCACACAGTGGCAATCGTTGACGCTGACAGGCGCTGCGAGCCGCGCGAAACGAGTCTCAAATGCAGCACAGCCAGCAAATTGCAGCGCAAATAGAAAATCCACTAGAGCTGCTCCTTTGCCCCACTCCTCTTTCCCTCCCCCTCCCCCCTTCTGTGGGACGTCGCGTGTTTGGCAAAGTGCAGCGTGCAGCGTGCAGCGCGCCGACGCGACGTCCACCACGAACAACGAACGGGACACTTAACGTTTTGGCCATTGACAACGATTAAAAACAAGTTTAACCCCTGCTCCCCCCCCTGCCCCCTCCACCTTGTGTGGTTGCAACTGAAACTGGAACCCGGACCGGGACACCAGCAGCATCGCAACAGCCGCGACAGCATTGCTGACCCAAATACACGAAGACATTCAATCGACGTCTACACATGAACTGTATTTTGTATCATATTTTTTTTCTTTTTCCGCCTTTTTTATGGCCTTGCTGCAGCCAAGTGGAGCGAGCGAGCAAGAGAGCGAGAGAGAGAGAGAGAGAGAGAGAGGATGCTGGTCTTTGGCTGTGCGGTCTTAAAGTTTGAAAGTCTGGCAGAAATGTCTCCTAACTGCGCTCCACTTTATGGCTGTCCAGCGTCGAAACAGTTCATCCTAAATGCCTCTGCCTCTGCCTCTGCCCCTCTCCGTGTGGCAGCAACAAAACGCCAAAGTATACCATAAAGTTGGGGTCGCTTTTATGGGCAAATAAATAGAGGCAGGGGAGGGGGCAAAGAAGGAAATACAATATTTTATAGAAAATTTAAGATGTTTCTCTTTCGCCCGCTGGAAAGTTGTCAATAAATAAAAATAAATAAAAAATTAATTTCTTGAATAAAAAAAAAATTTAAAAACGTCAATAAAAAACGAGTCAAAAATTCCCACAAATAAATAAAATCTTAAAAAAAAAATAAAAAAAATAGTAAATAAATAAATTACATAAATAATTTTTTTTAATTTCTAAAATAAAAAAAAGTAAATAAAATAAAATAAATGAAAGTTAATCAAAATAAATTTTAAAAATTCAATTAATACAAGAAAATAAATTGAATCCACTAAATAAATAAAATAAATTCAAAAAATTTCAATAATTTCAAGAAAATAAATTAAATTCACTTAATAAATAAAATAAATTAAAAAAATTTAAAATAAATGTATAACATAAAAATATTTAAATAAATCAAGTAAATTTTATAAATTCAATTAATGCAAGAAAATAAATTAAATTAACTTAATAAATAAATTAAATTAAAAAAATTTAAAATAAATATAAAAATTAAAAAATATTTAAATAAATTGTATAAATCTATAAAATATATAAATTTATTAATAAATTATAAATCTAATAAATAAAATAAATTTTACAAACCTAATAAAATTAAATTAATTAAATAAATTGACTACATAAAATATCAAACAAATCAAATAAATAAAAGTAGTATGAAAATTAAAAAAACTAATTATAAATAATGAATCAAATATGTCAAATAAATTTTATTCAAGCTAAATAAATAATGATTTCTTTTAAAGATAATACCAAAATAATATCAAAAGATTCCAAAAACTTAGTTCGTTCCTTTTTGGAAAAAAACAAAAAAATTTTAATACAATTTCTTTTGCAAAAAGTTAATAATAAATAGAAAACTGTAATCATAATAAAGAAATAACACATAAATCTGAGCAAAAATAGATGTTAAATTTACAATAATTTCCTTCCAAAATTATGAATTTTTTTTTAAGTTTTTCCTTTCGTAGAGCATAAATGGTTCGATGTAATCGCTTTCGGAGTGTGTCAGTTCTTGTGGTAAATAAAAATTGAACGCTATGTTGGGGCAAAATGAGAGCAGGCCAGAGTAAGACAGGTGCCAGCGAGAGAAAGAGACGGGGGTAGGGGGCAGAGAAGAGGAGAGAGAGAGTGGGGGCGGGGGCGGAGGTTGGCGAATTGGCGGGCGAGTGTTGTCGTCATCAAAGCGCGTGAATGCAGGCGCGTATGTGTGTGCGAGTGTGTATATGTGTGTGTGTGTGAGTGTGGGCATCCGATGATTTACCGTTGTGGCCTCATGCACACAAAGCTCGCTGCTGTTGCCGTTGCCGTTGCTGTTGCTGGACCTGATCCCCGGTTTGCTCGTATCCTAGCCGGCAGACGACGTTGGGTTTGCGGTTGCCAAGCGGGTTCTGGTTGCACTACTTGTGATTGTTGTTGTTGTTGTTGTTGTTGTTGTTGTTGTTGCTGTTGTGCCCATTTGAACGTTAGCTGCACGTAGTTGGCTTGTTAGCCAGTGTACGGTACTTTGCTTGCAAACAACACGAGCAACAACTACAACAACAACTCGAACAATAACTCGCAGTGAAAGAGACATCAAAGTGAAACATTTCAATACTTTAATGCATAATCAAAGCATGTTTTACATGGATATATACTATGAAATCTAGAAGATTTCTCGCAGCACGTAGCAATGCAAATCTTTGCCTGAAATAACTTTGTAGATATTTCCGAAAAAAATGAAACTAAAATTCTACGAAATTTTAAGAGATTTAACGCCAGCCAAAAAAGGTTTAAGAAATTTTTGAATAAGTTCAACTTTGATGTTGTTGGAATTTTAAAGAATTCCGCAGAAAAAAAAAGGCCGCATACCATGCTCGAACCTCTCACTCTGCCCCTGCGCCCCTGCCCGCTTTGATTAATATCTGAAAAGTGTATGTAATTCTCTTGCATGTGCCGAGGCTGACGACGTTGATTACGAGCATCGAACAAGGAGCTCAAGGGGTGCCGCCTCGGGCGCGTGAGATGCCTGAAATGGGAACGAACACACACACAAGTACATGTGTAGTGCAGGTGCCGCGTGCCACGCCCACACATCATACAAAAAAGGGCGGCACAACAACGGCAACTTTTGCAGCTGGCAAGAATCAAGCCCGCCAGTCATTTTGGTTGCAGAAAAGGAAGGCAGCAAGGCGGGCGGGGGCGTGGCACAGCCCACAGTTGCAACATAAGTATTAGCTTCATTTTGTGCAGCGTTTAGCCTGAGCCAGAGCTCTCTCGCTCTCTCTCTTTCGCTGCCCTGCGGCGCCCCTCGTCTTTTGTAACTTTGTTTGCTTTTTTGTTGGCAGGCCTCAAATGAATTCAATGTGAAAAATTTAAATGCAAACAGCCGCAGCCGCCGACGCCGACGCCGACGCAGCATGCAACCTGCAACGCTGCACATTACACAAGGCGACCCTCGACCAGGCCCCTCTCCTCTCCCCCAACCCCCTGCGGCTATACAAAGTTCATTGTACCGCGCTTAGGCCGAGAGAGCAGCCCAAAAGAAAAACGCCGCCGTCGTCGCTTTTGATTGCCAAGCAAAGGTAGGCGGGGGCGGAGGGCGGGGCACCCCAGCGAGGGTGGGCATAACTATATAGAGCTATAGGTGGCCAGGTCATAGACTCGTTGGCTTGTTGTAGTTGTTGCTGTTGTTACTTAGGCAGAGTCGGCACACGCACAACATTTTTCTCATATTTGTTTTGGTTTTTATTTTCTGTTTCTTCCATGAGAAATTTTTATTACTCTTGTTGCCTGCTTTGGGTTTTTCTTTTCTGAGGTGCGTGTTTGAGATTTACTGTTACTGTGCATCGTTTCGTACAGCTGAATGGATACTCGATGGGTTTCACATTGCGGCTCAGTGGATTCTATTGAATTTCGAGTAGGACTGCAGCTGACAAATATTAAATCATAAGTATATTCGCATTTCACTAGCCGCAGATCATTATGGGTCTCTTTTGCTTTTATCTCTTTTTCTTTGCCATTTTTATAGCGAAGCTCATGAAATTTGGGTTACGTGTAGATAAAGTGTTTACAGACATGCGTGCAAAATTTCATAGCCACATCTTGTTTATTTGCGCACATTATGCGTTTTTTATAGCACGCAGTTATTTTAGCTTAAATTCTATTAAACTTTATCTTTGCATTATTCATTAGCATACCAAATTTGCTGGCTCTAACTCGAGCCGTTGCTGAGTTCCATGAGAACATGGCTAGGCATGTGTTCTAACTTTGGCTTGGCAACAAAGTACAACTATGTTCACTTAGCAAGTTTTGGGTGAACAAAAAGAATTCATTGAACTATTGTGGGGGGGAAGGTGTTTCTCTCATTCCCAGATTGTCACTCAAAATTCCTTCACATGTGCTGCCAATTGAACTTTCCTCGTTTGTTTTGTGTGCAAACATCATCAGTGCGAGGTTCGATGCACTCATTCACTCACTCACTTACGCACTCACTCACTTAGTTATTCACTCGCTCACGCAGTCACTTAGTCAGTGTATCTGCACACGCTTTAGCACCTTCTCTCAACTTTCTCGGGGTATTTTTTTATTTTTCAAAACCCTTTCTTGCATTCCTTTTACCCATTCACAATTCGCACTGAGATTTGTCTAGAAAATTAGCACTTTACCCAGCCACGCATGGCCGGGTACATGGCACATGGCGTAGTGAAATTAGCGACTAAATAACACCAAAAACTGTGCAGGTTGCCCCTCCGCTTCCTCCTGCTCCCCCTGCTGCTTCTCTTTTATTCGTGCCACTAAATAATACGCCTTAACGCGTTCATAACATTTTGCAGCTACTGCGGAGGCTGCTATTCAAATGCTGCCCCGCGCTCTCGCCCTAAATGTCCCCGCCCCTCCTCTCTCTTTACCTACTGCCACCCGCAGCATTTTCATTATGCAGCGCACGCGTTTGCCATGAGTCCTGGCAGTTATCTATGAAGTCCTAGCAGCGCGCCGACTGCCAGCAAGATAAGCAGCTACATCAGGCACACACACCTGCCTGCCCCCGACCCGGACCCCTCCTCCTCCCCGTGCCCCTTCCCTAGGCAACTGAATGTGCGCCTGTCTGTGGCAGCAGTGGGATTCTTTTTTTTTATACCCTAACAGAGGGTATATTCATTGCGGTGCGAGGTTTGCTAGCTACCTTAGGAGACATCTCCGAGAAGTCAACAATAAGGAAGTCAAGCTAGCCTTGTCCGTCTGCCTGTCCGTCTGTCTATTACAACTCAAACCAGTCTCTCAGTTTTAGAGCTATCTTAATGAAACTTAGTACACATGTTTCCTATTGCTGCTCGCTGCAAATAATGCGGAATGGAGACGGATCGAATCGATATATCGTATAGCTGCCATAGAACCTATCGGCCGATTTTCATTATTATTGAAGATATGGCTGTGAAACTCTTCCAACCCGTGTCTAAGAATGTCATTTCAAAGCTCTGTAAATTTCATGGAAATCGGACTAATATATCGTATAGCTGCCAAAGAACCTATAGGTCGAGTTTAAATTTTTTTTTTAAGATATGGGTATCCAAGGGTATCCAACTTTCGGCGAAGCGAAGGTAGCCTTTCTTTCTTGATTTTTTTCCGTTTTTTTTTTTAATCTAACATGCGAGAGTTGTTTTTGAAGTAGTCGCCTTTTTCCTTGTGAATGGCAAAGCAGCTCAGCTTAGGCTGTGCCATCTTTAAGCCGCCGCTCGACTCGTGCTCTATTGTGAACTGTAAGACTGGGGATCAGCTAGCAATTTTCCCTCAATTCCTCAATTGAATTGCCTGAATGGCATCTACAGCTACTATATGGGATCTGTAGCACATAATAAAAGACAAATCAATTGCAGAAACTCTTTTGCTGCAAGATTTTTGCAGCCTTGAAATGGCAGCTCTGATAATGTCTGAATCCATGGCCATTGTTCTGCCAGAATTCTCCATATTTATTCAGCTTTTTTTATTCCTTCTGCTCATCCAGATTTCAATGCTATCTTTGTGCGCAGTTAATGATTACCCAGCCAACTTTTCACTTGCAGTCAGATACACACACACGCACGCACAGACAGCACACGCACTCATAGACACATGTGGAGCACATAAATTACGCATACGCCGCATTGGCCAGTCAGCCAGCCAGCCAGCCAGCCTGCCTGCCTGCCTGCCAGTCTCAATTTATTTTCTGTTTTTCTTCTCCTGCCCCAAAGGCAGCGCGATGCCACGCGACTCTCGGGCATATTCTCTCCCGGCCATTCATCATTTTTCATGGCGTTGACACTTTCACTTGTTTCAGCAAACACAAACACAAACAACAACAGCGACAACGACAACGACAACGACAACAAAGTTGACAAGTCTATTTTTTATGGCCACGCCCCCCTCTCTCTTTCTTTCACTGACCCCTGCCACTCTTTTGCTCCTTTCTTGTGCTGGTTACGCGCTGTCAAATTTATTAGTTTCAATATAAATTGACAACATGAAAATTTGTTTATAAATTGTTCGTTTAGTTGTTGTACCCTGTCGAAGTGCCTTCGGGGGGAAAGGGTTGCATGTTACAATGTACTTTTTCATGTTATAAAGTATAAAAGATATAAATAACTCTCTGTTTGAAATACAACTACAATAAGAAGTGAGTTTAGGGGTTTTCCTGCGATAAGGATCTTAACTTATTTCCAGTTTCAAGCCTTAATATCATGGCATATTAACATAACTCTTTAACCTACTCTTATGTGATGACTTCAGCTTTATGTATACAAAATTTCATAGGGCTACTCCCAATAGTTACTTCTAAGGTATTAAAGAGGATCGCCATAACTTCTTAACCTACTGTTTTCTTCAAAATTTGCCAGCGCTTTCCTACACAGTTTCTTAGAAAATCTTAACTAATTTCATTTCTTTTTCTAGGGTGTTCTTCAGTTGATCATTGCATTCAACTCTCTTTCGCTCATTTATCACCTTTTTTTGCCGCCCATTTCTGTCTGACTTTTCTGAACTGTGCAATTGATGTTGTACGGGGCACTGGCTTTAAATTTCACTCTTAACTTGAATTTATGTGGCGACCTCACCTGAAATTATCATAAATTGCCCCTCATTACGACTGTGTAAGTAAGTATAACAAATAAAGTGCGGCAGAGCACAAAGCAGAGCCGACAATAAATATGAAAAGCGTTTTTCATAATGCTCTTCTTCTGACTTCAATTCAGTTTCCTTTCCCCCCCTTCGCCTTCCAGCCAGCTTGACTTGGCTCAGCCCCAGCTCAGCCTCAGCCTCAGTTCGCTTGAGTTCAGTTGAGTTCGGTTCGGTTTGGTTTGCTTTGCTTTTTCTCAATGTGCCTGAGATGCTTGCTTGGGCTCAGTGAAAATCGCTTTCATCTGCAGCACGTAGCGAAAAGCAAAGCCTGCGATTGTAACCTCCTTCTCCCTCTCTCTCTCTCTCACTCTTTGTTTGTCTATCTCTATCTCTAATGCGTTCACTTTTATTGTTGCCGACAAGGTTTTATTTGTTGTTGTTGTTGTTGATGTCTTCATTGCTGAGTTTCAGGTACAATTTTTGATGAACTAACTAATTAACATCTGGCACGACTTTCAATGTCAATGGCAAGTGGCAAGTGCACGCATATAAATTATGCGATACCCTACACATACCACATACCCTGCACATAGCGCTGGGGCAAATGAGATAATTTCTCAAGGCGGCAAAATCTTTTGTTAGAGCAGCACGTTCATTAAAAGGGGCAGCTCCTGTGAGAGAGAGAGAGAGAGAGGGTGAGAGAGAGGACAGAGGGTGCAGAGTGTAACCCAGACCGGGATTAGTTGATTAATATTGCGTTGGCATGTTGCGCATATGAAGATGCTGTGGGTTATTTAATGCGTGTGTGCCAGGCTCGACAATCTATTGCCCAAGTTAGGGTCGAACTGTGCCAGGTTACGACAGTCGTTGAGTTGAGTCAAGAGAGTTCAAGGGGTCAACTCGAGCAGTTAATTAACGGTAGGCAAAGAGCAAGTCAAGCGAATGAAATTATATTTATATACATTTGTGTCAGCTTCAAAAGTTATGAAAGTAATTTCTCTTTCTTGATTAACAGGCCTAGCAAAGGTTGCCCCGCGTAAAGGTCAAGTATATCATATGAAATAAACTAAAGCAAGCTCTAATAAACACTTAGATAGTACGCAGAAACTTTCTAAATATTTAAAAAAAATTTTAAAAATATTTTCTAGAAACTTTACGTGCTCTACGCACTTCTTGTGCAATAATTTGTCAACCCTTTCGACGCGTCATCAATCTTCAAATCGAGCGCAAAGAACTTCGCCATTTCTCTCTCTCTCTCTCTTTACTCCTTCTTTTCTCTCCCTACACACATTTTACATTACCAAAGCGTTGAGTACGAGGCAATGCACTTAGCTTTATTTGCTTGGGGAGCCACTGTAGAGCCAAACAAACTACGGCAATCTGTCTATCATAAGCTTCCCATATCCACAAGTGCCACATCCATACGAAGCGAAGCATTACCCTTTTACAACTCACTTGGCTGGTCACACTTGACCCACCAACAGCAACGGCAACGGCAACAACTTCTCTTGCCTCTTGCCTCTTGCCACGTTACGCAACTCGATCGGCTGCCCAAGTGGCATCCACAAGCGGCACTTGAATGCGACTCACTTGTTGAGAAACTCTCAAAAATTTTTTTGTATTTTAGACAGACATCACAATTTGTTGTCTTTTCTGTTGCTGTTGCTGTTTCTGTTTTCATTTTTCTGCTTTTTATTGATTAGTTGTCATTGATGCTACGCCTTGACCTTGACGCTTGGCGTTTCATCTATTCAAATGGAATTTTAAATTACAAAAAAAACACAACTTCCTCGATGCGAAATATTTGTCTACCCACATCATTCAGAGTATTCGTCATGCTACGGACTCCAACAGCTCATCAGCAAGCAGATCGACTACCCAATCATCATCATCATCATCATCTTGGCTGGCACTTTCAAGTTTTGGTTGTTTCTTATACCATTCGACCATTGAAAATGGTTAAAAAAGGGTATACTAAGTTTGTGCAAATGTATGTAACAGGCAGAAGGAGGCGTGGCGGAGCCCACAAAGTATACATATTCTTGCTCAGGATCATTAGGCGAGTCGATTGAGCCAGGTCCGTCTGTCTGTCCGTCTGTCCTTTTGTCCGAGACACCAAATTTGGTATGAAGGTGTACAAACATCACAAGCTACTGTAGTTTATTTTAAATTTGTGGGGCCACGCCCACCGCCTCTGAAAATTGATTAATAAATGATTGAAATTGCTTTGTAACGAAAGTATTAAGGTTTCAACTTTTTGCTTTAACACATACATAGATATATACTTTATGCATATATATTCCAAATTTCAAGCCGATCGGATCATAAACATAAAAGTTATTCAATGAAACATCTTCCATAGTCCCACTGCTTGCGGCTTTGCAGCATGTCGAGACGTCATCGTCGCGTTGCTTCGATTCAGCCGTAGCGCGTGTAAAGCTGATTGCTATGACGTTTTCATTGGTAGATGGTGTTACTCAAAGTTAGATCTTATATAAAAAATAGGTGGCAGATTAACTTTTGCAGAAGAAATAAAAGTGTGATAATTTCATTCGAAACTGAGTGAATGGTATCTTGCTGTCGGGTGCGCTCGACTGTAGCTTGCCTTACTTGTTTTTTTCTGGCCATCTGACATTTTGGTCAAATTTTTGTTAATCTTCGAACATTTTTTATACATTTTACGCTCCATTGTGCATGCTGATTTCTGGCTGTTGCTTGGTTTTTATTATCATTTCAGAGGTTTGTTTTTTTTTCGGTATCTTTTGGAAATTAGCATATTTAAGACCTTTACTTGGTATGCGGCATAAACCATTAACAGAAACTTTGCGATTTTTATCGGCTTTTTCATTTGAGTTCTACGAGTTCCGTTTGCAAACTGTTTTTTATTTCTCTCTCTCTCTCTCTCTCTCCCTCTCTTGTTGTTCTGCTTTTCATTCAAGCGAGGAAAACTTTCCTTGTTGTCGTTGTTGTTGTTGTTTGTCAAACAGGAAATCGAAACAGAATCTTGTCTGCATGTGGGTAAACATGAAACTTGTACAGAAAGATTGTCGTTCCACTGGTTATTATGTCGCTTGAGTTGACAAAAACATTTGTAATATCTATGATAATTTTGGCTAGCATAAGTTTGGCCATGAGAGATGCGAACCCGTCTATGCTATAAGCGTAATTATGACTAGACGCTTATTTTTAGCCAACTGCTAAATTATGATCTCTTAGCATAAGGCGGCACTAAACTGGTTTTCATACACATTAAACTGAGCATTAATAATGCTCTTAATTGGCACTAAATCAAATATAAATCATTTTATTGACTGTAGGCCGTAGATAGAATGAGGTTGTTTCTAGGGAGATTAATCTGCGAGCTCTGGCAAAAAAAAAAAAATAAAGACATTGGGAAGTAAAGTGAAGTGAAGTAAGTTGCCATAATGAGTGAAGTTGTTGTTGAAGGACATCTTCATTAGCTAATCAGATTAAAAATGCAGAAGAATAACAAAATTAAAAGTTTCTAACAGAAAAAACAAGCAGCAAAATAAATAGCCAGAATCAATCAATGTACGCAATAAAAAAATATACAAACTTTTCTCAGCTCACTAACCTCAGAATATTGTGCAGACTTATAAATTGCTGCAGCGCAATTAATCTTGCTTCGGGGCATCAATATAAATGATCTCCGCATGTTCATGCACTGACACAAATTTTGCTAATGCATACAAATCATATTTTCCCAACAATTTGGCATATATAGAGAGATAGGGAGAGAGAGTGGAAGTGGCAGATCAACCACGTCGCAAATCACTTTACAACTGTCAACCGAACAATGCCGGGGGAGTACAAAAAAAAATAAAAAAGGAAACCTCTGCATAACCACCCCTCGAAACACCCTGTATCGACTGTCCGACATTTGACTTTATCGCACAAATTGATTGCATGCAGGTTCGAGGCATATGCCGAAAAATTTGATTGATAACTTATTAGTTGGGTTGCTTTCATGTCTGCCAAACGAAACTAATCCCCAGGGGAGCCAACGGATGGGGGGGACGCAGTCTATGTGTGCGGGTGCGTTGGGTCGTTCGGGTGGTCGAGTGGGCGTGGCGCAAAAACAAGTAAAAGGCTCCATGTTGTTCAGTTTCATCATTTTGCATGGCTTGCAAAACTTTTGTCTCTCGCACAGTTTATCGACTTGAGCTGAACGCATGAATGAATGCCTAATAAAGATGAATACATTCAAAAGATACCGTGACTACTACCTCTCCCCTACCCCGCCCCCTCTTACTGGTCTTACAAAATTTAAATATTGTGTGTGTGTGTGTGTGTGTTTCGGTTTCTTATACAAGTTTTCTCTCGAAATTTTAAACGACTTTTGTGTGGGGGCTGGCGGTGAGAAGTTACACAAAAAACAAAAAAATTTATTGGATAGCTACGCACCGGACCCGGCTAAGCGAGAAACCAAATGCTAATACAAACAAGCGGATTTTGCGGTTTATGCAAATGTTGTTCAGCGTCACAACAACAATAACAACAACAACAACAACAGCTACCAAAAAATAATAATAATAATTTTTGTTGTTATTCTTTTGGCATCGCATCGCATCGCATCGCGTATAGCATATGTATGTACACAGCTCACTGTATATTGTTGTTAAATATATAAGCAAAATAAAGATTTAACTTAATGCGATAGAAAAAGTGACACGCAAAAAAGAGTAGACAGTGAAGTTAGTGACTCAAAGATACCCTGGAAAATAAAGGAGAGTTTTTATACTCTGCGCTCTGGCATTTTGTTAGCTTATTTCGTCTCATGCTAATGTTCAGCTTCACAATCAAATAAAAGTTAGATTTCAAAGCTTAAAATTTTAAACAAAATTTCTATAAAATCATAAGGGGGTACCCTTACCTTAAGTCGTAAAATTTCAAGAATTTTTCAGAAATTTAAAAATATAGAACAACTAAGCGTATCAAGATATAAACACATGTAAAAATCGCTAGGTTCTTAACGAAATTACAAAGGCTGTAAAGAGAAGCTAAAAATCCTGTAAGGTGTATTCCATGTCTATTTTGAAGTCGACTTTGACAAGATTTGTTTTGCAAAATTCTATATCAAACAAACTCAAGAGATTTTAAAGCAGCTTCTTTGCTGTCTAGAACACAGCATACCCCATGGGCAAATCTTCTAAAGAGACAACAATTTGTTGTTGAAATATATTCAACCTGCATGTGCGTCCTTGTATAAGTAGCTGTATGTGTGCATGTGTATGTGTGTGTGTGTGTTTGTTTAGTTGTTGCTCAGCTGTCAAACTGTGCAGTTCAAGGCTGACTGCTTAGCTTGGCCGACTGCCTGGCGGGAATTGGGATTGGCACTGACTTTCGCAGCGCTACTTGGGGTCTCCTTTTCGCCAGTAGCAACAACAACAACTACAAAGGCAGTGCGGGTGGCAAATGGCATCAAGATAATGCCAAATGTTTTAGTTGTTGCTGCGCCGCTGATGCCGCTGCCTTTTTACTTCTTCATTGTGGTATTTATTCAACACGGGAGGGAAGCGGGGAAGAGAGCAGGAGACAGTTCCAAGTTCGCTTCTTCAAGTTATTCTCTCTTTTTTTTTTTTTTGCGGGACGCACTTGGCAAACAACATTTGAACATTTCAAATGATTCATTCTCATTTTCATTTTGAAACCCCAAACGTTGCCCCGTTGTATGTTTTGGATATGGGCCAGTTTCAGTTTGAGTTTCGGCTCAGTTTTCGCTTTTCCCGCAGAGCTTCAGAAAGTAACAGCCAAGAGCAATAACTCATTTCGCTGCCATTCCTCGCTGCCTAAGCCAGAGAGAGAGAGAGAGATTCCTGTTGACGTGTTGAATTTGATGAAAAATCTTTGAAATTGAATTCATGCCATTTGGTTAGCATTTCAAATGGAAACGTTTTTTGCCCCAGCTGGCCGAGGATGTGTATGAGTCTGAGTGTGTGTGTGTTTGCCGGCACGTGGGCGTGTATTTATCGCTGCCACTGTGCGAGCATGCACAGTATTGATTGCATACTATTTTTTATGTTATTTGAATTTTTGTTCATTAGTTCGTTTGATTTGTGAGATTGAAGCTCGTTGGCGAAAATCGCATTTGCAATGCTTGCTTACCGATTCTGCTGTCCAAACTTCAAACTCCAAGTGGGCTAATATTTGATTTATGAAATGATAAGAAAACACACATATCTCTTGCAATGCATATGTAAAATGCATACATATTCATTTCAAGTGCATTTCATGTTTGTGTTTTCGACGAACTTTTGTGGTTTGATTTAAGTAGATGCGGTTTCGTTGCTTACATAAAGCGATTATTTGTTGTGTTAGTTAAATTTCAAGCTAAATTGGCTTACATAACTCAACGCAGAAACTGCTTGGAAATTGATTTGTATATTAATTTTGATGGGCCTAAGCCCAAGAACAACATTAAAATTTTTAAGAAATTTAAAAAAATTTTTATGCCAAAAATCTATAAAAAATTTATTTTTATAAATTCAACGAACTCAAAAGCAACAGGAAAAAATTAAATTGCAAAAATCTAGCCAGTTGTTTTTTGAAATTGTAAGAAGTAAGAAAAGTTCAACTTTTTTTGCCACGCCTCCTTTTAAACCTAAACCTTTTCTTTTAGCCTTTTCTCTAGTGCGTTGTGTATAAAAAACAGTTTATTTTTATTTCATTTCAAAGGCTCAATCGTAAATTAGTTCAACTTGAATAACCAAGAACAACATTGAAATTTTTAAAAAATTTAAAAAAATTGTTTATGCCAAAAATCTATAAAAAATGTATTTTTATAAATTCAACGAACTCAAAAGCAACAGGAAAAAATTAAATTGCAAAAATCTAGCCAGTTGGTTTTTGAAATTGTAAGAAGTAAGAAAAGTTCAACTTTTTTTTGCCACGCCTCCTTTTAAACCTAAACCTTTTCTTTTAGCCTTTTCTCTAGTGCGCTGTGTATTTTTATACAGTTTATTTTTATTTCATTTCAAAGGCTCAATCGTAAATTAGTTCAACTTGAATAACCCCATGCCAATTGCCTTCTGTGGCAATGTCATCATGCAGTCTCTAAAACAGTTTGTCGATTGTTGCAGCCAATAAATCTGTAAAACATCACCCCGGGCAAACAATAAATACCAATAAATAGTGTATTTCACTCTCTCTCTCCCTTTCTCAATTGCTTTGGTTTGACTTTTAGCAGCTCTTTTTGTGCACTCTATGCAAAACACTCATTTAACGCAACCCAAAGCAATCTGAAGAGTTGTTTCGCCCGTAGCTCGCGGCCATTGTTCCTTACTCTCTTTCTCTCTCTGTCTTCTTCTCGCTGTTCTCTTGCATTTACATTGTGTGGTGTGTGTGTGTTTCTCTTACGCTTTAACTAACACAGATTTTTCATTTGTTTTACTCCGCTCGGTTTGGCGGTCACAACTATTTCCCATTTTCTCGCATTTTCCTATTATTTTTTATTATTTTACAAGCCGAAAAAAAAAACTTTTTTATCGTTCTGCGGCTCCGGCTTGGGCCCCAGAGCGCTGGAGACAAAACACAACCGCAGAGCTGAGCTGCAACTTTGCACAGCGTGCGTCGCCAATTGCGGCCCCCTCTCCACCCTTTCCCAACTAACCCACAGACACCCGCACTCATGTGTGCGCAAAATAAATTGTGCAACAACTAGAATTTTAAGCAAATACCGTAGAATGTGCAGCATGGCACAATGCAGCCATACAGGGCTCTATTAATATCTCCCTCTCTCTCTCTTTCTACTTTTAGGTAAGCGAAAAGTTTTCAAGCGATTTTATACTGAATATATTGGACCTATCAACTTGGGGGAAGAGGCTATTGGCCTAAGCCAAGTTGTTGTGGGTAAGTGAAACGTGGTAACTGGGCGACTTTGCCTTGGCAACGCTTCAACACTTTCTTTAGCCAAGTGGCGGAAGGCAAAGGGGCACAGCAGCGACCTTCAATGCAACAATGGCTCTGCAATTGTATCAACCGCCTGGCAATCTACCTTGAAGAAGATTCACATCAGATTCTACGTCTTCTTCTTCTGCCAACTGTGTGTCTCTTCATGATTTTTGGGTCAGTTGGTCGACGCCAAGACGTTGGCAATAGCTGTGATTTTTTCGCTTTCCACGACACTTCCGTCTGAGTACAGGGGCGGAGTGAGGAGCGTAGCTCTCTTTTTCAAGTATCTCTGCGCCCAAAGTTGGCTCAGAGCTAAGTCCGCTCCTGTTTGGCATTACCAAAACCGCACAGTAGTCTCATTGTCGCCACTTACTGCAAAGCAGCCTTCAGTTGCCAGTTGGCAGTTCCTCTCCTCTCTCCCCTCTTCCCTTTCACCTACTTCCCTGCCAGTTGCCAGCTGCCATTTGCCAGTTCTAGTCCGACATATCTCAGCCCCAATTGCAGCTAGCAGCGCGTCGCAAGTGTTTACTGTTTACACTCATTTTCGTTCAAATTTGCATTTTAATTTATTGTCGCTTTTCTTTACACTGGGGCGACACTTTTCATACACTTTCCAGGGGTGTTTGTGTGACTATCTTTCTGGGTAAGGTTTGAAGTTGTAAAGAAGATTTGAAAATTTGAAAAGTTTAGCTAAAGCAACTGCTGGAATATAGGGTATATGGCATACTTATTTATACCAAATAAAAGTCTCAGTTTTAATTTTTGTATTTTTATAATAAAATATAAATTTTAATTTTAAAAAAAAAAAATTACTTATTTCTTTATTTTAAAAAAATTTGAATACTTACATTTTTTAATTAATAAAAATAATAAAAATAATTAAAAAATGTAAGTATTCAAATTTTTTTTAAATAAAGAAATAAGTTATTATTTTTTTAATTAAAATTTTTATTTTATTATAAAAATACAAAAATTAAAGCTTTTCAGTATACAAATTATTTCATAAATTTTTTTTAATTGTTTAAATATATTTTTTAAATTAAATTTTTTTCATTAAATTTTTTTTTTAATTTTTTTTTTATTTTTTTTTATATTTTTATTGAGTATAAACTCCTAGAACTCCAAAAATTGCTACTTAATAATTTTGGTGTTAGGCACTTAGCACCTTAAATTTCCAAAATCTTCATACAATTCTCCAATCTTCTCTTCTCTTAGGGTATTCTCAGTTCGGTTTGCATTTTTTTTCTCAAATAATTCTACGAGCTTCTTAGCGACTTTTTTGCTGCTGCGGTCCATGCACATTGCACAATTCGTGTAGCTGTCGCCGGCGACTTTGTCTACCTCTCTACCTCTCTCTCCCTCTGTTTCCCTCTTCGCCCTCCCTCTCTCTCTCCATCTCCTACTCACTTTGTTTACATTTCGTTTTCAACTGTTTTTGTGTCGTTTATTTTGTTGCTGCTGTCTTCCGGCTTTGCCGTTTCCATTGCAATTTATGCGCTGACCTGTTTTTATTTATTCTCTGCCCCCCGTCTCCTAACCTACCCTACCCCCTCTCCTCGCTACCCCCTACCAACGTGCAGCAGCATTTAATGCTGATTGTTGGCTCTAATTAATTTCATAGTTGATTTCTGCAATTCAAAGTTGAGTCATTTTCTGCGCTGATTTAATGACAATTTATCCGCTGTTTGCATAACAAGCAAAATGCCGGACACTTTGTTAGAAAGTTGCTGCAATAATAGACAATCGCAAGGTATTAAATAAATACCAAATCAAAGCAGCTAAAAAAATACCAAATACCTCAATAAAATTTAAAATCTTAGCAGCTTCGAAAGCCGCTAAAAGCCACCGCGCTTGCTTAAAGCTTTATAGCAAATGCAGCGATTTTTATAGCAACCCTCGACTAATTGACAACAGTTTCGCCAAGTACATAATACAATTAATTATGGCACAAAGTAATTGCAAATAAAATTGGAAAATGGAAAATGCATTAAACACTGAAAGCATTGATAAATTGCCGTAATGCGAAACATATGTAGGGACAGACATAAATATCGCATTGATTCAATGAATGTGAATATTTAAAGCGAATTTCAAAACACACACACACTGTTGCCCTGGCCAAATATCAATTTCCATAAATTGAATACATATTTTTCAATATTTATAGCACACGGCATCGCATCCACGACATTTGTTTCGTTGACTTTGGGCCGACAGACAAACAGTTTTTCGGTTACGGTTTTTATAATCAATTCGCATTTGGAATACGTTCGAGTATTTATGCACATGTGTGTGTGTGTGTGTGCGTGTGTGTGTATTGACAATTCTTGTTATTTGCGGCTCATTTAAATGCATTCGTTGCACTGCGTGCTTGTGGCTGAAATTGATAAACAATTTTTATGATTGTTGTCGACTTTTTTTTTTAATTCTTTTTTGGAATTTGTGCACAAAGTGCTTAAAACGAATGTGCGGTATTTATTACACATTTGTTTTTTTTTTGCTCTGAAATCCTTAATGGGCTGACGATTTAACTTCTGCATTTGCCAGTAAGTCGAGTTATTTTATGCGCCGAAACAACAACAATAATAAAAAAAAAAAAACTGATAAATGCAACGCTTTATCTGCAAATGACGAGCGCGCGCAGAGTTGAGTGGGTAAATTATTGTATTAATTTCATTTGTGGTTGGCTTTTATGTTAATAAAATGCTTATGCAATTTGTAGTATTTCATATTATGATAGGCTACTTTGTCAGGCATTGCAATTGTTATGCGCTTCATGTTTTTATATCCTACGATCATTGCAAGTGGTTAATAAAGGGTATACTAACTATGGGAGGGGTGGCAGAGCATGATTATTTCAGCTCAGGATCACTAGCTGAGTTCATTGCGGCATGTCCGTCTGGCTGTCCGTCACGCAGATCTCAGCTATTCTAAGAACTAGAGACATTAAATTTGGCATAAGGATTTCTGTATATTGCCTCTGGTTAAGTTTATTACAAATTTTGCCACGCCCACCGCCTTTACCAATCAATAATTTGCAATTGTTGAAGAAAGTATTGAATTGACAACTTTCTACTTTGGAACCTAACCTTCAAACTGCAATGCGATCGAACTGTTCTTAATGGTTGCTCGAAATTGAGCGAAAACTGTAGCATTTGATACTTGTTTCAACCTACGTTAAATTGATAAAATATGTAAAACTTAATTCCACAATTACTGCCAACTTTACCAGTTCACTTGGCTTATCTGCTTAAACCGCCCGACAAGGTTTTTAATTGACCCAATTCCAGTAAAAGTTTCAACCACTTTATCTGTCCACTTGGCACGCACTTCTGTAATTATATTGGGAAAAAGGGAAAAGAAAGAAAAATGCAAAGCAAAATAAAACGTATTTCAAATGGAAAACGCACGCTGTTCTGGCAACAAAGCAAACTGAAAACTCAAACAAAACGCAAAACTTAAACAATTTTGGTGCAACTGCAGAAAGTTGAGGAAACGCTTGCAAAACTTTTCGGTTTATCATTTTCATTTTATACAATTCTCGTGAGTTTTTTTTTTTTTTTTTTTACTTCTTGCTTGGTTTACTTTTTTGTTTTTCTGCCTTATTTCCCAGGCTGGCTGGCTGGCAGACATTGTCTTGTTGAAAAATTGCGCATATTTCCGTTTCCGTTTTGCAAGCAGTTGCGTGTGTTGCCAGTAATGTGTGTGCGTGAGTGTGTGTCAATGAGTCTGTATGTGAAAAGTGTCCTAACCCGCGTCTGTCTGTGCTCTGGCCTGGCCTGGCCTGGTCTGGTTTGTTTTGTTGCCTCTGTCTGGGCATAAATTAAAATAAAATTCGTTTTGCAGACAGACGCCTAAAGAGAGCAGACACACACACACACGCACACTCGTCACACGTGTGCGCAACGTGCGTGTAAATTAAAAAGCAACTGCAACATGGCATATAAATGAAACTTGACGCATTGCAATTTTAATGAGAAAATTGTAAAAATTATAAAAGCAACTTTGACTTGCAAATGCAACTTATGAATTCATCAGCGTGTTCTGCTGCTGCTGCTGAACTTTGACCCTGTGGCCCATGCAGGCAGACAGCACATTTGTAATCCCCCAATCGCAGGTTCATCATTCACTGACAGCCAATTCATGCATGAATAGCCACCAGCTACAGCGCGCAATATTTTCCAATATCAAAATATATTCGGGGAAAAAAATTTGAGTTTTTCTCTTCATATTGATGAAATTTTCATTTGAGTTTTCTTTTACTATTTACGCTTCGCTGCCGATAAAATTTTGTTGACAACATTTCTGGAAAGGAACTGACAGCGTGTGTAAACTAATCAAAATCGCTGACATATACATTGAGCAAACTTCACAAACTGCCCTCGGTTAGATACCAAAAGCTGTAGAGCTGCAGTTGGAGGTCATAGATAAGCAAGCCACATAGGCTTTTATATTCTTCCTGCACTAACCGAGCTACCCCTTTGCCTCGCACCAATTATTTACAGGGTATGTCAAAACCTCAACCTGTCGCAGGCGTGGCAAGTTCATTTTACCGGCGTGCGCTGTGTAAATTTTTTTTTTTTTTTTTTTTGTGTCAATATGCGACACGACGACTGATTGCGTATACGTAATGTGACAGTTGTTGAAAAATGTTGCGTATACGTCATGTGTGCACACACAAAATAGTTGAATCTCTCCCTCTCTATCTCTCTCTCTATCTCTGCCCCGGTGTGATTTTTAATTTTACAATTTTTGACATTTGCGTTTGCATTTATATTAGATTTTACGAGGCCAAATTTGAAGCATGCACACAGCCTGCCCCCCTCCCAGCTCTCTTCATTCCTACGTTGTGCAGGTGGCAGCATTGCCGGGTCAATGGAGACTGACAAACCGAACGGGTCGAGCTGCGACTCGTTGCAGGCGTGACAAATGGGATTTGGTTCAAACATTTCGGTTAACTTGTGTGTGTGTGTGTGTGTGTGCGAGACGAGCGTGTGTGTTGCTCCACACTCGTTCACATGCCAGCCACGCTCCAAGGATATTGGCTAAGGGAGTGGGGTGTGGGGTGGGGTGCGTGGCGTGGCGTGGTGCCAGCCAGGTCAGGTAATCTAAGCGAGGCAAAGTAACAAAATTTCTCCAGCACACGTAGAACACGCTGTGGCAGATAGCACACTCGCTGGCCTGGCCTGGCTTAAACGTTGCCTGTGCCTCATAAATTTCACTGACAACTTCATCTTACAAGTGCCTCCCCCCCGCACCTCCTTCTTCTTTGCCTTAATTAAAACATTAAATTTGCCAAGTGTCTCAATACACAACTTGGCCAGCGGCCTGCGGCATGTTGCAGCTGCAGCATCGTCGTTTCTGTGTCGCAGATAAACAGCGAAAAAATGCCAAAACTGACAAAGTGCACTCATTCGCGTATACGGTTTGGCCCCGGGGCAAAGCAACAACAACAACAACAACGGGCAGCGCAAATGTGACGCAAGCAACAAGGCAACAACTTTGCGCCATCAAATTAATTTTAATAATGATGACGTTTATTAAACGAAAGTCATCATAATTACCGACTTGGCCCCCCCTACCCCTCGAAAAACGTGTCCAATGAAATTGTTGTAAAAATAATTAAACTTTAATAGTCCGCGGAGCACCCCCTTTTACTCCAGTTTATGTTCGTTCAAATGAAACATAAACATTTTCGGGCATTCTGACAACGCGTAAATTGAGAATAAAATCACGTGAATTAGGTGCAAGCTTTAAAGCGTAAATCTTTTGTTTATGCTATAATAAATTGCGGGAAAAAATTAGTTAATTATCTTGGCTGTTAGCTATAGTAGATAACAGGTTTTTAAACTGACAATTATCTTCTGAAAATATGGAAAAAATATTGTTATTAATTAATAACTAAAAATTAATTTATTAAATTTCTATACAATTTTTTTATAATTTCATAATCAGGTAAAAATTTCTTTGAGAGGTGCAGCTGTATATATTTTATAGTCAAGCCTTTCATCTTTCTAGCTGCAATCTATATTTATATTTGTATATTGTCTTTCTCTATTCATAAACATTCATTCCATACATTCTTCTCCATTCATCAACAATCGGTCCATCGATATCTTTATCTCTAAATATATCTATCTATCTGTCTACATATCTGTCTATCAATCTATTTCTTTTTATCCATCTACCCATCTATCGCTCTTTATCTCTAAATATATCTAACTATATGTCTACATATCTGTCTATCAATCTATTTACCTTTCTTTCTATCCATTTACCCATCTATCGCTCTTAAGCTGTAAATATATCTAACTATCTGTCTGTCAATCTGTTTACCTTTCTTTCTATCCATCTAACCATCTATCGCTCTATCGATTCATTATCTATATATCTGTCTATCAGTCCATGCATTCTTTATCTATTCATCTATCTTTATATCTATCTGACTAACCAGCTATTCTTCGATTCATTCATATATCGTTTTATGGAGCTTTGGATCTTTGGATCTTTGGATTCCTCCATTTATCTATCTACTTTCTTCTATTAATCTATATATCTATCTTTCTATATTTCTCTCTATATATCCATCGATCCAACTATCCACTAATCCATCGACCCATCTATCCATTCATCAATACCTTTCTATAGATCTATGTTTATCTATTTATCTTTCTTTCTTTCTCTGTCTGTCTGTCCCTATCTCTGTGTGTCTACCCTAGCTATTCACCCATTCTTTCTAACTCTCCAACTCCCCCACTAAATATATCCATTAAAATAATTTGCCATAAATTCGCCATGAATCTACAAGCTGTAAATACTTTGCACTTTACTTTACACGTAATTCAATTAAATAACAATTGTTTCTGACAGCTACAAAAACACAGCAACGCAACGTGTCAAATCATTTCTCTATTTCGCTCTATCTCGCTCTCTCTCCCAGTCGCCCGCTGCCTTTTTCGATTAACTGAAAAGTGCAAACAATAAATAATAAACAATAAACAATCAACGATAAACAATAAACAGTGTAATATAAATAGTCAAACGATTTCCCCAAAGTTTCCTAATCATAATGCACACAATTTGCTAACAACATTTTGTACAACAACAAGGCGCACGCACACACACACGCGCACACACACACGCAGTACACAAACACACTTAGTACACACACGTAGTACACACACACAATACACACTCATCTGGTCCATTGCACAAGCCAAATTTGGCTGCTTCTACGGCCTGCCTGCACAGCAGCTAAGCCAGCACTTGCCGCGCTCTCCCTCTCTCTCTCTCCTGCCTCTCTCTCTCTCTCTTTTCTTCCACAACTTTGTGCGACTCCATCATTATGCCGTTTACAATGAGTCGTAAAGTAAATTCAAGTAAAACGGCTGCCGTTTGACTCTTGTGTGTGCGCGCGCCTATTTGACTTTGCCTCACAGCCTGCCCCCTGCCCCGCGCGCTGCTTGCCGCGACGCGTCTTGGCAACAAATCTCAGCAGCGACGACGTCGACGATGGCAAGAACAATGGCCGGCGATAAATGGCAAAAGCGCAATAACATTAACCGTTAGAGGCAGCGCTGTCAGCGTCGCAGCTGCAGGCCAAAAATGCCGCATTTGACCCAATTCTATCTTTCTCCCTCTCTCTCTCTCTCGCAGCGACAGCGACGTCTCCCAACTCTTTCAACGGCTTTTTCGGGGCCAGCGATTCAATCGTCTGCGTCATTGGCTGCCGACACACGGAGGGGAAGGGGGGAGAGGGGGAAGAGCTGTGCGGTAAAGCGGCCAACAACGTTGCCAACTTTGTCTGCTCGCCGTATTTGGCTCACACACACACACACACAGACGGAGAGAGCAAGCAAGTAACACGCACTGTTTGCCCAGCGAGGCATGTGTTGGTCTATCTCTTAAGCACCCAAGCAGTCACTTATCTGCGCATGTATGTGTGTGTGTGTGTGTGTGTGCGTTGTAGCTGTATTTGTGCCAAGCCACTGACGTAATTTTCCTCAACATTTTCCCCAATGCATTTTCCACACAGCTAGAGATGAGCTCGTGCTGACCAAGCGTATAAGTAGGAATATCATCAGGCTGCAGGCATAAGATAAGATATACCGGTATACAATAAAGTAGGCTGATGCTATGGCAAGTTTATGAATTGCTGGGCTTATTGAAATGTCTTAGCTATGTTTATGGCAAATTTCAGCTGACTAGCTGCTGCATTAGCAGAGATCTGGCTAAAAATGTGAGCATAAATTTTTAAAAAAATTAAAAAAAATATTTTGCAAGTTTTTCTTAGGTTTTTATGTAAGTTAAATATTTTTAAATATTTTAAAATTTTAAATTTATTATATAGCTACTTAGGCTCCGCTCTATAACTACTCTGAACTGTATATACAATCCCCCCGCCCCCATTTACTACATTGCATTTCTGACCACAGTCAATGCGCGTTGTCCACAACTTTTGTGCAAATGTTTGTGCGGAAACTGCACATGTCTCTGTGTGCACAGTGACTATTTGTGTATGTGTGTGTGTGTGTGTGTGTTTGTCTATGTGCCTTGATGCGTTGCTGTTAGCAGTTGTTTTCCAATTGAATTTCCAATTCGGTTCGCCATCTTCAACATTTTCAATTGCAGATTTTCAACTTGAAGCCGCGCTCGCATTTTTTTTTTTTTTTTTTTTGCTCGCTTGCCAATTTAATTAGCCATTAAAACATGAGAAAAATTGCTTTGGTTGCTCTGGTTGGCCTCCTTGGAGAATTGGTAACGTGCAGACATTTTCATAAATATTTGCTTGCTTCACTTCACGCTGCCAGTGCCAGATACCCTGTAAAGTGTAAGTTGCAAAGAGAGAGGAGGTGCAGAAAATGGAATGAAAGCTGGAAACAGTTGTATCTCTGGCACTTACAGGGTATCTGCTAGTCAGGCATTGCCATAAATTCCACAGCTGGTATTATCATTCAATTTTTATTCTTTGTTATTGCTTTGTTGTTGTAATTTATGGCGCTGCGTTGTAAATTTACGCAGATTTCTCGACGCTCATGTTCGCGCTGTCGTTGGCAGGCAGGCGCGAGTGGGGAGTGGGAGATGGCAGGCAGCCCGGCTTAAGTCGTGTGTGAGTGAGCTTGCCTCATCATCATTTGCTCGTCGTGGCTGCCACTTAACACCTTTTGGCAGCAGCTGCCACACCCGAGCAGTGTTAATAAATGCTGGGCTCTGCCGTGGCACTCCCACCCGTCCTCCCTTCCCTTCCCTTCCCGCCGGCATGCCATGCTCATCAGCATCGCTCATGCTTGTCTTATGCGCGGACAACCGCGCAGCGCGTTCTGATCTGCAAGTACCGAAAAACAACAACAACAACAACAACAACGGGCGAAAAGAAAATAAATATGAAATAAATAAAAAAAAAAAAAGAAAACAAGCAACGACTTCGAGTTTCGCCTGAACGACGACGACGCCTCGTTTGGCAGCGCCTTCGCCCTTCCACTTCGCCCTCGCCCCCGCTGCGAGGTATTAAAAAGTTTTTAAAGCCGTTTACAGGAATTTAAGCGCTCCGGAAGAGTAAGAAGAATTTTCCATCGTAGCGCTTTTTCGCAGCTTGTTTACTTAAGCTCAGCTCGGAATCCTTGCCCAAATACACAGCTTACAATGATGATATCAATAATCCAATTTTTCGCAGCCTGCAAATTTAATGCGAAAGAGTGTAGAGTGTAAAGTTTAAGTGGCAAGTTAAATTTTGAAATAGTGGCAGCATAAAAATTGGCTTAATATGTTTGTTTGTGTAGGATATGGAGAAGCGAAAGTGTGAAATAAATGGGGGGAATGGGGCAGGCAGTGTGGTACATCGAAAGCTTAAAAGCTTTCAAAGCACATTAAGGCTCAAGAAAATATTTATCATAAGCTTAAGGCTTTAATTGAACTTTCTATAAAAATTTATGTAAGCTACCTAGTTTTGTAGAGTAAAAAGGTAAGCTGCAAAAGCTCATTAAAGCTTTACTATAACTATTTATCATATTTATTAAAAGCTTTCAGAAATTCAAACAATTACTTTTTAAATTTATATAAATGTTGAATGAGCTACAACGTTGCATAGAGACAGAAATTAAAGCTTTAAAAGCGCATAAAAGCTTTACGAACTATTTATCATATTTATCAAAAGCTTTAAGGTATTCAAATAATTACTTTAAAAAAGTTATATAGAGACAGAAATCTAAGCTTTAAAAGCACATTAAAGCACATTATATGTTGAATGTGCTTCCAAGCTGATTCAAAAACAAAAGCTTTGAAAGCACATAAAAGCTGTAGAAAATATTAATCTTATTTAGTAAAAGCTTTTAAAGATTTATAAAACTTTCTTTAAAAATTCATACAAATATTGAATAATCTCCCTAGTCAAGTAAGTTCAAGAAGCAATGCTTTCAAAGCACATTAAAGCTACAACAAATATTTGCTTAAGCTTTTAAAAGCACTAGGATGACAACTACTGAGAATTACGTTTAACAAGCGTCCATAAAATGTGCTTTATGCAGTGCCTGAAAGCTGCTTAAAGCTTTCTGTTACACTTGCTGCTTTGAATGAATTTGAAATTAAAGCAATTCAAAGAATGCAAAACTATTTTAAACTGAGCAGCAACTTAAACGAAATGACTCTCACCTCTCACAGCACGAGCTGACAAACTTTAATTGCACAATCATTGACTGGCAAGCTTGTGGCGCCACCGCAAAGCACTTGATTGATGAAACTGCAACATTTTCACTTTCAGCTGTCGCCGTTTGTCGCCTCGTCTCGGCAATGTGGGACAAATTTAAATAAATATTTAGTTAGACGTGTTGCTCAAGCAGAGTGTGCGCTCCTCTCATTAATAATGACTCACAGCACACGCACACACACCCGCACACACACCCGCACACTCGCACTCATTAATTAGCTAAAAACAAATGCTAAACTTGAAGTTGAAGCAGGTCAGGTTGCTTAAGCGGATGTTTGAATTTTTAAAGACTTGAAGACAAACCCTAAAAAGCGCAAATCGATTGCAATGCGGGCAGCCCACACAATATCAAGTATACGCAGCGTACCACGCACACACACCCCTTGCTAATTGCAGACAAACACAATTGGCATCTTCAATTACAATTATTTGCAATCACTTAAAAGACAAGACAGGCTGCAACCTTGTTGAGTATTTAATACACACACCCGAAACTCAAACTGGCACCCATGAATAACGAGTGTACTCACCTCAAGTGTTTGCCTGCTCATACAACGAATTTGTAATAAGCTGCTTAAGATCGGATTAGAGACATGTGGCCTAATGCAATGTGGAGAGGCCCCCCAACCAGGGCAGGCAGTGGAGCTTCCTCAGACACCTGCAGATACCCGACAATTTGTCGTTGTTGACGCTCCTTGGCACATTTTCAATCTTAATTTGAATGAAGTTGTTTTTGTTTTCGCTTTTTTACTGCCTGCTCTTTTGTTCGGTTTGCTTTTAATTATCGAGTTGTGAAACTTATAATCTCAGTTCAGTGCGGTTTGCTTCCGTTTTGCGTTTCTTTTCTTGCTGCTGCTGCTTCTTCTACTTTGTCGTTTTGTGTGTGTTTTTTTTTTATGAGGAATATGCAAATTTGTGCCGCGATTTCCCACACTTATTTCAAATGCGGCATTGTTGAATGACAATAAAAGAAAAAATCGAGTGGAATTTTTTATTACTTGGGCATTGGGTTAAAAGCTGCAGAAGTCTTTATTTCATGCAATTAGAGTTTGTAGTGGGGGCGGGAGAGAGCGGGGGGAGGGGCGAGGTCAAGACTGCATTTGCACTGTGCTGAATAATTCATGCGCATAAAAGTGGAAAATCCCCTAACTCAATTTCAATATGACGACAACAAATAGGCGCGCTGCACGCGAATACCCTATAAAGTCTGGCCATTTGAAACCACTCATAGCTTAAGCTCTCTGTGCAGCTTATGCTCAATTTTGCTGCAGGGTATGCAAGCTCTGCTTGTCGACTTCTTTCGCAGCAATTTCTTTCGCTGCAATTTCAGTTTCATTCTCATTCTCATTCTCATTTTTATTCACAGCTACTTTTCAATTTGCCACAGCGCCACAGATCAATAGAAATTGAAAATCTCAACAAGTCTTGCAACTGAGTCGTTGCCACACACCCCCACCTCCCCCTCTGCTCTTCACTCTGCTGCCATCTGTGTCTGCTATAATTCAATTTTGTGTGCAAGAAAAAAATGAGATAAAAGCGCTTTCATTAAAATTCAACTGCATCAGCAAAATTGTAACACTGGCCACACACCGCACACACACACACACACACACACACACACAGACACACACATGTTGGTGTAGGTACCACAAAACCACCAGCAAATCAATTGGAAGTGAGCTTTTCCATTCAGCGGCCATTTCATGGCAAATTGATTGTAAGAATTTAATTAATTTTTTACCATATTATTTCAATTCGTTCACAATGGCATAGTACATTTTTAATACCGACAAAATATACTGCAAATATCATATTTTTCTCTGCTCGAGTGCAGTTTATTTTTGATTTGCTAAGTGGATTTACAGCTATACGTATGTACATGCATGCATACGTTTACACATGTATTTGCTGACAGCCGAATGTGTAATTCCCATATAATATTTAAGAGTTTTTATTATTATTTTATTTTCCTTTTTTTTCTCTCTCTGGCAACAATCAATTCAATTCAATTGCCGTAGCAGCAGTTGACAGCAGTGCAGAGAGACGAGTTAAATTTTCTTTTATTGTTTTAGCTAAGGAGTTTATGTTTAAGTTGATTTCTGAAGTGTTTAAAAATGCAGGCGGAATTATTGCTAACTGAATAAGTTAGTTGGACAAGCTGTTGAGGTATTTGTTTGTGGGTAAAGAGAATCTTATGCTATATTCTAATTGATTATTGAGATTTAATTTAGTAGTTGCTTAGTTAGAGTTGATTTTGCTTAGTTAGTTTGGGCTAAAATCTCGTAAACTTAAAAAAAGTATAGCTTAAAAATTTGTATGAACTTGCAGAGGCATGTAGAGTGTATATATTACAAATCAGCACCAATAGTGCAGCCATGTCCGTCTGGCTGTCCGTCTGTCTTTGTAACGCAAACAAATCTCTCAGTTTTAGAGCTATCTCAATGAAACTTGGTATACATGATTCTTATTATAGCACGCTGTAAATAAGTCGGAACGAGTCGGATCGAAGCGATATATCGTATAGCTGCCATAGAAGCTATCGGTGGATTTCTGTTATTTCTTAAGATATCGCTTTGAAACTTCCTCTATCAATGTCTAAGTATGTCCTTAAAAGACTCTAAAAATTTCATCAAAATCTGTTCGATATATCGTATAGCTGCCATAGAACCTATCGGTTGATTTCTGTTATTTCTTAAGATATCGCTTTGAAACTTCCTCTATCCATGTCTAAGTATGTGCTTAAAAGACTCTAAAAATTTCATCAAAATCTGTTCGATATATCATATAGCTGGCATAGAACTTATCGATTGATTTCTGTTGTTTTTGAAGATATGCAAGTCCAACTAAGTGATTATCGAGGATGCTGCATATTGACCACTTACTATTGATTATACTTTCGACAATTGTTTTTACTTTCCCAGAAAATCTTACTACAACAAATGGACTAATAACTCAGTGCTATAACCAGCGAAACATTCCTTAAAAACGTCCAATTCCACAGATGCATTCGCGCGCTCTCTCTCTACTCTTTCCTCCTCCTTTTGCAGAAACAATTTCGCTAGTAAATGACTTTTAAAAGGATTATTATTAACACTGCGGCTCGTTGCGGAATATATATTTCGCAAATGCTATAAATACAAAATATGCACACTACATACTATTTTTATGTTTCTGCATATTTTCGGGACTGCAGATACGAGAGCCAAAACTGCGCTCAAGGTAGAAGCGGCAGTTTGTTGCAGGCGTTGCTCGACTTTTAGCTACGATTTTAACTGCGAACAGGCACTATGCCGACTTCCTAGCTCCCCGTCCCCTTCCCCTTCTCTTCTCCTCATGCGCCTTAGTAACGTCTGCGGCATGTACACAAAACAATTATAGCCCGTAGGTAATTTAGTGGCGAAGCATTTACGACTATCAGCAGCAAAGGCGCAAAATGTGCATGGAAGAGAGAGAGAGGGAAAGGGAGAGAGAGAGAAGAAATGTTTTATGTGTTGGCCAAGAGGCACAAATGCTCCTAGAAGCAAATGCAAAGCAAGCAGCAGAAAGAAACAGAGAGAGAGAGAGAGAGAGTGTGAGAGTGAAATGGCGAATGCGCTTAAAATAATTTCAGTTAAACATGGCCCACAATTTGCTTACCAAACGAGAGCGTTAGTTGCCAGAGTAGTGGGTGTAGGCAGAGAGAGAGAGAGAGGGAGAGGGGAGGGGGGCATGTCGGCGCCTTTGGCGTAGACTTGTTTACCACTCGCAATGTAGGCAATTTCCATGTCTCAAGTTTTGCAGTTGAACTCAAGTGGTTGCCTTGTTGCCTGTCATTCAAGTGTAACTTTACGTAGAGTGGGAAAGAGAGCGGGCAGGGGGAGAGGGGGAAGTAATATTGCGATTAGATGCGCTTGTTGCGCTATAATTGATATGAATAATAGAAGAGCAGAACGCTTGCAGCTTGTAGGTTAAACATTTATTCATTGTGATTATTGTTAAAAACTTAAAGTTTACAAAGCACCGTAAAGTAAGACCAAAAAAAAAAATGTATTTTGAGTAAAGTGTAGTAAACGCTACAGTCATGCGCATATAAATAGTACCACTGTGGCATGGAATCACTTCTTAGCCAGCCTAAATGAAGCTGGTGCTCTCGGTGAAGGCACCGCATAGACGCAGCTTCTCGCCCGTGACAATGGCACGCATGAACTGCGGCCCCAAATAGAGTCCCTTCTCCGTGGCCTTGGTATCGCCATCGAGTCTAATGACATAATCCTTGCTAATCAAACGACTCGAAATGTCCTGCTCCAGTTTAGGGCTGAGTATATCGAACAAGCTGCCACCGCTCTGCGCTGACGCCGCCTGCCGCTTATTGACTATGGTGCAGCTATTCTCATGTTTGAGTATCTCCTCGAATTGTCGCTTCACCTGCGCACGTGAGCTACGCTTGGGATAGCCCGCCAGACGTTCGAAGCACTTGAACTGATAGAAACGACGCTCCAACTCCGACAGTTCCTCAATGAAACCGCTCACCTGGGGCAACTCATGTGTGCCTTGACTGCGTGAGATGCGACACAAATCGCTGAGCAGCTGCTCCAGATGTGAGCCAAAGAGATCCTCCGCCTGCGCGTGGCTGTAGATGTCCTGCAAAAGGGAAGAGCACAGAAGATTACTTCTAGTTCTAGGCAGTTAACCTCCACTACCTACAATCACTTTCAGGATGGCCGTATGCAGCGCTGGTATCACGCTCAGCCCGTAGATCTCGCTCATGTTGCGCGTCTCCAGATAGTGCAGCACCTTGAGTGCCTCATTGGTATCATCGAAGAGACGTCGCTGTCTTGCCACCGGCACCGGTTGTGCCTTTTGCCACACCTTCTGCCACGTGTTGCCCTCGGTTGTCATGCGCACGCTCAACTGCTGTCGGAGCTGTCCACTTGCTGTGTGGAGGAGGGAGGGCAATCATAGTCGTTACTCACTTGACTTTCACTTGACTTTATCTGCACTTACCATCGCGCACCTCCTCCCAGTCCTTGGGACTGTACCAGCGTATAAAGTCCTCCATTTTGCCACGCGGATTGGCCGCTTTAAATGCCTCCATGTCGGACATCAGCGAAGTGCACATCATTTGTGTGCTCAGCCCCGAGCCGGGTCCCAGCTTAAGCATTACCTCAGCATCGTCGTGCAGCTGATCCTCTGTCTTGGGCACCGGCTCCTGTGTCTCGGGTATATAGAGATACTCTTCCGGTTCGTCGAGTAAACGTGCCTCGCCCAAACGTCTCAGACGACCCTCGGGCTTGAGGCTTAACACAGCTTTAGTTGGTGAGCTGCTCAACGAAGTTGGCTCATCGCAGTCAAAGAATTCTCCCTCATCCTCCTCCTCGTGCTCCTCATCGTCGCTTGTCAGCTTGTGCTCCTGCTCCTCCTCCAGCTCCTGCTCCTTCTGCTTTTGTTGTTGTTGTTGTTGTTTGCGCTTGCCAATCGCCTCGCGCAATACACGACGCTCGACGCAAACGTTAAGCATCTGCAGCTTCTGGTGCAGCAAGCAGGTGCGTGTGTCCGGAAAACCAGGCGCAATGCTGCAACAAAATGTGAAGAAGATAAAGATGAAGCTATTCTTGTTAAGCAGCGCAGCGCAGCGCAGCGCAGCACAGGATTAATTTAAGAATTGTTGCTAAAGTTGCCACACGAAAGCGAAACGAAAATAAAATTTCGCAGCAAACAATTTGGTGAAAGAAAGCAAAACTTTGCAATGAACGCTTGGATAAATAACAATTTAAGCTAGACTTATCGATAGTTGAGTATAGTTGGTGGCGGGGCGGGGGGAGGGAATTGGTTTATGGATGAACTCAATAAAAAGAAAGTAGAGTGGGTTGAAAGAAGCAAGGTTGAAGTGAGTTTCTTGATTGCAATCAAATTTGCTAAGTGTGGCAATCAAAATAAACTTTGAAGCTTAAAGAGAACTTCAAATTGATGCATAAAATATTTGAAATTTCCGCTCTTCTTATAGGTTAAACCTCTTTAAAGCTGTTCATACAAACATTTGCAGGTTTTAAGTTGGTAAAGAAACTATTATCGAATAGGATAAGCCTCTCTAAAGACCTAACCTTTCATACAAACTGGAAGAACTCCTAAGATTGTACAGAGATTGCCATTAGATTATTCTCACATTTTAAAGACAACATTTTATTTATAGAAAATCCCATTTATATAGCTCCTCACAGATATGAAAACTTTTTAAAGCTGTTCATACAAACATTTTCAGGTTTTTATCTGGTAAAGAAACTATTATCAAATAGGATATCCCTCTCTATTCAAAGCACCTTTATTAGGTATAGGAAACCCCACTTATTTAGCTGGAACCTTCCCATAGCTGTTCATACAAACTTGAAGAACTCCTAAGATTGTACAGAGATTGCCATAAGACTATTCCCACATTGCAAAGACAACATTTTATTTATAGAAAATGCCATTTATATAGCTCCTCACAGATATGGCAACTTTTTAAAAGCGTTCATACAAACATTTTCAGGTTTTAAGCTGGTAAAGAAACTATTATCGAATAGGATAACCCTCTCTATTCAAAGCACCTTTATTAGGTATAGGAAACCCCACTTATTTAGCTGGAACCTTCCTATAGGTGTTTCTAAGATTGTACAGAGATTGCCATAAGACTATTCTACATTTCAAAAATTTTTAGAAATGCATTAAGTTTAAGATTGAACGTTCATAAAACTTTATAGTTGTAAAGAAACTATTTGAATGGATAATAAAGACCTAACCTTTATCAAACTTAAAGATTCTGAGATTGTACAGATTGTCATAAGATTATTCTCACATTTTAAAGACAACATTTTATTTATAGAAAATCCCATTTATATAGCTCCTCACAGATATGAAAACTTTTTAAAGCTGTTCATACAAACATTTTCAGGTTTTTATCTGGTAAAGAAACTATTATCAAATAGGATATCCCTCTCTATTCAAAGCACCTTTATTAGGTATAGGAAACCCCACTTATTTAGCTGGAACCTTCCCATAGCTGTTCATACAAACTTGAAGAACTTCTGAGATTATTCCCACATTTCAAAGACAACATTTTATTTATAGGAAATCCCATTTATATAGCTCTTCACAGATATGGAAACTTTTAAAGCTGTTCATACAAACATTTGGAGGTTTTAAGATGGTAAAGAAACTATTATAAAATAGGATATCCCTCTCTATTCAAAGCACCTGTATTATTTAGTGAAATATTTAGCTGGAACCTTCCTATAGTGTTCATACAAACTTGAAGAACTTCTAAGGGATTGCCATAAAACTATTCCCACATTGCAAAGACAACATTTTATTTATAGAAAATGCCATTTATATAGCTCCTCACAGATATGGCAACTTTTTAAAAGCGTTCATACAAACATTTTCAGGTTTTAAGCTGGTAAAGAAACTATTATCGAATAGGATAACCCTCTCTATTCAAAGCACCGCACTTATTTAGCTGATTTCGCAAAGTGGAACCTTTCATACAAACTGGAAGAACTCCTAAGATTGTACAGAGATTGTCATAAGATTATTCCCACATTGCAAAGACAACATTTTATTTATAGAAAATCCCATTTATATAGCTCTTCACAGATATGGCAACTTTTTAAAAGCGTTCATACAAACATTGGCATAAAAATAAATTGAAAAAATGCCTGCCGAGCTTGGGGTCTAAGATTGTAGCTTGATTGTCATAAAATTAGGTAATTCCGTCAATCGAAAAATGAAACTATATTAATTATAGAAAAGCCTGCAACAAAATACTCAAGATTATCTACCTGTTTCCCCCTCTCTCTCTCTCTCTCTTGCTATAAATATACAACACACTCCTTGCTGCAATTGGCATAATAAATAAAGTGCCTGCTCAACTTGACTTGGCAGGCTACGTGACGATATTTGCTTATCTGCGTTTTGCGATGCATGAGAGATAATGGAGAATGCCGCCAACTCTAATAGGCATAACAAAGAGCGTTGATTTTCCGATCTGACTCCTGCCCCCTCCCCTCCCTTTCCCACCTTCGGGCTTCGTAGCATATATCAAGCTAGCAAACCTCGTCTCGGTGCCATCAACAAAGTGGCAATAAAACCAGATGCCACGACATGCAAACAAAGCCAAAGCGAAAGCCAAAGCGTAACGCGTCATCGACTCGACAGAAGACGACAAGCGTGTTGTGTCTGCGTATGTGTGTGTGTGTGTGTGTCTGCATGACACACGCACCGTGTCTTGTCACTGTGCGAAGCGACCCTTTTGGTATGCACAGTGGTCTCTTTGTTGTGCGTGGCTCGCTGCTTGTGCATAGCAAATGAGCTGCGGCAAAGCGGGCCAAGCAGCAGCAGGTCCCATGACTCATGAGCCATGGGCACCAAAGAGTTTATTGAACCTCAAGTAGTGGCAATTTGAACCGTTATGACGCGGGGGGAGGGGGGAAGAAGGGGGACAGGAACTGACTTATTTGGCAGCAGCAGCAGCAGCAACGGCAGCGGATGTGTGCTTAGAACAAGCCAAGTAAGCCAAGTGAGCCAAGTTAGCCAAGTGGTCACCAGTTGCTGCCCTTTTTGTTGCATTTGCATAAAGTTCGCTTATGAGTTTGGTGTGGACAAGCTGCAGGCGGCAGGATGGCAGCAGCTGCTTAAAAGCTTTTTAAGCCAGCTCAGCATCAATTGGCCAACTTCTATGACCACAATGAAGCCACTTACAGCTGCTGCTGCTGCTGCTGCAGTGTTTGCTGCGTTGTCTGCTTTAGGATCAACTGTCTGGCACATCATTAATTTCTGCAGGCACAGAGGAGGGGGGGGGATCCCCTGGCAATATATATGGCCGAAACGTAACGTTTTATTTTGTGGCCAACACAACAATTTGTTTTTTGGCCCAGTCGCTTTATAGTTCTATTTATTTCACCAGCTGCAGATGAAGTCAACGCATAAGCAGACACACACACAGCATGCTTAGCCCCTCTCTCTCTCTCTCTCTCTCGCTCTTCTTCTGCCCTTCTCTTGCTAACAAAAAACTCTTAAAGCCACATGAGAGTCCAAAGACAGCAACACAAATTGTGGCAGATTTGTCTGCATAAAAATGTATTCAAATTTAAAAAGGGAGTTAGCATTCCTAAAAGATCCCAGCCAGACCTTGTGTTTTATAGCTTAAATTTGATATATCATTTAATTATAGTAAATTTAACAGTTGGGCAATCTAGAAACAACAAAAAATACCAAGTAATACCTCTTCACATAATCAGTTAAAAAAAAAATCAATCTCATGATTTCTTTGCCTTTAATCACAGCTGACTTTTTAATAGGTTTAAATTGGGAATTTACAAGTATGTGATAATATATAGGCGCCAGCTGTGTGCGAACAGCTGGCAGCATAGCAATACATACATATACTATATACACGTACATCCGATAAGCAGCATATACTATGATAATGACGTAGGCTCTTCTGCACTGTCTGCTGATCGCTTGAAATTCTCATGAGCTGCGGCTTAGGTTGAATTGATTTATCAATGAGACAGAAAAACGGGAGTCAAAACATCCGAGGCTAAACGTAGTATACCATTCAATTATAAATATAGTATATAGTTTATTAATCTAATCTGGCGTATTATCGTTGGGTTATTCCGTTATTGAATGCGAATTTCAATTGGTCTTATCAGGCCTTAAGTTTAGATAATACAGATTCGCAGATATAAAACCCGAAAAGAGCCAAAAAGTTAAGTTTGCTAGACTCACTGCGATTAGTTACCAATTGCTTGGCTAAGTGTAGAGAACGTATAATGAAAGGTATTGGTTGGAATGGAAATCTCTAGAGGAAGTTACTAAGTTATTGATTCATTGTAGGAAAGGAAATTTCGCTTGGTCTGCTCTGCGGCCTTTGGGGTTTTCCTCTTGTGCTGCGGCACTGGCGAGGCACGCATCGATGACATATGCAACTTGTTTAGCAATAATACCGTTATTGCCGATCCCGAGTCGTGCAGTCAATCGATCACCTGCATTGACTCACGTAGCTACTACTCCACCTGCAGTGGCTCTACGCCCTTCTTCGATAAGTCCAGCCTGAAGTGTGTTAAAACGCTAACCAATTCCGATGAGTGTGGCTTGTCGTGTGTGAATGCCACCGGCAAATGGGTTAGTGATCCCAAATCCTGCTTTGGCTATTACTACTGTGCCAACGAGGAGACCATGCAGTATGGCACCTGTTTGGATGGCCAACACTTCAATGAGACGCAACAACGTTGCGTCTACAAATCGACATCGGAATGCAAGGCACATGAGTTCGACTATTGTAGCATTATCAAGGATGGCGTCAATTTCGATAATCCTCTGGGTTGCAATCGGTATTATGTGTGCACCAAGGGAAAGTTGGTGGATAGCACCTGCAAGACAGGCTACTATGATGCCATATCGGGTACATGCATTGCCAAGACATTGGTGCATTGCGATGAGCATCCATTGCCCAAAGATGTCTGTGGCACGGAGAAGAAGCCACTGAAGAATACGTTTGTTAATGATGGTGCCACCTGTCAGGGTTTCTTCTATTGTGACGATAAGAATGGCGTTCCCGATGATAATCCCATTTGGGGATTGTGTGGCAATGATTTGTTCTTCGATTCGAGCACACAAACGTGTCGTCATCCCAATCTGGTTAAGTGCTCCGAGGATCGTTGTCAGGGACGCACCAAACCATTTGTTCTCAGTCCCAAAACGGGTTGTCGTCACTATCTGCGCTGCAAGGATAATCGCACACTCGACGAGAAGTCATGCGGCAATTACTTCTTCGACGATGAGTCTGCCAGCTGTGTGCCCAAAATATTGACTTATGCTATCTGCTAATAGATCGATGTGGATACCAAAAGAGCAATCCAGTCTGTGTATTATTCACTTATTATATTAATAAAGGAATATGTTTTTAAGTAATGGGAGTAGAAACTTAGTACGCTTTGCTGACAGAGAAGCTAGACAGAATCCACAAGAATTCGTTCACTTTAAGATTATATTATCGTCACTAATCTAGCCATAAACGGCCATAAATCGTTTCCGATTCCATGCATTGTTTATTCAAGAAATCAAAAGTAGCGCTGCGATAAGCTACCCTATACGCAATCATATTAAACACTTAATTAACCACCCAATTGGCTAGGCTATGCGATAAGACTCGTAAATCATGTCGCAGCGTAGCTTGCCACTTGAGATCAGCTTGAAGCCTTTTTCCCGACTACCTGGCTAACTCTTTTACTTTAATTTACACACCTGTTAACCCAAGTCAAGCATTTTAATTAACCTGCAAAATCCATTTAGCAAAACATGAATGGCTTTCCTTCTATCCCTGAACAAATTTCATTTTACTTTTTGGCAATTTTAATGCAAGCGATGACCTGAAAGATAAGTTCACCCAAAACACAAAACCGGGTCAACACTTTCGCACACACACACACACCTGCACAAACTCGAGAACTTTTCAATTGACAACTTTTCTTCATCAAAACAAAAAAATTACTTCTCTCTTTTTTTTCTGGCACCTCAAATTCTAATCCACTTAAATGCTTAACCAAATTATCATGCGGTCGTTCAGCCACGCCCCCGCCCCCGCCCCTGCAACGAAAAAGTGTGCCAACAACTTGCGGGCCTTTGTTAAATAAAACTTCAATTAAATCTCATTTTAAGTGAGGTTGAGGCCGCAGCCCGAGGCAGAAATTGTTTGTAAGCTGCCCAAAAATAGATGGGAAAAAAAAAACCAAACAAACACAAAGAAGAAGAAGAAGCAGGCAGCAAAAATTTGTAGCGCTGTCTCGGACTCTCTCGGCCATTGTCTACAAAAAATGCAAATTTGGCAAACAAAAAAAACAGCCAAAAACAAAAAGTGAATAATTATGCGGCCCAACAGCAAAGGCAACAAAGCGTTTACACCTTCAATTGGGCTGAGAGTCTCTTTTTTTCCCAGCGGCAGCTGCGCGTGTGTATACCCTGTAATTAAGCTGGAAATTTGTGAAGCAGAGGTGTGCATTTTTGGCCTAATCTCTCAATATCATTTGCATAGCTGGAAAAAATTTCGAAATCATTTTTTTTTTTTTTTTCAAGAAATCCAGCTGAAAAGTTCTGAGTTAATCGCCTTAATTTGGCTCATTTTCTGCCGCCTCCTTCTCGACTGTACTTTGATTCGTTTTGCATTCATTCTTTCCTTTCTTCTCTGCTTTTGTCTCTTGCAATTTTCGCACTTTCGCGCATCAAAAAATTTAGTAATGCAATTAATACGACGACGACGACGACGATGGAAAACTGCGAGAAAAATGGGTGCAAGAATTTTTTAATTAAATTTGCGGCTGGACAGCTGAGTGAGAAATGAGCTGACGGGCGAGGGGGCGTGGGGGGCGTGGCAACTACAGTTGGAATGCACACTCAAGCGCGAAGTGTTTTTTATCTCTGTCTTGCCACGTAATGCAATTTGGTGTTGGAATTGTGCAAAACATAAGGAAATGAACAAATGCTGAAAAAGAAAATGAATGCAGAAGAAGTTGTAGAAGCAGAAGAAGAGAAGGAAGAAGAAGCATAGGTAGCAAACAACCAAAATAACATGAAACTCAAAATCGCATGAAATACTAAGTCAAGCGTGACAACATTTTGAGCCGCAGGGCAGGAAAATATGACAGAGCCACAGGGGGAGGGGGGGAAGAAAAATGATTTAGTGAAAAACTATCAATCAAAAGACACACAGCACAAAACGTTGATTATTTCATTTTGGAGGGAGCGAAGCGTGCAGCTTAATTCATTTAGTAATTTTATTTGCGGCTTTTGTGATAGAAAACGAATCGATGAAGCGTTTGATTTGCGAGGCAGAGCGAGCAGTGAGACAGAGAGAGAGAGAGAGAGATATAGAGCGAGATGGCAGCAAGCTGCAGGAGAGGGAAAACGTGCATAATTGAAATTGAATTTTTACTTTTACTTTTGCCTTTAAAATAATTCGACTTAAATCGAAAGTTATTTTATGTCTAAATTGGATTAGGGTTTCATTGAACCCACTGAACGCGAGCTAGGCAAACTGCAATTATAGATACCCAGCACACATAGAGAAAAAGGGTATATTTTCGTTATTTTTAAGCAATTGACTGGCAAACCCTATTGAAACAGTTTTTTATGCATTTTTCGACTTGCTTTATCGATTAAAAACAAAAAATAATTATAAAATTTTTTTAAAAAATTTTGAAAATTTTTGAAAATTTTGCAAGGGGTAGGTATGAAAAAATATGCAAAAAAATAAATTTTCTGAAATTTATAAAATTTTGATGTGAAGTCAAACAGCAATCGAAAACGTGAAGAAAATGTCATGCCACAGCTAAATCGGTTGATTTTTGACTAAGTTAGGTAAAAAAAACTTAAAATTCATAGTATTTTTCAGTATTTTTTTGGCAATAAAAATTAAACACAAATTGTATAAAAAAAATGTGATAAGTTTTGAGCAAATTAAGAGCGCTTAAAGTAGAAAAGTCAGCCAAGTTCCATTTAAACTATTCCAACGGGAGGCATTCTCCGATTCTCAGGCATTGTTTGTGCGTTGAATAATTTGCAGTGCTTTGTGAGCTGCTTTGTCTCGCTTACTCTCCCCGCTCAAGCGTTGACCTTTCGCTTAGGCCAACGTGTCGTATGCGTAACATTTATTTACAGTACATTCAACCCGTCTTGAAAGCGTCGCCGCGGCAAAACAATAGAAATCTCTCTCTCTCTCTCTTTCTTGCAAGCCCAAAAATGGAGACACCTCCGAGACGAGCAACAAAACTCGGACTTGCGTCAAAACGAAGTGTCGCCATAATTCATGATTATGCAAAAAGGTCAACAGCAACAGCGACGGGACGACAGCAGCCACTTGCCACTTGCCACTTGCCACACTGTCACAGTGCCCCATTGCCACACGGTGGCAAGTCAGGCAGTGCAGGGGAAGAAGGTTTTCACTTGGCTTTTTATGACGTGCCTTTCGCGCGCGCCCTCGTTGGGCAAATTAAATTAAATGTCCGTCCGCATACGACAATTTTGTAGCTGACAAAAAGGATGCGGATGCGGGATTTATTGGGCCTACCCCCCGCCCCCAACCCCCACAGTCTTTTCTTTCCTTTGGCCACTTTATGTGCACTTTTTATGCTTCTTTTTATGGGGCAGCCACACGCTTGACAGGCTCGTCGAGCCGCACAGGCAAATTAATCAAACTAAACTGCCAAAGGATCAACGAGAGAATGATAAGGAGCGACCATGACAGGGCTATCTTCTTCTCCCTCTCTTGCTGCCTCTTCATGCACAGTTTGTTGTCTAACGAGCATGAAAATGAATTGGAAAGTAACTGGACAACTGATTGATAAAGCCATGTCCAACCGGTGTCCAGTCTCGATTAATTGCATAATTTATAGCAGCGACTTTTTCCGGATTATGCCTAATGCAAACCTTCCTCTCTTCTCTTTTACAGCTCTATGCCGGCACCAAGATGAGACGCAACAGCACTTACCAAGCGGCCACGCCCACCACTCGCACATTAGTGCTGCCCACGCTGCTTCTACTTGTGGCAGGCAGCATCGGCGTCCACGCACAATGTCCCTGGCAGCGCGATGTACCCGATCTGCAGACGAGCTGCATCTGTGCCTACAATCTGGGACGCGAACTGAGCGTGCAGTGTGACCAGGTGAGTGTAGTCATAGATATAAAGGAAGTGCAGGAAGTACAGAAGTCATTTGAATGGCAACTCTTATTGTTAGTAACAAAAATTGACGTTCTAGCTTTAAAAATACGTCTTTCGGGGGCGGCAGGGGGCGTGGCTAAAATCTAAGATGTGCTCCCTTTGCATACAGTAATGAGAGATGTCGTCACCAAGTTTGATAGCCCCAGCTTCTTTGGTCTCAGAGTTCTACCTGTTCATACGAACAGAAATATATATAAAGTGCATTTTTACAACTTTCCTTTACTAATACCCCCTTCTTTTATCCTTCCTCTAGGTGGACTTTCCGCAGCTGCTGGATGCCATGAACAAGTACGCCCGCCTGAAACCCGTCGACCTGCTCTATGTGAACAATGCAACGATTGAGGAGCTCAACGACGACATTTTCAGTCAGCTGAGTCTGCACAATGTGCAGCTCTCCAGCTGTGGCATTAAGCGCATTGCTAGCGGTGCTTTTCGCGGACAGGAGGCAGTGCTAAAGAATCTGAATCTGCAGGATAATCTGCTCAGTGAGGTTCCTGTGCAAGCACTGCAAGTGTTGGGCAAGCTGAACCTGTTGGACTTGTCTCGCAATCAGCTTTCGCAAATACCCGACGATGCTTTCGCGGGCCTGAGTAAGCTCTCCACACTCAAGCTGAACGATAACAATGTCACGCTGGCAGCAGGAGCATTTCGTGGACTCGAACAGAGCCTAAAGAATCTCAATTTGAAGGGCACCAAACAGCGACGTGTGCCCGAATGTATACGCGGTCTAAAGAGTTTGGCATTTCTGGATCTCTCACAGAATGGCATCAAAGAGTTGCCCGGTGCCGGAGGCATACGTGTTTTCGATGGCCTCGATGCACTGACCGCACTCAATATGGAACGCAATCTCATACAGAATATTGCAGAGACCGCATTCGCTGGAGTACGCAAAACTCTGAGCTCACTGAGTTTACTTAACAATCTCCTGGCCGAGTTTCCCATTGGCGCTGTGCATTCGCTGAAGGAGCTGCGTGTACTGGACATTGGTTTCAATTTGCTGACCACACTGCCGGAGGCGGCATTCCGTGGCAATCCAAGCATAACGTTGCTTGCCCTCGATGGCAATCCGTTGAGCACGGTGCCGGAGGGTGCGTTTGCCCATTTGAATGCCACATTGCGTGGCCTCTCGCTGGGCGGACGTTTTCTGCACTGCGACTGCAAGCTGCGCTGGGTGGCTGAGTGGATACGCAACGGGGATTTGCAGGTGAGTTGTTGCAGGCGGGGAATATATTGAAGCCAGGAGCAGGACTAACTACTCTACCCTTTGCTCTCCCTCGCTCTTCTAGGTCACCTCACGCGAGCGCAATCCTCAGTTCTGCGGCACGCCACCGCGCTTCCGTGATCGCGGCTTCTACTCTATACAGCCGGAGGAGTTGAGCTGTCCCGAAATTGCCGATGCAGCGCTGCGTGGTCCCGTAGGATTGGCTGATAATCTTAAGCCCACATTTGCTTCCTCACCGGATTCGGTGGAGTTTGAAACGGGTACGGGCACGGGTACGGGTACAGCAGCCTCCACGCCCACAGGTAGTAGCGTGGGCAGCAGCACCACGCCAACGGCAACAACAACAACACAACAAAGCACAACAACAACAACAAGTACAACGGCAGCGCCTACCAGCAGCTCCAGCTCCAGTACCAGCACCACGGCCAGCACGGTAAGTTGTAAAGAGATCTGCAGTGGGGAAACCCTTCCGCGGGAATCCCTCAAGCTGCTCCTTGTGCAAGCTCTATGCCGCTTTAAACCAACTGCAACTGCTTTAAAGCGGTGGGTTAGCGAGGTCTGAAAGGGGAAACCCTTCCTTGGGAATCCTTTAAGCTGCTTCTTGTGAGTCTAGCGCTTTAAACAAACTGCAAGTGCTTTAAAGCGAAGAGTTAGCGACGTCTGAAAGGGAAACCCTTCCATGGAATCCTTCAAGCTCCTCCTTACTGCAACTGCTTTAAAGCGAAGAGTTAGCGAGGTCTGAAAGGGGAAACCCTTCCTTGGGAATCCTTTCAAGCTGCTCCTTGCGTACTGCAACTGCTTTAAAGCGGTGAGTTAGCGAGGTCTGAAAGGGAAAACCCTTCCTTGGGAATCCTTCAAGCTGCTCCTTGCTGCAACTGCTTTAAAGCGGTGAGTTAGCGAGGTCTGAGAGGGGAAACCCTTCCTTGGGAATCCTTCAAGCTGCTCTTTGCTGCAACTGCTTTAAAGCGGTGAGTTAGCGAGGTCTGAAAGGGGAAACCCTTCCTTGGGAATCCTTCAAGCTGCTCCTTGCTGCAACTGCTTTAAAGCGGTGAGTTAGCGAGGTCTGAAAGGGGAAACCCTTCCTTGGGAATCCTTCAAGCTGCTCCTTGCTGCAACTGCTTTAAAGCGGTGAATTAGCGAGGTCTGAAAGGGGAAACCCTTCCTTGGGAATCCTTCAAGCTGCTCCTAGTGCAGGCTCTAGCTTTCTTTAAACCAACTGCAGCTGATTTAAAGCGCTGCCAGTTTCAAAATTCGGCTGCAGCCTCAGGAAAAAAATTCAATATTTATAATTTTTGCTCTCTTTCTCCTTCTTTTCCTCCTCCTGCTGCTCCCTTCTCTCTCTCTCTCTCTCTTTCGCCCCGCAGACACGTCCGCCCACAACGAAAACAACGAAAGCAACCGCATTGCCCACGGTCGGCGTTAATGGCACCGGCAGCGTTCAGGCCACGGCCATCACGAGCACCTCCTCTTCGTCGTCGTCCTCCTCCTCCTCGGCCTCCTCCACGCTGCACACAACAAATGCCAAGCAGGCACCTGGCTGGCGTCAGGGAGGCAGCAATGCCAATGGCAGCCAACACAAGCCGCAGCGACCGCCTCTGGTCTTGGGTTATCCGCCGCAGCGTGGCACACGCATTGACGACACCAACGAGGTGCAGGTGAAACATGCCTTCCGCCAGGATAGTTCAGTGATCATACAATGGGACTCGGAGACAGCGAATATATTGGGATTCCGTGTGGTTTATCGCCTGTTCGGCGAGAAGGCCTTCAAGCAGGGACCACCGCTGGAGGCAAGCGAAAGGGAATTCAAGATCAAAAATGTACCCGCACAGGAATGCATCATAGTGTGTGTCATTTCGCTGGAGGAGTTGCATGTGACACCGGAAACGGTGCCGTATCAACAGTGCCGCGAAGTGCGCACCGTATCCTCGCAGACCTCGAACATGGATAAGATAACAATTGCGGCAAGTGCAGCCATTTGTGGCACCATCATTGTGGCTGTTATTGTGTTCATTGCGGCAAGCAGGTGAGTAAGGAGGGCGGTCTGCAACAGCAGCAACAACATCATTATTATAATACCCCTTCTTCAAATCCACCCCCCTTCAGGCGCTCTCGCAAACTGCAGAGTAACCAGCAAAAGAGTCCGCTGCCAATTGGAGGTTTGCCCGTTAATTGTTGCGGTCCAACCGGTTCGCCAGGACCACTTGGCTCCATTGCCACGCTATCGGCATTTAACAATCACAAGGTGAGTTTAGTTGCCAATTGGCCATAAAAAATAGACGAGGAGTACGAGGAGAGGCAGTAGGCGGAAATGGCCCCTGCAGCAACAGTTCGGCAAATGGCAGCAATTGATGCCAAGAATTTTTTTTCGATTTTTTTTTCACCTTTTTTTTCGATTTTTATTTATGGCTCAACAACGCCCAAATAAACAGAACATTTCGTTTTGGTCGGGTCTGAATTTCGTTATGAAACGCTTGGGTGACTTTAATAAACATTGCCAGTGGGGAAGGGAGAGAGGCGTGTGGGGTAGTAGGCGCGTTTAGCAGTTCGTACACACACACACACACACACACGTGATAAATGCTGCATAAATATTGCATTTTTTTTTTTTGCCAAACGCTCAAATATTTGTTGTACTAAATGGGTAGCAATAAATGTGTTGCCACATTTTAGTTAGGTTTTATTTTGTTGCAACGAAATCAATCAAATTGAAGTTGTATTTGCTTAGGGAAAATATAGTACAGCATTTTAGAGTAGTTTAAAGTGCAGAAACAGAGTTCTAGGGGCTTAAAGAGAAAATCTATGAGAAAATATTATTTCAAATGGGTGAAATTGATTTGGGGCAAACATAGCACAAATTTCAGAATGTTTTCATGCATACAAGCAGAGATTGGGGAGTTTAAAGAAGAAGAAGAAGTTTATAGAATTTCAGAAAATTCCTCTAAATAGAAATAGAGATCCTATATTAAACTCTTTTGAAATAGAAGAAGATTTTGAAAGAAGAGAAGTTTATAGAAGCAGGTTTTAGACAGAACCCAAAGCTAAATTTACAAATATATACAACAAATTTCAAAATAATATCATGCATAGAAGCAGAGATTGGTGTGTTTAAAGAAGAAGAAGAAGTTTATAGAATTTCAGAATATTCCTCTAAATAGAAATAGAGATCTGTATAGTAAACTCTTTAGATTTGAAAAGCGAAGGTATTGCACAAATTTCAGACCAACCCAGCGCCCAAAGCAGAGGTCTGGATGTTCAAAGACTGAATCTTTAACAAATCGTTATAGCATAAATTAGTTGAACGAACATATTGAACAAATCTGAAATTATTCTTGCAGTTTAAAGACCGAACCCAGGGAAAGTATTAGAGAAAGTTCTCCAAACATAACAAAGATATAGAAAATATTTCAAAATATTTCCACTCCCAGAAACAGAGATTTGTTTATTCAAAGAGAAAATCCATTATAAGCTACAATTATAAGTATTGAAGCTCCTCCTTCGACTTGCCTATTAAACTATGATATATTCCTACAGCTGCTAACCTAAACCGTGATTCTATCTTTCTCTCTCCTACAGGAATGGGATCAGGTATCTGCTTACAGTGGTCGCTCAATACCGCGTCCACGCATCTACCCTGTAGAGCAGCCCGACGATATGCGTAGTCACTTCTCTGGCATGCCCGGCAAGGTGGCCAAATCGAGGTAGGTGCACGGTGCATGAGCCACGCCCACAATTCGAAAGTCAAAACATGCGAAAATGTTGCAAAAAGAAAAATATTTGCCTTACATTTTTTATGTTGATTTTTATGTTATTTATTTCTGTTTTTATATCATATATCATTATTTTTTTTCGTTTATTATTTATTCATGTCAACCCAACACGCACACGCACACACATGCGTCACACACACACACACACGCAGCAGATCCATAGCCGATGGGCAGTCGCAGCACAGTTTCTCGAACAATTCACATCGCGGCTATTTGGGCAGCGCCTTCCCCACAAATCTGGTCAACTCACGCCCCGAGCTGCGTCAGTCGCGTCAATCTTTGGCCGCTGCCTCGGAGCGCATGTCGCGTGCCTCCTATGCTGGCTCCATACATGGCGGAGGCGGCGGCGGCGGCGGCGGAGGCGGTGGTGGTGGTGGCCCTGGCCCTGGCATGGGAATGGGTGGACATGCTGGCATGGGTGGCATGGGTGGTGCTGGCAGCTTGATGGGCATGAGCGGCCTGGTGGGGCCTGGTGGCCCAGCAAGCATTGCCTCCAGCAATGCAAGACGCTCACGTCCGCGTTCCAGATCACGCGATCAACTGAATACCACGCACATACATAACCATCGACCGGGAAGTCGGTAAGTAGAACTCGCCGTGGAGGAGTACAACAAAGCGAAGCGAAGTGAAGATTCGGCGCAACATTCGCACACACTCAATTAACACACGCACATCTCACACACACACCTGTTCGCTCGCACACACAGACAGAGAGAACTGTCAACGAGCGGGCAGCTTAACACTTCCCTCACTAATTGGCATCGCCACACTTTCAATTTCCCCCAGTTCCATGTCGAAAGTTGCTCCAAACTAGTTTCACATTGTCTTCCCCCACTTCATCTTCTTCCTCTTCCACGACTTTTATGAGAGCCATTAAATGTTTTATTAACAATTTGTGGCAGGCAAGTTTAAAGATTGAACTGATTCAGACTGATTTATGTAGAGCAAAGCGAGCGTCTTTTGCATAGTTAAAAGTTAAAGAACTTTCAAGGAAGTAGAAGTTTTAAGAGGTAACTAATTAATTGTAAAGAATTTGTGGAACTTTGTTTACTTCAATAGTAAACAAAACAAATATGAAATTGCTTTAGAGTGTTAAATGAAAACTTTGATACGTTTGTCCGTCTGTCTGTCCGTCTGTCCGTGTGAACGTCTAGAACTCAGCTATTATAAAAGCCAGAGACACCAAATTTCACATGAAGGTTTCCTGTATACCATAGGTAGATCGAGTTTATTTTCAATTTTTGATGCCACGCCCACCGCCCACGCAAATCGATAATTTACGTTTATAAGGAGAAGTATTGAGATTACTTGTTTATAATATTAATTTAGTGTGATATGATCTATAGAAATTTCCACACTTTGAAGAGTCTTGGCTGAGATTAAGAAATCATGAGCAGAAATATCTCTAAATTTGGGTTTTGCTCTGTCGATAAACCAATTAAAACGTTGCTCACCAACATACCAAAATAACTGTAGAAATGTATTTCATTTTTCCATCTTTCTTTCATGTTTTCTTTCATTGGTTTATTTAGCTTTGCACATTGCCAACTTGTTTGTTCATCGTGCAAATTTGTTATGTCCATTATAGTTAATTTTTTTTTTTGTGGTTCGCTTAGGCAATTTCGCACAAGTCATTAAAGCGAACTCTTTAACAACTTTCCACACACTCACACACACACACACACACTCGCACATTTGTCGAGCAAATTGCATTGCATTGTAATCAATCTAACCCCCCCCCGTTTTTCTACCCTGCCCCCATAGATATTCGCAAGCTGGTTCGACGCACACGTTGAACAATTATTGCGATACATCGGACAATTGGACCGATCACGATATGGATATATATATGGCGCGCAATCCGACAACGCGCAACGGTCTGGTGCCATTATGAGGGCGGCTTATGTTATCCTGATATTTCAATGTTGTATTAAATTTGGATGGCATTTTCTGACAATACCGGACGCCGGCGGCAGCGGCAGCGCCTGCAGCGCATGCAGCTGTGCCGGCACGGCGTCAACAAGCGGGACAACAACAGCAACAACAACAACAGCAACGACATAGAAACAATCAGCAACTGGAGCAGCCATATCAACAGCAACAACAGCAGCAACAACATCGATTACAATACTACAATGCAGCGCAGACACAACGCTGCACATCGCCGCCCGACGTGGTGCCCCGTGCAGCCAATTTTCATAATAGCAACAACAGCAACAACAACGCCAGCCCGTTGCCAGCAACAACAACAGCAGCAGCTACGGGAGCAGCAGCAGCAGCAACAACAGCAACAGCTGCTGCCGGCAGCGCCAACGTCGATGGCGGCATTGTTGTTGAGAACTATTTTAACGAATATGAGCGTCAGGAAATCATTTATCATCCCACAGGCAACAGCAACAACAACAACAGCAACAGCAACAACAGCATGCCGGCAACACGTCTGGGCAGCCGCAGCAGCAACGGCAGCAATGCCTTCCGTTTACAGTTACCCGCAACGACTAACAATATTTTATATAGACGAAACAATTATTTAATAGATGCAGCAACTAATGCGCATACATTTAGTGATAACTGTAACTGTACTTGTAATTGTAGACTAAGCGAGCAGCCACAACAGCAACATCCAACAACAGCAGCAACAACTGAGACAACAACAACCACAGCCAGTGACAGCAGTCGCGGCGAAGCATCCTTGGCGCCAAGCACCTCAGTGTCAAGCATTGAGCAAGTGCAGCCGGCCAAGTACGCAGATGAGGGCAGCAACAGCAGCAACTAACCCAGCTGAGGCCTCGTCACTGAACTTGACATTGGCTGACATTGAGACGGAGACGGAGATGGACTTGGACATGGCTAAGCTCTGAGTGCAATTGTTATAGTTGCTGCTGCAATTTGCATAGAACATTTCAACAGAACAGAAAGAGAAAGCAAACAACAACACACACCAACACACACCAACACACACACACACTCAGACAACTTGAATAATTTAGCCAACTATTTTTGTATGCTGTTTAGAAGTGCAATGAATACCCTAAGTGCATTCGCATTATGTTTGTTTGTGTACATATATATAGAGATGCATGTAACTGTAACTGTAACTGTAACTTGAATCGTATCTGTAACTGTAACTGCAACACTATCAACAGCTAACTGTATCAACTGCTTCCCCCTAACTTGATTCTTTGTCTCTTGTTGTGCGCGCATAGTTGATAGCCAAGCAAATGTTAAAGCAATCAAAGAACTAAACAACGTAAGTCAATATCTTAGTAAAACGGTACTAATACACATACATACATATATACAATACTTAATAGCTATTAAAAACGACTAAACACTCTACTTAATATAGCCTAGAGAGAGAGAGAGAAATCTACAAAAAAAAAACAATTGCAAAACTGCGATTAGACAAGCTGAGAAAATTATTTGCAAAATTTCATTAAGTTTTCCTTTTTGTAAATACTTCAAAAGAAATTCTTAAATATTTTGAAAAAAAATTTAAAAAAATATAAAATAGATTTTTTTTTTTATTATTTTTTCCAAATACGCTATTTTCCTTGCTTGTCTAATCCCAAAAAAAAAAAAAAAAAAAAAAACATTCCAATAGCTTCTCCGATTAGGGAAGCCTTTTTACTGCCTTGAAATAATTTTTCAATTTTTCTCATATTTTCATTAAAAAATTTAAGTTAATTTTTTTTTTTTTTTTTTTTTGTACAAAAGCTACAGTCGCAACGTTTGTGTGCTAAGTTGATAATGCATAATTGTTTAGTTCTTAATTTTATAGCGAGATTTTAATAAAAACTTACAAAATAAACGTAAAGAAATCTATAGAAATTTTTTATGATTTTTGTTTTGTTTTCTTTTTTTTTGGGTTTGTATTTGCTTTATAATTTTTTATAGCTGGCTGTATATCCCTGTATATAGATTCGTAGACCTAAGCTTCGATTTTTCAGTTTGATGCATTTTTCAGTGAGGGAACTTGCCACATGTTGCAGGTTCCGGCTGCGAACACAGTTGACAGTTAACAATATTTAGTGCCCAATGGGCAGGGTATCGGTGCGTCGGTGTGCCGCCGTGCCCGCCAATGCTCGGGTCTGGCACTAGATACTTAGCGAAGTAAGGCTTAACTATAACTCTAGCATAACCATTATACCATACACATACTATATATGATTAGAAACGCTTTGAGCATTAGACGACTAAAAAACAAAAAAACAATTTAGACGGAAAACGGGAGCAATTATTTAAAAGAACAACAATAAATTTAAAGCAAAGAAATATAAACAATGATAACATATATATATATGTATTACAACAATTGTAGGCAATTTAAAATTGAAGAAGCAACAACAATTCTAGATTAAGTTTTGGATTAAGCAAATGTTTCACTTGTAAAGTAAGCAGAGAAAAAACTTAGTTAAGCAACTCAACTTGTAGGTTAAAAGTTAAGTGAATTCCAAAATCAAATTTAGTATAAAACCTAATTAAAACATGACGAAATTAATTAAATAAACTGCCTTAGCACCAGCGAGAGAACCATAAAGATGGAGACGGAGAAGAAGCACCTGCTTAGTTTTAGTTTAGTCGCACATGCTAGAAAATGAGATGAGCAAACTGCCAAAACCAGAAGAGCAAGTCCAAGAACAGCCGGCACTTTCCAACACTTAAACTGGGAAATAGTACTCTACTTCCTTAGCTAACACTGATTGAGACAGTCCCAACGTACAAGCTCATCTCAGTTAACGAACCACCCGACTTTAGATTTTAGAACGGATCGAAGTTACTCTCACTTACTAAACTTAAATGTGTGCGTTAAATTGTTAATGTATTCTAAATAAAAAAAAGGCTTCAAAAAACCCCAAATATACAATTGTAGCAAAAAGTTAATAATTAGTAATCCCTGTAAGTTATTTAGAAATTTTTTTTTTTTTTTTCATTCCCAACGAGTTCCAAATAAAGCGTATTTTTGTTAAGGTTTCCTGGAGTTTTCTTTGCTTTTGCTTACTCACCCGGGCACAGTTAGGGAATTATCCCACAGCAGGCGCAGCTGACGTGTAAATGCAGCCCATAGCTGTGCCATGCCCTCCAGGCCGCCCAAATGGGCGTGGCAAGTGGTCAGCAAGCAGCTCAAGCGACAAACGAGGGAATCCGGCACGGCGCCCTTGATGCGCATGGGATCGAACTGCAGAGAGAGAGAGAGAGAAAGATTTTAGCTAGGCAACCAATTAAAGCGAGACAGAAAGATTTTAGCTAGGCAACCAAATAGAGGGAGAGAGAGAGAGATATCGCACTCACATTCACACTTACCTTGTCCTTAAAACTCTGCTTGGAATAGGGAAAGAGCGCCAGTTCGGGATGCATATCGGGAAAGAGATAGGCGAGCAGTTCGTTCAGTTCACTCTCGGTCATCGGACCGGGCAGACGCTTCGTTAGACTCGACTGCGAGGGCAGTTCATAGTTGCGCTCTCTTCTGGCAGTCAACTTGTGCTCGGTCAGTTGATCCAGCGGGTTGGTGCGCTCTGCACCGCTGCTGGTGCCCGAGAAATTGCGACCCACATAGGATTCCAATGAGCGCTTCACACTGGCCACATTCTGATAGTCGCGCAAGCAGCAGGAGAGATAGGAGAAGGCCTCCACCGACAGATAGATCTTGCCCAGCGGCGCATTGCAGGGCAGGAAGTCGGTGCGTTGTTCGCTATCGAAGGCTACCTTCTCGGAGAGCTCGGGCCAATCGTAGACCAAATATGATTCTGTGCATGATTCGGGTGCATAACCATGTGGCAGTGCATAGAACTGACGCACCTCCAGGCGTTCCGCATCAGCTTCGACGACAATGTCCTCTGAGCCGAGTCCATGATCAAAGGGCACATATAGGGGAATGCGTACACGCACTGCGTCCAGCGAGTATGTGGTGCGCACTGAAATCATTGCCTCCTCTTTGTACGAGGCGGGCACCTTGTCGTGGAAGAGTGATAGCAGACCCGTTAGATAGCGACACTCTGGTGGCGCCGTTTCCAATCCAATCAAGCGGAAATTGGTGCGCAATGCAGGCGCCAAGGCAACACCTGTATAGAAATTCCATTTGGGATCGTAGAGCTGTACGAAAATGGGCACCACGCTGGTCACTTCGGCGGCCACAACGGCAGCGGCGCTCAGAAAGAAATTGAACTCCGATGTGGACTTCATGTGGTTGTTGTTGACACCGTTCTTGGGATGCAGCACCACAAAGCGACGCAGTCCGTAGATGCGTGCCAGTGTGTGTAGCTCACTGGAGTTGCGTATGGGTGGACCGAAGCTATTCCAATGGCACATCAAATCGTGATGGCAATTCGTGCGCTGTGGGCAGCCTTCGCTGGGCAGACCCTCTGCCGGGGGCGCACGCTCAGTGAGCTGCGCCTCATAGTAGTCCACAGTGATGCCATTGCGCAGCATGTCCAGCGTTTCCGACTCCACACGCCATTTGCAGTGGAAAAGCTCCTCGGGCTGCAGTGGAACGCCAACATCCTCGGCCACATCCCATTTCTGCAGTATTTCGCCAAGCTGCGCATTAAACACCTCCCAGTCGGAGTCGGCACTGAAGTTTTCGCGATAAAAATCATTATCATCGATTTCCTCGGCCATTGTTATTATTATTTTTCGACAATTATTCGCGTATCAACAAACAAAAGATGCAGAAACAACGAATTAGACAAGTTAACGCTGCCAGCTGGACTGACGGCGTTGCCACATCGCTCAAATAAAAAACGCTTGTTGCAGGCTCTTGCGTAGCAGCTGCAGCAGCGTACTATGCCCTAGCAAACAGCAAAGTGTTGCCAGACTAATCACAACAGCTGACAAGCAGAAGATGTACTCGCTGAGCACAAGACGGGAAATGCAAAAGAGAAAACGTAAACAAAAGTATTTATGTAAATTGGTAACAATTGAATTAAATAAATTTACACTTACAGATGCCAAATCTCTTGGTCTACCTGGCAGCCGCTTTATTTGGGATCCGGCACCCACGAAACTGTTTCTCAAGCTTTGGCTACAGAACATAGAAGACTTGCACGGCGAGAAATCAAAGAAGCAAATTCACAGGGAAATGTGTGCGAAAATGTGCAAATACGGTGTAACTGCTATGGAAATAAAGGCTAAGATAGATAACATGACCAAGAAATACAGGTAGGCAAGCAAAGCAAATTAATGTATTAACGATTTACATTATTATTCCTGCTGCACAGGCAAGAAATGACCAAGTATCGCTCAACTGGCGAACCCTCGACATGGGAACATTTTCTGCAGTTACACGACATTCTGAAGGAGTCCAAGCTAGTTAACCTAAGCCTCTGCATGAATGAAACTTTTGGTAACGAACATAAGATCAGTAAGCAATATAACTGTAATTCAAGCGTATTTTATATTTCAATAGAATTTTCTCCCATGGAGAATTCGGACAGCAGCGATTCGGCATGCTGGACAAACAATGATGGGGAACAGCCGGCAAAAATGCCCAAAATCGATGATACAGCACCAGCAAGTCCCGCAACAACGTCGTCGTCGATTAATAGTGAATTAATCTGCTCAATACAAAACAAAGAGTCCGGCATAAAAAAGAGTGTGGAAACTGCCGCGGAGCATCTGCTAGCCATAGAAGAGGCCAAGCTGCAAGTGCAGAGAGAAAAACTGAAAGCTATGAAGTCCATTGCAGATGAAATTTCCTCCATTCACAGGGATTTCCTGAAAGCTTACAGAACCAAATGATGCAAGTCAAGTGAAAACCTGTTGCTGAGACAGTTATGTGAATATACCAAAGTATTTAGATGTTGAATATATGTATGTACTTATAAGAAGTTGCTTGATGGCGTTTGATTTTGATTCATTCAGTTCCAAAAATTGCCAATCAGCTTGAACGGCAAAGCAGTGCAAGCAAGTTAGCTTTTTCACGTCAAAGCTGGCTTTCCTCATGGCGGCACAACATATAAAACAGACATAATTCTAGCTTGAATCTGACTTTCTTGCGTTAACGGCTTGTTTGGCATGCAATAGTTGGCAACACTGCCACTACGTGCTACTTCGATAAATCGCTTATGACTTATCGAATTGCAGTTTATCTAAAGTTTTGACATGTCAAGTCGCGCTTTCATTCGTTTTTTGTGTGTGTTTGTGAATTTCGCATGAATCTGAACTCATTGGGTATTCGTTTGCATTCGAAGCTTGGCCAGGTTAAAACTTGAACGTTAGCAGTTTTTTATTACGGTTTGTTTGGTTGTTTTTATTAATTTACATCAATCCATTCACTATTTTGCTGTCGCGGGGCTATGCTTAAAACGTAAACAACACTCGGGCTTAACCGACAACGAGGGTGCCCTCATCGGGGAACTCATGGGTGGGCACCTCCAGGTTCAATGGCGCCGGTCCCTTACGAATACGTCCGGATGCATCGTAATGGGAGCCATGGCAGGGGCAATAGTAGCCGCCCCAGTCGCCGGCATTTGCAATTGGCACACAACCCAAATGCGTGCAGACACCAATGACCACCAGCCATTCGGGCTTGATAACGCGTTGCTGCAAGAGATGCAAAGATTAAGAGAGAGATTACATGGCAAGGGGTTGGCAATTCAGTTTGTAATACGCACATCGTCGGTCTCGGGATCACGCAGTTCCGATGTGGGCACACCGCGTTCGGTTTCAATTTCGCTTGCTGTACGATGACGGATGAACAGCGGCTTGCCGCGCCACTTGAACGTCACGGATTTGCCCTCCGGGATGTCTCCCAGCTTAATTTCGATCTTGGCCATGGCCAACACATCGGCTGTGGCGCTCATTGAGCTGACGAAAGCTGTGACCAGACCCTTGGCGGCATAGGCACCGCCAACGGCACCGGCTCCCACCATTAGGTATGAGAAAGCCTTGCGCTCCTCGGCGGACTCGTTGCTGCTGCGACGAGCGTCCTGCACCTTTTCACGGCGGTAGGGCGAGAAATCGGGCACCTGCAGATCGGTATGACCCTGGCGCGTGGCTAAAAAGATAAATGCATAAGTCGAATAGAAAATTGCAAATCTTGTTGGTTTTGTTGCCGCCTCCCTCACACACACACACACACAGGATAACACTCTTTTGCCAATCAGCTGTTTCGCGTTTGCCACGGGTCGAGGTTATGTTGAAATTACGTAAGGAAATTCGCAACTTTAGCCCATTGACTGTTGTTATTTTGGTTTTATGTGCTTTAACTTTGATTTTGGCATATTTTGCACACAAATCTGGAGCTCCGGGCCAACATTATGTAATGCAGTGGCTCCCACTTATGCGTGTGTGCTGTGGGGCTTGGATGCTTACCAACGGCATTGACAGCGACTCCGCTTGCCCGCAGGCCAGTGGACAGCGCCTGTGCGCTAGAGCGCACCAAGGCACAGGAGACGGCTTTCATCATCTTGTGGGATTGGGTTGATTGTTATTTCTATTTGTTTTTGTATTGAAAATCTCGTTGACGAGACCAACGTCGTCCGTCCGCTTTGCTGTTGCTGTGAAAACCAGAGTGACCGTTTGCTGCGTAAAACGAAAATACCGAAGAAATTTAGCGAAAATACTTTGCAATACTGATATACTGTAGGAAATACCTACGTAATTGTATGTGTAAAAACATAAAATTGTGTAAAATCTATGATTATTACTGAATAAGTTAAATTTGAAATGACAAATAAGCAGCGGATATCTTTTGTCACATTCATAAATTACAATTGTTTTGATATTTAACGTAAGCGTAAGATATCGATGGCTAAGTAAAATTTGAAAATGGTCACACAACACTTTTAATGGTGGCAGCACTGTCGCCCACAATAATTCAACTGTTGTGAATAATCCGATATATCTTTTGTTGTTGATTACGTGTATATTTTGGCGGATCTCGAATCTTGACGAACCAAGCAATGTGGAGAATAAATTAACAATTTTTCATATAAAAGAACTGATCGAAATGTTTGAAAACTCCGCACAAAACAGCTGATTCAAATTTGTTATCGATGTTATCGAAAATGTTTGTACATCAGCTGGCTGCGACGTACGTTAAGTTGGCTGCATGTATGAATTGCCCGCGATATTTGAATTGCATAAGCGGATCATGCAGTGTTTTCTTTTGTTGTTTGTTTTCTATTTATGTTTATGTTGTTGTTTCACAATGCTTTTGTTAACTTACGTACGCTTAGTTGCCTACATTGTCTTGCGCTGTTCTAGCGTATTAAGAGTTTTAAGCAATTCAAAGCCTTAGTAATCCCTTATTTTTAATTTTCCCACCTTTCCATGCAACTGCAGCCAATAATAATCCTCTACCCACTGTGCCCCACACACTCACCCGCTGTGTGCGCTTAGCAACCCTTTTAATGAAAACTGAAATTAGTTACTGCAGCAATTTAGCTATTGCCAAAAAGGGTTTTCCATGGAAAACCGGTTGTGAACCACCCTGACTCACCCCTAATTTCCGCAGTGCATTTTCCGAGCCCAAGCATGATGTCATTGATTAGAAGAAAGCCTGCGCTTTCACGCAGCAACTTCAAAGCAGCGCAAATAATTGCGCGAGGGGGATGGAAACCAAGGGGGGGGAAGGGGGGCCGCCACTAAAATAACGCTTTACTAAATTAATAAGCGACTTGTCGAATTCATACGAATATTTCCTATATTTGTTTTTACAATTGCTCGCTGACCTCATCGCGCTGAAAACCGCAAACAATAAACGCATAAAACGCTCGTAAAAAAATGCATAAAAAATTGGCAGGAAATAAAAAAAACGAGCAAAGCGAATTTCGTATGCGCATAAAAGTAGGCAACGACAAATTATTCGCCAAAAACTTTAAAGCGCAAAATAAAATAAAATCAAGCAGTAAAAAAAGAACGAAGAGGCAGCGGCGCAGCCGGCAAAATGTAATTCCTTTGGCGCCAGCCCTGTGATTATCGAAAGTAGTTCTTTTTGATGTCGAAAGTTTTGGGCCTCCACCCTCCCCCCGCACGCTCTCCCCCTTCCTGCCCACAGCTCCCAATGCGACCCTCGCTGTGGCGTCGCTAGGTGGCTGAGTGAAAGCGAAAGCGAAAGCGTATCCCGCCCAGCCAGGAAGGCAATCTGCGCACATAACGGCGCCTCTATGTACTTGCCGGCACACTTACACACACACGCACACACACAGAGAGAGAGAGAGCGGGAGGGAGACGTATACGCACTCTATAACATTCACATAGAGCGAGGCGCACAAAAAGTGCGTGAATTTTTGGGCAAAACAAGTAAAGCGAACGAGGCCAAGATAAGCAACGACTAGCTAATACACTAACTAAGGCAGAGCAGTGAATAGTGTGAAGCAGATGCAAAGATAAAGGAGAAGGAAGCGCAAGCTGGAAGAAACATAAATTTTGAATGGATTCGAAATTGTTGAAACTGAACTGAACTTGCCCGGGTTGCATAGGCAAATAAAAAAACAAAATAGCGGGAAACTAGCAAGCTGTGATAAAGCAGAAAAAGACAGTCAAAAGAGCAGGACAAAGAGAGTAAACAATGCAAGTGAGAAAACCTGAACAAAGACGACATAAATAAAGCATAAACAAATACGCGGAATGCCAAAAGGAAAGCAGCTAAAAATAGAGCATTAATTGAAGTGGACAATGCGGAAGGCAAAAAGAGAGAAGAAGAGAGAAGAAAGAGGAAGTAGTATAGATTAAGAGCGTAAGAAAGCGCAGCGAGAGCGAAGAGCAGAGACACAAGCGAAAGAGCCAGAACTGCTCCAAGCAAAGTACGCTAAGCAATTTAAAACAAATCTAAAAAAAATCTAAAAAAAATCTAAAAAAATCCAAAAAAATCAAAAAAAATTGCAAAAAATACCAAAACTATTTCCCTTGCTACCCAAACCCCTCTCCCGCATTAAGTGCAAACTGCAGCAAGCTTAACGCCCCAGCCAAGCTACCCCATGCCGCAGTTAGTGTGCGACAGCAGCAGAGTTAAAACTATGCCGCGTAGGCGACGCCAGCAGCGCCAGAAGTTGCTTCCTTTCTACGCCACACCCCCAACCCCGCCTCCCACTTGGCTGCGTTACACTTTTCAGCAACTTTTACATTGGGCAATGGCGCCAAGTACAACAACAACAACAACGCGGCAACAACGACGCAGCCTGCCTGCTTTTTGCTGCCTATACTTTTCAACCCCCTCCCCCGCCCCACAAAAAAAGGAAAAGTGCCTGCCGAGGGCTGCTTTTCCAGCTACAGCGTCTATGTATGTGTGTGTGTGTGTGTGTGTGTGTGGCGTGTGCAGCGTTGCGGCTGCGGCTGTGGCAACAACAGCAGCAGCAGCAGCAGCAACAACAACAACGACAGCAACATTGCCGCTTATCGCAACATCAGCCAAGCATAAAGCTCAATACACACACACACACAGAGACGCACAGCACGCACACGCACACTACACCACACCACCAACCACCGCCCTGCAGCAGCAGCAGCAGCAGCGACTCCCCCCCCCCCCTTTCCCCGCCCCTAAGCAAAGTTGAAAGTGGAAAATTGTGCGTGGCAGCCAAAAACTTTGTGAGCTGAGCCGAGCTGAGCTCAGTGACGGCCACCTAACCCGACTGACTGACAGACAGCGAGCATGCACGCCCAGCTAACACCCTGCAACCCCCTCCCCCCCATCCCCTCACGCAGCTGGGACTACCTTGCCATTTACTCCTTGGGCGGCTTCACTGGAAATTAAATGAATAAGCAGCCTCATTCTGTGCATTCTCTGCAAGGGCAAGGGAAGCGTGGAGAAGGGAGGGGGAGGGGGGAATGTAGGGAATAGCTGCTGGCATGTGCAGCCTTTAAGATGCCAACGCGGCTTGGTCCCTGGAGGGGGGGGCAGTGAATCTAGCACAGCTGGCGCAGCTCGACTCGACTTGGTTCGCCTTGGCTCGGCTCGGCTTCGGCACGGTTTGCATTTAAAGTGATTACGCCGTGGGCTGCCAGTGGAGCTGGAGCTGGAGCTGCCTCTGTGTTGTTGTTGTTGTTGCTCTGCTTGCTGTTGCTGTTGGCACATGCTTAGGCCTGCCGCTTTGTTGCCTGGCTAAGGATTTTTGCCTCGGCTTTGCTTCGCTTCTTTTTGACCATTTTTGTCAGCCTGGATTAGGTGACCATGACAATTGGTCAATGGTCAAGGGGGGCGACTGTTTGTTTTCATCTTTAAAATGAACCCCTATGCGCAGCGGGTAGGTAGGGGGGGGATGGTTGACTGACAAACTAACTGTGAAGCTGTCTTTAAAAGCGATGAGCTTGGCAAGCGAAGCCAAGTTGAAAAGGATTAAAAATTGCTGGGAGAAACAATGAAATATCTTGATAAGGTTTCGCACTGAAGGTTTTTGGAGATCCTTTATAGACTTATAAAGCAATCATTGGGGAATATTTAGTTGCTTTTTGGCTAAGAAATTTGAAGTTTCAATATCAACTTTAAAAATTTTTGTATTTTCTGAGTGGGCAAATGAAATGTGTGACATTTGTTTCTTACATTTTCAAAAGGTTTTCTATTTTGTAATGTACGAATAATTCATTTATTTATCTATTTATACCCTGCGACCATTGAAAATGCTCAAAAATGGTATACTAAGTTTGTGCAAATGTATGTAAGAGGCAGAAGGAGGCGTGGCAGACGCCACAAAGTATATATATATATTCTGTTTAAGGATCCCTTGCCGAGTCGGCTGAGCCATGTCCGTCTGTCTGTCCGTTTGTCCGTCCCGCGTCTGTGTGAACGTCTAGATCTCAGCTATTATAAAAGCTAGAGACACCAAATTTGGCATGAAGGTGTATAAACATCACAAGCTGCTGGAGCTTTTTTCATATTTGAGGTGCCACGCCCACCGCCTCTGAAAACTAATAATTAAATTTTTGTGGTTGCTTTGTAACAAAAGTATTAAAGTCTCAACGTTTTGCTTTAACACACACATAGATATATACTTTATCCATATATAATCCGACTTTCAAGCCGATAGGATCATAAACACAAAAGTTATTCATTTAAACGATTTCCGTAGTTCCACTGCTTGCGCCTCTGCGGCATGTCGTGACGTCATCGTCGCTTTACCGGCGACTAAAAGTAGTTGAGTTTAAATTAAAATTTCTAATTAGAATTAAGTTGCATACAAATACAAAACAATTGCAAAGCTTAATGATTGACAAACAGAAATTGTTATTAAAATTAAGTTTAATATTGCATATTAAAAGTTTTTAACATCAAAAAGTATTCCCTTTCGAACTCCTTTTCAATATAATACCAAATTGAACAGAGATCTTAACTTTCGTTCCACTACAGTAGTTCATAAGTTTATTGAAAATATCTTCAGTTCTTTTCCCCATTCCAAAATAAACTCAAATAGAACTAAACAAAAAACTGCTGCATACTTTGGGGCGTCGAGCAGCGGAACGCTTCCTTTTCCTTCCTGCCTCCTTCCTCCCTCCTTCCCCCCTCCGATAGTGTGTCACGCCGGCTGCAGTTCCCCGTCCACTCGCCACACACATAACCTATTTATTATTTCATCCAATCTATTTGGTGACTTCGCTGGCAACACACGAAACTGAAAGTTACTTCCTATGTCCGCCTCCCGCTGCGCCACGCCCACCGCCCCCGCACCACGCACTTTAAACTTTGTTGACATTTTTCAATTTGCGGCAACTTGAAAGTTTTTCTTGCCAAAAAGCAAAAACGCCGAAAAAAAAACTTTGCCTAGAAGCTAAGAAAACAGCAGCAGAAAGCGGCGAGCGGCGAGAGGAAAAGCGTCAATGAAACCTGCCCTAAATTCGCACAAGCGGCTTAAAACAACAACAACAAAGGCAGCCGCAGCAACAACAACAAAAGAAAAAGTAAAAGGAAAAATAGCCAAAAAAAAGCCGAAGAAAAACACAACACAAAGACGTGAAAAACAGCAGCAAAAGCAACGCAACGGGGCACACAAAGGCAGGCAGAGCAAGAGGCAGAGCGAAAGAAGGAGGAGGAGGAGGAAGAGGGGAGAAAGGAAATGAAAGCGGAAAGGAAACGTCGACGCTGCGTTTTCTTCTGCTTTGCGCGCACGTTTCGCTGCGTTTTCGCCCCCAATGAGCGGGCGCAGCACGCATAAATCTAATGCCAAATTACATTATTTTGTCATTTTCCCCTCCACTCCCCCTACCCCCTCCCCCTGCCCCTCTGCCTTACTGCCCCGTGCTGCAGGGCATAAAACACTGTCAAAAATAAAACTTGCGCGAAGCAAAAGCAAAAAAGAAAAAAGAAAAATGCAGAAAGCTCTCGGGGGTAAAAGTTTTTGGCTGCCACGCGCCCCGCCCCCCTTGCCCCCCTCTCTCGCCTGCCTCAAAAAAGTACATTATATGCATTAGCAGCGGTAGGGGAGAGAGAAGGGGAGGGGGGCAACCGCTGTGTGCGTGTGTGTGGGGTTGTTTGCCAAGTTCGCGGCCAAAGAGCCGAAAGTGAAAGTAAATGCAAGCGAAGCGCCGGCGTCGCTGTCGACGCTGACGCTGACGTCGACGTCGCTGCTGCTTCGTGCGTTTCAACCAAAATATCCTTCGGCACGTTGCTTGGCCAAGGACATTGCGGCTATTAAAATTGAAGCAGAAGCTTTTCTTGAGACGCGGCGCGACTGCAGCTTGGACTTCACTCGCTGCGCTCTCTCTCTCTCTCTCTCTCTCTCTCTCTGCTCACGCTCTCTCTCTTGTGCTGCTTCGCACCTCTCTCGCGCTCGCTCTCTTTGCGCCTGCGCTTGCGCCTGCACTTTCACTTTCTTTGCCTTGTCCTTTGCCTTCAGTTTGTGCGTTTTCACTTTCACCCAAAAACCCTGAAAGTTCGACGACGTCGCTCGTCGTCATATCGTGCGCTCTCGCTCGCACTTGCAGTGCGTGTTGGTTTCGGCTGTCTCGCTCGTTGGCGCTGCTGCTGCTGCTGACTCACTCTGGCGCACGCACTGCACGACTTCCTGTCTGTGTGCGTGTGCGTGTGTGTGTGTGAGAGCTTCCGGTTTTGTTTTTACAACTGATAAGGCGTCAGTCAGGCGATGTGCGGCGCCTTGCCGCCCCCTCAGCTGCCTCTCTCTCTCTCCTCTCTGCCCGCTCAGACTTGGCTGCGCTGCAAAGTATGCTATGCTTTTTTTACTCGCCGCCTTTGGGAAGCAGCCCAGCAGGCGCCCTCAGCTGCCTCGCTCGCGCTCGCTCTCGCTCTCTCTCACTCTCTCTTTGTTGTTGCTGTTGCTGTGCGTTGCAAGGATCAAGGACGTTCAAGAAAACCGAAATGGGCGAGCGTGCTCGAAGGGGGAGCGGAGCGGGGGGGGGGGAGGGCAGTGAAAAAAAATGCAGGGCGTTCATTTTCATTTACTTTGGGGGCGTCTCTGCGCCTTTTTCGGTGGTGGCTTCACTTTGACACGGGTGCGTAGAGTGGGCGGCAAGAGTTGGCAGTGTGGGTGGCTGCAGCTGCCTCACATGCTTGTACATAGCCAGAATGTGCGTGTGCGAGCCTATGTGCCAGGAATGTGGCGCCAGCAAGGAGCAGGAGGCCAAAGGAAGCCTCTGCTGCGGCTGCGACTGCGGCTGCAGTCCTTTATTGAGCCCAAAACCACCCAGCAAGCAATTTTGGCTTCAGCTGCCGCAGGACGTAGCAGGAGGCAGCAGGCAGCAGGCAGAAGGAAGACGAAGCCGAGCAAGCGCCACAGACCGCTCGCTGCGTTTGTAATTTTGGCGCTTTTTGTGCGTGTGCAGCGAGGGAGTTGACAATGTGGCGGGGAGTGGGAGAAAGGATGGAAGAAGCAGCGAAGTGAAGAAGCAGAGCAGTAGAAGGGGAGGGGGGACTGACAGGCGACGCGCTGTGCGGGCACACAGGGTGAGGCAGTTAGGAGCGGCATTGTGACTGACGTTGATTGCTGTTGTTGTTGTTGTTGTTGTTGCTGCTGCTGCTGCCGCTGCCTCAGCTGCCCAAATTGCGTAGTTTTTCCTCAACATTGCAGGCCCCACAAAACGAAGAAGAAGAAGAAGAAGAAGCAGCAAAAAATTTCATTGCCTTTTTGGCTTCTGCTTTACTTTTGCTGCTTATGTGGGACACGCAGCGGGACACGCCAAGTGGGAGGGGAGGCTCCTCGGGTGTCTGCTGTCATGTGCGGTGCATAGCAATGAGAACTAATGTCGCTGTGTGTGTGTAGGTGTGTGGGTGTACACACTTTGCGGTGCGTTAGTTTAAAGTAAAGCAAGAAGCAGGCAAAGGCATAGGGAGTAAGGCGGAGTACACTGTGCAAAAGTTCTCCCCCCTTTTTTGAGGCTTTTGAGGTTTTTATACCCATTCTTTGGTTTCTCTGCTTCTTCTTTCATTTCTTCGCTTCCTCTTTGTCGGTTTACTAATAAAGTGCGTGCCAAATGCCGTGTGCGGTGCCCTGGTTAGGCCCCTCACGCTCTCTCTCTCTCTCTCTCTCCCTCCTTCTTCGCTGCCCCCTTAGGGTTAATTGCCAACTTTAAGAGGCGCCCTGCTTAAATGTCCTGCCTTGGCTGAACTTAAATACCCTAGAGACAAGGCGAGACACCCGATTGCCAAGTGAAATTCATGACGCGATAATGAGCGCACGGTATGCTCGGAAATAAGCTGTTATAACTATGGATAATTGTTAGAGATCTGCCATGATTCATACTCAATTCGTATTTGGGATTATTGAGGCATTATAAAATGCATAAATTGAGTTAGTTTTGATATGCGCTAATCACAGAGTGAGCTTCAACTGCTCAGACAGTATAGCTATGTCCGCATGCCAGTTTTTCGTTCTATTTGTTTGTATGAACACCTTGTTCTCTGAGATTATAAGAGCTAGGTTTATCAAATTTGCTGACAATATGTCTGAATACTGCAAGAAGATTAATGACTACCTAGATTTTAGCCACGCCCACTTTTGACCTTGTTATACCATTCGACCATTCAAAATGGGCAAAAACAGGCAGTAGGAGGCGTGGCAGTCTCCATAAAGTATATATATTCTTGCTCAGAATCATTAGTCGAGTCGATTGAGCAATGTCCGTCTGTCCGCCTGTCCGTTTGTCTGTATGAACGCCTAGATCTCAGCTATTACAAAAGCTAGAAACCCCAAATTTGGCATGATGGTTTCTGTATACCATACGTAGAGCAAGTTTATTTCAAATTTAAGGTGCCACGCCCACCGCCCACGCAAATCAATAATTTACGAAAATTAAAGGAAAGTATTAAGGTTACAGCTCACTACTTTGGTACACGTTAAAGATGCTGATTCTATGCATCTAATTCCCAAATTACATCCGATATTTAATCGGACAATAAACACAGCTATCTAACTGATATATGTATTGTATATAAGCTACTCACTTCAATATCTTCTACTCAATTTGATAGCAAACCCATTTCATAACAAGTGCCAGCTCGGCAATTGTCTTAAAGCAACCTCAAAGCATTTGCTACACTTGCCAAAGAGAATCAATGGTTCTCAGGAAATGTCAACTTAATGGCATCTATATATAAGTTCTGAGCTCTATATATATAAGACACTCTCTCTCACTTTCACATATGCTTCGCATTGCTGATTCCCTCGACGCATTCGCAATTTGCATTTGCGTTGGCAACTTTTCGTTTCTTTTGCCAAATTACGCACTGACAGCACCTGCCCATCAAAATCAGCCCCGCCCCCACTCCCCGTTTTCCTCTCTCCCTGCTCTGACAGTGAACTTTCAACTCGTTCCCCCCCTCTGTGCGTACACTATGCGCTACGCGCTACAATTTCCAAAATGTCAATCAAAACAAAATGTCAGCCTGCAATGCGAGAGATTCGTCATCCTTCTGCCTCCTCCAGCTCAAGTTTGCCTGCTCAGCATGAGTTTCTCATTTGAAACGCAAACGTTTTTCCCATTTTCCCCGCAAGTTTCGCCCAACAACAACAACAAAGACAATTAAAAAACTTTCAGGATTAAAATGTATTTGTAATTATGTATTAGCTTCAAGTGGAAATTAAAATAGAAAAAAAAAAATTTCGAACATTTTTGCCGTTGCCTTTGAGCTTTGAGCTGTTGTTGTAATTGCTGCTGCTGCTGCTGATAACACGCACACACACACACACACACACACATACAGACTTGCACACGCACTGCTGCTTGGCTATGTAAAAGCTTTACGGTACATAAGGCTAAGCGTCGTCGGCAGCAGCGCAGCCGGCGTCGACGACAAACATTTCGTTGCATTGACAGTCGCAGCCTACGCACAAAACACACGCACACACACACACACACACGCACGCACACGCACACAGAGTGTGGGAGAGGGAGAGTAATTATGTTGCCCGGCATCCTTCGGCGCTTCAATGTGCTGCCTCATCCCCTGTGCCACGCCCCCCCGTCCCCCCCCCCAGCCACACAGCGCAACTCCTCCTGCTCTTTGGTATTTTTAGTTGTGCCTGCGCCTTGTTTTCATTGCTCCCCCCTGCCCCCACGCCTCTGCCCTCGCACTACTTGCTGCTGTTGTTGCTGTTGCTGTGTGCGTCGCTGTCGCCGTCGCCGTTGACGCCGGCAGCGCAGCTCATTGAAATTTGAGGATTTTTGTCTCAGTGCCCTAATTAATTTTACGTACCATGAAAATCATTGTTTGTTGCTTTGCTTTTTCTCTATTTTGTTGTTCCTGTTCTCCGTTGTTGTTCGTTGTTGTTGTTGTCACTGTTCTGCCTGTAGAATGGGTGCGTGTGTTTTTGCTGACTTTGTGTGTGTGCGTCGCATTGCAGAGAGACCTGTTTGAGCTACTACAAGAAGAAGCAGAAGCAGAGGCAGCTGGAGAAGCAGCTCGCGCATTGCTAAAGAAAATTGTCGTGCAACTTTAGTCGCAGCTACACTGAGAGAAAATTGAAGATCAACTTGAGATTTCTATAAATTTGTAATACTTTAGCGACTTCTCAGGCTCATAACTTAGTCAACAAGTAAGAAAGGCACGCCAAAGGTCCTTGCAGTTACTTCAAATACTAAATCGGCCTATAGGTTCTATGGTGGCTATACGATATATCGGTCTGATTTTGATAAAATTCGCACAGCTTTGAATGAACTCAATAAGGCATAGATTGCGAAAGTTTCTTGGCAATATCTTGAAAGATGACAAGAATCGGCCGATAGGTTCCAAGGCAGCTATACGATATATCGGTCTGATTTCGATAAAATTCGCACAGCTTTGAATGAACATAATAAGCCATAGATTGCGAAAGTTTCTTGGCAATATCTTGAAAGATGACAAGAATCGGCCGATAGGTTCTATGGCAGCTATACGATATATCGGTCTGATTTTGATAAAATTCGCACAGCTTTGAATGAACATAATAAGGCATAGATTGCGAAAGTTTCTTGCCAATATCTAGAAAAATGACAAGAATCGGCCGATAGGTTCTATGGCAGCTATACGATATATCGGTCTGATTTTGATAAAATTCGCACAGCTTCGAATGAACATTCTAAGGCATAGATTGCGAAAGTTTCTTGGCAATATCTTGAAAGATGACAAGAATCGGCCGATAGGTTCCAAGGCAGCTATACGATATATCGGTCTGATTTTGATCAAATTCGCACAGCTTCGAATGAACATAATAAGGCATAGATTGCGAAAGTTTCTTGGCAATATCTTGAAAGATGACAAGAATCGGCCGATAGGTTCTATGGCAGCTATACGATATATCGGTCTGATTTTGATAAAATTTACACAGCTTTGAATGAACATAATAAGGCATAGATTGCGAAAGTTTCTTGGCAATATCTTGAAAGATGACAAGAATCGGCCGATAGGTTCCAAGGCAGCTATACGATATATCGGTCTGATTTTGATCAAATTCGCACAGCTTCGAATGAACATAATAAGGCATAGATTGCGAAAGTTTCTTGGCAATATCTTGAAAGATGACAAGAATCGGCCGATAGGTTCTATGGCAGCTATACGATATATCGGTCTGATTTTGATAAAATTCGCACAGCTTTGAATAAACATAATAAGGCATAGATTGCGAAAGTTTCTTGGCAATATCTTGAAAGATGACAAGAATCGGCCGATAGGTTCCAAGGCAGCTATACGATATATCGGTCTGATTTGAATATAATAAGGCATAATTGCAGCTTTTAATAAACATAAAAAGGCATAGATTGCGAAAGTTTCTTGGCAATATCTAGAAAGATGACAAGAATCGGCCGATAGGTTCCAAGGCAGCTATACGATATATCGCTGCGATCCGGCTCGTTCCGACTTATTTACAGCGTGCAGCATAAAGAAACATGTATACCAAGTTTCATTAAGATAGCTCTAAAATTGAGAGATTTGTTTGCATTACAAAGACAGACGGACAGATGTACAGACGGACATGGCTAGTTTGACTTCCCCGCTGATGCTAATTAAGAATATACATACCTTATAGCGTCGGAGATGTCTCCTAAGGTGCGTTGCAAACTTCTGCTCAAAATGAAAATACCATCTGGAATGGTATAATCCATTTTGAGCCAAATTGTCCGAATTAGAGACAATAAACCTTATTTTGACGATCTTATTTGGTATGCTCCACCTGCCCATAATAGAAAGACACTTTGTGCCCAAATTTGATAGCCCTAACCCTTATACTCTCTGAGATCTAGCTGTTCATACAGACACACAAGCATATCTAGGCTATCTAGCATACTTTACATCGAGAAGTCTCGCTCTGCCTGTTACACACACACCTTCTACCCCCTAATTACTTTCTATTTATGTTTCCATCATCTCTCAGCAACGCACTCAAATTTTTCTTACAGTGCACAATGTGCGGCAATCTCCTTGCCTAGAACGCACTTAAACTGCGCCATATTTCTCAGACATTGTTGGCCCCAAAATGTCGACTACAGCGCGTTGGCAATGTTCCTACTCCTCTCGCTTCCCTCACTTCTTGCTCCTCCTCCTCCTCCTCCTGCTGCTGCTGCTGTTGGTCGTTTTGGAAATTTGAGAAAATTAGGTTTTGTTTTAGCTGCCAGCGCAGTCTAACGCAATGTCCTGGGCACATCCTGGCGGCGTCTTGCGACGCAGGCCTAACCTGTTTTTTTCCGCCACGCCCCCCGCCCCTCTCTCTCTCTCGCTCTCGCTCTGTGGCCATCGTGTTTGCCTTTCGCTTTCGCTTTTTCCAGCTGAAGCTGCCGTCCGTGGTTGGTTGGTAATTAAATGCTGCGTCGCTGGACCACAGCAAGGACGAAGCAGCAGCAGCAGCAGCAGCAGCAGCAGCAGGGGAGATGGAGGTAAGGCAGGCACCTAATCAGCAATCCCAGCGCGCTGCCTCGAATCTGAGCCGCTGCTTTTCACCCATTCCGGGGTGGAAATTATGCAAATGCCCGTTTTTGGCAGCACTTCGACGAGCTAAGCGAGGATGAGAAGGGAAGGTGAGTGGGTTTTGAGGGGGTTAAGGGGGGGGGGGGGGGGGCACAAGGCCGCGAAGCGTGCTTGGGCTGGCAAATTGTTTTTCATTGCTGCATTTAAAATATGCTCCAGTTCTCATTTGCCATGGCTACAAATGGCGCTGGCAGTTTAATTAAAAATTTCACTTTCGATTCGCCAGCGTTTGTTCTTAACCCCCAACGGGATGCTTGAGTTAGCTGCAACAGCTTAGGCCATCAAGGGTTAATTAAACTATATTAAAATTGTAAATCAGTTGCAAGCCAAATTTCGATCGATATCAAAGTGGAACTCAAATCTTCTTTAGCTCATAGTTCCTTCCACCTCTTATTGCATTTCTTTCATAATTTCTTTTGTAGCTGCTTAAGTCTTCGGGCCCTGCTGCCTCCTGCCACACTCATTTGCAACTCAGTCGCGTCGCCTTGGCGACCTAAATTTCTCTCACAATTGCCGACATCCATTAGAAGGCATCGCTGTGGCTAATTAAGTGTCCGTTGGGCCCTAATAAATCACAATTTTGTAACATTTTTTTTTTTAAGCTCAGCTGCCTCGAGCTGAGGCAGTCGTCAGTGCCTAAGTGAGACCTACTTGTGCAAATTTGATATTATTAGACTGACTCTGAGTAGGAACTTCAAGTTGACAACCAGAAATGAAATTGTTCATTTTTGGATTTCTTTGATTGTGATTAAGGGGAATCTCTCTTTGGCTTCCTAGCTCTTACCTGCATATCCGGACCTCTATCTTGCAACATCTCAGTCTCTATAGCTCTTGACTATAACATCTCTTTCTTCCTTGATTTGTCATATCTATTCATATTTTAATTTCCGACTCCACCTTTTACTCACTCGGGTATTATACTTTCTTCTGCATCTTTATCTTTCAATCTACATTTTTACTTTTATCTTTATCTCTTTCTATATTCAGCTCTAGCTTTCCCTTTCTAGACTTATCTATACCAGTCTTCTTTCCTTTCTCTATGTGTATTTGAAGTTATATCTCTAGGTCTCTCCATTTATATGTATATTCCTCTCTTCATTCATAATCTATCTTTCTATTAATCTATTTAGCTTTCTAACTCCCTACCTTTTTCTATATCTATATCTATTTCTATCTATATCTTTATCTCTATCTTTATCCATTTTTATCTTCAACTCTTTCCAACCTTTTTCTTATCTCTATCTCCATTACCATCTCGGTTTCTTCGCCTTTATTTATCTGTATCTGTATCTGTATCTGTATCTATATCTGTATCTGTATCTGTATCTGCATCTGTATCTGTATCTGTATCTGTATCTGTATCTGTATCTGTATCTGTATCTGTATCTGTATCTGTATCTTTATCTGTATCTGTATCTGTATCTGTATCTGTATCTGTATCTGTATCTGTATCTGTATCTGTATCTGTATCTGTATCTGTATCTGTATCTGTATCTGTATCTGTATCTGTATCTGTATCTGTATCTGTATCTGTATCTGTATCTGTATCTGTATCTGTATCTGTATCTGTATCTGTATCTGTATCTGTATCTGTATCTGTATCTGTATCTGTATCTGTATCTGTATCTGTATCTGTATCTGTATCTGTATCTGTATCTGTATCTGTATCTGTATCTGTATCTGTATCTGTATCTGTATCTGTATCTGTATCTGTATCTGTATCTGTATCTGTATCTGTATCTGTATCTGTATCTGTATCTGTATCTGTATCTGTATCTGTATCTGTATCTGTATCTGTATCTGTATCTGTATCTGTATCTGTATCTGTATCTGTATCTGTATCTGTATCTGTATCTGTATCTGTATCTGTATCTGTATCTGTATCTGTATCTGCATCTGTATCTGTATCTGTATCTATATCTATATCTATGTATCTATATCTATATCTATATCTATATCTGTATCTATATCTGTATCTGTATCTGTATCTGTATCTGTATCTGTATCTGTATCTGCATTTGTATCTGTATGTGTATCTGTATCTGTATCTGTATCTGTATCTGTATCTGTATCTGTATCTGTATCTGTATCTGTATCTGTATCTGTATCTGTATCTGTATCTGTATCTGTATCTGTATCTGTATCTGTATCTGTATCTGTATCTGTATCTGTATCTGTATCTGTATCTGTATCTGTATCTGTATCTGTATCTGTATCTGTATCTGTATCTGAATCTGTATCTGTATCTGTATCTGTATCTGTATCTGTGACTGTATCTGTGACTGTATCTGTATCTGTATCTGTATCTGTATCTGTATCTGTATCTGTATCTGTATCTGTATCTGTATCTGTATCTGTATCTGTATCAGTATCTCTATCTGTACCTGTACCTGTATCTGTATCTGCATCTGTATCTGTATCTGTATCTGTATCTGTATCTGTATCTGTATCTGTATCTGTATCTGTATCTGTATCTGTATCTGTGTCTGTATCTGTATCTGTATCTGTATCTGTATCTGCATCTGTATCTGTATCTGTATCTCTATCTTTATCTTTATCTCTATCTCCCTCTCTCTCTCTCTCTCTACTCTCTTTCTCTCCCCTTCTCTATCTCACTCTCTCTCTTTCTCTCCCTCTCCCTTACTCAACCTTCCTTACCCTTTTTCTCCAGATCCACTTCACATTTTGGTAACTTCTTCCTCGTCTCCCCTCGCATTCCTCTTTTGTCAATCGCCAACCGCATCGTTTGCCTGCAGTGCCGCATGATTTATTTGCCCAAAATTTGTTGCTGGATGTCGCTGTGACCATTAAATTAATTGCAATTTATCGATTTTTAAATTGCAATCACAACGAGGGGCCCATAAAAAATATCGTGCGTTCTGCGGCGCGACGCATGGGATTCCCAAATGTCGCAGCAGGACGCGCCAGTTGAAAGGGTTGGGAGAGTGGGAGGCAACTCTGCCGTGTGTGTGTGTGTGTGTGTGTGTAAGCCCCACACACACACACTCATACGTTGATCTCTGCCCGCTGGCGGATGCAGCCGTGAAATTCGTGTTCTCTCGTGTATACAAAATAAATTTCAACGGCAGCGACAGACACAGTGCGTATACGTAACGCGCGGAGTTGGAATGAGGCGCAACTCTTTTGCCTGCCTGCCTGCCTGGCTGCCTTACTTCAGCTAAGCAGCGGGCTTATTAGCTTGCCAAGGCATTGGCTTTGCTGTGGCAGCACAAGTTGAGCTTCTCTGTTTCTGCTCGCGAGTTAAGCGCGCGGATTAACTTGAATTAAAATCGATTTTTGGCAACTCGCAAGTAGCAAACATATTTTGACTCAATTCAGGCAGGCTGCATATGATATTTACAGCTTGCTAGGGTATGTGCTAGTCGCGCTGCAAGTACTCCTCTTTTTTTTGGGGCTGCAACTTTTGCTTGCTGCTTTTTTTCTGTGACAGCAGCAATAATGAAAAATATATGTGAGCACCATTAAAATACATCAGATAGGCATAGATCACACGCCGGGCAGCGTGTGTACGAGTGTGTGTATGTGTGTGCGGGTGTGTGTGTGCCTGTGTGTGTGTGCCTGTGTGCTGTGCTGCCCTTGCTGGTCATTTGCTTGCCGCATGCATTGACATTGCTCGCAGCATGTTGCGACTGGAATTGGAATTGAAGTTGTTGTTGTTGTTGTCCATGTTGCTGCTGTTGTTGTTGCTGCTGTTGCTGTTGCTGTTGTTGTTGTTGTAGTTGTTGTTGTTGTTGCCGCTGCTGACGCGTTATCTTTGCTGTCACAGCAACGACAGCCGCCTGGCTTCCCCTTGGCCAATCTCATGTGGGTGTCTGCTGCTGCCTGCCTTGCCTGCGTATGGGGATTATTTGTGGATGTGTGTGCGGCTGTGTGTGCGGGTGTGTGTGAGTGTGTGCTGGCGTCTATCTATGGAGGACACTGGCGAGTGCGTGCAAGTTTATGCAGGTTGAGTAGCTTGTTAGCCAAAGGCATTGCTTACTTTAATGAGGTGTTGCTCTGCGCGCAGAGTAGACGAGCTGCGGCAGAGCGCACAACCTTATGAGGAGTGCGTTGGGAGGTCAGAAATAAACTAGAGTGCTATGTTTTAAGTATCTGCCATATCTAGTAGTATATTGAGTATGATATGGGAATATGCTAAAGCTTTTATATGAAAGTTCTCCTTTGACAAGAAATCTTTCTCTTGCTAATACCAGATGCTCTTTAAGTTTGACTTGATACGCGTTGAGCTACAATAGTTTTCTATATTTATTTATAATTATTTAATTACTCTTTACTTACAGACATATCAATAATAATAAAATTTATTTATTAAGGCTATGGCTACAAGGTGAGAATATTATAATTCTAGAAGAAAATATCATGAAATAAATTAATAAAAAAAATATTTCTCAAATATTCTTCGATTACTTAAACAAAGCAAAATGTTTTCTACCCTAATTATCTCAGCTCGAAGCTTAAACTTTTAGAAATCTTTAAATTTATTTTTATACCCTACGACCATTGAAAATGGTTAAAAAAGGGTATACTAAGTTTGTGCAAATGTATGTAACAGGCAGAAGGAGGCGTGACAGATGCCACAAAGTATATATATATTCTGTTTAAGGATCCCTTGCAGAGTGGAATGAGTCATGTCCGTCTGTCTGTCCGTCTGTCCGTCACGCGTCTGTGTGAACACACAGATCTCAGCTATTATAAAAGCTAGAGACACCAAATTTGGCATGAAGATGTATAAACATCACAAGCTGCTGGAGTTTATTTCAAATTTGAGGTGCCACGCCCACCGCCTCCAAAAATTCTCAAATAAATGTTTGAGTTAGCTTTGTAACAAAAGTATTAAAGTCTCAACGTTTTGCTTTAACGCACACATAAATATATACTATATGCATACTTGTATATATTCTGTAGCGTGTGTAAAGCTGATTGCTATGAGGTCTTCATATGTAGATGGTGCTAATCAAAACTAGATCTAATTTTAAGAATAGGTGGCAGATGAACTTGTGCAGAAGAAAAAAAGTGATAATTTCTTTCGGAACTAAGCGAATGATATCTTACTATCGGCTGTGCTCGACTGTAGCTTACCTTACTTGTTTCTTTTCAATATTATCGACTTTTAAAGTCACAATTAAAATCAACTCATATTGTTTTTCCAAGCACTCCCTTCATCTACTAAGTGGATTGTGCTGCCTGATTCCTTGCTAACAATGCGCTCAACTTCAGTCTAAAGGCCACTCCAGAACTCCTTCGACTCTTTCGCGGCAATCGGCAATTACCAAGGTATTTGGGCTGGCATTTCGGGGCACTTCAGCTACATACGTGTGTGTGTCGCTATCACAGCGAGCAGCGCACTTTGCCACTGATAAAGCAGCTTATGTGCTGAATCTGCGCCACTTTAAAGCGAATGTCTAAGCAACATAAATTGCCAAAGTAGAAGTAGAAGTAGAAGTAGAAGCAGAAAAAGGGCAAGCAGCAGGCGAAATATATTTCAAGTGCTTCTTGACTTGCCCTACTTGTTGTAAATTTTTTGCCCAGCCCCGAAAGAGGGAGAAGAAAGGCAGCGAGCATAGGAAAAACAAGTTTCGCTCGCATGTGTTGTGGTCTTTCATCATGTGGCTCAGGCTCAATGCTGGAGCATCAAGTATGCGCACTGTTGGCCAAGTCGGGGCACAAAAACGAGAAAAAAGCCAACCCAAAAATATAGCTGCGTGTGTCTGCTCTCTCTCTCTCTCTTTGCGTGTGTGTGTGTGTGTGAGGGGGCGTGGCAACTGCTTTGGAAAAAAGTGCGTGTGTCTGCATTGTAAAACTTTTAATGGGACGGAGACTCGCTCTCGCTGTACTCGTACACACATATGTGTCCCGCAGGTGCTCGATTGCCACTTCCTGTCGCCCCCCCTCCCTTCCCTCTTCCCCTTCCCGCTGCTCGTTATCGCCATGCCAGAGTTGCCATAATCATTAAGGTTATGGCGCGTGCTTGTGCAGCTGCTAAATCGGGCGTCCTTTAAAAAATTACAGCATGACACTTGAATTTGCTTTTGCCTGCAAATGCATTTTCAATACACACACACGCACACACACACACACACACACACACCTACACCTACACAAGCACATGAAACGCCGCGCAATTTATTTGTGTTTTTGTTTTTGCACATAAATCAAAAATGCGTAAAAATTTATACGTCGTACGCAATGGCAACGCGCGGCAGGAGGCAGCTTGGATGGAGAAGGGAAGGAAAGTGAGCCAGGCAGGCATCTACTTTCTGCTGCCATCATTCAACGCGTCCTTTCCGCTCCCCTTCTCTACCCTCCTTCCTCCCGCCGGCAAACCCCAGGCCCATTATCATCATCAACAGTCAGCAAAATGGCCCCAACTTGAATGTTGAATGCCAAACGGCAGCAGCAGCAGCAACAGCAACAACAACAACTAAAACAACAACTGCCACAACAGCTACAACAACAAGAGCATTGGCAATGGCAGCAACAAGCAGCCGCACCTGAAGCTGCTAGCAAATAAGTTCGAGCTGCTGTTGAGGAGCCAAAGCGAAAGTGAGAGAGGGAGAGGGAGACAGAAGGAGCTGGAGAGAGCGAGGCAGCCAGAGCAGAGTATGAGGCAAGAGAGGCAAGAGGTAGAGCAAGTGGCAGCACTGCCATGTGGGTGTTGCGAGTGGCGCAACAAAAAAAAAAACAAATGGGTGAATTGAGCAGTTCTACAGATAATCGTATAATGGCAAAATGAAAATGCTTTAGGTTTATAAAAAATTTAAGACACCTGATTGGGGTGCCCCCAAACTGCAAAGCTTTCAATATAAAAGGTAGCCTGCAAGCCAAATAAAACTTATTTAAAATAGATTTGCAATTTTCAAAGATTGTTTAAGTTATTGAATTGGGCTTATAGGACCATTAGTGCATGCAGAGCTGCCTCTGTTTGCTACTCTATGTGTACTATGTATTTTATACAAAATTTATCCACAGCCAAAACAAGAAAGCTACGTTCGTATGACCGCCTAGATCTCAGAGACTATAACAGCTAGAGCTATCAAATTTGCTGAAAATGTTCCTTATGATTTGAAGAACATTCAGCTTGTTTCAAAATTTAGCCACGCCCCCATTTGCTGCTGTAAATCGAGAAAGACTACTTGCAAGTGTAACTAAGTGTAATTTTCTTACTTGTTATACATAATATTAATTACTTTCTTACTAAGATAACTTTTTGCCCATACAATATTAAATTGTCTGTCAGCATAGGGTATATAGCATCATATAGAAAATATTAGGTATAGTATAGCCAACTTTTTGGAGCTCTTGCTATTGTCTGCTCTATCTGTATTTAAAACTTTAGACAACATTTTTTAATATATTTTTGTTTAGATATTTTCTAAAGTAATAATAGTTATAGCTTACAATTAGTCCAAGCGCTTAATTGAATGCCTTGCCATATAAGAATTATTTTTATACCCTTGCAGATGATATATTCACTTTGGCCAGAAGCTTGCAACGCAACTTAGAAGACATTTCCGAGCCTATAAAGTGTATGTATTCTTAATCAGCATCAAGAGGGAAGTCGAAATAGCCATGTCCGTCTGTACGTCTGTCCGTCTGTCTTTTGTAACGCAAACTAATCCCTTAGTTTTAGAGCTATCTTGATGAAACTTGGTATACATGTTTTTTATTGCTGCACGCTGTAAATAAGTCGAAACGAGCCGGATCGCAGCGATATATCGTATAGCTGTCATAGAACCTATCGGTCGAATTTTGTTATTTGTTAAGATATCGCTGTGAAACTTTTCCGATATATGTCTAAGTATGCCCTTAAAAGGCTGTCAAAATTTGATTGAAATTAGACCGATATATCGTATAGCTGCCATAGAACCTATCGGTCGAATTTTGTTATTTTTGAAGATATCGCTGTGAAACTTTCCTGATATATGTCTTAGTATGCCCTTAAAAGGCTGTCAAAATTTGATTGAAATTAGACCGATATATCGTATAGCTGCCATAGAACCTATCGGTCGAATTTTGTTATTTGTTAAGATATCGCTGTGAAACTTTTCTGATATATGTCTTAGTATGCCCTTAAAAGGCTGTCAAAATTTGATTGAAATTAGACCGATATATCGTATAGCTGCCATAGAACCTATCGGTCGAATTTTGTTATTTGTTAAGATATCGCTGTGAAACTTTCCTGATATATGTCTTAGTATGTTAAAAGGTTTAAAATTTGTTGAAATTAGACCGATATATCGTATAGCTGCCATAGAACCTATCGGTCGAATTTTGTTATTTTTGAAGATATCGCTATGAAACTTTTCCGATATATGTCTAAGTATGCCCTTAAAAGGCTGTCAAAATTTGATTGAAATTAGACCGATATATCGTATAGCTGCCATAGAACCTATCGGTCGAATTTTGTTATTTGTTAAGATATCGCTGTGAAACTTTTCTGATATATGTCTTAGTATGCCCTTAAAAGGCTGTCAAAATTTGATTAAAATTAGACCAATATATCGTATAGCTGCCATAGAACCTATCGGCCGACTTTAACCATTTTTCAAGATATCGCCGTGAAACTTTACTGATATATGTCTTATTACATATGTATATTAAATGATAGGCAAGTTTTCTTCAAATCGGACAGATATATCATTAAGCTGCCATAGAACCTATCGGCCGATTTAATATGTAGAGTAACTGCAATGGCATAAAACCTTCGGCGTGTCGAAGGTAGCCTTTCTCACTTGTTTCTTTTCAATTCCTATAACATATGCAGCAACTGCTGTGCTAACCCTCGCTGTAGCAGCCCTTTCTGCGTATTGCAGCAACAATAACAATAACAACGACTACAACGAGGCAACACTGTAGTAAAGGCCGTCGCCGCCGTCAGCCGTCGCTACAAGTGCCCATGGCCAGCAGAAGCTGCAAGAAAACGACAGCAAAAAAAAAATGTTAGCAGCAGCGGGGGTTGACGTGGCAGCAGGTGGAGTAGGTTGGAGCAGCGCCACTGGCGACGGGTGGCGCGGGGCGGGGGCGGGTGGGGGCAGGCGCAAAGGTGCGTACAATCATTTTATTGATTTATATGCCGAAGCTATTACAACTGACATTCGAATTTTCCAACAAAATGCTGGCCCAAGTTTTGCCTGTACATGACCAGGCAGGCAGCAGGAGGAGGTGGAGGGCGGAAGGAGGCGTGTGCTGGCGAGCTGAATGGGGAATGAGCAAGGAGGCGTAGCACAACCCCAAGCCAAGGCAAAACCTTTTGTCAATGTTGCTGCTGCTGCTGCTGCTGCCGCTGTTGTTGTTGCACTTGGCTGAATCTGAAGCTCATGGCCATGTTGCCATGCCGCCCCCTCACGCTTCACTCGTCTCCAGGGCAACCTGCAAAGATGAAGACGCAGCAGCAGCAGCAGCTAAGAGGGATGGGGGCCTCCGACAGCGCCTTATATACTTGGGCTGCGTTATGTGTAGCACACTTTTAGGCGTTGCTTTTGTCTTTTTAGTTTACTTACGCCGCCTGGTGGGCGGTGGGCGATGGGCGGTGGGTGTGGCTGACAGACTTGACAGCGCACTCGTTACTTTGACAACACAACTCCCTGCCCGCTCTCTGACGCCGCCTGTGTATCCGTGAGATACTTTCGCGCTGCGCTTTGCACTTGTCTCTCATCTTGTCTTGCGGCCCACAAAACTTTCGCTCTGAAAATCAATTCATCATGAGGCGCGCTCTAGCTCGATTTACAGTACACTTTTGAGTACGTATGTGTGTGTGTGTGTGTATGCTTGTGTGTGTATGCGTGTGCCTGTGTGTGTGCGCTCTAGGGGGAATGTCACTTGGCCAAAAATTAATTAAGGCCAAAATGAATCCCCGCTTCAAAATGTCGGTTTCTATGCCGCCTTCTCAGCATGTATATACTTGTATGTATGTATGTGTGTTTGTGTGTGTGTGTTGGTGTGTGTGCGTGTGCAAAGTCTAATTAAAATTTATATATGCGCAGTTGATAAGTTTTTAGTGGCTTTACTTGTTGATGGGTAGCTGAAGCAGCTGTCTGTCGTCTTGGCATTTAAATTGTGCTTGTTCTTGTTGTTGTTCTTGTTGTTGTTGTTGTTGTTGTTCTTCCTGTTGTTGTTGCTGTAGGTTAACATAAATATAAAATATTATAGCAAAATGCTGCCAGATAAATGAGCTTATTCCCGCAGCTATGTTGGCATGTATTTTAATAGTATTTATGCGCTTCCCTTCCCCCCAAAAAGCAGCCCACTTAGTTTGTCGTAAAGTTTCACTTGAAGCCAACGATTTGGGCTGCAGATGTGTACTTGAAAGACTGGGGAGGGAGGAGGGAAGATTCTAGGTAGTATGCCTGGCTAAAGTGGCATATAATATAGTGCCATAAATCTTGTTAAATATTCCTTAAAGTGTCATTGCTAGGCTAGTGCTTATTTGAGTCTTACAAATTGTAGAGCTAGTCCATGTAGAGCTAATAAAACACGAAACAATACTAAAACATAAGTTATTAACAGTCGAAACGATAAAATAATGTTCGTATGAACAGTCAGATCTCAAACACTAGTAAAGCTAGGCCATCCAAATTTAGTGACCATAAGTCTTATAACAACAGGCAGATTTAGCTGCATTAAAAATTTAACCACGCCCCTTTTTGCGCTTGTAAATGGAATAAAACAACTTGTGAACTTAGTTTTCTTAATCGTTATAGATAACATAAATTTCTTACTTACTTAGAACAATTCTATGTGTGATTAAAGATAGCTTTTTCTCTACAGAATATAAAATATTTAAGTAATTAGTGAACTACTTCAGATTATTAGATAAATCCTTTGCATTTCTCCCCCCTAACACCCTCACTTGTCACTCAATCAGCAGCAATTGCTGCTATAGTTTGCTCCAACTATTTTTACATGGCACATGCTATTTTTGTACCCATTCCCAACCCTCTAGCGCAGCTCAGTGAAGCAGAAGCTGAGAGAAGAGAAAGGAGAGAGAGTGACCGACATTTATGACAAATTTTTAGCAAATTGTAATCCAATTTGACATATTAATTAAGTACATTGTTAATTTGTCGCATTACACACACGCACGCACAGCTGTAATAACAACAACAACAACAACCCCCACAAGGCACAACAAGACAGTTGGCCCCACAGCTGCCATTCGCCAGGCCAGGCCAGGCCAGGCTCTCCTCCTCCTTCTCCTCCTGCTTCTCACTCGTCTCTCCCTTGACACACTAACACAGCTAGAGCTCTAACTGTAAGTAGTGAAAGTAATAGCCAAAAACTTTTTGACACACTTTGCACACCCACACACACACTCTCCATCTCTCTCTCCCGCACACACTGTAAGCAGGGGCCAGCAATATATTTCGGCAGCGCACAAAGAACGCAGTACATAAGAATTACTCGGCCAGAGCCGGGCAACAAAACAGGAAGTTTGCTGTGTGTGTGTGTGAGAAAAAAGGGATAAACATGTGGAAATTTATTGTGCGCGTAGTTAGTTGTATATGCGTGTGCGTGTGCGTGCGTGTGCGTGTGTGTTGTGGTTGGCAAGTGCAGCAAACACACAGCAGGCCCGACATGAACTCAGCTCAGCTTGGCGTACTCGTCCTGGCGTTAAATGAGATATTTAAGTCATTGAGAGATGCGTGCGAGATAAGCAAATTCGGGTCAGCATAAGCACGAGCAGCTCGTGCACCTTTTTTCATACCCTGTAGACGGGGCGCGCCAGTGCCTGAGGGTAGCATAAACTCAGTAGAAAATTGAAAGCAAGCAAACAAAGTTGAAGTTTCACAGGCAGCAGCAGTTTTCCACTTCAACATTCATATTACAGGGTATCTCTTGCACACAACATACACAGTCGTCACTTCAAAAACCCCATTCTGCAGCGCTAACACTGACCCAGCTGCCGCAACCGCAGTCGGCTTAGGGCAATCAAAGTATGTGAGAATAATGCAAAAGGTAAAGTCCGCAAAACTCTACCCTAGTTTATAGAGCAAGAGCGAAAGGGGGAAGGGGGGGGCTTTATTTGCATAGTCGCGCATATCTAAAAAGGGATAATTACTTGCAGCACCTTTTTTTTCTTTAGTAGCTAAACCAGCATGTATTTAAATAGATCACTGGCACAGGGCAAAATGTTGTGCCAGATTCCCACTCAAAAAAAAACGTTGCATACTTTCAGGCGCTGCGATTTAAAAATGACTATAAAATGTTATTTATTGTTGTGTGTGGCTTACTTAAGTTGGAAATGGCTTGCATTTGCCTTAAATATGCATAGAAAATACTAATATATTTTACAGTATTTTTTTGGTATTTTTTTAGCAGTATTTTCATTGGTTTTTAGTGCATTGAAGTGGGAAATATGAAAAATTTAGTTACTTCCCTACCATATTAATGAGCTACTAAAAACCTAACTAAACTTAATGTTATACTAAATAGCAACTGCTCATTATTAATATTGTTTACACAATTCGATTCTTGCTGCTTCTGCTGCCATCACATTTTATGTTTATTAGTTATGCTCTCAATCACATTTATATTCCCTCATTGTCAATTACTAACAATTACCCAATTTATTATTATCAAACACCCGCACACCGCGCACCACAACCTACACCAAAGTTGTTTGTTAATAAATGTCCAAAAGGAGGCACACAAAAATCAAAAAAAAAAAATGTGAGATAAAAATAAATCGCAGATGATAGACAGCCGCTTGGCACACAAAATATGTTCCCACATGGCATATACGAGTATACTCTATATGCGAGACATAAACTATATAGACGCGCTCCCGTGGCGCAGACAGACAGTCAGCATAATCATCATACGCACCGTTGACCGCGTTCCCCCCCTCTCTCTCTCCCACACAGAAGCACAGACACTACATGAATCAAAAACCCAATAAACTAATAGAGAGTCGTTTAAAAGTGCGTTGCTTTAGTTGTCGTTGTCGTTGTTGTCGTTGTTGTTGCTAGTTCAGCGAGAAGGCACGATCCGTGCAAGATTAGATAAGATCTACGTGTGGTGCTTGTATGTTGGCGTTGACAAAGCTTTTTTTTTTTTGGCACAGACAGAGTGAGATAGTTAGAACGAAGCAACGCGCCATGTATGTAGCAACATTTGAAAGCTTTTTGGGCACACGCATTTTACACACACACACACACACACGCACACACGCATGCCTAAGTAAATGTCTGCTATGTTTTTGGATTCTGCTTTCAGCGCTCTTCGTTGCTTAGTCTCTCTCTCTGTGTGTGTGCTTTTTGCCTCGCTTTGTCGATCGCCGCACGCATCGCCTGCTGGTGCCATCAATCTACGCAGCCTACATACCCCACCCTCTTCCAATAGTTAATGCTGCCTTCTCCCTCTCCCTCTCTATCTCTCTCTCTGTCTCTTAGTTTCGCTCTGCTTTCCACTCGTTTGGTTCTGTTTGCCTTTTGTGTGTGCGTGTGTGCTTGATTTAATGGCGCATACCTTGAACTTCACCGAATTTTCGCCATTTGTTTTGATATGTGCGAAAAAAACAACAACAACAACAACAACAACAAGAGTAACAAATTAGTGCCTGCTGTTGTTGTTGTTGTTGCCATTTGATTTCGCATTTTGCCAATTTTGATAGTTTTTTTTTTTTTTTTTGCCCGGCGCGGCAGATCGTGTGCTTGGGGGCGTCTGCGATTTTTTTTTGTTTTGATTGCTGCGTAATCAGAACTATTTCATTCTCGGGGGTTGCCTAAAGTGGCAAACCAAATAGTTTTCGCTGCTGTTGTTGTTGTTGTTGTTGCTGTTTTTCGCGTGAGTCAGAGCAACTTCCCATTTCGCTGGAGGTGTGCGTACACAAATGTTAGATGCAGGCGGTAAATGATAGTGTGGCTTAATTTCGATGGTTAGGCATAAAAGTAAATTATAAAAATATTTATATAAATTGTGAAATTAATAATAATAATTCTAGTAAATTCTATAAGAATATATAGACACTTCTATAGGTATAATACGTATAGTTCGTTTAGTTTTATAGCTATGCAACTTTTAGCATATCAAACTTTGTCAAAAATTGACTACATTTTCGCTGTAAGCACTTCCTTATTATATATAGTATTATATATAGTAATTTCGATGGTTAGGCATAAAAGTAAATTATAAAAATATTTGTATAAATTGTGAAATTAATAATAATAATTCTAGTAAATTCTAAAAAAATATATAGACAGTTTTATGATTACTTCAGGTGTAATTCGTTTAGTCTTTTAGCATATCAAACTCAGCTTATGGCCTAGTCAAAATTCTTGTTCGCTGTAAGCACTTCCTTATTGTATATAGTATTATATATAGTAATTTCAATTGTTAGGCATAAAAGTAAATTATAAAAATATTTATATAAATTGTGAAATTAATAATAATAATTCTAGTAAATTCTAAAAAAAAATATAGACAGTTTTATGATTATTTCAGGTGTAATTCATTGAGTCTTTTAGCATATCAAACTCAGCTTATGGCCTAGTCAAAATTCTTTTTCGCTGTAAGCACTTCCTTATTATATATGGTACTTCTCTCTGGCTTATGTATGTATGAACTATGTGTGTGTAGGGCCATCCTATCATATCTCGCACACTGCACACATAATCGCCACGATAAGATTACATGTTGCCACATGGGCGCAAGGTAAACATATTTTGATGACAATCAAATTAGTTTTTCATTTCATACGATTTTTTTTTTCTGCAATTCCTAGAACTGGCCAGCTGCACACGTGGCCCTTTTTTGTTTGAGCTGGCCTAAAGCAAGCACAAATTTTTTGAAAAAAAAAAAAAGAATGTTGGCCATAAATAGTCGGAAACCCAAAAAGTGCGTATACATTTGCATTATAAACGATTCGCAGCGAGGCGAGGCGCGGCGAGGCAGTTGGTCAGCAGTTAGCAGCGGCGTCTCTCTCTCTCTCTTTCTCCTTTTCTCCCCTCTTTCTCTTTCTCTCTATTTTTCTAGCTTCCTCTGCCACTCTCTTTCTCTCTCTCTCCTCTCTCTGCTGCGTCTGTTTTTTGCGTGCAGGCAGCGAAAAAATAAATTATGTTATTTTTGTGCAAGTTTTTTATTACTCTTTTTGCTGCTGTAGTTGTTGTTGTTGTTGTCGCTGCTGCGGACTTTGGCGCTGCGTTTCGCCTTTGCTGTTGCTGTTGCTATTGTTGTTGTTGCTCTGTGCTTTTTTGGCAATGGCGTGAATGAACTTTTCAAGGTGAAACTAGCTAGAATAGGCAAAGTGTAGCGAAGACGACGACGACGACAGCGACAGCGACGGCGACGGCAACAGCGACGTCAACTACAGCAGCGACGCGTACAGCGCTGCGGCTGCGGCTGCAAAAAACAAGTTAGAATGCGCAATGGAGGTGTGCACGACGCGCAGATACCACGTAGCTGAAGAGTTGCTGGCGTAAGGCTTGAGAAATTTGGTGTATGCTTAGAAAAGTGGGGCTGCACTCTATGCCTGACAACTTTCCCTAATGAAAAGTTTTTAAGCTGAAATTTGCAGGATAGTTACATAATTGATCCATCATAATTGACACCAAATATGCAAGCTCTAGTTTTATAAATAAAATTTTAAACAATTTTAGAAAAAATTTTAGTAAACTATCGTAAAAGGCATCCATCATCTGGTGGGCTACCCCTATAAGTCCCGCTCGACTCGCGTGAAGTGCGCTTGGTATAAAAATACTAGAAGAACTTGCAAAAGAACAGGAACAGCTTTTGTGTGTGCCGGGAAGCGTGTGATTGGCGCTGTTTTGATACTTCTTGTTGTTGTTGTCGCACACGCATTTGCTGCCCGGTTGGGACGGGTTTTTTCCCTTGAAAAAAAAAAAATAGTCAAAGTCAACGCTTGCAAGTCGCCAGCGTTGGATACCACGCAAAAAAAAAAAGAAGAGATGAAAAAAAAAAAATACAGAGGAAAAAGGGGAAGCAAAAGAGAGGCGAGAATCGCGTTTGTTGGACCAAAATTTGAATGACTCCGTTTGCCATAGAGCAAAAGTTTTGGTTCTTGTGGTTTCTGCTGCTGCTGCTGCGACTCTTCTTTTGCTTGTTGTTGTTGCTGTCTTTGGCTGCAAAGTCATTTTTGTGGTCTCTGTTGTTTTCTCGCTCGCTTCGCTATTTTGCTATACTTTTCGCGCTGCCCACAGACAATTGCGAGTAGCTCGTTAATGGTCTGCACTGTGGGCCACAGTGCGAGGCACTTAAGACCGACTTTGTTTCGATTTTCTTTTTTGTTTTTTGGCTTTCCTGTAATTTAGACGAAATTCTGGGTGTCCAGAAACGGGTCAATAGAGAAGTAGCGTGTGCTTTAATAGTGTTCGTTGCCATTGTTCCAAGTCTGAGTCTGTTTGCACTAGTTTACACTTTTCTGTTTAGGTTTAGTTTCAGAAGGCCTCTGTGTCCTTATCAATGCCTGGAATTCACTATATCCAGCTTTAGTTTGCTTCTTTTGTCCATTCCTGCACAGGCTTTGCATTTCGTGTTTCATTTCAGCTGTCCCAATTTCATTATAACCAACTTTAACTTGTTTCTTTTTCCCATTTCTCCACTGTCTTTGGATTTCATGTTCCACTTAAGTTGTTTCATATTCTAAAATTTATTAAAGGCAACTGAAATTTGTTTCTGTTTACCATTCCTTCAATGGTTTCCAATTTTATGTTTCATTTCAACTGTTTCGCAAGCCAAACTTCATTGTTTACAGCTTTTATTTGTTTCTTTCTGATATTCCTTCATTGTTTTTAGATTTTATGTTCCATTTCAACAGTTTCATAACCGCAACTGTTTTAGGTTAATTTGTTTCATTTCACCATTCCTTCATTGTTTTTAAATTTTATGTTTCATTTCAGTGTTTCATAACCTATAATTCATTAAAGGCAAATGAAATTTGTTTCTGTTTACCATTCCTTCAATGGCTTCCAATTTAATGTTCCATTTCAACTGTTTCGCAAGCCAAATTTCATTGCTTATCGCTTTTATTTGTTTCTTTCTGATATTCCTTCACTGTTTTTAGATTTTATGTTTTATTTCAACAGTTTCATAACCTCGTATCTATTTTATGCAGGTTTAACTTCTTTCCTTTTACCATTCCTTCATTGTTTTTAAATTTTATGTTTCATTTCAGCTGTTTCATAACCTAAATTTCATTGTATGCAACTGAAATTTGTTTCTGTTAACCATTTCTTCACTGGCTTTCAATTTTATGTTCCATTTCAACTTTATCGCTAGCCAAAATTCACTGCTTACATCTACAATTTGTTTCTTTCCATCATTCCGCACTGCCTTTTAATTTCCTGTTCCATTTCAGCTGTTTCATACCCCTTAATCTATTATGTTTAAGTCTTATTTGTTTCATTTTACCATTCCTTCAATGGTTTCCAATTTTATGTTCCATTTCAACTGTTTCGCAACCCAAAATTAATTGTTTACAGCTTTGTTTCTTTCTGATATTCCTTCACTGTTTTTAGATTTTATGTTCCATTTCAACTGTTTCGCAACCCAAAATTCACTGCTTACATCTACAATTTGTTTCTTTCCATCATTCCCCACCCCCTTTTAATTTCATGTTCCATTTCAGCTGTTTCATAGCCCTTAATCCATTATGTTTAAGTCTTATTTGTTTCATTTTACCATTCCTTCAATGGTTTCCTTTTATGTTCCATTTCAACTGTTTCGCAACCCAAAATTAATTGTTTACAGCTTTGTTTCTTTCTGATATTCCTTCACTGTTTTTAGATTTTATGTTCCATTTCAACTGTTTCGCAACCCAAAATTCACTGCTTACATCTACAATTTGTTTCTTTCCATCATTCCGTACTGCTTTTTAATTTCCTGTTCCATTTCAGCTGTTTCATAGCCCTTAATCTATTATGTTTAAGTCTTATTTGTTTCATTTTATCATTCCTTCTCTGTCTTTTAGTTTTATGTTCCCTTTCCGCTGTTTCATAACCTAAATTTCATTGTATGCAACTGAAATTTGTTTCTTTCGACCATTCCTCGTTTCATACCTGACATACCCGCGCTGCTCTTCAAAATATCTTCTATTATCTTTTCCAAACAGTTGATTGTTTTTTCGCCATCGCCACTCGAAGTACCCCCAAAACGAAGCCAAGACTCAAGTGCCGCACGCCATGGCCCACGCGCTCCCTTGTAAGCGACTTCTTGGCCAGCCCCAACGTATTTCAATGGTTTGCCAATCAATTTACAACGATACCTAAAGAACAGCAAGAAGAAAAATTGAAAAAATAAAGAAATAAAGAAATAGGAATAGAAATAGAGGGGGAAAAAAAAACTGTTGGTTAATTAATTGCTTGGAACGCATAGAACGCACCATCAATTTATTCAAACTACACGCACAGCCTGAGCTCATGTATTGTGCGTAGCTCTGTGTGTGTGTGTGTGTGCGAACTGATGATGTGTTGTGTTTTGTTGTGCTTTGTATGCAGAGAGTGGAATGATCGCATCTACAATATTTCAAGGTTAACAGAAATTTCTTGGGCTCTGCCACAGCCGTAGCTGACAGCAAATTGCGCCTAGACATGTTGGTCAACTCTCGGTTTTCAGCGGCATAAAGAAGGGTCTAACAATTATGATAGAAATTATTGGTTGGTTCTTGACTTGCTTAGAAATATTCCAAGGGATTAAGAAGCTATAAAGTTTAGAAAGCAGACCTAGAATGAAGGAGATCAAAAAAAAATAGAAAGCTGAGCAAGGCTTAAAAATTCTTAGAAAAATTTCCAGAAATTCCCAAAAAATTCTCTAGCAATTGTAGTGTATTCCCCCAGTCGTCTTGACTGTCTCACTCACTCACGCACTTTGCGGCCAAGCTCTCTCAACAATTTGGTATTCAATTTAATGCGTTGCCTGCCTCCATTTGCATAAAATGTGCGTGAAGTCAGCGGCAGCTTCGGCAAAGAAAAAAACTTTTTGCAGCTATTTTCTTAAATGTTATTGCTGTTGTTGTTGTTATTGCCATTGTTGCTTTTGTTTTAGCACATAAATTGAAATTTATGTTTTGATAATAGGCAAGTGTATCGTTTTATGCATAATGAGCCGCATTAATTGAAGTAGCAGCAGCAGCAGCAGCGCAGGCGACGCCTCTGCAGATCGTGCCACAAATTGGGCACACAGGCGAATGTGAATGCGAATGCGAGTGTGTGTGTGTGTGTGTGTGTGAGTGTTTCACATGACAAGCTGAGGAAATGCTCACACAACGTCAACGTCAACGCCAACGTCGGCGACAGCGTCGCTTGCTGATTGGTGCACGCCAGCAACATAGCACGACAACAACAGCAACGATAGCAGCAGCAGCAACGGCAACGGCAACGGCAGCAACAGCGTCAAATTCTGGCAAATAAAAAATAAACATTTCTAATGAAGTCAATGAACTTTTTTATGCGCGCGATGCGGTAATTTTTTTTTCTTTTCTATTTTGTATTTTTGCTCGCGAAATTTCGTTTTGAGTATTATCAGAAAAAAAAAGCAAACAACTACAACAACAACAAGAGGCTAGGCAAGCTACAATAACTCAAGCTCAAAATTTGCCGGCTGAGTGCAATGACTGCTACAACAACAACAACAACAACAGCAACAAAGCAAAAGGCAAATGGCAACGAAAGAAATCGGAAATAATCTGCTTCATGTTGCGTGGGAGTGAGGCTCCACGTAAGTGACACGCGCAGACCAGGCGTATGCGTGATATTTGATTTGCTCCAACTAAATTCAAACTAAACTATATTAGCTAAGTGTGTCATTGATAAAAAGTGATAGTGTTCGACGCGGCCGTAGCTGTTGTTATTATTATTATGTATTTTTATGCCATTCTTTCGGTTTGTAAACAGCGCCAAAAGCGACTTTCGTTACCTTCTCTCTCCAGGTGTGTGTGTTTCTGTGTGTGTGTGTGTGTGTTGATCAAGCTACGTTCTGCTTTTGTTTTCTTTAACAGGAACGTGCCACAGAGGGCACAAAAAAAACAAACAAACAAAAGTGACAGACTAGCAAATGCCCTGTAGGGCTAGAAAAACCAAAGAAAAGATGACGAAAATTAACTGAAAATAAATCTCAACTTCTAAGCTCGTTTTCTGAATTTTAAAAATATTATAAAAATTTTTTAAAAATTTCTAAAGTCTAAAAAATATTTTAAAAATATTTAAACATTATTTATACACACTAAAAACTGGAATATTCCCATTGTAAATCCAGCGATTACAGGGTAAGCAAATAAAAGACGAAAATTAACTGAAAATAAATCTCAACTTCTAAGCTCGTTTTCTAAATTTTAAAAATATTATAAAAATTTTTTTAAAAATTTCTAAAGTCTAAAAAAAATTTTAAAAATATTTAAACATTATTTATTCACACTAAAAAGTGGAATATTCCCATTGAAAACCCATCGATTACAGGGTAAGCAAATAAAAGTAGCAAAAATCACAAGAACAAAAATTATTAATACGCGTCCAGCAGTCAGAGCAAATTTTTGCTAGACACAACTGAAAGTCTGTAAGCGTGTGTGTGTGTGTGTGCGAGTGTGCGTGTGTGTGCGTGCGTTGCGAAAGTGTGTGTGTTTGTGCGTGCGAAAAGTAAAATTAGAATTTCTGTGCGTACGGTGCGAATGGCTAATCATAACAAAAGGCAGCAAAAAATACAAAAAAAATAAAAACAAAGCGAAAAAAAATAAAAACAGAAACATAGAAAAATCAACAACAACAACAACAACAACTGCTGCTGCTGCTGCTGCTAGCTACAACATAAACATGAAAAGCCAAAAATATACAATGTGAAAAAAAAAGAGAAGCCTTCGTCAAGGTCATGGAAAACTTAGCTACAAAACGGCCGCAACGAAATGCCTCATAAATTTACATTGAGATAACAATTAGGCGGGCAGGGCGCAATTGTCAGATTTGACAGACGGCATGAAAACATTATCAATAGAATCGGATAGAATGGGATGGGGAAACTATTTGTGGGATGCCAGTTTGAGAAACGAACTATGTCGTTGAAAATTTGATAGTTTATTCCCTAATAGAGATAGTAAGTAAAGATAGTTTCTGGGGTTGATTCCTCTTACCTTACATTTTATATATATTTTTTCAGCAATAAAAAATTTAAAAAATATAATACTAAAATCTTTCCTAAACATAAAAAATTTTTAAAATTTTTGATAAGTCAAATTTTGCAATTTTCTATATAAAGTAAATATTCTGTAAGTTAGATTTAAACATTTTTATGTTGCTTACTTTAACATTCGAAATTGAAAAAAATTTGATAAAAAAAATGGGGTAAGAACCCTTACCTAAATTGCAAAATTTTCAAAAATTTGTAAATGATCTAAACTATAGTTTTTATACCCGCTACTCATAGAGTAAACGGGTATTATAAATTTGTTCAAACCGAAAATGCATGTAACAGGCAGAAGGAGACATCTCCGACACCATAAAGTGCATATATTCTGGCTCAGAATCAACAGCCGAGTCGATATAGCCATGTCCGTCTGTCCGCCTGTCTGTCTGTCCGTATGAACACCTAGATCTCAGCTATTATAAGAGCTAGGACATCTAAATTTGGTTACAATATGTATTACTATTGCACGCTGATCAAGTTTATTTTGAATTTTGACCACGCCCCCTTCCGCTCCCGCAAATCGAAAAAAATTGATAACAAACGGAATTTTGGTGCCATATTGTTCATTTTGGGTTTATATAAAAACTATAGCTAGCTAAATGATTGGTATTCATCGGATAATAAACACAGATCGGATAAAAAACACAGCTGGGTAGCGGGTATATAACAGTCGAGCATACTTTCTTATTTGTTTAAAATTAATTTTCTTGGAAAACAGATTAAAAATCCTGTTACGCACTTGATCTTCAAAATCGATTAAATATTTAATAATACGTTTAAAAAATTTGAAAAAAAGAACAAATAGAATAAAAGATAATAAAAACAATTGTTAAAAGAGTCAATAAATTTTTCTACAATTTAAAAAAAAGCATTTTTGTAATAAACTAAATTTCAAAAATTTTCGAATTTGCAGATTTTTGTATGTATTAAGGGTTTCAAAACATCAATCATTTTTCATTCCAAATCAACAACGCATATTTTTTTTCATAATGTTAAACTGCATAGAAAGTGAGGTTAGAACTTCTGTACAGGGTGTTTCTTATACATAAGGGTTAAAAAATTAAATAAATCTTTAATTTATCTAAACCTTTTCCCCCCTCATTCCATAAGTATGCACGGATATTAATTAGTCTACCAGCTGTGCCTATGATTAATCATCATATAGAATATAACCGAAATAACTGATAGATCAATTTATTAATATACTGCCAACTTGTTTCAGTTTTAACTTCGTCTTGTAATTCTCTGCTTCTTAATCTTTGGCTGTGCCCTCAAGTTCTGCTGCTGCTTTTGCTACTTTTGGCCTGGCCAATTTGTTGTTGTCTTTCAAATGCAAAAAACTTGTTAAGTGGACTTTGATGAATCGCCATTTTCGGGCAGCGACGCGTCGTTGTTGCTGTTGTTGCTATTCTGCTTTACTTTTTGCCTATTATTCATGCCTTGTCTCAGCTCATCCCACATGTGTTGCTGTTGTTGTTGTTGCTGCGAATTGAAATTAGAAACAAAAGTCACAGGCAAGCAAAGTGCAGAGTGCGTGCGTGGAGTGGCAAAGAATGGAAGAAGCAAGGCAGGCAAAGAGTAGAGGCAAATAGAGAACATGCGAAGCGGGGTATGCACGACTGGCAGTTGGCCTGTTATATGGGCAAATTAATGGGTCTGCAAAGGGTTAAGAATAAGGCAAGGGTAAGGTAAGGCAAACCACCCAAGCAATCGTCTATGACTTAGGCATACCCCACCGCACGCACCGCTGCCCGCTACAGGGTATATGCCAGCGACGCCCTAAAGAGTTGAGGCGTGTTCGCGCCAAGACGTTAGAAACAAATGGCAGTTGCTCTTGCTCTTCTTGTTGTTGTTGTTGTTGTTGTTGCTGCTGCTGTCGACGTCAACGTCGGCGTCGCTTGGCCCTCGATGCGTGTATTGCATCATCAAATTTAGAAAAACAAACAACAACAGCAACAACAACAACGACGGCAATCAGAACGATTACACGAAGCATAGAACGATGGCCGATGGATTCGTCAAATTCGTTCGTTCAGTTTCGGCAAAGCGAAACGCAACGCTAACGCAGCAGCAGCTGCGCGTATGTGTGCGTGTGTGTGTGTGTGTTGGTGCGCGTGTGTTGCGTATTTATGCTGATCATTGGAATTTTTTTTTGCCTAGACTTTTGCACCAACACCAACACACGCACACGCATACGCGTTTAATTGTTGTCGCTGCTTGCTGCGTCGCTGCGCTGCCTCGCTGCCTTGCTGTAGTTGTTGTTGCTGTTGCCTTTGCCTGTGCGAAAGTGCAATAACCTCGCGAAAAAATTTAATATTTTAGTTTCTTTGGCACGACGCCGGAGCAAAGTCTCAGCCGTAGCTTTTTTCGCAAACGTTTCGCGTGTGTGCAGCCCAAGCGGCGTATGCGTGATATTTGCTACAGTCTGCCAGTTGAGCAAATACGGGAAGCACTAGAAGAAAACTAAGTTTTGAGCGTGAGTTCCTGAGCTTGGCAAGCTTAGAAATTATTTTAAATTTTTTTAAAAATTTTTAAACAATTGAATTAATTTTTAATTTAATTTATTTTAATTTTATTTAAATTTTGCCTGAATAAAATGCGAAAATATTTTCTGCTGCCACTCAACTTCGCTGCTGATGCTATGAACTCCATGAGAACGCACGCAATCATCACATGATTTCTGCCTGCCAAAATTCCCCCTAATGTCATACACACACACACACACACGCATACATATGCACACATGCTGCTGCTGCTGCTGCTGCTGCTGCGGCAACTCAATACGATTTCTAGAACAGTTCTCAGGCGTTTGCAGCACACAAAAGAGCAATAGCAGCAACAACAACAACAACAACGACAATAACTGACTAAGTTGTTTACGAAAGTGCGTGTAAAGCAAGCAATGAGAATTATTCAGTCATTTGGCAAATGGCAACAACAACAGCAACAGCAACGACGACGACAAGCTTTGCCCATTGTTGTCGCCGCTCTGCGTTCTACCTGCAACGTCCCCCACACACACACACACACACACACACACATAGATAATAGCACAAGAGCATAGAAAACTACCTGTCATTATTATTTGTGCCTTTTTTTTGCTATTGCTTTTGCTGTAGTTCGCCTCGTCTCTCTTTCTCTCGCTTTCGTTGCTCTACGCACTGCGCGACTTGAAAATCAAAATGCGCGCATAGAAAACACAACAAAAAAAAAAATGCTCAATTAATTTGGCTTTGCTGCTGTGCTATAAAAAAAAAAAAATTGCCTCTATCGCAGTTTTCAAAGTCAGTAACCCTCTAACCTTGAATATGGCTCCCTCTCGCGACCCGATCTACAGCTTAGCGGCCTGCCTGCCTGGTGTCTGTGTGTGTCCCTCTCTGTTCTTCTGGCTCTTTCATTATGGCACGCAGCAGGGTGCTTCTCTGTGCGTGTGCGTGTGTGTTCGACAGCTTTGAAGCTGCAAGTGCGTATTAATTAATCTCTATTATTAACTGCCAACGACAGCTGAGCAAAGCCTAAAGTAGAGGGTGCAGAGATCAGCGATAGTTCGATAACTTTATATGTATCTATAGTTTTTTCTTTATTTATATAATATTATTTATTATTTTATTAAATTTTTAATTTTTTTTATTTATTTATTATTTTTTAATATTTAATGCAAGTTTTTCCCATAATTTTCAATATATTAAAAACAATTTTTAAAATTTATTAAATTTTTTTATACCCTTGCAGAGGGTATATGCATTTTGGCCAGAAGTTTGCAACGCAACTTAGAAGACACCTCTGACCCTATAAAGTATGTATATATATTCTTAATTAGCAACAATATGGAAGTCGAAATAGCCATGTCCGTCTGTGCGTCCGTCTGTCCGTCCGTCTGTCCGTCTGTCTTTGTAACGCAAACTAGTCTCTTAGTTTTAGAGCTATCTTGATGAAACTTGGTATACATGTTTCTTATTGCTGCACGTTGTAAATAAGTCGAAACGAGCCGGATCGGAACGATATATCGTATAGCTGCCATGGAACCTATCGGTAGAATTTTGTTATTTTTCAAGATATTGCTAAGAAACTTTTCCGATATATATCTAAGTATGCCCTTAGAAGGCTGTCAAAATTTGATTAAAATTAGACCGATATATCGTATAGCTGCCATAGAACCTATCGGTCGAATTTTGTTATTTGTTAAGATATCGCTGTGAAACTTTCCTGATATATGTCTTAGTATGCCCTTAAAAGGCTGTCAAAATTTGATTGAAATTAGACCGATATATCGTATAGCTGCCATAGAACCTATCGGCCGACTTTAACCATTTTTCAAGATATCGCCGTGAAACTTTTCTGATATATGTCTTATTACATATGTTCATTAAATGCTAGGCAAGTTTTATTAAAATCGGACAGATATATCGTTAAACTGCCATAGAACCTATCGGCCGATTAACAATAGTATTTGCAATGGTATAAAACCTTCGGTGTGTCTAAGGTAGCCTTTCTTTCTTGTTGAATTCCTAATTGAGTCAACTTTTTCTAGTTGACTTTAAATAAATAAAATAAATTGTCCATAGAGTCTTATAGAATTCTTACAGCTTCAACTCCAGCTATAAAAATGCTTTATAAAAAATTAATAAAATTTAATATTAAATTTATGCAAATTAATTTCACTTGTAGTTCAATTTATGCCTAACTTTAAATCAAGCCAACTTCCCTTACAAGCTACTCCTTCTTGGTTCCTCATTTAGCCTCTTAAAATCTCTGCTTAGCTACAAAATATTTAATCATAATTTAGCTATATTTTACACTGTTCCCCTTAGCCTTTTTACATCCTGTAAGAGCATCAACTGCTTCGTATTAGCTTGAAATTTTGGCTACCTCGCTGCCAAACTGCAAGTGCGTATGATGAATATTTATTTTTAATTTGATTTTATGACTGGCTGCGCCTCTCGCTTTCAGCCTATTATTATTATTATTGTTATTTGTTGTTCTTGCTGTTTTTGTTGGCAACATTTTGTTGCTGCTGCTTCACTCTATACGCATAGTATAATCATAGATATATCTATCTGAAAAGTATTTCCGTCTGCTAATGACACGATGCTGCTTTTTTGTTGCTTGTTTTTTTTTTGTGATTTTTTTCTAAATGTTTATGGTTTTCTATTTCAGCGCAAAGTGCGTAAGCTGCATGAGTGCTGGTTGCCACTGACTGTAGCAGCAGCAGCAGCTACAACAACAACAACAACATCACGTACAACACAAAATGGCGCTGCGTGTCTCGAATGACAGCTGTCAAATGCTGCGGTGAGTTTTAGCTTTGATTAATGCTCTGCCGCTTGCTAATTTTGCATTTAAAGCATTTACACACACACGCACGCACACACACACGCACATACAGCCACGCACTTTCGAGTGTGTCGAAGAGTTTGACAAAAAAAAAAAAAAAAAAAAAAAAAAATGATTGCTTGACATTTTCTCTGGGGGTGGTCCCCGCGTCTGGGGAACTGTCTAGCCTCAAGTTCGTTGCGAAATCTGCGTGATTTATGTATAGAATTATTTTTAAATTTCTATATGCAGTGCAAGGACAGTTGCTGCAACAAGAAAATAGCTAAAGAAAAGGCTACAAGTTACGGGGAATTTTTTACAATTTTATATTTAGTGCAAAGACAGAAGCTGCAGCAGGAAAATTGCTTAATTAAAGGCTAAAAGGTAAAGAGAATTTTTCTAAATTTTATATACAGTGCAAGGACAGTTGCTGCAACAAGAAAATAGCTAAAGAAAAGGCTAAAAGTTACGGAGAATTTTGCTAAATTTTATATACAGTACAAGGACAGTGATTGCAGTGAGGAAATGGCTAAAGAAAAAGCATTAAGTTACAGAGAATTTTTTTATATTTAAAATACACTGCAAGGACATTGACTGCAGTGGAAAAATAGCCAAATTAAAGGCTAAAAGTTACAGAGAATTTTTTTATATTTTATATGCAGTGCAAGGACAGTTGCTGAAGTGGGAAAAGAAGCTATATTAAAGGCTAAAAACTAGAGAGTTTTTTATTAGCATTTTATATGCACTGCAAGGACAGTGACTGCAGTGGAAAAATAGCTAAATTAAGGGCTACAAATTATAGAGAATTTTTCTCAACTTTATATACTGTGCAAGTACAGGGAAATGGCTAAATTAAAGGCTGAAAGTTACAGAGAATTTCTCTTTATTTTATATGCAGTGCAAACACAATAGTTGCAGTAGGTAAATAGCTAAACTAATGGCTAAAAATTACAAGGATTTTTTGTAATTTCATATGCTATGCAAGAGCAATAGTGTAGTATGTAAATAGCTAAATTAAAGGCTAAAAAATGCAGAGAAAAATTCACAAGAAAAATCTAAAAAAATCTACAAATATCTCTAAATCTCTTCCACCTCTTCACCTGCGATTAGCTTGTCTAACTAAATCAGTTAGCCAGCCTAATCCATTCGCTTGTCACCCGACGTGGCGCACGACATTTCGTCATAACTGTCAACTTAATATCAAAAGCGCATAACTCAACGAGACACTCGCATGGTAATTAGAGGGAGTAGTAATTAAATCGTATGTATAGAAAAGAAAGGAAAGCAAGCAATGGCATCCCACGCACAGAACTGACCACAACAGCAGCTAAACAGCAGCGCAAAGCGGAGATCAAAACGAAACGCAATGCGAAGTGAAGTGAAGAAAAGAAAGGTAAGTCGCGTGTTTGAGTCGCACCTTCGAAATGCCACAACAAAGCGAAGGCAAGTGTGAATGTGTAATTAAATTTTATGAAATAATCCCGAGACGAGTAGCGACACACACACACACACGCTCACTTTACATGATATATGCATATTTTATAGGCACACCTTGTTGGCAGGCAAATTATTTGTCAAGCTGGCCCCCACCGGGCGTATACGCGATTTTTCATTTACTCGTTTTCAGCGTGTAACACATTGTGATTTATGCGAGTAAGTGTGCGTGTGTGTGTGTGTGTGTGCAGGTGTGAGAGAGTGTAGTGTGTGTCTTGACTGATAAGCCCGTTACGCGCTGCCCTTCACTGTGTAAATAGAGCAAACCCTTGAAAATGACTTGGAAACATATTTGAACAGATTGAACAGAGATTGAGATTAGCTAACAGATTAACTGAAGTGCAGGTTTAACTAGCTTGAGGTAGGTAGAGTTAAGATCTACGCTTCATTGAAACTTATTTTCAGTTTTTGTTGCCACGCCCACCGCCCAATCAATAATTAAATCATTTAATTCGATTTGCCAGAGACGCTTTCAAAATGCAACTGTCTGTGTTAAATGCAGCCATTTAAAATGTTGAAAAAAATACTGTAAAATATTAAGGGGGCACCCTTAACTAAAAGTGCAAAAATTTGGAAAAATTTTTAAATGTCTCTCGATTTTTTTAAGAATTTATGGCAGCTGAAAAAATGTGTTTTTTAATTTTTCTTTTCGATTTGAAAACTTTTTCCAATTGTTACACTTTCCGCTCTTTTATGGATTAACTAGCAAATCTTCTCGCTGTTAAGACCTTCCCCATAAATCTCATGTTTCTCACATTGTTATCTCTCTATGGTTATGTATTAATTTCTGCCTTAACTTAATTATAAACTCAGCTGCACAGCTGATTATGCTAACTGCTGCTGCTGCTGCTTGTTTGACACGTAGGCATATGCTAAACGCGCTTATTAATTTTAAACGCAGACCTTAACAACCATCATGAGCATATGCATTATAAGCTGGCCTATGATCATATACATATACATAAATAATCAGAGATCAGCCCTCAACTTCCTGTGTCATAAAACGGTCGCTTAACCTTTGTCAGCTGCATGGCAAAATGCAAAGTTGTTCGAATCATGTTTGAAACTGTTATAAATGCGGTCTATAAAAACGGTTCACAAATGCAGCACGAGGTGGGCCAACCAGTTGCCAGTCAGAGGTCAAGTTGACCACAAAAAAAAGAAAAGAAAAACTGGTCAAACGACCTTGAAAACAGCCGACGAATTCCAAGTTACAATTTACAGCTCAATTTGAATATTTGAATAACCCAGCGAGGGGTGTGACAAATTGATTTTTTAACTTCGATTTTCTATGCCCTAACTGTGGGGTATATATGTACATAGAGCAGAATTAGTTCTTGTATATTTCTGGAATATTATCTAAGGGAAATTTTTAGTTATTTGTAGAGTTTTCAAATTTATCAGCAAATTTACTTCTGGATCAATTTTTCTTTATATAATAAAAAAAAAAAAAAAAAATTATAAAAAAAATAAATAAAAATAATAAAAAAATTTAAGAAAAATTAATCGATATTAGGATTATTTAGAGCTCTCAAAAATCTATATATTTTAAATTTTATAGAGCTCTGCCCGCCTGCCACACGCAACTGCTTAGAAGAAACCCCCCTGTCAGTTGCTTTAAGTCAAATTTACTTCTGGAACAAATTTTCTTTATATAATAAAAAAAAAAAAAAAAATTATAAAAAAATAAAAAAAAAAAATGTAAGAAAAATTATTCGATATTAGGATTATTTAGAGCTCTCAAAAATCTATATATTTTAAGTTTATCAAGCTCTGCCTGCCTGCCACACGCAACTGCTTAGAAGAAACCCCCCTGTCAGTTGCTTCAAGTCCCATGCAAAGCCCTTCCTCCTTTTTCCCCCGCCAGGCTGACCTTCTGCACAGGTTCAATAGCTTCATGCAGGTTGGCATAGAACACACACGTTTTATAGTTCTATAATTAAATCTATGTTATATACGTTGCCTGCCTGAGCGTGCGTTCTTTCTAATCACATTTTCAATTTTTTTTTTTGTGCGTTTTGTCGTGGTGTCAGTGCGGAAATGAACGCACCAAAAAAACCAACAAAATTCAAAAGAAAACAACAACAACTGGCAATGTAAACTTTATGATTGAAGGGCCCCAACAGCAACAACAACAATAACAACATTTAATTGATATACGCATTGATAGCGCAGTCCGAAACTTTTCGGCTTCGCTTTTCGGGTTTTCGGTTTTCTAGAAGGGCAACGCAATGCTTGCCTTGGCGACTACTGAGTGTGTGTGTGCGTGTGTGTGTGTGAGCGAGTGCGCTTCATGGGGGCCCTTAACGAACTACACTCTACGCTAGCGATACCAAAGTGCCCAAGGTCAGCAACAACAACGCGTCGAGCGTCAACAAAAAAGCAAGTCGAAATATTTGTTGTAAGCAAATGTGTAACGTCAGTCAAGTTCACACTAACTTAATAGTTTATAACTAAAGAATAAACTCAAGAATTTTTCACAGCGAACTAGTAGAATAATGTAAACTAGTTCTTTATGGGTCTCAGGCAGGCGCTAAGCTGTTACTTAGTGCGAATTCTTAGCTAAATTTAAAAGGAAGAGCTACTATGCTAGTCTAATATCATACATAGGAGTAATTAGCACAATTCTGTGTCTTAGCTTTTCCATTTTGTATACCCTACCTCATGCTATACGCTTTCATACGCACCAAAAACCCATTGAAATTCTTATTCTGTCAAGCCCTTCACCAGCTTATTCTGCACATTTCACTTTGATTTGACCTTGACGCACTTCTAATTACAATTTGCTGTGGCTCGCTTTAATTGCATGCGTGTGCGTGTGCGTATGTGTGTGTGTGTGCGCGTGTGTGTGTGTGTGTGTGTTTCTAGCTAATTTAGCATTCATTTTCAACAGGTTTCGAAAAGTATCTGTATCTGTAGCTGTAGCTGTTCCGCGTTGTACTGCAAATACAAATCAGTTGCGTAAATAATGCGTAAACTACACTAACAACAACAACAACAACAACTAAGACAATTTTTCAAAATATTTTAAACAAAAAAAAAAAACTGCGGCTTGTTGAGGCGTTTATAAATTACAACGGGGCGACAGGCCCAGAGAGCATAAGGCATTTTGATTAGCAGCTGCAAAAAAAAAAAAAAAAAAAAAAACCTGAAAAAACACTAACAAATACCAAGACAAACACACTGAAAAAATATGCGTGAGCCAACAACAACAACAACAACAACAAAGTGACAAAACGCACTGACGAAAAGTTCGAAACGAAGCGAAATGAAACGAAAATTCGTTGTCGATGCGATGCGTGTAGCCCTGAACATAACCTTGAATCGAGTCGCCTCGCGTCGTGTCGCGTCGACTTTGCCTGAGTGTGTGCGTGTGTGTGTGTGTTTTTTATTTAAAGATTCGTTAATTTTTTTTTTTCATAAATTTTTTTACTGCTGCTTTTTGTTGAATAATGCGTTAGAGCGAGGCGCAGCGAGCGCGAGCGCAAAAAAAAGTGCGTTACGCAGCCGAACAGCGGCGCGGCAGAGTGAGCGAACGTGTGAGAGAGAGAGAGTGATAGTGGGAGCAAGCGAGAGCGCGCTATGTGCGTTCGGGTACCTAGGCCTAAGCGCAGGCACAAGCAGAAACTTGAGTTATGCGTCGCATTTTGTTTTTTTTTTTTTTGGTATCGGTTGCGTGGGCTGTTCGCATGCGCTGCCCTTCGAGGCAGTGAGAAGCGCAGAGAGAGGCGGCAAATATGCAAAAATGTGTGAGAAGCGCAGAGAGAGGCGGCAAATATGCAAAGATCTGTGAGAAGCGCAGAGAGAGGCGAGAGTTGGCAAAAATTGTAAGCCAGTTAAAATTTTAAATAATTTTTTTCTAAAATAAAAAAAAAAATTTAGACAGTTAAAAAAATTTTAAAAAATTAAAAAAAAGCCAGTTAAAAATTTTAATAATTTTTTTCTAAAATAAAACAAAAAATTTGAACAGTTCAAAAAAAATTTTAAAAAATTCTTAAATAGAAATTGCCAAGTTTAGCTTCTCAATACGTCTAGGAAAAACCGCTTAGCTCAAAAAATTCCACTCTAAAAATACAAAAATAGAAAACTCTTTGCACAGAACTCCAACTAAGCTCGCAGACCTTATGTAGCGCACTTCTGCGTTCTCACAGCTCTTCAATTTGTAGGCTCAAGAGGCCGAGCAAACTACGAAATTGAAGCACAAAAGGCAACAGCGAATGACGAAGAGGCAGCAAAGGCAGCGACGACGACGACGACGACGACAACGAAAACGAAAACTTTGGCAAACGCATAAAAATTCTGCGTACTGTGCGTGCCACAGTGTTTGTTTGACCGAGCTTGAGCTTGAAACAGGGCCTAGAGAGGCCCAAAAACCCAAACTGACAATATGTATGTTTCTAGGCATACAAAATGCGGCTACAAAAACCAGTAAATTTTGTCTTGTGAGATCAGCAATGCGCAGCGTGTTGCCAACTGTGCCTAGCCGCTGCGTCTCTCTCTCTCTCTCTGTCTGTTTGCTTAGCTCTAGCTGTATGTATGCGTATCTCACACGCATTTTGTGCGTAAGGTCGCAGCTTCGCAGACGCATTTATAAAGCGTACAATAACCGGTAATTATATGGCCAAACATCGGCTTAGGCTCGCAGGCCTCTCGACTGAATGACGCTGCAAAGCGTTGCCTGAGAAAACTTTTTAGCTAGTTTCTGTTTCTTTTTTTACTGTCAAATAAATCTTTGCCGCAACTTCCGCATTTCGATTAAAAAAAAAATAATTTTGGGTTTTTTTCGGGAATTTATTTGCAATTTTATTTTTTTTGTACTCAAACCGCGCAAATTCGAAATTTTATTCAAGCTGCAAACCCAAATGCGCGAAAACTTAACGAAATCGACTTTGCTTTGCGCGCGTCACTTTTGCTTTCGTTAAGTCGTTAGAGCTAAATTCGAAGAGTCTGTTCCACCTGCAGCAAGGCGTGCAAAAGAGACAAAGCGATGCGCATTGCACTCTCAGCAGCAGCTGCGCTCTCTCAATTAAGCATGGCTGCCTTCCCCTACTCTCGCGCTCAATTGGCTTGCGTTCTCCTTCTCGCCTGCAGGCGGCATGTTCCTGGGCAAGGAGGCTGCTGCGCTTTGTCTCGCTCTCGCTGCAAGATCGCATGGCTTGGCTTGTTTGATTTGCCTTGGTTTGCCTTATTAAATTGTTAAAATTATAAGTAAATTATGCAAAGTTTTTAACTATTTTATCTGCATTTTCTGGTCGCACTTTTTTGTTGATATGTAATGTTTTTAGCGTTTTTTTTTTCGTTACGTTTTTACACCTTTTTTAAGTTGTTTATCTGCGCAAAGTGTGCGAGAAGTGTGCGTTGATTTTCTCGATAGTGTTTGATAATTTTTTATCTGCCTGCTTGATAAACTGAGCGAGGGAAGTTGCAGAATTGTAGGAAATAAAATTCGAAAAATCTATGGAAAAAACAAAAGTCTTTATCTGGCTTAGTTGCTCTTCCTGCCACTTAATTGACTGTTGGGCATATTTTTCATCATTTTCCACTCTAATCTGAAAACAAACAGCCTCAAAAACAACTTGGCAATAAATGTCAAAAAAAAAATGTGAAAAATAAAAAACCGAGTGGGCAATAAAAGCGATGCTGTCAAATACCAAAAAAGTTGTAATGACAGCTCAAAAAGGACAGCAGCAACAACAACTGCCAATACAAAGACATTAACATGTGGCAAGCACACACACACACACAAACATACACACACTTAGCTGACCGCCGCGAAAACAAAAACAAAGCGAAAAGCAGAAGTCGAAGTCGATGTCGATGGAAGACAAACAACATAAATCGGGCCAAGTAACTTGAAGGTCCTTTTCATTGGCCCTAAACGAACTGAACTGGGTCAGTAGAGGGCAATACGTTAAGTACTCTCCTTGGGGGACAAGTTACAGCATCTTCCCCACCCTTTTGCCTTGTGCCCACGCAAACAAATTGCTGCGTTAATAATGCCAATAACAAACACAACAACAACAATAACAACAAGTACTAGGAACATGGTGGAGTCTATAAAAAATATGTGCAAATATTTTTGATTTTCTTAGTAGCGCATAGAGAGAACTTTCTCAGGAATTGTTTTTATGTCGTACTTGCGAATGCTTCACTAGCTTCATGGAGGAGCCTCACTTACGTGGAAGTCAGCAGGGTTTATCCCTTATTAATAGCATAGAGGGAAAAAAGTGGAAAAGCTGAGAGATGAAGAGAAGAGAAGAGATTAAAGAGAACATTAAAGGGTGTCTTTAAAGGAATATCATTAATTTATTTTAATATTTATTTATTATTTGAAATTAATTTAAATATAAAATACACAACATTTTTAACCAAAAATTTCGAAGAAATTTTACCAAATTAAGTCAACAATAAATTAAAATAAATTAATAAAAAGTGTTGTTTAAAATTTAACCAGCAAAATAGTTTTTTTAATAATTAAAAATTTTAAATATTTAATAAATAAAAAAAAATGATAAAAAATTTTAAATTAAAATTTTACAAGGAAAATGCATTTTTAAAAAAAATTAAAATTTAAAATATTTAACAAATAAATTAAAATAAATTGATAAAAAATTGTATTTAAAATTTTACCAGTAAAATAATTTTATTAATAATTTTAAATATTAAATATTTAACAAATAAGTTGAAATAAAATTATAAAAAATTTTAAATTAAAATTTTGCAAGAAAAATGTATTTTTTTAAAAAATTAAAATTTAAAATATTTAACAAATAAATGAAAATAAAATATTAAAAAATTTTAATCAAAATTTTACCAGTAAAATAAATTTTTTAATAATTTAAAATTTTAAATATTTAACAAATAAATTAAAATAAAATATTCAAAAATTTTTAACAAAAATTTTAGAAACAATTAAACTTTTTAAAATTTTTAATTTTTAATTTAAAACAAATAAATTATTTTTATCCATTAAAAAATGAATACTCTCATCTTAAGTTCCTTCAAAATTTCTCAGCATTTCCCACACTTTCCACTCTGCCATAAGCTAAAGCGCCGCGCTATAAATCCACTAAGCGCAGCATTGCCACAAACATCTATAAAATTCACACCCACCCCCTGGCACCCCTGGAACTACTTTCACTTTCGATACTTCAACCCCACAAACAACTTTCCGTACACTCCTCCCCTCCCAACCATTCCTCCCCCGTCAGTCAAATATTTTCTATCTTGCGACTGGCATCGCCTTTGCGCGCTATTCATGCAGTTTCCTAGACAGCCGAGCAGCATTTTCCTTATCAATTTAATGGCCAAGTGGCGTCAGCCATGGCCAAAAAAAAAAAAAAAAAAAAGCCAAAGGAAAAATACAAACGAAAGCGAAAGCCAAAATGAAAGCAAAAATGTTGAGAAATATTTTACAAATGTCACAAACAGCCAAAGCAAAGGGCAACGGGACAACCGACAATGTCAGATTTGGGCAGACACACTGCACTATATAATCAAATATATATAGATAAATTTCTAACTGTGCTTGTCTATGTGTGTGTGTGTGTGTGTGTGCTGTACATAAGTGAAGCATTTAATGGTTGAAGCGGCTCCAACTTCGCTTGTGGCAAATGTCGCCAGAATGCAATAACTGTGTCTGGCTCGCCCACCGCCCCCGCCCCCCTTTCTCCTGCTGCCTTTCGCTGCTGCGCGAAACAAGGCCAAAGATTAAAAACAAACTACTTACATAGCTCTCGCATATATATGTAGAGCAAAGATTTCGCTTGTTGTTCTCATGTTTTTCTCAGTTAGTTTATTTTGCCACAGCAATTTTATGATGCCCATCTCGAGGCGCCACGCAGTCGGCTTCCTTCTAGGCTCGATTCAACTTGCCGCTGCCGCTGCCGCTGCTGCTGCTGCCACAGCAGTTTTGGTCTCCACTTCTGCTGCTTCCACTTCATCTGCTTCTTCTTTTTTTCGCTGCTTTCACTTGCAACATTATCAGTTCATTGTTGTTGCCTCTTGTTGTGTGCTGATTGGATTGCTTCCTCTCTCTCTCTCTCTTTCTCCCTCCCTCTCCTTTGCTGCTTTGTTTTTCGCATTTTTCCAGAACTAATTTGAATGATTTTAGTGCTCCGCTTGAATGAATCTCTTTGGCTTCTGATGCGACTTCCTTTTGTCAGCGGAAGGGGGCAGGCAGTAGGCCTGTCATATAAATTTCTAGTTTTTATTATCATATTTTTTTTCTTTTCGACAGATTTTGTTGTCAGTTTTGTTGTTGTTGTTGTTGTTGTTGCGCTGCTGCCAAGTTGTAATAATCGTAAATCGCTATCTATACAAATATTGTGCATAAAATTTACAAATTGATAAATTGATGGAAAGCGAAGCAGAGACAGTTTTCTTTCTTAGTTTGTTTGTGGCTAGAAAAGTTTTGTTTATGCTGAGAAAAGAATCGAGAAAGGAAAGTGGGAACACTTTGATACAGTTTAATGCCTAGAACACATTTCCCGAAATATAGCCTGGATAAAAATTAAAAATTATTGTTAACTAATTTTTATAATAATTTTTTATATAATTATTTCTTAATTTAGGTTTTATATTATTTATTTTAATTGCTAATTTTAAAATATTTATTATATTAACAATTGAGTTAATATTATTCTTAATATGATTTCGAATTATTTAGAATATTTATAAAAATTATATTTGATATGTATTTCTATTTTATATAATATATAAAATATTATGTTTTATTTATAAATATTTTTAAAATTTCTAATTATTTATTCCAAATTATTTACTTAATCATTTTTATGTCTACTCAATAAGTTGATTTCAAAAAAATATTTAAAAATATTTAATAAATTAATTAATTAATTTAATTATTTTTGAATCATATTTCTCTCTTTCTCCCTCTCTCTCTCTCTCTCTCTCTGTCTCCTAGTTTGTTTGAAATTAAATCTAGAAAGCAAAGTGGGAATATTTTCTGATAATTTTATGCCTAGAAAACATTTAAAAAAATATAAATATAATATAATTTAAAATAAATATTATTTGTAAAGCTCAAAATTTTTTTATCACAATTTTATTTTAATCATTATATTATTTATTATTTTATATTATTTTTATAAATTGCTAACCTACAAATATTTATTATATTATCAATTGAGACATAATTATTCTTTATATAATTTCTAATTATTTTAAATATTTATAAAAAATATATTTTAAATGTATTTTTATTTTATATAATTTTTTACATATTATATTTTATTTATAATTATTTTAAAAATTTCTAATTATTTATTTCAAATAATTTTTGTTTTCATTTATTTGTCTACTCAATAAGTTCGCTTCAAAAAATATATAAAAATATTTAAAAATTAATTAATTAATTTAATTATTTTTAACTCGCATTCCTCTCTCTCTCTCTCTCTGCTCCTTTTCTCTTCCCTGCCCCATTAAACTGATTACACGGCATTATTATTATTAATAAACATATATCAAATTGCATAATTTGCATATTTCTGGGACTGTCCTGCAAGCCTTTTGCCACAAGGCACAAAAACATTACCAGCTGCCCCAGCAGGCACGCACCTTCAAAAATAAAACGAAAGGCAATTCAGGTCACTTACGGGGTCGCGGGGGTCAAACAGAAATTGTAAATGGAAACGCAATTTTGCAATAAAAATCCATTGAGCACAATAATGAGTCGAGGCTTGTACTAGATTAAAATGTCGCGTTCTCGAACCAAGCCCCCAACAAAAAAAAAAAAAAAAACGCAGTCAAAAAGGAGAAGAGTAAAATGAAGGATAACAATAATTACGAAATGATGAAATTACTTAATTGTTTTGCCTAGAATATTTTTGCCTTTCGCTGCTGCGTTATTGTCACATTAGCTCCACAGCGGGTGCCTGACAAAGAGCAACAAGAAATTTCCATTAAAATGCAATAAAGCACACACACTACAACTACCAAAAAAACAACAACAAACGGTTATAAAGCTAGTGAATTTATGAGAAAATAATAAAATGAAAAGGAAAATGTTGTGCCTTTCATTTGGGCTGGGCCCACGGTGCGTATGTGTGGGCGCTGCGCTGCGATTTCGTTATGAATGTTTATTCCTTTTGACTTTATGGTCATTAGCACACGCACTCAAGGTATGCGTGTGTGTGTGTGTGTTGGTGTGTGTGTGTGTGCAACGCTTGACCCTTTGTCACACATCGCGTATACGCAGCAGTTATTACGCATACGCCGCGCTGAACCTTTTTTTGATATATGATTTCGTAATACTTGTGATTTTTATGGCAAGCCTGTGATTTGAGTGGGGGAACAGGGAAAAAGCAAAAAGGGGTGTAGTGCGGCAAATAATATACTTAAAATTGAAATTAAATTCGAAGCAATTTGAGTACTCAAACTCAATTTAGAATTTTAAAAATTATTTCGAATTTTTATATAATTTTTTTCTTATTCTTTGCGCTGCTCTTTCGTAATAGTAGCGCATTGAACTGTCACCTATGCCAGCCTACCTTCCCTTACCTGGCCCAGTGCTTTGATTTATGATCGTATTAGTTTTCTACACACATTTTCCGCATATTTTCCTTTACACACACACACACACACGCGTTTTATGGCCAACCTGCTGAAAATGCAAATTACAATAATTATGTGAGGTATTTGCCCTTTTTTTTCTATTTTTTTTTCCACTACTCCTTCCACTGCGGTGTTTGGCTTGCGTGAAAAGCTGGCGAGTGCAGCACACACCCTCGTTGATTTACGCACCTTCTACCTGCCCCTCCCCCTCGCCCTCCCCTCTCCCTTTCTCCTTGCTGCGTATTTTGATTAATCACCTTGACGGGGCATCGCAAAAGTCAAGCGATTTTAATGGAGAATTTCTAGGTTTTAATATCTTTGTGGCTTAATCTAGCTTTGTGTGTCTGTGTGTGCGTGTGTGTGTGTGTGTGTGTGGCAGAACTAACAAACAGACAAACCAAAAACAGCAGCAGCAACAACAACAAGAACAAGAGACATTTCCGGCTATTACAAGCAAAGCCGCAACGTAGTTGGCTGCAGAACTAGAGGCAGCATAAAAGCAGCAGAAAGAGAGAGGGAGGAAGAGAGGAAGAGAGGGAAAGGGAGAGGGGCACACAAATGACCTACCATACAAGATTTTACATTCAGCAAAGGCGCAGTTGAGCAAGAAGTGCGCGTTGAAAAAGAAGTGAAAGAATTGAGCGCAGGGCATGGAGTGGAGGCAAGGCTTGCCACATACCCTGTAAAAAACTTGTAGTAATTGCGCATTAAATATGCACTAATTATGCTGCTTTTAAAGCTCTCAGTAGCCAGCATATTAAACTGGCAATAAAAACCCAATATACCCCACGCAACGCACAACATGCAGGGTATGATTTGTAGAAGCAGCATAAGCTTTGCCAGATCATTAATTAAAATGTTGCTGGACCAGTTCTTGAGCGCAGCATAGAGAGGGAGAAAGAGAGAGGGAGAGGGAGAGCGAGCACAGGCAAAACTTACAACAAACGCAAAAGCTTCGACCGCAGCAGCAGCGGCAGCGGCAGCAACGCAGCGAAGCAGCATTAATAAGAGATCGCACGCTTTTTTTTTTTGTTTAATCAGCGCACATAGAACATAGAAACGCACACACGCAATCGCACGCACACACACACGCACATCGCATAGTTTTATGCTTCGGTGTGCGTGGCCTCTGGCATACAAAGTGCGTTGGTTCTGCCGTCGCCCTCTGCCCGCTGCCCGCACGCATTCCACGCTTCGCATTTGCTGCTCTGCGCTTTTTTATACGTTCGTTGCGGCGATGAGGTAATCGCCACATGCGTGTATGCCTAGGCCTATGTGCGTGAGTGTGTGTGTGTGTGTGTGTGTGTGCGAACATAAAGCTCTGTCGCTTGCGTTGCACGCGCTGCTGCCGGGCCCCCGCTCCTCTGCCCGCCCTTCCCACGCTTCGCTGGCCTTCTTCGCGTTTAGGTTCTACGCTGTCCGCTCGTCTACTTAGCAGCGACGTCTTAGCAGCAGCAGCACTGCCAGTGCCAGTGGCAGCAGCAGCGACTGAGGCTGAGGCAGATTATGGCCCTTTGACATCCCATAAATTTCATGTCCACGCAGCGCAGCGCCACATTGTTAGAAGATTAACGCTAGACAAGCTACAGCAGAGCTTCTAAGATCTAAGAGAACCGAACCTAATATGCTCTACTAAGTGCTTGCACTATAATTAAGTCAATTCGATTATAGAAATAATTATATATATTTTAAAGTATTTTTCATTTTATTGAAAATTCTTGATAAAAATATAAAAAATATTTGCATAATTAAAATAATATTCAAAAAAATTATAAAAAATTGTCTACCTAAATTTTAAATAATCTTTAAAGAAAATTTAAAGTATTAAGAATTATTATACATATAAAAATATAATAATATAATTAATATTAACACACAAATATAATTAAAATAAATAACATAAATATAAAAAAATATTTTCATAATTAAAATAATTTTCAAAAAAATTATAAAAAATTGTCTGCTTAAATTTTAGGTAAAATATCAAAAAAAAAATTTTAAAATATTATTAAAATATATACATATAAAAATATAAAAATATAATTAATATTAATACATAAATATAATTAAAATAAATAATATAAATATATAAAAATATTTTCATAATTAAAATAATATTCAAAAATATTATAGAAAATTGTCTGCTTAAATTTTAGGTAAAATATCAAAAAATATTGTTAAATATAATGAATAAATATATAAAAATAAATATTTAATATTAATACATAAATATTTTTAAAATAAATAATATAAATAAACCAAAATAACTGCCTCACTTAATTCACTCTTTATTGCCCTGATAAAATTGTAATTATTTTTACAGCGCTTGAATTTTGTTAGAGTATAAAACAATAAAGAATCTGGCAACGCAATGTTGAAACTAGTTTGCCACGATAGTTTCCATATAGACTTACAATATGTATGTTTTGCTGTTGTTGTTGTTGTGCCTGTTCATTTTGCATTGAGAGAATTCACTGTAAATCTCTGCTTTAGTTGTTGCTTGTTGTTGATTTATGTTGTTGTAGCCGTAGCGCACACATGCGACATGGACACGAATCATTACACACACACACGCACACAGATGCATATGGTGATTTTTGGCAGAGAAATTTGTGTGTTTTATTTTTGATTATATGATTTGATTATATACGAACTACAACATTATTGTAATGATTTAAAAGGGCCATTTGCCTGAAGACGAGTTCAAAGGTTGCGCACGCAGGTAAAACGCACACGAAATTGTTGTAAAAGTTCAGCTTGACGGCCTGTGCCAAAAGCAAGAAAAAAAAGGGTCAAAGTTGTTGAAAATCAAAAAAAAAAAAAAAAAATTTATTGGTTTGTTGGCAAAATGGATAAGCGGCGTGGGAAAAGCACAGAAAATTTATGTTAATTTTAATTTACTAACATAATGACTTTCATTAGTGTTAAATAAATTTAAATAAATTATTACAAATTTGTCATTTAAAAAAAAATAATAAAAATTTTTTAATATTTATTTATTACAAATATATTTTATATTAAAATTTATTTAAATATTACAAAATAAATTTTATAATATTATAATTATTAAAAATTTGTCATTTTAAATAAATACATTAAAAATATTTATTCAAATAATATTTTATATTATAATTTTAAAAATTTGTATTTTTTCTAAAAAAATTATAATAAATATTTTTAAATTTATAATAATTAAATAATAATACATTTTTTAATATTTTTTAATTTTTTTAATATTTTACAAAAACTGAATTTTTATAAAATAAATATTTTAAAAATGTATATTATTTTTTAGAGTATAATAATTAAATAATAATACACTTTTTAATATTTATTTATTACAATAATATTTTATATTATAATTATTAAAAACTTGTCATTTAAATATAAATTTAAAAAATTAAATATTTTTAAAATAAATATTTTTAAAATTTATATTATTTTTTAAAGTATAATACTTAAATAATAATACATTTTTTAATATTTATTTATTACAATAACATTTTACATATTTTCCTTTCAACCCCAAAGTCACTTCCACACGTTACTATTGCGATAAAGGAGCGCAAATAGTAGCGGAAGCTGACTCAGCAGCATTGCACACACGCCTAGAACATTCCTCAAGCAGTGCCAAAAAAAAAAAAAACAATTAAAAGCGATAAGCAAAATTCCCATGTCGACGCAGTTTGCACTTATCGCTTTGCACTGCACGCACCACGCCATGCCGCGATCCACGCAAGCAATCGCCATTTTCGCGCACCCAATGGGGAAACAGCTGAGCGCGCCAATTCACTTGTGCTCTCGCTCTGCCGCAGTCGCTGCAGTTCTAAGCGATAAGCTGCAAATATGTATTGCAATTTGTGTATAGCTATCCCGCTTGCACTCGCTCGCCAATCTCTTTGCGTTGACACTTGCACACACTTGTGCTCTCACTCACGCGCTCTCTCTCTCCGCTCGCATTGCAGTTCTGAGCGAAAGCTGCAAACAAATTTGCACTCTATTGTATGGCCATCCCGCTCTGGCTTGCGTGCACAATTGCAGCTGCTGAGCGATCGCCATTTTTGCGCAGCCAATGGGGAACGAGTTTGGGGCGCTCTACACTGCAGTTCTGAGCGAAAGTTGCGAGTGCAATTCGCATGTGTGTGCCATCTCGCTCGCGCTTGGGCGCGCTTGCGGCAAATGCTCAAAGAAAACTAATTAGCTGCAAATTTGCCAGACATGTGAGAAAATTGTTTAATTTGTTGTTGTTGTTGTTGTTGTTGCCACGTTTTGCACATCATGTAATGGCTAAAATGATTGATTAACTTGAGCCGCCTCAAAGATGCGCCACATCGCTGTGTTCTAATTGTTATTGCTGTGTAGTTGTTGTTGTTGTTGTTGTTGTTGTTGTTGCTGTCTCTCATTGCGGCAAACTTAACCAAAGTCATTAATTTGCAATTAGTTTTGAGGCCGTGTGGCACGCGTGGGAATTGAAGTTGGAATTGGCAAAGCAATTGGCTGCGATTTGCAGAGCGAAAGAGAGAGGAGAAGAGAGAGCTAAGGTACTCAAAGGGCAGCAAATGTTTCTAATTACGCAGCCCAAAACCAGCTCAACCCATTTCAACCCCTCCCCCCCTCCACTCTCTCTCTGCATTACTTTCTTTTTTAATATTCACAATTGCCTGCGCTGCCTTTTGTTTTTGTCGTTTCCTTGCTGCTCCTTTCCCTCCCCCCCCTGCCCTTCCTCATCCCCCTCCCCTTCCCCCAGCAAGCGCTTCTTACACTCAATTGAATGCTTCCAGTTGCTGCAAAACTTTGCTCCACATTTACAATTCATGCATAATAAACAAATAAAAAATATTGCTGTCAGTTGGGCTGACAGCAGAGATACCCCTTAATGGTCAAAATGTTTTTCAAGCATAGATAAATTTTTAAAAAATAAATATATAAGTAAACTCGACAAAAAACTTCTACTTGTGGCAGCTTCACTTAGACTACCCCTTTGTGTGCGCGCTGTAATTACAGGGTATGCACAAATACGCCGAAAATGTTGTAAAAACGCGCAGCAAAACATTTGGCAGCAAAGCATCTCTTCTATCATTGCCTCTCCCTCTCCCCTCCCTCTGTCCGTCTGTCCTTTTCGGGCTTGCTCTAACCATTAAAATTGTGCAAGTTTTTCAAGCATTTCTCTGTGTTTATTTTCTTCTCTGTTTCTGCATAAAATAAATATAAATAAAGCATAGCCAAAAACTGACGACTGCGAAAATGTTGTGGACATTTGTGGCAGCCACAGTTAGCTGCTTCTACTTCCTCCTTCCTCCCCCTCGGTTAGTTTTGCGCTGGGTTTCTTTTCGCTTAATTTAATTTATGTTTAACCTTTTTGAAGGTCTTGTAATGGAATTAAGTACTTAAGTTTATGATGTGATTATGCGGCAAAGTGCACACAAATCTCAAGTAGGTAGAAAGTGTGAGGCAAAGTGATGGAGTAGCAAGCAGCAGAAAGTTATCGATAGTAATGCGATAGTTTTGCTGCTGCACTTTAGCTTTGTTTTAGGATTATCCTGGCACACTCTAGGCATTAACTTTCCATTAGATTTCTTCTGCTTCTTCCTCTGCCAAAGACCTTTATCTCTCTCCCCTCTTTCTGCCCACCCTCTACGCATCCCCCATTAGCAACTGATTCTATCTGCAGCTTTTTCGTTCTGCTCTCCAGCTGGACTACGTAGATTACATAATTGTCCGGTGGTTGCACAGGCAGCGACGTCAGCAGCGACGTCAGCGCGTGGTGCGATTGATGGATTGCATTCTGAGTGTTGCCACACAATGAGTAGGGAGAGGGAGAGAGAGAGGCATGTAAAGCAGAGCGAAGATCAAAGGCAAAGGCACAAAAACAATTTACAGAAATTACGACGGCAGCGGTGGCAACAACTGCGCCATCAGCAACATTGCAACATACACCAATACACACACAGCTAACACACACACACACACTGGCACAGTGGAACACGCCGACCGCAGTCAGCTGCGCGACGCACTCGAAATCGTATGCATTGACCCAATTTTTGGGGCAGACGAAAAAAAATGGAAGCAACAATTTTCAGTGAGAATTGCATAGACTGCGAGAGAGAATGAATGAGAGAGAGAGCGAGAGAGTAGGAGAGAGCTAGCACAGAGATCGCAGCGCAGCGCCAGCCACCCACAGCAGGCAAGGCAAGGCGAGGCGAGGCGAGGCACAACAATTTGTTGGAGTAGCTTTTGCTTGCCGCATGTAGTAAAATGTCAAATGTGAAGTACAGTGGAGCAACACTAAGCGGAACTGAAGTGCACAAAACATTGACTGACAAAGAGGCGAAAGAGTAGAACGAACAAAGAGCGCGAATTTGCATTAGCAGAGCGCGAGCTCTGTGCAACATTTTATAGTATAGCTAACTCAGTCTATTGCTAACTTTAGCTGCATACAGTGTTGGAAAAATAATAGATAGTATTAGCAAAACCACTATTTCAGTTTAAAAATGTAGAAAAATCGTCTCTCACTTGTATTTTTGCTTTTTTTTCTATTATTTTTTCCAAGCTCAAAAAATGAAATTAATTTTTTACGTCAAAGGAAAATCAAAAGAAAATATTTGTATTCCTTATTATATAAGTTAGTTAAGGACGAAAACAAGCTTTTTCTATTATTTTTTCCAACACTGTATATACACATATATAATATCTAGTTATATGCTATATACTTTATACTATCATTCCCTTGTAGCCACTGCCCACTGTACTCCAAATTTAGCTTTAGTTTGTAATTTGCATGCGTAAGTTGTAACCGCATCGCTTACCTCGCTGCCTCATCCCCCTGCCCCTACACACACCTCGCTGCCGTGCTGCGTCGCATTGTCTGCCGCATCGCATTGTTGTTGTTGTTGTTGCTGTTGTTGCTGCTGTTGTTGCGATGATATCGCGTATCTCTGCCTGTATCGCATTGCCCACATCTGCTCGCGACTGCAGCGTCAGCGCAGTCAACACATGCGTGCGTGACCCAATTTTACTAACGCACCACCTCATCCCCAACCCCCCCCCCCCTCCCCTTACTCGCTGCTGCTGCCGCCCTTTGGCCCGCTGCTGCTGCTGCTGCTGCGTTAATAGAGGCAACGCTTTGCTCTAGTTCACAAATTGCCCTGCTCAATTGCGCGGGGCGCAACAAAGGCAAAAGCAAGAGCAGCGCGTTTTGTTGTGTTTGATTTACAGGGTATCTAACAGTCGTGCTTGTATACAAAAGGTAGAAGCAGGTCTGTTAGAGCTCATAAGGTTTATGGATTATATATTTATAAATTACTATATGTGATTTCTACAACATTTGCGTTGTTTAAGCAAAGTTCTCTCTTTTTTTGTCTGTATGAACAGCTAGATCTCAGGAACTATAAGAGCTAGGGCTATCAAATTTGCTGACAATATGTGCTATTGCTGCACGTAGATGAAGCTTATTTTGGAATTCAGCCACGCCCACTTAAAGCTATAATAACGAGGTATAGAGCCCATTTAGCTCTCTCTCATGCGATTTTTGTCTGACATATTGTTCCTCTGCCCTCAAAGTCTTTCACATATTATCAGGTTTTGTAGTAAGTTCACTTTTAAAGATCTGGCAACGCTTAAAAGTTTTGTAATGCTCATAGCTTTGTCAAAATGCGTCAGATTTGCTTACAGATTGACATTTTCTATAGTTGCTTAGCTACAGTTTGATTTTGCATTAGCATTTTGCATGAATTCTTGATATATGCTACTACCTACCCCTATATAATATTTTAAAAAATTTTTTTATGGTATTTCTAATCTCAATTCAAATCTCACATTAAGGCAAGCCCAAATTGGTGTATAAAAGTGAGTTGCAAATTGTGCACAGTGCAAATTTGAAACATAGTTGAAACTTTTTTAAGTTCTGGCAGGGGTATGCAAGACTAGAAATACTCCTTTATTGCGTATATGCAAATACAACTGTAGATCCTTTGTCAAAGCGCGCCTCAAGCCAGTTGCAAGTTCATTCACCCAAAACGTAATAATCGATTGGACCCCAAAAAGAAGGAAAGCCGAAAAAAGGTAAACAAAGCAAGTCGCGTTTTGGCATGGGGTTTAGAGCAGGACTTGATAGGTGGGGGGGGGGGGGGGTTACACAAGGTGAAAAGGCAATCAATGTCGTCGTGCTAGAAGCGTCGTTTCTTTTAGTATTATTTGAGTAGAGGCCGCGCAGCGACGCCGTGTCGCGCTGATTGTGCGTAATAGAGCGTTAAACTCTGCCAGCAACAGCCTTTTTTTATGCATATCTCGCTCTCGCTCTTACGCAAGGACATTGAGCACATCCTGTCGCACATCTTGAAAATTATTACATTAGCCTGGGAGGGGGCTGGGGGGGAACATTCTTTGTCTGCTTTGGCGAGCGTGTAAGGTAGTAAAAATTATGTGTAAAATGTCCTTGAACCCCTTTTCCCCCACCCCTCCCCATCCCCCTTTTCCCCCGTTGCCCTCTTTGCGCTGCTTTCGCTTCCTGCTGGATTATTTCGACTGCGTCATTGTTTTGAAATTATGGTACAATTTTTATTCCGTTTCGCTCTTTCCTTTCTTCTTTCCCCTCCCTCTCTCTGTGCCGTGTCCCGTTGCTTCGGCGGTTTTCTTTAAATTGTTTTCGTTGTTTTGCGGTATTTGGCGCCACTCTTTCGCCCTGTAATACATCTATTTTTGTTGTGATTTTTTTTGTTCGCCCTTTTGCCTTGCCTTTTGCTGCCTTTTTCCTCGCTTTCTTTCTTCTTTCCCGTCGACTTTGATGTCAGTCAAAACAATTTTTGCCTCTTGCTTTTTTCGCGCTTTGACTTTACATATTTTTGCTGGGTTTGGGAAAAAAGGATTGGAAAAGCAAGTTTTAAATGATTGTTAAATTGGGGGGGAGGAAAGGGAATGAAGAGGAAGAGGAAGTGGAAGTGGAAGACGACAACTTGTTGCTTTGACGTCGGCAGCGAAGGAGCTCAGGGAAAGTAAACATCCTTCATGTGTTTTCTACCATATTGCGCGTAAATAGCTACCTCTTTCTCTCTCTCTCTCTCTCTCGCCTTCGACACATTTATCGCATATGATATATGAAACGATATTGTTGTACTATGATAAACATGATGGATGACAGTGGGCAGCAGCAGCAGGGCAGGGAGGGGGTTGCGCTTTGCGCTGGGGTTGCTTTTGATGGAGCATTCTCTAGAGGCTTTTTAATATGTTTAACGGCTTTTGTTAGGCCTCAAGTGCGTCAAATGCAACATTTTTTATATATATATTGATATTGCATGACACACAGCATTTTGAGAACTGGATTTTATGATTTTTAAAGCTTTAATTTTCTAAACTTTACGTTATAACTTAAAGTACAGTTTAAGCTCTGTTTAATATGCACTAAAATTATTTAAAAAATTTTACCATAAATTTATTAACAAATTTATTGAAAACATTTATAAAAAAAAGTATAAATAATTTGTATGTCTTAAGTTCTCTAAACTTTACTAATAATTGCCAATGCAGTTTAGATTCATTTTATGTGCATTACATTTATTCTTAAAAAATTTTGCAAATAAATTTCTTAAAAATTTTCAAAAAGAAAATATTTTCAAATAGTTTAAGCACATTTAAGAAAGATAAAAAAAAAATTTAACTATTTTAAAATAATTTAAAAATTTTTAAAATTACTAAACTGCAAGGCTGTAAAATATTCAGAAAAAGAAAATATTTTTTAAATAGTTAAAGCTTTAATAGATCAAAAATTATTAAAATATTTTAAAATAATTTCAAAATTTTTAAAATCAAATAAAAATTCTTAGTAATTTGTAAGGCTGCAAAATATTAAAAAAAAAAATATATTCAAATAGTTAAATCATATTTAAAAAAAGATAAAAAATTATTAAAATATTTTAAAATAATTTCAGAATATTTAAAATTTAAAAAAAAAATTGTTTACTTATTTGCAAGGCTGCAAAATATTCAAAAAGAAAAATAATAAAATAATTTAAAAATATTTAAAATTAAAATAAAAATTATTTACTAATTTGCTGCAAAATATTCAAAAATAGAAAATATTTGTAAATAGTTAAAGCATATTAAAAATAGGTGAAAAATTTTTTAAAATATTTTAAAAATATTTAAAAATATTTAAAATTAAATAAAAATTGTTAGTAATTTGTAAGGCTTAAGTTCCTTAAGCTTTTTGTATTAATTGCATTTTTTTAAATATTTTTTTCAAGCACTTAGCTTATTTCACAAAATTTCCATTTCAATTTCTTTAGATATATACAACAAATATATATATTTAAATATAATTTAAAAAATATTAAAAAAAAACATTTACGCTTGAAGGGCTTGCAAAGCATAGAACCAAAGCATAGAACCAACCAGCTGGCAAAAGTTCTTACGCTCGCTGTACCTTCTCGTTGCTGCCCCTCTCTCTCCCTGCCTGGCTGGCATTACTTCATGTAATTAGCACAATTACTGCCCTAGACACAGCTCTCACACACACACACACACCCAGACATAGAGAAAGAGAGAAGAGAGAGAGACATACCTGCTGCCTTAGTGTGTAATACGTAGTTCAACAAATGAAGCATTTTCATTGTCAAGTTGCTGTTCTTCTGTCTCAACTGTCGCTCTAGCTGTCTGTCTGTCTGCCTGTCTCTCTATCTGTCTGTCTGTCTGCCTGTCCCTCTATCTGTCTGTCTGTCTGTCTTTCAATTCCATAACTGGTTCAAACCAATTGACATCGCAAAAAAGGCAGCCAAAAGCATAAAACGCACTCAGTGCTGCAGGCGATGAATTTCGGGCGGCCACAGCCCCAAAACACACACACACACACACACACACACACACACACACACACACGCATATGCTGTATACAAATTTAATGTGTGCGCCAAATGGCAGCAACAAAAACAAATGATATCATCTTATCTGAGCGAAACGCAACAGCAAAATCCATCGAAGCATTTGCGCGCGCTATGCGTGTGTCGTGTGTGTGTGTGTGTGCGTGTGTTTGTTCATGAAAAATAAATAAATGTGCGTGCTGCGTGTGTGTGTGTGTGTGTGTGTGCGGGTGGGTGTATACATTACAGCAACACAAACAGCGCAAGCGAAACATTTGTTTTTGTGCAATTGTAAAGCGCGTTCAGCGAAAAAATGCAGTATACACACACAAAGCACACGCACACACACACACACACACACAAAGCACGCACAAAGCAGGCAGGGTCACACACACACAGACACAGACACGCATACATAACTCTACACATAATTGCCAAATAGTGTATATAACGAGCCTACGCAGCAGCAGCAGCAATCGCAGTCGCAGTCGCAGCGCAGTCGTCGCAGTCGCAGTCGCAGTGCGAAGTACATAACAAATAAATGCCAAAAATTTCACAAAAACGCACACCCAAAAAAGCGCACGCACACCAATACACAAGCCACACACACGCACCGACACACACACACGCAGCACATACAAACGCAAGCGCAGGCTGCAAAAGTGCGTTCGTCTAATGGCGCAGTGCGAGTGAGTGGGCTGACTGCGTGTGCCTCTATGTGTGTGTGTGTGTGTGAGTGAGCATCGGGCTGGCGCCAAAATGTGGAGCATATAAACCGCCCCAAAACAACTGTACATAGGCCACGCCGTCAGCAACGGCAGCAGCAGCAACAAAAAATGCTGTAGCTAAGCAAAAATGGGCAGGCAGGCAAGGCAAGGCAAAGAGAGCGGGAGCGGGAGCGGAAGAGAGGCAGCCGAAAGTGCGTGCAGCACTGCAAACGAGGCAACGCCGGCGCCGCTGTCAACGTCTACGTTGGCGGCCATGCCAAAATACGCAATACACATAGGCACAAACACACGCACACACACACACACACACACGCACACACGCACGCACGCACTGGCAATACATCGTGCATACACGCATATAATGGCCTGCATTGGTGTGCGCGCAGCAACGCACAAAGCTTTTTCTTATTGGATTTCTCGTAGGCAGCCGCAGCCGCAGTCGCAGCAGCAGCAGCAGCATAGGCAGCGACAGCAGCAGCAGCAGCCACATAAGCGCCAACTCACACGCAGACACGCACGCACAATGACAGCATGTCAGCGAGCGAGAGAGAGTGTGTGTGTGTGTGTGGTAAAGAGAGCGGGGGCCGCTGCGCTTCGTTGCGCCGACTGCGCTGTCGCTGCTACACGTGTTTGTTTGAATTGCGTAAACTTGCTGCGACTGCGAAAGGCAACGTCGCCGCTCTTCGCTCTGTTTTGTTCTCGTTCTCGCTGCTGCTGCTGCGCTGCCACGGCTGCTGCTGTTCGTGTGCAGGCGGCTTCGCTTTTGCCTTTGCCTTTGCTAGTTGTTGTTGTTGTTTTTTTTTTGCGCGCGCTCTCTGAGCAACATGCGCGCGCTCTCTCTCTCTCTCTGGCGCTCGCGCTCTCTCTTGCTTTACGCAGGGGAAGTTTTGCCGAAAAAGCTCAAGCGCTTTTGTTGGTGTTGCCACTGCAAAATGAATGCGTATTGTTTGCCTTTTGCTCGCGCTTGTTGTTGCTTGTTTTTTTGTTGTTGTTTTTTGTACTTTGTTCGTTTTGCTTTTGTTTGGCGCACTGAAAGCGCAGGAGAAACGAGTTTTTCACTCAACGCGTTGAGCGCTTTTACGAGATCTTTTCGGTTCTGTCCGGTTATATTAATAATCAACTTTTAATTAATAATAAAAAAACCTAAGCATTTTTTGTGACAAATACAAAGACAATTACAATTTGTTTGTCCACGCGGGAAATTTGAAACTTATGGGAAATGCAGGCGCAAAGAAAATTAAAGGATATTGTAGGGCATAGAATTCTTCTGAAATACCTTAAGCTTTATGCGGCCACCTGGCCAGCTGACATAAACAGAGTTTAGAGCCCCCTCCCCCCTCGACTGCAGCAGCGCCGCCCGCTGCGTTTATTTAAAAAAAAACATTTCCCACATTTACCCACGAGCATTTTCCACATGAAGAACTTGCGAAAGGACACGACCGCGGCGACTTATGCAATTTGCCTGCACGGCGAGCGAGAGAGAGAGAGAGAGAGAGCGAAACCTTGCGAGTGTGAGTAAAACTAACCCCCAGCGTGGTCCTGGCAGCGGCAGGGGGAGGGGGAGGCGGCAGTGCATACACACAAAACATGCAAAGAGTTGCAGCAATGACATCACAGCGCCAGCATAACTTGCGCGGGGGGGGAGGGGTCACACTGTCAATATTCTCTCTATATAATTCAAATTGTAAATCGAAATTATTTAATTTAACCTTTTGCTCCTCTTATCCTTTTGCCAACTTGCACGCACTGCACACACACACACGGCGTGCATTCCAATTGGATTAAACGCGCTTGCACAGTCGCTGCGCTGCGCAAGTGGTTGCCCGAGTGTGTAAAAGAGCGAGAGAGAGCATGCGAGAGAGAGAGCAGCGCGCAAAGAGCGCACGCAAGTCCAATAAGAGCAGCGCCGTCTCTTGCTTGCTCTGCCGCTCTCTCGCACACCAATGCAAATTCTGCATTTGCAATGCAAACGCAAAGGCAAAAACACACAGACAAACACACACACACATGCAAAATGCTCGCACTCTCGCTCGCTCTCACGCGCGCAGCATTCAATATTCAAAAACTTGTTTTCGCCTCAAAAGCTAAGCAAGTGAGAGAGCGCGCGCTCTCTGCGCTCAGCGCGCGCTCTCTCAGCTGTGTGTTTGGGTTTATTTTTTTTTTGTACGCTGCGCTTTGCTGCGTTCGGCTGCGTTTTACTCTTACTCTCTTGGAGCTGTTGCGCTGCTGCTGCCTGCTGCTGCTGCTGCTGGTGGTTGCTCTGCCCGCGCTCGCGCGTGTGTGTGTATGAGAGTGTGCATGTTGCTGTGCTCGCCGCGCTGTGCTCTGTGTGTGCGTGCATTCTGTAAGCTTGTGTGCGTCGGCTGCCGCTGCTGCCGCCGCCGCCGCCGCTGCCATGCCTCTGCTGCTGCTGCTGCTGCTGCTTGCCTGCCTGCCTGCCTGGTTGATAGGCCATAAACGCAATTTTTGAATTTCATGCTCGTCTATTCAGCGCTAGGTTTCGGTGGTGCGCAGCTCGCAGCAGCAGCAGCGTTCGTTGTGTGCATTTCTCGTCTCGTCTCTAACATTTCCCCACAACGGCAACGGCAACAGCAGCAGCAACAGTGATTCGAACCGTAGCTGTCCATACAAAAACATAAAACAAAACAAAAAACACAAAAAAAAAAAAAAAACAGAAAAATACACACTAAAATATATGACAAAAAATTGCAAATATTTTACACAAACTAAACTAGGCAACGGCTAACGGAAATGCATAGAAATAGAATCAAATATCAATTCTTAATCGTATGAGAATTGCAATCGCGGGGAGTGTGTGTTTGTGTGTGCGAAAAGAGAACAGAAAAAAAGCGCAATCTGTTCTAAGCAAATCAAACTGTTTTTTCATTTTTTTTTGTTCAAGTTTGGGTGTACATTTACAACGGCAAAGAGTAATAATAATAATAATAATAATAACGCCCCAAGGCCGGCAAACAAATACGACGCATACAGAGACATACAAATTTTGTCGCTGTCTATATGCGAGTGCGTGCGTGTGTGTGTGTGTGTGCGAGCGGGTGTGCGAGTGTTCGTTTTGACAAGTGATTGAAGGTAAATCCATTGTTTATTTTTTTTTCGGTTTTTTTTTTTTATTAATCAATGCAGCATTGATAAATAAATAAATGCCTGAACGAAAAGTGGGAGAAAAAACCTTAGCAGAAAATGCATGGAAACAAGTGGCAACAACTCCTTAAATTAATAAAAAAAAAATATTTTTTTAAATTTTTTTGAAACTCATAAATACTTTAAACATTTAAATAATTAAATATATATTTTTTTGTATAATTAATATAATTAAAATTATATAAAAACTTTTTGTTAAAGTGAAAATATTTGTTTGCAAAAATCCCCGAAAATTATTTCTAAAATACATTTCAAAATTGAAAAAAAAATTTTAAAATATGTTTGATGCATTTAAGATTTCCCAATACTTTTCCTAAGAAAAAAACCCCTAAATAATACCCTGCAAATACCCTACAAACTGTGCACAAATCAAATTAAGTAGTTCCGCAAGCTAGTGTGTTTTAACTTTATGCTGTGTATCTCTAAGATACTTTTGCACAGTGTCTGTACACTGTGCAATTAGTTGAGCAAAAGGGGGAGGGGGGCAGGGGAGAAGTGTGGGGGGGGGCATCATTAGACACTGCAGCGCCTCAAGCTGCCAACTCAGTTCCGGGACAATCCATACAAATGCAATTTGCTTTTACTTATTCTCATCCGTATCTAAATCCTGCGTCTCACTGCGTGTGTGTGTGTGTGCTAGAGTGTGTGTACGTGCGTGTGTGTGTGTGCGTGTGTGTTGCTATTGTGATTCTAACATGGTAAATGGGGTTGCTCTCGCCGTATGCAACTGAAACTGGAAAACGCAGCAAGTTTTATGCATATAACGCGAAGCAAGTCTGCATCTTTAATCGCGCCGTGCGCTACAACAACATGCCAACAACAATAGCTACAACAACAATAACTACCAACACAAACGAACAATAAACAACCCTCTGCTCCGACCCGCTCCGCCCCATCTCGAAGGGCGAAAAAGAAATCCAAGCAAAAGGAAACTCGAACCCCTTTTTGCCACGCCACGTGCATGTGTGTGTGTGTGTGTGTGTGCGTGTGTGATTGCAACATGAAAACTGCATAAGCATAGTGAATAAATTAAAACTGCTTGTGGCACACATGCAAAGAGGGAGAGAGAGAAAGAGAGAGCAGAACTCAGGGAAAGAAAAACTTTTCAAAAACTTTAGAAAAATCTTTAAAAATTCTGCAAAATTGTTGAAAATATTCTACACAGCATAAAAAATATAAAATATTATAATGCAATATAAAAAATAAATAAATAATATAAATAAATAAATAAAAAATAAATAAATAAATAGAAAAATAAATAAATAAATTATTTTAAGCAGCATAAAATATATATATAAATATAAATATATATTTTTAAATATATATAAATATAAATAAATATAAATATATATTTTTAAATATATATAAATATAAATATATTTTTTTGAAAAATAAAATATTCTAAAGAAATATAAAAACATATAAAAAAATATAAAAAAGTAAAACAATAAATTCTTAAATAATATTTTCTGGACTATATTAGTTCTTGGGTTTTCCCACAATTTTTGCTTGGATTTTTGGTCAATCCAAAATCAGTTCTAGATTCGTAATACGCGCATTAGAAATTACTTTAGGTTTCTGTTTTTTTTTTTTTTGTTTTTTTATTTCTGTAGTAAAATTGATTTAAGTGCATCCACATGCCAGAGAGACGTGTAGAGCACATACATACACTATATCAGGGGACTGTAGTACTATTTCAATACTCGCGATAAGCATTGACAATTTCCTGATGCCACTAGAACGACGACGACGACGACGACGACGACGACGAGGCTGCCGCGTGTGCTGCGACAACTCTGGGCGAGATTAGAGAACGCGAGACACGAAACACACACTTTGCCAGATGAAACTATCAAATGCAACAGGGCAGATTAAACAAATTAATGGAACGCGCGAAACACACTTGAGGGGATGCTGATAAGACCGAGAATATATACATATATAATTGACATTGTTTTGCTCATGAATGAAATTTTGTTTCAAGAAAAAACACTTCATATTTTCAGTGTGGAAAAGGTAATATAGCCAGAGCCAGCTAGACTATTACACTAGACACTATAGACAGGGCAGACCACAAATTTCACAACTGCAGTTTGAATAGTTCCTGAGATAATATTAGTAAAATATATAAAAAAAAACAAACTTCTTAAATTAATAAAAATTATAAAAATTTTAGCTCATTTTTCTTTTGCAGATTTCTCTAATTTTTCTTCCAATTTTGTTTCTTCCGCTTGCAGGCCCAAATGTCACTGTGAAAATGTCTCCACAAACTAATCGCGACAACAACTACAACAACAACAACAAAAACAACAACAAGCGACAGCTTAATCGGCGCATGCAACAAAATGCGAATGCAAATGCAATTTTCGAACATTTAACTAACTAAAAAAAAATACAACATAAATTCAACAAAAAATTTATGCAATTTTTTGATTATGTTTTCAAAAATTAGAAAAACAAAAATGAACTAAAAAAAAAAAAAAAACAATCAACTTTTGTAAATGCAAATGTAACGCTAAAAATTCAAATTGGCAAAAATAATTTTGGGCTTAAAAATTTCGAAAAAAAAACAAAAAACAAAAACCGCAAAAAACTATTTTGGCAAGCTGCGTGCAGAGAAGAAGCAAAGCAAAGAAAATTATTTGGCTAATTCGATAGGATTTTCGATAACAATCTAAAGCAACCGAAGCACACAAAATTCAAAAGAAGAAGAAGAAAAGGAGGCGACGCAAATCCAACAACAACAACAACAACAGCAACAGCAACAGCAACAAAAGCACAATTAAATGTAACATTTAATTGAAAACGGAGTAACAACAGCAACAAAATAGCAAAAATCAGCTAAGCACAGCAAAAAGGGGGCGAAAAAAACCGCTAAAATTTAGAACAACAACAAATTGGGAAAACTCTTCAAAATTATTGGTTCGGACAAAACGCAATACTAAACACAGCAAAACACAGCAACAGCAGCAACAACAACAACTACTACAACAACAACAACAGCAACAATTAGCAGCCATAACTACAACAACAACTACAACAAGCAGCAAAACGTGTGTGTTAGTTTGCAACAAAAATTTCGTTTCGATAAAAGTAAAAAATAAAAAAACAAAAACAAAAAATTATTGAAAAAAAAAAAAAAAACATTAATTCATCAAATCTATGTAAAATATAAAATATATATTCATGCATGCATATATAAACATATACATAAACAAAAAACAAAACGCTTGAAATTTAACTAAGCAAAATATTTGGTAAACTTTTTGATAACTACGTAAAACATTTTCGGCATAAGTGCAGTGCAGTGTGCTGAGTTAAAAACAAAAAAAAATATTATTAAATTTATAAAAACCATACAAAATTTATGAACATTTTGTACGCATCGAAAATCGAGGAGCTTTTGGATTAACACGAAGATTACAAAAGGATTTAAAGGTAAGCTAAAGAAATCTTTTCTAGCCAACTCTAACCTCTCTTTACTCGCATTTACCAACACTAGATGCAAGCCAGTGTGCAGAAATATGCCCTACGCAAACTTTAAGTAAAGTTTTGCCACTTCTAACCTCACTTTAGTGCATTTACCAAAACTAGTTGCTAAAGAAATCTTTTCTAGCCAACTCCAACCTCTCTTTACTCGCATTTACCAACACTAGATGCAAGCTAGTGTGCAGAAATATGCCCTAGGCAAACTTTTAGTAGAGTTTTGTCAACTCTAACCTCACTTTATTGCATTTACCAAAACTAGTTGCTAAAGAAATCGTTTCTAGCCAATTATAACCTCTTTTTACTGCATTTCGTTGCATTTACCAACACTAGATGCAAGCTAATCTAAAGAAATATGCCCTACGCAAACTTTTAAGTAAAGTTTTGCCAACTCTAACCTCACTTTATTGCATTTAGTTGTATTTACCAACACTAGATGCAAACTGACATTTAAGATAATAAGAAATTCGGTGCACTCTGCAACACTAGATTTACATAGATTTACTCTATGTTAACTTCTACTAAAATTTAGCCAACTTTGACCTTACTTTATTACATTTACCAGCACTAGATGCAAGTTAGTCCAAAGAAATTTGCCCCACGCGAACATCTAACAAAGTTTAATCAACTCTAACCTCATTTTTTTTGCATTTCGTTGCATTCACCAACACTTGATGCAATTGACCCTTAAGATAATAGGAAATTCGATGCATTCTGCAACACTAGATGCAAGTAGATGTATTCTATGCAAACTTCTACTGAAATTTAGTCAACTCTAACCTCACTTTATTGCATTTCGTTGCATTCACCAACACTAGATGCAAATACAGCTTCAAAATAATAAGAAAATTTATAAGCTAATCCAACTCTAACCTCACTTTGCTGCATTTTGACGGCCTACTGCAAAACCGATTGCAACATAACCTCAAACATTTTGCGTAGAAACATATTTATGCTAATTACGCAGCGCATTTTCACTCGTGCCACTCCCCTTTCCCCTCCCCATTGTCATTTACAACTTTTCGAAAGTTTTCTTCGTCGCAAACATTTGCAAACATTTGCAGCGACAGACAGAAATTATAATTATATTCACTTACATTTATAATGTATGCAAGGCGAGAGGGGGAAGGGGGGAAGGGGGGGACGAAGCTTGAGGCAAGTTTTGTGTATGCTCTACGCACTTTTGCGCCGTTGATTTACGAGCGTCGCCGTTGCATATTAATAACAATTAGAGGCGTCAAGTGAAGAAAAGCAAAAGTTGCTTAAACACACACACACACACACACAGACACTGGCATATGAAACAATATTTTTCTTCTTTGCATAAATTAAACTTTTCTTATGCTGCCGCTGCGTCGCAGTCGACACGCAACCCCCTCGCGGCGTCATCGTCGCTGACGCGTCGCTGCTGGCGTTGCTGCCACTTTGACCTACTTTAAGCGCAGCGCGTTCCAAATTTTCTGTGCGTTGTGTGTACTTTTTTTTCTCTCTCTCTCTCACACTCTCTCGCTCGCACTCGCACTCGCTCAGCTTTAGTGCGCACTGTGCGTGCGCTTAAGTGTAGTCGTTGTTGTTGCTGCCTTTGTGGGTCTTCCGCATTTAATTAAATGCAACAACAATTTTTGGTAATTTTCATGTTTCTTTCTTTCCCTCTTTGCTTTGTTTTTTCTCTGTGTTTGCGTGTGGTTGCATTTTCACTTGTCGGAAGTGCGTTTCGGCCCTTGCGCTATCGCTATCTCGCTCACACGTGCGTGCATTTGCACAATCGTTGCGTTTCCTAGAATACACACACACGCACACGCACGCACTCGCATACGCACACGCACAAAAGCTTTGCTCGCTCTCTTTCACGCAGACTGCGCGGTTTTCCAAAACTGACGCAACGTTGCGTCGCCGCGTCGCTGCAGTTGCGCAAAGTGCGTCGCAGTTGCTGCGCCTATGCCCCCTGCCCCCTCTCTCATTAGCTGCTTGTTCTGCTGCCGCTGCCGCTGCTGCAGCTGCTTTAATAATTGTGGCACTTTTTACGAGCTGCCGTTGAATTTTAATGCGTCTTGGCTACCAAGAAACCCCCAGCAACAACAACAACAGCGACAGGCCACTTCAATTGTTGTTGTTGTTATTACAGTTGTTAGTGCTGCGCTTGACACTTTGCGCTCTCCCTCTCTTTCCTCACTCTCTCGTAATTGAGTCATAATTGGCTGCGTATGCACTTTCAATAATGCTTCTTCAATTGGATTGTAATGCGAGATGGCTTCCTCAAAGTGGAACGTAAGTTGAGCGCAAAGCAAATGCTGCGTAGTGCATGCAATAAATCGTGCCGTAATTAATGTGTACACACTATTTTGCATGCCGCTCTCCCGCTCCCGCTCTCCCGCTCTCTCTTGGCGCAAGATGGCGGCCACTGCTGCAGCTGAGCCGAGCGTAGCGTAGCCCAATGAGTAACGACAACGACGACGTCGACGCGGCTGGAATGCGTTTTCTATTTGTGCAAATGCTCACACGCACACATAGGCGCAGCACACACACACCACAAACAGACACTGTAACAAACGCATGCAAAACTTTTGCCAATGCGTGCGAAGAGCATGTAAGTTGGCAGTGCGAAACGAGTGAGTGCGTCGCTTTGTGCGTGTGTGTGCGTGCGTGTGTGTGCGAAGTGGAGCAAAAGGCAACTGGCAACTGGCTGGCAATTAGCAGCTGGGGAATAAAAAGCCACATACGAATAGTAGTTGGCCAAAGCATTGCACATAGCCCAGACCAGTGTGTACACACCATGTACATATGCTCTCGCTCGCTCTCACTCACTCTCTCTTGCACAAAGCGACGCCTACACTCTACGCTTGGCAACTTTGTCTATCGCTTTAGGCCTAGGCATATGGCCAACTCTACAACAACAACAAAGGCAGTGTGTACACACAACGCTTTGAAAGCGTTGACAGGTTTTCACTGTAATATTTTAAAATAATATTTATTCTCTTGTTTGTGGCCTGGCCACAAAAGGAAACTTGCTACGTAATTAGCGTCGATTTCGTACAGACAGAGAGAGAAAAGAGAGAGAGAGAGAGAGAGAGAGAGAGAGAAAAACTCTACGTTATGCACTGGCAAAATGCGTGCGTGTTGCTCTACATTTTATAGGGCCAATAAAAGTTGCGAGATATCCAGCGGGTGTTAGTTTGTCAAAATAGCAAAAAATATGCAAATGTAAAAGGTGAAAAAAAGAATAAAAATTGGGGAAAATCCAAGGAAATTTGACAATTAAATTAATAAAATTTAAATTATTATAAACAAAATAAAAATGGAAAAAACTCAGAAGAATTAAACAATTAAAATTTATAAAATTATAAATTATTATAAAAATGGAAAAAAACTCAGAAGAACTAAACAAATAAAATTTATAAAATTATAAATTATTATAAAAAAATAAAAATGGAAAAAACTCCGAAGAATTCAACAAATAAAATTAATAAATTTAAACCCAGGGGAATATATGCATTTTTTAAATAAATATATAATATAATATATTTTGTAAATAATTTTAAATTATATACTTTCATAATTAATGCCCTTTTCACTATAAATTAATTGATAAATTCTTAAAAATTAACCCAAAATTCCCGCTAAAATTCTCTCCTAATTCTGCTCAGCATTTTCTTGCTTTAAATATGTACAAAAACTTTTGTCAATTTGTGGCAATTACAACACCAGAAATTGTAGAAATGCGCTGATAATACACACACACACACAGGCACACGCACAAGGGCGCAGCAAATACATAAAGCAACAAAAGAAAAAAAAAAAGTTTCAAATAAAAATACAAAAGGCCAGGCTGCTTAGGCCCATGCGCTATGTACAGCCGTCGCTATATAAAGAGAACTATTTACACACACACACACAGCGCGCACACTTGTCAGCCTACGCACACACACACACACACGCATGTCTGTGCAAACGCAGCGCAAAAAAAAAAAAATATGTACGCACAATTTTTTTTTTTTTATTTTTCGTGCGGCTCGTCTATTTGTAGATTGTGTCAGAGTCGCATCTAAATTATTGCGGCCTACAATTAAATTGGCTGAAAGTGCGTGCCAACAAGGGGGGGGGAGAGTGGGAGGTGCTGCCAAGGGGGGTTACGCTCTATCGCCAACGCCTGCACAGCAACGAGAAATATATAAAAAAAAACACAAAAACAAAAAAACAAAAACAAAAACTACAGCAGCGCGATAGAAAAAAACCTTGAGCTCGCACAACATAATTAAAAATGTGCGTAGACGCACACACACACACACACACGCACACACTCGCACACACACATTTGCAGCGCGCGCAAAGCTTTTCCTGCTTTATAAATGACATTCACGCGCAATAAATACATAGCCCAAAAGCAACGCCAGCAACGCCAGCAGCAGCAACTAAAAAAGCTCAACTGCAAATACAACAATGCGTGCGCCCTACAACAACAACAACAACAACAACAGCAGCAGCAACAACAACAACGCACGCACTGGGCAAATCTAAAATTGGAGGCAGCATATGGCATAGGCCTAAATACATAACTAGCTCGCGCTCTCAGCGACAAATGCAAAAGCTGAGAGCGAGCGCGCTCTCTCTCACTCTCCCTCTCTCACGCACTTTTTTTTTGTGAGCTTTGTGCAAAAGCTTTGGCAGCCAATGCGAGCGTTCGTTCGCTCGCTCACTCGCTCGCGCGATCACCATGTGGCTTGCGCGTCGATTGCGACGCTGCCTGAACGAGAACTCTGTGCAGATAGGTCAAGTGTTGTCGCAGGGGTACTTCTGTGAATCGATAACAAATCGATAAATGCTTTGATCGTGTGATCGCATGAATGCCTGAACATTAACATTATTTATTAGTACAGCATTTGCTTTAGGTCAAAAATGGCTGTACTAAATTTGTAAAAATTGAGAAAAAAAAATAGAAAAATTCTAAAAAAAATTATTTGAAATTTATTTAATTTTTTAACATTTATTTTGTAACAAAATAAAATATTGCCTAATTGAGTTTCCAAAAACTTGTTAAAAGCTTATATTCTCCTTCACAATTTATTGAAATTGAAAAAAATTAATTTCTAAAAAATGATGATTAAAAAAAATAAGTTAAAAATTTTCAAAATGCAATTTAGACAATTTTTAAAATTTAGGCGTAAAGCTAATTTGACTGTATATAAAAATTACTAGATTTTTTACAATCTCACGGGAGCTTCAAAATGAAAGTAAATTTTTAGCTTAAAGTTATTTTGAAATGTGAAGAAACAAGGCTATTTATACCCTTTTAAATCCTTGCAGTTTCGCCAAATAATCGGTAAAATAATCAATTAAAATCTGCCAATAGGTTCTTTGACAGCTATACGATATATAATAATTAAAATTAAAATTTCCATCAAGTTTTCACAGCCCATTCTTTAAAACATACTTAGACATAAAGCTGTGTTCACAAAAATAGCAGTGCCCATATCGGGAAAACTTCATGGGGATATCTTAATAAATAACAAAATTCAACCGATAGGTTCTATGGCAGCTATACGATATATCGCTGCGATCCGGCTCGTACCGACTTATTTACAGCGTGCAGCAATAAGAAACATGTATACCAAGTTTCATCAAGATAGCTCTAAAACTGTGCGACTAGTTTGCGTTGCAACAGACAGACGGACAGACGTACAGACGGACATGACTAGTTTGACTCTTCTCTTGATGCTCATTATGAATATATACACTTTGTAGGATCGGAGATGTCTTCTAAGTTGCTTAGCAAACTTCTGGCCAAAATGAATACACCCTCTGCAATGTTAGAAAAACTGGATATTCTTTGAATCTACCTAGAATGCAGCAAGCATGCATATTAATCGTTAATCGATCACTTCATTCTTGCGGAACTCAAATTTCAACAGCTTGAAAATCAGCAAATTCTGCCCTAATAACTCAGAATCTCATACATTAATCAGCTCAACTAATCAGCTGCAAACGATCTTGCAGACGATCTCCTTAGTCGATCTTGCATAACATATGCTACACTGCAACTTGCCACGACTTCTTCTTTATCTTCTTCTTCTTCCTCTGGTGACCCCAAAATCTGAAATGTTTATTTAATTGTTGTAGAAACCCTTTCGAAGTCGCTTCCCCCCAATTTGTTTTTAATAACACCTAATTAAGTCAAGCATAATTCATGTATGCGTATGGTAAAATACACACACACACACACGCACACACACTCGAAAACACAAATTGACTTCTTCCACGTTGACTTTGCTGTTGTTGTTCTTGTAAATTGCCCCAATCCGGCAGCGCACGGCGTCAGCACTTGAGGCATTGTGTGTGTGTGTGTGTGTGTGTGTGTCACATGACGCAGAGATTCCTTCCCCAAAAAAATTGTATGTTTCTTAACGAATATTCGTTTGATTTTCAACTGAGCTGCACCTCCACCTCCACTCTCTCTCTCTCCCTCGCTCCGCTTTAACCCTTCGTGGCAAAGACGCTTGGAGTGCACTCTCGGCGCAGTTGGCGTACAGAAGTGGAAACACAAAAAGCACAAAAGAAAATGGTTAAGGAAATTAAAAAGCATAAAAACAACAGCAACAGCTTCCGTTAAAACAAAGACAGGCGCATGAGTGAGTAGAGTGAGTGAGGGACAGGGACAGCCTGAAAAGGGGGTTCGAGAGCAACACGCAAGCAGCTCGCGTATGCAGCATTTACCGTTAGTATGCGCAATGAGTCTTGGGGGCGGGGGCGGTAGGTAGACCCTGTTTAATTGCTGGGTATATGTTTTTGTGCTTCAAAACAGATGTACCGAGGGGGCGGCAGCATATCGCATAGGAAAAGAGCAATTTTATAGCAATTGCAGCTGGTGACATGGAGAAATCTTATGGAATAGAAAAAAAATCTAAAAAAATTTAGAAAATTAAAGAAAACTAAGGAAAAGACAACTATAACACTCATCTATAGATCACACTAAGAGAACATCTTCTTAGTTTGGTTTTTCAAGCATTTTACACAAATTTTGTTTGTATGAACGCCTAGATCTCAGAGACTATCAAAGCTAGCTTCAGCAAATTTTGTGACAGCACTTCTATATAATGTAGTATTGTTATGCTAGTTTTAGAATGCAGCCACGCCCACTCTTACGCCCATTAATTCATAAAAATGCCATTGCAAGCGTTATATGGAAGCCAAAACGTTAATTTGCAGCTCAAATTTGGCTTCCTGCTTGTTTCTTCAGTATTCAGCATTGTAATGCTAGTTTTAGAATGCAGCCACGCCCACTTTTACGCCCATTAATCCTTAAATTTCCTATTGCAAGCGTTATATGCAAGCCAAAACGTTCATTTCAACTCAAATTTGGCTGCCTGCTTGTTTCTTCAGTATTTTAGCTACTATAGTTGCCTTTAGTTCATCTGTCAAGTTCATAGCTATGGTTAACTAACCCACGGTTAGTACAGCTGGCAGCTTTCTCAACTTTGTTTCGAGAAACGCGCTCAGCTCTCGTACTCATTGCACTGCGCTTCTAATGAACTCTTCAAAAGGGGCAATGCTTCGCTTACACGACTCTCACCAAACCCCAGAGAGGAGAGCGGGGAGCGGGGGGTCGCCACTGCCTGCACTTGCAGCAACGTCAAAGCGTTGCGACGTTGCCGTGGTTGCATTTGGTAATTAGAATGGGTAACTAGGTGGCCGGCAGCCCCGTTGCGTTTCGGTTTTTCTTTTTTTTTGGGGGTCGGGGGTCGTGGGGTCGCGGCTCTGGCTGTCTATCAGCCGCGCAGCCATGTGTGCAGTTAACCCTAGACCTGCCCCCCCCCCCTCCCCCCGCCCCTGTCTGTTGGCCTGGCCAACGTTGAGTGCACTTCAAAGTAGCAATTCAATTTCATGGTTACCAAGATTGCCGACTACGTTGCCTGCTCTCACTCTACTTCTTCCTCTCTCTCTCTCTCTGTGCTCTCTTTGCTTTTTCGCTTTTTGTGTAAATCACAGCCATAAAATGCACGTGTGAGTGCAGTTCGTGTGCCCCCCCCCCCTCCCTCTCTCGCAGCAAGTTTTATGGGCTCATTCACACTGCAGGCAGCGTGGCAACTGCATTTGAATTAATTCTAATTGCATAGCTAGCGGGTTTCCCATTCGTGGCTTAAACAGCTTGCAAAGAAGTAGAAGAAGAAGAGCAGAAAACCAAAGCAAAACAAAGGGGAAACCCCACGGGGGAGGGGGGGGGTTTAGGCAGTTGAAACCACCCACGCATGACGCGCTCTGAGAAAATGCATAAATTGTAAAAGATTTCGTCAGAGTTGCTGCCCCAACGCGCTGCATGCAACGAAAGTGTGACTTACAAGCGAAATGAGGCAACGATGCGTAAGACGTGGCAAACATCGTGTTGCCAACGAAGCGCAAAGTGGCCCAAAAGCGAATGACGCGATGCGATGCGAGGAGACACAGTGAGACTTGATGTCGCTGCACTGGCTCGATGGCTGCGGGTTTTCTCTCTCTCTCTCTGTTTTGGCTCGCTGCATTTTCGGCTAAAACCAACTCCAGACGGGGGTTAGACATTATGCTGCTATTACCATGCACAGCCGTAACTAAATAAGCTAGATAAGTTTGTTATTGGCTAAGCTGAAAATTGTAAGGGAAAAAATAGAAAGAATAATGAAAATTCTAAAGAAGTTTGAAATAAACACGGAAAGCAGATAATATGCAGGAATATATATGCCAAATCTGGTGTCTCTAGCTTTTATAATAGCTGAGATCTGTGTGGTCAAATAGAGAGACGGACAGACAGACGGACAGATAGACGGACAGATAGACGGACAGATAGAAGAACACCAAGACGGACAGACAGACGGACAAACGTACAGACAGACGGACAGAAAGACGGACAGACGGACAGACAGACAGACGGACAGACAGACGGACAGACAGACGGACAGATAGAAGGACAGACAGACGAACAGATAGAAGGACACCAAGACGGACACCAAAGCAGACAGATAGACGAACAGGCAGACGGACAGATAGAAGGACACCAAGACGGACAGACAGACGGACAGACAGACGGACAAACGTACAGACAGACGGACAGAAAGACGGACAGATAGAAGGACACCAAGACGGACAGACAGACGGACAGACAGACGGACAAGACGGACAGACAGACGGACAGACAGACGGACAGATAGAAGGACACAAATAGAAGGGACACCAAGGCGGACAGACAGACAGACGGACGGACAAGACGGACAGACAGACGGACAAGAGGTTAGATGATTGGTTACCGAGTACTTCACGGACAGACAGACGGACAGATAGAAGGACTCCAAGACGGACAGACAGACGGACATGAGTTAATCGACTTGGTTACCGATGCTGAGCTAGAATACAAACACTTTGCGGTATCTGCCACGCCTCCTTTTGCCTATTGCAGACATACACAAACCAAGTATACCCTCTTTTGAGCATTTTCCATGCACGTAGGGTATAACAAGCCAATACTCAAGTCAGAAATTTCAGAGAAATTAAATAGAAATTGAAAATGCACAATTTGACTTGCCTTAATCCATTTTATAGCTAACTTAGCCTTTAACAAGCTTAGAAAAAAATATAGAAAAAATATTTTCGCAACTAATTTCCTTTTCTCTAATTCTCTCTCTCTTCTTCTTCTTGTTCTTCTCATTGCAGGTAAGCAGTCGCCTTTGTGCCAACTAATTAGGCCGCTCTAACTGCACGTAAGTTGCTCCAGCTGTTGTTGTTGTTGGTTTTTAGCTTGTTTTCCGCTGGGTTTTGTGCCTGAGGCCACAGGGGAATTTCCATTTAGCCGTTTGCTCCGATTTCTAGCCATAAATTTCGCAATTAACGACAAATGTCACTTTGTCTGGCCCGAAGGCATCGACGACGGCGACTGCAGCAACCAGGGTTGCCACCCTCTGCACACACACACACACAGCCAGTGAATGCTTTTAGCTGCGCCAGCGAAGCGTAGAGGCCAAAGCAAAGTTGCTCCTCTTGGGGGATTGCAGGAAAAGGGGGGGTAGGGTTGCCCCCCCTCTTACGGTCTGCTTCGTCCTGCAATTGCATTAAAAAGCATAAATTTACTTTAGCATTGGACGTTATAAAATCCATTTATGCACTTCACTTGCTGCCTCTGCCTCTCTGCGTCTTTCTCTGCGCTTTTTTCGCTTTTTTTCGCCTGTTTTTTGTTTCTCCTTTTTTGCATGCCTCGACTGTGGCTCTCTCTCTCTCTTTCTCCTTCTCTTGTGGTTCGTTGCATGCTGGTCAGACATTGTCCGCCAGGACTCGCACAGCCGGAGACGGAGACGGAGACGTGGCCGGAGCCGGACTGGGCCCCTGCAATCTACAATAATTTCTGATTTCTTTACTGTCCTTTTGCTGCGCTCGTTGCCGTCGTTGTTGTTGTTGTTGTTCGCTTACAAAAAATGCCAATTTCTGCAGCCAGCAAAAAAGCAACACAAGCTGCAACAACAACAGCAACAACAACAAGAGAAACAGCAAGCAAGCCTCGTCTATGCAATTTTTGTTGCTCTCACCCATTGAGGCGCTGCCACGCCCACTTTGCGCTTTGTTTGCTTGGCTCCGTTTTGCGTTTGTGTTGCCGATGATGAAGTTTAATTTAGACACGACTCGAGTGGGCAGCCCCACCGGCGCAGTCGCCGCAGTCGCAGCCAACGTTGTGCAGCCTGCGGCGCCCGCATGCAAAAACCTGCCCCCCCTGCCCCACTCGAAGTGAGGCATACCCCCAGCCAGCTGGCATTTTATTGCATGTCATGCCTCCATGCACCCAGCAGCAGCAGCAGCAGCAACAACAACAACAACAGCGAGGGGGCAGCAAAGGCTTTAGCTTTCTATGCAGTAAAATGTATTTTTATGTAACACCCCTTTTGAAAAAAAATACATCCAAAAAACTGTTGACCCTCGCTGGGTTAAGCATTTAACTAACTATTCTTGATCGTAAGAGAGAGAAGAGAATTGCAGAGAAAGAGAGAGAGAGAGAGACTGAAAAGAGAGGATATAAGGATGTTATGGAGAGAAACTTGTTAAAATCAACAGATTATTATCAAATAGCAATACTAAAAATACTAAAAATAATACTAATAATACTAAAAATCCCTGGAAGCTCTTAAAAGTCTCTCAAGATCATCAGAAAATGTTACGATTGATTTTTAAAATTTTATCAAATACAATTTAAAAATTTACTTTAAAGATTACAACTGTGTTCACAAAAATAGCAGTGCTCATATCGGGATAATGTCATGGGAAAACTTTCGAAAAATGACAAAAATCAGCCAAAAGGTTCTATGGTAGCTATACGATATATCTGTCCAATTTCAATCAAATTTTCACAGCCCATCCTTTAAAACATACTTAGACATACAGCTGTGTTCACAAAAATAGCAGTGCTCATATCGGGAAAATTTCATGGGGAAATTTTAAAAAATGACAAAAATCAGCTGATAGGTTCTATGGCAGCTATACGATATATCGCTGTGATCCGGCTCGTTCCGACTTATTTACAGCGTGCAGCAATAAGAAACATGTATACCAAGTTTCATTAAGATAGCTCTAAAACTGAGAGACTAGTTTGCATTGCAACAGACAGACGGACAGACGTACAGACGGACATGGCTAGTTCGACTCCTCTATTAAGCATAATATTAAGAATATTAGGGTCGGGGATGTCTTCTAAGTTGCGTTGGAAACTTCTGGCCAAAATATACCATTTCCAATGGTATAAATATCATAGAAAGGTTTCTTAAGATTTTTATAATAATAATATAGAAAAAAACTTAACTTAAATACTAAAAAATTTCTTGATTTCTGAAAATTTTATGAGCAACAATTTCTGAATTATAAACAAAGATTTTTTAGTAATAGCTCAACTTAGTAATATCATAGCGAGCTCTATGAATAATCTTATTATATTCTCAAGTTTCAGCTGTATTAAACCCAAAGATATTCTGTAGAAACATAAGAGATTATTTTAGGTAAACTCAAGCAAGTTTATATGAAACAAAAACTAAATCTTCTTCATTTCTAGCCGATTCCCGTTAGATTTGTTCTAACTCTAAGCAGCCTAAAAGTATGCTTCAAAAAAGTAATCTAACAAATTTTAGTATACAAAACTTGCAACATCAATTTAGATTGCTTGCAGCAACTGTACCTGCATGCAATATATTCCCTTTTATCTAGCATATTCCCTTACTCACACACACATTCCATGCGAACACATCGCATATACCATATATCTCCATCCGCAGTAGGAGCTGCTGCCCATAAAATAGTTTAGTTTTTATTTGAGCGCATGCAATTGCCTTGATTGGTCAGCTGCAGTTGCCAGCAGGACCCCCCCTTTCTCTCTGTCTCTATCTCTTTCTCTCTGTATCTGTTTCTCTTTCTTTCTCTCTGTCTTCCTCTCTCACTTTATGCATATTTTGCAGCATTCAGTTTTTGTGCTGCTGCTGCTCGTGTGTCCATTTCCATTTCCGCTTCTCCCGGGGGCTAATATAATTTCGATATTTGCCACGCCCCCCCCGCCCCTCTACACTGCCCTTTCGTGTCGCCTAAAAGTTCATTTCCTCTGCGAAAAAAGGGGTGTGGCTAGAAATGCTGCAGTGTTTCCCCTTCTTCCGCTCCTCCCGCTCTTCTGCTGCAGTTTGCTGCCAACACAATTCACAAACTGCAGCAGCAGCATAAAATAACGGCACTTCCACAGCAACAACAACAACAACAACAATGGCAATGGCAACCAGAAAAGCAACATTTATTTTCCATTTTTCTACAAATTTTTTCCTTTTTTTTTTTGCTTTTTGTGTCGCTTCCTCTGAAATTTTTGTGTCTGCATTTTAAGCGCCGCTTTTTGTTTGCTTTCGTAATTTGTTGTGCACATGTGTGTGTGTGCCATGTGTGTGTGTGTGTGTGTGTGTTTGCATGCGCTTTTCTGCAGAATTTTCGGCAATATTCCATTAATACTTTGCGCCGCGTTTTCGCTTTTGTTTGTTTTCCCAGCGTCGTCGCCAGTCGCGTTGAACAACAACAACAACAACAACTTTTTTGATAAATAAATTTCACGATAAAGTGCAATGCAGAATGTTTTTGTTGTTGTCGTTGTTGTTGTTGTTGTTTTAGCCTGGCTGCCTGCTATGCAGCGTAAATAAATCATCATTGCATTGGGGGATTTATTTGCGTTAGCTTCGTTTTCAATTTATTGAGAGTTGGCTCTATCTCGCTCTCACTCCCTCTCACTCATGCCATCTCGCTCTTACGTGGCGAGTGCAGCTACAAATATTATCAAGCGTATATAAAATTGAACATGCATGTGCCTGTCGCTCTTTCTATGTTCAGCTCGCTTTTTGTTTGCAAACTTTGCGCAAAAAATAGTTAAAAGCATTTTTCAAATTTAAATGGAAATTTTTCGAGGGAAAATTTTAATGGATGCAACAAGAGTTACAAAAAATATAGATTCATATAGGGATTAAAAGAGATATCCTAACTAAGTGACATGGCAAAAGGTGAAGTTTTTTGTGAGCTATTTCAGGCAGAAAAATAATACAAATATTTATAAAGAAATATTAAAAGTATTAAAAAAGAAATTAAATAAAAAAACAAAATAAATATAAAAAAAACATAAAAAAATATAAAAAAATATTTAAAAAAAACTATAATCTTATTTAATGTGATTTATAAAAATAAATTATTTTTACCCATATGAAACTACCAGAACTTGCCAAATACAAATAATATAAAATCTTTAAAGAAGAATCGCAAAAATAATTGAAAATTCTCATTTTATTCTCATATATCTCCGTAGATCTTCACTTGATATCATAAAGATTTATGCGCTAAAATTCTAGCAAACTTATCATTAAACGCACAAAATATGGCACTCCTCAAGCTACCTACAGTGGGTAGATATCGCATATATCTCATATATAATCGTCTCTCACTTGTATTTTTGCGTTTTTTTCTATTATTTTTTTCCAAGCTCAAAAAATGAAATTAATTTTTTACGTTAATGGAAAATCAAAAGAAAATATTTGTATTCCTTATTATATTATAAAGATTTATGCACTAAAATTCTAGCAAACTTATCATTAAATGCACAAAATATGGCACTCTTCAAGCTACCCACAGTGGGTATATATACCATATATCTCATATATACATATGCTTTAAAGTCAACCGCAATATTGCTGACTTTTTGTCTTCTCTTACGCTTTGCTGGCTGACCAGCAAAGCAAATCTGACTGCGAATGCAATTTCGATTGACCCATGCCGCAATGAGCAATTGCTTTGCACCCTCTCTCTCCCCCTCGCCCTCCTCTGTACCTCGACAGTGCAGCAAATCACACAAATTAACTAGACAAAACTGCCGCAGGATGCCACACGAAATTCTAATGAAAAATACGTCAAGCAAAAAGCAGAATGAAAAAAAAAAAAAAAAAAAACGATAAATGCGATAAATTGCTCAAGTGCACAAGCAGTCACTGCACCCTCAACCACCCCCGCTACAACCCCCTCTACACCCATGCAAAGCAGCTGAGCAAGACAAAGCCGAAGCCGATGACGATGACGAGGCCAGAGCCAAAGTCAGTTGTAAATTGTAAGTGGCATAGAATGCGCTGCTAGTAGTAGTAGTAGTTGTAGTAGTCGTAGTATTTGTAGACGTAGTAGCGCGTAGTACTATGTAGTAGACAGACAGTGGCAGAGCCAGAGACAGTGGGGAGGGGAGGGAGGAGGCAGGGGTGCAGGCAGGCCAAATGAATTTTCACTCATTTCCTTATCGTCTGTGATTTCCTTGCCAGACAGCAGCAGCAGCACAAATACACACACACACACACATAGAGACAAGCACACACACACACACACTCTGCAGTCACACACACACACACAGAACATGCTGACAATTTTAAATGAATTTTCTATGCAGGCAGCTATCTAACAGCGCCCGCTGCTCCCCTCCCCCGCCTGCGCAGCGTCTGTCGCATTGTCTACACACACACACACACACACACACACACAGGGGCACAAAAAATGCAGTTTGTGTAGCCTGAAAGTTTTTTGCGCCCCGCAAAGGCAAAAAATCAATGAAAATGTGGCAGAGGCAAAAGCGCAGAGAGGCGCGCAGCATGAGGGTTGGACCTGCACAACGTCATCAACAAGCCTCATCATCATCCCCATGATCATCATCCCCATCATCATCATCATCATGAGCGATGCTCAGCAGCAGCATCAACGTTTTCGGGCTTGTCATCATTATGAAAAACACAACAAGCAACCCTCGCGCGCAGCAGCCTGCAGCAGAGGCGAAGGCAGCGGGCAAGGGGGCAGGGGGGCAGGGGTCGCCAGCTGACTGCACAACCCCCAAAAAGCAACTGCAGAGGCCAAGCCAACCCCCAAGCCCCACACCACGCACACACACACACACACACACACACACACACACACACGCACACTCTGCAGGTCTGTGCCTGGAAAAAAGGAGCAGCAGAAACTTTCACTTTTTGCATAGTCCTTCTCCTTCGGCTCCTCCTCCTCCTTCTCGCCTGGCGTCATGCGGCATTTTCGCATAGTGCAATGCGCCAAATGCGGCAGCATAGACAGAGCGAGATGGCAATAGCTGTTGCCGGCACAGCAAACCCTTTTTCGAGGGCAGCGTAGCGTGGCGTGTGTTACGTAGTTGTTGCAATTATTTCATAATATTTCCATTTGCGGAGCTACAAAACTGCAGCATACTTTGCGGCGCCGCGGGGGTTGCAAATTGCAGCCAGGCAGCAAGTGGCCAGAGAGAGAGAGAGAGGGGTGGCAACGTGCAGAGAAAAGAGTGAGAGAGAGAGGGAGAGGGAGAGGCAATGAAAACTTTTGCACTTCATGTCGCACACACACACACACACGTAGACAGGCAGGCGGAAATGCTAACGCTTGGAAAAACTTTGCCACAGCTGTGTACGTGCATGTGTGTGTGTGTGTGTGTGTGTGTGATGCTGCTGTTGGGGGTTGCATGCTACGTGCACGAGTGTAGATAAAAATATTTTAATTTATTTTACTTTCGACTGCAGTGCCAGCAGCAGCAGCAGCATAGACCAGGCAAACTGCCCCCTGCTCCTCCCCCCCCTCCCTTTCTACGCCCCTGCTCTGCCACAACCCTCAGCATTTTCCTCTTTGCACACAGAGCTTTTTTTGGGCCTCCAGCTCAGCATGCTGTCTGTCCAGGGATTGCATATGCATAGAGGAATATGTATGTGCTAGCTGGGCATACCCTGTAGAAGGCAAAGTGGGGTAGTTTGGGCAGCTGAGGTGTAAAGGGCATATGCTTATATATTTAGAGAATGAAGTTTAGCCTGTCTTACAAGCAAAAAAGCTACAGTTGCATGCTTAAAATTTGCAATTATGCGATTTACGAGGGCGTTAGGGGGCGTGGCGGAATTTCAAAACATACTTCAGCTGCATGCTTTAATAAGACATATGGTCAGCAAATTTGATAGCCCTAGCTCTTATAGTCTAAGAGAACTACGCGTTCATACAGACAGCAAAAGCTGAAAAACTATCTAAAATACCCAAAAACAGTCCAAGCCAACTGCAAGCTTAAAATTTGTATAAAGTTAGCAGGGCAAGCAAATGTTTTGGCTAATAAATTTTCATTACAGGGTATGCTCAAGTTCATCATTACACATTCATACTCTATTCAGCTGCATTTGTCGCCTGCAGCTACCAAATGTGAATTCGCCATTGAAAGGTCTCGTCTGTCTCGTCGCCTTTTGCATGTTTGTTTTTTGCCTTTGCAGTCATTTTATTTATCTTTGATAAAAGGTTTTAGTTTTACGTCTGTGCATGGGTGTGCGAGTGTGTGTGTGAGTGTGTGTGCTTTGCCATTTAAGGCCATCAATAGTGGCTTAGGTTAAAAGGTTTTTTGTTTTGCTGGGATTTGCCGCATCGAGTAGCACAAAACGTTGCAGCCAGTTTCAAGCTAAATGCTAGCTGAATTCAAGCTGATTTCGAGTTCGAATTCAAGCTTTACTTTTCCAAATACAACACTTTGAAATTTCATAATTATTAAGTCATTTATTTAAGCGTTAATTATAACAATGCAGCCGCAGCCTTTTTTAAATTATGCAAAACACACACTCAAAAGACAATAAACAAATTTGAGGGGGAGGAGGCGGAGGATTGAAAAAGTGGAATATTTGTGTTGTGCACAAAATGTCAAATGTTGCTGAAAACAATTGATATACAATTTACGATGGACAATAGCCCAGAAACAACAGCAACAACAACAACAGAAAACCGACTTATAAAGCAAACTGCATGACGCATGCCGCCTACGAAAAAGCAAAGTGAAAGAAACCGAAAGAAACTCGAACACCCACCGTAATATCGAAATATTTCGAGTGTACTGCATGCATACATATAGCAGCAGCAGAAGAAGGTGGCACATATAGGCCTTATATACAGCCCAGTCTATATATATGTATATAGTATATATACCACACACAAACGCAACTCAGACTCAACTTCGCGCCAGACGCGTTTGTCACGACGCGACGACGACGAAACTGACACAAAAGCCCCACAAAATGAAACCAAAACGTACAACAACAACTACAACAAAAATGTCGCATGCAATTTACTGCAAAAAAAGAAGAAAAGAAAGAAAGAAACGATGAAGAAGTAGAAGAGAGCGAGAGGCAGCAGCAGCGGAAGACGATAAAAAAAACACACGAAGGCAGCAGCATTTTGCTTTGTCGCATGACTTTTACTTTTTACTTATACACACACACACACACACACACACACACCGACATTATATTTATTATTTGCAGTTGTTGTTGCTGCTGCTGCTGCTGCTGCTGATTGCGTGCAACAACTTGTCAGCGCGGCGTGTCGCCTCTGCGGAGTCTCCCCAAGTTGGCAACGCGTCTCGAAGAAAGCGAAAGTTATGACATTTTGGCAGCCAACGAAAGTGCGATTTGTCCAGCTGCCTGGGTGTGTGTGTGTGTGTGTCTGTCTGTGTGTGTGTGTGTGCCTGAGGTTGTGTGCGTGCCAGTCTGTGTGTGTGTGTGTGCTGGGGTGTGCGTTAGATATGTATCTACTACAAATTGCAGTTGTCATGCGACTAAATTTAGCACAACTTTTAGCAGCATTTTTCACTGACAACACGCAGAGTTGAAAGTCCAAGTTTAGTATAGAAATTATGGGGAATATTTGCTAGGCTATATATACATATATCTGTATAGTATCTTTTTAGTATAGCTTCTTGGCTGAGAGCTTTGCTCTTTCATCAAAAGTGTTGAGCGATTTGGGATTAATCCAGTTTAAAGCAGTAGTAAAAATGCAATTTTTTGTGCCAATTTGAAAAAAATAAATTAAAATATTTAAAAATATTTTAAAAATAATTTTATTGCTTAGTACGCTAAAACATACATTTAGCTACTAAATAAAATTATACGCATAAATATATATCATACAAATCTATGAATTATTTGTGGTCTTACTGCTCGACTTCAGTTTTCAGCAGTAGTAGCAAGGCAGCTTTAGGCATAATTAAAAAAAAAAAAAAAAAATTAAAAATTTTTTTTAATAAATACATTTATCTACTAAAAAAATTTCTTATAAAAATTTTCTTTGCTCGTTTTCGTTTTCGCAGTAGTAGAAGAATAAAAAAAAAAAAAAAAAAAAAAAAAAAAAAATAAAAAAAAATTTTTTTTTTTTGTTTAAAAGAAAAAAAGATACATTTATCTATTAAATAAAATTAGTCACATGAATATATACCATACATATCTTTGAGCTAATTGCCCTCTTACTGCTCGACTTCAGTTTTCAGCTGTAGTAGCAAGGCAGCTTAAGGCATAATTTACAAAAAAAAAAAAATAAATATTTAAAAAAAATCTTAAAAATTTTTGGTTTTGCTTTAAAAGACAAAAGATACAGTTATCTTTTAAATAAAATTAGTCGCATGAATATATATCATACGCATCTATAAATTAATGGCACTCTTACTGCTCGACTTCAGTTTTCAGCTGTAGTAGAAGGCAGCTTAAGGCATAATTAAAAAAAAAAAAAAAAATATTTGGAAAAAATCTTAAAAACTTCTTTTTGCTTAAAACAACAAAAGATACATTTAGCTACTAAATAAAATTAGCCACATGAATATATAGGCAGTTATGAATTAATTGCCGCCCTTTCTTCTTGACTTCATACTGAAGCCACATCATAGCAGAATGTAACCAACGCCAAACGTTGCTGTTGCTGCTGCTGCATATTAAATACATTACACACACATACATACAGACATATAAATCTGGCGAAAATCTGTTACATATTAACAGGGAAAGCATTGAGGGAAAAGCTCCAGTGTGCCAGCTACAGTTTCACCAGCCATTCATCGCGCTCAGTTCGAGCTCGTTCGAGCGAATGAATGAAAATATTTATGCATATAAAGCGCCGGCAAAAGACACAGATACACACACACACACACACACACGCGCGCGCTGGCATGTAAAAAGTAGCGTAAAAAGAAAAGGAAAAAAGGCAGCTGAGAAATAAAATAAAATAAAATTTATCTTGAACTTGAACTTGAAACGAAGACATCGAAGTCGAAGCGCGGCGAAGTAGGTGATGCGGGCAGGGGAGGGAGAGAAAGGGAGAGAGGGAGGTCGTTTTGTCTGCTTGTTGTTGCTGCTTTTACTGTTGGTAATACATTTAACGGCAATCTGTTGTGCCTGACGACGACGATGATGATGATGATGATGAGGGTCCCCCAAACGCAATGATGAAGTTCAGGCAGAGAGACGTGGCTCGTTAATGATGCGACTTCTTGTTTAAATATTTTGTGTAAATATGAGAAAATTTTTGGGCAAAAAAAATTCCCCTAAATTGCGCAGTGCAATTGCAGTGCAGCTTGTGACTGACTGAAGCTGCTAGACTAGCATATACCCTGTATATGCATAACATTTGTCTGCCAGCTCTGCCCAGAATGCATGCCCTTTCTAAACACTTTGCGCAGGGTATGCAGACTTACACTTGTTTATTAAAACAAAGCCCGCAGTTTTTTGCAAATTAATTTGATTTTATTTCGTGTGTGTTGCTGTCTCTTTCACTCGCTCGCTCGCTTTCTCGCTCTCTCTCTCCCAGCTGCGCTGCGCTGTTTTGTGCTCTGCGCTTTGTTTGAATGTCATCAGCTCAAAGTCGCCCAATTGTGACTTTGAAATTGCGCCAGACACACACACACAACAAAAACTGCAGCAACAACAACAACAACAACAACAAACAGCTTGTATTCATTTGGCTTTGCAGCGAGAAAAAAAACGTGCTAAAAAAACCGAAAAATGAAAAAAATTTTTTTTTTTTTGGAAAAAATGTCAGTGAGCGCATTGCGACATGGCGTGTGTGTGTGTGTGTGCGGGGTGTGTGTGTGTGGGTGGGGCGCAGTTTCGTGTGTGTGTGTGTGTGTTTTTTCCATTGTAGCTGCTGCGCAAAAAACCCGAGTGCATACAGAGTGTATTTTAATGAGATAATCGCCAAAAACAAATGCCTTGGCGCAGTCCACAAAGCGCACGAAATAAAGTTGAAAATCTTTTAAAATTATATAGAAAATATATAGAAAACTAAAATCACTAAAATTCCTTAGAACAGTTATTGACAATTAAACAAAACAAAAATCAAACTCGAACTTGAAATACAACACTGAAAACCAACGCAGCTCTGCATACCCTGCACTTGCCCAAATGTATCGCCTATGCCATGCCAAGCAGGTGAATCCGAATTCGACAGCAAACACTTCCGCAAAATTGAGTGCAAAAGACAGAGAGAGAGGAGCGCGTGCAAGAAAGAGAGGCAGATGGCGAAAATGTGCAAAATAAAATGCGCCAAAGCGTATAATAAAAAATTTATATAAAATGACATAACAGTGCAAATAAATTAAACAAACAAAGGCAGACTGAAAGAGAGAGAGAGAGAGAGAGACAGAGCAAAAAACAGACACTCAAGTAAACAACAACGACAACAACAACAACAACAGTAAGAAATGCTCGCTGCGAAATGCAAAAGTTCATAAATTAAATGATATACGAAATGTTGTGCGCGCACTTTTATGTACTTCACACACACACACACACACGCATGCACACACATAGCTGAAATTGCACGACGCCAACGCAGCAGCAGAGTGCAAAAGCAACAACAAGAGAAGTAAGAGAGCTACTCAGCTAATGAATACCCGCTACTTTAAGCAAAAACTGTTCAAGAACTTAAACTATTTCCTAAATAACTTCCTTATTTCTTGGAGTATTACAATGAAATTAGTAGTAACTATTTGTATAATGCTTAAGATTGTATATGCCAAAAATGACTATTTTAGCTCTGAAACTAAGCTAGAAATTCGATTATATACGATTTTCGGAGAAGGCAGCAGACATTTTCAAATTCTAAAATAAGCATTATTTAAGTGCAGTAAAAAGACATATTGTCCCCAAATTTGATAGCGCTAGCTGCTATAATCCCAGAGATCTAGCTGTTCATACAAACAGAAATGACTAAATCGACTCAATTCTTAAAGAAATACAAAACTTTGTGGTGTAGAAAATGCCCTGGGCTGGCGCTAAGTGAAAATACCCTGCTTTCCCACAAAAAGCGTCGTGTACAAAATGTATCTGCAGCTGTCTATCAGTCGCCATTGTATCTAGCACTGTGTGTAGATGCCGACGCTGCTAAAAAAGTTTCGCCGTGCCGCCGCCGCCTCCGCTGCCGTTGCTCGAGCCGTTGTTGTTGTTGTTATTATTATGTATTAGCGTTATTATTTACCCGCTTCGCTTTGCGCGTATCGCGTGTATCTTTTCCCTCTCCTTCTTCTACTCGTTGTTGTTGTTGTTGTGGAAGCAGCGTAGAATGAGAGATTCGTGGAATTGGGACACTTGTGTGCAGTGTGTCTGCGCTTTGGCAAAACGTAACTGTGTGTATATGTGTTCGCTAGCTATGTGTGTGCGTGAGTGTGAGTGAGAGCGTAGTGCTTTGCCTTTTGCAATGCTGCACGCCCTAGCATAGCTAGAAAAGAGTGAGAAAAAAAAATAGAAAATTTCGGCGCTTTTTTTTTTTGTTGCTTTTTGCGTTTGTTTTGCGCTGCGCGTGTCTCTCAATGCCAGACGGAAAATTTGTACGGCATTATTTGTGTTGTTTTGTATGCGTTACGTGCAGTGCTGCTACGTTTGCAATTAAATAATATTATAGTATGTTGATTAGTTTGATATGGCCCACGCGGCGTATGATTAATGCCGCTGCAATTGACGCGCTTCCGTTTCAAGAGCAGCGCGCTTTGCATAGCAGCTGAAATGCAAAAAAAAAGAGAAAAAAATAAAATTCAAAATTTAACAAAACTCGAAATCGACAAATAACGCAAGCAAGCACACACACACACGCACACACACGCACGCACACACAGGCAAGATTGCAACCAAGGTCAGAAATGACGAATAACAGCAAAATGCGCTGCTGCTGCTGCTGCTGCTCTGTACCAGTCGCAGATCTGTGCAAACAGAGAGAGAGAGAGAGAGAGAGGGAGAGCATGCGAGAGAGTGAGCGGGAGCGCAGCAGAGTGTGAGCGAGAGAGAGAGAGCGTGCGCTGCAAATGCGCCTTTTTGCTTTTTTGCCGAACAAAAAGTAAATAATTTTTATTTGTCAGCGCGAGTCAGTTCGAGTCCGGGTTCTGTGCGCGTACATAGAGGTTCTATGGATATACACACACGCACACACACTTACAAACATAAAGTTATATACGGCAATGCACACGATCTTTAATCATAATTAGAACTTAGTTAATTTGCGTGTTTTCGCTACGATTTTCGTGCAAAAAACTAAAATAATCAAAAACAACAAAAAAACAAACTGAAAAACAAATTTAAAAAAACAAGCTAAAAAATTGTGAAATTAAGCGTTAAATTGAAGAAGATAATGATCGTCAGATACTTGAGGTATTTAAATATCGATCTAAGGCAAACAAATGAGCAACTACATTAGAACTTAGCGTATCTTTTGTATCTTAAAGATACGCAAGCTTCTAACTGCAACTCAACTCAGTTTCTCACTCTTTCTCTGCTAAGTCTGCTGCTCATCTTATGCTGCTAGTTCTTGTCTTCTAACTTGAGAGAGATGAGTTGGATACAGCTCCAAGGCCAAGTCTGAAAATTCCATTTTTTTTTCTTTGCATATTTCACATGCATTAATTGCTTAATTGATGCCAATGTGCAAAACGCGCGCTTATTCAATTCATTCAATTTCGCATTCACAACAAACAACACTTCAAACTACTCACTCACACACACACATGGACTGGGGGCACACCTAAACATGAAAAGATCTTCAAGTTTCATTTCTCACCTCTCTCGGGCATGCATGCAGGGCCAATTCCTGGAATTCCTTTGACTAACTAACACGACCGTCGATCGTTGCTGAAGTTGTTCTCACACGCGCAGCATACAAATTGCAAAGCGTAGAGCAAGAGAGAGAGAGAGGGAGAGGGAGAGGCAAAAAAGCAACCGCATCGCAACGCGCTGCGCTGCGGCGGCGCCGAATATCCTTGAAAAAGGCAAACGCCGATAATAATAATAATGGCAAAAGTAAACGCAGCAAAGCTTGCGGCGCAGGCGCAGAGACTGCACAACGCAAGCAGCAGCAGCAGCAGCAACAACAAAAGCAACAACAACAACAACGGAAAAGATAAATCAAACAGTAACTAAACACACACACACACACACATACAGCGTCGGGCAAATATGCAGCAAACGGGCGACAACAACTGGCAGTAAACCGTTTCAGCAGTTTAGGCTATACCCTGTAAAAGTTGAAAAACGTGCAGGAAAGTGTTGTAAGCATATCTGCTGTCATAAAGCGCCTTAGTAGCTAGCACAGCAGCTGTGCTTTAGAAGCATATCATATCTTTAGCTATAAAGATAACTTCATGAAATTTGGCATGTACACACCTAAACATACCACGCACCTGCTCAGCCAATTTCATTAAAATCAGACAGTGAATTTGGGAGAAAAGCTAGAAAAGGGTTGATCTTTAGCTGCTCTACTTCCTTATCGCCACAGCATAACTGCTCGTCGAGCATGCCCCCAATTGTTGTTCGTTATTTCTGTTTGCTTCTCCTTTGCTTCGCAAAACGCCGAATTTACCGTCGTCGTCGTCGTCGTCGGCGTTTGCGTCGACTGAGCAAATAACTGCATTTGACCTTGTTTCGCGCTGCGTTTGTATTGGTAGCTTAGAACAAACAAGATATGCCGATTTTGCGCCAGTGTGTGCGTGTGTGTGTGTGTGTGAAATTATATTTTCGACGTTTGCTTGCTTTGCTTTTGATATTCGCAGAGAACCCGAACCCGATTCCCAGCCCGAACCCGAATCCCAACCCGCTCGCTTGTCAGTCTGGCACAAGTGTATTAATTCAGCTGCGCATGGGACTCGCACATGCACAGGCTGGCGCGCACATACAGGGTGACTCACGCACACGCACACGCACACGCACACTGAGTCAACCGCCTGCATAGGGCGACACGGAATTAGAAGAACTACAAGAAAAAAACAACTTAAAGAAATGTGAAAAGCATAAAAAATATATCGACGCAACGAAAGTTTCCATTGGCGCGTGCATCTACTCTCTCGCTCGCACTCGCGCGCTCGCTGTTTCGCTTCCGCGCGCGCTCTTTCTCTCCCACTTTCTGCATTCTGTTTTCGCTATTCTTCGCATTAGCCAAAATACAAAATGTAGGTTAAATTTGCGGAAATCACGCGAGTGCGCAAAAAAAAAACAACAACACAGAGAAAAAAGAACTTGGAGGTATAAAAATACACATACATATACTAGCTATAAAAAACAACAACAGCAACAACAACAAATTCAGATACGTGCGCAGATAGCACAGTACGGAAAACAATATTATTAATTGTTGTTGTTGCTGTTGTTGCTGACGCTACTCTTTACTCTGTTATTCTGTTATGCTGTTTTGATTATGCAACAACGCATACTACGCGAACAGGTGCTAAACAGTTTAGTGATCGGCTGTGTGGCCCACATATCGCAACTATTATCGTTTTATGGTGCCATTCTTTATCGTTTCTCCCCCGCCCTCTCCCTCGCTCACTCTCGCTCTTTTATCAATAATATTCAATTAACAATTTAAATCGCGTTTTCATTGCCTCTGCGTTTATCTGCCTCGCATTTCAATTAGCCCAAAAGCTGCAATCGCCATTTTTGCGCATTTCAATGCGCCCAATCAACGCTGCACAGCTGCATAAGAGAGCAGCAGCAGCAGCGGCAGAGAGTAGCAGCAGCAGAGAGCGAGTCACTGCGAGAGTGCACTTTTTTTTTGCAAGCTTGCGTCAGCCAGTGTGCAAGCGAGACAGCAGGCGACAGCAGTGCGCGAGCTGCCTACGCAAGCAGTTGTTGTTGTTGCTGCTCGCGCCGATCGTCGCGTCGTAGTTGACTTCGGCTCGTTGTCGTCGTCGCCTTTGCTGTTGTTGTTGCCGCTGTCGTTGCAATTTATTCGTATGCGCTTTTTGCGCTTCGTCGCGTCGTTTCAAGTTCGTGCATCGTTGCGAATTTTAATTCGTCGACGAAGGTTGCTCGTTAAATAGTTGTTGTTGTTGTTTGGTAATTTTGTTCGCTGCTGGCATTACAAGCGAGGCTGCCAATTGGTCAACGGGTTCGTGTAAAGTGCAGTCGGGTTGTGTTCGGTTGTAATGTGCAATCGTGTCAGAGAGAGTGGGAAGATTGTGCAGATCGTTTGCAGTTGAGTTGATTTGAGGCGAAATGAAAGCAATTTAAATGATTAAAAATAATAGAAAATAAATAATTAGAGCAAAATTAAGCCAATTTAATTAATAACAAATAATAATAAATAATTTAATGATTATTAGAAAACTTTTAAATAATTAGAAAAATTGTAAATAAAAATGATTAAATCGAAATAAAGCCAGTTTAATTAATTACAAATAATAATAAATAATAAAATATTAATAAAATAATTATAATTGGTATAAAAAATAAAAATTAGAAATTTACAATTAATAATAAATAAATTATAAATAACAATAACTAAACAATAAGATCGAAACAAAACTATTTTAATTAATTACAAATAATAATAAATAATAAAAAATTTATAAAAAAATAATAATTTGTTTAAAAAATAAAAATTAGAAATTTACAAATATAAATAAATTATAAATAACAATAACTAAATAAAAATAAATAAATTTTATAATATTTAATTAATAATAATTTACTTTCAAAAGAAAACGCAACTAATTTCTCTTCTTTCTTCTTTTCATTGCAGGTAATTAAAGATCTACTTGATAGCAAAACACACACACACACACACATACAGGCAAACAGATGTTAGCGTAAGTCTCGCTTATCGATTACATTATTCCAGTTTTCCTAGCATAATTGCCACCACCAGAGCCAGTTTTGTTCTGTTGCAGCATCTGAAAAGCTGCTCTACCACACGAACATATGCCCAAATCCTCAAACCACTTTTCGAAAAATGTTACTTTGAGTTGGGTACCCTTTCAACTGTTGCCCCCCACCCCCCACGAGGGAACAACCACCGCACTGAGCAATGCTCAACAGCTGAATGCACACACACACACACACACACCCCTCGCCCCACCCTTTCCGCTGCCACTTTGACATGCAACCGCACAAGAAAAACACAACAACAACAACAACAACAAAAATGCAATTTCTTTTGAAGAAAATTCGAGTGTAAAACTGGCAACCACCTTTGGCTCTATTAGGCTCGAGGGTCGCTGGAAAAAAGATGAGGAAAAATCTCGGACACACACACACAGACACACAAAGGACCAAAGCGAGTGCAGTCAGTCAGTTGTTCGCGCATCCTGCCCCGTTCCTATTCCTGTTTTTCCCCCTCGGGGCACGTGCTGCAAATACGCCGCGCTGCGCCGATAATGAAGCAAGCAGTGGCAATGCACACGTTGTTGCAACCCTCTCGCCTGCCCCGGTCGTGTGGCGCCCCTTTGCCCATGCATTGGGGGGTGGGTTATCGCTTGCCTCTTGCTTAATCCGCGTTTTGTTGCAGCTGCAGCGGCGGCATCATCCCCCGGCATTGCTCGAGTGCAACAGCAACAGCAACAGCAAAAGCAAGGGCATTGCGCTTGCAACAAACTGCGGCGTCCAGTTAATTAAGCCGCATCGTCGTCAGCATCTTTGTTGCAATTTCAAAACGTACCTCCGTTGCAAGGGGTTGTTTTTTCCTGCAGGCATCGCTTAAGCTGTCAGAATTGCGACAAGCAACGTGACGTGGCGCGTGTGCCCGGCGCTGCCACAGCTAATTGCAGTTGCCACAGCAGCAGCAGCAGCAGCAGCAGCAAACTCGACCTGCAACCGGTTTCTTTCTGTTGCCCAAAGAGGTGTTTCCATCCATGTCCGATTAAGAGTTTCCATCCATGCGCGTGTAACTGAAGTCGCATTTGTCAAGCCTTTGTGTTTTTGTTGTAGCTTACAGGGGTTTCGATAGGGTTGATTGATATTATGTTTTATAGGGTATATCAAAATAGATATTAGTAAGTTTTATGGCTGTTCTTAATTGCTTTTTAGCAGCTAAAGAGAGTTCTTAAGCCGAAATATACTTCAGAAAATGCTTTTTGTTACCTAATACCAAGAAAGTAGAAGATTTTAATAAAGTTTGTCCGTATGAACACCTAGATCTCAGATACTACAAGACCTAGGGCTACCAAATTTGGTGACAATGTTACTTGTGAAAATACTTAATTTTTCCCGTTACCAGAAAAGTAAAAGAAATGAGATAAAGGTTTGCTTGTTCGTATGAACACGTAGATCTCAGAGACTATAGAAACTAGCGCTACCAAATTTTAGAAAAATATAATTTATTAAATTTGTTCCTATAAGAACCTAAAAGAAGCCAGAAAACCGTCTTTTTGTTCGTATGAACCCCCAGATCTCAGGAACTATAGAACCTAGGGCTACCAAATTTGATGAAAACATAGCTCAATAGAATTATTTCTGTTACCCGTTACTAAAAAAGTAAAAGAATTCTGTAAAACGCATGTTTGTTCGTATGAACACGAATATCTCAGAAACTATAGAGACTGGGGCTACCAAATTTAGTGACAACATGTCTTACTGGTATACGCTGCTTAAGTAGGTTTCAAAATTTAGCCACGCCCACTTAAAACGATTTAAAACGAATTTCAAGCTGAATTTTACTGCTAGAATCTTCATTTTTGCTGTGTAACACAATTCAAATAAATTCTAAAAATTTTAATGAGCTGATAAACTTAGTAGTTTTATTAAAAGTCAACTTAAATCTTAGTACAGCCAAGCACAAACTAAAATTTGCTGAATCTCCTACGCACTTGACTAGCTTAAAGGCCACAAATAACTTCAGCCCAAGCCATTTCAGCCTTTTTCTCTACCATTTTTAAGGCTCACAATTTATGCTCAAATACCTTCCCCCCTCTCAATATCTACACGAGCCAAGTTGCAACACGCAGCACAAGCTGACAACTCAAATTACAGTAGCAGCTGCAGGGGCCGTTGTAAGAATGCCATAAGTTCTTGGCAGTCCCCAAAACCCCAAGTCAAGCTAAGGGCTAAGTAATCCCCACAGGCTGCGCCGGGCTCGTTGCCCTTTGCCTTTGCTGCAAATCAACTCAAGTAAAAGTGTCAAAACAATACAAACGACGCACAGGCGCAGCAAGACCCAATTGTGTACACACACACACACACACACACACCAGCTATGTATGTGTGCCTACACGCACATAATTTATGCCTATGTACAAGCGGCAGAGAAAATGTTTTTTGGAAACTTTGCGCTGCGCTCGACGCACATAAAACGCAGACTGCAGCAGCAAAACGTAACGGCGGAAAAATCAATTTTCTTTTGTGCTTAAGGGTGGCTAAGGGGCCAGCAGGGGCCAGCAGGGGGCGGGGCAGTTGAGGGAAAGAGGCAGCGCCCAAAAGCATAAACTTCTATTTGGCATTTGGGGGTTGCACACGCACGCACACACGCACACAGAGAGCTCGCCAGCTACGCACTTGTGCAGCAAATTGTCACCCAGTTTTGGGCAAATATTTGCGCCCATCCCTGCGCCCACCCACTGCCAACCCCCTGCCTCCTGCCCCGTTTCCCTCTCTTGCTGTAGAGAGAGAGAAAACCAGTTGACAGCGCTTTGAAGTGCAAAAGTGCAGCATAATTTTCGGGGCTAATGCAATTAGGCAATTATATGCCGCAATACGTACGTGTGTGTAGGTGTGTGTGTGTGCTCCCCCTCTCTCTCTCTCTCTCTCTCTCTGCTGCTGCTGCTGCTAATTACTCATGCCGCACGCATTCTTGGCGCACTGAGGCGTATACACAATAATTTACAACATTTCCCCGAAGAACGTGCACTGAATGCGCAGACAGAGATGGCAATAGCGCAGACACAGCAAGTGCAAAGGAGATGCCAGAGCAAGACAGACAGCGACAGGAAGAAAGAGAGAGACGGCCAGAGAGAAAGAGATGGGGAGTGAGAGAGCGAGCGAGAGCGAGAGTGACGTAACTGCAGCCGCATGTTGAGCCTAAAAAGAGAGCGAGAGCATGTCAGCATTGCGACTCTGTGTGTGTGTAGTGTGTGTGTGCGTTTGTGCTTGCCAAAAACTGTGCCTGGACATTTGGCAATGACGTCAGCAGCGAAAAAGCACAAGTCAAAATTGTTGTTATTAAACGAGCAACATTTTCCCGCTTTGCCTTCGAGGCAATTGAGCACAGGCGGCGCCGCGACGCATTTGTGTTGCAAGAGCTGCCCCCCCCCCTGTCCCCCACCCTCCCTCGGGCCCTCACTGTAGTTTCGGGTTGCCCAAAACTCACAAAATGCTGAGCACATAAACGTGACTGTTCATTGTGTGTGTGTGTGTGTGTGTGTGCAGGATAACTGTAATCGACTGACTTGCAGATTGATTACGGTTTGTGGGGGCGGCGGGCGGCGGGCGGCGAGCTAAGGCTGCATGGCGACTATTGGAAATGTGTCAAATTGGCAGCCACAGAAAATAAACGCAGACCCGCAAATGGCCGCCTAGCTGGGCACTCTGGGCACCGACACACACGCACACACACACACAGATTGAGTTATTTTCTGCTTAAAATGAGGGCAATATTTCATGGAAGTGAACTCTATTGTCGAGGGGGAGCTTGAAAAATTCGTTCAGTTTTGGGAATTCTATTCAAAAACTGTTTTTCGTATAAATTTAGAGAACCACTACGACTAGACTGCTTTGAATTTGAACACTTTCTTTTGAACAAAAAGAACAATTCACAAATTTATATACTATATTATATTTTAAGCAGAGAGGGCGTGGCATGCAACTTCTGAAATAAGCTTGTCAAACTTATGATATGCAGAAACCTTGCTTTCAAATTTGGCATCTCTAGCTAACCTAATAGCTGAGATACGTGTGTTCAAACAGACGGACAAACGGACAAACGGACAGACGGACAGGCGGACAGATTGATTAGGCTTAATCGACTCGGCTAGTGATCCAGAGCAAGTCTATATGCACTTTGTGTGAACTGCCATGCCTGCTGCTGCCTGTTACATTTGCACAAATCTTATATACCCTTTCTTGGCTATTTTTTATGATGGTAGGGTATAAAAATGTATGAGTACAAGAAAGCTTGTTATAGTTTCCAGCTAAATGAAAAGCAATGAAGCATTTAATACGCACAAGCTTAAGAAATAATTTAGATTATAAAGCTATATCAACCTAGACCTTCTATAAAACGATCCACTTAGCGAAAAACTGTTGAAATTGCATAGAGCTCAGAGTATATATAATTATAATAAGCCACTTAAGCTAGCCAGCTACTTAGCTCATAAAGCGCTACGAGAGACCCCAAGTGATCTATGGCATTAGCAGTTTGCACAGCTTCCTCTCTCTCTCTCTCTCTCTCTCTCTTGCTCTCTTTTGCGTAGCTCTTCAGTCTAGAATTCATATTGCTTTTACCCGCAGAAATTAATTTTCAATATTCATAAATTTCACGCAATATTTAAGACTCGATTGTTGTTGTTTGTCAACCCCTAACGAGTTGTGCGTGTGGGCGTGTGTGCGTGAGCTTGCCACGCCCACATTTTGGCAAATCACTTGACTTTTCATTAATAAAATTGGAGTTGCCTGATTCCCGGTCCATTTTTTTTTTTATTTCTTTCGCGAATCCTTCAGACTTCAGCCAGTTCGAGTGGTATATATCGCATACCCTGCACCCTACCCACTTCTGGCTCGAGCTACATTAGCTACACCCATGCGTTTGGCATTTTGAAGTGAACCCTTTTTTTGCGTGCCAGCTTGTTGTTGTTGTTGTTGTTGTATTAAATTTCATCAAAAAAAAAAATTTCAGTATTTTTTTCGAGGTTTTTGCACGCAAAATGCGGCTTACCCAAGCGAAGTCGCTATATATGTATATATGTACATATAGAAATCGCGAGTTCCCAAGCTACGCCGCAAGTTCTTTTCAATAGCAAGCCGCGTATTCACACGCACACACGCACACGCACATTGCAACCCTTCAGAAAAATTCATAACTTTTTTTTCATAAAGGAATAAAAAAATTGTTTTCCATACGCATTAATGCAGCAATGCGTGCGCGCGCCTTGTGGGCGTCTGTGGGGGGAGGGGGGAGGTGGAGTGGGCGTGGCTGGACTACGCACTGCCAGACTTGGTTTGCCTTGCTTGGTTCCGTTCTAACGGCGACTGATTAACGACTTTCTTTTGTTTTAGAGCAGCTAAGCGTGCTTTGAGAGAAAGAGAAAGAGAGAGAGAGAGAGAGAGAGAGAGAGAATTGGCAGCTCATACTACGTGCATCTTATGCAATTTAAGAGGATTTCGCTATTGAAATATGTCTTTTAAGTCGCAAGCTTAATGAATTAGGCAGCGCAAGGCATCTGCGACCTCTGTTTGTGCAGCTTGTGCGTATGAACGTCGAGATCTCGAAGACTATAAGAGCTAGGACTGTCAAATTGGGTATTCATATGTCTTATTATAACACGCAGCTGAAGCTGGTTTTAAATTTCGGCCACGCCCCCTTTAGCCTTAATAAATTGCATAAAACCAACTTTTGCAGCTAAAAATAGTTGCATTTTAGCCATGAGGAGCAACGCTTTCAAGCCCCAACACACGCTCCACTCTTGCTCCTTATTTCCTCTCTCTCTCTCTCTTTCCTTATCTCTTTGTCTCTCTCTCTCTTCCACACACAGCACGTCAGCGACGCTGTTCAAAATTCAATGAGCAAAGTGCCGCCGTTGTGGCCCCGCTGAATTTATTGAAAAATCATGATATGTGCCCATCATGCAGACAGTTTGAGAGGGGGAAGTGGTAGCAAGGGGTTAGTGGGCGGTGGGGGCGGGGCACGTTAGCAATCCTTGGCATGCAAAAGCGTCGATATGACAGCTTGACTGAACTAAAAATCGCGCTGCGTGTGGTTGGAGGCAGGCAAGGCTAGACAAAAGCCCGCACGCATACACGGAAATATGATTTTTTCGTGCCCGCTTGGACAGCAGGCAACGGTGGGTGGAGTAGGGTATGCAGTGGGTGTAGTACGTACTAAGCCTGAGCCTATCCCCCTCCCCCCCTCCCACGCCACTGTATGCTGATTGACGTGCCTTTTATTGATGCTCTTGATTGGTTTTTACCTTTTTACCTGCACAGGTAGACTCTCTGTGTGTGTGTGTGTGTGCGGGTGTGTGTCTCGGTCGTTAGTTCAATATGTGCGTATGACGGACACACACACACACACACAGACACAACAGTTATGATTTTTATTACACGTACAGGTAGCACACGCAGACGCGCCTCCTGCTCCGCATTGTGTTTGTATTTGTGCTGCGTATTTGCTTAGCACATTCGTCTCTGTTAATTTTTTATGTGCAGCCAGGATAATGCCAGGGCAGATATATATGTATGTACATATATGTATATGTATCGGGTGTATCTGACGGACTTGTTTGCGTTTTTAATCAAATGCTCAAAAAACGCGAGACGCGGCCGCGTATCGCTTGCTTGTTTAACTTTTATATCGTAATTGCATATCGTATCGTATTGTGAGTGCGAGCGGGTGAGTGAATGAGTGGGAGTGAGTGTGAGTGCGAGTGCGAGTGAGTATTGCAAACAAACTAATCAAATGTCTGCAATCGCTTCGTTGGCCACTTTCCACTTCCGCTTCCGCTTTTGGCCTGTGCCTGTGCCTGCGCCTTGGCCAGCTGTGCTTGCTATCTCGCTCGCTTGCCATGCCTTCTCTTTCGCTTGTTTCGCACGCGCTAATGCTTTAATCCTTGCCCAGAACCTTCTGCTGTCCGCGTGTATTAAATCGATGAAGTATTAACGACTTAATTGCATGTTTGTTGGACATTTTGCAGCTCCTCCCTCACTCCCTCGCCTCCCCCTCTCGTTTAGCTTGTTTGAAGTTTATTAAATTCCCCGCACAGATGGAGGCGTTTGCACCCGCTTCTGTCTCTGTCTCCGTCTCCGCCTCCGCCTCTGTCTCTGCTCATCATTTGATCAAACTGCGAATTCGATTAAAGTAATGGCTTTTTCAATAGCCTGTGTGGTTCCTTTGGCAAAGCAGCACAGAGAGGTAGCAGGGGGAGGGGGGAGAAAACTGTGTGTGTGTGTGTGTGTAACATATTATTGGCTACTTAGTTCATTAAATACTTGATAAGGCAGCGCAACAGCTGTAATAGTTGAAGCTAGATACTGCGAGGCTGGTATGATATGTTTCGAGTCTTACAAATGCAGACGATGCGCTAATTTGATGGGAAATCTTTAAGTATTAAGTATTAATCGATTGACTAAGTCAATGACGATAACGATTATGCAGAAATGAACAGCCTGGTAAGAGATTTCCTAACTCTTTTGTTCAGTAGAAAATGGAAAATATTTTCAAAAATATAAAGTTTGCTGTCTGCGAAACTAAGCAAAGCTTTTGAATATCGTTTCAAAGTTGTTATACCATTGTCCTCATGAGGCGTGGTTTTACGTTGGAGACCACGATTTTCGGGCATTTCTTTAAAGCTTAAAGCATTATAAACCATTTTAGCAGAACATTCACATATTTCCTGGATGTCTTCATATGTTTTTCCCAGGTTTCTGAGCCGCACTGCTATATTAATGAACAGCCAAAGACTGATGCTTCTAGCAAAAAGAGTTGTTTATTTGCTTAATTCTCGCAAATCTAATGGGATTTTTTCGTTTCTTCCTTGTACACATTCCATTCTATAATAACAATGCGTACAAGTTGAAATATTCGTAACGGAACTTGAATAAAAATCGCATTGCTTGATTGCATTTCTTGCACTGCTATTTTTGTGAACACAGCTGTATATTTGAAGCTGAGACAGCCTATAAAGTATATTCTTAATCAGCATCAAGAGGGTAGACGAACTAGCCATGTCCGTCTGTACGTCTGTCTGTCCGTATGTATAGAGAATAATTTTTTTTTTATATTTTTTCTAAATTTTTTAAAAATTTCTTCCTTCACTTGCTAACCTAACTTTTCTGCACTTCTTTAAAGCATTCCCACAGCATTTAACCCCTTGCTGCCCCCGTTGTCAAAACAGGCAACTCAAAAATGGCCAATCTTTGATTCCCTTCGATTTCCGTTTATCCAGTGAGCCCGGTCTACCCCTTCCTCCCCCCCCCCCCCTCCGCTCTTCCGCTCTTGTGTTGTCGCAACATTTTCGCGGCAGCTCAGCAAATTAAATAAAGCTCAATGACAAACTTCATTAGCCAAAAAATCAACTGGCCAAATGCCAAGCAACAAAAATAACAATTTGCCTTTTAGTCCCCGCACACCCGCACACACACACCCGCACACACACACCCTACTCACACACAGCACCTGCATGTCTGCCTGTGGCAACTCACACAATGCTACGCAAAACTAAATTAAGATTGAAATGTAAAACTGAAAACGTTTTACACAATTATTGAACGTCGAAGCGGGCAATCGTGGCCAAGTGGGGAGGGAAGGGGGGAGGGGGAGGGGGTGCACAGCTCCATGTCCAGGCTAACTGCCTCTAATCGTACAGCGAAATCCACTCGAAAAACATTTCGAACCCCGTTTTGGACACACATTGACGATTTGTGCGAATCAGTCGACTGCATAACTTACAATGCCGTCAAAATAAATTCGTAGCCAAATGAGGGAAGGGGGGTGGAAGAGTAAAGGGGGTGGGGGGGAGAGGTAGCTACTCGTGGCACGTACTAATGAAGGATTGACTGAAGGCCAGGGCCCCGCTTAATATTATCACTCCAGCATGCAATTTTTGCAAATGAAACGTTTGTCCGTACGGGCGCAGAACCCAAGCCACCCTCCCCCCCCACTCTCTCTTCATCCCCCTCCACCCACACACACACACACACACACACACAAAAGAAAAAGTCAATGTATGGAAATTTTTGTTCAATCACAAATCCAATGATGTTCGCTTCGACGCATTTTGACAGTTAGACGGAGCGACGGACATGCAGCACACACACACACACACATACACACACATGTGTGTGTGGGGTGTGGGGAGGCTGTTCACTTTGATGAATTCGCCTGTTCCTGTTACTGAAACAGGCGATTGTTGTTTGTTTGAAAGGCTCGACTGCCGCCGCCGCCGCTGCTGCTGCTGCTGCTTTCTTCTCTGCCTCTGCCTCCGCCTCTGCCTCTGTCTCTGCTGCTTCTTCCATTATCCTGTGCTGTGCGCCTGCTGATAGGCCTCGCATCTGGCTGGCTGCCTGCTCCTTTGCTTGAGCCTCTACTGCATGTTGCCAGCCATTGATTTTGGTATTTTTCTTTTGGTATTTTTCTATTTGCCGCCGCCGCTGCCGCTTTGGCCTTTGTGTGTGCATTGATTAGAATGTTTGGACTCGAGTACGTAAATATTTTTGCTTGCTTGTCAATTAGTACGTTAAGCTGCTCCAGCAGCCAGCGCACTCGATGCTAGCGCACTTCACAAGGGGCTAAGGGCCTGAGAGCTCACCCCCCCCCCCTCCCCTCCGCCTCTTCCACCTCTGGTTATGCAGCTTTGAGTGGGCTTGCCTTGCTACATTAGAAAGTGTTCTTTATTCGCTCTTTAAATCATTTTTTTATAACAATTTAAGTTGAAGTCAAAACATAAGTTATGTTTTGAAAATATTTTTTAAAATTTTTAAACAATTTCAAAATATGTTTATAAAATTCTAAAATATTTATAGAAAATTTTAAAAATATGTTTTTAATTTTATTAGCGCTTGTTCTTAAAAAACTAAGACATTTCTTTGTTCTAAATAGCTAATATTTTGTTTTAAAAAATGCTTATTGAAGCTATGAAGTAAATGGGTTTCGAATGGAAATGGCTAATTTCCCAAAAAGTCTAGGCTTTTTAATGTCTAGTTTATATGTATTTCTATATAAGACATATGCAGGCTGCACCATAGCAAATTTCCTAACTCCAGCTTATATAGTTCCAGAGATCTAGCAGCTTAAAGTGTCATGTATTGCTTGGGCAAAGCAAGAAACAAGCTAAAACTTCATTAACTATTCAACCATTTTAGTTTAGTTTATTTTAGTTGAAATTCCTTCACTCTACCTATATTCTCTATCTATGCCTTGTTGCTTTAGCCCTTCCTAACTGGCAGCATTTTCAATTAGCCGCTGTTAATCACGCGTTGCTCTCTGACACTTTTGTCTGCATAAAAGATTAGAAACCAAGTTGGGCCTGTAGGAAATGCACTTCAGGCCGTACCAAACTCAAACTGTGTGACAGCCTCAAAATCGAGAAGACAATTTGAGCTGTCAGTTGAAGACGGCAGGGGTGTGGGGGGGGGAGGAGCGGGAGCGGGGGGCATCCTTTCACCTGGCTGTAAAAACAATTGCGTATACGACGCATTGTGCGCGCGTGGACTGCGTGAAAATTGCAACATTACCACATGTAAAGCAGCCAGTGACTGGCAGCGCTGCCCTACCCCTAGCTTCCCCTTCCCCTCCACCCCCCTCCACATCCTGCTCGCTGTCCAAACTGTCCAGGCTGTGCTGCCTGCCTGTTACCTTTTTGACATTTGATTGAGATTTGTTATCGGCGTATTCATCAATGATATATACAATAAAAATACACACACTCATCCACACACACACACTCGTACGCACACTCCCGCACACACACACACACACACGCACGCACACCCACACACTGTTTGGCTAGGCCTGGCCAGACTGTGCGACGCAATGAAAACAAAAAACTTCGCCCCCCCTGAAAAAAAATTCTCTGCCCGTCTGTGTAGCTGGCCAACCCCCACCAGCCACGCCCACAATTCACAGTAGTTATCGTGCGGAGCACAGTGACATTTTTAGGCATTTGTTCAATATTGTGGTGTAGGTGGAGTGGGAAGTGGGGGCGGGGCAGGAGAGGCCGAAAAAACAAGCAGCTGCTGTGTTTGCCTTGGCCGCTGCCCGGGCTCGTTTTGCAATCAGTCAGAGGAAAGAGGCAGCAGCAAAGAGAGAGAGAGAGGGGAAGCTGGGGCAAACTGGCCATGCGTACCTTTCGATCCTTGTGTGACATTTGAATTCACGGAATGAAAGTTAAACAGGAGCGGAGGCTGCATGGAGTTGCCAGCCGTGTGCGTTTCTTTCATACAACTTGTGTGTGTGGCTACCTTCCGCCCGCTCCCACCTACCCTCCCACCTCCCCCTGCTGCTCCAGCTTCAACCGCCCCCACACTGACAGAGCGTATCTATTTTTTAATTTTGCTGACGAGGCACAACGCAGAGAGAAAACATACAAACGCAATTGTTCCACGTCCACAATGCATTCCATGTCGACTGCCAGCCTGCCTGGCCTGGCCTGGCCTGCCTGCCAGCCTGCCTGCTGTCCTGACATGTGTGCGTCTCATGCTGATAAGCAGCAGCAGACGCCCCCAGTCCCAGTCCCACTCGCACTCCCACTCCTCACTCCCTGCTCAGTTGACGAGCCTGTGTCCAGCTCAGCCGCGAAATGAAAAGTTAAACTGTGTGACGCGCTCTAAACGCGTCGCATCGCATCGCCTGTGTGTGGCAAGTAGTGGGTGGCATGGGCAATGCCTGCCGTGCTGCTGCTGCTGCTGCTGTCTTTCGCTTTGGTTTGGCGTGATGAATATTTACTGCGTGCGCTAACTGCTAACTACCTACAGGTATTTTCATTTTTTGACATTTTTAATTGGGTTTGAGCAATGCACACACACATCCCACACACACACACCACACACAACACACACTCAGTACACAACTCACATTGCCTGTCGCGGCTGCCACTTGATATATGTAAACGCCGGAAATGTAACCCTCCATTAAAGTTGCAACTGAACTCGAAATCAACTCGCAGAAATTTTCGCAAAATTTTGTTGCCAGTTTTTCTCTTTTTAATGAACTCGGCAAAAACTGTCAGAAACTCTTTATATCAGAATATTTTTCAAATTATTCAGATTTTTATATATTTTAAAATTATTTAGAATTTTATTTTTGCTTTTAAATTTAGAATTTTCATTTTTGAAATTATTTAGCATTTTATTTGAATATTTTTTCTGTTTCTTTTCTCTCAAAAATTTATTTAATATTTTTATTTGCCGAAATCATTTATTATTTTATTTTATTAAATTATTAAGAATTTTATTTAATTTTTTTTTCTGTTTCTTTTCTCTCAAAAATTTATTTAATATTTTTATTTGCCGAAATCATTTATTATTTTATTTTATTAAATTATTTAGAATTTTATTTGAATATTTTTTCTGTTTCTTTTCTCTCAAAAAATTTATTTTTATTTGCCGAAATCATTTATTATTTTATTTTATTAAATTATTTCAAATTTTATTTAAATATTTTTTCTAATTATTTTCTCTTAAATATATTTTACTTTTTATTTTCTGAAATTAATTTGAATTTTATTTCATAAAATTGTTGATAATTTTATATTTTTAAATAATTTAAAATTTTATTTTAATATTTTGCCTGTTTGTTTTCTCTCAAAAATGTATTTTCATTATTTTCTTAAATTATTTAGAATTTTATCTTTTTAAATAAGAATTCAGAATTTTATTTAAAAATTTTTCTTTTTTTTCCGCTCAAAAATCTTCCCCAACAAAATTCTCTAATTAATACATTTCTCTATTCTCTCTACTTGCAGGTAACTACTATGCACATACGAAATACAAATCTTTCAAGCGTTTCCCAGCTCTGGAAAACCCCGGGAAGCGCTACTGTTTTGTGAGTGCAATGAAAAATGCGTTTCCCATACTAATTATGCTTTCCTCTTGTCTCGGGGCAATTAATTGGTTTCTCATTTAAATGCAGATTCTTTTTTGAAGAATCAAAAACAACAAGAAAAAACTATGTTAATTACATGAACAATTACAATTAGAATTCTAACCGGTAATTATGTCAAGGCAAGCGTATCTTGAAGATACGAAGAGAGAGAGAGAGAGAGAGAGAGAGAGAAGTAAATACACGCACTCACGATGCACGCCTTTCGTTCTGTCATTTTCGGCTGTGCAGCGAAGCGGCAACCTCTAACCGCCCTGTCTATCTGCCTCCCTCTTCCCCTCTCTCTTTCTCTCCTGACATCATTTATCATTATCACACGCTTGCATAGCGGTTACCTTGTGCTCTTCTTCTTCTGCTTCTTGTTCTATCACAACTGCAGTGCATAACTAATTAGACCCAAGCTAGAATTTCCTGTGAGCTTCTGCAGCTGATTACCATGATAAGGGGGCACCCATACAATGCAGCCAAAAAGCTAAGAAATTATTAAATAATATACAAATTTCTTTATACACTCTTTCTCGCTCTAAAATGTCGAGCCCCCCATATTATTCAATGATGACAGCATTTAGCAGCAACTGAGCTGAGAAACACAAAAAAGAAGAGTAGCCACACTGTGCAGACATAATAATGCCATGCAATAGACGTAATAATGTGTAAAATGTGTAACAATTGGAACAAGTCGCGACATAATTCAATGTGCACCTGTTTTTCCAGCTAAAACAGCGGGCGGCCCAAATCACTCGCTGCGATATTGTCATAACTCAAGGAAAATTTCAAAAAAAAAAAAAAAAAAACGCTGCACACAATTTCTGCTCCATAATCCTGTCAACTGCTTCACACACACGCATCAAAACCAGAATCGACTCGCACTACGACAACTTTATGCAATTCTGCAAGAAGTCTGGTCTCGTCGCCTTGATGTGTGGCACCATGGGGCGCCGAGCGTAGCATGAGACGAGCTAAAGATAGAATAGATAGTTAGAGCGAAAGAAATTGTGTGTCTCAAATACACTTGCTGCTTGGCTGCACAAAAGCTGTGAGCTAAAGTGCTTCGATTTGGCTGAAATTTGGCTTGATTAAAGCCTGATTATTTAAGAATAAAATGGTTGAGTTTGGTTGAGTTAGCTGCAAGTATAGCTGGGAAATTTAAGAACAGAATTTGTAGTAAATAAACAAAAATTAATATAACTAATTTTGCATCAGAAATTTGGCGAGTTTAGTCGGTTTATTCAAGAAGAAAATGTATAATATTTCCTTTTCTAAATAGCAATAAATTAAACAAAATTTATAGTAATTCTTTTTAGTAAATAATTAAAAATTAATATAACTGATTTTGCATCAGAAATTTGGCGAGTTTAGTCGGTTTATTCAAGAAGAAAATGTATAATATTTCCTTTTCTAAATAGCAATAAATTAAACAAAATTTATAGGAATTTTCAGTAAATAATTAAAAATTAATATATCTGATTTTGCATCAGAAATTTGGCAAGTTTCGAGAAGAAAATTTATAATATTTCCTTTTCTAAATAGCAATAAATTTAACAAAATTTATAGTAATTCTAGTAATTTTCAGTAAATAATTAAAAATTAATATAACTGATTTTGCATCAGAAATTTGGCAAGTTTAGTCGGTTTATTCAGGAAGAAAATTTATAATATTTCCTTTTCTAAATAGCAATAAATTTAACAAAATTTATAGTAATTCTAGTAAAGTAATTAAAAATGAATATGTCTGATTTTGTATTAGAAATTTGGCAAGTTTAGTCGGTTTATTCAAGAAGTAATTAGTAATTCTAGTAATTTTCAGTAAATAATTAAAAATTAATATGTCTGATTTTGCATCAGAAATTTGGCAAGTTTCGAGAATAAAATTTATAATATTTCCTTTTCTAAATAGCAATAAATTTATCAAAATTTATAGTAATTCTAGTAATTTTTTAGTAAATAATTAAAAATTAATATAACTGATTTTGCATCAGAAATTTGGCAAGTTTCGGGAAGAAAATTTATAATATTTCCTTTTCTAAATAGAAATAAATTTAACAAAATTTATAGTAATTCTATGTGAAAATTCGTATAATTTTGTTTGTCAGGCCTCGAGAACTAAAGCAGTTTTCTAGCTAAAGACTTAAAGGATCTCAACAATAGACAACATATCATATAGTTTATAGATTTTTCATAGTCTGCGCCAAGTTTCACCTGAATGACCCCAATTCAATAACCTGTAGATCAATTGCAGCTGCCATGCCTCTGCCAGGCCCTCTGCCAGGCCCTCTGGCATATGCGTGTTGTATAACGTTAATGTCTGCAGCAAAATGGGGCAAGTGCTGATAAACCTCTGCGATTGTCAGCTAACTGTGGCTGCACTGATTATGCCACATTTAGTAATCGCGTTTATTCCAGGAACTTACGAAATAAGCAGCATGTGTTTATATTTAGCGATGCTGCAACCTCAAGCTGCAACATTATGCGCGCATGTGTAATACCAAAACATGCGCTGTCAAGTGCAGACACAACTTGTGGCAAGTCTAAGTCGGCGAAAAAGCGAGGGTGAGGGAGGCGGAAGGTGGGCAAAGACTCAAGTCAAGTGAGTTGTCAGTGACAGGCGCAACTTGTGGCATAATCTGCCGCCCGCAGCGGCAAGTTCAAAGCGAGTCACAGTCTTGCCACTTGCCGTGCCTTCTTTTTTTGTTGTGACAGTCACGCCCAACTTCTGTGCATGGGCGGTTGGGGGCGTGGCGCAATGGATCAAAGCAAAGGAAATTGAGCTGGCGAAAATGTTAAGACAAAATTTGAGAAATTATGAGAAAAAAAAATGGAAGTTAAATAAAATAAAGTTCCTCAAAACTTACCTCGACTAACACTTCACAAAAAACGTTAAAGAATATCAAAAAAATACTAAAGAAATTCCAGTAAAGATCTAAACCATGTTCGACGAGGAGGCGGATGTGAAGACCCACGATGATTTGCAGTTGATATTGAAGGCATTTGTCATATTTCTAGTGCTAGCGGTTTTTGGCTCATTGAGTGTGTACATATATATAGAATGCTGTGACATTTGGTATCCCCAAAAGGTTCGATTTTGTTGTATTTTCTTTAGTATATACTGCAATAATTACTTACCATAGAAAACGAAAACGACTCGCGTGGAGGAGACTAAAAAAAAGCTACGAAGCAGCGCATGAAAAAAAAAGAAACAAGTAAGAAAGGTACAGTCGAGTGTGCTTGACTGTTATATACCCGCTACCCAGCTGCTTGTACATCGAAATTATTTGCGAAACAATAAAGAATAATAGTACGGTTCGTTTTGGAAAACGTTGACAATATGGCATCAAAATAGCGCTTATCAATTTTTTTCGATTTACGGAGGCGGAAGGGGGCGTGGCCAAAATCCAAAATAAACTTGATCAGTGTGCAATAATAACACATATTGTTACCAAATTTGGTAGTTCTAGCTCTTATAATAGCTGAGATCTAGGCGTTCATACGGACAAACAGACAGGTGGACAGACGGACATGGCTATATCGACTCGGCTGTTGATTCTGAGCCAGAGTCTATATACAAAGTTATAATACCCTACCTACTCTATGAGTAGCGGGTATAAAAAATCCGCTAAATGTTGCATTTTTTGTAGTAGTTATCAATTGAGGAACTGAGCAAAAGAGAGACGAAAAAATACCAAAAAAAAAAAGCAAACCAAAACTGGCATTTAATAAAGTGCGTCATTTGTTTGAATTAATTGCCAGTCGAGGCGAAAGAGCGAAAGAGATGGCTAGAGAACTGCAGCACTTGAGCATGAATCACACGGAATCAAATATCGAATATCGAAAATAGTGCACAAGGTCAATTAGTTGAAATACCAGAAAAATATAACAATTAAATACTGAATTTGTAGTTTTTGCTCTCTCTCTCGCACTCTATCTTATATATGATTTTTGCTGCTGCTGCATTTGCTTATTGCGTAATTCGCTTGTGGCTTTTGTTTTGTTGTGTTTTCTTAAAAAAGTGCGTTGTGCACAGCAGAAGAAGAAGATGACGAAGAAGTCGAGGAACAACCCCGAAATATGCCAATCCCTTCCTGTTTCTGGCAAATAATCACAAAGCGAATGTGTGTGCGTCTTTCCAGGAAGGCACAACAAAAACAAATTCATGTGTGTGTGTATGTGTGTGTGTTTGTGAAAAGGATTTACGCGCTTTGCTTTGCACAGATAGCTCAGCTTGAAAGATACCTGAGCTAGCTATGTTAGGTGTGGAAACGAACTCAATAAGCGGGAGAGAGAGAGGGAGAGAGCAAACTTACTGATCCCAGAGAATTTGCTCTATTTTTTTTTTTTTTTTTTTTTGTATCTTGAGGCTTTTTGTTGTTTGTCTAATTGAAAAGTTGAAAAAGGCATTTCAAATGCAGCTGCGTAGCTCTGCTTCTCTCCCTCTCTCGCTCTTGCTTGCTATCTCTTACTCCAACAGAAAGTACAGTCTGCGTTAAAAGCTTTACATAGGCCAGAGAGGGAGAGAGAGAGAGAGAGAGAGCGAAAGAGAGTACCAGCTTAGGGAATTCGCCTTGAGCATGCTGTAAGCAGATAAGGAAGCACAGCGTGTAAGCTGAATAACAAAGGGGAAAGGCGAAGAAGGGGAAGCAGGAAGGGGAAGCAGGAAGGGGACCGAAATAGGGCAGGCTTATTTGCTTTTTGTTGCTAGGGGCAGTATGTGGCGTACCTTATGAATTACAGAATTTTCATAGATTTCTTAACGTTAACTCAAAGCAAAAGAATTAAGAGAAGAAATTCTTAAAAAAGGCTAAATAGTTATTTATTTAATTTTGAGTTAAAAAATAATAATTTTAAAATAAAAAGTTGCAAATTTGTTGTAGGAAACAAAATACAAAACAAAATTTTAAAATTTGCATTAATTTTTCTAATTAAATTTGAAAATAATATTTAAAATTAACTTAAAAATTTAAATAAACATTATTAAATTAAATTAAAAAAAAAAAATTAAATATAAAATAAATTTTAAAATTTTAATTAATTTTTTCTAATTAAATTTGCAAATAAAATATATACTATTTATAATTTAAATAAATTTTATTGAATTCAATTAAAAAAAAAATTTTTAAATAAATTTTAAAATTTGAATTAATTTTTTTAATTATATTTAAAAATTTAAAAAATATAAATATATTTTTTGTTAAATCAGCTTCAAATTTTAAATATTGGAAATTTAAAAATGCAAACTTTTGGCCATAAAAAACTCTAAATGCGCATCTCAACGTCATTCTAAGTCTTTTCGCTTCGCTCACAGAGCGTGCTCTGCCTGCGTAGCCTTAATTTGCTGACTGCTTCAGCCAATTTCTGCTTTGGCCAAGGCAACACACACTCACACACACACATACATATATACCCTCTCACACACTCTTGGCAAATATCCGCTAGCAAAAGTGAGTTGCGAAATTCCCGAACGAAAGCAGCAGCAAAAAAGGAGCCACAACTGCAAACTTCACTGGAATTTCTTAATAGCTTTTTACCGATATCTTTTTTGAGGCCAAACCGTTGATTTCGTATTTGAAGGCCCGCAGGCCACGTCGCGGGCGTGGCAGCAGGGGCAGGGGCAGGGGCAAGAGTTGGGGCAACAAAAGTTGCGCGGTCGCATTTTTCTAACGATTAAACAAATTCGAGGAAAAAAAGCGCATCCCATGCAACGCGCAACCGCAGCAGCAGCAGCCGCAGCCGCAGCAGCGTCGACTTCATAGCCCTAACCGTCACCTGCAGTTTCCAAGAATTTTGGCCAGGCCAAAAGAGAGAGAGAGAGCACGCCAAGGCAAGTCGCAAGGAAACCAAAGACGAAGACAACGCAACGCGAAGCGCTTCGGCTGCATTTGCCGAACGAGGGAGCGAGAGTCGGCATATTTGAGCGGCCAATTCCGAGAATCGAATCGTATATCTTCGGGCCCTACGCTCTACGCTCTGGCTAAATGCTCGATTAATTTCTAATAAATTGGTTCGGAAATGCTGCTGCTGCTGCTGCTGCTGCCTGCAGTCGACGCAGCAGTCGTTTGCCTATATAGAATTACGAATGCAATCGTCGCGTCGTTCGATTCGCCTCGCTTTGAAATTTGAGGCAACTTGCTTTTTTCGTTGTTGTTGTTGTTGTTGTTGTTTTCGACACTTTTTTCTTAGAATTACAGCCGAAAGGCGAAAGCTAAGCACACGAGTGAAGGAGAGAGCGAGCTTTGCCTTGAGCTTTTCGCAGTTGTTGCATTTCACTTGCTTGAGAAAGTGCAAAGCGTAGCATAGCAGGCGCTGTATGTTATATGTGTATTGCTGTGTGTGTGTGTGTGTGTATTTTTTTGTGTTTTTTTTTTTGTTTTGCTCCTCTTGTCAACGCATCTTAACTAATCACAATACCCAACACAATATTTTTCTCGTCATTCTCGTTGCAGCATTTGTCGTGTTCGGAGTGCGCGTCCTGAATTTCAAAAAGCTGCCTAAACGAAACGACCTAAGCAACTACAACTACAACAACCATAATAATATTGTAATTCATTTGTAAATCGAAAAACTGAACAAGCATAACTGTAACTGTAACTGTAACTGCAGTTACATGCGCAAGTCGTTGACGCACAACAAACGCAACAAACAATTGCAAAATTCCCTTTGGCTAAGAATTTTTGGCGGCCCAATTGCTTTTATGCAAAGCAGCCGGCTAAACAATTCGACGAAATTCCATTTTGGCAACGACTTTAAAACAAAACAAAACTACAACAACAACAGCAACAACAACAATAAAGAGAGCAACGAGAGCAAAGCAACTCAGCTTCATCATCTTAGCAAGAATCGTGCTAAGCGAGCGCTGCTTGTGGATAGCGATAAACGCTTTCATTCTTGGCCTTGGCCTTGTTCCCATCCTGGTCTAATACCACAAGCGATACAACAACAACAACAACAACAACAACAGCAAGTGAAGCAAGAACAGCACACAAAATGGATCCACAACAGCAATTCTGCCTGAAATGGAACAGTTATTCGTCCAATTTGGCAATCACATTCTCCAATCTATTCAAATCGGATCTATTGGCCGATGTCACACTATCATGCGATGGTAAGTTTGACAACTGTTTATTATATCATATTTTTTTAAGCTTATCAAATATAAATATAAATTTTTTCTCATTTTTAAATTGAGCTACTACAATCAAACTTGATATATGTTTAGCGAAAGCTGTCAAAATTTTTTATTTGAATTGCATTTGTGATATAGTAAAAACTTTAGTAAATGCAGATTTTAAATAAATAAATTCTATAGTTTATCTTTTTTACTTTTAAAATTTTATAAACATTTAAAACTATTGCAACATTTAAATAATAATAACCATACCAAGATGCAAGCTAAATTAGAGAAATATCAAAGCAAAAATTTGGCTTGACAATTTACAAGGCTTTTTTGGCCTTTTTTGCGCTAATTTAAATTTATTGCACAATTTACCAATATGTTAAAAATTTTTCTTGTTTTTTTTAAATTTATTTAAAATTTTTCTAAAATAATTTGAATATTTGAAAAATATTTAGAAAAAGTTACAAATGAAATTTAACAGCTTAGAAAATTAAATAAATAATCATAAATAATTAAATATACTCTACAAATATTTATAAAATTGTAAATACAATTTTACAGCTTAGAAAATTAAATAAAAAATCATAAATAATTAAATACACTCTGAAAATATTTAAAAAATCGATTTAAACGGAAACAATTACCGTTAAAAATTCTCAACTTGCCCCCAGTGAAATGCAAAACACATGTTAAGTAGCTAAAGTGATTTCCCTAAGCGTTTAGGCCAAACAACTGAGAAAGCGACACCTGTTTTTGCTGCTGCTGTTGCCGCTTCAGCTTTGTGGCTTAAATTTACACGCACTTTTCTGCTTTGGCGCTGACAATCAATAAATCGACTTGGTGTTTATATAATAAGCCCGTGCAGACAGCGAAGAGACAGACGGACAGACAGACAAACAGCGCAAAGATAAACAGACAATGAGAAAAGACGCACATAAATTGAGGTTGAATTTTTTTTTGCTGTTTTTTTTTTTTTTGGCTAATAAGCCGCCAAAAGTGGCAGAAAAGGCAAAGGCGAGCGGCAAAAGCGACAGACATTGATTTTCCCACTGCTTGGGGGGGAGGGAGAGGAGTTAGGCCAAAAGACGCGGTTCCTTTTTATGGGTCGTCTCGCTGTCTGTTCGCCAAGTGTTCTCTCTGTGTGTGTGTGTGTGCGGGCGTCTGTCTCTGTGTGTGTGTGTTACTATTTCATTTACAGCATTTTACTACAGTTTTATGGCGGCTTATTAAATGAATATAAATGCGGGGCTCGAGCGGCTCTCCGGCATTTAGCCCGGCTATATAGGTATATATCCCAAATGTGCGTGTGTGTGTTAGTGTGTGTGTGTGCGACAGGCCGCTGTGTATTGTGCGAGGTCAGTAATTTTTGGGGTTTTCGGGCTCATTTTCATTTCTGGGACCCTTGTTTGGGTCGCTTTTTATGTACGCATTTTGATTTGGGTTTAAATACGCAACAGCTCTGTGTGAGTGTGTGTGTGTGTGTGTGTGTGTGTGTCAGCGTCTTGAGGCATATCTATGTGCGTATATAGACTTATGTTTTTATGGGCAAATTGTTGCGCCTAGACGCAGGCTTTAAAGTCAAATGCCGCGACAAGTTAAAGTCAGCGCGTCACATTGCGCATACGCCGCGTGCGCCGGCTTGAAGTTATTGAAATTGGCAATCGGCTGGCAGAAGTGTGTGTGTGTGCGTGCGTGTGTGTGCCTTCATCTGTTACTCCATGTTTGTTGTGCATATTTTTTTGTGGGACTTTGTACGTGTATGCAGACAGCTCAACCCGTTGCGGCTCGACTCGCTCTTTCAGAGGATTCCACAAATCCGGCAAAAAAAAATTAAAAAAAAAAATGTAAAAGCAACGACAACTCAAAAACCCTTTGCCCGTTGTCAGGCATATCAATCGAAGTGCTACTACTTTTGATTAAAATTTTGAAATACGTCGGGCTACGCTCTCTCTCTCTCTCTCTCTTCCCCTGCATTTGCGCCTCATCCAGCTCGTTGCACGGGGCAACGCAACATTTTTTCGCTTAATACCCAAAGATTTGCTTTGTTTTTTTTTTCGAATTGTGGTTTTTAATATGTTTGCCTAAAAAAATATACCATATATATACATATTTCTCTTTTATATTCAAAATCCGTAGACGTTTGATTTCCCCATTTCCATTTCGGGTACATTTTCAAATGAAGCATTAAATATTTGCTTTGCCCCCGCCCCGCGGCGTATGTTTTCGATTGTTTTTTAATATTCATGTGTGTTTTGCCTCTCACACTCTCTTTCTATTCACTCTCTCTCCCTCTGCTGTCTTTGTTTTGTTTTGCTCTTTTTGAGTCGGTTTCGGCGGGGGATTCCGTAGTTGGTTTCGGGCATTTTCAGCACTTGAGAAATGAGCATTTTTGCGAAATGAACATTTCGCCGCTTGGCCTTGGGCAATTTTGCAGACAGAAGTTCTGTCTTTTCTCTCCCTCAATGGGGGTTGCTGCGCTGTGCATGTGTGTGTGTGTGTGTGTGTGTGTGTGGATGCTATCAACAACCATTAACAGTTATTTGGCGTACTAATGGATTCAGCTTTCGAGAAGGAGCACAAAGAAAGGGACAGTATTTTAAATGGGAACTCGACATAAAAAGGAAAGTGCACTAAGTTAACTTTAAGTTGCTGTGATTTCAGCTTAAAGCGCATTAAAGCTTTAAAGCTCATTTCTGTGTATCTCTTTGTAAGCTTAAAGCGCATTTAAGCTGTAAAGCTCATTGTTGGGCATCTCTTTGCAAGCTTAAAGCGCATTAAAGCTTTAAAGCTCATTGTTGTGTATATCTTTGCAAGCTGAAAGCACATCAAAGCTTTAAAGCTCATTGTTGTGCATCTCTTTGCAAGCTTAAAGTGCATTAATGCTTTAAAGCTCATTGTTGTGTATCTCTTTGCAAGCTTAAAGCGCATTAAAGCTTTAAACCTCATTGTTGTGCATCTCTTTGCAAGCTTAAAGCGCATTAAAGCTTTAAACCTCATTGTTGTGCATCTCTTTGCAAGCTTAAAGCGCATTAAAGCTTTAAACCTCATTGTTGTATATCTCTTTGCAAGTTTGAAGCGCATTAAAGCTTTAAAGCTTATTGTTGTATATCTCTTTGCAAGCTTAAAGCGCATTAAAGCTTTAAAGCTCATTGTTGTATATCTTTTTGCAAGCTTAAAGCGCATTAAAGCTTCAAAGCTCTTTGTTGTGTATCTCTTGATAGTTGAAATGAAAGCTCAAAGCTTTTAAAAGTATAAAGCTGCTTAAAGCTTCATAGAATGCTCGTGAAAGCTGCTTAGATCTGCTTTAAGTTCCACAAAATCCTCGCAAAAGCTGCTTAAAGCTCCCCACTTTCCCCATAAAGTTCTCGTTTAATCTTAGCTTCATTTTTTCCCCATAAGATTACCACAAATACAGAGGTATACATCACCTGCTCGGGGGAAAATACACTGCAGCTTATCAGCGCAGCTGGCAATCAATATTATATCATACTATTCCCGAAATTCCTATCTCAATGCCCAAGAACCTTGACAATTTCAAGGTGCAATTAAATTCCGATTGCCGCCGACATGCTATGCAATTCACACCTTTTGCCACAAGGCGGCGTAAATACATACATAAATGACTCATAGGCTCGGGGCTAAGAAGATGATAAGATTGCCAAAAAAAAAAAAGAAGAAAACTTGCCGAGTAAACAAAAACAGATTGTCCCCATCGCCGTCGCCGTCGCCGTCGCCTGCGCCGTCAGCAAAAATAATAATCAACATTTTTAAAGTGCACCAAATGCGTTTCAGCCGCAATCACAATCAAAACATATTTTTGTTACCAGTTAGGCAGTTGTACCTATGCCAGATACTATATACAGTCTCTCGCTCTCTCTCCCTCTCTCTATCTATCTATAGGGTTTGGCGTATGCCAGGCAGAACGTAAACAAGCGCAGGCAATTAGTAAAGCATTGTTGCTATTTCCTTTATTCTTTTCATTTCTATTTGTTTATCAGCAGCAGCAGCGTATACATTTATAAGTACTTTATATATATACATACATATATATGTATTTTTGCGATTTCTTTGAGACGTTTTTGTGACCCAATTTCTGTTGTATCAAGTGTTAGAAAAATCAACAACAACAGCAGCAGAAAAAAAAAAAAAAATTATGCGATTATTATCAACGACATTTTTGGGTTTTTTCTGATGCAATATTATAGAAGAGAACTTGGATTTTGTTAGAAAATTATGCAAGCCTATATATAGTATAGTATATAGTTGTATAGCTTGATCAAACTGAGGCTTTCTTTTCCTGCAGTTTTGCACTCGTTTTTTTCCTTTTGCTTTTCGTTCGTTTTTCCTCTTATTTTTTGCTGTTGCTTTTTGCTTCTTTTCGTCTGCTCTTTTCCCCACTTATTCTACTATGCTTTGTATATATTTTCGACTATAAGTGTTTGGTCACTTTGAGGCTTATCAAAGCACATGGTCTGCGAGTCGCAAGTCGCAATTGACACACATTTTTGAAATTGTGAAACTCTGGCTGCAGTTCGATTAGATTAAAACAAGCGTGCGCGCTATATAGAGTGTATATTTATGTGTGTGTATGTGTGTGTGTGTGCCAAAACTGCCACACTTTGAGGTGTAAATAAGACAGCTTCAAGTTGCGCGGACGCCGCTGCTCAGCTGCCGTTTTAATTTGTCTTAAGTAACGCGCAGCGCAAACACAACAAGTGCCCCATAAACTGCTGCCCCCCCCCTCCCCTCCCCTCCGCACTGTGCCAAAGAGCGTGAGAAATTGTAACACTCAAAAGGAGCACCCTTATCCTCCTGCCCCCCTCTCTTTCTGCATGGCCAAAAATGTTATATATAACAAAGGAAGACGGCGACGAAAAAAGGAAAGCACATAAAAATATACTTATATTGTTGCGGGGGTGGGTGTGCGCTAAAGGGATATTACGTATACGCCACAGCAGCAGCAGCAGCAGCAGCTGGTTCTGTGTGTCACAGGTACACACACACAGACACACACACACACACACAGGGACAGGGAAAGCAGTAAAACGGCGACCCAAGACGACGGCCAAGACGCTCAAGTTGATGTTGAATAATAACTCACACACACACACACACGCGCGCGAGCAGACAAAGCGTAACTCCCTGTGTGTGTGTGTGTGTGTGTGTGTGTGGTATTCAAGAGCAAGGAAATCATTTCCTTGCTGACTTTTATTATGCTTTCTGTGTGTGTAGCATTAGCACACACTCTCACTCTCTCTCTCTCTCTTTCTCCGCCTTCGTCTCCTTCTGTGTGTGTGTGTGTGTGTGGGTGTGTGTGTTTTTGACATGATTTTTATGAGTTCAAGGTCTCTAAGCGATTTTGGCTAGCGGCGCCACCTGTTGGCTCTGCGCGCAAGTATGCTTTAATTTGCCTAAAAGTAGACCACGAAAAACTTGACGAATTTTAAATTTAATTTTGATTAAATTTTGAAATGCATTAAAAAATAGAAATATTTTAAACAAAATTAAGTAAAAATGTTTAGAAAATTAATTGTTTTCCTTAATTAATTTAAAAAATATCTTATATAAAATAAAAAAATGGGGCTAAAGATAATTGTTTCTTTTTAAAATTAAAAAAGTTAATAAATGTTCAATAAAAAATAAAAAAAATAAATAAAAAGAAAATTTATTATATTTTCAATTAATTTAAAATTATTTATAAAAAGCCAATAAATATTCAATATAATATGCAAAAAAAAATATTTAAAAAATTAATTATGTTTTTTATTAATTTAAAGTTATTTTTAAAAGGCTGCTAAATATTCAATAGATAACAAAAAAAATATTAAGAAAATTAATTATGATTTTAAGTAATTTTTAAATATTTATGAAAACCAGATAAATATTCAATATAAAATACAAAATATATTAGGAAAGTAAAATATTTAAAAAAATAATAGTAATATTATAAAAAAAATTTATATAAAATTAAAAAATATATATATTGATAAATTTTATGTTATATCTTATATATAAATCATCTGATATAATATATAATTAACACTCATCCTCTCTCTCCCCCTCAGGCGCCGTCTTTAGAGCACACAAACTTATATTGGCCGCCTGCTCGAAAAAGTTCGCCGATCTGTTCGAGAACACGCCCACAAATGGCCAGTGCGTCATCATATTGGAGGCAACCACGCCGGATAACATGGCCGCACTGCTGGAGTTCATGTACAAGGGCGAGGTGCACGTCTCGCAGGAGGCGCTCAACAGTTTCCTCAAGTCCGCCGAGAGTCTACAGGTAAGAGAGAGACACACGTTCATGCCTTCTTGCCTTACTAAAGCCTGTTTCTCTCTCTCTCTCGCAGGTCAAAGGTCTGTCCACCGAGACGGGCCGCCTGGCTGCCCAACAGGCGCAACAGCAACACATGGGCGGCGACAGCTCGCCGCTCGATTCGCCCACGGGTCGTCGCAGCATGCGCAACAGTTTAAGCGGCAGCAGCGGCGGCGGCGGCAACGGCGGCAATGGCAACTCTGCCATTGGTGGCGTCGGTTTGGGTGGCGCCAGCAGCGGTGCCATTGTCGGCGGCATGGGCCATGTGAACAGCCTCAGTCATGCACTGAGCGGCATGACCGCTGGCGGCATGGCAGCTGCTGCTAGCGTTGCGGCCAGCGGCCTGAGCGCATTGGCAGCCAGTGCTGGCGCCTTGGATCGCTGCGGCAGCGCCGGTGGCAACATCATTAGCGGCTCCTCGGCAGGCATTGGCCCCATGAGCGGCGGTTCCGTTGGCGGCAATGGCTGCGGCAGCGGCAACGTCGGCGGCGGCGGCAATGGTATTGGCGGCGGCAACAATGGACCCCTCAGCATGGGCAGCGGCGCTGGCGTCGCTTTGCATATTGGTGGTGGAGGCGGCGGCGGCAACGGCGGCGGCTCTGGCAATGGTAATGGTAATGGCTCTGGCAGCGGCAACGGCTCCACAGGCAGCTTGAAACAGGAATGCGATTCACTGATGCATGCGAGCAGCACCTCGGCACTGGGCCCCATGGGCTGCCATGTGCCACCAATGTACCACCGTCCCATCTCGTTCAACGAACCGCTGCGTAAGCGCGCCTTGCGCAGTCCCTATGCCGAGCAGGAGCTGCGCGGCAGCGTGTTGCGCGATGGCTCCAAGAACTCCTCGGAGTGCCCCAGTCCCATCAATAAGCCACCCTACCATCGGCCCTCGTCCAGCGCCTCATCGACAGCGCCCACCGAGGCGGACACAATGCACTCGGAGCGTGCTTCGCCACAGTCCAGGTGAGTGGAAGAGAAGCGAGATTGGTTATACCCTACGTTCATAGGAAATGCTCAAAAGAGGGTATACTAAGTTTGTGTATGTATGCAATAGGCAAAAAGAGGCGTGGCAGAACACACAAAGCAACGCAAGCTGAGTCGATTAAGCCATGTCCGTCTGCCTATCCGTCTGTCTGTCTGTATGAACGCACAGATCTCAGCTATTATGAAAGCTAGGCACACCAAATTTGGCATGAAGATAGCTGTATATAGTCTGCTTCATATGGTTATAACAAATTTCGAATGCCACGCCCACCGCCTCTGCAAATCAAGAAAATACATGCTTAAATTTGCTTAAAACTTTCTTACGTGAAGTCGAAAGTTCTCTCAGGGACAAGTCATATTAATCATGTATCCACTTCCCCCTCCTGCAGCCGCTATGAGAACCACAGTCCCAGCACCACCGCAGGCAATGGCAATGCGGCAAGCAGCCTGGATCGCATTGTCAAATCGGAGCGTAACAATGGCAGCGCCAACGAGGCCAACGACGACGAACGTGAACTGATGGATGAATCGACAGACGTGAGTAGAGGGGATGAGCCTCCCCCCTCCCCTCCTAGCAACTGTCCTACTAATCTTTTCCACCTTCCCCTCCAGAACGGCGCCGAGGATCTGCGCGTAAAGCTGGAGAACTCAAACTTCTCACCGCCACCGCCGAACTCGAACACCTCATCGACCACACCGAATGCATTGCTGGAGAATCTGAAGAATGCCGATGGCTCGTTGTCCGGCAATTTGGCTGCATCCATTGCGCCGGCGGACATGTTGAATGTGTGGAATGCCACCAAGATGAACAACAAGAACAGCGTGAATACAGCGGATGGCAAGAAACTGAAGTGTCTGTACTGCGATCGCCTCTACGGCTATGAGACGAATCTGCGTGCACACATACGGCAGCGGCATCAGGGCATCCGGGTGCCGTGTCCGTTCTGCGAACGCACCTTCACGCGCAACAACACGGTGCGACGGCATATTGCACGCGAGCACAAGCAGGAGATTGGTCTGGCAGCGGGCGCCACCATTGCACCAGCGCATGTGGCAGCAGCGGCGGCGGCAGCAGCGGCCGCCAATCATTCACCATAGGAAGCGGCCGCAACGGCAGCGGCAGCAGTAGTCATGAGCGCGCACAAGGAGGCGGCTAAGCAGCGTAAACGTAAATCACTCAAAATGGCATTGGAGAAGTGTATGCAGCGGCGGGATGCGATGGCATCCGCTGATGTGGCAGGTAGCGGTAGCGGTAGCATTGGGGCAGCTACAACAACAACAATAACATCAACAGCGGGCGAATTAACAACAACAACAATGGGCAAAACAACAACAATCACATCTACAACAACAACAACAACAACACAGGGCGAAAGAGCTGCCGCAGCAGCAGCAGCAGCGGCGGCAGCAGCAGCAGCTGCAGCCAGTCTGCTCAGCTTTGAGCAGCAGCAGCGTCTGCATCATGATCAGGTGCAGCTGGCGCATCAGGAGCTGGCGTTGCAAATCAAAGCGGCCATGGCCGCCGAGCAGGAGCAACGCGAGCAGCAGCAGCAACGCGAGCAGCAGCTGGCCGAGGCGGAGGCCATGGATACCACGGCCAATACCACCGCCACAACGGCATCCACCACGGGCACGGGCACCACAACAACCACGATGACCACCATGGGAGAGGCATCGATAACCAGCGATGGCAGCGATGCAGAGGCAAGCGATCTAAGCGTCAGCGAGGCAGCAGCAGCAGCAGCGCTAGCAGCGGCGGCAGCAGCAGCGGCAGCAGCAGCAGCAGCTGCGAGGCCAGCTGCCATGGAGATCGATGAGCCAATGCGTTCGCCAGATCCCGAATCGGAGCTGGTTGTGGTTGAGCCCAAAATTGAACCGTTATCGGACAGCGAAGGCGAGGATGAGCTCGAACAGGAGCCAGACCATGAGCCAGAGCACGAACGCGAACGCGAACCTGAGGAGGAGGAGGAGTTGCGCATGCAATTCACGCCCACGCCCACCAGCCAAATGATGCCACACGAAGCGCCCACATTGACGTCGACGCCCAAGCTCAATGTGGATGTGAATGAGCAGTAAGAAGAGAATGAAGAGAAGAGAGAAACGAGAAAGTAGATGAAGCCCCACCCGCCCCAAAGCTATATAGAAGAGAAAGCCCCTAAGAATTTAAATGCCACAATGCAAACTTGATTGATTGATGAGTGATTGATAGAGAGAAAGAAGTAGAAGATGATGAAGAAAATTACGTTTATGCGCGCGCTAAAAGAGATCTGCAAAAGCTGCTGATGATCATTTGCCAGATGATCATAGCAGCGGCAGATGGAGTTGATGATTGAACACAATCATCATGATTGACTACTGTTGCAACTGCTGTTGCCCTCGGAGACCCACAACAACAACAAAACTGAAAACGAAAAAGTCCCAGTTCCACAGAGAGAGCTGGGCAACAAGGTGTTAAGCATATATTTAACACAGAGCTACAAAACTAATCTAATGCACACACACACACACACACACACACACACACACACACACACACACCCACACACACCTCACACACACACACACAAGTACACAAGGCAGTATTTGATGTTCGTTTTGAATTCGATTTTTCTTTTCTTTGCACCAACAGAAAAAAAAAACTAGCAAAAGCAAACAAAAATGATAAACAATTTTTAATTTATACTTAATTAAACAAATTGCGAGAGAAACGCGATAAAAACAAATTAAGAGCATACAACAACACAACAACAAATGCAATCCGACTGAAAAATCGTTTTCAGGGTGCTAAGTTAAAAAAAAAAAACATGAAAAGAAGTAAGAGAAAAAACGCAAATAATTCGCGAAAATGAAGCGAAAAGAAATATGGAAAAAAAATAACAAAAAATAGTTATGCTTGAGCAGAAAGTTTGAACGTTTTTGATTGGTAGCTGAAAGGTAAAAATTGTTTATGTAATTTACGTAAACTATTTATTTGATATGCATAATATAATTTTTCAATTTGTTTTCCAAACAAACGTTGCCTCAAATCAAAAGAGAAAAGGAAAGAAACAAACTAACTACAGCATAGCAAATAGAGAAAGAGAACCTAACGGAATTTAAGACTTAAACGAGAAATAGCTGCAAACTACAACAACAACAACAACAACAACAACAGAAACAGAAACAGAAACAGTAACAGAAACAAACTACAGAGCAACAATAGCAACAAAACCGCAACCACAAGTACCTGCAATAAATAAATAGTATAAAACAAAACAAAAACAAAAACGAAAACAAAAAAAAAAAAAAACAAAAAATAAATATGAGAAAATAATTAACAAACAAACTCGCGCGATTCGCCTGCGTTGCCAACTGACATTTTTCGCCTGAGTTTTTGTAAATAATTTTATTAAATTTATAATCGATGCGGAACGGAAAATGCACAGTTGGCACAATAGCCTTACCCCCCGCCCCCCGCCCCCTCGACCCCCTCTTGCACTTGCTTTGATGAAAGAAAATAGAAATATATATATACTATATTTTTTTCTTGATTTTTCAACTTTCACTTTGGCTCTCAAAATTCAAAAAAAAAAAACTCCGTTTTGGCCTCAAAAAATTTTGATTTTTTTTTTTTTTTTTGAAATTCATCAGAAAGTAAAGCAAAAAGTATAATTAAATAAAAGAACACAAGCTATAAACAATTGGTAAATTGGGTGCCTATAAAAAATCATAAATAAATTAAACAACTATTAGTGAAATTTTTATAACTAAAGAAAAACTAAAAGAAAAATGAAAAATCTTTTATATATTTAAATAAAGTAAAGCGAGAGAAAGTGAAGCAGAGACAGACAGAGAGAGAGATAGAGTATGTCGATGGATTGTAGTAGGTTTTGTGAAACCACTCAAAAACGTTCTCAACAAACTTCAACAAAGCAACAACAAACTACAACAACAACAACAACAATTACAGCAGAACAAACAACAACAAAAAACATGAAACCAAATTCAAAATCGAAAACTTTTGGCACACCTTTGGAAAACATTTTTCGTCCACACAGATTTTTGTTTCAAACCTCCCAAAAACAGAAAAAGAAAACGAAAAAAAATTCGAAAAAATTCGAAAAAATTCAAAATTCAGTTCTTTCGGCTCTTTTTGATTTTAAATGCTGTAAAAAAGAAAATATGCAAATAATTAAGAAAAGAAATTCTTGTTGTAAACTGTAAATATTACTATAGAAGAGATACACACACACACAAACATACACACACATACACAGCGCACACCGCACACCGCACACAGTTTAAGGTTTAAGCATCAGTTGTATAACGATATATATGCCTAAAGTTAGGATCTATATACTATAAGCGCATATGTAGGAACACTTAGGCTCGCCAAAAGTTGCTTGCAAATAGGCACACCCCTTAAGTTTTTTGACCACACACAGCCAACCCCAACCCTTTGCCCCCCTGCATCGTCGATAATAGTGCAAGCTTTTCATTTACAGGGTATGCAGACCAGACAGAAACAGAAACCACTCAAATAGTATTGAAATAACTGACGAAAAAAATAGCCAAATGTTAAAGTCTTTGAGAGATCTAGTTACAAGTATATCAAATGTTATAACACACACACACACACACTAACACACACACAGCAGTTCTCTAAATAGTTTCCCAAACTCCCCCCCAGTTTGTTCTGTGATGTGCAGCGTTCAAACCGCGTTTGACGTTGCAAAGTTTTTTTTTTTTTTTTTTTCTTCAATAATTATCTTATACACACACACACACGCACACGCACACACATGCAGAAAATATATGCATATTTATATGGTTTTTATCGCCGCCTGCCTAACTCAGCACAAAAAAAGAAACTTGAGAAAGCAAAACGTAATTAATTGCAATAATTTACCTTGTAATTATGTTTTAAACTAAACAAATCAAACAAAGCTACCTAACCACACACACACACACACACACACACCTCCTCCACCCCACCCCACCCGCTGCCTGCCCACGCAGCGCCGCAGTCGGGCGATCGCAGTAACGTTCTCTGGAGTCTGAATTACATATTATTTTTTAAGTACGTTCACTGTGCATCGTTCGCTGTAGCTGCCCGCATGGGCGTGGCACGGCCTACAAAATCCCTGCAAAATTACAAAATTACTACATTTATCCATATATATATATATATATATGTATAACCCGTATCTACTATACTATAGTCATGTATGTGTTGAAACAATTTGCATACATATCGGTTTTTTTTTTTTTCTTGGTCTAATTAGGTTTCGTTTTATTTCACTTAGCACTTAGTTCAACTTAGACTTATGTACGCGTACGCATGTATATACATACATACATGCATGTATGTATGTGCGTATGCATGTAAATCAAACTCAGGAACTCATATACCTCAGAATGGAAACTACCTCTTGGTTTATCGCTTATGCTTTTTTCAGAAAAAAAAAAGAAAAAAAAAAACACAAATGGAAAAACTTTAAGCTAATTTGAAGATGCTACGAAACAGCTTTAGTTCTTAGTACGTTTATTTTTTTTGTTAAGTTCTTTAGTTCTAAACAAACAAACTTAGCTTACGCAATATGCAAAAGACACAACAGCCACACAACAATAGCAACAACAGCAACAACAACACAATACAACAATAGCAATTACAACTATCGAACTGCAATAGTTAACTGAACTACCTCAAATGGGCCCCCAATAGACTGCGCAATAACTAAGAGAGAGATAAAGAAAGAGAGAGAGAGAAATATCTTAGCTATATAACATAAATATCGTATCGTATATAGAAACAATTTCAAGAAATTTTCTTCCTTTTTTATTCATTCATTTTGTGAAATGGTGACACACAGGCTATGCACACACACACACACACACATACACATACACACACACACAACTTTTTGGCATTTTTCATTTGGATATATTTACAAAAACAACAACAACAACTACAAAAGCGAACAACAACAATTTTTGGCAAAACACACAAACAGTTTCATTTTAGATAGGTTTTTGTAAATATGCGCTAAATTTAAACATACACAAACAAACAAATAAAAAAAACAAAAAACAAAATTAACATTAAATGTAAAATTTCGAGATAAAAAACAAAAAACTTTTGGCTATAACTTTAACTAACTATACGAAAAAAAAAAACAAAAAATTAAGAAACATAACTAAAAATCTACTACGTATGTGTAAGGAAAATGTGTATACATAATTTTCGGCAAAGCAACTAAATGAGGCAAAAACAACACACACACACACACACACCCACACACAAACACAAAAAGTAATGAAAACACACACACACACACACACACACACACACATTATATTAGCTAACTATGTAAAGAGGCAAGTTGAGATGGAAAATACAAAGAAATTATTTTAAGGCTACGTAAAAATCGAGAAATGAGAAATACAACAAATGAGAAAATTGTAACAAAATTGATGCAGATCTACTCAAAATAACGGTATACTTTTGCTAGAGCTACGCGTAACTGTACCAACATTTTGTTGACAGCACCTCCCCCCCCCCCAGAAAATATTAAAGAAGAAGAAAATGAAAATTCGAAATTCGAAAACGAAACCTGCGGGTTATAAAAACACAAAAATTTTCAAAAAAACAAAACTATGTAAAAAAAAAATTACCAACAAAAAACATTTTCAACAAATTCTTAAAGAACTTTTGCATGACTAAGCAAAAAATTAAGCATTAACATAAACACGATTTAGGCTTAAACTTTCGGCTAAAATTAAATGAAAAACAAAAAAAAACCAAAAAAATTACAAAAAAAAAAATGAAAACATATTTTTATGTAAAACTTAAAGAAAAAACCCCCAGTAAAATTTGCATAAAATATTTATTTAGATCGAAAATGTAAGTGGAAGAAACGAAATACACAATTTTAGGCCCAACTTTCGACAAAAGCGAAAAACAAAAAAAAAAATGGAAAAAACAAAGGCGGCCTAAAATAATTTCTTTGTAAAATACGAAACGTAAGAAATGTAATGCAAAATAATGTAACTAAATTTAACAAGAACAACAACAAAACACAAATGTCGCCATTTTGCATTTAGAGCGTTAAAAGTTAATATAATGAATCGGGCTGAATTGCCCGATTCGACACAGAGACGCGAACAACTTTTAATGTACATAATGAAAGAGGAAAAACTATGAAAATTAATCGATTTACTTGTGTATGTACCATATATGTGTATATGTGTATGTAATTTTTGTGTTTACCTTCCTCCCCCCCCCCAAACCCAAAACTTTACTCTCCACCATCAACTTCAGTTGTATAAACTATGTTCTAAGCCCGAGAAGTTTGCTTGAATATGTGCTAAGCGCACAGGTACAAAAAACAGAAACGCTAAGTTTAATTAATAATAATTACAAAAAAAAAAAAACAAAAACATACAAAATTGCAAATGGAAAATTATTCTATAAATTTACGTAAAAAGAAGAAGGAGTAAAACAGCAAAATAGCGTTCGTTGTAAGTGATTTTTGTTATATATTTTTGTTAGTACTTGTTTTCTAATTAATATTTAGTTGAATAACGCAAAAGTGAAACAACAACAAAAACACAACAGCAGCAACAACAACAACAACAAGCCAATTGTACTTATACACGATTTTCATTTCTCGATTCGATTAAACAATTTTTGTGTTTGTATTCCGTTAATTTGCTCAAGCGACAAGCACGACAATTTTTTTTAACTGAATATTTTTCATTTGTTTGCTTGCCTCCTTTTGTTCTACCTCAACTCCCACCCCGCCCCGAAATCCAAGTTATTTGAAATAACTATAAAACGAAATATCACGAAGGGGAAATGAAATTAATTTAAGTCCAACAAACTGTGTAAAATATACTATATAATTTATGTATATTCGTTTAATTTAAAAAAAAAAAAAAACTTTACTTTTATGTTTATTTTTTTTTTTTTGTACAATTTTAAATTTGTTTTAATTCAGCACGTGAAAATTGGCTTGTTTTCCCCACTTTTTATTTGTAACGTTTATGTTTAAAAACTAAATCTATACTACACACATAATATATACCATACAAAAATATATATTTACGTAAATGCTAAATTAATGCAACTAAATAAATGTTAAAAACCAAAAAAAAAAAAAAAAAAAAAAAAAAAGAAACAAACAAAATTTGACAATTGGCAATTTTTATTGGCGAAAAACAATTATGACATTTTTTATTTTTGCAGTTCTTTTTTTTTAGCACACTCGCAAATACGTATACTACACACAAAAAGAAAAACGAAAAAGAAAAACGAAAACGAAAAAAAAAACTATAAAGTTAATGAAAATTAAAGCGGTTAACGCTAAATGTGTTTAGGCCTAAGCGACTTTACAGTTCAGTTCAGCAGTACATGCACACCTAAGTATGTATATAGATATGGCATAATATTAGGTTTACACCACCCACACAGAGAGACAGTGCTCTCTCCACCACCCCCTTTCGCTCTCTCAATGTGTAAATCAAGTTGTTGTAAATTTGTCTAAAAAACGAAAATCGAAGCGAGTACAAATTAAATTTAAAATACTTTTCTCATTTCACTTGATTCCCATTTGTGTGTTTGAACCCCCTTCCCCTCCTAATTTGTACTTATGTGTAATTAAATTAATCGTAGGTCACACGAACGAAAACGAAAAAATAACGTGAAAGTAACGTGAACAAAAAAAAAAAAAAAAAACTTAAGACAAGCTATACAAACACTTTTGGAACAATGACAAGTACAAAATTTCAGGTAAAAACAAAATTTAGCAGTTAAATTTTAAATTAACAAATATATTATGGAAATACGTACAAATTTTTCGGCATAAATGAGAATAACAAAAAATGAAAAAGTAAAAAAAAAAAAAAATAAAAGAACAAAACTAAGCCGATTACGAATTTGGCGGAATTTGTGTGACTTTTAGAAAGATTCAGTTGGAAAGGAATTTTTTTTTTTTGCCATCATTGGTTTTCAAAATCTTTCGTTGGAACAACAAAACTTGAGTTACACATGCAAAAGCAAAAAAAATAAAATACAAAATTTAAGTGAAACTGAACTGCAAAGTATGCAATGAAATTTTGAAACGAATATGAAATACATTTTTGAGTTTCATCAAATTTTTTTTGGCACATTTATAAGGTTCGATTCGAGAAACGAAACGATACGAAAATGTACTCCAACCACATATGGTCTGCACATATATAAATACATATATATATATATATATATATTCATACATATATATACAAATCGAGGCGAGAATCTATAGTTTTAACATGAAAATCCGTTTGGAGCTAACTCAGGGCATTATCAAGACTCACGACGATGTATACACATGCATTTATAATACAGAAATGAGACATTTTTTTTCGATATGTATTAACAATTAACGATTTACGATTAAACGGCGTAACGACGATGAATCAAGCAAAAGATATATGTAATAATCATGCTAAAACGATTATGAACAACTCAGGTATTAAATATTAAATGAAATATTTTTAAAATGAAATCAAGGAGCAAAGAAAACGACCGCAAAAGTCAACAATTTCCAACGTTGTGCAATATTCTTAAAGTTTTCTAAAAAATACGTAATAGTATTAATCAACTAAGGCAAAAAAAAATGAACTAAAACAAAAAGCAAAAACTAAAAAAAAAACAGAAATTTAAAATTGAATTCGATGAGTGTTCATAAGAATGGGGAAAAGAAAGTTTGGCATGGTGAGATTTGGTGAGTTTTTGGAAGCACATGACGATTAAGTGTATACCCTATGTATACCCTAATTAGTAATATATATATACTTGTACTTGTTTTACTCGTTTTATGTTCGTAACAATCCACAATAACACACACCACAACAACAACAACAACAACAACTACAACAACAGCAAACAAACACACATACACACAAACACACACAAGAAGCGACAAGCGAAAATAGTAAAATAAATAGCTAAATGAAAATGAGTTTATATAAAGAAGGAAAACATAAAACTGTGATTACATTCGATTATCGCTACGTTGATATGTCAAATGTTGCATAATTAATGATTGAACGATTGAATACGCAAAATGAAATACGAGAAATACTCTAATCTTATATACATACTTGATCCACTTACATATATGATTTTTTTTTCTACAACATTGGCACATCGACATTGAATCTGTCATTGGCGTTCCAATATATATGCATAAACTAAATAAATATTTACTTAATTAGACGAAATATTGAACTTCAAAAGATTTACTAAAGCAAATGAATACGAATTATTCTTATGTACTTATTGAATTATTTGAAGAATTAGAGAATACGAAAAGATCATATATATGTTGTGTGTATACCAATTATTTCTTCAGACTATTCTCAGTTTGCAATAAATCTCAAACATTTTTTTTTTTTTTTGGAGTCCTCTCTGTATGTAGTGCACTTTAGTTAAAAATTAAAGTCTGAGATTTTACATTTATGTATATGGTCAAAGTATACACCTTAACAAAAGAAAAATCTAAAAAAAAAAAAAAAAAAAAAATGGACAAAAAACTTAAACAATTGACTAAGTTTATGATTATTGAACTATTTATGAAACTACACCTACACAGCATACACACAATGAAGCACACACTGAAATTTGTATTTGGCTATATACTATATACATAGATGTATGTGAACCAAATTGGCATGCGATTTGTCAGATCTTAAGGAATGAAAACTAAACTACACTGTTTTTTCACTCCATGTGTATGATTTCAATACAGTATCTGGCCCGAGTGCAGACGAGAAATTTAAGTAAACAGCTTAAATATATTTTTAATGACAATTCGGATTAAAAATTTACGATTATGGCATAAAATTTTGTGTAAAATATAAACTCTAAGCTATACAAACGAAAACGAAAACAAAACATGAAAATAAAGTCACAGAAAGAAAAAAAAAACGCGCATTGTAACAAAAACTCACACAGCATGGAAATGGGAAAAACAGATATTGAGCATAAAATGAATATGAACAAAAATCTTAATTCAATAAACTTGTTGCTAAAATATAATAAAAACAAAAACGCATTTTTATTCATTTTATTAGCTGCAATTTTTGGCGATTTCTGGCGGCAGTTAAAGAACCAGAGTGCCCCACACATTTTTTTAAAATTTTACAGAAATAAAAAGGGCTGTTTTTTCACCAATTTCGCATTAACGGTACTTTTTCGGCTTAAAATTTAAACGAGCGGGCAGCGGGAAATCCACTGAAAGCTTATCGATAACAACAAAATATTCGATACATTGCAGATTGGTCACACCGCATACGCGAACAGCTGTTCGTTGTCTGCGCAACCTGTGAATGGTCGGACGCCATTGTGTTACGTGCTGACGAATCGAGCAAGTGCAAATTGTTGTTAACATTAGTTGTTTGCTTATTACAATTCGAATTGAATTGATCAAGTGTCCTTTCAAAGGATTCAATCAACACTAGGATAACGTCTTAAAGAAAAGCAAAAAGTAGTTGCGAGCCAAAGAAAAAGCAAAGGTTCAATAAAAGAGCAAAACACACAGTCACAACAAAATGGTGAGTAATAGCAGAGATATGAATGCAAATTAAATCAAAAACAAGTTATTTCGGTTGCCGCCCTAACGTTGAAGGCAAAATAACGGTATTTTTGAACGTAATATGTACATATGGCATAAGCCAAAAACAAATCGCAACCGCTTAGCGGGTATTGGCCTGTGACCTAAAATTATGCCCATATATGGATGTGTGTCGTGGCGTGCCGGTGTGTAAACGCCAGTGGGGTAAGGGGTATAATGATGTTGGGTCACTTATCGCCAAAATGACTCAAATTCAATAGCAGCGTAGTAAGACTCCCAAAACAAATAGATTGATATATTGTGTTTGCTTTGCTTTATGTTTTAGTCGGAAATGCAAATGGATTGTGCATTGGATCTGATGCGGCGTCTACCGCCTCAGCAAATTGAGAAAAATCTTATTGATCTCATCGATTTGGCACCGGATTTGTGTGAAGATCTACTGTCATCGGTGGATCAACCATTGAAAATAGCCAAAGACAAGGAGCATGGCAAAGATTATTTGCTATGCGATTACAATCGTGATGGTGATTCGTATCGTTCGCCCTGGTCCAATGTGTACTATCCACCGCTAGAGGATGGCCAAATGCCATCGGAACGTTTGCGTAAACTCGAAATTGAAGCAAACTATGCATTCGATCAGTATCGCGAAATGTACTACGAGGGCGGCGTCTCCTCTGTCTATCTGTGGGACTTGGATCATGGCTTTGCCGCGGTAATACTCATCAAAAAGGCCGGCGATGGTAGCAAAATGATACGCGGCTGCTGGGATTCCATACATGTCGTTGAGGTGCAAGAGAAAACGACTGGCCGTACGGCACACTACAAGCTCACCTCGACGGCCATGCTGTGGCTGCAGACAAACAAACAGGGCTCGGGCACAATGAATCTGGGCGGTTCATTGACGCGCCAGAACGAACAGGATGCCAATGTGAGTGAATCATCGCCACATATTGCCAACATTGGCAAAATGGTCGAGGAGATGGAGAACAAAATACGCAACACACTGAATGCCATCTACTTTGGCAAGACCAAGGATATAGTGAATGGGCTGCGTAGCACACAGTCTCTGGCCGATCAGCGTGATCAGGCGGCCATGAAACAGGATCTGGCGGCTGCAATACTAAGGCGCAATGTTAAACCCGAATCGAACTGAGCTGAGGTTAACGCCGCCGGCGTGAACAGACAGCATTCTTAGGGACAGTGCATCATCCATCGACTGGGCCGCGTTATTACGATATTCACATGCGCATTTCTAGGCATTAAATTTGTTAACAGATCACAGAGAAAAACCAAAAGGAATATGAAAGAAAAGAAATACATAATAATTATGAGAATGAGAAACTTGTTAAAATGAGAAAATCGTATTTACCGTAAATCAATTGCCCCAACCTCCCCCTCCACCCCCCGCCCCCAACCGTTTTCCGCCCGCAGAGACGTGTATTGTTGCAAATTTCTAAGTCCATGCATACTATATTTAATAAATGTTTTGTCATCACACAACGCGCCAAGTAACAACAACAACAGCAGCAGCAACTCCGCCGCCGTCGTCGTCGCCGCCCTTTAGACAGTATATCTTTAAGTATTTTGAGTATTTGTATCTGTAAATTGCATAATTTGTATCTGAAAGCTGAAGGTGAAAGAAAAACTCTTCGAATTTCATACTCAAATTCGATTAACATTCATAATTTTTTTTGTTCGTCTTTCAGAAGCTCTTTTGCTGCGTTCGACTATAAATATGTTTATAAATAAATAATTAAATCAAATATGTATGTATGTATGTGTATTCTAACAATAAGAAGCTCGAAGCATAAATTTTACATTATGTACGTTTTTACCGAAACGCTCTGTAATTATGTGAGAAATACACATTACGTACCGATCAGCGAACCCACACGTTGTTTTTGTTCAGATCTTGAGATCTTGGTATGGCTATGTTTATGTTTATTATTTTTATGAAAGATCGCAAACTACACTAGAAGTTACAATACGTGTGTGTGTGTGTGTGTGTGTGTGTTCTTACATTAAATACATGAATACAAACGCAGTTTTTCTTAGTAAACAATAATTTAAATTGCAACTTTCTTAGTTATGTCGTTTTTTTTTTATATTTTTTTGATTATTCAGTGTCGTTATTTAGATATTGATAAATACTTGTATATCATGATTTAGTGTGCATGTGTGTGTGTGTGTTATCAACTATGTATGTACATAAAAAAAACGCAAAACGGTGGCACACACTGATAGCAACACTTGCCTGTGCGAGAGTGTGTTTCTCTCTCTCTTTCTCGCTCTGTGTGTGTGGGTGTGTGTGTGTGTGTGTGTGTGCATGGCTTTCTTTTGCCCGATAAAATTGTTGCTTATCATTAGAAGAATCATCGTTTTGCAATTTCATTTTGGCTAACAAATTAATTGTCGCTCTATATATGTATCTACAGCTTATTCTAATGATTACGAATAAGTTAAGATTTATTTAGACGGTCGAGAAAAAAATAATTAATTTACGATTACATACAATATTATACAAGGGCTGCTCTCAAAAGCATATATATATATAGGGTGACTGGCCTGGCTGGGCTGCGAACAACTAACTTGCTTGTTCGGCTCGAGTCAGGTGAAAAAACATAAGCATTACGAGGAGAGAAGGGAGCAGCCGCTGCAGTAGAAGAGCAAAAGCCTTGTTGTCCAGCAATATTCTATTCTCTTCTGCTGTCGTTAGTGCGTTTGTCGGATACATATACACAATGTGTCTGTGTGTGTGTGTGTTTGTGTATATATCGTTTATAAATAAATGTGCAATAAATATGCAAAAGTCTCTTAGGTACACAGGAACTGCCACGGGGAAGCAGCTGCTTATTGCATTTTGGAAACTTCGAATTTTGTATTGATAATCTCCTCATCGGAATCGAGCACAGGCAAGGCAGGATCACCCATCGATGATGGTATATTCTCCTCCACCCAACGCAAATCATCCTCTTCGGTAGTTGTGGCGGCTGTGCGTGAATTCGTTGGAGTTCGAGCCGATCCATTCTGATGGGAGCCACGCATTTTAACGCCATACGCATCGGCAACAAACTGATCCTCCTCATCTGCAATGGCAAAGCAAAGTAGTAAGCATCGAATGATATCACAATCTACTAACTAACCATCCTCGTCCTCATCCTCTGGGTTGTCCAGCAGCGGCGTAAAAGCATATCGCTGATTATTATTTGTGGGTCTCCACAAAATCATGATGACCAGCAGCAGCACCGAGAATAGCACATGCCAGAAGCCCGTATCTACCCAGATATCATGCCAGCCCTAAATATATATGGGGGGATTAGTTTTACAAATGGATAGCCATGTTCAATATCAACTTACAGGCGTGCAGTTCTCGGTTCTACGCAAACGCAGAGCGAACAACATAAAGATAACGGAAGCGATAACGGCGAATATCAACGTATTGGTAAAATGTCTGTACAGCAGAAGCTTTACCATGTTTCTAAAAATGTCACATTAACAATTAATCTATATATTTGTCTCCGATGATGAGTCAGACTTGCAGTCGCGCAATGTTTACCTGCGCAATCGCAACGTTCGTGTAGTCTGCACCAGCGAAGTGAATATCCACCAGCAAATTCCCGTATCGAGCACAGCCAACGGAATTGTGGCCACCAGCAACTCACTACGATCGGTCTTCACTTTGGTAATGCGCAAATAGCTCTCCACGCAGGCGAGTAAGAAGTAGAGTGCACCCACGCCCACAACACGATGTAGCATGGGTCCCAGGCGTGGTCTATATATATAGAGAGAGAGAGAAAATCGATTATTCAAACAGTTTGCGCTTACAATTTGTAGAGTATGAGCTGTGAGGTGTGTCACAGACTCCTACAGCACCAAAGACAAGTGCATAGACCAAATTCTTGCTTGCGTGATGTTTACTCAGCTTTCTTTACTCACTTGACAATGCCGAAACCCAGACTCATAATGATGACCAACATGCGTGCCAGCGTACGTTTGCCACATGACACAAATTCAGCCACAAGTTCGGCATGCTGCACCGGATAACCGGTGTTAGCAACTGTCTGATACTCAGCATAGAAGAAGGCCTTCTCGAGCATGCCCAGCAAGATGACGCCACCAATCCAGAATTGTATGCGCAACAGATCGCGCCATTGTGCGAATGAAACGAATAGCCAAATGATGCCAAATATCACATACACAACGCACATAATCAAATAGAACTGCAAGGGAGAGGGATTAATTAAGAGTATAAATGGGCAGATATAGGGAAAAACTTACCGGCAAGAAAGGCCAGTCAATGGCCGAGATATAGCCATGCGGTCCCAGAAAGCCAATGTGCACTGTGGCATGAAATTGCTGACCCGGCGTAACTGTCACAACGCTCAGCTCCAACTCGTAGATGCCATCTTCGGCTATGATGACCACAGGCTTTGCAGGCGCCTATTGGGAGTACGAAAGAATATTAAGAATATTAAGTAATTGTAGAGTATATAAGAATATAGTGTATATGCGACTATTTATCTACTGCTTCCACACAAATATCCTCTCTTGCTATCCATTAAATTTTGTGTAACGCGCGTGTTCTATGTCCGCTTTGCGATTTTATCAACATACGAAATACACTTCCTCAAACAAAAAAAAAAATAGAAACACAAATTCGATAAGTGTAGCGTATGATAACATTTTTGATGTAGGTACGCCATGGTGGAAGCAATGTGCGTATATGCGTATGTGTGTTGTGTATTGTGTGCCATGGAAACTGAGTCACACACAAGTTGATATACACATGAGAGAACTTATTGGAATTACCGATGCGGGATTCTTGACCACTTTCGGAGCTTGCACTGCATTTGCCGGCACTGTCGGTGTGACGTCGCTGCTGACTTCGTCGCGCAGCACAATGAGATGTGTGCAATTTGCCTTTACTTCCATCGATTTGATGACTTGGCTAAGACTTGCATTTTGCTGCATCTTTGGGTTGTCATTGATTGCTTGCAGCTGCAAATAAACAAATTCATATTAAATAACTTAAGCAAGAGTTTAGTTTCTTTTTTGCTTACAAAACGTCCATCGAAGAGACATGGATGCTTTGTCAGCTTAAACTTTATATTTAGCGGAACTTCCGGAACGTCAGGAACATCAGACGTGCACTCCACTGCGCGTGTGTGTGTGCGTTGTGTGTGCGTTGTGTGTGTGTGGGTGGTGAAGGAAGAGGAAATATGTTTTCAGTTATTGCCAGCCAATTTGTCACGTTGCAAACATACGTTTACTTACGTTTTATGTAGATCTCCGTGGCTGCCAGCAGTGGACGCTGCTCGATTATTGGCTGTAAGTCCTGTAGATAATGCCAACATTTATATTATTTCTCGTCTTCATTATTTTGCTGCTGTCTTACCTGATTTATAAAAATGTCGACGAGGCCAGGCTCTGATTTACCAGCAGCCAGAGTGGCATAAATTGTTATAAGCGCCAGCGCCACCGAAAAATGCCTCGACATTATGTATATACTGCACAATTTCACCTAAATAAATAATATTTATATGTCGTTTTACGTTGCTGACTACGCTTTAGAACAATACTGCAAGCTATCGGCAGGGGGGCCTATCGATTAGCTTGTGTTTGTGCGCAGTCGAAACGATTACCGGTGACTGTAGACCATGCACGTTCAGACCGCTGGGCTCAAGCCCCTAAAAATATATTTGTCAACACCTTTTTTGTTTCTAATGTAAATTTAGCTGTGAAAATCGTTTAAATATTTTTTATGTTGACTGTTATGGAGTTCTATATTTTATATACATGATTTGTATATAAATAAGATATTTAAATTGCCGATAAGTTGAACGATTGTCATTCCACTACAATCAGTAACTTTTCGTGGTGAATGGCAACGGCATTATCGGATTGACAATTCCTTATTAGCAATTGGATTTATACGCTTGCATTGACTTAAATGCTGTTATTGCCATAAAACATGGTAAATGTTATGAAAGGAGTGCTTGTGGAATGGTATTTATATTTATAAATTGTTAATGCAATTGCTTAAATAAAGTTATGTTGGTTCCCCAGTGATCCGGCTATGAAACAATTTCTATTGCATCTGGATGAGAAGCTGGCATTGGGACGCAAATTTATCATACAAGATTTGGACGAAAGTCATTTATTCATCTCAACTGATATTGTTGAAGTGCTGCAAGCTCGCGTTGACGAGTTGATGGATCGTATTAGCTTTCCGCTGCACGAGAAAGACGCTTAAATCAATCATCAAACAACAACAAATAAAACACAACTACAACCAAAACAATGACGGGACGCGAATCGCATCGCATTAAAGATGCAGAGAAAAAGCGAGTCCTGGATGAGGCAGCGCGTAAGCGACGAGCGCGTAAAGCTCTCGAGGCACTAGAGAAAGACAATTTCCAAGATGACCCACATGCCGATCTGGTTATGTCCAAAAAGTTACCCAAATTCCAGGACAGCATCAAAAATAGCAAGGAGAAGAAGGGCAAACGCAAAGGCGCCGAATATTTTCGTGCCAAATATCGGAAAAATTTCCAGCAACTACTCGAGGAGGACAAACAGAAGCCCAACTATGAGAGTGCCGCAGCACCTGCACCCAAGAAGCCGGTGCGCCATTTTTGTGCCGTCTGCGGCAACTTTTCGCAATACTCCTGCACGGCCTGCGGTACACGGTATTGCCGAGTGCGCTGCTTGCGTACGCATCAGGATACGCGTTGTCTAAAATGGACTGCCTAAATAATTTGGTTGTAGTGTTGCTCATATCCAATATATATACATACATATGCATGATTACTTTATAAACATGTCCTGTTGTTTCTCTCAGACATTCGATAAGTATGCTCTGGTATTAGAATCGACTATCGATTGTCACTCGATATAACATGTCTGGCATTTTTCAATTAACATCGGCAGAGTTGTCATCTCTGTTTTATAATACAATTCACAATTTTTCTACGTTTTTGGCTTTTCATGCTGCGGTCACACAATCGCGCAGTCTCAATTCATTTTTCAAACAACACAGTTGCTTCGCACGTTGTACGCATTGTACAAAAAAATTAAATTTTAAGTATAACGGCCTTTCGCAGCAACGAGATAAATCTGAAATACAAGAAGCTTTTAAACCCAATTTTAACGTAACTTAAAATTAACGAATTCAAAAGCGTTGACGACAAACCACAGCCGGTTGTGAGTGCGTCTGTGTGTATGTGTGTGTGTTAGTTCGTGCTACACAGCGTATGTGCATGAGAGCATTTCAAGTCCAATAAGAAAAAAAGGATAACCGTAGCAGCTGCAAATAAAATTCAAATTCAAATCGAAATCGAAATCGACCGAAAATGGATTTAAATTTCGCCGATCTAAAAAAGGAGGCTGCCGCCACAGCTGACGACATCTTCAGCAGCGCCAGCAACGCTGCAAATGCGGCCAATAAGAAGGTGACAAGCGCCTATGATGATTTATTGGGCGACCTTAGCGCCGGAGATGCTGGCAGCAGCAGCACCCTTGTTGGCGGCGGTGGCGGCGGCGGCGGGGACCGCAGCAGCAGCAGCGCAGGGGCGCAGGACGATAATGCGCATACCGAGCACTATTTTGCCAACGAGCAGAAAAACATCGACTTCGGTGACCCACAGGCGTTCGTGCAGCGCATGTCAGCTGGTGCGAAGGAGGCACAGGAGCAGCTGGACGCCAAGTTTGCGCAGAAAACAGATGAGCTTGGCGACTTTCTATCGCAGGCCGGTAAGAGCGCCAAGCAGGGCATCAGTGACCTAACTGCGGACTTTATGAATGCCGAGCGTGGCATTTTCGGTGATGCACCATCAGCTCCGGTTAAGCCAACTCCGGTACCAGTTGTGGCACCAGCTCCAATTCCGGCACCCAAGCCGGTCGAGGAAGATTTGCTGGGCAGCTTTAGCAGCCAACCAACAAGTGCACCGCTGCAGCCCTTCGAGCCAACCGCTCCGGCCAAAACCAATTTCTATGACAATGACTCTGACGATGATGTTGTGAGCAAACCAAGTGCTGCTCTCCCAGCATCAGCTGCACCATTTGCATCTGCACCAGCGGCCGCCCAATCGGCCGTAGTTGCCAACAAGGATTCCGACACAGATTCACCGTCCGTATCGTACACACCGTCGCCGGCCAAAAAACCGATTACCGATGCCCTCAAGGAGCAGGACAATGAGAAATTTATTTCATCCGAAGATTTACTAAGCGATTTCAAGGAGGAGCGCACCGCTACGCCACCTGTGGCAGCCAAAGTGGCTCCACCGCCGCCGGCAGCAGTCAAAGTCGTTACCGACTTGGATGATGATGAGCCTGTGGCGAAGCCAGCTGCTGCTGTGGCCAAGCAGGAGCCCGTCAAGCCTGCAGCACCCAAAGTGGAGCCAGCCAAGGCAACGCAGGCACCACAGCAGAAGCAGCAGCAGCCGCAGCCGCAGCCAAAGATTGTGTCAGTCGAGGAGATCTTCTACAAGTACGGATTGGGTAAGTGTCATACCTAGTTAGAGTATCCATAAAACGAGAGTAGAGCTACAAGTCGAGATTTCTTATACCCTGCTTATGCAACTCAAGATAATTTTATGCTCCAATTGGTTCTCCAACCATTTTGCAGGGTATAAGAAAAGTTGAAGCGTATCGATATCATTTCGTTGCTAATTAATTTGTAACTGACAATTAGTCATCCATGTTGCTGTAGTTGCTGCTTGTTTGTTGTTCTTGTTCTTTTCTTGTTGCTGTATTTTGTTGATATTTTAATGTGTATCCTCGCGACCGCACCTTGCCGCAACGACGTCATCGGCAGCTTGGCTCTGGTCACTCTGGCTTTAAGTTTTAGTTTTGTGTTTGTTACTTAGTCACTTTTCTCATTTCAAAGCCGTAAACAAGCCGCTTACCACCCGCTCTCTCTCTCTCTGTCTCACACACTCCTTTGCTTCCCACTCTCTCGCGCGCGCTCTCTTCGCCCGTGGGCTGCGTGTCTTTGCGCTATGCGGCTTTCAGCATTTTGTTTTGCGTCTGCTTGCCGCTCTCTCATGATGTCATCGAGGGTTTGAATTTTCGCTGCTTGCGAGCGCAAATAAAATAATAATAATGTAAATATTTTAATGCTTTGTATACGTATACAACGTATATATGCTTGTACGTGCATTTATTGCCAAGAAACAGGCGAATTCGGTTTGCAATATGCGTGACAAATTCGCCTTGCCGGCAATCGCTCTCACACTTGCACTGGCACTCTCTCTCCTACTCCCATTTCGATCACCGGTGAGAGAGTAAATGAGATGCTGCAATTGAACTCTCATCGATTGTTGCTCGTGACTCACGGTTGCGCAGCACTGACTATCGAGTCAATTGGAACTTATTTTAGTTTCTAGTGTTATTTCACAAGTATTTCATTTTCTTTTTTTTTCATCTTATTCAGCGCGCATGAATCAGCAGCTTTGTTTTTGCTCTCACTGTCGCTGCCGCTGCTCTGCCGCTGCCCTTGTAGTAGTTGTTGTTGTTGCTGCTGCGTTCATTGACGTGTGCAGAGCGCGTTCATAATTCATATTTCACATTTGATTTCTGCTTTTTTTTTTTTGTTTAGTTTCTGCACCACATTCTAGCTTTGTGTCCATTAAAGCAATTATGGCAGACACACACACACACAGGCACACAGGCATGCATATACGCAGTGCTGCTACTCTTTCTACTACTACTACTACTTTTTGGACAGTGTGTGCTCCCGCTCCCTACCTCCTTGCTCGTCTTAATTTAAGCCTTCGCCTGCATAATCCAATTGTCTGTCTGGTTGGGGTGTCGCTTCACTGCGCAAAAACATTATAATACGTTTTTATACATATACTATTTCATGCATTTCTTTTCTTTCTTTTCCACTCGCTTCTTTTAGTTAGGCCCCGTCGCTAACTGCGCCTTGATTTTCACCGCCTGCTGGCAAAATTTTCCAATTAGTAATGTGTTTTCTTCACGCCCGTCACGCCCGTTACGCCGCTGCTGCTTTTGTCTTTTTCGCTATTTTCATGCCAAGCACATGCTAAGTAGTATCTGCCTCTTTGTCTTTCTCTCTGCCTCTCTCTGTCCACCGTTACTTATTCTTTGCCTTTGTCGATTGTTCCAGTTGGCATTGACTTTGCACCCGAGGCTGCAGCTGCTGCTGCTGCATCGACCCATTCCGATAACCGATTCTTTGCCTCCTTTACCAGTTGCTCATTTGCACTTTGTCTCTCCCTCTCCCGCTCGCTCTCTTGCTCTGCAGCAGCCTGAGCCAAGCACTTATCAGCGAATTCGCTTTGCGTTTATCGCCCGCTTTATAACTGTTGTAGCCTGCGCTATCGAGAGCATTTCCCACATGTTCAGCAAATGGCAAACTAAAGTGCTGCCTAAATAAGACGCAAGTGAAGAACTCTTCAAATCGATTTGTGAAAAGTGCCATAAAAAAAAAAAAAAAAACGCCCTCAATCCAAGACGTATTTACAAGGCGTAACGAGATTTGTGAAAGCTTTTGAAATCGTGTAAACAAAGTGTGAATACATTTTTCATTTTTATTTTCGGTTTCGTGGCTTGTCCGTGTGTGTGTGTCGGTTTCGAGTGCGTGATCGATTTTGTTTTTAGTTTGGATGATTGTCTGTTCGTTCTTTCACACGAGAGATCGTATTCTCTGATAAAGATTAGAGGCACAAACACTCCTAACTGGCATATCTCTCTTTTATCTTATCTTTTAATGATGATAGTATCTGTTATATTCAAATTATACAGTTTTCTTTTGTTAATACCTCCCTTGGTATAGAGGAGTGAACTCCCAGGGGGTTTTCCCTTGCAGTTTCCTGTATAAATATTGTTTTTATGCTATATGTATACATATGATTTCAAGCTATAAATAGTTAGAAAATTCTCTTTTGTTTATACTATGGAAAACAAGTGCAAGTTTTTCAATAAGTTGCCAAATGTATCGCATCATCAGCATGTGAAATTTAGCTGACATAATCGGGTCAACTGTGCCAAGGGGGAAGTAAATGCTTTCAGATGAATATCTGGCAAAGTAAAGAAATAACTTATGACTCTATAAAACTATTGTGGGTTAATTACAGAACACACACACACACACACTCAACTTTTGGCCAAATTCCCAAGCCATTTGTCAGACAGACCAAAGAAATGTTACATATGGGAGAAAAAAAGTTAGAGCATCCATAAACTAAAAGCAATTGGCTAAGCTGCTTGGCTCATTGATTTCATATCCAAACCTAACACCAGCCAAGGCGCGACCACAGCTCGAGGCACCTTACCTTACACACAAACATAACTCCCAACCCTCTCAGCCCTAGGGTGGGATTATACTACGTACCTGCAGTCATTGCAGGGCGCGCTCTGTGTGCAACCGGACAAACACCGCACCCAAAAACGTATCCGTCGCCGCCGCCGTCTGGTAATTTCCGGGCTACAACCCTCTCTCTCTCTCAACTCTCTTTTAACCCATCTGTGTCTAATTGAAGATTGACGCATGCGCCACGTAGAAGTCTACACACAAGTTGACAACTCTATACGCGGCTCATCAGCTGCAATTGCGATTGGCAATCGATAAATTTTCTGACAAGCTTGAGCTTGAGCTTTTCTCCTTTGGCTAGTTCAGGGCTAAGCGCGGTTGCTCAACTCGCGGCGAATCGATTTTGCTGCGTGCGCGCTCTCCCACTCTCTCTCTCCTTGCTCTCCGCTCTCATTGCGCCGTCGTGCTGTGAAGCTTTTGCTCGCAGTCCTTTTTTACGGCAGGCTTTGAAGCTTGCGGCCTGCGCTCAGTCTCTGAATGCGTCGTGTGCCTGCAAGACGGAAGTTGAAAGAAATTTTTTGATTACCCACTGCAAATATCGCGTGTATATAACATATATATATGTATATGTATGTGTGTGCATATGCAATTCGTACGTCGTAATTAACTAAGCTAGCTAAGTGTGCTCTCTCTCGCTCTTGCCCACGGCGTTGTGTGCTTTTGTTTTTTTTTTCTATTCTCATAGGCAGTGCAAGTATATATAAAATATAGAAATATATATATACAGTTAATAATTGAAATTGCAACGGCAAAAGCTACCGTTAAACTGTGCTAAAAGTTTTACAATAACAACAACAACAGAAAATAAAAAAAATGTGCACAATTGGCGAGGCCGGACAAAATGGCGTCTGCAAGCAGCGCCCATTGATTTGCTCCATTTTGGATCCCAGTAAGTTGCGCACACACACACACACACACACACACACACACATATATATATATATAAAATACTAATACACACATACACCTACAATGTACATACATTAACAAACAAAACTAACCTCTGTCAATGGTGCGGAAATTGCATATTGGGAAATTCTCAGGCGTTGTATAACACTTTGGTATAACAGTTCTACTATGGTAGTTGTAGTTGTAGATTCGTTTTAATCTTTTTAATTAACCTTTTCTTTCATTTCGGCTTATTTTGCATGTCATGCTCAACACTTCCTAATGCACACGCTCTCTCTCACTCGCTCTCTCTCTCTCTCTCTCGCTGCTTTTTCGAGTGCGGCTTTGGTCTAAATTTGATGGAAAACTGCTTTAAATACAACTGTAAAACTTATGCCTAAGTTGAATTCAAAGCAGTTCTCTCTCTCTCTCTCTCGCTTTAACTGTCTTTGCCTTGCACAACACACACTAAACTTAATGCTAAACTAACGAAAATCAATATATCAATCGCCTATTTGCAGATGCCTGGTTCAAGCCCGAACGTTTGCACCCGCAAGGTAAGTGTGCCAGTGGCTCTCAAACTGTACGCAGCGGCAGCAGGTCGCGAGCTGTACAAACTGTACAAATAACTGTACAATAACTGTACAATGTACAAATATGAGTATATCTGTCTATAATGATGTCACTATTGTCACCCTGCGAACACCAGCAACCCCCCCCTTCCGCCCTGTATTTCTGTTAAGCCTAAAAGTATGCCACGCTTTTGTTTGCAATTCTTGTTGCGTTTTGTTGTTGCTGTGCACTTGCTCTCTCAACACTTGACTGAACAGGCACGCTGCGTGTGTGTGCGGTGTGTGTGTGTGTTGTTTGTCTGTCTATTGTAATTACGCCCCGCTTACAACCCTGAAAAGTATGCTATGGCAGATTACTGTGCACGCGCCTATTGAGTCCACGCCCCCTACCCCTTTCAATCTTTTCTTGCTACAGTTGTGCACACAGTTTTTCATTATTTTTCTATGCCTACGCATTGATTTCGCCTTCTCTTTTTCAACCTTTTTACGCGCCTAAAAGCGCGCTATGAAAATTTTGAAAAACCCAACGACGCGTCAACTTAATTGCTGGCAGCGTAAAAAAACGCCATGCCACGCCCTCATAATTAGTTGCAGCGCATAAAATGCAGTTCAGTTACCTTCTATGGCGTCTCTCTTGAGTTATTGTTGTAGTTGCTGCTGCTGCACTGAAGCGGTAAAGCGTAATCGGATCGCATGCTAAGCGCTTTTACATGCAGCTGCAAACGTCAGTTTTGCCATAATAAAAATGCGAAAGTTTGCCCCAGGCGAATCCGATATGTTAGCCAAGTTATGGGGTGGCAGGGGGGGGGAGGGGGGCAAACCCTTTCGCACGCGGCTCGCATGCAATAGACGCCAGCTAGGCAGTATATAGGGCAGGTAGCTGGGCTCTATTTCATCAGCTTACGACAACGTATTTTGCGATTATCATCCATCCCACTGACTAACCCGACAAGCTTTGCACTCGCCCACTGTAACTGCCAACTCATACTAGGTGCAAACATACACTATACTATATATATAGTACATGTTTAATCTTTAATCTCGCGCTTTGTGTGCGACATGTCTGGGAATGTTGCTGCTCACAATGTGATAGATAGTTAGTCCCTGGTTTCGTTTTCATATGCCACTGTAATTGTAGCTGCGAAATATTTATAGAGACTATTAACTTTCCTATCGAATAGTATAATATGATGGCACTACTAGCAATGCGAGACTATTTGGATAGTATTTATAGCTTTAAGTGGCATATGAGTATTTAGCATTTAAGTAGAACCCATAAATTTGATGACATAGTAACGTTTATAAGGCTAACGTTTTAATAGCCCAAGCACTTAGTAGGTCTCTCAGATTTCAAAATCTGTTTTTTATTGACTAAAGTTACGAGGTAAACTAAAAAGGGTTAATGTGATATAAAAAACTATCGAAAATGTGGAATATTTTGACAATTTGACTCAGAAACTTTTTTTCAGGGCAATTCATATACTTATTTTGAATTGCTTTATTGGTTTTAATAAAAACCTAAGAATAAAATTTTCCAAAAAAATTAAAAAAAAAATATTTATTTTATACCATTCGTCCATTGAAAATGGTCTAAAATGGCATACTAAGTTTGTGCAAAAGTATGTAACAGGCGGAAGGAGACATGGAAGACCCCATAAAGTATTGTATATATATTCTAGCCATGTCCGTTTGTCCGTCTGTCTGTATGAACGTCGAGATCTCAGCTATTACAAAAGCTAGAGACACCAAAATTGACATAATGGTTGCTGTATACCATACGCAGATGAAGTTTATTTCAAATTTGAGGTGCCACGCCCACCGCCCACGCAAATTGACAATTTACAAATATTAAGGAAAGTATTACAGTTACAGACACCAAATTCGGCATGTTGGTTTCTGTATACCATACGCAGATGAAGTTTATTTTAAATTTGAGGTGCCACGCCCACCGCCCACGCAAATCGATAATTTACGAATATCAAGGAAAGTATTACAGTTACAGACACCAAATTCGGCATGTTGGTTTCTGTATACCATACGCAGATCAAGTTTATTTCAAATTTGTAGTGCCACGCCCACCGCCCACGCAAATTGACAATTTACAAATATTAAGGAAAGTATTACAGTTACAGACACCAAATTCGGCATGTTGGTTTCTGTATACCATACGTGTTTTTTTTTTACGCCCCGCCCCGCAATCGATTTAAATATTAAAAAGTATTATTTACAAATTGGCTGTTGGTTTGATATGGCAGATAAGTGTATTTCAAATTTAAAGTGCCACGCCCACCGCCCACGCAAATCGACAATTTACAAATATTAAGGAAAGTATTACAGTTACAGACACCAAATTTGGCATGTTGGTTCCTGTATACCATACGCAGATCAAGTTTATTTCAAATTTAAAGTGCCACGCCCACCGCCCACGCAAATCGAAAATTTCTGAATAGTATTAAGCTTAGAGTTTTGCCTGTTTAAAGACAAAAAATACTGCAAATTTTCCACTAGTAACCCCTTTTAATGGTAGTTTTTGCTGCATAGAGCTGTATTAGCCCTTCATGATTCGCCGTAAGCTTTGTCGTAATCAATTTCCCATTATTCCAAGCACTTTATTGTGTGCTGCAAAATTCTCCTTGAGATCTCCTTGCAAAACGCCCCCTCATGTGCGGCTTGTTGTTTTGATGTTCGCCCACCCGTTGGCTGCACATAAAAGCAATTACTTAGCTTTACGACTATTTCCGCTCGATATGGACAGACGGCTACTTGAGGCGAAAGCCTTCTCCATACGCCCAGGCAATGTCAGAGTTACCTTTTAAGTACCTCCCCCTTTCCCCAACCAAAGCAGGCAACCCACTGTGGCAGCACTTTGTGGGCATAGCAGGCGGCGACCTGTCAGAGAATGAGTCAGTTTAGACTAGAAAGATCTTGAGCGGAACTTGTCTTGACCATATAGAAAACAACTTGAACAATGCTTAGACTGTCTAGAGAAAGAAAGGCTCTATGAATCATGTTACACTCTAATGTCTTGGAGCTGCAGACATATCTTCCAAAATATTCCAGTTCATATGCCATTTAAGTCTTTTGAAATTCAAATTATGATTTCACAAAAAAATTCCTCTGATTAAGCAAGTTCATTAATTTAAACGGAATCAGTTGTGTGAGTCAACTTCAGAAATAAATATGCACCCATCGCACATAGGGGTATAAAAAATGTTTGTGATTGCGAATCGAAATTTGGTCATGACTGCATTCGCGTAAGCTGTCTATATAAGTACGCTGTACTAACGTGGCCTTAGCGCTGACTAAGAAACCAACGGACTTTTTACCTCTATTGGCCGGCCAGCCGGCCGGCTTTTGTTTCTTTCGCTCTAGCCCCAAAATAGAATTGCAAAGCAAAACAAAGGAAATGCTTACGTGCCAGCGAAGCCGAACCCACTTCAATACGTAGTATTATATATGTACATATATCTACCACGTATCGTTGCGTTATGTATAAAGACCACTTGATTCCAGGCCCAAACGTACGAAGCATTAGATCATCGGAATTTTTGCAAGCTTATTTTGCGCTAACGAAAATATAAAAAAAATATAAAAAAATTTGCATTAATGTGCGAAACAAATGTTGCCAATTGATAAGTTAGGTAAACGGAAACAAGTGCAGAGAAAGGCGAGTTACATAGACGCAAAGATACTGTGTAAAGCAAGAAGAACAGTAGCAGATAGACTTGGATTTCTTGCTAATCTTGTACGCCTTTTTCTTCTTTGCTTGCACTCCATCAATGGGTATATAGAAAGTAAGAGCGCCATAAAGCCAACGCCCGTGTAGATAACGCAACTTGGGCCAGTCATGTGCCATATGCACACCGTCTGGATGTGCCAACGTCAGTGTGACGTCACGCCGCAGAATGACTATGGCGACGACTATTTGCCACGACATGCGACATGAACTAATTCAAAAGCTAAATCAATTCTTGGCGCCTTGCTTTTGTTTGCTGTCAAGCAGTGCAAAAGCTTTCATCAACTTGGGCAAGCAGTGCAAAATGGTAGCTAACCTTGAATATGGCAAGCGACAAGTTGTCAGAGAGAGAGAGAGAGAGAACAAACTGAGAGAGTGCGTAATTGTTGTTGTTGCTCTTCTTCTCGTTGTTGTTGTTGTTGTTGTCAACAAGAAGCTGTGCACATTGTAGGCGCTTTTTATCCATTACGCTTTAAGTACCTCTCTGTCTGCGTCTAGAGGCAATCCTCTGCCCGGCCGGCGTCTGCGTCTGCGTCTGTCTTTGTGTTTGTCTGCTAATTTTAGCTTTTTAGCTGTTTCAGCCGTTTTATTTGTTGTTCTTTTGAGATTACGACGTGGGTCGCATTTTTCAATCGACAGAAAAAGAGAGAGAGAGAAAGAGAGAGAGCAAAGCAAGAGAAAGACAGGGCAAAAAGAGAGCACACAATAGAAAAGCGAGACACACATAGAAAGTTTTGACAGAGCGCAAGCTTTGAGCTTAAGGGCTGATCGTGACAGAGAGAGAGACAGCTAGCAAGAGCTTTCTTGCATAGAATAGAAATGCAGGGTACTTAAAATAGCTAAAGTTCACAGTAGAAAGAGAGAGGGAGGGAGGGGGAAAGTCTATGAGCTTTTTGAAAGGGCTGAGGAGAAAGCATAAATGCTGATTTGAACTGTTTTTGATTCAGATTTTTTCCCAAGATAAACACAAATAATAATTCAATCTGCAGCCCTGGCAGATGTGTTGCTCTTCCTTTCATTCTTTCTCTCTCTGCATGGCAAGGTTACCTGCTGCGAAGTAGCTGTTGTTGCCCTTTGTGATCGCAGCCTGTTTACCTGCTCGAGACATGCAGCGACATGCTCGGACCAAGGGATCGCTACCTAAGTGCGAGTGCAGACTGCAGGCGCAGACAGCAAAACATATACAGATGTAGATACAGCTACAGCTGTAGCAGATACAGATACAGATACAAAGATACATGCTGCCCGATCGTAGGTCACTCACTCTCTCGCTCTCGCTCGCTCTCTCGTGCACTCTCTGCGTCGCTCGAGCGTTCTATTTGCCATAATTTGCCATAGGCTACCCCTATACCCGTATAATGTATGCGTGCATGTGTGTGTGCGTGTGTGCGTGTGTGTGCTTGTACCTACTCTATAGCATGTTCGCCCTGTGTGCCTCCTGAGCGCATCTGAAATTAATTGTAGTTTAGTTGATGTACGGACTTTGTCAACGCGTGACGACTTCGCCGTGTGTTTCTCGTGCTCCTCCTCTCAGTGTGTGCAGTGTGTGCTTTGCATCCGTAAGATACTCTAAGATACTCGAGATCGAGCGCGACGCTACTTACAACTTTGTTGCCGCCTCATCGTCAGCTGTGGAAGCCCCTTGTCGCGTTGACCTCAGACAGACAGACGAATGCTTAAATACTTTCGATTTGGGTTTGGGTTTAGCTTGTAAAGATATAGTATTTATCACACCTATGTGTGAGTCTGTCTATAATACGTATATATATCATGAATGCACTTCAATTATATAATCGTGTAAACATGCTCGCTCGTTAGGCAAACATTTCGCTTGTGTTGAAATCAAATTTTGTGCGTTTTTATCAGATTCGTCAGCGACTACACTGGGCGAAAAGGGCGGGGCGAAACTTGTAAATTTATAAAATTTAGTAATATTTTTTTAAGATTTTCTAGCAAAAGGAAACTTTGTAAAAATATAATATAAATTGCTTAAAAAGTTATAAACTTTTATATATTTAATTTTTAGGATAATTATAGGTAGTTTCTGTAATTTAAATATTTTCATATTTAAAATTTTTTATCTTGCCAGAAGTTTCCAAAAAGCCAAACCAAAGCTAATTAAGGCCCTAAAAAGTAAAAGTTAATGAAAAAACAAATTGAAAAAAAAGCAATTATAAATTGCATTATTGACATATGTTTTGCACATGTGTTACTTTTTTTTTTAATACGATTTTTTTTTAAAGCGACTAACTAAATTGGACTGTAATTAAAAAAGTAAACGATCGACTAAATAAGAAGCTGTTTTAAGTTAATTAAAAAGTAAAAGTAATTATGGAAATAATCAAGTGTTTGCCACTAATGCAATTAGTGTGTGCTGTAAAAAAAAAAGAAAATTTGGTTAGTTTTCCAACACTGGTCGAGCTGTTTTCACTTATTTTGCTCAACACTTTCGCTGAGTGTACAACGTGCATTTTTTAAAGTTTAAATAGTTTATCCTTGAAGGGGGAATATAAAAAGTTTTAGGTTCCTAGTTACAATTCCAATTCCTTTCGGGTTTTTTCGCTCAGTGTACGCCGTGACACTTATCTATCATGCAGTTGTCGTGCGTCTATTTTCATATCAGTTGCAAAAACGATTCGCAACAATTTTTTTTTTTTTTTTTTTTCGGCAAGTCATTCGGGGGTCTGCGTACTAGGGGGGGGGGAGGGGGGGCTGGCTGACTATGGGGCTGGGTTCGCTGATCGTGCGGTCGATTGCCTCGTTTCAGTTAACGGTTAATGTTAATGCCGTCGGGCCGTACCGTACCGTTTGCGTGTGTGCAACAACTTCCTATATAAATTACCGTTTCTTTTTTGTTTCGTTTCGTTTCGTTGCAGTTTCTGTATAGTTCTCTAGATAAAACGTCTATTATAGATCTATACATATATTATACAAATATATATATCTAATATACATATATATCAAAAAAAATATAAGCATAATGGCTGCCGCAATAGAAACGCTACAGACCCTGCTGCAGACATTGGGCGAACTCTCAGAGCTGCCCATCAATCGGGAGACTTGTAAGTACCAGAGTAAAGCAAAGGGAGTTACGAAAAGATAGATGCGAAGATAAAAGATCATAAAAGCAAAGCAGATTCTGTCTGTCTGCTTCTGCTTCTTTGTTCTTCTCGGTTCACGCTGTTTCCAATTGCAGCCACATATGTTTTATTTATAAATCAAAAAAAAAAAAATTTTTTTTTTTTTTTTTTTTGGCTTTTTTCTGCGTCTTTGACGCGAGAGAAATGAAAAATTTATAGAATTTCTTTGTTGCTTAAGCTAATTTGTTGCTCTCTCTCTTTCTCACTCTCTTGGGCGGCCAGGCAAACATTTCTAACGGTGGGAACTGCTAATCAATTGTATATGGTATAGGCAGGATTCTTATCAGTTTCGAGTATTTCAATATTTAAAGATTTATTTCACTTCTTCCATGTGCCTCATTCTTATGCACTTGACAACCGATTTTGATTGCGTTTATCAATGTTCAGGTTTACCTTGCGATTTCCGTTCCAGACAGTTTCGATTATAGTTTCTATAATTATGAGATAGTGCAGTGCGTGAGTGACTTGACAAATTTATTATATATAGAGCACGTAAATTCACTTTAAGATAGTGAAATTTATTCATTGAAAATAAGTGGAAGATTTTCAATTATATTACAGGGTATTTTGTACATCGTCTCTTTACGTTTGTTGCTCTTGTGTGTGAATTTCTTTTAATAATCGCATTTTTGTTGCATTTCGCCTGCTGCTGCTGCTTATGCAATTTCATCAATGTCAGGTGCAAAATTTTGCTTGATTTAGTTTTATTTACGTTAAAACCAATTGAGAATTATGTCAGACTTTATTGTTGTGATTTCATTGAATTCGCTCTCTCGCCTCTCACTCAATTCGATTTTTGGGCAAGCATGATATCATTTGAAAGCAAAGCTTTATATTATTACTCATTCGACGCGCCAAAATGTTTGTGCTCTGTCACTCAGGGGGTTGTATGTGGCAAGTATGATGTCACTGTACAGTTACAAACGTTGTGTACATACGTTGCGACGCACTACGTAATGTAATACGCAGTTTGTGATTTTGTTTTTGCGTTGCATTTGATAGCCAAGCAGTGCATGTCAAACTGTAGCAAGCAGTGCATTGACCATGCTCAAAAAAACTACAAGGGGGGAGGGGGATGGTTCTGTCGTAGTTTTTATTGATTCTGGCACTCAAGCTGCAAGCACAAACAAAAAACACACGCACACACACACACACTTGCGGCCACACTCGAACACCTTCGTCTGGTCACGCTCTGAGCGACATGTTGGAGCTGGAGAGAGAGCGAGCGCGCAGCACATGAATCACAACGTCAAACCGCAACCGCGCCCACTACGTCAAAAAGTAGCATACGTACGTAACGTACAAAAACTTCGTGGCCAAATTTCACGAGTGAACTTCGTCGTTGTCGTTGTCTTCGGCTGCTTGACACGTTGCTACGCTGTTCTGAATGCGCCTACGTAGTCAAGTTGTTGTTGCAATTGCGCGTTATCTTTTTACTTTCATGCGCTGAGATCGCAACGCGCTCTCTTTACCTACCTCTCTCTCTGCCAGCTCAAGTTCGATGGCGCTCTCACAAGCAAGCAAGTTGTGTGTGCTGTGCCTGCTTCATTCCAGAAAACTTGTTTGTCATGCACAAACACACTCACTCTCTCTCACTCTCTCGTGCGCTCAGGAAGGCAGCAGCGCAGCGTAGCGTCGTAGCAGCAGCAGCAGCAGCAGCAGCAACTGCGGCTTATTGGTTTGTTTTGTGTTTGAACTTCTTCCAGTTCTTTTGCTGCGTTCAAAGCCGACGGCGGTCCGCAGTTATCGCCCTCAACAACGAGTCGCATTTTTTTTGTGTATTCTCTGTGTGTGTACGTGTGCGTGTGCAGTAGCCCACGTTTAATTAGTGTTAGACACGCTAGTTCCGTTTTGCATACATTTTGGCGCCAAGCACCCCCCTTACCTCCCCCCTCAAAAGAAATAACATGGCCGGTGGCAGCAAACGTTATTCACGCAATAATTCCAATGGCAATTTCCAGCCATTGCCCGAACGTGGCCCAGGTAAATATCAAATAGCAATCGCAGTAGGTAAAGCTTATCTCAACGACTTGCCAGCGCACTGATTTACCGTTAAGCGTTATCTATGCTACTCTGCACGCTGCTGCCACACACACACACACACACACTGTCAACGTCAGCAGCGACGCCAACGTGGCCGATTGCCGAAAACGATCACTGCACACCAACACGCCGCGCCGCCGCGCTTGGCTCAGCAGCAGCAGCAACAACAACTACAGGCATGAGTCTTATGCATAATTTGGCGCTTGTGCTGAAGTTTGATTGCCACGTCGAGAGAGAGAGAGAGGGAAAGGTGCAAAAAGCCAACGAACTTTTGTGCCAATCAGCAAAGTAAATCAAAAGCAACGGCAACGGCGACGGCGAATTGCGCTCGCTTTGTGCTGTGCCAGCATATTCCATAATTAAATGCCTGCATTTGCAATTTGAGGCAGGAGGCGACGGCAGCGTTGATCACATGTGTGTGTGTGTGTGTGTGTGTGAGAGAGAGAAAGCAGGTGTGCAGGGTGTGTGTGTGTGAGTGTGAATTGTCTAATTCAAGGTTATCAATGCCGCGTGCCAACCGCACACACACACACGCATTTGAGATGTGCACGTGATAATTAGAGCAGGCACGCAGGCAATCACGCACGATATTTTTGAGCACAAATGCAAGAAGAAGAGCGAGAAATATATGAAAGAGCGTCAAATCTCTTGTGGGCAGTGTTGCCAACTATGTTGAAAAAAAGGCTAAAATATTGCGTAAAATAGCTAACTTTGTTAAAAATTCAAAAAAAAAGCTAAAACTTTAACTATATTTATTTAAATTGATAAAAATTTAACTTTGGCTAAAACGGCCAAATTTGACGGGAAACAAGCCAAATTGCCAGCACTGTTTGTGGTTGATTTATGCCTATGACGTCAATATGCGCGTATATCATATATTTGCTAAATTTTCATATATAATTCAAAAAAATTTCAGCTTCAAAACGGAAACAATAAAACAATTTCGAATGAGCTTTAAGATTAAAGTATTTAGAGCTTTTAGAGATGGGCAAGAACAACTTCACTTCATTTCTTTCTTACGCACATCTTTAGCCAAAAGTGGCCGAAAGATTATCAGAAGCTACCAAAGTGACGTAGCATAAATCAAAATTTTGATCAGGTTTACTATCTTTTGCTGCTGTCACGCACATCTCTAGCGAGTGCGCACACACGCACACACACACACGCACAGCTCCACTTGTCTCTTATCTAGGCAATTTGGTGCTCCTCTTCCTTCTTCACTTGTGTTGTTGTTGGTCGATGACGCTGATTCCACTTCACTTTCAGCGCAAACTTGTTTGCGCGCTGCAAACCAGTTGGCAGCTACCCCCCCTCCCCTTCTCTAGCTCTTGCTCATTCCAGAAGTATTCCCAGGTTTTCCAAACCAACTGCATTTATCAACGACCCACAACGCTTTCAATGCGAGGCTTAATTGGAACAAAGTCGCGTCTCTTAACAATTGATAAAAAGGCAGCGAAAACTTTCTCTCGCAGCGCTTTCTATATAATTCAAGAAGACCTCACTATATGTGTGCCCCTTAGTGTGTGTGTGTGTGTGTGTGTGTGCCTCTCTTTGTATCTTTTGTATGCTACATACGCGTTGCTGCTGCTGCTTAACCCAGTTTCAATTTGTAGCCCTCTCATCATTGTCTCCTTTCTAATTTGCTGCTGTCGATTTACATAACCTCCAAAGTGGTTTGCCGACTGCTTGGCTTGGCAACCGCGCTTCCACCCCCCCCCCCCCCCCTCCCCCTTAGGAAACAAGTTTGTTAGCCCCCCAAAAACGATTTGTTGTTGTTGTCTGCTGTCTGGCATATTTGCTTAGCTGTTGTCTCTAGTCGTAGCTTTTGTATCCGCATGGAGATCAATGTTAATGGAAGATTTTCAATTCCCAAATTCTATATACTTTTCTATGCTATAAGCAGATGGCAAAGCGATTGTAGATTTCGATAAACACTAATCTAAAGAGACTTTCCTTATAGAGCAACTCAATTGAAAGTCATGGGAAACATGCTTTATAAAGCCTATAAAAATCAGCTGCGAAACTAATAAAACGATCAAGAAGTACACGCCAAATCGATGAAAGTATTTTCAGCTAGAGATAAAACAAAAAAATCGAGATCAATTAAATTAATCGCATTGTTTATTGTTGCGATGTGTCGAACACGAAGAGTTCAGCTATTTTTAGGTCAAGCAATTGACGGATAAAAAATAGCTAAAACATTTCCCGATTCGCTTTCTAAGTAGATGAGTGCATTGACTGCGCGCGTATGCGAGCGATGGCGATAGACGCGTGTTATCGATTAATTACAAGTGGAATTCATTTATGTTAAATGAAAGAATTCTTGTTTCAATTCATTTCCGTTCCACACGCGCTCTTACGCTCGCTCTCTCTCACACTCTCTCTCTCTTCTCTCTCAGTGTGTGTGATTTTTCCGGCTGGGGTCCGGAAAATTTTGAATTGAATCCCGTAAAGCGCACAGACGCCCAAAAGCAAAAGCATATTTGTCTAGTATAAAACTTGGCAACGAACGTCGTCGAACGACCGCACGAAGCGATCCGCCAACCACGAAAATCACGAAAAAATGTCGAGCAGCAAAGTCTGTGAGTGTCTCTGTGTGTGTGGGCGAGGCTACAACTATATAGATACAATATATATATGTGTTATATAGTCTCCTGTCTGTGCTTGTACCTCTAATTGTGCTACCAATAATTATTACCTGCAGCAGAAATTATGCTATGCAGGCGCTGCACATGTGTGTGTGTGTGTATCTCAAAGATTGCATAATTGCTTGGCCAAAAGATATAGCTACATATGCGCATGCATATAGACAGCTGTCTCTAATGATCTTTAAGTTTGCCATGTGTGTGTGTGTGCGTGTATATTTTGGTATTTTCAGTTGCTTGTCAACTGTGCGCGCTGGGAAAACTTTGAGAATTTTCGAAAACCTAAGCCCTAAACCTATGCCTCTCAAACTGTAGTGTGAAGAAACTGTGACTTTCAAACTTCCCGTGACTCTCAAACTGTAATGCATTTTGAAACTCAATGAAACCTTTCTTCTTTTCTTGCAGTGGAATCCCTGATCTACTGGCGTGATGTGAAAAAGTCCGGCATTGTCTTTGGCGCCGGCCTGGTCACACTGGTGGCCATCTCCTGCTTCTCCGTGATCAGTGTGTTTGCGTATCTGTCGCTGCTGGCGCTCTTCGGCACCGTCGCCTTCAGAATCTACAAATCGGTCACACAGGCCGTACAAAAGACAAACGATGGACATCCCTTCAAGTGCGTAAAGATCAATAGATCCCTTTAGATATATATATAATATAATTGTTATGTTCCCTTTGCAGAGAATATCTTGAGCTGGATCTGACGCTGTCGCAGGAGAAGGTGCAGCACATTGCTGGCGTTGCTGTGGCACATCTCAATGGCTTCACCGCGGAACTGAGGCGTCTATTCCTCGTTGAGGATCTGATCGATTCGATTAAGTTCGGTGTCATTCTGTGGGTATTCACCTACATTGGCGCCTGGTTCAATGGCATGACTCTGGTCATTTTGGGTACGTTTCAATGGATTACCATACTATAATGCTAGCTGTAACTAACTCCAACTCCTCCACTGTAGCCTTTGTCTCGCTGTTCACCTTGCCCAAGGTCTATGAGAACAACAAGCAGTCGATCGATACCTACTTGGATCTGGTGCGCACCAAGTTGACAGAGATTACCGACAAGTGAGTGCAGCAGATACATAGATACAGCAGCTTCTAGAAGACTTACTTAACCTTCTCTTGCAGAATCCGCGTGGCTATTCCCATTGGCAACAAGAAGCCTGTGGCTGCTGCCGAGTCCGACAAGGACAAATAGAATGCAACAACTAACAAGAGCTACAGCTAAAGCAACAGCAACAACAACAACAACAACAACAACATGTTTATTTATTTATTAAGCATTATTTGAATGGTTTAATATTCATCGGGGCATAACAAATAAATACATATTCAATTGTATAATTACAATTACCAACCACAACAACAACAACGTGTAAACCCTAACTAAAAATTTACTGAAAAAAAAAAAAAAAAAAAAAACAAAAACGAAAGAAAAGCTAAAAAAAATATCAACAACAACAACTCGTAGCAGTTTAAACATTGTCCAAGTGTCTTTAAGTTTTTAAACGAACGAAAACAGGAAACAAAAAAAAAACATAAAGAAAGGAAAGTCGAAAAGGAAGAGGAAGAGGAAGAAAGAATGAGAAACACAGCCACAGCAATGCAATTACATTTTCCTGAGTTCCAATCAATCAAATTTCTTTTTGCCTATACATATATTTTCACGGGACAGAGAGAAAGCGAGCGAGCGAGACGAATGAGAGAGAGAAAGATTCTTAGCGACAAACCCCGAATCGAAAGGAAAAGGAATAAACATTTTTAAATTTAGTTGAACGAAATGCAATGTTGAACGAACAACAACAACAACAACAATCGGATGAAGAAGAAGAAGAAGTTGAACTACCTACAACAAAGGCATTGTACACCCATTTTTATTAGCAATTTTTTTTTCTAAATAATAAACTCTGCTTTAGTTCTAATTACAATTTTGTTTTTTTTTTTTTATAAAATCAAATAAAAAAAAAACAAGTGAAGAAATTTGCGAAAATGTTTTTATTTCTATATTTATTTATTTTTTTTATTATGCTTTATAGCAGTTGCAACTGAATACTAAACCAATTCGAGTTGTGCTGCCTGCAGAATCGTCTCCCTCCTTTTCGTGTAATGCACACACACACATACATACAAACAGCTTCGCCTTGTTTCACATAAACATTTACTTGTGTACAATTAATTTATAAGAATTTTACTGCGTCGATGCAGGAAGTGAACTTAAATCAAATATTTAATGTAAATTTTTTTCGTAGCACAGCAAGTTGAGTTTTTGCCAACGTTTTTAAGATCATTATCATAAAAGTCGTATACACACACACACACACACACACATGCATATATTGTAGCTTAAATGTTTTTATTATGACCATTTGTTGCTCATTGTTATATGAAGTGGAATCGAAAAAGGAAAGTCAAGTACTATATACATATACATATATATTTCTGTTTGAGTTGCTTTCGAAATGTTTGTACATCAAATATACAAAAAAAAAAAAAAAAAACAAAACGAAAAAAAAAATCAAGCGGATAAAGCAAAAAGGAAAATAACTGATAACTTTATAGGCATTGTTTTTTCTCCCGTATTATATAACAATAGATATTTTTGCATATTATATAACACTTAAAACGATATTTCTATATATGTATGTAATATGTAAGTGAAACACACACACACACACACAAAACATCTATGAAATTTTCAAGAACGAAATGTTTTTTTTTTTGCGCAAGAAATCCAATATATCCTCTATAAAGCGATCTACATATGCACACACGTATATCACACGTACTAAATGTGCAGTAAGTTTGCTATTCGATATAGACAGCGACAACAATGTTCTTACTTATTACATTTCAACAAAACACAACAAGATCAAACGGTTGATATGATCGTCGAAATTTCAATAAAAATAATCTTAAATAAAACTAAAAGCAAGGCGAGTGAATTTATTTAATTTCAAATTTAGCGCCTTCAAATAAAATCAATTAGCTTTTGTCTGGCAGCCGGCCACAGCTGAGGCATTTCAAAACAGTCGAAATTTCAATAAAAATAAACTTAAATAAAACTAAAAGCAAGACGAGTGAATTTATTGTAATTTCAAATTTAGCGCCTTCAAATGAAATCAATTAGCTTTTGTCTGGCACAGCCACAGCCACAGCTGACGCTGCTTTGCTGCTAAAGCTACCAAAGCTTAACGCCAGAGGGCGTGCTCGGCATGGGCAGCCGCAAAAGCAAACAAAAAGCATAGAACACTCTATCGACAAAAAATAATAAACAATACGCATGTATGACCTTCGTACAAGGTGACTGGGACACGCTGAGCAGGCAGCCATTGAGAGCGCAGCGGGGAAAGAGAGAAAAGGAGAGAGCGCGAGCGAGCAAGTGTGTGTGTGTGTGTGTGAAAACGCAATCGAAGCGTTGCATTAACATAAAAATCAGCAAATGCCGCCAATCGCCAAATGACGCTCAGCGAACGGCGGAGAATTCGACACGCTGATAACACACAGCAAACGCACAGTTAGCCTTAAGCTGAGTTGTTTACAAGAGCGAAAGAGCGAAGTAGAGCGCGAGAGAGTTTGAGAGAGGCAGAGAGTAAGCTTTTGCGTTTGGCAACGAAAACAAATGTGGGCAGTCGCTACGGAAATACCCTATAGGAATGCATTGCCATTACTTGTGTGCTGCACTAAGTGAAGTAGTGTTGGAAAAGTCTCGAAAAGGGAATTGTAACGGCTTTAATAAATGCGTGTAAATAAGTATATGCTGTTTATATTTGCTTGCATTAGCAGCGGCAGCGCTGCCAACAATATACCCCGCTTGCCTTTGCTTACAGGGCATGAAAAGCTCTCGCGTGACTAATAACGCATGCGAAAAGTGCACGCCGCCTGAGAAGTGCTCCGAGTTTTGCAGCGAACGGTTGTCGATTTGGTCGCGCATCGTTGTTTTCACGTCTTCTCGTCGTCGCTGGTCGCGTACAATTCTACGTGCTAAAAGTTTCTCAACACCCCAGTGTGGCATACACGCACCCACGCAGCAGAGCAGCAAGCATCGACAGAGCAGCAGGCAGAGGCAGCGACAGCGACAGCGACAGCGACAGCAGCAGAGCTGAGCAGCAAGTGACATATTAAATACCGCCGTAGCATCTACCTCAGTTAGCAGCAGAGAGTCGAAGGCGCAAAATGTCGAAGCCACAATCGGACGCGGATCGCAGGAAGCAGATTTCGGTGCGCGGCATCGCGGAGGTTGGCAACGTAACCGAGGTGAAGAAGAACTTCAATCGTCACTTGCACTACACCCTGGTCAAGGATCGCAATGTGTCCACACTGCGCGATTATTACTTTGCGTTGGCCAACACTGTCAAGGACAACATGGTCGGACGCTGGATACGCACACAGCAGCATTACTATGAGAAGGATCCCAAGGTGAGCCAGTTGTCCAGTTGAGTTGCCACGCCCCCCCCGCCCTCCACCTCCCCCCTGCCCTCATACACACTTTATCGATTATTTTGCTGGATTACTTTGCTCGCTGCCAGTGCGGCGGCAGGGGGAATGGAAAAAAACCTAACCCAACTTTCACGCAGGAAAGCCTGTAAAAAGTTTCTTTTCCTTTTTGAAATAAATCTTTCCTTTTTTTTTTTCTTTTGCCTATTACGACATTATGCTTGCGCTCTGCGCTTTCAACTTGAATTCTTTGAGAACAAAAAAAAAAGAAACGAATTTTCGTGCATTTTTGAAAATTTTTCATTAACTTCTCTCATTTATTCAGGTTTTTGTTTTCGTCATTTCGCTCGTTGCACCTACGTTTTTTTTTTTTGTTTCTTCTCTCTCTCTCTGCACATTCATTATCATTTGCACATTTTTATTTTGGTTTCAATTCTGTTTCCACTGTAATTGCTGAAGTGCAGTGGGACAAGTGCCAAAAACGTGTGAATGCCAGCAACGAGAACGCTTCAGATACTTTCACTGCCATCTTTCTTAGCCAGGGGTGGATTAGGAAAATTTTTAAAAAATATTTAGGGAACATTAAGAAAGAAAAAAAAGCCGGTGGCCCTAAGTTTTTGCAGCTGATGCGACCTGCCCCTCTTTCGCTTCCCGTTTCCCTAAGCTCTAACAACAACAACAACAAAATATATAAATAGCTTATGTAGGCAATCAGCAGCTGTCGTGGGAGAGAGATCGACTGAATATGATTTCTATATTAGCCAAGTAATGCATATACCCTATAGAGTATTGTCAAAAATTTTCCTAAGTTTTATTTTAAATATAGAGAGAAAATACTTATATAAAAATATGTGTGCTAAAACAATTTTGGGATCAGCTAAGTCATTTGATTTATACGTGAAAATTCTTATCTTAAGAGATATTAATAAAGTTAGAGAGAGGGTATCTGTTGGTTCACTTATATATGTTTTCGCTATTCGAACATGTTAATAAAAGTCGTAAAGTCTGTGCAAGCGGCTCAGCTGACTTGGAAACAAAAAAAGAAAAACAGGTCGTTGCATCGTTTTGTTTGGTCACAGTTAAAGCATGTCTATCCATGAGATACATATGGCACACAGATACACACACACACACACAGCAAACGGTATCACGTGCGGCAGGCGTGCGAATTGTGCGTCTCGTCAAGCCGAAGCAGGAGGGGGGGCAAATTTGTCCTTGTCTGAATGTCAGTCAAACGAAGTCGGCCTGAACTGGACCGAAATCACTTTCAATTTTCCATATGCAAATGTATCTGTAAGATACAAAAAGAAAAAAAAACATACGCATAGTTAGGGTGCGACAATTAAACACCCATTGATATTTTTTTTTACCAATTTAACTAATTTGCAAGCAGCAAATCATAGATACACACAGACACACACACGTGCATATGTACATGGATATGTATGTAGAAAAGACAGCATATACAGATACATATTTTCAAGGTCAATCAAAGGTTATTAACAAAAACGAGAGTCAGCGAGTCGTCGTCGTCTGTCGGCGCCATCGCAGGAAAATTTTCATTTATTTTTTTTTTTTATTTTTATTTTTCTTCTTCTCTTTCGCGCTGTGTTCTAGTTTCTGTTATAGTTGATTTTCTTCGCGGTGTGTGTGCGTGTGTGCGTGTGTATCTATGTTTGTCTATAGACACGCGTATTTATTTTGGTTCCATAAAAACGACGACAATAATGAAAACTTCCATAGGGCTCGCTTTATGTTATGGCTACACTTTGATTATGCTCTCACATGCAATTAGAGCACGCAACGAGTCGATATTACCTATATATATCTCCTCTATATACAATTGTAACTAACGGGGCAAACAGCTGCTCCATTGTGCGTCAAGTTGAAACTAGTTACGCGTGGAGCTAATTGAAGCTTTGCCTCTGAATGGTTCTTCTTTATTTCCTATATAAGATAAATGATGCCAATTGATGGGTTAGTGCAAGCAATTGATGGAGAGGTCACTAGGGGTATACGAACCATCCTATTCAAAAAAAGAGTGTGGAAAACTTTGGTGATCAATTTTTAGGGGTCGTTGGAAATATTCCTCGACAACACAATAAATTGTAATCCCTAATTCTATATGCCTTATCGGAACTAAGTTATATTATGGTATATTACAAGTTAAACCTGTCAGCAATTGCATTTGCCCTGTATATATATCTCTATATAGAACTGCTCTATTAATCATTTATATACAACGAATTGCAATTCATAATTAGAATAGACTTATATATACATATATAACTTTGATAAGCTTTATTGATAGATAAGTATATAAACAATTCTGAGCATATGTGCCTAAGCTAATCAAACAATCGGAAAAATCCTTATACTATATAGGAAAATACCTATCACCATAACATTCTAGCAGATGCAAGCATTTTCATTAAGGCAGACCGGGTTAACTACATGTGCTGCTTATATGGGCAATAAATACAGTAATTACTTGGCAAATATGTATACCATATGTAGGTGGGAAGGTCTAGGTAGAAGTACGATTACAGAGGTGCAAAAACAAACACACACAGACCCGGCAATACGTTATCATTTTAGCCGGGCGCAGAAAGCTTAGCGAAACATATGTTCGATACTGAGTTATGAGCAGAACCAAATGAAATTAGGTGAAGTTCGCCACAAAGGGTACGTGTACTGTATGGTATATAGTATATATAGTAAAATGGGTTATCAGACTGTGGGTATGGCGCATCGCTGGGCTTTATGAGCCTTGCTCCAGTTGACAGGCATGTGGCACATGCAACTAAGGTAGCAAAGATAGTTAGGGACTAATTCCATTAGCCTTATATATACCATACACTCACGCAAACATAGCTCATCTATAGCCCTATCTGGTAATCGAAATCTATATGAATTTTGCTCTTATCTTGTCATGCTTGCTTGCAAGCAGGAAACAAACTATGTTTGTGCTCATTAGGCTAATTTGTTTTGGCTCTACCTCTAGTCAAGTGAACCCTTGTAACCTGATGATGCGCATTGGCGCATAGATCACATCGAAATCGATCAGAGGCGATTAGCGCCGATCTAACTGGCGACAGTGCGTCGATGCTGTCGCGTAGAGTCTGTCAAAACAACTCAAGATCACATAAGCATTGACCAGAGATGCAGCGATAGCCGATGATGATGATGATGCACTGGCATAGAAACATGTTTCCCCAGCATGCAGCACTAACACTGGGCCGGCGACAAGTGCATTCCTCTTATCACTTGCCCCATTTGCTCTTATCAGTTGCGTGCATAGAACAAAGTATGCCCTCGTCGGATCGATTGATTGCAATTGATCGCAATGAATTGAACCGCATCGAACCGGTTCTCTAGCATGATGATGATGAATACCTGCTGCATCTATTTTTAGCTGCAATGAGATGAGATTTTTCCTGAAATTAGCAACAGCCTAGCCTAGCCTATAACATCGGAGGTGATAAGGCGCCAGCGGGTGACCTTCCTAGCATGGGCCGCATGGGCTAACAGATGTCATAACCGGCTAGTAATTGGGGCAGCTGTCGCCGGCGTCCACACATCACGTTCCCAATCAATGTACAGCTGTGCTGGCTGAATTGGCTGTAAGTTCAGCTGTTTACAGCTAGAATTAAGAGGGTTGCCAGATGGCGAAATAATTACAGCTGTGATTATGGAAAGAAAACTTGTCTAGACGATTTGCATACGTAATGCTTAGAATTCTGGATAATTCAGATATATTTAGTGTTATATACTTCTTAGATTTAAGCAAACTTATGAGCTATAACTTAGCTAGATATAGGCTAAATATGGAAAATCCGGCATATTTTCTCTATTTTTCACATTTCGCCTCCAAAACTTGAAATTTTTTGTTTTTTATGCTAATTTTAACTAAATCAATCGATAAAAAGTAAAAATAAAAAATTTTAATTTTTGTCGAAATTTTGAAATTTTTGTAAGGGGGTAGCATGGAAAAAGTCGAAAAAAACTGAAAATTTTTAAATGCCAAAAATTTGATGTCAACTCAATAAAGAGTTAAAACCATGAACAAAATGTCATTCCAAACCAAAATCGGGTGTATATTAACAAAGTTATGCGAATTGAAAGTCGAGGTAGGGTATTTATTGTGTTGGCTGAAAGCGAAATTCAGGCAAATAAGTTGATCTAACCATTTATCGTTTATCGATCTCGCACAAACTGTACCCAACTGGAGTTGCCACCTTACTGAAATGCCTTGCTTCCGATCTCTTGCAGCGCGTCTACTACCTGTCGCTGGAGTACTACATGGGTAGATCGTTGACCAACACTATGATCAACTTGGGCATCCAGAGCGAGTGCGAGGAGGCCATGTACCAGCTGGGTCTGGACATTGAGAATCTCGAGGAGATGGAGGAGGATGCTGGTCTGGGCAACGGTGGTCTGGGTCGTCTGGCTGCCTGTTTCCTGGACTCAATGGCCACACTGGGTCTGGCTGCCTATGGTTATGGTATTCGTTATGAGTACGGTATCTTTGCGCAGAAGATCAAGAACGGCGAGCAGGTTGAGGAACCCGATGATTGGTTGCGCTATGGCAACCCATGGGAGAAGGCACGTCCCGAATTCATGTTGCCCATTAACTTCTATGGTCGTGTCATCGATACACCCGAGGGCAAGAAGTGGGTAGATACCCAGCGTGTCTTTGCCATGCCCTATGATAATCCCATTCCCGGCTACAACAACAACCATGTGAACACGCTGCGTCTGTGGTCGGCCAAGTCGCCCATCGATTTCAATCTGAAGTTCTGTAAGTAGTGGAAATCCCAATTGTGATTGGGACTCTTCTCATCTACATACTTCTTTTCCTTGCAGTCAACGATGGTGACTACATTCAGGCCGTGCTGGATCGTAATCTGGCCGAGAACATCTCGCGTGTACTGTATCCCAACGATAACTTCTTCGAGGGCAAGGAGCTGCGTCTCAAGCAGGAGTACTTCATGTGCGCCGCCACGCTGCAGGACATCATCCGTCGCTACAAGGCTTCCAAGTTCGGTTCGCGCGAGGCTGTGCGCACCAACTTCGATCACTTCCCCGACAAGGTTGCCATCCAGTTGAACGATACCCATCCCTCGCTGGCCATACCCGAGTTGATGCGCATTCTCGTCGACGAGGAGCATCTGGAGTGGGAGAAGGCCTGGGACATTACAGTGCGCTCGTGCGCCTACACCAACCACACCGTGTTGCCTGAGGCTCTGGAACGTTGGCCCGTCTCCATGTTGGAGTCGATTCTGCCACGTCATCTGCAGATCATCTATCACATCAATTTCCTGCACATGGAGAATGTGAAGAAGAAGTTCCCCGAGGAACTGGATCGTATGCGTCGCATGTCGCTGGTCGAGGAGGATGGCGAGAAACGCATCAACATGGCTCATCTGTCCATTGTCGGCTCGCATGCCGTCAACGGTGTGGCCGCCATTCACTCGCAGATCCTTAAGGATTCGCTGTTCCATGACTTCTACGAAATGGATCCCAAGAAGTTCCAGAACAAGACGAACGGCATTACGCCACGCCGTTGGTTGCTCCTCTGCAATCCCGGTCTGTCCGATCTCATTGCCGAGAAGATCGGCGATGAGTGGCCCGTGCATTTGGATCAGCTGGTCGCCCTCAAGAAGTGGGCCAAGGATCCGAACTTCCAGCGCAATGTGGCACGTGTCAAGCAGGAGAACAAATTGAAGCTGGCTGCCATATTGGAGAAGGACTATGGTGTCAAGGTCAATCCAGCCTCGATGTTCGACATCCAGGTGAAGCGTATCCATGAGTACAAGCGCCAGCTGCTTAACTGCCTGCACATTATCACACTGTACAATCGCATCAAGAAGGATCCCACAGCCAACTTCACACCTCGCACCATCATGGTCGGTGGCAAGGCTGCACCGGGTTACTATGTGGCCAAGCAGATCATCAAACTGATCTGTGCCGTCGGCAATGTGGTTAACAATGATCCCATTGTGGGTGATAAGCTGAAGGTTATCTTCCTGGAGAACTATCGTGTCACATTGGCTGAGAAGATCATGCCAGCTGCCGATCTGTCGGAACAGATCTCCACAGCCGGTACTGAAGCCTCCGGCACGGGCAACATGAAGTTCCAGCTGAACGGTGCCCTGACCATCGGTACTCTGGATGGTGCCAATGTTGAGATGGCCGAGGAAATGGGTCTTGATAATATCTTCATTTTCGGCATGACCGTCGATGAGGTTGAGGCCCTCAAGAAGAAGGGTTACAACGCCTACGACTACTACAACGCCAATCCCGAGGTTAAGCAGGTCATCGATCAGATCCAGGGTGGTTTCTTCAGCCCCGGCAATCCCAATGAGTTCAAGAACATCGCTGACATTCTGCTGAAGTACGATCACTACTTCTTGCTGGCCGACTACGATGCCTACATCAAGGCACAGGATCTGGTCTCCAAGACCTATCAGGTGGGTTGGACAGATACAGAGTTCTGATAACCCATCGAAACTAATGCTAATGCTTTTCGCTTTCCCTATTGCAGAACCAAGCCAAGTGGCTGGAGATGTCCATCAACAACATTGCATCCAGCGGCAAATTCTCATCAGATCGCACCATCGAGGAGTATGCCCGCGAAATCTGGGGCGTTGAGCCCACCTGGGAGAAGCTGCCGGCCCCTGAGGATCAGCAATAAATCAATTAATCCCACACACACACATACATAAATTTTTTTTGATATTATATTTTACTAATCGTGTGCTTTACATTTGTTAAAGACAAATTTTTTTTTTAGGAGCCAAATGCAACAACTAACATGAAATCGATAAATCGATAAATCGATAATTAAAGTATAGGCTAGCGCTAAGATGTGCGAGATCGATCGGGCTCATTGTTAAAAACTACTACTACATATTTTATTTAATAAAATCTAAATAAACGTATTGCTAATCTTCAATTTGAATATGGAATCGCATTAGCAAGCGACCGCGCCTACAGCACGGTACCTACTACTACGAACTTATCGACTACGATACGTATGTATTGCCACGAGACCTCAGGAAAACTTTCAAAGTAAACCAAAACAAAACAAAAACAAAAAGAAACGAAAAGAAAAGAACATTTTAAAGAAAATACAAGTTAAAAGTAACTCGATTGAGTTTACGACTTAGTGCAATGCTTTGTTAGATATTGGATATGAATATGCGTGTTATATAAACGATGAAAATAAAATCAAGTTCAACTGTTACATGTAATAAAAGCTAATTTAATTTCCTAGTCGATCGGTCTAGGGTTAGGGTTGTTAGCAAGAAGGGCTTGAGGGTTTATACTCACCTAGATAAGCCACTTCTCGCTAGGGTTTTCTTGAATGGATTCTCCAAACCCCTTACCCTCGACCTTCCCCCTTGCTCTCATTATCATTAAGGCCTTGCAATCATTATCAAAATTTTCGTAAATCATATTGTATATAGAAAAAATTCGCTAATGGAACGACGATACGTAACATCGAAAATGTGGGAGCAACGTCTGAGGCTGATGCGTCGCCTTAATCCCGTTCCGGTTGCTCCACTGCCAACGTCGAAAACGACACGAAGAACCCTGCGTTCTACAGGTTACAGTACACAGCCGAAGCAGACAAGCAGAACGAATCACTATATAGATGATGACATGTTGTACTATCCAGCAAGTCTACCATATCACAATCCCTATATGTATCGTCCCCCACCAAACTATTCGTACACGCCCGTTAGGAACAATACTCAGTGCAGTTTTGAATTCCTGGATAATGGCAGGGAGAAAGGGCAGACGAGTCAAATCTTTTGCAACAATCCAGACAACTTTGTGCCACAGGATGCAATGGATGCACTGAAATGGGCCATGGAGGGTCTACAGGATGTAACAACGCTGCCAATGCAGAAAATCACGACGCCGCCGAGTAAACCCCTTGAAGAGAGTGAAGAGAAAGAGATAAACTTTGCTGATTTGCCTAGAGTGGTTGAGATGCAATCTCTGTCAGGCGGCGGTGTACCCAGTTTAAAAGATAGCATTACCCCCACAATATCGAACTGAGGGACCAGAGATAATCCAACCCGCCACGCCTGCAAGCGATAAAAATGTACAAATCACTCAACTTATCGGTTTGGTGCAACAGATAATCGTTAAGCTTGACAGTTACATAACACTGACCCAGCAACAACAGCAGCAGCAGCAGCAGGTAGATCCACCAACAAGTCAGCTTAACATTGAACCGTACCTATTGCCCGACATGTCTTCCCATGACATGATCGGGAATCCCTCATTGCAATCGTCGCTCTTCAATAAGATACGACAGACGGTGCGTTCCAAGCGCACTGTGAAAGTGATGCCCGTCCAGCCGCTGGTGATAATGCAACCACCAGCACCAGCACCACCGCCTGATTCACAGCCCGTCAGTGCATTGCGATCAGATCGATACCGTCTGCGTACGCGAAGGCGTCGTGGCGGCATAGACCCCATTAACCCCACGTTAGCCAAGAAAAAGCGTGATTGCGGCACCACCATGTGGTGTCCCAATCCGCATTGTCAGTGCCACAGTGGATTGGCTTGTATATGTGAGAATTCAGAGCCAGAGCCACCACCACCCCCACCGAAAGCTAAAACAAAAATAATGACCGTGCGAGAGGAGATGGAACTCAGAACCGCAGCACAGCCCAAGGTAGTGAAGATGCTTTCGCGAAAGAATCGCTTTGCTGATGTACGACGCACGGAAAGTGCCCAAAGTACGAATCTGCGGCGACCGGGGGATAATCAACATTTGGAGCTTGAACAGGAATGGGAAACGCTTTATCCATCGCAATACCGTGAGTTCGAGCTGGAACGACAGGGCGCAGAAACGGCATGGACTCATTTGCCGCACACCATGTACAGCTCATCCAGCAGGCAGAGAGACGCGACTGATGCAACCAGTGATGCTGCAGGGATGCCCAGGCACAGGCTTGGCAAATGTGAACGCACCGTCAAAAAGTCCTCGTTGAAAACCCAAATGTGTCATCAAGCAAACAACCACAGCAAGGTAAAGTTTGCCAAGCATCTGTGCGTAAGAAATATGTTCCAGGAGAAACACGATCACTCCCACAAGGCGGAAGAAGATGTAGCCAGGAGATCCAAGACCAAGTGCCGTGTGCTCAATTCAATGAGCGAAGCGGTGCAGACGGAGCCAAGCATATCGTTGGATAAGTATTGCCTACGTTGCAAGGGCGGCGCTGAGACCGTGCCACATAACTACCTACACATGCTATCCTCAGGCTATCCCACTAAGTGGACGCAGTGATATCTGTCAGAGTGCTCAGTGATGTGAATCGATTTGTGCTGCGTTTCGATTTGTTTTGACAGTTGAAATTTTTGGAACGGGAGGGAAATGGAATCAAATTTATTAAGTGCTTCTGTACCGCCAGAGGACGAAGCGTCATCGTCGTGTTTTTGCCACGATGATGACGTTGACAAACCGACGGAAGGAGGAAGAAACTCTCGAAACGCCGATGCTGCACCTCTGAGTTCTTCATGCAGCGAGAATTGCATTACGGCTGATGATTCTACGGTAGCCAGAAGTTCCGATCCTCAACCTAAGTGCAATTCTTCATGCAGATATGACTCGAGATTACCACCATCAACGCTATTGGAGAGGGAAAACCCTTTAGAGTGGGAAGACAACCCGGACCAATGGCAGGAGCAATGGAACGAGGAATGCAACCAAACTGAAGACGATTACGATGAGACAGGCACAGACACAGGTGAAACAGATCGGGATGCAGGCGAGGAACAGAGTGAGGTCCAAGATGAAACTGATACGCAAACGGAGTCTGGCGTTCTCAAATCAAGCTCTGACACTGAATGCTCTTACTGCAAAGCCCAACGAAAAAGGTTGGGCTACGCTCAAAAGATCACATCGCCAACCATTCTACTCGTAGTGGTCAAGTGAGTACAGTTGCTCCATCATCTGAGTCGTTCTTCCAAACTTTTGTTGCAGTAAAAATTGTCGGGACTATGGTGGCAATTCAGCATCACCTGTGTCTAGCACGGAAGCATCTTGGTGTGATAAACCATGTGGTGGAGCGTTCATTCCGGTGCAGCGTCCACCGCCGGCGATGCCTCATGCCTTCTTTCACTTACCCCCTTTTGATGCTCCATCACTACCACCACCACCAATACCACCACCACCAATATACCCGCCACCACCACAAGTGGGCTGTATATTTAGCAACATGCTAGGACAAGATGTCAAGCAATATCCCTGGTAAGGCACCTGTAGATGCTCTAACCCTTCTGGGGTTTACCACGCTCTGAAAGCCTACTTAACCAAATTATCTATTTATTTGATAAGGTAGATAGATAAAAATCACAGACTCCAAGGTCTAACCACCTTACCCAGTTGAAAAGGCAACTAATTCCTTTCTCCCTTCGTTAGCCCAATGAAGAAACCATCAAAAGGTAAAAGAAACTTAAGACAATTTAAGAAAAAGAACGAACTGAATAAGGCAATATTGGAAGTGATGCAAAAGCAGAATTGTATGTGCTTTCTGGCGGATCTGGCGAAGACACATATGGAAAAGACCAAAAACAAGAAGAAGAAGGAACGTTCGCCCTTCGATCGATTCGCAAGTCCACCCTTTGTCATCGAACCGAAAGTCTACTTTCCCAGATGCAACAATTGTTGCCGCAGCTGCTGCGGTAGCTGCTGCAATTCCTGTTGCCACTCGGGCTGTGGCTGGTAATCAAGAAGAAGAAGAAGAACTAGTTGAAAAACAAGTAAGAGTAGAAAGTCAAAATTCAAAATTAGCAAAAGAGATTTGAGAGAGAAAATTTGAAAACAGAAAAAGGGAAAAGGGAAAAGTATGCTGAACGTTTCGATAATGACGTAACAAAATCAAAATTCGTATCACTTGAAGGGATTTTTAACGTAACCTAGGGGTAAGTACGATAAGAGATGGTGGTGCCACGCAGAAGGAGTCGCATAAACAGGCTGCTGATGCCCAGGTGCGGTCTTGGCAAGACTGTGCCCGTCAAGTCGGGTAAAGTATTGGGCAATTGTACGCTGTATGATGTGCCCAGATATAAGGCGATGGCTGTGGACTCGCATCTGTTGCACAACATGCAGCGTAATCAATCGCGCCACTACCAATCGGCCTATCACCGAGCGAGTCGACTTCCGCAGAGGGCAGAGTTACGGGGTGGGATGAGCATGTCAACGCACCATGCCAAATCGAATGGTAAATCTATGTTAAGAGTTGAATAACGAATTCAATATATGTTGAGCCCCCTCCATTGTTAGCTAAGGCATATGCCTTGCCGGGCAAACGTTCGGGTGCCAGTTCCGGCGGCTATCCATCCACCTGGAATCTAGACGAGAAGGCCATCGAGAACTTGAACGAGCCAGTGATCAGCGACAGTAGCCTCAACGAGGTAACCAATTGCTCTGCACTAAATCGCACACCATACGATCATCGACTGAGCACGGGACGACCCATGCGTAATGCTCAGCTACCCAACAAAAAGATAATGACGAAATTGATCCGCCCAGCCGCTACCCAAACGCCAACTTACAATGTGTCGCCCAAGAAGCCAAAGAATTTCGCAAAGTTAGCTGGGGGAGTTGAAATGAGAAAATTTCTTAACCTGCATACCGGCAAGGTCTATGCGAACAGTTCGAATAGGTCATTCATTGATGGCGGTAACATGTTTACTCCTTCTGAGCAAACCTCTGGATGCTGTATCTGTACGCAATCTGAAACAAGTATAGGATACAATAACGAAGTGGGAAATAAGTACTCGAAAATCGAACGAATTAGTTTACCGCCTTCAAAGCAAAATCGCTGTGGATCGCAAAATGCAAAACCGATCGTTGAAAACAATATGGAGTCGTGCGAGGAGATGAAACCCAAGCGACATAGCAGCGCTAACTGGCGACTACAACTGCCTAGTCATCGTGAGATCAATGACTATGGTAAATACGATCCTTGGGTCTGTGAGAGAGTCTGCCAGAATACTACGCTATGCGATTGCTCTAAACTAGAACAAAGAAATCCATGTAAAAGTGCCAAGCCGACTAAGTATTGCAGCGCACTACCTATGAAATATAAGAATCGATGTGAACAACCTCGCCCAACTTCGCCTACAGTCGCTTGTCCAGCTAACAGGCCAAAATCACCGAAAACTGAAGGACGTCAGTTTTCAAACAGTTCGATGGGTCATTATAGAACTCCTGAAAAATCAAAGATTAGCTCGAAACCTCAAAGCAGAGCGGGCACACCAAACAAATCGGGCAAAGCATCAAATCAATTGTTTCCCGTTCAGAACTCTTCAAAATTTTCAATAAAGGCAGCAAGTGAGTTTTCTGGCAATTCTAGGGGAAACTCCAGGGGAAACTCTAGGGGAAACTCCAGGGGAAACTCTAGGGGGAACTCTAGGGGAAACTCTAGAAAAACCGAAAAATCAAATAAATCCTCGAGAGCTCACAGCCCCGCAAGAACACCAAATAAATCAACAAGTTCGCTGGGTAATCATACAAATACTAGAAAATGCGATTGTCGTGAAAAGACTCCAATGAAAAGACCAAATGCCGAAGTTTCAGCGAAATCCAAACAATCCTCGAAAGCTCAGAGCGCGGCGAAAACACCAAACACCAAATCGGGCCAAATATCATATCAATTATCTCCAGTCTTTAGTAGATCTTCGTTTAGCAGTAACAAAGGCTCGAATAGTTCAACGAAATGCCCTAAAGTGCCTGAAGCGGAAGGGGACCATTGCAACCTTTGCAACAAGGAGGTACAGACCAATTGCAAATGTCCAAACTGTGGACAGGAAATAACCGCATATGCCGCCGCAACAGAATCAAGAAGCTACACTCAACAACATCCTGAGATTTCGTCCTTAACTTCGGAAACCAGTTTGAAGTCCAACCGCAGCACTTTATCCCAAAGTCAAAAGACCTTTTCGTCCACAACATCGCACCACAAAAACAAAATTGGAAAAAGTCCAAAAAATATGATAAGTACAGGCAATACTAGGAAAACCGCAAAAGGTCAAGGTCCAGCAAAGGAAAAGAGATATCCCACATGTTGCACAAAGAATACTTGCCCGAGGCGTAGGGCAAATCAAGGTGAGGAAGGAACCTCGCAATGCAGCAACTACGATGTGGATCAAATAATCTATATACTGCATGAGACAGTCGCCGGACTCGAGAAACAGAAACAGCAATCCGCTACAGCTTCGGCGAAAACTCTGTCAACGAAAACTCCGTCGGCCAAAACGGTATCAACAAAAACGATGTCGGCCAAAACGGTGTCGGCCAAAAACTCTTTTCATGCTGAACCTGCCAAGAGGAAACAACCAACGCATTCAAGCAATAAGGTAAATCAACAACAGCAACCACAACAAGCACAACAACAACAGGTGCAGCCAGCATACGGACAGAATGGGCAGCCCTTTCCCACCACTTGCTGTCCGTGCGTAGCTATGCGTTGCCAGTATGGCCAGTATGGACAATATGAGCCATACAATCAGATGTACGGAAATGTACCCCAACTGCCATACACACAATACAATTCTATGCCATACAATGGCTATCAGCAACCCGCTGTGGACAGCATCCACCCGAATGTGCACATGAAAAGTGCAAATAATGCAAGAATCCTAACAGAAATCCAATACGATTACCCGAATAACTATCGTATCAATACGCTGCAACAACGGCAGACAGTGCAGCACCAGCAGCAACCACGGCAACCTCAGCAACAGCAACAGCAACAGCACCCTCAGCTGCCTCAGCCACAGCACCCTCAGGTACAGCAACTTCAACTGCATTCTCAACCACAATCCCGTTTGCAATCTCAGCCGCAATCCCGGCTGCAATCCCGGCTGCAATCTCGCAACCAGTCGCCACAGCTACAGTCGCGACAGGCACATACGCCACAGCTGCACACGCCACAGACGCAGACGCCACAGCCGCAACAGCAACAGCTACAGAAGCAAATACAGCAACAGCTTCTGCAGTTACAGCACTCGCAAGAACAGCAGCAGGAGCAGCAAGCAATGGAATGCTGCACTGACACACCTTGTAACGTGGCGGAAGTTACCACCTATAATGATTTAAGGAATGATATTGAAAAGACCACAAATCGCAAATCCAGCGGTTGTGCCTATCCAATTACGGATGATTCCCATCTCTCATATAGCGAGATGAAACTGAAAGCTCTCAAAAAACTTAAACCTACCAATTCATTTATACAGTGCTTCGATATGGCCTTATCGTTGAGGCAGAATAAAAAGGACAAGAGAAAACGGGATGATAAGGAAACATGTCGTTTTCGCTTAGAATCAAAGAGATCCTTCGAAGCACAGGCGAAACTTGAAATGATTGAAAGCGCCGAACCCCATAGTTTGCGCAAACATGTTGGGAGACAGAAACAAGTGCGCAAGCCAGAGATAGAGGAAATAGAATCTTTGCATAATATTTTAAGGTATCGTTGTCCCTCGGAAGGAAGGCTGGAGGATACTTCATTGGAAAAGCATTCAATGCGCACACGTCTTTGGGAAGAGCTTATGCAAAACTCGAATCGCCCAAAGAAGCAGTCTGTGGTGCCGGTTAGACCTTCATTCGAAAGAGTTAGGGAAAGAGAAATGCGAAGCAAATACATACAGCAATACCAAGATGATTCCGAATTCTATGATCCACATCAACGCCGAGAGTCAACTGAACAAGCAGAGATATCCAAACTGGCGAGATCCCAAAGGCATCACAGAGATAACTCTGATTGTGAATTGACTCTCAGTGAGGATATAATGGATAAATCAGAGTTAAAATCTTCTTACAATAGAAAATACTCTTTCTTAAGAAAAACGGATAAACCTATACCGCCGCCAAGGAGTCCCAAACCATTGATGTTTCAAACGATCCTTCCCTTAAGCAGAAAACAACCTAAGGAAACACATGATTTACCCAAGGAGGGAGGAGAGTTACGTGAGATAGAAGTAAAAGGCGACTTTAACAGTAGAGAGAATCATTACAATAAAGATAAATACTTTTCAAATCAATCAAAATCGCAGGAGCTAGATAGTTTAAGAAAAACAAAAAATAGAAGAAATGAACCTTCAAACTTCAGCACGGAATCGAATTACGTTGCAGAAAAAAGTCAACAACCAATTGGTCAATTTTTCGGCTTGCGTTCTTCTAGCAGCTGCACAATAAAGAAGGGAACGAAAGACTCTCCACATAGTTTAAAGGCGATTGAGGATAAAACAAGCATGTTTCCCGTTTGCGAAAAAACTGAAAGGTCAAGGGAGCGCCGAAATGGTTCTGAGTCAAATAGTTCCGAACACGTTCCAGAAGACAAGCCAGATTCGAAAAATCTCGTGGTGAAATTGATGGAGAATCATTCTCAAGAGCCTATTAAGACAAGCAAAGAAGCCAAAGTCACACCGAAAACTAAATCATCCAAAGATACCTACAAAAAGAATCAAAAGTTTCCAGATTTATTTGCTCATCCCAAGAGGTCGCAAAAAGAAAATAAAAAATCACCAGAGAAACCAATAAAGGGAGCCTATGTGACTACTTATAGAGAGAAGAAACCATCTTCAAGCTGTTTATCATTAATCAGTCGATTCAAGAGTGGCAGAACGTACAACGTTGACCAAGAGACCAAGTGTAGTGATGGTGACGTCAAAGTACTCTACGATTCCAGCTATAAATTTGCCAAACAGAAAGAGCTAACTAAAAGTTCGAAAAAGAAGTGCGCGTATGGATATTCCTCAGATACTGAAAATCGCCAACGAATGAAACCACTGCTTAGCGAGAGCAAAAATGATTTCTTCGACATGTTCAAGTAACATACAAGTTGCAAATTGCCCAACTGTTCAATATTTCGAACTTAAAAAAGTTGTTAGTCAGATATTCAAATAAACAAAATTTAGGTGAATAAGAATATTGTTTTTTATTGATTTGAAAAAAGTCACCCTGTTTCGATAGATTAAGGTGAATTGTAAGCTGATTGCTACAAAACTAGCCACTTTCGATGTACTGTGGCGGCTAGTCGACCTCAATGTATCGATAAATAGATACACAATAATTGGGCAGCATTGCTTAATATTGTGGCAAAATGTTAAAGTTTTTAAATAAAACACGACAATTGCTATATCCAAGCGTGCGCAATTTATCCAATACTATTACAGTATGTCAAAATACTGTAGGTGCCGAGTCCACAACTGCAGCAAGCACGGAAGCAGCACTTTCAAAGCCCGCCCTGATTCTGCCACAGAACTACGCAGAGTATGCGCCGGTTAATAGGAACCGCACACGGCAGGCATGGATTGAAAACACAGATGCAGTAGCCGAGCGCAAAGTGGGCTTAATCGAGTTGCATCCCGATGTTTTTGCCGCACAGCCGCGTGTTGATGTCATTCAGGAAAACATTGAATGGCAGCGCAAGTATCGTTATGTAAGTATGGCACATACCAAAACACGCGCTGAAGTGCGCGGTGGCGGACGTAAGCCCTGGCCACAGAAGGGTATGGGACGTTCGCGACATGGTTCGATACGATCACCGATGTTCAAAGGTGGCGGTATCGTCCATGGTCCACGTTCGCCAACAACTCATTTCTACATGCTTCCATTCTACAAACGTGTCCTGGGCTTGACATCGACGCTGAGCGTTAAATTAGCTCAGGATGATCTGCACATAATCGAGAATTCCGAGATACCTACGCGCGATGCACAGTTTATTAAGGATCTGATAGAGGAGCGTAACTGGGGACCATCGGTGCTTATTGTGGATAAGTAAGAAGCATTTAGCAACTTTTTAAAATTCAAATTTATCAACGCAATTTCATTGCAGGCAAGAAGTGTTTCCCGAAAACATTTGCTACGCTACCGACAACCTGGCCTATGTGAATCTGATGCCTGCCTTTGGACTGAATGTCTACTCCATGCTAAAACACGACACCTTGGTGCTGACTGTGGATGCCGTAAAGCATCTGGAGCAGCGTTTGCTTTACCAGCTGCACCGCAACGATGCGAGCAGCAAGGAATGCAAATTCAAGTTGGATCAAGTTTAGAATTCAGTTTTAAAATAATTGTATTTAATTGCGATGCCTTAAATGCACTGTTACACATTACACATGTGGCTATTGTTGCACCTGCTGTGCAGGTTGGGTTGCGGTGCTTTTAAACGCCGTGTGCAGGGGATCCTTGTCCTTTTCGGATATGACAAGCTCACAGGCGCCCTTAAGGCGTTCATTGAGTTTGGGCAAAAACTCGCGTAGGTAGCCACGTTCCGAGTTGCTGTGGTTGCACAATAGCACGGTGGTGCCATTGTGATTGAAATCCAACAGCTCATGATGTGACATTTCACCTGTGATGACTAGATCCACCTGCAGACCACGAAGCACTGAACCGCCAGAGCCGGCACAGATGCCGACCGTGCGCACGAAGGTCTTTGAATGATGGCCCACAGCAAATGCCACATGAATACTATTTTCAATATGATCCTGCAGCGAATGTACTAGCTGAGATATGGGCATATTAGTCTCTACTAGTCGACCAGACCCTGTGCCGGCTGGAGTATCTGGTTCTTGTGTGAGCGGTTTAATAGTCTGTATATTCACAGCCTTGGCAAGCCAATCGTTTACTCCACCCAGCACTTTGTCCCAGGCTGTATGTGGTGAGTAAAGCGCAATGGAGTTCGCCAAACAAGCGGCAACAATACGTTCCTTCCAGTTGGACTGGGTTATGCGAGTTAGCGGCTTGAAGATTGGCGGATGGTAGCTGATAATCAGATCCACCTTTTTCTCAATAGCTTCGCCCATCACCGGCTCGGTCAAATCATTGGTCAGCAGTATTTTCTCAATCACTTTCTAAAATCGAGCAATATATATATTATAATATCATTTATGGGTAGATCAAAACTCTTACATCGCGAGCCGGTTCGATCAGCAGTCCCACGTTGTCCCATTTCTCGGCCAAACTGATGGGGGCGAGACTCTCCAATTGTTTGACAACCTGATCAAGTTTTTGTCCGCTAAAGCTCGACATCTTTCGCAGGCTGGACATACAGCGCAACATAAAACAGTTATATGTAATAAACAATTTCTCACTTGTTGGAACTAGGTAACTATGTTTCTGCTTCAGCAATGCAGTGCTGGAAAACATGTTCCTCAACATCTCTATGGAATTTCTTAACACTACTAACGCGGTTGTTTTCAAAAAGGTTTTCCTATGCTCAAATAAAATAATATATTTTAGACAGTTAAAGCTTCATTTATCCCTTACAAATAAAACTCAATCCAATATTTAAAAAGCAATATTTTTTAAGAACAAAATTATTTTATTATTTGAGAAAATTTATAAATACATATAGAACATTAATCAAATTGCATTTTCTGCATATTTTGGCCGTCGAACTTTTAATTTCTATAGGCGCAAGTTAAAAAAATCCAGCTTAATCACTATTCTAAGAATTGATAATTGTGTATAATTTGGACATTCCTTCTTTAATTGCGTTCACTTCAGCAAATCAATGTCAATAAAAAAAAAAATGGCCCAAGGGTTTTTTTTTTTTTGCAGCTTTGCTATGGTAATTTCCCATTTTATCAGCACAAATAAAGTACAAAGATCATGAACTCACATAAATAACAAATTTTAAAACAATAATTGACACCAAAAAATTCACTAAAATACAAATTACCCAACACACACTCTTAGCACACTTATTAGCTATGTATGTAGGCGTTCTCAAATTCCGACCTGCAGATCGCAACCTTTCGTTTTCAACAGGACGCAGACTTCGCCAACACTCGATGACCGTCCACAGAACGTTCTACATCGTAGGAGAGAGAGCACACAACAGCAGTTGGTATTTTTTTCGATTTTTTAAATTGATCTGCAGCTGTTGTTCTTGTTGGTGTTATTGTTGTTGTTGTTGTTGTTATTGGTCTACCTGACGATGCGTCTGTTGTTGTTCCGCAGTATTGTTGCAATTTAATTCAATCATTACGCTCTGTTGCTGCGCGCTCCATTGTAAAAGGTGAACATTGAAAGATCTGGCAACTCTGCCCTGCTTGGTTTCTCCCATTGCGTCGAAAGCTGTTTTGTACTTTGTCACAGAAAAGCTAAATTTAAGCGAGCTTTAGTACATCGAATCAGTGTTAGTTTCAACGTGCAGCAATCGAGACGTGTGAGTAGAGAGACGCAGCGCAAAGAATATAACTTCGATATCAAGTGATACGCGTATATCAATGTGGATTAGCATGCAAATCATTTTACAATAACAATCAAAACCAAAAGGTGTGTGTTTGAGTGCTAAAAAGCAACGAAATTACAAATTGAGCATAAATAAGAAGCGAAAAAGTGAAGAAACAGAAACGAAAACGAAAAATGGAGTGAACTAAAAATCTTATGTGTGCATTGAACACAAAAACAGCCGAATATGCTTGACTGCTTGTGGGAGTGTGTGTTTTTCTATGTGTGTGTGTGTGTGCGTGTCAGCAATTGTGTGGGAAACGAAAACAGGTGTATGTATGTATGCGCGTATGTATTGTATGTAGTGGAGAATTAAATGCAGGAAGCAGACAAGTAAAGTAAAACAGCATAAAAACACGGCATATAGACACAAGTAAAAACCCATACACATGTATTTATATGTATTTTTTTTTTTTTTTTTTTACTTGAATTTTAGCCAAGTGAATAGTTGAAAAACATATGTATATTGTTGCTGCTAATCATAACTCTGATATACGCTAATCTCGTCGTATGCTGTTATTGCGTGTTCGCTTGTGTGCGGGCTCCACTATATTTGTCTCGCTTTCACTTACGACAAATGCGAATGACAGAGCGACGCTTAAAGCGCAGTTACGCGACGCTGCATATGTATATAAAAAAAAACCACTTGTGTGTGTGCGCGCATGTTTTTTCTGTGCATATGTGTGTGTGTTTGTGTTTGTGTGCCTGTAGATGTGTAAGCCAGGCGACGAGCTTTAAAGCAAAGTTCAGCGTGTGAATTTCCATTTACTTATTCGTAAAAGAAATTTTTGCAGAATCAACAACCAAGCAACAGTTGAACGTGTAGCAGTACAAGGGAAAGAAGCAACAAAAAAAAAAAAAAGAAAGAAAAACAAAGCATATTTAACATAGAGAAGAAGCAGAAGAGAAGAGAAAAACTTTATCGAAAACCCAAAAGGCCAAAAGCAGGCAACAAGTTAAAACAAAATGTGGAACCAAACGGCAGCAGCAGCAACAAGTGATAATAACAAGGAAAAGGAAACTGTTGAGGATTGTAGCTGTGCTGGGGGTAGTGTTGCCAGCACCAGTGCAGCCAGTGTTGAGCAGCAGCGCAAACCAGCAGCAGCAGCACCGGCAGCAATTGAAACTAACAGTAAAAAATCGAAATCAGAAACAGTAACAACAACAACAACAACAACAACAGCCACATTTGGCGGCAAAAGCAGCGAGAACAACAGCGAGCAACAACAAAGCAACAGCAGCAGCGCCAGCAGCACAAACGCCGCCATTAATAAGCAAAAAGAATTTGCAGCACAAAGCGAAACAAGTGATTCTGGTTTTATCTCCGGCCCGCAATCAGCTCCAATCCTTAGTGGAGAAATATCGGACGACGAAGAAGAAACGCAACAGTCAAAGCAGCAGCAACAACAACAGCAACAACATTTGGAACAGGATAAAAACCAGGAGAAGCAACAAGGAAAACAACAGGCAGTCTCTGTCGTCTTCGATTCGGGTCTCGTCGAGGAGGAAGAGGACGAGGATACGCATCAACTAACAACTGAAGCTGGCCGTACCGAACAGCAACAAATGCGCCTGAAGGACAATGTCGATGCGGGCATACCCCAATGGACGGTAGCACCCAGCGTGGGTCTCAACAATCTCGATGCAACACCAAAACCCGAGAATTTTGCCGCAACGCCGGCTAAAAGACATCCAGCTGGAAACATTATGAATGCCTGGGAGCAGTTCTATCAACAAAACGATGATGGCGACACGTGAGTAACACAAGCATTTCCGTTATTTATTTCATATATCATGCAAAAATTCCCAAAAAAAAAAAGTAGAGAGAAATTGTACGGCTTGCAGTTACCCTGCAGCAACAGAAAAGTTTAGTTAGTTAAAGTTATTAGGAAAAAACAGACATAAAAAAAATTAAATTTAAAGATCTCCGTGAGATCACCCTTCCGTTTGTCAGAGGAGAGAGAGAGAGATAGTAGGAAATGCGAAACATTTGACTTGACCACCAACTGTGGGGGAGACTTTCATGAATCACAAAGCACAAGACAATGAGGCGACTTCAGGCACATGTTAGTCAAGCAGTCAGGGGTTTTCCTGGTATGTCTCTCGGTGCGAACTACCTGTGTGCACACACACACACACACACAGAAACACACCTAAAACAAAACAGGTTTTTGGGCTGTGCAATTTTGTTATTGTTGTTTGTTGGGTTTTTACGATCGACAACAAGTGGGAAATGTCCAGGTAAAGGTGTGTGCACTTTACTAATTTCTTCATCTCTTTCTTCTCTTCTTTCTCTTCGTTTTCTTTGCAATACAGTCCACTGCATTTGGCCTGCATATCGGGCTTTGTGGATGTTGTTGCAGCACTGATACGCATGGCACCGCATCCATGTCTATTGAACATTCAAAACGATGTCGCACAGACACCACTTCATCTGGCTGCACTCACAGTACAGCCCACAATTCTACGCATGCTGCTCCTGGCAGGCGCAGAGGTAAGTTCGACTATAGCCTATATTCTACACGAGTAACACACACCATCTAACCCATCTATCGTTTTTATCATTGTTTTTCCCTCTATGTAGCCCACTGTGCGTGATCGTCATGGCAACACAGCACTTCATCTGTCCTGCATTGCCGGCGAGAAGCAATGCGTGCGTGCCTTGACAGAGAAGTTTGGCGCTTCGGAAATTCATGAGGCACATCGCCAATACGGACATCGTTCGAATGATAAGGCCGTCAGTTCACTGAGCTATGCCCGCCTGCCTGCCGATCTAGAGATACGCAACTATGATGGTGAGTGAATTGAAACAGATTTTCACATTTGGTTTACATACATGATTGCAAATAGTACTTGTAGTATAAATCTAGTTGCTATCTACAGCTGTTGTGCTGTAAATCGACTGTCGAAGTCTGCACCATAATCTTTGAGAATATACGATCTGTATATATATGTATATATTATAAGGCAGCAACATTACAATTCTGGCACAGTGCACAGCCGTGCGAATTTTGCCACATTTCAAAAAATCATTTGATTTGTTGCCAAGAAAACTCGTGAGTTTTATTAATGTGCGCACTACATAGTATAGTTCTATATTTTAGCTGTCCCGCCAGTGGCTAGCCACAGTGCGAGACATTGTCTGCCAGCAGAGTGTATATATCACATATATATATATACCCTATATATAGTACATATGTATATGCCGTATACCTACTGTAGATGAGCGCATGAAAACATGCCAAAAATACATTGGCCTCAGTTTCGCCAGAATCGCGTTTTTCTTTGCCGTTTTTCTCATTGACGTCAGCAAAAAGTGGCATTGTTTATAATATTTGTGGAATACTCGTACATTTGTATGTTTGCATTTCAAGGAAACAAAAACACAATATCCAATTGATATCCCCCTCCCCACCCAAGCTCATTTCATGTGCGTCGCGCACGCCGCACGCCAAATCGCACGGCGGGGCAATATTGAAAATAAGAGATGCGCGCACTGAGGGTGCGGCCTCGTTTCCTTATTTGTTAAATATTGATTTTATTCTGTTTCTGTATTGCATTTGTGTGTGTGTGTGTGTGTGTTTAATACGCTTTTAATGCGTCGAATTACTGTTTGCTTATTGATTTTCAACAGGTGGGCTGGTTTCTCCTGCGGGCAAAAGTTTCCCATTTTGAAAATCCACAAAAGTAACCACACAAAAATCCAAAACAGAAGAGTTTTTTTTTTTTAACTATGCCGGAAGAAAGTAAAAGTTGTCGCCTATACAAATGCTTTGCTTATACAATGTCCGAAAAATGCTTGTGCAACGCGTTGTCACGCGAAAAAGGTTAATAAACTTGCCAGGGTGCGGGTTGAAACTGAAATGTATATACTATATAAATATGTATATGTATGTGTGTTATGGCCAACCCACACACACACGCGTCTGTTTACTTCATTTAACCTTTCGCTTGTTTAATCGATTATTGCTTTTTATTGGTTTATATACATAACCTTGCTAAAAATATCATTAACAATAGACATCGTTCACATTTTGCATTCCCAAACATGTGGTGAACAAACATTTGGCAGCTACTTACAACCGCATCGAACCGGTTCGCTCCCAACATGCCCAAAACAGCTGCTGCCTTAATGTAGTACATACACATATGTAGATACATATGTAGTCTATATATAACCGCGCAGACATTGCACATAGCATTCGGAATTGGTATAGTATCTATTGGCCGGCTGGCTCAATGCAGACACAGCAGAGCTGCCAAAAAAACCAAAAGAGAAAAACCAAAACACACACACACCGATTACCAGATGCGCTTCCTGGGAATTAACTAACTAATTGAAAATCTTAGAATCAAACACAGTCAAAATAAACCCAATTAATAATACTAAGCAACGCATTTGGCATTTGTCGCCTTTAATTTGGGAAATGCAAAAATAACAGAAATTCCAAAATTCCGAAATTACGTATTCCTGCGGCTGTACTTCCCCTAGTTAGTCGGCGACGTGACAAACTCAAATCGATAGTCTCTCGCTTTTTTGCGATAGAGTATAAAAGCTAAGCGAAATGATGACATGTTGTTCGATCGCGTAGTAACGTTTTCTTTTTCAAAATTTTTGGTTTTTCCCATGCACAAGACGGGGACGACGACAACGACGACGATATTAATTTTTATTATTATTTTTTTTTTTAACGCTATTTTGATTGTCTGGCACGAAAAATCGAAAGCCAGATGTTATCCCCAAGATTTAATGTGGTTTTATGGCATTTTTCTACAAGATTTCAAAAAAGAAAAAAAAAAAAACCAAAGCCAAATGACGTCAAAGCTTTGAATAAACAAGAAATTTAAAGTTAGTAATATTTTTCAGAATTATTAAAATAATAACAAATTGGTCATAGAAATTAAGTAATATTCACAAATTGTTTACCAAATATTCCGCATAATCACAAATGAGTTTACAAACATTTCTAAAGAAATTAGATAATAGAGGTGCGGTAGGTGTTTACTTTGTATGGGTACTACGTCAGCATTGAAACATAGTCAATCTTTTAATAGCTCTGATATATGCCTAAATTGAATGTGCCATTTTCAGTTGTTTTTTTTTTTAAACCTAGCATTCTTGTGTGTTAAATTTAATGCAAATCATTCGAGCGGCGGCGAGACAGCACGAAAATGTGGAAAATGTTACGAAAATAGTCAACGATTTGTATATCTGGCCGGGAGCCAAGACTTTAAATACTTATAAAGTAAATATGTCGTAAATTTCAAGCAAGACATACACGTTCCTTTTTTTCTTCCATTCCCCCAAAATGGCTAAGAAATTTATGAAATTTCATGTTTCGGGTCAGAGTTTATCAGAGCCTGCAGATACTGTGCACACAATACGAAATATTTAAAAATAAATGAAGTACATGCATATGTGTGTATGTACACATTGCGAGCTTTGGAAATTCCCAGTTTATTTGTGATATTTGGGCGCCCATTTAAGTGTTTCGATTAGCTTGCTGTGTGAGACGCGAGGTCAACAAAGCATTTATTATTCTTATACATGTATTTCGGGCTCACGGGCTCAGGCGTTCGTTCCGCAGGCACACGCAATCGTAGAAACGTGTGTATGTATGTATGGGGTAAAAATAAAGGGCACGCAAGGAATTTCATTTAAGGTGTTTATAAATAGAATTTCTCCATTTTGTTTTCTCGTGCATAAAAGGAGCTTTTTAATTCGTCTAATTTTGCCCATAGAAATCGATAATCAATCGAGCTTGATGATTTCATCCGACGTATAGGAAGAGCTCTTATCTTCAAGGAACACGTTGATACGATGTGACGTTGTTATCGCATATATATCTCTAATTGTAAACACTTGATTTGCGCTTCTTGTTCTGGCTTTATTTCCCCAAGGAATATACGTATTTTTATATTTTCATTGACGTCACTTAAAACTCTCGAGACATATTGGCGGAATTTCAGAATCGATAAACTGAAAATATGTGTACAATATGAAGTACATGCGCTACCATTTGTGAGATTTATCCAGCCATATGTGTTGCAGATCAGCTGTGTCGCCAAGAGAAAATGGGAAAATGAAAGCGGCGGGGGGGAGGAAAAAAAACCCGCACTGATTGAAAAACTTGGAAACTTGGAATAGTAAAATGATTGTTTACTAAACTTAAGTAGAGCGCGATAAGGCATAGCCGTAATTCTGTGATTCCCTCTTGGCAACGAGGCAATATAGGGGTTTATATTACCTATCTACATAATATATACAGGCATATATAATCTTTCCAAATTGCCATTTACGCTACCTAGGATCTACCATATACCATATATGTGCATACGACGACGACGCCGTCTGATCGTTGTTGTCGTCGTCGTCGTCGTCGAGAGTTGGGCTAAACCTCCTTATCAGGCGGAGAAAAAACCCATTGGTGGTCGTTTATTATTCCCATGAAGGTAAAATTTATGTAGCACATACGATGTACGGCTCGGCTATCTCACAGCGATAGCTATTATCATTGGTTTTTACCATGAAACCTTGGGGGAGGCCTCAACCATGGCGGTAGAGAGTGATCAAGTGATCGTTATTTTCGAATCATTATGCTATGGTTTATTGTCTCCTTCCGGCATTTTTGGGGAAATGTACGACTATATGTACTATATCCAATTGAGTTGGCAACACGTGCTGAATTTGCTTTTGGTACCCCCTTTTTTTTTTTTTAATTGTAACGCTATCTAGCATGACTTGCGTACTGTTTCTTGAACCTTCACAGTTGGTATTGCTAATGGGACTTTACACGTTGCACAGACACAGATACAGACAGTACAGAGATAGTACGTAATTGAGTGGGGAATGCCGTCGAACTTTAGATTGATCATTAGGCAGGCAGCGGGTGTAAGAAACTTGATTGCAAAAAAAAAATCGAATGAAAAAAAACTTCAGCTAGCTTGTTTAATTGCATAATATGATCGATACATTATTTATACACTACTCAAGTTAAATACTTGATCGATAACAAATACCCTATATAGAGAACTAACTATAAATATGGCATTACTTCAATTGGCAACGCGGCAACTTAAGTGCATGGACAATATCTTTAAAAGTAATGCATATATGTATATATATTTCACTTTGTCAATTGTTGCTGCTGCATATCGCATATCATTCAAATTCTAATCTGTTCTAGTCACTAGTCACTGGTACGCGTACGTAAACAAACCGGTTTAACCCACAACAGTTAACGTCGGTAAATACGTACTTACATATATTATTTACTAACATTCTGGAATTGCTTTATTGACTGCCAATGACTTTTACATCACAACAACAACAACAACAATAGCAACAACAAATTGTTAGTCATTGCGAGTCAGCGTCTCTAGACAAGGTCAGGCCTCTCCCGTTGCGATTGATAAAATGCCACATGCCGTTAAGTATCCAGATATGTATGTGTTCACACACACACATATACATATACATACATATATTTATAAGCGTTATTATGAGCTCATAAAATCGACTGTTTAAGCCGCAAATGCAATAACGGAAGTTGCAGATCATAGTGTATAGCATAAAGTGCGATCAATATGCAATAATAGCGCCTTATATGGCAAATAAAAGAAATTCAATTGATTTCTTGAAGTGTGCGTGTGTGTGTGCGTACGTCTGTCGACTGTCTGATTGGGGTAAACCCTGCTGCCAACGACAAACCCATTGGAATTGTCAACAGCTTTTACCGGACTTTTTATCTCTCTGCGCTACGGCCCGGCATTATCAGACACTTGAAAATGTTCATTTTTTTTTCTTTTTTTTGGACGCTTTACAGTGCCTGACCTCTTGGCGTTTATTGTGTGGGCTTTCCCCTGATTTACCCAACACACGCATACATCTGTATGTACATGCGTCTCGCTGGCCAACACGTGGCACGATCTCGATTCGCTTGCTATGGTATCGCCGCATATATTTGCATATCGTTGAAAAGAAAGTCAACAAACGGTTTAATGACATAACCTGACGGCTTAGCCTAGCTCGAAAAACTTTGGCTAGAGCGCGAGAAAGAGAGCGAGAGAGAAATAGCTGAAAACTAAATATACTTTCATTGCCAAGTGGGCGAGAAATAAGGCTATGCCAAGTCAAACAAACAGGCAAAAAAAAACTTTATCTATGCATACTATATAACTATATAAACTGGGCTTGGAAAATCCATTGACTTTAATTGTGCTAACTTAACTTGTCTTCGTTTTTGTTGTTGTCGCGTTTCGCTGTGTTTGCCATTTGGCTGCAGTCCAGAGTTTTATTCGGGTTTTCTGTGCAATTACGTTGGGTTTTTGCGGAATTTCCACACTGAACTTTCCACAAGGCAGTCGAGCGAGCGAAATGTGATCAAGCTCAGGCGCCAGAAGTCTTGAAAAGCAAACAGTTATTAACGGTTTATTGTTCTTTATTTTTTCCTTATTGAAACAGTTGTTGTGCGTCTAATCTATATCTTTTTTTTTTTTTTTCTTTTTAAGTGTCTCTTGCAAATTGCGTTTTAGTTCATTTATCTTGGGGTATTTCCCCCAATCCCCTAGTGGCCTGGTTCTTTGTTACAATTCTTTTGCAAATATACATATGTACATATATTACTTGCTAATCTGTTACGCTTATTATCGGCGCATATCGATGTACAGAAAATCGAAAATGATCGCTCCCTTGGGTAACACCCAAGTGCCGCAAAATATTTCAATGTTTTTGTAAACATAAATAAAAATTAATAAACTAAATTGTGCAAATATATCGATATCTATTATCGAAATTCAATCATCGACGCAATTCCATTTCCGTTAATGAGCGAAACTTGTTGAACTGCTGAAAGAGATTTGCTTATATTGCCATATGCCATATCAAATAACAATTTTTTTTTTTGGACATATTATAATTCATAAACAAAACGATTTTATGATTTAATTATGAATCAATGAACTCTGTGCACAATTGTCGTTTCGCTGAAGGCCAAACACCTAAAATGCGCGAACCCAGAGAGGGCAGTTTAGAAAGAAAAAAAAAAAAAAAAAAAAAAAACAAGATATAATATCTTGAGAATTTTGAAGCAAAAAAGAAAAAGTGTAAACAAAAAACAACTCTAACAATTAATTAAAAATTAAGCAAAGATAACAACAACAAGACAGATCGACTGGAATAAAAACCATATTCAATATTTGAGCTGTCAATAAATTTGTGAACTTTGCGTGTACGAGGTGGTTGAGAGTACTTTCAACTGCGCCGTGGGTTTTTCTCTTGCCTAAGGTCGCAGCAGTTGCCTGATCAAATATCAACATGACGTTGATATCGAGAAAGACCCCGAACCCGACCCCGAAACTCTGGGACAGGTGCAGTTGCAGGTGCAGGCGGGGGGTTCCAGAACAATTGAGTTGACACAAAGGCGGAAAGTACAAGCAGGAGGAACAGAGTTTGCTCCCATTACACAAAGTGTTCAGTTTAATGTGCATGCTTAATGCGCAAATTGCGACGACTTCTCGGGCATTTCGTAACGCTTATTAATTGCTTGAACTCACATTCGATTAGCGCGTTATTATTACTACTACTACATGGTTTATTTCTCTCCCTCTCCCGCTCTATCTCCCTCTCTCTCGTTGCGTACAAAATACTGAATTCAAGTTTAACAGCTTTTTTTTTGTATTATTTAATGGGGTCTGTCGAGTTTTGCTCTCAGACTTGTTGGCAGCCCCCACTCACCCCCCTCCCCAAGCAGATAGAGCTTTAGATAATATAACCCCACCGAACGGATTTTGTATACTTATACGATATACTCGTATATTTGAAATCTTTAAGCGCGTGACGCAGCGCAGCCGAAATCAGGCTTGGGAATTCCCCAAGTTTGAAGCAAACTTTTGTGTTTAAATATGTCATTTTATACTTATTATAGATATTATATATTATATAGTATATACAGATCATGGGGTTGTACAAATCTCAGTGTCTCTTTAATCGTATGCTAACGATCTGCCGGATGGGCAGCATCAACAATGGAACTGTGCTTGGTTCGCGATTCGGCTTTTACTATCGGGTGGGGAGGTGGAGGGGGATGGCAAGTTTATATCATAATAATCTTAGCTCACCAAGCAACACGCCAAGCCATGGTAACGACCAGATCAAGCTTGGAGCTCCCAGATGCTGGCTCAAGCTACTAGCTTGACTCGTGGAGACTGGCAAGACACACAAGTCTCGGCGCGCTCCGTTTGGCTCATTGGAGCGAATAGAAATGAAAAATGTTGTCATCGTTTATATTTAAAACTTGTGACACAATTGTTGTTATTGTATTGTAAAGGCTTATGGCCCGAACCAACTGGAACTGTAGAGGTAGCCAGCCAGCTAGCCAGCAAGCCGGCTCTAAACTTTCTTGCCACATTTCTGCTTTCTTTCACAAAGCCAAAGCCACAGCCAGAGACAATCTTAGATGCGTTAAAGTATTTAGTCATTACGGATTCATTTTTACACGCATACATATGTATGTACATCTACGTAGTCATACTAAAAGGCTTAATCATATGCGGGAATATCATTGACTCAGCTCAGCGCGCGCGATAATCAACAGGGTGATTAATTGTTTCTAACACTGGATGGGCAAACAACAGATTTATCGCCAATGCGTAGTAGTTATCGCACACACAGTTATCGTTCGATGCTGCTGCTGCTGCTGCAATTGTGGTTGGCAACACGTTAGCTATGTAGTTGGCAACGCATGCGCAATGCGCAGCGTTTCAATTCGAAAGTTCTGACGGAAATGTCGAAATGCAAATTAGCTAACTGTGTGTGTGAAAGTCAATCAACAGCACGTGTAGCCGCAAAATAGCAACAGCAACCACAACAACAACAACAACAACAACAACTAATAAGCATAGCCAAGCAGCTGTGTTGTTGTTGTTGTTGTTGTTGATTCTGCTTTGCCCAGCTTAATCTGTATGCGAGATCAGTCTGTGCGATTCTCGAATTTTTGAGTATTGTTTTTTTTTTTTCTCTCTTTATAAAAGCTTCTCGCGCTTCGTTTTGGAGTACACACAAACTCGTCAAATGTCAGTTGAATTATTGCAGATTGAAATAACTTTGTTTTTTTTATTTGTTGTTGTACTTCTTTGTTGTATGTAGCTACCCTGTTTAGACGTGCAAATTATGTGCAAACATTTGTGGCTTCTCAAATTTTTTAAACCAATTTGAACTTGAGCAAACTTGTTGGCCGGTCCAGCACACACACACACACACAAAAGTCAGCTTGTTTGGTTTGTTAACTTTTTTTTGCATTGTGTTGCTTGTTGTTGTTGTTGTTGTTGGCGCTGCTGCTGTCGCTTTTTATGCCACTGCTGGTTTTTTTTTTTTTTTTTTTTTTTACTTTAGCTGTTGACTTTGTTGCTGGAGCTGCCTGTTGTTGTAGCTGTTATTGCTGCTGTTTTATTGTGGGAATTTCTTGGGTTTTTCAACGCACACAATCTCAAGCACGCATATACGTGTGTGTGTGTGTGTGTGTGTGTGTGTGTACATTGTCTCCATATGGCAAAAGCGCTCACACGCTCTCTGCATACATACCTACCTTACCCCCTTTCCCACTGTCCGGCCATCTGTCCGTCCGTCCGTCCGTTCGCTGCCTTTGTTGCCGTAATCAAAGCTTTCTTGTTGTTTTTGCTATTTTAAAACGCAACTTGCTGCTAAACAACAACAACAAAAAGGAGCTTTTTTTTCTCTCGTTACTAAAACGCTTTCGAAGGGATCGTGTTTCATTCATAAATGAAGCTTAAATGACGTACAGTGGAACAAATTGTTTTATTTTTTTATTTTTTTTGCTATTTCTTTTTGACAAATTATTTAATGAATATCGTTTTTTATTGCTTTTTGTCTTTTTAGGCGAACGTTGCGTACACTTAGCTGCCGAAGCCGGACACATTGACATCTTGCGCATTTTAGTATCTCATGGCGCCGACATTAATGCCAGGGTAAGTTTATCAAATGTGAATATAATATACCCAGACAGTATTTGTAATATTCAAATTCTCTTTCAGGAGGGCAAAGGTGGACGCACACCGCTGCACATTGCCATCGAGGCATGCAACGAGGATCTGGCCAATTTTCTGCTAGACGAATGCGAGAAACTCAACCTGGAGACAGCAACCTATGCCGGTCTAACGGCCTACCAAGTGGCCAGCGTATTGAATAAGTCACGTATGCAGAACATACTCGAGAAGCGCGGTGCGGAGACATTAACGCCGCCCGATAGTGATTATGACAGTAGCGATATTGAAGATCTTGACGATACCAAGGTGAGCGTCACAGCCTAAAAAGAAAAACAACAAAACAACAACAAAACAACAACAACAAGAAAAGCATAGAAAAAGCATTCATAGAAAAGCATTGAGACAACTTCGTCCCTCGTATTCACATAGAACATAAGCATGTAAAGGGCCACCATACATAAATAGCTTCCAAAAACAAACAAACAAACAAACAAACAAACAAATGTTCATAGCGAGAAGTGCAAAAAACAATACTGAACTGGTATTCAGTAGAACTTAAAAGCAAAATTGTATTGTATAACATTTATGTATTGATAAAGCAACCAAAAACTGATAAGGAAATTCTCTAGAGAAGAGAAGGAAACCAAACTGAAAAAAGAAAAAGAAAGAAATAAATATTATAGCCAAGTGTGGATGCTCTATGTTTTAGTAGAGTGTCAGTTAAAATCCAAATGTTGCCCATTGTAAGAGAAATATGAAAATGAAAATGAACCAACAAAATAACGAACAAAATGCAATCACACACACACACACACACACACAATACACATGCATACATTTATATACATACATTCATATTGAAATCGCTGTCGGTCTATGAAATATTAATGCTGTTCTATGACGTATCTCCCCCACAAAACCCGTCTGTTTTCTCGTCTAATTTAAGCTGTCTCTCCCTATGTATGTAACTCGTAGTGTTCGTTGCTCTGTCTGTGCGTGTGTCTGTCTGTATGTGTCTGTCTGTATCTGTGTATAAATGTGCGTGCGTGTGTAAGCAACTAACATATAGATAAATCTAAAACTAGAACTAGATCTATGAAAAATGTACGTATTTAGCAGTCAAACATGTTGGCTACTAACTAACAACTAATGAAAAGGAAGAGGAAGAAACAGAAGAGAAGAGAAGAGAAGGAATATGAAAAATCTTTATAATCTATATACTATAACTTAAGATAGTTAAATCTAATTGATGTTTTAATGTTCTGACTGAATGAATTATGTTGCAAATAAAACATTTTATTCTAAAACCAAAAAAATAAACTCGAATATGTACACAATTGAATCATTGATGAGCCTACATATATAGCCAGAGATAAGTAAGTACTTAGATATAGATACATATGTATATGTAGGTATTTCAGCATTTGCCCTAATGCATGCCATAAATTAATTTCTGTTTCGGATTTATCTATCGATTTGTTTCAATTAATTGTTTGTTATTTTGTTGGTATTCGTTTGCGCTTACACATTATTATTGAATATGTTTTTCTTTAATTTGATTCATTTTTATTTTCTTATTTGGATTTCTTGCAGATGTACGATCGCTTTGGCGATCCACGTTATTTTGTCAGCTACAACGGCGGCAATCCCATGACAGTTGCCTGAGCACTTGCATATAGAATCGAACTTCACTTTATATATACATACATATATATACATATACTGTCCTATGGTATAACTCTATATATAACGCTACAATTCCATTAACTGCTGCTCACATAGCTTAGCTGGAATCCGGCTGATCCTGTAACCTGATATGCGATATTTTTTTTTTTGACACACGTTCCACACACACACACACACACACACACACGCACACGCACACGATGATGAACAAATGAAATAAAACGAAAATTTCGAGAAAGTAACGCGAAATCGAAATGCAATCGAACTAATGTGTACTAAAAACAAAAGATGAACGAAAGAAACTACATTAGTGTGTAATAAATATATTATAATGTTAACTCAATCGAATCGTATCGAGCTATTCAAGCTGAATAAAGTACGAGCACTCGTGTTTAAGGTTGCAGTATGGCAAGCATTTTATTTATACATACAACCATACACTCAACATTAAAGTACATACATATTACATCATCTTAAATTTTAAAATACAATACATAATAAACGAATGCACAATCTTTCCCCAATTAATGAAGAGAACATGTTTACATCATGGAACTAACAATTGTTTGGCAAACGAAAAAAAATAACTTAAACATAATACATGAATCAATAGAAATTGTTGTCTAGTTAGGTTAAATCAAATCAAGTCTATGCAGAGTAGTCTAGTTTAGTGCGGGCACTAGCGTATGCTCTGGCGGAACACGCTCTTCTTGGCATTGCTACTAGCAGTGGCAACCTTCTTGGCGGCCATCGGGTCGGGTGCAAAGCAATTCCATAGGCGAAGGGTTTCGTCTGCGCCAGCGCTTATTACAGTGCTGCCGTCGGGTGACATGGCCATTTGCAGCACACGCGATGTGTGTCCGATCAGATCGGCCTGTTTGACCATTGTCGGGTACTTCCAAATGGTCAGCTGATTGTTGGCAAAGCCGTGCGCCGATATCAGTTCCTTGTAGTTGCGTGAGAAGAGCAGAGCGCACACCTGCGACTTCGAGTCGATGGATTTGATTAGCGAACCATTGGTTACATTCCAGAATTTGATGCAACGATCCGCTGTACCGCCACCCGATGCCAGGGTGCTGGGCTGCCAGGGACACCATGCCAAGGCACGCACTGCAGCCTGATGCTCGGTGAACTTGTGCAGTGCTGCGCTGGCAGTGCCCACTCCGCTGCTGGCCAATGACCAGACATTCACCAAATTGTCATTGCCGCCGCTGGCCAAGTACTTGAAATCTGTGGACCACTTCAAGCCGCACACCTCCTGTGTGTGGCCACTGAGCGACGAGACCTTATGCTGCCGTGCACGTACATCATGATGAATAATGGTGCCGTCCCGACTGCCCGACGAAACCAAATAGGAGTTCCATGCCAGCGAACCAACACGTGCACTATGTCCGTCCATTACGCGCAAGCGCTTCACCTTGGAGCAATCCCAGAGCTCGACAGCGCCAGTGCTGTTGCCAATGGCAAGAATCTGTCCTTCTTGTATCCAGGAAAGTGCACACGCATAGTCGCCCTCCTCGTACTCGGTCAGCTGCTCAATATTGCCGTTAGCCGCATTCCATAGGTACACACAGTTACTAAGTGCTACGGCCACAATATTATCACCGCTCCAGTCCATTAGATTTAAATCTATAAGGGGAAAAACATGGGATTAGCATGATGAATATAAGAGGTTGAGGTAGGTTAAGCGGCATACAGTAGTCATTGATAAAGTCCGGAGCATCGAGTATGCGCTCCGACGTGGTTGGTATATAGCGTGAGCCGCTCTTTGTCGAAATTGGGGTCTTCAGGGAATAGACAACCTTGAGGGGATTTGTGTGCGATTCTGGTGCGGCAGGCGCCTTGTTTTGATAGCACAAAATGCGTCCACCGTTACTACTTTCGCCCACCTGAGCCACTTCAGCAATAAGTTTCTGATGATCTCCCTTGTGCACAGATGCCTGCACATTATTAGCGTTGCTGTTGCCTGATCCCTGCTGGTCGTTCTCTTCGTCTGACTTGTCGCCTGTGTCCTTGTTTACCTAAGGTATTGAAGTTTGTGTTAATAAATTTGCGTTCATTGCAATATACTGCTGCAATTACCAGAAAATGAGCCAATTCAAAGTTGGTGGCTGCGCGGTTCGGTATGAAGCGATCGCCACCGCCAGGTGTCTTCGATGGCGTCGTCGTCGGCTTTTTGGTCTTTGCATCGCCGCTTTTTCCAGGAGTTTTTGTCGAAACCTGAACGCCGGAGAAACTGGTGTTATATGAAACAGATAACACGGATCGTGCACTGCCATTAAGAGAGGCTTCCAGCTTCTTCTTCCAGCGCGGCGCAGGACCACGCGTGTCTCCGTCCATGATTAAGGCATTTTGTAGATCGCTCACGAAATTAAATTGAGACATTTTTTCACAGTATAGTTAAATATATAAATGTCAAGTTTTTGCTTTTATTTATGGCACAATAGCTAAGTTTTTAATTGCACAAGCCTGCTTTATTTAGTTCTGCGCTGCCTTTGTGCTATAAAAATTGCAATGGCGGTTTGGAAAATGCAGATCGAAGACGGTATGAAAATCGCGCCGTAAACTATACCAGGGCCACACAGTAGACGCTCGCAGGTACACAGCCGCTAAAAATTGTTTATCGAAATTTTACCATCTAATCAAAATTCTATAATTGCAAGTAGTAAATTAGTTTTGCAGCCCTGGTACACAGCTGTCATCAAAATATAGCTAGTTTTAGCCGGAAAAAGCCACAAAATAGTAAAAAATCAAAAGTGCAGGTTGGCTTATTTTTAATTTTATAATTTTGAGAAAACGAGCACATACGCCTATTTGTGAAATTGCTTCTTTTGCAGATTGTAAATTATTATCTTAAGAAAGCTCAGAATATTTGGATAACACAATGTTTTTCAGGTAGCCGGTGGCAGCTATTTGCTCGCTCTGCCTTATTTCGGCTCCTTCAATTAAACAAATATTTAAAGTTTGAAAAAAGAAATATATATTTACGCGGGCTATCGAATTTGAGGCTGACGATAGGTGCTGACACACGATAGTTGTGTGAGCAGTCAACTGCAGATGAAACGATTTCGGTATAAAAATAAATCTAGATTGTCCGCTGCCCGCTGTTTTATGTGCTGGCCTGGCCACACTGTGGACCACAGCTGTCATCATTCCACTCGACTCACCCTCACCCAGAATACAAGTGCGATTTTTTGTAACAATTGTAATTAAATTTAACTAATTTAATATTTTAATAGTCTTAGAGCGGGTAAACAGTATTCGAGTAAAAATGGCCTTCAATTTTACCGCATTCACATATATTGTGGCGCTTATTGGCGATGCGTTTTTAATATTTTTCGCAATATTTCATGTCATTGCGTTCGATGAGCTAAAAACAGACTACAAAAACCCAATTGACCAGTGTAACAGTTTAAATCCGGTAACTACGCAACATGAAAACATAGTGTTTGTATAATTATTGTAATAATACAATATTGTTTTATTTTTTTTTTTTGTTTATAGCTTGTTCTGCCAGAATATGGCCTGCATATATTTATCAATTTGCTATTCCTGTTTTGCGGCGAATGGTTCTCGTTATGCGTCAATATACCTCTGATAGCATATCATATTTGGCGGTAAGCTTAATGACTAAGTTAATTCGTACTTCAGTTATATAAGTTCAACGCTTACAGGTACAAAAATCGCCCAGTTATGTCTGGACCTGGCTTATACGATCCCACAACGGTGCTGAAAACAGATACGTTATCCCGCAACATGCGTGAGGGTTGGATCAAGTTGGCTGTATATTTAATCAGCTTCTTCTACTATATATATGGGTAATTATGCTTATAAATCATTTTGTATTTTGTCTAACATTTCTCTTTTCGCTTTCATTATATTTGGCTAATTTTAGCATGGTATATTCGCTCATCTCGACATAGAGGGTAACGGCAGCTGCCTGGGGATCTCATTGTTCTTGGCACCGGCGTATTTACATCGTACATCAACATCGTATCGTTAGTCGTTATACTAAACTCCATTAGTTATTACGGTGTGCGGCCACAGAAAGCGAACAATCTTTCTCGAGTAAATTCGAAGTTAATTCATAATACGATCCATAAGGAAGACATCCAATGCACGTTTATTATTTCTTGTATTGTTGGGGATTTTTAACGTTTTTTTTTTTTTTTATTACAATAGTTTTCATTCGATCGCCTGAGAAAATAAAGTAAAACATTTTTAAATATATTCACGGCTTTTTATCCATTCAAAGAACATAATATTTGCATTATGGATCGACCTGGGTAAAGTTAATTACTTTTTTTTGTAAACTCTCATGTTCTCCTTTTCTCGTAGCTTCAAGGAGAGTGGAATTTTCGACTAAACAAGGTCGAGTCTGATGTTGAGCGCTTGAGTACCTTATAATGGTACTTAACGTCGTAAAGATTAGAATTCTTATCAAGAAAGATAAATACAAATTACATAAATTCAACATATAGTTCGTACGTATCTTGATAAATTTATTTCACATTGTTTTCCGCTTCAGATTTCGATTGAAAATAAACAAGACACTATGCTTTTGTACAATTTAAACTCCATTTCCATAAAAATATATATATATATATTTATATGTTTAGTGTGTATGCAATGTATTCACAATAATTTATAATTGATTAAATCGGGACAGGGATGGGGCTGAGGGCAATGTTTGGATGTTGGGTCTTGGGGTTATTTAGCATTAATTATGACATAAAAACAACAAAGAAAAGGAAGAAGAAAATTAAAACACCGAAAATCTTAATCATAAGCCAACGATTCTTTGAAACGGATTGGAAATATTTGAGAATCTCCCCATGTGCCGCCTCAATATTCAATTCCGCATCAGCCACATTTGTATCGATGCGTTCAACAATCTCCTCCTGCTCCTTGACCATATGCGCCAGTTGTTGAAATATACCGCCCAATTCCACAATAGTTGACTCGATGTTCTGCATAGTCTCTGCACGTTGCTGCACATACGAATCGGACTCGTCATAAATGGCCAACTGCTGTTGCTGTTGCAACCGCGCGGGGGGTCCCAGCAGTGGTGTCGTATCACTGCCACCCATGTCTATGCTAACTGCCTGGTTCTCCTCGCTGAGCAGCAGAGAGCCCTGTTTGGCGGTCGAAGGGGAAACTGTGTGCGCGGCCAGCGGGCCGGGCCCTTGGCTAAACTGATCACGTCGCGTCTTCTGGTGCTTGAGATTTTCCGTTCGCACTTCCAGTATTTGCTTGAAGTCCGTACTCATGCTAGCCAATTTGGATTGCAGTGCCAGCACCATGTTGGAGGAATGTGATACCAGATGCTTGCCGTTTGTGGTTCGTCTCTGATCCTTGGAGATGTCCTGCAAGCGTGCAATTTGCTGATTCAATGCATTCAAATCTCCCTTGATGATATACGTCAGCTCTTGTATCTCCTGCGGTCTGTCGTCAAAAAGAGTCTTTTTCTTGGCCACTGCATGGATAATGAATGGATAATGTAAATTGTAAAATCTATTGGAAATAACTTCCACTACTTACGCATAGTCAGTTTCTCCAACTTGGCATATGTGCTAGCTATGTTCTTGCCAATAAACCGAGCGACCATCATGAATTCCGAATAGCTTTGCACCTGTTTCGCCTTGCGTGGATCGCGTATGTTGACAGCCCGTGTGATGTTGCGTGATTGAAGCGAACGTATCGCATTGGAAAACTCCCCCGTACGATCCCTTGCTGCCATTATGAAAATTTCCTGCTCCGGTTCCGAGTCAAACTCTTCGCGTTCTGGCTGCACTTGGGATGGCCCAAAATTATAAACACTATTGTTGTTATCGGAGCTTGAAGCTTGTACAGGATGATTGCCAGTGACTACGGCGGCAGCTGCGCTCAGTGGCTGCTGTATAAACGTGCGTAGCGCCTGGCCAGAGCGTGTCGAGATTCCACTGAAAAGATTCCACTGGCGTGCGGCCTTGTCGTACTTATCGTCCGAGTCTGCACCAGGCCCAGACTGCGGTTCCCCAATGTTAATGGCAGCCTCAAAAGTTGGCTGCTGAGCTACGTACAACAATTGCTGCTGCCCCGGTTGGATTAGCGTTTGCTGCAGCTGCTGATGATGCTGCTGTTGCTGCTGTTCCAATGGGGTATGGGGAACACTGTAGTTGCTGCTGTAATCCTGCTGGTCCGTTTGCTGATGGCGACGTCGAGTTTGCATCTCATTTCAAGTCAAATAGCTGCGTTGTCTTGATCCTCTTTTGTCGTTGTTGCCCTTTTTGCTTCTGTTATTGTAAGTGTATTTGTTACTGACGTTGCTTCTTTCGCATTCGTCATGCACTGCGTTTGCACTTTTACTATTGTTGTATTTGAAGTTTCTCTAGTCTCGGAATTGCGAAATGTTTTTGGAACTTTTGTCATCTGCTAAAAAATCTTTCAAGGATCGTATGATTTAATTGATTTTTATGCTTCAGGTATTTATAAATTTGTATCATACATTTTCAGCGTAATTTGGTTAATTAATAAAAAAAAATGCTGAATATTTTTGACGAAAAGAAAACTCTTACACAGACACGCACACGCATACAAATAAACCAACTCCCAGATGACAGATGACGTGTTGCTGGTTCGCTGTGCTGCCAACGCAATTCATTTGGTATTTTTTGTATATCAATCATTTAATTAATTTATTTATTATAAAAATTAATGTACAGGTTTTACAATGACTTAATAAAATTATAATTGGTTTTCTAATATTTTTGAGCACCTTAAATAAATAATGTTCAATGAATTAATACTAGGTATTTAAATACTAGGCTAACACGAGTTGACAGCCCCACCGGCATAAAGTGTCAGCCGCAGCTACCTTCTTTTATTTCTTCCTCTACCCAGTGTTTTTTTCATTAACGTCTCGTGTGCCAATTGTACATTAAATTGATGTTTTAAATTAATTAAGTGGAAAAATATTTGATTCTAAAAGAAAATGACGCTCTATCACTTTGGAAACTGTGTTGCGCTCCTTATGCCATATTATTTCACATATAAATACTCTGGCCTGTAAGTGGAAATGACCCAATTTAGGGCAGGCAATAAATTTGTCAAGCAATCAATAAATATTTACCTTCTCTTGCAGGTCTGAATATGGTGCATTCTGGAAATGCGTGCAGGCGGGTTGCATTTATATATTCACACAACTGTGTAAAATGCTCGTTTTGGCAACATTCTTTTACTCGGACAACTCATCCAGCAATGGAGAATTTAATTTCTTTGCGGTAAGTTTGATGCGAAACATCAATAACTTTGAATCAAGATTTGACTCAAGTATCTTTACACAGGAGGTTCTACGCTGCAGTGTGGACATCGCCGACTTGCTTGGATTTGCCCTAATCTTAAGTCGTATTCCGGGCAAGGGTCATTCTAAACTTATTACCGCCGGACTGGGCTGTAAGTGACATGAGAAAGCATTAAAACCATTTGCTGAATAATTAATTTATTCATTTGATTTCAGGGGCAACCGCAGAGGTGATACTGTCGCGTGGCATTATGCTCTGGGTGGGCGCCCGTGGTACCGAGTTTAGTTGGATTTACATACAAAAATGCCTGGAATCAAATGTTTTACTTGTCCAACATTTGACCACTGCCACATTGATTTGGCTGTTCACTCGCCACGATCTCAACAAGGCTTTCAAGCCGCTAGTCACCATTCTGCTGGTAGTCACAGTTTTCAAGGGTGTCTGGCTAGAGGGTCTGCTGCACATCCTCAGTATTGGACCATGGTCAGCGATTGCCGTTAAAGCGCTTGTCGCTGCCATTATAGGCTTCTGTTCATTGCATATTTACGCAGGACTTGCCCAGCAAATTGGCATTTAATTTCCATATCTTGTTTTATTTGTATTTGGTTGTCATTGGGTTAAGTACAGCGTTTGTAACAAAAGACAACACGAGCGTTTAGAAAATTACAAAGAAATGTTAATGAATTATAGTTACAATAACCATAACAAAGAACAAGTTTTTTTTGCAAAAAAAACGAAAGAAACACTTATAATAAACAAATTACAATTTGTTATTTTTCGAAATACATATCTTCGATAAGCTTAATGGACTGAGGACCCAAAGTAATCCTATCCATTTCAATAGAGTTCTCTTTTTTCGAGATCAGTATAAAGCCATCACGTAAAAGAGCTATAACAACAACAAGAGAGCATAAGTTTAGATAAGATTAGTTAGTGTATGGAAAAAATGAAGAACACCTTACAAAGTAACTGGTAAAACGCCAAAGCTGCTTTAATCCGATCGGGAAATGATTTTACAAAGCGATTGGCATCAATTGATTTCAGTTTTGGATTATCACGCCAAATGCTTAACAAATCCATCATAACGCTATATGCGTCTACGGGAACATCGGAACATGAGAAATTGCCAATAATGTTAGCGAGTCATTAGCTTACCCAAAACATTTTCAAAATTAGTGTGTGCATGGGAATACACATCGTTATTATTTTTGTGCTCCAACTGTTGCAACTCAAGTGTTTGTGGAGTTGGGTTTTCTGAAGGCTGCGACAGCACTACAGGAGCGGCAAAGTCTTCTAACCCGTTGTTGTTTGGTTTTGGGTCTTGTGGTATTTTACTTAAAATATTTTGTGCGATCTCATCGCTATAATCTTTACCAAAAATTGCCCGAATTGTGTGTTCGCTGTTGATTTGCATTTGATTTAAAGTCAGCCTCGAATGACTTTGCAGACGCTTTGGAAATAGATTACTGAGAGCCAGGTTATTGAAACAAGTTTTCTAATATCTACGGATTAGTTAGAATCATTTACCTTAGTCTAAAGTTGTCCAGCAATGCTTTATTCTTTCCTTCTTTATGGGAATTGTCTCTCTTCCTGCCAGCCCAATAGAGTCTTCTCTCGTTGAGGAGTTGCTCACGTGTAAGGCAAATGTTCGTATCTATTTTTAGTTTATGCTTTTTCTTACGTTTTTTAAGTTGAGCAATTACAATGGGTGGAGAGGGCGTTGCAATTGATGGCAAGGCAATGTGGTCAATCTCATTGTTAAGATCAACTACTTGCAGGCTCTTAACATCATTAGTTACTGATGCGTTCAATTCTTCTCTCAATATTTTGCTACACAAAATATCAGATGACGAGACGTCGGAAGACTTGCGCTTTACTAAAATTAAGAGCGAATGTTAATGGAAAACATAATTTTAGAATAGATTAGTTGCATACAAGAATTTCTCAATGATGGAAATTCTTCAAGCACAGTCTGCTTCCACTGATCAGATTCCCCAAAGCCATCATTCCACGTTAAATCTGGATCTATCTCAGTTATCTCAGTCATCTGCTCTTGGATGCTGATAAACTGCTCTGAGGTGCAAGTGTGCTGCGTTTGAGTGATCTGGCACAAGGCAGAGAAATACATGTACATACAATAATCGTGATTTTGAGATTATGTTATAGTTTACTTGGTTTTCGTCCTCCAAATTTAGAATATCATTGCATGGATTCCATGAAATTGGTTCAGTCAACATATCTGTATAGTAGTCAATACGCACCTCATCTGGTACTTGAGGTGCGCTGAGCCTCGCACGCTTAGATACGCATACAGTGGTCGTAGTGGTTGTCGTTGTGGCGATAATACGCTTGCGTTTATGGCTTTGTTGTGTACCTGACAGTGTGGATGAAACCGCAGGTAAATCAAATTCAAAGTTTGTGTTCGCCATCTTTTGCAGTAAATGCTTCGTGTCATCTATGCATAATAAGTGAAATGTCAATAAGCATTTGTGTTTCGAGTATTCTCTTACCCAGGAGAGTGACCACTTGCTGACTAAATATGTAGCTTAGGCCGATTGTGAGACGGGAAATTTCCTTAAAGGAATCGTTTCTACTTTTGCGACCTTCAACCATGGTGGTTATTATAGAGCTTGTAATTAAAAAAATGTATTAATATGCCTTTCTTTGGTGAATCAGCCAACTTACCAACAATCAACTACATTCACCGAAAAAATGTCGTGGCGAGCCATCAATTTTTTAAAATGTATTGTTGAAGATCTCCGCTCACCGGCAATCCAACACGGCACAAGACTCTTGTTTTTCTCCATTAGAGTATATTTTGGAGTCTTAACGCCGTTTCGCCGGTTAAATTTATTTGTATTACTTATGCCATTTGCTTCCAGCAAAAGGATCTTATAACGGTAAACTGAAGCGTGTAAGTTTAGGCGGCAAAATTGGCGCGTATTTAATTGTTGTGCGACCATGCTTTATCGATAATTCATTTAAATAATAATTGGTAGGTAGTTCCATGGGAATTTTCTGTACTTCTGAGTATTTTCCAACTGAAAATGTTAGCTTATATTTTTTCAATTAGAGAAAGAGGTTAAAAATACTGTATATGTATGTTCATTTATATTTTTAGCTTTGAGGCTATCGGTTGCACCTGTGCAACACACCTTTCAAACTACCTTTCTTAAACTACAATCGATGTTATTCAAATCGATGTTTTTCTTACAACACTACCTGCTCTAGCAGTGTCAAAACAAACTCATTTCTTTTGTTAACCCTACTACTTTGCAGTGCTGCCAACTTTTAAGAACAAAAATAGCGAGATTTTTCACCGCTTAGAAAATAGCCAGTTTTGACGGAAAAAAACAGATCCGACAACACAGCCACTTTGTTGTTTTTGACAACAGGCACAAAGCAGTAAGGTTGTTTGCGGGCGTAGAAAAGACCTAATAAACAAAAAATCGTATATCCTGTGCAGTTGTTATTCCGGAAAAGAAAAGTTCCTTTTTTCTAAAGTTAAGTGCCTAAGAGCAGCTTAATCTACATGGTGAGAATGAAATCCGTAAATGTTGCCCCATGAATGACTAATAGTTGCGGGGCGTGGAGGTGTGGGCGGATTGTGTTTGTGATTGACGTGATAAGGTTGGTGGTTTTTTTTATTCATTAACTAATTACTTTTGGTGCATTGCAGGGTGATAACAAAATATGCGACATTAGCGTTGAGGTGCTCGAGGAACTGAAGAAGTTTCGCTTTCGCAAAAGCAAAACCAACTCGGCCCTGATATGTAAGAATTGAATGGTTTATATCTATTGTTGTTGCTGTTGCTACGACAACAATGAAGTCAAACAACTTGAGCAATGATTGATTGATTCATACAATTTTTTTGGTTTTTTTTTTTGAAATTGTAGTAAAGGTCGACAGAGAGAAACAATCGGTTGTGCTCGATGAATTCATTGAGGATATTTCCGTCGAGGAGCTGCAAGACTCCCTGCCCGGCCATCAGCCACGCTATGTGATCTACACCTATAAGATGGTACACGATGATCAGCGCATTTCGTATCCGATGTGTTTTATCTTCTATACGCCGCGCGACAGTCAAATCGAGCTGCAGATGATGTATGCCTGCACAAAGAGTGCGCTCCAGCGGGAGGTGGATCTGACGCGTGTGTATGAGATACGCGAACTGGACGAATTGACCGAGGACTGGCTGAGGGCCAAACTCAAGTAGATTTTCGTCCTTTCTCTGGTATGGCTGACGTATAAAGCAATATTTTACGAGTAGTTTTTCACATATAGTATATACAAGAATATTTCAAATGGAGCAAGAGAGCAGATACCAACGATAAAGATAACTATACATACCAATACCAAACAAACCAATATGAGAAAGAAAATGACAATTTTTTTTCCTTTATACACAAGTAATTATTTATACAAACATAGAATCGACATATTACATTATGACAGTATAATTACGTATGCATACATACGTATGTGTATAATGAACTTTAAGTGATTTTAGTTGTGCATTTAAGTAACGAATAATGAATAATGTGTAAACAAACAAAAATCGATTGACATTAGCAATGATCTTATAGAAGCTGTGCTTGCCAAATTTATACATATTTATTGTACAAAACGAATACAAAGCAAACATGACAAGAACTATTCCATTTTTATATACATACATACATACATATGTACTGCTTAAATAAAAGTGTTCATATTATCTAAAATCTATGGGTTTTCTGGAAGAGATTACACTGGTGTACAAGCTATAAATAATACTATTTCATATTGCTATTTCTAGTAATGAAGCCTCTGCGCTGCCGTATGGTGTAGCATGGTGTAACGACCTTCGCTCGGCGTGGGCGGAGGCGGCGGTGGTGGTGCCAGCATGTGCGCCATTGCAGCCATGCCCATTTGTGTGGCAGCATTTGGAGGCGCCAGGTGATGCAATTGTAAAGCATCGTGATGATGCATAGCCGCTGTGGATGGTGGTGCCGTTGCTGGATGATGATGATGATAATGATGGGACAACGGTGGCGGTGCGGGCGGCGGGAGGGGCAAATTAAGCAAATTGTTATTCGCCGCATGTGTTCGGAAATGTAGACTAAGACTATCGGCAGTGTCATAGGCCTTATCACAGTCGGGACACTTGAAATGAGAATGCTCCAATGTGTCCAGCCCCACGGGATCAGTATCTATGGCCTCGTCATCGTCATCGTCCACAATATCATGATCTGTGCTCGACTCCAGCGGATGCAATTTCTGCTTGTGCGAACGCATATCACGACGTCGACTAAACGATTTGCCACAAACATCGCAGTGATGATTCTTGATGCCCGTGTGGGTTATCATGTGCTTGGATAGATCACCAGCCGTATAGAAGGCCTTCTGACAAAGTGAGCAGATCTGATCACGCACGCCGCTGTGTATTTTCTGATGCGCCTGGAAGTTCCCGAGGGCAGAAAACTGCTTGGAACAGATTTCACATTGGAATGGCTTATTGCCTGTGTGTGTTCGTTCATGGACCTTTAGATTATATTTCTGAGCAAAGCGCTGGGCACAATAACTGCAGGCGTATGGCTTTTCGCCGGTATGTGTGCGAATGTGTTGGGTAAGCTGGGCGGCGCATTTGAAGCTCTTGTGGCATGTGGCAACATAGCAAGTGTGGGGCAGTTTGGGCACCGGCTTTGGGCCTCTTTTCTTGTGGTTTTCCGGTGGCTTTCGCTGGTATCGCGATCGACGTTTACTTCGTTTTGCACCGTCAGTTTGTCCTTCCTCATCATCGCTTGAGTTAAGTTGATTACTTTGCGGCAGAGACTTAATCTCATTTGCCACAAAGTCGGTATTTGTCGCTGCATCATGACGCCAGGATTCGTGTAGACCCAAATATTGGCGTAAGCGCATATCACTGTTCTCGCACTCCTGCTGAAAGTGATAGGCAACGCCCAGGCGATAAAGGCAGTTATTACAAATGCCAGTGGGCAAACCATCCGTCTTATAGACCTGTAAATGCCTTTAAAGTGAATGTATTGGGGCAACTGACTGAACAAACTTACGCGAATCTTTGAGCACATCATCAACATCTGTGAGGGCATCATGGCAAAGTCTGTGCTGTAAATGGAAGTTAGCGGACTTGGTGCGCCCTCTTCCAGACAGACGCGACATATTTTATGCACATTAAAGTCCATATTTATTATATTTCCTCATTGTTTAAAAGTAAACATTTTCTTTGCGTGCACAGCTGAGTGCTACTGGCCAGGGATGCACTGCAAAGATTTAGAGAGAATGTAAACAAATCAATTGGCCAGTATGTTGCTTTGATGCGAGTATGGTAAAGTATTTACTGATCAGGTCGTCAATTGGAGGTTGATTTATATTAATTTAATGATTTATATTCAACAGTTGAATTTGCTTTAAATCCTGTAAAAGTAAACCAACCCTGCCATTATTGCACCATTGCGCATGCCAGTGTTAAATAAGCATTTACATGAAACTCACTAAATTAGCCAGTGTGACCGAACTCTGCAGCGCTGACGTGACAGTTGGTTTGTTTGATTAGGCTCTCTCTTCTCTCGCTAGTAATCTGCCATCGCTTGCAAAATAAATAAAAAGAACAAGTGAAATTGAATAGAGCCTTAACAAATATACAAATATCAATCAAACTGTGTGAGCTCTGCAGGTGTAGCGTACATGCAACTTATTTGGCGTGGCGCAGCTGGAGGCTTAAATAGGGCAGTGGCGACAAAGCAGCGAGCACTTTGGATTCAGATTTGGAGCACGCAGGCTGCTTGGTGAAATTTTGTTGTTGGAGCTGCAGAAGCCACCGCCACCCTCTGCCCATACCACACCACAACATACACACACACACGCGCAAGCATATACACACAGCACCATACGCAAGATGCTGTGTATACAATATTAGCGAGAATATTGAACAGAAATATTTATGCTTTTCTAAACAAAACACAACAACACGGAAAGTGCTAGCGAATTTATTTTGGGTCAAGCGAAATTATTCCAACGTAACTGAGCCCAGCTGGTGAATGAAAAAATTCCAAGTCTCAGTTGGGAAACAGCGCGTGCAATGGCAACAAGTCGAAGCGAGTGCGAGCAGCAGGAAGTTGCAGCGCCGGCAACAGTAATAGCAGATCCACCACCCTCAACAACAACAACAACAGCAACGACATCGCTGTTGGGACAACGTCAGGTAAATGGCGGCACTAGTCACAAGACGACAGCCCAGGCCCAGGCCCTGGCGTCGACATCAAACGGAAAAGCTATACTTGTCAATAGCAACGACTACAGCTCCGGGACGTTCATGAAACTGAAAACCTACCTACTGGCCTTGCGGCCATGGTCACTGTCAGCCAGCCTTGTGCCGACACTGCTTGGCTCTGCGTTGGCGTATCGTTCACAGTGGTCGGCAGACTTCTCCATGCTCACGTTCTTTCTCACCGCGTTCACTGTGGTCACAGTCCACTGTGCGGGCAATGTGGTCAACACGTATTTCGACTTCATCAAAGGCATCGACAAACAAAAGGCTGACGATCGTACTCTGGTCGATCACATACTCACCAAGGATGAGGTAAGTGCAATTCATAAACAAATCAATTTTGAAATACTATTAACATCTGTGTGCATTCTGCATATTTGTGCTCATCCGGCCCGCCTCTGTTTCTATCATTATTTATATTCATTTCGTATACTTTCAGGTGGTTTCATTGGGCGCTATACTATACATGGCTGGATGCGGTGGCTTTGTGCTACTCGCCGTGCTAAGTCCCGCTAAAATGGAACATTTGGCGCTAATCTACTTTGGCGGACTATCATCGAGCTTCCTTTATACTGGCGGAATTGGTTTCAAATACATTGCGCTAGGCGATCTGGTTATCTTAATATTATTCGGACCCATTTCGGTGCTGTTTGCCTTTATGTCGCAAACAGGTCATGTGGACTGGACTACAATGACCTATGCCATACCATTGGCCCTCAACACGGAGGCGATACTGCATAGCAACAACACACGCGATGCTGAAAGCGATGGCAAGGCGGGAATCGTAACGCTAGCCATACTTATAGGACGCACTGCATCTCATGTACTATATGCCTTGCTGCTATTCACACCGTATTCGTTGTTCTTCATCTTTGGACTTAAGTATTCGTTGTGGTTCCTGCTGCCATTGATAACACTGCCGCAGGCATTCCAGATCGAGAAGCGTTTCCGCAACGAGCAAACGATGCATATGGTGCCTAAGCAGACGGCTAAACTGAATTTCTTCTTTGGCATACTCTACATTGTGGCCTGCTGCTGTGCCCAGCAACTGCCCACGGTCGTCTCTCGGAAACACTAGATGCATACGTGGATGGGCGCGTCAAGGAGATCAATGAGGAGACGGAATCGTCTACTTAAAGCTGCTGCAACAACATTTAGGGAATTTCATTAGTTTTATGTATGTTATTTTCATTTTTTTTTTTGATTTTAGTGAATGTGGTTATGAATATTGTACGATTGTATTGTATTGTCTCAAGTTTGCAGTTGCACAAATTTTGAATGCTTTGCTAGTCTCGTAGAGTCTTAAAACAAAAACAAAAACTAAATCATAATTCTTAATTCTAGAACTGAACATATCCCCCCCTCCCCTTAAGCTCATGGCGCAGACAGGTGAACACAAATGGTTGACGTCAAACGCGAAAATGCCATGCCAAACTAATTATTTACCTGTCACACCTGTAACTAACTCAAGTTTTTATTTATTTCACCTCTAATTCAACCTACACCTACACCTCAACCTAAACTTAAATGAAACCTATAGTTTTTATATATGTAATACGTACTCTTCCTCTCGCGCGTTGGAATTATGGACCAAGATCGTTATACTAGCGTCGGCGTGTGTGCAAAAATGATAATATTGGAATCATCTAATGGCCTAGATATATATTATATATGATATGTATATTCTAAAGTTAATGTTACTTTATAGAAATGCTTAAAATATGCAACTAAGTTATGAATCAACAACGCTGGCTTTGCTTTTTGTGTACAACAATTGTTAGCGATTTTTACACACTCACACACCAATATATACATATATATACATAAATACATTATATACATACCTATACATCAAATATATATATATATATATATATATAAAGTTAGTTCATGTAAGCCCAGTGTCTAGCAGCAGGCTCAAGAGTGAGAATATCAACACAAACACAAAGTTCAATTTTTAAAATGAACGATATTATATAGAAAATACTTACGTGCATATATGTATGTACAGATCCGAGTACAGATATTCGAATATACATATGTATATTATTTACCAGAGCAAAGGCAGATCGAAAGATTCTGAGCGAGCAACAATTGTTTTCCAAGCATAAATCACAATACTTATGCATATAAACAAATAGCTTTAAATAACAATAACAAATACAATGGAATGAACAAACATTTGGCGCGTATGGAGAAATATAGAAGGCTAAGGCAAAAACAAAAACAAAAAAAAAAACTACTGTTAAATGCGCATTCTTAAAAATCAAATCATTTTTCTATTTCATTTCGTGGCAATAATTGTACGCTAGGCTGAAAGACCGTTATTCATATACATACATACAAACATACATACATACGTATATAGTGAATATTTGTATTTGATATTTGTATTTGTATCGTAATTTTAGTGCTTAAAGTTAATTTTGTAATTTGTATGCACATACGAAATGCTTTTGTTGTTTGCTGAAGAACGTGCATAATATCAAAAATATCAGGAGACAACATGATTGATCAATGTTTAGTGGAAACAAACAAAAAAAACAAAACAAAACAAAAACGAAGACAAAATCAACTAAAAGACAACTATGTAGACTATTTGACAAAACCAACAACAATGAACAATAATAATTATAGTTACGTATATGAGGAAAAGTTTAAAGTATCGTAGAGAATGTAACAGAAATGTGTTAGCTATTCGATTCGTATTGAATAATTAAACAAAATGGGATTAGCGGATATCGTTTGACTGTTTTGCGTATGCGGGGCAGGTCTCAAAATCTACAATTGTTTTTTCCCAATGGTAAACAAGGAAGGTTATATTATCGAAAGCAAAATTCAAATGCAACGCCAAGATGTAAACTGTTATCGATAATTACATGCATATATTGTTTCATTTCCATAGTTTCAGCTCGTTTCGATTGATGAGCAATTGGACATTGTGCGATATGTTATCGATAGTGTTTTGTTTACGTTAGATTCGTTTGAAATGCGCCAGACTTGGCTTACAATTTCTAGACTAATCTTGGCACCAACATGGCATCGTATGGCTTCACCGCAGCCGTGGCGCCTTCGAGTGGCACCTCCTCTGGCATCTGCCCCGGAATAGCAACCAATTTGAAGTGCTGCAACAAAGTTGTGGTAAACATAAACAGATTCTGTCGTCCCAGCAAATCGCCCATGCAACGATGCCGCCCAAATCCGAAGGGATTGAAAGCTTCCGGTAACTTAATTTGCCCATCAATCAGGTAACGTGTCGGATCAAAGGTTGTTGGCTCTGGAAAGTCCACCGGATTGATGAGCATGCCACGGAAACAGGCAATAACCATGGTGTCCTTGGGTATCTCGTAGCCTGACAAGCGAGTGTCGCACATAGCGCGATGTGGAATGCCAAAGGTATGCAGCATAAACATGCGCACCGCCTCCATGGTGATCGCTTCGCAGTAAGGAAGCTTTGCACGATCCGACCACTGGGGTATGCGTTCCAGACCCACTACCTCCTTGATTTCTGCATGCGCACGTTCCTGTATCTCCGGCTGCCTAACCAGATGCATAAAACAAAAGCCCAGACTTTTGTTTGTTGTCTCCGAGCCGGCCAGGAACATGTCCAGGCATATGGCCAACAAGCTCTCATTGCTGAACATGAGGCTATCGCTATTCTCCTGGGCACGCAAATAGCTGTCCATTAGATCGCGCGGCTCGTCATAATTTCGATATGTGCTGCGATGCAACTCGATTTCCTTGCCCATAAACGCGTACAACGCACGATGGCTCTCCACGAAGCCATTGTAACCCGAATAGTCGGGAGCTATGAACCGCAGCAGTGGAAAGTGACTAAAGAGTGCACCCACCATATCGATGTTCTTGAAGAGCTCAAAGAATGTCTCCAGCAATTCGGTTATTTCCGGTGAGCCGGGCTCATAGCGTCTTCCGCTGAGCATGCACCACAAAGTGTTGAGCACATAGACACTGGTCAGATCATGCATCTCGATTCTTGCCTGCTTGCCGCCAGCAGCGGCTAAACGAGTGCGTAGATCCTGCAGCAAACAGGTCGCCTCATTGTGAACAATGTCCATCATGCCACTGCGTGCAAAGCCAAAATTCTTCAGGTGACGCAAGATGAAGCGACGCTGTTCCACCCACATTTCACCATCCGTGAGCAACACGCCCAGGCGGGAGTTGAACGTGCGCAAACGATAGAAGATGCCATCCGGTCGCCCATCTATGTCCTCGTTGGTCATCATCTCGCTAATGGCTTCATTGGTATACGCAATCACTACCTTGTCCTTGCCAATCTTGAGCCCATAATAGCCATAGGGATTGACATAGCGTCGAGCCAGCTCATCGATCACCTTGCAGAACATGCCCAAGCGCATGCGCAGCTGCGATATCTGCAAGGCGCTGCCCACAATGGGATACCAGCGTGGACCTAAAAGAGGAGTACAAAGCAACAACTTATGTAACGGAAGCATGGCAAATACTTGACCCCATTTCATTGCAATTACCTGGTGGAAACTTGGCCGGCTTGCGCACACCGCTGAGCAGGAAGAGCAGCACAATTGTCGCGAAGAAGATCACGGCGTAAAACATTGTGTGTTAATTTTATGGGCAATGCCTATGATGCAACATCCGTTTGCGGCTGAGGCTGGCTTTCACTTTCCTTCAAACTCCGTTGCAAGTGTGTCTTGCGTAATCCAGGTAATGCAGGCAAAGCGGTTTCTTGCAGTTCCACTTTTCGTTATCGTCACGCTTTTCCTTCTTTCTTGACGTCTATGATGCAGTTTTTCCCCTAACACTTTTCCAACGACTAAAGCCGCTGCCATGGTTGCAGCTTCATTTTATATGCGCCTGCGAAAAGCTTTCTTTTCAACCGGGTTTTGGTCAAAACTTTTGCAAACAACAACATAATAGTTTGCCGGACATGTTACATTCATATAACTTAAAGCTAAAACAACAAATTCATTTGCGAATCTTCACGAGCTTGGCTACACTCTAAGCTTTTCCCCCAATTGACCTATTTTTTGCAGCTTCCGCACAGGCATGGATATTTTTAAAATCAGCCGATAAAGGGGTCGACTGTCTGTTTTAACAAATAGAGCTGTATATCATTTGGCCTAAAGGCTTTCACATAAAATACGAAGATAAAGAAAAAAAGGAAAATGAATAACAAAATAATATTTTTGTTATATATAAAAAATTTGTAAGTAAGGACCAGATTTAAAATTTAGGAAACATAATTTTTTTAAAAATGTTTAGTCTTTTTAAAAAGTTGAAAAAACTTTGAAAATATTTAAATGTTCAATGTTGGCATTTTTATACCATTCATCCATTGAAAATGGTCAAAAATGGTATACTAAGTTTGTGCAAATGTATGTAACAGGCAGAAGGAGGCGTGGCAGATACCACAAACTATATATTCTTGCTCTTGCGTCTAGATCTCAGCTTTTATAAAAGCTAGAGACACCAAACCATAAACATCACAAGCTCCTGGAGTTTATTTCAAATTTGTGGTGCCACGCCCACCGCCTCTGAAAATTGATTAATACATTTTTGAGGTTGTGACGAAAGTATTTAAGTTTTAACGTTTTGGTTTAACACACACATAGATATATACTATATGTTTATATATGCCGATCGGATCATAAACAAAAAAGTTATTCAATCAAACGTTTTCCGTAGTTTCGCTGCCTTTGCAGCATGGCGTGACGTCATCGTCGCGTTGCTTCGATTCAGCCGTAGCGTGTATAAAGCTGCTCGCTATGACGTTTTCATATGTAGATGGCGCTATTCGAAGATAGATCTAATTTGAACAATAGGTGGCATATGAACTTATGTCAGAATTTCCTTCGAATCTGGGCGAATGGTATCTTACTGTCGGGTGCGATCGACTGTAGCTTTCTTTACTTGGGATTACCAAACGTGTCAAATCTACTCCATATTTATTTACTTAATTTGCCACTAGATGTTTGTGGCATAATTTACGAATCTCTTGCACTTATAGCCAAGAAATTGTGGAAACTCTGTTAGCAATTTGATGCAACCGCTTTGTCCCACTGCCACGGTCATTGTCATGTACAAAGTTCGAATTTTATTTGACCACAAAATTGAAAGTGGCGCTTGAAAAGAAAACCAAAACAAAAATAATAAATAATAACAATAACAGACGAAGAGGAAAAACAATAACAGCAAAAGTGGTCAGGAAAACGAGCAGCCAAGCCAAGGAAACTGGCCATGAAAAACCACACGAACTCGTTTGGCGGCCACAGAAAATTGGTGTGTGTGTGTTCGTGTGTGCATCACGCATGGACGTCGTCGTCGTGGTTGTCTATTATGTCATGGCTGCGACTGGATCCGCGAAAAGTGGCAGTGAGCGTATTTGATTTGGCCAAAAAATTGTGGCTTGTTAGCCTGGCCAAATTGAAGGCGATGCGATGTTGTGTCGCAAAACTGCGGCGAAAGGTTCGCGCATTGAAGTGCTGGCAACGCAGCGAAACGGACGTGTTCGTAATGGGATTCCGGTGAGTCCTTCTCCTGCTCCTGACATCCTCTTGAGCAAAATCTAAGTGTTTATCTTTTGCAGCCTTGTGATTATGGCTGTCATGGGATTGGGTGCCATGTACATGATGCATCTGCTGGCACAGGACTGGAGTCGCATACGACCCATTCAGGGACTCACCAATCTGGCTGGGCAGGTCAGCTCCACATTTAATCTACAACGAATTCCTGCTTTGGCGGGCCAGGCGAGTTCGGCATTGACCTCAGCTCTGCAGCGTAGTAAACGTGACACGCTGGCTAAGGAGCTGGGCTGGGTGCATGGAAGACCGGATACGGGTGGCGGTGCGTCGGAGAAGCCTCCGGCCTCGTCGATCGACTGGAAAAGCATACTTGCGCGAGATCCTTTCGAGTGCCTGCAATCGCTGATCTGTCAGCTCATGTCCGGGGCCGAGGCACATGCTCCCGAGGCAGAGCTGCTGATGAACTTTCTGGAATCATCGCTGGAAATGGCGCCAGTGAAGATCGGACGTGCCTTCAGTCGGGGTCTGGCGTTACGCGGCAATACCGAAAGCTGCTACAATGAGTATCCTTTCTGTTTGTACTCCGCCAAAGTTATGTTGCGCATCTTACGCTGGTTCAGCAAAACGAACACCTCGCCGGAGGATGTCTAGGAGGCTGTTCTACTAGGATATGCTTAATATATTAGTGTTTCTCTTAAGTTAGTAATGTAAGCATCCAACAAGGTTTCGTCATTATAGAAAAGTTTATTTGTAACAATGGTTTTGTTATATAGTTTCGGTATGCAAAAATATCCATGTATATATGCATAATCGTGTAAGCTATTGCAAATGATAATTATATACATACGGCAGAATAAAAGTAAAGTGATTTGTAAAAGAAATACAGAATAAAATTTCAGTTATAATTCAATCTTAATTATTATAAATATCAAAATATACACATGTAGTAGATATATACATATATCTGTGCGTGTGTTTAGGTACCAAATCAAGGAAACTTGTATTACTTTTTAGTTGTGATTGCATGTGTATATATATGTGTGTGTGTGTGTGCTTTACATAACGAATGATCAAGTAAACAAGAGAAAGTAGTTTGAAAAGCTTTCGAAGCCTTCAAAAAATTCACGGTTAACTTAGTTATTTAAACAGTTTAGCTTCTTGTGTGTGTGTGTGTGTTATTACAAACTAAAATCGGGTTGATTCAGTACTTTTGTACAATACTGTAATATGGAAAGAGAGCAAAAGCAAGCATGTTGCATTATGAGAGAGCATTATGGTATGGAGTCAAAGAGCAGAATTGGGAGAGACATCGTTTTGTTTTGTGCACTAGTTGACACGAGAGATTCATCAAGATATTTGAGCGTGTGTTTTGTGTACAGTACATATATAAGCTAACTGAACATTCGGAGTATTCGCGAAAATGGGCTAATATTGTGACCTCTTTGAAATTAAAGTTAAATCAACCCATTGTCATGAATACTCTTAGGCAAAGTAAATAATTTAGATCTGCTTCAGTTTTTTCCCGACAGCGTCACGCTGGTCACATCCTTAACAATCATTTCGGCCACCTGCCAAGCAATCTCCTCCTGTACATTATCCTCTGGCAGATTGACCAGTTTACGCACAGCATTCTTGACGCTAAGTGACCAGGCCGGTGTCTTGGATGCCGACACCGCATCCACGGCCTCGAAATCCCGTTCATATCTACCCAATGAGTTGACGTGACCGAATTTTAGTGCGCTCACAGGCCGCTGCCAGAGTAGTTGTGGATTTGTTAATTGCCTGGCATCGATGTTCATGTTGGCCGTTGGCGTCGAGTTTGTTGATTTCACCGGTTTGTGGCCTGTGTCCAGACCAGCCAACAGTGTGTTGTGCTGCGAGATGTGAGTACAATCCGACATGGACATGGTCTTGCGATGTCGCTGCTGCAACTGCTGTGCTGTGGATAGCTTCGATGTGCGCCGCAGACTTAGTTTGTGCTGAAGACCCTTACTGTCTGTGCTATTTGTCATCGTTTGACTGCTTGTCTTGGCTTTTAGTTCGTTGACATAATTGTCGAATATGTTCGATTTGAGAAAGTTTGGAAAGTGCTTCTGCTCCAGGTATTTGGCAGTGACTAGCAGTGCCAGATCGAAAGCGTGTGCCAACTGACCAGGCGCACATATTGCCTGCTCGACGCGCATGCGCATCTTTTGTGACATCCACAATCGACCCTCCGACTGCAGCGAGAAGTAGCGCTCGTAAATTATCATTGCATCCGATTGTGCGACTCGTTGATCATTAAAGCTCTTTCGGAAATTGATAGCTGTTATCCAGAACTCAAGACACTCACGCTCCTGTTGTTGCTCCAGGTACTCGGTCAGATAGAACAAAGCCAACTCATCGTACAAGACATCGTATATGTTGAGATTCGCCGCATCGCCTTCGATTAGCTCCAGGCAGTATTTGCAGTAGTAGCTGCTCTGCAGAAAGCCCTGCAAATGATCACGCTCCAATTGCCTTAAGACATAGTCGCGTGCCTCATCGAAGCAGCTTGCCGGAATTGGTGTTGGTTGTTGCGAGGATTTGTCGCACTCCTTGCCGCATAGAAGCAGCGATATGTGTGCCAGTATGACAATGGGCAGTTCCACCAACTGCGCAGCATTGACTATCAGATACTTTTGATAGATAGCAATTGCATCATTGATGCTCGCCGCACAAATTGATCGCAGCTCTGTATTAGCCTTAATCTGTTTATTCGTTTCTGCATAAATTCGGCTCTTCTCGTCATCCGTTAGCGGCTTTCGCATTGACAAGTCACACAGTGTCTTAAGTTCAGGTACATCGTTTTCTTCGGCCGCAACAGCAACGGGTTCCGCATCCGCCTGTTCATGCGTGCAAGCATCTGTATCATTCGGTTGTCGATCGTGTTGCAATTGTGTTACTGCTGCCCGCTTAAAATTCTCTATATCCAAATAGAATTTGATTAGCGGCAGTGCATTTTGCGTCTCCAAATATTGCACAAAATATGTAAGACAATCCGGTTCGCGTACAATTGCCGACAACGTCATGGACAGCCGAGAGCTATATTTGAATATATCTGTGAAATGAGAATACGTGATAAGTCATTTAATGCGCAATTTATTGGGGCTCCGGAAATGACCACAACGAAGTTGTATACACGCAGCCGTACACACACACATACACACACGTACACATGCAGTACGAACGGCTCATTACCTTCATCAGTTGCTGCGCCCACAATATTTAGCAAGCTGTTGTTGCCTAAACTGACTGCATCCGTCGTTGCTGCCATTGCTGCCGCCTCCGTCTCTTCCTCCATGAAGAGTTCATCACAGAAACTTGTTGTCGAGCGAAGCGAATGACGCTTTTGCGCCGCTGCTGCGCAATCTACCACATCATCATCATTGGCGTCCGTGTCGTGAGAGCTGCGTCGGCGGCCTGTTTTTTATGCACGTACAGAGAAAAGAATTGACAACAAAACGTAAACACAAATACGTAGCTCTGTTTTTGGCAAAATTCACTTACTCGTCTGCCTTTTAATGTACTTTAACATTTTCACATTCTTATCAAATAATTGGCGTTGGTGTTTATTATTAATAAATTAATAATGCCTTTAATTATCAATAACAATAAATTTAATTAGCTCCGCAATCATAGGAGAAATTGCGACAACTCTCAACAAAAACACAGGGTTGCTTGTTTTCAGTGCTGCCACTTCCACATTTTTCCCGTCAAATTTGGCTTTTTTACGAATAGCGGGAAACAACATTTTTGCTTGATGATCAATGCACAATACTATCGCTACAGTTAAATAAAGTCAGTATTTATAACGATAAACACATCCTAATTTAAATCAGCCTTTACAATTTTATTAGAATTTATATTAAGTTTTATATTTAAAACTATTGTCTAGGTCTGCAAATTAATTTAATGGGTTGCTATCGATACGAATTGACCACATCCATCATCAGTGTGCACAAGTCTTAATTTTTTTCTTTATGATATTTGCAAACACTGCAACACGAGCAGCTGTGCGACAACGTTGCGTTTTTCCATAAGATTTTTAGAGCTACATACGTGTAGTTGTTATAAATTTGTGAGTAAAAACAAATAAGGAATACGCGATTTTGATTTTCAAAGTAAAGAAGGAACAAAAGGAAGACGCTTCAAATAAGCGGCAACGGCACCGATGAGTGAGACGGCAGCTAAAAAGGGCGGCGCTGCCGGCGACAACAACAACAAAAAGTACCCAAAACTGCCGTCAGCCGGGGGATCCCTTGACGATCTAGTCCAATATGTGACATTACACGTACGCAAACCAACTCCTCTAAGTGGTGTGGTTTTGCCGTTTGTTCCTCTTTACTTGACTGCATTTTACCTATGGATCTACGTGTACAAGAGTCAGGACAGCGTGTTAGAAGACACTGCAGTGGACACAGTGACTACAGACGTTGCCACCAGCGAGGGAGCTGCATGGAATGATATCGGCTTCATCGCAGTGGTAGCCATAGCTTTTCTTCATGTGCTTACGCTGCTCTTCTGCTACTGGAGCGTCCATGTGCTGGCATTTCTCACCTGCCGGCGGGTTAAGCTGCCAGCACTTGGTGTATTGGCCAAGGTAGTGCCCACAGAAAACAATGGCAACTCAAAGATTGTACCCATACGCAGCACCAAATTAGAAGATGGAACACAGCAATTTTACTTAGTATTTCAAAAAACCAAATACGTTTGGGATGCGGACAAGGCGACATTTCGTGCTGTAGAATTCCCTGTGAACAATTTGCTTAGCTCTTATGCCCGTTCCTATGGCCTGGAGACCGAGGAAGCGATAAAGACTGCGACACAGACCTATGGTAATAATGAGATGGACATGGTTGTGCCCGAATTTCATGAACTCTTTATTGAGCGTGCCACAGCGCCGTTCTTTGTGTTCCAAGTATTTTCGGTTGGTCTATGGTGCATGGATGACTTCTGGTATTATTCGCTTTTTACACTGTTTATGCTGGTCGCGTTTGAGTGTACGATTGTCAAGCAACAGTTGCGCAACATGTCCGAGATCCGAAAAATGGGCAATAAGCCGTATTTTATTTATGCGCTGCGGCAAAAGAAATGGCGTCAAATTGGAAGCGATGAACTGCTGCCGGGAGACTTGGTGTCCATCACACGCTCTCAGAATGATAATATTGTGCCTTGTGATGTTGTTATACTGCGCGGTAGCTGCATTGTGGATGAGAGCATGCTGACGGGCGAGTCTGTGCCGCAAATGAAGGAATCTCTGGAATCGTTGCAACAGTTGGATACCGAATTGGATGTCGAGGGTGAAGGCAAGCTAATGGTTCTATATGGTGGCACCAAAGTGGTTCAGCACACGGCACCAAGTAAGGAATCATTGCGTGCACCTGACGGCGGCTGCATCGGCTATGTTATTCGCACAGGATTCAATACATCGCAGGGCAAATTGTTGCGCACAATTCTTTTCGGAGCAAACCGGGCCACTGAAAACAATTCAGAGACCTTTGCATTCATTGCCTTTCTCATGGTATTTGCCGTTGCTGCCGCCTCTTATGTGTGGGTCAAAGGAAGCGAGGATCCGGAACGTAATCGCTACAAGTTGTTCCTAGAGTGTGCACTAATCTTGACCTCGATTATTCCACCCGATCTACCCATTGAACTAACGCTCGCCGTCAACACTTCACTGATTCAGTTAACCAAATTATATGTATTCTGCACGGAACCATTCCGCATTCCATTTGCGGGCAAGGTGCAAATCTGTTGCTTTGATAAGACCGGAACTTTGACCACGGATAATCTAATGGTGGAGGGTATTGCAGGTCTAACACCGAATGGTAAATGTGTGCCCATAGATGAGGCCGAGGATAGCACGGTTCAAGTGCTGGCCTGTTGTCATTCACTTGCCCTGCTCGATGACGGCCTTGTTGGTGATCCACTAGAGAAAGCAGCTTTGGCTGCCGTTGATTGGAACCTCACCAAGTCGGATAGTGTGATACCTAAGCGAAGCAAGCTCAAGCCTTTGCGCATAATCCAACGCTACTTCTTCTCATCGGCATTGAAACGCATGTCTGTGCTGGCCGGCTACCTGAAACCCTTTTCAAATGATATCAGCTACATTGGCGCTGTCAAGGGTGCTCCGGAGGTCATCATGGGTATGCTGAAGACGGTACCCAGTGACTATGAGAAGGTGAGTTAGATCAATTGTAAATTGTTATAAGGAAACTTATTGAAAGTATTCTTTTAGGTCTATTTGGAATACGCTCGTCGTGGCGCACGCGTCATGGCATTGGGCATCAAGGAATTCGGTGTTCTGGGAAGTCAACGTATTCGTGAGCTAAAACGTGAGGATGTTGAATGCGATTTAACCTTTGCCGGCTTTGTGATCATATCATGCCCCATGAAACCCGATTCCAAATCGGTAATTAAAGAACTCGTGCAGTCTTCGCATAAGGTGCTGATGATCACAGGCGACAGTCCGCTAACCGCTTGCCATGTGGCTCGTGAACTGCGATTCACCAATAAGAAATTGCTCGTTTTGTCGCCACCACAAGAAGGACGCTTGGAAAACTGGAGCTGGCAGTCTGTTGACGGAGATCGTACTTATGCATTGGAAGATGCCAAGGCCAGCAAAAGTATTTCCATGCTGCTGTCTACAAATGATCTTTGCATAACAGGCGAAGGATTGCTGCACTTAAAGGAGAATCACCATTCGTACATGCTTCAGTTGCTGCCTCAAGTCACAGTCTGTGCCAGATTTGCTCCCAAACAAAAGGAATACATTATCACGACATTGAAGCAACTTGGATATTACACGCTGATGTGCGGCGATGGTACCAACGATGTGGGTGCTCTGAAGCACGCTCATGTGGGTGTCTCACTGCTTACCAGTGCTCCAGTTAAGCGCAAACGCACTGATGAAGAACTGCAGCAGATCAATGCAGCAGCAACAGCAGCAGCTGCAGCTGCTTCGGCTGCCGCCAATCAACAACTGTCTCCAAGGGATCGTGCCTTGCGACGTCGTCAGGAGCATATCAATCAAACGCAGGCGCGTCTACAAAACGCCTTACGTGACATGGAAGAGCAGACAATGGTTAAGCTGGGAGATGCCTCAATTGCGGCACCATTCACTAGCAAATTGTCATCAATCATGTGTGGTAGGTAAAATGAATCGATAGTAAGCAAATGATAAACTAACACACGATTCCATTTGCCACAGTCAATCACATCATCAAGCAGGGACGTTGCACACTGGTCACCACATTGCAAATGTTTAAGATCTTGGCCTTAAATGCGCTCATTCAAGCCTATTGCCAGTCCGTGCTCTATATCGATGGTGTCAAGTTCAGCGATACTCAGGCTACCATACAGGGTATTCTGGTTGCTGCCTGTTTTCTGTTCATCACGCGCTCAAAGGTGAGTCTAGGCTTGGTTTATTCATAACTTGTGTGAATCTTATGGATTCTTGGATTTCTTTCAGCCCCTAAAAACTCTATCCAAAGTCGCACCACTGCCGAATATCTTTAACTTGTATACTATTTCGACCATTCTAACACAATTCGCTGTACACTTTGGCGCACTGTATTATCTGACTAGTGAAGCATCGGCGCTGGCGCCTCCTCGGTAAGCATAATTTGATATAATGTTGTTAAGCCTAGTGCTAACTATACTTTCTCTTGCAGAGTGGGCAAGGTTAAGCTCTACATTGACATGGATGCTGAGGAGAAAACCAAATATGATCCCAATATTGTCAGCAGCACGGTCTATATCATTTGCATATCACTGCAGGTGGCTACCATAGCGGTTAATTATAAGGTCGGTATTGGAATGAGTCTATCTGTATATAAATGCTTACTTATTGAGTCTTTGTCTCCCTAAACAGGGTCATCCATTTATGGAGAGCCTGCGTGCCAATCGCATGTTGATGTTTGCCATCGGTGCCTCCGGTGCACTTGTTGTGTTTCTCACCAGCGGTGCAATGCCTGGACTGTCGCAATTCTTTGAAATTGTCGACTTTCCATCAAGTGTAAGTAGTCTATTGATTGATTGACAGATTGACAGATTGATATTTGTTACTATATCGACTTCTATTTACAGTTCCGCGTAACATTGCTCACTGTGCTAATGCTCGATATTGCTGGCGCCTATTTACTGGATCGCATTTGTTCATTTCTATTTGGGGAAACGCGTCGCAAGTCCAAAGTCCTCAACTGTTAGATGTAGCACATACTAGTTACAGTAATAAGATTATAAAAAGCCCTACTAAATGATTTCAAAGTGGCAGCATGCGAGGCGTACGATTCCAGCTACATCCACCCCCCTCACAGACCACTTCAAAGAGTATATTTAGAATATCCCCTCGTTGTATGATTTTCGAAAATTGATAAGTTCTGTTCAAATGCAATTCTGAAGTAATGCTGCAAATAGTCTTGTAGGGTTTCTTTTCGGCGTCGGTTTCTTAAATGTTTAAATTTTGAAAAAAAAATAACAAAAACGAAAAATAGAGAATTGTTCTTTTCATATCTTGTTTTTTTTGTGCGTATTTATGTGTACCAATATGAGTATATAAATAGAAATCAAATATATATGTAAATATATATATGCGATTAGTAAAATTGATGTAAGATTTGTAACGGTAATAAATATAGTTAATAAATTGAAAAAAGTACAGTGAATAAACTGTAAAACATAAGCTTAGGTCTCATTTTGTACTTGTTCCTCCAATTTGGAATCCTCGAGCTGTTTGAACTGTATCAAAATGACCAAGTAGGTGGTTACGGCCGAAAATATCTATAAAATAATATTAATAATCATTATTTAGCAATTTGTACATATATTACGATCTTTCATGAACCTTAAACAGCGTCGAATTATCGATTGCAAAGAAACCGTAGGCCGTAAACTGTACCTCCTGCTTGATACTCTTGGTCAGGAATTTATCGATCTGTATAATTGGAATTGGTTTAGATAGTACCGCCCACTCAGGAGCACCTATTGAACTTACGATATTCTGAAACTCCTTGCTCTTGCCATAGACACGCGCCAGTATCTGGGATGTGGTGTTAGCCTGCAATGGAAAAAGGTGGGGCAACTCATTAACTGGATTGGTTATCGTCTAACTTCGTCGGCAACTCACGCACCTGAGCGGTGGTGGTACCACAACTACGCGATAGCAGAGCCAAAAGTGAGGTATGCAAACAGAGCCAGGCGAGGCACCATTGCAATATGTGTGTGGAAATGACGCCCCTATTGTTGGTGATCTGCACGAAGAGATTATACCAATTGGTGGTCACAGTATAGAAGGAATATCCCAGAAAGCAGACGATAATCAGGCTGCAGCACTCGTTGATGCCCTTGTAAATGCGCAGCAATTTGTTGTGTGTGCGATAAATGAAGAGCGAATCTTCGGGAAAGTTCTCCATATTGATGCGTCGACTCTTGGAACGATGCAGCTGCTGCTGCTGCTGCTGCTGCACATATGTGTATCCATTGAGCAGTTGATTGACAAAACGAAAGCGGATGCACACAATGTGCAGCAGGGCCGAGGCAAAGACAATGTAGGTGGCCGTCAGACCATTCTGCACGGCATAGAAAGCTATCAGGATGTACGACGTGGGTGTTATGGTTCCATCCACTGCATGAATCTTCAGTATCATTATATATGTCTGACAGCAGACAATTACGATCAGGAATTTAATCGAGAAGTTGCAACTATTGCCCAGCACAACGCCAAACTGACGACGCACCTCCTCGTCCAGCTTGAGGATTTCGTTCATGATATCCAAAATGCTCTTGGTATTGCGGGAGCAAACTAAAACCGCTGAGAGAAACGAGATAGAAAGAGAGAAAAACTCAGGCACAGCTCGAGGATAGTGAACCCTCACTCACTCAGTGTGTAGGTGAATATGCAGAGCAGCAGCTCAATCCATTGATTCACATTGTCCATTTCGTGCATGGAATAGAAGAGTTGCGCCGCATTGGGCGTCATCAGGCTGTAGATGTTGAATATGGTAAGGGCGTGGACGACGCCGCGCACAAAGAACGAATAGAACTCGTTGGTCTTGGTGGGTGGCCCCACCTCGTAGCTGGACAACTGCTCATAGAACGGCAGCAGGCCACTGGCCTTGAGCACCGCAAGAATTGTGCTGATGTCCTCGAAAACAGGATCATCTGCAGACTTAATGGGACGCGCAAAGGCATCCCTATTCTGCACACCACGGTAGGGAGAAACCCTGCGCGGATGCGATAAGTATTGCGTATGCAGACGCGACTTCTGATGATGCGATGTCATTTCAATAACCCAAGTGCTGGGACTCATTGCCGACGGAACACTGGTGACAGGACTCTATACCAAGTAGTCACAGTCCAATTGAAACACAAACGCGCTTATCTGATCTGGACAAATGTGCCGACATGGTCAACTCTTATCGTCGTCGGATCAGCTTATCGAGTGGGTGCATTAGGGTAATGAATTATTGGAAAACCAGCAGCAATGAAAACATTTAAATGCAATCAGGATTTGTGGACTCCATAAAGGACAGGTTGGGGAAGGGAATAGATCACAATCTTCTCACACTCACCTCCGAGGCCAGGCAATCGAAGGAGATGCATATGACGACCATGGTGCTTATCTCGGCCAGCACCCAGGCCAGGGAAAGTCCCACTGTCTCGTATCTCTTCTGCACATGGTTGGGCGTAGTTAGCGTAGCAAAGGCCAAGTAACTTTGATTGGTCACCGTGTAGAAGGAGAACCCGAAGAAGAAGAGCAACCCAACACCGACAATTGCATTAAGATTCTCCGTGATATAGCGAAATTTGCAGAACATCTCGATAAGATTACTCAACTCCAACCAATCGTCCTTGCCATAGGCATGTTTATGCTTCTGCGCGAACTCATCCAACCGCGTGTTGAGGAACACCACCCGCTGGGCCAGGCTCATAAGCATGGTGCGCAAATAGAGCGTAAATATGCAGGAGTAGATCATCTGTAGGCCATAAATCGAGGTCAGTGTGGCCTGACGCAATGGCGAAATGTCGCTAAGGAAGTGTATGTAGTAGAATCCCACCATGACAACGTTAGCCGAGACGAACAAGATTAGCGCACTGAGATACCGACATCGATAGACCTGTCCATATCCTTGCTCCTCCAGATACTCATCCATTTTCAAGATATCACGTATCGTGCGATAATGTTTGGATGAATTGAAAATGCTGGCAACTATCATTGTTGTATAGCTGATAATGCAGAACAAGGTCTCGATGGTGCGATTCATATCCTCCGTTTCGCCTTTAATGTGCTTCATCAACTTGTATTCGCTGGACGAGAAGAGCACATCCTGGGCCAAGAAAAACGATGAGACCACAACAAGCAGGCACAGTGCACGTGCATATAGCTTGCCCTTTAAACTTTGCTTCAAGTTATCCGCATGTTCGCCATACAGAAAGGGCAGCAGACCGCACAGCTTGGAGGGCGTGGCCACAAAAAGTAAGTCGCGAAAGATTAGCATGACCGTCGAGCAGGGAACGCGTGAACAAATTGAGCTTGGAGCTCATGGAGTCACAGGGTCTTTACGGGCCGTTCCTTTCCTTCATTATCTAGGGATGCCCATGGCATTTTGGAAATTTAGGGACTCTCATTATATTCAAATGGTGTTGTTAGAGTTAATCGGGATCGATTATGGCAAACATTTCTGGCTATACTTTTCATTTGGTATATTTGCTAGGGATTTCGTAGGTTTACGGAGTTAAGATTGTACAAAAGGATACCGTCTTTATAAGATCCCCATAAGATTTTTCCAATTTAACTAGTTCTGTTTTCTACAGAGTTGCAGTTAGGTAAACATGAAAGGTCTAAAATGTTTTATCTATTATATTCTTTTCTTTTTATTAAACTTAAGATTTCAGGTTAGATATTGAAAAGCAGAGATTCGAACTTCTATACCTTTTTGCTTGTATTATTTCTACTTCCTTTCCTTTCTATTCTTTCCTTACCTTTCTATTCTCTTCACTTTCCTTTCTTTCCTTACAATAAATTCCCCAAAATTCCCTCCAAAGACTTCTGAAATATGCCAACTTCTTATGTCGCTAATTAACAGCTCATAAATCATAAGCTGCGAAAGAAGATAGTCAAGGCGAAAATGCTGCAAAATGTTCTTTGCTAAGCCCGGATAATACGCCCAGAGATTCTATGCGATGTAGCGTGGTATGTTCTACTAATACCTACCCTCAAATATGGTGTGTAATTGTTATGTATTATCGCCTGCCCGCATCGAATAAAATGGGAATATATTTGTCACACCTATTGCTCTCCCATAAATAACTTGCCCACCCGCCCACACAAGGGCGCTCTCCCAACACACACACACACAGAGAGACAGAGTTGGGAGAGCTGCTGGGAGATGCGATGTAGATACCTGCGCCTCGTGCTCGGCCTCGGCAATTTTCCACCCCTAATGAGGAATTGCAATTCTCAATCAATTCGACGCGCCGGGGACGCCCGCCCCCGCCTCCGCCTGCGCCCTCATCTTTAGCTTTATATTTGGGGAGAAACTGGCACGCTGTTGCTTTATTGTTGTTGTTGTTGTTGTTGTTGGTGCTGCTGCTGCCGCTGCTGCGCTGCTCTGACGTCACGACAAGGCCGTGGTCAACGGCCAACGGCAACAGATACAGACATCATCGCACACAGTGCGAACGCAGTGGGCCGAGCCGAGCCGAGCTGAGCTAAGCTGCGTTGTTATCACCAGGCAACATCAAGGCGCAATTAATGCGAAAATAATCAACAAAGCGGATTAAAGGAGAAACAAAAACACACAAAAAAAAGGAGAGAGAAAAACGCAAGTGAAAAGCGAAAGAAATAAATCAATTGGAAAGCTTTGCGAAATTGCGAATTGCGAATTGCGAATTGCAAATTGTATTTTGAACGCGTTTGTCATCATGTGGTGGCTGCTGACGCCGCTGCTGGCGCTGCTGATGCTGCCATTATCGACGCTTGGCCACGCCCACTATACCAGCAGCGATGTCATCTATCATGCACTGCCCCATTTCTGGACAGGCGTCGGTCTGTGTCCAGCTGGTGAGATCGAGCATGAGGCAATTGCTGCCTCGCTGGAGGAGCCGGCAATGCAGCTGAATCTGCGCCAGATTGCCGCATTGCCTGTGGGAGCGATAACACACATACGCATCCATTGGTTGCTCGAGCTGGTGCACTTCCTCGAGTACAATACGGAGGGTGTGCCCAATTATGATTTCGAGAGATTCGACAAATTTGTCGACTTTCTGCAGGAGTTGCGACTAGCGCCAGTGCTGGAGTTCATGGCCAATCCGGGGCAGGTGTTCACTGCTAATCCCGAGCGGAATTGGTTTCTCTGGGAGCACTTTGCCAAGACCACAATCAATCATCAGTTGGGTAAGCCAAGCCACGGTGGGGGCAAGTGCAGTGATTAATGTTGTTTCCTCCTCCTCGGGCTGCAGCTCGGCATGGCGCCGCTCGTTTGTCCAACTGGCGCTATGAGACCTGGAACGAGCCAGATTTGCGCACATACAATAGAATCAACTTTACAGCCGAGTCCTATTTGGAGTATGTGCAGGCAGTGCGTCGTGGCCTGAGCATGGCCGGCGGCAGACGCAAATCCAAGCGACAGCAGCAACTCTATCGTGCCCTACGTGGTCCGGCGGGCCTGTTCAAGTCGCAGGAACGTCATCCGCTCTGCTGGCAACTGCTCGAGGTGTGCAATCAGCAGCTGGTCAAGTGTCCCATCGATATACTCACCTATCATCGCAAGGGTCTGGATGGCAGTGCCACAGAAATTCTAAACGGTTCACTGTCGCTGCTCTCCAAGATCTACCACGACTATCCGCAGCTGCAGCAGCTACCGGTGGCCAATGAGTAAGTTGGGAGGATTAGGGAACACTTGTGCTCCAATTTTGAATTCTGCCCTTTCGCAGCGAGGCAGATCCCATTGCTGGCTGGAGCACACCGCGTGACTTTCAGGCAGATGTGCGCTACGCAGCCACCTTGATGTCCACCGTGATGCTGCACTGGCATGCCAAGCTCGCCGGCGGCGGTATGTCGCAACTGGAGTCCATTAGCCATGACAATGCCTTTCTTAGCTATCATCCGCACGAGTTCAGTCAGCGGTAAGTCATGGCGAGCAAGGTTACTCCAGGTTACTCCAATCTCTTCCGCCCTTAGCACCCTGCTGGCGCACTTCCGCATGAACGAGACGCAACCGCCGCACTCGCAGTTCGTGCAGAAACCCGTCTACGCGGCACTGGGCATGCTGGCCAAGCTGGGCACAAGAGCCGCCGATCTGGAACTAGTGAACATGGACAGCAAGCACAGTGTGCAGGTGCTGCGCAGCATCTCCGGCAATGGTGTAGCCCAGTATATGGCCACCATCTTCCTGAGCCCCGAGCAGGCGGGACCACAACTGACCGCGTATCATCACAAGTACACACTGAACATGTCCATAGCCAATGAGTCGGCATTCATCACGGAGCTGCTGGTGCCGCACAGCACAGATCCCATGCATGTGTGGCTACAGGCCGGCAGTCCTGCCTATCCAAATGCTACGCTGCGTGCAGCAATGCGACGCGCACAGACTCCGCGACTCTACGAAACGGGTCCCATCTGGCAATACAATAGCGAGCTGGTGGTGAACTCGGCCAGCTTGCCGCTGCCTTGGGTGATGCTGCTGCGCGTCTGCTCGGCTGCGTGGCCCAAGCTGAAGCGACCGCAGCAACTGGAAATTGTGGAGGTGACCAGGGGCGAGGTCTTCATCAGCTGGAGCGAGCATCCGCGATCCACACAGTGCCTGAAAAGCTATGAGGTTTGGTTTCGAGAGCGTGACACCTCCGCCGATTGGCTACTCATATCGCAGGGTTGGCATCTGCCCTATCCATCATTCCAATACGCACCTGCTGCCAATGGCAGCGTTAATGGTAAGCGCATCCTTTGGCTTAGTCAAAGAAGTTTGTAAAATATTTTTGCTTTATTTCTCTTTCGAACAGGTTTCTATAAGGTGCGTGGCGTGGATGTGTTCAACGAGCGCAGCGCCTTCTCGCAAATAGTCGAATATCTGGAGTTGTAATTGAAAAAAAAATCTAACAGACCTTAATTATTATACATATATGGGTTATATTAACATATCGGGCATATTAGATGAAACATAATCAGGCCGCTTGCATTGGCCACTCGCCGTGCGCTGTGCTCCAATACAATCTTTCACCCTGTATCTCTATCTCTCTCACTCTCTATTTCCGTCTCGACTCAATTGGAATGGAACTGACTATACAAAATGGGGCACAAATCTTCGGAGCAGCGCTACGTCTTGTTCGCAATACAAGTATATCTCATATACATAAATATTTATATAAATATACATATAGTGTTTGTATGTGTTTTGTTTTTGTGTAATACAATTATTAGTGCCAAGAAACGGAGGCCAAAGCGTACAAAAAAGCGTTTAACAACTGACAATTTTCTTTCCTTCTGTTTTTGGGATAAAAAAAAAGTATATATATATATATATATATAAAGCGTTTTCCGGCTCAGCCCTCGGCATCCAGTACCAGCCACTTCTCGTTGATGTGCTCGATCTGTTTGGTCAGTATGGGATTGCGCACACGCACCTTAATCTCCAGTTTGCCGCCCACCTGTTTGCGTCCCTCCATCAGCTGTAAATACAAAAAACATAAACAATTAGGTATACTCTTTGCATATGCTATAAAGCTATTCCATACTCACATCGTACGTATCGTGTATATCACAATTTGTCTCCAGCGGCGCCAGCTTGACATTTACCGTGCCGATTAGCGTGTCGGATCTCAAGAATCCTCTGAAACAACATACGGGCAGTTTACGACTTAGTCCACAACAATCAATACTGCAGCTATTTGGTTTTTTGATTTTATTTTGTTTATATTGAGCGATATTTTTGCGTAGCATTGAGCGTATTTGAAATGAGTTTTTTTTTTTTTTTGTTGGGATTCGTGGCGTAAGAATTTGTAAAACATATTGATTAAAATTCATTTGAATTGGGTGAACAATGTTTGATTCAATGGGAATATGTGAGCGTAAGCAGAACATGGCAAAGCTCTAAAACAAAACTAATTTCAAACTCAAGAACAAAACTAAATTTTACCATAACCGAAAGTAGGTAGTACATTTTTCAAAGTGTAAAATAAATAGTAATAATAAATGTAATAATAAATATATTTTATAATAATTTGCAAATTATAATTTCAATTTTTGTTCAAGCTATAAATTTTAATTTAAAAGTAAATCGGAAAGAATTCGAGATATGACTATTAATGGTTTAACTACTTGAATGTTTCATTTTGAAATAATTTGTGTAATATTCCAAAACTGCTTTACTTTGCTTTGAGCTGCAATGGATGGTTAAAGAACCCTTCATGCAGACTATACGATATGTTTATCAAATGAGAGTTCTACTTGAATAAGTTCTTCCGTTTTACCTAGGTTAATTGATATGCGTATGCGATAGGCATTAGTACGAAACAATTGTTTATTGTGCAGTTAATTGCGATTAGTTCGTATCGTATGGTTCGTTTGACTCACCCTCGAGAATAGATCTCGAACTTGACGCCATGACGCTTGATGATGCGGTTAAATTGCCGATTGCCACGTTGAATATCCACCTTGAAACGTTCATTGTAGTCGGGGCTGTCGGTGTCCTTGATAACATTTGTTTTTGCCCGGAAGAACTCATCCTACATAGCGGAAAATCGAAAGAAAGTTAGATAAGAATACACAGAAGGGTTTTATGGTTGCAGCTTACATTCAACAGCGGATGCTCGATGCGCACATAGGTGTCCACATCCTTGGGATTGGCCACATTGTAATTGATGCCACGCACTACAACAATTTCGAGCTCATTGTCCGTCAAATCCGTATTGCAGTGTACTATATTGAAGGAACGCTTCTCATAGTGAAACTTGGGCAGTGTGTGATTCTTGCGCTTGGAATAGCGCACCAGATCCAAATCCTTTTGCACTGTTAGTGCGAGATTCTCGAATCTATTCATGCCGGCAACATCGCCCATTGCCTTGTGATGATCCCGTGTATTTTTACACATCATTAACTGCTTAGCCAGTTGCTCCTCAATTCGCACACCAATCTCACAGATGTCATCACCAGGATCACATTCCTCTGCAGACACAATGGCAAACGATGACTCCAGACTGTCCCGTTGTGAAGGCGGCACAGGAAGCTGTGAGTTGTAAAAGCGTCTTTAGTGGTTTTTTGAATTGTATTCCGTTTATCCAAAAAGATACACTTACCGTGTTGAGATCCACCGGCAAGCCACTGCTAGCCGCATTCAACAAAGACTCGAATCCCTTATAGATTTTTAAATATTCCTTGGCTTGATCGATTTCCCCAGCTTTCTTAGCGGCAATTGCAGCCACTTTGAACTCCTTTTGCCGTTCGAGTAGCAATTTCATTTGTTGTTCGGCCAGATTACTCTTTTGATGGTTGCCAGAGGTGCGCGTCGTGAGCTCCTTGGACGGTGGCGACGTGGGCGCCTTGCGCACTCCAGTTGGCGTCGCATTGCCCGAGCTAGTGGGCGTGCCACCAGCTGATGTACTTGCTGTAGCAGGCGGCGATGCAGGCGACATGGGTGGTGATGTGGGCGCTGTTGCAGGAGCTGCAGCAGGGGCTGCACTTGGTACTGGAAGTGGTCCAAAACCTGGCGTTGGCAGCTCATCATAGGCCACAGGTCGTCCGGCTTTATATTGTTTGATTGCATCTTCATACTGTTTCACCATGCGTCCATAGCGACGCGCCTTGCCGCCGTTGCTCTCGGCCCTTGCTTCTGCCTCGATGGATTTGTATTTATCCAATCGCAGCTGCAGTTCTTCTAGCATGGTGGCGGGTGCTGCAGATGTGTTGGCAACTGGTGCTGGTTCTGCTGGTGCTGGTGGAGTTGGCGCAGTTTCGGGCGCTGCTCCACCAGCGTTTGCTCCTTCCTGCATCTTTGCCATGAACGCAAGGAATTCAGCGGGTGGCGGCGGCATATCACTCAGATCAACTTCTTGGCCATCTTCGCACATTTTGACTACCACATCAAATTGCTTGACCACACGCAAAAACTGTAGAGCAGTTGCTGTATCGCCGCTGCGCTTGGCTTGCACTGCGGCCGCTTTGTATTCGGCCTGGCGACTTCGCATTTCTGAGACCAAAGGATTAGCAGGCGCCGCTGGTTGCGTAGGCGTTACTGGAGCAGGTGGCGTACTAGGTATCTTTTCTGCTGGAGGTGAGCTCGGAGTAGGTGGCGCAGGGGCTGCACGCGTCGGTTGCTTTGGCTCCTCTGGCATAGGTGCGTCTTCAGGAGGTGGTACGCCAGCGGGCTTTACGCTAACCTCGGGAGGAATGTCATCGACATTGATTGTCTTTCCAGCTGCCGCCTGTTTATGTAGATCCTGCAGTGTCTTAAGACCACGTGCGTATCGTCGGGCCTTAGCCGATTCTCCTGCTGCCTTGGCATTAGCCTCAGCCTGCTTGTACATTTCCAAGCGCTGCTTAATTATGCCCAATGTGTCGACAGTGGTTGTGGGCAGAAAAGTTTGCACTGGCTCTGGATCAGCTGCTGGAGCAGCAGGTGGTTGCTCTGGCTCCTCGACATCTTCGCCGCCCGTAATGCCATGCAACTCGCCCAACAGATCAGTGTCATTCTCAAGGGCATCATCGTCGTCATCATCGCTGACATCACGCAAACTATCAGCTATCATTTTGTCCAAATCACTGCTTGGCATCAATTGGGGTTTTGGTTTTGGCTTTGGCTTTCGTCCTCCACCACCAGCAATTGCAGCTAGTTCAGCTTCCAAATCGCTATCACCCGCATCATCGTCATCACCATATCCAGCGCTGGGATCAAAGTCATCCGGTATTTCTGTTAAACCGAACTGATAGGAAAGGGAAAGTATGAGTCATAGTAATAAATAGACAAAGCAAGAAGTCAGACTGTTATTTACCTGGGACAAATCATGTTGTCGCCGCTTTGGAGGCTCTGGCTTTTTTCGTGAGAACATTCTAAAATGGTTTTAAAGACGTACCTTAAAACTATGACTTTAGTTTAAGCACTATATCCCCTTTGTTCTAAAAAATATACCCTAAATTGCGATGCAGTTTTACGCACCAGACAATAACAAAATACGCTGTTATCGAATCTAGAGATGGGTGTTTTCCCGCTCTTTGCAATTTTTGAAAACCATTGTGATGGTCTTGGTCCTAACACAAAGCAGTGCTATAATTAGGGTAATTGGAGAAATAATGATTTATAGTTTACATGATTAAGCCCGTTTATTATTTTGGGGCGCCAAGATAAGACGATATATCTCGCTTAGCTTAGGAGATATTGGCCCCGATAAATTCACGATTGCCATACAATCTGCAGGCTATAATAATGAGTGTGACCAGGTTTCAAAAAGTAGAATAACCCAAATGTTTACCATGTAGAGCTGCATGGCTACGGTCTCATTGTTAAGTTAAGGTGTTTGCTTACAGTTTCATTTTAAAAATATTTGCTAACTGACAATTCAGTTTAAAAATATTTTTTTCGACATCTATAAGAAACCGCCGTCAAACCTTGGCACCACGGAGACAGCACTATTGCAACAGTAAATTATCCCAATTTAAAATGTTTATTTTTATGATATCGAAATGTTTTTAAACAGAATACCGCAAATGTTTCTTATCGATAACACAAAGTATCTAATTTGCCAATTGAGATCTTTTGTCTCATTCGCTAGCTAACTGTTCGCAGTAAACGACGGTTTGTGTTCAATGTAAGTAGCGGGATTTTTGCAATGACGTAAATATATGTGTATGAAAAAAATATTGATTAAGTGCTATTAAAGTTAAATAATAGTTTTGTGTGAAACACCTTGAAAAATCGCATTATAAATGATCTGAATGTTGTGAGCGAGCTCTAAAGCAAATTATCGATGCAAATTATTTTTTTTTGGGGGTTGTTTGCGTTACATAAACGTCTGATGCTTCCTATAGATGCTTGTATGTGGGTGTGTGCGTGTGTATCTGTATACGAAAATGTTATGTGAGTGTTAAATGAACAAAGGTGCTAAAGTTAGCAAATATATAGTACAAATGATCTTTATTACATTCATTTGCATAATTTCCTTGATATGCGTGAAAAGTCACATTGGCATCGAAAAGAGCGCGAGTCGATTACATGAGCGATCATTTCGTATCGCACTCTTTCGAGCCAAATCCGCGCTTCATTTTTGCACGCCACGTGGTTGTTGGACAAGTTGTAACTCCTCTCTTTTAGGCGCAGCTTTGTCTGTCCACTGGGTCTTTTTCATTTACATATGATTAGAGGTCGATTATGTAAGTGGGTCAGACTATTTGCAAGAGCATTGGCCCAATTTCACGCATCTCCCAACGATGCACACCCACCCACACACACACAGGTATATACATATATACATATGTACTTCTCTTTATGTATGTTATGTGTACTTGCTCACTCTTTGGCCAGCTTCCAATGCAATTCGCATAAAGAAAAAGTGATTTTAGATCTCATCAAGGTCGCCACTAGACGACATTGCCACTTTTTATGTAATACATACGTCCTCCACACTCTGCTCGCTCTCACTCTCTTTGCTATTCTCTCTATGCGCTCTATTCTGTGTGTGCGTGTATTTGTGTGGGTGACTAACTTGCTGCAGTCACATGCAATACACGTTCAAGTTCGCGTAACTGCACGCAATTCCGTTAGTCACAACACGAGCGACAGAGACCCTGAGAGCTGCTTAGTCGATTCTCTTTCTTTTTCTCTGGAATTTCTCGCCTGTTGCTGTGCGGCAGCGAAAAACGCGTCAACGAAAACATGTGATCGGCTCGTGTGTGTGTGTCTGTGTGTGTGTGTGCACGTTTGCGTGCGCGTCTGGTGACGTATTGTCTCTCTTAGTCTTGTGTAAAGAGCAATGAATGAACTCTGTGCGGGCAGATTAAGGTGCAAAACGGCGTTAGATAATAAAGTATAGTAAAAATGTTTGTCCCATGGTGCATTACTAATTGCTGGCCTTATCAGCGCGACACGGGCACGTTAATGCGATATTTTGATAAGAATAAGAGCAGCCACTCAGCTCACTCAGCTAACTTTACCAATTGTTATATATTATTTGTTTACGTAACGTTATTAAATATTTCGCACTCATCGTTGATTTCTGCCTCATTCGTTTCAGTCGAGTCGGTGTTAACACATCAAATACATTAAAGCTATAATGGGCGTGCCAGCTGGTGATGTTGAGAAGGGCAAGAAGCTGTTCGTGCAGCGTTGCGCACAGTGCCACACTGTGGAGGCCGGTGGCAAGCACAAGGTTGGACCCAATCTGCATGGTCTGATCGGACGCAAGACCGGCCAGGCGCCCGGTTTCGCCTACACAGATGCCAACAAGGCCAAGGGTATTACCTGGAACGAGGATACGCTCTTCGAGTATCTGGAGAACCCCAAGAAGTACATCCCCGGCACCAAGATGATCTTCGCCGGTCTGAAGAAGCCCAACGAGCGTGGCGATCTGATTGCCTACCTGAAGTCGGCCACCAAGTAAATCCCGAATCCCACACGTACCTTATCAACACACATACACCATCCCCCCACACACACACACACAGACGCAACTAGCTCCAACTCTGTATTATGTGCTCGATTTGATGGGAGGCGACGTGGCAGCTGTGCTAATCTTGACGATGTTGATGCCATGTGTGTTCCGGTCACAATAGATGAAAAAGAAAACCAAGAAAACAACAAATACAGCAGAACTTAAACTACAATTATATTAATTTAAAGTTTAAATAGGACAATTATATTATTTAATTTTAAAAGTGGAAAATACTAAATAATTTAAAAGTGTATAATTGTAATGACCACGAAAGGAAGAACAACAAAAATTAAATAATTTAAACAACAACAACAAATCAAAGATTGTTTTCTTACTGATCGAAGAGAGAATCCTCTGGAAGTCTCCTTATCTTACTTTAAAGAGCGTAAAAAGCTTTGCATACCTATGGGGAATCACATGTCTGTCAGTGTTGCCAAGCTAGCCTTTTTAGCTGCAAGTGCCAGAAAACAATTAAATTTAGCCTTTTTTCACAATGAATATGATTTGGCTTTTTAACCATTTCTTTTTGTGTTTGTCGAAATGTGCGTAACAGGCAGAAGAAGGCATCTGCGACCCCATAAAGTATATATATTCTTGCTCAGGATCACTAGCCGAGTCGATTAAGCCATGTCTGTCTGTCTGTCTGTATGAACGCCTATATCTCAGAAACTAAACCAGCTAGAGCCACCAAATTTGGTGACAACACTCATGTGGGTCATACGCTGTGAAATTTTTAATAAAATTTGGGCCACGCCTACTTCCGCTCCCGAAAATCGATAAACCGTATAGCAAGCGCAATAATAAAGCTACAGTATTCAGTTTTGGTGTGTATGATAACTATCACCACCTAAACGATCGCTGAAAATTTGTTTCCGATCGGATTATGAACATAAGAGTTATTCAACGTGTTATATCATACTGCGCCCACTGCAAGCAAGCAACTGCTTGGACTGCTTGGCGTCTAACTGAAAATGATATGTGTTGTTTATTATTTTTCTTTGAAAAACACGTTTAAAATTGTTTAAAATATATTGAAATATAAAAAGATATTCCGTTTACGTTTTACAATTATGTAGACTTTTTTATTTTCAAAAAAATATATCATACACTTTCTTTACATAACAACTGAACTTTATTTTGATGTGTTCGATTAAATGTTCTGCCATTTATGCCACACGTGATAATAACATTTACAATAATATTGCATTTTTCTTTATTCGTTTGATTTATTTATATAATTTGCTTTAAAAAGAAATACTTTATAGGTTTTTTTTTCTCAAATTTGCATGTGAGCCAATGCGAATATATATAATTGTATATGTATAATACAAATTTTACTATAGACTTGCAGAATGCGTGGGACAAACTTCGTACAGCTGCGCAAAGGCTACTTAGCATACGCATAATTTTAATAAACAAAGAATAAACAGTAATAATAACAAAAAAAAAAACATTGACATAGATGTATATAGAGTTTTTCGGTGTAATTATCTCTGTTGCTCTTCCTCTTCCTCTCTCTATCTCTGTCTCTGTCTTTGTATACATCGTCTCTCTCTGTCTGGTTGGTGTTCGGAATGCCAAGCAAAGGGCATCATCAATTCAACAAGTTTAGAATGCTGGGCACCTTGATTGCAACTTAAAGTTTAAAGATTAGGAAAGAATAAAAGACATGCGCTTAATGGGTGTACCAAGAAGAGAAGTACAAGTAGTAAACAATTAACGATGATGCAAGGAGTCCGGAGTGGAGTCAACTTTTACTCCCCTCCGGCTCTTATTGTAAGTTAAGTTTGATGGCGACTGTCGACCCTTGGCTAACTCTCGGTTGTTGTACATGGTAGCTGTGTGCGATGTTAGGTGTGTGTTTTGGAGGGTGTGTGTGTCGCTTAGGCCTTGCCAGCAATGGGTGCAGCGCCTTGTTTCTGGTTCTCGTTCTCCTTCTCCAGCTGCTTGCCCAGGTATTCCCTTTTTGAGTTAGAAAGAGAGAGAGAGAGAGATAGATAAGCAAAAATCACAATTTAATTTCGAAAAATTGAATGAATTTTGAGTTAGGCTTGAAATAATCTAGGCTGGCATTATGGGCGGTATAATGTGAGTATGCGTATCGAGCGGCACCTGGGTGCGAGAGGTGGTATAAGACAAGATAGACGCAGTGCCATACTAACCAATTGTGTACCATCAGTTTCTGCACGGCCAGCAGAGCTTCGTAGCGCACATTGGGATCCTCGTGGCCCAAGTGTTGCATGACAATCTGTTTGCCGCCAAGTTGCTCCAGCACGCTGCAATGGGAAATCTCTTTAGGATCTGTACATCATGGGGATTAGCTTCAAGTTGAACTTACTGCTTGCCGCGAGGATAGTGACGCACATACTCTCCAATGTCGAAACAGGCCACGGACAAAATGATGGCATCCTTGGAGGTCTCCAGCAGATGGACAAGTATGCGCAGCAATTCGTAGTTCTTCTCGTTGAGACGCTGAGCATTCTCACGCCAGAACTTGGCAGATTTATGCACTGGCGACCATTCCAGACGACCGCTGCGCACCTCGGTGGCATACTCATCGAACGAGCTTAGATCCTGCACAGAGTTCTGCAATTTTTCGCTTAGATATTCCACATCAGCAGTGATGTCCTCATCGTCGAAGCGACGCTGTTCCAATATCGACAACTGCTTCAACACCTTGCACTGGACCATGGCAATGCAATGATCCTTGGCCACCGATGAATCTTCAGGCTTCTCGATCAAATTACGGAAAACGGCCAATATGATGCGTGTCACCTTCTCTTTGGCACAATCGCTTAGAATATCAGCCAATATGGGTATGACACTGAACTTGTTCATCTTGGCGGCCAGCAGGGGATTGAAGGTGAGCACCCACAGGCAGAAGACCAATTGGTATTGCACCTATGAATAAGAAATCGAATTTAAATTGTACCAAACAATTTACATATTTCAATTTCAAACTCACCTGGAAGTTCACACGTGTCGAGAGGATGCGGATCAGCGTGCTGATGCCATCGACGCTGACGAAGGCGAAACGATACTCATCCACGCGCAGCATCATCTGCAGGCAGCGTGCCACAGACTGAATATACTCGTTGTTCTGTGAAGCGAGAGCGGCAGGGTATTAGTCATGGTCGATTCGTTGAATTGCATATGCGATTCGTGCGTTTTAGTAGCAAGTTAGTTATGACAGTTTTTCTAGAATTTTTTTTTTTTGCAGTTTTTTTTAATGATTTTCATTTTTTTTTTTTTTTTTTGGTTTTTTCTAATTGACAACCAAAGTTGTTTCTAGGCGCTACAACAACAGCAACACAACAGTTACTACAGCTACAGTTACAGAGTGAAATAGAGAGAGAGAGGGAGAGAGAGAGAGAGAGAGAGAGGGAGAGTAATAGAAATACAGTGAAGAAGTGAGCTCTAAAAAAATCACTACGTAGTTGCAATTCAGTTGCCGAGAGAGGACTCCACCAAGACGAGAAGGACATAGATATCTGTTGCCGTTTTAGTTCGTTTACACCGTCACCGTTATTCAAAAAATTCACCGTTACCTTAACCATACACACTCGTTTGTTTTACTCGCATTATAGCATAACTTGCTGTTGCTCGCTTTGGTTTTATTTTGTTTTTGTTTTTGTTTAATTCAAATCGATGGTATTTAGTGGGGTTAGTAGAACAATTAGGTATTTAGTCTCAAACAGACACACACGCGCACACACACACAGCACACGGCCAGTGCGTTAAGAATCATAATATTTTTTTTGAAATTTCTTAGATTTTTCCTGTTATCAGTTAAGGTGTTAAAAAACATCAACTTTTCCCTTTACCTCATATTATAACTGTTATGTTAAGAGAAATGTGTTCTATGCGCAGTGCTGCCCATTGACGGGCGAGCGGAATTGGCAGCACTGCTAATAATGCGAATAACCACGCCCAGTATTTACAAGCTGTTATAAACTGTTATATATTTCTTTGGGATTCCTTTCTAGCGCGACTTGTGTGTGTGTGTATGCGTGCGTGTGTGTGTGTTGCTTCGCTTTGTTGTTTGTGTGTTTGTTTCCTTTTGTTTGCGCGTGTGTGTTTTTGTGTGTGTGTGTGTGCGTGCGTTGTTGTGGGTGAAGTGGTGATTTGACAGCTTTTTTGAGGCTGCAGTTGGAATACCGGTATAACACATTTGCCATCCTGCTGCGCATCGGAGGAGGAGCGTACCTCGCGGTAACTTTCATTGGCCAGATCATGGCGTTGCTGCAGCTGCGCCACACTGGGACTGTACTGGTTGCCGTGATGATCTTTACCATGCTGTCCATGCGAGTGCACAATGATCGTTTGCGCCCGCTTGGCCAGCTGGGCCATCTCTTGCAAATAGGCAGTGCTCTGAGTGCAGGCGGGGCGGGGCAGCAAGTTCAGATTCAGATTCAGATTCAGTTCGGTTCGGTTTTAGCGTTTGGCGTGTGTGTTTCAACAATGATTTGTTGTTGTTGTTGTTGTTGTTGTCGTTGTTGTTGTTGTTCAGGTTCAGGGGCGGGGGGTACGAGGATTGTAAATTGCAATAAAATTAAAATACATACAAGAAAATATGTTGTTTCAGAAAAGGTGCATTTTACAGTTGACTTTGACGAGGAAGAACACAGAGAGAATTATATATATATATATAGACAGATATATAGAAAGAGAGATCGAGGATTATTTATTCATTTCGTTTGATTTTCATTTGTTTTTTTTTTTGTTTTTTTCTCGTCTCTTTCTTTGTGTGAGAATGCGGTGTGCGGTGATTAGGACAAGACGTAGAATTTTGAATTTTCTCAACGGTTATACGAACATCATTGATGGAAAGTTATATATACATATATATTGTTTCCAAATAGTATCGAATTTATGGTGCGTGATACAATGTGAGCTCATTTGTGTGTGAGAGAGAGAGAGACAGAGAGACACGAGAATTTCAGGGCGTAGAACGATGTTGCCTGCCCTGAGTAACCACGGTTATTTAACGGCTCATTTTTAGAGTTTTTTGACGAGTTTCTTTCGAATATTACATATTGGTAGATATTGTTGTTTAGTGCACAAAAGTAAAGCAAGCAAAACTAGCAAAGCGTGCGAAAGATTATTGGAGTAATTAGGCACAGTAAATGCAACTCTGGGAGTAAAATAACAGCATAATTGAACTGTTATACAATGGGTAATAGGATTAGAAAATAGTATAGACTGTTATATAGTTAGTTATTATGGGGATTGTTTGTTGTGTATTAACTTGTATAAGCTAAGGTATCAACCTCAGTGTACAATCTTTATAAACAATATATTCTATTTACAAAACAATGTAGCATGCACACAAATCATGCTCTGGGTGGAATCTATTATATTAGTTAATTCTGATTTAGCTCGCAAGAACGCATCAAACATGGAAAATCATATTATAGATTAACAGTTGACTGTTCAATCACTGGATTATTGCGTGATCTATAAGTTGAAATCAGCACTAGAAACTGAAACCCAGAACTACGCAAAACTTGAAATAATCAGAATCAATATTAAGAACTCAACGAAAAAACTGGCATGCTGCATGCAATCACAAAGATAAAGGTGCTGCAATACCTCCTACTGGGAGTGTATTCCGATATTGTATATACAACATAGACATGCAGTTTGGGAAAAGTTTGGGGGAAAGTGGAACTGGGAATTGAGTACAGCTTGTGCTGCGGCCTACTTACATTGGCGGCCAACTGATCCTTGAGGAACTGCAAGTAGAAGTTCAGATCGGACTTGGGCATGGTCTCGTGACCCCAGCAGGCGAACTTGGCCAGAATGCGCGATGCCATGTTGACAATGAAGCCATCCTGACGGTTCAGCAGATTGAGGAATGGACCCCACACGCACTGCTTAATCTTGCCCGATGTTTCGTGGAAGAGATCCACACGTGAGCGATCCTCCTGCAGCAGATCGTCCAACAGCACGAGAATATATTGAATGGTCGCGTCCTTGGACAGATGCGAGACAAGATTCAGCAAAGTCTTAACCACTTGCGTGGGGTTCTGAGCCAGATAGGCGGCGCGTGATTTGTCCAATGAGCTAATGGCCTGATAGTCCTCCTGGCTGATCATCTGCGATTGCATGTACGAGGCCCAGTTAATGGTCCTGGTGCGTATATCGGCAGCCTGCTGCTGCAGCACCGAGGTGGCAGCAATCATGTCTGCAAAAAAACAACAATCAGACAATTGATTGCAAATGCATTTTTACAGACATTCAGCTGACAAGGGAGTGCGAGGGTGGCGCTGCACTGGCACCACTTCGATTTTTCACAGAGGTCAGCTGCCTCATTCGCCCCCTTTTTTTTTTTTTTTTTTTCGTTTGCTTACCAATGTTTTCCTCGGGAAGATACAGTGCGGTAGTCATTTTGCTGTTGGCTGTTTTCTATGTGTGTAGAGTGTAAAAAGTATTGCGCGCCTGTGCACACAATTTCAAGCAAAATCTAGAGAAAAATATATAATTTATTAGAAATTACGAGTGTCTTTTCACACTAATGCGACAGCACCGAAATTCAGCTGACTGGTCTTGTGACTTATTCGCCGTGTTCGCCGTACCCCTGGCGTTGCCACCTGCTTGGCATATGTGTGTGTTGCCACTGCACTGTGAATGGCAATAAGTATGCGGTGGTGACACATGTAAAGCATACACAATTCAAATAAAATAGTTTATTGTGTTAAGAAAATAAATAAAGAAATATTGACAAACAACTGTGGTATATACTTAATAAAATATTACTGGCCAGAACTGCCAAATATTAAAGTAGTATTTGTGACAACTAATGAACAATTTTGGTATATTCATTTTATTCTGCAGCTCACAAGTGTCATTTGACAATAAACAGTGAATGGCAAAATCGAAAATGGAATTCACAGCACAGTTTAAACGCAAGCGAAAATCATCTCAATTTTATTTTAAAAACACACCATTTCCACAATGTGTAGAGGGGCAACAATACGTGGGCGTATTCACAGGACTTTCCGTAGAAATATTGGATGATGAACAAGCCCCCATAAGTGCCCTACACGACAATGGTTGCTATGGCAAAGGAAGCCTATCACGCGGCGGACCCGTCTCAGGGAATCCAAGTGAGACTCTGTTGCTTGGACTGGAGGAGGCTTGCGTGCTGGCCTACTTTCTAGACGTTTTGAAAATTAGGGACCTATCGGGAGCTGAAATGACCTGGCAAGCATATCTGCAACCGGCGCTGGAATATGACAAGGATTTCGTATTTAAATTGGCAGCCTATCTTTATCTCAAGTCGAAAAATTGGATCGTTAAGAGCGGCATTAAGTTTGGAGGCGACTTTCGTAAGTTCTTGGAAAGCATATGCAAAGTATGTTTTAATTATTATACTCGTTTGCAGTCATCTACAAGCAAGGTCCATCGCAGTTCCATGCAAGTTTCCTGGTAATCGTACAGGTTTCTAAGCAGGAACAAGATTCCCATTATATTTCCAAGAATCTTAAGGGAATTCAGCGCGTGGCAGAGACATCCGACAAGGACGTGCTAATTTTGCTGGTACAGCAGCCTGCTGACGACTTTAATGCGTCGCAAGCTACACCAGAAACACTGGAATCCCTGACTATAGATGAGACTGTGATACGGCGGTTTAACTACACATCTTTTGTGCAAAGTAAACAAAAACAATAATACATAATCAACTGCTAGACTAGATTTTCTGGACTCGGTGTTTCTTGGGTATGCCGGTGCTGCGGTAATCCGCTCGTTCTTGTAGATAAATGCGTTTGCATTCCTCCTTAAAGCCCTCGTCCTGATACCAGCGAGTGAGGCACGATTTGAGGGCAGAGTTCTGTTTGCGACAGGTGGCTACCATGAAGATGCTGCTTGCCTTGCAGCATTCCTCAAAATCGGCCACTTCCTTGTTGCACAGCTCATCACGAGCTTTATCCCTCATTATTTTCGGTATCAGCACTTCCCGCTCCACCTTGCGCAACGTTGTGTCATTTGGATCACCTGCAACACCGGCAAGTACGTAATTATTTAAGAAAAATTTGCGTTTTTCTGCACCATACCAAGACCATGGGGATTCCTTGGATCGTTTCCTGTACTCTGTTGTTGTTCTAGGCTCATTCTGAGTGTGTGGGAGGATTCAGTATATCCAGAGACTACTTTGACCTAATGGAGTAACAAAGTGTGACCGTGATAAATGCTCACAACAATACCTAAATATGGAACAATAGTGATGGTAGTGAATAGCAGCATATCGAAGTATTGATCAAGGTATATAAACTTATGTCTGTTGTCTTGTTTGTTTAAGAATTTCTTATATTAAATATACTAATAGATTTCTAAGCATTCAAGAGATAATTTTAGTAATTCCACACACCAAAGTTGACAATTTTACCCACTCGATTCGTTTGGGTGGCACGAGTTGGCAGTCCTATCGATATAATTGTAAGAGCCTTCGATTGTTTTTGCTACACAACGCTGTACACTTCCGTCTCTTTTTCTGCCAGCTTGCAGCGCCTTTGGACGTGTTTCAATTGCGCTCCCGTTGCAATTTATTAAAAATAATTAAATATGTCTGAGACATTGCAATTGCGTGGTACCCTGATCGGCCACAATGGCTGGGTCACCCAGATCGCCACCAACCCCAAGGATCCCGACACCATCATCTCGGCTTCCCGTGGTAAGTATACACAAGCGATGTGAGGTTAGGTAGATCCGAGTTTAATCCGCAAATAACTGAACCATCCATGCAATATACTTATATTTGTATGAATATATTTAACAATATGTCTTTATGTTTGCAGACAAGACTCTGATTGTCTGGAAGTTGACTCGCGATGAGGACACCAACTACGGTTACCCTCAGAAGCGTCTGTACGGACACTCGCACTTCATCAGCGACGTTGTGCTCTCGTCCGACGGCAACTACGCTCTGTCCGGTTCCTGGGATCAGACTCTGCGCCTGTGGGATTTGGCTGCCGGCAAGACCACTCGCCGCTTCGAGGGACACACCAAGGTGGGATAAGTTTCCAAGTGATTGTGAAAGTGTTCTGAGCACAGGGTTTAGATTTGAAATCAGAGAAGTATTTTCCTTTTCCAATGCTGTATTGGTGCACAAGATCGACCCATAAAGTAAGGTTAGGCATAGTTAGCATGCACCAATACCAATCACACACATCCATATAAATATATGTATGTGTGAGAAATGTTGCGCCTATGCGAGGCAGAATTTCTGGTTGACATCTGTACGTTTTGTTCTACGCCTGAGTCTACGTACTTTTGTGTGACTCGTTCTCGTAAGTAGGCAACATGAATAATATCCACCTGCTTTTAATTTAAATGAAATCGATGAAACTTTCCCGATCTTTTGCTAATAATTTACTGGAATTTAATTTACAGGATGTGCTGTCGGTTGCCTTCTCGGCTGATAACCGTCAGATCGTGTCTGGCTCTCGCGACAAGACCATCAAGTTGTGGAACACTCTTGCCGAGTGCAAGTTCACCATCCAGGAGGATGGCCACACTGACTGGGTGTCGTGCGTGCGTTTCTCGCCCAACCACTCCAACCCCATCATTGTGTCTTGCGGCTGGGATCGTACCGTCAAGGTCTGGAACTTGGCTAACTGCAAGCTGAAGAACAACCACCACGGTCACAATGGCTACCTGAACACCGTGACTGTCTCGCCCGATGGTTCGCTCTGCACCTCCGGTGGCAAGGACTCCAAGGCTTTGCTGTGGGATCTGAATGACGGCAAGAACCTGTACACTCTGGAGCACAACGACATCATCAATGCCCTGTGCTTCTCGCCCAACCGTTACTGGCTGTGCGTTGCCTATGGTCCATCGATCAAGATCTGGGATCTGGCATGCAAGAAGACCGTCGAGGAGCTGCGCCCTGAGGTCGTCTCGCCCAACTCGAAGGCCGAGCAGCCACAGTGCCTGTCCCTGGCCTGGTCCACCGATGGCCAGACCCTGTTCGCCGGCTACTCCGACAACACCATCCGCGTCTGGCAAGTGTCTGTATCAGCTCACTAAACGAACGGATTGCATTATCTATATTCTGACATAGCATGTGTAAATCGGTTGCAAGTTGAACTTATGCTAATTACAATATAATAAAACATGAAGCGACGCATACACAGATAAAAAAAAAATAAAGTATTTTTACTACTTGAGCTGATGATCTTTCATTCGATTCGATCTTGAGCGGATGCTCTGTATCTAGCTAGGAATTCCCTTTAAACTAATAACAAATTTAGACCTCTGTTATTTGTCAATTATTTAATATTTTTTTCGAATTTTTATTTGTAAACGCGTTGATAGGTTAAAAAAAGTTGTTTGTTTTTTTGTTTTTCGTTCACATATATAAGTGCATAACAAAATAAGTTAAATAAATATTGATGAATCCGATGAGGCGCATGAACGAGTGAGGGACGGTACAGCGGGGGCGGGGGAAAAACAGAATGCATGACGTATGTGTGTTGTGTGTGTGTGCGTGCGAGGGGAGATGGCTAAACAATTTGTACAAAACAACAAATTCTAAAAACAATCTTATGTAGTATATAGTATATATCGAAACCAAATAGATTCACTTTTGTTTTGCGTCTCCGGCGATGGCGCAAAAAAGCATCGCGTATGCGTAGAAATATTTGGGCACTTTTTTTCGTTTTTTTTCTTTTTTGTAGGGGGCTCGCTAGCTGCACTAAGAAGCGAGGGAGCACGAGGGGTGGAGTTTACTTGGTTTTGATTGAATTGGAGCGCTGGACAGCAGCAGCAGCGGCGGCGACCGAAGGTGACTTTGCAGGTTGCGGAGCAGCAACAGCATCACCTCCTGCCTTGCCAGTGGAGGAACTGGCAATTTTGTAGACATTATTCTTGAAGGCTATAATCAGCACGGTTATGTTGTCCACCGAGCCACGCTTATACGATTCCATGGCCAGCGATTTGGCACCAAAGTCGGCCTCCTTCAGATGATCCTGCACAAAACTGCAGGCCTCCTCATTGCTAAACGTATCCCACAGCCCATCGGAGGCAAGTATCAGAAATCGTGGCCTAGTTGAGAGAGAGAGAGAGAGAGAGAGATGATGTGAGATGACGTCGTTGCTGCAGTAGGAGAGGTCATTAACCAGGGTACAACTGTACTCACTTGTGATCATTTAGCTCGAAGGTCAATATGTCCGGCGTGGCTATGACTAGATTCTATATAGGTAGTATAAGTAGTGGAAAAACGTGTGTGGGCTGATTAGCTATAGATGCCGACAGATTTACTCATCACGCCATACCTTATCTTTGAGGGGATAATCACCCAGCGCTCGTGACGTGGCCAAGACGCCAGCCACGCGCCAAACGCCACGAAAGGCTATAAAACCGCCGGCATCATGAATGCGTTTGCGTTCGCGCACCTGTTGCGGCTTATGGTCGAAGGACAGCGGAATGGCAATGCCACGTGCATCGAACATGACGCCACGCGAATCACCCACATTGGCCACAATCAGTTTGCTGCCCTGCAGTATGGCAATCAGTGCTGTGGTGCCAGCTATGTTGGTCTGCAAAAAAGGTAGCACAAAGGATTAGCCCTTGGTTAAAGTAGTCAAGTTGTGCAGCCTCTACTCACCGCCTGCTTTGCCTGCTGCACCAGCTTGTAATCTGCCGAGAGTATCTCATCTGTGATGAGTTTGCCAAAATTGATGCGTCCATGTTCGATGTAGCATTTGGCCTCAAACGTAGGTGGTGCTGCTCCAGTTGTGCCGCCATTCTTTTGCGCATTGTTGTTGTTGTTGTTGCTGTTGCTGAAGAGCGGATCCTTGAGCACATTGTTATTGCCACTGTTGGCCCGCATGGCGCTGTTTAGCTGCGCTGTATAGAAGTCGGCTATAGATGCCTCCGTTGTCTTTTGCTTGATGGCGCTGCAATCGGCTGTGGTGCTGTGCGCCTTGCGCAAACTATCGCGTCGTGCCAACGGTTCGGAGTTCTCCTTGTTTGCGCCATCGTTGCGGCTCTGCTTGCGCGCCAAATACGGACTCCTATCATAGCCAGCACCCGTCTCGGATTGTGGCTCCGTCTTTAGCAGTTTGCTAGCGTCAATGATTTTGCTATAGATGTGCTTGACCAGCACATCACGTGCAAAGTCGGCGGCAAACTCGCCGCCGTGTCCATCGAAGACGGCAAAGAATGAGATGTCCGTGTTGTTGTTGATGTTCTCCTCGATGATGAATCTGCAGGACGGCGGAGTAGAAATTGGGCACAATTTGCTGCTGTAAGCTTCAAGCACCAACTCACCTGTCCTCCATGTGCGGCCTGCGTCCGAGTACGGCAAAGGCTGCGCTCTGCTGACGCACCTCCTCCCAGCACTGATGATCGCCAGCGCTGCCCGACATATCCATCACACGTGAGGATGCCTTCTGGCGTCCCAGTGTCGCCTGTATGCGACCCAAGATGCTGCGACTCCAGACATCAACCGCTTGCAAATAGATCAACAATACAAACAGAATGATGCCGCAGAATATGACCTCGGGCCGCAGTACATAGATGCGGCATAGCTTCCATAAATAGGCCAGGGGCGAGTTGATGGACGAGAAGCCCACCGCGAATTTCGATAGGATTTTCATGTGCGATACGTATGTCTGATAGAAGATCTTGTCTTCCAATTCATCATCCATTGGAGTTGGACTTCGTTTCTCTCTCTCTCTCTCGCTCTCCTATCTATATGCTCTATTTGCAACGTACGTATGTATGTATGTAGTAAGTATGTATTGAGTAACGTGTGTGTGTGTGTGTGTGTCTGGTATATGTATTATATTTATATTTGACGGAACAAATCGGTTTTCGTTTTAGCACAGCGCACAGCACACACAGCACACACAGCACAGTGAGCCAAAAAACACTTGATTCGAAATTGAAAATTCGCTTTTATTAATTTGCGCACTGTTTTCGTTTTGGTCAACCCGTCCCTTTTTAATTTATATTTCGTATTATTCTGTTTTCCTTATAGACCTGCTGCTGCTGCTGCTTCTGCTTTGCTTTGTGTCGTTCTCATTATTTGACGTATTATTGCACAGACTGATTCGGCCGTCTTTTTGTGGCATTATATTATTTCAGAATATTCTTATTAATAGCCTCTGTTGCTTGCATAAAACAAAAACAAGAACAACATCCGCCTATTTATATGTGTGTGCGTGCTATGCGTAAATACATACATATGTTAACACATGTACGTATGTATTGCAACAGTGCGTACTCACTAAAAGTGTCCCAATCGCTCAACCGGCAAATCTATTTATTGTACCAAATCACACAGAACAGACTTTAATTTCGAAATGAAATTTACTGTGTACCCCACAAGTGTTGTAAATGTAATGAAAAGTTTGTAAGTTTTTCGTTAATTTCTGGCCTCAGCATGCTTGTGTGCGTGCATGTGTTTGTGTTTTGCTTTGGCAGCGTTCACTTTATTAGAGCACAGCTGTAAGGCACGTCGCCATTGTGTACGTACGTACGATACGTATACTAAACCAGGGTGGCAAGGCCGCTGCTATCGATAACGTCAATTTCGTTTTCACTTTCGATAGTTTTGGTCTAAAAATAACGCATTGACTTAAGGGTGTTCCGTTAGTTTGAATTAATGTTTGCATGTTTCAATTAATATTAAATGGTGAAATCACAATAAGACAAATACCATATAATCGATACTAGTTGTGTATTTTAATTGTTTTCATCAATTCTTTATATTTATTTGCCACGCTTTTCACTTACGGGATATCTTCAATATTAGAAAAAATACCTGCAGAACTACGCATTGCGTGTTTATATCGATGATCCATTTTGTGCACAGTTATAAGCCAAATACGTTCTCGACCATTATCCATAAAACTAAATTAACAAACACAATGTTTATGCATAAAAACTATTAAAAATAAAAACAAGCAAAACAAGCGTGTGCAGCACGACGTGAAGAACTGCAACAACAAAACGAAACGACAAACCGCCAACTGGCAGCATCTCGATATTCTGCTTGACTATATAGTATTATTTATTATGCTTTGCCATTGCGCGCATTACATGCAATTGCATTTGTATTTGTTTTGAGTGTCAAGATTTATTTAAATAAAACCATTTGCGAAGGGATGTTCGCTCATTTGACAATTTCCTCCCAACTGTTGTCGCTCGCTCTCCCGCTCAGTGAATTGAAAAACAACAACAATTTTTAAGTAGTATATTAATTATATTTATTGTATTTGTATTTGTATTTGTATTTGTATTTAGTTTTGTTGCATTACACGCAAAGTAGTGGTTTGTTTTGTTCCGTTTACTTAATTAAAATTAGAGCTTGTGCGTTTTTTTCATTCGAAAGAAATAGAAAACTTCGTTCAGTGTGTACACACTATAAAAAAATGGCATAAATTGAAAGTGAACATTGCAGTTAACATGGATAATGCTTAATGATTACAAAACGTAACGGTACACTTAACAGAAATAACTTTTGCCTGTTGCTATTCGCATTGCTTTTGTTCATAAAATATGGCAATAAAGGTGGGGAGGGGAGGTAACCAACCGCAGAGGAGCTTTAAGAGAGAGAGAAGTATAATTAATCAATTAGCTTATTGTTATTGCTCATGAGTAACTACTAACCTTTCTCTCTCTCTCTATCTCTCTCCCACTCTTTAGACTGTGCACTGTCTATAGCGATCGGCACTATCCTGGATATTGCGCAAATACCCATTGAGCTCATCGTTAAGCGGCTGTATGAGGTCCTGCAGCTGAGCCAGCTTCTGATTCTTATCCAGATATGTCTCCTGCAGCAAATTGAGCTCATTAAGCTTCTCGTTGGTGTCCACGGTCAGTTTGGAGGCGCGTTGTAGCAACAACTTGGCACGCTCTCGTGCCTTCTCGGAGCGACTTGCACGATCGGTGAGTGTCTGATTGGTGGCACTGGTCGATGACTGCAGATTGCTGGCCTCACCGCGTGCATGCAGTGCCTCCAGTTTCACTTGGTTCGCCTCCTTGGTGATTTCATTGGCATCGAGATTGTTCTTCAATATACTCTTTTGCAGACCCTGCACCTTACGCGCCAAATCCTCAACCTGTTGTGCCGTTGCATTGGCTGGCGACTCGGCCTCTTTGGTCTCCAGATCGATCTGCTGTAGATCATTATCGGCCAACTCAATGTTGCTATTCGCGAGCTTAATGGCACCCTGTGCCAGAGCCTGTGATTCATCTGCCGAAGCTAAATTGGCTACCACAGAATTGGCAGTCTCCAGAATGCTGTTAGCCGTCTCCTTGGTGCTATTGGCCGTGCTCTGCAGACGATTGACACGATCCAAATCCGGACGCGTGTTCAGGATAATCGATTCGACGTTCTTCAGCGAGGCGACAGCTTCGTTAATCTTAACGCCCAACGAATCAATCTCCTTGGGATCCAGTGTTAGATCAAGCAACAAGGTGCTCTGTGCCAACTCCTTGCTCTCGCTGGGTAAGGCGGTCTTGTTGCGCTGGAAATCATTGACGGCCGTAATCAGATTGGTGGCCAACTTGATGGCCTCTTCGGTTTGATTGAGATAACGTTCGGATTGCTCAAAGCCCGCCTTGGATTTCTGATAGGCCTCGGAGGCATTAAGCTTGGCCTGCGTTAGGGCACGAATGGTTTGATCGGCCTCATCCTTCTTCCTGGTAATGGCCTGCTCCGTCTCCTTGGCCCTCTTCAGTGCCTCTTCGGAGTGGGCGCGTGCACCGTGATCGCAGGAGAGATAACCACCGCACTTACCGCAACCGGCACCGCCGCAAAGATTGTCGCAAGGATCGCCAGGCTTGCCGCACACCTGATGATTCAGATCAGGTATCTGCGATGAGAGCGTATTGAGTTCGGCACGATAATCGGAAATGGTTTGATCATTGTTGGCAATGGCATCGGTTTCATCCTTGATCTTATTCGATAACGTCTCCACTCGCTTGCAGTTGCGATCTGTATTGGAAGCCAACTCCCTGGCCTCATCCTTGAGAGCGGAAAGACCACTTACTCGCTCGTAGGCGTGACGTGTCAAATTGAGTGCACCCTCAATGTTGGATTCCTGCAATTGAATGCCGTTCTCCTTGAGCTCCTTTGATAGCTGCTGCACCAGACGCGAATGATTCTGTAATCCTTCCAGCTCTACAGCTGACAAACTGAGCAGGTTGTAAATCTCATCTAGATTGACTTCTGTTTCGCTGAGACGTTGATGCGAGGTAACCAGTTGATTCTTTAGAGCATTGGCTTCTGCATCCAATTGATCGATATCCTTCAAACTGACCGTGGTATTCTGTAGCAGATCCCGTATGTGCTGCAACTTCTTGTCCAGCTCACTGAACTCAGCTGTGTAGGCTCCGGTTGCGCCAACCTGTTTGATTTCCTTGGCACGCTGAATGGTTGCCTGTGTGGACTCGTCCAGGGCGTTGAGAATGAGATCCCAATTGTTAAAACACTCGCCACAGGGTGCACAGTGCGGGAATTGTCCAAGGTAACCACGGGCGCACTCATTACACTTGTATCCTCCGATGCCCTCGTGACACACACATTGTCCCGTCTCGCGATCGCACTGGAAGTCGGCGGCGCCAAACTGATCGCACTCACAGGGCTGACACTTCTCATTGGGATTTCCCCAGTAGTGTTCCTGGCACTGATTGCACGCTCTGCCACCGAAGCCCGGCTTGCATTCGCACTGACCCGTGAAGGGATGGCACTGCTCCTGTACGGCACCAATGGCATCACAATTGCACGCCTCACAACCTTCACCCGAGCCGATCTTCCAGTGATTCAACGCGCACTGATTGCAATGCAAACCCTCCACATTTGGCAGACAAGGACATTGTCCGGTGAAGCGATCGCAGTGTGAGAGAGTCTTATTGGTTCCGAGGAAATCGCATTCACATTGCCGGCAATTCTGCTGCAGTGCATCACCGAAGAAACCATCGCGACACAGTTCACAGTGATCTCCTGTCGTGTCATACAGACATTTAAGGCACGCACCTGTCTGGCGATCACAGTTACCCGCATCGTAGATGTCGATATTGTTGCTGCACTCACACTTGCTGCAGCTGCCTCCGTCCTCGGGCGAGCCATAGTGATTATCCGCACAGATCTCGCAACGTGCACCCGCATAACCCTCCTGGCAGTGACACAACATGTTGTTGTCGCGTGTATCCAACGAGCAACCCTCCGCATGAGAGTTGCCACTGGCAAAGGTATCGGGACAGCGACAGGCGCGACAACCGATCTCATTACCCAGCAAGGGATTACCATAGTAGCCATCCAGACAGGCATCACAGCCAAAGCCAGTGGTTGAATCCTGGCAGTTAAGGCACTGTCCCGTCAGAGGATCACACAGCGCCGCATGTCCATTACACTCACAGACACGGCACGAGGGGAAGTTCCAGTAGCCCGGTTGACATTGATTACACTCCCTGCCATAGGTATTCGGATGACAGGCACACTGACCCGTCAGCAGATCGCAGTTGTTATCCTTGCTACCAATGCTGTTGCAGTCGCAGGCCTTGCAACCCTCCGGCCCAAAGCCGTAGGTACCCGGCGCACATTGATCGCACTGACGACCAACCACATTGGGTTTGCACTGACAGAAGCCGCCATCGGCATCGCATTCCTTGCTTAGGGATCCAGTTGGATTGCAGTTACACATGCTTGCTCCGTCGTAGATATACTTGCTGGCATCCTGCTCCAGATCACGGCAAATCGATGAGGTGTGTCCCTTATAGCGTAGATCGTATAGCGATTGATTACAATTCTGGTTGATATATTCGCGCAGACGGAGATCAGCAACAGGGGAACCCGTGAAGATCGGTGTAACCTCAATGCGTGGTATCAGTGTGAGCGAATCAATGAGTATTGTCGCGGTGGGGCTATCTTCGTTGTGACGACGTCGCTCGAAGAAGATCTTGAACTTGTAAGCCTTACCGGACTCCAGGCAGACATCATGTAGTGCCACCACCTGACGATCACGTTCGGGCAGCGAGAAGGGTACACGTGCCTCGGTGGGCGTCGATTGCACCAGATGTGCGCATTCACCCTCTGGATCAATCTGATCCGGACGCACTAGGGTAATGTACGCATCTTCCCAGTCACCACGCGAGGCAGACTGATAACGTATTACCACATCGTAGGGCATCGAACGTGGCACATCGTCCACCGTGATGATAAGCTCCGAATTTTCGGGTACACGGGTAAATCCAATTCCCGTAAAGTCTGCGGAGTGGGGATCCTGATTGGTGGGTATCGGTTGGGGTACCGTGCTGCAGTTACCATTATTACTATACGAGATGCACATGTCGGCGACCTCGGCATCGTGAACCACATGCAGATCAGGTATGAAATAATTTTGCTTCGGTTGCGAGCAAGTGCGTCCAGTCATGTGTGAACGGCAACGACATTGACCCGTTAGCACATCACAATAGTTATCATAGGATCCACCCGAATCACAGTTGCAGAGCGTGCAACCATCTTCGGATTCGGAAAGGCCAAAGGTCTCGGGCTGACACTGATTACAATCTTTGCCAGTGACTAGACGCTTGCAAAGGCATTCACCGTTGTTCATGTTGCAGCCGGAGTTATTAACCGTACCCAAGGTATTGCAGGTGCAGGATTCACAACCCTCTGGATTATTGGGATCAAGATTCCAGAAACCATCCTTACACTGATCGCAGCCACGTCCCTTTACATTGGGTTTGCAGTGACAGGCGCCGGCAACGATGCCATTGTCGGGATCATTGACCGAATCACAGATGCCCTCGTCCAACGAACCACGTGGATCACAATCGCAAGCCTTGCACACATAGGGACTGCTTATATCCTCCTGTGGATCGCGATAGAAGAAGGGCATGCACTCCTGACAATGTTGACCCTGTGTATTGTGTAGACAACCATCGCAGACACCACCCGACACATGTCCCGAGGCAATGAAGACCTTCTCATCGAAGTGACAACTGAATGCGTGTCCATTGCACTCACATTTCTTGCATGCATTGGTTTGCTTACCAAACGCTGGTTTCCAGGGTAGATCATTGTAGAAGTCCTCACATGTTTCACAGTTCAAACCCCTCGTGTTGTGTGTACAATCACAACGACCATGGACCATCGAGTCCTGGGTGCCCACATTATCGAGGGGCAGACACTGCGACGCGTGACCATAGCAAGAGCACGAACCACGCACCACCATATTCGAGATACCATAATAGTATTTCTCCTCGTTCTCTAGACGATTGTCGAGCAGGTTGTCTCCCAGCTTATGCAGCTTGGTCATCTGTATACGCAAATTGGTCATCTTCAGTTGATTCTGCACATGCTCCGCATACGGATCGGATACGTTTATGTTCGGTGGCAGCACACGGAAGATGACTTCACCATTCCTCGATGGTTCCACAGAGGAATAACGTGATGTGCACATCACATCTGTGATATTGTGCAGCACAGTGGGTATACCCGCAAAGGATTGCTCGCAATTGTAGGCAAAGTAACGATAGACATGCCATGTCTCACCGAAATCGAAACTGCGCTCAATATACATAGCCGCCGGCCGGAAGGTAGTAAAGGTAATGATCAAATGAGTAAAATGGAATTCCGCCTCCAAATCCAGTTGTATGGTGACATTCTCTCGGCCATTTTCCGATTGCCACCAAGTGGGTATATTTGTGCCCGGTTTAGTCTTGTAAATGATTTGACCAATGCGATGATTCTTGTACGGATCGTTGCGCGTATCATCACGGGAATCGCAAAGGAAACATTTCTTATCCTGCAAATGCGATAATATGCAAAATCTTTCCGGCGACTGGAGGCCACAAGTCGAACTGGCGGTCAAACGATTCTCGCGTCCAATGAGCAAATTACCCGTTTGCGGATAACACGATGAACGCTCGCACGGATGAGTCTTAACATACTGCCTCGGCGGATTGCGGGGTCTATCGCGACGTCCGTGCTGTGGCTGTGTCTGCGGAGCTCGCTGTGCATCCAGCATGGAGCTGCTCAGCACGGCGAGCACAAAGAAAACCGCGATAAGGCCGCTGCGAAGCGACATCGCTACCTTTCTCCCTCGCGCGCGCACGATCACTTGTTGCCTCTATTGCTCTCTTCCTCGCTTTCGTGCTCTGTCTGTGCTTTGGGGTCGTGTCCCACTAGAGCGTTTCCGGCCCCGCTTTATAATCAGCGCTCGTTCGTTTAGTTTCCCTTTGAAAGTTGAGATGAATTCGATGGTTGAACACGTGTGAAGCTTCCTTTCCAAAAGGATCAGCTAGGGATGGAAAAGAATTATAGTTATTTAATTTCAAAATCATTAATATATATTCTCGATCTTACCTACGTCTTCTACTTCTTCTTCTTCTACGTCTTCTTCTTGCTCTTCCTGCTTAGCTGCTGCTCTAGATACCTTGTAGTCTCATGCTGCGCCTTCAATTCAAGTAACTGCAGTGTAAACAAGAAATCCAATTAGATATTTGATATTCTCAAGACTGATCTCTTATCTTGGCTATAAGTATATATATTTCAGATTCTGTATACCCCAGATTGGCACCGGAAACCCAACCGAGAGACGTCTGCTCCAAACGACTCTTACGCACAAACTGCGAGCGGCGATGTGAATGAAATGTCGTAGGCCCAACACATAAGTTCGACTCACTCTATAGGGAGGGCGATAAACAATATGCTAAGTACAATGTTTAATCCGTTGTTGCTTGGTGCTTGGTTTCGTTTTTGGTTTATCAGCTTTCAAGACTTGTACTAAATGATGTGTGCTCGCTCTTTCTCTCGTCAAGATGTTGATTATTTTTAGACTCGTCGATAGAGTCGAAAGAGTTGTAGATGATCTCATGATCTCATCATGCCAAAACTGAAGCTCGTAAATCGCTTGAGACACTACCAAGAAAGTGTTTGAAGTACTTAGAAACCAGACTAGCTGTGTTTATTATGATCTGTGTGCACTCTACGAGAAGCTTTAATGACTGACGAAGTTGTCGGTCTACTTAGACCATGGATTATGGAAAATACATGATGATCTACACCATAAACTATACATATTTTCGATTAGTATCAAAAGAGGAGTCATGATATAGCCATGTGTGTCGGTTCGTCTGTATAAACGCCTGGATCTCAGAGACTCAAAAGAGATAGAGCAAAAGTTATTTTGAAATTGAACCACGCCTACTTGCGCCCTCGCAAACCGATCAAACTTTCTTTATCTCATCTTCATTATAACCCACAAAGTGTTCGGTAAAAGTTTGTTTGCCATAAAAGTATTACCAGTGGCTACTTTAATTATGTTTATTATAGCTTTAGTTCTAAATCTGGGTCTATGTCTTATCAGCGCGTTTTCATTAGACACGCAACGACCTAAGCAACTGAGAAACTGTGCTGCGGCAGAGGCCAACGATAAGAGGCGGCACAGGCTATGGCGGCGGCATACGCTGCTCAAGATGTGGACAGTGATAGTGACTAGGATTTGGTTTGGGATCATCATCGAAACTCGAACTGGCCACATCAGAATCGCATCAACAATGTGCCGCACTCTCATCCACTTCCACTCTGTCTCTCTCTCTCTCTCTTTCTCCCGCTCTCGCTTGCGGCTTTCTCAAGTATTTCGTAATTTCGAGCGCGACACGGCCCGATAAGAGTTCATTCACAGATGCGACTTATGTGCCACATAATGTTTGTGTTTTTATGTGTTGAGTCTATACATATATATATGTATATGTGTGTGTGTGTGCTATGAGAGTCTTTTAGTATTGTGAATACAAGGAAAGAGTATTTTAGACTTGCTACAAAAATGAAAGCAAAAAGAAATCCTGATCGTCAAAATCTTCAAAAAAAATTCTGTAGATCTTAATACAAAGGGAGAATAAAAAGGAAAATTTTTATTAAATTGCTAGTCAATTTTAAAGATATAGAAAAAATTACTATAATTCTTTGCTAAAGTTTAAGGTCCGATTACTTTTAAAGACACAGATCTACATGGTATAATAAAGTTCGATCAGCTTTCGAAATATTCTTTTGTATATATACATGAGAAATTTAGGATAATATTTATATTGTAATATTTCTTTCTGCTAGGGTATTTGCGGATCGTCAACCCGGCATCGAAGTTGCCCCCGTTTCTTTTCCTAATTGCTGCAGACTTTTTCGTTGTTCTTTTTTGGCGCTGTTAATTTCATTTTCGTTTGAGCACAATGCGTAGACGGGGGAATGGCAAATAAACAAATAAGCAAGGAAGCGGGAACTAAACAAAACGTTAATTTACCAACCACACACACGCATCGATGAGTTTGTGTTTGAGTTTATGAATTTGTATGGGTAAACAAGTGTCAAGCAAAGGCGGGCAAAGCTTGACCTACAGATACCCTATGAGTGTGCAAAAATTAATAAAAAATAACTATATTATTATTATAAGAAATTGCATTACTCAAACTACCATAAAAAATTGTTTGTTCCAAAAAATATTGAAAAAAATATACCCGCTCTGCCGCTAGCTGCTTGCAGGGTATCAAAAATGAAGCCAGCACTGGAGGCAGCGCAAACCGATTTCAACTTCATTCTGGCATGTGCTTTATGTTTGTATGCCTTGTGTACACATATCTCTGGGTGTCTTCATATAGTATAGCTACACATATACATATACATATATACTATATATATTTTATATAGTACATCTGTATGACTTCATGTCCGCAAGTTCATAAAAATGGCTCATTGTACTACGAAACGTCGTGCAACTGATGTTTTCTTAGCTTTGCCATGTTTATATTTTCAATTCCATCAAATCGCGCTAGACAAATGGACCGCAGAACATCCTCCTCCACCTCCTTCTTCTACCCCTCGCCACCTACTCGACTGGAACTGTTTCGCTTATGGGGAACATGTGTGCAACACAAAGCAGAGCAAATGAGATCAGCGCGCGGGCAAGCAGACTATTTTAAGAACTTGAACTAAGTCCTGCCCACGATGCGGCATTAGAAGTAGATCTCGAGATCTCAAGATCTCTAGATACAGATGCATTTCTGTGCATCTCTGCTGGCTGCACATTGGCGTCAGGGTCGCGTCAAGCTTAGCTCAAAATTCTTAATTAGTTGCCTCGTTGTGTGACAATTTGCTTAGCTATGCAGAAATTTTTGTATATTTTTTTTTGCACTATTCCTGCCCGCTACACACCCACACAGATGCAAATACATGTGTAAGTGCATGTTAAGGCATGCAGTTTGCGAGGGCGGTTTATTGCGTTAGGCTTGGGTAAGAAATGCTCCTCGTTTCCATGTCATTTAATAAGCCTGGCTAAGCTCATTAATAAATTTATTTTTTGGCAGTTTAAACACTGCTTGAACCACCCTCGTAGATTTGACTGCACATGCACACACACACACGCATGCATATGCACATGCACATACCTTGCAGCATATGCAAGGCAAGGCATTCTCCAATGGGTTTTGGCCTGAGGTATCAAGTTACTCAGTCACACACACACAACATAACCCTGCCTGTTTGTGTGTGTGAGAGAGAAAGAGTTCTCGTGCTTCGCAATGTAAACTTTTTCATGTGACAAATATGAAATCATTTCAAAGTAAGAAGTAGGAAAAAAAAATCACAGCAAGCGAGCGAGATAAAAACCAAGAACAACAACTACAACGACGGCAAAGGCAAAACAACGGATGCAGCGTAGCAAAGAAGTAGGTGGAACAACAAAACGGGACAAGAAAACCGATAACAGCTGCGCCTTGCGCCCTCGCCTCGCCTCTCCGCCTGCCGCCCCCAACTTTAGTCCGCATGTGAAACTCCGCGAAGAGAACAATTTGAACAATGCACAATCTGCTTTGTTTTCTGTCTTCTGCTTACCATGCGGAGCTGCAGCTCCTACTCCGCGCAGTTTCCAAAAAACATTTTCTGTTATACACAAAAAAAAAAAAATAACAAACACACTCTGCACTGCTGTTATTGTTGTTGTTGCAGCAAACACTTTTCGACTTCTTTTTATAAACTTGAAGGGAGCACACACAGCTCACATATACACATGCACACACAGAGCAAAGATATTTTCCCCAAAGAAGACAATCGGACAATCGGGATAACACACGGTCGAAAGAAAACTCTGGATCACCGAAAACCCGTCCGTTCGGCTAAGATCCACACTCGTTACTGAGCACAGCGAGCGGTTTCTGTAGCTCGATCGGCTGGCTCACAACACATATGTATAATTCACAGATACTCCTAAGCGAGAGAGCCGCCAAGCGAAGAGCAAAGGAAGAGAGGCAACTGAGGCAACGATTAAAGTGCTTGATTAATTTCAAATTTCTACTTAGCGGGCTCAAGTTATTTACATATTCGCTAGATATATGTGTTATTAAATTAATAATAATTTTAAGTAAAATATTTGTTTATATTTTAATTTATTTTTTTTGCATAAAACAACTTTTTAGGACTAACTTTGAGCCTGGAAAAAAAAAAACACAATACAAAGAGAAACTGTTTCGAAGAGCATCTGCTCGCTCTCACGTTGCGCTGCAACAAGTGAATGGACATTTGTCTGTATGTGTGCGTCTGTATGTGTGTGAGCTGTGTGGAACATTGTGCTCTACCTGACTTGCCTGCTGAGTCCGTTATGTTTTGTGGACTTCTTTTGACCAAAACTGCATGCACGCAAACACATACAAAGCAAAATGATTAAGTGCAGCCCTGCACCATGCATTAAATCATATATGTTTATGAAACTTAAAAAAATATATATGTGTACTTGCTTAAAAATTGTCTTTATCTCTTTTATTGATTAAAAATGTGACGAAAATTATTGAAATTAAATTTGTCAAAATATTCAAACTTAACGCCAAAGACGCTGTAGTGGTTGGCAACTTAGGTTCTTGAAATACATAGTTGGCAACGCGATATCGGTATTAATACAACCCTGTTGTATAGAGAGCGAGAGAGAGAGAGCTGAAACGGTTATCTAAGTGTTGGTGATTTTAAAGCGCCAACATGGCTTTCATATGGGGACAAACATTGTTCATACACACACACAAATACAAAACGAAAGAGAGTAGAAAATGCAACGGAAAAAGCGCCAACGCCGCATCGACTTGTCAGTTCACTGTGGGAGCTCGCTTAGAGCAGTCGCATTTAAACTCGAGTCGAGCGCCTTTCAATGTGTGATTACTACGATTTTTTTTTTTTTTAAATGAAATACATATACTATATAAAAAGTATATGAACGCAGCCAAACAATAACAAGTTTCATTGAGAATGTTGTTTACTAAATTCTAAGTGTCTTCAAAATTTTATAATATCCCAAAAACAAAAAAAACATAAAACCATAAAAAAAAAAAACTGTAAATTGTGTGGTGTGCCGTGTTATGCTGAGTCAAATTTTTGTCATAGCTAAATTTCCTAGTTCCATGGTGTGTGTACGGCTGCAGTTGCTGCCCCATCGTGTTGTGCATATCTATACACCACAAGTACCCAAGAATATTTAGGTGAGTCCGATGGCAAGGCAAACACACATACCTGCCCTGCCAACTGTGCAACTGTTACCCTACTTCCTGAACACCCTCCCCCGCCCAGCGCCCCCCCATCATTTCACTCACCACCTCCTTCACACTATTTATACGAAAATAGTCCAGCGAGCGCTGCCTCTGCCTTTTACTCCCATTCTCTCTGCGTTTACCCAAAAATTGATTACGCAGTAGCACACCCAAGCACAAGCACAAGCACAAGTTCTTCCTCGCTCGCTCGTCCATTCGCGTTTCAGTTTCATTTTGTGTTGGATTTGAAAGAAAAGTGCGTTGGTTGCTTTTATTAATACAACACCAATACACACACACACACACTCGCACACACACACTCGCACACACACACACTCGCGCACACAAACGCGAACAAGTGTAAATGAGGGAGAGCGCGCGCAAGCATAGCATCAGCTTTTGAGAGAGCGGCAGAGCGGCAGCAGAGCAGAGCAGAGAGCGTGCGCAGTATAAGTGGGCAAACGGTTAGCGGGTGGGGGAGCAGTTGGTGAGGAGCTGTTGCTCTTGCTGCTGCCGCTGCCGCTGCTTCTGCTGGTTATCGTTGTGAATTGCTTTCTGTGTTTGTACCGTATGCGCGCGGCAAAATCTCTGACTTGGTCGACATCGCCGCGTACGTTTATTTCAAAAAAAAAAAGTGACAACTAACTTCGCCTTCGCCTTCGCCCATCGACATCCACATCCACATCGACATCGACATCCACAACGCCATCGCCATCGCTATTTGCTGACAACTGAGCGACGCTTTATGCATTGTTGTTCTTAGATGTATTGTGTGTTTGAATTGGTGACGTCATTAGCGCTGGGCTATATTTAAAAACTTGTTTTAAAATGCCTTTTGTTTGACAATAGTTTTGCCGTTTTTAAACAAGCCGAGCAACCTACAGAGTCTAGGCATTCGCTACGTCGCAACGTATTGTGTACAGTTAGTTTTTCTTTATTTGCCTCCCCCCTTTTTCAATGTTTACGCGCTGTGTGCAGCGATAAGCGTAGTGTGAGTGCATGTATGTACATGCGTGTGTGTGTGTGTGTGTGTGCGTGTGATTGTTTTTGGTGATATGTTTTGTTGTCGTCACGTGGAGCGCTCACACACACACACACTTAGCTATGTGCAATGAATAAGTACATATTCATGTGTGTACGTGTCTATGTATTTGTGTGTGTGTGTGTGTGTTTTGTTTTGGCGCGTTGGAATGCCATAGCAAGTGGTGCCTCCTCGCACGGTTTGTCTAAACTTTTCATTGCAAGTTTCTCAATTTAGTCGCTTGTCAGTTCTTTTGTTCTACATTTTCAATTCTCCGGCTAATTTAGCAATTCTGTTATACACTACTTACTACATGAGCTTTGGTTTTGGTCTAAGTATGTTTGGGGTTTGTTAATTAAATTTTGTTTTCGGTTAATGAATAGATAATGCTATGTTTTAACCTGCATTTCTATTTATCATCAGTGCTGCCAATTGTGCTTTTTTCCCGTCAAATTTGGCTTTTTTTAAGCACAACTATGTAAACAGTATAAAATTGCGGAAATTTTGGATCTTTGATTCTAAAATGAAGTTAGCTTTTTTTTCCAAAAATTTAATTAGTGGTATATTATTTATAATATATTATTTATAAGTAAATATTTTTGGTTTTATGTAGTTCTTTTTACGCTTTTTTTTAATTTGAAAATGTTCTAAATTCTAGATGTTTTTATACCCACTACTCATAGAGTAGAAGGGTATTATAACTTTGTTCAAATCGAAAATGTATGTAACAGGCAGAAGGAGACATCTCCGACCCCATAAAGTGTATATATTCTGACTCAGGATCACCAGTCGAGTCGATTGAGCCATGTCCGTCTGTCCGTTTGAACGTCTAGATCTCAGCTATTATAAAAGCTAGAGACACCAAATTTCACATGATGGTTTCTGTATACCTTAAGTAAATCAAGTTTATTTTAAATTTTTGATGCCACGCCCACCGCCCACGCAAATCAAAAATTTATGATTATCAGAAGTATTAAAGCTACGGCTTTTTGCTTTGGTACATAGATAATTGAAATATAAATATATTTCCCAAATCACAATCCGATCGAACAAGAAGTTATCCATGTTAACGTTTTCCGTAGTTTCACTGTTTGTCCGTTTGCAGCATATCGTGACGTCATCGTCCAGATGCTTCGTTTCAGCCGTAGCGTGTGTAAAACTGACTGCCACGACGTTTTCATATGTAGATGACGCTATTCAAAGATATATAGATCTGATTTAAACAATAGCTAGAAAATGAACTTGTGCAATGATTTTCTGAAAATTTCGTAAATTCTAAATTTTTTAAATTTAAGTTTGCTTTGTCCGCTTTTTTCTATATTGCCAAAATTATATATAATTAATATATACAATAATTAACCAATTTAATATCAATATTTAGCCAAATTTCACTTTTTGTTTATTCTTTGTTTTTTTTACTCTATTATTATAATAATTTTTTGAATTTGTTTTTAGCCAGAATTCTGGGCATCACTGATTTCCATTAGTGTTTTTAAAAGAGCTGCTGTTTTATTACCCTGAAATGCAAGCGAACTTTTAATGAAACTTCAGGTGTAACGACTGATTTATCTTTGGCGTAAATCCTACCTGCCTTAAACACACACACACACACACATAACATTCGTATATTGCACATGTACTTACTACGTGTTCTAGCTTCTTTAGCGTTTTACTGCTCTGATTTCAATCTATCTTTAGATCTTTACCACCACCTGCACCTCCACCGGGCAAAGACATGCAAATCGGCCATCAAAAGGTGTTCTCCCTCGACTTTTAAACTTTAAATCCGGAAAGCGTAGCACATAGTGATCCCTAGGCTAAAAATTCCCTAGTGGCACGCCACTAACTGCTCTTTGGAGTGACTAGGCGAAAGGTTAAAAATTTGCATAAAATCGAATATTATAATACAATACCAGGCTACACGTACTCAAGTGTGTGTGCGTAAGTGTGCAAGCGACACACATTCCTCGACTTGTGTGTGTGTGTGTGCGTGTGGCCCCGGTCAGTATCATAAACTTTGCCAAAGGGAAGGTGTGGCACAAAGAGACCCCACGAGATTCGTTGCAAACACTTAACTAGTTGCAAGTTGTGTGTCAAGAAGTTAGGTCGAATCGATACGCAGTAAAACTATGCTAAAGTAATAAAATAAGTTTACAACAAATATGACATAATGCGATCAAATATACGAGCTTATTTTATGCTTGAATAGTTTTCCCCCCCTCCATATAGTATAGCATGTTCACAATACATTTTCGCTGAGATTTATCGCTAGTATTATCGATTGGAAGAGCATTTGCTGTTCGCCATGGTGTGTTGTCTTTGCACTTGGCTTTTTATAGTCCTTCTCCTCCTTCTCTCTCTCTCTCTGTCGTAGTTTATTAGGATGCGGATGTCGGCAAATGACTGCCTGACGTGCGGATTGACTGACTGACTGTGGGTCTGTCTGTCTGCCTGCTTGATGGTTATATGCATATCAATAAAGCCATCACCTACATATAGCGGAGGGCGATGCTATGTATGTGCTATGGAAAAGTGGGCCAGAAAGGAAAATTGCCGCAAGGAGGCCAATTCTTTTATTGAATTGAACACATGTTTTTCACTATATGTATTTTACGACTATACATATACATACATAGATGTATATGCTATATACACTTGTATATATATATCGATGTATGTTTGTGTAAAAACCTTTTGCGGAAAACAGCATTTACGCTGTCCAATAAGGCAAAGTCGTTGCGAGCCGCAGAGAGTGGGCGAATTTATTAGCTAGAGTTGAAAACAAGTAAGAAAAGCTACAGACGAGCATACCCAATAGTAAGATACCCTTCACTTAACATCACAAAGCCGTTACAAACATGCTAGCCATTCTTAAGAACAAACACCTTTTGTTACAATTCCAATTAAGAAATGTATTTTAGGATTTGAGCAGGTGCTGGCAGTGGCATCTAAAGTTTAAAATAAACTTATCAAACATATGGTATATATGAATCTTAATGCCAAATATGGCGTCTCTAGCTTATGCAATGGCTGAGATCGGAGTGATCATACATACATACAAGCATGGCCCTTTCGACTCGACTAGTGATCCCGAGCTAGCTACATCTACTACATCTAGCTGGGTTCTGCCACATTTCCTTATGCTTGCTACATACATTTCCACAAAGTTGGTATACCCTATTTTTAAAAGTTTTCAACGATCGAAGGGTATATGAAATTGTTATTTATTATGAAAAGAAGCGGAAGCGTTATAGCAGAAGTGTGTATGGTGTGTGTGTGGGCTGCACACGTATCTTGCTTGACAAAGTTTACGGCGGATGTCGAGAGAGAGAGAGAGGAGTTTGCATTGAGTTCCAATAAAGATACACAGCTGTACAGTTACTTATGCCATATATCATTGTGCTTTGTATTTCAACAGTCGCTAAGATCCAAACATGATGCTGGACGATGATAATTCAGATATGCTCGTCTGTGCCACAGCGATGCAACCAGGTGAGTTTCGAATTGAAACCATATACCATGTATAAACTGCCTTATTTTATTTTATGTTTATCTCTATCTGCCCTTTAGATCGCCTATACTTTGTGGTCTTCAAGAAGAACATAAAGCCAAAGAACACGGCTCTAACACATTACTTTAACATCGATGAGGAGTTTGTGTATGAGAACTTCTACAATGATTTTGGGCCCCTGAATATATGCATACTATATCGTTACTGCATGAAGCTTAACACCAAACTGAGTGCCAAGAGTCACGCGAACAAGAAAATCGTGCATTATACCTCCATGAATCCGGCCAAGCGGCTAAATGCGGCCTACCTGATTGGTTCGTATGCAGTAAGTGTGTGAACTATCTCCTTGTTGGTATATATCTACACAGAGTCTTATACTATGTTCTCTCTCTCTCTCTCTCTGTTTTTGTAGATAATATACCTGAATAAAACTCCCGAAGAGGCGTATAAACTACTCGCTGCCGCGGACATACCCGCGTATACGCGTTTCTGTGATGCCAGCTACGGCCCGAGTAATTTCAAAATCTCTCTGCTCGACTGCCTCAATGCCATATATAAGGGCCTGCAGGCGGGTTTTGTTAATTTCAATGATTTTGATGCAGAAGAGTATGAGTATTTTGAGCGTGTCGAGAATGGGGATTTCAATTGGATTGTGCCGCAAAAGTTTATTGCATTCTGTGGACCACATCAGAAATCGAAAACGTTACCAAATGGTTATCCATGTCATGCGCCGGAACGTTACTTTACATATTTCAGGGATAATTTTGTGACCACCGTGATAAGGCTTAATGCCAAGGTATATCATGCCTCATCGTTCGAGAACGCTGGCTTCGATCATAGGGATCTATTCTTTATCGATGGCAGTACACCGAGTGATATCATCTTGAAGAAATTCTTATCGATCTGTGAGACAACAAAGGGTGCCATTGCGGTGCACTGCAAGGCGGGGCTGGGACGCACGGGCAGCCTCATTGGCGCGTATATAATGAAGCATTATGGATTCACAGCGCTGGAAGCGATTGCATGGCTGCGTTTGTGTCGGCCCGGCTCTGTCATTGGACATCAGCAGCAATGGATGGAGGAGTAAGTGACACACACGCACAGAGAGAGAGAGAGAGAGAGCAGTCAGAGGATTCTTATGCATTAATCCTTTTTTTTTTGTAGCAAACAAAGTTGGCTGTGGGGCGAGGGTGAACGTATGCGACGTCGCAGCTCGTTGCCTATGCTGCAGCACAAGTATGGCATCTACAGCTTGGAGCTAAAGACTAAGCTGGCCGAGAATGAGCAGCAACAGCAGCAGCAGCAGCAGCAGCAGAAGTTGAGCTTGGATCCCTTTGAGAATGTGGATCTGTTGTTGACGCGTGTCAAGGGCATTTCACAGCGTGTGGATACAATGCATTTGCATGATCGTGATACGGTGGATGCGGAGCAAACCGATGAGGAGATATCGGAGCAACAGCAGTTGGAGCAGCACGAGCATGATTGCTTGAGTCACTATCAGTCGCAGGACGAGACCAATTGCAATGTCAGTGACAATGATACGGATACAGCGAGTGCTGCAGCTGAGCAGCCGCTAAGCTCGACATACAGCATATCGACGCGAAGACGCAAGTCACCGTCGAGTTCGAATAAACCAACGGTTATAGCGCATTCATTGCGTCGTCTTGTCAATCCCAATGCCGGACGCAGTATGAGCAACAACAGTGGCGGTAGCAGCAGCAGCAACAACAACAACAACAACATCAACAGTGGCAGTGGCAGCTTAGATGCAGCAGCGGGCAGCTGTACGGAGAAGAAGCTGCGCAAACCCAGCGCATTTGAGGCTGCACGGCATACAATTGCCTCGTCGGTGCGCATGACCCAAACGGCGCTGGAGAAGAAGCAGGCGCAAACGCAGGGCGATAAGCTTAATCAGATCAAGGCGCTGCGGCGGCATCATTCGCGCTCCGGCAACAGCAACAGGTGGGCAGAGCCAGCCTATTTATATTTACTATACATACTAATTGATTATTTTCACAATCCACAGCGAATCCGACACGAATCTGCGGCATACACGCGCCCGCTCGCAACCGTTTCGTAACAACAACAATGTGGTGCAGATGTCCACGACGCCGTTGGGCATCAAAGCCGGCGGTTGTTTGCCTGCGCCAACAACAACAACTGCAGTTGTACATAACCTTATTAACAGCAACAATAATAATAGCAATAGCAACAACAGCAACAGCAACAACTTGGCTAATCTAAGCAACAACAACTTGCATAACTGTAACATTAATAGCACTAACAACAACAGCAACAACAACAACAACAACAATGTGCAGAGCAATTTGGCCAGTCGCACACGCAGCTTGGCCATCTACAGCAAGAGGTAAGTTATAGTCAAATCCTGCCCGACCCACCCAAACAACAACAACACACACACACACAACACACACACACTTTTAATTTGAGTTCTGCGTATTGTGCGGCGGCTTTCGTATTCTCGTTTAGCGTTTTCGTTGTTTTACCCCTTCCCCCCCCCATCACTTTGCTGGTGTCCTTTGCCCAGTTTTGCACCTCAGTTTGTCAGTTGTAAATATTATTTAAGTATAAACAAAAAAAAAAAAAGTTAACTTTATTTTAGTTTTTAGCACACACACACACGCAAACATTCTGTTTTTTTATTATTTTCTCTCCCGGCTAACCGTTTTTGCACAAATTTTTAACAATATGGCGCAACTAACGTAACGGCTATCGATATCGATGTTATCGATGGCTGGTTGATCGCAAAGCGCCGCGGCGAATAGCCGCTGCAAGTGGCAACACCTTTGCCCTGGCGCTTTGGCAACACTAATTTAACTGCTAATAACTTATTGTATTGTCGTTTTTGAGTATGTACTTACTTATTTCTTATTTTCATATTAGTCTTACGTTTTGTTTGTGCATGCCAAATTACAAAAAAAAAAAAAAAAAAAAAACAAAAATAAAAACCCAAAATTTATTTGAAGCTTGCTTTTATTTTGTTGTTACCCCATCCACACCACCAACTCCCGCTCTTGTTTTGTTTTCTTTGTTGTGCTCTCCCTATTGTCGATATCGATATTGTGTATATTATCGGTTTTTGAGTGCAACAATTTCTTTAGCTCTCAGTGTGGCCCTCTACACCAACTCTCTCTCTCTCTCTCTTTCTCTCTTACTATTTCTCTTTGTCTCTTGTGCTTGCTTGGCTGTGGGCTCCACTCTTACTCTCTCACCCAACAACAACAACAACAACAACAACAACGACACTACTGCCTACAATCGACAGAATGGAGTTGAAACACTTGCGCAAGGCGGAACAACAACAGCAACAACAACAAGAACAGCAGCAGCCTGTTGCTGCCGCCTCAGCGATAGCTGCTGTTATCGATAAACAACTAAAGCCCTACGCAACGATCAACGAAAGTAAAATACCCATTGGTGTTGCAAGCTGTGCCGGCGGCGCCGGCAGTTCAGCAACCATACCACCCATACGTAGCAGCGCCACACGTAGTTCGCATCATCACATGACATTGCGTGGTCGCTCACGCATACGTTACCCGCGGCCGGGCGGGCAGTCGGGTGAGCCGGCGACGGCATCGACGGGTCATCAGGCATGCACCATGGCAACGGCACGCTATTATCGGGATGTGTCCGCTATACCCACCACCACCACCAGCCACATCGGGTCGTCCACCTCGCTGGGCAGTGCTGTTTGCAGCAGCAGCGGCAACACTTTGGGTGCCGGCTATGGCATTGCGACGCGCTCCTCGTCTGCTACGCTTGATCTTAACTCGAATCCGCTACCAGCTACATCGTCTGCCGTCGCCTGCGCCAAATCAAAGATACCCAATTTGAACAACAACAACAACCACAACAACAACAACAGCAACAACAACAACAACAACAACTGCACATTGAGTAATTCGCATTCTTCTACACCTTCCCTAGACACAAGCCGGCTTAGTAGCAGCCACAGCCTGGGCATGGCCATCATCGATTCTGGCGAGGAACTGCACCAGCAGCAGCAGCAGCAGCAGGTGCTGATCGAGCACAGCAGCTTCAGCCTGGGCAGCAGCAAGCGGAACAAGCGTTCGTTGAGCTCCACACGCATCGAGAAGGACAAGTGCGATGAGTACAATACGAAGCTGTTGCGCAAGACGAGCGTTGCTGCCGCCGCAGCTGCAGCTGCTGCAGCAATCAACAAGAGCAACAACAACACCGGCAGCAACGGCAACGGGAGCAACAGCAGCAACAACAACAACAGCAACAACAACAGCGGCGGCGGAGGCAATGGCATCGTTGGTGGCAGCTTTCGTCTCTCGCGTCGCATCTTCGCCGAGTCGGGATCATCAGCCTCCACCTCAGCTTCCAATTCGGGCATACCAACGCCCACGGCACCGCCCACAAACCCACAGTGGCAACAACAACAACAGCAAGTGACACGCGGCGGTGCCATGCGATTAAGCAGCGAAAGGGAACGAGATAGGGAACAACCGCCCCATACCCATACTCATACCCATCCCCATACCCATCCCCATCATCATCATCATCATCATGCTCATCCCCATCCCCATCCCCATTCCCATTCCCAGCAGCAGCAGCAGCAGCATCTGAAGCTGCGCAAGAAGATTAGCTACTAGAAAGAGGAGAGACGCAGAAGCAGGCGTGGAAGCAAAGCTGCTGCAATTGTTATTGTTGCTATTCACATTTTGTAATGATTGATATTTATATATATTTTTTTTATTAGTTTTTAAAAGGAATAGTAAAATTTACAGGTAGCCCCACAATATAAACGAAATTTTCGTGGCTTTGGGAATGGAACCGCGATAAACGATTTGCCTTCGATAACTGTGAACTACTCGATAACTGTGCGATAGAAAAAGAAACAAAACGAAACAACAAACCGAATTTCTTTCGTTAATTGCAGGCGTATCAAGCATCTGGCTAGGTAATACCGCCAGATAATAGACGGGGAAGTCCCATTTTAAAGTCTTGGTTGCACACAATACATCGATAAATACATATACATACATACTATATAGCGTACAAGTCTCGACCAATTTCTGTACTTTATCACGAAGATAATGCGGTTTCGTTCCTGCGTCGAAGTTATTACAAATTCAACTGTAGAAAGTTAACAAAATGTGTAAATGATGACCTTAACGAATGAAAAACCAACAACAATTTCGCTTTAGTATTTTACACACACACACACACACACACACATGTATTTTAATAAACCATGTATGCAATGAGATAAATAACAATATATATGCCTAAAGAATAGTTATTAATTTATATGTACAACATTTATAGATATATATATATATATGAAGATTGATGTGCATTACTTCCCGACTCCTGTAAATAACACGTTTATTTAGTTTTAAGTATTAGTTGAAATATATATATAAATATATATATATATTTGCGTTATGTATACCTTATAAACATGAAAAAAAAAAACAATTTATTTGGAATTCTACTCGTCTCAGTCTCAAACCAACATATCCAGAAAGTATGCCTTCATGTCCGTATAGATCTCAGTCTCGAGGCCCATGAAGACGCAATCATAATCGCAGTTGAGTTCAATTTGTAACACGGGCACCATGGATTGGCTCTCCAGTTGGGTGATGCGCGGCGTTAGCTTTAGCGCGGCCAGCACAACTGTCATCTGTTGCTTGGGTGTATCGTATTCGTTGGAACGCAGTGCCTCCATGGCCTCTGACTTGAGATTTGGATAGTATGTCTTGAAGTAATCGTGTCGATCGCATAGTTTAACCGATTGATTATCTCCGCCTGCATCGGTTAGTTCGCGATATGTTTTGAACATACGCCTGCGCTCCGTCTCCACATCCTCGAAACTGGCATCCAAATCGGCGCTCGCAGCACTTTGGGGCTTTGTGCTCACAACTTCTGTCTCTGGCTTTGATTTGTCTGTGTCGTTGGAGATAACCCATAGCATTTCAATGGCAGCTCGCTGACGTGCATCCTTCTTCTTGTCGGATTTGCCGTACCGCTTGATGGAGGCCACCGAACAGCAGGCCACAAATTCGGGTGCATTCGGTGTGCCGCTTTGCTGTACAATCTCTATGACAGGTAGTGGCATCTCATGGCGTACACAGTAGTCGCGCAGCTCTTTTAGCATATCGCGATTTATGTTTGTCATCTCATCAACGACCGCGCTGGCTGTGTCATCCTTGCTGGCATCGGCACTCAAACCGAAGCCGGCGAATCCGGGCAGATTGCACAGTTTACGCATTAGTTTGGCCGCCGCCAGATGTTTGGCATCGCGCTTGGAACGCCCTGTAAGATACATATTATGGTAAGAATTATATTGCAGATGAAAAGATAGCCATGTGCTTGCCATTTCCATAGGCTTCGGTGTCCATTAGGACAACTTTGCACACATAGCCACCGTCCTCGCCGTCAATGTAATCGTACACGGGATTGCCAGTCTTGGCTTGAGCACAATACTCCTGTAGTGCTGAAACGGATGACTTGTTTTCCATGATAACAATGCGGGATACTGTATGCAAATGCCACTTTCAATATCGATCACGAAATTTAGCTATATAATATATGTGAATATATAGTTTTTGCTTTCGTTCGGCTTCAAAATTTTTGAAGGCAGCTGAATTGTCAGTGTTGCCAGCTGGGCGGCAGTTAAAATACACTAAATATGCCAAACAATAAGCGACTGTCATTTAACCAAATAACCAAGTTGTTTAATTTCTATTATTTAATTTATTTGCTTGTCAATAAATACGCTTGCGTATTTTCCTCTAATTAAGTGGTAAATTGATTTTATTTATAATGTACTGATACACGTCATGTTAGCTCAGAGTGGCAACGCTGACATATATCCAAAGCAGCCCTGTCAGCGAATTAAAACAAGTGTTGCTATAGACGAAAGGGACTTTGATTATTTATGTATTTCGCTCAGCTCGGCTCCACCTGGAGAGATTCGTTTCATAATCGACAACAACCCGTTCACAACTTAATGCACGGTACGAATCAAAACAGAGCAACAGATACGTTTTTGAGTAGAGTACAAAAAACAACAACAATCTGGAAAAGCAAAATTTATTGTCAAGGAAAATCATATTCCAGCGGGTAGAAGGAGGAAGTGACCGTGGAAGTGTCTACACAAACAACAAGTATTCATGCGTACGTACACACTCGTACAAGTATAGAGGAAAATCATCGTTGCCTGCTGCACTGTTGCACCAGTACCACCCCCTCTGCTAGACGCCCTGCAACCAGCTGCCTGCAACCGCTGACGACGTGACTACGTCCGACAAAGACAAACAAACAGAAACACAGACAGACACACACACACACACACTCGCACACACTCGCACACACACTCACATACAGCCAATCATCACAATCGCAAGTCGAGAAACACTTGTCGCTGCGATTGTTGCTTCTGAATTTGTCGAATCGTCGATTCGGAATCGAAATCGTGTCCAGCAATTAGCAACGTTATAGAAAGTGCCCCGCGGGAGGGTGAGGGTTTTCACAAATGGATGATAGCACAGCCACAACGCCGTCGCCGTCAACAGCGACAGCCACGGCCGCTGGCTATGAGGCTGCGCGCGACAAACAAACAAAAAACAACAACAGCAACGGCAACGGCAACGGCAACGGCAATGGCAATGCCAGCAGCAGCAACGTCGCTGCCTCTGTCGCAGCGAACAGCAGCAGCGGCAGCAGCGTTAGACTATTAATTAAATCGTCGAATCAACAATACGAAGACATGAACATCGAGAGTGATCTATCCTGGACAGTGGAGAGCCTCAAGGAGCAGCTGTCGCTGGTGTATCCCGGCAAGCCGGTAGGTACATCTACACCTACACACACACACACACACACACATGCATATGTAGACATACATAAATCAACATAAAGTTAGCATGCATTGACGTCAGTCTGTCCCGTTTTAGTGGGGCGTATCTTATCAGAGCTTCTGCTCTGTGTTTTTGCGCCCCCTCCCTCTCCCTCTCCCTCTTTCTCTGTGTGTTTATCTCCTGTTCGCTTCCCAAGTTTTGCAATTGCGTCTTAATTGTCGTTTACTTTCCAAGTACACGTCACGCATTGTTTCCAGATTCAAACTACTTGAGGCAATTGGATCAAGTTGACTGACTTAGGAACACCACATAAAATGGGTTAAATTACTTCCGAGAAGTGAACAGTTGTTCAAATGTTTACATACACCTCATAGAGAGGGTATTTTGGTGGTGTAGAAACTCAAAGTAAAGGTTCTTCGTTTGAGTTTAATGTATTCTGATGTATTCCGTTTGGTTGTCAAAAGGTATTTAGCAATAGATATGTCTGCAACTTAGCAGTTGTGCACTGAAAAATACCCTGTAATTGAAGCTGTTTAGTTTCACATACTTTTGGTTTAATTGTCAGAGCAATTATGAATAATTATTACAAAATATTTTTAGAATAACTAATCTAGTATATATATTCCACATCTTGCAGGACATAACTGACCAAAAGCTTATCTATTCGGGCAAACTGCTGCAGGACGACCAAAAGCTATCGGAGGTGATACGCAGCTACAAGGATGTCTATCAGCAGCATCACATCTTCCATTTGGTGTGTGCCAATACGAATATAACAAAGACGCAGCATAAGATGCAGACGCCACCAAAGGATAGCAGCACCACCGCCACGCCACGCGTGGATTACAATAATACCAATGATAATGAGCTTAGGCAGCGTCATGTGGCTGCGGCAGCCGGCCAGTTTCCCTATCAGCAGCACCTACAACAACAACAGCAACAGCAACAACAACAACACCACCAGTTGCCACAGCATGCCGCCAACACTTGGATGCAGTTTTGGCAACGTTCCGAGCTGCTAACACAACAGGCGCATCAATTGGCAGCGGCGGGATTGAGCAACAGTGCACACCAACTGGCGTACCAGCAGCAACAGCAGCAGCAGGCATTGATCTACAATGCTTGGATACAGCAGTGGTATGCGGCATATATGCAGCAAATGATGCAGCGGTGAGTTCTCGCTGGGATGCCCAATACCAAAGCCTTATTCAATCTCTCTCTCTCTCTGTCACTTGCAGCGCGTCTGGCACTGAGAACACTGAGGCCACAGCTGCACCCATGTTGCATCCGCTGCTGCAGCAAGGTTTGCCTGTGATAGCCAACAATATGAGTGTGCCTTTTGGTGTGGTGGCACAACCGTTGCCAGTGGCGGCGGCAGCGGCAGCTGCTGCTGGTGTTGTGGCGCCTGCCAACGATGCGCCCGCTGTGGCTGCACAGGTGCAGGTGCAGCAAGTTGCTGCCAATCGTCAGGTGGATGGTCCCAATTTTCCTAACATACAGGAGGAGCCGGAGATGCAAGACTGGTTGGACAGTTTCTTTAGCTTTACGCGCTTGGCAATATTTGTTACTGTTTTGTACTTCAATTCGTCGCCGTTGCGTTGTCTGCTGGTCATGCTCATTGCCAGCGTGATCTATCTGTAAGTTGCAGCTCTCTTGCTCTCTATGATAAACCACTAAGCCCAACACTCTCTCTGCCTTATAGTTACCACATTGGCGTGCTGCGACGTCGTCGCGAGCGCAACAACAACAACATCAATCGCAATAACAACGCGGGCAACGATGTGGCCGCCTTTGCTGCAGTGCAGCAAATACAACGCATGATGGACGCTGCTGTTGAACAGGACAATAATCCACAGGCGGCTGCTGCTGCTGCTGCTGCTGCAGGCGAACCAGTTGCACCTGCTGCCGCTGCTGTACAGGATGCTGCCAGCGCTGGAGCTGATCCAGCCGATGCCGCTGCAGCTGCTGCCGAAGCCGTTGCTGTGGAGCCAGCCAATGCCAATAACTCTGTGATTTCAATAGTGCGCACCTTTGTCATAACCTTCTTTACATCGCTGCTGCCCGAGGCGCCGGCGCTGTAAGACAGAGATAGATAGACAGACGAGTCGAGTCGGAAAGAGATGTGAAGGATGTGTGGACAAGACGAGATGAGATCCCATGTGCTCACTGGACAACATTGTCGTCATCAAAAGCAACAACAACATTGATGAATGTTAATTTTTTTTTTTTTGCATACCTGAATTAATGCAATACATATATCTGTTTTTCTAGCTATTAAACGAATTATTGTATATTTATATATACATATATCTTATGTATCTATCTCTCTCTCTCTCTCGCTCTTTCTCTCTTTGTATCTGTCGTCTAGGGGGCGTGGTCTATCGTTGCAATCCCCCGCAACCCCCTGTGTAGCTTTAATGATTGTTAGTGATAAGAACATATATATTTGTTTTTGATGTGAATACTACACACACACACACACACACACACACACATATACACACTGCTTGTGGTGTAGACGAAACTGTGGAATCAATGAATTGCAATTATAAATAAAAACTATGCTTTAAAATCGGGACTGACCTCTTGCAGAGTTTCCTTAATGGAAATTTTTCGTGAATGGAAATTTTTTTTATTTTTCCTTCACTTTCACTATGCGCGTGAGTAGCCGCACACACACACGCACAGCGAGAGCTCATAACGTGCCTCTCTTGCTTCAGCAGGGAGACGACGATCTGCTGACGGCTTATCGCCTTCAGCCTGTCCGTCCGCCTGTCCGCGCGTCCGCTTGTCCGTTCGGCCTGCTGCTGCTGTTGCTGCTGATAGAGGCGCGTCGTCGCTCGGGGTTAGAACGCTGCCAGTGCTCAGAGTTAACGGATGGTGCAGCGGCATCAACATTGGCATCACTAAAAAAATTATACGAAAAATTCTATATCGGAAATTCGCTATACTCGCCACGCTACTCTCTCGCTCATCTTAATCAGGCAAACAAAGCATGTGGAAGCTGCTGCAATTGCGCTCAACAATAGCGCCTGCTCTCACCCGACAACGTCATGTAAGTGTGTGCGTGTGTGTGGGCGTTAACCCGTGTAGCTGGGCAAGTGAATGTGCAACTGATTCCACTTACAGCATGGTCCCGTGATTGCCATTAGGCGGGAGGATCAATCGGTTTGGGAGCGACGTGCTCCATTTGGACCCACCCATGTGCAGAAGCTAGTCAAGCAGGGTGTCAAGGTTATTGTGCAGCCCTCGAATCGGCGTGCCTATCCCATGCAGGTAAGTCTCGCATATACATATATATTCCTGTTCATGCTCAAAATCGGTGTACATTATCTTAATCTATCCGCGCGTTGCCAGGCATGTTCGAAGCATATTTATAGCGTATGTTGCATCGTAAAACGTTTTTTTTTTTTCTTTTTTGGTCTAGATAAGCCTCTCTACTTATAGATCGTAAATTTGGCAGTTGTGTTGGCCTTGAATTCGGCCGAAACTCGAGCGTTATCTCGCAACAAAAATTTGTTGTTTATACTTGCATTTTCACACTAAACTCAACTCAACTCAACTGATTCGTTTTCGAGATAAACTAGTATAATCGTGCTGCGAAAAACAAAAACAATCACATGTTTATGATTAACATTTCCAAAACATGAGGTGTATTTATAAAGTAGTGTACGGAAATCGAAGATTATGATTCGATTAGTTGCTAAGGAACAAGATCAGGCACGAGTCGTACGATCAAGTGCGCGAAATGCTAATCGATTTACTAATGCTTGAAATGATTAAATCGATTGTTCCATGACAGGTAGATCTTTATTGCTTACCTAAGGGTCTAACCAACAAGGGTCTAACCCCTGATCGGTTTCGATTTTCTGTGCTCTCTTAAGTAAGCATGTAGTCTGGCAATAAAACAGAAGGTATTAGCTGTAAGTTCCTTGATTTCGATTAGATTATGGGATTTTATAGCTAGGCTGCTCAGTTTCCTGTTAACCCTTTTACGAGTACCTCTGAGATTCGCTCTGCTTTCAGGCCTACATGCATGCAGGTGCTCAGATACAGGAAGATATCAGTGATGCATCGGTTATCTTTGGCGTTAAGCAGGTGCCCATCGATGCTCTCATACCGGGCAAGACCTACTGCTTCTTCTCGCATACAATCAAGGCGCAGGAATCGAATATGCCTCTACTGGATGCCATACTCGAGAAGGTAACCCACCCGCTGAGAAAGGTAGTCAACATTCTGGTCAATCTATATAATTCCAAACTTTACAGAAAATTCGCCTTATCGATTATGAACGCATTATTGATGAACGTGGCTCGCGTTTGGTAGCCTTCGGTAAATACGCAGGTGTTGCTGGTATGGTTAACATACTTCACGGCATCGGTTTGCGTCTCTTGGCCTTGGGTCATCACACACCCTTCATGCACATTGGCCCAGCTCACAACTATCGCAACTCATCCATGGCTCGTCAAGCGATCCGAGATTGTGGCTATGAGATCTCACTGGGTATGATGCCTAAGTCAATCGGTCCACTGACTTTTGTATTCACTGGCTCTGGTAACGTATCCCAGGGAGCGCAGGAGGTGTTCTCCGAGCTACCTATAGAGTATGTGCCGCCAGAGATGCTACGCAAGGTTGCAGAACATGGTAGTAAGTATTAAATTACGACAGTTAATTAACTTCTAGATCCCTAACACTAACCTAACCTTAACAGATCAGAACAAGCTCTATGGCTGCGAGGTGAGTCGATCAGACCATCTGGAACGTCGTGAAGGTGGAGGCTTCGATGCCAAGGAGTACGATGAGTTCCCCGAACGATACATCTCTACTTTCAATCAGAAGATTGCACCCTATGCCTCGGTGATCGTGAATGGCATCTACTGGGCTGTGGGTAGCCCCAAGTTGATCAGTATTCCGGATGCCAAGAACCTGTTGCGTCCTGCTAACACTCCCTGGCTACCAACTAGCAAGGGTAGCCCTGCCCTACCTCATCGTATGCTTGCTATTTGTGACATATCTGCCGATCCTGGCGGCTCCATTGAGTTCATGAACGAGTGCACTACGATCGATACACCTTTCTGTCTCTACGACGCCGATCGCAACAAGGATACAAAGAGCTTCAAGGGACCCGGTGTGTTGGTCTGCTCTATAGATAATATGCCCACGCAGCTACCCCGTGAGTCGACAGATCTGTTTGGAGAGCTACTTTCACCGCACGTGCACGACATCATCAAGAGCGATGCCAAGAAGCCACTGCATGAGGAGAACTTCAGCTATCCTATTCAGTCGGTGAGTATAGCAGAGACAGTGCCTGAGAGATCCAACCCTCATATTCTCCCTTTTCTATATACTTAGGCCATTATCGCCAGCAATGGCGAACTCACCGATGGCTTCCAGTACATCCAGGAGCTGCGTGAGTCGCAAAGCAACCGCTCGCGACACAAGATCGAAGGTCGCTCTGAGTCGCACAAGAAAGTGCTGGTGCTGGGCGCCGGCATGGTCTCAGCTCCGCTGGTGGAGTGGCTACATCGCGAGAAGGATGTCAGCATCACTGTGTGCTCGCAGGTCAAGGAGGAAGCTGATCGCCTGGCGCAGCAGTACGCCGGAGTAGGCAGTGTTTACCTGGATGTGAACGAGAGCACCGGACATCTGCAGGAGATGTGCGGCAAGGCTGATGTGGTGATATCGCTGCTACCCTACAGTCTGCATGGCATGATCGCTCGCTACTGCGTGGCCGAGCGAACCCACATGGTTACCGCTAGTTACCTCAACGACGAGATCAGCGAGCTGCATGATCAGGCCCGCGCCAATGGCGTGACCATCATGAACGAGGTAGGTTTGGATCCGGGTATTGATCACCTGCTGGCGCTGGAGTGCATTCACGAGGTGCAGGAGAAGGGCGCCGTTGTGGAATCCTTTGTCAGCTACTGCGGTGGCTTACCCGCACCGGAGCACTCCAACAATGCGTTGCGCTACAAGTTCTCTTGGTCGCCACGTGGAGTTCTGCTCAATACGCTGTCGGCAGCGAAGTATCTCAGCCAGGGTCAAATTGTAGAGATCTCTGGAGGCGGTGAGTTGATGTCTACTCCTCGCAGCTTGGACTTTTTGCCTGGCTTCGCGCTGGAAGGATTCCCCAATCGTGACTCTACAAAATATGGCACCCTTTACGGATTGGGCAGGGATGTACACACCTTGCTGCGTGGTACCATACGCTACAAGGGTTTCTCGGAGTCGATTAAGCCGATGCAACTGCTGGGTCTGATTGATCCCGAGCCGCATGCACTGCTGCATCCCAGTGGACCAGAGGTCACATGGCGTCAGTTGGTAACGCATCTGATGGGCATGTCCGATACAAGCATTTTCTACGAAAACCTCAAGCAAAAGCTGGTCGAGCGCATTGGTGATGTGGAGTGCATTGAGAGCCTGGGTCTGCTGGATGAGACGCCTGTGGTGAAGCTTAACTCACCGCTGGACACCCTTAGCCATTACCTGTCCAAGCGATTGGCCTTCGGTGGGTACTCCCTGAAAATGTGCTCTTTTGTGAGTAGGGTCTGACCTCTCTTTCTTTACAGAGCGTGAGGAACGCGACCTGGTAGTGCTGCGTCATGAGATTGGCATCCGTTGGCCCGACGGTCGTCGCGAGGAGCGCGGCATCAACTTCGTTGTCTACGGTCAACCGCAGGGTCACTCTGCCATGGCAATGACAGTGGGCAAACCAGCTGCCATTGCAGCCAAAATGATCTTAGATGGTAAGGTCCTAGAAGAACCTTCTTAGCGCACGTTAGCTAACTCTCCTTTCTTTTTGCAGGCGAAATCCAGGAACGTGGAGTCCTACTGCCCTTCACCCCGGATATTTACCGACCCATGTTGCAACGTCTGCGCTCTGAGGGTCTGACTGCCACAGAGACCTCTAGGTGGCTCAACTAAGTTGTTAGATACTGTTGGATTGATCTAAGGTTTTGCTACTTGATCGTTTTAGCCTTGTGCGTGTTCCAATCGCATTTACTTGTTGTTTCATCTTATTTCTATTTATAATTTTTTTTTTTCGAACACCCAACAAAATCTAGATAAGACTGCACTGTTATCTGTATACCTAGCTATTTCGATTGTATGATATGTACTTATGATTATAGTTATGTACGAAACAAAAACTGACTACGTTCACATAGTCTGTAGATTTGCCTACGGAAAGTTATATCGAAATTACAATTAAAGGAAAATGTCTGTTAACTCTTTTATTTTGAACGATCCATCATTTCCCACAACATAATGATTTAATAATGATGAATAGAGTCTGTAAGCTCTTTGGGGTTGCTCAAATCTAATCGGTTGGAACAAAATATGTTTAGGAGGTCGTAAAGGAGATTGCACATTCTTCATGAATGAGTGCACTAACAAATTGAAACCCTTTTGTCTTTACAGAGAAGAATGAAACAAGAGCACGATCCATCAATAGCCTGGTAAGAATTGAATGATCTGTTTGAAAAGCTTACCATATATCAAGCCAAGAGAAGCAGTTAGCCTACTCGATAAGGTGGCCTAGTCGTATTTTGAGCTTTACCTCATACTTCATCGACTTACCCTCGCTAAAACAGTTATCAGTTTGCATACACGGATTTCCCTTTCTACTTCGCTATCTATCCCACACTTCTAGCCGATTAACCGAACAACAGACGGTCTCAAGTACATTCAAGAGTAGCCCAAGTCTTTGAGCACGCAAGAAGGTGCTAGGCATCTTCATTCAAAGCGTCTTACTGCCCTAGAGACCTTTAGATGCTTCAACTAAGTAGCTCAACCAAACCTTCTTTGTTTATACATGTTTTCTGGTACACCCTCTAGGTTTTTGATAAGACTGCTTTGCTATCGGGGAAACCGTGATAAAATCTTGTTTCAAACTTTTGTAGACTACAGTTAAGTGTCTTTGTAGACCCGCACAGAAAATTCTCTGTATATTTTAATTACATGAAAAACGTTTGTAAAGCGTTTGATTTCCCAATATGCGACAGAGGTAGGGGTAGACTTCAATGAAAGTTACCTGTAAACATGCCATAATTATTTATTTATATAAATATTTCATTACTATAAACAGTGGCAAGAAGGTTCTCTTAGGTTCGCGCATTGGGAACTAACATGTGCAGGCAATAGAGAATTGAACATATTCCTAAATTGTCAGTATTGCCGGCAATGCCACATGGCAACTTGTTCACCCGTTGGGGTTATCGTTGCGGACTTGAACTACTGTTTTCGAAATACTACCCCTATATACCATATTGGCGCTCTGAGTTACTAATCCGTTCTATAATTAGTTCAAGTGCAGTACCGCTAGTTCCCACAGTCACCTGATTAGGTCTCTCGACGATTTGTCGACGCAACGATCGCATTTCACAATCGGATTCTGCTTCGTATCTGGTTCGGACTTGGGTTCGGATTACTGCTAAGTGGCTGCTATTGAAATTAACCATAAACAGCACCTTAATTCTCGGTATTGTATGGAATAGTTCGTCCAAGAGTTTCAGGCTATCAGCGACAGTCCAATTAAACCTTGCGGCAGCGCAGCGATAACCAATAACCTCTGCCGACGCTGACGCTGCTGCTTGGCACTTGTTTAAGTTTTTACAATTTTTAATTCATTCAATGCAAAATCAAAATCAGAAACATAACGCAAGAGACAGACAGAGAGAGAGACAGACAGAGAGAGAGAGAGACAAGCAGCGATAACAATGTCTGTCTGTGTGGGGATTTGTGCGCCGGCAGCTCAGTTGCCGTCGCAGTTGCAGTCGCCGTTGTAAATTAAGCGCTTTTCGGATTTTCGGGCTGAGCTCGGCGCAGCGACGACGCGTCGCTGCCGACAGCAGCAAGCAGCAAGCAGCACAGCACACAGTTCGTCTTCAGTCTTGATAATAGTCCCGAGCCAGTCGCATTCGCAGTCGCAGTCGCAGTCGCACTCGCAGTGCCAGTCGCAAGTCTCAAGTGCCTTGCGTGTGTGTGTGTGTGTGCGTGTGTGCATGTGTTTGTGTGCTTGAAGTAACGGCTGCTTGCGTGCAAAGCAGTAGGCGGAGTGCAGAAAGAGAACACAAGCGGCAGTGTAGGACAGGCGTGAGAGGAAGCTCAAGCAGGAGTGCCAAAAACGTGAGAGCGACAACAACGAGAGCGACTCGCATCCGTGTGAGAGAGCGTGCGCTCGCGTGTTTAACTCTGTACGTGTGTGTGTGTGTGTGTGTGTGTGTGTCTGCATGCGATTATTTAATTGACTGTCATTCGTAGAAGAACGTTTCAGTCGGCTTAGTAAGCGAAAGTGCGTGCGTGCGGCCGGCGCAACTTCATTGCGAAGAGCAATAAATACTAGATAAATACTAAAAATAGCCAAAGCGATAGAGTGAAAGAGAGTGAGAGAGCGGGAGCGGGCGTGAGAGTCAAGAAAGTAATTACAGTAAACAGTTTGCGCTGCGCGTACAATGTGTGCGAACACGTTTTAATCGAAGTCAAAGTTCGTCAATCGAATCGTTGCGCTCTCAGCTGTTATCACTGCAGCAGCAATAACAATAATAACAACAATAACAACTGCACAATTGCAACGGGGAAAAAAAGCAAAAACAAAACAATAGCAAAAATGAGTGGTATGCGCTATTTGACGGAGACACATTTGCAGGGCTTCGAGCGCTACAAGGTGAGTACGAAACGCCTCCTTCTGAGAGGGGGGAGGGGGTCTTGGGCGGGTGGTATACGGGGTTACGACAATGGTGCCGTTTCCACCTGCAGCTGGCACCATAAAAATCAATGTCCATGCATATTTAAGGGCGGCTCAACCAAACAATCAATCAATCAGTTTCACAATACTTTCTGATAACTCGTCCACCTATTGCTAGTATTACGACAAGTTCCGGTTTCGAACATGCGAGCTTATCTCTCCCTCCCTCTCCCTCATTCATGTACTCGTAATTGGGCAATGATGGGAAAGATGTCATTGTCGTGTGTTTGCCTTATCAAATTACCGGACAGCTTTGCCGAGCAGATGACTAGGCCTAGGGTCATATATGTACATATATAACACCGGATGGAAGATCATGATCGAACATGTGTGTGTGTGTGTGTTTCGTAAATCCCACAGAAGGCATTGAACTGCGAGCGTTTAGCATGTGTCTCTGTGGGGGGAAGCAGTGAAGAAGGGGGCAGGGGGGTAGAGAGATAGTTGGCAAATATGCAGAGTCTGGAATTTGTACTGCAAAGATTAGCACAGAGAGCTGAGCTTTACATATATCTCTGAGCTAAGCGGGAAACAAGAAATTAACTTATTAATATGAAATTAATAAAATATTTTTATACAACAATTGTTGAAGGACTTTTTCGCTCAAGAATCTCGAAAACCAGGTTTTAATTTAAATAATGCCTGAAAATTTGAAGCCTGCCCGATGTAAGGATTATGTTAGAAATAAGTTCGTCTATATATGTTTCCATAAAATAAGTATTTTCTTATCTTAAGGACCTTCTTGATAAAGAGAGCGAAAGTAAGGAAAAGTCTAGTAAATAACCTTTTTGAGTTTTCCGAAAGTTATACACAACATTTTCTCTATGGAATGAGGACTTATTAGTAAATATGTTCTTGGCCAAGAGCAAGAGCTAAGTCTACAGAGCCATGTCCGTCTGTCTGTCTGTGTGACCACCTAGATTAAAGCTATTAATAAAGCTAGGACTACCAAATTTTGATGACAGTTTGTCTTATTATAGCACGAAGAACAAGCTTGTTTTAGAATTTGGCCACGCCCCCTTTTACTACAAAAAATCGAAAAAAGGCAAATTGCATCTGCAATTTAAGGACTGCCACATTCTTTATGGGGTCTATATATACAACCAAACAATCTCTGACTATTTGGCTACTGTCGGTCGAAAATCGGTTATAGTTTGACTATAACTCTTTTCGATTGTTTGAGTAGCGGGTATAAAGTAGTCGAGCACACTCGACTATAGCTTTCCTACTTGTTCTATATGTTTTTATTCATTTCTTCCCCCACAGTACAACAGCGTCGACACAAGTTGGCTGAGTGTCTATGTAATGCATCCATTTTGGAATGTTTGCGTGAAGGTAAGTAGAGGCCTAGTCGGGCATACGTAGAGCCTCCCCACAAATTATGATGGTATTATTTCTGGCTGTAGTATTTACCCATGTGGCTGGCGCCCAATTTACTGACATTTGTTGGTTTTCTCATGACGGTGGTGAACTTCATACTGATATCCTACTACGATTGGAACTTTGATGCGGCCAATAATAAGGAAATCGGGAATACAGTGCCCGGTTGGGTGTGGACAGTGGCAGCGATAAATATACTTATCTACTATAATTTGGGTAAGTAAACCAAAGAGAGAGAGAGAGACAGAGCTCACTTTGTAATCCCTAACTTGTTCCATAGATGGCATGGATGGCAAACAGGCCCGTCGTACGGGGACAAGCGGTCCACTGGGCGAGCTCTTCGATCACGGATTGGATTCGTATTCGGCTGCCCTTATACCCATCTATATATTCTCGCTCTTTGGTACTGTGGATCTGCCACCGATTCGCATGTTCTTTGTTATCTGGAACGTTTTCCTTAATTTCTATTTCACACATGTTGAGAAGTACAATACGGGCGTTATGTTCTTACCCTGGGGTTACGATTTTACCATGTGGGTAGGTACCGTTCAAAGAATTTTCCATTTATCTGTAATAAAGATTAGATCAAACTTTGATGCAAGTCGAAGAAATCGTTTAGTCATCGTCTGAGCTCTTTCAAGTTTTATTTACTTACTAGATTTATCTTTAATATATATCTTCTTGTTCCCTAGGGCGTCAGCATCATGATGTTTGTGGCCACATTGGTGGGTCCGGAAATCTATCGATCGAGTTTCTATGGCATTACCGTAGCAAATGTCTTTGAAATTGGTCTAATCGGTTCCGGCATGTTGTCTAGTCATCCCGTCATCATCAGGAACATATATCTGTTCGTATACCGATTGTTTCCCCAGTACCAGTGTACAATATTAAGAGGGCTCTGTTGGTTTTTCTTCCCCCTAGATCGTACAAGAATAAGACAGGCAAAATGCGTCCCATGATGGAAATGCTGCGTCCTTTCTTTGCCTTCCTGTGGCTCTTTGTGATTACGTTGATCTGGTCACTGTATTCGCGCAATAATGTAATCAATCTGGAGCCGCGTGTACTGTGGATGCTCTACGGCACCATCTTCTCCAACATAGCTGTAAGAGAGCAAGAGAATGGAGTATGTTTGGGTATCCTCTATAATTGAATTCTCTTCGTAGTGCCGCCTGATTGTGGCCCAAATGTCGGACACGCGCTGCGATGGCTTCAATATACTCATGTGGCCACTGGCCGCCACCGTGGGTGTCTGTTGTTTTCCCTGGTACGAGGAGTTCTTCGGCATGGATCTGTCGGCACAGGGTGAACGTTGGATTGTGCATGGTCTGACCATATTTGCAACATTAGCGCATTGGCATTATGGCTATGGGGTGGTTAGTATTTGGAAACCCTGAAGTTGGACTCATCCAGGTCTAACTGTATTTTGTCTGTTCTTCCCACAGGTTACAGAAATGTGCGATCATTTCAACATACGCTGCTTCAAAGTAAGAAAATATCGCCGAGATTCTACTTCAGCTGGGAAATCATCACAGAACAATAACAAAGCGCTGAAAAGTCATTGAAACTAACTATGCATAACTAACTTCTATATCCAAAATCAAGCAAAAATACTGAAAAACGAGGAAAAATAAGGGGTGACCATATTGTATGTGATAAATATTGTTTTTTTTTTTTTTTTGTGGGTGTCACAAAATTCTCTGTCCCCCTCTCTCTCTCTCTCTGTTTCGCCTCGCCTTTGTTCTGGTCTAAATTTTAAGTGAATCCATTACTCGATTTATAAGCTATGGTAAAGTCCAATCAATGTTATAATTATTGATAAAGCTAACCTAGTCAGTAAGTGAATTATGAACTAAATCAATTGTTAATAAGTAAATGCATGGTAACTCTAAAAAAAAAAAAGGCATGACACCCTACCTACGAAAAGAACTGCATGATACGATAAGTATTATCTATGTATGTAAGTGTGGAGTGTGATTAGAGAAAGGTTCTAACGTGTCTGAAACTATCGTTCCCCCAACTCACGTAGATAAAGAAGACGCCCAACAACAACGCCGTAAACGCAGCTGAGGAACTGAACCAAGTTGAAGTGGAGGCCGTAAGACCTGCGGAACCAGACGAAACCGTCTAGTTTTTTTTTTTTTATATTGGGCCTCTTTCGTTGTAGTAGTCTGATAAGTGCCTTGCCTAAGTACAGTTGTGTAAACCATTCAAACTGTTTTTATTTTTTTTTTTGTTTTTTCACCTTAGTCTAAGTTGAACTCGAACCAAAACACGTAACTGTTAAGTACAAACGAACCAAACAAGAACACACAAAAGCTTTGCTCCATTCCAGTACACTTGGTGTAGCTCGAATGCAGCCGAAGCTTTTTGCGGATTGCAAAAGCTTTCGTGCCTTGCGCCATTGCCCGCTAGAGGGCGTTTTGCCCGCTGTTTATGCTGAATAAATTTCAATTCGCAAATTGTAAGTTGGTTTGTTATTTATTACAATTTCAGAAGTTTAAATTGTTTTTGTGTATTGAAAGAAAATTTATAAAAATTATTTAAGCTTTTATTTTTAATTTTTATTGTAATTTATTATTATATTTAATTTTTCCAATTTTCTGTTTAGCTTTTAAAGCTTTGCAGCGGTTTGAAAGAGAAAACTCTAAGGTTGAACAAGTAAGAACGGCTACAGTCAAGTTTTGATATATACAACACATATCATTTTCAGTTAGACGCCAAGCAGTCCAAGCAGTTGCAAAAAAACACTGCTTGGAAAATACACTGCTTGGAAAAACACTGCTTGCTTGCTTGCAGTGGGCGCAGTGCAAATCTATATGAAACGTTGAATAACTTTTATGTTCATTATCCGATTGGAACCAAATTTTCAGCCATCGTTTAGTTGGTGATAGTCATCATACACACCAAAACTGAATACTGTAGCTTTATTATTGCGCTTGCTATACGGTTTATCTGTTTGCGGAAGTGGGCGTGGCCCAAATTTTAATAAAAATTGTACAGCAAATTTGTTGGCTTAAGCTTTTTTAGTTTCTGAGATATAGGCTTCCATACAGACGGACAGACGAACAGACAGACATGGCTTAATCGACTCGGCTAGTGATCCTGAGCAAGAATATATATACTTTATGGGGTCACAGATGCCTCCTTCTGCCTGTTACGCACATTTCAACAAACACAATTTTAAAAACAATCCATGGTCTAACTAGTCGACAATTTCTTTTCGTTTAACTGTTTTATCTTTAGCTTCCTTTCAAAAAGATGTTGGGAAGTATTACCTTTGAGTCCAGAAACTAGTATATGCCTTAAAACATATCGAAATTAAGCTGAACCCTTTAATTAAAGCTATTTTTCTTTTTCTGAAACTTTTGCTTAAAATTTAAATTAAAAGACAATACGCTCAGGTTTTCGCTTGCTGCTTCCCTGCTCGTTTTAATTAATAAAATGAATTGATTATAGCATCAGGCTTAGCCCCCGAAAAGTTGCCTATTTTTAGGCAAAGTTCTGTAGGCTGTTTTAGCCTCGTCATCTTGTGCTGTTATTGTCACGTAGCGCGTCCATTTCTCTCTCTATATCTGTCTCGTTCTCTCTTTCTACTTGGGCTGCCTTGTGATGACCCGCAACTGTCAGCGACAACAAATTATATCTGAGTATACTAGACACACACACACACATACACACACCGACACGCATACACACGCATACATATATCTATTTATATATTTCAACACTTTTGGCTTGCTTTTTTATTGGCATTGCATTTAGAAAGTGATTTGGCGCATATGTAAAATATTACACACTCTCAACACACACCCTCGCACACACACACACACACCAGCACACACACTCGCCCGGCTAATGCACACTCTGTGGAGGCTCTGGGGCTGCGAATTTCCCATGCACGTCACGCATTGTTGTGGTCGTTATTATATTTGATGCCATTCTACTTACACGCATCGAGCAGCGGCATCGTTTAAAGGGATATTTTAACTCTGTGTAGAGACACACACACACGCACACACACGCATACACCCACTACTAGGTGTTGTAGATCACGTCTGCGCCAGGGATACAACAACAGCTTGGCAACTTAGACAATCGCTTGTAAGTTGCCGGTAAATGGATAATCCGGCATGGCGTGTGCGGAAATGTTTAAAATGTAAATTAAATTTTGAACTATGGCATACATGGGGAAATCGTGTTAGAAAGAACAGATATTTGCAATTTGAAACAAGCTTAAGTGGCATTGTGTATGAGTGAAGTTGTATCTCAAATTTCCTAGCTATGCAACGTAATGTTTACAGATCGAACCTAATATGCATAAAGAGCAAAGGAAACTTTATCAAGTCTGTACAGAATGTAAGATATTTCCTAGCTAAAAATATCTTAAGTTACATAAGGTATTTGACTAACTATATCTGAAATTTCATGAGTCTAGGTCCGCAGAACTCTGAGATCTAGCTGAATATGCAAAATTAACTTTAGTAATAAAGTGAAAATTAAATTTTCGCAGTAAACTTTATCAAGTCTCTATGGAATAGAAAATATATATGATAATTGAAAAGAGCATAAGTAATCTTTGTTATAAGACTTACTATGTGCCAAATTTCATAGTTCAAGCTCTGAGGAACTTAAAGAACTAACTTGTGTATAAGTGGAGTTGTATCTCAAATTTCATAGCTATGCAACGCAATGTTTACAGATCGAACTTAATATGCATAAAGAGCAAAGGAAACTTTATCTAGTCTGTACAGAACAGAAGATATCTTCTAGCTGAAAATAGCTTTAGTTACATAAGGTATTTGACTAACTATATCTGAAATTTCATGACTCTGGGTCCGCAGAACTCTGAGATCTAGCTGAATATGCAAAAAGAACCTAAGAAATAAAGTAAAAATTGAATTTTCGCATTAAACTTTATCAAGTTTCTATGGAATAGAAAATATATATGATATTTGAAAAGAGCATAAGTAATCTTTGTTATAAGACTTACTATATGCCAAATTTCATAGTTCCAGCTCTGAGGAACTTAGAGATCCAACTAAGTATGGATAAAGACCCAAAGGTTCAAAAAGTGAAATAAAAACTTACTAAGAAAATGTTATGTATTTGGCATAAATACAGAAAATATCTTAAATTTGAAAAAAGTTTAACTTATATAAGGTATAAAACTTATAATATCCCAAATTTCATGAACTTAGGTCTGTAGAACTCAGGGATCTAGCTGAATAGCTGCCATATAATATTATTGTGAGAACATACAAATGAAATTTGTTCCATGTTGTATAAAAGGAAAATGTCTTTAAGAAGAGGAGAATAAATGAAGATATATCCGAATAACTCACTGTATAACTTACTCTTATAATTTACCCTGCTTTATAAGTTCTTAACGTAGATATACACAAAATGTCATAGCTCGATCTAGTAGAGTATAAAGATTTGCATAGAAAGTTTCTACATACTGCATAAATTTGAGCAATATATAAGTCCCGCCGTTTTCCACACACTCTACGCATCAATACACCCCTTTCGCAATGCCATTGCCATAGGGTAGCAGCTAATTAAAACTAAACAGATTAATACCAAACAGCATAGACAGTGCGTATTACGTACTTATACATACATAAAGCTTAAGGTACCAAGGTAGTTATGGGACTAATTGATGGATTGGCTTGCCCTTTTCAAGCTCTCCAACTAAATGGTATACGAGTATATATATGTGTGTGTGTGTGTGTGTGTGTGTGTGTGTGCATGTTACGCTTTAACAGTAAACTATTTTGATACAATTTTCGTAGAGGTTTTTAAGAGGTTTATCAAATTTTGCCGAATGCAGCGTGAAAATGTGAAAAAAATTGCCAGCGAGTTTTGTAACTCGTAAGCCGATTTGAATGAAAATGCTGTAGATATATTCCAAAAGAGATATATCGTATAGTTGCGTATATATCTGGTATGTGTATTCAAAATAGACTGGCTTATGCATTTTTAAACTAAGGTAATAAATTTTGCGCTATAAAACGAAAAACTTGGCTCCATTTTGGGCAGTGAGCGATTTAATGAGTGTTTCCAGCAAGTTTGTGTGCGTGTGTGTGTGTGTGTGTGTGTGTGTGTGTGTGTGTGTGTGTGTGTGTGTGTCGCGCGTTGTAGCCACTAAAGCGTTGCTTCATTTGTCTTTATTTAGTCGCGGCGCGCAAAATGGTCGCTCGGAGGCTGCATTTATTGACAATAAATAGGTCATAAATTACACAACACTGGCGGTAGGGCATGTGGGCGTAGGGGCGTGGTGGCAAAACAGTGTCTCCCCTCCAAATTGGACAGTGTATTTTAAAGCACACACATTGTCCCCATGTTGTAGTTTGCCCTTCGCCTAAGACGCTGGCAGGAAGCAACTTCAAAGCGGAAGTTGCGCAGCCTTTGCTTTGGCTTTATTGTTCGTGCGGTGATTTGCTGGGCGCACTGCCAGGCGGGGGGGCGTGGCGCAAAAACACACCAAGTGCACTTGAAAACAAAAAGCGTAAAGTTATTAAAGGTTTTTGCGCTTTGTGCGAGGCGAGGCAGGGTGAGGCGAGGCAAAGCGAGGCGAGGCCTTTCATGTCACTTACACTTTTCACATGTCTGAAACGTCGTCGTCGTCGTCGTCGTCGGGGGAGGTCCCACTCTTAGTGCGGCTTTCATGTGTGTGTGTGTGTGGCTTGGATCTGGGCGTAATCTTCAAGACGCTTTGCATACACACGCATCGCGGCTGTAGGTAGAGAGTAGAGAGCAAACTTCAAGCGTGCGGCAAATTCAATTTGAAATTGCCAAATGTTTTTGAAAATTACATTTTTTATGAAGGGTGCGCCAAAACCCTCTACAATCCACCCCTACCCCTAACCGCTACCCCTGCAGGTGTACTGCTGCGCCCTGAATGATGCAGTCTCTCTCTCTTCTCTCTGGTTAGTAAGTGGCAGGCACAACAAATGTCAAGTAAATGAATATTTTATTGCCATATGCCTCGGGGCTGCCGATAGGGGAAAAGCGGAAGGGGGATTGCTCCCGAAATTGGCTACCTGCTGTGTGCATTTTTGGGGTTATGTTATGTATGCTACCATATCGTCGCAATGGGAAGGCGCCAAGCAAAAGGTGCGTGCCAAGCGATAACTAAGCGCGCGAGCACAAAAATTGATGATGCCGATGATGCCTGAGCGTGTTGAATCTTTCAGCGGGTTGGCGTTATCAAAGGAGCTGCAAGGGTTCAACATTCTATGGCGAGGGAGCGTACATAGGCATAGCAAGCTGAAGCAGCGCGTTTGTGCGAGGGTTACTTGAACATTTTTGGTCCTACAGTTCGTGGAAAGTTGTTAGATGAGATGAACTTTGATTTAAGCTATTTCTTGATTTTACACGGAAAAGAAATTAAAAAAGCAAAAAATATGTATAAAAACATGTGACGAAAGCTACTGCGAAGCATGCCCGGCTGTGAGATACCCTTCGGGCAAATTTCCAACAATAAAGTCTTTGAAAAGTTGTAACTTCATTACTTACGCAACAAATCAAGCTCAAAAATGTAGTAACCTTTTGCGAAGGCGGTGGGCGTGGCAAGAAAAATTTGAACAATCTTGCAAAGTGGACTAAATACAGAAATTTGCATATTAAATTTGGTGTTTCTAGCTTATGTAATAGCTGAAAACTTTGTGTTCACACAGACGGACAGGCGGACAGAGAGACGAACAGGCGGACAGAGAGACGAACAGGCGGACAGAGACACGGACAGGCGGACAGAGAGACGGACAGGCGGACAGAGAGAGAGACATGCGGACAGAGAGACAGAGAGACGGACAGGCGGACAAGGAGACGGACAGGCGGACAGAGAGAGAGACATGCGGACAAAGAGACGAACAGGCGGACAGAGAGACGGACAGGCGGACAGAGAGAGAGACATGCGGACAGAGAGACGGACAGGTGGACAAAGAGACGAACAGGCGAACAGAGAGACAGACATGCGGACAGAGAGACGGACAGGCGGACAAAGAGACGGACAGGCGGACAGAGAGACGGACAGGCGGACAGAGAGACAGACATGCGGACAGAGAGATGGACAGGCGGACAGAGAGAGAGACATGCGGACAGAGAGACGGACAGAGAGACAGACATGCGGACAGAGAGACGGACAGGTGGACAAAGAGACGAACTGGCGGACAGAGACACGGACAGGCGGACAGAGAGACGGACAGGCGGACAGAGAGAGAGAGAGAGACATGCGGACAGAGAGACAGACATGCGGACAGAGAGACGAACAGGCGGACAGAGAGACGGACAGGCGGACAGAGAGACGGACAGGCGGACAAGGAGACGGACAGGCGGACAGAGAGACAGAGAGACGGACAGGCGGACAAGGAGACGAACAGGCGGACAGAGACACGGACAGGCGGACAGAGAGACGGACAGGCGGACAGAGAGAGAGACATGCGGACAGAGAGACGGACAGGTGGACAAAGAGACGAACAGGCGGACAGAGAGACGGACATGCGGACAGAGAGACGGACATGCGGACAGAGAGACAGACATGCGGACAGAGAGACGGACAGGCGGACAGAGAGAGAGACGGACAGGTGGACAAAGAGACGAACAGGCGGACAGAGAGACGGACAGGCGGACAGAGAGACGGACAGGCGGACAGAGAGAGAGACATGCGGACAGAGAGACGGACAGGTGGACAAAGAGACGAACAGGTGGACAAAGAGACGAACAGACGGACAGAGAGACGGACAGGCGGACAGAGAGTCGGACAGGCGGACAGAGAGACGGACAGGCGGACAGAGAGACGAACAGGCGGACAGAGAGACGGACAGAGAGACAGACATGCGGACAGAGAGACGGACAGGTGGACAAAGAGACGAACAGGCGGACAGAGACACGGACAGGCGGACAGAGAGACGGACAGGCGGACAGAGAGAGAGACATGCGGACAGAGAGAGAGACATGCGGACAGAGAGACAGACATGCGGACAGAGAGACGAACAGGCGGACAGAGAGACGGACAGGCGGACAAAGAGACGGACATGGCTTTATCGAGTCGGCTAATGATCCTCAGTAGAAATATATATACTTTGTGTGGTCTGCCACGCCTCCTTATGCCTGTTACATATACATTTGCACAAAGCTAGTATACCCTCTCTTGACCACTTTCAAGTGTCGCAGGGTATATGAACAAATAACTCACTGTTGAGCTAGCAGTTCGCTCAGGTTGCCCAGCTGGCTCAGAAATCATTAAAATTGTAAGCAATTTACCCTGCAGCCAGACCACTTGACGTCCACAAGCCGCGACAACTTAAGCGCAACTGCAGCTGCGCGTGGATTAGAGAAATCGTGTTGAATTAGCGCATTGCTTGGGCAGTTTTGGCAGCGGTCGCTCGAATCACGGTTAAAGTTTGCCTGATTTCCGGCACAGCTTGCCACTTACAGTGCACGAGCGCGCACACACTCACACACACATGCACACGCATACACGCAAACACATATGTGCGGGGACATTCACATTTTTATAGCATACTTTCGCGCGCGCCAAGCCGCCAAGCCGAGCCGAGCTGACATTGAGCTGGCGCTGTCTATGTGCGCGCCAGGCACAAGGTGAGTGTGTGCGTGTGTGTGTGAGGGCATGTTAAAATTCATTTGTCAAAAGGATTACCATGGTAATAGGGTTTTAAGCATATCCGAGCAAACATTCGCAGCGCTTTTTTTTCTTGCAGTTGCGCCGCCGTTTGTCATGTGCCTTTTGTTTGTTTATATTCCCGTTTAGATTTGTGTTTTTTGTTTACCTTACGTTTTGTTCTTGTTGTTTGGCTAATTAAAAAGCAAGCGCTATTATGTCAGGCAGTTTTGTAATCGCTCAGCTACGTGCCACGTGGCATGTGCCGCCACCTGGCGGCGAGCGGCTGTCGCAGCAAAGCATTTGCCCAAGCCGCTAATAAATTGACTGCAATCAAAGTTGTCATAAGTTGGCAGCGGCGCTTGGGCAACGCCTTCGCATCCTGCCAGACTGTTAACTGGGGTCACGTTCAAGCACACACACACACACACGCACACACACGCACACACACACCCGCAGCCAAATGACAACTTAATAGCCCAAAAAACCCAGCTAAGCAGACATTGTCCTTTTCTGCTGAGGCGGGGCAAAGCATGTGCCATGTGTCGCCTTTGCCTGCGCCATCATCGTCACCTACATGTGCCCCAGCTCCGGCTCCGACTCCGGCTCCAGCTACGTCTTGGGCCTGACCAACGAGGCGAAAATGTACAAATTGTTGTGATTTATTTTAACAGATTTTTTGTTAACCCAACCCGACAGCCTCTCTCCAGCTTCTGCTGCCTGCCTTGGCATTTGCTCTTCATTGATGAATTTGCCAAGGCAGAGAGGGGGGAAAAGGAGGTGAAGCGCGCGCGTGACAATGCGCCAATGTGTGGTCAAGTAGTGCGCACGGCTGAGCTCCAGCTTCTGCTACGGCTTCAGAGAGCAGTCAATTTATGGACCAACAAGCACCACAACGAGAGAAACTTAACGTTAACAGGTTTAACCAAGCTAAGGACAAGTCTGACATGAGTGTCAGCTACCTCCCTCCCTCCCTCCCCCTACTCATCATTAGTGCGCAATGCTCGAGTCGTCACTGTTCGATTGATTTGGCTGTTATCCCCTACCTCTCATCCCTCCCATTCCTCCTCCTGACCATTACCATGGCAGCTGCTTCACTCATGGCGCAGCGTATCGGGTTTAAGCGAGACCCAGAAGTTAAAGCTCACCAAGTGGATTCTAACAACGTTCTTGCCTCTCTCTACGTTGCCAGGACAACGCGCCAGCATCACATGACGCTGAACAATGGCAGAGCAGAGCAAGAGGCCTGCCATAATTAAATGCTTATTATTATTTACATTCGCCTCGGCGCCAACTCAAAATTCTCAATTGGAATCGTAGACAAATTTGAAATTCACTAATTGCATGCGGTGCGCTTTGAATTCCAGCAACGCCATCGAAGATATAGACAAAAGCTATATACGTAATGGTCTGAGAGTGCTTAAGCCGTAGCAGACTGAAGCAAATAAATTGAGTTGTTGTTAAACGTGAGTAGCTTCATGGGGGAATGGGTATTGGGTCTAGGCTGGGCACAGGCTTAGGCTATAAATAGAAATTATTTGTGGATATTTAAGCAGAATTGAGGATGAAGCTGGAAGAGATTGAAATACATTTAATGTGGGTAAACAATTCTGGGTTATGTGAGAGCTTTGTTAAAAAATGGGAAATTTTGTGCAATTAGGAATCGATACACTCAAGTTGTGAGTGCAAAACCTTTGGGGGCGTGGCCAAATTTTTATACAAATTTGATTTGCGCGAAATAATAAGACATATGCTTGCTTTTGGCTAGCTGAGATCTAGGAGTTTATACAGATGGATGGATGGGTAAGCCACTATCGACTTGGCTGTCACTGCTGATCAAGTATATATATAGATAATGGGGTTGAAGAGGCTTCCTTAAGTAGCGCGTAAACTGTTTGTGCTTAGACATTTATCGGACAAGTTTCCTGGCGATATGTTGAAAATTGTCAAAAATCGTGCGATTGGTTCTATGGCAGCTATACAATATATCAGTCCGATCCGGCTCGTTCCGACTTATTTACAGGGTGAGGCAATAAGAAACATTTATACCAAGTTTCATGAAGATAGCTCTAAAACTGAGGGACTAGTTGGCGTTGCAACGGACAGACGGACAGCCGGACAGACGGACATGGCTAGTTCGACTACCCTATTGATGCTGATTGAGAATATATACACATTATAGGGTCGGAGATGTCTCCTATGAAGCGTTGCTAGCTTCTGGTCGAAATTAGGGGGGGAATGGGTACTGGGTACCAGTGCGTCTAGGCTGGGCACAGGCTTAGGCTATAAATAGAAATTATTTGTGGATATTTAAGCAGAATTGAGGATGAAGCTGGAAGAGATTGAAATACATTTAATGTGGGTAAACAATTCTGGGTTATGTGAGAGCTTTGTTAAAAAATGGGAAATTTTGTGCAATTAGGAATCGATACACTCAAGTTGTGAGTGCAAAACCTTTGGGGGCGTGGCCAAATTTTTATACAAATTTGATTTGCGCGAAATAATAAGACATATGCTTGCTTTTGGCTAGCTGAGATCTAGGAGTTTATACAGATGGATGGATGGGTAAGCCACTATCGACTTGGCTGTCACTGCTGATCAAGTATATATATAGATAATGGGGTTGAAGAGGCTTCCTTAAGTAGCGCGTAAACTGTTTGTGCTTAGACATTTATCGGACAAGTTTCCTGGCGATATGTTGAAAATTGTCAAAAATCGTGCGATTGGTTCTATGGCAGCTATACAATATATCAGTCCGATCCGGCTCGTTCCGACTTATTTACAGGGTGAGGCAATAAGAAACATTTATACCAAGTTTCATGAAGATAGCTCTAAAACTGAGGGACTAGTTGGCGTTGCAACGGACAGACGGACAGCCGGACAGACGGACATGGCTAGTTCGACTACCCTATTGATGCTGATTGAGAATATATACACATTATAGGGTCGGAGATGTCTCCTATGAAGCGTTGCTAGCTTCTGGTCGAAATTGATAGACCCAGAATGTATTGCCCTCACCTCACTTCCCCCTCCCAAAATTCCAATAAAATTTCAGCTTTAAATTGGAAATCCCGCCCAATCGAAGCATATTCAATGCCTGCTAATAATATTATCCCAGCAATTATGTTCGGCAAAAGAAAGTCAAGAAGTGGCAACCAAATTGGGTTTGGTCCAGCTTGCCCCATTAGCATGCCCCCAGCCTCTATGTTGTTGCCTTGCCACTTAGGCTAAGCAAACGCCCTGCTGGGATTATGCCATTCATTGTATCTATGTCAGCATTAGCTAATTCAATGCCAGCGAGGCTGCTCCTCCTCCGTCGACTGCTGCCTCCCCCTGCCTGCGAAAGTGTCTGCCTTAGAGTTTATGAAATATTGCGGCACACTTTTATTTTCCAGATAGGCCTAGACGGGCAGGGCAAGAGGCGTGCGCTGGCGCTGCAGATGTCTTAGCCGGGCACGTACTTTGGTTAGCATTTCAGCTCAGCTGTGAAACGCGACAATTTAATTTATTTGGCCCAGGCCAAAGTCAGCGCGAATTTACGATTGACATTTGCGTTTAACCTACTTATGCTGATTTGATGGCAGCTCATAAATAAAATTTAAACCAATTGCCGGACACCGGATGAGCTAGCTCCGAGCTCCACTCCGAGCTCCACTCCGAGCTCCTCGGCTTGGCCCGCAAACCGACATCCATCAATCGCAGCTGCTATCAATGTGGGCCATCATCGAAGCAGTCTCCTCTCCCCCCCACACTGTGCATATAACGCCCATCATCTTTATCATTCCAGGGGGGAGCAGGGCGGTGGGCGGTGGGCGTGGCTGGGATTGCCGTAGTGCGCGGTAATTGAACACTTAGTGGGCCTGGCAATTTGGTTTTAGTGCGCGCGCCAAGGCAAATATTTAAAATCGCGCGCTGTGCGCCTGCCAAGGCACGCAACTCTTGCTTGACACACCCTACCCTACCCTCTCTACCCCTAGCAGGGGCACGCCCAGCTGGTTTTCTTGAAGCGCAGCGCGCAAATTTGTCGTGTCAAATGATGCAGAAAGTCGCCGAGGAGCAACCTAAGAGGAATTAAAACGTGAAATGAGTCGTAAGAAAAACAATGAAAAGTATCTCCCTCTCACTCTCTCACTCTTTCTCTAGAAATGCGTAAAAGTCGCTGCAGAAAACTTTTCCGATTGTCTTGGGACGCCTAGGTGCAGGCGAAGGGGGTGGGGATTGGGGGGCTTCTACTGGATTGGTTTCCCCGAAATGTGTCACTGGGGTGCAATTTGAAAATGAAATTTTCGCACAGCACTTTTATTCCTGCAGCCATTCATCGCTCGACCTTGACTAGTTGGAATAGAGAGAGAAAGAGAACGAGAGAGAGGGAGAGGGAGATAGAGAGCGCGCCCTGCGAAACTACACGCAATCTAGAGATATGCGCATAACTCGAGGCTGCTTTAAAAAAGATTTGACATTACAAGAGAAATGGCATTAAATATTTAGTTTCTCTTAGCTTTATTCCCGCTAAATTTATTGCTATGTGTGAAAGGAGCATAAAGAACATGCTTAAAAATTGTTCAGATTTTTAAATGGATATTATAATATTTATACAAATTTTTGATAAAACTAAAGAGTTGAGGGGGAAAAAGTAACAAGCAAAATATTTATTATGAAATTTACATTTACATTTTAATAAAAAATAAATAAAAATAAAAAAAAATAAATAAAATAAAAAAAATAAAATAAAAAAAATAAAATAAAAAAATAAAATAAAAAAAATAAAATAAAAAATAAAATAAAAAATAAAATAAAAAAATAAGATAAAATAAAAAAAGAAAATAACAAAAAAAATTAAATAAAATAAAAAAAGAAAAATAAAAAGTAGTAAAAAAAATAAAATAAAAAAACATTATGTTCAATTTTTATCAATTAATAAAAAAAATAAATTAAAATAAAAGTTATAAACAATTTTTATCAATTAAATTGATCATTTTAATTTAATTTTTTTTCTTTTTATTTTATTAAAATTTGAATTTATATTTAATATTATTTAATTTAATCGATGTTCTTACTTTTTAAGCTGCTAAAAAAATGGGTACAGTTTCTTTTGTAATCCTTAAATCTTTGCAAATGATTCGCAAGCATTTAGCTACATTTTCTAGCCGAATAAGCAAGCTAAGCTGCCAAAAACTTCTGCAAATCTGCATAATAAACAATTGTTTAAATATTTTCTCATAATCACACACACACACACGCACACACACACATGCGAACAAGCAATAAATGTCTATAATTTGCCGAAATAAATAGAAAAAGATTTGGAAAGCCAAAGCCGTAAAATAGATTAACAAAGATTAAAGATATTTTCTCCCTACGGTGCAGAGAACTTTTATGCCATGAATCTATAAATAAAATATCATTCATTTATAATATGTATGGCAATATGTACAGTTATTTATAACTGTTGCCAACTCACTACACTCGCACACACACTCGCACACATAAATAAACTGTAATCACTTTCAGCACATTGTCTGGGCTAGGTCGCTGGGTCGTTGGGTCGTTCGCTTACCTATTGAATCCTTTGAGCTTTGCCGTCGCCCCCATCTCGCCATCTCTCTCCATCTTTCCATCTCTCTCTCTCTGTCAGATGTCTTTAAAAAAGGCATCCAGAAGATACTTTTGCGCCCTTTATGCACTTCCGCAACGAGCTCGAGGTTTGACAGATCTGTACTTATGCCTTTGCCTAACAACTCAAATAAAAATAGCCCTTTTTGCCGCAACCGAAACTAAACAAAAGAGCAGCGCGCTTGCCAGGGGTCAGAGGTGGAGAAGGAGGAGGGGGCAGGGTGTCGCGCTGTGGCAAGCGTTGCCATTTTTTCTCTTTCTCTCTCTCACTCACTCACTTGTTCGCTGGGGCAGGCAAAAGGTCGGCAACCGGCAGCGGGCAGGCATGGCTCCATTCAATAACTTACATACACAATCACAGGCGCACACACACACACCCGCACACACACACACACACACACACACACAGTGCCATTCAGGCGGTGTGTCTGTGTAATGTGCATGGCCAGAACTGAAGCAAACAAATATTTATAAATGCGCAAATAGAACAGATAACTGTATTTTTATATGCACACACTGGCACACACACTCGCACACTCGCACACACACACACACATGCCTACTAATACAGCCAGGCGCGCTCACTTTGCCGGGCAAAGGCAAAAGCATTCGAGATTCGATTTCGCATCATCGTGGAGTCGTCGACGGGTCGACGCTTTCATTCATTCAACAGCAGCAACAGCAACAACAACAACAACAACGAGCAGAAGCTACATTTTTATTGCTTGGCATGGAGCATATGAAAGTACCCACACTCTCCACACACACACACACACACCCATACACACACGCACACCCCTTTCGCAGCCCCAATCCTTTCACATGTGGAAACTTTTTTGCTGCTGCTGCTGCCGCTGCCGCCGCCAAGGCAGCCAAATAAAAGGGCTGCCAAGCGTGTGCGATGGGAAAAGGATTGCTTGCGCAGGAAAGAAATATATTTTTCCGATATTTTAACATGAATTTTGCATATTGTTAATTTTGCCTTTCAAGTGAAACGACGTTCGAGCAGCAACGAGCAGCAGCAACGGCAGCTCAGTGTTGCCGGCTCAGCTTTTGTTCCGCCAAAAATGGCTTTTAAACAGCGGACAGCGGCAAGTCTAGAGTTATTTTGCAAGCAGAGAAAACTCTTGAGCTGCAGTTGACTTAAAAGACGCCACGCCGGATTTCCTAAGCTCCTTTCGTTGCGAGCGTAGTTCTTTCTAGCTGCAAATAATTTTTCGTTGCATACTTTTAGGCGCAGCATGTGCCGAAAGTATCGCGTGCTGATATACATTTTACCTGCTTAATTATATTTAATTTTCTCAGCACTAACAATTGACGTTTTCTAGAAGATTTTCAAAATATTCAGCAATCCAGTTTGCTTACATAATTTCTCATGAAATCTATATCTTTTCTAATGCAATATGTTTCTTTTTTAATTTCTCCCATCAAATGCAGCTTTTTTTTGGCCTGCAAGCAGGTGGCATCACTGCCATGGGCAGCCATGTTGGCTGGCGGCGCTTTTATAGCATTTAGCTTCCGTTTGTGTGCAATATTAATGTGCACGTCTTCAGGGCGAATTTGATTTGAATCACGGCGAACAACAACAAAAACAACACTGCACAGCGAAAGCAGGCAGTTAATATTCATCGATATTATTATCGATATGCATGCAATTGTTTGCACAGATGCACGTGTGCACAGTGCAGTGTTGCCACGATCGATCGTTTATTGCACTAGATTGCCAGCGCCAACAAAGAAACTTGTGTTGCTGACTGTTATTGCAATTATTATTGTTATTTGATTTGAGAGGGGGCGTTGCCAGGGGGGGGGGAGTGCATAGAGTGCTGCATTTCGTGCAAGTGTTTAAGTTGCAAAATGCAAATTATGAAATTGCTGCAAGTGTGCGCTTGACGTGTGAGCTGCTGCTGCTGCTGCTCGAGGCAATAACAATAAAGCATGCAAATTTAATAATACTGCAACTAGTGTGCAGACTTACATATGTGAGGTTATGTGTGCAGCTCCATTAATTGCCAAACATAATTGAATGTTCTTACATATGTTTCTAGCTACGTGTTACATTCTAGAGCAGAGATCTTGTCTCTTGTAATTACATTAAGCTGTCTGCAAACTTGCTCATGCATCGATAACAGGTAAGCGCCGCAACGATAACCGATAAGTGCAATTTGTATTTACAAGCCGACACATTATGGCTGCAGCGATAGGCAGCTATAATGTGATTAATGTATATCACAATTAGCAAGTTACTGCAATCGATAACCGATAAGTGTAATTAATGTTTACCATAAGCAAGATGTTCTCAGTTCCATACAATACGCTTAATTTGCTAATTAAATGCAGAGTTACTGCCCCCAAAACCCAACCGAGCTCTGGCTCTGGCCAATCCCTGCTGCTGCTGCTGCTGCTTGTTATCTTTGCACAGCAAATTTGTCTGATATTTCAGGCAAAGATTGAAATACTCCTTGCAGCTGCTGCAGCAGCTCTGCTCTGCTCTGGCCTTTCACATCTGACAAACCGCTTAACCTTAACCTTAGCCATATCTACGCAGCTTATGCAGACTGCATTTTGCATTAGTCATTTCGGGGGCCAAAGCTGTTGCCAGAGCACAATAACACACACGCACACACACACACACACGCACACACGCGCATATGCTTGACGGTAGAGTGGCTAATGCCATATTACAACAACAGCAAGAAGAGCAACTGCAGCAATGGCAGCAAGCGAGCAAAATGACTAATGGGCCTGGCCGGGACCTGGGCGTTGCTGCTCCTCCCGTTGTTGTTGCTGTTGTTGTTGCAGTTGCAGCAGCTGCATGGCTTGATAAACATTTGTTTAACATGACCATTAAGACAAGTCAAACTGCATACGCACACGCACACCCGCACACACACACACACGCCATTTGGCACACTCGCATAGTAATAAGTAACAAACTACAGACACGATTACAACCAAATGACACAGAAAATCACTCCTGCCCGTTATGTATGTGTGCGTGTGCTCTCTCTCTCTCACTCCCACTCTTTCTCTGGCGCTGCGTGTAGATGTTCGGTTTTGTTTGGTTCAGATGGGAAGTAAATTAGCCTAGTACCCATTGGAAAGCAGCCTGCCGCATGCTATTTATGTATGTGTTGCCTTCTACACGCACATCGATGATGTTGTGGGTGGAGCAGAGGGGGAGCGGTGGATCAGTGCGTGCCTGCAGCCCACAAATACGCGCCACAATTCCATTGCCATTGCAAAAGCTGTCGGCCTTCAGACCGACCAACTGACTTAGTGACTCTCTCGCTCTCTCTCTCTTACTCTGAGCCAAGCCATCGGGAGCCATTGGAGCTATGCACACACACATACACGTATTGGAGGCCGCATCCCGCGTCCGAGTCCATACGGGAGGGCTTACAACGAAATTCATGCGGCCATTGCGGCCACTCGCTTTCGATTTGTTTATGGCTGCGTTTAATAAATTACAAATGAACTTGCAACTCTCGCAGCAGCCGAACTTGGGCATTTAAGCTTGAAATGACATAAAGTATATGTACATGGAGAAATGAAATGAAATGAAATGGTATTTCAGTCCCGGATCGATACAATCTTTCGCATATGAGTCAATTCTCAAGAGAAGATGTGCAGCAGCTGCCAGCTGCTTCGTGCTAGAGCTGGCAATAGAACCAGTGTGTACACATGGTTGCAAAATGTGCCCATTTTACTTTGGTATTAATATACTAAACGATGTATCGATATGCAAGCTTACTCAATTTGGCGATCATTCAAAATTGATATCGTTTACTTTGGTATTTATATACTAAACGATGTATCGATATGCAAGCTTACTCAATTTGGCGATCAATATCGATATCAATAATAAGCGTGCCTGCACTAGTTTCACTCAATTCTTGCACTCATTTCACTTTGGCACAGTTTTATTTCGAAATATTTGTTTACATTTTCCAGCTAATATACTATATATCACGTACGTATAGCTTTCCTCGCACAAGCACAAAATATTTGCAGTTTATTTCTGTTGCTGCTGTTGTTGGTGTTGTTGTTGTTATTTATTATTTCGAGCAAAGTACTTGCAGTAGCAGAACTGAGAAGTTTGCACATTCCTTGGGCCAAGCGAGCAGGAGTTTTGTTCTTGCTCTAGCCCCATGGTTGTTATACTATGGTTTGCGCTGGCTTTCTATTAGTTTTTGTGAGTGTTTATATGAGGTCTAAGAAATATGAGCGCTCCGTGGCCCACTCCCACTCCCTGCTCCTCCACTCTATCGATGTGGTCATAAAAACTGTGCTGGAACAGTGCAAAATAGCAAATGCTACCACCAAGCGGCAACGAACCAAAAATGAAATGGCTTAAGCTTTGTGCAAAGCGTCTGTTCCACAGTTGTTGTTGTTGCTGTTGCTGTTGTTGCTGCTGCTCAAATATAAATGCATTTGCGCCCGACCACAAAATGTGTTCAACCGGAAATTGTACGTGGAGAGTGCATGAGTGGGCGGTTGGGCTTGGGGGCAGCTGTCTCACCCACAGATACTGCGTTCTATTTGTGCTAGCCAGCACGGACATCTGCACTGGTCACTACACTCGTTTCGTGTGCTCGCTCTCCCTCGCTCTCTCTCTCTCGCTCTTTGTACGTTCCATTAGCTTTTTTAAGCGCCTATTGCATAGTGGTCTCATCGCTTCCTGCACCCAAGCTCCATCGCTCGCTCTATCGCTCGAGCCGCGCTTGTCTCTCTATGATGAAATTTTAACAGATTTTTGCGTGTGCGGCTTTTCTATATTGCGGTTGGCCAAAAGCCGCTGCTGCGATTAAACTGCACCTATGCGCTGAGTGCTTCTGACAGACGTGACGGACGCGCTGTACGACTGGTGGCGTGGGGTGGGTCAGTTCCAACCCTCCACTCCTCCCCCATAGAAGAGGTCTAGCTCTTTCAGTTTTTCGGTTTTGGCTGCTGTCATTCGCTGCTTATTTGCATCGAGTGGTAGAGTACAGTTATTGGACTCGTTAACGTCATCATTGGCTGCACTGGCAGTCACTTCCCTCACCCGCACAGCCGCACACGCCTGCAGTTATTTACGTAGTGCGTCTTGGAAGACACCGTGCATGGAGGTAAACAGCTAGGTAATGCACTCATGCAATATGCAGCAGGTAATCTCGTTTCTTTTAATCGCTGTTTGGCATCAAAATTAGAATTTCCCCAAGACGCCAGCTAGATAATATAGTGTCTTAGACCAAGTCAGTCTTCTACCTGTTTGCTTAGCTTTTGATGGCGCGTTCATTCAATGGGCATCCTTTGATTGGCTGCATGTAGTGTCGCTCTTTGCATAGGCAAATTGAAAATTGATGGAGCACTTTTCAGGCTGACCACACACACACGCACACACCCCATGGTGCTTGCAAATGGAAATGCTGCTGCCTATTGGGGCTTTCAACAGCTTTGCCCACACATACGTGTATTTTATAATCCCAACTTCTCTCTCTCTCTCTCTGTCTCCCGGTCTAGTTTCTACGGTCATTGTTCACTTGTTCCGGCATTGATGCTCGGTGACACGTTGCAAACAATCGCTCACTTTGACGGCTGCTTTGACCCATTGTTTGCTGTGCTCCCTTTTGAGTCGGAGTATTAATTCTTATTTCAGTTGTGCTGCATCTGACCCTAGACTGCTTCTTTATGTATGCCATTGTATTATTGCTTCTTGTTTAGCACCCCGGCCTCAGCTTGGCCTGGGCAGAGTACACATGCATTCAGGTGAAACAGTTTTGCAATTTCACGCGGCCCCAATCCCAAGAGGAAGCAAGAGGTATAAAAAGAGAGGAAGACCAACCCCTTGACTGACTCCCACTCGGCCTGCCTGCCAAGACAAATGGAGCTGCCTCGCTTGCTTGGCTACTGCTGCCAGCAATTAAAGGATTTCATGTGCTCCTCCTTCTTCTTCTACTTGCTCCTTTTTGTTGCTGTCTCCATTTAGTCACTGTTGGTTTTAACTTTAAGCGTCATTTGTCTCTTGTCGCCCCCCCCAAAAACTTTTCGTCTCACTTTGTTTCGCCAAGTTTGCCATGTCATGTGCTGAACGGGTTCCAAGCGAGCGCTTGACCTCGCCAAAAGTGGCGGATCGCATATCAGCGCAAGTGCGCGTGTGTTTCGCCATTCATCGTGCCATATATCGCCATAAACAATATGAATTTATATGTGCTGTGAAACATTTTAATTAATCACTAGAGGGCATCAATTGCATTTTGCATGCTAATAATTTATGTTATAAATATTGCACAATCTCCTGTTCCGCCTCGACCTCGTCGGCATCGCTGCAACATGCAACATGCATTGCCTTCCCCCCACATTTACCACAATGATATCCATAATTTGAGGTTTAGCCTGCAGTGGCCAACGGTCGCGGGGATAACCCGTCGAGGTCGGGGGGTTAGTCCCTAACATACAGTGCGCGCCTGCTTCTCCCCTTGGCACACGCATTCAAAATGAATTGATATTCAATTATGCCAGCCCCCAACGCCCCCTCTCTCTCTCTCTCTACAGTGCAAACAACTAGCAGTTGGGGGCGTGGCAAACAGTTGTCTACGCTCCTCCCCCTGCCCGCCTCTCCCGCATGCTTGTGCGCAAACAATAAATATTTATTTAGGTTTGCAGTTCATATTTTACGATATTTGATGTGGTTGTAATTGTTGTTAAAACCCCGCATAAATAAGATAACACGATGCATCCGATATGTGCGGCCATATATGGTACATATATGGTACATATAACATACACACAGAAAGCGCAAACAAAATTTTTGGTTAGTTCGGTAATGAGTTTGTAACGCCATAATTAGTGAATCGCAGCTTGTATAACCCAAAGCTAAACATATTAGCGTCTTTAATTTATCAATTTTGATTTGATGAATGCATGAAGAAGACAGCTAATTGAATATTTGTTATATTTATTGCACTGTGATTATAGACTGCAGTTCGTTCGATTGCCATATTTTTCGATATACTCCTTAGGAATTTCCCTCACAATTTTCTGGTATGTCTTCAGGCCCCAGCCCAGGCGATAATCACTCTCTTTGGTCTTCTTTATGCCAGGTTTATGTACCAGAAATGCATTCTCCAAGATGTGAAACTCGTAGCCCATCAAGCAGAGTGCATAGATCTGGGTTAACTTATCCGACATGCCCTCCCAACTGAGACGATCATCGTAGGGTGGATCATTGACAGTTCCAATATAGATGGGTTCCCACTGGTTGCGCTCATGCGTTTGTTTGGTGGCATGAAAGACGCTAATGCCATGATCTGACGGCACATGAGTGTTGATCCACTCATGTAGTTTCGGTGCATTGTGATACCGTGGACAGATGTAGCTGTGAAAGGAAACCGCTTTGCCCTTATGCAGTTGATACTGCAGCTTGGCTTTCGTATCAGGTACTTGGCTATCCTTGGAGACTTCGAATACATTCAGAGGAAAAACCTTAGGTTCTTGCGACTGCATTAGTTGCGCATTCCGGCAAAGCATTTGCATGAATCCCCGGGCCAAACCCACTGAAGGATACAGTTCTATATCGGAGACCAGTACAAAGTGTGTCAGTGATGCATCCCTGGCTATGTTACGACCCACATTGACAGGATAAACTAGACCCTCCCAAGCACGGTATGTTATATGTGGCAATTCGGAAAACCAAGGGGCACCATCGCTGCAATCCACACGCCGCTCGGCCATTGCCTGCACACTGGGCACGGGGCCGGGTATGTGTCTCACATGGAAATAGATGTGGAAGCTGACCCATTGCTGGACTAGCTTATGCTCGGCGCTGCATTGTCGCAGCCAGAGTATACGCTCCACGGTGCGCTCGAAATCCTTGCCAGGTGCATAGAGCGCGGCACTGATGGGCGCTTGCCAAAGCTTGACCAGTGGCATCATGCTGTCCAGATAGCGAAAATCGGCTTGGGTGCAATACGTAACCGTTGTACAGCAACCGATATTACCATGACTGGCACGCATATAGTTATAGAGCACCCAGTAATTGCCATGCAAACGCATCGATGACAAATACTCGCGATCTTTGCACTTGCATTCGGGATTCCTGTGGCAACATTCCCCGCGACGATGCCGATGACGCGCCTCGTACAGCGGCAGGCAAAGTCCGAGCAACAGCAGCACCAGTAATTCCTTATACATTGCTTGGTCCGAGTATCTTGCGGTGTCTCTACAGAAGGAGTTACTTCACTGTCGTGAAGTTACAATCAATTTTGCTCTGATTTTCCAAACATTTATAAAGTTTTAACTTAATTCTGTTTTTTTTTATTGGTGTAAAACAAAGTTTGTTATAAAATAAATGAGTTCAAAATTGTTGAAAATGTCAATTGACTGCAAGGTAGACATGTAACACCCTTGACAGAATTTCTAAACTCATTTTATAACTAGCCTGTCAACTGATCTGTCTGTTTGAACGCACTGATCTCAGCAATTCTGAAAGCTAGATACATCACATTTGGCATGCAGATTGCTGTGTATTCTCTGTTTCACAACCTAAATTCAAAAGGTAGTTGCCACGCCCAGCGCCTGCGAAAAATCGATAAATAAAAGTTAAAATTTAATACATACGAAAGTATTAAGCTTACGAATTTCAGCTTCAACATACACAAAGATATATAACTTATGCAACTATAGATCAAATTTCAAATCGTTCGGAATATAAACACAAAAGTTATGCAAGTAAACATGCTCCATACCATCGCTGCCTAAAATTAACCTGTTACATGTCCTTCTAGCTTACTTCCCACCTATCAAAAGGCTGTTGAAAACTAAGCAATTTTCACTTGATTATCTCTTGTTTATAACTTGATATCTTTGGTAATCCTGCACTCCAAAAGCGCTCGCATTTTTCTATAGTTGCCGCCTTTTGTTTTATTGATTAGCACAGAATTTAATTATGCACTCGAGGTAAACATACAAAACAAAATTAATGTACATTGTTATTCATTGTAATACGCGCACGGAGAGGGAGACTCCCTCGCACCCCGCACCCCGCACCACTTGCCACAGCCTTCTGCAGTCGCAGCTGCCCGCAAAACTCCCCATGGACAACACGAAATTTTAATTATGCTCTGCCAGTCGAAGTGGGGGCGGGCAGGGGAAGGGCGTGGCAAAATACTTGAAAATATAGAAAATATCAGTAATTACGAGTTGAAAATTCATGAAAATATAATTTGCGATTATTGTTATTAGTGTCAGGCAGCAGCGCAGAGAAACCTCAGCGCGGCGGTAACTTTCAATCGGGGCGAAAAGTTTTACGAGTTGAAAAATTTATAAATTCAATAGCAGCTAATTAAAATTAAATCTGAAAGCTTCTTGTGTATCGACGGCGTAGAGAGCTTAGGCAGGCAGCAGTGCCAGAGAGAGAGAGAGAGGGCGGAGCAATTACGAGAACGAGAGGGGGGGAGGCCCTGCCACAAGGATGCTGCCTAGCTGCTGTAGTGCTGCCTCGCTGTGGCAGGATATGCATGGTAAATGCTATAGCCGGAAATGAACACGTGCTTGTCGAGCGCGCGTGTCTGTGTGTGTGCGAGCATGGAAAACTTTGGCCTGCTTATTTATGTGCCGAGTCGCTTGTTGTGTGCGGCACAGGTGTGTGTGCGTGTGTGTGTGTGAGTACAATATTAATTATTGAAAGATTTGATATCGGCTTAAAGTTGCCCCTACTTGGCATAGGGTTTTTGCCTACAACTTGTGGCAGTAAAGCTTTCTCTACCTGCCCCTCTCTCCCACTAACTGCGAGTAAATTGAAGTCACTTGTCGCATGCATCATCATCAGGCCGTGGCAAATCCAATTTGAAGTAGCCCGGGCAACATCTTTGAGGGTCGCCTCCAAAGGTGGCCCAACAAGTAACAACTACTTTAACCCAAGGAGGCGAAGCGGGAGAGGGAGAGAGAGCGGGGCACTGGCTGCGAGGTCACTTTGGCCTCGACGCTGCACTTACTCCACTTTACTCAGGCGCTGGAAATGAACCAATAAATCAGTTTATAATGGCAAAGCAGGCAAGGAGCAAAGGCAGCAAAATGATGTCAGGACAAACTTTTGGCGCCTCTTGAACGAATGGACAGCGGCAGGGCATAGCCGGGGAGCAGCTGCATAGATCAATGGACCAAAGTCGAAAGTGTTTCTGTGCAGAGCAAGAGAAACGCAATGGAATTATTTGCGCTTGTGTGAGTGGTAAAGAGAGAGAGAGAGAGAGAGAGAGAGAGAGAGAGAGGAGGGAAAGGACACCGAGCAGATTTGGTTTGGTAAATGTCATTCTAGCTCTGCTCGAAGCGATTGATGACGATGAAGCTGCATGATTTATGATGAGATGATAAGACAAGCGATAAGATTGCTGAGATTTTGAATATGGAACGGTAAAGTGGGAAAGTTGAGAAAGAATATAGAGCGATGAAAAAATACTGATAGAACTATCAGAAAAACTCCAAAATTTTTATCAAAATTTGCAATCGAACAATTTAAATAAACCTAAACTGCAACTGGGCTACTAGGGCAGCTCCATGCCAAATTTGGCAACTCTAGCTTTAAGAGTTGCCAACTTGGCGACGTTCATACGAACAAACTTGATCATAAACTATGCTGTTTACTACCAACGAAAAATAATCGCCAGCCATATTGCTCTTGCTGTCTGTCTGTCGGTCTGCACGACACTTCACTTTTCGATTTCACATTATAATTTCAGCATGGGGAATATTTCAATACGGTTGCAACCCTGGCCGCCAGGTAGCGAGGCCGTCATCATTCAAACACGCCTGTCAGCGGCTGCAGGAAGCTTGTCAAGCATAAAACATGCAAAAGACGCGCCACGGCGTCGAGCACAACTTACAAGTTGTAGCGAGTGCTTTGCATACACACACACACACACACACACATATCTCTCTATATATATACAGTCTTACTCTCTCTCAGACGCTCTCTCACTCACGCTCATTGACTAGAAAAGTCTGTTTGTCAACGCCCGACAATGATTACAGCAACTACAACAAAGGCAACAAGCAGCGGGGGGCGTGCACGGGGGCAGCCTGTCAGCGACGTTGCATATTTTCACACTTCCGGTTTGATTTCATATTGCAAACAAAATGGCCGACAGACGTGTTTCCGCCATGGCGCCGTGGCACCTGACTGCCAGCCTGACTGCCTGCCTGCCTGCCTGACTACACAATAAATAGACCAGGCGACCTACTGACTGTGTGTGTGTGTGTGTGTGTGTGTGTGTGTGTGTGTGTGTGTGTGTGTGTGTGTGTGTGTGTGTATTACTCTACTATATATGGCTGCGTAATATGCGTAAGCCAATTGATGTGTGTGGAGGGAGGGGCAACTGCTCACGCTCATAACTGGTTTATGATCGGCCACGCCCACTACGCCTCTACGCCCTAATCGAATGCGTGTAGTTTTGTGACACGCTGCGTGCAGGCTTTATGTCGATATACTATGTATTTATTCGACGGATTCAATGCCTCACGTCGCTTAACTCTTTAATCTTGCTTGCCTTTTTTTTCGGCTGGGTCCGAGGCGGGGGCGGGGCGGGGGGGACTCAGGGAGGCTGACGCTGCGCAGTCGACATAAAAAATTTACCAGTTGATTTTATGCTGGATTAAGCTTAAACTTTATACTAAAAGGAACTAAGCAAGCGTAAATGGAGCTGCAGCTCCCTTTTTTTTTGCTTTCTACCCCTTTTTGCGAGTGCTTTGTTGTTGTTGTTGTTGGCTGTCTTAACATTCGTTGCTGCTTTTGGGCCCTTGTTATACCGTGCAGTGGTAAAGAAAGGGTATGCATGGCTTATGGCAAGGCAACTGTAGGCTTGGCAGACCAAGCGAACTATGTAGCAAGGTTTTTAGCTGTTTTTTTTGTCTGTATGAACGCAGCATACGCTGCTATGCAAGCAGCTAAAGCAACTAAAGTTGGTATGCAGCTGGCTGTATACCCTGTGTAGCGTATGCATATATGACATACGGGTTGCCACGCGCAGCTGCGCCAAATAAACGCATTTTAGGCTGTCCACAAGCATATTAGAGGTTTTGACTATGCAGGGTATATGCCAGTCGAGCACATGCAACTCTCATTTGCTTGGCTTGTTAAAATAGCTTTAGTGTGCGGCTCTGCTCGACTCCGTATTCAGCCTAGCGTGCCGGGCCCATTGGTTTGCCCTTTTTCATGTGTGTAGTGTAGGTGGGGGAGGTCGCCGGGTGTGTGTGCGTGTGTGCGTGTGTGAGCGGGTTGAAGGACGCTCTCAAGCAACGTCTGACTGATTCCGACGCATTTTCAAGCCTATCCAATGAAGTAACCCAGCTCAGCCGTGCCTCCCCCGTCTGCCGTCTCCCTTCCTGATATATTCGCTGTGACAGTTTGGGGCCCATCGGTTTCGGCAGATAATTCGATGCGTTTGCGAATCGAAAGTCTATCAAGCAAGTGGGGAAATTGCGGCAGTGGTTTATGGGCTTATACACATACCAATTTCCCACTCTCTCTCTCTCGCTCTCTCTCTCTCTCTCTTTCTGCTCACACGCACTGGGTAATAGCTCCATTATATAATTATTGTGCATTATTGCCTCGTGCCTGGGCCTCGGCGTGTCACGTCGCTCACGCACCACCCTAGCTTGCCAGCGGTGCCTGGTCGTGGTCAGCTTGCGTGATTTTTATTGGATAGAAGCTGCTCGTTTGCCACATTACATTAATTTTCTCCATATCAACGCGGCAACAACACGTTGAAAGGCAATAAAAATTTGTGTCATTCAACTGGCACGACCTACCTTTCCTTTCCCTCTCCTGCTCCTCTTGACTGACCATCGATATGGCCTGTCATGACCGAGTCGAGTCCACTGACAGAATCCAATTTCATTTCAATTGACCAGGCTATGCATATATAATGCTATATAGCATATGATTTGCAATCACCTCGACTCGACGCGACTCGACGCGACGCGACGCCTCGTCCAGGTAAGTGTTGACATTATTTATTATGTAGCGGCCGCGTGCGCACAATTCTTATTTACATGACTAACAATATATCGTACTATATTGTACACACACGCACACCTATGTCCATTCATATATGGTCGAATATAAATTATTTGTAGTCTGCGCACTTTTTGCTGCATTTGAAACGAGCTAAACGAAATCGAGGCAAAGATAAAAATAATAATAATTTAAATAAACTTTCGTAGTTTGTTGAAATAACTTTTAATTAAATTCGATTATATAGCGCAACAACAACAACAACAACAACTACACATTTCAAATAAATCAGTAAAACTTAACGATTGTTTGACAGCGTATGAAGTTGATGAGAAAAAGGCAGCAAATAAAGATATAACTGATTGCATGAGTTGCGGGGTTTTTTTTTGTAGGTGTATCGTAAAAAGATTCTGTTGGCTATAATGATTTATTAATATAGGGAATATGTACATATATTACCTATATAAGGTGAATGATAGATGGTAGGGTATTATGTAATTTAATAGTAAATAATTTTTTATATTATTATATTAAATATTCTAGAATAAATTAAAAGTTAGAGCTACATTTTAAGCATATATAGAATTTATATGATTTTGAACAAGAATATATATGAGTATATACTTTCAAGGACTGTCTAATTTGTCTCTAGATTGTTTGTACCCAGAAAATATGCATGTTTTTTTGGTATAAAGTAATTATTATACACATAATGCGGCTTTAGGCAGATTTGCATTTGAACAAGAACATATACATATATAAATATATTTTACTTTGAAAGGCTGCTCAGACTCTTACTTAACGAATGATATATTAAATAGAATAGGTATATATACTTTTAGGGAGTTGAGTGTTTGCTAACTAAAAGCGACTTAACTTGCTCGATTTGCTAGTGAACAAGAATATATATATATATATATTTTTTTTTTCTTTTAAAGGCTGCTCAGACTCTTACCTAACGAATGATATATTAAATTTATAAAGTATATACTTTAAGGGGCGTGCGTGTTTGCTAACTAAAAACGACATAACTTGCTCGATTTGCTAGTGAACAAGAATATATATATTTTTCAAAAGACTTAACAGACACTTTCTTAAATAATGATAAATTGAACATAATTAGTGTATATACTTCTAGGCACGCAAGTGCTAGCTAACTGAAAGCGCCTACATTTGCTCGATTTGCCATTGAACAAGAATATATATAAACATATATACATTTACTGAGGCTGTTGTACAATTTGTGTGTTTTTCTGTAAACTTGAAGAGTTTCAATGCCTGTTGAGCTTGCTTACCTTGCTATGCCCTGTTCTAGCCCGCCATACCCTGTAATACCCTGTAATGCTGAACACTTTAGACCTTTTTAACAATTCTTCCAGTTAAATCTCGTCGCTGCCTTGTGCACTTTAATAATTACTTTCCATGTTTATGCCCAACCTACCTACATACGATATGTACTACCGTGCGGTGTAACCGGTTGATCAGCTCAGCGATTGCCCAGCGGGACATAACGGGACATTGCAGATAAATCAATATTTTGTACTTGCCTTGTCCTTGTTGTTGTTGTTGTTGTTGTTTCTTTTTTGCCTGTTCTTTATTTTTCGCCCGTTTATTTTTTTTTTTTGTTGTTAAATGCCCGCGGCTTCTTTGTGCCGAGACCAAAGCGCGCTGGGGAAAGCAGAAGCAGAAGAGGCGGAGGAGCAGAGAAAAGCGGAGAGAAAAGCACGACGAGCACATTTATTTGGCTTGTTGCGGTTTCGCTTGCCAGGGCCGTCGCCGCCGCCCAGCATCGATACCGCTTGGGCCTCCCGCCCCGCCCCCTGCTGCCTGGGCGCCTTTTGTTGTTGCGAAGGTTTTGCGGTTTTATCCTTGCTGAAGGAGCTGAAGCCGTATGGAGGCGCAGGCGGAGGCGGAGGCTGCTTAAAGTGAAAATGTGACGAAAGCATTGAATTTATTTCGCATACAGGCACACATAGGCGCACACACACACAGTCACACACACACACAGACACACACACAGAGAGAGACAGCGACTACATGCTTCGCCTCAGCTAGCCGCATAAATTGGTCGGCAACTAATTGAAAATGCTTCTTGTGCTTGTGGTTGTCTCACACACACACACACACACAGAGAGAGAGGGAGACAGAGACAGGCAGAGTGAGTGAGGCAGTGGGGGCGTACATACATATGCATGTACATTCAATAAACTACACACACATGTGTCTCTCCCTCTCTCTGTGTGTGTGTGTGCCCTGTTCGCAATCTAAACGCTAATTAAATGATTCAATGATTCCTTTTGCCTCCCTCTCTCTCTCTCTCTGTCTCACTCCCTCTGCCTTCGCTTTGCAGCTACTTTACCTTAATTTCTTTTTATTGTTTTTCGCATGTTCTTTCAATTGCTTTTATGTGCAGCAGCAGCAGCGACGGCGGCAAAGTCCGAGCAACTCCTTCAAGTGAGCCAGCCAAGTGCCTCTGTGTGTGTGTGTGTCTCTGTGTGTGTGCGTGTGTGTGTCGGGTTAATTGAATTTTATGTCTTGGTCACCACATCCGCCCATCCGCAGTTGGCAGTGTGGAAATTAATTTCCTTATATTGACTTTTTTTCGCTCCATCTCCCTCTCTCTCCCTCTCTCTGTCTGCCTCTCTCTGTCTGTTTGTGTTTGCCATGTTTCAATTGCAAGGCGCGACGCCGCATCGCTGGCAATTTATAGCAGCCTTCCCTGCTCTGCCCTGCTGACTAATGAGCGAATGATACAAGCCTAGCAGGGGAGCAGCCCCTCCCCTCCCCCCTCCCTCCCCCCTGCTCCGCTCAGCTGCGCACTTCACTTAATTTTAATGGATTCGCACTCGCAATGAACCGCAAGCGCATGCAAATGTCTCGAGCACCTGCTAACAACATTAACTAGCATAGTGAAGTGAGACGAGCGACTGCGGCGCACTGACTATGCAACCAAGTGGGAGCGCACACTTATCTCGCGCCGCGCACCGCACTCCATCAATAATTATATGCAGCATACATTTTGGGGCAAGGCAAGCGGAGGCAGGAGAGGGGAAAAGTAGAGCCTGCCGCGCCGTTTGACTGTGCAAATGTTTGTGCAGCACTTGAGATGTGTATGCCTGTGTGTGTGTGTGTGTGTGTGTGTGTGAGCTGCATAAGACGGTTCACATTTTTGAGTGCCAGAGAGGGAGCAAAGGGGAGTAAAGGGGGAGGGGGGAGGGAGCTGCTTTCTTTGCTCTTTGCCGGCTGCACTTAAATATTTTGCATATGCGTCAAGTGGCCTCAAACGGCGGTAGACGATGACGACGCTGCACTAAGTATGGCTCTACTTATCGTAGCCCTCCCCCTCGCGCTCTCCACCCACGCACTGTGCCAATTTGTCGACAAGTTTGTTTTGCCACGCTGGCCTGGAAAGACACCTTCGAAATCGAGTGTGAAATTTTGGCCGAAGCTACCTGCTAATTAATGTGAAAGAGTAAAGCGGCAAAAGGGAGGGGGAACGGGGGGGGGGTGCCTACTTGATTTCGGTGTGCGTTTCATGTAAACTTTTTGCCAAAGCGCCAAAGTATCGTGTGAAATGCGAGAGAGAGAGAGAGAGATGGAAAGAGAGATACGAGTATATATATATGCAAAGTTTTCAATCAAAACTTTTTCTACTCTGTAATTAAATCTTATTCTTGCCAGCGTATTATGATATAAAAAGTTGTAGAAAAAGAGAGAAAGAGAGAGGAAAAAGCTTAAAGTATATTTTATTTAAGAGTTAAATACAGAAAAGCAGCGAAATTGAAGAAGAATTATCGGAGTAATCGGAGAGCAATGGGTACAAGTAGCTTAGTCTAAGAAAGTCTACATAAATTTTGTGCAAATATTGTTTACAAATTTATTTTTAATGATATTTTGCAAAAATATAATTTTTAGGAATTTTTAGAAATTTTTAAGGTAGAAAGAAAGTAGAAAATATTTTTAATACTAATTATTATATTAAAAAATTAATTTATTATATTGAAATATTTTTAATACTTTTTTTCAATTTTATAATACGGCCAGATAGATAAGGAAGAGATAAAGCAAAAAGAATTAACTTTTTAAACAAAAGTTCGATAAATATTAGCTAGTTGATTAATGATATAAAAGAGTCGATAAAATGGTTAAAAACTATTTGGGGCTTGATTTATCGATAAATAAAAAAAAAAAAAACAGGGAATCAAAAATTTGTAGAGAATATTGCAGAGAAATTTAAGAAAATATTTTAGAAATTATTCTATCGATTAAATGTTAAGGACAACTCAATAAAGTAAAGATAAATTTAGCAAAATTCATTTTAAAAAAACTTTCGATAACTTAGTTATCGACGGGAGAGCTGTGCCAATAACATTGCTCAGTCCTCAACCATCACTAGCTGCAAAGCAAAGAAAATAACTTTTGAAATAAGAGTTCAACGAATTTATGCTATCGCAACTATAATATGGTCGATAACATGGCAAGAGTTTATTTTCCATGCGACTTATCGATTAATATAAACAAACAGAGTATCTAAAATTTTTTAGAAATTTTTGCAATCTTCGATCAAAAAATTAAGAATATATTTTAAGTATTTAAAGGTAAAGACGTATATAGAAATTTATTTCAAATAAAATCTCGATAATACGCAAGCAACTTATCGACAATAGCAACAGCAGCGATGACATCGCTAGACCCTCACACATCACTAGCTGCCCCCGCTCAAAAAAACGGGCTCGTCTTCTTTTAATTGCGTAACCCAATAAAGTAATTAGGTTATATGTAGTTTGCACAGACAACTTGATAACTTCATTTTCGGCATTTTAATTTTCGTTTCGATAAGGAAACTCTGTGTGCACGATGTGATTTTTCTAGAGCAGCAGTGGCAGGGGTAGTGGAAACGGGAGGGGGTAAGGGGGGCAACTAATTTACGGAAAATGCAGAAACATTCCAAGCTTGCGCTGGATTCTCCTTCTCCTCCTCCTGCTCTGCTAACTCGCATCCCGTGGGTAATGTGAGCTGCTCGCAAAATGTAATTTATTTAATTTTGCGCAGCATTTTTTGTTTAGCAGGCGAAAGAGAGAGATAGGGAGAGAGTGAGATGGCAGCATGGCTAAGCTGTTGCTATGCTAATCAAGAGGCAGGAGAGACCAAAACAAGCGAATGTCGTAGCATAATTTATTATAGTTTTCCCAACCACAAGCAAGACACATGACAATGCCGCATCGTTTGGAACCCCCCCTAGCAGCCCCTAGAGCCGCACCCCGCGCTGCTGTGGGCATCCTATTGCAAGCTTTGTCCTCGCTCCGAAAATTAATTGAATTTTTGTACCACAAATTCTCGAGAATTTCTGGCCAGGCATTTTGCCGGTTTAATTGCTGCCATCATCAGCGCAGCGCGGTTAAATTTTTGAGATCGACTTAGGACTCCAACAAGATGCGAAGGGTTGCCTGCCCGTTCTCTCCCACTCTCTCTCTCTCTCTCTCTCTCTTTCTGCTGCTGGCCTAGCGAGCATTTCAATTCGTTTCATATTTAACGCATTTTTGCCTTGCTGCGTGCGTCTTCGCCTGGGCTGCGGTTTGCTCCCGGGGGATGGAGAGAGGAAAGGATGGGGGAGGGGGAAGTGAGCGAGTGCCTTGTGGTTAGCTGCGGCAGCAATCAAAGCAATTGCCGCCTAGGCCTCTTTGCTCTAATAAAATAATTGAATTGCGGCCATGCGGTAGACGTGCGTATACGTAATATGTAGTTGAAAGTCATCCGCCCGCAATTAGCCAAGCTGGCGAAAGCAGCCAAGCAACCACGTGGCAACAGGCCCCAACGACGACGGGCAAGCAGTGTATGCAACATTTTTGAAAAGTTTTCGCGCGGGGAGGGAAATGTGAGGGAAACGGAAAATGGAAAAGGAATATGGAAAGCAAGAAATTTGTATATAAATAGACAGAGGCATAACAATCTGTCGATATAAATATTACGATAATGAATATAAATAGCAAAGAGAATGGCAAATGAAATTGTGATATAAATTTAAATTAATTATTAAATATTTATTATAATACTTATTATATAATATATATATTATTACATTATAATATAATATTTATTATTTATTCTATATTATATATTATAATATTTATTTATTATTATAATTAATCAAGTTATTAATTATTCTTTTTTTGATTTAGGCTTTTGCATTTATTTAAAAATTTTTTATTTACTTTTATTTTGTGATAAAATATTTCTAATAATTATTTAATAAAGAATTCTGGAATGAACAAATAAATTAAATAGGAAAAATATATTAAAACATGTTTAAGATTAAAAAAAGAATTTATTAATATTAAAGAATAAAAATATTAATAATATAATTACAAAAAGAAAAATTAATAAAGCTAAAAAGAAAAAAATATAAAAAAACAGATTATAAAATTATCAAAAACATAAGATATACGAGTATATATTTTATATATAAAATAATAATATAATAAAATATATAAAATATATAAGAATTTGTAAATATTAAATTTAATAATAATAATAATAATAATAAAAATATTATTATTATAATTACAAAAGGAAAAATGAATAAAGCTTAAAAGAAAAAATATAATAAAAAGGGTAAAAAATAATCAAAAATATAAGATATACATAAATATTTTATATATAAAATAATAATATAATAAAATATATAAAATATATAGGAACAAATTAAAAATTTATAAAAAATAAATAAACTAAATGTATTAAAAACAAAAACTAAAGCAACCAAGAGAATGTGATAGAAGTATTGAAATAGTACGAAAAAATTTGGAATAACTAGACAATTAAGGCAATATAAATGTATATTCACACGAAAAACAATAATCAGAACAAAAATGAAAATAATATATGATATGTGTTTGAGAGATTTAAATAGCCAGTTGAAGGTTATATGCATAAGAGAGAGAGAGAGAGAGAGAGAGAGAGCGCAGGACTTGCCACTCTGACACATGCATAATTAAAGATGCCATTTAGTTCTTTCCCTTTGCAATTTTAATAGTATCATATAATTTATTTATATCTCTACCATTACAATTGGCCTTATCGCACAGGCTCGATTGGAATTTATTTGCCAATAAATTGGCCCACGATATTAACTTTGTTTGGGCAATTAAGATGCTGCTAGGCTGAAATCGAATTGGAAATTGGGCAAAGAAAATGAGATGCCTCACTCAGCAGCGGCGCATTCAAATTGAACTCAGCTCGATACGCATTCGTTTTCTTTTCTCTCTTCTTTTTTTTATCTATGCGCTGAGGTAGACAACAATAAATTGTGATAAACAGTCAGGGGCGCCGTCGAGCAGAGGGGGGAGGGAGTGGAATGGGCATAAAAAAACCGCTTGTTGGCCGAGTCAGCAAAGCTTAAATTGCCCACGCAGCCGGGCGGACTTAAGAAAGCAGGCCTAGTCCCCCCTCCCCCCCTCCCGCTACCCCTGTGCCAGCCAAATAGACCATTAAAACAAACACACGCACAAAACATTTCTCGATGCATAAAAAAACACACGGAGCGAGGAAGCTGAGGCCACACACAGGAAGATGGCAGCGTAGGCGCACCACAATAAATATATAGAACAACAAACTGAGAAACCGAAACCGAGCGCATTGTCAAATTCTTTTGACACTTATCCCTTGCCCTCACACTCCCCCTCCCCCTCTCTGTGTCTCTTCGTGCCAGGGACCTTAGTTCTGTTTAGGCATTTCGCAGAGAACTTAATATGCAAATGTGGCTTGGCAGCGTTTCACCTGTCTCGCTCGCACACAGCGTTCGGTTTGCGCTTCATTATTATTATTATTATTATTTTTATTTTTATTTTGTTTTATGCGAGTGTGTGTGTGTGTGTGTGTGTGCGGGTGTGTGTGTGTGTGTGTGCGGGTGTGTGTGTGTGTGTGTGCTTTCTTGATTTTTATTGCAAGAATGCGAACGTCGGCCGTTTTTAAAGCCACCACAGTTCCCTCGCTCAGACCACACAGTCACACAGACACACAGACACATAACGAAGGCTCGGCAAGGAGCTGTCTGTCTGTGTCTCTTTGTGTGTGTGTGTGTGTGTGTACGTGTGGCAACACTTACACGAAAATGATGAATGATTTTATGGTTTGCTTGACCTGAATTTTATAGTATGCATGCAAGGCACCCCCCCAGCCCCCCTACCCCTGCCCCTTGTCTCACCCCTTGCCTGACGCTGTCGCCTGTGTGAGCATTGCGAGTGGAAAATTTTATGTTTGCATAAGAAATTGGATTTTTGCATTAGTTATGGAAATGAGAAAACTTCAACTTGATTTGTTTTTCACTGGCTTGGCTTGGTCTGTGCCGGGCTCAGGCTTGGCTTGGTTTCACTTGCTTTGGGTTTGGGGTTTGGGTTGGGGTTCGGGTTTCTAGTTGTGTGCCTGATGTGCTTGGTCAGAAGTGGCGTCTCTCTCTGTCTCAGTTACATTTGCCTGCACGCTCAATCTCTGCTCGGATTCTGCTTTTGTGGCGGTCTATGGCTTCTTCTTTTTTTGGTGATGCTCCTGCAACGCCTTTGCCACGTGCGGCTAACTCACTCTCCCCCCCCTCCCTCGCCGTGCCTAATGCTTATTAGATTTGGCTCATGAATCAAGCCAGTTGCAAAACTGACTGCCCACTCGGGACACACACAGACAGTTGCTTGCCTTAACCAACGCGTTGAGTTGTTGGCAGCTGCTGAAGCAGCATATGCCAAGTGGCAACCCCGTGTCGCCTCCCCACCCCCTCCCACGGCGTGCAAACAGTGCCTGCAGTGCCTGCTGCACTCCCCAGTTGCATCTACGTGCAAGCGAGCTGATTGCGCAATATGCCAAACAAACCACGATATATATCGAAAAAGTAAAAACAAACATCGTGCCACGAAATATAATATACTATATGTGGCATCTGTGTGTGTGTGTGCACATACTTATGTATGCCACTGTAGTAACTCTGGCCGCGTGGCTCGTGGCGTCGTCGTCGTCGTCGTTGTCGTCTGTTTTTATTTGGTCGAGCGAAAATAAGTTGAACCTTGCAAGCAATAAAAACGTGGGCGTTACCAGAATTTTTCGGCCACGCGTGGGTGGGCAGCATAAAGCATTCAATCTGATAGACACTCAGTTACCCCTCCCCCGCCTGCCGCCTGCCGCCTCCCGCCTAGCGCAGCGCGTTGCAGACGATTGACGCTTCTGGCCGCAGCAATTGACCGATTATAACAGCAGCCAACGTAGGCGCCATAACAATAAGCAGGGAGCAGGGAACTGCCAGCGCAAGGGGAGGGGGGAGGAAGGAGAAGTTGGGTAGTCGCTGAGGGTATACCCTGTTGGCGTCGAGCAGAGGAGCTCAACTTTCTAGCGGTTTCTGTCAAATGATAAGGAAAAACTGTAGTGAAGATATTGCTTGAAAGTATCTGAAAGATACATTTGTATCTTAAGCGAATTTTGTGTGCACTAAACCTCTGCGATACGTAAATATGTGGGTAAACATGGCGTAGTGATTTTTATGAAAAGTATCTCAAAGATACATTTTTATCTGAAGCTTGAATTTTACAAAATATAGTGCATAAATGCATTACTATTATAATAAGTGAAGGTAATCAAGATATGGGTATATTTTAGGAAAGTATCTCATAGATAAATTTGTATCTTAAACTTGTATTTTATAGAATGCAGTTATAAAATGCATGCGCCTTATTATATATCAAAGTTAATAATATTTTCAGATACTTTCAGAAAGTATCTCAAAGATACAATTGTATCTGAAGCTTGAATTTTACAAAATATAGTGCATAAATGCATTCCTATTATAATAAGTAAAGGTAATCAAGATTTGGATATATTTTAGGAAAGTATCTCATAGATACATTTGTATTTTAAACTTGTATTTTATAGAATACAGCACTAAAATACATTCTCCTTATTATATATGAAAGTTTATAATATTTGCAGATACTTTCAGAAAGTATCTCAAAGATACATTTGTATCTTGTGCTCTCTAAGCGGCAGAAATTGCATTTCTGTGCTCATAATGTCAGTTAAAATAAAGTAAGCCAACTTAAACCGATACGCTCGCAATGTATCTCTCAGCTACAATTGTATCTTTTGCCTGCAAGTGCATGAAAAAAGCTAAAGAACGAGCTACCATTTGCCTGCCCATCGTCATAGATAAAAGTAAACTGATACGTTGCGCATGCAACTCAAAGATACATTTGTATCTTCTGCCCATTGCAGGGTATAACCAATAGTGCCATGTAACTTTCTGTGCTAGTATTGAACTACTCTCCGCCCCCGCCCCCCATTACCGTACAAGGACATTTGGCAACGTTTCGTCGTTGCGTCGTCGCTCGTCGGTTTTAATATTGGCAACTTTTTTAATTATTTGCTTGAAACGCTGCTCGATTTGTTCGACTTTTCTGTTGATTTGTTGCCCCGTTGTTTGTGGCTCGACCCTCGATAGTTGTTGTTGTTGTAGTTGTTGTTGCCGCTGCTGCTGCTGTTGGCTTCGTTATTGTTGCTCGATGGCGCCAAACTATGGCGGCAATATGTGCCAACGGTTGAATAATCTGTCAATAAGCTTTTGTCATCGCGTTTGGCTACGAGCAGCGCCAGCGCCAACGCCAGGACCAGTGGCAGTGGCAGTGGTAGTGCCAGGACGAGTGTCAGCGCCAGCAACGGCTGCTGTTGCCACAAACACAAACATTTAGCTATTGGATGCCAGTTGCCAGTGGCCCTGCGGCAGCGGGTAGGAGGAGGAGGAGCAGGAGCAGGAGGCGTGGCAGCTGGGGCGTACATATATTGCGTCTTGAGCGTGGCTTCTTTTGCGAGCCAAGGGCCAACAAACAAAAGAAGGAGCAAGGAGCAAAGGTAAAGGAAAAAGGCGCAGCAGGAGTAGGTGAAGCTGGGAAGCTGCTGGAGGACGTGGAAAACTTTTTAATAAAGGTCGATAGCTGCATGTCAATTGGAACGCAATGTTGGGTCCCTCAAAAGGCGCAAGTTTTGTCGGCTCGTCACGTCACGCCACGATTAGCCTGGCAATAGAAACGCTCCCCCTTCCTTTTCTCTCTTGCTTTCTGCATGCACTGCGACATCCGTATTCGCATCCGCATCCGCAGCAGCATCCGGACAGCAGGGGGCGTTACGTTACGTTCATTCCGCATGTTGCTTTGTCTTCCGTTTTATCACTTATTACTTCCGTTTGTGACACTTTGTGCCACACTCGACTCGCCTCGCCTCGCCTCGCCTCGCCTTGCCTCGCCTCGCCTCGACTCGTTTAATTTCTGTCACCTTTTGCATTTTAATTCGCCGCAGCGTGTAATGAGTTTTTCGCCGCTACCGAATGCAGCTAAGTGGGCGGTGGGGGGGGGGGGCGTGGACAATTTGCATTTAGACGAGCCGTGGCCACTTTTCATTCAACTAATTGCGCTGGAGGAGCTGCTGGCCAAAATAAATCTTGACTCAAACTACTCGACAAAGTTCTCGCTTAGCCAATTTCAAGTTGCCACTGATCGCTGTGCAAGAAGGAGCAAGGGGGCGTGGCGATAAAATATACATAAATAACCTTTATTACACATGCTGCCGCTCAAGTGCTCGAACTTTTTCAAGTCCACTTTGCACAGTTGTTTTGGAGTAGTTCGCCGTGGCGCTTTTTTCGGGGCATGCTGCGTGTGCCTCGTATCCCGTGCCTCATGCCCCCAAGCCCCGCGAGCACTGTGTGGCATGCCAGCAGGTGCCCAAGCGCAAAGCGGTTCCCTCTTCGCCATCTCAAGTCCCTCGGTGGCATAAGGAATGCGAAACCAGTTTGGCACAATTCAAAGTTCAAAAACAGCAACAATTGCCGTGAGCTGCTCCGTTGGGTCAGACGTCGTTCAATGGGCAAGAGCTGTGGCGGAAAATTTGTGTTGCATGAGAGAGATAAAAGATGTGGTGGAATGGGAGAATTATCAAAATGCTTAATAGGGTAGACAATGCTACGAAGTGCAGAACTTCTAGCTTATCTAACTGTGAATTATATATGAAACTAGTTTAAAGCACAATAAGACTAGACATAGATAGGAAAGGAGAGGTTTCAAAGCAATATCTTGAAAAATACCAAAAATAGAAAGATAGTTTCTATGGCAGCTGTACGATGTATCGGTTCGATCTGGCTCATTCCGACTTATTTATAGCGTACGGCAATAAGAAGCATGTATACCAAATTTGATGAAGATAGCTCTTAAATTGAGAGACTAATTTGCATTGCAAGAGACAGACGGACAAAAAGACGGACGGACAGAACGACTGAGAAACGGACGGACAGTCAAACAGACGGATGGACAGACGGAGAGGCAGACGGAAAGACAGAAAGGCGGATAAACAGACTGACGGACAAAGGGACGGACAGACTGACGGACAGATCGACTGTTGATGCTGATTTGGATTCCTTATTTTCTTCATGCAGCGCCTACAGGGTATCTACCAGTCTTTGCTAGCTTACCTATTGATTTTATTTCCATATGTCATGAATTTGACTTGAACTAATTAACTCGACAGTTCAATTCGCGCGCAATTATCCCTTTGTCAGCTCTTCCACAGATGATTTTGCGCGCAGCAAACTGACAGGCAGAGAGACAGAGAGAGAGAGAGCGGGAGAGATCTTTCAACTCTCGTATTACATACTTATCGTCCAACTGCCTCATTCATCATCAGTGGAGGGTGGTAGGGGAGAGGGTAGGGGCGTGCTCTACTTTTGCATAGACTGCAGCCAATATTAGTTAATTAAACCACGCAAATCCTAATGTGACCTAATTGGATACAGCCGTCAGCTGGCAGCCAGCCTGGCCTGTTCCTATAGGTACTGAGAGTTAAACATGGTCGAAACACACACACCCACACACACATACAGACACTCGTACACTGTGTCTGCTCCATTCAGCTAGTCGGCTTTCAGTGGCCTCTTCTTTCTCCAATTTTTTTTTCCCTCTACTAGATATGACCCTTTTGATATGTGCGGACGAGCGAGCGGTTCCATTTGCAGCTTGTTGCTCCCGCAAGACGAAGGCCATCGCTGGGGTTGCCTTTGCCTGTGCCTTTGCCATGGCCGTTGCCGTTGCTGTTGCTATTTTCCTTTTCGCCGCGCTTCCTAATCCTACAAGCAACAATAAGCCTTGGTAATTATCTGCAAAGTGACCATTAGGCGATTAGTTGGCGCTGTCGCTTGGTCCACGCTCGCAGTGTCCCAACTGGGCTAATGTGGACAGTTCTCTGACTCTCCCTTTGTGCGTGTGTGTGTGTGTGTGTGTGTGGGAGTGTGTCGCATTACAAGGCGCAAAAGTTCCAATTTCTTCAAGGCTACACTCTGAAAATAGGCAAAGGTTCTTGGAAAAGAAACGTAATAGTTATATGAAATCCTTAATAAGTTCTTCAAAGGAGAATAGAAATACGATATACTCGTAGACCACAGTATGGGAACTATATAGAACTCTAAATCATCAATTAATAGTTATAACTTATATATACAATCTATATGTTTATTATGAGAAAAAAACAAGAAAATGGCGTCGTATAGACCGTTTGATAAAAAGGAGAAATCATAAAAAACACAAACAAGTCAAGATTGAAAAAAAAAAAAAAAATGAATAGAAAAAAAAAAAAAAAAATAGGATGAAAACAAGAAAAAAAAATAAAATAAATAGAATAATAGTAGAAAAAAGAATAGAATACAAATATAAATGATATAGAAAAAGAAGAAAAATAGATAAATAGAAAAATAAGAACAAAAAGAATAATAAGAAAATAAAAAAACATGAAAAAAAAAAAAAAAAAAAAAAAAAAAAAAAAAAATAAATAAAACAAATAAAAAAAAATTAATAAAAAAAATAAAAGAATAAGAAATAATAAAAAAATAAAAAAGAGCAGATCAAAAATAAGAGAAAAAATAAATTTATAAAAGAAAAGATAATTAAAAGAAAAAAAACGAATAAAAATCGATAAGAAAATACCAAAAAAAAAATGATAAAAAAATAAACAAATAAATAAACATTGATTACATTAAAAAATATTTTTAAATTTTTAAAATAAAAAAAAAACCCAAAAAATTTGTTTCAAATAATTTCTGAGCAGCTCTTGGTGTAATTAGATAATAATACCTACTCTATGTATAATGTATCTTTTTATTTTCTTCATATTTCAAATTTCAGCTAGCTCCTACCCACACAGCACTTGTGTCGTTTCTCTTGAGCGCTTTGTCTCTTCATCTCTCATATGCTCCCCAGCAATTCATTGTCAATCTCATTTCATTTTCACGTCTGTCTAACCAATACACAAGGCGAGACACAGCGAGACAAGTCGAGGCAAGTCGAGTTGAGTCGAGCTAAGCTGAGCCCCGTTGTATGTAGTAAGAGAAGCTACCTTATTCCACTTATTTGATTCATTCAATTTGCCGGTATGTCAATTCTTTTCAGTCCCTTTACAACTTTGGCGCTCATACTCTCTCTCTCTCTCTCTGTCCCGCTGGCTTTCTCTCTTTGTCTCTCTCTCTTGCTGGGCTTTTCACTCATTCATCTAGTTTGTTCATGCAGCGCTTGCTTTGTTGAATCTTTTGATCTGGTCTTATCTGCTTCCAATCTTTACTTTGCTCTTAGCCGTACACGGTGTACGAGTAGACTCATTTATTCTCCTCTCCCTACCTCCCCCACTCTTCCCGCTGCCTGTCGTGCTTTTAGCTCTGCACATTTCTTTTGTCTCATTCTCATTTTTATGTTCATCTAATTTGCATTTGCATAGTTTCCTTTTGCTGTCGTTGCCTGCTCCGTTTTTCGTTCGTTCTTTGTGGCCGAATGGAAAATATGATGAGTTCCTGCTGCCGTTGTCGTTGTGCCGCTGCACCTTCACCTCCCCTCCCCCCCTGGCCAAGGGGCTGCGTCATGGTTTATGAACTGTTGCATACACTTGCCGCGTCTAACTAGCTGACTTACTATGTGATAATTTCGCTGGCCAATACAACGTACCGCGTACTAGATTCATTTTCATGTTTTTCCGCTAGACGACAATTTTTAGCCAGCAATAGCAAAAAGCTTCCTTAAGTTGCTAACATTTCCATAAGGTTGCCTTTTTTTTTTTTTGCCCGGCTAAGTCTGAGCACACGCGGCGCATTGAAAATTATTTACGATAACGATCGCATAATCATAATAATAATCACATTATAATAATTCTTGGCTTTATGGCGCTTGCCGCAGGGCTGAGGCCGGAGGACCGGAGGCCTTTGCGGTCTCCGAGGACGTGTAATAGTTGCTAATAAAATGCAATGCCCAACGTTAGGCAACGACGAGGCAGGTCTATAGGGGGTGGGGCAGGGGGTTGTAAATATTGCAACGCATAGAAAAAACCATTGACAAGGGGAAGGGGGCGGGGGGAGGGGCTGGCAGGTGAGCAAAAAATGGCAACTGCATTGATGTTATTACCTGTGCTGCCAACTATTTGCCAAAGTCAATAAACCAGCAGGACAGGCGGCGGCGGCGGCGGCGGGCAACGTGGCGTATGCGCGTTCACCACCCCCCATCCCCACCCCCAACTGCAGTTGTTATTTTATGCTACGCTTCGCTGGCAGCAAATTATTGTTATGTTTTTGTCGGATTTTGCGCATAATTCTGCAGTTCGCTTGCTCGTTTGCCTGTTTCTTGTTGTTGCTGTGGTTGTTAAGCTATTTGGAGTATGTTACTCATACGCCCCGTGTGCAAATGAGCCACAGCGCACCAGGCCATAGCCAGTGTTTTTTTTTTTCGCTCTGCAGCCTTTTCAATTTGGTAGGCAGCCAGCACGGTCAACTGCCGAGCTCGTTATCATGCAATGTGAGAGGAAGTCAGCGAGGCAGCGAGAGGAGAGATTGGCAGCGAGAGAGTGGGAGGTAGCGAAACTTTAGCAGTTAGCAGCATGTCGAATCTGGCATGGACTTTGCAACGCTAAGACAAATTTCCGCTTATCATTTCGGCAAACCGCAAGAGCCTTCATGGGTATCCGATAGCCCCCCCCTCATCGGTTCGCTCCCCCCCCCCCCCCCGCACATAATGCGCTTTAATTTTAGCGTGTTCGTATCAGTTCAAGTGGCGCATTCATTCAGCGATAGCGAGCGCGTTGGGTGTGCCAGCTGTGTGTGCTAATCGCCGCCGTTGAATGTCACACAAATCCCTTGGGATCCGCAGCAATTGTCTTATCTGCAGCACTTCATTATAAGCCCCCAAACTTATCGGCGTGTGCCGTAAATCTTCGTCTGATCTCTTCCGCTCTACGTTGCGGTTACCACCTGCGCTGCGATCGTGTGACTGCATATCTGTGTCTCTCTGTGTGTGTGTGTGTTTGGAGTGTATCAAGTGAATCGTGGAAAAAAAGATATAGTATAATTTTTTTTTGATAACCAGGGGAGGTTTGCGGTTTTCGAACTCGTCACGAGAATCGACAGCGCAAACCAAAAAAAAAAAAAAAAAAGGAGGAGGAAAAAAAAGAGTGAAAAAGACTGTGGCAAGTTTATTTATGCTTTGCGTGTCTGTTGTGAATTAGTGCCAAATTTGATTATCTATGGCCACACACAAACACAGCAGCACTCAGCCACACACCCACACACACACACACACACATAGACAGACAGACAGACAGCGCGGAAAACACGCCCTGGAGTAAGTCACGATGTTGTCGAAGCCGCCGCCGACAGTTCTTCCGAGTGGGTGTTGCTCATTTGCGCCTCGTTGTTGTTGTCTCCCTCCCTCTCTCTCTCCTTGTCTCTCTCTAGTTGTTGCTGTTGTTGTCACTGCCATAACGCCCATATTAAATTGATTTCTTTAATCAATTGAAATATTTATGACTTTCGGTAATTTCGCATGTGAAGCTCGTCAAATTTGCCGCTTTCAAGCGAGTTTCGACTGCGATTTGCCTGCAATTTGGCCAGAATTTGGCTAGCATTTGGCTCTACTTTAGCTAGCACTTGGCTTGGCTTGCGGCGCACCCGAAATTTGCGTGGATTTTAAGGTCATAAGTCACATGCCAAGCTGTAATTAGTGCCGCAACTGTTTCAAGGCTGCGCGCTGAACTTCATGCGAGTGCGAGAGAGAGAGCGGGAAAGTAAAGCGAGATAGGGCGAGAAATATGTTCATAACAAGATACTGAAAATATTAGCCAAGTTTAAGTGATTTAGCAGACACTTTGCCAAAGTAATCAGACTAGCCTGAGTGTGTATTGAATTTCAGCCAAGTTGGCTCAACTTCCTCTCAACTTGCACTGATTAATTTAAAGGGAAACTTGAATTAGCTACGTCTACGAGTAGATCAAATTTTCGCAATATAATAGTGAATGAATAATTGAACAGCGCACAAACTACCCAGCAATGGAGTCGACTTGCGCCATCGATGAGAATCTGTCTGCTCGCTGCTTCGTGCTTTGTGCGGCGCCAACGCTTTCAATGGCGGACACAACAATGAATGGCGCGAACAATGTCTAAATCTTTATTAATTCGACTATTTTGTGGAGTCCCCCCCCGCTTCCCCTACTGCTCAACTATGTACTCTGTCAAGTCGCGGCACAGTGGAACACAGACGGGTAGGAACTAAGAGGGACGTCGTCTGCGGACCACTCAACAAATAAATTAATAGCCATCAATCAGTAAATCCGCCAAAGGACCTTCCTTTTTCGCTTTGAATGCAAAGGTTCCTTCTTTCAGCTCAACGTGTGTACGCTTGTGTGTCTGTGTGTGTGTCAGTGTGTGCGTGCGTGTGGGCTCACAAAAGCGCGCTATAAACGCGCTCAATGAATGGCTAATATGCCCACTGCACGCGTCTCCCGCCGTTGGAGGGAGGAGGCTCGTAGCTGGGGTTAGTGGTAAATCGCAGCGAGATGCTGTGCCCAGCTCAGCCTGGGGTCAACATAAAGGTCTGTACGTGGCAGCAATTACACGGCGGCAGCAGCATTTGTTGTTGTCGAGCTCCGCGCTGAATGTGGCAAAATCCGATTAAGCTGCGAGGTTGCTTTAAATGCGCTGCCCGAACGCGAATTTCACATCACATTGAGTTGTTGGTATAACGCAAAGATATCGAATATCTATAGATTGTGCATGCATTTTGGAGTAAGCGCACGGGGGAGGGGGAGGGGGGAGAGTGTTGCGACAATTTCAGCATTTCTGCGCAATTTCATGGCATAATGAACGGAAATAATCGTGATTTTCCATTGTGCATTTGGTAGCGTGTGAGATGTGTTTTTATTTGGTGGGGCTTTATGAAATCAAAGGTATCTGGTTGAAGTATAAGAAATTATAACAGTATAACAGTTGAGCGTATAACAGTATAACAGTTGAAGCGTAGAACAGTCTCTGAACTCTGCATGGGGGAGTTCATTTTGCATTAACGAATGTGCCTAATCAACTCAATAGATAAACTCAAGATATTATAACAGTATATAAGTTAATGCGTATAACAATATAACAGCTTTGTATTATAATAATATTACAGCTTTGCATTTAATGCAAGAGAGAGTGCCTAATCAACTGAATAGAGAAACAACATATTATAACAGTATAACAGTTTGAGCGTATATCAGTATAACATAATAGCACATAAGTAGATAAGTATGACAGTTGAACAGCTCTGCATTTCTATAACGTAACAGTCTGTTACTTTATAAATGTATAACAGTTGGTAAGTATAACAGTTTGAGAGTATAACAGTTCTACATAACCAACTTGTAGCACTTAGCACTTGCGTTGGTTAAATTTGTTGAATATTTTTTAGGTTTAACCCTTTCCCTAAAGGCTTCATTAATTAAATAGAAATCCATTCCAACTACCTATATATACCTCGTATCTTTATCTATTAACAATGCAGAAAATCGGTTACTTTCAGTTTAAACTCTTGCCTAACGGTAACATTTAATATTGGTTGCTTGACAGTTGAAGGAATTAACCGATTATGCGCCACGGGGGGGTATGACAGTTCAATTTCTTTCGCACGGTTGTCAAGCAAAGCAAAGCGAGGTGAGAGCTACAGTGGGGCAAATGGGGGCAAAAAGGCGAGCGGGGCACACACAAAGAGAATATTACAACAAGAACAACAACAGCAACGTGTATAACAGCAAGAAGTGAGTCATAAATCATTCGCGACATCGACGTCGAGTATGATGAGAACGATGACGATGACGATGCCGAGAACGACGACTGGCAATCGCAGGATCTGATTGACTACTGTCAACGACAGTGGGTACGGACGCACAGTGGGGCAAAAACCTATAAACCTACAAACGTATTGAAGCAAGGGGATGCTGTGTGTGTGTGCGAGTGTGTGTGAGTGTGAATCTATGTTACTAGTACTACGTGCATTTGTTGTAATCGAAAGAGACACAGAAGAATGACAGATAGCAGGCAAGCAAGCACGAAAGAGAGCGAGAGAGCAATAGATATGTTGCGGCATTCATATGCACACTCGCTGCCTGCGTCGCTGTCGCTGCCAACATAGGCGTCGACTGCGTAGCCAGCAGAGCGTTACAAATGAAATGTGACACATTATGCGACGAGGCGTATAACTGTCTCTCTGTGTAGATGTAGCTGTATCTCTATCCGTCTCTAACTGTGTGACTGCAGCTGACTATGGGTGTGTGTGTGCGGATGTGTGTGTGTGTGCGAATGTGTGCGTGTGTATTAAATCAAATCGAAATGACTTTCGTACTCTATCAATGTCGAAATTATGCAATAACTTCAATTGATTACAAGTGCGTGAGTAATTTAATGCGCCACGCCCCCCGCCCCTGAACTCCCTCTCTGCCAACTTCAGTGCCAGTATGTGTCGTCAATCAGTGGCGTCGGCAACAGCAGGAGTATTGGGACGGGGGGGGCAGGGATACGAGGAGAGCTTCTCGCTCAATCGGGACAGTAAAACGTTTAAAGTGTCATGTTGCGGCCGCTGTCGCTTTGGCGCTTTGCTGCCTCGTTACGCGGCACTTGGCTGCCTTTTTTACTTTATTATTATTTGCAGCAAAGCTGTCGTTGTTGCTGTTGTTGTAACTCTTTGTTGTTGTTGCTGTTTGCTTTGACAACCCACTTACTTAGCTAGACGGGCACCTGTCCCGCGTCGCGTCGGTTGTCCTGGCGCCCAAGCTAAGGCAAATCGCACGCATCGACATGGCTCAGAAAACCCTTCAACTTGGCTTCCCCCGTGCCAAACCGTAGCCCCACTTCACCTGCTGCTGCTGTTATCTGCCTGCTTAGCTGATGGCTCCTGGTATTTGCCTTCGCCTTGAGTCCCGCATGTGCTCGCCATATCCAGTTAAAAGGATAATGGAGCACAACAATTTTTACACGCATATATTTTACAAATATTTGCATTTTTGCCTGCCTGCCTGCCTGCCTGCCTGACAAGTGAGCCAAGCCCAGTCAAGGAAAAGGGTAGAGCCAGGGTAGAGAGAGGGGGGCCTGAGCTTGAGGTAGGCAGCACATAACTTTGGTAAACCTTTTGCATTGCTTCTTTTTAAGACACATTTGCGTCGTGCTCAGGTTGTTGCTCAGCGGGTTCTTGTTCTTGTCGCTGCTGTCGCTGGGCGAATGGGGTTAGGCCTGAAAAGCCTCAACTGCACATTAAGGGATTGGAGCATGTTTGTTTGCACATGTGTGTGTGTGTCCCTGTGTGTGGGCAAAGGATTTGTTGTTGTCGCCCCTTGTTACCCACACACGCACACACTTGTCGCCTTGTGTGCCTTGGTATGTGCTCCATGATCGAATTACGTGCCTTTTACACGCTCTTCAATGTGATCGGAAACAGCAGTAGATATAGCATATATATGTATGTATGTATATAGCACATAATCGTATATTGGGTATTTGCATAAATGCAAACAACAATTTACATACTTGCAAATGCTTTGTGTGCATTTGTCGCACAGTTTATGGTCAATTTGTGCGAATGGCTTAATCACTGATGTGATAAACGTTCGGAGGGGTGAGAGGGTTTCGGTGACTTTACCAAAACTAAATTTGGTCAATTACCTTCAATTACGAGGATGTGCTATAAAACCCAATTGGTTTGAAGTTATTTATCAGCCCTCGATGTTGGTAAGCCAAAAAGTCCTAACCGCTTAGGAACTTGGGTTTCCCCGTCGGAGTCACCAACCCAAGCTTTTTTCGTTGAGATATCTTTGCTTAAGTTATTGTTTGCTCGCATGGTTCACTTAGTCTTGATTTGTTACGCTAGTTGACATTGATAAGGCTGTTCTGAATGCATTTCCTGCTAAGTTACCTAGCTAGGTAGATGGAATAGGCATCCTCAAAGAAGTTTGCTTCCTACAGCTTATGCAGCATAGGCTCTATGGTTTTTTAGATAGTTTACTATGGCAAGGTCTTCTCGAAAAGGTATTTAAAAGTAGCTTACCTTTCTTGGATCTCTTCACCCTTCGTCATTGAGAAACAAGGCTTCTTTTTTGTTTCTAACTTTCGTTAACCAACTGATATCTCAGCGCATTTAATGACTTCAATGATAAGTATAAACTCAATAAAAAAAAATGTGTATTTGAATCGGCTACCTCTCGATTCAATTCGTAATTCAATTTGTTGTTGCCGTAAAAATTTCGAGTGCCTTCTTTCGCATAGTCTTTCCATTCGTATTGTAGGGCAACCGCTCGACGAACTTGACTCCCGAGTGCAACTGCTTGGTGATGACAGGCAGGCGTTGGGCCACATGATCGACTATATCCTTTTCACTTATTGTGGTACCCTCGCATCTGACTACCAGAGCACCGGCTGAATCGCCTAGTAGATCATCGGGCACACCGACCACACAAGCCTCTCGCACCTGGGGTAACTCACGAATGGCATGCTCGATTTCGGTTGGCCAAAAGTGAATGCCCTTGTACTTGAGTGTCTCCTTCTTGCGATCGACAATGTACAGCTGATGCTGCTCATCAAAGTAACCCAGATCTCCCGTATGGATCCAGCCCTCAAAGTCCTGTATTTGCCTTGTGGCAACGGGATTGCCATAGTAACCATTCCATTTCTCTCCGGTGTGCACATAGATCTCTCCCACCTCATTGGGTCCCAGATTGTTGCCATCGTCATCGACAATTCGAGCACGATTGCCGGGCATTAGCTTGCCAGCACTTGCCGTATTTGTAATGCCATAGCTTATAGTGATGGGTCCTATTTCACTCATGGCATAGGCAGAGTTCAGTACAGCGTTCTTGGCCAACGCCTGCGCCTTCTGTAGTGCATCCTGCGATAGAACACCTCCACCATAGTTCAAATTACGCAACGAGGACAGAGCAAAGGGTGTGGCCTCTTTGCAGGCAACCAGCGCCGCCACATGAATCGGTGCCAAAGTAGTTAGGGTGATCTTGTACTTCTTTACCAAATACACAAAGTACTCTGCCGAAAAAGGCTTATCCGAAATGATGCGAGTACTGCCAATGCAGGCGCTAAACATGAAGGCCCACAAGCCGGTTATCCAATCCAATGTGCTCGTCATATAGAATACTGTCTCGCTATTCATTAGCCTGCAAGGAAAGGAGGTTCCAATTGAGAACTATACAATCTGTGACTAACAAATACTTACATTCTTTCCTGAATGAGCACATGATTGGATATGCAAACCGCCTTGGGCATGCCCGTGGTGCCAGAGGAGCAGAGTATGACCACAGTTTGATCGGGACCATCCCTAAGTGGTTCCGGTCTAAGAAGGTAAAGATTGCAGATAAATTTTTAAATATTTCTTTACTTCAACTTACTGATAGAAGTTTTCCGTGGTCGTTGGCTCCAAAAGACTCTCAATGCCAAGCACGCCGGGTATTGCACCAGTTGTTGTGATTACTTCAGCCTGCCAACCTCTGGTTGCCGCATACACCTTCTCATAGTCTTGACCATCACAGAACACTATCTTCGGCTTGGTTATCGCGTACATGTACTTCAGACTCGCTAAGTGATAAAACATTTAGTTAGTTAATTGCTTGACTTCCATCAAGATAAACTCTTTTCATGGGCCGCAGACCTTCATCGAATATCGGATTAACACCATGGAAGGGTGTGCCATTGAGTAGGCAGGCAACGCCTAGTGATAATATGTAGGTCGTATTTCTTGCCACAATTCCGATAACATCGCGTTGATCCAATCCACGTTGCTTGAAATGCTGTGCAATGCGTATGGCCCAGGTGATGGCCTCGCCGCTGGTCACCACAAGGCCGTCGGTATCGGAAATCTATTGAAGGTAATTGAGAGTAAAAAGGAATATACTCTTCTCTATTCTCCTTCCTGGGCTCACCTGGCACACATTCTTGGGCCAATTTTTCATAGTATAGAAAATGATTTTGCCCACAGAGGTATCCTTGCTGTATATGGACTTCTGTTTGGGAGTACTCCAAATTTTCTTCTTACTATCATAGCTGGAATTCATTTTGCAAGACACTCGAAAAGACTTCTGCACGATTCAAAGCTCTGCAGGCGACTGTTTTAAACATTTGATTTATTTCCTTATCATATGGTTTTCTTATGTTAAAACTTAAGGCGACAATACTCTATCATATTATACTATATCGAACACTTGTCTTATCTGCTTGCGATAGATTATTAATAATAAATCCACACACCTCATCAATTTTGACGGTTAGCCGCAAAGTACGTAAGCACCGAAGCAACCATGGGGGGGAACGAAAATACGTGTATTTATCTAAGTGATCAGCATCGTCTAATCAGGATCACTTATGTGCTTGATAGAGCGTAATCTAGTTCGACTTTAAGCAAGGCCGCATAACAAGCACGGGACGTATGAGGTGATCTAAGTATAATTGCCTGTTGCTTTAAGTTGGTTAAGTAATAATGATATTTTTTGTTGATAAAAGCGACGAAGGGTAAATTATTTAATTATTTAAATTGCTAAAGTATCAAGGAATGCAGTAAGGAAATTTGATTAGCTTGGCTTGTCAGAGATTCAAGGGAATGTGGTATAGGATAGTATTTCCCAAGTGCAGCTGCAACGCCTCGCTGTGTTTTGGATATCTGCTAAAAATAACTCAAGTTCTATTTTTATATGTTTGATAAAGCGTAATCTAGTTGGACTTTGAGCAAGACGCATGACTAAAAAAATATGGAATAAATTCATCTAACTGTAATTGTATGTTTTTTTTTTCACAGGGGGTGGGGTACATGAAAGAATGCGTTATTAAGATTGATAAGATAAAATTTTTAATTATTGAAATTTGTTTATGGCCTCGAAATGCATCTGGCGTAGGTGATAAGCGTGGCTAAGATTCAATGAAAATTTTAAAGCATTTCAAGATACTCACTGAATCTCTCTCTCTCTCTGAAAGTGTTTGAAGTAAAACAAATTCTTCTCATACCTGACGAAAATAGAAAAGCTAGAATTTCAGTCACTCTTGTGGCTCGTAATTAATAAGTGAGATAAGTCCAATTATATTATTGCCTTTCAGGTGCCAGTAAGCCCTTTGTGCAAATTGAATTTCTGTTTCGCATATTTGCATAGTTACCTGTCATTCACAATTTTGCGCCTGACATCCTTAGACTCGACTTTGTGTGCGTACATTTTGCCAGAGCTTGAATTACATTTGTTTACCTCTTCACTTGGTAACGGGCAGGGGGGGAAGGGTGGCTAACTGAACGTGTATATTATGTAGCTTTAAGCTTGAAATTTGCTCGCAGTTTCTGAGAACTCGCAAATTGCCCAGCTACAGTTGAAGGGATATTGTAGAAAGATACTTATGTAGTATGTAGTGTAGTGTATACAAGAGTTCTGTTTAATTTGCCGCACTTGTTTGCACTGCGATTACAGGGTATTCAGCTGCATAACGAGTGTGTTAAATAGAAACAAATTTCATTTATTTGATTTCATTTCGATTGCGAAAATTGCTACAAAATGTCGCTAGTAAATTAATATTTACACATCGTGTGGCAATTTTAAGCTGTTCCATGTGTAAAAAATAATCCAAAATTATGAAATGAGATTTCAATTCGCTGCAGTTTTTTTTACAGATTTTTTTTTTTTTTGCAATTTATTTGCATTTTTCATATTTGTTTTGACGCTGCTAATATGCAAATTTGTCGTTAGTTGTTGCTGTTGCTGTTCGGGCTTAAAAAGTGCCGGGCATAATGAACATTCATTTATATTTAAATCGCTGCTGTATATGTATGTATGCGCAGAGCTATGGCCTGGCCAAGTTGCACATACATATGCAGTTGATTTTCACTTATATTGCGCATACGCCGTGTGTGCCACTTTAATTAGCTTTCACACGCTTTCACGCTCGTCTTTTTTTCTTCTTTTTTTTTCGTAGCTACAAAGGTCAACGTGCATGCTTATTAGGTATAGCACATAGCCAGGATATGGGTCAAGCAGAGTGTGAGAAAGGGAGGGGGGAAGTGCGGGGGGGGGGGCTCTTTGCCTTGGGGCTTAGCGCTTTGCGTACTGGTCGTGCTCGTTCGTTAAAAAAAAAATGATGTGTGCGTGCGCCAGTACCAGGTCATGCTTTAAAGCTGACTCTGCCGATTGTCGGTGTGCGTTTTTGCTCTCTGTGTGTGTGTGCGAGTGTGTGTAAGTGTGGCATACTGTCGCCGTCGAGCCGCACACACTCAGGCCTGGCCTAGCGACTGCGTGCGAGCCAAGAGATGCCAGTTTGTATTGTCATCCTTTTGCCGTTGCTTTTTGTCTCTGCCTGTGCTCTGTGCTTTGTCTGTGTGTGAGTGTGCTCTTTTTTCTTTCCTCTTTCTGGCAGCTTGAGCCTGTCGCTGTCTCTGTGTGTGTGCGACGAAGCGCTTTTTCTTCTTCTATTATTGTCTCACTTACAAGTGTACCCGATGTATTATGCATATCCTGTAACACTCCACTTTTGTTGTGCATTAGTCAAATGTGCGACAGTTGGAAAAGCGCACAGCGAGCGAGACAAAGCAAGAGAGACAGAAAGAGAGAGAGAAAGGGAGAGAGAGAGCAGCAGAGACAGCGCAAATGGGCTTGGAAATGGAGCACATTTAGTCACACAATTGGCTTTGCATGGCCAATGGGGCAGGCAAAAAAGAGAGTGAAAGAGAAGGAGTGAGTGAGAGAGAGAGAGGGACTGCTTTTTGTTTTTTCTTTCGAGCTAGGTAAATGAAGAAATTAAAGCGCCGAATTAATAAGCGCTTTATCCATTTCCCAGGCTACGTCTTTAATTGGCTGCGACGGCTTTGCTTGCGACATTAATATGCCGGCTCTAAGCCACTGCAAATGTCTTCGGCCTCAGGTAGAATACGCCCCTGCCCCCCCTTTTGCCACGCCTACAACTCTTTGTCAGCTGGCAATTATCAGGGCGACTGCGACGTCGGCCTCTTGGCAATGCCATAAAAGTGCCACTTAAACTGTTTTAGTTTTTTCGTCCGTCGTGCGTCGTGCTTTGAAGTTGCAGCAGGTGGCAACGAGCTGAGTGCCGAAACAACAACAGCAGCAACAACAACAAGGGGAACAACAACAACAATGACGGCTCACCCACAACATTGCTTTACACAGGGCAACAGGCTTGCTGTCACATTGAAATGCGAGGATTATTTTGTAATGGCTGCACAGACTTATTTGAGGATTTCCAATGGAATGGACGGGGGCCTGGCTAAAAATAAAATAATATCAACGAGAGGTAAATGGGCCAACTAAAGGTGCGTCTTCAAATTCTATGGAAGTTAAGCAAAGGCGAAAAAAAATTTGTAATCTGTAGAAGTCTTAAGACTTTTTTTAAGGATTTACTCAGCTTAAATTTTAAAATATTTTTTATTTCAATAAAATCTTTTAAATTTTGTTTCATGCAAAAAATATCTGAATATAAAAATAAATTTCTTATAATATTTTATATATGAATAAAATTGATTTCATTTATTTTTAATGCAAGAAAAATTATTTTTCCTAAATTATTTTCAGCTACAAATTATTTTTAAATTCTGCGGAAATCTAAGATTTTTAAAGATTTTATTTTCAATATTTCAAGAAATTAATTTAAAATTTAGTTTTGATGCAAAAAAATATCTAAATATAAAAATTAATTTTATAAAATTTTATATTTAAAAAAAAATCATTTTTATTTATTTTTAATGCAACAAAAGTTATTTTTTTCTAAATTATTTTCATCTTTATATAATTTTTTAAGTCTGCGAAAATCTAAAGTATTTTTTAGGATTTGTGCTGTTTTAATTTTAATTTTTTATTAATTCAAGAAATTCATTAAATTTAGTTTTATTGCAGAAAATAAATTCTAAATGTAAAAATAAATTTCATAAATTTTTAAATTGTAATAATTTTTATCTATTAATCTTTAGTATTTTGCAGCTAAAACCGCTGAAGTTTCAAGCATTTATAAAACACAATGTAATAAATATAAAAGTAACTTAAAATATCTAAATATTCTTTGCATAAATAAAATATTACAAAATTCCCAAATTCTTCGCTGCATATGGATATAAAAATATATCTCAGCTAATCTGCTCAAGCCTGCTGCCTGTTCAGGCTTCCAAGTGGAGCTTCGAGTGCATTAAGGAATTCTGTTTTAAATATGTTTTTTTTTTCCCTCTTAGTTTCTCTCCCGCTTTCTCTCGACATAATTTACACAGACTCGAATTAGTCGTCATAGCAGCCGACAGGGGACTGTGGGCAGTGGCGACGGTCGACGGTCGACGGGCGACAGGCGACTAAATAATTTAGTAGACAATGTCAATTTGGGCTGCTTTGTAGGCGAGTGTGGTCTACCTGCTGCAGTCTCGGCTCGCCTTGCGCCGCCTCGGCTTGGCCTAGGCCTGGTTGGCTAGGTTGAGTCGGTTGTTTAGCTGGTTGGCAGTTTGCCCGCATGGCCTGGTCTGCTTCGAATGCGAGACGTGTTTAATTGCTCGATTAGCGAACAGTTCGCCTGGCATGCCTTGTCCACCCCCACTTGCCCCCCGGGGGAGTGACACGCCTATGCCAGCTGCCTTACCCTTCGGGGCGCTTTGTTGCACAAATAATAAAAAGTGGCCCGTCGTCGACGAAATTCCCAAAGCCATAATCTTGAACTTCAACTGGGGTGCGTCGCGCGCGAGTGAGAGAGAGAGAGAGAGAGAGTGGGGGAGAGTGAGAGGGGAGCTCACTGGGTAAATCTGGTTTTCAATTTCATTTTCACTCGAGCAACACTTAGAAACAGTCGCTGAATTAAATTATTCAAAATGTCAAACAATTATTCAAACGCCAACGGAACTTTAACTTCAGGGAGTCTTTTCATCGTCTTCCTACCCCCCCACGCCCTCAGGGGGCGGTACCTGGCGCGGCGTTTATAAGGCAAGTTATGATTTAAAAAAGATATTAGCCTTGTTCACAGTTGCCACAGCCAGCGTCGCCCTTTGCTCTTTGTACTTTATGCAAAGCAGGCAAAAAAAAATGTAAAAAAAATTTGAAAAACGAAACGAAAAGAAAGAAAAGCTGCGGCAAATTATATCTGCCAAGGAATATGAAAATATATACCCACATATAGTAGCAGCAGCCAGGCAGGCAGGCAGTCAGGCAGGCAGGCAGTGCGGCACATTGTTGGCCAAATTTAATTATATCTAAAGTTGAGTGGGGCAGCTTTATGAGCTGATTCTACGCATAAACTTTTATTAACTGTGTGCGTGCGGGCAGAGAGAGAGAGAGAGAGAGAGAGAGGTGTGTGTGGCGCATATTTTGCAATTTTGCCCACAACTTTTTTGAAGCCATTGCCGGGCAGTAGCCAGAATTGATATTTGGCTTTAAAGTGCGCTGACTTTTAAAGCTGTCGATGCCAACGGCCGCAAAAGAATGCTGTAAATATTGAATGTGCCTGAGTAACGCAATTTGTGCAGCTTGTGTTTCTATCAATCAAAGAGCTGCGCCACAAAAGCCACACGCGTCCAGCGCAGCGGCCGAATCCGTCGAATCTGCCCAACAAATCCGTGTGCAAGTATTAAATATGTGTGCGCGCGTGTGTGTGTGTGTGTAAAATGCAAATGTGGTTTTTATTTTAATTTATACGCGCAGCTGATCAAAGATCCAAAATAACCGAAATAGTGCGCGCGCGTAGCTGACCTAATGAGTTGCCCCCTGCCCCTGCCCCTGCCCTACCACGACTATTGACCATGGCCTAAACGCCTGGAGTAGCGTGTTAGCGCGTTGGCTTGCAATTAGCGCGCAGCTGGCGCAGTGATACGTCTTCGGCAAATATGTACTAAGTTTGACAATCAATAATGCATTGCCAGCGAAAAAACAACAGCACGAAGCGAAGAAGAGGAGAAGGAGAGGAAGAAGAGACAGCTAAGGCGCACTGTTATAAATCCATAACAGCAACAGTGGAGGCCATTAAACAAGTTTTCGTAATGTCTTTCAATTACACTTGACGCTCATAAGTATGCTATGATTAATGTAAAGGCAAAGGCGTCTCACTCCACGCACACACACACACACATAGACAGCACAGCGAGGAAGAGAGCGCGAGCGCGAGCGCAAGCAAGAGCACGTGCCCTCTCATTATCGCATCGCCAATCCCAATGTCCATTTATCATTAGCGCAATGAGCGGCAGCGCGTAAGAGAGGAAGCGCGCGGCAGAGTAAGAGAGGGGAGCGGCAGAGCAAGGCAGTGAGAGCGTGAGTCCAAGATGGCGCGCTAAGACTAAAGCCAAAGCAGAGCAAAAGACTAAGCAAAGGTGGCATCGGCGTCGACGTCGGCAGCGGCAGCAACTGCGACGCACTCAACTTGAGCGCTTGGGCAAACTGAAGAGAGATCACACTGAGCCCAAGTCATAACACGCTGTGAGCTGCGACAAAAAAAAGAGAGTGTGTGAGCGAGAGAGAGCGCGACGCGCGTCATAATTACGACAGCTGGCAAAACTAATAGATGAGCCTGGGCCCGGAAATTTTCATTTGCTTTCTGGGCTCAATTTACTCGAGTCGCTGCTGGACGGGAATTTGTTTAGCTCTTTGCCCGGACTGATTGACATGCATTTTGTATGTGCACTAATTGATGTTAATTTTGGGCTTAGTGTAAGTGCAAAACTTTGATGGATTGCCGAGCCAGCTTAGCCTGCTCCCACTTTGCCACTCTCTATGCCTGTCACGCACTGTATCAAGAGGATAAAACATGCGCCACGTCGCGTTTTCAAATGCAAAACGCAATCGACGGCAAAAGTTAAAGCGACGTAAATCGAATCGCGCAGCGACGAGACGAGTTGCAGATATAGTTGGATTGCCAGCCGAGGCGGGGGGAAGGACTTAAAGCACACGTATCCCGGCGGATGCGAAGCAGAAAAGATGCGCATAGAAAGAAAGCGAAGGCAGATGAGCAGCAGCAGCAGCAACGACACTTGGATAAAAGTTGCCTCTGCTGCCTCTTTGCCACACGGTGTGAGGCAGGCAGAAGCGGTAGCAATTTCTGAATTTATTTTTATCCGTTCGGATGCCGCGGAAATCCTGTCACTGCTGTGGCTGCCACAACTCCCGGCTACAGTTGGAGACTTCTACTGCGTCGATGTTGACGCGTTTTGCGTGTCTCCATGGCGTGGATAACAAATGCAACGGGCGTTTAATCAGCCAGCCGACGGTCCAGAGTTGCCACAACTGCCACTCTCCCTCTCCCTCTCCCTCTCTCTCTCCCTCTCTCTCTCTGTCTTGCTAGCAGTGCAAAACAATCACTCAATGTTTGACTTAAGTTAATCGCCGTCGGCACTCACGACTTTGACGGCACTTTGACTTTGGCTTGCAGCAGGCAACACAGGGAGAATAACAGGAGCACACACACACGCACACCTACAATAGTCGTTACTCCCACACACACACACAGAGATGGAGTGGAAGCTGCAGGGGTAAACAGAATTGATTGCGTGTATTTTCATTTTGTGGCCATTGCTGCCAATGCCCAAGTTCCATTCCCCAAGCTAAGCACGGGATGAGCCAGGAGACTCTGCTTAGCTATGATATGCAGCATTTGAAGTATGTGCCAACAACAACAACAACTGCACAGGGTTGCCAACTGTAGTGGTTATTTGTGCATAATCAGGCTGCATTTTGTGAGCTGTTCGAGAGGTTTGCACCACATTGCGAATATGTTAAACAAAGGGAGACAATTGATTCGACCAAAATGCAATAGAACAATGTTTAAGTGTGCGTGCGTGGGTGTGTGTGTGTGTGTGGGGTAGCCATAATTGCAAATATGTGGGGTTGCTTAAATGTTGCTAAATTAAATTAAGTTAAATTTGCCATACTGTAAGACAATTGAGCTGATAATATGGAGCAAGTTTTAGTTTTCAAGCTATCTACTAAATCTATTGAAACTTAATAGCTAAACAAAATGGCCTAATAGACCTAGCAAGCCCGCCCACGTTGGGCGCCCATGCTGTAAGTTGTGCGTTTAAGGCAGAAATTATTGAAAATATAAACTGAAAATGCATAAATAATTTGAAATATAATTGGAAAATGTAAAAAAGAAGAGAAAGCATTGATTCGAGCACCTTGGGCGCCCAACGAGGTGTTAACCTTGAGCTGCATGTTGCAGCATGCGTAATGGCTGGCCATAAATTCGAACTGATTCTGCATTAAGCCAAGTTCGAAGTCCAAACAAAATGGAGAAGGCACTGTAAATGCGTGCAAATACATTGAGGCCATGCTGCGCACGTTGGGCGCCCAATGACGCTGCAGCCCTGAAACGCACTTCGCTGCAAGAGTGTGCGAGTGTGCGAGTGTACGAGTGTGTACGTGTGTGTGTGTGTGTATGCTTGTGTGTGACCTTTTGGCTTCACTTACAATTTGCTGGCGCTCCTTGATGCATGCACCTTCCGCCCCGCCTTGCCCAGTCCCATTCTCCCATACTTTGCCTCGTCGCTGTCATTTGTTGGTGTTGCCAGCTTCGACCTGCTTGCTGCAACTTATGCGTGACTCGAGTGCATCCTCGAGAGAGCTCGAGCCGGGCTAAAAGTGTACGCAGCTAAAACTTTTGCCACTCCAAATAGTTTTCGCTTCCCACTCGCAGCGTAGCTTTCTATATATACATATACATATACATATATATATATACTGTATAGTAGAGCTTCTCACTCGCTGCCCCTTTTCTCTTTCCCTCTCTGTCAATTGCTGTCGCATTCGCTCGTGGCCGACTTTATGCAAATAAATGTTTTTACTCATTTTAATACACATTTTTATGGCACTTTTGCTGGTAATGCGCCGGCTCTCATCTTGCTGGCTGCTCTGCAGTTCCTGCCCTCCCTCTCGCCTCGCCTTCCCATTCTTCGCCTTCGCCTTCTCCTTCATCTCAAACTCATGCCATCTCATTGCTTCTCATCTCTCATCTCGTTAGTGCGTAGTATTTATCCAGGAATTGGCTCAATTTGCTCTCGATTTATGCAGAAGATGCTTGAAATGCTTCTCGCTGCGATTGTTTGCTCTGTTGCCATCCAACCGTTTGCTACTTAATTGACTTGCATTTTTGCCCAAGCGATTGCCTTAGTAATGACCCCTAGAGATGGTCGCGTGAATCGTGAGACGATGGAAATGCACTTTTCTTAGTGCTTACATAATGAAGTCTTACGTTTAAAGCCAACTCTATTGATTCCTTAAAGTTAAACCGTTTTCTATGCCTGAAGTTAAATTAGTTGCTAAGTCAGTAAAATTCATACTAGGATTAAGCTACACTAAAGTTCTATATGAATTTCCAAAACTTAAGAGAAAATTTCGTTTCACATTTCTTTTGATTTTACATTGGCTTTTCTAATTTCACAGTGCATCGATGTGGTTGGGAATCTGCACAGAGCGGGGCTACCAGGAATTATATACATACATTTGTACATATGGTCCGATGTTCATGCCTTTCTCTTGTTGCGGTTTATCGTGCAGGGAAAAGGGAAAGTCTTTCGGTGAAAAGTAAAATGAAATGAAAATTGAAGGGAAAATATGCCAGAAACTGTGGTCATCTCAAAGGCAAAAACATTTCAGTTATTTCATATTTTGCAGCTTGGCTTTTGATGCTAATGCTTTTCTGCTTGCCAAAGCATAACATGTAGTACTAGTTGTAGCTGTAGTTGGTATTGTTCATTTCAAAAATTCTTTTGGAACAAGGCATATGTAAATATAAGCTGGAAACTCTAGAGAGCTTGTTAGGGCTTGGGCTTAGTTGGAAATAATTAAAGGGTTACTTTACGTTCGGAATACTTTAAGGCAACTCATCCAACAACTGACTATTGCAGGACTACTACAAAGTAGCTATAGGGTTACTATAGTGTTAGTATAAGGTTACTGTGGGATAGCTATATGGTTACTTCCGAGTTACTTCAGGGATACAGACCTACTTTCTTCTTCTTTCAGCTGTAAAACTGGATTTCTTTGGGACTACCCCTAGGTTACTAAACGGTTACCTTAAGGCTAATGTAAGGTAACTACCAGGTTGCTATAGGGTGGCTTTAGGATTACTCTAGGTTTGCCATTGGTTTACCTTATGGTTGATTCAGGGACACTACAAGAATACAGACTTATTTACTTACCAGTTCCTGCAGGTAACTCCGCAGCTTCTTCAGCTATACTCCTGGATGACTTCGAAATTGCTTCTAGGTTACCTACCAGTCATCCTAGGGTTACTGTAAGAAAACTATAATGGCGCTTCAGGGTTACTTCAGGGTTAGTTTGGGGTTACTTTAAGATTACTTTAGGCTTACCTAAGGACTACTTTAGGGTTACTTCAAGGATACTTCCAGAACACATGCCAATTTTACTTAAGACTTCTTAAAGTTTTCCCCACAGTTACTTTAGCTATACTTCTGGATTACTTTCGGACTACTCCTAGATTCCTTAAGGCTTACCTTACCTTGATTTTTAGCTTACTTTTGGATTACCCAGGGGTTTCTTCATGGTTACCCTATGGCTTAGCTCGTGAGCATGTCGTTTCTCACGTCCATCTCCGAGACCAAGCAAGTACTCTCATTGACTGCGCGCACTGCACTTATCCTCTTACTCATACACACACACACACACACACACACAATGCCAAATCGCACTCTATATATACACACTCTATATTTATATATGATATTAGTTCTTGTCGCTGGCGAAATGTTGCCCGTTTTATTGTGCAATTTCTGGCTGCGACTCTCGAGTCTCGAGTCTCAAGTCGCGATAGAGCGAGAGAGAGCGAGGAAAGCTTGGCAGTTAAGCGGGTCTGGGGGGTCTTGGGTAAACCTTTAGCAGCATAGTAAGCGATTTCCGGCGCTCGTCAAAAGGTGGCGCTTTTGCAATTGAATTGCAAATGGCGGCCGTTGACGTCGTTTGCCAACTGATGGCGACGGAAGTGAGGCCATCAGAGGCAGGTACAGCTGCCATTCAACAATCGAGGAGAGGAGAGTAGGGAGAGCTACGAGCGCCTTGCCTGCTGGCTTCCCAGCCAAGCTTACGGGCTAACGGCTAACGGCTTTGGGTGACTTCTACTAGCTTGGCGCTGGCTACACGACTAACGGTTGCTGCTGGCGCTGCTGCTCGGGCTGTGTTGGACTGCGGTTGCCTGACGCGTCGTTTGCTTTGTGGCTGTACCCACCCTCCGCATCCCTTTGGGTTGCCCCCTCGGGCTGCTGATTGTTTGTTTGCTTTGCGGCATATTTATTTGAAACGAGCCTGCACTTAGCGCCGCCTGCCCCCAGGCCACCCTCCTCCTCTCGGCGTGGCTAATGCAAAATTCAAGCGAAATGCGCTGCAAATGAGAAACTCTCAGAAAACTTGGCTGAGTTCACGCCAAAATGGTTTCCGGCACGGAAGCGGAAGGCAATGACGGCAATGGCGGCCGAGAGACGTTTGCCTTGCCTTGCCTTGCCTTGCTTGGACTGGAATGCGCTGCCAGCAGCGTCGTCGCTGCTCGGGGTTTATTTATGTTTTGCAGCCGCAGCAGCAGCAACCAAAAAGGATTGCGCAAGCATTGCCTAATTTAATTAGTTGTCGCCTCCGCGCAAGGAAAAATCAAAACAGCAGCAGGAGAGAGAGGGAGAGCGAGGGGGAGTGGGAGAGGGAGAGGAAGGCAAGGAAACTCAGCTTTTCGCTTGGCTTGGCCAAATGATTTACTCAGTTTTTTCTTGCATCTTGCACGGGTTTTTCCTTTTTGCTCTCTACCAGAGCTGGCGGCGGTTGACGTTGCCCTGTCATGTTTGTGACACACACTTCAGTCAGGCAGCAGCTTCTCACTGGTGGCAGGCTGCCTGCTTCAGCTTCAGCTCCAGCTCCTGCCTGCTGCTGTGCCTGCTTCTTTCTGCTTCTGTGCCTGTTCATCTGCTGCCTGCTCCTGCCTGGCTTAGCTTGCTCCACTGCCTGCTCCACTTCCTACTCCACGCTGCCTGCTGAGTGCTGCATGCAGGCTCCTTGCCAGCTTGCCTCATGTCGTGTCCTTGTCACAGTGCCTCAGTTAGCCTCGCAGACGCAGTCTGAGTCGCACTTGAAGCTGGAGCTGGAGTTGGAGTTGGAGTTGGAGTCGGAGCTGGAGCCGGAGTTGCCTGTCAGCGTTTTGCAGACTGTATAAAAATGCTGTCAAAGGCGACGTTGGCGGCGGCGGCGCGCGGTGTCGTTGCCAAGGCGATAAAAATCCTTTTGATTAGAGACACAACTTGAGAAATTAAATTGTGCCCACCTGGCAGCGTCAGCCTCAGTTGCTGCTGCCTGCTGCCTCTGCCTCAGCTGCATTTCTGCTGCGTCTGGCTTTGGCTTTGCTGCCGCGTTTGCCTCATTTTGTTGCTGCCGCTGCCGCTGATAAATTTTCTTATTTCATGCTTCGTTTTTTAATTTACTTTTCTCTGTCGTTTCTCTCTCTCTTTTTTCTTTCTTTTTTTCGATTTGGCTGCTTGCGGCATTTCCGCAGCAGACGCTGCGACGCTGCAGCAGCAAAGCGCGACTCGTCGTGTACGCTTGTAATTACAGTTATGTCTCTGGGGTATCAGCTAAGAGAGAGGCCAGGCAAGCTGAGGCTTGTGGGGGGGCGTGGCAAATAAGTAAAACGTTTTTTAAATATTGTTTGGCTTTAATGCAATCTTCGCATCGAGATTACTTACGCACTCGGCGAGCTTAGCAGTCTCGTTGTGATTGCAACAGCTTCTCTCGCTTTCTCTCTCCCTCTCTTCCCCCCTCTCTCTCTCTGCCACGTCTTGTCACATGTGTAGCTGTTTATTTGTGTGTCTCTGCGTGAGTGTGTTCCGTTCTTATCGGCACTGTGATTGCTGTCAGCCCTCTGCTGTGTCCTTCTCCCTCTTTCCCCTTCCCTCTCCCTCCCTCTCTGTCTCTCTCTGTCTCGCACATTGCCCTGTGATAATGAAAACAGCTTTCGTTGTCGTGTTGATATCGGGCAAAAGCAGGAATAATAAGCAAACGCTTTAATGGCCCCAATTGATCGGCTAATGGCTAAACAGAATTGCGTGTGCGAAGCGAGGGGCATCTAAAGAGGGAGCATCATATTTTTATAATAATAACAATAATATTAATAACATTAATATATTTTAATAATATTAGAAGCAATTTTGTCAGCTAAGCTGAACTTGAAATGCAATAAGTGTTTCAATATCTTTTTTATAAACTTTCTATTATTTTTATAGCACCATTGACCATTGAAAGTGACAGGCAGAAGGAGGCGTGGCAAACCCCACAAAGTATAGTATATATTCTGACTCAGGATCACCAGCAAAGTCGAATGAGCCATGTCCGTCTGTCTGTCCGTCTGTCCATCTGTCCGTTTGAACGTCTAGATCTCAGCTATTACAAAAGCTAGAGTCAGCAAACCTTTACATGAAGGTTCCTGATTACCATAGGTAGATCAATTTTATTTTCAATTTTCGCTGCCACGCCCACCGCCCACGCAAATCAATAATTTTCGATTATTAGGAGAAGTATTAAAGTTGCAGCTTTCTGCTTTGGTATGAACATAGATGAGTGCAATATAAATCTATTCCCCAAATTCTAATCCGATCGAACAAGAAGTTATCCGTGTTAACGTTTTCCGTAGTTTGACTGTCATTGTCACGATGCTTCGCTTCAGCCGTAGCGTGTGCAAAGCTGACTATTACTAGTTTTCAAAGGCATGCAGTTTTGCCAGCCTTGGCTATAAAATTAAAAAGAATCTTATTATTGCAAGCAGCCATAATAAGATAAGAACCTATTATTGTTTAAAAAAAATATGACATAAAATATAAATAAAATTTTTTGATATTTTTCTTAGTAGCCTCCAAAATTTTCCATTTCGCCAGCCCTGGTTATAAGTAAACTATTGTAGATTCGATTTTTGCGAACCGCAAGAAACGGTTTCTTATAGTTTTCGATAAAGTAAAACGAATAAATTTAATAGCATCTTTTGATATCTCGCTTAGTTAAGAAGGTATTCAGATACGACAGATACCTGTCTAATAGAGAATATATTTCTAGGAAATCCTTTCGTTCTATATCTAAATTAAAGCTAGTTTCATTTATTACTAGTTAAGCCTTTTGCAACATGCCTTCAGCTTCTCTCTCTGTGTCAATTTTCAGTTCTCTCTACTTCGCTTTTCGAACTTCCTTCACTCTGTTAAATTGTATACTTTAAGCATAAACTCAAAGTTATTTTTTTTTCGTATTTTGTTGCACTATTATTATTGTTACAATTTAGTGCCCGGTTTCAAGGTCTATTTTTGTCATAGTGTTTTGTCAACTTTTGCTATTAATTTCAAGGCTAAAATTTCACAATTTCACTTGCTGCCTGCCACGTTTTTTTTTTTTCGCTTTTTGTCGCTTTTTTTTTCAGTTTGCTCTGGCATTGTTGTTGTTATTATTGTTGCCGCTGTCGCCCCGGGGGCGTGATGTTGTCGTGCGCTGACATGTCTCCCCCCGTCTCCCCCTGCTCCCCTTGCGCCTCTCTCTGCCATCTCTTTATGCAGAGCGTTCATCGTTAGCGCGTTTGCCTCAATATGCTCGACGCTCTGCTTAACGCGTGGGTGGATGGGAGTGAGCAGGAGGAAGCTGCCCAGCCGGGAGGGCCATCATCACACTTTCTCTCTCTCTCTCTTTCGCGCTTGGCCATTTTTATTATGACACGCTGCAGCTGGAAAAAAAGGCAAAACAAAGAGCGAAAATCAAGAAGAAAATTTAATAATGCCATCAACAATAAATCTATTTGTTTTCCTTAGACCGGAAGTGCTAGCAGATGCCATAGCAACTAATGTCGGCTTGCAGTCGCCCCCTCCCCTCTCTCCCCCTCTCTCTTTGGCTTGTATAAATCTGCGGCTATTCTCCATTTTACCTACTCTTTTAATTGCATTTTGATGACGTCTTAATTTTTATTTTCGCCCTCGCTCGCTTTGGCTACAAAATCCAATTTCAGCCAGGGTTGCCACCTTCCCTTCTGCGTTCCGTCTGCCATGCTGGGGCAACCATTTTATGCGCTTAATCTGCTGTTGCCATTTTTCAAGGTTTTCCTAAAAAAAGGGGCTGGGGGGGCGTGGCTTGGGGTAGTACATTAAAACTCGTTGGCCGTTACAATTTCTTGCTTCTCGCTTCTCTTCCTTTCTCTCTCTGTCTCTCTCTCGTTTTCGTATTGTTTTTGTGTGCGGCAATTTTTGGCATTTGGCTGCGGGCAACAACAGCAGCCGTCGCCTTTGTTGTTGTTGCTGTTCTGGTTGTTGTTTTAATGTCGCGTGATAAGCGATTTATGGCGCAGCAGCAGCAGCTCCCCTTCCCCTGCCCCTCCCCCACCCCCACCGCACTTGAGTTGCTACTCGAGAGGCGTCGCGCTTGACTGACTGCTTTGCTTCCGTGAGAAGGAGTAGGAGCTGGAGCTGGAGCTGGTTGGGGGCGTGGCTGGCTGGGGGTTCTGGGATCGCTTGCCGGACTGACTTAATTCTGTTTAATGGCACGCCATGGTTATAAACTGCAAATGGTTTAATTGTTAGGCACAAGCAACAAGAACAATAACTGCGACAATAACAACAACAGCAACAAAACGAAGACAACAAAACGCGAACATGGACGGGGCAGAAAAGAGTCGCCTGCAATCGACTTGCCAGATAAGCCGCAAATAACGCCAACGCATTGCGACTTACCCGTTTTAAATTGCCTATGTATGAGCTGCGCGGTCCCGTTACTTACTTTTCCTCCACCCCCTTTTCTCCTCCTTCTCTCCAGTCAACTGTTATTTGTTTTATAGTGCTCATTATATCATTAATTACGCAACATTACTACAGTAGATTAATTTCTGACAGCTGTTTGCAGTGCATAGCAATGGGGAAGGGGGAGTCTCTCGAGGGGGGAGTCTCTCGAGGGGGGAGTCTCTCGAGGGGGGAGTCTCTCGAAAGGGTAGTCTCTCAGTGCAGGCTATATGCTATATATATTCTTGATCTACAGCAGCAGACATGTGGGAATAGCTTTGTTTGTTTGTCTAGCTGTCTCTCTTTCTGTCAGCATCTATAAGGTAGTCGAGTTAGCCATGTCCGTCCGTCTGTCCGTCCGTCTGTCCGTCCGTCCACCCGTCTGTCCGTCCGTCAGTCTGTCCGTCCGTTCGTCCGTCCGTCTGTCCATCTGTCCGTCCGTCTGTCCGTCCGTCTGTCCGTCCGTCTGTCCGTCCGTCTGTCCGTCCGTCCGTCTGTCCATCTGTCCGTCCGTCCGTCTGTCCGTCCGTCCGTCCGTCCGTCCGTCCGTTGTCCGTCCACCTGGTCGTCCGTCTGTCCGTGCGTCCGTCCGTCTGTCCGTCCGTCTGTCCGTCCGTCTGACCGTCCTTCTGGCCATCTGTTTTTCCGTCCGTCCGTCTGTCCGTCCGTCTGTCTGTCCGTCCGTTTGTCCGTCCGTCTGTCCATCTGTCCGTCCGTCTGTCCGTTGTTCGTCCGTTGTCCGTCCGCCAGGTCGTCCGTCTGTCCGTCCATCCGTCTGTTGCAACGCAAACTAGTCCGTCAGTTTTAGAGCTATCTTTATGAAACTTTGTACACATGTTTCTTATTGCTACACGCTATAAATAATTCGGAATGAGCCGGTTCGGACCGATGTATCGTATAGCTGCCATAGAACCTATTGGCCGATTTAAAATGTGGAGTAACTGCAATGGTATAAAACCTTCAACGTGTCAAAAGTAGCCTTTCTTTCTCGTTTCTAACAATCTTTATTATGAACCTTGTGAATATCAACAAAGTTGACCTACTCCTTTCTACAGCTGCCCTAGTAACTATTAGCTGCCAATTCAAAATTTTGCAGCTATTGCAAACGAACTTCTCCCAGCATCTCCTGAAGAAATTTTCCATAGTCTCAGCAAGTTTTACTAAGCTTGATGCACTTTAACATAAAACTTACCTGGATATAATTAGCCTTTATTAGTTTGTTTTACAGATATACCAAAACAAACTTAGCAAAGTCTTATCTTACTCTCTTTGCTATAGTTCCAACAAGTTAACAATTAGCTTACCTTGCTAAGCTCTGCAGATATTCCACTCAATCTTTACTCTCTCTCTCTCTCTTCCATAGTCTCAGCCTCGTTTCATCGAAATCCACACGCTATAACATATATTTATTTCCAACTCAGTTTTTTTCCCGCTGCATCTGCTTCAGCTGCAACACCTTTTCTTTACTCTCTTAATTTATGCTTTCACTCGTTGTTGTTGTTGTTGCTGCTTGTTATTTTTGTGCGAATTAAATTCGCTTTTAATTTGGCTTAATTAACTTGCAAAGAGTTTTTACCGCTGGTTAGCGTGAAAAAGCGCTTAATCAATCGCATCAAGTGCGGCGTGCATTCTAGTGCGGCCTGCCTGCCCGCCCGCCCGTCTGTCCGTCTGCCTGTCCGTCTGCCTGAGTGCGCGGGTGTCCTGTATCAGTTTGGCGGCTTAATTGAGTTACCAAAGTATCTTATCGCGGCGAATGCACTCGAACAAGGCACCCACTCCATGCGCTGCGCACTCTTCCCTCTTTCTCCTCTCTCTCTCTCCTCCTCTCTTCGCCCCGCTTTGGTCATGCGAAAAATGTTGAAATGGAAACTTTAATGGCGCTTCGCGTGCGACGCTGAGACGCTGCTGTTGCCGCTGCTGGAATGCAGACGATGGCACTCAGCTGCCGTATCCGGCCAGCAGAAGAAGCAGTGGAGGATAGGGGGAGAGGGGGAGCAGGGCGTGGGGCAGGAAGAGGCGCAGCCATTGCCGAAAATAAACAAATATCACATGCATTTACATATTTTGTCCCTGTGTGTGCCTGTGTGTGTGAATGGGCAATAAATAATGCGCAATGCGAGTAGCCCACACACACACACACACACACGCACACATAAATAAATACGCGCTGCCTTGTGGCAAATCATAAAAAATGCCGTTATCCCTGTTGCCTGTTGCCATGCCACAGCCAAGTCCGGCGACCTCCAGGCCTGGTCAGTCTCGCTGCCGCACTCGCTCTCTCTCTCTCTCTCTCTCTCTCTCGCTCTCTCTTTATTTTGGTGTATAATTAATTGTTTGTTGCCTACCTGACATGGCTGCCACCCCCCCTGCTCCGCCCCTGCCCCAGCAATAATGAGATTCACTTTAAGTTTTCCACGTCGCCCGCCGACATGAAAGCGAAAAGTTTTCTCCGCCTGCTTCACTTGCTCCACTTGCATCGATGAAGGCTTAGTAGGTAGCCTGTCAGTCAGTCAGTCAGTCACTCACTCAGTTAGTCAGTCGAGTCGAGTTGAGTTGAGTTGAGTGAGGGGGGGGCGTGGCCAACGGGGCGGTGTATTTAGCTGGCATCCATAGCTCATAATGCCTTAAAGCCGCCAATTAAAAGTTTCGCCGCGATGGAAGCGATGCCTGACAGGCTGCACGATTCGACTTGATAAATCTTTAATTTTGCCACAACTACAACTACAAAGAGGTAGGTGGTAGGGGAGAGGGGTGGGGGGGGAAGGGGAAGGGGCACAGATAAAGCACAAAATACTCGCACAGCTGCAAAGCGAAGCAATCCAATTTGCCATTGACCCTCGCCTTTGATTTTGAAATATGCGTGCAGGGGCGGCGCAAAAGGGGGGAAGGCAGGGAGGGGGTGGCCACCCACCAGCTAAGGGTAGCTACTGCTGCCTGCGATTCGCGTGCGGCAACGGCGGCTGTTATTGAATTTTTAAGATTTATCGATTTTATGTGGCGCTGCCTCTGTTGCTACCTGTGCGTACTTTGAACTCAGCAGCGGCAGCGACGTCGACTGCGACTGCGACAGCGGCAGCTGGCGTGCCCCACAACATGCGAGTGCTCTGCTACATATACTATATATGACTCGATGTTATAGTCAATGTAAAACACACGCCATAAAAAACGACAACGCGCGCCCATAAATTAAAGGCCTTAATAATGATGAATGGGCGGGGAAGCAGGCAGCAGGCAGCGCAAAGCAGGGAGGGGGGCGGGGGGCGTGGCGGCGTAAGGTCGAAATGCCTGGCAGGCGTTGCCAATTTGAGTTACGCTGAGGCAGCAGCAGCCTCGCAGTGCTTTAAAAGGTTAAAAACTGCAGCCATATAAGATTCATAGACTCGCCTGGCCTCGCCTGACCCACTCTGGCAGCGCATTATGACGCACATCGAAAGTGGGCGGGGGGGGGAGGAGGCGTAGGGAGTGGGCGTGGCGCGATTTGATTTATTTATGATTCAGCTTTATTTTGGGTTTGCATAGTCAACACCTTTGGCGCTAATCGATGACGTAGCTGCGCTGCGATGATGACGTCTTTGTTGGCCTCACAAGGGTTTCCAAAATTAGGCGGAAATATTTGAATAGAGAGCGACCAAGGTGTCATATTAGATAGCAGCATGTAGCATTTGAATAGCTGAAGGATTGCTTTTTATAGCCAGGGGTGGAATGCTTATCGCAATTGTCAAGCTATTGCCTGAACTGGTATACTTACTATATATATTCCTGTTCCTTATCAAGATTTTTAAGAATTAAGTATACGAACCATGGCATAAACTTATATATTACATATAGCTATAATCCGAATTCATACAATATATATTCTTTAAAATATATATAGTATATATATTCCTGTTCCTTATTAAGATTTTTAAGAATTAAGTATGCGAACCATGGCATAAACTTATATATTACATATAGCTATAATCCGAATTCATACAATATATATTCTTTAAAATATATATAGTATATATATTCCTGTTCCTCATCAAGATCTGTAAGTATTAAGTAAACGAACCATGGCATAAACTTATATATTACATATAGTTATAGTCATGTATCATACAATATAAATTCTTTAAAATATGTATAGTATATATATTCTTGTTGCCACATATATCTTGGTTAGCATTGTTCACAAATCTCTGAGAACTTTCTCTTACTCTTACCCACCTGTTCATTCACCATACATTCCTTTGCTCACAATTCTCGGTACATTTGCCATATTCTCACGTTCTCACATATCTTTCAAGCAACTTCGATAAATAAAATCTCTGTAAATTGCCTACGACATCTTCAGCGCCAGATTTGATAAGCATCTGCCGCATTATCTGCTGCCATTCGATGCCACAATGAGTCGTATCAATATCAATTAACATGACTGAGCTGGACGCCGTCGCTTCCCCTCTCCCTCTCTCTCCCTCTCTCGCACTGCCTGCCTAGCCATTTGCCATCCCTTTTGCACACGCTTCCGTTCGCTTCCATTAACACATATTTGTCAATGGCAGCAGCAGGCGGCAAATAAACAAGCAGACAAAGACAGACAGACAGACAATGGGGCAGACGGACACAGAGTGGTACAGACGGACATACAGTGGAATATATAGCGGGACGCAGGGGCGGACGTGGACCCAACTGGCGCGCATTTGTCTACAATTTTTCGTGAAATATGGAGATAATTATTGACAATATTGCCAGGCAGAGTAATTACGGCAGAGCGGGATAGATAGATAGAGCGAGCGAGCGAGAGAGAGAGAGAGAGAGAAAGGGTGTTGAGCGGCACGCACTGCGCGTTGATGAGGTGTGACAGATGATAAACGTAAGTGAAAGTTATTGTAGCTCTTGTTGGGGGTCGCCACAGCACATTGCACAAATGAATTATTAACCCCTTGGTGGCCCCGGCCCCCTCGCAGCGTTTCAGTGAAGTGCTGAAATCGTGCGGGCAAAAGGTTTTTTCCTGACAAATTGACTAAACAACGGGGCTGGCGTTGGAATTAATAACAATCGATACGTCATAAATTTATGCACGTGCCACGTGCCTCAATCCAGACACGCACAGACACGAGACACACACACACACTGAGTTCCCGCTTGTGATTATTTAATAGGCCTCCCCCTGTCTCTAGCTCTCTATCTCTATGGACGGGGCGTCGAACTTGATGAATCAATAAAAAACCAAATACCAAAAGCTACATTCGAGTGTGACGGGCCAATAAGATATCCTGCGGCCAAGTTTGTCGCTAAGTAGACGTGAAACTCGTTTGATAGCACCTTAAATATAACATTTGATTTATGTTTTTAATCTCAACATTTTACAAATTTAAAATATGAATTTTAAAATGTTTGCCAATTTATTTAGAAAATTTGACAGAAAATTTATTAATTTTTAAAATTTTTTAAAAATTTTAAACTTGTTGTTTATGAATTCAAAAAATCAAACTAAGTGTCAAAAAAGTATTAAGAATTTTTCATAAAATTTGCCACGCCTCCATTTGCCTCTTACAAGCATTTTTACTTACATTTCCACAAACTAAGCATACTCTCACTTTGACAACTTTCACTGATCGCAGGGTATGAAGCGAAGGCAACGCGAGGAGCTATCGCAACGCATCACATCGAAGCGTAACCTATCGCATCGTATTGCGGGTTGCCTGCGACACGCTTCTAATTATCCCAAACATGCTTGATATTGTGCGAGGGAGTGAGAGAGAGAGGGAGTGAGTGAGAAGGGAAGCGATATCTTTATTGTGTTTCACTTGTCGAATGACTGCAAATTGTTTTTATAATTTCGTCTTGGCTTGGCTTATCTGTCTGTCTGTCTTCGTTTTTTCTCTCTCTCTTTCTTTTTGCTTATTTCCAATTTGATTTGCATGGAAATGTAATCGTCGTTGGGGGCGTGGCACAGCCCAAGGGGGGGGAGGGCGGTGTGGTCTCGCCCGAAAAAGAAAGCAACAACGACATCGCATTGGCAATGTATTTTGTATTGAATTTTTAATAAGACAAGCTGAGATCTTGATGTGCCGCATAGGCTCTGCCTGCCAGGCCTCTTTGCCAGGCCTACGCTGCGTATACTTGTTATTGCTGGCATTCAAATGCTGCCACAGCATACCTTTTTCTTTCGTTTTCTGTTTTTTTTCGCTTTTCCAGGGGGCAGTTTACCAAACTCGCTGCTACGTAGTCGTACTTGACTGTAATAATATATCGAAATAATTTATGAGGCTCTGCTTAGTTTGCGTGTGTTTTCCCAAACACGGCACTTCTGTTTTTCTTCTCTTCGAATCCTTAGAAAATTGAGGAATTTCCGCATAAGTATATTAAATTTTTCACTCGCCCAGGGAAGCCTTAATAAGGTTCTTTGAATTTAAAGTTTTTTTTTTGTTGAATTTGAGGTTAGGTATCGATTTGTTCTAGTTTTGGGGCAAATAAAGGGGTTTTTCTAAGAGAGTCCTTAAAGATATAATTATTGTTGAAGGCACTTAAATATATAGAAAATATTTACTAAGCTTTAGTTTGTAGTTAGTTTAAATTGAATTGAGGTTATGTTTGCTATGGAGAAATTATTAATTTGAAGCGATTTAAATAATATTTAAATTGTAAAGAAAATATAAACTTACGCAACCGTATATTATATACCTTAAAAGTAAATCCAAAATATCTGAAAAGGTAATCCCCAAGCACATTCCAAATTTCATAGCAAAACATAACCTCAAACCATAACTTATAGATTATGATGTCATCTAGCTAAACTTGTGACTATCTCAGCTCGTTTATTTCCCACAGATTTATGCGCAAATGGCAAATACAATTTTTCTCAAATTTAAAGTGTATTTAGTATTCAATTGTGGAGGGGTGTGGGTGTGCGTGTGTGTGTGGGAGTGGGTGTGTGCGTGGGAGTGTGGCATACTTTCAGGGGCCTTTTGAAGTCATTTGTTGTTGTTGCTGTTGCTCATGTGAAATGGCAATAAAACAAATGCCTATAAAAAGCAACAGATACAGTTCTACAAAATACTGATTTGCATAATGTGCCCACACACACACGCACACACACGCACCCACACACACATACACAAACAATAACAACAATGGCGAATGGGGCCGAACCACGAAATAGACAGCATAATTTACATTAAATTGCTGATCAATATAAATGTATCTATCTATCTATCTGGCATTAGTTTAATTTGTATCTCTAGCTCTGCCAGTGTGCGTGTGTGTGTGTGCGTGTGTGTGCCTGTGTGTGTCTGTGTTGGGCATTAAATCGTTTTACCTATTGCAAATTGTGACTGAAGCCAGAGTTGCCACACCACGCATTGTTTATGTCCGCTCAGCGCGCTGGCATATTGTGCAAGTGTGCGAGCGAGATAGCAAACTAGGGAATGCAGAGATTAGAAACGCATGGCCGACAGGGTGACAGGGAGGGAAGGAAGGGGCAGGGGGAGCGTGCACAGCGCGCGGTCGCAAAATATTTTTGCATAATTTCTCGTACTGATTTGCTGGGTTTTTGGTTTTTACGCTTTGTGAGCCATAAATTATGCTGAAAAATTGAAAATTCCTGATGATTCCCAGGGGGAGGATGAGAGGAGGGGGGGGGGGGGTAGGTGCATTACAAAGTAATTTGGTTTTTGCATTTGCTGTGTGTGTGGTCGCAAAACAATTCGGTTGAGGCGACGCTGTTTTTGTAGTTGTTGCTTTTGTTGTTGCTGTAGTTATAGTTCTCTAATTGTTGTTGCAGTGGCACATTTTGTTGTTGTTGTTGTTGCAATTGCATTTCTCGCACAGCTGTGCGTCTTTGAGTTGCCATAGTTGGCCTGCAGTTTGAAATTGTTTCTGGCATTTGCAGCTACAATTTGCTTTGTTCATTCATTTGTTTAAAAATTTCAGAATCAACACATATTAGTCGGAGTGTGTGGAGTTTAATGAAGCTATAAATAATTTAAAAGCTACATCAAAATAATTTACATAGAAAAAAATGAATAATTTCATTTTTAAACGATTGAAGCAGGGAAATTAAAATTTAACAATTTATGTTTGTTCTTTATGCTTGGGATTCTTGTTAAAAAAATTCAATTTTATGCTTAGTTTTTTGTTGAGACGTAAATTATTATTATCAGTTAAAAAAAAAATCAAATTATAAATAAGAAAAAATTATAAATATTTTATATAAAATTTATATTTATTTAATTTAATTTTAGTAATTAATTACTAAATTTGTCGCATAAGTTAAAATTGTATGTAAATTTTTTTAATAAAATTTGTATGTCATATAATTATTTAAATTTTTTTTTATTAATTATTATTATCAGTTAAAAAAAATCAAATTATAAATATTATGTATCAATCGAAATTATTGCTATGCTATTGATATATAAATTATTAAATTTCTTTTTTGTAATTAATTATTAATATTTTGCATAAATCACAAATAAATGTTATAAGTAAATTTTTTAAAATAAAATTGTTATGTTATATAATTAATTAAATTTTTTTTAATAACTACCAAATTATTATTATCAGTTAAAAAAAATATTAATATACAATATAATATATATATATATGTAATTTATTAAATTTAATTTTAGTAATTAATTATTTCATTTTTTGCATAAATCACAAATTAAAGTTGAATGTAAATTTTTGTAAATAAAAGTGTTATGTTATATAATTAACTAAATTTTTTTTTAATAATTACAAAATTATTTTTATCAGTTAAAAAAAATCATATTATAAATATTATGTACTAACCGAAATTATTGCTATATATAAAATATATATATATATAATTTATCAAATTTAATTTTAGTAATTTAATATTCATTTTTTGCATAAGTCACAAATAAAAGTAATAAGTAATTTTTTTAAAATTAAATTTTTATGCTATATTATTATTTTAATTTTCTTTTAATAATTACTTAACATTAAAAAAAATTTAAAAAAAATTTAAAATACATGTTTTTTAATTTGTTATATTTTTTTTATACAAAAATTATAAAAATATACGCAATTGTTGCTGGCAAAGTAGTTGGCAATGTTGTTGTTGCTGCAATTGCCTCCGTTTGCAGTTGTTCTTCCTGAAGTTGCCTCAGCCGCTGCTCTTCTAGAGGTTGTTGCTGCACTAGCTGCTGCAATTGTTGTTGCTGCTGTAGTTGCCATAGATATTGTGCGCTGTTTCCATTGCTGCAGTTGCTCTGTTACAGTTGCTCTGTGGCAGTTGTTGTTGCTGCTGCTGTTGTTGCTGCTGTTACTGTTGTTGTTGTTGCTGTTGCGGCTTAGCATTACCCCGCATGGCCAACAACAAATTTACGATTTTGGGCCCCGCTGATTTTATGCAGTTTTTCCCTCTGCATTTTCCGCAATTCGCATTTTGCCAGCCTGATTAATGTTTGATGTGCCATAATTACACACGCACACACAAAAGTACACAGTGCATCATTAGAGTGGGCAACCCTTTCCCTTCGCCCCCTCCACCTCCTGCTGCCGGCACTGTTGCATGTGAATTTCGTTTGCCTGCTCCCCTGTCTCTGCCCCCGCCTCCGACTCTGGCTGTTTATGCAATTTCAATTTGGTTGTGCAGTAAAAGCGATTTGTTTTAATTACTTACGCACATGGCATTTAATTATTTTTATTGATTAAATAAAACAATTAAGTTTATGTAAATGAACGACACAACGAGGAGCAGCGCAGACAGAGGCAGCTGAGAGACGAGACGAGACGAGGTTCGACTCGACTCAACTCGACTCGATTCACTTTGCCATTGGCCGTGGCGTGCGCTCTCAACAAGGGGCAGTTTCAAAGGGGAGCGGGGTGGGGGGAGGGGGGGCTCTGAGTGCCTGCGCCAAGTTAATGGAATTGCTGAGCAGCGTGCAGCAATGGCAACGACAACGACGACGACGACGACGACGATGGCGGCGGCGGCGGGCCTAGTAAAATAATTTAAGGCCAAGCATAGAAAATTAATGAGGCCATTAAATGCTGAAGACGCTAAAGGGACGACGACACACGCAAAGACAACACACACACACATATGACAACTCTTTGTTGAGCTCCTATTTATGACTCTGTGTGTGTGTGTGTGTGTGTGTGTGTGTGTGTGTGTGTGTCTGTTGCGGTTGTGCGTGTGTGTGCATCATTATAACCAAGCCGAGATGAAATGGCAAAGAGAGTTGGGCAGGGGCGCCGAAAGAAAGTGGGGAAGGGGGTGCCAGGCAGTAGGAAGAGGAAGCATGTTTGCGGGGCATATTAGCAGGGCCATGTCTGGGCAACATCCGGCCAGGCGGGGCTGGAGTGCTTGGCCAGCCCTGTAAATACTGTGCAAAATTGCTGAGCATGCTGAAAGCAAATAAAACTTGAATATTTGATAAGCAAGTGGAGGAGCAATAAAGCACATAAATAAAAAACAGCATTCAAAAAAAAAAAAAATGCCCAAAAATTCAGGAATTTACAGCTAACATGCGGTTGAATTTTCGCTGCATAAAAAAATATTTTAAAAATTTTTAAATATTTCCACTTAAATTTTGCTTGAATTTTCGCTGCAACTAAAAAAATAAATAAAAAATTAAAAATATTGCCTTAAAAAATACAAATTAAATTTAAATTAAGCCTATAATGAATCAAAAATAATCTAGTAAGAAAATGATCTTTCCTGCAGGGTATCTGCCAGTCGTGCCCACCTGTCTTTGCTGCCGCTTATTTGCTACTTATTTAACTTGCGGCCAAAAAGCCTTTAACATATTATGCGCTGCTCTTGTGCACCTGCAAAACGTACGTATATCTCCTTTCCATGTTTAGCATATTGTTGTTGTTGTTCTTCTTCTTCTTCTTCTTCTTCGTCAAGTTGTTGTTGTTGTTGTTGTCAGCGATTCGGGCTGCTGTTGTCCTATTGAATGATGAGCCGAGTGCGGGCCGCAAAAATAAACTGCCGTTTTCAACAATATTTACGGTCTGTTGGCTTAGGCATATGAGAGTGATTGCTGTGGGCGTGTTTGGCAAAAAAAAAATTAGACTGATGGACTGCAAAGATACCCTGTAATATTAAGAAATGAGCGTGAGAGTTGCTGCATAGCCAAGTCATCTAACTTTGAGCAAAGCAATTGTTGTGTGAGTATTGCAGGAGCTGACTGACTTTTAGATACCCTGTAATGCGAACTCTTTTGGCCTGACTGTCAGATACCCTATGGCTTAAAGGAAAGTCAAGCTTTGAAGAGGGTAAAGAAAGCGCAGCTCAACTCTTTGTCCCACCTACACTTACAGGGTATTTACCTGTTGAGCTTGTCTCGCAACTAGTTTGACCCACTCACCGGCTTATATGGTTTTTTATAAATTTCTCATACTGCACTGAGCTGCGTCGTTAAACAGGCCGCACTGCATGAACATAAAAGTGCGAGGGCGCCACCTGGCGGCGATGGCGGCGGCAACGGCAACGGCAACGGCGGCGACGGCAACGGCGACGGCAACGGCGACGCTGTCTTCATTAGAGATCTAAGGCAGACGGCGGCGGTTTGGGGCACGTTTTGCATTTTGGTTATTTACACAGGCGGAACAACGGCACGTATACGTAATAAAGTTGAGCAAATAAAATTCACTTTCCTTCGGCAGCAGCGCAAAAGTTCTAATTTTTTTGCTGCCCGTTGTCGTTGTTGTTGCTGTTGTTGTTGCTTTGTTTTGTTTGGCTTTTGTTGGGCTTCAGTTGCAACCTAAATTTCATTTGAGGCACAAAACTTGTTTAGTTGGCAAACTTTGCGCGTCGTCAATAAGGCGAGGGATACGAATTCACAGACAGACAGCGGGAGGGGGAGAGTGTGGGTGGGGAAAGGTGGCCACTGGGTGCTGCCTGCGGCACAGCGAATCAGACAGTCTCTCCCCCTCTCTCTCTTTATGCATGCATGCCATGATATAATCTGCTGCTTGCTGTAGGGGGAAGCAGGCAGTGCGAGGGAGGAGGGAGAGGGGGAGGGGAAGCCGCTAGTCGTATTTATTACGCGCTTCTGCTTCACCAGCCTCAACCCACCCCGCTGCCAGCTCGACTTGCGCTACTCGCATGCGTGTCTCCCACCTTGTGTCGAGGGTATCCAGTGCGTCGAGCAGTCGTTTGTAAGTTGGCCAAAAGTTATAATTAAATGTGGCATAATACGATTTGCATGCGTCGTCTGATTGCAAAAGAAAAAAAAGGGGGTGGGGGCATCTCTCTCTCTCTCTCCTAGCCAGACAAGAGCAGTAAGTGGTTTAGGCTTTTTCCCAAATTTTCAACAAGATTTTTCCTTCTATCTACATATGCTTCGCTCTCTATTATAGACAGGCATGAAATGAGCAGGATTTTCTTAATTTTCCCAAAGATTTTTCCAAGTATTTTCGGGGGCAACTCTCTCAACTCATGCCTGAACCGCTTTGAACTTTGTCTCGCTTTGCTCTAGTATTTCTTGCTTGTCATCTGTCTCTCTCTTTCACACTCTTTCTCATGCTGCACAAAGATATTATGAGAAGTGAAGTGCATCAGATTGTACCGAAATTTTCTTTAATTTTTAACAAACTTTTCATTAAATTATTGAAGCATTCCCCGTGGGCCCAGCTTCACCTCTGCTTGGTTTTCCATTAACCTTTCTGGGTCACTCTCTCGGTTTGTCTCTCTCAAGTGTGTAGACAAACTCTATAATGAATTCCAAAAAATTTCTTGCAATTTTTCTACATTTTCTCAAGGGTTTTCAGCGTTTTTCAAGCTGATTGCAGCCGCAAATCTGGCTTCAACTTTGGCGAACATTGACATGGCTTTCTCTATTGCTCGTTGCTCCTCTATCATTTTGTCTCTCTCTCTCTCTGCCTTTCTCTATCTCTTTGTGTCGTTTGCTCCCCCCCCTTCTGGCTATCGATTTGCGCGCGCCTCTGTCTGTCGCCGAGGTTGTGGCAGGTTAACTGCATAATTGGCGATTAGACGATTGGCCCTAATATGCCAAACGCTACAATGGTTAACAACAAAAGCTCAGAGCAGCGGCAGCAGCAGCAGCATTTGAATTCGATTGTGTTGCCTTTGTCTCTGCTGAGACTCGATGGCAGGCCAGTTAATTGGGTCACGCCCCTCGACCCGCGACCCTCAACCCTTACCTACCTGCGGCGGCGGCTGTGAAAGTAATGAGAACACCATGTTTGGTTTATGTATACGAGATATATATACATATATATTAATGCATATATGTTTTATATATATATATATTTGCTCTGCTCTTCATGCATTCAATGCCGACACTCCTTCGTCTCTCCTCTGCTTCATTCTTTCTTTCGCTCGCTTTCATTCGCAGACACGATAAGTACATATAGCTATTACTATGTTAAGTTAGGTTTATATAGTATTATCTGTATATGTATTTAGGTATATCATACAATACATATGTAGGTATTACTTAAATGTTAGGATTATTTCATCTTCTTGTTCTTCTGCCGCTTCGTTCATTGGTTTCTCGTAACTCTTCGTACGCTAGATATATGTAGATATAGATTATATAGATTCAAAAAAAAAAAAAAAAAATTTTTCTTTTCTTTGGTTTACCTTAAGTTATGTTTTCTCTTATTCTTACTTCTTACTTCTGCTTCTTCGTTTGCTTTTGCTTTTATGCTTAATTCGTACAGTCAATTAATATCTGTGGATACGTTTTAAATTGTCATTCATGAATGAGTCGCGTGATGTGTGTGAGTGTGTGTATATGTGTGTGTGTGTGTGTGTGTGTGAGTACTTGAAGCACCCTGTCTGACATTTACATATGTCTCTGTTTACGTATGAATCGATGATTATGTTTCTTTGCTTTGATATCATTTCTTTTTTTTTCTTTTCTTTTCTTTTATACACTTTCTTCTTATACGAAAGGACTCCTAAGTTGTCGAAGTTTCCTAAGTGTGTGTGTGTGTGTGTGTGTGTGTGTGCCTCGTCTATTTTCAGCTAACAATCGGACAGGGCAACGTGGGGTAACTCCGTCTACGTAGAATTCTATGTATATAGTTCCAAAATTAAACCGAACTGGGTCTGAGTTTTTGTTACCACCTGACCCAGCTTGATGCTCTTAAATTCGATTGCAGTCAACGAAAACGAAACGTTTGCTAATTGAACTTTGACCCACTTGAAGACGGTAGAAATTATAATTAAATTTAACTTTGGAAAAACTGAACGAAGTGAAGCAAATTATTGTAATGGTTTTATGGGTTATGGAAAAATGATGGTAATTATTTGAAAATTTTGGGAAACTAAGAACGAAATTGTTGAGAATTTTTGCAATATATATTAAACATTAAGAGGTTTTCAAAAATTAAAGATAAGTTCTTACATTGAGAATGAAAGAATTAACTGGGGTATAGAATTAATAATAAGATATCTAAAAATCTAAAAAACTGGAAAATTTCAGGTCAAAACTTAGAAAACTTGATGGTTAGTCAAATAAATGTTGTACTATCTAAATTTAAAAAAAAGAAACTAAGTTAAGGACTGAGCTATGGTTAATTATAAACAATTCGAAGCTAGCTAGTTTTTCTTCTTTCTCTTTAAATTTGTCATATATTTTTCCTCTTATTCCCCTGCCCTGTTATCGACTGCTCTGTTCTGTTCTGATAGCCTGTGTGTGTTTTCTCAACTAAACGGAATTCGATAATCTTCGTAATACTCGCCTATATCTATGGTATGTACACATACGGAATTGTCACACATTTAGTTAATTTCATGAATAATTTTCGCTATTTTTTTTTTTTTTTTTTTTTTTTTGTTTTCTTTTGTTTCTTACTATTCGTTTACACAGATATGGAGTAGGTGTTGCTTGCACTATATCGTATATAGTTTAGTATACCATTTAGTAGGACTCTCTCTCTCTCTCTCTCTCTGTCTCTCTCTGTTTTGCTCTAACTGTAGCGGATTGAGGAGTGTTTAATAATTGCGAGAGAGGGCGTTTTTTTTTTTCTTCTTTTTTTTTTTGCTTTCTGCTTTTTTGGCTGAAGTCTTAACAATTGCACGCACAGACACGCACAGAGACAGGCACAAACACGCATAGACACGCACACACAACATTCAGTTACGTTTACAGTTAGAGTTAGAGTTAGATGTAGGTTTACAGTTACGGATTAACAGTTAGTTACAGTAGAGTTTCGCATTTTCGTATTACATTTACAGGGTGCCTATGCGCATTTGAATTATTGTTTCTCGATTACATTCATATATGCATATATATCGATAACTTTTTGCGGGGATTTGCGAGAGTTGACAACGAGTTTTGGGTTGCTTCTTTAGTTCGGTTAGGTATGTACAGGGTAGCTTGGGTTGCTTGAGTCGTAGCTTGTTTAGTTACTAAGCTAAGTTACTAAGCTAAGGTGTGTGTGTGTGTGTGTGTGTGTGAGTGGGTGTGTGTGAGTGGGTGTGGGTGTGTGTGTGTGTGGGTGTGTATATGTATTAGTTTCACAATGCGTTCTATACTCCCTTTCTCGCTCTCTCTCTTTCTCTTTTTATGCCTAGAAGTATACTTCATTTTTTGCTTTTTCGATTACTCAAGTTTGGTTATCGATTTTTCTCGATTCTCTTTGCAGTTTTGCAGTTTTCCTTCAGTTTTACTTGTAGTTTAGCTTTTCGCTTGTTGTTTTCACTGTTATTATCTTCATTCGCCATATCTTTTTATCAGACACTATCACAAACAGCTTATGCCGCACGCAATTTGCACGTTATTCGCCGCAAATTCGCCAGCAATTCGCCACAAAAAAAAAAATTTTTCTATGTTTATGTGTGTTTGAGAGTGTATGTGTGTGTGTGTTGTAGTTGAAGTTTTAAGTTTAGTCAGTTCTGCTTGGGGAATCTCCTCTTGCGCGTACTCCTCCTTGTCCTCCTTCTCCTTCTCGTTCTCCTCCTCGTTCTACCGTTTAGACATCGGTGCCGCATCCCTCCTGGTATCCCTCGTCGGGTGAATTGCGACTGCTGCTGATCAGGGCCCGCTTCAGGGCCGTCACTGGGGGCAGCACGGGCACGCCTCCCTTCTGCCAGACGCGTATCGTCTTGGCATTGATGGGTTGCCCATTGGGCAGTATTGAGCAGGAACTGGAGCTGGTGGCTGCTGCCTGGGCAGGCGTGGGGGATGAGCTTGCGGAGCCATTGCTGCTGCTGCCTCCGCCGCCGCCGCCGCCTGCATCGTGTAGGCGTGGCAGGGTGCGACTACTGAAATGCGGACTGCCGCTGTGTGTGGAGCCGCCGCTGGAGGAGCCATGATGCTGCTGATGCTGCAGCTGTAGCTGTTGCTGGTGATGATTGAGCGTGGAGTTGAGCTGCTGCTGGAGCTGCTGCAGCGGATGCATTTGCAGCTGATGATTGTGCTGATGCTCGGCGCCGGGCACCAATGGCAGTCCATAGTCATTGGGATAACCCGAGGAGCTGCCGCCGGACAAGTTCGTTGTGGCTGTGGACGTGGTGGATGCAGCTACACCGCCGCCTACTCCTCCTCCACCGCCAGCTGTGCCACCCGGCTGCTGCAGTGCCGCATTGCAATGTCCACCGCGTGGAAAGGTCTTGCTAAAGTATTCGCTGGCCACGTTGCGTGCCTCGTGCAGATCATACAGTTGGCTGGAGTCAATGATGGGCGTCTTGTCCGTGTAGCGTTTCATGAAGAGATCATCCGCCGAACTGGCGCCCGTATGCTGCTCCCACAGTCCCGAGGGATACAGTGAATCGCAGCCATTGGCGCGACTGTATTCACCACTGCCCGCGGGGAGCACAGGCAGCTTGGCAAGATCGGCAAATTCATCGCTGCCAAAGCGTTTGGTATCATTGATCAGATCCGGATTATTGACGCCACCATGTCCCGTCGAAGCGCTGGGCGAGATGAAGCACGAGGCAGTGGAGAGCACGCTGCCCGCATTGTCGTAACCCTGCGTGGAGTAGGGCAGATCGGTGAGTCGCGGTGGTTTCTGTACAGGATTCGCATTACGTTGTTCCAGGGTTGAGCTATTGCTAGCACGTCCAGCCTGTCCACTGCCCTTGCGCTCCAATGTGCCGCTGCCCGTTAGATTGCCTCCAACTCCAGTTCCACCTCCAACTCCTACCAAGCTATTACCATCTATGCAATTGGCCACAGCGCCATTGGCTATAACGATGCCACCAATGCTGCCATTACCCGTCGCCGGTTGCGTCTTGTTCGTTATGGAATTCTGATGATTCACCGAAGTGATAACCTCCATGTGATTGGGTGTCTTGCTATCCACATACGGTTGTCGCTTCACACGCAGCAGCAGGCACATAATGGCAGCCAGTGCGAAGACAATCAGTGCCACCAATGCTGCACTCAATCCCACAATTTGTCCACTACCCAGAGAAGCCATACCCGCTGCTCGCATGCTCACATGAAGCGTGAAATTCGCCTCCGCACTGCCTGCACGATTCTCGGCAACGCAATAGAACTCACTGGAATCAGTTTCCTGTGCATTGGTCAGCACCAGCCTGGAGCGTTTCTCGAAACTGGAACCCTGCTCCATCGATTCAAACATGTGTACACGCTGATAGGCGCTAAAGGCGCTATTGTTCGCCAGCTGTCGTCCGTTCCAATACCAATGTATGCTGGCAGCGGGCACGGCGCGAGCACGGCAGGTAATCGATGCATTCTCGCCCATGGCGGTTTCCACATAGTGCGAGATGGGTAGCATCTCTGGCCGACAGGCAAAGTCATCGACATGCAGTTCGGCGAATGTGCGATCAATGATGCGTTCCGGACCGCCAGCGCATACCGGTGCCACAGGGTAGGGTATATTCCGTTGCATAAGCCAGAGTTTCACATCACGCAAACGGCAATCACATAGCCAGGGATTATCATGTAGTTCGATGCCATGTAGTCGGCTCAGGGTTTCAATTGTCTTCGGGAGTAGCTCGCTCAGTTTGTTGCCATTCAGGCGTAGCAGTATGAGTCCCTGCAATCCGCTGAATGCCTGCATTGCAATGGTTTGTATGTCACAGTGGGACAAATCCAATTTGTGCAGCGATGGAGTGCTGGCAAATGCCTGTGCCTCGATCTTGTGTATGTGATTCGAGGCAAGGGTTAGTTCACGCAGCGAAGAGATGTAACTCAGCGCTAGACTGGGTACAGTCACCAGAAGATTATGCGATAGATCCAATTCGACCAAATTGGTTAACCCCTTAAAGGTTTCCCGCTGTATCTCACCGATCTTACAGTTGCGCAGGTATAGCTTCTGCAGATTAAGCAAATTGGCACGCACGAATTGCTCATTCGATAGCGTCTGCAGTTTGTTGCCCGACATGTCCAGCACCTGCGTGCTGGGATCTATATGCTCGGGGATCTGTATGAGTTGACGATCTATGCACTCCACTGTCTGCTTGCCTCCCTTCCATTTGCAGGCGCAGACCGTTTGGCAGCTGCTCAACTGCTGCCCAGTATTCTGATCGTGCTCACTGGGCGATGGCGCCAGGTAACCATCATCTGTCATGGGTTGACTATCGGCTATGGAGTAGACTTCATTCTGTTGCGATTGACGCGCATAGGCGCCCGATCCCGATGCCTGTTGCTGGCGTGAGGCGTGCAACGCGTGCGGCGCCAACAGCAGCAGCAGCGGCAGCAACAGTTGCCTGATATGCATGATATGCATGATGTGTGTCTGTGTAGGTGTGTGCGTGTGTGTGTGTGTGCGCGCGCTGATCCTCTCTAGCGCATGCCAGGTGGAAAGTTTCGCCGCTTTAATTATGATAATAGCTCAAACTTCCGTGTGGATTCGCTGCGAATGAATTTATTATGTATTGGTCAAGCGGAAAATTGATTAATTGCCAAGTTTTTCGCGTCGTCGTCGTTGTTGTTGTAGTTGTTGTTGTTGTTGTTGTAAATATTTTCATGTTTTGGCGTAATTAGCGGCGCTTGGCGCGACGTTATTTATAGCAAGGACGCCGCTTGGGGGAGTAGCTGCTGCTCCTTCTCCAGCTCCTTTTCAGTCAGATGATAATCGTTTTTTGGCTCGCTTTTACGCAACTTTTGCCTTTTACTTGCACTTGTTGTTGTTGTACAGAGTATGTGTGTGTGTGTGTATACCCTACATATACATATACATATATATCTTTGTTGGTGTCGGTTAGCGATTTTTGCCACGCAAAGCTTTAATTTTCATCGCGTTTCACGTTTCGCCTTCGCTCTCGTATTCTCGTATTCGTATTCGTATTCGCATTCGCATTCGCTTTCACGTTCGCGTTCGCGTTTCACGTTTTCATTTTCGCTTTGTGTGTTTTGTGTGTTACCGTTACGTCTTTCGTCGTGTCCTGCAATCACAACACCGTTAGAACGACAGGCAGGCTGAGGCTGAAGCAATGGCTATGGCAGCGGCACAGTCCAGGCAGGCTCGCTCGCTCACTCACACTGGCGCACGAGACACTCGCTTCGACGCTCGCGATGTTCGCACGAACACACGACGACGGCGACGGCGACGACGACGGCGACTACGGCGGCTGCTGCGTGTTTTACACGAGGTGAGCGTGATGAGTTTTATTCATATATTCATCGATTCGTGCATTGCACACATTGCACTAGCTTTGGCTGATTGTGTAGTTGCTGCTTCATTTAGCGGCGCGTTGCAATCATTTCACATTTCACTTTGGCTTCACTCACTTGTAACGGTTTCTTGCTCTATCTCTTTCTCTCTCTCTTTTGAACTCTGTGGGAGTCAGCAGCACACGCAGCTCGCGACAAGCAACGCAACCGTTCGCCAGCAAACGTCGACATGGACTGAGCGACGATTGCGTTGCGAAAGCCAAAGCCAACGTCAGCGCGACTCGTTTCGTTTCGCTGTCGCTGTCGCTGTCGTCGTCGACGGCTTCGGCTTCGGCTTGCGGCTGACTAGCTTCGTGTGTGCTGAGTGCGTTCGCTTCAGCTGTCTGCCCTGTCGTGTGTAGCCTGTGCTGTGCTAGCTGAAGCTTCGTGCAGGCGGGCGGGTGAGGGTTGGCGCTGAAGAGTGCATTGCTTACATGAGAGAGCGCTGCGCTCTGCTCTCTTGACACGCTCACACACTCGGCACAGCTTGTGTTGCTTTAACCGTTTGCACAGTGTGTCGTGAGCGCTTGGCAACATGTGAGGCGAGGCAACATGTTGCCAAGCCGGGCAAATAAATAAAATAAAAGGAATATTTTGATTTATTTTAATTGATTTATTAATGTAGGCAATTTTAAAAACTTTTTCGCTAATTATATTTAAATGTTTAATAAAATCTAAAATTTCTTAGCTCTAGCTTGAGGCTTAACCCATATATGTATATATGACTTTCTTAATGCGATCATTAGCTACACAATTTATTTAATTAGTGAGTTCTTCGACGCCGACTCATTAAGGCATTGAATGATCTTGTGAAATTTGAATGGGCTTCGGTTTTGTGTTTAGGTTTTCTGTTTCTGTTTTGCCAGACCGATAAGACCCAGACCCAAGCCAAGCGACCTACTCGGGCATGAAACAACATGAAAAGTAAATAAACACAGACAAAAGTTCTTGGGGTCCGTCTCGAAGTATTTCGACTGGATGACTCACATCCGCCAGATACGCGAAGGCGAAGACAAAGCTGACGCGTTACTGAATACCAGTGTGTGTGAGTGTGTGTGAATGTGTGTGAATACTTCATTCATTTGCTGCATTTGTGAGTGCAACGTGAGTTGAATTTCACAATTATTTCGAGGAGGCGACGCGCAAGATCAGCTTACAGCGCAGTATCAAGGGAGTTAAAAGAAGAAGTTGCAGATAAATAAACTATATATAGATAGCTGTGTATGGTGTGTATGGTGTGTGTGTGTGCATGGGACAATTCTGGGTAGCACAAAGCACACCTTGACTAGCGTAGAAAAAAAGTTGTTAGATCTGCAGACGATTGTGGGCTAAGGCGGAGTGCGAAAAAAAAACAGAGATACATATAGATATAGTTGAAGATCGGAATGAAGACGGAGATGGGAACGGAGATAAAGCTGGGCAGACAGATAGAGCAAATGGTGAGAGGAGGGAGGACGGGAACATTGGACAAGGCTTTTAATGATGATGCCAACAAGCCAGCCAAGCTTAGGTAGAAGAAGTTGAAGAAGGAGACAGAGACAGAGACTGAGAATTAGACTGAGATGCGCAAAACAAGCTAGTCGACAGACACTGTGCAAGCGGCAGAGGGGCAGCGGCAGCGGCAGAGGCAGAGGCAGAGGCAGAGAGACGGCAGCTATGCGAGCGCTAAACTAATTACCTCGAGGCGGGCTGTGGCAGCTTCATATAAGTTACTTCACCTGCGGCCCTCTACAGAGCAGGTAGTTTGGCTTTGTTGTTGTTTCTTTTTGCTGCTGCTGGTGCGGCAGCTGCGTTGGGTAGGGGCACATGATATCTCATGTTGTTGGCCAGACAGACAGGAAACGCTCGCTGTGTAGCCAACACAATCTGTTGCCCCCTACCCCCTCCCCACTCCCCACTCCTCCCTCTGCCCAGTCCCCTGTCGACACAGATGTCCGCGTTGATGTCTTCTGTGTTTATTGCATATGAATGAAAATTGCATCGTCGTCGTCGCAGCTGCCATGTGTGTGTGTGTGTGTGGCGTGTGTGTGTGTGTGCGCTGAGAAGTTTTCGCAGCAAACTTGTTTGCACGCAACTTGCCCGTCTTCTTAGCCCCCCTCCCCAGCACTCCCCTTCTCCACTTGTCAGTTTTGTTAGAGTAGCTTTTGATTGCCTATGCAAAAGATACTTTTTCGTGTCGGACTTAAGCAACACAACAAGACGAGCAGCAGCAACTTCCACCCGCTAACAATGAGTGTGTGCAGCACACACACAGCACACACAACATTGTAGACATTGATTAAGGTCAGTTTTGATTGCCGAAAAGTGAAAACCTCCGCTCCTCAGTACGCGAGCTACCCAAGCATAAAAAGCAACATTATCTTCGCTCTGCCTCCCTCTCTCTCTCTCTATGTCATCTCTTTCTTTTTCTGAATGAGACTAATTTTGACTGTGATGAAATGTTGTACTTCTCTCTGTGTTTCTTTATGATCTTTTCATATATTTTTTTCAATGGGTACATTAAGTCTTTGTCAAGCCCTGTCAGTCTGTCTCTGCTATTAAGAGCACTAGAGTCATGAAGTTTGGCAACAGCGCGCGCCACAAATTTCATGTTTATTTGAAATTCAAAGCAACAGGCAAAACTCTGCTATGAAAGCAGTTAGACTTATGAAATTGGGTATGCGCATAGCTCTATAACATATGCAAACCATGCTTATTGCAAATGTAGAATATCTGAAAGTTTGGTTCCCTAACTCTACTTTACGTAGGGTGTTAAATAGTCTGTTTAGTTATCTACTTAGTTTAATGGTAGATCATATATCACATTAGCTTGGGAAAGCGTACAAAATTCTTTTACGCGTTGCCTTTTTTCCCCTGATCCAAGCGAAAGTAGAACTCGATTACCATGCAAATCTTTGCAGCGACGACGACAGCAGCGGAAGTTGGCGAGAAATCGCTGACTGCTTTATGATTGTTGTTTATTTTTATTTTACCTTTTGTTTTTGTGTTCAGTTTTTTTTTCGCTATATGGTTACAGTTCGGTTTTTTTGCTAGCTCTGCCGCCCACTGTAGTCGCACGATCGGGCACACGAGGCAAAGCATAGCTTCTTTACAATTTGCTTTGACTTTCACATTTGCGTGTAGATTTATCTTCTTCTTCTTCTTCTTCTTGTTTTCCCCCTCTTTCTGCTCCATCTTCTGCTACGCCTTGTACGCGCAACAATTAGCCGCAGTTAATTGGCCAAAGTGCTTTTGCGCTACGCTTTCTGCACCTGGCGCTGCGGTAACTCTGGCCGCGGCAACTGTGGCAACTTACCGCTAATCTTGAGAGAGTGGGAGAGAGCGGGGGCTACTTCCGCCCAGAGGAAGCAACTGTAAAATTTACACTGGAACATGGTGTAATTACAAAGAGACTGCGAAAAAATCCCAGTGCACTGCAGGCGGGCCGGCGGGCCGGCGGGCGGGGGGCGTGGCAAAAATTCTTCAAACAAATATTTGCAAACATAATTTGCAGATAGGCAAAAATCACCTGACGCCGCTGGGGATGCTGCTCCTGCTGCTGCTGCTGCCGCTGCTGCTTTTGACCTTTGTGCTCGTAATTCAGCGCCTAATTGCCCTTAATTTATTTAACTTCAAGCTGTGCCCGCTGAGCGCCGACAGAGCCGACAGAGAGTCCCCGAGCTGGGGCAGTGTCAAGGGTTCGCTTTGGCGACCGATGCCGCTGCGTGTCCTTTTGGGTCGGTCAATGCGAATAGGTTTCGCCCGTTTGACTGGTCAGTCGTCTCTCTCCCCCTCTCCTTTGCTCTTTGTCTGCTTTTGTCTTTGGCAATCTCCCTATCTCTTCCCTCTCTTTGCCTCCCCCTGAACGCTTCTCTGACGCTGCAGACAGTCGACATTCGCCTCGCCCTTCGTTCATTGCTCGCCTGATTAGCCTCGCCAATGCTGCAGCTATATATATAAATTATATACTATCTATAAAGCCATAACGGAAGCAAATTAAAACTCAGCTGGAAGACATAATTATTGTGCGCTCAGTGCGCAATTAATTAACAACTATTCACGGCATTCGACATTGCACTGAAAGCAGAAAGCACAAGTCATGCTCAGATGATGATTTCCAATTGATTCTCATTGATTTCATTATCGTCTCTCTCTCTCTCTCTCTCTCTTCTCCATCCTTTTCTATAGCTGTCATATAGTCGATGAGAGATTTTTTCGAGATTTATATAACAATAAAACCTTTGGTATATGTCTTCCAGAAAAGAGCTTTAGGTTTCTTTTCAGCCTTGCAAATTTAAGGAAAAACCAACAATAATTAAGCTTCTTTTTTAGGTTTTACCAAACCTTTACTATAAAGTTCCGCAGATATTCAAACACACATTAAGAAATTCCTTATCAAATATAAAAAAGCCGGGGGCGTGGCGCATTTCTTCAAGCAAGATTTTTGTAATATTTATGCTCAATTTGATTACCCACATTGATTTGCAAAACCAACTTGTAAATTGTTTAACTTCCACACCACTTGCAATGACCGCATCTGTGACTGTGACACATTGGTTTACCACAAGAGATTCCCTTGCAACTTTGATGAATTCATGTCAAAATTAAACTCAATGAACTTTGTTTTTCACCTAATACCGATTAAGCACCTTAAAGTGATTCAAGATTCGTCTCTGCTTGAAAACATGATAACTAAAATCAATAATCAAATTCAATCAAAGTCTTTGAGTGTTGCGTTTATAACAATTAATCGAATATCTCTGAGGTTGTTTTCATTGTTCTTGTTGTTGTTGTTGTTATTATTTCGCTTGCAACAATAAAACCTACAGGCAGCAAAATTGCATACATACGGAGACTTTTGTTGAGCTGTGAGAAAATTCTTTAAAATCAACATGAATTGTTCAATTGTTTACTCAATCAAGGCTGAAGTTCTTAAAGTGACAGTGGACGGGGCAGAAAGAGAAAGGGAAAGGGAGACAGAGACAGAGTAAGGTCGCAGTAGAGTTAAAGCAATTTAAAAGAGTCTTGTCGCAGTTTTAAATGATATACCTTCTATACTTACAAACCAAACTTATAAAGTGGGTTAGTCAAGAGCATGAAATGAACTCTTTGGGGAATCCCTTGAAATTTCCTTAGGAATTTCCTTGCATAACTATAGAATTGGGAACCAACTCCCCAAATAATCTTACTAAATTTCATATTGAAATTTCTTGGAATACCTTCTAAATTCGGAATAGCTTTGAAACTGTTTTGAGTCCTCATCCTAACTCATTAGAAATTGTTAGTATTCTCTCTTCCTTATCTCCTTAATTAATCTGATTAAATTTCATAAACATCTGCCTTGGATTACTTTAGCTTTGGACATGACCCCATTGCCTAGGCACTGCACACTGAGGTGGGCAACAGGTACATGCAGGTCATTAACGAGCTGTTGGCCACAGCCGGAAGCCCAGCTAGGCCAGCTCCGACTCCGACTTCAACTCCAACTCCGACTCCATTTTCAACTGTCCTAGGCAGGCACTAAACGCTCTAATTATTTTCTAACTGTCGAGATTTAAAATGTCTCTCAGGCGTTGCAGTCGCAGTGTAGGACCAGAAGTCCATTTGGAGGAGGCAGGAGCAAGGAACAAGGAGAAGGCAGGAGGGGCAAGAGGAGTAGGCGAAGTACCCGGCAGAAAGCGCTTTATCTTCATTTGAGCATTAAGCCGCTTAGTGCAGTCGTCGTCGTCGTCGTCGTGGTGGTGTCCTGTTTGTAAAGCGCAAGAGAGAGAGAAAGAGAATGAGAGAGGGAGAGAGAGGAGGCACTACCAGGACCTTCTCCTGCTTTGCTGTTTGCATTTAAACTGATTTGGCCACAGTTGCCCTTCGGCTGAGCAGCGCGTGGCAATTATTCAAAGCGTCCAAATTAGGTAATTGCCCTTTAAAGAATCATGCTAATTATTTATGTTTATGTGTTGCCCTTCTCTCTCTATCTCTCTCTCTCTCGCTCTGTCTTTGTCTCTATGTGCCTGGGCAGACGCACTGCCCTGCCTTCCCTCCCGCATTGCATTTTGGGGCTGCGTTGTCATCGTGCTAGGGGTCCGCGCTTGTTTGCGGCCTTGATTAATGAAGTAGTCCTGCGGCCTTCTCTGGCAACAACAACAACAACAACAACTACAACAACAACAGCAACCCAAACATGCTGTACAGCTTCAGTTAGCTCCTCTCCAGCTCCAGCTGCGTCTACGACTTCAGCTCCATCGCCAGCTCCGCCTTGGCTTGTTTAGTTTGGATTTATGTCAAATTGTCGGCAAGGCCGCTTGCAAGCGACACAACACAACACAACATCCAGGGGTCAGGGGTCACAGCGTTGCCGTCGAGTCGTTTTAAGCTTTTCAATCAAATCGAGTTTAAGTGGTTTCCAGTTTGCCAGCGAACCCAACCTCGACTTGACGCCGACCCACCCACAACTTGGCGCAATTAATTGTTTGTCTAATCAGCTCATTGTACCAGGCAGGCCGGACAGGCTGACGGACAAGGTGACGTACAAGAAGAGAGAGTGAGGGAGAGGAAGACGGACAGCTTTGCGACCACAACACGCGGACGCGTCGGCTGCGAAATTGACCTCTTCATGTGGCAACTTAATGGGTCAAACTGGTCGCGGAGGTTGCAGTGCGCGTTTCGAAAACGATTAACTGCGCCTCCAAAATGCTAATGAGTGCAAGATATACATAGATATTATATAGATACATGTCTGATAGAATTATAATTATGCCATAGTTGCGGCTGGCAGAAGCAATCGATATGCAAAGTGGCCTGCGCTGACTTCAATCAGAGACGCAGAGACCTCACAATGAACTCTTTTCTTTTCTACGCTTTCGTTTGGACAGCGAAAGACCAGGCAGGAGATACGAAAAAAAGACTTAATCAGCTTAGGGTATTACGTTGCGCAAATTTGGGGGGCTCTGCATTACATGGGCGGGTACAAAAGGGGATTGTTTCATGTCTCTGGCAGAGAAGGCATTGGAAATGCTTTTACCGTGATGGACTTCAATTTTCCTATTACATGGGATTTTCAAGGAAGCTGGAAAGGAAATACCATACAACATCATACTTTACCATACTATACCATACTGTACCATACTAAACCATACTATACCAAACTATACCACACTATAACGTACCATACCACCTCATACCATGCCATACCATCGAATACCATGCCATACCATGGAATACCATGCCATACCATGGAATACCATGCCATACCATGCCATACCATGCCATACCATGCCATACCATGCCATACCATGCCATACCATGCCATACCATGCCATACCATGCCATACCATGCCATGCCACACCATGCCATACCATGCCATACCATGCCATACCATGCCATACCATGCCATACCATGCCATACCACGCCATACCATGCCATACCATGCCATACCATGCCATACCATGCCATACCATACCATGCCATACCATGGAATACCATGCCATACCATGCCATACCATGCCATACCATGCCATACCATGCCATACCATGCCATACCATGCCATACCATGCCATACCATAACATGCCATACCATGCCATACCATGCCATACCATGCCATACCATGCCATACCATGCCATACCATGCCATACCATGCCATACCATGCCATACCATGCCATACCATGCCATACCATGCCACACCATGCCATACCATGCCATACCATGCCATACCATGCCATACCATGCCATACCACACAATAAATTCCACCAATTTCAATTACAAATGCACCTTGAGAACATGTCTTAAGCCCCCGGTAGATCCCAATCGTTTACCAGTTACACAAGCTCAGATCCTTTAGCCCCAACCCAAAGCCTGAACCTGATTGCAAGCTGCATAATTTATGCAGGTATGTGCTATAAGAAATCAAGTTCTCTCTCTTAACTTTTTATACCTCTCTCTGGCAGCTTCTCTGCGCCGTCTTTAATTGATTTTATTTCAAGCGGAAGTTTCATTCCACCTGCCTTCGCCGCCGCTTTCGCCCCAGCCCTCGGGTAGCCCTTTAATTTTCTATGATTTATGCGTTACGTGCTTCAAGTCAAGTACTCCCCCGCCCCGTGCCCCATCGACAGGGGCATTGGACATGTGCACCTGTGTCTGGGCACATCCTGTGTGCAGAATGCAGTGCAGAAAACCGAAGAAGGAATGAAACGAAACGAATGAGTGAAACAACAACAACAAGACGAGCGACCAAAAGATACAGATACCAAAATTCAGGTTTAACTAGACTTTGCACAGCGACAACACTTGAGAGAGGGTAGGGAAGGGAAGCCCAGACGACAGACGAGCAGAGGGCAGGGCCAGAGGTTCTGACCACCGGGTCTGGTCACAAGGGAAACACCTGAAGAGCAACGCCAAAGCTCTGCGGAGCAGGTAAGGAGTATTTAGAGCGCGCCGGGGCTATTAAATGTCAATGGATTTCTGCATGAATGAGTTGTGTGACTCCTTGGGGGCATGGTGTACCTGGCTCGTTGCTCCCCTCTCCCCAGTCTCCTCGCTGCTTCTCCCTCTGTCGCCTGCGTCGCCTGGTCGTGCTCGTTTTGCGCCTTTGGCCCATTGAAGCATTTGGGGAGCATTTTGATGTTTACTGGCGCACGTAGTTTCATTTAAATTTCAATTGCCAAAAATAAATCTCTCGCTCGTTTTGCCTCGCCATCTCCCTCTCTCTCTCCCTCTCTCTCTCTCTCTCTCTTGGCATTTAATTTGCTCAGGCATTTTCATGCAGAAACTTTTTATAGAACTTATTGAAATATGCGCGTATGTGCTGGCTTGCTTTGCTTAGATATCTCCCTCTCCCTTCTCCCTCCTTCCTCTCTCTCTTTTCTCTCTCTCTTCTCTCTCTCTTCTCTCCCCCCTGTGTTAATTAAAATGTACAGCCACAGTCCAAGCGGCTTCAAGACGTGCCCCTAAAACGTTGGTCATAATTTTTCAAGAGCCTCTTTTCCAGGAAGCCACAGAGCGAGAGTGGAAGAGAGAAGAGACAGAAAGAGGGAAAGAGAGGGGGGACCAAGGCTTGCCTAGGTGGCTGCTGCCAACTCATTATGTAATTCAAGGCAGCCACCGAGCCCGGCTTATCATAGTTGCTCTGCTTTGTCGGCCGGAGTAGCGGGAGCGTTAAATCTTCAACTAAATATTAAACGTCGCCATCGACATAATAAAAGCGTCGGCGTCGACGTCGGCTGCAGCTTTTATGCCACTTATTGAGGCAAGCTGGAGGAATGGGTGTAGACTCAGCTCTGCTCTCAACTCTCTTGTTGGGGTAATAAACGCAGCGTCCTAATCCGTGCACAGTTGGAAATATTTTTCATTAGCATTAAGAGGCAATAGGGCAGTGAAAGTGGCTGCAAAGAAAAAAAACTACAAGGCAAGAGTGAGAGTGAGTGAGAGTGAGAGAGAGAGATGATGAAGGAGCTGCAGAGGAGCAGCAGTGGCAGCTTGCTCCATAAGCTTGCCACGTTTCCACGTGTCGGACTGCTAAATCTTTGCGGCGCCACAAGCTGATAACGCGCTGCCTGCTACTGCCTCAATCTGCTAACTGCTAAACACATAAGTTGTGCTTGCCAGAGTGTGTGTGTGTGTCAGTGTGTGTGTGTCAGTGTGTGTGTGTGTTGCCCTTTATGGCTACGTGTTTGGCAAACGGAAGTGGCCAGATAGCTGCAGATACATCTACTTAAGTATCTATATTATGTGTGTTTATGTATCTGCTATGTGTGTACGAGTGTGTGTGCGTGTGTGTGTGTGTGTGTGTGGCACACACTCACCTATGCCGGGGAGCAGTCTCCGTGATTTACACGCCACAGTTAAACGCTTTAACGACTCCCATTAGAAACAATTGCGAGAAGTTTTAATTAAACTGCGCTACTCATTAGACGCTGCGCTGTCGACGTCGCTGTCGCAGCTGGCGTCGCAGTCATCGTCATCGTCATCGTCATCTTCCTATCGAGTAATATTCATAAGTGTAGACCAGCTGGAAATTAGAAGTAATTATGCCTTTTTCATGCTCCAATTGTTCATTTCCGCTTTTGCCTATTTTCGTCAAGACAATCGAAGTGGAGTGGGTAACGGGAAAGGGGAGGGGGATAGGGGGTAGGGAGGAGGCAATAGGGGGAGGGGGTACATAGTTCAATTGTCGGTGTGCCTCATAATGGTCAGTGAAGCGTAGCGCACAGCCCATAGAAAGAGTTATAACTACAACTCAGTCAGGGGGAAAGGAGTTTCTAGGCGGAACTTGACCAAGCAGAACGATTCAATCGGTTGCGTTTCTGATGGGTTTCTCTTTGTGGAGAATCAAATGAGCTATAATAGTCTCTATGATGATTAGAAATCGGTTTCTTGAGATTATCAAATGGAAAGCCTAGATGAGCAGTTTTATATAGTTTAAAGCTAGCAGACCTATCTGTTCTTACCCAATATATCTCAAGATCTTAAGAGAAACAATCTTTAGGTATAGGAAAGAGATTCGATAAGATACAAGTGAGAAAGACAGATGGCTATTGTCAGATAGGTTTCAATGGAAGAGTTGACATGTTTCTGCTTATCTCAAGTTAAGCAACTGAAATGCTGTCAGTGCAAAGACTATCGGGTACACCATCTGTAAACTCGGTTTGCTATCTATAGCTATAGGGTTACACAATAAATACCGCCTTCTTAAACCAAATAATACAAGCGATCCTTAGACTTTTTATTGACAGATGCTTCATATGAATCAATTTCCAGCAATATCTCAAAAGTAAACAAGAACAACAGAAAGAAACAAGTAGGAAAGATACAGTCGAGATTTGTGGTTACGAAAAGGGGCGTGGCCAAAATCTAAAACTAACTGGAACAGCTTGCAGTAGTAAGACATATTGTTACCAATTTTGGTAGTCCTGACTTTAATGATAACTGAGATCTAGCTGTTCATACAGACGGACAGAAAGACAGACGCACTCACGTAGAGACGAACATGGTTCTATCGACTTCAAAGAATCTATAGATTTCAATACACTCAGCTAAGATTCCGCCTACGTTGAACTTCATTTCTGATCTGATGTTAAAATATTGTCATTGTTCTTCTCTTTCGCCAGACACTACACACAAAGATGCCGCGATAAATCGACTGGGGGATATTCGATAGCGATCAATCCAATTACCCAGCGGCATTCCTTTCTCTACTCCACTGCCGCCAGTTGGACAGGCATATTTCAGTTCTAAGCGCAATCTTGGCCAGCTTCTTGTGAGCTTACTCGAGTGACTGGTCTATCCTCCCTTCTGGGGGGAACCCCTCGCCAAGTGAGCTTAGCCTCAGACTGCGAGTACATAACAAACTTATTATGGCCATTTGTTTTCAAGAGTGCAACGACAAGTGCAGCTAGCCGGGACTGGGAAGACTACGAGAGTTGCCACTGTTGCCCGGCAACTGTGACAATCAACTGGGAAATAAACTCCGCTGGGCTTGGACTAGCAGCATCCGGCAGAGCGAGAGGGGAGAGGGAAAGAGATGGGTAGAGCAGGCCCAGTTTTGTGCTTAAGCTGCCGCGATACTTTTGACTTCCTGCGGCACGCACACACAGAGAGAGAGAGAGATGGAGTGAGAGAGTGAGAGGGGGAGAGTGAGAGTAAGAGCAGCTGCTGTGCTGTGCCGGGCTGGGCTTAAGCCACGCAGCGGGAGACAACAGGGGGCGCCACTCTCCGCTCGCCACACGCCACACAAAATTGCGGCTTTGCTCGGCAACAATGAGATACTTCAGAAAGAATTAGTTGCACTAAAAATTGCAAAAGTCGCCGCTGGACGAGGCAGCGAGGATGCGGATGCGGATGCGGATGCGGATGAGTACTTGGTCCAGTGCAGAACTACTCGAGCAGCCTGTCCTCTCCCTTTCACACACTCTCTTTCTGTCTCTATCTCTCCCTGTTATTGTCGCCGTAACTTCTGCTTTAGTTGTAGAAGGGGGAGTGAAGGGGGAAAGTAGCCCCTGCAGTCCAGTTTGTTGTGGTTTTAGCGCACATGCAGATACCCTGCCCTGCTTGTGGCCTGGCCCGTCGGGCATATTAGTTAGCCTAGTTCGCTGTGGCGGAAACAGCTGCCAGCTAAGTTGCATAAATTTTACGCTAATTTTTGGGCTAAAAAAATCTTGTCTACAGTTTCTTTAGCGTGTAATTAATTGCGCAGATCTGGGCTATACTATATAGTTTGTGTATGTATGTGTGTGTGTGTGTGTAGCCTCTTTGCTGCTTACATGTGTTGCTGGCTTGACCTGCGGCTGTTTTGCAGTTGCAACATGCTGCTTGGACACAGTCCCCTCTCAACCCCATCAGCACTTCTTCTCCTCCCTCTCTCTCTCTTTCCCCTCTTCCGTCTCCCTCTTTCAGCTGCTTCTTCATTCCGGCCCAGTCAGAGCGTGAAGTGGCATTAGAATAAAAGGGCGACGTTTTTCCGCTCTTATTCTGTTTTGCTTGTTCATTTGCCGCCTTTGCCTCTTGTTGTTCTTTCTGTTGTTGTCGCTTTACATAGTCGCTTAGTTGCAGAACTCCCTGCTCCCCCGCATTGTTGTTGTTGCTGTTGTGTTTTTTTTTTTGAAGGCCAACGGCGCTTTTAATTCTGCCTCAGCTTCTGCCTCAGCTCGCTGCATTTCGCCTTAGGTGATTTCTTTTTTTTTTGGGTTTTTGTTCATTTTCAGTTTCGGTTTAGCCGCTTTTCCCGCTTTTACAGCTTTGGCTTGTTATCTAACATATTTCTATACCCTGCGACCATTAGAAAATGTTTCGAAAAGGGTGTACCCACTTTGTACAAGTGTGTGTAACATGCATAGGAAGGCGTGGCATACGCTGAACAGTAGATATATTCCAGCACGGAATTAGTAAGCAATTCGATTAAGCTATGTCCGTTTGTCCGTCTGTCTTTCTGACCTTCTGTCCGTCAGTATGTCTGTCCGTCTGTCTGTCTGTCCGTCTGTCTGTTCGCCTGTTTATCCGTCAGTTTCTTTGTCCGTCAGTCTGTCTGTCCGTCTGTCTGTTTGTCTATCTGTCTATCTGTCTGTCTGACTGTCTGTCCTTCTGCCTGTTTGTCCGTCTGTCTGTATGAACGTGTAAATCTCAGCTGTTACAAAAGATAGAAGCATCAAATTTTCCCAAAAGGGTGCTTTCAGTGCCACGCCCACCACCCACGCAAATCGATCATTTACAGCTATTAAGAAAGTAGTTACAACTTTCTGCATTGCTCTAAAAGCGATAAAGCAATATGTGTCATATGACTTTGTGGTTTGGCATTGTTTGTAACGACTTACCAAAGTTGGAGGTAGGGTATTTCACCGTCGTACCTTCTCTTCTGTAGCTTTCGTTACTTCTTTTAATTTCAAGCTGGCATTAAAGCGTCGCAGTGGCAGCCCAAGCAAGACGAGCGCGTCTTTTGTACCGTTGATAAATTGTCATGCTCGCAAGATCTCTTGCTGTCTTGCTCTATCACACTATATCTCTTTCTCTCTCTCTCTTTCTCTTTCTGTGTTGCTCTGCCCCTTTCTCTTTGTCTTGTCAAATTTAGCGTAAAATTTTGTCACAGTGCATGACAGCCGCAAGCAAAGCCTGTGATTACCTGGCAAAGCAGACGAAGCAGCTGCCGCCCCTCCCCATTTCCCTTCTCTCTACTTCATCCTCACACAGAGCAATTCCGTTGTCGATGCCATTTTCGATGCCGTTTCCTACTAATGCTTTCTTTTCCACACTCTTCCTCTCTCTCTCTCTCAGCCTTCCCCTCGGTTCGCTCTGTTTCGCTTGGCTGCGCCAGAGTTGTCGCTGTCTTCGGTTTTGCTTACATAAAACTCAGCCCCGATTGCCGTAAATGATACAACATAATTAGGCAGCGGCAAATGAGACAAAGAAAGCATGGTAGGAGGGGGGGAGGAGTGGAAGAGGGGCAGGGGAACTGCCAGGGTCACTGCTCGGAAAGAGGGTCCTGTCAATCTGGGCCACAAAGTCAGTTCGAGTTGCGGACAATGACAGAGCAAACTTTAAAATCCGCATTTATGTATGCCCCAAAATCTTTATGCATAAATACAGCTATTGTGTGTGCACACACACGCACACACACACAGTGCTCTAATGTGTGTCTATGTGTGTGTGTGTGTTGACACACACAATCAAGCAATCAAAATCTAAAAACTTTATCCCCATTCATTTACGTGTGAGAGCAAACAGTAGACGTCACTGTAGTAGACCCCACACAGACACACACACACACACACAGACACATAGACTAGTGCTCTAGTGTGCGCGCGTGTGTGTGTGTGTGTGTGGGGCACCCTGAAGGCATAATCAAACAGAGCAGCGCACACTAATGCAGTTAACAAACTTGCGGAAATACAAGGCACACACACATGGAGTGAGCACCCTCTCGCACTCACACACACACACACACACTTGCAGGACAAACATAGAAATATGCGTGAAGCAGTCTTAAGTGCTGTTCACACACACCCACGCACACACGCACACACACAGGCACACACAATGATGATGATGTATTGTGTGAGCTGCGAATGTGATTAAATTTCCATAGCAGCGTCGTCTTTCATGCCAATTTTCCATTAGTTCGCAGTGTGCCTCCTCCCCGCACACATACACACTTAAAAGCACATCAACTAGTAACTGTAGCAGATGCTGTGCGAGACTGTGTGTGTGTGTGCGATGTATCCTGTAAGTTTGCCGCGTCAAAAGTGATGATGAATAGTTTGTTTGATGTTACTTTGACCATCCTCATGATCAGCTAAGCATGTGTGTGACACGCTGAGAGAGAGAGAGAGAGAACGAGAGAGAGTGGGAGAGAGAGAGAGAGAGAGAGAGTGCTGCAATGAATAGGCTTATTAGCAAAAGGGTTCACTTGGGCCAGTCGATGTGTATCATAAAACAAATGTAAATAAACCAAGTAGCAAGGCAAAAGGAACAAGGAGAAGGGAACAGGGAACAGTGAAGAAGGAACAGGAAAATATGTTGGGCATCTTGGAAATGTAAGTAATTAACTTGCCTGGAGTCTTTCTCTCACTCACACACTCTTTGTGTACTTATGAAGAGGTTATTAAATGTGCTTAGTGACTTTATAGTTTCAGATTTATGCTTCAGTTTGGGCTTAGGATATCTCATGGTCGAGCTGGGTTGCAAAAAGCAATAATAAAACTCTGCTCCATATAACATGAGAAAAATTGTTGAAATGTTTGGGTTAAACTGGTGACAATTTTCAAAGTGAAAACGAAAAGGTGAATAGGAACGGAAAATTTAAATAAAAAGCACAATTTTTCATTTAGAAAGAAGAATTCTAGCTAAGCCATTTTTCTATTTTATTTGCTTGGGTAGATTAAAAAAGAAGTGTGGTAGATGAGTTCAAGGAAGACAGCATATATATTTTTATTAAAATATTTGAAAATATTTCTTATGGCAGAGCTTAAAACTCTTTAAGCTTCAGTACAAATAGAAAATATTTCAATTTTTGTTATACAATATTTTTCCGAATTTTATTAGAACTTAAATTGCACAAAAAAAACTCTAAATAACAGACAAAAGAGATATTTTTTATTTTTCGCACAGTGTTGGAAAACAGTTTGAAGTTAATGGATTGCAGCAGTTAAAGAACATAGACGATTAACTTTTTCATTCTATTTAGTAATTTGAAAACTTTCCCCAAACTTGCGACTTTCCACACTTGGCTACACTGAGGCAGCAGATATCTCTCTTAGCTGCTGATGAGCATAGACCCTCCTCTTGCATCTCCTATCATCCATCTCCCTTCCTCCAACTCCAACTCCAACTCCGCTCCTGGCAACGCTGGCTCCGCTGGCTATGCTGTGTGCTGAATGTGCGCGCTGCGAAACAATTAAATGCTTAGCTCGACAAAAGTCTGCGGTTCGCATTAAATCATCAGTCTGCTGTTGACTGGAGCCATTGCCACTACACTCCACTCTCCTACGCTCCACTCCACGCGTTGTGGTGTCAACCTTGCTGTAGCTGCAGCTTCACTGCTCCATCAGAGCGCCATGCCAAATAATTTACATAAGCAGCGACCGCAAACTGCAGCGAGCAGAGGAGGAGGAAAGAAAGGGAATGAAGGGTAGTAGATGAGCAGAAGAGCGCAACAAAGCGCCGGGGGATGCCAAATTAAAACCAAACCCCAAACCCGAAAAACCCATGCAGGCAAATCCCTCGGCCAGGCCAACAAGACTGCACAACAAAAAGCGTAGATGATCTTGGGTTGCGAGGAGTAGACGAATAGCAGATATGGTAGAGTTAGAATGGAAGATATACTAAGAGTTTGTAGATCATAAGCAAATCATCTTTCAAATTTCGGGTAATCCCATTGTTCATATTTGAAATAAAGCCTAAAGCTTTTTGGAGTAGAACTTGAAGATATTTCAACAACTTCTTAAGAGTTTCATTTCCAGCATACCTTAACTTTTAAGGGTTTACAGCAAGTTTGAAAGGATTCCAGTTCCATTTGCTTCCACTTTCAACGCCTTTCGCCTTGGCCGCATTTGTTGGCGCACGTAGATAATGCTGGGTATACCAAATCCATAGGTTCTCCAAGGTTCTTTTCTGTTCCCTTTTTTTTCGCATTTTGTTAGTGGCTTTTTTCGCTGTTTTGTTTGGATTTTCGTGCATTCACTTGCGGAATTTTTGTGTTGTTGACTCGGCGACGCATATGAATGTATTCCCGGTCTGCTCATGGAGTGCTCCCCCCAACCCCAAGCCCCCTATCCCCCTTTGTGGCTTGCATATGTGTTGGCGCATACATAAACAATGCCAACAACAAGAGAAGCGAGAGAAGACCAACCCATCCCACATACACACACAGGAACAATGACAAAGAACGCATTTTGTGGAACCGTAGACATGCTGTGCCCCCCCCCCGTACCCTCCCGCAGTTGGGGTCTCCCATTTCTGGCTGGTTTATTATGCAAAAGTTATGCAAAGATAAGCAAAACTATGAGCCACGACAGCAGCCTGCTTCCAAAAATAGTATGGCAACCCTGTCCCACATACTGCATACCCAACCAACCTGCTTTCACCCCCCTTCCATGACAGTCGCTCAGCAGTTACCACTCACCCAACTTTAGCTCCATTCCCATTCCCATTTCGATTCCCATTCCCGTTGCCCTGCGATCTCATGCCACACCCGACTCTGAGCAGTTAACGGCAACTGTTTTTCGGAAAACGGACAGCTGTTCCTGGCACCGTGGGTACCGTCGCCTCGTTCAACTTAATTGTGCGGCCAAATGCAAAAATCAACTTTTTTACAAGTTTCCAGCGCTGCCAACTCGTCTCCGTCTCCGTCCTCGTCGCCGTCGCCGTCGTCGTCGGCACCTCGTGAACGAAATGGACACTTAAACTCTAATCGAAAAACTTTTGGCCATATAGAAGTCACTTTAAAATGCGCGCTTAATTTGATCAGCGTGCGGCGATTGTCGAGGAAAACCCCACCAACCCCACCCCACCCAACTCGCTCTCGCTCTCGCTCTCTATATACAGATTAACATTATGAGCTTCCCCCGAACTGATTCCGTCGTGGGGTCAGTTATAAAGTTGTTACTGCCATTCAGTACAATTTGTGTGTGCGCCTCTCTCTCTCTCTCTCTCAATTGTGTTTTTTGTTTGCGCCCTAAACTGTTTTTGCAACGCTTAAAAAGATATACCCTACACAGGCATAAAGGAGATTGTTGTCGCTGTTGTTGATGGAAATTCATGGGGTGTTTTTCTCTAAATGTTATTTGAAAAATTTATCGAATCATGCAAAACTTCGATAATTTATTAATGCAACTTTGCACTTGAACTTCGAGTGGGTTGGAGGGAAGGGCCACTTGAGGCTATGTAAGTCATTTACAGGCAATACAATCACTTGAGCGAATGAGAACTTTCAGTTTATTATAACATTATGTTTTCGTATGACTCTAGTCGGGTTGTTTCTGTTATGCAATTATTGCATATGCATTACAGTATAAATTTTTAAGTAGCTGAAAGAAACCTTAGGTCTAAGGGTTTTCCTAGGTGGTTAGGTCTTAGGTTGGTTAGGACTTTTTGTTGTTAGGTCGTTTTCAGGTCGAATTTTCAACTCTTTTTTTGTTGCTGCAACAATTTGCTTTGATTCAAGAGACTTATCCAAGTTGTTGATAGAGTATTTAGAAGTTGCTTGAACTGAACTACCCTATACTATTCCGTGTGTGTGTGTGTGTTCATATATATCATTAAGTTCTCTGTCGCTGCTGTTGGTGACACCAGATCGAGTGTGCAGTTTTTGAAGAGCGTGTGAAAGTCAAGAGCACACTTTACGAGTAGCTCATGCACTCACACACGCACACACACACTTGCTCACACATTGTGACAGCGCTCTGTGGTAGCACTCGACACTTGACGCGACCTTTCCACATACCCACATACCCATCCAGCCATCCTTCCATCTACCCATTCAACCATTCAACCATCTACCCATACCACCGCACACATGTCCGCTTATGCACACACACTCGCACACACACTAGCAGAACTGTAGCTCACACATGGCGCCATGACAGCTCCTCCAGCTTTAGACGTAGCTTCCTCCACAGAAACAACGTGGCTCGTTCAATTGAAAAATTAAGCAGCCACTTTGTCAAAATGTTGTTTCAATGGTTAGCCCCGATAACGGATACCCTCGAAGACCCGAAGGCTTCCACTCTTTCTCTCTCTCTCTACTGCGCACTGTCTGTGCCTGCAAATGCAAAACCCATTGGCAGCTTTAATTGTGGAACATCTGTGCTTGACATGCAAATGCAAAAGGTTCCTCCTCGTCACAGCGAAATGGAGGGATCCCTTCTCCTCCTCGACTGCTTGATGGAGCATACTCGCCTGGCACTTATTACATTGGCATCTGCGTATGGTTTTGTCATTTATTGATGCAAATTTTCGTCACGCTTCGTGCCTTTTTTCGACTCGTTCCCCCTCTTCTTCACTTTTCACGGATTTTTGTTGATAATTCTGCCAGATTTCGACGGGGTACCCGACGCCACTTAATTGACGTCTACGTCGAACACAAGTGCGCCGAGCGCTGATTAGGGTTGCCATTGCCTTCGAAGGCGTGACATACCAAGGAGTAGGGGAGGGGGCGGTAATAGGGGGTTACTCCTTGGAGTCCGTGTCATTGTCACCGTTGTCAAAAGTTTTTGGCTTTGCAACCTTTTTTTTTTCTCGTTTCCCCAACGCTTTCGACGCCATTCGAAGCGTATTTTATGACATTCGCCGAGCGTTGTCATCTTTTTAAGCGGCTTTTTTGTTGATTGGACACGCGATTGAGTTGACATTAATAGCTACTTGCAAGTGTCGGCGGTGGCAGCAAATGACAAACAATGGCAATGCCGATAAGCAATCAATCTGTTCCACAACACCCTCTCTTACTAACTTTAGTCGTAATTAGCCTAGACAAGGGAAAATAAATCGAGAACATTAACTCTGTCAATCTATACATAATTGGAAGGTTTTTGGATTCATATGCAGTTATTCTTTTGAATTATACCCTACACTCCAAGTAGAAGAAGACGCTACAACTTAAGGGGTAAGCACTTAGGAAGACAGAGAGCAAGGAAATTGCAGGAAAGGGGTAAGAAAAAAAGGAAGACAGAAGCCTAAAGAGAGAAGTAGAATGTCAGGGATAAAGATCTATTCAGATAGGCTAGAAAGGATGGCATAAGGAAAGGAAGAGAAACCAACACAGAGAAGGATAAGGCGAAGTTGAGAGAGATCAAATGAGAGAAGCAGAGGGAGCCTAGAATAGAGACTAAGACTGTAGGAAAAGACTAAAGTACAGATTCAAGCACATATTAAAGACAAACAGGGAAAGACAGAGAGAGAGAGCAAGCATGAAAGGAAAGATTTAGAAAGCTATTATGACAGGAAAACCAAAGTAAAGAGATTCAGAATAAGAGAGACGGAATTCTAGTGGGCATCCACAAGTTTAAAGTTTAACCTTTACGCTTCGGCGTAGGCGACATAATCTCTCTGTTTTGCTGGGATTCATGACCTAATTCCGAGAATATTATTTAATCAAAGTGAGGTCGCTTTAAGCCAGACACAAATAACGTGAAATGATTAACCCCAGAAAAGATTATAACAATTTCGCATAAATTTCGCTTCCGCGAACTAATTTCAGCTGCCCCTACCCGAGCTACATTTGGCACTGGATTATTATAGCATTTCCCAAGAAACCACAAAATTATTATTGGGGAAGCGCGGAAACTTTTCCGCTTTACAGAGAACTAGGGGCAATCGTTGATAGTCTTTAATTGATAAAAGATAAGCGAGAGAGATTAAATTGGAAAATGTTCTTCAAATACTCATGCATAATTTGCATAAATCATATATCATGTAGGTTGCGAACCAATCTCCTCTCTCTTCTCCTTTCGAGTTGCATTTTCGATTGTCTTTGGGCTTTAGGCAGCCCCACTCAGCGCATGAGCTGCTCCGTGGGCGTTGCTTGTTATGCGATAATGTTGCGAGTTGCCAGCCTTGCCAGCATTCCAGGCGCATCATCATCATCATCATCATCATCAAGAGCATCATCAAGAGCGGAGTCGAGTTATCTTGCCCCATCTGGAGGCTAGGCTGTGCGACAACAACATTGTGGGCGTCGGGGCAGGAGTGGCTTGTGCAAAGACATTGTGTGATCTACATGGCACCGGCAAGATGCAACTCTCTCTCTCTCTCTCTCTCTTTCTTTTGCTCTGTGCTCGACATCAACTCCAACTTGGCTAGCTGCCTGTCCAACGTGGGCGTCCTTAGCTCCACAGGCAAGGCGCACCTTCTACTTCATCTCTTGCATTGCTTCATGTGCTGATGTGCTGTGCGGGCAATTCAGTTGGCTGTCGCTTTATTTTTATTTAATTAACTTCATTGCCAGGCACCAGGCAACCTTCGTGGCACCCCTCGCTGCCCACATGCAAAGGTTCTGCCAGCCCGACTGCCTTGCCTTGCCTTGCCTGTTGTTGCCTGTCGCAGTCGTCGTCGTTTCAGCACCTTGACAATGACTTATTGTCGCACAGGCAGAGTGCAGGAACAGACCCGGGACTGACTCGGGACAGACACGACAGCTTGCTCTGTAGCTCTCTTCATTGGCAATTCTTTTCGCAAAGTGGCCTTTCTTGTTCGCCCAGCTAGGGCTGCTCCTTCAGCTGCTGCTGCAGCGTGGGCTGCTTTCTCGTTTCGCATGTGGGCAAATATTGCATGTAAATCAATTCAGTTCGCTCGAACTCTCGACTTGAACCAGCCGCATCGAAGGTCACTTGAGAGACAACGCCAGCAATTTTGGCAGCCTCGCACACGAGTCGAACTTCTACCTACCTTCTGCTACTTCAAGCTCTAACTTCATCTTCATCTTCAACTCCATCTCCGTTTTCCATCTCCGATTCCAACGCCTCCCCCCTTACTTCTTCGCTTGCCAACTTTAGCCGCAGATTTCCTGCGGGCCATGCCGTTGCACATCCTGTCTTGGGGATTCATGACGCTGCAGGCAGTTAAGTGTATCCCAGGGAGCAGTAATTATAATAACCAAGCAGGCAACCCAGTTTCGACTCGTCTCGTCTCGACTCGACTCGATGTCAGTCTCAGTCTGAGTTCCTTCTGCTGCTGCTGCTGCTTCTTCTATTTCGCTGGGCGCACAATGAAAACCGCAAAGTCATCTCCGGTTTATTTACCGACAGAAATAAAAACTGAAGCCGCATGAATTTCCAATTGTGAGCCTGAAGAAGAAGAAGCAGCAGAGGCAGAAGAAGGTGCATAAAACAAAAGCCAAGGCACAGGGATAGCTCTGTCGGGTTTGGGGCTCAGAGCAACGTCCAGTGCGATACATCGAATTTAATTTCCTGTCAAAATCGACAATGTTGTTGCTGTTGTTGTTGCTGCTGTTGTTGTTGTTGTTGTTGTGGTTGCCTCTGCCTCTGCTTGTGGTGTGGGTCATTCAAGCGTTAAGCCTCTGCCCAGTTGCCTTGGCCAAGTTAATTTTGCGGCTTGAAGCGGTTGCTCTCTCTCTTGGTTGCTTCGTCTCCATTTCGCAGGGAATTTCAATTTGAGAGTGTCCGAAGAGCAGGAAAGGGGGGGGGGGAATAGGGGTATTCAGGAATATAATGAATGAAATTCAGTTGCAATTAGCGTGGCTTCTGGACGAACACATGGCACGTGATGCCAGGCCAGAAAAAGAAGCAAAAACTGTTATCGACTATCGGCGACAGTTGTGGCACGTTGAAGAGAGCAGGAGGGGAGAGCGAGAGTGTGGAAGGGGTAAGGCAGCAGAGCTGAGGCCTAATGCGATGAGCAGCCTGGCAGCCAGGCACATGTGTCGCCCTTGGATATAAATTTCATCCAACTGGCGACCTTATTAGGCAGCGCTCTTGCAGCTCGTTTGCCTGTCTGCCCCTCTCTCAGTCCTCTCTCTCTCTCTCTCTCCCTATCTCTTCTTCTTTCCTCCTCACTTTTCATATGTTTTTTGTGTCCCCACTTTGATGCTTTTTATTTTAAAAACCTCCACGACATCGATATACCCCAACCGCGCCGAGGGCAAGGCCACTGGCCAAATCCTTTGACTGGCTATTTTTATGGTCTCTCTCTCAGCCTGGTCATAACTTACTTGAAAAATCGTTGTGTAAAAAACAGAAATCGACCCAAGGCCCAAGGCGAATTACATCCACTCCTCCCCCCGCACCCCGCACCCCTTTCCCACTTGCCCTTGCCCTTCTTCGCCTTTGCCAGACTTGACAAACTGTTGAGAGCGCAAGGCATAAAAATAAATGGAAAGCGATTTCAGTTTGACGCAACATGTGTAATTAATAGACTGCAGCATAGCACACACACACACACACACACACACACACTATATAGTATATATACTTGGATTTATATTATATAAGTCTCGGCCCACGCGGCGTATGATGAATGCGAGGCTCGTAAAGTCTTTGATACGAAGGTGTCCATTGTATTATTTAACGCATTCTCATGCGAGCCAGGCCCCAATACTCGAGTAGTGTGTGCCATAAAATGGGGAAGTCTTCCACCTCCTGCCCTGCCCCGCTCACAAGTGCGACAGATGTCCTTGTGCGGCAGCCGAAAATAGCCAAAGCCAAAGCCAAAGCGAGGCATGGCAAGGCAAGGCAAAGCAGCGAATGAAGGCGACTGTGTTGTGCGCCAAGTGTGTCACTGTCACACTCGACGATTTGGAACAACGACAACAAACAGCGCGTGCAGATACAATGAGCAACTAGGCGTGATATGATGGTCTAGGCATACCCTGTAAAGTAGATAGTTTGCATGCGGCGAAATGTGACAGAGAGAAAATTCAACTCGAAGGGGATCTTTCTTCGAGGAGTCTAGTCCAGTTAAGCTTGTTTGTCCTCTAGGGTTAGCATGATATACTAAGCATATCCTAGAAAAAGGAAGGCATGTAGGGGGATACCCAAAACAGTCTAGGCTTTCTACTTTGTTTGCAGAAAGAAGAAAGAGGATTTTCCTAGTTAGGTCTTCAGAGCACTGAAGTTTTCTTTTTGAGACATTATCTATCATTATATAGTTTTAATAGACATAGGTTATGATGAACTAGGAATACCCTACACTATACATTTCAATAGGCTTCTGCAGCAGAGATTAGAGTACACTTGATTTGGATCGATCAAGCGACTCTTCCCCACAGTCTACACGATCTTACCAACTCCTATCAGTCTTGAAATGAAATAAAGCACTTAGGCAACATGACAGACTGCAGATACCCTGCCAAATGCCAGCATAGATCAATGCAAACTCATTTTGTGGTTGTCAAAGCCTGCTCTGTTGCCTCTCCGACGTGCATACCCGACTCGATCGCCAGCTGCTGCTGCTGCTGCACTGGCCAAGCACACATGCTGCCTGCCATGGACTAGCTGAGCCCACAAACTCGAGTGTTTGTTATCTGACGCGGAGGCTGGCAGTAGCAGGGACAAGTTACGAAGCGAATGGAGGGAAACGAGGGAGGCGGGGGGCGTGGACTGTTGCTGTAGCTGGCAAGGACATGTTTGTAGGCTGCAGACGCTGTTTGGCTGGCAGCTGCGTTCACGCAAATAGAAAAGATACTCAAGGCACTCATTTGGACGAGGCACACACACACACACACACACACACACAGGCAGAGGGAAAGGGAGAGGCAGAAGGAGCGAGCGAGAGGGGCAACTGTTACGTGATGAGTGCGCGTCATGCGGGCAACGAAAAACCGCAATCGCAGCGCAGCGCAGCACACAGGAAGCTGAGAGCGTTCGACAGGCAGCAAGCAGAGGAAGAGGAATAGAAAGAGAGAGAGAGTGAGAGCGAGAGCGAGAGCGAGAGCGAGCATAGGCAAACCGAACGAGCCTTTAGTGGGCGTTTAAGCCAAGTCGCCTGATGTCCGCAACGAGATTTAAATAGAATCAAATTAGTGCGCCCATTTAGAAGGCAAGGCCGGGCCGGGCCGGGCCAGGCCAGAGCTAAGCCCCCCTTGCTGCCACGCCCAGCTGATTTGGGCTTGCGTGGGCGTGCAGAGAGCAGGGAGGGGGGGGGGGTGGTAGGACAGGTTCAATGTACGCGCATTGTGGCTGCATGAGGAATCGCTGCGGATTGTTTGCTGTGCAGCTTAAAACGCTTACCGAAAACATAAATCCGACTACACACAGCGACGCAGGGACAGACAGAGAAGGAGAAGCAGAGAGTGAGCGAGAGAGAGGGGAGAAACCTCTGCGCGTCGGTCGACGACATTTCGTTCTGGCTTTGTCAACGGTTTTTGCCTTTTAGCCAGGTGCACAAACACAGTCAGCCAGGTGAGTCGGAACAGAGAGAAAGAGAGAAGCTGCTGCCGATGCGAATGGCAGGCGGAGGTGGAGGGGGAGGTGGAGGCGGCGCCATGTAGCGGCATTGACAGTTTGAGCTTAAAAATCCAATTAGTCTTTGATTTGCATACAAGCACACAAACATGCAGGCAGCAAGAGCTGAGCAAGGGGGGCGGGGGGCGTGGAAAACGACAAACAAACAGAAGGAAAGTCGCAACATTTCTTGCTAAATATTTTAAGACCCACATTCAGAGACGAAATCGGGCAGGTTACAAACATCTAAAAGGCGACAGAGAGAGAGACAGAGACACAGCTGGGCATGCGGATGTTGATGGGGAGACAGAGAGAGAGGGAGAGACAGAGTGGATGGGTGAGCGAGAGGTAGCATCTTCAGGCCGCACCACAATAGACAATTGGATTTTTGCGGTTTCTAATCCAATTTATTTCGTCTTAAATACGAAAACCTGCTTGCTGCCGCTGCCTGCTGCCTGTTTGTGTGTGAGTGTGTGTGTATCGAGTGTGTGTGTGTGTGTGTGCTACAAAGTATCCTGTTTTCGGGTGCGGTTCAATGTAATTTAATGGCTAGCAACGGTCAGGCCACACACACACACAGACAGACAGACACAGGGGCATTACGGTAAGTCGCAAAGTTAAGCCCCAACAGAGCAGCAAACACACCCACACACACTCCCACACACACACCCTCACACACTCGCACACTTACAAGCGCTTCACCTGCTCACTCAAATCGGCGACGACAGCTCACAGCAAACTAATTTAAATATTTCAACAATTAAAGAGTCCAGGCAATTAAAATAAACCAAACAACCAAAAGCGCCAGGCGCAACTCAAACTACAACACGACAACAATAACAACAACAACGATGACAACAATGGGCACAACAACAATAAAGAGCAGCAAAAACAGCCACAAGAGCTGAAAATGGATTTTCGCCCTTGGTTTTCTTGCAAACAACGCAGCGAAGCTTACATACGCTTTCAGTTGACATTGTCTGTGGGGGGGATTAAGGTGACATTTAAATGCATTTGTGTCTATCGATAGATAATTATCAATTATCGATATGTCTTAATGAACTAACAGTGCAAGCTGTTGGCTTGTTTAAGCTTCTAGGGCAGAAGCATGTGAGTTTGTAGTTATCTATAGTACTTGTGACTATCGATAGGCAAAGTTATCGAAATATTAAAATAATAAAATGACAGCTACTATGAACAGCGCACGTGAGAAGTTTAAGTTGTTAAATATTATTTCATTACGAGTCAATATGGATAGTTATCGATAGGCAAGTATTAGTAATCGATATGTTTAATCTACAGATTAATATACTCTAGTGAAAGGGCTTCTGATGCAGGCAAACATGATAGGTAACAACTCAAAATGCCAAATTATCGATAGTTAGTTATCGATAGTTATGTTTACATAAAAAGATGCCCTTTAGGTTAGGACCTTTAGATTCATTATCACACAATTTACTTGCAGTAACTTTCAATTTATCGATTGACAAGCTATCGATATTGCCAAAAGCTCTAGCATTGTCAAATAAAGCTAAGAGGGTAGCCTCTAACTTATTACAGCGTAGTCCCTACGTAAAATGTGTTTCTGTAGTGCATTATGCAAATATCTCCGATAATTTCATTACTATCGATAGGCAACTGAAAGTTATCTTCTTCAAATTATTCAGCTCTGTGTTTAGAGATAATTCTTTTAAGAATCGAATTACAAACGTTTAACTAGTTATCTCTTCGATAGCATCCCATTGAGGTGCAATTAAAAACTATCGATAAATCAAGCACTTGCATGCGACATTCTTGAGCTAATCCCCCGTTCAGTTGACGTCCAGTGCGCCAACTTATCGCCTAACGGGGATTAACTTATTGCCATCATTCGTTATACCCAATTATAGTCAGGGCATAACAATCAACACGGTGCGACTTACAACCCGCACGGGGCTGCCCCTCCCTCTCCCCGCTCCACCCCCGCTCGACCAGCCGCAATTGCCCATCGCTCATTGTGTGCGCTGTGTGCTCTGTGCTCTGTGCCCGGCTCAGTGTGTTTGTTGTGGACAACGTTCAATCAATGTCAAGCGACGTCGTTGTCATCCTGCAGCCTGATCCCCACCAGCTTCGCTAGCTCTCACTTTCCACCATGGCTACGACTGTTGCTGGCGGTGCTACCTTGGGGGGGAACCTGGGGCAACCGCCATCACATTTACCTACCATAATTTTCCAGCGACTGTTCGACAAGAGTTTTTCCAGCTGCCCGGTGCGGATGCGGATTAGTTCCAGCTTTTTTGGGAGGGCAGCAGCAGCAGCAATTGCTACGTTCACTCAGCGATTACGCCCACGTGCCACGCCCCCCCACACGCACACACACACACACACACACACCTCACTGCCGCTGTCAATATCACACGCAGCGCTGGACACATGACCGACACATTGACACATGGTGTACAAAGGCAAAGGACACGCTCACAAAGCACAAGCTAGCTGCGTCCCCCCCCTCTCTCTCTCTCTCTCTAACGTTGGCTTCGTGTGTGTGTCTCTCTCTGTCGATGTATTAAGTGGAAACACCTTGTAAAATGGCTGACAGGTGTTAGAAGACTTTGCAAGATTTATGCGCTGACATTAACATGAATATGTATTAGTGTGACAGTTTCACGTGTGTGTGTGTGCTCGGCCCAGGCAGTTAAAGGATAACAGCGCATTAAGTTAAGCATTACAACAAGCGAGAGAGAGGGAGAGAGAGCGAGTGAGAGAGAGAGCGAGAGAAACAACAACAAGTGCGGCAACAATTCACAGCGTCGCACACGGAGACACGAACACGAACATGCACAGACACGTCAGGACACGCTGTGGTTGCAACAATTAAAGTTTATTTGCGCCCACACATACGTTGACTAGAGGCAAGAGAAGGAGAGAGCGAACGAGAGAGAGGGCAATACCGAGCTAGACACGCATTTCCTACTAGACTAATACAGTGAGCCACACAGTAAGGTGTCTCTGTCGCTGTCTCCGGCTCTATACCTGTCTCTCTCACTGTGTGTGTGTGTGTGTGCGTGTGTGTTTATGCCCCACTGTATGTGTGTGTGTGTGTGTGCATGCGTATTTATAGCCGCTCCACCTTGCCACAAAATTAAATAAAAGCAAAAGTCAACAAGGAACATAGATTTGCTTGCCAGTCAACCAAGGCTTGCCCAGAGCCAGCGCTGCCTTGCTTGCTTACCTCTGCTTTCTGCCCAGGTAAACAACAATACAACAGCAGCAAAAAGCAACAACAACAACAGCAACAACAAGGCTACGCAACATGTAAGCCATCATCGTTAGAACGCAGCTTGGACAAACCCAAAGAGACACGCGGCGGGCCGCAACTGGACCTGCTGCCAGAACGACGACCTCTTTGAGCGTTAGCGATGGCAGCGTGAGTCACGAGGCGAACCGATTTGCATACGGAAGGGGAGTATCTCCAAGGAAAGCGAGAGGGAGAGAGAGAAAGGGAGATTCTCCCTGCATTTGCTTGTTTCAAACTGGGAATCTCACTGTGACTGCTTAGCGCTTGTTTCGTGGGTCACGAGCAGCATATCGTATGCAGTGGGAACTATCGTTTAAAAACTAAGTTCTTGGACTTCACTTAATGATCTACTAGACTGTCTAACTGTCTGTGATCATGAGTAGCGAAAGTAGAGTATATGATTCTACAATACTTAACTATCTTTTGGTCTGCCTTGCGATAATTTCGATAGAGCACGAGCTAGAGATGTGCAAAAGTATCGATAAGCAAAGCTTTTCAAAAGTTTTGACTGTATTGGTTAGGCAAATTGTATTCTTTTGCTTCGTGCTCAAGAAAGCATTTAGTTTTCTGGTTTGCAGCTGAGAAGCATCTTAATGGACTTGCGATAGTTGCAAAAGTCACGAGCTAGAGATGTGCTAAAGTGTAAAATCTATTTGAAGCATTGATTCATTAAAACAACTGCGCAGGATTTCAGCTCCATTAAGCGACAAAGTTGATCAGTTCCTGCAGTCACACTTCGATTACTTCAACTTGTTTCTTCGATAGTTAGTCACGCACTAGAGATGGGTGACAATGCAGCTTCACTTACATGATCTTTCAATGCTTAGCAATGCCCTGCAACCTTGACAAACTCTTTCAATGCGCAACTGTACTTACCTCACTCTCAGAAGGCAAACCCATTGCCCGCTGCAATTTGCGCTGTTGCCATCTCTAGCTGCCTCAATTGTTGTGGCGTCCTGCAGTCAGCTTTGCTGCTGTCAGCCATTTTAGTGTGCAGGACGTTGTTGTTCTCGTTGTTGTTGTTGTTGTTGTTGTTGCTGGTGGTCTTTGCCTGGCTGCCTCATTATGATTGTCAAAGTGACGGACTGGTCATGCAAAGGTAAACACAAAATGTGTAAATACAAAGGCATATATCAAGGATATATGTCGGTGTCACCAGCTCCACCTGCGACACACACATGAACCCCTACCCCTTTCTCCCCCACCCCCTGCCCCTGCCCCTGCCCCTGCCCCGTTCAGCTACTTCTCCGCCCATGCGGCGTGTTGGCATTGTAATTATCATTGCGACACTAAATATTTGCTGTTTGCTTAAGTGCTTTCTACCAGGCAGTCCGACAGGCGACAGGCGACAGTCACCCTGTCACCCTGTCAGTCTGTCGCGTCGGTCACCCTGTGCGGCAAATCAATAAGCAGGCAGCGCTGCCTGCCATAGCCGATATCTCAGCGCATGCTTTACGGCTTTAAGACCGGAAATTGCTTTTTATGCGCCTTTAAGTAGGCAAAACGATTCATTTTTATGTCATTTCGCTGTCGTCGCTTGTCCCCATCCACAGTAGCTACCCCCCCCGCCCCTCCTCTCTGCTTCTGCTCTCTCCCCTTCCCCTTCTCCGTTCGTCATTCATTATTTGCACTTTTTGTTTCGGCTTTCTTCCGCGTTCGCGTTTCTCTCTCTCTCTTGTAAAGCTCATGAATTTTTTATTATGTTTTTCCGGCTTTACAGCACGCCCCCCTTCTCTCTATCTCCCTCTCCCCCTCTCTCTCTCTCGCTCCGCAGCATCTCTCACTTTCCCTTTGTTGTTTCATTTTTAAATTATTAAATTTTATTGGCGTATCATTTTTTATGTGCGACCGCTGCTGAAACATTATATTTCGATTAGCACCTGTTTGTTTTTGTGGCTCGTCGCGCTTTTCACTTTCCCCTCTCCCTCTCTCCCTCTCCCACTCCCTCTTTCCCACCTGCCTTGGGTCTTGTTGTGCGGCCTTGTTAGCGGCTTTGTCCGCCGAAAATTCTCTAGCTTTCGATCACACAGCCGCCTCCACGTGTTCGGGTGGCGCCACCAGCCACCAGCCACCGTTAGTCAACAACAACAGGTGCGCCCTCTGTCGGCGCATTACTTTTTATGGCACATAGCGCGTCTTAGTGTGCGCAATTTTCATTGGGCATAAATACTCGACTCGTTTTGATTTACACTAAATTAAATGCGATTTACGCCAAGTCAGCCAAGCGTAGCGAAACGCAGCAGACAGTAAATTAGGCGGAGAATTCCAGACCTCTTTTTCTTTTCCTCCTCTTCATCTGCCTTGAACTCTTTAAGCTGCCCTCGCAACAAATTTGTTACACAATAGCTGGGCTAAATATTAAAATTATTCAGTTATGCCGCAAGTGACCCAATTAAAAATCAATTTTGTTGCATAGAAAATTCACGTGCTTCATTATACACGTAATTATTTGCATATTTTATTCGATTCGATTCTATTATTGTGCATATATCGAGTATATATATATCGTATAACCCTTTTGAGGTTGCTTCATATTGCTGCGAAATTATTTACAAAATTTAATTCAAGCTAAATAACTTTGAGTTGTGAAATTGTTTGCGCTATATTTGAGCTACAAAATTTGCAGGTAATTTAATAGGGTAAAATTTGTTGAGAATGAATTTAGTTTTATAATTAGTGCCATCTTTAATTTCATTTATCGATAAATGGCTGGCCGACTTGCTTCTCACTCTCACTCACTCACTTTAACATTAAACAAAGTGATTTCTTCTTGCTTATGTCTAGGTATAGAGTCTATATAAGCATGTCAGCATTTGCCTTGCGATAACTTCGATAACTCGCAAGCTAGAGATGTGCTGAAATGGTTTTCTTTCGATTTATCGATAGCAATTTAAACTCAGCAGTTTCTTTCGACATTTTTGCAAGTTTTCTGATTATTTCAAAATTTATTTGAATTTTAATTAATTTTTAAAAAATTTTCTAAATTTTTTCAAATTTTTCCAAATTTTTCCAAACTTTGCATTAGGGTATTCCTAAATCGTTTCTCTTACCTAATGCCAAAATAGAAAGCTCTACACTTTTAAGCGAATTGCGAAATATATTTGATTTAATTATTAATTTCAGCAACAATTCGGCATATACGATATTTCTCTTTTGAGGTTATGTTTTACGTAATATCTGATATGTTTTCTTTACATTGAGGTTATGTTACAATTTGAGTTTACACAAATTATGCCAAAATTGAATGCAGATAAGGCTGGCTCGTTTACAGCAAGCTGACTGCCTCGACCCTCCCCCTTCCCTCCTTGGAGACGTAGACACTGTGTGGTCCAGCGACGACTTGGACTACTCCGCCTGCTGCAGTTGGAGCTGTCGTCGCCGGAGCAACCCACAGGGAATAGGGGAATGTCAGTGATGATGTTCCCTCTCCTTCCCACTTCTTCCTTCCTTCTGTTGTCAGGGCGCTTGCAACAACTGCAGCTCAATGCCAACTAATTAATGTGGCGATATAATGGACGATGGATGCATCCGATGATGCCTGAGTGAGGCAAGGCAAGGAAGTGCGGGTACGGGTGTGGGTGCGGTGGCTGTCAGGAATATTTCGTGCTTGGTGGGTTTGTTAATAAACTGTCAATTTGTGTTGTTGTCACTGTGTGGGTGTACGCCTGTGCGTGTGTGTGTGTGTGCCGTATGTGGTCGAAGGCGTTGAATGATGCCGTTTAAATTGATTTCGGTGGCTCATTCATTGGCCACGTTGACGTGCGGCCTGCCTGCTTGCGCTGCCTCATCAAGCTGCAACCTGCTGCAGGCTGCAACCTGCAATTGCAACTGGAATCCCGCTCTCAACTGTCATCCCTGGCTTTGCATCATGCGTATTTTAATTGAATAAACATGCAGGGACAGCTTCGATGGAAAAAACAGAAAACTGAAGTAAAATCAAGCAACAACAAAGAGAAGAAGCAGGGTAGCTGCGTCTGGCTGTGCAATCGCCCCCAAAAGACAAACAACAACAAAAGTTGATGCCAATTAAATGGGAATTTTAATTAGCGTAAGTTGCGCTGCATGACGTCACACGGGGCCACCGCTGTGGCGGTTAAGGTTGATGTCGCCAAGCGTCGGGGGAGGTCATCCGCCCTCTCCCCCCTCCCCTCGCACGCCCACAAATTAATTGGAAATGTGAAGAAAATCGAAGAAAGAAATGCAAACGATTTAAATAGCTCATAAAAAGACTATGCAGCGAGGGGAAATCGACGGATACTCAATAGATATAGGTGGATTTAAAGATAGAAATTAATTTTAATAAATATTATTTCGTTACGAATAAAATATATATATATATACTTGAACTTAAATTTAAACAAAAATATATATATTGTATTATTTGTATTGTATTATATTTATATATTTTTTTAAGAATTTTAGTTTATTTATTTTCTTTTCCTTAAATAAAATTATTTTTTTTTTTAATTTATAAAATATTTCTTCATATGTCAATTGATATTTATGAAGCTTAAATAAAAGTTAAATAAATTAACATAAATAAATGAATACAAAGTTATAATTAAATAATTGAAGAGTTGCAAGAAATAATTGCGAGGGTCGATTGAAATGTTCTTAAGATGCATTTCTAGTTACATAGATTTTATATAAGATATAATAAAATAAAAATTGTTTCACGTATTTGTATCTCTATCCCAGCGTGTGACACCCCTTAAGTTCTGGAACTATTGAGACTAGAAAACACACTTCTAATACACACATATATCTGCTCTATACATATGCATTTATATCTAAACACAATATAAACCATTTTCATACATTTTTCAAACAATCTACATTTATCTCTTTTTATTGAAATTTCTACTTCTACTTCCCCCCCGCCTGCCTGAAAGAGAATCCACAATGAGGCCACTCAATTTCATCTTGCCCGAGAGTGAATAACTTTTAATTTCAATATGAATACATTCGCATGCGTATGCGTATGTGCATGTGAATGCGAATGGGTGTAGCCATAAAGTAAACTAGTTATTCAAGAGCTCGGCAAACGTCAATATCAATTATAAAGCGCATGGGCATTGGTTCTTCAACAAAAAGTTGCAATATCAATTATAGATAGTTTTGGCATAGAGAAAAATCGAAAAATCGAAAAAAGTGCGCATCAGTGGGGAGAAGGGGGAGGATTGTCGGTTGGTTAGCTGACGAAACTGCCAGCACTTCATTTGTTTAAACAGCAAGTTTATCCATTTTCCCCCGCAACTTTTCTGATTTCACACTCCCCCCGTCCCATGCCTTCCCCACTCATGTGCCAGTGTGTAAATAAATAAAAATTTCAAATTCAAATTTTCGCAGATTGGCACAGTCCCTGGACGAGTGTCCGAGCTGGAGTGGGAGCGCCAGGGCAGTAGAGGATTGAATGATCCATTGCAGCTGTAGTTAGTCGCTCGTCAAACATGGATGCAGACATGGACACGGACAGGGACTGGGACAGGCTACTCGGACATGGACATGCATAGCTAGTTGACTGTCCAACTATGCTGGGTATCCCTCCTCCTCCCCGCCTCCTGCTCTGCTGCTCCCGACGCTCCTGGGGCTGTTTCTGTTTGATTTCATTTCATCATTTGACGTCTGACAATTTGCCGGCCGGTTGCATTGGGTTTGGTTAGATATTTCCAGCAGGGCAGCAGGAGGGGGAGTAGCAATGGGTAAGTGTAAGGGAGGAAGGGGGGGGGGGGAAGGGGGAGCCTAACCAACTCCCAATTGCATTGCCGTGTGAAAATTCAGCGCGATGATTTTTGTAATTTGATTTGCAGATTTCGTCAGTTGGCACGAGGGGGGCGGGGGGAGTGGCAGGGAGGCGGCGGGAGGAAGAGGGAAGGGGGTAGGAGTGTAGCATACAGTGAGGCAGCCGAATATGGCGACACGTATCGACACATCAAATAAATTGCTCGCCAGTCGAATTCCCCATGATGAGCTCACTATTCGAATGGATTCTGGCAGCTGCCCGAGTTGCCACGCCTCCTGCCTGCCTGCCCGACTGCCCGGTTTGGTGGCGGCGCGTGGCTGCCTGCCGTCTGGCCTAGGCCCTGGACTGCTGCTGCTGCTGCTGCTGTGGCCGTTCCCCGACTGGGACTCGGTTGCGTTAGTTGAGTGCTTTTGGGCTTTGCGCACTGTCTATCCCCCTCTCTCTCGCTCTGCCTCTTTTCTTCTCTCTGTCCCCCTCTCTGTCTCGCAATCGCGTGTCGCTTCAGTTTTATGATGATGTTGCTGCTTTTTGTATTTGATCAATTTGTATTCTTCGCCATCGTAGTTTATTTTCCATCCTTCATGCATTTCAATTTTCTGGCAAACTTGTCGCCTCTCCCTCTTTTCCTGCTCTCCCCCCTTTCAGCTCCTCCCTCGTCATGTGTGTGTGTTGCGACTGTCGCCTTGTCATGTGTCAATTGCAACGTTTTCCTTTATGTGCCCAAGAATTAAAATTTCAATTCATCCTTTTTCGTATGCACAAAACGGAAATTGGCAAAAAGTAAGTTAAGTCAAGTCGTAGGCAGAGGCAAAGGGGAAGGCGAAGGGATAAGGATCGATGGAAATCCGGAAAGGTGCTACCACCAAAATGATGGAAGACTATTAAGTTAGCTTGAGGTTTATAAACAGTTTTAGCTACTTCAGAAAGATGCTTAATGTGGATTACCCACAAATTATTATAAGTTTATATAGCCATGTCTGTCGATGCGTCTGTCTTTCTGTTTGCATGACCGCCTAGATCTTGTAGACTAGCAGAGCTAGACCCATCAAATTTTGTGCCAAGACTCAACTAAACTGCAGTGTTTCAATACGTATTTTTAAATTTGGGCCACGCCCACTTTCACCCCGTAAAACGTTCAAACTCGAATAGCAAGCGCAATTCTATAGCTACAGCACTCAGTTTTGTTGCAGAGTCTCTCTTAATTTCTTCTTTAACTTTTAGTAAACAGTTCCTCAAATATCTTTTGTCATCTACTAAAAGACAATCCTCCATACCAACTTCTCCAAGATGGACTCCATCAAAAACTCTTAAATTTCTTCTCCATTCGCCTCACTTCGATTTGATGCTTGTCAAGTCATGCTGTTACAGCGAAACTACTTATGCAAAAGTTCCCCGAAAGGTAGAGCCCAATCCCAATCGGAGTTGCAACTGAAAAGGCTGAGGTGCTTTCTGCTGCTACGCAGGGAACGCTTTGATATTCGACTCTGTCAGCAAACATCATTAAAGACGCATCAAAGGCCGCTGACAGTTGCCCAACATGCCGTTGATTTAAGAGCCCAAAAAAAAAAACACAGGAAGAGGAGTAGGTAGCAGATGGGATGAGGGGGGGGGGGGGGGGTAACCCTAAGCTGCGACAGAGTTGCTGCTGCCCATTAAGTCAAACCGAAGCGAGCAGCAGCAGCTGCACGAGCTTTGTCTCAATCTGCAGATAAACGTTCCAAGCTGCTGCTTATAAATTCCTTTGTCTTCGCAAACTGTCAATCGGCCATCGGATTGGGCGATGCCAAATGGCAGCACAGATGGGGGAAAGGGACAGGGAGCAGGGGTTAACTGGCAGCGGCATCCTTTGTGGCAGCATTGGCCGAAGATGTCGCTCGATCTTTCAATGCAGTCGACAATTTCGTATGCAGGAATGCGGCGAATGAGGCAGCTGCCTGACGAGCGAGACAGAGCAGGAGAGAGAGGGAAGGGGATAGGGAGAGCCAGAAGGATTGTAAGTCTTGCCCGCTTTTATGATCAGAGAGCGAGAGGTGAAAGGACGCAGGGCAGTTTCGTTTATTGTCGGCTGCGATTATTTTATGACAGCAATGCGTCTATTAAGCAGGGGCAGGAGCAGCTACGTAGAGGGAGGGTGAGGCAGGGGGGGGCAGCCAAGTGAGCTGCTGTGATTGCATTGCGAGTTGGACATGTATCACTCTGGGCCAGACCAGGCACAAGGCCGCAGCAAAATGAGCCATAAGTGGAACAAAGCTTGGAAACGTGACCAAATCAAATTTAATGTGTGCGAGAGAGAGAGAGAAGGAAGGGAAGGCAGGCGCACGCAAGTGGCGCCCTCGTGCGGCCAGTGGCAGCGTTCAAATTTGCTTTGTCAATTGTAGCAAGTAGCTGCCAATTTGTTGTTGTTGTTGTTGTTGTGCGATGGACTGGTTAAGCAAGCGCATGATTGATACACTATGCTATATAGATATGTGTGTGTGTGGGTGTGTGTGTGTGCGTATTGGCATAAATATTTAAAGAGCACGTGGGCCTGCGTTGTAAATGGTATGTCATGTCAGATGGCGCACAATTAATCAAAGATTTGCTCATCGCCGCAGCAAATGAATGAAGCTCGCCAAAGGCAGCGAGGCAGACAGGATATACTCCCACTCTCTCTCTCTCTCTCTCTCTCTCCCACTCTTCCACAAGCAAAGCAGCTACAGATTCATTTATATTTATTTAAGCGAAGCAACAAATAACCGTTTGCACAACCGTTTCGCTCTGGCGCTCGGCTCAATTCAGCGCGCAAGCGAGAGAGAACTCTCGCGCGCTGAATTCAATTCAGCAGGCAAGCGAGAGAGCGAGAGAGCGCTGCGTCGCTCGTGAAACGGTTGTCTTGTTTGTGCGAAGGCAAAGGCGAAGGTTTTCATCATAATTTGGCCGTTCAGAGACACACACACAGAGTCACACAGAGTCACACACATGCAGCCTGCCGTATGTGAAGCCTTTTTCGGGGGGACTTAGCCAGCTTCGCATTACCTGCTCAAGGTGTTTGCCGCGCGTGGCTTCTTCGCACGCATTGTTAAATATTTAATCACAAATTTAATGCGCGGTTTTTCAAATGGACTGAGTGACTGACGACTGCGTCTGTATTGAGTGTGTGACTGTGTGTATATATGTCTGCAGGTGTGTGTGTGTTGTGTTTTTCTTCTCAGTTTCTTGTTTGTTTTGATTTCCCTGTAAATTTGTCAATCAACACCCACGTGCGATGTCGTTAAATATGATTGACGTAATAGGCCGGAGAATGACAGTACGCGCCAAACCGCATACACACAATGACACTGCATGTGTATGTGTGTGTGTGTGTGTGTGTGCGTTGTACACAACCTGTTGGTGTAGCAAGATTTGCGTTTAATTATACCTGGAATTGTTATTGCTTGCGGCACTTAAGGCGAAAACTCAATTGTTGCCATTTCGTTTCTGAGGTTATGTAGTGGTTACAGTTACAATTGATAACAAGTAAGGAAAGCTGGAGTAAAAAGCACTCAACCCCAATATACCCTTCAACCAACCCTAAGAGTCAGAGATTTTCTCTTGAAATAAGATGCACTTTTTTTCTGGACATCCTTTAGAATGTTTGACAATTTGAAAAATTATTTTCAATTTTTGTGGGCGTGGCATTTAAAATTTGCACTTAACTTGTGTAGCAGCCAAACTGCATGAAATCTTCATGCCAAATTTGGTTTCTTTAGAATTTTTAATAACAGAAATCTGTGTGTTCACACAGACGGACAGACAGGTGGACAGATAAACGGACAGATAGACGGACAGACAGACAGACGGACAGACAGACAGACGGACAGACAAACGGACCGACGACGGACAGACAGACAGACGGACAGACAGACAGACAGACAGACAGCCGGACAGATGGACGGATAGACAGACGGACGACAGACAGACGGACAGACAGCAGACGGACAGCATACACAGACAGACAGACAGACGGACGGACAGACGGACAGACAGACAGATGGACAGACAGACGGACAGACAAACGGACAGACAAACGGACAGACTGACGGACAGATAGACGGACAGATAGACGGACAGACAGACGGACAAACAGATGGATAGACAGATGGACAGACAGACGGACAGACAGACGGACAGACAGACGGACAGACAGACGGACAGACAGACAGACAGACAGACAGACGGACAGACAGACAGACAGACAGACGGACAGACAGACGGACAGACGGACAGACAGACGGACAGACAGACGGACAGACAGACAGACAGACAGACAGACAGACGGACAGACAGACGGGCAGACAGACGGACAGACAGACAGATGGTCAGACAGACGGAGAGAGAAACGGACAGACAGACAGACGGACATGGCTCAATTGACGCGGTGAAGAGATATTCTTTAGATGTTCTTTGTGAAATGTGCCACGCCTCCTTTTTGTGATTGTTAGGTTAAGGTACTCCTTCGTCATTTTTCATATTAAACATTCGACTCGTTTATTTGTTTACTGATTTGGTTATTTACTAAACTTTAGAAAAACTATTAGAAATAAAAGCCCAGCCTAATCTAGAGCAATCAAACCTAACCTAAAAGTAACCTAACCTCAATTTACCGAAAGTAGCCCCTGTGCAGCTTTAACAAACACGCAGCTGCCCAAGTTCTTTATTCTACACTCCACTTGGACCTGAAGCATCCCCCGCACGTGGAGAGAGCAAAGTGAACAACCTACAAAAAGTCGACCCAAACAAACACTGCGAATGGGAAGGTAACTGCGACTGCGACTGCGACTGCTATTGTAACTGTTATTGTCACTGTGTGCTGTTTTCTTATGTAATTATTTCTTTTAATTCCCGAGCCTCGCTTCATTTGTGCAAACGTGGCAAGTTTAAAGTGGCAGCTGCAACAAGCTGACCCAAGTTGTGGCGCCCACGGGCGATGCTTCAACTCAAGCAACATGTTCCGTGTTCCTGTCTTATCTGCCCAGCACAATCGGCAGCGGGTCACAGTCAGCCAGCCTCCTTCCTTCAAGAAGTGGGGAGGGAGCGGGGGGAGGTGGGCGGGTGCTGCACAAGTTGCGTAGTGCAAATAAAAAAGTCGTAAACTGTGCAGAGTGTAAGCGAGAAAGTTGGCAGAATTAGAACGTAGCTTGTGCTAGTGGGGCGAATCAAGAGGGGGGAGTGGGGAGGTTGGGGAGGGGCCTGCTACTGCTTAGGGTGCCTGCGGTCAGTTTGCTGTGTATTGCTTATTTAATTTTACACTTGCTATGCGACCACGCACCGTGGCAGCTTCCCCCAGCTATGCCCATTGTGCTCTATAAACGCTTTGCTCTCCACTGTGCCCACTTCATTCCCCCCTCTCTCTCCCCCTCCCTCTCTCCCTCTGGGCCTATAGCCCCGATAAACGTTTTACATATGCCGACGCCACTTGGATTTGCTAGTCTACACCTAACTTCCCCCACTATCTCTCTCTCTCGCTCTCTCGCTCTCTCTCCGAGTATTGCCTTCTTTTTCTCCTGCTGCGCCTTCATTCCCTTCTCTCTCGCTCTCTCGCTTTCTCCGACTCTGGTCACGTTTGTAAAATTTTGCAAAAATTTATTTAATATTTTATTCTTCCTGTGGTGCGGCTGTTGCAGTTGCCGCTGCCTCTGCCTCTGCTCGCTGCCTCTGCTCGCTGCCTCTGCTGCTGCTTGGCTTTTGTTCGCTTTGGCTCAGCAATTTAGTGAAATATTTTGATTGCCAAACATGGCTGCCTTTAGCCATGGCGTTTGCATATGAATAACCGACAGCACTTAGCACACACACACACACCAGCACACACACTAGCACACACACACATGCTGCGACTGTATGCTCTAAACGGAAGTGGCAACATTGGCGCCACAGCAAAAGTTTTTGTCGCTGACAGGAAGTTGCAATTTTGTTTGCAATTTCCTTCGGAGCATGAGAGCGAGAGAGAGCGAGATGCAACAATTGTAAGCCCCCCCCCCTCCTCACTCTCTACCCCTTCCCTGCAGCCCTGCCAGCCTGTCAGCTTGTTTAGTTAACTAAGTTGCGGTTATTACGACAGAGGTACGAGCGCTTTACACGTGCGTGCTCAGCTGCAACGCCGACTTGCTGTCCCTCCCCCTCTCCCCCTCAGCCTTAGTTCATATTTTGTGTAGCATCAACTTTGCTGCCAAATTAATTTGCAACAAAAGTTGCCGCCGCTGCGCATTATACAAATTGAAATATGCAACAACAACAACAGCAACGAAATAGAAAAATCTGCGAAAAATATAAATAAAATGCAAATTGCAAAACATTATGCGTTTTAGTGCGGTCGGTTTCCGACTCCCCACTCCCCTTTCTCCCACTCTCCCTTTCTCCCTTTCACCCCCGTGTGATTTGCAGATTAATACGCGCTGAGTGGGTTCCTGTGTGGGCTGTCAACACGTTTCAATTAGCGCATATTGCCGCGCAAATTACAGTTGCAAATGATATTCGACAGCCATAATACAATAATATACTATATATATATATAATCGATGTGCAGTCTGTGCCATATGCAATTTGCAATATGCAATAGAGCGGGCAATAAAACTCACAAATCGCATCTCAATTGAGGTTGCCCATTTACGTAATCAATACACTGTCCAATTAATTCGGTTTAGACACAGAGCGAAAGAGTGTGAGAGAGAGAGAGAGCAATTTTCCACTTGTTATGTGATTATATTTTGCGAGGTTAAAGGGGTAAGCGTAGGCGGTGCAAATTTTGATCTAAAGTTTCTGGCATTGTGTGTTCTCAATTTCACATTGCAATTAAAAAGGTTTCTAGTTTATTATTGCAAGTAATTTCTAATTATCTTTAATATTCATTGTTCGAGAAGAGATTTTATATTAAATTTTAAGCAATTCTATTCTTGTTATACGATTCGAGCATTGAAAATGCTTAAAAACAGGCAGAAGGAGGCGTGGCAGAACCCACAAAGGGTCGATTGAGCCATGTCCGTCTGTCTGTCCGTCTGCCCCTTTGAACGTCTAGATCTCAGCTATTATAAAAGCTTGAGACACCAAACCTTCACATGAAGCTTCCTGATTACCATAGGTAGATCAATTTTATTTTCAATTTTTGCTGCCACGCCCACCGCCTACACAAATCGATAATTTACGATTATAAGGAGAAGTATTAAAGTTACAGCTTTCTGCTTTGGTATGAACATAGATGAGTGCAATATAAATCTATTCTATCCTATTATATAAAGTGTGATAATTCTTTTCAAAACTAGGCGAATGATATCTTAAGTCAGGCGCGCTTTCCTTACTTATTTTTCATTGCATAAATTCTTTTTGAAATCTTTAAGTCTTTCAAGAATTTTTTCTGAAATATTCTTAGGAATTTTATAATATTTTAATTTGATATTTAATAAATATTTTTAAATTTTTTTAATCGTATTTTTTTTTCTTACAAGAACTCTTGAAGCCTCCTCCTTCTTTGTAATCTATCTAAATTCTTTTCTTTATGGGGTAAATGATAAGCATATTTAAGTAGGTATTCTCGCAAAACTTTGAAGCCTTCGTGCACTTCATTTGCCTCGTTGAAGGCAAAAAAAAATATTGTTAATGCCGCCCCTCGAACACGCCCACATGGAAGCTGGCAAAACAAAAAAGCAAAACGAAGCTAAATATTTTTGTTTTTCTTCTCCCTCCCTTTGTCAACTGTCGACCAGAAATTATTTCACTTATTTATTTCCTCTTCAGAATTTTTATTTTATTTTATTTACAAAATATTTTCAATTGACGAGATTTGCTGCCAGGGACAACAACAAGTCGAGGATGCAGCTGGGGGCAGGGGCAGAGTTTCTCGATTATTATTATGTTGTTGTTGTTGTTGTTGTTCATGAAGTTTTGAAGATTCCTAGGAGGGGAGGGACGGAGGTCATAGGTCAGCTGGCAACGCATACTTTTTGGACATAATTTGCTCAATCATTTGCATAATTTTCCCCAGAAACAGCCGCTTGTCCCTACCCACCAGACCCTCCCCTTCATCCTCTTCATCCTACGCTGACTTTGCTCTTCCTTTTGCATCTCGTTAAGGGAAAAATATTGGGGGAAAAAAATGCGATACAAAGACAAACAAACAAAAATTTGGATGGCGCTCGGAGTGAGTGAGGCAGCGTGTGTGTGTGATAAGAAGTTAAGGAGATTTTCTGTTGCATACTTTGTGGCTACAACACATGCCACACACACACACGCACACACACACACACACGCTTATGCGTATGTAAATGTATTTTGAAAAATAATTGTGTTTACTCTGCTTAAAGCGATCAATGAGAGAGGAGAGGGTGGGGGTAGGGGCAGGGGGAACTTTCGAAAAGCAGCGGAGATTAGACATGCGTGTGCTTGTCTCCGCTAGACACATTAACAGCAACTGCAAGTCAGCGTGGGTGTGTGTGTGCGAGTGCGTGTGTACTTACTGCTTGTTTATACTTAAGAGGGAATCGTTAATTTGGCGCATCGATATACAGAATAATCGATTTAAGCGGCAAGCATCTTTGAGCATAAAGTGGGCTGGCTTATCGTTTTGTTATTTATTTATATTTTTGTTTATTACTTACTTAATTATTTATTATTTTTTTTATTTATTTATATACTCATTTATTTCTTTATCGATATATTTATTTTGTTATTTATTTGTTTAATTATTATTATTTTTTTATTTCATTATTTCTTTGTTCATTCATATATTTGTTTGTTTTTTTTTTTCTTTTTTTTTTAGTTTACTTTTTATACGATTGCAAATGGTATATTCATTTTGGCCAGAATTTCCAACGAACCTTAGGAGACATCTCCGACCCTTTAAAGTGCATATATTCTTAATCAGTATCAATAGGGCAGTCGAACCAGCCATTTCTGTCCGTCTGTCCGTCCGTCTGTCTTTTGTAATGCAAACTAGTCCCTCAGTTTTAGAGCTATCTTAATGAAACTTGGTATAAATGTTTCTTATTGCTGCACGCTGTAAATAAGTCAGAAAGAGCCGAATCGAACCGATATATCGTATAGCTGCCATAGAACCTATCGGTCGAATTTTGTTATTTTTTAAGATATCGCTGTGAAACTTTTTCGATATATGGGTAAGTATGCCTTTTAAAGTCTGTCAAAGTTTGATCGAAATTGGACCGATATATCGATAAGCTGCCATAGAACCTATCGGCCGATTGAATATGTGGAGTAACTGCAATGGTATAAAACCATCGGCGTGCCGAAGGTAGTCCTTCTTACTTGTTTAATTATTTATCTGTTTTTATTGATATATTTATTTTTTAGTTAATTATTTATTTATTTAACTATTATTTTTATATTAATATATTTCTTTATTTTATTTATTTATGCATTTCTTTATTTATTCATTTACTTATTTATGCAATTATTGAAATTTTGTAGTTAATTAGTCTATAAGCTTTATATAATCCGGTTAAAGAGAATTTCTGGTGCGGAAAGCCCCCTTAAATAATACAATAAAATTTAACCAATTTACTAGATACCCTGTAAAGTCAGTTGAGCCCTTTATATAGTCCCTAAATCCATAACTCTTTCCCTTTAGCTCCCAGTTACCCCACAATTATTGCTCAGACGAACATAATCTACAAACAGTTATCAAGCTTTGTCTCTTACCTTATGCCGTTACTTAAAAGGCAAAATATTGTTGCATTTGGTGTTGTGATGTTCCAAAAAGGTATTTCAGCTGCTCATGTGATTATCGAACAGAAATCCCCTAGACTTTTCACTTGCCCACTTTGTGTGCTGGTGTCGCAGTCACGCCCCACACACACATACACAGAGAGACCATCAGGTGTGGCATGAAGCAGGCAGATCGGAAAAAAAAGAAACAGTCAGACACAGGACTAACTGAAGCTTCTCTTTCATGCAGCTGCCTCCCTCCCCCCTGCCAATCCTTTGGCTATGTAGTTGACCATGTCACAAGGCACAGCATTCTGAGCATTTCAATCAGAGGGCTACCCTAGCCCCCCCCCTAACCCCCAGCTCTGCCTCTGTTTGGCATGTGATGCAAATGCCTTAACTCAACTGGACTTGATGCTATGCACATTCCCAGGCGTGGCCACAGCCCAGGCAGGAGCAGCAGGCGGAGCAGCTTGGACTGGCTACAATTGGTTTAAAATTTAACTTTTGGCTCGATTTCAATGTGCGAGGCGAGGCGAGGCGAGGCGAGTCGATTGCGAACTTCGTTTGCCAAGCCAATTTCCAAAAGCTTTCCCTCTCTCTCTCTGTCTCTGTCTCTGTCTGTCTGGCGCGCCCCTCAATCCCCCAGCGAGTCCGGGGGAGAGCTGCTGTTGAGCTTGTAAATTTGCGTCAATATTTAAACAAATTTTTAGCAGAATTTTCCGATTTTTTTTTTTTTTTGTTTTTCTGTTGCCTTTCTGTTTTTTTGCCTGCCAAACCACTCGAGTCATTTGCCATGCAAACTTAATTACATTTTCATTGGGTTTTTCGCAAAGTAGTTTTGTAGTTGTAGTTGCCGTGGAAAGCGAAGCTAATTCACTTTGCTGCGTAAATATTTAACAGCATCAGACACAGACACATTGCCAAACAAATGCTGCATGAGCATATATACCATATATAGCATATAGCATATGCATGCATGTATGTGTTGCTATATGCTGTGTCTATCTGCGAAATTGGAATTGGGTAAAATTAGGTCTCAACTCGTTTTCAAATTAAGCTGCCACTCATGGCGACACTGACGCAAATTGAAATTTATTGCAGCAAAATGATTATTTAATAACAATTGTCATAGACAGGCGGCAAGTCCCATTGCCAGTCGCAGTCGCCGTCGCAGTCCCAGCCTGAGTCGACCCTGACAAGATGCCACTGCACTTTTCATAAATATGCATGCCACATTGGAGTGGCAAACTTTTCTCTCTCGCTGTCTCGCTCTAAGACTCTCGAGCTTCCGGCCTCTATGTGATTTGTGACGCTTTTCTTCAATGTGTCTGTGTGAATGTGCTGCTTGTACCCTGTAATCAAGCAACAGAGTTGAAAACTATTGACTTTGTTTGTTAAAGTGACCGCTTAACAGAGGTGTCTGCTTAAGAAGTTTGTCCGCTTAACAGAGGTTTTCTCAAGTCATTTTTTTAAAACTTGTATGGGTCAATTTGTGTACATGTGTTACTTGTACCCTGTAATCAAGCAACAGAGTTGAAAACTATTGACTTTGTTTGTTAAAGTGACCGCTTAAGAGAGGTGTCTGCTTAAGCAGGTTGTCCGCTTAATAGAGGTTTTCTCAAGTCATTTTTTTAAACTTGTAACTTAAATTTCTTCAAATCGATGGGGCATTTGTGACATGTGTTGTATTCCTGTACCGCTTAAGAGGTGTCTGCTTAAGCAGGTTGTCCGCCTAATAGAGGTTTTCTTAAGTCATTTTCTTAAAACTTGTAACTTAAATTTCGCCTTCAAATCGACTAGGCAATTTGGCCTAATAATCCAAGCAAACTTTTAAGCTCATAATTCAGTGCCATATTTCGTTACAGGGTGCTCAAAGTTCGCACACGCTTGACTTTTGACTTGACTCTGCTTGTTGTAACTGTAATTGTAACTGTCATGTTGCCGCCTCGTGTCAACTCACAGTTAGAAAATTGAAATTTATTTGCATTTTTGATTTGCCCGTCGTCATAAATATGCACACTCAGTGCAGGAGCGAAAGAGAGGGAGAGACAAAGAGAGAGAGAGAGAGAGAGAGTGAGGCAATCTTACTGCCATTTGATGGGATTTTTTAATGAAGCTTCACTTGAGTCGAAGCGAGAAAATGAAGAAGGAGAAGTAGAAGAAGAAGCCAAAGAGGGCGCATTAATTGCTCTGCTCTCTGATCCGAGAAACTTCAGCGAGTGTTTTATCTGTCTACCTCATCCATCCGCTTTAGCTACTCGTATTACCAGTGGCTATGTGTAAATAATGCACAAGAGTCGCCAAGTTCATCAGAGTTGGAAGCCATGCCAAGGCCGTCGCCGTGTGAGCTCTGATTGAAATAGAAACCGAAAAGGATTTCGCACTGCCACAAAAGGATTGTCCAAAGCACTTTGACATGGCTTACACCCGGTGGAGTCAACCCTTCTGCTCCTGCTCCGCTTCCCTTCCCTTTAGACTAGACAAAACTTGTGTGGCAGACAAATAAATCCATGGCCAGTGCGAGAGCAGAGCCCAAGCAGTAGACGAGGCAAAAATAAATGAATTTTATTATGGCAAATATTTGTATCGATTGCCTGGGCCAGATTTGCTATATTTATGCTTGACTATTTACAGGTTATGTTTGTTTTTACTCAAGTATAAAGTATACACCTTTCCCTTTCCTACAATCTTGATTGACTGCACGTGTCCGCAACATAATTCACCACCCACATTAGACACCCTCACGTTTTGTTCTCTATTTATCTTATCATGCATCTTGAGAATCGAACTTGGCTTTCATTTCCACAAAAGCTGCGCGTCACTTAACATCATTTGTTCAACTCCAGTTGGGGGTTTTCTGTTCTCTGTTTTCTGTTTTCTGTTTTTTTTTTGGCATTTTCTGTTGCTGTTTTTGGTTTTGTTTTACCGACAGCTGCTGTTGCTGCTACGACAGGGGAATTTCTTACGCTCTATTTCACCCTCGTTCTTCTGCTTGTGTTCATTTGGATTCCCGTTTGCAATCGCATTTTCATTCTGATTCGTGGTATTCCCACACAAATGTGCGTCGAAATCATAAATTACTCCGAGAAGTATGCAACATAATACCAGAAATTTGTGTAAGCGCATCCCCCGACCCGCTCACTTCATCCCCTTTCGCAGAGTTCGCTTCCTGCATGCGACCGGAACCCCAAGCCAGGCAGCATTACGAGCGTACAACAACCCTAAGCGCATTTACCCCGCACAACCCTGCAGCAGTTGTGTTGTTGCTCTGCTCTGCTCTGCTGTGTCTGGAGTAAAACGTTAACTAACGTTTGCTTTAAACGTTATAAATAAATAAAGTAGCTAAACGAATCCCCCCCTCTCTCTCTCTCTCTCCCTCTCTCGCTGCTCTTTTGAGCCTTGTTTAAATATCTGCAATACTAATGAAAATTGCATGCTATGCATGGCCAAAGGGTATTGAACTGCAGCCGATAGTATCGCATACTATCGTGTACAACTATTTGCACACTACTTCTCTATTGTGAATTGAATTTGTTTGATGGCATTTGCAAATAGAAAACGTGTTGCTTCCACTTTTTTGTGCTGCGGATCAGAATTCGGAAACATTTGATATGCTTAAATGCGCTTTTGTTTCAATTTCAATGGTTAAGTTTTTGCCACATTTATTTACTTCCATTGCCGAGTACGTGGAGTAGTAATTGACAGCCGAGTGAGAGAGAGAGAGAGATGCCTGCACGGTATTTAAACAAATATGCGGGATATTTAATACACACACACACACATATCTGGTTTGATGTGTGAAATAAACAAAGAATTTGCAAATATTTTGTAAATAAAATATATGTATATTCAAAAATTCTAGGCTCAGCTTGAGATTTGCAAATAACTTTGGTTTTTTTTTCCTTTTTCCTTTTCAAAAAACATATTTATTTTTCCATAAAAATTATTTACAAATTGCAAATGAAATTCAAAGTATTTTCCAAAATTCAAAAAGGGATTTTAATTATTGCTCCGGGGGGGAGTTCGGAGGGGAAACCTTTTGCGATTGACTGCCCTCAATTAAATTGCCCCAACAATGGCTGCACAATCAGCTCAAGTTGAGCGCATCAAGTGCTGCTCTCCCTCTGTGTGTGTGTGTGTGTAGGGGAATGCAAAGTCTGCTTGGCTTACCCCAAAAATAAATTCGAGTAATTTTTCACTTAATTCCTTTTCGCTTTTTTGCTGCACGTTTCAGGTTTAGTTTTTGCGCTTGCCACTTCAACAATTATTTGATTGAGTTGCATAAATCCATTCACAGTGAGGCTGTGTGTGTACGTGTGTGTGTGTTATAAATTTATGTATAGAATAAATGCTCAATATTCATAGAGCAAGACAGCTCTATCTGGCTCTGGCTCTGCCTCTGGCTCTGCCTCTCTCGCTATCTGATTCACAGACGAGCTCACTAATTGCACGCGGTGCCGCATACGCAGGAGATAGACATGAATATCGCCCACGTAGCCATGTATCTACCCCTCCTACGTTCTACGCCCCTGGGATTTGAAGCAGCGTAAGTGGACGAGTGTGCAGCTCAGAGAGAGAGAGGGAGCGGGGGGCGAAGCTGGGGTACGCTCATTTAAATTTCATGCTTATTGCCACAAAATAGCTCAGTTGCCTGTGCAGGGGCTGAGGTAGAGGGGGGCACTAGCTGCAGCCTGCAAATGTTTTATATGGCGAGTGCGACGAGTATTCCATGACAGGCGACGACAACGAGGCGAGTCGAGGCGAGGCCGAGGCCAGCCAACCAAAAAACAAGCTCGGGGAAACACCAAAATAACACCAGGGGATGCTCATGTGTGCGTGTGTGTGTGCGAGTGTGTGTGCCTGCCGAGTGTGTGTGCGCTTGGTTAAGCTTTCAAGTAAAAATAGCAAAAATGCTGTCAACATAATAACGAAATTTTAACGCGCTCTGCGACCGACTCGACTCTCGACGGTCGACGGTCTGGCAACGCCAGCATTTCAACGCATCAAGTGATTTTTATGCCATGCAGCAGTTGCAGCAAGCCCGTGGGGTAGCTTGGGCTGCGCACTCAGGCAGTGAGTAGGGATTCTCTCTCTCTCTCTTCCTGGCAACCCATGGCCCTCTTCAGGCAATTACAGGGTATGCTCGTGCATATAATCCCCTGAAATGTATTACTATTATAACGCGTTTGCTGCTTTTTTTTCGTTACTGTGCGCAAAAATGTTGGAAAAACGCAGGGCAAACTAAAAACAGACACACAGAAATAAATAAATTGGCGTCGCGTTGGCGCTTCTCGTTGTTGTTGTTGTTGTTGTTGTTGGTAGGCAGACAGGATAGCCCAGGAGCTGCGAGCAGGACAACAGCAGGATGCATGGACACAGTCATTGCAGGCAGCGGAGTGATGCAACTTGAAGCTGTCTGCGGCGGCCACGAACAGAGCCAGCACCCTCTCCCTCTCTCTGCTCCGACTCCACTCGAATTGTACGAAAAAAGTTGCAGGAATAAATTAAATTTGTTTGGGGGGTTTGAGGTGGGTGGAAGGGGGGGAGCGGGAGTAGAGGATTTCGTGAGGATGCAACGTTCAGGTTACTGTACACTTGTCTCTGGCAAGTGTATTTAATTTGGACTCCCCCCACCCCATTTTAAGCTGCGTTCTTACGGTATATCAAGCAATTTGTGTCCGTTTGTCCGTATGAACGCGCAGCTCTGCGTTATAACAAGTGCCAGTGTGACCAAATTTGGTGTGCAGCTGCTGCTATGTCATATGCAGCTAGCGCATATTTCAAATTTTGAGTGGCACCATCAACTGGCTGGTAAAAGGGTTTTTCGTCTGCCAGCAAGCGTGTTTTTGCAGTTTAAAGACAGACAATCGATTGCGCACGCTTTAAGTCGTTAGCCAACACTGATTGGCTGCAGCTAATATCAATAATCCTGCAGGATCTTCAACTTTTATTTGTCTGATTGCAGAGAGAGAGCGTAAAAGAGAGCGAGCCAGTGCAGCCAGTGAAGTGTAACGCACGTGACTGTTGACACTCGCAGCCTGTCGCAGGGTTGTCCAGGTGATAAGCGTGTAGGGTTGCCGCCGCCTTCAAAGGCAAACGCCAACGTACAAAGGCGCATCGACCTATCGACGTGCTAATATGCAGCTGCCTCAGCTTTGCTCGCCCATTTGAAGGCCGACTGATTCGCCACTTGAGCGTGCAATTGGCCATGCAGCAGCGAGTAACAGGGATAACAACAATAGAAAGAGAGGGAGAGGGAGAGAGAGGGAGAGGGCATGATTTGGCGCACTTGAGGCAAGTGACGATGCTTTACAACTTATAAAGCAATTGTGCGAGCGAGCTTCAAAGCAAGCACAGGACGTAGCCGTTGAAATTGCCATGGCTACACCCCGTTTTAGCCCCCCCCCCCTCCCACTCTCTCCCCTCTGCCTGCACACTTTGGCAATTGCAATGAAAATGGAAATTAAATAAAACAGCGACAAAAGGCGACGTCGACAATGGCCACCTGGATTAGCACGTGGAGCGGAGGCAAGGCAGGGCGAGCTGGCAATGGCCATGGCTAACGATGCTCGTTGCTGCTGGTGTTGCTGGTGCTGCTGCTGGCTAACGGTTAACGGCTAACGGTAACGGCAGTCAAATATAATTATGGCCATAACAAAATGGAGACGTTGTGTTGCGTCCATTGCGTGGTCGCACAATGGGCTGAGCCGCAGAGCGCAAAGTGTCAGCGCAAGGCAGAAACAAAGGCAAGTCTTGCGCTTTATATTCCCCTCTCTCTCTCTCGCTCTCTTCCTTGCTCTCTCTCTTTCCCACTGCCGGCAAATGATTATCATTTTTAAAAGTTGCCTGGTCGCTTCGCTTGTTTAATTAAGCCGAAGCCGAAGCCAAAGCAGCAGACGTACCAGGGGATTGCTTTCAGGGGCTTGCCGCCCAGCGAGGGTGGTTTAGTCAGTTCTGCGCGACGCGCCCCCCCAGTCTGCTTGATTGCCACTCAACGGGGGATTTAAAATATGCGACAGGCGTTGCGAGCAAAGCAATCGAAGCGTGGCGTCGCAAGGAGATTCCCAGCGAAAGTGCCTGGATAAACTGGCAGGTTGCCCCTCCCTCTCTGCTACCTCTCCTCCTCCTCTGGCAGCGACCACTTAAACCAGCTACACGTGTTGTTGTTGCTGTTGTTGTTGATATTTATTATTTACCCTTATTGCCTCGTTGCCTTGTTACCTTCTTGTCCCGGCGTTGAAAACGAAATCAAAGTTTGTCGCTCACCTTCGAATAGTTGCTCAAATATGTCAACAATGAACGACGACGACGATGGCGATGGCGATGGCGACGGCGTTGGTGGCACAGAAATTTGCCAGACTGACGCAATTTATGGCCCCAGTTGACATTTTGTTGCAATAACCCGCAGCAACTTGTGCAGCAGAGGCAGCAGAGGCAGCAACGGCACGAGCCATGGCCAAAAGGAAGCGCAGGAAGCAGCATGTTTCATATTTTGCCAAGATGCAGCAAGCAGTTACTTCTTGCATCTCCCTCTCTCTCTCTATCTCTCTCTCTCCTCCCACGCCTTGCTGCACTTATCTAGCCACAGCAAAAATAAATGGAAAATTGTTTTGAAAAAAAATTGTGGCAACAACGCAAGTAGAAGCAGCCAAAAACGAATGTGTCCTCGTCTTATTGTTTAGTTTGTTGGTAACAAGCTGAGCAAGAAGTGGCAGAGGGAGTGAGGGAGAAGGAGGTGGGAGAGGGGAGGGGAGAGGGAAGGGAAGCCGCTGCATTACCAGTAGAAGCTACCGCGTACACGTGTTTGCGCTTGAGCCGCGCTGCAGGATATGCAAGCGCCTAGGGCTAGGCACTTTCTAACTGTGCAAGGGGGGAGGAGAGAAGGAACAGAGGGGGAAGGTAAAGGAGGAGATAGAGGAGGAGATGGAGAAGGAGATAGAGGAGGAGATAGAGGAGGAGCTAGAGGAGGAGATAGAGGAGGAGATAAAGGAGGAGCTAGAGGAGGAGATACAGGAGGAGCTAGAGGAGGATGGTAGAGATGGAGATAGAGGAGGAGATACAGGAGGTGATAGAGGAGACGATAGAGGAGGAGAGGGAGGAGGAGATACAGGAGGATATAGAGGAGGAGATAGAGGAGGAGATAGAGGAGGGTGGTAGAGATGGAGATAGAGGAGGAGATAGAGGAGGAGATAGAGGAGAAGATACAGGAGAGGATAGAGAAAGATATAAGGATGATGCTAGAGATGATAGAGATGGAGTAGGAAGAGAGGCAGTAGGGAGATAAAGGGTAGAAACAGAGGGAGTAGGGGGAGACGAAGAAGACGGAGAAGAAGGAAAAGATAAGAGAGAAGGGGGAAAGGAAGAGAGGGTGTAGAGAGAGAAGGTAGAGGGAGAATAGCAGGAGTGAGTGAGGAAATCCTTAGAGGGAGAGGAAAGTACAAGTAGGAGCAGCTAAAACAGAGAAAACACAGGCTATGAAGGTAGATGAAAAGGGGTAAGTAGAAGAAATATAGGGAGAGGTAAGATAAGCAGGCTCAAATAAGAAGGAGAAAGAAAAGAAGCTGGAGCTAGAGCTGGAGGAAGCCACAGAAGGAAAGGGAAGGGAAGAAGTAGATAGATGAACAGGAGTCAGAGGAAAACGATTGTGAGACGTTAAGGCAGATGGAGAGGAAGCAGGAGATTGAGAAAGAGGAAAGGAGAGAGAGACAGAGAAGAAATGGGAGAAGAACAGAGAAAGAAAGGGAAGATAGACTAGAAGCTGGTAAAACGAGGAGAAGTCCAAGAAGCAACAGAGCAGCTAAGAAACGATAAAGAAGAAGCTGCAAGAGAAGCAACAAGAGCAGCTGCAGAAGCATAAACAGCTAGAGGCTGTGGCTAGGAGAGAGTCGAGGGGCAGAAGAAGCACAATCCGAGTAGAGCATGGAGCATGGAGCGGAGTAGCTGCATCAGCCTTGAGTGAAAAATATTGTGTGCTGGCCAAGTTAATGTGTGTTTACGTTTACATTTGGCTTTACCCGCTGTAAACATGTAATTTGCAACAGGGTCACCACCTATGGCAGGCAGCAGGAGAGGAAGGGATGGAGAGGGGCCCCCCCCTCTGTGAGGGCAACCTTCGGCGCTGCAGCGGACATGTGGTGGCTTAGCTGTCACTGACGGCGCTGCGTTCTGCACACGCAGCTGCTTGTTTGTGGCCATGGAGAGGCAGGAGAGGGAGGAGCAGGAGGAGGAGCAGCAGAGGAGGAGGGAGCGTAGCGAGGTGAGCTATAGCTGGCAAAGGTGCAAGCTGGTGAAAGGCAGCTAAACAGTCGCAGTTGGACATTTGTTTGCATGACGCTTAATGGCAGCCAGAAGCCAGAAGAGGGATGAGAAAGAGAAAGAGAGAGAGACAAATGGCCGCATTTAACGGTAAATTGGCACGTGGCGCCGGTAGCAGAAAAACAACTGATAAATACGAAATGTGTTGCAAAAATGGCGGAAAATTATATAGAAATCTATGGCGAAACTCGATGGAAACCGTTGGATATAAAAGACAAAGCCAGCGATGATTGTCGGTTTGGGGTTGAAGCAATAAAGCAAGGCGAGAGGGAAGGGGTAACTGTATCCCTAATAAAAGTAGTAAACATTTTGCAATTGGCGGAAAACTAGCTAGAAAGGCTAAGTCAGCTGGAAATGTATCAGTTTTGCTTTGCCATAAGTGCCCAGCTAAGTTGCCTCTTTAAATGGATGGACAGCTACGTCAATGAGATGCAGAAATAAATGCGCGACAATAAAATGCAAAAACAATAAGAAACAGAAGGGGAAGAGGGGGAGCGAGAGAGAAAGAGAGAGAGAGAGAGAGAGAGTTAGGGGGGGCAGTTACGCAAGCGAAACAAGCGACGCGCACAGCCAGCGACAACTTCATTACGCGTGATTTAAGGACAATTGTAGCCGACACCTAACAGAGGCAACATTTTTGGGGCACAGCCAGAGGGGGGAGGGGGTAGGTAGAGGGGCGTGGCCGGGGGGGGGGTAGGTGTCGCCGGCAGTTTTGTGCGTCAGCAGCGTCCCCCAATGCCAGCCACGCCTGCTCGTTTGCAGCACTGGCTCTACCTCTCTCTCTCCCTCTCTATCTCCCTCTCTCCCTCACTCTTTCCCTCTGTCTCTCTCTCTCTCTTGCTACCATTCTGCGCTCTCTTGCTGCTGCGTTTTATTTATTTAAACGCATTTGCGTAAATTATCATTTTAAATTGCTCTCAGAGCGAGGGAGCAGGAGAAAGGCAGAGAGAAAGGGAGAGAGAGAGAGGGAAAACAGAGAGCGAGCGAGCGAGAGGTAGGTAGAGCCCTCAAGGTAGCCGCGCGGCAAGCTGCAGAGTAGCAGAAGCTGCTGGCAACTGCCTGTAATATATAAATAAATGAATGTTGCGTATACGCACCGTGTGCCCCCATCGCCGCCTTCCCTGCCTGAGTGATGCCTGCTGCCTCATTTTACTCACTTTACAATGACATTCGCAATGTAATTTAATGAGTCGCAATCTTGTACTCAAACTGCCTGACACTTCCTGTAGCAGCCCCTCCCCCTCCCCCTCCCCCTACTCCCTCTCTAGCTACGTCCATGTGCAACTCAAGATTGATGTTTGGGTTTCTTGAATGGTTACAAATAATTCGCTCATAATGATGTTTCAAGTGTGCCACGCCCCCCCTGAGGCACTTGACCAATCCCAATCCCAAGCCGGCATCCCTCCGTTTGTGCTGACCATGACTTTATTATGATTCGGTTTCAACTTAATTTGCGGCAAGCTTCGCCATTTGCGCCACACATGTGAGAATTGCCTGGCGATTTTTGCGCACGAGCGACGCCTCAACCGAAGGCGACGCAGCAAATTTAAGGCGCGACGCGTCCTTCAAACTGGAGCAGCAGTTAAAGTGGGTAAACCAGTGGGGGGTGGAGAGGTGGGTGGAGTGCGGCTCGTCGTGCCGTGGTCATGAATGCCAAGTGGGGCAGCCACGGCTAAAGGAGTCGCCGCTCGCCTTGGCAAGTAAATCACTCCAGCTTCAGTCGCAGCCTCAGCCTCAGCCTCAGCCTCAGCTTGCAGCAGCAGCAGAACGCGCTGCCATTTTGATTTAGCCCGAGAAGAAGGTGACTAACAAAGGCAGCCAGTTGGAACCGATGGATCGAGGGGGTATCCCTCCTTCTGGCGCTGGGCACGCAGCAGTGAAATATATTTCTGCTTGGACCGCACAATTTTTCTTGCTTTGGCCGTGGGTCGAGGGCTGAAAGCGTTTTTTGAAAAATTGCCTGCTACTTTTTCGAAGTAGAAGGGAGTAGGAGGAGGGGGGGGGACTTTGGCACGTCGTGAAGCGCATCACGTCGCCGTCAAGGTGAGCCCAAGTGCTCATAATGATGATGTCACCAGCCTAATGATGACTGACTTGCCGAAACTGGCCCTGGGAACGCATCAGCCTGGCGAGGGATGAGGCGTGCTTAACTAGCTCAAAGACAGGCAGAGAGAGAGAGAGAGAGAGAGTGGGAGGGAGAGGGAGTGCGGAGGAGAGACTAAGATTGACGCAGCAGAGATTCGCTTTGGCTTTATGAGCGCCCGAGAAAACTTTCGCGTTTTGGCCTAATGAGCTTTTAATAAAACTCAAGCTGCAACTTGTTCGATGTGGCACACACGAAGGCAGATGAGAGAGGGGAAAGGGGGAAAGACTGGGAAGGAGAAGGAGAGTTTCTTGGGGTGGCTACGCACGTGTTGGAAAGCAGAGGAAGTGAGGAGACTAGAAGAGGCCCAAAGAAGGCAGAAGCTGGGGAAGTCTAGGACTAGGGAGCTAGGGAGATACCAGGGGAGAGATGAAAGAGGAAAAGCAGAGGAAGAAACGGAAGAGGAAGAAGGTGATGCATGAGAAGCAAGACAGTGGAAGAAAAAGAAAAGGGAAAGAAGTAGGAAAAAGCAAGGAAAGGCAACGAAATTTGAAAGGAAGCCAGAAAAGAGGAGAGTGCTAAAGAGTAGGAGGCGTAAGAAAGAGTAAAGATAGGAAGGAGTGAGGAGGAAAAGGGGATTTCCTTCTAGAGGAATGTGACAGGGAAAAAGAGAGAAAGAAAGTAGAGAGGAATATTCAAGGAAGAAAAGAGAAAGAAGACAGTAAAGAGAAGAGTGCTAAAAAGTAGGAGGCGTAAGAAAGAGTAAAGATAGGAAGGAGTGAGGAGTGAGGAGGAAAAGGGGATTTCCTTCTAGAGGAATGTGACAGGGAGCAGAGAAAGAGAGAAAGAAAGAAGAGAGGTTATGAAAGGGAGGAAAGGAAATGAAGAAAGTAGAAAGAAAGGAGAAGAAAAACGACAACGAGAAAGAAAAAAGAAAGAAACCAGAAGAAAAGAAAAGCCAAAAAAGAAGAGGGAACAAAGATCGAAGGCAGGAGACAGCAGAAAGAACGTAGGCGAAAGAGGTTATAGAAAGTATAGTATATCAAAGATCAGGGTAGAAGGAATGAAGGAGGAAAGATAAGGCAAGATCAGTAGCAAGAAAGAAGACATAAGCATTGGAAAAGGAAAGAAAGGGAAAGAAAGAAGATGAATGACCAAGAAGAAGCAGCAAATGAGGAAGTGGAAACGATAGCAGGACAAAGGAAGAAAAGGAAAATGTAAAGGAGCAGCGACACGAGGCCAAAATGAAACAGAGGGCAGGGGAAGGGGTAGGGGATAGGCGGGAGTATGAAAGTTACGGGGCCAAAGATGAGAATGAGGCACACGCTGAAACACTTTGGTCTGCTGTGCATTTGAGCGCAAAACTTATTTCTGTCACGGAAATTAAATTTGCTCCGGCCTCGTCGTCGACTAAGGCTCTTTGCCTAAATCATGCCCGACAGTGCGAAGGAAGGACGACGCAAAAAAACAACGAGAGCCCAGCAAGGAAGCAGCAACCTCAGCTCCAAACCCAACCCACACGCCAGAAAAACTTCGCACAACTTCACAGGCCAAAGGCAGCACACTCCCTTCTCTGCTCACTCCACTCCCCACCCCTACTCCGCCCCTCACTGGGCCGACCACGTTGCTTGTTCTCGCCTGCTAAGGCGACAATTATTCGCTTTTAATCTCTTTTGAACGTCGCAAACGTGCTCAAAATTCTCAAAATCTTCGAGAAGAACTTGTAGGCTGAAGCAGAGCAGTGAAGGGGGAGAAAGGGGCGGAGACTGCCCTGCCAGGGTGTGGCAGGCATTGCAGCTAAATGTTTCATTTACCCTAAAGAGATTCTCTCGCTTCTCTCTCACTCTCTGAAACTGATTTAGCTACGCCAAAGGCAGCACTTTGAATGGGTCAAGTGTTGCTTATTGAGCCCCCCCTGCTCTGTGACGCCCCTGGCCAAGAGAGAGCACAAAGCCTGCGCCTGCTAAATTAGCCCATAATCCATGGGTGAAGCTGGGGCAGGCAAATGAATCGCAGCTTCAAACCAAAGCTTACAACTCAATTCTCGTTAATTTGCCTCCCCCTTGCCGAAATCTGGCAGCAAATTTTGATGCTGCACACAGAGAGAGAGAGGGAGAGACAGAGAGCTGTGGTCAGGCAGCCGCGACAGGCTCAACAATTGTGTTGACAGCGGCGGCGATGCGATGCAGCCAACAAACAAACCGCGCAACAAGGCCGCAACAAAACGAGGCACAGGCAACAAAAATGCAACACAACAAAGCGGGAGGCAGAGAGAGAGGGGGAGAGAGGGGGAGAGAGACCACGCAGCTGTAATGACAATCGACAACAATTACAATCAAAAAAGCTCAACATGCAAAATGAAGCCATTGAAGGGGAGCAGAGGAGGCGCAGAGCTGGAGGGAACAGGGGGGGCAACAGTTGAGCCAGTTCGGGGCGTCATGCAGTCCAGGCCATAATTACCTTTCCGGGGGCGGGTTGTCAACGCGGCGCGGCAGCGGCTGCCACAACATTGTAATTTTGATGTGTTGGCCACAGGGTGGCTCAGGCACACCAGTCACACCCGACACACCCGACATACCCGAGACAGGGCGCGCACAATGTGGAACGATGTGCAGCGTGCTGGGCGAAGTCAATAGCTAAAATATTCGCTACATGACAGGTCGGCAAGTTGATTGCCTCATTTATTTTTCAATTACGACATTTATCCCGTCAGCAAGGACAGCAGCAACAGCAACAACAGGCAGCGAGGGCAGCTACAACAATTTCGTGCAATATAAAAAGCAATGCGAGACTAATTAAAAAATTCAATGAATAAATGAGAAATCACAAAACTCATTAGTCGCTGGCCAAATGACAAGGCAATAACGGCCACAACAACAACAACAAACAACTTCAGAGAGCAACCATTATAATAATAATGACTTACCCAACCAAACTGAAACGAAATCAAATGACCCGCAATAACAACAATGATAACGATAGCAGCCACAACAACAACAACAACAACAGCGGCAACGAATTGGGGGAAAATGGAAATGGGAAATCGAAATGGAAATGGAAATGAAACTTAATTGATAGGTAGATCAACCTGCTTTATGACTTGAATTGACGATTGCCTGGGCCAAGGTAAACTTGAGCAGCGCCTCGCAGAGTTGAGTGCATAATAAAAAGCAATAATCGAATACATGTAGTTGCAAATTATCGATAAATCTACCTGATACTCTCCTTCTACCTCCGTGATAAATTCTTGAAATTTTTCGCAAATTTCACTTAGCATTTCAAGTTAAAGTGGGCATAATTAGTTTGTAGCCGTTTTAATTGTAATTAATTTGTAATATACCCTGTAATGGCAGAGGGTGCGCGCAAAGTGAGTGTATTAAGTGTGTGAGAAAGTGCAAAATAGCTGCGCTAGATCATGCAACAAAGCGAACATGCTAGTCACAGTTTTTATACGCAGATCTCTGCTATCTTTATAGCCTTCCATATTAAATTTTGTATACAGACACCCTAATGCTAAATGCACTTAAAATTATTTTAATATACTCGGAAACACTTTAAACTACTCCGAAAATCACTTTTTGTCAACTAACCCCAAAGTTTCCCTATGGAATTTTTTTTTTTCAATTTAAATGTTAAAACCTTCATTTATTTTTATATAAAATTATTTTAGATTTATAAAATCTTTTTCAAATTGATTACAGGGTATCTCTTAGTCGATTACCTACTCCAGTCTTTTCCTACTTGTATCAGCTTATTAATTATGACATTCATGGAGATGATTTAAATCAAGAAAAAAAAACGACAATTTTCGCATTTATTTCATCAGGCAGCTATCAATTTTTTTCTCGCCTCTCAGCCTCAAACGCAGAAGAATTTTAAATGAGTGCGACAACATTTAATGGAACTCAAAAAAATAACGCAGGTTTTTTTTAATTGCTTCTCATTGTAATAAATGGCAAAGATTATGGCCGGAAGGGGAATGCGAGTAATTGAATGAAAACACTTACAAATCAGTTTATTGATCGTGCTCTGGCGCATATGTGTGTGCGGGTGTGCGGGTGTGGATAAAAAGCGACAACAGGAATCAGTTTTTAAACCAAGTTGTGTTATTAATTAACATAACATTACTTGCACTATGCTGTGCTATATATAAAACATAGGAGGCCCCTTTTTTTCTAGCGAGTTTCCGCTTTACCGCAAAACCAATCGAATTTTTTATTAAATTGAAGAATTGATTTTCATGCAATCCGATTAATCAGTTAAATGAGGTCCTGCACTTAAAGGAAAAGCATAGAGCAAAAAGTGAGAGGTTTTTTGCAGAAGAAAGATATACATTTAACGCAATAAAGCATATATATTCTTGAACAACATCAAAGATAGTTAGAGTATAGAAAGTAAGGCTTTCGCTTTTCTCTTTTTTGCATAAATTTAAATTTTATAAAGATATTCACACTCTCACTCAAAAGCAGCAAAAACTACAAAGCTTCACAGCATATATATATTCTTGAACAATTAGATAAGCAGACTCGATTTACGCTTATAATTTTTCTAAATATTTAAAGAACTTTCTAATCGAATTAGGTAACCTGTGCAATTCTTAGAATACTTCTACACAAGAGAAGATAGAACTACAAGGCTATATAGCATATATATTCTTGAACAACAAGAAGAGCATACTCTCTGAAAGTTTAGTCAATTCTTCAATATTAAAATTAGTTACTGTTCAAGTTTCATCAGAGGAGAAAGACAGCAGCTCTCTAGAATTCAGTTCGATTCTCAGAACTGAAAATCTGGCAAGTGTTATCTATATATAAACGGCTATCAGTAATGCATCTGTCAGTCAGCTACACACACACACACACACACACGCACACATATTAAATTAGTGTCTCACGTCAGCGTTGCCTACTCCTTTACCAAAAGGGGGCGTGTCGCTCATCTTTCAAGAGAGAGAGAGAGAGAGAGAGGGGGGGAGAGAGAGCATGCCTCGACAGAGAGAACCCATTTAAAGCGGCAGCCCATCTACGCCTCGCTGTTAATATCAATGTCTGACAGTTGGTGTCGGCATAGGCTGCGTCGTCGTTGTCGCTGCTGACGTCGCAGTCGTCGCTGCCTTATCCGGGTGCGGCTTAACTGTCATGCAACTACAGTAAAGAGGGAAAAGTATCTACGAGGCGATTGAAGTAAATGCGAGAAATGAGGATGCGGATGAGCAGCAAACCGATAGCACTGGGCCAAGGACTCGCAGCCCTCTCGCCCTCCCCCTGCCCCTTCCCCACCCCCTTCCCCTTGCCTGTGCGTGTGGTGACAGCGAAAAAAAAATGTGAAAAATAAATAAAATAGAATGCTAAAAATTCAATTTGCAAAACGTTATCCGTGGGATTTACATAAAGCAGTCATTTTGAAGTTATACGCAGCCCGAATTGGGGCATACTGCGCTCTCTCTCTCGCGAGTGTCATAGTGTGCGTGTGTGTGTGTGTGTGCTGGAGAACTACAAGCTACCCTCGTTGAGGGCAAAGCTAAAAAAACCCGCTGCCATGTCAATAACTTTGCTTGTATTAGTCATTTGAGCAAGGCAGGATTTCCAGCTACAGCTCGACCCAGTACCCCCACTCCTTCTCCCTCCCCCTCCCCCTCCCCCTCCCCCTGGACTACCCTCACAATCTGCTCTTGCGCTTTTTCGCTCTCAGCGTAATTCGAAATTTTTTACTGCGAATAGACGATTGAGTTTGGGTTGCAAATGGAAAACCATCAAATTTATTGAAATCACTTGCTGCCTGCCTCAATGCGTCGCCTGCGTCGCTGCCTGCGTCGTCGTTGTCGTCCTTCATGCTGCAGTCACTCTGCGCTATCTCTGTCTCTGTCACTGTCCCGGCCACATCCTTTGCTATTGTAAACATCAAATCACAGACAGTAAAACCTTCTCTTCGCACACACGCACACACACACACATGACTGTCCACACACTCACTCGCACACACACGCATAAACATAAACGTAAACATAAACAGGCGCAGCGTAAAGCATCTGTAAAGCAAATGTCCTTTTCTGGTCATGCGGGTCGCACCGCTCTGACGCCCCTCGCACGCCTCCCGCTTGCCTTGACTGCGCTGTAAATTCGGTTCAATTTTCTAAAAAGTTTTTCGCCCCCGAATTGACTTGGCCCCAGCGACTTCTGCTCCTCCTCCTCCTTCTCTTCTTCGCTTTGCTTGGTTATCAAAAAACGCAGACGAGCGACAATAAATAACAAGTGCGAGATAATACCCTGGCTTCGAGGGGGTAAGCGGGGTAATACCCTGTGCGTGTTAAGGTCCTCTCTTTCTTCCACTCTCTCTCTGTCTGTCTTTGCGTAGCTCTTTTTAGCTGCTTCTTTAGCTAGTAAAAGGCTACCTTAGTACACTTCATGCTTTTCAAATTTGCTGCCTTACTTCATTAATTAAATGCTTGTTTTCTAGTCAAGTATTTTTTTAATACTACACACCTATTTTAGCTCTGAAATACCCTGTGCGTTTAAAGGTCTTCTCTGTCTCTCTTAGCCTTACTTTTTTGTTTCTTTCTCTCTCTAGTAACAGATAACTTAGCTACCTTGACTTAATTCTAGCAGAGGTTCTTTGTTTCTTAACTGCACCTTTTAAAGTTTAGTATTTTTTTAATACTACACACGTACTTTAGCTCTGAAATACCCTGTGCGTATAAAGGTCTTCTCTCCTTTTTAGCCTTACTTTCTTGTTTCTTTCTCTCCCTAGTAGCAGATAACTTAGCTACCTTCACTTAATTCTAGCGAAATTTCTTTGTTTCTTAGCTGCACATTTGCTGGTTTAGTATTTTTTTAATACTGCACACGTATTTTAGTACTGCAATACCCTTAAAGGTCTTCATCTTCTCTCTGGCTCTACTCAGTCTTTCTGCTTTGTTTCTTTCTATAACTTGCATACCTTCACTTAATACTTTTAAAAATTTCTTTGTATCTTAACTGCACATTTGCTGGTTTAGTATTTTTTTAATACTGCACACATATTTTCATGCAATTTTCATATGAATCCGTTTGCCAAAATTGCAGAACGTTTCATCAATTATTTTGTTTTTCCAACTTACTTTCTCCGACTTACTACCTCCAACTCTCCCTCCCTCTCTCTCATCCCTCTCTCTCTCTCTCTCTTTCTGCATTTTTGTGTAGTACTCTTGTGCTTTCTTTCGTCTGCCCTTTGCACTCTCTTCCCCATCACTTTAACATTGCATTCTTCCGGCACAACTTTGCTGTCTGCTTCACAGTAAATTTCCCTTGCAACGCCTTCAACCTTTGTCTGCCTTCCTCTCTCTCTCTCTCTCTCTGTCTCTCTCTTTCTGGCTGTCTGTCCCGCTGTCTCGTTACGTGTGTCATTTTGCAAGTGCTGTCAGTTTAGCGTCCACTCTCGTGCCACAGTCCCACTGTCCTGTGTCCCATTGTCCTCGTGTCCTTGTGTCCTGCTGTGTGCGCCATATGCAAAGCGAGGCAAGGAATCAATAAACTTTTCCAGTGGTTTAGCAGAAAATCTTCGAGCAAATATTTTGCAATGTTTACAATGTTTGCTGCCAGCCAGGAAGGGGCATTCCCTCCCTTCCCCTCCTCCTCACTCACCTCCCGCAGCTGTTGTTATTCGTCTTAGCCTCACCTGTTCGACTTCTGTCGCTCGCTTTTATCATGCAATAAAAATTCAATCGCATCGAGCAATCGCCGCTGTTTGCCCCCTCTCTCCTGCTCCCTTCCCCTCTCCCTCTCTCTGTCGCTCTCTCTTCACTAGAACACAAAAGCAATGATAGTTATGTGGATACAACAAGCTACAAGCAGCAGCAGCAGCAGTGACAGAGGCAGAGGCAACTCCAGCAATAACAAGCAAAAGCAGGAGCTGAAAGTGGAAGCCGTAGTTGGAGCTGGAACTGGAGCTGCGGCGCGGTAGCTGCGTGTCCCTGCACAGTGCTTAAATATTCACATATCGCAAATTCAATTGAACGCAACGCACACACAGGACATGCCCAGGACGGGACAGGACAGACGCCTGGACAGGACACAGGCTGCAGTTAAGCCGGGGCCAATGTGGGACTGGGGCTGGGGCTGCGTCGGTATAAAATGGTGTTGACAACAGCAATGGGAATACACACACGCACACACACACACACGCACAATGAACTACCACACACACTCGCACACACACACACACACACACGCACTGCGAGTGCCCGCAAAACGTTACTTTTTATATGTTAAAAAGGATTTGCGGTTAAGCCGCATGGACAATGCGAAGCTCGCACTGGTTGCATGCCACGCCCCTCCGCCTCCGCCTCCGCTCTCTCTCTCTCTTTCATTCTCTCCTGCCCCCGTCAGCCAGATAACATCTGCACATATCCCTGGCTAGCCGAGCAACTTGTTTGTGCTACTAATAGGGATCAACATTGGGCAGCCTCTTGAGACGACGACGCCACAAGCCTAGCCAAGCTTGCTTCGTAGCCACGCCCCCTGCCGTCCCCCGTCCACCGCCTGGCTAGGCAGACAGGTGTCGCCGAGCGTTCAGGTGTGTCCTTTAGTTGTGTCAACAACAATACGCTGGGGAACTGCTGTTTTCCCCTTCAGCTCCTTCTGCCGCTGTCGCTGCTAATAAGCATCGATATTGCGCATACGCAACGTGGTGCAGACAGCATAGCAATCGCAAGCGCAAAAGAAATCGCATCAAAGTGAATTAAATTAAAACTTGTGCAGCATTGCGTAAATCACAAGTGAGAGGGGGCGTGGCTGCATTGGAATGTGGGCTGGAATGGGGAGGGGGAGGGGGAGGGAGGATTGGGATTCGGTCTGAAGCTGACGCTGTGCGATGCGGTGCGGTGCGTAAGCTGCACATGCCGAAATTCACTTAAGCATTTTTTTGTTGTTGCCGCTGACTGTAAAAAAAGCAGAAATCGAAATGGAGCAAAAGTTTTTTGTGGCGTGTGAGGGAGGCGGTAGGGGGGGGGGAGGGGAAATAGGGCTTAAAAATATGCAGCGAACGTGTCGAGTAAAAAAGGTTGGGAATGAAGAAATGGGGCGAGCAAAAAAGTGGGAAATGTGAGGGGGGAAGGTATGAGAAAGATTAAAAAGGAAGGAAGGGAAAGAGAAAGAGAACAGGGAACTAATGAGAGCGAGAGAAAGAGAGAGGAAGAGACTATGGCGAAGCCAAATATAGTAGGGAAGGCAATGAACAAAGTGTAGACAGAGGAAGAGAAAGAGGCAGAGAGAGTGTAAAAAGGGGGGGCAGCAAGAAAAAAAAAGATGGAGATTACGAAAGAGAAGAAGACAGAGAAGAGATCAGAGGCCGGGGTGTAGACAAAAGCGATGGGACAGGTTGAGGGGGAAGAAAGAGCCAAGAATGAGGAGGAGGTACAGAGGGAGGTGAAGGCAAATGAGGCAGAGAGGGAGGCAGGGGAAGAGGCAGAGGAAGAGGCAGAGAAGGAGGCAGAAGAAAAGGTGAGGCAAGCAGGCAGAAAAAGAGGCAGGAATGGAGGCAAAGAAGAAGGCAGGGCAAGCTGGCAGGAAGGAGGCGGAGGCGGAGACCAAGGCTTCACGTGCTCGTCACTAATACGACGACCAAAGTGATTTTAACGCGAAAAGTGGATAAGGAAGGCAGAGAAGAGTGGCAGCAAGCAGAGTAGAAGGAGGCTAAAAGGAAGCTGCCAAGCAAGGTGGGGCAGGCAGCACAGCAGAAGGAGAAGGACGAGGCACAGGAAGAGCGAAAGGAGGGTAAATTAATGGCGCTTAACTTCATGTTTACAAGACGAATGTGCACTGCGAGGCAGCCAAAGCGACTGTTAACGTATGTGTGCGTGTGTGTATGCGTGTGTGTGCCGTGTGTGTGTGCGTGCGTGTAAGTGCAGGCACATCTGCCTGGCTGTCGCTGCGACTCCTGACTGATGAGCGTATGCAAATGTGAATTTCAGTTTGACGCAACGCGCTGACAAGCGACGCAGCACGCGGATTGTGCGTTGCCTCAACTACACTTGCCACGCCCCCCGCCCCACGCCTCTCGCCTTCGTTCTCCTTCCCCAATGCCTTGCCACTGCTGCCACAGCTGAGCAACTACGCGACGCAGAGCCGATTAAAAGTTGCCACGACAACCTGGCTCCAACTTCCTGCTACCTTCTCTCCTCCCTCCCCCGTCCGCACTTCACATCGCATCACACGCTGCTTTGCGGTTGCCTGCCCAGCCCTGACAGGGCTGCAAGCAGCAGCTTCGAAACGCTTTCTAATTAGCAACTCGATCCGTTCGCTGCCGAGCTTAGGTTGCCACGCCCCCCGCCCCTTGCTTAGACCGTAATAACTGTGTAATAATTATATTGCTAATGTGCACTTACTTTTTGTCTAAGCGGGGTGGGGGGCGTGGCAGTTGGGCTGCTACGCCCATGGCCAGTCGGGGCGACTTGTGTGCAGAGATTTATCAGCGCCGCCTGCAGGCAAAGCAATGCAAGTAACTCTACTCCCTACCTCTCCCTACCTCCTGCCACTCCCCTGGGGAAACTTTGGCGGCCGCAAGGTGAATGCGTTATTTGAAATTTATCGACGCACTGGGAATGTTATTATGGCAAAATCAATAACAAATATTGACAGTCTCTGCGAGGTCAGAGATGGCGCGCGTTTGCCTTTAAAGCGTTGCGTGGCGCCACCTGGGGGCAAGCAGGATGCGTGACATTTAAATAGCGCTGCGGCAGTTAGTCGAGTGCGTCAGGCACATCATCAAATCAAAGAAGGCGCAGCAGCTGAATCGAATTCGACACACACGCACAGCCAGAGACTTCAATGAAGCTGACGGTAGGGTAGGAGGAAGGGGAAGGGGCGTGGCGCGACCATGACTGATGGCAGCAACGTTGGCGCTGGCTGCAGTTAGATAGACAAATACAATGAGCAAGGCAGGGGGAGAGGAGCGCCGAGTGTGCCGAGGGGGAGGCGACACATAACAAGCTCAATCAAAGACAAAAAGAAAAACATCAAATCAGCACACACACACACACACTCAGAGAGAGGTTGGGGAGGGGGAGTGGGGGAGGGGGTCGCATGAAGGACACGCGATTGGATCTGTATTGATATAAATTGCTGGAGCGACTAACGCAAATTACAGCGCGAGAGCTGAGCAGAACGCGAAGGCCAGCGATGCGGCAGCAAGAGCGCAGAGGGAGAAGGGGGGGGGGGGGAGACAGAGGGGTAGCTGGCAACGCAAAGGACGCCATCGTCGTCGTCGTCGTCGCCGTCGCCATCTAAGGGACCCGTCAGCAATCATGGCGCAGAGCAAATGAAAATAAAGAAATAATAAAATCAAGCAGCATATTGATTGATTATGCAGCATAAATAATGAAAGCGCGCACACCGATACGCTATACAGATACAAATATATATATATATACAAATCTATATATATAAATATATATAATCCGACGTCTTAGGCCGATTTGTGTGCGCGGATTTGAGCAATACTTGAGAATTATGCGCGGCATTTTGGGCAAAAGGATTAGCAGGCTGCGAATTCCAGTTCGGCAGCGACTTAGCAGCGATATATATAGATATAGTAGCAGTCCATGCTTTCCCCCTGCCCCAGCCCCTTCCCCCTGTCCTTACCTCATCTCCAGCTAAATGATAATTTATTTGACATTGCGCATACGCCACGTAATCGTAATGCAAGTAAACAATCTGATTTCCACTTGCTTTAACGCAATGATTAATTGCTGCATTGTGTGTGCGAGTGTGTGTGCGTGTGTGTGTGTGTGTGTGTGTGTGTGTGTGTGTGTGCGCCGAGGTGTGGGGTATGCCAAGCTGAGGAATGCGGCACGGCGGCAGACGCTTTTATTTATTTCGCAGCGCAATGAATTCGAATTGTTCGCAATTTTCTTTTGTTCGCTCACGCAAGCAGCCGCTTTGACTCTAGAGGGTGGCTTAGTGACAGTGTTGGTTAACGTTCAAAAATTTTAAAAAATTCTTTTAACATCTAGTAAGTGTTTCTTACATAATAAATGCATAATATATAATCATGCATGTGTTTGAAGTGCGTAAATAAAACGCGGAGTCTCTATAGAAATTTTTGCTCTGAGTTTGGAGGAGTTATCAGAAAAAAAAAAATAATATAGTAAACATATAGCTAGAGTCTTGAAATTGCCCACAGTGCTTCTAAGATATCTATAGAAATTTTAAAAAATATTCAAGCTGCTGCAGGGTATTAGGTAGTCTGCCTAGCCGCAGCCATTCACAGCATGCCTCGTCTTGTTTTGTTCAAAATTTATGTGCAGCAGCTCAGCGATTTATATTTAATTAAATAAGCGTTAGCCTCTGCCTGTCTGTGTGTGCGTGTGTGTGTGTTTAAATGTGTTGTCATCTAAATAGGATATGCGATAAGTTATGCTAAACTTGGGCAGAGAGAGAGAGCAGAGTGTCGAGGCAGATATACGAGTAACGAGTAACGTATTCTCAAGTGTCTTTGGGCGTAATTTATGCATTATTTTCCACTTAAATACGCCCAGCAGGCATACGTAGGGAGAGCTGCACCCCCTCCCCCACCCCCCTCTCCGCTTAGTTTACTGTTATTGTTATTGCAGCAACGGCAACAAAATTGCATTGGCAGGATATGCCGAACATGTTGTGCGCTGCCCGTTTTAGCAGGTTGATTAAGTGCTGCCTAATCGAAATTGTATGAGTTATTTGCATAAATGATTAGCACAGAGGCGTCGGCATGGGCTGGCAATGTGGGCAAGGGGGGTTCAGGCAAAATATTTGAAAATCATGCACGCCCCCACACACACACACAGCTAACTGCATGCCTTCTAAAATGGGCAAATTAAATGGAAAACACGCAATGAAATGCACAAAAAGAGAGGGGGAGAGAGAAAGACAACGCCAAGTGTGGGAGGCGAGAGAGACAAAGTGTAGAATGAAGAGGGGGGTAGATATAGCTAGATGAAGGGGATATGTAAATGAATTGCATCGGAGCAAATGCGAAACGTGTGAGTTACGCAAGTGGAACTTAAAATGTATGTGGAATGTGAGTGCTTTGTAAATTTACTGAATGTGGATTGTATGTGGATTATATGTGGACTATATGTGGCTTATATGTGGACTATATGGGGTTTGTATGGTGATTGCATGGTGATTGTATGTGGGAAGTGTATGGATTGTATGGGGATAGTATGTAGATTGTATTTGGATTGGATGTAATATGAATGTGGATTGTGTGTGAATTGTGGATTATATGTGGATTATATGTGGACTATATGTGGATTATATGTGGATTATATGTGGATTATGTGGATTGCATGGTGATTGTATGTGGGAAGTGTATGGATTGTATGGGTATAGTATGTAGATTGTATGTGGATTGGATGTAATATAAATGTGGATTGTGTGTGGATTGTGTGTGGATTGTATGTGGATTGTATGTATTAGTATTTGGCACGTGAAATCTTATGTGACTTTTATGGGGTTTATATGTGAACAATCTTAGAGTGAAATGTATGTGGATTGCATTTGGATTGCAAGTGAGCTTCATGCGCATTGAAAGTAGATTGCCTTTGGAACTTATGCCACTTTTAGGGCACTAGAGCAATGCTGGCATGCTGCTAGCTCCCTGCTAGTGAAATGCATTGCGTGTGGATGCCATGTGGAGTGCATCTGTGTAGTTCACCCTTTGCTGCTGCTGCTTCCACTAAGTTGATCGCTCGCAGCGTCGGCCCCTTAACGTTTATTGTTTACCCCCCTCCCCCGCGCTCTGCTTTTGTGGAACATGGCCAAATTGGAGCAGCAGCAGCGTCGATTGCTGCGTCGTCGTCGTCGTCGTTGGTTTGGTTGATTCATCTCCCCGTGGACAGCGAGTTGCAGTGTGGAAATTAAATAGCAATTTTTGGCCAGCTGCAACGCGTTGTTCTCGTTGTTGTTGTTGTTTGTTACACAGCAGCAGCAGCAGCAGCAGTTGCTGGCGTTGCAACATTTCAAATAACATTTCAACTTTCAGGCAAGCAGACAATGTGGAACGCAACTACCACTCCCTCTCCCCATCTCCCCATCTCCCTCTCTCTCTCTCGCAGAGCAACAACAAAGTCGTAGCACGGTATTTATTTATTTGTATTTGAGCGCGCAGCTCAATTACGTTTAACGCTTTTGACGTTTTACAACACAGGGCAGAGTGCACAGGCACACACAGACACACACGTGCGAACTACAACTGGGGCCAGTTGAGCTTGGCGTGCTTCGCTGATTGCGGACAGCAGCAGCAGCAGCAGCAGCCACCCAAAAAAAGAAGGGCAAGAGATGATAGAGGGGCGGGATGGAAGGGGGAGGGGCTGCAGTAGCTGACTGGGGTAGCCCGCCCGCCAAGCTGAGCTGAGCTGAGCTGCTGCTGCTGCTGCTGCTGCTGTTGCTGCTGCTGGCCATGGCCAATGTCAGTTGGCAGCGAAATGAAATGCTTGGCCAAGCGATGCGCAGCGAAATTGTTGGAATTTCAACCTTGTTTCTGGCTGTATTTGGTTGCGCTTAATTGGTTCTGTCAGCGGCAGCAGCAGCAACAGCAGCAGCAACAGCAGCAGCGGCGCCTGAGCAGATTAAAAAAGTTGCGCTAAAACAACATTAGCAGCGGCAACAGCAACAACAGCAGCAACAACAGCGGCAGCGGCAGCGGCAGCGGAATTTAAAGTATTTGTCTGTGCGGCGCGTTGCCCAAACAATTTGCTTAGTTATCGATATGAGAGAGGGAGAAGCAAGAGAGAGGGAAAAGGCAGAGAGTGGGGGGAGACAGCAAGCGAGAGCGAGCGAGACAGCTCGGCCAGGCTATGAGCCACTTCATTTCCGGGCTTCCGTTTGTAATAATGAGAGTTTGCTATAAGCTCGTCGAAGGGGAAGGGAGAGAGGGAGCGAGAGTTGTAGCGGGGTACAGTCCCGGTTAGCAGCGCAGGGGGAGGGAGGGAGGGGGGGGGCTGTCGCTGCGCTGCGCTGGCACGTGAACAATGTGCCATTTTCGATTTAGCTGGGATTGGCTCACGCCAAGCTGCTTTTCGCTTTGCTCTGCTCCGCTTTGCTTTTGCTTTTCCTTCGTCGTCCTTGGACAGCGAAATGTCCCGGCGCGAGTGCGCTCAATCGCATCAAAAAGAGTCACGTACGTAGCTTCCCCCCCTCCCTCTCTACCTTCCCTGTCTCCCGCTCTGCGCTTTACAGTTTTGCACTCAATTGCTTATGAAATTAATAGGATATGTCGGTGTTTAGTATTGACCGGAAGTAATACAATTGATAAGGATTATGTATGTCTCTATACGCCAGAGAGAGCGAGTATGCGAGTGTGTGTCTGTGTGTGCGGTGGGGGCATTGTGTGCGTGCAGCGCATACCGAGTGCCGCTGCAACGCTGGCAGACAGCGACAACGACATTGATTGGCCAACGGGGCGTATGAGTGATATTAACGACAGCTCAAGGCAGCAGAGCGTCGAGCGTCGAGCGTGCGAGTGAGAGATAGAGTGAGTGCCGCTGCCATTCACATTCGCCGCACTGAGCTCATTATCATAGCGCACACAATTGCCACAGGGCATTGCACCTGCTGCTAGGGGTAACCCCTCCCCTCCCTCTCTCCCCCTTCCCTCCCGTGCTCTGTCTTCCGTTGTGGCCGAAATATTTGCATTAGATATGAACTAATTATGCGCTAATTAAACTCGCCTGAATTGCGCTTCGATTGTGGAGGGGACGACAGCAGCAAATCGGGGCAAGTGACTTAAGAGAGTCAGCTATCGATAAGCCTTTCTGCGTGCCTAAGTCAATTAATCGATTAACAAATTGATGTTGATATCTGTCTATCTGTCTAACAATCCACCTAGTTCCTCAACCTATTAGTCAATGTTCCTTTTTGGCTCTTTTATCTTTTTATCGATACATCTATCGATACATTGACTTATTGTTAATTCAAGTATCTATCCAAATACCTACATATCTATACATGTATTACCCTAAACAGCTTTCAATGCATCTTCTTACATAACCAGCTATGCATCTCGTTTACTACTTCTATTTATCGATATATCTATCAACCAGTTGACCTACTTGTTTGTCTATCGATAGATCATTTCGGTTAACTTTCTCTTTAGGTATTCTTAGCCATCGAACAATCTACTTAACTATCTATGTGTGCACACATTTATTAACTTTTTAACCTTTTATCGATTAATCAATCTATCGCACCATCTATACATTTATCGCAACATTTATCGATATATTTTTATATATTTATTTAGTGCACTTTGCCTGCTCCTTTCCTTCTCTTAGCCCATTCGAATCCACAACAATAATCCTCGATACTTTCGATTAATGTCAACACATTTTGCCATCTCTAGTTTGGCATACAAAATCGACTGCGGAAGCATCAACGGTTTCGGTGTCATTATTAATTCACAATTCTCATTATGTTGAGCTCCCGCACGCCGATTGTGCTGCGGTCCCCGCCCCCTGCACCCGCTCCACCTCTGCGCTTACCCCTTCCCCCTCGCCCCCCCCCCCTGCGCTGTTTGTACAACGTCTATTGTTTTTATTTAAATAATTTAATTGCTTTTCGATTTGTTTACAGGTTGAAAATGCAAATTTTGCATAGGCCGCGAGGCAGTCAATTGACTGCGATTTAAACGGGCTCCCACACCAGAGGCACCCACTCTTCCCACTTCTCTCTCTCCCCCCTTCCCTGCACGCAGTTAATTCCCTGGTGCGCAAATAGTGCGGGAGTGTGTGCGTGTGTGTGCGTGTGTGTGTGTGGATAATAAAATTAAAATGGCGTGTGAAAGGCAAACAAAACGCAGCTTTAAAGGCAACAAGCGCGGGCGCTCGCGCTCGCGCTCGCACAGCTGGCTAGTGTGGAATGTGGATTGTGTGGACTGTGGATTGGATTAAAGCTGAAACTGGCCATAATCCCTTTTAGTATTAACACGACTGTGGGGCAAGTTGTGCCCCCCTGAGGGCAGGCAACACTATTTACATTTGCAATCAACCTGCGAGCTGCTGCTGCGGCCGCTTACGTAACCACATTAGTCCCCCGGACACGGGTAGAGTCAACAAGCCGGAGCCAGAATATGCCGGAGCGAGTCGAGCGAGTTTGGACTGGAAATGGACTCAAAGCGTTGCCAATTCAATTTGTTTGTCTCACTAGCTCAGCGTGGGTTAACTAAATCTTTGGCGATTTCCCCAGCTGCATTACGTACAGCCCCAGAGAGAGAGGGAGAGAGGGAGAGGTGCCAACTCCCTGGAGATCAGCCCAAAAAACTTTCTTGCCGGACTTGAGGCAGCAAAAGTTTTGCCCCACAACGAGTGGGCTGCCCCTTCTGCTGCTCCTCCTCTGCCCCCCCAGGAAGCTGGCGGGTTCACATGAGCTGCCACAAGCTGCTTCAGCCTCGCATTGCCTCTGCCTCTGCCTCAGCCTCTGCCTCGGCCTCGGCTGACTTTGTGCATTATACTTAAATCCGATTCAATTAAAATGCAACCAACTTGCATATGCAATGCAATTTAATTAACGTCGCTGCAGATTTTCGTTGTTGCTGTTGTTGTTGCTGTCCAGGGCCGGACTCGGGTCGCAAAGAGTCTCAGCAGGCGCATAAATATCCAGTGAGGCGTGCAAGGCAGGCAGAGGCGGGGCCAGATCCTTCATATCCTTCACTTCATTATGCAACAATTATGCACAGCAAAGCATGCGTTTAATCTTTCGCCCCAGACACACGCACACGCACACGCACACATATGTACTTACAGCACACTCAGCTGCCCCTCTCCCTCTCTCTCTCTCTCTTTCTCCCCCTCTCTCTCTCTCTCCTTCGCTTTTGCATATGCCAGTTTGCTGCTCAGCCTGTTGCCGACTCTTTTGCACTTTAGCTGCTGCGGTAGGTATAGCTTTCTCTGTTTGTCTGTGTGTGCGTGTGTGTGTGTGTGTGTGTGCGTGTGTGTGTGCGCGCTCTCATTGCATTTTCTGTACGATTTAATACGCATTTAAATGCAAATTTGTATGCGAAATTATCTACGTGAAGAAATCTTCAGGTTTTAATAACATTTAAGCGAAACCGTAGCGTGTGTACAGTGTGCACTCGATATGTGTGCAGTTGGCTTGTGTGTGTACACAGTTATTGTTATGGCATAAGGAAGCTCTTCTCATGCCATAATGTTGCCTTAATGCAATTTGGGTAGGTTTTCTTTACTATTTATCTCCTTTAGGCAATCTTCACTGTACCTACCTATAGATATTGTGCTTGTACATATGATATATGTATCTTTACACAGAGTTATTGCAACAATTTCGGCAGATATGACGCAGACCTTAAGATGCTCTCACCATAACCTCAAACTTGAAACATAACCTCAAACTTAGTACTTCAAAAACAAAGTGGATTGCATTAGAAATGAAATATGAAATGAAAATTCCTTCCTTTTGCTTTATACGATTCGCCTTATTCGTTCAACTTTTAATTAAAGTGTAGCTCAAAATACATTCCGATTCCAACATGGCGCACATTTTACTGCAGCGATCCCCCCCTAAGGAAGGACACGCTGCGCGAATATTTGCACCCAATGTTTTTCAGGGTATTTCATTCAGCTGTTGGAATTTTGTTGCTGTTGTTGTTGTTGTTGTTGTTGCATTCCACTCTCTGCCAGCAGGGGCGGCAGTTCGAAAAATTGATTAACACGGCATAATTAAAATGATGGACAGCACTCAGCAAGTGTGGGGGGGGGAGGGGAAAGGAGATGGGAGAAACCAGCTGAGGTAGGGGGATGTCGGTTTATTAGAGCTGAGCGTGTTAATCGAAGTGCTTTACTGCTGGTGTTCTTCTACTCTCCTTCATCCCTGCTTCGCCACTTCTTTCCTAGTCTTTCACTTCTCCTACTCTTTCATTATGCTTTCCTTACCCCTTCTGTACTCTGCCCTTACCCTGCCTTAGCTTTGCTCGTTCCTGGTTGCATCCCTGCTTCGTCTTGACTCCATCTTCATTCCGTCTCCACTCCTTCTCCATGTCATTCCTTCTCCTACTTTTTCTGTGCCCTACTCCTTCACTGACCCTTTGACGACCTTTCCTCGCTCTTTCCCTGCTCTTTATCAGCTCTTTCCTTACCCCTACCCTTCCTCTACTCTGCCCCTTCCCTGCTCGATCCCTACTTCCTTCTATTCTTCCATTCTTCTCCAACCCTTTCTATACCCAGCACCACACTTGTTCCTACCCCGCCTAAACCCTGCCCCTATCCCGCTCTATTCCCACTTTTCCCCGCTCCTTTCCAGATTCTCCCCTTCTTCTACTCTTCTCCTACCCTTTTAATACCCTGCTCCATCCTTACTCCCACCCAGCCTCTACCCTGCCCATATCACCCCCATTCCTACCCCTTCCCAACTTCTTCTCTGCCTCTAAACTGCGCCTACCCCGTCCTCCATCTCTACCCATTCCCCTTACTTATGCCCCACCCATCCTTCAAGCATCCCCTACCCCATCCTCCCACCATACCCTACCCCTGCCCCTTCCCTTTCCCTTTCCCCTACCCCTGCCCTTCAACACGTTTCACAGGGCACCTAAAAAGCAAAGCGCGCTCGCTTGCTATAAATCGCAATCTAATCAAACTCGACACTGCTGACTATAAAATGCTTCAAGAACTTTTTTCCCTGGCACAGGACCCATTGCCACGCCTACACCCCCACTTCCCACTTCCTCCCTCACGCCCACCCCTAGCACATGAAGCCAGTCGGCCTCAGCGCGAGGCTTTTATGAAATCGTCAACAACTTTATTTGTTTTCAATGGCAAAATATTTTTGTGCAACGCGGCACGAGTAGACGCCCACACACACACCCTGCCCCTCCCCCTTCCCTCTGCAGTGACAGTGTCGTGCTAGCTGGGCTACTATTTTCGGGTTGGGGAAGGGAAACCCCTCCAGTTGGGTCTGTGCTGTGGACTTTTTATTAGTTGAGGCAGCTTGCCTCGAATTGATTTGTTGTTATCGCATTGTTGCGGCCAGTGGAGGAGGGGCAGGGGCAGGGGGGGTGTGTAGCTGGCACACTGGACATGCCATCAAAATTGAAAATAAAAGCAACATCTGCGCTGTCAACAAATAAATCAGTCGACAATTTCATTATTTGACACTAAAGCGCGATAAACTGTACCCGAAAATCGAGACAACGTGACCCGAGAATGAAAGAGCGAGGGGAGAGGAGGGAAGGGAGTGGAGGTGGAGGTGGCAAAACAAATACTACAACAAATCGCTGTAAAGTCCTTGTATCTCTGTCGCCTGTTGACAGCAGGCATAGGGCTGCAGGGGGGAGGCTGGGGGTCTAAGGGTTTGAGCAAGTTTTTCTCAAGTTGCCGCTCGGCACACACAATTAGCAGCTTCCTCTCGACTTGCTTTATTAATTGAGCTGCAAAAGTTGCGCCGCCGCCGCCGCCGCCGCCGCCGCCGCCGCCACCGCCGCCACAGCGTGCCACATAACCGTAAACGTAAGCGTAACCCTTGACACTAGACCCCCCGTCCCTCTTAACCCCTCTAAGACAGCTCTCTCACCTAGCAGGCTAAGTAGACCAAGCAGAAGGACGACACACGCCGCAGGTCGCACTTGAAGCGAGCGCAGGAGCGGGTCGAGGGTAGCTATGGTAATGCCACTGTGTGCCTGTGTGCGTGTGTGTGTGTGTGGCGTGTACACAAAAGTTGCTCCTCAACATGTTGCGGACAGAAGGGGCGTAGCCGGCACGGGGCGTGGCGCAACCACAGCAAATGAAAGTAGCGGCTGACTGGGATTGAAAGTGCTAGAGAGAGAGAGTGGGAGAGAGAGGGGGGCAGGCATAGTTGGAATGCTCGAATAAAATTTCATTAAACACAGCAACACACACACTCACACACACTCGCACACACGCACACACAGTCGCACAGACAAGTGCACGCAATTATGGTAAGACAGTTAAGTTTTTGATTGTGGGAATCACGCATGAGTACGCACACCAGCATACACAAGCGAGCACACTCCCTCTCACTCTCCCTCTCTTTCTGCCTCCCTCTCTCTCTCCCTCTCCCCTGCTGCTGAGTTTTTCTACAACAGTTCGCAACTCAACTCGTGCAGAGAACGCAAATTTTCATTCGTTGCGGGTTTTAGTTTTAACAATTGCCTCAATTTATGTCTCAAACTTTCAAGGCGCAACTTCTGCAGGCATTGTCTGCCCTCTCCCTCTCCCTCGCTCTCTCCCTCTCTCACACATGCACATGTGGGCCGTCCCCATAGTCAACTACGCGTGTAATAAATTTCAATGCGTTGTCGTTTAATTAATGATAACAAATGGGGTGGAGCCCCTCAAGCGAGAGCAAGAGCGAGCGGGGCCCACCCGCAGCCGCCACTGTAACAGACAGACAAAGAGAGAAGGAGAGAGAGAGGGAGACAGTGCGTGTCTCTCTCTACACACACTTGGCGTTAATTCAATTTAACAAATATTGACATATGCTAATTCATATAAATGTTTGCCAGCACCCGAGACGGCCCCGCCCCCTTCCTTGATCCGCCCCTGCATAATTGATTGTAAAAACGGCAATGAGCCGCATTAAAGCGCAATTATTTGCAGCTGGCTATAAGCGATGTCAGTTAGCAGAGCATTTAGCCAGGATTTAGTGGCGCTTAACTGCTCCACATAAGTCCCCCCAAATATAAAGCAAATCCCCCTCCCCTCCGCCCCTCCGCCCCGTCCCATTAATCATATTTCTCATTACGCCAAGGCGGATTGAGAATGGGAAATGGGGAACTCTGAAAATGGATTGGCAAAATGAATGTGCCCTGTCCGCATCGGTTATGGCCAATGGCTTGTCAATGGATTTTTGTTTAATCATAAATCGCATCGCAGTGGCAAAGAATAATCGCTATACCGTTATGCACAGAGCGTGCTGCAAAATATTCGTTTTCAATTAAGTTCCAAAAACAAATAAAACGAGTGTTTTTAATTTGCATAAATAGAGAGAAAACACAGAGAGAGAGGGAGAGAGAGAGAAAATAACAAAAAAAATAATAATAAAAAAATAAACTTTGTTCTAGTTTAACAATTAGTATTCTTGTTTTCCTCAGTTCCTTTGATAGATTTTCGTTTTTAGGTTAGACACGAATACATATTGATTTGGGCGAAAGTCTTTGTAGCTTGGCCAGGGATAATGTTTGATATTAAATTTTTGCTAAGCTTTTAGAGGAATTTTAATATAAATTTTGTTGCAATTTCTTTGAAAGACTTTAAGTGTATGCTGAGCTCAACTTGTAGGGAACAGGAATGTATATATATATACATAGTTTTTTTGCATTTTATAAATTTTATTTAAAATTTTTGCACCTTCATTTGCATTGCTCAAGTTACTCTAACTAAATTAATAGGCTTCAAAATTTTAATTCCTTGTGAACAAGAATATATATAGTTTATATATGTCCATCATTGCTAAGACGTTCATTACCAAGTGCTTCTTCTTTTGTGCCAGTTGGGCAACTAGAATTTCTACCACTCTTTCAAACATCTAATCTCTATTCTTTAGGAACAAGAATATATATAATTTCCTATAAATATTCTACATTATTTTCTTTTAAATTGAAAGTGCTTTAGTGAGACTGCTACAACTTATACTACCTACCCTTTGCTGCTTACTTAGCCTTGCACAGCAAGTAGTAAAAGTTTTAGCGACTTTCAAGCCAGTTCACACTTCTTAAAGTCCATAATCCCCGCCAGAAGCAACGCTTGTCTTGTGCAGCAAACCAATTGTACTGAAGCCTATCAAAGACGCCTCTAAAGTGCACTTACAATTACGATTATAGAGAGATTTGAAACGAGTGTGTGTGTGTGTGTGTGAGGTCAGCTTTTAGCCGTTTTAAAGCCACTTTTCTTTTGCGGCGCTTTGTGTCGCAAATCTAACAATAATTTTCGAACTGAACAGCACAATCAATGGCCATAGAAATTTTTTGGCCTGAGCTTGTGAAGAGACTCTTTTGCTGGCTCAGCTAGAGCTCCTCCTCCTGCTCCTCCTCCTGCTCCTCCTACTCTTTCCACTTCTCCTGCTCTCATCGTGGTTCGTTGTCGGTCTCATTGACGGCATCTGAAGTTGATGGCCAGCACATAATGGCAGACTAATGACAATAATCGCCTCGCTTTTTGCCAGGCACAACACACACACACACTCGCACACACATTTGGCAAATTTATGGCCAAAAGCAAAGGCTGCTTAAATGAAGCAAGACAGCGGGGCGAACATGGGTTAAGTGTGTGCGCGCTGTGTCGCAGCAGGAGCAGCGATTATGAAAAATATGCTAAATTATTTTCACAGCGACTCTAACGGGACTTTGGCCGGGAGCTGGAGGGGGCAGGGGCAGGGGCAGGGGTCGAGTCAAGGTCGAGCGTGGCTTTATTAAATTTCAAAATCAACTGTTTTTCCAGTTGTTGTTCAAGTTTTGCCGCTCGTGCTGCTCGTGCTGCAAACGTGCTGCATGCATGTGTGTGGCAACCCTGGGGCGTGGCCCAAAGGGAAGGGAGGTGCCTCGCTCCGGATATGCGACGTGCGCGCCATTATTGCGCCATTAAATTTGTAAGTCAAGCATTTTAATATTTGGGCCAAACAATGCAAACGAAGCGCCAGCGCCAGCGTCCTTGCACGCGATGCAGCACCCCCTTCCCGCCGCCCCCTACTCCCATGTGGCATGCACTAAAGGAGCAACGAGGCAGCCAGGCAGGCAGGCAGCGACAAAGATATGCAATTTCGCATATGTACTTATATCCTAGCGACATGAAAAGGATCAATTGTGGCAAAACGAATTGCATACGAATGCGCTGCCTGCGCCAGGGGAGCGAAGGCGGCAGGCAGGCGGGGGCTGCCAGGGGAGTGGCAACCGCTGCTGCTGCTACTGTTGCCACTGGGGGCCAGCTCGTTCGCTCTCTCGAAGCAAAACGACAAAGTAATCCCGGATTTGCATTTTATCGGAATGTGGCGACGACGGAGACGACGCTTGGCATAACCTGCAGCTACAGCGCTGCGGCACAGTGGTGCCAGCTGCAGTGAAATGTGCATGAAATGCTGTGCAATTTATGTGGTTGCAGGTGGGGAAGGGATTGTTTAAGACAAAATTGAATGCGAATTTTATTTTTGGGTATTTTTCAATTTATTGAATTTTTATATTTTTGAATTAGTTTAGACAATAAATTAATAAATAAGTAAATAAATAAATAATTAAATGAATAAATAAATAAACAAATAAATAAATAAATAAATAAACAAATAAATAAATAAATAAATAAATAAATAAATAAGTAAATAAATACATAAGTAAATAATTAAATAAATAAATAGATAATTAAATAAAAAAATAATAAACTAATAAATAATGAATGAATGAAAAAAAAATAAATAAATGAACTAAAATAAAATAAAAAATAATATACATATATAACATATTGTAAACACAATATAATATGCTAAAAAATAAATTAATTTAAATAAAACAAAAAAAAATAAATAAAAAAAATACTAAACAATTGAAAAAAAAATATAAAAAGCATTCATTATAAGTAATTCTAATAATTAAAATCTGATTCTGCCCAATTTAATTAAAAATAAATAAAAATTTGGAAAAATAAATGCAAAGATAAAATATATAAACAAATTAAACACTTAATTTATTAATTATAGTAAGCATTAAAAATAATTTCTATATTTTTTTAAAATTTTTAATTTCAAAATTTTGTTGTATCAATTAAGAATTTTGTTTTTACTTTTGATTTATAGAAATAAAGCAAGCGTTTACTCTTTCTTTCCCTCTCCTCTCTCCTTCTTACTCTCTCTCTCTCTTCTTCCGACTCTATCTCTCTCTCCCTTCCTCTCTTTCTTCTCCTTTCTTTCTTTTCTTCTTCCTGTTTTCATTTGAAATTATTTAATCTATTTTTCTTTTCTCACTCCTTGCAGTTTTCCTAGCAAACTGCTCATCTTTTTCTCCTACAACTTGCACCCACTGTGCACAGTAGTTCGCAGTGCAGACAGCTGCAGCTGCTCTCTCGCTCTCTCTCTCTCTCTCTCTCTCCCTTTCGCACTCACAGTTGCTGTCTCTTTCCCCGGCTGTAAGTCAGTCATTTGCATGCGTCGCATATTTGTCGTTACAACAGGCAACTGTTTGTTATGCAATTGCAGTCGGCGAGTTGAGTCCTTAGTGTCCTGTGTCGTATGTGTATAGCATGTGTGTACGAGTGTGTGTGCGTGTGTGTGTGTGCTGTGTCTGCTGGCTGCTGCATCGCAGTGTTTGTTTTTGTTTTCTGCATGTTTGCAGCGGCAGCTTATTCATATTACATAAACTAACTGCGCGCGCGTCTTGCGTAACGAATCGAAACTGCAATCAGCCAAGGGAGGAGGCGAGGGAAAGGGGCAGAGAGAGGGGAGAGGGGACAAAGTGGAAAAACGCTTGTCGCCCTAATGTGAACTGCACAGAGCGCTGACATTTCTAATCAAATTTGGCCCGAACTGTAAATGCGGCTATGATAAGCGTAGCAACACGATGCCTGTCGACTGATAAGGCACACACACAGAGACACGCACACGCATACACACGCACAGACACTCACGCACAGGCCACAAATAAAAACAGACTCACACACACTCGCGCACACTCGCACACACGTCAAATGTGCGATTTGCCAAGTACGTGATGCCTTTTGTTGGCCATGGAGTTTTCCGGGCAACAGTTGCGAACTGCCCCGCCCCCTTTTCGCTACCCTCTATCATAAGCAAAGCGACGGGCTTAGCGCAGGCCAGACAAAACTCCAGCACGCACACACACACACACACACACACGCAGCACATACACTGGGGCATTGCAAATGGCAGCTCAGTTTGCCTCGCTTGTTGTTGTTGCTGGCATTCCAAGTTGTGCCACACATTTTTTAACATTTTGGCGAGAAACGCATTAAAATTTGTTGCACGTCGCATAAATGCTGCCAGTGTGTGCGAGTGTGTGTGTGTGTGTAAGTGTGTTTGACTGTGGCAAAGGCGAACGAACGCGCCAAACGAGCAGCAAAGGGTGGCAAGGCCAAGCCAAAAGAGAGTTGCACGGTGGACGGGGCAACGGGGCGAACTGGGAATGGGGTCGCTGTCAGGCAAGGCTGGCAGCTTGAGGCTGGCAGATTGGCACACACACACACACACATACTGAGACACACACACACGCGCACCTAAGCAATGCGAGGAAAAACTTTTGCTTCGCTCTGCGCACTGCAGGCAAATAAATTTGCGGATACCGAAACCGAAAACAGCACATAAAATCACAGCTAGAGATTGCCAAAGGTATTTGCAATAGCGCAGCGGGCAGGGGGGGTCTAGGTGAGAGGGGCAAAGGTAAAAGAGGGGCCAGAGCTGAGCGCGTTAAAGCGCAAGTTGAAATAGCTAAAGAAAACTCGTGGAGTGCGGCTGATTATGCCGCAGGTGGCAGCTTTAAAACTTCTATACTTTTCGCTAAGACATTAATCGCAAAAAAAGGCTAGATTTAAGTGGGCTGTGGGCGTGGCAAAAAGAGTTTAAAACAGAAACTAGTTGCCTAGTAGAAAGCTTAGACTGTCAATCAAATTTGCTTATGCTAGCTGCTGTATTGGCAGAGATCTGCACTTTAGTGTAGAAGAACTAAGGGAAATACAACTATAGATTGGGAGAGTCGAAGCATAAGGATATCTGTTTTGCTCTGCTTTTCTAATTTGTTTTTACATATCTGCTGTGCGTAAAACACACTTTTCTATGCTTTGTGCAGGCGGTGGGCGTGGTCAAAATTTCAAATAGCCCAAAGTTTGGTAAGTTATGAAGAAAGCTGTGGATCGATTACAGAAATCTACACTTTAGTGTAGTAAAATTGATAATAAAATATACAAATATTTTATATTGATATTTTATACTTTGCCACGCCTATTACAACCTTTTATAAACATTTCTTAAGTTCCACTTACGCTTTATTATTTTTGTGGGCGTGGCTAAAATAAAATCGAAATACTTTCCAGTTGCGTAAAGTTTTGAGGTAGCTGCTGCCCAAATTTCACCTGACTAGCTTTAATTATAGCAGGGATCTGCACATTAATGTAGCAGAGCTGCTATAAGAATCTAACGAAAACTTATAATGGGAAAGTACAGGGGTAACTTTAATGAAATTTGATTATATCCAGAGCATTAGACAGACATTTGTTTCCGTAATATTTCTGGCATTTTCCCACTTAGTTTTTAGTAACTTATAGATAAATTTATATCAAACTCGAAACACAATTATGCTTAGGAATATTCAATAGGCTTGCCTAGAAAATAATTGCCTTATCTGGCAACCTTTACGCCTGCTTGTCTCCGCTTACGTATTGAGAGAAGCCTGCGTAGAAGGAGAGCTGCGGCAGCGATTACTCTAAATGGCAGCTCATCTCTTGCCAATAACTTGAAATAGTTAAGCAGGGAGTTCCCTTCCCCCGCCCTCAACTGCTTAATGTGCAACCTGAGGCCACTAATTGCAACGCATTCATCAGTTACGCGCGCCAAGGATAAGGCAGGATGAGCTAAGCTAAACCGAGCCAAACCAATCGCGCCTTGGCAATGTGTGTGGTTAGCTATCATTGTTGTTGTTGCCGTTGTTGTTGTTGCTGTGATTTCCATGAAGGAAAATTGTAAATTGCTTTTAATTAAAAGCACAAAGCATAAACACCTGCTGTGTGCCATGTCTCCCACACACACACACACACACACGCACACGCACCAAGTCGGGGCCAATAAAACAACAGACGGAAATGGAATCGCACTGGCTACGTTTCTAACTGCAAGCAGAGGCGGGGGAGCTGGCAAGGCAGGGGGGGGACAACTACGTTCTTTGTCTGCAAGCAGGCACGCATTAATAAGCCCCTCTGTGTGTGTGTGTGTGTGCGTGTTTGTGAAGGAAGCGTCAGCTGTGCGGCCTACAACCTCAGCGTGTTACTCATACGCCGCGTGCGCCGCTTCGATGCGATGCCTAGACAATTTGCAGAGGGCAGCTGCGGCGTTGTTTGCTCATTAAATCGTAGGCATGCACTGAGAGAAATTCAAGTGAAATATATAGAAAAATATTTAGCCAATTTTCTTAGCTTTAAAATGGCCAGCCAAAGGCTAGCCAAAAATTAGTTGCTGATTAACATGTTTTGTTTGGCCAATTTTATTGGGCAATATTTTACCAGCTGCCTCCCCGCCCCTCTGGTCACACTGGACACACTGCCTTGTGGTGCCTCGTGCTGCCTTCTGTTGCTGCCCCGCTGACTTGTTGCCACAATGTTGCCTGGCATCAAGTGCGGCGCCACATGCCGCATTTGCATGCAACACAACGTGGCATGGCCCAAGCAAACATTGCCAACGCTTGTGGGGCTGCATTTATTGCATACCTACCCCCCCCTCATCGCTACCCCTTGCTGCACCCTCCCTGTTATCCTTTGCACGGTGTCGGCCTCAGTTTGTTGCAGTTGATTGTTTTCGCTCCTCGTGCGGCTGCCGCCGCGCACACCGCAAACTGTGAAAATGTGAAAATGCACAGAAACAAAAAAATCCCAACACCAGTTGCCACCTTACACCGTGCCCCCATCCCGGCTGCCCACCCGCATGCAGCAGCTTCTTCGTGCCTCCTCTGCTGCTGCTGCTGCTGCGGATGCACACAGATTCCTTTTGTTGCCTCCGAAGTCGCCGGCAACGTCGCCTCGGCCATAAATAATGCAGCATTATTTTCAAATAAACTCGACGTTGCGGCTGCCTAAGGCAGCTGGGCTGACTCTGCCTCGGCCCCCCCTCTCCCTCCCTCCTCCCTTTGTCCTTTCCGCCTGCCGCCAAATGATTTTCACACATGAAGAACGCGCAAAACTGCCCATAAATCTTGGCGAGCTGCGTCTCCCTTTTTTTCGCTCTCCTTCTCTCTGTCTCTCTCTCGGCACTTGCTCCACATTCGTTTCCATTTCCATTCGCTGTTGCGTTTGGTTTTTTCATTGAATTTGATTCGCAAACACAAAACACACATGCAACAGCCACAACACATGCAACACTGCCAACTGTAGCTGCATCTTGGCCCACAACTTGCCCCGTCGACCGAAATGTTCAATGAAGGCGCGAGTCGCATTGTCGCCAGCTTTGTAAACCAATATGAAGTTCTTCTTGTTGTTGTTGTGGTTGTTGTGGTTGTTGCTGCCCCCGGCGAAGGCAAACAGATGCCCCGCCATATGCAGCGACAGGGGCTCAGTTGGAGACGTAAAGCTCCATGCGTATTTCATTTCGGGAATGAAGAACTGCAAGGCGCAATCGACAGATGAGCGCGCCTGGTAGGAAGATACTCTGCATTCAAACAAGGAAAACCCTTAAATCTGACTTTCATTCATAATACCAACGATCTGCTTGACAAAAAGGGGCGTGGCCAAATTCTTAAACAAACTTGTGCTGCATGCCAAAGTTGGGCATGTTGTCAATTAAGTCAGACAGACAGACAGTTGGTAATGATTCTACAGACTCAACTGTTCAAGAATATATATACATATACCCTTTGAAGCATCGGTAAGGTTTTCTTCTGCCTGTTACCCCTTCCAATCTATTCATATAAACAATTTGAAACTGTTTCAACTTTCTTACGAGCTGTTGCTTCGGATCCATAACGAGCTCAATCCATAACAAGCTTATCGAACCGAGTTAAATTCATTCCACACTTGTTTGCAACAAAAGTGATAATAGTTAATGGTTTCTTGTGCTAAGTTAAAGCAGCCTGCGCCTGCAGCCTGCCCCTCTCTATCCTTAGGGAATCCAAGTTTATGTCCTGCTGCCAGTTCACATTTGCATATGCGACCTCCTCGTGATGCTCGTTTTATGCACCTTTCAATTACTTTAGCATTCACTTTGGAATTCCCCCAAGACACACACACTCGCACGAGTGTGTCGCCTTGCCTTGTCTCTTACGGGTGCGCTAAGTGTCCACAGATTTATGGCAAGTTAATATGCTCATTTCACCCGCTTCACCCATTGCACCCATTGACCGAGGAAGGGCATAAAGCAAAGTAAAGCAAAGCAAGGCGAGCCCCCTTTGTGATAGCTGGCAATTGCCTTGGCTAGCAGAGTCTGCTGCTTGGCCTCTTCTTCACTCTTTCTTTTCTTGCTGCTCTTCTTCACAAGCTTTTCTGACTTTCCTTTGCTTCTTCTGCCGCAGCTCTTCGCTATACCCTTTCCTGCCACTCCTCTTCCTGCTCTTTTTCGAGTTACCTTCCCTAGCCTTCTCCGCGTTTCTTTCTCTGTTCTTTTCTCCACCCTTTTCCTGTTCCTATTCCAGCACCTTCCTCTTAGCTGCTCCTCCTTCTTCTTGCTTCCCCAGCACCTTCCTTAGCTACTGCCTTAGTATCTCTCTACCTCCTTCACTTGCACCTTCCTTACTTCCTCTTCCCACTCCTCTCCCCTCACTCTTCCTGCTGCAACTGCCTCGACTTGGCACACGGCAAATTATTAGTTGAGCATGTGCCAAAACTATTGCTGCAAGACGACGACGACGCCGCCACACACATGCAACCCCTCCCCTCTTGCCCACCTCCTTGGCCAAGGGACAAGCAGAGCCTATGGCATTTCTATAGTTGGCAGTAGGTCGCTGAATTTATGGCCGTTGTCTGTCGCGGACAAAGAACATCTTTGAATGTTGTAGAACTTAAGTGCCAGTGCAAATTTTCTGCCACTTCATGGCACACACACACACGCGCGCACACACACACCCGCACACACACCCGCACACACACATGCACTTTAGTTTATGTCTGCCTGCCTGCCTGTCTCTCTCTCTCTGTGTGTGTGTGTGTGTTGGTTTTTGTTGCCACTCACATATTTTTAGTGTTCGCAGTGTGTGTGTTTTTGCCAGTGTTGGAAAAAGCGCGAGCGCGGGGGCATTTCCGTTTGCTTTATGAAAAGCCATTTGCAATTTGGCGCTTCTTTCGAGTGCAGCCTGCCAGAAACTTCATTGCAATGCGAATATTTGCCGACGTCCTGTCTGTCTGCCTTGCCCTCGTACACCTCGTACCCCTCGTACCCCTTTCCCCTTTTCCCTGCTAGCTACACCTACACACTGGGGCAGGCAAAGCGCTTTAAACACAACGATAAGGTTAACTCTTAATTGTCTCTGGCAAATAGAGTCAACGCTGCAAGCGGCAAAAAATATGCATTAATTAAGTAAGGCGAGAGAGAGAGAGAGAGACAGAGAGAGAGAGAGAGAGAAAGTCAGAGCAGGGAAGAGGTAAAGGGAGAGCAAGACAGCGGGTAAGCAGGCAAGGGAATAGCATCAAAGGGTTATTAAACTATGAACTCGAAACTAGAATGCGCATATGATAAACAAAAAGAAAAGAGAGAGATATAGAATATGAGAAGAAAAGAAAGAGAAAGAAATAGTGATAGTGATAGAGCAGAAAGCAGAGGATGGTAAAGCAGAATATAAGCATGATGAAGAAAGTTGAAAGAAAAAGTACAGAGTAAATAAGGGCAAGCAGAAGAAGGAGTTAAAAGTAAGGAAAGAAGAAAGAAAGCTGGGTTAAAAGGAAAGTTAAAGAAAAGTAAAAGAAAGACAGAAATGCTAAGAAGAGAGAGAGAAAGCAAGAGAAGATTGGCAAGAATTTAGAAGATTGTAAAATAAACTTAGATATAAACGATAATAGAAGGTGAAAGTGGACGAGAAAGCTAAGGCAGTAAAAGAGTGTGAGACATAGAGAAAGGGTGTGGGAGCAGGAGAAGAAGTGAAGGCAGAAGAGAGTGCATAAGTTAGTAGCTAAAAAGAAATAGGACAGACAGGCAAGCAGAAGTGCAACTGCCACAGATTGACAGCGAGAGAGAGAGAGAGAGAGAGAGAGTGAGCAGAGATGTGTGCAGATTGAAAGCATAAAGAGCTGATGAATTGAAAGCATGTGAGAAATGTGTCACCGCAGCCAGTTGAGTGCTGCAATTAGTAACATAAGCCGAGTGCAATCAGCAGTTTATAAGGTGTCGCCGCACTGCTCACTCACTCCGATTGCCAGCCAGCCAGCCAGCATAGCCAGGCAGCTCTATCAATGAGCTGATTATGAGCAGCAGCAGCAGCAAAGCAGACGCTGCCAGAGGATGAGGAGGAGGAGCAGCAGCCCGATTGGGGTTCAATTAAGCAGATATAATTGCACACACACACACGCACACCTGCACACACTCAAGCGGCTAGAGATTTGGCAGCACATCAATTGCCTGGCCCCAATGTGAACTGTGCGTGTGTGCGTGTGCAGCTTAACCCGTTTAAGCCCATTAAATCGTTATTGTTGTTTGTGCATTTGCATTTGCCACTCTGTTGCTGTAGTTAAAACATATGTTGGCTATTTGTAGCAACAAGAAAATTACACAAATCGTTAAATATTTGCCTCCACCTGTGTGTGCGTGTGTGTGTGTATGAGTGTGCTTTTTTTTTTGCTGCCGCTCACTCCGGCCATGGAACCATAAATTTTGCTCGCGCACAGCCATTTTACCTGTGACATTATTATTGCCGCCTCTTCTGGTGTGTGTGTGTGTGTGCGTTGTTGTTGTTGTTGCTGCTTTTTATTTGTTTGCCGTAATTGCGGCGACACAAAAAAAAAAGCAGGCAGTACAAGCCCGCAGAGAGATAACGACAGCCAAACAGAGCAACAAGAACAATGCGAGGGCCATAAAAATTTAATGAAAATTAAAACGAAAATAATTTGTGTGTTTAATTTAATTTTATGATGCCCCGAAGACGACGGCGGCAGCAGCAGCAGCAGCAGCAGCCGCAACAATGAGCGAAGTGAGAGCGGCGCCATTCGCTTGGTGTATTTGATGAATGAGCCTAAAACTATGCAACGAAAACGTAAATCAAGCGCGCAAGCAGCGCAAGCAGTGGGGTAAGCAGTGCATGGAGAGAGAGTGAGTGTAAATGGCAGAGAGAGTGAGAGTGAGCGCGCGTAGTGCAAACAGCTCAAGGCAGCAGCAGGTATGCCCCCACCCCACACTCTCTCGCCACTCACACTCTCCCACTCGCTGCCTTAGCAAGCAGTGCGAGCTGCGGCGTTTTCAATGGGCAAATGGAAAAACAATAAAGCAGTCGCTGCTGCTGCCGTTGCTGCTGCTGCGGTTCTGCTTGCTGTGTTGTTGTTGTTGTTGTCGCTGCTGTTGTCATGCCCTGCCATTGTGCTTGTCCTTGTTGTTGTTGTTGTTGTTATTTGCACGCAAAAAATGATAACAATAACAATAACAGTAACCGTAATGCTAACAATAACATTACTTCAAATTTAATTTAAATTATTTGCCAGCTCAGCAGACAGTTCACTCGCTTCCCTCTCTCTCTCCTCCATCTCCCCCCTTGGTCACTTTGCACAACAATTGTGTGAGATGCGTATCGCAAAATTACCTGTAATGTTTGGCCACTGACCGCCATTAGCCTGTGCAGCAGCAACAATGACCGAGCATGTGTGTGTGTGTGTGTGTGTGTGTGTTCACATGCGGGCAGTGGGCAAAGAGCAAAGGGCAGAGAGCAAAGTGAGTGCAGGGGGAGCAAAAAAGTAGTGTACGCTACAAAGCTTTCACGGCGTTAGAGAGAGCGCGGGGGGAGCAAATGGGCAGTTCACGCTTTAGATAGCATCGGGTCTCATCAAGGGTCACAGCTGGGGTCAAATAACTCGCCAGGACAACATGTACACGTATGTATGTACTATGCGAAGAGTCTACTAAACGTTTATTAAAATGAGCAGCCACGCAGCCAAACGCTTAATAAGCCATACAATATGATTAGGCATAGGCGTTATGTGTGGGCCATGGGGCAGGCAGGCAGATGTTATCAGGATTGATATGCAGTCGGGACTGGTTAGGTGTAGATTCTCATGTATGTATATAGTACAGTTTCTCGAATATGAAAAGCAATGCAATTTGTAGCTTAAAGGAGAAAGTTGTCAGCTCAATAATTACTTTAATAATTGCAAATTATCAATTTGAAAAGGCGGTGGGCGTGGCAACGAATATTGAAAATTAACTCGATCAAGCTATGGCATAAAGGCACCTGCATGTCAAATTTGGAGTCTCTAGCTATTTTAATAGCTGAAATCTCGATGTTCATACAGACAGACGGACAGCTGGACAGACGGACATGGTTCAATCAACTCAGCTAGTGTTACTGAGCATGAAAATAAACAAATTGTAGGATCTGCCACGCCTTGCCAAGTCTGTTACACACATTTGCACCAAGGTAGTATACCCTTTATTGGGTACTTTAAATACACGAAGGGTATAATTTGAATAAACGTCTTTACTCCTATACTAAACTGCAAGCTTTACCCTCATCCTGAAGAGAACTCTCAATGCTTAAGCCAAGCTTTCTTATTTCTGCCAGGATTCCCATTGAGCATGCATCTTCCTTACTTCGGAATGTTATGAATCAACTTATATATAATGAATCCAAAATGTATGCCCCAGATCCAACATACAGGTTAGTTAACCTACTCAGCAATCCTAGCATTTAAGAGACTTAAGCTACGCCTTGAATCGGAACTGACAGCCCCAACTCTAGCGAACAATCGATTGTAATCGAATCGCTTTGAAGCTGTCAAAATTTGATCATATTCCGCCTTGCATTCAGTTCAACAAAGCCTTGGCTGCTTGCCGCTGCTGGGGAATTTGCTGGCCAGCTCACGCAATTGGATATTGGGTGGAGTTGGGGAATTCGAGAGAATTGCAAGCAGAGACCTTGTTAATTTCGACCTCAATGGCTGCAATTACTGCGCTCTATTTTCATGAACACCTAATTTCCACTTTCAAATGCCAGGCTAGAGGGGTTCCGAATGGATGGGGGGGGAGGAGGGGGGAGAAAAACATGTGCCGAGAGCACAACATGACAACAGTCATAAGCTCTGCACTCGCGATTTCCCACGAATTTCCCTGCTGTCTATTGCTTTTCCAATCGTATTTCCATTTCCGTTTTCCGTCGCTGCTTTTCCAGCTGCTGCATTAGCAATTCAAATTCGATGCCCGCCATTAAACTCATTAACTGCACACAGATGCACAGGCACGAGACAGCGGTGGGAAGGGTGAGGGAGGGAAGGGGGGGGATGATAGACATCCGCACAGTCAACGACATGGCCAGACGCGGAGAGCAACATAAACAGCTAAACAGGCGCAATAAACAGGCTAGTGTAGGGGGTGAAAGGCATAGGAAAAGGGGTAGGATAGGGGCAGGGTACATGGAAGTGGGTACACACCTTTAACGACTGCAACAAACGATCGACAAATGAAGCGGCGTCTTCATTAGCAGCCACCCCAAGCATCCCCGCAGACAACAGAGCAGGCATAGTTTTTGCCTCAGCGCAGGCAAAGGAAGCCGGAAAAGCAAAGCAAAAACTAAATGTGAAACATAAAGAAAGGTAGGCGCAGAGGAGTCCCCAGGGAGGAGGAGAGGGGGAGGGGGGTTGGGTAATGGCAGACAGCTGATGCTGATGTAGTTTGCATGCGCAACCCATTTGCACGCCATAGCCAGAAAAAGCGACGTCCTCGATGTCTGCGTGGAATAGTTGACTCGCCTGGCAAGGAGCATGGGGAGCAGAGGGAAGCTCGCAGGATAATTGACTTTCAAATCAGTTTGCTATAAATTTTTATCGGCACTTTTGATGCTGTCGCCGGCAGCAGCCGTCGTAGCACTTCACGGAGCAGGAGCAGGAGCAGGAGACGCTGCCTCGCGGCGCCGGCAACGGCTGCAATCAATTGCCAAAGTCAATGGGGACCTCGTCGCAGCTGGTGATAATTGCCAGGCAGGACCTGCACCTGCACCTGCAGCTGCAGCTGGACCTGCAGCACGACAAAACACCACTAATGAGTTTTATTGAGTAGTCTCGCTCTACGTCCTAGTCGAGCCACGCTCGCTCGCAGCTTCTAAAAACGAATTTGATGACGCACGGAAGCAGTTAATCAAATCTGTAAGTGCCGCCGGGGCTGCACGAGGCGGCACGAGGCGGCACTTTGCATAGATGGTAATTGCATTTGCACACAGCCCCACACACACCCTACACTCTGCACACACATGAAGCTAGCCGGAGCTGCTTCTGGGTCTAGCCCCGAAAATAGACGACGGCTTCGCATTGCAAAAAAGGAAATGAAAATTGGCATAAGCACGTAAATTATGTGCTGCCAATTAGCAGTTCCAAATTTTTGCACGCAATTCGAAAAGAAATACTAAAAAAAGAATGAAAGAGAGAGCGAAAGAGAGAGAGAGGGGGGGGGGAGAGAACATGAGTGGCAAAATGGAAATGAAAATGTGGCCAAAAATAGGCAAAAAGCGCGACGGAAATCCAAGCAAGCAAGCAAAGCTGGGCAACAAAGGCAACGCCCATAAAAAGAACGACTCGAGTGGGTATCCGACCGCAGTATACCCTGTAGTTAAATTCAAAAATCTGTGCTAAGTAGTTGCATGCTAGTAAAGTCTGCTAGAACTGCTAAATACTTCAAATAAAAGCAATTAGTGTCAACCCGACTGCAATATACCCTGTAGTAAAATTAAAAATATTATTTTTGTATTGCTTTTAGTTGCTAAGGTTTGCTTAAACACAAAAATACTCAAAATTAATCAACGTTAAGTCAACCCGACTGCAGTATACCCTGCACTTGAACTTAAAATGTCATTTTTTTTGCTGCTAAGTTGTAGGTTAAGTCTGCCCATTACTAAAAAAATACTATGTCAAATGAATTTAACAGAAACCCGACTGTGAAATACCCTGTAATTGCATACAAATCGCACTGCAGTGCTTACCTAATCCGCTAACATTTTATTCATTCCAACTCTACTCCTCTGCTCTGTTCCTAAATTTTACAGGGTATTTGCTAGCCTGTACACACCCTCACACACATGCAAATAATTTCGTCACGACATAAGTGGCATCATTAGAGGAAGTGTGTGTGGCACACAGTGCTTGACTGGCGGCCCATACCAACTAACACACATGCAGCACATCCCCCCGAACCCTCCCCCTCTACCAGCACCCCCTCACTCAGCTAGTCGTCTCAAGTGCCTGACGTAAAAAAGTCAAATACCGAAATTGCCAAGCAGCAAAAGGAAGAGAAGAAATGCCACAGAGGAGGGGAAGAGGAGGGGGGGCAGCTGCGAATGAGTGCGAAGAAAACATGGTAATTTTTCATAAAAACCGCCAAATGCGCACACAACCCGAAGCGAGGAAAAAACTGGCAAACAACAACAACAAGAAAAGCAAAGAAAAAGCAGCAGCAGAAGCAGGAGAAGAGGAGAAGAAGAGGAGGAGGAGGGGAAAGGAGTAGAAAAAAATTATATTTTGTGCTGTCCTGCGCGGTTTTCTTTTGGCCCCCTCCGAACTGGAATGTAATTCAAAGACGTTATAGGTTGCTATGCCAAGCAGGGGCGCAGCAGAGGAGGCACGCTGAATGTGGGCGTGGCGCATGTTTATGCGACGTCTTGTGGCATTTAGGCATTCGAAATGCGTTGCCCCCAAATCCTTTTTACGTGGCCTGCCCCAAGGACGAGGCAAACGAGACAAGGCGGCCATGTGGTGAAGCGGATGAGCAGCGGGAGGGGTGGGGCGGGGGGGAAGCTAAGAAAAACAAACTTTTTCGACGGAAGCGGCAAACGGAAATGTCAACAAAACGCCACGCGAAACGAGCCGCGGCAGGGGCGGGGACGAAGGCGGGGGCGTGGCAGCACGGGAAAGGAAAAGGAGGAAGGGAAGGAGGGACGCCACGCGTAGCTTAGCCACTTGGGGAACGCGCGTCCGCTCATAATCATTTCCCGCTGAAATATTATCAAATCGAGGCAATTGATTTAAGCGGCCAAAAAAAGAAAAGGCTAAAACGGCGGGAAAACGCTGAAATAGTTCGCGCGAAAACTGATTAAAAATTGCGTTCGATTTTCGGCGCCGCACGCTGTAATTGCACAGGCAGCGCATTACGTACGTACGTATATAGTACCGGCTATATATAGCCGGAAAGTAGCTAAAGCGAAATCGATGCCAAAGCGGGGCGGGGGGGGCGTGGCCACATTTGGCGCCTTCGCTGATTTATTTGCGTCAAGTAATTGGAGACGCGCATTGCCTCCAGTTGGCTGGCAACGCTGGCGGCGGCTCAAGTGGCGGCATAATTAGTGGCAAGCTCAAAAATAGCACATAAATAAGCGACGCTTAGGGAGGGGGAGGGGGAGCTCAAGGGGGGGGGAAGGAGTTGCCCGTAGCTTTGCCGCAAAATTGTCTTGGCTGCCTGCATAAATTACTTAAATGTTTCAGCAAGAAGCGAGGCGAGTGAAATAAAGATGCTGGCGTTGCCCGGGCAACGCGGCGTATGCGCAATTTTATTAAATTACATTCGTGTTTTGGCAAATTAATTACGAAATTATGTTGTCGAGCCACGCACACATACATAGAGTTACATAGAAAGAGAGAGAGAGAGAGATAGCTACATGTTGCCTTGACAACGGCCTTGACAGGTTGCCTCCCCCCGCTCCCCTCCTTCCCTACTGCCGCTTATCTTGACAGTGGAAGGCGCAGCTCTGCCTGCGCTTATTACAAGTAATTTTGCCTCATTTCTGGCATACGCTGGACAGCAGCAAAGGCTCCACTCCCTGCCTAACCCGCCGCCGCATTGGAATCGTTCTTGCGGCCATTTTTCTAGCCGCAAATCTGCTAGGCCATAAATTCGACTTTATGTTCCAAGCTAAACAGAATTGTGTGCGCAAATCATGCACAACAGATAGAGGCACCCTAATTAAGCGAGGCAACCCTGCCCCCCCCTCCCTGTCACAGAGCTCAAAGCGCTCACATTACTCATACGCAGCGTGTGCGCGCGCCCGCCCAAATCATTGTCGCATAAATAAAGTTAATTTGTTAAATCGGGCAGTCGCTCCCCTTCCCCCGTTCCCCCTTCAACAAGTTAAAAATCACATTTGCATATTTTGCGCATAACAATAAGAAAATCAATGACTTGTAAAGGGGGGGGGGAAGGGGAGGGGGTAGGGGAAGGGGAGCAGTAAATCGCATTAGTCGAGACTCACATGGCCAAAGCGTTGCTACCTGCTGCCGTCGCTGCCGCTGCTGCTGCTTCGACAGTTTTGCGAAATTGCTCAACTTGCTGCAACAATTTTCGGGGCACCCCCTTGCTACCCCTCCCCCCCCTCCTCAACCTGCCCCTCCCAGGGGGCAACGCATGTGTACGCTTCATTTATGCATTCATCAATCAGCTAACCAAGTGTAAATTTTCTGCAGCGCGTTGAAGAAACGCAAAACGAAAAATTGCGCAGAGTTTGAATTTGCAGGCAGCTCTTCCCTCTTCCCTCTCTCTCCTCCCCATCTCCCTGTCCCTTTCCCACACACCTTTTACCGCAGCGCGCTGCTTTGTCTTACGGCTGCCGGCAGCAAGGCGAGACGAGGCCAGGCAAGGCAAGGCTGGGCAAGCAGCGGCGCCGAGAGAGAGAGGGAGGAGGGGGAGGGAGAGGGAGCAGGGGGATAAGGGGGCGTGGCATCAATTCGCCCTTCATTTATTTTATTTTGAAATATATAAATCGCACCTAACGGTATGCTACACTAAACTTTGATTCATGGCGCAAACTTCGCTCGCTCGCTGAAAATTCGTTTTCCTTGGCCTTACGCACACACACACACACACGCTCGCACACACACACACTCGCACACTTGCTTTGCCTTGCAGATGTTGCCCACAAGGTTCCGGTTCAACGCTTTTTACGTGCTCAGCTGGCACGTCTACCCTCGCTGCCCTCGCTCCCTGCCTTCCCTCTCTCCCCTCGTGGCTCTGGCGAAAAAAAAAAAGTAGAAGGAAAAATTTTGCAATTTTCCTGACGCCCATTTAGCACTCTCGGCCATGATACGCAGTTTTCTCTTTTATTTGCTGTGAAAATAATAGAATCATAAACTGAAACTGAAACAAGCGAGGGGCGCAGAGGGGGCAGGGGAACGAGGGGGGGACAGCACGTGGTGCGCTTTGAAGTGTTTGATGAAATTTTCGACACTTAATGATAGAACACGCAATACACACACACACACACGCACAGAGTCAGCAAGGCAAGCGACAGCAGCAAGAGCCATAAGAGCAACAGCAGCAACAACAACAGCAGCAACAGCGACGCCAGCAACAACTCGCGGCAGCAACTGCAAAAAAACAACAACGCGATACGCCAACTTTGCTGCTCTTTCCCACACTCTTTGCTCTCCTTACCCCTACCCCCCCTCTCTCTCTCTTCCCTCTTCCTCCTGCTCTCCTCCTTCTGCCCAGCCTTGCCAGCAACACATCATAAACGTCAACGGGCTTGCACCGCAGAATTGTTAACAATCGGCATAAAAGCTGCTGCCGCAGCTGCCAACCGACACCTCCCCCTCCCCTCCTTGCCCCTCCTCCTGCTGCATGTGGCATGGCTATGCAGCGCCAATTTTACTGGTAATGACAACGCTGCAGGCGTCAACGAGGTCCGGCAACGCCAGCGCCATCGCTGACTACATAAACACTCCCTCTGTCCACCTCCAGCTCCACCTCCAGCTCCGGCTCCGACTCCGTCTCCGACCTCGACTCGCACTGATGCGGCCAATAAAGCCAACGCGGGGGCAAAGCCAAAAATAAACTGTGTGGCAAGTTTCGCAAGTTGCGCGTTGCACATTGCACGTGGCACATAACGAGCAGTTGACGCGCTGCGTAACTGAAAATGATCGAGAAAGAGAGAGAGAGAGTGGGCTAAGTTGACGGAAAGTGAAGCTGAAACTGTATCGATATAACTAGTACATTGGGGGGATAAAGCAGGCAGAATCTACAATGAGTGTTGGCATTGAGTAAGCTAGGCCAACCAGTCAGTCAGCCTGCTGGGCAACCTTCTCTTTCTCTCTCTTTCTAGATCTCGCTCAAAGCGTAACCTCTTAGCATTTGTATACCCTTTGATCATTGAAAGTGCTCAGGAAAGTGTATATTCACTTTGTGCAAATGTATGTAATAGTCAGAAGTAGGCGTGGCAGATTTCACAAGTTATACACACTCTGGCTTAAGCTGACTTGCTAGGTAGATTGCGCCTTGTCCGTCTGGCTGTCCGTCTGTCGGTATGAACGCACTTATCTCAGCTATTATAGCAGCTAGAAACATCAAATTTGGCTTAAATGTTTTTGTATATTTTCTGCTTCAAATGCGTATTTCAAACTTTAGCTGCCACGCCCACCGCCTACACAAATCGAAAAATTAAATTTATAAATTTAATTACAAGACAATTTTAAAGAATTTGGCTACATTGACTTAGCTAAATAGAAATATATAACTTGTGTGGAGTTCAAGTTGTGAGGTATGCAATCAAAACTGTTTCCAGAAATTAGCTCTATAACTTATGCAGTTCCTAAAGCATTCAATCGATATCATTTCACCTATGTCCAGAAAAGGCTCATTTGAATCTTGTTCACTTGACTTTTTCTCAACTCATTCGTTTTCAATCGCGCTCAGTCAACTTTTTACAGCCCTAAACTAAACTTAGAGACTTTCAACATATCAAAGCTTCATCTATATCTTTCTAGGTACTATGTAGGCTCCAATTTCCCCTATACCATCCCACTCTGTATACCCCCAGCTGCTTTCAATTTGTAGTTTCCATGCCTGGCTGCCTGCTTTGCCCGCTCAATCCAGCATGCAGCAGACTGCTCTCTGTGCTGCCAGTGTTGGTCAACAGCTGCCACTCTTTGCCATTCTTCTTGTTGTTGTTGCAACTGTTTTTGTTGTTGTTTTTGCTGGTTTCGGGGCTGTTGTTGTTTTTGTTTTTGTTTTTTCGCCTGGAATTATGTTGTTAGTGTTGCGGATGTTGTTGTTGCTGTTGTCGAGCCCCAAATACGCTTAGCAGGCGAGTTAAAATTGCATTTGTGTGGTGAACTGCGGTCGGGGTGTGTAATGTGGTGAGCAGAGGTGGCGGGGTTGAGGTGAGAGGGAGGTGAGGGGGAGGTGAGGCGGGGTGAGTTTCAGCGCCAAAAACGGCTGCCAATTGCCAAATAAATTACGAAGTTTACAGCCTAAAAAAAAAGTGAACTAAACCCGGATACAAGCAGAGTGTGACTGAGTGTGTGTGTGTGTCTGTGTGAGTGTTGGAGCACAATCAACGGCAACATTAACGATATCGCCTTCAAACTGCCGACCTAACGACAAGGAGGCAAACTTTAAGCAAGCCGCATGTCAAACACGCAAACCCTTCAATGACAAACCACCACCCCCTCCCCCTCCCTACCAGGTGGTTGCGGAGGGGGAGGGGAAAGGCAGTGCAGGGTCTGCTAGCTGGAGGGGTTGCTCGGCCAGGTGCGCTGTGGCATTTGGCTACGTTCCCAGTTTTGCGCTTGTTGCGTGTCCACTTTCACTTCCATTTACAGTTGCTAGTGGCGTGAGTGTGACTGTGTGTGTGTGTGTGAGTGTGACTGTGTATGGGTATGTGTGTGTGTGTGTGTACCGAGAAATTGCGGTTTGTTTGCTGGGTAATTACATTTTGGCATTTTCTCTGAGCACCTGCCTGCCTCCACCCCCACCCTCTCTCTCTTTCACTCTTTCTCTACCTTTCTCTCCCCCTCTCTCTCCCTCTCTTTCTCTGCCTGTGTGTGTGGGCATGTCAGCGTGATAATTATGCGACTATAATCGCACTTTTACATGCCAGCAACAGTCGCAGCACCTCAACTCCGTCTATGACTGCCGGCTGCCTCCCCCCCTGCTCCGTCTCGAAGTGTGTCCAAGCCATGTGGTCTCGGGCCGAGAAACACTTGAACCCTAAAACGAAATATGTCGAGCAGCGTCAGAAGTCAGCAGCCCCAACTAATTAACAGGCCGCAGGTACAAAGTGACCTCCCTTCCCCCCCACCCGCACGCCGCCCCTGCCTGTTCATACAATATTTAAAGCAAGTTGGCCGAGCTTAAACAAAAGCGAAAGGCATGTTTAATCATAAGAGCAAAAACAACACTAAAAATTGTTGCTGCTCCTCGTGTTGTTGTTGTTGTTGTTGCTGCTGCCTTTGGCAGTGTGCGACGTGCGACGTGCGACGGGCAGCGGCAATGGCAACTTTGCAGCTAAAAAAGGGTTAAGTAAATATTGAAGTGAATAAAAAGCATGAAAAACGTAGCCAGTTGGCAAAAAACACAGCAGCAAGCAGAGCAAGAGAAACACACACAGAAACACACACACAACACACACACACAACGCACACACATGCAGAGCTAACGCAGCTTTTGGCCATGTCGCGCAAAGTGGGCGCACTGCAAAGGTGGGCGTGGCAGTGCAGCGCAGCCAGGCAAAGCCAAACTGGCAGCAGGCTCTGCTTCGCTTGCTTCCCTTACTCCTCTTCCTCTGCTTCCTCCTTCTCCTCCTACTCTTCCTCTGCTTCGCCTCTTCCTGCTGCTGTTCCTGCTGCAGCTACCAATTAATGTCCTTGTTAGGCAGTGGCCTGTAAAATTGGCTTAAAAAATGTGTGTGTGTAACCTTATGCGAGCAGCCAGCGACGTGCGTGAAAGCGAAAGAGAGAGACAGAGAAAGGGAAAGGAAGAGAAAAGGAGAGACAGAGAGAGAGAGAGAGAGAGTGTGTGTGTTGCGGCAAGTTTATGCGCAAAGTGCTCTAGCTGATTTTGGCAATAATTAAGCATATTATATAGCAATACATATCCTATATGATCCGTCTATAATCTCTATAAAGTCTGTATAAAATATGCAAAGGAAGCAACATGAATTTCAAGCTGAAGTTGACAACTCTAGCGTTATATGGTATACATTCTTGAGCAGCAAAAAATATACACAAAAAAGCATGCAGGTGGCAACCCTGGCGCACTATACTATATATATTCTTGTTCAGCATGAAGCGCCATTTGATTGTCAGTTTTCCCAAAGCAAATCGCAACAGTTAAAGCTCTTATAAAATTTAGTGTATATGCTAATATATTATATATATATAGATATATATTCCTGTTACCTAAACAGATTACACAAAATCTGTGGCTCAGTTGCCTCTTCTTAGATTTGAAGCGAGTGCAAGCTAAGCACTTAACCTAAACATTGAAAGTAATTTTAAAATATATATAGAGATATATATTCCTGTTACCTAAACGGATCACACAAAATCTGTAGCTCAGTTGCCTCTTCTTAGATTTGAAGCTAGTGCAAGCTAAGCACCTATACTACTCTTTAAACCTAAACATTGAAAGTAATTTTAAAATATATATAGTGATATATATTCCTATTCCACATGACATTCGCAACTAAACCTTCACTTTTATCCCATTCAAACTTTCCATGAACTTCCCCGTCGCATAAACCAGCAGCAGTCTCTGTGCTCTATCCTTCCCTCTCCCCTCTCCTCCTTTGCCCAAACATGTCGCTGTCGACGCTATAGACCGACTTAAAGCTGGAATAAAGTGCATAGTCGCACTACCTACCGCTATGTTGGGTATTATTTAATTTGCGCCGTGCAGCGCGTGCAGCGTGGCGCATGGCGCGTGGCGCGTCGCGGCGACTTTGACGTGGCAGCACGAAGGCTTCCGTCATCGTCGTGGCGGGACGATATAAGGTGGACGGGACTGGACTGAACTGGACTGGCAGCTGGCATATGCTATACGGAATATATGGCATATCTGGCATGTGGCTGTAGTTGTAGTTGCTGGACGGGCTCAAAGCGGTTGCTCGTCACGCAAAAACTGACCGAATGTCGAATCAAAAATGCAACATTCGAGAGGGGGAGGAGAACGTGAGGAGTAGGTGCCGAAACGGATACAAGGCTGCAGGGCAGTAGAGTGTAGGAAGAGAGAGAGAGGGGGAAGCAGAGAGAAGACACATGCCAGCACACACCGCACAAAGCAAATGTCCAGGGACACGAAACAATAACAGACGCAAAACAGGAATCTGGTAGAGTGGGAAGGCATAGGGTTTTGGGGGGAGGTTAGGGTTGTCGCTGCGGTGCATGTGCAGCGGCCTGTACAGTGAGTGCAGGGAGGGAGAACGTGAGAGACAGAGGGCAATAACCGCAGCTGCCTGCAGTCAGTGAAAGTGGGCGAAAGTCAGCAGAGAGTGCAGGCACAGCAAGAGATATAGAGAGGGAAGGGAGCGAGATAGAAGGGCACAAGGTTTGGAGCGGAGGCTGCATCTAATCTGTAAGCATAAATTCCAATCATTTTGCAAATGGAATGTGCAAATGCACAACCAATAAAACCGCAGAACACAACACAGCAAATGGCTGAGGATTGCAGACGGTGCTGGCAAGGGGAGCAGAAGCAGGAGAGGTGCAGCTACTGGTCTGGCGCAATCTGCATGCGGCACAGTTCAAGTGAATCTTTGACCAAACTTGTCGTGGGTTTGGCTTCAGGTCATGTGCTGCTTGTATTCCAATCTGTAGCTCTAACTAACTGAGTCGAAAGCAGCTGCGACGAGTTAGTGAAAGAAGAGAACGAGGCTGATTTTCCGGGTACTGTCAATTGGAGAGCAGCAAAGTAAGTAGAAGTAGTAGCAGAAAGAGGCAAAGGGGGGAAAAGCAGCTAATTCGAAAGGAGAAACAAGGAGTTGGCATTTTTGAAAGCTTTTTAACGGAAATAAAGCAAACTATGAACTACACAGAGTCTAAGTCCAAGTTCAATTGAAAAACGATAACATAACCTCAATTCCATTAAGGGATACATCAGCTATTCAGCTCGTCTAAGTTTAACAAACTTAAGTTTAGCTTTAGAGGCATGAACAATTAAAGAAAGCTACAATCAAACGCTCTCGACAGTAGGTAAACTTTTGCACAATTTTAAATATTCGATTTGCATGGGCGGTGGGCGTGGCATCGTTAATAACAGATCAACTTTAGCTGTGTATGATAAACAGGAAACTCCATGCCGAATTTGAAGTCTTCAGCTTTTGCAGTAGCTGAGATCTCGACGTTCATACAGACAGACGGACAGACGGGCAGACGGACATGGCTCAATCAGTTAGTGAAGCTGAGCAAGAATACTTTGCGTAAACTGCCACGCCTTCCTATGCCTGTTAAACAAACAATTGCACCAAGTGAGTATACCCGCTTTGGAGCATATTTAATAGTCGCAGGGTATACAAATGCGATTAGCTAACGCATACAATGTAAGGCCACGAGAGTTGAGTGAAAACCAACGCGCTTCCGGCTAAAAAAAGCGCGACTGACAACAACAGCTAACTGGCTTTTTTTAGCCGGAAAAACGGAAGTGACAAATTAGTTTAGCCTGTTTTTTTATTTTTGTTCAGCAAATCCTAAATTAGCTTAAATTAATTATCAGCTTAGATTTTAATTTACATTTTTTACGCCCCGCCCCCCTCAACTGTGTGCTGGCTCTTTTTGTAATGTGCCACGCCCACTGCGCCGCTGTTCGGTCTGAGTGCTGATCCGCTTGCCAGGCTTGAGTGACATGCATTTTGGTCTCGAAATATAATTAATGATTTGCTACGCCTACCAATTAAAAGTGTCAAAAGCAGCAGCGGCAGAAGCTGAGCCTCAGGGCCGCAGCGCGGGACAGAACAGTGGCTAGGCGGGGACAGGGGAGGGAGGACTTCGACCCCTAAAATGCTTTACACCCATGAAAATTCTCACTCAGATTTCTCGTCGCTTTGGCGCAGGTTAATTGAATTAATCTCGGCAGCATTTAAATTTCAAGCTGATGAGGGACACAGAGGCGCGACGGATAAGGGGGAGGGGGGGCAAAGGGGTGGTACGATAAGGGTAGCCCACTGTGCGATTGAAGTGCTGTGGGCCACATTTAAAGCGAACCCTTTTTACACGTGCAATTAAAAGTCATTTTTACGAGCAATTTGCAAAATATGATGACGACGACGACGACGACGACGACGATGACAGACAGGCAGCAACATGTCTGTGCACGTTGATAATCACGTTAATAATGAAGCGGCACAATAGCATCATCGGGATGATCATCATCATCATCATCGGAGAACCGTATGGCCATATTTCACCTTTTTTGCCATTGTTGCTTTAATTGTTAACCTCCGCGCGGCATTTACAATTGAAACATCAAAAAATATTACGAGCCCTTTATAACAAACAGCCACGCCCCCCCCCCCCCTAGTCCCGCCCCCGCCATTGCCTGACTGTAACGAAACACTTTCAAGTTGAATGCACGAGTTGCTGGCGCGAAATTCCTTTGACATGTAAAACACACACCCCGCAATGCATATCGCAAAAAAAATTTGTGAGTAAAACGAAAATCGAAAGCCAAAAAAAAAAAAAAAAAAAAAAGGGAACTCCGAAAAAGCTGGAAAAAATGCTACGTTGTACGCGCAGCGACACTCGACACTGGAAAAATGCCAAAACAAATTGAAATGCATGTAAAATTCAAATGAGACGCAAAATACGAAACTTATTTGCCCTGAAAACAGGTGCGAAAATTAAATAAAAATCATTTTGCGCTACGCTTTGCTGGATGTTTTTTCTACGCTCCCCCCGGCTCTATAGCTCTCTATATAGTATATCACAAAGCGCGCAGGCAGCGCAGCGTGATGACAGAGAGAGAGAGAGAGGGAGACAGAATGAGTTGTTCCTTTTGTTTTCTTTGTCCTCTCCCTCTCGCTCTCTCTCTCTGTCGCTGCTAATTGAATATTTGCACGGACTACATATATATAGCATATATGGTATTTACTATCTAGTGGGAGGGGGGGACTACCTGCTGTAGGCAGCGGGAGCCTCATGTAATTTGGTTAAGTGATTAAGCAGCGCATACGTTGAATTAGAGGGCGCTCTCTCTCTCTCGCTTTGTGCGCTGGCAATATCCATTAGCGCTACAGCAGCCACAGCAGCTACAGCAGGACAGCGGGCGTTGTCCCGAGGTGATAATGTGACAATGACTGAGGCTATTGTACAGATAGGTTTATATGCGCCACGAGTTGTTGAATAACTGTAACAAGAAATGCACGCAAAATCTGCCTGGACTCAACATAACCTACAAATTAAACAAATTTAATTTTTAGAGAAATTTTTGTGTGAAAGAACAAATGAAATTCTAATTTGCATCCCTTTGTGCAGATTTTCAAAGATATAATATATTTATAAATTACAAAATTTTGGAATATTGACTTAACATAACCTATAAATTGCACATTTAAAGACTTTTAAAACGTTTAGAAAATGTTTGCATGAAATTTCAATGTGTAAGAGTAAATCCAATTATTATAAACAATCCTTTGTGCAAATTTTAGAAATCAAATTAAAAAAATTAAAATGTCTACTCAACATAACCTATAAATTACACATTTCATGGGTCTTAAAACTATTAAAAATTGTGTGTAAAAAAATTTCACGCTCTCAAAGTAAAGTCTCTTATAATAAACATTCCTTTCTGCAGGTCTTAGCAGATATAATAAAGTAATAGCTTTACAAACTTTAATGTTGATTCAACATAACCTACAAATCGCACATTTGATAAATCTAAAAATCATTTAAAAATGTTTTTTAGAGAAATTTAATATTATCCAAGCCAATTCTAACATGATTTACAATCCATTGTGCAGGTCTTAGAACCCATTAAACAAAGTAAATTTTAATACAGCCTCAACCTAACCTACAAATTTTCAATTCAATTAGTTCTTTAATGCATTTTAAGGTAACAAATGAAATTTAATATCAACTTGGCATCCCTAAAGGCATTTTAAAGGCAAGCTGACTTCAACTGCTTACGAAAGTTGAGGTTATGTTCGAGCGAAATTAAAACCAATCTTTGCAAATGCCGCAACTAATCAGCTTATTCACCTTCAATGCGATGCTGCTTATTATGTTTGCATAGTAAAGCCAAGCTAAGTCCGTAGTATAGTGAAAAATATCAATTTTACAACGAAATGAAAGAGAGAGAGAGAGGGAGGAAGAGAGAGGGAACGAGAGGGTTATCGAGCCCATTAACTGGTAACTTAAAACCTCTGCCCGCACAAAACAACAACAACAAGAACACGCACAATGGAAATGCATGTGCAAAAAGCAGTTTGGAAATCGAATCGAATTCAGGACCCAGAGCAAAAACCTAACCTAACATTGAGAGAGAGAGAGAGAGGGGGAACAAGTCGAGGAAAACTAACTAATCCTTTTTTGCACATTTCGCTTCGTTTCGTTTTTTGCTCCTCGTTGTTTGGCCAAATCGAAGGAGACCGAAACGAAAATGTCATCATCAGCAGCTTGGCCCGAAAAGCCAAGAACGGCAGCTGCCCCAGACCCAGAGCCAGAGCCAGAGCCACAGTCAGACTCAACCTCAATCCCTACACACAAGCACTAACAATCCGATCCATTGCATCCTCTTCGAATCTGGCCACACACACACACACACATACACTCAGAGAGTGTGTGAGAGAGAGAGAGAGAGGGGGAGAGGGAGGGAGAGAGTCGTATAGTGCCACTCAACGTAACTTTTTATGTGCAACATAGCAGAATGATTGTGTTCCGTTCCAGAAATATCAGCACAACAAGCACGGCAAGAACTATAACAACAACTGCAACAACAACTACGACTGCGACTACGAGAGCAACAACAACAGTAGCAGAGCAACTACAACAACATCTTAAGCCATTTCGCATAAAATTTCACACACCATTTTAGCCAAGTGCCACATTACCTGCACACAAGACGGGACTCAACTCAACTCGACTCGACTCGACCGACTCGCCCTGCTCTCAATCCACCCCCCGCCACCGCCACCGCCCCCGCCACGCCCCTGCTCGTTTGCCCTGCGGGGTAGCTGGCTGCTTCAGCAGGAAACCATGCGAGCGGCCAAAGAAAGCAAAATAAAACGCTGGAAAATGTTGGAAAACACGAAACTGAACATAAAAATACCTTTTGACACATGCAAGCAAGGGCGGCGAGTGCGCAGGGGGGGGCCTGAAAAGGGGTAAAGTAGTAAGCAGAAAAAGGAACACAGAGAGAGAGAGAGAGAGGGCGAGCCAGCCAGGCTAGTGGCAGCTTAAAATCAGCGTCAAAGGCAACTACAACGTGCCAGGCTGAAATGACGATAGCCAAAACGAGGCAATACCCCCTGAACCTGCACCAAGCCCCCTTACCCCCCTCCATCCACTCCCCCCCCCTTGCCGAAACCCCCCCCCAACCAAAGCAAAAGAAATCTTGAAAATCGCATTTTAAGAAGAGCTTCGTGTGGCCATAACAGAAAATCTATAAACATGCACACACACACAAACACACACGTAAACACACACATAGAGAGAGAGAGAGAGAGGGAACTACAATAAGCACAGCAAGATGGAACTGGAACTGAAGCTGAAGCTGTAGCTGGACCTGAAGAGTCACAATGGACTCCGCACAGTCGGAAGCATCGCAAACGGCAGCATGTTTGGCTTCCCCCCCCCCCTTTCGCTACCTTCCCCACACCGCCTCTGCCTTGGCCCAATACAATTTTAACGATAATGCGAGCCAGAAACAAAATTGATATGGCCATCAGAACGGGATATTATACGACACTACGTTGTAGTAGTAAACACAACACACGACTTTACTGCGACAATATCTACAGCTGTCTCGCTTGCACTCTATCTCCCTCTCTCTCTAGTTCTTTCTGCAACTGCAAACTATTTCTGTTTTAATAGGAAAAGAAAGAGGATAAGGCATCAGTTGGTTAGGGGACATAACTAACTGAACTTTCTTTTTTCATTTGTAGTCAAACTCTAAATAGAAATAGCTTGAGATTTTGGAGACTCAAGGGGAACCGCCTTATGGGCATACTAGCTGTCATTCTACAAGTATATTATATCTTGGCTGTCAGCTCACTTAACTTTGTCAAAAATCAAACAATTTTGACTTGTAATGAAATTTTGTTCATGGCCTTAACTTTAAAATGACTTCATATATAAATATGATCAATTTTAAATTTTGTAAATTTTTTCGGAATTTTTTTTAGAAATTTTTAGAAATTTTAAAAATTTTTTCGAAAATTTAAAATTTGATTTTTTGTTTTAAATTGATAAGGCAAATCAATTAAGCATAGAAATCCATTCTCAATACCTTTTCAAGTGAAATTGCTAAAAATATAAAGGTTGTCTCTCTATTTAGAGGTATTTCTGCATCCCGTAAGAACCTGTTCTATGCCGACCCCAACTCTTCCAGCAGTCATAACTAGCTTAAAAATCAACCGATTTTACTTTGGTATAACTTTTTATGCAAGTTTTCGACTCTAGATTGGTAAGACACACAAGAATTATTGTACAAAATTTTCCAAATTTTTCGAATATTTTCCATGCTACCCTATCAAAATTTTGAAAATTTTTCAAAAAATTTTGAATGCAATTTTCTGCTTACAGTCGATAAAGCTAGTCAAGTTTAGCATGAAAATCGATTCAAGAAATGTTTCCCTGTAAAATTGTGGAAAATATCTCAAATAATACCAAACTCAACCTAACCTAACCTAACCTAACCAAACCTAACCTAAAACTAACCTAACTAACTAACTACTAACTAACCTAAACTAACCTTACCTAACCTAACCTAACCTAACCTAACCTAACTAACCTAACCTAACCTAACCCAACCTAACCTAACCTAACCTAACCTAACCTAACCTAACCTAACCTAACCTAACCTAACCTAACCTAACCTAACCTAACCTAACCTAACCTAACCTAACCTAACCTAACCCAACCTAAACCTAACCTAACCTAACCTAGTTTAACCTAGCCTAACCCAACCTAACCTAATACAGCCTAACCCAACCTAACCTAATTCAGCCTAACCTATCCTAACCTAACCTAACCTAACCTAACCTTACCTAACCTAATCCAACCTAACCTAACCTAACCTAACCTAACCTAACCTAACCTAACCTAACCTAACCTAACCTAACCTAACCTAACCTAACCTAACCTAACCTAACCTCCTAACCTAACCTAACCTAACCTAACCTAACCTAACCTAACCCAACCTAACCCAACCTAACCTAACCTAAGCTTTACCCCCGATCCCTTTCCTCAAACACTTCCTCTCCTGCTCTAATCCTTCTTCGCAATCCCCCTCCCCCTTGTTGTCTCTTCCTCTCTCTCTCTCTCTCTCTCTCTCCATCTCTCTTTTTCTGTTCCACTGCACATACACACATTGCTGCACACAGAGTGCGATTCATTGTTGCCATAACAATTTGTACAATAAGTCCGATCCGACACCCAAATGCAAGACAACAGCAACAGCTACAACAGCAACAACATTAGCAACAGCAACAGCAACAACAACAACAACGTAAACAGTGGCAACAACAAATTATGACAACAAATTGCAAACAAACAAGCAACAAACAAGTGAATCACCTTTAACGCTTCCTTTTGCACTTTTGAGCTGCCGCTCGCAGCCGTGTGGCAAGTGGCAAAGCGTAAGCAAGTGCCAAGTGCAGCAACGGCAACGGCAGCAGAAGCAGACGTGGGCGGTGGGCGTGGCAGGTCTATGCAGTCTTGTCATAACTTCAGTGGCTGCTTCTGCCAAGGAAGGCAGGCAGGCAGAAAGGGAGGGAGGCGGGGGGCGTGGCAGGCATTGACAAAACTGCACAGACAGCTGAGAGACGCGCGAGTTGAGGCAAAGAGACAGCCCAAAGACGGAACAGAGGCGGCGTAAGACGAAGGGAGGGGGGTAGCTTAAACGACTAAAGACCGAGACATGCATGTCAAAGGACAGCGACAACGACTCAGTGTGTGTGTGTTGGTGTGTGTGTGTGTGTGTTGGTGTGTGTGTTGCTTAACACTCAAAAGCGGAAGTAAGCGTCGTGTTGCTGCGGTTGCAGGCGGACGCGCAGCCGATGGCGACGGAAAGGACAACAGCAGCAGCAGAGACAGAGGCAGAGACGGAGGCGCAGGCAGAAACAGAGGCAGCGGCAGCAGGAAAAGTTTGTTTTCTTGTGGCGCATGACTGGCATTTGCCTCTGCTGCTGCTGCTGCCGCTGCAGTGACAGCAAAAACCAAGACAGCAGCAACTCCGGCAACAACTCCTGCAACAGCAACAACTAAAACAGGTGAAGCTACTCGACAGGTGCGCCGCACTAACCGACACAAAAATATCACTTTAAAGTTTCGTTCGTTCTGCTGCCTCTGCCTCTGCCTCTGCCGCTGTCGCTCTGTTAGTTTTTGACATGAAATTGCATTACATTTCACACAGCCAACGGCGGCGGCAGCAGCACAACAGCAACATCAACCACAACAGCAACATCTGCCTCGCTGCACCCGACTCCATCTCCGCCTTCCTCCCTCCTCCTTCCTGCCCCGCATGCTGTGGCATTGTCTTATTTTGGCAACTGTCGTTTGCTTTTTCTGCCCCCCAAAATGAAGTGTACAAATTAGTTGGCCTTGTCACAGGCAGCAACAACAGCAGCAACAGCAACAGCAACACAAATGGCAATGCGAGACGACGGCAACTCGTCGTCGGCATCTTAACTTGGGCTAAAGGCTTTAAGCCACTTTTCATCGATCCGCCAGCAATTACGTGCATCGCTCGGCGCGCGGCGGAAACAATTTATCAGGCTGGCCAACAAGACTAAACTATCTGCCCAAAACAAGCAACTAGCGTAACCCGAACCGTACTCGTTCCCCTCCCCCCACCGCCCACTTCCCCCTTGCCTCTCTGGCGCCTCTTGGCTCAAAACCCCTCATCAAAATGTATGCCCAAAGTGCATGCCAAAGCAAATTTTCTTTGCTGCAACAAACAAAAGTTAAAGTTGTGAGAAATGTGTGCAAGATAGTCGCCTATAAGACACCCTATAAATGCAGGAAATTTTGTAAAACTACAAAGAAAAGATAGCTCTGATAATGGGTAAAGCAAGTTGGCAATAAACAATACAAATTTTTAGATAACTAAGGTCAATAAGATAAGAAAGATAAATAAGAAAATTAAGGTAAATAAGATAGAAAAGATAAATGAGATAAAGATAAAAAGTAAGATGAATCACATATAGAAAATAAATAAGATAAATGAGATACTTAAGATAGTTTAAATTAATAAAATTTATAAGGCTAATAAGATTAGTAAGATAAATTCTACTATACAATAAAGAAAATATAAATATGAAAATAATAAATAAAAAAAAAAACTGAAAAAAATGTATAAGATAGAAAAAAGGTACACAAGATAGATAAAGTAAATATGATTAAAAAAAAACAAAAAAGGTTACCAAGATAAAAATTTAAATAATATAAAAAAATAAATAAGAGAAATAAGACACCTTAGAAAAATTAGAAAAATAAGATAAGCTTTAAAAAAAATAGATAAAAATTAAAAAAAAATAATTTAAAAAAAACTAGATAAATAACAATCATAAGAGAATTAAGAAGTTAGATAAATATGGTAATTAAAAATACCAATTATCTAATAAATTACTTCCCACATTAGTAACGATAAATGGCTTAAGAAATATTTATGGTATAAAACGATTAGAGGGTAAAATCAGAGAGGTAGACCATATATGTAATGTATATTAAAGTTGACTAATAAATAACCAGAAAAGCTGCAAAAAATACATAAAGACATACAGATAATAAAGATAAGTGCAAGCTAAATTTCAATAGCAAAAATAAATAGAATTATAAATAAATTAAAAATAATTTTCCTTTTTTCTTTATTCATTCATGACAATAACTTTTCCCGGCCAACCAATCCACCCCACACAGACAGACATTACTCCACGCTCGCGCACTTGGAAATAAACAAAAAGCGCCTTGAACTATGCAACACAATCTACACAATCCACACACACACACACGCACACACACAGGGCAGAGACGCGGTGCAATGAACTCTCGCTCGCCTCGCCGAGCGCTAAGCGAACGCCCCCGCAAGCTAACCCGAAATTCGCCAGCAAAGTAGAAAACTTTGCAGGTTGCCAAGAAGGGAAGCGAGTAAGGGGAAGGGGGAAGCGGAAAGGGCAGGGGGAAGACTAACTACGCTCTGGCTTGGACTGTTTTGCGGGCTGTTTCGCTTGTCGCTGGCTCGTTTGCTGCCAAATCGTCACATCATTACTTATACGCGGCAAAATATAGTGTTTTGCCGGCTAGCCTAAAAACGGACAGGCCGAAACGGACAAGCGGACAAACGGCTAAATTGAAAATGGCTCAGAGAGCGAATGCACTTAACGTATCGCTCAAGGGGCAAGAGAGAGAGAGAGAGGAGGAGAGGGAGAGGTAGCTGCAATGCCTGACAGCCGCAAATTTATAGAGCGAGGCGAGGCAAGGCAAGGCGAAGCGTCAATTTAGCCCGGCTAAGTGAGCGCTGCACTCTGTGACTGAACTGGCTAACTGACTGACTGACGGACAGACAGGCTGACGAGCAAACTAGAGCGTGACTGCCTAAGGCACTGCCCGGCTGCCCGGCTGCCTGCCTGGCTGACCTGTCTAATCGCTGAGCCCAAATTAACACGTATACGCCGCGTGTGGCCGCACAAGATGTGCTGTGTGTCTGGCCTGAGCTGAGCAATTGCCGCAGGAATGCGCCGTAACACAGAGTTGCACACACACACAGCGTGTTGCCCGTGTGGCCAGAGTTGCCATGCCGTGTCTAGAGTTGTGTGTTGCTTGCTTCAGCTACTTTGTGGCGCCTTTTGCACTTGTAATGCGCCACGTTTTATGGCCACAATTTCACAGTTAGCCAGGCAGGCAACACGAAAGAGTGAGAGAGAGAGAGGGGGGAGCGGATGCGGGGCAAGACAGGCAGCAAGCCAAGCTAAGGTGCCAATATTGTTGTTAACTGCTGATGCTTGCTGCCGATTGCTGCTGCCGTTGCTGCTTGGCAATGCAATGCGCCAAATGCGATTGCCATTTGCTCTGCTGCTCGTTACGCGCGCCACTTCCCCTTCCCCTAACCCTCTCCCCTTTGCTGCTCCTCTATTTTTATTGCATTTCGCTTTGCTCGTTGTGCCACTCAACACACACACACAGCGAGCGGCAAATTCGGCATGCGAAATGGGAAATAAGAAATACATTTTTAGTTTCTAATCGACGCGCGTTCATCGCATAAAAATAAACGCAATAAACGATAATCCCGCCAACGGGCAGCTGCATTTTTGGCTTTTGCTGCTGCCTGTTGATAGTGTGTGAGGGAGAGAGAGAGAGAGAGCGCGCGCGAGGGGGAGAGAGATAGACAAATGCAGCTAAAGGCAGCAGCTAACTGGCTTAAAGCCTGCAGCCGCTAGCGTGAATTAAACGTAGTGGAGATTGAGGCAGCATATGCAGAGGAGATTATTTGGAATGCAGGAATATATAACTTCTATATAACTGATGGATCCTATTTATGTTAAAACTGACTCTTATCTATGGGTTAATCTAAGTGAAACTATTAAGCTGACCTTACAAGAGAATAACTGAAGATAGATGAGGGCGAAAGCAATGAATAAGGTAAGAGAAAGGTAAGCGTAAGACTAGAGGGAGAGCTAATACTATTCTTAAAGAGCTTAAATTGTTCTTTATACCAAATCAAACATATTTCAATCATTTTTTAGTCCAGAGAGTATAAGCAATATATTTTATTAAAGTTCATACGAACGTAAATGCAGTTTTTAAAAATTTTAAAATAATTTACTTCATTTATAATTTTTTTTATTTTTTATACAATTGCAGATGGTTTATGAAGAAGTTTGCAAAGCACCTTAGGAGACATCTCCGACTCTATAAAGTATATATATTCTTAATCAGCATCAATAGGGCAGTCGAACTAGCCATGTCCGTCTGTCCGTCCGTCTGTTGCAACGCAAAGTAGTCTCTCAGTTTTAGAGCTATCTTGATGAAACTTGGCATACATGTTTCTAATTGCCGCACGCAGTAAATAAGTCGGAACGAGCTAGATCAGACCGATATAACGTATACCTGGAATAGAACCTATCGGCCGATTTACTATGTGAAGTAACTACAATAGTATAAAACCTTTGACGTGTCGAAGGTAGCCTTTCTTTCTTGTTTAAAATCAAGTAGAATTATTAAGCTATAACAAGGATATAAAATATAAATATAATTATATAAAATTATTGGGTTGCCCAGAAAGTAATTGCGGATTTTCAATTATTGGGTTGCCCAAAAAGTAATTGCGGATTTTCAATTATTGGGTTGCCCAAAAAGGAATGCAGGAATATATAACTTCTATATAACTGATGAATCCTATTTATGTTAAAACTGACTCTAATCTACGGGTTAATCTAAGCGAAACTATTAAGCTGACCTTACAGGAGAATAACTGAAGACAGATGAGGGCGAAAGCAATGAATAAGGTAGGAGAAAGGAAAGCGTACTACTAAAGGGAGAGCAAATACTATTCTTAAAGAGCTTAAATTGTTCTTTATACCAAATCAAACATATTTCAATAATTTTGAAGAGTGAGGTGTATGGACTAAATTGTTTATTGAAGTTCATACGAACATAAATGCAGTTTTTAAAAACTTTAAAATTATTTACATCATTTATAATTTTTGTATTTTTTTATACAATTGCAGATGGTTTATTAAGAAGTTTTCAATGCACCTTAGGAGACATCTCCGACTCTATAAAGTATATATATTCTTAATCAGCAACAATAGGGCAGTCGAACTAGCCATGTCCGTCTGTCCGTCCGTCTGTTGCAACGGAAAGTAGTCCCTCAGTTTTAGAGCTATCTTGATGAAACTTGGCATACATGTTTCTAATTGCCGCACGCAGTAAATAAGTCGGAACTAGCTGGATCAGACCGAAATAACGTATAGCTGCCATAGAACCTATCGGTCGAATTTTGTTATTCTTAAGGATACCGCTAAAAAACTTTTCTGATATTTGTCTTAGTATGTTCATTAAATGCTATGCAAGTTTTATTAAAAACGGACAGATATATCGTTCAGCTACCATAGAACCTATCGGCCGATTTACTATGTGAAGTAACTACAAAAGTATAAAACCTTTTTTCGAAGGTAGCCTTTCTTTCTTGTTTAAAATCAAGTAGAATTATTAAGCTATAAAAAGGATATAAAATATAAATATAATTATATAAAATTATAATAATAATAATTGAAAATCCGCAATTACTTTTTGGGCAACCCAATAATTGCAGAAAGATGCAAGCAAAAAGTAGGAGCAGAGTGAGAGCTATTATAAACCTAAAAGAGTTTAAAATTTTCGTAACAACAAATCAAACATATTTCATCCATTTTAAAGACTAAGCTGTACAAGCAACCATGTTTATTGAAGTTCACAGCAAATGAAATGCAGTTTATTATAGTAAAACCTTACTTTATTTTAAGCCAGGAAATCTCTCGAAAGTAAGCCTTTAAATCAAGGTGTTACTTTTGCATAGCAAATATATATAGTATATCAATTCTAAGAGATACTTTTACCTACCCCATACACACCAAAGTAATTTCACTTTAGAAATCCGCCTAATCCATCTGACAATCAACTACAAGTTGAAAAATTTCATTAAATCAGCTCGCAAATATTTCATTTGCAGCTATGCCCGAAATTTGCCCACGGAAATGAGGCATAAAATGGCGGAGATATAACCTCAAAAAAAGAAGAGAGAGAGAGAAGAGAAATAGAAACCAAGCTAACAAGCTGTTTACAAGCTGCAGGTGTAGACTAAGAACAGTTGCCAGTGCCAGCTTGGCCCTAATGAACTTGGTTGACAGACGGACAGAGACAGAGATAGAGACGGCGAGTGAGAAATGCGAGTCCTCCCCCCGCCACTGCAAATGATAAACGGCCCAGCGTGATGCGAGCCAAACTAAGCTGAAGAGCATGACAATGTCTCAGGTAGGGGAGGGAGAGGAGAGGAGAAGGGGGAGCCGAGTCGAGCCTGAGTTGTGGCATTTACTGTGAGGCGCTACGCGAAATTTAACAGCACAATAAAACACATCAAATAAATTTGCTGCAGCGAAACAGTGAAATTTCGCTTATCAGCGAGGCGTGGCGGGGCAGGACACAGGCGCAGATACACTCGGTGTACTCCAGTCTCCAGTTTAGGTGGGCAAAGTTTTTGCTGAAGAGATTTAATAGCAAAGTGATAAGCGACGGCGGCGACGGTGGAGCAGACTTTGCGGAAGCGCTTTAAACTCGCCTAACGGTAATAAAGTCAGCGAGGCGTGGCGCTATTTTTGAATCTAAATAGACTCGACAGCCAACTTGGAATTTATTTTACGATGAAACAAAAAAGCGAAACAAACGCCGAGCCAAGGGGTGCCCCTTGAAGGAGTCACGGGGCGAAAAAAAAATCAACAACGTACGGCAAAAAACAATAGCGGGAAAAATAACCGCAGCATGCATAATTTGCGAATGCTTTGCGGCCACATTATGCAACACTGAGAGAGGAAGGGGGGGACTCCCTCCTGGCCAGCCTTGTGGCCTCTTTACCTGCCCCTCCTCCCTCTCTCTTCCCATGTAGATCGCCAACTGGACCGCACGCTCATTATGATAATAATAATGCGGTGGGGCAAATATTTCGGTAAGCGAACACAGCCCTACCTAGCTGCCCCTATAGCTCTACCTCTCTCCCTCTTTCTCTTCTTCTCGCTCTCTCTCTGAGCGGTCAAAGCCCACAACAACAATTAAAATGTTATTAAGCGGCCAAATTTATGCAATGTGCAAAAGCAGCTGAGCTGACCAACTCGCTCGACTACAATGAACCAGTAAAGAGAGGGAGAAGAAAGAGGGGAAGAAAGAGATGGAGAGAGAGAGGGGGCGTCTGTCAGGTAGGGGAGTCAGTCTGTAATGACAATAGCAAAAACCCAAACGAAACTGGCACAAAAACTGCACAAGAATTGCAGGTTACTTTTGAGCACCCTCTACTCATGCAGTCTAGAAGGCCAAGAGGGGAAGCACAAGAGGGAAGCAGTAAAGAGAAAGGTACGGAGCAGAAAAGGAAAGGTCTACACACACACAGGTATGTGCAAAAAGGCAGCAGATGCGAAACAAATGAGCAAGGCAATTAGAAACACGTAATACACAAGAGGAATGCTCCAAAAGGTAGATGCACATTTCATGGAAGAGGTAACCCATATATGTATGTGGTATATTTGCTATACTGGTATTAAAATACCAAATTTCATTAATTTAAACCACACACAAAACAAAATCTTTCAAATAGAATTAGTTAATTAACCAGTGTTGGCAAATATTCAAGTATAAACCATGTGCAATTTCAATTGGTTTTTTTAGTTTAAGAATTTTGAAAACAAATATAGGGTACATTGGGTCTGTCAAAGTGTGTGTAACAGGCAGATGAAGGCATCAAGAATCCCATAAATTATATATATTCTTAATCAGTAACAACAGCAGAGTCGATATGGCCATGTACAGCGGTCCGTCTGTCCGTCTGTATGAACGCCTGAGTCTCAGAGACTAAGCGAGCTCTAGCCATCAAATTTATTGATAACGCTCCCCTAAGTCCTAAGCACTTAAAGTGTTCTGAAATAACAAGCTTCACTTTCACAGCTTGGCTTGAATATGGAAAAACCAAGGGGTTATACAGTAAAAACTTGACGGACAGTAAACGTTTTAAATTTGCTAAAAATGAAGTTGACCTCAGATGGAAACCCCATCAATGAATGACAGCTGAGCCAAGAAATAAGTTCAGGTTCTTTTGGTTTTATGCCAATTATATTTACTACTTCCATATGGCTTAATTAAAACACAGTGTTGATTAACGCATGAAGAATTACAGCTGCAGTTGCAAAATGAATGCATGCAGTTTGCTTACTCAAAAGCAATTGTTATATGCAAAATGTATCTCAGAAATGCAGTAATTTAGCCAATTGTGTATGCCCTTATCTACTTATGGTATACCCTTCTTTTCTAAAAGAATTTCTCTATCAGATAATATGCAGATCTTCCCTGCAATCTTGCCAATAAACCATAAGTCTTAATGGCTTAGCATGATTTATTAAACCTTTCGCCAAAGAGTCGCTTCCTAAAAGGAACTTCCTTGAACCTACAACACCCACAAGCCTAGCTAAGACAAGGTATCCCTTAGTCTACCGCATTGTCTATGTGGCAACCCATAATCCTCCTGCCTCCTCCCTGCACGCCTCACGCTCCTCGCATGTCCTTCCATGTTGGGATTGCAATGTTTAACCGCAAAAAAGCAGAATGGAAAATAGTTTGGCGCATAGTTTTGACTTGTCTAAAAATGCTGCCACTTAATGAACTACTTTAAATAATTTTCCAACTGCAAATTATTTTCATTTACTAAACTTTTTCCTTTACAGCGAGAGGTGCCTCCCCTTCCCTAGCTTCTCCTCCTTCCCCCTGCTCCTTACAGTCTTTCTTCTGCCCCTTTTCCGCGCAGCTTTTGCCTGGCAACTTTCACATCGTTAACAATTTGGCAAGATTTAAAAATGTCGACAGCGGGGCACAGGGTGCTGCAGCAGGCGTACAGGGTGGTGCAGGGGGGGCTGCTGCTGCACAGGGTGGCGGATGGGCAAATAAAAATATCACTTTACTTGTGTCGCCGGCGTCGCAGCCAAGGACGGGGTAATTTATCAAGACAAAAAGCAGCGACAGCCAAAGCGGGCAGGCGAAGGGCAGGGGGAGGCGAAAGAGGGAAAGGGAGAGCAAGAGTAAGTGCGAGTGAGCGCGAGAGAGCATTGCGAGCGAGATGGCAGCAGCAGATAAAGCAAAGCATTTCAGCAGCCACTCGCATAGGTAGAAGAGGGCGGACATCAAGTAGCTCGGTGAGGGGGAGGGGGGGCTAGGCGGTGGGCGTGTCGGGTGCTGCCAACTTTGGCGAGCTCTTCTCTTCTTCAGTTACTTTCTTAATTTCATTTGCGACGGCGACGGCGACGGCGACGTCGCAGCCAGCAGCAACGCAGGCAGTCGACAACTTTGCCGCCTTTGCCCCTTCGCCTTTCGCGTTCGCTTTGGCTTTGGCTGTTTTGTTTTTCAATTTCGCTGGGGCGCAAAACTTTACCAAATACAACGCAGAGACAACGCAGGCAACAACTGAAGCGACGAGGGGCGGCAACAAAGATGCGCAAAGTTTCTATTAAAACGGATTTAATTATGTAATGGAATCATGATAAATTTCGCGCAACGTGAAAAGTGTTGGCCATGGCGGCGGAGCAGCCGAAGCAGCCGCGGCTCGAGCCAAGTACCTGACACACACACACACACAAAGGCCTTGCGCGGCCAAAAGCAGAACCGAAACAAGGCAGCAGTCTTCCCCTCCCCCCCGGCTCTCTCCTCCCTGCCTACTTAGCCAAACAGTGGCAGCAACAGCTTAACAGCAGCACTTGAGCCTGCAACAAGAAGAAGACGACGAAGGAGACACGCTGCGTTGGAGCTGCTTGCAGAGATGGATGGATAGGCAGACAGTAGGCAGACTAAGTGCGGGAGAGGGGGAGGCTGGGTAGGGAGGTAAGTGGGGTAACTTGTAAGTGGTATAAGGCGTTAGGCGCGACAGGCTCGCTTGGATTATGATTTACCAGGCGGGAAGGGGGAGGGAGGAAGGGAACGGGTTAAGCTTGATATTGTCTTGTTGTAGGAAGAAGAGAAGAGTAGGAAAGGCCTTGATTCAGGTATATGCTGTGTGTATTTAAAGGGTTGCTACTTACAGGGTGTAGTGTAGTTAGGGAACTGTTTAATCGTTTATCGATTTATCGAGCATTTCTTATTTTACTTAATGTTTCAACTTAATGTATATGCTAGTTTAATTGCTTATATTATTTTCAAATCTTTACCTAAAACTGTTGAATTTATGTTTAATATTTTGTATGGGGGCTTGACTTTAACGAAAGTAAAGAGATAGGAGGGCGTGAAATAGAGAAGACAGCTAAGCTATGACTGCTATATAAAGGGACTGACTGTCTCTCTCGCTCTCCCTCTTTCATTTTCTTCAGCCTCCCTTCCTCCCACTCTCCATATCTCTCTCTTCCTCTTTCGCGTTTCCTCTTTCTCTCTCTTTCTCTCTCTCTCTCTGTCTCTCTCTCTCTCTGTCTGTCTCTCTCTCTCAGCCTGTCTATCACTATGTCTTTGTATACCTTTCATTCTCATTCATCTAATGCTCTAATGCTTCCTCTCTTTTTTCTCTCCTTCCTTATCGTTCTCCTATCGTTCTCCTACTCTCTCTCTCTCTCTCTCTCTCTCTCTCTATCTCTATCTCTCATTCTCTTTTTATTCCTCTCTCTTATTCTTTCTTTCTTTCCTTATTGTTCACTCACATTCACTCTTTCTCGCTTGGATTATCTGTCAGCTCTATCCATAATTTCAACTTTCTTTGGATCTTTGGATCCTTGTATCTCTTTCTCTCTCTATCTCTTTTTCTATCTAACTCTCTATCTCTCTCTCTCTCTTTCTGTCTCTGTTGCTCTGTCTACCTCTCTCAATCACAATTTCTTTCTCTCTCCCTCTCATTATTCTATTTTTTCTCTCTGTCTATTTACCTATCTCTATTTCTTTATAACCCTTTAGATTTGACTCTCCGAATGGCTTAATACTCTCACTGTCTCACTTTCCTTATCTTTCTCTCTCTCCCTCTCTATCCATCTTTTACTTCTTGCTTTTTCCTACAGTATCTACATAGTTATTACTAAGCTTATCCACACTTTCAACCAAGCTTTAAACATAGACTGCTGCGTCAGTCTCTCACTTTAAGGTACTCCTCGCTGGTTTACCGTGCGCTATACCTGCTACTGTTTCCCCTCTCCCCCCCCCATCCCCCTCTCTCTCTATCGCTCTGGCTTTGTCCTTGCTGCGGTTCCAAATTGCCTTAACTTTCAATTAAAAACGCATTATCTGCCGTGCTGCGCGTGTGAGCACCGTAGGTAAAGCTGTCCTCATGTCAAGTGTGCGATGTGCGCTGCTGCCTGTGGGTTACCCTCTACCCCTCTATCCCCCTCCCGCTCTCGCCTGCCCTCGTCATGGTACACTTCACTGCCAGGGTAGCCACTCCTTGTGCACGGCCAGTTGGCTGACAACTCACTTAAACTGCAATAAATAACGCAAAAAGGTGGCAAGACAGCAGAGACAGGCGAGACACACCTGACAACACCTACGACACCCGTCCGATTACCAGGGCCCCCCTCCCCCTCCCCCTGCCACTGCTTGTTACGCCTCTGCATCGCTGATAAGCCAACAGATCTGGCAACCCTTCGCAAATCCCAAAAACAAAACGCGTCGCGCATTAAAATAAAATTAATTTCCTACGCTTTTTATACGCGCTAAACCGAAGGATAGAAGGGGATAATGGCTTTTTTTGGAATTCCCAGCTTAATTTTAAAGCTAAAAATTTTATTTTTTACAGCTATTTCATTTATTAGCTACTAATTAATTACTGAAAATTTTCTAGTGATCCGACCATAAACATGGAAGTTCTAGCGGGTATACGTGCGTCGTGCAGACTCGACTGTGGCTTTTTTTACTGGTTTTTTTTTGTTCGTTCTTTCTTTCGGTCCGCTCTGCAAAATGGCAAAACGATTGACTATTAAAAAGGATAAGGCATAATATTTTTCGCATTTGTACAGGAGTACCCCGCCCCCCCCACCCCCCTGCGCCGCCTCTGCGCTCCAGCGTTGCTGCCCACTCGTCACGTAAATGCGGGAAAAATAGTTTACGGCGCGGCGTGGATTATGTGAAGCATTTTGTGGCCCAGGCAGACATAAAAACCGCCAACTTGAGGCTTAAATAAAAATGTGCAAGCTGCTTCCCGTTCTTCCTCCTACCTTTCCCCTCCCTTCCCCCCACTCCCCCCATTCTCGCTCAACTGTTGCCTCGCAAAAATGTTGTAATATCTTTTATATTGTCGCTGGCTCGACGATCTCTCTTAATGTCAGCGCTGGGCAATTAAACATGCAGCTAAAGTTGACTCCCAGCTTCATGCTCTCCATGCTCCATGCTCCATGAATAATTTCTGACCAACAGTTGGAGCAACCTCATCCACATCCACATCCGCATCCGTCTCCATGTTCGCATTCGCAGTTCAAGCCGCTTTTTGCATAGGCCTCAACCGAAAAAGTTTTGCCAGCAAATTTTCCAGCTTTGCTAACAGTTTAGGTTTTGTGGTGTTCTAGCACACACACACGCACACACTAACACACACTCGCACTCGCACACTACTTGCGCCCTTTAACGACGCGTTTAGTGGGCAATTATCGCCTGCAGCGCCCATAATTATCACGCAGCGTCCAAACTTGCACTCGCATCTCATATTCAAAGCTGTCTCTGGCCACGCCCACACCGCCTACCCAAAGTGGGAGTGGCCCCAGCTGGAGTCGCAGTCCCAGCGCAGCAGCACATCGCATCGCTTGTCCCGTTATCTCTGTCCACACATGAGCGGCAAGCACAAAAGCAACGACGACGACGAGTACTCAGCGTCAGAGAGAGAGAGGAAGAGAGAGGGGAGAGGTGGAAGAGTGAGCCAGAGATAGAGCTGTAGTTGAAAACATAAATATAACACAGATGGCCAGGCTGAGATGAGACGGGATGAGCCCTCGACACAATGGCTGAAACACATAGATAGGCGGAGGGAGAAGGAGAGGGAAGGGGGATGGTGAGGGGGAGGTGGGTTACGTATGTTAGCTACGACAAGCTATGACGAGCGAGTCGCACTAAAAATAATAATAAACGTAAATTTCTTTAATTTACACACACAAACAGACACACACACACACACATGACAGGCAGACACACTCATAAAGTGAGTTAGAAAAGGGAAAGAGAGCGGGAGAGTGAGTAGGCTAACAGCGAACTGGGAATGCTCTTCGGATTGAAAGTGTAGTGAAATGAGGCAGGTGAAGAATATTTTTTTCTAGATTTCAACTGAGTTTTTTGCTATATCTTATTAATAATTTTAAAGTAAAAATATTAATAAATAATATAAAAATTAAGTCAAAATAAGAAAAACTATTTTAATTTAGTTTATTTTAATTTATTATTTTACTTGCTTGAAATTTATCTCAGCGATTTAATTTAACTTTACACATTTCATTAAAAAAATAATTTTATTTTTTTTTTTATATATATTTTCTGATTTGCCTTTGAGTCGACTGCAAGTTAACATTGAATAAATAATTAAAAATGAATTACAATTTTAATTTGAAATTCATTTTAATTAATTTAAAATTTTATTACTAAATTTAATTTAATTTAAAATATATAAAATTTATTATCATCCCAAATAAAATTTAAAAAAAATATTAAAATTAAATTACAAATATTAAGAAATCTTTTGGCAAACAGAAATATATTTCTTTTTATAAAATTTGTTAATTTTTGAGTGCATAATAAATTGCATTACATAATTTAATGAACTATGTATAATTGTTATTAAATATAATTGTCAAATACTAGATATGCCTTTGTGAAAACATAGGTGAATTTACGAAATTTTAAAAAATATAATTTTTTTTTTTTTCATTTTAATTTTCTTTTCAGAATTATCTAAGTTGTTACCATAAAAACGTGAAAATGTTGTTCAAAAAATAATTTTTAATTGTAATTTGATAACTAATTTAAATCTTTACGCAACTGACTCTTATTAAAAATTAAAAAAATATTTTATAAATTTTTCTCGCATGATATAATGCAATATCAAGCAATATTAAGCATACGTCAGAGCGAAATGAGTTGTTAGAATTTGCCTCTAAAAATAGTCGCCTGGTCAGCATTGGCCGCACCACATAGACACACACCTCGATAAAGAGGCCTATCCTGTGGCCACGCCCAGCTGCCACGCCCAACTGCAGCTAGGCCAATTGCAAAGTCATAATACCCTTTCGTTTGCAATCTCATTGCCCCAGAGAGTGAAAAGGAGAGGGAGAGAGAGAGAGAGAGTCCCTTGACGAGGCTGCAAATAAACAACAAAGTCACTGAAATTTAATTTCCAGCCAACGACAACAGCAATAACAACTGGCTCAACTACAGCAGCAGCAGCAGCAACAACAACAAAAACAGCAACAACAACAACAGCAACAAGAATGGCATTTGGCAACATGTTCATGTTGCTGCTCTTAGAAACATGACAGCAACAGTCGCCTCTCTGCACTCCTCCTCCCTTCTCCCACCCCCACCCCCCTGTCAGTTGTCAGTGGCTGCCCACTTCCCCTCCCCCCTATCCTCCCCCTGCACAGCTCAGCAGTAGCCAAAAAGTTGCCTTATCACTTGGGCGCATTTACATAAAAAAACCACAAATAAAAGTTGCCAACTAACGCAGCAGAAGCAGCAGCAAGAACTGAGCAAAGAAAATAGCTGCATGTGTGTTGGTGTGTGTGTGTGTTGGTGTGTGTGTGTGAGTGGCTCTATGAGTGGCGTCTTCAGGCGCCCCACGAGTTGCTCTTTGGTTTAAGCGCGACTGAAGCAGCGACGTCGACAGCGACGCGCAGCTTAAGCATTAAAAAGTTTTCACATTAAAGCACATTACAACAACAAATCATAGAACGCTGAAGCGAACGCACACACACACACACACACACGCACGCACACGCACGCACATGCACACTAACACGCATGCAACACATTTAGATAATATGCTACAACTGCTGCGGCACAAACAAATGACAATGGGAGTAAGTATACGCAAGCAGAGTGGGAGACAGAGAGAGAGGGAGCAGGGAGGAGGGGAGGGTGGAAGGGGGCGGGTCGGGACTCATGTGAGTTGTAAAAAGCTTTGGCAACAATGTCGCCTGAATGTCGCGCATTGTTTCCAGGCCGCTGCCTTGCGACACTAGCAGCAGCAAACGGGGGCAATGGGGCAACACCCCCAGCCCCAGCCGCTGCTCCCCTCCCTCTACCTCTGCCGCCTCGCACTGCCAGCGAAAACTTTTATTTTTTGTTAAGCACATTTGCGCACTTTCCTTACTTATAGCATACTTTTGGGCGCCCAAGCGCATTAGCCAGGCAATGCATGAAATTAAATTACATATTGTCCCGCTGCCAATGGCCGACGACGGCGACGGCGACAGCCCCGAAATGTATGCAAGCAGCGCGTATTCATTAGATGCAACGCAGACAGAAGCTGACGAGCATAACACAGAGGTGATTAATTAACTTATCGATAGACGAGCTGCTGTCAATTTCATTGCTGGCAAAGCAGGGCGGCAGTAGCTGCTTCTGCAAATTACAGAATAAATATATCGATTATATTAGGAATTCGATAAATTACTATGTATCGATTGCAATCGAAAATCGATAAACCAATATATCGAAACTCCTTTTTGCATTCATGCAATACAATTTCACCAAGCCTATCGCATTTGCCAACCAGGGCTGCAGCGACAGCACAGCCTGATCAATCGATATCATTAATACTCACATTCCATGCAATCGAAACCTTTCTCTAAGCAAACTGCTGCTGCTTAAGCTAGCAAGCCAGGGCTGCACTACTGCTGCGCTTGTTTAATCGTTCTCGATAAGCACTTTGCTCTCATGCGATAACACATTTCTCAGCAGCTTTAGTTCGCGCTAATTGCAACACAATCGTTATCGATACTTGTTAACTACCTATCCCCTTCTTCACCTCTTCTTCTTCTTTGTTACTTCCTGCTTAAGCGCGCCGCTGCCAATCGATATTTGCCACAGCAACTCGCAGCAAATGTGCTGACAACCCTGGACGCGGAGGACAACGAGCATGTCGCCGGCACCGCTCTCGAAAAACTTGTTATGTCGTTAAGTGTGAAACTTATTTCGCACATGACGCAGACGTTGCGCCCTCGCACTGCCACGCCCTGCCCCGCCCGTCCCGCCCCCAGCCGCGCTAGCTCGTCGAAAATTGCAAAAGAAATCAGCAACAAAAGTTTTCAGTTTTTGTTTCTTAAAAATCAAAATAGCTAAAAAGTAGCGACAAGTGTTAAGACCAAGCTGGAGGGGAAGAGGCTGGCGGGGGGTCAGGAGGTGACCCGGTATGAAAACTTTTCGGCCAGCCAAAGGACACAGCGGGGACAACGACAACAGCGACAACAACTGCTCCGAGAAGCGGAAAGTAAGCCAAGCGTCAACGACGCCAAAACAAGGCGACAAAGTGCGCGGCCAATCTTAAAATAAACTGCAGCTGCGCGTAAAAAGTGACAAGTTTTGGATTGGACGACGGACAAGGCGGAGACGCAGACGGAAGAGACGGGAGCGCTGTGTCATGGCGTGAAAGGTGACGACAGGCAGGCAGCCACAACAGCAGCAGCAGCAGCAGCAGCAGAGGAGGCAGCAAAGGAAGCTGAGGCAGCAGAGGAAGTGGAGGAAGCAGCAGCAGCAACTCGCAACTGGAACATGTGTCCCTGCAGTTATTGGCAACTCGGCGACGGACATCGAAGAACGTGACACATTCTGGCAGAGCAGCAGTGGCAATGGCATCGTTTGCTTTTGTTGCTGCTGCCTCTTCTTCTTCTGCTCAGCTTTAAGTTGACGCCAGCCGACTGGAATGAGTCAGCAAAAGAGTGCAGTAAGTAAGTAGGAGTGCAAGGAGTAGAAGAGAAGCTGATGTGATGACAGCAATGTGGTTTACATTTGACAAACCTGATGAGCTGCAAATGTAAATAACACATACGGGCAGCAACAAATGAGTAAGTAAAGTAACAGTGCGGTTAAATGTAAACAAGGTTGCATATCGATAAGTAGCACACATTTAAACTGAAATTTAACATAGCATCTGCAGTGTACAAGCAGGTCGATATATCGATTAATTGCAATTTGAATTTTGAAATTTAAATTTGTATTTGTCTGTTAAGTAACAGAGCAGTAACATGTAAACCAACTACATGCATCGATTATTGAGAACGATCGCACTGCAGACCGATATATCGATTAGTCGCAATTTTAATTTTCAAATTTAAATTTGAATTTGTCTGTTAAGTAACAGCGCAGTAATATGTAAACCAACTGCATGTATCGATTATTGAGAACGATCGCACTGCAGACCGGTATCGATTAATTGCAATTCGAATTTTCAAATTTAAATTTGTATGTTAAATTTGAATTTATATGTTAAGTAACAGTGCAGTAAAATGTTAACCGGCAGCATATATCGATTATTGCGAGGGATCGCAATGCAGACCGATAAATCGGAATTTGAATTTTTAAATTTGAAATTGTTTGTTAAATTTGAATTTGAATGTAAAGTATACATGGTATATATAGCATGCATTGACTATTGAGAACGATCGCAGAACGATAAATCAGAATTTGAATTTGTATGTTAAGTAACAGCGCAGTAACATGTTCACTACATACATCGATTGTTGCGAAGCATCGCACTGCAGAACGATTTATCGACTAATCGGAACTTGAATTTTTGAATTTGAATTTTTGAATTTAATTATGTATGTTAAGTAACAGCGCAGCCAACTGTTAACTCACTACATTTATCGATTAGAGAGAAAGATCGCATAGACATTGCTTTAAATGAAATGCTTTAATGCAATTCCATTTTATGCACCCCCAAAAATGAATATAGAAACTAAAATTCATTTTGACTTTCTACAATTTCGAATCTTTGCTGAAAACTTTTTACCCCCAAAGCGCGTGTGGAGTTTTTGCGCCGAATGCAAATGCTTGGCTATTTATCGACCAGGCATCGTTCAAAATTCAACGCGAAACCGAAAGAGCAAAAGTGGGCGACGTATAATAAAAACCGAGCAGGCAGCTCGGAAAAACAAAAACGCGCGCGACTGCACCGACAAAAAAAAAGAAGAGAAGCGAAGAGAAGAGCAGAAGAGGAAAGAAGGAAAAGATTACAATTGAAAAGTTTTGCAATACGCGCCGCGAGCGCGGGCTGCGCTGCGCTGCAGTTTCATATCAAACTTTGGCTATTGTGTTTTCATGTGTCTTCTGTGCGCACTTCCCCTACCCCCTCCCCCCTTCCCTGCTCGCACGCTTTGTCCGTTCTTGTGTCTTGTGCCACTTGCCGCTGCCACTGATAACGCGCACAGACAAACAGACAGAGAGAAGCTGCCACGACGCAGCGCAGCGCAGCGACGCTTCGTCAGCCAAATGCACTTTTCGGAGTTATCAAAGAGTTTAAATTGCATTGCCAGGCCAAATGCGTTGAGCTGAGGCGGCGGCAGAGGCAGAGGCAGAGGCCGAGGCAGCGAACAAGGCTGAGCGAAGGCGTGCAATTCGTAGCAACACTTTCAAGCGCATTACCCAAGAGCTCTCATGCACACAAACACACACATACACATACACAGAGCGTGCACACACAGAGAGAGTGAGAGCAGCAGCGGGAGAGCGGCAGCGGGAGAGCGGCAGCGGGAGAGCGGCACACAAAAGACAAAAGTCAAACTTGCGCTGCTCAGACAAAAGCCCAAAGCCTGCTTGCCGCTCTGCTGCGCCGCTCTGCCTTTGCTCTCCGCTCTCCGCTCTCCACTCTCTGGTCTCTGCTGCGACGCTGCGTCGTCGACTGTTTATCTTGTAAGGTAAATCATTCGAGACTTAAACTCAAACAGCAGCCCAAACAGCCTCCTCTGCTGCCTGCTCTGCTGCTGCTGCTGCTGCTCAGTGGAAACTCATTGGAAAACCGGTGAAACTTTCCAAAGTAGTTGAGACGACAAAGACGGGAATTGAATTTAAACAATAGCCCCTGTCACGGGACCCAACTCAAATGCAATGCAGCAAGTACTAAAAACTACAACAACAACAACTACTACAACAAGTACAAGCTGCAAGTACAGCTGCGTCACCGTCAGCATCCTTGTCGCAGTGCGTCGCCGGCTGCCAGCAAATTAGTCGCATATTAAAAATGTTTAGCCAAACAATGACGAGCTGCATCAAGGAGCTGCATCGAGAAGCTGCAATGCCCCCCCTCCCCACCCCACCACTCCGTCTCACTCAATCTGCCTGCCTGATGCGCACCCCTCCCCCTTTTGCTATCGTCTTGCCGACCGCTGACAATGTAGGGCAAAAGTTTGCGCTGCCTCTGCTGCTGCGCTGCCAGCAAATGAGAAAAGTTTAAATGACGCTGCAGTTTGCAAATGCCAAGCAGTTAAAAATGGGAATATCTGTATGGCAATACCCGGCGTCGACGCGGCGGCGACAGCGGCAGCGGCAAAAGAAGCTGCTTGCCCCATTTGTTATCGCACAGCAAAGCTTAAGCAAAGTGCGGATAGAGGTCAGCGAAAGGAGGAGAAGTTAAGAAAGCGAAGTGCGAAACGATGATACTCGCTGCAAAGTTAAAGCACACCAAAAGAGAGAGAGCGAGAGAGGGTGGAGCAACATGACAGTTGACAATCAGTTGTAAGTTAACATTTACGCAACGGTTAACAGTGCGCGATAGTAACATTAACAGATCGCTGGTAGCGGTTAACATTTATGCTATTAACCTTAACAGATCGATAGCTGCATTAACAGTGATAGCATCTCTCTGCAGTCAATTGGCCGCCATATTGGCGCGCGCTCTCTCGCGCTCTCTTTGTGCGTCACTCGCCTCGTCTATTCATCCATAACTGGCATTAAAACGCAATCAGTGTTTAGCAGTGTTCACTTTGTTGTTGTTGCTGTCTTGTTTTGCGCTGCTTTCGTGTTGCTTACAGCAAAATCACATCAACTTTGCGCTGTGTTTGCTCAATTGCTGCGTCCACGCTACGCGGCGTTCCATGCGTCCTTCGATTTATTCCCCCGCGATGCGCGTCTAACTTTTTCATTAAATGTATTTCAATACTTTTGGCACCCCACGCCCCTGCGCCTGCCCCCACTCTCTCTCTCTATCGAACGCTTTGCTCGCGCTGCCAATTTTTTCCACTTGACCAATTCATTTTGCGCACTTCACACAGCATCCGCCGTCCCTCTCTCTCTCACTCTCTCTCTTCCACTCTCTCTTCATTCTCTTTCCCATTCACGAATCTGATTTTGTTTTTCTTCGCACCAAGTTTCAGTTGATTTAGCCGCCCTTCGCGACGCGACCCGCACAGTTGACTCAGTTGCCCAACTGATTGGCCCCCCCGCCTCACTCCCAGCTCTGCTGCGCAGCGAGGGGCGCACGAAAACTTTTGTGGCCCAATCGTAAATGGAATTCCATGTACTGACCAAGCCAAGCCAAGCCAAGGCAAGGCAAACTGCCCTGTCAAGGTGATTGTTTTCGAACCTCAAGCGCTTCAATTGCTCAACTGGCCACGGCATCGACTCCAGCTCCAGCTCCAGCTCCAGCCCCAGCAGCTGCAACTCTCGTTGGCTTCTTACTTCAGTCTGACTTCGGCCTGTCCGTAGGCATTCCGCTTAACTGCTAGATATACATTTTTACGGTCAATTGCCGTTTGTTTGAGCGCCTACCCACCCCCTTCCCCTTCCTCTACTGCCTGCCTGCTTTTTAGTTCGTTCGGTTTGGTTTGTTTGCACAGCTCAACTCGAAACAGGCGCCGCCTTCTGCCCCGTTTGGCGTGGCAACTTTTGACCGTAGCGCAAGAGAAAAAGTTTTTAATTTTATTTATTGAAAAGTTTGTCCTGTTATTTATTTTGCAACCGTGTCGAAAATATGGCCAAAGCGTTTTCTCTAGTCTTAAAGCGTCTCTGTTGACTTTAAGTCGCGTCCACGAAAATCTGTTTGCAGCTTCATTAAAAACCCATTGCCAGTTGCAACAACTTTCCCAGCCAGTATCAGTATCATTGCGCACCACGACAACGATGGGCATTCAGTTTGGGCCGAGAATTTGTCAAAATGCCAGAAACGCCGCTGGAAACTTTGCGTTGAGGCACATTTAAAAATAGCTTAAGACATGGACAGGCAGCCACAACAACACAAATAACTATAACTACAACAAGTTGGGGCACAACTGCGGACTCAAAGTGTTTTGGCTAGAACCGCAAAAGTTCTACAAACTGGCCGAGGAGTATCATAAATTATGGTTAGTTAAAAAGTTGATATATTCGCAAAGTCAACAGAACAGCAAGCAAAATAAATATTTACATATAAAATCGATATGCAGTTGCTGCTGGCTGGAAACATTTAATTACCCCGGAGTGTATGCAAGAGCTATAACAGCGTCAAATGGATCTACAGAGTTTGTCAATCGATAACTTGCTTGTTAACATTTGCTGTTAAGCCAAGGCAATTGATTCCTACTGCTTGCACTGCTTGGGCGGCGGCAATAAAAGCGCAGCGCCTGAAAGTATGCAATGCCTAATTTAACTCTCGACTTAACGAAATGCCGCAACAATTTTCGGGCGCAAACGAAAATTTTACATTTTTAATTGCCTCTTTCTCTCTTTTTTCTCTGTTGTTGTTTGTCAACGTTGTTGTTGCTGCTGTTGTTGCTAATCTAATTTACTGCCTGCAACTTTTGTGCGCTCTGTGCGCTCGGCTCTGCGTTGGCCTCGCATTATGATGAGGCATTCTAATTAACTTTTGTTTTAGTAAGTGGAGAAGAGAACTTGAGAGTTTTGCTGCCTCTGCCTCTGCCTGCCTGCTGTGCCTTTTGCCTGCCCAGCACTGAGTGGGCCTCCGCTGTGGGTCTAGCAGTTACAGATACAGCAGCAAAAGCTACAAAGCAGCAGCGGGAGAAATAAAAGAAAAATTATATGCATACTTATTTATGAACTTGTTCTCCGTCAGCAAAATTAACATTGACAACAACAATGCGAATAGCAAACAATGAGAGTTTCCCTTTGTTGTTGGCCACGCAATTAAATTGCTTTTGCATGTTTTTTGCGTTGCTCTCCCTCCCTCTCTCTCTCTCGCTCTCTCGGCTTCCGTTGTCTCCTGCCATCGCACATCCCTATCTGCGCCCACTCCCTCGCTTTTGTTTGACTTTGCGCTTATTTGACATTTTTTTTGTCTTTTTGTTTTGCGTTTTATATTTTTATTTTCACTTTTATTTCGCTTCTTCTTTTTTGTTTTAATTCAAGTTTGTTTGCACATAATTTTTCGGAAACATGCGTCAGAAAGCAAACAAATGCATGAATAAATACACACTGAGCGAATGACAATGAATGAATGAATGAGTGAGTGAGTGAGTGAGTGAGTGAGTGAATGAATGGCGGCAGCCGAGGGCGATAGGCGACAAGGGACGAGCGATGGGTGAATGCGTTGTTTGAAAAATGCAAAAGTCAAATACAAAATACAAGTACACATAACCAACAAAAAGGCACAGACAGGGACGGAGAGGGGGCGTACAAGGGACAAACAGGCAAATGATGGGCCCCCGAAACAGGCCTGACAATCCCATTGCGATTGCCATCCATTTTACTATAGTTCATTGGGTGACTTGACTCGGCCGGACTCGGCAGGACTATTGAACTTAAATGATTGATTGTGTAGGGGCACAGTGATTCCAGTGTGATGGACTGGGCAGCACAGTGGCACAGTGGTTTAACGAACTGTAATTGCTTTGTTGGACTTCATACGCCATAAATCAAACAAACTTAATTTCCATATATCCTTTATTTTTATAGCATTTTATATAATTCTTGATTCTATGTTTCTATGTTTTCGATGTTTTCTATGTTTTCTATGTTTTCGATGTTTTCTATGTTTTCTATGTTTTCTATGTTTCTATGTTTCTATATTAACATGTTTCCATGTTTCTATGTTTCCATGTTTCTATGTTTCTAAGTTGTCTATTTTTTCTAGGCTGTCTATGTTGTCAATCTTGTCTATGTTGTCTATGTTTCTATGTTTCTATGTTTCTATGTTTCTATGTTTCTATGTTTCTATGTTGTCTATGTTTCTATGTTTCTATGTTTCTATGTTGTCTATGTTTCTATGTTTCTATATTTCTTGATTCTATGATTCTATGTTTCTATGTTTCTATGTTTCTCTGTTTCTATGTTTCTATGTTTCTATGTTGTCTATGTTTCTATGTTTCTATGTTTCTATGTTTCTATGTTTCTATGTTGTCTATGTTTCTATGTTTCTATGTTTCTATGTTGTCTATGTTTCTATGTTTCTATGTTTTCTATGTTTCCCTGTTAAATCTCCTTTGCTCTTTGCTCTTTTTCCCCCCATTATAATAATGACTGCAACTCGTGTCCAGAGATTTCATCTTTGTTGTCCTCTCTTAACCCCACAAAGACCAATAACTTGAACATAGAGACCGTACTCTATTTACCCACATAATCACATTGGACTCCTGCTTAAACTTTATTTTCAACTCAAAGTATCTGGAAACCAGAGCTACCCAATGCTGGGGCCAAAGTACCCCAAAAGTGTTTCAACTATCTTCAAACAAATCTGTTTTTCTGTTTTTCGCCTGTAAAAAAAAAACCAAAAAAAGAAATAACATGGGAAGAAGGCGGCAACCCGGTCAAGTTGTCATTGGGGAATTGAAGTGTTTGGCAACCCACTAAACTAGCCGAAAGCCGAGAGAGACAGACAGAGTGTGAGACGAGATGAGAGAGGACCATCAGCATAAAGTTTGCTCCACAGCAATGATTGCACGGTAGTCTTGTGTCCCCCTCCCCGCTCTCTCGCTCTCTCTGGGGTAGTCAAAGTTTCAATCTTTGCCCTTTGATTTGTGCACAAATAACCGTAAACAAATTACAAATTAATAACATACTTTGCTGCTTAGAGAGTGAGAGAGAGAGGTAAAGAGGGAGAGAATGAGCAACATCTCTGCCTGGCCATAACTTGTAGCTATCAAATGTTGTCGATGAGAAACGGCCAAGATAAGAGGCAGCTCTGGCGGCAGGCAGCACAACGAGATGCGGTATAAATTTGCATATTTTATTGAAAATTGAATAGCGAAGCGGAGAGGTAGCGAGAGAGAGGAAGAGAGAGCGAGCGTAACTGTAAAGCAGAAATAACAAAGTTAACAAAATCCAGAAGCAAAAGTACCCGAAAGAGCCTCAAAGAGAAGCAGACGAAAAAATGAAAGAATGAAACTTTTGCAAGTAATACGAAAGAAGCATCGAATAGCAGCGCCGCATGCACAATAATAACAAAAGCCGTGAGGGGAGTGAGCAGGGGGAGGGTGGAACAGAGAGCGAGCGGAACAGAGGCGAAAAACAACGAGGCAACGCCCCCTCGCCCCCGACCCCGCCCCATGCTCAGATGAAAATATGACAGTAAGTTATATGCTAAACCCGGCTAGGAAATGGAATCGGGAAAAGGAAAACAAACATTGCAATTTGTAGTGGCGCTGTAGATAGCGTGTAGCTGTGCGAGAGAGGGTAGGGGCGTGAAGGGGGCGTGGCAGTGGGGAGTACACTGCGCCTGGACAGCTTACAGGGAGATTCATTTCGAATCAATACACATAAAGAATAAAGGTAGAAAAACCAATGAACAAACACAATGCGATGGCGGATGCTGAGCGTGTCACGACGCGAGGGAGGGATTGGGTGTGTGGGTGTGGCTGTGGGTGTGTTTAGCAGATGGACACACTCGCTTGCAGGCACAAGCTGGTCGCGCTGCAGCTGAGCCTGCGCTCGCAGCGTAAAACTCGGTAAGACTCTGCAAGATTGCTTTATTTCCCCGATCCAATCATGTTAAATATTATCCGACACAACAGAAAAAGTAGGAGGTGGAGGAAAGGAAAGCTGGGTAAGCTCACAAATTAGATCCATCAGGGATTAGCCAGCAAGCCAAAGGTACAACTGCTGCAGCTGTGCTTGCCTGCTGCGATGTTTATGTGCAGCTCAACATGCTGCGATTTATGAAGGTGCCAAGAAATATAAAGCTGTTATCGATAACAAATGTGGAAAGCACATCATAAGGTTAGTTTCAAAAGACAAACCCATAGCTTAAACTGATTGACATGATGATCAAACTCGTAGTATAAATATGGGTGGATATAAAGAAGGAATGATGTATGCAATTTTTCAGTTTACGGGAAAGACAGAAGGGGTAACCAAATTCCGAAACATAGTTAAGCTAAGTGCAATAATAAGACACACTTTTACCCAATTGGATAGTCCTACCTGATATAGTCTCAGAGTTTAAGCTGTTCATACAGACGTATAACTATCCTCAGCTGTTGACATGCGCCAGGGTAACCTCACATTTTCCCTATCCAACCAAATAAATCGCTTAAAATACACTCTAAATATATACATGTAAGTAGAAAGGACTTTTCCTGCTCTCCACACAAGAGACACACATGTATGTAAGTCTCACTCAAGTCTCGAGTTCACCTCGCTCGGCGCGTGGGGAATTAATTAGCTTTGTTCTTAAAATATCCGCTCTGCTCACTCTCTCTTCTTTACTTTTCGCTTTGCTGCTCAACTCAACTCAACTTCGGTAATCGATTTTACCTTACCTTGCCGCATCTCCTTTCCTTTCCCTCCCCACTCCTTGCCAGAAAGGGGCTGCCATGGCGCTGAAACTTTAAAGCCTTGGCAGATCTTGCCGAGGTTTCGGATTCCGATTCGGGCTTAATGAAAAGACGCGCAGCGCACACAGCGAATCATTTAAAATTGTATAGACAACGCACACGTGTGACAGCACTCAGCTTCTATATCTCTCCCTCTCCCTCATCCCCACTCTTGACACCCACACAGACACCTTGCTGTGTGTGAGGAAAAGCCAAAGGAAAATGTTGCTAAAATGCGCAACGTAAAAATGCAGCGTACGTGTAAATTTACCACAAGTAGTTGACGAAGAGGTTGAGCTGGAGTGAAAGAGAGAGAGAGAGAGAGAGAGAGGTAAGTGGGACAGGTAGGGTAGTTGACGTTCGGGTTGGGGTTGCTGCTGAGTAATGCCCGTAAGTCATGCGCCCCGTCAGCCGAAAAAACCTTGGCTCAAAGTTTTCAATGCGCTCGCGTTGAGGGAAAACAAAAGATTTTTATTGAATTCTGAAACGCAGCAGCAAGTTGATGCGACCAGCGAGTTGAGGTATGTAGCTACCCGTCACTTTCCCCTTTCCCCTTGCAAACCCCACATGTGGCACACACACATTTTAGCCGCGTCTGTCACGCTGCATTTGCTGCCACGCCCCCCAGCTCCTGCAGCTCGACAGGTGTGCCACCATTTGATTTCTCTTCAGCTGCACGTGCTGCCCTACCTCTTCCTCCCTCTCCACCCTGGCTTAGCTATGCCTTGGAGATTCGGGCCAAACCAGCGCAGGCGGCTGCGATCAAAGTTCAGCGGATTTTGCTGCGTTTATTTTAAAGCTTGTCAAAATGTTGCCATAAATAAACGTGGCTAAAAAGCGGAAGCAGCTCAGGGAGGGGGGTAAAGAGGAGTAAAGGCAGAGTGAAGAAAGGGAGAGTGAGAAATAAGTGAGGTTACCCTCTATGTTGGTTAACCTGCGTTGGGTTTTCCTAGGAAGCTGTCCAGCTTAGTGCAACCCAAAACGCTTCAAGTCGCTTTGTAGCTGTAGCTGAAATTGCAGAGGTGCCACCAGCGCAGCTGCGACAGGTAAATAACACTTAACGGTAATTTCTGCTTGCATTCAACTGGAAATGTCTTTCAACTCAACGAAATGTGCACTAAACAGTTAACTTTGAATACGCTCACCCAGGGGAGGAGACAAGGAAGGGTGCTTAAAATTCCCATTTACAGTGAGGTAAAACAAGTTAAATATTTAAATGACAGAGAGCAGGGAAAGGAGCAGGAGGAGAGGGAGGGGTGGCCAAAGTTGATGGAAAAGTGTTGTCGCTGCAATAAAATCCATGTAAATTGAAAGTCAACGTTGACATTCATTGAGTTCCCTCCATAGCCGGCTTAGTCCTTGGTTGCTCGTTGATGGATCTCACCCAACTGAATTTGCAGCTTTCCCCTGAAATTGTTGCATGCACGAACATGTTCGATTAGTTGTGGCTTCATTAGCAGCTTAAGCGTTCACTTGAAGTTGTCCATAAAGCTTTGATTGATATGCCACAAATGGAGGCAGGGTAGGCAGAGCGCCCTGTCCACTCCCAGCGATCCATCAGCAAGGCAAGCAGCAATTTCGCTTGACCTTAACTGCTCCTCCTCCCCGCTGCTTCTCCTGCTGCTGCGGCAAAAGTTTCCCGGAACAACAGTTAATCTCGCATTTTGCCCGGCTGTCGTCGGTGGCTTTTGGTATTTATGCTCGGCTCGTTGCGGCTCGGCCTCGTTACACGTTTATAAAGCTCTCTCACGGGCCGCCGTTACAAAAGCCGCTTGGCCAAGAAGAACGCACAGCTGGCGGGTCTCTGGCACACGGAAATGCATTTTAAATGTCGCCCGCGCGCGGCGTAAATAACCCGTTAATGTTAACATGCAAACGCTGGCGGGGCACAGGAGGGTCGAGGAGCGACAAGGAGCAGCAGCAGCAGCAAAGAGCAGCAGCACGGAGCTGCTCAGCAATGCGTTGGCTTAATTTATGTGTTCCGGCAACACTGGCGACAACAGCTACGTGGTGAGGGGTGGTGGTGCAAAGGGAAGGGGCAGCAGCGCGCCCAACAGCTTAAGTGGTTCTAGTGATGGGTATCGATATTGCTATATCGATCTTAATGATGTGATATTCAATGCGATAGTTTGCCCATCGATATTTCGTAGGACATTTCGGATATGTTCAAAGCTCAAGTGATATCGCTTTTCAAATGAACGAGATGTTATTATGTTATCGATTTCTTTATCTCAGTAATTTATCTATATTAATCGAAGCAACATAATCGATGTTTCTAAGCAATGCAATTAGCACATTTTCGCTTATGGTCTAATTCAAGCACTCTTTCTTGCTATGCGATAGTCCTATCGATAGGTTGTCTATCCATGTTTGCCATCCCCAATGAGCACTATTTGGTTTTGGGCGTTCCATTTCGTTCCATTCCATTCGGTTCGATTCGATTTTGGTTGCGCGCGCTCGGAGCAAAAGTTTGACAGCCACTTGGCACCTTGGAACTTTTGCCTTTGTCAACCCCAGCAGGACGCAGGAGGCAGAACGCAGCCGGTAACCTTTGCATGCACAAAGCGCCGCACACACACACACACCGAGAGAGAGGGAGAGCGATGGGGGCTGGAGTGGAAAGTTCAGTAGTTGGGGCAAAAGTCACTTGGCATGCATATAAATTGTCAGCCATTAAATTTGCATTGACATTTTGGCCGTGCAGCGGGCCGCCCCTCCCCCCTTTCCACCGCCGCCCCCACTTTTGGCTTAGTTTTTAGCCTGGTGATTTATTTGTGCGCTCTTTGATTGCATGGCCGGAGCAGCGAAGCATTCGAGAGCAACGTCGGCTGCGACTTGTTTGCCATGTTTTGCTGCTTGTTTTTATTGAATTTGCTGAATTAATTTGGCAGCAGCGGCAGCGGCATCATCAGATGAAGAGCATGAAAAACAGAGAAGCAAATGGGAAAATCCAAAAAAAAAACGAAAGAAGCAGAAAGAAAAAGAGAGAGGGAGAGAACTGAACGTTGATTAAACTACGCTTGGCATTGACAGGCAGCCCACAGTCTCGCAGGACAAGAGCAACTCCTGAGGTCCCCCCCCCCCCACGCCCTCAAAATTCACCCAATTCAAATCCAGCACCGTGGTGAGGACATCTAAGCTGACTACCGGCTGCCGACTGACGACTGCTTCGACCTGCCTGCCCCGCGGCTGATGGCCAGCAATTAGCCTAATACCAAGGCTGTGCTCTGTTAGCTTTTAGCCTTATTGAGCCGCCGCCGCCGCCGCCGACAACGCTGGCAGCTTTGCTGGGTTTTCTCATAATCAAAAGGCAACCCGAGCCAGCGGCAGCAAGCTGCAGTGCAGCAAAGGAAGGTGAAAAGTGAGGAAGAGGAACTGCTTTCTTTCTTTGCGCTTTTCATATTCCTCTTTTGCTGCATGCATATCGATAATACGTTGTGGCTCTTTGCGGAATTAACAGCATTGTATCGATGGCTCAGCCCGAAGAAAGCTATCGCATTATGGTCTTTAAGGTATCGATAATCAGCATCGACCGTTAAGTTAACATGCTTATGTTAAGCAACAACTAATCGCTGTTAAGCTGCTGTTATCTTATTGTTATTGCATATGGAAATCCCTCAGTTTACTTATCGATAATCGATACTGCTTTAAAGTGTTATGCAACACTTTATTAATCAAGAGCAAGCAAAGAGCCTGTGCAATTATTTAAAATACCAAATTGCCAATCTCTCAGCCCTGTTAATCTAACCGCATTCTCTGCAAAACTGTCATTAATTACCTTACCTCAGCAATGGGAATGTTGCTCCACTGTGCACGCTCTGCTTACCCGTTCATCGAGTTGGTCTTTTGGTCTCTTGGTCATTTGCTGAAATGCTGTCGCAATGCGTTGTCGTACGTAATACAAGCGACTTGGGGGTAAGGGAAAAGGGAGCGGGCAGCAAAAAGTGGCAGCTCGAGAAACCGGCGAAAACCGCAAGAAGTTGGCCATTTGTTGGAAGGGTTTTTTCTTAGTTTTTTGGAACAGCATTATGCACTTAGACCGGGGCGAGCTGTGCCACAAAGAAATGTTGCCAAATCAGCCGCAGAGCAGCAATAACTGGCCTTCAGTGAGGCGTGGCCTCGGGGCGGGCGCATAAAAGGCGAAGGTAGCTGCAAAACACTTTACCAGACAACGACAACAAGGCGTGGCAGCAGCAGCCACAGCAGCAACGGCAGCCACAGCAGCAGCAGCAACGGCAGCCACAGCAGCAGCAGCAGCTACAGCCTCAAAGGATAACGACTAGGCGAAATGGCAGCAAGCAGGCCAAGCAGGATACCCTGGCAACTGGCATGCCTGGCAACGCTGGCGGCACTGGCAGCGGTGGCGGCGGCAATGGCAACCCTGCCATACGCTGCACAGGATAAGGCAATGGTAATCGGGTTGCCGCTGGCCGACAACACGGACCTGGTCGACTTCCACGCCCATTTCGATGTGGATGACCTGCAGACGGCCGCCTCGAAGAAGCACGAGGAGCACGAGGAGGAGGGCGAGGAGGAGTCTGGTGAGAAAAAGCACAGCGAGCACTACAAGAAACATGGTGAGAAGAGCAAAAAGGGTCACAAGCATGGCGAGAAGCATGAGAAGGGCGAGAAGGGCCATCACGACAAGGAGGGCAAAAAGGGCGAACATGGCGAGGAGTCTGGCCACGAAAAGAAGCACAAGCACTCCGAGGGACATCACAAGAAGAAGAAGAAGGGCGAGAAGGGTGAAAAGGGCAGCGAATTCGAGGATCATGGCCACTACAAGAAGGGCCACTCCATCAAGGGTAAACACAATGTGCACAAACTGAACGAAGACAAGAAGGAGAAGAAGTACTACGACGAGGATCACGACGAGGGTGGTGAGGAGAAGCACGGCGCCTTCGAGGAGGGCAAGAAGCACAAAAAGGGCAGCAGCTACAAAAAGGGCGAGCACAAAAAGGGCGGCCACGAGGAGCACTATGGCAAGAAGGGCCACAGCAAGAAGGGACACAAGAAAAAAGGCCACAAGGGACACAAGAAGAAGCACGAGGAGGAAAAGAAGTGGGGCCACAAGAAGGAGCACGGCAAGAAGGGTGGCGAGGAGCACAAAAAGAAGTGGCACAAGTCGCAGAAGAAGAGCAGCGAACACGATCATGGACATCATTAACGGAACACACAGATAAGAGAATTAGAAGGACTTATCCAAATAGCTTAGTACATTTTTTTTTTTTTCAATAATAAAACAAACAAACACACCCAGAAAATAAGGCAGAATAGAGGGAAACTCCGGCTATTAGTGGAGTTCATTGATATCTGGGATTACCCAAGAAAACCTTAGAAAACGTTAAGTCCTAGCTAGGACTCTGGCTACCCCACAACACCTTTATCAGCTTAACTGCTCTTCAACCTTATACAAACTCACCTAGTGAGACAGAATGTGCGACAGCTGCCTAAGAAACCACTCAACTTCTTAAAAAGTCCTAGCTAGGACTCTGGTTACCCCACTCTACATATATGAGCTTAGCTACTCTTCAACCTTATACAAACTCAGCTAGTGGAAAGGGATTAGAGTGAGACAGTGAATAAGACAGCTGCCTGAGAAATCACCCAACTTCTTAAAAAGTCCTAGCTAGGACTCTGACTACCCCAGCCGAAATCCTGCCAGCCTTTTTTCATCATTAACCCCTCCCCATGTGCCTAACATATTCCTCATATTCCTGGCCAAACTCCCTACCAAGTTCAAAGCTCAATTGGTTACCCGCTCTGCGCTGCCGCAGTCGCAGTCAGCGCTGCCACCTGCATTGTCCTAATTGCCAAAGGGCTGGACAGACAAATGAAATATGAATGTGTGCTTGGTCAACACACACACACACACACACTCACGTTGGGCCGTGTCAAAGGTTAATTACGCATGCTGCAGCTCATCCTCCCCACGCACCGCGCCTACTTGGCTACGGTTCGCCTCGACTCGGCTCTGGTTTCCTTTGTGGCTCGCTGCGTCCTTGGCAGGTCCGTAAATCGCTTAACGCACACACACAGCGAGTCGCACACACAGATTTGTATACTTTGGCCTTGCCCCGGCTCTGTCTATGCGTGCGTGTGTGCGTGTGTGTGCGTGTGTGTGCGTGTGTTTGCTTAAGCCATTTCCGGTTCGATTTTACCCATGACTCGCTCGCCCGTCCGACGCCCGGCAAACATCTTTGTTTGGTTTCATATGCTAATCCTTACGAGCTGCGTCATAAATCATCTGCCTCGGTTCATGCGACAGAGACAGCACGGACACCGGACAGTTTCTCAATCGGGGATCAGACAGGGTGGCAGAAGGAGGAGGAGACGGAGACGGAGGCGAAGCAGAAGCTGCCTAAAAGCTTCGCTTTTGTATTATTGCCGGGCGAGCAACGTTGCAATCTGCTGGGGATTTGTGGTGGCTGCAATGACAAAACAAAAGCAATAACAACGTCATGAATATAACAAAGGCAACCGGCTTCAACTTCAGCTCCGGCTTCAGCACCGGCTTGGACTCCGACTCCGACTCCGACTCCGGCTACGGCTTCAACTGCAGCTGCAGCAGGAGCATTGAAAAGTGTTTTTGTTTAATATGCGACGGAAAACTTCTTCTTGGAGAGTGAGCGAGAGAGAGACACTTTACCTATGTGTGTGTGTGTGTGCTTTGTCTGTGTCTGTGTGCAGCCTGCCCCGCTGCAGGTGAACACAGTCAACAGTTCGTGCCCCATTGCAGTCCGGGCTCAACTCGGCTCGGCTCGCCTCAGCTTGTTTTTGTTATTGTTTTCAAATTGCCTGGCCAACAACAGCAACAGCAACAACTGGGTACAATCCCACATGGCCAGTGGGCAAGTGCTTTAAGGAAAGTGCTCGCTGAGGCAGAGGGAGGATGCGGCAATGCAGCGGGGCAGCGGGGCGGTCCGCACACAAGCGAAGGTGATGGCTAAGTGCAGCAAGAGCAGCTGCAGAAGAAGGTAAGGGCAAGAGGGAAACACGGAGTCGGATTAGTAGCAGCAGCAGGCAGTGTGTGGTCTGGTATCAGCACTAAGAGATCATAATTCACATAACTCGGCTAATAATTCAGTTAAGTTGAAATGTGCAATACACCAAGAGGAGCACGTGGCAGAGAGAGAGAGAGGGAGAGGAGGAAGATGGAACAGCAGCAGTAACAGGATGAAGAGGATGAGAAGAAGCAGCTACCACAACTGCAGGCGCTGATAGAGAAGGAGCAAGTGGAATATGAGAGGAACAGAAGCAAAGGAGGAACTATCAGCTAGTGAAGCGGGTGGATGAGCAGGATGAGGCGCACCAGCAGCAGTCGCAGCAGCAGGTACCCCAACAAGCGGAGTAGCAGAGGAACCAAGCATAAGTGGTAACCTCCTTCCACGCAGACACTGCCACATAGTCGCCTCGCAAACCGATGAGTAACCCGCTGATTGCTGTGAATAGAACTGATAATTGATACATGAATTGGAACACAACTTACTGCAGATGCTGGTCGAATCATCAACCGCTGTCATCAATCTCTCACTCTCCCTCGCTTCCCTTTTAGTCTCCCTCCCCACAAGCTGCTGTGCTTTCATTAAGTTGGCTAAAACTTAAGCTCCAGCAGAGAAGTGCTATAAACCATACATGGTGTTTACTCCAGCATAAGGAGGGGGCGTCATCATTATTCAATACTTGCGCATTTTTCAATTAGTTAAATGAAAACTTTCAATGGGGGAAAACTCGAGGAACTCGGGGTAAATCGAAGAGAAGGTTAAGGATGAGCTGGGATATAAGGTTGAGGAGAAACTCAAGGGCAGCCGGGGGAAGAACTCGAGGATAACCCGTGGAGGAACTCGGGTTTGCAACAGGGTGGAACTTAAGTTTAACTCGGGCAGCAGCTCATGAAGAAACTCGGTTAGAAATTTGGGGGTAATCCAGCGAGGAACTCAAGGGTAACTCGGAGGTAACCATAGAAAGAAGTTGGGACTAATCCAAGTAGGAACTCGGGGGAAACATTCTGTACGCAACTTGCTCTCAACTTGTGCATAGAATTCACTTCATTTTCGGGGTACTCTTTGTCCCGGCTTATGGATGCAAGTTGCTTTATCAGCTAGACCCCCTGCTTTACCCTCCCTCTCTCTCTCCCTCTCTCTCTCTCTCTCTTAACATGACTCCCCCTAGCAACTCCTGCTCACTTTGCCACTGCAGCAGTTTTAAAGGATTTTCAATGTTCTTGCAAATTAGTTTAATCCTCTGTGTGTGCTGCTTTCTGTGTGTGTTGGTATCTTTGCGTGTGTGTGTGTGTGTGTGTGTGTGTGTGTGAAAAAGTTTATTGTTTTCGAGGCTAGAAGCTGTTTCTGCTTCTACTGCTGCTGCAGCTTCTGATGATGCTGCTACTCTTGCTCATTGTTGCTCTTGTTGTTGTTGTGGTTGCAGTTGTTGTTGTTGCGGTGATTGTTGTTGTTGTTGTTGTTGTTGCTGCTGCTGCTGTTTGTTGTCTGCTGTTTGTTGTTTGCGGTGCCTGAATGCACTTTGGCCAGCTTAAGCCGCCGCATGGTTTCATGTCTAAGTGCGAAGCCGAAGCAGAAGTGAAGGAGGCAACAGGCGTGGACAAAGGACACTCTGTCTCTTCCTCTCTCTGGTTGTGTGTGTGTGCGTGTGTGTGTGTGTGACATTTTGCGTGCGTGTTTGTGCATTTTTGCAAATTGCCAAACACATTTGCAGGCTGAATTATTTAATTTGCGGCACATGCTGCGTTTCAAGGGGCAGCGTCGAGGACTTTAAGCAATTAGCCAGGCTCGTAAATATGCCACGTGGCGCCTCGTAATGCATCAATGAATGTGTCAATGATTGGGCAGGCCACAAGGCAGGGAGGGAAGAGGGAAGGGTGAATAGCATGAGCCGGCGGATGCGGGCCCTGGGACAATGGCAAATGATGGCGCAAATGTAAATGTTGCACTTAGGTAGCCCCAAACAACGCACCCAGCGGACCCAACAATAACAAGCTAATGCAACTGCAGTGCAAGCATCGAAGGAGTAGGGGGTAGTGCGAGAGGGTAGCCGACTATAATCAAGCGAATGGATGCCAATGGACACCACACACACACACACACCACCACCACCAAACGCCACACACACGCCCATTGCAGTTAATTTATTGTGACCAATATCACGTTGTAGCACCACGATAAGGAAGAGCAGCAGCAGCATGGAGACAATGCTCCTGCTAGCCAGGTTCCTCCTCCTCCTCGTGCTGCTCCTCCTCTGTGCGCATGTAAATTGAAAATTATGGCAATGCGCAACAAGATTAGCTCCGTCATGGTTGCATCCGCCGTATGCGCTTCGTATCTTTGTATCTGTGAGCTCGTGTAACTCAGTGTCTGTGTGTGTGTCTGCGGTGAGTTCAAATGAATTTATTGGTCAAGCGAAGCTGGCTAAACAATATGAACGTGCTGCAAATGAAGTTATGACTTAATGTATTCAGATCTACCTCAATCTCTGGCAGAACCTCATGATGAACTGGGGAGGTTAACGCGAGAGAAAGTGTTTGGAAAATCCTTATTCTAGGAAAATCCAAGCTGACTTACCCATCTGAAGGGAACACGAATCTCATTTCATCAATAGCGTAGAGCAGCAGGAGATATCTCTGACGTCTTAAATCATATAACTATATAGATTCCTAATCAAAATTTTGGGCAACCCCCAAACCATAGCAACTACGACCTTATGTCATGAACTGATAGGGGTTTTTCCCAAATCGAGACTCATAACTATAATCAGTTTTGGGAACTCACATCACTGAACCCTAGATCAGTTGTCTGTATGAACACGTCTCCATCGATGCTTAGTTTGCAATCAGAGAGCAACGATGAGACAAGCAGCTATTTCCCTGCTAGCATTTGGCTATTTTTTGGCTTCTTTGCACATGGCCCAAGCCGTTTGCTGTCCCTTTTCGATGACACTGGTCTACAATGTGAAGGACCGTGATTGCGCCTATGCCGGTGGCTCTACGAACATCTTCTCTGGCGGCGATTGCATCGTGACCATCTGTGGCCATGGCAGGGCTAAGGTGGGAAGATACTGTGGCAGAGGATCGTGCAACATGTTCGGATGCAATTGCGATAATGGCTGCATCATTGGCAATTGGAAGGAGAGTTTTCTCGATAACTATGGTAGGGAAATTATCACGGTGAATAAAGTGATGTACAATTATATTTAAAGTCGTGACTTGAGCCTGTTAACCCGTAGATAACGTGAAGAACAGTGAAGATTATAAATAGTTCATTTTGCTGCCATCTACATCATATCTGCCTATCATAACCTCAAAGTTCACTCACTTGTCTTTGTTTGTCCAGAGTTTAATGAGATTTACTACTTCTTTTCGTTTATTTACCTCATTTATGTTTCTCTTTCTTGTTTTATCTACTTTCAAATGCATTAATGTTATTTTTCCTTGTGAATAAACTTTGAAACCTTATTGTAATAGTTTTGCTGTTCAACCTAACCTCACCTTAACCCTTATGCAGCATTGCTTTTTCTCTCTCTCTTCTACTCTCGTGTTCTTGCCACAATAATTTCAACTTAAATGCGGCATGCGGCACAGACAGATACGCAACCCTTGGTGCCGCAGATGCGCACAGAGATACCTGATATGTCAGCCCGATATCTGGCATGTCACTTTGTCTATCTGTCCCACTGTCCCGTAGTCCATCTGTCCAACTGTCAGTTGCAGGCGCGCTCAGCTCGGTGAACTTTTCACTGAACCTGCCGCCTCTACAGTTGCCACTCGAGGATTTTTCTGCTGCGCCGTTTTGACATAGAATCCGACACTCGACCAATAGAGGAGGGTGGGGGAATGGGGAGGAGGGGTTAACGGGATAAGAATGTGCTTGGACGGACAAGTGGCTGAGTCTTGGCGCTGGGTATCTTGGCAGCCAAGTGCAGCCAAGTTTGCAGCTTGCCTTATTATGCAAATGTCGACGACGACGCCGGCTCCCATAAGCTGCATGCGAACGTCATCGATTTATAAGTTATGCAGGAATCAACACTCGCCTCGACCACGCCCCCGCCCCCGCTTCGCTCTGCTACTTGGCTGACTACTTTGTAAGCAACGGTTTTACTCTTGTACTTGCCACTTCTGCATTTGCTGACTGCAATCAGAATGCTCAGCAAAATCAATCTCCCCCTCCCTCTCCCTCCCCCTGTCTCTCTCCCTTTCTCTTGCCCCGCTCAGTTTGCAAGTTTCCAATTAGAGTTCAGGTTTTTGCCCATTGCAGCTGGCGCTGCTGATTGGTTGCGTACAAACAAAAACCAAAAATCGCAACAAAAGCGCGCAGCGCATTCTATAACAAAAACAAAAAAAAAACATAAAGAACAACGAGAACACCAACAGCAACAACAACAACTACTGCAACAATGCGCTGTGCATATCTTTTTACAATGTGATTTTTAATCAAGTTTTTTTTCGAGCTGCCACAGCGAAAAGAAAAATTTATTTTATTTAGAGGCGAAGCAAAGTAAACGAAATGCCGCAAGCGCAAAGCGAGCAGCAGCTTCTTTGTGCCGCAAAACAATGCAGCTGCCTGCGTGCCTGCCACTTTTTTCTATAGGGTATGCAAAAAGCTAATCAATAAAATGCGCAACTAACCAACCAAGCAACTACTTCAACTTCTTATCGGAACGTTACGCCTATTGCGCTGATGAGCTAAGTAAATACGCGCGCACACACACACACACAAACAAATCATATTCTTTGCCAGCTATCTCAACAGAGCTGCGGGCCACGAAAAAAAAGGCCGAAAACTTCATTAAAGAAATGTAAAATCGGCTAAAATTACGTAACGTAAAACTACATTTTATTTCGAGAATTCGAACAAGAATATTTACGCAATATCTCTGCAAAGCAATTTATATATTGAACAATTTTATTTTATAGTTAAAGTCTTAATTGCCGAAAACAAATGCTTTAAATATTCATTGTTGATGTTAAAATAAATAAAATATAAATTTTTTAAGAAAAATGGTTTATATTACCAAAAAAGCAGTTTAATTTTATTTATTTTGATATACATATATATACAATATTTTTAACAGCCAAATCAATCATCATATAAAATATTAAAATATTTACGCAATATTTCTGCAAAGCACTTTACAGTTTGAAGTGCTTTAAAAAATTATTATATATTTAACAAAGAGTTACATACAATTTCATTTAATATTTAAAGTCTTAAATGCCGACAAAAAAATGCTATAAATATTTATTTTTGATGTTAAAATAAATAAAATATAAATTTTTTAAGAAAAATGGTTTATATTACCAAAAAAAAGTAGTTTAATTTTATTTATTTTGATATGCATTCATATATGTATATAATTTTTTAACGGCCAAATCAATCGTTATATAAAATATAAAAATATTTACGCAATATTTCTGCAAAGAACTTTACAGTTTGAAGTGCTTAAAAAAATTATTATATATTTAAAAAAAGTAATACACAATTTAATTTTATATTTAAAGTCTTAATTGCCGAAAATAAATGCTTTAAATATTTATTGCTGATGTTAAAATAAATAAAATATAATATTTTCTTAGAAAAATGGGTTATATTACCGAAAAAAACAGTTTAATTTTATTTAACTTATTTATAGCATATATAATTTTTTTTTAACAGCCAAATCAATCATTATATAAAAGAGAATTAAAACACTAAAAGTGTCTTAGCTATTTTCTTATGACATTTATATTTACATTTGAATTAAGTAATAAAAAAGTTTTAATACTGAGCTCCCGCTTGCCTAGCCATATTAGACGCAAAAAGAAGCTAAATGATCAGCACTGTGCCCCGCTCTCTGTGGCTCACAAACTCTCTCGCTCTCTCTCTCGCTCTGCCTGACTGACTCCCTTGATCTGGCAACGCTGCACGCTTAAAACCAGCTACGCTTCACATGCTCACAAGCGCGTGCACACACACACACACACACACACACACACACACACACAGTCGAGCGGCCAAGAGCTTTGCGTGCGTGTGTGAAAGCTCAAGCTCTCGCAAGCTTGAGATCGTCAATTGGATCGACTTCCAAAGCGCCGACGTCGACGCCGACGTCGCATTGGAACTTTTCGAAGTTCGAGCGACAACTTTGCTGGCATAGCTGCTCAGTCGGTTTTAGTTCTGTCGCAGTAAAGCAGCAACACACGTTCGCCAGTGGAACGTCAAGATAGAAACGTAAGCGCAAAGCAAGTGAGCAAGAGAGAAGAAGCAGCAGAAAAAGGCAGGGCAATCGCTGAAAAAAAAGAAATGTAATTAAATTGCAGCGACATTTCGATCTTTTTTTTTTATTTTTTTTTACCAAATTGAGGTTTGCGGCGTAATTAGGCAAAAAAGTGACAAAAAAAATAACGCAGTGAGCGAGGGAGAGCGATAAAATGTATTGGTGTGCGTGTTAGATAATGCAGCACGCAGCCAAAATGCATTACGCCTGCAGCAAAGGCGGCACTGCAACTGTACTGCGCGTGCACAGTGGGCTGAAAAAAACGCGACGAAAAATCCTATTTTTTTTGTGTGAAAAAAAACCTAGAGGGAAAAGGAAAATAATACAGTCAGCTGACCTTCCGACCGCGCGGCTTACGCTGGCCTCGCGCGTGTCTTGTGATCGGTTGACAAAAAAAAAAAAAAACACAAGTCCTCCCCCCCTTCCCCAATTCGAAGCCACAGTTACTTATAGTGCGACAAGCAGCAAAGATATTACACCCCCGAAAATTCAATATGGTGGCAATTGGCCTCTCAAGTCAGTCGCATAAAGTCTGCATTTTTCCATTTGTCAGCTGACAGCCCGAGTAGCTGACAGTAGTCTTGTGATCAACGTCAAAACCAATTGTCAAGTTTTCGAATTCGAATGCGAAAGAGAGCGCGAGCGCGAGCGGCAGAGTGTAGAGTTGCAGAGCGTAACAGAGCGGGCTGGAACTCGCACTCTCTCTCTCTCTCTTTAGATAACAAAAAAAAGAAAAAACTGGAAGAGCCCGCATTTTGTAATAAGTTGTGATCGTCTTAAAGTGGTGTGAGGGGGGAAAGAAAAAACACAGTTGCAAGCAATATTTATTTTTCAATCTTTCAGTCGACGTTCGCACTCTCATTCGCGCACTCTTTTTTATCGCTCTCCAAAGTTACCAACGTCGTGGAAGTTTCTTTCGAACTTGCCCAAAGCTCGGTCACGTGAAATAAAAGCTCTGCTTATTTATTCACTGAGCGTAATATTTTTTTTTTTTTTTTTTGGATTTTTTTTGAAGGGGAGTTAAGTGAAAAAAATAGTTTCAATACGTACGTAAAACCGTAATTAAGTGGTCTAAACTGCATAAAACTCGCTGGAAAATCTGAACTAACCTCGGACTGCACATAGATACACACATACACACACACACACAGATACATAGATATTTCTGATACCTAGCTGTAACCAACGTGCGCTCGTATTTGTCAGCTGACAGCGATAAGAAGAAAATTTTTTTCAGCTATTCTGCATAGCTTTCCCACCTCAGAACACGCTGAACCGTCTTAGTAACTCGCCGATATTCGATTGTCCCTTTACAGTTGAAAGGAAAAAATAAAATAAAATGTCCAACTTGAAGCGTTTCGATGACGAGGAGCGTGAGTCCAAATATGGTCGTGTCTTCGCTGTCTCAGGACCTGGTAAGTGCGATCAGCGTAGCAGCCCAACTCAAGAGGCAAGGCAACCTAACCCCATCGTTATCCTTCTATCCTAGTCGTGACAGCCGAGTGCATGTCTGGCTCTGCTATGTACGAGCTGGTGCGCGTCGGTTACTACGAGCTGGTCGGTGAGATCATTCGTCTGGAGGGTGACATGGCCACCATTCAGGTGTACGAGGAAACCTCTGGCGTCACTGTCGGCGATCCTGTGCTGCGTACCGGCAAGCCTCTGTCTGTGGAACTGGGTCCCGGTATTATGGGCAGCATTTTTGACGGTATCCAGCGTCCATTGAAGGACATTAACGAGCTCACCGAGTCCATCTACATCCCCAAGGGTGTCAACGTGCCATCCTTGTCCCGTGTTGCCAGCTGGGAATTCAACCCCCTGAACGTCAAGGTCGGCTCACACATCACCGGCGGAGATCTGTACGGTTTGGTGCATGAGAACACCCTGGTGAAGCACAAGATGATTGTCAACCCACGCGCCAAGGGTACAGTCCGCTACATTGCCCCCTCGGGCAACTACAAGGTCGATGATGTTGTGCTCGAGACCGAGTTCGATGGCGAGATCACTAAGCACACTATGTTGCAAGTGTGGCCTGTGCGTCAGCCCCGTCCCGTCACCGAGAAGCTGCCCGCCAACCATCCCCTGCTGACCGGACAGCGTGTGCTCGATTCGCTCTTCCCCTGTGTCCAGGGCGGTACCACCGCCATTCCCGGTGCCTTCGGTTGTGGCAAGACTGTCATCTCCCAGGTGAATTAAGGCTCGAACGAGAGCGTGAGAAACATTGACTAACCCCGCTCAATACACAGGCCCTGTCCAAGTACTCCAACTCCGATGTCATTATCTACGTCGGTTGCGGCGAGCGTGGTAACGAGATGTCTGAAGTATTGCGTGATTTCCCCGAACTGTCTGTTGAAATCGACGGTGTCACCGAGTCCATCATGAAGCGTACCGCCCTGGTGGCCAACACCTCCAACATGCCTGTTGCTGCTCGTGAAGCCTCCATCTACACTGGTATCACCCTATCCGAATACTTCCGTGATATGGGTTACAACGTCTCCATGATGGCTGATTCTACCTCCCGTTGGGCTGAGGCCTTGCGTGAAATCTCCGGTCGTCTGGCTGAGATGCCTGCCGATTCCGGTTACCCAGCCTATTTGGGTGCTCGTCTTGCCTCGTTCTACGAGCGTGCCGGTCGTGTCAAGTGCTTGGGTAATCCCGAGCGTGAGGGTTCCGTCTCCATTGTCGGTGCTGTCTCGCCACCTGGTGGTGATTTCTCCGATCCCGTTACCTCTGCCACTCTGGGTATTGTACAGGTGTTCTGGGGTTTGGACAAGAAGTTGGCCCAGCGCAAGCATTTCCCCTCCATCAACTGGCTCATCTCGTACTCCAAGTACATGCGTGCTCTGGATGACTTCTATGACAAGAACTTCCCCGAGTTTGTGCCACTGCGTACCAAGGTCAAGGAGATTCTGCAGGAGGAGGAGGATCTGTCCGAAATCGTGCAGCTGGTCGGTAAGGCATCCCTGGCCGAGACAGACAAGATCACCCTTGAGGTGGCCAAGCTGTTGAAGGATGATTTCCTGCAGCAGAACTCGTACTCGTCGTACGATCGTTTCTGCCCCTTCTACAAGACCGTCGGCATGCTGAGGAACATCATTGATTTCTACGACATGGCTCGTCACTCTGTTGAATCGACTGCTCAGTCCGAGAACAAGATCACCTGGAACGTCATTCGTGAGGCTATGGGCAACATTATGTACCAGTTGTCTTCCATGAAGTTCAAGGTGAGTAACCCCACACAAGTACACCCAGTCAGGGAGTAATACTTATTGATCTTTCGATTACCCTCTTCTTTTCGCAGGACCCCGTCAAGGATGGTGAGGCCAAGATCAAGGCTGACTTCGAGCAGCTGCATGAGGACTTGCAGCAGGCTTTCAGAAACCTGGAGGATTAGAGAGAAATAGAGAGAGCATTGGCGTACTTTTACACCCTAATCTTATATTGTTATGTAGTTAACTTTTAAAAATGGCAACAAGAACGTTCAGAGTGCGTACAGTTCCGTCAAATGATTCCGTGCAGAAGAAATGAAAAAAAAAAAAAAATCTAAAACAAAAACCGAACACCAACAAAAGATTCCAAGCATCCCAAAACTATTGTGAACATTCCTGCTTTATGTGTAGCCTGAGAGAAAGACAGAGAGAGAAAGAGAGAGAGAGAGAGAGTAAGTGAGTAAAGGATGAAAACATTCCGGCCTGCGGTTGCTACTTCTTAACCAACCTCCCGACGTCCCGCCTCCGCCACGCCTTCTGGCTATACTAACTAACGTCCTTCTATGTACTTCCATTACACATGTACACACGTACATGTATACACACACAAACGCACGCACACGCACAAACACACACGCAAATACAAATGCATGCATAGTATTATTGTTTAATGAATGGAAATTCTTTTGTTTATTTGTGAAAAAGTCATGTTTTCTCTTTGTTTGTTTGTTAAACTTATGTAAATATTTAAAGTATGAAATATTAAATGTACGAATAAAGTGCAAACAACAAATACATTTAATGTAATTGAAAGCACGCGTTTTCCCTGCGCTATTTTGTTAATATCGTCACATAATAAACATGTGATACGAACTGGAGGGGGTAATCGAATGGCAATGAAGTTCGGGAAACCGGTTTGCATAGCCTTATTAATTTCGAAAACAAGTTGATGGTTTTGGTTGGTGGTTATCAACAAATAACAATTGTGATATTGTCAGTTTGAATATAACATAATTGAAATTGTAGCCTCGGGATATTACTATAAAGAGATAAGTGAGAGAGATAAATGTAGCTACACATCTTGGTTTATCTTAAACCCTTGGTTTCAGCACAATCACACGTAGACCTTTATATATTTGAAATTTGATGATGGTATCTGTTATTCACTTGGCTTATCATTGGATTATTCTACAGTTAAGAATGCTTATCTGGACTTTCATGATGGTTTTTCAAGATGACTCCAACACTCCCAACACTCTTTCGACTTAAAACTCCTCCCATTTTTGACAACTTACAAATAAAACAATGAATATTTTCATAATTCTTAAATTCCATATACTAACTACACTATTTCAGATTATAACTATATAACAGAATCATTAAAGATAACCCATCAAAATTATCGCTAGTTAAGTTAACCAGCTAAATTTTTCGAGTTTTCCCCTGTCCAACCCATCCAACATGGAAAAGAAATGCGCATGTTGCAAAAAGACCTTTTGTCCCATTAAGAAAGAACAGAAGAAAAAAGAGGAAGAAGCAAGAAAAGCCGCTGAGAATGCAGCGAAATGTTGTGTGAATCAAATGGCTGCAAAACCTTCTCTACCGTGTTCGGATCCAAAATGTAAGGTAAATAAACAGGATTTCTGTACAAACACCTCGTTCATCAGTTCAGGCGATGAGGCCGAGCTGATAAAGGAGGCTGAAGATCTAACGACGGATTTGAAGCCGAAAGATTCTGATTGGGAAGAACCCGTTGCCACAAGAATCACATCGCTAATCTCGACAAGAACCAGAAGTATTACACATTCAGAGGATATACATCAATATGCCCGCACTCATTTGGAAAATGCGCAAAAGGGTCGGGTCTATGGGGTCTCGGGACCGGTGGTAAATGCCGAACATATGGCAGGATCAGCTATGTACGAACTGGTGCGCGTGGGTCACTTTCATCTAGTCGGGGAGATCATTCGTCTCGAGGGTGACATGGCCACCATACAGGTGTATGAGGAAACCTCCGGCGTCAGTGTGGGCGATCCTGTCTATCAGACGGGCAAACCTCTGTCCGTCGAGCTGGGACCCGGCATAATGGGCAGCATTTTCGATGGCATTCAACGTCCATTGCGCGCAATCAAAGAGGTAACCGGTTCTATTTATGTGCCCAAGGGTGTCGATGTCAAGAGCTTGTCGCGCGACATTGAATGGGAATTTGATCCGGCCAAACTGAAAGTCGGTGATATTATCGTTGGTGGCGACATCTATGGCTATGTTCAGGAGAACAGCATGGTCGAGCACCGACTGATGCTTCATCCCCGTCGCTCGGGACGGGTGCGTTATATAGCACAGGCTGGCAATTATGGAGTGGAGGATATTGTACTGGAAACCGAGGTGAACGATGTGGTAACGCCACATACCATGCTGCAGGTATGGCCAGTGCGTCAGGCTCGTCCGGTGATCGAGAAGTTGCCTGGCATTAATCCTCTGCTCACGGGGCAGCGCGTACTGGATGCCTTCTTTCCCTGTGTGCAGGGTGGCACTACTGCCATACCGGGTGCCTTCGGTTGTGGCAAGACAGTCATCTCCCAGGTGAGTAGTTGCAACAGAGCGCTCTGCTCCAATTGAACCCGCCCCCTGCCCCTCCCTTGCAGAGCCTGTCCAAGTACTCCAATTCGGATGTAATTATCTATGTGGGTTGCGGCGAGCGTGGCAATGAGATGTCTGAGGTGCTGCGCGACTTTCCGGAGTTGACAATTGAAATCAATGGCATACAAGAGTCCATCATGAAGCGCACCGCCCTGGTGGCCAACACCTCCAACATGCCGGTGGCAGCTCGTGAAGCCTCCATCTACACGGGGATTACGCTGTCTGAGTACTTCCGTGACATGGGTTACAACGTGTCCATGATGGCTGACTCCACGTCGCGTTGGGCCGAGGCATTGCGTGAAATCTCCGGTCGTCTGGCTGAGATGCCTGCCGATGCGGGATATCCAGCCTATTTGGGTGCACGTCTGGCCTCGTTCTACGAGCGCGCGGGGCACACACAGTGCTTGGGTAGTCCCGAACGTGAGGGATCTGTGTCGATTGTGGGCGCCGTCTCGCCACCTGGTGGTGATTTCTCCGATCCCGTTACGTCTGCCACACTGAGTATAGTCCAGGTCTTTTGGGGTCTCGACAAGAAGTTGGCACAGCGCAAGCACTTTCCCTCGGTAAACTGGCTGCAATCCTATTCGAAATACATGCGAGCACTGGATCCCTACTATGAGGAGACCAATCCGGAGTTTGTGGAAATGCGTGCACTGGCCAAGCAGATACTGCAGGAGGATGAGGATTTGGCGGAGATCGTGCAGCTGGTGGGCAAAGCATCGCTGAACGAGTCCGATAAGATTGTGCTGGAGGTGGCCAAGATGCTAAAGGATGATTTCCTGCAGCAGAACTCGTACAGTCAATACGATTCGTTTTGTCCCTTCTACAAGACTGTGGGCATGCTCAAGAACATGATGTGCTTCTATAAGTGCGCCATTCAGGCGGTGGAGAATACGGCGGGCAAGGAGGCCCATGTCACTTGGGGTCTGATACGCGAACGTTGCACGCAGATCATCTACGATTTGGGCATGATGAAGTTCATCGATCCCAAGGATGGACAACAAAGTGTGGAGGAGGCGCTTGAAAAGATATACGATGGTGTTGTAAAGAGTCTGCTCAATTTGGAGGAAAATGTGGCCAGTTATGTGTAGACTCAGCCTAGGGTATTCAATCGAATCCTCTCAGCAAAAGTATGCTTAGTCTTGTTTATGTCGACGTCGCTGCTGTTTCATTTCTCGTAACTAAAATCTTGATAAAAGTTTTACTTATATTGCCAATTACCGCAGTTCCCTTTGCCCTCCCCCTCCCCCTCACCCTCCTTCCTTCTTCCTTCCTTAATCCTTTTGCCTGCTTCCGTTTGCAAATTTCGCTTGGCTTTCCCTACCAAATGTCGACAAAATTCGTTGATTTATACGAAAAGTTTATTAATGCGCTCAAAGAGCAGGCGTTGGCAGCTGCCACGCCTACCTACCATCCCCGCCCCCTCTCAGCTTCGCACACAAATTCGCCAAAACCGACGTCAACCCTGGAGCGCACAAAAATGCAGAGATCGATTTCGATTCAATTAGTGGAAATTAAATGTAAGTATACATATGCACAGCACTGTGTGCGAGCGAGAGGGAGAGCGAGAGTGTAAGTGTGTGTGTCTGTGTGTGTGCCTGTCGAAATGCGTTTGTGTTTGTACGTTTGACTTGCCGATAAGCTGTGCAGGCAGCAGGCGGGAGGGGGCGCAGAAGGAGAAGCTGAGCTCCATGGAGCAGTCTGTGGAGGAGTCAGTGGCTGCCACGACGGCATTGCGATGATTACATTTCCGCAGTTGCTGCCGCAGCCAAGTAACCAAGTCAGCCATAAAATGAGCGGGCAGAGCAGCAGCAGCAGCAGAAAAAAAGCTGAAAAAAAGCAAGCCAAAACGAAAACGAAACGAAACGAAAGCCAAAAATCAGTTCAATTGCAAATTGAAAATCCCCTTACAACTTCCGTTTCCGCTAGCCGAGTGGGAGCGAGAGAGAGACAGAGAGAGAGGGGTGGGGGGGGAGGATTTGGTGTGCTGCCGCTGCCATGACAAACGTGGCGTATGAGCAATGCGCACTAATTGGCCGCCATTCGCCGACGCTGCCTGCGCTGCCACTGTCAGAGTGCCAGTGCGACCTACGACCCCCAGCTCATAAGACCCCCGACCCCTGCTCCACCAACTTCCTCGCCGCCCCGCCCCGCCTGCACTGCATCAGCTGCCAATGCGAGTTTTCACTTTGCTGCGCTCAAGTCGCAGGCGGGCGTAAAGCAAGCAAAAAGGGGCTCCTTGGGGGGGGGGGCAGGAGGTAGTGGAGCAGAGTTGCCGCCTCTCGCGTTATTGCATAATTTGAAGGGGTTAAGCCATTGAGCTTTAATGCAAAATTTCAATTGAACGTCAAACAGTCAATTCGCTTTAGCGGCGATAATCGTAAAAGGATAATGGCGCTAAAAGCGCATAAAAAGGCAGGCAGAGAGCAGGCAGGAGTTGGAGCTGGCAGCCTCCTCCACCTCCCTCACTTGCAGTAGTGTGCGCTGTGTGTGTGTGTGTGCGGATGTGTGTGTCGGACGCTGCTTGGCATAAGTGTGCACTCAATTAAAGGATTTTTCGGAAGGGAAAACCCATTGATGTTGGCTGTTAGATAAGGCCAACCACGCTCCCTTCCCCCCCCCATCCCATTCCCTCTCTCTCTCTAGAGTTGCCGCACTCGCACATATATCCCCGAGGGAGTAAGCCGCTTTTGCTGGTCGACGGGTTAAGCAAATAAAGCAAATAAATAGGGATATCAGCATAATATCAAAATCAACAAACAAATAAGGCAAACGGACCCAAGGGCTAAGGCGCATACATATATACATACGCATGTGTGTGTAGATATAGACAGCACATGTATTTGTGCGTGTGTGTTAAAGAGAGACAGTCTGTGTTGGTTGGCCTGCTTCAACTGCAACCGCTTGTAAGGCAGTGTAAACAGTTAAGTTTAAACAAAGTTAGGTTATCGATAACTTAGCTATCGACTGCTTAGAACAAAGTTTTAGAGGTTATGTTGAGGTTTAAGGTTATTGTTCACATTCAGTCAAATTAAAGAGAAACCCATAAACAGAAGGACATTCCACAGCAAAATCGATGGATTTCCGGCAAAGTTGAGGTGAGGTCAAAGCTTAGGTATGACAGCTAGGGCTATAAGGCGTTACAACTGATTCGATTTGAAAGTTTAGTATATATTTCAACTAAGACTACAACTATATTTGGGTTCCCCCTGTCAAATGTCAATGTTCTTTCGTTATTTTTGTTTACGCTGCCTCAAGGCCAAAGCGGATAAATGGATAACTGTATAAAAGGATAACGGTATAAATGGATAACGGCATAACGGCATAACGGCATAACGGAACATCATAAGCAGACGTCAAGGACATTGGGGCGACTTCTGGCTGTCTGTCTGTCTGTCTGTCTGACTGGGGCAACTGAATTTGCAAGTTATACGCAAAAAAGCCTTTTGATTTTGTTGTTATTCTTTTGCAAGAAGGCAAGGAGCTCCCCCAACTCCCTAGAGGTTCCTTTTTGGGGATTCCTGCTGAGCTGTCGCCTGGATGCCCCCCGTTGCGTCGTGTTATTGTTCTGCTTGATGATGACTGGATATGTCCTTTTGCGCAGATTTATAACGCCTGCAGTTATTTGGCAAAGTTAAGCGAACCTTTCTTCGGCTACGGCTACGGCTTGGGATTTCTTAGTTTTTGCCTGGGATCCTTTTTCTGTTCCTCTTCTCATCGCATTGTCCTTTTTCGGTTACTCTGCCTTGTTGCTGGAAATGCTTCTGATTAAGGCAATTTAAATGAAGCCTATGCAAATGCGCCTGCAGCTGTTGTTGTCCTTGCAGCGCGTGTATCCTGTTTGGGGGGTTCCCCCCGCTCCTCCTTCTACTCCTCCTCTCTCCCGATCTTCCTTCATCTGCGCCTCTGCCTTGAGGCTGCTTCGTTTTAACGCCGCATTATCGCGCTGCACTGGCTCAACGCTTGCCACGCCCACAGTAGGCGTAAATGCACACACACACCCTGGCACACACACACCCCTCGCACACCCCCTTCGACAGTCTTCAATCACATGCCAAAAGTTTTGGGCTTAAAAATGTTTGCCGTGTCGCCTCTCTTCATAGACTCCGCCGAAGTTGGGGTTGGGGTTGGAGTCGCTGGATGGTCTCCATCTCCTTCCCCTCCTCTACGCCTCCCTACCTGCTACCCCACTTCCTTCTCTCCTTCTGCCTTCACTGCCTGCCACATCAGAGCGTTCTCTCTTCATAGACTTCGCTTTCTTCCCCTCCCCCCGCCCCCACTCTGCTTCCAGCCCCCCCGTGAGTGCCTGCCATGCAGATAATGAAATTGTTGCGCTGTGCAAAACCAAAAAAAAATAAAAAGAAAACGAAGGAAGCACAGCGAAAAGAAAGCAAACCGAAAAGAAAGTAGAAAGCCGAAAGCAGAGGAAAAGTTTCGCGCGTTGTTCATCAGGCGAGGCAAACATTTTAAACACAAAAGGGAAATGCGTGGGCGGGGGCAGTGGCTGTCATGGGGCGGGAGAAGGGGAGAGGGTGGACTGGGGGGTAGTCTTGTGCCTGGGCTCGATCCTTGGGTCTACGTCCCAGCCGCAGTGACATTGACGAAACGCTCCAAATTTACTGACTGCCCTGGCTGCTACTGTGCCTCCACCTACCCACACTCCCCCTCCTCCGTCTCCCACTCCTTCTTCCTCTTCTTGCCCACTCGTTTCGCTGCTCTCTGCGGTTGCTTCTGCTGCTATTTTCACCATCGTCTCGTTCTCCACTCTTCGCTCTTCGCATTGTTGTGTTTACTTATCCCTGTCGAAAAATTGCCGAGACTCATTGAAGCGCGTCCTTGATGCGGTCGGAAAGGAGGAAGGGAGGAGTATGCGGACCTAGGAGTGGCTAGCGGAGATGGAAGAAGGAGAAGGGGAAGAGGAAGAGCGAGGGCGAGGGCGAGAGGCGGGCAGAGCAGTCGCTGCCTTAGCTGCTGCATTTAGTCAAAAGTGATTGAAAAGGCATTTTGTTATAATGCCAACTTAATGACAACGAAATTACAGCGAGACTCGAAGCGGCAACACCAACGGCAACAACAATTGCAAAAGCAACAACAACTACAACATCTACAACAACAACAACAACAACTACAACAATAGCTACAACAACAAGAGCAACCCACGCAACGCGCCGCGGCTAAATGAGTTTGAAATACTTTGAGACATCGCAAAGTTGTTTCGCTAACGCACACACACACACACATAGACACGCACACACACACACACACACACACACACTGGCACACATCTCACCCAAACTCCTAGGCAAATAGCGCGCAAATTTAAATCCAACTTTGGCCGCTTTAAGCGACGCCTACGCATCGAACTTAGGAAATAATTGAATCGTTTCTGGCTGCGTAGCTGCGCGTGTTCCAATAACTTAGGGTATTTAGCGGCCTAGCTACAATTGTGTATAGAGACTTTGTGTGTGTGGAATTTATCAATCTAGCAATCTGTACAAGTACAAGTACCACCAGATGACTTTGGGCATCTTGCCCAGATGCAGGTGGCTGCAGGCTGTGCAGGCGGAGATGATGTCCATACATCCTAAGGTTCGTCTGAAAAAAGATTGCCATCTACGAGGTCCTGTTTGCGACAAGGCGGCAATCTCTGACAATTTGTTTATCGATGGGTATTTCCAAGAGGAATTAGGCTCGTCGACAATACAGAGATGTAGCTTTATGAAGATGACTCGTGGAGTACGCCTCAAAACCTGTTTCGAAAGTTGAGGTTGATATTAGAAGATGATGAACTTATCTCAGATGATGTGAAACCAGTTAAATCAGATTTGTAGCCCAACCAACCTCCACGTCTAATTCAAATGTTACTGGCGCCCCTCAACGTGCTTATTCCTTGTCAGAGCAGCCTCAAAAGATGAAGCAGATGAAGAAGCTCGTGAAAAAGAAAGAAGCTGCTGTTTGAACCTACAGATTCGCCATAACATTTCAGCTAGAAAATTTCAGCATTTCTAGCTAGACATTTAAGAGAAACCAAAATCTGTTTATCTTCCTCAATGCAGGGTATTTTGCTAGTCAAACTCTGCTTTTCACTACATTCGATGCATTTATTTTGGTATTTACTTTCTAATATTTCTAGCTTCTTTTTAGCTAGAGCTTAAGAGGCAGAAAATATCTCCTTATCTTATATATATTGCAGGGTATTTTGCTAGTCACACTGCCCCAGGCTAAGTCCATTCATTGAGTATCATTTGTGCAAAAACATTTCAACTTCTAATTAGACAGAAATCACATAAGCAAAACTAAACCAATTTTGATTTCTGTCTGAGCAAATTTTAGCTAGAAATTTTAGCCAATTAAAAGCGAGAACTAGGGCAATTTACTTGATAAATTTGTTGGCTTTCCATCTTGTATAACAGCTAAGCTGAGACAGCAGGCGAGAGACAGCATAGACAGACAGGGTAATGAGACGAACAGGCGGTCAGTGATTGACCGAAAGAAGAGACTGCAGAGGCAGTGGGCGTGGCAACCCAAATTGGAAGTAAACACGCTGCGCCTAGGGTATACAGCAAGTTGCATGCCAAATTTATTGTCTCTATCTCCCTTAGTTGCGCAGCTTAGGGCGTTCATACAAACATTTCCTACCTAGTTCCCTCCCCATGACTGCAGGGTATAATTGAGTTAAGCATCTTCTGCAAACTGAATGCAGTTTTGCCAATCGCAGTTTCGACTGCCTGGCGAAGCGTGCAAATGATTCTCGACAGCCAGACAGACGGACGGTTGGACAGACGGATAGACGGACATGCTGACTCGCCTGGAAATCCGATCCGATTCGATCCGATTTGTCGGCGAGTGTCTGCAGCAGCAGCAGCAGCAGCAGCAGATTTTCAATTATTTATGTTAAATCAAATGCAGCAAAGTTTCACAAAGAAGCAGACGAAGCCTAACAGGCCAGGCTAGGCGAGGGGCGTACGGTGAGTTGTGCGGCGTTGTACGTTGTGCACGTAGCCGAAAAGTATGCTATGAAATATTTATGCAACGCTCGTTCACTCGTTTGCTTTGTTTGCATGCCTCACTCGCCCTCTCTCTCTCTCTCTCTCTCTCTGTGTGTGTGTGTGTGTGTGTGTGCGTGCGAGTGTGTGCGGCTGATTAAGCATTTGACATACATATTTCCTTGCAGCACCCGAGCGGGTTCAAAGCGTATTTGAGACATGCAAAAACAACACGTGCCAACACGTAGCAGTGCTGCCAGATCGTCGGCGGGAAACGAGACTTCTGCAATTCGGTTGGCAACAAATTTAGCTTTTTTCTGCCAACTTTGATCTATGAAATGTAGCCAAAAGTAAATAATTTTTTATTCAATATTTATGTGTAAATTAAATTATTAAAATATATAAAATTTATTATATAAATTAATTATAATTTATTTATATAAAATTATAATTAAAAAGTTTTATGGAATTATTATTATTATTTTCGTTTTTTTTTCAAATTTCCATTAATATAACTATTTATTGTTTATACAAAATTCAAATTCCTTTACCTAAATAATATACATAAATATTGCCGATATATTTAAAATTTTAGCTTTTATTTTCGTAATTTTTATGATTGATAGTTTACAAAAAAAATTTGACAAAATTTGATCTTTTTTGAGAATTTTAGTTTTAGTGTAAAAGTTTGGCTTCTTTTTAAGATTTATGAAGTTTTTTCTAAGAATTTTGATTCTTTTTAAAAAGTTTTAGCTTTTATTTTAGATACATTTTTCTTAGCTTTTTTTTAATGATTTTCAATAAATAAAAAAAACTGGCTGCACTGCTTAGCCAGAACACATTCGATCTATCTCTCCCACTTCCTAATTCCCTTTCTCTCTCCCTCTCTCTCAACTTCTATATTTCTCTCACTCTCTCTCTCTCTCTCTCTCTCTCTCTCTCTGTGCTGCCTCTCCACTTTGTCTGTCTGTGTCGCATTTTCCTATTAGCAGCCAGTCGAGCAACAATTCGCAACAAAATATGCAAATGCAGCCGAGCGTGTGAGATGCCACTTCCCTGCCCTCTCTCTCTCTCTGTCTCTCTCTCTCTTCCCCTTGTTAACACACCTCTTGCCGTCTCTCTCGCTCTTGCACTCCCTTTCGACATTTGCCGCATTGTTTTTCTGTCTGTTTGTCTCTTGCCGCCTGAATGATTCGTAGCGAGGCATTTCCAAGCCAAATTTGCAGCACGTGCTGCAAAGTTTTTGGCCCGAATTCACTTCCCCTCACCAGCCCCATCCCCCATCCCCCTCGTCCACCTCCACCTTCTTTCTTGGCCTTATCGCACACGGCTCCAGCTGCAAGTTGGGCCAAACTAGTAAGCCAAGCCTTTTGTGAAAAATGTGTGTGTTGTCTTTTTAATTGAATTCGAAAGACCCAAAGACCGTTAGGACCAGAGATAGACCGCATAACTGAAATCGCTAAGCCGCCCCAAATCTTGACCACACTCAGATCCAGATCCTAGAGCCAGAGCCGGAGCCAGAGCCAGTCGAAGTGCCAGTGGCAGACGCAGTTCGCAATTTACCATTCGACAGGCAATAAAAATGTTGTAAAAATTGCCAAAGTAATTTGAACAAGCTAGAAACGAGGAAATAACAGCAGCATGGCAACGACTTGCGCATACCCTACAGCGAAATGGGTTGCAAAGCTGTGATTTAATGTGATGTGTAATAATTATGAATGATGTGTGGATATAATATCATATGATGTTATATAATATGACAACATAGAAAGCTCTGAAGGAACACCCTGTAAATCATGCCAACTTACATAACTACAATAGTTTCTTTTATAATGATATTATGAAATATATACATATATGCATATATGAATGTTCTATAATGCCTTATAATTTGTTGGTATAAAATGGGCAAAATCGAACACCCTGTAAATTATTGAACTAAAACGTCTACTATAAATTCCATTATTTCAAAATAATATATAATTTTTTTTTAAATATTTACCATAGTATAAAATAATAAAAATCAAGCGAAAGCTTAAATGAAACCTTAATTTAATACCCTGTAATTTCGAGTAGGCCCAAACTCGCCACAAAATTGCAGTTGCTCATGAATCGAGCTAATCCACTTACAAATGCAGCATGCCGCCTGTTTAGGTAGGGCATCAGCGTGCTAAACTTTGCTTGTGAGAGAGAGAGAGAAAGAGAGAGAGAGAGAAAGAGGAAGGAGGTAGGGGTTAGAGCGCAGCAGCAGATTACAAGCGATTGCCTGCTGACGATAAGGGCAGCTCAGGTTGCCAGCCGCACCGTAACCCGCATTCGCATCCGCATCCGCTACACTATTCGCATCCACATCCGCACTGGCATCCGCAGTGGCCCGCTCAATTAGTTGGCGCATTAAGCGGGATCTGTGCAGCCTCCATCTGTCCGCGTTGGCCACGGAGACGGGGGAATTTATTGTGCTGTGTTAGAGACGCTTATCTCGGCTGCAGGCAGCAGCAGCAGCAGCAGCAGCAGCAGGCGCAGGCGACTGGACTCGGACTCGGACAGCTGGACGGGATTGGACAGGATTGGACGGGGGGGGAGGGACTCGCCTTGACTCGTAATTGACTTGTTGCCAAGTAATCGTTGCCTGTTAACTGCTGTTGTCAGGGGATTATCTACAGTTCAGTTCAAATCGACTTGGCCCCGGCTATCAGCGTGCCACACTCACTCACTCCGTGCCGGGCCGGGCCGGGCCGGGGGCAGTTGCTCCAAAGTCGCAGCTCATTGAAGCGCATGAAGCGAGTGAAAAACAATAAACATGCTTACCACATGCTATTCCAAGGAGGGGAACGCTTAATTCCAGTTCGAGTGCTTTGTTTTGTTAGTCCGCCTATGCATACTCCTTGACCCCCCGACCCCTTGACCTGACTGACTACGTACTACCTGAGCAGTAGCTGCCGCAGCGTGATCTGTGCATTTCTCTGCGGCTTGGCCCGGAAGTAGCCAACCAGCGGCGTCGGCAGCAATCAACGCAGCCAGTTCCACTGATTTCTTCCTGCCCCCCGCCTTCCGCCTCCTTCTGCTGCTGCACTGCATCCTCGCAGTCGCATAAATGTTGCATGCGTCTCTGCCCTCCCTGTGAAGGCACATGTCGTGGTTGCAGCAGCGGCAAATGGCTGCCTGAATGCAGATGAGGCTAGCCAGCAATTTAGCTTGGCTTTTCAGTCAGGTGGGCCAGCTGCAGGGTAAGGTGGAGGGGGAGCGGTAGGCAGGGGGTTGCGGGCTACTTCCCGCCAGCAATTGCCCCGATACAGCGCGCTGTTGGCTGCGCGCTCAGCGCTCATTCAGCAACCGCAAATGTGGTTGGGCGAAAATTCTCTGCTCATCATAACCTCACTTTTTTTTCGTTTTTTGCATTTTTGGATTCCGAGTTGGTTTTTGCATGTGAGGTGTATGGCGCATCAAGTGGGCACTTCATTAACTGCTTGATGAAAGTCCTTGGTTCGTTGTTTATATAACATAAATATTTGTTCAACAATTCTATTAATGGATGCGAGGCTTCAACTGTATGGAAAATAAGTTAAAAAAAAAAAAAAAAAAAACTTGAATAACCTAAAAGTGTTCAGAATAAATTTCTCAATTGGCGTAATTATGATTTCATTTATGCAAGTACGATAAAAACATATCATAATTTAAACATATACTTTATGCGAAAGGCAATAATTTAATTTCTAGCTAAATTTACAAAAAAAAAAAAAAAAAAAAAAAAAAAAAAAAAAAAAAACTATGTTTATTTGCCTTATTTTTGAAGATATTCCAATCAAATCCAGCAAATTTTATTTTCTGCGTGTTTTCTTAAAATTTTAATTAAATCGGATCTCTTTTTACCATATAAAACACTATATAAAATTTATATTTATATTATTTTGTAATTCCCTACCCAATAAATACCATTAATAAGAACGCCAAAGGTTTTATACCGTTGCAGTTACTCCACATATTAAATCGGCCGATAGGTTCTATGACAGCTAAACGATATATCTGTCCGATTTGAATAAAACTTGCATAGCCTTGAAGGGACATACTCAGACATATATCTGGAAAGTTTCACAGCGATATCTTGAAAAATGACAAAAATCGGCCGATAGGTTCTATGGCAGCTATACGATATATCGGTCCAATTTCGATAACATTTTTACTGCATTTAATGGACATACTCAGACATATATCTGGAAAGTTTCACAGCGATATCTTGAAAAATGACAAAAATCGGCCGATAGGTTCTATGGCAGCTATACGATATATCGGTCCGAACCGGCTCGTTCCGACTTATTTACAGCGTGCAGTAATAAGAAACATGTATATCAAGTTTCATTAAGATAGCTCTAAAACTGAGGGAGGAGTTTGCGTTACAAAAGACAGACGGACAAACGGACATGGCTAGTTCGACTTCCCTATTAATGCTGATTAGGAATATATACACTTTATAGGCTCGGAGATGTCTCCTTAGGTGCGTTTCAAACTTCTGGCCAAAATGAATATACTCTGCAGTGGTTTAAAAATACCAACTTACCTGCCGATTAAACCTTAATCACTTCCTGTTTAATCACGCAAACTGAACGGCTGCAACTGACTGCGCAAACACGTGTGTGTGTGTGTGTGTGTGCGAGCTGCAACTTGGTTGCAAGTTTCTTTGATCTTTTTCAGGCTCCAATTTTAACCGAAATCCCGCTGGCTGCTTCCAGTAGAGTTGCCGCTGCCTCTGGCACGGCAGCAGCTGTTGCGGTTAGTTTGTAGTCGTAGCGCACCTTGGGCACACACACTGCACTGCTATACAAATATATTAAACACACACACACACACAGCTGCACACCTGCACACACACACACACTCGCACACTCGCCGCATGATCCCCTGTCTGATGTCTGACGGGCCTCAATGGTTTTGCCTTTCAGCGCTCAATGGGCTTTTAAGCGCGCTAATTAAAAATGTGGCAACTGCACCCGCCGCCGTCGCCGCCGCCGCTGCCGCTCTGGCAACACCCTCATGTCATTTATGCATAATGGCGTTGCCATCACGTTTTCTATTGCGTAGAGTGGGTGAGCGAGCGAGTGCAAGCGAGAGAGCTGGCGCAATTAACGCCTTCACTTTTGGCTTTGGCTGCAGCATCTCAGACGCAGCAGCTGCTTCGCTCTCCCACTTCACTCTCTCTCCCGCCCGCTCTCCCACTCTCTCTCTCTCCTTCGCTCTGCTGGCTTTGTCGGGCTGCTGCTGCAGCGTTTTCACTTACATTGCATATTTATTAAAATGCAACCAAGAGAGGCAGAAGTTAGTGCAGGCAGTGGAAGGGGAGGGAGAGTAAAAAGGGAGCGTTGCGGAAAGAGCTAAAATGTAATAACTCTTGTTGTGGCCACGCCCAATCCGCTCTTTATGTAGCCTTTGTTGCTGCTGCTGCTGCCGCTGCTGCTGCTGCTTCCGTCTACCTCACTCTCTGCTTCCCTTTGGTTATTCTGCGTTTGGTAGGTGCGCATTTGTTAAGCTGCTTTTGTCCGCAGGTGTTGCTGTTGTTGGTTTTAACGCTTCAGCATGAACGCTGCTTGGATGCTGCCTGGCTGCTGCTGCTTCAGAACGGGACCCATAATAGCGCTCATTTTTTACCCAAGGATTTGCGCCGCGCTGTCCAAGCTGCTTATTAATTCAAAATTGAGCGCAGCTAATAAGCTTAGAGCAAAGAAATTCACCACGTTACATTCCACCACACCCCACGCCACGGCTCACGCCATCTCACTCGCACCTCGCACTTCTTTCCTTTGCTAATTGTGAGCTAATTCTAATTATCAGCAACACATTCGAGAGAGCGCGCGTGCAGAGAGTGAATGAGAGCGGGAGAGGGAGCGGAAGCAACAACAACAACAACAAGAAGAAGAAGAGCGCTCGCTAACGAGTGTTTATTAAAGCCAGGCAGGCAGGCAGCTAATGGCGAGCGTAGCCTTTGATGAGCGCCAACTGAGCACACACAGATCCCTTCCGCTCTCTCTTCCCCACTCTCTCTCCCTCTCTCGCAATTAGCACACAAATATTTCCGCATGTATTTTTTATTTCGCCAGCTCGCAGCGACCATAAAAATGCTCAACCGAATTGTAGTAATTACAACGATTTGCATAAGCGAAGAGAGAGAGAGAGAGAGCGAGTGCGGACAAAGAGAGCCAGTGGGTTGGGGAGAGGGGAAGGCAAACGGAAATCAAAAAGCGCAAAGCACAAAGTATGCTACGCATTTTGCAATTTATTCATGCAGACGACGACGACGACGTCGACGACAGCGAAGGCGACCCAAAACGCCGCTAATTATGTAATATGAAAATGTGACGACGTCGGAGCAGGAGATGGAGACTGGGCAAGGACAAGGACACGAAAACGGAGCACGGACTAAGTCGGCAGGAGTATTTGCATATGGTAAGCAGGCAAAGCAGACGGGCTGCGCTGCTTGGACCCTTTCCTTTGGCATACCCTGTAAGTGAGTAAGAAGTAGAAGTGGGCAGGCTTGCTGCAGTGTTGATAAAAAAAATTTAATTTATTGATAATTAATTAGAATAAAATAATTTAGTAACAGTTTAGCTGGCTTAACATCTTTCTTCTAGTTTGTAGGGTATCATATAGTCAAGCAAAATCATTTTTTTTTTATTTTAATTGAGCAATTACCATGTTTATAAAACAAATCAGTTAGTATCATTTTTATTTGTTATCTTTTTTTTTTGCTTATTCCTCTGCTTAGGGCATCAACCCAGCGAGTATACCCTAAATAAATTTTATCCTGGCCTTATTGCTTGGCTACTTTCTGTATTAACAGATTCAATTAACGCTGCATTTTCAATTTAGCCCTTTAAGACCGAGCGGAAACTTAAGAGCACAAAATAAGTAGAAGAAAGCTACAGTCGACTGCGCCCAACTGCAGCACACCCTTCGTTCAGAACTATCAAAAGCCGTCAATTTACTCACCATAACTTTGTTAAAAATCAAGCGATTTTCACGGGGATTGACATTTTGTTTATGTTTTGAACCCCTTAATATACTTCTTATAAAATTTCTTATACAATTTTTTGCGAACTGTAGGTAAAATTGGATCAGTTTACATGAGTTCTGGGGTTGAAAAAAGCAAAGTTACCACAAAGGAAGAGCACACAACGTTATACCATTATTTTACTTACCCCGACAAATAATCATATTTATTTCGATGTATTGAAAGCCCCCTTAAATCCGCTCTTAAATCAACTGTCGCGCTGAGCAACCCTGAAAAAGATTGCCGCCATAAATACATATATAGAGGCAGTCACACTATATATTCATGTTCGCTTATGTACATAGTGAAATTTTAATACGCTGCCTTACACTGCGCGAAAAAAAGGTCGCTGGTGTTGATGTATTGAAAGAAGAAGAAAAAACACACACACACAATTTCAATTTGTTAACTTTGTTTTTTTTCCAATCGAATTTATTACAGGATCCAGAGCTGAAAAGCATATGAAAAACAAATTTGCAATCGGCGCTTATTTTCTTAAAATATTGTCATGTGTATATTTTGGTTTGCGTATGCGTGTGTATGTGCGTGTGCGTGAGCGTGTGAGTGTGTGTGTACAGGACAATTAAAACGCTGCAACAATACAACACATGAACACGAACACGAACACGAACCCGAACACACACACACACACAGACACACAGAGACAGATCCAACCGGAGATACACATAGACAGCAGACAGCATATTGCCAGAGGTTGCCTGACGGAGGCGGGGGGGGCGGGGCCAAGGGGCGACGGGGAAGTTGGTTCGCCCTAGTAAATGGTAATCAACGCAAATCCTCCATAGAGCACCGCACACGGATAGGCAATCAGCAGCTGTTGATGGTCCATGGAGAATGCCGTGGCGAATAGTTTCGATGCCGATATGGCGCACCAGAGGATGGCGATGCCGCTCACAATTAGGCCGAGTGTGCCCCTGCAAAGCGAAAAGAGATTTAGAAAGAGTGTGCATAGGATAAATGAAGAATTGAGCAGAGCAGCCAGAGTACAGAGTGGAGAAGAGCAAAGCAAAGCAAAGGCAAAATCAATAAACAATGCATATGCATGAGGCGAGATGCAAAGGCAACGCAACGCAACGAAACGAAAGCAATGCGCAAGGAAAGGGTATGTGGGTAGTCGGGCGTGTGAGTGTTTGCCATAACAACAAAAAAATTGTTAGTGTATGCACGTGTGTCTGTGCGTGTGTGTGTATTTTGTGAATGAATGAGCAGTGCAAACAAAGACAGGAGCAGCCAATGTGCAAAGGATGTGCAAACATGGCCCAGCAGAAACAAAGCATGCACCATGAGAAGCAACGGAAAAGGAGCAGAAGAATGAAAAATTGAAACATGAGAGCAAATCGCAGAACGAGCTTAATGAAAGCTTAAAATGTTTAACCACTTCTAAGCGCTTTGCTCGATTGAACTAACTAAAGGTCTAAGGACTTTTATCTAAGAAAATTCAATTTGGGTTAACCAAGGAGAAACCGAGAACTTAAGGTTAGCAATGGATCTAGCAATCGAGGTAATCAAGGGAGAGCTTTGTAAATCTATAATCAAGATCATTCAGCAGCTGCTACGATAAATGAGTTTTACTGCACAGTTCTAATTTGGATCATCGTTAAAATTAAAGGAATTCCCTTTCTCTCAAAATGTCATGCTATGCCTATCTATTCCCCACTAGTCCCTTAAACCTTTTCGCCTTCCATCCTTACTTAATTTGATGGAATACCAGCAACTAACAATGAAAAATGAAGAATAGAAATATGAGAGCAAATCGCAGAACGAGCTTAATGAAAGCTTAAAATGTTTAACCACTTCTAAGCGCTTTGCTCGATTGAACCGACTAAAGGTCTTAGGACTTTTATCTAAGAAAATTCAATTTGGGTTAACCAAGGAGAAACCAAGAACTAAAGGATCTAGCAATCCATTGCTAAGGTAACCAAGGGAGAGCCCTGTAAATCTATAATCAAGATCATTCAGCAGCTGCTACGATAAAAGAGTTTTACTGCAGAGTTCTAATTTGGATCATCGTTAAAATTAAAGGAATTCCCTTTCTCTCAAAATGTCATGCTATGCCTATCTATTCCCCACTAGTCCCTTAAACCTTTTCGCCTTCCATCCTTACTTAATTTGATGGAATACCAGCAACTAACAATGAAAAATGAAGAATAGAAATATGAGAGCAAATCGCAGAACGAGCTTAATGAAAGCTTAAAATGTTTAACCACTTCTAAGCGCTTTGCTCGATTGAACTGACTAAAGGTCTAAGGACTTTTATCTAAGAAAATTCAATTTGGGTTAACCAAGGAGAAACCAAGAACTAAAGGATCTAGCAATCCAAGGTAACCAAGGGAGAGCCCTGTAAATCTATAATCAAGATCATTCAGCAGCTCCTACGGTAAATGAGATTTCAATCAATCAAATTTTACTGCACAGTTCTAATTTGGATCATCGTTAAAATTAAAGGAATTCCCTTTCTCTCAAAATGTCATGCTATGCCTATCTATTCCCCACTAGTCCCTTAAACCTTTTCGCCTTCCATCCTTACTTAATTTGATGGAATACCAACAACTAACAACAGAGAGATTGATGTATTTCTTTTGATTTGCGAGCTCGTTGAACTAAAGCGAAAGAGTGCTGTAAATAGAATTGATTTGCGACATTAAAGCACACAATCTACATAATGTGCACAATCTAAAAATAATTTCAATACATTCCCCGTCCGCAACAACAATCAGAACATGAAAATCACAGAAATTGTGATTGTGCAGAGATCCCTAACCGACTAGACCCCTCTAGCGTCGCTTCACCAACCAATACACCTACCCGAGGTTGCTAAGTTTAATGGATTGCCTCTTTTTTTTCAGCCACTGCGGTCACACACACACAGAGAGAGAGAGAGAGAGCGAGCGAGTCTGCCTGTCACCTGGTCCCAAAACTGTCGCAATTCGCTTTCATCTAACCTATGTATGTACAAGCATAACCTACACCCAGGCACACACACAGGATGTTCTGTAAACCCCTGGACCGTAGGCGGTTAGACTCTGCTTAAATTTCGCTTTTTACGCTGCCCACTGCTTCTACGTACTGCTCCACTAAGCGCTCCAATTCATGTAGTGCCGCCACCGCCACCGCCACCACCAGCGCCGCCGCCGCCGTTGATTGTGTCAAGTGATTTCTGGCGTAGCTTAAACAGACTGCCCCATGTGGTGGCCCACAACGCAACGTAGAGGAGGAGAGGGACGATGGTATTGCCTGGCCTAAAACCAATCAAACCAATGCTGCGTGGGGGTATGAATGACATGGTTGGGGTCATGGCTATTCCTAGATTCATAGGGACATTTACACCCACTTGCACACACACACAAACACACACACGCACACACACTCTCGATGCGGCTGTCTGTGTAATTTTTGTGCACTTTTGCATCACCAAACAAACTCAATTAAAAAGTCTGTCTAAAAAAATCGCAAAAATATTTACTGTAAACTTGCCCGGGCAGCACGGTTACTCCGAGTCCGAGTATATGAACATCACGGCACACCCACATACCCGCACACCCGCACACACACCCACACACACATGCCGGCGAGCACAAAGTGCAGGCGTTTAAAACCAACAAATAAAAAATGCAAGCAAACTGGCAACCAAATGGCAATTGGGCAGCTTCAGCTGGCAAAAAAACAGCAGAGCGCACAGGCAGGCGATGCTGCAGCAGGGAGCGAAGGGGGGTTGCTGGCAGGGAGTGGGAGGTAGAGGCAGGCAGAGCTGGTGTCGAGTAAGTTTGTGCAATAGTTGTTTTTCGTGCCGGCACCAGTTGAAATTATGACGTGCCGGAGTTCTGTCCAAAGGCTCGATAAAGTTGGGCGGCGGGAAGGCGGCCGGGAGAGAGAGAGAGAGGGAGAGACATGAAGCGGGATCTGAAGTGGGTCGTTCGGCGTCCACTTTGTTTTTTTGTGGAATGGCGCACGCAACATTTGCGTGATGCGAGCAGAGCAGAAAGAAAGGGAGCAAAAAGCGGAGGCGGCGACGGCGGCGGCGGCGGCGGCGGCTACACATACCAACCAAGTGCTGAACACATATTTGAAAAGGAAAATACGTGGCCAACTGTGGCTATACGCGGACACGGTACAGCACCCGCTAACTGTGTTGCGCTCCCCCTCTCTCTTTCTCTTTCTGTCTCTACCTTTCTTGCTGCTGCTCCCTGCTGTGCCTTCTCTTTTGCTATAACCTTCTCCACTTGCGGAGTGGCGCGCGAAATTAAACGGCGCATAGTTGGGCGCTTGGCTGATTTTTTTCTCGCTGCTTCCCCCCCTCCGTCCCCCCTTGGCCTACGCCTCTGTCTGAGAGTGTAGCTGGAAATTGTAGCCCCAGAGTACACTAAAAGCGCAAATTAAGTTGCCTATTTTTTATGCACCGCTGCAACAAAATTAAAACCCAATATTGCACATGAGCGTAGTAGGAGGTACTTGGTACAGAGAGGAGGGTACTGTGTAGTTTTCCCTCTCTGCTTATGTTGGGAATAAGCTGAAAAACTACTATAGACGTGTCAGTCTGGAAGTACTTTCGGCTGCTGAGTGTGGTGGGTTAACTGAAGGTGAACTGGACTGCATGTGAGTGTTGTATAATGTCTTTATGCGGCGTGGTAGTGCAAACAACTTGAGATGATAAAGAGGGTAGAAGACAAAGACCTAACTAACCTTACTGATAAGCTAACCAAACTGATTAGCCAAGTTAATTAAGGTTACCCACTGTATTCAAGGAGGTACCTCCTTTGTCAGGTTTACCTAGCTGATTAGAGATATTTACTAAGGGTTTAATTATTAAGCAGATACTTTCATTATCTTCTATAATCAATGTCAGAAACTGGAATAGGGTAGTGGGTTACCCTTTAAGCAGAATCCATTTAAGGATAAGGTAACTCCCTCTGCACTTTATAGGAGAAACCTTGTTTATTATCTACCGTTACCGTTTGATAAGGTCCTGTTCGTGCTGACTACTTGAGTGTGATTGAAAGCATTTCGATACTACGCCAATTTGGATTTAAATTGTAAACAATTGTTGTGAAACTGACTGCCCCTATTGCCCTACTACCCGACTACCCTCCAAGCAGCAAACCAACTGGAAATATTCGGATCCAATCGTCAAACAGAGCTAAGTAGTTGAACGTGCTGCAGTCGCAGCTGGAGTGACTTAGGGAAAGTTTGTAATTACAGCTTCACACAATGCATTGGCAACTTTTCAATTAAAAACATAAATACAAATCAGGGCAGCCTGGGAGGCATCCACGATGGAGCGGGTGCGGGGTCTAGCGGGGAGCAAAAGCTAGCGAGCTGTGTCAACAATTACTTACTGAATGGTGATTAAAATGTTGATGCCGGAGAGCACGACCATGGGCAGCAGACAATAGCCGAGTACAGAGGCCACTGCACCAAAGGTCACTTGCGAGCGGGTGACCATCAGCGAGAGCAGACAGTAGAAGAATATGCAACCCATGACGCCGATGCCATAGATGTAGGAGAAGGTAACCTTGCCGCTCTGCAAGAGAAATGAGGAAGAAGAATGAAAGGGGGATAAGTAATCCGCCGGCGGACAGTGAAAACATTATGTAATTAGAGTGTCATCGTGCTACACCCACCAGCAGTAGGATGCCTCCAAGTGTTAGGCAAAACACCAACGGTCCAGCCATGTCCGTGTCCTGGAGTATTTGCTGCTCTGTGCCGCGCAGGGGATTAAGCACGGCCAAAGTCTGAAAAGACAAACAAAAGAGAGAGAAAGGAGAGAGGATGAAGAAAAGAATGTAAGCTTATTGGATTGAAATTATAGCTGGGGAAACAAGTGGGCGATGGTGTGTGTGGTCTGTGTTCTGGCATGGCATGGCATCTGCAGCTGCGACAACCCATCGTCATCATTCACAAGCAACACAACCTGCGGCAGGATACGACACAATTTATTTGTTCCCGGCACAGCAGCGGCAATAAAACCGAAAACCCACGGTCGGCCTGGTTCGCTTTTTCGAACAGTTCAACCAGAATTCGGCGTTGTTTCTCTCCTCCTACCCCTCGCTCAAAACTCTCTGTGAGTGTATGTGTTGGTGTGCAGTCGCAGTGAAATTTGAAAAATGGAAATTGATGATAAATGATATTGCTGACCAGTGAAGAGCGGCGAGCAGCAGAGGCAGCTAGCACGAAGCTGTCAACGTTTGTTTGACGCACAGCGCAACCGAAATAAATGAAAGAACAGAAACAAAACAATTCCCCCTACCCCCCTCGGCACCGGCAACCCCGTTCAATCCCTGGGGGAACACATGTGCGAGCAACTAAATTGATCAACATGAAATCCTTTTTTGGTTATTAACACTGCCTGAGCAAGAACGTATCGAGTATGAATGGCTAAACAATTTTTGAGGTTTCTGTATGCGAAGCCAAGCTTTAACCAAACTCAACTCAATTCGATGTTATTCAACACTTTAGCTCTTCAAACCGTTCGAACTTAACTCATTTACTTAACCCAATTCACCTCAACTTAAATTGACGCTCTTCAACACTTCTCTCTCTCTCTCTCTATGTCTCTCTCTTTGAGTCCTGCACATTAGCTTTGTCTCTCTTTTTGCACTTATTCCGCCCGCATAGCACGTACAATTTAATTAGTATTTCATTTAAATTTTATGATGGCGCACAAACTCATTAACATTTTCATTTTTCAATTAACACAAACGTAATAAATTCCACAACAAAATAAAAATGAAAACAACGTTACGCAAATTTTTTACAAAATGTACAAAAATGCCAGAGAGACAGACAGCACAGGACAGGACAGGAGCGAAAAGTTGCATAGTGCGCAAGCAATACGAAGGAAAAAGTTTAATTAAAAACACAAAAGTTGTTTTATTTATTTAAAGCGCAGCGCAATGAAAAAATATGTCTTCATTAACGACAAAACAACAAGTGCAACAATGCAAAACCTGCAAAGCGCACAAAAACGGAAGCAGCAAAAAAAAAAAAACAGAAAACGAAGAGAGAGAGAGAGAGAGCGACACGCAAAAGCGGCGTGCAATAAATAAATACAAAAGCGAAATGCAAAAACATTTAAATTTCAATTAAAAACGGAGCGAGGCAGCATCACAGCCAGAGCAAAGCAAAGTTGGCTGCGGTAAAAAGTGTTCGGCCTAAAGTGGACACTCCTCTCGCTCTCGCTCTCACTTACGCTCACTCTCCCGCTCCCGCTCTTGCTTTGCTATTCTCTTTTTCTTTCAAGCTGCTGCAAATTAGAAAACTGAAAACAATGGCAAAATGCGTAAAAGCAAAAGGAGAATGCAGAGAAGGAGAAGGAGCAGAATGCAGCTGGGAGCAATTGTGCATGCAAACAAAGTGAGGCAATCTCGCTCGCTCCAGTTTATGAAGTCTGTGACAGGCGGACGTGAAGATAGACAGAGAGAAAGAAGTAAATTGGCAAAACATGCAATTTACTGAAGACTTCAAGATGTCCAGCTGAAGTGGCAGCCAGCCGCAACTTGAGGCAAACTTACCTTTTGGAATATGTGATTCGGATTGATGCCCAGTTCTATAAGAAAATCAAAGCAAAATTGAATAATATAATATCATTTCTCGTTAACTGATCTCGCTCACCTTCCAGCAGCGGCGGCTCATCCTCGAACTCGTTGCCGCCGGCCACACCGCCGCCCTGCTTCATGGCCTTGTCCTGCGCATAACTGTTGTCTGTGTAGGCTGTGGGATCGTAAAAGCCGCCCAGGCCCTGATTTTGTGTATTACCATAGCCGGCATCATAGTTTGGCGGCACTGTGGGCTGTGTGTTGTCGAAGTTCTGGAAGTTGCTGCAAAACAAATGGTAAACAAATTGGACTGCTGCGTGCTGTGCTAATTGTAAACTTACAGTTCTTGGCCAAATTCGGGCATATCAAAGTTATAGCTGGCATCTGCCGACGAGCCGGAGGGGTAGAAATCATTGGGTCCACCAAATTGCGACATGTTTCGAATATTTTACACAATATTTCAAGTGAAATTTAAAGAAACTAATAGTGCAACACGTCACACAACAACGGCTGATTGCCATTCACAGGCAACGCAGACATGTAAAGCCCATAACATATACTGTAAACCAGCTGTTATGCGTCTGCCAGTGTTGCTTAGCGTGTTTTCTTAATGCGCTCAGTTTAAAACAGTTGAAATTTGAAAAAATATTAAATATTGTAATTAAATCTGTAATAGAAGTAGCCTTAGGAAAGAAAAAACACAATGTTTGCTAATGTTAACATTCATAATACATTTTTATTCGTATAGCGCCAAATGGGCAACACGCATACAAGTTGAATTGTTGTTTGTGTTTAAAGTTTGATGCATTTGGGCTACGTAATTATTGCGTTTTTGTAAAGGTCTCTATATAATTTATATATGTATATATTATAATGTTTTATATTGTATTTAACATTTGTTGTAGTAACACGACGCAATGGCAAAAAACATTAAATAAGTGTTAGTAGTTTGTAGTTACAGTTACGTAGAGAACACAATTAGATAACTTGACGAATTTACGAATTTTTTTTACTAACAATAAATAGCTTTTCAATTATAATTATGTAAGTATACATATATATCAACATAGATAGATAGTAATATATGTATATATGTATGTGTATGTTATTTATATGGCTGGTTTTAGTGGACAACTCTCTTCCAACTTCGTCTGCGCTATCGGCTAATTATTGTTCGTCTTTCCTAACTTTTGTCATCATCCATCCGTAATCGGTTCGGGTTTTTTGTGTTTATCCTTTTATCAACTGTTTTTTTATGTTTCGTGTTCATGTTGTTCTTGTTGTTTACAATTATTTTACTCAGTGTTCCTCAAACTGTTTAACTTAAAAATAAAATTGATTTCAAATATATCTTATTACGCATTATGTATAATATGACTAGCTTGATGGGGGAATTCGAATAATAACCTAACTTTTGGTTGCTTATTTCGTTTGGTATTTGGTTTTTTTGTGTTTTGGTATTTTGCATTTGGTATTTTTGGTATTTTTTTTGTTTCTTTGCTATCCACACAGAGTGTATGTATGTATGTGTGCGTCTAATCCTCCAAATTTCGGAAGGCCTGCTGCAGATCCTCATACAGTTGATCGTAGTCTGCCTTGATCTTTTGCTCGCCATCCTTCACGGGATCCTGCAAGGAAAGATCGAAAAGGTTTTCAAATCCACCTAGTATATCCTCTGCACCTACTCACCTTGAATTTCATTGAAGACAACTGATACATAATGCCGCCCATCGATTCCCTGATGGTGTTCCAAGTGATCTTGTTGTCCGATTGGGCTGTGGACTCAACAGCATGGCGCGCCGTCTCGTAGAAGGCCAGAATGTTTCGCAGCATGCCGACAGTTTTGTAGAAGGGACACACGCGATCGTATGGCGAGTAAGAGTTCTGTTGCAGAAAGTCATCCTTAAGCAGCTTGGCCACCTCCAGCGTCACCTTGTCGGTCTCGGCCAGCGATGCCTTACCGACCAGCTGCACAATTTCGGACAGATCCTCCTCCTCCTGCAGAATCTCCTTGACCTTGGTACGCAGTGGTACAAACTCGGGGAAGTTCTTGTCGTAGTATTCGTCCAGAGCGCGCATGTACTTGGAATAGGAGATGAGCCAGTTGATGGAAGGGAAATGTTTGCGCTGCGCCAGCTTCTTATCCAGACCCCAGAAGACTTGCACAATGCCCAGGGTGGCAGAGGTAACGGGATCGGAGAAGTCACCACCAGGTGGCGAGACGGCGCCAACAATCGATACAGATCCCTCACGCTCGGGATTACCCAAGCACTTGACGCGTCCAGCACGTTCATAGAAAGTGGCCAGACGTGCGCCCAAATAGGCTGGATAACCCGAATCTGCAGGCATCTCAGCCAGACGACCGGAGATTTCACGCAATGCCTCGGCCCAACGCGAGGTGGAGTCAGCCATCATGGCCACGTTGTAGCCCATGTCACGGAAATATTCAGAGAGCGTAATGCCAGTGTAGATGGAAGCTTCACGTGCAGCGACAGGCATGTTGGAGGTGTTGGCCACCAGGGCGGTACGCTTCATGATGGACTCCACGACGCCATCGATTTCGCAAGTCAGTTCAGGGAAGTCACGCAATACCTCAGACATTTCGTTGCCACGTTCGCCGCAGCCGACATAGATGATGACATCCGAGTTGGAGTACTTGGACAGTGCCTGCAATGAGTGAGTCAGATGAGCACGATGCATGCACCCCCCCACGAAGGGGAAAAGGGAGCGGAAAGCGCTCTACTTGCCTGCGATATGACTGTCTTGCCACAACCAAAGGCACCGGGAATGGCGGTGGTGCCGCCCTGTACGCAAGGGAACAGCGAGTCAAGGACACGCTGTCCGGTGAAGAGTGGATGGTTGGCTGGCAACTTCTCTGTGCAGGGACGCGGCTGACGCACTGGCCACACCTGCAGCATTGTATGTTTTGTGATCTCGCCATCGAACTCCGTTTCAAGCACAACATCCTCCAGATTGTAGTTGCCCGCGGGCGCAATGTAACGCACTGTGCCCTTGGCGCGTGGTGCCACAATCATGCGCTGCTTGACCAGCGTGTTCTCGTGCACCACACCGTACAGATCTCCGCCGGTTATGTGTGAGCCGACACGCACATTTAGGGGATTGAATTCCCACATTTCGGAACGCGAGAGAGCGGGTGTGTTCACGCCCTTCGGTATATATATGGAACTGGTCATGATGCCAATGTCGCGCAGTGGACGCTGGATGCCGTCGAAAATGCTGCCCATTATGCCGGGACCCAACTCCACGGACAGGGGTTTGCCCGTGCGCAGCACAGGATCACCGACTGTCACCCCGGAGGTTTCCTCGTACACCTGAATGGTGGCCATATCGCCCTCCAGGCGAATGATCTCGCCCACCAGCTCGTAGTAGCCCACACGAACCAGCTCGTACATAGCCGAGCCGGACATGCATTCGGCCGTAACGACTGCGTGACGGAAGGGGCAGTGGCGGCAGGTGTTGCAGATGATGACGATGATAATGATGATTATGAAAGGGATATGAGTAAGCAGATTAGACATGAGGTCAATCATGTGAAGGACACTAATGACGTCGCGCACTTACCCGGACCAGAGACGGCATACACGCGACCATATTCGGATTCGCGTTCCTCGTCTTTCATTTTCCTCAGATTTGACATTGTGAGTTGAGGTGAGTTCGGTTCAACTGCAACGGTCGAGATTTCGTTTGCTAAAGTCAACAAAAACAAAAATTAAAAAAAAAAACGAGATTTTTTTTTTTTTTTTTTGTTATAAACAAATAACACACTGTATTTTTTTTGCACGCTTGTTTTGTGGCAAGAGGAAAATGCAAAGAAAAACTATGTAGAGGGCGCTGCTGTGGGCGAGCAGCAGCTGCCAGGCAGCAGCAGCAGCAGCAGACCCCAGTGAAAGCTTCAAACCCCACACAGTCAATGATCGATTTTTCCCCACAGGAATTTCACACTTGCAACCGACAGTTTTAAACAATTTCTTTGAAATTTCAATGGTATCAACACTAATTGCACCAATTTCGTTTACTTTCAAGCTATTTAATGTTGAAAACAATGTTTTTTCAATGCAATTACAAGAGATTTCCCAGTTGGAAAAAACGCTTTTACTCACATTTGTTTTAGCTCTTATGAAAATTCTCAGCAGACTGAGTTTTCATTTCAACAGATTGGCAGCACCTCAAATTTTCCAATACCTTCAAGGAAAACGTATCGATTTTTTCAAAACTCTGCTATCGAATATTCGTATAACAATCGCATCACTTTTGAATGTTAGAAAATTTAAAAATAATAATGAATATGTATGTCATATCAATTCAAATTATTGCCTTTTCTTTGAAATCAATAAGCCAATGCACGGTATTAATTCTGCATACACAAATAAATGGTTTATTTTGATATAAAATTGTTATCGGTTCAGCGGTTGATTCTTAGAACTTGTTTTTGTTTTTTCAATTCACTGCGTTTTAGATCCAACAGCTGTTAACTATTGTCTCGTACAGCGAGCCCTCATTTCAATGTTATTAAGCTATCGAATGCAGCAGCCAACTATCGATATGCGTAATATCGTGTGTATCGGTTTTTGGTAAGTGATTTTTCACATCTCTACTACCTACTCCGCTGCAAAACAAACTCTTAGCAAAACAGGGAGACAAGAAACAATTAAAAAGAAAATATTGCTCGAAAAGTAAATTTCATTCGCATTCTAAAGCTACGACGCATTGTAAACATGTGAGAGTGCCACCAACAAGTTGTGGAATATCGCGTTACGTGCCGAGGACAGTACCATAACCGGGGCAAGCAAAGTATAACCTCAAAGTCGGAGCCAGACGCGGGTGCACCTGCTTGCAATTCGTAGCATTTGGGGGACTGGAGTCTCCGTGACCCGTGATCTTGATAGTGTACGCAACAATGTCGACCTCCTCAATTGTGCAGCAGTTCGTCAACGGACTAAAGTCGCGTAATCGCAATGTGCAAAACAAGGCAGCGCAGGATCTTTTCCTGTACGTTAAAACAGAGTTGCGCGAAATGTCGCAGGAGGAGTTGGTGCAATTTTTCGAAGACTTTGATCATCACATCTTCAACATGGTCAATGCAGCGGATATAAATGAGAAAAAAGGCGGTGCCTTAGCCATGAGTGCGTATCAGTGTGACAGATCTTTGGCACTTAATGCGCAAAATAATTGATTAATTTCTGTTTTTGTTATAGAGTGTCTAATAAGTGGCGACGGTCCGATAACACGCAAGGGAATCTCGCCCTACCTTAATCGACTGCGTGATCTGTTGCTCATCAATGATGTGTCCGTTATGGAAATTGCAGCACGTTCCCTGGTCAAGTTGGCCAACATGCCGGGCTCCAAGGGCGCAGAATCATTTGATTTCGATATCAAAAAGGCATTCGAAATGCTAAGCGGCGACAGACAAGAGGTAAATGAATGAGTATAATCCCATTTCACATTGATAATTCTGCTTTTCGTTGCAGTATCGTCGTCATGCAGCGGTTTTTATATTGCGAGAACTGGCAATCGCCTTGCCCACCTACTTCTACCAGCAGATATTGACTTTCTTCGAGCATATATTCAATGCCATCTTTGATCCCAAGCCTGCTATACGTGAATCTGCCGGAGAAGCGCTGCGTGCTGCACTTATAGTGACCGCACAGCGAGAGAATACAAAGCAATCGAGTGAGCCACAATGGTATAAGATCTGCTACGATGAGGCCAACGCCAGCTTCAACCTGGATGGTTTCACAGGCAAGGAGCAAAAGGGCAAAGAGCAGAAGGGCATGACACGCGATGATCGCATACACGGCGGTCTCATCGTCTTTAACGAGCTCTTTCGCTGTGCCAACGCACAGTGGGAGCGACGCTACACAACATTGAAGCAGCTATTTCCAAAGCCACAGAACAACAAATTTCTGGAGGTGAACACCTCCTCATCGGTGGGCAATCAATTGACAACCATTGTGCCGCGTCTCAAAGTGCCCTTTGTGGACAAGCTGGGCAGCACACAGATGCAAATGGAGGCGGAGCCGCACTATGGCGTGTCCAACAAGTTGACAATCGTAAGATGGGAGCATGCATTGCTTATCCTACACGATATATAATTGATTTCTTTCTTGCTTGCAGCAAAATGTGCTGGAGTCTGCCTATGCGCATGATATACTCAAGGAGAATTTCATCACCACTTGCGACAATTTGCTGGAGCAGCGCTCGTCCAAATCACCCTATGTGCAGCAGTCGCTGTTGCAGATAATGCCACGTCTGGCTGCCTTTAACCGCAAAGTGTTTGTGGAGAAGTATATGAAGGTGTGCGTCTCGCATCTTCTGACTATACTACGCGGCAAGGAGAAGGATCGTAATGTGGCATATATCACCATCGGCTGCATTGCCGTTGCCGTGGGCAATGACATAGAGAAACACTTGAAGCACATTATGGGCATCATTAAGCAAGCGCTGCCGGCCAAGGAGTTGACCAGCAAACGTAAGCAGCCTGTGGATGCGGCTGTGTTTGCCTGCATTACGCTACTTGCGCATGCGGTGAAATCGCAGATAGCCGAAGATGTTCGCGACATACTGGAGCAAATGTTCCAGACAGGATTGTCGCCGGCACTGACCGTCTGCCTGCGCGAGTTGGCCGAGAATGTGCCCGAGCTGAAAGCAGCCATCACAGAGGGCCTGATTGGTGTGCTCTTCCAGGTGCTGATGAATAAGCATGCGGTTATACCATACGCCACCATGCCGCCCATAAACATCGATGCCTCACTGCTGCAATCGTCCGATAGTGCCACCATTGTGCTGGCCCTCAGAACACTGGGCACTTTCAACTTTGAGGAACAAAATATGCTGGACTTTGTGCAGCGGTAAGTTTCAGCAGGCAACTAACTCGCATACTTGTGTTTCCTAACATCAACTCTATTTGACAGCTGCGCCGATTACTTCATAGTGCACGAACAGCCCGAGATTCGTCTGGAGGCAGTGCAAACGTGCACGCGGCTGCTAAAGCTGGCCGTGCAATCGGCGGATAGCATGGAGAATTCAAAGACACTCAGTGACACGGTATCGCATGTGATCGAGCGACTCTTGACGGTGGCCATAACCGACATGGATTGCAATGTGCGGATACGTATACTACGATCGCTGGACGAGACATTTGACGCCAAGCTGGCACAGCCGGAGTCGTTGAATGCGCTCTTCATTACACTGCACGATGAGATCTTTGAGATACGTGAACTGGCCATGGTAACCATTGGTCGTTTATCCTCAATGAATCCTGCCTATGTAATGCCCAAGCTGCGTACCACAATGATTGAATTGCTGACGGATCTCAAGTACTCCGGAATGAGTCGCAATAAGGAGCAGAGTGCGCGTATGTTGGATCATTTGGTGATTAGTACGCCACGTCTGATATCATCGTACATGAATCCGATACTGAAGGCACTGGTGCCCAAGCTGCATGAACCGGACTCCAATCCTGGTGTTGTGCTCAATGTGCTGCGCACCATTGGAGATCTGGCGGAAGTGAATGGTGGCTCCAATGAGATGGAACTATGGGCAGATGATTTACTCTCCATATTGCTGGAGATGCTTGGCGACGCTGGCAGTCCGGATAAACGTGGTGTTGCCCTCTGGACACTGGGACAGTTGATAAGTGCAACTGGACGTGTGGTTAGCCCGTATCATAAATATCCTGTGCTTATTGACATCCTGATAAACTTCCTGAAAACGGAACAACGTCGTTCGATACGCCGTGAAACGATACGTGTGCTGGGTCTATTGGGTGCAATGGATCCGTATAAGCACAAGATGAACAAGGGATTGATTGATAGCCAGAAGGATAACGTCTTGATTGCCTACTCCGATGGCAAAGCCGATGAGAGTCAGGATATATCGACAGCGGAGCTGCTGGTGAACATGGGCAATGCCCTGGATGAATATTATCCGGCGGTGGCAATAGCAGCGTTAATGCGCATCTTGCGTGATCCCACGCTAAGCAGACGACACACGAGTGTGGTGCAGGCCGTCACCTTTATATTCCACACGCTGGGCATTAAGTGTGTGCCCTATCTGGCGCAGGTGTTACCCAATTTGCTGGACAATGTGCGCACAGCGGATAACAATCTACGCGAGTTCCTCTTCCAGCAATTGGCCATTCTGGTGGCCTTCGTCAAGCTGCACATCATCAGCTACATGGATGACATCTTTAAGCTCATCCAGGAATTCTGGACCATCAATACGCCGCTGCATTCCACGTTGATTAACCTCATCGAACAGATTGCCGTCGCCTTGGGTTGCGAGTTTCGGGATTATCTCGCCCAGTTGATACCACAAATTCTGCGTGTGCTGCAGCATGATAGCTCCAAGGATCGCATGGTTACACGACGATTGCTGCAGGCATTGCAGAAATTTGGCAGCACCCTGGGATACTACCTGCCCCTCATAGTGCCGCCCATAGTGAAGCTCTTCGATTCGCCATATGTGCCGCAACAGGTATCCCTTGTGGCACTGGAGACAATCAACAATTTGGCCTGCCAGCTGGACTTCACTGACTTCTCGTCGCGCATTATACATCCACTGGTGCGTGTACTGGATGCGGAACCAGAGCTACGTGTCCAGGCAATGACCACGTTGCGTTCGCTGGTCAAACAGTTGGGGAAGAAATATCTGGTCTTTGTGCCCATGGTGCAGCGCACCATTAATAAACATCACATTGGGGATACGGAATACGAGACGCTGCTGACGACCATTAAATCGAACAGCACCAGCACCTTGCCAGATGCCGGTGGCGTTACCAACGGAGATCTGGGTCAGCAGCGTCAGTACAACGAACCCTTTGTCATCGATAGCAACAATAGCAACAACCTGAAGGTTTCGACGACGGCACTGCGCACAGCTTGGCAGGTGACGCGTCTTGTGTCCAAGGATGATTGGGTGGAGTGGCTAAAGCGTTTATCGATTAGTCTACTCAAGGAGTCACCATCGCATGCTTTGCGTGCCTGCTGTGTGCTTGCCCAGGATTATGATACCCTGCTGCGTGATCTCTTCAATGCAGCCTTTATCTCCTGCTGGACTGAACTGTCGCCGGAGCACAAGCACGAATTGACGCAGTCACTCATTCAGGCTCTGCAGATCACAGACATGCCAGAGATTACACAGACCATACTCAATCTGGCGGAATTCATGGAGCATTGTGATCGTGATCCCATACCCATTGAGACGCAATTGCTGGGCACGCGTGCCATGGCCTGTCGTGCCTATGCCAAGGCGTTGCGCTACAAGGAGGAGGAGTTTATGCTGCGACAGGATGCACATGTCTTCGAGTCCCTAATATTGATCAACAACAAGTTGCAGCAACGTGAAGCAGCCGAGGGTCTCCTTACCACATACCGCAATGCCGCAAATGAGTTGAACGTTCAGGGTCGCTGGTACGAGAAGCTACACAATTGGGATCAGGCAGTTGTTCACTATGAATACAATCTGAAAGTCGATAACAGCGATCTGGAGGCACGTCTGGGTCACATGCGCTGCCTAGAGGCACTGGGCGATTGGTCCGAATTGAGTGCGGAGTGCAAACAGGAATGGCCCAACTTCAGTGCGGAGGCAAAGTCGCGGGCTAGTCCCCTGGCCGCGGTGGCTGCATGGGGCCTACAGGATTGGGAGGATATGCAGCAATATGTGCGCTGCATACCTGTGGACACACAGGATGGCAGCTATTATCGCGCTGTGCTTGCCGTGCATCACAACGACTACGAGACGGCGCAAAGTTTGATCGACGAGACGCGAGATCTACTGGACACGGAGCTAACCTCAATGGCGGGTGAATCCTATGAGCGGGCCTACGGTGCCATGGTATGTGTACAGATGCTCGCCGAACTGGAGGAGGTGATGCAATATAAACTGATACCGGAGCGTAGGGAACCCCTGAAGGCCATGTGGTGGAAGCGTCTGCAGGGTGGTCAACGTCTGGTCGAGGATTGGCGTCGCATCATTCAGGTGCATTCGTTGGTGGTGCAGCCACACGAGGATATTCACACGTGGCTCAAATATGCCAGTTTGTGCCGCAAGAGCGGCTCACTGAAATTATCCCACAAGACGCTCGTTATGCTGCTGGGCACAGATCCAGAGCTGGCACCACACGCACCATTGCCTTACAACCAACCGCAGGTCACCTATGCCTATACCAAATATCTGGCTGCCTCCTCCAAGCTGCAGCTGGCCTACAAACAACTGCAGGACTTTGTGAACACGTACAGCAATCAGCCACATGAACAGCGATTGATGGCACGTTGCTATCTGCGGCTAGCCACATGGCAGAATAAGCTGCACGAGAACAAACCCGATCCGGATGCAGTGCAGGGTGCATTGGAGAGTTTCGAGAAGGCCACCACCTATGATCCCAACTGGTACAAGGCGTGGCATCTGTGGGCGTACATGAACTTCAAGGTGGTGCAGTCACAGAAGCAGGAACTGGATAAACAGACACCCAATGCCTTCGGATTGGGTCTGGACAGCGAACGACTGATTATCCAGCAATACGCTGTGCCTGCCGTGCAGGGTTTCTTCCGTTCCATTAGCCTGATACGTGGCAATTCACTGCAGGATACGCTGCGCTTGCTGACACTGTGGTTCGACTATGGCCACCATGCCGAGGTCTATGAGGCGCTGTTGTCGGGCATGAAACTGATTGAGATTAACACATGGTTGCAGGTGATACCACAGCTGATTGCACGAATTGACACACATCGCAAGCTAGTGGGGCAGCTAATACATCAGTTGCTCATGGACATTGGCAAGAATCATCCACAGGCATTGGTCTATCCACTGACTGTGGCCTCCAAGTCGGCATCGTTGGCGCGTAAGAATGCTGCCTTCAAAATACTCGACTCGATGCGGAAACATTCACCCACTCTGGTGGAGCAGGCCGTGATGTGCAGCGAAGAGTTGATACGTGTGGCCATTCTCTGGCATGAGCAGTGGCACGAGGGATTGGAGGAGGCGTCACGCCTTTACTTTGGGGATCGCAATGTGAAGGGCATGTTCGAGATACTCGAGCCATTGCATGCCATGTTAGATCGTGGACCGCAAACACTGAAAGAGACATCCTTCTCACAGGCCTATGGCCGGGAACTGACCGAGGCCTATGAGTGGACGCAGCGCTACAAGACATCCGCCGTGCTGATGGATTTGGATCGTGCCTGGGACATCTACTATCATGTCTTTCAGAAAATATCGCGACAGCTGCCGCAGCTAACGTCGCTGGAATTGCCATATGTCTCGCCCAAGCTGATGACCTGCAAGGATCTCGAATTGGCTGTGCCCGGTTCATATAATCCCGGACAGGAGCTGATACGTATCAGTCACATTAAGACCAATCTGCAAGTGATCACATCGAAGCAGCGACCGCGCAAGCTCTGCATACGTGGCTCCAATGGCAAGGATTATATGTATTTGCTGAAGGGTCACGAGGATTTGCGACAGGATGAGCGTGTGATGCAACTCTTCTCGCTGGTCAATACGCTGCTGCTTGACGATCCCGATACGTTCCGTCGCAATTTGGCCATACAACGCTATGCGGTAATTCCGTTGAGCACAAATTCGGGACTGATCGGTTGGGTGCCACACTGTGATACGTTGCACACATTGATACGCGACTATCGCGATAAGAAGAAGGTGCCACTGAATCAGGAGCATCGCACCATGTTGAACTATGCCCCCGACTATGATCATCTCACGCTGATGCAGAAGGTGGAGGTGTTCGAATATGCCCTGGGTCAGACGCAGGGCGATGATCTGGCCAAGTTGTTGTGGCTCAAATCACCATCATCGGAACTGTGGTTCGAGCGACGCAACAACTATACACGCTCGCTGGCGGTCATGTCTATGGTTGGCTACATCCTTGGGCTGGGTGATCGTCATCCGTCGAATCTTATGTTGGATCGCATGAGTGGAAAGATTCTGCACATCGATTTCGGTGATTGCTTCGAGGTGGCAATGACGCGTGAGAAGTTTCCCGAGAAGATTCCGTTCCGCCTGACGCGTATGCTTATCAAAGCGATGGAGGTCACCGGCATTGAGGGCACCTATCGACGCACCTGCGAGAGTGTCATGCTGGTTTTGCGTCGCAATAAGGATTCCCTCATGGCAGTGCTAGAGGCATTTGTCTATGATCCATTGCTCAATTGGCGTTTGCTGGATGTGGACAAGAAGGGTAACGATGCTGCATCGACGACAGCAGGAGGCGCCAGCGGTGCCAGTCCGAGCAATTCAATTGAACAGGAGTCACTGCTGCAAGGCAATCCGTTGGCCAAGTCCAAGACATATGAGACACAGCAACTGCATGTAGGCTATACCAATGTGGCCGATGTGACCAATAGCAAGGCAAGCATGGTCATTCAGCGGGTTAATCGCAAATTGACTGGCACCGATTTCCAGACCAAGGATGGCGTCACCGAACAGCAGCAAGTGGAGCTGCTCATACAGCAGGCAACCAACAATGAGAACTTGTGTCAATGCTACATTGGTTGGTGTCCCTTCTGGTAAACCTCACTCCTTCTCCCTCATCTAATCTCCATCATCGACTGAACGAGATAAAACTACTACAGCAAGCTTAACATACACACACACACACACACACACACACAGACGTATAAGTATATGTATAATTTATATTTATATTAGAAATACGCTTCATTAAACCTTATTGTAAATTCCAATTGCAATTAAATTCCAAATTTTCTACAAATGGAATCAAGTTAGCAAGCAACAACGAGAAGTAACTGTGCTGGCATCCCCCTAACACTAACACTAACCCCTGGACGAAACCCATAAGTGGCGATCTCTGTTCGCATTTTCGTATATATGTATAATGATAATAATGTATGTATATTTGTATAGAGATATAGGTAGACACAAAAAAAAGGGCCATTAAACTATAATGTATGGTTGTAGAATATGAATAACGGATTAGCGATTAAGCCGGATTAGGGCGGCAGCAACTTTAGCTATTATTTTGGCTTGTCTGCCGCTTGCCGCGTTGCTCCTTGCGCCAGGCATCGATTCGTTGCTTCAGTTCAATGTTGGGAACCAGCATATCCTCGGTAAGATGCTGCCGATTGAATGGATCCGTACAGCTATTAAGCAGATGACGTGTGATGATGGCCCGATCCATGACCGTGCCCGATGGCAGCACAACGGGATCCGACATTAGAGTGTCCATAAGCGGATCCTTGAACTCATCCGGTGCATCGGCGCATTCGTCTTCAGTCTGTTGATTTGAAACTGCAAGGAAATTACCAAATTGAGTTTAGTTCAGATGCAGAGAAGAAAGAGCTCGAGCTGCAGACGCACCGTAAATCTCGTGAGCACGCTGTGTGAGCGCCTTGAAGCGCTCCACCTCAACTCCAGAGCGTAGTGCAAGTCGCTTAATGCGCGACGCCGCCTCATTACATATGTGCACATCGAAGGAGCGCTCATCTGCGGCCAATGCCTGCGCGAATCTATCACAGTCCAAGTGGAGATATATGTCAAAGATTTGGGCCAGCAAACTGCGCGGCTCCCAACCGTATTTCGTTGGGTTCTTCACTTTCAAATCGTTGCACTTGGGTCCAGCTAATTGTTTTAAATTAAAGTTCAACATAGAACTTAAGCGATCCACCAGCTCGGCCCGCATAAAAGGCTCCTTGATGTCGCTCTAGGAATACGGAAACAACAAATTAGCTTAGCTGATCGTAGGCATATGTCAACGTTTCCACTTACAGTTAGATAATGAAATAGATCAACAGTCTCGCGGGCAAGCGTTAAATACGAACGGCACTGCCGCTCATCCGTAGCCAGCTGGTTAAGTCGACTCTGCTGCTGTTCGGCACTCATGCCGCTCCAGTTCTGTATGTCCGACATGAGCTGCTGCGTCAGATGTATGCGCTTCAGATTCTCTAGGCATTCGTCTAGCAGGAAAGTCGTATCATTCATCAACATGTTGACGAACTTAACAAACTGATTGCCCTGCCTGGACTCGCAGATAACAGCCTGGCGATGTATAGGATTCTCCCACATGGATTTGAACAGATGGCTAATGTGGTATCTGTTGGGTGTATACAAATTTGTTATTAATTGCTCATAAGCAGAAGCATCAATCATCATGATCATCACCTTATGGTAAACTTATCATAGAACTCAGTGCTTTGGCCTGTGGTCTCCACGTCCACGTAGAAACGCATAAGCGCGCTAACCAGTGCATTCTGTGCCAGCTCATGGTTCCACATCTGTCAAAGGTCAATCAATAAAGTTTCCACTTGCACTTGAGAAGACAACAATCACTTACCGCTGTATTAACCGAGTTGGCTGGCTTCAGGGAGAAGACAAACATGACCTCCACCAGCTTGGCAGTTACATAGGGATTCTTAATGAGATGCGAGGCGCATACGCAGGTCAGCAGCCATGTGATGATCGAATGATCGATGCCCTGCCTTATATCTACATTGGCATGTTGCATGGCAAACAATATGAACTCGGCTATGTCATCGATGTACCACTCGGGCAGTGCGGAAAATGCAACAGTCGGTTTCAGATGCTGCACCGGCAGCTTCGAGATGAAGGGTCCCTCGATGGGTCGTCCCTCGAATTGGTAAAGCATAAATTCACATACTGTCGAATAGAATTCGGTGCAGCGCTGAAGTAATGCCGGATCTAGGAGCGTTATCTCGCTGCAGGTCTTTGAACTGTAAACAGACAAAGGAAATATATATTATATATATTGAATGGTGGAATGTATGATTGCATACCGATTCAGCTTGCGCAGCTGCTTCTCCCAACGCTCCTTGAACTGATTGTTGCGATTGGCATAGCGTGAGTTAACCCAATGCGGCTTAGTGCGATCCAGTTCGTCGATAAGCTTCTGCAGCTCCTTAATGGCTCGCACCTTTTGGCGATAGCGTTGTATCGCTGGCAGATAACCAAGATGATGTGCCTGGAGCGTGAGAAACCAGCACTGCGTCTGAAAATTAACATTCTGCACTGGCTTGGCAAAATCACGGGCCAAAAAGCTCTTGTACTCCTCCTCGTTGAAACGAATCTTTGTATCCTGCTCTATGTTAACCAGCGAATTACAATAATAATGGAAATTGGGCTCAATGCGATCCAGTTTGATCTTCACGGACAACTGTTGCAGCACACTCATAAGATTAATGACGAAACCATCACGTGCCAGCAACTTCTCATCGCTGGCGAACTGCACGCGACGATCGTTGTGTCGCAAGATCTGGGAAATATACTCCAACGTGTTGGGGCGACTGTTGGCATTGACGCACAACGAATGGAACACGGTGTGCATGTGGGTGCGCATCGAGTGCAGTTCCTAAATGATGATGAACATAACAAGTGGGATTAGCTTTGGGTATTCAACTTTGGAGCTTCGTCTTTCGCTTACCCAACGTAATCGCGAGATGGCCGCCTCCTCGAGTTTATTTTTGGTGCAGAACTCTGCAAACTTAACATTCTCCTCGGCAAATAACGAGACAGACAGAAAGGGACCCAGAAAGCTGCATTTAACTATCTCACGTCCGGGAATCTTGGTGCACGTTGGCGGTATATAGTTCGGTTGACGTGCTATCAGATCGGCAATGGGTCGCGAATTGCCCACCTTGATGGCCACCAGCTTGGACAACCATTCGATCTGTTGTATATTGATCTTATAGCTGCAAATGTTACGCTGCATGCCGCTGAAGAGGCCACGCAGCACCTGACCGAATATGTTGTCGAAAACCTCACGTTTCTGATAGGTTTCCGCCACCAGATCGATAATGAAGGCGTCGTTCACCCGGTTCATATACATCAGTTCGAGCAATGCAGACTGATCCAGCTGTAGGTTGATGTTCTGTTGTATTCGGTCTGTTAGCACCAGCACCACGACACGCATGATGTTCTTAAAGGCCAAGGTGAGCACTTCCTGTGTGCGTTGCTGCCTTAACGGATCGCCCGCGTCATTTCTCTTGGCGCGTTCGCATTCGATGTGATAGTTTTGATAGCAACGTATCAAATGGAGCAGGACATTATGCTTGGACGTGGTTACAATGTTGAGCAGAGAGGGCACCACACAGGCAACACATGAATCGCTGGGTGTGATTTCGCTTTGACTTGGTGTGGCACTAGCACTGGCACGTTGATCCTCCTCACAAGATGCAGCAGTGCCCTCGACCGCATTGGCTAAGATTTCTTGCACTTCGGTGTCATCGCTTTTTATTTTTTTGGCTGACGAGAATTCCTTATCATCTCCATTGGCATCGCTTATGCCGCCGGTGGCAGCAACAACCGCATCGCCATCGAACTTAAGAGAATCGTCTAGGTCGTCGTGATAGAATTTCACCGCTGTCTCTAGCAGCACACTCGAAATGATGGATTCGAATTCAAAGCGCATCGCTGGATAGAGCTCCAGAAAGCTGGCAGTCTGTGCACATATAATGGCGCCACTGCCATACTCATTCCATGTTGTGTTCAACAAACGCGATAGCATCTGTTCGTTTTCCTCGTTGACAGTCTTATAAGATGCCGTCTCCGTTTTGAGGGGAACGGGCTGTGACGGCTTGGCCTTTGGTTCAGTTGCATTTGCAGTTGCAGTTAGAATTGGCGTGCAGACAGCAGCGGGTGTGCTGGACATTTCAACATCTTGTACGGGTGTCGATGGCACCGATTTCATTTCCACATCTGCATCTGTCTTATTACCAATTGCTGACCAATTTAAGGTGGCTTTTTCGCCAATAGTCGCGTCCATATTGCTTGAGCCCGCTAAAGCCTCGCGCACCAGACGTGACTCGCTTTGCACACGTTGCTTCTTATCTTCAACCAGTGGAACTACAGCGGGGTTAATGATACTGCTGCGCGCCGCCAAGGTGCGAAGACGACGGGCGCGCATCTGCAAAAGATGTGACAGCTGTTAGACAAGAATAGAATAGATTTTATTGTGTCTAGCACTTGCCTCTTCGGCAGACAACTCAGTCGGGGTGAAGGCATCTTCTGTTGACATCGTATGCATTGTGGGCAGCTGCTGCTGTGTCTCCCCCTCGACTGACGGCTCAATGGTCACATCGTTAGCAGCTGCCGGCTGCTCCTGTTGCTCTTCGGCTTGATCTTGCTCATCCATTGCTTTCTCTGACGGCTCCTCCTTGGGCATACTGATGCTGCTGGTTTCTTCAACTGCGTTGCGACGTTTCTATAATTCACTTTCTTGGGTTGACGTATGTGTCTGCTTGGTTTGTTGCGTAGTTCTTCCGCTCTCTCCGGGTTAACGAACCAAACAATGCCAAAAGCTAAAAAGATACGAGCCAGCCAGCAAAGAGACAGAGAGAGAGAGTGTGTGAAATAATTTTACGAGAGGGAGAGCACGATTGCCGCAGCAACGATTGCCAACTCTGAGTGAGTATAGCGGGCGAACTGCCACGCGCATTTAACAAATAAACAAAAGTCCAGCGGTCAACGTCAAGTTCACAAGAAGACAATGATTCGTTCGCCGCTGTGGGGCGATGCGATGCGATGCGCAGCATCTGATTGCAGACCTGCAAGTTTCTCTTTGTGATCTTACGATATGAACTACGCACTTTCGCAATGATTCCTGATTTCTGACCTATGACAAAGCCAAGACGACACCAACTACAAATCTTGACGGGCAGCCGCAGCAGGCTGACTATATTTAGAGTGCAGCAAGCGCACATACAAACATACAAACATACAAAATGCATACATACGCTTATGTATGTGCGTATTTATCTGATTGACTGCGGCGAACGGTGTTCGCCACCAGAGGGCAACAGAAGCTGCAGCCTGCAGGTAGAGTGCAATAGCGATATCATAACAAGTGATAAGTATACATCGATAACACATCGATACGCAATGCAACAAAAACTTACGCACAGTGACTTGAATTATTGCACAAAAATTGCATGCTATGCTAATTTTGCTTTGTTGATTAGGCTTTATATTTTATTGCCTTTTTGCTAGTTTAATTCACAGACATATCTAAGTGTTATCGATTATACACTGCGTATTTGACAATAAACTTAATATGTTTTCAAACACACATAATAATATTTACAAAATAAATGCTTTCTACGCATTTCTTAATGCAAAACCAGACAAAAACAACTGCAGCGTACACATACATACAAATGTACATATAAATATATGTAAGAACATAGATATGTAGTGGGAAGTGTGTCTAGCAGAATAGGGTGAAAATGCGCAATGCTTCTTATGATGCTTACCTTATAAACGAGACTTTCACCTGCCGTCACAATATGTAATTCAGTTCAATTTATTTAATCACTCAACATAGAAAAGAGTCTATTGCATTTCGTTTGACATTTAATTAGGTTCACCGTTTGAAATTGCTGATATGCCGTTTGTTGATCGCACGATTGGCCCTACTACTAACTACAGAAGGGTGAGGATGACGGACGGTGACGGTGACACGCACAAAATTTCTCTTTTGTTCTGATGCAACTCTTTGTTGTTGGCCCCAGTTGCCAAAGTTGTTTGCTTCGTTTCGGTTTCTCACAAACAACTAAAATTTTGATGCGCGTGTGCCGGATTTTCTGCATACGTTTGCACACTGTTATTAATTCTACTTTTAATTTTTAGACACACTGCGTCCGTCCGTCTAACTAGAACTAGGATTGTTGATGTTGTATCGATATTCGCCGACTTAATCGAGGGAACTCTGTGTGTGAATCGATACTCAAGATGACTAGCCCCACCGTAAACGGGTGAATGGCAAAATATTTAGCAAACAATAAATATGTATAAGCCAATACATAATTAGGTCAGATTTAATAATATTATATATGTAACACTAGGTAATATTACAAAATGTGTTGGCATTGAACTGCAATATTCTTGAAAACAATCAACATACTCAATCGATATGTAGAAAGTCATACATATCGATAGACCGCTCATACCCAATTTGGCCAAGAGATTTGGCAGTTTTGTTCAACAAAGGAAAATGATTTACTTCATATTACAAAAAATATTACAATTACGTGCGGATCTTAATTAAAGACCTAAAAGCTATTTGTATATGTATGTATGTATAACTAGAAATCCGTGTATCGCTGACGTAGGCTCTGGCGTTTAGCGACATGGTGCATCTGCAATGGAAGATGCGTTTTTTTTGTTAAAAAGTTTATTTAATGAACTGCAGGCAAACTGAAAAAAACTTACTAAGCGCTGTTGGCGCCGTGCACGGTTCCTCTCGTAGGCCTTTAAAAGCGTTGGACACAAACCTTGTGTGTAATCTGCAGACTGCCAGGAGAGGGATCCTGTATTCTCGTAGCGCAATAAAAATGCAACCTGAAAAACATTTTGGGAATATATATTAAGATCTGTTTATGGGTTGCGTTCGGTGCGGCGGTACATGCCTTGCCAGCCTTGGTCTCCTTGCCCAAGATACGTTCGATGCCATTCTCTGGCTTGCACTTCTTGTAGAAATCCTTGTCACTCTCGTGCTTCTCCATCATTTCGTTGTTCACCATCGGCATTCGCATATTCTCCACACTTCTGTAGCCATCTCCTGGTTCCTCGCCATTTTGTTGTACACGCCTGACAAACGTCAACGGATGCTGCTTTAAGTAGTCCTCCGCCTCGGCAATTGTTTTGGCCAAATTAAATTCCTCTTCCGGCTCCTCGTCCTCTTCCACATCCACATCCTCATCGTCGTCGTCATCGATTTCCATACCATCACAGTTCTCGTTTGAGGTATCGTCGCCAGCTTTGTGTGCGGAGCGTTTTTTCTTCTTTACACGATTGCCTCCGTCATTTGGCTTGACGTCCGGATGGAAACGAACTCTCTTCACACGATGTTCGCAATCGTTAGTCGCATTCTGCTCGTCTGTATCTTCATTTGTGGTATTATTATTATCAGAAGCGCCCACAATGTCCACGCTCGATGTGTTTGTGGATATCTCCGATGCATCCGATTCGGCCAGCGTTGTCTCCTTTAGGTTCTGAGAAATAAGCTTTACTTTCGTTTCGAAAGCAGCGCTCGCTGCTGCTGCTGTTGTTGTTATTGTTGCTGTAGTATTGTTATTACTGTTGCTTTTGAACGTCGTTGAACTTTCACCTGCACCACTAGACGCATCAGTCTTTGGTTCACCTGGCGGCGGTGGCTGCTCTTGCAATGCAGCGGAATCCCTGCTGCAGTTGTCAGTCTCGGCTGCGGGCTCCGACATTGTGCTGCTTGTTTCGACCATTACGCACTTTCTCTGCATGGATTTATCCAGAGAGTCACTGCCACCAGAGTCGTCATTGGACTTCGTATCCATGAGTGGCAGGTGCAACGCGTTCAAACAAATTTTTTACTGCAAAATAACAAATCAGTTAAGTGAGGAGCAATCTGCAAATTGCCATTCCGATAGGCAATATCGATTGTTGACATTACGCACACGCTGGCGCTGCCAACTTGATTCAAAGAAAACGAGTTTATTGAAAATTCTGATATATGCACTAACCGACAAATAAAAATCATTGCGTATTTCAGAAAATATCGTATTTGAAAAAAAAGTATCATCTAGTTGCTGAATTTCGAAAATGGAGAATTTATTTGCTTGTCAGCTTAAACATAAGCAACAGCATTTTGTAACAGACAATGCTTTTATTGAATAGATACGAAGTTATAAAAATTTATATATACGCTGCCACAAGAATCCTCATTTCCTTCTAAGTTCTGTATCTCTAGCACCAACCACAGCGCGGGCCGCCGCAGCAGCCCCGATAACATGGACATGCTGGCGAACAGCTTGTCCGACAGACTACACCGGTTGAACAACCTGTCCAGTAGTTATAGCAAAAATTCGTGACCTGGATGCCAGCGGGTTGACCACAGCAGCCGCCTGGATTCCAGCACATTGTGATGAGGAGAACTTACGGAAACAGGCGTTGGGGTGGAGCGGGAAAAAAATTAAGAACCAGATAGAAGGATACGTAACTCCAACCTTGCTGCTTCGAGTGTGCTGCACTTGTGCCCCGGAACCTATTCAAACTTGTTCTAAAAAAAAAAAAAAAAATATATATATATTTTTTATTGTACGGGGTTTTTTTTTTTTTTTTTTGGAAAACAAACTAAAAATATTTACCGTAAACTAGTTTCAAACAGCGATCCAAAAAGATTTTAGTTATTGGGCAACAAATTTTAGTAGTGCACACTACGAAAAACAAAATTGGAATGAGAAAAACACGGGCCTGTCGACAGCATATTCGGTTTTTTTCAACTTCATGGATTGCTTTTCCAAAACGGAAAATCGCATTCGAAATAAAACACATTCTAAAGGTTATCGTAAATATTTTTATAATATCTTATGTGCGAAGCTTGAAAACAATATTTCGTTCATTTCATTATACTGTTTCTTTTGTTAACTTTGAGCAAAAAAAAATTGTATTTTCTAACGGTATTTTTTTTGATTTTTATAGCTATATGTCTTTATTTTTTTTTAGGGAAACGATCAAGGATTTAAATGCACATTATGTGTATTCATTTATTTGATTCCTTTTATTAACAGTTTGTTTTGTACATTTTCATTGTTTTAATTTTATGCCATAAACGTGTGTATGTGTGTGTGTGTGTGTGTTTGTGTGTTGGCCGTGTATATGCGTATATATATCATATATGTATATAGTATGTATCCATCCATATGGAGTATACCATGTGCGTAGTAAAGAAAACTTGGTTATTTACACTAATCTGATAGAATAATTAGAAGTACATCTCATTGCTAAGGACTATTTTTAAATATATATATATATGTAGTATATGTGTAGATATATGTATATGGTAGATATCTGGGTCGATACACAATTTGTTCTTGTATCGTATATGTATATCAAAGGCGGTTGTTGTGTCTCTCGTCTAGATTCAAGTAAGTTTCTGTTGTATACTCTGCTTAACTTGTTTGCTTTGTTTTGCTCTTTTTCGTTAAATTTTGTTTTGTTGTTTTTCATTCTCGTTTTAAACTATTTAAATATGGCCCCGCTATTCCACATGTGTTTCTTGTTCTTGTTTCTGCTTGTTGTTGTTGTTGTTGTTGTTTCGGTTCTCTTAAAGTTTATGATAACGTTTTGCTTATAGTGCAGTGCTACACTGTGCTACAAAAGAATATATATGGTGTAATAAAAAAAAAAAAACCTGCTAATTTTAGCTACAAATAATGCACTAAATTATTACTTAATCAATGATTTCAAGAATCATATATGTATATATATATATATATGTGTGTATATTGCAAATATTGCAAATTATCATACAGTATTCTTTTCATATTTTATATATTTCATTATATTTGATTTCTTAGTTCAACTCCAATGCTGCTATCATATTCATTAAATGATATACTTGTTTTCTTGTTTGTTTTTCATTTAGTTTAAATTTAGTTTTTGTTTTTGTTTTGCATTTACAATTTTCGATAATCACAGTTCCCAGTTAAAAAAAAAAAAAAAACAAGACAAAATTTTGAATTTGCTTTTGATTTGTTTTTTTTGTTGTTTTTTTTTGTTTTTAGTTTTAGTTATTCTTTTTGTTGATCCTTTGAAACGCTTCGTGTTCTTGCTATCGATCTATCGATAACTCATTGTGTCAGCTCTATTTATATTAAAACGATACATTGCACCGCGCCAAGTACACAAAATGGAAGAAAAAAAAAAACAAATTGTAACAGGTGATGTGCTCGCAGATACCCCTTCGTGTTATGTGTGCGGGTGTATCGGTTGCAAGAAAAAAAAATAACTTATACGCCTAGCTAGTTATGTTTCAACGTGCAGGAACATGTTCCAACTGTCATTTGTAGTGTCTGTGTGTTGCGTGTGTGTGTGTGTGTGTTAGTAACAATTAAATAAAAATCGGTGCTTAAAACAAATCCTGATTAACTACTACTACAAACCCAAAATGAAAAGCAACAACAAAACATTAAAAATATGCAGAAAAAAAAATAATAATAAATTTAATAATAATAATAATAATAATTATGCAACTATGCTGCACGCTCCCATCCGGAAGATAGCTAAAGTTAAAGTTAGAGAGAGATAGAGTGATAGAGGGCGAGGTGCGCCTACTTTCTGAAGATGACTTTGCCCGTCTTGGCATTGACCAGTATCATTTTGTCCGGCGTCTCGGCTTCGCTCGTCGCCATGGCCGCCGTGCCCGCCGTGGCAGCTGGGCCAGCTGGGGCTGCGGTGCCGCGCAAGCTGCGTCTGCGCAAGCGATCGCTAATGTTTTCGCTACGCTGTGCGCTGCCATTCTCTGCATCCTCTGCCGGCGACGTCGACGAAGTCTTTACACTAAGTGCGCCATCGTTTTTGTAGAGTATCAGCTTGGTGCTTGGCTTCTTGCTAGGCTCTTCCAGCTGCTTTTGCACCGCCTGCTCCTCCGTCTGCTGCTGCTGCTGCACATTGGCATTGACCACATTGTCCTGGTTGTTGTTGTGTTCCGTCTGCTTGTTGTTTGCCTCCAGTTGCTCTGCTTCGGCATTGTCGACTGCATCCTGCTCCACACTGATCTCCAGCTTGTCGTAGCAGGTGAAGAACTCCACCGACTTAAGCTTCTCGCTGGCATTGAAATGCACCGCCGTGTGCTCCTCCAGCTCTGCCTCGTCGGCGCAATTGTAGTCACAGTGGGCACATTGCTGCAAGCTGGCAGAGGAGTCGCCGTCTTGGTTGTTGCACGCATGCTTCTGCAGATGCTGCTGCAGTTCCTCTGTCTGCTTTGTCTCGTACGGACAGTGCTGGCAGCGCTGCATGGCTGGCGGCACAGGTTGCAGCATATCAATGGAGCCGGCATCGCTGCTGGCATCCGCGGCCAGATCGCTAGTGGCCACCGAGGCACTTGTCGAGGGTGTCGAGCTACTCTGGCGCTCCTCTTCCTCCTCCTCTTCCTCTGCGGCCTCTGCGGCGTCTGGCTCTGCCTGTGCCGGCGGTGGAGTCTGCTCGCGCACATTGGCGCCGCCGCTTGTGCTCGTGCCCGACTCCAGTTGCTTCTTGAGCAGAGAGTTGGCTCCATCGAAGCTGCCGCTGGAGGAGCTGACCGCCTGCTGACGCAGCAGCTGCGCGCCCAACTCATTGTCCACCACCCAAATGGTTTCGGGACCCGCGATTTGTAGCAGCTTCGGCGCCGGATACATGACATCCTCCTTGCAATTCCTGTACAGCTCCTGGCACTTCTCCTGGTAGTGCGACATGTGCACAGCGCGATGAAGCTGTAGCAGCGTCTCGGCGCCTGCGCGATACTCACAGTAGGTGCATACATGCGCCTCCTGCTCCTGCTCCGCCTCGATCTGCGCATGCGCCGCCAGATGCTGCTCCAGCTCCAGCTTGGCGTTTCGCTCATCGTTGTGCTTCTGTGCAAAGCGTGCCGGACAGCGTGGACAGTAGCTGATGAGCTTGTATTGATATTCCGGCGGCAATTGTTGCTGCTGCTGCTGCACCTCAGCTGCACTGGCGGCGGCGGCAGCGACAGCAGCAACGGCAGCCTCGTCCAGTGTCTGCGACAGCTTATTCAGATCGATGGCAGCCAAGGCGGGCACACGGGCCGGCAACTGTTGTATCTGCTTGGCTGCGGCCAACTGCAGTGCCACACTGAAGTCCAATCCTCCGGCCACTGCCGCCGAGGCTGTGCCCAATTGCTGCTGATGCACGCTGCGCATGTGGCTGCTCAGGTGTTGCTTCTTGGCGCAGACGAAGGTGCACAGTCGGCACTCGTACTGGGTGGGTTTGTGCAGCGACACGTGGTAGTTCATCTGCGATTTGCTCTCCGAGATGTACGGACAGAAGGGACACTTTTGTTGTTTGCTCTTCGTGTTGTTGTTGCTGTTGTTGCTGGGGAGATCCTGACTGGCTCCGCCGCCGCCGCTGCCGCTGCCTGCGCCGCCGCTGCTGCTGTTGTTGGCGGGCAGCCGCGTGATCTCAATTTGATCGTTTTGCTGCAGCTGCAGCAGCTCCTCAGCGCTAGCGGCAGCACTCACTGCCTTGCAGGCGGCGGCCCAGTAGGCAGCGGCTGCCTGCAGATCCTGCGGCGTGTTGGCCGCATTCACCACGGCAGCGGCGCTGGCCGAGAGTGGCGAGTGCAGCAGTTGCTTGCTCAGCAGGGAGTTGCTGTTGCTGTTGTTGTTGTTGTTGTTATTGCCAGATTTGTTGTAGTTGCTGTTGTTGTTGTTGTTGCTGCCAAGATGGGACTGGGATTCGTTGCTGGCGCCGACGCCCTGTGGACGGTAGATGGGTGGCGCATTGGGGCCAGCGTTGCTGCTGCTGTTGTTGCTGCGCTCAAGGGTCTCGATCCGAATATCCCCGGAATGCTTTAAGCGACAGTGCCGCTATAGATGAGAGAGAGGAGAAAGAGAGAGAGAGAGAGGTGCTTAGATTAGCATGCTGTCGCTCAATGTACAGTTACTGCATGTGTTTATGTGGAGGAGTGTGTGTGTGGGGGTGTATAATGTGCGTGTGTGTGTGTGTGTTTGTGTGTGAGGAGGAAACCCAGTCGAAACACCCACACCGTATGAACTTTCAAGTTGTTCCCCCCTTTGGGGAACAGTTAGCTTTGAGAATGAGTCGAGTTGTAACGGTAAATGTGTTTCTTAATTAGTTTCGAGGGCAAGCAAAAACTTTCACCAATGATTTCTTATAAATAGACGTAATAATTGTAATCGTTATCGTTAACGTAAATCGTACAGAAAAAAAAAAACAAAATCATAAGCAAGACCAGACACCACACATGGAACATAGATAGCATAGTTAGGGAATCGTATATAGGAAAAAAACATAACAAAATTTATTGTTGCATATTTACCAGCGTTACTTAGGGACTACAGACAAGATGGAGATATCGAGCTGAGAAGGTGTGTGAATGATCAGACAATACACATCGACTAGAAGGGAGGATACTCTTAGGGGGCTTGTCCCAAGAGAGGTTAACCCTCGAGGAGTAACTTGTTGTGAGGAGCTACTTCCTGGATAGGTGACCGCTGTGAAGGTTACCCTTAAAGAGCTAAATATTCCTCTGGAAAGGTTAACTTCTTCGGGAGGTTACCCCCAGGAGTGGTTACCGCTCGAGGAGGTACTTTCTATAGGGGGTAACTTCTTATTCGGTTACCCCTAAAGTGGTTACCCCTAAGGTGGTTACCCCTAAGGTGGTTACCCCTAAGATGGTTACCCCTAAAGTGGTTACCCCCTAAAGAGAAGCTATTCCGCGATGAGGTAACCCCAGGGTAGGTAAACTCCCAGAGAAATTGACGGGTTACCTCTTTAAGAACGGACACTTTAAGTGGAAACATATTACAGATCAGAACGGAAAATACTTTGTTGAAGTAGTCATTAATCACAAATCACTCCTCTATCGATTACCCCGAAAGCTTAAGCGGACGGATAACTGTTTTCTGTTTATCGGGTGGGTTTTTTCAGGACTCGGTTTCGTTTTGAATTGGGACAAAACACAAACTGTAAAATGCATTTAAACAAATACCTGAATCACATGCTTCCAATTCGACACCTGATGGCAGTGACCGCAACGATATGGCGACGGATCGCGTCGATCGGCGTCGTTCATCGTTAACAGGCCGGGACTACCTGGACTATGGAGGCGTGTCGTCGGCCCAGTCATGGCCTGTGGCATGTACGAGGAAGACGATGGCGGCGACGAGTGCGGCGAGGACGCGGCAGATGCCTGCGATGCTGATGAGGACGATACCGATGCCGATTGCGACGACGACGACGGCGACGACGACGTTAGCATGGACGAGGCTGGCGTCGATTTGAGATTAGTAGAATGCATGGCGTGGGTTAAGCCCGTTGCCAGGTAGATACCATCACCGGCGATGAGTGGATTATGTGAATGGGTGTCGGTGAGGTTGGATGTGCTGTTGTTATTGTTACTGTTACTTGTACTGCTACTGAGACCAGTACCCAGAGAATGAACCAAAGACTTAGCACCAGTTGGAAAAGTAGAAATAGGAGTAGGAGTGGTAGTTACTGGCAGAGGCGATGGTGTGCTATTGTTGTTGGTGCTATTGGGTGCTGTATTGCATGATGATGCGTTCAACGACTTCCTGCTGCTCGAATTAGCCGCAGTATCCAGACGGTATCCGGCACCGCTGCCGCTGCCGTTGCCGTTGCCGCTGCCCATAACCATAACCGAGTTATAACAATTAGAATTATTTAGATTAGTTTGCGCAGCTGTTGCTGTTGCTATTGCTGATGGTGAAGCACCGGCACCAAAGTGATGACCATGTCGAGTACGTGGTGAGGTGAGCAGATCTTGCAGCGATCTAGCTGTGCTGCTGCTGCTGGTGATTGTGGGCGACGTCAGACTGTCGGCACTTGCCTCGTTTTGACTCGCTTTCTGCTCACCGTGCTCTAAAATGGAGGCGGCATTGGCTTTGGGTGTGCTCGTCGTTGTGGTTAGACACTTGCCACCGGCCAGGGCCAGGGCTAGACCACTTAGCGCACTGGAATTGGGTGTGGGCGAGTGCTGTGCCTCCTGTATGGCACGTTGCAGCAGACCGGCCGAAATAAGGGAATGTTGTTGCTGCTGCTGCTGTTGGTTACCCGAAGAGGAACCTCCTACGCCTCCGGAAGTGGGCGAGGGTTGGGATAAGCACATGGCCGCAAATACTTTGTTCATGTACAGTTGTTGCTGATTGGAGCCCACAGATACCTGCAGTGGCGATGTGCTGCTGCCCGACGAGCTAGACTTGGGGTAGCTCGTTTCCTGATAGTGTATCTTCACGTGAGCGAGCACAGCATCGCGATTGTGATGTCTAGAGAAAGAGAGAAACAAAGAGTTTGCCAATTTATTGACTTATCCTAACCCCTTTTCTTCTTAGCTAGGGCTACCCACCTGAAGTTACACTTGCGGCACCTGTAAAAGGTCTTCTTCTCGCTACCCTCCTGATGCACCTCAGTGATGAGATCATCGCTGGGCTTAGCCGGGGGCGATTGATGCAAGCGCTTCACTGGAGAAATGGTTACCGACGGCGTGATCATGGTAGAGTGATGCTGTTGCTCCTGCTCCATTTGCTGTTGCTGGTGCTGCTGTTTGGCCATGGCTGCGTTCATCATGGTAGCCAGCAGGGGTAGACGTATTAGGTTATCCGCAAGCTGTGCATCGTCTAGGGTTGCGTTTGTCTTGTTGTTGTTGTTGTTATTGGGTGAAACCGGTTCTAGGGTTATGTCATGACACCCGCCAGCACCGACCTTCTGATAGTCTTTAAGGAAAGCCAACGAGGCAACCTGATTTGGTGTCATCTCACCAGACTTCATCAGCTTGGGATCACCATCCTCTTCGGTGACCTTCATCAGAGTGATATACTTGTTGTACTTGGTATAATTGCGTCGCCCAGTCTCATCGTTCATCAGCACCTTGGCGGTCTTGTGCGAGGGATCGCGTATGGTCTTTAGCCGAATGTGCTTGGTAATATCCCAGCGCCAGTTGGAACGATAAGAGCAGAGGGAGCATTCGAAGGGTTTCTTATTCAAGTGACCCACAATGTGCACGTGGAAACGCGATGCTGTCGATGCCCAAAAACTACAGTGCGGACACTTGTAGACCTTCTTAAGTGACGAGTTGGCTGCCTCTTCCTCGGGCGTCATCTTTTTGGTTACCTGCAGTGCATGAAAGAGTCAAATTTCATTTTGACGCATTTGTCGTGCTACGTTGGGCTGGTGGGTGGGTGTGTATTGGGGCATAAGGAAGTGTGCGGGAGACAGAGTCATCTAGTACTTACCTCACCATAACCGGGTGCAGTCTCCACGCCGTAGTAGCTGTTTTCCTCGTTGCTAACCAATTGATTACCTCCAATTCCCGACGAGGTCGTTGAGGACTTGCCAAGCAGACTCGCCTTGTCCCCTTGATGCACCACTGCGGCGGCAATGGCTGCCTTGTTCCAAATGCAGACGCGTTGCTGCTGCACCGCTGCCTGTTGCTGCTGCTGTAATGCTTGTGCCTCGGCACGTCGCTCGCTGCTCTCACCCGAGTTCGAGTCGTACATCTCGTTGGCACAGCGAATCGCCTCGGCGCAGTGGGCGCGATGATGCAACAGATCTGTGGAGGATTTGCAACGATGGCGACAGTGTTGACAGCGTGTGGAGCCCGAAACACTCAAGTTTAGTGCCGAATGCGACTGACGATCTTCGTCATCTTCATCGATCTCCAGACGATCGTCAGCATCGTCCTCGTGCAGTGCTGCATCGTCATCCTCAATGACCACCGCCGATGATTGACAACTCTTGCCGTGTATAATCGATTCCGACAGACACTTGGCCACATGACCGCACTGGCAGATCAGATTATCCAGTTGCGCTCCTGTCTTTAGCTTGTCGAAGAAGGAACCGCCGCTCTTCTTGGCCAGCAGGCTGCGCGAGGAGACCTGCGAGGTGATGGTGGTTGCGGGCGACAATTGGGGTATGTCTGACTTGTCCAGCATCTCCGAGATTTGCTTCTCATTAAAGAACATGGAGGCAATTTCGGTTAGGGAGCTGCGCGAGGCGTTGATATCCTTGGACAGATTGAGCACCCTAAGAGAGAGAGAGGAAGAGAGAAAGGGAGAGTAGTGGGGTTAGTTGGTTTAGTCGGCTACCCCTGCCAGTATGTCTGCTTACTCCTTGGGACTCTTGCTAATGGGTATCAAATTGGGCACAGGCCGCTTGGCACGTGGCGTAGCGGTGCCCACACTGGACGTATCCGAGGAGCAGCCGCCCTTCTGCGATAGGTCTGTGGGCTCCTCATCCTCCTCGTATTTGCTGCGTTTGCCGTACAGCTGCTGTTCCTCGCCGCCGCTCAATGCGCCAGCATCGCCATCCTCCAGATCATCGTCCAGATTGTTGTTGTTAAACTGATCCTCCAACTCGGCGGAATCGCTTAAGAAATCATCGCACATTTCGCTGGCTCCCACCTTGTTTTGTCGCCTGGGCCAAATGGAGCCGGCATTGCCCACCGGTGGCACATGGTGATTCATCTCATGCACCGTCAACGATTGCTTTATGTCCGCCGTAAAATCACAGGCGGCACACTTGAAGGCACCCGCGCCGCCATGGTTTTTCATGTGCCTGTCCAGATTCCATTTGTACGGCGTGCGGAAATCACAAGTGACGCACTTGATCATGGGCATCGAATGATACTTGACGTGCTTGCTGAAACGTGCCTTGATGTGAGTCACATAGCTGCACTTGTCGCAGCGGAAGAACTTCGTCTTCCCATGCTCGTCCAGCTCATGGGAACGCAGCTGAGTGCGATAGAGTGTGGTGAACTCGCAGGCGCTGCACTTAAGAAGGCGATTCTGTGGCTCCTCGCCGCCCGAGGAGAGCGCTGCCATGGGTGGCGATGCCGAGCCGCTGGGCGAGGGAGTCGGTGGCTCCGCTGGCGATGATTGACGTTCGTAACTTTCACGTGCTTCCAAGTCGCGCAGCGTCACTTGCAACTGTCGCTCATAGTTGGAGACCAACTCAAGTTGCTGCTCCCGTTGCTGCAGCTCCTCCCGCTGGCGCTGATTGTAGGCTTCGATGTCGCGCTGCAACTTCTGCTCCTGCAACTGCAGTTCGCGCTTCACCTGCTCCAGCGTGGGCATATCCGGCACGTTTATCACCGGCGATTGGCCACCAATGACACCGACACTCTCCTCGAGCCGCCGCTTACGTGCCTCACGGCTCATGCCGCGCTTGCCACGCGCCTGTCCATGGCCGCTGGGTATGCCATCGGTGCAGCCGTGCACCATTTTCATGTGCCGCACCAGCTTCTGGAAGTGCCGCGAGGCATACAGACAGAGTTTGCACTTGTTGATCACAATCTTCTCGCCGTGCACATCGCGCAGATGCGTCAAATGGTAGCGCGGGTTCTGTGTGAAGTAGGCGCAATGGTTGCAGCTGTAGTTGCGTTTGATCTTGCACTGCGGCAGACCCTCCTCCTTGGCATCCAGTGAGAGTGTGGCCTGGTGTTGCTGCTGCTGCTGTTGTTGCTGCTGTTGTTGTTGCACGCTGTTCACCACAGCAGCTGCTGCCACTGCTGCCTGTTGTTGCTGTTGTTGTTGCAACAGTTGCTGCAATCGGAAACGCTCCAATTGCTGTTCCATAGTACTGGCAACTGGCGGAGAGGCCGAAGCAGCGGGAGATGTGTTGTTGTTGCTGTTGTTGTTGTTACTGTTGTTGAGGTTGCTGCTGCTGCTGCTGCCGGGTAGGTTTCCCGCATTGTGACTCTGCTCCATGTAGAGCTGATTGCCGCTAACGACGCTGCGCACAATGAGCGTGTCGCCAGAGCGTTGCACCATCGAGGGTAGATCCATAATGGCGTTGGGTGTGTCTGCGGTATGCGGTTGGAGTGCGTGTGCGTGTCTCGACTTGGTCACTTAACTAGTGTGTGGCTGCAAGAGAAGAGGTGGAAAATGTAGGGTTAGAGATGTATTCGCAAGAGGTTCTTGGAGTTATACACGAAATTGAAGTTGGGATTTCAGAGAAGGAAGGTTAGACACGTTTTCATAAAGGGACAACCCAAGGACATCCATTCAAACCCTTACGTCATCCCACCCTGTCAGTTCGTATGGGTGTCAGAGACTAAAAGAGCTAGAGACACCAATTCTTAAATCAGTCCTTAGATCTCTATATAGTTTTGAAATTGGACTACGCCCACTTCCCTTCCTGCAAATCAATCAAATTCGTATAGCAAGCGCAATTGAGTTGGGTGCTCAATCAGGTAACCCCATACGCATTCTCGCATATCATAATGCAATCCACATGTAATGTGTTTTTAATGATAAGTTAAATCTGCGTAATCGCCATCGTATTATCCTTCCCTCTCTCTAGCCTGGCTGCAATGACATAATAGAGAGAGAGAGAGAGAGAGGGATTTTCCTCATGTTACCATTTCCCCTAGAACATAGCTCTTGAGGTTGCCTTAAATGCAGATTTCGACACAATGCAGACTCATTACGGATATGCGTATACCCTGCACTTTCCGCTCTTCACTCTCTTCATTCTCCCCACGCACTCTTCAGTCTTTCCTCCCTCTCGACACTCGGGTGTGCAGCTCATAAATATTTCAGCGCTTTAAGTTCCGGCGACGAGGAAAACAACAGCGTAGCGAGCCACAGCTGAGGCAAGGTGGGGCAGAGGGGAGAGCAGAAGAAGAGGGAGAGGTCGGGGGGGACGCTCTTGTTGTGCTGCTGCTGTATGTCACATTCGCGCCTTCCGCTTGCCGCCACCAAAAAGGATATTAAAATGAAATGTTTGTGTCGTTTTTAATGTCGCTGTCCGAAGCAGGACGAGGCAGGGCTGGGAGACTGAGAGGGGGGGACAGTGGAACAATGCGACATAGTCAACATAGTTGACAATGGGGCTGAGCATAAAAGTGAAACCGAAGCTGGCAAGGGGGATGGGGTGGCACAGAAGCTGCCACTGGGACTGGGACTGGGAATAGAAACGATGCTGGCAAGGAGATAAATTTTAGTAGGCAATGTAAATTTGCGAGTCAGCGAAGCAGAGGGCCACAAATCTTGCCCAGGGGGATGGGATAGGGGAGAGGTATGCCACATGCATGCGTGTGTCCCAAATGTGTTACACAAATCCATTTTAGGGCTAATTGGAGCTGCTTGGTTTGACTCACTGTGGGGGAGGGTGCGAGGGGCATTGCCGCCGGAAATACCAAAATGCCGATGCTACACATAAATAACGGAAAAGGCCAGAGAATTTTTTGAAGGTCAGCAATGGCCATTTCGCTTGAGAGGATTAGGGGAGAGTTGAGAGGGAGAAAGCTGCCGCAGACGGGGCAGCTCGCATGTGAAGTGTGTCTAATCCTTTGAGTGGTGGGAGGAGTGCATAAATGGGGCATTTTTTTTTCAACGAAATCACATTCCACACATGCTAGAAACGGAAAGAGAGAGAGAGAGAGAGAGTGAGAGAGAGAGCATGCTCCGAAATTGAATTAAATGGGCGCATAATGCGTAGACCCAGCGCCGTCTTAAGCGCTCAACAAAGCCGCAATTATGTTTCGGGCTTAGCAGCGGACGGAAGCAGGAAGAGCGCAGGAAGGCAGCAGCGACTTTTGCAAATTAAACAAAAAAATAAAAGTACTCACACACTCACACTCACACACACACGCACACACACTCGGAGAGAAACAAGCATTAGACAACGACAGCACTTGACATTGTCAGCAAAAAGCTCATCTAGCACCTACGTGCGTGTACACATGTGTGCATACATACATGCATACATACTTTATATGTATATGTGTGTACATATGTTTATGTATTTCGCGCAGCCTCAGCCTGTTACCAGCACTCGCAATGTCCTTATCAACGCCATGACGAGCTAAATCTCTAACGCAGCAGCTAAGTGGAATTGTCTGCGTGTGTGTGTGTGTGCGCAAAAGTGATTTAAATTACTGCAACGAAATGGGGCAATTTTGCACAAAACGGAACGTTAATAGAATTGTGCATGCAAATTAAATAATAAATGCCCTTTGCACGCTAAGTACAAATTAATTACACAGCACAAAATGTTTGTTTACACAAGGTTTGCAATTCAAACGCAACTATCGATAGTGTTAATCATTGCAAAGGCTAGATCTGCTGCTAAGCTATCGATAATGTTGGGAATTTGAATTTCAAATTTGAATTTAAAAAATTTGAAAAGTCGATATCCCTAAGCTATCGATAATGCAAGCAATTCGAAACAGGCTCAGGTTTGCAACTCAAACGCAACTATCGATGGTGTTAATTGTCTACTCTAAGCTGCCAAGTCGTGTAAAGGCTTGATCTGCTGCTAAGTTATCGATAATGTTAGGAATTTGAATTTCAAATATTTCAAATTTGAATTTAGCTAACTAAGCTATCGATAATGCAAGCAATTCGAAACAGGCTCATGTTTGCAACTCAAACGCAACTATCGGTAGTGTTAATCATTGCAATAGCTTGATCTGCGGCTTAGCTATCGATAATGTTAGGAATTTGAATTTCAAATTTGAATTTAAAAATTTGAAAAGTCGATATCCCTAAGCAATTCAAAAGACACTCAGGTTTGCAATTCAAACGCAACTATCAAAAGTGTTAATCGTCTACTCTAAGCTGCCAACTCGTGTAATCTCGATCTGCTGCTAAGCTATCGATAATGTTAGGAATTTGAATTTCAAATTTGAATTTAAACTAAGCAATCGATAATGCAAGCAATTCAAAACAGGCTCTCAGTGTGTACACACTTGCAGGCGATTGAAACGCGCTTTAATCGCTAGATGGCGTACACGATCAGTCTACGTAGGCCTGGCACGATTGAATTGTCACTTAAATATTCCATTTAGCTAGCATATTAAATGTTATTACTTTTGCAATATTTTCGCCTGGCACGTGCGCATAACAATAACAGTTGAATATTAAGGCATATGTGTAGCAGGTTTTTCGTTCTTTCATAACGTGCAACAGACAGAAATGTGCTTAATCTGTTATCGTGATGACAGTCATTGTTTAACACCTACATAAGGGGTGGCACGCAGCAAGTGCTGGGAATAGGAGGGGGGATGCTTCTTAAGGAAGCGACGAGGTCGTAGACTTTGGCAGACACACACATATCCTGTGGCATTGTTGACGTCGCACCGAGTCGAGCCGAGCCGCGACTGAGACTCATTTAAAATATGCTTATTACGCGTCGTAGGCAACGAGGCAGTCGCTGCTAGCTGCTTATTTGCTTTTCTTAATGTTTGTTTGTTTGCAGTTGTTGTTGCTGCTGCTGCTGGGTAAACACGCACACACACACGTACGCAGAGCGAGGCATTTAAGCAGGCGCGCACTTTTTGCGGCGCTTTGAAATTTTAATTTTTCTCACGGCGCACGAAAGTATGCTACGAAAAAGTGTGAGAATGAAACATTAACACGCACTCGGGGCGGCGGCGAAGTTGTTGTTGTTGTTGCCGTTGCCATTGTTGTCGTCGTCCTTGTTGTTGTTGCTGTCGCTGTCGCCCGCGCGGACTTAATTAATCTTGCCGTGGGCTTAGCACGTCCTCAGCTTGCGCCAGCGCGCGTCCTGTTTCGTTTCGTTTCGTTTTACTTTCCTTTTTGCACTTCATTTTCCCCCCTGCTCATTTTGCCGTGCATCCTTTTTTCGGCTTAGCGCGACTGTAACACGCTGATAATGAGGCGCAAAAAAAAGACGCTAAGCAAGGCAGCCCATTTTGGGCCATTTTGATTGATGGGCGTGGCTGACTTTTTGCGTTTCATTTAAATTTAAATTGCGAATCTTCTATCAAACTGTTGCGCGTTTTCATTTGGCATTAGCCGCAGAATAAAGGCAGCATAAATGCGTGTTTTGGCAAAGTCCTTAAGCGCAATTACCATGGGGCAACGCACGCACAGAGAGCGAGAGAGAGGGGCAGCTTGCAACCAAACTGTAGCCACGCATCCGGCTCCATTTCCGTTTCGGTGCGCTGGCACAGCTTGGCCCGGCCAATTGGCAGGAAGGAAGGAAGCAGGAAGGGAGCACTTCCTGCCCGCTGGGCACGAAATTAAAAATGTGTTGCTACAAATTAGCTGCAGTGCCCACTGTACACAAATGCAACTGCAGCAGAGCGAGGCGAATTTGCTGAATAAATACGAGAAGCAGCAGATGAAAACGAAAGGGGGAGAGGCATAAGCAAAGAGGCAGCGGAATAGGAAGAGTGAAAGAGACAGAGGCATAGCTGTTTATTTAGCTGCAATTGTGTTGCCTCTGTCTGTGTGTGTGTGTGTGTGGCCGTAAAAGTAATTGAAAAATGGCCAAATAAAATGGCTGCAAATGGCAACAAATGAAATGTTTAAATTATGGCCACACATAAAATGGCCAAAAAAAAAAAAACGTTAAAAAACTTGCAGCATTTTACTTGTGGCAAAGTTTCAGCCTATTTCCCGCTAAATGTTTCAGCCCGCTGACGCCAAGCTTCATTCGTGGCAATTGCAGTTTTTCGGCTAATTTCCACTTTATTGTTCTCTATTTATTCGCAGCGTCAAAAAGTTTTTTCTCTGCTCTGGCAAAGTAGCTGCTGGCAGGGTTGGGCGGGGGGCGTGGCAAAAGTTTTTCTTTAAAATAAATCGCAACAAAAGTCGAAAGTTTTGCTCGACGCGCTTCTTTTGCGAAATTAAATAAAGATTTGTCACGTAGACTGTCAGTTACACGGCACACACACACGGCACACACACACGCACACATGCACACACACGCACACATATTGAGCACACACTCACGCTGAGTTGGGGGTGGCTGAAAATGTCACTGATTCCTTGTTCTAAGTTCGCCTTCGCCCACAAATTGCTTTGGCTTTGCTGCAGCGCCTTTGCTTGCTCTCTCTCCCTCTCCCTCTCTCTCTCCCTCTCTCTCTTCCTCTCTCTCTTTCTCTCTCTGCTTCCCTTGGTATTTTAAATTTTTCGAAATGTTTTGCTAGCTCTGATTTTAGGTTTTCGAACGGCATTTGCTGCTTCCTCTGCAGCTTCCTCCTTCTCCTTCTCCTCCTTCTCTCCTCTTTCTCTCCTCTCTCTCCCTCCTTCCTCCCTCTTTGCCTGCTTAGAAATTGAAATTTTTGCGCCGCGCTTGGACACTTTGGCATTTGGCTTTGGCTTTGGCTTCACCTACAGCGCGCGAGGTCCAGCAATGCCAACGTCGTCATCCTCTGTCCGTCTGTCCGTCCGTCCTTGCTTAAAAGCTACGCCAGCTATGCTTGCCGAGGTCGTTCTTCCTCCTCTTGTTGTTGTTGTTGCTGTTGCAGCTTATTTGCCTGACTCCTCTCTCTCTCTCTCTCTCTGTATGGTGAGAGGTCAACAAAGTTGCCAGCAGCGGATGTTGTTTTGGGCCACGCCCCCCCCCTTCGCCGCCCCCCGCTGCCGGAACTTCCGTTTTTGATTAAACTTTAATGCACAAAATGTTCGAAAAGGCAAAAGTTTCTCACCAGAGTTTGGCAACATTATTTTTTCGGGGCTGGGGGGAGGGGCTGGCCAAGTTGATAGTGCAATTAGTGAAACAAGTGTTGGAAAACGTGCGCAGAGCCGCGCGCGCGCCTTAACATATGCTGGCATATGTTGAAGCAGGCAGGCAGGCAAGGAGGCAGGTCCACCTGCTGTGCGCGCCCATGAATATAAATTCCTGACGACCCTCTCGGTCTTAGCAGGGTGGCCAAGTCGGGGGTTAGAGGGGGGGGAGGGGGGATTGAGAAGCTGTCAATGTCGTTGTCGTTGTCTCATTACTCATACGCCATGCTGGCAACAATGAGCCCAAAAGACCGAAACAAACCCCCACACACAGACACTTAATTAGCTCGCACGCACACACACACATGCACACACACACACACGTACACGTTCATAGTGATAGTAGGTGCCAGGACACGGCGGCATATGTTGCCCGTTTTAGTCAGCCTAAAAGCTGTTAAAAAGCGCTTGGGCTAACCAGACAACAACAAAGACAAGCGACAAGCAACAACCACCACCAGCAACAACAACAACAACAACAATGTGACAATTGCGCCACAAGAAGATGCAACGAACAACAACAACGACAACCACCAAGCGCAGCATCTGCGCGCCCGCATGCAAATTAACAGACCCAAAGGTATCATGTAAAAGCATCAGCAACGCCAGCAGCAACGTCAGCAGCAACGTCAGCGTCGGCGCCAACATCGTCTCAACTAATGCGCTGCTGCATTGTCTGTGCCCACACACACACACACACACACACACGCACACGCAAAGTGCATATGGCGGCTTACAAAGCCTTTGGCAGTTCACTCACTCACACACACACACTCATACACTCACCCGTGCTGCCTGTCGCCGCTTTTAACATGCACAAAGCTACGTTTCGCTTTGTTTCGTATTCCCTCACACACACACACACACACACGCGCGCACTCGTGCTCGTGCTCTTTCTGTTTTGGCTGCCGCTGTTGCTCTCGCCGTCGCCGTCGCAACACAACGAAACACGCTTGCGGTCCAACAACAACTGAGAGCAGCAGCCGAAAAGAAGTGGCCGCCTTGCTGATTGCGCTGCCGCTGCCGCTGTCGCTGTCGGCGTCGCTGCCGCTGTTAGTTATCCTCTCTGTTAACTTGCGCTCTCTTGCACTGTTGCAGCGGCTTAGCGTGCGTGCTGCGCTGTTAACAGACGCGCGCTGTTAATGTTAATGTGAATGTAAATGCAATGCAGTTCGATATATTTGCATATCGATAACATTTACGCTGCTGTTAACAGTTGTTGCGGTTAATTGAGTTATTAATTGCATTTTAGCTGCAAATCAGTTCGCGGTTTTTTTTTAGTCGCTTGAAATTCTCTTCACGCGCTAATCAGGCGGCTAAAAGTGATGCCACTTGATAAAGGCCAAATTGAAGCGCACTCAAAGCAGCCGCCAGACGTGGCTCAAGGGCTTTGCCCCTCAAAAAAGGGGCGGGTTGGCAAAGCGGGTCAAGTTGAATGCGTGTCCGCTTTCAACGCAATCAACACAAATGCTACTTAAAAATTTATTTGCGACACGCACGAGACTAACTTAAAGTGGGAGGCAGATTGCCGCACACTCACACACACACACACACACACACTCACACAGACAGAGACAAAAAGGACAATCAACATTTTAACACTTTAGAGGCGAAGCCCAGAAGTGTGAGCCAGAGGGATGGGGCGAGGGGGGTTAAGGGTTTGTTGAATGGCCGCCTGAAAAATGTGTTGCGGTCATGCATTTTTATACGTTTTAGTCTGCGTGCTTAACGGCAAACCGACAAGGATACAAGCAGAGACAGAGACAGACAGAGAGTGTGAGAGAGAGCGAGTGAGAAAGGCGCACAACAAGCCAAGCCATAAGCAGGCACACAGACACACAAGGGCAGCCACAAACACTTGACATTCTCCGACTGTCAAAAAGGAAAGGACACACACACGCAGACAGGAAAGAGAGGGGGGAGAGTGAGGGCAGATAGGCAAGCGAGACAGACAGGAGGAAAGTTGATGCTTATGTGCTCAGTTATATGATATATTGACTCGCATCGCCAAGTCAAATAAATATAAATCGAAATTAAATACAGCAAAATGTTTAAAAAACGGAGGAGAGGAGAGGCGAGAGAAGGGAGAGAATGAAAGACGATGCCTGCTTACGTTGCAAGTCTAACTGAATGTGATGGCAATTCCCCCTTCTCTTGCATAGTTAGACTTTCTTAGACTCCCTTCTTCTGCCCCTTCAGACTTCGAGGCGAATCCCAACATGAGTGCCTAGGAACTATCCCAGATAGTTAACCATCTATCCTAACTTCTTCTCTTCAGACTTCGAGAGGAATCCGCACATAAGTCCTTAGGAACTATCCTAGATAGCTAACCATCTATCCTAACTTCTTCTCTTCAGACGTCGAGAGGAATCCCCACATAAGTGCTTAGGAACTATCCTAGCTAGCTAACCATCTTTCCTAACTTCTTCTCTTCAGACGTCGAGAGGAATCCCCACATAAGTGCTTAGGAACTATCCTAGATAGCTAACCATCTATCCTAACTTTTTCTCTTCAGGCTTCGAGGGGAATCCCAACATGAGTGCTTAGGAACTATCCTAGATAGCTAATCATCTATCCTAACTTCTTCTCTTCAGACTTCGAGAGGAATCCCCACATAAGTGCTTAGGAACTATCCTAGATAGCTAACCATCTATCCTAACTTCTTCTCTTCAGACGTCGAGAGGAATCCCCACATAAGTGCTTAGGAACTATCCTAGCTAGCTAACCATCTATCCTAACTTCTTCTCTTCAGACTTCGGGAGGAATCCCCACATAAGTGCTTAGGAACTATCCTAGCTAGCTAACCATCTATCCTAACCAGCTGCTTGTCTAGTTAAGCTGTTTCCTCCTGTATCACTTAGGACTAAATACCTTCTTCTTCATCCTTTGGTTGGATAACCCAAGAGAGTTTTCCCTGCTGGCTACCTGGCTAAGGCTGCTCCAATTAGGCATAGCTAGCTCTACTGCCTACCCTAGATAGAGTCTGCTCTTAGAGCCTGCTAGTCCCTGTTGCCTTAACCATTTAAGTTTCTTGGCCAAATTTTTCTTGCAACTTTTTGCGGCAAAGAAGTTTTCTAATCACACACACACACACACAGCACTTACACAGTTAAGAGCGTCAAAAAACTATGATATACTCTGTCATGATGTATGTTTATGTCTGTGTGTCAGCTTGTATGTTTATGTTGAGTTCATCTGAGCTGCACTGGGCCTCGTTATGACTGTGTGTGTTTCGTTGGCATAAGCAAAAGCTCAACTTGTTTGTTTGCTTGTTGCCAGCACTAGGCAACAGTTACCCCACCCCCTTGCCGTCTTCACCCTCTCTACCAAGGGGTAGAGAGGTCTCTGACTTTCCCTTTCCCTTGCCGCACTCCTTGCCTGCTCAGCTTGTCTTGTTGAATGAAGCCGCTCGATTTGGCCACAGAAAAGTTTTGTGAGTGCAGCAAGCAACATGTGAGTGGCAGCAGGAGCTGGGCAATTGCTGTAGTGTGTGTGTGGGTGTATGTGCGGGTGTGTGTGCCTGTGACTGTAAGTGCAGTTGGCCACAGGATATGGCTTAATGAAGCTGCACAAATTCACACCAAACTTGCTCGTCCAGGACGCAGACTCAATTGCAGCTCTTAAGGTAAATGAAATTGCTACGAATTTGTATATCATTACGGGGGTATTACTTATGATAGAGCGAGACAGATATGTTGTAGAACTTAGGAACTCTCTTGTTCACTAAAGAGTTTAGATTCCAACTCCAACTTCTTTTTCTGCCTGTTTTGAGTTCCTTCCCCATCCACTTTGCTAGATTTCTTGCAGCCAATTTCAACACATTTTCCCTGCCTCTTACGGTTCTTTCTGTTCCTCTTCCAGTCTGTCATCCAGTTTCTCTTCCAGTCCCTTTTTCTGTCCCCTTTCAGTCTCTCTTCTAGTCATCCATCCCTTTTCCACTCCCTCTTCCAGTCCCTCTTCTAGTTCCTCTTTTAGTCCTTCTTTCAGTTCCTTATCCAGTCCTTTTTCTAGTCTATCTTCCAGTCCATATTCCACTTTCTCATCGAGTCCCACTTCCAGTCCCACTTACGGTTCCTCTTCTAGTTCCTTTTCCAGTCTGTCATCTAGTCTCTTTTCCAGTTCCTCTTTTAATCCCTCTCTCTGTCTTTTTACCAGTTCCTCTTGCAGTCCATCTTCCAGTTCCTCTTTAAGTCCCTCTTTTAGTCCCTCTTTTAGTTCCTCTCTTAGTCTGTTTTCCAGCCTTTCTTCCAGTTTCTCTTCCAGTCTGTTTTTCTATCTTTCAGTCTATCTTCTAGTCAACCTTCTATTCTTTCTCCTAGTCCCTTTTTAGTCCCTCTTCCAGCTTCATTTCCAGTTTCACTGCTAGTCCCTAGTTCCAGTCCCTCTTCCAGTCCCACTTCCATTCACATTCATTGCAAATCCCTGCCTGACGCGTTGCCACCGACAAATTTGATTAATTTTCTCGGCTCAGTTATTTGGGGCAATATTCGATGGAGGAGCAGAAGGAGGGGAGGCACCTAAAAGCGCGCCCTATAAAAACCGCAAAGCCACTAACGGTACTTGATCAAACGAGCATACAAGTTGCTGCCAGGTAACCAGCACACACACACACTCGCACACACACTCGTACACACACAGACGCAGCAGGAAACGCGCTTGAGATTTGGCTGCGGCTGCAAGTGGGCGGCGTCCTTGTAAACACGTTCACGTTCACAGTTATAAAAGCATATAAAATTTCCTATTTAACTTCCTGCACACACACATGCACACACACATCTGCACACACTCACACCTGCTCTCGACGTGTGGCATGTGCGCTGCTGACGTGGCAAGTTGCAAAGAAAACAGATCCGTGACAAAGTAAAGCAAAACCACCTGCAGGTGCAAGCAACAATAATAATACTTTTAGTAGTTGATGCCGCCTCCTCTCCCCTTCTCCTGCCCTTGCCTCCTCTCCACACCTGCTGCTTGCTTCAGGCTGCAACTAACTTGGTAACTTTTCTTTGGCATAAAGCAAGACGAGGCAAGGCAAGGCAAGACGAGGCAAAGGACACGCTCAGAAATTGAATTCGTAGAAGGAAGGCGTAGCAAAGGAGGGAAGGGGGCGTGGCCTGCCACCTCAAGACAGGATGTGTGACAAGCTTTTAAGTTGAATTCTCTCTCTCTCTCTTCACGTTCCTTGGCAGCAGCCGCAGGATTAAGCGGCCCCTAGTCAAGAGGCACAAGGCACATGGCACAAGGCAGCGCTTCGTTCATATTTTATAAGCTGACTTTGACAGCGAAAAGGTAGCGAAATCATAGACGAATCTACCTGGCATGGGCTAACCAATATATATGGAAGGCTCTATAAAGTTTTCAATACACTTTGATCTCTACACGTCCTAAGGGACTGGTTGGTTATTTTGGCTGTTTCCCTAAGAGTAAATCAAATTTTTAACAAACAAATTTTTGTACTGCCATAGCTAAGTGACTTTGAAGCGGGTACGCTAAAAGAAAAACTGTCGAAGCTGTCTAGAAAAACAGAAAACTTACAGTTAATTATATGGCTTGGCTTTAAAGAGAGTACATGGTCTATTGGCTTCATCGGACTGTGCGGCAGAAGACAGGCAGCAGAAGGCATCTGCGACTTAAATCTAGATATATATACTGAATTAGTTCCAATAGCCAATAGCCATGCCTGTCGTTTCTGTCTATACGTACGCTCTGTCCGTTTGTATGAGCGGTCTGTCCGTCTGTGTGAACGATCTGTCCGTCTGTATGAACGCCTATCTCTCGTAGACCATTAGAGCTAGAGTCACCAAATTTGTGCACAAAGCTCGTGTGAATTGCAGTGACTCAAATGATTTGATTTTAATTTGAGCCACGCCCACTTTTACTCCTTTAAATACAACAAATTTGCATAGCAAAACGAAGGCTTAAACGAACTTAACAATGGGTTTTCTATAGCCAGAAAACTGTTCGATTTATGCAGATAAAGTATGAATTGATTCTACAGTCTGGACTTAAGGAATGCCCACTCTAATCTCAAGTGTTGCTTCACATCTACAGCTTGTTTCAAGTATCGCAAAGAGCAGAAGTTCTATGCAACATATTTAACTGCTAATTGAAACCTTTCCTTCTTTAAAGCACTCTCCACAAAGCTTAAGCTATTAACCGTGCCTAATACACTTTGCCATCAAGAGAGAAAAAAACCAATGCTCGTTCCAGTTACCCAATCCGAAGCTGAGCCCGACTCTCATTCCACTCAGACCCAAATAGCAAAATCCCGAGGCAGCAGGCAGCACTCACTGAGCTGGTTGCGGCTTTGCCTCCCAACTACGTGACAGACAGACGCGGCACAGATGGCACAGGCACTCAAAGGACAAAAGCGAGTGGATTCCTTTCCCGCTCCACCTCACCAACTCGTGGAAAACTGTGTCACATGCGGAGCAGCTGCCTCACTTCACAAAATTCACAATTCGCATTTGCCATTTTGCCCGTTTGGCATCTTCATTTCTTCATTTCTTTAGTTCTTCATTTCTTTGGTTCTTTGGCTCTTCATTTCTTATTTATGATTTGGGCTCTGGCGCGGATTGGGCACGTGGCAGGTGGTTGAGCCACCTAAGAGACGCCTGTGGCAGACCAAAAATGGTTGCAAATTGTTTGTTGCACAAAAAGTAATTGCGATTTATGGCGACGCCGACAGCGCAATCGACGCGTGGCAATCGACGATCGTAAATAAGCAGCGGCAGCAACAGCAACAACAACAATAAAAACAACCACTTGACTGGCATATTTAATAAACAAAACTTGCGCTAATCATTAAATTATGATTAATGTGCCAACAACAACTTTGGCCGACGCCGAAGGCTGCAAACACCAAAAACGTGCGCCAATTGCCGAACGTGCCCCGACAACGCGACGCGCCATGGCCTAGGGGGGCGAGGGGGAGCAGGGGCAGTAAGAGTCGAGTCGGATCGGGTCGGGGTAGGGAGCCAGTGTTAGCTAAACAGGGTCCTTGGGACTCAGCTGCATAGGCGTTGAGAACAGAAATCACATGTCAGTTTTGCATAAAGAAATCGCGCGAGCATTTTTTATGATGTGAACATGATGAAAATTATGTGACCCAGTTTTAAAGAGATATAGTCAGGGGGGATTTGGCTTACAGCTTAAGGCGCATATGGAGTAGATCTTTAAGTTAAACTGTGCGCAGTTTGATGGGGTTAGTCCCCAGGCTGATAAGGTGCTAAGAGAGTGAAGAAGTTTCAGAGGGTAGTAAAAGTTTACCTAATTTGCCATGGGTTATGTCAATTGGAGTCTGCATAAATTTACAAAATATATAGAAAACATAGACAATATACATCATGCAAAGTTTGTAGGGTATATAGAGTATGGTTGAAAAGAAATTCACTAACAAAACTTGAGCATTTTGCTTAAGATTCCAATGAAATTTGCAGGCATTTGAAAGATAAGCTATAGCCAGTTTGATGGGCATAGCTCTTGAGCTGGCATAACAAATGCTAACTGAACCTTAAAGTAATCTATAAAATAAGATATAGATATATATTGAAGTTAGCAGTTTTCGCTGGAAATTCAAGGTGTCTAAAGCTGACATCTTAAGGAAAAAGTGTCTTGAGTTTGATGTGAAAATCTGGAGAATCAAACTGGAAGGAGCTAAAGTTTCTTAAGCAACTATGTAATACCTATACTAACTTCTGGTGTATATATACCTAGTTAGCATAAAGACTGATTAAGTTAATCTAAACCGCACTAAGCTACCAAAATGTTAGGCAACTTCCCCTGGAAACTTTAAATCAGCTACAAATTTGTTTACCCAATTCAAAGCAGACCTGCCCTTTGCTATACATGAAACTATATATATATATACATATGTATTCATATGCTGTCTATACTATATACATATGCATTGGTGCTGCTTATCGCCAACCACTGTGCAGAGCATCGCGTGAGTAAGCGGAGGCAGCGCCAGAGGCCGATGAGGTCCCATAAAGCGTTGCTATATATAGAGCAAATATAGCATGAGCAAATCGTATACAGTAGTATAGTATATGAATAACATAAGCGATCGCAAGCAAACCACGCAGCGATAAATGCAATGAGAACGCAGAGAGCGAGACAGAGAGAGAGAGAGCGAGCAAGAGAGAGGGAGAGAGAGAGGGAGAACACTTTGCACACTATGCAAATGGCAAACAGACTGCAAAATAGTTTGCTCAATTCGCATTTGACATTGGCTTCGTTTTGCCGAGCAGCAGCTGAGCAGGGGAGGGGATAGGGGGGGAGGGGAAAAGAGGGAGGGGGGGGGGTATCTACGTTGCCTTTGGCCGCATCATCAATCGCTTTGCCAGTTGACTAATTGATAATCAAACAGGCAAAGCGGAGAACAACTGCGAATTGCACTTGACAACCAGCGACGGCGACGGCGACGGCAGCGAGTGGCGAGTCTAATTAGGCGCTGCTGCTGCAGTTGTTGTTGTTGCTTTCTGCTGCTGCTGCTGCTGCTTTTAAGGTCAACAACGTTGCGTATGCGCAATGCGCAAATATGGCAATTGCGCATACGCCGCGTTAGCCGTCGCACCGCGCTCCACAGCAAGTTCAAGTGCAAATTGCGCTTACGCATGGCGCATGCAACGCGGCGCGGCGTGGCGTGTGCAGTGTGCAGCGTGTGCAGCGCGAGAGTTGCCGTCGGGCTGTGGCCCTGGTGCAGCTCGTTGCGATTTGGTTCAAGATCAACGTCAACGTCGGCATTGCGTGATCCATCGCGCTGACCCGATGCGATTGAGTCATGCATTTACCCCTCTTTATCTATACACCTTATTTGCCTCCTCTTTGGAGCTGCTTCTTTTTCTGCTCTTTCTCTGTCTTCCTCTCTAGATTTGCTACATTTCTTCTGCTTTGCTCCTTCTTCTCATTGTGTTCCTCTTTGAAGCTCATTCTACTTCCTCTTATCTAGCTTTCCCTAGGGGTCAGCCTGCCTGCCTATCTCTCTCTTTCCCCCTCTCTCTGTGTCTTTCTATGTCTCTGTCGCTTGCCATCTCCCTCTCTGCCCAACTTTGCCCCCATTCTATCTATCTCTCTCTCTCTCTCTCCCCCCGTCTGCTTCTGTTTCGCTCTGCTTCTCTGCTTGTCATCGCTTTTTCCAGGGTCAACTGCTGCAACAAATCTAACGCAGTGCATCTAAATCAACACCAAGTGCAAGACGTTCACACACACACACACACATACAGGCATGCACAGCCATGGACACATGCATAGCGTCACTTATCATGCATAGCGATTTGCCTTGCTGACTTTGAAATGCAACTTTGAATGACAGTTTTGCTTTGTTCTCCGCCTCTCTCTCTCTTCCCTCTTCTAATATTATCAAGATTCTCCTCTCTCTCAACTGCAACCCCATAGAATCTACCATATCTTTTCCTTCCTCGCACATCGTAAAAAATAACTGTAGACGCAACAATTTCGCGCAAATTATGCACAATTTTCTGCACAATCTTAGCAACAATTGTTCAGTTTTTAATGGCGGCAAACTATGTAAATTACATTCAGCTTTAACTTTGTGCTGGCGCCGCCTGTTGGCCAAGTGTGGCAACACTTTATTTTGTTTTTCGCAATTTTCTCAGCTTGATTAATGTTCAAGTGGAATTCTTGCAGTCTCCTCTTTGTCTGTCTCTTTCGATTCCTTGAGGGAAAATGCTATTAATTTTCATAAGTAAATGAAAATTAATGTGCGCACAACTCGCAGCAGGCCCATGACGTCAGCTATGGCCGGGAAAAGCTTTGATGTGAGAAAGTGGGGAAAAAAATAAGGAATTTTTGCTGAGCTCAAAGAAGTCGAGTGCACTTTGAGTCGTGGGCAGCGTGTTAAGTAGGTTTAAAAGTTAAATATATCTTAACTTTTTTGCGCTCTTAACTCATATTTTATGGCTTGTCTAAGTTGCAGTTGGAAAGCTTTAGTTCTGACAGCAAATGGGAGCGAAAGTGTAATAGAAAGTGGCCTGAAAGTGCCCTAAAAAATACATATATTTTTACATTTTATTTGTATTTAATCTTATGAATTTTTATATATTTTTTAGATTTTTTAAAATTTTTCTTCGATTTTCTAACTATTTTTTTAACAACCCTAACCTCACATTTCCATGCGAGCAAAACTGTAATAAAAAGTAGCTTGAAAGTGCCCTGATAATATATATATTATTAAATATTAGTTTTGTTTTATTGTATATATTTTTGTAGATTTTTTTAGATTTTTTCCCGATTTTCTAACTATATTTTTAACCACTCTAACCTCACATTTGCCTTGCGATCTGTTCAGCTAGAACAAACCTGCACACACACACACGCAAACGCGCACATGCTGCACGTCAAACATGTTCGATGTCCATCATCCAGCCACGCGGTCCACCCCAAACGCCGCGCTGCCTCCACGCTGCCTCCAATGCCAATCAAACATACATGTGCACGAACTTGACTTTCAATGTAAAGCGAACAAGGCGAAAGCCGACTGCGACGGCGACAGCGACGCTGACTTTGCCGCTGGCTGTGATCGGTGACGCTGCAGCAATAACCTTGACCTGGTTCTTGAAATTGCAGCAGCTGCCACAAGAGAGGCTGCCAAACGGGTTTCACTGCGGCCGGTGCCTGTGCAGAGCAGAGAGAGAGCGGCAGAGCGGCAGAGCGCAGGAGAGAGCGCGGGAGTAAGAGAGCGCAGCTTGTTGTGTGAGCGCCGATCAAACTGTTGTCGCTTGCGTTGCGCATGCGCAAAATACGCAATGCATCTCGCTCGCACGCTGAATTGGCAATTAGCGCAGCAGGCAGCGCAGTCGGCGTCGCTGTCATCGTTTTATGCTCATATTTACATTGCACGCACACGCATTATTAACTATTTCATTTATTGATGTCTTAATGTGGCAGCGGCGATGGTCAACTGGACGCGCCGCCGCTGCTGCTGCTGCTGCTGCTGCGGCATTGAACGTGGCTTGTTTGGCAAAACGCCGGACTGTCGCACGGCTGACGTCAGCGTCACCAACGTCGTCGACGCCAGCGACGCCTGTAGAAGGTCGAGGTTAATTAAGTTGTCTTTGGCCGTGTGCGAGCGCGCTGCGACCTCGACGCGACGCGCCGCGCCGCGACTCGCTGCAGTTGCAGTTGCAGTCTTGACATTTTGGCTTAAGCTATTGTCGTCGCGCTCGCTCTCTCTCGCTCTCTCTCGCTTCCTCTCGCTTAATGCATTATTAATTGTTGCAAACAAGACGCGCTACGCAACTTGGCAAGTTAATTGCTTTAAAATTTTATTAAAATTCAATTACGTTGCGGGCGCCGCATGCCGCATGCCGCATGAGGCATGAGGCACGAGGCAAAGCAGGCAGCGAAGGCAGCGAAGGCAGCGCAGGCAGAAAAGGTTCCCACTGTGCCTGCTTGCTTGGTTGACTGTGCAGCCGGGCGTGGCATTCGCTTAAGCAGGCATACTCAGAGCGAGGGAGAAGGGAAGAGAGGGGGAGAGAGAGAGTAGTCCTTTCTTGCTACTTCTTCTTGCCTCTCCACCCACAGACAATTCCCAGTTGTCACGTCGCCGCATCAAAATAAAAATGTTGCTGCCACAGCGTGTTCAGCTGCTTCTGCTGTTGTTGCTGTTGAAGTTGCCTGCCACCGCTGGTTGCACGAATGACAGCTTTGCAATTTAGTTGCAAATTGGCACTGAGTGCAGTTGAAGGCAACCAGAGAGAGATAGAAAGAGAGAGAGAGAGAGAGACAGAGTCGACGACAAGTTGCTGAAGGTAGCCAAGCAAAAGAAATCAATGTGCAACGGCATGTAGCAGGTCCGTTAGCGTTGGGCTTGCCACTTGCTACCTACTTGCAAGTTGCGACAAAATATGTTGCAGCGCAGAGTTGCGGCACGTGGCACGAGGGGCAAGTGTGTTAAGCTCTGCGCGATACCCTGCCTGAGTTGGGGTGGAGTTGCAAGTGGGGTATATAAGGTGTGTAACGAACTTGATTTCATATTGATGACTGTACTATACACAGTGTTGTGTAACGTCTTTTTTCATGTAAGGTATATAACAGTCGTGTTGATTTGACTGTGGCTTAGTGTTAAAGTAACTATAGAAACAGAGAAGAGCTCTTTAAATCAGAGTCTACAGTGTTGTATAACGTGAGATTGTTTAACAATTGCAGGCAGGGTATGCTACAGTTATTATCTGTAACTGTTACTCTCTCTACTTACTTAGCTTGAGTAATAGTGGCGACATAAAAGGACTATATTTCATTACACATGACTGAGCAGTGTTGAATAATGTTTTTATTGCAATTGTAGGGTATACAAAGGCGTTGGTTTTCTTTAGAGGAAAAGCTGCATTTGTAGAAAGAAAGTTGTTCTATAGTAACTCGCAGTGTTGGTTAACGGTTTGGCTTACAAATTACAGGGTATATATCGGACTTATTGCCTTGCCTTATTACTTTCTTTACTTAAGTCTCATTAACTAACGAGAGGAGTCTCCTCTTTCATATCAAATGATATCATTCCATTTCCATCCACTTAGTCAGGCTTCGCTCTAATTGCACGCATTCTTGCCAACCCTTCCCCCTCTCTCTCTCCCTTCTGCACGGTTCAATATTTAATTCCCCGCTCGGAAAAACGACATCAAAAGTCGCCACAAAAGTTGCCACAGAATGAGGCAACAAGTGCCAGGCATTTCCCCGAAAAAGACAGCGAGTGTTTTACATAATAAAAAACAAAGGCAACCCCAAAAAAAAAAAAGAGCATGAAAAAATGCCAACATAGCGAGCTCAGCTGCTGCTGCTGCTGCTATTTGCTTAATTAAATACGCAGGCGGTGGGCGTGGCCAGGGAGACGAGGCGAGGGAAGGCGTGGCGGAAAAAAGGCAGTCAGCGATGGCTTAAAATAATCAAACAAAAAAGCAAAAGACGCAGAAAATCCAAAACGAAGGCAAACATGAACTGCCTCGCTCGCTCTCCCTCGCTCTCTCCTTCTCCCTCTCTCTCTCTCTCTCTGTGTTTGCGTATTTGATTACAAGATATTTATAAGAAGAAGCCAAGCGGTCGCACAAGGATAACAAGGCCAAGCAAAAGGGTCCACAAAAGGTCGCAGCGAAAATCAGGCTGAAATCCGCTGAAAGAAATCAGCGAGATAATAAAACAACAGGAATAACAACAACAACAAGCATAACTGGGGCAAGCAGGGGGGGGGGGAGTAGGGGAGGCTGCACCTTGGGTAACTTGGGGTAACAACATCTCTCGACATCTGCAGGTAAATCATTACAGCTACGACTAAAGCTGTAATTAATGAGCAACTGTGGCACATCGCCGACTCGACTCGACTCGCCGAGCAAATTAACTCGCACTGTTGTCGAGGGGTTTGCTCTACAAGGTGAGGAGCGGAAGAGGGTGGGGGGGGGGGCTGTTACAGGGGGCGAGTTCAAGTGCAATTAAAGCAAACTTCGAATTTCGCATGTAATCGCCGCAGTTGCTCGTGGCGGGGTCTAATAGGGTGCTATAAGCGAGTGTATAGCGAGCGAACCAGAGAAGAAGAAGGAGAAGAAGATTTAGAAGAAGGGAAAGAAGAAGAGAGGCAGAGAAGAAGAAGAAGTACAGGTAGAAGTAGTGCAAAGCAATTAAAAGTATAGACAGATAAACCAACTTATTGACTTGGCAAGTGGAACTGAAGCAAAGTCTGATAGGTTGCTGTGACTGTAGCCTAAGATTAGCGAATGGAGATGAAAAGCTAGAAGAAGATCAAGAAGATATAGAAGAAGTAAAAGAGAAGGAAGCAAAGAAAAGAAAATGAATAGGAAGACTGAGAAGAAGAGGGAGAACCAGAACAAATGGGACTAAACTAGTTAGGTAAAGTCAGCGAAGTCTCCAAGTAATAGAACTGACTTTCACAAGGGATATAGAAGAAATGAAAGAAGAATAGGAAAGGGAAAGAAGATAAAGATGAAGAAGAGAAGGCAGAAGCAGAAAAAGAGAAAAGGGAAAGAGAAGAGCAAGAAAACCTGGGAAAAGTTGTATTAGAAGTCATCTAAGACCTTATGAAACCGAATCGATTAGTTCAAATCAGTGAGCTCAGATCTGACTTTCACATGGCATATAGTATACAAGTTTAGATTTACGGAATCTACAGTATTGGATAGTAATAGTAGTGTTAGTATTTGAAGTAGAAAAAGGTACCTAAGCAATACTTACAATACTAATAAGCAATACTTGCTCTACATGCAATACTTAAAGTATTCTTGCCAAGACTTAGCTTGAATCACACATTAAAGTCAGCTCATATTAAAGACTTTGCTTTGCTATATACACAATGCATATTGTTTAATATATAAAGCAGTTTATATCTAAATATTCTATACTATATTTACCAAACAAAGAGCTCGGCTTATTTGCCCAGCCCAAGAGTCTGCCTTTCTCTCTTGGCTAAAAGTTTCAAACATTTCCCATTTGCAACGCAATCTTTAACCGATTGATACCTGTGATGCCTGGCTTAAGGTAATTCCTTCTAGAACAAACAAGCTGTCCGTTGGGCTACTCCCCTGCCTGCTCCTTCCATTCCCCTCCCCCCTTGCACCCTGCTTTCACCTAAGGTCGCATTGTTTTCGTAGGGGCGCTGGCATCTCTGGTTGCGGTAGTCAAAACTTTGCCCAGTTAATTATTAAGTAGATGCACGAATTTATTGCCAAACTCTGCCCCAGTCTTTCTCGCTCTGTCTCTTTCTTCCATTTACTCTTCCATCTCTTTCTAGTCTGCCTTTTGTGGCTGCTGCTGCTGCTGCTGCTGCTTTGATACCCCATTTTGTGTGTGTGCTTTGAGGTGTAAACGTGCGGATTAAGTGTCTTGCTGTCAGTTTGCTAGAGAGCAAGAGAAAGAGAGAGAAAGAGGGTGAGAAGGAGTGGGAGAGAGGAAAAGGAAGAGAGAGAGGGAGAGGGAGAGACACTTGTATAGAGATGTATATCAATGAATTGGCGAGTCAGCTGAAATTCACGCTTCGCTACGGAACTTTGCCCCAGCAACTTGGCTAATTTTGTTGCCGCTTGTAAGCCCCCCACCTCCCTCTCCCCCCACTGCTTGTTGTTCTTGTTGCTGCCTCATCTTGTGGCACAGAAGTGCCCTCTCAGGTGTGCATTGAAAAATTGATGAGATTTTCGGCTTGAGCTTTAGTTTTGCGGCATTAGCAGCAAAGTTCGCAACGCTTCCACTTGAACTTTAAAGCGCAAGGAGATAGACAGAGAAAGGGAGAGAAGGAGAGGGAGATAGCTGGAGTTGAGCAAATACCACAAGCGGATAAAAGCCATAGCATCGCCTTGGGCAACATTCTGCTGCAGGCTTAAGTCTTTTCTAGTCTGCAGGAGGAGCAAGAAAGAAAGAGAGCACAAAAAGTGCATAGGGCAAGGCAGGTAAAGAGCAGAAGAGACAGAGAGAGAGAGAGAGGGAGGGGGGGAATTGAAAACATTGGCATTCATATTCATAGCTATGGCGCACATGAATCCATAACGCAAGCTCTGGAAGCCAACGTGGGTCAAGCAATGCTGGCGACGCCGCAAAGTATGCAATAAAAAAGGGGCAAAAGGCAGAGAGAGAGAGAGGAAATCAAACTTGAGTTTGATTGACTTTGCGGTACAGTTGTGGGCGTGGCCAGAGGCGGAAGCTAAGCCGATTTGTGTACGATGCCAGTGAGGTATGTCTCCATCTCGTCCTCTTCCCTCTCTCTGCCTTTCGCTCTCTCTCTCATCCCTCTGCACATTTGCGTTTTTAATTGAATTTCCTGGCTGGCCGCGTTGTGAGTGTGTGCGAGTGTGTGTGTGTGTGATGTCTAGCAACCATTCAGGGCAATTTGAGCAGAAGGAGGCGGGGCAGCTGGACGTGGACGTGGTCAGGCCATGCGTGCGTCCTACATCACATGCAGCCAAATGAATATCAATGAACTGTCATAAAACAACAAGCAGAGGGTAGAGTGACTAGGGGAAGTGGGTGTGGTAGCGAGTGAGCGGGGCGGGGGCGTGGCGGGGCGAGCGAGTTAACAGAGGCCGCTGTCGCTGACAGCAGTTGACACGTAGGCAAACAGGCCAACAGCAACAACAACAATTGTTCACACTTGGCACAAAGCGCTGCGGCCCTTTGCAAACACACACGCACACATAGAGCGGCAGACAGGCACACATGGGCACATGTAATCTCATCTCTGCTTGTGTGCGTGTGTGTGTGTGTTTGGGGTCACTTTTCACTGACAATGACATGTGATTTCAACTAATGACAGCTTTGGGCGAGAGATCGACAGGCGGACAAGGCGATGGGGATATTTCACTTGCCACGCCCCTTCTCACTTCTCACTTCTCACTCCTTTCTCCCCTCTCTCTCTTCGTCATCTCTGCACTCTAATCTCCATGCTAAATCGTTACCCTTTCCGGCTTCACTTCATCTCAGTCCTGAATCCTCTTTAGCTTCTCATCTCAATTCGCTTCCTCTTCTCACTCCTTTTCCCTCTCCTCTACCCACTCTCTGCCCTACTGCTTTGCTAGGTATCCTATCCCTTCCCTTACTTCTTTGCCCTCTTCTCCTTTTCACACTCTACTCCTCTACTTACTCCTTTTCTAGTTTCTCTTCTCCCTTTGCCTGCATTTCTTCTCTGCCTTCCCCTTTTCACTCCTTTTCAGGCTGCTTCATCTTCCCCCTTCCCCCTCACTCCTTCTTCTTCCCTCTTCATCGCTCTCCAACTTAATGAAATTTCCATGTAGGTGACAAGTTTTCCTGGGCACAAGTTTGTGCCCATTGCCTAAACGACCCCCACAGACAACAAGGCGTATGATTAATTTAAGCATTTCCGTGTCTATTTAACTTTATTAAGTATACGCATAGACACACACACACGACTGCACAAGCTACATAGAGAGACAGCCACTCACACACACACACACACACGCCCGCACACACACGAGTGCACACACAAATTGTGCCCCCCCGAAAAATTTGTGTATATTTGCCCTCAGGTCGAGCAGGGCGAGCAGCGCGCCTTGAGCCCGTTAACCGTGCTCACATATGAATTCGGCTTCCCTTTTGGCCTCTCTCTCTCTCTCTGCTGCTCTTTCTCCCCTTCTCTCTTTCTATCCTCCCCTGCCCTGCCTGCTTGGTGTCAATATGTATTTTTGATTAGCTATTTAAGCGTTGCTCTCTGTCTGTCTCTCTATCTGTTTGTCACTTCTGCTCTGTCTCTCTCTCCCTCTCTGTCTCCCTCTCCCTCTCCCTGTCTGCAAATTATGAGCTCGCTCGCTCTTTTTGGCTGCCACAAAGTTTAAATTGTTTGGCCACATTCACGTTTAATGAGTTTTTGCAGCGGCAAACCAAACTTACCGTTAGGCACAGTGGGTGACGTCGCTGCGTGGAACCGCTTAACATATCAGCTGAAATGAGTAAAGGAATGGGTAGAAATTTTCGAAGTTAATTATGAGTTTGAAAACTTGTTGTGTATTGAGGGGGGGAGGGGGTTTTCTATAGGGTATCTCTCGCACTCTGTTTGGGAATGCCTGCCTGGCTAGGGTTTCCCCTCTCTGTTTCCTCTCTTTGTTTGGGGTAGCTGCTTAGGGTATTTGTTTGTGTATGTTAGCTTTCTACTTCTGCTTGAAGTACCTTAGGTTTCTGCCTGTCTAGAGTCTGCCTGCTTAGGGTATCTGCCCGTCTAGCAGCAGTTTAACTCATGTCGTTGCTTGTTGCGGTAGTTGAAGCAAATGAGACGAGGAGTGTCAAATCAAAAGCAGCTTGACAGGCACTCAATGTGAGGTTACGTGTGGGTTGCCCCCTCCCTCTCTCTGTCCCTCTTTCTCTCTCTCTCTCTCTCTTGCTTTCCCTCCCTCTCTCCCTCCTCTGCCTGCCTTCGCTTCACAGCTCACTGCACTGACAAACTCTTTTCAGGCAGGCAGCGCATTCAGCGCGCATTGATTGATTGATGAATGCGAGGGCAACTTGTGCGCCTCCTCTCAACCTCTGCTTCTCCCTCCCTCTCTCTTTCTCCCTCGCTCTCTCTCAATAGACACACACATGCAGCATTCTAGCCTGCTGCTTTTCATAGCATACTTTGCAGCGCCAAGCCAAGCTGCACATTGCGCTGGGGCCACAAACTAATTGGCAGGACAGGGCAATCTAAGCTGACTGTGCAATAGAAACAACAAGAGGGAAGGGTGCAAGGGGGGGGGGGGTGGTCATAGAGGAAAGGGGTAACAACAAATGCAGCCACAACAACAACAGCAGCAGAAACAACAACAACAAAGGCAGCCGTAATAAACATAATGATAATGATTTTTGAGGCGTAGACGAGACAAAAAAGCACAACAGGCTGCACTCGGAAGAGCCAAAGGGAGAGGCAGAGAGAGAGGGGGATACAGAGAGAGAGAGAGGGAGAGAGTGAGAGGGAAAGAGCGTGCGGCACAGACATATTTGGCCAGAGCCAGAGCCAACAAGTCAAGGCAACAAATGCGGCCTCAAGTGCTGCCCATTGTCTAAAGCCCAGGCCACGCCTACCGCACCCGCACCCGCACCCGCCCCCCTTTTGCTGTCCCCCCCCCCCTCGGGGGCCTGGCCATGGCTAACGATAATGGTGCTGTCAGTGCGAACAATTGGCATTGTTGTTGCTGCTGCTGCCTCGGCTGCTGCGGCTGCTGTCTTTGGTATTTGGCTTTGTTAGAGCGTCGCCGCAGGATGCACAACGAAGCCAGCAGGCGCAGTGCCTACCCTGAACCTACCCTACCCTACCCCCCTACCCCTCCCTGCGCTGCGCTGGCCTAATTAGCTAAGGGCAGAGCACAGTTAAATGTGTCTGAAATCGAGGAAAATCCCGCCAAGTTGCGCCTTCAAATTTATCACGTATGCGCAGCGTTTGCCAAAAAAGGAATCAGCAGTCGACCCACCTACCTTCTCCTCCGGCCTCCCTCCCTCTACACTCAAATGGCAGCCAAATGGCCAACAACAACAACAAAGAAGAGCATCGCAGCCCGGCAGCCTGGCAGGCTAACTAAAAATGTAATTTGGGCATTAAGTGCGCGCTTGGCGGACATAAAATAAGCCTGATTAGAAACTCAAATTGCCAAGCACACACACAGACACACATACACTGCGGTCTAAGGTTGAAGCGTGCCAGGACAACCGCCGCCACGTGGCCACATATATTAGATGAGCTCGAGCCCGAAACGACTTTGCCCTGTGTGCCATATATCAGTTTGCACCTGCTGCCAAAAAAACTGCAGGGAGACAGAGGGGAGAGTGAGGTTATGTAAGAGGCATGAGATGGGGCAGATGTGGAGAAGAAAAAAATGGAGCAGTTGGAAGAAGTAGAGAACCAGCAGCAGCAGGCAGTAGGTGAAGCACGATTAGAATGAGAGTTAAAGAAAGCGAAGGGAGAGAAGGGGAAGTCCAGGGGGTAGTCCAAGGGGTAGTCCAAGGGGTAATCCAAGGGGTAGTCCAGGGGGTAGTCCAAGGGGTAATCCAGGGGGTAGTCCAAGGAAGAGTGGAACAGGTAGAACAGCTGTCGGTTACGGCACTCCTTAGTGGCATTAGGCCACATTGATTTGCCTAAAGATTGTTGCCCGAGAAAGATTGAGCACACTGACAAAGGTAAAAGGGAAACGGTTTTTTCTCGCTCTGTATTTTATGGCGAACTTTGCAAAAGGTGAACAAAAGAAAAACACGAGTCGGAAAGAAAATATTGTATACACATATATTTGCGAAAATGCAGCTAGCTTTGGCTAGAATGAGCTGCTCGCTTTGTCTCTGCTTCTAGGCGAACTAATGAGCAAAGTAAACAAAGATGCGCAAATTAAGTGGAGGAGCTAGCTAGCTGGGAAATGGCCTAAGAGAGAGAGAGAGAGATGCCCAAGACGGAAGAAGAAAGGAAATGAGAGAAGAAGAAAGAAATGAACAGATAGAGAAAGAAGCAGAAGGATGGACAGAGAAGGAGACGCAAGGCGAGAAAGCATAAGGGAACCAGAGAGAAGGGAAGAGAAGGGGAGATAAGCTGGGAGAATGCAAGAAAGTTGGGTGATGGAGACAGAAGGAGCGAGAGGGTGAATGAAGGGGAGAAAGAGATAAGAGAAGAGAAGGGAAAAGAAGGAGAGTAGAAGATAGAAGCATATGGAAGCATACAGAAGGAAAGGAAGGGAGAAATAGAATGAGAAAAGAGGAAAAGACAGGCATAAAGGGAGATCCCTGCAAGGCAGAACTTCTCCATTTCCACTTTGGCAAATTGCTGCAGCCTTTTAGGCGCCCTTTGCGCATATGAAGAGTTTAACCTACGCAGCTGACCTTATGCCAAGCCAATGGCTCTCCGCTTCCCCCCAACCCCCGCCTATCACACCCCTGCTGATTGCGTAGGCGTGCCAGCAATTGGCAGATGATTGATGGAAACTAATGAAATTTTGCCTTGTTTGCGCGTGAAAAATAAAAAACAAAAAACAAAAAGGGCAAAAACTTTTGCCAGGCCAGACGAGACGCAAATAGCAAACAACAACAACAAGGGGAGGGGAGAGGGGTGTTGGGGGGTTGAGGCAAAATGGCTGTTGAAAACAGCGGGAAATGCCGCTGGAAAAGTTTAAATGGCCAAGCTGACCAGGCAGAGTTCGCAGCGGCAGCAGCTGCGGCACGGCACAAAGTCAAAGTTGCCTACGCAGAGGGAAGAGGGGAGAGAAGGGAGGGGAGCTTCATCAGTGCAGGCTATGCAGCTGTGGGCGCAGCTACCCTTTCCCCTTCCCTTCTCCCCCTCAACTGTCTCGTGATTGGCAGCTGTTGCGCTGTGGCAAAGTGGCCTAGCCCGTTGCCTTTTAAGCGCCTCTCTGCCACATGACAAATGCCGCGCAAGAAGCTGCGAATTACGCGCGCTGCTAGTGTGCGTGTGTGTCTGTGTGTGTGTGTGTGCGTGTGTGTGTGCAGCCCCTTTTGAGTGTGTGCCCGAATGCGTATGAAGCTGTAATCAAGCCACAACTTGAGAGATTCCCATGCGCTGTCATTAGGAAGGCGTGCTCAAATGAGCATTGTCTGTGTGCGTGTGTGTGCGTGTGTGTGTGCCTTCAAGTGCGCAATGTGTGTGCTACATAAGTGTGTGTGTAAGTGGAATAGTCCTGCGTATTCAAAACACGCCACACACTTGTCATCAGCAGGCGTCGCCAACCAACAACAATAAACATGCTGCGAGACGCGGCAGCTGCCTTTTTGGGTAGAGGATTGTCGCGCCATCATTAAAGTGACTGTTGCGCAACGCATACCCTGTAAGTGGGGGGTAGGTATGGGGTATACTCGACTAGCAGTGGCTTGGTTGCTGAAGAGCTGAGGTTACTGCAACTGCTGCAGCATGAAGTCATTTTCAACCAGCATACCCTGTAACTTGCGTTAAACGGGGGGTTAGGTTTGTGTATGCTTATGTTAGATATAACAGAAAGTAATATGAGTAGTTGCTGCTACTAAATTTTCGAATTTTTTAAAGTTGTTTTTTTCCCAGGGTAACTGCTAGCACATCATAAGAATATTTATTAAAAATAAGCATATTTCTTAGCCGTTTTCCGCTGTAGTTTTTCTTTCTATTTTGCACAAAATATTTACAAGTTTTTAGTTTTCAGCTATTTACAGGGTATCTGCTAGCTGATACTAAAGTAACATAAGGTATTTTTGAATATTTAGGAAGAGCTTTACTTGTAGATTTCCCTCTATTTTTTATAACTGTCCAATAACATTGAAGTGCCCAACATTTTACAGGGTATTTACTAGTTCATCAGTCTGCCCCCATTCAACCTTCAATCAGCTTTTCCTAGCTTTTTTTCATTGCGTTTCATCTTGTCTTTCATTTGCCTACTTTGCAGCCCATTTGGGCCACGCAGCCTTCTCAGCGGCTTTGCGGGCAACCTTCCCTCGCTCCCTTCCCCCTTCTACCCTGTAGGTCATAAGCTGCGTGCTTAACGGGCTGTGTGTGTGTGTGTGTGTGCGTGTGCGTGTGCAGTGCGTCGTTATTGACGCTTTCACACCTGAAAACGCTTACACACAGTGCCAGCAATTGATTGCAGGCAATGGTCTGTAAGACCACTGTGCGGGTGTGCGAGTGTGCGTGTGTGTGTGTGTGTGTAGGTGTGTGTGTGCGGGTGTGTGTGTGATATGCACTTGACTTAATTGAATCATTGATGGAAATTTCTATTTAGCTTGATCCCTGAGAAATTGTCATGCAAATAGCTCAAGCTCTGAAAACAATTTGCAGGCGAAAAGGAGAAGCTGTGCGAAAGAGAGAGAGAGAGAGAGAGTTAGAAAAAGAGAGAGAAAGAGAGAGAGACGGCGGCAAGCAGAACTCACATCAATTATCACGTGAAAAGCGCCCCCAGGAACTGAGAACAGGAAAAGCAATAAATCTAAACGAGGCCTCGAGGGATGCCACAAAGAGCGAGAGAGATCTGCAAAGAGAGAGCGAGAGAGAAAGAGAGGGAGACGGCAGCAAGTGCTATGTGTATTCACAGCAGTGTATTGCATAAACAAGCGACATGAGGAATGTCTGCGCTGGCCTCGGCTTGCAGTGCGAATGCTTTGGAGATTTATAGAGAAGAAGTTTTTCGGCCAGAAACTTAGAAAGGAATGAATTGAGTGGAAGTTAAAGTGACTAAACGAAATAGAGAGCATAGAAAGAGAAAGGTATAGAGCATACATAGAGATATATAGGGATATATATATAGAGAGCTAAACGAATCCTTTGAGCTTGTTATCGAGCGACACACGTAGCTTTGCAGGCGAATTAAAGTGCAAACTGGAGAACAAAGTTTGGCGCAGTGTAAACGGGAATACAGCAAGCATACACATGCATGTGTGTGTGTGTGTGTGTGTGTGTGTTAGCTTGTTTGACAGTTGCCAGCGAGACAAAGAGAGCAAAGGGAGAGAGGGAGATGATAGAAGTCGAATCGACGTCATTGATTGCACAAGTTAAATGGGAAACACAGCAAGCAGCGCAGGCAGAAAGGATACACTGCAAAGTAGATTGCAACAAAGAAGCAGCGAGGCAGGCAGAGAGAGAGAGAGCGACAGCGAGTGAGAGTGAGAGGGAGCAGCCAACAGGGACTCAAGCGAAAAAGGCGTTCAGCTGGCAAACATAAGTCGCACACTCGAATCGATGGCAATGATAGTTGGTGGGCATTGTCTGGCCCTGAAAGGGAGCGAAAGAGAAGCACAAGGAGTGGGAGAAAGAGAGAGGGAGAGAGGAAGATAGTGGCAGGGCAATTGTGTTCATTTGACTTGGCAACCAATTGTTGCAAGTGCCAATTGTTTGCAACGAACGAGGGGTGAAAATTCACACAGCAGGCGGCGGCGGCGGCGGCGGCGACAGCGCACGAAAATTTCAATTGCAAATGTGAAGAAAATTGGAAAATGGAAAATTGAAAATGCAAAATTGCGAAATGCCAAAATGGTAAAATCTTCAAAGGTAGCCCGGAATGGATTTAAAATGTCTAACTAAATTCCAGACTAATTTCATATTTATGCAGTGCAAACTTAGAGCTATAAGCGTGCGTAGTCGACTTGTTGTATACCCTGTACACACTGGATGAAAATTCTTTGTATAAATAAAATTTAATTTTGAATTTTTGCAGGCGCAAAATTTGTGAAGCTTTTTCTATGCAGATTTCAATCGCTGCATGCGAAAAAAAATATTTTTAATTTTAAAAAAATTTTTAAATATTTAAAAAAAATAATTTTAGATTTTTTCATTTTTAAAATGTTTCAAAAAATATAAGTAATTTTTTTTTTAAATATTATAAAGTTGCAAAAAAAGATGAAATAACTAAGGTAATTTTAAAGCTAATTTGAAATAATAAAAAAATTTTTAACTTGAAAAAATAATTAAAAATTTCATAAAAATTAAAAAAAAAATTTTTTAACTTGAAAAAATAATTAAAAATTTTACAAAAATTAAAAAATTTTTGAAAACTGCAAAAAAAAAATGTTGGAAATTTAAATAAATTCTTAAGTTAGAATTGAGTAATTTTTAAGCCAAGGACTCAAGCAGAAATATAAGAGAGTTAGAACAACATACCCCATATACCCTATATAGCACCCTGCTCACTTATTACCACTTTCATGCAGGGTATTATCTGTGCACATACCCTATATGTGAGACAGCAAGTGTGTTTGTTTAAACAGAAATCGTGACTAATAGAGAAGAAAACGTGTAGCGGACGCGCCAGAAGCAGCAGCAGCAGCAGCAGAGCGAGATAAAAAGCCAGCAGCAACAACAACAACAACAAATAAGAAACGAAAACAAAAATTAAATAAATACATAAAAAATATGCAAGTTGCGGGAAACGGAAAGAGAGAGAGGCGGGAGTCACACAGGAAGGGGATCTGTGAGTCGATGAAGACGTGACAGCCGCGAATGGCGGTCAAAAATGTGTTCCAAGTGCTTTATTTGTGTTTGTAATTGCCGTGTTTGTGTGTGTGTGTGTGTGTGACAACAAATTCTCAAGGATTGCAATTACAACAACGAACAACAAGCAGCAGCAACAACAACAAGCAAGCAAGCAAGCAAAAGCTGCCAGACAGCGAGCAAAAAGAGTAGAAAGATAAAAACTACCTTGGCCCAGAATCGAGGCGCATAAATACAACGCACCTATAAACACACACACACACACACACAGGCAGACAGAGTGCGTACTTGTGTGTGTCTGTGTGGGTGTGTCCATCTGTGTGTGTGTGTGTGCCCATGTATTGGCAGCAGATATCGAGCGCATTGAGCGCATTGTGCAGCCACAAAGGGGGCGCATTAACAAGCAACACAAAATGACGTCGCGTCGCTGCCGACGTCGCTGTCGCCGTCGCTGCTGGCGTCGTCGTTGCAAGTGTCACAGCAGCAGCAGCAAAAAAGAGACAACTTTTTGCTTGTAGCAGCATTTATAAAGCATTAATTAATATTGCAGACGATTTGCGCCACAAGCAACTATCGATAACAATGGATATAGCTTGTTTATAGCCATAAAGAAGCTATAAGAAAGCTAGAAAAAAAGCTAACAGCAGCGTTGCAAATACCACATAATTTCACTTGCATAGCAATTGCAAGTAGTAATTGATATTTTAAACTAGAAGTTATCGATTATATTGCTAATTGGATTTTAGCTTTAAAATAGCTAGAAAACGGCTGCCTGCAATGTGCCAACTAACGCAGCAAGTGGCAACGGGCATGTGTAAGAATTTAAGTACAGCTTCTTTGCTCTATAAGCATAATTAACTGTTATCGATTACTTTAAATATATCGATAATTTATCGATTATTAATTTATAAAGTCGAAAGACTCTTGCATTCTTTGTTTAATTAATGAAATTGATTTTTTTGTAACAAATAATGTTATCGATAACTTTGCCAATTGCTGCCGCGCAATTGAAAGCCAACTGATATGTTTCAGTCTTTTCTCTCTTTGTGGCTTGCCTAACGATTTGCACGTTCCACTGCAGTCAGGGCAAATGAGGCAGGCAGGCACAAAGTGCACAACGCCAAACGTGACGAAGACGCCACACGCGGCGTATGCGCAATATATGCGCTCACTGCGTATCTGCCGCGGGGGGCGAAGCATAAAGCGAGGCGGCGCGCTCAAGACGTGTTCGATGACTCAAGCTGGCTGACAAAGAGCAAGAAGAGGAAGAGCAGATGGAGGAGGAGGGGGAAGAACAGGCAAAGAAGGGCCAGCAGCAACTGGAGGTGAGTCGCCGTCGCCGTCGTCGCCGTCGTCGTTATCAGTGCCAAAGTTTGCCAAAGCCAAGGCACAAGCAAATGCGAAAACGAAGCCAAACCACGGCCAGAGCTGATAAGCAGGAACTGTTGCCGAGGGGGGAAGGGCAGCAGTACAGCGATCGTTGAACACGTTTCTCGTTTGCGGCCACAAGTGAAGTGGAAATTATTTGCGCGAAAAATATTTTTGACCGCCTTTTGCTGCCGCCGCTGCCTGTAATAAAGTGGAGCAGGCAGCGCTGCCTGAGAGCGCAATACAATTAAAATTATTTATTAGCAGCAGCAAAGGAGCAGGAGGAGCAGGAGGATGCCCATCTTCAAGTACAGCACGCCGCAATTGGCCTCAACAGTAGCCAAGAATGAAAACAAATTCACAAGATGGCAACAACAACAGCTGCAACAACAACAACGCGAAACAGGCGGCAAATTTGGCCATGCCTTTTTGGCCATTTGCCAGCTACTTTTTGGTGGCAAGCAGCAACAGCAAGAATTACAGCAGCTGGCAGAGAGAGAGAGAGAGAGGGCAGTAGGTAGGGTGCAAAGGGGGGTATCCATCTCGAACAACCTCGGCCAAGTTGGCTTTGGACTAAAGCAGATTTATGTGCGCTGCCTGCAAAATATGGCGCAGCATTTTCACTGCCCTCGCTGCCTGCCGCTGTTTGCTTATTTACTGCAGTTCACAGCAACAGCAACAACAACAACAACAAAATGAGCATTCACAATAAACATGTGGGGGTGTGGGTGTCTGTGTGTGTATCGTATCGTATATTTTGCATACTTAAGATGCTGCTCGAGATCAAAAGATGCGCGGCTGGAGTGGGTGGAGAGGCAAAAGTTCTTGGTTAGTTTTGGGGGCTCATAAAAAGAAATATAATAGCGAATTTGGTAGCTCTGCCACGACAAAAAGTTGGCTTGCTTTAGTGGTAAAGTTTCTTCTTTCTTTTTTTTGGAGAACTGCAATTGGAAACTTTTGAGATAACTTGAGATTTAAGGTCAGTTTTTTGTGCAGCATACTTTGTTGGCTAAAGGAAATCAATCGAAAATTTTAATACCCTGCAACTAATGAAAATTTTTAAAAAAGGGTATACACTTTTCATGTAAATGTATGTAATGCAGGCGTGGCAGTGCACACAAATGGTATATATTCTAAAACAGGCTCACTAGCAAAGTCGTTTGAGTCTTGTACGTCTATCTGTCCGCCTGTCCGTTTGTATGAACACACAAATCTCAGCTATTTTAAAAGCTAGAAACACCAAATTTGGCACAAGGATTTCTGTAATTGTACTTCTTTACAAGCACTTTTCAAATTTTAGCTGCCACGCCCACCGCCTTCAAAAATCGTTTAAAAACTTCTAGAATTTGAAAGAAATAAAGTTACAGCTTGCTACTTCGACATGCAACAAAATGTTACTAAGTATGGTGTAGGGTATCTTATTCTCGGCCATGCTCGACTGTAGCTTTGCTTAGTTTCTATTTAAGTTAATTAAGATCTGCAAACCTAAATTGCAGATAAGCAAGTGAAGTAAACTAAATTCAGTAGCCGCTGCAGAAAACCTTTCGTTGAACTGCAAGAAACACTCCACAGATAACATAACCATGGACTCAGAGAGCTACTCAACTGGCACCACGTAATCCCTGGAAGTACCAGACGCTGACGTTGATATCGCTGCAAAAGTATTTACACAGCGCAGAAGAAGCAAGAAGAGACGAAAAAAACACGAAAACACTTGCAAATGATTACGTTGACTTAGCCCCGTTTAGAGCGAGACCAAAGCGGGCCAGGCAAACAAAGAGAATGAAAAACTGCTCATTTTCGTAGGCGCATCATTGCAGCCCCCTCCCCTCTCCCCTCTGCAGCTGCCTCTGTCATTGAGATCGCGCTTATCAATGCGCAGCGCAGTGTGAGGAATGTTGGGCCAAATGTTTCAACACAAAATGATAAAACGAGTCAATGAACCCCCGACACACACACACCCTCTCTCTCTCTCTTTCTCTCTCTGTCTCACTCTTTCTTATCAGTTATTTGCTGCCAAAAATGAATTTAGAATTTTGAAAAATTTTTAGCAAGCGTGGGAAAAACATTTTGAAATCGAGGAAGGCAATACCTGAGCTACTACTGCGGCCCCAGATAAGCGTGCAATAAACCTTAGGCAAGTCGAATGTGAATAAACTCACACACGGCGACATTTTCATAATTCACTTTGATGTATTACCTACATACACCCCTTTTGGCTGTGTGTGATCTGTTGCTAATTAAACCCCACGCGCGATACTCAGTGCATTCTTCTCACTCGCTCGCTCGCTCGCTCTCTCTCTCCCAAATTAATTAAGGAATTGTCACATCAATCAGGCGCCCACTTTGCTCTCGCTTTGTTGTTGTTGTTGTTGTTGTTGTTGCTATTTCGCCTGCTCTTAGGAATTTTAAATAAACAAATAAAATGCAGAAAATAGATTTACGACTGTCGCAAAATTTATGACAGATGTAAAAATTGTCAGCGCATTTTATGACGCCTGTTCGCTTTGACGCCTGACTAAAGTCGCGCTGTGTGAAGAGATGACTGACCAGCGAGCTGGCCATATCTATATAGCCCACCACCCCCCCTCCCCGTTCTTGGCAGGAGTATTTTTCAAGCACCCCCTTATTCTCCCCTCTCTTCTTTTGCCTCTTAAAAACACTTGCGTTGATAATGAGAAAAGTTCTTTTGTGTTTGCCTTGGTTCTCACTCTGCGCTCTTTCTCTTTCTCTCATTATTTCTCGTTGTTTTCTTTGTATAGGCCAGGCAGACAAAAGTCTTCTTCGCCATCACCATCATCATCATCATCATCATCATCATCATCATCATCATCGTCTTGATGTTGATTACAATGATCCTTGGGCTTGTAATGAGATATGTTGGGGCACTTGGCTAAGCAGCAACCCCCAACTTTGCTTTCTTTGTTACTAACACAGGTGTCTGGCAACATGTTGTTGTTGTTGTTGTTCTCGTTGTTGTTGTTCTGTTTTTTCTGCAGAAAGGCCACTTCCAACTATCCATATATGCTGTTGCCCACGTTGCTCATCGTGTTACAAACAATGATATATTTATTTTTATTAAAAAGCAAGAAGATTTGTTTTCACAGCAAACCTGAGTGAGTGGGGTGGGGTGGGGGGAGGCAACTAACTAGCTAATTGGCAGCACTCTAATTGGAGAGTTTTCTGCAGAAAATATAATGAAATTTGTTTGCAAGCAACACCCTAACTAACTGTTGTCATAGCAATTAAAAACAAATCTAGCCAGGCAAATTTTTTTTTTTTTTTTTTTTTTTTTTTTTTTTTTTAGTAGCAATTTTTCGAGGCATGTCAACAATAAATGAAATGTTTTGAGTTTAGAGATATGCTGGCTATAAAATAGAGCTACATTTCTGCCAATAAAAAAAGTAAATTTTTGCAAATTTGAAAATATTTTCATCACCAAAAAATGTTGTGTATTTTAAGCAATTGAATAACGCATAAAACGAGTTGCATTTCATAAACACTTGAGGAATTTATTTATACATTTACTTTTATTGAACTGACAAATATTTTGCCAAATTGTAAAATGCATTGCATGGGCAAAACTCTGCACAAACTGCACACGCACACACTGCGTATACACAATGCGTATACTTGATTTGCAAAGCGAAAGATTTACGAACCTTTTCTCAAACAACTTAGATTGTAATGCTTTCCAAAAGGGCGTAAACCGAGGCGTTCCCTCGAGGCGACGATGCGACGAGGCGACTAGCGTATTCAAAAAGTATTCCACAATGAAGTAGGAGAAGCGAAGCAAGAAGAAGAAGAAGAAGACGAAGTGGATGTAGAATGCAGTAAGTGAGGCACGCAAAACTTTTGACTATAAAAAAATTACAGAAGTTAGCACTCGCTGCAGAAAGATTCCTTACTAGCGCTGCTGTGTGTGTGTGTGTGAGTGCATTAAAATGTGTGTGTAAGTGCGTGTGTGTGTGTGTATCCAAAGTTGCCTGGCAAAAACACTTAAGGATCCATAAGAATTTTACACAGGAAAAAAAAATGAAATCAACATGAAATTTAAAAAAAATTGTTTTTCTATTTTTTTAAGTTTGTTTATATGCGCAACTTGCTGTTTGTATGTGTATGTGTGTGTTTTGCTGTTATCAAATTTTTTAGCATTTTTTTTGGCTTTTTTTGGCAACTTTATTTAAAAAAAAAAAAAAAAAAAAAAACTTCGCACTTCACTTTGACACATGTTTCAACTGAATATTTGTGGCTATTTTGCGGCAAACTAACAGAAAGAGAGAGGGAGAAAGAAAGGGGGGGAGAGAGAGATGGAGTGAGTCTGTGCAAAGAGGCTGCGGGTAAAAATGTGTATTTTGGCTTTATTTTTAGCGTCGGCCAATGATACCAGAAAAAGAATTTCACTCACATGTGGAAAATGCCGAAGTACGCGTTGCGTTTTTTTGTTTTTGTTTTTATAAGTTTTCCGATATGTTGTTGTTGTTTGTTGCAGTTGCAGTTGTTACTTTTGTTGTTGTTGTTGTTGTTGTTGTTGTTGCTTGTCCCTTGCAAGTTTTTGCCCTTTGCATTTGCAGCGGGGCTTTTTTTAGAGCGAGTCGAAAAGGAAACACAGCGACGCGTGTTATTATTTTCTTTTTTGTTGTTGTTGTTGTTCTTTTTGTTGTTGTTGTTTCTGCTGCTTTTTTAGTCCGTTTTATTTATAGCGTTAGATTTTCTGCGGTCAGCGATTTAAAAATAAAGCAAATCAGCAGCTCCGCCAACTTAGACATGGACTTTAAAGCTAAAATTGCGTTGAGTAAATTTTTTTTTTGAATTTTCGAATTTCGATACGATTTGCAATCGAATTCGAATTCGAATTTGAATTCAAAAATATCGCGCACACACATTCGCGGGTTTCGATTTTGATTTCGATTTGGATTCGGATTTACTCATATGCGGGTGTAACTTGCACTTGAACGCGATTGAACATGTGCTTGCGCTTTGCATTTGTTGGTTTTGGTTTTTGGTATTTTTATTTATTTTATTTTGATTATATTTTCGTATAAGTTTTAACAGCTTGTTCACATCAAAAAAACAGTTTTTCAGTTTTGCGAATTTCAGTTACAATTCTTCTTCAATCATTTGCGATGTCTTCGTGTGCGTCGTGCTTGTGTCTGCGTCCGTTTGTGTGTGTGTGTGAGTGTGAGTATGTGTGCTTTGTCTTTGTCTCTTCAATTTACCGCTCCGGCGTTCTACTCACTCCGATGAACATCTTGTAACTATTTTCAAAAAGCGCACGAACGCAGCTGCAGAGCGACAACGACGGCGGCGACGACGGCAGCAGCAGCGCCGCTGCGGAGCACACAAAAATCAAACCAGCAGCAGGCAGCAACAGCAGCAGCAGCACGGCAGACAAACGAAACCGAAACCGAAACGGAGACCGAGACCGAGACCACCACAACAACAAATACAACAAAAACAGCAGCAGCCAACGACAACGCCAACTCAAGAACACACAGCAGCAGCAGCAGTGGCGGCAGCGACGCTAGCAGCAACAGTGCTTGTTGTTGAGAGCGTGTACACAATGCGAGAGCAAGCGTCAGCGAGAGCGTACAAAGTTTAAGAGCCAAAGAGTCAAAGAGAGCGCGCTTGTGTAAACGCAGGCTGGCCACAAGAAGAAAAACGAAGCGTAGCATCCGCGTGCTGCGTTGTTGGGCTACCGAAGAACTGAAGCACTGGCCAGTCAGTCGAACCGACCTGCAGCCGCAGCAGCAGCAGCAGCGAGCAGAGCAGCAGCAACAGCCGAAGCCGAAGTCGAACGATGCCATCGGCAAACTGTAATACGATTCGTGAGCGCCGACAGCTTCGTGCTTCGCGCGGGCGAAGAGCGCCACGATTACTTAAGCAGTGACTAACACACACGCTGAGCTAACAGTGTTGAGCGCACGAGCCAAAGAGCATGCAGTGGCGGAGGAGAGGCAGCGACGGCGACGGCGGCTAAGCCAAGCCCCATGTACAAAGCAGAGCGCACGAGTATTCTGCTTTTCTTTTTTTTTTTGTCTGTTAAACGAGCTGCTAACAGCAGCGCGCTTGCATTGGTCACATGCAGTGCAAGTGTGTGTGTGTGAATCTGTACATATGTAAGCGTATGTAACGAGCAGATGTAACTAGATTTGATAACTGATGGCACTCATAATTAGCAGCAACTTTGTCATTAAAGTCGTCGAAAAAAAAAAGAAGAACGCCAGCAGCAGCAGCGATTGCAGCGGTAGCGGCAGCGCACAATGGAAACTGAAGCACAATAAGTGCTTAATAAATGTGCTGAATGCGAATAAACTTTTAGCTAAATAGAAAATGGCGACAAGGCAAGGACGACGAAACAATGCAGGCAAAATTTCGCGCTCAGGAAGCGCAGCCAGCGCAGGCCGTGTGCCACTTGAGAGGCAGAAACAAAGCAGAAAGGGACAGCAGACAGCAGGGAGAGGGAAAGAGCACTACGGCTGGCAGGTTGTAAGTTTTGCCGTTACTTATGAATTGTTCAGGCGCAAAGTGTGGATTAAAGTCAGCTGAGATTTCATCTTTTTTTTTCGTTTTTTGATATTCTAAAATTAAGTTTTACTGCATAAATCAGAAGAGTCTCGCTCGCTCTCTCTCTCTCTCTCCCTCTCTTTCACTTTCTGGCACTTGTCATATTGATTAATGAGCCTCAAGCAGCCTGCACATAGCTTGGCACTTAGCACGTGCTGCCCCAGGTAGGACCCCAACGAAGGACACCGACGACGGCGACGCTACCTTCCCCAAAACTGGCTACGAGAGTTATTTATGGTTGCCTCAGAATGCAATTTGTTGTGGTCAACAAATCGCCATACAAATCGCAGTCGAGAGAACCAGAGAGAGATCATTAGACAGCGCGAGCGAGAGAGCAATGCAGATGTGAGTGACTGAGATGGGTAGCTTCAATCCGGGTACTAACTTGATTAGTCACGTCGCAAGAATGTCAAAAAAGACACCCGAAATCCTGCTTCCCCTACCACTCACCTCCTCCACATCTTCGAGAGCCTCGAAAATGCGCTAAAAGCGGGCAAAGAAATCAGCTTTAGCCAAATGGCGTTAATCCATGAATTATTGCCTAAAAGCATGCCAAAGCGCATTAAGTTTTTGACTCTGCTTTGGCTTTGACTTTGACTTTGGTTCTGCTGCCCCTCCGCCCCCTCCTTCTTCCTGCCACATAAAGCAGGTAAACACAGACGGACAGGGCAGGACGGGGCACAGGACATCGCAGCTCGCAGCACCATTGAAATGACAACAGGTAGTCGCCTCGGGGGGATTGTGTGCTGCCATGACGAAGCCGAAATACCCTCGGAGTGTGAGTGTGAAAGGGGAGGGAGGGCCAGTCTAGTGGGTATGCAGAAACATGGCGAAGCTATTGAGAAGTATTTTGAAATTATTAGAGCAGAGTTTGGGTGGGAAAACCCTTTAATTCCTTAGGGACTTAGGAATTTCCTTGCATATAAAAGAGCTTCTTCAACAGAAAGGCATGTTCAATATCGAGAAACTTGGTGAAATTGATCAAGAAGATATAAACTACATCTAGTTTCTAGTTGCATAACCTCAAAATTAGAAGTGTCAAGCTGAGTTCTCTAGCTGAATCAAAATTTCACCTGGTCACACCATCCAGCACAGATCCAATACGATGACTCTATCGCCTATACCCTCAATGATGAATCCCAATAAAAGAAACAACGCGAGCATTAGTAATGTCCATGGAATAACATGAAACATACATTTGCATTGCATTTGTATCTGTATCTGTCGCCCAAAAAAAAAAAAAACAACCCCAAGCAACAAAAAAAAAAAAAAATACCTTAAGAAACCCAAGCGAAATAAGAAAACAATTTGCCAGGCAGAAATCAAAACAAAATAAGCCAAACTTTTTTTGACCGCACCCAATGCGAGCAATGCGATATACCCGGCTCTATAAGGCAGATATATATGTTTTGACTGTGTGTGTTTGTGTGTCCGTCTCTGTGCGCGGGTTCGTTTTTATGAGTATTGACATTATAATCAACGCCGTTTTCAATTTCAGCGAACCCTCCTCCCCCTCCCCCTCCCTTGCGTTACCAACTCCAGCTAAAAAAGGTGCATCCCAAAGCAACAAACGAGACGAAACAGCAAAAAGTTCTGTTTGCTTTTTGTTGCTCATTTTTATCTTTTGGCTCAATGTTTTATTTTTTTTCGTCCACTTTTCGGGTCGCACGGCAAAAAATATGTAAATTATGACTACGTGTGTTTGTGCTTGTGTGTGGGTGTCGGTCTACCCTGTGTGTGTGTGTGGCGTGCGTCAGTCACCTGCGGTATTTCATTTTCGCTGATGGTTCCCGTTTTTATTGGTTAGCTGCGCCTCGTTGGCCTCCGGTGGCCTCGATTCGACCTGCTCCATACGTTCGACCTGCTGCATAGTTTTGAACTTGGGCTTCATTTCCCCCGTGGATTAACTGACGCCCAACATGCCAGAGATGCTTCAGTCAGGCAGTCAGCGAGTCCTGGTAGCGCCACAAATTGAAGCATATTCATCGAATTTGATAAGTGGCTTGGGCTGGATTGTCTGGGGAACTGGCTGGCATAGCTCAGCAAATGGATATGCAAGGAATGCTACAGCTTAGCATGTGCTGTGGCATATCCTTTTTTGTGCTAGTTCTAGGTAAACTAAATTATCTCTTATCTTTGCAGTATACAATTAATCTTAGCCAACTCAAATGAAACCTTAGCTCTTACTTTGTAACTTATCATTAACGACTCTATGCCTTTCATCCTAACCCTCTCATTTGCAGCTAGCTTATCTTATCATATCACATAGTAATCTATTCTATCATTACATATCTATTTTCTAACCACCATATCATCTGTCCTATTCTTTGCACATCAACCTTATTCTTGGCTTCCTACAGCGTTATATCCCATCCAATCCAATTCGATCTGATCTTATTCCATTCTTTTCTCTCCTATCCCATCCTATCCCATCCTATCCCATCCTATCTCATCCTATCCCATCCTATCCCGTCTTATCCTATCGTATCCCATCCTATCCCATCCTATCCCATCCTATCCCATCCTATCCCATCCTATCCCATCCTATCCCATCCTATCCCATCCTATCCCATCCTATCCCATCCTATCCCATCCTATCCCATCCTATCCCATCCTATCCCATCCTATCCCATCCTATCCCATCCTATCCCATCCTATCTCATCCTATCCCATCCTATCCCATCCTATCCCATTCTATCCCATCGTATTCCATCCTATCCCATCCTATCCCATCCTTTCCCATCCTATCCCATCCTATCCCATCCTATCCCATCCTATCCCATCCTATCTCATCCTATCCCATCCTATCCCATCCTATCCCATCCTATCCCATCGTATTCCATCCTATCCCATCCTATCCCATCCTTTCCCATCCTATCCCATCCTATCCCATCCTATCCCATCCTATCCCATCCTATCCCATCCTATCCCATCCTATCCCATCCTATCCCATCCTATCCCATCCTATCCCATCCTATCCCATCCTATCCCATCCTATCCCATCCTATCCCATCCTATCCCATCCTATCCCATCCTATCCCATCCTATTCCATCTTATCCCATCCTATCCCATCCTATCCCATCGTATCCCATCCTATCCCAACCTGTCCCAACCTGTCCCAACCTGTCCCAACCTGTCCCAACCTGTCCCATTCTATCCTAGCAAATCCAATTCTTTTCCATTCCATCCGACTCTATGTGCTTCTTAAATGTCTAACTAATCGCTTCTTTGCTGCCCTAACCTGCTCTAGTTTATTAAGCTTCTCTTCCATTACTTATCATTGAGCCTTAGTCAAAACACCTACCTTATCAGCTCTTGAATTCTCTTAGTTATTCGCAACACTATCGATAAGTCCAAAGCACTCTGCACGCCAATGGGGCGCCCAAGTCGGGGCAAGCAACGCCCAACTGCAACTCATTTCTTTCGTGTGCGATTACCAGAAACAAGCCCAAATTCCTCGACGATCGAAAAACACGTCTCCCATATCTGCCATATCATTTTCTCGCCTCTGTACGAACACATGTATAAGTTGTTTGTGAGTGTGCCGATGTGTGTGTGTGTTTTGCTGTGATTTGTGCCTCACAAACATGGAAAATGATGCTAGACTCAAATTTCAGAGGGAGTAGGGGTAGGACAGGCGACAACGAGCAACGCAAGCGAGGTGAATGAGTAAACAATTCGTAAAGTAAATTCGAGTACTCACAGTCAACAGCTGGAAACACTCACAAATACACAGGGTGTAAGGTAGCTGTCTCTCCCTCTCTCTCTTTCCCACTCTCTCCCTCTGCTGGTGTCGCAGTGCTCATGTTTAATGCTTACTGAATTTTGCACTCCTTTCGACGGGTCTGTCGCATTGGGGACAACTCTCAGCTGTCATGGAGCAGAGTCTCATTTTGCAGTACAACCAGGGGGAAGAGAGGAGGGTCTAAGCCGTAGCCAATGTGTGCATTAAATGTCAATAACCATAACTTAATTCATTTCGATCGGGTTTGTCTTTCACATGGCTGCCTGACCCGCACACTCGAAGTCAACCCCTTGTTGGGTGACCAATGGATGGCTCGAGGTATCCCCAGGCCGCTCTCCGTTCTGCTCTCCAAACATGAAAATATTGACTCGGCTGCAGTTTTGGCTGCATCATAAATCAATCTGTTTGCCAGGGGTTCCAATGACAGCGATAGATAGAGAGGGAGAATGAAAGAGAGAGAGAAAGGGTTAAGAGCAAGCGTCGACCCAGTCCATATTAAACTAATTGTCCGTTTAACGGATGAAGGATTATAAAATGATGCAGGATGCAATTAGCAAAATGGTTGTCGTTAAAGCAAATTTTGATAGAGCGACCGGTATGGGCGTTGCTAAGATGCTCCATTAAGCACGAGGGTTACGACAACAGCTTGTTGCTGTTTCGCTTTAATGGATTGAGAGGAAATTTCTGTACGGACTAGGACGTTTTAGTTAGCTAAGGAATTTCCTCTAACTTCGATAGTATTGTTAGTGCAGGGAGTTAAGTTAGTGATGGCACTACACTACATTGACTGTGGGACTTTCTTGCTGCCTAACAAAACAGCAATAGGGATGGAACTTCCCTTCGCGCATTCCCAAAGTTAATCAAAGAATTTCCCTTAGTCACTTAAGCTACATTAGTTAGTGATGTAACTTCTCTGCAATATTTTGTTAGAGATTCCCTCTTCAATCACTTAAAGCGTGACAAGAACAACGTGTTGCACGTTCCATTTCGGGCTGCCACCCGCAAATAAAAGCATTAAATGCTTTGCTAAAGGCTTCGCACGGCCAGGCTCGACCACAGCTGGCTCCCCTGCCAGGAACAAGAACGACAACGACAACGACGACGACAACAAGAACAACGTGCCATGTGCCGTGTCGGCCATTCATTCATTCACTCATTAAATGGCAGCCGTCGCAGCTGACGCCGCATGGGGTAAAGCACTGCGGGGGTGGAGCAGCGAAGGGGGCAAAATGTGGCTTGGTCTAGTCGAGTCTTGGTCTGGCCCGGTCTGGCTCGGGCTGGTCTGGTCTCGCCTGCTTGTTTTGTGGCACGAGGTGGCAGCTGTCTGGACAATTTGTGGCAGGCAACATAATTTTTATTACATTTGCTTTTGGGGCCCTTTATTATTTTTCAGCTAGTACCAAAAAATTAATTTCATATTTATACACTAAAAAGTGATGGGGAGACAGAATCTACTATGGACAAGTATTTGCTATTCTCGCACTGCACTCGCAACTGGTTTTGTTTTTGGCTATAGTTTGCTTTGCTTTGCTTTGCTTTGCGTTTTTTTGTGCTTTGCGTTTGCACTAACCCATTAGCATTCCGTGCGAGGCGCTCGTAAAAAGGTCTCGTCGTGTACTTCACCTTGTGACTTAGAGACGAACGGACAGATGGCGAAGGCATATCGCATAGATAAATCATCAATGTTGCGGAACAAATGAACTTTGCAGCGAGCGCGCATAAAAACCGATGCGAAAGCGACACACAGACCCGACGCGGCGCCAACTTGGCACTTCTTGTTCGACAAAGCGTCAAAGCGTCTGTCAAATTAACCTTGAAATTCGAATAACATTTTGTCGAAGACCCGCAACGCATTTTAATTGAATTTAATTAAATTTTTACTACTACGCCCGATGATAGCTTTGAATATGGGAAAGCGCTGCGGACGCGTCGCAGCGCGTCGCAAACGTTGACAATGAGACAGCGACGCATGCGCGCAGACTAATTGTCCAAGCGTCAGTGTCGAGTGTCGCCTTCAAATCGAACAAAAAATAAATACAGAAAAAAACAACAACAAACCTCACTATGGGAACTAAATGAAAAATTAGTTAGGGTTAGGGTATTATATGGAGGAGTAAACTCTTGCAAATGACATTGCATATTCGCATTTTTACAATTGCAAATGGTATATTCATTTTGGCCAGAAGTTTGCAATGCACCCTAGGAGAGATCTCCGACCCTATAAAGTGTATATATGCTTAATCAGCATCAAATGGGGGGATCGAACTAGCCATGTCCGTCAGTATGTCCTTCTGTTCGTCCGTGTGTCCGTCCGTCCGTCTGTTCGTCCGTCCGTCTGTCTGTCCGTCCGTCTGTCCGTCCGTCTATCCACCCGTCTGTCCGTCCCTCTGTCCGTTCGTCCGTCTTTCCGTCCGTCCGGCAATCCGTCCGTCAGTCCGTCCAGCAATCCGTCCGTTTAGCAATCCGTCCATCCAGCAATCCGTCCGTCTAGCAATCCGTCCGTCTAGCAATCCGTCTGTCCGTCCGTCCGTCTGTTGCAACGTAAACTAGTCGCTCAGTTTGAGAGTTATCTTGATGAAACTTGGTATACATGTTTCTCATTGCTGCATGGTGTAAATAAGTCGGAATGAGCCGGATCGGACCGATATATCGTATAGCTGCCAAAGAACCTATCGGTCGAATTTTGTTATTTTCTAATATATCGCTGTGAAACCTTCCTGATATATGATTAAGTATGCTCTTAAAAGGCTGTCAGAATTTGAACGATATTGGACCGATTAATCGTATAGCTGCCATAGAACCTATCGGCCCACTTTAATCATTTTTCAAGATATCGCTGCGAAACTTTCCTGATATATGTCTTAGTATGTTCATTAAATGCTATCCAATGCTATATTAAAATCGAACAATATATCATTAAGCTGCCATAGAACCTATTGGCCGATTTAATATGTGGAGTAACTGGAATGGTATAAAACCCTCGACGTGTCGAAGGCAACCTTTCTTTCTTGTTTCATTGATACTTGCGCATCTCTAGCTAAGCTCGCAAATTGTAAATTGCCCAAGTTAAGTTATTGGAAAGTCCTTTAATGACTTCAAGAGCTTAGAATGAATGAGAAAGTACTTAATAAGTACCAAATAAGTACTTAATTGCCAATACAAAGCAAGGGAAATTAATCAATTAGCATTCACAATAGCTTAGCTGCTTGGCATACGAAGCTATGTTAATGCAGGTGTTAACATAATTGAAGCTATGTTAATGCAGTTGTTAACATAACAATGTTAAGTACTTGAAAAATTCTTAGCATAACTTGAATTACCTCTCCCTGTGCGTAACCATTGTGAATGCTGCAATTGGGATATTTAACCCCATTTGGGATATTTAACCACAAACAAGCAAATTCAATTGCGTATTTGAAAAGTGCATCAACTTTATTAGTTGGCCTGGTTTTTGGCTTCAAAGAAGCTGCTGCTGCTGCTGCTGTTGCTGCCCGAGGCAAAGGCAAGAACTGTGCCGCAAATTGTGCGCGCTTGTGCATTGTGGGGAGGAGGAGCGGAAGCAGAGGAGGGAGGAAGGAGGAGGGGGCGACGCAACTGGCTGCCAGGCCTTACACAGTATTTATGCAGACGACGCCGTCGAAGATGATGATGATGATGATGACGACAGTGGCTGGCCACAGAAATAGAAGTTGACGAGGGCTGTGGCTGTGACAGGGGCAGGGGCAGGGGCAGGGGGCGTGGGGGCGTGGGGGCAGGGCATGGACCACTTCAAGGCAGGCAGGCAGGCACCGCTGCTGCTGCTGACTTGCTTGGACTCGCGAGCGCGTTTGTTTAATTTGTCTGCTTTGGCTTTTTGGGTCAGCAGATGAGCAGCGGCATGCAAAAATTCTTCAACAGGCACACAAACAACAAAGCGTGCGTGTGTGTGTGTCTACTGTGAATACATTTTTAGACAGTCTCATAAACGTTGTGCGACCGTTCGTCCCATCGGTCTTAGCCAGGGCGCTAGAATTTTAATACAATATTTGCATTGTGTATCTGAAAGGTTGCCTCGCGCGATAAGATGCCACTCCAGTTTGAAAGAAGAGGCGCAACTTATCACTGGATTCGCCTCACTCGGGCCGGCTGCAAAATCTACGCTACAAATCCCAAATTTAGATAGCGACAACAAGCTGGCAAAAAAAAAAACCCAACGGATCAAGAGATCCACCAGCAAAAAGGGCCGTGTGTCGTAAATCTCAAGAAGAGATCACCTTGGCTAGCGGGCACGCAATGATAGAGTGATTTGCAGATCTTTGCTAGAGTAGATGTGAGGTGAATGGAAATCTGCGACAAATATTGTAACTATTTAAACCAGAAACGGTTTAAAGAAGCTGAGTAAACACAGGGTATCTAACAAGTAACGTGAGATAACCTTGGGTCAACTTTGAAGAATATCGCTTGCTTGCAAATTCCGCGATTTTCACGAGGAAAGAGATTTTGTTTAGGGTGCCCCCTTTCAAATTGTACATCCCAAACACTGATTGATTCAATACTGAATACTCTAGCCTTGCTAATCGAATTTTATCGATTTGCAAAGCCAAAAGTAGACAGGTCCATGTCTTATTTAGTGCTTAGGACTCGTACGAATATTATCACGAAATTCAGTGGTAGAGCCAACGGTAATCGCTGAGATCCAAGCGTTCATACAGACAGATCCTAATTACAATCATTTCTAAATATTCTTAGTAAATTTCCACTCTATATCTTTCGATTTCTAGTTCATCGCAGCAGCTAAAGTGTTAGACCAAACCTAACCAAACTAATGAAAATCAGTGCAGGTAACTTTGCCCAAAGAGCTCAAAGAACTTTAAGCAAAATTTTGGCAAAGTTTCAGCAAGCGAAGCCAAAGAACTACAAGTAATTTTCTACGCTCTCTATAAAGCTGATGGTTCGTTAATATTCCTAATTGCAGCACATTACGGCAAGTTGCCTAAGTGAATGACAGCAGGCAACTAGATAGAGAGAGAGAGAGAGAGTAGAAGAAAGGGGGAGAAAGAGTCAAGCAGACTAAGGGATTGCAAGGTAGTTTACCCATGATAGCTTCGGCACAAATGGCGTAAGTTGCTCCTTGCGGAGCCACAAATCGTTGGCCATTTGGACGGTAACGGCAACTTGGAGCGGCCACTTGGCGCTGGGGGGACACATTTGCAGTCAACTAAATAAATAGTTACAAGTACCTTGTACGACCTCACATTGAGTGTGCGACTCTGAGTGTGTGTGTGTGTGTGTGTGTGTGTGTGCTTGGAAGCACTTGGAGCAGCGCGTCTGCCTGGCGGGGCTGCTTCTGCTTCTGCTGCTGCTGCTGCTTGTCGCGCACAATTGCCACTAATTTAGCACTCGGTTTTTCTTCTCTTCTCTTCTTCGCTTGCTTTGCTTTTCTTCTTTAGCTTTCTTAAATCTGCCTCAAAGCTGACACTTTGTGCGGCTACTTACAGACACACACAGAGAGAGAGAGAGAGACAGACACAGACACACACACGGGCCACTAATCTGTGTCTTTTGTAAAGCCAGGCCAAAGTGAGGTCAGACCACGACTTGGATTCCAATGCAGACTGCCCTGCGGCACAGCAGAGAGGGAGGGACACCCACTAAAGTACCTCTAATGAGATCCAAGAGAGACTCTTCTGTTGCTACTCATGTCACTTCATTGACGATTTATGTTGACTGCGCCCCCTCTTAGTGGGCGTGGCAGCTTAGCTAGCTGCCCAAAAGTCAAATGGAAAAAGTTCTACAGAGGCAGAGAGATAGAGAGAGGGAGCAGCTGATGATGGGTGAGGCGCATATACAACTAATGCTAATACCCGCTCTCTCGCTTGCTTCTATCTCTCTCTCCCTCTTTCTCTTCTTCTCCCTCTCTCTGTTTGCATAATGCATTGTAAAGATCAAAATCAACTTGGGCCAGCGGCGATAAGAATCTCAAGTGCAAAGCAGCGAAGCGTTCGACAAAAACCCAACACGGAATGTATCTGTATCTGTAAGATTGCCGCCGCCGCCGCCGTCGCCGTCGCCTCAGTTGTTATTGTTGTTGTTGTTATTGTTGCTGTAGCTCGTGTTGTGTTAGCTCGTTTACAGCCTTCTTTGCTGCCTCAGTAGTTGCGGCTGCGGCTATTTGAATAAGTATTTTTCATTGAATTTCGTTCGTTGCGCTGTGTGGAAATTTTCAGTAGTCGGGAAAGAAAAAGCAACAACAACAACAACAGCAACAGCAGCAGAGAAACAAAAGTAATTAAGATGCACGAGGCAAACGGCGGAAGCAAAAAGATGGCGGACTCAAATGTGGGCGGCTTGGTGCCGACTTGCTTGTTAGGCTGTCTATGTGTGTGTGTGTGTGGGGTGGTAGGGGGGCGAGGTTAGGCGGAACGCCAAAGGGGTTAGGTGCTGAGTTGCTTGTGGTAGGGGATTAGCAGAGGTAGTGGGGTGATTAGATGCAGTGGCTAGTGGGTTAGCAACTTGGAGGGTAGCGGATGAAGTGCTAGAAGGCAGAGAGATAGGCCGAACGAAAGGTAGGCGCAGTGATAACTAACTAGCGTAGGGTGTTGGGTTAAGGGAAGGTGGGTAGAGAGTTAGCGGGTAGTGGGTTAGCTGGTAGTGGGTTAGCGGGTAGTGGGTTAGCGGGTAGAGGGTTTGCTGGTAGTGGGTTAGCGGGTAGAGGGTTAGCGGGTAGAGGGTTTGCTGGTAGTGGGTTAGCGGGTAGGGGGTTAGCTGGTAGTGGGTTAGCGGGTAGGGGGTTAGCTGGTAGTTGGTTAGCGGGTAGAGGGTTAGCGGGTAGGGGGTTAGCTGGTAGTGGGTTAGCGGGTAGGGGTTGCTGTGTGGGTTGCGGGTGTGTTCGGAGGTTAGGGTAGGGGGTTAGCTGGTAGTTGGTTAGCGGGTAGAGGGTTAGCGGGTAGGGGGTTAGCTGGTAGAGCGTTAGCGGGTAGTGGGTTAGCGGGTAGTAGGCTGGAGTTAGCTAGTAGTGTGTACAAACAGAGAGAAAAAGTTACTGTTTAATGAGTGGAGGGTTAGTTGGTATTGGGTTAGGGATGAACGGTTAGAAATAGAAAGGTAAAAACGTGGAGTAGTTGGTAAATGGTACGGCAGAGGCTAGAGAAGCGTGGTTAGAGGGTATTAAGTTGCTGGTTATGGATTGGAGCCAGCTAGTAGTTTCTACAGTGTACATAGGAATGCGTTAGTAATAAGATGGTTAGAGGGTTGGATATCCCAACATTGGATTATAAGTAGTGTGTAGGATGGAAGGCAGCAGTTAGTGGGTCAAGCGACGACTTGAGGATAGATGGTTTTCCCTAGCTTGTCGACAGTTAGGGAATAGTGGGATAGAGCTTAGAAGCTTAGAGATGGTAGAGTGGAGGCTTAGAAGAAGTTGATAGAGAACATGCCATAGGCTTGAATTGGGTTAAGGGGGCTAAGGGGTAAGGGTATAGGGTTAGTTGGAGGAGGGTACTGCTAGTTGGAAGAGGGTACTGGGTAACTGCTAGCAGTGATAGTTCTGATGCTATTGCAGTGCAAGATTGTCTCTCACACACACAGTCGCTTGTCATGTCTCCGACTGGGCTGCTGGAAAAACTCACACACAGACTCGCACACACAAATGTGTCTGCCGTTACACATGAACAATTCGTGGCGATAATTTATAGAATAAATGAAATGCACTTCATGGCGACTTAGACGCGACGACCTCCCCGTCAGCCAGTCAGTTAGTCAGTAAGGCAGTCAGCCAGCCAGCCAGAGATCCAAGTTCGACCCAAAGCTTGCCTGGCGTAATTAATCTGTATGCTGTGTGGTTTTGACGTGCTTTGAATGGAGAGCGGGACAGAGAGACAGCAAGAGCTGGCACAGGAAGAGAGCAGGCAGGGTGGCAGAGTGGGCTAGCAATTATGGCTGGATGATCATCATCATCAGCAGCAGCAGCAAAAACGTCTTCTTTGTGTGGGCAGAATTGAATTGCGCTGGCTACACGATTAGCAAAAAGCGACGATATTGTCTACAGCCACACTTAATATCTTTTTCATTTCTTTAGCTTGGAATGCAGCTTAATTTATGAGCTACATTCAAACTCCCAATAGTAGCAAAGAATTCTATGTACAAGTCAAATTTGAAGAGGAGCTGAAGCAACAACAACAAATGAGACACTATCGCAGCACGTAGTAGTACAACAAGAATAGAAAAGCAAATAGAGAAGCCGAAGAACGTAATCGAGTTGAACCGCAACTTGAAATGAAATCAAAAGTGCAAAATGAGACCAAAAGACAAGTTTCACTTGGCATCTCAAACAGAAGAGCCGAACAGAACAGAGTGGAGCAGAGCAAAGAAGCTGAGCAAGAGGTGTGGAAGAGCAGAAGAGCTGCGAACAGCAGCGGGCAAATAAAAGAAGCAGAAAGAAAAGCAAAAAAATATGGGAAATAGGGTGAGGTTAGTTGGGATTAGACGAATGCCCAATACACTCTATGAATGCTGGATTAGATGAAGCTCAGGTAGGGTATATTGAGGTAGGGTATGGTATATCTATTGAGCTTAGTTGCAATATTACTTGAACTACTAAGGTTATCGTAAACAAGCTAAAATAATGGAAGAACTTTTCTTGATTCTGATGAAACTGAGAGGGGCTGTAGGGTATTGATTAATAAAGATGCAGCCGGATTTTAGAATCTTGAAAAGTTTTTCCAAAGAAGTTAAATCGGGAAAGGTTTGCTATACTTTTTTAGACATTTGAAGAGAATGAAGAGTATACAAAATATGAAGTTAATAACTAAACATCTTGCTTTCTCGATAAGTTTGATTCCACTGTCCATGCAGAACAAGAACATATACTATATACTCTATAAGTTCACCAATATCTCCTGTCTTACGTCACAAACAGCTCTTCAGAAGGCATATACCCTCGCACAAGTCCACGCAAAAAGTAAATAATTTGTGCCGAAGCAGCAGTAGCAACAACAACTACAACAACAACAAGAAGAGCAGCAGCGTCAAGTACAGTGGGCAATAATCAATTGAAGTGTCTGTCTTCGTCTTTGTCGACGTTGCTCGCTCTCTTTCTCTCTGGGTGTGTGTGTGTGTGAATACCCTTACTTGCGGAGGCGAAGGTGTTTTCACAAAGTTATGCAATGTCGCCAAGTTTTATCTCTCTTTCTGATCTTGAGCGCTTAAGTGTGGCACACACACACACATACACAAATACACACACACACTAACACGCACACACACAGCTAGGCTATGCAATTAGGAAAACTTTTGCGGTAGTCAAAAACTAAAACGAAAGTGTACAGCGGCTTCGTTTAGCTAATGCCAGAGAAGCTGCCACGCCCCCCTCTGCAACTCTGCTTTCCCTCCCCCCCCGCTGCCGCTGCTATCTTTTTGGGGGTAGGGGGCGGACGTGGCGGTGCGACGGAAACAGCGAGCAGCGAGCAGCGCGCGGAGGCAGCGACGCGGACCACATAAAGTGGAAGCCAAGTGGCAGCATGGACAAGTGTCATAGAAATTACGATTGCATGTGTGTGTGAGCGGGATAGCGGCGGGAGGAGAGTGAGAGGGAGCATATATATCTGTGTGTGTGTGTGTGTGCGTGCAAAAAACACAAGCGCAGAACGCAAGGCAAATGCAAGAGACCAAATCAAATCAGCTGCCAAAGCAGCCAAAGACAAGAATGACAAGCAAAGCAAGACAAGCACAAGAAAAAGAAAAGGAAGAAGAAGAAGAGGAAGCAGCAAGAGCAAAAGAAGAACATGAAGAAGAAGAAGAAGTAGTAGTAAGAGCAAGCAGAAGTGGCAGCCGAGGGAAGCAGAGCCAAAGGCGGCGGGGCAGGCAAACTCAAGCAGGGCCACTTCAGACGAAGAAGAGTCCGACAGACGGTTAGACAGATGGACAGGCCATTTTGTTGTTGTTGTTGTTGTAGTTGTTGTAGTTGCTGCTGTAGTGCCGTTGGTTGCTGGCGGCCATTGGGGACGCGTCAGGTGCGGAAATGCCATAAGCTTTGAGCTGATGACGCGCGCGCCTCGTTCATTTTTTCAGCTGTTGTGCACGTTCCGGCAAAGGCAACGGCAAAGGCAAAGGCAACGAGAGAAGTCGCAGTTCTTGTGGCAGCTAAAGGCGTGGGCGGTGGGGCAGGCAGTGGCAACAACCATGGCGGCAATTGTCCAAAGTGAAGCGCAGCCGAGGGCAGTTTGTCAGTTCATCAGTTCAACCGTTCAACCGTTCATCAATGCGTCGCTTTGTCAGTTGCCTCGCTGACAGTTCATGTGTTTTGCAGTCAGTTTCAATTTTCATGAAATTACGTAATTGAATTAGGCATCTTAAGTAATGATAATCCGGACTAGCGACACCATGGCAGGCTATATATAAAATAGTAGATGAACTAGAGATTCATCTCCCAGCTCGACTCGACTTTGTGCCCCAGTCAAAACTAACTAACAAATTATTGTTTTATTTTGAAAAAAATTCGCAATTTAATTATAAACATTTGATTGATAAGTCTTTGGGCACTATCATATATATAGGTATTCTATGTAGTAGTTGTATTATTCCAAGCGACCTCAACTAATTGCAATCTTATCAGTTCAGTACTCGAAAACTTTCTACTCAAAAATACGATGGGAGGTAAACAACTATGTGACATGAGTGAGGGAATTTGGAAATCAAGGGAATTGGGGGTAATTGAAGAGTATATATATAATATATAATATATTTTAGGATTTTTTAAGAATATTTTTATTGATACCTTTGAAAAAGACATTATACTAGATGGAAGATGAAATATCTTTGAAAAAGATATAAATTATAGGCTAAGATGTTTATCTAGATAACTAAATTTGAATATAGAAACTGCTATATATATAAGTTGTAATTAAAGATATCACTTAGGTTAAATTTTAAGATAGTAATCAAGTGGGAACACCTACAGTCGAGCAGGGCCGACAGCAAGGTACCCTTCGCACAATTTTCCAAGAGCAAAGTCTTCTACTTCTATAGCTATCCCACTCTTACATACTTATCTAGTCGTATCTTTATTACTCTCCTGACAAATTAAATTCAAAAATGTATTTATCAAATTTCGAAGGCGGTGGGCGTGGCACTTAAAATTTGAAATAAACTTGTACTGAAGAATAAATACAGTAATCTGTATGCCAAATTTGGTGCCTCTAGCTTTTGTAATAGCCGAGATCTGTGTGTTCATACAGACGGACAGGCGATACAGACTGACGGACAAGGTTTACTTAACTCTGCTAGTGATGCTGAGCAAGCATACAGGTACTTTGTGGGCTCTGCCATGGCTCTTAATACCTGTTACATACATTTTCACAAACTAAGTATACCCCATTTTAAACATTTTCAATGCTGGCAGGGTATAATCACATCGAACAATCCCATTGAAACGCGCAGTTAGCAGTTAGCTATAATCCGCAGTTAGCTATAATCCGAAATGCAAACTGTGCAAGCAGAGTATCTTCAAGTCGTGCTGCATATCATCTTTACACCTAACACTTACTTGCCTCTTCCGCTTCCTCTTTCCCCCCCACTCCACACTCTCTCCCCCTCTCACTCTTCTCCAATGAATCGCCAATCGGCAGCTAATAAACTGCCCATAATCGGGCTAATTGTGCGATGTTATAGTATTTAAAATCGGCTATTAAGCTGCCACTGCCAACTGCCGCGATAAATGCCATTTTCAAATGAACAATAAAACAATTAGCAATTGTAGTTTTTGAATATCAATAAAACATAACAGCAATTAAAATGTCACTGGCGAAAATCACTCACAGCCAAGAGCAGCAGCCACACAGCAGCTGTCATAGATACAGAGAAGCACAGATACAGCTACACACACACACACACACACACACAGACATGCATGCATATGTAAGTGTGTTGTAGCTACTCAGCCACAGCAGTTGACATTGTGAAGCGCGCCAAGTGAGCGCGTACTTGTGTGCCGCACTGTATTTACGAGTGTGTCTAAACAAGCGCATATGTGTGTGTGTGTGTGTGTGTGTATCTGTGTGTGTATATGTTTAATTTAATTGCCAATGATACGCGTCACTCGCAGCACAAAGCGATACATTACGATGCTATCTGCGCGTCGAGTCAGCGTCAGCGACAGCGATTCGATTCGATTTTGTTGTTGTTTTTAGTGCAAGCTAAGCCGGACTAGGCAGATACCCTAGAGTATAGCTTAGACTAACCCCAGCTTGAAAGTACCCTCAACTCTTAAGGTATTAGAAATATTCCTCCAACTACATTAGATTTGCCACTAAAGCTCCATCTCTCTTCTTTCTTGCTCTCTCTCTCTCTTTTTCTCCCTCTCTTTCTAAACGTATTCGCAAATTTCTATTCAAAATTGTCTTCTTTTTTTTATGTTTTGTTTTTTTTTTCGATTTGTTTTGTTATTTCCAACGCGTCGCACATAAAGCTAAACGATACTTTGTGAGGCACTTTTGATGGACTTCCCTTGAGCGAGGCAGCGATTGAAATTGAAAGCATTGCCCGGATTCCCCAGTTTCCCCGAAATCCCCCTGATTAGCTTATTGTATCTGTTTGCGTCTGTGCATTAATTGGGAAATTCTGTGCAATTTACATAGAGAATTGTTTAGCTGTGCTAAGAATAGTCGCATAGATGCGATTTAATTTATAATTATTATATTTATATATACATTTATTTTAAGTGCTGGAATTATCGTAGATGATATAACTTGATTTACTTAGCAACAATGTTACACAACAATTGTATATTGTTAAAGCAGGGTATATTGTCAACTAGAAAATACACATTATCATAATACAACATTATAGTATACTAATATCCCATTGCTTATCGAAACTTATGCCTGACCTATCCCATTAGTCACATATGCAAATTATATTTAGTGTAGCCCCCATTTTTTCCATTTCTTAAATTATATGCAAGGAGAGCTGGTCTAGCTAGCTGCAGCATATTATTGTTTATTCTGCTAATCATGAAATTTTTACCATTTTTAATTAGTTTTAATTTTTTAAGAATTTATTTGCTTTACTGACTTTTTATTAATTTATTTATTGACTGATTTAAGTAAAAATAATATTGTTTAATAAAATTTTTTTTTATATTTTAATTGTTTGTATTATTTTATTTAGTTTTATGTTTTCATATTTTTATTGTTTATTTATTTAATTGATTTGAGTATTTTTTATTATTTTATTTATTATTTATTTTTATTTCTTATTTTTGTTTTTTTTTCAGATCTTTTATGAATTTATTTATTTTTTTTTTATTTTTATTTTATACATTTTTTTTTTTTTTTTTTTTTTTTTTTTTTTTTTTTTTTTTTTTTTTTTTTTTTTGTTAAATCTTTTTTCTTTGTGCAAAATATATTTAATTACCTTCGAGTCGGTTTCTTGGTTGACGGTTAACGCTAGATAAATTAATAAATGAAATAATATATCAACAAATTATAGCAAATATTTTTGTGGCTCTATTGGATAGCTTTCTATATAATATATTATTATATAAAAACCCCCCATTCTCAGCTTATGCGTGTTTCAATTTCCTAAGCTCATCTGTTGCCCCAATCTACCTTTCATTTCTTTCTGTTTTGGTACTATTTTGTTTATATTTTCATCTACTCAGATCTTTCTTATTCGCTTTAGGTAGGTTCACAATTATCTATGATATATATATCTAGTTCCCAATATCTGCCAATAGAATTTAAACTAAACTCTACATATTTTGACTTATTTGTCTTTCTTTTCCATTGTTATTTAAATGCATTAGCTTCTTTTCTCTTTTCTATACTTCTGCTCAAATCTTCCTTATATCTTTCTCTACAGGATGCTATGCTTAAAAATACCTTCCATATCTTTTTTCGTATATATATTTCCCCAAAAATTTAAATCTTTCTTACATCTCTTTCCCATCTATTGTTGCTTCTCTGCATCTTTTGCGCTTCTGCCCTACACAACAGGGTGCTATGCTTGAACTCACTATCTATGCCTCTTCTGCCATGCATCTTCCATTCATATTCCCTAACATCTTCTCTCAGTTCTCTCTCTCTCTCTCTCTCTCTCTCTCTCTCTCGCTCTCTCTTTCTCATCTGCTGCCCAGTGCCGAAAATATTCAAAACAAAGTTGTCAGCTTTGGCTTAGGCTGATTGGATAAGCAGATAGATGGATTGTGGATGGTATTGTATGTTGTTTGCCTGTGGGTTGGGCCGTGTAGCTAGGTAGCTAGCTTAGCTGGGCGGTCAGAAGGGAGGGGGGAGTGGCAGCTGGGCTGCAGTGAAGCGTGTAGTTTGCTCGATTGTCGATTGTCGATTGTTGATTGTCGATTGTCGTTGCTTTGGCTTTGGCTTTGTGTGTGCGACATTTTGGCTGAGCTTCACTTGCCATTAGAAATGCGAGTAGGAAGCGCCCCCCCCCCTCCCCCCTCTCCCTGCACTGCCGAATGCTATCAATGGCCCCCGATCTGGTGTTAAATTTAATTTATGGCAACGCTGCATGCTCTACATAGCGAACAGAGCGAACAGACCAAAAGGTGCGCCACACCTTTGCGGGGGTCAAGCGGGGCAGTAGAAGGAAGCGCAGGGGGGGCAGTAGAAAGAATGAAGCCAATCGCTAATTGTCATCGACACGGGGCTTTGTGTATTGTTTAGCTTGAAAATGGCTGAGCTTGTAGCTTCTTCTTGGTGTGCTCCTCGTGCTCTGCTGATCTCCAAGCAGATGATGGGCAGCTGCTCCACGGCTGCTGCGTGGCTTGGCTTGACTTGACTTGACTTGGCGTGTTTTGTTGCGCTATCTGCCCAAAATTATCAGCTGAGCTGACCTCGTTTGGCGTACCCCCCTCCCCTGCTGGGCCTATTCAGCTGCTCCCGCTGCTTCTGCCTCTGCCTCCGCTGCTGCTGCTGCTGCGTTTATTCAATTTATTTCTATTGCTGGGGACAGTCTTCATTGCCGCCGCCGCCGTCTTTGGGCTTGTGGCCAATTGTCATTGTACTAATTCCATTAAACGATGGCGACGCTGCTGCTGCTGCTGCTGCTGCTTGGTCGCTTCTTGCTGCTTGCTGCTTGCGTGCTTGTGTAATTGAAGAGCTCAGCAGCAGCGGCAGCAGCGACAGAGGCAGCAACAACAACTCGATGGATTGCTCGTTCCATGCTTCATTGAATCTACTAAGCACACACATGTGTATGTGTGTGCGTGTGTGTGTGTCTGACTTGCGTGCTCGAGTGTCAGTTTGTCTATTGAGACATTTGACGCCTTCACTGGCGCTGACGTCGCTGTCGCTGTCGCCGCTGCCTGCGCTGCCGTCGCTGCCTGCGCTGCCATCGTTATCAGCGCTTGAAATTCTTCTTTGAAAACGCTTTGCCTGCTGCGCTTTGCTGCCACCCAGCGACGACATACGCAGTGCCATCTACACTCTACCCTCTCCTCTCTCCACCCCTCCCCTCCCCACCCCTCCCTTCTTGCCCTGCTAACCCTCCGCCTTGCTCTGCATTCGCTTATCGTGGCGAGGGCAACTGCGAAGCAGCCGAAACGAGGCCGTCGCTGGCGACGTCGTCGTCCAATGCAATTTTCTAATAATTTTCTGCCATTGTGTGCGTGTGTGTGTGTGCACATGTGTGTGCATGTGTGTGTGCGGCACTTGTAATCAGCATTAAAGCGCTTCACAAGTTGCAGCATGAGTTCAGCAGCAGCAGCCAAGGCAGCTTCGTCAGCTTCCTTTGACTCTTCGCACTCGACGCAGTTCTTGCCCCCATTGGCCCCCCCGCCCCCCTCACATATTTGCCACGCCCCCGCCCTCTGCTTGCCGCCAAATTCTAATGAATATGTTAAATCTGACCTAATTTTCGAGCAGCAGTAGAAACGGCAGTAAAAAAAAGCTGCGCGCTTAAATGAATTCGCATAATTAGATGCAGCAGTGCAAGATGCAACAGCTGCTGCTGCCGACGTCGCTGCTGACTGCGCTGTCGACGCAGCTAACAGCAACTGCGTCTGTTATGTAATTTGGAGTGCGTAGATAGAAGGGGAAGGTGGAGAAGGGCGTGGCATATGAACTATTTAGCAAATGAAATGCGTTAATTGCGAATGGAAAATGAGGAAAAATGGAAAAGGCAGCGCAGAGGGCGGAAAGCAGAAAGAAAACTGGGGAAAGGAAAAGGAATTAGACAAGCAATTTAGGCAAGAATTAAGCTGCCATTTATGAGCTACAATAAGAGTAGAATGTGTGCATCTATGGTATAGGAAAAAATTATTAAATAATTTTAAAATTAAAAAGCCTTTTTAACAGCGTAAACTAACCCAATGCGCATAACTTCAGAACAATCGATCGATTTCTGTTTTATTTTTAAAGCTATAACAAACAAATTGACCACATATCATTTACAACATGTCTACAATAAACTATGAAAATTTCAACAAAATCTATCGAGAATTTTTCGTTATATCTCAGTAAATATTTTTATAGAAAACAATTGAAAATTGTATAAAAATTCCGAAATGTCAACATTTTTAGCCTTTAAATGCCACGCATAAAATCGCATTATTTTTCGCGCCCTTCTCCCCCCCAATACGCAGTTTATTTTCATAAGCACCCAAAACCAAGCACCCGATTTTCAGGGCTCAGGCAGGCGTTGCCCTTTATCCGCTTTGTCTGCTTTTATGCGTTTATCTGTTTGCCTGTCCGATTATGCGAGGATATGTCGGCGGTCAGCTTGGGCTGTGTGTGATTTATCATGCTGTAAAATTGCTGGTAAATATGTTTACCGTATTAAGCGCAGTTTGATGCCGAAATCGACAGAGCTTATCGCACTTCATTTTGCTATATCTTTAACGAAAATCAAGCTATAACTCCCTTTGAGCTCTAGAGATTTTCATGAAATTTCCCGAAGAGTTACTTGCCCCAAGGCCTGTGCTTAGTTGGTCTATAACTTGCTTAAAACTCTTTAAAGTATTATAGAAATTTACTAATGGGCATACTTAATTTGTGATCTAAAGGTCTTCTCTCTATATAGTCTGTAACTTCATTATATCTCTATAGATTTTTATGAAATTTCACATGGAGCTTCTACAAAGAACATTTGAGTTGTGAACCAAAGGTCTTTGCTATAATCCATCTACAACTTCCTTATACCTCTGTAGATATTCATGAAATATTATAGAAATTTTTATGAAATTCGTGAGCCAAAGATCTTCTCGCAATATGGCCTACAGCTTTATTATATCTCTATAGATTTTGCTTAAATTTTACACAGAGCTTCTACAAGGCATATTTAACTATTAACTTTAAGCTCTTTGATCTATTCGGTTAATAACCTCCTTTTACCTTTTGAAATGCTCATAAAATTTTACATAGAGCTTTACCAAAGGTTCTTGCTATATTCCATCTACAACTTCCTTATACCTCTTTGGATATTCATAAAATTTTACAGAAGTTTTCTACTGATTATACTTGATTCGTGATCCAAAGCTCTGCTCCCCTCATGGCCCATAACTTCCTTATATCTCCATAGATTTCTATGAAATTTTACAGAAACCTTCTCCAAATCATACTCAACTATTAACCCAAAGCTCTTTGCTTTATTCGATCTGTAACTTTTCTAAATCCTATAAGATTTTCATAAAATTTCACAGAGAGCTGCTACAGGGCATACCCAATTCGTTGCCCAAAGGTCTTTGCTATATTCGGCCCACAACTCAAATTACACACGCCACATTCCACCGCAAGCGGAATGCATGAGAAATACACGCACAGGCCGAGGCTAGAACAGATTTTAGTGGTCAGCGCGCGCAAATGGCAGCCACAGAAATTCGAGTGCCAAATACTTTTGGCTGACACAGATGTCAGAGTTGTCAACATCAAGCGAAGCGAAGCGGAAGCGGGGCGGGGAGGGGAAGGGAGAGGAGGAGGAGGAGGATTGGTCAGCACATTGAGCGAAGCAACAGACCACAAAGCGTTGCCTCAGCGTCGCCCACATTGTTCACTTTGTGCGGCTCATTGGACGCGACTTTATTGGCCTCCAAGCTGGAGTGACCTCTCCAGTCGCAGTCGCAGTCCCCGCCCCTTCCCATGCCCCCGTCTGCCTGCCTGCCCTGCTTGTTAACAGTTCTTAAAAAACTTTGTGAAAATTGCCTGTCATGCGTTTTATTTTCTCCCCGCGAGGGCCAAAAAAAGAGAAAAATTAAGACATTTAACGCTTTTTTCATTACCCATTGTCATTGCCCGCCATTAGCCACGCCCCCCGCCCACTCCTTCTACTGCTGCTGCTTGCGGTCTGCTGCCGGCAGCGTGTGGACCCAAGCGCAACTTTGTTTGTCCAGGCGACATGTCTCAACAAATCCTCCAGCTACAGCTCCAGCTCCAGCTCCTCCCCTCTCGCCTCTCCTCCTGTTGTTGTTCTTTTCTGTGGGTTTTCCCCGCTTTCCCAGCGTAATCGGTGTGCCTGTGTGTGCGCGTGTGTGTGTGTGTGTGTGTGGTGCGTGGAAATTTGATAAACTGCCTTGCGACTTCGACTTTATTGCTGTTTTGGCACAAAATTCTATTTTATTTTTATTTGCCCTGGCCAATTTTCGTTTTGGGGTTCCTTCGATTCTTTATTTTGTCTCGATTTTCTTCTCGATTTTTTTTCTCTCTCTCTTTCTTTCTTTTCTCCCCGCATTGTTAGTATATTTTTTATTTACTTTTATGTGTTTATTATTTGACGCTGGCTTTGGTACTTGGCCAGGCGCAAAATTGCGACATTTCGTGATGTTCTATGGCAGAATTTGGCGATGCGAGATGGGGGCGGGGAAGGGGCGTGGCGGAAGCCCAAAAAGCTTAAGAATTTAATTTGCTTAGATGAGTGTGTGGTGGATTTTGTTTCGATTGATATGGGAGCTGTTTTCGTCTGGAGACTTAGGCAAATAGAGAAGGGAAAGGAAGGAAGAGGGGGAGGAAAGATAGTGTGAGAATTGGGGAGAATACGAGACGAAAGCTTGAGATAGAGAAGGAAACAGGAGGCGCAGAATGGAAGAGAGGAAATAAGTGCAAGAGATATAATCGATACAAAAAGAGAGAAAATGAAGGAAAAGATAGTGTAGATAACAATAGATAGATGCAACCTGAACGAATATGGGAATAAGAGATTAGAAAGCAAATGGATAAATCAAGTTAGACAGATGAAGATGGTATAGACAGTATACGAGTTAGAAGGAAGAAAAGAGTGAGGTGAAGTTGAAGGAAGAAAGGTAGAGTTAGAATTGAAAGTAGAGACTAAGAAAGAGGAAAGAAAATGAGGGAGAGACAAGCTCCAAAGAGGTAAGGAAAGAAAAACTAACAAGGTCAATGAAAGGGATACAAAGATAAGGATTTGGAAAGATAAAGTGAGCGATAGAATTAGACAGAGAAGTATGCGCAATTCTACGCAAATTTTCCTTTAGTATTCGCGAATGTCTCTCTGTCTCATTTTGACGCTCTCTTAATTTACCCTCGCTGCATTTTCTTTTCTTTCTTCTTGGCTTAAATGAAATTTCCATTAATTATGCAATCGCTTAAGTCATTTAATCTCTCGAAGGGCTGCCACTTTGTGCAGACACAGCGCGAGGTTAACCCGCTCTGCTAGCTAGGGTTAGCCCAGCGGGCTTATACAAGGGGCAGACGCACTGCGCTGCGCTGCGCTGCCTGATGACTTCATTGTGGCCTCAGTCTGCAACTTGGCTAACTTGGCTAACTTTCTGTTGCCGTTGACGTTGCCGTTGCTGTTTCGGCTCAGAGACGCGCCCAGTTGTTAACAATTGGTTGGGGCTTTTTGTTATGCCAACAGCTGCAGCAGTTGCAACGACGGCGACGACGGCGACGACGACGAAGGCAACCGACCCGGGCACAATAATAAATAAACAGAGAGGCCACTTGAAATTGGATCGCCAAAAAAGGAAAATAAACAGAAGCGGCAAACTGAGACGGCTGAGACGGTGGCAGTCACAATAAACACAGTTTTCACTTTTCTGACACTTGACTTGTGCGTGTATGTGTGTGTGTGCGTGTGTGTGTGTGTGTGTGTCCAGAAGTCAGCAGAGCAGACCCCCTGATGATGTCAGAGAGGCAGAGGCAGAGGAACTACGTCAACAATAAGTCATAAATGAAAAGTGAAAATCGCGTAGAAAGTTGCGCAAATTCTTTGGCCTCCAAGCGCGAGGCGAGGGCTCCCCCTTCCCTTCCTGTGCCACATAACGGACTGGGGACTCCAACTCTCGAGATACAGTTAAATATTTGCTCGAGTGTCACGCTTCTTTACATCATCATCATCCGCATCCACATCATCCTCTTCGTCGTCTCTTTTATTATTATCACACATTATCATTGTCATCGAGCGCAGACAGAGAGACAGGGACAGGGAGAGGGAGAGGGAGAGTGGGGAGACTGCATCGCATCCTGCGTACGTTTTTGGGGACACACAACGCACTGGGTGAAATCGCAAGCGATCTATTTGTGCGAGAGCTCCATGGCTCTACGTGCTGCTTACGCCCAGTTGGTAAGTCGCTGCCAGATGACTTTGATGCAATCATTGAGCGCGTGCCAAGAGCAAGACAGACAGACTGGAAGACAGACTGGGAGATCCCGCAGAGATAACCACGTGGGCCCAACTGATATGGCCAGGAATGCCATGCAAAGCGTCGAACCTTTGTGACTTCTGCTTTCAATTTGTATCTAGCTTTGTTGTCTTTAAATCTTCAGAGTGTGTTTTTTTTTTTTTTGAAAAGGGGGTATCTTTTCTTGCCTGCGCTTTTCTTGGATTTGCCTGCATTTGTTTAGCATAAATTTCTAGAGCCATCGTCAAATGTCGCATTCGCTTGCGGTTTCGTTTGGGTTTTCCATGTAATTTATGCCGGGTTGCTCTTGAGGAGGTCAAAGCAGCGAGGTAAACCCAAGTCAAAGTAGGCAACATGAACTATGTAAATGTAGGAGGTCTATGGGGAATTCTTTGCGCAAATAATTGGAGCAGTTCGAGCTTAAACTACAGTGGAATGCGCTGCAGATGGGTTAGGCATATGCGGAGTGTAGGTAAATGGAGAGAAAGGGTTTCAAGATAGTGTGGAAATATTATTGACTAGGGATTAGAAAAAGAACAGAATTGAGAGCATAAAGTCGAGGAAATATTACGATACTGAATAAGTAACGATAGCTACAGTGGAGCAAACCCACGGTAGAATACCCTGCGCACAATTTCGAAGTGCCGTTCCAAACATGCTATCATTCAGCTGACTAAACAAACATGCTATCATTCAGCTGACTAAACAGAAAGTCTTAGCTATAAGTTATCAATTTGTAGAGGATGTTGATACTAAGCAAGATCCGCCTATGGTATACAGAAAACTGCCTATGAAATTTGATGTCTCTAGCTTTTATAATAACTTAGATACCGATATTCAAACGTACAGACGGACAGTCAGACGGACATGGGTTAATCTACTCGGCTAGGAATTCGGAACAGAAATATGTATATATACTTTGTGGTGTCCTCTTATATACATTGGTCTAAAGCTAATACACCCTATTTGAACCTTTTTCCTTTCAAACTAAACTTTTATTTCTTCACATTTCAACGCACTAATAAAAACAATATAGACTGTAGCTGTTTCGATGGCTTAAAGTTTTAGTAATAGCCAATAAAACCTAATAAAATAGGCTCAGTTTAGGCACAAAATTTAAAGCTTATCAGGTGTCGCAGTCTGCGCTAGCTATATACAATATATGTATATATAATATGACAAAGTATGAGCCATTAAGGCGACGCCTGAAACCCTCCGAATGTGTCACATGAGCTGCAATTTGGGTTTCACTCTGGCAAGCATAAGTTAACCATTTATATGTGCCCATTTCATGGCATGGCTCGCACTGACAAGGGATGCCACAGGCACAGCAGTGGGGAGAGGGGAGGCTGCTTCCAAGGACTCGCAGGCAGGTTTCTGCTTCTCGGGGGCGGCATTTAAATAAACAATGTGCACTGCTTTAAATTTATGCGCATATCAAGCTGACAAGGTTATGAAAATGCTAACACAGCCAGACGGGACGGGACTGTCGAGACTTTCTGTATATATATATATCTCTGGCTGCCTTACGCTTCCTCCCTCTCTTCCTTCTTGCTCAGCTCATCTGCTGCTTAGACTTTGCTGCCTTCCTGCCTTCCTTCCTTCCTTCTTCTCACTGTCTACATTTGGATTTTCGGCAATTCCCAACCATCAGGTGTATGCGTCACACGGCTGATTCACCCGCCCCTGCCCAATCCCCCCCTCTGCCTCATTCGCCCCTAGTGTCGGCTGTGGCATAGCCGTCTGTTGTAAATATTCCGAGCATAATTGAAATGTAAATTTTATGAGAGTTTATGCAAACAAATTTGTGGCACAGAGACAAAAAGTGCAAAGCTCTTAAGACCTGCCATGGGACTCGGGTTTTGCGCTAAAACTAGCTAGAGAAACACACACGCACACACACACACACACACACACATGTATGAAAGGTGATATCCATAGTCAGGTTTAAAGTTTGAATGGAAAAGTGCTAGAAAACTTTGAGTATGAATAATATCTGCAATTTAAGATGTTAGTAACTAAGTAAAACTATCTTTTTCCATAGGCAACGCCGCACATAACCTATAAAAACGCACATAACCTAAATAAACAAGGAATATCTTTGAGTATGAAGCTTTCACTTGCAAAAATATTGAATATATTATATTTTAAATCTTCCAGTTACTATATATTATTTCTCTGCAAGTCCTATATAATTTTCTTTATGTGACCTTAACCTCAAATTTGATATATTTTTGAATTTAGTGCATTTTATAGATTAACATAAGTATTACATCTAATCGTAATTTACCGGTAAAATAGATCAACTTCTAATAGACTCTATAGCATTTCCATGGCTAAACCATAACCTCAAACTTGTGTGTCAAGTGATTCCGTATTCAAACATAGCCTCAAACTGAAATAATTATTAATGTAACCCTATCCCGTTAATATGTTACAAATATCAAGTCATATGCTGAACTCCTACTTCGTATTGTACGGCCATAACCTCAAAGACTTTCACTGGTTCAGCCATAACCTCAAACAGCAAAGCGTTGCTAACTGAGAGCTAAAACAATTTGCATAGCTTTTAAGTTGGATCAATTCTATGTAGACTCTATATAAGCCTCCTGACCCTATTCTAACCTCAAACTTGAGAATTGAATTATGCCTCATTTAACCATAACCTCAAACTGGAAAATCCATTGACTTAACCTCACTTTCTTTTCATATGCCACAAATATCACAACTTATGCTTAACTTAGTCGCATCACATTCAACTGCTTATCTCGTACCCCCTGATTTCTGATTTCACTTGTTCAGCCATAACCTCAAACAGCAAAGCATTGCTAACTGCATAGCTTTACAGTAAGTTGAATCAATTCTACAAAGACTCTATATAAATTCCCTGACCCTATTCTAACCTCCAACTTGAGAATTGGTTAATAAAATCTTATTCCTCATTTAACCATAACCTCAAACTGGAAAATCCATTGATTTAACCTCACTTTCTTTTCATATGCCACAAATATCACAACTTATGCTTAACTTAGTCGCATCACATTCAACTGCTTATCTCGTACCCCCGTCTGATTTCACTTTGTGCAGCCATAACCTCAAAACGGCAAAAACGTTGCGAATTGCAAACATTAACGATATGCATAGCTTTTGTTTGTTTGTGTGTGTGTTTTGGCCAATAAAAACGCTGCATACTATTTGCAAAATGGCTTTCAGGTATTACACTTTTTTATGGCCAACCTGCGGTTACACACGGGGCTAAGCCGTAGCCCGTAGCCCAGGCAGGTTCCCCCTACAGACGTGACTTTGGCTGCATTTTTGCGCTGCCTTAAGATAAGGGACGATGCGGGTGGGTGCGACGCCTTTGCCGTTTCATAAGCCACCCCCCACCTACTCCCTCCATTTTGGGGGGGTCGTCGCTTCCTCGTCCCGTTTGCGTGCATAAAACGCAGCTTATTAAATTTTGCTCGATTTTAATAAGCAACATTCGCGCAAGTTTTTATTTCATTTCGTTGGCTCATTTCAGAAAAAAACATTCCTAGAAACAAAGTACAAAACGCAGCGGCAATTATGTGTGTTTCCCCCCCCCCACCCCCCTTCCCTTCCGCTAAGTAAAAACACTTTCAGCTGCCAACGTCGACGTCGACGGCGGCGGCTTTTTAATGAATTTTTCACGCGCGCTTTGCAATTGAAGCTCATTTTGCATAGGCACGTTTTTCCGACTCTCCCCCTCCCCCTCCCCCTCCTCCTCCTCGTTGTTGTTGTTGTTTCCAGTTTCCATGTTGTTGTTGTTGCTGTTGCCGTTGTTAAGCTGTTTGCCGCGCATGAAAGCGAAAACTAGCGAAACTAAAATGTTATTACGTATACGCGCAGTTAGCCCGCCGTCCGCTACAAAATTTGGGTCAATTTTTTTGTAGATTTTTCCCAAAAAAAAAAAACGCTTTACGCGCCTATGCAAAACATACGCAGACACAGTTCAATGACTTCAATTTTACAATAAAATTAAAAAAAGAATGAAAAAAAAAACTTGTTTCAACAAAAAGAGCAAAAGCAGAAGAGGCAGCAGAGGCAGCAGAGGCAGCTGGCGGCATTTTTGGCAACCCTCAAGTCGCCCTGTTTGCGAAAACGAGTTCACCAGCCTATTCTCTACCCGCCTTTTAATTGTTATTATTATTATTATTATTTCTCTGTGGCTGTTTCTGTTTTTGTTGGCTAACAAATAAAACATAAATGAGCTGCGTTTTGTGGCCTAATTAGTTTCACCTGTGTCAACGTGCAAACAAAAGACCGCAACAGAGCCCGCACAGAGCCCGATGCCTCCAGTGCCAGAAGGAAGAAGCTTGTTAATGAAGAAGACAAAGCGTTGTTACCCTGTATCGCATAAATAATACAAGTGAGTGGAGAGAGAGAGAGAGAGAGAGGGAAGAGAGAGTGGGGGGGGGAACAACTTGAACACCTTATAAAGTTGTTTTCTGTTTCAAAGAAGACGATTGTAAGTGCAATTTCGAAAAGAAAAGCCACACAATCTAATTGACTGAAAAGAGGAAAGAGTGCACAAAGTCGTGAGAGATTGCCTGTACATATGTCTATATAATATATATACCCACATAAGTTTGTATGCACATTCTACCGGAAAGTGATTCATGAACTCATGAGCCAAGGCCACCTCACTGTGTGGGCGAGTGAAGCGTTTGATAAGCCATGGCGCTGGCATCTAAATATGACTTATTACAACGGCACGACAGAGAGAAGAGAGGGAGAGAGAGAGAAAAGAGAGAGAGAGAAACGATTTTCTGCTTCTTCAAAGATCTCGCATTATGCTGCCATAGACTAGCAGGAATGCCGGAAAAGCTAGAATAGCTAATGATTTGCATGCTGATCTTTGCATATGAGAATATCTTCTTTAGCGAACTTACTTGTATGAGCTGCAGAATTGAGCTTAAGATTCTATATGCGGGTCTTAGCAATAACCTTAATTATCTATAGCTTTTGTATAACTTTTCTGTGCAACTTATAAGCTCTTCTTAATAGAACTGTTTAAAGCTAGAGCTGAAAATCTCTTAGCTTCTTAAAATGAATACGCTTTTTAAGAGTTTCCCTTTTCATAAAGTTCTTTTATCTTGAATTTGTATTACTTTTATCTGGCTTCTTATAGAGCTTGACAGCTTTTTAGATAACACTTTCTATACATTTAACAAAGGCTGAAGTTTTCTTAGAATTTTAAAATAGATGCGGTTAAACAGGAGTTTCCCTTTTCAAGAACCTCTTTTAACTTAATTAACTATTCCTAATTACCTTATTTTACTTTCTTTAATTTCTTATCTTGTTTATCTATTACTTGTATTTAACTTTTCTGTAAAATTTGTAAACTGTCTTTAAGCTCAGCTAAAGCAAGTTTTCTATATTCAAAAACCTCTCTTATCTATTATAATAATTTTAAAATATATTATCAAATATTTTAATAAATATCTTTTATGTTTTCTGGACTCTCACAATTTCAAGACATACTTTCAATTATTTTGATAACTTACCATACCAAAGCCAACTTACCTAAAGCTATCCAATGCTGTCTATCATTTGATTAGCTCTCCCATTTGGGCAATTCCAGCACGAAGCACTTAGAACTTCCCATCGAAAGTGATTAGTACAGTGATTTGCACCCTCAGAAAAAATACCAGAAAACAAGAAAACAATAATAAACAATGCATAGAGAGAGAGAGAGAGAGAGAGGGAGCACCGATTGCCAGACTCATGTGCGGTTCCATTGGCGCTTCCTGGAATTGTTTACCACCTTCGCGGCGGGTAACCAGCAGATCGCTGTACCGACGCGTCGGGCCTCGTCACCGTGGCTCTTGGTCAGCTAACCCATAAAAATAAAAAGTCGAGGCTTCTGAGAACGACAAGAACCAGTCGAGTCGACCCAGTCACAAGCGCGAATGAATAACACAAAGCACACAAACAAATAGCTAGGCTAGACAACGGGGGCAGGGTAAGGGGAAGGGGCGTGGCAGCTTATGGAAAAATGTAAATTATTGAACAGAATTAATTCAATGTTCAAGTCACACGTTTTACGTGCGAGAAAGACAAACGTAAACAGCGCATAGAATACCAAGAATAAAATAAACAAAATTGTCCAAAAACGACGTGAGCAAACCGAAGAATGACAAAAACACAAATGAACATGAAAACGTAAAGCGTAAAGCGAAAACGAAATCAAAATGAAAGCGAAATGAAACGTAAAGTCAACTTTTGATTTCATTCTAGCTGATTTTGAATTCAAGCAGCGAGGGGAAAGGTAGGGAAGGGAGGTGACGGGTGAGGGCTGAGGGCGAACAAAACTATAAACATTCACTTTCTATGCGACTGTCTGTGAAAGAACCAAGGGGGGATTATGGGGAGGGGGAACTGTCGACAATTGTTGCTATTTTTATCGCCTCTGCTGGGTCGCTGCTAATTGCGTAGGCGCTGCCCGGAATGACCAAGTAGACCGTATAGTTCTGGCAATACAGACGCCACCTGACACCCGCTACCCGCTACCCGCTTAGGCCCTACCGGAACTGGTCGCTTCTAGGTGAAGGTCGCCGCACACGCTATTCTCTCTTTGTGGTTCTCTCTTTTGCCTTCGTCAATGATTAGTTTGATTTTTTCGGTGCCTACAAATGAAATTTTTTTTTAGAGATTCTGGGAGAATGCTTAGGTAAAAAGGGGACGAAGAAGAAGGAGAATGGTAAAGGGAAATAAACAGAAAAGTTAGCATTAAAAGGAAGCAGAGAGAGAGAGAGAGGATGAGCGAAAGAGATCTCGTTAATTTGATTATAAGTCCATTATATTTGGTACCAATCAGTTTGATATATGGCATAGCTGCCAAAGAGATTATCTCTATATTGTCGTTAATTCACAAGATATTAAAATGATACCTCACAGATTTAATATTTATGTTGTTTTTCAAATGTTGTTTAAATTTCAGCTTAATTAAACTAATATAAAATATGAAAAAATAAGAAATATTTGCTATCTGGTGTTTGCTATCAAGTCGATTTATGGTACAGTTGTCGAATGGATTAAAATATCGAAACAAAATTGCACAGATTGAATATTAATGTTGTTTTACATATGTTTTTAAAATTTCAGCTTAATCAAACGATTCTTAAATATGGAAAAATAAGAAATAATCCTTTCAAATACGGATTTTCTAATAATAAACATTTATCACAGTCTTCTTCCAACTTACCATAATTCTTACAATATTTCTATCAGTTCCTACAAATTTCAGCATTTTCAAAATACCACAAAATATAAACATCTAAGAAATAATTAGCTAAGTTTGCCACAAAAAACCGTTTTTTATAATACTAATATATATATTTATATATAGACAATTCAGCTATTCCCCACTGAGATAAATTTCCCAAGAATGAAACTGTCTGTTCTGCACTTTAAAAAAAAGAATCCCCCGCTTAGCTCCCACAACATTTATGCGTAATCTACGTAATCTGCAATTTCATGTTGCGATAAGCCTCAACAAATGTGTAGTTCGTGTCTTTCGTGTCTTCTGCGAAGAAACAACGAAGAAGATTCCGACAAAGAGACAGAGAGAGAGAAGAGGCAAAACGCAGACGCCAAGTGCAAATTATATAGTATTAAAAAAAAAACAGAAACAGAAAAAAAACAAACGTTGTCGTAGCTAAAGTGCTTTTAATGTTTATTAATTATGCAATTAAATGTTGCCTGGTCATTTAATTGTTTAATATAAAAAGCTTTGCTGCCGACTAAGTTGGCAATGTTGTTGCTGTTGCTGCTGCTGCTGCTGCTTCTGCTGCCTTTGGTCTCTGCGGTTGGGCCGTCTTCTTTCAAATGACGCTCTAATGCGCATTTAATTTGACACTTTTGGCCTGACTTTTGACACTGGATGGATCTGTGGAGTAGTACGTAGTAGTAGTGTGCCTCGTGCTGCCTCGTGGCGGTGGCTAATGGGCGCCCCAGCCATACACTCTCTTAGCCAATGTGCGGGGCAAATTATGTCAGCTAATTATTTAGTTAACATCGACGACGACGACGGCCACAAAAAGCCAAGCCGCACACAAAACGCCACGAAATGCCAAACAATTGTGCGCAATTTTTCTATTCATTGAGTGGAAATTGTTTTTGTTCACTTCTCTTCCCCCCCCTCTTCCTCTATCTTTCTCTCTCTCTCTCTCTCTGGGTGTATATAATTTTCAAGACCCTGAGCCCGGCGAGCGCGCAGGTTCCAAGGTCAACGTATTTAGCATTAGTTAGATGGGCTGCTCCGTGTGCTCCGCATGCATTAGAAAAGCACGAAGCGGCACGGAAGACGTCACGTCAGCAGCAAGGCAGAAGATTTCTTCTCGATTCTCTTACGGTTTGCTCTTTCGGTTTCTGTTTCGGTTTCTTTGGCTTTTGCTTTTGCTTTTTCTTTTGTTCTGGTTCTGGTTGTGGGCTCAGCCCAAAGCTGCTGCTGCTGCTGCTGCTGCCGCTGCTGCTGTCCCCAAGGCCATATAAATTATGATAATCATAAGAATTACTTGTCTCATACAATTTTTCGAGCTGCCACCCCCCACTGCCCCTCTCTGCGCCCCTCTCTGTGCCACCCACAAGCCGCATCGCTGCGTTACATAACGAACAAACGAACGAACAAACCGCAAAAAAGAAAAGGCAGCGATGGCAGCGAAGGCAAAGCCAAAGGCAGCGCGCTTAATAAATATGTGAGAATTTTCAATAAAATACTAAAGTATACAATACCATCGTTTGGTCATGGACTTCAAATATTTTACGTGCTTCTTTACGTGCTTCATTTCGAATTTAATGTTAGCGATTGACTTTCCCTTTTCTGTACATTGTATACCCTGCGTGGCCAAGCGAAATGATTATGATGGCAAGTGGGGTAGTTTTGGCTGGTGCAAATGTGCGGGCAACAGGTTGCAACACGTATATATATTATATCTACATTAATAGTTTTTGCTGACTTTCATTTTGGAAATTTTAAATATTTTTTGAAAATATTAATTTTAAAATATATTCGAAAATGAAAATTTTGTTTGTTGCTTCAGCTTGATAAAACTTAAAAAAAAAAACTGTTTTCTTCGAGTCGATTTTGCGTAAAATTACAGAAAATAGAAAATAATATATTTATTTAAAATTGAAAGCAGAAAATTATAGACAAAAATTATTAACACCTTTCAAAAAATATTAAAATTATTTTTAAAAATTTGAAATATAAAAATATGTAAAAATATTGCTCCAAATCGATAAAACTAATGAAAATATTGAAAAAATTAGGCTGAAAAGATTTTCCGACTAAATCTGTTAAAAATGAAGAAAATAAAAAAAATTAGTTAGTGCAGGGTAGTCAACAGTCGTGTGCATGTGCACATAGTGTATCCCACTGTATTTGTTCTTCTTATTTATTCTGCACGGGATTTCCTCGCAGAGCTTACGAATTGATGAATGTTCTTTAGTGCGCACTCCGGATGGCAATTCAAATGAAATATTTTCCGCCTCCCCCGCATCGAATGCATTTCAATGAAACCAAAGTCGCGAGTTACGATAAGCTCGCTTTTGCGGGGCTAATGCTACGTGCCACATTGATGGACTACCAAGAATGACAGTTAGCCAGTTTAGACTGAGGAAAGACAGAGAGCGAGCGAGAGAGAGAGGAAGTGGTGCAGCAGGGCAATCGACACGTGTGAGTAATGTGCTAATACTGCCCTGATTATTAGTCATGGGTTCAGGTAGGGTGTTTGCTACAGAAATTTTAAATTTAATTATTTTACATTTATAAAAACTTTTAGAGCTTTGAAATTATAGTCTAGGCTCTTAAATCGTTAAACTATCTTAGCATTTTTTGTTTTATTTTTTTTAACTACCAGTTTAAATTTGAAACACATTTTTTTTCAATTATTTCCCTTCACAAATTGACTGAAATATTAAATATATAAAATTTTTAATTTATTCTTTTTTATATATTTATAGATATATTTAATTAAAACTAAATAAAAATTATATAGAATTATTTAAAAAAAATTATTTCAATAAATTATTGTTAGAGTTCTTAGGTCTTTAAGCAAAAAATTTTTTAAAATTTTAATTGAATTATTAAAATATTAAGTAAAAATCTGAAATACTTTCATAAATCTTTTTCTATATTTTAAATACCAATCCGTATTATTTTTCCACATCTTTTTCCATATTCAAAGGACAATTTAACCATTTGTTGCCTTGACAAACCGAAAAAAACGCGACAACGACAAACCAGTCGATTCGAAAGCGTTTAACATGTTAAATATGCAATGCATCCGCAGTGCCACGCCCTGATATACCATGTTAGCTGTCGCTAGCTTCCCCGCAACCTCCTCCTCCTTTCCCACTGGGGCCACTGTGGCTCAATCAAATCGTTTGCAAATCGTTTGCGATACATTTTCGCATTTTTTATTCAAAGCCCATCGGCAAGTGCAGCTTTTGTGTCATGTTCGACATCGATGGAGATGGACAGCGACGTGGTTGATGATGACCAGGATGACGATAACGATGATAATGATGATGATTATGATGACGATGATGATGTTGTTGTTCTTATTGATGATGTTTGGCTTTTTCTTTTGCGCTTTTTTGCGCCGCTTTAAATTATTAAATCCATCGCCGCTGACAGTTGACAAAACAAACGGAGAAAGACAACAACAACAACAAGCTGGGTGACAACTCTGGCTGCCCCAAAAAAAGAGAAAAAGAAGAATGACAGAGTCTGCTCTAAAATAAAATATTGCATTGCGAGGCGAGGCGAGGCGAAATTGCCTGGGCCACAGACCACACGCTTGGCATATGAAATGATTTGTGCCCATTGTTCGATTGTTCGTCGTCCATGTCGATGGCGCGTATTGATAATTGAAATCAGGCATGAAATCACTGCGGCCACTTGAATTATGGCGTTTGCCTGGCGCTTTTGTTCTCGCCAAACTGCCGACAGGCGACTGCCGGTTGCCGGTTGTCGGTAGCCAGTTGATTGCCACGCCCCCTGCCCCCGCCTACACCTCTCACTGTGCAACTGTTTGGGGCGGGGGAGCAGGTGAAATTTGCATAACAATTTAAAATTCTTGCACAGTAACGAGCTGCCTGCTGGCTATGGACACTGGCATTGGCTTAGCTGCACAGAAGGATGCTTTTGGCCTGCCTCTCTCTCTCTCCCTCTCTCTGTCTCCCTTGCAGCCTGATTGATTGCCCGCACGCGCTGCACTTCGATTGTTAACAAATTCCCCGGCAGTCCGGCAGATTCAGCTAGGTAATTAAAATTCTCGCTTTTTCCTGCCATGGCACGATTAGAGCTAGTTCCAATTGTTCGTGCTTTGGCTTGGTTCGGACTTAACCATTCGCTGCATTGACTCATCTCTGGCAGAGAGCAGAGTGAAGTATAGTACACACTGTTTATGTTGACCATATGTGGCCTGGGTTGGTAACTCATGCCTTTTCCATGCCATGCAGCGTAGTCAGTGATTCATTGGGGCAAACAGTCGAGTCAAGTGGATTGAACGAATCTTGGCAGCTAAGTAGAAGAGTTAGATATATGAAATTTTTGGAATTATATTGTATAAGCTATGAAGAACTTGGAAATACTTTGCATTTGCCTCTATATAACTTCGTTTGGTTCGTTTGATCAGTTCTAGGAAGTCCTAAAAGCTAAACACATGAAATTTGGGTTTGAGATAGATGAAGCTAGAGGAAACTTAGTCAGAATATATATATGAGGATATATATGTTAGGATCATCTTTAAACCATAACAAACAACAGTCTGAAAGGTCTTACACTGTTACTACACAGCTTAAATGAGCTGATCTCTTGAAAACTATACTACAAGTATGAAATTTAGTTTAGCTACTCTTTATACAAAAATCAACTCAGTTATGTGATTTTAAATCCAAATAAAGTCACAAACAGTTACACAAACTCATAACAAACTCTGCAGAGAGTGTGTGAGAGAGAGAGAGAGAGAATGAGCTAGAGAGAGAGAGAAGTTTCCCATAGCAAGTTGCTTTCGTTTGTTTACAGCTTCCTCTCGTCTTTCTCTCAATTTGCGCTCTAAGGCAATGTAATTAGTCTGTACACACATGCTTTTAATGTGTATATAAATAGTAGACACACACACACACACATCGATAGATATGTTTGTGCATGTGCATGAGGGGCTACTGCACAAGTGTCCATGTCCGTCTCTATTTGCTTTGCCTTGCCTTGTGCGGCAACTATTTGTTTAGACAATGCGCTCGCGTAGTGCATACGTGGCGAATGCGTAACCTTCACACAGCTCTAACTGCGCGCGAGTCTCTCTGTGTGTGTGTGTGTGTGTGTGTGTGCGTGTGCGTGTGTGTGTCTCTGTTCTCGCTTGGAGAGCAAAAGAGCAGAGCTCGCTAACCCACATCGGACGGCAATGATGATGAGACCAAATGCCGCGACATCGCTTGTCTCGCTCGCCGCAATTTGCTCGGAAAATAATACGTAGATGATGTTCTACTCAGTGTGTGTGTGTGTGTGTGTGTGTGTGTGTGTGCGTGTAGTTAAGAGTTATTGCGTGTACTGTGGGCGTTCTTGCTGAAGATGCTGGCTTGTAATCAGCTATACTCTGGCATCAAAAGTAATTACAGAGTGCTTTCAGTTAAGGGCTGGGAAAGGGTTGCCACTTATGAGTCTAGGGGGTTATAGGAAATAGTTATATACATAGATATATATAATAGAGATAGGCTTTATACAAATCTGCAGCAGCTTGCTTTATATATCTCCATAATTCATCTTTAAGCAATCACCTAGTAAGCTCCCCTTCTAATTACTTACAAACTGATCTAAAATCTTTCCATATCTCAGCTCCTTCCCCCTCCCCCCTAGGGAAATATCCCACTAAATATTACTGCATATATACTCGGTTGTAACTGTTTTGCAAACAACTCATGTCAAGTCAAGCAGAAAACACGCGCGCTCAACATTGCGTATACGCATTTTATCTGCTGCACTTTGGCATTACGTATACGCCGCGTCAGCCAGTGTATGATTCCACCTGTGACTACCTAGTCGCTTCCGGTATGTATGTATAGCTGATCAGGTTGATCAGCTGATCAGCAAATGACAAGAAGTTCGTCTAGGAAATAAAACCCCAAACTGAAGCGAACAAATGTCAAAAACTACTTGAAATTGCTTTAGCTCTGGTCAGCAGCAACAACGAGAACGAGAACGAGAACAACAGCAGCAACAACAACAACAGCAGCAGCAACTGTTAGGCCCATTAAAAGCCACGACAATGAAGCATCGAAAACATCGAGAAGGTTGACGACGACGACGACGACGACGGCAAATTATCGCCGACAGTTTTCACTGCGAAACGACTAGCTGGAAAAGCAATAACAAAAACAATAGCAACAACAACAGCAGCAACAACAACTACAACTACGACGACGACGAGCAGGAAAAAAGTGTTGCTTACGTGATCGCAGCCGGGACTGTGTTCTCTGTCTGGTAAAGATTTACACGCCTGACCTTGGGGCGAAAATCTTGCTGCAATCTTCGATAATAAAATTAAATATAATTGCGGGGCTGTAAAAGCAGCAGCAGCAGCGGCAGCAACAGCAACAAATACACAAACTGCCAATCAAATTGTCAGTCAAGTGGAAAAGAGCAAAAACTGCAGCAAGGGTGAAGAGAGGGGGCGGTGGGCGATGGGCGGGGCCGAAGAAATTTTCACAAAAACTTCTCATTGCATTGAGAGATGATGCAGAAACAAACGAACGAGTGCAGGCAGCGAAACTTGGCAAACAGCACAAACACACACACTCGCACACACACACACACACACACACACGCGCGCTGAGTGAAAAGACCTTGAAATGCTGCTGGGCTGCAGCAACAACAACAATAACAACAACAACAAATGCAAAATCACCCTGGAACAGCAACACGCAAACTTAGAACCGAAACAAGCGAAACGAAACGAAACAAATCGACGGAGACGTCGACGACGACGACGACGACGACGACGACGCAGCGTGCTCTCTCGTCCAGCAACAGTAATTATATCAACAACAACAACAACAATAGAAACAACAACATCAGCGCTAAGATGTTGTTAAAAATATAAAGAAATAAACAAAAATATTTGCAAGTATTTTTTCATTCATTCAGCAAGCGATCAAGCGGCAGCTAAATATGAAAAACACTTTCAAGGCCAAGCAGCAGCCCTAGCCCTAGAATAGGGCAAGAAGGGTGGTTAGCGGTTTTCCAGCCAAACTTGCAGAAGTTTAAGCTGCCAAGTTTTTCCACCAAGCAAAGAGCTGCGCTTCGATTTAATATCAGCATTTTCATTTTGCTTAATTTTGCTTAACTGATCAAGATTAGTTGAAGAAATTTAGATTCAAAGACCAAATACAAATATTTATGGGTTATCATGTGGATACAGTCATGGTCATATGATTAGTAACAAAAATATTTATATACAAAAATCAAATTTTTTTTATGCAATTTTATTATGAAAAATAAAAAACTAAAATAACATTTTTTTAAGCCAATGATGTGAGCTTCTAGATAAGACAAAGACATTTCGAATTTGCATTAAATGTTTATTAAAAAAAATTTTAAAAATCAAAAAAATAAATATATATTTTTTTTTAAATTTTCATATAAATTTTTTTTAGAAAACCTACAAGTTTTTTATTTTTCTAAAATTTTTAAATGCTCTAATTTTATTTGTATAAACTATAAATTTATTTTTCAGATTCTTCTTAACTTAGCATAATTTATTTGCCTGATGTACTTGCTTTACTTAACTTTTTATAGCTAGCTTTTAGCTTTTATTAAGTTTCTAGATATTTTTAAAATTTTTAAAATGCTTGTATTTCTTTTAATTCTTATTCCTAAGTGATCTTCCTCTGCCCTCCTTAACATATTTAACATTACTTCCACTCCAAACTTCCCTTCCTTTTTTTCTTTCTTTCTTTAAAAAAATGTTTCGTATATTAAAAAATTTCAAGCTATGCGCAAAATGCAACCAAGTTTAGGTTGTTTTTTTTTTTTTTTTTTTTTTTTTTTTTTTGAAAAAAACAAAAACGGGTTACAGATCAGTTGAACTGTGGACCGAGTGCGGCCTGATGAGGCTGTGGATGAGGCAGTTGTGGGGATGGTCAGCTTCGTGGGCAACGGATGGTGGTGGCGTTTTGGATTTAGTACTATCTTCATTAGAAGCTCAAGCGAGCACGCACACAGCTAGCGAGAGCAAGAGAGAGAGAGAGAGAGAGGGAGAGATAGAGCGAGAGAACAGAGAGCCAGAGCAGCGACGACGTCTCAGATAAGCCGAGGCTAAGCGCGCCGACTGAGCAGCGACGCGACGCGATGTCGTCGCTGTAATGGAGAAGCAGACGTCGCCATCGTCGTCGTCGTCGTCGCCATCGTCGTTGTCGGTCTTATGGCGCAGTAAAGATTTATTTTCCATAGTCGGCTCGTCCCGCCCGCTCATTGTCGTCATCTATAAATGTACGAACAGCTTCTAATGTACGAGCATTTTAGTTTTCAGTTCGCAGTTCTCTCTCTCTCTCTCAGTTTCTGTTTCGGTTTCTGTTGCTGTTTTGCAATAAGTTTTTGTTGCCATTGCCATTGCTATTGTTGCTATTTTTGTTGTTGTTGCTGTTGCTGTTGCTGTTATTGTTCTTGCTGTGTGAGAACTGTTGTTGTTGTTGCCCCCTCCTTCCTCCTCGTCGTCGTCGTCGTCGTCGTAGCACTTTTGCCCATTTGACCGCAGCTCTAAATCATGTGACTTTTTTAGTGGTCTCTCTTCATTCCATGCCCCCCACTCGCTCCCTGGCTCTGCCTTCCACTCACTCGACTGTTTTCCATTTTGAGTTATGCGAATTTTGGTCATTTAGTGAACACAACAACAGCAGCAACAACAACTTGGCCAACAATGCACTTTGTTAATTCTGATGAGTTCTGATGAGTTCTGAGTCGCAGTCGCAGTTTGGCTAAATTGTTGTGGGGGCTTTTGGGGTTTTGTTGTTGCGCTCAAATTGCGGGAAAGTTCTCTCGATGTGGGCTATGAGGTAGTTGGGTTCGAGGGGGCTATGGAAGGGGGGATATCCTGTAAGCTTATGAAGTGAAGGGAATGAGGATTGAAAATGATTTGAAAAGTTTACAGAGCTATGCAAATTAAATCGCGAATTGCTGAAGGGATAAAGAATATGTATACCCTGTGGTAAAGCAATGTAGTAGGCTTATATACTGCAGCGTGCACTTAAGTATACCCTGTAGTATTTTTTATAATATATTATGCACTTCAAAATGAAATAGGAGAATACTTTGTAAGCAAACAAATATCTTGTAGCTGTTTCTGCAGTAGTTAAATACCCTGTTATTGCCGCTGAATGGAACCCTATAAACCCTTTAAAATACACTGCAATATACCCTGTACTAAGCCCAATAATATACCCTGTAATATACTCTTAAATATACCCTGTAATATATCCCGCTATACTCACTTTAACATGCCCTCAACCTGCAGTTTTCTGCAGCACTTCCTGTTGCACACCCTGCAGTACACCCTGTAGTCTTTCCATTAGATTATTCTACTAACTTTACCATATAGAATACCCTGTAGTATACCCAGCTGTGCATACCTCATGGTAACAATGCTATGAAACCAAATAGATTGCTGATACTTTAAACTAAGTGAAGCAGGAAGTAAAATTTCTAGCCAAAGCTTTCTCCTTTTGACTGCATATCTTTCTCTCTCTCTCCCTCTCTCTTTCACTTCATCTATCTCGCTCTAAGTGACATTGCACATGCGGTGGCCTTTGAAACTCTTGTAACATGGCAGCTAACCACAAACACAAACGATACGAAACGAATGAAATTATAAAGCCAAGCGATGCGACGCGTTGCGATGCGATGCGATGCGATTGAATGAAGACTTGGCTGGCTAGAAAGCAGCTGGCTGGCCTTGGTTTTAGCCAAGCCAAGAATATGCTGGCTAAAGAATGACGTTGAATATGCAAAAGGCCAAGTTGACAAAGAACAAGAGCACAGGCGGCGGCGGGAAGTTGTCACAGCGAGAGGCTACACTCTCTCTCTCTCTCTCTCTGCGAGGGAAGCAACCGCGGAAGAAAAGCGAAAAGAGCTGGAAAAAAGCTAAGCATAATTAATAAATTTTATTACTGCATACCCAATTATTTCAAAGTTTTATAGAGAGATTATTAGGGTTAGAGGTAGGGTATACACTGGGCCGCTACTTGGCTGCATTGGCCACGTTTCGTTAGCCCGTTTATGAATGCATATTTCAAGCTTAATCCCAAAGTGGCAAAACGAGAATGTCGCAAAGATGTTTAGCGACTTTTGGCAGCCTCCAAGTTCGCCACCAAGTCCAAGTCCAAGTCCAAGTCCTTCAAGAGGAGAAGGAGAAGGGGTAGCCTCATCAGCTCCCAGTGAATTGCTCTGGTTTTGGACTGGCAACTGGTTTGGCATAGGCAGCGGCTGCCTTAATCGAGTTCATCATTCTTCATTATTGTCGCCACGGTTGCTATGATTCGACTGCTTAATTTAATGCCGCCTGCCAGTCGCTCTGTCCGTCTGCCTGTCCGTCTGTCTGTCCGTTTGTCTGTCCATTCTGCTGCTGCATATGCATGATTAAGAAGCGACCGACGCGTCGAAGGTCAACAAGTGCCAAGAGGAATATTGGTGCCTGAAAACTGGACGTCGCACAATCTTTAATGGAAATTTTAATAATTGCACAAGGTCAACCAGGAAGCAGTCGCCGCAGAAACCGTAGCCGTATTAGCCCCATAGTACCAGTTGCGGTTTGGCCAGCTTTCAGCTTTTTTGCCTTTCCATTTTAGCCGTTTCTCGCCGCGTCTTAAGGCAATAAAATTTCAAATTTACGCAAAACCATTGCAGACCTGATCAAAATCAACCTGGCCACCTTGGGGCAACTGATGTGGAGAAGAAACTGAAGAACTTGCTGCAAAAAATATTCTAATCAAAATGAAGGTAGAAGAGGTGCAGACTCGACTGTTAGATACCCTGTACAAACTGTAGTACTTTTATAAAATCATGCGAAGACAAACCTAAGCTATTCAGATGAGACAAGAATGTAAACAGAGACTGGCAAATGCACAGAGAGCAATAAACATAGACAGATAGAAGGGTAGATGATAAGAAGGATAGAAACATAGAAACAGAAATCTTAAATAGATAGGAATATAGAATGGAATATTAAAAGAAAAGCAGTATTTTAAGAAAAGAAACATAGAAAACTTAGCATACATAGAAAGCATAAAGAACTTAAAAGACATAAAAGCATAGAAAGAATAGAAAACGTAGAAAACATAGAAAACATAGAAGTCATAGAAGTCTTAAAAAACGTATAGAACTTAGAATACATCGAAATCTTAGACGATATAGAAAACATAGAAAACGTAGAAAACATAGAAAACGTAGAAAACATAGTCAACATAGACACGATATACAACATAGACAACATAGACAACATAGACAACATAGACAACATAGAAACATAGAAAACATAGAAAACATAGAAAACATAGAAAACATAGAAAACATAGAAAACATAGAAAACATAGAAAACATAGAAAACATAGAAAACATAGAAAACATAGACAACATAGACAACATAGACAACATAGACAACATAGAAACATAGAAAGATAAAAAGATAGAAAGATAGAATGATGAAAAGATGGAAAGATGGAAAGATAGAAAGATAGAAATATAGAAAAGTAAAAACATAAACAACATAGACAACATAGACAACATAGATAACATAGACAACATAGACAACATAGACAACTTTGAAACATAGAAAACATAGACAACATAGACAACATAGACAACATAGACAACATAGATAACATAGACAACATAGACAACATAGACAACTTTGAAACATAGAAAACATAGACAACATAGACAACATAGACAACATAGACAACATAGAAAACATAGAAAACATAGAAAACATAGAAAACATAGAAAACATAGAAAACATAGAAAACATAGAAAACATAAAAAACATAGAAAACATAGAAAGCATAGAAAACATAGAAAACATAGAAAACATAGAAAACATAGAAAACATAGAAAACATAGAAAACATAGAAAACATAGAAAACATAAAAAACATAGAAAACATAGAAAGCATAGAAAACATAGAAAACATAGAAAACATTTTAACATAAAATGGATAGGAACATTGAACTGATGTAGAGGGAATTGAAACATAAGATGGCTTAAAAATTTAGATAAAAACATAGAAACCCAAAACGATTAATCGATGCAGTTTTCTATATTTCGAATATACCCTCATCTACTCATCTCAAAACATATGACAGAGTATAACTGCAATTGGACGATGCGGCGAATGCGCAATGTTTATTTGAAGTGCACATGGGAAATTCACTTGGTATAAAAATAACAACAGCAACAACAACGATGACAGCAGCAGCAGCAGCAGCGGCAGCAGAAGCAGCGCGCTGCAAGGTTGCTTCGCTGGGTTAGCTTGGTTAGCTGGGCCAGGTAGGTGGGACTCCAATTGGCAACCGCATGACAGTTGCTGGCAATTGCATGTCACATTTTTGTTTGCACGCGAAAAACTCAAAATTCAAAGGGAAAGAAGGGGCGGCAGCAGGGGGGAGGGTGGAGGGAGCAGGGTGCGCGGGAATGGCTGCAGTTGACGTACAAATTAGCAGGTTGAAGCTTTGATTTTTTATCCTAACTACCACGGCGACTGCGACGCCAACTGCGCTGCCATCAAGCCGCGACTGACATTTCAAGTTCAGCTCTGCTGCCGACGCTGCGCTGCTGCCATTTGTTGGTCTCGTTGTTTGTATCTGTAAATGTATCTGTAGCTGTAGCTGTGGCTGTAGCTGTATCTGTTTTGCCATCGAAAAAGTTGCGCTACAATGCGAGTAATTGCAGTGCAAGTCGATTTCAAGTGCATACACAAATTACCAATGCAAATACAACAACTGCAGCAATAGCAACAACAGCAACAAGAGGCAGCGCTTTGTAGGCATATTGAGTCAGCATTGCTCCATGACATGGCCTGGCACACATTCAATGCCAGCGGATACAGATACAGATACAGATACTCAGCTACAGATACATGTCTAGCTGGCTGTGTGTGTGTGTGTGCTTTACAGAAAATCGTGCAAATTGTATTTGCCTTAGGCAGCTACGCCACAAATCGTACTAAAAGATATCACTCAGTTAGCCCCCAAACGAGTTGCCATTTAATAGATACGACTAAGGCATGAGATACAGATACAGATACAGATACTACGACGTGTCTGACTGAGAGTTTGAAAACATTTTCACACCTCACCGTTTGCATAATTGATGGGGCTGATTGCCGATGTTGATGTTGATGTTGATGTTGCTGCTCACGCAGATCATATCGAGGCGGGGTGGCTTAGCTGGCTTAGCTCTTGGCTGACTCAGTTATGCCCGAGCTACTCCCCCATAACAATTTGGAGCTTGTTTCGGCTTGAATTCTCTTTTAATAATAGTTTTATATCGGGCTATTAGGCCAATTTGCATGTCAACGAAAGAAGACAAGAAAGTTTACAGTGCCGACTAGGCAATACCCTGCACAGCATGTGGCTAAACATTGCATCAACGTGTTAGCTGAACTTTCCTTTAAGCAAAGCATTATGAGGCATCCATTTCTATGCCGCTATATAGCAATGCGTAAAAGGAAACGACTCTTAAATACCCTGCTATACTTACGACAAAACATCACTTCATATTTGAACAGCATTTTCACTTAACAAACAGATTTATAGCATATTTATAGCAGCCTTTGAGCCTAAATAGCTATGGCTAAGTAGTAGCGACTGTTAGATACCCTGCAGCGGCTTGCAACAAAACTTTGTTGAAGAGTATTCTACTTAAACATTAAGCTTATATAGTATTATTCAACGCCTTTCTCTAAAATTTAGTGTGCATAAAGTGTAACGACTTTAAAATACCCTGCTCGACTTGTGGGCAAAAATTTTTATTAAATTTTAATTTAATACAAAATTTATATTGCACTGTAAAACAGCTTCATATGACAGTGGAATATTATATGCATGAAAGTTATCGACTATTAGATACCCTGCACCTCGTGTGGCACAACATGTTTGCATATGCTGAAACTGCAAGCTTTAAAGAAACTGTAAAACGGCTACCTTCTCTACCAGTCAGGCATGCCCTCAACAGTAGCTACTAATGCAAAGGGTATCAAACTGACTGACTAGTTAAGCTGCCGAAAAAGGGTAGCTCCGATAAGCTCCTGCTCATGCATATTAAATGTGAGCGCACACATCTTTATTATCAAGGCAGAGAGAGAGCGAGAGAGAGGGAGAGGGAAGCGTGCAAGGGAGACGGAAGACGGGAGGCACTGCAAAACAGTAGCCCAGGCATATCTTGTGCAAATAAACAAACAAAACTGAGCTCAGTTATAAATGAATTTATGCAAATGTCAAAAACGGCAGCAGCAGCAACAAATGATTGACATAAATTACGCTAAATGGACAGCAGCAGCAGCAGCTGAAGAAGAAGCAGAAGAAGAAGAAGCAGAAGAAGAAGAAGCAGCAGAAGAAGAAGCGAGCAAAGAGCAAGAGGAGCTAATGCAAAGTGGCCAAGAGAAGTGCGAGACAAATCGCAATGAGAAATAAGCCGCGATTTATGCTGCACAGACTGCGTCGAGCAGCTAACCAAGTGGAAAATCAACCCCCTCCCCCTCTTTGGCACCTGACCCCTGTCTGACCTTGTGTCTAACTACTCTCGATTCACACTTGATTCGGAATTAGCATGCGCAGATTGCTAGCAATTTGCGCAATTAAATTGCCCAACTAAGCAAGACCCCAAGACCAGAGTTGACCAAAGTTCTAATCGATGCCGGCTTGGTATCGAAGGTAGCTCGACAGAAAGCGGCTGCAGCAGCAGCTGCAGTGAATCTCCCACGTTCTCAATTGTTGCCAGGGTCCAATTGTGTTAACCGAGAGCCAAGGCGGCTCCAAGGCAGCCCAAGGCAAGCTGCGGCGCAGCTCAGCTGGGGCGGCATCTTGTGCACTGGCCCGTTAAATGGGTCATTTGCAGTCGAAGACAAAGCTGTGGTTGTCGCCAGCTCGTGTTGTTGTTGCTGCTGCTGCGGGTAACGCCCCGCCGCGCAGGAGTAAAACACGTTGACAATGACAACAATTGTGAGCAGACCAAACATCTATGCAACAAAAAGAAAACACTCAGGCAGGCCAGCCATCTGTACACGCTTTTTGCGCCACGCCCCCCGCTTCGCCCCTCTCCCTCGGCTCATCCATTCAACCATCCATCAGCGCGCAGACCAAGACAGCGCCTCAATTTTAAATGACCAAATTCGTAGCGTGGTTCGTACTTGAAAGCCCCAAAATTGGTAAACGAAATGCGATACACACACTCGCACACACTCGCACGCACACACACACGAGAACTCTGCAGACGAAATGAAATGAAAATAAAATCAATTTTTGCTCGTTTTTTTTTTCTGTCTCTCTCATGTTTTTTTTTCTTGGCTTGTTTCTTTGGAGTTAAAATATGTAGCCATAAAATTGGTTTTGGCTAAATAAAATCGCATGCAATAAATAAATTGTACAAATGAATTAAACGATTCGTTTCGTTTCAATTCGATACGTTTCGCTGGCAATGCGATTGATAGTCGATCACAATAAACTACAGCAAAGAATAAATTTTGCGGCTTGGCCACGACAGAGAGAAAAAAACACAAATGTAGCCGAAATCATCAGCTCGATGCGAGTTACGGGGCAAAAGAAATTATTCTGCAGCATATAAAAACCTTGAGCGACACTGAAAAAAGTTTTATTAAATTCAAGAAATAAATTTAAAATTTTATATGCATATTTTCTTGCTTAAGTTTTGTGATTCGCATGCAATTGAGCTGAAGTTTTATTTACAAGCTCATAATATATTTATCTACGTATGTGCAAAAGTTTTCTGGGCTTGCTGCAAGACTTTGCATTATAAACGGTAATATTCAATTTTCTACAGACCTGCACGTGGTACACCAAATTTGATATACGCCTTGATTACATTTGATATACCTAAAGCTGCCTGCCAAATTTCAGCTGCCTAGCACTTTTCAAAGCAGAGATCTGCATAGTATTAACTTAAAAGACACCAAAAATTTGAAAAACACCTGTGCTTTGCTGTCTATCTCGCTCTCTCTCGCCTGCGCTACACCCTACTGCCAGTTCTAATCCATTCTAATGCCTTGCACCTTCACACTTGCACAACAACTTCAACTTCTGCACTTTGCACGCTCTCTATAACTCAATCTTCTTCTTTTAACACTTGTGCATGATGCCATCACACCACATACAGCACACACACACATAACACACACACTTGAGACCACACTCCATGTGGCTGGCCGTGCTCTGCGCGGTCCATTTACGGATCAGACAATGCCGCAAGACCAAACAGATAAACCGAAAACCCAAAGAGAAGAAGAAAAAAAAAACAAGAAATTCTTTTGCTGATCTCGTATTGTATTATTTATTTATTTGCCGTTGTTGCTGCTGCTGCTGCTGCTACTTGTTGTCTTTGTTGTTGTTGTATCGCTTAACTGCCGAAATAAACACGAGTCCAAGGCTGACCATGACTGGAAGCGAGACGCCGCCGCCGCCGCCGTCGCCGTCGTTCTGCTTCTTCGCGACAAGCTGGAATAAATTTCTTGGCACTCAAGAAGAACAAAAGCTGCGCAAGTGCAAAATGCATTAGTTGTAACACACACACACACACACACAAGAATTGTATTTGTTTATGCAAATTTTGCACGCCAAAATGAGGAGCATATGCTGCGTATACGCAATGCGATTCGCTGCGCGCCTAACAATAATTGGCGCGCATTAGTTGCGCCAAACCTCAAGGTTCAACTTTTTTGCACATTTGCACAGGGGGGAGGGTAGGGTTGGGTAGGGGGTGGGGCAAACTTCAGCACCTGACGGCATCGCAGTCGCTGCCGCTGCCGCTGTCGCTGCTGTCGCTGCCAAAGTCATGTCATGTGAAATAATTGCAATTTACGCTTCGCAGCAAACGGGCAGCGCGCGCAACCACAATGTGCTGGCCCGTTCCACGCTGCGAATACAGAACGTAGAATTTTGTTTGCTGCCACCGTCGCTGCCGCTGCCTCAGCCTCAGCCTCTGCTGCCGCTGCTGCTGCTGCTGATGATGATCTCACATGCACTCACTGCATGAAAAGCAGCGCCATCAATGGCAGCGCACAAAGTCGGACACAACAGACCGCGCCAGAGCCAGGGCGCGGGCATCGTCAAATTATCTCTCCCGCTCCCGCTCCCGCTCTCCCTCTCTCCCTCTCTCTCTCTCTCTTACTCTCTGGGCCCGGATTGCATAACGTACACGTAGCTGTAGCTGTAGCTGTGGCTGTGCGGCTGTAATGAAGCGGCAATCTGTGTCGCAACCAGGTCCACAAAAGAGACCGGAATCGGCTGAGTGGAAGCGCTCGCGTTGTGTGAATATTTCATGGTCACGCATACAGCAGCAAGAATCTCTTCACACACACACACACACACACACTTACCTTAGTACTATGTGTGCTCTTCCTCTCTTGCGCTCCGCCTCTCCCTCGCTCTCTCTTGTGTGGAAAATATTCGCGCTGTGTAAGCGAACAACGAGACGCAACTGTCGATCTAGAAGTAAATCTAATAGTCAAAAAAAAAAAAATGGAGGGGGGACTACTATTTACAGATCTTCTACAAGTTAAAGATCATAATTAGTTGTTTGCTTAAATATTTATTGCAGTATTTTATCAAAATATCTTACAATTTCTTACAGCTTCAGATCTTCGTAATCAGATATTTTCTAGCTCAATTCTTGATTGCATTGCATAACATTATCATAGACTTTTACAACTCTGACATATGCCACAAACAAATTGAGCTGGTACTTCCCTTTTTGAACTATTTTTACACTTTACAATTAAACTAAAATTATAATAATTATTTATCTGGGTTTTTTTTAACAATTACCTTCAGCTGCAAATTAAAAATCTATGCATTTTGGAGCAAAGAATATGAGAGATGACAAAGTATAAACTCGCTCTTATATATACCAAAAAAATACTAAAAAATACTAAAAAAAATACTGAATAAATTAATACTAAATTAAGTAAATTAATACGCTTTCACCATACCAAAAGACAATTCTATATAAATGGCCAGATAATTATAAAATTTATTAAACTTAGTCGCAATATTTGTTAAGATATTGAAAATTATTTTGCATATTCCAACTTGTATTATGTTAGGGTAAAGTAAACCGATTCAAATGAAATTTTGTATAAATATACTAGATATAATTAGACAAAGTTCTGCAAAATTTGGTTAAGCTAGCTGCAAAAATAACAAAAAATACACTATATTATCGCCATTACTATGAGGAAAGGTATTTCAAATTTGCTGAAATTGGGACAATTTATAAAAGGTATAACAAATAAAAGATGTGCTAGGTTTGGTTCCAATAGTGCTAGCAATAAGCAAGATTCAACAATAGTTCTCAATATAATATCAACAATATTTAAATGTATTGTATCTACTCCCAGTTTTAATATACCCTACGCAAGTGCAAACAATACTGATTGAGGCTGGCTGTTAGCTTCAAAAATGCGCATACATTTATAACATTTTTGCATTTCGGCCAGCCCAATTGTTGTCATGAATATATAATGTGCATGTACTACACACTCACACACACACACACACATATACAGCAACTGCAATTGCAGCCCTGCTGTGGCTCTAACAGACATTTGATTTCACACATGGTTGCTTCCATTTTCCAATTTTCGCGTAACTCTCTCTCCCTTTTCCTCTCTCTCTCTCTGACTAAGTTAGACCATTTGATTCTTTGCACTGATATCACATGGAATTGCGCGTAAATTTCTTGCCTGAATTTCAACTCCATATAGTGTAGACTGTGTTTTCTCTGTAATCTTAGCGTACCAAAGTCTCGCAGCGCGATGTCGCCAATTGGTTCGTGGCGTGAGTAATTCGACCCATGCATATCGCACTTGGTGTTAATTTCTTTTGTTTTTTTCTCTGTTCTCACCTGACTCACCTGAGATTGACTGACGCTGTACACCAATGCTGCCATAGAACATGCAGCTTCCAATTACCGTACTGCCATGGGGGAAGGGAAGGGTAACTAGAGAGGGAAGCGTGGCAAATTGTAGCATTAGTCACCAGTTCGAAGAAATTAGTGGTTAGATTATGGGGTAGATCGAATGGGCGTATTTTTCACATGCTTTTCTACCCATTGTTATTGCAGGCCAAGTGGCTTGAGATCAGTCTGTCTGTTGTGTCTGTGTGTGTGTGTGTGTGTGTGTGGGCGCATTCGTGAGAATCTATTGAATAACAGAGCAATACATTACAAACGGCAACAACAATTCATTACAATGCATGCCTGTCACGACTGCAAAATACCCTACCATGACATATCACAGGTATGTTAGAAAGATGTTATACATTTGTTTTACAACACTGAAAGTTTAATGTTGTGTAAAATCTTAAATTATTAAAAATTATTATAAATCAATCAAATTATTTATTAGAATTTTTTAAGAATAAATTTTTAATTTATTGAAATGCATCTTGCAGGGTATCTAGCCAGTCGAATGCTGCTGTTTGTGTAAAAAATCTTAGTAATAATGTTAGGTGCAGCACAACTTAAGTCATTAAAAGTTGCCTACATTGCTTATATAATAGAAAACCTTAACGACTTCTTAGCTTTCTCCAGGCAGAGTATTTCCTTGGCCGTTACCTTTCTTCACTCGTTTTCTTTATTAGTACAGCCAACGCGTTGCAAGCGCTACACGTTGTCGTCGTTGCCAGCGACCTTGAACTTGATATTAGATGCGACCGCATTCACACACCAACACACACAGATACGTCTCAGTACACTGCACAAGGTGTTAGTATGGTCTGCGGAAAACCGGTTGGGATGCTGTTGTTGTTGCTGTTTTTGTAGACCCAACCCGGCCTAGGGACTGAGCCCAATGCAAGACGAGTGTGCACTCGAAACTTACCTCCTTATCCCCTGCAGGCCCCTCTTCACATCTAAATTGAATTAAAAGATACCAATGCAAATGCTGCTACCTCTTCTCCTTTCCCTTCCCCTTTCCCTTTCCCAACCGCAGCCACTTCATCTTCATCATCTCCAGCTGCTTCTGCTGAGTCATATCAAAGTCAAAGAGACAATGTCAAATATTTTTGCTGGTTATGCGCGTTTTAACCAAAGCAAACACACGCTGCCCAGGAGCCGCACATGTATGCATGTGTGTGTGTGAGTGTGTGTGTTGAAGTGTGTACAAATATAATATGTAAATCTTGCCCGACTGAAGATAAAATTCGCTTGGTTTCTTCGTCTTGTTGCCAAGTGCTGCTGGAAACGGTTGGCATGATACAAATTATTTTATTATGCTAAATGCTCAGCCCTCTTAAGGATGACCTTTCAGTCCGTCACTATCCACACGCCACAGCCTCCACCCCCTCCCGCAAACCAAAGACCCCCCGCCTTACCCAGCCGCATTGCCATGTCAACAAGAACTTAAAGCGAAATAATTGTCTATTAAATTACATTAAGTAGACCAGAGAAAATAAAAGAGGGGAAAAGTCGAGGGTTGAAGTGATGCGATTTTGATTAAATTCGGGGGGCATACAAAGGGCATTACCAAGCAGGAAAGTGTTGGGTTTCATGGCAATATCTTGAAAAATAACTGCAAAAGCAAGGTTATCAAGTGCAAAAGTTTGACATGTTATTGTGCGATTTAAATGAAATTTGTTGAGTGTGTTAGGGCTAACTTAAACTTAAGGTATGCGAAATTTGGTCACCTTAATGCAATATATATTGATTTTATGTCAATAGTTCTTGAGCAGCTCAAAATCGAAACTTTCCTATAGTGGAAGATAGACAGGGAGATCCAAGAGGGGCACAAGCATAAGCTGAACTATATTCACACAGTTTTTGATGTTAGATACGGATATATGCCCTCTATAGGGTAGCAGATATCTAAAAACTTCTCAAGATTCCAAATGAAGAACCTTCTTAAATCCAGAAACTCTGCAAACGCATTCCCCATTGCCTGACAAATCATTTTTCATTCAGCTGCAAGAACTTATAGTATAGATTAATATAATGCGTGTCATACATGCACGATATATGCAATAATTTTCACATTCCTGACGACAACTGTCCGTCGGTCCGTCTGTCTGTCCGTCTGTCCGTCTGCCTGGCTGGATGGTTTATCTGGCATGGCCTACAATAAATTTCGCACGAATTACGAATTTCGTGCGCCCTTGGCGAATAATTTTCATTTAATTGAAGCCTGCCCAAGTATTGCAAGCTATTTCGGTTAGTTCTCCAGATGATTGGGTTGGGTTTTTCGGGTTGGGTTTAGGTTGGCTTTCGTCTTGACGATTGCGACTGACCGTCTGTGCGGTCGTTGGCGCAACAGATGCGCCCGCCTTTTGCGCGTGAGGAACAATGACAGAATTAATCATTGGCGATTTAACGTTGATGCTTTATGGTAGACGCAGTTGACAGTCGGACAGAGAGTGGGACAGAGAGACAGCTGACAAGCGGAAGGGGTGACACAGGTAAGGGGTGTAGACTTATACACTTGTTGTTGACTCTTGTGCCGACACTTGTGCCTATTGTTTATTGACTGGCAGACTGTGCAGGGTATTTATACATACATATATATGCTACATATCATATCATATCATATCATGTATGTGTATATATATCATTGAGCGCTCAACCAAGTGAAATAATTTCATGAAAATTATTGGTTTTTATAGCCATGATGATGCTGATACTTAGCCATGTCTCAGCGAAAAAATGCCAACGTGTGCCATAAATTTTGCGCTTGTAAAATTCGCTTCGTCTTTGACATTGTGCATAAAAATGATTCGAACGAATCTTTCTTTCTCTCTCAACTTGTCACTTAGAAAACGTATTTTCCCTTTTTTAATGCCTCCCCCCATCATTTGATTTCCGTATATCGCGTTGTTCTTTGTGACGGCTTTGAGTTGAGTGAACCTCTGCGAGGTGGAAATCATGAAATCAAGGTAATACATCAAGTACAGATCAACAGATGTTGGCGTCATGAAAGGCAACTATGCATATATGGAAAATATGTCTATAAAAAAATTATGGAAAATCTGATATAGTATGATATTTGCATTGGGTTCTAAAAGACTTTCTCTTCTACACACCTTAGCACTAAAGGTGACGAAGGAAAAGGAACTATGGCTAGAGTCGAGATACCCTACGGCCAATTTCCAAATACCGTTAGAAAACATATTATCATACTCTTAATTGCAGCAGCAAATTCTGCACAATTTACAAATATATGATATATATTTAGAAAGGGCTGGAAAATCCACTATAAAATTTTATTCTTAGAAGATTTATTTTTTCACAAAGCGAAAGAAAGGAAAGAAACATAGAAAATCGTAATATCATTAAGAAAACCATCTATGAATACCTTATATTATTTTACCTCTTTAACAACTTCCAAAGAACATTTAAATTGTAGAATAATATTTAATCATATCATATTATATCATATAAATTTCAAAACCTTAATTAATGAAAATTTGAAAAATTTAATCTTTTTTTTTTAAATTGTACTATCTTCCTTAAAACCTGTAGATATTCCTCACCCAAAAAAATTTAAAAAAAAATCAAAAAATTACCGATCAATGATCTGCAGATCGTCACCCCATATATTGTCAGCAAGACGATCATATTTCCCCATTAAACCAATCTATCTACTAATTTGCATGCGTGATAGGTAACAGCTGCCAAGTCATTTAGCTGATGAACTGTCACAGATCTCTATGGACAGTTTTCGGCTTCCCGTGTGACACATTTTGGGGGGGAAATGCCGAGCAAGAATGAGCGAAGAGAGAGAGTGAAAATAAACAGCAATTCCCTGACAATGACCTCCTAAAAACAGATAAATAGAGCCGCTACTCGAGCAACTAATTGAGCAAACATTTTTTTATTTTCGGAGACTGCGATTATACTGTGATCATATATATATACTAATACTACTGTGTGTGAGAAATTTGTTTGTTCACTTAAATATTATTTTTGACTAGGCACACCCACACACACACACGCATGTTTATATGCATGTCTACGATAATCAAATAGAAGCAAGTTCACTGTACGGAAATAACAAAACAAACCGAAACGCCAGACGAATACAAAAATAAAGAGCAGAATAGAAAAATAGCAAGAAATAATATTAACAAAAAAAAACGAAAACGAAAACGAAAACGATAACGAAAACAAACAAAAGAGAAACAAAACAAATTGAAAAACGTCACCGTTAGGCGGGGGCGGCAGCTGATTAGATGATCAAGATATCGTGTGTGTGGGAGACAGACTCGATAGTATAAACTATAAAGAATTTGGAATATGTCATGTAAATTCGAAACTGATCAATGATCAGCGAGAGGGGAAAGATTGTCGTGTATAACATAAACATTTATCTCGCTTGATTTCATCTTCTGTTTGTGCTGCTGCTTCTTCTTCTTCGACCAAGTCAAACCTGCTGGCCAAAAAAAAAGTGCGAGTTCGAGCAAAACATTTTATGGACATCATCGTTAAAGTAATCAACAGTAACAACAAGAATCATCAACATCAGAGAGAGAGAGAGAGAGAGACAGGGAGAGGGGAGGGTATTAAAAGCGAGCGAGCCGAAAGCGAAATAAAGTTAAGAGACTTGGCGACTTGAACCAAACCTCAAGGTCAACTTCGTTTCAATAAATTGCAAATTTAAATGGATGCGCAGAACATGAAGGGGATGGGATGCATGCAGCAGAAGCGGAGGCAACTTCGGCACCGGCTGCATGACGCAAATGATGCCAAAGTCAGCAAGCTTTTACACCAGGTAAACGAAGCTTGCAAAGATCTCTGAATCGGATTCGGCATCGGCCCGGGGGAATCTCCCTCTCGCTCTCACTCTCTATCTCTCTCGTGTTTTTCAAGAGAATTTTTGGCGTGTTAATAAAGATTGTCGAAAACCTGAGAAATGGCTTTGATAAAGCACCACCACAACAACAACAACAACAACAGCTGCTTAAACATGCCTTAAAGAAGAAGAAGCAGCAGCAGCTGAGCCACCTCGACGATGCGTCGCAGCGGGTTGAATATACCTTCAGCCACTTGCTGCCAGTCCGCATTTGCAGACTTGACACAGCTGCCATAGGAAATGTTAAGCGATATGCTATAAAATATCGAAGAAGAAGTCTCATAAGCCATTTACATTATGGTAATTACTGAATATATACGTATAAGAATTGCTGCTGCTAAACACTTAAAGTTTTTTATTTTGGTATCAAATTTAGTCATACTATATAAACTAGAGATATATAGTTAGTTTTATACCAGTAATCCCGCTATAAATAGACTAATTAATTATAGTTTTAGTCATTGAAACTATATAATCTGCAAATATCTAATCAGTTGCTCAATAATATTCCCTATGTACACTTATATCCAGTTCAACTTTCTGGAACTGCTCAAGAATGTATATAGTATATAACTATTAAGTATAAACTGTCGTATGAAGCCCTACGATTCTGCTGAAGTCAATGCAATCTAGAATAATCTGCTGCTTTCTCTAATACGTAATGTTTATTAAGCCCAACTAAACTTTTTTGAGCTGAACAAGAATATATATCATATATCTTTTGAATTTAAATTATCGTGAAAAAATCAAAGAAATTTTAGAAATACTTACAGTCTATATAAACTACAAATATCACATAAATTCGTTTATATTTAAAGGTTAATTAGCTTAGTTAAACTCATCTTGGATGGAACAAGAATAAATATGATATATATTTTCAATGTAAACTATCATCAAAAAATCTTAGATTTCTTTTTAAATCCTTATAGTCTGTATAAAGTACAAATATAACGCATATACGTAAAATTAAAAGTTTAATTAGCTCAACTAATTTTATATAATATATCTGAACAAGAATATATATGATATATCTTTTTAATAAAAATTGTCATTCAAAAATCTTCGATTTTTTTTAAATTCTTGCCTTAAATCCTGCGTTAACATTTTATGTTTTTTTTGCCCAGTCAAACTATTTTGAGCTGAACAAGAATAAATATGATATATCTTTATGATGAAACTAGCGTGAAAAGCGCTTCAATACTTTAAAATCCTTTTAGTCTGTATAATCTCACGTGAATTCTTTAATGTTTTTTTAGCCCCACAAGAAATACAAACGATTTGCTACGCCTCCTTTCATTTGCAAAAAGTGTTTATTCTGTTGAAGCACAAAACAAATATCTGTTTAATATACATATATATATATATATATATATATATATTATATATGCATTCGCATACTTATTTCAAGCATTTATCGAACTCTGCTTAATTTGTATATTTTACCTTTTAGCCAATTTATTTCGTATCAATTGTTTATGTCTCGCCCGATGTCTTGTCCGATCTGGTTTTGGCCTGTGGCTCGTTTTGTCTTTCGGTCGAATCGAAGCGCTTTATACGAGTTAATACGTACACACGTATACGAAACGATCGCATGTACTTAGACAGCTGCAGGTTCAATCAACTTTGCACCGCTGCGCTCGCCGACCACAAATTGATTAATTAATAAATTATTTATCGAAACGAAGTTGCGCTGTTTTTGGCGGTTTTTGCTTAGTCCAGAGATATGCGAAGAGGTTAAAAAAAAATCTCGAAAAACGTTCCAACTGTGCGCAAATTCATTTAGCGAGATGTGGAAGGGTTGATCTGCCTCGAGCGTGCCATGCATGTGTGTATTGCGACTTTGAGCTAGTGTGTGCATGTTTGTGCACGTCTCCCAGTGTGTGTGTGTGTATATTGACTGTAGCTGTAGAAAACCTAAACATTTGCACTTTGTACACTTGTTAGAATCTAAGCAAGAAGAGGCTGGCAAAGAGAGAGAGAGAGAGAAAGAGCAAGAGAGCGTGTACACGAGACAGAGTGAGAGGGAGGAAGGGGTGGGGAGGGGGGTGCAGGCAGCTGCATGGTTTATCGCAGCAGCCAAGCTCCTTCAATATGCACTCGAATGCCCTTCATGCCTGCCGTCTCGCACCCTCCCCTCCCGCTCCCCCTCTCACTCGTTCTCGCTCTTCTCGCTTGAACTGTGTCAATGGCCTTGAAATTGTTTTTGCGCCATGCGCTGCTTAGTTGATGTTCTTGTTTTTGCATTTGCTGATTTTGTTGCTGCTGTTGCTGCAGTTGTTGTTGTTGCTCCAGCAATGCGATTACTGAAAATGCTGCACTTACTTAGTGCGCGTCGCTTTGTAGGAAATGCATTTCCATTTCTGATTCGATTTGTATGCGGTTCCACGGTGCGTATGATTAGAGACAACGTGCAATTTCCCCTACCCACTTCCCACTTCCCACTTCAGATAATTCCGAGACATTTTCCACCCAGTGGCAGCAGCAGTTGCATGTTCGAGGCACATTAGAAGCGATTGGTCAGCTCTCAGCTGAGTAGGAAGCGATTGAGCATCGTTTTTTTTTTTTTTTTGTGGTTTTCACTTTGTGTTTTTGTATCAATGTCATCGCGACTCTCTGGCGTACACACACTGTCAGCGCACAAGGTCAAACAACAACAACAAGTAACGCAGCTGTTGAATTTGTTACGTTTTTTCTTACAATTATCATTTTTTTCTGTGTTTTTTTCTGTTTTTATTATGATTATTTTTCTAGTCTGTTTGCAGTCTCATGGCGCAGATGTGCGCTAATGATAATGATATAGCCTGCGCGCTTGCTATGCAGTGCATATATAATTAAGAATAATTCTTTTCGAAATGCCCAAATATTTTACAAACAATCTGAAACATCGGCTCAATACACTGCAAAAGATTTATCTGTGTCTGGAGAATGTTGATTAAGGCAAATTAAATTTCATTTCATTTCATTTCATGCTTAGTACAAGCTCGTGTGTCTTTATTTATGACGGTTAAGACACGAACTTCAGCCTGCTGACACCTCAAAGTGTTGTGCTACCTTCGAGATTTGTGCGATAGCCGAGACAACAGACGCTGACGTTAATTGGCGGCATCAATTACATTACTCATACGCATCGTTGTGCCGCTTCGCAAGCCGATTAGCCAGTTAGCCGCTGAGCTGGTTAGCCTTACGTCAGATCGAGCAAACACTTTGGTTGACATTGCAAGAAAATGCAGTTGCACTTGATGCTGCCAACTAAAGATGCATTGAAAGCTAGAGCGAAGCGTCCGATTTCCAGTTCACCATGGCAACAAACGGGACAATCGATGCGCTCACTCGCAATAAGCGTTTGCGTTAGCTCTTGCAAGGCGTAGTAATAATTTAGTATAGCAGCGAGTATAGAATCTACATGGAATTAACAAAAAGATCAGCTATTTAGTTTGTTCGTGCCACAAATTGATTGAAAATTGCATTTTAAGTGCTATCGATAGACAATTGCATTGCCATTGATCGACTCCACACACACGTCGATAATTATGTGGCGGCGCTCCGATTGGTCACTTAATTAACATTGCAGCTTAACAGAATCTGCATTAAACACTTCATTAACATAGCTGCCTATCGTTTTTACTGGAAAAATGTTAAGTCTGCAATAATTATCGATATAATAAGGGGAAAAGTTTCGCATAACCAATTTGTCTCATTACAGCAGTCAAGTTACATTCCTAATAACTATAACCTTTATGCTCCACAACCTTGACCCACTTCGTTGCCCCAGGGCCAGATAATTATTTCGCCGCAAGGCTTCATTGTAATCCATCTGACTTCTAACCTCCAAATGGGATGCCCTCTGGCCTTGGCGAAAGTTCTTGCATAAGTCGCAGACAGGTTTCAATTAGCGTTTCCGCACGTTCGCCTCCTTCACGTTGTCAGCGTGGATTAAACTTAAGTTTCATTCGCCAAGCCAAATGGCGACTGTTGCTCCTCGGAATCGACAGCTGCAAGTTAACACTTTAAGCTCCTTGGCAAGATGGCGGCTCGATGGCGATGAAGCTAACAAAGTTTTCCATTTCGTAGCGTACTCATTTGAATTTCAAATGAAATCCACGCTACTTGAGAGCCAGCATGTCTGCCACAATATCGTATATGATATATGGGCTAGAATATCTTTTGGCCGGAATGGGTAGAATTAATTTTCATATGCCTGAAAACATGTTCTGTTTTAACAGTATTAATAACTTCCAGTTCATTTCAGACAAGGGTCTAACAGCCAAAGCTTTTCCAATTCCCTTTAACTTGAAGTCAGAGCACAATTTATAGCTAAGTTCCATTGTAATGGGCGCAAAACAGTAAGAAATGTGGCCGTTTTTCGTTATTTATTTACGTTTACAGCGCGCTTAGCTCACCTTTTTACTTAGGATATAACCACAAGAGTAATAAATATCAAATAGACACAAAGAGACGGTAATAAATCACAAAAACGACAGAATTTTATCAACCTGAATGGCAACTGTAAAATGGACAAATGTAACAAAAAACAGAAGCATCTTCCCCTAACCCCCGTCGCGTAGCATGCACAATGCTGTCTGTAGACGTAGCAGACACAGGACTTATACACCACATTGTATAGGCAGCAGAAGCAGGAGGATGCTTTCGTATCCCCTCCCCGCCCGCGTACGTGCGTGGGCACTCACGCGTTTCATTTGACAACGTGTTTATGCTGGAAGCTCAATTTCGCAATGACAGCATCGTCAATGCGACAAACGAATGGCGAATGGCGAATGTCGAATAGAAAGCAGCAGCAACAACAACACGGGCAACAACAACAACAACAGCGACAGCATGAAAAGCGCCTAACAAGCACATCAAGCTGCTCTAAGTGCTCCGTCGCCGTCATTCAGGCAGGCGATGCTGCTTGCTTCCTATGCGCCGCCACCTTAGGCCACTCAGTCGGGCATCATCATCAGGTCCATTGATGTTGTTATTATACCCATTGGCTTCCTTGTCATTATGTAACTCACACACACACACACGCACGCACACAGACACTTACACATACAGGGACATGAAAACACTTATCATTAACACAAGGAAACTTTTGACACCTTTTTATGTTGCCTTGTAATATGCTCCACACAAATTTGAGCTTATGTGCTGCATATGTGCCATATTTGCGGTACAACCCTTATTTATGTAGTTTCGATAATCGATTACTGCGCCAAGGATCAATTGCTTTTGTCGATATCCATTTAAAGTGCCTTTTGCGCATAGCATAAATAAGGCGAACCTTTAATTGACTACATGATTAACAGAAGCTGTCAGTGGTAGCTCCAAGGATCAACTACTTTTATCGATAACAATTAACAGTGCAGTTTGAGCATAACATAAATATGGACTTTCGATTGCTGCATGATTAACATAAGCTGGTGGAAGCTCCAAGGATCGACTACACTTATCGATAACAATTAACAGTGCAGTTTGAGCATAACATTAATATGGCCCTTCGATTAGCTGCACGATTAACAGAAGCTAGTTGAAGCTCCAAGGGTCGTCTACTTTTATCAAGAACAATTAACAGTGCAGTTTGAGCATAACATAAATATGGCGGCCCATTGATTGGCCACGTGATTAACAGAAGCTGTCAGTGGAAGCTCCAAGGATCGACTACATTTATCGACAACAATTAACAGTGCAGTTTGAGCATAACATAAATATGGACTTTCGATTGCTGCATGATTAACATAAGCTGGTGGAAGCTCCAAGGATCGACTACACTTATCGATAACAATTAACAGTGCAGTTTGAGCATAACATTAATATGGCCCTTCGATTAGCTGCACGATTAACAGAAGCTAGTTGAAGCTCCAAGGGTCGTCTACTTTTATCAAGAACAATTAACAGTGCAGTTTGAGCATAACATAAACATGGCATTTCGATTAGCTGCATGATTAACAGAAGCTGTCAGTGGAAGCTCCAAGGATCGACTACATTTATCGACAACAATTAACAGTGCAGTTTGAGCATAACATAAATATGACCCTTCGATTAGCTGCATGATTAACATAAGCTAGTTGAAGCTCCAAGGATCGACTACACTTATCGATAACAATTAACAGTGCAGTTTGAGCATAACATTAACAAGGCCGTTCGATTAGCTGCATGATTAACATAAGCTAGTTGAAGCTCTAAGGATCGACTACACTTATCGATAACAATTAACAGTGCAGTTTGAGCATAACATAAATAAGGCCACCCTTTGATTGGCCACGCATAATTAACATAAGCTAGTTGAAGCTCTAAGGATCGACTACACTTATCGATAACAATTAACAGTGCAGTTTGAGCATAACATAAACATGCCCCCTTTGCACGATAAACATAAGCTAGTTGAAGCTCCAAGGGTCGTCTACTTTTATCAAGAACAATTAACAGTGCAGTTTGAGCATAAAAATGGCGACCCTTCGATTGGCCACATAATTAACAGAAGCTCCAAGGATCAAACTCTTTTATCAATATCTGTTAACATCTTAACTTATAAATGTTAAAATTAGTTTTCAATTTAAACAATATTTATATTCCGCAAACTTTATAAACAAATAAAGCATTTGTATATTATTGATACTTGAAAGAATAGAAAACTCTATAAGAAATAATGTTTGGCGCATAAATTTTTACAGTCTTGGCAGAGACAATGGGCCTCTTTAGAATATGGCACAAACTCAAAGCAGTTGACCAGCTGTCACATTGTATATATTGCCAACTTACACACAGCTCGAGAAGGAATCGGGCGAGTGTTGCGCATAAAGTACTTGAACATATGCTGCCGCAACCAGAAGCTGCCCCAAGAGCAAATATACCAATTTTATTTTACCCGAAAGATCTGCGCTGTGATAGACAACAGAGAGGGAGGGAGAGATAAAGAGAGACGCCCTGCCCTGCTGATGGACCCGCTGGGCAGAGTTGGGGAGCAGGGAGCAGCGGGCGGGATTATTATGTAGGTAGTAGGACATGGGCCATGGCCCATGGCCCGTGGCATATGTCTGGCATGCTCATTAGGGGGCACAGTGTGGCGTGGCTAATGTGGTTGATGTGCCAGCGACGGGGCAAGTAGAGTAGAAGAAATAACAGTCAGCTGGAGAGAGAGAGAGAGATGCCCTTTGGGCTTGCTGATTTTCATTTGACTTTGCAGGCGTTTCGTTTCGTTTTCTTTTTTTCTTCGCTTTCCTCAACTTTTATTCATTCTCTCTTTTTTTTCTATTTGTTGCGTCCCTTTTATTGTTTTGTTTTCACTGCGGTAGCTGTCACGTTGTTGTTGTTGTTGTTTTGGGTAATTCAATTTTCTGCCACGGTTTTTGGGCAAATTTCAAATGACTCACGTATATATGAGTGTGTGTGTGTGTGTGTGTGTGTGTGTGTGTGTGTGTACTTGGGGCTGCCAATGAATTCCTTTAGCGGAGCGTGTGTCCTGTTACCATTTCATGCACAATTTGTTTGGATTTTATTTTTATTTTGCCGCATTGTTAACATTCGCAGCTCGACAGTATTGGCTCGCTTTGCACAGGCGGAAAAAGGAAAAGGTCCAACGCACATTTAATATAACTACCCAGATGAGTCAATTTGGCCCAAGGGGTAGCTTACGTGGCATAGGGTTGCCTACGCATTGCATTCGCAAAGTGTTTGCCGAAACTAGAAAGAATTGAAACTGTTTCGTTTACTTGTTAGCTTAACCGAAATTCCACAGCAGCCCAAAGAGAATAAATAATAATGCTCTTTTGAGAGAGCGAAGAGCAAATAGCCGAAGGGCTGCGCTCTTAAATTGAGCGCAAGCTCTTTTCCGCTGCCGCTGCGCTGCTGCTGCGCGGCGCTGCTGTTAACGCGCTGTTAATCGTTAACAGCGGCAGATTTTCGTCGTACGCTTGGCTCGTTAAGCGCTTGGCAGCTTGCCGCCAAATTGCGTAGAAAATTTTTATTTTCCCCAGAGCAACATTCGCCTGGCTCAGCTTCTTCTGGCCTGGCCTGGCTTGGCATTTTCCATGAACATGGAGCATGGAACGTGGTACGTGCTGGTAAACAAGTGCTCGGATGTGACTACACTAATCGGCAAAGCACACGAATCGTAGGCGAGAATTGTCTATGCTCACCTTTAATGACTTTGCCAGTAGCCACATCAATCACTTAAGCCGCGAACGCTGTGTGGACTTTATTAAGTAGCAACGACAATGTTGACCCAGCCAAGTCGCCTAGAGAATTGTGCGCGGCAGCGGGGCCATTTAAATACTTACTCGCAAGACAAATGTAACATTTGAATCCTTGAATTCACTTACAGGTTCCTTTTGCTGTGCATTTACGCACTTATATTTAATGTTTACAAGTTATCGATAATTTTATTTAACAGAACTAATCTTAACGCAGCAACCCTACATTTTTCTAGCTGCAGCATAGACGAAATATACTGAATGAGTATTTTTGGTCTATGATCTGCAGCTATCGATTTGTTAAACTATTTGTAGCTAAGCTATCGATAGTTGTGCAACACACAGAACCAAAGTTGTGCAATCGCTAACAAGGCGTAGAGTGCGATCGCTAGCGGAGTTAGAAGTGCAACTGTTTTTGGAGTGAAAAGTGTGCAAACAGAAATAATTAGCACGAAAAGTAAGTAGCGAAAATGAATATGTAACTATTTTGAATCTTACTGCCAAGGATAATATAGTTTATTTTTAGCATCTGCTAAGTAATCTGAAACTGAACTAAGAACAAAATACATTTCCATCACCCAGCCATTTCCCATTACAATTCCATCTATTCATCTCTGCAAATAGTTTGCATATTATTCGCAAGGCATATCCGAGCATGATGTTTTCTTCGATGTCGAATCGCTGATGTCAGCGACGCGCGTCCATGGGGGACGGCACCTCGGCATAGCCCAGGCCAACCCAGTCCAGTCGACCTCAGAGCAAACGTTGCGCTAGTTTCGCAGCTATTGCAGTTTTGCTTGATTTGCAGCAAATTAAGTTAGCCCACCCCAAGCAACCCCCTTACCTACCCCACTTCCCACGCCCACGCAAACTGAGGAGTACCATCTGAGACCAGACCAGTCAGAAACGAGGCCGTGCCATCGTCTGGCCTGGCCTGGCCTGGACGTAGCCACTGCGCCACTGGCTGCTGCCCAAAAATTCAATAAAATTAAATGCTTTTGTGTAAAAAGTTTATGACTTTGTGTTTATGCTCGACGACGACGTAACCCCCTGCAGAACCGCCCCCTTCCGTGCCCCGCAGTACGCTGCAGGCCTTGCCAGCGTCTTCTCTCTGGCGGACTTTGGTTTGGCCTGCTTTAGTTTCTTTCTTGACGGGCAGTTCTCCTTGTTGTTGTTGTTGTTGTTGTTGTTGTTTTAGCTGCTGCTCTTGTTACTGCCGCCTTGCCGCATGTGTTGACAGTAATTAATTTAACCGGCATCAGCGAAATTTATGCGCGCCAACACATTGTGCGAGTCGTTGTCATTGCATGCGGCAAATTGTTGCACAGTAGCAGCGCCCGCCCGAAGGGGTGCCAAATATAGACCTAAGCATAGCATGTTTACTACTTGAGAGTCTTGAGAGTCTTTTTAGACCATATAGAAATGCAATTGCACGTTAGTATCAGGTTACGAAAGGCCCAAAAGAAACTTGACCATACAGTTTATATAGTGTCATTTTATGGGGTTTGCGCAAAATAAATATAAAATTAATTAATTAATTAATAGGGAAGTCGAACTAGCCATGCCCGTCCGTCTGTCCGTCCGTCTGTCCGCCCGTCTGTCCGTCCGTCTGTCCGTCCGTCTGTTCGTCCGTCCGTCTGTTCATCCGTCTGTCCGTCTGTCTGTACATCCGTCTGTCCGTCCGTCTGTCTGTTGCAACGCAAACTAGTCCCTCAGGTCTAGAGCTATCTTGATGAAACTTGGTATACATGATTCTTGTTGCCGCACGCTGTAAATAAGTCGGAACGAGCCGGATCAGACCGATATATCGCATAGCTGCCATAGAACCAATCGACCGACTTTAATCATTTTTCAAGATATCGCTGTGAAACTTTTCTGATATATGTCTAAGAATTTCCATTGGATGCTATGCAAGTTTTATTTAAATCGGACAGATATATCATTAAGCTGCCATAGAACTTATCGGCCGATTTAATATGTGGAGTAACTGCAATGGTAGAAAACCTTCGGCGTGTCGAAAGTAGCCTTTCTTCATTGCTTAAAATGTATTAGTTGTTTGATCTGTTAACTTCTTGTAATTTCCTATAATTAGAACGTTCCAGCAAGCGCGTCTGGGTCTGAAAAAGAAAGCTGCATAGTAAGTTTAAAAAAATGCCATTATATTTAACAAATTGCATAATATATAACAAATACCCAGACTGAACGTCATGTGCATTGCGCAAATTAAAGTCTCAGAACATTTGGTTTTGCTTTGCAGCCAAACCTTTTTGCACTTGCAAAAGTTTCCCCCAAATCGTCTAGTTTAATACTTGACTTGGTCTGCAGCAGATTGTCAACGTTAGCAGCAATTGCGAAAAACACATTTTAAGGCAAATGAGCAGAGCAAGAGAGCAGGCAGGCAGGCAGGCAGGCAAGAGAATGGAAGGGAGGCACTGCGGGGGGGCCTCTGTGATTCGCTGCAAGATTCTCGCAACGAGCTTCCGCTGCGTTGGTACTGCAAAAAGCCAAAGCGAATGACAGCCAACAACGACGACAGCAGGCAACAGGCAAACAAAACGTTTACGCTTCATAGCACAAATTGAATAAATCATCATCATGTCGATAAAGTGGGGGAAGTGGGGGCTAAGCATGCGGCCCGAATCTGGAAAGGTTACGTCCATAATTGTTGTGCGAGAATAGAGAAAAAAAAAAGAGAAAGAACATATCGCAAAATTTAATGCAATAGAAACACTTGAGCAAAGCTCTCTCTTTCTACACTATTCGCTCTCTTACTTTTCAATATATTATATAATATTTATCAACTTAACACTTTACAATCTACAGAGAATCTCGTATAGGGCGCAACTAATCGTGGTATTACTTGGACCTTATATAACTGCAAAAATCTGACATAGAAATACAGCAAACTTCATACTGTAAGGCAGCAAGTCGAAATGTATCTACTGCGAGTGTAAGATGCAAATGAAGTTTTCTATTTAAGAAACTTATAATGAAATAATTTTCCTCGATTCAGACTCCTGTTTATGATAATAATCCAACATCTTAATGCCGAGACAGAAGAAGATTTACAAAGAAAAATGGATAAACTTAAAGTGAAAGAATGCCCCAAGGTGGAGATGATGAAGAATGTGGACAAAACACAGGTTTGTTCAGTTTATCGAGATGAATGAATAACCATAATCGTTCTGATTTATCGATAGCTATTGGGCGTGTGGTATGCATTTGCATCGACTCCGCTGCTCTCGCATAATTATCAGAGACGCTGTTCGGCCTACAATGTCAAGGACAGTCGTGAGTATATGCAGTTGTTTCCTCTTTCTATTCCTATTCGATTACTTTGTCATCGAAATATCGCACAGCTTATTTCAAGACCAACATACTGTACCACACTGGGCCACTTCTGATAACATATGCCTGTGAAAAGAAAGCCAAAGCCGACTTCTACAGACGTAAGTGAAAATCGAATTGGAACTTTTTCAAATTACTACCGATTATTTCCACAGTCAAACTACGCCTACTGACCCGCACACGCACACCAATGGCAAAAGTTGTGAGGACTGCAATGAGTTTCTTGAGCGATATGGGCTTTCCCATGGAAGCACTGGAGTGGCTAAAAGGCGATGCCTTCTGCTTTGAGTGGTATCAATTGAAGTTCGAAACACGACCGCGTCCCATAGAATTTCAGGCGCCCTTTAATAAGCCCGATTATTAGCAATATCTGCGTTTGTATACCATATCAATAATAATTACATAAATGCCTAATTATTGTTGTATTTATTTGCCCTTTGAATGCTATGCGATGAATCACAAGGAAATCGTATAACAGCTAACCGACTTAATTAGCGCGCGTTGCTGACCACCAAAATCAATTACCAATTACCTCACACACCCCAACAACTCCCCTCTTCTGGTTTCACTCAATCGATTTCAATATGCTGGCATATTTCACATATGGAGTGCCCCCAGGATTCAGGCCATCCTGCAGAAGCTGCTGCTGGCGATGACAAGGGCGCATTAATGAACGGTGCCATGACCTCCATATTGAGTGCCCGCACGCCCACAAGCATACAATTTAATTTATGTGTGTAAATATATGTGGGGTGTATCTGTGTGCGTGAGTGTGCCCAAATTGTCTTTAGTTGTATATACCCTACAACAAGTGAGAGTTCTTTCCGCAGTCTCGATTCTTACGTATACTTAATACCTAACAGTCTGTTAACTCAATGTTAAGTGTAGGCATGTTATGCACATTCTCTGTTAAGTGTCTGTTAAATTTTGAAATTATTTTAAATGTTATCGAAATTCTATGTTAAATGCATGTAAGTTTTGGCTTAATTTTGTGTAGGGTATTTCATAGTCACCCATGCTTCATTTCAACTCTCTCGCGACGTTGTTTTATCTTTGGCTTCTTTAGCCCAAATTGCTTTGTCGCCCGATTCGGTTTTAGCCTCGGGCCAAGCAATAAAGTCAAACTCAGGGAGGCGTATGCGTGAAGCACAATAATTGCCCAACGAGTGGGCGTGGCTCTCTTTCTGTGTGTGCGTGTGTGTGTAAAGCTGTTGTTGTTGCAGGGGGGATAACACAATCCTATCCATGTAATAACTGTCTTTGTCAAACTGTGTAGCAAAAACAATGCGCACTTTTGTCGGCGATTTAATTTCAATTGCGACAGACAAATAATGCTAATCTCGGGACGTACTTAAGCAAGTTTATTGAATATTACCCAGCTAGATAGCTGGTATTACAATGGGATTACCCCCCGCGCACAGTGGAGATTGCAATTTTTCAACAAGTTCCTTATACACTTAATCAACTCAACGTAATAACTATAATTATACTGAATCTCTTTATAAAGTTGCAATCCAAGAAATCTCGAGCACGCTCGGTTCAAGTTCGGTTCAAGAAGTTCTTTGGCTTGCTTGGATCATGCCGGATGGCCGTTCGACTGGTTCCACCAGTTTCCATCGTATACGCTGTAGATGTCGTTCATTAATGTGGATGCTGAATTTCAATTTCGTTTTCGTTTTCGTTTGCTTTGATGTCGAAGACCAACCAAAGAACAACAACTACAACAACAACCAGCGAACTTATAGATAGTCCACGCAGTTGGGCGAGAGAGCGAGACACGAAGGGGCGCAAATCAAAAACAAAAACCAAAAACCAAAAAATACCATTTATTGATGTGATAATCTAAAGATCAAGGTCTTCCTTTTGCCATTTAGATAGAAGACAAAAAAAAACACGCACTCCCGTATTAAATGTTGTTGAAAAACGAAACGAGAATTTGGGCAGATGATATTTCTTAAAGAATATTCTGCTTACTTTGGCGAGTTGAGAAAAAAAATTATAGAAAATTCGGATTGATTGAGAGCTTTGCAGAGTTTTACAGAACTACAAGATTATTGATTGGAAATCATTTTAAAATTACTCGGAATACGTTTTTGGAAGTTCTAAGAGAAATATTGTATAAATTAGGAAACTTTGGGCAACCTTACATTTCACCCAACTAAGAATATATTTTTTAAATTAAATCTTAAATTTTCTATCTGTTTATAAACTTCAACTTCTGTTTGTAACATTTTTATATTACTATCATATATAAAAACCAAGTTTACTTTTATTTAAATAAAATTTTTGAAATATCCACAAACTAAATTTGTTATCTCCGCCTCTACTGAAATCTTGTAGACAATTTGACTTAATGATTTCATTACGCAGCCTACTTAGTCGTATATTGACTTGCATGAGGTCAAAAGAGGCCCCCATTCACTTTTGGGACAATCTTGAAATGCTTCGCTTTATCAGTTTTCCAATGGGTACAGACCGCATTCAAATGAGAAAGAGCGCAAAGAGTTCGTAAGGTTCAGAACGACAAAAATTCAGAAGAAGAACAGACCGCGTTGATAAGCAGCCAAAAATGAAGAGCAGCACAAGAAGAGAAGCTGAGGCAACGCATGTTTCGGCGTCAAAGTTTGTCGCGTTATCTGCGCCTCATTTGCCAAAACAACAAAAGCTTCATCAATTTCAAAGGCCAGGCTGGCGTCTCAAATCGCCTCAAACAGGAGGTGACAGGCAGGCCAGGCGGGCACTTGGACAGTTGGACAGCTGGACAGCTGGACAGGCGACATGGCACAAGAGGCAACCTCATCAACGGAAACGGACAACGCGGCAAAGTTCACTCAACTTTCAACTTGCAATTTGTCATTGTGCCACCAAAAAGTGAAGGAGACACCCTGCCGGGAGCTGGGACTATGGACTAGGCAAAGTGTTCGCCATTGGAACGTCATCATTTTGTTTTGCGAATACGATAATAATAAAAATATTTAAATCATGTTCGCGCACAGTGGCATTTTGGGAGAGTGACTGCTCTGCCGTTGCACATTGCGTATACGCAACGTAAGATTTATGCGACTTGCGCCTTAATTTAATGCGAATGATTTAAGTGTCGCATTTTTGTGGAGAGCAAGGAATGGGAAGAAAATGAGGGCTCTCTTTCTTAGTCTATGTGGGCGGTGATTAATTTGCGTATTGTTCTTTGAAATACAAATTTGCCATCTCCCTCGCTCGCTCGTTCTTTTCCTTTTTTTTTATTGCTTTTCTGTTTGGGCTGCAAATGAAAACGTTCAATGAACGCGATGGATGTGATTATCAGTTAGCTTGATATAATACTATATATTGGATGTGTGCTAAATAAGATATGGTCGAAGGAAAAGCAAAGCAAAAATAATGCATAAACTGAAGGAATATCTTCAAATTTTACTAGCATTTCTAACTGCATAAATTTCAGTTTAAGATACAATAAATGTTATATTTAATCGAAAGAAATTAAAAAGATATAACTATACGCTTTAAATATAAATATTTCCAGTTTTTCCAGCCTTATAGATAGCATAGACTAAATGATACGATAATTATTATCTTTATAGCGCAACTTAAACTTAAAAGAAAATTCTAATCAATAAAACAATCAATTGAGCTTAGATTCGCTTATGCAGTAACAAACGAATTTAATCTTTGTTTTTATAGCTCTACCATAGATATAATAATAAATTCGAGTGCTGTTAGCCGATGTCATTAAAACAGATATAAGTATGCTTCTTTTTTCTCTCTACTATAGTCCAGACGCCTCTGCTCATTATTGTTAAGCAGGTCATGTCATGTGGAATGTAATGTGGCGACGTCTCAAATAGTGGCTCGACTAGAATTATATATGTGCATAGTATATAGCTTCTTTATTCCCCAAGTTGATGCCTAACAGGTTTCCCGACGACTCTTTATGGCTTTGAATTACAATAAATGCCCAAAGCGGAAGCAAGTTCTACAAATTTCATTTACAAACAGTCCTTGAAATCATGTCGAGACGGACGGCAGCAGGTGAGTTGGAAATTAGCACTTTGCATTGCAGGAGAATCTCCATGCCCAACTCGATTCGGCTCGATTTGATAGTAAAATGAAGAGGCGCTCGCATAAATCGCATAAATATGTTAATTCGTCTCTCTCTCCCTCTCTGTCGGGTAACGTTTTGCGCTTTGCGGCTTAGCTGATTTTTTCTTTTCCCCCTCTTCATTTTTTTTATATCTTTTTTCTTATGTCGCATTAATATTTTATTCCGCTTTGGTCAATTAGCATAAGTTGTGTGTGCACGTTTTTATTTTCAGATACTCGTTTTGCGCTTAGAATCCAATATAACTAATAGAAATGTGCATGCAGCACAAGCGAAATAAAAGATACTTGAAAGAGAAAGTAAATTTTATTTAAATGTTTTGGCATTAACAAAGATATGGCGGAACCTTGAATATAGAGTAGAAACACTTCTAGATATTCTGGGCCAAACGAAAGCGAAAGTGTAGCTATATAAAGTTTATTTAAATGGCGTATTCATGTACAAAGTGATGTGCAAACTTTAACCATATCATATCGTATCATAGGAAATACTCTGCCAAGTCTGAGTTGCCTCATAACGGAACTGTGTGGCCATAAAATGCGTGTCAGATTTGAAGCTGTTGCTGGCCTAGGCACTTCCTCTGCCTCTCCCTCTGCCCCTATCTCTCTCTCGCCCTCTGCCATTACAGCAACAATCGATTTATTGCTCGAAGGGAACGTCGACGAGACGACAAGCAAAGACAGACGGACAGAGAGGCAGACGGACAGGGAGACAGCGAGCCGGAGATAAGCAAGCAAATGGCACATAAAAGACACGAAATTGAAAGAAATGAACGCTAAGCACTGAAAATATGAACTGATGTGAGAGCCAACAGCAACAACAGCAACAACAACAGCAATCAGGCCAATAAAAAGTCAAAGAAGAAGCTTCTGGTAAAGTCAAGCGCAAGGGCAACCCAAAGAATCCCAGATAGCTGCGCGACGAAACCCAATTTGAGTCCTTGTTGTTGTTGTTGCTGTTGTTGTGAGTGCTCAAGACAAGTTCGTATAATTAGACATAGACTCAAGAGGGAAGAGAGAGAGTGGGAGAGAGAGCGAGACTAAGTACAACGGAAGTGACTACGGTCTACGGTCTACGACAATTGAATTGCCCAATTTGATTTGCTCAACGGCTTATCATCTTCATTGCTTAAGAGCACGATTTATGTGTGGATTGGATTCTATGCGATTGAACTGAGCTGCACTGGTCACTGTGCGGCTTATCTTGCTCTTCAGAAATCCAAAATCCACATCGATTGTTTTGTCCCACTTGAGCCAAGTGATTACACGATGATTGAAGCTGTAAATCGAAGCGGGGCAAACGTGACTTGGATTTGTTTTTTGTTTAATGTGCAGCTTGCTGATTGAAGCAGCTGCAAGAGATTGAAACATACAATTTCAAATTAATAATATAATATATTAGTAAATCTTTTCTTCTCAAGTCCTCCATGCGTACCTTCCTTAGCTCAGCTCCCTTTTACCATAGGGTCTCCTTGTGCGTTGCACCAAATTGCACAACACAAAAATGCAAAATGCCAAAAATAAAAAAAAAAAAACTGTGCAAGTAGCAAAAGCAACAGATGAGCGCACCCGACTGTAAGATACCCTGCGCACAGTTTGAAAAGCCTTTTCAAAACAACTAGCAATGCGCTACTATAAACATTACTGCCACAAATTGCTTTTTGCTCTCACACACTCAAAAAGCACGCACGAAATAACTAAGAGCAGGCTGTGCTGCTTGCAGCTATGGAAAACTTTTACTTCATTATCTTCGGCATTCATTGTCCATTCGGCTTGTTATTAAAGCAATAGATTGCTATTCATTCATTCAACTATGTGTAAACCAAAGCAGAATGCTGTAAGTCTAATACTTTGCTTCATAATCATAAATAATAGATATGCGTGGGCGGTGGGCGTGGCAGCAAAAGTTGAAAATGAATTTTGGTTTGCCTATGGACTAATACAGGCACCTAAAATTGAAATTTGGTGCCTCTAGCTACTGTAATAGCTAAGATCCAGACGTTCAAACGGACAGACACACAGACGGACAGGCAGACAGGCAGACGAAGCTTTAATCAACTCAGCTAGTGATCGTGTTCTACAATATATTATATGTACTTTGTGAGTTATATCTTATACCTGTTGCAGACATTTGCACAAACCTAGTATACCCTATTTTTGCCATTTTCAAAGCTGGCAGGGTATAGAAATATTCAATGCAAAATACAATTCAGCTAAATGCGTTTTTGGGCTGCCCAAACAGCGAAAGGCGACAAATTTGCTGGCTGCTTTGGCTGAAGTGCAGCCCAAATGGTGAACAAGCTGGCAGCGCTGCTGCTGCTGCCGCCGTAGGTGCTGCTGCTGCTGCTGCTGCTGCGGTTGCAGCCACCGTGGCGTCAATTATCGCCGCTGTACGCAAAGTGGGCCAGGCAAATAATAAACGATAAACGCGCCCAGCGAAACAGCCGACGATGGGGCGGCGTCATCTGTGCGGTTCATTGTCGCAGGGGCTTAAGCTAAGTGCCACGCCTTGTCGTTGCAGTGCTGGCACCCCCCCCCCCCACCATCCTGCCTCTTCACCTACTTCACTCTCTGCGTTTCGTTTTCATTGCAATCTCGTTTTACTTTTCGCCTCTTTCGCCGTTTTAACGCTTCACCTGCGTCTCGTTTTGCTGATTGATGGCGACTCCAACTTCAGCTTGGACTCTGGCAGCACAAACACACTTACACACACACGCACACACACAGTCTCGCACACGTACTCGCACAGGTGTCGCCAACTAATTAAATGAAGGCAACGCGTACGCATGCGTAACTCAATCGGCAAACAACGCGCTCAATGAGGAGCCACGCCCCCCTGCCCGCCCCTCCGCCTCACTCCACTGCACCGCCACGCCTTGCGTTTTGCAGTTCGCCCCTCGCGTTGAAGCATTAAATGGGTCAATATGCAATTATTGCCGCCGCCTCTTGCAATGGGCTCAGTTTTTGCTTTCATCTTTGCTGAGAAAAATAAAATAAAAACTTCACTTTTTTTCCCTCTCTGCCTTATGCAGCGCAGCCTGAAAACAAAAACCGGTAGAAAAAATCTTGAAAAATATGAAATATGTGTAGGAGGTAAAGTTACATCGATTTATTTAGTTTGAAAGGAAAATTTTGCTGAACAATGAAACTGTTAAGGAAAAACAACAAGAAATATTCTACTTTAATTCATGGAAAACTATGGAATAAAGGGAGCCAATTTTGTGAAATTTAGGGGAAATATGCAGAGTCAAAATTTGGTTAAAAATATTTAGTTTTATGATGATATGTTTTTAATAAATGATTATAAATATTTCTCAGAAAAAGCGAACAAAAACGATGTGAAAGCAAAATCTACTTTATTCTTATAAAGTTTCAAAAAATATTACAATTTTTGTACAGATCATTCCTATGAAAATAATGCCTTATAGTTATGTGACTTTAATGAAATTTATAGAAAAATTACAGAGCATCCATATGGTTATACATGCCAAGTTGCATAGCCATATGCCCACTTACAGCAAATATAGATCAACATTTCTCGAAGAAATATAGAATGAACTTTCGTGTTAGACAAAAGTGCATAGAATTTTATGCAGACATAAAACAAAACTAATTACAAGCCTCTCTTCAAGATACATCTCTGCGTAAACATATACTTGAATATAGTATTGTATACCCCCCTGCAATGGCACAAGCCAAGAACTTTGCTCAATTCCAGCAGGTTCAATTGCCAAGCTCAAGGTGACCATTTGCATAAAAGCTAAAAAAACACAGAAAAAAGACAGAAATAAAGCAAAAAACCACTCAAAGCCATATTCGAGTATTATTATTACTCATGCATAAAGCGCTCACCTTTGACAACGATTCCTCATACACGACACAAAAAAAAAAAAAAAAAAAAAAAAAATACATCATCGTAATAAAAGCAACGACTTGGTTAAAACTGTGTAGAACTTTGCCAAAAAGATCTCAACTGACTCAGAGAGCGCAGAGAGACTAAATACAAAGCAAATGCAGCAGCTAATTAAAGAGAATATTTAAGTAATATACGAATATGCAGCCATATATGTATGTAGATGAAGCAGAGTAGAACAAGAAGCACATTTGCATACCCTACGCACTGCTATGCGAAACATGCTACAAACATTTCTATACAAATTCACTTTCATATGCTTTGAAATTAAAGTTTTTAATCTTAGGTGACAGAGTTCATTGCAAGTGCATTAAACCTAGAGAAGGGAGGGGGAACTGTCTTGGGGGCGGGGGGGGGGTGGGGTTTCTATCAGGGGCATCGGTCTAGTGGGGTTCGCCTCCAGTGCAATTGACCCACTTTGCAAGCTTTTATTGGCTTCAATGCGGCGCTATTTCGCTTATGCAACAGTTGCAGTTGCAGATGCATTTCGCATGCAGCTTCTGCTTCTTCTACCCCTCTCTCTCTCTCTCTCTCTCTCTGTTCGCCTCCTTCTGCTCCTCATGCATTCCCACAGTTATCTGCTCTGTCTGTTCTGTTGTGATCTTTGCAATATTCTTGGTAAATTAAGTAATTGGTACAAGAAGCAACCGAGCGACCGACCGACCGACCGACCGACCGACTAAGGCAGACGAGGCACAACAGAGCCAGCACTGACTACTCCCCCATTTACCCCCCTCTCTCTCTCTCACTACGTCTCTCTGTCTCTGTCTCAGTCTTTGTGTGTGTGTGTGCAACAGTTCACTCGTTTTGAATTCTTGCAATTTAGATGCGTTTTGTCTTTGCATTCAGTTTTAATACCCTACAGCGGGTATATTGATTCAGTGCAACAACTTGAAGTTTATGAAAGAGAGTAAAAGGGCGAGCCTATTAGGCATATACGAGTATCTTCAACAAACTAGGTAAAATTTGTACACCCTTGCAAAGAGTATATGAATTTTTTTCGAATTTCTCAAATTTTCCAAACAATTTTTTTTGTTAATCTTTGTCATTTTAGCAGATATCCCACCCAAACTCAACACATCTTTGGTTTTTAATATTAACTATATATTTCCAAAATTTCATCTAAATCGAAACATGTTATAGCAAGTTGTCTTAGAAATAAACTTTGTTTCTTTGGCAATTTGTTTCATATTACAAGCTAACTTTACACACATTACTTAAATAGTAAGCCAAGAAATTCCTACAAATTTCATAACAATCTGTTTACTATACCTTCCTTATCTATATCTTTTGTTAAATCACTGCAAGTGTATCGATTATGCGACTTGTTCTACGCTTGATTTGCACACTTCTTATTCTTTTTGACTTATTTATGTCTATTAGAACAACGCAGACATATGCATACATATATAGTACGATATGTGAGTGTGTGTGTGAGTGTGTATCTGCATCTCTGTCCATTGCAGTCCATTTATTTCTTTTATGTAAGTATTCCGCTGGGCTTCTGTTTTCCATTTTGAATGAGCTCTGCAGATGCAGTTGACGCCGTAAATCAGTTGACGTGTGGGCCGGAAGGCATTGAATGCAGGGCACACACAGTGCCATACGATGCCATACGATGCCATAGTTCTTCCAGTCAAAGAGGCCAATGATCTGTTATACCATATTTCTCCCACTCTCTCGCACTCTCCCTTTCTGTCTATCAATCTGTGCATACTTGCGTAATAAACGCCAGAATTGTTGTTTTCTTTTGGGGAAATTGCGTAGTTCCAGCTCAGATAACCCTTTAGATATTCTTACAATATCGGAGATTATATGCACTGATATAATTCTTGAACATTCTCAAGATATTGCAAATTATAATAACAAAAATTGAAGCTTTAAAATGTTCCACATTACAAATTAATGAGATTTAAATGATCAAGCCAAGAGTCAGAAGCGTCTCCGGGGAAGGGCTATAAAAAAGAAGTTAATATTGCCAAAAAATTCGAAAACAACATTTCAAGGTCGCCGGCACAAGAATCTCTTGATGAAGCTGCACACGATGCTCCGCCCCCTCCGCCTCCGCTTCCTCCTCTTCCTCCTCATCCTCCTCCTCGTTCTTCGTTTCTCTTCACAGTTTGTTTAAAGAAAAATTAGCCAGCCGGTTAATCGGCTGCGTATGTAAACTGGAATATGAAGGGGTATATATATAGTATATATATATGTACTCTCTTAAGTATTTGCTACTCCCAGAATGGCAACTGGGAGTCGCAGGTAACGCGACGGAGCAAATGACAATGCGGCGGTACAAAAGCTGAATTCGAGTGCTAATTAAAGCCGCCGATACAGGCAGAGTCGAATTTTTATATATTATACACGTAAATGGATTATGCATTTGTGTGCGTGTGTGTGTGTGTGTGTGTGTGTGTTTGGCTGGCTTTCTTTGAATTGCGCAGCATCTGAAACGAAATGCTTTTTATGGATTGTCTGAGTGCTCGAGGCTTGGTCTCTCTCTCTCTCTCTCTCTCTCTCTCTCTCTCAATCTGGGTGCTGTCACTGACCTTGACCCCAATGATATCAGACTAAAGCCAAGCTCGACTGAAGATCAGCAACAGGTCAGCTACAAATCAAACAATACAATAGTCGCTTATCCAATAACAGAAACGCAGCTCAATGTGGATTTTTTTTTTCAGATAGAACAAATTCATCAGCAACGACAACTTTGACTTTGACATTGAGGTCTGTCTGTCTCACCGTCCCGCCCTCGCCCTCTCTTTCTGTCTCTGACATGACATCAGCCCCCTGCGAGAACGACGACAATTACCTGGCAAACAATGAAACAAACAATTGGTTACCTGCAGTATGACTCGGCATTCTGACTACCCCCAAACAACTTCAAGTCGAAGCCGAAGTCGAAGCTCCAAAAACTGCAAGTCTACACTTAGTTATGAGATTTGTTCGATAACTCTAATAGTTTTTTGGGCTGAGACTTAAGCACATATCGGGAATTATATATAGACATCCTAAGTTTCGACTGTGGAAACTATAAAGATAAATGGTTAAATTTTGCCTGAGATTTGTTCACATTTTTCTTCGAAACCTCAACTGCAGCTATCGCTGTCTTTCTTCTTCATTCGCCCCATCTCTTTCTACCTTTTCATGCTTTCTCGCTCTCTCTCTCTCTCTCTCTCTCTGCCTCTTGCCTGCATCCCAATTAGTGCTACCTCAAGTGTTGACACTCATTAGAAGCAATTAAAGTGAGATCAGATTATGGCAATGCGGACGAGTCACGCGTGAACAGACCCCATCAATGTGTCCACAATCGACCACGCCCCATCCACAAACCCCTGGAATTGTCTGTGCTGTGTGTGAATCACAGGAACGGAGAGTCAAAGTGAAGTGGCTAATAAATTAGAATGGCCAAAATTGGCTAATGATATGACATGCGCGTGAAGCTGATGCAGCGACGAGTCGTGAAAGGGAAATGACTCTGAAAATTGCTACGATTTCAATTACGAGAAAAGTTCCCCCGGTTTATAGATTTGGCAATGACTTTCAAAGTGCACAACTAAGTAAAGCTGATACAGTTTAAGGCCAAGTTTATTGTGCTGTTTTCCTCTAAGTGCCCAGGCTTTAAGAGGTATTCTGCACTTTTCTAGAGAATGTTCAGAAATGCTTAGAAATTATTGCAAGTGCTTATGTTGTGATACCCTGCGATTATTGAAAATAGTCAGAATAGAGTATACTAACTTTGTGCAAACGTATGTAACAGGCAGACTCCGCAAAGTACATATATTGTTGCCCTAACCGGCTTGATTAAGCCTTGTCCGTCTGCTTGTTCGCCTGTCCGTCTGTGTGAACACACAGATCTCAGCTATTACAAAAGCTAGAGACATCAAATTTGCCATGAGGATTTCTGCATTCTGTCTCTACAATTGCATTTCAAAATTTAGATACCACGCCCACCGCCTCCGCAAATCGATAAGGTTACAAAATTCTGTTTGTTCTTCATTTCACAAACCGATCGCATCGGAAATGCAAATTAAACTAAGTCAAAATCCAACCCCCCTGCTTAGCTTCTAAGTTGCTCCTGTTTTTGGGGTGAATGCATTATCTCTTTAGTCTCGTCTTTCATTATCATCTTTCTCTCGCACTTTATTGCCTTGCACGCGCTACACTGAAAACAACCTTCGGCATTGTCGATGGGGACTCGACTCGCGTTATTAATTAGCACCCGAATGACACCAGTTGCCGTCCATCGTGCGACCGTTTAAACTTAGGACTGCTTTGGCAGTGACTAAGGATTCTTTTGAAGGCACATACCCTGTAATAATGTAGACAGCAGGGCATAATGGGCTACTGTAGGAAATACAAATTTTTACTAATTGTTTAAAATTATTCCAAAAGTTTTTAAGTATATTTTCGAGAAAGTACTCTCTAAAAGCAGACTACAGGGTATCTTGCAGTCCACCTTTTTGAAGAATTAAATGCGTATTTCGTATGATTTCGTTTAGCGTGAAAGGTATGCAAAAAATTTAAAGAGTTTTTACTGGCTACGAATCACCCCGATTAGCTGGAATATTGTTTTTAGCCCCGCCTCCACCCGCCCACGCCGCCCACTCGCTTCTATTGTGAATAATGATGCCAATTGTTCCCCTTGTTGTTGTTGTTGTTGTAGCTGCAAAATGCTGTGCAGCGATGCCGAAAAAATGAATGCCTCAACTACTTTAGCTGAATACTCATTTTCGAAATGAAACGCAATCGAATGACATCCGCGTTTGTGTGTGTGTTAGTGTGTGTGTGTGTGTGTGTGTGTGTGTGTGTGCAATTTCTGTTTTAGCAAACTTCACCCACAACGCGCTGCGCTGCGCTGCGATGTCGCGTTTTTGGCGCTGGCCTGGCCAAAAACAGCGCGACTTGGCGACGCCAGCACGGGAGAACATCAGCAGCAGAGGCAGCAGCAGAGGCAGAGGCAGAGGTAGCAGCAGAGGCAAAGGCAGAGGTAGCGGCAGCGGCAGCGGCAGCAATTACGCTTACGTTTTAGCCGCTTGCAGGTTATGCAAGTTCAAGGCCAAAAACTCTGCATTAATTATAATTATTTTTGCATTTGTTTAACACGCCGCAAACAGCAGCAACAACAACAACGAGAAAACAATGCGCAGCACGTTTGGCGGTTTTAGCCGCCAACAACAGCGGGAAACACGAAAAGTGCAAAAGAAGACAAACAGGTAAATGCAGCTTTTGGACTTGTTGAGCGTTTTGGTAAGCCAACAAATGGTGGTAATTAATTGACAACAGGCACTGTAGCAGCATCAACATCAGCTGTAGCTGCACTCGCCTCTAACCTCACTTTACCTTTGACTTAATTATCGATTAATCGGGCGCATGGGGGAAACACGCAGAAGAGAGTTCGATACGAAATTATTTGAGACAATTAAGTGAGCTGTATTATAATGAGCATTCCAAGAGTTATTCGACATAATCGATTGAGAGATAATTCACAGTTTGACCAAATCGATTAAGGAACTAATCGATTAAGGGATAATTTAATTCCAAATCGATTGAAGGAACTGAGAAACTGAGATCGAGAGGCCTTAAGGGATTCTTTCTGAATATTGTTGTAATAGACAACTATAACCTTACTTCCAACATCAACTGTAGCTGACCAATCATAACCTCACTTTACCTTTGACTTAATTATCGATTAATCGAGCGCATGGGGGAAACACGCAGAAGAGAGTTCCATACGAAATTATTTGAGACGATTAAGTGAACTGAATTATAATGAGCATTCCAAGAGTTAATCGACATAATTGATTGAGTGATAATTCCCAGGTTGACCAAATCGATTAAGGAACTAATCGGTTAAGGGATAATTCAATTCCTAATCGATTGAAGGAACTGAGAAACTGAGATCGAGAGGCCTTAAGGGATTCTTTCTGAATATTGTTATAACAGACAACTGTAACATAACTTCCAACATCAACTGTAGCTGACCAAACCTAACCTCACTTTACCTTTGACTTAATTATCGATTAATCGAGCGCATGGGGGAAACACGCAGAAGAGAGTTCCATACGAAATTATTTGAGACGATTAAGTGAACTGAATTATAATGAGCATTCCAAGAGTTAATCGACAAATTCGATTGAGAGAAAATTTAGGTTGACCAAATCGATTAAAGATCGATTAAGGGATAATTCAATAGTAAACGGGCCTAATCGATTGAAGGAACTGAGAAACTGAGATCGAGGGGCCTTAAGGGATTCTTTCTGAATATTGTTATAACAGACAACTGTAGCTGCCAATCCTAACCTCACTTTACCTTTGACTTAATTATCGATTAATCGAGCGCATGGGGGAAACACGCAGAAGAAAGTTCGATACGAAACTATTTAAGACAATTAAGTGATTTCACGTTTGATCAAATCGATTAAGGAACTAATCGATTAGGGATAATTCAACATTAAACGAATTAATCGATTGAAGGCACTGAGGAATGAGTCGAGAGGCCTTAGTTATCAATGAATCCATAAGAAAATATCTTAAACGATTTAACAGACTAAATGGGATAATTCACAGGCTGACGGACCTAATAGATAAGGGGGTAATTCAACAGAAGATAGTTCCAATCAATTAGAGGTAAGAGAACTGAGAAAGATTGGGTAACCCATTCATCCTGAAGGCAAACAAAACGTGCTTATCAAACTGACTTTAATCGGTGCCTCATAGTCGTTTAGATACCCTGTCAACTTTTCCCGTTCTACAACATATCACACAGATTATAAATTCTAGATAGCCATCAACCTTGACTCATATTCCCAGCTGACAAACTGGAATCTCTCCCACTTGCTCCCGACAAAATAAAAACGAAATACTTTCACTTTATTATAGAATATCAAAGACTCGACTCTAAGTCATAAAATAAAAGTATCGAGCAACAAACAAAAATCCAAAATATGCTAATTTATTGAATGTCAGTCGGCGAAAACGAAACCTGAGCTCGGCTAAGAATCAAGCCAAATCGATAGACGACATAGCGAACGAACATGAATTAACATATTTATGCTATTTATGTGACGCCATGACATGGTCAAACTAAGTTCTGTGCTGTGTGGCGTGTTAATTACCCCCCCCAAAAAGCTTGTTGATACTATGACCAGTTTTCTTAGAGATCTTTACGCTATCTTTGACAATTTGGGCGGCCTCTCAAGGTCGTCAAATACGAAAACAAATAAATTGACTTCCGCTTTTTCCTAAACTTATGATATATGTAGGTGATTATGCTTTTTGGAAGCAGGTGTGGTCAGCTGATCAGTTGATAGCTACGGATGGGGTATTGAAATGTTTCTGGACTAATAATCAGAATAGTTTTAAGATTGAAATACCCGCTAGTCATAGTGTGAAAGGGTATTATAACTTTGAAATGGAGAAAGCATCTCTGGAGTTCTTTTAGAATTTGACCACGCCCCCTTTTCGCTAACGAGTAGCTGCATAGCGTGTATATAACAGTAGGATTCTCGCAGCGATATTGACTAGATTAATCGATAACTCATCGATAACATACTTAAAGTTGCCTACTCAAACACAACATTTGAACTTACTTCGGGGGTTAGGCTTGAAACATGTCAGACAACCCTCCGCGCTAGGACTCAAAAAGCTAAAGACGATAGCCTGCTATAAAAGTTTGCTTTAAGATTAGACATACCTATACGATTCACATGCCAAATGCAATCCACCAAGTTGGCTACAATTCTCGCCTTAGTATTGTAAGCTCATTCTTGGCACATTCTTTGGCTTTATTGCATCGCACTTCATCAATATGCAGGCCACACGGCCACATCGTCGGCAATGCAGGCTTTTTTGCGAGGCGTCATTATTAGCCAGAGCAGCTTGCGTCTTTGGATTGCTTGTGACTTGGGCTAAGCCCATTACTGGACACCAGTTGGATAACTGCTGCTGCCTCCGTTGCATTGTTCTCGGCATCGTCTTAACGAGCATGGCATGCAAAACAAGGCAACGCAAGACGCCATTTGGCCAACAGAAATCGCAGAATCGTTTTATGAACAACTGCGCTACGTGCATGACAATTGACTTGAGACTGGAGAGAGACGAGAGACGAGAGACCTCAGACCTCTGTCGAAGACCGCGTTGAGGTTCGATTCTCGGAGACTAAGACTAAAACCCGATGACTGGGTGAGTTGTCAGACCCCGTTGTTGATTGTGCGCACGCGCTCATAATCGAAAGATTCCTCACTGGGAGATATCGTATCGTATCGTATTGGTTTTGATTTTTCAGTTTTGCCACCGGGATGAGCTGGCAATTATGATGGATGGCGCATATCAAGGTGATACGCGTTGACGTTGATGCGCCATCAGGGGAAGTTATTGCGCACAACCAAAAGACATCAAGTTGTTTTCGAATATGCAATGGGACTTGGGTCTATGAGAATAGCTATAAAACAGTTTAGTTCAATGTTATAGCTCTATATATTGTAATAAAGGGTTGACAATAGATTTAACTACAACTAAGCAATTCAGATATATACTAATCTATGTGTATGTCGAAGCAGAGAGTTGTAACTTTATTACGTTTGTTACATATCACATTCAATAGTTCATTTATCAATTTTACGAAGGCAGTGGGCGTGGCATCTAAAATTTGAAATAAGCTCATCATGCTCACAAAGTACAGAAATCTTCATGCCGAATTTGGTGTCACTAGCTATAGTAACAACCGAGATCTGTGTGTTCACACAGACGGACAGGCGGACAGACAGACGGACAAGGGTCTAGTGAAACTGAACAAGATACATATCAACTTTGTGGAGTCTGCCATACATCAAAATTGCCTGCACAAAGTTAGTATACCCTTTTTAGACGACTTTCAATACCTAGCCTATTCTAATCAAGCCGTAGCACAGATAGCCAGAGATCTTTCCAAATACTTTTTATATTGTAAAAATATTTCGACTACACTTAAAACTAAGCCCAAACCACACCAAGAGCTACACACTTGCTTTGTATGCATGTAGCTGGCTTAAAGCGATGAAACCGTTCCGGCTCCCTGGGGTCTTGAGATGCGGCCAAGTTTCGACGATGCTTTAAGTAGCCGCCGTTTCGTCGTCGCGCGTCGCTGTCAATCAGGCTGCAATCAGCTTCCACTTTAAGCCTATAAAAACGTCTGCGCGCGCTACCCGAAAAAGTAAAAGTGGCTTACGGTAAAACAATATGTATATCTTTATATGTATGTCATACAGTACCTGAAGCATGCCTATCTTGCAACCGGGGCCGGGGCCACACCCAGCCCAGCTAAGGAGGAGCCACAGAGTACACGAGAGCGAGAGAGAGACGTGTCCGCATCCAAAGTTATCAACGTGCAAAGACAATTAATGACCTCAAAAGCATTTAGCAGCTAAAGATTTTTTATCTTTACGACCGATATTGGCTATAGGTTTCGGGCACAGATCGACCAGACGAATTTGCCTGCATTTCTTTAATGAGTTTTCACTTGCACGATGAGACCATAAAAATCAAGCACAGCCCAGCCTCGAAAATGTATTTCAAAACGACATCTTCATTGGGTCGATATCTCGTATGTATGTGTGTGTGTGTGTGTGTGTGTGTGTGCGTATGTGGATCAGGGTGTGCTCCAAAGAATGGTCAAACCGTACATTTCTACCTGGTTAAAAATATGTTGTTTTGCAATACCCTGTAGTTGTGTGGGCTCAATGAGGTATATTGTTTTTATAAATGGAAATAAAACATCGTCTTATAATATATTTTATGCTCTGAAATTCTTTTAGATTTTGTAATATTCTATCCTATCGTATCATAATATTATATATAAAACCCTACTTTCTTCTGCCATATCTTAATATAGTGTCATATCACGTCCTTTCATCGCATATCTATGTTTCATCTTATATCACATCTTCTTAAATCTTATCTTATGGTATCCTACAATTATCTTGCAATCTTAAGATATTATATTTACTGAAGAACTTTCAAATTCTTTTATATTATATCACTTTATTATACCATTGCTGATGGTATAGTAATTTTGGCCAGAAGCTTGCAGCGAACCTTAAGAGACATCTCCGACCCTATAAAGTGTATATATATAGCCATTTTCGTCTGCCCGTCTGTCCGTCCGTCCGTCCGTCCGTCTGTCCGTCCGTTTGTCCATCCGTCCGTCTGTCCGTCCGTCGCTCCGTCCGTCTATTGGAACGCTAACTAGTCCCTCAGTTTTAGAGCTATCTTGATGAAACTTGGTATATACGTTTCTTATTGCTGCACGCTTTTATTGTATTATTCCACTTCATATAGACCTTATTATATTGTATCATTATGTTATATTATATCATTCATATATAAATTTAGATTCCAACTCTGGTTACAGAGCATCTTACAGTCGTGCTCGCTTGTCATTGTCCACCTACGGTACGTGTTATTTGCAGACCTTCGGTGCAGCCTAACGCCCAACAAATTGGCTGTTTCTTTTTTTGTTTTTTAGCTTTTTTTTGGCCTTTTTGCGTTTTTTTTTTTATCTTTTTGTGAATAACACGAAACGAAATTGTCAATTGAAGTATCCGGCGCCGGGTATTGGGACACACCAAGCCAAACGATGAGGCTTTTTGATATTTCCTTGGAATTATCTTAATGTGAAATCTTGAACTATGTTTTTGGGCCATAGTCACAGGCGAAACACACCACACACACACCCGCACACACACACACACACACACGTGCAGGGTTTACCTTTAAAGCAATTTTTAATGGATTTCGTTTGACATGTCGCTGTCTTTAAGTTTTATAACGAGCATTCAAAAAATATCTCCATAGATATTCAAGAGTGGTACCGGAAAAAAACAAGACACAAAAAACCCCAATGGATCAAGTTCGCTGGAAAGGGAGCTGACTAGTTGATTGGACTGACCTTTCTGCACAGGTAAACTAAGCCAAAGAATGGGCAAATACCTTTAGAAAGGTCACCCATCAATGGATTATGCGTACTCTCTGGACAACCTTTGCAAATCTGCTTTAAATTGCGCCCCGAACACGTTATTGATTTCTGCCTGATTCGCACAGTTTAATGCTCCATTGAAACGAACAGGCAGGCCAACTACCTCGCAATCCTCCCTGTGTGACTCCCTTTGCATACAACGTGGGGGGGATAAAGTACATCCAACAGGGGGAGTGGTACGAGACCATGTCCTGGGTACGCATCAATGATTACACTAAGCCACCGAGTGAACTCCAGCTCTCTCTCTCTGTTTGTATATGCGCCTCTGGGCGGGCGCTGGGATAGGATGACAACATTGTTTCTGGGCAATATATGTCAACTCGTAATGTCAATGGCTGAGCGCTGAATTGAATAGTGCAGTGCAAAATGCCACAAGATTATCGCAACACTAGCGCTATTTATTGACGAGAGGAACTAATGAATAACCCAATAAGCAGCCAATGAGCAAAGTAAGTAGTGACTGGCTGAATACCCTGCACACGAGAAGCGATTATTATTACTAAAAGAATAAACCTAAAAGTTTGCTAAGCTAAATTTTAAACATTTTTTTTATTTTCAACAATTTGATTTGGCAACTTATTTGGAATAGAGTCTGCGAATTTTAATAATCAACTAAACAAAACAAAAATTTTAAATTTTTATAAAACTTTTTTGAAATGTGGAAGGGATCGCACGCAAAATAATTAAATAATTAATGTGGAATATAAATCAATAATAAAATTAAGATTGAGTTCAGAGCCGATGACAAATTCAAATCAAGTAAAAAATGCTAAGTCTGTTCTGACTGTACTATACTGGAAACTGGGATATATTTAAACTATTTGCCACAACTAAGGCTTTACATTTTAATGCAATTCTCTGGGTGGTAATAGTTATCATACACACCAAAACTGAATATTGTAGCTTTATTATTGCACTTGCTATACGGTTTATCGATTTGCGGGGACGAAAGTAGGCGTGGCCTAAATTTTAGTAAAAATTGTACAGCCTTTGTTAATGATCCTGAGCAAGAATATATATATATATTCTATGGGGTCTCAGATGCCTCCTTCTGCCTGTTACGCACATTTCGACAAACACAATAGACCATGTATTTTTTTAAAATTCATGTTCTAATAATAAAACTGCAAGAGATATGATATAGCTTAACTTAAAATCACATAATTTTGAGAAGGTTTTAAGTATTAACATTTTTTACTTTAAAAAAGTTACAGATTAAAACATAATGCAATCCATAAGCTGAATAATCAAGCTAAGCTGAGGCACAACAGCTTTTAAGTCACACATTTGAAAAATCTTTAAAAAATTATTTTCAGCATTTCACTCAACCCAAGAAGTAAATATGTCCAAAAATAGAGCTCATAAAATGGTGCAGAATGAAAGCGAAGAATGAATTCGTCATTCACCTGTTGGCACTACTTACATATATAAATATATATAGATATATATAAATGTATGGCTACACTATTTAATTCAGCTGCTGTCATATCTCGGGTAGCTGAGTAATTGCTTGACTAATGCACTTGGGGCAGTGCGTTTAGTGAACTTGGAAAAGTGACATGAAAACTTTTAAGTGTCTGGGGCGCACTTAGTAATTAAAAATGCATGTTAAAAGATCATTAAGTTCCATCAACAGGAAGAAGGCAACGCTTAACCCTTGTACAAAGTTTATTGAACCCTTTGCTCAGCCAGGCGAGAATCGCATCATATCCCCCCCCAAAAAAACAAAATATAACTTCAACCAAGCGTTGCATGCAAATTGCCAAAAATTATGACTGGGGCATCAGGCTGGCTAATTACCAATTACTAATTGGCCTGTGCGAGTGACGCAGCGCAAATGGCATCGCTGCCACTGCTACTGCCACTTGCAACAAGTTCGCCAATGATGGTACCCCAGCATGGCCATCTGTGATGCGAGGCCAGCCTTGACCTGGTTCTTGAAACTGCCTGGTCAAATGCAGCGCAAGAAATTATGGCCAGGTTTGGCACAGTTGTGGCTTGAGTTGTGACTGTGTTGCAGCTGTTTTGCAGCTTGTTGCCACCAAGAAGCAACCGGTTTGCCTGCACGCTACCCTGTACCCTGCGAAATGGCAAGTGGCAGGCAGCACAAGGAGTAGGCAAGTCAGTATAAGAAGTTTGCATCATACGATAGTTGCACATACAGTCTCATTGTGACTACTACGGGGTATCTTGGAGTCGTGCTGCACTGCTCTTTGACTGTCTGTCAATATTCACTTGACTGTCGACCGCATCAGCACACGCAACTTTTGCTTTGGCTTTTCCATTATGTTTTGCGGTCAACTAGTTGAGTAAAGTAGGCGTGGCCTGGCATACCTGATTAGGGCAAATAAAGAATGTGAGTTGATTTTGGCAGCATATTTTTTTACATTTTTTTGTAGTCGTAGGTTTCAAATAATAATACTTATAGTTTTTTTTCCGATTTTTGTAAACTTTTTTTCTTTTTTTTTTTTTAACTGAAATCTTTAGGATTTAAAATACATTTCTAAAGATTTCAAATATCTACAGTTTAGTGTAGTATTTTAATTGATTATTTTGCATAAAGATTATAATCCCCCTATAATCCATAAATATATCACATACCATGTAAACTGCTATTATCTATAGCATTATTTATGAATCCCTCATGTGCTAGTTTAACTATCATTACTGGCACAGTTAGTACTACCAATAGCTCTATTAGTTAAGATCCCGCTGGGTTCTCTTGAAAGCTGCGGCCCATCAAATGTGACTACATTATACAAATCTCCAGCAGGTAACTACTACAACATCTAACCGGTTTCGCCAGAGAGCGCACATCTAATACCAAGTTCAAGGTCAAGATCGCGGACGCAACCGCAATGCATTACCAGTACCAGAGAGGCAGCACTACCAGCAGCATCACAAAGGTGTGACTCTACTACCGACAGAAAGATTTTTTGCAATTTGCTAAATCCAACGAGACGAGACGCAACGGGGGCGGGGGCGGTTCGAGTAGATGTGCGACGTAAGCGCTGCATTGCAATGTTATTAATTATACAGTCAGGGTGTAAGACAAACAGGCAGGCAGGCAGGTTTTTATTACTACTAGTATAGGTAGAATGCATTGCACAAAGATTTTCCCACGAAATGCGCCATTGTCATTGACTTTGAAACGTCAAGTGTGAGTCGAGATCCGAGAGTGAGTCGAGAACTTAGCACGATTCGAAATTTCAAGGCGTTCCAAAAAAATGCGTTTTTCTACACTTGAGGGTTCTCAGCGATGGTATTGCCTGAATGACTGACTGACTGGGTTATGTAATATCAAAAAGCTATTAGCTATAGCTTTAAAAGATTGTTTGGATTGTTGTGGGATTTTCAGGAAATTTGTTGAGTTTGTCCACTTAAATCAATGCGAAAGATCTGCATAAAGATTGTGTATCTATATCTTTTGCTGTAGTAGAAAACTCGAGAATGAATTAGCTACTATATTAATATTTTAGATTTTCCTTATATAGTTTTCTTTTCAAGCATCATCAAGCAGATGAGATCGTTTGCTGATCATGAAAATATATCTTAAATAATTTATTAAAATGTTTCTATATAATCTATATACTATATGTGATTCTACCTACCTGTTTATTCCATAAGAAATCCCTATGATCTTCATCCTACACTCAAACACAAGATCAGCTGGAGCTTTGTTCTATATACTATATATGAATTCATCAACCTTATTCAGTACACCCAACTTGTATTGCTTCCAATGGCGTTTTCTTTCATTCATATTCTCCCTAGAAATTTGTGACCTCTCTTTAACTGTCACCAATTTGAATTCAAAAGCCCCCTTAAGGGGTGTACTAATTATGAAATACCTATTCGAAAGAAAGGACTACCTTGCAGAGCACTACCAAGCAGTGTGGCAGTGTTGATTGCGATATTGCATTAGATTTCGCCCGCTTGAACAACTCTTTGCCTGACTAGACCCATCAATTTGACAGCCAAATGACAAAAGAGCAACACCTCGATGAGCCTCGACGAACCGCTCTCAGAAATTTCCGACCCAGTAGCCTTTGCGTACAGAAAATAGTCGACCAACGATTCATGGATAAAAAAGTGGTTCAGTAAATCGTAAGTTCTCAACGTGTTAACATCGCCTAAAGAAAAAACTAACGAAAAGTGTCGGTGGGGAATAATCCAAAATAGGGAAAATAATTTGGAACAAATCATTTCTATATCATATATATATATCATCATCATCCTTCGTGAATTGCAATATAGAACAACAATAGAAAAAGTCACCAAATATGGATGCACCTTCTATGGTCGAATGTTCTGGTGGTCGCTTGGTGGTGCGTAGCCTGGTGAGTGGTGCCACTGTCTTTCAGACCCGCATGGATGCGTCTCCTGCGCCGAGCACAAATCGAGCCATGGCGGTTGAAACGCATCCACTGATTGGAGCCGAACTGCTCGAGCGGCAGCTGCAGTTGCTCACAAATCGAGTGGTCTCGTCGCCCCTCAAGGGGCAGGTGCTGCCGCTTGCAGTGCCACAACCGGGTGGTGGTAATCGGGATGCCGAACTAAAGGACATCAGCAGCAGCAGCACCAGCAACGGAGCCACGCCAGCCCTTGATTCCTTACGTGGCGAGGATGAGCTGCCGCAGTGCAAAATCAAGCGCAACTATAGCTGCAACACTTGCGCCTTCTTCACACAGAATCCACGTAGTCATTTGTCGCATCTGCGCGATGTGCACGGCGAGAAGATTGTGATCAATGAGTGCAAGCTTTGCCTCTACGCATCGCGGCACTTTCAGAAGCTAGTGCGGCACATGAAGATGGTGCATGGCTGCTCCGACGATGATAGCACCAGCATTGCGGGCCGACGTCATTGCAATCGGGAGGCACGTAAACGGCGCCTCGAGGAGAGCATTGAGGCAGCACCCAGCACGTTGGCTCTGGTGGCGGGTGCAGGCCCCGGTTTCGCTGCCGGTGCCAGTGGTCCATCGCTGAAGCAGCTGAAGAGTGAACTGCAGCTGCTGGAGCAGCAACTGCTCAACAATGTGGAGGCACTCAATCGGCAACAACAACTGCAGCAGCTGCAGCAGATGGTCTCGCGCAGCGGCAACATCTTCTCCATGGCCTTCGAGTTCCAAATGTGCATGTTGTCACCATCGGCGGGCATGACGCCAAGCATGTTGTCCGGCAGCGCAGCGGATGAGCTGGAGCGCGATGGCGATAATAGCAACACGGACTCGGAGGAGCTGCCACAGGCCGATGAATGCATGACGCCAGAGGCACTGGATCTAAGTGGTTCGAGTGGATCCGGCTCGATCACACAGTATCAGTGCCAGAAATGCTCGTATAGCACACCAATCCGCGCCAGATTCAAGAAGCATGTCAAATATCACTCCATGCCGCTTATTAAGTGCAGCTTCTGTGATTTTCACTCGCCATACAAATGGAATCTGGACAGGCACACCAAGAATCATAGTGCCAATGGCACCTTCAAGTGCGGCGTCTGTGATTTTAGCACAAACATCAAGCAATCTCTGACCATACATGAGCTCAATCATCATGCTGCAATGCGTCGCTATTCTACACAAGATCACTCGAAGACGGGGGCAGTGGCTGGTGACATGCTTGAGGCATTTGAGACAATCGAACTGGGTGCCATGTCATGTGCAAGTCCAGCCAAGACAATGGATGCAACTTCCTCGGAGTTGCCCCCCATCAGCTGCTCCCACTGCCAGCAGAGCATACCGAATGCCATGGAGCTGGTTAGTCATCTGCAGCAATGTGAGCCGGCGCTGCGCAGCACCAGCCACCTGACCGCATGTGACATGGACCTGACCACGGATGAAGAACAGTATCGTGGCAAGGATCTTAGCTACTGCGGCGTGGAGACGGCGCCAGGCTACGGCGAGGTAAGTTGCAGCCGTTTACAACTTTAATGTTTACAACTTTTAGTAAGAGCGAAACTCTTCTACTTCTTTCTACTCTTGTCCAGGTTACTGAGAAACTGCAGCCTGATGATGCCGAGGCCTTAAAGCGCGTCTTCAAGTGCCCCCACTGCACGTTTTGGGCCGCAACTGCATCACGTTTCCATGTGCACATTGTGGGCCATCTGAATCGCAAACCCTTTGAGTGCTCGCTCTGCGCATATCGCTCCAACTGGCGCTGGGACATCACCAAGCACATTCGCCTCAAGGCCATGCGCGACGAGTCGCACATACAGGCGCAGGTGCTGATGAACGATGAAACTGGGCGGCGCAACTATGCCAAGTATAATCAATATGCAACCCTTATGAAGGTCAGCGCGGAGCAGGCCGCCGATGCGAAGACCATACGATGTGGCGAAATGCAATCGGGCAACAGCTACGATGCGCAAATCCATGTGCCGCCGCTGGACGAGGAGCTCACGCTGGATGGGCAATCATCAGATGCGACACTAGCTGCACTCGATTTGCGTATCTCGGGCAAGACACCAGCAATGGCAGAGCACATGGTGGAGTCTATGCAGGAGACAAGTAATCCAACGACAAGCTACAAGCAAAAGCAGGCTAACAAGAGTGAGCAGTGTCTGCCCATGGACGAAGATCCGTTGAACATCAAGACAGAAGGCAACTCGAAGAAGGAACGCACACAGAATGTGATCTATCACGCACGTCATCAGCGAACGCAGTAGCCTGGGCCGGACGCAAACGGGACGGAAGACGACTCTCTATAAAGCAAACAGTAATCGTACTGGGATTATACCTAGAATATAAATAGTAATAATTAGCATAGACGAACAAATAAATAACTAGATTTAATAACGTATTCCTTTATTTATTGCATTGCATTGCTCCTCCTCTGTCTGCCCACAAGCTGAAGAATATGTGAATCTATAGATACTACGTATTACAAAGAAAGCTACTAAACTCTGCTGGGTTAACTGGGTTACGTTCCAGCTATGTATGTACGAGTATATAATGATGTATTGCCATGCACTATCACACGTTGTTGTCTCTGGGCTGTCACCGGGACTAAGAAAGTTTTAAAAGATGAAAGATGGAAATGGATATGCCAATCTGGGGTCGATCAGATGGTATCTGAAATTTAGAAAATAAAGAGTATAATTGCACATTGATGGATTTATCAATACTTATCCTTTAGCTAGACGAAAAACTGAAAAAATGAAAAAAAAAAAAATTGAAGCATTAATAACGCTGATCACGTTTACTTATAGAATTTTGTAGACTTTTGAGTTGTGTGGGTGTGTGTCTGTGTGTGTGTGAAGTTCTCTCATAGCCGGCACTTTACAGGAAATACTCCTGCATCAGGAATAGCACTATAAATAGCAAGACAATAAGCGGCACCAAGAAGCACAGCTCGTCGATGCCGAGCGTGGACAGAAGTTTCCAAAAATCCAAGGCGATATATGACGCCTGCAACAGCCACGGATATGCCCAAATCCACAACTAGGCGGTCTGGCATTGAACACCCTCGAAATGGGGCGATTGCTCATCATCATCGTCGGTGTCGGCGGCGCGACGACGATGCGTCTCGGGTTTGTAATCGGTCATTTGTACAGGTTCCGCACCGGCTGGCACTGTGACTGCTTCGCGAGCTGGCAGCACAGACTCCAGGGTGGCCAGTTGAGCTGGTGTGGCAAAATTATCCGGTGGAAAATTAACCTTAAACTGTACATAGAGATCCCCGAAATCCGTTGGCTTATTGAACACCGGCATGCCGGCACCGCGCATCAACTTGATGTGATTGTGACGCAACACCTCGCCCGGCTGGGTGCGGATTAGTTTCTTCTTTCCATCCAGATGCTCAAAACAATGCGTATAGCCACAAAGTGCTTCGGTTATGTTAATCTCCAGATCGCGCATATACAGATTAGCATGACGGCGTTGAAATACCAAGTGTTGCATTTGTAGAATGACCACATAGAGTACACCGTACTGGCCATCGCGTAATTGATGGCCCTCGTTCTCGAACTGCATCTTTTGCATGTGCGGCACACCGCGCTCGATGTCCACACTGCGTTTCTTTTCCTGTTCCACGAAGCAGTTGCCCTGGCAAGTTGAGCAGCGCAACTTCTCCTTGATGGTGTAACCGCGTCCATCGCAGGTGGGGCAAACCTTAGAAGTGACAAACAACAATCGTTTATGCTGAATGCTTTACAGTAACCAGATCTATCTTACCGTATCGAAGGCACTTAAGCCCATAAAGGTAAAGGCGGATGTTCGCCCAGCGCCATCACAGGTCTGGCATGTCTCACGTGCCTCCTTGGGTCCACCTTCGCCGTTGCACTTGCTACAGAGCACCCTACGAGAGTAATGCACTTGCTTTTGCTTGGCACCCATATACATCTCCTCCAGCGTCAGATCCAATTTCACTAAAACTTTACCATCCCGTCTAGTACCACGATCACTTCCCAAGCCACCAAATGAGAACCAATTCGAATAGAATTCGGAGGCGTCGCTAAAGCCATTGGCACGCTCCTGTAGGCCCTTTACGCCATGTCGATCGTAGACACGTCGCTTCTCTGGATCCGAAAGCACTTCATATGCAAATGAAATTTCTTTAAACTTATCCCCCGCATTGGGATTCTTGTCCGGATGAAACTCTTTGGCCAATTTGCGATAATTCTATTTGAAAACAGAGACATAAGTCAGAAGTAACACGTATAAGGAAGGAAAAAACGTTGTACCTTTTTTATTTCATCCTGTGTCGCATCTTTGCTTACACCAAGTATCTCATAGAGATCCACTTTGTCCATTATTCAGTCCGCCCCGCTAGCCCCTAAATTAAACGAAATTGCCCACACATGGTATTTGTTCAAACTTTCCTAATAATTTTTCTCCAATTGACACAATTTTCAGTTTACATTGCTTCGATTAACTTTTGTTGTTGTTCTTATTTTGAAATCGCAAATCATCAAATTATCGTCTCAAACTCCTCCACAATTTGCAATAAAAAAAAAAATAGAAAATCAGCTGTTTTTCCAGCTGTATAAATTGCGCAAAGTATGCAATAGTTTAAATCTCGAATTTTATTATTGTCAAAATAGTTATTTTATTTGTAATTTGTGTGAACAATAATTAAAGTTTTTACAATAAAAAGAGAATCAAGTAAATCAATGCAAAAATTTAATTATAATTTAGGAAAAAGTTTTTCTTAACTCATTTATTTTTAATATGTTACAAATGCTAATTATTGTAATTAATTATTATATTATGATAATTATTGAAAAGAAAATTTTTTATGGAAACTTTATATTTACAGTTCAAATGATTTAATTTAGTTTGTTTGTTAGTTTTGTATTATTTCTCTATTTTCTGCAATAGAGTAACACTTTCTGGTAGTGTGGTATTTTTAATATGTTACAAATGCTAATTATTGTAATTAATTATTATATTATGATAATTATTGAAAAGAAAATTTTTTATGGAAACTTTATATTTACAGTTCAAATGACTTAATTTAGTTTGTTTGTTAGTTTTGTATTATTTTTCTATTTTCTGCAATAGAGTAACACTTTCTGGTAGTGTGACCAAATGCTGATTTTTGGTAAAAAGAATATGAGTCATCGCGGCGAGGTAACTTTTTATAACACGTTGGGCGTGGTGAAATTTAATTATTTATTCCATCGTTTGCTTCGGGCACACTCGGACGGTTTGTACGTCATATAGTCGGAAAATTTTCCAGAAATTACGTACGAATTTTATGGAAAAAAACTAAAAAAAAATTAAAACAAATAAATATTAAATAAAATCGTTTAAAAAAATTAATTAAAATTAATTTGCAAATTTAAAAAAAATTTTGTTCAATTAACAACGGAAAAAAAAATTTTTTTTTTTACTCTAGTAAAATGGACGCAAAGTAGAGACGTAAAATTTTGTGTGTGTATCAACGAAAGAGCGGAGAAAACGGAACGCGCGAGAAAGCAAAAAGAAGAAATCACGAGCTGCTGCTGGTGGTGGTGGTAGTTCACTCAGTGTGTGAGAGAGCGCGTACCACGACGAAGCAGAGAATATTAAACGGGTGAAAACTGTGTGTTGCGCTTGGAAAATTATGGAAAAGTGTGAAGACATGGATTTACGACTGGGACACATCAATGCCAAAGATGTTGAGGATGTCAAGGTACTGGCGGATGTCGATGAAATCATGCTAATAGACCGTTCGCAGGCGATTTTTGATTTTGGCGCTGAAATTCTGACAACAAATGTAACGTCGGCAGTAGCAGCAACAGCAACAACATCAGCAGCGGCAACGGCGTCGCACGCAACAAGCGAACTACAACCAAAAACAAATAGTGAAATCAAAACAAAAACATTGTCTCAAATGGAAGAACCAGAAATTGGCGCCAATCAAACTGCCAAAGAAGAAGAAACGGCAATTGGAATGGAGAAGAGTGTGCAGGAAAATCAAATAGGCAAGTCCTGTTTCGAGGCCGATGATGACTATGACGAGGACGAGAATGAAGATTATAAATCAAGGTGAGAGCAGAAACTTTTATTAAAATTAAAAATAATAATATTTAAAAAGAAAAAAATTTATTTTTAATTTATAAAACACATAAAATATTTATATAAAAAATAAATAAAAATCATATTAAAAAAAAAAAAAAATTTTTTAAATTTATTATTATAATTTGTATTATTTATAATTTAGCTGGGCCAACAGCGACGATGATGACGATTCCTCTAGCTCGGATTGCTCGTCCGTTGATTTGGCCGATTTGAAACTGCGTTGGCTGCAACGCGAGCTCTACACAGGTCGCGTGCCGCGACAGGTAATTGCCAGCATAATGCCACATTTTGCAACAGGTTTGGCTGCTGACACCGAAGATTCAGTGCTCTGGGATTATTTGGCGCATGTGCTCAACGAGCCCAAAAGACGAACCAAGTTAAGCAATGTGAATACATTTGACGACGTTATCGATTTGGTGCACAAATCGGAGAGAATTATTGTACTCACTGGCGCCGGGGTATCTGTCTCGTGTGGCATACCCGATTTTCGTTCGACAAACGGTATCTATGCACGGCTGGCACATGATTTTCCCGATCTACCCGATCCGCAGGCTATGTTTGACATTAACTACTTTAAGCGAGATCCTCGACCGTTTTTCAAATTCGCCCGCGAGATCTATCCGGGTGAGTTTAAGCCCTCGCCATGCCATCGATTCATCAAAATGCTGGAGTCGAAGGGCAAACTGTTGCGCAATTACACACAGAATATTGATACATTGGAGCGTGTGGCCGGCATACAGAGGGTCATTGAATGCCATGGCTCCTTCTCGACGGCTTCGTGTACCAAGTGCAAATACAAATGCAATGCGGATGCACTGCGTGCCGATATCTTTGCACAGCGCATACCCGTCTGCCCGCAATGTCAACCGAATGTAGAGCACAGTGTGGATGCCTCCGTGGCCGTTACCGAGGAGGATCTCAAGCGGCTGGTGGAGAATGGCATCATGAAGCCCGACATTGTTTTCTTCGGAGAAGGTAGGCATCTGAAATTTAAGATTCACTCACCATCCAACTATATGCATAAGGTTTCCCAGCTAACAAACTATCATTCCAATTTCTTTCCAGGCTTACCCGACGAGTATCACACAGTGATGGCAACCGACAAAGATAAATGCGATTTGCTAATTGTGATCGGCTCCTCGCTAAAGGTTCGTCCAGTCGCTCACATTCCCAGTAGTATACCTGCCTCTGTACCGCAAATACTGATCAATCGTGAGCAACTGCATCATCTGAAGTTCGATGTTGAGCTGTTGGGCGATTCCGATGTGATTATCAATCAGATTTGTCATCGTCTATCGGGCTCTACGACAGACTATAATGATGCTGATTGGCAACAGTTGTGCAGCGAGAACGATGCACTACGTGAGTCCACAGAGCTACTTCCGCTAACGGATTACTTTCATCATCATCACCACCATCATCATCATCGGCACTGCAGTTCGGAAAGCGAACGAAATTCGCAACTAGACACGGATACGCAATCGATTAAGTCCAACGGATCCACAGATTACCTGCTTGGCTCATCGGCAGGCACCTGCTCTGACAGCGGATTTGAGTCCTCCACCTTTACGGCGGTGAACAGCAAACACGCCGCCAGCGGCAGCAATCTGTTGTCGCAGCAACAACAGAGCACCAACAGCAGCAGCACCAGCAATAATGCAGTCGATCGTGCTGCCATCGAGCGAATCAAGAGCGACATCCTTGTCGAGCTGAACGAGACTGCATTGACATGCGCAGAACCTTCGACATCTGTCGGTCGACATCTTTCGATTGATTCCTCTAAAGACAGCGGCATCGAGCAATGTGAGTTCTTCAATGCCAGCAATAACGAGATGTCTACGCGGCCAGCCTACACAATGCAAAGCAATTTAGTGGACACGAATGTTGTGCAAGAGACCAAGACAGTTGCACCCAGTTTGACACCGACGCCGCCACAGCGCAAGCGCCAAACGATTGCGGAGCGACTGATGCCCGGAACCTTCTATGCGCACAGCAAGAATAGCTCGTATGTCTTTCCCGGCGCACAGGTCTTCTGGAATAGTGAATTCAGTGATGATGATGACGACGATGACGATGTCGATGAGGATGATGACGATGATGTGCGGGGTGGTTGTGTTAATGGCGGCAGCGGCGTTGCAGGCATGTTTGGCAACGTTGTGGCCAGCGATGAGGAAGCGTGTGATCTAAATGCTCCACTCTCGCCATTCCTGCCGCCCTCGCTTGAAGCACATATTGTAACTGAAATCTCGAGCAGCGTTGGCAATGCCTCCAGCATCATAGGTATACCAAATGTTGACGCTGCAACTGGTAGTCCTGGCCAGAAACGACGCAGCTCAGCCGAAGGCGAACGAACGACAACGTCAACGTCGCTACAGAGTCCAACTAAATGCCAGACGCCAGCGTTGTTGGAAACGGAGGAGACGCCACCTATTAAAAAACTAAGGCCAAGTGCGCTGGATAACTCCGCCACGCAACCACCGCCTCCGGCTACGGCAACGGCCACGGCCACGGCTACAAATCAAACAGTTGAGCTAACAACTGTTTAAAGAGTGTGTTGTGCCCTTAACTATCGCTACTAACTTTAATATTTATTTATACAATACAATACGATACGATACGATGTTTTTAAAAGCAATTGGAACAGAGGAGAAACAATGTCTAGAAGAGAAGCTCTACCCGAAAGCTGTAATCGAGGCTTCACTCCCTCCCTATGATTGGCTTCCATGGCGAAAGGTTTGGAAGTTTTTCGCAAATTCAATTCGTATTATAATTGATTAATTATTATTCTAACTGTGTAACTGTGTAAATGTTAGTATTTTTTTTATTATATTAAGTTGTTATTGAGGCATTTAGATAACAAAAAAAAAAAAAAAAAAAAAAGGGAGAAACAGATCGGATGCAAGCTAGCTTTTGCATCTGTCCGTCTGTCCATCTCGTCTAGCGCAAGGTAGCCTCAACATTTTAACCTAAGCTCAGCACTAAAGTATGCAATTATTAATCATATTGAACAAGAATCAAAAACAATAATTTTGTACTATTTAGAGATAAGAGCTGGACAAAAAAACAAGAAAAACTCTGTAAATAGACCTATTCGTGTGTGTAATGTTTATTATATTATGTTCTGTTTCCTTAACTCTTTAAATGGTAACGGTATAGCTGCTACATGTAAATATATCCAATATATATATATCTCTGAATAATTGTACACTATGTGCAACAACAAATTATACATAATCCCCCTTAGCAATTTGCAAACATATTCAAAAACAAAAAACATAACCTGCGTTCTATAAAATATGTAATCAAAAAACAACTAGCATAATTATTGAATATATATAGCCACCAAACTTAAGTGTAAACTAGCTGATAAGTTTTAGTTTATTTTTTTTTTTTTAGTTTATTTATAGCATTAATGTATTAATATGGAAAAAAAAAACGAAAAAAATAAACCGATCTATTGAAAGTTGATGAGCTAAGACAAAGCTTGCGTTTAGTTTTTGTGCTTACGCGTGGTGTGGATAATGGGTATATAGAGATGCAGCACCGATTTAATCAGATTATGCTTGGCTTGATAAACGACTTTAAAAAATTGCGGAAATTTCCATTGCAGGCGATTTCACCCCAGATGTTGCCACAAAGTAGGCAATACATAGCAAATTGCTAAGAAGTTTCGATGATCAATAACCAGGCCCGTAACTGGGAGTGTGCGGTGCAATCGGGCCCTCGGCTCCAATGGGGCCTCTGGCTACCGACCAAAGAAAAAGAGAAATATATTTAAAATGCAATTTATTTAAACAATTTAAGCAATCTTAAATTTGACTGCGAGAATTATTTAGATCAAGAATCAAGTATCATGGATGTAGGTATATAGAGTTTGCGGGGTATGTAAAGCTTTCTTATTTATATATATTTCTGTAGTATATCATATTCTCAGCCTTTATCAATAGTCGAAGGATATAACTATTTCCAAAGTACAATGGAGCAAACAACTGAAGAGCCCCAAAATATTAACTTAAAAAAAAATCGATTATATTACTAATAATCTATGCAATTTGTGTAATAAATTATAGTTTATTTGAAATCTTCAATTGTTTTAGAAAATTAATTTCATTAGGCGCCCCAAAAAGATTCACACACGGGCCCAACGGGACAGCGTTGATACGGCCCTGTTGAAAAATGATATAAACGATAGCCAAAGCAAATTACAATTTTGAATTCGTTTTTATTTCGATATATTTTGTTTTTCGACTTTAGCTGGTATCTTAAGTAGATATATATCTAGTTACAATCGTAGTCTATGCTTTAGGGTTGCCTTCATCGCGAAGTTCCTATTTATGGTACGTACTTAATCCTCGTGCACAATTGCCATGACGATGCGCTCTAATTGGTTGGGATCTGTTTCATCTTTATCATAATAACTTCTTGTAATAACTGAATGCGTTTGCGACTTCCTGGACTGCAATGCAAACACAAAAAAAAAACAAAGCTGATCATCATCATCAATCTTATTTACAAATTACAAAATCTACCCGATACACAATGTAAGTATATGTATATGTATATGTATATATGCCATATTTCATTCTCTCCGCTAACATTGAGTTATAAAAAATATGCGTTTTTTTTTATTTTAAAATGTTGTATCCCCTTCCCGCCCCGGCGAATTGATAGAAACTCTGACTGATATAACATGAGCGTACTCTAAGAACTATCTCGATGATAAGTAGTATATATGTATATTTATATAGTATATATATATAAATATATATTGTTATATAACGCGCTGTAAGACTTGAGTTAGTTATACAAACTGTATATGGATATTGCATCCATTATAGGCAACGTATGTGGTTTCGATATTTATGTATGTATGCTCTAACAAAATACTGTACTGTTTATACAGCTCGACAGATCGATCCTATAGGCAGCAGCACGTGTAGATGCGTGCTTTACATTACAATATAGATGAAACTTTAGCTTCAAAAAAAAATATAAAGTACTGTGTGTCTAGTGGCTTAGTTAAGATGTGTGATTCGTGTGATTCGTATGGTTGTTTTTATGTTTGAGGTTCGGGCCAACGATAACGACGACGATGATAACAAGCTGCTTGATGCCGCACTATAAAAACGGAGACTTATTCGTTTTATGTGATCTAGCCTTGCTGGGATTAATTTTGCACTTCAATTGTGCAATCAAATCGGAGATCTTAAGCGCAGGTCCAACTTTCATGCCCAGCAGCGGCATTATATCATCCTTGGTCAATTGCAAAAGTCTCGTGCCATCGACTTTGTTGCGGCTAAATGTGTCACAATGGGCTGTGCAATCGTTGACGCGCAGAAATTGCGATACATCATAGACATTCCAGGTGTCCGGCATTAGCTCCAGCTGCGCCTCATTTGAATCAATGTCCGCCAGACGTGGAATGTACTTGCTATTTGTGACGGCTGAGTTCTGCAAAGGGTAAAAAACAAAGGAATATATGAGTCTCCCTAATTGTATATGTACATATATATAGAGGAAGGTTAATTGGGCATTTAGGCGTGGCTATGCGTGGCATGGATGCTGGATGAGCTGTTGCAAGTACCAAAATAACAGTGCGTAAACATAAGTTATATATATGTATATATATATATGTATATATTACAAAATGGCTTAAAGATTGATGGCTTTTACATGATAGGCAAACGGGCGTACGGGCGTATGGGCGTATGGTGGCATTCGGTTATCAGCTATATGCTATTAGGTATACGCACTATTATCATCAAGTACTCACCGCAATATAGCTAGTGGCTTTGCGACCCACAGTTGGTGGCGCAGGTGATTTACTAATGGAAGATTTTTTTACCATTGTTTTGTTGTTGCTGCTGCCGCTGCCAGTGCCGGTGCCAGTGCCAGTGCCAGTAGCGCAACTGTTTCCAGTGCTAGCGTTGCCTGTTGGTGTTGCCAACGTAACTGCACCAGCACCGGATGCCATGATTGAGCCAAACTGTTCTGACTGCGAGGTAGAGAGAGACTGTTCGGATATGTGACTGGTGCTGCCATCGCCATCGACATCATCCTCGACAATGCCATCCTCTTCTTCATCCTCTTCAGGCTGATTGTTTTCATAGAAGGCAGCATTGTGATGTTCCGGTTTCAGCTCCAGCTTAATGCTTAGCTTGGGCAAGTGTGGTGTCGTCTTTAGGGCAATGGTACGCGGTTTAACTAAAGATTAGTTTGGATTAGCGTTAGAGCACTTTTATGTCACCTCTGTCCATCTCACCTGTCTGTGTGTTGTTGTCATTTTGTGCCTGTTTGTTATTCGATGAACCTGCGCTTGCGGCTCCCTTCTTTGTTTTGCGTTTTCGTTGTACCTTCGGTTTAGCTGCCGGTTTGGGTTGTTGCTGATGCGAGACACGTGGTGGACCCTCCAATTTGTGGCCAACAAGCACACACCAGCCCACTGGATATATATCTGCAGATTCACAATCCAACCACTGATCATATTCATCTGTCCAGCCATCGAAGTGCACTTTAAGCAGACGTCCCACAACACGCGCCACTGTGGCCACACACACCAAGCGTGGATCCATGAGATCAGCGCATTCCAAGCTCATGCCCATCTCGAAGCCATGATCAGGCACTTGGCGATGGAACAAATGTTGACCAGCTGCCAATGCGCCCGTGTCGCGCAAATAACCTTCCCAGGTGAATGTGCGTGCATCGTAGCCATTCGGTGGCGTCACTGCAATGTCATTGGAGTCACAGAATCCAGCTGGGAAAATGCACGGTGACTTCTCGTGATAGCAAAACCTACAACGATAAAAATTAAAAGTGATTAGTTTTATTTAAGTTCCAGATCCCTCCACAAACAGATCTATCTCTATGGCTCACCAATCCGACCCCGAGGCATCCGGTTGATATGAATCAATGCGTATCATCATGTAACCAAATTTGAGTACAGCCATCACGGTGGCTGGACAAATGGATGACAAATTGAGTGGATCAACGGCCTCCAGCTTCATGCCTTCGATGAAGCCATTCGTTTTGCCATCCAAAAAGTATTCGTCAAAAGTAAAGTTCATCTTAAACAGTTCAATTGTGGCATCATCCTCGTGCACTTCGATCATGGCCTCACGACCAGCTGAAAGGAGGAGGAAATATATTAATAACAACTTCAATTGCTCACATGCCCTGTGCCCCCCAATTACCCAACATGCGCTCCAGATAGTCCTGCGGTGCTGCCAGATTGTGTCCCACTGTGGTCGCCCAGCCAACGGGATGTATAATTGGCGAATCCTCGTGACACCAGAAGCCATCGTCCGAGTCGAAATAGCGCAGAAATAGACGCTTTCCCACAATCTTGGTGACTGTGGCCAGGCGAACCTGTGATATGCGATCCTTGTCGACACACTCGAGATTCAAACCAAGTCGAAAGCGTGATTGCAGGCTATCGTTGATCTTATTATAGAAATTCGAAGGCAACGTGCGTGCACCGGACAAGCGGCCGACAAGGAAATCCTTCCAATCCTTGTACTTATGCTCTATGGTACGCGGCGGTATTAATGGCTTGCCGCGAGTTGCACACCAACCCACAGAGTGCACCTCAGCATTGCAGAGATTAACCCAAAAGTCATGCGAATCCGTATCGAAGCCCTCGTAACTCATCAAAGCCTTGTAGCCTTTGATCTCCAGTATTGTGGCGACCCAAAACGAGGTGGGTGTCTGACCGGGTTGTATGATCTCAATGTTATCGCAATCTGTGTTCTCAACCTCAACCTTCATGCCAACACCCAGATTGTCCCACACCTCATAGCCAGGTGCATGGGGAAAGCAGGTAACGGGTGCCGCCAAGAAATTCTCCTTGCCCAGCCGTGGCAGCCAATCGTACGAATGCGTAGGATCATACATACGCCGCCGTATACTGATTATCTTTTCCATCTGTGGGCATGGTGCCGGAAGACGTTCGAATTTGGGTATTTGAGGCAGATCATCCTGAGGGAAGACATCACGAAATATACGCAGCGCCTTTGGCGTCGATGCCGCCGCATTGGCAAAGGTGCTGTTGCTGCCGTTGTTATTGTTATTGCTTGTGTTTATCAAGGCATCGCTGCCACTGGCCTCGGCGGGCGGTGGGGCAGCATCACCCACTGCGCCACCATTTAGCGCAGCAATTGTTTCATCTGTGGCCATTTGCACATTATTGGCGGCAGCATCGCCACCCAATGACATGGGCTCACCAAATCCATTCAATTGTGTTATCTTTGATTGATCCGTTATGCGAAAACGATAATTTGCATTCTTTATATGTGCCGCCTGCAACGTTAGCTCGATATCCGATGGATGTTGCTGTTGCTGCTGCTGATCCTGTTCCTCTTGATTAACGCTACCCAGCTCCGAGTTGTCCAGCGTTCCAGACATCTCAGTCATTTCGAGATTGGCAGCCGGTGAGCTTCCAGCCGTGTGGGGTGTATCCATTTTACTATTCAATACCAGCGAGTAGAGCTCGCCACGGGCACAGGTCATGCTGCAGAAGCGACGCGATTTTGTGTAGAACGTATGTTTCACCCCAATAGCACCGCAACGCTCGCAGACAGCTGTGAATGCAGACAGAGAGAGAGGGAGAGAGAGAGAGAGAGAAAGAGAGATAAGTTTAGATTCATATGATGCTCAGGCCTTACTTATAGACACTTTTCCCACTTGACAACTTCTCACATTCCCTTTTAACACTACAGTTTAGTCAATTAGCCAACTCCGAACTCAGGTTCCGGCCACATACCCAAACCCAAATTCGCAAAAACCGTTAATAAATAAATGGCAATTAGTTTAGGCGTGATGATGTTGATGATAAATGTTGAAATTAAATGTTAAACAATCAAAAATGAGAAAATCAGGTGAAGGAAAATGGTAAATGGAAAACATACCCATGCCATCTTTCTGTATCGGTATAACCGATGGATCAATGTTGCCTTTATAGGCGATCGGTGTTTTAAGCACAAGTCCAGGACGATTCACTGGCTCAATCTTGCGTGTTTTGCGCTGGCTACGTATCGACGAGGATGAGCTGCTGCTACTGGCGCCATTGCCGGCTTTACCACTGCCGTTGCCGCTGCCGCTGCCAGATGCAGTCACATTATACTGTGCGGCACGTATGCTCTTCTGTCCACTTTCGCCAGCAGCTACACCGCTTACATTATCACCGCCAGCAGAGGCAGCGGCAGCGGCGGCGGCAGAGACGAGAATATTGGCAAAGGCATTGCCACCGGCTAAAGATGAGGTTGTTGTTGCCGTAGCCGTTACGGATGGTGCACTTAGCAGCATATGCTTCTGCTGCAGCAGTCCATCGCCTAGTGGCATTAATAGATCATGATTTGTTGGCATACTGGTCATACACGATGATGATGATTGTGATATATCCTTATCGGAGGATGTCATAAAATCTGTGCCATCATATGAGTTATTCTCCTCGTTCATCATCACAAAATCATCGATATTGATTATCTCCTGTTTGGGCTCCAGATCCGACATGCCACTGCCATCAACGGCACCGGCATCATCATAGCCATCATCCAATTGGCCATAGACCTGTTGCTGATCATCATCGACAATGTTCGATGTGCCGACACCACCGGACATCAGAGCAATGCCAGCAGCGTTATTGACCACATCATCGTTATCCATTGCCTCGGTATAGTTTTGGAAAACAGCCGCTGCAGCAGTTTGTTGCAACAACTGTTGCTGCAGCCCGCCCATGTGGGCAAAGCCATATAGATTATTTGTATTGGTCGCAATCAGTGTACCCGGCTGGAGGCCCAGTGAAGCAGCTGCTGCCGCCGCTTGTCCGGTAAAATCGCCACCGACAATGCTCATCATTGGATTCATATCCTTTTCGGATTGTTTTTTGATGTTGGGTTGGTTTGGTTGGTTTTTTTTTTTTTTAATTGATTTATTTATTTGTATTGTTGTTGTTGGTGTTGATTGAGGTGTTCATTTTGGTTGTTGTTGTTGTTGTTGATGTGTGTGTCGATTGGCAATTTGGCAGTTGGCAGGATATAGTTGATAGTATAATGTGGATACGGATACGAATACAACGTAACCAATACATAAATTATATAGAAAAGAAAGTAGAAGAAATAAGTAAATAAATTCCAATTATCAACGAAAGCAAAAATTGTGAGACATCATAGTCAGAATTATGTGCAAAAGGGCTGGAGAATCCAAGAAACCCTTTTGACAAAATGAGCATAAACATATGTACTTTCGTTTAATTGCCCAAGTCAAGTAATAACCTCTAGAATTTGGGTTTGTTTTTAGTTGAAAGTTTGGCAAGCAGGAGATTGGTGGATGGGTGACGGGGGGAGCTACAGGAGTTTCTAATACGCTTAGTATTCGATTAACTTAACTTACCAAAGTTGGCTGATGTGTCATGTCCTCCATGACGGTAAGCGATGGATGACCAAGTAGAGTTGCTGTATCTTCAAGTGAAACACGCTCCGAATTGAAATGAGTACTCATCCACATCATGCGCAACTCAGCGGGATTCATTTTGTTGTTGTTTCTGCTGCTGGTCCTTCTTTTGTTGTGTTATTGTATTTTATAAGTCCGATTATTGTTTATACTCAAAAGTAAAGCGACTTTTGTTGAAACGAAAACACACACGCACACTGGTCACACGCACACAGTTGCAATTGCACAGTTGCATGTAAACAGACTCCTGCGTTTGCAGACCATATGGATGGTCATCGGCGGCGACATAGGCAGACGGCGCTTGTTTTATGTTTCACTTCTACTTGTTTTTATCCCAATACCTTTTGCACAAGCATTGCAACGCGTTTTTAGCTACATTCAGCGTCTGCGTGTGCACTCTGCAGTAAATTCAGTAGCGAATTATTTCTATTTAATATATTATGTCTGGAAATCCAACTTAGTTTGTCGCAAATTGTAATCGGTTTTACGTTTTACTCTCGCTTTAAAAGTCAATGAAGCGCACCGTGCGCGCAGACGAACGAACGGAGGAACACAAAAGAAAACGCACAAACGTTTCCTCCACACAGCATAGAGATTAACTTTATGTTTAACCAATACAGATAATTTGTACTGCAATTATTTTTCTCACATTTGGTATTAAGTGATCGAGTCTTTTTATATATTTTCCATATATTTACCCGACTTTTGGCATTCTTTTACGCGCAAATTTTATGCCAGTATTGCGATGATTAGGGATGTGCAGTCGTTAAAGAAGCGATATTTACCGATTTTCCTTAATATTCTATGTTTCGCGTGGAAAACCAGTGCTGCAAAATATTTTTAGCGATTAAAAGGAAAAAGAAGAATAATGAATTAATTTTGGGAGGGCATTTAAAATGACATCATGTTTTACTGAATAATTTTATATGAAAATTGCTATTTAAGCTTGTAAGAATCAATTGAAAATGTATTAAATTTTTCTTTTTCGATAAACACATAGAAACAAATTAATTGCTTAAATGCGGAGGTTTGAAAACAGAACAGGTGTTTCAAATTCAAGGCTTCATAATAATGTATATTTAAATGTTTTTAAAAATAATATTGTAGATTTATAAATCAAATAATTAAAACAAATAAATAATTCATTGATCACTCAAATGTTGAACATTGTAAGCACTTATATCGTGAACCCAGTTGTGAACACAGTATCGAAATTTTCCAACACTTGCCAAATAAGTAAGAAACGAACAAAACAACAACCGAGCTGTAATCATAATAATAATAATCAGAAAAATAATTAACATTGTATGCTAATACGAGAAAATGCCTGAAAATGCAGTGTCAGATCTGGCAAGAACTGCGCTAAACGGCAGCACATTCGGTCAACGTAGAGAAGACATTTTTCGACGATTACAGAGAACTGCGCAACTAACGAGCCAAAATTACAGTGGAAAAAATGAGCTGGCCACTGAGAATGACGATGTAGTGCAAGAGCTGTGCGAGGCACTGGAGGAGACGTTGGCCTATGGCCTACGTCAGACAGTGAATGTTACATTCACTGCCGCCAGCATATTTCAAAACATGCACGAAATTGTAACAGGTGGCAGCAGCGTGAGTGGAGGAGGAAGCAACAATGAGACGACGTTTTGGGATTTCTGCCAAACGCAGTTAACCTTGCACGAACTGCAGCGCTACGAGGGGCTAAAGCAAATCTGGACAAAACATGGACGCGGAAGAGCCTTCATACGCGCTACGCTCAACGAGCAGCGGCTACAGAGTCATGTGCTAACCTGGTTAAGTGACGAGGCTCAAATACAGCGATTCTACACACCATGGTCGTTGTTGCTGAACGAAGAAGCTGCCCGGAAACTGCCTGGTATTCTGGATAGTCTCAAGGATGTGTTGTTCGCTTTGAATATTGAAAATCCCGAACTGAATGCACCAAGACGTCAAACAGGAGCATCGATGAGCGTAGTAAAAGAGGAACCAATTATAAATTCTCCTCAACCAGTGCCTGTTGCTGTGCGCAAGCAAGGAGGCGCCAAGAGTGCTGTAGAGCGGCCTATTCAGTGTGCTGCATCATCGGAGGATCTGCTGGGCGCACTTAATCCTCGGGAAATGCTTGAAGTGCAGCAACTGGTATCAAATCAAGAACTTCTGAATCAGGTCTTGGAAGTGCCCAAATACTTAACTGAAATAGCACCATGTGATCCCATAGAACCAGAGTTGGAATTTCTAAAAACTCCACTGCCAGATGCCTATCCCATCAAACAAGATCAGGAGCAGACCACAACCGCGGCGGGAACAGCCGCAAGTGATAACGAACTCTTCGAAGATCGCAGTGATACCTCATCGCAGTGGAGCAAGTCCTCTTCCTCTGCCAATGGCCTTGGTGCTCAGCAGACTGCAGCATTGGTGGAACAAGTCTCGTTGCTAAACGAACGCTGCGCTCTGCTCGAGACACGAGTAGCCGAGCTGAATCTACAGAACCGACAGTTAATTCGTCGTCTCACGAAGCAATTCAACGAGAGTGGCATCGATCCGGCTTCGTCATTCTGTTCAAACTTTCTCATTACCATTCCACATGTCAAGCTTGTCAAGTCCACACGTTCGGGCTCCCATTATGTCTATGAGATTCACATAACGATGCGTCAGCGACTGGAGCACTGGACTCTCTTTCGACGCTACAGCGAATTTAACAAACTACACAAGTCGCTGCTGCGAACGCATCCCAGTATTTCTTCAATCGAATTTCCGCCCAAGAAACACTTTGGCAACATGAATCTCGTCTTTGTCGAGGAGCGTCGACAACAATTGCAAATTTACTTGTTGAATATTATAGAAACTTTGCCTCAGGTGGAGGCCTGCAAATGCAAAGCGGAGCTGCAAAAAGTTTTTCCATTTTTCCGAGAGCGCTAGCAGATGCTAAAAATGTACCATGGACCATACTCGAAATAGATGGGAAAGTATTTCGTCGTGTTAAGGATGTATTTGTTTTTCTTTTAGGTTTCTCCAACAACTCACTAAGTGCTAATATTTCATAATAAACAAGACATATGTACAAGTATTGAACAAAAAATAGAAATTTGAAATTAAAATATTGTTATCGATAACGATTACCCGCAAACTCTGGCATCTCTGTCATTGAGCCGATCAGCTGTGTTTGTTGTTATCTTCGTACGTAGCACTTGCGTGTTCTAATTGCATTTGCCGAAAGTATTGGTTTTCAGCGCAATGATTGCGTGATACATTATAAGGTGTAATTTGATTACGGTACAAATCTTGAAACTAGACAACAAAGCAATTGCAGCTTCAAGATGTCTTTCACGGCTATTGCAATTAGTGCGGCAATATCCGTGGGTGCGTACTTCATGACGTTGCGCATGATACCGCGTCTGCGGGAGATGTTCATCAAGGCAAACCTATATGGCAAGGATCTGTGCAAAAAGGATAAGCCACAAGTGTAAGTGTATGGCACAAACTTAGTAAAGGTTGTTTGTAATAATTCTATTCTAGGCCCGAATCCTATGGAGTTCTCATTGGCTGCGTTTTTCTGATCTCAATGTTTCTCTTTATACCTGTGCCCTTTACATTCGACGAGAACGCTGCCACAGACAAGGTGACTGGAGGCAAACCAGAGACCTTTCCCCATGATAAGGTGATTGATGATTTAGATAATTGCCCGGTGCATAACTCATCATTCTCTTATGCCGTAGTTTGTGGAACTGATTGCGGCTCTATTATCGATATGTTGCATGATATTCTTGGGCTTTGCCGACGATGTGCTCGACCTGCGCTGGCGGCACAAGCTGCTGCTGCCCACCATTGCCACATTGCCCCTACTAATGGTCTACTATGTTAACTACAATTCGACGACGGTCATGATGCCCAACTTTGCACGTCGTTTCTTTGGCACCTCCGTTAACATTGGTAGATATATTGGGCAAACATTATGCGCTTCAGCTCTTAATATGAAATCCATTGAGCAGGCATACTCTACTACGTGTTCATGGGCAAGCTAGCCGTCTTTTGCACCAATGCCATCAACATACTCGCCGGCATCAATGGCCTCGAGGTGGGCCAGTCCATCATCATAGCCGCCTCCGTTACGGTCTTCAATCTTATCGAGCTTTCGCTGGGCCATCAGGTGGAATCACATCAGTTTTCGCTATATTTTATGTTACCCTTTTTGGGTACCTCCATAGCTTTGTGGAAGTTCAATAGGTAAGTGCTAAGGTAACGGATAAGGATGTTAAAATAAACTTTAGTCGAGAAACTAGTAAACTAATCTCAATAATCATTTTAATACAACACATATGAATATCAATTCCAATTTGAATAAATAAAACCCATTTATGATATTGAATTTAGACCTTTATAACACATAGAAGGGTTTCTTAATCATTTTACTTTGTGAAGTACCATAAATTCTTCAGATATCATTATGTTATATACTTAAAAACAACGATTTATAATGTTCGGCTTAAAGCGAAACAAATGAGATTCGTTAGAGACTAGAATACAGAAGCATATCCATTTGATTTAAATGTATACAAAATATAATATATATATTAACTAGCAAGGTAGGCCTTTAGACTTATATAGACTTCAATCACGTGGTTTAGTCTTCATCCTCGACATCTTCCCATCCATTTACATCGTATGAATTGAATAGCAATTGCCCAAATTGACTGCTGTGCTCTAGAGCCTGAGGTGGGGCAAAATATTTCTCACTCTGTTGTCGCAGACGCTGGAGCTGTGTGCTCCCGTCCAGGTAGATGCCATCGCCGATCAGTTTTTGCAAGTAGGCGGCATCGATGCGATTACTTGCGGTCATTGCGACGACAACGACGTCCCTGTTCCTGTGTGGCGATGTCTGCAGCATGTGCACAATTTGCTCTGGCGGCATGCAGTACTCACAGAACCATCCGCCATAGTGATTCAGGTCACCCAGCGTGTAGAGTGTTTGCTGCTCCAGTCGCGGCATATCCATCTGTGCAGCGAGCAGATGCACCAAGGAACTTATGACACCGGATAGGCGTGTGAGCTTAGGATGTTGCCAGTAGAAGCCGTAGACCGTGTACTTCAACCTAAAGCGAAGCGGTAGCACATCCTTTGCGTAATACTTGAGAAATTTCAACGATGCCGGTGCAAAGATTGCCTCTCGCTCGCCATACAAGAGTAAATCTATCGCTTGGACTTGCACCCCACAGCGTTTCCACAACTGATGACGGAAATGGCCAAAAGCTGCAGCAGAGGAACAGTTGCTAATGCCACCACCGGCACATTGATACAGCATGTAGCTGGAGCTCGGCACGCTCTTTATATTGCGCTCCAATCTCCGCTGTGTGTAGGCATCGCCAGTGGTGTCTGCCACGTAGTAATAGATCAGAAAGAAATCCACAACCTCTATGAGGGTTTGCAACTGCAGCTGCAGCAGCTCCATGTTGATGTGCTCCCAGTCGCCTAGGTTCAGCATATAGTAGAGCCGCTTCACCGATGTCGCACTTGCCTCGTGCAACTTGAGAGGCGCCTCGAAGCCGGCACGTTTGCTGGCACGACTGTGTGTCATCAGTGCTCGCCATATAATCTCGGGTTGACCACAGTCGCGTCCATGCCAGCCGCTGGCGCACAGGCACTGTGGTTGCGCCAACCCGTAATCCCTGTCCCTGTCGGTGCGATTCTCAAGAAGCGTACCCTCTGCGTAGCACCAAAGCTCTGGCGCTAGTTCTAGATCGATATACGATGCCATTGCATACTCTGATGCAGTGTGATTGGGCTTATCGAATTTCATTTGAAAGAAATCCTGTTGATATCGATTAGCATTCCCTCGATAGGCACAGGACTTGCGATCTGCTTGCAGCTTGTTTGCTATCGTATTTTTTGGTTTCCTTATGAAATGCACACGGTCCGCGACGGGATCTGATCCTGTCTTCAACTGTTGCTGTCGTTGCACATGGTTGCGATTCATCTGGAGCAACCAAATGCAGCAGATAAAGCCCATTTGCACCATGAGCACGGACCATAGCACCAGCTTCTTGGTAATTGCCATGCGACCGCCGCCGATGGGATTTGTTTGGCTCAGACCTGGGATTCTGGCCATATTGATTTCTTGTGCACTACAAGTAACACATTCTTGACCATTGACAATTGCGTTTCAATTCGGTTCTTTTTGCGTTTTTTCCGACTTAACACACCCACATTTCTCTCACATTACTGCCGAGCTCACCTCACAGCTGTCGGTTGCCATTGTCCCCTCTTTTTTTCTCGTGCTCTCAGCTGATAGGTATAGGATAGTATGGCTGGCGATGCAGTGGATGTTGAGAGCGGGAACAGTTTAGGTATATATGTAAATTAAACTCAATATTTAAACTTATATTGCATATTACATTAATTATAAATTTAAGCTGAAATTGAATTAGAGTATCTTAATTAATTAACTCTTAAATTTTACAATCGATAAGTAGCATGGTAGTCTGTGACGTCACTAGCTATCATCGTTTCACGCTCCTTAGTGTAACCTCATATGCCTTGGTTTTCAGTGTTGTCCTATTCTTAAAATAGTACTTATTATTTCAAATTAGTTTGGGATATTTTTAAAACGACTTAATTTGTTCCTAAATTTGTTTTCACTTCCAGATACCCATCGCAGGTCTTCGTGGGCGACACCTATTGCTACTTTGCCGGCATGACCTTTGCCGTTGTTGGTATTTTGGGTCACTTCAGCAAAACGCTTTTGCTTTTCTTTCTGCCGCAGATACTAAACTTCCTCTACTCGACACCGCAACTATTTCATTTTGTACCCTGTCCGCGGCATCGTCTACCCAAATATGACTCAAAATCGGATCTGTTGCATATAAGTACGACAGAATTTCGACTGGACGAGCTAAATAAGCTGGGTCGCCTTATGGTATTAGTGCTGCGCGCATTGCGTCTTATCAGTTGGCAGGAAACGGCCGATGGACGTGTGATAACAAACAATCTAACGGTAATTAATCTGCTTCTGGTCGTATTTGGACCGACACACGAGCGTGTCGCCACACAGATGCTGATGGGTTTCCAAGTACTGTGCACACTGATAGCGCTCTTCATCCGTTATCCCCTGGCCAATTACTTTTACGCCACCGAAGCGTAGCCAAAGATCATGTCACATGTAGTAGGCCTCTACTCTACCCGATATTTCCCGAAATCTATATATGACTTGTATTTATAACAGTTCCGTAAAATACTTTAAGTGTCTGAAATTATATTTCCAAATAAAAAACGAAAGTACGTGTAAAACGACAATCAAAATAAACACAAGAGCAAGATGAGCATTTCAGAGCTGTCCGATGAGACAGATTTATCGTTTCCCGATGAGGAGGACGAGGGTCCAAATATTGGCGTAGGTTATATACATAGATATTTCCGGATTATATTTGTATAATTTGACTCTGCAGAAATACATTGGCGGACGCAATGCCGCCGGGCAACGTCATGGACGTGGTTGGGCCATATTGCCCAATGGGGATCAGTACGATGGAAATTATCGCAAGGGACGGCGACATGGCATAGGTCTATATGTATTTAAAAACGGTGCCCGATACTATGGACAGTATCGTTGCGGCACGCGCTGTGGCCGCGGCATCTTCATATACCCCGATGGATCTGTGTACGAGGGCAATTGGCGCAAACATGTGAAGCACGGCAAGGGACGCTACAATTATGCCAATGGGGATACCTACTCGGGTGACTGGTACAAGGGTCAACGTCATGGGGTGGGCATCTATAGTTTCAAGGTGGACAAGGACAATTGCTGCATGTCGGTGCGTCTGAAGTCCACGTGGAACAGCAACATACGCATGGGACCCTTTGAGATGTACATTGGCAACGATGATAAGTGCACCATACTCCATGGCATCTGGGACACGCTCTATCCCACTGGACCGGCAGTGTTTAGCTTTGATAATCGTTACATGTTGTTGGGTTACTTCTTGCCGGGCGATTATAAATTCAAAGAACTCCCAGCTGCCGAATTAGATGGCGAAGAAATGCTATTGGAATTGCAGGAAGAGGAGGGTGAAGAGGAGGAAATTGGTGAAATAAAGCCCACCATGTGGTTTGCACAAGAGATTGCCGTCTACGATTACTCGTTGCTGCCACAAGAGCCGGTGCCGCTGCCCATATCCGATTCAGAGCTATCGGTATGCTCCGCCACCACCGAGCATAGCCTGATCAGTGAGGAGAAGATCAGCTTCTATGGCGAGGGCGAGGAAGGTGAAGATGAGCTTGGCGAGGGTGAACTGGAATGCTTCCCCTGCGAATGCGATGACGAGCTTAGCGAACTGGAAACCGAATCGGAAGTATGCAGAATCGATGGCAGCCCCTGTGCCATCGAGGTGCTCAAGCAGGACGAATGTCCCGATGTCTAAAGGAAGCGACACTGCGCTCTACTATCTACTACACAGATCTGCGTCGGGGTAATGTTCTATAGTTTATGTTACAGCATATATACAGATATATTAGCGATAAAAAAAAATAAACTTTTTGGCATCTCGTTCACGATTCTTTGATTTTTGATTTGATTTGGATTTTTGTCTGGGAAACGTTGCATTGTTTCTACATTTTTGTGTTTTATTTGGGTAGAGTTTGAATAAATTTGTTATTGTTGCTGTTGTTTAAAATATATATATATACCTGAATATACTACATAAATATCTTGTGTATATCTGATGCACACGCACGCACGCACGCGCTCTCTATGAATAAATCGAAATCACAAACAGGGTCTTTTTAAGTATTATTGACATAGGTATGGGATACCGCCTATTTCCAAGACGACGATATATATGTATGTATGTATATGTATATGTATATGTATATGTATTTATGGTATAGTTGCATATAGTAGTATTTCTCTAATTCTCATTTCTTACTACTATTTCAATGATTCAACTTGTTCTTAATTCTCTTAAAATCTTCATCATTTTCGTACATTTGATATTCAGCATTTTAATTAAGATTCACTAATTAATTCTATTATTATTCATCTTGCATCTTATTATTGTTGTTGTGGTTGTTTGGTGACTTCATCTCGTTTGCATCCACCTGACAGTATCTTCATCTCTTTTGAAATCTCTTGGGTTTCTCTCCAACGCGCATTGTTATGTTTTATTTCTTTTTTTATAGTTTTTACGATTAAAAAAAAAAAAAATTTCCAAGCATTGTTGCTCATAGCTTAACGGAATTTATAGTCTCATCTCGGGAATCGTCCGCCTCGTCCACTCGAATGTTAAGCTTCTCCCTGGGCAGCTGCACCGTGGTCAGTGATGATTCGTCCACTGGATTCAGGCGCATCTTCTTCTGCGACGCTCCATCGCCATCGGAGGTGAGGAGCTCGTGCAGCGTGCTGCCATCACGTTGCTTGGATACCTTATAAATGGCAGGACACGACTTAGAATTCTTTACATCGTTTGAGTCTTTTAGTTCGTTCATCTCCATGTGATCATTGCTGCTGCTACCGACTGGATCAACTGCATCTGCTTCTGCTGCTGCTGCTGCTGCTGGCATATGTAGCTGCAAATCTTGATTATTATCCTCAATGCTGCAGGCCAGCGATGTTGCGGCTGCCATGGCTGCCACAGCTGCTGCTTGACTACTGCTGCTCGCCCCCTCGGGATTCACATACAACTGTTGCGATGCCCCAAAGAGCAGCAGCTGTGGATCGATCTTAAAATCGTCCAGCTCGAACTTCTTTTGATCCAGATTTTCATCAATATAATTGATGTGAATCGGTGATGTCTGCAGCTGCGGGCCATGCAGCAAATCGTCCTGATCTGGTGGTGTATAATATACGGAAGCTTTGCTAGCGGAATTATTGATGGCCAACAGGCGCGATTTGATCTTCTGCATGTGCAGTTCCTTCTCGATTTGGCCCTTAAAGTAACAGTCTATATCTAAGAGTAGAGAAATTCAAAATTGAATACAACTACGTTCCAATGCGATTATGTGTATACCAAAATTGCAGCTTACCCTCGACAATGTCATCCTCGCAGCGACCGCGACAGTTCTCAAAGTAAAAGCTAGGCAGATTCTCGAGCACCTTGTTCAGACTCTGTTGCTGGTACTTGTAGCCCTCGCGCAGTCGCAGCACCTGATGGGCACTGAACTTACGTATCTTGTTGCGCTGGAAGACATAGTTCTCGCGCACCCAGCTCAATTGGCCTGTGGAATAATCGCGCACCTTCTTCACCTGATCGCAGTATTGATCCTTGAGTGCGGTCAAATGATTGGAGCCCATGTCACGGAACTCCTTAATGTGCTTGGCCTGTGTGGTGTAGCTGCTCTGTATCCATTCCACTTGCTGTGCACAATTCTCACGTATGCGATGCACCTGCTGTGCATAGTTCTCTCGCAGCCTCTCCAGCTGTTGGCTCTTATAGCTCTCGATGCTGTCCAGCATGGCGTAAATTTGTCGAGATCGGGGTGATTTCTTATTACGATTGGCACAACACGATAAACGCTCACAGACTCCAAAGCGTGCCAATAGATTGCGTATTCCCTGCACCAGCAGGGTCATAAACAAGAATGCCGTAGCCAGAATTGTGCCAGCGAGCAGACTCTCGATTTTCACACGATAAAACACAATCGGATCGATGTAGAGTCTGTAAGGGATGCACAAAGGTTAACCTAGCAGACTCACGACTCCAACAGCATCACAGCAACCTACCTGATTCCCGCCGAGGAATTGCCCATCACATTAAAGGCATAGCACGTGTACAGGCCGCTGTCGCCTCGCGATATATTGTGCACCAGCAGCGAACCGTTCTCGATGAGCACAACGCGCTGTCCCACAATGCTTGCCTGTCGGCTCATGTTCACCTTCAACGCCTGCGTATTGGTATCATCGGTCAGTGCGAACAGCTCGAACTTGCTTGGCTGATGCTCATTGTCCGTGTTTATGATAATGGGCCGCTTGTCGGGATCAGCATGATGACGCAGTATCTTATTGCGCGGCGTAACCTGGAACATGGATAAACTTCATTAAGCAAGACTCCATTGCAGGCTCTATCACTGCTAACTCACCCAAATGATGTCGGGCGTGGGACTGCCGTATACCATGCACTCCAGCTTTGCCGTAGCATGTAACCTGTACATTTTTGGCGCCGAAGATTGCATTACAATGGGCACACTGCAGTTGAGATTGCTGAGCACGCGCAGCATATCGCCTGGATAGCCATATTGACATTTGAGCTCATCGATTTGATTGTCGATGTGATCGTATGGCGTTAGAGCATCTCCCGCCGTCAGGGGCATGCGGCGTAGTGGAATGGATGTGTTGGTTAACCAACCCGAAAGCCAATACATACTACAATCGCAGATGTACTCATTACCGAGTATATTCAAATAGTCCAACTGTGTCAAATCCTTAAGACTCTCGGGCAGCGAACTCAGTCGATTGCCACGCACACTGAGACGTCTCAGGCGCGACAGGCTGCCAATTTGTGTGGGCAGCTTGAGAAGATTATTGTCGGCCAGCAGCAGCTCACGCACATTGCGTACATTGGCAAACATTGTCTCTGGCAGCTGGGAGAGACGCGTATTTTGCTGAATGGACAAGTAACGTAGACGCTGCAGGATTTGCGAGTCCACATAATCCTCGCTGCGTGATATCCAATTGGGCAGCTGCTCCAGTGGTGTCTCATCGATGCGCAGCATAACCAATCTTCGCTGTCGCTGGAACAACCCGTCGGGTAGCTGCTTAAATTCATTACGACTAAGATCTAGCTGCCGTAGCACATTCAATGGCTGGAAGATGATGGAGGACAATAGCGTCAGCCGATTGCCCGATATATTTAAAACAAGGAGATTCTCTAGCGACTCAAACGCTTTGCGATTAATGCTGCCCAGCTCATTCTGCGACAGATCCAGATGACGCAGCTCGCGAAGATTATAAAAGCTATGTTTACTAATCGATTGCAGGCGATTATGCTGCAGCTTCAGATGACGCAGCTGCTTGTTGAGGGTGAAGAAGTTCTCGGGAAACGAGAGCAGGCGATTCTCACTGAGATCCAAGAGACGCAGTTCGCGTGCCGTCTGAAAGAGTTGAAAGGGTAGCACGCTCAGGCGATTCCTGCCCAGATACAGACGTTCCAGCTGCAAGGCGCCCTCGAATATGTTGCGCGGCAACTCTTGCAGCGCATTATCACTCAGATTGAGTAGGCGTAGCTCGCTGAGCTGGTGTAGAAAATGCGCTGGCAGCGTCTGCAATTGATTCTCATTCAGATGCAGTTCGAGCAAATGATTCATATACTGCAGCTCGGCCAGACTGCAGTTGGCCAAGTAATTGCGGCTTAATTGCAACACTTTAAGTCGACGCACTGCCTGCGGCTGTGCCCATTGGATGCATCGAAGCTGATTGTTGCTAAAGTCCAACGTTTCCACAGACTCGAAACGTTGCGTGTGCTGCATGAATAGACGCTGCAGTGTCTCATCCTGCAATGCACTCTGTGTCCACTCGAATTGCCGCAGATTCTCATATTGTTGCAGCTGCAATGAAACATCTCCGCCGGGCACAAGCCGCAGCTGAATTTCCTCATAGTTAATATGCCGCTTGACCATTAGCTCCGCATTGATCTGCATCATGCTGGCATTTTCGCAATGCAGCTTGAATATGTTTGCCGCTGCATCCACATGGCTATCGCTGCGTAGCTCATGCTCCACCACTTGTGGTTGTTCCTGCTGCTGTCTGTTATTCTGTTTTGTACTATCCTGTAACCATGCATCGTCTACACCATCATTATCATCCGCATCCGTGTCCACAGCATAGCCCACGAAGGGTAAATGAAATTTATAGCCAAGTAGTGAAAATTCATGCTCTTGCCAGGTACGTGTTATTGTTGTAATCCCCACCGATTCTTTGGGGGATTCACTCTGCTGATGCTGCTGCTGCTGCTGCTGCAGCTGCAGCTGAAACGTTGCATTTCGCTCGCTATAGACGGAACGGCATTTCAGTTGACTGGCCACGATGACATCGATGACTCCATTGTAAACAAGCAGCACGGTCAATATCAAGGATATCTTGGATACTGTTTCCATTTTTCTGTATGCAATTTCAATAACTTTTGTGGCATAATATTTGTCTCATCGTATGCTAGCATATTATACCTGCGGAGTGGTAGAAACAATTACATTAATGTTTTGCAGGTGAAAAATACACGTTATATAATAATAATTAGCTAGCCTAGGTTAGTCGTGGCAAGCTATACCCACTAAAAAATTGATGACTGGGCGTTACGAGGCGTCAAAACTTGACATAGATACATGTGTAGATAAACAAGACCCAAGACTTGACTAGGGCATTGATAACTCTTTGGAATATATACTTTTATATTTACATAGATATATGCCTAGAACTTTCTATTATCTCCCTCTCTGTCTACTCCATTAAGCCCGTTTCCAATAAGTTCAGGGCAGACAAATAAACAAACTGAGTAATTTCTGTAGACATACTTTTTACCTATCACAAAGTAAGTTGTCTACCCCGATTATATAAAGTCTTAAGGGAATACTATATACTATATGTATGTATGTCTGTCTGTATAACATATATATTATCAAGAATAACACTATCTTCGCACTTCAAATATAAAGCTAGTTATAAATAGTCGATTAATGTGTATAGGTTTATTTACACACACACACACACACACACACACACGCATCAACATTTTCGCATAACTCTTTCATCTATGTACATAGGTACATATGTATGTTTGTATGTACTAGATTAGCACATCTGCATATGGTTGCGTATTTTATGCGAATGGCAAGCAACTTTTGTATATAAACTTTAGAAAACACTGCCAAATAAGCACATTTATGTAGTCCAAGCCGGCTAGGCTAGTTAAAACAAAATATTTCATCATTTTTTCGTTGTAAATCTTTCAATTTACCTGAAATTACCTTATGCTAATTTAAACGTTGTGTACGTTTAACTAAATTTATCACATGTGTGCATATATATATGCGACATAGCGCAGGTCTCTAACTGTGCCTTTTTTATGTTTTTTCATTTTAATTATCACATTTTTGGCGTTTTCGCATTAACCCAAACAAAATAGACAATTGCAACACATACATACATACATACGTGCATACGTAAATCGAATTACCTACACATGAATACAAATTATATTTAGCTAATAGATGTGTATATACGAATTCGAATTCCAGCACCGAAAGAGTTAGCTATTTAAAGTCATATAACGCATAAAAATCACTTACCGTTGTTTATAACATTTTAAAAACAATTAAGCCTTCTTGAGTTTTTTTTCCAACGCATCGATTTATAATTTCGCGCAGACGATTTAATATGCAATTTCAATGTTAAGTTAACATATCAATGGGTTTTCGTTGATTTCATGATATTCACCTGTATCCATAATGATGCGTCTAGAAAGCAGGATAAATTCTGATTTTAAACTATTTTTACTTGGCTACTTTAGCTTATTCAATCGTTATTTTTTACTATTATTACATGCTTAAGTGTACATATAACTACGTTAGCAAGCTGTTACGCCGCCTATTAACAGTGCCCTCTCGAAGCAAACTGTTATAATTACGTTCCCCCAAAGAGTTCGATAACGTTGCGATTAACATGGGCATGGGAATGACACTGTTAAAGTTTCATATCGATGTTAATCGATCTAAAAGCGTTTCAGTGATGCGTATAAATTGAATAAAATAAATGCACAATAATTAAAGTTTTGTGCACTTAGTTTAATAATATAATTTTATGCTGCTTTCGCAACACGGAATTAAATCGTCATCTCGCTCTCACATCTGTAATAGCTTATTTCATATCGTTCTTATCGATAAATGTAAAACACCTCTCGTAAGCGGACCCCCCTACAGAGTGACACTTATTCTGGCAATTGGGTTTATTTTTTCGTTTGCGGACAATATGCAATTTGATCATGCCGCAACGTAAAACCTTAAATCTCAAAGAGAAAATGGACATCATTGTCGAACATGATGAGAAAAATTTGTCTGCACGTGAAATAGCTAAAAGGTGAGGCTGTAGAACTAACGAAAATGTGTTTTCAATTAATAATGCTATTATTGACCAGGTTTGACATCGGAAAGACACAGGCGGCGAACATAATAAAAGAAAAACCTACAATTAGAGCAATGCTGCGGTCAAGACATTGCAATTCCAGCACCAAAAGGAGATATTTAAACGAGAAGGGAAAACAACTTGATAAAATTTGTCTCGATTGGTTTTTAAAGACCCGAAGCCAAGACATTCCAATAACTGGAGCTGATATACAAGCCAAGGCAAAGATAACTGCAGATCGTCTAGGAATGACGGACTTTGTGGGCTCAAACGGTTGGCTGCAAAAATGGCTCAATAGACACAATTTAAGCGCAAGAACCGCATCCGAAACTGGACAATCTAGTTACCTTTACCAAGTTGATACAGAACAATTGTACGAGCATCTTCCCACAACTGTGCGCTCTTCGAAAAGTTTTCCAAGGAAGACTTTCGCATTCATTAACGAAACATTCTCGCCTGACTTTTGTGGCAAGACTGAAACACCTCCTGTTAGAAGCAATCGAAAAGTCTTAAGTGTAAAAGAAAAAATGGAAATCATTAATGAACATGATAAACATAGCTTAACTGTACGTGAATTGGCTAAAAGGTAAGCTTCAAAACTATTTAACAAATATGTGTTTCGCATAAATCAACTTTGTACTAAACAGGTTCAACATTGGCAAGACGCAGGCGGCAAACATTATAAAGGATAAATCCAATATTACACTATTATGGTACTCAGAGGGCAGCAGAGCCCAATTGGACGACACAGCCAAACAACTTGATGAGATTTGTCTGGACTGGTTCTCAAAGGCTCGTTGCCAAAATATAACAATATCTGGGCCTATTATCAAAGCCAAAGCGAATGAAATTGCAGCGAATTTAGGAATGTCGCGCTTTAGGGCCACAAATTCTTGGCTATATACATTTCGACAAAAACACAAAATTGTGGTCAAATCTATATGTTCAACTGAAGCCTTCGATAATCAAGATACTGTAGAACCAACGGAAGCCGTCGATAATCAAGGTACTGTAGAGTCAAGGTTTCCAAAAGACACTTATGAACTATCAAAAACCAAATTGCAGATTCCTCATATTCCGAAGAATTTATTCTTCCAACCACTGACATCGACATGGATTGCATTAAGACCAGCTGCAGTGATACCGAACAGGATATCAAAACGGAAGAATCGGATAATGAGTCCTGCCCGATAGACTCAAGTGAAACTGCATACATGGCCATTTCGAACTTAAAAAGATTCTTTAAAAATGACTATGTAGCTATCGAACACCTTCAGAATTTAGAAAACCATTTACAAGATCGTGATCTATACGACCAACACGAATAGCTCAAGTTAAACTATTATCTATATTAACTATATCAATGTTATGTTATATATACATATATATGATTGCGCAGTCGCTCTTTCGAGAGGTGGCAAAACGGAAGGTCTTTCAGGGTTGAACAAAAGGCAATTGGTTTATTTATTTGAAAATAAAAGAACAAATTGATTTTATTTTGAAACAAAAGCATAAGTCAATAGTTTGTTTAAGTCATTTAGGATCGATTAGCTTGTTGTGTATTTGACGTCGCACATCGGAGTGTGAACAATCGCCTGGTATTTGTTCTCGAAAATGGGCCCATTCACTCTGATAGTAATGATACAATGCGACCGGATCGTTATGCCTTAGTTTCTTCTTCGACTTTGAGCGAACTTAGGAGAGAAAAAAACATTAGTAAGATAAAATGATATATCAAAAAGTTATAGTATCCTACCCGCTGCCGCCGACTTGGGTCTGCTGCGTGGAAAAGTTGAGCGCGTCGACCATCCTGTACCCTGGGTGGGATAGGAGTCGTCACTGGACGCGTCCCTTGTCATTCCTGGTCTGTACTGACGACGCGAGCTGCTACGGCTTCGACGTTGAGTCAAATATTTAGCAGTATCTCCGCTTGCCTTCTCATCATCCAAGCAGAGTTGATTACAGAAAGCAGTTACAAAATCTGCCTCTGATGTTCTCTTCCTGGATGCTTTACTGAATGCGGAATCTGTCTCTGAAGTTTTCTTACTCGCAGCACGATCACCGTCGGCCCCATTCAGTTTCGACGACTTCTCTCCTAGCTCATGGTCTTTGTCTTTCGCTTTGTCTCCTAGTTTAGCACGGGAGCTGACCGTGTTGCGTTTATACAGGGTGCTAATAGTGTCCTCCTTCGCATTGGTGGACGCCAAAGTTTCCTCATATTTGATAAGCTTGCGTAGGTCTGCGATCAAAAAGATTTCAATTTATTATTGATAATTCCGAATTAAGTCAGTATAACAGCTAAGCAAAGCTACGACCGAGTGCACGCTTGGTTTCGACTATAAAATACCCTGCATGCCATTAATACTCACTTACAGAACCTTATGTGCTGACTGAAACTGAAACTAGACGACGATGAGGACTAAAGTAAACTATGTAATTTTAGTTGAGTAGATCGAAATGGTTTTTCAGACAAACAGATACGAAAGATCGACCCAATTGTCGAGCATGAACAAGAATATATATGTTTTAAATACTATATATATACTTTTTTCAATACATAAAGCGTTTACCGGTAGGGGACACATGGGTTTTGCATATGATGTATGTGTGTGAGCGAATTGTTGTGGATTATAGTAACTCAACCTCTCCTCGATGCCTCGTTAACTTTCAAATCAAATTCCGGTTGTTCAATTAAAATTACATATTTAATGCTTTTTAGTTTAGTTTCTTTACAATTGCTTTTGGTTTTATTTTTTCGTTTTACATAGTAGTTTGAGCATCATATATATATTTATATAGATATCTATAGATGTGTGTGTGGGTTTTTTGTATACCTGTAGCATCGGAAATAAACATCGAACTTATACAGAATTGAAGTCTTTATTTAGAAATCGTATTTGTTGTTGTTGTATTCATTGTTGTTTTTTTTTTTTTTTTGGGTACACGATAGATCGATCGCATTAAAGGTTATGGAATTCTTCTCTAAGCTATAATTAAACTAGACTTATCAATTACGTATCTTGCTCTAACGCTGCATTTCAAATTATGCTAAGTATGGATGTGTGTGTGCGTGTGTTTCGGGTGATATTTAATGGGGTATTCGATTGGACAATTACAAACAATGATGACAAAAAAAAAAAAAAAAATTGAAAATACATAATAGTTAATAGAGAAGCAAAGGGAGAGAAAATTTCAAGGAGAAATCAAAATTCGAAAATCATAAAATAGTTAGGTGGATAGGCATGTAATAACCGTGTATGGAGGGATTGTACGATAATCTAATGAACATTCTCCTTTTGCTTCTGCTTCGTCTTCTTCATCTTCTTTACTCTATGATCTCGTGGCTATCGATCGATCGATTACACTAAAACTAATGACAATAACAACGACAATGATGCAATTTATAATGATGATGATAATGATAATGATGACGTTGCTGATGGTAGGATTTCAAGATGATCAGCGACGATACCGAAAGCGACGAAAGGGCGCTCTTAGGCGACGGCATGTGACACGAACCTCCTTCTTTAGGAACTGCGATATTGCTAGCGATTTGACCGCTGCAGTTGCCGCCTCGGCGGCACAGCTACTCGCCGCCTTTCCATTCTTGGGCGGCGCATATTTGCTTATGTCGAACTTGCGCTTGGGCGTTGTCTGCTGCTGCTCGAGGGAGTCACCTGCTTGCGTGTTGCTCAGATCCATGTCAGTCTCCAAACCATCGGAGGAGACAGTAAAGATGTCCGAGTTGTCACCCAGTTTCTCGCTTGGCGAAATGCAACTCCCCAGGCTGCCGTTTAGCTGTGGCGTGCGACGTTGTTGTTGCTGCTTGGCACTTGGCGTGGATGTCACATTTAGGCAGTATCTATTATTGGCTGCTTGCATCGCTAGCAAGGGTTTCTTCTCTGCACTATGCTCTGTCGATTGACTTTTCGCAATGGTCTGCTGCTGTGCATCGTCTTTGAGGTCCGTATCATTGGTATACGAGGCAGATAGATCCTCATCCTGCTCCATGGTCAATGGATTGTGTGTCTCTTTTGTATCCTCACCATAGGCATCTTCATAGACATCATCATCATCGTCGTCGTCGTCGTCGTCTTCGACTTCATCATCATCATCTTCGGCATCATCCTCAACATCCGCATCGGTTGCTTCGATTTCAGCTTCAGAATTTTGGGTTTCCTCCAAGTCAGCCATTGTACAATCATCATCGTAGTCCACCTGACTCTCATTCTCGTCCGCAGCCGATGCAGCCTCATCATCATTGTCGTCTGTATTCTCCATCTCCCCATCGTTGTTGCCGACTTGTTCGTCCAGATCTGTGGCGGGTGGCGTCATTGCGTTATCCTCACAAGCTGGCTGCTCCTTATCCAGAACCTCCTCTTTGCCAGCAACGTCGCCCCGGTCATCGAAATCAGCAGCATCGGCATCGGCATCAGCATCACCATCATCGTTGTCGTCCTCCTGCTGCTGCTTGCCCACCATCTTCTCTGCACTTGTTGTTGTTTTTGTAGAAGTCGTTGTTGTCGTCGCCGACATCGTTGTCGTATGCTCCTCCTCGGTTTCAAGTGGCTCCTGTTTAATACCACGAAAATGACGCTTCTGGCTAGTTAGTTCCAACTGCTGAGTATCCTTTAGAGCTGTGTCATCCACCATCGACAATCTCGCATTAGCTACACCACGACGTCGCTGAACTCGAGGCCAACCAGTACGATTCGATTTCAGGCACTTGCGTTTACGTTGGTGGCCACCAAACAGATTGAATCTATTGTTACGTCGCAGACTCGATCGACCGCCGGTTAGCGTCTCATCATCCCCACTCTCCGCATCGCCTGTGAGCAGATCGCACAAGTCAAACTCGCTGGTAAAGCAACAATCTGTCGATGGCGGCGTCTGCATCTGCTCAGCACGTAAACTCGAGCTTGTCGACAACGGAGGCAGCTGCCCCTCATCCATACTGAGGTCATACTCGCGGCCAGTCAGCTCGAGATATTTATCAATCTCCCAGGCAATAAGCATTGGATTCACAAACTTCATACTCGCATTTAACGTATTCAAGGCGCCCTTCTCCATCTCATACTCCAGCAGACCCTTCTTGCTGGGCAACTTGCGTACGCCGGCAAGCAACGCCACGCCCGGCGCCTGCTGCTGCTGCTGCTGTTGTGGCGTCGGACGCATTGTGGACGTTAGGCTGGCGTTATGGCGTCGTTTTCGCTTGCCCAAGATTACGCTGCTGCTATTACTGCTGGCCGCCTCCCGTTTTGCTAGCTGCAGGCGGCGAGAGTAGCTGGCGGGAGCAGAGGGTGCGGAGGACGTTATTGCTGCTGCCAAGGCTGCTGCAGGTCGTCGAGATCGTACGGGCGTGGCGGCACGTGCAGGCAAGGTATCATATTTATTCTGACCACGTCGCATACGCTTAACAGTCTCACTAATCTCCGTTGCGAAACGCATCTCCTCCACCGGTGTGGAAGCCTGCAGGCGTGTATTGTGGGTAGATGTTGTTGCTGGCGCAGGAGCCGCAACAGGTTCCTGCTTGAGCGGCAGCTTAACATTTGGTGTAACTGTGATGGGTGTTACCGTTGGCACCGCCGGCTCCTCGGCCTCTGAATTCGTTTTACTCTGCGAATCCTGCCGCTGACGTATTATACAACTGACCAGCGCCAGCGTTGATGCATGCTCCCTAGGCGATTTACGTGGCGGCAATTCCACCAGTCTGGCCAGCTGCTTGTGACGCGACAAACTCTTTTGGCTATTGCTGCAACTGCTGCTCGTGCTGCTTTGCGTCGACGTGGCACGCACACGCTCCACAATTTGCGAACGCTCGCTTAGCGGCACCAGATCACGTTCCAGCAGCTCCGGTGTGCTGGCCTTGCTATCACATTTAGCTGTCATAGGCATCAGCGACTTGAGTGCTCCTGGTGGTGCCGGTGCCGGCGCTGGCGCTGGCTCCGGCTGCTGCTGTTGCTGAAATCGCTGGAGCAGATGCAACTTCTTGTGTTTGTACACCATCTTATTGCTATTCGACTGTTCCTGTTCCTGTAGTTGTTGTTTCAATTGTTCCGTTGTCTCCGTCTCCAGCTCCAACTCCTTTTTGACTGGCACATGTTGCTGGCATAGTGTGCAGGTATGTGGCTTCGTCAGCTCCATGGGTATTGGCCCCTGCTCGTACGGCAGTTTGCGATATCTTGTCGATCCGTAGTAACAATAATAGTTCTCCTCTCCGTTATCCTGACGCTGGAATACACGATGCCACAAATCGGATGTGGGCAACTTCTCGAACTCGTAGCGCATCTTCTGCAATCGTTCGCTCTTGCTGAAGTCGAACAAGAGGTCGGTGCCCATCGACGGCGCCGTCGACTTGGACGCACCCATTCCCTTCTTGTTGTGTGCTGCGGAAGGAGCTGATGTCGGTTTGTTGTGCTGCTTGCCAGAGGAACTGCCACGGGTGGGTAATGACTTGCTGACCAACGCTTCACCAGGTTCACGTTTAATACTACTGAGGGTAACACGTAGCAGGCGCCTCGCTGCACGTTCCTCTCGCGTATCCACGCAGTTTGTTTTGCTCGACGACGATTTCGATAGGTTGCCCACATAATCTTCATCGCTGCCCGAGGAGCAGCTTGACTCGTTCGATTCTTCATCCTCATCCTCCTCTTCCTCTTTTATATGCAGTTTTAGTTCCATCTTTTTAGTATTTGTTGTTGTTGTTGTGGTCGTTGTTGTTGTTGTTGTTATGGTTGTTGTTGTGTTCAGTGCTTGCTCCCCCATCCTATCCTCCAATTTGCCACCGCGCTGGCGACGCAGCTGCAGTTGGCTGCTCGTCGTGGCCGCCGTTACAATAGCCGTGGCCATGCGGCTGCTTTTGCGCGTCGCTGTCGTCGTGGCCGTAGCTGGCCGCGGCCTTAGCATTTGCGGTTGTACCTCAGGCTGGATGGGGGCAGTTGGAAAGCGCTGCTGTGGCGCAGCACCACCAGCAGTGCCAGGAGTAGTAGTAGTACTAGCAGTTCCACTGCCTGTGCTGACTGCTGCTGCTGCCTGTGCCGATCCCTTACGTCGTCTACCCACAGCGGTTGCACGTTTCGGCTGCTGCTGTTGCTGCTGCGGATTGGCGGGCGTTATCGACGTTGCTGACGATGCTGGTTGATAGGTTGAGCAGACATCTGCCTCGCTGGTAGTGTCTAGACTGGCAGATGATGCTATGCTATGATGGCCACGTATATCCGAGGTGGTATGGCGATCCACATCTGTGGGTATCTCGCTGCTGCTGCGTGTATTGGTGCGTGGAAACATAAAGTTCTCCGCCTCCCCGTTGAGACGCTGCAACTCGGATTGACGCACCTTCTGGAATTTAACAATCAACGAGGGAGACTCAGTCACGGCGGCAGCGGCAGCAGCAGCAGCAGCAGCTCCTCTACCGCGAGCACCGCGAGTTGGTGTACTCGTGACATCGTTTGCCTCGACAACCTTGTACAGTGACGAGGGAGGCAGCATAGCACGAAATGGTGGCGACAACACGGAGTTCATTGTCTTTCGCCGAGTTGTATTTGGAGTGGGCTGTGGTTGCGTTGCTGCATTGTTGCTTGTCGTTTGTTTCAATGGTTGATGCTGCTCGAGCTGATTCAATGGTGTGACAACCTTTCGATTGGGCGATGGAGTTTGCGGATTAACCGGTGAGTTTGGCACTGCCTGGAACTTCTCGGAGGAATGTTTGCCCTTGGTTATCCGCTTGGATTTCTCACGCAGCGCTGGCGATGGACGTTGTGGCCTGGTGTTGCTGCTGTTGTTGTTATTATTGGTATTATTATTGTTGCTGCTGGACTTGGTTTGACTTAGCGTTGACGTTATGGTGATGGCAATGGCGCTATCGCTTAGCCGCTCATCAACTTCCATATCGCTGTCTGTCTCTAGCGTCTCGTCGTCTGCCTTATCCTTATCCTGTTGCTGTTGTTTTTGTTGTTGTTGTTGTTGTTGCTGTTGTTCTCTATTCTCTTCTCGCTCCAGAAAACTTTCCACACTGGCCGAGACCTGAATGAGTGTGTCTAGGGCCAGAAAGTTTTGTGCGTTCTTGGCGAACAACTCGTGATCCTTGCTCTGCAAGTGTATGGTTAATATATCGTATTCAACCTTACAGATCTCACAGACACCACACTGCTTATCACTCGATTCCTTTAGCTCTCTGCAATGTGTGTTCGTGGTTTTGTTGGTATCTACTGCTGGTGCCTGCACAGAAGCTATTGACTTCTTGGACGCACCTGCAGCATGCACCGACAATGGCAGTACTTGTGGCTGTAGCTGTAGCTGTTGCTGCTGTATACGCGATTGCGTATCCTTTTCCTTATCCTGTTGACGCTGCGATGTACGTGAGCCAACTTGCGACTTGCGTGTCATACTCTGCACATCCGCCTTGGCCGTCAAACGAAATGCACCGTCCTCGCTGCACAAATCTATTTTAGGCCACTCCTCTTGTTGCTTAAGTAGATGATAGTATGGTCGATGATTGCGCTTTATGGACTCGATCTTTATGAAATTCCGCTTCAGTTGTATGTTACCCGTCGATGTCGGATTGCTGCCAGCTTGCAATGGACCCGCTCCACCTTGGATATATGAACGCAATTCGGTCTGTATGCGCTGCAGAAAACGTAGTGCGTACTCAGTTTGCCATATAGCATAGGAACCCGTTGGAACTTTGGCTGCAATCGATCTCTTGCTGCACGGCGATTGTTCCTCCAACGATTGTTGTCTACGTTGTTGTTGACTAGGATTTGGGCTTCCCGTTGGAATGGGTTGTGCTGTGCTATTGGATGATTGTATTCCGCGCGCACGATTTAATATTGCATCAGCGCGCGTTTGTCGACCTTTGCGGAGTTGCGTAGAAGCATTGCCATCCTCATTGAGTGCAGTTGGGGTTGCTGGTGTCTGAGGAGTTCCTGGCTGACTCTGGCTAGTCTGTTGTTGTTGTTGCTGTTGCTGTGACAAGGAGCTCTTTTCCTTGTCGGTAATAAAATGCGTAATACTGTCGTTCAGAAAGAATTCAAGTGAGCCCCCAAGCGCTTTGATATCGGCCTCAATGCGCTTGGTCAGCTGATGATCACAAATGTCCAGATAGAACTTGAAATGGCAAAGTGGACGTTTGCTTTTGATGACCTTTACTTTAGACCGTTGATGCTTATGGGGCTGAGACTGTTGCTCTTGCTCTGGCTGATGCTGCTGCTGCTGTTGCTGAGTATTTGCCCTTGTTGTTGTTGTTGTTGTTGCAAATTTGCTTTTGATAGCACTTTGCTTATCCGACTGCGGTTGCATACCTTTAGGCTCAAATAAGCTGCAATTGTTATCGTAGTTGTTGTTGTCGTTGTTGTATTGATGAACCAAGAAGATAGAGATAAACAAATTGAAAAATTTGAATTAGTTAATTGTTATTGTGCTTAGCCTATCGACAACAAACCAATTCACATTGCGTTCAAACAGCATCCAATAAGCATTTCTAGCTGTGGCATTATTTTAATGAAAATTTATAAAATTAATTTAAACAACAAAATGACATTTCGATATAAAGTTATAAGTCTCCGACATGGGAGCTGTAAGTTGATGCTTACAAAATTTGTGTGTGTGTAAGAATTATTGCATTGAGTATACTCATTGATGCATAAAATAGAGTATGCTAAGTATAAGGTATGAAACAGAAGAAACAAATTAGGGTCTATAAAGTATATTATAGACATAAAATTGTCATATTAGTAATCAGAAATACTGGTAAAATGTTTTAAGAAATTACTGTAGGGTATCTTGTATTCGAGTGTGTGTGCGTTTACAAAAACCAGGCTTATGGCCTTAGGTGCCACTAACCGCTAGTCGCTAAAAACAGTGCCCCGTCTGAGTCAGGTGGCCATATCGTGTTGATAAACGACAACATAACAGCTGTTTTTGCTTTTATTTTTTTTATCGATGCCAAGCTATCGACTTTGGCGATGGCAACAACGTAATATGTGTTTAACAATGAAAAATGTGAAATAAGTTGTTGTTGTTGTTGTATGGTGTATATGGTTGACCTAAAATTGTAATTATAATTTAAATGATGGCAAACAAAACAGCAGCAGCATCGAGCGAGCGGGGAAAACAATTATAATTGAAATTACAACAGATTTGTTTGATAAAAATATAGGCAACAAAACCCAAAAAAATAATAATAAAATACAAACAAATTTAAATTAAGGACTAGAACAAAATGTACACATTAGGCAACACATCCTTTGCCAGTTTACAACACTCTACAAAGTAATCGATAAATTTCTCTTGTTTTCTTTTAATGTGAACAAACTGAACTGTTTCTGTTCTGTTCATTTTGTGACCCTTTTAAATAAACAACAAAAACATATTGCCTGTCCCTGTTTAAAGAACACACACATATTTTAAACTCTGTATGTATATATATGCACATACATATGCTGCTCCGAATACGCGTGTAAGGGCGGAATGCCATGTCAACAGCGAACGAGCAACGAGTCAAATCGCCGACGACGACGACGACTGTTTGGTTAAATAAAAATGTCGAATTCAAATTATTTCATTCTCTTAGCAGCTGCCCTGGCTTCCAATATATGAGTTTCTGCCGACGCATAAGTAAAAATGTGCAACAACAATTGTGAACTGTTTGAATTCACCATGCACCACCACCAGAAGCGATGTGTGCGTGTGTGTGTGTGTGTGTGTGTGTATGGAAAACTAAACAGAAACAGAAACTGAAAAGGTAGAGGCAAAAGCAAAACACACAGATACATAATACATAAAATATGTAACGCTCACTCGATGCCAGACAACAGCAAATACATACATACATGAATGTTAGTTGTACATACATATATACATACAACACATGCGAATACTACGATTTTACATTGTTTTTGTACCCATGCTGAGAATCCCGAAACATGTCCACAAACACTTTAACCAAACACACAACGCGATATATGCGTACATACATGTGTGCACACATACGCGCACACATATGCACAGATGCGCGCATGTGTGCGTCTCTGTTCAACCTCAAGCGCTGTTATTTACAATTCGCGAGTAATACTCGTTTTTATTTCGTTTTTTTCTTCTTTTTACACAGCCACGAACTGTCATCGTTTGCTTTTCTCGTACAGTGAGGCAGAGTGACGAATCGTTCGTATAACTTGAGCGAAAATAGAAATAAATTTGTTGAAAAAATCAAATATTTCTTCGAAATGCTTATTGCACGCACTGAACACACGCAGCCATGCACACACAAAAACACAGACACATACACACACACACACACACATGCACGCACATACGTATGTGTATACAAAATGCAATGGCGGGAACTGCCGTCTTTGGATGGGTTTTTTTTTTTTTTTGTGTTGAGTTGTTTGAGTAAGGGTGGTCTCTTACCTTTTAAAAATTCACGTAGCTGTTCGGCGGATATATTTCTATAGCCCAATTCATTTAGGTGCTGGAGTATGGCCCGCGCATCCAATGGCAAGTGTGACATTTTTCCAGTACGAGCATTTACTGATTTATATAAAATTGTAACTGTTTATATTCGTAAGCAACACACTGGCAACACTCTCGACACATGTATGTATGTGTATGTGTACGTGTATGCATGTACAAACGTATAGACGACCAACGCCAGTACAACAACAACAACAACCACAAATTGAATGCCGTTTCTCTTTTCTTTTTTGTTGTTGCTCCGTTTCTTTGCTGTTCACTTTCTGTGTTTGTACCTCTTCTTGTTACCGCTTTGTGCTGCTGTTTGCTGCTGCTGCTGCTTCTACTGCTGCTGCTGCTGCCGACAATCAAATTGACGAGTATGAAAATTTTTACTGTACTTATTTTACTCGATATGTTGTAGCACACACTGAACGATTGAAGTATTTTTCAGTTTTATACATTTACGTGTGACGAATTAAATAAGTTGCTTTTCATCAAAATGAAAGGTTTACGCGGACAAAACGAGCGGCGTTGTCGCGTCACCTTTTGTTTTATGTAAATTCTTATGGGATTTTTTTTAGCTAACTGCGTGACCGTACATTTTTCGCTTTACTACAGGTACTTTATAGTACAGAATTGCATTATAATCTGTTTGTTTTTACATATTTAATCTATGATTAATGCAAAATCACAATGCACTCCAATGCTAAACTCACACAACCTAGCTCGTACTACAATGATGGTATCGATAACAAAAAAAAAAATATGTCTTAGTAGTGATGGCACGCAACATCGATAGACTAAATAACAATATACCAATATATATATCGATATGAGAGCACAAGCTGTAATGCATTTTTCTTCTTCACAGTCAGTCATCTCTTTTGTGTGTGGTGTCTTTTTTGAGTCTGTGTTCGCGTTCTTTTTTCGATTCGTTTCTTGTATTTATTTTTTCTTAACATGTTGCGCCACTGTAACGCTTACGCTCTCTTTTATGTGCTTGTTGTTGGTATGTTCTAGCTGAATTCTATGAAATTACAATAGATACTTATCTGTAAATAAATCTCGTATCTTTTGTCACGTACCCACAGCCTCAAGTTGCCTAATATCCACTGTGGAATGCTCCCGTAGATATCAGAGTAAAACAACTACAACAACAACAACCACGCAGCCACCACAGACATATAAGGATGAATTGAACGCTAAGTCAGGATTTTCTACCTTCGGTATTATTGCTATAATCTTTACGATTATTGTGTTCTCGTTGGCATTCTACTATGGCATCATGTGTTATCCGCTCCTGTGTCGCAACGATAAAAAATACCGTTTCATGGACGTCTCTCCTACCATAACGGCAGCTACCTCGCGATCTATCCAATCGATAGAGAACTATCCGGTGGATCAGAAACATCATCATCAACTTGCCTAACTACTTACTTGCCATAAACCATGAAAGACATTGCCAACTAGAGTTAAGAATGAAAGAAAAGTTGGTCAAACGATTAAGTAGCGGATATATATTATTTACCATATAAGCGCATGTGCATGTTTGCAGTGACATGAAGCATGAATTTAGCATATTTAAGCTCCTACGATCCTACGTTTGTACTTAATTCACTCAGCATCTCCATATGCTACTCTTTTCCCCGACATTCATTTGATAATCTCAGCCTGAGCAGCTACTCGCATAAGAAAGACATTTATATACACATCTTTATATATCCATCTATAGGTAACATCCTATAGCATGTTTGCGCACACGAATTTGACTGTAAGAAAGAATCTATAAAGACTTAAATCCTTCCATATAAACCTGTTTTATATAGCTACTTTTAGATCAAGACACGACCAGAATTTACAATTGTGCATTTAGTACTTAATGTTTTTTATACTCATGCAATCGTTTTTTACCCTATGCATTGCATTTTTACAAATGTTGTATATCGAATAAAGAATAAACGCCTTTGCGAACGCCCCCTTAAAATAATATAACATCTGCTCCATATATTTTTTCTCATTATTTATTCACAGTTAAACCATAAACTAGTAGTAGTTGGAAGATTAAAAAAAAGCTACAAAAATTGCATTAGGTTATCTTTTGTTTTTTGTTTCAGACATTTATTCAGTATAGTAGAATTGAAGTTTGTTGAGTTTTGTTTGTTTCTTGGAATATTGAGCCTGAGCTGCAGTCTTGAATGGATTGATGAATGATTGATGGGTCAGAGGCAGCTGGCGTTTATAGCTCATCTTTGACGTCGTCATCCAGATCGATGTCACTCAAATCGATATCCTCTTCGGTGGGCAATTGGCCATCTTTGCCATCCCAGGCTTCACCACTGGAAATTTTGGGTTTTGCGGCACCACGAACCGGGGCAGTATGTCCACGACCGTAGGAAATGTCCCGCAGGAATTCACTAATGCCATCCTTGGAGAAGGATCCCTTTAGCACGGAGAATTTCATTTTCTTGAAGTTAACCACAGCCATAGCCGGATAGCCAAAGCCGCCGACTTCCAGAGACTCCTCCAGCGCTGGCTGTTGACCACCCTCAACCCAAGCCCAACCCCAGAGCTTCTGCTTGAACTTGTCGCCCAGAGTGCGCAGCGTGTCCAAGAACTTGTTGCGGCACTTGGCATTGCAGTCCAGAATGTGGGGCAGCACAGAGACCACACAAAGGGGTTTGCCCTCGCAGGCATTGTCGAAGCTGGACTCGTTGGTAATTTCAATCAGCTCTGGAGGTGGCACATTAGCTGTATGCTTGTCACTGGCCCAGCTAATAATATCGGAAGCAGTACGTCCGCCATCGTATTCCTGGGCATCGCTTGAACGTTTCGAGCCAGCTGGGAAGAATTTAATTGTCGGGTAGCCACGTACATTGTATTCCGAGGCCTTGCTCTGATGCGCTGTGGCATCGAGTGCACCAAGCTTAACCTTGCCCTTCAATTCCTTGGCGGCCTTAGCCCACTCCGGTTCGAGGTTCTTGCAGTGACCACACCAGGGAGCAAAGAACTCCACCAACCAAATATCATCGGAGTTTAGCACAAGCTTGTCAAAGTTATCTTCTGTCAATTCGATGACATCACCGCCAGATTTGGAAGAGCCACCGCCACCGCCTCCGCTTCCGCCAAAAGCGGCTTGTATCTTCTTCTTAGCCTCAGCCAGAGCCGCCTCCGCAATCGCATTGGCCGTGCGTTGTCCATTATAATCGCTGGGGCTGCGTTTGTTGGCGCCGAAAATTTTGATTGTCGGAAAGCCACGTACACCATATTGTCCGCCAAGTTCTTTGTGCTCGTCGGCATTGACAGAACCCACTTTAATGACGCCCTTTAGCGCCTTGGCCAATTTCTTGTACTCCGGCACCAGAGACTGACAGTGTCCGCACCAGGGTGCATAGAATTCCACAACCCATATGGCATCGTCCTGCACCACTTGACGGTCAAAATTCGATGCAGTCAGTTCGACGACATTATCGGATGGGGAGTAGAAGGCGCTGGTGCTATCGAGTGTGAGCACTAGCAACAATACGCTAGCTGCAAATACATGTGGTTATTGAACTTTCCGGCAACACAAAAAAAAAAAAAAACCATATGCAAAATTGCAATGTGTATACACATATTTTAAGCATATATATATATAAAACTTCCTAAAATACTAGCGCACTTACCAGCAGAAAGTAACCGAAACATTGTTTTGCTTAATCTATGTGAGGTTTACGTGTCGATTTAGCTGGCCGAAGAACATCAACTATTCGCTGACAACGAACTGAGTTTAGCTTGTTGAGTAAAATGCCGAAATACACGTCATTTGTTTGAGGAATTTAGGGTTGTAAGAAAAATGTTCTGGTGTCGATAGTCTCTCTCTCTCTTTCTTTTTCGTTGTTTTTGCCTATCGATAGCACACGATGTATCCAAGTGTCAAGTGTTGCTCTTATCGATGAATCGATGCTTATAAGCAAGTACAAAACAAGCGATGCCCGGGCTTTTTTTGACTTTTCAAATAAACAATTTAAAAAAAATTGGTTTTTTATAATTAAAAAGCTTTGCTCTTCAAAGATCCTCCGCTTTATTTTCCATTTACTGCATCTTCAAAGGAAAGAAAACTTATGGTCTATTGTTTTTTTGTCGTTTAAGCTCAGCCCGTGCCGCTTTGGCAATCGATGTGGCCGTACGATCTTCAGTATAATCAATGGGCTTGCGTTTGTTAACGCCAAAAATTTTGATATCGGGAACTCTACGTACAGCATATTTGTCTGATATGTCTTTGGATAATTTTATATGTACGCATCCCACTTTAATGTCGCCCTTTACCTGCGTAGCCATTTTCTTGAACTCCGGCATTAAATTCTGACAGTATTTACAATAGGGTACGTAGAATAGCACAACCCAGACGGCATTGTTCTGTAGCACCTTACGGTCGAAATTCTTACTATCCAGTACGTCAATATTATCAGAATTGTAGCAGAGCGCGTTGGTTCTATTACAAGTAAGCACTAGCAACAATACGCCAACTGAAAATGTATGGGTTTATTGAACTTTATTAATTAAAAATTAAAAAAAAAACCTGAAAAAACAAATGCAATGAACACATACATACATACACATATGTTACTTACTTGCAAAAAGTAATCGCAACATTGTTTTGCTTATTTTATGTGAGGGTTTACGTGTCGATTTTGTTAACTGAAAAATACACGTCGTTTGTTTAAAAAGGGTTGCAGGGTTGTAAAAACACTGACTCATCGTTGTGAGCATCCAAAATTTCGCGCTCTTCTAATTTGTATTCATCGATGGCATGCGATGTATCTCAGTTGCTTTTGCTCTTATCGATGAATCGATGGTTAAGACGATTATTAACAACGTCAAGCTAGCGCCTTTGGCACTTAAACAATAAAAGAGTCTAAATTTCACGTAGAACACTTTATAATTGTTTAATTTGTTTTTTAAACAAAAAAAAAACAAAAAATATAATTTTCAGTTAGACGTTTTGGGATTTCAATCAACGACCCTATTAAATTATTAGTTTCGCAGTCCGCAACTTAACCACGGACACACTTATGCGTTGGTTGTCAACATTGATATCTAAGACACACACCAATTGATTATTGACATGCATCAAAATTCAAGCAGTTGCCAACGAACACTGCTTGGAAAAAACACTGCTTGCCTTGCTTGTAGTGGACGCAGTGCAAATCTATATGAAACGTTGAATAACTTTTATGTTCATTATCCGATCGGAACCAAATTTTGAGCTATTGTTTGGGTGGTGATAGTTATCAAACACACTGAATACTGTAGCTTTATTATTGCGCTTGCTATATGGCTTATCGATTTGCGGTGGCGGAAGTAGGCGTGGCCCAAATTTTAAAAAATTTTTAATAAATTTTACAGCGTATGACTCACATGAGTGTTGTCACCAAACTTGGTAGCTCTAGCTTTTTTAGTTTCTGAGATATAGGCGTTTATACAGTCAGACGGACGGACAAGCAGACATGGCTTAATCGACTCGGCTGGTGATTCTGAGCAAGAATAAATATACTTTATGGGGTCGCAGATGCCTCCTTCTGCCTGTTACGCACATTTCTCACATTATACCATGTGTTTTTATACCATTGCAGATGGTATATTACGCACCTTGGGAGACATCTCCGACCCTATAAAGTATATGTATTCTTAATCAACATTAATAGAGTAGTCGAATTAGCCATGTTCGTCCGTCTGTCCGTCCGTCTGTTGCAACGCAAACTAGTCCCTCAATTTTAGAGCTATCTTGATTAAACTTGGTATACATATTTCTTATTGCTGCACTCAGTAAATAAGTCGGAACTAGCCGGATCAAACCGATGTATTGTATAGCTGCCATAGAACCTACCGGTCGAATTTGGTTATTTGTTAAGATATCTCTATGAAACTTTTCCGATATATGTCTAAGTATGCCTTTTAAAGGCTGTCAAATTTTAATCGAAATTGGGCCGATATATCGTATAGCTGCCATAGAACCTATCGGTCGAATTTTGATATTTGTTAAGATATCTCTATGAAACTTTTCCGATATATGTCTAAGTATGCATTTTAAAGGCTGTCAAAGTTTGATCGAAATTGGACCGATATATCGTATAGCTGCCATAGAACCTATCGGTCGAATTTGGTTATTTGTTAAGATATCTCTATGAAACTTTTCCGATATATGTCTAAGTATGCATTTTAAAGGCTGTCAAAGTTTGATCGAAATTGGACCGATATATCGTATAGCTGCCATAGAACCTATCGGTCGAATTTTGATATTTGTTAAGATATCTCTATGAAACTTTTCCGATATATGTCTAAGTATGCATTTTAAAGGCTGTCAAAGTTTGATCGAAATTGGACCGATATATCGTATAGCTGCCATAGAACCTATCGGTCGAATTTTGTTGTTTTTAAAGATATCGCTATGAAACTTTTTTGATATGTGTCTAAGTATGCCTTTTAAAGGCTGTCAAAGTTTGATCGAAATTGGACCGATATATCGTATAGCTGCCATAGAACCTATCGGTCGAATTTGGTTATTTGTTAAGATATCTCTATGAAACTTTTCCGATATATGTCTAAGTATGCATTTTAAAGGCTGTCAAAGTTTGATCGAAATTGGACCGATATATCGTATAGCTGCCATAGAACCTATCGGTCGAATTTGGTTATTTGTTAAGATATCTCTATGAAACTTTTCCGATATATGTCTAAGTATGCATTTTAAAGGCTGTCAAAGTTTGATCGAAATTGGACCGATATATCGTATAGCTGCCATAGAACCTATCGGTCGAATTTTGTTATTTTTTAAGATATCGCTATGAAACTTTTCCGATATATGTCTAAGTATGCTTTTTAAAGGCTATCAAAGTTTGATCGAAATTGGACCGATATATCGTATAGCTGCCATAGAACCTATCGGTCAAATTTTGTTATTTTTTAAGATATCGCTGTGAAACCTTTCTGATATATGTCCATTAAATGCTATGCAAGTTTTCTTAAAATCGGGCAGATATATCTTTAAGCTCCCATAGAACATATTAGCCGTTTTTATATGTGGAGTAACTACAATGGTATCAAACCTTCGGCGTGTCGAAGGTAGTCTTTCTCTCTTGTTTTTAAATCCATGGTCTAAAAACCATTTGTAAAACCCTTTGGCAAATATATGTCACATATTAAAGATAAATGTATTATATATGTTTCATATAAAATATATAATATTTTCAGGCAAAATCTTGCATGGCGACTGCTTTGATTAAAGCTCAGTTGGTCTAGGTCTTATTTTTTTCTGGTTAGTTCATTTAATATGCCCATGTCTACAGTAAGTAGCGTCTTTTATAGTGAATGGAATTTGGTCTAGCAGATTGTTTTATGCTGGTCCTGTCGCACCAATTACGCGCCCAGGCAATTCAACCACCCAAACAGCCTAAGCAGTGTGTTGTCTGGCCTGTGTGGAAGTGAAATGGAGTGTGGAGTGGGGCGTGGGCCTGCGTGGGCGTATGAGATAAAATATGTGGTCAATTTCACTTAATAGCGACTTAGTAATAGTGTTGGAAAGATTTATGTGACGTTAATATTGCTGGCAGAGTACTTGCGGCCGACTTCCTGGTCCTATATTGGCTGTGACTGCGACTGTGATTTTTTCATTGCCATTCGTATTGCTCCGCCTTCCTCTTCCCACCCGCTCTGATATTTTCCTGCTTTCTTTTTGTGAAGGGTTAATTGACAGTTGCGTCTTAGGCTGTTTCTTATTTTATGATTATTGAACTTTAATGTAAGCCCCGCAACGAATGGTTAAATAAAGATTCAATGTGCAAAATTTTGGGCCAGCTAGAGTGCACTCAACTGTGAGATACCCTGTAGTAAATGTATATATAGGATTTATGAAAGGGGACAACCCCTCAACCCTTTCAAATGTAATTTTTATGCCACATTTGACTTGCATTACCAACCAAACCAAGCCGAGGGCAAGTGGAATGGCACCCTTCTTCCTGCCCCCTTCTATACCCAGCGGAACAATTTTTTTATTGATACGCATTTGTTTAGGGTATAAATGTATCTTCAGCAGAAAGCAAGAGGGTGTGACCCCTTTGCTTGTCAAAACACCTAGCCGGATTGTGGGATATCCATATATGACTGTCACGGATACAAGATGTTACGAGAGATGCTGTCAAAAAGCAAAGGCGGGTTTCGCTCGCTTTTTATCGCCAAATGCCATTTTGCGATGTGTCATATTTACTTTGCGGATTTGTCCATTATTCACTTGACGACTCGCCTCATCGCTTGCCCCTTTGAGTGCTTTGCTTGCGGCTTAAGCAAAAAGTTGAATTTTCAATACGCTCTCAATATTTACATTTGCAAATCGAGTTTATAGGCTTAGGTCTACCCCATACAGGCAAAGAAGTACTTATAGTTCTTTAAGGGATAAGTTGACTGAAGTTGTGAATGTGCAAACTCAACCTTAGACTAACAATAATTCCTTAATCGGCTTGCTTTATCATATTGAACAAGAATATATATAGTATATGTTTAATATGATCCCTTACATTCCTTATTAGACAATTGCAAAGTTGATGTTGCTCTCGATTTAATCAACCCACTATTGTTGCTCCTTAATCGGCTTGCTTTATCATTTTGAACAAGAATATATATAGTATATGTTTAATTTGATTCCTTACATTCATTATTAGACAATTGCAAAGTTGATTTGGCTCTCGATTTAATCAACCCACTATTGTTGCTCCTTAATCGGCTTGCTTTATCATATTGAACAAGAATATATATAGTATATGTTTAATTTGATTCCTTACATTCCTTATTAGACAATTGCAAAGTTGATTTGGCTCTCGATTTAATCAACCCACTATTGTTGCTCTCGATTTTATAGGCCTGATCAAGTTTAAATAGTAACCTAACCTCACTTTACTTACACAATGTCTCATTGTTTACCTTTCATTATGCGTAAGTCGCAAATAAACTGGAAAACAAAACGTGTTCATACATAATTTCCAGAAAAGGTGCCCAAGAAAAACTATCAAACGCCCCTCCCTCCCCCTCACCCTCCACCCCCTACCATGAAGGTAGTTGTGAAAACTTGTAATTTTCTTTAGAAATAATCTTAAAATAAAGTGAATTCCATGCAATATGCTTAATAAACACAATCAAGTTGGCAACGAAAATCCTCACAGTCCAAATAAGACTCCAACAAGGACACAAGGACACAACACAAGGGGGTGACAACAATACCGAAACAGGCGAAAAAGGACAAAATTACATCAACGCCTGAAAGGTTTTTAATTGCCTCGGATGATGTGGTGTATATATGTACATATATCTTTGGGTACGCTGAGGATTGTGTGTGTGTGTGTGTGTGCCCTGAGATAGCAGCGCAGATAATAAGATTGTAAACTAAGTCGCAAACGACTGGCATAGAAGTGATGTGGTCTCAGTGCCGTGTCTGGTTTATCGCCTATTATATAGAGGGTGTCTTTGTGCGATGTCCGTCTTATTAATTAAATTTTATGCAGCAACAGAAACGGTTGCTCGCTCGTTGTCTCGTTGTGTCGTTGTTGTGTCGAAAACAATTTCCAAAAATGCAAGCTCATTAACATTTGAATTTTGCCAATTTTCTTGGAAATAAGTTGCGCAAGTCTCCTTGGGAAAGTTTTTCATATAATTAAACGTTTATCATCCATACGCAGATTCCTTTTTGTGGAGACAATGGGGTTTTTTGCTGACGTTTGCTTGTAAATAATTGAATATTGGCAGCGGAAGTTTGAGGTATCTACGTGTGTACAGACATATTTACTTGCTGAATTTATCAAGTTAAAGTTGAAAGTATATGACTCCAAAATACCCTGCTTCTTATAAAAGTGCAGTGTTTTAATTCTTAATAATGTTAAATATTTTTAAATAATAATTTAAATAATTAAAAATGAAATGAAATTTAAATTTAAATAAGCTCAAATAAATCTACCCGATTCGCTCACTTATACAGGATATGCGGCATAAAAAACCGAGCAAAACCTACGCTTTTTTGTTGCCGTTTTCCACCGTCATCGGCCACGTCGCGTCGCCGCTGCCTTCCTTCTATTGAAATATTTTTCATAACGGTAAACAGCGCTTTGGGCTCTTTTCTCTCTTCTCTCCCGTGCAGCATTCATTCATGTACTTTTTTAATTAATTATTCAGTATCACAGAAAATCGAAGCGCAAAGAAAAACAACAACGAAATTATTTTAAGAAAAAAAAAAAAAAAACAACATGTAAGAAAAGCTACAGTGGGCGGGCGCACTCGACGTTGAAATACCTTAACTGCTGAACTCGTAGGCTTAGTCAACTCGTTAGGCTTACCCCCACAGGGTGTTGGTTTGAGATATTCCTTAACTTGTTCTCCACCTGTTGGTTAGATTGTTTTTTTTTTCTGAATCTAAAACAAAAATTAACTGCCACAAACAGTTGCAGCCCGTAAGATATTCTAAGGGATTCGTACTGCTGCCTTTCCCCTGTTAAGTTTAATGACTAGGCAAAAAGTTTTTCGAAAAATTTCTTTCCCCTTTTCCATTGCTTCTCAAAAAATATCGCCTTAAAGGGTAAGTGGTTTGTCAGACGCGATTCTCTTTCTCCCCTTATCTCTGTTGCTCCTTCTTTGCTTATTATTTAATAACTTTTCGTCGCATTTCAATCTTAGGACGCTCTTAGAAACACTAGTCGAGTCGATTTAGTTACGTCCGTCTGCCTGTCCGTCTGTGTGAACACTCAGATCTCAGGTTTAAGAGAAGCTAAAGATACCAAATTTGGCTTAAAGAAGTTTATTTTAAGTCTAAATTTAAGTCTTAAATTTTATTTGCCACGCCAACCGCCTTCACAAATGAATAAGTAAACTTTTGCATAGGATTTGTAACGCAAGTATTAAAGTTCTAACTTTTTGCTTCGGTATACACATAGATATATGTTATATGCATCTATATTCCAAATTGCTAGCCGATCGGATCATGAACAAAAAAGTTAACTAGGTAAACATTTTCCATACTTCTGCTGCCTTCGCTCTGTTCCTATAGTTTCTTTGAGGGAGATAGCAATAGAAAGCTGGAAAGCTTGGGTATTTCACTGTCGTGCTTTCACTACGTTTCATTTTTTCGAAGGTTATAAATAGCAAAAAAAAAATTCCAAGTTAAGGTTGCGCTTTTCACATAGTGCGTTAAATTCGTAGTACCGTTAGCCAAGTGGATACACCAGCAGCAAAGCGCACAGCGCGTTAATTGATTCTGTTTCATTTTTTCACGGCTTTCATCAACCCCTTTCTGTCTGTCCCTTTCCCTGACTGTCCCCGTCTCCGTCTCTGTCGCTTGCTCTGTCTATATTGCGCTTTTTGTAAAATATTCTCCGTTTATGCCTAATTAAATATTCATCAAACACAATGAAAAACTTTTAAATACTCATCAAGCTGTGGTTGCGTCTTAAGATACACACGAGGCGGATTTCGTCCTTCCATCTTCCTCCGCTCTCTCTCGCTCTCGCTCTATCGTCTACTTGTATTCCCGCAAGGCAAGTCCGTTCTAATCAATAACAACAAATCACCGTTTACTTTGTATTTTAAATCTAAATTTTCGCTTGCTCCCACCCCCAACTCCTGCTCTCTCCTGGTCTATCCCCTGTTTCGGCCACATATGGCTGGAATTCCCTTATGGGACATTAAAATCTCGTTTACTCATAGTAAACTATGAGTAACCCCCGCACACACAAGTCCGGAATCTTAACCCTTTTGTTAGAAAATTTTCTTGTTTTGTTTGTCGACGTTGTGCAAACAAAACCAAAGGCAGCAACAACAACAACAACAACAAGAACGAGGAGGAGCAGAACTCCAAGGAGTTGGCTTAGGTACACAGATCGGTGGTATGAAAACTATTAGATATAGTGTACCGATTTTGCTGAAATTTCATTAAAGCATGCGAAATAGATTGAACCTGATGCGCTCATAATTAAAACAAGAGAAATGTATGGTATAAGCTGGGAAATCTACTTGTACTTGCAGTTCAAGAACTGCTAACTCTTTAATGTTGCTTGGGCAAACGCTTTCAAAAACCTAATTGAATACAATTAATTTTTCACTCATTCACTCCCACCCACACACTGCTCCATTCATGTTGATGACATTCGCAATTTTCGCTCTGCTCTCAAATTATAATATAAATACTTTGGTAGAACAGTTGTTCGTTCCATAATGCAATTAGTCAGCTGTAACGCCCACACACTCGGGACTCTCTGGAATCCCAAAATTAGCGAAACAAAGACTTTTGATGTCATCTAGATGCAAATCAAAATGTAACACACACGCCCGCACACACACACGCACACACATGAGGTCTGTACGGAAGCTACAAAGTTGTGAGAGAGTGAAAGATCAAACAAGGTTTTGCCTCTCTGTCATACGTGAAATATTTAAAATACACACACATATCACAAGGTCGGGGAGTCTGGGAATAATTACAGAAATGTATTTTGTCGGCTAATGAAATGTTTCAGGCTAAGTGACAAAAAAGGGTGCAAAATTGAATCAGAATTTTTGACTTGCTATATCATTTTTGTATAGAAACCCAAAGTGGGAATCTGTTTTAGCAGCTAAGACCAACTCGTAGTTTTCGTGTTGAGGTTGGTCATTGAACTGCCGAAATTTTTAGTTGCGTTCTGCATTTAGATCAATGCACCCTGTGCATAGAACTTGGTTTTGGATGTGTTTTATTATGGTTTTCCGACTTTCCTAGGGTATTACGGCTATATGATAGCGTATGTAGCTGAACTAAGGCATTGAGTCTTTGTACATTGATAATATAATATAAATATATATGTCCTTATAAGTTGATGTATCCGTTTGTTTTTCCGTATTATTCCTTGAAATTTGCTCCATTTAAAAATCCAGCAAAATCTGTGCTATATCTCAATTACCTGGCAAGGCTTTCGAAAGCTATAGTCTGTCATAATATTTGATTTTCTCATAATATAATTAACATAAATCCATTGTGCTTTAAGCGATTTGCATTTGAAATGAACACCTTCAGAGAGGAAGTTTCGACTGGGTCGCAAGTGGCCTAGAACTTGAACTAAGCATGTCCGATTCGGAGAGATAAGAGACTTGGGTTATTCTATTGTCAATTCTTGCATATTTGCTCAACAATTATTTCCTTTTTACACTCTCCACACTATATATATTTAAATAAAGCCAGAGTATATCACAGTCGTTGTGGCTAAGGCACACAAATTTTGTTGAGCAGTGTAGTTGAGCGACTTGGAGTGAGAGAAGCTTTAAAAATAAATCAATTTCGGAGCGACAATGCGACTGTCTATTGTTCCTGAAGTGATCTGGAAATGCCTATATAAAGTGTGGATCCACATGGATGCGATATTAGTGAACGACATGAATCAGGCCTCGCTCTATCAACGCGCCAACCAGGTGCAACGTCACGACGCGAAACTCATTCTAGATGAGTTTGCCACGAAGCTTCAATGGCGAACGGATGAACAAGATTCTCTGCTAGATGTTGGTTCCGGCTCCGGAAATGTGTTAATGGATTTCGTATATCCCCTGCTACCGAAGCGCTACGAACAGCTTGTTGGCACAGACATCTCCAGCAAAATGGTGAACTATGCCAATAAGTGCTATCAACGCTATGCGCGCACCGAGTTCCAGGTTCTGGATATTGGAGCTAAGCACTTGCCCGAACAGTTCCGCGGGCGTTTCGATCATGTCACATCGTTCTACTGCCTACATTGGGTGCAGAATCTGCGTGCAGCTCTGCGTAATATATACGATCTACTACGCAACGATGGAGGCGATTGTCTGCTTGTCTTTCTAGCAAGCAGTCCCATCTATGAGGTGTACAAGGTGCTGCAGAAACGCGACAAGTGGTCCAAGTATATGTACGATGTGGAGCAGTTTATATCACCGCTGCACTATAGCTGCGACCCGGCAGCACAGTTTACGCAACTTCTGAGTGATGCGGGATTCCATCACAAGAAGGTTGAGGTGCGCAACAGGGTTTTCATCTACGAGGAGCTGCGTACTCTGAAGGGTGAGTGTAACGGTATTTACCTATATATACCCCAACTCATTTACTGTTTCGTTTAGATAATATCATGGCTGTTTGTCCTTTTCTGGAGCGTATGCCCAACACGCAGCACGATGAGTTCATGAATGACCTAATTGAAGTTGTCATCTCCATGAATCTTCAGCAACATATATCGCAGGATATCGAGAGGAATCAGCTGGCACAAGGCTTTGTCTCACCCTATAAATTGGTTGTTGCCTATGCCCAGAAATCATCGGATCTTCTACTACATAATGTGCTCAACGATGGTCTTCTAGTCGATATCAATTCCAAGGAGAAGAGCCTGTAGTTTTTTTTCGTATCCGTTTCAAGTTCACTTTTCTTGTTTTAAGGTTAGGTTTTCTTAGCTATTCCGATATTCATTTTGTATCTTTACTGTTATCTATTTAAAGAAAACAAGGCTAGGTTAGACAATTTCTAGCAACTAATAAATAATAATGAAAAATCAGTGAGGAAGCAAGTGTTCAGTTTGGAGTTTATATTTTCAAGTCGCAGCTCCCTCAGTTCCAGATCTTATTCTACATATATCCCCCCCTAATTTTTACAATATTTAGCTGGAATTTCCAAAATCATTCCAACGATTCACTTGACATATGCATATAGAAATTTTATCCTACTTTTTTTTTAAATTTTCCAGTCTATACATCAAAGTGATTCAACTCCTACTCCATGCGCACCCACAAATGTCGCTTTATCGATGCTGATTAGGAATATATATTGCACTGGGCAGTGGGAGATGCTTTCAGAAAGTGAGCAGCGACATGACGAGTCTCTCACACAGGCGTCTAAGCGCTTGAAGGGTTGAAATCCCATAACTCTCTGGAATATTATACTAGTCGTGTAGAGGATTTAGCAGTTATAATTATGCGCTACCTGATGCTGCAAACTCGGAAACAATTTTAATTGTTTTTCGGGCCAAAAATGTACGTATGTATGCAATGTTGTCGGCGGAATTTTCGAATGAGTTATTAACGCGACGACGGCGACGGCGACGATGTCGACGACGTTGATCCAACATCATGCGCATCATGTCATTTATCATGGCAGCGAGGTCGGGGCGGGGGCGGTGGCGGGGGCGTGGCAGGCGTGAGACACCACACAAATTTACAGTTTGGGAGTTACGCAGTTAAGAGTTAAAGAACTTGTGTGCGTGTGTGTGTGTGCTTGTTCCATCAGCGGATTTGGGTTCGGGTGGTTCGACTGGGAGTAGTAAATGGTTGTCTTAATCTTTGATTCTTGTATTGCCTTTGCCTGCTTCCTTGGCAAATGTAAACGACAGGAATTAATTTAGACAAATGATTTCTCAAGTGGGGAGTGTTTTTCCAAACCAACTTGCAGGCTGTCAGTCATTTGCCCTAACCCCCCCACCATGCTACCACATGACCGAATAACGGATTCGATAGCGTTTTTGGGCGTGGCAATTTCGGCTATTTGAGCCACCCCACTGGGGAGCGGAGGGAGCGGGGGGCAACCCCACTCAAAATTGTTTTCACAAATACACATTTTCGTATTGAAATTTGATTTATTTGTTAATTTGTTTGTAATGAATTTTCCATTTACTTCGCTGCGTACGCTTTGCTGCCTCAGGGATCTTTGTATGCTGCGCGATGTTGTCTGGCAGAAAATAACGGCACCAGTTGGGCGGCTGACTTGCCGGGGCGTCCTTTAATTGCCCGGCCCCAGCACCACGGCCTGACTGACTGGAGACTGTGCTTGGCATTTGGTTTTCTTGCATCATTTGTTTGGCTAATTTTTAGGCTCGAAGACAAATTGGTTTCCCTGTGCTTTGATTCGGAAAGAACAATTGAAAAATTGAAAATTTTTGTTTCTTAAAGGCATCCACTGGGGATTTCAGATTAGGTTTACTTTAAATATTTGTTTAATTAGCTGCATTTTTTGCTGGCAAGTTTAAATTTCATGGATGATTGTTAAGCATATCGATTACAGAGTATCGAACTGCAGCAGATTCGATACTTTCCATTAAAGAACTTCTTATTGGGTAATTTACCTATTTAAACTGTTAATGTATGAGTTCATGGCGCTGTCGCATCCATTTTGGCACCCACTGTGACTGTGCTCGCATGTGTGACTTTAGGGGCGTGTCTTGTGTCAAACTTTATTGACTTGACTTGACAGCTCAGTGAGTGAGAGTGAAATAAGGGAGTTGCCAAGCGTGTCTAGCTCCATCCACATTTCATCAAGCATGTGCGTTTGTTTGACTTCTGCCCAGGGTACGTGTGTTGACCTTGTGCCTGCCTATTTTTACCTTCAAATTGCGTTTCATATGCAAATTGACCAGGGCGAGCGCTTTGATCATAGCCACATGTCTGTCTAGCGCTGCTTGACCATGAATTGCGGACATAATTAAAATGGTTAAGCGATTGTGGGCATAATACTAACAGTTAATATAAGTTGTATTTTTTGCAGTTTGAACATTTTCATTAAACATTTTATTGATTAAAAATTAAAAGTGATTTTCTCTAATAAGCTGCAAGCGATACTCAATGATATCGATAATTTCGATTTGCATTTGCAGTGTTTACAAATTGCATAAAGTTTGGTATTAAAATTTGAATTTTCAAATTTGGTATTTAAACAATCGATATCTAGTTTCAGTGTTTACGAGCTGCAAAATATTAAAGTAGGTAGTAGTCTATTGCGATCTACTGGCCAAAATGACAACGAATTCATGTTAAATAAGAATTTTAATAAATTATATAGTAATTTTAGGAAAAAAATTTTTGTTTTCTTCTGTGGGGCGTCGCACAGACGGGTCAGTCGGCAGATAATAAGCAAGGGTTGCATCCCCCCCTACCCGCTGGGCTGTAGCTCATGAATTTTTGAAGTGATTTTCCTCAAAATAATTTGAAAAATGTTGCGCCCACGCTAATTATATATACGAGTATAACGTTTCGCAGCCAAAACCCACTGGGGCATAGCAAAGCTAATCCTTTTTCGTTTGGCCACTTCATTTCGAGGGGAGGCGCTTAGGTTTTCTTTAATTTCATTTTACGATTTAACTTTACACCTGCCCCAGCGGGGGCTGCCCCGAATGTAAGCAATACCGGAAATGCCAAGTACTGCGATTTTCAGCTCACTTAAATTAAAAACAAAAAAAGTAACAAATTCTGCACACGGCACTTAAGTGCCGTTCTTTTTTTTTGTTGGTCCTTTCGTGTGTCGGATAATTCTTTTAAAATAATTTCAAACATTTTTGTGATGACGTCAAGAGCGACAACCTTAGATGGCACAAAGAACAGAGGCACAGAAAGAGACAGGGAGAGTGGGGGAATGAGAGAGAACAGCTGTAATATGAGTTAGCCCGCCCGAATTCATCTTTTTCGGGCAGCAAAAAGGCATGCCGGGTCAACGGGTTGGCCATTTGGCTGCCACGAAACGCAGCAGGCAGGCAGGGGGCAATGTCCCAACACTTTGCCAGAGCAAAATCTTCGTGTAATCGGATAAGGTAATTGGAGGCTTTGTCTAGACATTAAGTGTACATAGTAAATTTGTTTTTCAAGTTGTTCGAACCGTGGGGTTGCGGTTAATGCTTGACGAACAATAACTCGGCACAGTGGTGAAAAGTTAACCTAGCTGAGTTTTTCTTCTTCAAAAAATTTTCAAAATATTTTTTTATATTATTAATAAAATTTCAAAAAATATAAAAAAATAATTTAACTTGAATTTAAACTATTTCTAGTTTTTACTAGCCACACTGTGCCACGCAGAGTGCGGGGCAATGTCACATGTCCTTTTTGGTTGCCAACTGAGGCTGGGGCAAGTTCTGTGGCAACATATGCGTAGAAACAAGCGCTACCTTTTCGGCCACGGGGGCTACAGCCAACGACAAAAAGGGACAGCAGCCACAGTGTTTTTAATAAATCGATGCACATTTTCTGATCATATTTTCATCTCTCGAGAAATCTAATAGTTTTAAGCAATAACATTTTATGTGTGCAACCCCGAGCCGTGCCCGCTCTCTCTCTCTTTGCCTGAAATAATAATAGCAAAAAGCTCTTTGCCAGCAAGTTCAAACAAAGATTTTAAAGTTTACGGGCTGCCTGCCTGCCTTGCCGCCCCCACAGAGGCGGAGACTCTCGCAGGGACCATCGGTTCGTCTCAGTCTTTTGTGTAGTTGCGCCCTCTGTGCATGGCAATGAAATAACTTAACTCATAAGTATGATACTATTTTGCATGCCCTGCGCGATGTGGCATGTAGTTTGCCCCCGAAAAGAAGCTCGACTCGATGCGCTGCATGGCACATTATAATTAATGCAAAGCTGCAAAATGTATGCAACACCTGCGGATTGTTGCAAAAGGACCGCAAGCGTTCCGGCGCCCAGAACACAGGAGCTTTGCACGACTTCTAGTTTCAGTGATAGCAAGGCAGGCGGGGCGGTGCGGGGGGCGAAGGTTTATTGAAAAATCTTGCTGACGTTTTATGGGTGCAGCCTAAAAGCAGGCAACAGTTTTTGGCATAGCCAGCGGCCTGTCTCGTTTTGTGGACCAAGTCTAATTGAATTCTCAGTTAATATATTTATAGAGAAGTTTTTGGTATTTAATAAGCAACCGTTTTCGATCGAAAAACTCTCAAAACTGAAGGGTTGACTAACTGCGAGGGTAACCGAAAGAGACAGCGCGACAGAGAGACAGAGAGAGAGGGAGAGCTTGCCTGACTTGCAAGCGTTTCATCACCTTGTTGTGGTTAGCTACATATTTGCAATTATTCAGTTGCTACTTATGCTGTCAGTAGCAAATTTAAACATATATTATCAAGCCTCACTGACAAATTGGTCTGGCTTAGTCGGTTATTTGCCCTCTATGTGGTGGTACTTGAGTGGAGTTTTTCATTTTCGTGTCGTGTATGCAACAGCTGTGTGGCACATTACATTGACTTGTTGGAGGTAACATCATAATTATCTATGGCACAGCTGACACACACCGAGGGCGGTTACTTACTTTTTTTCAGCAGTTTGTTCAAGAAATTCCATGCAGGAATTCCAGCTAAAATCTTATAAAAATCTTAAAGGTTTGCCTGCTAAATAGTGTCTGTTCCTTTAGTTAGGCAACTAACTAAGATACGCAATTACACTACAATTGTCCAATCTAACTTTGTCCATCAGCACGGACTACGCCAAGTCCCGAAGTCCCGATGTGTCGAGGTCAACGAAGGAATAAACATAAATGCCAGCAGAACATTAACTAAATGATTATTACGATGACTACTCCGGCTTCCAAGCAACGGACACGGACACGGACACGAGTAATAAAAGTGCGAAGAAAATTTATTTGATTTGGTCAAAGGACATGTGGAACTTGTAAGCAGAGTTATCCTTGTTATCGCAACACTCGCAGCCGGTTACGATTAAATGGCGAATAAAAATTATCAACGTGTTCATTGCGCAACAAATAAAACTGACACAACATATGAGAAAAAGTTATGATTGAGAGACAGAGAGAGAGTGAGATGGAGTAAGTGTTGACCTATAAAAAGCGATTGGAACACTTGATTAGATTATTTAGCGCCTAGACAGTGCGACAATCGCATAAAATCGGATTGCTATTTCGCAGTGTTTATTGTTTAGCGATTTATGAAGCTTCTTCGCTGAGCTCATAAATATATTTATTTTGCCTGTGAGTGTGTGTGTGGCTGTGTGTGTGTGTGTGTGTGTGTGCAACCCTCTTTTCTTTGCCGTTGCTGTTGCTGTTCGACAAACCATAATTAAAATAATAATTTTCACGAAAAACTTAAGACCTTGTAATTATAATTGTCAGTTCGCTGTACCCAGCCGCGATTCAACCCCAGCAAGGGTAGCATGGTAAGGGTACGAGGGGGGAGGGGTAGGGGGGGCAGCAAGGGTCTCTCTCATTAAACATAATTTTTGTGTAAACAAAGGCATGCGTAACTTGAGAACAAAATCGATGCAGAGAGCGCCTTGGAGGGGGAAGTAGAAATAAGTGTAATTATGTGGCAGGGCGCGTCTTCAAACAGCTTTTCAATTGGACCAAAAACGACAACGAGCGAAAGAATCACAAGTCGCAGCAATATCAAAGAGTTAAAGTATTCGAAATTGAATATAACAATTTGAATTTTTAATCATTTTCATAGGGAAGTCTAGAAAAAGCTTAATTGATTTATCCATTTCTATTTGTCTGCCAGTCTCTTAATGTCTATGGATTCGAGAACCTCTTGGCACTCCCTGTTTACCATCGTTTTCTGGCCTGTCTAAGGGATACCCCACAAGCTTTGCTTACTGGCTAACTCACATGTCTGCATACCTCTCCAGCCTGAACAACCCAGGCTCTCTGGCCCTTCCCCGCCGTAGCCCAGTCGATTGCCCTTTGTTTTTTTATGCCAAAAGAATGTGTGGAAATAAATGACTACTGCATAAAAACAAAAAGCTAATAGCTTATAGTCTAAATATTTCCGAATCATTGATTACCAATTTTTTTTTATTCCCCCCTTGCATATTCCTTGCTGAAGAATGCAAAGAAAAAATGTTTAAACCGTACATTTTTGAATGTGCATGCGACGCACTCAACTCGTAGTCTATGAAATAATGAACGCATGAATGATTACTGCCTGAAGGGCATTTGCTTTGAATACACGAATACCCTGTAATGTGAGTTTAAACTTCGAAAAAGTAAAAGCAACTATTTGCATTTTTTGTTGCATACTTTCAGGCGGCCCTTTTAAATCTCTTCAAATCAATGTGTGCAACACATTTTGAACTTTGTACAGGGTATATTAAAGTCTAGTCGCTGACTGAATGCTTACTGCCTGAGGGGCATTTGCTTTGAGTATACGAATACCCTGTAATGTGAGTTTAAACTTAAGCAACTATTGGCATTTTTTGTTGCATACTTTCAGGCGCCCCTTGAAAATCTCCTCAAATCAATATTTGCCACACATTTTGAACTGTGTACAGGGTATGTTCCAGGTCTAGTCGCTGCTCGCATTGCAGCCTATGCCACTTGTATTTCTAGCTGTGTGGTTGCCAAAAAAAAAGCACATGCTGTTGTTGTTGTTGTTGCTGTTCTTTTATGAAAAAATACCAAAATCGGTTAATGTTTATTGAAAAAGCATAAAATTCGTTCTACCAGAATGGAAAATATGCTTTTGATACAATTATTGTGCCTATCTGCAGGCGCCGGCAAACATCGAAGCAAACCGTTAGCCACCCCCAAACCCCCTAATCGTGTAAACCCACCCCCGAACGTAAGAAAAAGACACTCCTCATGCATTGACGGCTTTTTTTCAAAAAAATTTCAAAATTTCATTTTTCTTTCATTCATCGAGTTCATTTTGTGAGCACATTTTTTTCTGCTCTGCATACCCTGTACAAATGAAAAGCGATTAATCCAAGACTAAAGTCAAATGCGAGCTGGATTAAGACTAAGCGGGAGCTATTGATTAGCTTCATAACTTGCTCTGATATAGAAACTTGCATATTCATCAATATTCTGTTATATTTTAGAATAAAGTTTGTGATTATAATAGAGCATACTTTAGTACATCAATTTGGCTATGCAGAGTATCTGTCAAGCGATCAATCATGGCTGCAGCGACCACCCTTGACGACAGTGTAGTTATACGGGTCGCTTACCGCCCAATTCGAATTTTCATAAACTCAAATATAAATTTTGGGGGGCTATGGGGTGGAAATATATGAATATGCATATGAAATGCGCATAGGCGGTGTTATTTTTATTGTTTACACAAATATTAGCAATCTTAGCGGGGCATAGATTGGGCTGAGCATTGAGGTTAGGTTGAGCAGTGAGGTTAAGTTGAGCATAAGTTAGGTTATGCTTGACTAACACCTTCGTTAGAATATGAAAAGATTTCCAAATTTAAAATTCAATATGCAGTAAGGAAACCAAAAGGGTTTCCAGTTATAAAATAAGTTCCTGAAAATGCCAAGAAAACGAGTCAGCCCCAGTACAGTCCCAACCGCGTGTCTACGTGCTGAAATTTCTAAAATTTTATTTAGAATAACAAAAAGAAAAATTAATTAAATAATAAAAAAAAAAGAGTGCGAGGCGTTGCCCCTTTTTGCCCACCTTCTAGACAACGAAAAAAAATCTAAGCTACTTAAAAATTTAGGTTATTACAAGACGCCGTTTGGGACCCTCCCCGCTGCACAATTAAAAGGTCGGAAATGTTGCAATACACTCTGAATACTCCTCAACCTTCCTGCCGGAAAATACATTTCCGCAGGCTTCAACAAAAAATAAAAAAATAAGTCGCACCAAGGAACTGGGACATTGGGGACATCAGCGCGACATCGTCGACCTGAAAATCAAGTAAAACACGCAAAACAATTATTCTTAAGATATCTCTGCGGCAACATTAAAAGCCAATTTCACTTGATGACAATAGAAACAAAGCACAACAGGAAGAAGAGAAAGAGAGAAGGAGAGAGAGATGGAGTAGAGCATCGTCACCTGCCTGCCCTGAGGGGGAGCTGGCATAAAAAATGCAAAGAATCAACAAGGCAAACAAAACGCAGAACTGGCAAAACGAGACGAGGCTTTTTTGACCTTTTTAGCCAACGACATGAAAAATAATGTTACCCTTAGCACAGTTGTTGTTGTTGTTGTTATCGCTCTTGTTGTTGCTTTTGTTGTTCTATGGAAAAGTGCGTTTTTGTCTTAAAGGAATATTGGAGTTGCTTATGGGCAAGTTCAAGAACTGTGCTAGAATATGTAGGGTATGTCAGCGCAAAAAGATTTTTTAAAGATTTAAAAATATATAAAAACTGTGTGAAAGATGAAAAATAGTAGAAATATACCAAATAAATTTTTTAAATATTTTTTTTTTTCAATAGAGTAAATTTTAAAAAGTGTAACGAGCCTTTTATAGTATTCATTTGCTCTATAAAGCTTTACCCAGTCATATGTCAAGGGAAAAGGTTTTCTTAGATATTTTAAAATATCTATAAAGACTAAGTAAAAGTTAGAAAATTTTAGAAAAATACCAAAAATTTTTAAAAATATTTTTACATTATTTTTCCTTATTTTTTTTTTATTTCTTAACTTTAAAGAATTGACCGGACCTTTTATAAAACTCACTTGCTCTATAGAGCGTACCACAGTCTTATATTAGGGAAAAAAGAATATTTTAAATGTTCAGAAATATGTATAGGAAAGGTAGAGAATTTTTAAGATATATTAAAGAATTTTAAAAATTATTTTTTATATCAAAAGACCTAAGTTTACAAAGACTTTGTACCGCACCTTCTATAATATTCACTTGCTCTATACAGCGAAACACAATAATATGTTAGGGAAAAAATATTTTTTAAATATTTTTAAATATTTATAAAGACTATGTGAAGGATAGAAAATAGTAGAGATATATTAAACAAATTAAAAAATATTTTTTTATATAAATATTCTAAACTACAAATTTTTGCGAACCTTATATATTATTCACTTGCTCTATAGAGCGTAATACAGTCATACGTGTATGTTAGGGAAAAAAGATTTTTTAAATATTTTTAAATATTTATAAAGACTATGTGAAGGATAGAAAATAGTAGAGATATATTAAACAAATTTTAAAATATATTTTTATAGAAATATTCGAAGCTTTACAAATTTTTGCGAACCTTATATATTATTCACTTGCTCTATAGAGCATGTCACAGTCGACGACTTTCGATCTTTCGCTTTCCTTCTAATGGGTCGTTCTTATTAGACATTTTGTGCTTTGTTTTTAGGGGGCAAAGTGTAGACATAATTGTCACCATGGGTGTCAAAGTGGCCTCTCCTGCTGCTACGCTGCTGCTGCGCTGCTTTTGCTGCCGCGGGGCATTCTGAATTGCCAAATCGCTTTAGCGCAAATTGCGTCAATTAAAAATGAAGGCAGAACGCGTTCTGCTATTGCCCTGTTTCTCTCGACAAAAACAGATGGCAACAACCCGATTAGCAGTTAAAAAAAAAAAAAAACTCAGAAATGGAAAACGCAAAATATTCGAAAAACCGAAAAACCAAAAGCAATTTATATGCAAATTTCAGCTAGCTGCGTCGACTGCGCTGATAGTCGACTTGCACGCGCTCATCAAGTCGATAAATTGATGAATTTCATTGCATTTATTTGGTCATGAAAGCATAAAATATGCTTCATGAAACGTGAACGTGAACGTGAACGTGACGACTTAACCCTTACTGCACGGCAGTGGCAACGCAAGTGTCGCCTGGGTTAATATACTTTTTGAATTATGCATAAAACGTACAAATTAGTTGAACAAACTGATAAATACACACAACTTTTTGCGGGCAATTTGAATATCAAAGAGAGAGTGAAAACTCATTTAAAATATTACTAAAAGATGCGAAAGAGGTTCGAAAACCTCAGGGTTAAAAGGCTTGCAAGAGGGAGGCAGGGAGCGAGAGAGAGAGTGGGAAACGGAGAGCAGAAAAAACAAACCCAAAGAAGGCGGAGAGAGCGGCATAGCTTGACCTGCTGCAATTAACAGTCTGCATACACTAAGTATATAGTATATATTTTCTTGTTCAATTAAGGCAGTAGAACCGATTTCACTATTTTCTGCTAGGTAGAACTCCCAGCTATTTCGTTTCCGTTTCCATTCTTTATAGCTGAGCAATGAATATGTAAATTGCAAAAGTTTTCTCATTTAATTGGATTCTTTTTTCAATTCACTGGCTAATTCGGTTTTTGTTTTAATATGTGTAAAATGCTGTAACTGAATACCCCATTTACTTTCCTTGTATCTCATGTAATGAAAAACTAACTAGAGCGTGCATACCCCCCACCTCTCCCGCACACACAAGGGTTACTATTCTAATATGAACGTATGCGAATACATATGTGCGCGGGGATGAGTGTGCTACACTCTGTAATTGGAAACATTAATGTGTGTGCACATTTGAACTGAATAAATCAGAAATATGAATACTAAATAAAAGTACGTACCGCATTAAGGACTTGAAGTTCTGATTCCTGCATCCTGAGACGCTTAGCTTGGGCAATAAACGGGGCAGGGAGGGGGAAAACCTTTGGGGGCTAAAGCGACGAAACCGAAAATGTATTGTGGCAACTAAACCAGAAAAACCGGTTTTTCATTAAAATTAAATGAGCGAAGGCCACACTCATGGATTTAAATTTAAATGAGCAGGAGGACCCCAAGCCAAAGCAGGCCGTACCAGAACCTTTTTGCCTGGCAGCATTAGGTCTTTTGCGTTAAGTTCATTAATGCTCCATATAAATGTTAAAATATTCATTAATATTTAAAGCAATAAAAATGCGTGCCTATTTGTGAAATACGCAACGCTCAAGAGCGCAACTAACTGACTGTTATATACCCTGCTTTGGTGGCAAACAAAGTATGTCAAATCATTTACTAACTGACTTTATCTTTTGCACTGAGATTCAAAAAGGTTTCTAGTCTATCAATAACTAATTTAGTTTTCAAAAGGAAAAGAGCCAAGCTAATTAATATGCTCAATATTTAAAAATTATCCTTATTGCATACCCTCGTTTAATCCGCCTAATCTGAAGTATGCAAAAAATGTAAATACAATTTGGTTGGATTAATTTCAACTTTTGTTGCGGCAGTAAACATCAAAGATGAATTTCCAAAAAGCGGATTGGATTGGGGGGACGCCCTGGCAATGTCAATATCGTGGCGATTCTACTATGTACCCATTGGCCGATTTTCAAATAATATTTTAGCAAATATTTGTACTTCTTTTGTCAGCAGATTTTTTGCTCAAAAATTTCTACTGTCTATACGCATATATCATGGCAATAACAATGGGCGAGCATTGGCTACGCTTTCGAAACAGAGAGAGAGAGGGGGAGGGAGAGGGAAAGGTGCGTACAGATTGTATAGAAATTGAATAAAAAATGTTGTAAGCTCGAACTCATATCATCTTCCCATATGGGTGAGATATAACCACCCCTGTTTGTGTGTGTGTGTGTGTGTGGCTGTAATGAATAGCCTGGCCTAGACAGCCTTTTCTCTGAGACCGCACTTATCTGCGATTATGACTTTTTTAAATTACAGTTTTTAGCACACATTCCGCACAGCGATAGAGACCCTCCTCCCTCTCTCTGCCGCCTCCCTGGCTGGCGAAATTTATTGATGCAAAAAAGTGAAGAAGAAATCTGCTGAAAATCGCCATATCGGCTCATATTCACTCGTGTCATATGAAAGCTGTCTCAATTTAAAACAGGAAATGCTCCTTGAAGTGATTCGCTTATTGGTTTGGGGGTTGACTTTGATTTACTTTTATTGACAGATTAAGTACGTCAAAAGGTAACGCTTACCCTCAGTAAGCGCTCATTCAGTAACCCTTACCCTAGCCATCAGAGCGGGCGGCAATGCGCGACTGTGAACTTTATGCGAATATACCCTGCACAATGAGCTTGTAAAACCGTAAAGATATAAACAGTATTATATACTAGTCTGTTGAAAAATATGAAAAATAATTATTAACATATTGAAATATTTATAGCAAATGAATGTAGACAATGCCGCAAGTAATGTTTGCAATTATCATAAATCTGTTCACGAAGTTATATGCCTTTGTGCAGCTACATGCGGGGTAGACAGAGAGAGAGAGAGAGAGAGAGAGACAGGGTATTTATACGCATTATACCACATATGTGCCAGCGTATTCTATCAATTTTTATGGCACAGTCAAAATGTCACATTTGATGTTTATCTCTGGGTAAAAAATTGTGCAATGCGTTCTTAAAATTCTTTTACTCCGGCATAAAAGCGAGAATTTATAATGCGCGTGTGTGCACGGAGATGAGCACGGACTGGGGTACGGGTACGGATACGGAAACATATATGTAGATATTGTTTTTTTTTTCTTTTCAATACCTGATGGAATAAATGACAGTAAGTGCGTAAAGAGCATATGCGACTGTGGCATACTTAGTAATCAGAGAAGAGTGCCAGGTTATAAAGATGAAGGAGTAGAAATATCTGAGGTAGATTTTTATAACATTTTAGGATCACTAGCCGAGTCGAGTGAGTCATGTCCGTCTGTCCGACTGTCCGTCTGTCTGTATGAACGTCGGGATCTCAGTTAATACAAAAGCTAGAGACACCAAATTTAACATGATGATTTTTGTATACTATACGCAAAACAAGTTTATTTCAAATTTCAAGTGCCACGCCCACCGCCCACGCAAATTGATAATTAACGAATATTAAGGAAAGTATTTAGGTTACAGCTCTCTGCTTTGGCACACGAAAAGATGCTGATGATATGCACTTAATCCCCAAATAACAATTCGATCGAACAATAAACACAGAAGTAATTCAAGAAAACGTTTTCCATAGTTCCGCATGGTTTTAGTGTTTGTGTGTGTGTCTGTAAGAGCGAGTTAGTGCTAGTTAGTGTAACTATGAAGTTGGTGGAATGGTATTTTACGGTCGGGCGCGCTCGACTGTAGCTTTCCTCACTTGTTTCCCTACTTGTTTCTAGTTAAAGATTTGCAGCTCTTAAGGTAATACAATAAGGTAATCAAATGAAATTCTGCATTCTTTTGAAACTTAAGCATACCTTGCATATAGAAAGAGATTCACATGAAATATATTTCATTAATTACAAAAAAACATGGAGTATGCCATACGCGGCCCCAAGGATATTCAGGCGCAACCACGATTTTAATTAATTTTCTCTCGTAGAGCTGCCACAACAAAAAAACATCATCGGGGAAACATATATACAGCTCAACGCTCTGTCTCAACGAAAAGTATTGTTAACATAATAATAAAAATAGGAAACGCTATAAATTTTATGTGAAATATAATTACTTCATGCAAATTGTTCTCTCTATGGCTCAGCAGCTGCTCCTCCTGTAATTGCCTCACTCTGCACCTTTTGCTGCGAAAAGTCTTGAGAGAGAGAGAGAGAGTGTGGAGTGGAAAAAAAATTAATTCTTAGCAGTAACAGCAACAATAACCACACAATTACACACCACATAGAAAATAAGGAAAGACTTTGCATGGGCTGGGGGAGGGGCAGGAGGTACTGGTGTACCTGCCACGGGACTAACAAGGATACCACACCGACAAATTCTTCGTCGTCGTTTGTCAAGTAGAAAATTAAAATTAAAACACAAACAAGAATGAAATATGGCCCAGAGGAAGGTCGACTCCTGAATACCCTATCTATTTGCGAGGTAGATTATATATTTGATGATATTTCTAGTAATAAGTTCAGGACACTCTTTCCAGTTCAAAAATCGAGACTGTTTTGGTAGTCCCAACCCTTCCCTAATTTGACCAGATATTTTGCGCTGAACAAGAATATATATATTATATAATATAACATACTTAGTAACCATACTGCACTACCCCCTGGCTAGAGTACAGAATAAAAACCAAAGCATCTAAAATGCTACAAACTTCTGTGGCGTCTTTAGCCCTGGGGTGGTTTGGGTAGTTACTCTCCTCGGCGAGGGGAAAGACAGAGAGGGGGGATGACACAAAGGAAAATTGTCCCGTTGTATGCGATAAATCACGCATGTGTCATCGGTGCTTGCTTTGTAAAGCCCAAAACTTGGTACCTGCTTCCTTTCTTTTTTTTTCTATTGCCTGCAATCGCCAAGACATTAACTCAGCAACTCATTTCAATATATCATTTCTGGGAGGAAAAAGCGTAATTAAATTCGGTAAAAGGTGTGAAAATACCATAATTATACTAGACTACGTCGTGGGAGGTACTCTGCGTGTGTGTGCGGCTGTGCAACCTCTAGACCTCTGGACCTCGAAAGCGCACATACGCCCAGCGTCATAACCTTTTACTGCCAGCGTCGTTGGGGTCTTACTTATTCTTTTTGCACAGTGCTTGAGGTCTTGTCGCTGCAGCAACTTCTTGGCATACCTCAAGGGGTATATCAATTTGGTAGGTAAACAGCAGAATTCGGAATACTTCTGCATGTCTTAATCAATTCCAAATCAAATTTAATGAATTTATCAACTCGGAAATCTCTCTATCTATTCTAGGGAAATCCTTCTTTTTTATGGGAACAGTTCTTGTCTTTTATCTTTCGCAGGGTATTTCTTCATGTTCTGCTGTGACTAAAATAACGTAGACATGTCATGTCTGCTTATTATCAACCACCCGCTTACAAAACGCAAGGTGATGGGGTTGGGAAAGTGGGGGCAGGAGGTCGCCCTGTCGCCCTCCTGTAAGCGGGGCGTCTTAATCCTTTTTCCATTATTATTTTCATAATTCTTATTTACATGACGCAAAATGCCTTCGCCTTCGCCTTCGTCGTTGTCGTCGTCGTCGCGGCGTTCCACCTTGTGCCCTGCCGAGATTTTTGTCTATTAATGTTGCGGCTCTGTAGCTACCACCAAGCGAAAAAGACGGCGGGAAAAAGGCTGTCTGTTTCGCTTTGCTCAGTGAGGCTGCTCCAAGGCGGGTATAGTCAGATGGTACTAGGCAGTTGCCTGCTCAGGCCTAGACAAGCATACAGTTTTCGCTACAGGGTATTTCATAGTCGCGCACACTAAGCTGTTGCTAGCTTAACTAAATTCTTAATATTTGGCGAAAATAATTTCTTTTAACTGAATTATTTTTTGATTTTGCGCCTCTGGCTGCGCCAAATTGGCTACAGAGTATTCGAGGGTCGCATGTGCGTGACTGTTGCACGCTTTACTCATGTATGATATGCTAAAGTATTCCTACTGGACTGGGAAAATAGACCCAAAAACTTATTTAAGAAACTATTTCGCAACTACATTAAAGGATGTACCTCAATTTCAACTTTCTGGCGTAAATTGAAAATCTTAAATGCGTCGAGCCCATTCGAATTGCCCTCATCCGGGATGGCAGCTCTACACTGCACCTGTCTCATTACAACAACGACAAGCAGGCAGCGCATTGTGCGATTGTTTCTGCTGGCCAAGTGTTTGCTTTGAGCGCGGCCGGCTGCACCATTGCCAACAATGCGTAGTAGTGCAGCGAGGCACCTTGCACCGAAATAGTAGCTGTGCATTGGCAATCGCCTCGTTAATGTGGTCGCTTGTCGCTTGTTTAACTGCGGCCCGTTGGTGACACACTCGCACACACACACTCGCACAACATCAACGGGCGGCGAATTTTACCTGAACAAACTTTGATACATGCAAATGGCAGGGGACTTGAGCTGGGCGGTGGTGGGGGGCGTGGCGCAAAAACGGGTGCGAGCGCCGCAGGCGTTTGATGGATGGAAACCCTAGCAAAACGTTAAGTCAAATGAAAGCAAAGTGCAGCAAGCAGCGATGTCAGTGCGGCCTGTGAATGGGAATGCATCAACAATGCGGTGGATGTTAACACAACAAGTGAGAGGAGGCTGCTCCAGCCCGCTCCCACCTGGGCACCCCCTGTAACCTAGCCGAGAATGGTAATGAGATTTTGCCGAACGTTTGCCGCACGTTTGCCGGACGTTTGCCGTTTGCCATTTGGCAGTTCGCAGTTGGCACTTGAATGCAATTTCAGTAATTAAAATAAACATTGCGCCCGAGTGAGAGAGAGAGAGAGAGAGAGAGCCACTGGCTAATGGTCCCGGTCGATGCCGATGCCTCCGCCTCTTTGGATGATGTTTGCGGGCCCTCTGTAACATTGTCATCATTATCATATTTCCGTCATTGCTGTCAAGTGATAGCGCAAGCATAGGCATAGAGTAGGGTGACCATGCCACGACGAATGCATTTTGAATGCATTTAGCGGTAAAGCTAAAACGTTTGTTTTGCTAAAATCAACAGAATCGCAATGTGGAAGTCACACACGGAGTGCAGCAGACGAGCAATTACCCTGGTGATGATGATGATATTTATGTACGTTACGCAAACCGTCTACACCTGCAATAACAATCTCTGTTTGTATTAATATTATCTTAATTAATATATGTTCTATGTGGGAATTGATACGGTATGTCGTCTGTATGAACAGATCGTGTTTTGTTAAAGAACACTCTGATGGCTACTAAGATTGAGCTGTACATTATAACAAGTTTCAAGTATGTTTAAAGCATTTTGTTTTCGGAAACTGGTCACCCTAAATTTATTAATCTTTTATCTTTTATGCCATTATATATGATGAACTAATAAAATAAGTATATGGTAATTAGCTTACACTTTTCAAGACTTTCTGTTTACGGAAACTGGTCACCCTAAATTTATTTAACTTTTAATCTTGGTCATCCTATGTGGGAATGCTTATGGTATGCCTTTTTGTATGATATACTAGTAATAAAATATTATATCATATCATTTTTTCAAAACTTTTTGTTTTCGAAAACTGGTCACCCTAATTTTATTTTTCTCTAAATTTGAAACCTTTAAGAAGTGTGCTATTTAATTTAGTATAACTAGCTGTAATTATTTTTTCAAAACTTTCTGTTTTCGAAAACTGGTCACCCTAATCTGATTTATCTTTATACTTGATACCTTTAAGAATTGTGCAATTTATTATAGTAAAACTAGCTGTAATTATTTTTGAAAAACTTTCTGTTTTTGAAAACTGGTCACCCTAATTTGGTTAATCACAAATAAGCTTAATTTTCCGCTCTTTTATTTGATAATAATTCGCAAAATACCCTATAAAATCACGAAAATTCCACATACCCCTATATAGAGGCACGTCTGTCAACGATTCTCCGCTCATACCTTTCAAAAAATTATGTTATTTGAAGTCAGAAAATGCTACCAAACATTTCGGGCAGGTGAGGTGACACAGCCCCGACTGAGAATTGATTAAATTAATTGCAAATTGGAAATGAGCTACGGTTTATTCAAGTGCGCAATTTTCCTGTTTGTGGTTGCTTTCGCTGCCTGCCTGCCTACCTTCTTTCTATAGGGTTGTCGTTTTGCTGTTTACTTTGTTTTCGATGCGTCGCTTTATGCTTATTTATGATTTAATTAAGTGAAGTCACGCTGCAAAATCAGCATGCAGGCAGGCAGGCAGGCAGAAAAGAAGCCACAAGGTGTGAGAAAATTAAAGAAAATTTTTGTAAAATTCGCATGCGAACTTTAAACGAAATCTACAGCACACAAACCTTTTGGCTCGTGTAGCAATCAAGCAATCTAGTTATCCTCGAGGCATATCAACGCCGTGTCGCAGTTGTGCTTTTGGCACTTAATTCATTTGTGACTGTGCGACTCAGTGCGCCAAGTCTGAGGCGGGGGCTGGGGGGCGTAAGGTCAGGCAAAGGAGACCCAAATGGGAACTGAGCTGAGAGTTGAGAGCTGAGAGCTGTAGCAGTCGCACTTGGAGTTGACAACGCTGAAGCTGTCAACGCTCAACTTTATGTTGATTACCTTTTGGCATACCCAGCAACTATAAAGATTGCTGGCAAAGGGTATGCTTAATTTAAAGAAATTTGGGCAAACGAAAAAATATGTTGCATACTTTTAGGGGCGCTCTAAGAATATTCTGTTTTTGGAACTAGTGCAGTCAAAACATTATAAAACATAATAAATATAGATAAGATCACGTCTCATCCTACCCAGCTGGCAATCTAAACAGAGCTGGCCACTACAGCATGCGTGGTATCTGCAAGTCGCGTGCCTGCTTCAGCAGTTTTCTTTACTTGTTTGATTATGTCTGCGAGGGTGAGGCTGGTCGGCACACGGCGAAAAGCTGACAAAAACAATAAATATAAGCCAAATGACGACGACGACGACGACGAGAACGACGCCGGGACGCGCATAAAATATGATTGAAATCCGTATGAGAAGCAAGTGAGAGCAAGCAGAGCAAAGCAAAGCGATGCCATGCGATGCGATGCGACTGAGCCAAGTGCCCCATGTGTAGAGAGTACTTGATATAATGGAGGCAGGTGGCTGCACACAGGCCACCAGGGAGGTAATTTTAGTTAAGTTGGCAAAAGGTACACCTTATACGCAGCAACAACATAATCACTTTTGCCGGCAATAAAATTAAATCCAAGAAATATGCAGAGAACGAAACACATTCATATAACTACAGCAACGGCTGAGGCCACTCACTTTGTTTCGCGCGCTCGCCAAAGATTTCAATTGCAATAAAAAGCTGAAAAAGCCATGGGGGCTTGCGAGTCAACGGGGGAGTTGATAATACTGGGGGCTTTGTCGCGACGCGTATGTCTAATATTCATCGAATAAATTATGTAAGACAATAATTATATATTAAAGTGGCTTGTCGGCATTGTCATAAATTCTATTCACTGCTTTATGTGCAGGGTATATGCTAAGGGTATGAATGAAACTGTTAAAGTGCTTCATGCTTGGCTATATCTTTTAGTATTTTTTAAAGATGAAATAAGGAAAAATGGAGTAAAAAGTATATTTCGAAAAAATAAAATACTTTTCTTATATATAAAAAAAAATATATAATATATAAATACAAAAAATATATAACATATAAAACAATTTATATGATAAATTTAAAATATTTTTTATGTCAAAAAATTAACAAAATTTACTTTGGGTATATTTTAAATTTTAAAAAATATATTTAAGTATTTTTATTTTATTTTCTTATTATTTTGCCACGCTGCAGGGTAGCTAACAATTGACTAAGTCCCACTGTAGCTTGTCACGCTTGTTAATCCTGCCATTTTGTTTCGCTGACAGAGGATATAAGGAATTTTCTTTGGTATAAAGTGCCTAATCTGAAGTACTTAGTAACAAGATTTGCCAACATTCAAATTCAAAACGGAGCAAAGCAGTTGAAAATATCGAAACAGTAGCAGCAGCAGCGGGAGCAGCTTCTGCTGGCTATCGATATGTGAAGTGGCTGGAGTATCGATTTTAGGGCATGCTGCACGAGCTGATGAATTTACAGCAAAATTTAAGGCCAAGTGTTGCCAACTAAACCCAAAGTAACTGCAAGTAATTGGATTCTGTGCAAGTCAGTGTTGGCTAGTTAGCCTTTTTTTTCATTTTTCAACTGAAAATTCCATAATAAATTTAATCTAGCTTTTATTTTGCCATTTTTCAACTGAAAATGGCAGCAGAAATTCAATATTTTTTCTAGCGTTTTTTTTCAACCATTTTTCATTACGATTTAGCATTTTTTATTCGTTTTTATTTAAATTTTTTTTGAATTCAAATTTTTATATAATTTTAGCTACTTTTCTTAGCTCGTAGCTGCCAACACTGATGCACATCCCAATTGCCTTGTCCAGTTTGCAAATCTTTCGAGCTTAGCTCAACCTTTTCTGCCTTCCCTTTTTGCTGTTTGTGATAAGAAACCCATTGAACTCAGCGCATTATCCGGCATTTTATTTTCGACTTTGCGTATATTTATTTAAATTTGAAAACCTTGCTTATGTGCACCATGATATTGGCCATGATAACAGATGAACTGTGGCTTATCGCTTCGCTCAGCCTATTTGCACAGGCGATTGCTGAAAACCAATTGGCGTAAAATTGAAACCATCGCACGGGGAAACAACATAAACAGGGATCTCGTACCGGATAGGGTAGGATGCCCAGCACAGCACAGCACAGTGGAAGTAGCGTACGGTAGTGCGTGTGCCGGGGCATAATAAAAAACAAATAAATGCGAAGTAAGAGCCCCGTAAAAGTCAGTCAATATTCTCTCTCGCTTTTTTCTGAACTTACGGACGCGACGAAATATGAATTTTCAAATTAAACATAACGCAGTTACCCGCGAGAGTTGGAGGCGTCGAAGTCGAAGTCGGCGAAGGCGTACATAAACATCGATTGATTGACGCGCGATTTGACACGTGAAAAATGCATAAAAAACGCTTAAGCTGCCATCTGTAATTGTTGCAGCAACCCTCCGGGTGGATGCTATAGGCCTTTACGTACTCCCGTTGCGCCACTCAAATTTCGTATGCAAATCGGTGTCGGGAAACGGAAAAACCGCGTTGTTTAGCGTGAAATTTGTTTTCCACTTTTTGGCCTAAGGGGAGGGAGTTCTCTCTACCCTGTCTCTCTCCCTCTCTTTCTCTGGGTCACATGTACATTCAAATCGAATTTTGGCTGCAAAGTCATAAGAAAATATTTGTATAAAAGAAAGTACAAGCTGAGGAGCTGAGAGCAGAAAAAAAAATAAAATAAAAAAAATGAACTTGACATCCAGCAAGAGCAACATTCGAGGGGTGTCTCGTTTCGACTTGACGCAGTTTTTCGCTACATTATGCAAAATGAACATGCAAATAAGGTTTGCAGTTAATAAAGTCGGTGTACAACAGTTGTTGGCGAGATTATACGGACCTCCCTGAATAGCGTAACCATCCATCCATCCATATGCCACATTGGGGAACAATAATTTGCGATTTTAATTTGATTGCTAAACGATTTTTGTTAAATTGCTGTTAAGTTCAACTTTATAAGCTCCTTAGGGTGACACAGCTCGTACTCTGGTTTTACATACATATATTTTGATGCTGTCTATATAGAAGTGTTGCATTTGGGGCTGCTTTCAAATGATCGGTTGGCAGAGTTATCCGCTTCAGGAGCTTCATAACTTTGCTTAAAATCAAGCCAAGTTCACACACTTCATTTTCCTACATTTCAAAAATTTCTAAGTAATTAGCTTGAAAATTTATTTTTTTATTTGCAATTTCTAGCTAATTTTTCCACCTGATCAGTTTTTCAAAAATGAGCTTATACTCTTGCAGAGGGTATATTAGGGGACATCTCCAATCCTTTAAAATATGTATACAAATTCCTAATCATCAACAATAGGGAAGTCGAACTAGTCATGTCCGTCTGTCCGTCTAAATGTCTGTTTGACTGTCCGTCCGAATGTCCGTTTGACTGTCCGTTCGTTTGTCCGTTCGTTTGTCCATTCGTTTGTCCGTTCGTTTTTCCATTCGTTTGTCCGTTCGTTTGTCCGTTCGTCTGTGCGTTCGTCTGACCGCTCGTCTGTCCGTCTGTTTGTTACAACGCAAATAAGTCTTTAAGCTCTGGAGCTAAACTAATGAAACTTGGCACACATGCTGCTTATTATCTGCAACCTTTAAATTTGACGGAAGAATCCAAATCGGACGAATATAGCGTATAGTTATTATATATTAGGAGTACCTGCAAGGTTCTAAGGGTGCCTTTTAAACTTTCTATAAATTTTTGCTTACAAATCAAATTGAAAAACAAAAAAAAAAACCTTCAAGCCAAATTTTGGTGTCTGGTGTATAAAAATCGTATGCGATATATAAAACGACGCGTTTCCACTTTCGCTGCCACTCTTTCACTCGCCACTGAGGCCGGGATGGAAGTTAATAGACTCTCTACGCTCTGTGCTGTGTGCTGTGCGCTGGATGGCACAACCCTTTGGCCGCTTGACATGATAAATGACCGGTGTTATTCAAATTAATTGATCAAATCCGAATGTCAGACTGAAATCTGCGAGAAATTGCCAAATTACGGCATCAAATGAATTAAGTGGCGCATGGCGGCAATGCGTTTCACATAACACACACACACACGGACACACACAATGCGGATGGGGCTACCAATCTTTTTCGAAATGGCATGGGGAGGCAGCACGAGCATGGTGAGGTGTGATATGGGGCTGTGGGGATGCGAAGCAGCTGGAAATTTGCATGTGTCATGAAAGTGTTCGAGTTTGTGTGACACCCCAGAGAGAGAGAGAGAGAGAGAGGGAGTGTGTGTGAGGTATATGTGTGTCAAACAGTATAGCTTCCGGTTGAATGATTGGACAAATGAAGGGCTTACAAAGGGACGTGAGCAGGGCTGGCTACAGAGGCTACAGACAGGAAGCCACATGCATATGCACACATTGCTGTGGGCAATACTGACCAAACACGTCGACTGTTTGCGGTTTAGACCCCCCAAAAGCCCCCCCTCCCCCCACAACCCAACCCGAAAAACCCAACCCGAACTGAAACCAGTTGGATACCAATGAAGTTGATAAATCCCCGCAGGCATATTTTTTGGTGCAAAAATTTGTTGAAATTGAAATCGGAATTGCAAATTAACAGGCAGCATCGGTTTATTGCTAAGTGGGGAATGTGTCATGGAGAAGGATTGTGCAGAAGGATTGCCGGATTGCCTGATGTCGGATTGGCATTGGCATTGGTATTGGGTATTGGGTAAGCCTGCAGTTAGTCAGCCGATTGAGATAGATTAATTGCATGCGCTACGTGCCGGTTTTCCAAGTGAGGAAAACTGATTAATTTAATGAGATTTGCCAGCGTTACGGAAATGATTCCAAAAAAGCAATTAAAGAGTCTAATTGAATGCAAAACAAGAACGTACAAGGAGCTGGGGTTTTCCCACAACTGAGCTTTGATTTGCCAAGTCAAGAAGAGTAGAGTTAGTTACATAGGGAGTTCCTTGAAAGTTTCAACATGTTTAGAGCTAGAAAGACCTAGGTCACTTCAGTTGCGAAATTCCTGAACACTGTGCAGGAATCAACTTGGGGGGCCGACAGTAAAACAAGTAAATAATAAGTGGAATAAAATCTTATTGTAGTTGTTGTTTCGGGTATTCTTTCCCACACTTATCGAGGCTGACTGCCAAGTGACAGAGCCACTTAACACCCACTCATGTCACACACACAATCCGCTTAGTTTAAATACCCGAAAGGCAAAACAAAAAACTGGTAGAGAAACCACCAAGCCACAACAAACACAACACACACACAACACACACACACACACACACACACACACAGAGCCCAAGTTACCCACCCACTCGAAGTCCAAGTAGGGAGATTTTGACTGAGGACTTTCTGCAAAATTTAACAAAAACACTAAGGGTGACGACGCACCCTTCTCAGACGCTTTTTTCCACACTTAATGTCCCTTTTTAAAGCGACGTTTTTCTGTCAGGAAGGGCTGAAAGCGACCCGGTGTGTACATGTTGCCCCTGTTGTTGTTGTTGTCAAGGGGAGTTAAGCAACCACCAAGAACTACAACTTGTTAGATAAGGCAAAAGCCATCTGTCTATATAAATAAGAGTGCAACAAGTGCCAACTGAGCAGAGAATACAGAGAAACCAACGGCGAAAGGAGTTAAGTCAATACGCAGAGCAGGCGTCAAAAGGTGTTGCAAGTTGGGTGAAATATCTTGAGATTTCCGATATCAATGGGAAGATACACCAAGTACACTCGACACCAGTTGGTCTCCCCTTACCCCACAACCTGTGTGGGTAGGGTAGGTTAACCCACCTTCGCGTGGGCTTTTGCAATGTTTACCATATCGTCGATTTCAATTTGCATATGTGTGTGTTCAGAGAGAGGTAACAAAAAAAAAAAAAAAACAAATTCAAATTTAAAAGTGTTTATGGCAGCGAAATGTTAATTTGTATTTGCTTAGCCGAACCGCACGAAAAACGAAAGAAAAAACGTGGCTAAGCTCTTGTAATGGCAGCCAACCCTCGATTGTCCGTGCAGAGTTGGGATTTCCAGACGGACTTCGAGTTTTTTGTAATGGTCAGCGAACATTAAACTTCTATGGCAAACAGTTATTTCAATAAAATTTCAAATGTACGCCTATAGTCTGTGATATTAAGGTATGGATATGTGCACATTTGCGTGAAATGTTTCGCCCTAACCTCACTTACAGAGCTACCTAACCTCACTTTAGTGCTACCTAACCTCACTTCACTGCACTGACATGCATGCTTTGCAGTCTGTTAACACATTGCGTGTGTGGGTAAGAATGAGATATATAGTGATGTGTCCCCTTGCATCCGTAATTGTTTTTGTTGGCTTTTCGAATGCCATTTTAATAACCGCCTGGCCCGAAATTGAGGCACATCGTCGTTATGTGCATGAATATTGTTGCAACTGCAACTTGCGGCCGCAACGATGCGTCGTTTGCATCTGTCCGTCTGTCTGTCCGTCTGCAGCATCGATGCGCCAAAATGCGCTTCTTCTACTGCACGATAAAAGGCCAAAAACATTTGCCGCATTTAATTAATTGTTCAATAAAATTAATAAACATTTGCGTGCCTTGCACGGCTGGGGCAACTCTGTGCCGTCGACGCGTCGTTGGCATCCATTGGCAACAATGGAATTGCAATATGTGAACTGCCTGTGACGGTAGCCGCTTTTAACTGCAATCTGCACTCTGCACTCTGCACTCTGTGCACCGTGTGCAATGTTTGCACAAGCCTCGCCTAGAGCGAGCACATGTAAAAAAGTCGTTTGGAGTAAAAACATTTGTAAATTGCTACATAAATAACAATTTGTTAAATAATAATTGCCCTCTGTGGTCTGAGGAGCTGATGGTGGTGCCTGCGCCTGTGCCTGCACCTCTGTCTCTGTCTCTGCCACTGCAGCGGGCACTCTCAATTTGACAATGCAAAGAGTTGTCGACTGCAACACTGTCTCTCCTGATCCATGGCACTCGGTACAATTTTGTGACCTTTTGGCAACATTCTCTGTTGACAGGACTGACGTCTTTTTTTGGTCAACAACATGTGAAACAGCTTCATGTTTGACGCTGCTTTTTGTGCTGCAGAATGACTTCGCAATTCTGGCTGCAATTCTGGCTGCCATAGAGGTGGGTAACTATCGCTAGTGGCGGGTACACACTTATCGATATATATGCAACTTAAAGCAAAACTTTAATACCTTTGTCACAAAGCTAGCTCAAAAATGTATTTAACAATTTTTAGAGGCGGTGGGCGTGGCCCCTTAAATTTGAAATAAACTCCAGGAGCTTGTGATGTTTATACAGCTTCATGCCAAATTTGGTGTCTCTAGCTTTTGTAATAGCTGAGATCTGTGTGTTCATACAGACGCGTGACGGACAGACGGACAGAAGGCCAGACGGACACACAGACGGACATAGCTCAATCGACTCGCCTTGTGATCCTGAGCTAGCATATACATACTTTGTGGGGTCTGCCACGGCAAGACGGACAGAAGGGCAGACGGACAGAAGGGCAGACGGACAGAAGGCCAGACGGACAGAAGGCCAGACGGACAGACAGAAAGGAATAGCTTAATTGACTCGCCTAGTGATCCTAAGCAAGAATATATATACTTAGTGGGGTCTGCCACGCCTCCTGCTGCCTGTTACATACATTTGCACAAACTAAGTATACCCTCTTTTGACCATTTTCAATGTTGGAAAGGTATAAAATTATCAGAAATTTCCGCTGTCTTAAAAAAGACCTAAACTTAAGAGAATTGGCAGAATTGGCTCTGTGAACTATAGATAAAATATTATCATATTAATTTGTATTATTTCCAAAACTCAAACTGGCTATATTTTTAAGAGGCATGTTCAAGAATATATATAAATTCACTCTGGTCTGCTGCACAAACTTATTATACGCCTTTTCACGCAATTTCAATTCATTCGGGGCGTTGAATTGGGCTACAAAAGGGTGGCCCACAAATTTTTTTTATTTTTATTATTTTTTTTGTTAACTCCAAGAAGTTTGCTGTATGTAATTTTTTATCCAATTTTTTTCTGGCATTACTTCTCTACCTGTCTGCTGCGAACGCAAAATGTGCTGCTCAAAAGTGCATGAGCAATTTGCTTGTGAAATTTCATTTTCGTTTAAGTTGTTTTCGGACGGGCATTTCATAATTTTCATTACTTTTTGCTTTCTCGAAATGTAGCACGGCGTGTTTTTTTTTTTCTTTCATATTCGTTTGCTTCTGTTGTAATCCTCCCTGTGCGTGCGACCTGGGCAAAAATTGAAAAGTTCAAATTGAATTTGAATTCAATTTAGTTGCCATTACTTCCAATGCTTGAACTCGGGTCGAGCGGACACACAAAAAGCGAAAGCGAGTTATGTGCGTACGTAATAGGAAGCTTATATGATAAAACTACGGGACCTGGCAGAAAGCTATGCAATGGGTGGGTGGATGGGTCTGAGTGGACGGTTGCAATACATTTAAAACCAGAGTGCCAACTGTGAAAGTGGGAAAATTCTCTAGAGAGAAGCATAACCAGGACTCGTAGTCGCTCTCATTAGTTTTTCAACAAAATTTTCCAGTATATTCAAAAGGGTGTCTCTCTCTCTTTCTCTCATCATCATTATTTCTAATGATTTCAATCACTAATGTGCATGTCTATAAATTTCATTAATAATACATTTCTTGGCAAGTTCAGTCTGAAACTTTTCAGCCGCGCCCCCCGCCCCCAAAATGTATCCCACTTTCAAAGATGAGCGCGCTCGGTATACCCAGCTGCGACACAGCCAATTTCAGCTTCAACTTTACCTTCAATTATTGTGTGTCTTAATATTCATAGTAATTGTGCTGCTGGCCTCAGCTGTTAACCGAATATTTAAGTAATATCAAAAAGCTGCCGCTGCCACTGCTGCGTACCTACCCCTTAAAGGCAGACAGCAACATCAAATTCAACCGCAGAAGAGCGAAACAAATTTTACCTTTTTGCCTACGAGAAAAATACCAAAAAAATATAATACGTACATCAATGTTGAATTTTAAAAGAAACTGTAAATTCCACATAATGAACTGTTTGGCCAGGGCAGCCCACCCGCATTTTGTCTTGTAAAGCCGCCAAAAAAAAAAAAGCCAAAAATAAAAAGGAACAAACTGTAACGAATGGCAAAATTAGGCTAGGCAGGACACACTCTCTGTCTGTCTTTCTAGCTGTACCTGGTGTACTCAAATTAGTCGCACCCCGTCGCGGTAAATATCTTAAGTTACATTTTGATGGCTTCTTCTGGGTGGGTCACTCTCTCACTCTGTTTCTCTAGGGTTTCCAAAATAGCATATTTTAAATAGGAAAACGTCTGCTTTTATGGCAGTTAGAGAGCGTGAAATGTTTTTTTCTTTTGTTTCCTCTTTAATCCGCAAGCTTAGTGGAAATACTATTTAGCATAAAAATGTCATAACAATTTTAAACAGATTTTTCACAGTTTGTGTTTTTCGGTTTTTCGTGCAATAATTTTGAAGCAATAAGCCTTATTAAAATGTCTGTATAATGTCACATTGAAACGGGGGAAAGCAGCAATGATTTTGCCTTTTTAGCTTGAAAAACTTAGCTCAGCAATAAAGTTGCTAAGAGCGTGAGTCATTATTTCATTAATTTCGAATGGGTATTGGGAATAGCCTGGGGGAAAAGTAATTTGCACTAGAGCTATGAAGTTTGGGAATAGATCGCACTATTAATTTGATTAGCTTTCAGTTGGCGACAAGATTCAATTTGTAGCTGAAATTGCTTAGGGATTATCTGTGAATATATGCCCGAAAATTTGGTTATTTCTGAGAGCGTGTGGATTGTATTTAAATTCTGGTTTAGTTGCTATAAATACAGTTACAGTCAAGCGCAGTTGCTATAAATTATATATATTCTTGTTTGGCATGGCCAATGCGACGATTTAAGCGAATTTTCAAGCCATTTAAGCAAACATTGCAGCATTTAAATATGAAAAACAATTAATCTGTCAAAATATATAGAAAGCAAAGTGAGTACCCCTAACCCTATGGTTAGCCATAACGACCGTACCGGGTCTAAGTTGTGATTACGCATTCGCATGACAAACGCTTTTGTTCACATCGCCTGGCGTTTAAAGTCGGCAAAGTGTTCCATGGAGTTCTATATATATATATATATATATATATATATATGTGTGTTCCATATGTATCCCGCCCAGCTGGTCAGCAGTCTGAAACAATCTAATTGTTTGAGCTCCCTTGTGACCTTTTTGAAAGGTGTCAAACGCATTTGCTGCACACACACACACACACACCTCCTCCGCCCAGCCACGTGTCTGTGTGTGTGTGTGTGTGCGGCTTTGATGCTGCCAATGTCGCATTTCAAATTGTCGCCTGAATATTTAGTAGCTGACCACGAGGAGTTTCCACACATATGAGTGGTTAGGTAGGTAGTAGAGGCTGTGGGGAGGGGGAGGGTCACCTGGGGTTGACCGCCCTGTTAACTTTGCCTTTGTCAACAGTTGCTTTTTAATTTCGATGCGTTTAAATAACAAAAAAAAAACAACAACAAAAAACGTGGAAAATAATGATTCGCGGACATATATGTCGCCGCTCTCTAATTGCTGTGAAAATTGTTTGCTGAGTGTTTTGTCACCTCCGCTTTGACACACCCACACGCACGTGACCTTTTTGTGACTGCGGAAAAAAATAAATGAAACAGAAGTTTTTGGAAGTCAAGCACAGTGAACTGTGGGGTGCGCTGCGTAGCAGATGATTCAGAGTGTTCTGTACCTCTACAAGAGTGGAGAGTATAGAGTACCTTACCAAGGAGTACCCTAACCCTAAGCAGTACCCTATATAAACTAGAAGGAAAGGCTACTTTCGACAAGCCGAAGGTTTTATATCATTGCAGTTACTCCACATGTTAAATAGGCCGATAGGTTCTATGGCAGCTTTAAGATATACCTGTCCGAATTTCAAAAAAATCTTGCATAGCATTTAAAGGGCATAATTAGACATATATCAGGGAAGTTTCAGCGATATCTTAAAAAAGTTTACGATAGGTTCTATGGCAGCTATACGATATATCGGTGTAATTTCATTCAAACTTTGACAGCCTTTTAAGGGCATACTAAGACATATAAAGGGAAAGTTTCACAGCGATATTTTGAAAAATGATTAAAGTCGGCCGATAGGTTCTGTGGCAGCTATGCTATATATCGGTATAATTTCGTTGAAATTTTGACAGCCTTTTAAGGGCATACTTAGACATATTTCGGGAAAGTTTCATAGCAATATCCTAAAAAATAACAAAATTCCACCGATAGTTTCTATGGCAGCTATACGATATATCGGTATAATTTCGTTGAAATTTTGACACCCTTTTAAGGGCATACTTAGACATATATCAGGAAAGTTTCATAGCGATATCTTAAAAAATAACAAAATTCGACCGATAGGTTCTATGGCAGCTATACGATATATCGGTCCGATCCGGCTCGTTCCGACTTATTTACAGCGTGCAGCATTTAGAAACATCTATACCAAGTTTCATCAAGATAGCTCTAAAGCTGAGGGACTAGTTTACGTAGAAACAGACGGACGGACAGCCGGACTGACGGACTTGGCTAGTTCGACTCTCCTATTGATGCTGATTAAGAATATATGTACTTTAAAGGGTCGGAGATGTCTTCTAAGGTGCGTTGCAATCGTACAAATAACATGTTGTTGCATAGTCTAATATGCCCGCTTTGAGTTTCGTATGTAGAGGTAGCACAAATACCATTAAAACTTGCTGACTCAGTTGCGCCCTCTTGCGTTCGCGGGCAGCGTTTGAAAATACCCAAAGTTAAAGCTAAGTTAAACCTCTTTGGTATGGTCAGCTCATACCAAGCGCGGACTAAATATACTTTCTACTTAGGAACAGACTAAAGCAGCAGATAATTTTCTAAAAAATTTCAAACCCAACTTAAATTATTTCTATTCCGATTTTCAATTTTAACTGCACTTAAATTACTATAATAATTTCCCGAAATAAACTTGAACAACTAGAAAAACGTTATACACTTCTTGGCCGCAAATAAATCCTGTCAAATGGAGTATTAAATTATGTTATAAATCTAAATTAGAGTCGTCCCCCCCTTCCGGAAATATTCTAATGGAAAGCACGCTGGAAACACTTGCCTTCTGTCTGTGCTTAATATTATTTATCAATCCAATTGTAATGGCCTAATATCACCATAGCAAGGCACAAGGACAAGGACAAGTACAAGGACCTCGTAATAACATTAATGACCACCAGACCAACTCTAGATGGAATGGCATCCAAAACATTCTGCAGGTCTAATGAGCCTCGACGGGCGAAAAAAACCCCCAAAAAAAAAAAATAAAACATTGAAATACAGCGCAGAGAAACTGTTGACGAACGGACCTGTTAATACCCTGGAATTCAGGGGATTAAACAGAATTCTCTAATCAGCAGGCTTAAGAGTGTCAAATTTATTTAGCTAGCTACGAAATTTATTTACTATTTTCATCTTAGCTAATTAGAAAACCTTTCACTGAGAATCAGAGAAGAGCAAACAGAAAACACGAAACGAAGCACCATGGGACGTGTGTCACGCTTTAAGCGGAACTTTTAAAGCTTTCTCTATCGGGGGTATTTCATTTGGGGGGAGGGCGTCAAAAGGCAGCAAACATTTTTTGGCGAGCATCAAAGCAGAAAGCAGGCGAAATTGACAGCACGCGGAACAAGAAGCGTGGAACCGGGTCCTGGGTTCCTGGGTTCCTGGGGTCTGGGGTCAGTTCACAGTGGGGTGCGAAATCAAGAATTAAAACATCTTAATGGCTTCGTTTTTATGAGCTTGTCTGCCAAAAACCAGAGGGGGATGTTTAGGATTCATTCGGAGACGGTGCGATGTCTTGGCTTGTCGCAGGATTTTCTTCTTTTCGAAAAGAAGAAAAAATCCGAAAGAAAAGTGGGTAAGACTACAAAATACCCACTGTTTGTTTAGATTAGTCTAGTATGAAAAGTCTTGATAAATTTTCGAATATAATTAGAAAAGTTAAGATCGAATTAAACTAATTTTATACACAATTCTTAGCTTCAACATATGTCTCCATCCCCCTCAGCATACCCCCGTCACTCGCCAATGATTGCAGGGTATGCAATGATCTCAGTGATTTCATGCCCTATTCTATGCTTAATTACATTAAATTACATGTAAATTAAGTAATAAAATGTTAGTATTTTTATTTAATTACTCACACTAATTTATTTAATTATTTCAATTAACTTTGCTCATTTTGCGCCTGGAATTTTTATGACAGAACATTATCCATTAAAGCGCATCCATTTTAATCGAACCTGTGCGCAAAAACTAAACAAAATATTTGTCCAAAAAATCACTTCAATAACAATTCGAATTGTTTATTTAGCTGGAAATTATTAATCGATTGTTTGTTGTTATTGTTTACCGATTGATTTGTTGTCGCTTTGACTTCGCTTGTGTGTGGTTCAATAAATTTAATTAACTCTTCTGGCAAAGTAATTTTGAATTGCATTTTTAATTAGCTTTGACATGTTCTCATCATATTTGCCCCCGAACACAATCAACAAACTAATTAAATGCGTTCAAGCATTTTTGATTGTTAATGCTAATTTGGTTAGGCGGTTTAGACGGGTCACCCAGTCGGGTTAGTCGGTTCGGCTTCGTCGTGGGTTACGTTGGTCACACGGAATGTTGCATATTTTATGTGTTTTCTGTTCACTTTGATTTAGGCAAGTTATGGAAATAATGAAATGCATAAACATAAAGAAATTTTATTGTATAAATATGCCTAAAAGTGCATACTTTTGTTTGTCCTGCATGGCATATGTTACTCTCTTTTTCTCGAAACAAAGTAAATTTGTACGAACTTTGTCTGTCAGTTTGCCTCTATGAGGACAAACAACAACGCGTCGAGCCGGACAAATGAACATCGCGTGCACGGGGAAAATCGGCGTGTAAACACGGCGTAATATGCATACGTTCCAGTGAAAGCTTTCAACAAAAGGGGCCACATTGCTATTCTATTCCAATTCCTACGCTTTCCTGTTTTGTCTGTCAATATTCACGCACGCCACACGTCATATGTTTCAAGCAACCCAAGCCGAAATCAATGCAAGTGCCACATTAAAGCCAAGCATAACCCCCCAAGTGCAGTGGATACCCCTACCTGGGCGTAAATTATATCAATTAAATTCAATTAAATTGGAAAAACCACAAGCCAAGTGCAGATGTCTTGGGCTTAGGTCCGTACGCTTAACCTTATCGCACACTGCACTCAGTGTGCCTGTGCAGTATCGTCGAAGTCCGGTCCAAGGACCCAAATCCATTGTTATGCACTCCCCTCTCTCTCTCTGGTACAAGCGTAAAGCTAAGCTGTCAATCTTATTTCAATTTGAATCTGCATTCGGCCTGTGAGCTGCCTTTGCTCTTAGCTCACAAATTGAATTTTACGTAGCAAAACAATTGCCGCACTCACTGGGCATATCCGCAGTGGGAGGGTAGCATCAACAAGTGCAGGGAATGCACTTTTGGTGTCTGGTTACAGTTCTCTCTCTCTCCCACACTCTCTCACACTCTGCCTTACTCACTCAATATTGCATTGTATTTGCTTTCTAATTGACTGCGCCACTTGACTTGTGTAGTGCCATAACTCAACGGTTTGGGTTGCCATTTAAAGCAGGGTGTATCGAGAGTTGGAGTGAAGTTGAAAGTGTTTTTGGTCTGTCTAGAGAGAGCTCTTCATTACAGCGTATCTAACAGTCGCGTCTAGCCACATTTTGTTGTCCAAACATTTTTGTCTCGTCATTTAGCTAACAAAAAAATTTGCGCAATTTTTATTTCGCACACATTAGCATAACTTTCTCGTATGCCTTGTTAAAATATTTGTTGTATATGCGCAAAATTACATTTTTTTGTTCGGGTCCTCCAGCCATGGGGCTTTTTTGGCTGCTATGCTATATATGTATTTGTCAATTTGTCGGAAAGTATGTTTAAAGTAAAAGAAAAAAGGTTGACAGCATCATGAGATACAAACACCCCCACACACACACATACGCATACATATACAACATGCACTTTTGTTCCCCTGGCGAAAGCTATTATAATTTTGTTGGAAATTTTCTATTGCATTAAGTGAGGCAAGGAAATACCCTTACTGCAGTAGCTATAGGTATGTTACTCTAAGGTACTTCAAATTTAGTATTATACCAAGGATTTTGACTTCAAATAAGAAAGTTAGAACACACTTAAAGCAGATACCCTTTAAAGGAAGCTTATACCTTATGGAATACCCCACAAATCAGAAAAGATTTAAGTTAGTGTAAATATCAGCTACCTTCTATGACTTCTGTTAGGGTATTCAAGCTTCGTTAGACCGCTCACATTCCTTTTATCATGTTTTATAACTTTCTGGCTCGTAAAGAAACCATTTCGTATCGGAGCCGACTTTAAAATTCCTTCCTCTGTCAATTTGCATGCCCGACACTTTAAGTTGCGTTTGCAAAATGCAACCGTACCCCGTACCCTCTCGCAACCCGTCCACCCTCTTATCCATGCCCATTCGAGACGAGGAACATATCGCAGATACAACTAATCAAAACAAATTCAATTAAACGACACGAAATTCTGGATGGGCCATCGGAGACGAGGCGAGTCGAGTGGAGTCCGAGGCTTAAGCGCTCTGAGGTCTCTTGGTCTTTGGTAGTGCCAGCCAGCCAACCAGGCAGCCATCCAGCAACCGTATGAGTTGCGCTTATCGGGCAGCACAATCCATTAAAATTGCACATCGTTTACACCAAAAATCAATTCGCCAAAGTATTTTGGTATTACAAATGCCAAGTCAGCCACCGACTAGGTAAACGAAAATTCTGAATTCAACTCCGACCGTCAAGCGTCGACCCAAGCGACGCGTCTGTCGCAACGGACTAACCGACCGACCCACCGACTGACTGGGAGACCCAACGAATGCACATCCCATATCCTCCAAGCTCTGACGCTGACGCCATACGGTTTCGGCTTCGGCTTCGCTTCAAAACCAACGTTGATGACCATAAATTTTGCATGCGGCGTTTGCTGTTGATGCCCTGCATCAAATGGTGGCGTAGAGAATAGGGGAGTTTAGGGGTTTTAGCAAGCTACATAAGGTCTTTCCAAGCGAAGTAAGGAAAACATATGGAAGCTAGCATGTGCTTCTACTCTATACAAGTATTACCTAAGACCTAACCCCTTAGACCTAGAACCTAAGGTAAGGAAGGATCTCCCTGGATCTAGGGTGCAGCAACGAACGATTACCCAACTCTAGAGCTAAGAAAATCCCATCCAACCTAACTAACTGAGACCTTCTTTACTAGCTCTTTTACTTCTTTCCAGTTCATATGCCACGCAGGGTATTTGCACGCCCAGTGCACTCGCCCTTCGTCTGGCTCGACTCGCTTGTTTGTTGGTTTCTCTCTTTTTGCGCTACACGCTCTTGTTGCTGTTGTTGGTTAGGTTGTCTGCCAAGCAATAATGCGATAAACATGGCTTATAAAGCTGCTGTTCGGTTAGTTGGTATTGCTTTGAAATAAATAAACTGCAGCCGTCGCATCGCACACAAGTCGAACTAACAGTCGCAGGTCGCGACCCCCTCCCTTTCTCTCTCTCCCCCTCGGCCGGGTACGGCCTGTGCCTGTAGTGCATTAGGTACGCGGAATGTAGGTGCGATAAGAGCTTTCTGCTTTATTGTTTCGACTAATTGAAATAATTATCGCAACTCTGAGACACTTGAAATAGGTTTTACTTTTATACTCTTCATTTGAAAATGATTAAGCTGAGTCCCCAAGCGACGTTTTTCTTGCGACAAATCGAAATTTATCGATTGCGTTCCATCTTCATGGGTTTGCTTGACATTTATGGGTTGTCAACAGCGTCAGAAACGTTTTCTCTAATGGTAACAACAACGCATGTCAGTTAAGATTAACATAAACATGGGAACTCCTGTTTCAGATCAACAAAGAGATTGCAATTTAAATTTGTATCGTGTGTTTTTCTCCTCCATTACACGAACAAAATTTCATAAATTCCTTTAACAGAGGAAGGGAGAGAGTGAGCGAGAGATATGCAACTGTATTCGGTTATAAAAAAAAAAAAACTTATTAGATTTGACATGTTGTGCTCGTTTTTTCCCCCTTAATAGTCCAACTCGGTAACAGATGAACAGGCAAAGTTTTTGCTTTCTTTATGCGCAACAGCAACAACCCTTGTTACAAATCAAAAGATAAATTGTTTTTGTTCATGATTTATATATAAAAATATGATGTTGACTCGCAGTAAGTATTCCCATCTTCCCAAACTCGTCCACCTCCGCCTCCATCTCCAGTTGCTTTGGCTTCTTCTTATCGTTGGTGTTGAAAGCAAGCAACAAATATTAATTTTGTTTGTATATCTGATGCCTTTTATTTCATTTTTAATACGGAAAGACAGGGGCAACCCTAGCGGGCAAGCTAAATTTAATAATGTGAAATGCGAGTGAAAGCGTTATCGATTTCAAAAGGCGTTCATGCTATGCCATTTATTAACGGGAATTATTTATCAAACTCCGTAAATTCTACAAGTTCTACAATTTATATAGTAAATTATGCATGTTCCCAACTCAAATTTCAGTTGCTCTGTTTCGGGGACAACTTCAGACGATTCTCGATAACTTTGCGCGTGAGCACCTCGATAAGTTTGCCCGGATCGTTGACCTTGTTGCATTTCTCCTTATCGGCAAAGTGATCCAGATACTCATCCCGCTGGCAGTACCGGCACACGCTGTTGATGTACTCCTCCTCGCAGAAGGTCGCATTGCTGGAGCGTGCCCAGTCCGAGGAGTTGACCTGCCCATAGAGATCCCCAAGGTAGACGCGAGCCGAGGCTATGGTGGCGAAGGCATTGGCGGCAATTGTCTTGATGGGATTGTGCTCCAGATTCAGAACCTGCAAATTCTTCAGCTTATCGAAGAGGCCACTGCAAAGAGAGGGAGCCCCTTAGATGATAGAGAGACAGATGGATTAATAAGGACTTTCCCCACTCACCCCTGTATGCGATCCAGATTGTTGTGTGCCAGATGAATCTCCAGTAGTAGTGGGGAGTAATTGAAGAGCTTGTCCGGCAACCTGGCAATGTTATTGCGCTCCAAGTGCAGCATGAGCAGCTGTCCCTGCGACTTGAGGAAGTCCTTGCCCAGATAGCTGATGTTACTCCTAATGCCAATGTACGAGAGGTTCTCTGACTTCCAGAAGAGTTCGGCTGGCACATTGTCACCACAATTGTGCAGCTCGAAGCCGCGTAGCTTGGTCATGTGCCACAGCTCCTGGGAGCTTAGCAGGGACATCTCCACGCTGCTGTTCTTGAGGGAACAATCCAGTGAGAGCTGCTGTAGCTCCGTTTGCTTGGCAAAGATTTCACTGGCCACATTCGCCATGTTGCGCACCACAATCGACAGTCTGGTGAGATGCTTGAGGGGATGCAGTAACTTGCCAGGCAGATCGCTACTTCCTTTTAAGGTAAGGTCGGTTATGTCGGTGACGTTCTCGAAGAAGTTCACTGGTATCACCGACTTAAATCCGCTCAACAAGAGCTTCTTCAGGCCAGGATAATTGGTAAAGCGTTGCTGCAGTAGCTCATCCTGTTTCTCGCGCTTCTCGAAGTAATTCGAAATAGTCAGTTCGGTGTAGTTGGTGATGCCCAGTTTGGAGATCATTTGTCCCACAGTTTTATCGTTGGGTATGGCACAATTCTCGATACTTAAGCGTTCAATCTGTCCCGCCTTTAAGGGAGGCAAATAGACAAATCCGTGCACGTCGAAGAGCAGGCAGCTAATGCTATAGATATGATTGGAGCTACTCAGGGTGACCATGCCACATTTGATCAATTGATCGTGGCACTCGCATTCGTTGTTGCCCTTGAGAAGAGTCTCACAGCCTGCCTTGGTGGTATAGAGAGCCCGCTCTGTGACGTTCTCTATCTGGGCAAGACTAGGCAGCACAAGGCTCAACAGGATGAGACCAAGTAATGACATTGTCAGGCAATGGAAGCTGCAAGAAATATAAAGAGAACTTAGAGAACTTTAATTGAGGATCCATGAGGGTTTTTCTATCAGCTAAGGCTACAAATTGAGTGGATAGTTCAAGTTCAGTTATATAGTTTAAATAATACAACAATTTACTTGTTGATATGCTACGCTTTACCGTCGAAAGTTCAATGAATTGCTGATTGCCGCCATATCTCAAAGAGCCTAAGACATTCCTGATTGAACGTGTGCGATGATCGATCGATCGCTTAGCTTGTATTTCTGATATTTGCTGTTGTGCCAGCTACCTGGATATGGACGATGTAGCAAGATCTTGAAAAAATTACATTTTGCGCGTTGCCTCTGTATACCCTACACTGTTTGAACTTACTAAAGAAGGGTGTATTAGGTTAGCTGTCGAAAGAGCTTGCTCCATAAAATAAATCTACTGTTTATCAATATCAGATTAGAACTTTCAACAGAAGGTAGTGAGTTTCAAGTCTCAAGTAACATGCTGCAGGGTATTTAGCAGTTGAAGCCGTTGCTTCTGTCTGTTCAAGTCCCACTCCGCACTGCGAACTGTGTAGCTTTCCTTACTTGTTTTCATTACGAATGCAAAAATGCAAAATGGCAACTCGGCCATTATCTTTATTCACGTCTGTCCGATCGATGATAGCTTGCTGACGACTATCCAGTCCAGTCCCCAGTCCCCATTCCCCCATTCCATTCGCCTGAGCACGTTCAAGGTGGAGCTCACTCAGGTTGCTCTGGCTCTGGCTCTGGCTCTGGCTCTGTGTATCGTTTGAGGCGTACATGCGTTTATGGCCTGCTTCCTTTACGCAGTTGCATTAACAAATCTGCTCAATGCATTTGAATTTTCAGCCAGAGCCGCCGTCGCCGACGCCGCCAGCCAAATGATCACATCGTCATGAACCAATCAGCTGAGCGACCAAGCCACTTTCCGGCCTCGGTCCCGGTCTGTTCGGCTCATGCTCGATCCCCTTCCTCCATCCCTCCCTTCCCTCTCCTGCACGTCTCAAGCCGTTGGCTAAAAGCCACGCGGTGGCAAACATTTCATTTTTAACGATTTGCTTTCGGTCTCTCCCCGCCTCCCGCTCCATCACTTGAGCGTTTCTTATTCCCAAGAGCTAAATCAATAAATTACGTGACAGGCATGCAGAAAACTTGATGCCAAACCGCAGAAGAATCGAAAGAACCGCACCAACTCGACATGGAGAACGCACTTCAGCGACGATCGTCGTCGTCGTCATCGTCGTTTGGTTCATTTTGATTGAATCAATCAAAAACGAGCATTTATATACTCAGAGCAAGGTAGAGGGGTCTCTGCCTCCATATTTCGTTTGGCTCGCTGTGTAAGCATAACATAAATTATTATTATGACTTGCCAATGGCCAGACAGACATACATATAGCATACATACTACTGCATACCATACCGCGACGTGAGTTGATTAGTTTCCATTTTTGAGGTTATGAAATTACAAATGATTTCTGCGAATTTCCTGTTTTGACCCCTCCCTGCATAAATCAATTGTTTAGTGCACTTTAAGTAACTTCAAATTGAAGTTAGGCAATTGAATAAGCTAAAAAGTTAGCAAGACCTTTGAGGGGAAGCCATATCCCACTGCCTGAGATGGGTAACCCCATCGCCTGAGTTGGGTAACCCACAAATCTTCATTGGTTTATGATTTCTTCGACCAAATCGCCTTATGCTAAAACTTTTACCTTGCACTAGGTAAACAGTTAGCGGGCTACATTGAGTACAAGAAATGGTAAATAATTTTGCGAGACTTCGCACACACACACACAAACACACACAACAATATGACAGGCAAATAAATGGTCATAATCCTGGCCAGCCAGACAAAAGGCTGGGCTAAAAAGGACGACACGGCACATGGCCTCACAACGGGCCCTGGAGCAGGCTGAGCTGTGCCTTGGTCGCAGGGCGCAGCTAATAACTCACTCATCCACTGTGCACTGTGCCGCACAGCATGTCTGGGGCCCAGCTAAGGGGGTAGGTGGTGCCTCCACCTACACTGCACCCTCTCCTTCCTTCCTTCTGTTCTTCTGCTTTTCTTATGCGCTTTGCTTTTGATTTATTTGTTGTAAATTATACGCCGCATGCAAATTGCTAGCTATACCAGAAAAAATATTAAGTTGTTCTGCAATCGCTTTCAAAGAACTCTCGCCAGTTAGCCACTTTATTGCGCTACAATGCCGTGAAAGGCTTTTCCTGCCCGATCCCTTGTTTCGCTCCCCGTCTTGGCACGCCTCCACGCCTACTCCAATAATAATTCGCCTCGAATTCGAAAACGCACGTTTCATAAACGAAATAACAAAAAATATTCCTATTGCCTGCAGCGGCGTCTCAGTCCCTTGCCTGTTACTGAGTCCTGAGTCCTAACCCGTCCCCCCATCCGCAACCCTTTGCCCCGGGGCAATAAGCGTTACCCCCCTTCGTATACGTGGCTCCCTCGGTGGCAAATCAAATAGACGCATGAAATTTAATAGTACTCACAATGTTTGACGGAAACCGAAATGGAAATGCGAATGGAAATGCCCATGAAAATGGGTAATGGGCAACACGAACTCGGGTTTGTGCTTGGGCGTATTACCCCACACAGTCGTTGCCAGCAATTTGAGCATTTCGTCTTCCATTTGTGTAGTTTTTCTTCACTCGGCTCGTCCTTTTCTTTGCATTGTTTCCTTATTGTGACTACATATTTATTTATTTTAATTAAAACGACACGTGCTGCTGTTTTCTTGTTTTCATTCACCAAGCCAACTTGGCGACAAGCAACTTAATCTAGGACGGAATGGAAAGTGCCAAAAAGAAGCATAGAATGGAGAAGGCAAGGAGATGAGGCACACCTTGTGGAAGGTGTAGCTGACTGGGGAAGGACCTTAGGTTGTACCTGTTTTGTTGTGGCATCTGGAAGTCTAACCAAGTTACTTCGAAGGGAAAACCCCTTTCTCTCTCGTTCCAATTTGATTACCACTGTAGGTAGCTGACTGTATTTTCATCGATAGCAACTTTCCTTCAGACTACATTATGCAGTTGCCCAGAGCAACAATCGCTCGTAACTTATCCAAGAAGCTCCACGGGTTAGACCCAACTAAGTATTTCATGCTGCCTATGCCTTTACTCTAAGGTAGCTGACTACATTTTCATTGATCGCAGCTATCCTTCAGACGATATACTCGTACACTGGTTCCCCAAACTCTCATGACAATTACAATTCACTACCGTGCAAAATGGGCGTGACCTTCTGCAAGTCTGGCCGCCATCAACAGAAGATTTTGCATAGCCAGACAGAAAGAAAGAAAAAAAATTTCAAGCGTAAGCAGAGCCAGAACAAAAGGCAGCGCGAAGACAAAATGCCCTTAAGTGCTTAGTGCGAAACGGTGGGAGAGAGAAGAAGATGGAGGCGGTTGCGAGTGCAAGATTTAGAAACGATCCGATCATGATCGTGTTCCAGTCAGTTCGTCGTCGGGGCCACAGTTGCCCCAGAGAGTCGTCGAGTCGCCTTATTATAAGTAGACAGAAGCCGACTAGTCATCACAAACTGCGCGACTTGGCTGCCGTTTTTTTTTTTTTTTTTTTTTTTTGTTGTTGCAGCTCTTGGTATATTGGTAGATAAAGCTGGGCTTCCTGGTTTGATGCACTCGCAGCCATTGCTAAAGTGCGTATAAAATCATGAAAATGGCTACTGAACGGATCTCATAGAGCTTCCAGTACAACTTGGAGTTGGTTGAGCCCGACGGCAATAATTTTATACAATTAATGGAAATTACATGAAATTATGAGAGTGGAGCCTGAAAATTCCTTGTGAACATCACCCAGGACAACCGTAAGTAAAAACCATAACCCAACTCAATTGGTAACTTTATCCGTCTCGCTTCCACTCCAGCTCCAGCTATTTTAGCTCTCTGTCGCTTTTGGGGGGCTGGGTTTGGTTTGGGGAATTTTGGGTGGCACTTTTCAGCAAAATATTCATTTTCACATTGCGAGCCAAATGAAAGAAAATTAAATTTTTCGCTGTCGACTTAATTGAAACATTAGCCGACAACATTTTATCTACTAAGCGGCGCCCCCTCACTGTTTCGCCCACTCTTCCCTTTGTGCTCTGTTCATTTACATTCAAATTAACTCGTAATGAAATCGAGTTCAAAAACTTTAACTGCTAAGCAAAGAAGAGCGTGGGGTCACCGGGTGGTTCGGGTCGGCGGCGCGTTTGCTGTTGTGGCATTTAATTAGTTGTTGTGATTGTTGTTGTTGCTGTTGTTGATGTTTGCCGGCCATTTCTTTCACTTAAGTCAGTTTAATTGTGCAACACGCCCCCACTCTCCCTCACTCTCTGTCTCTTTTGTAGTGGTAATGAGCATTCCGCATTAAATTTGTAGAATTTAGTAGCAGCCCCAATAGGTTTGCCTGTCGTCTCGTCGCTGCCCATTCATTCATTCACTTAAATTGCGACGTGTACAGACACCCCACACATTTGTTTTTCTGCCAACACAGCAGAAACTGCAATTGAATCCAAGCTGCATCACCTTAGCCACCCTGTGCAAAGCGCTCTCGCCCCGCTCTCTCTCTCTCCCACTCTCTCTCAGTTCAGCACATCAAATTGGCGAGCAAACAAACGCACGTTTGAACTGAACTGAAAATGTGAGCATAAATAAAAATTTTCTCACACAGCGCGCGTCACATTTGCCAAGGTAAACAACTTGAAATGCAGTGAGAGCGGCAGAGAGAGCGGGCGGGCAGCTAAGTGAGAGTGTGGGCGCAGAGAGCATTGCTCATACAGCAGGATGCAGGAAATAGACAGCATAGGTGAAAGAGAGTGAGTGAGAGCTGCAGGCTGGCAGAGAGTGCGCTGCGGTGCAGTGCGGTGGCGAGACAAAGAGGCCGATTGAAAGAGGGCGACAAAAAAAAAAGAAAAGTAAAGAAAAGAAATTCACTTGACACGTAAATATGCATAAACAAGTCATGAATATTCATGCACACACACTGTGCGACTACTGTGTACTGTAAATTTGTAAAGGACTTCTCTCGCCCTGCTTGCTAATATCTCAACTTAGAGATGAAATGCAATGCGCATAAAAAAATCAACACGTGTGTGTGCGTGTGCGAGTGTGTGTGTGCAAACATTCGCCGCAGATTCTTTTACTGTCGTCTAAGGTGACTGAACCGAGAGCAGACAACAAACACACACGCACACACACACACACACACACTTGCAGGCAGCCGTCAGCTTTGTAAGTATTTGCAATATTGTTGGCATGGCTTTTTGAAGCGATTTGGGCAAAGAGAGCGAGAGTGTGAGAGAGATATCGTTACCGATATTAAAATTTTAGCTGACTAAAAACATTTGCAAAAGAATCATAAATCCTTGTCAATCACACGCGTGACACACTCCTCACGCTCTCACACTCCCGCTCCCGCTCCCGCTCTCTCTCTCTCCCACTCTCTTCGCTGCTGCTCTCCTTTGCTGTCATCATCATCAGCCCCAACTCGCATGACCAACATTAGCCTTGCCTTCCTTCTGCTGTCCTGGCCTATCGCTAGTTTCGACTTCTGGCTTGGCTTGGCTTGGCTTGTGACTTGCGTAAGCAGAACTGATTACGTCGCACTGTGGCGCGATTCGCTTCTTTCTTCTTCTTTTTTTTTGCGAAGCTGCGTGACAAAAATTTTTGACTGTTATTGTCATTTATTTGATGCGCCGCTTTGACAGCTGTGTCCTTGATAGCGCGACTGTCGACTCTCAATTGATGGTGGCGATGCGCAACTTTGTGCTTGGCTAGAGACGCTTCCCTCCCCCTCCCCCCTCCCCTCTCGCTTCTCGCTTCTTGTGGAGTTTTGTAATACTTTAACGACTAATTTTATTGCAAGTTTTCTTTTTGAGCGGACAACAATCAATCATTTTGTATATTGAAGATGGTGAAGTTATTGCGGTTGCAATATTTGACGAAAATAAGTATACAGTGTGTAACAGAAGTTCTTTTGCACTTAAAGAATAGAAAAGAAGAAACGAAGTCTACCATGGAGCATGCCCGACAATGAAATACTCTTCGACCAACTGTACATCTATAAAATTTTAATACTTTTATTATAATTTAATTTTTCATAAATTTATTTATCGATTTGGGAAGGCGGTGGGCGTGGCATTTAAAATTTGAAATGAACTGGTGAAGTAGACAGTATATAGAAATCTGCATATCAAATTTGGTGTCTCTAGCTTATCTAATAGCTGAGTTATGTGTGTTCAGACAGGCGGACAAACAGACGGACAAGGATAAATCAGCCCGGCTGTTGAGCTGAGCAGGAGAATTTGCACTTTGTGGGCTCTGCCAAACCTCCTTATGTCTACATACATTTGCAACAAGTAAATATACCCTTTTTTGACTATTTCGAATAGTCTAAAGGTATAAAAACCATGTTTCCAGTACAATAGACACATATTATTCATATTTCTTATCTATCTATGAAGGAAATACCACTGCATATCTACTGAAACCAAACTAAACATAGTAATATAACATTCCGTGAAGTTTCAGCCCACACAAAGTTGAAAGACGCAGAAGAAAAAACACCTTACTACACCCCATAAATATCTTTTATTTCAAACGATCTGCATTGTTGTTGCTCTGTCCGCAAATTCAACCGGTAGCTGCTTGTCTTGTCTGTGGCTTTTGTCGGCAAAAGAACAGTGAGAAACGGTGTACAATTTGAAGAGTGCAAATTGATGGGCTGGCAAATTAAGCGGAGACCTAAGCGAGCGACAGAGAAACCGCACGACAAGGTTACGACTTCTTTGGGGAGGCCAAAACAATGTATTATTGTTGGGCCTAAATCATGTTTAACGATCAATAAACGAACCCGAAGGAGTTGGTAGGTGTGAAGACTTAGTATGAATTGTTTTTCAATATGCATGTTTTCTGAAGAAAACCTAGTAAGGTTGCTTTGTGTGTGCTGCCTCGGGCGGTTCCACTTCAAAGTCCCAAGCAATAACATTGTTTGGAGTAGTACTACAACAGAGACTGCAGTTTTAGAAAGCTCATCAAATATTTCTACTACTATTTCTATGATAAGCGAATGTCGGGTAAACAGTTATAGTTGGTTTATCTCTCGCCAACCCTATTTGCAGAGTACTCGAAAAAAACAGCTGTACGTGGAGCGTCTATGAAAATATTATTCTGGAAAAGAAAACAAAGATCTCATTAGAGCGAATTATTATGCAATATTTATAGTCTTTTCTGATGGGATTATCTGAAAAATCTGAGTGAAAATACCATGAAATCCTATTAGAGAAATGTAAGTTATTTTTTCTCATATTTTTTCCAGGGAGCGTCCATAAAACGAAAAGCAAAGCACATTAAAAGCGCCTTTTACAACGAAATGGCATTTAGCCATTTAACCCACTGTGCACAGTGGGTGAGGGAGGGTGGTGGGGGGTAATGTGCACAAGGAAATTATAATAAGCGCAGCTTTTTCTTGTACAATTCCAGCGAAAAGCCAAAGAAAGCAATGCAAATTGTCTGACGGCCCATTGGCTTTTCATGTTCTTCGTGTTTCTCTCTCTCTCTTTCTCTGCCTTTTGCGCCGCTTTTATCGGACTAATAAAAAGGATTTTGCGTCGAAGGCGTCTCGCATTTCTTTTTATTATTACACGGTCTCACAATGGGTGGTACGAGGGGTGCAAGGCGGTTGGGGCGGGGGGCGGGGCATTATTTATTTACTAGACTTGTCATATTGCTGAGCTACCTTACCTAACCTTGCCTATGTTTTGTTCTGTTTGTTTTTTTCTTTCTTTTTTTTTTTATTTTCTCTATTATTGTCGGTGGGGTCGACTCGCATTGTGGACGAGACACACGGCTCTACCATCCATCCATAAATGGATTATGGCAATTAGAGGGTGTCTGGGGGTAGTGCAATGTCGCATTGGTTGGGGTTGCTACAGTTTACGGCATACATTATGCTGTTGTAGCCATATCTATGGCTATAAAAGCGCCAAGAACAAAGCTAACTTATCGACAGTTACGCGAAAAGTAATGTTACACGTGGAATAGCTCGCAAACCGTGAAGGTATTACTGTCTTGTCCCACGGTGATTGCTCTATCGGTCTATCGGTTGTCTGTTTTGGCAGACTATTTGCTTTATGACTGGAAGAGCGGAAAGAACAAAGCTCACCTATCGACAGTTACAAGAAAGGTAACGAAACACGCGTAATACCCTTTGGCGCTTGGAGAACTCTTTAAGGTATTCCCATTAGTGAGAAATATGTCTTACGTGATGTCAAGAGCTTTCTCTGCTTTGTCATACTATTTGCTTTCCACGCCATTGAGCTAAACTAACTTAGTAATACGAGCCAGAGTTGCCGTGTCTCTAACCCGTTGACCTAACCTCAAAGTAGTATTGCAATTGAATTACAAATGCAGAAGGTCTTATCGCTCTTTCTTTACAGGGTACAACAAAACAAAACTAACTTAGTAGTGCGAGCCAGAGTTGCCGTGTCTCTAACCCGTTGACCTAACCTCAAAGTAGTATTGCAATTGAATTACAAATGCAGAAGGTCTTATCGCTCTTTCTTTACACTGTATTTCAAAGTGATATTAACTTAGTAATACCAGCCAGAGCTTCCATGTCTTTAAACCCGTTGACCTAACCTCAAAATAGTATTGAAATTGTATTAAAAGTTCCTAAGGTCTAATCGCTCTTTCTTTACAGGGTACAAAAAAAAAATAATATAGTAGCCAGAGTTGCGATCTCTAACCGTGAACCTAACCTGAAATTTGTTAAAATGCAGAGTTTATTGTTCTTTCTTTATAGGGTATTTCAAAGTGATATTAACTTAGTAATACCAGCCAGAGCTTCCATGTCTTTAAACCTTTGACCTAACCTCAAAATAGTATTGGAATTGTATTGAAAGTTCCTAAGGTCTAATCGCTCTTTCTTTACGGGGTAAAGCAAGAGTTGCGATCTCAGCGAACCTACCCTTAAAGTGGATTTATTGTTCTTTTTTTATAGGGTATTTCAAAGTGATATTGACTTAGTAATACCATGTCCTAAACCCTTGACCTAACCTCAAAATAGTTTGAAATTGTATTAAAAGTTCCTAAGGTCTAATCGCTTTTTCTTACAGGGTCCAACAAACCATAGCTAACTTAGTAGTGCGAGCCAGAGTTGCGATCTCAGCGAACCTAACCTCAAAGTGTTTACAATGTTCTATCTCTACAGGGTATTCCCAAGTCGTGCACTTGCTCTCATTATAATTGAAATTATGCGGCTTGGTAGCCGCGTCGGTAAAGCGAATATACCGAAATGTAAGCAACAATTTATTAAATTGCCATCGAAATGAAGAAAACAAATTTGGATTTAACAAATATGAACCGTGAAATTAAACGAATAATGCGCCAAGAAAGTAGGCGTCGTTAGAGCGCCGTACCTAGCATACAGCATACCCCTCATGCATGAGGGGGATAATTAATGATCGGATATATCAATCGACTTTCAGGTCAGGCACATTGTGTAGACAAGCGTGGAATGTCGGTCAACAAGCCAAGTTACTCTTGGGATCGCCTCGTTCTCTGATTGCTTTTTCCAGCTACGCAGCTAAGGTGATTCCAAATTTGTATGAATTTTTAGCTGCATATATTGTAACATACATAGTTGTCGCTCAACTATTTGATAGTAAGTACTATGCGAACTGATAAATCCCTTTGAAGCGCATAACTGTCAAAGCACAACAAAAAGAAAAACCCCATTGGATTCTCTACCCCCAGTTGGGTTTCAGGGTTTCAGTTTCAGTCGCATGCTTAGCTACCCATCAAAGACATTTTATAATTTTGCGGTCTGTGCCCGCACAAGGACAACGGCAGGACGACAAGGATGCAGATGATGATGGGCTATGCCCGGACAGGACATGTGGCACACGAGAAACCGTTTTGTTTCCATAGTTTGTCGCATGAAAATTTATGCCACAATCGGCCAGAAGAAGTTCTCGCTCCATCTCTTTCTCTCTCTTTTGCTAGTTCTCTGACATTTATGAAATTTTGTGCGGAATTTCTGACGAGCAATTGAATGTCGCATACCGCCAGCAGAGAAGAGCAAATGAGAGAGGGAGTGCCGCGTAGGGTTGCCACAACAGGCACATACTCCATTATGCTCGTTATTATCATCAAATTGCACTCACATATTATGTATGTACAAGAGAGTGTACGAGCAAGTATATAAGGTTTTAATTTATATGTAAATTATCCGGACTTTTTTGTATGCACTAGGTAAACGCGTAGACGGCCTGCGACATTGTGTCTGTCTGTCTGTCTCTGCTCTGCTTTTTTGTGTGGTTCTTCTGCTGCTATATATATGGCGTATATGGAAACTATTAGCATAAAGCCACAAATGATGACACCTTGAGTAAAGTTTGATGACAGTTCTCCGCCAGACGGGGTAGGGTAGCGTCGCGAGACAATGTTCGGAAATCCTTCAAAAGATTTACCCCTCAACAAAAAAAAATAGCAACCCTAATGGTAATTGCTAATCAATTATGGAGTACAACTTAGCTAAAGAGTCTGCAGAGCTGGGGATTTATTCATCTTCATCTTCTTTCTTCGATTTGCTTGAAAATTATAAAAACAAACCACAACGAATCAGCCATAAAAATATATAAATTACAGCCGGGTTCAAATAGGTTCATTAGGCGCGAAAGAAAGAGAGTTAAGCAGGGCCTTATAGGGCAAATTGAAACTGCTAAGATATAGGAAAACTTTTTATATCATTCGACCGTTGAAAATGGTCAAAAATGGTATACTAAGTTTGGCCAAATGGGATCACTAGCCGAGTCGATTTAGTGATGTCCGTCTGTCTGTCCGTCACGCGTCTGTGTGAACACACAGATCTCAGCTGTTATAAAAGCTAGAGACACCAAATTTGGCATGAGGGTATATAAACATCACAAGCTCCTGGAGTTTATTTCAAATTTGAGGTGCCACGCCCACCGCCTCTAAAAATTGGATAATAAATTTTAAAGGCTGCTTTCTGCGAAAGTATTAAAGTTTCAACGTTTTGCTTTAACATACACATAGGTATATACTATATGCATATATATTTCAAATTTCAAGCCGATCGGATCATAAACACAAAAGTTATTCAATTAAACGTTTTCCTATGACGTTTTCATATGTAGATGGCGCTATTCAAAGATAGATCTAATTTTAATACTAGAACTTGTGCAGAGGAAATAAAAGTGATTTCTTTCGAAGCTGGGCGAATGGTATCTTACTGTCGGGTGGGTTCGACTCTAGCATTCCTTACTTGTTGTTAATTGAACACCCTATCAGGAAGTTTCACATTGGAATGTGCGTAAGCTTGGAAAGCTATTCCATTAGCTTCAGTTCGTTTGACATATTTATACACCCCTTACGAGGCGTTAAATGCTTTCCAATTGCATGTTTAATTTATGAAAGCTGCAAATATCACTTGTCGCTGCGATAATCGCAATCAAATGTACAATATACTGTCTATATAATTTATGACGACTGTATATATAGATTGATTGTGGCTCCCCTATTCAATAAGCGTCAAAAATACTGATAAACATGTGTAGCCAAACAAATGGGGTGGACAATTGTGCAGAGGAATCGACCAAAATATGCTGAGCCTACGCTTAACGTGCCAGACTGTGCAATACCCTGCATGTACAGAAAAACTTAGAGTACATTCTAAAGATTCAACTTGGGTTGACTAAATCCCTACACAGATCTGCACCTCATGGATTTCTGCACACCTCTATCACTCGTATATACCCGCTTGCATGTCAATTGAATAGCTAAAGGGTAGACAGAAAGAACCACAAAACCGACAGCCGACAATCAACAGGCAGGCAAACATCATGACAAAAAGAAACAATTATAACGAAGCCAGTAGCAATTTGTAATCGGAAATTATCAAGAGCGCATGGTATGCAGAGAACGTAGTGCAGAGACCTGGCTACTATTGCTATGTGTATACACTATATAGTGTCTGTGCTCCGACAGCTGGCATCATTCACACGTCATTTAATTTCGATTAGTCGTCGGACAAACAGGTAAGCAAACAAATGCGACACGAAATTGGAAAACAAATGTGGCAAATGCAGTTCGACGAGATGGACTCCTCGAGACTAGCGGATATCGGGTGTATCGGGGGAGGGGGAGGGGGAATATCGGGTCGGTCAGGTGTCTCAGAGACATTAAAGTAATTGTTGCTTTTGCGGAATGAAGAAAATTCCTAATTGGCACCTGAAGGCGCTGCCAGAATGCGACAGAGTGACGGGAGAGCGAGCAGCAAGTCGAGTAGCTCCACGTCAGAATTTCGATGAATGGTATTTATACACCCGGTAACGGCGTTTATACTACTATATATGTGTGTGTGTGTGTTACACATACATATATTTACATAACTGGTCAACACGATATGTTAAATTGGTTTTTTGATTGATTATAGACAGCTTTTGCAGTGGATACAATCAATTTGGAGAGAGAAAACTTGATCAAACCGTAATGAGGCCCCGAGCGTTTGCTATGATTGACTAACTGAATTTGGTGCGCGGTCTCGGAGATGCGATGCCAACTTAAGTGTGGGAACTGGGAAGCGACAAACGAAATGAAGTTCCCAAATCAAGAAAATACTGGCATATGTGAAAGTGTGGAACTTAAATGATATATCTAATTAGATAATTCGATTTTTCGGTTTGCTGGAATGCGCGTAACTGGCAGCACCTCCTTCTGGCAGCTGCGTCGCTTAAGCTGTATATATTCTGAGTCTGTATCTATGGACGAGTGGATATAGCCCTGTTTGATATGCTGTCTATATGCCATGTCCGTCTGTCTGTCCGTCAGTCTGTTGCAATGCAAACTAGTTCCTCAGTTTTAGAGCTATTTTGGTAAAACTTGGTATACATGCATCTTATTGCTGCACGCTGTAAATAAGTCGAAATGAGCCGGTTCGGACCGATATATCGTATAGCTGTCATAGAACCTATCGGTCGAATTTTGTTATTTTTCAAGATATCGCTGTGAAACTTTTCTGATATATGTCTAAGTATGCCCTTGAAAGGCTGTCACAGTTTGATCGAAATTGGACTGATATATCGTATAGCTGCCATAGAACCTATCGGTCGAATTTAGTTATTTTTTAAGATAATGCTATGAAACTTTATCGATATATGTCTAAGTATGCCCTTTAAAGGCTGTCAACATTTGATCGAAATTGGACCGATATATCGTATAGCTGCCATAGAACCTATCGGTCGAATTTTGCTATTTTTTAAGATATCGCTATGAAACTTACCCGATATATGTCTAAGTATGCTCTTTAAAGGCTGTCAAAAATTGATCGAAATTAGACCGATATATCGTAGAGCTGCCATAGAACCTATCGGCCGACCTTAATCATTTATCAAGATATCGCTGTAAAACTTTCCTGATATATGTCTAATTATGCCCATTAAATGCTATGCAAGTTTTATTAAAATTCGACAGATATATCATTAAGCTGCCATAGAACCTATCGGCCGATTTAATATGCGAAGTAACTGCAATGGTATAAAATCTTCGGCATGTCAAAGGTAGTCTTTTTTCTTGTTTTTTTTTTTAAATTTGTCCACGCCCACTTCCGCATTTACAAATCGATGAAACCAGAATTCCAAGCGGATTTTAAAGCTATAACATTCATTTTCTGTGTGAAGAATAGTTAGTATTATTCAAACAATCTATATAAATTTGCTTACAATCCAGCAATAGAGACTAAAATTATAGCAATAACTTCATCTACATTCTGAGTTTTATATTGTAGAAATATTGAAAATACATAAGTCCTATATAGTCAAAGCCTTAGCCTTTTATAAACTTAATAAAATTATGATAAAATTTCTGTATTCCGCCCCGGAACCTGAAGTCATAGGCAGCTACAGTGAACGCTGCGTAAATGATAATTAGGTCAGTTACGCAGAGGCAGCTGGTGGCGCTAACCATGATGATAATGATGTTGTTGACGATGACAATGATGATGATGATAAGCTAGCTGGCTAGCTTAGGGTCGCTGAGGTCGACATGCCAATGTGTGTGTGTGCGCCGGGGCCAGTGTTAAGCCCCGTGTTAAACCCCTGCGTGTACTGGCACAGGTATGGAGGTCTTACACAAAAATAGCTGGCATTCCTTTTGAAGTTTACGCACAAACGTGCCCCCAACTTCCCAACTTCCTTGCGTTCGTTGCCTGCGTCAGGCCAGCTAACAGGATAATAATTAACGCAATAATCATCGATGAATGAATATGAGTGAGCAACAGGAGCAGGTGGCTCCTCGTCGTCCTCCTTCTCCCGCTCTTCTTCCCTCTCCATTCATTTTTTGCCCGTGCTTGGCATGATGAGCGCGTTTAACCCGTCCAGACATGCGTCCGTCCGAGTTACAGGTCGCCAAGTAAAAGGCTCTCTCTCCAACAAGCTGGAACAGCAGCTCCCTTCCCTGCCACGCCCCCCTTTCCCATTGGGCTTCGGGTGCGTGTGTTCATTTGGTAATTTGCGTAGGTGATGCCACGGAATGTGATTTTCACACGTGTTACTCCTGCTGGGGAGCTGCTGGTGCTGCCTCCGTCATACCATAGTTGTTGTTGTTGTTGTTGTGCATGTTAATGTTAAATATAATGTGAATACACTCGGTACAATCATCTTCCACTTGCCCAGACACACACAGCGCGTACAAAAAAAGATATTCAAAGCCAGCCCCAAGCTGACCGATTCCAACGCGTAGCACCCTCCTGTATTTCTATACCCAGCGCGCACAATGGAAATCATTTAAAGCGAATTAGTAGTGTGAATTGCTAAATTTAATATGTGCATTAGCTGCGTAATATAGTTAGGGAACTGCATGTGAAATTTCATGTCTTGAGATCATAGAAAAGCTAAGATCCAAGCGGTCATACAGACAGCGCGTTGAAAATGATCATTTCAAATATGCATTGTGTAGCTATGAATTGAAGGAACTTATATTCCAAATTTTATATCTTTAGCATATATAATAACTTAGATCTACGCGTTCATACGAACCGAAATGCAGAAAAATCGATTTTTTTAAGAATATGAGAGGAAAACTTAATGTATTTCAATGTATAGTAAATATTTATACATTTTTTAAACATTTATTTTCAAATTTGGTTACTTCGATTCACCCTACACATGCTGACATAACTTTAAAGAAAGTAGCGAAACGTTGAAAATATACAAAAAGACACGCAAATTGCACACACATTGTTAGGCCCGGTTATACTTGGAAGGAACTTATGTATACGCCAAATTTTGTATCTTTAGCTTATATAATAACTGAGATCTACGCGTTTATACGAACCAAAATGTAGAAATACCGAATTTAAAGAAAATATACCGGAATTATAAGATTTATTCTAAAGTATAGTAAACTTTTAAAGCCTAAACTTCAAATTTGCTTATTTTGATTCACCCTACACATGCCGACATATCTTTAAAGAAAGCAACGAAACGTACACAAAAAGACACGCAAATTGCACAAACATTGTTAGGCCCGGCTAAACGATATATGAGGGTCTCGAGTGGAGAGATTTTTGGCCCCATTTTAATGGCAGATAGGCATCGAAAACAGCTTGGCCATTTTGTTGGTTGAAAAGTTTGCGTGTGTAATGCAATTTATCAAGACATTTGATTTAGTTGTAGCAAATTTAACTTCGCCTTCAACTGGACAGCACAAAATATACACACATACATACATACATACATATATTATGTACATGTCGGGGAAAATAACATAGGGATATGTGGCTATGATTGAGGTACTACGCTAACCATGCGAGAGGTGAGAAAATGCATTCGTAGCGCATTTCAGGCTAATGGCATGAGATGTAAATAAATATGTACATAACCTCACTTATATTATTATGAAAAATACGAAGCATGTTAGCCGCTGATATTTCATTTAGATTATACACATGAAAAAGTAATGCGTAATTCAGCATACAAGGTTGCAGCTTGTTTGAAAAGTGTGATTTACGTGGTAATATAATTAATGTGGAAAGGCAACAAAGTTCCAACATTTGGAGGGCCCCCTTAGAGGAAGAGATGTGCATGATCTACTGCAATTTGTTGCAGACTTTGATGCACATTTTACTTGCACTTTGGGTATATTTTTCTTTGAGTATTTTAATAATGCGAAATTATTATTTTTTTTATAAGAAAACACTTCAAAAAAAAAAAACAAAAAAAAAATAAATAAATTTTCAAGTAAAAGCAACAAAGTTTTTTAAAAACATCAAACATTAATTTCTCCATAATTCTCAACAAATATTTTCATAAATTTACGGCAGACTAAACAAAAGAGAGAGCGAGAATTGCGAAGAAACTAACCTCGAAAAGAGATGAATGAATGTAATTGGCATGAAGACAATTTTGCAGATGATATGGCTGCACCTAGGAATGGCAAATGTGAATCGGTAGGCGGGCGGATAGGTTTGATTGTCGGATATGCGATGGGCGGAGCAATGCGCGCCGGCATTGGCATTGGCGCGACACAATAAACGGTAGCCCCAGAGCAGAAGAAATAGAACGAACGAATAACTTGCAAACAGTTTGAGAATTCTATGCGTATTTGGATTCCGATTGGATTATTGCCCAGCGGCAAAACAAAAAAAAGGAATTCAAACTTTTTGGCTATTTGTTCACACGTTCTGTGACAGTATTAATGTTTTGTTGCTGTATGTATTAAGTGTGGCTACACTGGCTACTGCCCGTCGCCGCTGCCGACGCTGACGACGCGCCGCTGGTAGCGCACTGTGGCCAACAACAGTTCGCGAGACTTCTGGGCAACCAATGTGTTCGCATCGACAACGACGACGACGACGACGACGACGCCGAACGTCGCTGCCGACTGCTACTGCTTCTTTTTGTGTGTAGTTATTTGTATGCGTATGCACATACACACACACACACACACACGCGCGCAAGACTCGTGCCATGCATTGGTATTCGTTTGTCAATTCGCTCTCTGAGCGTGCGTGGCGCTCTCTCGCAGTCTGGCCCTCTCACTCTTGCACGCTCACTCGTGCTGTGTGTGTTTCGTTTCCTTAATATTTCATTGTATAGCGCGCGCACACACACACTCACATTTCACTTCCATGCTGGCCCTTGCGGCATTGGCTCCGCCCCTAAACGCGACGCTGCGTAGAGTGTTTCGTTTCCACAACGTTCCTTATGTACAACGTAGCGAGCCGGATTGCTGCTACTGCTGCTGCTGCTGGTGCTGGTGCTGGTGCCGCTGCCTCTCTGTCTTTGCATTAGCTATTCCTTGCGTTGTTTTTGCTTGAATTTTAAGAGCACGCTTTTCATTATTTACCTAAGAGCTTTTGTTTTTGCCATTGCATTCACAAATTTCACGACTGTGTCTGTGTGCGAGAGTGTGACTCTGTGTCTGTGTGTGTGTATTTATATTCGCCCTGCCTGATGTGTCTCGTTTTACAATTTAAAGACATTTCCTTTTGAGCTGCTCGCTGCGAGTACTCGACGCACACACCCTCACATAAAAATATATACATATGTACATACATATGTATATACAACAATATTGTTTAATATTAAATAAATATTTTACTTGCAAGGTAAAAATAATATTTTGATTTTAGTCTCTGCTTAATTTGGAACACACTGTCAGTTTGTTATTACTGACGCTGTTGTTGTTGTTGTTGCTGTCGCTACTGCGGCTGCTGCTGCTGCTACTGACGCTGCCCGGCGACAACATTTCACATTAATTTATGATTTTCCAATTTTCCACAATTAATTTCGCATGTGCCGTAGGTACAGCAGATCTGTCGTTTTAATCGTTATTAACTACAGGAATTTTCTACAGATCTTCTACGGTAAAAAACAAATTTTTGCTGCGCAAATTTCCTAAAAAATACCATCAAAATTTGCTGCTATTTTGCATTTTTGCTTGTTTCGATTTTTGACTGATTATTATTCTTACTTCTTGTTTCCTGTTTTCGTTGCCTTGTTTGGCAATTAAACAAGCGGAAACGTCGCTAATTATGCCCTAAATGAAGAGAGAAAATCTCATCAAGAAACTTGGCAACATCGCATAATAAGACATCAAGACATCACAAAGAATTTTTCAACATTTTCGCAATGTAAACAATTTAATAAAGGTTGCATCGAGCGTGCTAGAGTGCTTCTTGGATCTTCTTTACATAATTCGAAAAACGTTTAAGAACTAACTATATAATGAGAGGTTACTAGAATGAAGATAGAGAGACGATTGCGCTGCCGGCGCTTAAGTGGAAAACAATGGCGTGTATTATTATTATTACTTATTTGTTTTTGTTTAAAATATATTATTGCTTCTTATAGAAAATGTAAGATTAAATGAATATAAGAAAACTGAAAAACTGCACAAATTGTGTAAAATATTTGAAATCAGATCTAATAAGATACAACACAGATCAGTAATAATATATACTCGATCTAATAATTTTTGATATTTGCATATGAGTGAGCCAAATACTTTTTTTCGGCCAAATTTGGCTTTTTTTAAAGACCAACTGGAAGAATAATTTAAAAATTGCGGAGAGCAAGATTTCTAGATTTAAAAAAAAAATTGTAGCTCGTTTTTTCTGCTTTTTTCTAAAATGTCAAAATTTTGTATGAAATTTACGCAAAATAAAAGTAAAATTAAAATTAAAATAAAGTAAGAACATTTTTTAGTTTTAGTTTTATAATTGTTTTATATTTGAAAATATTTTTTGGCTACTTTTTGAGAGACGTATTAAAATCAGCTTTTGCTTGGTACAGAATAGTTGGCATCACTGATTAGCATAGCTATTCTGATAAACTCTGACAACTCTACTGTTTCAAAGTACAAAAATTAATTTAGATATGGAATATGCATTTATCCAATTATAAATTTAGGTAAATAGTACAGAATTTCAACATGTTATTTAATATGAAATTAAAGAATATATCTTTATATTAAATATGAAACCCAAGAAAATATGCTTGGTAAAACTGTCAAATTCGCAGTATATTTTTCTAGCCTTTTTTTTGTTATTTGCGATTTATAGTACATAATTCCAATATGTTATTTATAATAATATAAAATTAAGGACTATATCTTTATATTAAATATAAAACCTAAGCAAATATGCTTGGCTATGCTTGGTAAAACTGTCAAATTTGCAGTATATTTTTCTAGCCTTTTTTTTTGTTATTTGCGATTTATAGTAGAGAATTTCAATATGTTATTTAATATAAAATTAAAAAATATATCTTAAGTTGAAATAATATTATATTAAATATAAAACCCAAGAAAATATGCTTGGCTATGCTTGGGGAAACTGTCAAATTCGCAGTATATTTTTCTAGCCTTTTTTCTTTTTGTTATTATTTGCGTTCCTAAGTGATCTGTGTAACGACTTCCCCGTGTCGTGTGCACGTGAATGTGCTGGCTTTTTTGGCCACTCTGCCTAAATTTGGTTTATGTCAGTGTCCTTTGCATACGGCAGTACCATGACCATATCCTGAGCGTCTTTTGTTGCAAGTTTACGAGCTCGAGCCTGGGCCAGGGCCCGTTTGCAGGCCAGGCTAGGACAGGCCAGGCCCAGCCCATGTTTGGCCAGAGAGAAGTGACAATAATTCAAAAGCAGACAAAAGGCTAGCCCAGTTCACCTGAATATTTATAAGACACCCTGTACCCCTACCCCCTGCCACTGCCCCACCTGAATGCTCCTTTATTTTTGCCATAGCATGTAATAACTGCCACATGCTTTGGCTAAGATTTTTCTACAACTTTTTGGGATTCCACGCGGGGCATTTTATAGCTTAGGAAGCCCATAAATACCTGAGATAATGCAATAAAAATCTTTCGACTGCCGCAAATACGCCGCACACACACACACATGCAAAATTTTTACACCCAGCAACTATTTTTACGATGCCAAAAGGGGGAGTTGGGCGGGGCAGAGCGGAAATCTTACGTGGTATCCTTGCCTAGCCACTTTTTTATAGTTGCTTTTCTTTTCAGCTATTTTTTTTCTCTTTTTTTTTGTTGAAAACAGGCAACCCTAACTTTAGAGCCCAACTTTATTATCATATTTATATATATAATATATTCGAATTTCGCCAGCCTGCTATCGGTTTGGTTTTCCCCCACTCCATTTGCCGTTTCCCATATTATCCCATTCATTCATTCATCCATCCCCTGTCGACGGTTCTAATTTTTTTTTATCAGTTTGCCGGACTGACTTGTGACTTGTGAAAACTTTGGCTCAGCAGTTTTTGACATTTTCTATGATGGATTGCACTTTATGCTAATTGAGTTTAGGGACACACACACACACGCGCGCACACATAGAGCAACCAACATACATAGATCCCTATCGTAATGCTATAGTTTCTTTTTTTTGTCCTGCTTTCTGCTCTATCATTTTTTGCAGTCATTTGCCTTTTTACCTGCAACTTTCGAGCGAATCCAATGAGAAAGGGGTGCGAAACGGAGGGAGGAAAGAATTTGCCAAAAGAGTTGAAATGGTAACCCGCAGATGCAAAAAAGGGTTGCCGAAATCGACTAGACTAAGAAAAAAATGGCGAAAGAGACATTTGAAGTGTATGAACAAAGCATTTTTATAAGTATTTTTATACCATTGCAGATGGTATATTTAGTATTTTGGCCAGAAGTTTACGACTCACCTTAGGAGACATCTCCGATTCTATAAAGTATATATGTTCTTAATCAGCATCAATAGGGCAGTCGAACTAGCAATGTCCGTCTGTCTGTCCGTCTGTCTGTTGCAACGCAAACTAGTCCCTCAGTTTTAGAGCTATCATGATGAAACTTGGTATACATGTTTCTTATTGCTGCATGCTGTAAATAAGTTGGAACGAGTCGGATGGGACCGATATATCGTATAGCTGCCATAGAACCTATCGGCCGACTTTAGTCATTTTTCAAGATATCGCTGTAAAACTTTCCTGATATATGTCTAAGTATGTCCATTAAATGATATGAAAGTTTTCTTAAAATCTGACAGATATATCTTTAAGCTGCCATTGAAACTATCGGCCAATTTAATATGTGGAGTAACTGCACTGGTTTAAAACCTTCGGCGTGTCGAAGGTAGCCTTTCTTTCTTGTTATAGGTTTTTTTTAAATTTAAATTTACATTTTTTTAAATATATTCTATTATATATTTTTTTATTATAAATTATTATTATTATGAATTTTCATTAATTTAATTTTTAAAATATTAATATAATAAAATTTGCTCAAATGTTTCTATATAGAAATATTCCCTATATAGTTAAACCCCTTTCTCTTTATCCGTTCATCTTTCTAAATTCTGAATTTCCTCATTTTCTGCATCCTTCTTCTTTGCATCGTCCTTTCTGCTCACTTCTTTCATGCCATGCTCCCCCTACCCATTGATCATACAATACGTAATTCTATAAGTAAATTGGCTAGTAGATTTCCCCGTTAATCCCTCTATGATATTCACTCACGTGCCACGTTTTGAAATTCATTTAACAAATTGCCAAAATTAGAAAACCTCAATCACAGATGAAATACAAAAAAGGCGCAAAGTAAATTTAGAAAAAAAGGGCAACAAAAAGAATTTGTAAATATTCCCCAGCAGCTCCGGCGACGATGATGATGATGTATGATGATGGATTGTCAACTTAATTACCAGAACGAACAAAGGCAATTGTGTGTGTGTGTGTGTGTGTGAGTGTGTGTGTGTGGAACACTTTCGTAACTTCTTTCATTGTTATGCCAATTGGCAGAACTCCCGCAGGACTCGGGGCAGCACGAATGTGCGTATGCAAAGGCATCGGGGATGAGGCAGGGACATGGGACAGGGAACAGGGAACAGGGATCGGTCCATGACGTTTAAGCTGCCTCTAATCTAGCCAGGCGACATTCACGGACGGCAACTCTATCAACTCTTTCAACGCCGCCGCCGTCGTCGTTGCTTGTGCAAACCTAACACCGCATAATAATTACACTATCACATTCCACACTCGCACACACACACACACTCGCACGCACATGGTGGGGTGTAAATTAGAATGTTTTTGCTTTTTCATACAATTAAAGTCAACACACGCGCGTGTTTCGCTGAGGGGACGCAATTAAAATTTTCATTTTCCTTTTCTCATCCTACTCCTGCCATGCATGGGATATACGAGATATACTTTTCTAACGGTTTAACGATTCAATTTTAACCTAGAGTTAACTTTGGAGCTACAGCGATACGTATGTACAATATAAAGCGTGTGCGAGCTCATCAAAATACGCTTAATCATTGGCCTAATTGAATTGATTAAGAGTGCGAGAAAGAGAGAGAGAGGGAGAAAGGGATGAAAAAGATGTTGGTCTATTGGCTAACCTAACGAAACTAACAGTTATGGTTAATTTATGTTTTATGTATAACTTAAAACTAACTTGATTTGTAAACTGGATATTCATTAAATTCTTTAAGTCGAACATGAAAATTTCATAGGTCTCGAGGCTAAGAGGATGAGGAAGAGAAGGAATCTTTTGGCTACCCCATCAAATAGTTCTTCTAGATTTTCTACATACACATGTATATTTACTATAATTTTTAAAATCATAATAATAATATTTTAAAATCGGGCATTTTTCAAGTTCCTTAAATCAAACATCAAAATCTCCTCCGTCGCTAAGGAACTTAAAAATTTGATTAACACACTAGTAAAACAAATAGGAACGGCTACAGTCAAGATTATGAAAAATATCTGATAGAGAAAACTGTTATTGGTAAACGCGATTTTCAAAGAAACAAAACATATAATTTTCAGTTAGACGCCAAACAGTCCATGTTCACAGTCCAGTTGGAAAAAATATAACTTTTATGTTCATTTTCCGATTGGAACCACATTTGCAGCAATCGTTTTGGGTGGTGATAGTTATCATACACACCAAAACTGAATACTGTAGCTTTATTATTGCGCTTGCTATACGGTTTACTTTGCGGGGGCGAAAGTAGGCGTGGCCCAAATTTTTATAAAAATTTTACAGCGAATGACCCACATGAGTTTTGTCACCAAATTTGGTTCTAGCTTTTTTAGTTTCTGAGATATAGGCGCTTGCTATTAGGTTTATCAATTTGCGGGGCGAAAGTAGGCGTGGCCCAAATTTTAATATAAATTTTACAGCGAATGACCCACATCAAAACGTAAAGGTTGAATTATTCAAAATTCTTTTACAGATATAACCCACAAATGTTTAGTTTCAATAAAAGCCAAGCTATATCGCTCGCACTTTCTTAAAATTTTTTAAATCGAGCCCAAAAATTGCATAATTTTCACAAGGCTAAGGAACTTAAAGAACTGAATTAACATACTCGCAAGTCTGTATGCTCCTTAAGCTTCTCTACCCAGGGGTCAATGCTTTTTCGGGGGGATATACCGTACTCCACACTCTTTGGCTTTTATTATTATCATCATCAAATTTGATGCACATGTGTAAATCATTTTCCAATTTTTCACGTCGTTGTTGTTGTTGCCAAGCCTGACAACGCCCTCAAGTTTGACCGGTTTCTCTTTATTCTCTCTTGTTTTTCTCCCATTTTTATTTCTTTTTTTCTTTTTGTTTTTTAGGGAATCTCAGGCTTCTACACTTCGGCTCTGCCGATGGGATGATGCTTCTCTTCGTACTACAAATTTTAATTTTACGCTTCAAAGTATTATTAGTTTTATACGCCGTGTGTGTGTGTGCGAGTGTGTGTGTGTGTGTTGCAGATGTTGTTGTTGTTGTTGTTGGATCTCTGGTGTAGCTGGCTGGCAAAGTCTTTTGACTGATGCATCTGAAATTCCTGTCACGTACTCTAAAATTTTAATTGATGCTATTCAAGGGCTGGCGAACAGTAAGAAAAATGCGAGAGAAAGACAGAGAGAGAGAGAGAGAGAGAGAAATGCAAAAATAAAGTGGGAATAAAGGGAGATGGTAAACGACTATATAAGACTTTTGAGTGTGAAATGAATTTTAATATTTATTTCATTCGCAAGAAAACAGGAAACGGGAAACCACAAGGTGAATGTAGGTTGTCGATAGATTTATCGATAAATTAGCTTTTGAGGTTATGTATTATTGTTACCCTGTATTTTTGAGGTATTTCAAAATTTACAGGCTTTTTCAAAACATTTAGTAGTATATTTTAGACCATGGATTTTAAAAAAATTCATGGTCTATTGGTTTGTCAAAATGTGCGTAGCAGGCAGAAGGAGGCATCTGCGACCCCATAAAGTATATATATTCTTGCTAAGGATCACTAGCCGAGTCGTTTAAGCCATGTCTGTATGAACGCCTATATCTCAGAAACTAAAAAAGCTAGAACCAAATTTGGTGACAACACTTATGTGAATCATACGCTGTAAAATTTTTATAAAAATTTGGGCCACGCCTACTTCCGCCCTGCAAATTGATAAACCTAATAGCAAGCGCCTATATCTCAGAAACTAAAAAAGCTAGAACCAAATTTGTCCCAAACACTCATGTGGGTCATTCGCTGTAAAATTTTTATAAAAATTTGGGCCACGCCTCCTTCCGCCCCGCAAATCGATAAACCGTATAGCAAGCGCAATAATAAAGCTACAACATTCAGTTTTCTTATTTGATATACATTTATTTTAATATTTGTTTTATTCCTAAAGAAAAAGAGAACTGTAAATTGTCCATAAATCTATCGATGTATTAGGCTTATAGGTTAGGTATTCTAGTCACACTGTGCCTATTAGTTACACCCTTAAGCCGAACATTTATAGAACTATTTTTTATCTGCAACACAACCTCTCTCTCTCTCTCTCTCTCTCTCTCTTCCTCTCTTTCTAACAGTCTCATTGCTAAGCACTTTGCGCGGATTATGTTTCATAATGTTGCTCAATGAATATTCTCGCGTTTTATCCTCATAACATGTTCTCGACTATCTGCGCTGTTTATTGTCTCTCTCTCCCTCTCTCTCACCCCAGCCCCGCCCCCCGCCCTAATCAAGGCCCAAATGGCAGGCCGCAACGCATTTATTTGTGCAATGGTGCGTGAAATAAATGTCAACCGCAACTTAAACCGCATATGCTGATAGCGCGTTCCGCTGCTCCTTGTGGTGCCCCCCGCCCCGTCTCAGTCTCCACCCCCCTAGCCTGGTGACCTGCCAACCCACCCGAGACCGTTACAGGCACAGGAGGCAAACACAGACACACACATGTGCCCGCATCGGGGTGATATGAGCCGCGTTGCTTTATCTTTTTATTGGCTGCCGTCGTCGTCGCAAAATAAACGCGCGATTACCGAATACTTTTCGCCAAAGGTTTCCTTCGTATTTTTTTCTTTTTTTTTTGTCATGTTAATCGGCTTTATAACGTGCGAAATATATCTGCAAAAAAGTCGTACTCAATAAGATGAACACACATATGATTATAGACATAGATCGTGTGGCGAGTCAGGGCGATAAATTCACAATGCAACAGAGCGTTGAAGCGATAAACGAGAAGATGTGTGAACAGATGGAGGAATAAGTTAGAAGACTAACAGGTCGGCGGTAAACTAGTTCTCGTTTTTTATGGAGAGTATAGCAGTTTTTTGAAAAAAATTTGAACCACTTATGGAGTGTATATATAAGTATATATATAACTAAATTTATGCCTGATGGCTGAATATTAAGAGCAGAGATGTGACCAAGAAAGAGATAGGTCTGACAGATTAAAGAAGCCTATATCACTTTTTAATTCTTATAAAAATATAACTATAAAAAATGTATAAAATTTTATTTATTCTGACTTTTGTGAAGTTTCCCATTAGATTATAAACAAAAAGAAATTTATTATTAGAATTAAGTATTATTATAAAAATATTTTAGAATTTATTGAAAATTTATTTCCAACAAATTTGATTGTTTCTTCGTTGAAATGCTATTAAATTTTATATTTATTATTTTATTATTTATTCTAATTCTTAATCTTTTTATACCATTGTAGATGGTATATTCATTTTGGCCAGAAGTTTGCAATGCACCTTAGGAGACATCTCCGACCCTACAAAGTATATACATATATTTTTAATCAGCATCAATAGGAGAGTCGAACTAGCCATGTCCGTCCGTCTGTCCGTCTGTCTGTTGTAACGCAAACTAGTCCCTCAGTTTTAGAGCTATCTTAAAGAAACTTGGTAGACATGTTTCTTTTTCCTAAACGCTGTAAATAAGTCGGAACGAGCTGGATCAGACCGATATATCGTATAGCTGTCATAGAAACTATCGGTCGAATTTTGCTATTTTTTAAGATATCGCTATAAAACTTTTCCAAAATATGTTTAAGTATGCCCTTAAAAGGCTGTCAAAGTTTGATTGAAATTAGACCGATATATCGTATAGCTGACATAGAACCTATCGGCCGACCTTAATCATTTATCAAGATATCGCTGTAAAACTTTCCTGATATATGTCTAATTATGTCCATTAAATGCTATGCAAGTTTTATTAAAATTCGACAGATATATCGTTAAGCTGCCATAGAAACTATCGGCCGATTAATATGTAACTGCAATGGTATAAAACCTTCGGCGTTTTGAAGTTTGCCTTTCTTGCTTGTTATTTTAATTTTTTAATTTTGACTGCTTAAATAAATATATAAATAGCCTATTTAGCCTTAACTATAACAGCATAAGATGAACACATATGATTAGAGAGACCTTCATACACAGACACAGATATGGTGTACTACAATATATGGCGTGTGTCTCGTCTGCACGACGAATTTCGCTAATAAATTTCAAATGCAACAGAGTGTCGAAGCGATAGACATGGACATGGTCAGAGAGTCGGCATCAAAGAAGATTGATTTGGCGGAATAAATGGGGCGACGATGGACTCGACTCTCGCAGGGACTGCATGTGATTGTGTGTATGTGTGTGTGTGTGTGGAGTATTATTCATTGTTCTGGCAGGTCCCCAAAGGGCAGACACCCTCAACGCGAAACAAAAAAAGAATAGAGATTTGGCCAGACGGCGGCAAAGCGAACATAAATTTGGTAGGTAGTAGGAGTGGGAGTGGGAGTAGGAGGAGGCGAAGAAGGGGGGGTTGTCGCAGTCAGGCTAACAAACATTTAAACGTTTGTACAAGCCCCATGAAATGTCCCTGCGAAACCGGGGGGAAACCAAAGGACAGCAACAATTTTGCCACTGGTCAGGCGGGACCCGGCTCTCCCCCCAACCCCCCACCCGCCTGGAAGTGGGGTAGGTGGGGGCGCTTGCCTTAGCCGTGCTTGTTGACTCCAATTGGGGAGCTACGGCACATTTAGTCAGTCAATAAAACTTGTTAACGCCGTAATTGCCGGCAATTTATTTATGTGGCTGGCAAATGCGACTTTGTTGCGGGCTGCGTGGTAGGTAGAGGCGGTGGGCTGTGGGCGGTGGGCGTGGCTGTTGCTATGCGTGTAGTTTCAATTTGATATCGATAGCTATTTCGATTGTTAGTTTTGAGTTAGTTTTTCCCCCCCAATGCCTGCCTCAAAAACAATTAAAAATTCATTAGTGCATTCGCAATAAACGGAGGCAGAACACGCAACGCGCTTGTGTGTGTGGGGCACTCTGTCTGCCTCAACTTGCAACTTGCATTGTTCATTTCAATTAGTTCTCAGGGTTAATGCCGCAAGTATCTAAGACTTGCCCATACATTGGTGAAACTTGAAACTTTTCGCATGTTTTGTAAAAATTAAGTTGTCGCAAGTGTTGAGCCATAGGCGAGATATTATGAGATGGGTCTCTCTCCAACTCCCCAACTCTCCATCTCTTTCTTGCACTCTTGGGGCGTGACGATTGCGCACATATACATATGTATGGCATACACACAAGGAAGTCCACTTAAATTGTAAATTTTTGAAGGGGCGTGGGGGGAAACGATGCTACATAGTGCTGAAATCGCGGTGATTATAGCGACGATTATATGGCTAAATGAGACGATTAGTTATTAAGAAGAAATACTCTGTGGATCTCATTTATTTCCAAGTGAGAATTTATATTATAAAATTATAATATATAGTGTTAATTTTGAGAAACTTTTAAGTGTTTAAAATTTAATATAAATATGATAAAGTTAAAAATATATAATAAATTTATTTATATAAAATTCTTCAAGCATTACTGATCGATCAACTTTGGCTATATAATTTTTCTGCTCCAAATATTTTCCATTTCCACCCACTCCAAATTGAGCTAGAGCTGGGGGGGGGGGACTGAGCGGCTCAACCTGTCACTCAGCTGCATCAAAAGGCTCCCCCTTGCCCCATCTGCCTCTTTTATTCACGCAACTCGCTCGCGCGCTCTCTCTGTCTCTCTCCCACGCTTTAACCCTTACCCTGACGCACTCGTATGTTTCGTCGACCTCGAAGTATTTTGTTTCATGTGCCAAGTTTAAAATGACAGCAATTTTAATCGATTTATACCTTTGTGTTGCTCTGATTTTCAAATGCATAGATAGATAGCTGGAAAAAACCTCGTCAAATGGGGTTGTTAGACCCGCGAAGAATTTACCAAAGAGCAAAGTCAGTCGTCGTCGTCGTCGTCGACGTAGGTTGTTTATAATTAATTTATGCGGCTTATGCGAAAGGGGGAAAATGTTACTTAACAACTTTTTCGCCTGAGCTTTTACAACAGAACAGAAGAACTAATTGAATTGAAATGTGCTTTTGGCATGACATCAATATGTTTTATATATATTATGAGTATATATATATATTGAGATATATATGTACAACAAAGTATGCCCGTTGCACCTGCTTGTCTTTTATTTCTGCAAAATTATATATATTTTGTGTAAGGTAAGCCAGAAAAACAAGCCAGTTTGCGGTTAGTTTTAGATGGGAATCCCTTGATAAGAAAACTTGAAGTATTAACATGAGAAGAGCTGAAAAAAGTAAGCCAAACAAATGAAGTTATACATCAAATTCTACTCAAATCTTAAGCTACTCAGTAACTTGTTATAATGAGCAAAAAATCTGAAGAGAGATTTCTTGAGAAGAAAAAAAGTCAAACTGTTAAAGAAGAATATTTGGGCTTGCTCACTTTTCTTAATTCATAGAAATCCTTCACTGATCGATTGATGCAAATTCAATTGCGGTTAGTTTTAGATGGAATCCTTGATAAGAAAACTTATTGAAGAGGAAAAAAAAAAAAAAAAAAAAAAAAAAGAAAAAAAAAAAAAAATTGAGTATTACCTTGTGAAGAGGAAAAAGCCAAACAAATGAAGTTATACATCAAATTCTACTCAAATCTTAAGCTACTCAGTAACTTGTTATAATGAGCAAAAAATCTGAAGAGAGGCCTCTACTTGAGAAGAAAACCCGGGACAGGCTTCAAACTGTTAAAGAAGAATATCTTGGGCTTGCTCAACTTTTCTCCAATTCATAAGAAATCCTTCAATGATCGATTGATGCAAATCCAATTGCGGTTAGTTTTAGATGCGAATCACTTGATAAGAAAACTTGAAGTATTACGTTGTGAAGAGCTGAAGAAAGTAAGCCAAACAAATGAAGTTATACATCAAATTCTACTCAAATCTTAAGCTACTCAGTAACTTGTTACAATGACCAAGAAATCTGAAGTGAGGCCTCTACTTGAGAAGAAAACCCGGGATAAGCTTCAAACTGTTAAAGAAGAATATCTTGGGCTTGCTCAACTTTTCTCCAATTCATAAGAAATCCTTCAATGATCGATTGATGCAAATCCAATTGCGGTTAGTTTTAGATGCGAATCACTTGATAAGAAAACTTGAAGTATTACGTTGTGAAGAGCTGAAGAAAGTAAGCCAAACAAATGAAGTTATACATCAAATTCTTCTCAAATCTTAAGCAACCCAGTAACTTGATATAATGAGCAAAATATCTGAAGAGAGGCCTCTACTTGAGAAGAAAACCCGGGACAAGCTTCAAACTGTTAAAGAAGAATATCTTGGGCTTGCTCAACTTTTCCCAAATTCATAAGAAATCCTTCCATGATTGATTGCTGCAAATGCAAATGATTGAACATACGCATGTCATTATAATGCATAGATAGTTTGCTAAATTTGCTCTGCTCATCTTGGTTATACTTTGCAAACAGGAAATTGCATTCTTATCGCTGCGTATCTAAAAGCAATTAAATCGTGTTGCACATTCACAATGATCAGCAATGCGATGGCTAGTAAAGCAATTTCATTTGATTTATAGCAAAACCCTTTCTCCCCCTCATAATTCCCCTACTTCCATATGATTCCTGCTTGCTCCCCCTCTCTCTCTCTCTCGCTCTCTCCGGAGTACAGACAAAAGCTTGCCCCATGGACTTAATGAAGTTGCAAATCAAGTCGATGTCTTGTTTTGGGGCTGCATGCAACGAATTTCTGTCTATGACAGCCTCACAAAAGCCTCCGCTCCGATGATACATTGTGGCCAACAAAACTGCAATCCACACACACACACCCGACACACACACGCACAGCCAGTGGAGCTGCCTGTGTGGTCTCTCAATTGCAGCAGTTGCAGCGAAGTGTCCTCTCGGTTCATTGTTCAAGTGCTCAGCTCGTAGAGTCCAGAGGGGCGGAGGCGCTTTGCAAAAATTCACAAACTGTAACCAAATACCTGGAGATGCGGCAGGCAGGCAGGCGGTGGGCGGGGGGCGTGGCTGAAACGGATGCGTGCTGCAAATATCGCTGGTTTATGCAATGACTGCAAAGATAACGACGCACGATGGAGCCGAGTCGATCCGAGCCCAAAAAACCCTGTCTGAAATGATGATGCCACCGTCCAGACAAAATGCATTCTGCATGCCACTGTGTGTGTGTGTGTGTGTGTGGGTGTGTGTGCACACTGTGTAGGGGTTGTTCGCAATACAGTGCGATGCACACGGCCAGATAGGAGACAGTGTGGGGAAAGACCAAGTGGGATGTCAGCAAGTTGACAATGTGCGAACAAATAATTCCATCAACAAGAACAAAAGCGTCGAGTGTTTGTTTGGGTTGAACCAATCCACACCCCTTTGGCAAAAAATTAATACATATGTTTTTTGCCAGGACTCAAGTGTTCAATATATTCATACATACATATATGGAGCGGAACAATAACTGAACTGTTGCAAGATCTTTGATAATATTTGTTGCGTGGAAAGGTGCGTTTCGAATTCTATTGAGGGTAGATGGCGTGTCACACTTAATGAACTTCAGCATAATACTAGGAATGTTTTGAAAAAACTTATTGTGTGCCAAGAAGAACGATAGACTCTATTCCACCTATACGACATATTCAATTCGAGTTTGATTTCGAGAAAACTCTCACAGTCCAAAAAGGACATGCTTAGACATAGATGGGGAAGCTTTCATAACGATATCTTGAAACATAACAAAAACCGATCTTGAGGATGGGTGGTAACTATACGATATATCGCTATGATGAGGCTCGTTGCAACTTATTTATGCATGTGCTGCACTACGAAGCATGTGTACGAAGTCTTATTAAGTGAGCTCTTAAACTGAGAGATAAGTTTGAGTTGTAACAGACGGACAAACGGACAGGCGAACAGACGGATAAACGGACAGATGGACAAACGGACAAACTGACAGACGGACAAACAGACAAACGGACAAACAGACAGACGGACAAATGGACAGACGGACAAATGGACAAACGGACAAATGGACAAATGAACAAACAGACAGACGGACAAATGAACAAACAGACAGGCGGACAAATGGACAGACAGACAAAGGGACAGACGGACAAATGGACAGACAGACAAACGGACAGACGGACAAACAGACAAATGGACAAATTAACAAACGGACAGACGGACGGACAGACGAACGGGCAGACGGACGGACAAACGGACAGACAGACAAATGGACAGACGGACAAACGGAAGGACGAACAAACGGGCAGACGGACAAACAGACAAACGGACAAATGAACAAACGGACAGACGGAGGGACTGACGAACGGGCAGACGGACGGACAAACGGACAGACAGACAAATGGACAGACGGACAAACGGAAGGACGACCAAACGGGCAGACGGACATGACTAGCTGGAGTTCCCTTTTGATGCTGTTGCGTCGGAGATGTCTCCTTAGGTGCGTTGCAAACTTCTGTACAAAATGAATATGCCCTTTGCAATGCGTATAACAAGTCACAGCTAAAGACAATATAGACAATATTTAATTTTTGGCCAAAAATCATGTCGAAAACAACTAAAATTTAGACACGTTACACTCCCCAAGCAGGCTTTCTGTCCAACAAAATTTCAATAAAATTTCACCGATTACCATATTGTTTATATTTTGACAACTTATAAATATCGTATATAGACATTTCAAAAAATTTCAGCTTCCCTTATCGCTCCACAAATTATCTCACTCCCTCCTCGCATATATTCCCAAGTAAACCTGTTCGAGTTGCATCTCTGGTTAGATTCAAAACACTTGTCACATGTTCCAATTAAATGCTAAACGATTTATACACACTCACACACAGGCACACACACACAAACACACACCCCAACCCATAACGACAACAACAATGGCGAATTTATCGTGGCCGCAGGCTAATGGATTTGTTAGCCAATGTCGGTCGATGTCGATGTCGATGTCATACCTGATCGGCCAGCAGAAACTGGCCACAAGGCAGAGCGGAGAGAGAGAGAGGGGGGGGGGGAAAGGGGAACCACTCGCGCAATAGTCCTTCATCATTTGTCGAGCGCCGTCGAGCTCGATGGATCCGGCTGCGATAGCAACATTTTCAGCATGCAAACATCAATTTGCATATAAATGTGAAATGCGAAAACGCATTCAGCGCAGAGGACTCCAATGAGGACGAGGCAAGGCAGCTACATAGGTATACAGGTATATATAGGGTGTATATAGAGGCGGGAGGTAGGCGGCACCATGTGGATGCAGTGAAATAAATAACATTTTTGTGTGAGCGCGGCCATCGAAAATGTACGAAAAGGTAATTAACTTGTGACTGTCGCGGCGGCAGGGAAGGAAGGGAGGAGTAGGAGCAGGCGGAACATGGCTGAAACTACCAGTGAGGCTTTCCCTACTCGCGTGTGTGTGCGTGTGTGTGTGTATCCTGTGCATATGCAAATTTGACGAATGCAATGCACTTTTGGCTAATGGCGACCATCATTGTCGAGCCTCCCCTCCATCTCCTCCTACCCCGGCACAGTTGCATGCAGCGCATATGCCCGGGACACGCCTCTCACACTTCCATTGCCGGCTTGGCCAACAAAATAATAATATCATTTACGATCAAGTAATTATTTTGCTTTGCTCTACAGCATAATTACTACAGAGCGCCATTGCCCTGGCCCGCTTTGGTTGGCTGGCCCGACCAGCTACGGCCATGTCCGACAGTCCAGGCCAGACTAACGCCCGACTAGGCGCGAATCGCAAATCGCAAACGTGCTGGGCCCCTCTGCTAATGGCTGCTTCTCTCACGGTTGACATTTTTTGCCAATAGTTCTGATGGTCATTTTGGGCTACCCCTTTTCCTGTCTGCGTCTGCCTGGCCTGAATATGTCGCGCGGCGTGTGCAAAATATGCAAATGCTGCAAATACCAATTACGACGCCATTTTATAGTGCAGCCGCTGCCTGGCTGGCTGGCTGGCTGGCTGGCAAGTATAACCTGAGAACAACCAGAGGGAAATAAAATATAAAATAAATAATATTCGAAAGCGTTTTGTCATTAGGGTGAGAACTTTACGCGCTTCGACACTTTAAAATGATCAAAAATAGGAGGCGTGGCAGACTCCACAAAGTAAGCAAGAATAAATGCTGATTGAATCTTGTCCGTCCGTCTGTCTCAGCAATTAAAGAAGCTAGAGACACCAAATTTGACATACAGCTTTATGTACTCTGCAAGTATATTTTGAACTTTAGATGACACGCCTACCGCCTGCGAAAATTGTTAAATTTTGATTTTCAATTTGATTTGCAAGGAAAGTAATAAAGTTTTCACTTTCTACTTTTACATACACATATATAAATATATACTATATGCACTATAAGGCTGTGTACTTGTATTTACGAAGTTTGGGGCTAAACAAAGATTGTAATAGAAGAAACTATTATTTCCGATATTCTTACGTTCGATTCTTCGTATTCTAAAGTCATCTATCTAATAGATCATCTTAATTCTGTTTGTCTTAAATTTTCTTTAACTCGATTGCATTACTTTTTATTCTATTGCAGATGGTATATATTGATTTTGGCCAGAAGTTTGCAACGCACCTTGGGAGACATCCCCGACACTATAAAGTATATACATATACTCTTAATCAACACCAATAGGGGAATCGAACTAGCCATGTTCGTCCGTCCGTCTGTTACAACGCAAACTAGTGCCTCAGCTTTAGAGCTATCCTGATAAAACTTAGTATACATGTTTCTTATTGTTGTACGCTGTAAATAAGTCGGAACGAGCCGGTTCGGACCGATATATCGTATAGCTGCCATAGAATCTATCGGTCGAATTTTGTTATTTTTTAAGATATCGCTTTGAAACTTTTTCAAAATATGTCTAAGTATGCCCTTAAAACGCTGCCAAAATTTGATCGAAATTGGACCGATATATCGTATATCTGTCATAGAACCTATCGGCCGACTTTAATCATTTTTCAAGATATCGCTGTGAAACTTTTCCGATATATGTCTAAGTATGTCCATTAAATGCTATGCAAGTTTAATAAAAATCAGTCGGATATATCGTTAAGCTGTCATAGAACCTATCGGTCTATTTAATAAATAATAACTGCAATGGTAGAAAACCTTCGGCGTGTCAAAGGTTGCCTTTCTTTCTTGTTGTAATTTACTTAAAATAATTTCCATGTTATAGCCTAGAAGGAGGCTGAAAGTCTTATTTCTTGGAATACCCAAATACCTTCTTGACTTGTCTCTCTGATTTGCTGCTGGAAAAGACACATTAGCGCGGGGCGCTCTACGACGGCTCGTAGTATATGTATATTTTACAAGCAATTTCCGCCCTTTTTCTCACCCACATTGCTTTTGGCTTTTTCCTTTGACCAAGTTTTGCTGCCTGCTCCTCCTCCTCCTGCTGCTGCTCCACGTACTTCTCGCTCCTTCCATCATTCTCCAATCTTTGCACGCAGCGACCCATTAAATGTGCTTTTGACCGTTTTCCGCCGCGTTTGCGGTTATTTACACGAGTGTGCTCATATGCCTTCCCCACTCCCCTACCTCTTGCCCTTACACACGTTGATACAACAGAAATACACGACGAAGTTAACAAGACTCGACCTGTAGATACCCTTGCAAGCAGCTTATAACATCCTTTATAACCCATAGCTTGCACAGGGAGAGAGACAATCGACTGCATCGGCATGCCAATATATCCTTTCTACACCACCTACACCCCTTACCCCTTCCTATATAAAAATATGAAATATTCGCGTCGTTCGTTTACACGCAAACCCAACAACAACAACAAGAGCAGCAGCGGCATCTCCTCTGCAGAATAAAACTCAACTGTTTACTCATGTAAATAATTAAGCTAAATAATGGTCAGCTACCCCCGCCCTGCGCATACCCTACCATGCAGCACCCTATGCCCCACGCGCGCTGCTATAAAAAAGGACCTTTCGTTATGCGGCAGTGATTTTTTTCACACACTCACACATGCACACACACATGTGCACATCTGTGTGTATGCAAAGCGTGTGTGCGTGAGCTTGTGCGTTTGTTTTGTAAACAAAAGACAAAGTGCCGCCCATTGTTCTTGCCCGACAGTGGGCACGCGCTGCGCAAAACTTTTCTCTTTTTGTGTTTTGTTTTCCACTCTCACGAAGTTAACTGGCAAATTTACCTTTCTTTGTGGCGTGTGTGGGTTGCGAAATACACCTGAAAGTATACCCTATAAAGCTAATAAAAAAATTTAATCAAGTTGTATTAACTATTCAGGCAAATTTTATTGTCTCTCCAAGGCTTTGTTTAGCAATTGGGTATATCAAAAATTTGCTCATAAATATACTCTCTATATATGAGTAACATTTACAAATATACTGGGTATCTTTAAGTGCATCAATACCATCAGTTAGTTGCGCATAGTTTTTAGAGCCAAAAACATATTATTTATTTGCTGTCTAAGTGCTCGATGGGTTTTCCATAAATAAGCAGCATAGTTTCGGTATGTAAATACTAACAAAACGAAAGTATTTTAAAAATACTGCACAATAAATTTGAATATGTGGAAAATAGTATAATAGAATTCACAAAATATTGAAGCAAAATTACACTTGCAATTCGTGTGTTTTATTTACGGGGGCGGGGCGGAAGGAGGCGTGGACAAATTCTCAAAACAAACTTGTTTTGACTAACTGTGCTTAGACTCAATACCCTGGATGCGTAATTATAATTCGAAATGCTTAAGAGCATTTACGCCCCTGCCCCTTGAAGACATACCCCCCCACCCCGGGTAAAGCACTTTATAGCACCTTCTCAATCATTATTTACTTACGAACAGCTTTCGTATCTTAGCTACTATGCGCAAATTGTGCAAGTTATATTTTCTACGCCGTTGTATACCTTGAGCGCAAACAGCATTTGGTCTATCTAAAAAGTAGCTTTTAAATGAATTATTGGATCCATTAGCAAAATCCATTTACACAGAAATTTAATGCAAAAGCAGCTAAGGCAGAGAAAACTTTACATTATTTTCGTAAAAGTTTTTGGCTGTGGCCAAAACAGAGCGAGAGTTTCCCTCCAACTTCCTGGTTTAGCAGGGATGGGGGCTATGTTTTGCTTTTCGCTTTGGGATTCGACATTTGGACTCTGTCTACGGCTATAAGGTTGAGGTCGAATGTAAACTTAACAATTAAAATACTGGAAGTAATTGGAAGTTTGCGGCAAGGCGGCTAGCAAATGCGCTTACAAAAAATCGAGAATTGGGGACAGAAATGGGCGTGGCTCAAATTTTCAAAAATTAGTGTAAGACACTGTAAACAAACTAGAAGTATAACATAAGGTTCTGCTGGTATTGTAGGTCATTCTTAGCTTCGATTTCTGTTCCCTCGCACTTGCTGTAGCTTAGCTACCCCGCGGAAAGCGTATAAGAAGCTCACACTAAAGAAAACATTTTAAGATTTACGAATAATGCGTAAAGGGTTGCTGCCGCTCAAGTTATAGAATTAGGTTTTAAGTCTCGAAGACCTTAGCATTTGCATAAAAAAATAGAAGGCATCGGGGCAACACGATGTAGCGCCTGTAGCGCTAAGGGCGCTACGCCATGCGTGATGCAATGCAAGAAAAGAAGAAGCATTTTTGGGGTTGCTACGAGCCAAAATAATATTATATTAATTTTTTTCTTTGGGCTGTAGGGTTAAGTGGAACTTAACGGCGAGTCTGTGCAACCATACGAATGGTTACTTAATCACACGAAATTATCATAGGGTTGATTAAAATAAAATATATATGTATGTATGATGTGTATGAATTTTATTGGGTATTTTATTATACCACATATGGTGATGAAGCCTTTTGGTTTTACGCTCGCTTTTTTTTCCAGCCCATTTTAATATGACCACAGACGCGCCATGGTGGACTCTTCTTTTTTTTTGTAATTTATTTACAAACCATTTAATTTGTTATTATTCTGTATTAATTACGTTTTTTATCCCGCGGTAAATATGAAATTAAAAATTCATGTGCAAATTGAACGTAGTATACCCTGGGCAGGGATGGAGCTGAGCATAATTGACCTAGGGGTTTTCTATATGAGGGCATATAAAGCATATCACAAATATGTCTGCTTTTAAGAATTACAGGGTATGCTACAATCAAATTCTTTTAACTGCAGCTCGCTTTATTTATTTTATTTAACTTTTTTATACGATTTTTGTTGTCTATGAACTATCATTCCAAACAAAGGAACCTAAATATAATACGTTTTTTTTTCCGTGCTTGTTCAATCAATTCTCATATATATTGCATATTATTTAATTATAATACCAACTCTTTTTTTTTTTTTTTTTTTTTTTGCTAAAATCGTTGACACTTGAGAGCCCGCCTGGAATCCCAAAAGTTAAGTCGAACATCCAAAAAAGGAGGCCCAACTCACACACACACGTACTGCAATTGGTAATCCGAGATTGAAAGCGGAGACAAGCCGAGGCACTTGAGCAGAAAACCAGAAGGCGCCAGGCACACAAGTTGTGGTCTACATGTTTTTTTTTTTCTCTCTCTTTTTTTTCTTGACACTTGCCACTTGCCCATAATAAACAACAGTTATTCAGGCTTATAATGAATATGAGAAAACGCTCGAAGGTCACTTCGTTGGTGACATGTGGCGCCAACGAAGAAAAAATCCAAAAAAAATGCCAAAAAAATGAAAACAGATTTCGCATGATATATGGCTACAATTACAGCTATATCGCACTGTTTTAATACGAATTCTTCCGGTAGTACCTTAACTTAATTTATATTAATTGCGCGTGTAGAAAAGGCAAACTTATATGTCGTTCTTCATTAATATTAAATGTCATACATACAGGGTGTAGCCACAGAGGGAAGAAGAAAAAGCGCATGTAAAATTCTTTTGGCTTTTTTTTTATAATTTCACTTTATTTGTCCTTCCCCCCGCGGTATGAAAGTCAAAAAATGTAATTTCATTTTTTAAATGTCTCTTTGATACCTGCATGCGCCGCATTAACACCCTCCCTCATTTATCTTTCGCAACTGTACCTGAAGCAACAGCGACTGCCCCGGCTGCCCCGGCCAGGCTGATAATTTGATATGCCTTTTGCCTCAAAAAGCTGTCGAGGGGGGAAGTGCTTTAATTTTATTTGCACAAAAATACGCGTCAAGCTACATTTTTACGTCACAACGCGTATCTTTTTTCCCCATTTCTCGTCTGTGGCCAAAGTAAATAAAATTCATTATGAATTTCTAATTATAGCGGCGGCAAAGGACACAAGGCAAGGCAGCGGGGAAAAAAAAAACCCGAAAAAATAAACTGAAAAACCCCTCAAAAAAAAGTTAACATTTTTAGCTTGTTTTTTTTTTTTCTTAAAAAAAAAAAAAAAAAATGTCAAGCCAAGTTTGACAATGATGAATCTGCTGCTTCAGCCGGGGGGGAGCAACCCTCGACAGAAAAAAGGTACTGCAACTACATGGTACTATAGGAAAAACTCTGCGTCTAAACTGATTAAGAACATCAATTGGGCCCAGCCAGGCACCTTCTCTAATGGCGATTGTTTTGTGAAAAGTGAATTTTCTCTTCTTTCTTTTGTATCAAAGTTTATTGTATATAATGCCACGGAAGGGACCTCATTGCCAGCTTTCGAAATTGGTGGATTTCTAATTACAAATTGAATAAGGAAAGCAAAGAAGGAGAAGCAGAAGCAGCAGCAAATACTTTGTGGTTTTGTGCACCTGCTGCTGCCAAAGGAGCCACAGATAATTATGAAAGGTGAGTGGGAGAAGGTATTTGTTTAAATTATTATTGGACTTAATTATGCCAGCATGGCTTACGTGGTTGGGGGCGGAAGCTGCAGCAGTTGAAACAAAGAATTTTCCATTACAATGAAGCCAAACTAAAAGATTTTAATTGCAAAATGAGGGGAGGTGGAAATTATGAAAAAATATTTATTGGAACAGATAAAAAGCTTAAAGCGAATGACAAATTATCACAGGGCAAACAAGCAAGGAGCACGTAGCTTGCGTGTGCTGGACTGTGAAATACCCTTTAAGAAAATGAAGCTCTTGTGTGGTTTCTTATAACTTTGATGTAGGGTATAGAGAGTAATTTAAATAAACTCTTCATACCATTCGACCATTGAAAATGGTCAAAAGAGGGTATACTAAGTTTGTGCAAATGTATGTAACAGGCAGAAGGAGGCGTGGCATACCCCACTAAGTATATACATTCTTGCTCAGGATCACTAGGCAAGTCGATTGAGCCATGTCCGTCTGTCTGTCCGTCTGGCCTTCTGTCCGTCTGTCCGTTACGCGTCTGTATGAACACACAGATCTCAGCTATTATAAAAGCTAGAGACACCAAATTTGGTATGAAGGTATATAAACATCACAAGCTCCTGGAGTTTATTTAAAGTTTAAGGTACCACGCCCACCGCCTTTGAAAATTTATAATTAAATTTTTGAGATTGCTTTGTAACGAAAGTATTAAAGTTTCAATGTTTTGCTTTAACACACACATAGATTTATACAATTTCAAGCCGATCGGATCATAAACACAAAAGTTATTCCTTTTCAGCATATCGTGACGTCATCGTCGATTCAGTCGTAGCGTGTGCAAAGCTGATTGCTATGACGTTTTCATATGTAGATGGCGCCATTCAAAGATAGATCTAATTAAAACAATAGGTGGCATATAAGTTCTTTCGCAACTAGACGAATGGTATCTTACAGTCGGCTGCGCTCGACTGTTGCTTTCCCTACTTGTTATATGTATGTAACTATTTAGTTTAGCTAACGCAAAACAATTTATTACTAAGTTAAGAATTTTCCAAGCTTTACAAGGTATATCCAAGTTGAGTTAGCTTTCGCGTTAGTTAGTTTCGCTCACTTCTTTTTATAGTTTCTTTGGCATTGATTGAAATTGACTGATGAGGTTGGCAAATACCAGTTTCATTCGAGCCATAAGCAAGCAAGTAAACAAACATTTTAGCCATATTTACTCAAGGCAACCAAACAGGAGTCCATTAGTTAGTTAGATGGATAGACAGACAGATAGATAGCTAGCTAGCTAGATGGATAGTTTGCTCGACAGATTCGCAGTTGTTGTACAAATACAAAAGTGTGCTATAAGTTTCATATTTCTCATTCCGCTGGTTGACCTATTTTTGGTCACACACACACATGCGCACACACGCGCACACACATAATCTCAATCAGATGTCTCGCTTGTTTTATTTACACGCGATTCCCGCTGATATTGGAGAACAATAGAGCACATATGACACAGATAGACTCGAACTATGAAGAGGTGCGTGCAAACTCTCTTTTGCAAAATCTGGGGACATTTGCCGACATTCCTAATGCCACTTTGCACACGCCCCTCACACCCCTCACACCCCGGATCGCATGCATTGTCAGGGCTAAGCAGCGTGCGAGGATTATGTCGTGGGTATTATGTGTGTTAAGGCAGTGAAAGGCATTCCCATACAGCAGCCTCAGTCCCTGCATTCGCATGTCCTTTGTTGATAATTGCTTGTGTCATATCTTTGTCCACAAAACCCATATACGTGCTGAGTTATTTGGGTTGGCTGGTGTTGTGACGCACGAGATAAGCCGAACTTTAGTTACCCAATAGGAGGGAGAGAGAGCGAGAGAGGCTGCCGTAAATTTTTCAGGTATTATTTGTTTCGGGTATTTAATGCTTCAAATGATTTAAGTACCCCATACTGAGTCAAGTAGCAGCAGCAGCTGCCGAGCTCAGAGAGAGAGAGAGAGCGAGAGAGATGGGGAGCGAGCGCCCCTTCAAAGCGCAGCAGGTTGTCTTATTATTATCGTCTTTAAGACAACTTTAAAGATCATTTAACTCTCGGTTAGCTCTCATCATATGGTATCATACGGTGCAGTACAAAGAGCTAGGGGTACGGGGACTCATTAGCTCTATGAGGCAAGTCGTGGAAAGTCGTCTGCACTTGGGTATTGTATACCCAGTAAATAGTTTGCAACTGGCAGGCATATCGCCAGGGAAATACAAAATATCGATATCAACAAATGTTTTACAGAGAACTTAATACTATCGATAATATTGTAGTCGATCGAGGGTAGTGAGAATTTAGATTAAAATAAAGAAAGCCTAAATAACTATGCGATATATTGTAAGAAATGCCGATACTATCGATAAACTACATATATATCGCACTGCAGTAAAAGTTAGCTAGGCTGATGTGTGGCATAGAGAACGTTCACCTGCTACAGAGTATCTCAAGGAAAAACTCTAGATCTAAGCGATATATTGTAAAAAATACCGATACTATCGATTAAAATATACTATTTCATATACATAAATATCGATTGCAGTAAAAGTTTCCAAGCCCGTACAGAGTATCTCCAGGTCGACTCTCCTACACGATCGTACATTGTTTATTTGTTTTTTCCATGAATATTTGTTGATATTTTCCAGTTACAGCTCACTTAGTCAGAATTTTAATATATACATATATAATCATCAGCTGGAAATATGAGATAAGCGTTTTTAAAACGAAATGAATGAGCTACATACGTAAGCTAGAGAGCACAGCCTTCTGTCGGGTATGTGTCCCGCAATCAGACAGTTGCAATTAAACACTCTGAACGTGAGCACGTGGATTTCACAGATCTAACAAAGAAAAAACAAATAATAATTATGAATCTTTGGTCTCTCTGGCTTATCACCATGCTGGGCGTTACGTATGCAGCAAGTTGGAAACTTGTTTGCTACTACGATGCGGCTGCATATCTACGCAGAAGTAAGGCCGATCTGAATCTAAGACATCTGGAGTTGGCCATGCAGTTCTGCACTCATCTGGTTTATGGCTATGTTGGCCTTAAGCCCGACACCCTTGAGCCATATAGCTTGAATGTTGATCTAGATATGTTCCATTATCGGGATATCACGCAGTTGCATGCCAAGTTTCCACAACTAAAGATACTGCTCAGCATCGGTGGAGATCGTGATGCAGTGGGCGATGGTGAGGCTAATCAATATCTGCGACTTCTCGAGGCAAATCGCACTTTGCAGCAGAACTTCATAGATAGCAGCATGATAATGCTGCGTCGCAATGGCTTCGATGGCCTCGACTTGGCCTTTCAGTTGCCCAAGAATAAACCGAGGAAAGTACATGGAGCCATTGGCAGCGTATGGAAGAGTTTCAAGAAACTCTTTACGGGAGATTTCATAGTGGATCCCCAGGCGGAAGAGCATAAGACGCAGTTCAGTGAGCTGGTGAAAAATCTGAGGAATTCCTTCCAGCCCGCAAATCTGTTGCTCTCCCTGACGGTGCTGCCCAATGTGAACTCGACTTGTAAGTAGCATTTGCAATGATACGAAGCAAGCACTACGAACGTACTGTTCTCCTTACAGGGTATTTCGATGTGCCTAAGCTGCATTCTCAACTGGACTACATCAATTTGGCTGCCTTTGATTTCCTTACGCCCTTGCGTAATCCCGACGAGGCAGACTACACGGCTCCACTGCACTTTCTCGACGAGGCCAATCGTCTGGCCCATCTGAATGTTGAGTATCAGGTGAACTATTGGCTACAGCATCAGTGTCCCGCGCAGAAGTTGCATCTAGGCATAGCCACCTATGGTCAGGCCTGGAAACTGAGCGCAGACTCGGGTCTAAGTGGTTTACCCGTGATACCAGAAACCCTTGGACCTGCTCAACTAGACACTGGGGGAGTGCTGAGTTGGCCAGAAATATGTGGCAAGCTGGGACGCAATAAGTCAGGAGAATATCGCGGACAGAATGCCCCACTACGCAAGGTCACAGATCTCACTCAGAAATATGGCAATTATGCACTGCGTCCCGCCGACGAGCAGGGCGAATATGGACTCTGGGTGAGCTACGATGATCCCGATTTTGCTGGCATTAAGGCGGCCTATGTGAAGGGCAGAGGGCTCGGAGGCGTGGCCCTTTTCGATTTGACTTACGATGATTTTCTAGGTACCTGTACAGGCGAGAAGTTCCCCATGGTGCGATCTATATACTTTATGGGTGCTCCAGCTAACTAGTTTTCACATCCGATCTGTAATCAGGGAATTATTTGTTTTTTTTTTCTTTTTCAATGTAAGAAACTGCGGCTAACCTCGGTCGCTTGACCCCAGCCCGAATAGCAAAAAACAAACGACAAGTTGCGTAATTAAATTAACTGCGAGAGCAATTGTAAATAAAAAACTGAACTGAACTTGACTTGACTTGTTTAATTCTCTCTCCCGCTCTCAACAACTCTGCAAGTGTCTCTCTGTCTCTCTCTCGTAAGCTTTTTGTTTTGGCGTAATATCATTGAGCTTAGCTCGCGACACAAGCTTTGTTTGTCGCGATTTCGACTTAAGCTTCAGTTCGATTTCATATAATCGACGCTGCGGTTGTGTAGATCTCTCTACATAGATTCTACATACGGAATTTTTTTTTTTTTTTTTTTTTTTGGGTAAACATGAACCAGTTGCTTCGCTTCTCGATCTTAACGTGTGCGCTGTTTACACTCACACAAGGTGCCTCGAATCTGGTCTGCTACTATGACTCAAAGAGCTATACGCGTGAAGGTAAGACCCAATGATATTCTATACGTGATAGATTTATCAATTAGCATAAGTAAACAAGAGACTACGCGAGCAGTGTACCAAGTTTTCGAATGATTCAATGTTCCAAAATATATAAAGTGTTTGAATTTCTATGATATTTTAAAGCTAAAGAAAGAATAACAGATAAATTATAGATCAGTTAAAACTTCAATCATAAGAGATTGAAGCATATTAAAATTCTGGGGATTTAACAACAATTGAAACATCAGTTATCATACAAGCAGAATCCAAGTTTCTTTCTCTCATTTACATCGTCTTATGCGTCACATATCGTATTGAGTTCAATTCAATTTATCGCCTCTACACGAGGCTGTCTGTGTGCTGTGTAGAAACATCATGTCTGGGGGTCACTGGCTTATCAAGTGATAAGTTCTCTTTGGGCGTAAACAGCCACACAAACACGAGGCTCAAGCTCATTGATATGCTTGCTAAAAACTGAATTGTTGTTGTTCTACGCCGAATTTATAGTATCAACATATCAGACATACATACCGAAAACACTAGAAACAATTTGAATACAATTTGAAGAAAACTAGACAAACAACTACGAATGAAACACACACTGTGAAAACAAAACAAAAAAAAAACAAAAGCAGAGCTCGTACAACTCGCAGCGAGTCCAGCGCGACAACTGGCAGAAGCGCGTTGCCCAGCTGGGGACCACAACGAGTAATGACTCGGGGAGGCGTCGTCAATGGGAACAGTGAGACAAGAGTGTAGATACCACAAAAGAAATGTGGAGAAATGTTCTAAAGCAGCACAAGAAACGAAAGCGAAAGTGTTTAAAGCGCTTAAGCTGTGAAAATGCGACGTTGCTGTTGATGTAAACTTCACTAGCCACAAATATAACACTTTCTAAGCATAATTGTTATACATTTTTGATTAAGTCATTATCTAAGGTCGTTAATCATGCAATTCGAAAAGCAGCTGCTGCATTTTTTCCAGTGTACGCTGCGTACTACGCTTGTTTATTGTAAATTGAGCCCCGTTGTGAGTCAATGATAATGTACTAAAGTAATATGTGTTACGTAGGTTGGATAAGAATGGAACTTGAGGCAGGCCTATCAATTGATGCTCGCTCTTTATTCTATCTCTGCAGGTTTGGGCAAGCTACTAAATCCGGATCTGGAACTTGCTCTACAGTTCTGCTCGCACTTGGTGTACGGCTATTTGGGCATACATGGCGAGAACTATCAGGCGCACAGTCTGAATCAAATTCTAGACATTGATAAGCATCAGTTCTCTGAGGTAACCTCTTTGAAGCGAAAGTTTCCACACTTAAAGGTACTGCTCAGTGTGGGTGGAGATCGCGACATTGATCCAGATCATCCGAATAAGTATATTGATCTGCTCGAAGGCGATAAGACACGTCAATCGGGTTTCATACGATCGGCCTTTGATCTGGTAAAGAACTACGGTTTCGATGGACTTGATCTAGCCTATCAGTTCCCTCGCAACAAGCCCCGCAAGGTGCACGGTGAGCTCGGCTCGGCATGGAAGAGTTTCAAGAAGCTTTTCACCGGCGACTTTATTGTGGACACCACTGCAGCTCTGCACAAGGAACAGTTCACGGCGTTTGTTCGCGATGTCAAGGATAGTCTACGTGCCGATGGTTTCTTACTTAGCTTGACGGTTCTTCCCAATGTCAACTCGACTTGTGAGTAAAGAGAAAACTGATTGCTTTGTTAGGTTCTTCGATAAGCAAGCCTTGTTCTCTTTCCGCAGGGTACTTTGACATTCCCGCCCTGAATGGCCTTGTTAACTTTGTCAATTTGGCCGCTTTTGATTTCCTGACACCCGCTCGCAATCCCGAGGAAGCTGACTATACGGCCCCATTATATGGGGATGCTACACAGAATCGTTTACCCCATTACAATGCCGATTTCCAGGTGCAATACTGGCTGAAGCAGGGTTTCCCAGCAAGTAAACTCAATCTGGGTGTGGCCACCTATGCCAACGCCTGGAAACTCACTGCCGATTCGGGTCTGGAGGGTATACCTGTTGTACACAATACCGAAGGTGCTGCACCCGAGGATCTACAGTCGAAGACACCCGGTCTACTTAGCTACCCCGAGATCTGTGCCAAGCTACCGAATCCACAGAATCAATATCTCAAAGGCAACGAATCCCCCTTGCGACGTGTCTCCGATACCTCCAAGCGCTACGGCAACTACGCATTCCGTGCCATTCAAGCTGATGTCACCGATGGCATTTGGATTAGCTACGATGATCCCGATGCAGCAGCCAACAAGGCATCCTATGTACGTAGCAATAATCTGGGAGGCATAGCTCTCTTCGATCTTGCATACGATGATTTCCGAGGACTCTGCACTGGCGACAAGTACCCCATACTGCGTTCCATTAAGTATAGATTGTAGAATTACTTCCAGAAGAGATTTCAATAAAGAGAAAGAATGATATGTATACATTTTGTATGCCTTACTAAAATTGAAATTAATGGAGCTTTATGCAAATGACTCGCTTACAACAAGCTAATGACGTAAGCAGCCCTTGAGTTGCGACTATAACTAAAGCGATTCGCATCAGGTTTTGTTACTCCCATTCACAGTAAACATTTAAAATCGAAATCTTATTTACTAAAAGCGAGCGAGACAGTGAGAGAGAGAGAGGTGGAGTGAGAAAGAGACCGGGACTTTTTGTCTAAATTCCCCGAATCAAGTGATCTCACTGACCTCGCTGTCATATGTTACTCAAGCGAGATAGAGCTTGCTGATAATACCACTACGTATAGAGCCTATTGTCCCAAGTTGGGGTCTGTGCAAAGCTCGTTTGATTCCATTTCCATTGCCATTTGTATTTCAATTTCAGTTTCGGTTTGCATTTCGTTACGTGCGGACGTATTCAATTTGGATCTTAAATCTACGCTCGCATCTTTGAGTCACTCTCTCTCTCTCTCTCTGTCGCGCTCTCTTGCTCTCTTACTCTCTTCCAACATGCGATCTCTGCTGCTGGCGCTGTCAGCGTGCTTCTTATCGACACTTTGGGTTGCTCAGGCTGCGCCAAATCTAATTTGCTACTATGACTCGCGCGGCTTTCTGCGACAAGGTGAGCGGGCGCGCAAACCCCCCACAGTGTAAACTCACCACACGCAACACTCTCTCTCACTCTTTCACTCTCTCTCTCTTTCTCGCTCACTTTAGGTCTAGCTCAATTTGCTGCGACCGACCTGGAGCTGGCGCTGCAGTTCTGCACCCACGTGATCTATGGCTATGCAGGCATCAATGCAGAGACCTACGAGATGCAGAGCCTGAACCAACCGCTGGATGTGCATCAACGACATTTCGCGCAGGTAACGGCGCTTAAAGACAAATATCCATATATCAAGTTCCTGCTGAGCGTGGGCGGTGATCGCGATGTGGAACATGAGGAGAAATACGTCAAGTTGCTGGAGGCGGGACAGCAGGGACAGAGACGTTTCATTGACTCGGCCAGGGATATTGTGAGACGCTTCAATTTCGATGGACTCGATTTGGCATTCCAATTGCCACGCAATAAGCCGCGCAAGGTTCATTCCGATGCGGGTATGGCCTGGAAGAGTTTCAAGAAATTCTTCACGGGCGATTTCATTGTCGATGAACAGGCCGAGACGCATAAGACACAATTGACCGGGTTGGTTAAGGACCTGAATAGCGCGCTCAAGGCCAACGATTTGCTGCTCAGTTTAACCGTCTTGCCCAATGTGAATTCCAGCTGTAAGTCGAAGGGGTTTTCCACAATTCCATGTTGCTTATCCCCTTCTTGTTTCTAGGGTACTTCGATGTGCCAATCATTGCCGGCCAGGTGGATATGATTAACTTGGCTAGCTTTGATTTCCTAACACCCGCACGCAATCCCGAGGAAGCTGACTACACGGCACCGCTCTACGAGGCCTTCGGTCAGAATCGTTTGTCCCATTACAATGTGAATTTCCAAGTGGAACATTGGCTGCTGCAGCGTGTGCCGGCTAACAAGATCAATGTGGGTATTGCCACCTATGGTCGCGCTTGGAAACTCACTGCTGACTCGGGCAGCACCGGAGAACCGGTGGTAGCTGCTACCAATGGAGCAGCTCCAGCTGGACCACAAACCAAGACGGAAGGACAACTCAATTGGGCTGAGATCTGTCAATTGCTACCCAACCCGAGTAATACAAATGGCAAAGGTCCTAGTACACCACTGCGACGTGTACTCGATCCTACCAAGCGTTACGGTAGCTATGCATTCCGCACACCCGACGAACACGGCGACTACGGCTTGTGGGTTAGCTACGATGATCCCGATACTGCGGCGAGTAAGGCACAGTATGTGCGCGCAAAGAATCTCGGAGGAGTCGCACTCTTCGATCTGACACAGGATGACTTCCGTGGTCAGTGCACCGGTGATCGTTTCCCCATGCTGCGTGCCATCAAGTACCGCCTGCTCTAAGCTCGATCCATTGATCAGCGCTAACCAATTCTATAAATGTTATCCAATGTTACTGACCCCTATTCGATTTACAAATTAATTACAAAGTTGTTAACCATTCGCTGCATTGGCAATAATTTCATTGGGTACGGCCAACAGGCTGATAGGGTCCTACCGTGTCTCGCAAAGGAATTCGCTAATTATTTTCCCAACCATTCAGCACTTATCACGCCCCGCAAATCTTGTCTTCGTGCAGATTCTACAGATGCAACAAAGCGGCGCCTCGACTGGGCTGGGCAGGCCATAGCACATGCTGTACAGTGGGTACCGGCAGAGAGTTACCACTGCTCGGGGCCCTTCAAGCACCTGTCTATCAAAGCTGACCAAATCTCTTGCGAGTGCAATCGAGTGCAGCATTTCTTGCTTTCGATTGTATAATTGGCGCCGAACAGGCACACACTGTCTGTCTGTCTCTACTCGCCAACCCCTGGCCGCACGAGCCACATGACATACCACCCGTGAAAGGATGGGAACTGCGACTGCGACTGCGACTCGGGCCTCGCTGGCTTACCGACTGCGGACTGTGCCGGCGCTGACAACGACACGATGTAAGATAACTAAATTAAGTTAGTGCCTGGCTGCGTGGCGCGACAGTGGGCAAGAGACGTTTGCATATGCCAGGCACACTGAGAGAAAATGTGGTAAAGAAGTTAAGGGAATTTTAAAAAATTATATAATATTTATTTTTGTTAAAGGTGGAAAGCTCCAAGCTGAATAAGGAACTGGATTACCTTTTCTTATTTAGTAAAGATCTTTATAAATTTATTTTTTTTTTTGGGTAAGTTTATAGGTTTATATTATAAAGACAAGGCTGAGGTACCGTTCTTATTGAATTCCCAAAAACATAATCAAAACATGCTCTCGACTTAGGACCTTTGAAAAGAAGGTAGCAAGTTCTTAGCATACTTTCTTTTCTTTCTTAAAATACTACAAAAATACCAAATTTTAGAACTGTAAACCCCAATCATACAGTAAAACAGTACCTCATACTACTAGTAAGTACACTCTCTCGGCTAGTACAACTCGAAGTTATCTGTGATCTTATTAGTCGCCGCACTACACTCTAGAATTATTTGCAATTGGAATGAGAAATATGCCATTAGTGGCCGCATCGAGACCTTGATGTGGATGTGGCTCTAACCCAAATTGCAAGTGAGGCCCTTATTTAAAAAGCCAACTGTGTCTACAAGTTGTAAACATGGCATTGTTTACCCACAGCCTTTCTGTTGCCTTCTGTTGCCTTCTGGCTCCAGTCTAAGATCTCATCCTGAAAAGTATCACCGATCGTGTGCGCTCAGCGCCGACGCGACTCGGGTCGAGTCGCGGGTTCTCTCTCTGTGTGTGTGTGTACCGCAGTGGCAGATTGGCCCATCTAATTAAGGCGCATTCGATTTGCACTGGCAGAGGTTTTTTTTTTTTTTTGTTGGCTTTTTTCCTGCCCACTACGTTCCATGCGAATGACAAATATGTTGCCTATGTATACGAAGGCAACAGCCTGCTGCCTGCTGCCTGCGCCTTCTGTGGAAGGAGTACGAGAGCTCTGGGGCTGGGGCTGGGGCTGGGGCCAACCTTTTTAAATAAAGATATTTTCGCCCTCATTACGCTCCACGTTGGCGTATTCCTTTGTTTTGTGCATTTTTTCGGTGGCCGATGAAGTGTCGCTGATTGTGCGATGCATTGTTTCGCTTTGTCGATGCAGCTCACGATGGCGATAAAAAAGTCATGGACTGCAGCCGAGGCAGTAGTTGTTGCCAGTTGTATAGTAAGTCCGAGTCCAAAGTTTGCTTAATTTTGCCAACTACAACTAATATGATAAGCTGCCTTGCATTGCCTTGCCTTGCCTTGCCTTGCCTTGCCTTGGCTGCCTCAGCATCGATAAAGATTTCTCAAGAAATTCGCTGGGCTGAGTTGGCGATTATCGTATGACTGCGACCATTACCATTAATTAATTCGCTTTTTATGGCTACACTAGCTGGAGTTAACCAACACTGGCAGCGATCTTATGCACGCTTCAGCATAATGTAGTGGGAGTTTTGCACATTCTTCTGATTATACTCTGAACTTGAGTACCCTATGGATTTTAGTGCAGTATATTAATAACAGGGTGTTTCTAGTATGGTTTATTAATAACAGGGTGTTTCTTTGTTGTTTATGAAAATGACAATGTTTGAAAAATAAAGATTTTTTAAAAGGATTTTATACAAGTTTTGAACCAAGTAATCAATTTAAGATTTTAGAAACAAATTTCGAACATTTATAAAAGGAATAACAAAATAGTTGCAAAAATTTTTAAAAAATTTTATAAATTACTAAATTAAAGAGGAAAACGTAAAAAACTAATATATCAAAATAAATTCGCTTGATTTTTGCAAAAGTTTCAACTAACTAAAGTTATATTCTCTCTTGTGTGCAGGGTATGCAATTTTACGATGAAATTGCTTATTAATTTCTATATAGTATAGTCTTGTGACATACAGGCATCTGTAATTAAATATATATTAAAGCTTAGGAAACAAGCTAACAAAGAAAGTAGCTAACTCTCCTCGAGTGCTCTAGTATATGGTAAATTTACCCTGCCTCGTTCTGAATAATTTGTCAGACTCTCTCAGCTTTTTCTCTCTCACACAATGCACGCAGTTTTGCTACGCTTTGGGGGCTTCTTGCATTGTCATCCTTTTCCCATCGCTTACCTTGAGACTGAATTTTTATTGCTTTGTTAATTTTAAATAAGCCACGCAACTCGCAGCTTGATGGCATATATGAAGTCAAGACTCGGTTTACAACTGCTGCCTGCCGCCTGCTGCCTGCAGCCTGCTCCATCGTTAAGTGACTTCGACTTCATTGAGTCCAGGTCGGTCCAGATACAACACGGAATTAAGCTGTTCGTACAAGTGTCAGCGGGTTGTCACACAAAATGATTTAGGCATAGCGCAAGGAGCAAGCAATGAAAGACATACTGATGGTATTATACCCTACCTCAATAGAGTTTTTTAAACGCACGAGAAATGTTTTAGGAATTAAACTTGCTGTCAGATAAAGTTATATGATTTTTATGAATCTTTAAGTAGTAAATCAATATGATACTTCGGGGTTCTAAACAAGTATAATAAGTTGGTAGATTTTATCAAAATAAAACAATTGCTAAATCCTTTTGCGGATCAAGAATATATAAACAACTTGTGGTCGCAAACTTATCATTCTATATGGCCGCAAACTTAGCATTCTAATGATAATAAGGAATAACTCTTCTGTTGGAAAAGTACAGAGACTAGATCTGTCTTCTGTTCATACAGATCAAGAATATATATACAGTTAAATTTCTTATTCTATTCGTAACCTCAAAAAGAATCTTTCAACTTGAGAAATATCTCAGGCTGCCCTGTTGATACCGAACACGAATATATATGCATAACTTATAGTCACAAACTTCTCATGCTATATGTGTGCATCTTAACTAATATACCCTCTGCACAGGGTATCATAGCTTGCACCAACATCTCGACCGTTCTGTGTTCCCTGCCAAGTGGCGCCGAAATATATATATACATCGGCGCATGGGTCGCTTCATGCGTTTACAGATTTTTAACGCCCCGATTGTGGTTGCCTGGTTACCTGGCCACAATTATTTTTAAAAGCTTTTGTTGTTGTTGCTCTTCTTCTGCTGCAGCTTCTCTTTTTATTGTTGTTGTTGCTGTTGCTGTTCTTGTTATTTCATTCATTTACAAGCGACAATAAAAAATCGCTATAAATAGTCGGACCGAAAGAGAGAGAGAGAGAGGTTTATCGGGAGGGAGTTATTGCTTCTTAACGAAATAAACAATTCATAAATTTATGCTAAACGAGCATAAAAATACATAAAACTACACAACGAGCTTTAAAACTATATAGTTTCGTGTACATTTTGTGCCAATTAAATTCAATTAGCTGTCGACAGAGCGCAACCAGTCGAGATGGATGGAGTTTGGAGTTTGGAGTTTGGAGGTGGATACACGTTGATATTTTAGACGATTTTTAGCAACCGTTTGGCGCCGCCCACTTTATAGAGTGGGTGTCTGTGTGATAGGTTTAGCGCCATTAGCTGATTTTTTTTTTTAGGTTAACGAAAACTGATAAACTTTTAATTAACAAACGTGTGGAGTCGTTGAAGGCGTGAATTCTAGAAAATTGTGGAAAAAAGATAAGGTAAATTGTTTTTATGAATTTTGTTAGAGCTTTAGAAAAATATGCATAAATACTTGAAGCTTATTTTAATAAAAAAAAATGTATTTTTTATAAAAATAAATTCTATTTGAACTTGTAAAAATTCTAAATACATAATTGAAGCTGTTACAAACATAAGAATTTGTTTTCAAATTGAAACCTCCCACGCTGCAGACCAATTAATGTAGCGAATGTGCGATAGAATTGTGTTGTGCGAGTGTGTGTGTGTGTGTTGGAAAACAGCAAACATTTAGCCGTGTTGTCTTGTGGTCACCATGAAATGTACATAAACATTTACAACTTTTAATTACCGTACTAAAAGATCACGGAGAACACAGAGCCGTGTACTCGTCGTCCTATAAAGAAACGTGTGAAATTGTTCAATAAGAGCAACAATCCGAAAGACTTTAGCCGTGGAAGGGGCGGGCGAGGATGGAGGTGGTGGCTGTCTGAGGATTAGAAGGAGGCCCGTTGGCGACTGATGACGACGCGCCTAAAACAAACAAATAAACGCCCAGGCCCCAATTAAAATGGTCCATATATAACATCGACGCAGGCGGCACGCTTTGCTCTGGCTTAATTAAATCGACGGGGCGAAACAATAAAACAACATCGTACTGCATCGTATCTTAGCCATACTTCATCTGTTTGGAATCAGCATTTCAGTGTGCCTCGCGGGGTTGGCATTTTATTACAAACTATGTATGTATGCTCAATGCAATAACTCAAAAAATACTTGCCAGCGTATCATTAAAATCCAAATAGTTGCTCTAACATCAATTACCACCCAGTGTGTGTGTGCGACGGGTTTACTATTTTGGGGGCCCCCGTTTGGCGACGGGACACATATGATTTGCCATAAAAACAAAATGTTTAGAAATCTTTAGACGTCATCTTCGACTGGCAAACGTAAACAATTGCTTATAGCCGGCGGACATAGATAGTTCGCGTAGTTCTCGTGGTTCTTTCACTTGTTTACAACGAGTGGCCTTCAAAATCGAATGTCGGAAATCACTTGGCAATCGATTGAAGTCCCCTTCGGATTTACCTTCTACTCGATAGGACTTAGCGCTTATAATAGAGGTCCTAAGTAGGTCCTAACACTTTTTTTAAGTTTTCAAAATGTTACGATCTGTAGGCAAGGGTTTCCCTAAAAAATTCATCTAGACCATGGATTTTAAAGAAATACATGGTCTATTCAGTTTGTTGATATGTTGATAAAAGGTAGAAGGAGTCATCTGCGACCCCTTCTTCTGTTTCAACATCAATTGAGAGATCGAATCGAGCTATGACAGTCTGTCCGTCTGTATGAACAGCTGAATCTTCAGGACTATAACTGATAGAGCCGCCAAATTTAGGATGAAGACTCATAAGAGTCCTAAGCTTTCTAAAGTTGTTCTAAAATTGGGCCACGCCCACTTTCGGCCCGCAAATCAATCAAATTCGAATAGCAAGTGCTATTCTAAAGATACACCATTCAGTTTTATTGTGTGATCTTTATGCGGAATGACATTACAATATCATTAATATTTTTCCGAACTGTAGAAGAGAAAAGCTCGAAAATTCTGAACTAGTCTCAGCTAGAGCTAGAGCTAGCGTAGAGTCGTATCTCCAAAAACATTGCTTACAAATCGTATACTCCAAGTTCCTTTTATATTAGTTATATTTAACACCTCTATATGTATATATATTCCAGCTACCATTCCCACAGATAATTTCATGCATATTTCGTTTAAAAGACCCGAGAAAAAGTTGCGTGCGCTCATTTCAAGTGCCACAACAAATTAAGCCTAATGCAACCCACTGATAATATAATTCTTTATATCCTTGGGTATTTTCGGTATTGCAAAGCAACTAGGTAACTCTCTGACTGGCGTATATTCAATTTGTGCAACTGTTCCACACGCACATCTTTTGGTATCAACATTAATTTGGCAGTTGGCAGTTCGATTTGTGGCCAAATGAGAAATCTGCGCGTGACACGCAACCAAAAACAAGAGAAAATTCTGTGGGGAGGCCAGTAAGAAGCCAGAGGTAAGACTGTTGTTCTCTTTGTTGTTGTTGTTGTTGATCTTATTGTTTATATTCTTGCGTGTCATTGTTGTAATCTCAGCTGCCCAACGTGTGACTGACTGGGCAAACGAGTTAAGATACAATTCAAGAAATGTATTCTCAAAATTTATGCAACAGTAAAATCTTTCTTACTGCCTTCCTGCCCCGCTTCCCCTCGTGATTTATCACGTTCTAACACTCTGAACTCTCCATCGATTCTGAATCTACCAGCAAATATGTCAGAAATGCCAAATCACAATGACACATCGCGATTTACGGAATCCTGTTTGGGAACCCTTTAAGAAAAGGTTAAAAAAAAAAGAAAACGAATTCCTATCACATCTTGGGGTTGCGCAAATTTATGCATATTTCAACCCTGAAAGAGTGAGGTTATGCATAATCTTGATCGCTGTTGGCAGCCAAATCGATTTAGCTCTCTCTCTCTCTCTCTTATCTGTTAATCTGACTTACTGCAGGCACTCTCTATAAAGTCGTATGCCATATCAGCTCATAAAGCAGTTCGCATTATGTTTGCCAGAAGTTTTTTGTAATTTGCAAAATGAAAAAAGTTTTTGCACAGCCTCAGATTAAATAGATTTTGTATTTTTTCACTTGTTCGATTAGTTTGCAAATTTTCCCGCATGCTACCGAATTTCAATTTAAATTAAAAGCATAGTCCACACTTCATCATACACACTTTATTTATACATATGCTGGCAAATAGAAACGTCATCGATCAGCTCAAGGGGGATGCGCACAGCTGGCCACAGTGGGCGCCGAACGTTATGCAACGCCACGCAGCCGGAGACAAATTAAAAGCCCAAGCAGCCCATTTCACTCAATGTGGGATTTCCAAAGTCGATGACGAATGTCTTACGAATTAAGATGGATCACATGACATGACGAAAGAACCGAAAAAAAAAATTCAATTGACGTAAAAAAGCAAAAAGGATAAAGAAAGGAATGGAAACAACTGCGGCAACTCTCTCTCTCTCTACCCTGTGTGCCGTATGTGTGTGTGGGTATATGCAGTCAATAAAAGACTGCATGACGCTGCAATTTGGCTAACGAAAGAGTTTGAATTCGAAATTGACATGAATCGAAATAAATGACGCCGAAAATCCATGCCATACTTTCTCATGTTGAAAAGTCTTAATGGTTCTACTACATCTCGTCCAGTCATGGCGCCACAATTTAAAAAATCGAAACACAACACACAGAACGACAACGATTGTTAAAGATCTACGCGATGAAATCATTTATAACATTTTCAATTTTTTTACTAAATTTTCCAGACACATATTGGGGGGGGAAATTTATAGACAGAGGGTTGAGAAATTACGCCAGTTTTGCTTCTTTAATCAGCACAGGAATTTGATACTTTCTTTTTCTTTGTAAACAACATATCCTGCCCCCTTCCCCATTCCGAAACTTTGCCAGGCAGCAGCAACAACTATGACAAATATGCCTCCTCTAAAGAGAAAAGCAATTGGCAGGGGGGAAAATTCTCTTTGTATTGTGTAGATTTTCCGCATATTTACACATACGTATGTTCTTATTAACATGTAATGAAAGGATAATGCGGCACAGACTGTTTTGTGGCATACCCTGTTGAAGATGCAAAAAAATATCTTAGGGTATGCCTGAGCAAAAATAGATAAAGAAGAAGCTTAAATCAAAATAAATTAACATTTAAAAATTTTAAATATATTAATCATTTTGCTTCATTTGTTTTTCTCCAGGAATACCCTGTAACCGTCTGTGTTTTTCATAATTTCCATTCTTATAAGTCTTCGTTAAGTAAACTCATATACATTTCATATGAAAGTACATGCTAACTTACCTTGTTTAAGGCACAAAACAAAGCCCCCCCCCCCCTCGCAGAAGGACCAAAACTGTTGCAGACTGGGGAAAATGTGCCCGTATTCATATTTCCTATAAGAAATTTAACAATTCTTTTGCTTTGCTGTTTTCCTTGGGCTGCTGCCACGCCCCCCGCCCCCCGCCCCCGTGCAATGCTTGAGGCTAAGCGGAAAGGATATGGATACGCGCTGTGTGCTGCTGGTAGCACAGCATCTTGGCATACACTCGCACATTTACATACACTCTCAGTCTGGCTCTTCCTCTCCCACTCTCTCACTCTCTTTGTCTCTCTCTGGCTGTCGGGGGAGTATAGTATACCAGAAACGTGCACAAGTTGCGGTTTGCGCTTAGCTCGCTAAGGCATATCATCTATCATCCGGGAAAGAAGAAGAAGCAGATTGAGTTTAGGGTAGGCAAATTTCAGTGCAATCCCAGGAAACTCTTCAATTCAGATACTGAATCACAGCCAGGACCTGCTTGCGCAAGCCTGCCTGCCCTTCCCGCCAGACAGTGTTCAATTAACGGGAAATTATTAAAAAACAGAGCACATAAAATAAACAGTTAATCGCAGAATTTTTTTTTTCCTGGACAGGAAGCAACCCGCACCAAAGACATCTCGCCGGGCACTGCAAGAAATATGCTAGATTGAAGCGAAAGGAAGAAAGAAAGGTGGTTTCGACTAGCCGAAGGTTTTATACCCTTTGCAGTTACTCGAAATATAAAACAGACAGCCGGATAGTCAAGCGAACGAAAAGGGGGACGGACAAGCGGACGGACAGGCGGACGGACAGACGAACGGATAGGCGGAAGGACAAACGAAGGGACAGGCGGACGGACAGTCGAGGGGACAGGCGGGCGGACAGCCGGACGAACTGGCGGATGAACTGGCGGACGGACAGGTGGACGAACAGACGAACGGACACACAGACGGACAGACAGACAGACGGACAAACAGACGGACAGACAGACGGACAGACGGACAGACAGACGGACAGACAGACGGACAGACAGACGGACAGACGGACAGACAGACGGACAGACAGACGGACGGACAGACGGACGGACAGACAGACGGACAGACGGACAGACAGACGGACGGACAGACAGACGGACAGACAGACAGACGGACAGACGGACGGACAGACAGACAGACAGACAGACAGACAGACGGACAGACAGACGGACAGACAGACGGAAAGACAGACGGACAGACAGACGGACAGACAGACGGACGGACAGACGTATGGACAGGCGGACAGACGTATGGACAGGCGGACGAGGTTAGTTCGACTTCGATTTCAAAGATATCTCCTAAGGTGCATAGTTCTTGTCAAAACGAATATACCCACTGCAAAGGGTATTCAAATATGATGCATTCTCAACGTGTGTTATATTCTTTCTCAGGATATCGTGGTATTTAAGCAGGACAACACGGATTTGTATTCCTTTTATGCTGGCACATTGCGTTCGAGCTCGAAATAAAAGTATCGAATTAGGCGAAATAATATCGAATGTTCTTCTCCTGATGAGCGGCAACTGCTGCTGCCGCTGCTGCTTCCACTCGAGTTGGCTACGCCACCAGGTCCTGCCACTTCAGGCAGGCTGCCAGCTTGTTCGGGTTATACTTATTATCGAGCATATTGTTGTAATTACCCCGAGGTAGGACGTCAGCTGCAAGGACCAAGCCAGCCAGCGAGCAACCTATTGCAATCGCTTGCTCCAGTTACCCAACGAAATCAAACCGCAATTTCTGCGCCCTCAACATGCATGTGCAAACACACACACACACCAACACACACACACTAGCAGAGCATGTAACTGTTTTCCTTTTGCACACATGTTATATAAGGAGAACCGCATTGTAAAAATTATTATTCGTCTGAGCACATAAGAATCTTTCTTTGCTTCTTTCTTTTTGTTATCGGGGGTCGCTGCTGCTGCTGCTGGCGCGACCAAAAGAAGCGCCAGGGATTCTCGAGGATTTATAAAATAATAATAAATTTTTTTTTATAATCTTTGTTATTTTTTTTGTTCAGCGAACGTTGGCGAACAAAAGGTAGCATATTGTGAGCGCATTTTTTACCGGTGCACATTTCGCTTGGCAAAAGGGGGAAGTTTCAGCAAATTGCTTTGCAATTGTTGCCACAGAGTGAAAGAGAGAGAGAGAGAGATTGGATCATTGCAACACGGTGCGATGAGGTTAATCCTTTACCCATAAAGCATATAATGTGTGGTACTTGAGAGGCAACTATGTATTATAGCTTGACAATTGCAGTTTGAAAGGAATGAAAGGCAATAGATTTACATTTACGTGGGGATCTTGGTTAGTAGAAGAGATACAGATACGAAATATAGCACAATGACTCTTGTTAGTCTTAAGCTATAATCTTTAAACTGTAATTTTCAGATACATTTAAATGCACTAATACAGAATCTTGTTTACTGGAAGAGTTAGAGATATGAAATTTGGAGTGATTTCTCTTTTAAGTCTTTTACAGCGTTCACCCTACGATCTTTCATTCTGTTATATAAATTACTTTAATGTAAGGATCTTGGTTACCAGAAGAGTTACAGATATGAAATTTGGCATGATTTCTCTTTTGAGTCTTTTACAGTGATAGTTTACTCTACGAACTTTCATTCTGTTATATAAATTACTTTAATGTAGGGATCTTGGTTACCAGAAGAGTTACAGATATGAAATTTGGAATGGTTCCTCTCTTGAGTCTTCTACAGCGATAGTTGACCCTACGATCTTTCATTCTGTTATATAAATTACATTAATGTAGGGATCTTGGTTACTAAAAGAGTTAGAGATATGAAATTTGGTATACTAAGTGCTTTAAACCTCCCACAGCGACTGCATGTCTTATGTCTTTTAAACTGCCAATTCTAAGTACTTTCAACTATATAAATGCGTAAATCTTGGTCACTTAAGGAGTTATAGATATGAAATTTGGTATAATGACTACTCTAAACCTTTTGTAGCGAATGCTTACCCTATGCGCTCAAAACTTCCCAGACAATTCATAGTTGAACTAATTTATTGAGCCAACTAGAACGTGTTTTCATATAGGCGCCCATAGATCATATTAAGCTATGCAAGTCAGCTTCATGTGTGCGTGTGTAACTTGCTAATAGGTTGCTGTCACCACCAGCACCAGCACCACCAGCGCCATAAAGATCATTTTAAAGCTGGCTTACATTTCCCCCAGCCCCTTTTTTGTCTACCAACAATTTCCACGCAAATAAGCCGACAATTTGCCCTGAACAGGCTCTGACAGCCGAACAACGAAAACAACGTCAGAGGAACTTGCGAACACGTAAACATTGTCCCGATCGAACGAGATTTCCCTCATGGCTCTGGTTATAAATCAGTTACGCGCGGCTTTTAATAAATTGTAATTGAGTCGCGATTCGCGAATCGCAGATGATGATAGATACGTTTGAATTCGCTCTCCCTCTCTCTCTCTCTCTCTTTCTCCTTCTCTCTCGAGCTGCGATTGCAATCGCGTGTGGGAATGCAGAAGACAACGACGACGACGAGGTGAGGAGTTGATCGAGCCGAGGCGAGGGTCGATCCTTATTGCTTTAACGACTAACCTAAACAATCCTCTTGCTTTTCAGCTTTTAGTTGTAGTTCGACAAGGCACAAGTTCGTTCGTTTTTTTTTTCCAGGCTGTCGCCACTTATGCCGCTCTATGGCATATGCCGTAGTGGCCTCCCCTTCCGCACTGATCCTCTTGCGAGGTTCTTTCATGCTTTCAGCATGCTTGAAAATCACGTAATGAAAAATGTTTTGTGTGTAATTTTTCATTTCATTTATTTCTCCTGTTTTTTTTTTTGTTGTTGTTGTTTGTGTGTTGAACAGCAATAAAACTTATTGAACACGAGTTGCTTTTCGAGCAACATGAACAATTAATGCAACATATGTTTGTCTGCAACCAAAACTAACAGGGCCAAACCATGCCACAAGTCCGAAGAGACACGAGACGCACATCTTGCGATCGTTGCGAAGGCAGAGAGCGAGCAAATCGCACAGCAAATACCCTGTAGGCAATTACAAAGTGTAATATTATAATAGATGCTGCTATAGCATAAACTATAGAGTATCATCATACACCAAAATATATCCTGGTATTCCACACTATACAATACTATGCCATGTCATACTTTACTCTATAATGTTTTCTATATGACATACCCCACCATTTTTTACTTACACACGCACAAAACTAATCTACCCCTTAGCTAATCACACTACCTGCAGGGTATCGAAACGCAAACTGGCCGACAAACGATGCACAACACGCGAGCTGCAAAAACAAAAAGAACTCAAGAGGTTTCCAATGCAATGCCGATACTCTTGCTCGAGTATTAAATATATTAGAATACAAATGAAATTAAGACAACATAATGATGGGTATTACTAGTGCATGCTCTATCATAATTCACATTTCAGCGTGATTCTTACTTTGTATATATATGATACATAATTGGATTAAGAATCAACAACTAAGCATAAGTTCCATGCCGCAGTCAATCAACAATGCGTGTTAGGTATAGCAAAACTAATTCCATGACGATTAATAAGCGCCACGCCCCCTCGTACGCCCTAGCAATAATATTTATCGATTAGATGCACATTGCAATTGCACACCTAGCCAATTAATAGTTTTTCCCCCCAACACCTCGATCGATTGCCGAGATACGAATAAAGCAAATAAAGTAGAACCGAATCGAAAGATGCGAATTGCAATCGAGAAGGAACTATAAAATATTGTAGCTATAATTGTTTTCAGCTGTGGACTAGCAGTTGCTTGGGTAAGTAACGAGTGGGTACTTCGCACCATACCGGGAGCTTGCGCCACGCGTCGACTCATCTGCTTGGAATCCTCTTTGCATTCCTTGCTTGTTTGACAAAAATTACCAAAAAAAAAATTGACCAAAGAAATCAAAATACGAAAAATTTAATTGCAATACATTTAACACAAAATATGATTGCCACAAATTAGAGGGGCGACTGACAAGCCCCAGCATAAAGCCGGCAATCAACTAAACGTTTCGAGAAACGAAATAAACAAGAAATAAGCGATCTGCGATCCATCTAATGCGAGGGCAACGATTAGGACTGCCAAAGCGGAACAGGTTCATCGATATACCAACTCCCCCCCGCTTCTACCCGGGTATGGCCCGAGGAGCTACACCCTCGAATGGGGCAATCAATAGCATTCCATTTAATTTGAACTTTTTGCACATACATATAAACTCCGATACGCCCAGCACACACACACGGGACTGAAATGTGCAAATCAAACCAATATCAAAGTTAAATCGATAATTGAGGTCAAAATACAAATGGTATTTTTTTTTTTCGAAGATCACGGCATCTCTTTTTTACGTGATACGTGATCGTTTAACTGTAAATTAAATATAATTTTCCAATAATATAATAACAATATGTAGCTTTGCTCTGTTCCTTAGTTTTTTGCGGTTCTCGCTCTCTTTTAATTCCTCACTTCGCATACCTTTTGCAGATGATCTCCCTGCCAGACACATAAATCAAGCGGGCCCAAGTTTTGCTTTTTAAGGATGGATAACTGTTTCACGTCTGGGGATCTTATCCAGCCATCCATCCGCTCGTCAGAGCGTTTAGCCAGATTTCAGACTTCACTCAAAATGAATATAAATTAACTTTGTTTTTGTTTTCATTAGTCACACACACACAGACACGTTTCGCCCCAGGCTAAATAATTCGCTTTAGAGAAATCACTGTTTTTAGTTAAAGTGTGAAAAAAAAGCTAAAAACTTAAGAAAAAAATAAGTGGGAAATTAATGTAACTTTAAAATACCCAACCATAAAACCAAAAACACTCACAATAGATTTATGCAATAATAATTTATTATATATATATATATTATTTTTAAACGTTTCCACTTTTTTTGTTTTTTTTTGATATAGTTGCTGCGTTTTTTACTAACTTATTTTTGTTTTTTTTTTTTTTTTTCAAATTATCTGTTATCTGTTATGCGTTATCTGTCTGTCTGTATTTTTAATGGTATTTATTGTAATAATAGAGAGCGCGACAAATGCTGCACAATAATTTTCACATAATTTACTGCGTTTTTAACAATATGTGTTTGCTGACTATTGTTATGACTAAACTGTGTGTCTATATATATGTATGTATATGCGTATAAATGTATAAGCATGTGTGTGTGTGTGTATATATACGATACATATACATTTAATATTTATAAATATTTATGCAAAATGTATACGTGATAGCGTTATGAAGTGTTAAAATAGGCAATATTTCACTTTCGTATTTTTCGTATTTATTTTTTGCATTTTTATTTTTGGATAATTTTAAGCATTTTATTTATTGTTTGACTTTTATCTAAATAAGCGAAATGTATATATTATATGTATATAATATTAAAAGGTTATTATTATTTTATTTTATTATAAAATTCTATTAAAAGTATAGCTTAATGTGCTATTACGCTAGTTGAATAATAAATTAAAAAAAAAAAAATTAAACGCTTAACCTTAAAAACATTAACTCTTAAGATAATCCTACAAGTACATGGATTAATGTTAAGAAAAAAAAAAAAAAATTCTGTTTCTTTTTATTTTTTTACTGGGCTCTCGATTTCCTTTATTTCTTTTAACTGTTTACGAAATTCCAGCATATACACTATACTATATATATATGTATATATATGTAGAATAACCCTTGAACTAAGCAATTGTAGAGGCAATGCTAAATTTCTGATGCGCTATATTAAATGCTAGATATGCCTGCCCGAACTACCCCATGTAGTATCTGGTAGTAGTTCAGTTCTACAAGTAAGAAAAGTCTTTGTATGCCTATGGACAATTTTACTGAAAACTATCCATACTTAATCATAATATATATGGTATTTATTTAAATGCCCAAACTCACTACAAACTTGGGATCGGAAGTATCTCTCAATTATTATGCGGCTGCTCTGTTGCTTTTGCAGTTAATAAAACATATGTAACTATATACAAGATGGCCAATTTCAACATTTTCACCAATGTCCACACAGGAGAGGAGGGGCGATTGTTGTTGGTACCTCTGCCTTTGCGCCACGCCATGCTTACTCGATGCTAGCGCCACCTGGATTGCACTTTGAGATCAAAATAAATCAATGTTGTCTGCGCCAAGCAGCTTGTACACTTGGCTCGGCCTAATTAGCGCTACCAAATAGCACCGAGTTCTTGTAGTATGCCGCAGGTCGCTCTGACAGTGGACTTTTTACATCGCGCTCCGCATTGGCCGCGCGGCTCTTGCGCTCGATTTCCAGTTCCTGGGCCAGAGATTCTGCAATGGTTAAAAAAAGCAAAGAAAAAACGATTTGCAATTTTAGTAAATGTTGCAGACGCTTGTAAACTATTGATTAACATATTTATGGGCTTGGTATGGATTCAGATTTGCTAAGCTTTTCGTGTCTATAAATTAACTATTGAATTGTTGCTTAATTGTCAAACTAGTAGGGCTGCTTGCTTGCAGGGCTGTCTGCAAAAGAAAAATACCAAAAATAGACCAAAATTATATGGCAGCGATAGCATATATAAGTCCGATCCCGCTCGTTTCGACTTATTTATGCGTACCGCAATAAGAAGCATGTGTACCAAGTTTCACTAAGATAGCTTTAAAACTGAGGGACTAGCTTAAGGGGCAACAGACAGACGGACAAACAGACAGACGGACAGACGGTCTGACGGACGAACAGACAGATGAATAAGCGGATAGAAGGACTGATAGACGAACGGACAGATGGACGAACGAACAGAAGGACAAACGGACAGATGAACGAACGGAGAGGAGGACAAACGGACTGATGGACGAACGGACACAAGGACAAACGGACAGGCGGGTAAACGGACACAAGGACAAACGGACACAAGGACAAACGGACACAAGGACAAACGGACAGGCGGGTAAACGGACAAACGGACAGATGGACAAACGGACAGACGGACGAACGGACAGACAGTCAGACGAACAGGCGGAAAAGCGGACTAACGGACAAGCAGACGGACAGGCGGACATGATTTTTGACTCTCCTATTGGCGGGAATAAAGAAAATATGTATATACTTTATAGAGTCGGAGATATCTCCTTAGGTGCGTTGCAAACTTCTGGCCAATACCCTCATAAAATACCCTCTGCAAGGGTATACAAAATTCACTGCCGCGACCCCTTCAACTCCTTGAAATATCTAAAACAACAACAGCTTAGCTTGCTTCCTCTGCACCCAAATTCTGCCAGACAATTATGCTAGCCAACTCCACCCGCATATTACGCTAAATAATAGATGCGCGTCCACGAAAAGAAGCACGTAAGGAAACCGTCAATGCAAAGCACACTCGACTGGCAGATATCGTGCAAGCAACTCAAAAAAATCTCTCACAATATATTCATGCTCACTCCCTCGCACACACATGCTGTCTGCACGCAATCGCACTCACACACACACACACACACACACACACACAGACAGACTAACAAGCAGTGTGGTGACGCGTCACTAGCTTGACGATGACTGCGACGCTGTCGGCAATGCAGTGGCCACTCGAGAGACCATAGAAAAATAGTTGTAGTTGTTGTTGTTGTTGTAAACAACTTCCGTGTTTATTATCCGATCGCATTGCCGCTGAGGTTAATTGTGTAGAAAACCACGTATATCTACAAATCTCGAATTGTAATCAGTTTTTGCTTTTTGATTAATGGTTGAAGGGGGAGTGGCTAACATAATGAGTAGCATCAAAGAGAGAGAGAGAGGGAGAGAGAGCAATTTACTTAGCTTTTCTTTACTATTCATAATTTTTGGTAGTTTTTAGAGTATTTTCGAATTAAATGCAGGGTATAGCACAGCCGATTATGTTTAATTGTGACTTAAATTGTTATCTTCATGATGTACCAGGATTACAAGTTTCGGATACAATGAATATTGAAACTTCAAATAGATAGAGTGTTTGTAGAGTATTTCTAAAATGTAATGCAGGGTATACCACAGTCGAATAAGCTGTATTGTATTTTAAATTATTATCTTCAGGATATACTACAATACAGTTTCAAGTTTAGTATTTAATAAATACTATAAGCAATCACGAACTTAAGCTTCAAATAGATAGAGTGTTTGTAGAGTATTTCCGAAATTAATGCAGGGTATAGCACAGTCGTTTATGCTAAATTATGTTGCAAATTATTATCTTCATGATATACCACAATTTCAGCTTTCGGATTCAATAAATATCATGAGCAATCGCGAGCTTAAGCTTTCAATAAATCCCATTAGGTAAAGATTCATGTTACAGGAGATTCCAACCCTCCACCAAGTCGTGCAGGAAACGTTACTATATTTTATATTTATATAGACTCACCCGAATAATTCTGCCAAAAAGCGCCAGTGGCCATTAGATCAATTCCCGGATAGCTCCAAGGCACTTTGCCATTGCTTGCAGCCGCGGCGGCTGCTGCAGCAGCAGCTGCTGCCAGGCTACCCTCGGCAACGGCGGCAGCGGCAGCCACAGTACCGGCCACAGTGGTCGGTTGGGTCTCGCGATCACGACTGGAGCAGCGTCCCTCATTGGCAGCGGCTGCACTGTTGCTGCGCTCGCGCTCGCGCTGCTGCGACGATGGATGATCCATGGAGCCCTCGTGGTCGGAATGGGGTTCGCGCTTGAAGTGAGTCGCAGTTGGCGAATCGGAGCGAGTCTCCGAGGGGGCAGTCTGCCCGGTTACGTCACATGTGGAGCTAAGAGATTTCTCCGACTTGTCGCTGCTGCCGCCATGAACGCCAGCGTCGCTATCTGAAAGGGTAGCCAAAAAGGGGAAGGGGAGGCGGTTAACAACGTCATAATCGGGGATAATCAATAATCGTAGAGGCTATATTGAATATCATATAAAGCTAAGTTAACTTTTTGGTATATTTACCTTTTATGGTTTCCACAGCGTCATCGCTGGCGCTACTGCATTTGGCATCTGCCGAGCCGCCGGTGCAGATGTCCGAGTTGTTGAAGATGGCGCTGTTATCGCTATTCGGATTACCCTTGTTGCCCTCGCCGCCGAGTTGCTGTTGATAGCGTATGCGTATCTTACGCTCTCGCCTAAAGCGTTTCTGGTAAAGCACTGCAGAGATTTGAGAAAAAACAACAGAAATCGATAATGAATAATCGATAATCGATAAGTATTTCAGCTAACTGACATGCAGTAAGAGGTATAAATGGTTTTATAAAGTTTTGCTGGAAGCACAAATAATCGATAACCATTAATCGATAAATCGATAAACAAATATTTTAGATAACTGAATTGCAATAACTGGGAAAAAGGAATGTGAAACGTTCTGGTGAATGCACAAATAATCGATAGCTATTAATCAAAAAATCGATAACTCTAAAACAAATAATCGATTCATAAATAATTAAAAAAACTAACTTGCAATAACTTAAAAAAACTGCTATGTAAAGTTAAGGTAAAAGCGCAAATAATCGATAACCAATAATCGATTATTATCGATAAGTGATTATTTGCCATAACTGATAAGCCAAAAATGCAGTTTATTCCCTCGAACTAAACACAAGAACTCGCATAATAATCGATAAGCCGACCGATAAATTGAAGACATTCATAATTCAATTGATTGCATTGAAATAATCGGGCGAAAATAAGCTTGAAACGGAATTCAAACTGCCGTCGGCATTGCCAGCCATGTGCAACGACTGTGCAAAACCATTTGCGGTCTGGCAATTCTATCGATTGCTATCGCTCTCTTTACATCAATTTGCAGCGGCAGGGATGGCCGAAGGGGCAGAGGTGGGAGGGAGCAACCACAGTGCTTATTGCCTCATGGCCCGTCAAGTTGAAGAAACAGAAACTCAATCAAGCCGCGATCACAGCGTAGTGACAGTCGTTTTGAGGTTGGAACAAATCGATCGCAAGCCAAAGCATAGACAGTTTTTTGGGCTGTACCATATCGAATTTCAATCAACTCGTCCAACATCGTGAGAGGAGCTAAGCGAGCGAATGAGCGAACAATTTTTACAACCCACGCTCCCAAGCTGAACTGCATTGCATTCCGCTAGAGCAACTCACACTTTATCATTAGTTGCAATTAGATACCTAACTGTAAATCTATGTAACTAATTTCGCCAACAACAACAACTGGTAATATTATATCTCTTTTATCTTCTGGCTTTAATGTTAATTGGCTTAATGGCTCCGAAATATGTATTTTTTTTTTTTTTTGGAAATATGTTTTCTGAACATAATACCATGATTCAACAAGAGCAAACTCACCCCTACAACAACTACAAGTCGAGAAGTTTTGACAACCCTTTTAGTATCTGAGTTGATGTTGAACAACCAATTAAAAGAAACTTTTTGCATTGTAACCAAAAGCAACTCGAATTCCACACCTGAAACCTCAGAACCGTAACCCCCAACCCCCAACCCGCTCCTGCTCTTTGTCTCATCATCTTATGATGTCGTCAGTGGAGTCAGCTACTTTTTGCCAATCATTCGAGTGTAACTAAATAATGAAATGATATTAAATTCATTTGAATTGTGATTTCTGTTGAAAAGGTCTCCGCACGGCAGCTTCGGGGCAAGCGAAAAACCCTTTTTAGCCTGGCGACAAGCTCCAGAACGCACACGACCACCAAAACGCAAAGCCAGAGATTGAAGAGAAGGAGGAGGGAATAGAGAATATTAACGATGGACACACTGAAAGCGAAGACGAGTTAAGTAGAAGAAGAAGAAGCAGAAGAAGCAGGGGCGCAGTCGGGCAGTCACAGTCAACATAGTATCAGGTGTCATTGTCATTTGAGTCGTTTTACATTTGGCGTGCCTCATTGGAGTCGGCATGGCAGAGACAGAGAAAGAGGGAGATAGCACTCATAGAGCACGCCGTGTCTTCGACTGTTTCTCTGTCTTGTTTAGCTTGATTTCGCAAAGGGTTAGCCGACTAATTGCTCAAAGAAATCAAAATTGGAAATTTAATAAGCAGTCGAAACTTCCATTTCATATGCAAGTTATCCTTATGAAATTTCAGTTGAATAATGAAGTGACTCTATTGCGTTGAACTGCACTGTTTAAGGAGCTAAGGGATGCAATTTTCCCAGAAAAGTTTAAGAAACAAATAAAAAATACCAAAAAAAAACAAGTTGAAATTTCTAGTTCAAAAGTAAACCTAGCCAATTGCTCAACTATACTCGACTTTCAAATACCCTGCATGCAAAACTAACATAATTTCGTTGCGTTACATACCACGTAATTTGCGCTCATCAACCAGTTGTCTCTCCAGTGAATCCTTTGCCTCGCGCTCACGCAGCACATCCATTTTGAGCTCAGCTGGGAAAGAAAGTACAAAAGAAAGATATGAAAAGAAGACAGTTTAGTACTCCGCTAGCACAAGCCTTACGTACACCCCCAACCAAGTCCCCCCTCCCTCGCCCTACTCACCTTTCTCATAGCTAATCTGGCGCTCCTGCTGCCTGGCATTATCGGCGGCCACCTTGAGCAGACTCTGTATATTGCGCAACAAAGTCTCCGTCGAGCTGGAGGGCACCGCCGCATGGGCATCGATGCCAAGTGGACCCAGTGCCAGGCCACCGGCCAGTGCGGCAGCAGCGGTGGCATCATTTGCCGCCAATAGCGCCTCGTTGGGCATCAGAGCGCCACCCTCAGCGGGTGCAGGTCCATTGCCGCCGGCAGCGGCGCCAACCACGGCGCCATTGGCCACTGCCGCGGCAGCCGCGAGTTGAGAGTAGCTAAGCGCACGCTGATGTTGCAACGCTGCCGCTGCAGCTGCCTCGGCCGACGGTGAACCACGATGGGCAGCATGGGCACTCACGGCCAAATGATGATGCGCTGCCGCCGCCTGCGCTGCCTGATGATGATGGTGCGATGCAACCGCAGCGTGTTGATGCAAATGCGCTGCCGCCGCAGCAGCAGCAGCGGCCGCCGAACCCGTCGACAGATTATCACGTTCCGTGTCACTCAAGTCTGTCGAGTATATATATGTATATAGAAGATATATGTTGATTAGTTTGAGGTAACGCCTTCACTTACCGTCCACATCTTTGGCCAGGCAACGTTCATCGACTTCAGAATGATTCTCATCGCTAAGATTCTCCTCCTCCTCCTCGTCATCGTCCTCGATGCCAATGATGCCACCGCTGCCGCTGCGCACACCGCCGCACAGACTGCGACTGCCCTCGTCCAGGCTGCGCGATACGCGTGGCGATGCCGCCGTCGAGATGCAATCGCTGCGCTCGCTGCCGGCATCGCAATTGCTGCCGCCATGATCGGTATTCTCACCGGACTTGCTCAGATTCAATACGGGACTCTGTCGCGTCGGTGAGCCTGGAGACAAAAGAGACAGAGACTCATCATACCCTGCACCCCAGCCAGCAGCAGCAGAAGCAGCAGCGTATTGTGCTCTCTTACAATTGTGTGAGCTGAGATCTCGCGGCTTCGAGTCGCGCTCGCTGCTGCCCATTGCCAAGCCACCGATGCCGCTGCCAACACGATCCACACCACGATCCACACCAGCAGCACCGCCACCGCATATGGCCTGTTGTCGCTCATCTGTGCGCTCCTCACGCAATCTCTCCAGATGCTTAACTATATCCTCGTAGGCCGCGCGACAATTCTCCCAGATACCGGAACGAGCTAGTGCATCCATATTGGCCGCCGACATGCCAGCATTCTGGGCGGCTGCCTTTAGCATTTGACTCTCGGGCCGTGCATGGAGTGCCGCATGCGGTGGCATGCCAGGCGACATAAGTGCCGCTGCGCCAGGATGATGGGTATTCATTTGCATAAATGCCATGTGGTTAATCGGCGGCGGATTGTAGCCGTTGGCCAAGAGTGGCGACTTTTCCAATCGATTCATATCTGTCGAGACAAGATGAAGAAGCAAAAGCAGAAGAAGAAGAACGAACGAATTAATTTTGCAAGAATAAAGAGAGCACATAAATATATACTGAAATATATACTAAATTATATACTAAATATATACTAAATTATATACTAAATTATATACTAAATTATATAGTAAATATATACCAAATATGTGCATTATAAAAGATATTACTATAAGATATTATGCAGCGTATAATTATACAGATTGCTTGCCTGCTTATCCCTGCAAGTATCTCAAAGATACAACGCAAGTTTCTGCGTGAATTTAAGACATATTTGCATAATATAAAATTCGAAAAATATTCTTCATATTTTTTATACATTTTAAATTTTAATATATATTTTTTTAACGATATCATATATTTTAAACTATTTTATTTATTTTTTTATAAAACTAAACGAATCTAATACGAAATTTATTTGAAAATATATAAAAGTTGTCTGCCAAGTTAAAGTCAAAGTATCTGCAGAAAAGATTATGAAAATATATGCTACCCATGGTAATATTACACAGAAACTATCTATAATCTGCCTAGGTCTATACAGAAATTCTTAACTAATGCTAATTTACAAATACTACACTAACTATCTGCAAGATACTTTGCGCTAGCTGCATACCATAATCTGGCATACTATACAAATAACTGCAGAAAATATATTCTATAAAAAATATATGCGAAACACTTTCGACATTTACATAATAATTTATTCATGATAATCACAAAAATATCAAATAAACTGCCAGCCAAATGTATCTTTTAGCCTCAAATCAAAGTATCTGACAGCTAGCACCACAGCATATGTTATGCATTTCGAATGCGCTGCTGTCACCTGTTCGATTATATATGTATATACACATATAGTATATATATTTATATATACATGTGTGTATATGTGTGTGTGTGTGCGCGTGTGTGTAGACAGTCGAGAGACTAGACACAACAACTAAAATAACAACACGCATATTTACGTATACCTTTTGTTTACACTGCCGCGCACACATGTATCTACATGCAACGTACTAGTATCTGTGTATGGCACACAGCCAGTGGCGCACACACACACGCACACGGGGCAAGCCCGCACTTTGATTGAATTAAACATTAAAGAGTTAACAAACATTGTCGGCAATCAGAAAATGCAATTAAGTCGGAAATACAGTTGCATCTAGTCAGATCTATCTATCTATCTATCTGGCTATCTATGCATCTAAACGTGTAGCTATCAACGCATCTTCATGCGAGAAAATAGTGCAATATCACTGAAAAATCAACGCCCCCCAAGTACTACAGCTGCGCCGCCAAAAGCGGCAATGGATGGCGCAGTGACTTGGCAAACTGGCAAACGATCTGGCGGCGCCGGCGGCATATATAGTCGTAGTTCCAAAGAAAAGACCACGGATTGAAATGGTATTTCTTTTTCTTCGTGTTTTCCCCCCTTTCCCCCTTTCGATTCTCTTAATATTATGCGTTCGAACACATTAATAAAACGGGGCGTTGCCAAAGTTGTCAGATGCTTCAAGAAATCATAGAGCATCAATATGGTAAAAAAGTGGGGGAAAAAAAAACATAATAATAATAAATTAATTGTGAGCGTTACTTTTGTGTGAAAGTACATTTATCGAAGTACTTACAATAATTACAATGGCAGATACAGTTGGACAGACAGACAGACATACGAGCGGACAGACAGACGGACAGACAGACGGACAATGGCCGAAAGGAAGCAACGAAATGAAAGCAAGAAACCAAAAGATTGCATATGGCATAACGAAGCTGTTATACCCTAGTAAGCTCTTAAGCGATTTCTATAACAATTTTGTAAAATATATTTAATATATATTTTGATAAAGAACTAAATCAGACTTAGGAAAGGCTTATAGGAATCATAGCTAAACAATAAAGCGGAAAATATTTTATACAATTTGAAATTTTCGACCGATTGCTTCTTTGAAAACTTAAGGATATTACCAAGCAATTTGTATGAAATTTTGATGGAGTATACAGGGAACTATATAGCCTAAATATAGCATAGTTTTGTAAAGTTTCACTTGTCCGTCAAGCTGAAATCTCTGCTATAATAACTTCACTATGAAACATAACTGGGCAATTGTCATTGTCGCCTTAGTCGGAATTTACTATGGAATATGTTGAACCGATTTTGATGAAATTTGAACAGAATATATAGAACACTATACCAAATAAATGGGCATAGCTTTGCAAGCTTCGAACTCTTGCTTGAAGTGGAAATGCCACTCAAAACGATTATACCCTCTCTCTCTCTTTTAACGTATCACAACTCGACTACGAATCATAACTCGGCAATCGTCGTCGTCGTCGTCGTCGTCGTCGTTGGCGTTGCCGTAGTCGGTTTGTAACTGCGATTTCCTGTCCAAATCACATGCTGCTGCGACTGCTCAAAACGTTTTCGCTTTGATTGCCCTCGCCTGGGACAAATGGGCATTTATCTGACTCCGAGTCTGACTCTGACTCTGACTCCGAGTCTGTCTCGGAGCGAGGAGCTGGGAACGTAGCGAGTCGAGAACGTGCACAAGGAAACAATTGCGCATTGTGAATGGTTATGTGTGTCTGTATGTGTGTGCTCGTTGCGCCCAGGTTATAATCAAGGCATCAACAAATCACAATTTTTATTTGCAACTTTCCACGTTGTAACTGAGAGAGAGTAACAGATACGCGATGGTACTCCGGCAAGTTTCTTGCGCGCACAATCTCAAATGATTTTATTACGATCGATCGTGCTTATGGCGGCGCCGACAGACTCAAACTACCAAATTGACTGGGAACAACAACAACAACATCGACAGAGACAACAAGATGGGGGGCGAACTTTCTTCTCTTCTACCTTCTACTACCTTCTTTCAGTGCGGATACTCACCACTTATATGGCTATTCTCGTATGCGTAGTCTCCATTGTCCAGACGATGCTTCTTCAGCTGCGGATGCTGGGTGAGATGCGTCGGTGGCAGCGATAGGCCAACGGGGCCACGTTTGGGCGGTCTACCCGGTCTGGAACTGCGGAATTGCAGAGAGTTACTGTTGGGTTGAGAGCAATGACAATTATGGCTTGGTATCAGTTACACACAAAATGAGATAAGCTAAGGGCACAATAAGCAGAGAGATTAGCTAGTATGTTACATTTAGTATGTGGTATGCAGGGTATATTATAATTCTTCTTTGTCTTCAATGCAAATTGTGCTGCAAAGCTTAGTGGGAACTTGAGAGTTTTGAGAGGTTTGTCAAAAAAAAAGAAAAAAAAAACTTGAATTTTTCCCAATTTTTTAGCTGAACTCTAATCAAATTGCCCAAATTAAACCCGATAAATTTTTGCTATAAACAAAACTATATCATAGTTGAAACGATTCACAGTTTATCTGCTGCCATAGTTTATTCTAGTCTATAACAAATAAATAAATTGTATGCAAAATACATTTATGTTTCGGATTAGACTCATAAACACCCGCGTTTATTGTGCTATAAACTCATGTGTTACAATTAAAATGTGTTTGCTATAAAACCTACGACCATAAAAATGATATACGCTATATACGCTAGCGCCATACACTATTTTTCAGAATTTATGTCCGCAATTGCTTCTATTTGCCGCGTAAATATTTGCTAGAGAATTTAACAAATATTTGTGGTAAGTGCGCGTAGTTACCAAAAAGAAGGCATAAACAAGTTAGTTGTGTAGAGATACCAGATAACGGTACAAATAGAGGAAACTGTATCTGGCGCAAATACTCAGAAACTAGATGCAAATAGAGGGCTTAGCGTAGAGTCAACGTATGTTGCAATGGGGGCATGTTTCTTGAGATTTCCTAAGCATATAAATGAATCAGATATTGCGGTACTGCACAAGGTCTCGAGGGGAAAACAAGAGAAACGAAGGTGTTTCCATAAACTAACTTTAGATCAAAGTGCATCATTGCAATATATAATGTTTCAATTCAACTAAAATGGAGTCTTAAGAGAAGCAGGTCCCAAATGCTACCCTATGCTGCAATACCTTAGCAGGTTTCTTAATTAAAGCAGCTACCCTTGCAAATATTTAAGATCTCCAAGTGAACTCAATGTTATATCAATGTAATATCTATATATAGCAAGAATATAACTGGAAATGGCAGCTATATAGTGGCACAACCCTATAACAACTCGAACGATCCGAGGTATACGCACAGAATTCTTTCCTCATGTTTGCCCCAGCCAAACAGTGGAGCAAATAACAACACGGGTAGCCCGAGCTACTGTGTGATCACAGATTGAACAATTCTTGATTGTGTGTGCTACCAGATGCTACAAATATTTACCGTTATTCATATGCAAATATTTGTGCATGTAAGAACCGAGTCTACTTTGAGATCGTTATTATTATTATTCAATTTGCTCAAGTTAAGAGGCAAACTGCAAGCTGTGGACTTGGCCCCGAGTTCAGGTAAAGAGAGAGAGAGAGAGAGAGAGCGAAGTCAGCACCCAAAACGACAATTAAATGAATCATAATCATATCTTGTGGGTGTACATAGCTAAGGTAAAAAGCGAAAGTGTTGCTAGCCCCCTCTAATCGCGGGTCTATTCGGATGTGGATGATTATGTTGATGATGATATGACTCTGGCATGACGTACATACGCGCGATGTTTGAATCAAAGTCAAGTCAGTCAAAGTTAATGAATTTACGGCGAGAAGAAAAGGCTAACAACAACAAGACACTTCTCTCTCTCTCTCTTGGTTTTACAGGGTAACAGGCGATAAGGCGAGTCGACCCTCGCGTTGCCATCGCACTTTCATGCGAAGCAGAACTCCGTGTGTGTGCTGCGCGATGATGATTGAAAAGTGACAACTTTGTGTCTTGTTTGAGTTTACCCAGAAATTGACTCGCTTGGAAAGCCAGCAACTTCTTTGCCTTTTTGGATAAGATTGTGTTATTTGCGAAAACTCATATAACCCGGTTTGAAATCGGTCGGGTTTACTGAACTGCAAGGAGCTAGCTAGATTTCATATATGGTATCAATCAATGTGCTGACCTGCAGATATAAGAAATATAACTCTAAATTCAACTCAATTCTACCCTATACATCATTTCTTTCTTTGTTTCTTTTGCAGATCCCTTCCGGCAAACACTTGAAACTGATGTGAGTCGACAGTAATCGCAGGATTCGATTCGAATCGATTTCGATTCCAGCGGACTGAGCAGCGACCACATGCAGCACTAACATAACATAACATAAACGTGAAAACAAACGTTTAGTCAGGATCAATTAACAACAACAACAACGGCAACAACAACAACGGCAAAAACTTGCCAAAAGAATGCTGAATAAAAAAACCGGTTCGCCAGTGCAGGCAGCGCGAACCGCGAACCAGTTTGCAGCTGAACATTTTTGCCCCGCGCCGAGTTGCACTTGCAACATAATAAAAGGGATAGCCGAATTGTTGTTGTTGTTGTTTGTTGTTGTTGATTATTGACTACTATTTCACTACTTCTACAGCTACAGCTGGAAAATTGATATAGGCGAACAGGTACAACAACAACTACAACGAGAAGAAGTCGAAGCACATAATTGCGCCAAGCTGCGCATAATGTTTCAGTTCAGTTCGGCCAGAGTTGCCTAGTTACTCTCTCGATAAATCAACAAACATAATTTCAATTTCTTGAATGCCTTTGGGCGTCGCAACCATTAGTCAGTAGGAGTAGTAGTAGGAATAAGGCAGCACCAGGCAGCAGGCACAAGCGCACGCCCACTGATCCGCATTCCATATCCCTAAGACATAACCCACTGACCAGTGTTGGCTAGCTATCGTTCTTCGATTGCTGTGCAGCAATTAAAATTTGATTGCAACGTTGCCACCTCGATTTCGATTGCAATGCGCATTCTCCACCTTTTAATTGTAGCAATAAAAATTAGAAATTATAATTGAATTTCCAATTGCAACTTCAACTTCATTTTACCACTGGATGGCATTGATATTTGTCTAGGAAGTGGAGTGGGTCCTCCAGTGCAATCGAATATCGATTTCAAATTGATCGAATGACAGTCCTAAAACAGAACTCAGGTTAAGCTTTGAGCACATTGATCGTAACTGCTTGCAGCCGACGGGAAAAGAAAAAAAAAAAAAAAAAAAAAAAAAAAAAAAAAAAAAAAAACATAAGAAAATGAATTCTCCAGCATTTCTCATTGACAACTTAAAGAGGTAGCCTTTACTAATAAGAAAGAATATTTAAAATGTCTTTAAGGCCCAAGGAAATAGCCTTTATTTATAAAAAAAAAAAAAAAAAAAAAAAAAAAAAAAAAAAAAAGATACCAAACCCTTGAACGAGCTATACCCAAGTATACAAAATCCTAACAAAACATAAATTTCTAAATATTCATTAGAAATATTTATACTAGCTGCTATACTCAAGTTAAACTCCGAAGTATTTCAACACTTAAAATTACTTCAAAATAAAAACTTTCATATCAAAAGTATTAAAACTATCTTCCATACTCAATCTAGACTAGTAAATCATACAACTATCGCAACTCACATATTCGAAACACCTAAAATCATTATAAATGTACAAATTTGCTACCATAATATGCTAATTGTGGCAATAAATCACAAGGAATTCCAAAGATCAGCCACACAAGTCGCACAAATCGATTTGCGTTGCGATATTCTATACACGATATACACTTGTACATATATATACGATAGTTTCTCAGCGTCTGATCTTGCGCACATTTCACAATCGACAGCACAATTAGCCGAGGCACTAATTTGAAATTCGCAACCTGTTTTTATGTTTTGTTTTTGGGCTTGGGGGTAATTTTGATGTTGTTGTTTTTTCCACTATTTTTTTTTCTCTCTCTCTCGGTTTAGTTTTATCTTGGGTGGGTACTACACAATTGTACGTAGTCGTAGTACTTGTAGTACCACTTGCACAAGTTAGTTCAATTTTCAATTGGCGTGCTAATAACTCATTTAGTTCGCAAACTAAATTACGAGCTCGACGAGTCCGACGAGGAGACGAGGCGACGGCCCAAGACCGGCGTCTAGCCAAGTTGTGGATCGTAATATGTAGAGTTGGTAGCTAGGCTAGCTGCAGGTACCCGAGACGCTTCCCAAGTGAAGCTGAGAGAATATCTACATAGTAGCAATAGTCTGGCCTGCATTTTCTTTAATATTTTTTTTTTTTTTTTTTTTGAGTCTCTATAATTAATTATTATAAAAATAAATTGATCTATTGTTGCTACATTTATATGAATTTTAACAACAATGTTGCCTTTTGTTATTATTTGGTTACACTCAATTAAGCCGCATTTACAAAATGCAAATCGCCTCAGACACTCAGACACACTGCGACTAACTGAAGCTAACACCTTGCAGAGCGCGAAACGGTAAAATCGAAACTCATTTGGCATTATTTTTTTTTTAATTTTGTTTGGAAAGTTGGTTAGGAAACCTTTTTTGTGATGCCATTAAAGTCGCATGATTCCCACAGTAGACAAAAATTGTGCAATTATTTGCCACAGTATTAGCGCTTAAGTGGCAACTCTGTAATCGAGTCGTCAATTTGTGTCGTCTCCAATGCGATGCTACCAGATCACTTTGACACGATGAGACGTTAAGTAATTTTGTGAAGGCAGCAAGAAAATCTTGTAATCGACTTGTTTGACTGACAGAAAACAGACACTTAACAATCGATAATTTATGTTAGTGCTGGCAAGTCGCAAGTCGATAGACAGATACTCTATACACAATGATTCTTATGGCTAAAAATTATAGTTTTCGCAGATTTTATACACTGTTCACTTAAATTTTCACAACACTTAAGCTAAAATATATTTGAAAAAATGTAAAGGAGCCTCTTCAAAGCAGACAAACAAATATAATAAAAAATATGGCAATATAACAAAAATCCGCTCAAGAGTGTTTTAGAGTGAAAAAAAAGCGAGAACCTATTTACCGATTTATATCTGAACACAAGTTTTAATCGAGTCTGGTCAAGCTCTATTTATGAGCTTCCCGACTCTTGACCCTTTTTTTTATTGGCGAAAAACACATTGATACGCTCTATTTACGCTGCTCGATTTGACAGTCCCGAAACACACGTACACGTACATATATATCTTGTGGGATGTACCCAATATCGGGGGAAAAAAAACCAATAATTTAATAACAAATTTTTCGCTCTAAAAACTCTCAAGTGCACGCAGAGCTCACTTCGTTTTGTTTTCATATTTTTCTTCTTTTTTTTTTTTTAAGAAAAAAAAAAAAAAGATCGATACAGTTCGGATCGATATCACAAAAAATTGCTAAAGTTTTTATTATACTTGTGTGTTTACCTTTCTGGCGGCTTGATCGATAGGCATCTGCAATTAAAAGAAAGAGAACAAGAGACAAGTGAAGTATGGTGCTGCATTTATATTTAAAAACAATTCTTAAACGTTGTGTGTAAGCTTCGATCAAAAAAAAAAAAAAAAAAAAAGAGAGAAAAACGAAACAAAAGGAGCATAATACAAATAACAACAAGAAGAACAACAAGAACAACAACAAAAAAAAATTGTTTCATTTATGGACACACGGTGGGTAAGCGGGTGTGAAAATGCACACGCCTTAACCCTTTCGCTCGACCCTTGCAACAAGAGCAGCAGCAGCGGCAGCAACTACACATTGTAATTACCCCAGGTCCCACAGAGAGACAGAGACAGAGTGAGAAACAGAAAAGAGAGAGAGAGAGCGTACATACATACGCAGTGGGGTGCAAATGGCCCCGGCATTGTTCCCGTTACGGCTCTGAGAACGAGACGAGACTTGGCCAGCAGACCAACCGACCGACCGACCGACCGTCCGGCCGGCCCTATAAAACTGCCAACTGCCTTTAGCGGTTTTGCCAACACACACACGCACACGCACACACACACACACACACACACAGTTTAGCCTTAGCTTTAGCATTTTCCCTTTTCTGTTTCATATTTTGTACTTGACAGCGCGCCTCGATTCAACTACATGTTTCAATTTTGCGCAATTCTTTTTGAACATAATAATAGGTTTAACCGCATTTTTAACTGTTCTTCAATTGGTCGAACGCACAAGGGACCCCTTTTTGGAACGGCTGAGCAAAACCCTTTTCTTTTTTTATTTTTTTCTTTTTTTTTTTGGTTTTTGCCCAGCGCGCGCGCATGTGCATTTTGGAGCACTATTTCCATAATTAACTAGATGGTTTTTCATTGCATTTTCAGTTTTGCCCCGGTCTGGCCTGGTCTGCCTTCGTTGTGTTCGTTGTTCGTGTCCGTTCTTTGTGAGGTTTTTCTGGGCTTAGGGTGTGCTGCAGACTATAAGAACTTAAGACCACAAGAACTGTCTAATTTAATGAACAAACTGCAAAACGCACAAAGCGATTTTACCGAGAGGGGGGGGGGCTAATAATTGGCCAGGACTTAAGAGATTAGCCAAATATGTGTATTAAAAGTTTTCAAGTTATTAATATGCGGTCATCCTAAAAGGTAAATAATACTAACTGACCATTATATAATGCGCTTAACCAAGTTGGTTGAGTTTTTTAGGGTCCTCAACAGTCTGTAATGGGATTATCTTATTAAAATACGGTCACCCTAAAACGTAAATAATACTAACTGACTGTTATATTATTCGCTTAATCAAGTTGGTTGAGTTTTTAAGGTCCTCAACAGTCTGTAATGGGACTATCTTGTTAAAATACGGTCACCCTAAAATGTAAATAATACTTAATGACTGATTATATTATTCGCATAACCAATTAAGTTAAGTTTCTAGGGTTTTCAACAGTCTGTAATAGGATAAACTGATAAAAATACGGTCGCCCTAAAAGCTAAACTATTATATATGCGCTATAAAAAATTTCTAAAATTTTTAAATTAAGCTTATATGATTCTTAAGACTCTCTGAGTGACTAAGGATCGCTGATATTAATATATTGGATAACCAAACCAAATTTTAAAATTAATCTTGACTTAGAATAGATGATTTTGTTTAAGAAACCGATATTTTGGAATTATCTATTATATTTTGGAACTATCCATTGACTTAGGATCATTGATTTGAAGTTCTATAAAAGAAACAAATTTCTACCTAATATTTGCTCAACCTAGTAAATTGTTAAGGGTTTTGTCAAAGGTTTCACTTATTAATATATGGTCACCCTAAAAGCTTTAAGTATATCTATGCACTATAGAAATCGCTTGAAATTTTCAAAATGCAGCCTATTCGATTTGTAAAAATACGTTTGAGCTGTCTAATTGACTTAGGATCGTTCGATTTTAACTTCTTATAAAACACAAATATTTTTTTTAAAATTTTTAAAATTTTTTAGAATTAATTTTACTGTTCATATTTTTACTTGATTTAATTTCACTTTGCTAAAAGCTCACAGTGCACTACGCTTTCCCCATTAAAGACCCATTCGCATTGCGGATTGGGGGGAGGGGGCCTGAGTGATTTCTAACTCGAACGGAAACTCTTTGACAGGCCCCCGCGTACTACCAATATTTGCAAACCCAAAGTAAAGGGGGGGTGGGGTGGGGGGGGGTTAAAAACTATTGTCCAACTATTGTTAGAATCGTTTACAAATCGTTTACGCAACTTGCCGTGGGTGCTGGCATTGTACGTCGTGGTACACATACATATGTACATATGGTTATCAATAGGGAACTAGGTAGTACTACTACCTTTGGCTACAAGTTCCGCTCTGCAGTAGGCGGGGCTAGTTACATTGGCAATGCGTATTTCCGCCAAATGTCATCGCAGGAGGAAGGTTTTTTGATTAGTTGCGCAACTGAATCGATATCGATAGACCCCGATTAAAACTATTTGTATAGCAAGTGCGTTGCGACGGGGGGCAGGGCAAGGAAGCAAGGAAGCAAGGAATGGGAATGGGAGTGGGAGTCGGAGTAGGGTTGTCTCACGCAACTAAAAACCGGAAATGAGTAAAATTTCACAACTGCAAAGTGTGTGTTAAAAATCATAACGTATACGTAACCGTACCTGGCTGTGGTGCAGTCCCTATAGAGCACATCGAAGTCCTTGCAACTAAGCAGCTTGCAACGATTGACACCCGGCTGTATGGCACCGAGGCCACGCAATATGCGCACCTGCTCCACATTGCATACAAGGGGAACTATGTCCAGGCGCTTTAGTTTGGTATAAACCGTATGTAGTCCGCCCACAAGATGTTTGAGGAACAACTCGAATGCCTGTGGCAGACAAAGCATTGTCTCATTGCTTATGATAAATGCAGCGACCTTTTGACCTCGATATTCCACCAGTTTGCATTCATTTGCACTCGGATCTGAGGTGGATATGGGCGGCGGCGAATTATACGAACGCGGTGGCACATGATGATGTGCAGCGGCCATCAGTTCCAATGGCGATGCATGATGCATCATTTGCAGCGAGTTGAGCAAGCCCAGCGAATGCGGCGGCAGTCCATGTGGCATGCGTGGAGCCAGTCCAGTGGGCAATGCTGCTGCTACATGCGGCGGTGGACTTAGCTGATGATGTTGCGCCTGCTGCTGTGCCGCCTGCTGCTGTGCCGCCTGCTGCTGTGCTGCCTGCTGCTGCTGCTGTTGTTGTTGTGCCATTTGCGCCATCATTGAATGATTCAATGTGCTCACAGGACTGACAGCGCTGCCATGACGCGTTGGACTGCTTGCCGGCGATCCGCAGCTCGAGCCGCGTCCGTTGTTGCCGCTGTTGCTGTGTAAGCTACGCCCATTCGGTGGCCGATCTACGTCTCCGGCTCCGCTGCGGGAGCTGTTGCTGCCATCGCGTCCACCATTCTGTTGCTGATGTTGTGCCTGTTGTTGCTGCTGCTGCTGTTGCTGTTGTTGTTGCTGCTGTTGCTGCTGTTGTTGTTGCTGTTGTGCTGCTGCTGCTGCGGCAGCTGCCACTTGCTGTTGCTGCTGGTGGTGCATCAACATTGCTGTCGTGTTCATGTTGCTGTTGCTGTTGGTGTTGCTGCTGCTGTGGGAGCTGATGCTGCTGCAGTTGCTCTGATTGCTGTAATTGTTATTGATAGCTGTAGTATTGTTGTTGTTGTTGCTGTTGCTGTTCAGCGACTGTTCATCAGCCTGTTGTTGTTGTTGTTGTTGTTGTTGTTGCTTTTCTTGCTGTTTTTCACAATATTCACTTCTCACGGATTGGCTATTGGCATTGACAGAATCCATGCTTCGTCATTAGTTACGATTTTTATATTGATTTTGTTTTGTGTTTTTTGTTTTTTTTTTTTTGTTTATTTTTTTGTATAAATCGTCTAATGATTGGGTTAATTTGTGTACAAAAAAAAAAAAAAAAAAAAAAAAAAACGTTTCGAATTATTAATGAATTTTTAATTCATTTTTAATTGTTTCTCGCAAGCTTTGAATACATTTGTATAAAACAGGTAAATAAATAAGTCGAATTCTTTCATTCTTTTGCAAAATGGTGGAAACTTAAGCGAATTAATTTTTCAAACTAACTCAACATAACCTAACTAACTCTACCTAACCTATAAGCTAGTTAAATCAAAACCCTTCCTTGACTCAGCGCAAGGCTATATCGATTGCAAAATTGATTGCTTTAACTGCCATAATGACACTTGTCTATAATTAAAAAATGCTAGCCATATTTCTAGCTATTTGTTGTTATTAATATTGCATATTTTTACCAGACTCTATTAAATATTTCTGCATAAATGCAAAGCTCAAACTGGTTCTCAGCGCTCGTACAATTGATTAATTGTTTTAATTCATTTGTTTATTTCGTTTTAATTTAATAAAATTGCATATTTATAGTTAGAAACTAGCAAATAATAATGAATTTTGTCTGCATTTCATTGGCTTTTCAACTAATTAACTAACTAACACAGCTAATTAAATTAATTTAATTCTTTTTATTAGCTTTTTAACTAATAAAATATTTAATTTTGTTGTCTAGTTAAACTAAACAAATAATTTAATTCATTTCAATGACTTTTCAACAAATTAAATATTTTATTAATTTTTCCTTGCCTTGCCAAAATTTTACCTTTTATAATATTATTTTCAAGATTATTTCACTATTTGTTTATGTTTTTATTAAGCACTCGCACAATTTGTGTTTATTTATAAATAAAAAAAAAAATTCGATAGTTTTTTTTTTTTATTATTGAACTCTCACACACGTGACAACTCTAATTGCACGAATCGACTTTGCACGGGAATTATTGTTGTACGCGAGGCGAGGCGAAAATGCCAATTGGCCGCGCGACACAAGAGACAGAGAGCGAGTACGTAAAATACCGACGGTATGTGACAGTGGGCAGAGAGATTCGACAACTTCTGCTGCTGCTGCTGCTGCTTGCCGCTGCTTGGCGCTGCTTCTGGTCTTCCGGGCTGCTGCTGCTGCTGGGGCAACAAAAAGCGCACGAGTGCCGGGACGACTGCGAAGTGGTACGCCGAAAAATCGTGAAAAAATTGCATACGAAAGGGAATCGTCACTCAATGTCACACCCGCCCACACGCACACACGCACGCAAGCACGAATACTGATTGGGAGCACAAGAGAGAGAGAGAGTAGTAAGGGAGTGCATACACAGTGTTGCCACCCATTCACGATTCGCCTGACAACGCCGACGCTACGTTTTCGTTTCGTTATATACCGTAGTAGTACATTTTGTATTACCGCTGTCGCTGTTGGGCGAGTTAAAAATATACTAAATGCGCGCGCAAAAACTTTATTGCATTACCTTCGCTTACGAATGACAAATTCGTAATGAAGGCGAACCAAATGTGTTTCGTTTCGTTACCAGTTTCCCCGAGTTCGAGAATTGCCTTGTCGACGGCAGCGACGGCAGCGGCGGCATCCACGCCGCGCAGCCCTGCTTGGCTAGTGGCGGCGGCAAAGGCAGGCAGCGGCTTTCATCTACATCTACATTACATACATGCAAACAGCATACACACACACACACACACACACAGCACACTTGCACACTCGCACTCGCATACATACAGCACTCACTCACAATTGTATATGTGTCTGTGCGTATCTCCGATTGTGCAAAACCCGATCCGATATGTATACGATTGTGCTGCCGTTTCAATTATACACCAATACAACCAAAAAGTGGGAGTGGTATACAATTGCGACCTCTGCTGCTACCAGTAGAGATGTGTGAGCGTGCATCGGTGTGAGTGTGTCGGTGTGTCGGTGTGCCCGAGCACTCTCCTGTGTTAGCATCCCCGAAAACACAATGACAAACGAAATAAAATTCAAACAAAAACAAACACAAATGAAATGAAACACAGAAGCAGAGCGCAGACAGAACAAGAACGATGGTTGAGACGGAAGAATTTTTGCTGCCTGCACTCACACACACACACTCAACGCTCTCTCACTCATACTCATACTACGTAGTGTGTGTGCTCTCGTGCTTGTACACTTACTCAACAACGTCGACGTCGACGTCGCCGCCGCCGCCGCCGCCGTGGCCACCCTACTATGCACAGCAGAACACTCACACACACAGACATACACTCACAGCCACAGCCGCACACGTATATTCGTTATATTTATTTTTTCATTTCGTTTGTTGGCTTGGCGTTTTTTGATTGCGATGATTTCATTTCATTTGTGTTTCAATTTCATTTCGTTTCAGACAACAGCGCGCACTCTCTCGCTCCATCTCGCTTGCGCTGATTGTTCGCTTGGGCCAACCGACTCGCTTGCACAGCCGACAACGACAACAACGTCACACACAGATAGAGCAGGTGGCTGGCAACCAATAAACATGAGTGAGCGTCAGCGTCGCATTTACATATTTGCCTTGTATGCGAGTGTGTGTGCGTGTTTGACTCTCTGTGTGCGCTGCCCAGTAGCGCGCGCTCACTCACACCAATGGCTGCCAAAGGCTTATATAAACAAATGACAATTGTTTTGCATTTCTGTTCCTTGACTGCTTTTTTTTTTTTTGCCTTATTTTGCTTTGCTTTGCTCTGTTTCTCTGTTTCTTTATGCCAAAGTAAATTAATATAAATGCAATGCAGTCGCAAAAAACTTCGTGTACTCTGCCGATGCTGCCTACGACCTTCGACTCCGACGACGACGACGACTAGGACGACGCTGGCGTTTGCGCAGCAGCTTAGCTTGCACCTATTTTTCCTTATTTTCATTAGTCCCCCCCTCCCCCCACATAGCCCATTTTCTTATTGGAAAATCATTTTAATTTCAATTAAAAAAGTAAATGACAAACTTTTCGCCCCCTCCCCCTACCCCCGCTACCGCTTCCCCCCAACCTACGCGCTGTCATGCTATTCATATTAAACGAATTTTTGCAGCAAAAGCGAGACAGCAGCTGCTCTGCCCCGCCGGCTGCATGATGGCTATCTCATCTCTCCCAGCTCAGCAGCTCGTAGCAGCTTTTTTTATGCTGTTTGTGGGTTTGTCAACCGTTTTGCCGTTTTCGTTTCCCATTCGTTTCACTTTTTCTCCATTTCGTCTTCGTCTTCGTTCTCGTTGTCGTTCTCGTTGTCGTTGTCGTCCTCGTCCTCGTATTGTATTTATATTTCTTGCAATTTTTTGCGCTTGGCATTCTGAGCAGTTCGGCAACACTTACACACGCACATCCATCAACTGTCTCGCTCACACTTGCGTGCACAATTCGGAAATTGCAGCACAAGCAATTTTCAAGGGGAAAGGGGGGGGCAACACTGGCAGAACGAATGCGTTGTTGTTGTTGTTGGGGCTTTGGGGCTGGCCTGAGGCGTTGATACTTATAATAAAATACCAAATACTTCTCGTTGTCGCACCTTTTGGCATTTTTGTTATACATATGTACAGCGCACACACACACACACATATAATTATGTGCTCGTGTGTGTGTGTGTACATAATGTTAATGTGGTAGGTGAATGTGTTTTTTTTTCTCCCTTTTCTCCCTTCCTCTATTTACTCGCAGCAGCAGCTGTCGCAGGCGTTTCGTTTCGTTTCTTTCTTTCTTTTTTTCTTTCTTTCTCTTTTTCAATTTCAGTTTGCACAACCAATCGGAAACCGTTCTCTCTTTTTATTGAACTTTCTTCTTTCGACAAATGTTTTTCTTTCTTTCATTTGCATATGTATTTGTACATAGCAATACGAATGAACGAATACATATCCACATCGCACGATGTGCACCATTTTAAATATACATCTACATACATACATATGTATGTATGTATGTGTGTATGTAAATTCGTATTATATTTTTTTCCTTTGTCAAGAACTTTTCGTATTTACTTGGCTTTTGTACCATATGAATATGAGGTCTTTGTATGCGCATTCCGTTGAGTCCTTTGTGCTCAAATTATTTAATTTTAACACATATGTTTAATCTGAACTTTTTGATTGTCTTTATAAAATAACCTGCAATTTTATTTTAAATACACAATTTTAATATTTAAATTTAGTTTAAATTATGATAAATATTTGTAATCGTTTGTGAATCCTCACATGGAAACAAGTAAGGAAAGCTACAGTCGAGCGCACCCAACACTAAGATACCATACGCCCAGTTTCGAAAGAAATTATCATACTTTTATTTCCTGTATATGCTACCTATTGTTTAAATTAGATCAATCTTTGAATAAACGTCATAGCAATCAGCTTTATACACGCTACAACTGAATCGAAGCAACGCGACGATAATGGCACGACATGCTGCAAAGGCGCAATTGAATAACTTTTGAGTTTATAATCTGATCGGCGGGAAATTTGGAATATATATGCATATAGTATTAATCTATATGTGTGTTAAAGCAAAACGTTGAAACTTTAATACTTTCGTCACAAAGCTAACTTAAAAATGTATTTAACAATTTGTAGATGCGGTGGGCGTGGCACCTCAAATTTGAAATAAGCTTCATATGTGTATGGTACACAGGAACCATCATGCCAAATTTGGTGTCTGTAACTGTAATACTTTCCTTAATATTTGTAAATTATCGATTTGCGTGGGCGGTGGGCGTGGCACCTCAAATTTGAACTAAACTCCAGGAGCTTGTAATGTTAATATACCTTCATACCAAATTTGGTGTCTCTAGCTTTTATAATAGCTGAGATCTGTGTGTTCACACAGACGCGTGACAGACAGACGGACAGACGGACACGGCTCAATCGACTCGGCTAGTGATACTGAGCAAGCATATATATACTTTGTGAGGTCTGCCACGCCTCCTTCTGCCTGTTACATACATTTGCACAAACTTAGTATACCCTCTTTTGACCATTTTCAATGGTCGAATGGTATAAAACTAATATCTTATCACATGGTAAAAGATCAGTAAAGACTTAAAGCAATACTTCTTGATCATCTCAACAAAATTAAACAATTTTGTATTATACTCTGTAAGTTATTCCTTTAAAGAACTATTATGAAAATCTTATGTACTTTTCAAAATAAGGTAAATGTTAAATAGCTGTCTTCGTCCCGGTTTTTTTTTTTTTAATTTTTTTTATTGAATTGTCTATATTTATAAAGATTTTAGGTGAAAGAATTATTTGGCGGTCGCTTCTAGTTTTTTTTTTTAATTGAATTTTGAAAATAATAAAATTTACATGTATTTTGTTGTTGCCTTTCTCCTTATGTTTCGATACAGTGTGCCTTAAACTGATTTGTTTGAAATGAAAATTTAGTGAAGATATTAAAGTTGGTTTTCTAGTCCGAATCAGATGAATCATAATATATAATATATGTATAATAATAGGGTAAAAGTGTTAATTGCCGACATTAAACAGAAAGCGCAGTAGTCAAAAAATGTTTGAAAAAACATCGTGCGATTTCGCCTGCGGCCAGCCTCTGGTGCCGGAAACTCCGAATGTCTACGACAATTTCCAGCTATTTCAATTGGTCATATTTCTACGTTGAAAATTGCACGGACATTCAACTTAAAAAGCCGCATTGGCAGCAGACTGCCGATCAACGACTTTTCGTGGATCGCGCCGCAAATTCTGGAAGAGTGTCTGGCAATCTGCAATCATCACAGGATTAGCAATTTTAAATTAAGGGTGTGAACTTCGTAAAGGTTTGTTCATTAATTTATTATACGAAGAGGACCTTTAAATAATTTTGTAATTTTTACAATAACAATTGGAATAATAAATAAATAATTTATTATTGCAATTAAATTTGTTGGAAAATTATATAATTTATTTGAAGAATTTTCTGAAAAATAAGTGTATAAATTAGAAATTGTTTCTATTTCACTATTAATAAAAAACGAATTTAATGAGTGTTTATCTACAATAAAAGAAACAAGTAGGAACGGCTACAGTCAAGTGTTGACTATATAAGACCATGGATTTTTTAAGATTATGAAAAAAAATCAGATGGAGAAAACTGTTATTGGTAAACGTGTTTTTCAAAATAAACAACACATATAATTTTCAGTTAGACGCCAAGCAGTCCAAGCAGTTAAAAAAACACACTGCTTGGAGAAAACACTGCTTGCTTGCTTGCAGTGAGCGCAGTGCAAATCTATATAAAACGTTGAATAAGCAAATTTTCAGCGATCGTTTAGGTGGTGATAGTTATCATACACACCAAAACTGAATACTATAGCTTTATTATTTATACAGACGGACAATGCGTTTGTTTTCGATTTATTGATTAAATTTAAATAATGCAAACGTTTTCAGAAATATATATAAGATACGAAATACGCATGGCAAACATTACATAAGATTAATAAGCGAAAGTTTATTTACATTTCTACATCAACTTTCGAGAAAACCAATATAAATGTGCGTTACATTCATTTGAATTCAAATCTTACGCGCTGAAACCGAAAATCAACTGTTTCACAACACTATTTTATCGATGCGTCATGTCATATGCTGCCGCAAACCAGAAAAACAAGTACTTATTACCTGTAGTATCGATACTTCGATAGAACACAAATGGCGCGCACTTTGCCGTGCATAAATGCAACAAAATTGCAACAAATAAGAATAATAAAAAATAAAAATTCATTTCACACATACTCGGCAAGCAAAATACCTTAAAAACACATTTCTTGTGCCATTCGATATTTGAATTCATCATCTCCCCACAAAGAAATATCGATATGTCATCGAAGTCGCTAACAAATCTCTCACTTATTATAAGCACGTTGACTCTGAGTCGGGTAAAAAATTAAAGAAATTTTTAGTTGAACATAGAACATAATGATGTTATCAAAATTATACATTTGCTAAAACGTGCAATATAGACAAGAGTTGTAATTACATTTCGTTTATACAAAATTCTAGAAATCCACAGGACAGGAGGCAAAGCAACGCAACGCAACGCTCAGGCAAGCCAACGCAATTTTTTTTTTTCGCTGGCGTGCAGAAAGAAAATACAAAGTACACACGCAAAAAGAAGAAACAGTTGCTGACGCAAAAAGCGTAGAGAGCGTTAAAAAAAAGAAGAAAAAAGCGTTGAACGAGAACTAAGTTTTTGCTACTGCTGCTGCGGATGGAAGACGTCATTGAGATTAGCGACAGCGAACGCGAGGAATCCTGTAACAATTCGGACATGGAAGTGGAGATGCAGGATGTGAAGCCCGATGTTGAAGAGATTGTGCCCAAGGACGCGGCAACGTGAGTAACAACACCCCATCCCATCCATTCACAATGAGTGTTGCCCCTGTCGACGAGCCAAATAATGAGAAACGGCAAATGATAACAACAAAATAAATACACACACAAACAAGCCCACGCACACATACATTCAAAATGCGGAAGGTGCCTTTGTGCGCGTGCTTGTATGTGTGTGTATTTTTTATTGTGTTTCATCACAGATTGCACTTCTACATATCCATTATCTGCACTGTGTAGGGTATGCTAGGTGGTTAGGCATGGAAAAATACCAACAACATTATAGATCAAGTACACTCTCTATTGCGTATATAGCGCTTTCAAGGTATACACGATTTCTATCGATTCGCACAATAAGCTGACCTTACCTTGACATAAGTAAAGCCGACGCTCGATCGATTGATCGCTCAATGGCATGTCTAATGGGTAGTATATTTCTCTTGAGTTATGCTAGGTATCTCCCAGTCGTGCGCACTTCAAAGTTCTTTGTGCTTTTCAAACGCCTCGCACTCTGTGCGACGCCCTAGTACAACAGGTTCCCCTCCCCCGTCACCGTTCTTACCTTCCACACTTGATTAACATGTTGTCTGCGTTGAATAGCTTTTGAAATAGAATCGAATTATATACATATTCATTTACTGTTTATAATATTAACAAATCAATCTTTGCTTTCTATGGCCTTCTTTCAAAAACCCACAAATGTCGCTTGGTTTCGATTTACCTGTCTACATACGAAAAACAAAATTTTAGTTTTAAGTACTTGTACGAGAAAACTCAATTGTTTTTTATACGAGGTTATTCCAAACAAATTGTGGAATATATAATACACGAGCGTTAGCAAAGAGCATCGAGAATTTGACGAAAAGCAGAAGTTCATGCTGTTTACTCTGGGATTATCCCAAGAAAAGGTGTTCGAAAAAGATTCAATACACACACACACGAGTTTGCAGAAGGATAATTAAATATGATATAGTAAGTTCGATGAGATATAAAGATCTTTAGCTTGATCTTGGGCCTTCCAACATCTTCTATCTGGGGATCCCCAACATCTATCTTGGGATTCCCCACCCCTTACCCCTAATTACAGCTAACTTGATCAACGCTTCTTTCCAAAACTTTAATATATCTATCTCTCTCTCTCTGTTCCCCTTTAGCATTGCTGAAGAGAAGAAAAAACTTGGAAATGACCAATACAAGGCTCAAAACTATCAGAGCGCACTGAAACTATATTCGGATGCCATCTGTCTGTGTCCGGATTCCGCTGCCTATTATGGCAATCGCGCTGCATGCTACATGATGTTGCTCAATTATAACAGTGCCCTAACCGATGCCCGCCATGCCATACGTCTGGATCCGAGCTTTGAGAAGGCCTATGTACGTATTGCCAAATGTTGTCTGGCACTCGGTGATGTTATTGGCACCGAGCAGGCTGTGAAGGCCATTGCCGAGTTGGATTCGCAGAGCACAGCCGTCAGTGCGGAACAGCAATCGTTGCAAAAGCTACGCCAATTGGAAACCACCGTACAGAGCAACTACGACACACAGGCATATCGCAATGTGGTCTACTACTTGGACAGTGCCCTAAAGATAGCTCCAGCCTGCTTGCGGTAAGTGTGGCAAACAAATTTGGCGAGTTTCGGGTTTTATCAATTGCTAATGTGAAATATCTTACACTCTCTCGCTCCGTGCAGCTATCGTTTGCTCAAAGCCGAGTGTCTGGCCTATTTGGGTCGTTGCGATGAGGCACTGGACATTGCGGTGGGTGTAATGAAACTGGATAGCACCTCGGCGGATGCAATCTTTGTGCGTGGCCTTTGTCTATACTATACGGATAATCTGGAGAAGGGTATACTGCATTTTGAGCGTGCCCTACAGCTGGATCCCGATCATCAGAAGTCAAAGCGCATGCGTAGCAAGTGCAAACAGCTCAAGGAGATGAAGGAAAATGGCAATATGTTATTCAAATCGGGACGTTATCGTGAGGCGCATGTTATCTATACGGACGCGCTCAAAATTGATGAGCACAATAAGGATATTAACTCGAAGCTGCTATATAATCGTGCTCTGGTCAATACACGCATCGGATCGCTGCGCGAGGCAATTGTCGACTGTAATCGTGTGCTGGAATTGAACTCACAGTATCTGAAGGCTTTGCTATTGCGTGCACGTTGTAACAATGATCTGGAGAAGTTCGAGGAGGCGGTGGCAGACTATGAGACAGCGTTGCAGCAGGAGAAGACGCCGGAGATTAAGCGATTGTTGCGTGATGCCAAGTTCGCATTGAAGAAGTCAAAGCGTAAGGATTACTACAAGATCTTGAGTATACCGCGCAGTGCCAGCGAGGATGAAATCAAGAAGGCATATCGCAAGAAGGCACTGGTCCATCATCCCGATAGGCATGCCGGCAGCAGTGCCGAGAATCGCAAAGAGGAGGAGCTCAAGTTTAAGGAAATTGGCGAGGCATATGCCATACTCTCAGATGCGCGAAAGAAGGCACGCTACGACAGCGGACAGGACATTGAGGAGCAGGAGCAAGGTGAGGCAGACACCATGAAATATCAAATCTAAGCTTTGAAGATCTAATCTCTCTCTCTCTTCCACAGCCGACTTCGACCCCAATCAAATGTTCCGTTCGTTCTTCCAGTTTGGTGGCGGTCGCAATGCCTCCTTCGATATGTACTAGACTCTGCCACAGACAACAGTGAGATAGAAAGAGAGAGAGAGAGCGCACAGCAAAGAGTGGAGACTTCCTTTTGACCTTTCAACTCTGATCTGTTCCAAACCAATCAACACCCATCATTGCCAGAGAGATTTACGCTAACTAAATAATGCACAACAAACCGAACAGTTTATACACCTCAATTTGTTTTGTTGCCAAAACTTCCATACACACACTCAAACACACACACACACACACAAAGAAGAGCCTCCCCCCCGCCCAAAAGAAAAACTTCCGACATACATCATCAAGCCAGTTGTACGATCATATAACTAGTTATATTATTGTTCCTTTTTTTTGGCGTGTTTTGCTTTATCCAACAATTTTTTTTTTTTTGGCAAATATAAATAAATTGTATAAATAACCCAAAATTCCCACTCTAGCCGCAGATCACCCTCACCTTCACCTGTATGCGTGCGTGTGTGTGTGTGTGCATGCGTGTGCGAGTGTTTGCGGGTGTGCGTGTATTAGTAAGTTAGTCAGCGTCTAATCGGAACAGAAGAAGTTGATGATTGACCTAGAATTAAATTCCATCAAAGCCTTCAATGTACTAACACAATTTTTTTTAAGCAGCTTCATAAGTTTAAATTCTTAGGTTACAACAAAAAAAAAGAGAGAAAAAACATTACAGTTTAAACAAATTAAAAAGAACTAATGAAATCATGTTTTTGTTTTGATTAGCAAGAAATAAAAACACAAGTTTTAAACTAGCAAAGAGTCGGCATTTTTTCCTCATATAAAATGGAATGTGCATTTTTTGCTTAATTTCGAAGAATTTTGAAATTAATTCGTGGAAATCAAAACAAGTTTCTGTGTCCAAGCCAGTGTTGTCGAGTCAGCTTTTAACCGCCTGCAGGTTGTGTTTGGTATTTTGGTATAATTTAGTACGTTTTTAAGTGGCCTGCGTACCATCGATAGCGCTGCCATCGATACCTTGATGCGTTTTGGTATTTTTTTGGTATAAACGCAGTGTTTATTTATTTTGCAAAGGAATTAGTTAAAAAATTGATCCGTAAGCAGTTGACAGCGACTAACCTGTTTGTCTTCTTTTGTGCACCTGCATTTCAGCCCTGAAGTAGGCAATGAAATATTTGAATTATTTACACGGGCTATCGACAGCTGGCGATAGGCAACTCGATAGTTGAGTTCACACACGAAACAGCTGTTTGTCGAACTGCCACCACCAGCAGCATTCGTCAAGTCAGCTGCAGATGAGCGTTTCGCGCTGCCTGCGGTTTTAAAAGGTGAGAAGAAAGCTTTTTATACCATTCGACCATTGAAAATGCTCAAAAGAGGGTATACTTAGCGTGTGCAAATGTATGTAACAAGCAGAGGGAGGCGTGGCAGACCCCACGAAGTATATATATGCTTGCTCAGTATCACTAGCCAAGTCGATCGAGCCATGTCCGTCTGTTCGTCACGCGTCTGTATGAACACACATATCTCAGCTATTATAAGAGCTAGAGACACCAATTTTGGCATGAAGGTGTATAAACATCACAAGCTCCTGAAGTTTTTTTCAAATTTGAGGTGCCACGCCCACCGCCTCTAAAAATTGTTAAATAAATTTTTAAGTTAGCTTTGTGACGAAAGTATTAAAGTTTCAACGTTCTACTTTAACACACATATAGATTTATACTATATGCATATATATTTCAAATTTCAAGCTGATCGGATTATAAACACAAAAGTTATTGACGTCATCGTCGCGATGCTTCGATTCAGCCGTAGCGTGTGTTAAGCTGATTGCTATGACTTTTCATATGTAGATGGCGCTTTTTAAGAATAGATCAAATTTAAACATTAGCTGCACTCGTGCAGAGGAAATAAAAGTGATAATTTCTTTCGAAGCTGGGCGCATGGTATCTTACAGTCAGGTGCGCTCGACTGTAGCTCTCCTTACCTGTTATTTATAGTGTTTTATATTTAGTATATTATATATTTATGCAAGTAACTTTTGTAATGCAAAAATTCCATGAAAAAATCTCCGTTTCATTTGATGTTTATTCTTTTGCTCTGCTTTGCATAATAAATAAAACTACATTAATATTACGCAATAATAATAGTTATGTACTTAAAACACACACGTATGCCTAATAAAAAAAAAAATGTACAATTTTCTTTATTTAATAATAGTGTATTTTGTGGTTTGTTTGTTGACTCTGCATATAGTTGGTTTCTTTTCCCCTTCATTCTTTAGTTTTCTTCATTTATTTTCTTTAGGTATTTCCTTCGTTTCTTTCCTTAAACAATTAGTGACGACATGCATAATTTCTCAGTTATACATTATACATATACATATATATATATATATTGACATATACATTATAAAATAACGTTACATTTGTTTACTTGTTGTTGTTGTTTTTGTTGGTTGGTTTCAGTTTCTCAGTTTCCTTCAATTTGATTGGTGTTTTTTTTTTTTTGTAAGTTGACGACCAGACTTAGATGACTACGAAAACATTTCTGTTTCAAAATAAGGTACAGTGATATTGAATTTACACATACATATCAAAATAAAAAAAATATATATATAGATCTATATACATTTACATACATATTACACATATATATATATAGGTGTGTTTTTGTTTATACATATATTATATATTTATTGATTTAGTTTTTTTTTTACCCTTGGCGTCCAAAGGAAGTCAAGTTGCTTTGTTGTCGCAGGCTTGAAGCCCCACGATTTTTCAGCCGTCCAATATATGTATAACGGCATTTTTTGTCTTTCGTAATTTTGGCGCCCAAATATATGTCTGGAGGAGTCTCTTTATAGCTTAACCGATTCAGTTGGTGTATTCTCAAATGGGTATACAGGATGGATTTCATCTTCCTTTCCGGCAATGGCAAACATGGCAAATGCATTCAAGCAGAGTCTATGGATATCTAGAATATCTAGTTTGTATATATGTATGCACAAAGGTTGCGTTTGTTTTTTTTTTTTTGTATTTTCATAAGTAATACTGAGATTCTCTCTGAATTAGATGTCTCAGGGTATTTCCCGTACCGAACTGTAAAAAGTATCTAGAGTTTGCTACAATTCTGAACCGCAAGAGTTCCAAACTAAACTTTCGAAATTGAACTATCGTATATATTCGTGTACTATCGGGTTCAGTAAATAAAAGCTAAACTGGATAAGAGAATTTTCCGCTAAATTTTCAATGCACTTTTTGGCTTTGAAAGCTTTAATAATATTCCCACTTTCGGAAACTAAACTCAGCTTCAAGCTAACCTCAAAAATAATATATATATACACTTGTAGCTCCTTCCCCTACGTTTTGGACCTTGTTTTGGGACATCTAATAAATAATTGTACTGTTTGTTGTAGTTCTTGTTGTTTGTTTGTTTACCTACAATGGAATTTGATTGCATCTATTTGCCATGTTGCTGCTCCCAGTAGTAGTTGCTGCTCCTCCCCCCCTAACGAACTTGTTCAATCTTGTCGTCCACTTTGGCAGTCGCGGCTGCTGCTGCCACATGGGTCACTTCGGTTGAATGCGCGCCGTACGCTCCAGTTCATTGAATTGGCCAAAGAAGAGCACCTCACTGATTAGCTTCTCGGCAATGATGCGCTGCGTGCGATCCATGGTGCGCAGTTTCATGGACACATTCGATCCAATGAAATCGCAATCGTCGCGATTGAGACTCTCCGCATAGATGGCTGCAGCTGCCGCTGCCGCTGAGCTGGCATCCTGTGCTGAAACGCTGCTTTTAATGTGACCCGGAGATGCTGCCAAATCGGTTGCCTCATCATCGTTTTCCACGTCGGCATCCGCATCCGGATCGGACATGCTCTCTCTGGAGCTAAGCAGTGTATTCATAAGCAGGTGACCGGCACTGGAGCCGGCGGTCAATTTGCGCATATTCAGTGGCATCGATACCGCCGCTGCTGCCGCTGCCGCGGCCAAGTGTTGAGCACTGCTACTCCTGGGGGGCAGTACGAAACCACCGAAACCCGTTGCCTGCTGCGCCTTGGCCTGTGCCACACGCAAGTCCTGTGCCATATCCAATTGCAAACGACTCTCCGGATCACCAGCTGAGCCATAGGAACGATGTGATTCAGGTGGAGCTGGCACCTCGCCAACTGCACCTGCTCCTCCTCCTCCTCCGCCTGCACCTGGCACGCCGCCCGCAACCGATGGCGGTGCATGAAAGTAATCGACTAGCTCCTGTTTAATGTCCAGCTCATCCTGTCGTCCATGCACATGATGTGCATGTGCATGTGCATGATGTTGCAGGGCCTGATGACTGAGATGATGCAGTTGCTCGTGTGCCTGACGCGGTGTAGCAGCACGTGCCGAAACGGGACTCGATTGCAATAGATGATTCTTGTGCGCTTCGTGCATGTTTGTATTGGTATTGGGTATGGGACTTGAACCGGATTCACTTAGCGTGGCAGAACCAGCTGGTCCAGTGGTTGGACCATTAGCGGGATCTATATCATCATGCTGCGCTCTACCGTCCACCATGCCGCCTCCACCTGGTCCCGCATTTGAGTAGAGCGGCGAACGACGTTCCACCTTGGCTGCCAATTGCCCTAGCGCTGCCGCAGCTGCCTCATCCCGATTGAGATTATCCTCGTTGTCCGAGGTGTCTATAGTTTTGTGTGGACTCTGCTGGAATTCGCTGCTGCTGCTGCCACCGCCGCCACCTGAATAGGACATGCCACCTGCTCCGCCTACTCCACCTCCTGCCGCATATGACATAGGCATAGGAACGCGTAGCTGCTGCTGTTGTTGTTGTTGTTGCTGCTGTTGTTGAGCCAAGGCAGCCGCTTCGCCCCCGCCGCCGCCAGGGTTGCCTATCGGCGGTGAGTACTGACCCGTTGTATTCCAATTGTCCAGCGTTTGGCTGTTCGCTATGAGCATGGGTATATTGAGGCCCATCTGAAAGGATTGAAAAGAAATAAACAATGGGAAATATTATAAAGGGGAAATTTTATCATAAGGATTTTCTCTCTCACAAACAACAAGAGAGTGAAAAAAGAGAGAGTGAATTGCACGCGCCAACAGAGCATGCGCAAAAGTAGCCGCTAGATGTCGCTTATTCTAGTACAAGTTCTAAGTTACATTTTAGCATAATTTAGTACAGTTTTTGTTGCTCTTGCTGCCTCTGCCTCTGCCGCTGCTCCTCCAGCTGTTGCGTATCTGCTGCTGCTGCCATAAGGCATTTTGTGTTGATTTTCGCCAATTTTTCTTTTAATAAATACAGGAAGAATTATTCACGTACTGCTCTCGCTCTCTTTCACTCACACTCGCTCTCTCCACAAACACACACAATGCGACACACGATGCGCCGCGACGCGATGACAACGACAACACAACTCACATTGTCGAAAAAATTCTAGCTGCGCAGTAAGTTTTAAAAACATACAGCCAGACCGACGGCGACGGCGGCGGCGGCGGAGAGAGAGAGCTAGGGAGAGCGAGAGGAAAGTGTGGCCGACCGCAAAACAAAATACAAACATGCTTACATACATACATACGTACATTCAGTTGTGCGTTATTGGCAAACGTGCGTATGCGTGTGCTTGTGGGTGTGTGTGTGTGTGTGCGTGCGTGTTTGGGTATTTAAAGAGAGCCGCGCAAGTGAGTACGTGCGTGCGCGTGTGTGTGATTGTGCAGGCGCGTAAGAGTTGAAATTTTAAAGTTTGCATATTGAAATTTCTTATTGGACTTGTGAAAATGCCAACCGACTAACGAAGAGAGAGTGCAAGAGACTGAGACTGAGAGAGAGCGCGCGCACCGTCGTACCAAGCGATGACGATTGGGAGCCATTAAAAATTGACAACCTACCCCACAGTGCTGTGGCTCGCGGTCACACACAAGTGCGATCAGTGTGCTCTCTCACTCTGACTGGCAATTACTCTCGCTCTCAGTAAACGTGTGTGACGACGATGACTCGCCGCCTCTGCTGGCGCCTAGAACTTTCAAAAAATCACAATAACAACGACACAACAACAACAGCAGCAGCGGCAGCAGCGGCAGCAGCAAGGGCAACGGCAAACGGGAACTGGCGAGTGCCGTTCGGTCGCGTTGTTGTTGTTATTATTTTTTAGTTGGCTCCTTCCCACTTTATTTGTTATTGTTTTTGCAGCTGCTTTTGCTGTTTGTGCACAAATGCATATGGATGCATGTAAGTAATGTATACACACACACACACACACACACGGATGTACGTGTGGAAGCATTAAGAATATGCACAAATGTGTTTGTCGGCATGTTTTTTGTTCGCTAAGACAAATAAACAACTGTAAATATGTACCTATGTATGTGTGTATGTATTTATTTATGTTTCTCTGTGTGTGTGTGTGTGTGTGCAAGATCTTTATACATGCAAAGAGACAAGCGAGTGAACTGCGGTCGGGTATAACCCGTAAGCAAAGCAGAAAAGTTGCTAACCCAAGTCGTATGTGAAATACCCATTACTCAGCTTTTTTTAAATTTTCCACACACACACACACACACACACAGCCAACCGTAGGTAATCGACGCCGTTGACGCGTCGCGACGCACGTCACTCATGCGACGACCTCTGGCTGTCTTCACTTAAAAAAAAAATCTATAAGCATTATGATTTGACTAATCTAATGACTTTCGCTTTTCCCCACACCAGCTGATATCTATACTGATTAGTTCCGGCTAATAATGCTGATTGGGCAAATACAATTTATATAGAGTTGGGGTTCCCGCCTCTTGCCAGCTAAAATGCCCTTGCTGATGACGAGAACAACAGTCAGTCACACACACACACACACACACACAACTTACACGTTCTAGCAGCAAGAAAAATGCCAAATTCTTGCATAACTTTCGCAACAACAACAAATTGCAGACCTTACTCCACCTGCCGCCCACCTTTGGCTCTTCTCATCTTACCTACCACTACCACAGCTTACGCTACTCCACTCCACCTCACCTCACCTCACCTCAGCTTACCTTACCTCACCACACCACAAAGCTCGAAGTTCCAGCACTGCGTGCACAGCTAAATAACTTTGCAATGAACAAGTAAACAAAAACAAACGCTGACGTTGCAGTCGCTGTCGCTGTCGCAGTCGCAGTCGCAGTCGCAGCGCACACAACCTGCTTCGCGCTGCTTATTTGCCTTGCACTTTTCCCCAGACCTCAGGAGAAGAGTCGCAGCAGAGCAGCACGGCAGCAGCGCAGCAGCGCAGCGCGCGGGCAGACATTTAATAAAAGCGCATGCAAGAGAGAAAACAAAACCACGCGAGTTACAGCAACAACAACAACAGCAGCAGCAGCACCGCAGCCACAATAGTTGCAATTGCTCCAGCTACGCCAGCAGCAGCAACAACAACAATAGGAAACACATTTTATAAACACAAACAAACTAAAAGAGAAGCAAGCACTGGAATACCAAATGAGTGCAGGGCCGCGCGAAACGGTATCAAAACGTAGTCTGCTGCTGCTGCTGCTGCTGCCGCTGTCTCTGCGCTGCCGCCCCATTTGTGTCGACGACGTCAGCGTCAGCGTCACCAGCGCCAGCGCCAAACCACAACACACTGCGAGAGGCCAGCAGAAGAGGAAAAACAAAAACAACATGGCTGTCTTCTGTCTTACTGTTGTTATTTGCGCTGTCTTCAAGAAAATAATGCAGGAAAGTAATTGTAACAAAGAAAATTACAGCGCACTAGCGCAACTCGCACTGCAAATACCCTGTAGGACATGTTAAGAAAATAAGTCAGAATATTTAATAAAATCTAGATAAAACCCCCAATTTGCAAATATTACAGGGTATTAAAAACAAAGGTGTATGAAAGTGCGTCAAGTTGATCAACACATCGCAGCCACCTCTCAAATATTAATATTATTACAGCATGTACAATTTATTTTCCGCAAAACAACAGCACAACTGCAACAACAAAACAACAACAACAACAACAGTACCCAGTGATTTCCATTTTATTTCGAAAACAACAAGGCAGCGCCAGCGCCAGCGCAGCACAGAAGAGAACAAGTGAAAAGTGCAGAGCCAACGCCGTCACGGAATAAAAACAAAAAGCGTATAACGAAAACAAACGAATCATTGTGATTCCTCACAAATTTACACACGCACATCACATGTATGTATGTATGTCTGCATGTATGTATGTATGTCTGCATGTATGTATGTATGTCTGCATGTGTTTGTCTGCTTTGGCAACCCTACGTTTGTTTGTACGCATGCCAGTGTGTGTGTGTGTGTGTGTGTGTGCATGCGTGCAAATACAAATGTATGTTCACACACACACACACACACACACGGGCGGGCGGGCAACTACTCATTACAAGAACAACAACAACGCGGCATGCTGGCAAGTTCTACGCGCATTTCGCCGTGCAAAACAAACATTTCATCACAGACAAAAACAGAAATATCAGAGGCACCGTTCGTTCGCCGCGCTCTCTCTCTCTCTCTTTCGCTCTCTCTCTCCCCGTTACTCACTCATAACCTTGTAAGCTTGCGTGCCTGGCGCGACAAAACAAATACATAAAAACACAAAACGCACACAAACACATGTATGTACGTGTGTATGTAAATATACTGATATTTACATACAGATTCTCTCAGCAGCGCCGCAGCGCAGCGCAGAGCAGAGCAGCGCAGCGCAGCTCAGCTCAGGCCAATGCCTCGTCGCACGAGAAGCGAATTCTTAGAAAAATGTATGCGTAAAATTTTTAATTCTGTTTTGGCCGTTAAAAACAACGTACACACACACACACACACACCTACAAACAAGCACATACACGTGTGTTTGTATGACAAACAACGAACTCGACTCTCTGATTGGCATGTGCGTGCGTGTGTGTGTGTCTGTTTGAGAGCGATGGCAAGTGTTCTCTTGCTCTCTTAAAACAGCAAGTCACTAGCGCACATGGCGCTTTGGTGTCAGCGACGGCGGCGGCGGCGGCGCTCTCAGTTGACGGTCAAAGCACAGTTATACAAAAGAGTTACCTTTGCGCTTGTTTATGCCCTTTTTAGGATGTGATTACATTTTTTTTTTTCGATAGGTGCGTGTGCACTTTACCACAACAGCTGAGAGAGAGAGAGAGCGCGCGTTAGTGATGCGCAACTGCAAACAGTTTGCGACAGTTCTAGAGTTGTCTTTGAATTTGTATTGCGTGCTTTCGCTGGATTAATTAATTAAATTAATATTAATTTCTTTCTGTTAATTTTATGATACCACGCAGTTGCAGTTGTAATGCAAAACACAATAGAATATAGAATATAGAGTGAGAACAGCTAAACAAATCGCCAGCACGATCGCGCCAACAACAAAATATAGCGTAGGTCGTCTATTTTAATTCGTTCGATATATTGTTTTCTATTGTTTTCCTTTGTGTCTGTGTGTGTGTGGTTTTGTATAAATATAGTACTTGGACGCAGACATATCAGAGGGGCGGGAGGGCACAATCTATCAACAAATTAAGTAGGGGTAATTCTAATTATTACAAGACTATGACTTGCAAGAAACAAAAGCTCAACACTAAGATACCCTACGCGCAACTGTGAAAAACCGTTGCAACATGAATAACTTCTGTGTTTATTGTTCGATCGGATTGTTATTTGGGGAATATATTTATAGTGCAATTATCTATATTCATACCAAAGCAGAAATCTGTAACTTTAATACTTCTCCTGATAATCGTAAATTATCGATTTGCGTGGGCGGTGGGCGTGGCATCAAAAATTGAAAATAAACACGATCTAACTATGATATACAGGAACCATCATGTGAAATTTGGTGTCTTTAGCTTTTGTAATAGCTGAGATCTAGACGTTCCTACAGACAGACAGACGGACATGGCTTAATCAACTCGGCTGCTGATCCTGAGTCATACATTTGCACAAACTTAGTATACCCGCTTTTGAACATTTTCAATGGTCGAATGGTATAATTATGTCAAAAGCAGCATGACTAAAATTTAGACTAAAGACCTAACGATATCTCGTTACTACTAGGGAACTCTTAACTAGATACAATCTAATAGTTGACTTACCGCTCCAAAATATTTGAGTTCTTTGGTCTTGATGCGTCTATGTTGCGATCCAGGCATGGTTAATGTGCCACCTCCGCCTCCTGCTCCTCCGCCGCCGCCGCCGCAGCCAATGGAACCTGTTGCACCACCATTTGCCGCTGCCGCTATGGTACTACTCTCATAGGCAGCGGCAGCAACTGCCGCAGAGGCCAGGCCATTGAGTCCATTGTGCGTCGAGCTGGTTGAAGACGAAGATGCAGCGACGCCGCCAACACCCACAATACCGCCGCTACTGGGTAACCCGCTGAGACTGCCACCGCCGGCTTCCATGAAATCGAAACGCTTGAAAGCATACCACTTGGACGGATTGGGCTGTATGCCCTGATAGATCTTCACAAACATCTTGTGCTTCTCGCGACGATATTGTGTGAGTAGCACGTTCATCTTGCGCTCCACCTCGGCCTTGCTGCAACCAAACCGATCGGCAATCTCGGACCAGGCGCGAAAGCGACACAACTTATCCTTGTACTTGGGATCGGCACGATTCCATAGCTCCGTATGGCAACGATACTGTTCGATTAGCTCCAATGCATCATCGTTGGTCCATTCCATGATTTTGGCTGAACTCTCGAGGCTACCAACCGAACCGTTAGCTATGGCAATTTCCACCTCAATTGTAGAAGAGGGATTTGGTAGCGGGATGATATGATGATGTGAAGGATTTAGTTGCTGTTGCTGCTGCTGCTGCTGGAACTGTCGATGTTGCTGCTGTTGCTGTTGTTGTTGCTCTGCTGTTGCTGCTGCAACGTTGTCTGTATGGTTGGGGATGTTCATTTGCTATCTCGCTCGCTCTGCACTCGGCACTTTTTGTCGTCGACTCTTCGGTGGGTTTTGCTAATGTTTAGTAGAAGCTGAAGCTGAGCTCTTTTGGCAGTTACTCGCATCGGATGATAATGTTGTTGATATATTCTTTTTCGACTTTCTTTTGTTTGCACCTTCGTTTCTTCTCTGTCTCTGTCTTTAGTTCTCATGATTTAGGAATGTCACGCGAAATGCACATAATTAACATCGATTTGAATTAGTTCTTGATAACTTGTACTTGGCATTCGTCTCTCTGATGTGAGATAAATAATAAAATATTCGTTTAGTAATCGGAGTTTGATTAATTGTATGAATTATTGGCATCAACTACTAGATAAAGGAAATAGCAAATTGTTTGAATTTACAGGGTATCTAAGAGTTAAATATACTGTTTCTATACTATTTCTTTGCAATGACTTATAAAATATTGTAATTTGAAGCAATTATCGTCATCAACTATCGAACGATAAGCGATTATTGTGACACTACAGGGTATCTGACAGTCTAGTGCGCTTGCACTTAGCTTTCTTTCACTGTCTGACTAAACATTTGCCCGATGATTCATTAAACATCGTCATTGCATGACATTATCGATATCAATTATCGAACGATAAACGATTATCATTAAAATAAAGGGTATCTGGCAGTCTATCTATCTTGCGTTTAGCTATCTTTGCTGTCTAACTAAACATTTCTCTGATGATTCATCGAACATCGTCATTTCAAGCCAACATTTCAAGCCACAACTATCGCATGATATACGATTATTACAGCTATAGGGTATCTAGCAGTCCAGTGCTCTGGCATTTAGCTTTCTTTTCCCGTCTGACTAAACATTTGCTCGATGATTCATCAAACATTGTCGTCGACGTCGTCTTCTGATCAAACAATACGCTTGTGCCACATTAAAAGCTAATGCGATAGTGAATTGCAACGTCTTAAGCAATTGTCATAACATGTGAACACACACACATTCACACGCATACACACACAGAAAAGTCTAGACCATTCGTCTGTGAAAGTGACACAGCAATTTTCTTTGGCATGGATTACCCCATTCGTTGCTGAAATGTCGCAATATTGGCAAGAAAATGCATCAGACACAAAAGAAATTCATGAATCCTAGCGGCAACAACAACAAAAACATCGATAACAGCAAAGAGCGCGCGCAGCGACTCACAATAGACGGAAGCTAGTACAAGGCGCAGTCACACACACACACACACATGCACAACAAGCGCAAGGCACACGCGCTTTCATGCCAACAAACTGCGCGGTGAGCTAAAACGTCTCTCTTTTCCCCTCTCTCTCTCTTTCTGTGTGCGTGTGACTCTCAGTGTCCGTGCGCGCGTGTGTGTGTGTCTGTGCAAACAGACAAGTGTAGTGTAAGAATGTATGTAGGCATCTCGCTTTCACATCAATATTTGTCGCCCGATTTGCTTCCTGGTCACTTGCTGTGTTTAGTTCGCTTTGTTGTGCACACACACACGCACGCACACACACACACACACACGCTTAGCACATATTACACACTTAATAAACGATTTGTAATTTTGCGCAGGAATTAAATGTTGTTGTTGCTGCTGCTGCTGCTGCGCAAACAGCTAAATGCCAAAGAGATAATACGAAAGAGCAAATGGGAAGAGAGAGTGAGAGTCAGAGGCAGAGAGAGCGCGCAATGAGTGCGTGTGCCTGCCGCGAGGGAAGTTTGAATTTGTAATAGAAACTTGATTTGTTTTGTTCCTTCTTCGAAAATTGTTGCGACATTTCTGATTGTTGTTGTTCTTGTGGTTGTATTAAAAAAATAACAAAAAAAAAAAAAAAACTTGTTTGTGCGTGTGACGCATATTTTGTTTCCAGAAAATTCATTAATAAAAGCGCAAGGTAAATGCTTTGCAAAGGTTTTCAATTAAGCGTAAATTTTGTTAACTGGAATTAGTTGTTATTTTTCTTTTCTTTCAATTCTTGCATTCTTCTTGTTTGGCCTTGTTTTTTTTTGGGCTTCATAGCACAGTTTTGTGGGGGATTTTACGGCGAATTTTGTGGTCACTTTATGTTGGGGAATTACGCTAATGTTGTTGTTTTTGTTGTTGCTTTTTGTTTTGGTTAATTGCACGAATTTATATAGAATTTCATGGGGGTTTTCCCAAAATTCAAAAGAAATTTATTCGCTTGTTGTTGTTGTTAAATTGATAACACAATTTGTGTGATTTATGAAATTTATTTGAAATCTTTTACGTCACACACAATTATTAACGCTGGCTAATTTGTTATTGTTAATTCGCACATTCAGTTAAAAAAACAAAAAAAAAAATACATCGCACATATGTAACAAACGCCAGTTGTTTTTGTATTCTTTGGTAATTTTCGAAAATAAATAATAAGCCACACACACACACACAGACAAAAAAAATTAAACAACAACGCAAAAAGTAAACATAAAAATCAGATCGAGAAACTTAAAAATACTTTTCAAGGAGCGAGCGCCGCGTTAAAAAAAAAAAATAAAAAAACACTTTAAACAGACACACGCACACACATATGTAGAGAGCGGGGCGGGAGGCGGGGTCAGCAAGTAAACTAAATAATTTAAATAAACATTTAAAAAAAGCTTTTGCGTACTTTTTTTTTTTATTTTACGTTTTTGCTATTTTTGGATTTCTCATTGCACTTTAATTTCGAAAACATTATTCAGAAATTTTGTAATTAATTTATTTATTTATTTCCTTGCTCGATGCTTGTTATCAAACAACAAGCCAAAGACCTTGCGATATTACCGTTACCGTTAGCATTTGCTTTCGCGCGCGCTCAAAAACGTTTTCTGTAGAATTTCTTCGCCGCGTTCTGCGTGCCTGAGAGAGTGTGAACTGTGCGTCGCTTTTTCCCGACAAACACTGACAAACCTATTGAAATCGATTTGTAACGAACCCACAACCAACTACTACGACGACGACGACAACGGCAACGGCGACGGTGACGGTGACGACGACTGCGACAGAGACGTAGACGTAGACGGAGACGGAGACCGCGACGCGTCGCTGACCGGGTTGCGTATTGAAATGAAATTTCTCGTTGGACATTTGAATGAATTGAGCACAACGCACGAACACACACACACACGCACACAACGAGACTGGCGCGCAGAGGCACAGACGCAAACAGAGGCAATACATATGCAGGCGCTCTGGCACACAGTCATTGCGCTGCGACGTACGTACGTGTACGTGTACACACATATACATACATAGAGAATGCGAAGGCAGCAAGCAGCGAGCAGCGGCGACGTTGGCATCTGCAGCGGCAGAGCAGCCAACTTTAGTAAACAGTTGTTTCGTGGAAAAACAAGCCGAACATCATTATGAAGTTGCTGTTGTGAAATTGTACGGTGCTTTGTCATGCTTAAAAAACAACAACACCGTACGATCTGAGTACGCGCCAAAACACAAAAACGAGGGCAGCTCGCACAGTTGTGGCAATGAGTTGAAGGAGAAGCGACAAGACAAGTGACAATCGAATTGGTATAAAGATTTACTAAATTTATGAAATTAATGGATTGGTTTTAATTTATTTAGTACTCAAAATAATTTAAACAAATTATTTAATAAAATAAAAGTTTAAATTAAACATTTTAAGGAACATAAAATTATTTAAAAATTTATATTTATATAATTCAACTGGGACAAAAACAAACTAAACCAACTTTTAATATTAAAAAGTAATTTTAAAAAATTCTTTAATAATATAAAAATTTAAATTTAACATTTTAAAGAACAATAAATTAATGAAAAATTCATATTTATATAATTAAACTGGGATAAAAACAAACCAAATCAAAAATTTTTTTGCATAAAATTGGAAAAAGCCCATGAAGAACTCAATCAAATCAGAATAATTATAAATGTTTATATATAAAAAAAAATTATAAAAAATTTAATACGCATTAAAATATAAACACACAAAAAAAATATATGTTAAATATTTTACTTTCAGTTTTTAATATCATTCGATTGTTATAGTCGACATTAAATAAATAAAATAAGTTGACCTAGATTTATGTGCGTAAGTGTATTATGAATTATGTATAATTCGCATACATGCATTCCCATATGTATAGTTATTTGCCCACTCACTTTCCCACAACTCATTGAGCTGCCCTCGCATAAATGCTCGCTGCTTCTTAGCACCAACACATGCGCAGCGAGTCAAACAAACAAATAAAATGTGAAGTAGAAATCGCAAAAAATTAAACAAACAAGTAGTCAGGAGCGGTTCAGGTTTGAATCGGACTTGATAGGGCAGCGCAGCACAGGCACGCAGCAAGGCAACGCGCGCCGGCTGTGCGAGTGAGTGAGCGCGAGCGAGAGCCAGCGAGGGCGCAAGTTGAACGAACCAGAGAGGAACATGGAACAGAAAAACATGATTCCGCGCCAAAATAAAAACACAATACTTATGTATGTGTGTGTGTGTGTGTGTGTGCACGATTTCGGCTATATAAGTATTTAGTATAAATACAAACATTTGTATTATATTACGTCGTAGTAAAAATTAGAAAGGATGATAGAATTTCGCCTCAATTTGCCATTTACTTATTTATGTACACACTGTCTATGTGTGTGTGTGTGTGTGTGTGTGCATACATACGTATTTGTTTTTCTTTAGTTTTGTTTGCTCGTTAGACGAGAACAGTACAAGGTGCGCGCGCGGGGAGCCGCTCGTGGGGTGTGTGTGTGTGTGTGGCAGGTTGTGTGATAGGCAGGCGGCAGGCAGGTGCTCTCACTCCTCCCGCTCTCCCGCTCTTACTCCTCTCGCGCTCTTGCTTCCATTCAGCTGCTGCTCTTTTACTAACACACACAGGGCCGTTCGCCCGTTTGCTCGTTGTATGTTTGTTTTGCGTGCCGTGTTTTATTGTTTATGGTATTGTTGCCGTGTTGTTGTTGTCGCTGTTATTGTTGTCGCTGTTGTTGTTGTTTTCGTGTTGTTATTGTCGTTGCCCCGTTGCCGTGTTGCTGCTCGGTGCGTAGTTTTTAAGTTCGTCATCATTGGTTTGGTATTTCCGTCTTCTGCTAAGGCTGACGTCGACTGCGCTGCTGCTACACATACCAATGCACCACATAAATGTGTGTGTGTTTGCATGACATACGGCTGTAGTTCGCCTTGAGCGTCGTCATTATAGTCTTCTGCAGTTGTTGTTCCGTTTTCTGCTTTGTAAACTAAATGCATTTCTATGAGCAAACTCACCTACACATACATGCACACATGCATGCATACATCATATGTAAATATGTAGCACATACAAATGTATTTATGTAGCATATGTGTGTGTAATTCGTTCTTATTTGCCTGCACAGCAATTGTTTTGCTTTTGGTAGCAGCAGCAACAGCAGCGGCAGCGCAGCCACTGTGCAGCAGCGCGCAGCCAGTGTTGCCGTTGCGACGTTTTCACACACTGAACGCACGTCGGTGTGGGCGAAGCATAGTGGGAGGATAATTTGTTGTCATGTTGTTGTTATCGCTGATTCTCTCGCTCTCCTTGTGTGCGTGTGTGTGTGTGGTGAGCAAGCACTCACGTGCCGATAGTAAACGAACGATAGACATACACGCAAATTGATTGCGAATATCTGCGCGCGTGTGTGTGCTGTATTTTGACAAGTTATTATTATAGTTATAATAATAGTATTTCTATAAAAGCGATCAGTAAATAAAACACTTAACTGGACGTGGGGATACCCTGTACATTGTATTTGCTTTAATGTTAATTAAAAATCATAGTCGATCAAATTTAATTGTTATCGAAAGTTTTTTTTTAAACACTACAGTGATCGATTACAAGTTAGAGTGCAGATTTTGATTTGTGCACATTCATATCGATAAATAACTTAATTCACTCGATATATTTTACACCAAACAGCAAGCGAAAACAGCTTAGAGTGTACATTATCGATATCGATAAATTAACTCCGCTCCTGTTTCATATTCATAGCAAACTGCCAGCACAATTCTGCAGCAAGTATCAAATAAAAAGTTTGTTGCGCTACTCTCTGTGTGTGTAGGGTTGGGTCAGTGGGCTAAGCAGAGACAGAGACAGAGACAGAGGCAGAAGCAGTGGCAGCGGCGCAGCAGCAACGTCTGCTCGCTGCGATGCTGAAGAAACACTTGTTTGCACAGGAGCGCAAACATGGCAAGTGACCGACTGAGAGAGCGCAAGCACACACACACACACACACACACACACACGCGCGCATGCATGTACATACATACATACATAGTGAGTGGGAGAGCGCATTTACAACTAGGAAGCGCCTTGAAAGCCGCCGCTGCTGTCGCTGCTTGTTGACAATGTTTGGCGAGGGGTCATTGGGATGAGCGTGCGGAATGAGGGGGCGGGGTGTAGGGGGCTGGCACAGGTTAAGGCGCGTACACACAGAAATTAAGTCGTACAGGGTGGCAAAGACCTCTGACTCGCCGCACAACAGGCAACAGACAGAGCGAAAGACTGTAAGACAGATAGGCAGACAGACAGACAGACGAGGACAGCGACGTCGACGCAAAACGTCAGCGCAGCTGAAGGTCATTATGTCGACGCTGTTGACGCCGACGCCGCAGCGTTGCCTCTCTTGAGCTTTTTGCGCTGCCGCTGCCGTGGCTGTTGCCTTGCCGTTTCGTTGTTGTTGTTTTTATTTTTTATTGTTGTTGGACTTCGGCTGCGGAATTGTGTAAACATCAGAGGCAGCGACGTTGACGGCGGCGTCTGTAAAAAAAACAAAGCCAACGCAACGCAGGCATTCCGAGTAAACAAAGTTTTTGTTGTTGTTGTTTTTATTGTTGTTTTTTTTTTTTTTTGTTTTTGCACCACCCCGGGCAGAGAGACAATGCAAGAAAGTTGAGTTGTGAAAGGAGGCGGAGGAGAAGGCGGCGGCGGCGGCGGCGGCGGCGGCGGTGGCGGTGGCTCAGAAGCAGCACAGACAGCGAGGGAGCGAGGGAGAGGGAGAGTGGGCGTCGGAGCGGGGAGTGAGAGAGACAAAGGCAACGTCGGACAGACAGACAGACAGACGCAAGCAGAGCTAATGAAGATGAGCCTGACGTGTTGTTTCGTTGTTATTGTTGTTTACTTTTGGCCGTTGGTCGCTTTTCTTGCTGAGCTCCGAAAATATGCAAAAAGCAACGGCAACGGTAGCGGCAACAACAATAACAATAACAATACCAACTCGTAGAAATACACAGCAAATAAACTGTATATGCAATGAACTTAATTATTTGCTGAAAGGGAAGGTGAACGTGATAAATACGGCGCATTATGTACAAACATACAAACATGTACAAGCTGCATACGGGCGTAATTATGTATGTATGTATGTATGTGTGGGTGGTCTACGGCTTCTGCTAAACTGCATCAACAGCAACTCTAGAACGCTTTCAACTTCATAGTAGTTTATGGCATTATGTACTATATAATAATATATAATTACTGAACATGATATATAAAATTATAATAATAATATACCATAATATAATTTAATATGTCTTTTGAGTAATATCTCGTACAGGGTATACAGTAGTCGTATATTTAACTAAACCAATGTATAAACATATTTGAACGGAGTGTAGGGTATTTATTAGTCGTATACTTAACTTAGTTAGTAATTATACATAATTTTTACTGTGTGTAGGGTATTAATTAGTCTAACTATACGACTAAGTTAATATTTTTACCTAATTGTATCCAATGTACGGTATTCAGGCGTCGTATATTTGACAAAGTTTATATTTATGCATAGTTTTAACCATGTGTAGGGTATTCAGCAGTCGTAAAGTCAATTAAGTTAATTTTTAAACATGTTTTTACCGACTGTAGGGTATTCAGTAGTCGGTAATTTAAGAAAGTTAATATTTATGCATAGTTTTAACCATGTGTAGGGTATTCAGCAGTCGTAAAGTTAATTAAGTTAATTTTTAAACATGTTTTTAACGAGTGTAGGGTATGCAGTAGTCGGTAATTTAACAAAGTTAATATTTATGCATAGTTTTAACCATGTGTAGGGTATTCAGCAGTTAACATTTATGCATAACATCTAACTGTGTGTAGGGTATCCAGAAGTTGAGTAGGCCTGGTGTATGTGGAGAACTTGTTTTCAATTGCCTTGTTATGGTTATTTGTTTCTTTGGCTTCTGCTGACATTGGCATTATGCGAAACAAAAATTTAGGTAACCCACAACTTGACTTAAATTCGTTTTATTTTTTTTTATTTCACTTTGCAATTTATTGTTAAAAACGCAATTTACAATTTTAAGCAAAGAAAACAACTTAAGAAAATTATAGTAAAAGTAAAAACAGAAGACTAACGACTGTTGCATACCCTACGGGCAATTAAAAACAAAATACTTTACTAAAGCGCACTTTGTCCGTAATCTTGTTGTCCGTTAAGCGAATTCGAGGTTAAGTTAAAGCTGGAAATAGGAACCATCAAGCCAAATTTGTTGTCTATAACTGCAATACTTTCCTTAGTATTCGGGTGGTGGGCGTGGCACCTCAAATTTGAAATAAGCTTCATGTGCGTATGATATACAGGAACCATTATGTCATTTTTGGTGTCTTTAGCTTTTGTAATAGCTGAGATCTCGACGTTCATACAGACAGACGGACAGAAGGACAGACGGACATGGCTCAATTGACTGGGCTAGTGATTCTGAGCAAGAATATGTATAGTTTATGTTGTCCGTTAGGCGAATTTGAGTTTCAGTTGAAGCTGGGCGTGGCAAATTATGATTATTGCAATGAAGCACCTTATTACAGGGTACCCGAATATCGTTCGCGCCCTTGACTCAACTTTTCCTTGTTTGTTTTTGTTTTTTCTCGACCATCTTCATCATCGTCGCGAAGCAAAGCAGCACAACGTCCCGTTGCAATTTGCGCTTGTTTCACTCTGTCACCGGCTTGGGGTTTTCTGTGAATTCAGCGTAAAATTTTCCAGAAAGTTGTTTTGATTTGCTTGTTTACTGTTGTAAGTTTACAGAAGTACAGAAAAGTACAGCTGTTAACAATAAGAACGACATAAAAACTTGCACGGCTAAGTAGCAAGCACAAAAAAAAATGGTCAACGCAGCGATGTATGAAATTAATTATCAAGCATTTTTATACTGTCTCGTCGGTGCAGCGAGGGTGGAGGGGAGGGGCTTACAGATATATATAATTCTGCGCAATGGCATGATGTTTCATGCAGTGAAGGACGGACAGTTAAATCAACAAAATAATGCGAAGTAGATATAGTGCATACACAAAAACATATATATTCTTGAACAGTATCTGTCAAATATATCTTATATAAGATTCTAGCATAGAAGCTCTTGAACATATATATTCTTGTACCGTTTTGGGCACAGAATGTTGAAAGATTTGAAGTTAGTCTCAGTTTCTACCACACTAATATACCCCATTGCTGGTAAGCTCAACAGCTGCAGGGTATAACTACACTATAAACAACAAGGACAGTAGTAAAATGCTTATTTACACATACCGTTGCAAATAAACGAAGCAAATAGAGAGGTGCACCCACACACACACACACACACACTACACACACACACACCTACACAGCGAGCGAGATTGACAATAACAAAATGATGACAGCTCCGAGGAAGAGATTAGCAATAGCTTTGTTTGCTGAACGTGCACATACATGCCAGTGTTTGTCGGTATGCATGCAAATACATGCACAATGCACTAATACCTACTTACAACTCTACCTATAAGTAGCTGTGTCTGTGTGTGTAGTGCATTTTTTCGAGTCCTATCAACGCTTTCATGCGATGCGGACTAACAATTTCGACATTTCGCTTCGCTGGGCGCTCGGTCCAAAAGTTTGTTGAGAACCTTGGCAAATGTTTGTTTAAGCACACCATCATTATCAAGAACGTAATCATGCCCATCCCCGTCCCCCAACAACATCATTATCATCATCTGGGACTGTCATCATTATTGAATTGTTTTGTAGAATTTCATTTGTGTATTTTGCCTTGCGCGCTGGATGTGTTTTCATTTCCCTCCCCCCGCCCCAACTGAACCTTCCTCCCACGCAGTTCCAACGGTTTTTACTTTGTCATTGTTGTTTTGTTTTCGCTTCTTGTTTGCCAACGTCGTCGTCGTCGTCGTCGTCGTTGTCGTTGTTTACTTCGTCTTCCTGCTAAAACAGTACAGAACGGAACGTAGTTCCCTATGTATTTGTTTAACTTTGTCCTGTTCCCATTGGAAATGGGTGAAAGTTTGTGCAAATCTAGTATATAACGGTATAAAGTAGGCGGGCGCAGAGCCACGCCCCCCGCTCTCTCTTACAAGGCATATGAATATATAATTTGTATATTCTTGATGACTAGCAACCAGACAAGGCCTTAGCCAGGTTCTTTCGACCGTTTACCTGTAGCACTACTAGTTCGGGTACTAACCTAGCTAGGCATATTAAATTTTGCACCAAATTACATTTTAACTTCTATAGGGCGTATCTGAATATAGTTACATGTGCAGTAATAACCATATAGCACAGTTTTGAGCGCCTTGCCTGATAGTGGGTGGGTAAGCTACATACATAGATTTATAAGAAGTAAGGAAAGCTAAAGTCGAGCGCGCCCGACTGTGAAATACCTTTCGACCAACATTTACAGGAACCATCATGCCAAATTTGGTGTCTGTAACTCCAGTACTTTTCTTAATATTCGAAAATTATCGATTTGCGTGGGCGGTGGGCGTGGCAGCTCAAATTTGAAATAAACTTCATCTGTGTATGGTAAAAAGGATCCATCATGCCAAATTTGGTGTCTGTAACTCCAGTACTTTCCTTAATATACGTAAATTATCGATTTGCGTGGGCGGTGGGCGTGGCACCTCAAATTTGAAATAAACTTCATCTGTGTATGGTATACAGGAACCAACATGCCAAATTTGGTGTCTGTAACTCCAGTACTTTCCTTAATATTCGTAAATTATCGATTTGCGTGGACGGTGGGCGTGGCACCTTAAAGTTAAAATAAACTTTATCCGCGTATTGCATAAATGATCCATCATGCCAAATTTGGTGGTTGTAACTCTAATACTTTCCTTAATATTCGTAAATGATCGATTTGCGTGGGCGGTGGGCGTGGCACCTCAAATTTGAAATAAACTTCATCTGCGTATGGTGTAAAGGATCCATCATGCCAAATTTGGTGTCTGTAACCGTAATACTTTCCTTAAAATTCGTAAATTATCGATTTGCGTGGGCGGTGGGCGTGGTAGCTCAAATTTGAACTAAACTCCAGGAGCTTGTAATGTTAATATACCTTCATACCAAATTTGGTGTCTCTAGCTTTTACAATAGCTGAGATCTGTGTGTTCACACAGACGCGTGACGGACAGACAGACGGACACGGCTCAATCGACTCGGCTAGTGATACTGAGCAAGCATATATATACTTTGTGGGGTCTGCCACGCCTCCTTCTGCCTGTTACGTACATACATTTGCACAAACTTAGCATACCCTCTTTGACCATTTTCAATGGTCGAATGGTATAAAGAGTTACATATGCAGGCAATTAGCAGGCGAATTGTTGACCAAACCATTTAGCACAGTTTTGAGCGTCTAGCCTGATTGTGGGTGGGTAAGCTACATGTGTACATGGATTCATAACGAATCTAGTTAGTCTAGTATTTTCAGTTTTGATAATACTAGACCTTATTCACTTTTTTTTATTTACTTTCAAAATGTCCATTTAAAAAGAACCAAACTTTTTGCTGTGTAAATTTTTTTTTTAAATTCAGAAACAATAAACAAATTTTTTTTTTAAAGATGGCTCATCTTCTGGCTACTGGTAAGGGACCGAATTGGACTAGGGCCATGTTGTGTAGACCCAAAGATCATATAATCACCGAGGGTCTATTAAGAGCACAAACTCATGTGCTTGTTACCACCCTGGAGAAGCATGTAAGGGGGTAGCTGTAGTTTAACCTGTAGCATCTACCAATTTCGCAATCTCTTGCAGCCCCAACCTGTCTCAATGCAAATGATGATGGCCAACGAGTATCAACGCATGTGGCTAAAGGATCGCGATGCGTTTCAATGGGAGATAAACAAATCAAGGACAAAGTACATCGAAAACGATTTCGATTGGTGGCTTAAATTGCACAAGACCAATCGATGTTTCTGTGTCATCTGAGAAACATTCGATTGACCCACTGTACTACTGTACTACCACTGGCTACGCAGTGTCACCCACAGTAGTTTTGCCCAAAAAGCTACATGCATTCGCCTGGGGAAAGTCAAACTGCAGTTTCGGTGTCTGCGCAAAGCTCGCGTGCGTTCGCTCTCTTCCGCTCTCTTTGGGTTTTATACGGGTTTTTTTTATCGAAGACACGCACCTAATGCGTGCAAGCTTTAACCATTGAAACTTTGATTTATACTACTTATGCGCCTGGCCGGTCTCTTTCGGTTGCGAGATACCCTTTTTATCTAAGAATAAATGATACAGTAGAGGAAAACGCTTGGTGCTGGTATTTATTCATCGATAGCTTGATATCGACTTATCTACTGGGAATTGCTTATTGCTTAAACTAACAACACAAGGCAATCGCAACATATAAGAAAATATATTGTATATTTAACCTCTCTTAAACGCCTTATCGCAAACGATAGCTCGATAGCCCGATAGCAATACCGATAGATTCCACTAAAGTATTAGGTGGCAACACTGAAAGCTTTGGTCCCGCAGCTTTATTCCTACAGGTGGCTGCAGCATAAATGAAATGGAAATTTCTATGGTATACTTTAGAGGGCGTTTTGCGCATGTATGCAAGTACATACACACATACATGCACATGTCCTTTGTAACCCACATTTGCTGAGTGTTGGGTTAAGTATGAACAGCGTACAATTTGTGTATGTGTGTGTGTGTGTAAAGTAAATCCAATGAAAATGTCAGCTTATCGCGTATAATTCAACAGCTGTTGTTGTTGTTTTTTTTTTCGGACCGCCGGCAGACCAAAAGCAGCTTACACTAGCAAGCTCCTCGCACTCTCTCTCTTCCTCAAACTATGCATACACCTGTTCGTGTGTGCGTGCGCTCACTCGTTCTCTTAATTTGCCCCGCTAACTGTGGCTTTTGCCACCCACAAGCCAAGGAATTTGAATGCAACTTATCGCTCTCACAGCGCTCACTGCGCTAACTCACGCTCTGCTCTCGCTCACTTGCTGCCGCTGCCGCTGCTGCTGGCGCTGCTCCCACGCGCGCTGCGCTGCTCCAACCAGTGTTTGCGGATTTTACTTCGTGCACGCGGCTCGCCTCGCATTCGGCTCGGCTCGGCTGCCCACATTGCCTGCTCGTCGTTGTCGTCGTCGCCGTCGGCTCACACGGCTCGTTGACCGTTGACTACGTGTGTTTGGCTCGTTTGCAGTTTTCCATAGTGCCACAGCGTCAATCAAAATCTAACGTTTGCCGCGTCTGTGTCGACACACTCTCAGCTATCGTCGCAGTCGCCGTTGCCGTTGCCGTTGCCGTCGCAGTCGCAGCCGCCGTTGCCGTTGCCGTTGCTTGCGTCGTTTGTGTGCGTGTTTATCTTGCGCGTCGCGTCGCCTCGCGTTGACGTAGCTTCCTTTTTACAGTTAGCGCGCAAATGTCCGACAGCAGCTCAACAGTTGCAAGCAAAAAAACAAAAAGAAAATTCACCCGCTCCGGTTTACATACATATTTTTTTTAAAGTGCAACAACAATAATTTATAGAAAAAAAAGAAGAAATAAATAACAACTAAATAGTTGCTACTGCTACTGCACTTGCTTCGAACGGTTTTCACTTTCTTTCGCACTGCGCGTGTGTGTGTGTGTGTGTTCGCATACCTACGTCGTGTGTTTAGTATATACGAGTTGCGCTTGTGCTGCATGCGTGTCTGTGCTTGCTTGCGTGTGCATGTCTGTGTGTGTGTGTGTGTGTGTGTATCTGGTATGTGCAAAAATGTGAAATAAATTTCAACTACCTTTGCTACGGCAGCTGGTAAGTTTCATATACTAGTTTGATTACTTGGAATAACATGTTTTGATACACTCTCAATGGGTTTCAATGTTCTGGCAACAAGCTGCGCTGATTTAAGGCGTATGCCAAAAACTGCCTGCAATATGTTAACTTTACACAGATACACACACGCGCACATACATACATACATACGTACTAATTCCCGCATACATCCTTACTCACACACACACACGCACACACACACATGCATAGATAGCAACAGCGGCTACGTACGTGACTTGGCAAATAGACGGCTAAACGTGGCAACAACAACAACAGCAACAGCAACAAAATCTATAAAGCTTGCAACCGTTAGGCAGCAAAGCGATTCAACCGATTTGATACAACAACAACAACAACAACAACGAAAACGAAAACAACAACAATCGTCATAGCCAAATGCCGGTGTTGTTGCATTGCTGCCATATGGCAAGTAACTTGCTTACGTTACGGAGCGGGCGCTACAAGGGGTATCACTCTGTGCACACAATTTGTAGGAATTTCGAATTTCGATTAGAAAATCCACAAGGGAAAACCCGTCGTACACAATAATAGGGGAACTCCCCGGTTTCTGTAGCGCTCGCTGTAAATTGCTGATAAGTCATAAATTGCATTCCTATACTAGATGCATGTATGCGCAACGTATGCATATACATATATACATGTATGTACAATATCAACAGGCTATAAATTCAAATTTGGCACGAACTCTTCTTTATTCCCAGTATAGAAATCGATCTGCGAAACCTAACCTATCTAACCTTGCACAACTTGTTGAAACATTTAACAACACTGGGTATTCCCTAGTCTACTACAGACAACTGTTGCCTTTTGCCACATGCATATGCTTGTTGCATTGTGGAAAAACAGTTAATTGAGTTTCGATATCAGGCTTCTTGGGTTAATTATAGAAATGATGACTTAATTTGCAAAATTCCATGTAGCTTACAAGGGGAAATAAGTGGAACAAATGTTTTCTTTTGATACCTTAAAATTTGTCTCAAAAGAACTAAAGGTTAATTTAAAAATATATATTTTATGCCAGAGGGTTATGTTTACCATACTATACTATATATTATAATATCTAATTCCACACAGAAGACCACAATCTGCTAGCCGTATGTACGCAGTACGCTGACATGCATATATAGTATTTCTTTGACGACGTAATTACTTTCACACGCACACCCACACGCACACATACATGCATACGTAGTATTTCTGCAAGAATGTCAAAGTGAGAAGGACTTATTGCTTTTTGCAGCTTCGTCGTTGTCGCTCACGCCCATCACGCCCCCATCACTAATTCAGCAGAGCAGCGTAGCCATCGTGCGGCGGCATCGTGTGCCGACGGCAACCGACTGCCGCCGACTGAGACCGATGGCCGCCTTCATCTTTGCCTTGCCTTGAAACATTTGCATGACTTTCGCGGCGCTCTCTCCTCTCTTCGGTTCGGCGTGCTCTCTGTTGAGCTTTGCTCTCTTGCTGCTCTGCTCTCTCTCTCTCTCTCTTTTATTTGCGACTAGTCGTCCCTTTGTGTGTGCCCTCTGTGTGTTTACATTGTGCATTGCTCGGTGACTGCCTTGACAAATTGAGTAGGCGCTCTCGCTTGTCACTCGGCCGACGACGACGACGAAGGCGACGGCGACAGCGACGTCGACGTCACAGGCGACAAACGACGATAGGTTATCGAAATTTGTGTGGGTGCGTGGGGGTGGTAGGCGTCTGGTTGCTCCAACCATATGGTCAATGCACGCAGAAAATTGGTACTTGGCAAAAAACACACACCCGCACACCCGGACACACGCACACACACTCGCACACAGCCGCACACAGTAAAGTAACGACGACAACGCTTCATTTGGCTTTCAAATTGAAAACGAAGGGACGTGACAATATTATTCATGTGCACGTCCTTTCGTTAGCCCATATCGGATGTTGGCACTCCCTTCCCGCCTCCTGCCCGTAACACCCACTCACCCACTCCCACTGTGCCTGCGAAGTGCCTTGCTAATTATGACATTTGTCACTTTTTGTGCGGAGCATGGTCTGCAGTTTCCGACGCCCCCAGCACACACACACACACACACCTCCTTCCCTCATCTAGATTGAAACACATTTTGGCATAATGATAGGGAGTAGGGGAGCGGAAGTGGGGGGGAACTGCAATGATATTGGCAAATTTTATCGCAAATTCATTAATATGACAATCATTTCGACAGGGTGACAATCCATATGGCAATTGCTTTTTATTATATGCTGCACCCATTCAAAGTGCGTATACGACACGTAGGGTATGTGACGATGTGTGAAGTGTGATAATAAAACATAAAACGTGATAGGTTACCTTTAAAGGTTAGAGAAGGTTTCATACGCTTTCTTTGACTGATTCTTCAAATATATGCTTATAGATATAGTACACCGAATTTGTAGAGCTGTGTATTTAACGTTTTGTATAGGCATTGGGCGTGGCGGTTAAACTTTGAAATAATCTGGTAAAACAGACAGAGTACAGAAATCTTTATGCCAATTTTGGTGTCTTCAGCTTTTATAATTGTCGAGATCTGTGTGTTCATATAGACGGACAATCTGACGGACAGCCTGACGGATAGCCTTACGGACAGCCAGACGGACAGCCAGACGTATAGCCAGATGGACATCCAGACGGACAGCCAGACGGATAGCTAGACGGACAGCCAGACGGACAACCAGACGGACAGCCAGACGGACAGCCAGACGGATAGCCAGACGGATAGCCAGATGGCCAGCCAGACGGACAACCAGACGGATAGCCAGAAGGACAGCCTTACTGACGGCCACACGGACGTCCAGACGGATAGCCAGACGGACAGCCAGACGGAAAGCCAGACGGACAGCCAGACGGACAGCCACACGGACAGCCAAACAGATAGCCAGACGGACAGCCAGACAGATAGCCAGACGGATAGTCAGACGGACAGCCTTACTGACGGCCACACGGACGTCCAGACGGATAGCCAGACGGACAGCCAGACGGAAAGCCAGACGGACAGCCAGACGGACAGCCACACGGACAGCCAAACAGATAGCCAGACGGACAGCCAGACGGATAGCCAGAAGGACAGTCTTACGGAAAGCCACACGGATAGCCAGACGGACAGCCTTACTTACGGCCACACGGACAGCCAGACGGACAGCCAGACGGATGGCCAGAAGGATAGCCAGACGGACAGCCTTTCGGACAGCCAGACGGATAGCCAGACAGACAGCCAGAAAGACAGCCAGACGGACAGCCAGACGGATGGCCAGGATAGCCAGACGGATGGTCAGGATAGCCAGACGGATGGCCAGAAGGATAGCCAGACGGACAGCAGGACGGACAGCCAGACGGACATGGCCCAATTCTAAATCACCTTGCAATATACCTTTGAAATAGTTACAATATGGGTGCAGTTTTTATTTGCATATACCCGGTACACATCTATAGGCAACACTCTCATATAGATAGCCATATTTAGAATAGATAAAAATCCATACAATTTAATTTAAAAACAAAAAAAAAAAACAAAAGCTTTAAAAGTCGTGCGATATACATTGTCTAAACTGTCTGCATTGAGTTTCGCTTTAATCAATAAACTCAATAATGATAAACGGAAAATTTGATTAGTTTATAAAGAATGTAGCATTTGCTTTGAGCTTGCTCATTTTATAGAAACCTGCGTTCTATTTAGTTTACTGCGTGGCTGCCTGTCCGGCTCCGCCTTTGGCTGATGGTTGGCCACAGGTTGTGTTGGTATCAATGTTGTGGTCGACTCATGACCTACGTCAATATGCTTTTGAGCATTACGCTTCTTCTGTACTCTCTTCTCGGGAACTGGCTTAGCTGGTTCCGGTTTCTCTGGAGTTTCGATTCTTTGATAGCCTAAGGTTTTCATCTCCTCCATTAGCATATCAAATGTAATCTCAACTAAAAAGTATCGGCCTAGAAAATGCGAAAAGAATCGATAACACTTAACCTGAGCTTTTGTGACAGCACATACCATTCACTTTCTGCAGAAATCCCAAACGATGCCCCATATCGACAGTCTGCTTGACTGGCTTCATTAGTTCATCCTGCGGCAACTCTGTATTCCTAGCAATTGTCACCACAATCTCTCGAAGCGTTGCTGGCGTCTTGATCATCTGCAGTGTGTGCATAACGATGGCTCCATTGAAATTGGGCATATTGCAAAAGTCTTAGTTGATTATATTCGGAGTAAGAAATTCCGGGTTGTTTAAAAATTAGTGAAATCAAATGCTAAACTATATGTTAGCTTATAAGTTCTAGTCCAAGCCAACTTGATGTTTAACTTTAATTTCTCTTATACTTGCAGGTATTTCAAAATCGATAAAAGTGCATAAATATTGTTAAAGAAATCAAATTAATCGAATTATACCTCAACTGAAAAAAGAATGATAAGCTATGTAAAGAGAATCTAGTAAAAATCCTCATAGAGTAAACCTCAAAGTACAATACATCTTTACTATATACCAGTAGCGATTATACATATATCGATATACGATAACACAATTGAATTGTAATGGCTGCGGCAACTTTAAGTTCCCATCTGAAGTCTCCCTCGGGGGAGGTGCCACGGAATTTGGCTTGTGACGAATGCGATTACTATGAAGGCTGTGAGCCATCGGCGACAACAGAAGCCACCACACTTATCGATAACAGCACAAACACTGAAATGGAACAGGAATTGAATGAACAGGCAGGAGAAGAGAATAATGCACGTACAAAACTAGTGAAAATCGATGGAGAGGAAACAGCAAGCGAAGCTGTGGATAATCGGGCAAATGACAATGGCCAAACTAATGATAACAACAGTAACAATAACGATAACGATAGCGATGACGATGATGAGGATGACAATGTGGCCAGACTTACAAGAATGGCGCTAGGGCTGAGCTATGCGCGTATTATCGATTATGAGAATTTGCGTATTATCGAACATGTTATCGGAAGCGATGAAGACGAAGACGAAGACGAAGAAGATGATGATGATAATGCAGAGTTGCCACATGCCGCAACAACAACAACAAGAAGCTCGGAGCAGCAGGATTTGGTGGCTTTTCTAGATGAGAGCTACAAACTTATCGATAACAGGGCGGGGCATTCTAACAGCAGAGCTGCAGCTGTCGATAACAACAACAACAACAACAACCACAGCACTATAACTGCGGCAACAGGTAGCAGCAGGGGAGCACGCAAAGTACAAATTGCCAAGCCGCAGCAGCAGCAGAAGGTGGAGCAGGAGCTGGAGCAGATGCAACCCAGTTCGAGCAACAGCAGCGCTGCCTTGGTCAGGGCCTACAAATCGAATCTGACGCCGCTGGCGCCACCTTTTCAGCCCTCCAAGCTGCAGCCTACGCTGGCCACTCTGGCCACAAGCAGCAGCAGCAACAGTAGCAACAACAACAACATTGCAATGGCAACTCTGGCCACGAGCACCCTGTTCTGCCAGAAGACAATTTACTATCAGCCAAACGAGGCAGTGAAGCAGCTAGAGTTGTCACCCAAGCAGCCGCAGCAGCTGGAGTTGTTGCCACAGCTGCAGCCGCCGCCACCGCCGCCGCCGCAGCAACATTGCAGCCAACATGGCGGCATGCCACACATACATTTGCAGTCCCCAAATGGAGCTCAAATGGTGCCCGTGCATCTGGTTGCCCTTGCGCCGGCAGCAGCAGCAACAGCAGCAGCGGCGGCAGCCGCAGCGGGCACAGCTACCGTAGCTGATGGTGTTGCCACCGCCACCGCTTGGCCACTTGTGGAGGCGCCCATTTACCTGGATGCAAATGGGGAATATCGCAGCTATTGCCCAGCACATGGACCACCCAATGGGGCAGCCTATTTGCCGCATCAGCCAACACAGCCGCAGCCACAGGCACCACCAGCGCCGCCTCAGCAGCAGCAGCAGCAACATCAGCAACATCAGCTCTATCTGCATCATCATCCTCATCATCATCATCATCACCAGCAACAGCATCAGCATCATCAGCAGCAGCAGCAGCAGCCACAGCAACTGCAGCAGCCGCTCACGCATGCGGCTAATCCTCTCAAGCCAGAGCAACATGCAGTGAAGCGTCCAGTGGTGCAGGCCTATTTGGGTGAATCTATTGAGCCGTTGCTCAAATTGGAACAGAAGCAGCAGCAGCAGAAGCCACAACAGCAACATCACCAGCAGCAACATCATCATCAACAGCAACAACACCAACAACAACAACAACAGCAGCAGCAGCAGCAACAACAGCAGCAACAACAACAACAACAATTAAAATCTGCTTTTGGCAAACGCAGCAAACACTATCGAGGTGAGTGTCCGTTTTATGTTATTCCGTGGTGTAGTTATTTTTTACAGACACCCCTTTGGGTGTGCAGGAAATTACCCAATCCTGACTGTCCTTGCCTATATACATATATATAGTATATATGCCTCTCTGTTTTGTGTTTATGGTTCATGCTCATGTTTCTTGGATTATTACGCATTAAAACTTGGCTTACCATCGGTTCTTATCGATTTCCCTTGTCGGGGGGCGTGACATTGAGTCTTTAAGAGTTACGTTTGCTATATAGGCAACTTCTTAGCAGATTTGATAACTCTAGCACGTTTCTTTCTTAATCAAAATTGGCTTTTTAAAGGTTTTTAATGCATTTTGAAAAGCTTTAACTGCTTGAGCTATGAAGGCATCATAGTAGCTAAGCTTATGACTCTAGCACTTTTAAAGCTTGAGATCTATTATAACAGATTACTCTTCTAGCCATACATAAACCCCTTCTACCATTTTTATACCATTGCAGATGGTATATTCATTTTGGCCAGAGGTTTGCAAACGCACCTTAGGAGACATCTCCAACCCTATAAAGTATATATATTCTTAATCAGCATCCGTCCGTTTGTCCGTCCGTCCGTCCGTCCGTCTGTTGCAACGCAAACTAGTCCCTCAGTTTTAGAGCTATCTTGATAAAACTTGGTATACATGTTTTTTATTGCTGCAAGCTGTAAATAAGTCGGAACGAGCCGGTTAGGACCGATATATCGTATAGCTGCCATAGAATCTATCGGTCGAATTTTGTTATTTTTTGAGATAATGCTATGAAACTTTTCCGATATATTTCTAAGTATGCCCACAAAAGGCTGTCAAAATTTCCACGAAATTAGACCGATATATCGTATAGCTGTCATAGAACCTATCGGTCGAATTTTGTTATTTTTTAAGATATCGCTATGAAACTTTTTCGATATACGTCTAAGTATGCCCTTTAAAGGCTGTCAAAGTTTCAACGAAATTACACCGATATATCGGATAGCTGCCATAGAACCTATCGGCCGACTTTAATCATTCTTCAAGATATTGCTGGAAAATTTTCCCGATATATGTCTAAGATTGTCCATTAAATGCTTTGCAAGTTTCATTAAAATCGGACAGATATGTATATCGTTAAGCTGCCATAGAACTTATCGGCCGATGAAATATGTGGAGTAACTGCAATGGTATAAAACCTTCGGCGTGTCGAAGGTAGCCTTTCTTTCCTGTTACACATATCCCATGCAGAGTATTGGGAACTTGCGTATTAATAAGTACAAATCCATGTAGTTTTTTTTTGTTTTTTGCTTCCTCTTTCCTTATTTATCTATACACATTATGTACATATGTTTATGAATATATATACATATATGTACATATGTGTGTGTGTATGTCCACGAATTGAACCCTTGTTACAGACGAAACGGCAATGGAACTCTCAGCTGTCTGTCTAGCTAAAAGTGCTGCTGCCTCTCGTATCTCGTGCGCGTTGCCAACTATTAAGTGCTGCCAAAATCCTCAACTTGCTGTCGCTTTATCTCTCTATCTCTTTCTAACGCGCAGGACTAGCTTCATGTTGGCTTTAACGGCATTTTAAAGTATTTTGTATGACTCAATTGAATTAAGCTGCATGCAATTTCATGCAAGCTAGCGCTGTGATACCCCAAAAAAGGTTAACATTTTATTTATAACTTATGTATATAAATTTATTTGCAATCATTCTGTATAAAGTTAAATAAATTAAAAGTATAAATAATATTAATAACAATAAGTATAAATAATAATAATAATAAAATAAATTAAGTTTTATGTGCACACTTCCACTAACCTTATATACCCGCTTCATGCTATTTAAATAGCTGCAGGGTATGTGCATTAACTTAGATCAATTTAAAGTAGTATGAATTATAATAATAATAAATTATATTAATTATTTTAATGTGCCTTTGCACTCAACTTATATACCCCCTTCTGTCCATTTAAATAGCTGCAGGGTATGCGTAAAAATCAAATTAACCCAAAGTACTCCAAATTATTCCCTAAATTATTTTAATAATATATTATATAAATTATTATAATATACTTTCGCAGTCAACTTATATACCCCCTTCCTGCAATTCTAACAGCTGCAGGGTATGCGCGATATGTTTAATAAATTTAAAGTATTTTAAATATTAATAATAATGAAAAATATAAATTATTTCAATGTGGACCTGCACTCAGCTTATATACCCCCTTCCAGCCAATTAAATAGCTGCAGGGTATGCGCAAAAATTAAATTAACCCAAAGTAGTCTAAATTATTCTAATAATATTGTATATTATATTAATCATTATAATATACTTTCACACTCAACTTATATACCCCTTTCGCCCGTTTAAATAGCTGCAGGGTATACGCGATATGTTTAATAAATTTAAAGTATTTTAAATATTAATAATAATGAAAAATATAAATTATTTCAATGTGGACCTGCACTCAGCTTATATACCCCCTTTCGACCAATTAAACAGCTGGACTCAGCTTATATACCCCCTTCCAGCCAATTAAATAGCTGCAGGGTATGCGCAAAAATTAAATTAACCCAAAGTAGTCTAAATTATTCTAATAATATTGTATATTATATTAATCATTATAATATACTTTCACACTCAACTTATATACTCCTTTCGCCCGTTTAAATAGCTGCAGGGTATACGCGATAAGTTTAATAAATTCAAAGTATTTTAAATAATAATAATAATAAAAAATATAAATTATTTCAATGTGCACCTGCACTCAGATTATATACCCCCTTATGCCCATTTAGATAGCTGTAGGGTATGCGCAAAAATTAAATTAACCCAAAGTACTCTAAATTATTCTCTAAATTATTTTAATAATATATTATATAAATCAATATAATATACTTTCGCACTCATCTTATATACCTCTTTCGTCCATTTAAATAGCTGCAGGGTATGCGCAAAAATTAATTTAACCCAAAGTACTCCAAATTATTCTAATGATATTGCATATTATATAAATCATTATAATATACTTTCGCACTCACATTATATACCCCCTTCCGCCCATTTAAATAGCTGCAGGGTATGCGCAAAAATTAAATCAACTCAAAGTACTCTAAATTATTTTAATAATATTTTATATAAATCTTTATAATACACCTTCGCACTCACATTATATACCCCCTTCCTGCCATTTAAACGACTGCAGGGTATGCGCCAGAAAAATCCCCCAACACAGACTTAGTCTCACCTTAATGCGTTGAATTCCCCCACAACCTGCATTGCGGAATTATCATACGCGATCGTGCGACGCTCTCACACTGTCTCTGTCTCTTTCTGTGTGTATAAGTGTGCGGTCTCTTATACACGCTTGCACACGCTCTCCCACTACCACCATTCGCGCACTCTTATAACTATCGATAGCTTGTAACGACGAGCCCGTCTGCAGCTTCTAAGTGGCAACTGGGCAGACTGGCAGGCAAGGCAGGCAAGGCAAGGCAAGGCAAAGCAGAGAAGAGAGACTGGTAACATTGCAGCGCGCTGTGCGGAGTGTGTTGAACCTGTGGCAGAGCTGTCGGCGCTGTCAGTGAGCAAGTGAGCGAGCGAGCGAGCGAGCAAGCGAGTTCCAATTGAAAACTGGAATTGTCTTTTGTGCTGGAAAGCGTTGGTATGTGAATTTCGGAATCGTCTGGAAGTGCACAAGCCAAAGAATCCCAAGCAGCAGCAGCGGCAACAACAACAACAGTAAAAGTCATAATAATTGAGCACTTGATCAACAAGAGGTAGCAACAATCACACAGAGAGAGCGAGAGAGAGAGAGAGCGAGAGAGACTGTGCGCAAGAGCGGGAGGTGGCAAAAGAAAGAAACTGAGAGATCAAGGCAGTATAACGAGTTCAACCACAGTGAAGGCATCGAAATTACAAAAAATTATTGTACGAACGTGTACACAGATATATGTATAAACAGATACAACTGCATATATGTATGTATATAGTAGATATGTATGTATGTGTGCTGTGTGCATGTATTTGCCATGTACTTGCACGAATATTCACTACAAAATCCATCGAGGCATTTGAAAAGAGATAGCTCCGAGTCGCTAAGTCAGTAGAGTCAGCGAGATAAAACCGTATTGAAACTAGTAAGGAAAGCTGCAAGTCAGTCACAGTTACTAGTCGTTTGCTTAGTTAGTTAGTTAGTTAGTTATTTACTTACCCACCTAGGTGGTTACTATTTGTAGATGCTTACTTGTTTTAAGGTGCACTACGTGCATTGATTTCTTTGCAAAAACGACAGTAAAATCAACTTGATGCTGCCGCGGCTGCAGACGTGGCCCACTCTCCGTGTGTGTGTGTGTGTGTGTGCGAGTGTGTGTGTGTCTTGTGCGATTTTATGTGCGTGTGTGTGTGGGTGCTGTGTTGCAAATTGATTTGTTTGTTGTTATTGGGAAAGCAAGTGGGGCCAAGACTTAGGCGAACGCGACAGCAAGTTACCCTGCACGTATCGTAAGTGGAGTGTGGATTGTACAGGAATATATATAAATATAGCATGTATAACTTAATTTATACCTTTATTGGAAATATCTCTTTGTAGCACATGGAATATAGCACTTTACAGCGATTTTAAAATATCATTAACTTTATTCCTACTGTACAAGAATGTATATGCATATATAGACGCATTTTGAAATATCATTTACTTTATCCCTACTGTACAAGAATGTAGATGCATATACACAATATAAGAGCGGTTAGACTCAACTAAGCCCGAGTCTAGTTACTCTTATAACCCATGATGTAGGGTATTTAACAGCAAATATTAAATATCGTTTACTTTACCCATATTATACACGTATGTATAGGCATAAAGTACTTTATATGCATATAAACTTTGCCTTATTAGTTTCTCTCCGGTGTTACCTACCTACATACTCAATATACCCATTTGCAGCTGCCACTGCAGGGTATTTTATAGCAACAAGAGGCGGCTGCGCATACGCTGCTCGCATGGCGTAAGCCAAATCTGTCTGTCTCTCTGTCTCTCCCTTGTTCCCTTTCATTGAGGGGGGGATGGGGGGAGGGCGTAGGGTATTTCATGGTTATGACCTGATATTGATGCGACACAGTTCGTTCTTGGGGAAATCTACAGAATTTTACGTAGTATTTTGTGGGTGTCATTAAAATCGCCATGATTATAGGCTACTTTAATGCGCTTCTATTCTATTCCGCAGGGGGGGGTAAGGAGATACCCTTCCCCTTTCCACCCCCCACCCCCCTTTAACTGCATTTTGGTCATTCAACTCTCACTTGAGTTTCTCGTTAAAGTCGTTGCTTGCAACAGCTTTCGCAGCTTTATTGGCCACAGCAGAAGCTGCTGTAGCTGTTATATTTTTAGGTGACCGAGCAGCTTCAGCGGCTCCAGCTCCCAGCTCCCAACTCCCAACTCCCCACTCTTCCACTCTCCTAAGCTGCATGTGTGTGTGTGTTTGTGTGTGTCTGTGGCCAAAGCGGATTTCGCCTCATTTTAAACTTGCTCCTGCTGCTGCAAACCCTCCTCCTCCTTCACCTCCTGCTCCCCGCTTCACCAACCAGCGCAAGCAACCAATCTCATCCGGCTACAACCTCTTATTGCGATCGTCTTCGCTGCTCGTGTTGTTGTTGTTGTTGTTGTTGCTGTTGTTGTCGACTTGAAATTGTTAGACTACGCTGCGCACTTTCTCCTTTTCGGTGTGCATTGTTTTCTTCGTGTCCGTTATCTCTTTGCCGTCACTGTCATCACCCACAGCTATGTACTATGTTGGATGTTGATTATTCCTTCATTATCTTTTGCGGCTAACTTGCGGGTTTTTTTTTTCATTATTTTTCTTTTTCTTTCTCTTTTTTTGAGCCATTTGTTAGCAAGTTTTATTTTTGAAGACAGGTCGAAAGTGTTGGCTGTTCCTCTCTCCCTCTCTCCCCCTCTCTCTCGTGGTTTGAGTTATTGGTATTGGCCAAAATTATCGGCTAAAAGTCGAAACTAAAAGTCATAAAGCTTGGCAAAGGTTGTGAGTAATGGATGCCTGTCAACCATGTACTATGTAGCATGTATGCATGTTGGCCTGGTTTAATCAGCTCACACAGAGCTTTGCTTCTTCCTGCCATGCGAACAATGAACAAAGTTTTGAACTGCGAGAAATTTGAGAACTTTGAGAGTGACTCACACTCTCGACTTGGGGGTATGGACTTGGTATGGCAAGTATGTATCTAAATAGAAATTATTTTTTGGCTTGCTGCCATACAAAAGTTATTGTGGATTGGGCAATTGGAACTGGGCCCGCTTCGCTTCCCTTTCCCTCTACCCAAGCTTGTGCAACTTTAATAACCAGGTGCCTTCAGGTGCGCCTGTGTTGCTCTTGTTTTAATTATATTTTCAGCTGTTGGATGCTGCAACAGGCAGCAGGCAGCAGGCAGCAGCCAGCAGTAGCTCTCTAGTGGGGTCCTTCGTTATGACGAAGGCGCACCACCGGTTTAACTGGCTTGCAAAAACCAGCTACCAGTCCAGGTGATCCCTTTCGCTGCAGTCTCCCATGTTGGCCTTGTCTCTGGCTGGTAGAGTCTAGCTAATTTAGTAGTTGGGCGAAAAGATGATGCTAGCATATCCTATATGCATTGCTTTTGTCTGAATCTTGTCTAAATTCCATGTAAAGTCGATGAAAAACCTGAGTAGCTAAGGAACTAGTACACTTGGCTGACCCCTTTCCTTTTTCATAGGATATTCGAAGGGTTTTTCGCCTTACCTTGCTCATGTATTGACTACAGGGTATCTAATGTACGCGCTACCGTCTTTGTCAAAACGTACTCAAATGTTAAGCCCCTCTTGCCCTACTGTATACACATGTAAATTTGGGTAAACTCGATGAAAAACCTGAGTACCTAAGGAACTAGTACACTTGGCTGATCCCTTTCCCTTTTCCTCGGATAACCCTTCGAGGCTTTTCGCTTTACTTTCTTCATGTAAGGACTACAGGGTATCTAATGTACGCGCTACCATCTCTGTCAAAACGTACTCAAATGTTAAGCCCCTCTTGCCCTACTGTATACAGGGTATCTGATATACGCTCTCTCCCACTCTGTCAAATGTTAAGCCCTTCCTTTCCCCCCGCGCACTTGTCACACGACTTGACCGAAATGCCGGGATTGTTCGTGGCAATTTTCGAGACTGAAAACGACAGCGCCGAAAACCAATTCGAAAACGAATTTGAAACCGAATTCGAAACCGAAGTCAAGTCGAAAAACAGAGCTACCCCAACAACACACAAATCGTAGGCTGCAAATTCCACTCTCTCGGGCTCTCTGCACGCGCGCTCTCTCTCTCCGCCGCTCTCTCGCGTGCTCTCTCTCTCTGTTCGCCCACTTCAAATGCAGCGTTCGTTGTTGTTACTTCGTGTTTCTTTTAGATAAATTTGTATCTCACGCTCTCGCTCACGCGATGGTAGTAGTAAATTCCGCACAGCTGAGCGACCGGCCTTACGTACACACACACACACACACACACGCGCACTCACACTGACTTGTGCGGGGCTTCTAACGAGCGGCAGAGGCAAGCGGCAAACGGCATCGGCATCGGCAATCGGCATCGTGTCGCTTCCAGTCGCTTCCAGTTCCAGCTGAAAGATATTTCGGACTGGCAGTCTTGTGCTCCAAGGCAAGCGAGCATGCAACATCGCTGGCACTCGGAATCGGAATCGGACTCGGAATCGGACTCGGCACTCGGACTCGGCACTCGGAATCGGACTCGCATTCGGCTCGCATTGTGTATCGTGATTTTGGCTACGCTCACTTCTCGCTTCTCGCTTCGTTGCCAGCGCAGGGAAAAGCGCCAACATTCCGAACAGTCCGATATTAACTTTCAAACTGTACGGTTTAGGTTTGCCAGTCCGCAGTGTGGCACAGTGTGCGCTCTAAGCGAACGGAGAGACAACGTGTCGTGTTCCACATATACTTGTATTCATTCCCTTCCCTCAATCAAACTACTCTGCCACTTTACAACATTCAACTACGTGTACTATAACAACAACAACAACTACAACAACGGCAACAACAACAACAACAAGAAATAATCGTAAAAATGCAAACAGTAATTAGGAACAACAACAACAACAACGACAACAACTGTATAGTATAGTGTGCAATAAGTCATTGTTGTTGTAACAATTAAAGTGAGTGAGACGCAGAATGAGTGAACACATCACACACACACACACACACGCACACAGTCGCTAAAAATTTGCGTGCATTTTTTTTATAATAACAATTAAAACAATATTTCCAACTAATTGACTAATTATTGTTTACAATCTACTCTCTCTATCTCTCGCTCTCGCTCTTTCTTTTTTTTTTAATTTTTTTTTTTTTTTTTTTGTGCCTGGTATGCAAAAGTTTTCTTTGATTTTCTAATTTACGTGCCGCATATATATAGTATATTTATTTGTGTTGATTTTGACTTACTTAACGAGAATTCTCTCGCAGTCTCTTTCGCTCTCTCTCTTTCGCTCTTACGCTGTGTGTTCAATTGTAATATCCGGTGTAGCGGAATTTCACTGTGTTCAAGTCGTGAATACGTGTAGTATGCGGGTGAGCAAGATGTGAATGTGCAGAGAGGGAAGGGGAAGGGGGAGAGAGCGAAGGCAGAAGAAGAAGTAGAAGAAGAAGAAGCAGAAGATGAAGAGATACCCAGTCAGTCAGACAAAGACAAAGAGCGAGAGAGAGAGAGGGCACTACACATGCAGAGAGAGGGGAGAGAGAGTGTGTGGCAAAAAGCACAAAAGATAAATAAAATACAACAAAAAATGCAAAAAGCAATACTCGCTCAGTGAAATAGAAACTTAAAGCCAAAAAGTGCAGTGCGGTGTTTTGTTTTTTTTTTTTTGGTTTTTTTTGTTCGGGAATCCCTAAAAAACGTGTACTCAGACTGTATGACGTGGTCACACAGTGGATGAAGATCTCAGAAATCTCAGCAAAAAAAAAAAATAAATAAACAAATAAAACAAAAAATAACAAATAAAAATCATGCAGAAAAAAAGCGAAAGAAAATCAATATAGCGAACTCTTTAATAAACTAAGCTAAGCCCAACTATGCCATACGTATACGTATGTGCATATGTATGTAACTTAATTCCTGTTCAGGACTGCAAAACTGAGCAAAAATCAGATCCGTCTGTAAACTAGTCTCTCCACTTTTAAGCTTGGCATAGATCCGTCTCACACACACACACATACATACTGCATACTGTATGTAAGTGTATGTGTGTGTGTGTGCAAAGCGACGTTAGCTGGCTGAAAAATTGTAATTATTATTTTTTTTTTTTTTTTTTTTGCGTGCAATTTGCTTGGAATGCCAACGTTTTAGCCATAACTGGAATATAAATGACTTTATTATTATGCAGCCGTAGTCGAAGACAAACAATTATAAACAATTAAAACAAAGTGTGAAAAAAAACCATAAAAAACTGTGCAAAAAACCTTTCAGTATTTAACACAAAAATAAATAAATAAAAAATACTTATAATTTTTTAACTTTTTTTTACAAAGCATTACAAAGAGTTGCTGCCTTATTTACAATATAATAAAAAAAAAACATAAAATAAACTAAAAGTTTAAACAACGCTACAATCTTATAAAACCGTGGAAGGATTAAAGTAAACCAATTTTTGTATTAACTGTAAGTATTAAATGTGTATTCAAGTCAAACAATATTATATATTATATATCATTTATAATATATAGTATTTTTTTTTCGAACTACTTTTTGCGGCGTTTGCGTTTGCTAATCTTGCACAGAAATGAGATTAGAAAGTTCACTGAGAGGAATTCCAAGAATTTTCTTGGTTATTGGGTTAAATCGAAATCTTTATGCACACATGCATACATATGTATATACACATGTACATATACTTATATTGTAGGTGTGTGTTTGGCCGGCAGATTGATGGTTTTTGCTGCCTTGTAATTACGCTCTTTCTGGTCTGTTTAAGACGCGCGTGTGACGGCCCCGTGTGTCTGTGTGTGTGTGTGTGGGTTGTGTTCAAGCAGCATACACGTGTGACTATACGTGTGCGTGTATGTGTGTGTGTCTGTTCGCACTACCAACAGGTAGGTCTGCTTGGATCGTTTTCATTTGGTCAACAAACACACACAGCAAGCGATTGACCGTTGGGTGGGCGCAGTGTTTAGCTCAGGTCACTGAACCCCCAAACCACTGTGATGACAACAACAACAACAACAGCAACAACAACAGCAGCAACAACAACAATAACAAAACCAACAGAAATCTGAACTGAAGGTCCAAAAAAGTTGCGTGTTTGTTTAGGCCCTGAACAGAAAATCACAAAGCGCAATAGACAGCGCAAGAGAGAGAGAGAGAGGGAGAGAGGGAGAGAGTGAGAGAGTGAGAGGGCGCGACAACAACAGCAATTTGTTGTTGCCTCTACTACGATGATGAGGTTGGAAAGTCTAGAGAGTTAACTGATTTTTTTTTGCGTTTCTTCTGTCTTCTGCTTCTTCTTCCTCTTCGCTTACCACTTTAATTGTCTTTGGCTTCGCTTCGTGTGCTTCTTCATGTTTACGAGAATCATTGATATTCGCGCATTCTTCGCTTCTCTGCTCTTCTATAGAGTCTATGTATATGTACCTGGCTAGGTAATGCCCGAGTGTAAAGAAAAAAATATCAATTCAACACAATTGCTGCAGTTATGCATGTATGTGTGAGCTGCTAATTTGTGTGTTAGTGAGGTCAGTAGATAATGTATCTACGGCGGCCGATAATTGAGAAAAAATCGATTTCCCAGCGTTAGTTTTAAGCTAGAACTTTTATTTTTGCTATGATCATAGGTAATACCTATATAAATAATTTCTATAAATTTGCTGAAAATCGGTTGATAAATATTACAGTAAATTAAGAAATAAAAGGTATAAATAGGTATAATAGGGTATAAAAGAGTCAACTTGGTGGCAACCTTGGCGTTAGTAAGGGCAAACGATTTTGTATCTATTTGGCGGCTACTGCAAATGTATATAGAAAAAAACCGAATTCCTAGCATTAGTTTTAGGCTAGAACTTATATTTTCAGTGTGTACACTCATAATACCAATTCAAATGTTGTCTATAAATTTGCTGAAAATCGCTTGATAAATATAACAGTAAATTAAGAAATAATTTTGCTGCTCAGCTCAGGGTATAGAAGAGTCGAAAACACACAATTGTTGCCTAGCTAATAAGTATGGCTAGCTTTTAAAAATTAGTATAACTCGATTTGCGTCAAGCCGTGGGTGGACGGGGTCGACTATGATAATAAAGCCTTATATGTCGTACGTGTGGAGAGCAGCAACATTTGCTTTTAATCTCAATGTTAATCTCAAATATGCATTAAAATTAGATCTCGGTTTTCAAAAATGAAATGCTGGCCAGCGCAGGACGTCATTGGTGTCCAGGCGCGCGCTTTACCCATAAATTGTACATCTCTTAAGCGATCGGGGGGAAATACGTTTACACAGCCGTCATATGATCTCAAACGGATGCAAAAGATACAACAAAGGCGACAGCTACAACAACTACAGCAACAGGGTCAACAACAACAACAACGATGCTCATCATGTAAGCCGATTGGACGTGCTGCTGGCCAGCGGAAATTATGGCATGAAAGAAATATGGCAATATGCCGTGATTTGGCCCATAGCATGGATATGTCTGTTAGCGAGATATCGGAAATATTCTACAATTTGACATTTCAAAACTATGCGAAAATTCTAAATCCCATGGGCACAAAATGGAATGCATGCCGTATACCCCTATCTGTTCCTGATATTGGCGATCGCTATTTGAGCATATTCGATTTGGAAGGCAATTTACGTAATCCGACGCATCCGAAGAGCCTTTTTAGATTGATTAAATTTTTGCAGAGTGTCATCAATTCCGAACCGAATGCAAAAGTATTGCGTAGTGAATATGTAGAAAATTGCCCATTGAATATAAATTATGAGTTTAATACGCGATTGCGACGTCTTGTCGATACATCACCGATGTACGATGAGTCTGATATCGTTCAGAATATCGATGTAGCAATGCAGAATGTCAAAGAATCCAATGCGAGTAAAGTGAAACGAACAAATTTTCGGCATCGAAATCGATCCAATATCTCTAAGGTAGAAAACACTGCGAATGTTGAAGAAATTGAGGCTGGTTTAAATGATGTCGATATGCTAATGATGGATCGCCACGGACGTCGACGTGGCCTCGGTAGTCGGCAATTGGATATGTTACGCAGTAGGGTATTGATTGAGTTAATCAGGAAACTTCAAAGACAAAAACCAGAGAAATTTGCACAGGCCTTGGGCGCGTCCACATTGCCAGATATATCGAACCGAAAGAAGAGGAATAAACATATAACGAAAAATCTATCCGATTATTATGAGGAAGTCACAACATACGATGAAATAATAGTCGAGAAAGGACCTCATAGTATCATATCAGATAAAGCTATAAAGCCCCCCGTCTCGCAAGCATCGGCGAAGAGTATTAAAAAAGCATACAGTAGGAAGAGTATAACCGCAGTGTTTTAAATACAAAACAGAAGGATAGGAAAACTGAATAATAAACTTAAAAAAAATGGGGCAGAAAAAAAGGAATCAATTATAGTATAGAATTTTAATGATTTAATTAATAATTATACTATGTGCAACTCTCTCGCTCTCTCTCTCTCTCTCTCTGGCATTTAAGCATACTTTTCTGGCTTTACGAATATTTCTTGATGATACTATTTGACTGCAAATTGATGAAACTAGAAGAAGAAGAAGTCAAGCAAACTTTCCCTTTTCGATTGCGATTCGCATAGAATATATATATAGAGTATATATTTATATATATGCAAACATATTTAAACAAGAATTTAAATGGTAATACGATGTGGCTGGGCAGTCATAACATACTATATTTCATATATCTACGTATATATAAACATTTGATAAATGCAAATTTGTAAAATTATCTTTTAAAGCAAGGTTTTATAAAAATATTTCTTTAAACGGAACTAACCAGCTCTATGTATGCTCTCTTCTACACACACACACATTATATATACATATATATATTGAGTAGCGTCGCAATGTTTGCCAAAAAAAAAAAAAAAAAAAAAAAAAAAAAAAAATGTTGCTAGCCTGAGAAGATACATGTAACTATTGCCCGCATGTAGTATATACACATATGAAGTATATACACACACAGAGACACACACATGTGTGTATGTGGCAAATCTACTTAAATCGATAACAACTATCAAATCTGTGCGGGGCGTTTATGCCTTGCCTCGCCTTGCCTTGCCTCGCCTGCGAACTCGTCACTCATGCGACATGTGCGCCTGATGACGCGTCGACGTCGCTGTCGCTGTCGCCGTTGCCATCGTTGTTGCCGTTGCCATCGTTGTTGCTGTCGCTGCCTGCCGCCTTGCCTCTCGAGTTTTTGCCAATGTTGCGTATGCTGTCAACTCTCTTCCGCCATGGCCGTCGATGCTGCTGCTGGTTTTGGTGGCGCTGCCGGCGTTGCTGCTGCCATTTTCTTTTTGGCAGCAGGCACACAAAAATTTTCTACACATTGTTGTTGCTGGCATGTCCCTTTTGGCATGGTCTTGGGCAACGTCTCTGCTCGAGCTCATTGTTTACTGGATGGGCAGGGGGGGAGGATGGAGCACGAGGGAGCACGAGGAAGGGGTACGACATTCGGAGGCAGGCCAGGCGGCAGTTCCGTTCCGTTCCATTTTTTTATTGTTGCCAAGGCGGCAGCCACACACACAATACACATACACGTGCTCTCTCTCTCTCTCTCTCTCTCTCTCTCTCTCTCTCTCTCTGTATCTGTGTGCGTGTGTGTGTGTGTGTGCACAGAGGCGCCACCATTTGAGCAGCGTCGCAATCGAATGACCAAAAATCCAAATGCGAAAAATTAACCTACGTTGCCGCATTTTGGGTCTGCCACGTCTGCCACGTTTTCCCCCGGTTTTTCGGCAATTATAATGCTAACTGAACTGAATATGACAAATTATGGCAAACTATTTGCCGGCCAGACGGACACAGAGAAAGAGAAAAAGAGAAAGAGAGATAGAGGGGGAAGTGGGAGTGGGAGTGGGAGGAGCGCAAGAACTAGTGAGTTTAAGGCCATGCAAAGGCATCTCTCAAAAATTTCAACTAGCCAAAACATGTGTCTCTTCTCCTTTCCTCTCGTCTCCTTTCTTCTCCATCTCTCCGACTTTGCATTGTTATACGCATCACGCACTCCTAATCTGTGTTACACGCATTGCGTGCCCAGATTCTAAAATGATTTCAAAACAATGCCAGCTAATCGGTAATTATGCAAACTCAGTTATATATGTACATATGTATATATGATATGCATATTATATAGGGTATGAGGCTGTCCAGACTTGGACTTGGACTTGCACCACGTTCGAGTCATTAAATCATATCATAATAACAAGAGATAGTATTCATTTATAATAGATATAAGAGAGATTTGTATATTATGGCAAATGGTGTTGCCAGTTTTTTTTTTTTTCAACAGTAAAATACCCTACAGCAAACTATAATAAACCGTTGTAAATTCACACTGAAATGTTTTATATAATAGTAATTTTTGTTGCTAAAAAGTAACTTCACTAAACGACTAATTAGACGCTTCAATTTGGTTACCTTAGCTCTTATAATAACTAAGATCCGTATGGACAAACAGATAGACGGACAGATGAACCTACAGACGGACAAATGAACAGACAGACGGACAGATGAACAGACAGACGGACAGATGAACAAACAGACGGACAGATGAACATCCAGACGGACAGATGAATAGACAGACGGACAAATGAACAGACAGACGGACAGATGAACAGACAGACGGACAAATGAACAGACAGACGGACAGATGAACAGACAGACAGACAAATAAACAGACAGACGGACAGATGAACACCCAGACGGACAAATGAACAGACAGACGGACAAATGAACAGACAGACGGACAGATAGACAGACAGACGGACAGATAAACAGACAGACGGACAAATGAACAGACAGACGGACAGATAGATAGACAGACGGACAGATAGACAGACAGACGGACAGATAAACAGACATACGGACAAATGAACAGACAGACGGACAGATGACCAGACAGACGGACAAAAGAACAGACAGACGGACAGATGACCATACAGACGGACAGATGAACAGACAGACGGAGAGATGGACAGACCAACGGACAGATGAACAGACAGACGGACAAATGAACAGACAGACGGACAGATGAACAGATGAACACCCAGACGGACAGATGAACAAACAGACAGACAAATGAAAAGACAGACGGACAGATGAACAGACAGACGGACAGATGAACAGACAGACGGACAGATGAACAGACAGACAGACAAATAAACAGATAGACGGACAGATGAACACCCAGACGGACAAATGAACAGACAGACGGACAAATAAACAGACAGACGGACAGATAGATAGACAGACGGACAGATAGATAGACAGACGGACAGATAAACAGACATACGGACAAATGAACAGACAGACGGACAGATGACCAGACAGACGGACAGATGAACAGACAGACGGACAGATAAACAGACAGACGGACAAATGAACAGACAGACGGACAGATAGACAGACAGACGGACAGATAAACAAACAGACGGACAAATGAACAGACAGACGGACAGATAGATAGACAGACGGACAGATAAACAGACATACGGACAAATGAACAGACAGACGGACAGATGACTAGACAGACGGACAGATGAACAGACAGACGGACAGATGGACAGACAGATGAACAGACAGACGGACAAATAAACAGACAGACGGACAGATGAACACCCAGACGGACAGATGAACAAACAGACAGACAAATGAAAAGACAGACGGACAAATGAACAGACAGACGGACAGATAAACAGACAGACGGACAAATGAACAGACAGACGGACAGATAGACAGACAGACGGACAGATAAACAGACAGACGGACAAAAGAACAGACAGACGGACAGATGACCATACAGACGGACAGATGAACAGACAGACGGACAGATGGACAGACCAACGGACAGATGAACAGACAGACGGACAAATGAACAGACAGACGGACAGATGAACAGATGAACACCCAGACGGACAGATGAACAGACAGACGGACAAATGAACAGACAGACGGACAGATAGACAGACAGACGGACAGATAAACAGACAGACGGACAAATGAACAGACAGACGGACAGATAGACGGACAGATAAACAGACATACGGACAAATGAACAGACAGACGGACAGATGACCAGACAGACGGACAGATGAACAGACAGACGGACAAATGAACAGACAGACGGACAGATAAACAGACAGACGGACAAATGAACAGACAGACGGACAGATAGACAGACAGACGGACAGATGAATAGACAGACGGACAGATGAACAGACAGACGGACAAATGAACAGACAGACGGACAGATAAACAGACAGACGGACAAATCAACAGACAGACGGACAGATAGACAGACAGACGGACAGATAAACAGACAGACGGACAAATGAACAGACAGACGGACAGATGACCAGACAGACGGACAGATGAACAGACAGACGGACAGATGAACAGACAGCCGGACAAATAAACAGACAGACGGAGAGATGGACAGACAAACGGACAGATGAACAGACAGCCGGACAAATAAACAGACAGACGGAGAGATGAACAGACAGACGGACAGATGAACACCCAGACGGACAGATGAACAAACAGACAGACAAATGAAAAGAAAGACGGACAGATGAACAGACAGACGGACAAATGAACAGACAGATGAACAAACAGACAAACAAATGAACAGACAGACGGACAGATGGACAGACAAACGGACAGATGAGCAGACAAACGGACAGACTTCATGGCTCAATCGACTCGCCTTGTGATCCTGAGAAGAAAATACATACTTTGTGGGGTCTGGCAAAGTTAGTATACCCTTTTTTGATCACTTTCAATGGCCTAGGGGGTATGAGATGGGATGTGCTCTTAAGGATAAAGATTATACATTGATATATATGCTACACTTTTTATAACGTTGTGTCCACCTTGATTGATGAAAAACCCTAATCAGTTTACATTCGTATACAGAGTATTTTTTAGTCGAGTTACTGCAGCAGCAGCCCTTTGTGACTGCCACAGTTTGCATATTTGTTTTCGGTGCAATGTAATCATAATTGAACACATTGTCGAACATCCATGATACAAACAAAGCAACAAACCTGCACCGACATGCACCGACATGCCCGGACATGCACAGGCACAGGCATTAACACACAGACGTAACTCTAGTTGGATTGTTTATGTAATCGCTGTAATTAGTCAAATAGATTTTGCATTGTTATGTGCAAGCGGCTTGAATTATGCAAGTATGCCTCAAGTGCCTCAAGTTGCCACGGGTGTCTCGGGTGCCTCGGGTGCCTCGGGTGCTCCAGGTGCTGCTCCGGCGACGGATGCTTTTTCCACCCGAAAAGAAAAGAAAAATTTGTTAACAATAACCAGAAGTAAAGCAAAGGAATACAAAGACTCCGCCCTCGCTTTCGTTTACATAAGTTGCAAGTCGTATTTGGGATGGTTTCGCTTTGGGAAACTGTCGTAGATGGCTAAGAGATTGGTGCAGGGTAATAGAGTACAAAAGAATGTCTCAACTTCACAAAAAGACAGGATGCTGCTTTTGTCAGTTGCAGGTAAATTTCGCCAACCCTTTCCCCCGCTGCCGCTGCCGCTGCCACTTCTACAAAACGTAAGCAACATTTTTGTCTGCATGTGGCATGTTGCCGCCGGCATTAGTTGCTTATGCAATTTTCTTGACTACTGCATGTGGTAACATGTTGCATGTTACTGGCTCAAAGACCTGCAACTGACTAACTGATGGATTGAATGATGTACTAACTACTGGTAGACTAACTAACTGACTGACTGAGGGATACTCAGCGTAAGCCCTTACAGCCCAAGTTGAGTGGATCATCCAAAGACTAACGATTCATTCTATTCTCAACCTTAGTTCGGTAGGTCATGCACATTAGGGAAACCCTTAGGACAGACGCTTTATACTCGCTTTATACATATATACTATAAAGTAATAATCAGTCCCAGCAGGCAAACATTTCATGACCAGATCTAAATACTTGTCTTGGATTAATCATAAAAAACTTGTATTTTATAGAGCATAGACTTATTTTAAAAATTATAGATATTTTCCATTCCCATTGCCAATGTACTGTGCCCCCTTTTGCAGTCTTCCAATTAGCACTACCTTGCGGTTGCTAAACTGTGAGGCTGTATTGGAACCACAGCAGCGATGTCGAGCTCGCAATAGCCATTTGCAGTCCCCGGAAAGAATCTGGTGTCTGCGCAATGGTGAAATGCTGCGAATGTTGGCAAATTTATTGGAAAAGCCCGTGGAACAGGTGTGCATCTTTATGTACGGATTGACATTGAAGAAATTTGGCGAGATATTAAATCCAAAGTGTTCACATTGGAATCATGTCCGTGTGCCACTGACAAGACCCGATACTTGTTCCATATACGATGGCATTTTCGATAAAGAGGGCAACATTCGAAATCCCTTGCATTCGCTTATGATACGCATACTTTTGTCCATAATGGATCATTTCTTGAATCTTCCTTGCCAAGGAGAGACTAAGAAGCGTCGACCGCATATAGATGATATGTTCACTGGTCGCGGAAATGTATGCTTTGATCTATTTAGACGCAGAAGAAGGGGAGCGCAGAAGGGAAGATTTGGCGATGGATTTGGTGATGGTTTTGGGGATGCGTTAAATGCATTTTATAATGAAACAGGGTTTAATTTGGATGAGTTTGATGACGATGATGATAGCGGATTGGATGATGGAAAGAAATCCGAAGGCGACGACGATCTGGTTGAAGAAGGCGAAAATGAAGATGAACTCCCACCTCGTAGGTTTGTGGCTCGTGTGAGTGGGCGTACCCGTAATCGTCCCCGTCCCATTGTTACTGAAGACAGAAAGAGTATAAAGGAAATATCAGATACATATAATAAAGTTGTAACCAAAAAAAAACGAATTGTAGAAGTAGTAGTAGAAGTAGAGAAAGAAGTGGAAGAAGAGCCAGAGGTTTCGAGAGTTACGAAAATGTTGCCCAAGAAAAAGGGTAAGAAGGTCAAAGGAAAAGAAAATCGCCGTTACATGGGTAAAACAATTCCCGTTCTCATGCACGAGCCATTTGATAAGAGCAAACCATGGACATGGGTGCGAAGACATCCGTTGCAGCCGCGTGTACTTCAAGGAACGGAGATTGGACGATCCAAGGTGCATCGCTATAAACGCGAGACGCTTGAGGGCCAGATGAAGAAGGCCAAGCAACGCTTCTCAGTGCGTAGTGCTTACTCGGTTCACGATCACAGATCGGTAACATCAACGGCTATGTTTGGAAGAGGTCATCAGACTAAGAAGCATGCTGGAATGGCCAAGGCCTATGACTATAGGAAACTGCGAGAGATGGGACCCGACGATGTTGAGCAGGGAAAGCACGGCAAGGCGAAGCAGCAAAAAACGGTCCAAGCCTCAATTCACAACTGATCTACTCAATCCAAATTTGTAAACCAAAACGATAATTTTATCAATTTTTTAAAGTATTAGAATAAGCTATGCATAGGTTTTAATAGTATGTAGGATAGTTTTCTTTATAGATGAACATATATATATATATATCGTATATTAATAAAGTATATGGTATATAGATATATTTTAAATATAAAAAGGATTTCTTCAAAATGCCCGGTAATTTCATTTCAAGACAGACTAATTGGTATGGCATAATCGATGATATAATGTATACGTTTTGTCGGGTTTTCCAAGCCTCAACAGAAAAGTAATATTATTTAAATGTCGGAGTAAGCAATCCACGGGGGTTTCAAAGCAATTCTCATAGACAAAAAGAATTATGCCAGTTTTATCAAATAAATTATTGTATTACTGTTCCGTCAATCGATGATACCTGAGAAATTTCCCATTTCTAAATGCTTCGAATGTTATAAACTTCCTAACCAAATCACAGTAGGCTCAAGTTTGTAAAACCCACAGAGGTTGAAATATTCGTTTTTATTTTCATTCTACATAAAACTTTTGAGTAGTACAGACAACGTTTTAAAAATTTTAAAGACATCCCATTCCATTGTCAATGTACTGTGCACCCTTCTGTAGTCTTCCCCTTTGCGATACCCTCCGATTGCTAAACTGTGAGGCTGTATTGGAGCCACAACAAATATGTCGTTCCCGCAATAGCATTTGGCAGTCCCCGGAAAGAATCTGGTGTCTGCGCAATGGGGAAATGCTGCAAATGTTGGCAAACCTCTTGGAAAAACCGGTGGAAGGAGTGTGCATCTTTATGTACGGTTTGACTCTGAAGAAATTCGGCGAAATAATGAATCCAAAATGCTCGAACTGGAATTATTTCCGGGTGCCACTGACCAGGCCCGAAACTTGTTACTTATACAGTGGTATCTTTGATTTAGATGGAAATATTCGTAATCCGTTGAGTCAGCTATTAATTCGCATACTTCTTATGATAATGGATTATTTCTTAAGTCTTCCATGCCAAGGAGAAACTATGAAACGTCGACCGAAAATAGATGCAATGTTTACTGGTTCCCAGGAGAAATGTTTTGATCTATTTGCACGATCACGTAAGGGTAGAAGGGGTGGACAAGAAGATATATTTGGCGATGGATTTGATGATGGTCTTGATGATGGGTTGGATTCAGAAGAAGAAACAGAACCAGAGGGATTGGATGATGAAGCGGATAAGGATGATGAAAAAAATACCATCGAGTTCCAACTCCAACCTAAAAAGAAAAAGGCTGTCGAGAGAGCTAGCATTAAAGAGATTTCCGACCTTTATAACAAAACTGTAAGTAAAAAGAAGAAAATACCAAAAGTAGTAGAAGTTGAAGAAGAAGAAGAAGAGGAGGAGCCACCGAAAGAAATAAAAGTGCAAGGAAAGCGATCGCCGAAGACTAAAAAGAGAGGAAGAGATAATCTCCGTTACATGGGTAAACTAATGCCCGTTCTAATGCACGAGCCGTATGATAGAAACAAACCATGGACGTGGGTGCGAAGACATCCTCTACAGCCCCGTGTCCTAGAGGGTAAGGAGATCGGACGAGCTAAAGTGCATCGGTACAAGCGCGAAACGCTTGAGGGGCAGATGAAACGAGCCAGGGAACGCTACTCAGTGCGTAGTGTTTACTCGGTTCACGATCACAAATCGGTAATATCAACGTCTATGTTTGGACATGGCCATCATAAAAAGAAGCATGGTGGAATGGCGAAACCCTTTGACTATAAGAAACTGAGAGAGGTTGTGGTCGAAGAACCTGAACCACAAAAAAAGGGCCCAAAGGGCCCAATGAAAGGTAAAAGGCCTGATTCAAAGTTTGGAAAAACGAATTAAAGGAACGTCAACCTACAGCAGCCGCAAATCATATCCGACCTAAGCGACCTAAATTTGTAAAACAAATCGATAATCTTATCAATTGTTTTTAAGTTTTAGAATAGGATATGCTAAGTTATAACATATGATATATACATAAAATATGGTATATACAAAAATTTTATGTACGTTTTTCTTTAAATGGCTGGGAATTTCAATATCCATCTCACTGCTTCTAGGCTTAACCTAAAAATATATTATATGAATATTTATGCAATTCACTCTACTTATAGTATATACCAAATTTGGCGTCTCTAGCTTTTATGGTTACTGACCTTGACGCGTTCATACAGACAAGAATTGAAGGGTTGTAATCATTTCACTCAGCAGGCAGTTGCTTAAAAGCCAAAAAGTCATAGCTTGAGTCGAAAATGATTTACTATATTCATTATATTTTAAAACGTTGACTAGTATAGACTTTCTTTTTTTATTTAAATTTTAAATACATCCCATTCCATTGCCAATGTACTGTGCCCCCTTTTGCAGTCTTCCAATTAGCAGTACCCTGCGATTGCTTAACTGTGAAGCTGTATTGGAACCCACAGCAAAAATGTCGATCCCGTTATAACTTTTGGCAGTCCCCGGAAAGAATCTGGTGTCAGCGCAACAGTCGAGCACTTCAAATCTTGGCAAGTGCGTTGGGAAAGCCCTTGGATCAGGTGTGCATCTTTATGTACGGTTTGACTCTGAAGAAATTTGGCGAAATAATGAATCCAAAATGCTCGAACTGGAATTGTTTACGGGTTCCTCTGACCAGGCCCGAAACTTGTCTCTTGTACAATGGCATCTTTGATTTAGCTGGCAATATTCGTAATCCAATGCTTGAGTTTATAATACGTATACTTCTGAAGTTAATGGAGCATTTCCTAAATATTCCCTGCCAAGGAGATACTTTGAAAAGTCGACCGAAAATAGATGATATGTTTACTGGTTCACGGGATAAATGTTTTGACCCCTTTGACTCATGTGGGGCACATGGTCGTAAAGGAAGGAGGGGACGAGGCGGATTATTTGGCGATGGATTTGGTGATGGTTTGGCCGATGCGTTAGACGCATTGAATGAATTGAGTGCAGAATCAGGACTAGGAGCTGACGATGGGGAAGACAGTGACAGCGATTTGAATGCTTTGGATGCTAATAAGAAAGGGGGCGACGACGCTAGAGAGAGCATAAAGGAAATTTCCGATTTTTATAATAAAATTGTACGTAAAAAGAAACCAATAATAGTAGAAGAAGAAGAGGAGGAGCCACCGGAAGAACCAAAAGTAAAAGAAAAGCGAAAGCCGAAGATTAAAAAGAGAGGAAGAGATAATCTCCGTTACATGGGTAAACTAATGCCCGTTCTAATGCATGAGCCGTATGATAGAAACAAACCATGGACGTGGGTGCGAAGACATCCTCTACAGCCCCGTGTCCTAGAGGGTAAGGAGATCGGACGAGCTAAAGTGCATCGGTACAAGCGCGAAACGCTTGAGGGGCAGATGAAACGGGCCAGGGAACGCTACTCAGTGCGTAGTGTTTACTCGGTTCACGATCACAAATCGGTAATATCAACAGCTATGTTTGGCCACGGCCATCATAAGAAGAAGCATGGTGGAATGGCGAAACCCTTTGACTATAAGAAACTGAGAGAGGTTGTGCCCGAAGAACCTGATCCACAAAAAAAGGGCCCAAAAGCAAAGAAAGGTAAAACGGCCTGATTCAAAGTGTGGAAAAAGGAATTTAAGAACGTCAACCTACAGCAGCCGCAAATCATATCCGACCTGAGCGACCTAAATTTGTAAAACAAATCGATAATCTTATCAATTGTTTTTAAGTTTTAGAATAGGATATGCTAAGTTATAACATATGATATATACATAAAATATGGTATATACATAAATTTTATGTACGTTTTTCTTTAAATGGCTGGGAATTTCAATATCCATCTCACTGCTTCTAGGCTTAACCTAAAAAGATATTATATGAATATTTATGCAATTCACTCTACCTCTAGTGTATATACCAAATTTGGCGTCTCTAGCTTTTGTGGTTACTGACCTTGACGCGTTCATACAGACAAGAATTGAAGGGAAGTAATCATTTCACTCAGCAGGCAGTTGCTTAAAGGCCAAAAAGTCATAGCTTGAGTCGAAAATGATTTACTATATTCATTATATTTTAAAACGTTGACTAGTATAGACTTTCTTTTTTTATTTAAATTTTAAATACATCCCACTCCATTGCCAATGTACTGTGCCCCCTTTTGCAGTCTTCCAATTAGCAGTACCCTGCGGTTGCTTAACTGTGAAGCTGTATTGGAACCACAGCAAAAATGTCGAGCCCGCCATAACTTTTGGCAGTCCCCGGAAAGAATCTGGTGTCAGCGCAACAGTCGAGCACTGCAAATCTTGGCAAGTGCGTTGGGAAAGCCCTTGGATCAGGTGTGCATCTTTATGTACGGTTTGACTCTGAAGAAATTTGGCGAAATAATGAATCCAAAATGCTCGAACTGGAATTGTTTTCGGATTCCCCTGACCAGGCCCGAAACTTGTCTCTTGTACAATGGCATTTTTGATTTAGCTGGCAATATTCGTAATCCAATGCTTGAGTTTATGATGCGTATACTTCTTAAGTTAATGGAGCATTTCCTAAATATTCCCTGCCAAGGAGATACTTTGAAAAGTCGACCGAAAATAGATGATATGTTTACTGGTTCACGGGATAAATGTTTTGACCCCTTTGACTCATGTGGGGCACATGGTCGTAAAGGAAGGAGGGGAGGACGAGGCGGATTATTTGGCGATGGATTTGGTGATGGTTTGGCCGATGCGTTAGATGCATTGAATGCATTGAGTGCAGAATCAGGACTAGGAGCTGACGATGGGGAAGACAGTGACAGCGATTTGATGGATGCTAAAAACAAAAAAGGGGGCGACGACGCTAGAGAGAGCATAAAAGAAATTTCCGATTTTTATAATAAAATTGTACGTAAAAAGAAACCAATAATAATAGAAGAGGAGGAGGCACCGATTGAGAAGAAAGTAAAGGTGAAACCCCCGAAGAAAAAGAAGAAGTACAAGGGAAGTGAGAATCGCCGTTACATGGGCAAAATAATTCCTGTTTTAATGCACGAACCGTTTGATCAAGCTAAACCATGGACATGGGTGCGAAGACATCCGCTGCAACAGCGTGTCCTGGAGGGTAAGGAGATCGGACAAGCCAATGTACATCGGTATAAGCGTGAGACGCTTGAGGGCCAGATGAAACGAGCCAAGCAACGCTACTCAGCGCACAGTACTTATTCAGTTAGTGACCGTAAGTCCTTAGTGTACACGGCTATGTTTGGCCACGGCCATCATAAGAAGAAGCATGGTGGAATGGCGAAAGCCTATGACTATAAAAAATTGAGAGAGGTTGTACCCGAAGATCCTGAGGCGGCAAAGTCCGCCAAAGGAAAGCATACGAAAACCGCATGAGACAATAATTCCGTTATAAGTCAATTGCAGTAACGTCGAGCTACAGTAGTCCAAAATCATATCCGATCAAGTAATCTTAACAAAATTAACAAGCTATGCATAGAGTTAAATATTTTTAATATTTTGACTTTATACATGGATTTATCTATTCTATCCTTTATACATGAATACATACAAAGAAAAAATGAGTATTCTCGACTGTTCAAAGCTGATCAAATTGAAAGTATAAAACTATAAAAGTCATTCAATTTAACAACTTGTGTGTTTAAATACTTAATGCTCGTAATGGGCTGTGGGCGTGGCAAAAAAAAGTGAAATGGGCTACATGGTAAAATCCCGACGTTCTGCACATTATGTGGGATCTTCCATGGTTTCAACTACTGCCTGTTACATATATTTCCACAAAGTATATGTACTTATCATTAATGATTTTCAAGTGCAGGAAGGGTATACAAACCTAAACCTACAGGGAGTTTAACTCATTCTCTCAGTAGGCGAAGGCTTAACAATTCAAAATAGTCATCGCCTGTGTCGAACATTTGTTTCTAAAAACCATAATTATATCAAATTTTGACTAGTACAGACATTGTTTTAGAAATTTGAAAAGCTTCCCATCCCATTACCAATGTACTGTGCCCCCTTTTGCAGTCTTCCAATTAGCAGTACCCTGCGATTGCTTAACTGTGAAGCTGTATTGGAACCCCAGCAAAAATGTCGAGCCCGCCATAACTTTTGGCAGTCCCCGGAAAGAATCTGGTGTCAGCGCAACAGTCGAGCACTGCAAATCTTGGCAAGTGCGTTGGGAAAGCCCTTGGATCAGGTGTGCATCTTTATGTACGGTTTGACTCTGAAGAAATTTGGCGAAATAATGAATCCAAAATGCTCGAACTGGAATTGTTTTCGGATTCCCCTGACCAGGCCCGAAACTTGTCTCTTGTACAATGGCATCTTTGATTTAGCTGGCAATATTCGTAATCCAATGCTTGAGTTTATAATACGTATACTTCTGAAGTTAATGGAGCATTTCCTAAATATTCCCTGCCAAGGAGATACTTTGAAAAGTCGACCGAAAATAGATGATATGTTTACTGGTTCACGGGATAAATGTTTTGACCCCTTTGACTCATGTGGGGCACATGGTCGTAAAGGAAGGAGGGGAGGACGAGGCGGATTATTTGGCGATGGATTTGGTGATGGTTTGGCCGATGCGTTAGACGCATTGAATGAATTGAGTGCAGAATCAGGACTAGGAGCTGACGATGGAGATGGGGAAGACAGTGACAGTGACAGTTTAAATGCTTTGGATGCTAAAAAGAAAGGGGGCGACGACGCTAGAGAGAGCATAAAGGATATTTCCGATTTTTATAATAAAATTGTACGTAAAAAGAAACCAATAATAGAAGAAGAAGAGGAGGCACCGAGAGAAAAAAAAGTAAAGGTGAAACCCCCGAAGAAAAAGAAGAAGTACAAGGGAAGTGAGAATCGCCGTTACATGGGCAAACTAATTCCAGTTTTAATGCACGAACCGTTCGATCAAGCTAAACCATGGACATGGGTGCGAAGACATCCGCTGCAACAGCGTGTCCTGGAGGGTAAGGAGATCGGACAAGCCAATGTACATCGGTATAAGCGTGAGACGCTTGAGGGCCAGATGAAACGAGCCAAGCAACGCTACTCAGCGCACAGTACTTATTCAGTTAGTGACCGTAAGTCCTTAGTGTACACGGCTATGTTTGGCCACGGCCATCATAAGAAGAAGCATGGTGGAATGGCGAAAGCCTATGACTATAAAAAATTGAGAGAGGTTGTACCCGAAGATCCTGAGGCGGCAAAGTCCGCCAAAGGAAAGCATACGAAAACCGCATGAGACAATAATTCCGTTATAAGTCAATTGCAGTAACGTCGAGCTACAGTAGTCCAAAATCATATCCGATCATGTAATTTTAACAAAATTAACAAGCTATGCATAGAGTTAAATATTTTTAATATTTTGACTTTATACATGGATTTATCTTTTCTAACCTTTATACATGAATACATACAAAGAAAAAATGAGTATTCTCGACTGTTCAAAGCTGATCAAATTGAAAGTATAAAACTATAAAAGTCATTCAATTTAACAACTTGTGTGTTTAAATACTTAATGCTCGTAATGGGCTGTGGGCGTGGCAAAAAAAAAATGAAAACGACGTTCTGCACATTATGTGGGATCTTCCATGCTTTCAACTATATATGTATATGTACTCAACATTAATTATTTTCAAGTGCAGGAAGGGTATACAAACCCAAACCTACAGGGAGTTTAACTCATTCTCTCAGTAGGCGAAGGCTTAATAATTCAAAATAGTCATCGCCTGTGTCGAACATTTGTTTCTAAAAACCATAATTATATCAAATTTTGACTAGTACAGACATTGTTTTAGAAATTTGAAAAGCTTCCCATCCCATTGCCAATGTACTGTGCTCCGTTTTGCAGTCTACCGCTTAGCGATACCCTCCGATTGCTTAGCTGTGAGGCTGTATTGGAACCACAGCGACGATGTCGTGCTCGCAATCGCTATTGGCAATTCCCGGAGAGTGCCTGGTGTCAGCGCAACGGGCAAGCATTGCAAATGTTGGCAAACCTATTGCAAAAGCCTGTGGATCAGGTGTGCATCTTTATGCACGGCTTGACACTAAAGAAATTTGGCGATATATTAAATCCAAAATGTTCCAATTGGAATTATTTTCGGGTGCCACTGACAAGACCCGATACTTGTACCTTGTATAATGGCATATTCGATGCAGAGGGCAACATTCGAGTGCCCTTGCATCCGCTTATGGTACGTATGGTACTGGCTATAATGAATCATTTCTTGAATCTTCCATGCCAAGGAGAGACTGAAAAGCGTCGACCGCATATAGATGATATGTTCACTGGTCGTGGAGATGTATGTTTTGATCTATTTAACTCTGGTAGATCACGCAGAGGCTCAGGCCGTAGAGGTGGAAGGGGTGGTCCCGGCGGGGAAGGTGGATTTGGCGATGGATTTGGCGATGGTTTTGGGGATGCGTTAAATGATTTTTATGATGAATCAGGATTAGGTACCGGATTTGGAGGATTGAATTATGATAACGATGATGATGATGAATACGGATTGGATGGTAAAAATAAGAAGAGAAAGGGTAACGACGGCGATCTGCTTGGAAGGGAAGGGAGGGGATCTAGCGATGGCAGTGGTAGTGGCCGTGGCCGAGGAAGTGGAAGCGGAATTAGTGGTGCTAGAAACAGCATGAAGGACATTTCAGACCTTTATAATAAAGTTGTTGGTAAGAAGAAACGTAGAGGAGATGAAAATGTAACAGAAGACGAATATTGGGCACCGCCAGCAAAGAAGGCAATACCAAAGCCACCACCGAAGAAGAAGAAGTTCAAAGGAAGTGAGAATCGACGTTATATGGGTAAATTAATTCCTGTACTAATGCACGAGCCGTTCGATCAAAGTAAACCATGGACATGGGTGCGAAGACATCCGCTGCAGGATCGTGTTCTTGAAGGCAGAGAGATCGGACGTTCCAAGGTGCATCGCTATAAGCGCAAGACACTCGAGGAGCAGATGAAAGTGGCGAGGCAACGGTACTCAGTGCGTAGTGTTTACTCGGTTGGGGAACACACATCGGTGCTAACAACGCCCATGTATGGGACAGGCACTCAAAGTCATAATAAGAATTCTGCCAAGCCGTTCAATTATAAGCTGCTTAGAGAAGGACCTCCCGAACCTGAGCCCGAAAAGAAAAAGAACATAATAAAAAAGTAAACGTAATAGACTTATACGCAGATTCCAGAAAAAAGAAAGAAAGAAAGCGTTATGTCAAGCTACAGCAGTCCCAAGTCGTATACCAAGAGTTTTGTTCACCCAGCCGATTTATCATGTGAGCAAATTTGTATAGTAATCGGATTGAAAGCTACATATATGTAGTATGTATGTAGGACAGTTTGACTACATATGTTAATTTCGGATATATCTTTGCATACCTTATACCTTTATAGATGGATTATATTATAAAGAATAACGAGTATATATACATAGATAGTACATATAAATTTTACAAATAAATACCTTTCATTTCAATAACAAATCGGATTTTGCCTACCGATAAGATTGATAAGTTTCTTCAATGTATTTGCTCTCATCCGCAAGGTCGATATAATCGATAAGTTTTGTATCGAAAGAAGTGTGCAATGTCTGTGCTCTTTGCTGTTATGCACATGGTCGATATAATCGATAAGTTTTGTATCGAAAGAAGTGTGCAATGTCTTTGCTCTTTGCTGTTATGCACATGGTGGATATAATCGATAAATTTTGTATCGAAAGAAGTGTAAAATGCTCTTTGCTGTTATGAACATGGTCGATATAACCGATAAATTTTGTATCGAAAGAAGTGTGCAATGTCTTTGCCCTTCGCTGTTATGCACATGGTCGATATAATCGATAAGTTTTGTATCAAAAGAAGTGTACAATGTCTTTGCTGTTATGCACATGGTCGATATAATCGATAAATTTTGTATCGAAAGAAGTGTCCAATGTCTTTGCTCTCTGCTCTCATCCCCCAGGCCGATATAATCGATAAATGTAGTATCGAATGAAGTGTACAATGTCTTTGCTCTTTGCTGTTATGCACATGGTCGATATAATCGATAAATTTTGTATCGAAGGAAGTGTGCAATGGCTTTGCTCTTTGCTGTTATGCACAGGGTCGATATAATCGATAAATTTTGTATTGAAAGAAGTGTGCAATGTCTTTGCTCTTTGCTCTCATCCCCAAGGCCGATATAATCGATAAATGTTGTATCGAAAGAAGTGTACAATGTCTTTGCCTTGCTGTTATGCACATGGTCGATATAATCGAATTTTAGAAAGAAGTGTGCAATGTCTTTGCTCTTTGCTGTTATGCACATGGTCGATATAATCGATAAATGTAGTATCGAATGAAGTGTACAATGTCTTTGCTCTTTGCTGTTATGCACATGGTCGATATAATCGATAAGTTTTGTATCGAAAGAAGTGTGCAATGTCTTTGCTCTTTGCTGTTATGCACATGGTCGATATAATCGATAAATTTTGTATCGAAAGAAGTGTGCAATGTCTTTGCTCTTTGCTGTTATGCACATGGTCGATATAATCGATAAGTTTTGTATCGAAAGAAGTGTGCAATGTCTTTGCTCTTTGCTGTTATGCACATGGTCGATATAATCGATAAATTTTGTATCGAAAGAAGTGTGCAATGTCTTTGCTCTTTGCTGTTATGCACATGGTCGATATAATCGATAAGTTTTGTATCGAAAGAAGTGTGCAATGTCTTTGCTCTTTGCTGTTATGCACATGGTCGATATAATCGATAAGTTTTGTATCGAAAGAAGTGTGCAATGTCTTTGCTCTTCGCTGTTATGCACATGGTCGATATAATCGATAAGTTTTGTATCGAAAGAAGTTTGTGTTATGAATGGTGTATAATCGAAGTTTTGTATCGAAAGAAGTGTGCAATGTCTTTGCTCTTCGCTGTTATGCACATGGTCGATATAATCGATAAGTTTTGTATCGAAAGAAGTGTGCAATGTCTTTGCTCTTTGCTGTTATGCACATGGTCGATATAATCGATAAGTTTTGTATCGAAAGAAGTGTGCAATGTCTTTGCTCTTTGCTGTTATGCACATGGTCGATATAATCGATAAGTTTTGTATCGAAAGAAGTGTGCAATGTCTTTGCTCTTTGCTCTCATCCCCAAGGCCGATATAATCGATAAGTTTTGTATCGAAAGAAGTGTGCAATGTCTTTGCTTTTTGCTGTTATGCACATGGTCAATATAATCGATAAGTTTTGTATCGAAAGAAGTGTGCAATGTCTTTGATCTTCGCTGTTATGCACATGGTCGATATAATCGATAAGTTTTGTATCGAAAGAAGTGTGCAATGTCTTTGCTCTTCGCTGTTATGCACATGGTCGATATAATCGATAAGTTTTGTATCGAAAGAAGTGTGCAATGTCTTTGCTCTTTGCTGTTATGCACATGGTCGATATAATCGATAAGTTTTGTATCGAAAGAAGTGTGCAATGTCTTTGCTCTTTGCTGTTATGCACATGGTCGATATAATCGATAAGTTTTGTATCGAAAGAAGTGTGCAATGTCTTTGCTCTTTGCTGTTATGCACATGGTCGATATAATCGATAAATTTTGTATCGAAAGAAGTGTGCAATGTCTTTGCTCTTTGCTCTCATCCCCAAGGCCGATATAATCGATAAATTTTGTATCGAAAGAAGTGTACAATGTCTTTGCTCTTTGCTGTTATGCACATGGTCGATATAATCGATAAGTTTTGTATCGAAAGAAGTGTCCAATGTCTTTGCTCTTTGCTGTTATGCACATGGTCGATATAATCGATAAGTTTTGTATCGAAAGAAGTGTGCAATGTCTTTGCTCTTTGCTGTTATGCACATGGTCGATATAATCGATAAGTTTTGTATCGAAAGAAGTGTGCAATGTCTTTGCTCTTTGCTGTTATGCACATGGTCGATATAATCGATAAGTTTTGTATCGAAAGAAATGTGCCATCTCTTTACTTTTTCACTATTAACGAAACTTTTCACTGTGCTTGTCGCTGCTCGCAGTAATTCTCTCTTTCGACAACATGGCGACAAGATGATCTTAGTCATTATCATGCCGTCTCTCTCGTTCTGTCAACGTTGCACTTGAACGAAGCAGAGCGGAGAGCGCGCAAAGAAAGCTATGAAATGGACACCAGCGATGCATTGCCGCTCTCTGCTCGCTCTCTCTCTCTCTCTCTCTGTCTCTCCTTATGCGGCCAGCATTTTTCATGTCGTTACCACTTGGCCAACTTGTCTTTTAACGGGAACTAGGTAAATGCCACAAATTGCCGTTAGAAATTTGCCTCAATTGCAGTTGTTGGCGTTGTTGTTGTTGTTGCTGCTGTTGCTGTTGTTTTTGTAGTTGGCTGTGCTGCACTGTTGCATTATTTGCGGTCATTCATTAACACAAACCACCTGAAAGAAGGCGAAGTAGAAAACAAAATTGCATGGAAAATTGAGGTTATGTTTGGTGGTGTACCGAATTTGCCAGTTTTTTCGAGTGCTTATCGATAAATTGTTGTGTATATAGGTTAATATTTAGTAAGAAAGTATAGATTATTGAAATTACTAAAGTGTTTCAATTGAATTTGCAGTTTATAAATAAAAACGTTTTACTAGCATAACTTTATAAATATTATAGCCTAACAAAATTTGCTATTTGTAGAGTGTAGAAACATCATGATTTTTTGGGAAAGCAAAATAACTGCCTAACTCTCTCTCTCTCTCTCTCTCTCTCTCTCTCTCTCTCTTTCTCTTTTGGCGAGTGCAACTAAGCATGTTGCTTTTTCAACAAACCGTCGACCACACAAGATTCTCCTTAGGCTGACTTGTAACGGAACTGACACACACCTGTACTGTATACACATACATACATACACACACATAGCTACGCAGACATACACAATATGTTTGCCATTTTGCGTTTTCACTTCAAAAAGCAAAGCATAAAAGTTGCTCACACTGATTTATGCTCGTTTGTGGCCTATTGCAATATCAGTTTTGTGATTTATGTTGCACGAACAATTTTACATATTTTTCATAAAATTTCTCATTTACGAGTATAGTTTTGCCTGCAACACATGCCACACATGCCACACATTCTTCTGCATTTTATGCTTCGCTGCTTGGGTAAATAAACAAGACGCAAGACGCATCATCATTCAAGGCATTTTTGTGTTACCAATTGCAAAAGACAACAAACAAACTCATCAAGGCGCGCTCAAGGTGTCTCAAAAGCATAATCAATGACACAGCCAAGACCCCGTCAGACCCCCAGAGATCCCAGAGACGACCCAACCCAACCCAACCCAACCCAATCCAAGGCAGACAGCGCCGGTAGCTTCACCTCAATTGCGCGCTGACACTCTATGGGCCGGTCTAGACACTTTTGACACAAAAGCGCTAGAGTCTTGCGTAGCCCCTCTTTGTCTAGCGACGACAGTGCCTACCATTTTAATGCAACACACAAAAAGGAGGCAATTGCTAAGCTGCGTAAATTTTCGCAGAGCAACTGCAGACGCAACGCAGCGCTGCGCAGCGCCGTGTGCAGTGCGTGTTGTTGTTGTCTGAAGCACGACTTGGCAGACCCTGGGGGCTGACTGGCTGGCTGGCTGCCTAGCTGGCTGGCTGGGGAGGCACTTGAGACAGCCGTAAGAGCACACATATTGAAACAGGTGACAGGTCACTCATTGTTGTTGTTGTTGTTGTTGTGGCCGTACGCAGTCAGCAGATAGCTGCATGCGGATGCTTTAGCTGCACACACACACACACACACAAACAGAGAGCTTGTCTGTCTTGCATGCTGCCGGTTATGCCGTTTAGTCAATTGGAATTTTTCATAACAATTTAACTAGAGCAAGTTGTGTGAAAGCACTTCTGGTCTGGACTATTGCAAAGACACATGCCTACAGGAAAACCTGTACCAACAAGTTAGAAAAGCGGAGTGGGCGTGGCATCTGAAATTTGAAATGAACATATAGAGTAGACAAGCTACAGAAATCTTAAAGCCAAATTTGATGTCTCTAGCTTTTATAATAGCTGAGATGTGTGAGTTCAAACAGACAGACGGACAGACAGACGGACAGACGATTAGACAGACGGACATCATACTTTTTTCAATAGAGAAAAGTTAACAAATTGTTATGAAATAGAAATTTAGGAAATCTTATTATAAATGACATCTATAAAGAGGAAAGATACCCTAGAAAACCTGTACCAAGTTAAAAAAAAGCTGAGTGGGCGTGGCATCTGAAATTTGAAACAAATATATAGAGCAGACAAGCTACAGAAATCTTCATGTCAAATTTGATGTCTCTAGCTTTTATAATAGCTGAGATGTGTGAGTTCAAACAGACAGACGGACAAACGATTAGACAGACGGACATGGTTTAAGAATATATACCTTTTTTAACAATTTTCAATAGAGAAAAGTTAAAAAATTGTTATGAAATACAAATTTGGGAAATCTTATAATGAAGAACATCTATAAAGAGGAAAGATACCCTAGAAAACCTGTAGAATTATGGAATGAAACATTAACTGTTTAAGATAACTATATATGTTCAAAAAAGATAAAATTTGCTTGATTTCAAATTGAGCAAACTAATTATGGATATCATCTGAACAATTTGTTGCCAACTGCTGAATCATGTTAATTGCTCAAGATATGTATAAAGCAAAAGATAAAATTTACCTTACTGCAAAATCGAAAAGGTGTAAGGGATCAGCAAACGCAAACATAAAGCCGCCTTATCAAAAAGTAGCGCAGCCTCAGGAGCTTAGATATTAAAGGCAAACAACGCGCTTGCCGCATTCTTCTCTCTCTCTCTCTCTCTCTCCCATTGCAGATAAGCAGAGCGATTTTTTTGTAAATTGTTAAGCGATAAACGATAAACGATAACACGCTGCTATTAACTAACATGTTGAGCGCGCTCTGAACAACAAAACAACGGAACTGCATGCAGATCACCGTTCGTCAGAGCGAGACAACTATAGTGCGAACGCTGCAGCGATTGAGGCCATGGTGCGACGCAATGTTGCCGAGCAACAACCACAGCACAGCCACAGCCACAGCCACAGTCAGAGCAGCAACGGCAACGGGAACAACAGCGGCCAAAGGTCTGGTGACAATAACAATAATGCGGGAGGAGGCTCCACGTCCAAGACGATGTCCACGCCAAGCCAACAGCAACGCAGCACAGCGACAAGCATGAGCAGCAATTCAACTGCAGCAGCAGCAGCAGCAGCGACTGCGGCGCCTGCAACACAGCACGTGCAGCAGCAAGCAGCAACAACAACATTGCGTTGCACTGCAGCAGCACTCGCCCTCGGATGGTGGCTCCTCCAGTTGCTCGTTGCCAGCATCGCCGCCGTTGCTGAGACAGACAGCAACACCGCCGCAGGGTGCGCAAATGGTGCCGCCAGTCTGTGCACTGCATCATCCGCAGCAACAATTAGCGCTGCTTGCTGCCATGCATCATCATCATCATCATATACTGCAGCCAGCGCTGCCGCATCATATGCCACAGCATCCACAGCCAACAGCAGCAGCAGCGACAGCAGCAGCAGCAGCAACAGCGGCACAAGCAACGCATCAACATCAGCAGCATCCACATGAGAACGGACATGGCGGCATGTCGCCCAATGGCTCGGGTGGCTCATCGGCCAGCAGTGTTAGCAGCGTCTCTAGCTGTAATGGCGGCGGCGGTGCTGGCCAGGCACACAATGCTAGCAATGGCACCAATGGCATTGGGCCGCCCATGCCAGCAGCTGCTGCGCTGCCGCCGGCTCCGCTATATATACCATATCCGGATTTCTTTCCATCGGAATATTTTATAGCACCACATCCGCACGAGGGTATCTGTCCACAGCATCCGCATCATCCGCATGCGCAACAGCATCATCATCAGCCCATGTGCGCCATCTCGGCGGAATATGGTGAGTGAGTTATCCCCAACAACAACAACAACAACAACAGCACGATGATCTAACCTCAACTAGGAGTTTAAATCTCTGTTTGAATTGGCAAACATATAGTATATACCCTACTAGCTGTATTTACAGGGTATAACTTATCAGAACTCTTAAGCGATTAACACCAAGTAGGAGTGCAAACCTCTGTTTGAATTGGCTAAGATATCAACTAGCAAGTATATACCCTACTCGCATTTACAGGGTATAACTTATCAGAACTCTTAAGCGATTAACACCAAGTAGGAGTGCAAAACTCTGTTTGAATTGGCTAAGATATCAACTAGCAAGTATAGACCCCACTTGCTGCATTTACAGGGTATAACATATGGGAACTCTTAAGCGATTAACCCCAAGTAGGAGTTCAAAACTCTGCTTAAATTGGCCAACATATGTATATCAACTAGCAAGTATATACCCCACTCGCTGCATTTACAGGGTATAACATATCGAAACTCTTAAGCGATTAACCCCAACTAGAAGCCCAAATCTCTGTTTGAATTAACCAACATATATCGACTAGCAAGTATATACCCCACTCGCTGCATTTACAGGGTATAACATATCGAAACTCTTAACCGATTCCGGCATAAAAACAAATATAAATCGCGAAAATAAACTAGCGAAACATATGGCCAGACAGACATGACATACATAAAACAACTGAGTTAGTCATGCGAATCAAGAATATATATGTTCTTTATAGCACGCATCTGCGGCCGGTAGTTCATCATAATTTTACGCCTCTACTAGAGTTATTTATATACGCAATGAGTCACAAAAATCTTAAGGGAAATATAGTTTGGTAATCTGATTGATCTCTGGGTCTAAAGAAAACTAACGTAAATTTACAAATCGAAGAAATATGCACAAATCGGTCAGTTCCGGGAATTGCCTATTTGCTGTCGCATATATGTATGTATGTATGTATGTATGTACACACATACATATGGTACTATATAGCGCTTTCACATGTGGTAGAAACCGAAAATGTTCAATTACCAGAGGAATTAATGGGGTTTTTCGAGTGCAACGACGCGTCGTTTGCCGGCCTGACCTCTGACCCGACGACAAACTCATTTTAGACTCGGTATCTCTTCCCCTCCCCCTCGCTCTCACTCTCTCTCTGTCTTTGGTGTCACCCGGCAGGCCCTTTGCCAGCCCTGCACGTAGTTAATCAAATAAACTTGTGAAGGCTTTTAGTGCGTGCTGGGGTCGCCTTTGCCTCTAATGGAAAATAGCTCGACGGAAAGGGGAAGGGAAAGGGGAGGGGGGCGGGCGGGTTGTCGTTGACGACGATGACGAGACTATATATTGATATGGTTGTGAGCTTGTATAGTAATTATAAGAATGCTGAGCATGCCCTTTTCCCCCACCCACTGCCACATCCCGCATCTTTTTCAGAGAGTTAAAGTGCGAAATTGAGAAACATTTCTCATTGTTGAGGGCGTTGATTACTCTATTGCGTCTAAGTTGTGCTAATGAAGCAAGTTGAAATTGTTTTTTTTTTACTATTAGCATAATAATTATCAACAATTATAATATTAAAGCGTATTTTACATGCTTTTTGTAGAGTGATAAGTCTAAAAAGGAAGTTGAGGCCGGAAAAAGTCATAGCGCAAAATGTGAAATCTTAAGTTTAATATAAATGATATTTACTTCAAAACGTGCACAGGAACTTGGGGTTAGTTGTGCTATAAAATTGGATTATTTGTTTCAAAATGAAACCCGGGGACAGCTTGTCTGATGTCATTACGACCGTCAGCAGGTTGTAGCTATGGTAAGCCCTGTGATTGCTCTACACAATCACAGCGCGACTATATTAACTAGTGCAGCGATATTATAAACCGATTCAATTTTATGACTCTATTTTTTTTTATCCCCGATTTATTGACATCGTCGTCTGTGCTGTGCGTGTTACCCAACTTTATTGCATTCGAGCTTTTTGTGGCCCGATTGTGCAATCGGCGTACACGGCCCTGCTCCGCATCCAATCACTAATCGTCTCGGTGTCTCAGTCTCAGTCTCAGTGTCAGTCGCAGCGATTCTTTGCGGGTTGCCAAAATATACATACTTTATGACGCCAAGCAGTTACAGATTCTCAAGTTAATGACTTGCAGCTGTTTGCTATTGGAGTGCGTGAGTGTGTGTGTGAGTCGGCGACAAATATCGCCTCTCTCCGCGCTTCTCATTGCTCAATGCTGTTGTTAATGACAGCAGCAGCAGACACCGTCATCGTAGCGAAAGGCCGTCAAAAAAGCGACAAATGACAAATTGCATTCGAACAGATGTTAGATGATACCATTGGGGTATGCCCCTAAATCTAATTTCAAATTTTATCATTAGCGATAATACTAAGTTAGATAGGGCGAGCTCAAATGAGAGTTGCAATTAACTAATGCAATTCCTTTGTTATCGATAATACTAAGTTTAAGCTATGCAATTAATTGATGCAATTCATTTGTTATCGATAATACATGTTTAAGCTATGCAATTAATTGTTATCGATAATGCATGTTAAGCCATTGCAATTAATTGTTTTCGATAATACATGTTATTGAGCAACGATGCTGGTATTATTTATTGCAATTAATTGTTATCGATAGTACATGCTATTGAGCTTATGCAACATTGCCTCGCTTTGCTTATTGCACTTAATTGTTATCGATAATGCATGTTACCATAAACCAATGCAGTTCATTGATGCTATTCATTGTTTATCGCACTTCATACAGGTTATTGAGCGCGTGTAACGATAGGTCGCTTTTATTTATCGAAAATACATGTTTAAGTTATGCAATGTGATGCAACTTATTGTTATCGATAATGCATGTTATCGAGCAACAAAGCTGGCTTTATTTATCGCACTTAATTGTTATCGATAATACAGGTTATTAAGCCAATGCAACGATAGGTTGCCTTTATTTATCGATAATACATGGTTAAGCTATGCAATTATTTCATGTAACTTATTGTTATCGATAATACATGTATTGAGCAACAAAGCTTTATTTATCGCACTCAATTGTTATCGATAATACAAGTTAGAAAGCCCATGCAATGATAGGTTGCCTTTATTTATCGATAATACATGGTTAAGTTATGCAATTATTTCATGTAACTTATTGTTATCGATAATACATGTATTGAGCAACAAAGCTTTATTTATCGCACTTAATTGTTATCGATAATACAAGTTATTAGGCCAAAGCAACAGTAGCTTGCTTTATTGGACTTTATTGTTATCGATAAAACTTATTGAGCCAAATCATCGCTGGTTCTATTTATCGCAAATATTCTTGATACTAAAACAAATGTAAATTCGATATGCCTTACAATTTTACCTAACCTATTCATCAAGAAAAATATTATTATAATGCTGTCACCTTGTGTTCCTTGGTTTTCCCCAAAATGAGCTGCGAATGAACCGCCATGCGAATCCCAGCTCACATGGCGAGCGAGAAAAAGAACTCATTGCAAATGCATCTAGGAATTTTTTGGAAATTGAACAATTTCAGTGGACATCGCTAGACATAAATCTTGAGGCACACGCACACACACGCACGCTTGCAATATGGCGTCCAGCAGCTTTATGTACATTTTTATGTGCTTAAGTGTGCGTATGCGTGTGTGTGTGTGCGCGCAGGGCATGTGCATGTCTATGTGTGTGTGTGTATCTATGTTTATTATTTAAATATATTTTATCTCTTAAATGTATTATACACACACACACACACACACAGAGAGACAAACAGTTGCACATGTATTTATATCGTCGCATTTTTCTTAACTCTGATAAAAACAATTGCAGTCGCAGTCGCAGCAGCAGCAGCAGCAGTCGTGGCAGAGGCTGAGGCAGCGGCAGCGCAGCTTTTATTTGATTTGTGTGTTGCTTTTGTAGTCGTTACTAATGCCGTTGCCGCTGGCGCTGACGCTGGGGCTAGGGGCACTTTTTGGTACATTATGTACAAACATTCATGCACGCACACACACACACACACACACACGCACACAGAGATAAATTTGTCTATACATGCATAGATGTATGCGTAAGTTTGTTTGAGCGAGTTCAACAACCGAAAAAAGAACGATGGAAAAAAATTGGCAGCAAACAACAAATATAACTTTAGGCGGTACGGGATGTTTGAAGGGTGGTGCGAGGAGGTGGGGGTAGGGGGCAGGGGTAACAGCATACACATGCGTTGCGCATTAAAATTGTAACTGTAACAGTTTCCACTCAGTCTCTGTCGCTCTGGCTCCAGTCAAACCCCCCCTGGCACCCCAGCCCCATCGCCGGTTTGGCAAGTTAAATGCCATTCATGCAATTTTTCTTTCGATGCAGTTGCCGCTGCCGCTGCTGCTGCTGCTCTGGTGATGTTGCCTGAATTCCTTTTAATTCTGCCTTTTTTTTTGGGGGACTTTTTACTGTTTCTCTCTCGTTTTTTTTGGCTCTTTGTTGTGTGCTCTTGTTTGGGGCAGAATCATTATTAAACGAGCAAAGTTTGCGCGCAGTCGACTGTGAGACACCCTGCAGCCAGTTGAGAAATATCCGCATACTTATTGGCAACCCTATCAAGCAGCTGCCCCTCTCTCCCCCTCTCACTCTCTTTGCTACCACACTAACACATACCATGCATAGCATGTGTGAAGAGGCAGCAGCAACAGCAGCTGACGTCATTTATGCAGTGGTTTTACCTATTTACCTTTTAACTTGGTTATTTACGATGCGATTTTAATCTTTTTGGGAGATTTACGACCTTGAAATATGTTGTATACGTGGTGGGTTTTTTGTGTGTGGGAACATGCCAGCCGAAAAAAGTGAACTTTTTGAGGTCTTTTGAAATTGAAATTGCTGAAAAATTTGAAGAGCTTCAAGCTAGATGATGACCTTACCTGTTGCATATGTGGGTTATTTTGCACACATTCATTATATATTATATATCATATTAATTACTAACCATACCATCAACAAATTGACTTATTTGCGCTTTTCTTTTTCTTTCGTTTCAGGTAAGCAAAGTTCTTAACGAGTGTACAAATAAGTTTAGTTGCTTCAATTGTAAGTATCGCAAAATCTGAGGAAAGCATGTTATAAAACTGGCAGGTAACACGTATGCAAATGTATATAGGGTGCCAAATTATACCAAGAGATTTGGCAGCAGTTCGCTTCGATGTTTATCTTAAGCTTAAAACAAACACTTTAGTTCTCTGGAAATGGCATTAAGAAACTTTGGTTAAATTGCAACATGCAACATGCACACAGCGAAGTGTCGCACACTACACCCGTGTTGATACACAAAACCTGTCTGGTTCATTTGCGAAAGCGGCAACCCTTTCTCTCTGCTTGGCTTGGCTTGATCTCCCCTAAGCTATTTAGCAATAACTTATTTAAAGTTGAAGGCACAGACAGTACGGCTGACGCGTCATAAGGCTTTCTCCCTGTCGGCGGCATTTAACTGTCTGCTGGGTAAAGTGATAAGCTTGCGACGCCCTGCCGCTCCCCCGTTCCCGTCCCATGCCGTACATCTCAACATCTCATATAACGCCAATTTTCCAACCCCCAATCGTTAACGACGTACAACGTTTAACTAATTGCTGCCTTTTAACACTTGACAACCCTGTGTGTGTGTGTGTGTGAAAACTATAGTTAGCACTGTGTGTGTGTGTGTGTGTGTGTGCGTGCGTGGTGTCGCCTATGGAATGTGGCATGTGCATCGCCCCCATAGTAGACGGGTAGACGATACAAACCGTGCTAATTAAATACATAATATTCTTAACGGTTCTTGCTGTTGTTGTTGCTATTCGTTATCTTACTTCACCTGCACTTTGAAAAGTTATGCGTCAGCGAACTAAGCCAACATTTTTACACCTGAGCACAGGTAGCCCAGACCGTAGCTGTAGCTAAACTGCAACTGCATTATATGGCTAATTAGATCACGCCCCCGCGACTTCGTTCTGGGGAACTACACTCAATTATTACAAAGTGACGCCAATGAGCCTTAAACAGCACAAAACGCTAGTAAATCATGTACAAAGTCCAATGGGCAAGTCGTTGCACAGATACCCTGTAGCCAAGCTTATGCAAATAACTAGCTTTTGCATTGTAGGGTATGTAGCATGTATGTAGATGAGGCGTTGGCCAGCTAAAATACCAGAGATATAAATATACATAATTTATTACACTTCAATTCGACGCTCTATTGAATTATATACCTTCTATTTTGCCATGCCATGTTCAGGTCCAGCGGCTGTACAAATGGTTTCCCACAATCGCCCGCCGCCAACGATGGCATTACCGGTTCAGGTACCACCGTACGTCAACGAGAATGGAACACTGACTCACGTTGTGCTGCCACCGCAGCAGTACCAACAGTTGCATCATGGACAGGGCCACCTGCACGCAGCGCCATTTGTAAGTATTAGAAAAAAATAGCAAAAATAACAATCCCATAATTGAAAGGCCTTACCCACAAGACCCAAATTCCACTCAAGCCTCTTTGTCCACGTCGACGAATTGGCACTTTTGGTTGTCTTGAATTGAAATCTAGTTAAAATGTATTACAAAGAGATAATATTTTACTTAACTGTGCTTGTGCTTATGCCATATTATATATCCAGATCTTTTTAGCAAGAGATTTTTACAATTTTAAAGCGAATTTTAAATTTATCAGTCTAAGCGGCTTCTTAATTTAGTGATGAGAATACAAGCAAAAGCGCGTCTATCGACTAACTATCGATGTCTGCAGTAATAGATAGTTGTGTGTTGCAAAATTCTTAAACCCAAATTAGAGTTGCCAGATTTGGTCAAAATTGAATAATTTGTCGTTTATTACTACTTAAAATCAGAAACACATGCAGCGCACAAATTAATTTAAATATGGAACAACTTTTTAAGTGTTTTAATTAATAATTGATCTGCAAACAGAAGAGAGAGAGAGAGAGAGAATTGTATATGGCCGCAATACTCATCGATATATGTATAGGCGGTGTTCAACAAGAGCCAGCAAGAATGCGCATTATATACAAATAAAAACTATGAAACTACGTGTTGGATAAATAATTAACTTTTAGAACAGTATAATTGCGAACAAATTAACAGTGATAATAATTAAAGGCATAATAATGTTACTTGAATAAACATACATACATTGTCGATGCCGGAAGAGATAAAATTCGGACAAACATTGTTATCAGTTCGCAGTCGCAGCCGCAGCCGCAGTCACAGCCGCAGCTGGTGCTGCTGCTGACATTGCCGTTGCCGTTGTTATTATATTGGGGACTTTATTCGCTGACGTGGGTATTTCTCGAAATGAAGCCGCAAGGGAATAAAAACACTGTGACCAACACGTCAACAACAGCAGCCACACATACAATTGTTGTTAAAGTATTTCCCCTTAAATTTGCGCTTGCATTTCGTGACGCATGTGTACTTAATTATTTGTAATCGTTTTAGATAAGCGGAAATGGCACATCGCATTATTATGCCCCAATGCCTGGCTATCCGCCGCCCGGTCCTGGGCCGGCTGGCAATGGACCACCTCATTATCATATGCCTCCGCCGCAGGTTGCGCCACAACAGCAACAAACAGGAGCAGCTACGTCAGCCACGTCACAGCTGCATTTACATTCCCCGCACTCGCCATCGCCACCCAGCCACAAGAATGAGCGTCTTCAGAAGCAAACGGCGAAGCTACAGAGGAAATTGGAGCTACAACGCGAACAAAGTATAATTGTATAATATCAACATATATAGGATATGCTATTTAACTTCTTGCTATCTTCCTAGATTCCAGCATGTCGACTCCCACGCATTCGCCGTCTCCACGGCGCAACGACACAAATGGACACCAACAACAACATTACAATGGAGTGCGTGCTCAGCAACAACAACAACAACAACAACAGATGCAGCAGCAACATCAACAACAACAGTGCCAAACGCCACGCAACGATAACCCAGTGCCAGGTCGGCAGGTGGTGACATCACATCCGGCAAATGTTGCTCGCGACATTGTGGAGGATGATGGAGGCGAGAATTCAGCATATAATCAAGCAGCTGGCGATGATGAAGAGGACCAAACCACATCGATTGTCGAGCAAATTTCGGCAATCGAGAAGCCCAAAGTGACCGATGTTAGCTCGCGACGAGCTAAAATATTCTGGGTACCGCCGTCCATAACCGATGTTATGCTCATCAATGTGGAGGATCTGCGCTACCAGGTGCTGCTCAGCGATAGCGGTAAACAGTGCAAATACAAGAGTCTCTATCGGGGCGAGATGTACGAATGCATTGTCCAGGATTTGTTGCCTGGCCAAGAGTATCTTGTGCGTCTGCAAGTGCAATACAAACAATTCGAGGGCGGCGTCAGTGAGCCAACGGAGTTCAAGACGCCCGCATGTGAACCGGATCAACCGCTTCCGCCGAAGCTAATGTCGCGCACCAAGAGCTCGATTAATTTGCGTTGGACAGCGCCGGCATGCAATGGATCCACGATTCAACATTATTTGCTGGAGTATGACGAGGGACGTGGCAATGCACTGCAATTTGTTGAGCTGGCCAAGATTAAGGCCAAGCATTATGTGCTTACCAAACTGCAACCGACTACCGTGTATAGCTTTCGTTTGGCTGCGGTCAATCAAGTGGGTCAGTCGATATACTCTGAGGTGACCAGTTACAGCACCGCCGGCAATCCACCAACGGCGCCCAAGGCTCCACAGTTGCAGGCATGCACCGCTAGCTCACTGCATTTGGTATGGGAACGACGCTCGCAGGATGGAGATTTCCTGCTGCAGCTGCAGGATGCTGAGTTCGGTCAGGGTTACCTGAATAGCTACAAGGGCGGCGACACGCACTACGAGTGCCTGCAGCTACGTCGTGCCACCAGCTATCAGTTCCGCTTGCGTGCGGAGAACGATGCAGGCGTTTCACCCTGGTCGCCGGAGGTTAGCTACAGCACGGCGCCAGAGAGACCCGGACGACCGGGCAAGCCGCATGTCAAGGGAAAGATACACGGCACACACTTTAAAGCGCGCTGGGATGCGCCCTCGGATACCGGAGGTGGGGAAATCATACACTACCATCTGGAGCTCAGTGCGGGTGGTCCGAATTTCAAACAGATTTACTCGGGTGCCGATGTGGAAGCCAAGTGTGATGGCCTGCAGCCGGGCACAACGTATCAGCTACGCGTTTGCTGCGAGGGACCAGCAGGTGTGAGCCCCTTCTCCGAGATTGGCCATGTAACCACTGAGGCAGTGCCGCCATCGGCACCACCGATGCCCTATAGCGATGCGCCCTCGACGCCATACGCTGCGCTCATACGTCTTAGTCAACCGGAGAACAATGGTGGAGCCACTGTGCTGGAGTTCGAGGCGCAGTTGCGTCAAGTGAACGAGATGCAGGCATTGCCGGCACAGATTATCTATCGTGGCAAGCAGGATTTCTTTGTGGCCAAACAGTTGCTGCCCGGTGGCATCTACGAGGTGCAAGCGCGTGCCATCAATCGTGTTGGAGCCGGCAATTGGTCACAGTGGTTGCGATTCACCACAGCAGTTGCACCACCATCGGCACCAGAGGCACTGCAAGCCTTGGTCAAGTCGGCAACCCAGTTATGCGTCAGCTGGCGCAGTCCATCGCTGAACAATGGCGCCGCTGTCACTGGCTACACACTGCAAAGTGTTAGCCAGTCGCTAGAGGAGCCCGAGGTGGAGCCACTTGGCACACAGTTTAGCAATTGCTACCAGGGCGCACAGACCAATGTGGAGCTGCGTCAGCTTGCACCCTATACACGCTACTATTTACGTGTGCTGGCCAGCAATGTGGCGGGCACAGGATCGCCCTCGGATGTGGTATGCGTAGCAACGCTTGCTGCTGTGCCCGGAGCACCGCAGATGCAGGGTTACGAGTTCACGGCACAGGAGGTGACACTCAATTGGACACAGCCGGCGGCACATGGCAGCCCCATCTGTAGCTATAACATTGAGTATGGCGAGAAGACGATTGCCACGCCAGATGCCTGCACTCGCTATACGATAGGCGAGCTAACGCCAGAGACTAGCTACAAGTTTCGCGTGCAGGCCGTGAATGCGATAGGCGCCGGCACCTTTAGTGCCTATGCCAAGTTGACCACACAACCAGCACCGCCGGCACCGCCACGACTGGAGTGCAGTGGCGCAGGACACAACTTCATCAAGCTGAAGTGGAACAGCAGCGGCGGCGCTGCAACTGGTGGCGACTTCACCAAGTACTTTGTGGAAATGTATGTGGCACGTGCGAAGCAGTTCCAGAACATTTACTCTGGCACCAACTGCATGTGCAAGGTGAACAAGCTGCAGGAGCGAAGCAGCTACACTTTCCGCATTTATGCACACACCGACCGTGCCGGCGATGGTGACTACTCCGAGGAGTATGTCTTCCAAACCACAGCCACATTGCCGGCTAACATTAAAGCGCCACGTGTGCTACATGTGGGCAGCGTTGGGCCGCTGGAGCAGTCCGGGCGACTGGGCACACAGCTTACCCTGGAGTGGCAGCACTCGAAGAACACTTTCTACGATCGCGTAGAATATGAGCTGCAATATGCTGTCATTGTGTCCGGTTCGTCTGCTGGCGAGTTGAACCCGGCAGAGTTGCCGGAATCGCGCAGCAGCAGCAACAGCAGAAACAATGGAACAGCTGCCGCTGCAGCTTCTACTGCTCCGCTGAGTCTCAGCAACCAGGAGTACCATCAACTGTATCGCGGCCTGGATACTAAATTTACCATCGATAATCTGGTGGCCGGCAATAGCTATCAATTCCGTGTGTGCCCGGTGCGTGTTACCTCGAGCGGCGAATTGATTTACGGGCAGGCATCCACGGCCCTGCGCTACCAAGTACCAAGGAAACTTACGGGCAACGCGCAGCCAACGGCCAATAATCATTTCAATGGAACACTTGCTGTCCCGGTGGCTGCTGCATCGCAGATGACCTTGCAACGCATTAGCCGTAGCAAGCAGACAGCAGTGAATGGTGCAACCAACAGTGGCGGCGCCAGTGGACTACATTTGCGCTCCATTAGCGCGTCTGCAATCAGTGGCAATGGCAGCGGCGTTGGCGCCGATCTACATGCCATTGGTCGACTGCAGCATGAGATATCTGCGGCTGGCTTTAATGCATGCGGTGATCCACTGCATCATCATCATCATCACCATCATCATCATCATCCGCAGCAGCAGTGCCTGTCGGCTGAGCTGTCGTCGTCGACAAATTCCTCATCATCTGCCTCGACTTTGCTGCTGCGCGGCAAAAGTTCCGATGTGCAGCATCACATGCATCATCAGCATCATTTACATCACTCACACCATGTACATCATGCGCACTACTCGCATCTCTTGATGAGCGGCGGAGTGGCAGCTGGCGGCGGTGCAGCAGCAGGAGCAGGAGCAGCGGGCAAGGTTGCCAACAGCAGTTGCTTGCAACATGGCGGCGGCATGGTAAAACGTGCCGTCACCAGGCTGACGACTCTCTATAGCAATCGGAAACGTTTGACAGATCAGCAGAAAGCTGTCTTCATTGTGGTGTCCTTTGTCTTTGTCACCTTTCTGGTGGCCATGCTGGTAAACATGCTCAGGGGCTAAGAGGACAGCCAGAGGATAGAGAGAAAGAAAAGAAAAGAGAGTGGTGGAACCCCTCAATACTTGATGTCTCAAATAAGTGATTTCGATTCCCTAAGTAGTAACCCCCCTTGTAATTGTTTTTTTTTTTTTTTTTTATATACATATATACAACTATATCTATATACATATATATATATAGGATACTGTATGTGCATGTAAAAACGGAAAACGGAACAACAACAAAAGAACTAAGGCTTCAGAAATCAGAAAAAAGAAAAACTCTTACAACCAATAGCAGGCATAACAATAATCAATAATTGTATTTTATGTACATATTACTAGATATTCCTTATGTGAATTGAAATTTGAGAACAACTAAAATACATCTATATACATACATATAGTTAAGGCATTCACACAGCTAACATAAGTTGTTAAAAGGAAACAAAAGTGTAACTCAGAAAACATCTATCTAGATATATGTATTTGTACCGAATCCGAATTGATGTGAAGGTGTTGGTGAAAAGGTTGGGGTTAGGGTTTGGGGGGGTGTAACCGAAATTACCAAGTCATTCTTGTTATAAATGTGTTGCGCTGCCCCCGGAATAACCTGTGGAAATTATTCATTTATAGGACTCGAGATCGTTTGTTAGATATGCATAAACAAATTTGTAAATTTATATACATTATGGTATTCACAAAAAAAAAAAAAAAATGAAGATACAAAAAAAAAAAAAACACATATATATACTATATCTGTTATACATATATTCCAAATTATAATTACACAAAACTGTATGTTATATGTGCTATATAAATCCATCACAATCCAATCCAATCCAATTACAATGTACATACTATCCAATACAATGAGAACTGTAAGCTTATAAGCGCCCAAGTAAACCCCAAGTAAAACTTGCTTAATATTATCTTCCATACATAAGCTTCGTTTTTCCAAAACTCTGCTGTATTACTGCTGCAGATACTATACATACATACATACATATAGTATATATATCTTCTATATCTACGTTCGTGTATTAATACTGATGCTAAAAATGAAACAGAAAAAGAGACGCGTTCACACGATGCGAATCGAAATAACGAAAAGTATGAATTTATTAGACTATTCCGTATTACTAGTATACTACTCTACATATTTCTACTGATAACACACTTCCATGTACTATCTCTCCTCTACACTTTGCATATATTTGTACCTTTACGAATTGCCTAAATCATCGGGGGTTCTTTGAAACGAAAGAAGGCCGACAACAGATGCTTGATGCATTCTTTAACTTTTTCATACGCGATAATACGTAATTTATGATACGGTTTATATATGATATATGATATGATGCATAATAAGGCATGATCCAATTATTCCAGAGCTTACATGAATACGTCGTATTATAATACCCGCAAGAAAAACTGAAACTGAACTGATTAATTTCAACTCGACTTCCACAAAGCATCCAAACTAAAAACAAAAAAACAAAATGAAAATGAAAATGAAAAAGCTCTCTAAAATTAATACACAATTTATACAACAAAGAAAAGGAAAAGAAAAACAAAACAATGCATAATTTACTATAAATGCACAATACAAATGAAAATTATGGCATGCATGTATATGTATATACACACCTCTATGTTAATATACATATACACCGATATGCAAACAAATATAAATATATATATTTTTTACACAAAAAATAAAAAAAAAAAATTATTTAATATATATAAAAAAATATATATGAGAAAATATAATTGAAATTTATAGCTTAATGCAACGAAAGTGATTTATATTTCCAATTATTATTATATCTATAAAATAATGAATAAATGTTATCGTTTCTTTCCATAGTTTAATATACATATTACAAAAATATAAACAAAATGAAATAAATTAATGAATATACAACAACAACAACAACAACAACATACATGTATGTTTACGGCGGTAAATGGATATGGATATAAATAAATAACTGTACTTTTTGTCGTCTCTTGATTGTTTATTACACCATGCATACATACATACATATATATGTAACACAATGTAAACAGAAGGTATATTTATAAATATATACATATATATGTGTATGTGTATATATAAACATTGCATATGTAGATATACATATGTGTGTGTGTGTGCGTATATAACCAATTCATATGCCTGCACATACATATATGTGTGTCCTATATATGCATCTATATATATATATTTTTTTATAATACACAAATATATATAAAATATATTTAAAACAATTATTTGCAAAAGTATATATATGAATCATTTCAAATAAAAGCGATATACAAATATTTATAACTGTCTTTTATTCATGCTGTATATCCACAGTTATGACCGATTATAGCAGATCAATCAATATCAGCAAAACAATATTATATTTCAGGTTTATCACGGCCAAGAGTTTTCCTGTAATTAAATTGCGCAAAAATGTGTTTAAAGAAATTAAATTCATTGTTTATTATTTCACTTTTCTGTTGTTTTTTTTTTTTTTTTTTTTTTTTTTCGAGCGACTACAATTCTACAATTCGATCTATTATTCGTTTTGTTTGTTGCTATAATTAATACATATAGATAACATTATAGTTGCTACAAATTCGCCTGCATTGCGTTCTTGTTTATTTTCCATGTATATGCATCTTAAATATTCTTGTTTCATTATACGAAAAACGTGTACGTAATAATAACATAATAACATGCTATTATGATAGGTTATATAGTTGGTTCTGCTTTTTATGTTGCTCCAAAACGTACTTATATAAGCTTCAACTAATGGTTTTTGTTTATGTTTTTATTTCTGGTAAAATTCCATTTGCTATTTTGTATCGTTTAAACTTAAAACTCATCTAAAATTTTTGGTTTGTATTCGCATTAAAGTATACATATATATATTATATAAAGTGTTGCATACATAATGTTATAAAGATAAAATCATTTATATAGTATGCAATTCGTTTTATTGTTTACTCTTACTATTTTTTTCTTTTCTTTTTTTCTTGCTTAAAATCGGTGTATAAAATTTGTGTGTGTTTGTCTTGCATGTTGCTCTTCTAATTTGTTTTTTTTTTTTGTTTAGATCTTCTTAGGATTGAAAGATCCTAAGTACTTGAAATGAATAGCTTTCCTAGGTACAAATACAGTGATTCAATAACTAACCGAAACTTACTTATACTATATAGTGTGTGTTACTCTTACTCTCGATTTTGTGTGTATTGTATAACTTCAGGTTAACAAGTATTCTTCAATTACTATATATCTTTTCGTTGCATAAAAAATATCTCTCATGCTAAGGCAACTTTCAACATCGATATGGTATAGTTATCTTTGGTGTCCGGTAGCAGTAACGTCTGAAATTCGTGAATAAATATGCATTGTATTGGACGAGTAACGATTCTCGATATGTGTGCGACGATCGATTAGGGCGATTAGGAAAAGATGTAGTAATATCGTAGAGGTGCAATCTACATGTTGAGGTTAGGTTAGGTTAGTTGAGATTAGGTTGAAATTAATTTCAGTGAGAAAGCAATCAACCAAGAGAGGCTTCAGTAAAGTGTTCGATATGCTATCATTTGTCAACATCCTGGCTTATTAGCTATATATGTATCTGCATGTGAGTATCTATGTGTTCTCTGTGTATCTGGTTATTGCGAATATTTAACTAATGGGTCCTACAGTGGAGACACAGCTACTGCTTATCAATGGTTCTCGTGAGTTGACAGATGTATTGGATGGATCGATGGACATGGTAAACTCCGTCGTGGTCTCAACTGAATCATGCTGACTCTGCGTTTGCTCATGTCGTCGTGGCTTGATCAGCTGAGCCGGATCCTTATGGGGAACACCAGATTCGCCTGTCGTTGTTGGGTAACTAGACACACGTTTCAGTGTCTACAGAAGATGAAAAAGGCGATTGTTATTTACTTATTTTATTATTTTTTACTGAAATCTAACTCACCTTATCGTTTAGCAGATCTGTCGAATTAGCTGCTGCTGCTGCTATTGATTCTGTCACTGGACAGATATTTTTACTTGATGAGAACTTTTTGCGTTTTCGCTTTAGAGCAGCAATGGCTGTTAGACCTGAAACAGAAAGAGATAGAGAGAAAGTGAGAGTGAGAGAATGAGCAGGTCGCATGGCAGTTCCCAACAGAGTGGAGAGAAATAGAGCTATCTCACCTGTTGTTGTATGCATGAAGTGAGTGCCCGCGCTTAAGTGAGTGTGGGTAGGCGTGCTAATCCTACTAGCAGCGGGTAAGGAGCTAAACTCCGGCACTTCACCGGAGGCGTTAGCTGCACCATGATAGCCATACACATGTTGTGGTGAGTTCTGTGCGTATGTAACACGCACCTGGCCATGCACCGGAGCTGATGTGGCATTCTGCAGTGAATTGCACACCGAATCTTCCGACTTGGAGCGCCCCAGTATCTTGCTCATATTACCCACTTTGGCGGCCTCAATGAGAGTGCCTGGAATCGGATAATGTCTTATCATTTAGTTTCAACAAATGAATGACTTCCTCACCCCAACGCTTTTTGTGTCCCACAATGCGTTTGTTATATTTTAACGTTGACTTGTTATACTTCACCGCAGCTGCCGGCGCTGCTGGTGATGGCGACAGTACCGAGCCGAGCGTCGGAGTTGTTGGCGAATCTGCTTCCACGACCGTTGTATGCTGACGACGATGAATAAAATTGGGCGTAAAAAGCGTTGAGAGTGTTGAGCTTAGAATCTCATGCTGATTATCATAGTTGTCTAGCGAGGTGGAGAACTCGGCCACGGGGGCTAGAGACCCCGTCGAACCAGGCGGAGCAATATTGAAACCTTTCATCAAGCGCCGTTCCTTCTGACGATTCTTCTTGCCGCCACCACCTGGAAAGTTTAGTTAAAATGTGCGTAAATCAGCGAAAGAGAGTTGGCTAGGGTGTCCCTAGGTTACTTACCACCTCCTTGGCCCGCTGTTACATTGGTGTCCATGCCGCTGTTCTTAAGTATCTCCACCAGCTCACAGCGAAAGGCGGAAATGTCTTGTTTAATTTCGTTGACATCGTCCTCGGTAACGCCCTGGGACTCAGCCTTGCGCTGCTCCACTGTCACATAGCGACGCACCAGATTGCGCATTATCTGCTGATACTTAAAGTCCCGATCACTGGCCTGCTGTGCCTTACGCTATAAGAATTGCATTGATTATTGTACACATCATCTCTCTCTCTCTGTCTTTCTTAAGCTTACGCGTATTGTCTTAAGATGCTCACGTCGTGCCGCAGAGGAACCGCTACAAAAGACACGACGAATCCACTTGCAAGCATACCAAATGGACTTGGGTGTGGGGATGATATTAAAAGGGGGCGGACAAGTGCCGCCCTCTTCGAAGTAGCTTATCCACAGCTTAGAGCGAGCAAACTTCCACTCGACATCAGCACGTTCCTAAAAAGAAACACACATTGATATAAAGGAACAGAAACCAAATACATATGTATTGCAATTCCAAACCCACTGAAATCAGTTGATAGGAGTGATTCATCATGGCGATCAGCAAATTTAGTAGGACAACTATATTGATAACCGAGTAGGTGCCAAACATTAACATTCCCCAGAAACGTGTGAAGATTTTGATGCCATCCAACTCAAAGCTGTCCAGATCGATGAGTCCAAAGACAGCCCAAAATAGGGTCTGAGTGGTTTCAAATAGGCTGTCAAAATAGGTACTCGAGTTAAGGTTTGCAGAACATGACAAGGAATTGACTATGAACCTACTTTGAGAACCTTCGCCAAACAATGCAAGCATTCGGATCGTTGGTGCCATTCGTTGTAAGCAGCAGGCTAGGTGACACCTCCGGGCAGCGTTTCTTTTCCAGGTCAGCGTAGTACCTGATACAATATCGTGATTAATTTTAATTAACCAAATCATATTTCAAATTACATTTCTTACCACAGCAGCTGATTGAGACCACTGCCAAAAGCAAAGAGGACGAGAACGTAGAGGAAAAAGAACTTCATAATGTCCATGACCATGCGCGAGAGAGACACTTGCAGTGGTCCCAAATGCGGATTCACCGAAAATATGTAGACAAGCTTGAGGCTACTGAATATGTTGGCTGCACTGAAGAGACCCTCTGATATAAGCATGGGATCCCAGGTATCCCAGCGCTCACGCGGCAAATCTGTTGCCTGCGAATTGAAAATCATCTCCTTTTGCACCTTTAAGAGAGAGAAAGGTTATAGGTTCTCTCTATAGTTTCTTAGTAAACTGCGCCTTACTTGAAAGAAAGAGACCACACGCAGTGCCACTGTGGCCACATAAAGTGAGTTCGTAACAAAGTCAATGACGTTCCACATGTCGTTGAGATACTCCTGCAATCCCACGTCCCACAACTGTTTCATTTCGCTCCAAATGAGACCGCTCACCCAGGCCAGAATAAGCCATTCGATGAACGTGGGCTTTGCGCCACGCTTCGTGGGTAATTGCAACTCCTCGGCTTGATTCAGCATGCTGGTCTCCTCCGACCAGAACCAGGCTCCTATAAAGGTCTCGATGCGCTGCGAGGCGAGCATGAGCAGAAACAGAAACGTAAAGTACGAGGCACTGTGGCAAATGAACTTGATGAAGGGCTTGCGCATGGTCTGGCCAATGTTGGAGTAAGGGGCCAATATGTAGGCCAACGAAAATATGGGAAACAGAATGCCAATGCGTATGATGTCCAGTGCCTGTAGTGCCATGTTCTTGCGCCTGAATCCTGGCAGACCTTCGTACCAGATGCTCGCCAGCAGCTGCTGCACATTGGAGTGCGCCACAAACTGCAAGCAAGAGATTAGATAGAGTAAGCTTTGGGTGATTCGACTTCAGCTTACCTTCTTTTGGCGCAACTTAATGGCCAACTTTAGGCGATTCAGGTGCATTCTCTCGCCGTGCTCGTATATCGGTCCAGTGGGATCGTGATTCAGCAGTATCTCCAGCTCGTGTGAGGTGCGTGTGTGATCTAGCAGGGCGGTAGCGAAGTCCTGACACTGTTTGCGCAGCTCCTGGTACTCGTTCTGAGGGAGCAGGCATTGACGGTAAGTCTTACGATTTGATTTGTGAGTTATCCACACTACTCACCTTAAATTCGTGCTCCAGAAAGCTAAGACGCCGCAACTCCCACGACAGCTCGAAGGCCGTGAGAATGGGATCCTTCGAGGAGAGTGCAACCAGGCTAGGACTGGCTAATGCGCGATATGCATTGATACGCGAACGTGAGTGCCGCAAAGAGTCCTCCTGGCGGGATTGGACACACTCATCGCAGCCACAGCGCACATCATGCGGCATGGGCAGCACAGCGCCGCGGTCCAACAGAATCTTAATGATCTCATAGTTATCCCGATGTGCGGCCAAGATCAAGGGCGTTATATCCGGTGTAAAAGTGGACGTTTCCTCCGAAGCGGACTCCCAGCTCTGAAAAAGAAAGAATCACTGGTCTAATTTGGGATCTTAAGATAGATTAGCTCAGCCTACGTGATTTCCCTCAGTCTGGAACGACACGTTCTCGTGGTCAAGCAACACCTCAACAGCCTCGACAAACTCTTCCGAGATAGAGTGCAGTAGTGCATCCTTTGTATCCACATTGTAGTTGATAAGCAGCTCAACCATTTCCAGATTCTCGTTATCGATTGCCATCAGCAGTGCGGTACGTCCCAGTGGATCGACACAGTTCACATTGATGTTCTCTGTATCCTGCGCCTTCTGCAGCATTCGCCTCGTGCCGGCCATGTCGCCGCGCTCAACGGCCAGCAGAAACTTCTTCTCCTCCAGCGTTAGCTGACGAATTTCCTGGTGCGGCCGTATGGTATTATCCTCCTCCATCATTCCGTGTATGCTGTGGCGCTACAGAATAAACGGGTTAGACTCTACATTTCTAGAACTTCTATCCCACTCACCTTAACACGCCTGGCAGGCTCTATCTGGACGGCTATGTGGCCACTGCCACTGCTCTCACTGCCCAATTTCTTCTCGCCAAGATCTGCGCCATCGGCACCTATTTTGATCTTATTCAGTATGGGAGCTAGCACAGACTTTCGACGCGCCGGACTGATGAAGTGCAGCTTTTTTCCTTCGTCTAAAAAGAAGTCGAGTTAAGGCGTTATTAACGGTTCAGGAATACTATATACGTATGTATAGTCCTCATTATGCGCCTGTCTATACAAACCAAATATACTCTTTCGCGTATATTTTCAATGGCTGCAGGATATACCAAATGTGGGTAGGTTGACTGGACGAGTTTGATTGGGGGTAGCGGGGCGGGCAGGCAGCCAGGCGCAAAAAAGAGGTATCAACAAGAAATCTAGGTCAACTATTGCCCGTGTTTGCATATACTAAATGCATTGCCAGCACACACACACACACACACAAGCATACTCAGTGCACACAAGCGGGCACATCATCTGCCTCCCTACCTCCCTTCACTAGAGAGGGCTGTCCTGTGCAACGGAAGTTGCCTGCATGATAGGGTATTATGGGCTTGCGTATATGAAAATATATTACAATAAGCGAAAGAGAGACGAGGTCAACCCTTTATAGATATATATTCAACTGGCCAGATCTATCTGTCCTTGCCGGGGGTATCTTCTAGTCAAGTGCTTTGTTGTTTCACTAAGTATCGAGAAAAAAGGTTTTAACATCTCCCACTACATAACCTTGACAATTTATTACTATATCATAAATTGATGGCAGGGTACCCCATCAGGCGGCGACCCCTTGTGAATACACGCAGAACAACCTTGAAACGATGCAAGCAAATCATGCGAAAGCCATTCATGAGTAATTGCTGCATTATCCTATACATATGTATGTATGTATGTATGTCCTGTATATAAATTCAATTAGTTCTTTAATTGATACCGAAAAGTGTCAAGAGTCAAGTTTACCTCCATTCCAATTTGCACGTTAACCACGTTCGTTGAACCTTCATTGATTGCACACAGACACGCATATCCATCCAACTATCCACCCACCCACACACACACACACACACACTCAATTTCACTTGCATGCTTGTGTATGGGTACGAGGATATGAGACTGCGCAGAACATAACCTAGAGTCAGTTCTTTTCGCTTGTCGTAGGTCCGGATTCCTCGACTCGCAATGTGCAATCAAGCCAAACAAAATGGCCAACGCTCATTGCCGAAGTCGGCTGCGATTCTTTGGCAAACAACAATACAATCATAACGCAGTTAGCCCCACACAGACACGAACACAAACACAAACACACACACAGCACAGGTAGTGCCACAATTGGCATACTGAACTCGCAACTGTAGCATAGTGTAGTGTTGTGTACTATTGATTGACCCGAAAACCCACTGAGTACAGAGAGTGAGAGAAGCTCTTGGGTCAGTCTAGTACTACTAGCGATAGAATTCTAGGCCGGGGATGTTATTTTACAGCTTATTTGACTTATAAGAAATTGTTATAGTTTTGGTTGAAGACATGCATTTTTGCCTTTACTTACCTTCTCCTTCCTCTCGGGTTTTTGAATCGCTCCATTTCGACAACTATTGGGGGGAAAACCAAAGCAAATAGAGTTAGTTTGTTAGTTGCATTGGTTAATAAGCAGGAGAAGTAGAGACCCCCAACTGAACCGAATTTTCATTACCTAACCTCACTTTGTTTGCGGTTTTCGTGCCAGCTGTAATTTCACCTGTAACCAAGGTTTCTCTGCTCGCCTTCGCCTGATGCTGCTGTTTCTGGCGGATGTAATCGGATGCAGTCGGTAAACAGACAGACAGATGGAAGCAGAAGCCAAGCAGCAGAGTGGAACAAGGAGATTTACCACAAGTCTGTGCCACAACACACATGTGCTTGACCCCCCGCAGTGTGTCCTTGTTGTGGTGCCGGTAACGACTTGTGCTGCATGCTCCCTGCTGCTGCTGCTGCTGCTGGCGGCGGCGGCATCAGTTGCACTCGTGTCCTTGTTGCATAATGCTTCTAACACAAGTCTGAGGAGCCAAAGACAGCGGCGAAGGACAAACCACAAAAATAATAAAAACACTTAGACAAACATGCCAAAACACAGTGTTGCATAACACCCACTGAAATGCCCCCAATGGAGTTGCCAATATGCGAAAAGTTTCCATCATCTTTTCTTTAAATGAATATAACATTTAAAGCTAAAAACTATGCAACATTTTAAGTAACTACTAGTTTAGTTATGTTAACTAATCATGCATGAAAATATCAAAATATTAGTATTGCGAGTAGGCAGCTTTTGTGGGACTGCAGGGTGCAGGGTATCCAAAAGTCAAGTGCACTCGGCCTATGACTTTCTTTGTTATTGTTGCAGCTGTTGTCGCCTTGAGCGAGCGCCTTCTAATTGAGGACACTGCACTCAGGATGACCACACCACCCTTAGCCGAACACTTGGCGCCCCCGCCTAGACCGAGCGCGGCGCCCACGCCCCACGCCCCACCGTCTCCGCCTGCGCCTGGCGAGGGCTTTATTGTCGCTTACATTGTTTTGCTTTTGGCAAAGCTGTTTAAATGTCGCTCTCCTTGACACACGTCTGTGTTTGTACCACCTCGATATATGTATACGATTTATATATATATGTATATGTATATGCATAAATGCACACACATATTTCGATGTGTGTTTGTGGGTATTTGTTTCGTTTCCGTTGAGGTCAAGTATTTGTGTAGGGAAGACTAAACAAGAGGGCGAACGTAGAAAGTGCACAGATACTTGTGCAGTTTCGAGTCGAAAACTAGGTTAACTTTCTTTCACCTTTAAATTTCTTGCCTCAGGTCGCCTGAGAAATATGAAACTACACGATGATTAATTGAAGAAATATACCATATAAGTATAATCACTTGGACTTTGCATAGAAAGAAAGGGTATGTGGAGGAATTTAAAGCTCTCCTAAACCAATTTGAATACTGTTTTAGCAAACCGGCTAAGAAAAACATAAATAAAATCTTTTCCTTTTCCTTTTCTTTCAATCAATAACTTTAAGAAAGTTAACACTTTTTGCTCGCGCTTTAACGGACATCTTCGAGAACTCAATTACCCTTGTACCATGGAGAGATAAGTTAATTTCCTTTTGGATTTACCTTGAGTTGAGATTTTCTCTTGAGCGCGGCAATCGAACGAGTTTGTTGTCGTAGAGCCTCCAGCGCGCAGTGATGCGATTATTTGATTATTTGCCTCGGATAAAATCGAAATAGCAAACAAACTCAATTGGGAAAGTGCGCCAGATGTTATAAATCAAGAACACGAACTGATTCTCGGAGATTATTGGGGAAAAACTCAGTGTACGATGATGATTTTGTTTATTGGCAATTATTGTTTGATTGAGGGAATATCGAGCAATTCACGATGAGAAATTACAAACAAATCATAACAAATTTTTGTTTTAACTTTAGAATTTGATTTCAAAATTTTGCTATAAATGCACGTATTGTTTATTGCTATAAAAATAGGAAATTACGCGCCGAACGATGTGTGTGAATTCTGTTCAGTTTCTCATTGATTTTTAGCGATCTCTTTTTGTGAAAATTATTTCATATTTTGTTTTAAGGAGTAGCAAAAATGTAAGGGCTTGGTTTATTAGGTTAAGGAGGTGTAGGGTGTTTGACCTATAAATGATTCCGGTTGAACGAAAACACAAGCAAAGGAAACAGGACCCGCTGCTAATTAGGCCATTGTTTACCAATTTAAAAGCCACTCTTGGTGGTTGTTTCTTGAAACTGGGTTCGGTTAATTAGAATAACAAAAAAAAACAAAATAATAATAAATAACACGCACGACCGGAAATATTATTGCACATGATACTAGGAAAATATTTTGTTTTTCACGGCAACTAATCGAGTTTCCACGTTTTATTAAACTTTTTTAAGTTTTCCCAAGCTTTCTTTAATTTAGAATCGTTGCCTAACGATGCAGTTTAATCATTTCTTGTTGTTGTACGTGTTTCCAGGTATATATTAATACATTTTTCGGTTGCGACTTCACAAGTTCGTGTTGTGCGCCTCGGCCAGCTGTCGACTTGCAACTGGGGAAACAAGGACTTTACGATGCAACGAACGTAAGCTGAGTCGCGAAACAAGAGCTTTGGGTATTGGGGGCGGAAAACGTTTATTAATGAAAATCATGACCGGTAGTTTTGGCTTAATCGCGCATGTGTGGAGTAGTAAAAGGTGACGGGGACAATGAACCCTGTGACCGAAAATTGCATTATTTATCCTTGTCAATATGTCAATTTAATATCCTAACAAATTTTATGAGTTAGTTATATTGTTAATACTCACTTCTATCTATTTAATTAAATTACATCTTTCTGCAATGCCATCAGGTCAGCTAATTTTCCGTTAAAACTGGCTTATTTTTTAATTTCCACTTGACACAACTTTAAAAACAGCGGGCAACGTAAAGTGTGGATTTATTTTTATACATTGCAATACATTTTAAAAAATTGCAGTATTTTTTTGTAATCGACCGACCGCCACTGGCCGCTGTCTTTGTGTTTGCAACATACGGTCACACTCATCCGCAAATGGTTTGCCAAATGTACAATAGCCGACGATGGCTGCCGCATTTGCATCGAATTTTTACGCAATTTTTTTCTGTTTAAAAATGTGCACAGACCCCAGCGTTTAAAAGTTTGAAGTCCCGTGTTTGCCTTGTCAATTAACAAATAACGTGTTATTTAAGCTAATGTACCAGCACTGAAGGAGAACAAAAAAATAACAGCGCTGCAAGCGCATTTTCTGTCGCGCTGGTAAGTTGTGTGTATTTGATTTATGCTGAATATTATTTCTTGCCGACTTTTAGAACGTTGTGCACAATGTGTTTCAAATAGAATACATACTTGCTGTTATCTTTTCGTAATTCCCGATGTAAATTTGCCTTGTTTGACTTTTTGGCGCAATTTCGGCTTTTTATTCCGGACTAGTATAGAAATTTGTAATATGCCAGAGGGAGACGAATATATTCTGCGCATACATACATGCATGCATGTGTACATATGCATGCCTGTAGGGGTTTGTGAATTTCCAGGGCTACCAAAAATGCACTTGCAGGGTTTTGAGGTTTCAGTACATTGGGCTCTTTTTATTTTTATTAAAATTATTTCATTTTTTAAAAATCAAACGAACATGTATTGTTATGCATAAAATGTATAAAAGTACGTATGATTTGAAGAAGGCCCTTAAAATAAGACACAACGTTCAATGACCCGGCGTTGGCAACTCTGTTATATGTAAAGTTAAACTTAAGCAAAATCTGTGATTTAAAAAAATATCTGAATAAGTTAAAGGTTTTTAGGACTTTTAAGCTTATATTTTGGTAAGTTACCCAAGTATATATTAAGGTTGAATCAATTTTTTTTTGTTGATAAGAGGCGGGCTTGTTGTCGGTGCCATTACAGACAATGAAATGATGTATGTACCAACATTCATCAAAATGAATACATACGCATACATACATACACATGTGTATCATGTGTATGCGCGTGTGCAACAGTATGCAGAAATTGAAAGGTTATGTCGCCGGGGTGCAAAAAATCGTAGACTGCCTATATATGAACATTTTTATGACCGACTGCATTGGCGATTCCTTTCAACTAACCATACCATCAATACCTTCATATAGCACAATTATGGCCTGGGCACCATCGACTTGCTTTGAGGATGAATTGGTATCCTTACAACCTGATCACAATTTAATACATGGACAGCTGGCGTATGAGATACAGCGGAAGCAGGAGTTCACTCCTCGCCCCCCGTCGATTTATGAGCATTTGGCAAGGCGGGAGAAACGCAATAAGGAGATCGAAAAGATGCATGAATCCAAGTCAATTCCAAGAACAATTCGTGCCAGTTTGGCAATGATGGAACGTATACAGGAGATCGCTGGTACGAAACCCTTGGGTGAGCATGCAAGCATGTCCGACTGGGATGATCAAAGCAATGTGGAACGCGAAGCGGTAGCCATGATGCGACATTTCGGCATGATGTCCATGTCAGGTGGAACGTTGAAAGACAAGATAAGATCTAATCTGATACCACAGGCTAAAATTCACGTTGTGCACAATGGGCATCGCAAATTTCCATTGATCACGGATCCCAATTACTTTGAGCCAGGAAAGACGCGCAAAACTTCTACGGAATCTGGAAAATCAGGGTCGAGCAATTCTAGCATCTATTCCAATGCGTTGGAATCAAACATAAGTAACATTACGGATAATAGCATCTACGCCACGGCCCAAACGAATTCGGATGATAATAATAATATTTCCAATGAGAGCGATCACAGCTATGTGGAGATACCATATCAAACCCTGCTGAATGATTCGGATGAAGTGCCACAGCCATCACAGGCCATAAAGAAGAACAAAACCAAAAGGAAACGCACACGTCAACCTTCGCAAAGGATGAGATGTTTGCAACAAATTAAAAATTAAATATACTCTTTTTGTACCATTTTCACTAAATGGACTCGAAAAGATTCTCTGAAGAATCTGTTTCTGTTTGTACTGGCGGCATATGTTCCCAATATGAAATGCAATTCGACTGTAATACAAATCGATAAATCGATTCTATACACCGATGTTTTAAGATTAATTCTAAGAGAACCTAATGCATTATTCGAAATATTTGCAGGAAACATGGGCAGAACATGTTCCATGCATTGCGTCATCATTTACCATCATTTTTCACCTTGATTACGAAGACTGAGGGAATTTCAGTAACTGAATTCAAATTTCGTTTCTTATCTATGTTTAAGAGTTTAAATTGAGTTCCTATACACTATCTGAAGAAAACTGCTTATCTTTTAAAGTATTTTGATAAGTGCAACAAGCTAATTCCTCAATATATCTTTGATTTTGTTTCTGAATTAAAAGTTTTTATCTTTATTGAAGCAACTTTCTTGTATGTACTTATTGAATAATTCAAATAGACCCCTTACTAATCGAATAACAGTAATAGATATAGTCAATCCAATATGCTGCGGCTGTTGCTCAGGGTTGATTTCATATCCCGAGGATTGAACAGAGTCAGCTGCTTTGGTCTCATGATGTGCTGAGATGATTTTTAAAGTTTCTACGGAAGTGCGAACTTCTAAAGTATACACTAACACACACACACACACACACAGGCAACTCTGGCGTAGTGTATATAAAGACAAACATATCGCACTATATGCATATAGATTGTATGAGATGCGTGTATGTAAAGGTTTAGTTTCCTTGACAATCGCGCGCGTTGCGCTCATTTTTTCATTCCTTCCTTCCTTCCTTCTTTCATTGCCCTTTATTATTTATTTATTTGTTTTGCTGGCTCGGTCGGACTGCCGCGAATTGCTACCACTATGTCTTATTCATGAGTGCCCCCGGTAGCTGTTACGCATATCTATGTATGCTCATATGTACATATATATATATATATAGACAGATGCTGCCTACACACACATATTATGTATGCCGTATATGTAGGTTGTGAGAACTACCTACCTTGATAATGAAAGGTATCGCAGAACGGCAAGCTTTCTGGGTTGTGCAGGATATTTAACGGCTGAGTTGGCTGTCAGTGTGATTACAGCCAGGCGACATCTTTACCTTGACCCGTCGCTGTGGCCGGTTGTGTACCGCGTATCCTCAGTTTGGCTGGCACAAACTTTAGCTAATTCAATGCGATTAACGATACTCGACAAAATATATATATATATATATATAGTATATTGTCCATGGTTCAAGGTTCAGTTCAAGGAAACCAGTTTGGAAACTAGTTTTCACACATTAAACTCCTTTTAAAGAGATGAATGATATAGAGGAGAGTTTAGTCTGTACAGAAGGACGCAATGTACTAAAGGATTATGTCAAATTCTGTATTATATTTTAATATAGACCTGTGTGTGTGTGTATTGCATATTCTATATTAGATCGTATATCATATGTATGTATTGCGAATAGATGCAGAAGCAACAGCCCTGTGTCTGTTCCATCTACGACTTCGTTGCTCTGCTTCTCTGTCTGTCGCAGCTGCTGCCAGTGAAACTTAAGAGTAACGAGCTAAACTTGAAAGCTACGACATGGAGAGCAGCGCGAGAGACAGAGAGAGAGAGATAGAGAGAGTACTCCACATTGCGAGCCACCACCAAGCATCTCATCTGAAAAACGTGTTGAACTTCTTCTCTCCTGCATCCACCTTTTATTTCGCGCGCGCGTGCGCGCTCTCTCTCTCTCTCTCTCGCGCGCTCCTGGGCCTAAGCTCTGTCAATTCTCTCTGCTTGCTCTCGCCAGGCTTTGCGTGCGCTCTCTCTCTGTTCATTGTGAATCTTTGAGGTGCCTGGCCTTAGCATATACCTATTTTGTTAAAGTATCTGGCAAAGTTTCTGCGCTCACAGTTTAATTTTAACACTGACCCAGGACGAACCAAGGCAGCGCCGCCAAACAGGATTAGCGTCCACGATGCGTACTAAAAAAGCTTGGAATATTATTGAAAAATATGAACAAAAAAAAAAGAAAAGGCAAAAGAAAGAAGTAATTTAAACAGTTAAATGAATATTACTGCTGTATTTGAATTTTATCCATAGCTAACCGGAGATTTTTTTTTTTTTTTTCACACACACACTCGCGCGTGTATCTGTTGTGTGTGCGTGTGTGTGTACTACGAATTCCGGAGTTGACAGTCTGTGAGTGAGTGAGTGAGTTTTGGAGACTGCGCGCCGCATTAACTAGTTATAAGTTTCGCCAAAGAGGAATCTGCGTGCATCTTGAACTCAGAAAAAGTCAATGTGTGCGTGTGGAAGGGGTGGGGAGGGGAGGTGGTATAATGTCGGCGTCGGCTCTAAATCTAAATCGTGGGTAAACCTGTAATGCAATTAACTTTTACCTTCTTGCACGCTGCAACATTGCCCACGTGGCTGACTTCCTGATGAAAGAGGAGTATCGATTGAAGCCGGACAAAGTGCAGTACATCATACCTGGGTAAACCAACCATTCCCTTCGAGTGTCTAGACGGACTGTGGATCCTCTGCAGATCTTGCATTTGTGAAATTCCTGTTGCTATGCAGCGTTACCTATGCGGATTAAGCAGAGTAACACAGTGGAAAAATTTTCCATCGTCTTGAAAGCAGCATGGAGGAGCAGCATCCAGTTTGCGACGCCTCGTGTTTGCATCTGTATGTGTGTGTGTTGAAACCAGTGCGAGTGTGTGTGTGTGTAATTAAGTGGAGTGTAAGAAATACGCATACGCTTGCACTCCCCAAGCCGGAGTCGTATGCAAATACACACACACACACACGCATACACATGCAAGTTGCTAAGCCCTACAGAGGATACTCTCCATTTACGATTCCATGCCGCACTCAACCTAGGATGCTGCGTAAAAAGAGAAACAAATTCGCGTCTATTGTAATGGCGCAACGTCTACAATAAAACATGTTAATATAATGGCCTGTTGAACGAGCGCGTCGCGACTAACGCATAGCAACAGCAACAGTCTCTGCCCCAGCCCCAGCCTCAGTCTCGATTCTAGTCTTAGCTCAACAGTAAGAAAACCCTCATACCATGACTTCCCTGCCGACTACATGTAGTACTTTTTAGCACCGGCAAAACGCGTAATGTCACTGCCGCCGCAGTCGTAGTCGCAATGCCAACAAGAAGTTCTCTCTCTCTCTCTCTCTCTCTCTCTCTGTCTCTGTTTCTCTCTCTTCTTTGGCTCTCGCGCTCTTTGTTAGCTTGTTGAAAAGGTCTCTCTTTGGCGGACGCATTGCTCGTCGGTCCTAGCCGAATGCGATGATAGAAACGACGTCATATTTGTTTGTTGTGTGTAGAGCGTAGAGTGCGAGATTTACAATCTAAATAGGAGAAATTACTCGAAAGCTGCGACATTGCGTTTCTCTACACATGCTTTATGATTTATGTGCCAATGGCTCTGGAGCAGCGAGGGATGAGGGTAAGGATTCCTTTTTGAGAACAGACGCCTGTAGTAGGTATTGCAATTTCATCATGAAATGTGTTTCGTATTCGTATTTCTGCAAAATCTTTGCTTAACTCTGCAGCTCCTGCTCAGTAAGGAAACAAACTCCATCATCTGTACTTTAGTTATAGTAAACATTTCTGTACTATACGCAGCTATGCGAGGCTTCCCTCTAGGGCGCATGTGCTCTCTCTGTGCTCCAATGGGTTTTTTTTTTTTTTTGTTTGTTAATATACCTAGTTGTGGTTGCGTGAACGAACCATGACCATGCCAAAGAATGAAACACTTAAGTGGCGGCATTATAAGTTTGGAACCTCCCCCAAACACTTGGCATGCGTGTGTGTATAGCAAACTCTCTGTAGATGCATGTTTATCAATTATTTGTGGAGGAGTTCATCAAAGTCGGCGCGCTTGCCTTGTGAATTAGAAGGTTTAAACTATAGAGAAACTATTTTCGAATTTACAGCAGCTTTGCGCTATGCCTGCGCCCAGCACATGATAGTGGATTCTGGATATATTAACGAAACAACGTATACACATCACATCCGAGGACATGGCGGCGTTGGCAGCTAGTGCAGCAGGGACACCCACGAGCCGGGAATTTGTTGAGGGATGGACATTGGCGCAAACCCTTGGCGAAGGTGCCTATGGCGAGTAAGTACTATAAAGCAGAAAGTCAACACTCAGACTGCACTCTATGCTTGCAACTGTGCGCGTGTGTGTGTGTGTAAACACCCACAGAGCACACATTGCGTATAAGTCAATAAACCGGAAATACTCTGAGGTATAAGCGGAAAGAAAAAAATATATACATATATACGATTCCGATGTACTTGCTCTTTGGTTTGCCCAGTTATCCATGCAGCTACCCAAAGCGTTGCTCCTTCTGCGCATGTGCCTGAAACAGACAAAGCGTCGAAATTATTTACAGCTAAACAGTCGATATGGCAGGCATAACGCCGCAGATATATAGTATATGTTTATAGTCTATATTAATTGAACTAATGAGTAACTCTTTCGCTCTTTTGCTGCAGAGTCAAATTGCTGATCAATCGCCAGACGGGAGAAGCTGTGGCTATGAAAATGGTCGACCTGAAGAAGCATCCCGATGCGGTTATCTCAGTGCGCAAGGAGGTGTGCATACAGAAGATGCTGCAAGATAAACACATATTACGCTTTTTCGGCAAACGCTCGCAGGGACACACCGAGTATATATTTTTGGAGTATGCTGCGGGCGGGGAGCTGTTCGATCGCATAGGTAAGTAGTAAAATTTCATATAATTTATTTATGGTATACTGAATTTTATAATTCCCCTTGCAGAGCCGGATGTAGGCATGCCGCAGCACGAGGCGCAGCGTTACTTTATACAATTGTTGTCCGGACTGCAGTATCTGCATCAGCGTGGCATAGCGCATCGTGATCTGAAGCCCGAGAATCTATTACTGGACGAGCATGACAATGTGAAAATCTCCGACTTTGGCATGGCAACTATGTTTAGGTATTAGGTACAAGCAAATTTGCTGTGCATACTCGTATAGATAGCTACACTTATACTTATATATATATATAGACTTTGTGTATTCATCTCAACTTTTCCAATCATGTTTCTCTGCAGATGCAAGGGCAAGGAGCGTCTGTTGGATAAACGCTGCGGCACGTTGCCCTATGTTGCGCCCGAGGTGCTAATCAAGCCATATCATGCACAGCCCGCGGACATTTGGTCGTGTGGTGTCATATTGGTAACAATGCTAGCGGGTGGTAAGTACACACTGCACACTGTATACTCTTTCTCACATATTCTGCGCCTCCTCCTTCGTCTGCCCCCACCATCAGCATCTACACCCATTCTTAATGCAACCCGGCACCATTAACAGGTTCATTTAATTTGTGTTTTTTTTTTTTGTTGCTACATATAACAACATATATCTCACATAAAGCATTTATATATATATTCATGTTCCATTCAACTGCAATTTCTTCATTTTTGCTGTTTCTTTGGTATTCTAGCTGTAGATTGTTTCACTAATTTATATATCATCTAAAGCTTTTATACCAAAGCTCCAGCTTAAATTGCTTGCCAACAACGCATCCAGACAGACAGATAACCGAAACAGTCAATCAGACCAGACCAATAATAATAATAATAATAATCACAAGCAGTGCACTAATTAATCTCAATAAACGCTATCACATCATTTCATTGAAGGATCGAAACATCCAATTTCTAAAATTCATGTTATTTCTTATTTTCGCAGAGCTACCCTGGGATCAACCGTCGGTGAGCTGTGCCGAGTTCATCAATTGGAAGGAAAACGATCACTGGCAAACGCAAACACCTTGGAGCAAGCTGGATACACTGGCGATATCCTTGCTACGCAGGGTGCTACATTGCAGTCCCGGTTTGCGTTTGTCGCTGGAGAAAATACTCGATCACAAATGGTGCAATATGCAATTCACCTCGCATGGTGAGTTTCTCTTTGAATGCTAGCGACTGTGTTCAGTGTTGTGTAATGTGAAAAGTGCTCGCTCGCTTTGCTGCTCAGGTACTTAGTGACTCTCAATAAGAAATACACCTTGCCTTAGCATACTTTGAGGGTCGCTGCGTGCCTATGCCGCCAGTGTTGCAGAACGACAAACATATTAAGAAAAAGTGTACAAAGTAAACGCGTACCGATGTGTGTGTGTGTGTGTGTGTATGCGCTGCATTGCCACTGCTTTGGCGCTTTAGCTGTATGATAGATTTGAAATACTTCATAAAGCTAGATTACCAAAGCATTGGCGCCTGTGGACAACTAACTAAGCAACTCTGCCGACCTAGCGTAAGAAACGGAACTGTGATAAAGCATTAAGTTCTTTATAAGAATTATTTTGTTTTTTTTTTTTTTATTCTACTGTTTATTTGCTTGCCATTTTTATTTGCATATTATTTGGTCTTTGGTGATTTTAGCTGTATGGTGTCTGCACATTCCATAGAGCTTTATTACCAAAAACCAAATGGTTTTGCAGCCTTTTCTTGGTTTTATTTGTTTATGTTTTAAATATTGTTAATTTTCTCTTATTTTGTGCAGTTTTTTAACGTTTTTATTTTTATGCAATTTTATTTTTGTTTCACTATAATAATCTATACATTTTACAGATCGTTCGTATGACTTGGTGGATTCGGCTGCCGCTCTGGAGATTGGCTCACCCAAAGCGAAGCGGCAGCGTCTGCAATCGAATACAAACCTCAGTAATGATTCTATATCGCGCAACTATTGTTCGCAACCTATGCCAACATTGCGTAGCGACGATGAGTTCGATGTACGACCTTGCCGCGACGGCGGTGTCAATGGGCAAGAGGAGGACGGTGATCGGCAGGCACTGATGCAAGAGGCACGCATGACATATAGTTTCTCGCAGCCAGCGATGCTCGATAACTTACTTCTGGCCACGCAAATGCATCAGACACAGAGTGCATCACAGAACTATTTCCAACGTTTGGTCCGACGCATGACGCGCTTCTTTGTGACCACGCGCTGGCATGATACTATCAAGCGGCTGGTTAGCACCATCGAGCGTCTCGGCGGTTACACGTGCAAGGTTAGTGAAGAGGGCGTGGTCACTGTGTCGACAATTGATAGACGCAAACTGCGTCTCGTGTTCAAGGCGCACATTATCGAAATGGATGGAAAAATACTCGTGGATTTCCGCCTCTCTAAGGGCTGTGGACTGGAATTCAAGCGACGCTTCATTAAGATCAAACACGCACTGGAGGATATCGTACTCAAGGGGCCTACGACATGGCCCATTGCCATAGCAACAAATTCTGTGCCTTAAATTGCGAATGGCCTGAATTTTAATTTTAAGTTGTTTAGCCAGTTAGTTCTTTTAGTTATGTCTCTCCATTTAACATGCATCCTACTTAACACATATGTATTTAATAACTTATATGAACATAAGTTTTATTTTTTTTATCGATTTGACATCATTATTTTAGTACAAATGAATTTGAATTTTGTTAAATGTTAAAAAAGTATTTTAATGTAGTTGAAAACAATAAATCAACAACTGATTTTGATAAAGTTTTAATTGCATTGAATTCATTAATTAATTAATCAAATCGCATTGAAAAGGAATAAGCTTTGTTAGAGTTATTTTCAAACACGTTTATTTATTTTGACATCTAGTAACACTTTAAATATGAGCTTTATGCGCTCGCGTATTGTGTGATTTCAAGAGAACATGAAAACATTTTATATATATTCCAACAGTTTTATGTGGTAACTTTTATTTTTTATTCGGATAGTGAAGTGAATTTGTATCCACGAGCAGCACAACTGATAAAAGCTTTATGTGTAGATAATAAATACGTTTATAAATAATTAATAGGTGTTGAACGGAAACTATATATATATATCTAATTATGAAGCAATATATCTGATATTATAGGTTGCTTTTGTGCACCAGACACAAATCCCAGAGTTGCTTGACGAAACATACACCAAATTGACACCTTTGGGCCGTTTTTATTTCGTATTTTCAATGTACGCCTGGTCGGTCATATTGGAATTTAGAAGTGGGTTATGATGGTAGTTTACTGTGGCTTCCTAAAGTTCTTGCCAGCGAATTTGACGCCAGCGCCGATTTCCTCCTCGATGCGCAGAATTTGGTTGTATTTAGCCAAACGCTCCGAACGGCATGGTGCGCCAGTCTTGATTTGGCCAGTCGAGAGACCAACAACCAGATCACCAATGAAGGAATCCTCGGTTTCACCAGAGCGGTGAGAGACCATGGTGCCCCAGCCGTTCTTCTTGGCCAACAGATGAGCCTGAATGGACTCGGTGACTGTGCCGATCTGGTTGACCTTCAGCAACAGGCAGTTGCAAGCGCCCTTCTCGACGGCAGTGGCAATACGCTTGGGGTTGGTGACAGTCAAGTCATCACCAACAATCTGGATTTTGGTGTTGGCGGTCAAGTTGGTCCAGGCGTCCCAGTGGTCCTGATCGAAGGGATCCTCAATGGAGATAATGGGGAAGTCCTTGATGAACTCCTGGTACAGGTTGGCCAACTTCTCGGGCGACAGCCACTGCGACTTGTCGCTCTGGGGGTTCTTGAAGTCAAGATCGTACTGTCCATCACGGAAGAATTCGGAAGCGGCAACATCCATGCCGATTTCGATCTACATAGGAAGAGTAGAAAATAATTAAGTATTTCCAGATACTACGTAGATTATTTCAACTATCGTACCTTGCCGGTGTAGCCAGCCTTGGCGATGGCATCGCTGATCAGGCAAAGAGCCTCCTTGTTGGACTGAATGTTGGGGGCGAAGCCACCCTCATCGCCGACAGCGGTGGCATCCAGACCGAACTTGGCCTTAATGACGTTCTTCAAGTGATGGTACACCTCGGAGCCCATCTTCATGGCCTCAGTGAAGCTGGTGGCACCAGTTGGCAGGATCATGAACTCCTGCATGGCCAGTTTGTTGCCAGCATGGCTGCCGCCATTGATGACATTGAAAGCGGGCACAGGCAAGATGATGTCCTTGTTGCCAGCCAGATCGGCAATGTGTTTGTACAGTGGAACATTCTTCTTGGCAGCACCAGCCTTGGCAACGGCCAGAGACACACCCAGAATGGCATTGGCACCGAACTTGCTCTTGTTCTCGGTACCGTCCAACTTGATCATGAAGTTATCGATGGCAGCCTGATCGGTCACATCCAGATTGGCCTTGATCACCTCGGGACCCAGGGTGTCGTTAACATGGCCGACAGCCTTCAGCACGGACTTGCCGTGGTAGTTGGCCTTGTCATTGTCGCGCAGCTCCAAAGCCTCATGCACGCCAGTGGAGGCACCCGAGGGCACAGCAGCACGGAACAGACCCAAGTCTGTGGTCAAATCGACCTCGACGGTGGGGTTACCACGCGAGTCGTAGATTTGACGTGCCTTGATCGACTTAATAGACATGCTTGATTTTTTACTGTAAACCAAAAGTTAGAGGTTCTATTAAAATCATTAACAAATAAAATATTTTTTAAAATAAACAAAAGTAAATTAGAATTTATCACATAATTATACATTAAAAAATATTTAAAATAAATAAATATAAAAATAAATTTAGATAAATCAATTGAAACAAAAAATTCGGCTTATTACACTGTTTATTCACTAAACTAATTGAATTATCTCTTCACGGATTTAAATTGACCGATTAAATTAAAATTCATTTAAATAATTTCATTATCTTTCTATAAAAATAATCATCTAACAAGATTGTGGAATATTTATTGCATTGCATCTCTAAACCTAAGGCGGTAAATTTAGATTATTTTCATGGGGCTATGCTGTTTTCCATAAAAAGGAATTATCCAAAAATGTATTTAATATATATATTATTATTTAAATTTAATCGGAAAATATATAAACTGGACTTGTCTCAATTTCATTTGAGGAACAAACTTTTCCGTCAGCACAAAACACAGGCGTCTCATCAGCTCAGTGCCGTGTCTCAATGACCTCTACGCAACGCTTAAAGGTCATAACGAAAGTAATGGAAAAATAACACCGGGCTGCGTAGGCAGGCAAGCAGAAACCACAAATCGCAAAAATAGTGAAAGTTTTGATTCCCCGTGGTATAAATTAATCTATTATATTAGTTAATAAACGCTCGAAATACACAATTTGTCACTTACATATATATTACATATGTACATATATATGTATATGTAGGTGGTACATGCAGTAATATGAGCAAAAACTTGTTAGATAATCACATTATTTTTTGCAACATTTAGCAGGCACAATAAAAAAATTTACAATAAAAAAATTTAATTTAAAGTCCGAATTATTAATAATTATTGTACACTTGCACAGCTTTATCAGCTTATACATACCAAGAACTTTTAAATCTTATATATTGAATTCCCGAAGAGAGCGACTCGATTGAACTTCCGGCTGGCCCAACTGATTTGCAACTGAAAGCGGCGGTCGACGAGCAGCGCGAAGCGAGCACGAATAAGTTCTTACCGTAGCTTATTTTTTGTACCGTCGGTGGCGATGAATGTAACGATGGGTACACACGACTTGCGCGCACGATAATGCTAAACATGATTGTATGTTGTGGATGGTGGATTGTGGAACGTAAACTGCAGATAGAAATTAGGTAAGGCGTCCTTCAGGAGGTTGGAATATTGTAGGCGTAGGCCTTCCACCGGTATCTCATTGGGGGGTACATACAAAAATACTTTTGACCTTCTTACAAGGTTACGGTGAATGACATCCACATTTAAATTTTTTTTGGTTTTTTAGACTGTTAAAAATTGGTTAAAAACAATATTTTGTTTAAGTATTTTGTTAGAATAAATTCATTATAACATAACAAGTATAAGTTCGTCTTATACAACACTAGAGGTGTATACTAGTACATCGATATAAATATGCCTATCGATAATTCAAAACAATCAGCTCAGCACGCGGCCGGCACTACACATATTATTTTATACAATGGCTACAAACACAAATATTGTTATGCCTGGCGAAAGAATCACTGCTGTGGAAAACATAGCCAAAGGAAAGCGTGTCATTCTGGGCCCAGGACTGCGAAGGGTTAACGACACAGTGGTGGCCAGCAAGGCGGGTCCATTGCGCCACAAGGAGCCCAACACATTTTGGGTGGATAACTATCAACGACGATATGTACCAGCACGAGGAGATCTGGTCATTGGAATTGTGAAAGCAAGAGCAGGAGACATGTATCGCGTAGATATTGGCGGTGCAGACACAGCTTCTATTTCGTATCTGGCTTTTGAAGCCGCCACAAAAAAGAATCGTCCAGATCTGAACCCTGGCGATCTACTGTACGCACGCGTTTTGAACGCTAGCGCCGACATTGAGCCCGAACTGGTATGTGTAAACTCGAATGGAAAGCGTGGAAAGCTTGGTCTACTGCAGGAAGGATTCTTTTTTAAGTGCAGCCTAAATTTGGGAAGATTGCTGCTACGCGAGAGTTGTCCTGCCCTGCAAGCGCTTACAGATGAGCTCGCCTACGAGATTGCCGTTGGCGTGAATGGACGCATTTGGGTGAAGGCACATTCCACACGCGAGACTGTGGGACTGGCGAATGCCATAATGTCTCTGGAGAAGAAGGGCTATGCTGAGATTGACAAAATTTGTGAAAATGTGAGCCTAGTTCTTCAAGCGTAATAAATAAAGTTTATATTTAACTGTCACTTACCTATAAATTTTGTAAACGAACAAATGATTTAAGCATATGTATGTGAATATCGATTGGAATTTGGAATGCGTGACAACTCTGCTTCATATCAAATTAACAAAAGTATATTTGCAAATGGCTCGAAATAAGTTACCAAAAACCAGCAAAAATATCGATCGATTTGTCTTTGTCTCATCTCTGCCATTTAGTCCATCTCCTCGCTGTGCGAGTGCAACACCTGATTTGCTGTTATCATTCCAAACTGTTGCGTCTTTGGATGTGTTAGTTCAGTCTCATCTGTTACGTTATAACGAGATTTCATATATATAATGAGTTTTCTGGAATTTTTACTAATTTTATTGGTGCTATATTATGTGGTTTATGTGATACTCTGGATAGTGTTAGACTGCAATGTAGCGCTTTGGTATAACTCTCGTTTTGGATTGTCGCCGGCAACACTGCGAGGACAGGTCGTTTGGATAACAGGTGCCTCAAGCGGCATTGGACGTGCCCTGGCGGTTAGTCTTGCACGCCATGGAGTACGCCTGGTGCTGAGTGCTCGCCGACAAGAGCAGCTGCAACAGGTGGAAAAAGAATGTTTGGATGCATCGTGTGGCTTACTCGCTAATAAGGATGTGCTGATATTGCCAATGGACATGTTGCAATTAGAGAAGCATAAGTCACATCTGAAAAGTGTCCTTGATCATTTCGGTCATCTTGATGTGCTGGTTAACAATGCAGGCCGCTCGCAACGCGCTAATTGGGAAGATATCGATATTCAAGTGGATCACGAACTCTTCGAGTTGGATGTATTCTCTGTGGTGCATTTGTCGCGTCTGGTAGTGCATTATTTCTTGGAACAGAATGGTGGGCGTGGTCACATTGCTGCCACCTCGAGCATAGCCGGCTTTAGTCCTGTTCCCTTCTCTGCGACCTACTGTGCTGCGAAACATGCTCTAAATGCATATTTGATGGCGCTAAAGGTGGAACACCGTAAACTGGATGTAAGCATCTTTGCTCCTGGTCCCATAGCAACGGATTTCTTGCAGGAGGCATTCACAGGCTCGCAGGGCGGCAAGGTTGGCTTAAGCACGGCCAACCAGAAGCGCTTGACCGCAGAAAGATGTGGCGAACTCTTTGCCGTCGCGCTATCCAACAAGATGGATCTCACCTGGTGTGGCCTATTCCCGGTCAACGCAATGGCCTATTGTGCTCGCAATGCAAGCCTAGCTAAGCTGCTGGGTAAATTTATGACTGAGAAGACCCTAAACAAAATTCGAGAGGGTAAACTTTAAAAAAATACGACGCAGTCGTCGACTCTAGTGAGGTTTATGGGGATTGCAAAACAACTTATCATTGTATAATCTTTTTTATTTAACTTTTTTACCATTTCATATACAAGAAATAAAGGCCATTTTTGAACAGATAAACGTTTTCAGGTTCCATTTAGATAATTTTTTTTATTCCTATATCTTGTTTAACTAGTTATTTTGTTGTAAAGCAGTTTTGACATGCGCAGGAATCGATACACGTTTTCTTTTAGCCTTTGTCTGCGTTGTTTTCTCTACGCCACGTAACGTTGGCGTTTCCTTTGGATTCTGTTTCTGCTTTTTACTCTTCTTGCAGGAAAGTGGATTTGGATTCTTTGGTCCAGATTTTTTCTTTTGCTTTACAGGCTCAGGCACGTTGGGTTTAAGGCCCTGCTTCTCTTTCATATAGTCGATTTTAATGGCCTGTTTACCGAGCATAAGATTCTTTACACGTTTCTGTACAAATTTCTTGGACGCTTCAGACGGCGGTTCCAGAACTGGCGTCAATTTATGCAGATAGAGCAGGCAGCGTCCAGGCACCTTACGTAGACTTGCCTGCAACAGACGATCCTGTGAGGCGACAATGTAGCGATTGTCTTTGGTCTAAAATTTTAAGGTTGATTCAATATTGATTGTAAACTTTATGTTTTAAAATGTTTACCATCGATTTGATGCACTCCGCAGCCGCAACAGGTTTCCCTTCGTGTCCGCATTTGTGCACGTGGAACCGCTTGACGATTGCTGTTGCACCAGTCAGTGGTGCGCCCAGCGCCTCAGCCTCCAAGATAATGCATTGTGTTGTGAGTAGCTTGATATTGCATTGGAAGTATCGCTTTATTTGCTCCTCAATTTCAATTTTGTGCTGTAAACAAAAATATTGGTAAGTTTTGCTTGGTTAAATAATTTCAAGTGCATACCTCTAGTGCCGCTTGGCAGAATGTTGCGTCCACCAGCACTTGGTAGGGCTCCCGGTAGTCAAAATTAGTGGCGAAATATACCAGTGTCTTATGAGACTTCTTAAATCGTGAGATTTTCATATTTTTGTTTATCAAATTTCTAGTAAAACACAAGCACGCAGTTTTTGTTATGGTTATACGTTGCCAGACTGTTGAAAAACTATTGATCTACGATATATCACATCGCAGTCAGCTATCGATAACTGACATTTATGCGATGGTGCTTTAGGACGACATTTGGGCGCATTTATTTAAATTGTCATGCGATTATCAAAATAATTTAACGCACGATTTAACAACTTTTACAACAATAAAAAGCCTAGGCAACGTAGGCAACTGCAGTTAACAACTCTGCAAGTGATATTGCAAAGGCTTTACCAACACTGCGTCATTCGAAACATCAACATAGCGTGATCCAATACAATTGAATGCATTTTCAACCACCCCACAGAGTGCACCCTGATGTTTTGTTTTTGGATTCGTAGCTTCACATGCAGTAGGTTTCTTGTGTTCGTCCAAACTAACTCGAAATTTCCGCTAATAAAGTGATATTTATATTGTGAACCATTTTCTAATGAATTCACAGTTTCAAATATATAAACTTTTACTAAAGTACATGGCTTGAACTTAGTTCGCTAAAATTAACACTCGGAGAGCACGTATGTATTATATATGTACATAGTATATAGTATACATATATGCATAAATACAAACAATGTCGCATTAACTTTGCTTGTGTACGAACTCCATTTATTTTGTAAGTTGACTTTGAAACGGTTTTTTGCCTTAGCATGCGTGTATAGTATATGAAAAAAGTATAATAATATGTTAATGTGTTTTAATATTTACCTAAAGCAAAAACAAAAGAATTCGCAAAAAAATGACACCATTGTTGCTCACCCTACGTAACCTTTTGTTTATAGTCCTAAAGCTAACAACGCACTAAAAAGTTTCATTATCGATGCTTATTTTTCTCGAATAAAAATAATCAAAATCATGCAAAGTCGTGGCGAGGGCGTACCTTAGCTATTTTTTTATAGTCCCAGTCCCAGTGATTTCGGTACTGCCATCGCCAGTGTCGTGTGCGTTCTCAACAATTTCACTATCCAAAGCAGTTAAAATCGGGTAGTTTGACTAACTTTCAAGGTTACGTTTAAATCACAAATAAAAATAGATGTGGGTTTTATGGCCATTTAAAAGTGCAAAATTAAGTGTTCTGCTGGGTAAGGGGTGTGTAACTACCATAACTACCATAAGTGCACAATTCAATCGATTCGGATTCTTGTGGCTTAAACCAGTCAATTTCCCAGTGAGTAATGCGCTTTATCGAGCTAGATTTCTTCAGCGTACGTACGCTTTTCCCGCTGCGTCACAATTAACCCCACCATATATACATATATATAAATATTTAACTGTTTTGCAAAATATAGGGCGCCAGTTCAGTTACTTCTAATGCGCTAATGAGTAGCTAGCTACTCATTGACAAAATTTACGTAATTATAATTGCAGGCACAAAGTGCGTCAAAGACACGATGATCATCGAACTAGTAAGCTAATCAAATTGCTTGTAAGACAATCCCTAATTGTCGTATACTCTGAATTGTTAATTAGTGGGATAGGCAAACTTGCGACTAGCAACTAAATGCGTCAGTTAACAAAGTTGGAAACGGATCTGAAAGTTAGAACATGCATTGGAGCTCTGAATTAGCTTGCATAAATTCGTTTGCAATCTTATGTTGTGCAGTGTTTCCAATTGAAAATCTATAAAGCCCAGGCTGACGACGCTGGCGGAATTGTCAATTGAGAAATTCATGCAATCATTCCTTATATAATGTAAATTTGTTTTTAAATACTATGCACAACCATTCGACTTAAGGCATTTTCATGTTTAAACGGGTTGAACGTACGTTCATTTACAATACAAAGTCAGATTTAAATTGCTCACGTTTATTTGAGAATAATCGCAATTTCTATGCAGATTAATATCGTTCCGAATGATCCAGTAAGTGTAGATCAAAGGCTTTTATAGCGTGTAATAAAATCATTGATTAACTAGAACTGTGAGGATTAAGTCATTAGCCATTTAAGCGCGCATACTGATCAAGCTAAATACATATTTCAAATTCTTTTCAACAGTTTATTAGCACAAACTACCTAACGTTTCTCGCCATTTTAAATGGGTGCATGATGTGACAAGAAATTTTCGTTTTGTTCTTTATTCTTTTTTGTTTCTGTCAGCAAGAGTTCAATGCGAAAGGGCAAATGCTGAATAAGCCGGCAAAAAATCTAGCAAAAGAAACTAGTAGAAACCGGCGTCATATACTGTATTATATTCCTCGATTTGTTTGGAATATTTACGTATACTCTCTTCTTCATACTCTCTGGCTTTCTCCTCTCGCCATGCTCTCGGCGCTACAGCTGTTTAGCCGGACCATCAGCTGTTCTCGGAATCTGGTTTTATTCACAGTCAAATGTCGGTGAAGGTGTCACGGTGTCGTCCCAGTGCGTTGCACTTTGGTTTGGGACCGGTTATCAATATAAATAGGCCGCTGGGGCCTCGAGAGACTCGACCTACTTTCGGAACTCCCTCACCTTTTCAAGCGCTCCCGATTGAAGGTGCACCTCTCTCTCTCTCTCTCTCTGTCTGTGTCCAGGTTTTACAATTTGATTAGACCTTCAAGCAATATCATTTGGTTTCATTCGCGCGCTTCCCATTATTTTCCCATTATTAACGGTCGCTGCGCGCGGAACAGTTTCGATTTTCGAGCTAGTGTATTTTATATAAAGGATGACAATGGTTATGCAGTACATTAAAGGGTTGTCTGTTTATCATTCTCATCACTTTACATACTATCAAAACGCAAAAGCGACAACAATATAAAATATAAAATCGAGTTTACAAAGCAGACGCCACAATGTAACGTAAAATATTACAATACAGAGAGAGGGAGAGAGGGGAGAGAGAGAGCGCGCGCGTTGGGAAGAAAACAAGAGCACACGCAGAAAAAGCGGGAGAGCGTTTGACCTACTGAGAGACTTGCAGCTTTCGATCGCAGCTGTTGCACAGTGGGTCAAGTTAAACTGAGAATACTAAGCTTAGGCAAAATATGGAAGCGAATACAAATTTATAAAATTATAGATTTATAAACTATTGATTTATCTTAAATATATAATATCGAAAGGGTCATTAGCTGCATGTTGCACGCGTGCAGTACTTGCCATGCGAGCTTACAACAACAACTGCTGCTCTCACCTCACTGTACGTTCGTGCACAGCTGAGCGAGCACGCAAAGTGAGTGAATTAAATGAACTCTCTCACTCTCACGCTCTCTCTCTCTTGCAGTACTTAGCTATAAGAATAAGCCGTTGGGAGCGAGTTCTTTAGTTCGCCAGCAGCTAGCGGCGCATGTGGAACGAGCTTGGAACGGTCTGGGTAGCGAAAACGCGTGAAAATCGAAACGAAAAGAAGTAAATAATGTACGATTGTGTGTGTGTGTGTGCATGTGCGTGTGTGTGTGGTTGAGAGGGGGAGAACCGAAGAACAGACAATTTAAATGAACTTACGCGTCGTTGCCTGTGCATCTGCATAAGTTCAAGAAAGCGCCACAAAGGGAAAGGGGAATGAGGGGAAGAAGAAAGCGGGAACGGGCGAACAAGGCGAAAACGAAAACAATTGCATTTGCCATAACATGCGAAAGCATTTTGAACCCAATAAGCCTTTGTTGTTGCTGTTGCTGTTTCTGTCTGTCATCTTATTTAGAACTTCCAACGACATCGGAATCGAAATAAATAAATAAAAACACTCACGTATGTACATAAGAATATGCATACATATGTGTGTACATGCTTATAAGCTGAGCTTGGTTCAATATACTGACGCCATGTACCTGCATGTGCGTGCGTCTGTGTGTGTGCGTGCGTGTGTGTGTGATGATCGCAAACAATTGTTATGAAAATTACGAAAAATCTTACGAGTTCAATAACAAATTTCATGTACGTTCGCGTGTTTAGTGTAAAAAAAAACAAAAAACAATCGGTTAATGTTTACATAAACCGCTCAGCATGCACATGCATGTGCACATGTGCATGTACATAAACCAATACATACGCAGCTGCATGTGCACCCATTCATAAATCTTACAATGGGGCGTTGTTTTTCACCTTTTGTGCATATGTTTGTTTGTTTTTCTTTTTTTTTGTTCAAACAGCATCGCGCGCGATTTTCGCGACCCCATAAACAGTGTAACCAAATAAACAAAAAAACAAATCGAGAAAGAAGCGTAAAAACGAAGCTGAAATACCCTAACTGATCGTTGAATAAGTGACTCAGTATGGAAAGTGTGATACAATATAAAATCTATAAAATATATATAACAAATAATTTGTTATACGCTACATTCAACCATTCATAAAATCCAAGATCTTTTATACGAAATTCTGTTAATATTGATTTACAATTGGAACATCGCTCGAATATACCCCTTCACCCACTTACACGTTTGCAGGGTATCATTTCTCCCACTGTGGCATGTGCTGCATGTTGCCCGCGGCCATGCTACCAGCAGCAGCAGCAGCAGAGAGAATCAGTGTCAATGCGACCGAGTTAAGAAACCTGTTAGCCATTATGTATCCGCCTGAAGCTCACTGATGTTTGACTGTGACCCCCGTTGCCAAAAGATAGTACGAAAATGAAAACAGAAACCCAAGAGAATTTCCAGTGATTTTTACACCATTTACATAAACCCGCTATATGCATATGAATACATTTGTCATATATGGCAATGAATATATGTATATGAATAATAGCTCAACATATGACTCAGTGCTCTGATTCTACGTCCAGAGATTGTCATATTTCATATTGCGAATTTTAGCATATGACAAACGATATAACATACATACTACATGTGTGTAACTGTCCCGAGGAGGCGTACCCCATAAAGTATATATACTTAATCGGCGCATTAGCAGCTACGACGATAACAAATCAAGCTAAATTGTAGCTAATCATAGATCGTCGGAGTTGTACCAGTTACTACAGTGCATTAACTTTGCTATTGGCACGTACAGCGATCGCTTAGATCGGTGCAGATTTGCGTCCACTTTAAGTGCAGTTTGGTTAACCCAAGCCGTTAATTGAATCAATGAATATAATCAAGCAATTGAACTTCTCGTGCCGTCGGTCAGGTCGCTGATTGGGTTTCTTGCATAATTTCGAGATAAATACATAGTGTTAAACGATTTCCCTGCTGGGGATGATGTGTGGGAAAAATTACGAGTATGGCAATTACCCAGAGCACTTAGCTGATCGTGTATTTTACGACTATCATTCATATTTTATAGTGGTAATTCAATAAAAATTGCATTACAAGTGTCAATAGTTCAGTGCGTATGTGTGCAAATAGCGTAGGGTATACGGCTTACCCCCCTAGAACGTGAAATGTTCAAACACTCAAACATATATTACGTTGGTATTTCCATTACAGTATCGACCTATAGCTATAAGGAAATCAATCGTGGAAGCGAGATAACGCTTTCGAAATGACACTCTTGCCAGATATCGAAGCAACAAATGTCGCTTGTTGCGTTGGCGGCGGCGGTGACGCCAGTAGCAGTAGCAGTAGCGGCAGCGAACCCAGCGAACGCAGTCCTTATCCTGCCGGACAGTGTAAGGGAGGCGGAGGAGGTGGTGGAGTAATCAATTGTTGCACCTCAGCGGCCAGTTCAAAGATGTCCATTGATGAGACCTCATCGACTGCATCGGTCAATGCTAAAGTCAATAATCTCACTTACAACGAGGCTGATACACATGAAAATTTCTCCCAGTGTAATCCAGTAGATATTGAGTTTTCCGACGTGCGCTTTCAGGTGCGCAAATTTTCACTTCCAGAGCGTAAATTTGGTAGGTTAATAGAGACAGACAGAAGGGAATACCCAAGGTAAAGATACTTACCAAAGATCTTTTGCAGTCACTAAGGAGATCCTTCATGGGTTACATGGCAATTTTCGTTCTGGTGAGCTAACCGCCATCATGGGCCCATCGGGGGCCGGAAAGAGTACGCTGCTTAATGTGATGTCAGGATTCTGGTAAGTTTCCAAAGCAAAACAAAAACCATTTTTTGATGAAGATTGGTCGAAACGATGTGACGATGTGTTTTTTTCAAAAATTTTGGTTTGCAATCTTGAAACCTAAGTAACTAACCTAATCAGAATCGTTGTTTTGGCGGGCTGAAATGAAATGTTTATGTTTTTCGTTTCGTACATATTCAAGATAAGGTCACGAAAGTTTACCATAGAGTTTTGCAAAAAGCCGCTCTCGAGGCTATATAGTAATTTACAACGTCGTAAGTGAAATAATAATGCGTCGCGAATTCGTTTTCAAAAGTTCTCTGCTTAGTTGTTTACTATCTGCAATTTAGTGACGATCGAACGCGTCGCATGTGAGCTTCGATCGTGCTATATAGTAGGACCTAAAGCGCTATGTGTCATACCCATAGTCAAGTCATGTTCGTTCTTCTTCTGATGATGATGAAAAGTGACATGTGAAAATTTCATACACGACAACTATTTGAAACGACGATGCTCAACTTGCTAGCTAGTCCGCTAGTCAGGCGTTATATGTATTATCTAACCGACAATATATTTGTAATCGTCATTCGAATGGGAACTGTCACTGAAAGCAAAAACGCTATCAACAAGTCCAGTCGCGTGTAGACAAGCAATAACAGCTGCGACCGGGGACTGGGGACTGGGGACTGGGACCAAGGCGAAAGTTCAATCAGTCCCAGCGCAGATTAGTATAGTATTAGTATTTCATTATTTTTAGTATTCCGGATCAGTATTGCGTATATGACATAATGTTTGTATACCCAATACGTAATAATTTAATACAATCTTCCAGCATAGCTACGAGTGCGGTATAATTGTCTCATGCTAATTTATGCAAATCGCGGTTAAGAAAGAAATACAAAAAAAAAACACCTAAAGGGGGCGTGGCTGATTCTCAGCATCCAACAATAATTGCCTCTATCATTCTGTATGTGTATATCATAAAGTATGGTATCTATATCTGCCCGCATTGGTGTAGCTCATCAAGATACTGGATCTGCAATATCGTCTTTTCCCCAGGAATTTTTAGCTTAGTATATATAGTATTCGCTTACGCAACTTAGCGTTATGAATACTCCACTCGATAATTTATAATATTTTGCTTGCGTGTGGCTATAGTTTCTGCATTATGCCGATAAATTTTCTTCAGTTAATAAATAATAATGAATTATTTTCTTACCTAACCATTTGATTATAATCAATACTTTGATATATTGCTACAATACAGAGTACAGGGTATCGTGTAAAGCCACCGATCGTGTTCATACATACATATATATGTACATATGTGACTGACTTTAGTTGGCATTGTTGCTTATCGGTCATTAAGCCACGAACTTGAAATTAATTCTCGTACACAAGTCCAAGTAACCCAAGCTGGTAGATTTCCCATAGACCGGACTTAATTCCGCATTGCGTTAATTGTATATGTTTTTTTAATGAGATCGAAGAGATTTCGTTTTCTAATCGGTATTTCTCTCGCTCTCTCCCTATCTCAATTACAGCACAACTGGTGTCTCTGGCAGAATTTGCGTCAATGGCAAACCCATGTCCACGAGCTCGGAGAGATTCCGTCAATTATCTTGCTATATCCATCAGGATGATCTACATCGGCCACAGCTGACAGTGGGTGAGATAATGTTATTGGCGGCGCATCTGAAGCTCGGCTTCAAAGTGACCAAAGAGCACAAGCTAAGCTTGGTAAGTATGAAGCTGGGAACTGCCAGATGATTCTATGAGTCGGAACTTTGTACAATGACTTCTCTAACATATACATATGTATATATGTACATGTGTATGTATGTGTGTGAACACAATCACTTTGTGTAGATCAAATACATCTTATCGCTTCTGGGACTCGAGCATCGCTATAATGTCCACACAGGCAAACTTTCCGGCGGGCAGAAAAAGCGTCTTGCCATTGCCCTAGAGCTGATAAGCAATCCGCCCGTGCTCTATCTGGACGAGCCAACAACGTGAGTAAATGTATATGTAAATAAGAAACTAGCAAGGAAAGCTATACTCAATATATAGCCTATCGCTTAGTCTGCACAATTTTCAAAATACATACTCAATATTCTATATATGTATATGTAAATGTATGTGTATATACTGCAATACTGGAATACGCTTTCGTGCTCATTCCCACTAACACGCGCCTGCACCGATGCGTCACGTGCTTGAAAAGAGAAAGAAAGAGAGAGAGAGGGAGAGAGGTAGAACGGAGCTACCGGCACATTGCTATATAAGAACCTTCGCTCCTAAAAATTCGTGACTCCAGCTATCAATTTGCACCGTGCTATTCATTACAGACCCGATCGACTCATCCTACAACTACTTAAGATCATCATTGTCCATCTACCACGCCTTCTGCTATACCCTTTCTTTCTGTAAATGTGGGTGCAGCTCTATAGAGATTCAATTCAAGCGAACAAAGAGTTGAGTGCGTGTTCTGCACATAAAGAAATTTAATGGCATTAAAGAGTTCTTAGCTCTGTCTAGACAGACGTTTGATATGTAAGATATATGTAGACATGTCTGCGGCATGTAACCCTACTTGGAATTGAAGGGTCTCTGAACTGTGCTACTGCCTTGCCGCACTTTGGGCAATTACCCGCAATGACTGTCAGTTCCAAATGGCGAACTCTAACGACCCGCTTTAAAATACTCATTAACTTAGCTCGCCACAAAATGGATGCTTTCTATTTCACTCGAACAACAATGCCAAGAGATAATAGGGTCTTACCACTATGTATATTCCCGGTTAGCACATACAGACATACGCGTAATTGTATAAGTACAATTGTCTCGATCTTAAATATGGTTTGAGCACTTTTCCTTTCCCCCTCTCCTTGCTGAAATTAACGATTAGGAACATCTATATAGTTGAGTTCACAGTGCATAATCGCATTGATTTGATCAATATACGTATATAGTGGTATATCAAGAGGGAGAGAGTTCGTTACACCTAAAGGGCTACGATGCGTATAGCAGCTAGACAAGATTATAAATATTAACCGGTAATCAGGGAAAGTCAAGTGATGCAAGCGAAAACCCTACATCAATCTCTCTTTAATCCCTCTGGGTGCTGGGTATGTTCGAGTCGAGTGCACTCGTGCCAATGTTCTAACTCGTTTTGCATTACATCATCATCGTGTGGTAAATGAGAATAATGAGATCTGACTTGAGAAATTCGCAAAGTTGTTGCTGTTGTTGTTGTTGTTGGTGTTGCTGTTGAGCTCTGTGCTCTGTGCTTTGCTTAATCTACTTTAATCAGCATTATCATAAATGTTATTTCCTTTTCCTTAACCTTTCAGCGGCCTCGACAGCTCATCATGTAGCTCGTGCGTCGCGCTACTGAAAAAACTTGCTTCCCAGGGTCATACGATTGTGTGCACCATCCACCAGCCCAGCGCGTTGATCTTTGAGATGTTCGACAAACTCTATACGGTTGTCGATGGACACTGCATGTACCAGGGCAGGGCGCAGGAGTTGGTGCCGTTTCTTGCCGAACAGCAGCTCGTTTGCCCGAGCTATCACAATCCGGCTGACTACTGTAAGTACACCCGCCGACCGAGTCCCGAAGTAGGTCATGTGCATCATGATGCATCGCACACACACACATTCCACTCTTTTTGCCTTGCAGTACTGGAGGTTGCTGTGGGGGAACATCCGCGCGACTTGCAAAGCTTGATAGATGCAGCTAACAAGAAGTTTAATCAGGATGCCGATCAATATCCCTATATATCCAATACGGATATGTCAAGGCTAATCACAACGATCAAAGGTAGCAAGAAAAGAAAGAGGGGTAAACCCACACAGGGAACTCCAAACTGAACCTAACGTTTTGCAATTACAGATAACATCGGAGGTAAAAAGTTGAGTGTCTCCGAACAGGAGCTAAGCCCAGTCGATTTAAACAAGTACTCCAGTTATGATTATGTAAAACCAGCATACGATCAACTGGGATTGGAGGAAAAGAAAGCGTTAAATGATCCTATCGAATCGTTGGACCTAGTCGGCACAAACAGAGAGCTCGCTGAACCGAGAAAGTCGGTGAAGCCAAAACAGCTGAGCGCCGCCAGCCCTGCCTCGTTTCTCATGCAGTATCTGCTCCTGATGCAGCGAATTTTGATCTGCGCCAAACGGAATTATGTGAGTAACCGAAATATATAATTTATATATATAAAGTATGACCGACAACAAGGCCAAGCCGCACAAGTGTTCGCTTGGGTTGGGTTGGGTTGTGTTTTGGCTTGATAGCTCCAGTTTTAAGTAGCTGTCAAGTAAGTAAGTCAGGCTTTTACTTTCAGCTTTTTTTTTTTTTGTTTGTTTAAGTGAGTAATTTTCTAAAAACCGAATAACCTCCTTTTAATGCGCACTTAAAGTGATTTGTTTTTAATTTTTCTTTGTTACTATGCACGCATATTTCGCATTATACTTGGAGTGCAGTTACGAGGCAAAGGCAAGTGGTATATGTGCTAGAAATTAATATAAACGGAAGTTTAGCCTTTTGGCTTCAGTTTCGTTGTTAAGGCTACAGGGTATCTGACATGCGAATGCGGTAAATTATAGCGTGCCTTTTAAAGTTATTGTACATCTTTATGGTCTAGCAATTAAGGTTTAGCTCTACCACCTGGCATTATAGTACGTACATATGTATACTCTGTTTAATAAGCTTGGCTTTTGTAGGCCGGTTCGCTGGTCTGCTCTCAGTTTATTTAATTGCTACAAGTATAAAAGTATATATAATATATATGTATCGCACATTTAAAAACCTCCTTTCTCTTGCATTTCGGCTCGACTTTCGAAATATGTCCGGTTTGCGATGGACAATACAGTTTTTGGCAGTCATGAATCACGCTGAAGGAAGCCGAACTATAGGAGGGAGATATATATGTAGAATATTGAGGGAAATTTTCCATTCACATATATGCAAATATTATAATAACGTAATATTCATCTATTTAAAAATTCTCTTTGCAGTTTCTGTTGCTGGCTCGCATCGCCTCGCACATAGTAATTGGCATCGTATTCGGATATCTCTACATGAATGTGGGCAACAGTGCGCACTCTGTGCTGGGTAACTATGTCTATCTCTATGGATCGACGCTGCTTTTGGTCTATACCGGCAAAATGGCTGTGGTATTAACATGTAAGTCAACGTCAGATATTGATCTATTAGTTGAGGAAGAAGACAAAGAAGAAGTGCAATGGGCGTGCGTAATCGGGCGCGCTACCGGACGCTATACGTAGTACTGCTCCATCATTATGCGTCGCGTTGCGGTACGTGTTGACGTCATTTAGGCAGCGCACGTTCGGAGGCCCCGCGATGTTGTTGTTGTTGTTGGTGTTGGTGTAGTTGCCTTTAGGTCTGACATTTATGTACGGATTTTGACCTTTTTTGGTGAGCAATATAGTGTGCGAACTGTCTGGTTTATAAAGTAATGGGAATATACGAAGTATGCATACGAAATGGCGATACATATTACACACATACACACATGTATATATAGTTTTAATAACTTGCATTACCTTGTCTTACTACTTAGTTCCCTTGGAGATCGACATGCTGACACGGGAGCACTTTAATCGCTGGTACAAGCTGGGACCCTACTTCTTGTCGCTGATCTCCTTCGAAATTCCCTTTCAGGTGAGTTATGGCAACACGTGGGAATCGTTAAATCCTACCAGATAGATATGGTGTGCCTCACAATTATAGCCATGTTTCTGTCATTAAATTAATTAGCTTACCAGCTTTTCACGCTTGTTGTATTTTATTGGGTTGTAGTCGTAATAGGGATTTATTTTCGGAATTACTTATCGTGCGTTATATCTATAAAGGGGCGGAAAAACTATTAACTATTACTATTTGTATTTGTAAACATGAAACTTGCTTATATCTTATAGAGTTTCTGTGCTGCCCTGTACATTGTAATCAGCGTAAGGTTGACGGACAACGACAGCGTCGATTCGTTTCGGATATATTACTTTATGCTGCTCGCAATTATGGCCACGCTCAGTGCACAGGCGTGGGGATTCTTTGTGGGCGCCACACTACCGACCAAGGTGAGCATATATACTATTTTGATTACCTCCACTAATGTTTCGCATTACCTTATGCAGCTTGCCGTCTTTCTTGGTCCCATTCTGGCTGTCATGTTCTCGGTCTTTGGATTCTGCACGCGGTATATTGATATAACGCCGCTGTTCCGTTGGATGTGGCATCTGAGCTATTTCCGTGCTGGCTTCCATGGTGCTCTTAATGCCATATACGGCATGGATCGGCCCTTCCTCGACTGTCCCGATAACATAATGTACTGCCATTTTCGCAGTCCCAAAGTGTTTCTCAAGTACATGATGATATCCGATGTCCATATGTCGGATTGCCTGCTCCTTATGGGCATCGTGATTGCTGTGATGCATCTACTTACGGTGATTGCGCTCTGGCGAAAGCTAAACAAAAGATAGATTAGCATAAGATAGTTATTAAGGCGTGTTAGTCAAGGTCTTTTTTTTTTTTTTGGATTGTAGATGTCTACTTGATTGATTTATTTTATTTTGGTTTTATTTTTCTGTGTTTCTGTTTTTGCAATTATCGTGATCTGTAACTTTGTCTGTTGCTCCAAATGCTTAAATCGATATATCATATATCTCTCTTAACACGATTATGTTTTAGTTTCTAGACATTTCGTTCAATTTGTAATCAGGAAACGGCTTTGTGGTAGCTTGAAATTCCTTCATAGTTTAGGTTTATGTGTGCTGATATACCAAATGGGGAAACAAATCATTTAATCAAACGATCATATTATATAGTATAAGTTACCTTAGTAACCTTAACGAACATTATTTATATAACTATTGAAATAAAAGCTTGCCATTCTCATGTACATAGACATATCCCATACAAGAAAAAAAAAACATACAGATACACCTTCATATGCACATACATCATAACAAGCCGATAGATCCAACCCAACAACAACAAACATACTTTGTGATTCAATATATATTTTCTCTGTTTTTAGTTTTAATGGTTTTACAAGTTAAGCGATTATATGTTTTTTTTTTGTAAAATAAGGAATTTTCTGTTTTGTGGATTTAAATTTGTGTTTTATGAAATAAAGTGGTAAAATTGCAATTGAATTCGAGTGTCGCCCTTAACTATCAGTTCTTGTAGTATATTGTTGCATGATAGTCAGTGTTTCCCGATAAACTTACTAGAAGAACACAAAATCGACCACCCGTCCCAGACATATAGATAATACACAAGGCCCTCAAGAGATCCATCATAGTCTGCAATTAAATAAAACGTTCTCTTTGTCGACAAATGATTGCGCAGTTGCATGTTATTCGGTTTACGCTTAGACGTAAAAAAAAAAATAATAATTTCTCAATTATCTAGTCTTATCTATGTAAATGTTAATACAATAAGTTAAATACAAATACATTTATGGTGGAGCCGATGAGAAACACCAATGGATTATGGATCGGCTATTCGATTAATACATAGCTACATAAACATATATGTATGGAGGCGAATAGTTTGGTTTCTCTCTGTCTACGATTCACATAGTAGACATGCGTGCATAGCCGTATCTTATGATCTGGTCATGATTGAACGGGGCATCCGTGGTGAGTTGTACACGTTGCCATTGGCGTGTCTCGTTCGACTTGCGAATGGCCTCGACAACGGCCTGCACATAGAGACCATCCTCGAAGGTGGCAGCATTCGAGACGGGAGCCTTTATCCAGCTGGCCTCCTTGCTGCCGAAGGCTTCTTTAAGGGCGCCCACCATCTTGCACAGGCCCTTGATGTAGGGACGTGGAAGCAACGAGTTGTTGGTGGAGAAATGCAAATCCTGAACATCCACATAGACAGCTTCTTCCTTTTGTTGCGCTTCCTTGAGCACAAACAGATCACCGCCTCGCACTACCAGGTGACCTTTGCTGCCGTAAACAAGTACCTCTTGTGAAAATGTTTTGGCCGGAACTGTGTGACTGTGTAGGGCCACTGTGACCAGCGTGCCACTGGACAGTTCCATTTGAAAATTGCAGAAATCCGGCGCTGTTATCTGACGAATCCCATTGATGTTATCTGTGGTTTTGGTGTAGGATCTGAGTACACCATGCACTCGCACTGCTTGCTGCTGCAGCAAAAAGCTGACCAAATCCACTACACTGCCCACCAGATTGAGTGCGCCACCGCCCATCTGTGCATCGCACATCCAGTTGTATTTCTCGGGGAATAGTGTGCCCATCTGTACACGCACATCCATAAGCACGACGCCCGAGAGTGGTCCGATGAGCTCATCGAGCAGACAGCGACGCATTTGCGTGAAGGCAGGCAGAAACCGCAGAGGGTGATTCACCAACGATATCAGCGACGGATAATATTGCGATGCCCGTACCATTTTCATGGCGTCCATCTGATGCAGACCAGCTGGCTTGTCGCACACCACATGCTTGCCAATACCCAGTGCTTTGACTGAGATCTCGGCGTGCAGAAACGGCTGGCACACTATGAAAACCAAATCGACATCTTTCCGCAAGAGAACTTCGTCAATGATATTTGTGTGGAATGCCACGTTCTGTGTATTGGCCGTGGCCTTGGCCTCCTTCAGGGTGCGTCCCCAGATGGCTCTGACCTCAAAGCCCTTCTCCCGCAGCAGTGGTACCAGCACATTGGCTATTTCTCCTGTTCCAAATACGCCAACGCCAGGTAGCATCTTATGTTGATGTTGTTAACTTATTTCAAATAAGTGTGACCAGCTTAGAATTTGAAAAAAATGCCAACTATAATCACTTTTAAAAATACCACTTGCAAAAATCACGGTATTCATTTTGACCGAATTTTTGAACGAATCAAGTCATCAAAGACCTGGAAATCAAAAAAAGTTTAATAAATGTATATATAAACTTAAAACTGTATAGTTCAAAATTCGGAATTTATGAAGTCGAAAATAAAACAGTTTATCAGTGTTGGTTCAAGCGTTCTATTGAGCTCAATTACAATGCATTTTTTTAAAATAGCCAATGAAGAAGATGAACGACGTCACAGTGTACCCCAGATAGCTGAAGGAAATCATATTGCACCTTTTAAGGATTTTCCGCCATTTGCAGCTGGTTCGGAACCAACATATGATATGGGATCAGAGAAAATAAGCTCAGCGTTGCAGCATATTTTAAGCAGCGATAATACTGTAGAACATCGCACAGTATTTGTGCACGATGCTAACGCTTCCTTCCATCATGGCTATGCACTAGGTTCCGAATCATTGAATCGTATGCTCGAGGAAATTTTGTCTCCCAATTTTAACGAGAATGCTAGAATTCCATACATCGCACCTGCCCAGCACCTATAAATACCCACATCATATATATTTTTATTATATTCTTGCATACAGATGCAACTAATTACTGTTAAATCAAATATGCATAGATAACGGACAAATATTAATCGTAGAAAGCTCCACTGCCCATTCATATCGATATACCTATAGACGCAAATAAATTTTAATATATATATCGATAAATTAATCGATGTTTTTTTATAAGCGGCAAATGGGAAATTTTAGTGTCTTTTTTCATAACATTGTGGTTTAATTAGAAACTCTTGTACAAAAAGCACCTAGCATTTACTAATTAATATATATACAAAATGAATTTGTTGCCGCGCTCAAGGGAAGAATTCGCGCAAACAGACTACTGGAACGAATTCTTTAAAAAACGCGGAAATGAAGCTTTCGAATGGTACGTACGTATGTGCAATGTGGATGCGCGAAGCACATTTCGTTTGCCGGCTCCGCGCGCGTAGTTTTCCACGCAAAAGTCTCTATCTATTATGTTAATTACGCCTACGCAATCCCTTTCCCCATCCTCATCCAGACACTATTTCAAATGCCAATGCACACACTCGAAAATTTTATAGCGTTTGCGAATGTCTGATTAGGGATTAGGCATAAAAAGCGTGGTTAAGTAGGTGCTTATACATATATATGTATGGAGAAGTAATAACTGTTTAAGATTTCTTATTAAACAAGTATTTGGTTATATATAGTGATTCTCAGCTGTTTTAACTGTATAGGTATGGCGAATATCTGGAACTATGTGATCAGATTCACAAATATATCAAGCCGGCTGACAAAATCCTGATGCTTGGCTGTGGTAACTCCAAGCTTAGCATGGACATGTATGATACAGGCTTCCGGTAAGTAGTAAACTTCTTTATAAAAGACGAGTATTACTAATGAATTCATACCTTTAGCAATATAACCAATATAGATATCTCACCTGTTGCTATTAAAAAAATGTTGGATCTGAATGCGCAAAAGCGGCCGGACATGAAGTTCATTCAAATGGATGCCACAGCCATGTCTTTCGAGGACGAGAACTTTTCAGTGGCTCTGGACAAGGGTACACTAGATGCGCTCTTTGTGGATGATACCGAGAGTACAAAAGCTATAGTCGAAAAATATTTTAGTGAAATACTACGCACTATGCGGTTAGTTTACATTCAAAATAACCTAATTGTATAGGCCATAACATTTCCTAACAATTTCGACAGCAATGGCGGCAGATATGTCGGAATATCCTTATTGCAGGAGCATATCGCCAACTACCTAGTGGAATTTCTACCTCGTAATAACTGTATGTTACGCATCGTGCATTGTTTAGATGTGGAACGTGCGAATAAGGAGAAAAACACCGATAACTCCGTGACTTTGCCTGTTTTTGTTATTATTGCAACAAAGTTCAAAAGTCTGCCCAGTCCGGTAAGTTGGTAAATATGCTGCTTGTTTGTCTACTATATCGAAATCCTTACAGATCTTAGAGTTTGGCCAAAGCAATGATAAAATGCAACGATTGACTTGTCCCGCGGAGCTAGTGAACTCTGTAAAATCCGTGCAAAAGGCTGCACTGGTCTGTAATGGCTTGGCACGGTCCAGCATTGCGGGACACAACGAAGTTACCTTGGATTTGTATCGTGGCACAGATTCCATGCCACGATATACTGTGCATATCATCGATCAGCCACCAGCACGTGGCCTCGGAGCGTACGCTGCTTTCATTGTGCCCCAGGGACGAGAAATCGAGTGGCTCTTTGCAACGCCGGCAGGTCGCAAGAAACTGCAGGCATCCGCTAAATATCGACGTTTGGCTGTTGTCACCTTACATCGTGATCAGGTCTACAGCTCGCTGGACGCGGTCAAAAGCGAACTTGACTATAGCATTAAGAATTTGGCGCCGTCGGGTCTTAACGAACAGATACCGTACCTGTCTCTCGGCGCTGAGGTGGGCAACCGAGAAACGCTTATTTCGGGCGTTTCGCAGATCTCTGGCGACTTTCGCATTGAAGAAGTGGAAGCTGATGGTAAAATCTTACGACGTCTCATATTCCTTAACAATCAGTTCGTTGTGCAGTCGGAGGCGCTAGTAAAAACAGGTAAGCATTGGATGCCTATGCTCTAGATATGCGTTTTATATGCATATGTGTATTACTTCAGTTAAGATAAAGGGCAAGAAGGATCGCAAGAAAATCGATGTCGGTTACTTGGCTTGCCAACATCATCTGTTCATGTCGGTGGGCGTGCAGATGGCCATAGCGACACAGAGTCCCAAGAAGGATGTACAAAAGGATGTGCTAGTCATTGGTCTTGGCGGTGGTGGCTTGTGCAGCTTTCTGCACGCAGCTTTGCCGTAAGTTACTCTGCATTCTATACGGTCTGTTTTCCAATCTTAAGCCACATTTTTGCTGTAGCACAACTCGCATCACGGCTGTGGAAATAGATCCCATAATGTTGGAGGTGGCTGAACAATATTTTGAGCTAAAGCAGGACGATCGCTTCCATGTTGTGATCGATGATGGTCTCCACTTCATTGAACGTTGTCACAACGAAGGTAAGATTGCTTGAGATAATGCCGGAACATCAATAAAGTTTCTTTTTTCTTTGACAGACCTGAACTTCGATGCTGTGCTCTTCGATGTGGACAGCAAGGATCTGTCGCTCGGCATGAGCTGTCCGCCCAAGAGTTTTCTGGATCCTCAGATTTTACAATATATAAAAAAGATAATCGGCCCCAATGGTTTGTTCATGTTGAATTTGGTGTGCCGCGATGAAACGTTGCGCTCCGAGGCAATTGCGAATTTGCAACAGGTGTTTTTAGCTGTTTGTTGTTACAAGTTGGATGAGGATATCAATGAGGTTATTTACTGTGCCAATAATGAAGATTACAAAACTATCGATCAGTGGAAAAAACAAATGGGTAGCGCTGCACGTGGCCTAAATAGCGCAGCTAAAACCCAGAAATTTACCTCCAAGGATTTGCTTGATGTTACCGAGTTCTTAAGCGAATTAAAACTCTGATTGCATTGTTTAGTGTTATATTAAATTAATGTTATTCTCGTTAATAACATTTAAATAAATCTATTTTCTAATTTATATATATTTTTACAATTGTTGATAAAAAAAAAGATTATTTTTACGATTTACAATTTCTGTTACACTAGATTTAAATTTTACAAAAAGGCAAATATCGTGGTTAAGCTAGCTTCACCTTGCATCATCATCATCATCGACATCATTAAAGTAAATAGGTTTCTCTCTTAAGGTATGTAAATATATATATATACAAGCAGCAAGCAGATGACATTATAATTACTAGAATGCATAGGTAGGCGTACTATATATGTATGCAATTTGACAGTCATTTGCAGAGTGAACTGCAAAAAGAAAAGGAACTCTGGAGAAACGAAATCAAGCCATTTTGGGTTTGTTATTTTTTGCAAACAGACTGGGGCTTGTCGTAGTCGTGATTGAACACAATGGGGATGGGGGGTGGGGGGTGGTGTGAATCTACTAATTATAAATATTAGTAAAATTAAAAAAAAAAAAAACACTGGACCTGGCGCGCGCTTAAAAGACCTTGCGAAATATGTTATTAAAAGGCCGCTGTTTCTTTTTCGTTATGGATGAAGTGGTACTGGCGCCGCTGCTGCTGCTGCTGTTGCTGTTGGCGTTGCCGTTGCCATTGCCGGTGGCAATGCTCTTGCCATGGGATTTACTTTCGTTCGCATTGAATATGGCCTCGCCGAGAATGCGAAATGAATTCGAGTTCGTCGGGAAGTTAATTTCCGATAGTGATAAGTTATCGTGCGTTCCATTTGGCGAATCGGCGGCACTTGGTAGACTTGTCTCTTTTGTCGATTGCTTATCGCTGCGTTTGAGGCGACACCACTCCCAGGAGGTAGGCTCATGTGCCGATTGGAAATTTTTCCCGCTACCAAAGCCGCCGTTAAAGTTGCCACCTTTATTTTTGTTCTTGCCAAATGGTGATTTAAAGAATGCGGGCGAGGAGACACGTCGCGATTTCTTTGTTGTCTGACTCTTTTCCGTCGACTTGCCTCCATCGGCTGTACCCACAATCTGATAGCCAGACGGGCCATCGGGCATGAATTCGTTATAGGCCAAGTCACTGGTTGGTATGAAATTGGCCAGATCATCGTCGTCCAGTATGACACTTTCGTCGAAATCGCTTTGCGTATTCTCCCCCTCCGCCTGGCTGCTGCCGTTCTGGTAGCTACAATCCGGAGCAGATTTTTGCCGCTTTAAGTCCTGCTGTGATTTCTTGCGTTCACCTTTGGGTGGCTTGTTGGACTTCAGGGTATCTGCAAAAAGATTGAATGTGTAAGAGGAAGGATAATCTTGCAGTAGATTCCACTCGACTCACCGACATCAAAGAAGATATCCATTTGTTTGCCTGGTACGGGCGCAACCTGTGCCGAGTCAAGGCTTGTGTGCTTGTTACCCTTGCGATGCCTTAGCAACGATGTTCGGGCATTGAACATGTTCAACGCAATGTTGTTATTGCTGCCATAACACACGGATAGCTTACGTCGCCTCGTATTGCTGCTGGTGCTCCCCTGCGGCTGTTCTAGCAGCGGAATATCCCCGCAACCGTTTAGTATAAGCATTGCCTCCTCGCTGGGACGTCGTTTCTTATCCAATGAATGATCCACCATTTGTTCATAGGATTTACGTCGCACAAGAGCTTGCCTGTCCGAACTGGGTGTCAATGGTGGACGCAATTGTTGGGTCTGACGCCGTAGCTTTCGATAGTAGACAGTTCCAACCACAAGCATTAGGAAGATGCATGTGCCCACTATGATGATGACGAGAATGCAAGCCTGCACTTGGTATGTCAGAGCACGCATCTCCCCGGCCAGTTCAGCACTTTGCTGCTTATACAGCTGCTCCTGTTCCATATAGCGTCGACTCTGATCCTCTAGCGTACGCACTGTGAGCATCTGTTGTGTCAGTGTCTGCTGCAGTTCCTCCACCTGTTTCTTGTAGCGACGTGACAATTCCTCCAGATATTGTCCCGACAGCGACATATTGCGTTCGAGCGCCTGTGGAAGACAGAAGAGAAAATTAAGTAACACGAACAAACGATTGAGAAGGTGTTGCCAGCAACGGTATCCTTGCGAAAAGCAACTGTTTCAAGGATACCAACGAAGGGCGCGGCAGACTTAGAGTAGCAACAGAAACTTTTTCGATAATCACGCGAAAACACGCGATGTTACGAAAGCAAGCGAAAAGCTATGGAAAACTAACAACAGAGAGAGAGAGGGAAGGGAAGGGAAGGAAGGGAAGAAATAGGGCATTTTTGGCTACGCAACTCACCTTAATGCGATTTGATAGCCTTATGAACACGCTTTCGGACTGCGCACTATGCGTCAGCTTAGCCTGCAAGTTAATGCCTCCAGCTGCAGCCGTTGCGGCAGTGCCGCCACCGCCACCGCCCCCCAGATTTGCATTGCCATTGACAACAGCAGCTGCAGCTGCAGCTGCACCACCGCCTGCCGTGATAGATGCCACCGTTGTCGTAAGCAGGCTGTCAATGCTCTCCCAGTTGGCAAGGTGACTATCGTCTAAGCCATTTGCCGTATCCACCAGTTCTCCATTGCCCGATTCCCCGCCAGCTGTTCCTCCTGCTGCTGCTGTCGCTGAGCCTGTCGCTATGTTGCTGGAGGGCGTTACTGTCTCGGCTTCCAGCTCGCCACCATTGACTGGCGATGCCGCAGTGGGCGGCGTTGAATTGTCAGGCAAAGTGCTCGTTGTTGTTGTTGTTGCTGTTGCCGCTGTTGTTGTTGCTGTTATGTCTGCTGGTGTGGGCATTTCCTGCATGTCGCTGGGTACATTAAATATGTTCACATCCGCCGGTGTGGGCGGTGGCGTTTGCTGACTGAAGGTATGCGTTGTTTGGGCATCCAGATGTATTTCCAGTTTGGGTAACTCAGTCGTTGCAGGCACTTCAGCTGGAGGTTTTTCCAAAGTTGATGCAACAACAGGCGAGGAGGAGGAGGAGGAGAAGTCTTTAGGCATGTCGGGCATAGTTTCAGTTTGTGCCTCCGCAGGCGTGTGAATAGGCGCGCTAGCATTCTCAACGGGTTGATCCAGCAAGCTGATAGTCAGCTGCTTCTCAGCCTCCAGCGACTCCACGGTGCTATTGACAACAATGCTATATTCGGCTTGCAGCAGCTTGCACATGGCACCCACATGCTCGACCGGCAGCAGGCTTAGAAAGAAACTTTGCCTCTTATCCATGCCACTTGTTGAAGCATGCAGCTCTAGCCTGGCCATGCCCAGACTGATCTCATAATCAGCTTGGCAAACGCGTGTCTGCAGCATCTGTGCACGCAGCTGGGGCAGCGATAGCAGCAACTGCAGCTGCTGGGGATGACAAGAGAGCAGATTGTTTATGCGCTCCACGGTGGTCTTGTTACAATTGAGGCAACTGTAGATGCCTGTGGCAGGAGTGCGGCAGAGCACCGAGTCGGAGGACCAGCGCAGTGCCTTCGTTGGCTTGACCAACACCTGAGCGGCTTTCTTGACCATTTGTATGACTGCATCGGAGGCACTTTGAAAGATGTTCGCACCGCCACCACTGCCAAGTGGTTGCTTTTGCGCCTGCTCCGCAAAGTCATCGTCGAAGTCATCCAGTTCATCGCTGTGTTGTATCTCCGTCTCGAAGGCCTCGAATTCCGATGTGCCAAAGACGCGAAATAACGAGATGGGACAGAAGTGCTCCTTGGAGTAGTGCGAATGTATATCCACGCGCACGAACTTGCCAAAGAGATGCGGATAGAGTTCAAAGGTTTGCACCGTCCGTTTATCCTCCGCGGTAAATCGTCCCACGTTGCTCCAGTCGCGCGTGGGAAAACGTTTCGAAACGGCCACTGTGAAATTCTTGGGTGACGAACTGAATAGCTCAAAATTGGCTAGCTCCACTTTCTGTGCCTGCACTGCTTCGCATAGCTCGACGACAAACCATATGCGATTGCCGCAGGTGCTGAGCATGTACTCATCACTCGAATGGCTTAGCACGGCTCCCGTATTGGTGGCATCGCCGTTCGAGGCAATTATCTTGGCACCGCAGTCGGGTGAGGCATAGTTCTTGGCGCGCAGCTTCAGCGAGGGCGCCTTGCCGCCACCGGAGCCAGTTGCGTTGCGTCGTTGCGCCGAATTGTTAACAACTTGTTGCTCCAGTTCCATGGCCTGTTCACGACTTGCCTCGGCCTCCATTTGCTTTTGGGCCCACTCGGAGAAAACAGGCATGGGTATTTCATCTGTGGCGGTGGCATTGCCGGCAGCAGCATCAAGTTCGGGTGGCAAGAAAACATTTTGCGTTGTCACATTGCCAGCATCCTCGTTGCTGAGTTTTGCATCGAGCGTGGGCAGCGATGACGCCGCCGCCGCCGCCGCCGCCGCTTCAAGCTCACTTGCTGCTGCTGCTGCTCCTCCGCCTGGATCGTTCATGGTTTCGTCTATGAGAAGCGCATAATTAGAATCGATTTGAAAGGATTATCGGTTATACAGCATTACTTACCCTTTTGCACAGCCTCTTTGGCATCCTCTAAGGATTCCTGTTGTTGTGTTTGTTGTTGCTTTATGCTCTTGCTACTTGCTCCATTTGGCGCATTATACAACATGGCCACATTGTCGGCATTATCCTTGAAGGAGTCTAGCACCAGCGGCAACTCTGTTACCGTTATGCCAGGCAGCTCCGAAATGATTTCAGGAATGCTGCAAAGAGAAGAATTACAAAACTTGTATAAAATATATGACATACGATATATGATATATATGATCTGTTGAAATGTGTTGGAATATAAGATTTATAGGGAGTATAAATTGCTTAACGCTCGCGTCGCATTCTCACCTCAGAAACACTGTGGATATGGCTAGGATTTGTGAAAACCATACGATCCAGAAGAATATCAAAAACATGGTGAGATTTGTTCTCAGTTTCCTAAGCTCACAATTTATTAATCTTACAATACATTGTAGTCCCATTTTGAAAACATTTATAGCAAGTCTATACTAGATAATAAAATATTGAAATCACTCGATTCAACTACACGATCTGCACGTTATAATGCCTGAACAATATGTCAATCAGAATATGGAGCGCAGAACAGTTGCAGTGCGTGCAGTCGTATATAATGGAAACAACTGAATCAATACGGCAAATAATATAATAAAATAAAACAAAGCGATCTCGAAACAGGGCGGGTAATTGTAAATCAAAAACATTGTTCAGCGCGCTTTCAATTCAACTTAATTATAGCCTTACAAAACTCTTGAAAATTATTTTAAAAATTATTGCAAAAATATTTGAAGTAAAGCAGGATCAATAGCTGATCGTCCTAGCTGCTTTGGCTGTATGGAAAACCCATGAATGAAGCAAGGATTTTCAAAAAAGGAAAACCCCTCGAATTATATAGAGAGTGGAGAACATAAAGGATACAGCTAGATCGCCTCAGCTCTTTGGCCTTGCTTAAGATCTTTGTACACTTCCCATAAATCCGACCACCCTCACTTTGATTGCTTTAAACTATCCATTCGATATGCAAATAGTGCTGCCCGTTTGGCTTGGCAAATGAATGAAGCGAGGATTTTCGAAAAGGAAACCCCTCGAATTATATAGAGAGTGGAAAGCATAAAGGATACAGCTAGATCGCCTCAGCTCTTTGGCCTTGCTTAAGATCTTTGTACACTTCCCATAAATCCGACCACCCTCACTTTGATTGAGCGCTTTCAATTCAATTTAATTATAGCCTTTCGAAATTGCAAAACTCTCGAAAATTATTTTAAAAATTATTGCAGAAATATTTGAAGTAAAGCAGGATCAATAGCTGATCGTCCTAGCTGCTTTGGCTGTATGGAAAACCCATGAATGAAGCAAGGATTTTCAAAAAAGGAAAACCCCTCTAATTGTATAGAGAGTGGAAAGCAGAAAGGATACAGCTTGATCGCCTCAGCTCTTTGCTTAAGATCTTTGTACACTTCCCATAAATCCGACCACCCTCACTTTGATTGCTTTAAACTATCCATTCGATATGCAAATAATGCTGCCCGTTTGAGCTTGGCAATGAATGAAGCGAGGGTTTTCGAAAAGGGAAACCCCTCTAATTGTATGAGTGGAAAGCATAAAGGATACAGCTAGATCGCCTCAGTCTTTGGCCTTGCTTAAGATCTTTGTACACTTCCCATAAATCCGACCACCCTCACTTTGATTGCTTTAAACTATCCATTCGTTATGCAAATAATGCTGCCCGTTTGAGCTTGGCAAACGGAATTAGTAAAGAGATCTATTCTCCTAATGGCCTCGTATCCGGTCTTCATATATTTGAATCAATAATGCAAAATTGCCGATTCCCAATATCAATAATAACTAATAAATATTGTCACAAGGCAAATGGGATTGAATGGCATTTGGCAACAAAATTTAATTACTCGAAACTAAAGCGCTTTTCGCGTCATATTTGCCGACAAAACAACAAGAAAACAGGCGAAACCACTTTGCCAGTTGTCTAACTATAAACGAGGGGGATAACCACATTGCAGGCACAGAGTCAAGGCACATCGCACATGGCACATGGCACTTTGGTATTGTTACATTTGTTCATCAAACGGAGTTTAATTACGTTTTCAATTGAACTTGACGCAAATGTGTATAAACACTTGTGCACTGCGGGCACACACAACACACACACACACAGAAACAAACAAACACACACACACACACACGATGAGACGGAGCACACGTCTCCGTAGTCGATCGTCCTGACGCGACTTGAGTTAGGAGCGGTTGAAATGTTTCAAGTTATTCAATCTATGACATCGCACCGACGACGATCGAGCGAGTGTGCGAGTGTGCGAGGCGAGGCGCAGCACCACGATCGCACCACTGGAAATCGAAATGCGAACTGAACCGCGCGTATTACGATCCACCTGAAGTTAATGTCGTGTGGGCCCAAGTGTGCAGAAAATTCCAATAGTCGAACGAAGAGAGGAGAGCGCGCGTGCGATCGCGAGAGCGCACCACGATCCATACACTCTCAACACACACTCGCACACTCGCACACACAGGTGGAAAGAGAACGTCGCGACGTAGTTACAAATATCGATGCACTTGCAGCGACGCGACGGCTTCGCCTTGTCTGCAGTTTGCCGGTTAACTTGTCACACCACATTGTAAATGTGTTGTGCGAGTGCGAGTGTGTGTGTGTACTGTATGTACTTGTTTGTTGGCGATGCTAGACATGCGAAATTGATAACAAACTTTCACATTCTGAACTCCTACGGAGTTAACAAACTATTATGATAAACAGAATGAAGATATGTATGTGCAATGTACAATGTACAATGTCGAGAGATATGTGAACGTAATTGATTAATTGCTCGCATTGCCTATAATTATGCTAGGAAATTGCTTGAAACTTGATGATATTGGGTTTACTTAAATGGCATCAGCTTGCCTTATGGCACACTAAACATATGGAAATGCTGGCATAGATGTAGATAAGTAAAACGTGCAGTTCATCGATAGATTTCAAGAAAGATGTTTAAGTTAAAAAATTTATATATTTACGGGAAAAGATCCTTAGTAATATATCAAAATTTAGATCATATTGGTATCATACCATTTCATCGTTTAATGGGTAAACTCTGATGTTTTATCTACCTCTCAATGTATACATGTTTCTTTAATTTAAGAAAGAGGCAAATTGTTTATACCCTTCGATCTTAAGATATAGTCGCAAAAGGGTATACTAAGTTTGTGTAAATGTATGTTAGAAGGGGTGGCAGATCCCACAAAGTATATATGTTTTTGCTCAAGATCCCCAAGCCAATTGATTGAGCCATGTCCGTCTGTCTGTCCGTCTGACTGTCTGTTTGTACGCACCAAACTCAGCTTTTATAAAAGATAGACACACCAAATTTGGCATGAAGGTTATATATATCATATCATATCGGCTTGACGCCCAGTTGGGTATCTCCCTGTCGTGCATGCTTGACTGTCAAATTCAGTAGCTAATCAAGAATATCTCTAACCTCTTTTGCCTTTTAGCCTTCGACTTGCCATAAAAAACTTAACCTTTTACCTCCTATTCAAAATGCAATATTATATTGCATATAGATTTCATAAGGCCCCCCGAAAAAAAAAAAACAACACATTTAACGATAGTAGAAGGACATAAAAACTTAGTGGTGTGGGCTACAAAAAAACATAAAGACTGCAAATTGGAAATGCAATGGAAAGTGAAATTGCTGAGCACAAAACGCAGGCGGGCGGCAGCTATAAAAGCGTTTGGAAATCTGCACAGATAGAGGGAGTATTACTGAGGGGGAAGGGGGAGAGGAGAGGGGAGGTGTCCTCCTTCACATGTCTTGGCTTTGAATGATTTTGATTATTTTTTTGTATATTTTCTTTTAATTTGTTTAACATAGCCTCAGCGACAACAACGGAACTTTTTAGTGCGTTATGTGTTATGGCAATAACACACACACACACAGGCGCACACACACACACACACAAACAGCGAGGTTACCACAGGCCGAAGTGCCAATTGAATTGCCACCGAGTGTCAGACAGATGCGGCATCTGCAGCATCTGAAGACGCCGGCGAAAGATAAACACTTGTAATGCGAAAGTAACATATCGTGGTTACACAATGAAAACAAACACAGACACAGAGGGGAAGCCGCAGCAGCTGAGGCTGGACATGATCCAGGCGATTGAACAAGAAAATATAACTTGGCTAGATTAGGCGGCCTCGCCGCGCTGGCCAAAATGAAAGGCACCGTTACCGGGTGTAGGTGTTAAGCTTCGCCGAAATGACAAATCGTTGCAGCTGCAATGATCGATGATCGTTGATCGATTATCTGATATCAACGTGATTAGCTGCCCGTCCATAATTGAATTGGGGGATAGGCGCATTCACTATCGAGATAAGGATCCTTGCTCGACATGTAACGAGTTAAGAGACGCAGCGAGATAATTCGAGGCGTTTTGCATATTGCTCACATCAACAATAAAGTGATAGACAGAGATAGTTAGTGTTCGCGCATGTCTGTCGCCGCCGCCGCTGCCGCTGCTGCGATCGCGTCGTCAGTTTGATAGCAATATCATGTCGTACATGATTATGGCTTTTTTCCAACTTTGATTACAGTAACAAGATCATTGCATGCATTTTCGAAAGCCTCAAATTGCGAAACTTATTCGTCGCCGAGTCCTTATACCAAACCAATTCGTCGTCGTCGTCGTCGTCGGAAGAAAGTGAAAGTGATGTCTGAGGCTGCGATCACCTGCTTGCCTGATCTATGTCTGTGTCTGTGTGTGTGTGTGTGCGTGTGTGTAAAATGTCCGCTGGGGATTGCGCGACTTGGATGATGCTTGACTGCCTGATTCTGGCTAGGTTTGTGATGTGGCGCTTTGGCTAGGGATGGGTATCGGTGAGAAGATGTTGATATTGATATAAGAATATTTTCTATATGTTTAATCATTTTCCACCCTAACTCGCATAGATCTATTCAAAATCTGGCGAATCTGAGCAAAATTATATATACTGTTTATGTTTTGACGGCATAAGTTATGCTACATTTCTTTGCGAAATATATGCTAATTAGACAAATTAAAAATTGTAGAATTTCTTCCGATATTATATTATTTTTATACCATTGCAGATGGTATATTAATTTTGGCCAGAAGTTTGCAATGCACCTTAGGAGACATTTTCGACCCTATAAAGTTCCCTATAAAGTTCCTAATCAGCATCAATAGAGAAGTCAAACTATCCATATCCGTCTGTCTGTCCGTCTGTCTGTCGCAACGCAAACTAGTCTCTCAGTTTTAGAGCTATCCTAATGAAACTTGGTATACATATTTCTTATTGCTGCACGCTGTAAATATGTCAGAACGAGCTCGTTCGGACCGATATATCGTATAGCTGCCATAGAAACTATCGGTCGCACTTTGTTATTTTTTAAGATATTGCTATGAAACTTCCCCGATATTTGTCTAAGTATCCCCTTAAAGGGCTGTCAAAGTTTGAACGAAATTACACCGATATATCGTATAGCTGCCATAGAACCTATCGGCTGACTTTAATCATTTTTCAAGATATCGCTGTGAAATTTTTCTAATATATAATATGTCTAATTATATCCATTTAATGCTATGCAAGTTTTACTAAAATCGGATAGATATATCGTTAAACCTTCGGCGTGTCGAAGATAGCCTTTCTTTCTTGTTTAAAATTCTAAATCGCATAGTTTCACTTTTACCCCTTAGTCTTAATGCCTGATCCTACTTTTCCCTACCACTTCAATACCGTACATTGCATGCTCGACAACCATCCCTAGCTTTTTATTTTTGATACTCTCTCGCCGCACCAAATTGATATGCATACCCTGGGAAAAGGAAAGTAAACGTTTTGCGAACTGATAAAACGCATTTGCCACGATCCTTTAGTAGGTGCCATTCGATGTGAAAATGTGAAATAAAAAAAGAAGAAAAAAATACATGATGGCCAGTCAAATCGAATCGCGTCGAAATTTCACTTTAACCTGCTCTCATTATGTATAGTGTGAGGCCTTTTAAGGATCGACCATCGGCAATTGGCGTTGGCGTTGGCGTTAAATCCCACACAGTCTTGGCTCGTAAATAAGAAAATCTCCAGCACGACGACGTTTCCTTTTTTTTTTTTTTTTTTTTTTTTGTTGTTATTTTGTTGTTGTTTTTCGTATGAATTGGCCAGCAATAGATAGCCCATACTACAACAGCTGGATAAAGCTAGCAAGAGAGACGAATGCCAAAGCATTTAGAAAGTCGACGACGCCGTCGCCGTTGCCGTTGCCGCCGCCGCTCACACGCCGCCGTTTAAAAGTCTAGGAAAATAAATTGAAAACTGTAAAGCAAATTATTAGTAAAATGCATTGTGACAAGACTTGGCGTGGGTGGTTTTTTTCTTTTTAGCTGTTGTTGTTGCCGCTATTCGCATCTCTTGCAGCTATACCGAAACTAATTACTTTTCAAAATGAATACTTCATCATTCTGCGAACATTGACGATCAACATGAAAATTGTTTAACTGTTATGAAGTCGTTGTAGTTTTTCCCTTCATTAGCATCGATAAAACGAAAAGACCCTCTATAGTGTATTACATTACGTGAGGAAAGACCCAACCACAGCACCAAGTGCGGGTTCCATAAATATTATAATCCGTGCTGCCAGCTGGGCACAAAAAAAAAAAAAAAAAAAAAAAAACAGCCGTTTTTACGTAAAGAAGTTATTTTTGAATAACCGTTATGAAACTAAGTGGATATAAAACTTATTTTTAATACAATTGTTGCATAAAATATTTACGATTTTCTTAAGCTCCTTAAACCACTGCACTTTCGTTACATTTAATACAACAAAACCAGATACAACGGAAAAAAGCCAATGTGGCATCTCTAATTACAATGAACAGGCTGAGCTTGTGTAATAACCAAATTAAACATTTGCATATGATAAGAGAGTTTCCTATTTCGAGCAAAGCATATACGATTACACCACCCCGGCTACCCAGTACCCTACTAGTACGACGCCCACTCGGAAGTCCGATAACTCGTAATGCTCAAGAAATAATCTTTTGTTTTTACACATTTTTTCACGTTCTTTCTGCGGGTCGTAAAATATGCGTATGACACGAAATATTATACACTAACTCATGGTGTGGACATACGAGTGCATATATATAGTTATTTCTGTAAATATGTCGCGTAATTTACGCGATTCGCTACGTTGTTCTTGTGCTAAACGAATTTAGCGCACTTTATATAAGTTTTGAAATTATTTTAGATATGCGAAACTTACCTTTGTTTTGCTTCCCCCTCTTCCATGCCCACGGTCTTTGGTTCTGCAGGATTAACGACATTATTCGCTTGATTTTCATTGGATACGTCATTAAACTGATTTTTTGGCACTTCATTAGTCACTTCAAGCTGATCGGCATGATTACGATTTTCATGCTCGTGATTGGGAAATACATTATTATTATTGTAGTCGTTATTGTTGTTGTTATTATTTAAATTATTTACACTACGCGGCAACACTTTTGTTTCGACTGACGTGTCTTCTTCGCCGCCGCCGACGCCGACGTCGGCAGCGGCAGCGGCCAGTTTTGTTTTTGCACTAGTTCGATGCGCCGCATTTAATAAGTTAAACGACGCGGCAGCGCTATCTGCCTCTTGATTTGACGTTGATGTTGTTGCGATAACTGCTGCTGCTGCTGCTGCACGGGGGGGAGCTGCGGCAGTAAGTTTTCTTAATTTCTTGAAATTCCTATCTATGTTGTTAACGCTCTCCGGCGACGACGCTGACGCTGACGCCAGAGGTATCTGCATTTGCCCCGCCGCCTGATCAGCTGCAGTTGCAGCTGCTGCATCGGCAGCTGAGAGCACATCTGCCGCGGCAGCATTGTCGTATAAACAGAAACAGCAGCTGCAAGCGAGAGAAAGAGTTCATTAGGTTAACTGATATGTGAATTGTGTGTTTTGCAACTTACCTTAGTATTAGATTTATGTACATAAAGCGCACTAAATGCAGTCTTAGTTTCATTCTCATGCTATCCGGCACGCGCAGTAAACGTTAATTTTTATCGGAAATTAGAACGAACGAAGGCGTTTGGCAAAACTAAGGGACTTGATTTTAATTATGCTCCCACTTTTGCAAAATTATAAATTTTAAGTACACAATTGCCATTTCCTCACGTACAATGTTGAGCACTCTGAGGTAATACACAAAACTTTCATACTGTGCTGATTTCAAAAACAAAATAAATATAATTCTGCTAAGTTGTCGCAGAGTAAAACAACAAAAAATGACTAGCGATGGTTGGCGGAACGATAGTAGTAATCGATTGACTTTGTACACTTAAATAATAATGAACATTCGAATACATTTTTACAACTTATATCTAAATTAAATTTATATTTATACTTTAGAATATTAAAAGTTGTTTTTAAACTTAATTATTTCTAAGCTTGTTTTTCGATTATTCAATGTAACCGTATTCGAACTGGTAACTAGTTCACACGTTCGATTGTTTGCGATTGTTTGAATCGGTAATCGAACCTAAACTAAATATTAAAGAAGTTTTGTGTAGTTCCAATCATTTAAATTCTGTTGGATATTTATCACAAACATTGGCTTTTACAATGTCATTTCTACGCGGTTCACTTAACTATGTTTGGTGTACAACTAGCGTATTGGGCAAAGGAGCCACCGGCTCCGTTTTTCAAGTAAGTAATGCGTCATTGCATTGCAGCCAATTTTGTAAACATACAAACAAAATTTGTATGTGCATGTGCATATGTGTCTCTCTTCTTTGTAGGGAGTCAATAAGACAACTGGCGAGTCGGTTGCAGTGAAGACATTTAATCCGTATAGTCATATGCGACCAGCTGATGTGCAGATGCGCGAGTTCGAGGCGCTGAAGAAAGTGAACCATGAAAACATTGTCAAATTGCTTGCCATTGAGGAGGATCAGGAAGGACGTGGCAAAGTCATCGTTATGGAGTTATGCACTGGCGGAAGCCTATTTAATATACTCGATGATCCCGAGAATTCATACGGTCTGCCAGAACATGAGTTCCTCTTGGTGCTGGAGCATTTGTGTGCCGGAATGAAACATTTGAGGGACAATAAGTTGGTGCATCGTGATCTCAAACCTGGCAACATCATGAAATTTATCTCAGAGGATGGCCAGACAATATATAAGTTAACCGACTTTGGTGCTGCACGCGAGCTTGAAGATAATCAGCCATTTGCTTCGCTCTATGGTACGGAAGAGTACCTACATCCTGATCTCTACGAGCGCGCAGTGCTTCGCAAATCCATACAACGTTCATTTACGGCCAACGTAGATTTATGGTCTATCGGAGTGACGTTGTATCATGTAGCTACGGGTAATTTACCCTTTAGACCTTACGGTGGTCGCAAAAACCGCGAGACAATGCACCAGATAACGACAAAGAAGGCGTCTGGCGTCATATCTGGTCTGCAATTGGCTGAAAACGGCCCAATTGAATGGTCAACCACGCTTCCACCCCATGCACATCTGTCGCAGGGCCTTAAAACTCTTGTCACACCATTATTGGCTGGCCTGCTGGAGGAGAATCGCGATAAGACTTGGTCATTCGATCGATTCTTTCAGGAGGTCACTTTGATTTTACGTAAACGAGTTTTACATGTCTTTTTCATGAATCGCACTAGCTCGATAGAGGTGTTTTTAGAGCCGGAGGAGCAGATTGACAACTTCCGGGAACGTATATTCATGCAGACTGAGGTACCTTTAGATAAACAAATACTCCTATTCAATAATGAACATCTGGAAAAGAAAATTACACCACGCACCATAGGTGAGTAGAATAGAGTAGATTCATTGATAGACCAAATTTTAATCATCTTGTATTTTAAGCCAAAGCCTTTCCAACAACCACCACAGACCAACCAATATATTTGTACAGCAATGATGATAATAATGTACAATTACCACAGCAGTTGGAGCTACCCAAGTTTCCAGTATTCCCTCCGAATGTCTCAGTGGAGAACGATGCTAGTTTGGCTAAGGTAATGCCAGAATGCAAATATAAAACGTTTGATTTATATTCATAATCTCTCGTACAGGCGGCTTGCAGCGTGGGTCATGAGTGCAAGCGACGCGTTGATATATTCACTACTATGGACATTCTTATCAAGAAATCTGTGGAACAGTTCATCGAGATGCTTATTACTACCATAACATTGTTGTTAAAGTTAGTGAGTCTTTCTAGAGTGTATGTGTGCAATAGATTAATCTTCTGACTTCTTTCCACTGTATAGAAAAACGAAGAACTTGGACAGTCTGCTTGCTACAGTGGTTGATTACGCGGATGTCGTGCACAGCATGACCAAAGTGGTAAGATAAGATAACCAACTGTATATGAAGTAACCATTAAAAATCTTTGTAACTTGAAGTTAAAGGGAGATTTGGAGATGAAGTCCCTGCTGAACGCGCTGGATACCGTCAAAACCGATTTCGATGGAGCAGCCGATGTTATAACGCAGCTGCACAAGCACTTTGTGGCCGATGATGAGCTAAAGTGAGTAGACATTAATGTAACATCGAACTTAACCAGATCTAACTTTCTGCTATTGCAGCGATCAATGGTCATCGTCGATGCACGGCAAGAAGTGTCCTTGTCGCACACGTGCTAGCGCGCAGGCAAAGTACCTGGTTGAGCGACTACGTGATTCGTGGCAGCATTTGTTGCGTGATCGGGCAACCCGCACGCTAACCTACAACGATGAACAGTTTCATGCGCTGGAGAAGATTAAAGTCGATAACAATGGCAAACGTATTAAGCAGTTGCTTTTGGATAATGTCAATCCTGCGGTGGCTCAAATGGCTGAATGCCTGGCCGATTGGTATAAACTAGCGCAGACAGTGTATTTGAAAACACAAATTTTGGAAAAGGATATTCGCGATTGTGATCGCAAATTGCATAACATTCGTGACGAGCTATATCACATAAAGTCTGAGCAGAAGGTCGACGTGGACACCAAAAATATATGCAGCAATAATCTATTGGCTAAAACGGAAGAGCACAATAAATCTATTATGAAGCAAACACAGCTGGAAGTTATGGCTGTCATGAGGAAAAACAGCGAACTGATAGAACTGCTGAACACTTTCGACCTTATCAATGGTAACTTGAAAAGAACGTAGAGTCAACCAAAAGTGATTTAGCTAGTTTTAAACATATTAAATGCAATTGTGACAATTCATAATGATGACATGTGTATATTAAATATTAGTTAAGACATAGTTAACCAGAGTTTTAAGCAAGGTGGTGTGTAATTAAAAATGAACTGAGCAATATTGTTATTATCTATTGCGATATTGCAAATATTTCATAGTACAACTTTATTTTTTCTTATTTCAATATTTAAAATTTAAATTATCGAAATCGCTGATATTTTGCAACGTGAACGTGCATTTCGTGACATCGATAAGTAGTTCCGTATCGATATGTTAGCCGGCAAATCAAATTGCAACTCTCTTCTCTAAAGCTGTGCATAGTTTTATTTACATTTTTAAGTTGATTTTGTGAATATGCAGTAAATGTATATCTTAACTGTAACATGTCCGATCTGCTTTCGATAGTAGCAACGATAACCAGCATAAAGGAAACGATCGAAGCAGTCATTTACTACTTTTTTGTCGGAAGCTGGATAATTGGATATCTTCTAGTTCAACTCATCTCAGCCATTTGGTGGATCCTTTGCAGCATCTATCACATTTGCATTGTTATTTTAACGACATGTAGTCGTTTCTATGACGATCCAGCCGACATATCGTCGAATGTGCAGGGCTACATTGACAAAGGAATAGAAAGTCTCCTGCACATAGCACAAAATGCGTTTACTGAACTTGGAAACGGTGCGCTCGCGTTGCTTCTATGGTTGCCGCAGACGTTCATTTTTCTTATAGACCATGTAATAGTTGTACTTGAGGGCATTGCTAGCAACATGCTACACTTTTGTACGGCTATATTTAATACGGCTTTCCGCATATCAATTGGTATCGCTGTGCTGCTAATTCTATTCAGTATTCGCGCTTATGTGATTCTCTTTGTGTTGCAATTGCGAAACAAAATGCATCGGCAAATAGTAAAAATTGTAGAATGTTTAAAGGCGCAATCATGGTTTAGACTGCGGGCCAAGAACGATGAAACATTAACTACTGGCAGAGGCCACTCGCATTGTGTGATCTGCTGGGAACGCAAAAGAAACATAGTTTTGCTACCCTGTCGTCATCTATGCCTGTGCAAGCAATGCTCGCAGTGCCTGCAACGTGCCGAAGATGAAATACGTTGTCCCATATGTCGCAAGGTGGTTGACATTGTAATGCCTGTATTTGCGTGACTAATGTGAGATTAGGCTTAAGTTCAACTATTTGAAGAAATTAGATCTAAGGTAAAATGACTTATTTGTGTTTTGAATTACCTTTCCCGGTCAACCCAAACCAAAATGATAACACTTACGTTTTAACACACAAGAGCAAAAAAAAACACTTTTATTTTAAATCAGTGACATTATGTATATATGCTTTGTATAACTAATTTGATCAAAAAAGTATAGAAAACACTATTATAATAAACTTACATTATTATCTAAACAATAATTAAATATTTGCGTTTGCCTTGCATTTCATTGAAGCTGTCAGTTATAATCGATAACAGAAATCGCTTTCAATTGCATTCCTCTTCATTTTTTTTTTTTTGTATGTAGATCGATTTGTTTGATAAACGATAAATGGTGATAGCGCGATTACACAACGGACTATATATGTAACAATAACAGATTATATGCTTGTTGTATATGTACGTAGAATATTATCTACTTTAACTTTGCTAGTATATTGCGCATAATATATGTATGTGTATATGCATATGTATATGTATGTATTTCCTTAACATCTTATTGTTTAGTTGTTATTTAAGTATTGTAAGAAGTATGCTTTGCAAACATGTTCATATGTATGTATGTATGTAAATCTAGTATGTATGTATTCAAATAAATATATGTAAATGTATATAGTATGTAGATGTACTATAAATCTTTATCTTTTCTGTTTAGTTCCCTTTCAAACACACTAAAAGACGTACATTTTTTTCAAAGGATTTTCTTTATGTTTGTTTGTTTTGTCGAAACTACTGATAAATTTCCTTTAAAGGGCTCTCAAGAGTTTACCTCGTTTTTTTTGTCTTATCATGTAGGTAAATATATAGTAAAATATATATGTTCGCTTATACTTAAGAAGGTTTCCGTAATAGTTTCTTGTATCTAAGCATATACATACATATAAATTAATATTCAAAAAAATTGGTTTCAAAACCGTTCCATTGGAAAATTTGTCAATTAACTTCTCAAAAATATGCACACTTATCGTTTTTTTTTTTTTTTCTCATTCCGATATACATATAAAATTACAAAAGAACATTTAGCACAAAATAATGTGTTTCTGTTTGTTTTGTTATGAATATTTCAGATGAAGCCTTGTTTGGATTCAGAAGAATTCTTGTAAAAGTTCTCTATTCAAAATATATGAAAATATATATGTATATGATTTATGCTTGTAGAAGTTATAAGAAGTACGTGTATACGTGTTTGTTATATACGATACACGTATGTATGTTTGTAGTGTCTATCAAAAAGGTAATTACTAAAATGTACAAAAAGTTATTTGCTATGAAACTAATTTTCGAATTTGTGCAAATATTAAGAATATTAAGAATGCCTGTTCATTTGTTTCGCATAATTTATAATCATGTTTCATTTCGAATTCAAATAACATTCCGTTTGGGCTCTAACTACTTTGGTCACTTTGATTTCCAGTTTCAACTTCAGCGTTCCGATAACAAGTGTTTTCAACGTATTTTTTTTCAATAAATATAGTACATATATTTGAGGCGTTGCAGTAGATAAGGTTGGGGCGATTATATGATCGATTTCTTTGTTTGAATATTCATATATCCATATTTGTTTCTTTAATTTTTATATATTTAATGATAGATTTAGTTTGCCTACAACACATATGCATCATGCATGATCTGTGTGTCTGTGTGTGTGTGTGTGTGCATATATTCATATGTGCTAATACTTCTGTGCAAACAGGGGGTCTCTATGGGGATTATATCTGCTGGGTACGGCGTCATCTTGCTTATTTGAATCATACTGTCTTACAGTCGAAAATTACACACAGTGCCTGCTTTCTCTGATAATCGAATTGCACACGAATTTGTGGATAGTCGACTTTTAGATACCCTGCAGATGGCAGTAAGTTTTCCTCCCATTTGGCTTTTCATGTTTATCAGAAAAAGCAGGCACAGAAATAATGTTAGGTACTTCTTTTTGTTTTATACTAATTATTATGGCTGCCTGTACAATATCTTTTACTTGGTATATTACCAGATTTGTAGACTTCAGATCAGTTACTCATAGTAAGTTACAAGGACATGCTGATGTACTTAGTTATAAAGGACATACAAAATATAAGTATGTATATTGTTATAAGCATATTCATATTTAATATTTAATATTTCATATTAAATATTTATGTTTGTATTGTTATATATTATATTTTTATACGCTATCTAAATTGGAAAAGATTCTTCCATAATAATACATACAAACTATCTTTCTATAATGCCAATGTAAATAAGGTTTAAGTTATTCAGAGATAGATGGACTCTAAGGTCTCTAGACAGATATGTTTTGCTTTCGCTTAGGCTTAACTATATATTATTCAGTATAGCTATAGTTGAACGATAGAAAATATTGTTTCAATACATAGGTATATGTGTAAAAGTTCTCGTTTAAATTAAATTTCTGTCTTTCGGTTTTGCATAATGCATTGTTATATACTTCTTGTTTTTTTTTTTTTTTTTTTTTTTTTTTAGTTATAAAGTGAGAAAGTTACGCATAAAGCAAATCACATGGGAGACAAATATACATATATATATAGAGATATATATATGTATAGATTTATAAAGATTCCAATGCCAATCTATCACAAATTCACATAGTGGGAGGCGTCAATCGAAAATAACACATACATGAGTGCATGATTCATATAAGAAATTCTTAGAGAACTCATCATTGAAGTAATTAATTTAATCGATAGTATTATAATCTTATATGCTACATAGTAGTACACTATTGTTTGATAGGTATGTGGATGCATATACATAAGTATACATTTACACTACACATCACATTAAGGTACTTTAACTCTCATTGTGCACAGATTAATGTGCGTTGATAACGCTTAATTCTAAAACTAAACTCTATATGAAGAGCTTAATCTCTTGCGATAACCTACGTTTTATTCGAAAAAAAAAAAAATTTTTTTTAGTTAGTGGTTTTTACTCTTACTTAGCTTACGAGCGGGGAGAGGAGAGGGGTATCTATAATGAATGGTGCCTGAGCTATGGAGGCGCGCGCGAGAACTTAAACTAGAAAAAAAAAATTAGAAGCTTACGACAATTGACTAGAAGTTAACTTTTTTTTTAGGCAAGAATAGGCTGCGCACGATATTATTTTTTTTTTTTTTTTGTAATTTGTACTTGAAGGCAAGTAATAGTACCGTATTTAGGGGGTTAGAACTCTAGCTGAATAAACGAGTGCAATGCATGTGCGTTGGTGCGTGTGATTCCCATTGATTTTAAGGGAATTAAACAATTTAACAATTAACGTCAACAAGTTGTGAATTCCTTAGAGCTGACAGGTCACGAATAGCCTCACTGCTCGCTGAGATGATGAAATATTCATGAAAGGCTTCAATCATTTTGGTCATCGTTGCTGTCGGTGTAGTAATAACGGTACCTGGCTCGATACATGCAACACACATGCAGGGGAGCGCACACGTATATCGATGCAAGTGATGTGAGAGTGTGTGAGCGAACATATCGATGTTAGTGATGGGGGTGATGTCTGAGTGTGTGAGTGTGTGAGCTACAGCTAATAATCTCTCTAATGGCTAAATGTCGGTATACTCTTTGTGCTATATTTTATTGTACATATATGTATTTTGTATCTTAACTATGTATGTCATCTGCAACTGAATTGCAATTCATGTTTAGGTATATGCTGCGATTCTGAAGTTGCCAGTGCTGCCCATTACGCTTACGCTTTTAGTATTTTATTATTTTTGTTTGTTTTAAGTATATTTGATCTAGTTCTTAATAAGGAAGCAGGTTGTTTTGGCGCCTAAAAGGGCAACGTGGTGACAAACATGTTCTCAATGAGTGCCGGTGCCGGCACAAGATCCTCCAGCTTAAGATAGAAGATACGCTGCAGTCCCTGCACGCTCAGGGAACGCAGTTCGGGCAGCTTACCCAGCAGACGGCTGAAATAGTGTTGCTTCTTCTGTGCCTCGGCATTGTAGGTGACATGATCGCGCAGGCTACCGATGATCTTCATCTGCAGCAGCTCCACCTTCTTGGGTTCACGTAATCCATGGCGTTCTAAGCAGGAGATAAACAGATATTATAAATACTGAGAGATCTCCAGAAAGCGTGTCAATCTCACCTGTTATTAGGGTAAGCGCGCAGAGGCAAGCGAATGCGGATATATCGATCTCCAGATTGTGTAGACTACGACTGAACTCCATGATGCCATTAAGCCAATCGCCGAAGGAACGTTGGCATTGGGTGCGATGCAAAACGGTGCCGTTGCAGAAGATCATCTTGGTGTCATCGCTGCGAGCGCGATAGGATAGGCGCAGCACGAAAAGCTCCAGCGATGCCGACTGGAAGAGCAGATCTTGATCTTCGACCGTAAGGTCCAAGTAGCCTGGTATCTTTTCGGCAAACTGTCTGATCACATCCACCGAGCTGGTTAGCAGCTGATAGAACTGCTGTACCTTGTCCGCATCGCTCATGGTGAGACCGCCCAGTGAGCTGGTCACCGGAGAGAGTAGATCGAGCGGCTCCTCGTAGTGTGTGTAGTCCAGGCAGGAGGGATCTGGGGTGGTGTCCACATGACTGCGCACCAAGGCGGTAATCAGTGAAATGGGCGGCGATGGGGGCGACTCTTGTGGCGATTTCGGCTTGGAGGGTAGACGACCCCGACGTCCCTTCAGCGAATCGGTGCGCACAACTTCCTTGACCATGCCCACAACGAGACACTTCTGAAATCGACAGAACTGGCAGCGATTGCGCCGTCGCTTGTCCACGGGGCAACTCTTGTCCGCCAGGCACACATATTTCGAGCCCTTCTGAACGGTTCGCTTGAAGAATCCCTTGCAACCCTCGCATGTCCTTACCCCATAGTGTTGGCAAGCGGCCGTATCGCCGCAGACGGCGCACAACTGCGAAGGCGTTGATGCCTGCAGAAGTCGGCTAGTTGGAGTCTGCAGTAGTTCCACGCCAGCACCACTTGATGGCGAGCAAATGGCAGAATTGGGTGCGGAAGATAGTTGCACTTGCAGGGATTGGACGGCGTGTGCGTGTCGCGATCCCAGCGACATTTTCGCCAACTTTGGACTGTGCGACGCGGTGGCTGGCGAAACGGAGCGTTGTATGGGCAACGAAGCACGACGCATGAGGGGTAAGGCAACCACAGAGCCAGAGGTGGAGCCAACATTGCTGGTAGTGGCGGCGGGGTTGGCAGGCACTGCGCTGCCCTCTAGCCCGGAGATGGTGGGGAAAGTTGGCAAGGAATAGCGCTCCCCATTGAGTGTGTTGCAATTCTGCAAAAGCTACGCAGTGAGCAGCTGGAAGGGATTAGCCGGCTTAAATTAGACTTACCTGATGCTGAAAGCTTTGTGGCTGCTGCTGCTGTTGCTGCTGCTGTCCATAGAAGCCATCGGTCTGGCTGCCTCCGCTGTAGTCATAGAGCGAGCTGGCCGAGGAACTGGGCGAAAGCGTGGACGTGCCATTGATGGCATTGAAGTGGCCATGGTAGTTGTAGCCATTGTTGCTGTTGCTGCTGCTGCTGCAGTTACCCTGCCCGGCACTGGAATGTGGCATGTGTGGAGCTGCCTGACCAGGCAACTGGTGCAGCGACTGCAGCTGGCGAGCAGTAGGAACTGTGCCCAGGCCAGCGATCACTTCGGCGGCTGTGGTCAGCGGGTAACAGTCCTCGTCCATTTTCAATGTGAGTATCTGATCCGTGGGCGTGGCCCCTGCTACGGTGGATGTGGCACCCTGCTTGGGACTGTCGCCTGCGCTACCGTTGCTATACTTGAGGGAGTAGGTCTCCTGAAAGCTGGGCAAGCTGCTGCCGCAAGAGAGTGGGCCGCAAATGGGAGAGATCAATAGATCGCTGACACCGTGTCGCTGCAACTGCACTGCCTGCAATTGTTGCTGGTGCTGCTGCAGATGATGCTGTTGCTGTTGCTGATGCTGCTGCTGCTGCTGCTGTTGCTGGGCGTGTAACGCTATGGCGGGATCACTGCTCGAACGCAAGCCGAGCAGGCAGAGCGAATGATGATGCTCCGAGGAGGAGGTGGGACTGCCGCCTGCAGTTGCTGCCGGGTTGCTCGACTGGGGCTGATCTTGTATGGAGGAGATGCGCTTGTCGCGTATGCACGTCAACTTGGTTAGATTCTCAATGGAGCCAGTGATGTCCTCGTTGCTGCACACCAAGTTGGGCTCGCTGGCGCTAGCCGCTTCGCACTGTGTGTCTGTGTAGCTGGCAACCGAGTGCTCCAATGCTGGCGATAGCAACGAGTTGTTCGAGTCCGAGGGAAAGAATAGATCCGAGAAGAGTTCACTATGCGAGACCGCTGCGTCTGCCAGGTTATTGATCAACTGATCCTCCTCATGGGACAGCAGCGAATTTTGGCTGGATACGGACAGGGATTGCAAGTGATGCGACTGCTGTGGCTGCTGTTGCGAATGATTCTGCTGGGGACTTGGCTGCGAATGATGATGACGATGATGCTGATGCTGCTGCTGCTGCTGCTGATGCTGCTGCTGCTGCTGATGTCCCGCATTACTCGCTACTGCAGCCACGGCGGACGTTGCCTGCGTCGTCGTAGTCGCGTTTTGCGCTGAGAAATTGTCGAAGGGCGAGAGAGAATTGAACGAGCTCTGCAAGGTAAGACGGACCAAAACAGTCTGAATTAGTGGAGCTGCAGCTAAGCCTAAGCATAGTCCTCGAGCTGCTAGCGTGATAGGTGGAGTCAGCCGTTGGACATGCGCGATGCCGCACACAGCCGCGATTGGTGCGGACCCTTTCAACCCTTAATGCGAATTACAAATCGCACAATTCTCCAATTGGTTATGCCTGGCCATACATTTTTTATGCGCTCACTGTTTTGCCAACAGGCTGATTATATTTGAAGTCAATTATAAACCTATTGTTAGCGGGTATACCCTGTTCCCAGCGTGGGATAGCTTCATTCTCAAAGTTAAGCTAAATCGCTTCTAGGATTTGAGTAGAAAGGGACTAGACTAGACCCTAAGACGGGTAAGCTTGATAGTTCAAGAATAATACCAAGTATTGAGTATCTCACAGTCGTGCTAGCTTGGCAAGTCTACTTCGTAATTTGCTGTTGTGCCCAGCGCGTAGGGTAGACTTCATGAAAAGTTAAAGCAGAATTGCTTGGAGGGTTAGAACGACTGGATTAGACATCACTAGACTAGACTAGAGTATTTAATGGGCGAACTTGATAGGTGAAGGCTAAGTTGAAGTACTGGGTAACTCACAGTTGTGGCAGCTTTACGTTTCTACTTCCCAATTTGCTGTTGTGTTCAGTCCGAATGAAAAGGTAAATCGTAATTGCATCTAGGGTTAGAAAAACTGGACTAGACTAGACTAGACTAGACTGTTTAATGGGCAAAATCGATAGGGAAGGTTTAAGTACTGAGTAACTCACAGTCTGGCATGCCTTAATTAGCTTTGAAGCCAACATAGAGTAGGCCAATTGCAAAGGTAAACCCAAATTGCATCTAGGGTTAGAAAGACTGGACTAGACTAGACCACAGAGAGACACAACATAATGGGGTATTTAGGTGTAGCTAGTACAGGGTAACCCACAGTCGTGTTCACTTGACGCTTCTACATTTCTATTTGCTGTTGCTGTCACTGCTGTCAGTTGCTTGGTCTGCTCCTTCTCGAGGTTCTCACCTCCCTGACTCCACTTATACACACATCACACACACTCACACAGCGGGCAATTAGCGTAGCCATTCAGCAACCATTAGTTTTGCAACATTGACAGTTATTTGCATTATTACAGAGTGAGATATAGAGAGAGGGAGGGAGAGATATGTTCAGTAGACTCGGCTAAGCAGACAAACTTCACACACCACCTGCGCGGGGTAGCATAATTTTCAATCAAGAAATTTCAACAGATTTCTTGTTTATTTTTATACCAAATTACATTTACATCTGTACTATATGATCGCCGGCAACTGTTTTATGTAAAACTAATGGCTATAAAAAGTTTAATCATCTAACGGCCTGTTCTCCCCTTCCTAGGGTAGATACTCTCTATCTTTTCGGTATAGTCTTAGGCTTATTCAACTTACATTGGGTTGCAAAAGTAACATGCTTGTAGTCACTTGGCTTGGGGGCCTCACTTGGCTGATTTTGGTCTCTGCAGTGGTGTTGGTTCCTGCAGATGTGATAGACGACGTAGCAGTCTCCTCTGGATCTGCTGCTGCCTTTGTTTCGTCGTTTAACGTTGGGTCTAGAGGACTACCCGCTTCGCTTTCAATGCGAGTTCCTTCTTCGGTTTTTACGCTTTTCAATTTACTGCCAAGTCGCTTGGCTGATGATGTTGTTCTATGCGGATCACTTGCTGTGCTTTCGCCACCTGCGAGGATTACAAAAAAAAAAAACAAAAAGAGATGAAATTATTATTAAAACATTGGCATTTAAGGCGCCAGGCAGGCGTGAATGCCAAGCGTTCTCGCGGGTGCGATTATGATATGAAAGCGGGTGAAATGCCATGGGCGATTACTGTAACGACATGCAGTAATGGATAGGTAGATATATGTTTATATATACACATTGAAGCTGGATTTGAGTGCACAGAAATTGCCGAAAAAATCATTGCCCAATTGTCTTGGGGCTGCACACGCAAACTTGTCTTAATTAGAAATGCGCCGCTGCCGCTGAGAGTCGTGTCGCATGTCGCTGTAGCTGCGGCAATCCCTTAAAAGTGAGGTTAGGACTGTGCAACAAAACAAACTACAACCATGACAGGCGCCACAGTAAGTAGGGTAAGTAGCTATCGCAATGCACTGCAGGGTATACAGAGTCTTATAGGTTGTGAGCTCAGTTAGGAACCCCCTAAGAACTTGGAGTACTCAGTAGCTAGTGAGGCACCTATTACAACTTCAATGTATTTCCAAACTATTCGATTATCATTGCAAAATTGATTGCGTTGAACATTATGATTCATATCGCAATTTCTACGGAAATTTATTCTTCCCATCAAAGTCTTTGAACAATGCAACAACTTCACATAACAAAAGCCTAAAATCGAAATTAAATATCATTGTAATGCCTTTGGTTATTTAGAAAGCAATTGATCGATACCCTTTGTAGCAGATAGCGCCGATACCAGAGAAAGAGCGGCATAGAAGGAGGATAGAGTCAGAAACAAAAAAAAACTAGCTACAACTACCGTAAGCTACCGTAGCAGAAAAAAGCTACCGGGAAGAGCGCAAGATTTCAAATTGAAGATTACAATGTGCTATTGTTTTTATTACCCATGGGCATACGCGCGGTACGGTACGGTACGGTACGGTACGGTCGGTATGTTATTGACTTCGGTAATCCATTTGGGTTGGGTACTCAGACTCAGCTCTGGCTAGCTAAATTTTAAATGCAGTTTATAAGCTGCAGGGAATGTGGGGGAATGAATGAAGATGTAACCCAAGTGTGGGCAACTCTGCGGAGAGAGAGAGAGAGAGATGAGTGGAGTAAGCGATCTATATCTTTTCAAGATAAGTGAAGCCTAAGGGTCTGTGTGGCTTATGGAGTGTAGAGACTGCGATCTCCTATGAGAACTCATAGCTTTGCTTGGGCAGGGTATTCAACAGGCTGTTGCACACGCCTGTTGCTTACTTGTTTTTATATAATGTTGTTAATACATATTATTATGCAAGCTACAACTCTCGTCTTGCCATATACTTTGAACTGCGAACTCGATTGCACGCTCGCTCTGCCTTCTGCCTTCTGCCGTCTGATCAATGGACATGGACATATGCATCTGCCTTAGCTGACAGACGAGACGACACACACAGCGAGACACCGAGAGACAGAGAGGCGGGTTGGCAAGGGACTGGGAAGAGCGATGCTAAGACAAACTTGTGCAGTGACCCGAAGAAATGGTAATGCGTCGTGGTATGGACAACGTCGCAACGCGGTCTCGCACCGGGTCAGGCTGTGCGGTGACTCCAGTCTCAGTGTTTTGGTGTAGCTAAGCGTCAGCTCCAGCGCCGGCACTGGCATTTTGTCATTGAGTTAGTGGGTGCTCCGATGACGCTGCGGACAACCGTCTAAAGCGTTGCACCAAAAACCAGACCCAGACCCAAGCACAGGCCCAGGCCCAGGCCGAACCGCCTTGGGTACGGCTTCGTGTGAAGTATTGTGAGAGAGCTATACAAATGGGTTTTGGGGGCTTGGGCCAAGGAGTCAGTTGGCTCTTTGCCATGTTGCAGGTTCGGTTGCGGTGCAGGCAGAGGCGTCGATGCTATCGCCATTGAAATCCATGAAGACGGCAACGACGACGACGACGACGACGACGCAGACTGAGACTAGCTTAGTAGACATTGTCGCAGTAGAGCTGGCTGGGTCCGAGAAAACTTCCTGCAGTACCTTGATGATGAGGCCGTTCGTCTGCCTCTTTATTACTGTTGTTGTTGTTGTTGTCGTAGGCACAGGCTGAGGCAGAGCCAGAGATACTTGAGACTTGACTCGACTTTCACTATTAATTATCGATTTGCATTGATGCTCGTCTCGTCTCTTTTTTCTGCAGTGATGCGGCACAAAACGTAATACTTAATGGGCAATAGGTAATGGGGTTGGTATTTAAAGTTGTGCAAAAAAAAAAAAAAAAAAAAAAAAAGAGAAGACCCAAAACAGTCTTGCATCCGTCCCTCCGTCTGTCCATGCGGCGTCTCGTCTGGGTTGAAATTCATATCGAAATTGGATCTATTACCCAATGGTCGTCGAGTGAGAGCCCAATTTGATTGATTTATGCAATCGCCGTACCCCCATCCCCATCCCCAATCGCAGTCTAATGTCTCATTGTTTTCGTTCCAACTAATTGCCCAACCCGTCCTCAAATTTTTGTATTCCTCTGTAGCTTGGGGAATAGTCTAGGCGCTTCGAAAATTTCCTGCAATTAGCATAGTTTTTTACTGGCAATTGAAGGCATTGGGTAGATCTTGTATGGTCTGTAGTGTAGTGACTCTAAGATCTCCTGCTCACAATTTGAAAATGTCCAAATTTGATCACCATTTCTCTATAGGTTGACCTGAGATCTACATAATCAAAGAGAGTAACGAAATGCAAGTCAGTCGACCCAGTCGACCCTACTCCAACCAAACAGGAAAACCCAAGAAGAGCTTTGAATATAATAAAACAATAGGCTACTCTACATCCACTTAATATACCCTTAATCAACAGTTTCAGCCGAAGACCGGGTATATGGTAAATTATCCCAATGATTCGTGTGAATTTGCATGCATTAATAAAACGCTAAGTAAGCCCCAAGACGATCACTACTCGGTTACGTCTGGGTCAACGATACGAATCTCTGCAACGAGAGCATTGAAGGCCATCGCGTATATTTCATTGCCCGAGCCGGAATCGGACATATCCAAGAGGAGTGTGAATCACACTCAACACCCTCGCCCGCAATACTCTCTATTTCGGTGCATGTGTTGGCAAAACTGCAACAGAAAGAGAGAAGGAGAGAAGGAGAGAGAAGTAGAGAGAGACCTGTCATCGGTTGGGTCATAAGCAACCGCAAATCCATTTGCCAATGTGATTGCAGACCGTCCAGGGTCGCTTCTACATGTAGCAGTACGATAGAAGTGGGATCGTTAAAATCATGAAACTGCATAAGATTCGCATCCATTTGGAAATTAGCATGGAATTCTAATAAAAGATTTACCGTTCGGTGTTAGGCAGATGCAGAGTTAGTTAGTTGGTTTGCTTTTCGTTTGGTATGATCTGAAAAAACAGGTTTGATTGAAATCAAAGTGTTAAATCATTTGTGTATATGAACATCAGATGCAATCATATGCGTAGATTACGGACTTAATGCCGGCTATCGTGAAACCAGTTCTAAATCCTGAACCAAAATATTCAAAATCATTTCAAATGGACTGACCCATCCGAATCGCAAAAAGTCGTACATAATTTAAGTCGCCCAGTCGGGCAATAAAAGAGACGCCGAAGAGGATAAACCAAGAAACTGGACCAACGGAAAGTGAATGAAACCAGATAGAAAGATGAGTCTATAATGTATATAATTATCTTTTTGATGGACACTTGATTGAAGACTTGTGTAGCTCGCCTGTTGCATGACCAACTAGACTCTTAGATACTCTGTAGTGGAAGTTCTCAACCGGTTAGCGGGCGAGGGAAGTCTAAGCTCTTTCAAGCCAAGCAATGCACCTGTCTATGTACAATATATGCCACAAAGGATTCCAATTGATAGATCTGGCACAGATTACCAGACCGGTTGTTTGGGTTGTCTGGACCTAAGGTCCAATTTGATCACCACAAAACAAAGCGAATAAAGTTCCCATTGGCTTACTGCACCGCCTACTGCACCCAAAGTCCCCGCCACCTTCCCTTCCCTTCCCTTATGCCCCCCAACCCAGAGCTAAGCTTGTCTTGGGCATGTGCGAGATGTGCTCAGGCAAGTTCCAAAAAAACCAAACTTCATTATGCCGCTGCCGCTGCCGCTGCCTCTGTCGCTGTCGTGCCGACTGCTGGGACGCAAATTGAGCCTAACCCATATCTCTTTCTCAATAGAGGGAATGTTGTGGGGGGTGTGGGGAGAGCTTACCAAGATTTGATTTGACGGTGTGTGCACTAACGAAATTGTAATTTTCGCATATCTAAATTTAGATATTGTATGCGGCAAGTGCATGGCATAGGTACAGTACAAAACGGCATAACTTAAGAGCTCTAGCGGGAAAAATGATTGATATAGCCAAAGTTTTGGGGCAATGCAAGCCAGTCTTTCATATATATATATGTATATAATGATCTATGGTCGTGTTATCTACCCCGTAACCCACTTTAATGAGACCCTATGCATTTCTAAGTGTCCATTATCAAAACAATGATAAATATAGATATATATTTTATAATGCATTAGCCAAAAGAAATATGAAAAGCAAAAGCATTATCATCATCGCAGCACATCCCACTTCCCACAGACTCACACACAGACACACCGACACACACACATATATTATTTATATCCCATCATCATGTTACATCTCATTGCATGGTTTCGGTTTTCGTGGATCGCAGCTTACAACTCTGTTTTGCCTTGGTGTGGAATTAATAGCATGATCCTAGGCATGGCAACAATGACTTAAATCTGACTCAGGCTCCAAGCTAGGGGGGCTGCACACGCTTGGACTGCAGTTTAAACGTGTCTTCAAGACGGTTATTAAATCAATAATGAAGCACACGAAGCCAACAACGTAGCAAACGCAAAGCTTGCAGCTTGAAGCACACTGCGAAATCTTTTGTGGGCAATACATCAAGAAAACCTCATCATGATGATCATTAGCACTCGTCGCACTCTTTGCTAGGTATTATTTGTGGCTGTGGTGTCGCTGTCGCTGTCGTTGTCGTTGTTGGTGCCGGTGTCTAGTGGCTGCCTCTGCTGCTGGTGGTGGTGCTGCTGCTCGAGCGCCAGCTGGCAACATAGACATCGTGGAGTTCACGGAACGCTCCCAAAAGCCAAGCTCACAGTTTTTGGCCATTAGACAAGCCATGCTTACCCTGCACCCATCGCAAATGGGTGAAAATGGGCATGTTTAGATGCTGCCGAGGTGCAAAAGATGAAGTAGTAGTAGTCGAAGATCTATGCATGTTATGCTAGATCTTACAAAGCAAAGTGTTAGGGTTCTCCATAAGAGTTGGCAACAGAAGACAAAGACAAAGCTTTCGAGGGGTTTCTCAGAAGTTGCTAAGTTTTAGAATTCCAAAATTTCCTTCTAACCCCTAATCTCTGTTCCCATTTGGCCTAATAAGCATTAGGGATTCGCAGGGTATCTGGCAGTCGCATCACCTTGCAGCTGTCATACTCCTTACTTGTTTTTTGCCACTCGCTGTTGTTTCATGTTGTACGTTGTCAATTTCAAAGTTTGGTTCAATTTTAGGCGCTTCTCCCAGTTTTTTTTCTCTCTCTCTCTCTCTTTGTTTTGGGTTTGGGTTTTGGTTTGTTTCGCTTGTTTTGGCTTGAAGTTGCCTGGCATCTGCCATGGCTCAAAAATCGAACTATTAGTTTATTGTAGCTATTGTCGAAAACCAAAAACCAAAGAGAAAAAAAATTGTGATGACACGACATTTGCAATTTTGCGGGCACATTCCGAAGCGTAAAGGTTTGTCGTTTGCTGCAAGGTGTCGGGGGTTAACTAAGGTGTGATACATTTTTGTATTGCTTGCAACGTCGCGCAGCCATCGATATTTAAAAGGTCTCAGCGTGCCGTGCTTTTAATACCCTGTAGCTAATCGTTGCTAACAATGGCATAAGTGAAAGACAGCAGAAGGTGCGCGCGTGTGTGTGTGTGTGTGTGGGAGACCGAGGAGGAGTTATAAAAATTATTATCGGATTATAGATATCGATAGTGCACATTAATTGGCATAGTTGAATAATATTTGCTTTTATAAAATAATATAGGGTATCCCAGCGTCGAGTCTTCACACCACCACCCCCTCAGCTAGCCCGCTGGGCTTGTTGAACTCAAAACTGCGAGCAAGCTTCCATAATTGTTTTATTAAGCTATTGTCTTAGACCAGTAGGGCAGCAGCGTGACGGCGCGCCTGCGCAAAAGCTGACTGCTACGCTAGTTGCTTGCTATCCTTGGGCCGTCGAGCTAAGCTGACAAGTTCTCACAGTTTTGTGGCCGCCATGACAGCTTAGGAATTCACTTGCAGGCGCGCGTGTGTGTGTGCGTGTGTGTGTGTGTGTGTGCGTTCACATGTTTTGCGAATCTTAATGCAAATTATCCATTTCCAACTATTTACAAATTAATTGCCAACTCTGGTAACCGGAAAGCGGCAATGCGGCAATGCGGCCAAGCGATTCGGCTAGGAACATGGAACAGCATCTCCATGCCGAATATTGGGCAACTTCAGCAGAGAGCTCGATTAGCTGGCTACCTCACCTACACACGGCGTAGCCAGCACTTTTGGCGATAATTAATAGTCAGCGACACCGATAGCGATGCCTTGGCTCGCCTTGCCGAGCCTCGCTCGCTGGCTGGCTGTCTTTGGCGGCTCTGTCTCTGGCAACGTTGGTGGAGCTGCCACTTGCTCATAAAGGTTTATCTAGTTAATTGTTGCTATTGTTGTTGTTGTTGTTGGCAGCAGCATCTCTGACAACTCTGGCAACACGCAACAGATGCTTCGTCTATTACTTAATTGTCGGCCGGGCAGTGGGAACAGGCAGCAGGCAGCAGGAGTAGAGTACGAACAATTAGCGTGGCATTTTAATACGCTATAGAGAAGATCGCATGCTGATTTCGCAGTCACGACTTTGAGCCAGGACGACAAGGAAACCAAAGCTGAAGCTGACGAGGTGGCAGCAGATGCCTCAAAAAAAAAAGCAAGCTAACTATGGCTGCGCCACATGCGAAAGCTTGAATAACACCAACTGCAACAATGCAGTGCGGTCTCATCGATTGTTATCGGTCTATCGGTCTTAGCTTCATTTTTACTCGAATTACATATGGACACACTAATTATCGATTTACAGAACTAGTTATTGCATTTAATTACTTTTTCGATAAACTCGATTTGTTTGCACTGTCTTTGCGTAGGGTATCTGCAAGCAGAAAACGTATCATTAGTGAAATTCGCTTTCTTTTTGTTGTATTCCTATTTTTTACTGCTGTCATTCGTGCACATAATACTCGCCTCGATTGAAAGTGAGTTCGATTCTAAGCTCAGTATTTAGTGCGCGGCATGCTCGTAACTCAGGCGAATAACTATAGAAATAGAATTAGAACCGGTTGAATCACTTTTACTCTCATCAACAGTCGCATCATGAGCAGCAGCGCAGCAGCGCAGCGTCGCCTCTACATTAGTCCGATTGTCGTCGCCTCAGTCGAGATGTCTCTGTCTGTCTGTCCGTCTGTCTCCCTCTTCGCTTGCAATGTGTCATCGCGCGAACGTTTTACCGTAAACCAATATTAATTTATGCTAATTGCACAACGCAGCGACAATTGGACGACAGCACGCAAGCAGCAACAAATTCGCAGCGAAAACTTAAACTGATTTTTCTTGCTATACGAATTTGATCTGAGTAAATAATTGCACGCATTTCTTTATATGCCAATCGATGCGCAAAGTCCAATCGCTGATCGATGATCGATATACAATTGGCAGCAAGTGATGCTGGCTGGATGGATGCTGATTATGATGATTGGCAAGCGTAGCGATTAGTGCGCAGAAAGCACAATGAAAAAAAGTATAATGAAGCAACAGTCGAGTGCTCCCAATAATAAGATATCCTACGCTCAGCTTTGTGCTCCCATTGCAAATACGCTAACAAGACGATAATGTTAAAAGGGACCAGGACCTCTAACCTCACTTTCATTTCAGCTCTAACCTCACTTTTATTAAACGTTCGACATTGTTGTTCCTATACTTCCTGATTTCAAATATTGCAATATAGACTTTTTAAAATCTAAAGTAAGAATCATCCCTTTACGTTTTTCAGCGTAAGATTTATGCTGACTTAGTATACCCTTCTTTTACAATGAACGTAGAGTATAATAAAAATGATAGAAACATAACTGAAAACTTGCCCCATAATTCACTGTACTCTTTATAAACGATACCCATTAAAGTTAGCTGAAAAGGGTATAATAAGTGTGAGAGAATTGAACTGTACAACCCTGATTCACATGGCAGTAAGTGTGTACACACCAAAAATGCAATAAATAATCGAAATTCAAATTCAAATAAATAGAGATGTGCAGAAAACGATTAAAGTGATCATACAAATTATATAGATGGCTGCGGGGTATCTTTCGCGTCGATGCCACTAGTCTACATCATTCGTAATGTGTTTTTATTAAAGTTGAATTTTTTTTTTTTTTTCGTTCGTTTCGTTTTAAGAAGCGTTCGATCTGCCGAAGGTGTGTTATTTTCCTCGTCTGCTGCGGTTTGCCGCCGAGTGGCGTGTTAAATGCACAAGGTTCTCGTTTCACCCGTTAGATCCGCAATGGCTACAATGGCGATCGAGGCGAATACCTTTTATGCCTTTTTACATACGCTGGCTGCTTTTTTTTTTTTTTTTTTTTTTTTTTATTTAGCCATAAATCATTCGATGCTGTGGGAATCGAGTCTATGTCTGTATGGTCTATCTGTATCTGTAGCTTATGTCGTTGTCGATTGGCTAAACAAAAAGTTCAATGTTAAACCCCGCGCAGCAGCCGCCGCAGCCGCAGTCAGGCACACAAAAGAATTTGCCACAATTGCATTGCCGACCAATTGCCATGGCAAGCAGCGAGTGAAGCATGGAGTCAGCCGTCAGACCAATTCAAAACAGTTAACTAGGCAAGTCAATGGATAGGCAAAAGGTCTAACGACTTGGGCATCCGAAGTGAACGCTCATCTGGAGCTCGTTATGGTTTGAATAAGCTGCGATAACTTGTGTAGATCTTCCTATAGAAATGGATGTTATACGATATATATTGCAAAATCAGTGTTAATTGTCAAACTCCTTGACTTAACTTGACTTGTAACTTGGCCTAGCCAGACGTAAAAGATTTAATTAATGAACATCTTTTAGTAGAGAACGTTAGTTTTGGGAAATTTGATATTTAAAGCGCTAATATGCCCCAGAGAGTGAATATTCCGTTAATTAAGCAAAAGGAACTGGTAAGGTCATACATGTACTGCAGCAGATGATAAAATGTCGCCTTGGGGAATGTAGCCGAATCCCCCAGTTACTCGGCTTGCAGTGAAGGCTATGCTGCAGCTGGGCTGCATCTTTCGCACATAGAATCCATTCATACATGACGTGATTGCCGCAACAGCTTCTTGGTCAGTCTGAAATCTTAGAGGTTTGTTTTTTTTTCTCGCTGCTTTTTTTTTTTTGCCTCCAGTTGAGCATCGAGAGTGCATGGGCTAAATTTAACATCGGCAATTGTTAGCGGGGCATCTTGTTGTTGGCGTCTTAATCGGAATAGTATAAGTCCGCCGAAGGCCAGCGAAGTCACAGACGTCTAGTTTCGCAAGCTTTAACTATAATTCAACCTGCTCTCGCGGTGTTCTTTGCTTTGCCTCATTGAAAAGTGACTGAGAAATGACAAGTTAATTTGTGCAAATAACGGACAGAGCAGCTCATCGGCAAAGAACTAAAGTAATGCAAGCCAGCGGGTTTTCAATTAAAGAATATATATCTTATATATATGTAGGTATGAACTAAGCATACTTTCTCAAAGAACATAAGAGCCGTACAAAGCAAGCAGATTATACATTCTCGGCAAATTGCATTGCATTCAAATGTTTAACATAAGCTTTTTTTTTTTGGGCAAATTATAACAATAGAGTTGCTAATAAGCCGCGAGAAAGACTTGTTTAGCCACATATAATACACATGTATTGGCTATAAATGTATACCCCGAACAGAGTCAGAGTCAGAGTCAGTTTCGGTTTCGATTTCAGTTTCAGTTGACTTTGCGCGAAAAAAAAGCGCTTAATTTATTCCATTGGTTGGCCAAAAAGTTGCACTGTTCTAAATTTAAATATTTTTATTGATATTTATTGCAGCAAACATCGCATTATGGTAAGTAAGTCGATTTCGGGGATGGGCTAAACGGGGGCTGTGATTATACAAACACTTGCTGGCGAGTATATTGAATAGCTAATGTTATTTATTATGCAGCAAACTACACATGTATACATATATATGTGTATATATACCTATATGCTATATAATGATTCAGAACGCGTTTCAGAATGCGCCGCTGTCTGTTGATTCGCTGCGTTGTTGCTATTTGACAATCTTGTCACATTGTTAACGCGACTACGCGATGTTTGACTCGTTAATAGGATTCTGTTCCTGCATTTGTTTCCATTGTTGCGACAATATTTAAATGGATTTTATTAGTTTCTTTTTTTTCAACTTAATACAGTCGCGTCTTTTTGTGTCTATATAGATTTTATGTTTCGAGAGATATGTATAATAATAGGATAGATAAGAGGAAGTTGCAATAAAAAAAGTGTTAGAAATTAAGTGTGGCATAGCACAGCGAAAATAATAACCTTGAAAACACAATCGGGCCACTTTAAGTCCCAAAGCTTATCGAAATCGATAACAGTTGAAGTAGTAAATTTAAAACATTTGCAAACACATTTCACACACACACACACACACACACACACAGACTGAAGACCCTTGGCAAGGACATACGATACGAATGTGTTTTTGTTTTTGTTTTTTTTGCTGCAGCAACTTTAACGGACAGTTCCCAAAGTATGCGCTCATTCACTCTCTCTCTCTCTCCCTCTCGCTCGCTCACGCTCGTTGACGTCATCATTTTTATTTTGGACATGGCAACAAGCGGTAAACGGTAAAAAAAAAAACAACAACGACGACGAGTCCTTTTCCACTTCGGCTTTCTATCGATCCGTGAATACGCGCACGTTGCACAGCATGTGGAACAGCGGGGAGGCGCCACGCAGAAAGGGGTAAACAGGCGTCGTGCCAAGTCCAGAGCCAAGGACGTCACGATTTTCAAGTGCGTATACCAAGCGAATGCAATAGAGAGAGAGATAGACACATCTGTTTGTGCGCGTGTGTGTGTATACACCTGTTTGGATGTGCGTGTGGGCGTGTGCACACTGCTTTGTGTGTACCTAATAACAAGGAGGGCTCGCCATCAACACAGCGAGAACACGCAGCTCACTTACACATACATACCTACATACATATGTACATGTGCAAGTGGCGAGAATTAATCGTTAATTGAGATGACAACTTGAAATCACAAGCATTTATCGTATATCGTGTATTGCTACAGAAGGATTTAATGTATTGCAGGCTCTTGCACACGTGTGAGGTAATCATGAGGCTGACAAGAAATTAAAGACAGAGTGAAAAAAAACAGGAAAGGGAGACAGACAGAGAATGAGAGAGAGAATGAGAGAGAGAAAGAAATGACCTTGAAAGCGCGACGGGCAGAGCATGCGTTAACACACACACACACACACACAGAGAGAGAGCCACAATTCATGTCGCTTTTAGCTTTTCCTTTTTTTCAGCTGTTTTACACACACAAACACACACACAGACGTGCTCACTGTGGCGTGTTGTACACAGAGAGACCGGCGACGACCCTGTCTTACAGCTGGTCACATATTCAATGACGTCACAACGCGGCTGTGCACTATTTTTGGTGTTAAATCGCAGAGAGAGCAGAAGAGAGCGGAAGAGTGCGAGAGCGGAAGAGAGTGAGAGTGCACACACACACAGACGCACACAGAGCTGCCAAGCTGCTTAGGGATGCGTATTGTGTTGACCCAAACATACCGACGCGTCGATTACGCCATCAAATCTATATCACGTACTCGGAGCTTCGCTTTAGTATTTGCCGGGCTTAAAGGGGGCCGTTTTACGGCAGTTTATTTTTATACCCTTGCAGTGGGACAAGTGTGTGGGCCGGACAAGTGTGTGTGTGTTTGCACACTAGGATGAGGCGGCTAAAACGGTGCGATAGTTGAAACGGTCGTAAGTAGTTGTAGCGGCTATTTTAGAAGTTACCAATTAAAGCTTTAATGCTGACCAAGGCGCATCTTCAGAAGCATTTGACAACAACAACAATTATCAAACAAACAAGTTGCGCGCCAAAAACATGAAATGAACAAGCCAATCGCCGACATACATAAGCAGACATACGCATACATATGTTTGTTCATATACCATGCGAACTGTGCAATTATATATACAAGTACAAATCGAAAAACAAGTAAGCAAAGCAACTGACATTGACTGATGACTGTAGTATACCCTGCATCTAGGGTGCAGATGCTTCTAAAAGCAGTAAGGGGAGCTTTGGTTTCAATATATATCTGGATATCTGCATCTACATTCCTTTCCACGCCTCCCTTTGTCGGTTACATTCATATTGAATATACCCTCTTTCACTCATTCATTATACCCTATAAGAAAACAAATTTAAGCAGAGGCTAAAAATCTTCACAATTTTTTTTTCGAGTCTTGCATTTTGCAATTTGTGAAGCTGTTGCTGTTGTTGTTGTTGTTGTTGTCCGTTTGACAAGTTTTCCTTCAGAAGAGAATTGCACACGCAGCTCACAACAATCTTGCGAATTGGACATTTTTGTGTTTTTTCTCATTTTTATCGTTTTTCTTTTTGCCGCAAATTACAACACCAAATTAACACGTCTTATTATAATGGGGTGTTATTCTTAGAGGATGCACAGATTTTCGAAAAAGTATACGAAACGGTAAAATGACCAAATATGCAGGCACTTCTCTGCTTCTTCTTCAATCATAGCGATTGAGATGTTAAATAAAATATATTTTATAAACCAAACAAAAAAGCATTAAACGAACGTGTAACGGTTTCGCAATCCAATCAGTTTCAAATTAGCGACAACAACAACAACGCACAGCCCAATTGACCAAAAGGCAATAAAGAAGCCTCAAACAAAACAAGTTGGCAATGCAATGGCGGAGCGCTAACGCACCTCAAATACTCTGCACACGAAATTGTGATTTATTTACGAAAACAGGTTATTGAAATCAAGTGATATAGGAATATATATATGTGTTTGTGTTCAGCTATGATAAGCACCCTAACACCAGCCGAGTATACCCTTTCGGCACGCACAATGCCAGAGTATAGCGTTTCAAATCGGAAAAATATTTAATGGAAAACCTGCTAGATAAATTCTGGCAATGCATCAAGATGCAAACCCATAAAACTTCGCCACATCGACTGGTTTTACACTTTATAATACCCCGAAAATTTCAACTAAACTGCCTAAGGCTTTTCGGCTAAAAAATATGGCTAAATGCTGTGTAAACTTCGCTAATATAAATAGAAGATAAGAGTTACAGCAGCAGCTGCTTGTCGTTGGCGTCAAATTCGTATACCTTCTTAACAGATTCCTTCCTGGCTGATGGTCTACAATGTAAATACCCTCGGCAATAAAAAATGTCATCGCCTCGTGAGATCCCGATGTCGATGCGGCAGAGTTTTTGGCATGCCAAAGTGTGACATCGCCGCGTGATCTGAGGACAATGCACTCTCTCTACACGGATATATCGCGACAATCTACAAAAAAATGCAATTGAAATCGAAAACGAAAACGGAATCTAAACACAAACTATGCGGAATCGAATTTAGAGAGAGAGACACACATAAAAATAGCCAGATAATTGCGCGAAGAACAATTACAGGTTCCCAATCTATTATTGACTGCAAGCCCCCCCATCATTAAGGAGGCAGGGCGAGGGAATATATATAGTTCTATAGTCGGGGTGAATTTAACTGCGAGAATACAACACATGGCAAATTGCACTAATTATTGGAAAATATAAGAAACTATGATGAAATGGCAAGAAGGACTTACAAGGAATCAATTGATTGATTTTAGAATATATAAATTCATGAATAGATTTAAAAAGGATGCGATTATTAGGCCACATTTTATGAAGTTGGATATCTGACTCCTGTTTCTAAACTTAAGAAATTTGCCTATACAATGTATGGAGAATAGAAAACCCATCCTTTTCTTGCTGAACAAGAATATATATGTATATATTTGCAGGAAACAGACATAGATATATCTATTAGACTATCAAACCTTTTCCCATACATATTTCTCTCTCTTTCATTTTTCCTTTTTGCTATTTCAAACAAGAATATATACTATATATGTGATGCCAATCAGACCAAAAGGTATTACCAGGCGTAACGAAATTAGCAGGTGGCAGAGAAGAAAAGCGAAGAAAACAAAATCTCAATGCGAAGCGAAAACAGCAGCCGAAAATGACTCGTGATTATTCAGACAGACATAAACAAGCACGTCATAAGCACGTGGCATTAGTATATGTATATCGATCATATATGCAATAGATCTATGAATATTACGAATCTATTTATTTATATTACAATGTGCACACACACGACATGCACTTCTTCTGACGCAGTTCATCACTTTCTCCGCCTTGCCTGGTTTTGCTTCTGCTCTCTCGGTTCAAGTTCAAACGATTCGTTTCGAGAGCTAACTGACGACGACGACGACGACGACGCCGACGACGTCGCAGCTGACGTCGCGGCTGACGCTGGCGCGTACGCGGACGCTGACGTTGTGTTTTTGCCGCGTGGTGCCGCTGCGCCATATAATCCGTGAAACTGCTGTAACGTTTTGCATCCAACTTAATAGCGTCGCTGGCGTCATGGTTGTTGTTGTTGTTGCTGTTGCTGTCATCTGTTGCCGACCACTTAAGTTGGCAGAATACTTGCTACCCACCTACCTACATGTATCATACATATGTATACCCCATAATACGCGCCAAAAGCAAACCGATTGGGTAATAATTAATTTGAGATACCCTGCTGGGCAATTAAAAGTGAGCTAATTGGGGTATATGCAGCCAGAGAGAGAGAGAGAGAGAGACAGGGGCTTGGCTAAGAAAGATATATAGACTGTCTGCGGACTCGTTACCCTACCAGGGGTACAGCTAACTTTTGAAAACCAAAATCAAACAAATTTTCGCAAACCAAAAAAAAAAAAAAAAAAAAAAAAAAAAAAAAAAAAAAAATTAAAAAAAAAAATTTAAAACAAATTAGGTTGCTAAAAAAATAAATTAAATATTAAAAAAAATATATATATATAATAATAATAAAAAAAAAAAAAAAACTTATATGCATATACTATATATATAATATTATATATAAAAATGAAGCTATTAATTAATAAAAAATTAACAAAAAATACAAATTGCATAAGGTCGACAAATGCTTGCTCAAACTGTATACCTTAACCCATTTAAAGCATAGCAAATCGTCCATGTTTTCTTGCATAACAAACTCCTCAGCTGATACAGTTAAGGAATATATATAAACCATAACCCATGCGCTGCCACAGAAAACTTTCCCTATACCAACAATCAATAATTCATACTTCAATTAACCACTTCCCTACCACGCTGCGTATACGCAACCTCTTCACAATGCGTATACGCAGCGTGGACAACAAACCAACACCGAGAGCAGTAGAGAGGACATACATGAACATATACATACACGTATTCGTATTCGTATTGCGTATTCCGTTGCTGTGCCAACTGTTGCTGCCGTTGCTGCTGCTGTTCGCACAGTTTCCAGCGAAACCAAAGGACGCGGCTGCGGCGGCGGCGGCGGCGGCGCCAACGTTGACGGCACAGCCCAAATAGCTAATGTCGCAGCCGTCGGGGAAAAGATTGCGGCACGGATAAATTATAGCAGGCAAAACGGCGGCGGCGGCGGCGGCAGAGGCGGCCGCTGCTGCTGCATCGGCGGCTGCTGCATTTAGATTCTGCCTGCAGCTGGAGTTGTTGTTGACCTCAAAGTAGGAGGCGCTGCCGGCAAAGGATGCTTCGCACTTAATGGCGGCGACGCTGGGCGGTTGCGGCAGCAGCAACTGCAGCTGCTGCGGCGCATGCAGATGCGTTTGCTGCTGCTGCTGCTGCTGGTGTTGCGCTTGTTGTTGTTGCTGTAGCACTTCCGCACCGCCGCTGCTGCCGTTGTTGTTGTTGCTGTGGCTGTGGGTGTGGTTGTTGTTGCTATCGTAGCTGTGGCCCAGCGACGCCTGCGTCTCTTGCTTCACCACAATCAAGGAGGCAAGACGATCGCGCATTATACTTAACTATGCAGTGTATGTGTGAGCGTGGGTGTGTGTGTGTGCGTAGATGTGTATGCGAATGCGGATGCGTATGCGTATGACAACAACAAAACGAAATGGAGCGAGTGGGTGTACAACACATAGAACGTTATAGGCACCTGTGTGGCGCGCTGCAATACGCCTCGGACGATCCAGCACGACGAGCACGGGGCAGTTGCCTTCTGCTGCTGCTGCTTCCGCTTCTCCTTGTAGTGGCAGCTGTTCCTTTGGGCAATTCACACTTCTGCTACGGGGGCAGCTCCTCATTCGGGGGCACGCTGGGCACACACGCGACAAATGTCCTTGCCCAGCATTATTATTACCGTTATTTCTGCTGCCCTTAGACTTGAACTTGCCTTGAACGACGCTCTGCCTCTGCCTCTGTCTGTGTCTCTGCCTCTGTCTGTGTCTGCTTCTCTTTCTGTTTGACGTTTGCGCAGTTCGTGCACTAACGACGTAAGCGACGGCAGCTAACAACGACGTAATGATTTACGCACGTTTTGGACAAGCATGTACAGGCACAAACATGCATACTATATGTATACTATATATCTGGTCTATATATATGCGCGCTGTGCAAGGACATGTACTATATATTAAACAGTGTGACGGCGCGGCTTCTACAGTTTTTGGCTCATTTCACTTATTACACATACGCACTGTGGCACGTCCAAATAGCATAGTATATTGCACAGATATATGTTCTATATAGAGCACTATTTTATCTAAAGTTTAACTTGATCTCATGCAAATTGCACATACGCACTGTGTGGCACACACTGCAAAAAAATAACGCATACGCCGCGCTGTACCCGGACCGGCTTCCGCTTCCGACTAGACGCGACAACTTGTTGCCAGCACTGTGCGAGTGACACACAGAGGGCGAGAGACCGTTTTTGATTGTTTGTTTAACAAATTATAAAAAAAAAAAACAGTTAACACAATTTACGAGTTCAAAGGAAAACGCGCGCGCGAAACTTTTAGCTTTTGTTTTGTGTGTTTTGCGAACTGCGAACTGCGTTGGATTCCGTTAGAGAATTGTTTGAAAGATGTGTCTTATTTTACAGTTAGTGTTAATGTCTAGTTAGATTTGGCTTCAGAGCTCTTCTTGTTGTTGCTGTTTAGTTTTTAGTTTTAGTCTTTGCGCTGCGATTTGTTTGCCGTCGAAGTTGTTAACAATGCGGCGTCTGTGACGCGACTGAACTTATCTTTACGGCCACACGCGACTATATCCAAGCAAAGGAGCCGCCGACCGCGAGCAGCGCCGTCAGCTGCGAGCGAGAGTGAGAGCGAGAGCGCGAGAGCGACCGCAGAACCCGACCTACCTTGTGCACTCGGCTCGGCTATTTTGGCGAGAGCCGAAGTGTAATACTATTACGTCATTCCCCAACTATCATCATCATCAATAGCAGCGCTCTGTGGCAGCGGGCGGCGGGCTGCGACGCGGGCAGCGGCTGTGGCTGTGGCTGACAAGCAGCAACAAAATGCAGCTCGTGCGAGAAAAAATCGATGACGTCGTTGTTAGGGCGCCTGCGCCTGCTAAAGCGACAGTGGGACACTCGCACACTCGCACACACACACGCGCACGCACACCTGTGTGCAGCGTGGACACCGAAATCATTTGCGTCATTAAAAAGCTTCGCACTGTCTTTTGTCTCTCTCTCTCTCTCTCTAATGCTCGCTCGCTCGCTCGCACTTGCTACACGACCGCCCGCAGGCGAACAAGCACAGCAGCAACAACAACAACAACAACAACGTGAAAAATGGCAACTGATTTTTTTTCTTGCGTATTTATTTTTGACGTTTCGTCGCCTCACCTGAATCACTTTGCCATCCATCCATCTATCTCGCTCGCTTTGCTATTATTACAGGCCTAACGCCCGCGCCTACGCCCACGCACACGCCCACATATTATCCTCGACTGCCGACTGTGCAGCTGTGTGTGTGGGCTCAGCTACGATTTGAAGGATATCGGATATAGGATTGGAGTGTGGATAATGAACTCGAGTTAATTAAGGAAGTGGAGGAAAGTGCCCGTGGATTATATAATAAGTGAGACTTTAAAGAGAAACATATATACATATATCTCTTTCTTTAATACACAGTCAATGCATATCTTGCCTTTTTCGATGCCATGCCCCTTTTTTCAGCGCAATAGTCTAGTTATTTGCTATGTAGTTTAGTTTGCAAGCTATAGTCGCCTTATTGGCGTTCGCTTGCGTGTGTTGCAGTGCTGTGTAACGCCGTGATCGATATTAAATAGTATTTTTTCAAATTTAAAAATGTTAAGAAATCGATTATTGTCCTTGACTGTCGATCATTTTTAATACATTTTGTTATTATTTATTTTATTAAATTTAATTCATTTAATGTTTTTTCTTAAGTTTTCAAGCTTAGTAATTGAGCTAAGCCGCAATTCAAGCCATAAACATGCGTAAGTGAATCAAACTAATCGATTGCTCAAGTAATGCATGCATTTATCGAAGATGTGCGATTGCTAATGAGAGACAGTGAGAGTAAAAGAGAAATAAAACGCGAGAGCATCCTGACCCCATTACTTGACAGTCTGCCTTTTTTTTACAGGTTCTTTTCACTCTAACGAAGCAGAGCAACTCTCCTTTAATTCGCAGCAACAACAACAACAGCGACAAGCACGAATGAAATCAAAAGCCGAACGCAACAAGTGGCCGCAGAGAGCACGCAGAGAGAGAGGTGCAAAAAAAAACAGGCACAGACACAGGCACACGCACACATACACAGCCGATCGCTCAGTTCTCTCTCTCTCGCTCCCAACGCAGGCATCTTCTTCGCCCCCACTCCCAAATGTGTGTGTGTGTGTGTTGGAGAGCGAGAGTGAGAGTCAGCGCGTCGGCGCGGCAGCGTCTGAGTTCCAGTTTGAGGCGTAGTTAAGGCGGCTGCTGCTCAAGCCGGCAACGTTTCGTTTCGTTTCGTTTTCGTTCGTCTTGCAAGTTCGTGTGTTCGTATGCGTGTGTGTTGCATTCGTTGTGGCTATTTTTAGACAGGTTCCAAGCCACGTTTTCTAACTGTTGTTGGCGTATGCTGCTTGCTTGCTTGCTTGCGCCGAGCCGAAAGACAAACGTGAGATCGTCGCTCGGTCGCCCGCTCGTTCGTTCGTTCGTTCGTTCGGTCGGTCTGTCGGTCGCTCGGTCAGCCAACTTTGGGGCAATGGGCTCTTCCTTTCGATTTCGCTAGATTTTTTCCCATAATGCTTTTTTTGCCTGCCGCGCCGCTGCCGTCGTCTCTACGGCGCTGCACTGCGCGCGCTGACGCTGTGTAACTTTAGTGCAATGCGCTATAGTTCATGCACACACACACACTGGCACACACATTCGCTTTAATATTAGTTAAATTTTTGGGAGCGTCGCAAGTGAAACTGGTCTGGGGGCCATGCATGGCGCTGCCGCCGCCGCTGTTGCTGCTGCCTCTTTGCCTGTTGCTGTTGTTGTTTTTAGAAGTTGCCGTTGCTGTTGGCTGGCGTTGCCGCTGACCCGCTCGGTGCCCCAAAAATACATGCAAACAGCTTCAACTCTGCACAAGTCGCTTCCAAGTTGTTTGTTGTTGTTGTTGTTGCTGTTGTTGCTGTTGTTGCTTTTATTGGCTGTATTAAGCATGACATGCCAAGCCAAAGTCGCAAAGTCGCGCAGCCAAGCCAAAACTTGGCACTCCTTGTTTACCCTCCCCCTCTTGGCTGCCTCTCCTTCGCCCCGCTGCGTTTTCGTTTAGCTTTTGTCTTTTTTGTGATGATATTCTAAATGTGCCTCGGCGAATTTCCTTCGTTTTGCTACGTCTATTTACGTTTGCGCCAGTGTTGCCGTGCTGTTGTTGTTGCTGCCGCTGCTGCTGCTGCTGCTGCTGCGACGGCGCTGCCTTAATGCATGTATCATTTTCGCATCGTTCGCTACAAAGTTCGTGAGCTTAATTTAAGGAATTTTCGCTCTTTTTGATTGCTATTTAAGCTTTGATTTTGATTTTTCGTACGTCTCTCTGCAAATTTCAATTAGCATGCGGCACTTTGCGTTTGCTTTGTCAGCGCTGCCGCCGCCGCCGTCGCTGCCGCACAGCCATTTCTGACGGCGCCTTTGCAGTCATTTGCATAAATTGGCTTTGGTTTGGCGGCAACCCTTCGCCTCTTGCTTCATTTGTGTTTTGCCGTGTTGTGCTCTTTCCCGGACCCAAGCCCGACCAGGCCAGACATGCCCACTTTGTCGATGACCCACCTTAACATTACCCAGTCAGGCCAGTGAGGCAGGCGGGCCTGCCCACTCCACGCCGTTAGAGAGACTCCCATCCAATGCATCCTATGCAAATTCGCCGTGGTGCCTGCAGGTGCATTTTGTGCCAAATTATTGTCATTATATTATATAGTACTCTCCATACTCGTTGCGCGTACCCATCTCTTGCCGCTGCCTGTTGCTATTCCCATTCGCTTAAACTGTTCACTACGTTTTGTACGTTACTTGTGTGCAATTTGTTGCAATATTTTTGAAAATTTTACTATGTTCAAAAAACACTTTCGACTGCGGCAAAGCAGTAAAAGATCTGGCAAGTATTAAATTGTATATAGCATAAACAAAACTTCCTTATTGGTGAATAGAACAAAAGGTGGATACCCTGCCTCCATCAAGAATCGATACCTTTTTATTTCAAATATTAATCGAATTTAAATAATATTCAAATTTAAATAATCGATATTAAATACTATGTACACACTTGCAGAAACACACTGTTGCAATAAGAAATGGAAACAGCCTAGCATCGCGTATCGAAAGCAACAGCTGACCCTTAAGAAGCCACGCAATAATCGTCTTCAATTTAGTCAGCTTTAAGCGAACTAACTCGATTTGCCAATAACCGAAACGAATTCCTATGCAGGTTCTTGCGTATGCGCGTCTTACCCATATCAAGTTTAGCTTGCATACTTAGTATACGTTTTATGCTCATCAAACAGCTCCAAACTTGATCTGTGCATGCAGCACATGTGTGGGCTTGATGTCGAAACCTGGCAACTCTATGTGGTCTGGATCTGCACAGGGTATACAACGATTTTCCCAAAGTCAAGGAAAGCAGTTCAGGTGCACACACGACACAGGTGCTCACACACACACACACTCACACATGCACATACACGCGCCACAAATAGACCCACGCGCAATGTGCCTGACTATGACGTCACTCTCGAGCGAGACAACTCTAGTTGAGCTCCATAATTGAAACAGTTCAGCAATAGCCACTTCCTAGTGACGTCAACTGGAAAGAGATGGATACACAGATAGAGAGATAGAGAGAGAGCGCAAGCGATAAAGAGAGCGCAAACGCATGAGCCAGCAAACGGCGACGTCATCAACGCACGTGCTGCCGCTCGACCACGGAGGAAACCACAGCGCGCAACGTCGCGGCAGCGTTGCCGGCCGGCGTTTTCTGCCTCTGCCTCTGCCTCGGCCGCTGCCGCTGTCTGCCGGTCGGTCTCGCTCTGCTTGCGGCCACTGCGCATGTCCCCGCCATGGTATACACAACGTTATGACGTCTTTGTTTATTGATTTTCCATAGACAGCTCCACAAACACATGACGTCACGGACATGTACAAGCAGCCAGGCAGCCAAGCAGCAACCAGTGAGGCAGTGAGACAGGCAGGCAGGCGGGCGGCTGGCCAGGCTGGTGGGCAGCGCGACAGGCAGTCAGCCACAAAGTGGCTCGCTATAAATAACGGCACACAACACGCTTATTATTATTGCTGGAGCGCGCCATAAGTGTGCAAGCGTTGTGGCGTATCTGACGTTGCTGCACGCACAACTTAATCAATCTACAATGGGGCAAGTCTATATATAACCCTTTGTGCGGCAACTGATGACGATGGCGCTACTTTAGCAGGACGCAAGCTTGAAGAGGAACAGCGGCGGCAGCAACCGCTGGAACCGCGGAAATTTCTATGTCTGCAATACTTAGCCTATTAGGGGCCTAATTATAAAAGGAAAAGATCACAAAGAAGCCAACGAAAGAGATCCTTATTCTTAACAAGTCTGGCAATGCATCATCCCGTTGCCAAACCTCCGTCCAATTGGCGCATTTCGAATCCTTGAGTCGTATGCATAACTTAAATCTCAAAGTACACAAAAGTATCTCAAAGATACAAATGTATGTCCAAGATACAAATGTATCTAAAAGATATAAAATTGTCTCGAAGTCAGAAAAGTACACCAAAGATAAAAAGTATCTGACGGATACCAAAAGGTATCTTTAAATGCAGCAAACTATATCCATCAAAACAAGTATGTGTAATCTAACTTTACAGGGTATCACAAAGTTTGACTACTATAGTAAAGTATAGTTACATGAAATTACAAATGAATGCATTCATGCAGAACGCTCCTTACCAAAGGAGACTATCGCACAGGAGCTTATCAGAAAGAAATGTGGACAGTTTACTTTGAAATTTTGAATTTTCCCTTACACAACAGGTTGATCCTTCCTTATCGAGGGTCTGAAGTACGCAATATACTTAGAGTATAAGATAGGCAATAGTCAGATACATGTGAATATCGTTTACCTTTCTATGTAAATTTTGACTGTCTACCTGTTTATCTTTGTCTGCATATGTCTTTGTTTGTCAGTTTATTCATTTGTCCCTCTATTGTCGATATGTCTGTCTGTCTCTCTGTCGTTTCTTCTATACCTCCTTCGCTCTGCTCGTCTATCTGGCTGTCTGTCTGCTTAGTCTGCCTGTTCGTCTATCTTTGTCTGTCTCTGTCATTCTGTTTACCTGTCTTTCTGTTTGTCTGTCCGTCTGACTAGTTCGTCAACTGTCTGACTGCCTGTCTGTCTGTTTGATCAGGAATATCTACACTGTCTGGCCAGCCACACCTCCCCTTCTTGGTAGCTTATTAATTTCCATAGACTTCTCATAAATTCAAGATAATAAAACTTTAATTTCTGATCTATCAGCACGTAAACGACGATTACCGCGCTCAAGAAGAAGTTAACTCTTCTTCAATTACCGATTGTTTTGCAACAATCTTTGGCGATTCGATTTGAATATGTACGTATATGTGTGTGAGTGTGTGTAAGCTCACACGATAAATGTAAGAATCTGCGAATCTCCAAAATGGAACCAAACAACTAGCCGGACAGATGAGACAAGAACATGCTCGTCGCATCGGCAACTAACTAACAAGTGCCTTCCAAGCGCTAACAAAGTGGCATCTCACCGGGGGAAAGAAGGGGTTAGGAGGGTACCTGCTGCACGGCGCATCGGAACGGCAATTTTTAATGGCATCTTGACTGACCCGCGGCGTTCTGCGAGCCGCGCTGCAGCAGCAGCAGCTGCTCGCCAGCTACGGCGACCTCGACCTGTCCCGTCGTCGGTGCTATAACTGCATCTATATTCATATATGTTGCTCGCTTCAAATCGCAATCTTATTTATTGGCGAGCAACATGCACTGCACGCTCCTCGCCGAGCCGAGCTGTGTAGATTTGTATCAATTGATAGCATCGCACAGATAGAACGGAGAACAGAGAACAGAGTCTGCTTGGTCAACAACGAACGAAAGGCAATTGTCGTTGTCTCGGGGTCGGAGTCGGAGTCGGAGTCGGTGTCGGTGTCGCTGGTTATCGGGTTAACAAGAAAAAAAAGAAGCCAACATGGCACTGTAATTCATCTTGTGACGCGCGGCAGCATAGTGACGTGTCTAAGGCAAGTCTTCTGCAAGCCGATTGTCAAGGGCGTAGTTGGAAAAGGGGGAAGTAAATTGGGTAAGGGTTAGGAAAATAGGTTACTCTTATCTAGTTCACGTCAATTTGGCAAATCAATTGCAGTTGGTAACGTAGCGTTTTGTGCTCCCCCGTGGCGCACGCCCATGACGCAGATTCCTAACCTGCTGTCGATGATGTACCATTTGCAGACGTAGCTAAACTTTTATGATTCTACAACTGTGACTTTTTTATTGCGCATTAGCTTGTGGTTAGTTGGTGTAGTAAGCACACCGAGTTCCGTAATACCCTGCGTGTATTTTATTCCATCAAGGAAAGTGTTTGTCAGCTTGAACTAAAACCTTAATTTTCAAGAATGAAATCCCCCCGCAAAACCCTACTTCTTTTTTAGGCTTACCCAAGACCCCCTCTCTGTAAGAACCTCTTAGACTTCCACATGAAGGACTGATTAGGAATATAGAGTAGAATATATCCTTTTAACTTGGTTTACCTTTAAACCCTTCGATTCCCACCTAAAAGATTGATCTTTTTAGGGATCTCCCAAGAACTCTCCACAACAGAAACACAATTAGCTCGCCACTTCCAGCTCGTAAGCTAAAATATATATCTATATATATTTACGCCGCTCATACATCAAGATCTTAGAGGTAAACAATTGATGCGCCATCGCTGGAATTCAATCGATATACAACTCCAGAGAGGGTGCGATAGAGTAAGTGAGAGTGAGCGCGCAAATGTCATCGCAGTGAACCAGTTTCAGTTCGCTAATTGATCAATACAACAACTAGCGATAGTAAAACAATCACCTGAACATGTCAAGGAGACCTATGTATTCGTTTGCCATCAGACCAACGAGATGAGATGAGTTACGGTCACAACGGTTCGCAGAGTTAGCTAAATAAGGCTCAGCGAGGTCAGCTCAGTTGCGATTGTGCCCAGATGCGGCGGTGCATCGGTGCACGCAATGCAGCGCAACGCCGAGACCCGATGATGACTAACCCCTTGGGGTAGTGAGGTAGTTGAGGCCAGGCGCACACAGGTAAATAAATCGCAACTCTCCTACGGCCAAATGGGCTTCCTGCTCGCTCGATCGGTCGATCGGTCGATCGGTCGATCGGTCGTGCCTCAAAGTTCAAACAACAATTGAATGGGGAATTTATTGCGCCGCCAGGGAGAGAGAGAGAGACGAGACACGCGCTGATTTAGATTCAGATTCAGATCAATAATAGCTTGTCCAGTTGGGGTAACTGCGACTTCCTAGTGTGGAAGTGAGCCAACTTAACCTCACTTTCAATTAGACCACAATACGCGTAAAATTTAGCTTCACCTTGTTCTCTGGCTTAACATACTCGGGATGCTGCGAGGAGAAGGAGCGTTGAGTAGGTTAAGACAATTGCACTAAGCCCCAAACTGTTTACCGTTAGCATCGCTTTGCCTATCTTCGTGCCCTCCACATTGAGCAGCATGTGACGACCTCCACCTCTGGCACAGCAATAGATCGCACTGAGCACAAACTGATCGGTAATCTCATCGCATCCCTTGATATCTATGCGATTCAGCTGCGGGCTCTTGCGTATCAGACGCATTAGACCCACATCCGAGACACGACCACACCAAGAGATGCCGAAGACAGTTAGCTGATTCAGCTCGTTGAAGAACTTGAAGTGATCATCGTCCAGCACATCGTTGTCGCACCAATGCATCTCGCGCAACGAACTAAACTGGCCCAGGCAGCGTGCATGCTGATTGCTGATCTCAAATTGTCCCGATAGCTTTAGGTATGCCAGCATGTTGCCCTTCTTCTCCGCCAGCACCGAGAGAAATCCCAAGTTCAACTCATTGGAGGTAATCCAAGTTTTGAGAATGCAACGCTTCAGGCGCGGCAGCTGTGCGATTATCTCGAAGCTGGAATCGCTGCCGGAGAACGACAGCTCCTCCAGTTGCAGGCAACACTCGGCAATCTTCTGGTACAACGATTGATTCATAACCTCAAAACAGCAATCGTCCAGAACAAGCACACGCAATTGCTTCAAGGGAATACCAAACTCCCCCGAGTTCCAGAGCAGACAATCGCGCAGCACAAGACGCTGCAGGTTGTTGAAGCCGCACAGATGTTTACCTAGCTAGGACAGTTCAGGGATAGCTCTTACGGTTTATGCATAACTCACCCGTATAGCAACCATTGATGAGCTCAAACGATTCCAGATCGGGATTGTTCATCAGATCGAAGCTCAGCACATCCTCCACATCCATACAATCTATGCTGACGCGTCGTAATCTCGTCAAGCGAGAGAGCAGTGAACGATAATGGAAATCATCGGTGACATTTCTATAGTTGATCTCCTCCAGATTCTTGCAATACTCCGCTATGAACTCCACCAGTAGTGACTCCTTCTGGAACGAGGCACAATTGACCATCAGCACCTTGATAAATGGCCCAGCAACACGAAACAGATCAATGATATCCGGCAATTGCATCTCCTCCACATCCTCCGCATTCAGCGTATGCTGTTTCCGTCGTGCCCAACCATCGAAGGCGTACCGAAACTTTGGAGCAACGCAGGCCAGGCGCACCTTGTCGCGCAGCTCGGGCAGATTGTTAAACAATTGCCGTATGAGCTCCTCGTGCAGCGTCAATATGTGGCAAGTGCTAGCCGGAGCAACAGGAGCTAGCGCTAGGGTAGTGTCAGCGGTATTCCGCTTGCCATGGTGCGTGGGTGACGCACAGATATCGGACATGGTCATCAGTGTCGTCGTCGGGTTGGATCGAGTCTTGGCACATTAAATTTTCATTTCTAAAAACTGAAACTGTGAAAACAAAAACGATTTACATAGAACTATGAATGATGAACTACGTATTTGATGTACATGTCACGGGTCTCTCTCTCTCTCTCTCTCCCTCCCTTTGTCACGCTCTCTCTCTCGCTTGGGTTTTCGGATGACTACGAACTGCAGCTGCGGGCAATTTTCATTCCTCGCAAAAAAAAAAACAACAAAGAATTGTTTAGTTTTTTGTGTTTGTTTGCCCGGCAATTAGTCGCATAAATGAATAAATCAAGGCACCGATCGAGAAGTTGGGGAAGTCTTACACAGGCTTCCTAGCATAGCTGATATATCTATCTATCAATCTATGTGTTATTATTTATGCATGTATTTCAAGCCGGATGCATTGCCAGGTAATGTGATATTCCATACTACTTAGGGGCTTTGTTCGAACAAACAATCGTAGCAATTAAAGATAAACCGTTATACATAATGCTCGTATGGCATAAATATCGGGGGACTATAGTATGTCGCATTTAAGCGCGTTTATTGACTTGCATTTTAAGGGAAACATGAAAGCATATTTGTTTTTTTTATAGACAATAGTCTTCCGTTTCCTTCTATATAAGATATATATATATATTTTATTTTCTATATTAAAATATGATATCTTATTGATATCAGAATATATAGTATAAGATTATAATACGTTTAAATGAATGATATCTTGAGACATTTGATTAGTTATAATTCGATATTATGCAATATCTTGGACAGGTATAATACGTTTATTGTGTGCAACATATTGCAAAAGTTATATATATATATTCTTGAACAATCAGCGAACTAAGCTGATATTCTCCATGCACGCATCTCATCTCTTTTCTAAGCGCCCCGCTCAAATCCAGTGAGTAAGCTGCATGGTGCCATCATGAGTGCGCTGTGTATCCATTATGCTCATCTGGCGCACCAGACGCTTCATTGAGGCGCGATGCTGTCTTCCGCCGGCGGCCATGTCCAGCGGCGTGCGTTCATCTATGCGTGGCTGCAGACGCACACGCCGACTGTCGCGCATCTCCAGTTCCACCTCCGAAGCATTGTTAGAGCAGCCACCTAGGACATCTAAATTCTCATAGGACGCAGGCGGCGACTTGATCTCCCTATTGGAAGAACACACAATTAGCTTTGCTTCATTTTGCCTTCCAACTTCCGAACTTCACTTACGGCTGCGGTCGACAGTTCAAGCAATCCTTGAGCTTCCAATCCTTGCCGAACTCCTCGCCCTCCTGTATGGTCTGCGGCAAACGATGATGCAATGTCTCCGGCAAACGCAACCCCGTCATGCCGCCCAGCATTGAAACAAAGCCCATAATGACCAGCGGCAACTTCAGGTTCTCCTTGCCCAAATATGTCACAAAAGGTATGACAATCAGACCCAAACCGCCTATATAGCTGGAGGCGCCAATGCCTATGCCGCGCACCTGTGTAGGATATAGCTCGCCGGCAAAGGGATAGATGATTAGAAATGAGGCCGATAGCAGAGCCTTCGATATCAGATATAGTATAAGTGTCTCGTCTATAGCGTCATCGGGCAACATAACGGTAATTACACAGGCCACGCCACTGCAAGGGAAAGTATAACCAATATGAGCTAATCAAAAGATCGAAATCTCACACAACTTACCCCAAAATCATGGCCAAACTGAGAGGCCAACGCCTGCCCCAGGTGTCCATGAAGTACCAGCAGCATAGATAGCTGGGCAGCTCGACCACAGCTGAAAGGAAGAAGCTCACATACTGATTGCTGCCCAGCGAGGGACCGTAATAGCTAAGGCCCAGATAGACCGTCTCGTTGGCAAACCAACTCAACGTAATCAATATAGTCTTCAATCGCATATTGGGCGTGCGACACAGATCCATGATGCCCACATTGACGATCTTCTTCTTCTGCTTCTTTAGCTTATCCCGCTGAATTTGTGCCTCCAATTTACTGTGCACTGCCTCCGGAAATTGGCGACCATTTACAATTGCCATACGCTCCAGTATCTTTAGTGCCTCCTCCAGACGACCACGCATGAGAAGCCAACGTGGCGACTCCGGCATAACGAACATGTACAGAAAGTAAGCATAGAATGGCAGCGATGTATACAGCGACAGGCGTACCCAGTCACGCTCCAGATAGGTAACTAGCGAAAGCAACATGATGCCCGATGTGTAGAACGTACACGTCATCACGGTCACAAAGGAGCGATATTTCTCACCCACCAGTTCCAGAGCTGTAATAAGATATCAGATATAATTCGGTATAAATATATATATGTCATTCGAGTTACTTACAGATAATGAAAGGAATTTGATAAACCGCGGGTATAGTCAGTCCGACTATGACCCGACTGCCCGCCCAGGTCCAGAAATCTTTGCTCAGCGAGGTGACCAGGCTGCCTGCCAGCAATGTGGCCAGGCAAACAAAGTAGGATAACCTGCGACCGGCGCGATCGTTGAGCAAACCAAAGAGATACACGCCCACCGGTCCGCCACAGTTGAGTGCCGCCAGTCCAATGGTAGGATATATATCACGATCGCACACCAAATCGAACTGTTAAAGAGTCACTTGAATTGGCCAGTTGCATCAATAAAAATGTGGTATGATATGTACGGGAAATGAGTTCTAGCATCTCCAAATGAAAGTTGATGTAATGGATTGATTAACGGCAATTTGGTGATATCTCTTCATAATCACATCGGTTACAATCGAGGACCCGACACGGCTGGTATTATACTCCCAACCCTGGGAGCACTTAACCAAAGGCCAACTGCTGTTGCTGAGTTCCAGCATGGTTGCATTCTCTCCAAGATTCTCGTCAATTTGCTCAAGCACCTGCGTCCAGTTGATGCCATAGGTAAAGCACTTGCTATAGACAAGCTCATCGTTTTCCTAAGCAGATATATTAGTTAAATCGAATCAAATTGAACTCCTTTCCTCAACTCACCATTTCTCTGGGTATGGCCAGATATTTGCGCTGCTCCAGATCCATGTGCTCCAGCTCAGGCACACGACACCAATAGTCATCCGGAGTGTCGGCCATAAAGAGCTGATTGAAGGCACAGAAGCCACAGGGTATGCAAGCAGGCAGGCATATACCAAAAACCAACAATTTCTGATATTTTCCAAACTCTCCAATGATAGGCAGCAAGTCATCCAAGTCGAAGGCCTCCTGAAAAAGGAATAAGAATTATAGGAAATTCAAGAAATTGGGGGAATCTCTAGTACTCTAGTACTTACATCGACAGATGGCTGCGTCTGGAACTCTCGGCGATTTCGCAGCTCGGATAACTCATCGCAATTATCATCGCTATCCGAAATTTCACTTGTCATTAGTTTAACTGACTATTTTAACTTTACGTTGATATTTCCAACGAAAAAGAAACCTACAAAGTGTTCCACGCACAGCACGAGCTTTCAAAGGGTTGCAAAAACAATATATATCTATTTCCAGGGAATACTACGATAGATGACGCGCACAATTTTGGTTTGTATAATTTATTTTCGAATTGCAAGTTAATTTGTAATTAGTTTAAACTTAAATACATACGTTAAAATATTACACACAAATGAATTCAATATGATTTTCCCTCACTTTGTTGTATATCGAATACGAGGCGAAGAAATTTTGGTTTAAAATAGGTTTGTAAATTAAGTTTTCTTGATATTTCATTAAAAAAAACAAAAAACTAAAGAATTAAGTTGGTTTTTTTGCTGTTTTCTTTTTTTTTTTTTTTTGTTTTGTTTTTGCTCTTTCTCATTCCTTCCGGTTAATACATAGAATTATTGCGCGCAGAGATACTATAATATATACTTATATATGCTCTCATATACATACATACATTACAGCGAAATATGTATACATATTTTTGTTTTTTATAATTATAGTAGTTCATTATAATAAACAGAAAACCGGCTGTTCTTGCACAGCGCAGAAATCACACACATTAGGCTTAAGTGTAAATTGTGGCTACATTTACAAAACACACACACGCAGCACATCGGGCACAGGCATTACATCTTATTCAAATATATTTTGACATACTCCCGATGCGTTGCGCCTAATCTACCTTGACAACGCTATAGATCTTTCGTATGAACCAGAAGCACGCAAAGAAACCAATTGTGCCGGTTAGCAAGAAGAAGAGAAATACCATAATTGCCGTATAGCCAAAGTACAAAAACGTCGAGGCACTGTCCTTAATCGATAGCTTTGTCACAAAGTAATGACAGCAGTAGATAAACAAATAGACGGCGGTAAATCCTGATGTTAGGAACGATCGCCACCACCAATGATAGTCCTCGGCACATAAATGGAAATAGCACAGCAAAATTGTTGTCTCCGAACAGGTTATGACCAGAATGAGGAACACCAGGAAGAGGAATCCAAACATATAGTACATCTGATTTGACCACAGTGAGCTTAGGATGAAGAACAACTGAATGAAGATGCAGCCAAATGGCAGAACGCCGCCCATAACAATGCCAGGAATGGGTTGTGTGTAAATTGACTGATCGGGTATCTGGCGAGGAATTTGATTGGTGCGCACGGGATGCTCCAGGGCCTGTAAGTTCAAAAGAGTGTTATAAGTACCATGTACCATTTAACATATCTTTGCCAACTTACGCGCTTGCGGAAACCAAAGTATGCACCAACAAATGTCAACGGAACGGAAACTCCAAACCACAAAGCAAGCAGTGCAATCAAAGTACTAAACGGCACGGCGCCGGAGCTGCTCTCGCCCCACAGTACGAGATTCATAACAAAGAATAGCGAAAAGACGACACTGCAGGGAAGAGGAGATACATTATAGATATAGATACAATTTGTTGGAGTCACCAAACTCTTACCCAGGGCACACGATCGATGTAAGAATAACGTTACTCTTCCATTTCACACCACCGAAGCTCTTATAGATGCGTGCCGAGACATATCCAGCTGGAGTGCCCAGCGATACAAACAACACCATGGAACAGGTCATCAAAGCGCCACGATTTGCGGGCGACAAAAAGCCCAGGCAGGCAAAGGCCAAGGTAACCATTGACATGACCAAAACCTGCACACCAGATCCGAGGAAAACAGACAGCAGCATTCCCTTGCGTGGTGGCCTAAAGACATCTCCATGAACCAGCTTCCAGCCGAACTCCTCCTGCGCATCCTCTCCACTGTCCATTTGATTGTAGCGTGCAATATCTTTATGCAGTGTACGCAACATTATCATGGCCACCATGCCGCTCAAGAACAACACAATCACAAGGGAATTGAGGATGGAAAACCATTGAATGTTTGTATGGGGCATAGACTCCAAAATATAATCCCAACGTGAAGACCATTTCACTTCATTATTCTGAACGAATTTGACGCTGTAGGTGTAAATAATGGTCTGGACTTCGCCACTTTTCAGTGAGCTCTCCTGTATGGCCAGTGGCTCGGTAGCCATGCAGTTTGGCGCTTTGAAATCGCCTTGATTGACAGATTTGGGTGTTACTTTAACTGAAATGATGCGACCGCTGCTACCACCGAATCCCATGCCCCATTCTTCACGGGCTCCACTATGATAGGTTATCTCGAGATCGACATGATTGAAGGGATAATAGTGCTGTGGTCGATTGTATATCGAGTTGATGGGACAACCCTCACCGTCAGTGCGTACCAAGCAGCCCATTGGAAAACCGATACTACAATATTGCTTTCCGGTCTCCAGCTTATAACACCAAGTCACAGGCATGTTATCCACAATCCAATGGTGTTGATAATTCAAACTAATTCCCTTTTTCAAGACCATCATTCGGCGATCGCTATCCGCATCGCCGCCGGTGTATTTCTTCTGACAAGCCTGTGAATACGTTGAAATATTTAAATAAGAGCTAACTATATATAGCATATCATATATGTTACATACCACAGCACATTCCACCTCTTCCATAAATTGAATTTTGTACGGACCAGGACGTATGCGTTCGCCAAACACAACCTGTCCAAGGTTTTCAACTGGAGAGTTTTCCTCTTTGCCAAGACAGAAATCAAAGTGATGGTACTCATAGGGTATAACCGACTCCTCGGTGTTTAATCGATTGACGTATAAAATGACATCAGACTGTAATAAAGAAATATTTGCGGTTTTTGGTAATGATTAATAAGGTTCATGCTTGACTTATATAAAGCAACTTAAACCTTAATCTTAACAAATTGATTTCTAATTGACCATATCATGATTACGTTGACAAACTTCTTTGGTTAGACATTAGACAGCCACGAGTACTGCTGCGTGGCTGCCTTGTAATGGATATGTAAACACATTATTAGATATAGGCATACTTCTAACAAACTATTCTTTAAAGAGACCCTACATTAATGGGGCTAGTATTAAGCATTGAGCTATTTGCACTATGAAAAGAAATAACAACGTACATAAGGCGATCTCTGGGTATGATAAACTACTTTATGTACAAATTTTAAAAAGTACGAGATATAAAGACGACGATCGACGTCAGCATGCCAGCTAAGTAAGCAAGAGAAACATTTTTTTTGAACTATGTAGTGAGTACACATACACACATAGATACCGGGGTACATGTGTCTAAACGCAAATACCATGATAGAAACACTCATAGGGTTCTTATCATTGTTACCGATGCGGCGAATGGAAGTAGCATACGATACATCCAACAATGCAATAGGCCATGGGCAATTTAGCGATAATAAACACGACACAACACTCACACACACGCACAGACATACCTTACACGTAGTTGAGACATCCGTTTTCTTGCAAAAGTTAACCGGTGCCAGACCGGGCAGATAGAAGGCTTCGCTGACCGTCAACGTAAGCACCAGCCAGATCAGCATCCTTATACCCATGGAGCGACAATACCCTGACGGTATCATGCTGGTTGGTTGGTTAGTTCGTTTATTGACACAACAGAGTCACACAATTTCAATCACAATCAAGTGAATGATGTATGGGCCCGTGACTTTCACTGAATTCAGCAGGTAGCAGTCGAGCGCAGTCGTACCACTACGTTGCTAACTTTAACAAGAAATGGGACGTTCACGCAGAATTTCGATATTGTCTTTCCAAATCGAAGCTCTACTTTATTTGTCGTCTAGTTACTGTTTTTTCGATTTGTTTCTGACTGACAAACGTCAGCACTATAGAAGTGCAAAATTGGCGTTGCCACCTAAGCTGCCAACCTGAGCAACTGTTACAGGGTTGCTGTGACAACAGTATTAATTTTTATTGAAAAATATTTGTCATACATAACTTGCATGTAAAATCATTTTGAATATGTACAAAAATATGTATTGACATAATTTCGTTGGCGTAAAATACAAGTAAATTAAATTGTTTTAATTTTATTGTTTTTATTGGTTATACTTTCTAACTTCAAACACAACTGACATCTCTGTCTTTAATGGTGGGTTGCCAACGTCTGCAAAGAACGACGCGCAGCAGTTTTCCATGTGGAGTCGAAAATTCTTTAGAACCGGCCCGCTTCAGTTTCATTTTCAATTCACGTTTTGTCTCGAACTGAAAAATTATTTGGAATTAATTGCAACTTGACTATCCTATAATATTAACAACTTGAAGGCAGTAGTATTGTCTCACGTTTTTGACAGCTCGACAGCCGAATAGCAACACACTGTATCAAGCAACACGCAGACAAAGGGAAAGAGAATATACCGCACAGTGAGTGTAGAGTTAATAAAGACAGGAAAATTTTGCAACACCTCAAGTATTGGCTAATGTCTTGAACGCATTGGTAAAGTTTTAAAACCATTTCATTAATTTGGCAACTTTTCCATTTTGTCTAAATTTTGCATACACATACAAGTATATAGAAAGCTTGTCGATTACGAAAAATTGTACACACACATCCCCGCCCTAACAACAACTACATCTACTTGAAATTGAAAGTAAAAAAGCGCAAAAATGACTGCAGACATAACACGGCAATTGATTGCTATTTTGGAGAAGACCGTTTCGCCAGGTGAGTGTTGAAAGATCCTTTAATGGAATGCTTGTATATGTGTACATATGTGCATATATTCATTTGAGGCAGACACCTATTAAAAGCATCAAAGTTCAGTTGCTCAGGGCCAACCAGAAAGCCATTTTGTTATAAGCTTCAACGCGTCGCAACGTCGACGACGGCGGCGGTGGCGGCAGTGACGCGTATGTTGCGCAGGGTTGCAACGCAACATAGAGTATGCTTGGTTGCTAGGGGCACACACACAAGCGCACAATATCCAAATGTATGTACGCATATGCAACATGCATAAATATGAAAATTGTACATACATTTGTATGTATGGGAATGTACATATGTATTTCTGAACATATCTACATGCATTTGCAAACGGTTGAGCAACGACTTTGTAAAGGATTTCTCATCATCCCTAACCTCACATTTGTACACCCCCTCCCGTTCTATAGATAAAAATGAACTGCTCTCTGCAAAGAACTTCCTGGAACAGGCGGCGGCCAGCAATCTACCGGAATTTCTTAAAGCGTTATCAAAAATACTTGTCGATACAACAAACAGCGCCGTGGCGCGCATGGCAGCTGGTCTCCAATTGAAGAACCACTTGACAAGCAAGGATGAAAAGATCAGTGAACAATATCAGGAGCGATGGCATCAATTTCCGGCAGACACTCGAGAGCTGATAAAGAATAACGTAAGTTATTTATTAAAATTTTAAATTGGTCATGTAATAATTATATTTATTTTTACAGATCCTTGCAGCTTTGGGCACTGAAAACACGCGACCATCTTGTGCTGCTCAGTGCGTTGCCTATGTTGCAGTCATTGAGTTACCCATCGGTCGTTGGGGCATATTGATACAGACGCTTGTCAATAAAGTCGTCCATGAGGGATCTAGCGAAACGCACCGTGAAGCTGCACTTGAAGCGATTGGCTACATTTGCCAGGATATCCGTTATGGTGTTCTGGAGAATCAGTCCAACCAGGTGCTAACGGCAATCATTCATGGAATGCGAAAACAGGAGCCAAGCAATCATGTTCGCCTCGCTGCCACGACTGCTTTGCATAACTCACTGGAATTTACCAAGGCCAACTTCGAGAAGGATATGGAGCGTAACTTCATAATGGAAGTGGTCTGTGAAGCTACTCAGTGCACAGACACACAAATTTGTGTAGCAGCTCTGCAGTGTTTGGTGAAAATAATGTCGCTTTACTACCAATTTATGGAACCCTACATGGCCCAAGCACTGTTTCCCATCACCTTGGAGGCCATGAAGTCAGATAACGATGCTATTGGCCTGCAGGGTATTGAGTTCTGGTCCAACGTCAGCGATGAGGAAATTGATCTTGCCATCGAGAGCCAAGAAGCAACAGATCAGGGAAGAGCGCCGCAACGTGTATCCAAGCATTATGCACGTGGTGCTCTTCAGTTCTTGACGCCAGTGCTGGTGGAGAAGCTAACCAAACAGGACGAATGCGATGATGAGGACACATGGAGCCCGGCCAAGGCTGCTTCAGTTTGTCTGATGCTTTTGGCCACATGCTGCGAAGATGAAATTGTACCACATGTACTACCATTCATAAAGGACAACATTGAATCGCCCAATTGGCGCTATCGTGACGCTGCCGTCATGACCTTTGGCTCGGTGCTGAACGGCTTGGAGACCAACACGTTGAAGCCGCTCGTTGAGCAGGCCATGCCCACGCTCATTCGTCTGATGTACGATTCTAGCGTCATAGTGCGAGATACCACAGCCTGGACCTTTGGCCGCATTTGCGATGTAAGTGAATAAGAAAATTGCAGTCAAGGGATCGCTTAAGTAACCTTATATTATTAATTACAGATCATACCAGAAGCAGCGATAAATAAGACCTATTTGCAAACACTTCTTGAGTGTTTTGTCAAGAGCCTCAAATCGGAGCCCCGTGTTGCCGCCAACGTTTGCTGGGCATTCATTGGTCTCTCGGAGGCGGCCTATGAAGCTGCCATTACCAACGAGGGCGACACACCCGAGACATATGCCCTTTCACCGTACTTTGAGATTATAATTACACAGCTTCTGGAAGCCACAGATCGTTCAGATGGCGCTCAAGCCAACTTGCGTGGTGCAGCCTATGAGGCGCTAATGGATATGATTAAGAACTCTCCATTGGATTGTTACCTGGTCGTACAGCGTACAACGATTGTCATCTTGGAGCGTCTTAACCAGGTCATGCAGATGGAGACGCACATTAGCAATCACAGCGATCGTCATCAATTCAATGATCTGCAGTCTCTCTTGTGTGCTACCCTGCAGAGCGTCTTGCGAAAGGTTCGCGAAGAGGATGCACCACAAATTTCGGACGCAATCATGACAGCTCTGCTGACCATGTTCAGCTCGAGTGCAGGCAAGTCCGGTGGTGTACAAGAGGATGCCTTTTTGGCCGTCTCCACGCTGGTCGAGCTGCTGGGCATGCAGTTTGTTAAGTACATGCCGGCTTTCAAAGGCTTCCTCATCATGGGACTTAAGAATCACCAGGAGTACCAGGTTTGCTGTGCTTCCGTTGGACTTACCGGTGACATTTGCCGCGCATTGAAGCACCTGATGGTGCCCTATTGCGATGAGATTATGTCAGTGCTAATGACCGATCTGGCCGAGCCGAATCTGCATCGCAGTGTTAAGCCACAAATCTTGTCGGCTTTTGGAGACATGGCTCTGAGCATAGGCAGCGATTTTCTAAAATATTTAAATGTTGTTCTTGACATGCTGCGTGCTGCCTCCGACTTGCAGGTAAGAAGAGATAACTAAACTTTTCATAAAGGAATTTTGCTAATGTTTTTTTTTACTGTTATTCAACAGGTTGATCCTACAAGCCTGGACATGAGCGAATATATCCATGAGCTGCGCGAGAGCGTGCTGGAAGCTTACACCGGCATCATTCAGGGCCTTAAGGGTATTGAACAAACGGCCAATAATGATGTCTATCACATCGAGCCGCATCTAATGCACATCATTGGATTCATTAAGCGCATCGCTCAAGAAGGTGAAGTCTCCGACTCGATGATGGCCAGTGCCGCCGGCGTCATTGGGGATCTATGCACCTCATTCGGTCCCCGCCTCTATCCCATACTGGATGACGTGATCATTACACAATTTTTGGCCGATGGCAAACGTTCGAAGGGTCAACGCACCAAAATGCTATGCACCTGGGCTGCTAAGGAGATCAAGAAGATTAACAGCCAGGTCATAGCTCACTAAAAACAAAAAAAAAAAAAAAAAACAAACAAATTTCTTTTTAATTATAAATTAAAGTCCCATCCTAATACATGTACGCAGCTAACTGGTAAGTAGAAAGTTTTTAAGAACATTTTTCTATATTTTCATATGCAAAAAATTCAAAAATTTAATTGTTTTTTGTATTTACACATTTTCTTTTTGCAGTCCAGTCCGAATAATAATAAAAACAAATGTACTATCTGCAAGATTGTTTGTCCGATTTTCAGTTGCTGTGCAACAACACATATATAAGATAAAATGTTGTTTATAAATTTAATTGTAAGTTAAATCCAGCTATGATTACATAATATTTATATTGTTATTTTCGTGTGAAAACATTATTAGTAAATTCGACATTTCCTAAGAGGCGTATCAAAACAATTCGCAATTAATCACACAAATATATATACACTATTTTTTTTTCTATACTTAATTTCACACAAAAAAGAAAAACACAAAATTATGTGTACATCTTCGAGCTTTTAATTTAAGTCTTAAATCGGTTACAAAAATTATGACAACATACAAAATCCTATACACTGCAAAAGAGAACTCATTTCAAAATACAGCAATATAAGATAAAAACCTATCGTACAGCTGCTAAAATAGTTTAACAAATATTGAAACATTGTAATTGGGTTGACAAATTGATGGAAATATGAGAATATGTGAGCAGAGACACGAATGTGTGTTTTCAGTTGCGATTGTGTGAGCTTAGGTGTGCGTGTGCGTGTGGATGTGTGTGAATGAGTGTGTGTGTGTGAGAGAGAAACTAAGAATGAACAAGAATTGAAAGAATATATAGCATCTTACGTGAATCGTATGAATGAGAAATACTATATGGGAGTAATAGATTTAAGTCTGATAACTTGTCGATCTAGGGTCTTTCCATACCTTTCCAGAAAAATTCCTTTACAAAAAAAAAAAACTACCTACTAACACCCCGTCATCTATTTTGTAGTGTGAATCTGTGGTATGCGGTGTGTGTGCGTGTGTGGATGTCGAAAAGAACTGGAAATAATATGGAATATATGAAGTACTATTTTGAGAGACAGACCCACTGTGCACTGTGTCCTCATATATATGGAACTTCATTTGCGCGCATGTGTGGCGTGAGTTGTGTGATATTACTAAATGTAAGTTTTTTTTTTTGTCTAATCTAAGCATAAATTAAATGAATGTAAACAATGTCAAGTCGAAATATGCACAATAGACATACATATACAGAATCTATGAAAAATTTGTAAACGCCAAAAAGATTTTAAACGGAAGAAACAACAAAAAAAAACACCAAGAAAATTATCAAAAAAGGAATTGCAATACAAAATGTGTTTTACGTTAAAATAATAATAATTATCATGTATACCTAGAGAATCCATAAGAAATATGTTCAAATACAAAGAACTCCCATCGACCCAACCACATCATTTGAAAAACGGACCAGGGTACCCAACGTACTTGACATGCATACAACATACAAACATAATACAAAAAGACATATATGTTAAGGACAGAACTAGACCATGGTTGCTTATTAAAGATTAGAGACAATTTCTTTTATATATATTTACGTAAATCGAATTCTTACAAACCGATTCCAAACATTGCAAATATGAATCAAAGTCGAAACTGAAACCGTTTAAAATCTTTTGACGTTTCTGAAACGCTGTGCGAATGAATCAATGAATTGTAACTAGAAAACTAATTCAATCATTTCGTTATTGTTTAAGTGCAAAAAAAAAAAATAATAATAATAATTTTTTTAAGAGATATCAAAAAGAACAAATACCATTTCAAAGGTTTTCCCATCAAATGAAAACTTCTTTGGTGCAATTGCCGCCGCTAAAAACATGACATAATCATAGTATTTTCTAGCCGTCCAACGCTTCAAAATCTGATTTATGTTTCGAATCGAACATAATAATAATTATTACTTTTGCGAGAACATTGAACTGGTAATTGTTGATACTATTACATATAATTTTCACTTGAATTGTCAAATACGAATTAGATTATTTTATCTCTAGCTTTGAGTGATGAAATTGATTATGGTGATAATGATGATGATGATGATGATGATGATGTATGATGTGTGTCTGCTGCCGGATAACGTCTATAAGAATAATTGGAGATTTGTGGCTGTGTTATGCGAAAGTAAGTTGCATAAAAAAAACTACATTCTATATACATATATATATATACATATAAATATACATACTTATTTAGCACAATACGAAATTAGTTGATATGATAAACTAAAACTGATAATTAATTCTTTCTTTCTTTCGTCATCTTTTCTGACCAGTCTTTCAGGTGTGTTTGGATGATGGATGATAAGAGTGAAACTTGGTTGGATGGTTGAGAAAGGATACTTGTGGTGCTTGCTTGTGTATGATGATGATGATGATGATGATGACAATTGGTTCATAATTGTGAAATTTGTGTGTCGTGAGTTTGAGACGAATATGAATACCGAATGAAAACCAAATGAAACTTTTGAAAGATGTCATCGCTGCATTCATTTCATAGTTTTATTTATGCATATATCTACTATATACATATATTGTAAGCGAAATCTGTATATTTTTTGAGTGAGAGCTAGACTGTGACTGAGACAGAGAGATATTTATGCGTGTTTGTATCATTCCAGACTTTAAACTAAAAAGAAGAAAAAAATTATAAAAAAAAAAAAACAGAAAAAAAACCCTACCAATTATGTGTGGTCTGTCTGATTGTAACATTCTAGTGTCAATCAAGAAAAGTCAACATTAATGTATGTAATATTAAGATAGATTGATTACGAAATTGAGTTTGAAATAAAATCTCGTGAGAATGATTTAATAAGCATAGTCGTCCGTTTTAAATGGTAAACTCCAGCTGTGATGATGATGTGTACTACTATGAGTGTAATTGATTGATTGATGGATGAAATTTCCTTGCGATCGTGCGTCTTATATACATATATAGAGATCGTGTATTGATCGATTGAGCAAAGCACCCCGCGCGGCTGACAGCCAATGAAAGAAACGGCATAAGGAAATTATTTTTTTAAGGCATGTGTATAATATAAACAACGATTTTAAAGTGAAATAACTAAAATAACATGGAACCGAACAAAACATACATAAATATATAGTACTGATTTTATACTGAGAACTGAGACTTCTGCCTATACGCAATACGCAATACGCAATACAAGCAAATACTTACCTAGACAGCAACTACATAAGGACTTTGAATAATTACTTTACGCGGGACGTACCAAAACAAACGAATAAACGAAACAAAACAAAACATAAACAATTACTAAACTAACCGAGGAATAAACTAGTAAAATTTACTAAAAACTTGTACAAACTTTCGTACATACATATAAAGTATAAACAAATCATAATTATAACTAAATTGGTAATGCCGACGCGCGGTGCTCTAGCCCAAATTACTTAGAATCTTAGTTCAATTTTGATGTATGAAGTTTATGCTTAGATGTAAAGAGAGAGAGAGAGAGCGAGAGCGAGAGAGGTCGGGTGAATGTATGTCTAAAAAGAAAAACCAAATTTCATTTGCCTCACCCCCCCAATAGATGAGAATCCTATTTTTTCCCCCTATGCTCTAAGTGTTCTCTATAAGTATGTAAAAACAAAGAAAAAACAAAAACAAAGTCCGAGTTAAATGTTTAAAAATAATGATGTATGACTGATAGTTTGTACGCGATGATGATGATGATGATGATAAGCAAATGTAATTATGATGTGTGCAAGGAAAAATGAATAAAAGTATTTTGAATGCAAGTAAAAAAAAAGGTATTGTCTTTTATTAACTATCTACTACCATCACAATGAAAGGGAAAGGGGTTTTACAACTTTGGGCTTATCGAGAGCGTAAGAACTCCGTCTTCTTGAAGCTGGCGCAGCTCTGCGGGCTGCAGATTGAGTTCATCGAGAAAGAATTTCTCTGCACTATCCGGACTTTTGCGTAATTCACCAGGTGTACGGCTCAAACGAGGCGCTGGACGAGGTGCTAAGATATTGCCCATGCGTTCAAACGAATCCCGCAACATATTATGATCGTGTTTCTGCACATCTTGCCAATCGATAACGGGATAAACGCATGCGTCCACATCTTCAAATATGACAGACCATTCGGCTTGAGTTTTCGTTAGAAACTTTTCCGTCAGCAGCTTCCTGCCCAGCTGCTGTTGCTCCTCCTCACCGTACTGCGTGAGGTCCTGCGGTAATTCCAAACGGTTTTTAACAATCTCAAAAAACTGTGGCTCCAATGCTGCCACAGACATGTACAGTCCATCCTTAGTTTTATATGTATCATAGAAGTAGGCACCACCATCGAGCAGACTTGTTCCTCTCGCTTGACTCTCATGCCAAATGTTTAGATTTCTGGACATAAACAACCAGCTGGCAACGTAGGCGGCACCGTCGACCATAGCTGCATCCACAATCTGCCCGCGACCAGAGTTATGGCGTTCCAAGAGGGCCAAGCATATACCCAGGGCACACATAACGCTGCCACCTGCAAAGTCCGCTAAGAGATTGATGGGAGCCGTTGGTTTCTCATGTTGACGCCCCAGCATGGAAAGTACTCCGGAAATTGCTGCATAGTTGAGATCATGACCAGCTCGCGGTGCTAGGCGACCATGCTGACCAAATCCCGTAAGTCGTGCATAAATCAGTCGAGGGTTTTCTTTGCATAGCTCTTTGGGACCTAAGTTCAAATTTTCCATAACCCCAGGTCGAAAGGGTTCAACGATCACGTCGTATTTTCGTGAAAGTTTTCGCACAATCTGCTGACCTTCTGGCCTTTTAAGATTGACGGCCAATGTACGCTTTCCATGATGTAAAACATCCAAGGGATTATCGAGCACCTGTTGATGTACAAATACATATGCAAATGGGTACATTCCGTGGGTACAAAAGTTATTTGATCGTTCCAATGTTTATATTTACCTTATCGATACGAGTTACACTGGCCCCAAAATCAGCAAGAATTTTGCCGCATAAGGGACCGGGTGCCAGACCCACAAATTCCAAAACTTTGATACCCTTTAGAGGCATAGGTATGCATTAATTACAACGGGGCTTCGAACAAAAACATTATCTGCAGTTTATTGGTTTTCAAAGATTATTTGTAGTCATAAATATCGATTATGCAAAAACGATGCCGATAAGCCATTGTTGTTCAAGTAAGAATCTCGTTGAAATAATCGATACATTCGATATTCAAATAGAAGCGTTAACAGCTGTTGCTCTCACTACGCTTGGTCACACTTGGCAATTTCTGCAAAAAGCCAAACAACAAATGCCGACAAAGCGGTAAATATGGAATATTTATAAACAAATCATTATGTTGGAAATAATTTAAGCAATTATATTAATAAGTTATTGTCTTGGCACTAATAAAAGATGTCTATGAATCCCAGAGCATGGCGCAAGTTGGTAAAGAAGCAGCAAAGACAACGCAGACGGCAAAAACATGCGAAAGAGCGTGACAAAAAGGAGTCGGACGAGCAGAGCGCCCGAGAAGCGGATCCGGAGTATCAAATGTGGATTAAACAGCAGGCAGAACTGAAGGAATTTCAACGACAGGCTGCCGAGCGCTTGCATCAGGATGAGGAGGAGGCTTGGCTGCGCCGCGAGGCGCTGGCGCAGCGTCAGTTCCAGCTAGATGCAGCGAAACGCAAGCAGGAAGAGGCTGAAGTGGAACGCTTGCGTGCACAACAAGCCGCGGAGTTGGCGGCCCTGCAGCAGGTGCAGCGTCGCCGGCAAGAAGAGACTAAAAGACTGAACGAGCAGGCTGCAGCTGAGTTTGAGGCAATGATGCAGCGCATGCAGGAATATATGGACAACAGTGCTAGCCGCACACCACCCGCCGAACTGCATCGCATGGTTGAAACTCATCCCGGTGAACGCCTTTGCGAGTTTTTCACGCGCACCAATTGCTGCCGCTTTGGCCATAGTTGCACATTCAATCATAGGCGTCCCATGCTCTCAAAGATTCTATTAATACGCCATTTCTTTACACATCCCTTGCTGCAAGTGGACGATAATAGGGGAACGGAATATGCCAGTGGAGATGAACAGCTGGAGATGTCGGAGCTTGATTTGCGCGCCGACTTCGATGAGTTCTTCAAAGATGTAACCGTTGAGCTAGAGAAATTCGGCAAGATTATCAACTTTCGCACGGTTCGTAATACACTGCCCCATCTGCGTGGCCACGTCTTTGTGGAGTACGAACAGGAGAGGTTAGTTTTTGCATATACAATTTTATATACAATAATTCTTGATAATTAATTATGCATTTTTAGATACGCCCTGCGTGCCTTCGTCAATCTGCAGGGCCGCTTCTATGCCTCGCGACGCCTCAATGTGGAGTTCTCCAATCTAACCAAATGGCGCGGCGCTGTTTGCGGTACGTGAACCGCTTGCCAAGAGCTGTATCCTTTGCTAATCAAAAACAAACTATAAATAACTATAGTATAGATAGTAGTAGATGCGGGGTACTCATGTTAGTTAGTTAATAACTTGGATATACTGTCTGTGTAGACTGAGTTATTTCTTGCTTCCATGAGTACTCCCTGATTATTAGCTTCTTCTTCCACTTGTTGCTTCTTCAAGGTTTGTCCTTAACACGCAAATGCCCTAAGGGTTACAGCTGTGGTTATTTGCATCTATTCCGTAATCCACGAAATCTGTTTAACGCCAACCTGGAGAGTCATAGCACGCCAGCAAGTGCGCGAGTTGCTAGCCAGACTCTTACAGATAGAACGCCCAGGTAAGGATCGTGGCAGTAAAAAACACTTAGGAATGGAATGATGATTCTCCTCCCCTACAGCTGGAACGACAATGAGCGACAGTCACGCAACTGGCGCTGGTCCGAGAGTCCTGAACCGCAATCGCAGCGCAACGAAGCGCGCAGATCTAGCAGCAAATCTTGGGGGCGAGAGACGAGACGGGATAAGTCCAGACGTAAACGCAGTCGGAGTCGCAGTCGCAGCCCACATAGAGCAGCTGGCAAACCTAGTCAGAGTCGCAGTTCAAGCCGAAGTCGAAGACGTAGTACAAGCAAAAGTGAGAGAACGAGCCGAGGTAGCAGCTCAAGCCGAACCCGAAGTCGGAGCCGCAGGCGCAGTCGCAGCCGAAGTCGAAAGGAAATCAAAAGACGCCGTCAAAGTCGCAGCAGTCCAGTTCTCAATCTTCTCCAGCGTGCTGAACTAAAGCCAAGTCTGGTTTAATTATTTGTTTTTGTTTTTTTTAATGGGTTTTTACAACATTTTATTCAATCTCTTTGTTCTGGAACGGCATATAGAATGGTTTGGAAGAGATTTAAAGGCTGAGCGAAATTCCAGTAAATACTTAACGATTTTCGTTTTAAATCTTGTTTATATAAATACAATTTTCAAGGGGTGTGTCGTGCAAAAAAAAAAAAATTTGGCAGTTTCGAAATTGTGATAGAATTCGCGAATTTCGGTGCTAGGTGCTAAACATCTGTTTGAAGGGGAATCGAGTGTGTTGAGGGGGGTGGGTGGTGGTGTGGGGGGACATTATAAATTCTAAAGTCTATTTGTCTTGCTTTCGTCGTACAGTAAACATTAAACAAAATTATTTAAAAACTCATTTAGGGAGTATTATAATAAAGTAGCTTTAAAATTACACAAAAAATACGCGAAGCGCTCTAGATCTTCTTATAGACGAATGCCGGGATTTGTGGCGGCCACATAGCGCAGGAGCTCCTCGTTGTCCTCACAGATAACGGGCTTCTCGTGGTAGCAGGCAACATCGTGCCATGCAATGCCATCGTTGTACACGTTGTTCAACACGGACAGACACTGTTCCTTGGTCTGATTGATGTCGTATTCAGCGTTGTCGGGCTGTGGACGCTTCTTGTGACCGGTCTGCGACCAGGGATTGTAGCCCCAACCCTGTGGAATGCGGTTGGTGGCCTGGATCTTCTCGCGGGTTGCGGACCAGAACCAACCGTACACATGCTTGGGCTCCAGATCGGGACGGTTCTCGCAGCCAGCGAAATCGCAAATGCGACCGGCGGTCCAGATGTAGGGCACATCGTTCTGCTGGATGACACGGAAGATTAGGTTGTTCTTCTCTTGGGTCTCCAAAGCGACCAGATCCATGCAGTATTCGCGGCAGAGATTACGGCCATCCAACCAGTCGACCTTCCTGTTGGCCAGAGCAGGCACGTGGGTGCTTAGGAACATGTTTTTGCCGCGGTAGGAGAACTCCTTGGGGCCTGTAAAGGAGGAACAGAGAAACGGGAGTACATATTTAGTTGGGTTGTCCAAGCAGGTTTCACCTAGCCTATTAATGAGATCTACAGCCTTGGTAGTGTTTAGTAGTAGGTGTGACCACTCAGCCGGTTGCTAACCCTGCGATGCATACTGCGATCTCTCTGGTGTGTCTGTCTGTCATGATTGGCAAAACATGCCACGGATGCTTACACAACTTCCCCCACTGTTCATTGCGCAACCCGTGCAGCAATTTATGCATCATGCTGCTGTTGCTGCTGCTGCTGTTCTGCTGTTGAGCTCCTCCGATGCTGCCGCCGCAGCGTCTGCCGCTTTCCTTTGTCTGTGTGTCAAAAGGTTTTTCATTTGCCAAACAAAAACTTGACTAAGCCAACAATGGAATACCTCCCTACCCTGATGCCCCACCCCACCCCACTCCACCCAACACACAGCGCACAAAGTGGGGCTCCATCGGCGCCTCGACTCCTCGGCAAACAAACATAACGAAACTTGTTTCACATCGCTGCCTCGGCTACTGCACGCTGCATCAGCTTCCATTTGATTAGCTACGCGCGTGTGTGTGTGTGTGTGTCAGTGTGTTTTTTCTTCGTTTCAGTTTCTGTTTTTGTTAACACGCCCGCCTGTGCCACGCCCCTTGTTGCCACCGTTGGCGGCACGCGTCATTAGCCGCGCTTTAAGCCGCTTTAAAGCTGCCAGCACAGTTGCCACTGCCGTCGCGCCGTCACTTTTGCAATTGCCTTTGCCTCATTCATTCGTCGCTACGCTGGCTCTCTCCCCCAATCCCCAATCCCCATCGCCATCATCTTATCTACTTCACGTCAAATCAGCTTAAGTCTAACATAATGACCTTATTTGCCATTGTTTGCACATTATTATTATTTTTGCCGATGCTGCTGCTGCTGCTGCCAGCTGTCTGCGGCAATTTCCTCACTTTGCGGGTCAAGGCAATAAAAATGCGCGCGTCACATTAGCGCGCGCATTAACCTCACTTTCTTTCGTTCAGTTTTTTTTCTCTCTGTGCAACGATGCAACAACAACTGCAACGGCGAAAAAACCCTGCAATTGCATCACTTCCCAAACTAGTTGAACAGAAAAAACCAAACAAAACAAAACAAAAAAAAAAAACAAGATACATATCTAAATGAGCTGCACACACGGCACAGAATCTTAATCTCAGCTTGCGGATTGGGCTTAGAAAATCCGTTTTTTTATTTTAAATGGAAATTAATAAGCAAGCGCACAAGCGATCGCATGCCTCGACGCTGTTATTAACGGCCCGTCGTCGTCGTCGTCGTCGTCGTCTATAGCCAGTAATTAAGTTTTGAATAGTTAATTAGTTTATTTAAACTTAATGCTGCGCTTGTATAACTGGAAACATTTCTAAAAGATGAAAGATCTAAGCCACATTAACGGCTTCAAACTGGCTATGCAACTTTGTGTGCCGTCACGTTGTGACGTTGTCCAAAAAAACAACTTGCATTTTTTAACTGCAAACGGGATGTCTACGCTGCTTGTATCTGTGTGTGTGTGTGTGTGTGTGCATGCCTAATTAGTACTAACTGCAATGTGTTCATTAGTGTACCGGATATGCAGTGATGACGCTATTGTTTGAATTTTAAACGCTTTAACTGCAGCATTTTCGCAATATTTCGTTTGCGCGCAATGACTTGCAACCTTAAGGCGGTTAAATAGTTGGTCACCAGAGCTTAAGCGAGGTGGCAACGCTGCAGGATGCACAGCATACAATGCGCAGGCTCCTTCGACTAGATGGCAATGCTCTAACGAAAACAAAAATGTAAGTGAATACATTGCACAATGCAAGTGCATACCGTGCGTGGGCCCCCCCAACTACTGCGACTAGATGGCAACGCTCTAACGTAAGCAAAGAAAGCGTGTGGGCGACATTTTGAAAACGAAAAAAAATTAAAAATGCAAGTGAAAAAAATTACAAACATTGCGACCGCCGCGATCACGTCAGCGACCTTCTAGCATATCGCAATTATATGTAGATAATGAGTATACAAGATAGGTATGTATACAAATTATACATATATTGTTGTGTTTACACCCACACGTCGCATTGCCAAACAATTTCAAGTGCAAACTTGGCAACAAACCGTTTAATGGATGCGCGCACTATTTGATATGCTCCTAACGTTTAACACTTTTACTTTTTGTCACAGCGAAAACCCCAACGCGCACCGTTAAGGTTGAAATATTTATAAACAAACAAGGTATTAATAGCCGCTTGCGGCGGTTGGAATACTTACGGCTAGCGCACTTGGCGGGCACGGGCAGTGAGAGGAAGCGTCCCGGCTTGGTCGCTGTTGTTGTTGTGGTTCTGCCCTTTTGGGCGTCGGCGCAGGCCGCCACCAGGCAGAAAGTCGCTAATGCCAGAGTGACTTTCATCTGCAAGAAGAAGAAGCGAAGGAGAAAAGGGTGAATTATAGTAAGTAAGTAAAGTAAGTTTCAATAATATCAATTCGATCAAATACAACTTCAATACGTTTGCAGACTCCACTGTGCGTGCGTGCGTGCGTCTGTTTATCGAAGATGTAACTTGGCTCGCGCGTTGTTTTTATGTCAAGGATGCTTTGGTGCCAAGCAACCGGTTGCCCCGAGGCGTTTCGCGTCGCAGCAGCGGCCACTGACACACTGCCTCAGTGACAGCGGCAGCGGCGTCGGCAGCGACGTCGACACTTGAGACTTTAATTTTATTGTAGCTTAGCAGCGAGACAACGTGATCGGCAGCAGCAGCAGCAGCAGCATCGGCAGCGGCAGCGACAGCGACAGCATTCGCATCGTCACATTATTCATAAATAAAAATTCATTTAGCATCTGCAGCAAACATGTTGATTACACAAGTCACAGACCAGACCAGACCTGGCCGAGACCAGCCAGACGTGGCCAGATTCGTTGGCTCTTGCTTGTTGCCTGACCTTAACTGGTTTTATTGACTTTTGTCTCGCCTGCTTTTCGCCTTGCCTGCCTGCCTGCCTGCCTGCCTGGCCGCCTGCCTAGAACCTTCCACGTCTTTGGCATATCGATTAGCAGCGGCGCAGCGTGCGCTCCCGACTCCGTTCGACCCACCCATGCAATTGGCCATCAATCACAGCGCCAAAGTCTCGTCGGAACGGTTCAAAAAAAAACCCAACAGGAGAGGAGGAAGAGACGTAAATGAAGTTGAAATTTCGCATGTTAATTTGAATTTCATTGCTTTTTTGGACGCCGATCTTTATCGCCAGCGTATTTATGAGCTGAGCTGCGGAACGACCCGGAGATTTGGCAACATAAATCATTAATGGATCGCCTAATGGCTTGGCCCGGCGGGCAGACGCGTTCGCGTTCAGGCTTATCAGTTGCCGCATTTGGAAATTGAAGCAGCAACAATTTCATGCATAATGAAAATTTGATTTGATTTCAAAGTTGCGCATATCGATTATTAATTCGATGCGAGACGAGACGAGCTCGGGCTCGGGCTCTGGGAGTGAAAAGTTCAAATCAGCTCACGCCTCATGGTTGGGAAACTGGCAACTCTGTGGCAGTGTGTGTGCGTGTGTGTGTGAGTTTTGAAGTCGCGTTTTGTAATTTGTCCATCGGCGCTTTGTGGTGCGACGTTTATGGTCGACCCGTGCATGTTAATCAATATCAATCAGCCGACAAACTGATGATGCATTTCATTATAACGCTATATACGTGTATATCTGAACAGGTTCGGTCCCTTTTGTGTCCCCCCCCATGTGCCAAATGATATGCACGTCAGTTTTTGGGCATACATTTTGTGCCTTTTGTTTTGCTCGCTGCTTGTTTAATTTATGTTTTTTTTTTTTTATGTTGCACAAGTTGCGCAAAGTTTGTGGACTTGGAAAATGGTATATAGTAAGGGTTTCTGACTGTACATAGGTTTTATAGCTAGTTTTTGCTAGGTGTCAAGTCAATGAACTCTGAACTCTGAGAATTTTGTTGTGGGGCAACGAACTTGTATGTCAAAGCACAGCAAACAAATTGGAACTTGATTTTGTGGACTGAAAGTGGAACTTAAGAACGAAAGACTTAGGCAACGAACTTGCCAGCAAACACTAATAATTGAGTCTCTTGTTTTTTTATCACAAACTTTGCAGCAACTTGTAATCCATTTGAAATTCTAAAAATAAAAAAAAAAACATCCTTGACACAAAGGATAGCACTTTGTCATATCTTGCACAGTTTCACTTTGAGTTTGTATTTGGTTTCTTTTTTTTAAGGTTATGTAGTCCTTGCAGTATATATATAATCCACAGTTGCACACGGCTTTATCCTTGAACGCGTGTCTTACCTTTGCTGTAGTCGATACGTTTCTTAGGCTCAACGATAGCCACACAAACTATATATAGTGTTTTCTCTCCGTACTCTGTGGTCCAAAATCAGACTCCGCTGCGTTGCGTCGGAGCTAAAAGCAGACGAGATGAGACCAGACGCAAATGTGAATAGCAACGAATATTGAGGCAGCTGCTCGCCCCGCTTATATACGTTTCAATTGGCAAAATGGGCGGCTGCCACGCCCCCTGCCGTACCAAGTCACAGCGCATAGTGCACGCTAAGCGAGAGAGAAAGAGAGAGAGAGAGAGCGCAGGGCGCGAGAGCAGCAGCAGCAGCAGCAACAGCTTGCCTGCTTGCGCTCTCTCTCTCTCTGTCTCTCTCGCGTGCGCGCTCTCCAAGCTTGGCTGCTCGCTGCACTCTCTCTCTCGCCGTCGACGCTGACGTCGCTGCTGCCGCACATTGATTCGCAGACAGATATCATAAGTCAGTCTCCCGAAGACGCGATGTGCAACTTGCTGTGTCGGTTTGGTTGTGTCGATATTTTTTTTGTTTTTTTTTTTTTTGTTTTTTGCTTTTCAAAATGGCGTTTAAAAATTTCGTGAAATTTCGGAATTTGTTTCTGAATTCGAAAGGGAATTTTCTTTTTTTGTTGCCAAAGTGTACGCGCGTCACTGTGCGGGCAATCATTAAAATAACAATAACAATTGCCGCAGAGACGAGAACATCTTGGCACAATGACAACTTTTGTCTATAAATATTTATATGGCCAGACAAATGGAGTTAGTTCTTTTTTTTTTTTTTATTTTCTCTGTTTTGTTGTTGTTGTTGTTGTTGTTGTCTTCTCCCAAGATTCTTTACGTAGTCTTTTTATTTATTTACTTTTGATTTAAGGCAAAGTTTTGTTTGTTCTCTTTTCGGCGTTGTTCATTCTGGTTGGGGCCCGGCTAAAACTGTACTACGATCATTTTAATTTTAATAGCTCTATCGCTGGCATCGCAGTTGTTGTTGTTGTTGTTGCTGTTGCTGTTGTTGTACGGGGGTTGCCGAGTGCCAGGCACTCAAAAAGCAAATGCCGTGTATTTCAAAATTTATGCAAACACTTGGCGCACCTTTTACGCATCATTTGGACGACGACGGGTATCTCTTGGCTTGGGCTTGCTTCATATATCAATTTGTCAAGTGTTGCTGTTGTTGTAGTTGTTGCTGTTGTTTGCTGGGCCTTGATCTTGAAAAGCCTTTCGAAATGTCGCCGTGGGCCGCGCTTCTTGTTGGGCTTCCGCGCGCCACGCTCGAAATAGCAGCTAAAAAAATTTGATTTCAATTTTGCTTGAGATTTTTTGTTTGTTTGTTGTTGTTGTTTTTTTTTTCGAGTGTTGAACCAGGAAAGGATAAGCTGCAGAATACACAAAACTCTCCCGCTCTTGCCCCTCTATATATCTTTATAATTATCGTGCTTGGCACTGCCAGCCGGATCTTCTCTTTTCGTACAGATTCTCGAATCGATTCTCGAAATTGACATTTTATTTGCGCTCATCAATATGCAAATCACTATAGACATACGTATACGTATTTCGACTCGACTCGATTATGTAATTGGTGAATTCCCGCCAGCTTTCGAGGGCGGATGGGGTTGGGGGGATAAGTTCGAGTTCAAGTTTGATCTGTGATCCTTTTTTATGGGCCCCCTTTTTGCAGCTACATAAATGTAAAACGAAACTCTTGACATTTTTGGCCAGCGCGCGTGAACTTGTGACTCGGTCGCAACTTGACCTTATGGCTGACTCGATTTCTGTTGTCTGCTAATTGGCCCTGAAACTAACATATATACTACTACTACACACAAATCTACATACATAGATGGCTTGCTGTGTTGGGGGTTTTGTTTGGGTGGCGCCTTTTGTATTTGCCATTTAGTAGCATTTAATAGAAAACTAATTTATTGAGCCGCCGCAGCATCGCCTCTCACGTGCTCGTGCGCGCCCTGCCATATGGAGGCCAGACCCCCGTGGTACGACTGACACCGAGTCCCCTTTAGCCCCCAGCCACAGCCTCAGCCACAGCCCCAGCTCCGGATTTGTCGTTTCTTTTTGTCGACTTTAATTAATCGCATTGATAGCGCGTTGTGGGCATGTGCAAAAGATTTCGTACTGTGGGCCAACCTAAGAAAAAAATTAACACCAGACCCGAATTAATTACAATATTAGCTGGAAGGTGTTAAGCATTGTGTGAATTGGCCGCGAATTATTGCATAATATTGCCTTTTCAACATTGAGACGGAAGACTTTCCGGATGCATCGAAAAGAATTTGCAATAAATAAAAACCAAGTAATGAAAGCTACGGTTGAGCATGCCTGACACTAGAATACCCTTTGCTTAAATTTTCCATTATCTAACAAATCAAATTGAAAGGCGGTGGGCGTGGCATCTAGAATTTAAAACAAGATTCTGCAGCAAACTAATTACAGAAATCTACATGCCAAATTTGGTGTCTCTGGCTTTTATAATAGCTGAGTTCTGTGTGTTCACACAGACGGACAGGCGGACAGACAGACGGACATGGCTCAATTGACTCGGCTAGTGAGATTGAGCAAGAATATATATACTTTAGAGGGTCTGCCACGCCTCCTTATACCAGTTACATACATTTCCACAAAGTTAATATACCCTTTTTAAATCAAATTAAATGTTCGTAGGGTATAAAAAAGAATAACTAAATTGTATGGCTAAAATATTAAATTGAAGGCGTTTTAATTAGCAACGAATTTTATTTATGAAGGCTATAAAATGATTAGACCGTTTTTAGATCATTTTCAATTCATCCAACCGTTGATTAAAGTTCCCCATTTCATAGCTCGTAATTAGTACAAGGGGTTTTTACAAAGTGCACTTAATAGGTAGAACTGTTTAAACTAGGCATTCCCATGGAGCAGCTTATGATCGCAACCTCAACAAGCTTATGCAAATTTGCCGCTTCACACTTGTGTTTTTTTGGTTGGTTGGAGGCCCAAACAATTGATGCAATCAATAGAATAACATACATAGTCGGCATCTTGTTAACATTATTATTATTTTTTTCTCTTTGATCTTGGCTTGTTTTGTTTTTACCCCAGCCTGAACATCCGCAGTTGTTGATGTTTTTAGTTACTTCTTCTTTTTTTTTGTACCTTCTTTTTTCGCACTTCGTTTATTGCAACTGCTGCATAAATCAGCATCCGCTCGGCTTGTTATCGTTGTTGTTATCGTTGTTGTTGTTGTCGATCTTGTTGCGGCCTTTAGTCATTTTTGTTCCAGTAGCGGCATTTTTTTTTTTTTTTTTTCGTTACATGCATTTCCTGCGCCCATGACCTCGACAAGTTCAGAGCCCGCGGTTAGTAGGCTGATTCCACGAAGCGATCCAAGTTTTTCGCATTAACAATCATCGATCGATCGTGTTAATTGGGGTAATTTGAGACAAGTAACTCATCAGATTCTCTTTCCATATATACAAAAAATATATTCTCTCTAGGCAAATGACGCAAACTTTGATTGACAGTTTCACGGCGACCTTCAGTGACTAAGCCAACTGATCGATCGATCGAACGTTTGATCGTCCAATCCAATTTCAATCAGTTGCCGATCAAGCTCAATAGGCATCGATCTGAAGTTATGTTATTCATTATTTCACCAGCGATTTCCATAATGTGATGCATATGATATCCGAAAATCAAAGATCGAAGATCGAATATCGAAATGTTGAAAACATTTAAACAAGATCACGCGCTTCAAACGGCGGAAGCCCCTGCGAAGAGAAGAAGCAACAACTTGAGATCTGTCTAAACAAAAATTCAAAGAAACTGAAACCGAAACTGAAATTGAAATTGAAGCTTCCGTGAAACAAAATAAATTCCAAAAACCAAAAAACAGAGAAAAAAATAAAACACGTAGCAAAAATAATAGAAAACAAAATGAGCAAAAGCAAAAAACCAAACTCAACTTCAACAATGAAGATGCTAATTGCTAAGAAACTAAACCAAGAAGAATTAAGAAATAAAGCGCAGCGAAATATAATCAATCTGTGAAGCTATAAATAAACCCGACACCAGAGATACAGTATCTACTGACCTTAGCTTGAGTTATGATAGACATGAATAGGAATATGTTTTATGGTTTTTTTTTTTTTTTTTTTTTTTTTTTTTTTGCTGGAATGGAATTCAATGGGAACGAAATTGAATTGAATCGGATTCCATTCGGAATACGTTCGATTGAATGATTTGGTTCACACATGCGGTTTCTGCTGCAGTATAATTAGATTTGCATGGGTTACTCGAAGAGTTCTCAAAAAAATTGTCGAAATTTTAGAAGATTTGTGAGAGATTTTAAGTACTTTTTGAATAAACTTAGTTATTGTTGGATGAATCATATTCGATATTATCTTAAGGTTTTTGAATTTGAATTAAAAAAAAAAAAATTTTATTACTTAGTATTTATCTATACAAATCTTTGGCTTAAGGATCTCCTAATGAAATTTTATTAAAAAAAGTCGAAAAATTAAGCATTGCAGATGGTATATTAATTTTGGTCAGAAGTTTGTAACGAACCTTAGGAGACATCTCCGACCCTATAAAGTATATATTGTATATTCTTAATCAGCATCAATTGGGAAGTCGAACTAGCCATGTCCGTCTGTCTGTCCGTCTGTCTGTTGCAACGCAAACTAGTCCCTCAGTTTTAGAGCTATCTTTATGAAACTTGGTATACATATTTCTTATTGCTGCACGCTGTAAATAAGTCGGAACGAGTCGGATCGGACCGCTATATCGTATAGCTGCCATAGAACCTATCGGTCGATTTAATATGTGAAGTAACTGCAATGGTATAAAACCTTCGGCGGGTCGAGATAGCCTTTCTTTCTTGCTAAAAAATCAATCGCTTGAAGCGTCCTAACATGATAAGAAAATTTCATAAAGTTGAAGAAATATTTAAAGTAAACGTGTTAAAATTCCATTGAGTATGTGAGAAATTTTAAGAATTTTTTGCGCATAAATATAAAGAAACATGAATCATATTATGCATCAACTTCAAAAGAATGTTCGAAGTGGAAAAGTTCCCCCCAAGTCGCCTTTAGTCGCCTCAATTCTCGATGGTCTCAAAGTACACTAATCCAATTCTCGTGCAGCGTGTCTCAAGCTCATAAAAAGCACTCATCAATTAGTGAATGACCCTCGTGTGTGAATAGAGTGAATCGAGTGAATATAGTTCCGAACTATAAACAGTGATTCGTTCGACTCTATTCAGAATTCACAGCGCTCTTTAGCATTGAGATAGATGCGCGATGAGTCGCCGGATGGACCCCAAAAGGTGAAGATGCTCCAACTGGGAATGCGTGAAGGACAACGCGTATGCGCATCAATATGAATGTGAGTGTCAGTGTGCGTATGAGTGCGAGTGCCAGTACGAGTAATTGCAATTAGTAATGTAAGAAGCTCTGTCAGTCTGTCTGTCCGTCTGCCTGTCCGTTTTAAATGCCTTTTTAAATGCCTTCGCTGATGATATGAAATGTTGCCAAATGTGACCCCAAGAGGCCGTCGTCGCTTCATTTACACATTAGTTGAAATTTAAATTTACACACACACACACACGCGCACACGCACACGTATGCAATTATGTACATTTAGTTTCGTTGTTTCGTTTATTTGTTTGGAGTTTGTGTTTCGAGTTTGGCATCGGCTTTTGTCAAGCGCGACAACACAAAAAGTGATTGGCAACAAATTAATCAAGACCTTGCGCAGAGACGAGCCAAGACCAAGTCGGGGCGCATACAAACACACACACACACACACACACATGCATACACACACATATTCAATACAAATACCCCTACATATAGACAGCTGTATCTATGACTGTGTCGCTCTGGGGCCGCGGCGCAAAGTAGAAGAGTTCCCCCGATCTCAGAGAGATTACGCAATGGAAAATGATTGATGTCTGCAATTTGGCGCATCTGTGTAAAGCGACAGCAGCAGCAGCAACAACAACAACAACCCGTTGCAATTGTTGCTGTGGCAGTTACTGAAGCTGCGACACAAAAGAATTAAGTGCCCAGGCACATTTTAAATTCGTCACGGAAAACGTGACAAAAATTTTCATATGCGCGAAATAAAAAAAAAAAAAAAAAAAAAAAACGAGTCGGCGCAAACAAAAACAAACACAAAAAAAAAAAATCAAATACACAAGAGTTTTTTTCATTTTTTTAAATTGAGATGGTTGCAAAATTTGACACACATTTCACACAAAGAACAAACACACACGCACACACGCCCGCAGTCAGCTTAGAATCTTTTGGGCTGCAAAAGTATCTGTATCTTTTTGTTATGCCTGCATGGGATATTATAACTTTATTCTATATACGTATATATTCTTGAACCGCATCGACAACCTAATCGATATAAAGCTAGAAGAAGCAAATTTGTCAAACATATAACTTATTAGCGCATGCAGAACCCTTAAATCGTTGAGAAACGATTTTCAAGCTAAATATTAAAGCTAAAACTTTTATTTTAGGTGTGTACAACAATCATGTCTATATAAATAACTCCTGTAAATTTGCTAGCAATAGCATAATAAATAAAGCAGATATTTAAGAAACAGTTGGGTATAGCACAGTCGAGCAGACGCGCCTCGTTGCCTGCATCGTTTTGTGTTTATGAATGAGCTGCGGTTCGCTCTATATGCATGTGCTGCCCTCTCGCTCGCACGCCACCAAAACAATGCAACATAAACAACAAGCCGCTGGCTAATTGCACAAGCTGCTAGCTACAAGCTGCTAGCTGCATCATTTAGAATCTCTTAGCCCCTTGTCTAATCATCGTTCATAAATCTGACAAATTGCTTATATAATAAAGCAGAAACAAAAAGGTGGGTGTGTGCGCATTATGATGATGCTGCCGCTGCTGATGCTGCTGCTGCTTAGGGGGCAGATGCGGATGTGGCAATCCATAAATTTCAATCGCCGTGCATCTAGTATAGATATGTCTATATAGAATGCATATACATAGGCAACCAACAGACTTGGCTAACTTTGCATAATTTGTGGTGTGTTTTACATTTCGTTTCTATTTTTTTTTTTCAGTTTTACATCATCATCGTCGTCGTCGTCGTCGTGGAGGAAGTTGCATATTTATAAGCTAAGCTTTTTTATTATACATTTTATTCATTTGCTGTCTCGCTCTCACTTTCGTCGCGTCTCCGTCTTCCTCACTGTGTCATGCTTATGAAATCAATTGAACATATGTTTGGGCTGCATGCGATGCCCATAAATCAGAAGTGCTTAGTCAGGCAAATTGTACACACACACACACACACTCTCGCACACTCACACACTCAGGAACTCTTGCCTACATTTTCATGTTCCGTTTGATGAGAACAACACAAAAGACTTAGGCAACGAACGCGCTGTACTTGTGTTCCCAATTTTGTGTTGGCCGCATGGGGGAGGTCTACGTAATACATTGTGGGCTGGAAGGGTCTACATACTTATCACTGGGTAACTGGTGACCAGTGTTGCCAGCTTTTCTGAATAAAAATAGTTGTTTTTTTCACATAAAAAAGGCGAAATATAAAATTTTAAATTTATTTGAAAAAATTCCAAATTTCAATAAAAAAAAGAAAAAAAATAAAAAAAAGAAAAAAATAAAAAAAGAAAAAATAAGAAAAAAATAAAAGAAAATAATAATAGAAAAAAAGGCTAAAATTATAGAACTTAAAAGTACAACTAAATTTCATAAAAAATTTTGGGAAAATAAAAAAAAAATACCAAAAAAAGCTAACTTTATTTGAAAAAATAAAAACTCCAAAATTCCCGCTCCACGCAATTTGTAAATTGTACCCCAAATTTGACGGGAAAATATCGCAATAGGCAGCACTGTTCCTTGCCCACCTCTCGACCCAACTCATGACTCAGTACAGAACCCTCGAGTTTAAACATAAAAAAAGTCTACTCATAAAACATTTCGCAAGTCGTAGGCAAAATGTGAAAATTAAAATATAATAAAATACTATGTTGAAATGTTTAGAAAAAACAAAAAAAAAAAAATACAAATTATGAGCAGCTGTAAATATGCGCATAAATGAAGTTTTTTTTTTATTGTATACGATTTGCAAGTGTTGGGGAATTTACGCTAGAGATAAATCTCGAATGTTGCTCAAGACATTATTAACTCAAAAGAAATCTTGGGAAAACTCTGCCAAAGATAATCTCGTAAATATCACAAATCTCTCGTTTGTTTATTTCCCCACCATTTTAAATACTAGCATACCCGAACCACTTTAAATTCAACACTTTGCCCTAATCGCGCTTAGATCTTACACATTATTTTCGACCATCTTTAGACGCAAAAGTTGTTTGTAGATTTGTCAAACGAAATGAAAGATTATCTTACCTAATTTGGTATTTGTTGTTGTTGTTGGTTGGTTTTTTTTTTATTGTTGATCCCCCCCTTTTAAGTTAATTCTAATCAATGTGGTTATACCTTATATCGTATGTACCAGAACAAGTTTTTCCATTCTACTTTCAGATCAACTTTTTCGAAATTATCGTAAAAATTTCGTATAAGTTTTCGGGCAAAAATGAACCCATTTAACCCAGAGCACATGCAAATGTGACACACACACACACACACACATGCAAATGACTTGCTGATGCTTCCCACACTTGGGGCGCATTTATCAAGAAGAAGATGGAGACCAACGACCCAAACGCTTGACCCAGCAGCCTTGGTTGTGTCTTGCACAAAAAGAAAAACAAAAAAAAAAAATACCCAAAAAATACTCAAAAGAAATACTCGGCAAATTAAGCAAAACTGCAGGCGTTGCATGTGCAGCAGCGCAACAGCAACAACAACAACAACAGAAACGTTGCATTTTGTTGCAACGCACTTGCCACACCTCGCCGCATGCCCCGTTCGCCAGCGTTGATTGCGTTCTGCTGTAAAGTTCATGGGTCGCTGCTGGCCGTTTGCTACACGTCGTCTTTGTTGCTGTTGTTGTTGCTGTTGTTGTGTAAGTTGTTGCAGTTCGCTTCAGCTTAACAGTTTCAGGGTTGCCGGGTTTCGTTTTGTTTTTCTAGTATTTTGTTGTTGTTGTTGTTGCTGTTGTTGTTTTTCATACTCATCAACAACTGCGTCAGTTGTTGGCGTTTTGGCGACCTCATCTGTCAACAGAATTAGAAGCGACAACACAGCAACAACAGCAACCACAGCGACAACCCCTCGACAGTGTAACCACAGTTCAGTCGGACCTGTTGTCACATGAGACATGAGCCTACGGCCCGCACCGGGATTTCACTTTGAGAATATCGACTTGGAGATGCCCAAGTAAAACTCAAATTATTATTGTTATTACATTTTTAAAGCTCACAGCTGGGACAACAACAACAACAACGACCCGTCCGACTTGTTGTAGTACGCGGTCAAACAAGTGCACTTTAGAAATTGCTCGTAAATCATAAAAAAAAAAAAAAAAACGAAAAATCTCCAGCCAACTGAAACGAGCCGAGTTTGAAAAATGTACGTACAGCAAACATGTAAAACGCGCTCTCAACTTTTGAAGAAGAAGTGCTAAGTGCAGACATTGTCATTATCATGAACATAAATATTATTTATATTTATATTGCTTACACTGTGACACAGTGTTGACTGCGCTCCAAAGAACAAGGACTTGTTGGGAATTTCAATTTATTTATTTCACATTATTTATTTAGTTTCCAAATTTAATTAATAGTATTTGCATATAAATCAGTTTTGTTATTTATGGCACATTTGGGCGCCACTGCAGCTGCCGAAATAAGCTTGGTACGCTGTAAATCAAAGCCTGCCAGTGTTGCCGTATTGCTGCTAAGTGTGATCGGCAGCGCATTTGGTAGTTTTTTTTGCCTCGTCTTCTTTGAGCGCATGCAGCAAAATGTGCAAAAAAAACACACACACACACACGAGCGAATGGCAAGGGAACATAAACAGAGATCATCTGCTAAATTGTTAATTAACTGTATAAATAAATATAAATTAATCGATAATGCGATTTGCCGATAGACTAGGCAAAACGAAATAAAGGAAGCTAACGAAGACTGAGCATTGCCAGCCCTGAAAAAAAGTTCCGTTGCAGCACAATAGCAAAAGGGAATTTTTTGTTTTTGTTTTTGTTTTCGTTTGTTATTCCGAAGTTCGACTGTGGCAACTTTTTGATCTGGCCGATTTTGTATGCGGCCGCAGTTCAAGGGCAAGCGAAAGGCTTCTAATTTTTTTTAACAGATTTTCAGCTCGAGCAGATTTCAAGAACGCAAAACGCAGTCAAAGAAGAAGTTCAGTTCATTAAAATGGATACGGTTATGGATAGGTATATTAATTAATGCATAGCGACTCGTGCCAAGCGCTGAGACAACTAACAACAACAACAGCAACGCCGCTTCGGACTTGGGCTCGGACTCGCTGATGCTGCTCTTAACAGTTTAGCGCGGCTCTGTGGCTGTGGCTGCTGTTGGTGTTGCTGATGATACCAGTACCAGTTTGCCTCAACCTTGAGCGAGTAGCAACGCGACAACAGCAACAACAACATTTTCGTACCCAGTACCAGTGCCAGTACAAGCTGCCGCTGTGAAGAGCACTTCTTAAGCCATCCGCTCATCCGTTGTTGTTGTCTCGTCTGTCGCTCCTCCGCCTGTCCATGTTCGTACCATCTCGGTAGCCGTGTGGACGCGGATGCGAAAAAAAAGTGAATGTAAAACTAAAACCACTTGATGACGTTGTCCGCGCTCGCTTGTCCAAGCGCGTGACAGAACAATAAACTAGCTAGCCGCTTTTTTTTTTTAGTTTTTTTTTTTGGCGGCATGTGACTGGTTCCGCTGCGAACTTCAAGTGATTTTTCGGATCTGTTATGGGAACGCAGTGCCCATCCCACAGTGCAGTCGGTGCGGTCCGGCCATGACTTTGATGGACATGTTTGTGTGTGTGTGTTTTTATTGATATTGTCCGATATCCATTGAATGAGAATGAATGAAAACTGGCCAAGCTGAATGCGGTTTTTGGCTGTTTTCAAAAGTTGTCGCGTTGTAAGTGGCGACTGGTTCTTTTGTGCAATTGAAGAGGGCACACAATAAAAAAGTCCAATATAAACGTTCATTCATGATTTTGAATGACAATTATTGATATCGATTAGATTCTTGATCGATAATTGGCCTAGATTCAAATAAATTCGTAACAAGGCTGCAAAGGAATCGATTATTAACACATTCACAATGGGCACGGTATTTTTTTGTAATTAAGTAATAAAGTCAAAGTGTTAATAAGACAAAGATTAAGTGTAGTAAATTCATCAAGCAAGTTCCAAGAAAAAACGGCTCACACCTTTGTTCGCTTCAGGTGTTTCAATTAGTGTGATTTTTTCATTTGGCAATTTGTCAAATATTTGCAGCAATCGCATGATGTGTGACCTCTCTTGGCTTTACAGCTTACTTGCAGACGAATTTTAAATAAATATTAATTTAAGCCACATTCGGGAACAGTTTGGACCAGTGTTGACCGGTCAGCTTTTTTTTAGCGTCAAAACTGGCTTTTTACGAAATTCCTTAGCTGGACAAACTGCGGGCAGCAGTTGTGGCGCGCATCTATCATTAACTTCGAATTCGAATTCAAGTTTCAAATATTCCATTGCCTACTTTTAGGGGGTAGTTAAAAGTGTCAAGCTAAAGCTTCGAATCAGAAAACAACCAATTTAGCCGAGTTACCAACCCCAAGCAAGCTCACTCAAATCTATCGCCTGCTCACTCTAGCACACACAGCGCATACGATGTATAGTATGTTTGTCCCGCTCTGCAACGCGTTTAAAATTCACAAAAAGCAGCTGCCTGAAAATGCTGTGCGCCTGTTAAATGACGCGCGATACAACAAATCGCACTACACAAATTTACTGTCATTGTTTGAATAGAAGAAGAAAAAACACACTCGCATGCGACAGGCCAGCGGACGTGCAAGTATGGGACTGTGTGTGTGTGTGTGTGTGTGTGTGTGTGTTTGAGTGTGCGCGATACTTTGTGTGGGGTCTTTGCATTATGCTAGCCGTTGCTATTTTCCCAGCGTGAAGAAAACTTGGCGCCCACTTGTTGCATGCGAGAGAGCTGTGAACTCGTTCTGTCCCCTGCCCTTTGCGACGACCACCCTTTCTTTGTTGAGGGATGAGCGAGACAAAAAGCCAATTACAGATGCCGGCCGCCAATTTAAGCTGCCGCCAATAGGCCTGTGCGCAATCATCGAATAAAACAGCGTGAAGCGTGCAAGGTGATGGCGAGGCAGGCAAGGAAGCGTAATAGCCAATGCGATATGATTTTCAACTCCACCCACATCATTTGCCCGTCCTGTGCAGGAATGCAACTGGTAATGCATACATAACCTGATATATATGTATACAAACAGGTGTAGCCGTGTGTGTGTGTTAGTGTGTGTGTTCTGCTGCACTCGGACATTGTGTTGCCGATTACAAGTCAAGTGCGCTCGTGTGCAAATGTCATGGGAGGGGCAGCAGGTGGAGGTGATAAAATGTGTAAATCATTTGAGAGCTTTGTGGCTTAATTGTTGACAAAGCTTAAGCGAATTAATTGTTGTTTTATTAATTGCTATAAATAATGCCAATATTGCCTTAATAATACAGATAAATTTATTAAAGCTGCATACGATTTTTTTTAGCACTTTGTTTAGTATCTTTTAATCGATAACTTTACTCACGGAGAGTGTGAGAGAGTGTTGCTCTCACAACACCCACACATACATACATACATATGTATTTATTTTTGCATGCAAATATTTGTGCAACACTTTAAGGTGAGAAATTGTCATAGCTGCGGCGTAATAAATTTTACTGTCACTTGTTGCGCCATTAAAGTCACAATTTAATTAGCTTCAACTTTTATTTACATTTGCAGGTCACAATTCACTACATCTCTAATTACATATGTATGTACATACATTACGCAACTGTCAATCAGCCATGGGCGACAACAATGACCAATGCAATTCAAATCTCAACTCCACCCACACACACACACACATACATACACTCACGCTGCCTGTTGTTGAAATTTTGGATGTGTACACACTTAAAGCATTGATTGCACAAGCGCATCAATTATTCTAAATTGCAACAAGCTTTGCGCTGCAGACAAGTTGTACGCCCGCTCGCCCGCTCGGCCGCCTGCCTACACGCCCGTCCAATATCAATTCGCGGGCCAGTTTCGAGTTCTGATTACTGGCCATTGGGCCGGTCTTTATCCCTCTTTAAAGCATTTCTGGTTGGTCTGCGCCTGTCGCACCAGTCACAGTAACAGTAACAGCTGACTGACTGGCCGGCGCGCCGCTATCATTTAAAAACAATACACGGCCACGTTGTGTGCGCGCGTGTGTGTGTGTGTGTATGTGTGCATGCGTGTGCCTGTGTGTGCTTGTGTGTGCGCGCGCGTTGAACATTGAAACGCGCCAAGAGCTGAGAGCAGCTGAGACGGCACAGCCAATAAGAGTTGCCATCCAACTATATCATGGCAAGCACCTGCGTCGTTTGCTGCGCGCCTGATGTTCGGTTTGTGCAATTCGACAACACAAAATTTTCGAAGTTCCACTGGGCGACGGCTCACCAACCAATAAAGCGATATTCTCAGGCGCGTAGACGGCATTCGATGCGCAGGGGGTTGGCGATTTTGATTGATCAAAAAAGTTGCTAAATTCGGGGGAAAAAATAGCTAACAGTGGGAGTTAATTATTAGGTGAAAGTGTTTGTCAATTATGTGCAATTTATATGTATTTTAAAAAATTATAAATAAATTTATAGTGTAAATTAATTAATACTTTTACACGCCATATGTACGCAACATTCAATATATAAAATAAAATGCATTAATTAATTTCTCTACACATAATATTGCTGGCAATTATATTCCTCACCCTAACAATTTAAAGTTTTCATGGCTGTAGGGCTGACCCCCGTCTGCATACGTCACTGGTTTTTCGTATTGAAACTGCGCTGCAACCAACCACCAACCAAAGCAGCGGCAGCAGAAGGCAAAGGAAGGCGCTGACTCAGCATTTAATTTCGTTTCTGCATGTGCCATTGTATTCGTTTACGTGTATTCATTCGCGTGCGTGTGTGTGTGTGTGTATGCCGTTTTGAGCAAGAGTGCGAGTCGAGTATGCGGTTGATTGTGCTTGCTTGCGCTTGTGTGTGTGTATATGTGTGTGTTGTGATTCGTGACGCTTACAGCCGGCGCTCGCGTGTATCGGTTTGTTGTCGACTGTTCGATAGAGCATCGTCGTGCTGCTGCTCATTTATGTTCGCCTGGCTAAAATATCGGTAGTTTTGCTCGCCGCGTGACGATGGCGCGTGACTTGACATCGCCATTGATTGGAATCGGTATCGATAACGTGACGCAAGTTAGCGCCCAATGGAGTTGGATATTTGAGGGGTAATTACAAATTAATGTAATTAAATGCAGCTTAAGTGCGGAGGCTGCAAAGTTCATGAAAATCTCAAGAAATTTGAAATTTCAAGTGGCAAAAATTGTGAGCTCTTTGGGTAGATCGCATATATCACATTTTTCTCTCTTCTACCTGTTACAACGATCAGTTGATTTTTGGCATATTTTATTTGTTTGAAAAAAGCTGCAACTCGATTATTATTGCAATGCACACACGTACACACGTATGCATGCATATATCGATAAAAGAAAAAGACAACGCTCTGCAAACTGCAATTTAATAAGGTAGAGCTTGAGGAGAAACTCACTTGATGAGCTAAAGTAAGTTTAAAAATTTTTTGTAACTAATTAGGTAATCAAAGCTGGCTATTTAATCGTGCTTCGATAGCACGACGTGACACGATGTACTTCAAACACGCACGAATAAGCAATTCATACAGTTTTTTCCCATTCCCCCTCCCACACACAGTAAGAAACACAATTTGTTTATTTGCTAATTTGTTTATTCTTCACATATGTATAATTTATGTTAATTTCATTCTCTCTCTTCTCATTCACTTTGCTGCTCATATGTATGTCCCATTTGTTGTTGGTTAACTTTACATAGTATAATGTCATAAAACTTATTGTAGATATCCTTCAAATCTTAAATTCAATTGCTTTTACTTGTAAGTTGTTGTTGTTTTTGTTGTTCTTGGAATAGAAAACTATTATTTTTGTTTAATCAAATATTTATTTCTTGAGTTATTCATATACTTTAATTCTTGTTTTTTTTTTTCATTTTGTATTGGCTATCAATATTTTGGCTTGTTGGGTCGATCGATCAATCATCATAAGTATGTACGAACGTATGTATGTATGTAAGTATGTATGTATATTGCAGGACATGAAACTTAAAGTTGTATTGGTTCAGTGAGTTTTGCATAAATAGACTTTGCGCATTTCCTTTATTCGTTTTGCAAAAAGGGACGGTAAAATTACAATAAAATCATTGTGAAATACGAGTATATGTATGTATGTATGTATCAATGTATTATGTATGTATGTATGGGGGCAGCAACTGCTTGGCCCGCTCTACTACATTAGATATTCATAAATAATTTATGTATATTAATTAGGCAACAACTGTTATAACAGTTATTCTCGCTGTATTTGTGAGTGGACGATCTGTGTGTGTGCGTGTGTGAGTGAGTGTGCTGTGTGTGTGTGTCTTAAATATAAATTCAATTTAATGGCTCGGTAAATTTACACAATATACGCCTTGGTATATATTTCAATTTTCTTTTCATTAAGTTTTCTCATTTTCAATTTTTTCTGTTGATTCCCATCAGAACGAAACACGAAACACAATTTTGTTGGGTAGTGTAAAAAACTGCTACGATTTTTTTAACGATAATCTGCTGCTCTAAAACGTGCTCGCTATAGAACGCTACTTGTGTGTGTGTGTGTGTGTTTGTTTGTTTAATTAGCTACTATAATAATGATAATAATAATGTTAATAATATTAGTTTAAACATTAACGCTTGCTATTTTACTCGTGTGTGTGTGTGTGTGTGTGTGTTGGTTAAGCTGCTTGGTTAGTCATAATAGAATATTCTATTTTAAAGGCTTGTATTACTAGGCAAATCATATGGTATAGCAACTTGTTGCAAGACCCACTCTTCCCTCCTCATAAACTGGCAACAAGCTGCTTGAATAAAGACGATATGTGTAGCTAAATTAAATAAATCGATAAACAATTCATGCTATAAAACAAACAATGCATTAAAGATGTTGTTGATTTTTATTAATTATATTAAATAATAATGCACAAAATTATAGGCTAAAAAACTTAGTTTTTTCTTCTTCTGCTTCTGCTTCAAACAATAATCAATAATAATTTACTATAATTTCAATTTCAATCGATGCGACGACAACGACTCAAGGAGCTCCTCGTCCAACGCATACAATAAATACAAAAAAAAAATTCGCGTCTTATAGACGCAGCCCATTGTTACAAATCCACATACATATATATAAATATATATATATATATATATATTGTTGCATGTTCTGATTAATTTACATATGTTTTTTTTGTTTAAGTGTCGTTTGAAAATACTTTCTCATTTCATATCAGTTTATCATGAGGCCAATTAATACATTCCATTTTGCCAATATCAATATCAATATTAGATCATATCTTAAGTTTTGTTTTCTTTATCTTTATCTTTTTCGATTTCGATTTCGCTTGCGCACAGCGTTGATAACCAAAAATCAAACAATCAACGCGAAAGTTAAACAGAAACTTTGAACTTAAATCGAGAAATACATGTTTTCTTTTTCTTCTTCTTCTTCTTGTTGTATGTTATAGAAAAATACAATTATTTTGGATTGATATTGTTGTTAAGAGTGTTACATTGTTGTTGTTGTTCTTGTTGTTGTGTTTAATTAAATTAATTGGACGTTTAAGTAACTAACCGTTAATAACTTCTTCGTCTAACTAAACTCTCAATAAATACAAATAGAAACAGATACAAATAGTTATCGTTATATATATATATATAGAGAATTAGGACAAGCTTCGTTCGTGCCACACAATAAATACATTTGCAGTATTCTTTAGGGGGTTTTTACTGTAGTTGCTGCTGCCTTATTTGCCCTTTATCATGCCGAACGAATTTACAACTTAAGCAAAGTATAAACTAAAGCCAAAAGCTTACGCTGCACGCTGATTTTATGTTAGAAGGGATTCGCATTGCTGCTCGCCGGATTTCTGCTCGAGGGGCGTGTGCTGAACGAGGTTTTGCCACTGGTGCCGCGTTGCGGTGCCATCGGACGGCGAACATGACGCATTTCACTGTAGGCAATTGGATAGACGAAGGAGAATGTGTTTTCATTAGTAAAATTTGGAAAAACAAATTTCAAGTGAGAAATCTCAGGTTAGTTAAAAAAAGCAAACAAAATTCGGTTTTTTATTAAAAGAGAAGAGGGAAGAAAGAGAAATTTTGGATTAGGCATTTTCCAGCAGCAGGTTAGCGGGCGGGGGTGTGTGTGGTCTTTGCGCACATGCAAACACAATTTGCCACACAGTGCAGCAAAATGCTTACCAAAGTGTGCTGGGTATGCACAGTCGGGATACAGGTTTTTTTACAGGGTAAGAGAGAGAGAGAGAGCGAGAGGGGAGTACAGTTTTCTTTTTCTTTTTCTTTTTCATTCTTTCTTTCTAACAACCCAAGTGCACCCACCGATCCATTTCCATTTCCTCCAAACGCTGTGTGAGTGCCAATTTCTGTTGCACAGCCAAACGCAGCAACTGATTGAGCGTCTTCTTTTCCTCCTCGGCAGCCTCCAGCTGACGATTTAGATCATCCACTTGGGTAACATACTCCTCGCAGCGTGCAGCGAACATGGCGCGCAGACCTGAGCAGAGACAGAGACAGAAGTTAAAAACAAAGACAAAGTGAATGTCGCAAGGCTTCGCTTACTCGAGAAGGTGGCCGCATCCTCCTTGAGCAGACGCAACTCATTGCGCAGTTTGGACATGGTGTCGCTGACAATGATCTTCTCGTTCTCATACTTGGACTTGAGATTGGTGAGTGCCACCTCGGCGGTTTGTTTATTGGACTTGAGCACGTTGCGCAGTGTGCCAATCTGTTCGCGTTTCACCGACAACAGACTCTTGAGCTTGACAATTTGCTCCTGCAGCTCTTCCAGCTCCTCGGTGTTGCCCTTCTCCACGGCTGCAAAAGAGAGATGAAAATTGTTAAATGAAGTTTTGACCAAGTTCGAGCCATGTCACTTACCACCTTCACCTCCCTCGGCGCGCACTTTGTGCTTGTTCAAATCGATGGTATGCTCCACGGCAGTCTTCAGATGCTTGATCTGATCGCTAACCGTATCCACATACTTCTTAATCTCCACTGAATCGGCCAGACCCTGTAGATCCTCAACGATTTGCGGGCGTGCAATGAAAACATCCGACTTGAATTGCGACTGTATGGCGCTCAGTGAATCGTTCTCGAAGCTGGAAGAGCAGTAGATTAATAGAAGATTCTAGCATAGAGACCACCCCAATTCTTACCTCATGTCGTCGCTCTTGTGATCGAGCAGCACACGCGTTGGCGTCTCTCCGTTGACAGTGCAAACCAGATGGTATAACTGCGCCAGATCATCGCTGAGGGCAACCAAAGTGCTGCGTGCCGAGCCCAAACTTTGTCCGGCATTCTGTGAGATGTGCGTCAACGTTTGCACATCGCTCTGCAGATCCAACGACTTCTGCTCGCTGCTAAGCAACTTGTTCTTTAAATTGGTCACCTCATTGCGCAACGTTGTGGTGGCATCCGTGTAATTGAGTCCCTTCTGCAGCTCAGCAATGTCAGTCTTGAGGCCATCGATCTCCTTGGCGGAGAGCGTAAACCAATTGGCATATTGTGAGATAATCGTACGCAATTGTTGCTGCAATTGCTGCTCCTGCTGATCCTTCTCCAATTGGTCACCAATTGCCTTGGCATCCTTGATTTCAATTTGTTTCTTCAGCTGCATCAACGAATCGACATGTGCAGCCAGCAATGCGAGACGTGACATAAAGTTTTGCAACTCGTTTTGTGACTTATCCAGGCTGCTTTGTGCCTCCCTCAAATTGGTGGTCAAATGCGTTTTCTCATTCTCCATGCTCTCCAGCTGTTTCTCCAGTTTCTTGAGCTCATTCAAATGTATTTCGGAGAAGAGATCACATTTGGTGCCATCGGGTGATTTGAGCTCCGTGCTCAGGTCCGCCTCGAGACGTTTCAATGCCAAATTCTCTTCTTCGCCATCGGAATTGTTGCTGGCATTATCCTCCATATTGCTACGTATGCTATAGGCCAGATTGCTTATGTGATACATGGACTCGCGATTTAGATGACCATCTAGTTCCTTTTTCAACGCATATTTTGCCTCACGTTCACCCTGCAACGCTTCGAGTGCCTCCTCCATTTGCTTCTCGGCAATCTTCTTGAGATTTGCCAACTCATCGACCTGTTGATTGAGCAGCTCCACCTCTTCGGTGAGGCGGCGTATCTCGTGTTTGGCACCTTCAAATTCCACCTGCAAAGCGGGTAGATTTACATTAGAAATGGCTTCAATCTTCGATTGGTTATCTCCACTCACCTGAGAGCTGCGCAGATTGGAGACCTGCTTCTGCAGCGATATGTTCTCCTCCTCCAGTTCGGAGTATTCGCTAAGCATGCGTGTCTCGCGAAATTTCAAATCCTTCAGCTCGGATTTGAGACGCAGTCGCTCCGCTTCATTGTCGCTCTTGTCGCGTCCAATGTCCGAATTCTCCTGCAGCATGCGATCCCTTTCGTTGCGCACACGTTCCAGCTCATGGCGCAGCTGCTTGCTCTCGTTCTCCAGATCGAGTATTTGCAGATTGAGCGATGTCTCGCGTGCGGCTGACTCGTTGAGCAGCGCATCCTCCTGCTCGATGCCGGTCTTGTTGGTGACCTTTTGTGAGGTTTGGAATTTTGTGAGGGCCTGCAAAATGAAGAATTACAAACGAAAGATGGGGTTAAAATTGGAAGGAAGCTGATTAAATGTGGGTAATTAATGCATATGCTCGACTATTAGATACGCTGTAAGTGCAGTAAGCTAGGGTTGAGTTGGTTTTATATATAATCATTAAATATGTTAAAGCAGAATGCTGTAGCTTTGTAAATGCGCTTGTTATTCAAGTTTTTTGGTTTTTTGGGGGCGTGGCCCAATTTTTCAAATACCTTTACGTCTATAAAATTTGGTGGCTTTAGCTCCTATAGTTTTTGAGATCTAGACGTTCATACAAAGAAACGACTCGGCTATTGATACGGATCCAGCATATATCTTTATGAGATCGCAGCTGCCTCCTTCTCTGCCTGTTACGCATATTCAGACAAACCTAATGGAGCATATTTTTTTCAAAAACTATAGTCTACAAATTTCAATGTATACTATCGACTATATATCGATATTTTTGGGTTCTCTAGATAAAATTCTCAATAAAACATACCAAAATTTTAGCTTTAAAGACCTCAAAGTGTAGTAAAGAAATTCAAAAACGAAAACTTTACATTTTCTGTAGCTTATCCTTCTTTTACTTACAGTACCCCCCACAGTTTGGGCTCTGTTTGACCTTTTAGTTATGTACAAGTCATAAAAAATGCTCTTGCTGACGCCCATCAGTTACATCAGCTCGTAATATACCCCAACCATTTGGCTGACAATTTTCAGGGTATTACAATCATAAAAGTTGCCAGAGCCTGCCATTTTTTACTGCAGTCATTTGCATGTGTAAGCTAAGTAGAAGCAGAGACGAATGAAGGGGGAGGCCGGGGCGAGTACACGCTACAGACAGTGGGCAAACAGTGCAAATGGGGGGCGTGGGCGAAGGGGGCGTTATTCACTCTGGGGAACTGACAACTGCGCGCTGGCAATGCGACTTGGGGCCTGTTGCTGACAACGCCCCATTGGGACAGAGCAGAAAGAGACTTGCTTACATTTTTCATTAAATGATGCAAAATATTTTCTACTTTCTTCTACTGGGCAATATTTTTCCCGTTACTTACAGTTGGAGAAGGGCGTGAAAAACGTTCGTCTTTATTGGATTTTTGAGTCTCGTTAATTGTGATTGAGGGGGGAGAGGAAGAGAGAGCCAGAGAGAGCGACGCACGTACTCGTTAGGACTAACGGGTTTAGCACACGCCCCAAATCTGGCAAAAAAGGTAAATGTGTGGCTGACTACACTGAGAGAAAAGCAAGTTTAAATATTTTAAAATTTATCTAAAGTATTTGCCTTATATAAGACAAGTTGCGAAACAGTTTTTTAAAAAAATAAGCTAAATGTGTTACTACACTGAGAAAAAAAAGGTACTTTTAAATGCATTGACAAAATTTGATGCAGTCAAAATAAATTTCGAAACTTGTTATAATAAAAACTCATATCAAAAATGTTCCTTTTTTTAAATCTTTTAGATTTTATGCTTCCTTTTTCTTGCAGTGTATAATTTTATATAATATTTTCGCTATATAAAAACAACCTTTTAAGCATCTACTTTTGCTCATATCAAAAATGTGCCTTATAAAAATCTTTGAAATTAGTTTGTTAGCTTTTCTTGCAGTGTATTACTTTATATAGTATTTGCCTTACATAAAGACAAGTTTTTAAAGCTCTGCGTTATATTAAATCGTATCTTAAAATTTTCCTCATAAAAATCTTTCAAATTTTGTGCTCCCTTTTTCTTGCAGTGTAGCTAGAGCATGCGGGCCAAGCCTTTGAATGTGCAGTCATAAAAGCCGGCGCTGATTGAAGGCATGCGACGTGTCCATATGGCCAGGAAGCAAGCTGGAACTGTACGGGGTTAGGGGGTGGGGTTACACGTTACTGCAAATGGGGCTGAAGCTGGGGGCCTGGGGGTCCGGGACCTGGCCCTGGCTCGTAATCGTAATCGTGTTGGGGCCTTAATTGAAATCTCGCCGGGCAGTCGTTGTCGTTTCTGCTTCTTTTTTTTTTCTATGGCCATTTCGAGTACGTGCCACACGGGCTGCAAAAAGCTGTGCTGGCTCTGACCACAGGCGCAGGCATTGGGAGAAGGAAAGGGGGGCAGTGGGAGTGGCAAATCTGACTGTGTGTCTGTGTGGCCTCTTTGAAGTACGTTTTAAATGTGCCATGTAATTAGCAGGCGGCAATCTTTTTGCCAGGGGTGACAACAACAACAACAACAACACGACAAAAGCAGCCCAAAATTGAAACGGAAATAGCCTGAAAATGCAGCGCCCCCTTAGTCCCCGCCACGCCCCCCCGGTTTCACCCGCTTTTCTCCACAAACCGCATAATTATTGTCAAAAGCCTCGAGGCAACGTCGACGCCTTTTGTCGCGTCGTACTGCTGCTGCTTCTTCCGCTTCGTAATCTGAATTTAAGCATCGCAGAATATACACACACCCACACACACACACTCACACACACACACAACCGCACACACATGCAGAGCTCGCGCTGCTTGAGCTTGTGGCAAGTGCATTTCGTTAATTAGTGTGGAGGATGAAAGACGACGCGGCTGAGGCAAACAAAAGACAAGGAGAGCGAACAAAACAAACAACAACAACAACAACAACAACAACAGCAACAACAACAAACAGTGCAAATGTCCGTCCGTTGGAAATTTGAGACCCTCTTCTAATGCCATCACATACACATTCTTCAAGCAAGCCTCAGTTCTGCCTGCTCAGTGGCGCCACCTAGCCTACAATACAAACACAAGCGGGGCACACATACACCAACACATACAGGGTGCCCCCAATTGAAGCCTCTTTTAATTGAAATGAACGCCAGTTTGACAGTTTGTTTAGCGACCGCCGCCAAAGTGTGTTGAAAACTTTGAATTTGGGTTAAGTTCTGCGAGGGGGGATCCCCTGTGGGCGGGGATCCCCTAAGTTAATCAGTCTTTGGTTACTTTTGCAAGTTTAGTTGGCATACAGAAGTTTATTTTACAGGGTAAGAAGTAAGACTTGGCAGACCCCATAAACTATAGTATATATTCTCGCTTAGGATCACTAGCCGAGTCGATTGAGCCCTGTCCGTCTGTCTGTATGAACGTCGAGATCTCAGCTATTGCAAAGGCTAGAGGCACCAAAATTGACATGATGGTTCCTGTATACCATACGCAGGTCAAGTTTATTTCAAATTTGAAGTGCCACGCCCACCGCCCACGCAAATAATTGCTAAAATACTTATTCAACATTTTAAAAGTGTTTTCGAAAATCAAATCCTATGTTTTTGGCTTTAATAGATTAACCAATTCAAGCTTATCTTCAAGCAGATCTATGCAGCGCATTAAGCGAGTCAGTTACAATCGTTTTCATTTGTAAAAACTTCAAATGGCACATGCCGTGGCGCCATCTACAGTTCAAACAGGCGCACAACGAACGTCGCGACATGAAACCGCAATAAATGACGCCATGACATGCGGTAGGAGGGAGAGTATCATGCAAATTAGAAAAGATTTTTAATTAAGTCGAGCTAATATTAACACAGTCCGGGCACAGACGGAAACAGGAGCAGGTGGAGGCAGCGGGAGGAGGAACAGCAGCAGGAACAGTGGGGAGAAGCAGAAGGAAACAGTAGCTGCAAAATGGACATTTTTAGGTGTGTTGCTTTCTGCCGTCAGCCACGTTAAACTGCCTGTCCTGTCCTGTCCCTGTCTCTGTCCGTCTATTCTGTCTGTCCGTCTGTCCTGCCTCTGTCCGTCTGCCTTGTCTATCGCATCCCATTCTGTCTCTGTTGCCCGAGCAGCACGTTGTGTGCCCAGCTCTGTGTGTGTGTGCTTTGCTGTTTGCGGTTGGATTTGTGAGTCATTCAAGCGAAATGGCTCCCAACGTGCAACGTGCAGCGCGTAGCTCTGCCTCCAATTGTGTCCCGCATCGAAATGTGGCAACAGCTGCTGCTGCTGCTGCCGACGTGGTTGCAATGTTGCACACTAAAAATAGCGCAGATTGCCCACATTATGATGAGGGCAAGCGTTATTTTTGGTGGGGGCAACGCATAACAATTTTGCCCCCTGCAGTTTGATGACAGCCCCTCCCCCCTCACCAGCCCCCTCGAAACGTACCACCTGCCACCTGCGTGGGCGTTGCTGATAAAGTATGCCATGAATGACTGAGCAGATTGTCGTGTCGTTGTCGTTGGGCAAGCAACCCGCCCCCCTCCCGCAACCCCCCTGCTGCACGCCTCTGGGCAATAACAATCAGCCACAGGCAACAGTGGAAACTGCAAACAAACAACAACAACAACAACTGCTGCTGCTGCTGCTGTTTCTGCTTCTCTTGTTGCCTGTCATGTAATTTCTTAACTCACACACACACACACGTGTCCCGCACAGGCAGCACATGGCGGACGCACTTGTGGCCTCCATGTCAATGCACGCGTTTGACACTCTCTGAATTTGAATTGTCGCCAAAAGGAAAATAAGCAACGCGCAACGCGTTGCGACGCCAAGGAAAATGTATAATTTCAGCATGAAAACTCTGTGGAAAGCACAAAGGGAACACAAATTACGCTCTCAGCTAAATGGGAGCACAAGGAGAGGAGGAGGGAGAGAGAGTGAAAGTACAAGTCGAGTCGCTGATACGCTTCTTTATGAAATACACAAAAAAATGAAAGATTAGCTAAAACTATTTCCATAAAAATCACATATCTTTCTTGATTATTAAAATCTGAATTATATATATATAATATCTGGCCATATCTGTACGTTTATCTGTCTGTATGAACGCCTAGATCTCGTAGACTATAAAAGCTAGAGCCAACAAATGTTGTGGCAAGACTTGTGTGACTTGCAGTATTTTTAAATTGGGCCACGCCCCCTTCTGCTCCTAAAAAACAATCAAACTTGCATAAGAAGCGCAATTAATAAGCTACAGAATTTTATTTTGCCATGATTAATGATTACAAGCAAAGCTAGAGCCACAAAACTTTGTGACATAACTCGTGTAGGCTCTAAGCTCTCAAAGTCTTTAAGAAATTGAGCCACGCCTACTTTTGCCCTTCCAAATCAATCAAATCTCGAAAAGCAATCGCAATTCCAAAGCTACAGCGTTCAGTTTTGGTGTGTATAATGAATATATCCATTCAAAACGATAGCTGCTGACTATATTCTTAGGTTTAGCTCTGTAGAATTACTAACAGATCTTGAAAATATATAGCTTTATATAGTAAATATTATAAGAATTAACATAGAGTTAAGTCAGAAGCAAATACTAATCTATTTGTAAAGAAATCTATACTACGTACATATGTACACCCCATACAAGATTATATAGCATCTAATTCAATGTATGATAACATCTTCAACCACATAACAGTTATATCCCACCTAACACGAAAGGTATTCGCACAATATGTTTAAATTGCGCTCTTAACCAAATGGAAATGGAATATGTGAAAAGGGAAGGCAAAACAATGCACACACACACACACTAAGCACACATACACATGTGTGTGTGTGTGTGTGTATTTGGCGACACACTTGAGCATCTATTTATGCAAATATGCAGTCGGTGCAAGGATAACTGCGCTGCAAACTGTTTGTGCCACAGACTGTTGCATCATCATCTGCATAAAAATCATTTCGTACTTAACAGGCAATCACACAAGTTGCACAAGTTGCAGCAGTCGTGCAGTGCACTTGCAACGGCCAATTGGCAGCAGTCCAAGCGGCAGGGGGCAAAGCAACAGGGGGCAGGGTATATGTAGAACGGGCATTGCGGGTCATAAAGCGCATCTCAATGGGCCGAGAGAGACGGAAGCCAATCAGCGCCCAAATAAGTTTGCTGCAAATAAATTGCACAAGGCTCACAGAATGGGGTCGCACGCTGGACGCCCCCCCCCATACATTCCCCCCTCTCCCTCTCTCTCCCTGTGGAATGTGCTGCAAGTTCACTTCGCTTCTCCTGCTCTTCTGGCGCCTCGTCAAGCTGCTGCTTTACATTTTCATTGCGAGCTCCCCCTCCCCCACTCTCCGTCTCCCTCTCTCTTGACAACATTTTTCCTGCTCATTTCCCTTGCCGAGCAACAACAACAACAACAATGACTACTGCGACTGCGACTGCGACTGCAGCAGCCCGAGTCGGAAACATGTTTTGTCGTTGCTCAAGCGCTGCATTTAACCCTTGCCCTCGCAGCCTGCCCAGCTCCTGCCTTAACCCATGCCAACCTCCCCACTCACATTCGCTGCCCAATTGTCCTTGTCGTTTGTTGCCGTTGTTGTTGTTGCCGCCGGATTTGATTGCCGTAGAATTGCAATTTGCGCTAACAGAACAGAGCATCAGCGTCAAATCATTATAATTTCTTCGTCGGGATTTTATTTTTCTCTCTCTTTTTTTTGCACTCTCCTCTCTTTTTCGAGTTCTGTTTTGTCCCTTGCCTCGTTTTGATGTCGCATTCGTGTTGTTATTGTAATTCCGCAAGTCTGGCGAGAATAGTTGGGTCGTCTGTCTGCATGTCTAATTGCCGTCATATCTACTAGAGTTTCCATTTATATTCATCTATAAATCTTGTTGGTTTTGGCTTGAAGTTTGGTTTGCTACTCTATAAAGTGTGTGGTTTATAATGAGTCCAATCAGATTAGATTCTAGATAAGGTTTATCTCATATAACTCTTTTATGACAAATTTTTATACCATTGCAGATGGTACATATACAAAGTATATGCATTCTTAATCAGCATCCACAGCGGAGTCAAACTAGCCATGTCCGTCTGTCTGTCCGTCTGCCTGTTTCAACGCAAACTAGTCTCTCAGTTTTAGAGCTATCTTGATGAAACTTGGTATTCATATGTCTTATTGCTGCACGCTGTAAATAAGTCGGAACAAGCCGGTTCGGAGCGATATATCGTATAGCTGCCATAGAACCTATTGGTTGAATTTTGTTATTTTTTAAGATATCGCTATGAAACTATCCCGATATATGGCTAAGTATGCCCTTTAAGGGCTGTCAAAATTTAAACGAAATTAGACCGATATATCGTATAGCTGCCATAGAACCTATCGGCCGACTTTAATCATTTTTCAAGATATCGCTGTGAAACTTTCCTGATTTTTTCTATTATTTTTTCCAAGGAAAATCAAAAGAAAATATTTGTATTCCTTATTATATAAGTTACCTATATATATGTTTTAAAAAATAATTAAATAAATCTTAGTTTCTTTTCCTATGAAATGTTCCAAGTTAATGGACGAAAACAAGCTTTTTCTATTATTTTTTCCAACACTGTATAATATGTCCAATTATATCCATTAAATGCTATGCAAGTTTTATTAAAATCGAACAGATATATCGTATAGCTGCCATAGAACCTATCGGCCAATTTAATATGTGGAGTAACTGCAATGGTATAAAACCTTCGGCGAAGGTAGCTTTTCTTTCTTGTCTATATTTCCGTCTGTATGAACGCCTAGATCTTGGCAACTTTAAAATCTAGAGCCATCCAATTTCCGTAACAAGACTTGTGTGTCTCTTATAGAGTATCTGCAGCCAAGCAAGGCTAACTATTTGGGCCAACAACGTTTTAGCCCGCATATTAAGCTGTTTAACCCTTGATGACACCATCTAACTAATTTCATGCAACTTTAAATATTCCCCAGTTTGCAGAGCTCTCTTCCTCTCTCTCTCCCTCTCTAGGCTCCCGGTACAAATAACGGAATTAATTATTAAAGTTTGTATTAAAAACTTTTCAGGCTTTGTCCATGGGCCAAGTAAGTTAGGAACTCGCCAGCCACATAGGCGACAGACAGAATGTGCAGCAAAGTCCCCAGGCGAAATGTCCTTGGCTGTAGCCATTGGGCGTGCCATAAAATATGGTCAACACGCACACACCCACACACGCATACACACACACACATATTTCTCGCCTGGCATTGCGTTTGGTTTTATGGCTCTTGTTCCAAGTGGAATTTAGTGGGTGCAGTTTGGAGCTGGCCAAAGGGTGTCCGCTTAATTGCCACCGTTATACACGTTTCGTGCCACATGTGTAGCCAGCGAGCCACGCCTTGCCACCTCCTCCCCCCCCTTGTGCGCACAAAGCCATAACAAATGGCCAGCCCAAAAAGCAAATATTTGTATCGACTGCAGTTGCATTTGCAGTTCCATTTTAAAGCCAATTTTACATAGTCCTAACTCTGCGCACACTGTATACAGTGGGATGCATTGTAATTTTCTTTAAATATTCGATTAAATTCGTCTAGCTAATTTTGGTAGGGGGGAAGCGTAAAGAGATTAAGTGATGTCTTGCCAGGGTTGTCGCCTGCGGTCTGATGGCTTGATTACAAGTGCAAGTGGAATTATTCATTCCCTTGCAGCAAATTTTCCTCCTTTGCCTTGTGCCACCCCTAACGAGCTCCCCCTTTTGCACACACACAAAATGCCCGCAGTGACGTCGCCTGACAACACTGTGAAAATATGAAAATATGTTTTTCATATTCGTTTTTCCAGCTTGCATTGAGCTGAGTGTGCGAATGTGTATGTGTGAGTGTGTGTGTGCGTGTGTAGTTTCGCTCTTGGCGCTCCTATTAAAGTTCAGTTGAGTTCAAAGCCAACAAGCTGGAAACTATCAAGCATTCGCTCTAATGCCCAGGTGTTTGGGCGCCACCTGTCGGCTAATTAATCAACTACTGGGCACGGAATCCCAGAGAATTCTATTTAAAACTCACTGAGGCGAAGAAATCGTGTCGTATCGGTAAATTATGATTATATTAATCAGTTAACATGGCTAGAAATGCATATATGCTATACCAGGGGGAAGTTTTACGATTATGGTATAAATTTTTACGCTTATGCAGAGTGCAAACTGATTTATGAAACAAAAGAAAACTGATTATCTTTCGAATTCTTAGGGGTCTCCAAATCTATTTTCATTCCCCCCAAGAAGGAACGACCTTTCTTCGATTTTGTCTTTCTGCCCTTCTCCATCATCTTTCGCTTCCTTTGTCTGTTGGCAACGCTTAATTAACGCCGTCCAAAGTCGTAAATAAAAAAGGTGGAAGAAAAAGAGAAACAAATGATAATAAGCCGCCGCCGCCAGGCAAAGCTTTTTTTATGCCACTATTTCGCCTGCATTGCCCTCTGTCAATTTTTTCACCCTTTCTGTTTTTGCGCTATTTTTCGCTTTTACCGTTGCTTTTCCAGCCAAATGAAGGACAAACTTTGTGGTTGTTGTTGTTTTCACGTTTAAATTCCAACGGAAATGCCAAAACAATTGCCAGCTCTAATTGCCTGGCCGACAGTTGGCAATTGCCAATTGGCAGGTAAGCTAAATATACAAGGTGCAAAATGGAATGGCTAAAATGCCCCACTGTGCAGCTGTGTGTGTGTGTCGTAATAAGCAACAGCAGCAAGCCAACTGAGCTGAATGGCGTTGATAAAGCACAGGCCAAATTGACCGTGATCAGACAGCAAAGAGCGAGAAGAGAGAGAGAGAGAGAGGAATGAATGAGTAAGTGCGGAGCGGGGGCGTGCACTGAGCCGACGCCAAGTACCGCAAGCCGAGTTTACAGAGCGCATAACATGTGACCAGTTGAACGGCCAAATGAATCGTGATTATCAGAGCCGAGAGAAGGCGGACAGCACGACGCGACGCTTTGGGGCCGAAAGAGAGCGATAGCGAGAGAGAGCGAGGCAGAGAGGAAGTCATAGCTAGAAACAGTAGTTAGTCGGCTGAGTGTGCTCACTGGCAGTGGGCAGTCGATAAGTGGAACCTATCGATTGTTTTAAGCTCACTGGCCAAGAGAGACAGAACAAAGAGATAGAGAGGGGGAGCGACAGCTAGAAACAGTGTTTACACAGCAAATCGATCGAGTGGGAGTTATCGATTTATTCAAAATTGACTTTTCAATTGCTTTGAAAATTGTTTGAATAAGTAAAAGAGCAAACTTATCGAGCGTTGCCTGTTTGTCTTGCCAACAAGACAAATTGACCGATTCCAAAACTTTTGGTCTAAGTGTGAGCGTGTGTGTGTGTCTGTGACGCACTTCTCTGTGTTGGTAGATAAGCGGCGAATTGGCGTGGAAACAGCCAACACACACACACATGCACACACAAAGTGTCTCACACAGCTGTTGACTGTTTCTGGCAGAGATTGGACGATTTATTCACACTCACCTCCTGCGTTATGTCCAGCTCGTGCTTTGTGTTATCGTAAAGCGTTTCGAGCTCCTCGCACTTCTGCTCCAGTGCCGACTTCTCCTCCAGCAGCGAGAGACCATATTGAGCGGATTGTGCACTCGCACTGGACACCTGATCTAGTTCGCGTGTCAGACGCTCCACTTCCATGCGCAGATCCAGAACGGTTTGTGCGCCATCATTGGCGCTGGGACTGGACATGATGACAATGTTGTGGGCTGGTTCAATGGATGGGGAAAGGGGAGCGGGGAGAGAGAGAGAGAGAGAGGGAATGTGTATGTGTGTGTGTGTGTGGTAGTGTTTGTAGCTTAAGGACGGTACCACACAGTTTGTTTAGGTGTGGCTGGTGCAGCTGCTCCTGTTGCTTGGGCGGAATTGTCGTCAATTACGTTGTTTTCTTTTTTTATTATGCTTATTTCTTCATTCGTTTCTTTTTTTGGAGGGAAATCAATAAAAATTTTCCGTTTTTGTTTTGTTTTTTGTATTTTTTTTTTGCTGTGTTGCTTATGTCGGACGTTTGCCTGAGTGCTTTAACTGCTGCCGTTGTTGTTGTTGTTGTTGCTGCTTCTGCTACTTCCCGCTCCAGAAAACAAACTCACTCCACACACTTGCATATACGCAAACGTTGTGTGTGTGTGTGAGCGTATGCGTGTGTCTGTGTGCGTGCGTTTCACCTTTTCTCTTTTGTGCTGCTATTCACACTGGCACATTTACTGGTGGAGCTGACAATGGAACGAGAACTGAACTGAATTGAATTGAAGAAGAATCTTCTTGCTACATATGTTTTTTTCACCGAGTGTTCACTGTCGCACTTGTCGCACCTTGGAGTCCTACGCAAAGGATCTCGCTCGCTCGCTCCCCTCTCTCACATTCGTTTGCGGACAGCAGGGGGTGGGGGCACACGGCACACGGGGCACACTTTAAAAAACACAAGCGAGAAGAGGACAGGAAGTTTCAATTAACAGAACGGTCGACGTCGCTGCCGACATGACATCACACGATTTCCACTTTCATTTCTTTCTTTTTTTTTTTTTTTTTTGAATTGTTGCTGTCCAGTTTCGGTTGCCAGCCAGCCCGCAGTTGCACACACTTTGATTTTGTTGTTATAGTTTACGTATTTTCGTTGCACTGTAGACGGAATTAGTTTATAGCAATTTTTGCGCAAATTGCTAGCTTAAAAAAAAAAATTGTAAGTTAAATCGAAAATTTTCAAAGCGAATGGCAAAAACAAAAAACTCCGCAATCACGGTCCGTGCGAATGTGTGAGTGTGTGTGGTTCGCCCCACTGTTTGTGACGGAATGCGATTGAGGTAGAGCGGTGCTGGCGAACCAGTTCGATATGCAGCGAATCGGATGCGATAGTTATAAGCCAATTAAGCGAACATATGTTGCACATAATTGAATTAAAGAAACAAATAAAAATTCGTAACAGAATTGGCAGTTAAGATTAAAAATAGCTAATAAGAATAAAAAGCTGCGAGTTTAACTTATTGTTGCTTATCGATATATCGATATCAGCAAAATAAGATACTTACACCTGGCGATAGTTCAAAAAATGAGCTTTATGGCCACAACTCTGTTGTTATTAAACAATATTTTTTTTATTCATCAAATATATAGTTGCTTAACAATTTTTTAAAAAGCAATAGTATAAAATTTTGTATATTCCAATTGTAAAATATCGCTTGCAAGTAGTAGCATCACTAGCAAGTTATTAATGCAAAGTGTGTACACACTGTTCGATAGTCAAACAACTGAGGGCACAGCTGATTGCCTGGCATGCAGTTCGTGCTTGTTCTTTCGTGCGTTTCAAAAATTATTTATAGTTTATTGTTGGAAACACCTGCGTAACGCCTAGCAGAAAACAACTGTCAACAAACCAATTGACAATTGGACTGAGTAGCCTGAGTGTGTTAAATCACATAGTCACATAGACATCGACAGGCCTGTGTATTGCGCAAAAATGTTACTGCCAGTCATTGCGAAATTTTCAGCAGCAGACGAAACGGCAGCGACAGCGACAGCAACAACAACAACAACAACAGCAACAGCAGCAACACAACAAGCAGTCACAGCCGTTAATATACAGTAAAAACCTGGACAAAGCGAGTGAGATAAATTAAAAAGCGATCAATTGAAAGCATAGAAACAAATCGAATTTAGTGCAAGCAAAATCTTAATAAGCCCAACGCGCTGCAAAGCGACTAATTGAAAAGGTGCGTGAACAGCTGCGTTGTGTGACTTCAATTGCGGCGCGGCGCGGCGTAGGCGCAGAGACACATAGACGTGGGCAGCGGCAGAGGCAGCGGCAGCGGCAGCGAAGCTATAACAACAGCAACAACGACAACGACAACTATAGCGGAGTGCTATGGAAATGCGAGAGGTGCTCAGTCGCGAGGGGCGGGAGGCTAAAAATTTACTCGTTTACCAGTTTTGCGATGAGACAACTTCAGGCGCTGCTGCTGGCGTCGCAGCTGGCGTCGGCAGCGGCGGCGTAGTCAATGGCGACTGTAAGTCGGAGTTGTTTTTTTTGCACTTTTTTTGTTGTTGTTTATTTGACTTGTACCTGTTTCTCTCTTGCTTTTTTAGGCTACGCAGCACCCACGTGCCGCAAGCCACCGGTGGCTCCACCGAAATCACCCAACGGCATTCACACGCCCAAACACTGCCAATCGCCCACAGCGATGCGTCAATCCAGCAAACAAGCTGGCGGAGTAAGCGGAGGCGCTGAAGGAAGTGGAAGTGCTGGCTCCACTGGTGGTGGTGCTGGTGCTGGTCCACGTGTGCGCAGCGCCTCCACAGGCAGGGATAAGAAATCGGAGCTGCAGGCACGTTACTGGGCCCTGCTCTTTGGCAATCTGCAGCGTGCCGTCAATGAGATCTATCAGACTGTCGAATGCTATGAGAACATATCGAGTTGCCAGGAGGCCATTCTGGTATTGGAGAACTATGTGCGTGATTTCAAAGCGCTCAGTGAATGGTTCAAAGTGAGCTGGGACTATGAGTCACGTCCGTTGCAGCAGCGTCCGCAGAGTTTGGCCTGGGAGGTGCGCAAAAGTAATCCCACGCCACGTGTGCGCACCAAGAGCTTGTGCAGTCCCACTGCCTCGGGCAAATCCAGTCCCGCACTCTTCCCCTGCAACTCGGGCAAAACGTCGCCCTGTTGCGATGGACATTTGTCACCCAAGAAACTTTTGCGTGCCTACGAACAGTTGCCCAGGGGCGCCATGCGTGTCAATGTGCGTGAGCTCTTTGCGGCCAATAACAACAGCAACAACAACGGCAACAACAATAGTAATAGTAGTAGCAACAACAAGCGTGCTGCAGCAGGCCAGTTGGATGTGGCACCACTTGAATCCTTGACAGCTGTGGAAATCAGTCCAGACAAATCATATTTGCAACTGAACACACAATACTCACAGACCGATCTCGAGGATCCGCATCTGACATTGGCGGATGTGCGTGAGAAAATGCGACGCGAGGCAGCTGAGCGAGAGGCTGCGGCACGTGAGGCAGCTGAGAAGGAGGCGGCAGAGCAAGAGGCAGCAGAGCAGCAGGCAAAGGAGCAGCAGGCAAAGGAGCAGCAAGCAAAGGAGCAGCAGGCAGAAGAGCAAAAGGTGGCGGAGCAACTGGGACCCATGCAGGAGGCAACCAAGCAGGAGGCAGCCCAACCGGAGGCAGTTGCAGGTAAGTAGATGCCACACACTTTGTTCTCTCTCAATGCTAATTCCAATCCTTTCATTATAGCTGCAGCTGATCCCACAGCTCAAGTCGAAATCATTGCCTATGTGGAGCCCACAGCGCTGCAGTTGACCGTAGCCCGTTTGGATGCCATGGAAACGGAGTTACTTAGTGCACAGGCCAACAAGGAGCCAACGCCACCGTGCACGCTGCTCAAACCGGTGCCAGCACTGCCCGAAAAGAAACCACTGCAGCCGGCACAGGCAGCGCTTGGAGCATCCAATGCTGCCGCTGCAGCTATGCAGAATAGTCCACTCAAGTACTCCAGTGTGCTCAATCGTCCTGCGGCAATGCGTGCAGCAAATCAGAAGGCCATGGCACCCTTAGCAGCTGCAGCAACTGCTGGACAACCCAAGGCGGCCAGTGGCAAGACAATGCTCGTTAAGCCTGCAGTGAATGCGTTGCGTCGCAGCAACAACAACAACAACAACAACAACAACAACAATGTGAACAGCAACCCGAACACAAAACCCTTTGGCGGCGCACGCACCGCCCGCTCCTCCGCTCCAGTTAACAATACTCCGCCACGTCCTTCCAGCAAAACCGAGTGCTATGGCCCGCCCAACAATGTGGCCTCACGCCTCTCGGCACGCTCACGCACCATGCTGGATATGAATGGCAATGCAGTTGCTGCCACAACGAATCTCTTGGCTCCCAAACCATTGATCAAACGTGCCGGCAGCACTTGGCTGACCACAGGCAAGCGGGTGAGCGTGCCCAGCAGCAGCAGCAGCAGCACAGTTCGCCTTAGTTCACGCGAGGACATTGCCAGCTCCACATCGACGCTAAAGGCAAGCACTGAGCAGCTGAGTAGCTCGCGCAGCACCATCAAACTGGACGATAGACATTCCGAACCCAAGCAGTTGCATCTCAACGATGCCAACGATGGTTGGTTGACTGTAAAGAATCGACGCAGGGGCAGCATGCATTGGGCAAATCGTTTCAATCAGCCCACAGGCTATGCCAGTTTGCCCACTCTGGCGCTGCTCAATGAGCAAAAGGAGGAGAAGGATAAGCGGGAAAAGGCATCAACCAGAGTTGCCAAATCGAATGTGCCCGCCAAGGCACCGAAAGCTGTCAATAAGGCGGGCAAAGCGATGGCGCCAACTGAGTTTAAGACGCGTCCAGAGATTAAGAATGCCAAAGCAAAGGTTAACTCGTTTCCAGCTCAACGCGGACAAGCGGGCAATCTTAAGAAGCAGGACAAGGAGAAGGAGCTGGAGAAGAGCAAAGACAAGGAGAACGCAAAAGACAAGGATAAGGAAAACAAGGATGCCGAAAAGGATAAGGAGAAGGACAAGCCAAAGCCAAGTGCCTTACTGGCGCGTAGCAGCACCAACTTCGCCAACCATGTGGCTGCTCCAGTGCTAAGCACACGCACCACACAGCTCATTAAGCGACAAAAATCCGATCTCACTGGACTAAAGATGACGTCACTGCACAAGGAGTACATGCGCAGCGAGAAGAATGCATTGCGCAAGCAGCAAAAGGAGCAGAAGGAGCAGAGCAATGCGGCCAATGGAGATGGTGAGTAGCAGAAGCAGACACATATGCATAGCTAATTCCCTTTCCGCTTTCCCGCAGCTGGCAACGATGATCACAGCAAGATCGACATCAAGATTCAAACCAATTGCGAATTCTCCAAGACAATTGGTGAGCTCTACGAGAGCATAGCACGCAGCAAGTTGCCCAATGGTTGTGTCAAGGCCTCCGGCTGTGCCTCGCTGCTCAGCGCCTGCGATGAGAATGATGAACAGAATGCCGAGGATGGTGAAGAGGAGCGCAATGAGCGTATACTTGTGGAGGTGCAGGAATCGTTGGAGCGGCAGATACGTGAGCTAGAGAGCACAGAAATCGATGTGGATACGGAAACGGATGAGACGGACTGTGAGGTGCAGCTGGAGGAGAATGATGAGAATGCCGAGCATGCTGGACTCGATGATGCTGTGGTCTTTGTCACCATGAGCGACGATGAGAATGCTAGCCTGGAGTTACGTTATCAAGCGTTGCTATCGGATATGTCATGGAATGAACGTGCCGAAGCGTTGGCCACACTCCAAGCCTATGTGGCACGTCATCCCGGTCGTGCACAGGAGTTGCATCAGAAGCTATCGTCGCCATCGCGTCGCCGTTCGTTGCAGGAAACGCTGAAGAAGTATCAAGCCAAACAGGCACGTGCCCAGCAGAAACGTGCCCTGTTGCAGCAGGAGAAGGCGGCCAAGTTGCAGCAACTTTTCGGACGTGTCGAGGATGTTAAGGCGGCCAAGAAGCAGTTGATCGAGGATAAGCGCACCAAGATGGAGGGACGTCTGCAGCGTGCCGCAGAGAATCGTGAGCTCTATCTGCGTCAAATCATCGAGAAGGCACACGATGAGGATAAGAAGCTGAAGGAGATCAACTTCATCAAGAATATCGAAGCGCAGAATAAACGTTTGGATCTGCTCGAATCTTTTAAGGAGACCGAAGGTCGTCTGCAGGATTTGGAACAGGAGCGACAGAAGCGTGTCGAGGAGAAGGCAGCCAAAGAGGCTGCCGTCGAGCGACGTCGTCAGGCGCTGGAAAAGGAGCGTCTGCTCAAGCTGGAGAAGATGAATGAGACGCGGCTGGAGAAGGAGCAACGCATTGGCAAAATGCAGGAGCAGAAGGAACGACAACGTCAGGCATTGGCACGCGAAAAGGCCAGGGATCGGGAGGAGCGTCTGCTTGCACTGCAAGTGCAGCAGCAACAGACAACGGAGGAGCTGCAGCGCAAGATTCAACAGAAGCAATTGGAGTCGGCTCGCCGGCATGAGGAAAATATCGAGCATATACGTCAGCGTGCGCTGGAGCTAACCATGCCCAGCACAAGGCAACAGGATGGTGAGGCACGTGGCGATCAGGATGATGAGCTGCTCAATGGCGGCAACACAACCAGCACCACCAACGAGGATTGCGATCTCTCCTCGACACTCTCCGACATGGGCGGCGTGGGCGGTGGACGTGAACATTCGCGCAGCTACAAGAAGAAGATGAAGAAGCTCAAGCAGCGCATGAGCCAGTGGTAAGTCTAGTGGGGGGATCGAACTTTATTGAGTTGCTAGGGAGCTAAGAAATTCAAATTAACCTAAATTTTATAGTTCTACGAGGTTTTTCTTTTTTATATCCTTCGACCATTGAAAATGGTCAAAGAAGGGTATACTCAGTTTGTGCGAATGTATGTAACAGGCAGAAGGAGGCGTAGCAGATCCCACAAAGTATTTATATTATTGCTCAGGGTCGCTAGCTGAGTAGATTGAGGCATGTCCGTCTGTCTGTCCGTCACGCGTCTGTATGAACACAGAGTTCTCAGCTATTATAAAAGCTAGAGACATCAAATTTGGTATGAAGATATATAAATATAACAAGCTCCTGGAGTTTATTTCAAATTTGAGGTGCCACGCCCACCGCCTCTGAAAATTGATTAATACATTTTTGAGTTGGCTTTGTGACGAAAGTATTAAAGTTTCACATACATATATATTTATACTATGTGCATATATATTCCAAATATCATCGTCGCGTTGCTTCGATTCAGCCGTAGCGTGTGTAAAGCTGATTGCTATGACGTTTTCATATGTAGATGGCGCTATTCAAAGATAGATCTAATTTTAACAATCGGTGGCATATGAACTTGTGCCAAGGAAATAAAAGTTTGATAATTTCTTTCGAAACTGAGCGAATGGTATCTTACGGTCGAGTGCGCTCGACTGTAGCTTTTCTTACTTGTTTTAAAATGGGTTTCTCGACTTAGAGCTTCCTGCACTCTTCCAAATTTTTGGAACTTTCAATTGGCATAGCTTGCTTAAAAATCCATCGATTTTGCTCAGGTATATAATCTTTGGTATAGTTTTTCATTTAGATTGATTGAAAATCAAATTAAGAAATTTAAAAAAAATTTTCTTTTTTTTGCGATTTTTTTCATGCAAAAATTTGAAAAATTTTCTCAAAAATTAAAACGTTTTGTTTTTGACTTTAATTTATAAACTAAGTCAAATAAGGTATAAAATTCGTTTTAAAAAGGGTTAATCACTTCATTTTTAGCTAATAACTGAATTTCAAGTTATTATACCCGCTACTCATAGAGGAAAAGGGTATTATAACTTTGTTCAAACCGAAAATGTATGTAACAGGCAGAAGGGGGAATCTGCAACCCCATAAAGTATATATATTCTGGCTCAGGATCAACAGCCGAGTCGATATAGCCATGTCCGTCTGTCCGTCCGCCTGTCTGTCTGTCCGTATGAACACCTAAATCTCAGCTATTATAAGAGCTAGAACTACCAAATTTGGTGACAATATGTGCTATTATTGCACGGTGATCAAGTTTAATTTGGATTTCGACCACGCCCCCTTCCGCCCCCGCAAATCGGTAAGAATCGTTGCTGTTGCAAATATTGTTCTGCAGCAACGGTTTTTTGGGCAAGTAAGAAGTATCATATCATATCACATCATTTCCAAAGTTTCATCCAAATCGGATGATAAATATATAAAAGTTTTGAGTAGCGGGTATATAACAGTCGAGCACACTCCACTGTAGCTTTCGTACTTGTTTTTCAAATAAATTTCTGGTGTTTTGAAACAAGTTAAGATGAAGCAAATTAAGCATAAAATTCCAGAAAATATTTTGAATTTTTTGGAAATTTTTTTAAGATGAGTAAAGAAATTGTTAAGAAAGTTGCTTAGAATGTTCCCTGCGGGTTTTTGGATATATAATTCGATTTCAATTTAGCCTCCTAACATTTTGTAATCCTTCCTTTTTACAGTGCCTCGGAGTACTTGGGTACCATGGAGGAGCTGCCGCTGCATCTGAAGCGCGACAGCAGCGTGCCAAAGCTATTGAATCTGGTGATAAAGGGAGGAGGCGCTCAAGGACTTGACCGCACGCTGGGCAATCTGCTGCGTGTGATACCCAAGGCGCAGACCTGGGATTTCCAGGCATTCCTCAACATGGACGGACTTGGTGTGCTGACCAGCCATGTCATTAGCAAGGGCATGGAGGAGAATGCCGAGATCTCAAAGAAGTGAGTGGGATGTGCATTCCTCCCTCTGCCAGTATATAAACCATATGCTAATCTTGCATCTTCTCGTTGCAGATCTGTCACCCTGGCCGTGCAGCTGTATCGCAATGCCTGCTCCGTTTGTCCACAGATTGCACGACATGCGCTGTTGGGCAACTCCATTGCGACACTCTTCGATGCGATTGTCAAGAGTTTCCAGGTGAGAGAAAGTAGGCAACTTCTTTTTTTGTGCGCTGCTTCTTTAAGTGGCGTCAATAAAAGTGTCGCCCGACTGTCGCCCTGGAAGGCATCCAAAAAAAATTCGTATTCGTAATTCCCTTCACTGCGTCGCACGCTTTAAAACTTGGCTTGTCTTCTTGGGCGTTTTTGGGCAACTGTCCCTCGTCCCTGGTCCCATTCCCATTCCCATTTCCATACCCGATGCTAGTCTCCTGGCTCAGCCACTTAACACTTGGCTGAGCGCCGTCTTTGTCGCCTTTTTTCTCCATGCTCCTTACCTATAAATGTATCATATGCTCCTAGCTTGGTAGGGTAGTTGCATATTGTAAAGCCGTTTGTAACGTTTGTGCTAATACATCTTTTTAGAGTGTATAGTCTTGCCTAATTGATTTTATTTTGATCTAGGAAACTCCTAAGCTTGTTGTGTGGCTCTTTGAATTTAATTTCTAGTTATTCTAGTTTTTTTTTAAGTTTTTTTTTTCCAATTTGCACTAAAAAAAGCTTAATTTTTAGGGCAGTAAGTCTTAACAATTAAAATAAACTAGAAATAATATATATTTTTAAATATTTATAATTCTTTAAGTACTTAAATGAAATCTTTGATAATTAAAAAAATACATCAATCATAATATTTTTTATTTTTATTTTTTATTAGTAAAAAAATTAAAAATATATATAATTTTTTTTAATATTGATTATATTTTGCTAACTTCAGTTATTTTTAAATGGTTTAGTTCCACTGTAATAAGATAAACTAGAGTCAATATCGATTTAATTTCTACTTAAGCGGTCTAAACAAGAAATATAAATATTTTTTTAAAAAAATTAAAAATATTTTAAAAGTATCTAAACATTTTTTTAATTATTATGAAATTCGTGTTGTCAGTTTAAATAATTTGAAAATGTTTATAGTAGTTTTTTAGTTAGTCTCGAAATATTTTGTACAAATGTATAATATTTTAAAAAATATTTTCTATATATCTTCTTATAAGATCTTTTAATTATTATTAAATTATTTTTGTAAGTGTAATTTATTTTTAAATGTTTTAGTAGTAAGTTAGTAGTTAGTATTTTTTTAAATTTTTTTTATATATTTTTTATATATTTTTTTATATTTTTTTTAATATTTTTTTAATATTTTTTTATATTGTTTTTATAATTTTTTTTTTATATTTTTTTTAATTTTTTTTAATATTTTTTTTTAATATGGTTTTTAGAATTTCCAATGGTTTTGTGCCACTGTAAACAGTCTAGATTTTATTTCTCACTTTGAAGTAATATTTATAGAGCATTTAGAAGTCGCCTTCGCTTTTGCCTTACCAAGCCACACACACACACACACACACACACTCATCAATTCGCCGCAAGTTGCCAAGTTTTAAAGTTTATTGTTTTCTTATTCTCTGCTCGCTTGTTTATTTGCCATTTCTTTTGACGCTTTTATTTCGGCGCGTTGCTTTTGTTTTGGTTTTCCGTGTGTGTGTGTGTGTGTGTGTGTGTGTGTTTTTGCCTGGCGTTTTTATTCGAATTTTATTTACTGTTCAACGTTGCGCTATAAATTCACAGCGTACGCACTAGGCGGGAGTTCCTCGCATGCCTCCTCCCCCCCCCCCGCTCTCCCGCTCCTCGCTCTCTGGCGCTGCGCCTCCTCTCTCTCTCTCTGGCGCTGGACAATTTGTTAGCATTTGCTTGTCACACACACACACACACCGACACACAGCTAAATGTTTATATATTTGTGGCCTGAGCTGTTAAATCAATCGTTAAAACGCGTAAAAAGCCACTCTTGTTATTGTTGTTGTTGTTATTGTTTTTATTTTGAATTCTATAAAAAATATAAATTTTTTTACAGCGTTTGCGGTCGCACTTTCGTTCGCTGTTGTTGTTGTTGTTGTTGTTAGCTTGGCTCGTGTTTATTGTCATGCTTTGTCCTCTTCCCCCCCCACTCCCTCTTCGCGCTTTGCTGATGGATCAGCGCGCACGCCGCTTGTCATGTAAACGAAAAGAAGCAGAAGAGGAAGCAAAGATAAAGAGTGTCGCGTAAAAAAACATCAATTAACATTTTGATTGATGTGCGTGTTGTTGTTGTTGTTGTTGTTGCCGTTTGCCGTTAACTTTTCTAATTAATTTGAACACACACACACGCACGCACACATCCACACGTCGAACGCCGCAAAGCATGCAACAATTGTGCGAGGCAACCACAACAACAACAAGCAAAGGAATTTGCAATGCCCGCTCTCTCTCTCTCTGTCTCTCTCGCTGCATTGACACTTTTTGACTTTTGTGCGCGATGATGCGCTTTTCTCACATTCTTCTCTCGTTTTCTTGTTGTTGTTGTTGTTGTTCTTATGCTGGTTTTTCTATTTTATCTCCCTATATTTTGCAGTTACCCGAAGAAAAATCACCACAACATCCGGTCGAGTTATCCACAGAGCTAATGCTGGCATGCACCGAGGCGCTATCGTCGAGCTATGTAAAGAAAAACACCCACCCTAAAGTACCGGAACGCCTACCGGACATGATAAAGTGAGTACAAAAGTTAAAGTGAGAGAGCGAGCGAGTACAATAGGTACAAGCAGCAGCAGCAGCACACACACACACACACACGCGCGCGTGAGAGCGCTGCTGCGCGCAGGGGAAGGCAAAATCTGTTTTCGAAGAGCAAGTTCGAAAATTGCGAGAGCGAGAGCGAGAGAGAGCGCGTCGCAGCTACGCGTGTGGGGCGTGGCAAAATTGTGCGAGCGGGACAACACGTGTGTGCGCACGCTGTAAGTATGTGTGGGTAGGCAGTGCTGCTCAAACTGTACAGGCTCTGTTTACCATTTGGGCAGTGCCGCTCAAACTGTAAGGCGAGCAAGTGCAGCGCATTGTTGTTGTTGTTGCTGCTGCTGCTGCTGCTATTGTTATTGTTATTGTTCGTTATTGTTGCTATTGCTGACGCTTTCAGCGCGCTCGTGCTAACTTTTTGCCTTCTACGCTTTTTATGACTGCGCCGTTTTACAGCCAGCTGCAGCGTTGTTGTTGTTGTTGTTGCCTTTCATTTTTGTAGCAAACTTTAATGCGGCCAACGTCGCCGCTTGTTTTTCTTTAATTTGCGTGCGTGTGCGTGTGTGCGTGTGTTTTGTTGGGGACACTGCAAAAGTTTTAATCGAATTTTGCGTGTTTGTTGTTGTTGTTACACACATTCCCACACACACACACACACACACACACACACAGACAGGCGAGTTAAAGCGCAGTTCGCCCTCGCCCCCGCCTGCCACATGGCCGCCATTTTGTTTATTTTCATACAAATTGAATTTCATATACATTTGTAAATTGTGTCGGTGTGTCGGTGTTTGTGTGTGTGTGTGTGTGTGTGCCTTTCATTGTTATTATGCATTTTTCCAGCTCGACCATTTGTTGTTTTTTTTTTTCTATTTTTTTTGGCTTTTTTCTCCGCTTTTTGTTTTGTGCCTTTTTCGTGCTCGTTTTTTTTTCTTGTGTCATTTTAGCTGCCTCTTTTGTTTTGCTGCCGCAGCTAGTAAAAACATTTTGTTTATCCTTTGTGTGCACTGTCCCTGCCCCACCCCCCGCCCTATTGGCTTTTTCTAGTTTCACTTATTTCTCTCGTTTTTTTTTTTTTTTTGATCAATTTTCGTTTGTTTATGTTTTCAATTTGCTTACAAAAGCTTTTCGTTTATTTTATTAGGCAACCGCCGCCATTGTTGGCCACGTCCTCTCTCCCTCTCCTCTCCCACTCTCTCTCTCTTGTGTGTGTTGCGCGCTTTTCAGCGCTCAATTCAATTACAAAACGTTGTTTTCTATAGCTTCGTCGTTCTATATATCTGCTTACCATGCCCCAGTAAAATCAAATTTCTTTGACTATAATTTGGCCAAAAAAAAAGCCAAAGAAAAAAAGCAAAAAAAAAAAATGGAATGAATGGGAGAAAACCAAGAAAAAGCGCAACAACAACAAAATTAAACGTGAAATTCAATTCGCCGCACTTGAATGAGAAGGACGGCGAGGCGAGGCGAGGGCAAGGAGAGACGCGGCGACGTGGCCAGTTACAGCTTCAGTTTTTAAACTTCTGCTGCTAGTACCTGCGCTTGCTCCCCCCCCCCCCCTCTCTTTCGCTCTCTGCTGCTCTGCTCTCTAATTCAATTGAAGCTTTTGGGCGACCAACTGCTCTGCCTCTGCCTCTGTCGCTGCTGCTGCGCTACGTGCAGCTTTTGTAGCTGCATAATTTAATTTTTGTTTACTTTTAATTGCTCAAGCGAGTGCCACAACGTCGCAATACTTTTTCGCCCCCCCCTCCCCCCTCTTTGAAGCACAAATGTAACTCAAATTTGATTTTAATTAAGCAACTTTTGCGCTGGACTTGCGCCGTTTTTTTTCTTATTTTTTGAGTTGATTTACTTTGAAAAATTTTTGTGAAAATTCATTTGGTTGCGGCTTAGATGCGCTTTAATGTATACATACTCGTATGTATGTGTGTGTGTGTGTATCTGCATCTATTCCACCCACTGACCCAGTCGCCTTAGCCATCATCATCATCATCTGCATGTTTATTCCGCAAACCGCAGTTGCTCTGTCAAAATTCTCTGCCCTACTCCATCTCCCCCCCTTTCTCCCTCTTCCTCTCTCCCTCTCCCTGTCTCTTTCGAGGCTTTTTACATATGCAAACAAATTTTTATTATTCCGTTTCGTCATCTAACGAATTTAAGCGTTTATTATGAGTTCTCTATGAATTTTACTCGTTTCTAATATTTTTTTTCTAAAAATTTTAATTTAATTACATTTTGATGCAATTTTGTTGAATATATAAAAATCTGGAAAATGCAATCAAAAAATATTAATATGAAAATTATTTGCACTAGAATTTTATAAAATTCTGAAACTAAGCTAGAAATCTCTTAAAGTTTTCTGAAATTTAAGAAGGATTTAAGAAAAAAATCTAAAATTATTAATTATGTTCCATTTAAACCTAACTTACCAATAGTTATATTCTATATAGTATTACTACCAAGCGGTCTATTTAATTTAACAATAATTTTCTCTTTACTTTATCATTATTATACCATTGCAGATGGTATATTAATTTTGGGCAAAATAGGGGAGTCAAACTAGCCATGTCCGTCTGTCTGTCCGTCTGTCTGTTGCAATGCAATCTAGTCCCTCAGTTTTAGAGCTATCTTGATGAAACTTGGTATACATGTTTCTTATTGCTGCACGCTGTACATAAGTCGGAACGAGCCAGATCGGACCGATATATCGTATAGCTGCCATAGAACCTATCGGTCGAATTTTGTTATTTCTTAAGATATCGATATGAAACTTTCCCGATATATGTCTAAGTATGCCTTTTAAAGGCTATCAAAATTTGAACGAAATTAGACCGATATATCGTATAGCTGCCACAGAACCTATCGTTCGAATTTTGGTTCCTTTTAAGATATCGCCATGAAACTTCCCCGATATATGTCTAAATATGCCCTTTAAAGGCTGGCAAAGTTTGATTGAAATTATACCGATATATCGTATAGCTGCCATAGAACCTATCGGCCGATTTAATATGTGGAGTAACTGCAATGATATAAAACCTTCGGCGTGTCGAAGATAGCCTTTCTTTATTGTTTTTTGTTCTCATAACATATCTCACACTGAACTTCCTTTCTTTCTAACCCAAATCCTTTCAAATCCCGCCCCATTAATTCTTAAAGCCCTTTCGTAAGCTTCCACCCACCTTTTGCTTTCCAATTTCTACAAAAAAACCCCCCATCATAACTCATACCATCCATACGTATTTATCCTTGAAGCATAACCAATTTGATTTCTTAGGCACGTTCCGAAATCATCATCTATTTGCATAATGCATCGCGCTTCGCTCTATCTACCGTTTTACAATGTAATTGATTCATAATTAATCAACATAATCATTAGGCAGATCGTGCTCTGCTTTCCACACACACACACCAGCCGGAACCCCCACACTCCTCATATATATCCTGCCTAGCTAGTCATAAAAAAAAACCGTAGAAAATACATTTTAATCATCGTTTGATCATCAATTTCAAGCAGGGCAAGAGGTGAGAGAGAGAGCGAGAGAGAGGGAAAGGGAAAGTAGGTAACGGCAATCATAACGATGATTTGACACGCGATAAGGCGCACACAAAGCTTCCGCATGCTGCACTCTCTCTCTCTCACTCTCTGCCTTGGTAACCAACCCAAACCGAAGTTAACCCCCTTCCTTTCAGTTCTCTGCAGGATTTGCTACCACCCTAGGCGTTGCCTGTCATAATGAAATATGCAAACGGCAAAAAGTTGTTACCAGTCGACGGGGGGAAGTAGGAAAGAAGGGTAGAGATTCAGATGGAACAGTAGATACAGCCATAGATACAGCAAGAGATACATTTAGAAAGAAAGGGAGAGAAAGATACTCAGCTACAGTTGCTGCGCCGCGTGTCCTTTTGTTGTTTTGTTTTGGATGTCAACAAGGAGAACACGCTGGGCGAACAGCATCGACAGTTGCACAGTTAATTTAATTACCCTTTAAGTAACCATATCGAATGCCCATTTGGGGCTGTCTAGGGTTAAAGGGGTGTATAGAGGATGTTCCTTTGCGCTCCAAACTCGTGCACTTTGCAGTTTGCCCCGTTTCCTTGTTATTCTACTGCGACACTGGTCAGTTGCCCCAACTTTTGCTCAATTATCAGCGGAACTGCTGCTTTTATGCTGCTCTATAACACACACACACACTAACGCACACACACTCGCACACACACTAGCACACACACTCGCACTGCACTCACACGTGCTGTGGGTTTTATTTTACCATTTGCCAAAGTCATGGACTCATATTAGTGCAACTATTTAGTTGCCACCACAGGCCACTCCCAGCGACCAAGGGAACGGTATACACTGAGCGAAAAGTTTGGCGAATCAGTTGAAATTATTATTGTTTAAAGTTGTTATACCATTTACCAATAAACATTGTTTGCGTGGCAGACTTCACAAAGTGTATAGGATAACTAGCCGAGTCGATTAAGCCATCTCCGTCCGTCTGTCCGTCTGTGTGAACACGCAGATCTCAGCTATTATAAAAGCTAGAGACACCAAATTTGGCATAAAGATTTCTGTATATTGTATGCCTTACAAGTTAAGTTCAAATTTGAGGTGCCACGCCCACCGCCTCCATAAATCGATATGTTGTGTTGCAACGGCGTCGCTTTAGATTTTTTTCGAGCGTGCCTGCATAGTGTGTACGAGTGATATAAATTTACAATAAAAACACTTTGTTGTCGAAAAGTTGAGCGTAGGGTATCTTACAGTCGGTCATGCCTTACTGTAACTTTCGTTAGTTGTGTTTTTCTCAGGCTCTGCTGCTCACTTCTCTGCTCTATCTTTATCACATTGAATTTATTGCATATTTTCTCTGTCAACTTTTCCCCCTGTAATTTTTCTCAGTGTACTCACTGCTACCGCTCCTGCTGCAGTGTGCCTTCTCTCGGAGTATTCATTTCAAGCGTTTGCCTTTGTTCCTTCGCCTCGTTGTAGTCGCAGTAGTAGTTGTTGTTGTTGTTGCTGCTGTTGTTTGTTGTGCATTTAATATCCGATTTCAGTTTTTTGTTGATTCTTTTTGACAATGGGCGCAGGCATTGAACACTTCGTTTTTCCCCCTCCCCTCCTCTCCTACTGCTTTCTCTGGCCATTTCTCCTGCCTTCTCGCTTGCCATTGTCCCCGTGAAAGTTTTCTATTTGCTTAGTGCGCTGTGTGTGCTCCTTTTTCGTTGCTTTTGTCTTCTCATCCTGCCCCGACGTTCTAAATCAAAATATTGACTCCTAACGGCGTGTTTATTGATCCTGCCGAGCTGTCGTCTGCAGGCGGGGGAGACTTTCAGTGCTCAACCCCTAAACCTTGCAACTCACTGTAGCCAGCAGCTTTTGTCTGTCTGTCTGCTGCTAGCGAAATCATCTGCATGTCATAATTGAATTCAAATCACGAAACTGTCACAAAACTAATCAGAGTTGTCATTTTTGGTAACTGTAGAACGCTGTAGAACAGGCTGGTGTACCCTAACCTCTCCACCCTCATTGAATGCAGTCTGGCATCCCCTGACCAACACAAGCTCTTTGGTATGTTCGGTTCATCTGTTCGTTTTTCGACATTCAAACTGTCAAAAAGTCAGCATCAATTACAGTTACAGAGACAGAGACACATCAGAGAGCTAAAACACACACACACACACACAGAGAATGTCAAAAAGCGCATAGAGAAAGTGAGAGGGGGAGAGAAGGTAGAGGGAGCTCAAAGAAGTGCGATCCAAAGTTCACTTCAGATTTGCATCAAAATGCAGTTGGACCGAGGTCAGCGTGGAGTAAAAACAAACCCCAAGCGGAAATGGTTTAAAGCGAGAGAGAGTTGAGAAATTGTGCAAAGTGGGAAAACCCATGGGGTTTTTGGGTTTGAGATGGTATAACCATGGGTTTTATTACTGTTATCATTAGTAAATTATACTAGAGAGATTCAAGATTTTAAAGGTTTCAATATTATTTTTATTATCAACCAATAATTATCTAAGTTTGCGACAGGGAATCGAAGGGTTGCGTAAAGAGGGATAAGCTATGGGGTTTCCTGGTTTTAAGAAAGTAAAACCATGGGTTTTGTTACTTTTATCATTGGTAAACCAAGTTCAAACCCTGTATATTCCTTTCCAATCAGGTTTTTTTCGAAAGAATTATAACATACTATCTCTCTCTCTGTCCTACCCTACCTCCACACGGAGGGAATTCCTGAAATGTGGAAAAGTTTAAGGTTCCTTGGGGTTAAAAAAGTTCAACTAGCTATAGTTATTAAGAACTGAGAGGAAAACTCTAAAGGAATTGCTTCCATCTTTCTCCAAAAGCCTATCCCTTGAGATTTTAATATTATAATTCAATAAACATCTAAATTTCCAAATTAATTATAACAGATTAGAAACTTTTCCTTCTCTTCTTCCCTCCTCCACACACTCTATTTGCTTATCACCGCAATATGCCATGATATATTCAAATGATAATCAAATATTTTGCTCATTTTTTTTCCTCTGCCTCTTCGAAATGCATTAAGCAGCCCTCGAGCAGAGGCGGGAGAGGGTTGCGCCATGAGGCGTCGAGTGGGGGGAGGGGGGGTTCATATGCAAAAGTCTGACATATGCGCTGACATTTTGCATGCAAAAAGGCGCAGCAGCATTCTCGAATGCTCTCTTGAACACCCCCTTTTCTCCCTCCCCCTCCTCCCCACCCAACTCAGTTGCATGTCAAAAGTTTGATGAGTGCCTGTCCAGCGAGTGCGCGGCACGTCAAAGGCAAAGCGAATGAGTCCGGGCGGGTTAGAGGCCAAAGGTTCTAAAGGGGGGGGCGGCGGCGGGGGGAGTCGAGAGAGACAGTTGCACACAGGCTTTGCTGGCTATTGAATTACGCAGAGTCCGTAGTTTTAGATCTTTTGAGTGCATGCGCTTTGATTTCCAACTAGCTTCTGTTCTTGTTGTTGTTGTTGTCGTGGTTTTTCTGCCTCATCTTGTTGTGTTTTTTTTTCTTCCCCGACTCTAGGGAATATTAAGCCTGAAGGCAGTACAACCACCCGATCTTAGGCGACATATGTAAAATGTGTAAAGTGCAGCGCGTTTGCCAGTTACAGTTAATTTAATGCTCGTCAGGAGTGCACCCTAAAGAGAGAGAGAGAGGAGGGGGCAACCCTGGTTGAAAGTCCTAACGCATCACTCAATCAAACGGCAATTGTAAGGGCTTAAGAGAAGCCACTAGCCACCCAGCGGGCTAAAGCCAAATCCCTGCTACCCCCCTCTCACTCTATCTGTCTAGCTATCTCTTTCACCCTCTCTCTCTGTCTATCCCTGTCAGTTCTTAGTTCACCCCTGTTCCAATCCCTGCTGCTGCTGGAAGCTGGTGCAAATTAACACGCTAAGCACTTGAATGCGCCAAATGTGGCGTGAGTAATGCCCTCAAGTGGCCGACAGATGGCGCACATTACAAGCCACTAATCCAGTGGACTACCCTGTCCCACGTTGGGCGCCCAGGCTGTAAAAGTTAACGACGAAAACTAAAAATCAAGTCATACGTTCCGTTTTTAGTTTCACTGCGAGTTTCCGCTCATAATCTTTGTTATTTTTGCAACAGTCGTAATCGTAACTCCCCCTACTCCTTGTTCCCCTTCTTCTCCTTCTTTCTTTCTCTGCTTATGGCTATTCAATGTTTTCGCCCCTCCATCGTCGTTGGGCGCCATTTATGATTGCCAACTTAACATAAATTCTAATTTGATTTTGCCACTAAAGTGCCATAAGAACGCCATTTGACCAGAGTTGCCACCCTCCCCGCAAGCCAGCCATACTCGCATGACTGTGAAATGTTTTACTTCCTACTCGTATCCCCCCCCCCCCCATCGCATATAGAGCTGCCATTTAGTCCTGACTGAGGCCTTACGTTGGGCATAATTTTTTACGATGCTCGGCGACATATTCGCCATTTTCCACTTTCCACTTTTCACATTTTCACAAAAGCCAAATCACAGGCGCCCATTTCAGCGCTCTCAAACCGCGTGTCCCTCTTTCGCTTCACTCCCCTCCTGTCTCTCTTATGTAAGCTGCTCTAGCCTGAGTCCCATAAGGTTTTTCTCTCATTTTGTGCTAGGGTAGAGCATGTTGATTTTCTCAGTTGGTTTGTTGAAGTTTTCCATGAGGTTTTGAAAGGGACTTGACACAGAAGAAGTAATATCTGGGTTTATTATTGACATAAGATTGGGGTCCCTCTAGAGAAGAAAGAAATCGATTTTCTTAATACTTTTGTACCACATTTGATATCAGTTTCTTAAATCTCTTAAACTGAATTCATATAATATTTAGACCAAGGATTTAAAAGAAATATCTGTCTGTCTGTATGAACAACTACATTTTGGAAAGATTAACCAAATTTTCTGGCAGTGTCTTAAAGTATTCTTTCCAAATTTGGGCCACGCCTACTTCTGCCCCGAAAAACCGTTAAACTGGAATAGTTAGCGTAATTCTTAAGTTACAGCATTCAATTTTGGTGTGTATAAGGATTATCTCCACTTAAACGATTGCTATAATTCTGGTTGCGATTGGAGTTATTCAGGTCAATGTTTTTCATAACCTCATTATAACCTCAAAAGAGTGTATACGATCTTCGCATATTTTTCCCGCCCCACGTTCTCTACACGTTTTTAATGCCGTTTTCGCCATGATTCCTTGTGTGTGTGTGTGTAGCTGTGTGTGTGTGTGTGGTTATTGTGGTTGCTTTATATTATTATATGCACTTTTCTTTTACAAAATGGCGGCAAACGTCGCCAACATCCTGATCCTGCGCTTGTACAATCCAGGGACTTGCCCGTCGTTGTTGTTGTTGTTGCCGTTATGTTTGCGGTTATTTGGCGCCATGTTTTTGCTTTCCTCGCCTCGTTTGAGTTTTACGAGCGGCTTTACTTTTCGCAGCTATTTGGCGCTGGCTTTTTAACGGCCCCGCATCGCCGTCATCATTGCCAGTCTCCTCCATCTCCACCTCCACCTCATCCTCATCTTTGTCGTCTTCTTCTTCAGCTGCTTCTGTCTTGCTCTGCTCACGTTGTTTTGCTTTGGGCCCCACGTGTGTTGTCCATTGCGTTGACGTTGATTTCTCTATAGTCTGCGGTAGGCACAACTCCGATTTGTCTTTCCCCCTCTTGTGTCTACCCCTATCTACCCCTGCTCCTCCTGCTGCTGCATCTTCTCACCGTGCTTTCTTGCCTTGACATTTTCCATATGGCAAACGTTGGCGGGCGGCGAAGGCTGACTGAATTTTATTTTCAACGCTCGTGTCGTAATTGAAGACGTACTGAGCGTTCCCCCTTCTTTCCCTCAACTGTCTGTCAAAATAAATATATATATATATATATTTACCATATAGATATATGTAGAAAACGAGCGACACCAAAAACGTTTACCCCGTTGAGTTTTTCCTTGTGTAAATGGAAAACGCTTTGGGTGGCGTCTCTTACTAAGAAAACAAAACATCCGCGACTTGGGAACGGAATGGAACGGAACCGACCTAAAAGTGTAGAGAACTGTCAGTATAGCCTGTCCGTCTGCCTGTCCGTCTGTCGCAGACGTAGCTGACATGCTGATGAATTTTCATTGAAAATTGCTTGACAGGATTTACACGTTGTGATTGCCACATCCGTATTTTATTTTATTTTCTTTTGTTTTTTTTTTTTTTCTACTGGCTGGCCTACCGCATACGCTGATCATATATCGTATGGTTCATATATGCTATATACTATATTATTTTGTGCGACAACTTGAATTTCTCTCCGAGAATTTCGCTTAAAATGAGCAAGTGCGCTGCCTCTTCCAAGTCCTGCTCTTTCCCCTTTCCCTCGGGGGATGCTGGCTGTAATGCGAATTTAATAGATGGAAACACAAACATAAAAAATCAGAAACAAGTTGGCACTTTGTATATGAAAGTAGTTGACTTTAAAATACCCTGTAGATGGGCTTAAAGTAATTTCAAATTGTGGTTTACTTTGGAAATTTCCTAATTTTGATAAGAAAGTGTTGTAAATTGTGACTAACTATGGTAATTTCTTAGTTTTGGTATAAAATATTTTAAATTTAATATATGCTTTATCAGAATTGGTTATATATGCATCTATGGAACAAATTTTGTGGTACTAGCTCTGCTAAACTATAAGATCGTAAAGTTTTGGAAGGAAAACTTATAAAATTGCTTAGATTTTAATAAGAAATCTTATATAAAATATAAATGAATGCTTGAAACAAATAACTTTTAATTAATTGATTTGAATTTTAAATTGAAAATTGACAAAATTAATATTCAATGTTTCATTAGCTGAACTCAAAAAATAAATTTTAAATAATTTTGAAAGTAAATTTTTTAAGAATAAAGAAATAACAAATACAATACATAACAATAATACAAATTAAAATTTAAATTCTATACTGAAAATTAGAAATTACTTTTAAATGTTCTCTTTCAAAACCAAACTACCCTTCAGCTCATACAACTAGTACAGAGTATGCTCCCAGAACAAAAAACAAAAAAAAAGAGCAGGCAGCCAAATGTCTTAATTTATTCATAACTTTTTTCCAGTTGTACATGTTTATTAGACTGTGCCCGAGGGTTACGACTGAAGTGAGCAGTGGGTAGGGGTAGGGGTAGGGGGAGGGTATGCGGATGAGTATGAGGATTTCGGGTGCAAATTGAAAAACCCTAACGAATGCACGAGGAGGGCAACCCTAAGCGTCGCATCGTCGCATTCGCATCGTCGCATCGCATCGTCGTGTGTGCATGTGCCTCGGCAATTTCCATGTTTTGATTTATGAATGATAATGCGCTGTGACATCCATTCCGCTCGGCAACTCTATTCTATGCACTCCGATTTCGGGCATATGTCCGCATTGCGTTTAATTTGCATTAATGGGCGTGGTAATGTGCCCACCACAATGGCCTTGGATCCGGCTACGGCCTTGTTCCGGCTGAGATTTTCCACTGAATTTTCGCCTCTTTCAGTTTTTTTGCGTTTAATGAGGCGCAACGCTTTAAAAACTTTAACACAGAGCGTATTCGGCGTTGGGGGGAGGGCGGGGTCAAGCAGGGGACTTCACGTTGCAACTGTTGCGAAATTTATGATTATTTGCATTTGCTGTCGATTTTTGTGGGCGTGGCACTTGGCACGGGCTGACAAGTCAATATAGCAAAAATAATTGTCATATAAATAACCCCTTCATTATTTTCAACTCGAGCATATGCGTTCCTAGGCAGCTTAGCTCTAATCTATTTGGATGCGCCCTAAGGGGTGTGTGTGTGTGTGTGCGAAGGGGTTGCGCACTCGTGACATTTCAATAAATTACTTAGGTAATCACGAAAATTGTGCTAAATGAAGTGATATTGCAATTTTAGTTACGGTGAAAGGATATTTTATTACCTTAGAAGGGGTTACGAAATGAAGGAATGAAAGAAAAATGGGATAATTTAATTAAAAGGAAAAACTACTAAAATTATTACCTAGTCTAGGGAATTTTATAGTATTTTTCGCCTTGAAAACATTTATAGAGAATAAAAATATATAGATAATAAATTTAAATTAATATTAAAATAATAAATAAAAGTGAAAAATAATTAATGAATAAAAAAGAGAAAAATAAACAAAAATAATAAATTTAAACAAAATAAAGAATATAAAAATAAAAAAAAAAAAAAAAATTAATAAAGAAAAAAAATTAAAAAAAGAAGAAAAAAATAATAAAAAGTAAAAAAAAAAATAAAGAAAAAAAAAATAAATCAAGAAAAAAAATAATAAAAAATAAATCAAGAAAAAAATAAAAAAATAAAAAATTTTAAACAAAAAGAATAAATAAATATATATAATATAAATAAATATATATAAAATAAATATAAATATAATATAAAAAAATAATATAATAAATAAAAAAAAAAAATGAAAGAAAAGTAAAAAACAAAAACAAAAATTTTTAAAATCTATAAATATTATTTATAAATATGAATAAGTCAACTTAAATAATGACAATTTTTTTTACCAGCAATTTACTAAACAGCAAAGATAATACAAATTTCTTATAGCGAAATGAAGGAAAGTAAAATTAAATTGCAAAGCAAAAACTACTGAAAATATTACCCATTCTAGAATATTTCATAATATTTTTTGAAAATCCAAAGCAAATAAAATATAAACTCTTAGATATTTAGAAAGGTTGTTTAAAAATATATAATAAATTCCACTTAAATAATGATGTAATCTTTCTCACAACAAATCAGCAAAAAAAAAAGAGAAGATTCTGTGCCACCCAAAAGAAATCCATAAAAATTGTTTACCTTTTTCATATATGTATATAGAAACCTCTCCAGCTTTGGATCATAAAATAGTTACGATTGCTGCTTATGGCCGCAGCGCAGAGCTTATCCGTTTATGGTTTCACTCCATTATGTGTGGTTTTCTTTTTTTTTTGTTTTTGTTTTTGCATCTGCTTTATGCGTGCTTTGCTTATACGCTTTTTTTTTTGTTGTTGTTCCTTTTTCGTTGCGTAAAGCTGCCCTTTGATAAGGGCCAAACGGGCAGAACTTGACTCGTGTCACCTGGGCGCATTATTTATGATGCGCCCAAAAGGCTAACACGGCATACACACACACATATGCACACACTAGCTCTATTCCTCTTACTCCTTTGCTCTCTCTCTGGCTCTGACTATCTCTCTCTCTCTGTCTCTGCTTCTCTCGGAGCTATCCTTGTACTGCGGTTTTTGCTGCCTGCTGTTGCGGTTTGCGGTCAACTGTTGCGGCTGCTGTTGCTGTCAGTCACCTATCTGCCTCCCTCTCTCTCTCTCTCTTTCCCTCACTTTCTGCCTTTCTCTTTACTGACTCATTATTCGCCTGGCAGCATTCATTTGCATTCATCAATCGGGGCAAGAAAATTCGAAATTAATTACAATCTTCTGGTTATCTGTGACTCTGCTTCTAACCCTCTTGACTCCTTCTCTCTCCCTTTCTCTCTCTCTATCTCTATCTTTCTCCTCTGTCTGCCCTTCTTTTCTTTGTCTCCTTCTTAGCCTCTGTCTCAGCCTGCTGCTCTCTTATCAGTTGCTCTTCAAGCGGCGCCCAGTTTCAGCTGCTTTCTTTGCCTCTCCTTTCTGCCTTATCCTTTACCTCCTCCCTCTCTCTCACTTCTCTCCCTTTTCAGTTCACGCTTCTCAGTTCGATTTGCGCAACAACATTTTATTTTAATTATTTTAAATTTACAATCTCACGAATCTCGCTGACATTCCGGAAAAATCTCTTAATTTTCCGTTGACAGCTGACATGGAAAACCATAACGAATTCTGCATGCAATCCAAAGAGGAGAAGGGAGAGTGAAAGAGGGGAAGAGAAGGAGATTAAACTATTAAAAAAGTTTTAGACATGGGCGTTACCTAAAATGCATTTGCTTTGATCATTTCGTTGCGGATTTTTTTCATATTTCATATTCGATTGTTTGTTTTTTTTTTTTTCAATTCTCCTCCTTTTGTGGTCACTCTGATTGCAATTGTTGCACGCCCACCGTGTCCAGTGCCGCCCCGTCCCTCCTTCTCTCTGCGTCCTGCTGTGCATTTGTATAAGTAATGCTCGCATAATACTCGTAATTGATGGCCTGTCAGAGCTTCTGCTGCTGCTGCTGCTGCAGTCGGACAAAGGGATAACTATAAGTAAGTGGGTTATTAGCGCCGCAGGATGCCCAAGGATGTTGGAATACGACCGCCCGCCTGGGCGACATTTGCAGGACGCAGAACGCGCCCGCTGTGAATTAGGGAGACGCACGTACGTCTCGATTGTTGTTGTTGTTGTTGTTGTTGCAAGAGTCGTGTTCTCCTGCTTCTGTTGTCGTTGTTGTTGTTGTTGTTACTGCGGTGGGCGTTCCATATTAGCAATGCCAACACAAACACACACAGGGCAAAGTGTGTGGGTTGAGTTGGACGAAGCTGAACTAGAAAATGCCCTGTAGAAAAGGAAAATAATAAAAACTAAATTAAAATAATTTATAAACAAATAAAATAATAATAGATGATAATGTTTAGAATGTAATTCTTAGTTGTCTTCCCTTTTCAAGCTAAGCTATATAGCTATATATAGTATTTTACTGTAGTTGGACTCTTAATAATCATGCAAAGTATGAGCCTTTTTTCGATTGTGTTTTTTACCCTTGGTTCCTCTACAAAGCAAGCCATAAGATCATAAAAGATATATCTAGAAAGCTATAATAAATTGTAAAGATTTTGAAACTATTTTATAATTTTTTCCTATATTTAATATACGAAAACTGCAAATAAGTTGCATAAATTCTTTAAAATCTCATAAAAAATTAAAATTTTATTGATTAGTTTAAATTTTTGTATTGAGTTTGAAGTTGTTTTCCCTTCAAAGTCCTTGCCTTATTTGCTCTGTAAAAATCTTTCTAGTTTTCCATAACTCGCTGGACTCTGCAACTCAACTTTGAACTAGTATATACCCTCTTAACTTATTACAGGGTATCACTCAACTCAATTGCACTCTGCACGCCGCACAGATTCACTTAGTTTGCCCCTTTTTGTGTGGACATGAGGACATTTTGTGGGCCAATTGAAATGCCTAAGAAGGCGTTTATTATTGTAACTCCCTCTCTCTCTCTCTCTCTCTCTCTCTCTGTGTGTGTGTGTGCCCTGTGTGTCTGCCTGCGTGCCTGCAACTCCATTAGCCGGAATTGAGATCTTAAGCCTTATGACATGACGAATTGTCTTAGTCGCATTGTGACGCTGTCTGGGATTTATCTCGATGTTATATTGTGGGTTGTGCCTTGACTTTTTTCAATGGATTTGGCCACGCGATACGTGACAATGCTGTCTTGTCACAGCTCTCTCTCTCTCTCGCTCTCTCTCGCTCTCTTTCCCTCCCTTGCACGCACTAATAAACCCAATAATTATGATGATAAAATGATGATGTTGCTTTTGCTGTTGCTGTTGTTGCTGTTGGGCTAATGATAACGACGCCTTGTTGTTGTTGTTGTCGCGCTGTTTGAATTGTTCAGATAATGTTTATACTCGCTGTTACCGTTACTTAACTGCACATGCTAACATTTTTGAGCTGCTGCCGCCCATTAAAACTGGGTCGAATCGCAGGCAGTGTAGGGTGTAGTTTGCGACTAGCGTAATACCCTGTTTAGCAGTGGTTTATGTATTGCGCTTTTGTTGCGGCAGTTTTAAGTGATTTATGTAGTGTAAAGTATTTTGCGGAATGACATCGAGGGGAGTTAGATAAGTTACAGCATGTTTATAGCTTTAAATTGAACTCTATTTGGGATTTAAAATGTCTATTCAAATCTTAGACATGTATTTTCCTAGTCACCAATAACAGCCGAGACTATATAGCCTTGGCTGTCCTATATTTGTTTGTATGAACGCATAGAACTTAGCGACGTTGCCAGCTAGAGCCACCAAATTTTGTGACAGCACTCACAGTGTTGTATAGTTTGTTTTAGGTTGCAGCCACGCCCACTGCCGCCCGCGTAAATCGATAAAAACGGAATTGCAAGTGCTATTTTGCAGCTAGAACGCTCATTTTTGGTGTGTACAATTGTTGTTAATAAACAAACAATTTCTGAAATATAGATAAGTTTTTTAGGCATGCAAAATCTTTGGCTTTATGCAGCTAAAACTTAACTTTAGCCTTTTTTTTACTATTTTACTAATATTTTTTTCTCCCTCCGCTGTCACAGCTTGTATAGCATTAGCGAATAGATAAACCCAATCTCTTTTCACGCGGTATACTGCAAACTGCGCAACAGTTGCTACCACAGCTGCTCCCCCCAGACGGCCCCCTCATCAACTGCTAACCATGGCAATGGGTGGCAACTTAATGGCCCTAAAGGGCAGCTGAAAACGCCACGCGACTGCAGTAACTGAAAAATATTCGACATGTCTAATGCATAAACATGGCCAAAAGTTTGGCCTGGCAGCCAGAAGTGTCGCGTCACCAGGTGTGCAGCGGCATCATTAACAACATCAACATCATCATCATGATGTACAAGAACAGGGACAGCGTGACAAGAGAGAGGGAGAGAGAGAAGGGAAAGGGAAGGTGTAGATGTAGATGAGGCTGTGCTCTGTCCCGTTGCCTTTCACTTTCAATTAGATATTTTTTTCAGAGCTCAGCGCCTTATTCAAATTGCATTTGCCATGAGGGTTGCAAGAGGCTAGCGGGTAGGAGGGGTAGGGGTAGAGGTAGAGGTAGGGGCAGGGGGTAGTACCGGCTGCAGCCACTTGTGGGCAATCAGAGCAGAGTCGAAATGGCATCGGATTCCTGCTGCCTACGGCTTGGTAACCCTAAAAATGCGACTCAGGTTGCTTTGTTTTGACATGCGACCCAAGCGGAACGCGACATGCAGAGAGGGAGAGAGAGAGAGAGAGGGAGGGAGAGGGAAACTGTTGTCACTGCGCTGGCGCAAATGCCTTGGGCAACCCTCGCGACGACGACGGCGGCGGCGGCGGCTGCTCTTAATCAAGTGTTGACAAGCTACAACAACAATTTCACAATTGCATTTTAATAAACTCGGCTCAGGCATACCCTGCGCCCCATTCCCTCTTTCCTCTCCTTCCTCCCTCCCCTCCTCCCTTTCCCCGCTTTGGTTTAGTTTTCATTTAACACCTTTTTCTCGCCTTTGTTACAATTTTTGTCGCATGTTGTTTTAGGCACACCGCAGGCTCAGCCTACCAAATCGGCAACTGCAACTGTTTCTCTCTCTCCCTTTCTTTCTGGATCTATTCCCCTTTTTGAATTTCTATATTTATTTCGTTTTACAGCTGCCCCTTTTTTCATCTTTTGGGTGATCCGTTGTTGACTTTGCCGATTGACGCGTTTTTAATGCAGTTTTTTCTCTTCGAGGGGTTTGGGTAGGGAACGGGGGAAAAAAAATATATAGCAAATTAATCGAATGTTGTTTTTGGTCTGTGCGTAGATTATTTAAAGCGAATGAATGCAGATGAGCTTAGAGTTAAACATTTCATGCCTAACATTTCGTCCCTAAATGAAAGAAGTATTTGATAACCTAAAAAAACAAAAAAGATTTTAATATTAAAATTTTAAATTAAAATAAGTTTGTTTCTTTTAATTTGTACAAGATATACAATATAGTATGTAGTATATACGATGCGATAATTATGGGCTTCAAATCTTTATATATAATCTGCATATCCTTACAGCAGGAATATTAAGTTTAACCAGAAGTTTTCAACTCACATCATCAATCAACTCACAGGTGACATCCCTGGCCCTATAGAATATATATAATCTTAATCACCTTCAATAGGGGAGTCGAACTAGTTAAGTCCCTTCGTCCGTCTGTCCGTCCTTCTGTCTATCCGTCTGTCTGTTTGTCCGTCTGCCTGTCCGTCTGTCTGTCCGTCTGGCTGTCCGTCCTTCTGTCTATCCGTCTGTCTGTCCGTCTGCCTGTCCTTCTGTCTGTCCGTCTATTTATCCGTCTGTCTGTCCGTCTGGCTGTCCGTCTGTCTGCCCGACTGTCTGTTTGTCCGTCTGCCTGTCTTTCTGTCTGTCCGTCTGTTTGTCGGTCTGCCAGTCCTTCTGTCTGTCCGTCTGTCTGTCCGTCTGTCTGTCATCCATCCGTCTGCCCGTCCCTTTGTCCGTCGGACCGTCTAGTCTCTCAGTTTTAGCTTAACCTTAAAAAAATGGTATAATATTTCCATAAATCAAATGAAATAATAATAGAGGTAAAATAATAACATAATATAACAAAATAATAATAATAATATCACTTTCTTATAATGACATTTTAATGGTAATTAAATAATCTTGTCAAGTCCCTTAGAGCTTGGACAATCCTTTGTTGCAATTGGAAATCCAATCATGGTGCTTGCTGGCTTTCATGTGGTGTGCCCCCTCTGTCGTTCCCTACATCCTCAAGCCATTGCCCGCACTGTGGTCAGCCATTTTGTTTAGTTGTTGCGGCATATGTTCACCAGGAATCCTTTCCGCAGTGTGCCCAGTGTGCGGGGCACAACTTGTTAAGCGGCCCCGAGGCCAAAATCCAAATCCATTCGTTGCCGGAACTGTGCGTGCCAAGTGGGAAAGGGAGCAGCTCATTTGCAAAACGATTTAAGCTGACCCCGCTCCCGCTCCCGTTCCCTCCTCCCTCCTCCTCCTGTTGCTCAACTCATTCGTTTGCTGCTACTTCTGCAGCTTTGCCTCATGCAAGTTTGAAATGACATTTGAGTTGAGGCGGGACTTGTCCTTGTTGCAAGGTGTTTCGTTTCACATATCAACGAGCAACTTGTTACTGCCAGGCGCGAGGCAGTACGCACCTCCCCCCTCCTCGTCGTATCCTCTGCTGCTTAACCTCTGCACATTAACATGTCCTGTGTGTGTGTCCTGGGCTGCTGCCGTTGCCTGTTGTCATTGTCAACGCAAATCTGTTTTGATTTTAATCCTGCTTATGCGCTCGCCTCGTTGTGTTGCATGCCACTGGACCTGCGGGGCATGCAACTGCCTGCTGCCTGCTGCCTCGTCTCATTGTTGTGCAGCGATCCGTGCTGCTTGTTGTTGAACACAAATCCGCTGATGTCGCTGTCCTTGCAGGAGGAGGAGAGAGAGGGAGAGCGAGCAGGATGATGATTATGCGCCTTAAGTGCCGAAATCAATGCACACAAATGGCCAAATTACATGCTCAGCGGGGGTAGTCAGTCTCAGCGAGAGAGAGAGAGAGAGGGAGAGGGAGAGAGTAAGACAGGGAGTGAGCAGTGACAGGGCAAGGCAGAGCCAGAACCAGCGCCGGGGCAGGGAAATTCGCAAGTGTTGCGCGCAACTGTTTTGTTTATTAATCAATTGAGTTTTCTTTGCCTTTTCCTTTCCGCTCCCCCTTCCCTCTCCCCTGCGCCTGCTGCTGCTGCTGTGAACCGTTGCACGTGAAAAAAATCCTATGAAAATAAAAAAAAAGTCGAAATAGAAATAGAAATAAAATTGAAGTGAGCTCCGCGCGAAACTTAGTTAAGTAGCGTGTGCATTTGACACTTGTTAAAATATTTGCGCCTGTCTGCCACACACACACAGCACACACACTGGCACAACACTTGAGCTGCTGCTGCTGCTGCTGCCACATCCTGGCGGGGTTGTTGCCGCGTTTGCTCGTCGCACTGTCGCGTATTTAGCGAACGTGTTTTCACAACTAACAAGGATGTTAATTTTTTGTTGTTGTTGTTGCTTGTTGTTGTTGTTGCTGCTGCTGCACGTCGTCCGCTCTTGCGGCACTATTTTTATTTTTATTTTTATTTTCATTTGAAGCTTTGCGCACACCAAATGCCTTTTCACACCCAGCCAGAAATGCTCATGTCCTGCGCCCAGGGTCTCGTATTTTATTATATACACTAACTGCGCTTATAAGACTTGGCGGGAGAGCACATTAGCTATGGCATTGCGTGCAGTAAGAAGACTAGCGTTTGATTAGATTTTTTAAAAATTTTCTTTAGAATTTACTAGTTAAGTTAGCTAAGAAATTTTTAAGAAATTCTTTGAGGCAACATTTAGAAATTAATTATAATAATTTAAAATTTCAATGAAATAAAAAAAAAAAATATGTTTGAAATTTGAGACTATTTATTTTAAATAGTTTTCAGATATTTCTCATTTAATTTTAAACCATGGATTTAAAAAAATACATGGTCTATTGTAATTTATAGTTTAGTTTTAAGAATTCTTTTTTTAAATTATTCTTTTAATTGTGCTTTCTTTTAAAATTCTTTTTAATAATTTTGTATTTTTTATTTTTATTAATTTATTATTTAAAACATTCTTAGCCATTTTTCTACAATCTTTTTTAACAATTTCTTAATTCTTATTTTTTTTTAAATAATTAAAACTAATAATCATAATATAAATACTTTTTTTAGAAATATTTTTTCATATTTTTTATCTGTGTTATTTTAATCGTTTTTTTATATTTTTTTATACTTCTTTTATTTTTATTCTTTTCTTTTCTTTTTTATTTTTTTTAATTCTTAACTTTATTTATTTAAATTCTTCTTTTTCTTCTTTTTATGTTTTTTTTTTTAGTTTTTGTTATTATAAATTTATAAATATTTTAGTTTTTTTTTACCAAGTTTTATATTTGTTTACAGTTTTTTTTTATTTTTAGTCTATTTTTTCTCTTTTATTCTTTTTTTAATTCTTTATTTTATTTATTTAAATTCTTTTTTTCTTCTTTTTATGTTTCTTGTTTAAATTTTTATTATTATAAATATAAAATTATTTTAATTTTGATTAACCAATTTCTTGAAATAGTTTTTTTTTTATTTTTTTTAATGATTTTTTTCTCTCTTTTTATAAATTTTTTTTTGATTTCTTATTTAACTTTCGTTCCAATTAATTACCTATTTATTTTCCGTAAGGGTATTAGAGTTTCATTGCGGCGATTATAATTTTCGCTTAGGTCGTATTTTATTTTTATTTTGTCGCCATCGTCGACGACGTTGGTTGAAGCTGCTCCTGGCGCGGCTGCTGTTGCTGTTTATTTTACGGGCAGTGACGATTATGTGGCTCCCGGAATGGGATGGGAACCGGGCAATGTGCAGAATGTGTGGACGCGCCAAGGGATGACGACGGGAAGCGGGTGGAGGGGGAGACAGAGAGAGACACAGGGGAGACGAGAGGAAACCTCAGCCACATCCGATACTCCGGCGGCGTTGGCCATTTTGTGTTTGGATTGATGCGTCCCGGCGAGGCGAACTAAATACTTTGCACAAGCGACGTGGACGACACATGACAAACGATGACAGGCCAAGCAAGGGGTCAAGGGAATGGCGAAGAGCAGAAGGAGGAGGAGGAGGAGGAGGAGGAAGAGCGCTCCGGTTGAGTCTGCTGTTGACTGGGTAAAAGCATCCTTCAGTGAGCTTTGTTCGTGTTGGTTTAAGAAAATTATTAAGGATATTTTTGTGGTGCTGATGAGTTTGCCGAGTACTTTTTCGGAGGGCGGTGGGTTACCCAGCACATTGACTGACCAACCCAGGCGACCCAAGTAAACAGAAGGATGTGTGTGTGTGTGCCCGAGTGTGTGCGGGTGTGCGAGTGTGTGTGTCTGTGTTGGTTAAGTGTGCGACCAGCGTAGCGAGCACAAATAGCAAAACAGGAAGCTCAAGTATGTTTACAGTTGACAACGCCAGAGGAGTTCGCTTCTGCTCCCTTGCAACAGCCTCTCCTCCTCCTTCTCCTGCAATCGAACCCCATCGCAATGGGACAGGACAATCGCTGTGGCAGTCGCATCCAGGCACGTAGCCTGGGCGCCTTTGTTTGTCTCTCTCTCCCTGTCCCTTTCTATCACTCACTCAGTGTGTGTGCAAGTTTGAGTAATGGACGCTTTTATTTGAGCTCCACATGCGCATACATGGTCTCCCCCGGCCTCCTCCGACACCCCCCCCACGCTAGTTGCAGGCTTTGTGTCAAAAGGGGTCAAATGGTCTAAGGCTTCCCACGTTGTTGTTGTTGTTGTTGCTGTTTTCGGCCATATTTGTGTTTGCTTTGGCAACGTTTTTGGCTTCATTATTATTTCGTTTCATGGCGTATCAATCACTCATATAAGTATTATATATATATGCTATATGTATGCCTGTGTATATAAACAGCCTCCACACACACACACACACAGGGCAAAAGGTTAACCGCAATCGCAACTGGGTGGCAAATGGGGTTAGTCAATTCGATTGTGCCTGATGAGTTCTACGTTTCGATAGTTGGTTGAAATCAAGTGTAAGAATATGGTGAAGCTTGTATGCTCTGGGCTGATTTCGAGAGGTTCTAAGAACTATTTATCGATAATTTTTATTATCGATATTTTGAATACTATCGGAAAACAAAGAAATTCTTACAGTACAGGCAAATTATTGCATATAACAAAGATTGTCTATAAGGTATATAAACTATTTATCGATATTTGCATGTAATATTTTGTGCTATCGATATTTATAACATCATTAAAAAAACAAAGGAAAATTTACAGATATTGGGTAGTTTATTAAAGACTCTCTAAGCTATCTATCTATCGATAGCTGCATGCAATAGTTCGTACTATCGATAATCATAACATAATTGAAACATGGATGGAAATTATATGATTTAAATAAATTCTTTCACTATTTGTGTGGTCTTAGGGTCTATTTGTTTAGGGTTCTATAAACTATTCATCGAAAGTTCTTTTTAGAATATTTTTACTATCAATAATTGAAAAGCAATGAGGAAATAAGACGGTTATTGCTATTATTCTTAAATACACTATAGACTATTTATCGATAGCTTTTTGTAATAGATTAACTATCGATCTATCGATATTTCTGCAAAACAATGGAAATCAGACAGTTCACGCGATAATTCTTAAAGAATCTATTGATAGTTGCTTGAAGTAGTTTGTCTATCGATATTTGAAGTAAAATCGATAACATACAGTATAACGATAACACAGACAAACTTTATAGAGCACATTTATCTCACTCCTTCACTGCTGTGACCCATTCAGTCACTCAATCAGCTTATCCCTTTGCCTAGGGTATACACAAATTTGTGTGCCATTCATTTATAGTGTACACAAACTGACGAGTGCCAAAACGACAACTGACAAATGGAGAGCAGAGAAGGAAAAGAGTGTGGGGAGAGTGTGGGGAGAGCGGGGAAAGCGGGGGCAGAGGCCATTGAGTGCCGAGTGTCGAGTGCAAATGACGATTGCTCGCACTTGTAATTGATGATGATTTGTTTACCTTTTGTTACCCATTTATTATGATAAATCACGAAGCGATGAACGCGCTAAAGGACACTCGATAATTTTCCCCAGCTTGCTGTGCTTGATATTTTTAGTGTTTGTAATCGACGCGCTCTAATTGAATGCGAAACATGCGAGTGAAATATTTGCACAACAAACACAGGGAAGGGGGGAGGAGGGGGACTCCCTCATCCAGTCTGTGCGCCCTTCTGAGCTTCACAATGCATGCAATGTCACAAGCACAGTCACTGTTCACAGTCACAGTTTGTATTCCTCTCGAGCATCCTCAATCCCGTCTGGCTTTGTCCTTATTTGCTCTGCAAGATTTTAGCAACATTTCGTGCGAGGCTGTCGCCAGCTAATCGTTTTTGCATTCTCTGAGCGCATTTAATGCCGCACGCGTGACCCTGATTACCATATGAAAGACCCAGGAAGATATTTACATACGTATACATATATATATAAAGTATTTGCAAATGATGCAATTGAGCAGAAAAAGTGGGTGAAAATGAGCGAAATGAAAAGTGGAAGGGGATAAGCAAGCTGAAGCTGTGCGGCTCAATTAGACAAAGTATTTGAAATATTAAAGCAAAAACAAGAAAGAAGGGCTACCTTCGACACGCCGAAGGTTTTATACCATTGCAGTTACTCCACATATTATATCGGCCAAAAGGTTCTATGACAGCTTAACGATATATCTGTCAGATTTTAATGAAACTTGCATAGCATTTAATGGACATCATTTGACATATATCAGAAAAGTTTCACAGCGATATCTTGAAAAATGATTAAAGTCGGCCGATAGGTTCTATGGCAGCTATACGATATATCGGTCCAATTTCGATCAAACTTTGACAGCCTTTAAAGGGAATACTTAGACATATATCAGGAAAGTTTCATAGCGATATCTTAAAAAATAACAAAATTCGACCGATAGTTTCTATGGCAGCTATACGATATATCGGTCCGATCCGGCTCGTTCCGACTTATTTACAGCGTGCAGCAATAAGAAACATGTATACCAAGTTTCATCAAGATAGCTCTAAAACTGAGAGACTAGTTTGCGTTGCAACAGGCAGACGGACAGACAGACGGACATGGCTAGTTCGATTCCCCTATTGATGCTGATTAATAATATACTTACTTTATAGGCTCGGAGATGTCTTCCAAAGTGCATTGCAAACTTCTGGCAATGGTATAGAAAGGTTTTTTGTAAAGGGTATCTTACTATCGGGAATATGCGACTGTTACTTTCGTTACTTTTTTACTAACCTGTGCTTCTTCCTTTTACCTCTTGCAGCTACGCCGTGATCACAGGACTAATTGGAATGCTCTCGCGTCGTTGCATGAAGGTGCGCGAGTCCATTGAGCAGAATCAAAGCGTCATGTTGAGCCTGTTGACCACGTTGGGCTTCCTCACGCGTTTCATTGATGTTTGTCCGCCAGGTGAGTCACCAGCAGCAGCAGCAGCAGCAGCTGAAAACTCGCACCTCTTCCCCCTTCCCCCCAGGCAAATAGGACTTCTAATTGATCGCGCTTCCTCTTCTTTTCTCTCTCTCTCCTTCTCTTTCAGGTCCTGCTGATCCCACACGTTTGCTAAACACCGCCAAGTCCACTGAGCTCTTTGGCACTGTCTCAATGCTGGCCGGCTGCGTGGTACCCATTGGTAGGTTGTCTTGTTTGTTTACTATATACGATAGTAGTCTATAGTCTATATACATGATGTGTACGAGACCGAACAGTAGCCGGATATTTGACTCGGCTTCGGGCGGCGGGGTGCTAATTGCGTGTGTGCAGCTCACTCTACGTGAGCTCTGGGCATGGGCGGAAATTAAATTTGATTATTTTGTGCAAGTCGGAAAAGTTGTAAAGTTATATGCGTGTATACCCTGTAGCCATAAAAGGAGAGTGCAGCGAATGGGGTATGCTAGAAACGGAAAAGGAAAGGTCGAGCTAAGAAATTTTTAAATTAGTTGTAGATTTGCTTAAGTGCATCAAATATTTTAAAAAATCTATTTATTGTTTGAGTTATAGCTACTAAATTTGGTAGATAAGTTGCTATAAATATTATACGAGTTTTCATAATTTTCAAAAATTTTTTAATATTTTATGTAGAAACTTAAACTGAAGTTAAAGCAAAGAGTTTTTCTGGAAACTTCTTTGATGACTCCAAAAAACCCTTGAATCTTAGCTATTATTGTAGATATATTTACAAAAATTATGTAAAAATGTTGCTATAAATATTATACTAGTCTTCGTAACTTTCAAATGATTATTAATTCTCAATGTAAAAAAGTTAAACTCAAATTAAATCAAACTGTTTTTCTGGAAAATTCTGAAATAATTTAAAAAATCTTTTGGATCTTAACTATTGTTGTAGTTATAGTAACTGAAATCGGTGAAAACCTTGCTATAAATTTTATACACATTTTTCGTAATTTTCAAATAAGTATTCATACTCAATGTAGAGATTCAAAAATTATAGTAAATTCAAACTGTTCTTAGTGAAATCTTCTAGCCGATTTCAAAAATCCTCCAAAACTTAATTATTAGTGGAGTTATAATGCCTATATTTTATGTAAGCGTTGCCATAATTATAATATAGTTAGCATAAATTTCAAATTTCAGTTATTCGCTATATAAAATATGAAACCAAACTGGTTTACAGGGCATTTTGCTAGTCAATCACACTCAATTTTATTTACCACGCATTTCTTTGGCATTTTTTATGGCAACAAAATGTTTTGTTCTATAGTCTAGCTCAATCCTAGCTTCAATATCCGTTCTACAATATCCATGCTGCTTATGCTTCTTCTACGTACTTAACTCACTCTTCTTCTTCTTCTTCTTCTTCTTCTTCTCCTTCTCATCTTTCTTCTCTTCTCTTTTGCAGGTGAATGCATTCCACCGCGCACGACCGCCTTGGCGGCATCGACTTTTAATCTTTACGTGTCGCTGGCTTCGGTGGATGTGAACACTTTTCAGGTGAGTTGTCAGCTCCGGCCCCGGCCCGCATATACCCTAACCTCCCACATGCCCCCTGCTCCCTCTCCCATCATCCACCAAGTGGACAAACGCTTAAACAAATCACAAAGTCAGCCCGTTGAAAATTTCATTAGGTTGACTTGACGTTTTATTTTTGCTCGATTCTCTCTTTGGTTTTGTTGCCCTCTGCGTCTTTGCTCTGCACTTGAGAAGTTTGTCGCACGTGAAATCGCCTGAGAAAATTGAGAAAAACCCCAACAAGGCAGGAGGCAGAAGAAATGGGGAGGGAAGAGAAGAGCGAGGCAGGGGAGAGAGTTGTAAGAAAAGTTTAGAATTCAGTTCAGAAAATGTTTAGGCGAAAAGTTGTTGCCGTTTTGGCGGATTTGCCGGAGGAAGGGGGAGGACATTTGCATATTGTCAGGTGTCAGCAGTGCGGGCAGGGGCGTAGAGGAGGGGGGACGACGACTGTGTATTGGGCATGACATTTGCGCCGAAATGACAAACAACATGAGCTTCATTGAACCGCAATGGCGGCTCTGCTTGACATTTGGTTAACTTTGGTGGCAGCTCGAGTTGCTGCTGCTGCGGTTGCGAGGGCGGTTCAAGCAGTTGTGGGGGCGGTAGGGGTGGGGGCGTGTCTTGGCAAACATGTTGACACTTTGGCCTGGGCGGAGGCTGTCTTGGCACGCTGCAACTTGATTGCCTGATGAAACGGCATATGAAATAAGTGACTGACGCACTGATTGAGTGCATGATTGACTGACTGACAGACGGACAGACTGACTGACGGACAGACTGTCGCACTCTCTGACTGCCTGTCTAACTGATGATTGCCTTGTCTACATTTCATTTCCTGCTGCGCTCTGTCAATATTTGTGCCCCAGCTTCAAGTTGTCTACAGCCTGCCACGTTCTGCCCTGCCCCCCTTTTTGCTCCCTCTGCTCTGCCAGCTGCACTTGACAAACTAATTTGTTGCGCAAACTTTGCAGCCATTTTGGTGGATTAGGCCAAGTTAAGCAAAAACTTGCTGCACGTTTTATTTGTTTTAAATTACCACGAAAATAGATAAAGCCGCCCCGAAAAATATACTTATTGCGCACTGTCTCCGTCTCCTTCTCTCTCTCTCTCTCTGTCTGTTTCTGGCAAATAATTTGATTTGGTTTTAATCAGCAAGAGATACACACGCACACACTCACACGCACGCACACACGCACAACCACAGCTCAGTTTTCAAGTGCTGCCGTTGCTGCTGCTGCCTGCCTGGCAAATATTGACTTTGTAAAATGAAATTTTCAAGTTTAACCCAAGCACAAGGCAACGCATTCGGCACACACACACCCTACACACACACACGCACACTCTTAGACACACACACACACACAGTGTTAGCAAGCGCAGCTTGTTTGATTGTTTTTTGAAGGATGCCGCGCCGCATTCGCGAGCCGCGTTTGCGTTTGCGTTTGCTCTCTGAGCCATGCATCCAAATCCTCGCTCATATCCTGCCCAGCCCCGCCCCCCTACCCCTACCCCTACCCCTTTCCTGTGCCTGATCCTAACTCCTGCAGCAGCAGCAACGGCAACCAGGCACGTCAATTGTTTGGCTAAATATTTGCTTAATACTCGTACAAGTTGCCAGTTTTGTGTGTGTGTTTTTTTTTTTGTTTTTCGGCTTTCGATTCCTTTTTTCTCTTCTTTCGACCACGCTGCCCACTGTGCAATTGTTTGCTTTTGTGCGAGGGTAGTTTGAGTCGCTTGTTGCCAGCGGTGTGTGTGCGCAATGACTTGACGCTTCGCTGCCAAATGCCAGTGATTAGCATAAAGTTAAGTCTTGCTTGGGATAGGTGTGAGTGGGTTGAGAGTTCCAGATGAAGTTATCGAAGTGATTTGAAAGTTCGATTTTTTTCAAAATTGTTGCTAATTTATTTACAGACTTTGCTTAATCTAGAAAACTACAGAGAAATATATATATAAAGGTTATTTATTTTTTTAAATTTGTTTATCGATTTTTCAAATTTATTTTAATATTTTGCTTTAGTTTATTCCCACTTTTAATCGGTTTTTAATTGAGTTATCGATTCTGTTGCTACTTGCTGTGGCTATTTTATATGTCTATAGACTTCGCTCTAAGTTCAAGCGATGAATAAAATGTCTTCATAATTATCGATAAATTCAAGCTGCTAAAATAGCGTTTATCGATAAAACAAAATCTTTTAACGCATTGTTTTAGTGGTGAACAATTTATATAATTTTGCATGGCATTCAGCTAACATATTAAGCACATTTATCGATAATTATCGATATCAGTATATAATAAACAATCGATAACAAATACAAAATTAACTTCTTCAGTAAGTTTATACTATGAAATTGCATTTAATTGCCTATTTAGGCATATTTATCGATAAATATCGATATCGATCACCTAAAAATATCGATAACAAAGGCAAATTTCACTTTTCTTTGCCATTTCTTGATACTCTACAAATTGACTATAAAATTCCTTTAGTCCACTCTCTTCGCACTTTAAAGGGTATTCCTTAGTCACCCCTTAATTGTTGCTTCCCTCTTTTTTCTGTTTTTTTTTTTGTTTTGGCCTTCGCTTGCCGCACGGCTGCCAATGCAAACAAATTAGAAGCGAGCCAGCCCGACACGGCACTCGTCGTCGTCGTCGTCCTGCCTCGTTCCGCTATGCAAATAAATGTGTACCACACACCACACACACACCCTGGCACACACAACAAACAATTGAGCACTTCACTTCCTGGTCGGAACAAGTGGCACTCTTTGATATTTGCCTTGACTTAATTAAAACATTTGCACAGTGATTCCACAATTTTTGTTTCGCCAATTAAGTGACCCACACACTCGCTCTCTCTCTCACTCTCTCTCTCTCTTGCAGGAAGTGCTGTCGGTGGAGGGACCACTGTCGTTGAAACTGCTCGATGTGCTGACTATAATACTAAACTATAGCGTCAGTCAGGCCATCGATGTGAAGGGCGGCGAGAGCTCCACCATGCTGATTGATTTGATAGCATCTCTGGCCTTCTTCAGTGTGAACAATCGACGGCATCAGGATCTGCTGATCTCGGAGCAGTTTGCGGTGATCTTCAAGAGTTTGGCCAAGCTGTCGTCACAGTTTAATCCGGTTATTTATCCGTTTCTGGTCACCATGTGCTATAACAATGCCCCAGCCAGGCAGCTCATATCACGCGACTTTGATCTAAGGGTGAGTTCGATAGCTATCTATAGAATATAGGGTATATTCATTGCATATGTATCCATGCTTATCTTTTGCAGTTCCTCGACGAGTACAGCAAATCGGATGCGGCCAAGCGGAATCGTTTAATTCAAATGATGCACAACAATAATAAGAATAGCAGCAGCAACAACAGAGCCTGATAACAAGTTTGATGCATCTCTCGCTCTCTGCCAGTGCGTGCGTGTGTGTATCGCCCACAAAGTGATATTATTTTCAAAGAAAATCAAAATCAAAAAAAAAAAAAAAAAAAAACAAACGACTCGAAACATTCGCGCTTCATATTGAATGAAGGCAAACCAAAAAAGAAAAAAAAGATTTACAATATTTTTTTTTTTTTTACAAGCATAATTTATAATCCCCCAAAAAAGATACTTACAAGACTAGTATTTAGTATAACGCTATCTATATTGTATGCTAGCATATAACACACACTCATATATCGCACTCTCTCTATCTCTCTAACACACAGAACAGAAACTCGCATAGTTTTTATACCACACATACCATAATCTTATATATACCATCGTAATTTATGTTAGCTGATTTTTGAGACAAGTATTATTAACAATCGACACTCGACACAAGACATTCATCTCAATCTCAATCAATCTATATCTAACTCGGACTAAAACTATCTCACATGGAAAATTCTCAGTTTCAGTTCTCTCTCTCTCTCTCATTGTGTAATTAACTTAGAATTTAGTGAAGTATTTTCATTTCTCACAATTTAACATTGTTTTTAGTTCTCTCATGGCAAACTAATGTGTAGTTCTTTTCTATCAAGACTTTACTGTCCAATCAATTATTATTAATATAAAATAATAAAGAAATATGTGAAAAACTAAGCTGAGATTTTTTTTGTGAGCGCTTCAATGATTTGTGGGGCAACTTAAGATTGAGAAAGTGCTCGGTATGCTATGGGGTTGGCTTTTGAGGCCAGCTTGGGTTGGGTACTTCAAAGTGTTGAAGAAAATTTTCTTTATATAAATTGAACCATACACAAAAAGGTTAAGGTTCAAAGAGGTAAGCTTGCTTTAGTTGTGTCCTTGAAATTTCTTAATCATTAATTATAGAACACAATTGGGGAAAGTTTACTGCTAATGAGTCAGCTCGAAAGTCGAAAGAACTAAAATTAACTGACACTTGAGACTGAAATAACTTGGTTATTCATTAATGGATTATCATTAAATTTCTTGTGTACGTGCCTTAACATATAACAGTTAAGCTACTGTGTGTTATTGCCTTGTATAAGGGGGTATTCAAGTTGAAATCTTAGAAATATTGCATAGATTTCCCCTGGGTCAGATAAACAGACAACAATTTGTATAGAGCCATGTTTATTTACTGTCTGAACGACATCTGCTAAACGCCCTTGTCTTCCCCACCTCACATGCCCAACAGCAGGTAAGCAATCCATCTTATATATATATATATACATGTATATATACTGGCATATCTGGCGATTCAAGCTGCACAGGTTGCGTTATTCACGTTTGAAGTGCTGCAGACAATGCGGGTGCGTTGTGTACTTGCAATTTCTTTTGGGGCACACAAATTAAAAACGACAATAATAATGTGCCTAGCTATTTGTGGGCGTGTCCGGGCGGGGGTCGTCGAAAGGGAGAGCGAGCGAAGGAACTCATCAGAGGGCGACAGTTCCATGTTCGCTGAGACAGCGTGAAGCGTCTTTTGTCTACAGCCGTATAGAGACGGGGGCGTGTGTTGAGCTGTCCATTGTCTCATTGTCCACGTCGTTGCACCTAGCCTGAATTATGTCGCAGTCGCTGTGGGAGGGGGCAGGAGAAGGATAGCTGCTTGCCTGGGGTTCAACGACAACGACAACGACAACATCTAATTTCTTTGGACATTGTACGTGTGGGTTTTTTAATGCTGCCATATGCACAACCCCCGCCGCGCCACGGGGTTGGCGAATTGTAAAAAACATCCGAGTGCCGAGAGCGAAATTGAAAGGCGGCACACGATAACAATAATCAGAATAATACAACGTAATACAAGTAAAAGGAAGGAATCAAGAAGAAAGCCTCACGCGGGCGACAGATTGAAGTCACTCGACTCGAAATGAAATGCGACAGCCGCGAACAGTTGCACAATCAAAGATCGCATCGCAAATCGCAAGCGCATACCCCGTTACAAAGGGCGCAGCTCGGGGCATATGGCCTGAGGCAAGTGTTATGTAACAAAGCGATAAAGTGTGATCGGATTTGTTAGCCGGTTATACGATTTTAAGTGGAAATTGTATTTTGTTGAGAATGAGAATTAGATGACAATATGTTCTATATTTATGCGAAACTTATGATGTCAGTAGGCCAAGTTGGTGAAGTTATGAGCAAATTAAAGATTTTATGCCATTTAAAACGATTAAATAGTATAAATATAATAACCTTTTATTAATAAGTCGAATTTTTGGTTTTAACTTAGTTATAGAAAGCGGATTATTCAAGCGTAAAAGTAGATTATATTAAGTTTTCATCAGCATAATTTATTTATTTAAAAATAAAAATCGAAAAATTTACAGAATTTTAAAAAAAATTTCGAAGAAAGTTAAAAAAATAAACCAATTTAATTTTTTTCAAGTATTTTAGCATTTTTATTTAAAAAAATTTTTTTTAATATTTTTTTTTAATTTTATTTCATTTTAAGTTCTCAGGAAAATTAAAAAATAAACTAATTCAATTATTTTGAAGAAATTTCAGAGGTTTCTTGAAGCACAATATTTAAAATCTTAAGAAAATATGAAAAAAAAACTTTTTAAATTTTTTTTTAAATTAAATGTCAATTTTTTAAGTATTTTGTTGGTTTAATGTATAATTCTTAAAATATTGAAAACTACCTAAAGCTCCCATTTATAAAATACCCCAAAAAAATATCGTCTACAATTCTATCCCCAGTTAGGGTATATCGGCAGTCGCTTTAGCCATCCCCACATATTTTGTTGGAATAATATTTTTAATTTGAAGCGCAAAATCAATGAACAAATTGGTGTTAGCAGAAGCCAAGTGCTTGTTGGGGATGGAAGGGGGTTACAAATTTGGGGTTAGAGCTGCAAAGCATTCATATATACTACCAGCACTTAATCTATATATAAAAATATAGCCAACCTAAGTGGGGGGGTTCTAGGCAAATGACAGTGGCACAAACAACCCTTTCGAGACGTTGAGACGGGCACAGGGGCAGGGGGAGAGATCCATAAGGTAGTAATTGCCATGTAGATGTGGTCGCTGACTTTGGCTCTAATTGTTCATTGCACACAGCGCACAATGAATCGAAATGAATAAAGGAAGAAAGCAGGGTGAGAGAGAGGGGGCAAAAGCAATTGGTGACTAAGCAGAGCGAGTGACAAAGTCAATATATCACAAAATACCAATTTGGGCCGCGTTGGCTCCTCAATCAAAATTATGACAAAACAACAATAGACAACAGCAACAACAACAACAACTGGGAGTGCGACAACAGTTGCAGGTACAACAACAGCAACAACAGCAACAGCAACTACCCCTTGGGGAGCTGCGTTTTGTGTAGATTAGTTAAGCGCGTAGGCGAATGCCAATTAAAATGAAAAAGTGCCTTCAACGTTGCGTGCAACGAGCGCATAAGGTTCCAGCTGAACACTGGGTATTACGACGGGGAGGGTAGCCTAGGGTAGTAAAGAAGGTTGGTCTTTTTTTTGGACTACGGTTACTTTGCTGTTTTCTTTTATTTTTTGGGTTTGGTTTCGTGTCCAGCTTAAAGTCACAAAGTTAATTGCAGCTTAAAGAGAGCAGCAGCAGCAGCACAACAAACTGATTTCAAGGTGTGCCACAACAGGCCCAACAACAACAAGAGCAACAACAACATAAGTTAGACAAACAAATTTCGAATTTCGCGCCTTTTCCGCAAAACATAAAAAAAAACAGTATAGAAAAGTGAAGAAAAAACGAAATGTTGACCAAGGTAAAAAAAACATAAGGAGAAATTAGAAGAGCTTCCCTAGGGTAGCTGGCACGAAGAGCTGAAGGCACTGAAATATAGATATATTATATAAGATATATGCTTGATATAATTTAATGTAGAAGATTTTAAAAAAATGTAAAAATATTTTTTTTAGTATTTTAATCTTTTTGAGGAAATTTTGAAGAGAAACTTGAGAAATTTTTAAAAAAAACTAAAATTATTTTAATATAATATACAATATTATAATATAATATAAATTATTATAATATAATATACAATTTTATAATATAATATAAATTAATATAACTTTTCGAACTTTTCGTTCTTTGAAATCTTAACCTTTTTAAAAGAAAAACTTAAGAAATTTTGAAAAAATATAAATCATTAAATCTACGAAATTTTTCTATATTTTATATACAGAAAACTTTTATCTCTCTCTGAAATCGAACCCTTTTTAAGAAAGCCTTAAGAAATTTTGAAAAATAATGATTACTTTACTATTGAATTTTAAAGTGAAACTTGAGAAATTTTTGAAAAAAACCTAAATTATTTTAAAATAATATAAATTATTATAATAAAATATAAATTATTATAATATAATATACAATTTTATAATATAATATAAATTAATATAATATAATCTATATATAATAATATAATCTTCACGGAGAACTTTTCTTTCTTTGAAATCTTAACCTTTTTAAAAGAAAAACTTAAGAAATTTTGAAAAAAATATAAATCATTAAATCTAAGAAACTATTCTATATTTTATATATAGAAAAATTTTATCTTTCTCAGAAATCTAAACTTTTTCTAAGTAAAGCCTAAGAAATTTTGAAAAATAATGCATATTTTACTATTGAATCTATTCTATATATTTATATGGGAACTTTTGCTAAACTTTATGTACTTGCCATAAATTTACTAGATCACATAATCACCTAGTAACAAATCGAAGCAACCTACAGTAAGCACTTCGTGAAAAAGAGGGAAAGTTGATGGTTCATTTGACTGTTTCCGTTTTGGTTTTTTCCATTTTTGTTTGCTCTGCCTCAGACCTCGGGCTTGGCTCTGGTTTGAGGCTCTACGGTTCTACGGTTCTACGCTGCTATCTTTTCCCAAGCCCATGGCTGTTGCCAGTGTCTGTGTGTGCTGGACTTCCGGGCAGGATACGCTTCTAATTTGTTTACAAGCGTCGACGGCTCGGTTGACGTGCCCAGCGCACATTATGCGCGATGCAAGGCCTGCGATAAGCAGCTGGACAGGACGCAGGACATACGTGCTGCCAGGGGAAAAGGAAGCTTGCGCTGACTTTGCGACTTGGCCGCACACTATTTTGATTGCGTGTGGGCGCACGTTGATGACCTTACGATGACACCCAGCTGATTATAAAGAAATACTCGTTTGCCACGCCCCCGCCCCACTATTCCTTTTCCCTTCCTCTGGTTGCGTGTGCGCCTCAAATTCAGCGGAAATGTTTGCAGCAAACGTTAAATTATGTAACTAACACACGAGGCAAAAGCAGAGAGCAAGTAGAGGGGGAAGGACTGACAGGACTTGCTGCTGCTGGGCCGCATTGAAAATCAGCGAACCGCAGTGGGCTAAGCTGCTGTCCGTGTCCATGTTGAAGTCCTTAAGCGGCTTTGCCTGCAGCTCGACGCAGCGTCGCGTCGCGGGCTGCGTTGCTCATTTGCACGTGAGCCAGCGCAGGCAGCCAAGCGTCAAGGCTTAAACGGGCAGGGCACCGAGAGAAGGAGACAGAAAGAGAGAGAGGGAGAGTGGAGTGGAGGACTACGCAGTCCACGACTATGTGCAACTATTTGTGCCTGGCGCGAAGCATTCGCGCAGGCTTTGCTTTCAGCTGCAAATTTATGGCCACATAAATAACACAACAGAGAAAACCAGTGGCAGCCACAGAGAGCCGCAGAGAGCCGCAGAGAGCCCCAACAACAGCAGCAACTGAGATGGCAATAGTGGCAGCGGCAGTGCGACAGAGACGGTGCGAGAGCTGCGGGTATAAGCGCGCAGTTGAACTAGACGAAGTTGCACATACTCTGCCAGAGCGTTGGAGTTGCCAACAAAGTTTTAAAAAGAAAAAAGAAAATAAAAATAAAATAAAAGAAATTTTAGAAATTTTTAATGACATAAAAATTATATAAATTAAATTGTAAAAGTTATGATATTGGAAAATACATATAGAATATTTTAATATAAATTATGAACAAGTTGTCGGATGGAACGAAATAATTTGTTTATACCAGATTAAAATTTAAACTTAAATAAAATTATAAAAATATATAAATTTCCTTTAAGAATTTTCATTTAATTTTTTTCTATTTTATTCACTTCAATATAATTTTTAATATTTATATAATATTTATTACAGTATCGATAAAATTAATTAACTTTAAAAAATTAAATAAATAAATGTAAAGATTAAGGAAGCTTTGCTTAGCGAGATTGGGTGGAAAATACAATTTAAAATGATATACTATTTGAATATCGAATATCGAAAAAGAGAAATATTTTATGAAATTTGGAAAGGATTTTATAAAAATTTATATCGAATTATTTTATAGCAAGAGGAAGAGGGAATTTGAGTGCAAAATCAATGTAGTATAAGTAACTCAAAAAATTAACAAAGTGAAAATCCAATTAGAACTAGTTTCATTACATTACGCGCTCAACTTCACATGAAAAGTAGACATACCCCATTTAGTTAGCGTATTATAGTCGTAAAAAACCTGATGCCATTTCTTTATTTCATATGCATATTTATAGCTTAAATAAATAACAAATAATATGGCTATAAATTTGGGCACGCTCTTTGTTTTAATAACAACTAGTCAGAACTGAAATTGAACGACAGAATGAAAGCGGGAGACGAGGACGGCTTGGGGGAGGGACGGTTTAGTTCAGAACACGCTCACTAAAGCGTTCATTCGAAATATATTAAATATGCATAAATAACAAGTGACAATAATAGTAATAGTTAGACAAGTCAATGCTTGACCAGCGCATACCCAGTGCAGAGCTTAAGCCATCATAGCTTCCTTATTTATCTAGCGATTTTGGTAAAATTTATAAGAAATAAAGTTAAAATATTAAGCTAGAAATATGCGAAGTTTAAGCACTGTAAGTTAAAGATAAGATAGAAAAATTTAAGTATAAGTCATAAAGCCAGTCAAAAATTTATGACAAATTCAAAAAGTTGTTGCTACTTCAATACGTTGAGCTTTGCTGCCAACTGTTTGCAATTTTACTTTATGACACTTTTGTGAGTTTACAAATTTACAGGGTATGCAAATCAATGTCGACAAACTGTTTTCACACACTCAAAGAACAAACTAACTAACAAAACGTTTTGAGGGGGGCCAACCACACATAGATCAGTTGGGGCTTTAGTTTTTTTTTTTTTTTTTTTTGGACTCAGGGGGAATTTTCTACGCATAAATCAATGCCACGGTCTACACTCTGTGCCGGTCTGGTCTGGTCTAGCTTCGGTTGCAACGATTGAGGTTTATCTATGGAACAAATTGCCGTTGCGATAAGGAGAGCGAACGCGAGATAAGCAACGCAGCCGCAAAATTGTTGTAACAGTTTTTCCGTTTCTGTTTATTTTATTTTTTTTTTTATTTATCACAGAATTTGCAGTTGAATTAAGGCCGTGTAAGTGGTTAATTAAACGCCAGCCAGCCGGGCTACTAAATTATAGCATATGTTCTAGCGCCCCTAGAATTACTTCCCCACCTCCTCCTCCCACTCAGATAAGATACGTTTTGTTGTAGCAGAAAAACATAAAAAAAGGTCAAAATTGTTATTCAAATTGTTATTCACATCGATTCACAGTCACAGGCAAAATGCAGCATAAAATATTCACAGCATTTTTCCTTGAGCATTTTCATTTTCATTTTCTCTCGCTCGTTTCTCGTTTTTCATATTTTCATTACACATGTGTCTACATATTTATTTGCCGCACGTTGACAGCTTTTTTGTTTGCCATAAGCCATAAGAATCGTTGCGCATTTACTTCGAGTACCCCAAATGAATATGTGAGTATTCAAATCAACTACTCACTTACATATCGTACGTACATATATCCGACATATTCGAGGCATTCAATTTTCATTTTGTTCATCTCGTCGACTCGGTGGATTTTTCGGGCATCTCTGCAAATATTTTACTCGGCTGTGCGGGTGTGTGTGTGTGTGTGTGTGTGTGTGTGTGTGTGTGTGTGTGTGTGCACATATTGCATAAATTATTAATGCCAACTTTTATTTTTTACATATTTCGAAGACAGTTGGCAGTCGACAAATATAAACAGGCACACACAAGCACAAACATGCACGCACACACACACACGCACACACACACACATCCGCACACACACAACCGCACACACGCACACACTCAGCTCTATAGACAGTCAGCCGAGTCAGTCGTTCGTCATATTTGCGTGTTTGCATTTAATCATCGAAAACGTTGCAGGCGTCACACTGCCACGCCCACTTGGGGAGGGGTCTCATCCTCCTCCCCCCCAACCCAGTCGCCTTCTCACATCCCCTTCTTATTTTTCTGCAGCTACAGCGTCGCAGTCGGAGCATTATTTGCATTTGCATAAAGTTTCGTTTATTTTTTTTTTAAATTTTTATTTGAATTTTTTATACTCTACAAAAGTTGCTATGTAGGGTAGGGTATGTGCGGCTGTTGAATACCCTATGCTATGAACAAACACTTACTTACCTTCTCTCGATTTCTCTCTCTTTTTGTATAGCTTTCTACTGCTTCTGGTGTTGTTTTACTACCTTACCCTTCGATACCCTTCGACCATTGAAATTGTTCAAAAACAGGGTATACTTACTTTATGCAAATGTATGTTATAGGCAGAAGAAGGCTTAGCGGACCCCAAAGTGTATATATATTGATGCCATGTCCGTCAGGCAGCAGATGTTTACTAGGCTTATTGAACGAAAAGTTTGATAACATGTTTACAACATAATTGCGAAATAGAGCGCAGGGTATCTCACAGTTGGGAGCTCTCAACTGTTACTCATTTTACTATATTTTTTCTCTGATACTATAGTTTTCCTTATTAGCTCATTTTCTCTCTTTCTTCTTCCTCTCACGTTTTCTCTCAACCTACTCTCTTTCTTTCACTCTTTACCTTTCTGGCACACTTCTGATACTATGCTCAGAACCTTTGGCAATTCGAGCAGAGCGTGCTAAAAGACTGTGAAGAAAACGATTAAAGAAAGCACGTGGTGCGTCAGACTATTCTACAGATAGAGTGGCAGCAACTACGTGAGACTAGGGCAAAGAAAGAGTAGAGGCCACAGATGGTGTTATATGTATTTAAAGCAAAAGCACAAAAAGACAAGTTTCCATTAGTTTAGCAACTACGCAACTGTGTAGAGAGTCTACAGAGAGAAATATGTATTGGAGACTGGAGTTACTTAGAGCATTTAGCTTTCTGCGTGGAAGACGCTTGCTTGTCTCCCTGGTGATGTTTGCGCTCTTTCTCTTTCTGTTGTTCACGGCAAGCGAAGATGATGTCGAATTCATGGAAGATGATCCACTTGTGGATGCCAATGGTGAAAAGTTAACAGATCTGGAAGATGTATTACTCTCCGCGGTACAACCAAGAACGGGCAGAACTATCTTCTTTCATGAGACCAAGCGACATACGCGCGAAGAGCGCTACGTGCTCAATTTGACCACGCGTGTAGCCTGTTCCATCGAATCGGCAGCCCTGCATAATCCCAACTTTCAGATATTTGTGCTCTTCTCCAGTTCACTGTATCTACCCAAGCCGGGAGATCGTAGATTCCCGCTACTCGATGCAATACTCAGCTACAAAAATGTGCAACTACGTCAAGTGAGTCTCAGGAGCTATGCCAAGGATTCCCCGTGGAGCAGTGGGTGCAGCAGGGCGTGCTGCAGCGTTCCAGGTGGGATATAGCTTCAAGTTGTATATATATTCGAGGCATAACGAGGTCTCTCTCTCTCATCCTTAGCTTCCTCACCGAGCACACCTCGGATCTGCTGCGTCTGCTCAGCCTCTATCGCTGGGGTGGCGTCTATCTGGACACAGATGTGGTGGTGCTGCGCAGTCTGGAGTACGTGCCCCTCAACTATGTGGGTGCCCATGATAATGTGACCCTGGGCAATGGCATTATCAGTCTGGAGGCACGTGGTCAGGGTCATGAGCTGGCCGAGCTGTTTTTGCGTGAATTCCAGCAGAATTACAATGGCAAACTCTATCTGAGCAATGGGCCGGAGCTGATGACGCGTGTGGTGGGCAACATTTGTGGCACCAAAGTGGTCAGGGAAATGGAAGACAATCCCAAGCAATGTCACGGTCTGCAGGTCTTCAATCGCACTGCCTTCTATCCTGTGCATTGGCCAAATTGGACACATTTCTTTGAGCCAAAATATCTGGAAGAGACTCTGGCAAGTACGAAAGATTCCTATTTGATACATCTGTGGAACAAGGTGTCGTATATACGCATCTTCAGAAAGGGAACTCAGTATGCCTATGGCAAGTATGCACAGCAGCATTGCCCCAAGACATTTGCGGCAACTGGGGAGTATCTTTAAGGGGTGTACCTACTTATATGTAAAGTCAAATTTTTTTCTAACTTTTTTTTTTTTTTCTTAAATTTTATTACAATTTTTTGTAAACTATTAAGCTGCTTTTGTATCCATAACTATTGTATATTCTTAGTCTATGACGTATGTAAATTAAGAATCTATGGCTTTATACAGTCATATCTTGACTGTAGTTGACTGTTTTGAAAAGTAGAATAGATAGATAGAAAATAATATATATGTATATTGTATTATCGTTGAAAGTAAAATACATAGTTTTTATCAGGAAATCGATTAAATAATTTAACGATTTAATGATGTATTTTTATGCCATTGCAGATGGTATATTATCTGTCCGTCTGTCCGTCCGTCTGTCCGTCTGTTGCAACGCAAACTACTCCCTCAGTTTTAGAGCTATCCTTATGAAATTTGGTATACATGTTTCTTATTGCTGCACGCTGTAAATAAGTCGGAACGAGTCGGATCGAAGCGATATATCGTATAGCTGCCATAGAACCTATCGGTCAAATTTTGTTATTTTTCCAGATATCGCTGTGAAAGTTTCCCGACATATGTCTAAGTATGCCCTTGAAAGGCTGTCAAAATTTGATCAAAATTATACCGATATATCGTATAGCTGCCATATTACCTATCGGCTGACTTTAATCATTTTTCAAGATATCACTGTGAAACTTTCCTCTTCCTTTCATGTCTAATTATGCCCATTAAATGCTGTGTAAGTTTTATTAAAATCAGACAGATATATCGTATAGCTGCCATAGAACCTATCGGCCGATTTAATATGTGGAGTAACTGGAATGGTATAAAAGGTAGGCGTGTCGAAGGTAGTCTTTCTTGTTAATTACAATATATTATCAATCTTGTCTTATTATACTAAACAAAACTAAACTAAAATTATATTATTTTTTTACATTTCTTAAGTTTTCTATAAATTTATTTAAAATTTTTTAAAAATTTCTTTAGTTTTCTATATTTTGCATGAAATCAACTCTTAGTTTTCTTATATGTATTTTAATTTATTTAAGAAAAAAAATTGTAAACTGTTAAAATCTGTCATATTCTTAAATGTCTTAAGAATTCAATTTTACAAAAAAAAAAAAAAAAAAAAAAATATTTGTGAATTTGTTAAGTTTTCTTTACATGGAATTGACACTTACTGTAGGTTTTTTCAGAGATCTAAGATATTTAATACCTTTTTACTTAAGATCTTCTCTGCAATTTTAAATAATTTCCCAGTTGTTTCCTTACTTTTTTCATTTCAACTGAAAAGTTTTGGCATATTTTCAAATATATCAACATATTTTTAATACTTTTCATTTATTTACATACGTTTTTATTACAATTAATAAGTGCTTGCATATTTGTATAAATTTTCAAATTATTTGCACATAAGCCTAGAGCTTAAGAGCTCAATCAACAGTTATATCTTCTCAAGTTTACCCCACAACTCTCTCTCTCTCTCTCTCGCTGCGAAATGCCCGAAACTAATTGGCAATCTGTAAATACTAAAGAGTTGTCACTTAGACAATGGAATTATGTATGCATGAATTGCCGAATTTGGTAAGTTAAGAGTGTTTGTCAATTGAACGTGCCATATTTTTGTGTATGTCCCCCCCTCGCCCCCTCTCCCCACTTGCTCTACATCCCCATGCAATCGATATGTCAGGGCGATAATGAAGCTTATCGGGTGCTTCGAGCGAACGATGTGTGCTGGACTGCCATCAATAATCGTATTGAGAGATTGAGTGCCAGCAGTTGCAGCTGCAACAACAACAACAACGGCAACGGCAACAACAACGGCAACAGCGACAACTCTGTCAATTAGTTATCATGTTCGTTGTCAGCACGTTTTGATTTTGATTTTGATTTAATTTCGGGGCGACACGAAAACGAGTATTGCCAACTAAGTTGTTCATATTTGTGTGGCAGCAACAGCAAAGCGCTGCAAGCGCTGATTAGATCTGCGGTAGGGGGTGCGATAGGGGGGAGTGGGGAAGGGGGAAGGGGGGATAAACTGCCAGCATATCTATCAAATATGCTGACCGAAAAAACAGTTGAATAATCTGTTTGTGCGCGTCGATTCTCGATTTGCGCAGCACATGCCACATGCCACACCGACAAATTGCATCAAATTTGCGTGTTTATAAAAAATTAAAAAATCTCTCTCTCTCTCTCTCTCTCTCTCGCTCTTTGGGCCAGGCCAGGCTGGGATAATGCCGAGGCCACGCCCACGCCCACGCCCAAGCCCCCGCCCACCTTCCACTAGCCATGGACACGCGCTGCACAAGCAGCCGCAACGTGGAGCCTCGGCCATATTTTGATTAAACTTGGCTTTTACATGGTTGCCGCATTGTTGAAGTCCATGCGGATTGTTGTTGCTGTTGTTGTTGTTGTACTCCTTGTTGTTGCTGTTGTTGTTGCAGTTGCTATTGTTGTTGGCGCTGGCTTTGTTGTTATTTTGCGCTGCACGAACACATTTGGAATTTGAATTCACATTCGCATTTCCACAGTTCTCTTTTTATACCCTGTAGGATGGCCAGAGTGTGGGGTATGCTAGAGCAAATATGTTGCTAGCAACTCAAAGAGTTGCATAGTTGAGAAATTGCCATATATATAGAGCGAAAGAGAGAGATATAGAGAGAAAGATACAATTGTATCTCAAACTTTTTCAATAATTTTGTTCGCTTTGTTGTCTTCCCTTTAAATGGGTTTTACCTATAAATAAAGCTACCAATCTCTAGAAAACTCTCAGTATGGATAGAATATATATTTATATTGCATCTTAAATCAAAAACAATTTTTTTAGATTTTTTTCTAGCCTTTTTAGCAGGTATTTCCCCGTCGCGCTTAGCTTGCAAATTTTCTCATTTCTTTTGTTGCTTTTTTATTTTTTATTCTGTTGCTGCTTTTCTGTTCTGTTGCCATTCGCTTTTATTGCATATTTGCATTTTGCATTGTTATTGGCTGTGGCTCTGCTCGACTGCTGGCCCGTTGGGTCTGCGCGGGGGCGTTGGCGGAGGGGGGGCGTGGCAGCGGGACTTACTGCGAGGGCGTCGAACGTGAGCGCGGTCGCGTTGGCTATTTGCATTTTGTGGCCAACTGAAGCGGCGCAGCTGTGTGTGTGTGTTTGTGTGTGTGTGTGGCAGCAGGAAAAGCCATGGAAACTGTGGAAACTGCAGATAAGCTGGCAGCATATAGAAAAATGTGCGCTCGCCTTGTTGTTCTTGCTGTTTATTTAAGGCTGCCAACTATGCTGAAAAAGTTGCAGCTACCTTTGCCTCGGTTTCTCTCCCTCTCCCTCTCTCACCCTCTCTCCTCCTTTGTTTGGCTTTCATTTATTATTATTATTATTATCTTTTTGGTTTTTTTTGGGCAACTTTTTTCTTTGTTAAATTTATTTATACCGTATTTCGGCAAGTGATTTTGCAACATTAAAACGTGAGGGCCGACTGCATTAAAAATGCATAAGGCGCGAGCAGAGGCGCAGGGCGGCGGTTCATGCAACATGCAACATGCAAAGCGCCGGGCCGCCAAAAATTGACGAAGTTGCAGCTGCAACTGCATAAATAATGCGTGCATACAAATCCATTTGGCAAATAAAAAGTAGTGCGACCAGTTGCAGCGACTCGCAGATACCCTGTAGGTGGAGGAGGGGGAGAGGGAGAGAGAGAGAGAGAGAGTTGTTTAAGCAACTTTGCCAACAAAGTGGAAAAAAGGTAAGAGAAAAATGTAATGAAAAATCAAAAATTCAACACAATTTAAAAAAATTAAAAAAAAATCAAAAAAAAAATGTTTTAAATTAGAGATAGATATAAAAAATCTAATTTATCTAAAAAATATTTTAAATTAGAGATAGATATAAAAAACTTTAATCTTTAAACATTTTAAACAAAATATTACAATAAAATATTCCAAAACAATAAAAATCTATAAAAAAAAGACATTTTTAGAATTTTCTTGAAAATGTGTATATAAAAAGTCTTTAGTCTCTAATTTTAAAAAGTTATGCCTAAAATTATATTTTAAATTTGTTAATTAATACAGAAGTGCTCGAGTTGTAGAGTTTGATGCTGTTTCATAACTATCTATATATGATAATATAATTAATAGGAAAACAAAATTTTAAGCATAAGTAATGAGGAACGATTAGGTTAGGTTAGGTAAGGTTATGTTAAGATTGAGGTTATGTATGCCCTAAGCAGAGTTTTCTTTTAACTGAGTTTTCGGGCATAAACTAATTAAACAAGCGAAAATGAGCTTCAGATTTTCCAGATTATAGAAGATTGTTCGCAAATTTATGGAGAAATAAATAAGGATTGTTTTTTTGAATATACCAAGATAATACCAGGCTTATATGTCTCAATTATAAGCAAGTTTTTTTTACAAAATTTTGCATATATTTTTTAAATTTAATATTTCCTGTCAAGCATGTCCATCTTTCCCTCTTTAACCACTTCTCTACTGCAGGGTATTTAATAGTGATATGCACATGTCATAAGCACATTGTCACCCGCACACACACACACACACACACACAGATAGGCGTACTCACTCAGTTTAACGGATATTAACCCATAAGCCGCTGCTGGTCGAGGCATCAAAGCTAAAGCCATTTTAATCAGTTACACGCGCAGCTTAAGCGATTTGCTTGCCTCGCGCATTTTGCGGTGCATTTCAAATGTCCAAGCAACTGTCAACTTGATCACAGCCGGACAAGTGCAAGAGCGAGACAGAGACAGTGGGAGAGAGAGAGAGAGTGAGACAGAGCGAGAGACAAGCTGACACGCGTTGGCGGCGATGCGCGCCGAGCAACGCAAAATGTTCCCAGCTCAACTGTCAACGCGCTTTGCGCTTTGCGCCCCAACACGCTGCATGCAAATCCCTCTTTGACACTTGACCAGTTGACCAACAGGCGTCACCTGCTAGTCAGCTCCTGCTCCTGCTCCTCCTCCTCCTCCCTCCTTCTGCTGCTGCTTCTGCTGTGGCTCATTTGCTTTATGGCATCGGCGTGTCATAATTTGTAATCCTGCAACGTCGCCTGTTTAATTTTCACACCTTTTGTACTTTTCGCTTGGGCAGCTTAAAGGGATTTGGGCGGGCAGCTGATGGATAACGGTACAAGTGGACGAAGTGGACAGAGTGGACAGTGGGACAGGCGAGCAAACACACGTGCAGCACGTGGAACTCATTATGAAATTGTTATTACGTGTATTTGCTGAGCTGAGTTGGGGCTGCTTAAGGGGTTAAGATAAGGGAATGGGGAAGGAGAAGAAGGAGAAGAGAACAAAAGGAAGAAAGAGAGAGGGAGACAGATAGAGAGAGAGAGAGAGAGATAGAAAAAGAAAAAGTTAGAGTGGTGAGAGGAAAAAGAGGAAAAAGAGGAAAAGCCAAAGGAAGAGAAAGATAGAGAGAGAGAGAGAGAGAAAGAGGAAGAGAGAGAAAGACAGAGAGGGAGAAAGAAAAAGAGAGAGAGACAGACTAAGAGAGAGAGAGACGAGAAAAGGAGAGAAGAAGAGGGATAGAAAGTAAGATAGACAAACAGATAGAGAGAGCGAAAGAGTTAGAGTGTTGAAAGGAGAAAAGAGGCAGAGAGATAGAGAGAAAGACAGTGGAAGGAGATAGAGATAGAGAAATAGCAACAGAGATGGAGAGAGGATGAAAAGAAAGGGTCAGATGGAGGAACAGAGAAGAGATATATAGATGAAGATAGGCTATGAGAAAGATAGATTAGAAAAACCAATGTAGAAGAGAGAGAAAAAAAAAGATGGGAAGAATGGAAGAAAAAGTTTAGATGAGCAGAGAAACAGAAAGATAGAAAGAGAAAGATAGAAAACAGAAATAAAGAGGAAGGAAGAGATATTGAAACAGAAACAGAGAGAGCAATAGGAAGAGTGTGAGAGAGAGAGAGAGAGAGAGAGACAGAGAGAGGAACAGAGACACAGAGATAGACGAAGCAAAATAAAAACTAACAAACAGATATAGAAATAGTTCGATATAGATGGGGATAGATACGGTATAGATATACCTTTGTACATATATGCAGATCTTTGAAGTATCGTATGTATATACTTCATATAAGATTCCTCGTTAGGATTTATATAATTTCTATATTTCTAGTCTGCATCAACAACTTTACTCCTTCTCTGTCTGCACAGGATTCTGCTGGACTTCCCCTACTCTTTTTCCCTCAACCCTTGCTGAGCTTCTTCTATTTCTCCTTTTCTCTGTTTCTCTGTTTCCATTATCTATGTGAAATGCTCACTTCAAATGTCGCAAGTTGCCAAGTGCCCAGTCTCCCCCTCTGCTTCTCCCTCTCCCTCTCTCTCTCCCTCTTTGTCTCTCTGCTCTCCTCTTTGGCATTGGCAAGTTGCAACTGGTTGTCCGCAACTCTCGAGCCTGGCGCTCGCCATCAACTTGGCGTGTTTATGGGCCAAGCGGCACAATTAACATGTCGCGGCTTTTAGCGTCTGCTGTGGCAACTTTGCCGCTGCTGCTGCTGCTGCTGCGTCGGTGTCGGCGTCGACGTCGGCGTCGTCAGCTTGCACAAAATGACATATGAGGCGCATAATTGAAACTTCAAAGGCAGCGGGGCGCAGTCGGGGCATAAATTAGGCGGCTGATCGGCGGCGCTGGCGAAGGTGAGTCGAGCCAGAAGATGATGACAACAAAGTGAGAGAGGGAGAGAGGGAGAGGGAGCGCGTCTGATGATGAAGAACAAGACGCTGCGCCTCGTCAGTCCATTAGCGTCGTGTGGCAGCTCCGCCCCGCCCTACCGTCTTACACAACGCTTCCCCCGCCCCCACCCCCTGCTTGTCACGTTGCGCCTTTCCATTAGCACGCCTCCGCCTGCGCTCGATCAGTGTGTGTGTGTGTGTGTGTGGCAGATCAGGCTGCCTCGCCTTGCCTCGTCTCGCGGCCAAGTTCAAGATGCGCCCCTGACAGAGAGAAATGTTGCCTCATTGTCGGCATTTGTGTTTTGCGACAATTTCCATATTTTACGCCATAAATTAAGCACTTGAGTCTTCTGCTCTCCACTTTGGGAAAAACCACTTCAAAATCGGCCGAAGAATCAAAATGTGAAATTGAAATGTAACTGTAAAGTGGAAGAGGAAGAGCGGAGAGCGAGTGCAGCTGTTGATAAGAGAAAATGAGCAGCATTTTTGTTGCAAGCAGTTCCGCTGTTAATAAGCGGAAATCCATTCCCAGCCAGTGAGAGAGAGAGAGAGAGAGAGTGTGGGAAACTCTGGGCTGGAAAATCAAAGTGTTAGTCCCCCCCCCCCTACCCTACGCCCCTGCACAAAAGCGATGACCGCCAGACACGCAACAAATCTGACGTTTAACTCGTTGCTGGCTTCGATTTTCCAGCATGTCCAGAGACACCTACGGCCTCTGCTTGCCACATGACATGACACAAAAATGGGGGCAGCAAAGCGAAGGGCAGACAGGGAAGGGGGCAGCAGTGAAGCCAGCAAAGCATCGCCAGACACGCCAATGGCAACAAAGTCAATAGCCAGACAAATGAAAAGCTTCTCTGCGCTGTGCCGTTTCAAAAGGAAGACAGCCAGAAAATGTGGCAGCTACAAATGCGAAGAGCGGCGGAAAGAGAGTGAGAGGAAGAGAGAGTGGGAAAGGGAAAGAGATAGGAAAAAAAACTGCAAAATGTTGCAGTTCTTATGCTCTTTCGAAATTGGGTTAGAAGAAATTTGCTAGAAATACATAAGCAAAACTGCTAGAAACTTTGAATTGTTACTTTGTGGGCGTGGCTAAAAACGAATTAAAATGCGTTTAAAACGATTTAAAGCAAAGTAGAATGGATAACTTTTGAAAAGGGGGAAGCTAGCGCTAGTTAGATTTGACATTTATCACTTTCAATGTCTTGAGAATGTTTTCATTGCTAAAAACTGCAGTAAACTTATTTTATTTTTGACATTCATAGAACTTTTTACTTAAAAGATTCTTAAATATTTGTAAATATCAATTTTTGGCCTAATAAATATTATTATTAATTTATTTATTATTAGAAGATCTATGTAAAATGTGCAGAAAATATTAGGCAAAGCTGCACTAGATATTTAAAAATTTGAATATATTTTTTCTTTGAATTTTTTGATTGCTTTAAATCACAGTAAATTAATTTATTTCACTTATTAGAAAAAGAAATGTAACTAAACTTAAACCAATATTTTAAACTGACTCCCTTGAAAATCTTTTAAAATTCTCTATAGCCCTTTATTTGTTTATTTTAAGGTTTCTTCTCTAAAAAATTTGAAAACAATTAATATATTTTTCTAAATATTTATTTAATTGCCTAAAATCAGAGTAAATTTATTTACTTCAATTTTTAGAAACATAAATATTATTTAACCTAAGCTAAAATTTGTTAGTGATTCACTTGAAAATCTTTCAAAATTCTTTATAGTATAAAAGCAAATTTTTATTATTTTTTTATACACGTTTTTAAGCCGCATACATAATTTTAAAAATTTTAAATAAATAAAATATTTATTTATATCATTATAATTTATATATCAGTATATTCTTGAATATAATGTAGAAACATCGAATTACTCTTGGTATATTCTAAGTATTTTATTTACATTATAATCTACCAATCGAAACTATTGAAAAACTGAGAGCCAAATAATAGATTTTCTGACCAGTTTCAACACAGTTAAAAACGGATCGCTTATGCTTCTCAAGGCATTTACTATGCCCCATTTGCTGTAGGGCATAAAACGACTCATTCCGCACGAATGACTGAGCAGAAGACCAAAAGCAGCAGAAGCAGAACAAAAGCACAGCCAAAGGAAAAGCGGCAAAAGGAGCCAAAGCGAACCCAACCGAACCGTAAGGAGCCCAAAAGGAGCCAAGGTGGAGCCAAGGGGGGAGCCAAGGGGGGATCCAAAGGAAGAAATCCAAGCGAAGCGTAAACATTTTACACTTTTGTGTGTGCAATGAAAACGACGCCATTTCGATGTGTGTGGGCGTTGAAGGGAGAGGGAGAGGGACGGGGGGCGTGGCACAAAACGTTAGTCGCATGTCTTGGGTTCGGTTAGTCTGGCTTAAGAACGGATGCGAATGGCTGAGGGACTCGTTTGAAGCATTTGAGCTACGGCGCGGCGCAAGCAGAAAAGTGAAAAATTTCATAAATTTTCATAAATTTCGCAATGAATGAGTGAATGAATGTGCGAGTGAATGAGCGAGTGCATGAATGGTTGAATGAGTGTTTCTTCTTTCAACTCTTTGCTTACTCCTTTCACTTTCTTATCGCAAATGTGTCGCGATATTTTGTCATAAATTCGCCAATTTATTGGCGAAACCCTCGTAAAGTCCATGAGAAATGCGACCAGGTTGGCTTCCTTGATGTTGTTTGTGTTGTTGTTGCTGTTGCTGCTGCTTAGATAGCAACTAAGTGCGGCGGCTGCATCCCTGCGCAGTAAGCCAAAATGCAAATGTAAAGCAACACCTAGCAAAACCGAGTGTGCCGCCCCCTTCTCCTCCTCCTGCCTGGCTGTGCCACGCCCACCACGCAAAACATTTGCATTAATCATGTTTGCATTGCATTATGCAGCACAGCATACAGAAAACATGCCTCATGCGCCAGCTTTCCCCCGCCCCTGCCCCCTCCCCCTGCTCCCTACGACTCTGGGCTCTCTGCCTGCGCCGCTGCCTTTGCCGCGGTCTGCCGCTGCTGCCTACGAGTTAAGTGCTGCCTCCCGCCTGGCAGATGCTGTAGCCTCCAAACACACACACACAGACACACACACATGCACACACACTGCACACACACACTCATGCTGAGAGCGTGGAGAGTCGTGCATAAATATTTTTTGCATAAACAAAAGTGTTGAAAATGCAATTTGCCAGGCCTGCTAGCGCGCAAGTAAGGGCAGAGAAGGGAGGGGAGGGGGGAGGGGAGGGGTGGCAAAGCCTGGGCCATCGCTTAGTGCGAGGTCAAACCAACAATGAGGGGCCTGCCAGCAAACTATGCACAATTGTAGCCATAACTTTGCATACCTCGTGCAGGTTGAAAGAGAAAAGGGAAAAGGTTGCCCAATGTTTGCAGGGTATTTGCAGCTGAGTAGCTGCTATGGCAAGCCAGAAAAGTGCAAGCAGCTAAGCCAGCTCAGTCTAACATGCTTGCTATTTAGCTTGCAAAACTAGCTCTTTTCAAGCCAAAACTCTAAATTACAGGGTATCTTAAAGTCGTGCTGCATTTCAGTGTGCCGTGCGGCGCAACAAAGATGCAAGAAAACTGCATATGGTGTGTAAATTATGTTGCTCTGACCCTGCACTGACAATGCTAGCCTGCAGGGGCGGCCTATGCGGCGTATGCGTGTTGTAAGCGCCCAAGCCTGAGGCGAGTGCGCGTTATGTATACGCAGCGTGAGACGTGGCAGTGGAGTGTGCTAAAGCGTAATAGTTGCAGGCAGCAGGAAAGAGAGACAGAGCAGAAGAGGCAAGAGGAAGTAAGGCAGATAGAGAGGAGAGAGAGAGAGAGAGAGAGAGGGAGAGAGGGAGCGAGGTATAGTGTGCGCGCGCTAGGACACATTTATATGGCAAACTGTTTTTAATGCTTTTAATGCGCCAAAGTGTTGTTTCATTTTCATTATTTGCACAAGCTGCCACACATTTAAATGCCATCCCCCTCGCTCCCCCTCACTGCTCCCTCTCTCTCCCTCTCTGCTTGGGGGCAAGCGTAGCTATCGCCGCCATCGTCATTCGCTATGCAGCCGTTGAGCTATAATCATAATTTCATAAAGCACATTTTGCACAAAAGCTTTCAGCACCCTAAACTGCATTGTAATTACACAGGGTGGGGCAGGCAGGGCGGCGAGAGAGGGAAGAGGGAGAGAGAGGGAGCAAGCGAGCGCGCATTTGGTTGTCGCCAGTCAAGGCGAAAGGATAACGATAACCAACATGTTGGCAAATGGTCGCTCTGTTGCGCGCCGGGTTGGCAGCTCGGCTTTGCTAGCAAGCGAGAGGGAGAGGGAGAGAGAGGGAGAGGGAGGGGGAGAAAGGGAAGGGAAGCGCGTGGAGACGGCAAGGGTTGCGTGAGTTTGTGGAGGCTTTCGGCTGGCATTCGCCGAGTGTTGCGTGTTGATTTCAACGCATAAATATTGCAAAAGGTTCAAACAAAATGGCGTCGACGCGCAATAAATACCATTGCTACGCTGCACATGCCACTCTGCGTATGTGTGTGTGTGTGTGTGTGTGTGTGTGCAATGCTCTTCAGCATATTTCAGCTTGATGCGCGCTGTAATAAAAGTGAATTTATGCAATATTTCTGCGCCTTTGTGCAAATATCATTTGGAATTCAACAGCAACAACAACAACAACGCTGGGGCGACAAAGTGCCACGCCCCCTGCCCCCTGCCGTTTGTTATGCTAATGAGCAGCCCAAAAAAGGCGTAAGTGTTCGAGTACCCCATCAAAATGCCAGCGAAATCAAGTGAACATGGCAAAACCCAAAAATCATTTTGCCAACGAGTCCATTCACAAGTCTATCAAATAATAATTAACACTCAAAATATATATATATTCACAATGTTTTTGGACTAAAGTGACTGACAAATAATGCGACGAGGGGAGGAGGGGAGAGGGAGCGGGCAAAGGGAGCGCTCTTGTGGGACTCTAAAATAAATATTGAAATAAAGTTGAAGCTGAAGTTGGGAGTTTGGAGTTTGGAGCATGATGAGTCAAAGTGATTGCGAAAGTGTTTGAATTGCAGATACTGAAATTGAAATTATAACGCGTATTTTCATTATAGAGTTTTGTAAATAGCACATCAATAACGAGCGCGAACATTAATCTTTTAATCATATTTCTTGTAATATTTACGAAGCTTTTTCTGTTTCTTTCTACAGATTTCCGAGCAGAAATTGTAATTACATTGGGTTTTTATACCATTCGACCAGTGAAAATTGTTCAAAAAGGGTATACTAAGGAGGCGTGGCAGGCCCCACAAAGTAGTCGATTGAGCCATGTCCGTCTGTCTGTCCGTCTGTCTGTTTGAACATCTAGATCTCAGCTATTATGAAAGCTAGCGACACCAAAATTTCACATGAAGGTTCCTGTATACCATGGGTAGATTGAGTTTATTTTCAATATTTGATGCCACGCCCACCGCCCACGCAAATCAATAATTTACGATTATCAGGAGAAGTATTAAAGCTACAGCTTTCTGCTTTGGTATGCACATAGATAATTGCAATTTAAATCTATTCTCCAAATAACAATCTCATCGGACAATAAACACAAAAGTTATCCATGTTAACGTTTTCCGTAGTTCCACTGTCATTGTCACGATGCTTCGTTTCAGCCGCAGCGTGTATAAAGCTGACTGCTACGACGTTAGATGACGCTATTTAAAGAAACATAGATCTGATTTAAACAAAAGGTTGCAGATGAACTTGTGCAGAGTTTTTTGATGGAATTAAAAGTGTATCTTACTGTCGAGCGCGCTCAACCATAGCTTTCTTTACTTGTTTTCATATATTGTAAATTTTATTTATTATATTTTTTATATATTTAAAAAAATTCACTCTTTTTGTCATAGATATTTCTAAAATTCTGAAATTTCACCAAATTCTTTACGCATTTTTATAAAATTTTTTCAAATTTCTTAAATGTTTCTTAAATTTCTGCACAGACTTTTTGAACAAGTTTTCTTTATACGATACTATGCTGGCTTTTAGATCTTATTGAACCACTCTAATTCTATTTATCAAGTCTCGTTCATCTTAGTGTGCTATAATTATATAGTCTCAACCACAATCCACTATAATTACGTTTATCTGCCGACAATGAGGAACGTCTCGGGCAAAACAGTTGCTGCAGCTGCTTTGGAACTTGGCGACCTCAAGTCCAGGTACCAGTCAGAACGACTTGACCAGAACTAGGTGGCACGGAAAACTACAAGAAGTACAACAAGAACAACAACAACAACAACAACTGAAAGAGGCAGCTCAGCTTGAACACAGTTGGCCAAGGTAATCAGTCAAGCAGGCAGGGAGAGAGGTAAGCGGGCAGTCAATCAGCGGTGCCTTCAGTCAGGTGGCACAACAATGCAAGAGCTGGAGAGCAGCAGCAGGAGGAGGAGCTGCAGGGGAGAAGCTAGAGCGGGGAAAGCTCGCACAGCCTGCGGCGTTAGAGCAGAGAAACAAAAGAAGCAACACTCAAGCAGAGACCGCGTGAGGGGGCCAAGCCGCAGGCCTACACAAATGTCATTGCATGCGGGTTGGTCAAGAGCAGGAGTAGAGCAGGGAAAGGGAAAGGGAAAGGGTAGGGGGTGCTTCCACTGCTCAAGTGGCCCAGCTCTCTTGGCTAACGGAAATCCATTAGGAGCCGCCGTTGCAGTTTGCATTTCTGTGAGGTTTCCGTTTGACATGCTTCCCCTTGCCTCTACAGCTTACTCTCCCCCCCCCTCGCAACCACAAGTCGCTAGTGACTGGCTATAACTCTTCCCCTTCCCCTCCCCCTGCCCCTGTCCCCTTTTGTAATCGCTGATGAGGCCCCCCTCATACTCCCAACGCAATCAAGCAAACGTTTTGCATATGCTCAGCCCTCGATTTGGTTCGCTTTGGCTTTGGCTTTAATGCGTTTCGATTAGCATAAATCAGATCTGGATATATGCGTATATAAAATTTGTACTACAAATAGAGGAACTGCTTTGGAAACACCTTTCGCCAAAAATAAAACACAACATACGAAACACGAAACCCAAAGTCAAAGCCGACAGCGAAACCAGACTGGGACGATGAAAACATTAACGAACATTTTATGGCCGATTGTTGTTGTTGTCCGCTGTCCGTTGTTGTTGTTGTTGCTGCCTTTACTGCCTTGTGTGTACCATAATAAAATTGTTAAATATTCGCTGAGAGTCGTAAAGCGAATAAAAAACAAACAAAAAACAAACAGCGCAACAGACAGTCGAACATACCCGGCAATAAGATATCCTACGCTCAAGTTTAAAAAGTCGTTACAATTACACAAACAAAAACTTTTCTATTTATATTGCTATCTCACTCTAGCGAAGCGTCGCATCTCAAAATTTGTTAGAAACTTGTAAAGCAGACAAGCTATAGAATTTTTCAAGCCAAATTTGGTGTCTCTAGCTTTTATAATAACCGAGTTATATGTATTCACACAGACGGACAGACGTTCAGATGGACGGACATGGCTCAATGGACGCGGCTTGCAAAGCTGAGCAAGTGTATAAATACTTTATGCTGTCTGCCACGCTTCCTGCTGCCTGTTACATACATTTTTCACAAACCTAGTATACCCTTTTTCAAGAATTTCAAATGATCGCAGGGTATAAAAAACAAAAAACAAACCAAACCGAAATCTTTAATTGCCGCCAGGCCTGGCGACAAAGCTTGATGGATTCGCGCATGTCGCCCGCATCAGCAACACGTGCAGGCAGGGGAGACAGAGAGAGGGAGAGAGAGGGCGAGAGAGAGAGAAGGGGGTACCTCGTGTAGCTGTCACCTGTTCAGGAAATGCAGACGACGTTCGTCAATGTCAAAGTCAAATCGCAGTCGCATTATGGAAATTATCTGAACGTTGCCATCGACATCTGGCGAAACGCCTCAGCAATCTCGGATCTTAAAAGCAGTCAAAGGAGGCGGCAGAGAAAGAGAAGGGAAGAGAGAGGGGCAGGGAACGAAACTGACAACGTCATGGCTCATGATGCAGCATTACTTGAAAATTGGCCCGATCGCAACGCGCGATCGAAAATCGACCGCAATGATGCGGCAACTTTTAGGTTGCCCACCCCCTCCGCCCCCTCTCTATGCCTGCCCCCCGCCCCTGCTTGTTTTCCGATTTGCCGAACATGTGGCACAATTAATGCAACTGACAGCGACGATGTGTGAAGAGAGATGCCAAAATAAATAGAAAAAAACTAGAGGAAAAACCGCAGATGAAAATGGAAAATATTAAAATGCCAGCGAGGCAGGGCGGAGAGGGGAGAAGGGGAGGGAGTGGCAGAGCGTAGGCGCTTGGCATTTATCATAGACCTTGTTGCACTATATTTAGACACAGTCCATAGGCAACGGCTAATGGATGCACGAGCCTTGCAACGTGCAACATGCGGCAGGGCTGCCGCCTCGTGCCGCACTCACTCTCCCTCTCCCACTCCCACTCTCTCTCTCTCTCTCTCTCTCTCTCAAATTCATATTTATTGTCTGCGCTGCAGCTGAGTGCATTTTTATATATGGCAGTCCATTTGCTCCGACGCCGACGCCGCCAACCAAAATAAACAATAATTGAGGGGGCAGCTGAGCAGAAAGGGGGAGAGCAGGGGGTAGCTGGGGGCACATGTGTAAGTAAAAGTTGAAGAAGCTGCAGCGGGGCGCTGCTCTGCCGACAGACCTGTAAAATGCCTGGCATTTTAAAAGGTTCCTTATTTTCGGCAGGGGGGCAGGAGGTAGAGAGGGGGGAGGGGGAGGGGCTGCCTGCCTCCGGTTCGAGGCTGGCTAATTGCATTGATTAGCTGACGCGGCGCGTTTTGGTGCGCATCAAAATGCCGCAGCAGCGGCACGGGGGCAGGGGGCACGGGGCAGGCAGCTGTCAGTCAAGTGGCGACATGTTTACTTGGTAGTCAATCCATAGCCACAATTTACACACACACACACTCGCACACACACACACACATGGAAACCCTTTCGTTTGAGCCGTGCCGCACAAGACACACAACAATGGCAGAGCTAAGCAAAACACACGCACATTTGTTTGCATTCATATTTCAATATTATTTTTCATTTTTCCCTCTCCTCCTTCTCTTCCTCTTCTGCTTCTTCAATTTTTTCGGTTATTATTGAAGATCTTCGATTGATCTCGGCAGATCAAAAAGGTGCGCAAAGCTGAGCGACGTCGGCGGCGGCGGCGGCGGCAAATTGACATAATGTGGCGTTTAACAAATTCCTTGCCCCCGCCCACTAATGCGGCACTCTCTTGAGGCAGCTCCCCTGCCCCCTATCCTTCTCTCTCTCTCTCTTTTCTATCTTTTCCTCTCTCTCTCTATCTCTCTCTTTTGAGACGCCCCTTCGCTGCTTAAGTTTTGAACCTCAATGCGCATTCATCAAAAATATGTTTAGCTTCAGCCACAACATTCAAGTCGGTAGAGCCAGCTTTGTCTGTATGAACGCCTAGATCTCTGAGATCTTAAGAGCTAGAGCCACCAAATTTGGTTATAACATGCACAGTGTCTTAACATTTGTTTTAGCATCCAGCCACGCCCTCTTACGCCCCTCTAAGTTAATGAAAATTGAGTTGTTAGCGTTATTTGAATGACTAAACCTTCTGTTTTGGTGTGTTAAGTGTTTATCAGCAGCCAAATGATTTGTTATAAGCTTAGAAGTTTGTTTTATAGATGAAAAATATAATATTTTTTGCAATTTTTTATACATTAAAAATTAAGTATTTTTTTTTAAGTTTTTACGGATTAAAAATTGTCATCATTTTATAGATTAAATCAGTATTTTTTGCAACTTTTTATAGATAAAAATTTAAAATTCTTTTGCAAATTTTTATAGACTTAAAATTAATTATTTGTACAATTTTTTATAGGGTAAAAACCATTTTTTTTTTCAATTTTAATATATATTTAAAATTAAGTATTTTATGCAAGTAACTAAATATTTGTTGTAAATTTTCATAGATTAAAATTTAAATTTCTTTTGCAACATTTTGTTTATTTAAAATTAATTATGTCATATTTGATGGGTAAAAATTAATTATTTGTAAAATTTTAAGTATTTTTGCAATTCTTTATACATTAAAAATTAAGTATTTTTTGCAAGTTTTTACAGATTAAAGATTATCATCATTTTATAGATTAAAATTCTTTTGCAAATTTTTATAGATTTAAAATTAATTTAAATTAATTAAGTAATTGACCATTTTTTTCAATTTTAATATATTTAAAATTAAGTATTTTATGCAGGTAACTAAATATTTCTTGTAATTTTTCATAGATGAAAATTTAAATTTCTTTTGCAACATTTTGTTTATTTAAAATTAATTATTCGTACAATATTTTATAGGGTAAAAACCTCTTTTTTTAAATCTATATATATTTAAAACTAAGTATTTTTTTGCAATTTTTTATAGATTAAAAATTAATATTTTTTGCAAGCTAAATTTTGATTCCCTTTCATTCTTGTTTTAGCATAAAATTTTGTTATTTTTTTAATATTAAATTAAATTTTAAATTTAAATTGATTTTAATTTAGTTTCTTTGTTCCAAAATCTCTATTTAATACTACTCAAGAGCTGAGAACAGAAATCGCATACCAAAGTGAAAATAAAAGACTTGATCCTATGATTCTTCTGAGCCCTGATCGATCATAAGATGCCATTGTGATGCGGCGCAAAGTTGTGATAGATCACAGATTGGGCTAAGAGAGAGATAAAGAGGGAGAGAGAGAGAGAGAGAGAGGGAAAGAGCACTATCAAGATGCCACACGGAATTGAGTCATCGCCGCAGCCAGAGCTCTGCAGAGGCGTAGCTGCTCACAGGGTCTGCTCCAGTCGAGGCAGCTGCCACGGCCTGCGATGGCAGCGAGAGATACCAACAAAAAGGTGTAGAAAAAGCAAATGACATAATGCAGCATCATCAGAGAAGATGATCGCGACTCAAGAGGAGCTAAGAGAGCGGCTCGAGGGGCTCGAGGGGCTGGCAGGGCATTAGGCTAATCGGATAGTGGCATAGTTCGGCTAGGCGGATTGTCAGATTCGGTTGGATAGGCGCACGCACACACACAGAGAGAGAGAGAGCCGGGTCCAAAGGAAAATTGCCGCCTGCTTTGTCGCCAACGCTGCCGCTGCCGCTGCGCTTTTCACGCCTACTGCGCAGTCGATGCCGGCGGCAGCAGCGACGGCTTTGTCGGCTTTGTGTTTGCCCAAGACGCGTTAAATGTGCCCTAAGCCGCTTAGCCAGACAGAGACAGCAACAGAGCGGGAGAGGGGGAGGGAGCTGCCCTGCGGCAGGTAAGGCGCGCAACAAACTTCTGTGACGCACCTCGCTATGTGGCGCGCTCAATTCGATTTGCATTTGCAACGCGCAACGCGCAATGCGATGCGACGCGACGCGACGCGACGCTTGGCCTAATGCGTTAATCACTTTTGCCAGCGGGGCGTCAATTGAATGGCGCGTGCCGCCGCGGCAGGAACTGTGCAATTTGGTTGGCCAAGTGGAGAGGGGGATGGGGGAAGGGGGAGGCGGGCTGGCAGGATATCGATCTAAATCCGCAAATCGACTGCTCTAATAAATTGTTTCAAGTGCGCGACAGTGGCTACTGCGCTGTTTCCTGCCCCTGCTCCCCCTCCCCCTGCTGCTGCTCCTCCCCTACTCCTCCCCTGTTGTTGTCCTTGGCAACGCCTTGCACTTGCCCGGCGCCATTTCGCAATGGGCGACACGTGCGCGCACAATTGTTGTTTATACTAACAATTTGCTGCGAGCGGAAAGATGCACAACACGGGCATCCCCCCCTGCCACCCTGCTCCTCCTCCTCCTGCTCCATTGCGGCACTTCCTGATTGCCCAACCCTCGAAAATTTCAGCCTATTGTTTTTCTGCTGCTGGTCACGTGTGCAACCACGTGGCTGACTTCGACTTTGTCGACTTGCGTCTCCCCAGGGAGCCGGAGTCGCAGTCGCAGTCGCAGTCAGGAGCAGGAGCTGCCGTTTTCATTATGGCTGCACGTGCGCCAGAGACCACCGTCGCCGCGTCGTCGTCGTCGTTGCCGCCGTTTAATTCGCAGGCGTTGATCCTTTGACTTTGCTGCTCAACACTTTTTCCTGCGCCTGGGAAAAGGCCTCGCTGCCTGGCCAGAAATTGTTGTAGTTCTTCGTTTCTCTTCTTTTTTTTTGTCACGCTGTCGTGTCCGGCGCGTGTCGTGAACCCTTCCCCCTTTTTGGATGTTTTATCGTTTTTTATGCGGGGCGTGTTTTGTGGCTAATATTTTCCGTCTGTCTGCGGCGAAGCGAGCAAAATTTGCTCATTAACGGCTTGTCGCACAGCGGTGACACTGGAGAGCATACACACACAGCAGGAGGGCAAGGAGGGGGAGGCAGTCAGGATGCGATGCTCAGCACATGCGACGCACTTGATTGCCGGGCAGGGCGATGCCAAGGGGCAACACAGGTTGTGGCTGGGAAAAAAGTGCGTTCAGTGCGTAAGCGAGGGGGAGGCGGAGGAGTAGGGGGAGGGGGGGAGGAGGACACTTCATCCCATTGGCGGTGGTGGATTATGACTCTATTATGATTATGTTGCATTCCTTTTCGCTTGCCGCATTGGTGGCACAACAAACGTAATTGCAGCGTTAAGTGATTTTAAATGTTCGCTGAACTAATTCAAAGGGGGCGTGGCCAAATCAATTACAGCCCTACTGGATTTTTGGGTTCTGTGTGGGATTTTTTGTGTGTGATTTGAAACTGATTTCAAGTGTTTAGTGTTGTAGAGCAAATTTAGAAATTAGAAATGTTAAAAGAACTTATTGAAATGGGAATTTTGAGAATTTTTTTCGAAAAGAAACCCTAAGGTAAAATTTTAAAACTCAAATACGAAACTCCAAAAAATGTTGACAAAAAATGGAAATGAAATTTTAATACTTAAAATTTTACTTTTAGAACGTTTCTTAACAAGTGCAGAAACTTTTTTGGTTTTGAGAAGATTTTTGTAATCGATATTATTGTCTAAATTAAGATTTGATTGAAAAGCAATGACAATATACAAAAAATAGAGATACAATTTTTTCTTTAAACCTTTTGCAAGCAAACAAAATTTTCAAAAATTTAAAAAAAATTTTAAGTTTTGCAAACTTGTTTTCAAAAACATAATTATCCAAATAAATTTTTAAAAATATTAAAAACCAACGGAATGGAAATTATAAAATATAAAAACTAAAAAAACTAAAATATAAATTATAAATTATGAACTATTTTCCTTTAAGCCTTTTTATACCATTGCAGATGGTATATTAATTTGGCCAGAAGTTTGCCACGCACCTTGGGAGGCATTTCCGATCCTATAATGTATAAATGTATATTCTTAATCGGCATCAATAGGGGAGTGGAACTAGCCATGTCCGTCTGTCTGTCCGTCTGTCTGTTGCAACGCAAACTAGTCCCTCCGTTTTAGAGCTATATTGATGAAACTTGGTATACATTTTTCTTATTGCTGCACGCTGTAAATAAGTCGCAACGAGCCGGATCGGAGCAATATATCGCATATCTGCCATAGAACCTATCGGTCGAGTTTTGATATTTTTGAAGATATCGCTATGAAACTTTCCTGATATATGTCTAATTATGTCCATTAAATGCTTTGCAAGTTTTATTAAAATTGGACAGATATATCATTAAGCTGCCATAGTACCTATCGGCTGATTTCATATGTGGAGTAACTGCAATGGTATAAAACCTTCTGCGTGTCGAAGGTAGTCTTTCTTTTCTGTTAAAAATGATATTAGAAATGTATAGCAATATTTGTTGAATAAAGTTGACGATAAGATTTTTCCAAATTTTTTTCAGATTTCCCAAAAAAATCGACTAAAAACTTTCAAATTTATTTCTGTACCAGTTCAATATCTCAGCTGAAGCACTCATTACAAACCGATTGACTGAAGATGCGAACTAAAAGACTAGACTACCAATCCATATGCGATTTGCAGTGCGTCGTGTCATTTAGGTCTGCAAATCGAGGAGGCTTTTCACACTCCTCTACGCAACGCCAAGTACTTTTTGGCCTTTTGTCAGCTGCTTTTGCTGCGGCACGAACTACCCGGAAAAAGTCCACTCGAAGTGGCAGCAGAGGATTCGAGTAGCCCCTGATGGGCAGGGGGTAACTAAATTTATGATTCCCGTTTGCAGTCGACGAAATGACGACGAAGTTTTTCGCCGTGCCAGGACACACGTTGTTGGAAGGGGTGAACCAGGGACAAGGCAGGGGGAGGGGGGAGTGAGGGGTAGCTGGATCTGAGCTGACTTGGCTTGCTGCCCTTTGACTGTGTCTCACCGAGTGTGTGTGTGTGTGCGTGTGGCGTGTGGCAATGCTCGGTGTAGAGTAGAGGGTATCATCTGCTTAATCACCAAAATAGCCACCATATGGCACACACACTCACCCGGACCGGGGGTTGTGCGGTCTACAGTCTGTCTGTCTGTCTGTCTGTCTGACTGACTAGTAGCTATCCCTACTACCTCATTCACTTCTGGCGACTTCAAAGGCAACTCGACTCTCGCCAACGCATTGCCAACTGTGACTCCAGCTACGACTTCAGCTACAGCTACGTTTCCATCTCCAACTTCGTTTCGGACGCTGACTGGCGCTTTACTTTTTGCACGCACTGTGCTCCGGCTGTGCGTGTGTGTGTGTGTGTTGGCTAATAATTTATTCATATGCGCTTACAAGTCGCAAATTGTTGTTGTTGTTTCTGTTGCTGTAGTTCTTACCACAGACAATTTATGCACGCTTTTGCCAACAGCCGCAGCCACAGCCCGACATCGCCGCCGCCGCCGCCGCCACATTCGCATTTTCGCATTTTCCTCGAGTTTTTCTGCCTGCAAGTTAAAGGCTAAATTAAAGCCAGAAATAGTGCAAAAAAATAGCTAAAATTTATTAGGGCTTCGCAGAGAGGTTAACTAATTAGAAATGCGGTTTGTTTTCATGGGGAATTGTTTTTGGTAAAACTAAACGTAAAACACCCTAGATAGCACCTTTCCCAAGCTTTAACTTTCACAAAATCAAGAAATTTTCTAACGAAATGACAATTTTGCTTATATATTCGTATTTGGAAGAAAGGCTACCTTCGTCTCGCTGAAGATTTCATACTCTTGCAGTTACTTTAAATTTAAGACAGTTTTGGATCGCCAAAGATGGCAAAAGTTTAATTGAGATATTTTGAAAAACAACAAAATTCTATTGGTAGATTAGCAATACACTATATCGCTTCGATCCGACTCGTTCCGACTTATTTACACCATGCAACAATGAAAAACAAGTATACCAAATTTCATTAAGGTAGCTCTAAAACTGAGAGACTAGTTTGCGTTCCAACAGACGGACGGACAGACGGACAAACGGACTGACGGACAAACGGACTGACGGACGGATGGACAATCGGAAGGACAGACGGAAGGACAGACGGACGGACGGACAGACGGACGGACAGACGGACGGACAGACAGACGGACGGACGGATTGACGGCGGGACGGACGGACAGACGGGCGGACAGACGGACGGACGGACGGACGGACGGACGGACGGACAGACGGACGGACAGACAAACGGACGAACAAACGGACGGACAATCGGACGGACAAACGGACGGACAAACGAGCAGACGGACGGACGGATAGACAGACGGACAGACAGACAGACGGACAGACGGACGGACATACGGACGGACGGACAGACGAACATACGGACAGATGGACAGATGGACGGACAGACGGACAGACGGACATACGGGCGGACAGACGGACGGACAAATGGACGGACAAACGGACGGACAAACGGACGGACAAACAGATGGACAGACGAACGGACGGACAAACAGACAGGCAGACATGGCTAGTTCGACTCCCCTATTGATGATGATTAAATATACATACATATATAAACTTTATAGGGTCGGAGATGTTTCCTAAGGTACTTTACAAACTTCTGGCCATAATTAATATACCCTTTGTAAGGGTATTCAAAAAGCAATATAAATTTTTTTGTAAATTTTCAATATTTTTGAAATCTAAAGGCTAATATTATATGCTCTCATTGTTGAACGAAAGAAATCCCAGTAAAAATTTTAAAAATTCTAGTATTAACATGATTTGTGGAATAATTCTACATTATATATACCTTGCATTATGTCTTATATATTTATCAAATATATATAGATATTTTCTATTATATATAATAACTCATGCATATTCAGCCAACTAATCTCAACTACTTAGGTATTTTCACTTTGTTCTTTCTTTAGGCAGCTTTTCCAACAAATTCATAATACTTGCTTAGTAACTACCGCACTCTTATACCCCTCCCTCTCTCTCTCTCTTTTCCCCTCTCTCCCTCTCTCTCGCACTCTCTTACTGTTTTTCTTGCCTCCCACTTTGTGCTGCCCTTTCTCTCTCTCGCGTAAGCGCATAAAAACTTTTGTATGGCACGCAACTTTGAGCTGGCAGCTGAAGCAGCAGCAAAACCCCCCCTCCCCCATACCACCCTTCGTATACGCCCCTGCCTTGGGGTCTGCTTAAGCCGCTTAGGCCTAGCGCCGTGGCGAGTTCGCCTGATAAGCGAAAAATTCGAAAGAGTCCAAGCAATAAATCATAAGGCAGCAGCGTGTTCAAGCGGCGCATCGTCTCCGTCGTCGTCGCCGTCATCGTCGTTGCCGGCGTCGTCGCTGGCGTCGGCGTCGGCGTCGGAGGTTGACGTTGACGTTGCGACTGCCGCTGACTACGCTAATGTGCTTAAGGAACGCTTAAGGTTGTCCGCACGTCAGGAATTCGCGTTGCAGCTGATAAGCGAGCGGACTGAGTCGCCGTCGCCGTCGTCGTTGCGTTTACCTGCACTCGCAGACAGAGACGGAGACGGGAGACACGCAATACCAGAAGCCCGAAATCAATTGCGTATTTATTGGCCACAATCAATGCGGCGCGACAAGGCGGCCCAGGGCCAAGTTCGTCTCTGGCAACGGCATCGGGTTTCGTTTTTCGGGCTGCGGCTGCGGCTGCCTAATGATCGCCCACAGCGCAGCGCAGCCCAGCGACGACAACGACGACGACGACGACGGCGGCGAGTCAACCGCAATAAGCCGCTGGCGTCGCAGTCGCCGTTGCTGCACCCATTTCATTATGAGCAGCGCTGCTGCTGCTGCTGCTGCTTCCTCCTCCTCCTTCTTCTTCTTCTTCTCGTGCCTTGTCAGTTGATCCTTTGGCTGTCAGAGTTGCGTCATGCGTCATCGCTTTGGTATGCGCACTCGAAGCAGTCGCTACCTCTTTCTCCCTCTCCCTCTCTCTTTCTCTCCCTCTCTACCTGTTTCACTCGTAGCTGCTGTAAATCACTCGACTAGGAAGTGTGCGCTGCGTGTTGCGTTTCCTGCTTCGAAAATTTGTTGATAAATTACCTTATGCCAGAGTTTAGCTGTATATATCGATAACATAGTTATCGAAATTTGTAGACTAGCAAATCAAACATTCTAATTTGCTATATTAACATATTTTGTATTGGCATACATAACTAATAAATGTAAAACTAATCCTTGTAAACAGTTTTCTATTTGTTGCAATGCTCTACATGCATTTTAGCCTTGCCTGTCTGTATGAACGCCCAGAACTCTGAGTATATAAGAGCTAGAGCTACCAAATTTTTGGACTACACTCGAAGTAACATAAAGTTTGTAATAGCAACCAACCACGCCCCCTTGCGCCTCTGTTTACTAGTAAAAATCACATTGCAAGCAGAAATTTTAATTAAAAACGTTGATTTTTATGTGTTTTTGCCTGCGATCGGAAATTAAACAATAAAATTATTTATATAGAATAAAAATACATAATTTTATACAGTCAAACCTCGGTTAAGACTGTTCTATATCATTTATAAAGATAGAGTTTTTTTTACCTTTTCAAAATATGCATTTTCTAACAAATAAATAGAAATTTTTTGAATATGGAATTTCCTCTTAATTCCCCTTTTACTCCCACAGAGCTGCTTGCATAGTTAATGAACTGATCATTATGGTATTATTTCAACTCTAAAGTCTCTATAAAAATTTTTGAAAAAATGTAAATGGATCACAATTGCCCCTTAGCCTCCGGCGAAATTGATCTGATATCGAGGAAACAATTCCATTTGCGTGGAGATTTTGCCAATTGTGTTTTGTGTGTGGCAGCAGCTGCCGTTGTCGATCGAGATTTACAGCTAGACGTGGCAGGCAGGCAGGCCGAGCAACATGAGTCACATTTCGTGGCACTCACGGCCAACCCTTTGGGGGCACAAACAGAGCGAGAGAGAGCGAGAGAGAGCGAGAGTTATGAAGTGGCACGACAACAACAGCGCGAGCACTTGAAATCCATTAAATATTTGTAGAAAACCAATAAAAGCAATTCCGTGCGCGTTTTTCAGTTGCTGCCGCTGCTCTGTGGCTCTGTGGCACACATACAAAAACGGCAACTGTGTTTCGAGTGCTGCGAGTGACTGCTGCGGCTGCCACTGCGTTGCCACTTGAAGGACACAACACGCGCCGCACAGAGTAGGGGATAGCCCAGAGTAGGGTAGGGGGTCGACGCATTGTGCATCCTTTAGAAAATCAAAAGTGTGGAAATTTCTGACGACGTGAGCCATAAACATTCGAAATCTGCTGCAGCTAACACTTGCCCCCGCTCCGCTCCGCTCCCATCCTCTGCAGCCTGCGTCGTGTGGCAGCTGCAGCAGCAACTGGTCAGCTGCCACAACTTGCCTCGTATTTCGTGTATTGGCGCCTTGAAAATCGAAACATTTGTTTCATATTGCAAGATTTCCATATCATTTTACATGCAACTAATCTACCCCTCTCCCCGCTCTCCCGCCTCTCTCCTTAAGCCTTGTCAATCAGTGCAGTCCGCGAGATTTTGGCCAGCTTTGCCGCGCTGCTCACTTTGCCCATTAATCAAACTATTAGTGCACTCTTTGGCACTGGCCACACCCCTTTGCGACCCCCCTTGCTCCTTAATCTTATTCAATTTGCCCTTGGTCCGAGCTAAATTTATTTATGGATCTCTCTCTGTCTGTGCTTGCAACATACGCGATAATCACGATAATGCGCAGTGTAATCAACTAATAAGGCTCTACACCCTCGCAGCATTAAGCAGCTTCAAGGGGTGTGCGCGGAAAATTGAATTTAACGCGCAATATTTTGTGCATTTTCCCCCGTGTTGCTGTCTCCCTCACTCTCAGCTTGTTGTTGTTGCTGTTGCTGTTGTCGGGGTGTTTGCGGAAAATGCAATTCATGTGTTTTCGCTGCCTCAGAGTGAAATTTATGACTTTTCCCTAGGCCTCCTTTACCAAGGGGTGTCTGCACTGCGGCCAGCCTCATTGAGTGCCCCGCCCCCTACTCCTTCTGCCTCCTTCCTCCTCCCTTTGCTTCCTACTGCCTCTTGTTGTTGTCCTATTCGGGCGGGGGGTTACGCTATCAGCGTCGAACACATGTCACGAAAAAATACCCGAAGCGAGCATCGTTGCACCACAACACACAGTAGTCTCCCCCTACCCTCCCCCTCCCCCCTCTGCTGGCATAACGGTAACAACTACATGCCTAAGTGAGTGTCGTCCATAAAGCTGTAAGCTGTAATTAAGCCGTCCTTATCGCCAGCGAAAATATTGTAGCATATTGGATTACACTGAGAGATACGCGACGAGTGCAAACACGGGGGGACCCACAGTGCACACTCGATAATGTGGCCTAATAAAAGCTGAGGGGGGAGTGATATGGCAGAGCAGATCGAGAAGATTGTGGAATCAACTTAAGCTACTACTTCATACAGGGTTTGTCTGCTGTTTGACTGGTTTGTACCAAGATGGAAGTCTTTGTAATAGATTGAAGATCTTAATACATTTGCTTTATATAAGACTTCTGCTTAGTCTAAGTCTCTGTTTTCTCTGCAGTAGTTGGAAAAAGTTTTGAGATCCATAAAAAACAGTTTGTTAGTACTGATAATACCTAGATAGAATTCTATAAGGTTGCTATCTAAATTAAACATAAATAGAAATGCTAACTATGCTAGCTAGCTAGCTATTCTAATGCTCTTATACTCTTTGATTATTGAAAATGGTTAAGCGAGGGTATACCAAGTCTGTGCACATGTATGTAACAGGCAGAGGGAGAGACTTCACAAAGTATATATATTCCACCTCAGGAACACTAGCCAAGTTGATTGAGCTATGTCCTTTTGTCCGTCTGTCTGTCCGTCTGACTGTCCGTCTGGCTGTCTGTCTGTCTGTCCGTCTGTCTGTCCGTCTGGTCTGTCCGTCTGGCTGTCCGTCTGTCTGTCCGTCTGTCTGTCCGTCTGTCTGTCTGTCCGTCTGTCCGTCTGTCTGTCCATCTATCTGTCCGTCTGGCTGTCCGTCTGTCTGTCCGTCTGTCTGTCCGTCTGTCTGTCCGTCTGTCTGTCCGTCTAACTGTCCGTCTGTCCGTCCGTCTGTCGGTCCGTCTGTCGGTCCGTCTGTCCGTCTGTCTCTCCGTCCGTCTGTCTGTCCGTCTGGCTGTCCGTCTGTCTGTCCGTCTGGCTGTCCGTCAGTCTGTCCATCTGTCTGTCCGTCTGGCTGTTCATCTATCTGTACGTCTGGCTGTCTCTCCGTCTGTTTGTCCGTTCGTCTGTCCGTCTGTGTCAGTGAGTGTAAAAAACATGTTGCAGATGTCTTTGCTGTTGTTGGGCGCAGGGTATTTTATTATCAAAAGCGCTCGACTCTAGCTTTTGTTGCTTGTTGAACTTGCTTTGATCTTTGAATTAACATTTAAATTAGTTTTCATTAGCACAAACTTAAATACTTTTCTCATGCAGTCAAACTCAACTGCTCGACTGTTGAATACCCTGTAAAACATGAAAGCTTAACTTAAAAGAGGTGACTTGATTGAAGAAGTTAATAAGTTTATTGTTAACATTATAAGTTGAGCTAGTTGGCAGACCAGATGGGCTGTACAGATCCTATAAGCAGAAAATGTCAACAACTGGTTAAAGAATTTCTTAAAGCCTATAAGATTTTTATGACAAATCAATTGAGTGTTAATAGCATAGGTAACATGATAATCCAGACCAAAATTTTATGATATTTGGCTTAGTTATGAAAATTGAAATTCCAAGAGCAAACTTTATAGCTCGCAAAACCAACTGTCTATATTCCTAATTTAGTCTACAAAATTTACGCACATAAACTAAAAACAATAAATGATATTGTGGATATTTAAGATATATTACGAAACAGTTTGGAAAAGAAAGTAAAATGTTGCATAAATTTTCGAAATATTTCTTAACGAATTTCTTGCCCAAATTCAACGACCTTTCTATATCAGACGCAGAACATAGTTCAAAGTCATCAAAAACTAATTATGCCCTAGTCGCATATAAGTCGAGTGTGTCTGTGTGTGTGTGCATGTGTGTGTGTGTGTGTGTTTGTTGTGTTACATTTACATGGCCAGTGAGCAAAGGCAGCGCTGGGCGCAGCGTCTTATCAAAACGAAAATTTGTACACTGATAAGCGGTACAAGCCCAAGCAGACGAACAGAGGCGAGCCGAAACAAAGAAGAACAAGAAGAAGAAGAGAGTGGGAGAGAGAGAGGGAGAGGGGGGGAGAAGAGGTAGGAGGAGTGAGAAAGAATGAAGAATGGAAACCGACTAGGCAGACGGACGCATCTATTCAAATGAGCGCCAGCCGGCGACGGCCGGCGACGGCGACGCAGAAATTAGGAAAGGTATTAAGATAAAAAGCAAAGAGAGAAGAGAAAAGAAAAGACGAAACGATGGGCAACAAAATGAGAGAAAGAACGAAGCAGGCGCAACACACACACACCAACACACACACACGCCTGTAAAACACGCCTTGAAATGGCGACCTCCGCATTGGGTTAGGCTCAGCTCTAAGCAGCGCTGCCTGCGACTGCGCCTGCATGCGTGTGTATGTGTATGTGCGTGTGTGTGTGTCGACGGTCGATTGCATTGGCGCCATGTTTATCTAATTTGGGGACATTTATGCATGGCATTCCGCGCGGTTGTTTATAGGTTCGGTTAAACCTGCACTGATAACAGCTCCGGCTCCGGCCCCGGCCCCGGCCTCGATCCCAAGTCCCAGTCGAAGTTCCCTACTTGGTGCCTCTTGGCGGGACCGGTTGACTGCGCTGAGTCAGCGCTGCGACTGCGACTGCGTTTGCGACTGCGCCTGCGCAGCGTTTCAACAATAAAACGATGCAAAGACGACCGACAATTAAAGCGACCCAACGTCGTCGGCGTCGTCGTCGTCGGCATCGTCATTTTGGTATTGAAATTGCTACGGCTCTTGTTTTTATATACCCTGTAGGGTATGAGAAGTAGCCCAAGTGGGGTAGTTTGGCTTGTACGGAAGTTTGAATATACGTAGCAGGCTCATTAAACTTGTAGTATGTCTCGTTATATACACTATATCAAGGATTTCTAGTTCGGAAACTCTTGGAATTCTTGAAAATAGCGCAGATCTCTGGCTCTTTAGAAGCTTGAGTTATGAAATTTGGCATATAGCTAGCTGTAACCTAAAGATAACTTGGAGTCTTTACGTTATTCAAATATCTAGATTTTTGTTGAAAATACAAGCTAAACCGATTTCTTCGGCATAGATCTCTGGCATTGTAAGAGCTTGAGCTATGAAATTTTATGTGTAAGTAGCTGAATATAAAATCTATATAAAGGATTTTATATAACTTAAATAGCTGCACTTTTAATCTAAAAAAAATTAGTATTTAAAACATGCAAAAAAAAAAATAAAATTGCTTAAAAGTTAAAATAAATTTTTTTTTTATTTAACTAAACATCATAATTTAAAAAAATTCAAAAAAAAGTTACTTCTATATATAACAAATAATTATAAGTTATTTAAAAATTTTCCAGGGTATGCCACAGTCAATACCTTACAATTAACCAACTACTTGACTTGTTACAAAAGTTACTTCCAAATGAAACAAATTACTAAAAATCATAAGAAAAAACCCTACCAACTACAGGGTATGCCATAGTTGATACCCTCAAAAATTCCCAACTGCCTTACTTGTCCTTTTTGTCGTTGTTCTTTTCAAGTTTTTATTGAGGCATTTTTACCAAAGTCTCGAGTGTGTCATGCGCCCAATCCTGCGCCTTATCTCTGGAATGTAACTTAAACTTTAAGGATTATTGCCTACAATAAATTTGCGCAGCCTGCAAAGGGAGGAGGTAGGCAAGGGGCGTAGGGGTTGGCTAGGGTACGCTTTTGAGCCGCCTTTGAGGCTGTAAGTCAATACCCAGAGACGACCCCCTGCCCAAACCCCATTGCCAACGCCCGTCAGGGTCGCAGCTTGTCTTTCATCATTAGCGCTAATTAAAAGTGTATAAACTTTCACTGACTAACTGTGCCACGTGCCACGTGTTGCACAAGCAGAGCGCACCTTAAGCACTAATGAGAGAAAGATTTGGGGTTAAGAAGAGTGGGCAGAGAGAGAGAGAGAGAGGAAGGTGGCTGGTCAAACCATGTGTGATGCAAGCAAGCAAAGCAAATGAAGCGAGTCAAGAACCAAAAGGAACCATGGGTCAAAAGTCAACGAAGTGGAAGCTCAGAGAGGGCGATGCCGCGGCTCACACTTGAGAACGCACGAATCGCAACAGCCGCAGCCGGGCAACGCCTACGCCCGGGCAAAGGAAGGAACTGCCGACGCAGCAGCTCCTCCTCCTCCTCCTGCTGCAGCCAGCCGTGGCTGATGGGCGACACTTCTTTTTTTTCTTTTTTTTTTTGTATGCGGTTGTCAAAAATATCATTTTATTGCCAACCAAAATGACAACACTTAGCCAAGCTACCCTGCACTTTGCTTCCCCCTCTCTGCCCGCTCTTCCCTCCTGCGCGACGCAGTCATTCAAATCTTCCGCTTGATTAGGCGCCAATTCGCACAAAGCAAATTCGTAATGTGGGCGTTGCCGCGCCCTGCAATTATGAAATGTTTGACTTAAGGGAGGGGAGGGGGCAGGGGAGGTGTGTCAACTCACCAGGGGTTGCTGCTTCAGCGCATTCACTTGCTGCACACAGTGCAAAACAAAAAACAAAAAAAAAACAAGCAAAGGATTTGCACGCGCGAATTCGCACGCGTCGCACGCGTCGCACCGCTTGCCGCGTTGAATTCTTCCAGTAAATTTCACTGAATTGTTACATTTGGACGGCCGACAATATGCCATCGATAATAGACCAGCTGGCAGCAGTCCCTATACCCTAGAACTACTCCAACATCCCCCTCCCCCTCCCCTTTCCTCTCTCTGTGTGTCAAAGGGTTGGCAAGTTGTAGAAATAATATCTTAGCCCGAGGCACAAAACCCCAGGAACGGTTTATCTACAGCATTATGTTTTATTATTACGTTGCTCCGCACATTCCCCAATGTTTTTTAGCCTCCCCCCCTCCCCCTTCTTTCTCTCTCCCGCCTCTTGCCACCCCCAAAGAACGTTAACGTTTACGTTTGGCATCCTTTGCCAACATGCCCGACGCTTTCTTATCCTCTTTACCTTTTTTTTTTGAGGAGTTTAGGGTGGAGGAAGGGGAGGGGCAGGGGGGATTTGGGAGCCATATTGCTGCGCTACGTTTGGGAAAATGGCCGCAAGTTGCAGCTTGTTGGTTTCTTAAAAGAAGTTACCACATTTTCAAATTGATTGATAGTAAATGTGGAATAGAAGATAGGAATGTGGTATGGACTTCAGCCTATAGCTTAAAAGCAACCTAAGATGCTAAAGTGGAATATAAGCTATAATTGCTATATCTTTATTTGTATATTATACCGGATCGGTATGTTCTATAGCTGCCATAGTACTTATCGGTTGGTTTCAGTTATCTGCCAAGACTTCGCTATAAAAGTTGCCTTATTTAAAATTTAGTTTGTCCTTAAGAGTTTCTTCAAGTTTTATCAGAATAGTCCGTCTGTCCGTCCGTCTGTCCGTCCGCCTGTTGCAACGCAAACTACTCCCTCAGTTTTAGAGCTATCTTGATGAAACTTGGCATACATGTTTCTTATTGCTGCACGCTGTAAATAAGTCGGAACGAACCGGATCGGACCGATATATCGTATAGTTGCCATAGAACCTATCGGCCGAATTTTGTTATTTGTTAAGATATTGCTATGAAACCTATCCCGATATATGTCTAATTATGTCCATTTAATTCTAAGCAAGTTTTATTAAAATCTGACAGATATATCGTATAGCTGCCATAGAACCTATCGGCCGATTTAATATGTGGCGTGTCGAAGGTAGCCTTTCTTTCTTGTTTTATGTTATATTTATATTACATGTTTAAGCTATATAAATTTCTTTATAAAGTGTATCATATCTTTTCAATTTCTTGCAGAATTTTACATATTCAAAGCACAAATTTGGAAAAATTTATAAAACTCTTAAGACTATTTGTTTATTTCTATGTATGAGTATATTTGTTATATATATATTTATATTTATTTATGAGTATAAGTTCAAAATGGAATATTATATAATATTATTGCAAATTTATAATTAATATAAGAGAAAACACGACATTGACTTTTGCGCTGTTCTCTTGTTTTATTTATATTATTAGTTGTAATTTATTATTTATTATTTTTATTATTATTTATTTATTTTACAATTTAAACTATAATTTATTTAATTTTTTTAAATTTTCTTAATTAATTTATTAATGAAATTAATTTATTATTAATTTATCAATTTAATTAACTTTAATTTTAATAATTTTATTTTTTATTTAATTCCATTTTAATTTATATTTTATTTTGCTGGCATTCTTAATTGTCTTCTACTTTTTAAATATTTTTATTTTATTTTCATTAAATTTTAAATTAATTAAATTAAATTTACAGCGTATTTTTTTGACACACTCGAACATTGTTTTAAATGAATTAAATTAAATTTATTTAAAGCTTTAAAATTTTCTCCTTTTCCCTTTCAGCTTCTCATATGCCTCATTATTTGCCTGCAGCGCATTTGCCTGGTCGCCTAGGCCCCGCAGCGGTAGCCGCGTTTCTAGTTGTTCATTCATTCGACTTGCTACAGCAGCAATTGTTGTTGTTGTTGCCTTTGTTGTTGTTGTTGTTGCGCACTTTTGTTCACCATTTTTGCTTTTGCCTCGCCTCGCCAGGCGTCGCGTCGCGTCGTTTCTTTTTGCTGCTGCCGCTGCCGCTGCTCTGCATAAATTTCCCCTCAAGAATTGTCGCTTTTTTCTCCGGGTTTGGGTCTCTCCCATAAAGGGGTTTGGATTTGTTGTTGGGTTCAGCCAGACAAACACACGCACAAACACACACACACACAATGGCGCGTCGAGCCGCAGGTGCCGGCAAAAAGGGTAGCAAAAGTGCGACAAGTGCAGCAGCAGCAGCAGCAGCAAGCACGAAGAGGAGGCAGGGGCAGGTGCCCAAAGGGTGACTCTGGCGTTGGCAATGTGTTAGTAGGAGGAAGGAGCAGGGGGAAGAAGCAAAGGGGAGGGGGAGGGGGAACCGTTCTAGACAAGTTGCAGCAGCGTTTGTTGTGTGTTTTGCCCGGCAACAACAACAATAACAACGACGGGCAACAAGCGCTTGCCGCCATTTTTAATATGGCGCACAGCAAACACAGCACACACACACACACACAACACACACACACATACACAGCTGTAGCTCAACTGAAAGGTAGGAAAAATGCGCTGCCCTTCGCAGCACGCCCCACGCCCCCCCCGCCTCGCCGCGCCCCGCTGCCTTTTGCTTTTATGGTCTTCGCCAAGCTGCTGCCTTCCGCTCGCTCTCCTCTTCTCCCTCTCCCCCACGCATCCCTTATACTCCTTTTGCTGCTGCTGCTCCTCCTTCTGGCGCTGCTTGGCTCCTCTGCTGGATTTGCATATAAAACATTTGCAAATGTATGCGGCACACACAGAGAGAGGGACAGAGAGAGAGGAACAGAGAGAGAGAGAGAGACACTCACATATGGTATTTGCATTTGCTTGGGGGCTGCGGCCTGTGAGCGGAGGCAGGCGTGGAGGGGGCGTGGCTCTGTGTGCGCTTCACCGTCATATAAATTTTCGATTGATATGCAAACTTAAAAGGAACCGCAAAAATTATGCTCCACTGAGCTGCTTGGACTAGAGCAGCTACAGCCACACACACACACACACACACAGACAGATAGACACCCACTTGGGGAGTGTGCGCGCTAGCGAGGGTAGTTTGATCAGCTGATAGGCAAATTCAGTTAGTCTTGTAATTGAATTGCTGCAAATTGCTTTAGTTTCTTAGCAGATTTTTGATGTGAGATAAAAGAGGCTTTTGATTGCTGTATCTGGCAGATATAATTTTTGATAATATTCTTTGTAGCTGCAAGCCAAATTTGCAGCCAGTTACTGCTGCTACAAGCAACCCATTCATGCCTAAGATACTTTAGTATGCAAAAGTTCTTGAATTTTACTTTATTTTTTTCACTTAAAGATACTTATGTATCTACAAGCTGTTGCTGTGCATCTTAAAGATATTTTTGTATCTTTTGGTACTTTTGAAATTCAAATATGGCTTTGGTAGTGGAAGTTGCTTGCGTATCTGTGAGATACATTATTTTTAAGCGTGCCTATCTAAATGTTGCTATTGTATCTTAAAGATTTCTGTCTACCTATAAAAGATTGATTGATTGAATATTGCAGCTATAAAACACTTTTGCACAAGTAAGATAAATTTACTATTATTTTGATAATTTTGTATCTTAAAGATACTTTTGTATTGTAACGATTTGGTAGCTGCAAGTCATTTGCATCGGTTAGATACGTTTGTATTTTCAAGTTGCTCACTAAATACTTTTGTATCTTAAAGATACTTTTGTATCTTAAAAATTTCTTGTTAATTCATGTGTGTATAAAATGTTACATCTGCAAGATACGTTTGTATCTTCAGGTTGCTCTCTAAATATTTTTGTATCTTAAAGATACTTTTGTATCTTACAAATTTCTTGTTAATTCATTTGTGTATAAAATTTTGCATCTGCAAGATACGTTTGTATCTTCAGGTTGCTCTCTAAATATTTTTGTATCTTAAAGATACTTTTGTATCTTACAAATTTCTTGTTAATTCATTTATTGTATAAAATTTTTCATCTGCAAGATACGTTTGTATCTTCAGGTTGCTCTCTAAATATTTTTGTATCTTAAAGATACTTTTGTATCTTACAAATTTCTTGTTAATTCATGTGTGTATAAAATTTTACATCTGCAAGATACGTTTGTATCTACAGGTTGCCCTGTTTTTTACTTAAGATACTTTTGTATCTTCAGAGATTCGCTCCTATCAAAAACCACATATTCTTCTCTTTCTCTTTTATCATCAATCTATTACTCTCTCCCTCTCCCTCCCTCTCTCTCTCTCTCTCTCTCTCTCTCTCTCTCTCTTGGGCACTTCTCTTTCTGTTGCTCCAATTGCATTAACTGCCCTCGCCTCTTAGCAAATAACTAAGGCATGTGTGCAAGTGTGGGTGTGGGTGTATAAGTATGTGTGTGAATCTGTATGTGTGTGTGTGTGTGTGTATGTGTGTGTGGCCACGCTATAAAAATTCAACGAGCTGCTGCTAAGTCCGCCCGCCAATGCAGCAGCTTAGCGCGACGCCATACAAATAGCTCTGCAGGCTGGCAGGCAGAAAGGTGTAGGTGATCGAGGGGGGAGAGGAGAGGGAGTCTGTTCCCCCCTCTCTATCCCCTGCATCGATGGAAACTAAAGCCCCGCTTAAACATTTAACAAACTGCAGGCCAAAAGCTGCACAGGCCGCGTTTGACTGACGTTTGACTATTTGCAACGGCGGCAGCAGCGGCAGTTGTTGCATGTTGTTGTTGTTGTTGTTGTTGTTGTTGTTGTTGCTGCTGCTGTTGCATGCATATTTCAATAGATTTGACGGCTCCAACAGCGAAAGCAATGAAATATATTTCCAATCAAATCGAAATGCAAACATGTCAATGCAGTTGCCGCTGCCACGGCTGCTGCATGTGGTAAGTGGCAAGTGGCACGTGAGAGTGTGTGTGTGTGTGTGTGTGTGTGTGCATGCCACATGCTACGCGCACGGTGCGATGCCGAAAATTGAAATTGAAAAAGTCATGATAACAAAAATTGCACGCCGCGTGACTTTGAATGACAGATGAGGCTGCCGCTGCCGTGGCTGCTGCTGCGCGGCTGCTGCAACAACAACAGCAACAACAACAGAGGCAGCAGCAACTGCAGCAAAGCGACAACAATGAAAATGTCGCGTTCGCGTTCGCGTTTGCCAAAACGAGGAGGAAAAAACAAGGGCAAAAACAATGACAGCTGTCAAAATGGCAGCAGCAACAACAACAACAGCAAAAACAACAACAACAGCAGCAACAACTATTGAAACTGCGAACAACAACAACAACAACTGCTGCGCGCGCTGTGCGGGCGAATGTTTGCTCCCGCTGAAACTTAATTCAAAATCAACAATAACTACAACAACAACTGCAACAACAACAATAACTGACAAGCGACAACGCAGGACGACAACAACAACAACAACAAGAAGAACAGTGGGGCAAAAGCAGCTGGAGACAAGGCAAGCGCGTTAGCTGAACAACAATTTGAATACACTGACAGAAAGTGAAGTAAACTGGCAGAGGCGGCAAGCTAACTGGGAATTTGTTGAATATATATACATAAGTACTATCGATATCATATCGATAAGCATATTGCATATGAATGAGAGACTACAATTTCATAGCAAAAGAGTTGAAGCTCTGTAGACACTGAGAGCAAAGGTAGATGACTTTGGGAGAGAATAAGAAAGAAAGGTTACCAAAGGTTTTATGCAGTTTTTGCAGTTACTGCACATGTTAAATCGGCCGATAGGTTCTATGGCAGCTTAACGATATATCCGATTTGAATAAAACTTGCATAGCATTTAGTGGACATACTTAGACAGGAAAGGAACAGGAATGTTTCACAGTGATATCTTGAAAAATGATAAAAGTCAGCCGATAGGTAATATGGCAGCTATACGATATATCGGTATAATTTTGATCAAACTTTGACAGCGTTTTAAGGGCATACTTAGACATATATCGGGAAAGTTTCATAGCGATATCTTAAAAAATAACAAAATTCAACCGATAGGTTCTATGGCAGCTATACGATATATCGGTTCAATTTCGATCAAACTTTGACAGCCTTTAAAGGGCATACTTAGACATATATCGGGAAGTTTCATAGCGATATCTTAAAAAATAACAAAATTCAACCGATAGGTTCTATGGCAGCTATACGATATATCGGTCCAATTTCGATCAAACTTTGACAGCCTTTAAAGGGCATACTTAGACATATATTGGGGAAGTTTTATAGCGATATCTTAAAAAATAACAAAATTCGACCGATAGGTTCTATGACAGCTATACGATATATCGCTTCGATCCGGCTCGTTTCGACTTATTTACAGCGTGTAGCAATAACAAATATGTATACCAAGTTTGATCAAGATAGCTCTAAAACTGAGGGACTAGTCTGCGTTGCAAAGACAGACGGACAGGCAGACGGACATGGCTTGTTCGACTCCCCTATTAATGCTGATTTAGAATATAAAAGCTTTATAGGGTCGGAGATGTTTCCTGAGATGCGTTGCCAACTTCTGGCCAAAATGAATATAATCTCTAATAAGAAATGAAAGAGAATTTGTGATAAAGCAGAAGTAAAAGTATAATAAAAGTATCTAATATACTAAAATATACTTAGTTCAAGCAACCAAAACTATAGTCGAGTGCACCCGGCCACTAATCAAGACTTTGACTTCAGTAACTACTGTGTTTTTTATACCATATCTACAAAATTTAGAGCGCAGTTCGATAGTTTAGACAGCTTGCCATGCATAAGGCGAAAAGAACAAATAATTTTAGTTAAACAATCAAAAATCGAAAAAAATTATTAAATTTTCGATTTTCGTCGTCGTTAAACATGACAATCAAAAGTTTGTAATACCTTTAGGCAGCTATGACATACGTAAGCTTGCAAGCCAAATTTGCTGTCTCTAGCTCTTAAAGAAGCTTAGTTCTCTATGTTCATACAGACAGCAAAAGAGGAGGACTTGGGCTATATCGCATCAGCTGTTGTTACTCTGGCGGAATAGAGAAACTTTCTTTGAGCTCATCGTTGCCTGGTTCCACCTGCCACGCCTTCAGTACTTAACAGCTTAGCAGACCTCAACAATTGCCTCGCATAGCTTGGCCTTTTTTTTCTGCATCAACTTAGTTAATATTCCACCTGAGGCCTGAGGCTGAGGCTGAGGCAGAGGCAGAGGCTGTGACGCCGGAAACGGAAGTGGCAGCGCACCCAAAGAAGCGCGAACAAGCAAAACGGAAAGGAAAGGCATGAAAAACGAGGCGATTGACTAACTGAGAGAATGACTGAAGGCGGAGAGAGAGAGAGAGAAAGAGAGGGAGAAAGATAGATAGACTTACGAGCTGAGACTGACTTGCAGACTGCGTAACTGACTGATTGAGGAACTGCCTAAATGACGTCGCTGCTGCTGCTGCTGTTGTTGCTCCCGTTGTTGTTGTTGTTGTTGTTGCTGGCCATAGTCGGCCTTTTTGGTTGTTGTTGTTGTTGTTGTTGCTGTTCTTGTTGCTGCCTTTGGCCCGACTGACTAACTAACTGACTGACTGCTGTTTCCGCTTTTTACGTTCATTGCCTCTGCCACAATTTTAATTTTCCTAATGGATATCGATCCCGGCTTGCTCGCCCAACAACAACAACAACAACACAGCAGCAGCAGTCGGCGTCGCTGTTGCTGTCGGCGTCGGCGTCGACGCTGGCAAAAAGGATAATAGACTTCTTTATTGTGCATGCGACTCTATAAAAGTCAACTCTGGACTTTGTTGTGTGTGGCGCAGCTCAGCTCAGGCTGGCGTAGACATTGGGCAAACTGACACACAAACGCACAAGGGGCACACACACACACACTGACACACACACGTGGCACACACACGCCAAGCACACCTCAACAACCTCGCACAATAAATAAACTGCGATGTCATGCAGCGCAAAACAGTTGCCAACTTTAGTGAAGCTACCTTCAGCCCCCTCTTTCTTTATGCTCTATTCTGCGCTCTCGTTCCCCCTCCCTCCCCCTCTCTACTCCCTTTGCCTGTCGCTCTTTAAAGCTCACTGCAAAATTAGATTTCTCTGCAGGCCTATAAAAGCCCAACTGACCCTAAACAGCAGCTGCCCCCAGCCACGCCCCCCGCAAACCTGGCAACCCTTGCCTAGCAGCGCTGACTCTCTCGCTCTCTCTCTCTCTCTCTCTCTACCCCTCTCTCTCTCTCTCTTGCGCATTTGCTCAACAATTTTGGCAGCTTCTTCTTCTTCTTCGACTGCTTCGTGTCGTTGCCGCCAAGTGCGAAAATTAAATGAACCGCAAGTCGCAGCCAGGCTCAGCCCACACGTTGATGAGCTGCCACGCCCCCCTGCAGCCCGTGTCCCGCTCTCTTCCCCCTACCCCTCCGCTGCGCGCTTGCTTAGATTGCTTCGTGTTTGCGTAGGTGTTTTGCGTGTTTCTATTTGCATAAATTTTTGCTATTTGCTTTGGCTTGGCAAACGTGACGGGGCCAAAAGAGCATGGAGAGTGAAGAGAGAGGAAGAAAGGAAGGAAGGAAGAGAGAGAGGGAGCTGTGTCGGCGTAGCTAGTGGGAGATTGATACGCGACTGGCAGCCGAGACTCGAGCATTTGAAATTGGAATTTGGAATTGGAAATTTGCATTTGGCAGTACGAAATAACAACAAAATCAAACGGGTTTCAATGGCTCTCTCTCCCCTCTCTCTCTCGTTCTCTCTCTCTCCCTCTGTTTACCGTTAAGTATGCGCATTTTATGCTAAACATACACCCGCCCATAGAGTGGAGCAACCCGCCCATCTGCCCAGCTAACTGCCTAAGCCCAACTTGCCACAGAATTCCCGAAAATAAAGTCAAGAAATTTAAAGTGTCTGCAAATTGTTGAAAAAACCCCACTTCCTAAACTATTCTAATTGCTTGCACAATTGTTGAAAAAGAGAGAGAGAGAGAAATAAATTTATTTTCTTAAAATAAAATGAAATTTCTTCGGATTAGTTTGAGCAAATTTTGCAGATTTTTACGCAAATAAATTCATAAATTCTCATAAAATTTCTGCTTAAAATTTTGATAACATTTACAGCTCAACAAATTCCTGGCAAATTTATTTGGTATTTATTTAATATTTTAGTTTTTTTCTTTTTTCGTTTTATCGTTTTATCTTCCAGTTCCTTAACTTATTCAGTATGCAATTGTATTTGTATTTGTTGGAATATTCTTATTGATGCCCAGAGCTGCTGCCAAATTGGCTACAGATTGCAACTGTTTCTCAGTCTCCGTCTCCGTCTGAGTCTCAGTCGGAGCTAACCTTAAGCTGTCCATGCCACATGAGGCAAGTGGCAGGCACCCAGAGAGAAGGAGAGAGAGCAAGAAAGAGAGAAACAGGGCAATCCCAACAGGAGAAGATTTCTGCGTAATTGTTCATTTGCCTAAATTCTCCGATATTTCTCATTAAGAAGTTTGCATTTTTGCGTTTTAAATTTTATTAATTGTTCAGAGCTTAAGAATTTAAGAATAAATTAGACTATACTATGCAATATACAAAGAAATTTCCTTATTCAAATAAATTAATTATATGATATTCAGATCAGCAAATTTCTTTACTTTAATTGAGAATTAAAGACATGAACTAAAGATTCCTTTACATCGAGATACATATCGAAATATGTAGGTATAGGTTACGTATTATAAAAGCCATATATCATATAATTTCAACAAATTTCATATTGTCTTAATAACATTTATGGAATGCGAATTGTGAAACTTTTTAGAAAAAATGTGAGTAAATCAAAAGATGAGTTTAATAGACAAGAGAATTCAAAGATATTATCAAAAAAATTTAAATCCAATTTTCAAATAATTTCAATTTATCATTCTGAAATTTTAGAAAGAAATAGTTTAGTTAATTTAAATTAAAATATTATATTATTATCAAAAAAAATTTAAATCAAATTTTCAAATAATTTCAATTAATCATCCTGAAATTCTAGAAAGAAATAGTTTATTTTAACAGTTAATTTAAATTAAAATATTTTACAGATTTTGAGAATTTCTGGTAAAATGTTATTTACTTCAATAACTACAATTAAGAAATTTTATAAAATAAGAGATTATATTCTTAAAAGTATATATCTAAACTAATTTTCTGAAAATTTAGATAAATAGTTAATTTGAAAACTTTAGTTTCCACTTTTCTTTATATTCCAATTCCGAGCAAAATTTTCGCTAAAATATTAAAAAAAAAATAATTCTAAAGAACTTTAAAAAGTTTTTAGCGAAATGCTACATAAATATATATGTAGATATATCATATTAACTCTTCCAAATCCTCTAAAAATACCATTAAAATAATTTGAAAAATTTTCAGTAAATTTCTGAATAAAAAAAAAGTTTTAAAAAAATAACAGCTTTAAATTAAATCAACTTCTTATTTCAGAGAAATGGATATACCATAGTTATTCCAGTAAATCCCCTAAAAATACCATGGAAAGATCATTTTCTATAATAACAACAAATTTCTGTTGAAATAGAGAAATTACGGAATGCCAAGCCATAAATCGATGCTGTAAAGTTCGAAGATATCAATTGAACAATTGCAACAACAACAACAACAAGAGAAGATAATGCCAAACGATGCCAACAAGTTGAAAACAATTTGCAGTGCGGGCAGATAGCGATGGGGGGGGGGGGGGAGGGTTCAGGGGGGCGTTGGGGTTGTAACCAGCTTGAGTGACATGTCCTAAATTTCGAAAACGCGCTGCTGCTGCCTGCGCTGCCTCCGCTGCCGTAGTTGTTGTTGTTGCTTTCTCTGCCGCTGCTGTTGCTGCTGCTGTTGCTGCTGCCTGTGCCACGTTGTGCGTCCAGACTTTTACCGGCATTTCAATTAACCCAATTAATGGACGGGACCTAATTAAATTTTGAAATCATGCTGCCTGCTTGCCTGGCACACACAGCCACCCCCACACACACACACACACACACACACACACAGAGACAATCAGTCAGCTGTTTTTGCTGCTGCTGGGGCAGCTGCGTGTGCAAAGGAGATGGCGCGAAAGCTGCGATACAAGCGCGCTAGCTGTGTGAGGGTGTGTGTGTGTGTGACGGTGACGGTGTGTGTGCAGCATTTACTAATGTCAGGCGTCTGGCTAACTGCGACGGCTATGACTGAGCGAAGTGGCCCAAGCGGAGCTGATGACCTTGATTACAACATGACGAGTCGAGCCCCCACGCCCCGCTCCTCCCCCTGGCATACATTGCGCTCTTTCTCTCTCACTCGCTCACACAGCAGGAAGCAGCAGCAAATAAAAACGGTAAAAATAATGCCAACTGGGGAGCAGCAGCAGCAGCAGACGCCACCGACGCCGCACACAATGTGCGACAAATCATCGGGCGAGCTGGCGAACGGGCGAACTGGGTGCCAAGTCAACGAACTGGCAACCGCAACAAGACACACACCAGCACACACACACACACACACACACAGAGACACAGGCGTGGCACATGTCATTAAAATTGCAACAGAGCCTTGAACGGGCTGCAGCCTGTGCCGCCTCCTCTGCCTGAGCAGCATCAAAAGATCAATAATTATTATGATGTTGCTACGAGGCCAAAAGACAAGGTAGCAGCAGGAGAAGGCAGGGGGGAGAGGGAAAGGGGGGAACAGTCGCCGCAGCCGCAGCCAAGAGTCAAGACAAGGTGCGGCTGTGGCTGCCAAAAACTTCGACAAGCGCATTACACAGCCAACAATTGCAGCCAAAAGGCAGGCAGTGACGGCAAGTGAAGGGGTAGGGTATAGAAAGGGGGCGGGGGGCGCGGCATTTGCTTACAAGTGCAACCATTTTGTAGTACAAACTTCGAAAACCAAAAGCGAAATTGGCAAAACAAAGGCAAAAAGGGAAAAACCTGGGCAGAAGGGTGAAAGGAGCGGGGAGAGGGAGGGGAAGCGGGCCACACTGACTGCCTCCATTGCCTGGCGAATGTAGCGACGGCAAACTGCGTGCGTGCCTGCGTGCAGCGCGCACACCAGCTGAGACAGCAGCGTCGCCTACGTCGTCGTCGTCGTCGTCGCCTCCGTCGTCGTCGTGGGGCAGTCGCGTACATGCGCAGTGGCGCCAACCGATTGGCCCGTTTGGACGCCATTTAGAATCAGCGCGCTAAGCGAGATAGCACGCCGCAGCGCAGCGTGTGCGAGCAGTGCAGCCAAACACCTGTTTCCACTGCCGACGCGCTGCTTGGCTGCTCTGCTGTCCGCTGCCGCTGTCGCTGCCAACGTCTCTGCGACGTTTTCGAACTTTGCCCAAACCGGTTGCAGGCTGCAGCTGCCCAACAACGCTTTGGCTAGCCAAGCAGCTAGTTGCACTGCTCTAACCAATGCCAGAGACTGAAGGGCGTGCGAGCAGTTGCGCTGCAGCCAACGAGGGGTTGGCTGCGTTGCCGACAGCGAGCCGAGGGCCGAGCGTCGTGAGCATCGGCTGTGTGCATGTTCGTGTTCGTGTGTGCGCGCGTGTGTGTGCGTGCGTGTAAGTTTGCCCTGCGAATGCGAAAGATACACAACGAGTCAGCCGGTTTAGTCGTTCAGCAGTCGCAGCGCCGTCAGCATCGTGCTCCGAGCTACGCGTTGTTCACCCGTTCGTCGTCGTTTGTCGTCATTTGTCGTTCGCCGTCGTTGTTGTTGTTGCACGTACGTACGTACGCTTCGTTGTCGTCTTTGTCTTCGTTGCCCGTCGCCTTTTTGGATACGAAACTCTACGAAACTTCCAAAAATTCTGTGGCCTATCAACATTTACCTGTGCGCGCGTGTTACCAACAACAACAACAACAACATCATCTAGACACAGTGCTGGCCGCGCAAATAGCTGCAAGATCTAACTAAGCAAAGCTAACTGTAAATGCGCGTAAAAGTGCCTTAACTTGAGAAATTTTGGAAGAAATACAAACCCAAAACACGCACGCACACACACACTACGCTACTCACAATATACCCTACAATATATCCTACACCCTACTCCAAAGTTTGCTCAATGCACTCGACGCAGCAGCGCAGCGGCAGATCTTGATTTTTTTGGGTTTTCTTCTCGTTTTCTTTCGGAAGTTGTTTTTTTTTTTCTCTCGAAACATTTGATTTCGCTCCCCAAGTGTTTCTAAGCCAAATATATGGTAATGGCAGAGATTGGTGGCCATTTGGCTCACCAGCTACCACTGCACAATCACAATCACAATCACAACCATAGCCACAATCACAATCAAACTGGATTACAGCCATCGTTGGTGATGAATCATCACCTGGATTTGGATTGCCATGGACACGATGTGATAAGTAAGTACAGAATCTGCATAATCCCTAGAACTAAAGCAACTATATAGTTAAGTATTGATTCTTAGTTGCTTTGCCGTCGGCATATGGCAAGATTCCGGGGCGAAAACCTGTTCCCCCCCAAGTTCCTCAAATCAGACAAAGTTATTAAACTTTGTTATGTTCTGCTTTTCTTGCTTCATTCGATAATAGAATGATTAAAATAATTATCGAACTGGCATCTAATTTTGTGCGACTTTGATTGGGTTTTGGTTTTTTGGGGGATATATTTTAATTAAATTTTGGGGAATTTCGAATTGCGATTGAAGCTGGGGAATACATTGTTTCTTAGTTCATTTTGGATTGTAAAACTTGCAAGAAAAACTTTTTTTGATATCAAATTCGAAAATTTCAAATCTTTGCAGCTTTGCTTTGGTTGAAGCTTTAAATTTTGGGAAAATACAATATTTCTTTAGTTCATAGAGATCTGAAACTCGCAAAATAAACCATTTCTAATCTAAAATCTAGAGAACTTTCAAACTATCTAGCTTAACTTTGGCAAAGCTTTTATATTCTGAAACTATATGATTTATTTAGCTTATAGACTTCATTTTGCGATCGACAACTTGCAAAGCAAACTTTTTGATCTAAAATTTGGAAATATAAAATCTATTCAGTTAAAACTTTAAATTTCGTGAAATAAAATATTTTTATAGTTCATAAACTTCTTTTTGGCATATACAACTTGCACGAAATTTCGAAACTTTCCAGCTTTACTTCAGTTGAAGCTTTAACTTTGGGGAAAACACATTATATCTTCAATTCAAGGAGTTCATTTTGGGTTCTCAAAACTTGCAATGAAACCATTTCATTGATCTAACTTCAGAAATTTAAAATTTTTCCAGCTTAACTGTGAATAAAGCTTTAAATTTGTGAAAATACAATATTTCTTTAGTTCATAGGATACATTTTGGAAGCTAAAAAACCTCTTCCGAAATCGAAACTTTTTCCCCAAACTATTTCCAATTTACATTTACCTTTTAACTTGAAATTTAAAGCACTCAAATTACAAAATTCAAAAAAATAAGCTATAAAAGCCTTTTAAAGCCAACTTATTACAGCAATTTCGCAGTTAATTCCCTATTTAAAGCTAACATTATCTGAAACTAACTAGCTGAACTAACCCAATTAAGTGCAATGCACATTAACTATCGACTCACAGAGAGGCAGAACCACACATCACGTATCATATACGACTAATAAAGCCATTTAAACGAGTTAATGACTTATTTATGGCCAGTCAAGAACAAAAACAAAAACAACAAAAAAGCTAACAAAAAAAAGAAGCAAATTAGACAAACACGGCGAAAATTTGCAAATTAAATTGTCATTAACCTCCCAAAAAAAAAACGTCAAATGAACAAGAGAAAAAAATCCAATGCATTCAACTGTAAAGTTCTCTAGCTAGTTTTGGAATGAACACATATCATATGGAAAATCATAAGTTGCCTTAAATTTTGAAAACACTTTCGGTTCAAATCGAAATTGAGGTCAAGGTTCTTTCCAAAGCCTTCAAAGTGAGCTCAAAGTGCGTTTGATATCATTAAAGAAGTCACATCGGATGAGGCAAGTTGCAGGTTAGGTCGAGTTCACGTGTTCAAGTTCGCTCACTGGAAATTACAACAAGTTCAAAAAGTGTTGCTAGCTTGAAAAATAAAAGTAATAAGTTCATATCATAGTCCACAGGAAAACGATATATCTGGAACTTATCTGAAAACCATTTGAATTTGATTTATGTTTTTTATACCCTTCAGCCATTGAATATGCTCTAAAAATGGTATACTAAGTTTGTGCAAATGTATGTAACAGGCAGAAGGAGGCGTGCCAGACCTTACAAAGTATATATATGTCCGTCTGTCTGTCCGTCTGTTTGTTTGAACATCTAGATCTCAGCTATTATAAAAGCTAGCGACACCAAATTTCACATGTAGGTTCGTGTATACCATAGGTAGATCTAGTTTAGTTTCAATATTTTGTGCCACGCCCACCGCCCACGCAAATCGATAATTTACGATTATCAGGAGAAGTATTGAAGTTACAACGTTCTGCTTTGGTATGCACATAGATAATTGCAATATAAATCTATTCTGCAAACTACAATCCGATCGGATTATAAACATAAAAGTTATTCATCTAAACGTTTTCCGTAGTTCCACTGCTTGCGCCTTTGCAGCATGTCGTGACGTCATCGTCACTATAATTCGTTTCAGTCGTAGCGTGTGTAAAGCTGCTTGCTATGATGTGTTCACATGTGTTTGAAACTGAGCGAATGGTATCTTCCAGTCGGCTGCGCTCGACTGTAGCTTTCTTCACTTGGGCATAGAACACGCCAGCAGCGATTTATGGGCAATATATTTCACGGGCATATCTTGCAAATCGACTTAAGGTTCCGCCGATATCAGCAGCCTTGCATCTGCACATATACTACGATATATCCGCATTATATATGTGCCTCGAAATGAATCTTAAGTTTCTTTCTTTTCGTGGCTCAATTAAAACGTCGGGAAAAAACCCTTTGGCTTTTTTTTGTTGTTGTTGTTGTTTTTGTTGTTTGTAGCTGACTTTTTGCGGCGGCATTAACTTTTAAATTATAGCTGTATTTTATTTTAAGTAGAATATAACTTTATTTTTTGTTTCGGCCAGGCCAATTAATGGTTGAATGACATTTTAATGCCCCGCGGGCAATTAAAGTGCGCAAAGGCGTGAGGCGTGAGTCGTGTTGCTCGTGAGTCGTGTTGCTCGTGAGTCGCGAATTTATCGTTGCGTTGCAGCTGACAAATTTGCAAATTTTGAATTTTGTGGCCAGCCGGAAAAGTGTCAAACATATTTCGAACGCGTTGCACATTTCTAAATTGTTTTCATGCATTTTTAATTGTGAGTGCCCCCTTGTGTGCGAGTGTGTGCGAGTGTGTGTGCGCTAACCAAAAGTGTCATTAAAAAATTTGTCTGTGACAAAAATATATATTTTATTTAAATTTATTTTATTTTTGACGCTAAATTGTGACAAATGTTAGCTGCCAATTTTCTAACCGAACAAAAGACCGCAAAAACATGGCAAAAAACACACATGAGCGGGGGAAATTTACAATGTACATGGGGCATGCACGACTAGCAGATGCGCTGTAGAGTGTCAAGGCACACTTCTGCTTGTTTCTTAAATATTTAGCTGATTTATTGGGCAAATGTTATGAAATTTTCAGAGCAGAACGTAAATATTCTAAACTATTTCCATGTCAAAGCTGCAACTTGTATCTTACACATTGTAAAAGTTATATGAAACTAAGCATACCCTGTAAAAACCAGCCAAAGTTCTAGCTGCATAATAAACTAGTGAGAAACTTTATCAGCCTTCGCGCTGTAGAGCTGCAGATACATTTGTATCTGATAGATACATGCCAGAGCAAAGCGTTGCAGCCGCATTGTAATTTCAATTCTAATTAGTTTGCGCTGCGCACACACACACACACTCGCACACACACTCGCACATTAAATATTTAATGCAAGCAAAATTTTAATTTGAAAAACTTTTTTGCACAGTCAAAAAGTTTTCCCCCTCAAAAACTGCCGAAAACTTGTGCACGGCAAACTAACTAATTGAACGAGAAGCAGCAGCAGCAGAAGCAGAAGAAGCAGCTAAAGAAAGAATGAACAGCAAAGCGAAGCAAACTTATTTCTTGCTTGAGATTTTAGTTTTTATTTGAGATGAAAACAAAATTTCAGTTGCAGTAATAGATTGTTTTTTGTGTGTGTGTGTGTGTGTGTGTGTGTTTTTTAATTTTTCTACGTTTTGCTTTACGTACGTCTTCTGTTCGTTTTTCATTTTGTTTTTCCTTCTTCCGTCCGTCTGTCCGTCTGTCTGTACGTTCGCTTTGTTGGTTTGTTGATTTTGTGCGCCTGTAAACATTTTAATGAGTTTTTCATGTCGCAGGCCCATTGGCTTTCGCCAGCCCCCCCCCCCCCCCTGCCTGGCACGCCCCCCCCGCCTTCGTCTGCTCACACATGTCAGTGCGAACTTCTCAAGTAGTCGTTAAATTAATTAAATATAGTAGAAGGAAATAGCATAGAGAGCGCAACGCGACTCGAGCTGAAGTTTTGTTTACACTCGCAAAAAAAACGCGACATTTTTTTGTACTCGACTTGCGACTGTGGTTTTTATTCACTCTCAATCAACAATTATGTATGCACGAATGCACTAATACTCTGTGTGGAGTTAGAATATTAAATGGAATTTTCTATCGATTTAATGGGCTCAACTGCAGCTTAAACTCTGCCTAATGCTCTAAACGAGGTTTATATAATTTTTTGCTATGCATTTTTCATTGCATACTTTACAGCGCATGGCAAGTGACGTGTTTGCTGCCCCCTCTTTGGGCCCCTACAACCCAACGAATTGTTCGAAACTAGTTTCTGCCTGTCTATCTAATAAAATTCAACGGTTTTTATGCCAAACTCGTTAAAAATTGACAATTATTTGTGGTCATAAAAATCAAAACGATTTTCATTTTATAGTTTCGCCTCAATTGGCCTCAAAAATTTTGCATTGCCAGATGATGTAGCTATGCCTATGTGTGTGTGTGTGTGTGTGTGTGTTTAGCGCATTTGTTTACCATAATTTAATTAAAATTAATTAGATTTAAATGCTGGGCTAAAATTAATCGCAAGCTAATTTAAATTTCTGTGAACGCGAGAAGTTTCGAAAGTTAATTGTGAAAAATTGACTGGGCAAATGAGCAGAGCGACAGCTTGACAATAATTTTACAAATTATTTGTTAAATGACAAAACAAATGGCAGTAACGAATGCGACAACAACAACAACAACAACAGCAACAAATAGTGAGCCGAAGAAATGCGACTTTAAATGTTTCAACCATAAAAGGCAAACTTGGAGAATGGCACCGAGCTTGGAGCTTACAGATGGCATATGTAGATGGGATGGCAAGATATAGACAGACGGACAGACGGACGGACAGACAGATGGCTAGATGGATGGCTTAACTACTTATATAGAGACACAGGCGAGGCGGGCAGTAGGAGGGGGCATACTATTTATAAAGTGTTGAGCGTGTGACAGTCGTAAAGCTCGTGAAAGGCGAACGGTAACCGATTGCTTCGACTGGCCATAAATGTTCTACACACATCATTAATCGTGGTCAATTCGGAGTCGTCTAACTCCAGCAGGGGCAACTTTCAAAACAAATCGATTGCATTATCGAGCGTCTTGGGCGGTCAAGTTTCGAGGACGTAAACTAAAAGTGAACTAATTTAAATTAAGTAAGAAAATATATAAAACAAATTTACAAAGCAAAGCAGCGTTTGAGCAGCTTTTAAAGCTTTCCGGAGCTTTTAAAGCAGCTTTCCACATGCTTCTCTATGCTAAGCAATACAAAATTTCGCACATGCTTTAAGCAGCTTTTTTAAACGATCTAAAATCTATAAAATTGCATTTAAATTAAATTAGAAACGATTTCATTTGAATTAGCTTTAAATTAAGCTTCTAATTTGCTTAGCCTTTAATAAAGCTTTTTCGAATTTATTATAATTTCTTTACTCTACTTTAGAAACCCCCAATTGCTTTGCTTTTCTTACCAGTCATCATTTTCTCAGCGATTTTTGTGTGTGCGATTCACTTCCTCTCCCAAAACTTCAATCTAATTCGAATACCCTATTCAATCTATATACAATTCAAATCGAATTTAAATGCTATATGCCCCCTCTCTCTCTCTCTCTCTCTGGCTTTTATCGACCCATAGAGATAACTCATTATCATTTTCTTTCGCTAATCAGCAAAGCAAATGCGCAAAATGTTTGCTGCCGTTTTTTATACGTTTTTTTTTTGGGTTTTTGGTTTTTTTTTCAAGTTTGATTACTTTAGTGATCTGTGAACGGAAATTCCAGGCATAATTTTCTAATTTCACAAGTCAAACAGACGCGCCACAGAGTTGTTAATTAAACCCGAGCAAAGAACAAAAAAGAAAACAAAAAAAATCTCAAAAAAGAAAACAAAAAAACTCGAGCAAATTTACCTGAATCGTATTTGGAATCTACTTTTGCGTATCTCCCAAATGTCTCGATGTCTCTCTTCCAAGTCTGTCTATCTGTCGCAGTCCCTTTCCGAGTCACACACACACACACGCACGCACACAAATGCATTTCAAATGTGACACCAGGCGCAGGCGCACAGCTGTCTTTCGTCGTTTTCGAAAACTCTGGACGGGATTCGATTCGAAATGCCAGATTCGGGACAGACATCTTTCAGTTCTCTCTCTCTCTTTCTCACTGCCCATATCAAGCGCATAGCCCGCACAGGTTTCGGGCCAAGAACATATTGATCTAGTGCCGGGCCCAAGTGCAAAATCAGATAAGCTTCGCTCTCGGGCTACGTTCTGTTTGGGAATTTATGATTTGCGCCTAAATAACTTTATCACCCCGTGCAGACAGCCTGACAGCGGCAAGAGAAACGGGAATGGGTTGCAGACAGGAATCCCAAAAAAACAAAAAAAAAAAAAATACTGGCCGGAAACCCGAAAAAAGCGAAACCCATAAAATATAGACGAAATTTTTTTTTTTTAGCGAGTGGCGCATAAATTTTGTGTGCCCCTCATGTGGGTGTGCCCCTTTTTTGACCATTTCGATGCCCTACTATCGCCAAAAGGGGTTCCACCGATTGCTTAGAGTTATGTTGGGTCTGTGGAAAGGACACAGACGATAAGGTAGACAAATTAGCATACCACAGATGACGGCAGAAATATAGTATGTTGATTTTTATGAATGCAAGGTGGGAAATGACTTGAAGAGGATGAAGATATATTCAAAATATGCACAAAAAATACCCAAGAAATTTCCTAAAATTTTAGCATCTTTAATAAAGAAAATTCTATGATAAAAAAAAAATTTAGATAAATTCCTTAAAAAATTTAGAAATATAGAAAAATATTTTGAAAAATATGTCTTTAGGAAATAACTAAATGTATATACCCTACAGCCATTGATAAAAGGTTAAATAGAGTATACTAACTTTGTGCAAATGTATGTAATAGACATAGGAAGACCTGGCAGAGTCCACAAAGTATGTTTTTTTTCTTGCTTGTCCGTCTGTTTGTCCGTCACACAGAACTCAACTATTAGAAAAGCTAGAGCTATACAAATTTGGCATAAAGACTTTCGTATTTTATCTGCTTAACAAGTTTTTTTCAAATTTTGCATGCCACGCCCAATGCCTGCGCAAATCGCAAAATAAACTTTAAATATTTATGCAAATTCTTAAAGAAATACTGAAGAAATTACCCAAATAGCTATAAAAATTGCTAAAACTAAGTTAAATACTATAGAAAATATTTAAAATTTTCAATAATATATTTTTCAACAATTAAGCAAACCCCCGACATAATATTATTATTAATTAGTTTTTCAATTTCCTCTTTGAAATATTCTACAGTTATTCTTTATTTTTAAAAACTTAAGCAACCATCAAAATTTTTTTAAAAATATTTCTAGTTAGTTTTTCTCATTTCCTCTCTAAAGTTTCCCCTCGATTCTAGCGAACTGTTTATGAGCTGCAGCCACTTGCAGTGTGCTTAATTGTATCTGACAGATGCGCAGGCTTGTGTCTTGTGTGGCCGCTGCTGACCTGCTGACTGCAACATGGGGCATATATATTAAAGCCCGCAGTGGAGCCTATTAAAGTGCAATTAAAATTGGAGCTGCTCTTAAAGTGAGTTCAGTCGAGGTGTCAGCGCCTGTCAAGGCAGTCGCGCTACCGTTTGGGGCAGTCAGAATGTATATTAAATTTCCACAAAAAAAGACAGAGCGCAAGAGGGAGAGAGAGAGAGGGAAGAGAGGGAAGCGGGCAGCGAGGCTTGCCTGCACATAAATCAACTGATAAATAATGCCAAAATTGCCGAGGCTGCCCTGCCAGCCCAAGGCTGGCTCTGGCCATGCCACGCCCGTTTATCGCGTGAGAGTGTGTGTGTGCGTGTGTGTGTGTGTGTTTTGGCCCTGGCCAAGGGGTAGACTAACTGCAACACAAACTGAGCGAACCAGAACTGAACGACGCCACCGACGCCGCCGCGCGCGCAGCTCGTGTGCCTCTCCAGGCGCTCATTAAACGGCGCCTTTTGGCGTCGCATTTCCCGCTGGGATTTTGGGCCAGAGCCAGTGCCAGGGGCGGCGGCAAGGGGGGGCGTGTTTGGTTTTGGGCTGCCGTTGCGCGGAACACCCGCTGCGTCATATGACACCTTCAAAGAGGTGTCTGTCTCTGTGTGTGTGTGTGTGCTCAGGTGCATTTTCTGCTGCTGCCGCTCCAAACTGCTGGCTGTCAGCTGGCCAGTCGCCTGCTTTGGGGGCTTTGCGTCGCTGGCGTGTTGCATGCAACGCCGCGTCGCGTCGCTTCGCGTTGCGTCGCGCTTTAATGGCGTCGCTTTTAAAGCTCTACTCTGGGGGGGCGCCTTGGCGCAGTTCCCTCCTTTTTACGAGTGTCATTTTTATAGACCGCTTTTAATGACTAATTAAGCAGGAGACAATAAAACAGGCAACAGCAACAACAGCAACAGCAACAACAACGATAACAAGTAGGCAATAACTTGCAACACACAGGATGCAACGTGCAACGTAGCAGAAAGGGGCAAGGCAGAGTCTGAGCAGTCGCTGAGATTTTCAGATTTGGTTACATCAAATAAAAGACGACGTCACCGACGCGTCGCCAACGATCGATTGGCCTCGCTGGCGTCACCAAAGTACTCCAAATTTGTAAGCGACACTTAGGCAGCAGCGGCAGCAACAACAACAACAACAATAGCAGTAGAAGTCGATCTTATATAACATGCAGCAACTGCAGATATATCGCATTACAGGCTGAACTACTTTGCCGCTTCACTTCAAGTGGCAGCAAGAGAGAGAACGAGAGCGAGAGGGAGAGGAACATTTAGCATGTCGCTTGTTTGTATTGAGAGCTCTTAATCTCAAGTATCGTCTGGGTAGGCAGACGCGGCTATCAACAGGTTGCGACCGCCCCCGACAACCCAAACCCAAACCCAAATCCAAACCCGACCGCTCGCTGTGACGCCGACGGCGACGGCGACGTCGCGCTGCGGGGCAACTCATTCAAAATTAGATGACGAGCGGCGTCTGTGGTGAATGAGGCTGCAGAGTGAGACAGTAACAGACGCAGACGGTAGCCTAGTCAACTAATTACCGTTACCTGCGAAAATATTTTGACTTGCAGCAGGAAGAAGGAGGAGAAGGGAGAGGCAGGAGCAGGCAACTACCTGCAATGTCGTATGTGGCTAACTCATTATGTCAGCTAGAAATCTTGCTTGTTAACTGGCCTAACAAGTTGCACATCTCTGCCAGCCCCCCCCCTTGCTCCCCTCTAGCGACTTCAAATTAGCGCTAGCATATGCAAAACATCGCTTGGACACAAAACTAGATAATTTCAATTCGCAACCAGAATATTTATCGAAACAAATAGCGAAGTGAAAACAAACCCATAAATATATATGGCAACATTAATCAATGCGAAACCAAATCGACAACTGGTTTGCTCTCTCTCTCTCTCTCCCGCTCTCTCTCCCGCTCTCTCTTCAAACTTGTTTCTCATCTGCAGGCGAGTGTGAGATGTGTGTGAGAAAAATATGAATTTATGTCATGGCATTACCCAAAGGAATACCACATAGAACTTTGTCCAGTCTGGCTTTTATTTATTTATATTTTTTAAATATTGTTTTTTTATTTATTGAATTGAGAAAATAAATTTTTTAACCTCTTAAATTGAGCATTAAATATTTTATGGCTAACAATTTGAGTGTTGAATTGATAAATTGAAAAGGTTTTTGAAAAATTTAGTGTAAAAAATATGAAAATAAATTTTATAATAAATAAAAATATATAAATAAATAATATAAATAATATAATATGCTAAAATACAACATATAAATATATAAAAAATGTTTAAATATTAAAAAAATCTTGGCAAACTTACATATTTTATAGCCAATCAAACTTGATATAAATAACAAAATGGCAAATCTTTTTATACCCTACAAGCATTTAAAATGTTCCAAAAAGGGTATACTAAGCTTGTACAAATGTGTGTAACAGGCAGAAAAAGGCGTGGCAGACAATGCAAAGTATATTTATTCTTGCTCAGATGCGCTAACCGTGTCGATTGAGCCCTGTCCGTCTGGCTGTCCGTCTGTCTGTATAAACACACAGATCTCAGCTATTACAAAAGCTAGAGAAACCAAATTTGGCATGCAGATTTCTGTATATCATCTGCTGCAGAAGTTCATTTCAAATTTTTGTTGCCACGCCCACCGCCTGCGCAAATCGATATGAAACATTTTTGAACTTGATTTTTACGAAATGTATGGAAGTTCCAACTATCAAACCCTTCAAAACTAACATATTAAAAGAGACCTAACGCGCTTTTTTTGCCCACTCTTGGCTTGACACATGTTCTTGGCCAAGTTCGTAGCTTGCCTGGTTGGCGGCGCTTATGAGCAGCAGCAGCCACAACATCTTCGCGTGGTTCTGCCTACCGGTAACAAAATGTGGCTCATTATGTCAAATTGAAATGTTGCCCGACACAAGTGAGAAACAGGCCCAACAAGTTGCCAACAGATTTGCAGAGAGGCGGACAGAGAGAGAGAGATGGAGAGAGAGAGAGGGATCTTGGGTACTCTACGTTCTTCGCTCTTCTTCGCTCGTGAGGAAGTTGCGCCGACAGCGTTTTGTCGCCTAAGTGGGCAGCAATAAGTCTTCCTCGACTTTAGCTGAGATGTCGACGATTACGACCACACAGCGCCAATGAATCATAGTCAGGTGTGTGTGTGCGAGTGTGTGCCTAGCGTGAGTGGCGAGTGCGGATCGCAAACTGAGCAGGATCATAAAGCAGGCCTACTTAAAACGCCATAAAACCAGCAATTTATATACCTTCATTTGGCCAAGCGAAAGACAGAGAGAGAAACCAGAGAGAGAGGGAGAGGGAAAGAGAGACAAGGAATCGCAGTCGAGTGGCAATCAACGCTGCCGCCGCCGTCGTCGATCCGAGTTCGAACATGCCGCAGCGGTGCAAGGCTCCTTTGAAATTCAAATTTTATGAAGCTCATTAAATATAAATTTGTCGTTCGAGAAAGAGAGAGAGACGACGACGACGACGACGACGATTGCAGGCAGCCACAAGGCATGTCAACAGCAACAACAACAACAACAACAGCAACTAGTTGGATCTCTGCCGTATACGACACCCCAAATAAAATAATATAAATTAATTAACAAAACGAAGCCGAAATGAAGTTAAAATTTGCATGAACAACAGCAGCGCAGCCTTTGTTCCTTTGCGGGATCTCCGACTTTGCGTGTGCGTAATCGTACCTATACACACACATACTATATATATCGGCATCTGCATAGCTATATACTGGCTTAAAAGGACCACAACGAGCCTGCTCTGAGGTTGGCGTTAAATGGTCAACTCGATCTCTTGAGCAGCCATAAAGCAAGCGGCGCGGCGCGGCGGTCTCTCTTTTAATGAGGTCTTAAGTTTTTATAACGGTTCACGCACAGGAATGCGCCTTGAACTGCAGCAGCAGACACACCTTGCCTGCCTACCTACCTACCCAAACTAAACAGAGATTCAAGCAACCATCTGATCTGGCAGGGGGGAAAACTCTTAACTAGCTGAGTAGTTGCTGCACTCGAGGGGGAGCTGTAAAAACTTTTGGGCAGGGCAGGAATTTAATTTTTGATTAAATATATACTACCTATAAGATATACGATAAAAGAGTGGAAGAGTAGAAGAGTGCAACGGGCTTAGCTTTGAGATTTAAGCAAAGATGATATGATATGCCATATGTAGTATCTATAATATGAACAGAGGCATATATGTGAGCTTCTAAAGATCTAGCAGATACTTTATAGACTAAATATTTTTTTCAGCGTTCACAGAAGCTTCGAATTCGATAAAGTTGTCTGTATGAACAGCTAGATCTCAGAGACTATAAGATTTAGTAGCCCCAAATTTTGTGACAGCACTCAGTATGTCATAAAGTTTGTTTTAGAATGTAGCCACGCCCCCTTACGCGCCCCTAAATCGAAAAAATCTAATTTAAAGCGCCATTTTAATTAAATACCATTATTTTTGGCAAATAACTAAAATGCAATAATTTAAATAAATATTTAATAATAATAAATAAAATAAAAATAAGAATAATAATCAATAATAATAATTATAAAAATAATAAGTATACAAATAATATTAATAATATTTATAATTATAAAAATAATAATTTAAATAATTTAAATAATACTTAAAATTTGCTGTAGCTGCTCTTTTCTATTTTTTTTTTTTTTTTTTTTTTATATTCTGCAATTATTTTCCAAAAAATTTTCTCTTTATTTTCTCAAATTGTTCTACGTCAATTTCCGCTGATTTTGTGTTTTGTGCCACTCGCAACTTGGTGCAGAATTTGCAGCATTCAAGTGAAATATTGCCGACTGTGTGGCAAGTATGTTGCTAACGCATGTTGCACGTGCAGCGGCAGGGACGAGGCACAAGGGACAGAGGCAGTAGCAGCAGCGGCAGCTGGGGCAGAGATAAAGACTGAGACTGAGACTGAGGCAAGGGGGAGGGGGGGGACCGACACGGACAACAACAACAACAACAACGCGTGCAATGCTCAAGTGCAAAAGGTGCGCGCATGCGCAACAACAACAAACGCAGCAACAAGCTGAACATCCCCGAGGCCCGAAATGCAAACAAGGCAACGTCGTTGTTTCAACAACGAACGCAAGATGAGGTGGCCAACAAGGGGGGGCAGTCCGAGAGGGGCAGGGGGAGGGGGAGGGGGGGCAGGCTAGCTGCCTCGTTGTGTTTGCGCAATATTTGCGACAAATAAAGCATAAAAACTGTTAAAGTTCACACGCGTCAGGTCAAATATTTACACGAGCCGCCTGCCATGGAGAGCAGAAACAACAATTCCAACAGACGGCAACAACTGCTGCAACAACAACAGCAACAACAACAACGACGACGACAACAACTGCTGCTGCTGCCGCTGCAACAATGTGGCCAAGTGGAGTCGACAAATCTTTGCCGCTAACTAATTAGCCAAAAGTGCCGCAAAAATGCCAAAACGCATTTATGATAAACGTAGCTAGACGTAGCTAGAGGGGATTGGAGGGGTATGTGGGGGGGGAGGGTAGGTGGTCTCGGCCTGTCAGCATTTGCAACATGCTGCCGCAGCCTTAAAAGGTTAAACTGCAATTTTGATTTTCAATTTGCTTATCGAATTTGTATGTGAATTTAAATTTGAGTTTCGATTTCGATTTCGAATTTGAATTTTGAATTTGACTTCGATTTGTCGGGCTGCGCTTTAATTGCTTTTTTGTCTCTCCTTCTTCGCTCTTTTTTTCCCCGCTTGCTCGCTCGTTCTTCTACGTATGTGGTACATATCTTTTTATACCCTTCGAGCAATGAAAATGCTTGAAAAAAGGGTATACTAAGTTTGTGCAAATGTATGTAATAGGCAGTAGGAGGCGTGGCAGATACCACAAAGTGTATATATTCTTGCTCAGTATCACTAGCGGAGTTAATTCTGCAATGTCCGTCTGCCTGTCCGTCTGTCCGTCTGTATGAACACGCAGATCTCAGCTATTATAGTAGCTAGAGGCACCAAATTTGGCATGAACATTTCTATAGTTTGTCTGCTTCGCAAGTTCAATTCAAATTTTAAATGCCACGCCCACCGCCTACGGAAATCAATAAATAAATATTTGAATTTGTTTTGCAGGGAATGTATTGCAGTTACAACTTTCTGCTTTGACATGCACATAAATATATGCTATATGCAACTATATTGCAAACTATATACCAATCCGATTGGATTATAAACGCAAAAGTAAACATTTTTCATACTTCCGCTGCGTGCCTTCTTAAGTGTTAAGGGAGTAAGATGGCAATAGAAGTAGAAGTCTTTATTGTTGGAATATTGAGCGTAGGATATCTTACTGTTGGCCATGCTGGACTGTAGCTTTCGTTACTTGTTTCTTTCTTCTTCTTCTTCTCCTTTTTTTGGATTTTTGTGCGTCTTGTGAGTTGACGTTAATTTGACACTTCTCGAGTCGTTTCTGACGCTGAGCCGTCAGTCGATTGAGCGACGGCTTTCTTTCTTCCTTGTTGCCCTCTGCCCCTACTCTCGCCCTCTCTGCCCCTTCTCTCCCTCTCTCTTTGAGTCACCTTTTTGTCAGCTAAAGGGCTGCATCGACTCACAGATCGCTTGCTGGATTCTACGGCGCCTTTTCTTCGTCTTTTCTTTCTCTCTTTTTTTTTGGCCCATTGGCGACACTTGTGTTAAAACACCATAAATAAATGTCGCGCGCTTATCGCACACACACACACACACTCGCTTACACACTCGCACACTCAGCTGGGTACTCGCTGCGATCCTGCGTCGGCGGTTGGCCAAGACAAATGCGTTGTCAACGCAACCTGCCTAATAACCCATCATGATCATCACTTAACCCGCATCTGCCCCACACTCCGTGTACCCCCTTCCCCCCCTCTACTTCGCCACTTACTCCTCTCTCTGGCTAACTGCTGTCCAAGCCAGGCAACTCTGGAGCAGCACAGAGGCTCAGGCGAGACACTATCGCGTCTTGTCATCTGTCTGCGCGCCAAGCAACACGCAATGCAGCAGGGTAGGAGAGAGGAGGGGGGGAGGGGGTAGGGGACAGCGGGGCATGCAGTCAGCATCCAAGCAAAAGGCAGTCAGAACGCGGCTGCAACGCGGCAACTCGTCGGCATTTTGTTTCACACACACAAGCGAACACTTTGGCTGCAACGGAAATGACCTTTTTGTGTGTATTGGTGTGTGTATTGTGTGTGTGTGTGCTGGTGTGTGTGTGCGCGTTCTTGGCTGGCATAAATTGTGTTGCAGGCCCATGTCCATTTTGAGTCCAGGCACTCTTTGATGTCGCGCCACTGGCAGCTTCTGCCGCGTCGCTGGCAGCGTGTCTCTCTGGCGAGTATTCAAATTTGGCTTCAATAAAGCGACAGCCAACAACTACAACAACAACAACAACAACAACAACGTCAGCCACTTCGATCGGCCAATACGAAAATCAAACACTTCAAAGCGTCTGCAAGCGGCGGCTTCTTTTAGCTTCTTTTGGCTTCTTTTGCTTTCTTCTTCCAGCGCATTTTTGTTGTTCTTATTTTATTTTCATTTATTTATTGTTTTTGTTTTTGTTGTTTTGTTGTTGTTTCTTGATTCGATTGATTCGAAATCGCATTCAACTGTTTTGGGTTTTGTGCTCTGCTGTTTGTTGTTGTTGTTGTTGCTTTGTGCTTGTCTTGAGTGCGCTTGGCCAGCATCGGCAGCGCAATCGAACGACGCAGACGTAGCCAGCGTGACACACGTGACACGCGTGACACGAAAAGAATTCGCTGTCTTGGGCAGTTAACAATGAAATCAATCAAAGTGAATTTAATCGAACAAAATGTGGCAGAAAGTTTGACGGACAAGAAGTTGTGGGCAGAAACTAGAAGAGAGCTTTACCTATTGGGGAGTATAGTACAAGAAAATATATCTTATATATAATATGGCAAAAGTAATGGAAAACATTATTTGAGATCCAAGATATTGTATGGGAAAGGTAGACAAATGTTTGCAAGCTAAAAACAAAAAGCAAAGTGAACATTTTCACATAAGAAATAATAAAAATTAAGGAAATATATAAAAAAAAATGTATAAAAAATATATAAAATAAAAAATATATATATAGTAAAATCTATATGATAAATTAATTGAGTTTTTAACTTGCATAGCTTGTTAGGGTATATGAAAAAGATCCGAAATTTTACATTTTGCTTTGTTTTATAAAGAACTTAAATACAAATTTGACTCTATTCAAAATATAAATATAAATATAATATAAATTATATAGTATATTTATATTATAAATTTTATATATGCATTCTACAATTGTAAAAGAATTTTAAAGCATATAGCATTGGTTTTGGATACTTAAAAATAATAATAAAAAATATTATTAGTTAGGTTTATCAACTGCAAAGACTTAAAAACTTAGACAAAGTTGACGATCTCATAACGTTTACCCACACTATATACAACACTGCCTTTACTTATAGTAAATTCACCATAGCCAGTGCCATCACTAATGCTCACGCTGCCATCGCTAGTGTTTTTACAATTAACCCTTTTCTGCCCCCCTTCTCCTTTGTGGACCAATCGAAATGCGCTCGGGTGTTTTTTGTAATTAATTAGGCAAATTTATATGTACAAAAACAACAACAACAAGAACAACTTGTATGCAGATATATGTAGATGCAGATAGAGTTGTATGTGTGTGTGTGTGTGCGTATTTATGGAGTCGGTCAGTTGTTTTTGATGTGGCCCCCATAGCCAAATGAAGATTACGTTGTCATTGTCAAAAGCAACTGCACTTAATTAAGCCAACTTAAGACAGACAATCAGCACGATTGCCGACTGCCGACTGCAGAAAGCGCCCAAATTGCAGCGCACACAGAGACAAAGAGAGAGAGGGAGAGAGAGAGAGCGAGACAGAGCCTGTGCGAGGTAGCCCCAGCGAGGGAGACCACATAATTGATAGGATCCAGCGAGCGGAGGCAGACAAACAAATCAAAAACCACAAAGCTTCCTTCCACACACACCACACACACACACACACAAAGCACAGTGACCAGTTGGACACACAGACAGACAGAGAGGGAAAGAGAGAGAGGTAGCAGCAAAAAGGGATAGCCAAGGGTAGCTGCCCAACCCACGCAGCGCAACAGAGAACAATGGACAGCGAATGTTGCCTAATCAGTGGAGCAGCAGCAGCAGCAGCAGGATGGGGCAGGCAGCGAGGGGGGAAGCAGGTGGTGGGGGGGAGGGATTGGTCAGGGACTCGCCTCGTTTCGGTATCTACAAAATTGATGAGTCTGTCAAAATGTGAATTCGAGAAATCCAAATCGAGGCAACACGAGGCAACATCCAGCACCGACAGGGACAGTTGGGCTACGCGTCGCATCGCGTTGCGGCACGTGTTGCAAGCGCTGTGCGCGCTGTCATCATTAATTTTTTAAGCGTTTCGCTTTGCAGGTAACCAAAACAAAAAACAGAAAAAACAGAAAAAAAACAGAAAACAGAAAAGTCCCCAAATAAGGAAAAGGGACACAGAAATAGCAGCGTTATTCCGAGAAAAATGACAAATTTTCGTAGAAGTCACACGAGGCAGAGGAAATTTGTAGAGGTGCGAGAGAGAGAGAGAGAGAGAGGCAAATATTTGTAGCTGCTAACTTGGTCGATTGCAACTGACAGATTGAAACTGACAGTTTTTGACTAGCGAGGTGTAGCCAGACTTCAATCACATCTCTATTTGTGCAAGTAACTTTAGATTTAAAGCCAAATGAAGACTTGGACATATTTGTATCTGCAGTTCTATATGTACTTGTAGAATGTATCTTTCAAGGTATCTTGGCATTTAACTACATATTTAGCTCTACTCTGAGCTTAAGCTATATCTATTTCTAGCTATTCTTTAACTCCATTCTTAGCTCTATGTTTAGTTGCAGCTTCTGCTGTATCTTTAGCTTGAAAGCTAGCTTCAGCTGTAAATGTATCTTTAGATTGAGCAATGCCTTCAGCTCTAACTCTACTTTGAGTTCTAAATGTAACTACAGAATGAGCTTTATTTGTATCTATAATAGTTCAGATGTAACTCCAGCTGAAACTCTTGCTGCAACTTGAGAGGCTCCTCATTAGCTGAAGCTGCATCTATGCCTAACGAGCTATCTTTAGCTGTATCTTTAGATATCTCTGCAAATGTATATTGAGATGTATCTTAAGATGTATCTCAAGAAATACCTTATCATTCATCTTGAAAAGTATCTTCAGATGTATCTAAACATGCAACTTTTAATGCATCTTTAGATGTATCCTTAAATGTATGCTCAGATGTACTTTGAGATGTATCTTGAGATGTATCTTCAATTGCATGTTGAAACTTATACTGTGGTGTATCTAAAGAAGTATCTTGAGATGTATCTTAAGGTGTTTTTGAGCTGTTTCTTGGGATGTGAATCTTAGAAAGTATCTTAAATCTCAAATTTTGCCAGCTCTATCTGGAGAAGCATCTTTGGCAATATTTTCAGCTCTCACGAAAAGAGCATCTTCTGGGTATCTGCAGATACAAATCTTTGACTACATATACATAGCTATATCTTCATTTAGCCGTAACATTGAGCTTCATTCAGCTTGTAACTTGATGTTAGAGCTATGCCACTGTCAAGGCAATCAATAATTCAGTGGGAGTTTTGTGACTTCCAACTGGTAGCTAGCTGCCTTGTAGTTGTATCTCATAGCTGCAAATGTATCTACAGCTGTTATTTCTCGCTTGTGTCTCCCTCTCTCTCTCTCTCTCTCGCTGTTGGCTTTATGAGCATGTGAAATTCCTTGCTTGGCGGCACTTGCTTTTCAACTGTCAGTGACTGCGCTTTGTATTTCATTCAACAAATGCGCCATAAATCAAAAGGTAGCCAGGTCGCCCCCCCCCCTTCCTCTGCCCCCATTCTCCAGTCACCAATTCGACTGTGGCTTAGCCCGATTCATGCCATCTCTGCAGCAGCAGCAGCAGCTCAAACAGTAGTTGCTTTTGAAATCGCGCGCATATCCGCAGAGCTTCCATAATTTCCATGGCTCTGCAGACTCCTCCGAGGGGTGAGGACGGGAGGAAGGGAGGGAAGAGTCTCTCGCACTCGCATTCGCATTCGTATCTTATCGATGCTTTGCATTTTGCATGTTGCCGTTGTCGGCGACAACAACAACAACAGCAACAACAGCAACATGGCTGCAAAAGCGATACGACATACGCAGCAACGGAGCTGCCTCAGTCTGTGCCACAGTGTGTGCCTGCCCCAGCCTGCTGCCTCCTGCTGCTGCTTGCAACGTGAGCACAGCCATTGCAAAAACTGGTTGCATGCACATTTTTTCTCCACTTTTTCTCTCTCTCTCTCTCTTGCTCTCTGTCTATCCCCACTTCGATTTTGGCCACTTTGAAAGATCGCCGACTGCGATAAGCTTGCTGCCGGTTAAGCTGCACAGCACAGCATGCTCCTTGCTGCCTTCCGCTGCCGCTGCCTCTGCCTCTGCCGCTGCCGCTGCTGCTGCCTCTGGTGGGCGTTCATTATGCGCCTTGATATGTTTATTGCCTGCTCCACTCTGCAGTTGCCTGTCTCCAGTCACTCAGCCCGACTCAGTCTGTCTGTCTGTCAAATATCCTAGACAGCAGCAGAGACTGCAACAATCCATCAACTGCAGCTTTGGCTTCCTTTTCTCTCTCTCTCTCTCTCTCTCTGCTCTACTTCTTTCTCTTTCTTGCTCTCTTGACACGCGCGCAACGCGTGTAATTAGATAAAAACGCTTAAACGCACAAGATACTTCAGTCAGATAGTCGAGAGAGAGAGAGAGAAACTATATCTATGCAGTGTGTTGCTGTTAATCAGCCTGCGAGGCTCGTAGTGCACCTCAGCGCGTAATTTCGAATAGATGTGCCTAATTATGTGATACTACGATACTACTAGATAGATGCTACATGCAAGACTTGCACTGTGGTTTGTTTCTTAAGTCTCTCGTTTGGCATAGTCGAAGATTGTGGCAATAATTTGTAAAATAAAAACTGAATATTATAGATTTTCGTAGGCGTTGGGCGTGGCAGCGAAAATTTAAGCTAAGCTTGTGCAGCATATTGTATACAAGCAACTTTTTGCAAAGTTTGATGAGCTTAGCTCTTATAGTTGCTGAGATTTCGACGTTCATACAGACATTAATTCGGTTTTTGTGGCTTATAAAAAATTCTAAAAAATTGTAAAAATAAATGAATAATTTTAAAAAATTATTAAACATTTTTAAAACACCCTAGGCTTATTAAATTAAGTGTATAAGCAACCCCTCTCCCTCTCTCTCTCTCTCTCTCATGCTTAAAGTGCAGCTTCACGAACAGTTGCGAGGCATAAAGCAGCCAAAGGTGGCGGCCATTAAAAATTTAAGCTCGCAAACCTTCACTAACAGCCAAGATCACAGCAACAACAACAACAACAACAACAAAGGCAACAACAACACGCGCAACGTGCTGCCAGTCGTTGTTGTTGTTGTCAGTTGTTTAATTGAAAAATTTATAGCCCGAAAATCGTGCAACATGGCAAAAATGACACGCAGCCGTGCAGCGCTTGTGCATGCAGCAAAATGTTGCAAATGCAGCGTTGCTGCGTCGCGTCGTTAAAAGTGAAAAAGCCGCAATAGCCGCATGTGCCGCATGTGCCACATGTGCCACACCTCTCATCACGACAGAGCCCCCCCCCCTTGCCCCTTGCTGTGCTCACCTGCCCAATGATCCTCTCTCTCTCGCTCCTCTCATGCCACAAATGCCGCTCGCCGCAGTGGCAAGGAAAAATTCATAGACGACAAACACGAGACGAAAATTGCATGTCCCCCCTCTCTATCTCTTTCTCTGTCTCTTTCTCTCTCGCTGGCTGTGCCTAGCCACCCCCGCCGACAAGCCTCTGCCTCCACGCGCCAAAAAAACCCCAAAGTGTGCCGCAAAAAGCGTCGAAAAACGAAAAATCGTGCAGACCACGACGCGCCAAATGCCAAAGCCACCCCTCGTCGCAACCCCCACTCCCCCCTATGCTGCCACCTCCCTCTCAGTTTGTGCCAGCCAACCCCCAAAAAATGTGGGCAGTGTGCGATGGCAATGTTGGCGACGACGACGACGGCGTCGGTTTGGGGCGAACACAACATGCAAAAGATACGCCGCAAAAGCGGAAGGTCCTCGCCTGCCTCCCCATCCCCTCCCCTCCCGCCCCTAACGAGCTGTGGCAGCAGCGGGCAAAAAAGATACAAACGCAGAGGCAGCGGCTGAGGCAGCGGCAACGCAGGAGTTGCGCTTAAATTCCCATTACGACTCGTAATGGCTGCGGTGTGTGTGCGTTGTGTGTGTGTGTGTGTGTGTGCGACGGCTGTGGGTGGAGTGTGTGTGTTGGGGCAAAAGAAAAATGAAAACGCAGTGCGCAGGATCATTAAGGCAGACAAACACCTACACACACACAGACAGAGAGACCTCACACACACACACAGACACAGACACTGAGCTGAGGCAACAAACAATGAATGCGAAATGTCAGTCAGCAAAAGATACGCAAGCAGCCTGGAAATTTATACAAAAGAAGCTGTCCAAAAGCGACAGCAGCAGCAACAACAACAACAACAACAACAACAACAGCAACGAGGAAGAAGAAAAATGGTGGCCACGCACACACACAACAGCAACAACAGCAACAACAACACATGACTGACTATATAGGGTAGCTTTATGGGCAGCGCAAGTGCGAGCGAGCAAGCAAGCAGGAGAGAAAGAGAGTGAGAGGTAGTGGGAGCGAGGGAGAGCGCTGCAGAAAAAAAGCGCACATGCCACGCAAAAAGGCGAAGGCTGCCACTGCCACGGCGACGGCAACGGCAACGGCAACGGCAACTGAAGCTTTCAGCTTGAGGGCTGACGATGAAGGCCGTGTGGGCAGGGGGGAAGGAGTGGCGTGAAGGGGATGGGGCAGTAAGTCGCGCGCACACACAGGGAAGTAAATGCTTGGCGTCTGAAGCAGCGGCAGCAGCAAACGAGAAAACCAGGCGAGGCAAAACAAAAAAAAAACACACACAAAACTTGCCGAAAAAAAACGAAACAACAACAACAAAAGCAACGAAAAGGAACGGGCAACGGCAGCAACTTGTCTGCTCCGCCTTTATAAATAATTCATGTGCAGAGGCTGCGAGTGCGAGAGATACGCAAGATACACACACACACACACATGCACACACACACGCACAGAGAGATACAGATACAAGGCGGCGAGATACGCAGCCACGTTTAAAGATACAAAGAGGAGGCAACAGAGGAGGCCACAAAGCTTCGTGTGTGTTTCTCTCGCTCTACGCACATGTATGTGTACTATCTCTCTCTGTGTGCGTGCGTGTGTGTGTGAAACATTTAAAACGTGCTAAACGCGCGTCAAAGTTTTTCTTAATTTTTCAACAGGCAAAAAGTTTTTCCTGTTGCAAAAGTTTGTCATGTTTTTTTCCCCATTTTGCTTTGCCAAGGATTACAGCGTACGCAGCAAAGGGGATTGCCAAGAGGAATGGGAGCGGGGGGGGGGAGCATGGCGGACACTGCCACTGGCACTCGTACATAATGTGGCAATGATTGCATTGATTTTTTCGCCGTCTTTTTTTTTGCTTTTTCCTTTTGCTTGCTGCTGCGTAGAAACTTTTGCACGAGCTGCAACTTAAATACTTGGCAGATTTATGAATTTTTCAAATGTTTTCCGACAAAGTTTTTTTCCCCGTCTCTCAAAGGAGAAGGGCGGCACAGGCTGAGCTGCCTGCAAGTCTGGGATTATTTGATAGCAGTTTGTTAATTAGCGCCATCTTTGTTTTGCCTACTTACTTGTTTACATAGCGAGGGTTGCCAACAAGTGCAGCGCCAGCAACACGCACTGATTTACCGACGGCAAAGTGTGCAAACAAAGTGTGTAAAATATATATTAGTAATTAAAAATAAGCAATATTTATATTATTTATTTACTTATTTCACGTGTGATCGGTCACAATTGCTGCTAACAGTTTGCGGTTAGAAAAAATACTAAGCACTGTTAAGCGCTAACAGCGCGCTGTTAAGCTCTGCTTGCAGCTAGTAAGTTGGCGTTGCATAGCACTTAGCTTTTTGACAAACACTTGCACAAATGCATTGTGAACTAACCGTTTTGTTTACGTTTTCATCTACTTGCAGAAAAACAACGTTTGTCACATTGCGTTGGCTGTGGCGGCCAAATTCACGATCAGTATATATTGCGCGTCGCACCCGATCTGGAATGGCATGCAGCGTGCCTCAAGTGCCAGGAATGCAGGCAATTTCTGGACGAGACCTGTACGTGTTTTGTGCGCGACGGCAAAACCTATTGCAAGCGTGATTATGTTAGGTGAGTGTCAAAGAGCAAGGAACTCTTATACTTTAACTTATACTGCACTCGAGTGCAATTCAAATATGCTAATGGGCTAGAGCTGTCTAATCACTGCAATTATGCTTTAAGCTTTAACTACTGAAAAAAAAAAAAAAATACTAAAATATTCGCACCTCGCCAACACGCCCAAGTGGACAATTAATTAAAATCCGAACGAGACTTGTTTCTCGCCCCGTTTAAATCATGATCTAATTGTAATAATTAGTGAGCTGACAACACTAGCGATACCCTCTAAGTCCGGTCATGCGGTTGGCCTCTCGCGGCTAGGCACGGTCGACACTTGTTGGCCATGTTAATTAGGAGGGGGCTGCCAACGTAGTGTTTGTTGTTTAGGGAACCCATAAGCACATTCTAAACGACAGCTGGTCCAGCCTGGCCTTAGTACCTGATATCTGGTATCTGGTATCTAGTATCTGGGTTCTCTCACGCGTTTCATCATTGCTAAATGTATGACGTGCAATCAGCTTATCGAGTGGGTGGGGGAGCGGGGGTCCAGATTGGCGCGTCGCGTCGTCCAACTATTTGCGGTGCAAATCTTTGAATAATTGATTAGCACGTGCAAGGCTATAAATTAACACTTTACTTGCACAAATGATTGATGCGCGGCTGTGCGGTTAGTACAAAAGACAGTTGTGCCCCGCCCTCCTCCTGCTCCCCCTTGCCCCACTTCACTGACTCCCTGTTTATTTATTTTTTTGTGAATTTTTGTGAATCGTTTTTATTTTTTTTTTTTTATTTATTTTGTTTATGTTATTTAATAGTCATAAACAAGAGGCGGGCGGCACTTGAACTCGCCCAAGGCTATTTACACATTCACATCATGAGACTAACCCGCGCGCTCTCTCTCTATCTCTCCCTTTCAGGTTATTTGGTACAAAATGTGATAAATGCGGTAACTCCTTTAGCAAAAATGATTTTGTGATGCGAGCCAAGACGAAAATCTTTCACATCGAATGTTTTCGCTGCGCCGCATGTGCCCGACAACTGCTACCAGGTAAGGTTACCCCTCAACACCTTCACCCTCTGAGCAACCCCCATATTAATATTTACACATTCATCTTGGCAGGCGATGAGTTTGCGTTACGCGATGCGGGCGCTCTCTATTGCAAGGAGGATCACGATGTGCTGGAGAAGTCATCGCAGAGCAGCCTCACCTCCTCCTCCGTCGAGAGCAACAACAACATTAGCAGTAGTAACAACAATAATACCAACCTTAGCAATAACAACCATTCCAGCGAATTGGGTTCAATGTCAGGTGAGTGACATCAAGTGTTTATAGCCAAGTTGGTTAATTGATTCAAGTGGTTCCAAATGAGCAGCACGCGAGCCGAAAGTCAAGTTCCGAGTTCACTTGGTGTGTTTGAATAGGGGTGAACCGAAAGGGTTAAAGGGTTCTTCAGATTGTTTTTGCTGTCAAGGTAAAGAGCAGAAAGATTTGTCTCTCTGCTGGAGGGGCAACTTGAACTGGAACTCGATGAAGGTAGTTAGTTATACGAGAGGTCTCGTTTAGGCTGTTGAAAACGTATATCAGCGGTTTTCATGGAAATGATGTCCGGAAAACCAAAGAAGAAAGACAGACGTGGATCTAAGATTGGTTAGGTTATTCTTACAACTAAATCCCTGGATGGGAATCCCTTAGATCTGAAAACCTTTGGAAGTTCTGCTTATCCTAAGGACTTCTAAAATAGATGCCCTACAACTCCTCCTTACTCCTTCCTATTGCAATGTTCCCTCACACCATTCTAATAGAATTCATCTAATTGATTACTACACGCTTACCACGTAATCTCCCCCAATTAGCCTAATTTAACTGAGACTGACTACAACACAAAGATTGCATTGCGAAAAATCGCGCCCTGCCAATTAGCCTTAATTGTTGTTTATCGCCCGACCTAGTTATTCGCACAGATCGTGGCACAGCGCTGGCATATCCTAATTAGGCTAAATGGAATTAGGGCCTAGTACGAGTAGAGCGGCAATACAAAGGGTTGCGCGCTCGTGTTTTATTCCAAGAAAACAGAGAGGAAAACACAGCGTTACATCCTTGTAAGCGATACGAGTGTCAATAGAAATCGGCAAACGTCAAACAATGTACGACAATTGTCAAACCATATCGTCAACATAATCTCATTGTTTAACCTGAAGACGCAACGGAGACGGTACGACGGTACGACGGTACGAAGACAGGGTAGGGGTTGGTAGGTGTCGCATCGACACAGCGCTGAGGAAGAACAAGCCAAACCGACCTTATCAACATGCGGCGGTGTTGTCAAAGTCAGACAAGCTCGTGTGCGGGCTCCAAGCGAGCGAGAGAGTTGCCGAACCCAGAGAGACATGCAGAGAGTGAGCGAGCGAGGGGGCTGGGGCTGGGGAGGATTGTCTAATAGTTGGCGGGGAATTCGCAAAAGGTGAGCAAGACGATGCGAGCTGAGGCGTTGCAGCTGCCCGAAGCAAATAGTACTCGAAGTTGCAACGAAGCGTTCAAGCGGGCAAACATCGACAACTTCTTGGGAATTTTTTGTTTGAGTGAATCGACATCGAATCTCGGATCTCGTATGAGTATTTTCCCCCTCTCTCTTGCTCGCTCTCTCTTTTTCTCTCATATCTCATATATGGAATCTCTCTGATCAATCAGCGTCGTAGCCTTACGACTGCCATTCATAGGTTTCCACTTGTTGTGCGTTCCTCGGCGTCGTATTTGCTTTCTACTCGAACGCGGCACGCAACCTGCCCCGGCTGAGGCGAGTCACGTCAAGTGTTTGCCAAACTGCGGCGCTTTGATGTCCCAACTAGCTCCAGCTGGTTCCAATATTTTGCCAGCCGCTGCGACTGGTTCTACTAACAGTTCCTGTTGTGATTCTATCAATTTAAGTAGAGTTAGTTTCATCTAAGTCCCACCGCTGGTTCCATTAGTAGTTCCACTACTAGTTCGCTTGACAGTTAAACTGCTGACTCTTCTAACAGTTTCGAAACCAGTTACAACTTGTTCCATCCCTTTTTTGACTACTTACTTCACATCGACACTTTCTTGAACTAGTTCCTACTAGTCTTTGCCAGTACCGTGTACCGGCGTTGTCGTTGCGAATTTCGCAACCTTTTCTTTTAATTTGCGTAAAAGTTTTCGCCAATTCGCGAAATAAGGAAGAAGGCCAATTGTAAGCTTGTCGACAAATAGGTTATGTCTGCCAGTTCCAGTTCCATTTCCATTTCTATTTTGATTTCTATTTTAGTTTCTGGTACAGCACGGCGGCTGCACCTTCAAACGCGACACCGCGCCCAGAGATAGTCGATCGATCGATCTTTGTGTGGAGGCTGTGGCGCTGCTTTCTATTCATCGATGTGATCGTCGATCGAAATTTGATAACGATAACAAGTTGTGAAACACGACTTAATTACGTAGCACACAGAACGAGAACCCCAAATTGCGAACCACGAGTCATGAACCACAAAGCGTTCCCCCGTGCGTTGCCGCTCTCGATAAATTCCACGCAGCGTGCTGGGTCTCTTTGATCTCCAGCCGTCAGGGATGCGGAGAAAGGGGGGTTGGTGTAGCCTGTCGCTATTTTTGGGTGGCATTGGAATTCGCAGCAGCGAACCGTAGCCGAGGGCAATTTATCAATCTGAAGTTCAAAGCGAGTGCAGAAATAGAAAACGATTGCGAATTGACAAACGATTTCTCAACTTACCCTAAATTGTTTCTCTTTATCTTTCTCCCTCTGGCAGATTCTGGCAGCGAATCGGGCTCACACAAAAGTATTAGGGAAAAGCGTCCCTCGGGACCATCGGATGGCAAGCCCACGCGAGTGCGCACCGTGCTCAACGAGAAGCAACTGCATACGCTGAGGTAAGTGAAGGAGTAAGGAGAAACCCCTTTTAAGCTAACCTCACTAATCGCTTAACCCATCCAATAGAACCTGCTACAATGCTAATCCGCGACCTGATGCGCTCATGAAGGAGCAACTGGTTGAGATGACTGGACTGTCGCCGCGCGTCATACGCGTCTGGTTCCAGAACAAGCGCTGCAAGGACAAGAAGAAGACCATACAGATGAAGCTGCAAATGCAGCAAGAGAAGGTAAGTCGCACTTTAGCTTGAAATATATACAAGGATAATCCTAACTGGGGTTAATCTGTTTAGGAGGGTCGCAAGCTCGGCTATGGCGCCATGCAGGGCATCCCCATGATCGCTAGCTCGCCGGTGCGACACGATTCGCCACTGAATCTGCAGGGTTTGGATGTCCAGACATATCAACCGCCATGGAAAGCCTTAAGCGACTTCGCCCTGCACGCCGATCTCGATAGCAATGGGGCCATCAATACGCATACGCCAGCATTTCAGCAGCTTGTCAACCAGGTGAGTGCAAACCCGCGGAGAGAAAGTGACTAGGACTTTCATTTAATTTCCTCCGTTTCGCCTTCTTGCAGATGCATGGCTATGATTTGAATGGCATGCCTGTGCTGCCACCGCATCCGCCGCAGGGACCGCACCCACCGCCGCCGGGTCAGCAAATGAATGGCCCGCCAGGAGGCAGCAGCCTGGACTCGGGCATCACATCGCACCATCATCCGGATAGCACAGACTCGTATGTGACGTACCTGGAGAGCGATGACAGTATGCAAGGCAGTCCATAGACAAAACGTACCGAATCTAATCTCAGCTTCTTTTGTTGCTCCAGAATCCAAGCTGGCGCTGACGCCATCGTCCTCGTCATCGGCATCGGCAGCCACATCGATCTCATCGCCGCCGTCATCGACAGCTGCCGGTGGCGTGGGTCTTGTGGGCGTAGGCGTAGGTGTGGGCGTGGGCGTGGGCGCTGTGGGCAGTGGTGGTGGCAACGGTGGCGGCGGTGGTGGTGGCGGCGCCGCCAATCAGTCAGCAACGGAGCAGCTGATGCAAATGCTACAAAAAGTTACCGGCTCGCCGGCATCAGTCCTTTGAGCGCAAGCCCAACTTTATCTGGCGGCTGGGGGTGTGGCGATGGCGGCGACGGCGGCGACGGCAACGGCGGGGAGCAAGAAGCAGTGCCAGAGCCAGTTACAGTTACAAATACAGTTACAAATGCAGCTGATGCAGCTGAAAAGAGCTCGCGGGCTTGTGCAATGTGGCGAAGCTTTTGCGCAATTCTCGTCTCGTTTTTGATTCGGTGCCAAAAATAGTCTGTAGGCCATTGGCTGCCTTCAAGCTCCTTCACCCGCCTCGCTCACTCTTCTCCATCTGCCTGTCACCGCCACGGCTCTTTGTGGGGCTTGAGTCTTGCCCAGACTCTGGTTTAGGGTGCGGGCTGCAGATGAGGTGGCGGATTGGGGAGCGGCAGCAGCAGCGGCTGCGGGTTTTTCGGTACAGAAACGGACGAACGGGCCAGTTGTCAGTTTCAAGTTTCATTTTGCTGTTTCTTTGTTATGTAATATAATTTTTGTTGTTTTTTTTTTCGTACTAAATTAATTACACAAAAAAAAAAAAACAAAACAAAAAAAACAAAAAATGCTCATACACTTGAAAAGTTTTAACAATAATTTCGCATTAAAAACAATCTCGTCGAGTAGGGAATTTCATTGAACACAAATTGTACATAACTTTTATAAATAAACATACACACTTATATATATATACATTTTTTTTTTAGTAATAATGCAAAAACAAAAAGTCGAGATATGAAAGTAAAAAAACAAAACACAAAATTCCTGTGCGTACATTAAACTGAAAAGAAAAACGAGAAATTGACTATAAAATTAAAAAAAAAAAAACCAGAACCTCGTATTGTATTATATGGTAAATATATATAGATATATATATATATATATATATATATATATATATATATGCGACAAAGTAAAGTAAACTATGATGCAAACGCGCACTGGGCAAAGTTGTAAATCAATCGAAATTGATTGAAAATGTTTTGCAAATGAAAATGAGTTGAAAATGCAATGGAAAATGTTTGTAAGTGAGAAACTGTAACTAAATCTAGACTTATTTGTTAGTTTTTTTTTTTTTTTAATATATATCCCCCATAACACAAAGAGTAAATAGAATAAAATAAATGCAAATTGTAAGGCAGCGAACGTACCAAGGATGTTTATAAATTGTTTCGTGAAACAACTAATGTATTTTCAATAATATTTAACTAATATTAATAATAAACAGTGCATAAGTAATTTTAGTAATTATAGAAAATGTTTAAATAAAATTGCAAATGAAAATAAATAACAAAAACTATCAATTCTGAGTTTTTATTTTTTCAAAATTTCAAAAGCGCGCTCAATGTCTGCCTAAACAGCTGACCAGTGCTGCCACCCTTCACAAGCGCAGCCAACTTCATGGAAGCTCAAAAATGCGCACGAGCAATTTGCGTTCATTGCGCGCAGCCTACTTCATGCGAGTCATAAATTTGCGTGCTGCCAACTTCATGTCACAGCTAGACAAATAACATAAGCTCAGTGACAAATTGTATTCTAATTTAATTGAAAATGTCCATAGCAAAGCGTGTGCAGGTTTGTATATCTCATACCACTAGTCGAATAGTTCCTTTCACTTGTAAATTCACTTGCAGCAATGGGCGACATTTGCGCGAACATGGCACATTTACGATTGCACTTGGCAAAATCCTTTTGACTCGGCAAAACTGATCAAAACACACCTAATGGGCTTGCATAAGCCCATTTACCATCCCATGAGTAAGTTAAACCCTAGATTGGGTTACTTCTTAATAGTTTTAAGTGAAAGTTCGTATAAATTCGTGCTACAAATTGCGCTCGTTACGTCACGAGCACCGCGAGTGTTTACTTTGTTGTTGTTGTGAAGCATATGCCGGTCGGAAGAGGGCGCTCTCCCGTAGCAAATGAAAACAGAAGAATTGTGAAGAGGCAGAAGCAGTTCTAGGTTAGCCTTAAATCAAATGCTCAAATCAAATCTAATGTGGAATTAATCTTGCAGATGACTGTGGCGATCATGTTGTGCTCATTAACACCAAGGAGATTGCATTGCCTGGCGACGAATGGGTGAAGCGTGTCTATTTCCATCACACTGGCTACCCAGGTGGCGCTTCGTGGACCCTGGCTTGGCAGCTGCACGAAAAAGATCCCACAATGGTCATGAAAAAGGCTGTGTATAACTCAATGCATGGCAACCTGCAGCGTAGACACACCATGCAACGGCTGCATCTCTTTGCCGATGATCAAGTGCCCGAAGAGATTCTCGCGAATGTGACGAATCAGATTCGCACACCACGCACCGTGCCCCAGCGACTCGATCACATTGATAAGGAAACGCTGGAGAACTTCCCTGCCATTATGGATTATCCTAAGGATTATGTGCTGCGATAGAGCGGGGTAGCGTAATATTGTTAGGCCGAATAAAAATTGTTATTTACCAAAAACTGAAAAAGTTGCATTTTAAATTTAACACTTATCGATGTTTTGTTTTTCAACATCGATATATCAATGCGATAGCTGTAACATGATTTGGCAGCCCTGGCATAGCTTTGTTTTCTATTGCCGGCAATCGAAGCACATATCGGCAGTGAATTGCATTTCATCTCATCTTTTGTAACGCCCACGCGAATATTTTGGGCGTGTGTTCATCATTCAAATTGCTTTCAATTACACCCAGCTGGTGAGCAAATGCACTTCCAGCAGCTGCACTGGTTGCTTATCGCATTGACATATCTCGCTCTTATCGCTGCCCCATGGGGCACTCGAACTTTCATAAAACCTAACCACGGTCTTTATTTGTTTTCAGTCTTCCGACGCACCTTGTGCACGTCACACCAACTGCAGCCGAGGCTCCATCAGACGCAATTAATACCGATTTACACGCTACAACAACAACGCAACATGGGTCGTTTGGGCAAAGTTGATCCGAGCTCCTACTCGCAACCGGAGTTGATTACCACCGAGCACAGTGACATCAAGTGGCAGGTGGACTTTGCGTCCACCAAGCTGCGCGGCAGTGTCCTGCACAGGTTCAAAGTGCTGTCCAGCAATCTAGACAAGATTGTAAGTTACCAGTTGTCAATTGCTGGAGTCCTCTTTAACCAATTCCGTGTTCTAGCTGCTGGATGTGCGTGACTTGGATGTGAAGAATGCCACGTTGGTGGCCGGTGGCAGCGAGGTACCCATCAATTTCTTTGTCAGCGATCCCGTACCTGATATGGGACAGAAGTTGACGCTGGAGTTGCCAGCCGGCACAGCTAAGGGCAGGTAAGTAAGCGTGCGATAAGTGGCAAGCTAATCTTTATAATGTAATCATACTCGTAAATTACTTCCACTGATATCTGGCAAAACATCTTAATCGCACAGCCTGAACGTACGCATTGATTATGAGACGGCTAGCAACGCCAGTGGACTGCAATGGTTGAATCCCGAGCAGACGCTGGGCAAGAAGCATCCCTACATGTTCTCACAGTGTCAGGCAATCCATGCCCGCTCTGTGATACCCTGCCAGGATACACCAGCTGTGAAGTTCAGCTACAATGCCGTTGTAGAACATCCCACCGAACTGACGGCCCTGATGAGTGCCTTGATCGATAAGCAGGAATCTGGCAAAACGCATTTCAAGCAAGAGGTGCCAATTCCAGCCTATCTGGTAGCCATTGCCATTGGTAAGCTTGTGTCTCGCCCGCTGGGTGAGAACTCCAACGTTTGGGCCGAGGAGGCCATCGCTGATGCCTGCGCCGAGGAGTTCTCGGAAACATCTACCATGTTGAAGACTGCCTCGGAATTGTGTGGTCCCTATGTGTGGAAACAATACGATTTGCTGGTGATGCCACCCTCATTCCCCTTCGGCGGCATGGAGAATCCTTGCCTGACATTTGTGACACCAACCCTGCTGGCAGGCGACAAGTCATTGGCCAATGTGGTGGCTCACGAAATCGCGCACAGCTGGACAGGCAATCTGGTGACCAACAAGAACTTTGAGCACTTCTGGCTGAACGAGGGCTTTACTGTATTTGTGGAGTCCAAGATTGTGGGTCGCATGCAGGGCGCCAAGGAGCTGGACTTCAGAATGCTTAGCAATCTGACAGAGCTGAAGGAATGCGTAAGTAGATATTGGTAGAGTGTATGGAATATATCTAACATATCATCACTTGCTTACAGTTGAGAACGCAGCTCTCTGACACACCGGAACTGACCAAGCTAGTTGTGGATCTGAGCAATTGTGGACCCGACGATGCCTTCTCCTCGGTGCCTTACTACAAGGGCTCCACATTCCTGCGCTACTTGGAGGATCTGTTTGGCGGACCCAGCGTCTTTGAGCCCTTCCTGCGTGATTACCTGAAGAAGTTCGCATACAAATCGATTGAAACAGATGATTTCAAGAGCGCACTCTACGACTACTTCAAGGGTGGAGCGAATGAGAAGAAGCTGAGCGAAATTGACTGGGATCTGTGGCTCAAGAGCGAGGGCATGCCGCCCGTGATACCCAAGTAAAGTTGCAGAAACGCAAATGTTGTATGAAACAAACTCTAATCACACATGTATTACAGATTCGATGAATCCCTGGCGAATGTCACCAAGGAGCTGTCTAACTTGTGGAGCTCAAAGACCGTGGATGAGCTGGCTAACAATGCGAATATAAAGAAACCCATTTCAATTCATCAGCTAATCGATTTCTTGGGCAAACTAATCGAAAGCAAAGACATTGTGGAGTTGAATGAGCGCAAGATCGAGCTGCTTGAGTCCACATACAATCTGAAGCAATCGAAGAACGCCGAGGTGCGTTTCCGTCTCAATCGCCTGATCATACGTGCACGCCTTATCAAACGTCTGCAGGAGATTATCGAGTTTGCCAACTCGAATTTCCGCATGAAGTTCTGCCGTCCCATCTATCGTGATCTGGGCGCCTGGCCAGAGGCCAAGCCGGCGGCAGTCGAGAATTTCCTCAATGTTAAGAATCAAATGATGGCCGTGTGTTCGCACACCATCGAGAAGGATTTGGGCCTGAAATAGACGCATGTGATGAATGTGCAAATCAAACTGCATTTACATACATATAGAAGTTTCCATTTCTGTTCTTTCTTTTTTTCTTTTTTTTTCGGATATTAAAATTGCAAGAAAATTGACAAGTTTGAATTCGCTTGGTGTTTTCGTTTTTTTCTTGAATTATTGTTTTTATTAAAAAATAAGCAAAACTACGTTTATAACAAGTTGATTTCCATTTCTCGCGCGATTGAAATTTTCTCCCAAAAATTTTGCTTGCAATTCGAATTGTCAAAATTGTTTTGTGAATTTTCTCGATTTTTGTTTTGTTTTTTGTTTCGTTTTTGCAACTGGCCCAAAGCATTGCCAATTGGTTTGATTTCCAAAACTTCAAATTCTCCCAATCAAATTAGGATTGTGTTGTATTGTGTTTTAATTGTTTAATTGTTTTCATTGCTCTCGGCTTGGACTAACATACAATTTTGTACAACTAACCAAATGTTGTTTTCAAGTTTTTCATATTTTGTTTCGCGTCCTATGCGACAATTCAAGGTTCTCTAGGGTATCTTCTCGTCTTCGCCCTCTTGCATGTTCTTTCTCATGTTCTCATTGCGGTTTAAATTCTTTAAAGTTGTTTTACACACACACACAGATATTAAATTTATTATTGTTGTTGCTTGCGGTTTTGTTTCGTTATCGACGAGTTTTGCTTTCTTTCTTTTGTTTAAACTAATCAACAATTTGTTTACGTTTTTTTCTTTTTTTTTGTTTTGTTTTCTATTTTGTTTTTCTCTCTGACCAAAATGCAACCTCAACTTTATCGCGCTGAAATTTGTTGTTGTTTTTCCTTTGCGTTTAATGGACAAAAAAGGTTGAACCAGTTTTCCGCAGCTGGTTTCGCTTTCTGTTGCTATATAAATTTCAATTTGTTGTTGCTGTTGTTGTTGCTGTTGTTGTTGTTGAGGAATAAAAACTATCACGCACTAGAATTATCATTGGAACGGGATGTGGATGGACCGGCACCCAGATCATCGCCCACAACGAATGTGGGACTCTGGCGGGACGTTGACGCAACCGGTTGGTAGTGATAGCCCTCGCGATATCGCTGATTGGGTTTAATGCGTGCGGTTTGTGTGTGACCCAATGTGGGGCGCTGGTTCAGCTCATTGGGTCGTTTGGCTAGGGAGTAAACAGAGATTAGTTTAAAGGCTTCTTCAGCAGCTCCTCCTCCTTCCTCTTACCAGGTATATAAGGCTTTTGATTATAGGACGATTGTTGTTGTTGTTGGTTATAGGCATCGGACGCCGTTGCATTGCCATTGCTCTGACCTGGCTGATGATACGTTGCCAGGCTATGGTGCCCCGTCTCGGAGCCCGGCTGCAATTGCAGATCGGTGCTATTGATGGGACTCATGGGCGTCATCTCGCGATCCTCAATGAACAGCTCGCTGGCATCGTCGGGCACCTGGCGATACTGCGACCATGGCCATGAGGCAATGCCGGATAGTAGCAGCGCCTCCAAGGCGCACAAGTAGCCTATCAGCTGCAGGCACGACCAAGAGAGAGATAGAATGAGTACATTGTATCTTGTCTTATAGGGATTTGCTACTTACGCCCGTCGCCAGCAGCGTATCGCGGGAATGCTTGGACACCCATGTGTACTCCGTTGCATATAGCACCATGTGGACGAGCAGCGTGGAGCTCAAAATAAATATTAAACCAATACTCAGGTACATCCACGTATTCTGGCGGGGAATGGGAAATGAAATGAATTAGAAAGCATGCGAAACCCTGGACTCCACTCAGTTCTTACCACTTTCGTCCAGTTGAATGGAAACATTAGCGCTATGTGCGATATATCGAGAAAGATCATGAGGCATGTGATGAGTAGCGAGAAGAGGGCACAGAATACCATCAGCCTGAGGCGCCCGATGAGTGGCAGTAGAAAGAGGCCCACCTGTACGGTGCCCGCGGAGCATTCGCAGGCCAGACAGACGGCCGAGGATAACTGCAAATGGGATCGAAAAGTGGAGATTAGTTTAAAGAGCAACCCATTCAGATTGGCATACACTCACCACCAATAGTATGCGCACAATCCCTGTAGGCGTTTTCAAGTGTTGCGGATCACAGTGTAGGGCAACGCCCCATGGCAGCGGCGTTTGCTGTTGCTGTTTGTAGTTGGCATGCGAATCCCATGAGGTGCATGTGCCCAATGGCGATTCGAGACTGAGCGAGAGCTCACCGGCTCTGCTGCCAGCTATTTCAAAGTCCTGCTCATCTTCCAGCTGACAGCAGACCGGCTCCAGCTCCAGCTCACGTATCTCGTCCAGCAGCAGTTCTATCTCGTCCGTGCCATATAGATCAGATACAGACGGTATATAACGTTGGGGTTGTTGCATCGCCCGTTGCGGGATGTGTCCCACATCACCGTTGTCGTGGCCGGGGCGTGCAAAAAATTCTCGTTGCGGTGCGGTGCGGGACGGGTCGTGCGTTGCTCTTCTATTCCGTGTTGCTTTCGTCACTATCTATCTATCTCTCTGTCTCTCTCTTTTCTGTTTCGTGTGCTGAAATAGAAAAGAATGAAATGGGACATCAGGTACAGTGTTAACTGGCTCAAATGGTCCCAGCGCTCATTAGGAGTGCTGCCTGCCTGTCTATCGTTTTCCCCCCTCTGCCTACGCCCATGTGCGCATATAAGCGTAACGATAATTTGATACATATCCTATCATTCATACGCCCTGTGTGCCGCAACATTGTCGTTATATGAGGAAGACAATTGCTATAGATTTGAGGGTAGCTTAGCTAAGTGACAGCGTTTGCTGGGGTAGGTTTAGGTCGGTTAAAATAATAAGGTTTTAATGTTAAGGTTAATTTATACAAAGCTGGTTTTATGTCTTTGGCTAAGAGAATGTACGTACAATGTAATAAATATTTTATAAATATTTTGAAATTATTTAAAATTATTTTAATAATTAATTAAAGAGAAATTTAAGTGAAATTTTTTAATTTTTGTCTATTAAGTGTTCTGAATTTTATTTAATTTGATTATAAGGATTAAAAGATGTAAGTGGAATTTAAAATGGAATTAAGGCAATCGATTACAACTTTTATTGACGAGAGCTGCGTAAAGTTCAGAATCAGATCAGAAGAGGTAATACTAAAGGATAATGAGACAATATTCTTAATATAAAATTCTTGTATATATATTTTAAAGTCAATCTATTTGACGTTATTATTTGGCTCTTTAAACCATTGCAGATGGTATGTATATTAATTGTGGCCAGAAGTTTGCAACGCACCTTAGGAGACATCTCCGAGCCTATAAGGTATATATATTCTTAATCAGCATCAATAGGGGAGTCCAACTAGCCCTGTCCGTCCGTCCGTCTGTTTGTCCGTCTGTTTGTAACGCAATCTAGTCCGTCTGTTTTTTTGAGTTATCTTGACGACCGTCCGTCTGTTTGTATTGCTCCGTCCGTCTGTCCGTAAGTCGGAACGGCCGATCAAACCGTGTTATATCGCAAGCTTTAGAACCTATCGGTTGAATTTTGTTATTTTTTAAGCTATCGTTATGAAACTTCCGTTAAATGTTTCTTAGTATGCTGCACGCTAGGTTGTAAAAATTTTATCGGGCAATTGGACCAATATATCGTATAGCTGCCATAGAACCTATCGGTCGAATTTTGTTCTTTGTTAAGATATTGCCATGAAACTTTACCGATATATGTCTAAGTATGCCCTTTAAAGGCTGTCAAGGTTTGATCGAAATTGGACCGATATATCGTATAGCTGCCATAGAACCTATCGGCCGACTTTAATCATTTTTCAAGATATCGCTGTGAAACTTTCCTGATCTATGTCTAATTATGTCCATTAAATGCTATGCAAGTTTTACTGAAATCGAACCGATATATCGTATAGCTGCCATAGAACCTATCGGCCTATAAAATATGTGGAGTAACTGCAATGGCATCAAAACCTTCGGCGTGTCGAAGATAGCCTTTCTTTCTCGTTTTAAATAGGTATATCAAAGGATATGAAAAAGAAGAAGTAAATTCAAATGAAATTCTTATAAAACTTTAAAAGTGAACAACATATGTGGACATAGGGTAACAGGTGTCTCTCTCAGTGTCTCTTTAAAGTAATATGCTCACACTTGCCCACACCTAGAGAGCAATAGCTGCGATTGAGCTCCCCTCCAATAACCCATTAGTAATTACAGTTAGCAAGCGCACAACTACCCCAACTCTCTCTCACTCCCCACTTTGAATTGCCGCCACACGCTGTCATTAAGCAGCTGTAATTGCCACGCGTGGGCGTGCAGAGCATTCGCAGTGCGTTCAAGTGAATGATTATAGCTTGGATTGGCAATGCAACGCAATGAGTACTCGCAGCAGATGTTACGAGGCGAGTTGATTCGATTTGAGTGCGGAATTTCGAATTGATTTGCCTGCGCTGCGCCTGGGCGTATGCAATGCTTTTTTCATGGCAATTAACACACACACACACACACTGACATGTTGGCATGTCACATAGGTGTGTGTGTGTGTGTGTTTGTGTGCTGGCATCCTGTGAGAATTTCCACAACAGTTTGCCAAAAGCAGCCTGTCAGTTTGCATTTCCTTGACTTGTCATAATCAGGACACAAATGAAGCTGCCTGCCTGCCTGCCTGTCCCCTTGTTGTTGTTGTTGTTGTTGTTGTTGCTGGTGTTGCTGTTGCCACACCAAGGACTCGACAGGACAACAGGCGGGCAACTGCAGCTGGACAAGTCAACCTGCTGCCCGCTGCACATATGTCTTCATGCAGCTGGGCACGCTGGTTTCTCCTTCTCTCTCTCTCTCTCTCTCTCTTCTGCTTCTCCCTCTTCCTCTCTCTGCCTCTCCCTTTCGTGCTCTCTGCCTGTAATGTAACCAATTGTTCTCTCGTTATTTTCACATGAAGTTGTTGCTGTTGCAGTCGCTGCCGCTGCCAGCGTTGTCCTTGCTCCACTTTAAGCGCGCGCAGCAGCCACAGCCACAGCCACAGCTTCAGCTGCAGCCCCTTCCCCCCTCCCCTTCCCCTCCCTTGCACTGCCTGCTTATCGCAACGCCTGTTATCGGCTGCATATCTGGCATGTTGAGCTCGCCTTGCGAACCTGCCTCAAGTGGCTAATGACAGCTTGGCTTGCCTCCTTGAGCAGCCTCCTCCTCCTCCTCCTTCTGCTGCTGCTGCTGCCTCAGGCAACCCTTCGTCTGCGCGAGTACGTGCGCTATCTGCTTGTGGCATCGTCCTCCTTGTGGCATTAAAACTCTTCAGCTGCAAACAATGAACCTGCCTCAAGTCACGTCACCCTTCCCTTCCCAAACCCTTTTCCTTGCCCATTTGAAATCAATTATGCTCATCTGCATATAAACCGATTTGGACTCGGCTGCCTCCACTCACTCACTCACTCAAGCGCCACCTAGCGGAAGTGCTTGGCATGCAAATTTATTGTCAATGTGCTTCGCCTCGCTTTGTACTCGGCTTGAACTCTGATTGGGCGGGCGAGTTAAAGAGGGAGGAGTAAGGAGGAGGAGGGAGGGAAGGGTTCCTCGCTTGGAGGTGCCAACGTTACTGCATTTCTTATTTATGAACATGCATAGACAATGCCCATTGCCTCTGCTTGCTTTTTGTTCCAAGTAAGTCGACCTAATGGCCAACCATGTGCATATATAATATGCTATATATGCATGTCTCCCTGTGTGTTTGTTTGTTTGTGCCTTGTCGCATTCAATGGACCGAAAGTTGCACAGTAAATAACTTTTAATAGAATTTCTAATGGCTGCAAAGTAGGAGAGAGTAGGAGAGAAGAGGGAGAGAAGGAGCTTCCATAGAGAACTCCATATTAATATCGAAATCATTCGATATGGCTCAAGCAGGGAATAGCAGATTTACATTATGGCAGTTCAATTTTGGAGTCAATTTTTGAGAAGGTTGAGCATTAATTTGAAAACAAAGTACTGAAAGCTATAGTCAAGCAGGCCCAACTTTCCAACGAGAAAGTCTTCTACTTATTATGCTTTCTCGCTCTTACACACTCAAGCGACGGCGACGCAGGCGAATGTTTACCTAAATCCCTTATGTGTTCCTGATCCAATCGGTTTATAATTTGATATATAGTTTGCTTATAGTATATATCTATGTACATGTCGAAGCAGAAAGTCGTAACTTTAATATTTTCTTCACAAATTAAATTCAAAAATTTATTTATCGATTTACAGAGGCGGTGGGCGTGGCAACTAAAATGTGAAATAAACTTATAAAGCAGACAAACTATAGAAATGTTCATGCCAAATTTGCTGTCTTTAGCTTTTATAATAGCTGAGATCTGGGTGTTCAAACAGACAGACGGACAGACTGACGGACAGAAGGAGAGACGGACATGGCTCCATTGACTTGGCTAGTGACACAGAGCAAGAACATATACACTCTGTGGCATCTGCCACGCCTCCTTCTGCCTGTTACAGACATTTGCATAAAGTGTGATATACCCTTTTTTGAGCATTTTCAATGATCGCAGGGTATAAACATATATGCAGATTTAAGGTTCATTATTCGCTAGCAAAGTTATAACAATTCCCACTTATATTAGTTCAATTTGCACACAATAAAAATGTATAAGAATTTTGTCCAATTTGCATTTCGAGAGACCCCTCCTACCTCCCTCTACCCCCTGCCCTGCTTTATGACCCTTGTCGATGCAGTCGTTCCACTTAACAACGCTGCGCCACGTGTCCAATGGGGCAGGACAGCATAAGCTGCGCGATTTATGCCACCGGACAGCGACGACAGCGACGACAACGACGCGGCTTGCCCTGCAAGTTGCGTATAAATTTCGGCTAAAATATTGGAATCTTGCGCGCCCAGAAGGGTATACGGAGGGGTCAGCTAGCAGACCTGTGTGTGTCTGTCTCTGGCTGCAGACAACTTGACTCTCGTCCTCGATTCTTGTTGGCGACATTCAATGCGGCTGCGACGCGGCTAGGGATGGCATAGCCTGGAGGGAGGGAGGGAAGCGGCGGAGGGAGAGGGAGCAGGAGCTGCTTAGCTTTGCTGCTTATTATGCCGTCGCGTTTGCCCGCTCTGCGCCCTGTGCGGAATTATCGATTACGAATGAATATTTCATTAGCAGACAAGCAGGAGCAGGAGGCAGGAGAGGGGAGGGGGGTAGGAGAGAGAGGGGGGGGACAACCGTGTTGGTACCTCGCACTTTTGCTGTGCTGTGTTGACTTCATTGGCTTCCGTTTCCGTCGTTGACGGTTCCGGGTCGCGCCATTTGAGCCATTCAATTAAAATGCAGCATACTTTGCGGCGCGCGCGCTCTGTTTGCGCCCAATGCAAGTGCCAAGTGGAGGCCCCCCCCCCTCCCCACCCCTGCCATGCAAACAACAAGCTCAGCAGATGTGCCCAGCATAATGCATAATTACTTTCCACTTCCCCTCTTTGCTGCCTTCTCTCTCTTTGCTTTCGCCTTTCGCTTTTGCAATAATTACGCCAACTTGCAAATTAATGCGACACACAAATTGACGCTGCCAAATGAATGCGAACAGTGGCGGAGGGAGGGGGGGGGGTTGAAGCAGGCGGTAACTCAAAGAGGAACTGAAATAAATTGGGCTAATAGCCACAGGCCCTAAAACATCACCAGCTCAGGGGGACATCTAAGAAGCGAAAACCCAACTGAACTTTGCTGCTTAAGTATTATACCCTGCGATCATTGATTATGTTCAAAAGGGTATGCTATGTTTGTGTAAATGTATGTAACAGGCATAAGGAGGCGTGGCAGATGCCACAAAGTGTATATATGCTTGCTTAGTATCACTAGCCGAGTCGATTGGGCCTTGTCCGTCAGTTTGTCCGTTTGTCCGTCTGTATGAACACACATATCTCAGTTATTATAAAAGCTAGAGACACCAGAATTGGCATGCAGATTTCTGTAGCTTGTGTGCTGCATAAGTTTATTGCGAATGTTAGATGCCACGCCCAACGCCTCTGCAAATCGACAAAAAAAGAAAGAATATCTGTATATTGGGCTACTGTAGCTTTCCTTACTAGCTTTCTCTTTCATAAAGTAAGCTAAGCATTTAAGTTGTATTAGGTATAGCATATTTGACATATTTGAAAATACTTCCCGCACAAATTAGTTCAGTTTTTGAAACCCCCAAGCGATTTTGTAGTCTAGCAAAATTTTTGAAAAAAAAATTAACGAAACTATCTAAACAACAAAAATGAACCCTCAATTTGTAAGTGCTTCAATTAGCATGAAATACTTTATATATCTTTCAATCTGGCAGGTCAACTGCGAACTATATCCATGTCGACGCCCCACGCAGTTCTATCGCACACCACATCCGCGATCCTCGCTACAGAGTCACATGCCGGAGCATCCCAGGGACAGGCCGAACGAGCTGGCGGTGAATCACACGATTGCGTGCCACACTTTGCCATACCCTAGATTGGCGCCAGCGCAGACAACGGGTATGCGCGTGCAGCGCGACAGTTAGCTGGGACTGCCCCTTATTTTTTTTATGTACTTTTGTATAGCTATTTAACCCATGGCTGCCACGCATGACCCAAGCTAATTATAAACTTTTAGTTCGCATAAATAAATTAGGAATTTTTTTTGAAAAATTGAATATGTGCTACACCCCTTGGCGAGGCGCACACGCGGAGAAAATTTATTTAAAGGCCCACGGGCAAGTTTGGGTTAAGAAGGTGTTTAGATATAATTATGGTAGCGCGCGCTTACGTAAGCTCCTAACGGGATATTTAGCGGGGCGCCAATGAGGTGGGGGCGGTGAGAGAGAGAGAGAGAGAGAGGGAGTGTGTGTGTGTGCCATGCATATCATTGTTTTATGTGTGCTTATGCGCGTCTCTTCGAAATGAACACCTCAGTTTCGGTGTTGCTGCCCCGCCCCTACCCCCTTTTGCCCCCCTCTAGCTACGCCTCTGCTACTCCCCTGACACGTGAGCTCCATGAAAGCAGGCCTCGTCATGTCATGGACGACACGCAAGCTGCGAACACAGTGACTCCGCTGCCTCTCCCTGTGGGTCAACCCTTCCCCCCCCCCTCTTTGCCTGCCTGTGCCGCGTGTTTTCACTTGGCGCTTTTGTGGTGCAACAACCTCGCCTAAACGCTATGGCGCGGATGACCTTGAACCAGTTTCATAGCTGATTTCGTTGTGGCTGTCGTTGTCTGCCCAGGCCCAGGCCTAGGCCAGGCCAAATCGGGGGGGGCGACCTATTAATAATGCTAGGGGATACTGCGCCTAACTGCAAGTTAATTGCAAGTCTGCTGCAGGTGTGTGTGTGCCATGTGTGTGTGTGAGCTACTATGACAGCAGCTAAAAATAAACAAATGAGCCAAGCTGTGAACTTGTGAACTGGAACCAGTGTGCGAACTGCAGCGACTGCGTGGAGAGCGAGAGAGAGAGAGAGCAGAGCGCAGCATATTAAGCAGCGCCAAAGAGAGAGTTGCTGTTGTTGTTGTTGTTGTTGCTGTAGCTGGCAAAGGATTTCAAGGAAGTAAAATTGCTGCAGACAGCAGCAGCGCCACTGCCCAGCCCCTGCTGCCACTCCCCCCCCTGCCCTGCCCTGCCTAGCCTGTCCGCCTGTCACTTCCTGTACTTATGTCTCTCTCTCTCGCTCTCACTCTGTGCGTGTGTGCGCGCATTTTGTTTGTTAGAAAACACGTTGGGGCTGGCCCTATGTAAAGGCGGCAACCCCCTTCCCCCTCCCGCCGCCCCCACGGCCCCCACTTCCCCTCTAGAAAGTGTTATATTGACATTTGGCTACAATTTTTGGGGGCTGTCCAAAACATAATGATTTATGCTGCATATGTATTTGCATGTGTGTGTGTGTGTGTGTGTGCGATGTAATCGTTGCTCTATTTTTGGGCTCAGCTCAGCAACAACAACAACAACAACAACGACAACGAGGACGGCGGCGCAGCAAAGCGTGCTATGAATTTTTTCATTTGTTGTTGTTGTCGTGGGTGGAGGCGTTCGCGCATTTCGTGTGTGAAACTAGTTAAATAAAATATACATTTCTCTCTCCCTCTCTCTGCTCTCTCTTTAATATATTAGTTTTTTATATTTGCACTTGACCCACCTTAGTTTTGTTTCCACTTTGATTCGCAGCTGCGGGCGGCACGTTTCAAATTTCTTTCAATTTTTCGATTTCGTTTTGAGTTTTCGTTTTCGTTTTCGTTTTCTGTTCTATGAAAATCTGCACGTTTTTTTTTAAATGTTCTAGCTGCGCGCGCGAGTGTGTGTGGGTGTGTTGTATGTGTGTGTGTGTGTGTGTGTGCGTTGAGGCTCGTCAAGTTTTATGTCAGTTCATTCATCGGGCCAAAAATTTTGTTCATAGCACACAAGCTGTTGTCGCGCTCTCTGCACGTGTGTGCGTGTGTGTTGTGTTTGTGTGTGTGTTTGCGTGTACGTGCTGCTGCCAATGTCAGATTTGTATGCTTCAGCCTCTATGCTAGCCAGCCTGCATTTTTGTTGCTACTTCTTGTTTCGATTCGATACGCAAGGCAACGCTTCGTTTCGTTTCTCTTTTAGCTCGTTTTCGTTTTCGTTTGCCATTTAAGCACAATTATTATTGGCTTTCTTTACTTAGCTCACACACACACTCACACTCAGACAAACAACATTCCATTTGCATTCGCATTCGCATTGGCATTTCCATTTCCCATTTTGTTGCTATTGATTGGCCTCGTGCGTATTTTGAATTTAGCTTGCCTTCCTCTTCTTCTTCTTCTTCGATTTAGTGTAGATTCAGGTGAATTTTACGTTGCGCCCGCAAGTATGCAACGTTTTTGCTCGGCCCATGCTGCCTGCCTTCAACCACACCACGGCACAAGAGCAGCAGCAGCAGCAGCGGCAGCGGCAACCAGAGGCAGCTCCTCGCTGTATATACACATATATAGAGAGACGACGCACACGGACACGGACACAGGCTGTGGCACTGTGAAGATAGGCTAGGCGGCGCAGACACACGCGTTCGCGGCACGTTTGCTGCTGGAGCCGAGCTGGAGCTGGGTGCGAGGAGAGAGAGAGAGAGAGAGAGAGAGTGTGTGAGGTAGGAGGGAGAGAGAGACAGAGCGCAAGCAACGACGTGCAACACACAAAGTGGCAGCGGCAGGCGACAACAGCAGCAGCAGCAGCAACAACAACACGACTACGACAACAGTAACAACAACAAAAACAACAGCAGCGACAGCGACGGCGACGGCGACGACGGCAGCAGCAGCAAAAACGGACACGGGGCCAGCGAAACCAGGGCTACAAGGCGCAACTTGAACACGATTGACAACCGACAACGTTGAAAGCCAGCAAAAGACTGAGCCAACGCCACTTGTGTTGCGAGCGAGCACAGAGACAGAACTGTCAGAGAAGAGAGAGAGAGAGAGTAAAGCGCGCGCTCGCTCTCTCTGCAATCCTTTGCAGCGCGCTCTCTCTCTCTCTCTCTCCCTCTGCAATCCTTTGCAGCGCGCTCTCAACTGGTTCCGGAACTTGTTAATCGCCTGCCTTGTGTGGGCAACTTAGCAGGCCATTTTAATTATGATGATGGCGCAGGTAATGGAACAGGAGTTTATGTGATGCCAGCGAAGGGAGGAGAAGGAGAAGCAGAAGTAGAAGGAGAAAGAGTTTGTTTCAAGGGTCTGCCTGATTAGAGTGTATGTAAAAAGCAAAGCTTTCCAGTTTGATATATTGGAACTTATGAGAATTTTTTAGAAATTTTTCAAGTTCTACGCGAAAATCTTTGCTATTCTCTTTGAAACTGTGGAAAGAAGAGAAATTTCTTTAAAGAAATTAAGAGTTATGTATAGAGATGTTTTAAGATGTTATTGTGTTTGTCGAAATGTGCGTAACAGGCAGAAGGAGGCATTTGCAAACCCATAAAATATATATATTCTTGCTTAGGATCACTGGGCGAGTCGATTAGGCCATGTCTGTCCGTCCGTCTCGGGAACTATAATCTAAAAAAGCTAGAGCCACCAAATTTAATGACAACACTCATGTGTGTCATACGCTGAAAAATTTTTATTAAAATTTGGGCCACGCCTACTTCCGCCCCCGCAAATCGATAAATCGTATAACAAGCGCCTATATCTCAGAAACTAAAAGCTAGAGCCACCAATTTGGTGATAACACTCATGTGAATCAAAATTTTTGTTAAAATTTGGGCCACGCCTACTGCCGCCCCCGCAAATCGATAAATCGTATAGCAAGCGCAATAATAAATCTACAGTATTCAGTTTTGGTGTGTATGATAACTATCACCATCTAAACGATCGTGTTTATCAATTACAGTTTTCTCAATCTGATTTTTTTCATGATCTCCAAAAATCCATGTCTTATACAGTCAACACTTGACTGTAGCCGTTCTTACTAGTTTCTTTTTTGGATTTATGAAATATTGTTCAGATTCTTTGCAGAAACCTTTGCTATTTCCTTTGAAATTGTGGGCTTAAGATTTTTTCTACATTTTCTAAGGTTTTATTAATGAAATATCTTAGAAGTTCTTTGCAAAAAGCTTAGAAAATATTTTTGAAATTTTTTTCATTTATAGATATTTGGTAATATTATTTAAAAATAGTTGAAAAATGTTTAAAATTATTTGATAAAAAAAAAATGAAAAAAAAGCTTCAAAAATATAGAATATATCTTTAAAGTATATATATTTTCAATATAAAATATATATTTGTTTAAATAAAGAATATATTTTAAAATAATTACACAGGCAAACGCTTTAGTTAATTTAAGGATTTCTAAATCATTTTAGAACTTTAATAAATCTTTAAGCTGATCCCATTTCTATACAGATCTAATAAGCCTTGAACTAAGTCTCACTACCTAACGTAGTCTTTTTTTTATCATTTTTAGCTCAGAGTCGTGTCGAACTCAACAGATCAAAAATAAAAAAAAATTATATTTATTATTTTTATAATCAAATGGATTCGTGTAGAAAGCACTCGGAGGAGAAGCGCAAGCATTTCTGTTCCAATCAGCGATGTCATCATAATCCAATGGGGGTAGGTCTTTGTAAAATGCACTTACCCCAAGTTAATCCTTAGCTAATTTCACCTGCCACACGTAGGGAAAACCACCCAGGGAGTATACAGAGTCAAGTCGACGCAACCCACACGATGAGCATCGTGAGATGTCCAAGCCGCGTCCAAATTATGATGCCTATGGCAAGCCACCAATACCGGAGCGCGGCAGCGAACGGCGCTGGCAGAAACCACGGATGCATTCACGGCCCCATGCCACACATGCCACACAGGCCTGTGGGCATCGCAAGGAGACGTTGGTGCCCAATCCGCCGCCTAGTTCGCCGCCTACAAACCCCCAGCGTAGATCGCAAAGAGAGAAGCCGCCTCGAGATTCACCACGCGACGAGGATCGTACGTGCTCGTATAACTGTCGCTGTGCGCCGGTACCCAAAATGGCCACAGCTGAGCTGCTCAATCACATCGACTCGAAATATTTGTCGCCGCCATCGTGTCTTTATGCCGACTTTCAAGTCGCAGCCGCGTGCAGCACGTCCCTTTCCAAAGGGAGAATACGACCACAACGATGCTGATCGCATGATCTACAAGAATTCACATTTTCGACGATCCTCGAGCAAGGATGACAGTGAGTATCGATTGCCGCCGGAGCCAAGGAAGCAGATGGAGCATAAGCAGCATCGCCAGCATAGCGCGGAACGTGGCTGCCCGCCAAAGATGCAGCCAAAGGGTTCACCAAAGACCCCGCACGCGTTGCTCGCTTCGGCACGCAAACAGTGCGAGGAAATGAATTTACGCTTTGCGAAATATGCCAGCAAGGAGAGCCACAGCTCCAACAGCGAATCCTCGATAGCTCCGTCACAGAAGACCGTGATTAGTGGTAAAAGCGGCGAGGAGCTGCGCTCTATGGTGCGTTCGCAGATCGAGATGCAGGAGCTCATACGCATGTCTATTACAAACTTGAACGAAATGAACGACAAGGCGTTGTTGCACACTAAGCCAACCCTTAAGCTGCCGTCGCTGCAATTCTCTGACTTGTCGTCGTCCAATAAGAATCATGCGATGCCAAACAATGCGTCTGCATCTTCGCATAGTGCCCTGGTAATTACCAAGGCAGAAGTCTCCACCGAAGCGAACGTTGAGAAATCGAATAAACCACGTTTCTCTGTCAGTGCCGAAGATATGATTAGCTCTAAAGTGATTTCACCTATGATACGCCGCATACAGCGCATGTATCTGAACAATTTGAAGGAGGAAATGTCACTGATTGAGGAACTGGAGCGTGTGCCATGCCAAGTGAGCGAGGTATATAAGTCGGCCGACGATTTAAAGTAACACTACTAAATACTTTATTTTCACTTTGCTTGAATTATATATATACACATATATTTTTGTTACCATTTACAAACAAACCTCAAAATAAACACGAAAACACTAAAAATCGCGTGAACTTTTTTCGAAACGGTAAAAATAAACTGTGTTACCTGCTGTGTGATTTATAGAAAATACCAAAAAGCCTGCGCAGTGTTGAAAGGGCATGCAGCGCACTCCATAGTTATAATTCGTGCTTCTTTAAGTAAAGAATTTATTTTCAAATACAATATACATGCTTAACTTAATTATTTGTCTATTATTAGTTTTTTCATTTCATGGTATTCAAATCTTACAGTGTGACCAGCTGTGTGAATAATACCACATAAATAAGTTTGCTCATAACAGTGCTGTAAAAGATGAACAGTTAATAGTGTTGCTAAGCAAGCAGTACTCTACACTCATATAATTTGTTTTTAATTTATTTTTTAAATCATACAATATACATTTATGAAGAGAAAAACATTATATTTGCCGATTTTCAACTGTTAAGTCTACAGCGTATTTTCTGTTAAATTTTTTGCGCGCTGTTATTAGCAGTTCTGTAAATGTTAGTACATCCCTGGTTTCAAATGGATGGGGGCACTCGCATTCCCAAACATTGATTTTTCGTTGTGGACGCCAATGAAAGCAGCCAATTTGCTGAGTTGGCCTGTTAGTTAATAACTGAAGGAATTTCTTAGCTATAAAATGAGTGGTAAGTGTGGAAAAGTGTCGCCTCTGTTAATGGGGCGCATCATCAACTGTGAATTCAGTTCGCTTGGCTCTGGTGGCGTCTTTGCTGTCGTTGTCGTTGTCGCTGCCGCTGCGTCTTGCGTGCATTGCAATTTGCAGCCTACTTTGAGGGTGGGTCGTCGGTGGCAACTCAACCACAACGACGGGCGCCAGCAGCAGCAGCAGCAGAACACCCCAACACACCTGCCACACCACAATGGAAGGCGTTGATGATGACTTCATCGTCCAAGTTGTTGTTTACACGACATTCATTTTCAGGCGACGACGAGAGCAGCGAAAAGCAAACGCTTAATCTTTCCAAGCAGCAGCTGAAGAAGGTGCCAAAACTGGACGATGCACAGAACATACGTAAACTCATACTGGACGAGAATGAGCTGCAGAAGATCGATAATATTGACTCGTATCAGAAGATCGAAACGGTAAGCTAACAATGACATGGACATATAAATATGCTCCTCCTATTGACTCCACCCTCTGGCCAATTTTAGTTGTCATTGAGCAAGAACCAATTGCTGCGCATGTATGGCGTCGTCCGGCTACACTGCCTGCGGGAATTGAATCTCTCCTTCAACGGCATACTCTCCATCGAAGGACTGAAGGACTGTGTACACCTGCGTGTGCTCAATCTGGAGGGCAACAACATCAAGACCATTGAGCATCTTAATACTAATGTGAATCTTGAGGTCTTAAATCTGGCGGAGAATAGCATTGGCAGCATATCGGATATGTCCTACTTGCGATCGCTGCGTGAGCTCAACTTGCATGGAAATCGTTTGACGCATCTGCGACAGTGCGACAAGTATTTGCCCACCTCGTTGGAGACACTCACGCTGGCCAAGAACAACATTAACGATTTGAATGAGATATGCACGCTGTCGCATCTCAGTAATCTGCTGAGTCTGTCCATAATGGAGAATCCATGTGTGATCATGACGCTGGGACCAAATAGCACGGAGTAAGTGATGCAGTTGATGTGGCTACCATCTCATCCATTGCTCATCTCTCTCTCTTGCAGCGGCTTTGATTATCGTCCCTTTGTGCTGAACTGGTGCATGAGCCTCAAGTTCATCGATGGTTACGTTGTGGATCCCATCGAGAGCTTGAAAGCCGAATGGTTGTATAGCCAGGGACGTGGACGACAGTTTCGCGTTGGCGAGCAGACCGCGCTAACGAAATACTTGAGCTCCGCCTGCCCGCTGGTGGGCAAACCGCTGGAGAATGAAAACGATCGCAAGCTACGTTTGATACTCAGCAAGGCGCAGCATCATCAGCGACAGCTGCAGGAGGAGATAATGGACAATGCTAACAGTTCGGCCAGCACGTCGCCGTCGTCGCATCGCAAGAAGCCCACAAGTCGCATACAGTCGCCGCGCTGTACGTAACACATACATCCAATCTCTTTTTAGTATTTCCTGCTTAACTCTTTCCGATTTGATTTAGTTTCACGCCTGAGCGGACGGCAGGGTTCGCCGGAATCTATGATCAACAGTTATCATGGCAACAGCAGCAACAATAGCATCAGCAGCGACAATGGCGTGGTCAACCATGCGCTGCAGATGAGCACATCGCTGATTGAGAACATCAAGAACGACGGCGATGGCTTCTCGCTGGCCAGCCTCTCGGGGCTGTCCAGCAGCGTGACCACCAAGACCTACAACTCCACGGAGTCAACACCTCGCAACATAACGCCAAATCCCTACAACGGTAAGCTGAAGATGCGCTCTCTGCAGCTTTGAATTCTATTGATTCTATTGATTGTTGTTCCCTCCTCTTCGCAGAACAAACTTTCATTGGACAAACGCCGTCGGGCGGCCCCTTGGCTGCTGCCTCCAAAATGGTGCCTGTGCCGGAGACGTTGATGAGTCCCGATGTTTGTCCCGCCGCTGCTGCCCAACGCATGACCGTGACGACGGCACTGAATGCGGCGCAGCTACACAAATCCAAAGGCAACAAGAACAAAGGTAGCCTTGTCTCGATCCGTCGATTCAACAAGTTTGATTTGTCAAAATTTGAAATGTTTATGTTTATCTCTTTCTAATTCGTTTTCGTTGTAGACAACAAGTTGAATTTACCACGTGTGCGTAGCCCACAATTGCGACGCATGCAGAGCCCTACAAGCAGTCCGCGCAAGACGCAGGAGAAGATACAGGCGGTGCAGCCGACAATGCACGGCATGAGCAGCACAACAGATGGCGGCAGCGGCGGCGGTTTTAGTACCGATGATGATGGCGAGCAGATTAACATTGAGAAGCTGAGGACCATCAGGAAAATGGCTGCACAGCGGGCACAGCAGCAACAGCAGCAGCAGCTGGAGAACAACAATCTCAATTGCACAGATCGCCTGATAGAGCACGTGACTGAATCCTCGGCGGTGACCATACAGAAGATGTGGCGTGGCTATCATACGCGCAAGAAAACCAAGGACATTGCCGAGAAGCTGCAGAAGCAGCGCACGCATGAGTACATTGAGTAAGTGCATCGGGTATCAGCTCAATCAAATCAAGATTAGATATAATTTTCATTTCTACTTCTCCGACAGTAAACTGAACAAGGACATGATGCTGACCAAGGCGCAGCTGCAGAACGAGCGCAAGATTCAACAGCTGCAGATGCAGGCCATCAATGCGCTGTGGAAGAAGGTGTCCACCATGCAGACGCAGGATTCGCGTGCTGGCAGCGAGCAGGGCACATCGGCAGACGAAGCGATTGGCTCCAGCGATGCGACTCAGGCACCGGGACAAGGGCAATTGTGCCTCGATCAGAACTCTACCGCTGTGGTCAATGATCTGGCCAAGCGTTGCACAATGCTGACAGATCAGGTGCAACAGCTGCAGAGCTCCATTGGCACCATTGTCAACTGCCTGACCATGGTGTGCAATTTGCCACAGGATGCACTGAAGAAGCAAATCAATTGCACGGATCCGAATGAATCCGATGGCAGCAATGCAGAGCTACGCGACAGCAGCGCCACGCAAACGGATCTGATTGCTGTGCACACACCGCAGCTGGAGGACCTAAGTAATTTTCCCTTTACCAAGCCCAGGCCATCGACGCTGGCACTGGAATCCAAGCACGATGCACTTGACACGCCCAAAATGCAAATAGAGCAGCAGCTGCTCGCCGAGGCTGCGCCGGATGAGCTGAAGGAGAACCACGAGTTGTGCGAGGCAGTGGAGGAACCGCAGTAAAATCGGGCACTCAAAAACGCTTTCAAAGAGATCTCAGCGCGCGCATTATATATTCTTTTAAGCTTTTGTGGCTTTTCGCAAGCATTTTGGTTCCAACAGGAGCAGGAGCAGCAACAACAATTTACGTGGTTCTCTTTCTTTGCTTTAATGTGTATGCGTAGTGAAAAAGACACAATTTTTTTGTTACAATTGAAAAGGAAAAGAATTCGTTATAAAATATACATAGCTTAACTTTTGTAATGCACAATCCAAATGCTCACGGCCAACTCAGTCTTCTTCATCCGTATCGTCGTCGTCATCTTCTGTGTCTGTCTCGTTGTCCTGCGTGTTCACCGGGCGATTTGTGTTGGGAGGCAGCGAATCATCTGAGTCGCTGTTGGAATCATCTGAATTGCCTGCATTGCTTGGCGTCGTCGTCGTCGTCGCCGTCTTGCTCTTGGCAAAGCGTTCTGGCCATATGCCTGCTTTGGTATACTCTTTTATGTGCTCTGGCGTTAGGATTTTGCATATTTCCGCCTTCACCTTGTCACCTTCCTCGATGGGTTCCACAAGTATGAAATCGCCGCGTTTTACCCAAACATTCTTGCGAAACTTGTTGGGCATTGAGACTGCAATGGAACATGGCAATTAGTTGGTTAAGGCATTGCAACACCCGCTCGAGCTCACCCAGAAATTTCTCCGCTTCCTCAGCTGCCGCTTCGACCTCGTGCAGATTGTTGCCGCGACTGCTGACCACACGCACGATCTGCTGCTGCTCGCCGGGCAGCGAGTAATCATCCTCCATCATCTCCTTGAGCACATGCTTGCGCCGCGTTGTATTCGGATGTGACATTCTTTATTTGTGTCGAATTATTATTGTTGTTTATGTTTGTTGTGCTACGGCGCGCCAGTTTGGTAGCCACTTGCTTGTTTACTTGGATAATCGATAACGTGTGGCGGTCGGTCGATAGTTGGCAGCAGTGCTGCTGATTGGCTATTTTCTCGTCAAATTTAGCTTTTTTTGAAGGCATAAACAAGTTAAAAAGCGGAAATTCTAAATTTGGAGCTGGATTTTTATGTTTTTTTTTCCTTATTGCCAAAATGTACCATAAAAATGACCCAAAATGTAAATTTGTTTTAGATATTTCTTTAGAAAAATAGCTTTTTTTCTATTAAAATTGATTTTGGCTTTTATTTTGCTTAGCGCTCCGTCAAGAACAGCTTTATTTTATTCAGAATGACAGCACTGGTGAGCGAAAGCAGCTGCTGGCAGTGTTGCAAAATGGTGCAAGTGAGTATTTTTGGTATATTTTCAATTTTCAAGCGTTTCGAAATGAAAATAATAAATAATGCGAGGATTTTCTTTGAGTTTTATTAATGTTAAGCTTAAACGAAAAAGACTAAAGCAAATTTCGACTAACAACTAGTTTTGGCTGCGCCGCAGCATCATGCGCTCCTTGTACGACAGTCGTTTCGGCTGCGCATTGGCGCAAACCTTAAGGCGATTCTCCGCCTGTGCATGTTTCTTCATGTTTTTCATTTTACTGCAAACCGGTAAGAAAAGGTAACATTAGTAAGTACAAAGACATACAAAGATTGTTATTGTTAATTGTGCTTACAATTCGTTTTCCAGCATAGCGATTTCCTTCTTCCAAATGTCCTTAAAGTCGTTGGTGAAATTTGTCCAATAACCGAAGAACTGATCGGGCGTGCACTGAGTCAGCGTGAGGGTGCATCCCTTGGGTGAGAAGTGATAGAAGCGCATAGTCTCCTGAAAGAGTTCGCGACACTCGTTGAGCAGTTGATGCAACTTGGCCACAGATTTGTCTGCATTTGCGGTGAACTCTTCGATCTTCGACTTGAACGGCTCCTGGTGGTCACTGGAGGCGCTAAGCACCAGCGCCGTTGTCTGCTTACAGGCTGCAAGAAGGGGAAGAGTATAAGCAACGGGGTGTAGGGTGTATTTCCAGTTCAACTCACCTGTCAATTTCTTTTGCAGCTCATTGATCTGATGCTGCACATCATCGAAATCCAATTGGGCCGCGCGTTCCACCTCTGGCGGCTCTGGTATGGGCAACGTCATGTTGAACGGACTTAGGACCTCTTTGCGTCGCTGTGCAATGTACGTGCGCACAATGAAGTGCAGCAGTGTGGTGTGCGACTCCTTGGACTTGACATCCTTCAGTTTACCCAATATGTCCAGATTGAAACCATCGGCCTGGCCACGCTGTCGATTGCCACCGTTCATGTAGTTGCCCAGCGTCAAAATGATGGAGAAGACCAGCTTGAGATCCTCGCTCTCCATCAGTTGCTGCGACAGCTGCGATACTGTCTCCAGTTTACGCACCAGCAGCGTCACCGACTCCTCAAACTCAGCCTGAAAGACAATGCACGAGATGCGTTCACTGGCCATAGAGATTAGGGATATATCTCGCAGAAATTGCTCAGGATAATCGAGTGGAATGTCTCCGCCGTCGGCCTCCTTGATGCGCTGCAATTCCTCATCGGTGGCGCGTATATGACTGATCTGTTGCAGCGTCTCTAGGCTTATCACTGACGTGTCCACATGATAGATGGCATGCTCTATTTCACTGGACGGCATGTGTAGACTGCGAGCAAAGATGCCCACATTGCGTGATCTCTTCGGATCGAGCACCTTGATGGACTTGTCTCGCTTGGGCTTCAGTTCCTTCGGTTTGCTAACCGGTGCGATGGCTTGGCGCGAGAAAAGCTCAGTGAATTCATCGATATTATCCAGCGGCGTCTCATCAATCTCTGTCCAGATCTCCTTGGTTGCAGGCACAGCAACTGGAACTGGCACTGCGGGCACAACACTTGTCGCTGAAGCCGTTGTTGTTGCTGTTGCTGCTGATGCTCCTGCTGCCACCGCTGGCGTCTCTTCCGGCGAGCTGCCGCTATTATCCGTGCTGTCTGTGGAATTGGCTACCGATGGAGGACGTGGTACCGGCGGCACATTGGTCACAATACGTGTCCAGTAGAGCGGACGCATTGGCTTGGGCGGATTGACGGCGCTTTTGCGTTGTACTGCAAGGAGGATAAAAATGGAGCAAGTGAGTCAGGAGCAGGAGAGGAGCACATTTCCCTACTTACCACTTGTGCGATGAAACCAGTTACCCTCCGCAGGATCTGGCAGCGGCGCGGGCGAGAGCAGCGTATCTGACTTGGCTGTGTTATTTAGTGGCGGCGGTGGAGGTGGCACATTGCCACCGCCTGCTGCAAGTCCCAGTGGTGGCAGCGGCGGCGGTGGCGGCGTGGTACCATTTCCTGCTAATGCTGATGGAGGCGGCGGCGGTGGTGGCGGCGGAGGCGGTGGTCCTGCATCACCAAATGCTTGTGGCGCCGCTGGAGGAGGTGGCGGCGGCGGTGGTGGTGGAGGCGGTGCAGCTGCCACTGCACCATTGTTCTGCAGCTGCTGCTGCACTGGCTCCTCCGCCCCACGGGCACACTGTTCGCATTGGGAGCTTAAAGGTTCCGCATCCGTTTGACAACCAGCATCCGCATAGGTTTTGCTGCCCACCTCCTCCACCGGCTTGTTGCACTCGTAGATGGTTGTCTCGCTGCCATTGAGCAGCTCGTTGAGATTGATGCAACGTTTCGATGGACGTCTTGGTGGCTCATCTACGCTGCTAAGCAGCTCATTGACCACCGCATGCACCTCGGCGAGCGTGGCGCAGTTAAGCAAACGCTTGCGCAGCACCTGCTGCAGCACCTTCTGTCCATCTTGTGCTTGCGAGGCGGCCACACCAGCTCCAGTTGCAGCTCCAGTACCTGCGGCATTTGCGGCCACCAGTTCCAGTTGTGTACGTGTGCCTGCCGGTGTGCTGGAGAACGGCCAGGCGGCCACTTTGTCCAGCTTGCCAGGTGTCAGCGGCAACGATGTTGTTGGCTGCTCTGTGTGCGTCCATTGGTACATCTCATAGGGCTGCAGGAGGAGGAGGAGGAGAAAAGAAGATGGAGAAGGTTAAAGCTGAATTGGATAAACCTGCATTAGCCCCATTGACTTCTAATTGCAGCTGGAGTGCATCATTGTCGTCGTCGTCATTCCCACTCGACAAAGCTTAAAAGCCATTCGCTGCCAGCCTCCCCTGACAATGCACTACGACTCCCAACCCCTTCCAACCCTCGTGGCAACTCTGTGGGGAATATGTTGACAGGTTGCAAAGAGAGAAGCATTTGCACTTGGTTCAGTTAGCTATGAGGTGAGCTTTAGCTACCAATATTTTCCTAGCTTTAAACATGTTCGAAATAGATAGGGAGGACCAGGAATGTTCTCTGTTTGCTTAGTCTGCTGAAAACCCTTGGAAGGAAAACCCCAATATTGTTGGTAACATGATTAGCAAAAAGAAATAGAATATCTCTTTTACTTATTGTACTTCGCGGGCTTTAAAGAAACCCTAGGAATATGAAATGAAGATATTAACTTAGATTTGCAAAATTGTTTACATTAACCTATAGAAAACCCGTTATATAACAATAGCTGACTAGTTTACTCAAGTGTATGTCAAGTTGGAGAAACCCCAGAAAAGAAGGATCTTCAACAGAATTTTCGCTATCGTCCCATTTGAAATAACTTAAGAATAGTACAACTGTAGCAAACGAGTTCCCCATAGGGTATTCCTAGCTCGACTTAAGGAAACCCCAAGGAAATACAGATTTTAACTAGGATTCCCAGCATATTCCTACTTGGAAGTAACCTAAGTCTTTAATCTACTAAAGCTAATCAGTTTTCTTAAATCTATTTCAAGTTGGACCTTAGGAAACCCCAGAAAAATGAAGATTTAACCAGACTTTTCCAAATTTGCCCACTTGCAAAAACCCATACAAAACCCTTCAATAACCTAAGCTAGCAAGTTTCCTTTAGGGTATTCCTAGCTTCGACTTGCTCCTAAAGGGTTGTCATTTTATTTTTCTAGTTTTATTGTTGCACTTTTTTCTCTCCCTCCAAGTGCTTCACGTATTTGAATTTGCCAGGGGGATTAGCCAGGCTAAGAGGAGTTGGAGAGAAGACCTGGCAAAAGGATCAGAAGGGGGGAGGGGACGAAAGTGGGTTGGGTTGAATCACATGTGACAAGAGCATGCAAATTGCAGAGACTACGCCAAAGTGCAGACACTTGAGCAAATGGCGTTAAGTGCGATAACGCGCGAAACACGCCCCCAAACTAACATTTACGCCCACGCACGCACAGCACACACACTCGATGGTGTGTGCTGTTGCGGTTGATTTCAATTCGTCATGTCTCTCTCTCTCTCTCTCTCTCTTTCCTGCCCCAGTTGCCTTAACTCATCAACTCGAACTCGAACTGATTAGCGAGGTGTGTGAAAGGGTGTGAGGAGTGTTTGAAGGAGTGTAGGAGGGGTAGCTATGCTCGTGTTTGGCAGTGCAAAATGATGCAGCATAATTGAATTTCAAATTTGTAATTGCGTTTCGCACAGCTTGAAAAGAGACAAAGCATATTTATCATTGAATAGAGCGAGAAGGATAGAGGCGGCAAAATTTCGACACGACTAAAAAGAGAATTTAACAAGAGAAATTTCTATATTTTTTTAAAAGCATAGAACAATTAATGATTCAAAACGAACATAATTTTTTGCAATTGTTTTAAAAAGGAAATCCCGAAATCTGTTGAGAAAATCTGTGACGTTTTTGGGTAAGTTTGAAATGTATTCTATTGTGCGATAAAATATTCTTATTTTTATACCATTGCAGATTTTATATACCAACTTTGGCCAGAAGTTTGCAGCGCACCTTAGGAGACATCTCCGAACCTATAAAATATATACATATATTCCTAATCAGCATCAATAGGGGAGACGAACTAGCCATGTCCGTCTGTCTGTCCGTCTGTCTGTTGCAACGCAAACTAGTCTCTCAGTTTTAGAGCTATCTTGATGAAACTTGGTATACATGTTTCTTATTGCTGCACGCTGTAAATAAGTCGAAACGAGCCAGATCGAACCGATATATCGTATAGCTGCCATAGAACTTATCGGTCGAATTTTGTTCTTTGATATTTTTAAGATATCGCCATGAAATTTTCTCGATATATGTCTAAGTATGTCTTTTAATGCTGTAAAAATTTTATCGAAATTGGACCGATATATCGTATAGCTGCCATAGAACCTATCGGCCGACTTTAATCATTTTTCAAGATATCGCTGTGAAACTTTTCTGATGTATAGTTAATTACGTCCATTAAATGCTTTGGAAGTTTTATTAAAATCGGACAGATATATCGCTAACCTATCGGCCGATTTAATATGTGGAGTAACTGCATTGGTATAAAACCTTCGGTGGTCGAAGATAGCCTTTCTATCTTGTTTTGATAGGGATTTTCTTGAATTCGAAATTTTTAATATCTTCAGGGAAAGTCTAAGATTAAAGCCGTTTAAGTTTTGCACTTTTGAGATTAAAACTCGCTCAGCCTTTAAAGCTAGAAATTATAGACTTTTTAATTACAAAGCTTAGGTTTACGATTAAAACTAGCTAACACTTCCCAGCTAAGAAATATTCTTTAATTATAAGACTCCTTCCTATTCCTTCCTACCTAGATTTTCCTTAGCTACGCTTAGAACTGACTTAACCTTTCAAGTTTCAAATAGTACAGTCTCTTTCGACTTTTATCTATTATAACTCCCCCTAAATACACTCTCTAATCTCTACCCAGTTGTATACCCTGTACTTTGTACAAACTGCAACAAAAGTTTATCATTTTTTCAACATCTCCTACCCCCCTCTCCCCTCTGCTCCCCCTTGCTCTCTCTCCCCACTTCCCTCCTCTCGTGCCTGCTCTCAAACAAAAGAATCATAATAAACGCGCTGAACTTGCAGCAAAGTAATAAAAACGCACAAACTTTCAATGAGCTCGCTGCAACAACAGCAGGGGCAAGTCAAGAAAGAGAGAGAGAGAGAGAGTGGTCAGAGGGAGATAGCTAGCTAGCTGAGGTAAAGCTAAAACCGAAGCTGGCTTAAGCTTAGGCAACTGTTTCTGGCCTGTTGCCCAAAAACTTGATGACGCGCACATTGACAACGTACAGTGGGCATGGCAGCAAGGAGAGAGAGCGAGAGAGTGAGATAGCAACAGATAGAAAACGAAAAAGAGCGAGTGAGAAGACGTAGGAAATTTGTGATATCATAATCTGAAGAGCTCAAGTATCATCACATAGAAAATCACTTAACGCTCTTGTCTGCTCGTTTTTGGCGGCCCGCTCTCGCTCTCTCTCTGTCTCTCTCACTCTTTCACTGACTGACAGAACTTGCTCTTAGGGATTTGAGGTTAAGCTGCTGTGGCTAAAACTTTTGGCCTAAACTAATTTGGGCCCATAGACGACAATGACGATGACGAAGAGGAAGAGAAAGGAGCAGCGGCTGCTTGATTATTTGCAGGACGTTTGTAATGTCCAAATAACACTTAATATTCGCTTAAGGGGGGAGGGGGAGAAATAGAAGAAAGAGGGGAGTGAAAGAGGGAGGTTAGTAGGTCAGGCTAAACTTTGATTTTAGCTCATAGAAAAATTGAATGCGAAAATATAAAAATGTAATTAAAATAAAAATAAAAGGTACAATAAAAATAATTAAATAAATTAAACTTAATAAAATAAAGGACAAATAAAAATTAAAAATAAAGCTAAAATAAAATTACAAATAAAAAAAAATTAATAAAAATAATAAAATAAACTTAAGAAGAAAAATAAAACAAAAAAAAAAAAAAATAAAGTCAATTTAAAGGGAAAAGTAAAATACAAATAATATAATATAAAAATATAAGCACAAATAATATTAAAAATAAAAAACAATTAAAATAATAAAGTGAAAAAAATTAAAAAAAAAAAAAAAGTTTTAGCAAAATGAAACTAATGAACTAAATAAAATAGTTAGCATATTCACCATTAGAAGGAGACAAATAAAATAAAAAAAGGGAAAATTAAAATAAAATAAAAAAGGGAAAAATTAAAATTAAATAAAAAAGGGGACAAAACGTAAAACAACAAATAAAAACAACAAATAAAATCAACAAATAAAAAAAAAAATGAACCTAAATACTATAAGTAGGTAGTTAAGTATAAAGGGGAAAATTTTAAATAAAAAACAAGAAAAAAATATAAAAAATATAAGTAAAAATTAAAATAAATAAAATTTGTAGTAGGGCAATAAAAAATAAAAAAAAAAACAAAATCAAAAATAAAAGTAAAAACGCTAAAAATAAATAAAATAAAACTAACTAAAGTAAGCAGCTTATTAGGTGCAAGGGTCAAGCGCAGATGCTGCAGCTGCACTTGCCACGCCCACGCCAGCCTTGGGGCCGCCCGCCTCTTTCATAATTTAGCAGCAGCTGCGTTAGCTGAGAATTTGAGTTGACGGCAAAGTTTTAACAAGTTCTGACACTTGCAGGCTCGTCAGCAGGCCGCTCGGACACGTGGGAGTAGCACACGAGGCGGGCGAGGGAAGTGACACAACTACTGCAAGTGGCAGCAGGGAGGAAGTAAGGGGGAGGGTGAGGGGGTCGCGAGGGGGAGGCTAAAATAAAAGTGCATTGCGATTTTTGCCTGGCAATGGAATTGCTAATTTCCGGCACAACTTTGCGGTGCATTTTTGTAGTCAACTTGGCTGGAGAGGAGATGGGGCCGCTGGGCAGCTGGGCTGAGGCGACGCACTAGTAGTGGCTGCTCCAACTTGAGGCTTATCAATAGCTAATGACCGACGACGACGACGACGACGACGCAGTGCGCACTGGGCAAACTAAGTTACTGCCTGGCTCCATTTCCGGCAGCGCCGTGACAGCTTCCGCTCGATGACCAATTTCCCGTGTTGCCAAAGAGAGCGGGAGGGGGGAGGAGGGGGAGAGGTAGGGGAGTTCATTGAACTTACGCTAAATCCGGATAACGTGTCCTGTTCCCGCTGCGCATGAGAATGCGGATGCGTATGTGGCTGCGACTGCGACTGCGACTGCGACTGAGGCTGTGCCGGCTGCTGCTGCGGCGGCAACTGTTGCTGCTGCTGTGGATGCTCATTGGAGATCTGCTTGAGCACCCCGACATATTTGAGATTGTTGCAGAACTGCAGCACCATCGCGTTCAGCCATTCCGTGCCAGAGTTAATGCTGCAGTTGCTCTGCAGCGTTGAGATTAGCCACTTGATCAGCATTTGACCTGCAAGAGAGAGCGAAAGAGAGAGTGAGAGAGAGAGAGAGAGGGGAATGAGTAAGTAGCATAGGCAATTTAGTGGTGCGAGCAAACAAAAGTTTGCCCACAGCTGCGGCTCCTGCCTGATGAAGGAGAGGCAGCACACAATGATTTATGTGTGTGTGTGCGTAAGTCAAAAGAAATTTACTGAGCGAGAAAGACAGAGAGAGAGAGAGAGAGAAGGAGATGGAGCAGGAGAGGCAGGGACGTGTTGGCTACCAAAAACATTAGGCATAAATAAATTTAACTGTTGTTGAGCAGCAGAAGAAGAAGCAGCAGCGAAAAGAGGGAGAGAAAACACAAACAAGCAAAAGCAACTGCCAAAAGCACAACGAAGATAAGATACCCTACAGTCACTGTTGATGCTTTTCAATCACAATTCGACAGTTTTTACAGCAAAGATAAAAGTGAAATCGTATAAATGATATGTGCGAGCTTATATTGAATGATATCACAGTCTTACTACATATATTTTTGCCTGTGACACGTTAAAAATTTGATGATTGATAAGAAAAAGAGGGAAAAGAGAGTGACAATCTGAGTAAGACCTAAGAAATCTCAGCTGAGCTTGATAGATTGTAATGGAATTTGTTAATTTACGTTTTAAAGTTCTTAAGTTCTTGATAGTTCTTTGCAATGTAAACCTTTTACTCAAGGGTTAATTAAAAATATTAGAGATAAAAGAGCATTTTAATAACTTGGTTATGTTCTCATAGATGATATCATAGGCATGTTTTGATTGCATGGAAATTGTAAAAGATATTGCTGATATTAAGACGGTAAATTAGTCAAAATTGTTTCGGTTGAAGTAATAAGAAAAACCTAAGTAAATTTGGAAAAAAAACCAAAGAACTATTTGCAATATTATTATATAATTTATTATTTATAGTGTTGAAATGGAAAAGTTCTAGCTTATAGGGTTTATAGCTAAAGTACTTCAAAATTGGCCATAGCTTTTACAAAACAAACCTCTTAGGCAAGTTTTTAAATATTATTAAACTTACTAGAGCAATTGAGTAACTCTTGAATGTTCTAAAAGATGATGTCATGGACAAATTTATATTGTAAGGATATATTATTTTCGATAAATGGAATAACTATCACTGATAACGAAAGAGTTAGAAAAGCTACACTATATATATTGAAGAGTTAATTTTTATTAAATAACTAAAAACAAGAAAGAAAGGTTACCTTCGACACGTCGAAGGTTTTGATACCATTGCAGTTATTCCACACATTAAATCGGCCGATAGGTTAGCGATATATCTGTCCGATTTTTATAAAACTTGCATAGCATTTAATTGACATACTTAGACATATATCAGGAAAGTTTCACAGCGATATTTTGAAACATGATTAAATTCGACCGATAGGTTCTATGGCAGCTATACGATATATCGGTCCGAACTGCCTCGTTTCGACTTATTTACAGCGTGCAGCAATAAGAAATATGTATACCAAGTTTCATTAAGATAGCTCTAAAACTGAGAGGCTAGTTTGCGTTGCAACAGACAGACGGACAGACAGACGGACATGGCTAGTTGGACTCCCCTATTGATGCTGATTAAGAATATATGTATATACTTTATAGGGTCGGCAAACTTCTGGCTAAAATGAATATACCATCTGCAATGGTATAAATATTAAATAATTAAAAAAAAGCCAAGTAAACTTGGGAACAACCTAACCAAAACTTGGGATGTGGTAATAAAAGAAAAATGCAATATTATGTAACTTATAAAGCCCTGTCTCGAAGCTTATCAAAACTATAGCATATACTCATCTATTCCCACAACCCATTTGAACTACAATTCTTTCGCCCTCTCTCTTTCAACTTTCCACTACAACAACGTGAGCCCCCTGCACAAAACTCTCCACTTAGTGCGTATACCCTGTATGACGTATGTATAACTTACGCTGCCTTTCAGCGCGTGTCATCGGGGCGGTAGGCGTGGCCAGGGCCAGCTTGTCCAGCTGCGGGTCGTGTGGCGCGTGCGGGTCAAAGCGTAGGCTGACAATGAGCACGCTAATGCTGCGAGAGGTCGCAGCTGGAACGGCAGGGGGAGGAACGGGAGTGGGGCACGTGGTCGCAGCACGAACGGATGCTACGCACTCGAGTGCGACATCAGGTGGCCGCCGTGCCGCTGCCGCTGCTGCTGCGGCTTCTGTGGACGAGGTCGACGCGCTCGCTGCACGTTGCTGCCTGCCATCGATATTAGTTGTAGATAATGCGCCACAGATTCGGGGCATTTGAGTTCCGGCTGACGCCATATTAACGTGGAATAATCCTCGAGTTTAATTGGCACGTGTTGCTGCTGCAGCTGCTCCTTCTGCTCCTGCTGCTCCTGCTGCTGCTGCTGCTGCTGCGCGTGCCTGGCCAGCAGCGTGCACCACACGTTGCTCAGGCCGGAGGAGGATTTCATAATGTTTTTACGTATTTCCCGATTCCGATTTGTACTCGAGCGTAACGCGTTGTTGACTGAGTCTTCTTTTGCTTCACTTTACTTTGGCGCAATCAAAAATGTTTTTTTTGCTTTCTTATCAGAATTATCAGTTGAACACACACACACACACACACGCACACAGAGAGACATGCGACACAGCCAACTGCATTAGATCGATCCCCCCTCTTTGCAGCCCTAAACGACCTGGCAAGGTCGCTTCGCTGCTTATCAGTCACGGCCTGATAACAGGGGCAGAACTATCAAGTTGAGGGCTCTTTCTTCTCTATTTCCCTGTCTCTCTCTTTACCCCCCCTTCCACTTGAATCATGTGTCTAAATTTATAAAGAACGCCTCTGGTTATACTCTGATTTTCCACTCCAAAAGCAAAAAGATTCTCATCGCAAAAGTGCGTCACGTTGAAAGAGTCCAAGTTCGTTAATGGAACTGACTCATCTGCGTGTGAACCCGTTCTCTAATCTATATGATCCCAGATGATAATAATAGGGAAATCGTAACGCTTCGTTTACTTAGAAATTTCGTTGACTTTCGTCGGCAGAAATCAGTCAACTTTCTTTGTTTTTTCACTAAAATTTCTTTATACTAGACTGAAAATTTCTATAGATTTTTTTGTTAGGGGTTTTTGTTATGACTAATGAAGTCATCAGGAAATTATAAAATTATCATAGAACAAACATTTTTCTTCATCTTGAGATTTTGTTCAAAAGAATCTTAAGATGTCATAAGATTTTAAGTAAAATTTCTTTATAGACGAAATTTTCTTTTTTAGAGTTTTTTCTGATTTGATTAATATTTTTTTTTTTTTGGGTTGAAGTTTTAATTTTTTCTGAAATTATAAAATTTGTCAAGAATTTTTTTCCTTTTTTTAAAAATTTAATCTTGAGATCCCTGGTTTAATACGATTTTGAGAATTCACCTAGATTTCTAACATTATATCATCATATCCTTATAAAAAATTCTCAGATTTTTGGTTGAAGTAATTTTTTTCTAGATTTAAAGTCCAAATTCATTATGTATTTTAATTTTAATTTTTTTTTTTTAAATTTTCCACATTTTTTTCTAACTTTCCAAATTTTCACTCTTGTTTTTAATGGATATAAAAATAAAAAAAAATATATGTGTAAGAATAGAGTTTAAGAAATTTGTGCATTAAGAAACGATATATATCGCATCTACTTTTCATTTCCAAGCTACCATTCTATCATTAGTAACACACATACAAGCTATAATACCCCATATCAGTTTGATTGATATTTGCACCGTTAATCAATATAAACAATTAATGATAGCCTGACAACATTCGCTGCCTAATCTCAACTGTTCCATTTCGAGTGTTAGTCATTAGCGGGGCTTAAAATAAGTCGGCCAGTGTAACAGACATGGGGTAAATAACAGCTGACAACAACCGATTTAGGGTTTCACAAAGATAATGAAAGTGGAGAGTTGAAAGTACGAAAGAAGGAATAAGAAAGATAAGAGGTAGCACTGCGATGACTGAAGTTTGGTTAATGAATAGAAAGACTATTTGGAAATGAATGATGAATGAATATATATATTGACAAGGAGTTGATTTATAAATATAAAAGTAGTTAAAGAAATATTTTAAAGATAATAACTAGCAGTATTCTTTAAGATCTTATGCGATAACTCTACAAGTTCTATCCATTCTAAGGAAATAATCTTTTATATCGAAATCATCTTAAAGGTATAGTCTACAGTCTCTATATCTCACAGTCTTATGTCTATATATATAATAGTCTATGTCTATATATATAGTGCACATTATATATATTCATAATCTTCCCTTCGATATTTCTTAAAACCAATCCGTCCAGTCACAAAGTAACCCATTTGATTGCCCCACGAGGAATGCAATCAAAGAGCCATAAGTGAGCGATGTTTCGTGACGCATGTAGGGCCCTACGTAGCGCCCAATTCTGAGAGTACCCCCCGCGTAGCGCCCAATTCAGAGGAGAGTGCCCAACAACGCTCACATTATGCGCAGCGTAATCAGAGCTGATAAGAGGAGTTTCGCCATTGATAGGCGCGAAGTGTCGACCCCTTCCCTGGGTGTGTGTGTGTGTGTGATATGTAGGTTGGGATAGGTTTCATATAGGAAAGAGGAAGGGGGCGTGTCTGTGCGGAGCTCCACTATAAATGCCAACTTAGCCGCTTGTGCGTCGCCTTTGCTGCCTTTTGTTTTTGGGCAACTTTTGATGAAACAGCGCGAAACGTTGGCCAACAAATTTGCATAACTGCTTCGTTGCCTGACAAGTGGGCCCCCGTGGAGGGAAAAGTGGGGGGGGAGGGGCGTGGCTGCTGCCGGAATAGGAAGTGGTAGACGGAGGAAGGCGACGCCATGCTCAACGCGCGCTCGCCCTGCACGCATGCATGCGTTGCATTCATCAACGCCAGAAATGGATGCTGCTGCTGCTGCTGCTGACGCCAGCTGAGACGTCGACGTCGACGTCGGCATCGGCATCGTTGCCGGCAGCCAACACTTTCGCTCAAAACAAGAGACAACAAGGAAAACGCAGGGAAAACGACCAAAATGAAACGTTGGCCGAGCAAACTACATAACAGCTTGGCTACAGCAACAGCTCGACTTGTGTTATACCCTGTAATAACAAACGTTATTTGTTCGATTTGTATGGGCGGCAGTGGGCGTGGCTCAATTGCGTCTTGCCACAAAATTTGATAGCTCCACCTTATATAGTGTGCAAGATCTACGCGTTCATACAGACAATTCATGGAATTCATGTTATACTCACACAAAATTTTGGTTGTTGTCAACATTGAAATCGGTTTCTTCAAAACTTAAAATATTCTATAGAAATTTGAGCTTATTTACTGAAGAAGTTTTTGCAATTCCAAATTTACACAGCTCGCTGGAATTCTTTCTTCTCTTCTTCTCTTTCTGTCTCTGTGTTTCTTTATATATATATCTTCTTTTTTTTTTTTTGATCGATAATATTTTGTTAAAAATGCACACTAAATTTAGACTTTGTTTTAAAAACACACAACTCGTTAAAATTGAATTAAAAGTGAAGTAGGCTTTTCTCAAAAGCCAAGGGAGTTTTTTTTTCTCGTTTCACTTTGTATTGAAAAAAAAAAACACGTTAACAGCAACACATGTTTTCGTGTGTGTGTGTTTTTGTACGTGTTTGTGTGAGAACTGAGCACGAAAGTCGACATTTTGCTGTCAGTTTGCTGATGTGTTGACATTTTTGTGTGAAAATTTTCAATTTATGTTGAATTCTGAAAAAAGTTGTAAATGTATCTGCTTTGGAGCTAGCTTTATCTGAAATTTCAGCTTCGTAGCGCTGGTAGTTCCAGAGATCTGCAGGGAAGAGTTGGGAGAAGTAAAGGAAGCATAGGAAGGGAATGCATAGTAAGAGAGATAAGGAAAGGGTTTTCTTTTGCCATGAGTCGTGTATACCCGCCTTGGCGGGCATTGTAGGGTATGCCAAAAGCAGATCTCTTGTGGCTGTAAACTCGCTTATATCCGTCTACCAAAATATTGTTTCATTACGCGTTGCACAAACATTGTTCGCTTGCAGCTGAGGATGAGCCTGAGTCGAGGGGAGGAGCAGGGGAGAGCTTGGCGTGGAGTAAGAAGAACGGGAGGAAGTAGCTGAAGCAGGGAAAGTACGAGGAGCTCAGAGAAGCAGCTGCAGCAGGAGAAGTTGCAGAGGGGAAGCAGATGAAGCTGGTTGCGGTTACTCTCTTTGTAGCAAGTACGTGACGTTGTTGCTGGCCGGGGCATATAAATCAGATTTTGGCCAGTTGCTGCTGCCGCAGTCGCCGCAGTTGCCGCAGCCGCAGCAGTTGCAGTTGCAGTCGCTGTCAGCGTTGCCGACGCCGCCGCCGCCTGATGAAAAGTCGCGACAAAAAGCTGCAGCAGCTTTTGCCTTCGTGACTGCCACGAGAAGAATTGATGGCCACTTCAGACAGTGACAACAACAACGCTTGCAGCATGTGGCAAGTGCAGCAGGAGAGGTGGAGGAGCAGCTGAGGCTGCATGGCCGGCAAATTGCGTGTTCCGTGGATTTGGGATTTGCTGCCGTTGTTGTTGTTGTTGCTGCCGCCGGCGGCTTTTGTTATTGTTGTTTGCGCTGCGAGGCGTTAAAATGTTTGTTTGCATTAATTTGCAACAGACGTTGATGCCGCATCGCGTCTGGTCGCATCTCGTCTCGTTTTTGACACCCAATGGCTTTCACCAATTAGCGGTGCAGCCGACGCCGCCTGCTCCTGCCACGCCCACACACACACACACACACACACACACACACACGCGCGCAGCTTTCGAGTGGCGGCTAAAAAATATTGCGCCTAACTGGCCACAAAATTGGCGGCGCTTAGGCGAAAAGTTTTCGCCGCTTTGCCAAAGCTTGCGAAAAATAGTTTGGCAGCAGAAGGAGGAAGTAGGCGAAGAAGGAAGGAAGAAGGGGAGTGAAAGAAGACACAAATAATTTTCATAGTGGAATTTTAAGCGCAAAAATGCCACAAGTTTGCCAACGTACAGCAGTCTGTGCGTGTGTGTGTGTGTGTGCGCTGCGGTTGCTGTTGTGTGTGTGTGTGTGCGGCAGGCGCATTTTTGTGGCAAGTTTGTAAGCTCGCGAAAATACCAAAGACGCGACGCATCGATTTAAAGACGCCGCCCGCAAGTATGCAACACAAATTTTAACACACCCAGTGAGTGTGTGAGAGAGAAAGAGAGATGGGCAGAGAGCGAGCTAAACTTCCCACAGACAAAACTTTAATCTAATCACAGTCAGTCAGGAGGGAAGGAGGATGGAGGGAGGGGAGGGGGCAGCTGCTGCTCGTTGAGTTTTGGTAAGAATTTTTGAATTTGCATAGCGGTAATTTATAACTAGCTGTCATCTGCAGCAGCAGCAGCAGCAGCAGAGCAGAGAGTACCCAGTACCCCAGTTGCCTATGCCGAATACGGCAGACTTCTCGCACATTGCGCGAATGCCAGGCGGAAAATGAAGAGCGAGACAACTGCGTGGAGAAGGTGTCTATGAAAACTTTGAATTTAAAGGAAAATGTGTAATTTTAAAAAACATTTTCCTATCACAGTCTATTGTGAACTATATTGCAAGGCAACAACGGCGTAAATAGTTCAATAGAAGAAAGAGAGAGTTATCGATAACAAGCAAATGACAAACATATTTGAAATTAAAGCTCTGGGCAGCTCAAAACTCTTTAAAGTATACAATATTTCATAAGTTATGCATTGATAATTTATCGATAACAAAGTCTTTGCAGAATGAATTCTTTAGAGTTATCGATAATAAATGTATGGCAAACATAACTGCAATTTAAGCTTGGAAAGTTTAAAATTCTTTAGATAAAAAAATTGTTGTCAAGTCATATATCGATACTTTATCGATAACACAGTCTTTATAGGATGAATTTCTTAAATTTATCGATAAAAAATGTATGGCAAACATAACTGCAATTTAAGCTTGAAAAGTTTAAAATTCTTTAAATAATACAATTATTGTCAAGTCATATATCGATACTTTATCGATAACAAGGTGTTTTAGGCACGAAACGTTGAAATCCTATGTTGGATCTATCTAAAATAAAATATATTTCTAAAAACTATATCTACAGACATGTTTGCAAATTCTTAATTAATCGATAAAATTATCGATAGTTTTAAATATGTCAATTTCAAATTAAATTTCTTAAATCTTACAATATTATTCTTAAGTTTTCTTCCAAAGCGCATATTATTCTCGATATCTTATCGATAACAAAGTCGCAAGATTTAAAAGACGAAATCGGTTTTAGAAATCTATCTAAAAAATTACCATTTCACATATCAAATATGTAGGTGCCTAGAGCACAAGTCTAAGAGTTATTAAAAGTAATCGAACGAATTATCGATTGTGTCAAATATATCAAAGATTATGCTAGAAAACTCTACCTAAAACAATGCGATTCAAAGATAAACTTCGCACCGAACCAATTAAACAAAGAGCAAAACACAATCACAAAGAGAATCGACTAATTCCCCTTAAATAAGTTAACAAAGTTAGCGTAAAGTTAAGCTCAATTATCAACCCTGTAGCTCTACTAATATTTACCCGGCACCCAGTGCCAAGCATAGATGGCGCCACAAGCCACTGCACAGTGAGTGCCATAAGTAACTCAACGTTTGCCTAATGATTCACTCAAGTTGGCATTGTCTTTTGATTGGTTAACTGATTTGCAGGCGGCGGGAAAGAAGGCAAGCCAAGTAGACAAGGTAAGAAGTTGTCGAGGGCAGGAAGGGGAGGGGGAAGCGGGGGGTTAGGGGTACTACTAGCGGGGGAAAATGGGTGTAAACTAATTGTTAACTTTGGGCAAACACAGCGCGAGCGCGAGCGCGGGCAAGGCAATCAAACGTGGCGCCAATTTGCCAAGTTGAACGAATGAAGGCAAACAGAAATGCGCAAAAATCGCACGCTTCGAGTTGTATTTAAACCAGGTAAGGTAGGCCCCCCTTCCGACTTCCCCCCCTCCTCGTTATGCTTGACTGAAGTCGGCAAAAAGAATATTTTCGGTTAGACTTACCTTCGAACTTTTCGTATGCAGCGAAGCTTAACTTTTCCGGTACAAAAGATGAACCACGTCGCGACCCCGCACCGGTTCCAGCTCCAAGTCCAACTCCCTGTGTCGTCTGCTCCGTTGCCTCCTGTTTCTCCCGCTCCCGCTCCCGTTCCCGTTCCCGCTCCCTTTCCTTTTCTCTTTCCCGCTCCTCGCAAGCTGCCTGTGACTGAGCATTGTTGCTGCTGCAGCTGCCCGTCGAAGAGGATCTGTCGACCGAAAAACTGGCCACCTTTTTGAGCACATTGCTCGAGGCCAGCGAATTGGTGGGCGTGCCATAACCAGGCGGCGGTGCTACCAATGGCCCAGCATCATCCTCGGCCTCCTCGCCGTTTGGTCTTATCTCCGGCTCCTTCTCCTTCTCCAGCTGCTGCTGCTGCTGCGTCGCCTGAGATTGCACAGGTGTTTGAGATGATTTAAACGAAATTATAACAGTTGATTGCGTTTCCAGCGATGTCGACGACGCAGTCGGCGTCAAGCTTGGCGTGGGAGTTGTTCCAGTTACCGCTGCAAAGAATTCAAAATAAAACGAAGAACAAGTTGAGTGACGAGCAGGGTTGACTTAGTTTGGGGGAGGAGAGCTAAGACAGGATGTGGTGGCGGCTTATTCAAAGAGCGAGGTTGAGGTTGTGTTGGAGTAAGAACAGAAGCTAGGTTCTTATTAGAGATACTACAAAGGCTTCATATCATTGCAGTTGGTCAAAATATAAAACAGTTTTGGATTGCTTAAGATAGCAAAAGTTTTTCAGCGATATCTGGAAAAATGACAAAAATCGACCGATAGGTTCTATGGCAGCTATACGATATATCGGTCCGATCCGGCTCGTTCCAACTTATTAACAGCGTGCAGCAATAAGCAGCATGTATACCAAGTTTCATTAAGATAGCTCTAAAACTGAGAGACTATTTTGAGTTGCAACGGGCAGACGGACAGAAGGACAGACGGACAGATGAACATGACAAGTTCGACTCCCCTATTGATACTGATTTAGAATGAAGAGTGTAGTTGTATATTAAGAAACACACTTTAGGAAACATCTTCGACCTTTTACTAAGCACCTATAAAGGAGTTGAACAAGCCATGTCCGTCTGTCTGTCCGTCTGTCTGCAAAGCCAACTAGTCTCTCTCAAATAACGTATTATGTTTGTCTATGCAGCAAATTTTTGTGTATCTTTGGAATCTTTCTGGAATTACCTTATTTAAACCTTTGTTAGGTAAGTCTTTAATATTCTCTATTTTCTAAGAATTAACAGAGAATAAGTCTATAATATTCTATGCCACTCAATACCTATTGGTATGCCCCCATCTATGCTCCCAATGATCTGCGCATTTAATCAACAACCCCCCGTAAGAAGAAGGAAGTCAATCTTTGCAATCTTTAGCAAATTGTACAAGTATCTGGAGAGTCATCGGAAGCGAATGTATTATCGCTCTCTGCTAGAAACGCATTATTAAACGCTTTGAGCTGCGTCTTGGAGGGAGATTGGGAGGGGGAAGTAGGCAATATTTTGAGCTGTGCCTGGTGGCAGTTGAGCACACCCAGTGGAGCGCTTATCGCGACCATCATCATTGAGTCGGGTGCCCAGTCGAGGCACCGCCCACCCCCTACCATTTCAAGGACTGCTGACTGCTGACTGCGCCTGACTATGGCCTGTTCCCACGTGCATCATTCTATACAACATGATTTAATTAAAATTTAAAATTTCCTTCGTTGTTTTCTTTTTTTTTTTCGCTCTGTATTTTTGGCCAAGGACTTCGTTCACTCAGTGTGTACAATGGGGAATCGAACGCCGCCTGAGGGACACAGCCGGGAAGGGGAGGAGCAAAGGTAGCGGAGGGAGGGAGGCTGTTTCCGGCCAACATTTTGTAAACAATGAAGACGTGTTTGCAATTTTTAAGTTTTTACAAATGTTTTTTCGGCGTCGACCCGAAAAAACGAAGAGGAGAAGAGAAAAACCCATCGAGCCGTATTCGCTTTTGTTTGTCAGCGACGGACGGACGCGCAATTAGAAGGGAATTGGGGAGCAATTCCAGGAACAAAATGGGACTAAGGGGAAGGGGGTGTGTGCTTTATACGTATTTTGGGAGCTGGCAATTATATATTTAAAATATCATGTGAACCGGGCACGAGCCTTTGCATAAATGTGCCAATAATTACTTTGGGCCTGACTGTTTGACTTATTTTTTTGTACCAACAAAATACCCTGTAAAATAGGAGAGCAAGATTTACAGTAGGGTGTGTGTCATAGTTAAGACAAATAAAATACAATTTTTTACTAAAATTAAAACTAATTTTCCTAAAAAATAAAAATAAATTTTACTATACTCAAACTTAATTTCCCTTTCAACTAGAAAATATATTCTACAGTTTTCTTGTATCAAAGATATATTATAATCCTTACTACATATATGCGAAATTTCATAGGAATCGCACAACAAATAAGTGAGTTATATACAGAGTATGCTCTAGTCTCACACCTCCCTCATAATATTTCTACTTATTTTCTTGTCGCCTTCTCTTGTTTTGGGCACACTGATCGGATCACTTGCAAAAACAATAAACTGAGGGGGGGGGGAGTAACGTGAAAGGGGAGAGCAACCCAAAGGCAGCGACACGAGTTAATTAAAAAACTTGGAGCAAATTTTTCGAATACCCTCAAGTCAACGGGTTGACTGTAAGAAGTAGAAAACGGGAGCAGGAAGAAGGAGTGCAGAGAAGCAAGCGAAATGGGCGAATCGTGTCTTGTGTTTTTTCGTCAGTTCATAATGCACGTAGTACATAAAGTTTCATTTGATTGGGGAAATTCTTATTAGAAGTTGTAATTAAAATAGAATGGAACGTAAATGTAATTGAATTTGCAGTGCTACGGGACACTTGATTGACATACAAAAATCGGGTGTAAAAGCAGAACACAAGCAAATAATAATTGGTAGATAAAAAACTGTGAAATTAAATAAATTGATTGTCAATTTATCTACTCATTTATCTATCTATGAATTTATTTATTTATCTATTAAGAATCGTTCTTTTAACCTATCTTTTTATTAACCTATAAGTTAATTTATAGAGCCATGTATCTTTCTCTTATCTATCTTTATCTTTCTTTTTATCTATATATCTACCAATCTTTACATCCATCAATTTATGTATATTTTACATATCTATCTATCAATTTAAAATTATATCTACCTTTCTCTTTATATTTATCTATCTATCTATCCCTCCATCTCTTCACCTCTTCTTCTATCTATTCATCTACCCATTTATCATTCTATTGCTCTATTTATCTATCCATCTATCCATCTATCTATGTATCTATTTCTCTATCCATCTATCCACCTATTCATCTTTCCATCTATCCATCTATCCATTTATCCAACTATCCATCTATCCATCTATCCATCTATTCATCTATCATTATATCCATCTATCCATCTATCTATCCATCTATCTATCCATCTATCTATCTATCCATCTATACATCTATCCATCTATTCATCTATCATTATATCCATCTATCCATCTATCTATCCATCTATCTATCCATCTATCTATCTATCCATCTATACATCTATCTATCTATCCATCTCTCCATCTATATATCTATTTATATTTCTATCTATCGATCTTTCTATCTATCTATCTATTAATCTATCAATCTATATAGACTTATTTATCTATTCATGTAATTCATATAATATTTCTGATCTTTATATAAACTTTAAAATGTAGATACCCTTAAAATTTGTTGTTTTCAATTCTTACAATTCAATTTCCTTAAATTTACCCTATACTTTTAATGTTCTTAGCAGAAGCTTCATCTTCAACTATTTCTGATTGGTTTAAAATTCCCAACAGGACTTACGAAAAAAAGTTTTCTTATTTCTCTCTACGCTTTGAATAGTGAAGTTGCTGTTCTCGAGGTACTTGTGAAGGACCCGAGCCTGAGGACCAGTTCAATTATCTGTGTGGCGCCCTCTAGGGAAGGAGTAGGGGGGAGAGAGACACATACATAGATGGGCTAAGGCACTCAAACCTTACAGTTTGACAAGCACTTCGCTTCGATTCGAGTCTGTTTACCTTTGAAATTGGCAACAAAAAAAAAAAGGACGAGGCTTTTAGTTTTCTTCTTCACCTCTGCCCCTCTCCCTCTTTGCGTCTTCCTCCCCCTCTCTCTCTCTCCCTGTCTCATGCTTTTTTCGCTGTTATTTTCGGACACAAGGGCCACACACTTGAGCATACACATGGCTTCAAGTGGCGGCAAACAGAGCAAAGCAGGCAGGAAGAAGGGAAAAAGGAAGGGGAAGAAGGGGGCGGGGCAGAAGATTGAGTTTTGTTCCGCGCGGCGCGTTTTCGTTTATTTGCGCTCGGCCAAGTGGGAATTTGAATAATTCCCGAATTCTGCCAAAAGGCACAGCCCCAGCCACCCACGCACCCAGCACATCCTCTCTACCTACCCCTCCCACCACCCCGACTGGACCACTCGACCAATCCCTAATGCGTTTGTAATGGGGGCCAAGAAGGAATGTGAAATGAGCAAACAAATGCGTGAACCTGCTGTCCAAAAAGGACATGAGCAACTCACCTGCTCCAGCTGTCGCTGCTCCTCCTGCTCCTCCCCCAGCTCCTGCTGCTCCAGCCTCTGCGGATGTGGCTTGGTTGACGGCAGCGCTGAAACGCGACGACAGATTCTGCAGCTCCACCTTCTTCGCCTTGGCAATGTTGAACAGTTCCCCCCCATTGCCCAGGGGCGAATCAAGGCGTGGCGTTGTCACTGCCACCGTGACGCCAGCTGCGCCGCCGCCGCCGCCGCCTCCGCTGCTGCTGCTGCTGCCGCTGGCCGCAGTTGTTGGCGTTGCAGCTGACTTTGCTGCCGCTGTTGCTGCCACCGCTGCTGGTGTTGGCGTTGTGGGCATTGCCACCGCTAGAGGCGACTCCATGCAGTTGTTATTGTTGTTGTTGCTGTTGTTATTGTTGTTGCCACTGCCAATGAAATTGTTGTTGTTGTTGCTGTTGCTGTTGCTGGCATTGCCCAGCACCTGTGCCAGCTTCTTGCCCAATTGCAGCGCCATTCTCTCATCCGGTGAACTCTCCGGCGTGATTAGCGAATCCTCCCCGCCTTCCTTGTGTGGATGAAGCTTGTGCAGCTTATCTGCCTGCGCCGGCTCCAGCAGCTGCTGCACACGCTCATTGGCAATGCTCAGGTACGAGATGGGACTGAGGCTCAGGCAGGCGATCTTATCGGATCGACAGCGTCGCTGTAGCTCCAGAAAATACTTTTTATTCAAGTCTGAAGAGGGATATGAGGGAAGGAAAGTTGAGATTAGTAAGGATAGTAATAGCTGCAGGTTAGTTAAGATATTATGGATTGAGCCCGAAGATCATCAAGTAGCACATTTAGAGGAATTTAGATAGATTAATGGATATCTAAATCATATACCCTGTCTTTATGTAAACCTTTTTGATTAATCTAGAAATCTAGCTCTTTCAAATATATATATATTTTATAGATAAATTCTGACGCTATAAAGATGAAATTATGTTCCCTATATATCATATCATATAGTACATAATATTCTGAAGAATTTTCATTAATCCATTATCACATGTTGTGCTGAAAACAAACGTTTAATGAATCTAAATTAGCTCTATAAAAATCTTGGCATTTTTTATACCCTTACAGAGTGTATACTAATTTCTGCTAGGAGTTTGCAACACTTCTTGGGGGACATCTCCGACCCTATAAATTATACGATCGTTTATGTATATACTTAATCGGCATCAATAGGCAAGTCGAATTTGTCATGTCCGTCTGTCTGTTCTTCCATCTGTCCGTCCGTCCGCCTGTCCGTCTGCCTTCTGTCCGTCTGTCCTTCTGTCCGTCCGTTTGTTGCAACGCAAAATAGTCTCTCAGTTTTAGAGCTATCTTGATGAAACTTGGTATACATGTTTCTTATTGCTTTACGCTGTACATAAGTCGGAACGAGTCGGATTGGACCGATATATCGTATAACTGCCATAGAACCTATCGGTCGAATTTTGCTATTTTTCAAGATATTGCTATGAAACTTTCTCGATATATGTCTAAGTACGCCCTTTAAATTCTTCCAAAGTCTGATCGAAATTGGACCGATATATCGTATAGCTGTCATAGAACCTATCGGTCAAATTTTGTTATTTGTTAAGATTTTGCTATGAAACTATTCCGATATATGTCTTAGTATGCCCTTTAAAGGCTGTCAAAGTTTGATCGAAATTATACCGATACATCGTATAGCTGTCATAGAACCTATCGGCCGACCTTAATCATTCATTTTTCAAGATATCGCTGTGAAACTTTCCTGATATATATCTATTTATGTCCATTAAATGCTATGCAAGTTTTATTAAAATCGGACAGATAAATTGTTAAGTTGCGATAGAACCTATCGACCGATTGGAGTAACTGCAATTGTAGCCTTTCATTCTTGTTTTCTTTTTGTTTCTAAAATATCTTTTATCTATTATCTTTTTGCCTATTTAGTTATGTTTAGATATTCGTAAGTACTGCCAAGACTTCTTCTAGCTATATGTATATTCGATATATTTCTCTACTTCATGAGTAAGAAGCCAATTCACACAGCCCGAAATAAAGTCGCAAAGCCTGTGCCAAGCATCATCACAAAAATTCGCGATGCGAAACACATGTGTTTATAGTATGTAAAACTACTACGTATGTATGTATGTATGTGTATAAAGGGGGGTATCCATCTGTACGTATCGATATGTATCGTTTTGCGTGTCTTCAACGATCGAAGAAGTTACCGAAGAGTGAGTCGGAATCGTAGCTGGCCGTCGAGGGCGAAGTTGTGGAGCAAATGGAGGAGAGTGTGTGTGTGGGAGATTGTGTGCGTGTGCGTTGCTTCTCAGTCAGCGTGACGTTCGATGCGTGGCAGCCGACGACGCTGCAGTCGCTGCTGCAGTTGTGATACTCAGCAGAGTCGCTGGTGTAGTCCAGGCTGACGACATCATCTGGCAGCAAGTAGTGTAGGACAGAAAGAGAAAGAGAGAGAGAGAGAGCAGTAGACTCCACTGTGAGCTAAGTGCTTAAAAATGCCCATGCGAAAAATAGAAAAAAACGAAATAGAAGAAAAAAAAAATGGGGAAAAAAAGCAATTTTGATTTATTGCTGTCGATTTCATTCAGAAAAACGCGACATGTGTAAAATTAAATAATTAAAATGAAAAAAGTAAATAAAAACAAAGCGCCACTGGAAGGCGGCAAGAGAGCCAGAGAGCGCAGCGCAGCGTGAGAGAGCGCGAGCGAACGAACTTAAGCCAAGCCGCAGACGAACTCACGTGCGCTCTCTCTGCCGCTCTCTGCCTCTCTCTTGCTGGAAATGACCAAACAAAAGGTAAACCGTAAACTGAAAACTGAAACCGAAAAGCAAAACGCAAAATTATGAAAATCCATATGGAAAATGAACCCAAAAAGGGAAAGGTTGAAAACACACACACACACACACACGCAATGACGAAAAACGAAAGAAAAGCCAAATAAAAACAAAACGAAAGGCAAACTTGAAACTGGTTTGGTTATGGCTCAGCTGACATGGGGGCGAAGGGAAAGGGCAAGAGAGGCAGAGGCAGAGGGAAGGAGGGACAGCGCGTCGTCACTCTTTTCCGCCGTTGTTCTTTATTGTCTCATTTCACGCAAACAAATTGTTTAATTCCTCTGTTTGGCAATTAAAAGCAAATTGGAAGCAAAACAAAGACAACGCGAAGCAAGCGAAAGAAAGAAAGGTAGAGCGAGAGAGAGAGAGAGAGAGAGCACTTTTTCAACACCTTTTATTGACTTTCGCCTTATTTGCGTCTGTGTTTATCCACTCGCTCGCTTTATCGCTAGTTTTGTTGAATTTTCTTTTTGGTAGAACCAACTTAATTCTTGCCACAACTTTTCACTTTTTCATACACAAAAAAAATTTTTTTTTTTTTTTCAATTAGCCGCTGCGACGTCGACAGCGACGGCGACGACGGCGTCTCGAAACGATCTGCGCGGAGTCAAGTGCGAAGCGTAACTAACAACAACAAGCGCAACTGGTTTGCGCCGCGTCGCAGAGCGCAGCCTGGAAGCTAAGCTGTCAGAGAGCAAAGCCAATGAGAGAGGAGAGAGCGAACATGCATGTGGGAGCATAGTAGTTGCTTGGCCCTGCTGGCATTGTTGTTGGCGGCTTTAAGTCGCGAGACTGCAAACAGCGCCAAGCGGTTTGTTTTGGTACTAAAGAGAGAGGAGAGAGCGAACATGCATGTGGGAGCATAGTTGCTTGGCCCTGCAGACGTTGTTGTTGTTGTTGGCGGCTTTAGGACGCGAGTTTGCGAACAGCGCCAAGCGGTTTGTTTTGGTACTAAAGTTCGTTTGCAAGAGCGGCGCAAGTTTCGAACTGCATTTCGATTGGTAACAACAAACGAGGTGTGTTTCGATAGGCACGCATTAGAACGATAAGGCAGTAGTTGTGGCGATAATAATTAGAGATGGCGAATTAGCTGCACCAAATGTTTCAAGTTTTTAAATTAGCTAGTTATTTCATGAAACTTGAGAATAAAAAGGGAATTTTGAGAATTCATATGAATAAATTATTAATAATATTTATATACAGAGTAAATATATTTTTAATTTCGAGAGAAACAAATTCTTTTAGCTGGAAAAGCAAACTTAAATTTCTTCATACTTTCAGGCGGTTTTTAAAAAGCTAAAGTTCTTAACTCATGTTTTTAGCTTTCTAGCCACATTTTGCATACTTTGAGGTGCAAAAAGAAATGCTATATAACTCGAAATTGCCAGCCAGTATGCAAAAACCGCTAAACGTGCCGCTAAACAAAATACGAAACATGGCGAAATGGATGTCGAAATTGAATACTGGAACACAACGCAACACAAACAATTAATGCGATATTATAACAAATTGTAAACAACATTAAACAGTTGTTATAGAACTAACTACAGCATAACGAGCGAGATGCAGCATGTGTTGAGCGAGAGAGAGAGAGAGAGGGGACCGTATGCGACTGAAGTGTTGGAAGTTTACAACTTTACACAAAAATGTACAAGCAAAACTATTAAAACTAATTGCCATAAATATTAGCGGCCCGCCACGTGCCATGCTAAACTTTTTCCTGCCCAACTGTGGAGCGAGCGAGACAGACAGAGTGGGGGCGGGAGAGAGAGAGGGGGGCTGTGCGCGGGTGTAGTCGCTTAATTGAGCACGTTGTTGGTTGCAACTAAAACGAAACTCGACGAACAGCCGCGACCGCTGGATACCCTACACCCCCACCCGCCCCCTTAGCTTGCTTCTCCGCCTCCTTTCACACTGTTTTTTATGCTCGCAAATGGAGGTCGCCGCGTTTTGCTTATGCTCCACATGAATTATGAATTTCAGCATTGAAAGAGGCCCGAATGTGAGCATGAATTGGTTGTATGCTGGTGGGGGGGCGTGGCAAACGCCCCACGCACCCTACCCACTATCTTTCACGCGCGCGCTCGCACTGAAAGGGAATTTTTGATAGGAGCCTCGCTCGCGCGCGCCTTGGCACGTTTAGGATTTTTCGTTGATTTGATTTTGGACTTTGGACCCGCTGCACTGACTGACTGACTGGCAGCAGCAGCAGGCGCGGCAAACCCTGCAGCCGCCTTTGAATTGCTTTTTGATATGCCCCGCCCCCCTGGTTTCTTTTTTTTTCTGGTGCGCCTTCCTCTTTCATTTGCTGCTGCCGCTGCGGCATGCTGCGCCTTCGTGCGCCTTCTTTGTAAACAGCGAAAGCAGCACAAAACGCTCGCTGAGTTATTTCGGCGTCAATGCGAAAGGCACTTCCCCGATTGGGGGTCCAACGCATTGGGGAAGAGGTTGGTCGGCTACTATATAGAGCTTAGGATGTGTTGCTTTCAATTTGTAGTTATATTCCCTAAATGATTATATCTAGCTATAGTTTTTATGTGATAAAAGTTGTCAGTCTAAAAATTTTTGAAATATCTTATTATTTATGAATAATAATAATAATAATAAAAATAATATTAATAATAATAATATATTTTTTTCTAATATATCTATATGTCTATCCACTTATTTCTCTGAAGTCTTTAGAAAATTCTATAATTTTCATATGATAATTGTAAGAGTTAAGAAATATCAGAGAAATCTTGTTAAAATATATATATATAATTTTTTTTTAATTTTAGTGAGTACTTTAAAAATACTAAATTTTGATGGAAGAATATAAATATACCAAAAAATATTTCGGATATCTTGGGCTAAGGATTTTATGCTTCACAGGCGCTGATATATTATAAATAGATTTATATCTAACATAAATAACTGTGATGAGAAATATAATCCTAAAATACTAGAAATATTTGGTTTCTATATTTCTTTTTATAAATATATATATATATTATAATTAAACGAGATCTTAATAGACTGCAATATTTTTGCAAATAAACTTGTAACTTCAGGAAAAATGTAACATGTTTGATCTATGCTTTCCTGAGTTCTTAGATATATTCCGTTATTTTCAAACATATTCACATTTATATCTTATCATCTTCGATTCTGTATAGAATATTCCTTTTAAATGTAATTTCCTACAATTCCAACTAAACTAACCTAATCCAAGTTAATCCAAACTAACCTCATACAAACTTGCACAGTCAACTTAATCCTTATCTGCTGCAATCGAACTTTATCGAAACTTAAGACACCCCTTGAAAAATAGTTGCACAACCTAAGCCAATCTTATCTTGCACTGACTTCCGTGCTCAGTTTTGTAAAGTGACTAAAGTCAGTATATAAGTAGAAAGATTAGAAAACAGAAATTACAAAGCAGAAAGAAGAACTTCTTGTGAGAATCGGAATCCCAATTGATCCCCCCGACTTTGATATGCAGCATCTCTCAGGAGAGTATAAAACATTTCTACATTTGCCAATGCGATTTTGGTTATATTTCAATTTGGAGTAGTGGAAATGGAGCTGGAGTGGGGAAAGAGTACGAGCGAGAGAGAGAGAGAGAGGGAGTTGGAGAGGAGAGATTTGACTGCTCCTTCGTCGTCAACGCATTTTTTAATAGACAGAGTTGGGTTTTTTTTCCCCCTTCTTTTTGAAGTGGGTCGAAGCGAGCTCCCTCTGTGCGTGTGTGAGTGTGTGTGTGTGCCGTGTCTGTGTGAGAGTTATGATTGTGAACGTGCTCGCTTTGAACTGCAGGCAGTCTTTGGCATTCGCGCCTTCCCCCTGCGCGTCGTCGTGCTGCGTGTGTTATTTGTTTTTGCTTCGTTCTTAGTTTAAAGCGAACATCTTAAAGATTTCACATGAATAACTAAAATCTATAAATTTTTGATTTCACTTTGCCAATGCAGAAAGAGACAGAGAGAGAGGGAGAGGGGGAGAGCGAGGGGGAGAGGGAACTAAGTAAAGATATTATATTTCCCAAGCAAAACTGCCAATAAGTTGCCGACGGCAGCGTGGGCGGTGCAGCAGTCGGTAGGGGGCCGGGGGGCGTGGCAACTCGAAACTTGTACTTGTATCTCGCTATCTACGTACGCTCTACACACTGTAAGCCTTGGTCGAAACAGAACAACAACAACAACAACTGAAACGGGAAGAAGAACACGGTAAGCGGAAAAGTAAAGCTCAGAAATTCGAAAAGTCAGGCAAACAACAAAGGCACAGACAATAGAGGGGGAAAGAGCGAGAAGGAGAGACAGAGAGAGAGAGACAAAGCATAGAAAAGAAAGAGACAGCGAGTGGGGCAGCGAGACAGAGACAGAGTGAAGCAGCGTGCGTTAGTTCAGTGAGTGCGGAAAATTTCATAAAACTTCAATGAAAACTTGTTTTTTTTCTTTGTTTTCCAATTTTCTGCAAGCGCAAAAGAGACGAAGAGAGCAATAGAAAGAGAGAGGGAGAGAGAGAGCGGAAAACTTGCCGAAAAATTCTTATTTAAACTACGCTTAAATTGCAATAAGTCGACAGCAGAGGAACGTGAATAAGCGACAGGGCGAGCGAAAGAGAGAGAAACAGCGGGTTAGCAGCGCTGCAGGGCTACAGCAGGGTTGCCAGAGTTCTGGCATAATAAAACAAAAGTCAGCAAAAGTTTAAAAAAGTGCACAATGCATAAAAACAAAACAGAAAAAAACAAAATTTGGCCACATTGAATAAAGTTGCGAGCGCACAGGGATTGATATGTTTGGAAAATACCCTAGGGGGAAATAGAAAAACTTTTGCATAAACAAATAATGAGCTTAATCAAAGTACAATATAATGGGAAAAATTTACAAAAAATGCCACTTAAATTTAGAGTATCACATAGTGAGTCATTAAGTGAGTCTAGGTTTTGATTATTCAAAATTTTCTTGGATTTTTTTGGATTTTGGGGGAAATTGATGGTAATCATTTAAGATTAAAAATTTAATATGGATTTTTACTATTTCGAAATTTTTGTAGATTTAAAGACATTTTTTTTTTCCTTTAAAATATTTGTAATTTTTTTTTTTTAAATGAATAAAGGAAATAAAATAATAATAATTTAAAAGTAAGTTAATTATAAATTTTGAATATTTTAAAATTATCTTACATTTTTATTGATATCTTAGATTTCATAAAAACAAAAATTAATAAACAAAATATTAGAAAAAAATGCTTTAAAACTTTTAAATATTTTAAAATTTTCTTAGACAAAGAAAAATAATAAAAACGATAAGGAATTGATAATAATAATTTCTTTAAGAAAAAAATTTTTTAACTTTTTTTGACCCTTGAAAATATTTTTAATTTTTTTTTTTAAATTTAAAAAAGGAAATAAAATAATAAGGTAAGTTTTCAAAATGGGTGAAATATAAATTTTGAATTTTTTAAAATTATCTTAGATTTTTATTGATAATAATAAATGTTTTGCTTTGACTATTTCAAAAATTTCTTAGACTACTTAAAAACAAAAATGAATAAATAAAATAATAAAAAATATTTGTAGAAAACTTTTGAAAAATTTAAAATTTTCTAAGACTTTTTATAAAAAATAAATAATAAAAAGTATTAAGAAACAAAAGTATTAAATAATTATAAAAAAATAAATAATAGTTTCTTAAATTAAAAAAAAACAAAAAAATAATAAAAACAATTTTTAAAAATTAATTGTAATTTTCGAATATTTCAAAATTTACTTAACATTTTTTTTTAAATTTAACAATAGAAATATTTTAAAAATAAAATTTAGTTTTAGAGCAGGAAAGCAGAGCACATTTTATTATAAATCAGTTAAGATATTGAGAAAATGCTAAAATTAAAAGAAATTCTCAATAACTTTACTGAAATTGAGATTCCCATGACTTCTTATTGATGCCATAAAGAAACCTACTATAGAGGCTAATATACGGGGGGTGGGGGAGTTAAGCTTCTTCATTGAAATTCACCCGGTTAAAGTTTGGAGAAAAAAAAAAAAAAAAAAAACTGAAAAAATTTGCCAAACCGAATTTGAGGCAACATCAACGAGACGAAGAAGAAGAAAAACAACAGAAATAACAATCAGAACAAGAAGAGAGCAAATAAAAACAAGTAGCAGAACGAAAGAGAGGGGAATAAAAAGAGAAAGAGAGGGAGATAAAAAAAGAGCCTCGGCTGAACTCGAAATTGACTTACGAAAATCCATTTGTTCTGTGTTGCCATTCAATTGTCCATGCTCCACTTCCGCCAGCGTCGCCAAGCCCGCAGCTTGAGGGGCATTCCATTCGGCCAGTGGCGTAGCCGGCAGGGATGAGTTGTTGCTGGGCGACGTCGTTGCCGTTGTGGGCGATGCGGGCGATGTTGCCTGCAGTAGCAACGCATCGCGCACACGTTGCTGCCGCTGGCTGTGGAAACGAGCGAATACACCGCTGCCGCCGCCAGACTTGCTGCGTCGTCTCTCCTGCAGGCTGGAAACGGATGCACCGCCAATGGATGCGGCAAGTGGCAGCAGATTGCTGCTTGGTCGTCGTGAACCTCCGCCGGTTGGCTTCTCCAGCAGCGGAGAGAGTGCGGGAGCGGTGGCAGAGGCGGGGCTAGCCCCTTTCTGGCCTTGTATATTGCCCATTGCGTTGCAGTGATGGGCGTGGCAAGGGCTGCTGCTGCTGGTGCTGCTGCTGCTGCCGGTCAACAATTGCGTTAGACTTCGCTGATTCCCTATGCCCGCTTGCTCCTCCTGCCGTAGCTGCTCCGGTTTGAGCTGCAGAAAGAAGTTTTTTGCGAAAAATCAATTAAAAAAGTTTTCAATCAGTCGCATTGTTTGGGTTGATTTTCTCTGCTCGTTTTTTTTTTTGCCTCACTGTGCGGCGAAAAGTTTTGCCAAAATGTTGCAGAAATATGAAATGAATTAGTTGCACAGGTGAGAGGCGGGGGCGGGGGCGTGGCCGGGGGGGAGTCTTGCCGGGGTTGACAAAAGTTGCCGCAGTTGTTTGATTTCTATAGAACTCGATGGGTTGCTAGGAGGGGGGGGGAGGATGGGGGGTAGGGTGTAGGGGGGGTGGGTCAGTCTGTTGTTGAGGTTATGTCGCTGCAGGCTGTCGCTGCTGCTGCACGTTGCTGTGGCAACTTGCAACGAGCTGCAAATTGAACTTTTACTTTTACGACTTGGCCACAACATTTCAATAATGAACATTAAATGCGAGAAGCGGACAGAGAGAGAGAGAGGGAGGCAGAGAGAGAGGGAGACGGGAAACATTTGCAAAATTGATAGAAATGCGACAAAGGATAAATTTAAATGGATTTTCTGTGCAATTTTCTCTCTTTGCGACATTCCAAATAAGTTTACCAAGCATGAGCTCTCTCTCTCTCTCTCTCTCTATATATATATATATATATATAGCTAGATATTTGAAATATATATTTACTTATTTTATTGCCAAACCAAATTTCACAATTATTTATCCATCGGTTTTACTTGAAATGCGCTTCAAATGATTTGCATAGTTTTTTTTTTGGTTTCTATCAAAATAGTTGACATATCGCATCAGGGAATGAGATAAACGAGAGATTTCCCCATATGGCAAAACGTGTTCAATTTGTTTTGTGTGTATATAGTGAAACGTGTATGAAACGAGAATTTCAAACTGACGTGAAAAACTTATGAATAATATGAGAGAGAGAGAGAGAGAGAGAGTTTTGCATGCGATCAGTAAGCTATTATATCGTTTTCTATCGATAACTAAGTTGTATATATTCTATTATACCGATTTCTATCGACTTCTATCGTTTAAGTTTGCATATTGTTAAGCTTTCCCTTTGATATCGGTTTCTGCTACAATATATACTTCATATATTATTTATCTTTACATTTATTACACGCATATCAATCAAATGTTCATTGAACTGCGCCCAAGGGCAGCCAGCCAGACACCCTGTAAAGTTGCCTTAGCAGCTTATCGCTAATTGGCAAACTTGTTGAAGTTTCTTATGCTTGTTTATCATTCGGTCAGTTTCAAGTTCAACTTATCGCAGCTTATCGATAAGCATAGAAGGTTGAAGAAGGTAAGTATTGGATAGCCTACTCAATCCATGGAGTACTTCATTTCTCTCAAAAATTAAAAGAAAACAAGTATTGAAAACAAAGCAACACTAGAGCTTACCCGATACTAAGTTACCCTTCGCACAATTAAAAAAAACCGTTACAAACATATTAACAATTTCGAACAACAAAGTCATCTGTCAAACATTTAATATATACTCGAGCTGCGTATGGTATGCAGGAACCGCGTTGTCAAATTTGGTGTCTCTAGCTGCAATTGTTGGCGACTTGCAGGCGTTCAAACGAACGGACAGACAGACAGATAGACGGACAAAGCTCTGGCGACGCAGCTAGTGATCTGAAGCAGAAATATATATACATATATACTTTGTGTGAGGTGTGCATGCCTCTTACATACATTTACACAAACTTAGTATACCCTTTTTTTGATAATTTTCCATAGTCGCAGGGTATAAATGTGTTTTCAATTTTTAAATAATTTTTTGTGCCAAGCTTGAGTTTTACAGGGTATGAAATACTGTCAAATTTTTCACTCTACCTATTTAACCAGCATGCAGGGTATGCACTAAGTGACCTAAAAATTTTGAATATTACTATTAGTGCTACCCCACCCATGTTGCATGCAGGGTATAATTAAAAATTCAGCCTAAATATGCGCCAATTAAATTCGCCGCTTTAATTGGATCACATTTTGTAGGCTCAGCTACGCTCTCTGCCGCTCCCGCTCCCGCTCTCTCTCTCTTTTGCTCTTGCTCTCTGATGGCGCTCACGGCGGCAACATAAATCACAATAAAAACAAATTAGCAACAATTTCTTCTTCTGCTTTTTTATCGGGTCCGCGCGCGTTGTTGCTTTTATTATGCAGCCCAAGCGGCGGCTAATTGAAATACTTAAAGGGGGCGTGGCCGGGGGCGTAGGACAGGTGCGGACTGTGGCGGGTTGGGTCAGGGTGTGCTTAAAAATTTTTCGGCTCAAATTAATTGCTAGCAATAAATTCTATCGTTGCTGTTGTTGCTGTTGTTGTTGTTGCCGGTTGTCCTGGACACGAAACGAGGCGTCGCCCACGTGACTCACGCTCGCCGCGTGCGCTGCATAATGAGAGGAATATTTTCTAACCTTATTTACTCGGCACAAATCAGTTTTCAATTATGATGGGGGAGGGGGGCGGGGGGCGTGACTAAATAATGACGCACACACTTCAGCTTAATTGTGTCAAAAGCGCAATTTTCTGCAATTTCGTGAAATGAAAGCGAAAGCGAAGGCGAAGGCGAAAGAACGCACGCACACGCTCTCTCAAACACACACACACACACGCTCTCATACTCTCTCCCGCATTGTAACCCACCTGAGTCGCACTTCCTGTGCAATTTACACAAATCTGTTTCTTCTGCTTTTGTTCCTTTCTTCCACTTCTTCCACTTCTTGTGCTGTTTAGTTTGTTTGTTTTTGTGCTTTATTTTTGTGCTGTTACGCTTTGTGCTAATGCGGCAAGTTCGTGACAGCCTCAATTTCCGCTCTTTGCACTCTCCCTCTCTCTCTCTCTCTCGCTTACTCACTCACTTCACGTGCGGTGCGCTCTCGCCTAAATGCATTGAACTTTGGTTTTGCGCTATCACAAGAAAAACAACAAACAAAAATTTTTAAGAAAAATCACACATTTAATTCCCGGCGATTTCCTTTTGTTGCACACACTCTTTCAATTGTTTAATAAATGTCGCTACGATGACGGCGGCAGCGGCTACGTCAGCTGCAGCTGCAACTGGGCGCAAGTGTCAAATGCATCGCGCACAACAACGTAAACAACAACACGATGACGATGACGACGCCGACGCCGACGTCAGCCGAAGCTGAGCTTTCGCCGCGCTCAGTCAGCTGTTCTCTCTCTCGTACGCGCTCTCGCTCTCCTGTCCTAGGACAACACTAGCTAGCGCAAGCAAGTCCCATACACACACGTTGGTCGCGGCGAAGCAAGCGAATTCGGCGTTGCGGTGAGTGGAAAAATCGATGGCACACTGACAGCCAAGCGAGGCGAGAGCATGCTTGCCAGCTTGTGCAAGCATGGCGAGAGTGGGCGAGCGCGTGCAAGAGAGAGAGAGAGTGAGTGTGAGCGCCTTGCTAGGCGATAACAGCTGTTGTTGTTGTTTGCGGCTTTGCGCTACGTTGGGCAATTTAGGCAGTTGAAGCGGGCGTGAGTTTTAAATGAAAAGTGCAAGCTAAAAATTGCAGTTAATTTTAAATAATTAAATAATTTGTTAGTTTTTAATATTTAGTAAATAATTACTATAGATTTGTATTAAATTGCATTTTATTTTTCTGTACCGCTCATTGCTTACTAGTACGCTGTAGCGCACTTTGCAGCTCATGCAGCCGCCTCATTTGACTCATTAGCATTGCGAGCTTTGGGGTTAAGCGCGGTTCGCGGCGAATGACTCATTCGCCGGTCGCAAAACACGCACATAAAACAATTGCAATCGCCTCTTTTTCGCCTCTTTTTATGAGCTCAGCCCTGAGACCTTCGCGCTGATAACTCGGGATCCCGGAGGGACTGAGCGCACATTACTTATCAGCCGCCCGCGATTGATAGGGGGCTGCACCCGCGAATGAGCGGAAAAAGGCATTTTAAATGCAAATAGACTGGCGGCGCGATAGGCGCGATATAAAAAAAAATAAAATTTCATTTACTCATTGCTTAAGTGGCGATAAAATGTTTAGCACATTGAGCGGGTTCGCCCTCTCTCTCTCTCTCTCTTTCATTCACTCACAGCAGTGCGAAGTGGTCAGCTTTATGGGGACTTTTCTTTTTTATATATTTGTGCAATTGATAAAAACCTTATGAGAATTAGTGTCCGAGAGAGGGAGAGAATAAGAGAAGTCTATGTTATCGAATAAGCGGACTTTGAAAATAACAATTGCTACATGCGAGCGAATTCGATAGTAATATACCCTACGCGTGAGTTTGACAAAGCGTTGCAAACATGCACATGAAATTGTCTGAACAGAACTTCTAACCTTTCGTTCAAGTTATTATAATTTTGTTAACCCCCAAGCGATTTTTTACGCGAAATAATATTTTGTTTAAGCGTTGACAGCATTAGCTATCTGATAGACCGAGTTGTACAGGGTATTATTTAAAAATACTTTGAAATACTGTTTAAATCTTCAGTTATTTTATATAACTTGCATACAGGGTATGCTCCAAGTGACTTTTGTCATATTTGTGTATGAACTTAAAATACTATAGTCAGTGCTACCCCACCTATGTTGCTTGCAGGGTATAATGGGTTTAATGGCATCACTTTTTGTAGACTCCACTGTGTGCTCTCGCTCTTTCTTTCTGCTTGCCTTTCGAAGTCTTTTAGTGCAGGGTATACTCATAGTCTGGCTGTTAGTTTCACTCTGTCATTCGTGTTAATTTGGCTGCCCCTTCAGATTTTTGTTTTTGTTGTTGTTTGCTCGGTTTGTTTTGCGGGTCACGAGTGTGTCAATTGAATGCGAATTTGTTGTTGTAGCTTTCCCTTAGCCAGTTATACGTGTTGTTGTTGTTGCTGTTGCTGACGCTATGCGTGCCAGCCCATTGATAAGACCTTTATAGCTTCGCCGCCGACGCTTTTGATAAGGCTTTAAGGTGATTTCTTCTTTTGGGGCTTCACTCGGGGCAGCAAGTGTTGCGGCTGTGCGTTGTGGCACGTCGCACATTTGCTTTGGGTGCAAGTGCAAAGTGATTGTTACGTGCCACATGTGGCAAGTGCTGCCTAATTAGCCCAGGTAGCCCAAAAGAGATTTCTGCCTGCTTAATTCGCCTAATGCAAAATGCATGCAAAAGTCCACAAAAGTTGAGCGCGTCGCCAAGTCGTTTAATTAATTTAAGGCAAAGTGGGAGGGACAGGGAAATAAGGGGGAAGAGGGGGCAGAGGGAGCACCCACCATTCTGACACATTGTTTGACAAATTTCTAGACGCGTGGCTGAGACGATAAACTACTGGCAGGGCCAAGTTAACAAAATCATCAAAGCCAAACTTGCAGCGCAAAGTTTAATGCCAACGGGCAACGAAAGCTGCTAAGCCAAGGCACAACACACACAAACACAGACACAACACAACACACACACGCAGCAGCAGCAGCAGCACACAGGTGCAACATCGGCAACTTAAACAAACAAGTGAAGGTGATAACGACCACAAGATACTCAGCACTTTTTCAGTTTTCATACAAGTTTCTTTAGCTTAGCCATGCAGTATTTTTTGATTTACTAAAAAGTTGAAAGTTTTATTGAAAATATAAAAAATTCTACAGATATAACAAGTTTTTGAGAACTTACTTGCCAAATTTGCTTACTCTAGCTTAACTATTAGCAGAGATCTACGCGTTAAAGTAAAAAATATGAAGTACTGCAAAGATAGATTTATATGAATAAAAATTTTAAAAATTCTAGAGTTTTGTATAGTCTTTGAGAGTTCATAGACCAAATTTGCTAGCCCTAGCTGCCTTAATAGCAGAGATCTAGGCGTTGGAATTAGATAAAAGACGAATTGACAGAAATATTTATAAGAAGAGGTTGGCAAACATAAGTCAAATTTTTTATTAATTTTTTCATTTTATTTATTGACTTTTTCTTTTTTATCCAGCTTTTCACACCTAACTTTAAAAACTATATACCCTTTGCTCAATAAATTTACAGGGTATACGCAACAATGTTGCACACACCGTTTGCAGTCTGCGCGTCCTGCGGGCTCAGAGCAGGACTTTAGCTGCTGCCGTTGTTGATGACAACGCGAAAACGTTGCAATTGACTACGCCACGCGGCGTATGAGCAACGAGGCGCTGCACGGCAACAACAGCAACAGCAACAACAGCACCAGCAGCAACAGCAGCTGCAACAACAGGAAACAAGGCAAACAGCTGCTGCGCTTCAGGGTAGATGTCGCCCCTCTCCCTCTTCCCGCTTCCCGCTTCCCTCCCTCTCAACTGCCTCCTCTTTGGCATCCTTCGGCGTGCTTGGGTTATACAATGACAAAGTCAGTTATGGTCAATAAAATGCAATGTGCAAAGCGACAATGACTACAAAAACAGAAACAACAACAACAACAACGAGAAAAGTAACAACAGCAACTTGAACAACTGTTGCCAGTCGCCTCCGACAGATGTCGCTTGCCGTGTTGCCCCGCAGCCAATCTCGAGATGGCATCGATTAGGCGTGACTATGGCACGAACTATCGCCACAAGGGAAGCTTTAAAGAAGGTTTTATCGTTTAAAGAAGTGAAAAGATGTACGCATCAAATTATCGATAATTAAAGCAAAGGAAACCAGTAGTTGTTCAAAACAAACTTTCGATAAATTTAAAAAGAACTATCGCTTAATGAACTTAGATGTGTAAAACGAATTATTAACATATTTAAAGCAAACTTCAGTTTAAGGAACTAAGAAGATATTTGAAACAAACTATCGATAAATTTAAAGAAAACTATTGACAGAAAATGGTGCTTAGGCTTAGAGTAAATAATCCCCTAGAGATAAAAGAGCTTGGCTCAAAATTTTTTAAAAAGAGAACTATCGCTAAGAATTTTTACGAAAATTATTAAGGGAAAATTACTGCTTATTCAGATAGACCGAAGCTTAGGCGCCAAGAAGAGGCTGAAATTAAACTATCGCCACGCTGGAGACAGAATATTTTAAAAATCTATCGCTTAAGAAATTTATAAGAGAGAAAACTATCGACTAGAGAAATTTGAAAATATAATTCAAAAAGAAAGGAAGAAAAAAGTAAGAAATCTAATTTTCTCTGCTTAACTATCAGTATTGCTTATAAATTTTAAGATAAGCCCCTATATATGAAACAATCTCAATCTCAAATCGATTAATCGATTAGTTTACGCAACTCATAAGCTCAAACAAACTAGCACAATCGATAAGAATCTCTCATCAGTTTTTTTTTTGTATCACTTTCTGCACTGTCACGCTGCCATTGCTAGCAACGCCCATCGCTATCGCTTTATCGGGCATATTGGGCGTTATGGGCGTGGCCAATGAATGACTATCCACGCAGTTAATATCGTTAAAACAAACAACGGGCCAGTTGAAGCGAGCTCAACGCCAGCTCCAGCGAGACTTTGCTCCAGCGACAACTGACAACGGTCGGTCGTGCTGGGCCCAAAGCTTAGGGACGTAGCAACGTTTAAAAGTGGGCGTGGCCACTCCTAACAAAGTTGCCCTCTGGCGACAGCGTCGAGTGCAAAAAAATATGACAAAAGTTGCGCGATTTGACGAAGTTTGTATATACTAACATACTTTCAAGGGAGGCAAGTTGAAATAATCTTGGGAATGCAATTGAAAGCATAAAGATAGAATAAATGTACTGCATTTTCTTTAGATAAATTTATATGTAGTACAAATTTTTTGATGCTAGGAGAATATGTTGTTGGGGTCTATTAAAGAAATTTGTAGAAAATTGTAAAATTAAAGCAATTAAATCTTATTAAATTTTGTAGTTAGCTTTTAGAGACTTTTAGCACTTGCTATAGGTTCTATTAATATATACAAATTCTATAAGCTTTCAGACATATTTTCAAACATATTTTAAACACTATCAAACTATTTGAAAATTTTTAAATTTTCAAAAGTCGTATGTGATAGAAAACTTACTACAAATTCTTTTACCTGATAGACGTCTTTAGTAACTTATGTATATCTCTGTCAACGAAATTATCTGTGGATTTTTAAAGAAAATTCTGGCAAATCTTAAAATTTAAAATTAATAAAATTTTCAATTCCAAACCCTGTTGCATTCCAAAGATATCCATGTCCCTGTCGATGAAACTATCAGTAGATTTTTAAAAGTTCTAGCAAATTTTTAAAAAATTTTTAATTTTGTAGCTGTTAGCAAGTCTAAAAAAATTTGTAAAAATTTTGTAGAATTTATTAGTAACCGTACAAATATTTCTCTATTCTCTATGCCACATATCTCTGCCCATAGAGCCGCAATACCCGCTCGAGGGTCGCCTGTCGCGTAACTCAGAATTGCCAACAACCAGCAACATTTGTGTTCGCTTCGGGCCGCTCGACACGCACAAGTCGAAAAAACAGAAAGCCGAAAAACCCAAAAACCGAAAACCCAAAAAGGGCTAAAGGGCATAAAGAGAGGAAGAGGAAGGGGAAGGGCGGAGAAGCGATGGGAAGAGGCATTCGAAAACGCAACTCGTGCTCGACGCGGTGCGGCGCGGCGCAATTTGAAATTGTTTTAAAATTATGGCTGTGGTTGCTTTTGCGCGCGCGGCATTGTCATGCCACATGTTAGCCCCAATATGCCAGAAACAGACGAGGGGGCAGAAGGGGAGAGGGAGCGAGATGAGGCATGCCACCGCCACAGGTTAAGAGCAGCAAATTATCTGGTCACAATGCATGGTGAGCGAAATTTGAATACATGTTGTAAAAATATTGGAAAAATGTTTTTTTTTTCCAAAGAAATTCCAGAGAAAATTAATTAATACGTGGAAATAGGAGAATGGAAAATAGAAAAGGGAAAATCAAAAGATAAGAAAATGTTGGAAAAATGTGAAAAAATTTTGTAAAAGTAAAATTAAAGTGCATTTTAGGCAGGGCCATGCAATGAGGCCACATGCGCAAGGCCTGATTAGGTTGCACTACGCTTAGGGGGGGAAGGGTAGAGTAAGAGAGAGAGAGAGAGAGATGGCAAGGAATAGGTAGTGCGATTGGAGGCGCCGCTGGCAGCGCTGCAACTTTAATTGCTTCGATGGTTTTGGACCAAATTAGATTCAGCGGTTTTCAGTCGCGTTGCCAATGGCCATAGATCTTGAAACGGCTGATAGAGTGCGAGTGCGGGGTAGAGAGAAGTGCAGAGTGGCAGCTGATTCTGACGCGCATCAATTTAAGTTGTCGATAGCCGAAATAGATTAGAGCGAGGAAACAGAAAATGAACTCAAACGAGAGAGAAGTAAAATGTAAATGAAGAGGAGCGAGTAAAAGGTATAGAGATAATTATAGCTGAAAATCCAAGCTAAATATTTGCAAAATAAAAAATGAATTCTTTAAGCTGCAGTCTTGACTCTATAAGCTGCATAGATTTTCCAAACTCAACACGTTTTAAATAACTCAAAAATCCACAGAAAATCTGCATCTTCTAACCTTTTAATCTGGCCAAGTCTTTAATCTTCGGTTATCTCATCGAATTACACTCTCTCGCCCAATTAAAGGCTTTCAGCATTCAGCACTTTCGGCTTTCACTTGATTAAACTTGCTCTACTTTGCTTCCCCCAGACCTAGAACCCAAACCACCAGACCCCGAACCAGATCCCGAACCACATTTGCCTAGATTTCGCCATGGATTTTGTTCGGTCTATTCTCATTGCTTCTTTTGCTTATTTTATCTTTGTTTGGCCAACATTTTGCGACAGCCTCCAGTTGCACAACAACAATTACAATAACAACAACACGAGCTATGGCTAAACAACAAAAGCTAAACACAATCAAAAAGTACCACAGAAAAAAAATAGAATAAAAGCCAAAAATTTGAGAGTAGATTGTGGGGAAACGAATGCGGAATACGCTACGAAATATTTGGTTAAGGTTACGAAAGAAATTCCGGACAGAGAAAGTATATTAATTTTGGCCCGAAGTCTGTAATGTAGCATCAATAGGGAAATCAAACTTGCCATGTCCGTCTGTCTGTCCGTCTGTCTGTTGCAACCCAAATTAGTCTCTCAGTTTTAGAGCTATCTTTATGAAACTTGGTATACATGTTTCTCATTGTTGCACGCTGTAAATAAGTTGGACAGAGCCGGATTGGACCTATATATCATATAGCTGCCATAGAACCTATCGTTCGATTTATGATATTTTTTTTGAGATATCACTGTAAAAGTTTTGCTATCTTTAGCCTTCTGAAACTGTTGTATATTTAAAGTAACTGAAAGGGTGTAAAACCTTCGGCGAGCCTTCCTATCTTGTTCTTTTTTAATGTTTGCCCAGAAACCAAAAAAATGACTTCAAAATACATGAATTATTTGAATATAAGTTATATAGGTTGATAACATACAAATATCTTTAGTTGAGCAAGGATTCTCGTGGAGTTTACTTATTACTTATATACTGAGTATTTCTATTTTCTACTCTATCCCTTTTTGCCCACTCTGGTTACATGCTGCACCCCATTGGCCATGCCATCGCAACCGTGTAGGGTGTCTAAGGCAGGCAAACAAATCGCACGCGGTGCTCGTATCTGTCACATATATTTTAAAATATGCGGGCGAACATTTCGGCTACCTGTATCCAGCGTTGCCTGCCCCGCGGGCCATTGACATTGCAGACTGCCCTGGCTACGGTCTACCGCTCCCCTCCCTTTCCCTTCACCTCCTCCTGCCCTTCCCTCTACACTCCCCCGCTGCCCGCTCTCGCTGCCTGTGGATAACCTAAATGTTGTCGTTATGGACTTGGTCCAAGCTGCTCCTCTGGCTGCCTCTCCTCCTCCTCCCCCTCCCTTTCCTCTCCCTTACTGCCTTCTGTTGCTGTTACGCGCCATGAAATTGATTTATTTCTGTTTTGCGTCAAATGCAGAGCACAAAATTCCAAAATAAAAACTCCACCCAAAAAAAAAAAAAACTGAAAACTTTTCATTTCTTCGAAGCTGTTTGGGCCTGGCCTGCGGCTAGTTGACTACCAAGTCCGTTTTGCTGCTGTTGTTATTGCTGGCAATTCGTAAGCCTAATCCTAATGCGCTCTAATTACATTGCCCCTGCACAAGGACTGCGACTCAGGTGGAGACTGGAGCTGGGGGGTCCTCTCCCCTAACCACTTGCCTTGCCTTGCCTTGCTGCCTGCCTACTTTGAGGCTGCTTATCAACGGTTTTTATGCCAACTTAAATTGCCAGCCAGCACCTAAGCCAGAGACACACCTAATTATTGCCCTCAAGGAGCAGTTACAGGGAGGAGGAAGGAGGGAGGAGTCAAGGCGAGTCAAGTGGGAAGATCGTTGAACTGCTGCTGCTGCTGCTGGTAATTTGACATTGCTAATGCTCTCGTTTCTTCGTTTTGCAATTTGATGTGTGGAAACAAAGCTTAAGCTGCCTTTTACGAGGAATTTGCGACACTTTGGAGGGGCAGATCCCCTTGTGTGATTTTTTCACTGGGAGCTAGCAAGTTGCAAGGGAGACGTATTCGATGGTATGGTGACTTTTTGAGTTGGTGTGGTGACTTTATGGATGAAGAGGTGACTTATGCGCAAGAAAGGTGAATTCTTTTCAGTAATTTGCTAGTGTGGTGAATTATTTGATTGGTATGGTGACTTATTGTGCTAGTAAGGTGAACTTTTACACCATGAGGTGATCTTTATCGTTGGTGAGGTGATTCTATTGCCGAAGAGGTGACTTATTTGAGAGAAAGGGAACTTTATTCAGTATTTCACTGGTGAGGTGAATTATTTCGTTGGTAAGGTGAGTTATTTCGCTGCTGAGGTGACTTTTGCACAGTAAGGTGAGTTTTTTCGCTGTGTTAGGTGACTTTTTCTCCATGAGGTGACTTATTTCACTGGTAAGGTGATTTTATTGCCAAAGAGGTGAATTGTTGAGGAGAAAGGTGACTTTTACTGCGGAAGGTGACTTTTTCCTTGTGAGGTGATTAATTTCCCTGTTAGAAGAAATATTTCACTGGTAGTGTAAGCTATTTCGCTTATGAGGTGTTTTTTATCGCTGGCGAGGTGATTTAGTGAGGTGACTTGTGCACTGTGAAGCGACTTATTTCCTTAGTGAGGTGATTTTTGCGTTGAGAGGTGACTTATTTCTTTAGTGAGGTGACTTTTGTGTTGAGAGGTGACTTATTTCGCTTGTGAGGTGAGTTTATCGCCAGAAGGGCGACTTACATAGTTCGCTTAGTAAGGTGACTGTTTTCTTTGGCAAGGTGACTTTTGATCGCCACAAATGTGACTTATTTGGCTCATAACATATCTATTTCCCTCTGAGGTGACTTATTTCGCAAATAGCAACATTTCTTAAAGATCAAACACTAAAGATTCTAACTATGAAATTATTCAAAATATTTATTCCCTCCTAAAAAAATTCCAAAAACTCAAAATAGAAACACCAAAATGCAGATTGAAATAAATACGTATGTTTTAAGTTAAATTCCTTCACATTACGCAGTACTTGCAGAAACAGAGAAAGAGAGCAGGAGACAGAGAAAGCAAGTTAGAGGGAGAAAGCGAGAGGCAAGCAGGAAGAGAAGAAGCAGAAGGACGACACACGCTTAACAGGCATTTATATTTATTTCTAGCCACACACATATATGTATATATATTATCTCTTATATATGTATAGCAATTTTTTGTTGTCGCTTTGCACGCCGCGTAAATTTATGATGGGTACTACAAATAGCCCCCCCTCTCCACCCCTCACACTCCCTCGCCTCCCTGGCACGGGGGAAGGCAAAGCCAGCGCGTAAACAGCCAGCAAAATGGCAGAGCAATAAAAATAATTGCGAATTTCGAAATTTAAGTGTAGGCGGGTGTGTGTGTGAGCTACGTTTAAAGTACGCCAGCGAACAGACAACCTGGCCACACCCCCGTTTACTCACGCCCCCCTTCCCCCTCCCCCTCCCACCCATCAGGCACTGCACAAACAATGGCCAACGAGGCGAATGCTCAACGTGCTGTAAAATCAGCGCGTCGCGGTTTTTTTCGCCATTTTTTTTTGCCAGTTGTGCAGCTGAATGTGTCTGTGTGTCAGTGTGTGTGTGTGTGTGTGTGTTCGTATGTCTGCGTGTGGTTTACAATCTGTTTCGCAACTCACGTAAAATATAAGGTAATTTGTGGAAATTTGATGTTTATCGTAAATTGTTTTTTATTTGCGCAATGTCACCATTTGCGGTTTGCCAGCGCACACACACACCCACACAGATGTAGGCATTTACAGCTACAGCCAGAGTTGCCGAGGCATTCATAAAAAACAGACACACACATTTTTTGCTCATTCGAAACATTTTTCAATTTACCTGCAAAGCAGCCGCTGCATCGTTTCTTCTACGTCGACTTCTTCTCTTCTCAGCCTTTGTCTCGCCCGCTGTTGTTGTTGTTGTTGTGATTGCTGTGGTTGTTGTTCTTGTAATTGCTGTAATTGTTGTTATCGATGTTGTTGATATTGTTGTTCTTGTCCTTGTTGTAGCTGTTGCTGCTGCGGTTGCTGTTGTTCTTTTTGCTGTTAGGATCTTCCATTTGTGCCGCAAGATTTGCAGATGGCGTAACAAGAGACAAGCCAAGATCAGCACCCAAACGATGAGCAACTCATGGAGCAGGCTGTACTTCTGGTATGACATCGTTCTCTCCCCCTCTCTCTCTCTCTCTCTACCGCTTGCTCTCTCTTATTTACTCGTCTTCTGTGTCTGTTTCTCTCGACTCGTCTCTTGTTCACTATCTAGCTCTGTTTATTACAGACCGAGTTTTATATATTCACATGTACTTAAATTATGAAAAAAATAGGAGGTTTCGATTTTGACAAACTGTATAATTTCCCCGACTACTGAGCTCCACTAGAATCCATGAGTAGATATAGTAGTTTATGTTGATGAAATTTTGATGGGAATAGAGAAAATAGAGACAGGTGTTTGGAACTTACGTTGGGCGCCATTTGAATAACGATCAACTCACTTGAAGTTATTTCTGCTGAACCAAATATATATATACATGTTGAAACTGTGGCAACTCTGGAAATATTTTGAAATATTGAAGAAAATTCTGTGCTTGCGCTTTTTGGTTTTACAGGGATAGGAAAAGAAAGTTAAAGCTCGTTGGGTTCCTTTTGAATAATTAATTAAAAGTCGAAAAGCTTTTCCTGCTGTATCAGAATATATATAAATCAAAGCTATAGTATCTCTAAAATTTTGTAGAAAATTAGGCAAAATTCATTGTTGGTATTTCTTGGTTTTACTGAAATAGAAAAAATGGAATTTAAGTTAAATTAATTTTGGAAATACTTGAAGCTTTCTCTGCTGAACCTGAATATATATTAATCGTAATTATGGCAACTCTGAAAAATTATAGAAAAATTAAAGAAAGCTCTGTGCTTGGTTTTACACTCGGTTTATTCATATCGTTATCGTTTCCATATAATATCGTAAGTTTACAGTTAAAATGTAGTTTGTAGTAAAACGTTTGGACCGCCTTGCGACCAACATCTACACACACATCGTATCGTATATATGTATATATATATATATATCTGCCATTATTCTGTATATGTAGTATATGTTAATATGTATGTATGTTTATATCATGCGTATGTTTATCGTTTCTAATAGTTTACAAAGAGAGTTAGACAGAAAGAGAGAGAGAGAAAGATTGAAAAACGGAAATAACAAACGACTCAAAATGGACATCAAATCGTATCGTACTGTAATCGTATATCATACTATATATAGATGTATATCTAGATCTTATCGAACTACTGCACTGGCTGTTGGGCTATATGTTTCTTTTTTTGTTTTGATTTCAGTTTTCAAATGCATTTATCTAGGGAAACTAGAACATAGATTCGGCTATCTGGGGAAATGAGAAGTTAAAAAAAAATCCATTTTTTCTTTTAAAAAAATTGTTTAAGTTAAGCTTTTTAAATTTAACTCGAATTCGGTTTGTTATTTTGCTTTCCTCCTCTATTTTTTGCTTTTCGTTTTATGTATGCAATATTTCTTTGGTAATTTATCTGTATATTTATATATACTTGTATAGCTTCGTAATTGCGTGTATTTACATAATTCATTTAATTAATCAATTAGTTTTGCACATTCTACGATACATTCGGTTATTATTAATATTAATTACCGCCGTATTTACATGAAATGCACTTATAGATTAATTATGAATTTCCATTGAGATTTTACCGTATTTTTTTTTTTTTTCTTTTCATTTTGCTTCTTAATTCGATTTGCTTAATTTTCTATACGCATTTTGCATACATTTTATGTTTTTCTTTTTTTTTGTTTTAAATACTGTTTAATAATCATTTATCGTATGCAATGTTCGTTTTTGAATGGGAGAGTAATACCCTGTAATTATATTTAAATCTATTGGTTTTATCTTTAAAATGTTTGACGATTTCTTAGCCAAAAAAAAAAAAAAAATTCTACAGGGTATCTCTCGACTTATACAATTTTTTGTTTGTTTTTCTTTTAAGTTTCACATCAAAATAAATGCCTCAAATATGTCTGTCTCTGCATCTCTGGTGGTGTTTTCTAATCTGTTTTCTGTTTCGAGTTTACAGAAATAAATGCGGCACAATATTCAGTTTGGTTTTCATCTCACTTTACATTAATATCGATATTTTTACTGGCTTAGCTAAGAGAGAGAGAGAGAGAGAGGGAGTGAGAAAGAGTGCGAGCGAGGCTGCATCGAACCATTTTTTTTCTCTAGTTTTACAAACTCTTTTGTTGGCATGAAAACGAAATGAAAAGTGTTTTTATTTCAGTCCTTCTACACGAATGAACTCGAATATATATTTTGTAAATCGTTTTTGGAGTAGTATGGGATGTGTGTGGAATGTGCAAGAGATTAGACAGCATTGAGGTAGGGATATTACCATGTGAAGAGAATGGTTTTTATTTTCGCCGATAGCAGCAAAAACCATCACTAATTGATTGGGGAAATTGCTTTAAAAATGGCTCGATGAATTTCATCAAAATATAATTGAATTAATCAAAAATAGTTTACAATTTTATTGATATTTTAAATGAAAGAAAGACAGACTAGGTTAGTCTTGTATGAAGAAAACAAAATTTAAGAATTTCTTTCGTGAAAATAAAATTTAATGAAATTTTGTAAATAAATGGTTACAAGATTTGTTATAAAATTGCATAATTAAATTCGTGAAAACTTTTTAGCATTTTTATCGAAATCAAATTTGTATTTGCAACCTTTTCAATGGAAAATCCTAAATAAATTTTTTTTTTCTTTTTTTCGCTTCGAGCTAAAATACAAACAATTATCTTAGACATAAAATCGAATTGAAAAATGCATTTTATTTTTGGCGAGCATAAATCAGCGTGCATAAAACTACCAGTTTGACCTTCGACCCAGATTCAACTTTATGTGAGTTCGATTTGAAGCTAACGCATAAATAAAACCAGATTGCATATTTCATGTGGACAGTTTTATTAATTAAGCACAGTTCGGTGAGAATGTCACGCAAATAACACATTGCCCTGAGTTGAGAAAGAAAATCTAGAAAAATATTTATAGTATTCCCTTTCGCACTCTCTCACTAACTCTATATACATACATATATTTTTCGATTATATTAAAAGAAATTTAACGGAATTCAACGCGTTTGTGTCGGCGTTTATTTGCCTCAATTTATGCATTCGGTTATCTCTTGGTTATCCGACAAATTTCATAATTGTTCTTGTTTTTGTTTCTATTGTTGTTTTTGCGGTTGCTACTGTTGTTCCTATCGTTGTTGTTGTTGTTGTTGTTATTCCAGGCTGCACTTAGTTTTGCGAATAAAAGCTTAAAAAATTTAAATTGCATTTTTCTTGCTGTGATTTTCATTTTCATATTTGCGGTCCGTTTGCGTTTAGCCCCGAAATCTCGTTTATTTTCCACAAGCAGCCTTTTTTTTCTGTCTTCAACTTTAAAGGAGGCAACAGAAACAGAAACCAGCAACAGATTTAAATATTTTTATCTCCTTTTGTTTTCGTGTGAAATTTAAACAATGTCGCTCTCTCTTTGAATTGAGGCAATTTTTGGGGGGTAGAAAATAAATTGAATTTCGCACTTTGATTTTGTGCTGGGCATCGCAACGCAAATTAATTTACAACATTTGCACAATCTAATTTGCGTTGCCCAATTGTAATTTGTAATTACAATTTTGGTGATTATAAACGACGACAATGCAACAATTGAAATTAGCTGCGCAATTAGTTGTTCATCTTGTGTGGCAATTGTTTCTTGTCAAAATAAAAACCCAAAAACCTTTATAGCCCTCCAGCCTCCACTTTTCCCGCATCAATTCACTGATCCACCACTTTTCAATTTAGAGCCACAAAAACAAAGCTTAATGAGCGGCCTTTGCCAATGCGATAATTTGGTATTTTTATACCCTAACCAGGGAGATCTGCTAAGTGCTTCAATTAGCTATGAAACGACTAGGATAAATTCTCTGATAACTTCTTGATAATTTGAGTCATACAAGTTTTAAGTTACTTGCACTTTAAATAACACTCAGATTGAGTTCGCATTGCTTTGGTAGCTCTAAAAAAATTTGGATAAAATTTTCCATCGCTTAATCGACTCATCTAGGGTATTTGAGCTTCGGCTAATGGTTTCATCTCGAACTTGCGAGTTGTCAATGCAATTAAAATGCCATTTCGTTGCAATCTCTGCGTGCGTTTGTCTGTTCATATGCGTGTGCGTGTGCTTGTGTGTGATTGTGTGCGGCTACAATAACTGTTTATTTGATTTTGTGAAATTTTCCATATTGGCCGCACAATTTTTGTTGGGATTTTTGGGTAAACATAACCTCAAAGGTGGCTTTTGTGTGTTTGGCTTTCGGTTTGCGCAACGTTTGTTGTTCACAGAATTTTCACAGTGAGTTTTTCATTTTGTCGCCGTTTTGAAAAACAAAACGCACCCCAAAATGGCAAACCTCAATTTTGGTTACATTTGGCCACATTTTCTAATTAATAATTGTATACAGATGAATGGAATATCGAATGGATAAAAGATGCAGGTTAATTGGAGGGATTTTCAATGCCTTGTAGTAGTTTAATTGAAAATGCGCTGAAAAGTATGCAATGATTTTTTATTCGATGGTTTTTGGTGCACAAAAAGCATTTTTCAACTAATGAAGCTGCTTAAGATAAGAAGAAAACAATTGCAGGCTATATTTTTGTGCCTCTCTCTCTCTCTTTCCTTGCTGTGGCAGCAGCTACTAAAAAAATCCTATGGCTACTGGCTCGACTTAGTAACTAATGTGCTTGATATTTTACTAGTTATGCGTGTGGTATATTTCGAGTATTTTCTTGGTATATTATGTGCTTCTTATTTATTTATTTCTTTCTTGTTTTTAATCTTCTGTGGTGCTTAGCTCTACAAGTTAGTCTAGAGATTTCGTTTTGCAGATTTGGTTTTTGGTTTTTGGTCGAAATTTTGCATTATTCTCTACACGTATATTGGAATTATGGCTTGATTAAGTTTTGGTTTCTTTTTTTCTTGTTTTTTGCTTTTTCATAAATAGAAGACACCTAAAATTTATGCAATATTTGGTATTTTGTTGCTGGCATTTTTAAATGCATTCACAATGGAGTGGAGTGAATTGAATGCGCTCGTTTCGCGCTCGTTTTACTCACTTAATGCTAATGTCAAAACGTGCTGTTAATTCCAAACGTTTCTCGCCATTCCAGTTTGTTGTTGTTGCTGTTATGTCTCTTAACTGGCAATTAGTTTAATTTGCTAAATCCTGTATAATGTCCGCTGTAATGAGACAGTTAAAATGAGAGAGAATAAGCAAGGAGTGAGTAAGAGAGGGCGTGGCAGTATAAATTGATAAATCGTTCAAACAAGTTAAGCTTAGGAATAAATTTGAAATAATTAAAAACTTTATTAAAATAAGTTTTAAATGCGCGCTCTATGCTGCGTAGAGTATGCTCGACTAAGCAAAATACCCTGTAACTATGTAAGGCACTATATGAATTAGATTTTCTTTATAATTTATTTGATTACCAAAAATCTTTTCAAATTTTTTTTTAGCTTTGCTGCTTACAGGGTATAATTATGCACAGCAGCACTTGCAAGTTGGTTTATGCAAATGGGTCAGCTGTTTTTTTAGCGCTTGGCCAAGCACGCGCTATGAATAAATACTTATACATATACACCCCCCCCTCTCCATATACATATGTATTTGTTATACGTTGAATTTGTATAAAAATATTTATTTATTTGATGCATTTGAATGCTTTGCCGCTCCAAATGCATTTGCATTCAATCAGCATATCAGCCATATGAATGCATTCGCTGCTGCTGCTGCTGCTCTGCACTCGATATACATTCAATCTATATGCATGCATAGTATAGTAGTGTATAGACATCAGCCAAATCTATCTATCTATCTATCTATCTGTGTGTATTATGTGACAAAAGCAGCGCAACATAATCAACACCAACAGCGACAGTTGTGGAATGCAAAGCTCAATTCAAATGCCAAAACACTCAAACACTCAAACACTCAGGCAGGTGAACGTTGTGGTTGCGCTGAGATATGTGTGTGTGTGTGTGTGTGTGGGTGTCCCTGTCTGTCTTTGTCTGGGTTTTAAAAGTCAACGTTGGGAAACTTTTGTGCGCAATTCGTGGCGAAGTTTCGGGGTTTATGCGGCGAGATCAAGCAAGTTTGTGCTGATAAAAATTTAAAAAAAAATCAGTATTTCTTAAGAATTATTATAAGTGATTTTAAGTGTATTTAGTATATTTTAAGTATTTTTAAAAATAATAAACCTATTAAAAAGAAGGTGTGCCATTTTTTTTAAAGTCTTGTGTCGAGGTAGTTAAGCAATTAAAAAATTTTTTAAAAAATTCTAGAGTCAAGTTTAGAGTGTCAGAAATATATTTAGATTTTAACAGTACATTTGGTATATTTCTGGTATTTTTAAAAAATATTCTAACCGAGCTTCTGGTTAGAACTTGCGACTTTTTCTCACGTATTGCGGCGCATGAACTTAGTACACACATAAATAGAAAAGTCTTCTACGTGCATGTGCGTGTGTGTGTGTGTGTGTGTGGTTGTGCGTGTGCTGAATGTGTCTCGTTGATTTCGCGAAACACTTTTGCACTTTGCACCCGCGTTGACAATTGCAACTTTTGCATAAATACATTTTCTGCATTTGCCACGCACACTTCACAATGCGCGCCCAGGCAGCTTCGAGCGACGAGCTACAGTTGTTTGCCCCTCTCACTCACGCTAGTCTCTCTCTCTCTCTCTCGCACTATCTGCAGTGCAAGTCAAGTGGAAGTGCAAATCGTCGCCTGCGGTTGTGGCATCTCTCACTCCCATGCACCCCTCCACCGCGTGCAATATAAAAATACTTTGGCATCATTTTATGCGGCACGCATTGAAAATTTATCAATGCGGCGCGAAATTTGCTTGCCAAAATGCGTTTAGCTGCGGCTTTGGCGACGTGGATTGCCCTGTCCCCCCCCACACACACACACACAGACAGAGAGTCGGGCTAGTTCCATTCAGAAATTGTGTTCTCATTTTGGCACAACGATTCGAAATGGTTTTTGCTTTGGGATGTTCTCGTTTTTGGAGATGAATTGAAAGTGAGTTTTGTATACCCTACGAGCATTGAGAATTGTCAAAAAAGGTATATAAGCTTTGTGTGAATGTATGTAGTAGGCAGCAGGAGGCGTGGCAAATCTTAAAAGCTACATATATTCTTGCTCTGAATTAATAGCCGAGTGGATTGCGCCATGTTCATCTGTCCTTTTGTCTGTCTGTCCGTCTGGTCTGTTTGTCCGTCTGTCTGTATGAACACTCAGATCTCAGCTATAGTAAAAGCTATATACACCAGATTCGGCATGCAGACTTATGAAATTTTTCTGCTACATAAGTTCAATTTAAATTTTAGATGCCGAGTCCACGCCTCCACAAATCGTGCATACATTTTTGATTTCTGGCGAAATTATTAAAGCTACAACTTTCTGCTTGAACTTAAACATAGATATATACTATATGCAATATATAATATAAATTAAAGCTAATCGTATTATAAAGACAAAGTGTTTTAGAAGGAAATAGCAATAGAAGTAGTAGACTTTGTTCTGGAAAAGTTGTTCGAAGGGTATTTTACTCTCGGTTACTTTGTTATTTCTTGTCTTATCAGATTTAAAGAATATTTTAAAAAATTCTCTTTAAAAACTAGCCTTTATCAAAGTTAATACTCTATATATATTTTCCCCCCAAAATACTTACAAAATTTCCGTCAATTTGTTACTCAAACACAGCGGAAATTCTCTCGCTAATTGAACACGCCGCCATTTGCAATTATCAATTGCATTGCGTAAAGGATTGACGTTGTTTTGGGCTTTGGAGAGGAGGAGGTGGATGGGGGGGGGGAGTGGCTGATAGGCCTGTGAGCTTTCCGCTTGAAAAACCCAATTAACAATTTCAATTTCTTCGCTCAAGCGCAGCGCAAACAATGCGAGAAACGCGAGAATTGCGCTCCAAAAAGGACGAGGCGACGAGGCTCGTTTGAAATTTATGTGCGATAGCGATGCTTCATGTTGTTGCTGTTGCTGCTGCTGTTGTTGTTGCTGCCGTTATGTTTCATTACCTAATAAACATTTTATGTGCGCTGTGAGTTGGTCAGTCAACACACACACACAAACACGCACACGCACACACCGTGGTGCAGCCAGGGACCACGGCAAATTGGTAAATTGTTTGAAAGATGCACATGCCCCCGTTGACCGTTTGAGTTCACAGTTCCGCCGTAACAGTTACCCGTAACCGTTGCCCGTTGCCCGTTGCCCGTTACTCGTTACCCGTTGCCGTAACAGTTTGTCCGTAACAGTTTGGGCCGCATCAATTTTGTGCCCCGCTGCCGGATAGCAAAGCGCAGTTAGCTTCCGCCATAATTAACAAGCTCCGCACAGGCTCCAATGCGCCGCTGATGGGTAGCCTCTTTTTTGCGGGCGTTTATGTTGAGGCACTTTAGCTATGGCATATGGCATGGGGTATACAATTTTGGATGGACTGTGACAAGTACACGGGACCTGGCTAAGTGGCGCGAGTGGCATATGCGGTAAGCGAAAATAAGGGGTGAATTTGCACTCGCATACAGTAAATTTGCCATAAGTTCTTTGCTAAATGAGGTTATGTAAGGTAACAGTGTTGTGAAGCTCATAAATATTGCAAAGTTTAGGAAAACAAAGGAGTCGCAAACTCATTACATGTAAAGACAATCTCTCAATACAAAGAAATATAATGAATGAAGAGAAACGGACATGCATTACGTGTTAAATGAGGTTATGTATAAAAACAGTGTTGTTAAGCTTCAAAAAATGATGAAAATTTGAGAAAACCAATATAAAGTTGGAGTTGGAAAATGATTCAATGGAAAAAACAACTGCACAATAAAATGAAATCAAGGCAAGATGGAGTAATTAAAAGATAAACTGAAATGTAATGCGAGTGAAATGAGGTTATGTACGAAAACAGTGTTGTAAAGCTCTATAAACTCTGCTATAAACTCAAAAAGAGTAGTAAATTCAATATTTCACAATTCTTTAATAAAATGTGAGAGGCATCTCTATAATATAAACGAAAGCAGGCTATCATATAAAGTAAGGCAGGAAGGAAGCTTGGTTGAGGTTAGCACAGGGTGTACACATGGTAGCACCCTGTGATTTAACCACATGTACTTTGTGAGTTCACTAATACGTTTCCAACCAAATAACTCTAAATAGTTCACTTTTTCCCCAAAAAGTTCCCAACTTTTTGGCAACTCCATATTAATATTATATTTATGTAGGGTATTTTGCATTGTCTTAAATTTTGCACATGCTTTTTCCGACGAACTGCGCTTGCTCTCGTTGTTGTGCATATTTTGTTGTACGTGTTGCTGTTATCTTATTTCGAAGTGTATTGTCGATTAATGTGCACCGAGTGAAGCTGCGAGCTCCCAGCTCCCAGGCCCGTCGTACTGCCCGCCGCTGGTCGTGGTCGCCGCAGCAGCTCATAAAACATGCTTGGCCGCAGGTATTCCAATGGCCGCCCAGGGGAGGGAAGGGGCAGCGGGCGGAGACGTAGCGAGTGTGGCCCGTAGCTGCTTTCGTTACCTGACTTGGGTGCCCGTGGCGTGGCTTGTTGCCGCCGTGTTTCTCTCTCGTATTTATGCCTATGAATATTTCATTTAATTGAAACGCATTCATTACGTTGCCGCACAGCAAGTGCTGCCCCCCTTCCCACTCCGCCCCTGCTTTAGCGCACATCCGCCCACTTTTGGCGTTGTAATTAAAATAAATTTATTACGCAAAATGTTTTGCCAAAAAATTTGTCAAAAGTTGTTGGCCCCGCATAAATAATGGCGGCAGTTTATATGCACATCTCTTATGTGTCTGTGTTCGCTCTGTCTGTGTGTGTGTGTGTGTGTGTGTGAGTACTTTATGCTCTCAGTGTGCTTAATGATCTGCTTCGTGTTTGCTTCTGTTGTTGTGCGGCTTGTTTGTTGGCTGTCTGTTTGCCTCGTATATTGATGTGGTTAATAAGCTTCTAATTGTGCATTTTTTATTGCCGGCACGGAAAGTTAATGAAAATGTGCATACCCTGTACTAAGGGGTCTGCGGTGGGGTATGCTGGTGGTAGTTTTGATTTTACGACAGAAATTGAAGGCATAAACTGACATATTTTTAAGAATGTGAATAAAAAATTGCTAAAAAATTTTTTTTTAAATATATATTAATATCTGATAAATTTTTTAAAAAAATTTGGACATTTATTTAAGTGTTTTTTATGGAAACAGTTAAAAACAAAAATATTTGATATATTTGATAAAATTTTTATTGCATTTCAAACAAGAAATCAAACCACTAATAAATGTAAATTTATGCATCGAATTGATTAATTTTTAATAAAGGTTTAAGAGTTGCAAATAAAAAAAGAAATACGCAAATCTAAAAAACATGGAATGCTGTAAATATTAAAATTTTTGCACAATTTTTTTGCAGGGTATAAAACACACAAAACGAGTTGAGGCAGCAAGCGATTTGGGGTGCTATGTGACCAGGCAATAGACAGCGCGATAGGGTAGGAGCAATGTACTGGGAGAGAGGGAGAGGGCGGCAGAGAGTGCAAGAGACTGGGACGCCGCATATTTCGCATAGCATTTCAGTCTGATTACGCTGCCACGCCTTACTCCTCGCCCGCCCACGCCTGTCTCACTGCATAGCCGCAAATGCGGCAATTGATTTGCACAGCAGATCGAGGACTCAAAAGCATTGCATACTTTGCAGCGCCAAATACGCCAAACAATGGCGAAATATTTTCGCCCGGCAAACGTCAAAAGATGCAGCAGCGCAACCGCTGTCTTTCTCTCTCTCTCCCACTCTTTCTTTGTCTATCTCTCTCTCCCCCTTTGGCGCTGCTACCTAACAAGTTTTGCACTTTAAGCTCGACTTGGAGAGTTGCACAGCAGAAGCGAAGTTTACTTTTTTATTGCTTTCATAGCTGTTCTTGTTGTTGTTGTTCGAATTGCTCTGCGTATTGCAGCCGTGTGGCCGTTAGAATGCTTTAAGTAGAGGGGCGGGGGAGAAGGAGAGCAAGCTGAGCGCAAAATAAACTGCATAACTTGATGTGCTGGCATAGGCGACAGTCCGATGCGCTGCACAGCAAAGTGTACAATTTGATTTGTACAAAAATTTAAGCTGATCAGGTTATGGTTTATAATTAAGACATGTTGAGTTATTCGAAACAGGCAATTACTGCAGGGAAATTTGAAATATTTTCAAGCCAAACATTCCGTTTTTGTCTCTAAAAGGGTTCCCTTTGCCTTGCCCTGACTGCAATTGCCAGTTACTTGACGCCGCTGCCCTTTCTGCCCCAGTGCATACTCAACATCTTCTTTTGCACTTCTTCTTCCTCTTCTGCTCTTCTGCTCTTCTTCTTTTTTGTTTTTCGCCCATGGCTTTGGCTGGCCAATCATTTCGACTTTCTTGTCATGCTTTGACTGTTTTCTGGTTTCTGAGCTTTTGCCTCTTGGCCGCTCGCTTCTTATTGCAGCCAAGAAGTTAACAGACATATTTCGTTATTGCCTGCCCATCCCTGCGTACTTACGTCCTGCTTCGATTCTCTGTTTTGTTTTTCTGTTTTGCTGCTCTTCTGCCTTTCGGTTCTCTGTGTGTTTTGTGGCCAAAAATGCGGCACACTCTGCGGCGCGCGCAGCCGTTCGACTTTCGACTGCTTTGTTTTAATTGAAATGTTTTTGCAAACTGCTGGCGTCTCTGCTGCGGGCTCTGCCACAAGGCTGCTGAGACTGAACGGGCAGGGAGGGAGCATAGCAACTGCTAAGCGGATTAGAACTAGTTCATAATGTACGAGTTTGGTAAATATGAATGGCCAAAAAGCCGCACAACAATTGAGCTCCAGCTACCGGCAGCCGCTTTCAGCTTCAGCTTCAGCAGCTGCTTTTCGCATTTGCTGCTGCTTCTTCTTCTGCGTCTGCTTTTGTCTGACTAATTGAAGCTGCATTTAGTGCGGAGCGAAAGACTGAGAGAGAGAGAGAGAGAGAGAAGAGAAAAAACAAACCATAAAAACTATAATGACATGCAGTGGCTAGAGCAACACGACTGTGAGATGCCCTGTATAGTTCGAAAAGATTTCTTAAAAAAAAACAACATTTATTTTAAAAAATAAATAAATTAGTTTTGATTAATTTATTTAAATTTAGAAATTATTTTTCAAAAGATTATGCTTCTGAGCAGCCATAAAAATTATAACCTTATTAAAAAGTTTATTAAAAACCTAGCTTTGCGCCCTTCTTTGCAGCCACTATGCATATTACGCATACGCACCGTGCGCGGGCGACATTGCAGAAGCAGCTCAAAAATTAACTCAAATTTGATTTAAAAAAATCAAATTAAATTTTTTAAATTTATATTTAAGTTTTTTTAGTTATATATGCTATTGCTGCACATATTACGCATACGCAGCGTGCTCCAGATTTTTTTTAAAATTTAATATAAATAAAGTAAATCAATTGAAATTGACTTATTTCTTACTCAAGTCTGAGCTACTTTTGCGTATTATGCATACGCCCCGTGCCTGTGCATTGCTGCATAAGTCGCTCAATCGCATTGCTTTTCTTCTCGTTGCGTTGTTTAGCACAATGCGCACACTTTTTTAGCTGTGTGCTGCACTTTTTTTTTCTACCACTGGCAGTGGTAAAAACTCGCAATTATTGTGGCACATTTTAAGCTGCTTGAGAGCTTTCTGCGCGCTCTCTTTCTCCCTCTTTGATTCCCGCAAGCTGCTGTGGTTAGTTAGCATAATTGTGTGCTCTATGTGCGGTGTGTGTGTGTAGAGGGGGAGGGAGGCTCATTTCGGTTTAAAGTTCGAAACCAAAATTGAGCTAAAATTGTTAAGCATTTTTAGCGAATTATTTTAAAGGGAAATTTTAACTGCTTCGCAACATGATAACTGATTGAATCATCGACATGTACGTGGGGAAGTTGTAATCTTGGCTCTCTCTCTCTCTTCCTCTCTGACTCCATTTCGATAGTTTTCGCTTGCCAAAGCTTTGGTCCATTGTGAACTAGTAAGCGCTTTCCCCCAAGTGCCACAGTTGTCTGCCACTTTGCCGTGCAATGTTTTCAGTTTGCTTTTTTACATTTCCCTTCGCTGCCAACGCAGTAAAAGAGAGAGAGAGAGAAAAGGGGGAGGGGTTCGGCTGCCATGTGGCGTTGCATTTTGTTCAGAGATTCACTTCACTTATAGCTCGCAGCGTTGTTTGATTTTGATTTTGTAAAATATTTTGTGCTCGTGCATTTTACATTTTTTTCGTTGTTGTTGCTGCATCAGTTTGTTTTGCTATTTGTTTTATCCCCCTATTTCTTTGTTTTTTTGCGTTTTACATACCCTGTAACTATTGAAGAGGGCTTGCAGGCACTGTTAGCCTGCCTGCCTGGAGGTGTTTTTGGATTGGAAGCATGCATACATAAGAAAGTTATGCGATTTATGCCGGTTCAAGTTTTAACTGAATACTCATATGCTTAAACTTGTAGATCTCTGGAACTGTAGGCGCTACGCTAACTAAATTTGGTATTTGGTAAGATATATATCTAAGTTATTTTTGGAAATTTTTATATTTTGCATAGCTATAATATTTAATTAGTAAATGCAAAAATACTGCATATATAAGGCAGCCTATAAGTTATAAAGCTGAAGTTTGATCTGTCTATAGTTTACTTAGCTAACTAACTAATACTAAAATTTCATTTCAATTGCCTGTCAGCTAAAAAAGTTATGCAATATAAAAGTTTTTATTTTTATGAAGTGCAAAAAACCTAAGCTGGCGCCATCTGGCGGCCAAGTACAGGGTAACAAGCAATCGAATTGATGTTTTATTATTTTAAGCAATTTTTTTACTATTTCAGTTAGCAGTTTTTTATGTGGCGGTAGGGGAGAAAAAGAGGCAGAGGGAGGGGTAGAAAGAGAGAGAGGGAGGAAGAGAGTTGAAGGCGGATTCTGCTGCTGCGATAGTTGTCGCTGGAAGCGATTTGTTGTTCTTGATATATGCTGGGGCAGGCAGGCAGGAGTAGGAAGTGGGGCATACAACAGGATGCAGCAGCTCGAGCTGACTATTTTATGTGCATACGCAGCGTGTGTGTGTGCGAGTGTGCGAGTGTGTGTGTGTGTGTGTCTCTAGCGGTTGTTTGCCTGCTGTGTCTGGTTCCGGCTGCTCATGCATAAAAGGATACAGATGCAAATTGCACACATCCTCAGCCTTGGCTCGCCTTGCGATTCCATTTCTATTTTATTTATAAGCTAGCTCCATCTCACTCCCGCTCCCACTCCCCCCTCTCTTTCCCACTCAAACACTTAGTTGCATTATCAATCAAACTGATTTCCTAGCCATTCATCTTCAACGTTTATCTCTGTCTCTTTCGCTCAACACTTACCCAGCTGCTGCTGCGGCGTCGACTGCGACTGCGACTGCGATTGCGATTGCGACTGATCCTTGCGCTGCGGCGGCAACGGCGGCTGCTTTGCCTTGCGCAATGTGCCATAGCGCTGCGCTGCCTGCAGCATCTCATGCGGCGCCAGCGGTTGCGGTTGCGAATGCTGCTGCTGCTGCTGCTGCTGCGCTGCCTGCAGCGACTGCTGCCCGAAGCTCTGCTGGCTAAGCGAACTGGTCACCGTGTTGATGTGATGCGAGTATCCAGCATAGTCGACGAGGCCGCTGAAAGCCGACGGCGGTCGCTGCTCCACATAGATTTGCTGACTCTGCTGTGCCGCGGCCAATTGGAGGCGCCACAGTGCCTCTTGCGACAAATCCCGTGCATTGCTGTAGTTGTTCTCCTGACTGCCCTCCCTGCCGCTCATGTTGTTTGACCCTGTGCGAGAGAGAGAGAGCGAGAGAGAGAGATAGAGGAGATTAGTCAGTTGACTTGGGGCAGTGGCGGCTTCAGGTGCATCAGGTGCCTAGTGAGCAGGAAATGTGGTGGAAAATCATTTGAAAAGCGTGCGAAAAGTGAGTGAAAGCTTAGGTTAACAAGAAAAACGTAGCCCATGTCCAGTTTGATGGACACTTTTACCCCACTGTGCAAGACAGTTTCCATTTCGGGAAACCGAAAGCCCGCTCTGGCTCATGTGATTTTAGTTTAATTGCTTGAAGACTTCAAATATTTAAAGAATCTTCTGTTTTGTGCATCTTTAATTAAACTTCATTTTTTTTGAGGTTAGGTTTATATCATTTATAAGAAAGTTTACCTATGTATTGGTGCTCAAAATAAGTAGAGTGTAGAGTGCAAACATTGAAATAGAATATTTATTTATTTAAATTTAATAATATATTAACTTATGCCAAGATAATAAGTACTACACATATGTCAGATCGAACATATATATCTTTTCTGAAAAAAATGCTTATGTATTTTGTATAAAAATTAAATGTGATATGTTTAATAGACAAAAAAGCAAGCTAAGCCACAAGAAATTTTCTGTTAAATTTCTTAAATTTTCTTGACTTTTCTAACTGAACAGGAAATTATATAATGTATATATTATATATATTCAAATAATTCAAAGACTTAGTTTTATTACTTTTGCTGATTTGAAATTTTCGAAATTAAATAAAAAATCAAGCAAAAGAGTTCCTGTAGAACATTTTTTGATTTTTGTTCAGAACAGGAATATATATGTTTAAATAAATATCATATAATGCAGCTAATGAGCACTGCTATTTTTGTGAACACAGCTGTATATATTAACTATGATATCACTAAGTCACCTAATAATATCACCTATCACCTAAATATGCACCTAAAAAAGTGAAGCAGTTGTTATTAAATATTCCTTGAACTTCCTTACTGAACAGGAATATATATAAAGTTAAGGAAATATTTTTAGAATTAAGTCTCACTTCTTTTGCTAAATAGAAACTTCTAGCATAAACTTAAACATGTCAGAGAGTTTTTATAAATTATTTCCTGACTCTTGCACTGAACAGGAATATATATGTATATATATCATTTCACCCATCTAGCTCTACAGGCAGATAAACTCAACTTAGGCAGATATCGCAAAAGAAAAAAACTTAAGCAAGCCCAACAGGGTTGCCATAAACTATTCTCTGACTTTTATACTGAACAGGAATTTATATGTATATATAAAATTGCAGCTCTTTAACTTAATAGCAATTGCCAGAAATAAACTGAAACAACTCGAAGTGTTCCTATAAAATATTCTATATAATTTCACAATCAATCTCACCGATGCCAGACAATTGAAGAATTGAACCGTCCCCAGGTTCTAAGAACAGAAACTAAAAATTTGTTCACGCATACATATACATAAACATATACACACATTCATTTTAGACTATTATGAAATACTATACAACTTGATTCTGGTTGGGTGTGCTTGGATCGCTTCGACGCATCAACGCCATTTGGAGAACTTTGCCTCCTTCTGCTTTTGCAGCCAATTGATGGTGCCAGAGACCAGTTCCCTGGAGCCGGTGACCAGTATGTCCAGTTCGTTGCGCATGCCATAGCGTTGCTTGCCATATTTCTCCTGCAGATAATCGAAGAAAGCCTCCACCGATATGGAGAGCTGAGCATTATCCCTGGTGCCGCATTCCTCGCACAGGGAACGCCAATTGCTGGCATTGCGTCGCGCTCGTTGCAACTCCTCCATGCAATGCCAAGTGATGGCATCTTTGGTGGCCTGATCCTGCTCAGGCGTTGCCTCATCCAGAGATTCACCCTCGAAACGATTCGGTGTGGGCACAAATCCTGCCTCCTCATAGCGTACATTGTGCCTCAAAATGGTGAGCAAATCCTTCGAATTGAACTCATTCACTTTGCTAAACAGCAACACCTTGGGCGATCGACTACTCCGTGTGCGTGTGTAGAACCATTCGCGGCACATCATCATGCTCTCCAGCGTATCCGCACTATCCAGATACACATTGAAGATATCATGTTTCATTATCTCAAATTGTCCACGCTGCTCGTACATTTCCAGGCCACGCGTGGCGCCCGGCGTCAGCTGCAACGAATTTGCCTCGAGACCCACCACATACTGTGGCTTATAGCGACGCAGATAGTCATAGGCCAGCTGAATGGCCAGTGAACCATTCAATCTCACCGAGAAATTGGCACCATTCAATAGCTTCTTCTCACCCAAATTGGCCTCAATGTAGGCGGGATATGCGGGCACACGATGCAGTTGCAGGCCAAGTTGTTTCGCCCGCTGGCCAAGCACCTCACAGCATTCCGTCTGACTGGCGCTGGTGAAGATGCTTGCCTCCGGTTTCATTATGGCTGCCTTAGCCCAGGCAATGTCACGCAGCGAATTGCTCAACGCAAAGTTCTGCTCCCAACCCAAGGTGCTAATCCCAATGGTCTTGGCATGCGTGGTCAGATTGGTGCAATCGCTGGCACAGCCGCTGCCCACCTCCACAATGGCCACATCGACGCCCTCGTTGCGAAAGGCATGGAATGCCATGAGAGTGAGCAGCTTATTGTAGCTAGGCGGCGGCTGAAACTCGGCCAGCTGCTGCTCCAGCTGTGCAAAGAGCTGCGTGAATTGGATCTCTGATATGGGTTCACCATCAATGCGTATCCTTTCGCTGGTCACAAAGAGATGTGGAGCACATAGCACGCCCGTCTTGACGCCATGTGCACGCAGTATTGCCTCCACTAGAATGCATGTGGAGCCACGTCCCTTGGTGCCAGCTACTTGTATGACTGGTATACGCTCCAATTGCTGCCGCTCGAATCCTGTCTGGCTGAGGCATTGCAACGTATGCTCCACATTGGGATCGATGGCAACTCCAGCTGAGCCGCTGCTGCCGCTGCCACCGCTACAATTTTTGCTCTTGGCACGCCCCATGGGCGGTTCATGTTTCTGATACACCATCAGCTGACGCACTGCATCCAAATAGGCCAAACGTTCGGGTGTCTTGGGCTCTGGCTCGGCCGGCGGCGGTGGCTCTGCAGCAGCGGCAGCAGCAGCTGCGGCTGCCTTTTGTGCCGTTGCCAACGCTGGCGTCGGTGGCAATTTGATCTGCTGCTGCTGCTGCAGCTTCTGCTGCTGCATGTCGCGTCCTGCCTGCTGCTTCTCCTGTATATCCTTCAGCCACTGCACCTGCTTGCGTTGCTGTGCGCCGTGCATGCGATTCATCCAGGACTTGCGCTCTGCCACCGAACTGGCGCCCTTGATGTCATTGTCGCCGGGCACGGCTGGACTAACAGGTGCGCCAAATTGAGAGGGTGTTGGGAATTGGGAGGATTTCGAAGGGGATTGTCCGTACTGAGGGGGCTGTCCGTACTGGGGAGGTTGGCCAAACGGCTGTGGAGGTTGCCCAAACTGTGGAGCAGGTTGCCCAAACTGTTGAGCAGGTTGCCCAAACTGTTGAGCCGGCTGTCCGTATTGCGGAGGTGCAGCTTGTCCGTATGGAGTGGGTTGTCCGAATTGTTGAGCTGGTTGTCCATACTGAGCGGGTTCCTCAAACTGCTGTGAAGGCTGTCCAAATGCTGGAGGCTGCCCCTGTTGAGGAGGCAGTCCAAATTGCTGAGTAGGTTGTCCGCTCTGAGGAGGTTGTCCGCTCGGCGTAGGCTGTTGCACAAATGGCGGCGGCTGTCCGTTCGGCGGAGGTTGTCCAAATTGCTGTGGCGGTTGTCCAAAGGCAGAGCTTTTTTGTGGTAACTGGCCGTGTTGCTTCTGCAGCTGCTGCTGTTGCCAGGCGGGTTTCTGAAACTGTGTGGGCATTGCGTAGGCTGTGTGATTCGCTCGTGTGCCTGGCCTACCCTGCCCCGGTTGCGGGGTCTTCATGCCACCCACAGATCCGGTGGACTCCGTATCCCCATTTTCCTTGGCACGTGCTTTACGCTGCATTTCCGGCGATACCTTAGCCATCCACTTATCCCGCTGATCCTTCACATTGATCTTCGGAGGCGGCACTCCCTTCGTAGCCTTGGGCAGCAACGTTGCTGGCTTGGCCGTCGCATCCGTAGCTGCTCCAGTGGGGGCTGCTCCTCCTGCTACCGCCTCATCCTGCGGTTTCTTTTGCCTTTTCGTTTCAATTGATTTCTCTCGCGCTGCCAACGTTGGCGTCGCTGCTGGCGTCGCGCTCGGCGCTCGAAATGAGATCTTGAAGAAACTGTTGCCACACTGCATCATCGAGCCGCCGCGCGGCAGCAGCAATGGCCGCGTCAGCCTCGATGTCATCAACAACATCTTTATTCAGGCAGCAGTCACAAAAACAATCTGAGTAGAAAATCGTAAATGGTTCGAGGTTTGGATTTTGGGGTATCCTAACTGAATTTCGTTCAGAGCTAACGTGTGTGCTCAGTCCTTTGTTTTAGTGTTGCTTGTGTATGTGTGTGTGTGTGTGTTGTTTTTTTTTTTAGACACTTGACGAAAAGGCACTGTAACAGCTAAAAATGTGTGGGGGCGGGGGGAGGAGCACAAGCCGTGGGGCGTGTCTGAAGCGACCCAAAAGACCCTTTCGCATGCGATCCTCAAGTTTGCTTACGGTTTTTGCCAAAGTAACAAGAAAACTTTACGAAATATTAAATCAATTGTTGGTTTTTCAATTTGAAATTTTTTTTCCCAAAATTTCTCCCAATTTTGACGGGATTGATTTTGATATAGTTTTCAATCGTGTTGACTTATTTGACTAGTTTGCATGTGGTAAAACTAGAAATTTAAAATATTTTGGTTATTTGATTGAACTGGAAGTGTAAGTATGGATTTATATTATATAAGGTTTTGAAGGACCTGCTGAAAGTTGTATACTTCGCTTAGTAAACGTTTTTCAAGTGAAATTGTGGATTTACGTAGGCAATGGGTGGGGGCAGCCCACATTTTATATATACATATGCTGTGTATGTTATAGAGGAAACTTTGTGCCAAATTTAGTATAGCTAGCTATTAAAGTTGCTGAGATCAACGCGTTCATACGAACGTAAATTGCTAAATTGACTAGGTAATTGATGCTAGACAAGCATAAATATGTTTTGAGGGATCTACTACGTCGCTTTTTGTCTGTACCACATATGGAGAGAAGTTATTCAACGCTTTTCGAAATATTTAAATAGTTTTGAAAAGTTTTAATAGTAAAAAAACAGAAAACTACTTACATATTGTATTAAATTAGTATACACTCTGGTTGATAAACTTGTGTGCCAAATTTGGTTTTAGTATAAGTTGCCAAGATCACCCTTATACAACGTAAATTGCTACATTGACTAGGTAATTGATGCTTGACAAGTAAATTAATTTGGTTGAGATTCTGATGAAATTATAGTTTTGAAAAGTTTTAATAGTAAAAAAACAGAAAACTACTTACATATTATATAAAATTTGTATACACATTCTGCGTATGATATAGAGGAATGTGTGTGCCAAATTTGGTGTCTCTAGCTATGACAGTTGCTGAGATCAACGCGTTCATACGAACGGAAATTGCTAAATTGACTAGGTAATTGATGCTAGACAAGCATAAATATGCTTTGAGTGATCTACCAAGTCGCCTTTTGTCTGTACCACTTATGGAGAGAAATTATTCAACCCTTTTCGAAATCTCTTAATAGCTTTGAAGAGTTTTAATAGTCAAAAAACAGAAAACTACTTACATATTATACTAAATTTGTATACACATTCTGCGTTATATAGAGGAATGTGTGTGCCAAATTTGGTTTCTTCCCAAATTAATTTTTTGAAAGAAAAACGCTTTTTAAAAAAAAAAAAATATAAAAAAAAAATAAATATATAAAAAAAAAAAAAAAAAAATTTTTTTTTTTTAAAGTCGCTTTTTGTCTGTATCACATTTGGAGAGAAATTATTCAACTCTTTTTCGAAATCTTTTAATAGTTTTAAAGAGTTTTTATAGTCAAAAAACAGAAAACTACTTACATATTATATTAAATTTGTATACACATTCTGCGTATGATATAGAGGAATGTGTGTGCCAAATTTGGTGTCTCTAGCTATGACAGTTGCCGAGATCAACGCGTTCATACGAACGGAAATTGCTAAACTAACTTTAAAATTGATGCTTTTCAATAGTAAATTTTCTAAGTGTGGTCTACCCAGTCTCCCTTTTGCCTGTATTTCATATGCAGACAGTTTTACCACCCCTTTTCGTAAATATTCAATGATTTAAAGAGTTTTTATAGTGAAAAATCAGAAAAATACACAAAAATGACTTGGAAATAATTTAAAAACTTATCTTATACATATATGTATATCCCGTAACCCCCATTTTATTTAGTGCATGGAAAACAAGATGATAAATTGCAGTTAAAGTGAAATGCGTGAAGAACGTAAGATGAAGAAGAAGAAGAAGAGCAAGAAGGTGCTGGGTGCATTTCAAGATGGTTGCAAGTGGCATGTGGCAAGTGGCAAGTGGCATGTGGCATGTTGCATGCTGCAATTCATTTTGCTTAGTTCTATTGGCGTCGTGTGTGCAGTTTGTGGTGCGAAAGTTCAAGTGGTGCAGGTGCAGGTGCAGTTGCAGCCGGTAGTGCAGAGGGTGCTCGACTGCTTGGCTGCACTCTACCTGTGATGGCCAGCGTTGTTGTTGTTGTTGCGGTCTTGGCATTACGCGATGTTGTTGTAATTGTCGTTGCCAGCGCCGTTGTGGTTGCTGCCGTCGCTGCGGTCACCTGCAACGGCAACGGCAACGGCAACTGCTGCTGCTGCTGCTGCCCCCTCTGCAATTGGCCAAGGTTGCCGATGCGCTTCAAGGTGGAGTTGCTGCCATGGGAGTTGCTGCCGTGGGAGTTGCTGATGTGGGAGTTGCTGATGTGGGTGTTGCTGTTGTTGGTTGTTCCGGTGATGTTGTTGCTGTTGCTGTTGTTGTTGCTGGTGGGTTGCTTCGTTAGTTTGGCGCGTGCTGCTGCTGCTGCCGCTGGCTTTGGTGTCGCCTCAAGTGGTCCTGCTTTGGTTGCAACCACATGAGCCACGCACACACGCAAGCACACACACACACACACACACACACACCAACACACACGGAGGATGTGTGTCGCCGGGCGCAGGAAACAAGAGAGAGAAATCGTAATTAAGTTGACGTTGGCTGCGCGCAGTTTAAGTGCAAAGTCAAAAAATACCAAAAGCAACAACAAAAATAGCAACACACACACACACACACACACACACACACACAAATACCTCTCTAACCCCCACACACACACACACTTGCTCACACAATTAAAATGCATTTTGTGGCGCATTTTTGTTGGTCAAATTTTGTGGAAGCAGTTTTAGTTGGCGGCGCGCGGGGTTGGCCAGCGAAATGGGGCTAAGTGTGGGCGTGGCACAGCCTGACGCACCTCCTGCCACGCTGCCCCTGCACCAGCTCGTTTTGAGCGCGCATGTTGCCCGCTTTCAGTCAGGCGCAAAGTTTTTCAATAGCTTTCCGCAAACTATGACAACATTTTGCTGCGACGCGTTGCCTCGCGCGTCCATTTAGAAGAGGAAGGTCGCCAGGTTTGCTTTCTCTCTCTCTCTCTCTCTCTCTGTCATCTGCTCTCTCGCTCAGCCGCTCAAATTTCAAAAAGAGTTCTCTCTAAGCATTTTATGCAACCTCATTTTGTGGCAGCCTCATTTTGCACTCTTTGGAAATTGAAAAATAAAACTATTTTCAGTTATAAACGATATAAGTCATGCGAGGGGCGTTTGAAATGTTTCAAGGCTGGCAAGAAGTTTGCAACGCATCTTAGTAAACATCTCAGAACCTCTTAAATATAAAGTAAATTCTTAATCAGCATTATTAGGGGAGTCAGACTAGTTATGCCCGACTGTCCGTCCATCTATCTGTCCGTCCATCTGTCCGTCCATTTGTCCGTCCATCTGTCCGTCCATTTGTCCGTCCATCTGTCCGTCCATCTGTTCGTCCATCTTTCCGTCTGATTGTCCGTCCATCTGTCCGTCTATCTGTCCGTCTATCTGTCCGTCCATTTATCCGTCCATCTGTCCGTTCATGTGTCCATCCATTTGTCCGTCCATCTGTCCGTCAATCTGTCCGTTCATTTGTCCGTCCATCTGTCCGTCCATTTGTCCGTCCATCTGTCCGTCCATCTGTTCGTCCATCTTTCCGTCTAATTGTCCGTCCATCTGTCCGTCTATCTGTCCGTCCATTTGTCCGTCCATCTGTCCGTTCATCTGTCCGTCCATCTGTCCGTCCATCTGTCCGTCCATTTGTCCGTTCATCTGTCCGTTCTGTCTGTCCTATCTTCCTTCCTGTCTGTCCGTCCATCTGTCCGTCCATCTGTCCGTCCATCTGTCCGTCCATCTGTCCGTCTATCTGTCCGTCCATCTGTCCGTCCATCTGTCCGTCTATCTGTCCGTCCATTTGTCCGTCCATCTGTCCGTTCATTTGTCCGTCCATTTGTCCGTCCATCTGTCCGTTCATTTGTCCGTCCATCTGTCCATCCATCTGTTCGTCCATTTGTCCGTCCATCTGTCCGTCCATTTGTCCGTCTATTTGTCCGTCCATTTGTCCGTCTGAATGTCCGTCCAACCGTCTGTCGGTCTGTTCGCTTATAAATTCTTTAGCCTTAGCATTTTTTTCTTGTCTTCTCCTGCTTCTTCTTAATGTATTGTAATTCTATCTTTTTCTAGCCTCTTTAAAGCCTAAACTGTTTTAAGATCTTTAACACGCGCAGTGCGCTCTGTAATCTTTTCCAGAAATTCATTCATCCTCTCTGTAATTATCTGGAATTTCATTCATTTCAAGCCGAATTTAATTACAGTCTTCAAGTTCCTTCCCTCTTTATAGAGAATTTAAAACACTTCCAAGAAATTTTCTAGCTGAACCTAAACCGTTTTCGTTTTATATTATTTATAGCCTTTTTTCCTCGTTTGGCTATAAAAGCTGACAACGCGTGCGAGGCTTACCGAATCGTAGAATATTTGTAGATTGTTAATCTTTAATCTGACTGAGAGGGAGAGCGGATGAGTGAGTAAGGGGAGCGAGAGAGAGAGAGAGAGAGACTGATAGATATCTTGGCTTTATTTTCCAGCTTTGTTTTTCGCCTTATTCCGTTTAGTTTTTAATTGTCTCTGCGATTCAAGTGGGCGCAACCCACTCGAAGCAACGTTGGCAACACTTTTATGACTTTTGTGAAGGATGCACAGACGGACGGACAGCCGCACAGTGGAGCTCAGAGTGGACAGTGGGGCTGAAGCTGGCTTAAAGCCAATTAAAAAGTTGATAGCAAGATTGAAGCACAAAAGGAATGAAGGAGACTAACGGTTTAATTCTCACTTAATTGGAATTACGCCGGAATGCTACCACGGCATGCACACAGCGCGCACACACACACACACACACACAATCGCACTCACACACACACGGACAGGCAGACAGGACTCAGAGCAGCTGAAACGGATATGCGATTGGGCCGTTTTCGAGGCTGATGATGTCATTTGGTTTTTGACCACGCTCTGAAGCTGCTTATGCAGTGGCGGAGAGGGAGTTGGAGGGAAGTGGGAGAGGAAGAGAGAAGAGGGAGAGGGAAGGAGCAGCGTGCTACGCTGTAGATTGACATGAAATGCAATTACGTTTCCCCAAAAAGCTGCTGCAACGCACAGCAACAAGAGGCGTCAAAATGGCCGCCATAAATCTGCGCGCATCCTTCCCCCAGTTGCAGCCCCCCCCCCCTGCTCCCTCGCCCATTGAGCTGCCTACTTACACTCGCCATGATGTCCAGCACTGGTTGGCAGCACTTGATAGCTGTCGCCATCGACGCCTATGGCACTTGTCACATGATATCCGTAGCCATTGGCATGCGTGGGCGGCGGCGGCGGCGGTGGCTGCGAATTCATGCCGTAGAGTCCGCCCGTCACGCCGGGCTTGCCATATGCCGCGGACGCTGCGTGCTGCGTATGCAACTCGCCCTGTTGCATGTTCAGCTGGTCATCGGGATCGTGCAGTGCTGTCAGTGTTAGCTCCATGCCGCCATCCATTTGCTTGCTATCCAGGCTGCCAGTGGGATAATATGGCGGCGGTGGCGCTGGCAGCGGCATCGACTGCATCGACTGCATCTCCATACCACTTCCTCCTCCTCCTCCAGTTCCAGCTCCTCCTCCTCCACCTGCTCCTGCCGTTGTGCCTGTTGTGCCCGTTGCTGTGGCTGCCGTTGCCACTAGCGATGCCTCGGCCTCGTAGTCCTTGCCAGCATTGGCTGTGCCTGGGGTCGACGTTGGCGCCGCTGTTGCTGCTGCCTGCTGCTTCTTGGCCGCGTGCGTGCGTCGACAGCGACAGAAGGCGTAGAGCAGTGCGAGCAGCAGCAGGAACGACAGTGCGGCTATGATGATGGCCACCAGGGCGGAGGTGGTCAGCGAGGAGCTGCGCGGCATGTACGACTTGCCAACTGCAAAGAGAGAGAGGGGAGGGAGAGAAGAGATTGATGTAGATTTATTGCTGTGTGTCAAGTGAGCTATGCGTTTCTTAAATGCAACTAGATGCATTTTGGAACTACTTCCATTTGGCAAGTGAACTGGTTCCAGCATGCACTTTATAAATGGAACTGGATGAGCTACTCTTATTGAACTAGTTGCAGCTGCAAAAGGCTGCATTTTGGAACTAGTTCAATTTTGCAAGTGTTACATTTTGAACTAGTTCCAGCTGTGGTATGTATGAATTTCTTAAATGGAACTATTGTCTTTGTATCATTGAATGTCATTTAAAAGTAAGTTAGAAGATAAAAAAAATGTACTTTGGAACTAGTTTTTTTAAAAAAAAGTTCCCATGATGAACTAGTTCCTTAATCTTACAAAAATTAGGTTTCCTATGCTGCTTTATTTAAGTTAGAAGAAGGGAATTTAAAAATAAGTTTAAAGAACTAGTTCATTTAAGAAACTGGTTCTTTAAATGAACCAGTTCACAATAAAAAACAAATCCTATTTGATATCAAAAGGTACTATTTCTAAATTTTAAGACTAGGTTTCCTAATGGAACTTGTTCCAGTGACCCATTCAAATCATAAACCAGTTCAAATGAACAAAACTTGTACTTACTTTCCGCATTGGCATAGGCTCCACAATGTTCATGATTCGCGAGCAGACACAGCTTCACCCTGACCACCGGTCCCGGTCCCGCAGTCTCCGCCAGCGCCATAGTGCGATCCTCACCCAATTGTCCATTGGAACCCGCGTTGAGCGAACGACCAGTTCCAGTGCTAGCCGTGGTATAGTGAGCAGTGCGTGCAATCTGATTGATGACAGCCTCCTTGAAGGTAGCCTCACTGCCCGAGGGCAGCAGCGTCAGCGTCTCCACAATCTCCCACATTGGAACTGTCGCGTCACGTGTAACCAGCGACTCCACGACGGCAATCAGCGAAAGGCAAGTGGCAGCCACATTGATGCCCAGCACATGTGAGTTGGGATCGTAGCTGACATGAAGAGGCGGTGGTATCTTGCTCACTTTGGTGGTAGCCAATATCTCGTTGGAGTAGCCCGAGGTGCCTTTGGAATTGAGGGCGTACACCTTGAACATGTAGCTCTGGTGCTGATCCAATGGCGCCAGCTTGCAGGGATTCTCACGGAAGCAATTGAACTCGATCCACTCGTGGGCAGGCACACCCGAAGAAGAGGAGGAGTACTCGTCTGATACTGATATTGACTTGGGGTGAATCCTCCACCCGAGCAATCGGCAAGCAACTGTTCCCTGGGTGTGGCCACTCTGCGATAGCTAACCAAATACTTTGTGCTCATCAGGCCGCCATTGAAACCGGGTTGCCAGCTGAGCACGGCATAGTTGTGTGCCACCTCGATGACTTTCAACCCATTGGGTTTCTCTGGCGGTCCCTTGGGTTGCAGGCGTATCTGTGTGCGTATCGTATCCAGAGGATTTACCGCTCGACATGTATATTCCCCATAGTCCGAATGCTGCACATGAGCTATGCGCAATATGGACGTGTAGATATCATTGTTCTCCATGCGTGTGCTGATCTCGTAGTGTCCGTCGGAGGACATGGTAAGTGGGGAGGGATTATTCCCGAACTGCCATTGGAATTCCGGCTTGGGATAGGCCTGCACCTTGCACACCACCTCAGCGGATTCACGCAGATCGTAGGCCACCTTGTTATACTGATGCAAGACAATCGGTTCGTGCTCGATGCGCAGATGCATCGATGAGTTGGCGGAGTTTACATCGTTCTCGTAGAGACACGTGAAGAGTCCCCGATCGCTGGGCAGCAATTGATTGCCATTGGGACGTGCCTTGCCGCGAAAACGTAGTATGCTCTGCACTGTCACAACTCCGCCACCCGCATCGGAGGGTGTCGTCCTAATCTCGTAGAGCTTGCGTGTCGTGAGTATCTCGGTGCCGTCTTTGATCCAACGTATTTGTGGCGTTGGCTTCGCCTTGGCACTGCAAGTCACTGCGTAGTCCACATCGCCCACACGTCGCGTCATATGTTGCTGCAGCTTGGCCAGGAATTGTGGCGGTTGATGCACCTCCAGCACAATCGTTGCCAGCTTTCCGATGCCCAATTCGTTCACGGCATGACAATGATAACGTCCCTCGCTGCCCAGATGAGCCTTGGGTATGGAATATTGCGGTCCCTGGGCGAGTATCTTCTGTGTGTTGCCCAGCTCTCCTTCCATTTCACGGAACCAACGATATTGGGGCACAGGCCAGCCCGGCGGATTGGCAGAGCAACTGAGCGTCACTCCATTGCCCACATGCACCACCGGCTTGTTGGGTGTTATGTACGCCTGTCCCGGACGATGGCGCACCAGTAGGGCAACCGTGGAGTTACCCACACCTTCGATACGCTTGGAGTTGTAAGGTTGCATTAGATTCACCGAACGACATATGTAATTCCCGGCATGCTCTGCCCGCACCGAGACGAGGGTAAGCAGTTCTCCCGTGTAACGGAAGTCGGGTGCACCCTCCTTGAGCCACTCGATGGCTATCGGGGGCGGATTCGAGGTGACATTGCAACGCACCAACACGGTTTCTCCCTCCTCTGCTTCGTGTGTCTTCGATTCGATGGTTACAATGGGTGCATACAGCACATCCAACTGTATATCCTTCTCACCCGTCTTACCTAGTCCATTGTCCGCACTGCATGTGTATTTCCCTGCATGATGACGACTCACGCGATATATCGTATGACTTGGTGTCGCACTCACATATTGCCCATTGCGTGACCAACGGACATTCGATACCATCGGCTTTGCATCGACGCGACAATCCAACTTGGCAATGTGATCGCGCTCCACGCGCAGCGGGTTCTGTGGTCCCACCTCCACGCGGGGATAATCTGTGAAAGAAGAAGGGAGAGGGGGTAAGTTGGAGGTCTTTCTCTCTCTCTCTCTTCACGGCGCATACAAATAGTCAATTAAGGCACAAGCCGCAACCTGCTGGAATGGCCCATTAAGTTGCCAATAACCATTTTCAATTACAAGCAGCAAGTACGGCACAGTGGAACAAAAAGGGACGGAGGAAGGGGGGAGGGGCGGTGGGGCGGGGCGCATTGACGAGCAGCGTGACCCATCGACATTTTTAAATAATGCCAATTTGAGGTGTAACAGCCACAACAACAACAACAACAACAACAACAAGAAAGGCAGCCAAATGGCCGAGACAAGTGCACATTGTGTGCAAGAAGCAGGTACAGGCACAGTGGGCAGCGGGGCAATTGTTACGAAGTAAAATTTAAAATTTTGAAACAACTAAATTAATTTATGCATTTTAGATATCTAGGAAAACCGGCATAACTATTATAAAAACTAAAAAAGAAACGTTTTAGCTATAAAATTTAGCTTGAAAATGGATTTTTACGATATACGTAGGCGTTAGAGGGCGTGGCTAAATTTTATAGCAATCTTGTAGTACTAAGACATGTTGACAGCAAAGTTGGTAGTGCTAGCTCGCATAGTCTCTGAGTTGTGCGCGTTCATACAGACAGATTATGCTATATAGACGTGTATAGTGTGCCTAAATACATATATTTTGTTAAATTAAAGCTAACTTAGCGTATTTTAAGCGATTTATACATTTCAAAGTAAACTCTTTTATTACAAACATGGCTTGGAAATATTTCAAAATTGCCTCAATCAAATTTAATCAACTTTTTTCCATACAGACGCACTTAAAACTTATTTCAGTTAGTTCTACACAGAAATTTCTCTAAAAGCAACCACAACTATTTCTATCTAAACGACAACTTTGCAACAACAACGACAACAACAACAACAACTAGTGAAATATACTGTCAACTCGGTTAACGGTAATTGCGAAAGTAATTTCAATAATAGGCCCAATGTGCAATGGGCCATTTTGCTTAACTGACCAGCAAGAGGGAAGCGGTGAAGGGGGTGGGGGTGGGGGTGGGGTGGCAAGGGGTAACTGCCAACTGCAGCGTTAGTTTTTTGGTTCGCTTTAAATCGGTTTTTGGGTTCGTTTTGCCACTTGGCTGGTTTAGTCAAGCGTTTGCGGCGCATTAAAAAGGCTACAGCAATTGTTGCTGTTGTTCTCCTCCTGCTCCTCTCCTGGTTGTTGTTGTTGCTGTTGTTGTTGCAGTGCCAATTAACTTTCAAACACTTTAGTTTAATCACCGACTGACCAAATGCCCGAATGCCCATTGTAGCGGGCACAGTGGTTGTTGTTGTTGTAGCCGTTGCCAGCTGAAAATGTTTCTAAACGTTCAAGAATCGGGGCCACTTGGCATGGGGACCCAATTACGACAGCGCATTAAAGCCTACGCTGCGCGTGTGTGTGACAGTGTGCGTGTGTGTGTGCATGTGTGTGTGTGTAATTATAAAATAAAATTTAATGAGCAACGCGCAGAGCGGGGGCAAAAAAAAAAGTGATTCCAGTTTGCATTTCAACACATGCTGCCTGCCTAGCTCTCTCCCTCTTCCACTCCCTCTCTCCCTCTTCCCTTCTCCCTTGCTTGCCGTTTTCATGCCCAGCCAGCCATGCAGTTTCACGCTGACGGGTGTTGCTGCTGCCACGCCCAACTCCAGTACGCCCCCAACTCCCCACACTCTCCCCACAGTTGTCCGCCTCAGCGGCAAAAACTTGCTGACATTTGCCCTGAAGTTGGCTTCGCGATTTTTCTCCCCACTTCCTCATTTTTCTTGCTCTTTTTTTCGCTCTCTCCTCTACTTTTACTTTTTGCCTCCTCTTTTGATATATATATTTTTTAAATTTTTCTTTTTGAAGGTATCATGATTTTGACACCTGCTTGGGTTACTTGAAACTTGTGCGCTCAGCTAGACTGCAACTGGCAGGGGAAATTCCTCAGGGAGGGAAAGGATGTTGAGAGGGTGCGAAAGAGAGAGGGGGAGAGAGAGAGAGAAGGATAGAGAACAAGTTGGCAACTTGGGCGTAACATGATATGGGATCGTATCGAAAAGAAGCTAAATCTCTTAATAACTTTTAAGAGTGTTAAATAATATAAAATGTCTGGGCAACCTTTTAAAAATATTTTTAAAAATGAAATTTTAAAAATTTCTTATGCAATAAAATCAAGAAAAATATAAAATAAATATAAAATTATATATATATAAAATTATTATATTATAGCAGAAAAAGAAAGATGTTATATAACAAATAAAATAAAATGTATAAGTTTTTTGGAATTTATTTTCAATTAAAATTCAAAATGAAAAAAAAATTAAATAAAATAAATTAAATGAAAACTAAATTAAGTAAGAATTGTATTCGAAATAAAGTTTGTTTGAAATTTAAGCCTAAAAATGTTTTTTAATAATAATAGAATATATTGGAGATATTTACAAATTGAAAATCAAAAAATTTTGTTTAAAATTCAAATAAAATACAAACTTTAAAATTATTTAATACAAATTATTCATAAATTAAAGCATAAAATTTAAAGCTAAACTATGCATGGATTTTGAAGTTAAAACAATATGTTACGCTCAACAAATTGTCTTAAATTTAATCTAATATTTTCAAGATATAAACAAATTTTAATTCAGAATTTTTTTTTTAGGCTTTGTTTTTAATAAATAATTTCAAATTCATATTTCTTGACAAATTCTACTAGTACAGAAATAATAAAATATTTTAGAGATAATTTAAATTTTTTAAAAAAAATTTAACAATTCTTTTTGAAGTAAATCTTAGGTTTAAATTTTTTAATAATCTCTCCCAAATCCTGTGAAACTTTTCATTTCATCAACTTTGCTTATTCCCCCCGCAAGGCAGTAATTATTGCATACACTCCATAAATACAGACACATGTGCCACAAAAACAACAACAAGAAAAACAACAACAAAAACAACAACAAATATGTTGATGCTTTCTCTGGCAGCGCCGCAAAATTTCCATATAATTGGCTTAACAGTTTTTTGCAAATATATTTCACAGCTTTTATATGCGATGCAACCTGCAGATAAATCCAATTGGGCTATGCCAATTGGTGTTTCTCTCTCTGTGTGCGTGTGTGTGTGTGTTTGTGTGTGTTCATTAAGTGAGCGGAGATTTCTTTATTTTGCTGGTTTTAATCTTGTTTGCATACCCTATGTCTAACGGCGAGAAGCGGGCATGCCAGACTGAGGCAAACTTGCCGTACTTGCTTGCAGGGTATACTGCCAGTCGTGTATACACCTACATGTCACACGGTGGCACATTTTAAATTATTTATTTATTTTCCCCCCACCCCACATTTTTTTTTTTTTTTGGTCGTGCTGCGCTATTTTTGAATAAGTTGGCTGCGGCTGCGGCTGTGTGCGTGGCAGCGCTTTGGTTCGCACTGCATGTTCGCATGCATGTTGCCACGCCCACACACCGCAAACGCCCCAGTGGAACGCAGCGCATTGTGATTTTATGACTGGCTACATTAGTGCCATGAAATATGCCTGCAACCTGCGCCAGGCAACCCAAACCCAAACCCAACCCCAAGCTCAACTCTTTTGCCCTGCCCTGCGTTGCCCCCGTCGCACTGTGCTTGCCACAACCCTCGTTACACGAGGCAAACGAGCTCCTGGCTTCCGGCTAGGCAGTGTTAAATAAAACTGAGCGTTGCTCATACGCCGCGTGGTCGTTACTTATGCCCGTTGGCCATTTTTGCCAGCGCAAAATTAAATTATTTAACCCGGAACTGGGCCGGGCTGCCTCGTTATTGCGCCCCGTCGTCGTCGTCGTCGTCGCGGTTGCTCTTGCTCTGCTCTGCTCTTGTTGTTGCTGCTGCCGGAGCAGGATGTATCACACACAACGGCTGCGAGTTATTTTAATGAGTCGAGTTTGCATTTGCTTTAAGCTGCCGCAGCTGCAGCTGTGTAACTGCGCCGCGCGTCTTGGCCAAATTGAAAAGTTACAGCAACAAACAGCAGCAGCAGTTGCAGGGGCAGGTAGGGGCAGGGGGGGGGGAAGAGGAACAGCTGCTGTCGCGTACGTGTCACACAACACGTCACGTGACTTCCGCTGCGCGTGCAGGCAACACCTACGCGCCAGCACAAACACAACAGCAGCGCACACAACAATGCACACACCAATACCAACACACACACACACACACCAACACACACACACACACACACACACACACATACTTCCTACCTACACAAATACCCCCAAATTTCTGTCTCTTTCTCTGTCTGCCTTTTTGCACTCGCTTTCGAAATTGTGTTCCAATTAATTTGCGCTTTTTAAAAAAAAACAACAACAATTCTACGCTTAATATTGTCCAAACTTATTAATAGCACTGTAATTGCTATATAATCAGCATAAACAAGCTGTGGTTTACGCTGGCCGCGCTGGTAAAGTGCGCCAATTTAGTTAGCTAATTTATTGGCTTAGAAATGCGCGTATATTTCTGAAGCATGCCCAATGCGAGAGCTTGTATGGCGCTTAGCTTGGTGCAGGAAAATTTTTAAAATATTTTTTTTATATTTTTCAAAGTGTCTTCTATCTGTTGTGCAGTAAAATAAGACAAGTTTTCAGCGACAAAATATCAGCAAAAAATATTTTCAATATTCGCCGCAATTGTTGACAGGCTTGCAGGCGGGCAGACAGTAACACTTCCCCTCTCCCTCTCTCACACTCTCTACCTCCCCCTCCTCTCTCTCTCTCTCCCCCCTCTTGTCTCTCCATAAGACCTTAATCCAGTCAAAAAAGTTAGCCACGCCCACTACGCCCCCCCCCCCACTTTTTTGCATGTTTATCGCGGCGCTTGCGATTGCTTACAAAAAGTGTTGCCTACTTTTTTGGGCCAGCGCAGTTGAGGCCTTTTGTGTGCGCACTGGGCCATAGGTGTCATATGTGTATGGCCATTGAAATTAATTGAATTGGCTGCGCGTTGTAACAGTTGCAGCAAGCGGGTGGGGGTGGGTGGTTGCAACAACAACAAAAGTCTCCCCATGCGCAGCACTTGCGGTTGCACACAATGAACCGATGAAGTTGGTTGAGCGCGCGTGTTGGGTGCGGGTGCGAATGCGCTTGCAAGTTAATTGAAAGTGGGCAGCAATTAATTTGCTTTGTCACAAAAGCTGTTAAGTTGCTGCCCACCTGCCACACACACACACACATACACAGGGAGTGGGCAAAGAAAAACATTCAACATCTTTTGTGCTGCGATAATTTGCGCTTTAGCGTGCTTAAGCCGCAGCTTAAAGCCTGATCAGGTTGAGCGCATTGCTGAAATTTCAGTTAAAGGCAACAGCAACAACAACAATAACAACAAGTACAGTAGGAAGGACAACATTGTTGCATACATTAAGCGGGAACTGCGAAACTTGCCTAACAAAAAGCCAAGCCAAGCCAAGGCAAGGCAAGGCAAGTCGACTCGAGCTGGGCTCGCGGCCAAAAAGCAAACTGAAAATCAGCTTAGGAAGCAGCGCCAACAGCAGAAATCTTAAAGCATAACAATCGGCATAGCAGACAAAGCACAGGCAGAGGAGGAGCAGGAGGAGCAGGAGGAGAGGCAGGGAGGGCAGCTCCTTGTGCAGAGAGGATAAGCAACTCGAAGCTCGACACTTGAAACTGTGCAACTTTTCGGCCAGCAACGGCATTTTCTTTTGTGGTTCGGTTTGCAGCCAAGCCCAACCCCTTTTCGTCTTTACCGCCCCCCTTCCCCTTGGCTGACTATGCAAATGTGCTGGCTGCAGGCAGCTGGTATAGGATTGCTAGCAACGCCAACACTGACACTAATTGCAATTGTGTGCGGCATTAGCACGTGTCTGTATCGTTCCCAGTGGGCCGAGCTGCCCCACCTGCCCCACCTGCTCCCTCCCCCAACCTTCACACCTGGCTGCTGGCAGCTGTCCCCCTTCTTCTCCCCACCTTTTCTGTAGCCTGTGCAAAAAGCTTTTCGCCAGCATGGCAGCACATCGACGATGTCCTTTGCTTTTTTGGCACTTTGCCGTTTTGCCTTTGGCAACGGCATAATCAAAAAGGACAAGCCGCAGCCCCGCCGCCGTCGCTCCCAGGCTCAACTGCTTCTCGATATTGGCAAGCAATAACAACCGAGACGCCTGCCAAGAGAGAGACAGAAAGAGAGAGAGAGGAGAATCGCCTCTCGACGCTTCTCAGCTGTCGCCTGTCTTGCCTTTCTCTTCTTCTCATCTTGTTGTTTGTTGTTGCAATAGTTTTGCTGCAAAAAAAAAAAATGCTACGTTTGTCAAGGTGTCGTTGCTTTTGAGCTACAATGGCATAAATTAAGAAATCTCTGCATACAAAAAAGTTCAAGCTGTTCAATAATTTATTTACAATATTCCAATCATCGCTGGGGAATCGAAATCGAGATGGACGGCGAGCAAAGCCTCGGATTATTGACGAGCATCTTTGGCAGAGTGCAATGAGTGAGGTTTGCAAAATTTTATGGATTTTACAGCCGAATTGATTTGCAGCTGCCGACGACAAATTCTCGCTACTCTAACTGGACAATAAGGGTATTATAACTTTGTTTAAGCTAGAAGAGTTTGTAGTCCTTTAAGATTTTTTTGGGTTCAAGCGGCTTACAATAAAGAAAACTATATAAATTCTTAAAAAAAAGTTTAAAAGCTTTCCTTAAGCATTTAATAAGTCAAAGCTTAACTGCAACAAATATGCGCTTTAAAAGCTCATTAAATAAGATCTCCTATAACTTAAATTAAAATCTTTGCGGGCAAGAAGCATAAATGAAGAAGATCTATCTAAAATGTAAACATCAAAAATTTACCAAATTGCACTAAAGCTCAATAAGCTTTAATGTGCTTTCAAAGAGCTTTCATTTAATATATATATAATACTATAATAAACAAGAAGAATCATTTAAATAACTATTCAATTGACAAAATTTCAATACATTTCAAAAAGCTCGTATGTGCTTTTAAAAAGCTTTAGCTCTCTTACTTCTTAAAGCTTTAAATGGCTTAAAAAAATCAAAATAACCTAAGAAAATATTACATCTGCCAAATTTGCACTTATCTCAATGAGCTTTAATGTGCTTTAAGCGAGCTTTAAGCTTAACCATTAATATTGTTCTATATATGTTACAATGCCTTCAAAAAGTAAAAAGTAATCTAACTAAATATTAAATTTATCAAATTTGAACAAATCTCAATGAGCTTTAATGTGCTTTTAGAGAGCTTTTAATGTATTTGTAAAGCTTTCGCTGCATTAAGAGCAACAATAAATCCAAGCATGCTAGTATTGCAATTTGCCCAATCCTACCAAGCCGCCAAGAGCTTTCATGTGCTTTCTAAGAGCTTTCACTTATAGTAGTTCGTTCATGCTTATAATTCTCATAATTGTATGTCATGTGTAGTATTAGAGTTTTACACCTAAGTTAAAACAAACCTTCTTTCTAACATACTCAAGAGCTTTCCCTGCACATCTAACCAAACCTATGGCACAAACAATCGTATTCAAATCGATCGATAATTAAGCGATTATCGCAGCAATTTGAGCGCATAGCTGAGCAAAGCACTCTGAGTATTTGCCCAGATAGAGCAGAGCAGAGAAAAGCAGAGTGAAAGAGAGCGAGGCAGGCAGAAAGAGTTGGCGACAGGCAATGCATAGCAGGCCAACTGTCGCTTTTGGTTTTGTGCTAGAGGAAATTTCACGCTAATGCGCTTTATTGTCAGACAACGCAGCCAGCCTCAGCCCGAATTTGCATGCCACCTGAGTAGGTGATGTTCGCTGCTGTCTCAAGTCATCTCGACTCCCCCCTCACCCCTGTTCCAACCTCCACCTGGCCGTATTCAAATTGAAATGTCTTTTCAACGGCTTTGCTTTCCACTCGAGCAGGCCACGACACATGAGTCCTGTTTGTCTTCGTCGCCAGCGACGCCAACGACTTTTTGGCCAAGGACGCGCAGCATCAAATGGAGGCAGGGTTTATTACGTGCGCTGCATGCAACTGCACAAAAGTCACGTGCCACACACACACACACACAGAGAGAAAGAGCGCCCCCTTGACGATGCCCCACAGATGCAATTCGCGGCGCTGCAGCTGCAAAATATATATGTGAAAACGTGCCTGCCACGCGTGTTGCTGTGTGTGTGTGTGCTTTGAAAACTGTGCCAAGTTGACAGCGCCACGTGTCGCTTTTGCCATTTGTCGTCGTCGCCGTCGTCGTCGTCGCTGCCATATGTAGGCTATGCATGGCCACGTTGCGTATGCGCAATTTGCCAGTGCCCGTCTCTAATTTCACTTTGTTTATCATATTAGCTGCTGCGCGCGCACACTCGCTCTGCAACACTTGCCACACACACCCACACAGCATGTGGCGCAAGCAAAAAGGAAAATTTTAATAATTTCATTTGGGATTTTCGCACGTTATAAAACACTCAGCACTCGATGTCGTCGTCGTCGTCGTCGTCGTCGTCGTCGTCGCTGACGACATGACGCATTGGGAGTTTATTTGCGCTCAGCCAGTGAAACGGTTTTTTTTTTCACCCACACAGAGATATTTTTTGGATTCGCCAGAGATTTTTTTTCGTCGTATTTTCTTTTTGGATTTTTGCAAAAGCGAAGCGAGAGCTGCTTCGCTGGGGCATAAATCAATCAAATGCAGGCACAACACGCAACGCACACAAAGAGCAACATCAACAGCAGCAGCGGCAGCAACGGCAGCAGCTACGTGGCAAGTGGGCGTGGCAGCTAAGCGAGCGTGTGGCAGTGGGGCAGGGGCAGGGGCAGGGGCAGGGGAAAGGGTGGCTGCCTGCTCGCATGCAAGGAATCACATTGGCAAGAATCCATGCAAACATTTTCAATTAAAAATTGCTCTGCCATTTGTCAGCTCGCTCTGCCACATCTCAATGTGTGCATGCTCGAGTGTGCGCGTGTGTGTGTGCGTGTGTGTGTGTGTGCGTGTGTGGGTGTGGTGTCTATGCCATTCTGGCACTATAGTGCCTGTGTATCTGTCTAATGTTGCCAATTGCTTATCCATCACAATCACAGTCAAGCATTAAGGCAGCCAACGGCGTCGGCGTCGGCGTCGCCTTTGCTTTGCTGCCACATTCATAACTGTCTTTCACAAGCAGTGCTTGTCAAACTGTGCCACACAATTTGGCAAACGGAAAGGTAGATGTATTTTGCTGTGGTAGAGTAATTAGTTTTATAGCTTTGAGCTCTTTAAAGCAAGATGGGGGTTTATCTTTTTTGAAAGTCTTTCAACTTTTTGCTGACTTTTTCTTTTAACAGTTTTAAAATTATCACATAATTTTATTTATAATTATTAATTTTAAAATTTAATTTATATATAAAGAGCTCTAAATCCATAAGGCATGCATCGCTTATGGTACTTGGGATCTCCAAATTTTTTCTTGATTTTTGCTCTTTATTTCTGCTGAAAATCTCTTGAAACTTTGTCAAAATTTTTTCTTTCATTCAGTTTCTTTAGCTATCATAGAATTGTATACCTGATGTTATACTCTAGAATGGTATAAGCATTGAAAACTTAGGAGCCTACAAAATACCTTCTTAATTTTTTCCAAGTTTCTTTTGCCATCTTAGAAGAACTTCTGCTACTTCCAAGCCTTATAACTTTGGCAAAATTAATCCAATTTTGCTCGCAAATGACATTTTATTTATGATTTGATTTCGAGAATCAATTGCTAACAAAAGTTGATAACTTTTTAAAATTTATATTTTTTCAATTTTTTCCATCCCTTACAAAAATTTCAAAAATTTTTTGAAAATTTTTTTTGACCTTTTTGGTGTTCTATCATTTAAGTAAGTCAAAAAAGTTATGCAAATCAACTCAAAAAGAGTTTCTGAATAAAATTCTTGAAAATATGCAAAATATACTAAATTCTTAGGGGTTCCTTCTGCAATCAAATTGCATTTATATAACTCGATAACTGTCTTCCCAATTGAAATGCAAATCGCTGACACTTCATATTAAGCACTTCCAATGCCTCTCAAACTGTACCCTACATACAGTCATACTAAGCAAAAACAGAGAAATTTCCAAAAATTCAATTGTTGTTAAACGTCTGGGACAGGTTGAGGCCCTTGTGGGCACCCCGACCGCCTGCTAAATGCACCTCGGAGTCGCTTTTGACTTTGGCTCTTGGCCCAGAACCGGCTAGGCACTCTGACACAGCCCCTGTCGGGCCGCTGAGCACACATTATGACCAACAGTCTCAGTTGCCCAGTTCTCAGTTCGACTCGTTTTATTTGCCGCTGTGGCCTATGCTGACTATGCTGCTAATGGATTTTAAATGAGCATCATAAATACTAAACCCGAAATTGCTCCAACGCCCTTTCCCCACACACACACACACACACACATGTCTTACACACATTTGTGCCTAGAAGAAGTGCAGGCCTGGCAGGGATCCCAGTTCGGTTTCCCTAGGTGCTTGTCTCCTTCCCCCTCGGTTCTTCGGTTTCTTCATATTCCACTTTGCTTGTTGTCATTTATTCTTGTTTTGTGTTCTGTGTCTGTTCCTGCGCTGTTTGTGTCTCTCTCTCCCTCTTCCTCTCCCTCTCCCTCGTTCTGTGTGCGTCTTGTTGTGCGCCAAGACTTTAACCAGCTTTCTGTAATACCTTTTTATGCCGCTTAAGTGGGCATTAAAAATTTGTCATTAAGTTTGTAACGCTTGAATGGATTATTTCCTGAGTGCGTTTCATTTGCATAAGTCCCGCACAGACCGACAAAGAAGCTATCAAGAAGCGTGAACGACTTTTCTTTTCAGGTAATTCCCAATGTAGTTGCTTAGATTAAGATCGAGATGAAAGGGAAATAGTTGTGAGTTGACTGGGAGTGGGAGAAGGAGAGACGCTAAGCAATAACTGTACTTATCTTTGGCATGGTCACCCTAAAAGTAGCGCACTGCTGTTCCCTTTAAATTATAGCTTTTAAATAAAATATAAGCCTCTAATCCATGCGCCATGCTACATACTGCATTGCATATGGTGTATGGTCACCCTAATGTATACATAGAACCCTAATTCGTAAAGCTATTTAGCTTTCTTTGTATCTTAAGAAACCATTACCATTCTTGTTAATCTTCTTTTTAAATTATACCATGGTAACCCTAATTTTATTTCCACATCCATGCGCCATGCCACATACTGCATTGCATATGGAATATGGTCACCCTAATGTTGACATAGAACCCTGATTCGTAAAGCTATTTAAATGTTGCTTTCTTTGCAGCATAAGAAATCATTACCATTCTTGTTAGTCTTCTTTTTAAATTATGCCATGGTCACCCTAATATTTATTTCCACATGTTATGCACATAAAGTTGATATTGACCAAATATAATGGTATTTTATGTGAGGTTTTCTTTGATCCATCTCTTGTGAGTCTTATTTCTAAAGCGTTATATGGTCACCCTAAAATTAGTTACTTCGTATTGTGCGTAACTCAACATGGCATATTTTTTTATAGTATTTTTTGAGTGCCTTTTTTTATAACACATTTTGTAAGTCTTCATCTTCAACCACAATATGGTCACCCTAATGTTGACTGTTCATTATACCCACTCATATCTCCCCCCAAAAGCTTGTAGTGTATCTCACGCTGAGGCTTTTCGCTACGCCCCAGCAATGTTTCCCCACGTCTTGTTAGACTTTTTCTTGGGTTTGTTGTCTGCGTTTTCGTTTCGCTGCTGTGCCAAATAGCAAAGACTATAAATATTTGTTACGCTGACGTTACGGCTCCGCTGCATGTGACACACAGCACACACACACACACACACACACTCGTATACAAAGCTCGTGTGGTTGTTGCTGTTTGTCTACTTTTGCGGCTACAAATCCGGCGTGTATAAAAATGACTGCAATTTATGTTTTCCTATGAATATATTTGCGCGCTCCCCTAGCTAGGCTACCAATCCTTACCCCCTCTTCCTCCCCCTCTTGCTGCCTTTTCCCCTTGACTGTAACTTGTCATTTCTGTGTCTACCTTCAGTCAAGGGGGAAAAGATTGTTAACTGTTACTCCATTTGATTGCATAAATTTGATGCAGATTTCATTTGGTGTCACTTTTAGTGATTTTTATTAAATGCAACTAACGTGACAAGTTTATTGCGCATACGCAGCGTGGGCCATTCAAATGAAATTTAATATTGGTAAAAATGGCAGCAAATGCCCCAAGCGGTTGCCATGTGCACCAGAGCAGCACCAGAGCAGCCCCAGCTCCTTCTCTTCCCCCCCGGCAGCCGCCGAAAGACTTGTCAGCTAATATGACAGCTTGAGACTTGCGCCGCCACGACAGGAGCAGCAGCAGCAGCAGCAGAGGCAGCAGCCCGCAGGAGCCGTAGTCTTTGTGCTGTGGAAACCAATAACTAACAATCAAGTGGTGTACTCAGTGAGTGTATATGTGTGTGTGGTGTGTGTGTGGGGCAGACACTTTATGGGTCTGCCATGTGCGCGGCTGCTGCTGCTGCTTTTGGGTCACGTTGATCATGTGACAACTGGACAACAACATTTGTTCAACAAACTGCTGCATTTAATTACAAACAGCGACAAGGAAAATGCGAAAACAAAAACAAAAAGTGAGCAAAAATGGCTGAGCGAAGAAAGTGAAAATGATGGCACTTTAAATGCTCTATACGGATGAAGAAAAATTGTTAGCAAAGAGGAGAGTTATGACTAAATGTAAAGATTACGTATTAAAAATAATTAAAATAAAACTAAAATAAATTTAAATTAAATTAAAAATTAATTCAAAAGGAATTAAAGCTGAAATTAAAATTTCAAAAAATTCAGTTTAAATAAATTTAAACAGAAATTAAATATAATAAAAACAATATGAAAATAAAATTAAATCAAAATTGAAACAAATTTAAAATTAAATAAAATAAAAACTCAAGTAGAATTAAAAGATTTTAAAAAGTTCGAAAATTCATATTAAAATAAATTTAAAAACAAATTTAAGTAAAATTAAATCAAAAATTAATATCAAAATAAAATCAAATTGAACAAAGATATAATAATATAAAAAAAATCGAATTAGTAAAAATGTTAAATTAAAATAAAATAAAAATAAATTTAAATTCAATTAAAAAAAAAAAATTAAATTAAATTAAAATTAAAATAAAGTAAAGTAAGCTAAAATAAAACTTAAAATGGATAACTAAATAAATATCAAATTTTTAATATTACATTTTAATTTCGAAAATTGATTCTAATTTGTATTGATTTTCACTCATTTCAATTTTAAATTATTATAAATTAATTTCTTTTTTAATTTCGACACTTAGCTTAAATTTCTATTAATTTGTACCTATTCTAATTTTAATTAATTACATTTCGACATTTTTAAGTCGAGTGTTTAATGTTAAATAAATTTAAAAAAAAAGAAATTAAGAAAATGTAAAGTATTTAAAAAATCATAATAGCTTAAAGAATTATTTTGCTCTTGAATCTTTTTTTTTATTTTAGGAATTAACCGACCCATAACCGATCCCTAACGAGCTCCTTAGCTATTTGTACAGTTCATGCTTAGATGTTTGCTAAGAGAGCATACTTCCATCTAAATATATCGCCTCCCCCCAATACTAATCCGGGGCAAAAAGTGCTGCTGGCCACAGGCAGGAAAAAGCAAAAGCCAACGAATTAAATCGTCGGTCAAGTCATAAATTCTGCGGCAAGTGTTTTCTTTCTTTCTATTTTTTTTTTTTTTGGGTCTCTTTCAGTTTTTTGGCTCCATTCCATTTTCGGCTTTTAAGTGCAGTTTGACCTCAGGACACACACCCCGATCTCAGACCCCAACGTAACCTCCACCCCGGTTTTTGTACTCACAGTTGACATTCAGCGCGACGCTGGTCTCCAGCGAATGACCCTCGGGCATGGCACGATTGCGGACGACGCACTTGTACTTGGCACCATCGTCCGCCCGCCGGGGCAGTATCTGCAGCGTCGCGTTCGTGTAGTGGTTCTTCGAGCCGCCCTTCAGTGCATACGACTGCAGCGGCACACTGCTGCCCTCACGGAACCAGCTGCAAAGTAAGAGACAGAGATAGTCAGAGAAGTAGACAGAGAGACAGAGAGAGGAAGAGAGAGGAAGTTGGTGAGGAGCGTGAGCGATTTAGTGTCGAAAAAAGCATGTGCCGGCTCGGGATTATTAATGAAGGCGCCCAGTTAAGTGATTTACTTGCCGCCGGATGCGCCTTAACTGGGCGCACTGACCACACGATGTCGGCTAGCGCCATGGCAGCAGCAACGGCGACGACAGCGGAACCCCCCAGAAATACGGGTTTGGTAAAGAAACGCAAAATTAAAATAAAAAGCGAATGGATAAGTGAAAAATATAAACTATGCTGTGGTGAAGTTGCAATGCTCTAACTTGAGAAGGAAAGAGAACTAAAAACAGTTGTTTTTTTTTAAATTGATGGTCACCCTAAAAAAGTATAAACTTTTATTCTGCTTTCTTATTGATAGTGAAGTTTTACTACAAAATTGACTAGTTAAATCATAAATAGCATATTTGTCAGTAAGCATGGTCACCCTAAAACCAAAATGAACACCTAAAGTAAAAGTCTAAGCTCACTAAAGAAAAAATGAGAGCGTTTTCTAACACTGAAAGCAGCTGAGATCATGCAAATGTTCTTTTAAAAAATGATGGTCACCCTAAAAATTATAATAAATCGCTATGCGACAAACAAAAACCCATTTATGTGTTTCGAATGCATGGTCACCCTTTAAAATATACTATGCTTTCTTTAAGAAATCATGAACAAATAAATGCATGGTCACCCTAAAAATGCTCCTCAATTGCCTCCATAAAAATTCTGTCTAACCTTAACATCCACATCACATGTCGACTCAATCGTTGCTAACTCCATAGCAAATTCAAACTACCCTCATCTACCCTTTCTTAAAAAAACAGGTCTTCCCTGCCAGCTGCAACTGCTGTCGCTGCCAGAGTTGCCGTTGTAGCTGGAAAATTTTTGCATTTAGTATGCGAACTCACGTTATCGTCGGATCCGGCGAGCCGCCAATGCTGCTGCAGGTCAACTCGAGTGGCTTCTCCTCAGTGGCCACCGCAATGTTGCCGGGCGTCACCATGGGCGGATGTGGTGCCGTTAGCACCGTCACATTGTAAAACTCCTGATGCACATCGGCTCCGGTGCCTTTGGCCTTGATGCGGCACTCGAAGCGTCCGTTGTCCCGATTGTATGAGGTGTTCTTAATTTGCAGATCGTAAATGCCGCGACCCGGCCGAAAGTCAAGTCTGCAAAAGGAAGCGAGACAAATACGGGTGAGTTAAGCATGTAAGAGTGAAACAGAGAGAGAGAGAGAGAGAGGGAGAGAGGGAGACGGGGCAATTGGGCAATTTATAAGGCGTAAAGTAAACCGCAAACCGTAAGAAAGCGCAAAGAAACCGCTACTTTTTTGTGCTTTATGTAAATGAACTGCGGCCACACTTTGTTAATTTACATGGGGACGCTAAGTAAGTACATATACATTAGGGGTACTCCTAGCATGTGCAGGTGCAGGTAATGAGCAGCCTTATAGGGGCATAAGGAATGAAGTTTTATGCTTATTATATATTATAAATTAGTACAGCATTTATTTAGCTTTGAAATTAAGTAAATCTCATCAAATAATTTTTAAAAATTATTTTATATATTTTTTAAGAAATTTTTAAATATTTTATTAAATTTTTATTTAAATTGAAACCCTTAGGAAAATTCTTTTTAAACTACTACAGTATTGTTTTAGATTTGAAATAAAATTAACAAAAATCTCTAGAAATTATTTTATGCATATTAAAAAAAATTGCTTAAATATTAAAAATATTTTATATATAGTTTTTTGTGTTTTAAAAAAATTCTTTAAAATTTTAAGGCATTTTTATTTCAATTGAAACCTCTAGAAAAATTTTTTTCTTAACTATTACAGCATTTATTTAGCCATAAAATAAAATAAATTCCAACAAATAATCTCTAAAAATTATTTTATATATTTATTCTATATTTAAAAAAATTTCTTTAATATTAAAATTATTTGTTGTAATTTATTTATATAAAAAAAAATTTGAAAATATTTTTTTAAATTCCTTTTTCAACTTAAACTCTTGGGAAAATCTCATAGAATTTTTTTGAAATTTAAATAGCCTCGCCTCCTTCACTTTTCCCTTGATTATCTCAAATTATATTTTTATACTTTTGATAAGCTCTCAAATTCCACTCTTAACTCGAATCTATTTATAGCACACACAGCGTAAAAAAAAATGCCCGAAAATTGCGTGCAAAATTGATTAGGCAGCGTCGCTAAACCTTTTCAAGGGTTTGCCCGTTTACGTTTCCGTTTTTGCTCCCCAGAGCATCTTCAAGTCAGGCAGAGTTCAGTCCAGTTTGTTGTTCATTTCTGGTACATATTTTTTGTTGTTCTTCTTCCACTTCTTTGGGGAGTATTTGGTTTAAGTCGAGCAAGTCCGCGAAATAAAATGAAAAATGCTCATGGCAAATTAAGCGTCGAACTCATTTTTGTGAATTTATTAGCTTAATTTCGAGGCCCGGTTCCCTCTGTGGGTTGCCATGGGGCACAGTGAGGGCGATGGAAAGAGGAGGAGGCAGCACCTTGGCGCGGCCACATTACATTTTGATTAATTTAACATCTTTTCTTGTTTTGGCCCTGGCAGTTGCTACCTGTGCAAACGTATCAAAGAGAGTCAAAGTCGTGAGGCGGTGGGGGCGGGGGGCGTGGCTAAAACCCAATCAAGCGTAATAGCTTGAAACTGTTGCATACTTTGAGGCTGCGGCGTATTTCATTACGTTGGCAAAGGAAAAATGCTTTTAATGCATAGTCCTGCCCCAGCCCCCCCTCCCCCTCCACTCTATGCCAGGCCACACAACTCACAAGGCTGCTCCATTTTCTACTACTTCTCCTGCCCCTCCCCTCTTCCCCTCCCCTCCTGCCCCCATCAACGTCTTCGTCATTTATTTAGCCCCAGCCGACGCCAGCTTGTGCTTTGTGTTTAAGTTTTAATTTCTCTTGATGAGATTTTTTTTTTTTTTTTTGTGGGCGGCAGCGGCTGGCAGGTTACTGCTGCATGGGCGTGGCATAAATCATGCACTCGACATTATTAAAGTAGATCTTATAAACTTCTTGAGTGCATATGCAAGCCGGAGCAAACTTTTTAAATAAAATTTCAATTTTGATAACTTTTATGGCAACTATGGTTTATGGCAGGCAGCACGCAGAGGGGGGAGGGGGGGGCATGCTGCACACATGCGCCAGCTGCAGTTGCAAATGCGGCGCACTTCCGCAGCGCACAGGCAGCGCACAGGCAGCGCACAGGCAGCTCAAATTCGCATTTCAGTTTGTCGAGCCGAAGGAAATGTTCGCTCGCCGTTTTTACCGTTACCGTTGTCGGAGATTTCGCAGCGCTGCATTTCCGGCTCTGACTTTTGTGAGGCTGCATCTTGAGAGTGCGCGCGCGTGTGTGTGTGTGTGTGTGTGTGTGTGTGTCGAGTGCAGCTCAAGCGAAGCACATAATTGCCTCTGCCTCGACTGCTTCGCCTGGCGCTGCCTCCGCTGGCTCGCTGCCTGCTCCCTCCGCCCTCCCCCCCCCCTGCGCTGCTGTCCTTGCACTGGCGCAGCCCGAAAAGGAATTTCTAATGTGAAAATAAGTGCTGCCTGCCGTTATTATGTTGCATCGTCGCAGGACTTATGCAAAACAGTCGCAGAATTGTTATGCAAATTGCAGCCAATTACATGGCAAATGCCTGACTCCAGCCCCCTCTTTCATCCCCCCCTGGCTACGCCACTGTCTCTCTGTCTCTGTAAAATGCACTCGTTCGTTTCGTATATGCTCTCGAAAACGCATCGAACAACTACACTGTGCAACACACTTCTCGGCGCTGATTGAAATACATTGCCCGTGGCAGGCAGCGAGAGAGGAAGAAGAGAGAGAGAGAGCGGGAGAGAGAGCGAGATGGAGCACACTCAATCACTGCGCTGCAGACTGACAGCAAAGCTGCCTGAGAGCGACAGCAACAGCATGTGCTCCAAAGGGGGGAAAGGGGGCAGGGAAGGCAACTAAAGCAATACTTAAGTTGTACACTTTATTTGCTGCGTTTTGTTAGTTTACCAGCAGTAAATATGTTTGACTCCGAGTGCTATGTGCATTTGATATATTTAATGGTATTTTTCAGGAAACTTGATTTTGGAAAATGTAAGAAAACCTCTTGGAACTCAGGAGCTAAAGCTGTTAGAGTTATCAAATTCGATATATAAGTTTCTTAACAACTTTCAGCTTGCATGTGAAAACGAAATTATTACAGCTCAATATAGAAATAGGAAACTAGGCATACGATAGGTTCTCGATAAATAGATCAGATTTTATAAAAAAAAACTTGTATAGACTTGAAAGGACATACACAACACTTATACAAGGAAAGTTTCATGGCAATATCTTGATTAGTGATAAAAACCGGCCGATAGTTATTATGGCAGCTATGCGATATATCGGTCCAATTTCGATCAAACTTTGACAGCCTTCAAAGGGTATACTAAGACATATATCGGAAAAGTTTCATAGCGATATCTTGAAAAATAACAAAATTCGACCGATAGTTTCTATGGCAGCCATACGATATATCGGTCTGATCCGGCTCCCTTCGACTTATTTACAGCATGCAGCAATAAGCAGCATGTATACCAAGTTTCATTGAGATATCTCTAAGACTGATAGACTATTTTGAGTAGCAACAGGCAGACGGACAGGCAGACGGACAGACATGGCTAGTTCGACTTGACTATTGATGCTGATGAAGAATATATATACCTAATATGGAGATGTCTTCTAAGATGGATGGCAAGCTTCTAGCCATCTTTAATATACCCTCTGCAGGGGTATCAAGACTCTTGGGATACCCTTTAGATATCGACACAAGAAGTCACAAGAATCAGGACTGAATGAGGAAGTATAGCTGTTAAGACAATGAAATTTGGTATATAAGTAGCCTAAGCATTCTTGCTTAAGGTGCTCAGCTGATCTCAACAGATTTACTTCAAGTTTAGGCAAAAAAACCTCTTGAAAGTCGTGAGCTATATCTACTAGAGCTATCAAATTTGGTTTGTAGTTTTCCTTCAAGTTTTTGACTCAAAATATTTGATATTATTTCTTAGCTACAGTAGATATACCAAAATCCAAAAATCTCCACACTTTTGTAGCACAGTGTAGCCTGTTTAGGCCATGGTAGCCTGCCACATGTTCGTCGTCCACTCAAGAGTGCCGAGCGGCCCCCTCCACAGTTGCAGCTTACCTGCGGCATGCCACGGCTCTTGTTAACTGTAACTAAAGCTCGTCTGCTCGGCTCGTTAGTGTGGGGTAAAACTATTTGCTCTGACCCCGGCCAGATTATGTTATTATCGGTTTTATTATCGAGACGAGACGCGAGACTTAAGAGACTTGAGAATCTCCTGCCCCGACTTCCGCAGCTCGATGAGCCGTGGAGTGGCGGCAATTGCTTTTGCTTCAGTCTGTGGCGCGCATTATTCAATCGATGCCGCGAATAAGGGATAAGAGGGAGGGGGGAAGGGGAAGGGGAAGGGGGGCGACAAGGATGATGTGCTCTTCGCATGCCAAGGCGCCATCGCATAAAAATAATAAACTTTTTGTAGCTGCCAAGAGGAGAGCGAAAAGTGAAGCGTAGAGCGGAGGGGGAAGTGGCAAGGGGGGGGAGAGGGGGAGAGCGAAAAGTTTAAAAAGCGCGCGCCAAATTTGACGCGTGGCAAGGATGTGTGGCAAGCAGAGGGGGTGGTAGAGAGGAGAGAGAGCGGGGCAGAGCGGGCTGCCAATGTAACGCTTCCCTGGGCAAACCCTTACCCCCTTGCCCTACTCGCACCCTGCCTGGCGCTGTCAACGATGTGCGTTATGTGCGGATAATTGACTTTTAAAATGTGTGTGCGATATCACAACAACAACAGCAGCAGCAGCAACATGAGGCAGCAGCAACATGAGGCAGCAACAACACGAGGCAGCAACAGCAGCAGCGGCAGCCAGGGAAAAAGGGTCGCCGCGTATAATTAAACGGCATATTGTCACGCAGCCAGCGGAAGAAAGAGAGAGGGGAGAGAGAGAAAGAGAGGGAGAGGTAGTGAGAGTGAGAGAGAGAGAGAGAGAGAGAGAGAGAGGAACAAAAAGAGGGAGGCCAGGAGGCGCACCGGGCGGGCGTGACGCAGCGTGTCGACGTCGAGGGTCGCCCCCGTGATGGCGTCAAGGACATTTGCAAGCGCGCAAGGACTTTAGGCTCCGTTACAAAATGACTTCAGTTGTTTGTTTCGTTGTTGTTGTTGTTGCCATTAACTGTTGTACATTGTTGCTGTTGTTGGGGCGCCTTGAATAAATGCGAATGCAATGACATGTGGGGAATGAGTGAAGAGAAAAGAAGTGTAGACAGAGCGGGATGTAGGGTACAAGCGAATTAGGAAGAAAGCGGAAGAAGATGTAGGGGAAGTGGAGAAAGGAAACCAAATGCTTGAGCTAAATTAACCGAAGAAGAAGGAAGCGAAAGGAAAGAGAGAGAGAGAGAGAGAGAAAGAGAGAGAGAGAGAGAAAGAACCTAACCTAAGCACCCATTGAAGAGTGAAGAGAAAGGATCGTTTAAATTCGATGAATCGATTCATGGCATTAGAAATATGTCTACAAAAAAGTAGACAGATAATTATAAAAATAATTAAAAATATAAAAAAATAACGAAAGCTACAGTAAGACGCGCCCAACGTTAGGATACCCTACGCCCAATTTCGAAAAACCGTTGCAAACATGTTAACAGAATTCCCAATAACAAAGTCTGTTGGCACATATTGGTTTCTCTCTCCCCGTCTCTCTCGTTCTCTCTCAATGGTGAACAGGATTAATAAACTGATTGGTATATATGTATATATACTACAAGTTCCTTTCCATTTACCAAATCTTATCGTAATTTAATACCAACAAAATTCCCTTCCACTAAGCTGATCTTAACTCTTTCACTTAGCTCCAAACATAAGCTACCCCTTTCTAAAATGTTACCTACAAATCTTTCTACTTAGCGCTACAAATTGCAGAACACGCCTTCACACACACACACACACACACACACACACAGGCGCACACTTGCACTCAACATAATTATAAATTCATGTTCCATTAAACAGCTGACCAGTTGATATGTTAGTTTTCCCCCCGTCCCGCTCCGCCTACAACTGTTTTGCCAGCCCCAACACTGTGTGAGCTAATCAAGATTTGTCGGCTGCGTGCCTGACCTACAGCAATCGATGCACAAAAGCGTGGGTATACAAAGCGCAGCCAGATCTCGGCAGGGTTCCCTTCCCTACCTCCCTCCCCCTTCCCTCCCTTCCCAACCCGCTCTCAAAACGCAGCACGAAGCGAGGCAAGTTGAGTCGAGTTGAGGCGCAACCAAAACCGAAACCGAAACCGAACCAAGCGAAGCAAATCAGGCAACAACTAACTCGACTCGAGGAGGAGCTGTAGGAGGCCTCACAGCATTCATCAAGTTATTCACACAATTTCCGACGACTCCCCTTGCTTCCCCTGGTGGTGTCCATTTGTCCACTGTCTGGGCGGGAAGGGGGATGGGTGTAGGGGAGACTGGTCCAAAATGCCGCTGCCAGTGACTTATTTATGCAAATGGCCATAACAAATGAGGCGCACACTGACAGCTTGGCGGGAGCAGAAGAGGGGCAGGCAGAGGGGTAGTCCAAGCGGGGCTTGAGGGTAGTTCAACTGAATGCCGACCGCACAGTGGAAACGATTAATTTGGTGCTGGGACACAGTCGCAGCCACAGTCAGAGACGCGACGCCATTAGAAAGGGCTAAGGCCTGCAGGGGGAGGAAGGAGTGGGAGTGGGGCAGGAACTGGTAGCCGGCAGACGTTCAGCGTATTGCTCAATCGTGCCCAGTCGCCGGGTAATGGTCATGGTAATGGGGTTTGCATGATGACAGAGGCATGGGTCAGGCCGTGGGGCAGGATGAGGATGAGGGATGAGGGAGGCGAGATGCGGGATGAGGCACAGGGCAGGGCACCCTGTCATTCCTACTGTGGCGGGCGAAGCGGCCTCATTATTGAAACATGTTGCTAACATTTGTTATGCAAAGGCGACATTCAAGCTAAATGTGACAAGGGGCACGAGGGGCACGAGGGGCACGGAGGGGAGGGAAGATCAGTCCAACTCGCTTACACACACACACACACACATAGATATCCGTATCCATCATGCTTATTGGTCTACCCCGCTCCTTCGCACTTCTCATCCATGCCGTGTGTTTGCCCTTGCGCTTGTGCAAAATTTCTATAAATGCCTTTGCCTGCTAGTGCCACGCCCCCTGGCACACCCCGCCGCCCCCCGCTGCTTAGCTCTATTGGCAATTTGATGCTGTGTTGACTTTATCTGGACCTGAGCGCAGCAGCGACTCCTTTGGGCGCTGTCGCCTTTGTGCCATTCAAATTCAATGCAATGTCCTGTTGATGTGCGAGTGAGTGGGGGAGAGCACGTCTCTCTCACTCTCTCTCTCCCTCCTCTCTCTCTCTCTGTCTGCTTGCGTGGCCTTGCCAGCTAAACTATTTACGGTGTATGCGGGCAACGCTTAATGCGACGCGGCCTTTGCAACAGTTTTGTGTGTGTGTGTGTGTGTGTGTGTGTGCTGCTCTTTAACGGTAAATGTGTGCAAATGACAGCAATATGACAGGCGAAGGCAACAACATGGATGTTATCCACGGCAAAGGTTTTAGTGTCAGTGTCAGCAGGTGTTCATAATAAGGACAAGCACAAGCAACAGCAAACGACAGCAGGGAAGCCAAAGTCAAAGGTCAAAGCTGTTGCTGACACTTGCAACATTTGCTAATCAAATGTGGACCAACACTTCTCGCTAATCAAACAGTTTAAGCTTGCGTGTGACGTGCTCAATCGTTAGTCGGCCGCCATGTTGTGCCGTCGTGTAATGTTTGGCTTTTGTATGTCAGCGAACTTTCAATTATGCAAGCGACTGCAAGCTGCTTTCAATGCAAGCAGACCAAAGCTGCTGTAGATCATCAAAGACAAAGGAAAAAAAAATGGGGGGGGGAAGGGGGAGGGGGGGGGGGAGGTTTATTTTAAAGAGAGAGATTTTTTTTTTAAACGAGAGCAGCTAGCGCGCTCAGTCACACTTGCAAGCTAAGCCTATGCCGTGATGTGGATACGGGAGAGCTTAGCAGGCGTGAGAGTGAGTCAGGTTCTTAAACGGGAGAGAGTGAGTCGTGTAATGTTTGGCTTTTGTATGTCAGCGAACTTTCAATTATGCAAGCGACTGCAAGCTGCTTTCAATGCAAGCAGACCAAAGCTGCTGTAGATCATCAAAAACAAGAGAGCAGCTAGCGCGCTCAGTCACACTTGCAAGCTAAGCCTATGCCGTGATGTGGATACGGGAGAGCTTAGCAGGCGTGAGAGTGAGTCAGGTTCTTAAACGGGAGAGAGTGAGTCGTGTAATGTTTGGCTTTTGTATGTCGATTAATATGGCAGACAAAGTGCTGTGATCAAAACAAGAGAGAGCTAGCGCGTCAGCCCCTAAGCAACCAACCCGATGCGGGAAGAGGGAGAGGGAGAGCTTAGTGGGGGGGGAAGGGGTTTTAAAGAGTGAGTCGTGTAGTGTTTGGCTTCTGTATGTCAGCGAACTTTCAATTATGCAAGCGACTGCAAGCTGCTTTCAATGCAAACAGACCAAAGCTGCTGTAGATCATCAAATACAAGAGAGCAGCTAGCGCGCTCCCTCTCACTTGCAAGCAAAGCCTATGCCGTGATGTGGATACGGAGAGCTTAGCAGGCGTGAGAGTGAGTCAGGTTCTTAAACGGGAGAGAGTGAGTCGCGTAATGTTTGGCCTTTGTATGTCAGCAAACATGCAATTATGCAAGCGACTGCAAGCTGCTTTCAATGCAAGCAGACCAAAGCTGCTGTAGATCAAGAACAATACAAAAACAGTTGGCGGTCTCACTCACACTTGCAAGCTAAGTGTGAGAGAGTGAGTCAGATTCTTAAACGAGAGAGAGTGAGTCGTGTAATGTTTGGCCTTTGTATGTCAGCAAACTTTCAATTATGCAAGCGACTGCAAGCTGCTTTCAATGCAAGCGGACTAAAGCTGCTGTAGATCAAGAACAATACAAGAACAGTTGGCGGGCTCACTCACACTTGCAAGCTAAGTGTGAGAGAGTGAGAGCTAAGCAGGCGTGAGAGTGAGTAAGGCTGCTGCTGCCGCTTTTCAATTGTGCGCAATAAAGATAATATTTAATTCGAATCAGTTATGCAATCAAATCAAATTAGACACATTACCTAATCCAATTAATGCAAAGCTGAACTAATTGCTCAAACAAACATAAGTGCCAGCGCGCATTTAAGCATTCAATTTACATAAGTATTTCATATATGTATGTGCTGTTTGGTATGTAGCTTATGTGAGCGTTGCCAACTGACGCGCAGCGCGTTGCCCATCAGCAAACTGACAAAAGCTAAGTGTTTTTGCATTTTTCAGCAATGACTTTGCATATTGATAATATTAGTGATTTCACTTGTGCCAAGTGAAGTTTGAAGGGATTGCGTATGCATCAACTTGTCCATTTGCTAAGCGTCTTACACACACACACACACACACTCGCCCAGCTGCTGCTGCTGCCCCACATGTGTTTGCATATTTTGCCTGTCACTGATTTCTCAATAGATTTCACAGAGAGAAAATATGCATAAATCATAACGTGGCCGAAACCGAATGTTAAGCAAAAGTCAGGAAAACCGACAGTTGCATGCCCCACACACACACACACACACACACAAGCGCGCACAACCATTCACACACACACACACAGAGACTGGCAGCTGTGCTTGTGGTCTGGGCAGCAGCTTTGCGTTTTATGCAACACTTTTTGTGCGCTGTCTCTTTTTATTTGCTCAGCAGCAACAGCAGCAGCAGTAGCGACGTCAACAGCGGTCGCAGCAGCAGCAGCAGCAGCAGCAGCAAAAGCAGCGCCGTCAGCGTGGCGAGCAGTAAAATTTTCTGCTGTGTTGTCGCCGCAGTCAAAATGACTGTGAAAAATAAATGTTAATATGCCAAGACAGAGAGCATCGTGTGGTCTGTGATAAGGTTGCACACACACACACACACACAGAGAGACACAACCGCACTCACACACACACACATGCACACTCATAACTCTTTTGCCGCTGCCATAAAACATGCGAGACCGACAAACGGTTGCCCTAACAAGACCGCACGACGCGTCGAGCTCAGCTCAGCTAGCGCTGTAGTTCCCATTTCTTCGCTCTTTGGCTTTTGCCTTCCCTCTCCCCGCGCTCCTTTCCCATTTCACGCTCTTCTCTTTTTACCACACTCTCCCGCTGACTGCCACGCGCTTATTTGGTGTAATGTGCATAATAAAAACAACAACAACATGCTCGCAGGGGCTACTTACTCCCGCTCTTCCAACGCGCTCTCCCACGCGCTCTCCCACTGCCACGCGCTCTCCCCACTCTCTGCTCTGCTGCTGTCTCATAAGTTATAATCTGTGCGAAGAAACTGCAGCAGCGACGCGTCGCAGCGCGGCAAATTTACGAGCGTTGCGCACTCTTCACGCCTTCGCTCCCTCTCTTACCCTCTCTTGCTCTTAGACTCTCGCTCAATATTGTTGCGGCTTATTTACGAGTCTAATGTGTGTGTGTGTGTGTGCGCGTGTTTAAGGACACTTTGCATATTTATAGCAACAGCAGCAGCGACGGCAGCAGCGCCAGCGGCAGATATTATAAATTTGCTAAGATGTTTTGCCATATTCGGCATGTACAGAGACATTTGCCACATACAGCATATTTTACTTTTAAATTACACGATTTTTTTATTTTGGCACTTTTGACATAATCGAAGCGTATTATATGGGAAATTATTTGGCATTAATTGTGGAGTAAAATGAGTGTAAGAGAGAGAGATGGAAAGAGAAAATGAAGGGAAATTTGTACTATAAATATTGAAATAGACTGCAAAGTAGACTTATAACCTCTTTGACAGCACATCTAACCTCACTTTTTATGCATTATGCAATCTTTTTAATAATCCAGCACTTTTTAGGCGGTATAACATATTCCTTTTTGTCTTGACACTTTTAGTAGGTCAACATTTTAGGGATTACAATGTGAACAATGTGGAAATTTTCTTTTTTTTTTACTTAATTTTAGAAAATGTATATTTTTTATAATTTTTTTATATTTAAAATTTGTAATTTATAAAATTGCTCAAATTCATAAAAAGCCCAAAAAAAGTTTAAATTTTTTCAAGCTATATTTAATTTTTTGCAAAAAAAAAATCCAGTGAAAATCGACGAGAATATTCATCTGTAGTATACCCCTTGTCTAGATATGCTTCATTTCATTAATTCAAATCAAGATATTATATTATTTCTTGAAATGACACTTTATTTAGCTTTCCACAAAATTCTGAATTTAAAAAATTGCAATTTAGATTATTTATTTTATTTTTTTATTTTTTATTTAATTTTTTTTCAAAAAATTTTATTTCAAAATATTTTAAAATTTGTTTAATGCTTCTCAAAATATTAAAAAAAATTAATATTTCAAAATTTTTTTTAGAAATTTTGCGAACTGTAGTTATACAGACCATTTTAAAGAAAAACATGACTAAACCAATTTGATAGCGTTCAAGAATATATATATTTCTATAGGTATGCCCTCGTTCAAATTAAAGTTAATACATACATATATGTAAATCAAAATCGTCATTTTGTTTCATTTACTTTCTGGAATGTTACCAAGCATTTCCTCATTCTTTGACAACTCTCACGCAGAGAAGAAAGAGAAGAGAAAGAAGAGGAGGCAGAAGAAGCAGTGAGAATCTTCTTCGATATTTGTGGTATGCGAGCAATTTGCTGCGCCTTTTGTGTGTGTGCGTGTGTGTGTGTGTGCTTTGTGTTTTATTTTTTCTCTCTGTTCTGTGCTGTCATGTTTCGTCAGTCGCTTTGCATATTTTTTGCTGTTTTCAGCACATCTCCCCCGCCCTTTCCGTCTTCTCCAGCCTTCCTCCTTCCTTCCTACGGCCTGACGCATAAATATCATGTTGATTTTTATGATTTTTATAATGTTTCATTATGTTGCGTTTTACGACTCATGCGGGAGATGGACAGAGAGAGAGGGAGAGAGAGGCCCGCACACATGGCCGGGTCATATAAGTGCTGTATGCGGATGCGGATGCGGATGCGGATACACAATGCACTCAGTTCGTTTCAGTTCTAATTTATGGCATGTTTTGCCTCTTGTGCCCGTGCCTTGTTGCTTGTGCTTGCTCCCCTCCTCTCGTGTTGTTGTTGTTGTTATCTACTTTTGTGCCTTCGCCTTAACAGTTAAAACACTCGCACTGTGGGCCCCGCTTCACACATTTTATGTGCGCTCAAAAGCCAATTTTGTAGAGATTTCGAAACTGCCCCATGGCCGACGCCAACGCCAACGCCGTGGAGGAAACTTGCGGCCCATTATAAGCGCATAATCTTTACAAAACACACGCAAACACACACACACACACACACACACACACACACACACACACACACGCGCGCATAGTCTCACTACGCGCGAGAAACAAGCTAAAAATGAAATGGCTAAGAGCCCCGCCTAAGCTTCCTTTCTAAGCCTGCCTGCCTGTTCTACGCCTGCTCCTTCTCCTCCTCCTCCTTCTCCCCCTTCCCCTTCGCTTTCCTTCTCCTCTTCCCTTGTACTATTTACTATGCCTTGTTGTTAGATAATTTTTCGCCTGGCTTCCGCATTACAGTGAAGCCTGGCTATAAAGTCAACTTACTTAGGGGAAATGCTTAGCTTGGCTTAGTAAATTAAATATAATGCGAGCTGATCAGCATTGCGAAGGGGGAGGGGCAGGTGCAGGGCTGTACTGTGCACGTTAACGGTATTATCGGCGTGAAGTTGAGAGTTTATGTTAATGGAATTATTCCAAGTGAAATATGCATTATGTGTGCAGAGTTGAAAGGGAGAGGGAAGAGGGAAATGCATGAAAAAATCTAGCTAATAATTTTGTAAATGCTTTAGGAATCCTTAGAAAAAATTTTAAAAAATTCCCTATACATATTTTTGAAAGAATAAAATATGAAATAAAATATATAGACAATTATAAAAGATTAAAAATTGTTTACTGCAAGTACAAGTGCTAAATGCTTTTTATACATTATTCATTGCAGCAATTTTTTAAATTTTCTACATTTATTTTATTTTATTTATTTTTATAGCGCCTGAAAATTTATTTCTTATTTTTATTATTTAAATTATTATATATTTTTTATTTGGCTTATTGTATATTTACATTATTAATTATTAATTTATAATGTATTTATTTTATTATAAATATATCTTCTATTTTTATTTATGTAATAATTATTATAATAATTAATTTTAATTATTATTATTTATTTATTAAAGCGCTTTAAACTTAATTTTTTATTTTTTTTCAATTGTTTTTATTACTGTAATTTTTAAAGCGCTTTTTAATTTTTTAAATATTTATTTTATTTTTTACTTATTTTTTCTTTTTTTTAACAATTTTAAAGAGCTTTAATTATGAGCTAAAAGAATTTTTTAAATTTAAAGAAATTACTAAATAAAAAAAAAATTTTGTTTATTTTTTATAATCCCTCAAAAGGCTAAATTTAAAAAAAAAATAAATAAATAATTTTATTATTTTAATATTCCTCAATTTAACTTAAATTTTGTTAATTTTTTGCTGCATAACTTTTGTGCATAAAAAGTAATTCAAACTTACTTAACGCACTGTTGCAAATGCCATAATATTTTCACATTCCCAAAAAAAAATAAAACTTTATCGTAAACAGCATAAAATATGTTTTGCTATAAAAAATGTCAAAACACTTTCGCTTGAGTTGAGTTGACCCAACCTCTCCCCCCCGCAGCAGCAAGGCATTTGCCATAAATTTCATCAGCTAATGTAAGTTTAGGCAAGTTCGACTGTGGCAGATGCCGCACTACACACACACACACCTCACACACACTTGCGCTCTATCTTGCTTTCACTTTCCCTTCCTCTTGCCCTCTCGCTTCGCTCTCTCTCTTCCCACTCGCGTTGTCAGTTCTGTTTTGCGCACTTGAAAGATTTTAAAGCGCGCTTTTAGGCGCACATGGCAAACTGGACACAGCCTGACAACAGTTGCCAAACAGCATGAAGCGAGGGGGGGGGAGGAGGGGAAAGTGAGAGGAGCTTGGCCTGCTCTAATTTCTTTTGGCAATTTTTTTACGACGCTCGTCTTACAAATGAGTTTTACGCCGACAGCAGCAGCAAGGCCAATGTCGCTGCTCCTCCCCTGGGGGGTTCAGGCTGCATAGCTAGAAAGTAGGCGTGGCAAGGGGGGTGGGTGTGGGCGGGGGGCACGCCTCGTTTGGCTCTCTCGTTCACTTCTATTGCCTGCTTTATGACAGTTTCATAGACTTTTTATGTTTATGTCCCGAGCGTTTAGTGACGCAGCTGTTGCGCCATGGACAACGCTTTAAGAGGGAGCGGGGCTGGCTGCGGGGGGGGATGGTGTGCGTTTAGTGTATAGTCCATATTTGCGTTTCTTATCTGCACGTAATTAAGGCAATGGACAACAACAGCCACTGGCGGCCCCTTGGCGCCCTTTGCCAGTTTCTAATCATCGTCGCACATCAGGCTCATCATCAGCCTGATGAACTTCATCATCATCATCAGGAGCAGCAGCAGGAGCAGGAACAGGAGTAGCAACAGCAGCGTCGTCGTCACAGGCGGCGGCTGTCAACGGAGCCCTTAACCCTTGGCATCCAAATGGCCGCCTCTTTATGCCTCAGGGCGATCGTTTGTTGTGCCGCCTTCTCCTCCTGCTACCCCCGCTCCCTTGGCTCTTCTCCTGCCTCAGCCAGCCGAAACTATTTGCCCTGCGCTGAAAGCTCGCGGGAGCAATAATGTCTGACACTCGGCGCCCTCATCGACAGCAGCTGCTCGGCGGACGCCTCCTTCACCTTCCCCTTCCCCTTCTCCCACTCTGCTCTGCTTGCTCCCCTGGCGTAGCGAACCCCTCGTCATTCTTGACGTCGCCAGCTGAGGTAGTTATCTGTTATTGTTGTTGCTTGTGTTATTGTTGTTGTTGTTGTTGCTGCTGGTATTGTCTTTCCCCCCAATTATGGCTGCCTCAACCCTCCTCAAGCCTCGAGTTGCACCTGCGGCAAAAGGCGGCATTGCTCAAGCTGATTGGTAACAGGTTACAGGCTTAAGGGTTAACACAATTTTTACTGTTTTCATGTTGAACTTTAGTTGCATATTTTATTTGGAATTTTTTCATTTAGCAACGCAGGCAGCAAGGGGAAGCTGAGGAAAAGATATTTTTAAAAATATTTAGAGAACATTTCGAATATTTAGAAATACTTTAAAAAATTTAGACAATGTTGAGGAGAATATTTGAAATACAATAAAAAAGAATACTTTTGAAAGAATATTTAGAAAGTATTTAGAAGCATTTAGATTATCGAGAAAATATTAAGAATATTTAGACAAAACTTGGAATATTTAAAAGAATATTTACAGAGGAAATTTTAAAAGTATTTAGATACAAAAGTTTTAAAATATTAAAAAAATTTTTTGAATGCTTTAAAAATATTGCGAATATTTTGAAAGTATTTAGAACATTTAGAAAGCTTTTAAATGATCTAGAAAATATTAAAAATATTAAGAAAATATTTAAAATATTATTGGAAAATATTAAGAGAATATTTAAAAAAATATTTAAAAATTATTTAGAAGTTTTTAGCAAATAATTAGGAATATTATTAAAATATTCAGAATATTTAAGGCAAATATTTAGAATATTTAAAAAAATAGAATATAATATTTATATTATATTTATACTTCATATTATATTTTATGTTATTTTATTCGGAATATTTAAAAAATAATTTGGAATATTTAGACACTATATAAAGAATATTTTGAAAATAAAAAGAATACTTTTTAAGAATATTTAGAAAATATTTTAGAAATATTTAAAATACTTTGAAAGTATTTTAGAATAATTACAAAATATTTAGAATATTTAGAAAATTCTTAGAATATTTGGGGATTAATTAGCAAATATTTAGAAAGTATTTATAAAATATTTAGAATATTTTGAGTATTTAGAAAATAATAATAATACTTAAAAATATTTAGGAAACATGGAAAATTTAAAATTACTTTAATTATTTTGCAAAACTCTGTAACATAAGTAGCTCATTCAAAACGTGCTTGATAGCTTTATTTGCAGCCATTAAATCAATAAAATTAAATACCTTCAACATTCAAAAGCTTTAGGTTTCACTTTTTAATCCCCTTTACCCGCCTTCCCCCTCTGCCTCTGAAAGGCATTGAATTACAGCGTGCAAATCCTTGTTGTTCAACAAGTTCAATTTGTAATTAATTTGCTTGCAACAGCAACAAGTACAAATACAACTGCAATTGTGACCCCTTTATGTAGTGCTTGCCCTCTTATCCCTTTCCCTCCCCCTGTTTTACAATTAATTTGTTCTTTTCTTTACGTTTTCTTAGTCTCTTTCCCTTGGCTTTACCTTTCGTTCCTAGCTGCCCGTTGTGCTGTTTGCCCTATCGAGTGCTGCGTGCTGCATTTTAATGAGCTGCACACTCACTCTCTTTTACTCTCTCTTACACTTTCTTACTCCACCATTTTCTCACTCTTTATCTTCTCTTCTTCTCCCTCTGCGTTTTGCACTGCTTTTTTGCAGCTAATGAGCTTAGTCATAAATTTGGCTCATACGCTAGTTGCCATTTGGCTGTAGAGAGACAAACCCACACACACATGCATACACACACACTCTCTCTCTCACACACACACACTCCCACACACACACCTTGCTCAAATGTGGCGCATTAAATTCTTGGCAGCTTCTTAAGCCAATTTTGATAAGCCCAAACAGGGCAAATTTGTGTCGCACGCCCAGCCTCCCTCCCCTCTCTCTTTGCTGCTTTCTCTCTTCTCTTTCCTCTTTCTCTGCTCTCCGCTGCTGCTGCTGCTTCCCCGTCTCATTGTCTGTCAATGCCGAAGACAACAACAAAACGACGAAGAAGGCCAAAAAATATTTCTACATTAAAGGTGACAGCGGCAGACGTTGACAACATCGCCTGATGCCGCCGTCGCTGGCCTTCGCCGCCTGCTGCGCTGCCTCAGTCTCTTAGGCTGCCTCCACTGCCTACTCCAGCTATCAGTGACAAGGCAGCGCAGGTGGTGGAAGAGGGAGGGGGAGGGGTTTGGCAGGCGGATGCGGATGCGGACGACGCAGGAAACAAACAAACAACGCTGGAGTGCAAACATTTGGCGGGGCGTGGCAATCTGCGCAGTGCGTGTGTTTATTTTGTCGTAAATTGATTTTAACGGCGAATGACAAGCAGCAGCAACAACAACAACAAGAAATGTAACAGCTACTACAACAACAACAGCAACAACAAAGCAGCAAAGCAGCAGCGGCATCGGCACGTCTCGCAGCATTTAAAAATGTATTTAAAAAAGCAGCAGCTAAAGAGCGAGCAGAGAGAGAAAGAGGGAGATAGGTAGAGAAAGTGAGAGAGAGGGAGAGAGAAGGAGAGAGCGAGCAAGCAGCGTGGGAAAATGTAAAAAAATGTTGTGCAAAATGTGCGACGAAAAGGCAGCGCGAGGCAGCGCGACGCGTCGTATTCATTTTCTGATTAGAAGAAAAATTATTACATAAAATTTATGTTAGTTGCATGTGCGACAAGCAGCAAGTTTATGATGACAAGACCAGCGCCAAGGGGGGTGGGTGGAAGCGCGAGTAAAGAGAAAACACAACAAGCTGGAAGCTGCCTGTCAAGCAAGCGAAGGCAACAGAAGCCCCCAAAGGCTGTTAATGGCTTCCTTTCAAGGCAGCCTGCCCCCCCTTTCCACCCCGCGCTAAGTTAGCTAAACTGCGTTACGGCAACCGCAAACAACAGCAGCACCCGCAACACCAACACCAGCAACAACAACAACAACAACAACAAGCTTAATAAATGTCGACACAAAAAGGAGCAACGGCAGCTTTGGAGCAGCTGCTACAGCGCGCGCGCTGCTGGCGCCTTGCAACATGTTAAGCAGGTGTTTCAAAATCACTTACGCTAAAACATAACAACAACAAGGCGAAGCACAAGCAACAACAACAACAGCAGCAGCAGCAGCGGGTACAGCCGCAGCCAGCAGCCAGTGGCGTTTCTCAAGGACAGCACGAAGAGACAACACAATGCGAAGCGAGGAGCAGCAGCAGCGACGGCAACGACGGCGGCAGCAGCGACGGCAGCAGCGAGCAACAATATTTTGTTAACATTAAAATCGTGTTCACCCACTCCCCTGGCCCCTTCCTATTCCCTACTCCCGCTGCGCTGCCCTGCTACCACTTGCAGCTGGTTACACGCGGCGTATGCGCAATGTGCAACAATGGCAAAAGGAAACAATTTGTCAGCTTATTTGGGTCAGAGATTTGTACGATTTGTGGAAGGGAGAGAGGAGAGCAAATGTTTGTGTAGTTGAAATTAATTTATTATGATATTTACTATGATATATGATAATTAAATAAATTATTATTATTTATTATTATATGTTCTGCTTGCCTAATTTGGAGCAGCTTTGAGAACTGAACTAAGGCGGCGTAAGGCAACCTAATTTAAGTTTATTTATTTATTTATTTTAATTGTATTTTATTCCATTATTTATTTAAAGACAAATTTAATAAACAATTATTTTGTATACAAAATTAATTAAAATTAAATTAAAAGCGAAATTAATTTTTAATTAAATTATTTTTCTAATAAAACTTTTAAAGTGCAAATTTAATATTTGTTTTGCTTTTATTTATATAAAATATCATATAATTTATGCATAATATGTATGCGTATACATATGTAGATATATATGTATATATGTCTATATATAATTGTGTAATATTTGCACAAGTTTGTGTGGGCGGCATTTAATGCAATTAATTGTGTTTGTTTACTCAGCTTTTTTCGGCAATATTTAATTTTCACTTGAAATTTGATATTTATGAGCACGAATTTAATTTAGTGAAATTAATTGAAAAGTGTTTGACTTAATTAGAGACTAAACGATACTCAGTAAAATATGTTGCTATTTTGTATATATAATTTAAAGTAATTATAATAATACTTTAATTTTAAATTAAGTCTGAGAAATCATTGCTATAGTTCCTTATAAATATAGTTTATTATATATTATTATTATTTATTATTAAAAATTACTATACATTTTTTTTAAATATTTTTATTTATAAACACGAAGCTGGGTTATATATTTAATTATATATTCTATATATTATAAGGGAAATATTTTTTTATTAATTTTTATTTTTATTTTATTTTTATTTTATTTCTGTTGTATTTCGTTGTATATTTTATATATTATTATGTATTTAATTATTTAGATATATTTTATTTCTTTTATATTTTAGTTTATATTTTATATTATTTAGATAGATTTTATTTTTTTTTTTTAATATATTTAATATTTTTGTATTTATTATTTTATATATTTTTTATAGTTTATTTTTTATTATTTACAGATATCTTTATTTTTTTTTTTTTTTATATATATTTTATATATTTTTATATATTTTATTATTTAGAAATTTTTTTTCTTTTATCCTTAATATTTTATGTATTATTATATATTTAATTATTTAGATTTATTTTATTTCTTTTATATTTTGGTATATATTTGAAATATTAATATATATTTTATTTAATATTTTGATATTATATTTTTATATTTAATATATTTTATTTTTCTTTTTGCTTATATTTATATTAATATATTTTTTTGTTATTTTATCAACCGTTTTTAATTTAATTCACCCCAACTACAGGCAGGAGTTAAGGTAATTAAAGCTAAATTTCAATTACAATGCGAGTTGAGTCGCTTTTTAGAAATGAAGTAACTTTTTTGTGCAAATCCCGCCGTGGTTAGCGTAAGCCTAATTAGGCGCAGTTGGCGCAGGTAGCGAACGCAAAACAAAGCGTTTTGAAGCTTATGCAGGGTATCAAGCGTGCCCGCAACAAACGAGGACAGTGGCAAAAATTCAACTGAATTATTCATAAAGTTGATAACTGGAAAGGGGCAGGGGGAGCAGTGTCTGAGGTTTGCTAGGGTGAGGAAGAGCGTGGGAAAGAGAGGGGGGAGGAAGCAAGACAGCAAGCAAGTGCGAGGCGCCTGTTTCCTGCGTGTGTGTGAGTGGGGGGAGCTGCGGCAGTTGCGGCGTAGCATGGCGGCCGGAAGTACACGTTGACAAGTCGCACTTCGTACAGCGGACAACTTCCGGCCTCAACGATGTCGTCGTCGTTGCGTCGTTGGCGTCGCCGTTTGCGGTTGCAGAACGGAGCAGCAGCAGAGCCACAACAGAAACAGCAGCAGCAGACGCAAGCGACGGCATTGCGAGCTTTATGAACTTCACATGGCGGCGGGTGGCCTACCCGACTTTGTGGTTCCACGTGGTGCCCCCGTGCTGCTGCTGCTGCTGCTCCTTGTTTGCCGCCTGCGTATTTGCATAGAAGGTCAGTGCGGGACAGTCGTAGCCATTGTCTGTGTGTGTATGTGCGTGTGTGTGTTGTGTGCTGTGCGTGTGTGGGCTTAAGCTAACTTTAAATTAAGCTTAGCGGCTGAAATTAATTTACGCGTCGCCATGCAGCATAACAACAGCAAAACAATAAACAGGCCGCCACAACGGCAACGAGAAATGCCAACAACACATGGCGAGACAGCGTACAAGTTACAGCCTCGTTCTGAGTTGGGTCGAGCTTGAAATTCCGTAGTAAAATCACTGAACCCCAGCATGAGCTGCTCTATCCCCCCCCCCCCCAACCTCCTCCTCAGGCAGTGCAAAAAGTCGTTAAAGTCGTCGCTGCAGCTGAAGGAAAATGTTTAATGTAGAAACCTACGTACGCAAGTTCGCATTTGGTTGAAAGCATTTTTAGTTTTCTCAACTCTTTTTTTTTTTCTTGCTGCCCAAGAATTTCCGAACTGTGTTTTCACTAAGTGCTCTGGCAAGTGAATTAATTAAAGAATTTCAAGTTTCGTTTAAAAAGTTTACAGCAAAAAGTTGCGCAAAAATCTTTTCATTGAGTTGAGCTGAGCTATGAATAAGTTGTATGTGCATGAAATAGGCTGAATATGTGATTGAATAAATAAATGAAGAAACGATAGTGTCAGCTACAGTTTGAGAGCAATTGCAATGCAGGAACTTTTGATTTAAAAAAAGTGCTTAAATGCAGCAAGAAATGCTCCAGTCTGGCTTGGCTGTCGTGGAATTTTCCAATAGCGCTAAAAAGCAGGCAACACTTTTTGCAGGCTTAGCCCTTCGAAGGGATATGTGCGGCGGGCCAAAAAGTGTAGCCTACTTTTGAGCGCAGCCATAAAATTCACATTTCACAGTAATTTGTTTGAAATTGCATTAAATATGTTAAAAAAAAAAAAAAAAATTATAAATAATTTTAAAAACTAAACAAATATTTTGCAGAATTCTGTGTAAAATAATACAAGAAAATTTATAAATAAAACAACAAAAATATTTAAAAAATTCCATGCTACTTGAGCTGAGAATCTTTTGTTCTTTATTTATGTATTAAAAATTTCATAAATAAATACTTGCTGCCTTTTGTGTCTTTGCTGCTTTACGAACATAGCTTGCCATGTAGCATATCTGCCACATTTCCCTTGTGCTGCATGCTTAGATAAAATATTTGATGCCGTCCAACAAAAATGTAAACAGTTTGCGTTATGGCAGGCGGCTCTGTTCTCTACAGGCTGCTGCCTGCCTGCCGGCCTGCCTGTTGAATGGCAGCAATTTATCTATTGTCCTTTTTTTTTATTGCTGCTCGCCATTAACAAGAGTTTAATTGTCTTTGGGCTGGCCTGCACACAGCAATTGGCAGAGAGCATACATTTAGGCGTTGACAGCGCCCAACAAAAGGCAACTGTGTATGGTACGATAGCTGAGCGTGGGGGCGTGGCCATGGGGCAGTGCCGGCTGCTTCGTGGCGAAAAAGGGCAAACAAAGCTGCAGACAGCTTTTCAATGCCTTTTTATGTGCTCTCTCTCCTCCCGCTCCCGCTCCCGCTGCCTCCCCAAGGACCTGTAAATGAAGCCCCAGTTTACTCGATTGTTTCCCTTTTGAGCCCACACTCTGTGAGTGTGTCTGTGAGTGTGTCTGTGTGTGTCTGCCTATGAATGCGCCTTTCTTTGCTCTGTTTCTTGCTCTTTATATTCTGCAATCTTTTTTTCGGTTGCAGCATTGACACCAAACAAAAGGCTAATTGGAAGGTTAGCTGTAGTCACATTTTTATAGCATACTTTGAGGCGTCTGGCTGCCCCCCCCCCCCCCACAGCAGAAACAAAAGGCGCTGGCAAAATGAAAAATTGTTTTTTAAATGAATTCAATAAAGCGTGAGAAACGAACACACACACAAGCGTAGAGGAGAAGCAGGTAGAGAAGGAAAGGGGGGAGCATAACACGAATACGCCTCAAAGCGACAGACGCAGTCGGTTGCCAGGCTTATTTGCATTTCAATTTGCATAAGTGTTGCCCTACCGCGCGCGTAGACAGATATATCATAGCCCCAGATAGAGATATATGTGAGTCGCGACGGGTGTGTGTGTGTGCGTAGAAGTCAAACGAATCGGAACCAACACGTGTTGCCACACACACACGCACACGCACGCACACAGTTTGATCTATGCATTTGTCTCGCTGTGTGCGTGTGTGTGTACAAGGTAAAGGTTAAATGTTGACCCGCATTCGCATAAAAGAGATATAGAATTTGAGATATGGCCATATTGAGCGAGACTGGGGGGTGGCTATGCTTTGTAGGGTTGCCATTGATAACAACCGAGTCGACGTTTGCATAAATAGCAAAAATTATTGCGCACATCCATCACAAAATGAGAAATGTGTCAGCTTGCGTTGGCAGACAACAACAACAACAGCAACAACAAACAACAACATAACATGAGCAACAACAAAGAGATTGCTAAAAATCAAATTGCAGAAAGCACAACGAAGTTTCTGTGCTCTGCTGTATGAAAAGGAAGAAACCTCTCATCATCCCACAAGCTTTTGGCTCTCTAAACATAAAGAAATATATTTATACTGCTTACTGCCTGTGCCATAAACTATACCTGCAATTTATGGCAAACCTTATAGCAGCAGCGTGTTATCCATTGAGACAGTTACAGCAAGCAACAAAAAAAAAAAGGCGAGTAGGAAGCGCAGATGAAAAAGTCAATGCCAGCTGAGCAATTTTCCAACTGATGTTATGTAGCAGCTGCCCCGCCCTCCACCTACTTCCTCCCTTCCACGCCCCTTCCTGCCCACAAGCTGCCCTTTGCTATGCTCGCTCGCCTTGCTGAGGCTTAAATTCAGTTTGGTTTTATTTACGCTTAAGCGCTGAAAATTTCACGGGCAACCACAACAAAGACAGCAACAGCAGCAGCAGCAACAGCAGCAGCAGCAACGCCCCCTGGCGGTTGCTTTTTACAAATTGTGCGCACATCAAAATCAAAATTAAAAAAAATCGATATGTTTCGAGTGCGTACAGAGCAAGCACAACAGACAACATGAGTTTCATATTAAATTTTCCTTTCTTTTTAACGCAATTGCAAAATGGCTTCACTTTTTGTTTGAGGAATTTCTAAGATGAGAGCAACACGCACACACACACACACACACACACACACACACACACACACAGTGTAAAGTTTGTAAGAAAAAACCGTGTTCCGATTGTTTCCGAAATGTTGGCGGCACTTGAACACAAAATTCCAATATCATCGCAGAGGCTCGAAAAAAAAAACAAACGATGAAGGCAGCAGAAAACAAGCAAGCAAAGTGACAGCAAAGAGGTAGGGGAGAGGAAGGGAGGGGGGGGGAAGGAGCGTGTAACTGAAGCTGAAAGTGGAGTCGGCACACACACACACACACAGCGACTATGCTGCTGTGGCTGTGAATGCGTTGTTAAAGCAAATTTCATGTCATCTGGATGACAATTTTGAAAAGGACAAAGTGCAAATGGACACGTTGAATGGGGCAGCAGACGAGAAGAGTAGGGAAGTGGGGGGGGGGGGCCATCGTGGCTAGTATTGGGGTCAGCTAGGCGACCCCGAACTGGCATCCATCATTCACTTACAGTTAACGAGATTGCGTTGATTGAATGCCGCTCGTTGTGCAGTCATTAAAAAATACCGCCACGAGAGGGGAGGCCTGTGTGGCAGGTGGCCCAAAATGTCAGCCCCAATTAGTTTCTAGTTGGACAACGCGTGGGCCATGGGGCGAGGGACGAACCTTAGTACGCAATTTAACAGCGAGAGATCGAATCAATTACACTCGCATTGTTTTTGGCAACATTTGACCAAAATGTGTGCGGCCTGCCCAAAAAGCAATAAAAAACAATTGCAAAAACATCAGCGAAATGTTTTGTATTAGGGCAGCATGCAGACAAGCATTTAGTATACCCTGTAATCATTTTGGGGCAGCTATTTGGAGGGGGACTGCTAGGCTGAATTTTTGTAGAATTTTTTGTAGATTTTTTTCGGCACGAAGTTTGATTGGAAAAAATATATAAAAATTTTATAAAATTTATTTTTATTTTTTAGTCAACTTTATTTGCTCCATATAGGGTATTATCTACTTCATACTGCCCTCACTTGCTCGGCACATTTTTTTCTGTGGCCATTAGCCGCGTGTTTAGAGCCCCACATAAATCAAGCAAATTGTTTAACGCGCGATTAGCAAAATTTTACAATAATTTTCTTTTGTTTGCCGATCTGTTTTTCCGCTTTCCTCTTAGCATGCTCTGCGGCCTCGCCATATATTATGCTACTACATCAGCTGGCCTATATATAGGACGCGCACAGCATGTATGCTCTATCTTGTGTGTGTGTGTGCGTTGTCTCTTTTGTGCGATTGTCTCTTGTCGGTCGCGGGGCGTGGTCGGTTGAAAATTTTCCAAGCGATTTGCGGCATACGCCGCATTGAATGTTTTTCACGCTTAAAATGCGCTGCAAAATGATTATTATGATTAATAAATAAATAGGCGTGCGGGGGCAGCGGGCAGCGATCAGAGACGTTGGCATCGGCATTCGCCACAGCCTTTGCAAAGAGCCTTTTAAAGGCAACGCGGCGCGAGCTTGACGAGCTTGCCACGCTTTAATCAAGTTGCGTATACGCAATGTGTTGCCAATTATACACAGTGGCGCGAGAGTGCACAATTAGTGGGCACAATTAGTACATTAAGTAAAATTGTTGAAGTTCAAAAATAAGTTAATTAATGTAATAATTAATTTAAAAAAAATTATTATTAATTATAATTATATTTAAAAATGTTGATATTCGTAGTAATTTTTTAAAAGACTAAAAATTCAAATAAAAAAACCTTACATAATATAGAAAAATTTGTATAAATAATATTTAAGGACCTTAATCCTTAAAATATAAATTTAAATTAAAATATTATTAAAATAAATTAAAATATTTATTTTACATAAAAAAAAACTTAAAAAGTAAAATTAAAATTGCCAAATTACAAAATCAAAACTTTGTAAATATTTTAAAAATTGCATTATTTATTAATATTAAAATTAATGAAATTTTGAAAATTTATGTATAATTTTTTTAATTAAAAAAAATATTGTTAATTTAATTTAAAGGTAAAAACCAAACTAAAAATTTTTAAAATAAAATTAAAGGAACTTAGGTGTAAAAAAAATATTTTTTCAACATTTTTTAAGAAATTCAAATATAAATTAAGAAATTAATTAGCTTTCAAATTTGAAAAATGTTTAGCCACTATTAAATTTAAAAAAAATTATTAATTTAAAAATTTTGGCAAATTAACTATTTTTCGTTTGAAAATTAAATTTTAAAAAAATTTTATTAAAAATTCTCTAAAATTATATGCGCATTTCACACCACTTCACCCATTGTTTTAGCTGACTATGGCATAACAATAATTTCGCCTTTTGCTTTCGACACGGCACGGCGCACAGCTGCGTCTGATGGCCACGTCGTGGCAGGCAACAGCAATTGCCCTTAACCTCACCTCCTTTTCCCCATACCCTACCCTACCCTACCCTACCCTAGCTAGAATTACCCCCAGGATATTTGCAATGGCCATCGTCTTGTTTACACTGCAACATTCAATGCCCTCCCCCGCCCTATCGGTAGTATTTGTAGGCGTGGCTGGCATATGAATTATCGCCTGCCAGATGAACATTTAATGATGTACACAACGCGCGCTGGCAGCGAGAGGCAGCGAAAGGCAGCGAAAGCGATGACATCGTCATTCTCGCGTAAGGCTGTCCTCGTCCTCGTCCGACGTTGCCGTTGCCGTTGCCTCGTTGTAGCTGCTGCTGCCAGTGGCAATTTTAATAAATTTAACAGCTGAACGCATCGCGCAACTTTCGCATCTTTCATCTTTTATCAATAAACGTGCGATAGGGCGAAAGATACAGCGGAAGCGATACAACAACAAGAAGGGGCAAGAAGAGTGTGTGGAGTTGAGAGAGTGTAATTCGCGCTGCTTGTGTATTGAGTGTCGCTGCTGCTGCCGCTGCTGCTGCTGCTGCTGTTGCTGCTGATGTCGATGTCATGCAGGCAATTAAATAAATGTGCAATCGAGGCGGTGCGGCGCCTTTAACTTTTCGCCTGCTTATTGACAGGCCATCAATGTTGAATTTATGAGGCCCACTGTGATTTATCAGACCATTGCACACGGCATACAGCACAGTGCAGAGTGCAGGACTGGCAGCACAAAGGAGCTGCACACACACATACGCACACGCAAACTTACCGATAATTCGAGTTGAGCTGCACATCGCCAATGGCCACGTTCTCGAACAATGTGGGGCAGCAGGTCCAGCGGGCCCAGTAGAAGGTGAAGTCAGTCGAATCATAATGCTCGGTGAAACGGCACTTGAGCACCAGATCGACGCCTTCGCGTGTGTCCAGCGATTCATCGGCACGGCCGGGGCATGCAGTCAGCCAAAGCCACAGGCAGCCTGCAAGAGAAAGACAGAGAGAGTGAGTGAGAGAGTGTGTGAGTGAGAGCTGCACATGGGGTATTACATGGGGCAATGCAATTTGGTTGTGCAAATTTGCAGCGCACATTTAATTAAGACTGCGCCGAATAGTTGAGCGCGCTACACAACACAACAAACAAGGATAGAGAGAGAGAGCGAGAGCGAGGCAGTCCTTGCCTTATTTGATTTATTTTACTATCGCTGAGCGCAATCAATACATGGCAAAATATAGAAAGAATATGTGAATATAAATTTCGTTGTTTGAAAATTGTAAATCTGCGCCGCACAAAATGAATAATGCAAAACGCCAAGCGAAGTGTGTTCCGCAAATGGATTTCGATTGCGAGAAATTGCATTAAAATTTCACATGATTTACGCAGCAGCTTGCTCAAAAGGCAAGCCAATCAAATTAAAGAGAGAAGCAGAAAAAAATCTGCAAAAAATTATTAAGGCTTGCTCAAACTAAGCAAATCTTTTTCACCATTTTGTATAAATTTTTGTAAAAATATTTCAAGAGTTTTTCATGCCTTAAAACATTGTTGAAATTGCTGAGAAATAGATTTCCGCAGTCCGCAGTCCAATCAAATTAAGGAGAGGAGCAGAAAAAAAATTCGCAAAAAATTATTAAGGCTTGCTACAAACTAAGCAAATCTTTTTCACAATTTTTTATAAATTTTTGTAAAAATATTTTAAGAGTTTTTCATGCTTTAAAACATTGTTGAAATTGCTGAGAAATAGATTTCCGCAGTGGAATTTGTAAAAATTGTTGTTTGGTTAAATGAAATTCGTGTTGTTGTTGCTGTTGCTGTTCGACGAGCTGTTGTGGTTGCCTTACAGTTTGAGCAGCACTGTGCAAATAAAACTAAGCACACAGCTCAGCTTGCCTGGCTGTCTGTCTGTGTGTGTGTGTGTGTCTACAACTAAATGGAGCAAATGGTCGAGTAGCTGCCATTGGGTCGAGTGCTTTCCCTCGGGAGAATTGTTTGTACATGCAGCGCTTAGTTTTAATTTGTCTGCCTGCAGTTTTTAAAACCCTCCAATGCCACCTACCCCACCCCCATCCCTCCCTGCCTTCCTCCTACTGCTGCTGCTCGGCGTGTATTTTGTTTGCGCAAATCTGTTTTTTGTGTGCAATACATGCTCATACGCAGATATATAGTGTGTACATACGTATATTGTTTTTTTGTTGCTTTGCTCGTTTGTTTGCTTGCTCTTCATTGTTCGCTGAGTTTTGAGCAGACATATAAAATAAAACAATCTGAGTGGGGTGTGAGAGTGCGTGAGCGACTGTGAAATACCCTAGGAATTGGTTGAAGAGCAGAGAGACAGAGACAAAAGGAGCAGCTTGCTAGATTTAATAGGAAGAAAAATATAAATAAAAAAAAATATTTTAAAAATATATCATGAATATTGACTCGTTTGATCATGAATATATATAAATACATATATATTTTTATGTATATATAAATTTGTTGCAAACTCCCAAGTACTTGTGCATCAATTTTCAATAGAAATATAAATCTCTTAATACTTTCATTGCCATCCCAACCTAAATTTCACATGCACCTCCCTCTGCAACCGCTTGCCCTGAGTGCATACATATTAAAAAAAAAGGAAGAAGCAGCAGCAAACCGAACGCGCAGTGTGTACACATGCATTTGATATTGTGTTGAGATTTTTCACTCTGCCGCATAAAACAAACAACTCAATGTGGCTCGGCTCCGCTCCCACTTCATTTTCAATTGCCGCCCGCAAAAGTATGCTACGCTTTTTTTCACTGCCCTTTTCACTCACTCACACACTCACACACACATTCACACGAACTGCTCCCCGCAGTGAGTTATTGTAATTAACATTGCAATTGTTGCCGCATGTAGCGGCAAAGAAACGAATGCAAAAAACGGAATGAAAAGAAAAGAATTTGCAGAAGGAAAATAGAGTGGAAAAAATTATGTAAAAATTGTTCGGCGCATTTGTTTGCCTAAATGCTGACAAATGTATTCACAACTCTATTCAATGATGTCGCTCTCTCTCTCTTTCTTTCCATATTGCATTGAGTGTTTTGATACGCTTGCAGTTTTAAGAGCTAACAAAGATAAATAAATTGGAATTGATCTGTGTATTGAATGGGTTGTCGCATTTTAGAATTTATCATTTTATTGATTTGATATTTGGACAGTTTAGCTGGGTTGACACTTGAGTTGGCAGTTAGTTTATAAGCTTATAACCAGCAGGGAATAGTTGGAAAATATTTCTTTAATATTTAAAATATTTTTGCAAAAATACATGTAAAAATTCTCTTAAAATTTAGACAGGTAACGCTCTGCATTGCAGCTTCTACCCAGCATAAATTGGTTTAAAAAAAAAAAAGATTTTCATGCGGGTTAAAATTTTTTTATACCTTCATCTTAGAGAGCAAAATTATTTGAAAAATATTTTTCAAGACTTTTATAAAATATTTCAAATTTATTAAAGATTTTTATAATTCTTTTCAATCATTTTTTTTTTTCAAAATTATATCAATTAAATTGCTTGAATTTATCTTTTAATTGATTGGCTCGAAATAAATTCCTTAAAAGGATTTTTAATTGATTTAAACGATGTATAAACTTTCAAAAACTGCACTAGAAACAATATAAGAATTTTTAGAATTTTTTCAAACTGTTGCTAAGGCTTAGGGTGCTCCCCTTATGGCCATTAACACATTTCAACAAGTATCTCTGTTTTTGATACAAAACAAAAAGGGGTAAATGCAGCGAGGGAAGCTAGAGAACATGACAGAGGGTTGCAAGGGATACGTGTTGAAGAGCAGCAGCAGCGGCAGAAAAATCACTCAAAGTATTCGACCAAAGCAAAGCAAAGCGAATGCGAATGCGAATGAAACTGTGAATAACACTCGAGAGGAGTTTCGCTCTGGGCTACCTTCGCCCAACGATTTGCATATTTTTATGCAAATAATTATAACGTAAACGCTTTGCTGGCCACTGGCCAGTAGTGCCACGCCCACGTCCACGCCCCGCCCCCGCTTGGCGCAACGATATTTGTGCTTATGTAAACTTCATATGCATTTTAATGGAGTTTTCATTTGCTTTATTTAAGTTGATTTCGCAAAAATTAAAATGTATTCGCAGTGGAAAATGGAAAAACAGAAAAACAGCTTGGAAAAAAAAAAAAAACTCTGCATTAAAGTGGTAAATAAAATAAATTTTTGTTATGGCAAAAGTTCTCAAAACAGTTTTTCCTCCCCCTACCCCCTCTTTCCCTCTCTCTGTTTGTGTGTTTAACCAACACTGTTTTTGCACACTTGCCAAGCGAGCCGCAAGGCAAATGCGTTTAAACGTTTAACAACGTCGTCGATGCTCGAAATTTAAATTTACTTCAGCAAATATTGAGAAAATCTGACAAAGTATCCCAGTGTATGTGTGTGTGTGTGTGTGAGTGTGTGTAATAATTAGCCATCATTAGAGTTTCCGTACACACACAAAACAAAGTTTCGTCTTTATGAATTTCTCTGCTGGCTTTATGAATTTTTCAATTGTGCTTGAGCCATGGCAGCAAACTTGCTGCAGATTCGAGTGCTTAAACATTCATAAATGCAAGTGCACACAGCTCACTAGCAGTGGCGTACCCTACAGAGAGAGGGGCCAAGGGGCTGGGGGGAATGTGGACGCCTGTGGTCGTTTGACTTCTGAGGTTGTCGTCCTGCTGCTGCTTCATTTGCCTGCGCACTGAGAAGTTGCCAGCACAAGTCAAAAGTCTGCAAAATGCAAGCAAAACAAAAACAAAAACACAAAAAACCAAACGCACATACACACAAGGCCCCCCATACCCTCCCTCCTACCTCTTCCTCTGGAACAAGAAAACTTTTGCCTTGCAATTCTTTTTTTTTTGCCTGCAGCTTTCGTTGGCAGTTTGAGGCGGGGGAGGCGGAAGCACACGTTGATGTCTCCATAAACCAAACGAAATCAAAACAGAAATGTAAATAGATTCAAAACCGAATGCCAAGTGCACTGAGAGAAATAGTGGGGAGTGATTGTGAATTGATTAAGTTAATGGAAAATATTTGCTTTAAATTTTGAAATGTAAATAAAAAATATAGTTAATAAATTAATAAATAAAATAGATTTATAATACGATAAATAATAAATGTAAATAATTTTAATAAATTGAAAATTATTTTAAATTTGAAATAAATTTTTTAAAATATTTAAAATAAATTAAATTTTTTATAATATTTAAAATAAATGAATTGTTGAGTTTTTTTTTTTAAATTTTTTAAATATTTAATTTTTGAAAATATTTAAAATAAATTAAATTGTTCAGTTTTATTTTTTTCTAAATTTTTTACAATATTTAAATAAATGAATTTGTTCAGTTTTATTTTTTAAAATTTCTTAAAATATTTAAAACAAATTAATTTATTCAGTTTTATTATTTCTAAAATTCTTTAAAATATTTAAAATAAATTAATTGGTTCAGTTTTATTTCTTTAAATTTTTTACATTTATTTTTATTATTTAACAATTATTTTCATAGTTTTTCCCCACAACAATTCAAAGCACATCACAGCTTTTCTTAACACACACTTCACTCGCAATTAACTTGTGCGGCTGCCTTGGTCAATTCTCAGCTCTCTGTTTATTTGGCACATTTGAGCAATGTGTTCATTACCAACGGCGCAGACAAGCGCAACGCATCGCATCGCATCGCAGACATAACTACGCTTTAAGCAGCAGCAATAAAAGAGAAATAGAATGAGAGGATACACGAGCGGCAGCCGCAGTGTAATGCACTTTAAGCACTGCCGGCGTCGACGTATGTTTCCTGCAACTGAATCAGCTAACACGACTCCACACTTCCGACAGTGTCCTGCCTCCTCCTCCCCCCCTCCCGCCCTCCTGCTCTGCTCTTATCGTTGTGTTGCGGCTGCCTGCTTGACTTGTTTGTAATTATTTATTTCATACTTGCAGAAAGTGTAGCATACTTTTGTGCGTAGACAAGAATTATGGCAATGCTGCCAGTTGTTATTTGTATGGCAAGTTTATAGCGCCAGCGCATGTGTGTGCGTGTGTGTGTGTGTGTGTGTGTGTGTTGGGTGTATTTTTAAAAAGATTTCATGCTACAACGCCGAGGCCAACAAGCGACAGGATAACAACAGGAAGATGTTTGCCAGGCCGAGTCGAGTGCGACCAGCAGCAGCAGCAGCAGCAGAACAACTAATGTAAGTAAGCTCGAGTGTGTGTGCGAGTGTGTGTGTGTGTGTGTGTGCTTAAAACAAGCTGCTTGGCTCGATTACTTGTGGCCTGAACTTGTCTGCAGCCATCCCCCTCCCCTCCTCCGCTGTCTGCCAGCTTTGCTTTTCTTTCGGCTTAATGCGAATTTCTGCTTTTAACAACAGCAGCTACGGCAGTTGTTTTTGTTGCTGCTGCTGTTGCTGTGTGGCATAAATATAATATGCAGTCTCGCCCTTTTGCCATTGTAAAATATATTACTTTTTGCCAGCGCCCACTCTACGCTTGTAATTTCAGCTCATAACAATTACAGCAACAACAACAACGACGGCGGCGGCGGCGGCGGCAAATATCAAGCATAAAGCGCATAAGGCAGGGCCGTGTAATGTGCTGCTGACATGCTCCGCAAATGTTCCGCAATTGCAGTTGCACTTGCTGCTGTTGTTGTAGCAGTTGCTGTTGTTGTTGCTGTTGTAGTTTGCTGTTGCTGCTGCTGCTGCGGCTGATGTTGCTGTTGCTTTCATAGGCAAATGTCATGAGTCTTTGGGCTCAAAGCGAGCGTGCGAGCGAACGAGGCCTTTTGTATTGCATTTTGCTCACTGTATGCATACATGTGTATGTGTGTGTGCGTGTGTGTGTGTGTGTGTGTGCGTGTTGCAAACACATGGCAACTGCTTGCTTGAACAGATGCAGCAGCAGCAACGGCAGCCGTCGCATTTATTGCTGCACAAATGATGCAGCTGCCACTCGATGAGCTTACACAGCATTCACTTAAGCACACACACACAGTCACACACACACACACACAACGAGGGAAAGCGAGCGATCTCAAGAACAATGCAAGGGGAAACTGCTGTGACAAATATTTACATCGCATAAAGCATAATAAGCAATACGTCGCACAGGCCATGCGCAATTGCAGCACGTTAATCGATGGGCAAACAGCAGTTAAACGCTTAAAGGCAACTCTCGAGAACTTAATAAAGCCCATTGTATACACTAGAGCGGGGGGCAGCAGAAGGCAGGAGACTGACTCTTTAAAGTGCCTTGGCAGCTCATTAAACTGCCAGCATGCGAAACATTTTGCAAATTAACTGCAAACGTTGCGTATGCGTAATATGTGAGAGATAGAACAAAGTATTTGCTTAGTCTTCGCCGTGCAGAGCAGAGCAGCTGGAAACAAGCTAAGCGTAGAGTAATGGGTTGGGTTGGAGGGGCGAAAAAAGCTGATGAGACTGACGACTAAGCTGGCAATTAAAGCAATTGAGGTGGGCTGCAATGGCGGCGAGCATAGGCGAATGGGAAATGCGCTAAGAAAATGTGGGAAAATTTGCCAAAAAAATGTAAGAATATATAAAAACGTTATTTATATTATGAGTTATTTTTCAGTTTTGTATTAGAGAATTTAATAATTTTTAAATAATAATATTATTTAAATTAATAATATATAAATTTAAATTCTATTACAAAAAATTGAAGTGCCAAATAATTAACAAAAATAAAAAATAATAAAATAAAATATAAATATAAATTAAATAGTGAATAAAATTAAATTAATTTTTTATTTTTAGTGTTTGCAATTAATATTTTTTATAAGCAAAGCTAAGCGAAGGCTTTGCAATCAACTTGCTAAGGCATATGAAAAATGTGACGAAATATTCCAGAAAATTGCTAAAAAAAGTATATAAAATAAAAAAATAATACTTAGTGAAATAGTAACTAAATTTAAATTTATTTAATATTTTTTATTGTCTACAAAAAATTATTTGTTATTCGCCAAGCTAAGCCATGCAATTCGCAAGAAAAAACTACGAAAAATTTAAAGTGCGCTAATTTCCAAAAATCTTAAAAAAAATTAATAAATAAATTATAAAAAATTAAAGAATAATATAAAAAAATAAATATTTTATAACCTTTATAATTTATAACTTTTATTATATTTAAAAAAACATTTGCCAAAAAATGTCAGAAAAAAAAAAAAAAATTAAAGAGAAAAATAATAAAAAAATAATTAATATAAATAACATTAAAAATAAACTATAAAACAAAGCTTAGCTTACATTTTCTATTTTTATTATAAATAAAAACACATTTAAGCGCAGCTAAGCCCAGGCAATGCAATCAATTTGCGTATTCCCCCAACAAAATATTTACATATTATAAATAGAGCCCCTCCGCCCACACACAGCCCATTTTTGGCACAATTTCCAAAGTTTTCCACAAGCAAACTAAAAACGCGTTCACGAAAAGTCGCTAAAACATTTCGGGGGGCCCTCAAGTTTGTGGGAATTCGAAAACACTTGGTCCATAATTATGTTTAAATGATTCCACTTTGGGGGCGAATGTTGCGTAACAGCTCGCATAGTTGTTAGGCCTTCAGCTGCTTTCGCGTGCGCGCTGCGTGCGTGTGCGAGTGTGTGTGTGTGCGAGTGTGTGTGCGCCAAAGGCATGGGCAAAGTTTTACGCTGCGTATGCGTAACATCTGGCTAAGGCTAAAGCCCGCTGCCAGCTGCCTGAGTTGCCTTCGTTGACTGTTGACTGTAGCTGAGATTGCCAGAAGGGGTTGGTAGAGAGAGAGAGAGAGGGCGGTGCTTCGGGGGCTGGGGGATTGGGGATTGCCACTCAGAATACCCAATTTCACTTTTATTAAAACATTCGCAGTGCCTTTTCCCCCATTTGCAGCTAGTAATGTTCGCAAACTTGGCGAGCCGAGATACCCATTACGTAAACCCTTTGCCGCACACACACACACGCAGAGTAAATGGGAGTGGGAGGTCGGGCACGTATATTACATAATATGCCATTAATAAAAGTGTTTAAAGTTCACTTAAGTGCCGCATGGAGCTTTAGACAAACGGAAAGCGTATCAACAACAGTTAAGGCACACACACACGCACACACACACACACACGCGCAGAGGCAACTTCAACTCACTGTGAAACGGGGTTAGCAATTGGAATTGCTGCTGCGAGTGGATTCCATGACAGACTAACACGCAGCTGGATTTATATGCGGCCAGCGTCAGTGTGTGTAAACACACGGCGAGAGTCGCACAAGGGACACGGCACGGGCAGCACGGGTAGATAGATAGATAGATGGATAGATAAAGGCCGCTAGAGCAAGACAAATGAACAAATACTGCAGGCAGCTCAGCGCAGAGAGAGAGAGGGAGAGAAGGGAGTAGAACGGGGACAATGCACCGAAAAGAAGTTTGTGCTGCTGTTGCTCTTCTCATTGAAAATGAAAAATCAACGTGGCACAGTTCACAGATTGTGCCTTAGCTTGGCAAAGGTGTCCCCACTGTGCTGTCCCCACTGTGCTGTCCCCACTGTCTATGCTCGTGTCCAGCCTTCATTTCCGTAGACTCACTCACAATTGACTTTGCGGCTCAGTTTGCCTTGCAAGCCAAGTCAATAAGGGCACGCACGTTGCGAAAGAGATAGAGACAAAGACAAAGAGAGAGAGAGAGAGAGAAAGAGAGACCGCACGCATGCATAACCCGTGCAGAGTAACCGCAGATTGCTTGGTACACTATACAAGAGGCTATTTGCGTAATGTTGTTATGATTGCAACCCATAAAACTGTAAGTGCAACTGCAACTGCCACAGGAGCAACTTCAGCAGCAGCAACAGAGACAGCAGAGGCAGAGACAGAGACAAAGGCAGCCAAAATCAAGCTGATAGAGTGTAGAATAGAATTCGGGAAAAATGAACGAAAACAAAGGCAAGTTTTTAATGCGGGTTGGTGCTTTAAAGAGAAGACAGTTGAGACACAACGATAGAGAAACAGGCAGAAAAAGGAAGAGGGAAGAAACGGAGAGAAAAGAGAGAAACAAAGAGCAAATAGAGACATAATGAAAGACGAAGGAAGAGAAAGAAAGAGGTAGAGTAGTGTGAGGCAATAGGTAGAAGAGAGAGATATCCAACTTAGATCAATGGGATTGCAAGGTTGCATTCCAAACTGAAAAAAGCTACGTCTTCCATAGGCTTCAAAAGTGATCCACTACTATATGAAAATCTTGAAGCTAGTTCTATTAAACCTTAGGAACTCAAAGACAACAGACAGTCGATAAACCATCTTATGTTCTATATATTATGCACAAGCATCTTCAATGATTGCATCTACTTGTGGCCTAAATTGTCTAGCATTGTGCGGGAAATATCTTGTAGAATCTAAGTATGCTCTAGTCTCTAGTTAGGGTCTTCCTACATAGCTTTGTTCTTATTGCAAGCCTGGCAACTATGCCAACATATGGCACAGGTTTTCAATTTGGGATCTATCTTTTCCATATCCTCTATTCTTGCACAGAAAATGAAACTATTTGTAAAAAGAAAGTACATCGTTTCGCTATAAATCTGTTAGATTTTGCTTTAGGCATTGTTAGTTTTATATTTGATTATATTTATTAATTTTTATATATTATTTTTACATTTATTTCTATTTCAATATTTAAACTATCTTAACCAAACTCTCCTTAGTCTTTTACTCTTCTTAGAGCATGCAGCAATTCAACTAATCCAAGTCATCTTTTTAACCTAGCTTTTCATTCCCTAGCTGGCATAATGCAGTCTTCAAATGACTGCGGACAATGGCATATCATTTGTGTGTGTGTGTGTGTGTAAGTGAGAGCAACGCCCACGCATTGATGTGCATTTAATTTGTCATAATTTGTGCGACAATTGAAAGAGGGCGTTCTGCCAACTCACTCTTTCGCTCTCTCTCTCTCTCTCACTCACTCTTGGGCGTGGCCATGCAGTGTATAAATCATGTGGTTAAACATGAAGCGTAATTTGTTGTAAATTAAATAATGCCAACTATTTTGCTGTTTGTTCACTTGTTCGGTTGTTCAGCAATCGGTTGCATACTTTTGTGCGACACTTTGCGCAACATGCAACAACAGCAGCAACAACTGCAGAAATGACTGCAGCAGCAGCAGCAGGCACACTTGCCACAAAATTTATGACTGCATTAATACAGAAACGACACACACACACACACACACACAGGCACACAGGCGCATTTGGCTTGACCAGGCCACATTCGGTTGTGTGTGTGTCTGTGTGAGTTTGTTCTTGTTTTGTGGCATATGCCACACATTGCCAAGTCGCCTTTGCTGCTGTTTTTGCTGCCTTCGCTTTGCCTCCTGCTGCCGTATTCGTTGTTGTTTTTGTTGTTGTTATTGTTGCTGTTGCTGTTGCACTTGCCGCTGCAGCTGGCGCGCCTCTTAATTAAATTATGCTTTTAATTAGGCCTTCGTGTTGGCCTCTTCATTTGTTGCCGCACATTTTTGCAGCTTGTACTTTGATTGCACAAAATTTAATTAAGTGGCCGAGCTCAGCCTTTGTTTAATTACTAAAATGCAGCTGCAAAAATCTGACGAGAATATGTTAACAATTTTCACAATTATCTGCAATAATTATCGCTCGTTTTTGCTCTCGCCCCCCGGAGGTAGATTACCTGCTTGAAATTGCTTGATAAATTTAATTGCAGCTAAAGCGTGTTTTATTTGTTTAAATTAATGTGGAATATTTCTGAAATATGGCAAGGGACATAGAAATTATTTAAAGCGATTGAGGGCGAGAAATTTGAGATTTAATAAGTTTAATTGATAACTAGATTTATGAGGTTAATCGTCATTAAAATCATGAGTTATTCAATTACGAAATTTAATTTATAATTAATAAAAAATAGATAAATATATTTTTGATATAACTAACAATTCCAAAAAATTATATATTCAATTTATATTTATATTAAATATTGGAAGAATTTTCAAAGATGTTTTCTGTTCATAGCTTTACATTTTTAAAAAACGTTATTAAAATCAATTCAATTAGAAATTTAATTTATATTTTTTTGATATACATAACTAAAACTTCCAAAAAATAATATATTTAATTTATATATTTTATAATTTTTTATAATTTTATATTTTTATATTTTTCAAAATTCTTTATAGTACTCAATGTATATTTATATTTTTTTTCAAATATATTTATTTATTTATTTCTTTAAAAATATTTAATAAATATTTTTTATATTTGCAAATATTTCATTTCATTTTATTTTGAGTCAAACATATATTTTGCATATATTTTTAAACTGTAAAATATTGTTATTTTTATATTTGTAAGTTTTTACATTTTTGTTTTCATCTCAATATTTTTTTATAATTTTATCAGAATTATTTCTCATCAAATTTAACTGTATTTTTATTTCTCAGCAGGTAAGAACTTAATCTTCAGTTCAGTATATTTTTACATACATGCAAATTCTTTCGTTTTCTCTATCCTTTATTCCCATAATTCCCTCAATAATAGTTTCCTCTTAGCTATCATCAATTTGCTGTGCTTACTCAAATCATTCATTGATTTAATTCGAAAGCAAACTTGTGCGTCTCCTCCCGCTCCCCCATGGCTGATGCAAAGTCAACACTAACAGCCCGCAGAGAAAAACATCCGACAGATCCGACTACTTACATATGCATATTCCATAAGCATACACCCCGTTGTTCCTCTTCCATTCCCAGATTTACTATCTGCTGATTTATCTTGCTTTTTCTTGCTGCTACTACGGTTTGTTTTTATTATTTTCATATTTTTTTTTCCCCCTTTGCTTCCTTTCTAGTTTTGGTTTTCTGCATAATTTGCCAAGGTCCGAGCAAGCCAAGGCAAACAGGAAAAGGCAGACAGCAGCAGGAAACAAGCGCGGGCAGAGGCGGAGAGTGAGAGAGAGCAAGGAGTTACAAGCTGAAGGACGACGCTTATCTCAAATTTTGTGGCTAAACGCATATTCTAACAAATTTTTGTCATGTTTTTGCCCGGTTGTTTATTGTTGTTGTTGTTGTTGTGCGAATAATTTAAAAAGCAGCCACCTTTGACACTTGCAACTGACACTTTTTTGGGGCAACGAGGTGATATTCCCCGCACCCGGAACACTTTAATTTAATATGCCGTTGAGCAGGCCCAAAGGGCAGAGGGAAGAAGGAAGAGGCAGTCGGCAAAGCCAAATCCCAAAAGTGGACCCAAATCACTTTTGAAACTATCTGGCGCCTTGACGCACTCCGAGAGTGAGCGTGCTGTGTGTGTGCGACAGAGATGGGTATATTTATACCGAGCCTTTTGCCAAATATTTCTGACCACAGCAAAAGGTTGCTGTTGCTACATACATATTTATGAGGTCCTTGTGGATTTTCATTGAGATAAGCGCCGGCATTTAGGCAACAAGCAATGGCCTCGCTTTGCCTTCCATTTCGTTTTCTTTTAAATTTTTGCATATTTATTGACAACAAATTTAATTTCCCCCCAACAGTTTGGCAGGCACTGTAGTCTGTGGCAAAATCAATTGCCACAACTCAGTCGAGCATTAACTGCTACGTGCCGCACGCTGCGTATACGTAATGAGCTTTTGCTTTAAGACGCATACGAAGCGTGAGTACACGGCGCTAAGCCCCTGCAGCCAAAAAAAAAAAAAAAGCGGAAGGACAGAAAACCCGTGCCGAAAAAGCAAAGAAAATTAAAGCCAGCAGCGGCGAAATAGAGCAAAACACGCAGACAAAACTAACGAGCTGAGTGAGCTGAGCTGAGCAGAGCAGAGCAGAGCGAGCAAAGCGAGCAAAAACTGACAACAGCATGAAAAATTGTCACTGGCCGAGAGTTACGACGAGTGAGACAGACAGAGGATGGGGTAAAAGAAAGAGAGGGGGGCAAGGCAAAGCAAAAGAAATTGGCAATGGCCAAGCAGCAGCAGAAGCAGCAGAGGCAGCAGCAGCTAGCGCCATGAGGCATCGCCTGCCTGGTCATCTTGGGCATCTTGGGCAGTGGCGTCGCCATTGCTGCAAACACTCCAGAGTAACCGGAAATGTTGCTTAATAAAAACGGATATACCAATTTAGTTTTGTTCAAACAGCAGCAGCAACAACAACAACAACAACAACGACAATGGCCAAGCAGTACTGAGTGCCGGAATAAAACAAGCGAAGAGAGAGAGAGAAGAGAGCACAACAAGGTGGGCAAGGGGGATGCGAGGGGGCATTTCAGTTGGGACTGGAAGCTGCAACTGCAAAGCTCAAATAAACACAAAAATAATAGAAATTCATTTAAAGTTAAAGCGCAAGTAAAACAAAGCGCAGAACACAAGGCGAAAAAAAGAATCAAGAGCGTATAAAAATGTGGAAGAAGAATTAAGGAAAGCTAGGAACTACCCTGTAAAGGTATGAAAGAGTTGCGAAAGAATAAAAAAGGAATAACAAAAAAATTTTAAATATAAAAACTCCAAAATTAAAAAAAATATTTAAAAGTTAAAGAACTAAAATTAATAATATTTTAGGCAATTTTTACTATAGAGAAAAAACAAAAAAAAAGATAAAAATAATAATAATTTTTATAAAAATATACACAATTTTTTAGTGAGTTTAAAATATATTAAAATAATAAAATTTTTAATTGAAAAAATTTCGAAAATATTTTTAAACTATTGGAATAAAAGGTTAAAAAAATAAATAATTAGAAAAATTTAAATTAAATAATTTTTAATTATTAAAAATTAAAGACAACAAACAAAGAATATTTTAGAAAGGTTTTTTAATATAAAAATATTTTAAATAAGGTAAAATAAAAAAAGAAGAAAAAAAAGAAAACAAAAAAAAAAAATAAATTTCAATAAAAATATGTAATATTAATATTATTGAATTTAAAAACTTTCACTTACATTTAATAAATTATATATATAATTTTTAAAATTTGAAAACAATTTTTAAAGCTTGCCAAAGAAAAAAATTAATGAGCGTAAAAAATGTTATTAATTTTGTTATTTATATATCCTAGCTCACAAAATTGGCGTTGCTGTCTCCTCGAATACTTTACCACCCATTTGATTTGCTCATTTAATTTACAGGGTATGCAAGCACACAAAAAAGCGAAACAACAACACGGCGCGCACACAGTGCAAAACAACTGAGCGTTAAAATGCACAGCGCAGTGTGATCAGGATCAGAAGGACAATGGGCCGGGACCAAGCTGCGGCCATGTTGAACATATTTGCAGAGCGCGGCCAGAGGCTTAGCTAGGCAGGCGAAAAAGAGACAAAGAGAGAAGGAGAGAAAGGAAGAGAGAGAGGAGAGAAAGGGAGAGAAAGAGTGACAGAGAAAGCGAGTGAAAACGGGAAAAACTTGTAGGGTTTGCTGTCGCTGAAGTTTAGCACACAGCTCACAGCTCGAGTGGAGCTATTTGTTGCTGTTGTTGTTGTTGTTGTTATAGTTGTTGTTGTCGGTAGTTGTTGCTGTTGTTGTCAGCAGTGGCAGTCTTTGTTGTTGTTTTCGTTGTTGCCGTTGATGGCGGCCAGGCCGCAATTTTTGTGTTTTAGGTTTTTAAGCTTTTTAGTTTTTCTCTTTTTTTTTTGTGTTCGCCAAACTTTTTTGTTTTGTGGCCAATGCAGCTCGCTTACGATTGAATGCACAGAGCGACAGGCAAGAGAGGGAGAAGTGAAGAGAGAGAGAGAGATGGAGAGGTAGAGAGCTCAGGCCGCAGGCATAAAGCATTGAGAGAGTGCGCTCTCTAGTTGCGGCCAGTCGTCGTGGGGTTTGTCAAAAACAAATGACCAAAATGACACATGGCCCGCCAGCAGGCGCAAATATTTAGGCCAACAGCAACAACAATAACAAAGACAACAACAATAACAACAACAATAAGAACTACAACAATAAAAAGCAACTAAATTGCAATGCAGCAAACGAAGCGCAACAAAACAAGCGAGCCATGCGCCATATATAACTCAGCAGCAGCCTCATAATTAGACTAGGAAATGTTACTCCTAACCCCTTCCCCTCCCCCTCCCCTTCACCTTCCTCACCCCTATCCCCTTCACTAGAACTTGCCCCAATAGATTTGTCAATTTTTGAAAAGGGTTTAACGCGGAAAATCGTGCGGAAAATGGCTCAACAAATGTCGAGGCCGACGCCTGCAAGTTTAAGGTGTGTGCGTGTGTGTCTGCGTGTGTGTGTGTGTGTAGCCTACGCACAGCAGGAAGTGTATATATGGGGGGGGGAAAAAAACCAGGCTGAACTCCGGCTGAGAATTGAACCGTACCGAAACCGTAGCGTAGCGGAGCGCAGCTAAACTAATGGCAGGGAACAAAATGTTGTTTCAAGCTGTGTGCACGAGCGAGCTTCAATGATATTTTTCTTATTTTCTTGCCGCTTTTTTCTAGACACCCCCCAACCCCTATTGGGGTTATTGCTGTTGTTGTTGTTGTTGTCTGCGTGTTTTTTTGCTGGCAAAAGACCAAGCGGAACACGGCCCAAGCTGTCATAAAAATTCGCCATAGGAAACAGCCGCCAAAAACCTACGCAATGTTTTTTGAAATGAGCACAACACGGCAGCAGCAACAACAACAACAGAAAGAGAGAGAAAAAGAGGGAGAGAGAGAGAGAGGGGGATAGCCAACGGTAGCAGCTGTGCGCGTGTTTCGGCGGCGGCAGCGCCTTCAAAGGAGTAAAAGATAAATAATGGCATACTCTGATGAGACGCGGCAGCCATTTCGAACCAGGGTGGCAACTCTGGGAATTACTTGCATTGTTGTTGTTGCTGTTGTTGCTGTTGTGGCTCCCTTTTTTAGCAAAGCCGATACAAGCTCACATGATTGAGAGCTTTGGCATTGCCTGAGGTTCAACGCGCGATATTATTCAGCGGCAGCGAATGATAGATAGGCCCAGCGACTCAATTAGACTTGGATAATGTCAGTTTGGGGTGAGCCGAGCCAAGCCGAGCCGCGCCGAGCACCAGGCAAAGCTGAGTGGCATCAGTTGTGACAACAAGACGATTTAATGGCTTTAAAGTTGCAGCAGGCTGAGCACATAAGCTTTGGCAAATAAATACAAGTCGATTGAAAATCCAGAGAGATATCTGTTGCATCATAGCTTGATTTAGTATCAAGCGAATTTCAAGCTGCATACAAATTTGTTTTGGATTTTAAAATCTTTGGTAATACTTAAAATTTCTGTTCGATTTTTATCTTTAACTTATCTAACGAATTCCTTGAGCTAACTTTGTGATCTTTCTCTCTGCTATAGATAGATTGAATCGATTGAACTGACAAGAACAGAGAGCGACGTTTTTGCAATTGGAATAGGGCTTCCCCTCTCCCTTTTTTCTCTCTTCCTTCTTCCTTCTTCCACTGCCTGATTAGTCAAATTATGCCGACCTCAGGCTGCACAGTCGAGCGTTTATTTTCGTTTAGTGCGCGCTATATTTATGCGTATTCATCAAGGACTCGCAGTATACGCTCAATCAGGCCACGAGATAAACAATCAGAAATCGCAATACCCGAAGCGAACATCAGATTGCAAATCCAAAAGGGAAGAGCAGCAGTTGGAGAGATAGGGGGAGCGGGAGCGGTAGAGGTAGACGCGGCTAACCGCCTAAACTGCTTAAGAGCTGTGCAGCTGATGCCTCAAGCGAGGCGTAACCTGCAGCCCCATCCAACCCAGTTCCATTTGCTTTGTCCACCTACTGCTGATTAAGGTGCGACTCACGGCACGGGGGCAGGGTGCACTGGGTAAGGGCCCACAGGGCGTATGAGCGACGGCAACATTGTTAACGGCGTTCAACTGTGACAAATGCGTTTGCCGGTTTATACACAAAGCGAGAGGGGCAGAGAAAGGAAGACAGGGACAGCCCACATACTCAGTCCACACACACACACACACACACGCACGCATGGCATCGCATAACATATGTTTCTGTGCATGTAGCCGGCTTAGAATTATTATTTATGAACAAGGCAACGCACACAGACAATGAAGGGCCTGCCTGTTCCCCTTTAGCCTTAGTTCTCTCGCCCTCTTTTCTCTCTCTTTCCTCTCTCTCTCTGTGTCCCAACACTTGTAATTTTTGCTGAGGTTTTTGCACGTTTAGTAAATAAATCACGCGTTTGTTGTACCCACTGTTCCTCTGCTTTTGCCTCCCTTGCTCCAATTCTTCTCCTACTCCTTCCCCTCTTCTTTCTCCCTCCTCTCTCTCTCTTCTCTTCTTTGTTGTGCCACAAAATGCTTTGTGTCGTTTTTTATATAAATAATTTGCTTTTGGGCAGTTGCTGCCCAACTTCGGCCATTTGTTGTTATTGTTGTTGTTGCGTTAGTTTTCACCGAGCGCACACTGAGAGAAATAAATCATGCATTTTGAAAGAAGTCACACAGCAAATGAACAATAAAGAATTTACTCAACGACAAAATGGAGCTGGAAAGTTGAAAACAATTTTTTTTTTTTTTTTTGCATAGAAAGCAAAAGTTGATTTAGTGTTGATATAAGAAAAATTATGAACAAGCCAAAAATCTGGCTAGAAAATATTTTCATTAAAAGCTAAAATGTTGCTGAAATTTAGTTAAATATTTTAATAGCTTGAGCTATATTTATAATAATTTAAAATAAATAAACTAGATAAATACGAAGAGTAGCTTAAGCCAAGCAAAAAATTTTTAAAAAATAAAATAGAAAATTTATTTATTTTAAATTTTTAATTTTCAAAATAAAATTTAAATTTTGATTTAAAAATAAAATATAATTAGTTAATTCTTTATTTTAAAATCTGAAATTTTTTAAAAATTTTGTTTCCATTTTTTTTTTAAATTTTAATTTTGGCATATTTTAATTAGACTGTTTTTAATCCACTTTAAATAAATATATAAATAAATTGAATAGCATGTGAAATTTTAAAATATCAAATATTCATAAATTTATTATTTTAAATAATTTTCAAAATTTGTAATCTACTCAAAATATTTTTAAAATATTTTTTTCTAATATTAATTTTTATTTTTATTTTTTTTTTATTTTTTAAAATTTTCAAACCGTTTGCTTGCTCCATTTTCGTCACTGTATGCACGTAGCTGAACTGTTACATTGATATGCCCATAAAAGCACACAGACTGGCACACACACATAGAAACACACACACAAACATGCTAGCACTAACACATGCAGGCGACCTGAGCGAGTGACCGCACCGTGTGGCGCCTCGCATGATTTATTATGTGTTGCCTATTAACGTCTGCCTTATTATGTGTGTCCGCGCGTGTGTTTGTGTCTCAGTGTGTGTGTGTGTGTGTGTGTGCTCTGTGGCCTGCCTGGCTATTGGCCTGGGGTCGCTGGGGGAGTATCATGCTATCATAAATAAGCGCAAATCTATAAACTAAACAAAACTAAATACATGTGTTATTTATACCAAAGCAACGCAGGCGACATTTAACACAAGCCATGCCACTTGGAGCGTGTGTTGCAAATGCCTCAATGAGTTCACCAAGCAGTTGTTGTTGTTGTTGTTGCTGCTGCTGCTGTTAGCTAATGAGCACGAAGTTGTCAATGTGTCAATTTAATTAGACAAGTAACCCAACCCGCAATGACACCAAATTGAATTATTACAACGACATTTCTCGCAGTTCTCGCAGCGCCGAAACTTGAGTCAAAGCTTGCCCCTCCCCGTTGTTGTTGTTGTTGTTGGTAGTAAATAATTGTTGGCCTTGTTGTTGCCGTTGTAAACATTGCAACACATTGCGGCACATGATTTGTTGACTTGCTGCTGGGCAGGCCGAAAAAATCACAGCACATCGAAGACGCCGCATTGCGTATACGACGCGTGTGCCCGCCAGCTGTCAGGTGGCACTGTGCAAGGGGGCGAGGGGGGAGGGGGACGTTTCAGAGGTCCTGGGGGTCAGCGGCTCAGCGAAAGCAAAGCAAAGCAAATCAAATCATTTATGCTGCCAGCGGCCCATCAATAAAGCCCGCTTGACAGCGCTGGCTAAGAAGCATTGGCCAAACAATTAACGGCGCTTTAATGATTTATGCCCGCTTGGCTGCGTGAGTGTGCGACTGTGTGCGACTGTGTGTGTGTATGTACGTGTATTGTGGGTGAGTTAATTATGCTCAGCGGAACTGAATGATGAGCTGCCTGAGAGGTTTACGCTGTTCTATGCCGGCACAAGAGGCTTTTGTGCCCAGGCATGCCAAGCTGTAGCTGTAGTTGCCCTCTAAGCTGCTGTTGTTGCTGCTATTGTTGCTGTTGTAGTTGTTGTAGTTGTAGTTGTAATTGCGACACAGCAATTGATGCAGAGTTATTTAAAGGGATTTGCGGTAATATTGCGCCACAATGTCGGACAATTTCTAAGGCAACTAATACGTTTGTCCTCCTGCTGTTGTCCAGCCCGCCTGCTGCGCCGTGACAATTTGATTATAATGCAAGAGTTGACTAATTGTCGTGCGGAAAGGGGGAAGGGAAAGTAATAGTGGTAATGGGGTAATATGCGCGATAAATGCAGCTGCTTAAGTGGCGTGTAAATGGCGCAAGAATCTTCTTACCCAAACGGTCTGGATGAATGGAAGTTAGGATTACATTTTTTTTTTTGGTCTTTCTACATATTTATTTATCTATTTATTTATTTCCTTATTTTAGATATTACTTGATTTAATTTTTTCATATTTTATTATAATTCTTTTAATTTATTTTTTACTTATTTTATTTATTTTATTTTTTCAGATTGTTTAATTTTTTTTATGAATTTTAAAGTTATTTAATAAGAATTGTTCAGCCAAATTGAAATTGAGACTATGATTTGCTTGGGCTAATTAATTATTTTTTATTATATTTTTTTTGTATTTATTTTTTATTTTATTAATTTGAAAGTCAGTTAAAAACAAAAGAAGTAAATGTGGTATAAATTATAAAAAAATAAAAAATAAAAGAAAATTTAAAGGAAAGAAAGTAATTAACTGAATTCTTATAAAAGTTTTGAAGTAAGAAAACTAATATAACTTTTTAAATAAATTGTAATTCAAATTTTAAATTATATCTGGGCTAAAAAAAATGTTGACCGATTCAAAATTGTTGCAAAGCCTTGGGAAAAAACACTGGCAGAGGAAATATAGAAGGATTTATAAATGAGCTAAGAATAGATAGCTTGATAACAGAAAACGAGAACTCTTAGATGAATCTGCGCTGCGAACTCTAAGGGTATAGAAAAGGATCATGCAAAGTATAATTGTTAGTACAAGAGAATAATATACAATAATTGTACAGATACCTATAATCATACTGATACCTAGCTTGGCCCATTTGTATAAATATTTCGCAGCAAATAATCTCTTAATTTGCACTCGCTTTGCCTGCCTATGCGCCCCTCTCTCTCGCTCTCTCTCAGTTTTTTTGTGCCCCATGCCACGAGCTTTCTTCAAGCACTTTTTGCAGCTGCTCACTCACTCTCTCTCTCTCTCCCTCTGTCTCTTTTCATTTCATCTCTCTGTTCTTCTTTGCTTTGCTTCGACTGTAGCCAGCCTCTCTGGTGGCCCATTCGCTGTGCTTGCTTAACATGCAAATTTGATGGGCTTCGGCTATAAAATGCGAGAGCCGGCAACATTTTCATTTTCAAATTTCACTTGGTGAAATTTTAACTACTTTTTGAGCCAACTCTCTCAACTTTTCAACGCACTCTCTCTCCTTCTCTTTCGCTAGCTGTGTTCTTGCCATTTGGCCTGAGGCAAGTTGGTACTCCTTGCCAACCCGTTTCGGCCATTGTTTGTCTATTTACACGAGCTCATTAACATTTGAAATGACTTTTTGCTTTGGCTTGCTGGAAACATTTTTCGTGCGTTGAGTTATTTTAATGTTTTACCCAGGCAAATACTGCACCCCTTCCCCTTCCAACTCCCCACTCCTCTTCCCCTTCCTCTTGAGCTTGCCCTGCACTTGTTTTAATTTCTTTGCGTTTGGCATTAAATAAAATTTGCAAAAATAATTTATACCAACCAAAAAAAGCTTTTTAAACATTTACACAACATTGTTGTTGTTGTTGTTGCTTTTTTCCCCCTCCCCCTCCCCCCACTCTTCTGTAAGGGTGTAGCGGGGGCGGGGGAGTGTGCTTGATAAGGCGCGATAGACTGAGCCGTGGAGCTGGCACTCATTTATGCTAATTTGCGTAATTATGCGCTTCATAAAATCACTCGGCAAATGCAGCTTCAAAACTTCAAGTTGCCACTTGCCAACATTTGCCAGAATGTTGTTGTAGCAGTTGTTGTGTTGTTGTTGTTGTTGTTGTTGTACTCGTTGTTGTTGTAACAATTAACAACAGCAGGTTGAGTACGGCGCGCAAAACAGTAGGCAAAACGCAATACAAATAACACATAAAATATTGAAAAAGTTTTTCACACAGCACGCAGACAGAGTGATGAAAAAAGGCAGCAGAGAAAGAGACAGAGGGAGCAGAGTAAGAGTGCGAGGGAGAGGGAGAGCGAATAAACATGAAATGAAAATGATGAAAATTTATAAATGAGTCAGTGCCGAAGTCAGCTGCCTCGGTTAACTACCACGAGAGAGAAGGAGAGGAGTTTGCGTCTTCCTGCCCATTTGATGTTGCAGGCTTTTGTTTTTTTTCAGTTCGTATACCCTGTAAAAGAGTGATGGGTATGCCAGGTTTGAGGTATTGCCTGGCAACATGTTTGCCCTTAGCTTGGCAGTAGAGAAGTTGCTCAGTCAGTTTACACATTCCAATTCTCTTCTCCCTCTCTCTCTCTTCGCCCCTACAGGGCATTGCCTAGTCGCAACGTTTTTTTCTTTAATTACTTTCTTGTGTTTTTATACACTGAAAGTTTTTGTGTTTGGTTTGTACGCTTTCAAGTGAAGTTTGGCGAATGAGGTTTACAGCTTGACGCCTGCTCGCAGCATGGATTCATGTATGCTTCATTTGCTCGTTGAATAATTGAACATGAGCTCACACACACACACACACACACACACACACACAAGCTGGCTACACACTGCAGTAAGTGCTGGGGAATTAGCTGCCTTGTCTGGCTTAATTATGTATGAGGCCTGACTGTTGAAGTGACTGTAAAACTGTAAAACTGTACACCACGCATAAATTATGCCCCCCCGAAAAATTGTTGTTCAATTGTTGTTACAACGTTTTGTGTAATTTTCAATGTGGCTAATGAGCTGCCGGCTCTCAACTGCCAGCGGCAGAAGAGACGAGATAGAGAGAGAATAGAGGCAGAAGAGGTGCAAATGCATGCAACCTAAAATAGGCAAACTAGAGTAAGAATTAAATGAGCTGCACAGTGAAATATCCTACGCATCACAGCTCAAATTTGAAATTAGCTTTAGCTGCATGTGATATACAGCTAACTTATAGCCAAATTTGGTGGCTCTAGCTATGCTATTCGCTGTGCTTAGCGCGTTCATACAGACAAAAACAGAGTCTAGCTGGGTTAAGCCAAGTTGACTCACATGCTACACCCTGTGCATGCTACATACCTTCCCACACACCTGGTATACCTTCCTGCTTAAACAATTTTTCAATTTGCCGCAGGCTATAATCAGCTGGCTAACCGCTTTTGTTATAAACACCTGGTCGAATTCCATTTGCCGTTTTCCATTTGCCCATGTCGAACGCTCGATTATAGCACAAGCGAATTGAACTCTATTGACATCGCCACCTCCCCTTTCCTCCTCCTCCTACCCGATCCACTGGCTGCCTCAATGCTCCAACCCAATCGGGAAATGGGCATCTATTAATAAACGAATTTGGTGTGCGTTTCATATGCATATTTTATTTGTTCGCTCCACGGAAAATTTCGACGATATTCGCATTCGGATTCGCATTCGCTGAATTTTTAGTGCAAATGTTTGGCTTGATTTGATGAAAAGCAAATATATCCCGATTTAAGATTGGCGCTTAAATTTGCCAATATTTTTTTGGGGCAAAAGCGTGTGCCTAATTGAAAAAGCCAGAGTATTTATAATTAATTAAGGCAACAATTCGATTTGGATTACATAAATAAATTAAATTGTTTTAGTGTTTTAAATAAATACTATAAACATAGAGAGGTATTTAACAAGAGCCCACGTTGAGCGCCAACTTAGCAAAGAGAGCGGATTTAATGAAATATTGCTTTGTTAAATGTTCATAGCCCATAATGGACATACTAAAACATTGTTTGGAAAAGTTTCATGGCGATATTTTGAAAAATGACTAATATCGACGGATAGGTTCTATGGCAGCTGTACGATATATCGGTCCGATCCGGCTCGTTCCGACTTATTTACAGCGTGCAGCAATAAGAAACATGTACACCAAGTTTCATCAAGATAGCTCTAAGACAGAGAGACTAGTTTGCGTTGCAACAGACAGACGGACAGACAGACGGACAGACAGACGGACTCACAAACGGACGGACTGACTGACGGACATGGCTATTTCGACTCCCTTATTGATGCTGATTTAGAATATTTACTGTATATATACTTTATGGGGTAGGTTGCAAACTTCTAGCCAAAATGAATATATCCTCTGCAAGTGTATAAAAATACTATGAAAATCTTAAAATAATATTTGTAACGCGTCAAGTTGTCAAAGAATTTTAGAAAACTATTCGGAAAACAGGAAGCCTAACCCATATCATTTGGAACAGCGCAACTTTAGTGCTAAATAAGTTAGAGAATTCAATTTAACTGTCCAGCCCGTCTAAAAACTGTACCATTCAATTGCCCCTCCCCCTCCCCCGCTCTCTCTCTCTGTCTCTTTGTAAGTGAAGTTGTCGGGCCTGGTCTGGGCTGGGCTGGGCTGGCACATGCTGCCATTGAAATGCAAATGAAATTGAATTGTTAATTTCAAATAGAAAATCCTTGCGGGCCATTCATTCAATATTGAATGTGCTCGCAATAAATGTAATGACTGGCACAGTTTTTCTCGCATTTTCCCATACTGCTCTACCCCCCTCTCTCGCTCTCTCTCTCTCTCTGCCGCCCTCTTTGCCTGTCTCACTCATGCAGCTGGCTGCAAAATTGGCACGCAAACAAATTTTGTAGGAAACGTGGCCCGTTATTTTTGGCATGACAGTATGCGAAAGTGCAAAGAAAATGTTATTTCATGTACCGAAAAATACATATACGTGTTGGTGTGTGCATGCGCATGTGTGTGTGTGTGTGCTTATATATAAAGCATATGACGTTTCCGTTTCCGTTACACGAGCGGCGACAACTTTTATGCGTGCACTTTGCCAAAAAAAAAAAACAGGCAAAAATTTTAAGAAAATTCTGGCAATAAAATTCAATTTTTATTATATAAAAAATCACAGCTCGCTCCCTTTCACCCTCTCTCTCTCTCTCTCTCTCTCTTCGTTAGTGCAGTTAAAAATATTTACCATGATTGTTTAAGCTGAAAAAGTATTCCATTATGCCAGCGAAAACTTTGGCAGACAATCGCTGCCTGAAGTTCTATTTAAAGCCGTGCCACACATACCTACATGCCTGGGGTCTCTGTCCCCCCTGCCCCCACCTCCTTTCCCTCCCCCACTCCACTCATCACTCTGCTGGGCACTCAGCTAGCCCGAAACTAAACGCTTTGCGTTGCCCCCCGAAAATTCGTTGACAAAGGTCGAAACCTCGTTTACCTGCCAAAGGTTTGGCAGTCCGTGCAAAGGGTGTGATTATGCCGCTGACACATGACACCTTCAACTCATGTGTGAGTAGGGGTGTGTGTGTGTGTGTGTGTGTGCGGTCAAAATGGTGTGCCCCGAAAAAAAAGAGAAAGTTACAAAAATATTGTAGCATATTTGACAGCGTCGCCCAAGCTATGTTTGTTTGCTTTTTGCTTTGCCGAAAATGGGGTTGCTCAGTTTGCACAAGCAGTTGGAGGCAGAGAAAAAAATTAGAAAGATTAAAAACCTTTGTAGAAGTTTAGGATTGATTATAAATAGGTTTATCTAACAGTTTTGTCTAAGCAAAAAATTGATTTAAATAAAAATTTTGTTGTTACATTTTTTTAAAATTTTTTTAATAGCTTAAAAATCTTTATAGACAAGCTACTCTATCAGCTTTATAAAAATTAATAATTTAAATAATTTAAAAAAAATTTATTATTTACATATTTATAGATAAGTCTAAAGTCAGATTCCCCTTCTCAAGCATAGCTAACTTTGTGCTAGGCCATCTTAGGGTATCTAGCTATGCGTTCTAGCCAATTTCCGCTTACATTCCGATAGTGTTGCCTGCTCTGCTGTTTGTTGTACCCTTTTAGCACATGTCAAAGCAAGCTGAACTCTTTGGCATTTCGCAACACCTCATTCACCTTTGCTAGGACTTCCCTCTCTCTCGCACTTTCAGTGCCTTCAGCAGCTTCTGTCTCTCACTCGCTGTTGTTGTTGTTGTTGTTGCTGCTGTTCTCTGTTTGTGTTGGACGCTGGCGCTTTCAAAATGCCATTTAGAAAATTCAATAGAGCTTTGATTTTGTTTCGTTTATTTTCACAAAGTGTTTTTCAGTCGAAATGCGCTCGAAACCCGCCATTAGACCACTCCCCCCTAAAAGCCACGCCCATGGCCAGCTTCCCGCAGTAGTAGCCGCTGGCTGCCAACCAACGAATGCGGCTCAAATCGATTTGGCAACGTTCGTTGCTGTTGTTGTTGTTGTTGCTGTTGATTTTTCGTTGCGTTTTGTTTAGCGTGAAAATCAAACTGTTAATTTGCGCTTTTGTCTGCGTCGATTTAGTTCGGTTCGCTTCGCTTTAGGTGGCTTAGGAGAGGCAGCAGAGCCCCTCCTAGACTGAACTCAACTTGGAACTTGGTCAAAAACACTCACAGAAAGCACTTTGGCAACCCTTTCTAGGGTTGTTTGTTTGTTCGCTTGTTCGTTGTTTGTTCGCTTGTTCGCTTGTTTGTTTGTTTGTTTGTTTGTTGGCTTGTTTTACGGTTAGCTGCGCCGCTTTGTTTTTGCGGCTGCAAATTAATGTTTGTCCAGGGGATTTTAATAAGTAAAATGATTTTCATTTTCCAACAACTAGTTACAGCTGTAGCTGTGTGTATGTGTGTGTAGGTGGCATGGGGGAAGGAGGGTCTTTAGGGGGTGTTGAGAGTGTTGTTGCGACAGCAACATCATCAATCAACTTCAATTCAAATTCAAGTCAAGAGATGAACAGTTGATAGACAATTGACTAAGGAAATTGAAAGAGTGAGAGGGGGAGAGGGAGGGAGACCCGACTTGTAGTTGGTCTATGTGTGGGTGTATTGCTCGTAGCTTAATTAATCAACATTGAAGCAAATGCAGCACTGAATTTGAATAGGGTAAATTAATAAGATTGTGCGAGGGAGTGTAGCGTGACAGTTTGAGAGGCACTGCACTTGGTAGTAAAGGTCTAAGCAAGGGACAGAACTGTATCTCTAAGTTTGGTACACTAAGAGAAATTTTTTTGGTAGAGAAAATTACGTTAAAAGCGTATGATAATACACTAAGAAAAATATTGGGGAATTTCTAGGAAATTTTAAGATGAAAGAATAGGAGAAGATAAGGTAAATAAGGAATAGACAGATTGATTTGAATTGAATTTGAGTGACAGTTTGAGAGGCAGTTTGAGAGGCACTGGTAAAAGATTCAAGATTTAGATAAAACTGAAATTAACAGTTTGCAAAGGAAGGATAAAGAAAGTATAAAAATAAACTCAAAAAAATATTAATAAATTTTTTAAAATATTTAGTAAGCAGTTTCCAGATGAAAGAATAGAAATCAGCACATTCCAGTTAATATAAAAATTCCTTAAATATTTCTTACACTCCCTACATATTCCTCTTAGGACTACCAAACTGTAGAAGCTGTTCTCCATCCTCCTTTTTCTGCTATTGCTGCTCTCCTTCCTACTAAGTGACACCATGGACACGATAGCTAAGCCAACAAGCAAACAAGAAAAGAGAGAGTGAGAGAGGAAGGGAGTGGGACAGCTAGTGCCCTGGCACCAGCTAACTGTTTTGCCATCAATTTTGAGCCATTTGTTTTGGTTTCGTATTCGCCTGCCTAGCTAAAAATTAACTCCGCTGCCAACTATTAAAAAGTCTTATTAGATTGCTTTTATGCCAAAGTTTTAGCTGCTGTTGCCGTTGGCAATGCGAAGAGAGAGAGAGAGAGGGAGTTACTTCTCTCTCTTTTCCTCTTCTATGCTCTGCGTCTTAGCCACCACAGACATCACACGACGCTAGTTACTTTACTTTTAATTACTTTTGTGAAAATTCATTTATCACTTTTATCCCAGCTCAAACTCAAGCTGCAGCTCAAAAGCGTGGTCCCCCCCCCCCCCACTTCCCTCCGCCCTTTCTCCCACTCCCAAGCATAGCCATTTTTCACTGGCAAACTTTTAGAGCACACACACACACACACACACACACACACAGAGACAGGCAGGAAGTGGGTCGTGGGATTGGCGTGGATATAAAATTGAACGCCCTTTGGCCAGTCATCGGCCAGTTTGGCAGCTGAAAAAGTCAAGTGGAAATTCAATGATGCCATTAATTGGCCAAAGTTTTCACTTATGTTCTGATTTTTGGCCCAAACACACACACACACACACACACGCGCGCGCTCGCTCGCACTGGCCTTGGCTATCAGCCCGAAACTGTGCCAGGAAGTACAAATGTAGCTGCCTGCTAAATTTACGGTCTCCCCTAAGAGAGAGAGAGAGAGCAGGGGGGGAGGTAGGAAGAGAGCCAGTTGCAACTTTCAGCCAACTGTGCAGCCAAATTGCATGAAATCAGTTTAGCCAGCAACGCCTACCACGCCATACCCCCCTCACATTTCGCCATCTTTCCTCCCGCTCTCCCTTCTCTCCTCTCCACTCCCTTCTCCTATTCCCGCTGCTGGGCCATTTATCTTGCAATTGCAACTAGCGCAGCGCTCTAAACGCTTCCTGCATGTGCAGCCCAACACGTTTCAACCCCCCCACCCTTCCCCTGCCCCTACTTCCACCTCGCCCTTCCTATCAGATTTGCAATGTTTCACTTGACATATAGAAAACTTTTCTCGAAGAGACCATAATGGGCTATCAGTCTGCTGGTGGAAAACAAGCAACTTTCTGGGCGTATCTTCTCACTTATATTTATCAATGAGGTCGATGGTGGTGGGAGTTTCTGGCTGTGATATCTTTTTCATATCATGATTTACCTTTGGGGTATGGAGTGTAAAGTAAAATCTGATGTTATCTTATAAGAAATTTACTTTAGAAAATTATAGAAAAATTTCAAAGCAATCTAACAAAAAATTCTAAAATTTAGGAGATACTTAGAAGATATGCATGGAATGACTAGTAAATATTGTAAGTTGACATATGATTTGCAGTTCTTAAGATTTGAGAACATAATAATTTGGAAAAATTGAAGAAAAAAAGTTGTAGCTTCCTTACAAACCTAAGAGTTTCTCCTTGGACGCTTAAGACATATTCATTGAGCAATTATGGAAAAATTTTATAATAATCTAAGAATATTATAATAATTGGAAAATATATAAAAGTTAAGAAACAAATGAGTAGTGAGTTTAATAAATGTATATATAATAAATGTATATATATTTGTGCGTCTCATAATTTAGGAACATAAATTGAGGGAGGTTAATATTACTCCAAAGAATTTCTCCCTCAATCTTATAAGAACTATTTTCTAGAAAATAATAAAAATATTTTATATCCATTCAAGAATTTTTCAATATTTAGAAAACGTTTCAAAGATAAGAACCAAATAAGTAGAACGTCTGAAAAATTCATATTTGATTTGTAGCTCTTGGGATTTAAGATCATAACAATTTGTAAGAAATTGCAAAGCAATCAAGTCGCTGTTTCCTACAAAACCAAAGGGGCTTTCTTTTGGAAATATTCTTTAAAAAATGATAAGAAAATTGTATATCAACTTAAGAATTTTCTAAAAATGTAGAAGACATTTTAAAGATATGAATCAAATGAGTAGCGATTGTTATAAGTTTATATTTGATTTGAGAGCATAAAAACTTTAAAGAATATTAAAAAATCGAAGCAAATTCGTTTAGTCTCTCTCGAAAACAGAAGGGGTGCCCTTTCGTTTCGCTTTCAATTCCCCTTCCCCTTCCATTTCTCCTTTTCTAATTACCCAAAGTGATTTGGCATTTAAGGCAACGCGATATGGCAGCACATGAGAGCTGCGAATAATTATGGCACTATAAATAGTAGCACGCATATTTTGTGGCACAAAAAAAGGGGCCACTCATGATCGGGGTCAGATCCAGTAACGCCACGTCCATCTGCTCCCCTCCCACACCGCTACCTCTCTCTCCCACCCTGGTTGGGCTGCATGAAAAATGGGCGCGTCATTAGGCGTTGACATGCCATAAACAAACATTTTTGCCTCTCGGACGGAAGCGAGAAAAGAAGCAAAAACCGCTCATAAAACAGAGACAAACTTTGCGCAGATTGATGACAGTAGAGGAGGGGGAGAGGTTAGGGGTAATCGGTTAAAACGGGTAAGCGATGGCAAACGGTCAGAGGCAGCGTATGTCAATCGATGGCGACGCAGCAGCTGCAGCTGCAGCCACCGCCCCCGAAAAAAACTTTTGCCGTTGATGTCGCAAACTTGCAGCTAGTATTTTTACAGTTAGAAAGCACAAGTAGCAGAGACTTCAAGAAGGGGGCGGGACGTAAGATAGGGGAGCAAGGAGGGGGGACAGCTCACAAACAGCCGTCGGGCAGCGCTCGCTCACTAATAGTCAAAAGTTTAAATTGTTACGGAGCGCGGCCATATGAAAAGTCAACGCGGGTGACAACTCTGCCAGCGTCGACGTTGCTGCTGCAGTTGCAAGTGTCGCCAGCAGCAGCAGCAGCAGCTGAGAGTGAAAGAGTGCGAAAGAGAGCGAAAGAGTGAACAAAAGTGAAACAAAAATTGAACAAAATGCAGACAGTCTGAGAGAGTCGTTTATCTTCGAGCCCATAATGACAGTTTTGCAAAAAGAGCTGGGCAGCTGTGACAAGTGACAGAGCGAGAGGGGCGATAAGGTAGCGAAAGAGAGAGAGAGAGAGAGAGAGAGAGAAAGAGAGAGAGGAAGCGTTGTAGATAGCAGCTAGGTGTGTGGCCAGAGCGACACCATGAACATTGCCTGCTGCATTAGCAAACGTTTGCTACAGTTTGAGAGTGACTGACAGTTTGAGAGCCTGTGCAATTTAAAACTGTGCAGCGCTTCGCCTGCATCTTCGGCGACTAATTAAACGGAAGTGTAAGCAGCCCATTGTGATATCTATATAGCTCTAGGCATGACGTGCTGCTCGTTGGCAATTTTAACTCCAGTTTAACAATCACTTCCGGCTTATAAACGCGCAGTTTTACAGGCACAGGGGGGAAGGGAAAGAGGAATATGTTCGTGTATGTGGGGTCTATAAACTTTTATCGCCTTCGCTTTGATTACCAGCCACATTTCGCACACTTAAAGCCGCACACAGTTTGATGGCCACTGCCGAGGGTTGTTCGAGTCGTTTATGGCTTTGACATGCAGTTTGATTGCCCTGGGTGCCATAAATAACATGCAACACTTCAGGAAAAGGTAACGACCAAATCACACATACTAGCAGACCCCCACCGCCCCCTAGCAGAAGGGTGCGACACACACACACACAAAGTCACCTTAGGCCATGTCATAAATTATACGACAAATGCGTTTGTCTTGGTGCAAAGGGGGAAAGGGCGGTGGGCGTGGCCATTTCCGAATAGTTGCCCTGGCTGCCAGCTGCAATCATTGCCAATGTTGCATTGTCGTGTTGCATACTTTTCGGCGCCGGCGTTGCCATTACGCCGACTGCGACAGCCATGCTGCAACTTCCCCTTGCCTTGCGATCTGCCCCCCTCGTCTGCCACGTCTCGGTAGACTATGCAGCTAATATTATTTTATTGCTTGCGACTTAAGAAGCCGCAAAATTTATGCGACAACAACATGGGCCAAAGAAGGAGCCAGTCATAATAATAAAAGGCAGCAAGCAGCAGGCAGCCAAGGAAGGCAGCCAGCAGAAGGATACCAGGTTGCCATTTGCCATTGCCATTCTGTGCAGTTGCTGCTGCTGCTGCTGCTACTGCTACTGCTATTGTTGTAAGCATTGTTGTTGCACTTGCCGTAAATACCCTGTGCATAAGGTGTGCTTCAAATGGGGAGGTCTCTGCTGCAGTGATTGACAGTTGAGAGAGACGGGATATGAGTGGGTAAAAAATAGAAGTTTTAGGTATTTAAAAAAATATGCAAAAAAAAAATAATAAAAACATAATATAATAAATTAAAAAAAAAAACAAAAAACAAAATTCAAAAAAAAATTTTAAAATTTTGTATTCTTAAAAAGATCTTTATTATTAGTATTAAAAAAATGTAAAAAAAATTAAAACATAATATAAAAAATTAAAAAAAAACAAAAAAAAATTCAAAAATAGTTTTAAAATTTTGTATTCTTAAAAAGATTTTTATTTTAATAATTTTGTATAAGATTCAACGGAAGCAGAAAGAATATTTTTTTGATTAATTTTAGTCTTTAAGTAAGAAAAATAAATTATACCTATAAAATTAAAATATTTTAATAATTTTTTATTAGTTGTAAATAAACTTTTTTGCCAAATAAAATATATAAAAAATTAAACTTAATATATTTTTATATTTTAATAATTTTTTATAATAAGCTGTATCATAAATAATCATCGAAAATTTTCTGCATGTCTTAAGAAAAAAATGCTCCAGAAAACAACTGGCTTAACTATTAAATCAATAAACAGACTTAAAAATAAGAAAAATATAATTATAATATTAATAATAAAATCTTGAAAAAAATCGTAAAAATTTTAATTTATATTTAATAATCCGAAAAATATTTTCTTTAATATTTAAAAAATTAAAATACGAAATATAATATTTTTATTTCTTTAAGTTTTAATCTGAAAAACTGTGCAGCAAAACGAACTAAAAAATATTTTAAAATACAACCAGACTAAGTAAAATATTAATTTTAATTTTCAGTCATTAATATAATCGATAAATATTATTTTTTAATAACATTCTAGCGCTGCCATCTGTTTCTGCATTTCTGCATTGGATTTATGCGATTTGACGACTTAAGCTAATGAGCTTAATGCATATTTCTCTGCTGCATTTATGTGGCATTTATCTTGGAGAATTCCTGGTACTGCTGTGCTAGTTTATGACTCCGTCGAGGGTATCGCATAGTAAATAATCATACACGTCGACAGGTGGCGCTGCTGTTCTGCTGCTCTCTGAATGCAAACAAATTTGCATGCCGTCAGTTACTATTTTACTGCCAGCTGGGAATGACTTCAAGGAAGCAAAGGGGCGTTTGGCATGAGTGGGGGGAGTGGAGTAGTTCGCCTGTCTGCGTGTGTGAGGGAGTATATTGAGTAAGAGTGGAGGAAGAGTGAGAGGGGGGGGAGGGAGGAGGGGGGACTGCACTGCACCTTGGCAAAGTAGTAAATCTTTTTGTGTTTTTCCATTGCGGTTATTTCGTTGCAAGTGTCGGAGGCGGAGGCAGTAGCAACTTCTTGCCAGCGTTGCCACATGGTGTGAAATATGCAGTAGGTACTGCACAGGTAGGTAGTGCAAAACAAAGGCGCACATAACCGTGGCACATTCAAAGTTTTCCTCCACCTGTTTCGCATTGCGTTGCGTTGCGTCTCGTTGCGCTTCGCACGTTGCGCACGTGACTTGTTTATGTAGTCGAACTTTTGCGTTGTAGTACTTCATAGCTAGTGCGAAGCTACCCGGCAGCCTTTCAATACCCAAGCTCTGTCTCTCTCTCTCTCTTTCTTGTCTCTGTCCAGCTGCCTCTCAAGCCTTGCTTACATTTCTTGCACTGTCTCAAGTCCTGCTTCATTTTCCGTTTCGTTAGCTGCGCATACACATGCAACAACTGATGGCCCCCCTCCCGTGTCGCGCCCCTGCTTTTATTGATATTTAAACATTTTTTATTGTGTGCACATAAATTTCTGCTCATTTGCCTGAGCAACAGAATCGCAACATGTGCGAGAGAGTAAGAGAATTGTGCACTTTGCGAGTATTTCAAAAATGTTTCATGCGATAAAGTTGGCATTCATCAAAGCAAACAAAGAGAGTTGCATGCCACACACACTCACGCACACACACATGTAATATATATGTCTGCCTTGTATGGCTTCCACTTGCATAAACCTTGTGGTTTGCTGCAAGTTCGCAACAAAAGGGAGAGAAGGATGAAGCGCATCGATAATATTGACTTTGCCCTTAGAAAACTCGCGTCTTAATTAAAGCAGCCAAAATCGAGCTGACTTTGCGCAACATAAACAACGAATCGACGGGACAAGTTGCCAAAAGATTTCCGCTTAAATCAACTTCAGGTGCACCTCTCCCTCTCTCTCTCTCTCTCTCTCTCTCTGTCTTTCGCGCTGTCATCATTAAACTCAGCGTTGCGAAAAGTTTTCCACTCATTACATGCTGCACTTAACAGCTGCAACAGTTGCAGCAAAGGCAGCGGCAGCGGCAGCAGCTGTGCAACTTGCAACAACTTTGCCACGCAGTTGCTCAGCTCGACAAACTTAAAGCCAAGTGGCAGACAGACAGCAGGGAGAGAGAGGGCGAAAGGGGGCACGCTTGATAGAAAAAAATGCGAGAACTAAAGCCGAGGTAAAGCTGAGAGCTAATTTGGCATTTAAACGTCAAATGTCAATCAGAGAAAGACAAGACGAAGATTGAGATGAGAGAGTGACAAGGAGGGAGACACAACAGACATGCAGCGCAGCTGAGCAAAATAGATAGAGGGAGAGAGAGAGGCAGCTAAACGAAGCTAACCACAGCGCACAATGTACAAAAAGCATAATTGGCCACAAAACAAGCTGGGATAAAAGTGCGGAGAAAGTGCAAAAAGCAAGAAATTTGCTTAATGCGCCAGGGCGAGCAAAAAATGTGAATGGCAAATGGCAAGCTGAACGCGCAGATACGCTGTAAAAGACAGAATATGTTTGCTTAGTGTTGACAAGTTGACTTTGATGAGCATGGAAAATGTTTAGAGTGCAAAGCTTTATAATATTATAATTTTAATTACAGTTCTGTTTCTTAGTTTGCTTTAAAACAATCAAAAAATACTTAGAAAATTTATACAAATTATATTTATAAAGCTTGCAAGAATATATATACCAAATTTCATAATGCTAGCTCATTCAGTATCAGAGATCAGAGAGCTCAAAGTAAGCTATGATTGCAATTGAATTAAAAAAAGAACAAGCTCAGTTCAAGATTAGAATTTGAAAATTCCCATTTTAATTTCAATTTTTTAAATACAAGGAGAATCTTGGTTAAATTTAATTTCCTACATTTTTCTAGAATTTCCAAAAGAAATTTTTTCGAATATATAAAAAAATTGTATATAAGGTATTCAAGTACATATATACCAAATTTCATGATATGATGCCTAACAGTCTCAGAGATCAATCAGTCTACAGCTAGAAAATTGTCTATCCCCTTCGAAATGTCTACAGGGTATGCTAAGCAAATAAGCCAAAGAGCATGCAATGCAATACGCTGGCTAGTAACCCCAGCAGTTGCACAGAACAATTACAGGAGCAGAGAAAGGGGACTGGGGGGGAGTGTCAGCGGGGGCAATAGTAAAGATGTAAGCACAATGCGCGTGGCGTGTTGGCTTCCCCAAAAAAAAAAAGAAAAAAAGAAATCTGCATGCGTGTCTATAAGAAGGGGGAATCACGCTAACACTTGGCCCCTCCCCCCTTCCCTCTCCATCTCCTCAAGGATCTGGATAAGGATTGTGCGCGCTGCTACAAGAAAATCGCATTTTCAACGCGCAGAAAAAAAACGCTGCAAATAAAAATGAAAAACTGCTTCGCACTGCAAGGCGACGACAGATAGCGCGCCAAGTGTTTGCCGCCTGCAAAGGGGGCGTGGCAGTGCGGTGGGAAGGGGGCTGCAAGCAGTTTTGCTTACAGCAAATAAAATAAACAGCAGCTAAAAAATGCGGGCGCCCCAGAGACAAGCAGCGAGAACAGCAGCCCAACAAAAAGAAGGGGGTATCCCTTCTCTCTGCCCCTCCCTCTGCCCCTGCCGCGTGTCGTTAAGTTGAGAAAAGTTCAAGTTTTGAGCTGCATTTCTGCATTTTTTTTTTTTTGCCATCACCGCCTCCAAAACTGCAGCTGCAGTTGCAGCTTCATCATCATCAATTTTTTTCTTGCTGTTGTTCTCGTTGCAAGCAGCTGGCGTTGCAGCATTATGTTGCAGGCAGGAGGCGCGCTTTTTGGCTTCCATCATGCATACATAAAACATGCCACGCCCCCCCCCTCGCAGCCTTGCTGAGACTGCACCTGGTAGCGTCGCTGCATAAAAAGGCGCAAAGGCCGCGTCAAAATTCAATTGCAACTTGTAGCCGGCTAGCGATGCAAATTAGAATGCCAGGCAGACGAAACGTAGTGCAGATACAGATACGGATACAGGTCGAGCTGTAGCTACGAGATGCAGATACAAGCTACAGATACGAGCTGAGCGAGAGAGAGAGAGACAGACGCCAGCCACGGAGATGCCAAGCTACGATTGCGGATGCGAATGCGGGACAGTCGCTGCTAATTGTATGCAATCTGTAGGTGTTGCCAGTCGCCCTTCCATCTATCTTTCTTTCTCCCTCTCTCTCGCTCTGTCTTTCTCTATCTCTCTCACTGCCTGCCTGTCACTGTCTGCGGCTGACAGTTAAACAGACAAGCCGAGACCAAAAGCGGAATTTCGCTGGCCAAAACTCTCAAGTGTTTTGCCTGTGCTGCCTTAATGAAATTTTCCTCCAACGAAACTGGGTTATTGTACCTCCCCCTGAACCATGTCCACCCCCTTTGGCTTGTCTTAACCCCACACAGCCCCTGTGGGCAATGCATATTGCATGTTATTACCTCTATGCACTGCGATAACTTATTGATGCCGGCGCATAACGCGCGCAAATGGGCGCGATTTAGCAAATTGAATTTCGCTTTTGGCCAACACATTGAGCTGAATTAGAGAAGAATTGAGGGATTAAGGGGTTTGAATATTGTTTTAAAAAATTTTAAAGTATTTTAAAATATGATCAAGAAAGTTATTGAAAGTCCTTGGCTTTAACATCTTTCACCGTTTAGTATTTCTGTAAAGCCTTGCTAGTTTTTGCTTGGTTATTGAACAGAATTAATGACAGTTTTTTTTATATTTTTTTTAATTATTTTTTAAAACATAAAAAAAAATTATGCACAAAAAAAAATCTGGAAAGCTCTTAAAATATTTTTAAAAAAATATTTAAATATTTTTGTATACAATTAAGTATCAAAGCTAAAGATACTTTAGATATCTTCGAAAAAATATTACCTGATTCATTTTGCAAACTTAAAGTTTAAAATTCTTATAAAATATAAGTAAAAAAATATGGTAAAATACTCACAAAAATTTAAAATTTTTTTAAAACATAACCTAGAAATTTTCTTTGTCCTTATACAAATATAATTAATATAAATACCTCCTTAGTTTTTCTGTTATACCTTAAAATTTTCTGCTTAAAATATTGAATGGAATAAGCTAATAGATTTTTTTTATTATTTTTTAAAAATTGTTTTAACGCATTTATAAAGAAAAGTGAAACACAAAGTTAGTTTAAAAGCTCTAAAAATACAAAACAATAATTTTAAAATATTTTACGGGAAACTTAGCCCATTCTATTTGAAGCTTTCCAGGAAAAGATACTATCCAAGTGTGCTCCAAAAATTTTACTTGATTAATTTCGCGAACTTAAAGATACTCGAGCATATGTTGCAATCCATTTCACTTTGGCCTTAGCGCAAACATATTCAAGTTTGCTGTGTGGAAAAACCTCAAGTGGTTTTAGTGCTTGCTGTAGATACAGTATCTTTTTTGGAGTAAAAGTATCTTACGCGCTGTGTTACCTTTGAGAAGCTGCTGTTGCTGCTGATGCTGCTGCTTTGTTGACTGACTGTCTGTGTGTGTGTTTGTGTGGGTTAGGTAGCTCTCTCTGTGTGTGTGTGTGTGCAAAATTTAATTATTTCTGTCGCTGGCAGATGCGACGGCATATGGCAACCCTAAACCCTAAAAAAACCAGCGTGCTGGTCACCGCAGTCGAGCGCAAATATTTGCAAAGGATCATTTTCAATTTTCATAAGAAAAATCCGGCCAAAAAGCAACGCAAGACGACCAAGACGACGACGATGATGATGACGCTGCTGATGCTGCTTATGATGATGATGATGATGATGAGCTCGATGATGATGTTGTTAATAATATTGTTGCCGTTGCTGTTACACTCGGTCGCTTCTGTGTCTTGGCAAAATTTTCAACGAGATTCGCACGCAACAATTTTGCTGCTTTTATGGCTGCAAAATTGCGCAAAAACTTGTGCTAAAACTTTTTGCACTGCAATATGTACTATATATGAAAATATATACTCTATACATATATATATCTATATATTTTTCTGCCCTTTTTCGTGTGTAATTTGAAACGCAATCAAAGTGCTGTCTTTCCCCCCGCGGCATGGAAAAAACTAGTGAAAAATATTTTCTACTAATCCGGCAAACAAATTGAAAGCAAACATGCAGCGAAAACGTCGCTCGCGGCATGATTAGAGCAATTATTATTAACTTTAGGCAGCGCAAAAATTTCCACAGCAAAATGAGTCTGTGGCTGCGCCGGAAAAATTGCCGGAAATTCAAGCAAAACAATGCGAAAAACTGCGACAAGATTTATGAGCGCAAAATTGAATGACAACAATAAGTAGTAGCGCATAAAGGAGGGAGGGGGAGGGGCGGGGCACGCCCCCTTTCCTTTTGCCACACCCCGTCTGAGTCATGTTTGCGGGCTCAGCGTCTAGACTTCCGTCGAGACGCAGCACGGAGCGTGGAATGGAAATTTTTTAAATGCGATGTGTGTGCGCAGTTTTCGGCAGTCGCCGTGTCAAGCAAGCGCTCTCTCTCCCTCTCACTCTCTCTCTCTCTTTCTCTCCGCCAACGCACTTACAGCCACTTAACGGCATCCGGATGTGGGCAGAGGCAACGCCAACGGCGCGTTGCATGCGCCGCGTAAGCAATTGGCCCACGGCCAGGACAAGTCAGGCAGGCAGGCAGGCAGGCAGGAAGGCCGCCAGGAAGGCAGTTCGAACTGCCAAACGTTAATAAACATTAATTGTACAACAACATTTTTATGGCCACGTCTTGTCGATTTCACAATTCGAATAATTCAGCTTAACTTGCTGGCAACGAGCTGCATTTGCAAAATACCCTAACGGAAGAGTTCGTTGCGTAGCTGTATGCCTCTTGCAACTGAGCGTAGAAGTTGCAAGGAAATTATAAAAAAAATACTGTATAGTCTTAGTTAGTTTAATATTTAATATAATTCATTTTTTTATTGTTAGCAAATATTTAAAAAGAATTTTATAAAATTTTTATTATGCAAAAATATTTAACACTTAAATTTTGTATTAATTTTAAAGAAATATTTTAAAAATTAATAAAACTTGCACCAGGCACAAAATGTTGAATCGCAAAATTTTTAAAAACTGCAGATCAAACAGAAAAAAAATGTATTTTTAAATTTAAAAATAAAAATCTTCATAATTTAGTAGATTAATTAAAAATTTCAATCTTAATAAATCTTTATTTATTCAAGATCAAACAAAAAATATATACTTTTTTTCATTATTTATTAATTTATAAATTTTAAATTGAAAATCAAATATTTTTTTAATTATGCATATTATTTAATAATTTTAATCCTAATTAATCTTGGATTAATGAGGATCAAACACAAAATCTAAATAATTTTTTACTCTAAAATTAAAATGTTATTTGATATTTATTAATTGACTAAAATTGATAAACAAATTATATTCTTAGTTTATTCTGAGAGCTCTAAACAAATGAAATAAATTTTTAAAAAAGACTAGCATTTTTTAATGCTTCATAATAATTTTCTATACATTATTAAAAGTATTCAATTTTTTGTGTCTATTAAAGAAAAATGTGATTTAAAATTAGATAAAATAAAATTAGATAAAATTAATAAACACTCTAAATAAAATATATAATTAAAAAATATTTATGAGGTATACAATTTATGCTGTTCTATTTCAAATAAAATATTTTTTAAAATTTTTAAAACACAGTTAAAACTAAACTTTGAATAAATATATTAAATTAATTATAATATTAAATTACTAATTAAATATATAATATTATATTTGAGTACTACAGCCAACTGCTTCTTAACTTTGTTACCATGGCAATTAAATCAACTCATTTGCCTCTCTCAAAAATACCTACTGAGCTGCTTTGCCCGCTCCCTGCTCCCTGCTTCCTGCTCTGCCTGCCAAGAGGCTCACTTGAAAGCTCAGCGAGCGCAGCAAATACCTTCCTATCGATAGCTGCCCCTTTATAGAGCATTTAAGTCGCGCAGCAGCAGAACAAGCAAGAGAAAGAGAGAAGGAGCGGGTGAGGGCTCGACTCCACTTAATTTATATATTTTGGTTCTTGTTCTTTTGTCTTTGTGTTTCACAGTCGAGCGAATTTTCTTTTAATTAATTTTAAATGAATGTCGTTCGTTGGCGCGTCGCAAACTTTTTCCCAAGCAGTTTCCGGCTTTTCAATGCACCAGTGCAGCGGACAGCGGACAGTGGGCAGTGGGCAGTGGGCAGCACCGGAGCGGGGAGCGGGGGGCGGTGGGCGGTGGGCGTGGCTGGCGTAGAGCAAAAAGTCATGGTGCACGTTGTGCGCGTTGACTTTTAGCTTAATTAGCTTTTGGACGGGTGAAATTTTTCGGGAGCTGCTGCTGCTGCTGCTGCTGCTGCTGCAGGTGCAGCAAGGCGCCTCGAAATGTAGGCGTGGCCATTTGCAATGTGAGGCAATTAAATTTTGTTGCAGCAGCGGCAGCCGCGCAGCAGGCAGGCAGGCAGCAACATGCGGCAAACAATGCGATGCGATGCTGCGCGCACGGCTGCCGATGACGTCAGCAAACGAATGTTGCCACCCACATCGACTTCCCCATCCCATGCACTGCCTGTTATGTTGCGCTGCGCTTTTATGCAACTTTCCGTTATGTGTTGCATACACTTTACTATTATGCTGAGGCTTGTGGCAGCATGTGGCAGCACCGCCTGCCTCCTTTGTTATTGTTTTTGCTGCGGGCCAAAATGCTCCATCTTTTTTCTTTTGCTTCCGCCACTGTTGCTGCTGCCACTGTTGTTGTTCTTGCTGTTGTTTTGTTTGTCGTCATCATCAGCGTGCTGCGGGAACTGCCCCCCCATGCCCCATCGCTACCCTCGCTTCCTCCCCTTGCCTCTTCCTGCTGCTGCCGCTGCTGTTGCTTGTTTCTGTTGCCAGTCACCACTCGCTTTTTGGTATTTAACATTCATTTGAAATTGTCATGCCCGCTGTTGGCTCCCGGCTGGCCCCTACTCCTCCCCCATCCCCTCTGGCTGCGCTGAGAGTCCTCTTCCTGCACAGCGATTATGTTGATTGCAGCGCAGTTCCTGTGGACCCGTCGCTGCTTATTGTTTGCTTAACTGAATGACTGAATGGCAAAAAGGGACAAGCGCACAAACAATTGCCGACTAAGCGGGGGCATGGAAGGGGCGTGGACAACTCCCACTCCAACTCCCTGCAGAGCTGACTGCCTGCCTGGCAACCCTTACGATTTGCGCTTTTATCCATTCATTTAGCGCACGCTGCCAGCGCCATTTCATAATGTTCATTATATCCTGTTGATCTGTCAACTGAAGCCGCCCACTAAGTGAGAGGGCAAAGCGGCAGGGAGGGGGAGGAAGGGCACGTGGGTTGGGGGTAACAATGCAGTGCGTCAATTGCAAGCAGACATGCAGTGTGAGTCAAGAGAGAAGAAGGTGCAGAAAGTCAGCTCACAATTTAAATTTATTTGATTTTTTTTCTTGTTTCATTTGATTTTTCAATTGGTTTACATTTTATGCCCCGCGTAACGGTAAAATGCTGTATATATAATATATATAAATAACTGTAGCTTTAAGCCTATAAATATATTTTGGGGCCTGCTGCTGCCTTCTTCTTCTTCTGACTGCTCTCTTCTTCCTTCCATTTACATTTCAATTTTGATTTGTTTCTTGTCAATCAGTTAGACAAGCTGCCGTGCCACGCCCACAAGCGACCCAACGCCCACACTCCCGCGTCCCCCTTGTCGGCTGTCGCTGCGGCTTTTTGGGGATAGGCAACATTTTTCAACGTTAATTGAAAATTTATTGAGACAAATTGTGTTTTATTTTCGCATTATTGGCCCACCGTATGTGTGTGTGTTTGTGTATGTGTGTGTATGGGGCATGAATTATGCGCTAGTTGTATAGATTATTGGCCATATATACGTCCATATATATGTACTAAGTACCGCCACTTCCTGCCATATCAGATTTATTAATGGCCTTCGCTTGGCCAACATTCACTTAATGACAAATTCATTTCGTTTTTGCGCTCTTTAATACCCTGTAAAGGTCGCGAAGAGGTGGAAAGGCATAACACGTGTTGTTATAGAGCTATGAAATTTGGTGTGTATATACTACAATATATTATACAAGTAATACAATTTTCAAACTTAAGATCCAACAATGTTCCTAAAAGAAAATGAAGTTTTATGTCTCTAACCTATTTAAAAAAAAAATAATTTTAATTCAAAAACTGCTAGAAAGGCAAGGTTGCTGTTGTTAGAGGGTATCCACGCTAGTCGTGCGCAGCGGCTAATTGTTTTTTGATTGTATTTCAATGATTCGCCTCTTCCACACATACACATATATAGTATATATCATAAATAGCGTGATAAACAAGCCGAAGCTATTACCACAAATGCAGTTTGTCACCCCGCTGGCTGAGTGTGAATGTGCGGGTGTGTGTGTGTGTGTGCGAGTGAGTGGGTGTGATTTTAATTAATGCAAACAGATTTAACTCCTTTTTTTATACAATTTTTATTTGAGCTTCCGATCGGCTCGCACTGGAATATTACATAATGAAATGGTTGACGGATATTGATATAAATCAATCGACGGCGCACAAGCTGCAAAAGCAAACAGCGAAACGAGAAAGGTAGAATGAAAACAGGTTGAACACGCGCGCATGTGTGTGTGTGTGTGTGTGTGCGTGTGAGCAAATAAAAATTAAATGGCATAAAACAAAAGTACACAGAGTGTATTGCACAACCAAATGAATGAACGGGACAAATGTCCCGAAGAACCGAACGTGCGGCTTATGACGCCGCATTTAATGCTCGATTGTCATGACTACCTCGAGGGGATTCAAGCGATTCTATAACGATTTCAAAAGATACATGAAACCTGAACACAATAAAGCTGGGAAAAGCAGGATACTTGTATAAGTGTATGGCACATTTTGAAATTGCTTAGGGGAATTGCAGGAGAAATCTTAAAGATTTTCTTGTAGATTGGCTACATTTTGCGATGGATTGAGCGGCTTAAATAAAAATCTTTGGAATCTTTTTATAGCATATAAATTTTAAATAATTTTTCATTTGTTTTAAGAAATATCTGACGACTTAGCTTAGCTATGATATTAACTGAATTTAGGTTGAACAATTTTATTTAAAATTTAAGTTATATTAGAGCATATAAATTTGGAATTATTTGTCATATATATTTTTCAACTAATTTTTGAAAATTTTTTTTAGCTATCATAAAAACTAAACCAAACATTTTAAGAATTTTATTATAAATTAAAATTAAATTAAATTTATTTGTTAATAATTATTTTGTTAATAATGTTTCAACAAATTATTAAAAATAAATAAATTTCAAATTAAAACTAAATTATAGCATATACATTTTTTTATTATTTTTTTATAATGTTTCAATAAATTTCCTATAATTTCGTTTTTCTATGATAATAACTAAATTTAAAATTTTCTTATCAATTTTGAATTAAAATTTGATATTAATTAGGCATAATTTAAATGTTGATCTAATAATTTCCTCTAATCTTTCAAATTAATTGCAATATTTATTTTTTTTAATGCAATAATTTCAAAAACCATTATTAAATTAAAAATGCACTAAGAAATGCAAATAACTAAATTTAATTGACACATTTAGCGTATTGATTTTCCATGGATACCCCCATGATATTATCACTCAAATTGAATTATCAGATATGTTTGTATGTATGTATGTTTGTTTGTTTGTGTTTGTTTCTAATGCCCGCGTGGTTCAATGGGTCCATTTAGCCCCCGATTGTTACAGCGTGAATAGCGTGCAATTAATTTGCTAGGCACACAAACATTAACTGATCTCTTTGATTGCGCAATACTCAAACAAATTATTTAATTATTTATGTCAATAAATAACGGTGCACAGTACGCGTGCACCGCAATGGAAATGGAAAATTTAAAAATACAAACAAAATGGAGGAAATTAACAGCGAGTGAGAGAGGGTGTATGTATGACGTGCAAATACCCTGTAGAAAAATGCAAAAAAAAATCTCTGACAATTCTCGACTTAATTGTGCAACATTTGCTGCTGTGCTCGACTGGCAGATACCCTGTTAATGCAGTCAACTAGCCACAGCATTTAAATGAAGCATATTTTTTGTAGACTTCCTACTATATTCATGCAATCCTCCCGACTGCAGGGTATATTTCAACGTGAAAAAAAATCAATTTACTACCTGACTACAACAACAATAACAAAGGTGTCAAATGGACTTATTATCCTTTTTGCGCATTTATTATTTATTAGTTGCCTTTTAATGTTTTATGGACAATTGTTTGTTATTTATCTTTCATAATTTTCGCTTTTTTTATTGCCAACACATTTTTTGTGAGCCCCATAAAGTGCTAAAGGGGCGTGGTCATTTTACCTACTACTATATGGCATATTAGGCCAATGATAAACAACAACAACAACGCGGACAACGTGCGGCACATTTGCAATGCAGCAACGCTTTTGTTCCACTGTGCGTGGAGTTGAGCACATAATGAACTTTATGCGCCATTGTTTTCCGCCTCATTGTGTGCACATTGTTGTTGTTGCTGTTGCTGTTGTTGTTGCTGCTGCTGTTGGCTGTCAATAAAGTGTCAATAATTTATAAAACAAACAAAACGCTGCCGCTGCCTCAGCGCGACGCTGTAAACAAGGGCAGAGCGCCGTGACGAGGGATCGATCCAATCTACGCGGCACAGTGCGAGGCAAAAGTATCGCATCTAATGCAAATATTTGTCTACAGTGCGCGGGAGCTCCGCTGCCTGTCTGCCTCCCTCTCCCTCTCTCTTTCTCTGTCTGTCTGCGTGTTTATTTAAAATTTATTAAAAACGCACAACAACAATGCGCGTAATGAATGGTTGGCAAAATGGAATATTATGTGATTGCGATTTATGTTGACATACTTAAGCTCATCAATCCCCCCCCCTTTTCCCACTCTCTCTATCTCCTCCTTATCTGCTGCTCCTTCTGTTAGCCTGTCAAGTGTGTGTCGTGTAAACATTTACATTTCAAATAATTAATCCACAAGTATTGAATATTAAATGGTCTTCTAGCACACAATATAGCATGGCAAGTGTTGTAAAGTGTCTAAAGCACTGTGAATGCGACCCTGTGTGTGTGTGTGCGTGCGTGTGGGCGTGTGTGTTGTAAAGTGCCACAACAATTAGAGAAAGTAGCTGGTTTTGTTGGGGCTTGGCGTGTCGGGTAAATATCTCGATGGGAGAGCCAAAGCAGAGCCACGACAAACATCTGATTAATTATGCAGGTTCAGCAATTACTTGACATTTGCATAATGCATTTTCTAATTAAGTTTCAAATTTCGGTATACGATATTCGGTATTCGCTATGCGGAATTTGGCACTTTCGTGCTGAGTCATGGCTGTTTGCTGTCTGCCTTCAATTATTTTAAGATCTTAACAAATGGTGTGATAGATGTGGGCGGAGCGAGTGGGTGGGCGTACATAAACTGTCTGGGCAAGAGGTTTAGAGATGCGGCGAGAAGTTTATAATTAGAAGGGTCAATCGATTGATGATGGCATAGCATAAAATCTTTTCAATTGATAGTCCAGATATCGATTGCATGAATAAAAGCTTTTACCTAAAGTCGATTGAGCTATAAATTAAGCACAAACTTTGTCCACCACATTTTCAATATTACGAAACTGTATACGCTGATTTCGATATCGATCAAATTTAACTTGTGCGTTATCGATAGTCAATATATCGATTTCTTTTAAAAAAGATTTTTATTTATAGTCAATTAAACCACATGCTATATTTAAAGCTAGGCAAGTTTATTGCCAATATCGAATAACCTTAATCGATGTTATCGACATCGCTAAAATTTAGTTTGTCCATTATCGATAGTCAAAATATCGATTTGGTTAAAACAAGTTTTTTATTTATAGTCTATTAAACCACATGCTATATTTAAAGCTAGGCAACCTAATTGCCAATATTGAATAACCTTAGTCGATGTTATCGATATCGATAAAATTTGCAATATTGACAAATTGAGTATATAACTCATGTCTTCAGCCTGAAGACCAATGGAAAAATCTATCATTAAGGTGTTTTACAAGCCAACATTTATCGATAGTTTCGATACCGATATTGTTGAAGCTATTAAAGCTGCTGTCAACATTTTGTCTAGTGAAAAAAGCCAGCTTATATAAGCTACACAGAACATATGCTGTAATCGATAGTTCTGTTATCGAAAATACCAATATACGCTATACAAACCACTTTCAGTGAGATTTATCGATAGTTTCAACAGTGATAAAATTAACACTGACATGGGAATATAACTGGCACCTTTACCTATGCAGTTCAATTGGACTGCAAGAGTTGCTAGAAAATTATCGCATGCGATATACATATCGCACCAGGTTGACACTCCTCTCAGAGTCGCTCCCCCTTCTCATTCTCAACAATTAAGCCGCAAATAATGGAAACTTAAGAGAGCAGCTAAACGCACACAGCCTCAGCTTGCCACACACAACACACTCACACACACACACACACACACACACACACACACACACACACACGCACACACACACGCACCGCACAACCGCACAACACTGCACTGTGAAGTGTTGGGTAAGTGCGGCGCTGGCAAAAGTGTTGTAAAGCGCAGTGAGGCGCAAGACTCATGCAACTGATTAAAAAACCCCCTTCAATGCCGACGCCTCGCAGCCAACGTCGACGTCGACGTCGACTTCTAAAACTGTCAAAGAGGATGCAGGACGCGCGAGCGCGCGCGTCTCGGCGCGATTTTATGATGAGCAAAACTTGTGAAGCGAAATTGCGAGCGGCGGCAAGAAATTAAAAGAGGATGCTGCTGCTGCTGCTGCTGCTCCATGCAGCAATACAAAGGAAAAGGCCAGGTGAAAGTGCAGAAGCAAAAAAAACAAAAAAAAAGGAAAAGGAAGCAGGATGCAAAAACGGCTGCGCGGGTAACCAGTGCATTTTGTCTTTTGTAATTAAACTTTTGCGCGACAATGCAGCGCGAACGCGAGAGCGAGCGGCGAAATGAATTTCTAAGAAGCCGCGATGCCAGCCACAGTCGACAGACAGCAGCGGCAGCAGCAGCGGCGAAGGTGCAAAGCTGACAATGCAACTGACGCTGACAGCGACGGTGTCGCGGCGGCGTCGCGGCGTATGCAAAAGTGCCACTCGAGCTGACAACAACAGCAGCAACAACAACAACAACAACAACAACAAGAACAAGAACAACAACGGGAGAAGCCAAGTGTCTCATTTTAGTTATGGAAAGAGCAACGTCTGGCAAGGCAGAGGCGGAGGCGGAGGCCGAGGCGACAGCCGCCTCCGGGCTGAGGCTGAGGACACACAGCTCAGCGAGTCGAAACAAAAGTGCAGGCAGGTCCAAGAAGTTGCCACAGCCGAGCTGTGGGAGCAGCAGATTTAGCAACAATTCAACAACAAAAGACAAGTGCGATGAGCAACGTTGCCTACGGGCTGCAAGTAAACTGTTGCAACTGCTGCATGCCGCTTCCTCCACGCTCTAATTGAAAGCGGGCACAACACAAAAACTAAGCGACGCAATTTGCACAGCCAAGAATTATGCACACCACACACACACACACACACCGAGACAAAGACAGCGTGCAAATGAAAAATGTGCTTCAAGAAAATGAGAGCTTGGCCAAGACGAGACAGAGAGATAGAGTAAAAGAGACTGACGAATGCCCTAAACAAGTTCGTTTGTTGCAGCAAATACAATATTTCATTTCACTAGTAAAGCATAATATTTGAATAATTTTTTGGTATTTTTTTTAGTATTTTTTGGTATTTTCTGGTATTTGCAGCATATCAATTACAAAAGCAGCGAAAAAATTGTGTTTACCTGCGGCCATGGCGAATGAAAATTTTTGTAGCATACTTTTAGGGGCGCATGAAAATGCATGCGAAATGCAAGAGAGACCCACAGTAAATAATTCAGCTAAAATCAGGTTGCAAGAAAAAAATTCAACAAAAATATGCTTATGCGAGAAAAAGTATTAAGTTATAGAAATAAAGTAGTTGGATTTCGCTGTGTAATTTTTGTATATTAAAAAGTTTGCAAAGAAAATAGAAATAATATGTAATTTTTTAGTGCAATACTTTGGCATTTTTAGCGTGGAACTTGCTTTAAGTTTTAGCTTAAAATTGTAAAATATTTATTTTTAAATTATACTGAGCATTTGCCGCAGCGCATATACCCCAGACAACCCGGCTGTGCGCTTCAAAGGCAACAATAACTGGGCAGCAAGGGTGAAATACACCTGGCAGTCGAGTGACGAACCAAAGCTGAAAACGTGCGAAATGCTAATAAAAAATGCAACACCACGTGGCGTTTAAAAAGTAGGGGGGGGGGGGGATTGCAAAAAAGACTTGGCAACTGAACCCAAAAGCAAGCGAACGAGCGAACGAGCGAGCGCTGCAGGCGATGTGGCGCAAGGTTAAACTTGGGTTAAGCTCAAGCAGGGCGCACTTCAATGGAGTTTCTTAGACCGAGTTAAATCTAATTTGCAGACAACTTTACGTTCGTCTTTGCTGGCTGCCTGCTGCCTGCTGCTTTCATTTCTCTTGTGGCATTAGCTTGCCGGGCACGCGCTTAAGAAATTATCCCTCCCTGAAAAAAGGTCAAAATTTCAATTGCCGCTGCAGTTATGAAAAATTCATAAAGGATAATGAGCGAGGCAGCGCGTGTCAACGTCGTCGCCAGGACGACCGAAAAGCAGTTCTCTCTCTCTCTCTCTCGCTCGAAAAAAAAGCTGGCAACGTTTTCACAAGCGAACGAGCAGCCAAATGCCATGCAGAAGGGCAGGCCAAAAGGCGCGTGTGCCGGACACGAAGTGAGGCAAAGAGTCGTAGGGATAACTGAGGCTGGACGCTAATTAAAATCCCGCCTGGTAACCATGACAGATAAGCGCCAGCTGCTGCAACGGAGTCAAAGGTGTTAGATAAGTGCCTGCAGTGAGCAGGCAGGCAGGGGGGGGGGGAGCAGGGCGTGTAGCGAGTCTCGCAGTCAGATTTGCTGCAGTTGACAGTCGCTGACTGCCAAGTGGGGCACACAAAGCAAAGACAAGCGACAAGCGACCCGCATAGCTGGCATTTTGACTTAAAGGTTCGCTCTGCTGCGCTACCGCTGCCTGGGGCTGCTTAGTTATTAGGTTAATAAAACAGTACAACAATGTGTAGCAACAACAGCAACAACAGCAACAACAGCCACACAGGCTCACCTAGTTTGTCAAAGCGCTGGCCGCGCACACGGGGCGTATGTGAAATATTTGTATATGCGGATTAACAAGCAACCGCCAAGAGAGCGGCAGAAAGAGAGACTGCCAAGTACTGTCCGTGTGTGTGGGTGTCTGCGAGTGTGTGTGTGTGTGGCAAGCGCATGTGACATTTTGAAGAGGCAACCACTTGCTATGCTGCAGAGCCGGATAAAGGTAACCAAGGCGCAGCGAGCTCGTAGTTACCTTCAGCTGCTGCAGCTGCTTCATCTTCTCTCTCTCTCTCTCTCTCCCTCCCTTCTCTCCTCCCTCTCGGCTGCCTTTTAGCACACTTTCTAAGCTGCGCTGCTAAATAGAGAGCAGAGCTCTTTTAATATTACGTGCAACTGTTTTTTGCAGCATTAATTCAATTAGTTGGCCAAGTTATGCAAGTCATAAGCAGCGCAGCTTATCCGCAGCTAAAAAGAGCTTGCGATTTTCTTTTGATGCCTTTTTAATGTCGCTTAAAGAGTTCCACTGCTTGTTTAGTTGTTGATGCTATAAGAAATTATAAATAAATGTAGCAGGTACTTGTACACACACAGCAAGCAAGATAAGTTGCAGCATTACGCAAATTTATTCTCAAAAAAAAATGAAAATATATTCAAAATAAACACAAATAGAAACATTGACAAGCAAGGAAAACTGCAGTTGGGTGTGCACGACTGTGAGATACCCTTTGCTCAGCATGAAGTGCGCTACATTTATTACTTTCTCAGTTTTCCACACAGTTATGTCTGTGTATGAGACATATCAGAAGGTTGTATCGTTATTACATTCGTTATGAATTAAATTTAACAATGTATTTATCAATTTGCAGAGACGCTGGGCGTGGCATCAAAAATTGAAAATTTTCTTATGAAGCAGACTAAGTCAAGAAATCTTCATGCCAAATTTGGTGTCTCTAGCTTCTATAATTACTGAGCTTTGCGTGTTCATACAAACAGAAAGACGGATAGACAGACGGATAGACAGACGGATAGACAGATAGACAAACAGAGAGATGGACAGACAGACGGACAGACAGACGGATAGACAGACGGATAGACAGACGGATAGACAGACGGATAGACAGACGGATAGACAGACGGATAGACAGACGGATAGACAGACGAATAAACAGGCGGACAGACAGACGGATAGACAGACGGATAGACAGACGAATAGACAGACGGATAGACAGACGGATAGTCAGACGGATAGACAGACGGATAGACAGACGGATAGACAGACGAATAGACAGACGAATAGACAGATGGACAGACAGACGGATAGACAGACGGATAGACTGAGGGATAGACAGACGGATAGACAGACGGTAAGACAGACTTACAGACTTACAGACAGACTTACAGACAGACTTACAGACAGACGGACAGACAGACGGACAAATACACAGAAAGACAGACAGACGGACATGCCCATTCATTGACTCGACTGGTGAACCTAAGCAAGAATATGTTTACTTTCTCTGGTCAACCACGCCTCCTTCTGCCTTGCACAAAGTGAATATACCCTTTCATTGAGCATTCGCAAGACTCAAAGAGTATCAAAAGCAACTAAAGTCTAAATAAACAAATACAAATATTATAAATATATTCAAGCAAACAAAGTTTCCGCCTTGGCTATAAAAATAACCTCGGCAAAGGCTTTGCCCAACTGCTGCTATGAAATTTAAATCGATTTTTTTTTTTATTTATAGCAAAATATTAAAGGGTAAAAGTTGTCAATACTTTCACTTGTCTAGTACTTAGGGTAGTAGTCCCTGCCGCTGCCGAAACGCTTTGCTGTCTCGGCAATGCCAACGTGTTGGTTCGAGCTTACACAGAGTCTCAATATCGCAGATGCCTTGGCACAATCCGCCCACGCTGAGAGCAGCTCGAATTGCACTTTAATCATGTTCAGCGGGCGAAATGCATCTAATTGATTCGCCTGGACTGGTCAGTGGGCTGCGTACGGCGTGGCATGCCACAAGCAGCAATAATAATCAGTGAGTAGCGCCATTGTGCAGGGCGCCAGTCGCTGTTGTCGCTGTTGTTGTTGTTGTCCCTTCTTCCTCCGCTTGACGCAATCAGCGAAGCGACAATGGAGTAGCACGTTGAGACTGACGACAAACGAAGTGGAGACAGCAACAGCAACAGCGAAACAAGAAAGGGATGGGGAGGGGAGGGTGCCTGAGTACGCTTGTAAATGATTCAACACCTACGGGGGCAACTCTGGCAATGGAGCAGATAAGATCCATGGCGCACTCGAAGGAGACACTCGCGCAAGACGCCAGCGACGCCAGCGACGATGACGACGACGACAGACATATCAATCAGTGTGCAAGGCACTTGCCACGCCCCCCCTACTGAGCTCTCTCTCTCTCTTTTTGCCGTCACTCGCTTGTGAGAAAAATGGCGCTGCATTATTTACATGGCGCGCCTGAAAGCATGCTTTAATTTATTTTAATTCACTTGCTCACACCCCCAACGCAGTCGCTGTCGCAGTCGCTGTCGCCGTCGCTGCTGCTCGTTGTCAGCGCACGACGAGTGATATGTAAATATGCAGTTACGTGCGTACATTGGCGTGCAATTACAGCAGACACGCCCCCCTGCCGCCCCCACCCCCCCGCCCCCCCGCTCTCTCTGAGCAAACAGAAGCGAAATTCTTTTGCTAATGCGAAACACATTCGCTGGCATTAATGCGACGCACAGTGGGCGCAAATTGGCGATATGCGGCAAACAGCAAAGGCAACGCTTTAGACGGCTTATTAGGCAGCTCACAAGGCAGACAGCAAGCGCGAGAGGGAGGGAGGCAGGTGGAAAGAGAGGGACAGACAGACAGAGAGACAGACAGAGGCAAGGCGCTCGCCTGCTGCTTGTTATGTGTAAGCAATCCGAGCACTCCAAGCACTAATTCCCATGTCAGCGTCAGGTGCGATGGCGTCTCATCTCGCTGCGCGCAGCGTCTGAGCTGTCCCCTGTCCCCCCTTCTGCCTCCACCCCTGCCCCTGCCCGTTGATTGACTTCCGTTTCTCTCGTTTTCGATGCCTTTAATCGATTTTACACCCAAAGGACATTTTTGTGTGTGATTGTGTGCGGTTTTTGGCTTCTCCTCTTTGCGCGCTCTTCCGCTCTCCACTCTCTGCCCCCCCTCTTGCTCTCTCTCTCTCTCTTTGTGTGCTTTTCCTTTGTCGTTCATTGCGTATTTTGATTTGTTTTCTTAGCAAATCTTTTTCTTTTTTTTTTTTGTATTTTGATTCTTGTGATTTCATGTCATGTAGCTGGTTTGCTTAAGCGACTTGGTAAATGGTGCCAAGGGAAAGAATACCCTGCAGTGGGGGGGGGTGGTTGGGGTCTATAGAGAGCAGGTAGGTTTTGTGTGGCAGCAAAGACGAAGCAGGCTAAGCAGAGGCAGCAAAGGTATTAGAAGAAGGAGAAAAGCAAGCTTGCTATGCTTTACAGGGTATACAGCAGTCGTGCTGCTTGGCTGAAACTACTTTAAACACACTTAGTTATTGTTATCGTAGCTTTTTTCTGCGGTCTGCTGCCTTGCGTGGCAGCGACTTCAATTAAATATGCGTATGATGTTTGTTTGCTTCCGCCTCCACTTGCTCTCCCTCTCCTCCTTCTCCTGCTTCTACTCCCTCTCTACTTCCTTCGTCTGCCTTCACGTGCCAGCGAAACTGCGCGACGTGCTCTGTGTATGCAACTGAAGTTCTCAAACTGAAACTGAAACTGAAACTGAAACCGTTGTCAGTCGCAGGCAGGCAGCGAGCGTCTTATAAATTTTGTAGCAACTTTCATATTTTTGGCTTTCTTTTTTCTTTCTTTCTTTCTTTTTGGCTAGTTGCAGCTGAAGTTGCCAAGCTGTTGTGGGGGCGGTGGGAGTGGCACATTGTCTCTTGGCTTAGCATGAATGTCACATGCGGCGACGTTTGCTATTTTGATTTTAGTGCGGCAACGCCCAAAAGCAGGCAACACACAAGAGTTGCCACTCAGCGGCACCTGTAAGGGGCAGGGTGTGTGTGTGTGTGTGTGTGTGTGTGTGAGGTTATAAATAATATTATGCTGAGTAGAAAAGCATTTCGAATTGCCTGCGCAGTTTGCATTGTCAGTGAGAAGTGTTTGAATGCAGTTGCCAGAGTGCATACCCTGCAGGCTCCTCAAAAGCGGGTATATTAGCTGCATAGCTAAAGTACATAAAGCACATATAAAATGTTATAGCTTATAGCTTCAAATAAAGCACAGTACAGCCTACTTTTCCATTGCATTTCTTTGGCTGCTTTCAAGCTAAATAAATGCCACATCAATGCACGTTTGATTAATTAAATTAAGACAATCAGGCGAGATAACCCCCCCTCTCTCTCTCTATCTCCCTCTAACATTTGCAGCATTATGTGGGCCACATTATAATTTGATGTGCCGTAACGAACTAAGCCAAACTTGCACGAATCTCAAATTGCATTCAAATCTCAACGCGTTGCTAAGTGCATTTTAGTTTGCTTTTTGACCACGCAGAGGGCACTGAGAAAAAAGGGGATGGGGGGGGGGCAGGGAGTTTATATGTTGCATCGATTTCTGTTTGGCTATAGAAAACATTTTGCACTCTTGGTTTGTTGTGGGTTTTGCTTTTGTGCAAGCCCAGACGAAGAGCTCAGCTCGACTCAGCTCACTTTCATGTTTAATTAAAAGATAACACACAAACACACACACACACACCCTGTCGGGTGTTGTATATGATTTGGCATGTCAAGTCTTTAAAACACTTGCAGCCCCGCCTCCCTGCCCCCTACTCCCTTCTTATCACATGATTCCGTTTCGATTCGCTGCGTTTCGTTGCTCTGGCAAAATTTATGCATTTAAGTTAAAGCAAATTTTACGTGTGTTTAGTTTTGCAGCTGCTAAGCTGAGGCACACACACAGTCACACACACACACACACACACACACACATATACATGGACTGTGTCTGTCTGTGTGTGGGCTGTGCAAGCTAGTGGAAAATATTTCACTGCTTGAGCTGTGAAAACTTTTTGCAGTGTCAAAGTGTGTGTGTGTGTGTCGAGTGTGTGTGTGTGTTTGTTTGTGTGTATTTGTGTTTGTGTTTGCCGATTGCAGCTAACAGATTGCAGATTCGCTTGCAGGATTTGTGCCACATTCAACTTATCGCCGCATAATTGAAAGCTTTAAAATTGATGGTTCAACTTTTCTGGCTATTTAGCATATCAGTGCGTGGCGATCGTAAAACCTAAACGAAAGTATATATACCTCTCACTCACTCTCTCCCACTCTTACACTCTCCCCCTCTCTCTTTGCTTCATTTACTTTGTATTTTATTGCACGGCGAATTTAGCGCCATCAATTAATGCGAATGCCATAAAAGTTTTATTAAGTGATTGACTGTCCGCAGACCCAGAAACCGACCGACTGACCAAAAGTTGAGTGACCCCTCCCCCCTGCCCCCTACCCCTGGCTCAGTGAGACCCCAACAACCTCGTCGTCATCGTCATCGTCGTCTCGCACTGTTGAAATATTTAAAGCGGCTTAAATAAATTGTGGTTTGTTTCTGGTTACACGGTATTGCCGCCGCTGCTCCCTGCGGAGAAAATCAATAGAGCTGGCCCCCAATAGGCTGTGGCCAAAGAGTGAGCGGGAGAGGGAGAGAGTGAAAGAAAAAGGCGAACGGTCGAGTCGACTCGAATTTGGCATAATCACACATAAAACTCTCTCGTTAGGCGCATTAAATTACAAATTCCATTAAAATGAAATTATTAAGGCACAGCGAGAGGGAGAGAGAGAGAGGGAGAGTATGCGCTAATTAATTTACTTGCTACGCAATTAATAAATCCGAATGAGCAGCAGCTACAGCTACACATTAGTCAAGCACGCCAGACTAGTCGAGTGCCCTACACAAGTCGCCATTTTCGATACTTCAGCGATGCGATGTGGAGTGAAGTGCGCAAAGTACTGCGAAAGCTAAGCTAATTGAGAGAAGGTTGTGCGAATAGAAAGAGAAAGGGCAAGGCAGAGGGGAATAGAATATAGAAAAAAAAACCCACTCATAATTAATACGCTCATAATTAGCATGGAGCAAATTTGGGGTTGGAAATTGCTAAGTAGCGAGCAAGAAAATATTTTGAAAAACATTTGAAAAGGTTTCGAGTATTTTAAGCATGTCAAATTATGCGTAGATTTTCATTTTATTATTTTGAAAATGTTACTTAAGAATTTTCGTTAATAAAGACATAAGCACAGCAACTTCAAATAATTTTTACAATTAATTTAGTTAGATCTTCAAAGATACCATAACAGCAACTTAGCTCAGCTTATTTTGAACCGGTTCTCAAACAAATAAAAAAACCAACTTTGAATTAGCTTTAGCTAAGAATTAACAATTTTATTTCTTCAACTAAGCTTTTTATGTTACCAAACCGCGCAAAAACTCTAGGGTTTGGCTTTGAACCACATTTGAACCGGTTCAAGCACCAACAGTGTGACACATTTTAGGTATTCCACTCAGTTCTGAAACGGCTCTACAGGCTCTTGATTAGATTTATAGTCTATGTATACTTTCTGAACCGGTTCAAATATTAAACCGGTTCAGCTAAGTCACAAATAATTTTTAAAACTTACCACTTTCAGCCTACAAACCACTTTAAAACTGTTTATCATAGACATTACTCTAAATTTTCAGCCTATGAACCAGTTCCGAACCGGTTCAAAGGCCTAAATTGTATCAAATTTGAAGCAATCTACCTATAAATCGGTGCACTCTAGTGCAAATAATTTGCATAGACTTAATACAGCGCTCCAAGCAAAGGAACCACTTTTGAAACCACTTGACAAAAGCAACTCCAAACCACTCCGAACCACTCCGAACCACTTTGGCTGCAGTTTAGCTAGCGCAGTGCCCATCAAGCATGCACAGCTTGCGCAATCTGAACTCGTTTCAAAACACTTGACAAGTCCAAAAAATTGCTATATTACCTGCGAACCGGTTCGCTCACTCCGAAAAAAAACATAAATTGTGGCATAAAAAGATTACGTTAAGTACTTCGTACACCTCCATTTTGTGGCCAAGCACATTTATTTATCAGCCTCCGGGCTACACTTTTTATGGCCCCAATCGAGTTAGAGAACATGTCGCAAAACCCTTTCACGCGCCACGCATGCCTTGCTTAGTGCGTAATGAATAACTGCTACCCCTTTGCCACTCATCTGACCTGCGAGTCCTTATGAATAATAAAGCAAATAATCTGTCAGCGTCGCAGAGCTGCGAACCAAGCCAAACTGAACCGAACCGAACCGAAAGTGTACCAAAGCCGTACCAGGAAATGGTAACCAGGCAAGCAGCGGGCAGCAAACGCAGAACAAACGACTCAATTTCAGTCCGACTCTCAGTTGGACTGCCATGGCGTGTGTAGTAGCAGTAGTAGGGGGAGGTAGGGAGTGTACAGGGTGTAGGGGGTGTAGGGGGTTTGGCTGTGCTAATAACACAAAATCGGATTTGAGCGTTGACCAGTTGACGCTGCGTGTGATAAAAACAACAACACGCAGTTTGCGGTTTGCGTTACGTAGCCAGTGCCAACTCCCTGCGTCTCCCTCTCACTCTTTGCGTGGGCACACGCTGCGTATGCGTAACGTGCGTTTTAATGAAATATTGAATTTTATTGCCTGCGTGCCTGTCAACAACTTGCCTGCCTGCGACTGCTGTCCACCACCACGTCGACGTCGACGTGGACGTTCACATTCACATTCACATCCAATCCCGCTTCGCAACTTGTCACTGCCTCGAGGGCAAAGGGCGTCGCCGCCACCGCCGCCGACGACTGGCGTCTCTTTTAATTTGATTTTCAGACAGTTCCCACTCCCTGGAATGACCCCCCGCCCTGCTGCTATGCCGGCAGCTACCTCACGCATTTTAACGCTTTTTATTTGCTATGCAAAAGTTCAAGTGTATTATTACCAAAAAAAAGAGGAAGCCGAGAGAGGAAAGAGGGAGGAAGGTAAGGGGGAGAGAGCAGAAAAGTTGGTTTATATTCGGGTAAGGTCTGTTTTGTTGTTGCTGTCGCTGCCTCTGCTAATAAAAGCAATTTATGAAGCCCAAAGCGCGGAAATGAATTGTTAACAAATTTTGCGGCGTTGAAGTGCCAAGTGCGCGTGGGAGGAGGGGCAGAGGTCAAGGGGCAAGGGACAGACACGCCGGTGCTGCTGCTGCTGCTGCCGCCGCTGCTGCTACTCAAGCGACGATGATGAGTGGCATCGAGTGGACGACATGTCTTGTTTATAGTCACGCAGAGGCGGCTGGCCACGCCCCCCATCCACGACTCGCTGGCATTGTGTGAAATTTCCCAAAGCGCGCATAAAACGCAACACAAAATAAGCAGGGAAGCAGAGAGAGGAGGGGTGGAAGTGGGAGTGAAGTGCAATGCAAAAAGCTTTAAATACTGCAACGATATTTGAGCAAAGTTCCTCAAAGGGAACTCGGCTCAAGCCTCAACTTATTTAGTAACAAGAAAGAAAGGCTTCCTTTCGGCACGCCAAAGGTTTCAGAGCCTTGACTTGGTATGGACATACTTAGGCATAGATTGAAAAAGTTTCTTAAGTATATCTTAAAAATTTACAAAAATCGCCCGATAGATAATATGGCAGCTATATGATATATCAGTCCTATCCGGCTCGTTCCGACTTATTTACAGCATGCAGCAATAAGAAACATGTATACCAAGTTTCATTAAGATATCTCTAAAACTGAGAGACTTCTTAGCGTCGCAACAGACAGACGGACAGAAAAACGGCCGAACAGACGGACACGGCCAGTTCGACTTCCCTATCGATGCTGTTTAAGAAATATATATAATTTATAGGCCCAAAATTTATATACCCTCTGCAAGGCTATAAAAAGTAGCCCAGCTAAAGCTGCTTATCTAATTTGAATATTACCAAGTCGCAAATAATATGTTAATCCATTTGCTTTGCTCAAAGTTCTAGGGATTTTTTGCTTGATTATTTTATGAATCCGCATGAATTTTGAATACACTTGGCCAACAATTCAAATTGCATCTGTGATCTTTTTTTTTTTTTCTTTTTAAATGCCTCAAGGCATTCAACATAAATCAAGTGCCGGAAGATGAAATATGTGCCCCATCCCTCAATGCCCTCAGTGCCCTCTCTCTCTCAATTCTTTAAGTACATTTGATGGCACAGCTTGGGCTTTAAGTAGGCCAAAATACTCGTTTGTTTGTTAGCTAAAAAGATTGCAGAGCGTAAGAGACGGAAGGAGATATTTGTCAATTTGATTTCTCAAATTAAAGTGCAATTTATTGTGAATTGATTGAATTAAATATTGTGAATGGCATGGCAAAATTTATGCACTTTCAGTTTGATTTTTGGTTTATGATTTCAGACTCGATAAATTGATTTGAATGCAACTTAAATGCGAAGTTGATGTAGTTCAACTGAGCTCAGTTTGAGTGTTGTGTCTGTATGTGTGTGTGTGGAAGTTGGTAAGTAAGTATACTAATCCATTCATTTATAACTACAATTGAATCTTAAATATTGACGCCATTTTTTTTTTTGCCGTTTTATTTTTCTATCGGCCCAGAGATTAATAACCACTTTGGCTAATTGCTTTGGCTTTAAATGGATTACAAAACAAATTTTATTATTGATTTATTTGTATTAAACAATGGAAGCAAATAAAGAAGGCTACAGTACGCTGCACTTTACTGTTTAATACCCTGTATGTATGTTGCAGAAAGAGGCTTATTTGCATTATTTGCCACAATTTGCATCAGCAATTGTTTTGGAATACATTTTTATACTCGTTTTGAATTGCTTAAAACAATTCAGGGCAAAAAATTATATTTTTAATTTTAAAAAAATTTTTGAAAATTTTTTAGGTATAAAAAAATATTTTTTTTTTAATTTTTAATTTTTTTAAATTAAATTTTCAATTAAACTTGACGTGAAATCATATTTATAATGATTTACCAAATTAAAAGGTATTCATTTTTGCCTAGGTTATGACGATGTGAAGTCTTGGTAGAGTTGCCAAATTTAGAAAATGGATATTACAGTTGAATGTGCCCAGCTGGCAGATACCCTACGCTTTACTTTGTTAAACCAATGAAAATATTTTTACAAACTTTTTTTAATCTTTTTAAAACCATATCAAGTTTTTAGTCCTAACATCATGTCATCGATACAACTTCTAACCTCACTTTCGTTTTACAAAATTTAGTTTTAACAGGCTTAGTTATCTTATACGCCTCATAAATAATACAAACTATTTTAATTTAATTTTTGAAAATTTTTCAGCAAGCTGTAGCTAAGAATAGCCCGAAGTAAGTAAAACTATGCAAGAGCATAAGCTGCAAAAAAAATTGGTTTGAAGTTTAATTAACTCAACCTGACCAATAGGCATATAAACAGACAGAGATTTACAGCAGATTCTTTTTGCACTTTCATAAAATTCTGTTGATAAATCAAAATGAAATCGAGCTTAAGTCAATATGGCATAAAAAAGCAATGATGCCAGCCGTCAGGGCAGATGCTCTGCCAGCTTGTAGTAGTTGTTGTAGCAGTAGTTGTATTTGTACTTGCTGTTGTTGTTGTTGTTGTTGTAATCGCAGCTGCTGCTGCTGCTGCTGTTTAATTGCGAGATAAAACTTACCGATAATAAGCAGCTTTATGGTCGCCATGTTTGCCAAGCCACCCCTCGCTGCAGTTGTTGTTGTTGCTGGTTTGCTGTTTCTTCTGGTTGTTATTATTATTATTATTTTTTTTTTTTATACTCTATAGCAATTAATTATGCCCGCTGTTGTTGTTATTGTTGTTGTTGTTGTTGCGGTTGTTGTTTGTTTGCAGCTCGTTTTTGGCTTGTTGTTGTTTATAATGGTTCGCAGTTTGCAGCTGCGGGCACTTTTTCAATTGATGTTTACGCAATAAATACGCACACACACACACACACACACATGCGCTACGCCTTATGCATGCACATGCATGTATTGTAGTTGATTAATCCGACAGTTTGACAAGCACTGCCAAATGGCATTTTAATGTTCAAGCAAAATCAATTTCGTTTTGCACTGTTTGTATTCACTCGTTATTCACTTGCAAAAAAAATTCTTCAAATATTTTCAGTTTTCTCTTGCGATTTTTTCGTATTTTTTTCGGTATTTTTCGGGGGTATTTTTCGAGAGCGTTTGCTGTAATTGATAATTTCAATTAAATTGATTAAAGCTTGCAACACACACACACACACACACACACAGACAAAATGCTGCCCCCACGCATGAATATTTAAAGCAGACAATTTCCAGTTTTCGGTAGCTGGCAAAAGGTGTGCGAGCAGGACAGCGCTAGGGCGTTGAATAGAGTTGGCAATACGCGCCTAGACATAAAATTAACATATTTTGTTAATAATCATAATTTCTGCCTCTACGCACGTGTGAGTGTGCAAATGAGCATGTGTGTGTGTGTGGCAGTAACTACACGTGCATGTGTGTGTGGGTGTATCTTCTGTCTGTGTGTGTGAAGCCATCTTGAGTGCGTCGGACTCGCAGTGCCGACACATGTAAACTGCCTGCCTAATGTCTTATTCATGTTTACAGGCTTGTACCCTGTTGCCGGCTGACCTCCCCACGCCCCGCCCCTCTCCTCTACCTCTCCTCTCACATGACCTAGGCGCTGTGGCAGCTCTAAACTTGTTTGCGTGCTGTGAACTTATTAGCAGCAGCAACAGTGGCAAACAAAAATGTAGCCAGGCTCCAACAATGGCGCAGCAATTGAAAGAGAAACAAAATAAAAAAAAAAAAAAAACCGATATGAAACGAAATCGCAACTGCGGGGGATTATTTATATTATTCATATTATTTGATAAACAAAAATATGCAATAAAATGTGTGTGTGCAAATGTGTCAAAAATGCGCGCAGTTAATTGTGCGAGAAATCAATGATTTATGACAATTCAGAAATATTTCATGAATTTTTCGAGTGCATTTGTTGTTCGTTTTTTTTTTTTTTGAGAATGCGAAAAAGAAAAGAGCATTAACAACTGTTGTAAAAATGCATAATTAATAGTTGCGCGTTGAGAGCCATTGAAATTCAATATTGCAATAATTTCAGTTGCCGAAAGTTTTTTGCCTAACATTTTTTGTTGCATACTTTTCGGCTGCTGCTTTTAAAAAGCGCAGGAGCACCTGCTTGTTTGCACTGAGGCTTAATAAACTTTAATTTAGGCACTAGAATTTAAAAACCTTAAAAAAAATTATGAGGAAATTTTAAAAAATTTTTTATAAATTTAGATTTTCAATACTGGTAAATTAGTCATTGAAATTCAATATTGTCATTATTTCAGTAGCTGCATAATTTTTCCTTTGGAATTTTTTGTTGCATACTTTTCGGCTACCGCTTTTAAAAGGCGCAGGAGAACCTGCTTGTTTAGACTGAGGCTTAATAAACTTTAATTTAGGCACTAAAATTTAAAAAATTAAAAAAAATTATTAGGAAATTTTAAAAAGTATTTTATGAGTTTAGATTTTATCCTAATACAAGTAAATTAGTCATTGAAATTCAATATTGTCATTATTTCAGTAGCTGCATAATTTTTCCTTTGGAATTTTTTGTTGCATACTTTTCGGCTGCTACATTTAAAAAACCCAGGAGCACCTGATTGTTTGCACTGAGGCTTAATAAACTTTAATGTAGGCACTAAAATTTAAAAAATTTAAAAAAATTAACAAGAAATTTAAAAAAAAAATTTTATGAGTTTAGATATCCTAATACAAGTAAATTAGTTATCAATATTATTTACAATTTTTTTGATTTTTGTGTGATATTTTGGGTAAAAAAAAAAAAAAAAAAAATTTAAATTTTTAAGTATAGTTTGAAATTCAAATTGTATTTTCGTAGATATTTCTCCATTGGAATTTTTTGTTGCATACTTTTCGGCGGCTGCTTTTAAAAAGCGCAGGTGCTCAGTTGTTTGAACTGAGACTTGATATTCTTTACTTTAGGCACTAAAAAAATTCTAAAAAATATTATTAGGAAATTTTAAAAAATATTTTATAAATTTAGATATCCTTATACAGGTAAATTAGTTATTGAAATTCAATATTGTCATTATTTCAGTTGCAGCAAAATTTGTCCTTTGGAATTTTTTATTTAAAAACCCAGCAGCTCATTTGCTTGGGCTGAGCCTGGATACACTTTAATTGAGGCACTAAAATATTTAAAAAAAATTTGTCAAAAAATCTTAAAAAAAATTCTTTAAGCAATTTAGAGTTGCCAACGCACGGAAACTAGCAATTTATTTAAAAAAGTTGAATGCGCAAATCGATAAAAATAGTTTTCACTTTTAAAGAGCTTTCTCCAAATTATATTTTTGCGCACAGAAATTGTTCTTCTTTCCCCCCACAATTTTTTTTTGCAATTATGCAAAAGTTTTGCAAAATTAATGCGGAATTAAGTAAAAAGTTTTCTCATCTGTTTGCGATTTAACTGTTTTTGCAGAAGAATTTTGTCGCTCGTCGCTTAATTGCAAACTTTTTGGGCTAAACTTGCAGAGGCTGCGCGCGCCAAAAAGCAGGGCACAAAATGCGAAAAAAAGACAAGAATAGAAGGAGAAGCAGAGCAAAGCATAAAAAACCTGCGCTATGGCCACATAATGTGCCATAAGAAGCAGCGAAATCAGCTGTCATGGCAGAGAAATAAAAATGAATTTATTTGCCTGAGCCACTGTTGCTGCCAAGGACAACAAGTTGGCCGGGACGAACACACACACAAAACACACCGAGCACATAAAAAAAATAAGCAGAAGAAAAATAAAATCCAAGGAAATTATAAGAATTTGACAGATGAGCCAAGGAAACAAGCGAAGGGAGCTGCAGCTGAAGAAGACAACGAAACTGAAGCTGGCACTGCGCCCAGGTAAAAGTGGAGCACAAGTTTTTGGGGGGGCGAGGCTTAAATTGCGCTGAAATTTGTAGCCGCTGCCACAGCCAGTGTCACTGCTGCTGCTGCTGCAGTTGGCCCACTTTTTGTTGCAACTATTGTGTGCGTCGAGTTGTTGTAATTGTATGTTTTGGGTCCCGGCATGAATATGCATGCGGCATGTCGACGACAAGGTCGACAGGCGACAGTTTCTGGCAACAGTTGCACTTGAGTGCAGCTGCCTCAACCTCTCCCCCTATCCCTGCAAGCTGTGTCCATTTGTCACCAAGCGCTATTTGCATAATTACAACGCACATGAGACGCAGCTGCTGCTGTGTAGGACGCCTGAAAGTAGGCAACGCTATTCATTAGCCTGCACAAAACGCGCGCTCTCGATTCGCCCCAACTTGCCACGACACTTGCCACGCTACAACTCGCGCGCGACTTGAGAACGCTTTGGAATATCAACGCGGAACGTTCCGCTGCTACTGCTTGGCTTCGCTTTGCTCCGCCTGTTGCCACCGACTGCTTCTTACCAACTAACACAAAATTGTGTTTTATTGTAGCTTAAGAATGAAACGAATCGCACGAGCAGCGCCACACACGTTCGGCTCAGCTCGCTTCGAGCACGAACGCAAAGCCGAGCTGCAACGAGGCGAGATGCGATGACACGAGCCAAGTCGAACGGCTGCGGCGACGGCGCAGTGTGAGCACAAAGAGAGACACGAAGGCTTAGCAACATTTCGCTCTCTCATTCGCTCGCTCAAATGTTGCTAAGCTTCGCCTAGTTGTTGTGCTAGGTCGTCTCTGTAGCCCGATCCTTTTTGGTTCGCGAAGACGCCGAGCTGCAACGAAGCGAGTTGCGACAACACGAGCCAAGACGAGCGACTGCGGCGACGGCGCAGTGTGAGCGCAAAGAGAGACACGAAGGCTTGGCAACATTTCGCTCTCTCTTACTCTCTCACTTGCTCGCTGAAATGTTGCCAAGCTGCGCCTAGTTGTTGTGCTAGGTCGTCAGTGACGGGCAACCTGTCGCAGCGCGTAAATGAGTTCGTGCGTTTCCCAATCACGCAAAAATGAGTGCGAAACTCACTCGGGTGTTAGCCGAGTGTGCAAAAAAAGAGAGCAGAATTCATAAAAGAGAGCGTAACGACGCGTCGCGACGGCCGTTTGCGCGTCTGCTTGAACGACTCAGTCGATGATCAGACTTCACAGCGGCAAGGCTGCTATGCGGATGGCCAAAAAATGCACTGAAAAAATGTTTTTCAATTAATTTTAAATATTATTATTATTTTATATTATTATTATCTCTTTTTTAAATTTAAGTACAAACAAGTAAGGAAAGCTACAGTCGAGCACAGCCGACCGTAAGATACCATACGCCCAGTTTCCAAAGAAATTATCACACTTTTATTTCCCCTGCAAAAGTTCATATGCCACCTATTGTTAAAATTAGATCTATCTTTGAATAGCGCCATCTGCATGTGAAAACGTCATAGCAATCAACTTTACACACGCTACGGCTGAATCGAAGCAACGCGACGATGACGTCACGATATGATGCAAAGTCGCAAGCAGCGGAACTACAGAAAACGTTTAATTGAATAAATTTTGTGTTTATAATCCGATCGGCTTGAAATTTGAAATATATATGCATATAGTATATATCTAACATGTGTGTTAAAGTCAAAAAGTTGAAACTTTAATGCTTTCGTCACCAAGCTAACTCAATTTTTAGAGGCGGTGGGCGTGGCACCTCAAATTTGAAATAAACTCCAGGAGCTTGTGATGTTTATACACCATCATGCCAAATTTGGTGTCTATAGCTTTTATAATAGCTGAGATCTAGACGTTCAAACGGACAGACGGACATACGGACAGACGGACATGGCTCAATCGACTCGGCTAGTGATACTGAGGAGGAATATATACAATTTGTGGGGTCTGCCACGCCTCCTTCTGGCTGTTACATACATTTGCACAAACTTAGTATACCCTTCTTTGACCATGTTCGAATGGTATAAAAATAATAGACATTGCCTCATATATTGCAAACATTTTTTAGACAAAATATTAAAATGCTATAAATGTTGAGCTCCCAAGTTTTTTTTCAGTGCATTGCTTCGCAACTTCGTTTTTCGTGTGCGTGGTGTCCGCCACTGTCTAGAGTCTAGCCTGATCCTTTTTGGCTCGCGAAGACGCTTCGTGCTTGAGCCGAGCTTCGCGCTTAAGAGCGCAGCGTCTGTTCCATTGCCACAGCGTGCCGCTCTCCGTTCGCAACATGTTGCTAGGCCGCGGCTTGGCAACACAGCGTGCAACAGTTGTGCACAGCTGAGTGCTGCGACACACGACACACGACACACTTACGCCAATTGCCACTTAACTAAAATGCTGCACATATTCCGAAAAATTTCGGTTGCAACAAGGAGTTTGCCACAACTGCCACAATTTACGTAGCAGACCTCGGCTTGGCTTGGCTTGGCTGGGCTTGGCTGGGCTTGGCTTGAGCCTGGCTCGCACGCTCGCTTGCTGCGCAATCAGCCAAAGTGGCCAGAAGATCCGGGCTCAAACCCAAACGCAAACCCTGCAGGGTTAACTCATCAGCTAAGCTGTGTGTGTGGTGTGTGACTCACATGTGCATTAAGCTGCCCTTACTTTGCCCCCCTCCTCCTCCCCTTCCCGGCCTTTTACTGTCCACAATCGTTTTTAGAATATGCACATAAAAAATATTTGCAAACTGTGCGGCAACTTTGCACTGGCAACACCTCAGTAAGCACGCACTAACACCCTCACACACACACACACACACACACACACACTCACTAGCACTCACTTTTACTCCCACACTCACAGATAGAGCTACAAATGCACATTCATATTCGCATTCGAAAAAGTTGTTAAAAAGTCCAAATAAATTTGTTTTTGTCGTGCTGAGTTGGGCTGGGGCAAGGTATTTCAGGCAGGGTGGGCAGGGGCTGATGTTGCCACTCGAGTCTTTTGACATAAATTTATGCGTTTTGTGTGCTACAACAACAACAACAACAACAACAACAGCCCGGTTATAGATCAGGTCATGGATTGCTCTAGCTGCGGGTGCGCCAAGTGCTGAGCAGGTGCGGAGGAGGGGGCAGAGTCAAAGGGAAGCCGATTGCCAGTGACAAACTAAAGTGTATTTTGAAATTGAGTTGTCATAAAAACAGGCAGCAGCAGGTTATGTTGAAGATGGGTACAGTGAGCACTGCGTAAAGAGGACAGAGTAACTAATTTTGGATGTGCAAAAATTCGATACAGCAATTTGTAAATACCTAAATATATTAAGGAGCCCAAAATATTTAAAAACTTTTTTATTAAAAAAAAAACAATCAAATATTTATAAAAAAAAAAATATTTATATATGTATTTATATATATTCATATATTATAAATAAATAAATAAATTATAAATATATTCATTTCTTATAAATACATTTTTTAATAGTTCAGACTACAAAAAATTTTTTTTTAAAACGGGCTAAATTGTTGAAAAAATTATTTGCAACTTAAAAAATTTTTCAAATTACCAAACATTTTTTTAAAAATCTTAAAATAATTCCCAAAATATGCGCTGTAAATATTTTAACAATTTTAGACCATAAAAACCCTAAAAATTAAACGGAAAACACAAAAACCTGAACTTACCTTTAACTCTCTCTGCCAAGCCCTTAAAAGTATGCAATGAAAATAAGCGCAGACAAATCAAAGTCAAGTTTAGATCAAAACTAACGCTGCGCACTAAGAATATATCTCACAGAGTCCATAGACAACTCAGCTACAATAATAAAGCAAATGCCTGCAATAATTATGCAGTTAGTTCGTACTTCGCGCAGTTTTGCCACTCAAAAGCAGTTTTGAAATTGAAAATTCCATTGAAATTTCCACTCACTGTTTGCCGCTGAGGTATGCGCACTGTAGTTGGCCCCTTTCCCTTCCCTGATTCGCTCTTGGCTAAGGAAAGTCAGTTCACAGCGCAAAGCATAAACTGACGACACGACTTTGGCCACTTGAGGCTGCAGATACTTTCACTGCGCCCCCAACCCACACTGCCAGCGCTGCCAGCGGACTACTCAGACTCCTTTGCTTGGACTCCTCAGACTTTCAGAAGCGACAGACACTTGGCATTACAACTAGTCATAAAATACGGCGAGCTAAAAGCCAAGCCAAGCCAAGCCAGTCAGGGTTGAGCATGGAAACTTTTTTCGATTTAAATAAAAAGGGTGCCCAAAAGAGGGGAAGGGGCAGGGAGTGAGAAATATAACGGCAGGCAGTTTGAACTTTGATGACGACGACAAGCACGAGAAGGAGAGAGTGAGGGAGAGTGAGGCAGAGTGAGGCAGAGCCGTAAAACAAGCAGCACAACAAATACAACCTGTCCGGCACTTTTTGGACTGCTTCAACTTGCAACATGCGGGAAATAAAAAGTAGCAAGGCAAGTCGTAACATTCGCATAGGCTGTCAACGCGAAAGATGTAAATAATATTTTGTTGCTACTTTTTGTTTTGTTTTTTTTTTGTTTTTTTTTACATTTTCTTTTGTTTTTTATACCCCCTTCTTTTTGCCAATGAAAGCGACAGACGACGACGGCGACGACGGTTTAAACAGTTTTTAATTAATTTGCACAAGCGCCATGCAGGCTGACAGCAGCTGCTTGCTATGGGGAAAGGGGCAGCCAAATGAAGGGATGAAATTAAAATTGTAGGGGGGCTGCAACTGCAACAATTTCAGTTAATCAAATGACATGCAACACGCACACACACACACACACACGCCAGCCAACTGATGTGCAGGGCGTGGCTGGCGCACACATAAATCAGTGTGCTACCTTCCCCTTCCCCATTCCCTTCCCCTCCTACCACGCCAATTCACTTAATTGCTTAAACAAAATGCTGCGCACTATTGAGCAATTATGCAGCGAGAGACGCCCCTACCTCCCCACACACTCCCTCGACGCCTCCTCCGAAAGTATGCAAAACTTTATGCCAGCAAATTAAGAGCCGCCAAAATATCTTAATATATTCAACGATTTTCGACGGACGTCTTCGTCGTCAGCTTTTTGGGCCTCCTGTTTTCCGTATAATTTATGCGCGTTTTAATTTCATTTGCTGCCTAACAAAAACGGCCACGCCCCCTTTTGCCTTAAGAAAATATGTTATTTTGACACCTTCAAGGTTGCCCTGCTCCCTGCTCCCAGCCCCGCCCATAACTCTCTGCTCTGACGCGCCCTCAAAAAATATGTAGCAGCAAATTGCCCTCAAGGCCAGCGAGCAGGAATCAATATGCCAGCAGATTGTTCTACACTTGTGCGAAAGGATATTAACAGATTTCCAACAGGGTTGGGTTCAATAGCAACAACGCCAGAGAGGGAGGCGTCAATAAATCAAAGTGTTCTACATTCATTTGCCAGAGACTACTGTGTGCGCGGGCTCATTAAAAGAGGAGGCTTATTTATTGCTTCACTTGCACTGTTTGGGGTTTTAATGGGGATAAAATGCAGAAAGATGATGAGAAAACACAATTTTTTTTATATTTTTTTCTTAAATATTTAATATAACATAAATAAAATTGATTTTCAAAGTTGCATATTACTTAAAAAATCTTTAACATTTTTTTATTGAAGAAAAATATTATATTTTTATTTTAAATTTAAATATGTATATGGAACTATTACTTGTTATATTTAAATTAAATTTATTAATATTATTATTAATTATTTTGTTATTTATAGTTTTTACATAATTTACTTACTAAATAATTTGTGTTTATCTTTAAATTTAAGTTTTTTCATTTATTAAAAATTAATTACTATTTTTTATTCTATATTACTAATCAAAGATAATTTTAATTTAAAAAAAAAATATTTTTTGAGCCAATTTATTTTTTTCTTTTTACACCTTAAATTTAGTTTATTTTATTTATTTTATTTTATTTATGTTTGACATTTTTATTTTAGTTTTTTTAATCTTAAAAAATGATTTTACATATTTTCCTTTATTTTTTTCATTGCTTATAATTATTTAAATTTACCTATAATAATTGAAAAATTCTTTAAATAATTTTGAAATAATTTCTGTAAATATTATAAGTAATTTCTTTTTTTTTTAGGGTATTCCAAAATTCGTTGCGCTGATTAAAGCATTTCCCACTCTTGTTTTACTGAACACTTAATCCATTTTGCATAACTTTTGCTGCCGCTCATCGGCAGTTACGTTCCTCGTTCCCCCTGCTACCTGTTCCCCTTCCCGTTCCTCTTCCCCTTGCCTTTCCCATTCTGCCTTGCCACGACTTGTGCCTGCTGCCGCTTCTTGTTTTTGTTCTGTTTTGTTTGCCGCATTTCAAAATTCACAATTCAAAACGTGTTAATTAGGCGCAGGATGTGGGCGTGGCTGGTAGTTTATACATTTATCGCAAAAAGGAGAGGGAGGTGGCAAGGGCGGGTAGGGGGTGCCTCAAATGTGTTAATGACTTGCCAGGCCGGGCGAGGCCTCACTCGGAAAAGCCGCTTACCTTTCTTCAATTTCCGCGCTGGGGCTGACGCTGAGGCTGGAGCTGCCTTTAGGCATTTTCCGAGGGGTGTCAATAAAATTAGCATTTTCTTTTCTTTGCCTTTTGTTTTGTTTGGCTTGTCGCACAAATTAAAGATAAGGCAAATGAGAGGGTGGCACGGGCGGCGGCGGCGGCGGGGGGCGTGGCACATTACGCAACTAAATATTCATGCGACTTGCGCGGAAACTTTGACGCGGCTTGGCACATACGCAATGCCAATGCTTCCCGGGGGGTGAAGCTAGCAAGGGGAGAGGGGGGATGAGGGGGGTGAGGAATATGTGTGGCAGCCATAACTATCAAATTACGTTTCGACATGTGTGGCAGCTCGTAAAAAGCAATGTGCCACAGCGCCGAAACAGCTGGCATAAAGCAACTAAAGCCAAAAGCGAAACGAGGCGCGGCTTAAATATTTTATTGTAATTAAGCCGCGAATCTCTCCCCAAGCGATGGCTTAAAATCACAGCCAGATGTTGTCGCAAGCGCGGGAAGAGAGAGGGTGGGGGTGGTATGTTTCCCCCGCACGGTAGGCAGCAAAGAGTTGCGCTTTGTTGCGCTGCACTGATTTATGGCCGCAAGTTTTGTAGTCTCAACTTTGCGGACAACTTCGACTCGCTGGCTGAGATTCTCTCTGGCCGGGGCAGTTAACATTTGGCTTACTGCACTTCTTAACACTTTGTTGCCGTTAATAATGCAACAGCAGTGGCAGCTGCAGCTGCAAATGGCAGCGGCATCCGCCAAGCGCTTCCTGTCAGCTCAAGACAAAGCAAGCTGCTGCTCTGCTACCCTCTCTCTATCTAGATCTATCTGTACTTTTCTCTTCCACGCTCTCTCTCTCTCTCTATCTCTCTCTCTTTCTGTCTCTCTATCCCCCTCCTTTTTGCTCTCCTTCTTTCACCCCAAAAAACTAAATGAAAACTGTCAAATGAGCCGCAATTGCAATTGTTCTCCCTGCCAACCTTAATGATATGTGTGCAGGTGTATATGTGTGTGTGTGCGTCTAGCTTCCTCTGCAAACTTTCACCTGTTAATGACATTGAAGAGTGCGGGGGAAAAAGCCAAGCAAAACAGCATCAGCATCAGCAGCAGAGGCACCAGCAACGGCTGCAGCAGCCAAAAGTAACTTTTGCAACAAGTTTTGGAAAAATGTTTTACAACTAAAACTTTAATTAAAAGCGGAAATGCATTATTGAAACCAAAGGCTGAGATTGAGAGCGAGACGGAGCATGTGAATGAGAAAAGGAGCGAGCATGGGAGGCAAAAGTGAACGAACTGAAGCTGCAAATGAATCAGGTTTCAGTTGCCCAGTCAAATACGAAGTTGCGAATGCTCTCAAAAAGAACCTCAAAAATATGAAAAAAATGGGGAAAGAAAAAATAAATAAATATATGAAAAAATAAATTCAATTTAAAATAAAAAATTAAAATTATTAAATAAATAAATTAATTAAAATTGAAATAAAAATAGAAATCAATATTAAAATTATAACATAAAAAAATAAAAACAAGAATAAAAATAGAAATAAAATTAAAATAAAATAACAATAAAATTTAATAAAATAAAAATAACACAAAAAAAATTTAAATTAAATAAAAATAACAAAATAAGATTAAGAATAAAAAGTCTGAAATGGAATTTATAAAAAGAATTTCCTCCTTTTAAAGCCAAAATAAATAAACATTTACATTGAGAAAAACACAATTTGAACTTATGCAAGAAAAAAATTTAACAAAATTTAACAAAGCATAAATAAATAGCTACAATATACAATTTTGCTCCAGAATATTTTCCCCCAATAAAATAAATAAATTGTCACTCTCAAAGTGCAGTGCAGATTTATTTAGTTATTTTTGCATTTAATTGATATTAAAATTTTGCAACAAAATGACAAATTGATAACTTGAGCCCCTTTTTACAGTTCACTCTGTAGTTTTGCCCCTTTTACATGCTTCACAAACCTGTCAAAGTGGGGTTAAATGTCTAAAGTGCAGACACATATCTCAAACATATGCAATTTATTACAACATTTTTATTGCTACATGAATTTAAGCAACATCAATTTCAAGCACAAAGTTAAAGTATTTTGTGCTGTCTCCATCTAATTTTTTTTAAGTGCATGAAATTTGAGCAAATTGGAAAATTTTATAGTTTTTTTTTCAAAATTTTTTAAATTACAAATAAATTGAAATTAAAAAAAAATTAAATTAAATATTATTAACTTTCCAACACTAAAATACTTTTCAGTATTTTTCAAAAATATTTATATATTAAAATTAAATATTTTTTTTCTTCTTTCTGTCCCTACCTCATCTGCTAAGCATTAAGCTTGCAACACCATCAAAAGGTATCAAAACACAATGTCCGGGGATCAGGTTTATAGTGGTATAAAGGGGGGGGCAGGAACAGTGGCTCTCTGGCTATCCGCATGGCACACGACATTGATGCGATTGCATTGGCCATTGCAGTGCGCATTTATTCAGCTGTAAATCAATAAATTTTAATTAAAATTGCAGCCACACGCAGACACGAAACGAGCCACGACAATTGTCCAACTTTGCCTGGCCATTCTATCCCACTCTCTCTCCCTCTTTCTCTCCCTCTCACGCATACAAATGATACATCAAAATGTGAATGCAGCTTTTAGCTAACAATTTTCAATCCTTTCCTCTCCCCTTTCCCTCCCCGCCCATGGGCAGTTCCGGGTTCGGTTTGGGGTTCGCGTTGGGTCGCAGGCAAATCTCATAATGCGCATTTCCGTTGCCGTTAAGCGCCGCTCAGCGTATAATTTGACAAGGTCGCATCCTCCATGCTATAATAGATTTTACCCCCTCTACCCCTCTCTCCCACCCCTTCCTGCCTTTAATTCTGTTATGCATTTCGATTTCGGCAATTGCCATTTGCGTTTTGCAATTTCGATTTTGATTTTGATTTCGATTTTGATTTGCCCGTTTTGTGTGCGATGATTTCGCATTGTGCTTTGTGATTTTCGGCATTAAGTATACGCCCCGTCGACAGCGCTCGAACTGTGTTAGATTGTCAAACATTTCGCGCATCGCATTTCGTGCACGCGTTCATTGCGTCAAGAAACGTTGATGGAAAAGGGCGGAAAATGAAAATCGTTTTGCAACATTTATTGTGAAATTATCGAGCTAATGAAGTGCGCGCTTTGTGACTCCAGCAGAGCCGCAGGCAGGCAGACAGGCTAAGGCTGAGGCTGTGGCTGTGGCTCAGGTTGAGGCTCGGATTACGAGGCAATTTATGCAGGCGCGCGCGACTTGACTGCGCCATAAATCGTGCCACGAATCGCATAGCCACATGCAACAAATCATGACAACAGCGAGGTGCGCTTGAGGAGTTTCAGCTGTGAAGAGATTAATTGAAATTTATTATATACAAAAAAATTGTACTGACTTTTTTGTGGCTTTTCTTATTCAAATTAATGTAACTATTTTTTCAATATTCTGAAATTTAAATTTGAAATAAAATAGAATTTTTTTTTAAATTTATTAAATTATTTTTATAAATAAATTTGCACTATTTCTTATATAAGTAAAAAAATATTGAGTTTAAAAAAAATATAGCTACTTCTTAATGCTTAAATTTATTTTTCAAAAATTTCCTTTTACATTTTCTGAATTATTTTATGTAGATTATGCAATATTTTTTATAATTATAATAAATTGAGTTATATAATATAAATATATAAAACTTTTTCAAATATTTTAAATTTTTTAAAAAACTTTTCAAAATATTTTAAATTTTTTAAAAGTTGTTATATATTTAAAAATTATTTTAAAATAAAAAATAAAAAAAATAATATATTGTAATATAAATTATTAAAATAATAAAAATTTTTTTTTTAAATAAATCAATAAAATGAAAAAAAAATGTTTATTAATAAATTATTAATATAATAATAAAAATTATTTGTAAAATTTTCTTCGATTTTATTTGTAACTAATTTCATTGTGCAATCACTCTTAATTGCTTGAGCACCCCTCGCATATGTGAAACTTAAGTGCAGTTACTGCAAGCGCATAAAGTTTTGAAAGCCCCTACACACACACACACACACACACACACACATGCAAGCTCACATGGCTTGTGACGAATTGTAATACAAATGAGCTGCAGCTGGAACGGAAAAGGGAACGAGAAAGGAAGCGGGAGCTAGCTACTTGCGCCTGTCTCCAGGGCAGAAAGGGACTAGAAGGGACAGGAGGGGGCAAGCAGCTGGGGCATAGGCAACGGCAGAAAGAACAACCCAGAACCTGTTTCCCGGCACGTCGTTTAGCGCAACAACTTAATTTGCATATCAGCGCGGCCAAATTGCAGGCGGCATGCAACGCATAAAACTTGCAGGGACACAAAGGGAGAGACTGAGGGGAACTGGGACCCGGCAGTTTCTAACTGAAGTGTAGGCAACTTTGCTGCCTGAAAATTGTTTAGCAGCCTTTGGCAGCGCAGGCACAAGGCACAAGGCAGCAGGCACACACTTCAAGCACTTCATCAATTTGCCAATAAACTTGCGAGTAGTTTTCGCAATAGTTGCCAACATTTCAATCAGGGCAAACACTCCACAGGCCCCCCTTACCACCCCATATCCCTTCGTTTACTTTCCGCAGTCAGCGTTAAATTTTATGCACATGGCACACACACACACACACACACAGACACAGAAATCGAAATGGAAATCCAAATCAGAATCCAAAACCGAAACCGAATCCAAAAGTTGTTGCTGATTTGGCGCAAAATTAACAGGCAAATCGCGCGCGCGCTCCGTCGCCCACTCGAAAAGCAAATCCAGCAATGTGGGCAATTAATGTGAAGGACTCGCAGGGGGCTGGGGGGAGTGGGGTCAGTAGGAGGGGAACAGGAAGAGGGACAGGCAGAAGCCACCGTCGCGTCTCAAATTAAATTTGCATTTCAAATTCGTCGCTCGTCGGCGCGTTTTGTTGACAGCAACTGAAGGCGTGTCCAGGCTGAATCAAAGCATTTAGTTGGCCTTCCCCCCCCCTTTACTTCTCCACGCCTCCCTCTATTGACAGAGACAGTCGGGGGATAAAAAAAAAAAAAAAAAGAAAACTGCTCAGGCAGGTGGGCAGCAGCAAGCTGAATCGCCTTGGCTGCTCGCCTTGCATATAAATCAAAATAATTTTGTTTGGTTCTGTAATTTGGTGACAAGCAATGCGAAGCAGGGAGAGAGAGAGAGAGACTTGCGAGGGGTGCCAAGCAAGTTGTGCAGTGAAATCATGAAAAGGACAAATGAAGTGAAATTTAAATGATTGCATACTTCGAGGCGTTTGTTAAACCATTTATTTTCACCTAATTGCACACTCGAGTGGACGCTGAACCACTCCGCCCTGCACGCCCCTGCCCCCAGGCTATGATTGGAAGGGGAGTCTGGGCTGGTTTGAGGCTGTTTCACACTTGGCTGCACGGGGGGCAGCGCGAGGCTACAAAATATTTGCTGACGTTTTGACATTGCCCCTTGACGACGCAATCGTTCCTCCCCCTCCCTGCCCACCTTCATTTCCATTCTTCCATTCAGCTACAACTTCATTTTCCACGCTGGACTCGTAGTTACTCTAGAGCAACAAAAGTTTTCAGCTGACATGTGCGTGAAATGGTTTTTATTAAATTCCGCTCAGCTCGTGTGTTTGTCACAATAAACGAAAACCAATTATAAAGCCGGCAAAGGAAAGTGAAAGCCGGAAATTGCCACAAAAGGGGTGGCTAAGGGGGGCTGGCAGGGGGAACAGTTGTACCGCAAGGCAGCAAAGGCATTGTGCGCTTTACTATGGGGACAAGTTTCTATGGTGCTCTTTAAATTTGATTGCCTAACTGAAATTAATTAAATGTTAAATTTAATTTAATTAATTCAAGTTTTAATTTAAATTTAATTTATTTTGGCTTTAAGGTAATAAAAAAATTAATAACACAATTAAATTTGATTGTAATTAATTTATATTTATTTTTTTCTAATTAGTTCAAGTTAAATTGTAAATAAATAATTAAATTTAAATTATAAATAATCAATTTAATTCTAATTATAAATAATTACATTGGGTTATAATTAATTTAAATTTCTTAATAATTTTTTATCATTAAAGGTTTAATAATTCTTTAAATAAATTTAATTTTATTTATTTTATTTCATGTTAAATATCAAAATTTTAACTATCAATAATTAAATAAATTTATAGATTCACTTATAATTTTCTTTTATTATTTAATTAGACCTTTAATTTTTTATTTTAATTAAAATAATTTTAAATTAATAAATAAATGGTTTTTAATTAATTTATTAACATATTAGCTATTTTAAACAAATTCGACTAAGATTGTAGAAACTCTTTATTTATCTAAAAATGTATAAAATCCGCGTTATATTAAACTTGCAATTTTTCTAAGCTTAACCTAAAACCTAACCTCAACTAACATAAAGCTTACTCAAAACTACACACTTGTTAAACTAACACGAACTACTAAAAAGAAACCACACACAGCTACAAAGCAAATTTATGATTTTCCGATACAAATCTATCCAAAACGAATCCGACTCGGATTCCATCATAAAAAGTCTAAAAAATATTGCATAAACGCACATCAAAATAGTCAGGCTAGAGAAGGTCCAGTAAAGCGCTATGAAATGACACTTCAGTGAGAACCACAAAAGTTGCTTTTTAGAGTCTTCACACTTGGGCAAAGGACTCTTTGCATCGGAAAAATCTAAATCATAAAGCTGTTTCATTGTCTTTCTCACAACGTAGCGAACAAATTCCAACGAATTGGAGAACTGGTTCAGATCCGCGGAAACATAATGTGCCTCCGATGGCAGCGGTTTGTGGGACCAAAATTGTGAATGTCTTTGCAGTTTTAGCCGCATGGAACCCAATTGAATTTCATGAATCAAAGGCTTCACTTCTCTCTGAAGGGTCTGAAAGATGCTCATCACTTCTTGCTCGAAGTGGTTTTTGGAAGTGCAATAGGTTACTTGGGATTCCATTGGAATCTATGAAGAGAAGTATATGAATATTGAAATAAACTTCTTTATTCTACTTACATTAGTCGTTAGATCAATTTCAGCTTGACTCCAGATCAGCGAGACTTTTTTCTTTAGCCTTAAGTCCGTTTTACTTGGCACCTTGCGTAAAGCAAACAAATTGCATTTAGTTTTAGCCTTAGCTAAATTAGGTTTCCCTTGTGGTTTTATTGCTGGCACAGGAGTCTTCTTTTTTATACCCCAGGTGCCACGCGGTTCTGGCTTAACCGCTGCACATTTTACTGTCTTCGTAGGATTTTTATTGTTCATTATAGCGAAATCTAATTGTATTTATATATATCTGTATTTGTTTTAAATGTTAATCCTATTGTGGAAGAGTTTGTACTGACAAAATAAAAATGAGGCTACAAATTTTTCTAAAAAATGTGATGTGTTTTTCAATGTGACTTTGTTGGCAACAAAAGTTGAGGAGTATTCTAAATTATATTAAAACTATAATAAGTCTTATTTCATTTTAAGAAGTTTTGTAGACTGCATTGAGCAAGATTGACAACAATTTTAGGGATACCGAGATTTACTAGATAAACATATATCATACCCTTTTATATAACTCTTTCGCATCTTTTGGTATTCTCTGCGCTGATTATAATAAATATTTTAGACTATTCAACTCAGCGTCTTCTCTTTTGTCTATTAAACTATCTTTTCTAAAGCTATATACTTCCTGCTAATAACATTAACTCTTCTGCTCTGATTGGGTTACTTTGGGTCTACCCCAATCTCGTGCAACAAATGTTGGATCGGCTAAGCTTTGTTGTTTTCTTTTTGTGAAAAAAAAATACATATATAATTTTAAAAAATTTTAATAAATTTAAAATAAAATAAAATTAATTTTTGAGCTGAACTTAAATTTAAATAAAATTGTAAATTCTTTCTTGGATTGTTAATTTATTGTTTATAATTTATTTATTTATTTTTCTTGTAATCTTACGTAGACTGTTATTAGTTGACTTATTAATAAATATTCAATTATTTATTTATAATTATTTATTTAATTTATTTATTATTATTTATTATTATTTTATTTATTTTGCTCACGCTTTTTCAACATATTCTCACTTTCTACATAATTTAATTTTTTTAAATTCCCAGTGCCTCTAAAACTGTAAAACTTTTCTAGCTGCACTGCTGCATGTTATTTATAAATCAAAATTGCGAAATGTTGTAAAAGTTTAACCGAAAAAATAAATGAAAAACCATTCAGCGAGCTAGCTGCGGTTTGCCCAGCTCCCTCAGCTCCTCCTGCTTCTCCTTACGTCGCTCCTGCTCCCACAGCTCCTTCTGCTTTCCCCCTCAACAAGCCACTTCGCTTGGCTGTCGAAGGAAGCTTCGACTTCCTTCCAAGCAAACTCTTTTCCCAACCCCCTCCCCTTCCCCTGCCCAACACACACACGCGATTCGAGGCGTCTTCATCGTGTCATGACATGTGCAGGAAATGCGTTTTCTGGCGCTGCAAACGACGCAGCAGAAGAAGGAGTAGTAGGAGCAGTAGGTGCTGCTGCAGTTGCTCGGTTTTCAGTTTTCGGTTTGGGTTTTACGGTTACGGTTACGGTTTTTTGGTTATGCCGTGTGCTCTGTGGCGCCTCTCGCTCTCTCTCTCTCTCTTTCGCTCTGACGCAGCTCCATAAATATTTAAATTGTGTGCCGCTTTGCGACTTCTGCTGTGCCCCTTGCGTGCTGCTTGCCGGCTTATTTTTTGACAGTTATCGATTCGCTGCTCCACACGACGCTGCGAGACGACGACGCTTTATCTTGCCAGGCTCTTGCAATTCATTTCCTAAAATATGCATGCGAAAAAAGCAGTTCGAGGAAGGGGAGAAGGCAGGGGGGGTGGCAAGTCGGAAGCCAAGCGGCATCATTACATTGGCTACGCGCTGTCAAGCTTGCCTGCCTATGCCTCCTACCCTACCGTACCCCTGCCCCTGCCACTGCCGCCGCTGCTTGCCACATTCAACACATTTGCAATATGTACGAGTTATGCGGCATAAGCCTCCAACTCGCTCACTCATTTCCTTCTTTTCAGCCAGTTAAAAACTTTGCCAAGTCTTGGTGCTCGGCTCGGCTCGGCTCTTTGTGCATGTTTAACTTTTGCCTGTCAGTGCGATGTGGAAATTTTCACCCTCTTTCCACCCCCCCCTTCCTCCCGTGCTCCCACCACGCCCCTTGGCTTTGATCAAAGTGACACTCAAGTGCTGCAAAATTTTGCAAATGCAACGTTTCAGCCTGCTCATTTCACATTCCTTGCCCCCCGTCGGGTCAGCGCCTATGCCTTAGACTTTGCCTTTGCCTTGTGGCGCTTCCCCTTTCCACTTTTCTGTTTCCCCTTTCCTCTCTACACACACACACACTTGACAGCCAACAAATTGAAACAACAACTCAATTAACACACCCCGAAAAATAACTCAACACATTTCAAAAAGGGTTTCCCCCCCTCCGCCAGCATTGTAATTAAAGCACTCCCGAGACTTATAGCGACTATTGACCTGCATTGCGAGTGTGTAAGTGCAAATTTAATTTACACACACCCACACACACTCATGTGGTTGCATAATTGATGCGCAAATATTTGGCATATTCAGACGACGCGTCAAATTGTCAAGAGGAAATTGTCGCTGGAAATAATACTTTGATATAGTATTTGCCAGGAGAATGTGTGGGAGTAGAGTGGCAAAAGATAGAAGATATTTATGGAATTTTTACATATGTAAAAAGAAATGGAAATTGTGAGGAAAAGTAGAGGGAGCCAAAGAGAAAAAAAATTAATTTATTAAAGAAATTTTTAAGCAGCTGAAAGGCAAAAACAAAGGCTAAAAAGATACTTAAAGATTCAGATATTAAAAGAAATACAAATCTATTAGAAAAATATTAAAGAGAGAAGAAGAAATAAAACAGAAGTAGCAGATCGAATGAAAGAGAAAAAAAAAAAAATTATTTTAATATATTATTGAACTTCTTAACAGGAATTTATGAAAAGCCTAAGGGCTCAGAGATACTTCTAAATATAAGAATTAAATCTTTACCATCTAAGGGAAATATAACAAAAGAATTATTATTAAAAGGTAGAAAAACAGAACACAAAACTTAACAACTTTCAACGGCTACAATCGACCGCGCTCAATAGTAAGATACCCTTCGCCAAACTTTAAGAAAGCGTTACAAACATGTTATCAAATATGTTGTTGCTTAACCAATCTTCGGCTAGAAATACTAAGCAAGATTATATATATTGTACGAGGTCTGCCACGCCATCTTAAACCTGTTACATACATTTGCATAAAGTTAGTTTACCCACCTGATCATTGTCAATGGTTGCAGGGCATACTTACCATTTCAAAGATGCCTTTAGCCTACTACACAATCTATACATATCGTAAGCTTAAGTAGACCCCCCTTGGCATTCAAATTCAACTATTGAATCTATTTAGAGTTTACACTGAATCATAACTTGCCATAGCTGCCACAGGGAAGCCCACGCATGACTCACTAAAACATTTCACAAAGTTCAGAGTGAAAGTAGAGCACAAAAATATTGTCTAGCAAAATGTCGACAGAACCTGCAACATTTTTGCGCTCTAAGCGATTAGATTATCGGCAAAGATAGCGCAATTTATATATGCTGAACATATGTACAGTTACCCCTATCAAGTAATCAATATTATCTGTCTCTTTCTCCTTCTCCATTTTTTGCTTTATCATAAAGCACTCATGGCGTATGAGTAATATGCGCGTAATTGCGAAGCTTTCGAGCAGTTCGCCTACAGTTGTTCAACCCGCTGGACGTGTTGCACCCCAGCAAGTTTAAAACAATTTTTTTTAACTCTAACCAAACATGACACCCGGAGATCGTTGCGGCCGTCCGCCACCACGTCGTGGACCCATCATCAATGTGCAAATTGCACCACGTTGGCGTCGCCCAGCGGTAGTGGTGCAGGTGCCTCCTCCAAGGCCTGCTCCGGTTGTGGTGGTGCAGACTGCACCACGGCCACAACCCGCCATAGTTGTACAACAAGTACCGCCACCACCGCCGCCCTATTATCCTCCACCACCCTCCGATGGACACTATCACAATCCCCCACCGCGCTACTAGACGAAGCGAAGGCAGAGAGAGAAGAGAAAAGACGAGCGAAGATTTAATGTATCAAGAATTTACGCAGCACTAAGAACACTTTCATCGCAAAACTGTCGACACATTTGCTTATCATTAACAACACCTGAAAATATAAAAAATATACTATATATAGCTCTATGTCAAATACACGTATCGAATGATGGATTTGTTTAGGGTTGCCTTATCAATAGATAAGCGACTAACGCTATGCATCGTGGGCTGATAAGCGATAAGCGATAACGAAATGCCAGCTGGGGTAATTTAGTTTTACATGAATCGATTAAGTTGGGCATAATCTAAGCCTAGAAATCTAGAAGATGTTGGCAAGGTCTAGAAAAGAACAGCTGTTAGCTGGATGGGGTAAAGATTGTTAGACCCAAAACCTATGGCAAGTGGGTTGCTCAAGTAGTTCTTGGGGAAGGTTTTCCATGAACAAAAAAATATTTATATAAAATTCTACAAGTTTTGAAAGATTATGTAGAGGCATTTCCAGTTCAGTTCAGACAGCGCGGGGGGAATCCTAAGTCTTCTTGGGATTCCAAATGAAACAGCTGATATCTGGAAGGGGGTAAAGGTGTGTAAGACATATGACCAAGTAGGTTGCTTTAAAAGTTCATGGGGTAGTTGTTCTATAAGAAAACAATATTTATAAAAGTTCTACAAATTTTAAAGAGACCGCGGCGGAAGCCCTAAGTTTTCTGCAATGGGGTGAAGGTTTGTCTGTAATACTAAGACCTATAACAAAGAAGAAGTTCCTTATAGAAAAAGACAGTTTATTAAATTCTAAAATTTTTTAAATTATATAGAATCATTTTCAATTACTTTAACTTTAGAAATTGTGAGAAAAACTCATTCTAGTTGGAATTCCAAAAAATTCTTCCAAGAACTTATCCCCTTCTCAGTTATTACTCCATCCCCCCTCGCAGCGTGCGAGGCACCTGTCGATATCAGTTGACAATGGCCAAGCGAAAATGAGTAACCAAGTTTGGCGCTGGGGTCTCTGCTTATCTGCTTGACTGGAATGCGAATGGAAAACGGCATGGAATGAAAGCAACAATAAGCCGCAGCCCCTGATTGATGACATTGGGCAATGGAAATCGAACGGGTTTTTTTTCAGTTGTTTTTGGACACCTCAGCCAAGTGTTGTGATAACTCGAGTGCGCAGTAGTCAGTGTGAGGTGCTACAGAGAGCACTGTGGGAGGCAGAAGCATGCGGGTTTACTATGAGGATTCATATCGCTATGGTCATCATCATCACCATCATCGTCCAAGTAAGCAAATGATGAGGTACTAGGCGAGACAAGCCGATTGATCTGCATTTGTTGAAGTAACGAAAACTAATAGAAAACTTCCCTCACAGATATCGAAATTGATGTTTTCACCGGCTACGGTGGGGCATATTATCCGCCGCCGATTGTTAGGCCCGAGGTCGTCGTCGTGAATCCGGCACAGAATTACATGCCCATGGCAGGTGGACAAATGATGATGCCACAGCCGCAGCCACAGCCACTGCCCTACGGCGGTGCAGGCTACTATCAGCAGCAGCAGCAGCAGAGCTATCAGTATCAGCAATACCAGCAATACAACAATCCACCCTATCCCAGATGGTAGACAACAAGCAAAACCCAAAGAAATGACCCAGCCAAAGTGCCTAACTATCTACCTAATGAAATCAGTTAACTGTTCTGTGTATACTACGAAATAAATAATCTATAAATTTTACGCCGCAACTAATGAGTACAAAAAGAGATAATGCTACCCAACTGATATTTTGTGGGACTTCATTTAGTTGTTTAACTGGTAGCCTGTTCGGGGTACTTGAGAAAATGTTGAACTAAAAATTTTTGCTAAATTGTTCGTATAGTGTAAGCTAGGGCTCAATTTGGAGGTAACTGCAGGGCGCCTAAAAGTATACTAAATAAAAGAATTGTTGTTTCAAAATTTGATTTATATTTTTTTTATATACATATTTAATAAAACTCTTTTCTAGACTTTTAAAAGACTAACCAATTGTTTGTCTTAATTTTTAATTATTTATTATTTTGCTTAGATCAATTGAATGTATTATATATTTTTTTTCTGCGGTAATAATAAGTAAATTCTATTTTACAATATGCAGCATAATTATGAGAATCCTTTGCTTATTTTTCAAAATTTTTTTATTTCTTTGTAAGATTTTGAACAGATTCTTTACTTAACTATATTTTAATTGGTTTAAATTATGGCTATGTGTATTTTCTTATTGTACTTTGCGCTATTGAACTTATTTATTTTAAGGTCTCATATTCTTTTTTAAAAATTTTTTAAAACCCATTGAAAAATTATTTTCTTGGAAGTTAGCTAAATATGTTGAGACTCTCTTTGTTTATATCCAGACAAAGACTACTACAGCTGCTGATATAGACATTTTCGCCTTCTCTTTCGCTGCTTTGCCTCCTTCCATTTATCAAAATTACTTTATTTATTCATTTCTATTTACTTTATTTTCCAATTGAAGCTCCCACAATCGAAATGATTCACCTGTTGATGTTTTTGAATATCATGAAATTCGAGTGCAAAATTGCAGAAAACTGACAACATTCTGCCCCCACTCACCCGCACTGGAAGTCGTTTATCAACATTTATCGCAAATATTAAGACCGCCTGACAAGATAGCGCCAAAAAACTAAGCCAGACTATCGCGAAAAAAAGTACCGAACCGGTCAAGTGTCAGCCTTAAATATGTTAACCGAATGCGCAAATGGTTCAGTCAGCGAACAGCAAAGCCAACGTGAAGTGCTACTAGTACAGCAAGACAAAGGATACAAAAGAAAAGAGAGCAACATGTCCTACTACGACGACGAGCGCCGCCATCATCATCACCATCATCATCACGGTGGTCGTCCCATTGTGGAGGTCGATATTGTGCCACCCAGGATACCACGTCCCATTGTTGAGATCGATGTGGGCTCACGCTATCCACCAGGCTACAGACAGGAATGTGTGGAGGTTATCACACCAGCGGCTGTCTATCAACCACCACCGCCGCCACGCCCCATTATTGAGGTCGATGTGATGCGCCCGAGTCGACCACTGATCGAATTCAATATTGGCGGACGTCGTCCACCGCCACGCGAGGAAATTATCGTGGTGCAACAGCAACAGCAGCCGCGCTGGTAAAAAAACGCTACAAACGGGGCGTGGCACAAAAAAAAAAATTAGTATTTATTTTTATTTTTTTTGAAATTTTATTATCGCGTGAGAGCAGAAAGAGCAAAGCGCAAAAAAACACCACAAAATAAACAAAAACAAAAGCAAAAATATTAAATATTTATTTGTTATGTCATTGGCATTAATATGAAATTAAAACCTGTCTGTAAACGTTGTCAACTATGCCGTATGGGCTTTTCTTTTTGTTTTATTCACATTCAGTCAATGGGCTTGGCCATTTGACGGGTAATCGTGTTGGTATTTAAAACCCATTGACTAACGCGGACAATCATCGACTGGGTCATTTAAAACTATTGATTTGCAGCGAATTCAAATTCAAATTCCAATTTCAATTTCCAAATCCCAATTGCAGTTTATCAATGTAATCAATGGACTATTTGCCAGATTAGGTTTTGTTTCTCTTCTCTTTTTTTTTTTTTTCTATTTTTTTTTTTTTTGAATTGGAGTTTGCCACAAATGTTTGCCCGCAATGATGAATTTATTATTTAATACCCAAAAAATTGCATGAAATACAAATGTAACACGATATTTTTTTACTGTTGCAAAGGGGCGGCGGATTTGCGAATTCAAATCAGAAATTTGAATGGAATTTCCATAGAACTGCAGGCGATAATAATCGCTGTGTGTGTTGATGTTTCAAATTTCCCCAAAAAGTGGCAACAACAAAATGAGTTAATTGCTTGTAAAAACAACAATTTTAAATAACCCAAAGCCATTTACAAAGCGTAATTCGGCATGTCAATCGGTTAGTTTTCATAGAGAGAGAGAGAGAAAAGTTTTCAAAGCTTTGCGCTTTGTTAATAAATACAGATATTTTCTATAATTGAAAAACTAAATTTACCTTTTTATTTTATGCATTTATTTTGATTTATTTATATATAAATTTGTATTTGTTAATACCGCTTAAATTTAATTTTTTTTTTTTTTGAGTCAACTGTTTCTATTTAATTGAGAAAAACAATTATAAATCAATTATCAAAATAAAAAAACATATATTAATCCGGCTCGTTCCAAGTTTTATCAAGATAGCTCTAAAACTGAGTGACCAGTGTGCGTGGTAACGGACAGACGGACAGACAGACGGACATGGCTAGTTCGACTCCCCTATTGATGCTGATTAAGAATATATACAATATAGGCTCAGAGATGTATCCGAAGGTGCATCTGGCAATAATTAATATGCACCCTCTGCAAGGTTATAAATATAGAAGAAATAAATTAACTTAAAAAAATATTTTAAAATTTTCTTTATACATCTATTCATTCTCTATACATTGAAAGAAACTAAAATTGTCTTTTTACTCGTTAAATTATTTAAACATTATAAAATATTGTATGAACTCTCCACCAGGCAATGCCCGCTTTGAAGGCCAAATCGTAAGGCAAAAATTAGTTATAAACTCTTCAGCCTTGTGGTACAGTTGCCCCCAAGCGGCGCTATCGATAAATGTAAACAAAGCTTATCGTTTCAAGTGCAAACGAACCTGTCCGAATTGCAACTTGACTAATTGGCAATGCAACCATGACTCAACCCCAAAACTGAGCACTAAGCTTCTGACTGGGGCATGCCCTGAAGTTAGGATACCCATTAGTCATGCGTGCAGAAGACACGCGTCTCTAAGACGACCCCCGATGAGGCATTCCACAGCACACGATCGCCTTGACAGTGGCAGCAAATGAATCACAGTGTGTTTTAACCAGCTTGACTCTATCAATTAAGTCTCTGCTCGGTTATCGATAATGCACAGCTCGTTACTGATAAGCGTATTATAGTATATGAAGAATTACGTTAACTGATAGCAACAAGCAGCGTTATAAATGCAAAACATCGATTGCGTTTCTGTATCAGTCGAAAGCGAAACGAACAACGAAACGCAACGAGCAAAAAAAAATGGCTACGATTCAAGAGGTGCAACAGGTGAACATACAGTGCGAGTGCCATCATCGTCACGGGCTGCTCACCCTGTTGCGTCCCTGGGCCTGGGATAGGCCCTGCCGTCGCTGCGAACGCATGATGGCGCGCAATGTGGTTGTGGTGCCACCACCGCCCTCCAACACGGGTGCCATGGGTACTGCCGTCACAGTTTCTACTACATCGCGCCGGCGACGTGCCTCGCCGGTGGTCATTACAACAACCACACAAGCGGCGCCACCACCACCAGCAGCCCTGATACAGCAACAACAACAACAAGCACCACAAGTGGTCACTGTGACGCCAGCTCAGACGGCAGCCGAGTGGCAGGCAACGCATCAGCCGCCCCGATACGAAGTTGTCGTGGGGCAGTAAAGGAGAAATCCAAAGTGGAAAATCAAGCTGAAAAATTTGTTTGTTTTTTTTGCTGTTTTTTGCATTCCATTTTCGGAATAAATAAAAAAATTTCTTGCAATTGCAACTGGCATGTTTTGTATGCTAATTAGTTTAAATAAATATTTTATAATATTTTAATATGCAAAAAAAAAATTCTAAAAAAAAAATAAAATATTAGAATAATCAACAACGGAAAAAAAGATTAAAATAAAATTTTAATCAAAAAGAAAACTAAAAATAATACATAAAAAAATTTGTTCAATTATTTTTAAAATTTTAATAAATATTTAAAATAGTTCACAATATTGTAAATAAACTGTTTAATATCTTAAATATTCCATAGCTAAAAAAATTATTCTTTTTGCATTAATTATATTTTATAAAATGAGAAAAAAACTTGTCAACAATTTTATTTTTCCAACTTAAAAAATGTTTATAACTTTTCTCTTTGTTTAAAAAAGGCATAAAGGTTAAGTGTTATATTATATGAAAAATTTTATATGATGAAAGAAAAAACTTTTAAAAAATTCAAATTTATTAAAATAGGTTTTCCCCAAAAATAGAAGTGAATCGACAAATAGTTAAATCTAAAAATAAAATCGGTAAACTTCTCACACAAATTTTATATATATATTCTCATCTTATGGATATCTTTATTTTATAAATTAATTTTTTGTTCTTTTGCATTTATCATAAATTGTTTATAGTATATTTTTATCACCTTCAATAAACTGTGAAAAAAATTCCAAATTAATTTTCGTGACTTCTAAAAAAAAACTTTTTGTAACTTTTCTTTTCGATTTAAAAAGTTTCAAGCCGAGTTGGCTATATAAATTATGAGCTGCGTTTTAGCGGGATAATCAAGAAAAATAAAACTGTTTAATCATTGATAAATGGCCAAGCATGGCGAAAGGCAGCAAGACAAAGAGTAGAAAAAGTAGAAAGAGGGAGAGAGAGAGCGAGAGCGATCCAAGTGTTTTAAATGTCTCAACAAAGCGCAGACAACACGAACAACAACAACAAGGGACAACAAGGAGCAACGTGAATCCTGCGGGCTGCTTGTTAAATGAAAATTAATTGGCTACACTAATAGTGTTGCCAACTACTTTGCGCAATTAAAACAAATTGTATGTAACAGATACAAGAAAAAAAGAAAAAAAAAAGAACTCACCCAGTCGCAGTCGCAGTCGCAGTTCCAGCCTCGTTTCACAGCCCAAGCGGAAAGGATACGGACTGCATGTGTGTGTGTGTGTGTGTGTGTGTGTGTGTGTTTGTTCCTTTCCTGTACCCCTTGCTTGCCCAGTCTAGCCCAGTTTTCATGAAACTTTTCCGCACATAATAATTCATGTTAAACTTGCCCCTGTTTTAGTTTCCCCCGTCTTGGGGCGCTGCCTGTGTCCGCTGGCTGCACTTGGGGGGCCAGACGCGTGTTTAGAGCTATGTTTCATTCACTCATTCAGTTGGTCATCCATTCATTCATTCATTATTTAACAAAAGCAGCCAACACGCAGGCAAGACACAAACTTAGCCGTGGCACAGGCTAAAGATGGTTTAGCCCGACGCGTTGCAGCAAAGTTTTTTTTTATTTTTGCCAGCCTGTCGGAGCAGGCTTTGCTTAACTAAGCTATGAGAGGGTTGCTAGAGAAGTTTAAGCTACGAAATGTGGGGAGGAAAATTTCTTGAAATTTTTTTAATACGAAATCCTAAGTAGCTTAAGTAAATCAAGTTGAATCCCTGATTATATTTGTATCTTTCTTATAACTCTTATCTATGACTTGATTCGCTTATATAATGCCTGAAATATATACTATATCTTAACTTTATAATTAATAAAAATATTATTTTATATAATCTAAACTTCATACAATTTTGTAGATTGAATCAAAAGAATGAGTTAAACTTCAGTTTCTACTCTAAAGCTTTGAATATCATAAAACACTTAAGTTCTATAATCTTTAATCTTTGAAAATTCTTTAAAAGATATGCAATTTTTTTCTTTTAATAATATATTATAAAATTTCCTTAGTTTCATTTTAGATTTCTCGATCGACCCCGCTTTAAACTCATTTATTGTTCTGCCTTTTTATTTTGCGCTGCTCGCTTCATTTCTCGCCTTTCTGCTGCCAGTCGCTGGCTTTGTCTCTCTTCCCATCTCGCTCTCTCTCTCTCTTTCTCTCTCTTTTCTCTCTCTCTCTCTCTCTCTCTCTCTCTCTCTCTCTCTGTCTCTGTCTCTGTCTCTGCGCGCCCCAGACAGCCCGTTTAACCTGTTGTTCTTAAAAACAATGAACATATTATGTTTTTCACGAATCTAAAGAAAGCTGCCAACGGGTTAAGGGGTTGGGGGTTGAGGAGGTTGTGGGGTCTAAGGGGTTGCCTAAAGTGCGGCGAAGGGTGTTAACAGGTCGCCGAAAACAAGGTGCTTCCGCCGCCGTGTCGAGGGTGTTGCATGCCACAACGAAATCAAGCGGCGCCGTCCCGCCTTCTCTGCTCTCCCCTTTCTGACAAGTGTGCTCATTCCCTGGGCTTGGCCCATTTTCTGGATGATTAGAGAACTTGCAGCTGCCTTTTAGCCCTGGCTTTCTTTTGTTTTTCTCCCTTCCCCCTCTCTCTTTCTTTGCCTTCTGCGCTGCCTTTCAGCCGTCAGCTTTGTCTGCTCTGCCAGCGTTTTGTGTTTTTGCCCTTTATGATATTATTTGTGCTCTCGGTATTTATTTTTTTTTTTTTTTTTTTTTTGGAGCCTCAGCCCAGCCCCAGTTTTAGCCTTTTCAAGCCAGATTTTTAATTGTGTTTCCGGCAATTTTCACTCTATTAAAAAATTTAGTTCCTCGGCTTGTGCCACATGTGAGGCAGAGGTCTGCACATCATTGTCGGCTCTGGGCTCATCATGTGAGACATGAGGCTGGCGTAAGTGAGCCACAACTTGATCATCATCAACTTCTTCATCATCATCATCGCCATCATCATCTAACATCATCATTATAATGTGCATTGTCTGCTGGCAAAGCAAATTACATTAATAACTCGATACGAAGCAACATAAATCTGCGCCAGTTTCCCCAACAGTTTTACTCACTGAGGGAGACGGAAATGGAGCAAGAGAGCAGCAGAAAAAGAGAGGGAGAGAGAGAGAGAGACAGGTGCTGTCATATCTCAATCAAAGCTTTGGTTGCTCACCTCTCGCTCTCACTCTCTCTCCCTCATTCACTGTCAAAATCAATCTGCACCTCCTGCTCTGTCTCAGTTTGGTGTTTGCATTTTGCCTTTGTCTCCCCTGTCTGTGTCTGTGTCTGTGTGTGTGTTACCCGAAATTTACAACAAAATACGTGCATGAAAATTGGCAAACTGATGAAATTTTTTAAAACAATTGAAAAACCTTTTAATACTCTTATTTTGTATACTATTTGCAGGGGATTATCTAGCGATTGAGCTGAAAATTCTAGGGATGAATTGAGGTTTGAAATAAAATTTAAATGAAAATTTTAAAAAATATTTATAATACGATATGGCCAAGCTTTGATGCTTAAACTTATCAACAATCATATAGTAGTAGCGTAAAAAATGTAAAAAAACATAAAGCCTAGAACTTAGCTATCTATTGATAGCATATCGCAAAGATATAAACAGGAATAAAAAGCCACAGGCAGCTTTGATTTCTATAGCTTTTTTTGTAGATAAGATTTCACTTGAATTTTACAATATTTACTGTAAAAATACCTACCAATTTTCTAAGCTCTTTTAGCTCTTTAGATCTGTTATAATTTTTCTTCAAACTCATCCAACAAATACTTCCAAATTTTCCAAGCTCGTTTAACTCTTCAAATCTGCTACAACTTTTTTTATAGTCATAGCAAATTTCACCCGCTGCATCGACTACACTTCCTCATAAAGCAACTCAGCAAATCCTCAACTATAAATCAAGCACAATCCTCTCGCCCCCTCAATAATCTCCCTTTGTGCCACATGCAGTAATAAAATTTAAATACTCTTTAGAACAAAGTGTATTGGAACGACAAAAGCCGCTGGGCAAAAAACCGCAAATGTTAAGCAATTTTCGGACCTGAATTGTGCCACGCCCATGCCTAAGCTCAGTCTGCTTGTGTGTGTGTGGGAGTGTGTGCTCTGTTTTCCTTGTTGTTGTTGCTGTAATTGCCCATTGAGGCATGCAGAGAAACGGCTGAGACCGAGAGCTGCTCCCCAGCACAGAATGGACAGACTGGGGTAAGCTCAGCCTCAGCCTCAGCTCCAGCCTCAGTCTCGGCTCCAACCTCAGTCTCAAAATGCATGAAATGTCTATTCTAATCCGGAAATTAAATTCCATTTAGAAATTTCGTATACAAAATGGGCGTCAGATTTGTGCTGCATGTGTGTGTGTGTGCGAGTGTGTGTGCGAGTGTGTGTGTGTTTGTGTGGCTGGTCAAACGTGTATGTTTAAATTATGGAAGCAGCATGCAGAGGCAGCAGCAGTCGAGCTCTGCTGACTGGTCAAATGTGAGTCGATGCGAGCTTAACCCACTGCATACTGAAAGCAGGTGAAATTGTTGAATTTATGAGAATTTTGGCAAAATTTTCTCAATGTGAATTAAAGTGGCAAATGCAGGTACAAAAGAAGATAGCAAGAGAATTTTGTGCTGCCCCAAAAAGTATGCTACAAAAAGTGTTTCCTGCCATTTAATGGCATTTTCTCTTGGCCAACAATGGGTTAATTTGATAGGCATTTATAGCACAATTAAAATGGAAATGAATAGACTCGTTCAGCAATCACAATACACCAGGCTGGCCCCCAGCTCAGCTGCAGGTGTGCAGCAAATCAGCAATTTTTATGTTTGCCAGCCAATTTGAGCTGAGCTATCTGAGAGGGGAGACAGGGGGGCGGGGGCAATCACTTTGAGCTGACAGCATAAAAAGTGTCAACTAATCAAATGTTAAACAATAAAGAAAACAAAGGGCAAGGCATAAACGCACAGAACAGACTCGACGCGACTCGCAGACAATCAAAATACAAAAGTGCCGGCAATTTGTGTAGAGTGTAGATGATGGGCGCAGTTTGCCACGCCCCCCGCCCCCGCCCCCTCAGCTACTTGGCGTAGTGCATGCTCGGCGGCAGCAAAGCCATTTAGTTCATTTGTTTTGCGTGCGCAATAAAATTTTTATCATTTTTTATTTGTTTGTCTCGCGCGCGCGTTTTAAAACGCGCGCAAACAGCGCGAAAATGGGTAGCGACTACTCGCATGTTTATGGCTTGTTATTTGAGCATAAAAGCATTTGGCAAACGAGACAATGGGGGGGAGAGAGAGGGGAAGCAGCTGCCCCCCTTTGAGTGCCATATCTGCCCCCTTTCAATGCCTGCTCGCCCCTTTAACTGCCTGTTCTCCCTCCTCTCTCTCTAGCTTGACTGGAAGCTCAAAGAACGTGACACTCTTTATATGAGTAGCATAACCCCCTTTCCCCCTCCCCAATCTACCCTCTCCGCAGTCGCTGCTAGCACGCAGAAAGAAAGAATTATCATTTGAAACAGAAAACCAAAAAAAAAAGCGAACGGAGGCGTATAAAACAAAAGACAAAAGACAATGAAATTGTCAAAATATGTGAAACGAGACACGCATCACATTTTAAGGAGAGCAATGCCAGAGGAGGACGGGGAAGGGGTGGGGGGGGGGGGGCGCGACTGCTAACAAACAAATAAATTTATGTGCGCCATTTACAAATGAGAGCAAGAGAATTGAGAGAGAGAGAGTGAGCAACTTCAGAGCCAATAAAAATTACAAAGCAAGTGGCAAAGCTAGAGAAAGGCAGTGTGGGGGAGAGAGAGGGAGAGCCAGGGGCGTGCAGTGTGTGGGGGCTGCAGTAAAAGTGTCGACACTTGGCCCCAAAATGGTAACCCTTAAGCCAGGCGCCACGACACGTACAGACAGGGACACGGGGGCGTGGCTAAGGCGCTGATATAATAGCAAAGTCTCAATAGAGAAAGAGAGAGAGAGAGAGAGAGAGTGAGAGGGGAAAGGAAAGGAGCTACTGTAGAAAGTGAGAGAGCGTGACGCAAATTGCTAACAAGTAATGGCAAATGAAAAGCAAAGCGAACATAATAAGAAATGCTGCGAGGTGGGCAAGGAGAGGAGAGAGAGAGAGAGAGAGGGAGAGAGGGAGAGAGAGAGGGGGCCTGAGGTTCGCTGAGGTTAAGCAGCTGCAGCTGTGAGGTTAGCGCCATTGACCGGAAATGTAAAATGCACTTAGCAGCATCGCTAGCTGAACCTGCAGGCTAACCCTGCCCCCCTCCCCCTCCACCCTCCTCCTCCTCCTTCCGCTGCCCCCTTCGCATGCCACAAAGCGAGCTTAGCTCAGTGCAAAAATATCGCTATCAATAAATTCGCACGTAGCTGCCAACAACTGCTGAAAGCCTTGCGAGAGCAGCGCGTGAGAGTGACAGAGAGAGAGAGAGAGAGGGAGTGGAAGAGAGAGAGAGAGGCAGAGCAAGCCAGTTGCCTGCTTAGTGTGGATATTTTCGTGGATAATTGCGAAAAGCCAATGCCAAAGCGCTGCAGTTTTTCGACTGCCCCCCCCTCCCGCTCCCCCTTCTACTCCTGCTACCCCTTCTTCTACTCCTCCCCCTCCCCCTTCCCCTCCCCCACTTCTGCCTAGCACTTGCAATTTGAGCTTTGAAACAAACACGCGCCACAATCGCACCAAAGTCAGCATCAGCTGCCAGAGCAGGGGTGGAGGCAAAGGGGGCGCGGTAGAGCAAGAGAGGGGGGAGAGGGGGGGGGGAGCTGCTGCGGTGACTGCTTTTAAAGGAAATTGCTTCATTAGTGCTGCGGCTCGACAATGGCAAAGGCAGCGGCAACGGCAACGGCAGCGGCAACGCCAACCGACGTTAAATTCTTTTCTGTTTCTTTCTGCCGCTTCGCTTTCGCATTGAGTTGCAAGTGCCACATGCAACGCGCCGCGCTGCGTAGCGCTAACAATTTCCCAATGAAAATTTGCGCTTCAATGCGCGTTGGCAAACTAAAAGATCAATTAAAGTGACGAAAGCGACGACACAAGGTGCAACAAGAACAAGAGAGAAAGGCAAACTGCAGGGGCGGGTGGAACAACTTGTAAAGGGGTGAGAAAGGGTAGAGAGGTGGAGTAAGCGAGTGAAGTGGGGTATAAGAGGGATATAAAGGGTGTATAAGAGGGGCAAAAAACTGTTATAAGTAGTGTATAAGGAGATAATAAGGAGTGTATAAGGAGTGTTTGAGAGATGTTAAAGAAGATTTTAAAAGACGTATAAGAGAAGTATAAGAGGTGTATAAGATATGTAGAAGACATGTATAAATCATGTATAAGACATGTATAAGATATGTATAAGAGAGGTATAAGAGAAGTATACGACATGTATAAGATATGTATATGATATGTATAAGTCATGTATAAGATATGTATTAGATATGTATAAGACATGTATAAGATGTGTATAAGATATGTATAAGACATGTATAAGATGTGTAAAAGATATGTATAAGACATGTATAAGATGTGTATAAGATATGTATAAGACATGTATAAGATATGTATAAGTCATGTATAAGATATGTATAAGTCATGTATAAGACATGTATAAGATATGTATAAGAGATGTATAAGACATGTATTAGATATGTATAAGAGATGTATAGGAGATGTATAGGAAATGTGAATGAGATGTATAAGAGATATAAAAGATATATATTTAATATGTATAAGCGATGCACAAGATGTGTATAGAAGGTGCGTTAGAGATGTATAAGTGACGTTAAGAAGACGTATAAGATATGTATAAGAGATGTTTAAGAAATGCACAAGAGATATACATATAGGATGTGTATACGAGATCTATACGATGTGTGTAAGGGGTGTATAAGACAAGTTTAGGAAGTGTAAAAAAAGTGTATAAGGACTGTATAAGAGCTATATAAGGAAACTAGAAGAAGTGTATAAAAGGTGTATAGGAATGTATAGGGCGTGTAAAAGAGCTGCATTAAGACAATATAAGAGTTACTTTAAAACTATTTAAATAGTATATAAGAGGTGAATACGAGGTGTATAAGGGGAGTGAAAGGGATATAGAAGTCACTTGCATCTTTAGAAAAACTCTTCTACGATTTTTTTCTGCTAAATATTTGGCAACTCTATTTATAACATTATCTCTCAAAACTACGTCAAAAAACAAAAGCAAAATCAAAGCTTGTTTGCCTCTAGAAGCCATACTTTTTAGATACTGTGACTTTTGTTGTGCCTAACGATAATCTTCTATATTTATTAAAGATTATATAATGTATCAAGTATAGAACTTAGCTACCTGAAACACTAGGCCAACTTAAAGCTGCACTCATAACTTCTTCTTCTACTTCGTTTTACTCCTCACAAACTAATGACCTAAGGCCTAAAGACCTTTCCTTACTCTTCACACACACACACACTCCACACACACACACACACACACACACACAGCACACACACAGAGCTATTCCTCTATATGATTTCCATTGTTGTCTAATGAAATTTAAGGTAGGCAACTTTTAGGCTAATTGCCGCAAATAGAAAGCAAAATATATAGGGGAAATTTATCAGCCCCAGTGTGTGAGAGTGTGTGTGTCTATGTGTGTGTGTGTGTGTGTTTATAAATAAAACGCTGCGTGAGGCAACAGGAACCGTAACAGGAAGTACGGAATGCGGCACGCTGACTAAACATATTGTTGCTTCTTCTCTCGTTGTTCTTGTTGTAGTTGTTGCTTGCCCCTCGTTTGCATTCATAAATCAAAGGAGCATGTGTCTGTCTATCAGAAATGGACCCCCCCCTTAAACGAGGCACCCCCCCCACAGCCCCGCCCCCTGCGTGCTGCGAAAAAATGGGCAAACAATGAAGCTGCCCCAAAAGATTATATGGCAAAATGGCCGCACAATAAATACGTATAGGAAAATATGAAAGCAACAACAACAGCAAATGGAGCATAAATTACACATGGCCATAGAAAAATGATACGCCGACAACATAAAACAGATGCTGAATCGGAATGGCGGCACAAAGAGCGAGACAGAGAAAGAGAGAGAGAGAGAGAGAGGGAGGGAGGAGGGAGGGAGATAGGAGCAGGCAGGCGGGAAATGGTCGAAAAACGCGCGCTCTCATCATTTATAAATGCTCGCGGGACTTGGAATTGTATGAAAAGTAAAGGAGGAGAGAGAAAGAGAGAGTGAGAGGGGAGAGAGAGAGCGAGCGAGATAGAGCGAGAGCGAGAGCGAGCCACATCAAATGATGTTAGGCACGAATCCCCCGAAAAGTTGCGCAGTTCCGGGGCTAATCGCGTTACAATGAAAATTGATGATGATGCTTCATGAAGCTGCCAGCGAAACCAGCGGAAAAGCAACAAGAAAGAGAGAGAGAGACAGTGAGGGAGAGAGGGAGGGAGAGGGAGCTGGCGCACACGAACGGAAAATAATAAAAACTATGCAACATATTTTTGGTAGCTGCCACAAAGTGGCCAAAACGAATGCGAGTCGTGTCATTGACTTTGTTGCAGCCACTTAAATTCAATTGGCCTCGCAACAGCTACAGCTACAGCAACAACAACAGCAACAACAACAGCAATCAGTGCAGCAGCAACAACCACAACAACAACAACAAATGCAGCGCAAATATTGTCAAGCGAGGCGAGGCGAGGCGAGTGTCGCGTCGGCGGTCGCAAGTTAACAAAGTTTTGCTGCCCAAAACCAAATGCAACCAAAGCCGGCAGCAACAACCCAAATAACCCAAACACAGGCAACGGCAGCGACAGCAACAGCAGCAACTGCAACAACAGCAGCAACTGCAACAACAGCAACTAAAACAACAACAACAAGTTGAACGAGTTGCATGCAGCGAGCGAGAGAGAGAGAGAGAAAGCCCGTTGGCTACTTAACTAGCCAAGTGGAGGAGGAGCAGTGAGGAAGTGCAGCGGCATAACTGTGAGATACCCTGTAGACAATGATGAGTTAATAGAGCGATTAAACTACTTTAAGGGGCTGAGCTTTTGACTCATACCTGCATAACTTTTGTGTTTGCCAATCGAATGCATTGAAATTACAAGTTTAGCTAGAAAATAGCATAAGTTAAATGTAAACCAAGTTTCATAATGATAACTCTTATATAAGCTGAGTTACTTGAGTTAGTTTTAAGGAAAAAACAGATAATTTTGAATATTTTATGGCTATAGTAAGAACTTATAATAAGAAAGTGGAAAACCAAATTTCATAAGGAGAGCTTTGAAATTAACCGAGTTACTTGAGTTAGTTTTCAAGAACAAAGAGATAAATGTAAATACTATATAAAGATATCAAAGATAGTAAAGAAATATAATAACAAATTATATAAGCAGATTTCATAATGATAACTCTTATATAAGCTGAGTTACTTGAGTTGGTTTTTCAGGAAGATAGAGATAAATTTGAGTATTATATATCTATAGTAAAAACTTATTATAAGAAATAAGAAAACCAAATTTGAGTTCATTTGAGAGGAATTTTCAAATTCTTCTATTCAAAGTTTATTATGAAATTTATAAGATTACCAAATTTCATAGAAATAACAATAAAACTAACTGAGTTACTTGGGATTTTCGTAAGATTGAAAAAAAACTCAAGTATTTTATGTAGAAAATAAGAATACTTTCAAAAGACTTGGACGCTCTAAGTCTATATACCCCTTTGCTTAAGTTTTAAGGGGTATAACGCATACAAGTAAGCTGCACTGATTTCTGTCTGTCTACCTCTCTCCCACTCACTCTCCATCTCTGTCTCGCTTGCTCCACGAGTGTGTAAACAACAATTGAGCCCAAAATGTGGAACGCATTTAATTGAATTGAAAAACTAAACAGAAAAACAGAGCGAGAGAGCGAGAGAGAGAGAGAGAGGTAGAGAGCGAGAAAAAAGCAAAACAAAGTTGCAGCGAAAATGCCCTAACACGTGTCTGAACTGAGTTAGAGGGCTAAAACAATCGTAGATGCAGCATAAGCTAAACATATGTTTGCCTAGAGGGACAGGGGGGAGCATTTTTAACAGTTGTTAACGAAGCTAAGAGATACGATATACCCGAAAGATAAGTTAGAAAGGTAAGTGCATGCCTAACTCGATTTCAAATGTGATTATCCACTATTATATTCATACTTTCCATGCCCCAACTTCAAAGAGTGCAGACTTGTGATGACTTCAACCCTTTGCAAAGTCAACGTCGAACCTCGAACCTCGACCCTCACGAAGTTTAAGTACTCAAAATATTTACCCAATAAATTCAGCGTCCACGGGGAATAACTCACTTAGTTTCAAATTGCGAACGCTTTCCGTTTCCGCATATCCGCAGGAATTGTGCTCTGACTTCTCTTAAGGGGGCGGGCGGGTCTAATCGGTTTGTGAGCGGGTTGAGGGTTCTTCAGAGGTTTTTCTCCCCTTTTTTTCTTTTTTGGGTTAACTGGCGTAGCTCTAGGGTTTGACTTCGTTGTGGGTTTTGCTTGACTTGAGTGGGTAAGAAAATGAAATCGGATACTGCTTAGGCTTTACAGAACTCTCCACTCTGTGGAAGTTGACTTTTTTTTAGCTTCCTTCATTCAATTCTCTCCACTTCTTCCTCTACACTCAGCTCTCTTCATCAAGCTTTCATCTCGGCTTTCTTAACTCAAAGTGATTTCAAAGATATAAGACTGTTAGAATATGCTGTACTGAGATACAGCGAGTGGAAGCTATAAAGAACTCTCCACTCAAAACTCTCCAAACAGCTCAATTCACTTAGCTTCCTCCACTCAACCTTCTTCACTTAGCTTGCTTCACCATTCTTTCAGGTAAGAAACGATTTAGAGGAAATGCAACTGTCAGTTTGTTCTGTAATAAGATATATCGAGTGATAACCATACAAAACTCTCCACTCGGTTCTCTACACTTAGCTGCCTTTAGTCAGCTCTCTCTCTCTCTCTCTCCTCAATCAGTTCTCTTCACTTATCCTTCCCCCCTTAGTTTTCTTATTAGAAATGATTGGAGAGAGCTATGCAGCTTTCAAGATATTCTCTAAGAAGATATATCGGATATAGCTTTACGCAACTCTACACTCAGCTTCCTAAGCATAGCGCTCTCTACACTTACCTATCTGTCTCTCTCACTCTCTGCTTTTCTCTGCAAGTTTTCCTGCCTGAATTGACTTAGGTCGTATGAAACTGTAAGTGGACTCTGTAATGAGATATATCACACTCCACACAACTCTCCACTGAGCTGTCGATACACTCTCCGCTCTCTCCTCTCTCTCCCCTCTCCACTTGCTCTGCTGCCTTTAGGTACGCAACGACTCCACGTGGTGAGTGTAGCGCAAAGTGTCGCGCAATTCGATCGGCTTCGATTCGCATGACACACACGGCAAACACTGCAAGTGGAGTCTGTGTGTGTGTGTTTGAGTGTGTGTCTGAGTGTGTGTGTGTGTGTGGCAAGTTAAGTAATATGATGACGCTTAAACACGGCCGGAAAATGGCATTATGCGAGTAAAGTCAATTAGAGCAAAGCGCGGCCGGACGACACGGAGGGTCACAGCTGCTACGGCTCTAAGCTGCACTCTGCAGCCCTCACACTCTCTCTCTCTCTCTCTCTAAGGCCCCCTCTACCGCTCCCACTCTACCTGCTCTTCTTCCCTTTTTTTCTCCCCCTCTCCCTACACTTCTCCTTGCCCTGCCTGTCACCTGTTTTACGGGATTTTAGGCTCCAAAAAGCGGCTCCAGTTACCGTGCCAAGTGCCTGCGGCAAGCGCAGATACCCGGCCAGGGGGGGGGAGGGAAAAGGGGTAGGGGGTGTTTGGAAAAAGGGGAGCTTCACGTAACGCCAGCGGAACTCAATGAAATTGTGTTTGGCTTTGGCATTTGGACGCCTCGGCGCGCATTAAAACGCTTTCGCGCTGCGCGAGATTTTCACATGAGCCGCGCCGCTGATGAGCTTCATTTTGGTGACACAGCCAGGTGAGCGGGAGGGGGGTAGCCAGGAGTACAGCCTGCACGTTGGCTTGTTTGTCAATTTGGCTATATTGACGGAAGCGGGGACAAAGGGTAGAGGGAAGTCAGGCCCCGCATCCGCTGTTATCCCTTTAAGGCCAATCCGGCATAAGTCCCAGCGCAGGTAGAGCCACGCCCCCTTTACGTTCCCCCCTCCCTCCGCCGCTCAACGACTTCCCCCTACGCCCTGGCTGGGGAAATCTGAAATATTTAGTGGGCATTATGGATCCTTAAACTACCCTCGAGCTGCAGCCTTGGCTGGCATGCGGCATTTATCGTAAACTTCAACTGCCTCTGCGACGCGTCGAGGATTTGCCAAACATTTAGCCAACATGACACTTCACACACACACACACACACACACACACACATTTGCACACGTGCTCCGCCGGGTCACCCCATTCGAATGGGGCAACTCTATCAATTTTGAGCGCATATAAAAAGCAATGTCAACTCTGCCGGGCAAAAAGGGCCCGACTGCATTTGTTGGGCTCAACTTGTCGTAGAGCTGCCTCTCCCTCTCCCTTTCCCTTCTCTTCTCCCTCTCTCTGCCACTCAATCCTTGCCCCACACACACACACACACACACACACACTCTGCCCTCTCTCAGCCAACAATGCGAAATGCTAATCCAATTGTAGGACTAACCGGATCCACATTTGCACAGCCCGTAGCAGCCGTAGCCAAATAAGGTTATGAATAACAATACACTGCGAGAAAAAGGGGGTGGGGGGCATTTCGCTAAGCTTGGAGTTTCTGGTAATGCAAAGAAGTTCTTAAAGAAATATTAAATTATCGAGGAGGTGAAGGCTTAAGATTGTTTGACAACTTTGGAACAGAAAGAAAAATTAAGAAAAATTTAAAAAAAATTAAAATTATAAAGAAAGAGAAAGAAAGTAAATAAAACAGCAGAAAGAAGAATTAAGAAGAAGAACAACAAGAAGAGAAACAAGTAAAAAACAAAAAAATAAGAAAAAAGAAAAAGGAAAACAGAAGAAGGAAATAATGTTTGAATTTAAAAAGAAATAGATAGAAAAGAAAAAAAAAGAATATAAAAAAAAACAAAGAACAGAAAAAATATAAAAAATATAAAAAATGAAGCAAGAAAATAAGTAAAAAAGGAAAACAGAAAAATAAAATAGGTCTATGATTTATAAATAAATATGAGAAAGAATAATAAAGAAGCAAGAAGAACAAAGAAGACAAACATAGAAAAGTAAAAAACTAAAAAAGTAAAAAAAATGAGCAAATAAAAAGAATAAGAAAATAAAAAAATAACAAAAAAAAGAAAAAAAGAAAAAAAATAATGAAAAAAAAAACAAAAGATAAGAAAAGAAAAATAATATACACACAGAGTAAAAGAAAGCAAGATAAGAAAATTAAATTTAATAAATGAAAAAAAAAAACAGAAAACATAATATGGAAATAAAATAAGATAAAGATTAAAGCAGAAAGAATGCGAAAAGAAAAATAAATTAGAAATAAAAAATAATAAATATAATAATTTATGAAATCCATCAAATCTTAAGTATTTTCAAATTTCCAAATAAAATCAAAACATATAAAAATATTTCCCCTTCCATAAAAACTCTTTCCCTGCCAAGCTTAGCTTGCTTTCAAAACTCCACCAAACTTCTCACTCGCCCATTTCTTGCAGTGCAGTGAACGGATGGAAAACGGCTTCGGCATCGTTCTATGCATCGGCTTTGGCAGCCCTCTTTCTCCTCTCTCGTCTCTCTCTCTCTCTCTGTGCTACTCTCGTCTAGCTGCTCTCGTCTCGTTGGCCGTCTGCAAGTCGCCGGCAGCTATGGCCGTAATAAACATAAATAGGCATTATTTATTTATGTGACCGGCTGGAACTTTGGGGCTTACTTCTATTTGATGATGTATTAATTTCTCTCGATGCGATACGATTGCAAATACACTCGGCACACCAGGAAGGAGGCTGAGTAAATGTTGCCTGCACATTTTGGCCTGGGCATTAGTTTAATTGGGCAGGGCTTTGTGAAATTGGCCAACTCGAATGATGCCTCCTCGTTTTGGCCACTTTAGTTGCCCCTTTCGGATGCGGTCGATGCTGTTGCCATTGCTGCTGCTGCTGCTTCTTGGCCTAATTGCACTTTTCGCTTGAGGAGCTTTCGCTTTCCTAATGGCATGAAACGAGTTCAAAGCTATTCGTGTGCAAGTCAACTATGTCCTGCCCCCCTTCCTCCCCCCCTCCACTCCTCCCCTCCCACTCTGTTCTGGCTTATCGCTTAGTTTTTCATTAGCCACGGGCTAAGCCTTTTGATGGCCGCCTTTTAAGTCTAATTAGCTGCTAATAGACAATAAATCATTATTACTCAAATTTGAGTGCGCCGTGCGCAACAATAAAACCAAAGTACACCCCAACACACACACACACACACACACACACGCACACATGCATTGAAATAAATTCATTAATATGCGGACATAGTTCGTCCGGCTGCGACTGTCGCATACGCTTTGAGAAGAAAGAGGAGAAGGCAAAGTACAGTTAGATCAGCCTAGGGTTTTATACATATTAAATAATTGGAAATAGATTTCAATATTATTTTATTTAATAATCAATGCTTGTATATATTTTTTTCGAATTTAAATTATTTTCTTTTAAATTAATTCGTATTTGAACTTTAATTTTTTTTACTTATTAAATTTTATGTTATTTTATTCAAATATTATTTCTATATATTTATAGGCCTGAAAAAATCTCGAAAAATTTGTAGCAGTCCGAAAAAATGTTAACAAAATTTTTATAAGAATTTATTGGTCATAAACAATAATTATATGTAACAAAAAAAATTAATAAACAAAATAAAATGCAAATAGTTTTACATTTACATTTTTTTTAATTGAAATAAAATTCTTTAAAAATTCTTGAAAATTAAAAAAATATTTAAAAAAATGTCCCATAAAATTTTTAGTTCTATTAAGTATTTATGCAGTTAAAAAAAAGCCCACTGTGCTCAACGCGCTGCCCATAGTCAACATGCTCTGCCAACCCATTCGAGCGTTCGAGCCAGGCAAGTGTAACATAATTCATAAATAAAGTGTGACTAATGCCAGTGGCGACGCCAGCGACAACAGCAGCAACAACAACAACAACAACTACAATAACCAAGAATATAGCGACAATAATAATAAGAAGAAGAATAAGAAAGAGAAAGAGAGAGGTGTGGGAAAGGGGCAAAGCGTCTTCGGCAAGTGTAACTGGAATCCATTAAACAATAAAATTTATTTATTATTTATTATGATTACACTTGGGCATTGTTTTTGTCGGAGGTGAGGGCGAACAGAAGGGCGAGGGGCGGGGGGCGTGCCACGATTTAAGTGGTAATTACACTGAGCCGCTGGCAGCCACGCCCCCTGCCCTCGCGCACACATATGTATGACGAGCGGCCTAAGCAAAAGGGAAAATCATAAACACGAGCCAGCTAAAAGCCGCCTGGCAAATGAGCCCGAACGAAGGGAGGAGGGGCAGGGGGCGGTGGGCGTGGGCAAGTCAGATCATAAGCGTAAAGTGGACAGCTCAGGCTCAGCTTGGCGTAGCGCACAAATGCAATAAAAGCGAAGGAGGCCAAGGCAGAGCGCACAAAAGTAGGCAACAAATGGCGACGACAACTCGTGAGCTAAGAGAGGCAACGGAGAGAGGGGAGAGAGGGGGAGAGGGAGCAAGCAGAGCCAGCACTGAGTATAATAATAATTCGTAAATTGATTGTGTTTAGTGAAGTTTGAATAAATTCAGGCAGCAATGGCAACGACAGGCAGCCAGGCAGGCAGGCAGGCAGGCGAGCAGCTACGACGAAGGAGGCAAGGGATAATCCACTAAAATTTACAACAAACGGAAACAGCAACAGGAAAGCAACAATAAAGCGGGGTGGGGGCGAAAGCGTAGCAAAATGTGGCAAATAAAAATAAATTCTGCTACCAACTCAGAGAGAGGGAGAGCGGGAGAGGGGGGCAGGCACAAAGCCAAGGCACAACGAGTGAACATATGCGCGTTGATGAGTTACGCGCGAAGGAAGGGGGAAGGGGGTGGGGACAGACACTGCGTGGACGCAAGGATAACGCAAGCATGTGTCTGTCTCTCTCTCTGTGTGCGTGTGTGTGTGTGTGCGTGGCAGAAGGCGGGCGCTTATAAATGAAATAAAAATGGAAAGCAAAGCAAAACTTATGACTGTCAGCAGATAAAGCAAAAGCTACCAGCCAAGCTAAGCAACAGCGCAAAAAACAGAAAGAGAGAAAAAATGGAGTGCGAGCGAGAGGGAAGTAGCGCTGCCACAAGGATGCTATGGCGCTTTTTTCTGTGCTGCTGCTGCGGCTGCTCGCCAGACTATCAAAGTGAAATGCTAAAGCAGCCAAAAATCCACGAAATAATGGCGACATAACATGAAACAACTGTGACAACACAGCCACATGAGAGAGGGGAGGGGGGGAGGGGGAAAGGCGGAACGTGGCTCATGCAAGTGATAGCGAAATCCTTGCCACGGTGTGTTGCCATTGCCATACGGTGTCATTTGGCATCATCATCAATATGGCTAAAAGGACAATGCGTTAAATGCGCTCACACATTCTCGCAGCCCCCCCGCCCCCCGCCCCCCTGTACAGCTTCCACTTCAGCCTGACAGCTGGGCAGTGAGTGCGCATATTTGAAGCTACACATACCCGTATACACGCAGTTTTTTTTTCGCAGCGCGCGCGCGGCAAAAGGAAACTCCATTAGAGGACTTTGCGCTTCGCATTGTTCTGCAATAATTTGCTGGCCGATAAAGAAAACGCAAGCTCAGCAGCAAAGGCAGAGCAAAGGCAGCAGTGCCTTGGCAGCCTTGGCGCAGCACAATTGATTTTGATTTATGTACAGCAAACACGGCTAATTCAAAGTGTGCTTTAAAGCAAAAGAATAAGTGAAAGAAAAAGCGAAACGAAAGGAAACGTAAATAATCGCCGCGCACAAAAGTATGCAACGGCATTTTGATTTACGCAGCCAAGACACAAGCCAGCCATGCGCTGGCTATATAAAAAGTATTGCATACTTTTAGCTGCTGCACATAGTCGATACACACACCCCCCTCACCAGCAGCAGCTAGCCGAGACCACAGCCATCGACAGCACATAAATATGCATTGTGTCACATTAGATGGGGATGTGCGGGTGCGGGTGCGAGTGTGCGGGTGTGTGTGTGCGTGTGCAGCAGTTACATGTCACTGGAGGTTAATAGATTTTCTTTAACCCCAAGCACTTGCAGAGTTCCGCAAGTCACGGTGTCAGTGCAGAAACAAGTCGAACAGTTTGCCAACTCCTGCAGACTAGGCACATTCGCTCGCTTCCGGCCCCTGCAGGCCTAGCGCAATGATAGAGTTCACTTTGATACGCAGTTCGGTTTAAGTGATTTTCGCTTCGTTTTTCGTTTTTCGTTTTTTTTTTTTTTTTTGTTTTTTTGCCTTGCGCGCCACTTTAAGTGGAACGCTGCCACACACACTTGGCAGGCAGACGAGTCTGTAAATAGCTTCCACACATGCTCCACATGTGTCGTGGCAATAAATATATTTTTCGTTGCATACTTTTTGCTGCACGCCTGAAATGTTGATTTGCAGCGCGCTGAGGCAAATTTCAATTTGCAAGCGAAATGAGTGCGGAAATATGTAAGTGAAATATGCATATAAGAATTGTTAAGAATATGCATATATTTATATAGTAAAAATTAGGTCGAAATCAGCTACAAATTGAGCGTGTAACACGCTTGTTCCACCATTGCTTAAGCAGTTGAAAATCAAGCGATTTTCGTATTGAGATTTTAGCCATGTTTTAACAGCTTAAGAAAACCCATTAATTAAAATCTGAAATATAGATAAATTAAAAAAGTCGTAACAATATTTGATTTTAATTAATTTTAATTTTTAATTAATTTTTCTTTTTCCTTAAATTATTGTTTAAATATCAAGCGATTTTTACGAATTAATTTGCTTCTGTTTTGACACCCATTATAAAAAATAAAAAAATTTGAATGATTTCAAAAAAGACTTATATACAATTTAAGGTGTTTTTAAGATTGGAATTTTACTATATAGCGGGGGAAAAAATTCTTTCTTTAATAAGTCGCTTAGAAATCAAATTAAAAAATTTAGTTATTTATTTTCGCGGGCTGTGGGCGTGGCACTTAAAATTTAACTTGAACTCCATCTGCAAATGATATACAAAAATATTTATGCCAAATTTGGTATTGCTAGTTTTTATAATAACTAAACTCTGTGTGTTCATACAGACAGACAGACGGACAGATCCTGATCAAGAATCTAAAAAACTTTATATAAAATGTGCCAAGCCTGCTGCCGCTACGCTTGGTCTGAAAAAAAGCGACTGGGTTCAGTTGGCAAACCCATTTAAAGCCCCAAACAGGAGGCACAGCATAGCGAGGGAGCTTAAAGGGGTGTCTAGGAGGCGGGAGGGGGAGAAGGAGGTTTGCTGCTGTTCTTGTAGGCGTTTAGCCATTGCGTGAGCTCCGTTCTTTCACTTTTTTTTTCGTACGCTGCGCCTGGCACTGCTCGGTGCCTTTTACTTTTGCCAGGGCCACAAGCCTAGCACAAGCTTTATTACAATTTGCTGGAGAAGCCAAGGCAGCAACAACAACAACACCTACACAGGCAATGGTAACAAAAGCAACAGCAGCAAATAAGAAAGGCAGCAGCAGCAGCAACGGCAACGGCAGCAGCTAATGGATTCTATTTAACTTCCACTGACTGCTAATGGATTTTTCTTGACCCCAAATAAAAATGCGCATCGAAATGCGATTGAAAAATGCTTATAAAAAATAGAAAAGGAAAATGCCCGAGTATAATGGAGCAATGAAAAAAGCAGCAGCAACAAAAGCTAAATGAATTTCCGAATGGCCAGCGAAATGCAGAGAGAGAGAGAGAGAGAGAGAAGGCAGAGGGAGGGAAGTGGGGGGTGGGGCAAGTGGGGTGTGCATAAAAAACTTACCTTCACTTTGGCTCAATCTCAGCCGATTTGGCCAATTGCAACTTCAGTTGCTGCCGCTGCTGTTGTGCTTATCCCGCATTACCATTTTTTGACAAAAACTGATTTCAAGAGTTTCTCCCAGTTTTCGCAGTTTTTCGATAATTTTCCTGACTTGTTCAACAAACCTTGTGCGGTTTGCCAAGATGAAATGGAAATTAAAATTAAAATTGCCAGGGCAACCAGCAAAATGAAAGAAAGAAAGAAAGACAGGAAACAAGTAACGAAAGCTACAGTCCAACAGGCCCGACTGTAAGATACCCTTTGTCAAACCAACCAAAAACAAAGTCTTCTATTTCCATTGCCATCTAATTATGTGTAAGTCATGAAACGAAAGGGTATAACTTGAAATTGAAAACTATCTCTGTGCCAATTTTGGTGTCGGTAGTTTGCATAATAGCTGAGATTTGTGTGTTCACATAGACGGACAGAGAGACGGACACACAGACTGACAGGCAGACGGTCAGGGAGACGGAGAGGCAGACAGACGGACAGGCGGACAGACAGACGGACAAACAGACGGACAGAGAGACGGACACACAGACTGACAGGCAGACGGTCAGGGAGACGGAGAGGCAGACAGACGGACAGGCGGACAGACAGACGGACAAACAGACGGACAGACAGACGGACACACAGACTGACAGGCAGACGGTCAGGGAGACGGAGAGGCAGACAGACGGACAGGCTGACGGACAGACAGGCGGACAGACAGACGGACAGACAGACGGACAGACAGGCGGGCAGACAGGCGGAGAAACAGACGGACAGGCAGACGGACAAGCTAACAGACCGGCAGACGAACTAATAGACGAACAAACCGACGGACAGAGAGACGGACATAGCTCAATTGACTAGGCTACACAATCCCAAGCCAGAGTATATACACTCTGTGCCATCTACCTTCTCATTTCCACAAACTTAGTATACCCTTTGCTGACCATTCTCAATTGGTCGCAGGGTATAAAAAAGGAGTGACAGAGACTGCAGCTAATTATTACAAATATTTCTTAATTTTATGAGCGACCCCGAAGGCAGGGCGCAAAGGCAAAGTTCCGCTCGAACAATTTTCCTTGGCGGTGGCATTGCCTCAAATTATGGAAAAATAAGTAGAAAAGTCGCCAGCAACTGGTTTTTCCTCCACTCTCTCTCTCTCTCTCTCTCTCTGTCTGCCTGTCTTTGGCCGGTGTGTAGGTGTTGCTCTGGCGAACAATGTGGAGAATTCTCTCACCAAAGCGTAGAGACAAATAAATCAACTTCCGCTTGGCTGAAGACGCCCGCGCCTGTAGCAGCTACCATCTCCGACATTCTGACATAACTGCGAGGCGCTCAGCCAGTCATCATCAGAAATTGAGACTGCCCACCTGTAGGCAGGTGGGGGGGGGGCGGAGGAAGCAAAATGGTGGAAGGTCGGAAAATGCAGCCCGCAAACGGAAAAAGCAACTGGAAACCGTTTCAAAGTCGCCTCGTTACGCTTCAGATCGGAGCGCACACATGACTCGCTCGCTCGGTTTTGCATAGCCTGGTAGCGTGTGGTAGCTCAGGCTACTGTAACTGACCTAGCCCTAGTACAAGAGGCCAGTGGCGTCGCGCAAGGGGGGTTGACAATGCAGTCAAAGTTTGCTTCAAGTGGTTAAAGTAATTCAAAATTTATTTTCTTACACATTTACATAGAGGAAGGGAGACAAAAGAAGTTGTCTGTAGACCCTTTCTGGCTGCTCTTCTAGTTATTCCTAACTCTCACCCCTCTGCCCACGCCTCTGTCTCTTGCTCTAGGCTCTGCCCTTTCCCTACCTGCCTCAAATGGCATTTCGATGCGCGTTAAACTCGAGCTCGAGTTCAAGTCGCGCTCGTCCCATTGTCTTGCATTGTCTTCACACACTACATCACACACACACACACACGCACACACACACACCCCTCATGCATACACTTGCACACTCTCACATAAACCCTCTTTGCCTTTGCCTGCAAGATAATCATTTCACATTACAGCACGATAATAATTTCATTATGTATTTTTCATGTTATTAATTATATTGTATGCCATCGAGTTCCTGCCCGTCCCTAGCCCTCCTCCCCCCCCCTTCCCCTCTGCCACTTTTCCCTCTCTGGCCCAGCAAATAGTGGGAAAATAATTATCGGTCTACAAATTTTGCTATCATGCTGATAATTACGAGAGATCTCTGCACCGACTTGACGTTCCCCTCTGTCTCAGGAGGAAGTTTGTCGTTTGCTCTAAGTGCCAGAGGTTGCTCCACTTGAGAGAGAGAGAGAGAGAGAGGAAGGGTGGGACAAAGACAGCGCGAGTTATATGCGCCCTTGCGTGTTTTTGGGTAACTTGCTGGAAAATCTTTCACTTGTTGATGCCTTTTTAATGACGCCTCAAAATCGGTTTCGTATTACGCTCTCGAAAAATTTTCACTATTTTTCCTGAGTTTTCCGACTCGGTTTGTTGAACTTTTCAATTGTTTTTTGGGCGGGAAACTTGACTGGCAAATTATTTAGCTTGTTTTGCGCGAATTATGAAAAGCTTGAGTTGACTTTGAGTTGAGTTCAAATGCAACTTAGGTTGTTTGAGGTTTGAAGGCTTATCAGCTTTATAATTGTGATGTGAGCTTCACTTTAAGTGCCTCAAACTCATATGCTAAGTGGGAATTAACTGTGGCGCCTCAGTGAAAGTGCAGCTAATGTAATTTGATTAGATTTGCTTTATGAACATTTTCGGCATTATAAAAAGGTGTGTAGTTTATTTTCTAAGTTCCAAAGGTAATCGATAGCCGCAACAAATGGTTTTATAATTACAAATTTAACGTCAGCTTGAAAACTTACGCCGAGTTCAATGGGTTCGGTTTGCCTGAGGTTACACCCTTTTTTTTGGGTTTTTGCGCCACGCCTACGAACTCAAGCGCCCCCTCTACTCAATGCACTTGCCACTAATCCCGCAACTTGAGCTTGGGGTCAACTGCAGTCGAAATAATTCAGCTTGATTTGACCGCAGACAGCAATTAATCAAGGGAGTGGGAAGGGGGAGGAGTAGGGAAAGGGTTGGGGAGAGGGAGAGGAGGGGGAGTAGATGAAAAGGAGAGAGAGAGAAGAGGTAGCGCGTCTGAGTTTGTAGAGACCAAACGTGACACAGACACAATTTCAATTCAAATTCGAAATTCGAAATCGACTTTGGCACTCGCCTGGACTTATTTACAGAATGACCGCAAATGAAGTCGCACACACACACACACACACAGACGCATACAGGCACACACACTTGACTACATTACGAGTTACGCACAATTGCGCAGACGACACCCTCGTCTCGGTCTCCCTCATCTCCGCCGTCCACCTCGAGGTGAAGAAGCCAACAATAGCAATTATTAAGCATGCAACAATTGAGAAATTCCCACAGTCGCGGCGAGCATTCAACCCTCCTCCACACACATGCAGAGCTCTGCTCCCCCTCTGCCCCCCTCTCTACCCACCCTCTCCTCCTTCTTCTCTATAAAACAATAGCAACAGCTGTGTAAGCACTACGCCAAGGGAAGTGCCGCAGGAACTTGTTGAGCTGGACTGGAGACGGCAACCTGCGTGCTGCTTCGCTGACTTCTTGGTCAGAGGCTAAGGTTGAGGGTCTTGGGTTGCGGGTCAAGGGTGCAGCTATGACTAAGCAACGGAGTGAGGGGCAAGCTATATTGCCTGCAGGTAGCACCCAAGGCGAACCAAGCAGGGGGCGAAGCAAAGATGTTTAGAACTCGCAAGACAAACGAGCAAAGCACAACAATCTCAGCTCCCCAACCCTACACACCCTACCTACCCCTACCACCCGCTCTCCCCTCCCCCTTTGCACACTCTATAAACAAAATCAAATTTCAATAAACAGTGAAAAAGGGTCACCAGGTGCAGAAACAAGTGAAAAGAACAATCAAAGCGTAGCTGGGGGAATTCCCCCAAAGTTGTCTGTCTTGCTCAACCCTGTGTGGGTGTTCCCCCGATGCCAAATTGAGCAGCCAATTAAAGCAGCCCGCAGTCATTGAGGGGTTTCCCTTTTGGCCAAAAAATTTAGCAGAAATTTCACACAGCTAGTGAAACCTCACGAGTTTTTACAGCTCCACAGAGCTCAAGAAGGTGTTTCCACAGAGTGTAAGATGAGAGCAGCTCCCAGCAGTGCGAAAGAGAGGGAAGCGTAGGGGAACGAGATGTGGAGAGTTAGAGAGAGAGTGCCAGGCAATGATAGGGGAATAGAATCCCCAATCTAATTGCTGCACTGCAAACTGAAGTTCTCGAAGGGTTTCTCAAAAAGCATTTTAATTGTGCTGCGAAAATGAAAAGAAAGTGAGGTTAGTTTTTGCAGTTTCTAGATTACAGAGACAAGCCCCCCCTTCTCTCTCTCTCTTACACTGCTTTCTGCCCTCTCTTTTATATTGACAAATGGAATTTAATATGCTGCAAGCCGTTTTGTAGGGTTTTTCGAGCTGCAAATTTCAATTTGATTTCAAAAATTTTAGGGACCATTTGCAGCCTAGACTCAGCCCTGTCTGCCTACCTTGATAACCATAGTTGGTATTCTTTCTTTTCACACCTATTTTGTAAATATTCCTTTATACAACTTTCCTATAAAGCGGAAGCTCCTAAGCTATTTGGATACTTTCGTTGTACAAGAAACTCTCTAGACTGTCCATTTTCTGTAAGTTAATTTAACACTTACTTAGGTTCATCTGAGGGTCTTCATGTGCTTCACGAATATATATTCTTTACGTGTTATATTCTTGAGCCAAGTCCTTTTGTCTGTCTGTATGAACACACTGATCTCAGCTATTAAACAAGCTAGGCACAACAAGATTTGGCATGCAGGTTTGTATTGGTTTTGTTAACATGTTTGTAACGCTTTTTGAAAACAATGCGTAGGGTATTTAACGGTTGGTAGCTTTTTTGAATTGTTTAAGCATTAGCATCATTCATAACCCACATTCAGCTAACTTCTGCGTACCTTTTTCTGCTGCTTCTGCTTCTGTATACATCTTCATGTCTCAACCCACACATATCTCCATATCTGCAGCTACTACAGAGCGCTCCCTGTACGCTTTGCTGCATCCTCACTTCATCTTCTGCTTGCTGCACAATTCTCGACGCTCCACTTTGGCTGATAACCCTCGGCCAAGTTTGCAGCTGCTGTCTGCCACTGCCATGAGCTACTCTCCAGCGCCAGAGCTCTTGAGGATTGGCGACTCGTGCCTTGTGTGTTTGTCCACTTTCACGTTGCGTCGCTGAAGTTGCTCAATTGGCGCGATCGCGTATCACAACGGGGGCAATTTGACCAACTTGAGGTATCAATAACAGAGAGAGAGAGAGTAGCGAGTCTGTACCCATCTCACTCTCTCTACTCTCTCTCTCTCTCCCCTCTACCTCTTCCTCCTCCTCTCTTGGCCTGTCTCGTTGCTGCTGTGTGTGCCTTGGCCACATATGAGGTCACATAACGGCACATTTCGAGGCAGTTGCAGTCGCCAAAAGTTGCCACAGCCACAAGCCAAAAACAAGTCCTCCACACACACACACACACGCACACACACACACACATGTAGTTGGACTGGCCTGGAGTCGCTCCAAGTGGCAGTGGAAACTCCCCGAACGAGTCTCAGCTGCTGCTGCTGCTGCTGCTGCGGCTGCTGCATGTCAAGGCGGCTTATAACGGTAACTGCTCATTGCCTTCTGCTTGTTGCACACATGTCGTCTCCCTCCCTCTACCTCCCTTCCCCCTCTTTCCCCCCTCTTTCTCCCTCTCTCCCTCTGCAGTTAATTAATTTGGCCTGGGCGTGCCAAAAATTGTATTGACCGCAGACAAATGCGGACAAGTCAAAACAATTTGCCCAGGCTCAGGCACACAAATGGCCGAGAGCTGAACGACGCGCTCATATACCCTGTAATGGGCCAATAAGTGCGACCAATATGCGCATGAATAGCACAGAAAAGGTTTTATAAAGGTGACTAGCTTAAAGCAATAAGCAGCTAAAGGCAACAACAAAGTTAGGTATAGACTAGTATATACCCTGTAAATTAGTAAAATAACAGCAAAATACATTCGAAAGATTCTAACATATCAAATAAGTTGGGTCTTAACGCTGCCTAAGTTACCTTAGCCACTTTACAAGGGTATAATAGATTGTGTATACCCTGTAAAAACTGATTTTAAGCATAAATAGCTTATGATACGTTTAAAAGAAAAATACTTTGGGTATATTTAACTGCATAAACTCATTTGTTAGTGCAGCTGAAGCAATGAAACTTTTTACACACACTGAAATATACCCTGTAAAAATGAAATTAACTAAATTTTGAACTACTTGCTACTTAGCTGTAATTAATATAATTTATACATTAAATTTATTTTTAGCAATATTACAGGGTATTTCTTAGTCGACTACCAAGCTGTAGACAGCAAAATACTTTTACTCTATAAAGCAAACTTAAGCTTTGAGCTAAGCTAGATCAAAATAGCCTTGCTCTGGAGCTGCAAACACACTCTAAGCCGATAGTTGTGCACAACTATCGCACGCTAAACGATAAATTTGCATTAATCGAAAGAATTTGATTGAACTAAAATGGCGTCAAATGTGCCAAGCTCAAAAGGAGAGAAGTAAAAGGAAAATTCCAACGAATCGCACATTAATTTGCCTAATTGCTAGAACTATCGGCACAACTTGCACCAAAACTATCGCATCACACATGCTTTAAGCTTAAATAGCTACGCAGTTCGAAGCTCAACTCAAGCGCAGCGGACAGAGCAGCTCACATCAAATGCGATTTGTGGCACAGCATGAGATGGGCAAACAAAAGAGCTCAAGGCGCAAAGGAGTGACAGAGAGAGAGGGGGAGAGAGAGGGAGAGGTAGAAAGAGCGACTTAGCTGCCTGCTACAGGAGCTGCAGTTGCAGCTGGAATCGGCCTGGATGCATTGGGGCAAAGTTTGCACAAAAATTAGACGCATTTCGGCCTGAGAACTTTGACTAATGTGTTCGGTGTGTGTGTGTGTGTGTGTGTGAGCGAGATGGCGATATTGTTGATATAAGGCCGAGTGGCTGGCCAGGAAAGCAGAGAGCCAGGCTATGATGGCTACGTTGCGAGACTTAGTCTGAGCTGCTGTAGCTCGATATGGAGTAAGTCGGAGCGATTCAATCAGTTGGCCACTCGCTCTAATTGAGCGCCAGCTGCAATTGCGCCACGCCCCCACCGCCTCCATACCGCCCCCTGCCCTAGCATATCCAATTATGCAGTCCCTGTGCATAGCTGGACTCGCATTTCGAGTCGAATTCTTCCAAGCGAAACGCACAGCTCGGCATTTTCACATGCGAACGCATTTCCATCTTCAGTTCGAGCTTCATCTTTATCCCCCTGCTTTCTCTCTCCCCCTCTCTCCCCCTGCTCCTTCTACTCTTCCTTTTTCTAGCCATTTCCATTGTTAGCATTTTCGCTTTCTTAGCTTTTATTTGTTATTTCGCACACGTAAAACGAGCAAATTAAACCACCAAAATTATTAATTTCCCAACGTGTCTTAACCCCTGCAAGAACTTCCTCCCCCCCCCCCGGCCAGCCGCCTGGCAATTAGCAAAATGTGCTTGTTGGCCATAATTGTTGATGGCCAAAAGCAAAAGCAGGCAGAGGGGCGAAAAAGTAGCCAGGCAGGCAGGCAGGCAGGCGCTGCCAGCTAAAGATTTTGGCCAATTTTTAGCGCTCGATTCGTTTGCTTCATACATTTGGCTAATTGTGGACTACGTGTGAGTGTGTGCAGGTGTGTGTGTGCGTGTTTTGTGTGTGTGTGCATTAGCTCAGGCTTGGCTCTTTGGTTTTCTTGGCTTTTTCCGGCGCTCGAGCCACACAATTAGCCAACTCGGGCAGCCAATTTGCGCAAGGCCAACACAAAAATTGCCACGCCCATTGCAGCATTTACATATGTGCCGCCCCCCCGCTCACTCTCTCTCTCTCTCTCTCTCCTTCGCACTTAAATGCTTTCCGCGAAAACGCTTTTCACTCTGGCATTTTTCTCTGGCATTTCGTAATACGCAAATTTCGGACAGCTTTACAACTGCTGCGATTATCTAAGGCTTTTCCGTGTTCCCAGTCCGATTTCACACCTGAAAACAGTTTGTGGAGCGTGCAACTTGGGGAGGTTTCTCTGCGATGGGATTGTGCTATAATCTTGGCATGAATTGTTGGGGCAAGACTAGTGATTATTATGTGCCTGGTTGTCAGTGAAGATCTGAAACCAAGTTATATGTTTGTAATACTCTGCAAACTCTCATAGCTTGTTTAAAACTCATGCATGTCCGTCTGGCTGTCCGTCTGCCTGTTGTGAAGCAAATTTGTCGCTCAGTTTTGGAGCTATCTTGCTGCAACTTGGTATACATGTATCTTATTAGTGCATGCTTTAAATAAGTCGAAACGAGCTGGATCGGATTGATATATCGTATAGCTGCCATAGAAACTATCGGCCGATTTTTGTCATTTTTCAAGATATCGCCATGAAACTACCTCTATCTATGTATGTCTAAGTATGTCTTTAAAAGGCAGCAAAAATTTCATTAATATCGGAGCGGTATATCCATAAAATTTGTGAGCTAAGCATATTTAATGCAGTTGCCTCGTCTACTTCTTCACTTTTAACTTAAAGCTTTAGTTCTTATCTTTGTCTCGTTATAAACGCAAAAGCTAAGCATTTTTTCATTGCCTAGCTCTATCTTCCGCTCCCGCTCTCTCTCTCTCTCTGTCTATCTCCCTCTTTGCCGCATTATCAGCATCTTTTCTTGTAATTCGATTAAAAAATTGTTTATTCAAAGAGTTTGCGAACTAACATTAGTGGAGCAGCTCCGTCAACTGGTCAAGTTTCGCACAACTTCCTGTGCCGCTGCCGGCCAACTCCCCCTCTCTTCCTCTCTTTCCCTCTCTCTCTTCCCTTCTTTATCTTTCTTTCTCTCTCTCCCTTCACTGCCTTCTTCCATGCTGCGCTTGGTTGATGCATCGACGCGCAATGCTGCCACACTCGAAGCTAATCCATTAGAAGCATTGCATTTTTAATTTGACATTTACAGATATAAATTTAAACGGAATAACGGGAATTTCAATCATTCTGAGGGAACTCTATGTAGCCCCGGGAGCAACAAGAGAATTCGTTGCCCGCTGCCCGCAAATAGTTTAAATATTAAATTAACAAATTCTACGGATTTTCACATACACAATGAAGCAAATGCATTGGGGAATACCCGAAATTGCACACACACACACACACTAACACGCACTGCAAACGACCGCTAGATGGCGCATTTGCATCGACAATTGCTATTGTGATGGTGGGGGCGGGGGGCGGGGACAAAACAATCGATTGAATTATTCATGCGACACATGAGGCTGAAATTGAAGCTATTGCCAAATTGATTGAGACCAAATTTAAGAGGGATCCGAAATGCCCCTGCAAGGGGGGGGGGGAATAGAGTGTTTTGTGTACGTATCATAGGTTGTCGGGGGCAAAAAGAACTTGCCTCACATGTCAATTTAAATTAGGCAACAAATCAAATCGAATTTAGTTGCACGTCAAGCGATTTTATTTTTGGGTGTTTGTCAATGTCAGAAAATACTAAAATGTATATAATTTTATTTGTATATTATTAAGGTAGCTCTATTACATATTTTTACTGGACTCTAGCTTAAATAGTTTCTGAGTTCAATGAGAAGTTTCTGGGATTTTTTCGAAATTTATTTCTATTGTAAAACTCAGCTAGTTTTATTGTTATTGCGTTAAGACGATTGAAAATGACATTTTCTGTCTAAGTAAGCTTTATTAGTTTCTTAGTTCAATTGATACATTTCTAGTATTTTTTTAAAATACTAAAGTAATGCAATCAATATATTGCTTATCTTACATAAAGAATCCAAATCAATTAGAAATAAATCTAATTTTTTTTTGTATATAACTAAGGTTTACCCACACCAAATTTGCTGACTCTGGCTCTACTAGTATTTTTAAGATTTTCCTTAAATTTTAATGCGCAAATTATGTAAAACTCAGCTAGTTATAATGCTGATACTTTAAGGTGTCTGTAAATGAAATTTCATATCTCTAGCTTAAATAGTTCCCGAGTTCAATGAGAACGTTTAGAGATTTTTTGAAAATTTTAAGCAAATTTTGTACATGTCTTGCGAGGCCTAGTTAGGCATATCCTTTTATTCTCGACATGAAATCGAACACATGCTCTACTAGTCTCGCATGCCCATTCGAATGTCCAGCAATTCGATCAAATGAAGCAAATTTCAAACACATCTCTCAAGCCACATTCGACCACATTTAAAAAAAAAAAAAAAACTGTTACGCCTTGTGGAGTAACAAAAAACCGCAGTCCATTCAAATTTGCTGTTTATAATTCTCGAAATGCTTCGATTGAAGCCAGAGCCTGAGCCTGCCACTGACAAACATTTTATTTCTATACTGCTCTCTCCCTCTCTCTCTCACTCTCTCCTCTCTCTCTCCTCTCTCGGTCAGTCGACAATAATGAAACATGAAATGTAACAAGACGAAGGTGTCGCCTACAGTTGCCTAAGCCCTCGGGCAATTACAAGCTGCCACAGCAATTTATTTTACTTCGTTTTATGATGATACCCTGTAAATGAAGGAGGAAGGGTATGTTGGTGCTGTGTGCATAGAAACATAAAATTAAAATAAATTTAATTATAAAGTAATAAGCAGTAGAAATAATTGAAATCAAGGAAGATTTTAAGAAAATAAGTTTTTAAGGCCAAAAAAATCTCAAACAAATTTTTTATATCGCATTGAATTTGTACAACAAAATTTTACAATTTTTTTTTATTTTTTATTTGTTTTTAATTTTTTTTTAAATTTTTGCCCTACGAGGCCTTAATTGGGATGCAAGCTTAAGTAAGATTACCTTCCTACTCCAGTAGAGTCCTTCTATTAAATTTTCCGTCTCTAGTTAATCGTAGAACCTTTTAGGGTTTTATGTCCGAACTATATTTCATTATAGCTAACTCAAATTCTGTAGACTTGAAATCTTTAATTCTTTTTCATCTGTGTAGAAATAATCCTTATTAATGTATTTCCTCGTTTTCTTTCTTTTATCCATAACCTATATATCTGTTACTCATTATCTAAAGTGGGATTTGCTTTTACGATTCCTCCGGACGATGGGGCGTTCTAACAACTAACACCTAACTAACTTTTCTGATCTGATTGGGTTTTTCTGGGTTTTCCCCAATTCTTCTGCAACAAATTTTGGATTACTTTAAATAAATAAAATTTAAATTTTCCTTTGTTTATCCAGACTAATCGTTAAATTTCTATTATAAAATTTTAATATTAACTTCATTTAAAATTTTAATTTTAGTCTTAATGTTAATAAAATTATTTGAATCATTTTTAAATTAATCTTAATCTTTTAATCTTAAATCTTTAAATCAAATAAAATAAGTAAATAGTTTCTAATAATAACTTATATTTCCTATAATTTATATTGTTTATTATAACAACTTTTCTTTTACTTTAAACTCATTGAAGCCTTCAACTATTTTCAGCATTTAAATCTATTTCTCGGATGCAATAATCTATGCGATAGTTGAACTTAACCTCAATTACAACCTAAGCTTTTAAAATTTTCTAAATTAAATTAATTTTCCTTTAGACTACAATCCTTACAGGGTAACTGCTCGTGCGGCACAGTACAGCCCACGCAATCGACTTATTTCTACATTTTATTTTTTTTTCTCTCAATATATTTCTGCTTTTTATTTACGCATCAAATTTTATGACAAATACTCGAAAGAGAGGAGAGGAAAGCGAGAGGGGGAGGGAAGAAAAGAACTTCGAGCCGGAAAAGCGGAAAACGGATTATGTGCAATTGGAAATTAAATTAGAGAGCGAAGCGAACGCACAAAAGAACTTTCGGTAATGTACTGGACCCTGTGCCGCGCCCCCCGCCCCCTTCTACTACTGCGGCTGCTGCGCCGCCCCCTCCAGACACGCTGAACCGCTCCTGCACCCGCTGTGCGGTCTCAAGTGTTGCGTCGAGCGGATTTCAAGTGTGTTTGTTGTTGTTGTTGTTGTTGTTGTTGTTGTAATTCCAGCCTTGTTGTTGCTGCTGCGTGAGCACAAAACAAACATTTTAATTCCCCTTGAGTTGCTGCTGGGGCATTTCTTTTCAACAGGCGTAGAAGAAGCTGCGCAGGGGGTAGGATAGGCTAGCTCTAGATGGAGGGGGGGGAGGGGGTTACTAGGGGACGGCAGGGAATGGGGTAAATGACGTCGTAATCGTGCCGAGCAGACGCTGCTCCACATGCGCCTCCAGTTGCGTTTGAGCTAAAGAAACAAAAACTGCGCAGGCTGCATGAGTTGCCACGCCCCCTTAAGCTAGTCTGCTGCGTCTCCCTCTCTTTCTCTCTCTCTCTCTCTCTCTGTCCGCATGAATTGCCAGTTTTGTGCTGCGCCACCGCAAAGCGATCCCATTTTCATAGAGCCTGCAATTTGCCCACCGTCCACGTTCAACGCGTTCGCTTCCATGTCCGGATTGCTGCATCCTTTGGCAAGCTTTGGCTGCCTCGCGTTGCAAGTTGCCGTGTTGCAGTTGCTGCAGCTGCCGCTCGACGCTCGATGGGTTCGTAAACCTCAACCTATAATTAACTCTGCCAAAGCAGACGACAACGAGCAACAGCAGGCAACAGGCAGGCACAAGCAGCACACACACAGCACACACACACAGCCAATACACACACACACACAGCACACACACACACACAAGTGGCCAACACACACGCGTCGCAGTTGCTTCGCAGACTTTGGTCAGCTTAAGTGCTGCATGCGTCGAAAAGACACTCGACTACAGGATAGCTGCAAATTGTAGCAGAGTGTGCAACTAGTATGACTATCGATAAGCGATAAATATCGTTGGTAAATAAATACATTTACTTATATTAGCTGAAATTGCAGGCGAGTGTACAAAGTGGACTATCGATAACCCATAAATATAGTGTATATACCGAAAGGCGACAAACATTGCGTAAATATATCGATAACCGATTAATACCGTACATTATTATGTATGCTAAGAATTATTAATGATTATAATCGTTTAACAAGTAGAGCTGGAATTGCATTTAAATTGGACTATCGATAACCGATAAATATTATGTAATTATATCGATATGTCTATATTAACACAAAATAAAAATCGGTTATCGAATGGATGATGTATAGTATACCGATTGCCGGCTTACCAATCGATAGCTTATACATTTTGGTAATACATAAACCTATCGATAACCGATTAATAAAGTATATGCTAAAGAAGGCTAATGAGCATAGACTATAGAAACTACTATATCTGTTATAAACTGTAATATTACAAATATTTTGCAGCACAACTTTCGATAAATGATGCTTGAGCAACCCATACACATTTAATGCGATAATAAGTATACTTATCGATTACTAATACATTTCGATAATACAGAAACCTAGCAAAAACCACTTTATAAATTCTTAAAAAAAGTTTTAATGCATATGATGCACTTATCGATCTATCGATAACTCCAATATTTATCATAGTGTGCCGCATAACTTTCGATAAGCGACGTATAATTTCGATTGTGCAATAAAATGAATCTTAACCCATAGGAAGCTGCGGAACTTCTAAAATGGCATCGATAACTATCGATGACTGTTGATACCTATCGATAACTATCGATAACCCCTTACCTTTTTACAACCTCTGCAAAACTAAATAGTATAACTCATTTACCTGCCAATCTCAGGATCTACACGAGCTACACCCACTAAATTTGCCCAGCCCAATGCGCTGACCACAAGCCACAATCCGCGAACCCAAGTGAAACCACAAGAGAATCCCAATTACGCAGATAAGATCTGCGAAAATTCTCAACTCGAACCACGTAGTGCAGTGTCGAGACAGGCTCCTTTTGGCCACTCTCAACTTGGTATCGTCTGGAATCCCCTTGGAGGAGGCAGGGGCAGCTCGGCAGGCGGAACGAGGGTTGCAACTTGAGTTGAGTCCGGTTTGACTGACAGGCCGCAATGTTAATGTTGATGTCGTCGACGTTGTAGTTCTTGCTGTTCTTCTTTAGATTCTTCTTCTACTTCTACTTCTTCTGCTGTTTCTTCTTCTTCTACTGCTTGATTGCGCTTTCGTCTCGTTGCACACCTGCAGACGGCGTTGACGTCGCAACTCTTTGACTCGCTACGTTTCGCTGCTCTCTTCCCGTCCCTCTCATTCGTTGGTAGACTCGGTCTCTCTCTCTCTCTTCTCCTTTTCTACCTTGGTCCCCCTGCGAGGTTCCACTTCATTTCTTCATTTCTCATTGTTCTTTGGTTTCTACCTGTCTCAAGTTCGAGCTGACCCTCCCTACTTTGTCTTCTGCTCCCTCTCCTTCTCCCTCTTTCCTTTGTTCGCCTCGGCCTCGGCCTCTTAATCTAAATGTAATTCAAGCCCCCGAGTGCCCGTTAAAATGCACAAGATCATGGATCACGGATCACGGATCATGGGATCACGGGCTAGTTCTTTAATTTCTGTTTCATTCTGCTCCCTCTTCTTCTGCTTCTCCTTCTCTTTCTTCTCTCTAATGTCTTTGGGTTTTGTTTTCATTTGTTTGGCAGCTCAGAAAACTCATTTGCCTCAACGATCGTCAATCGAAGATCGTTGGAATCAATCGGATCAGCTTAGGCATGGCTACAGTAGAGAGAGAGAGAGAGTGGGGAGAGTGGGTAGACTTGGCAACCCGATACGTAATGCCATTCTATGGAATTGCCGCCCTGGAACGCAATTGAACTGACTTTGTTGGCCTTTGGCTTTCCACACTTTTTCACTTGATCGCATTGACGCATGCGTTGAATGGTTCAAGTTGAGTTAGAGAAGAGAAAGACAAGAGAAGGCAAGACGAGAGCAAGACAAGAGTCAGTAAAATTGATCTTGAAAGAAAAGCGAAGCGTGCTTTAATTGGTTGTGGAAAATGCAATCATGCAAATGCAGAGCTTAGAAACTATTGAGGCATGTTCTGAAGCGATTTGGCCTTTGTTGGGGAATTCTTAAAGGTTTAAGAGAACATGACATGCTATGCAAATAGAACTGCGTAGTTCCCGTACTGATCTATTTGCCTTTCACAGGCAAGTCTAGTGCAAGAAATTTATGAATTCTCCTTTGGTTTGCTGCTTCTTAAACGTTTCTTGAAGGAATTGAGATCGTAGGCATGAAATTAGAGCATATTCTTCCTGGAGTCTTCTCTAGAGTCTCTCTTCTATCTCTTTGCTTTCTATCATTCAATTATCTTAGTTTCCTTTCGCCTACCCATTCTTAAATGTTTTTTACGCACTTGAGTAGCTCGTTGCCATTCAATAGAGGGATTATCCTTAAAGAAATCTTGTGTTTCTCTTGATTCTATTTGGTTTTTCCATTTCTTTGCTTGCTTTTTCTCATTTCCCTTTTGTTCACTCATTCTTAAACGTTGCTCTGACAAACTTAGTCTACTTAAATCAGCTTAGACTGTAATTGCTTCAGTGAGAACTAGCTAATTTGTGCATATTTCTGTTTTTAGACTGTCTGAAATTCAATTTTCTCATTCCTCTTTGTCTGCTCATTCTCAAACGTTGCTTGCGACACATTTTTAATTAAATTAGCGCGAATTTTCCTACACTCTCTTCTCTTTGTCCGTCTGAGATCAAAGCTGCTACACGCTCTGGAGACTAACGTTCTCTCCCGTTCTTCTCTCTTTCTTCCTTTTTCTCTTCCTCTTCCTGTCTCTGATTGTCATTACTCATTTGCCACTTCCTTAAGGAAAACGCTGGACAGGTTTTTCATGGCGCAATCGAATAAGGTGCTACTAATTTTGAATAATTAACTCATCTCCCTCTCCCTCTCCCCCCCCCTCTCTCTCTCCCTCTCTACCTTGATTTGGTTTCAGCCACGCTTCGCATTATTGAAAATCCAAGCGAATTTTCCCAACAGCCGCCGCGTTTTTCCTATTAATATTCATGGAAATCCAGTGAAAATTTATGCGCAAAACTGTAAAATTAAAGCAATTACAGCAACAATTGTGTGAGCGGGAGGGGGCGAATAGAGAGGGAGAGAGAGAGAGAGGGAAAAGGGCAGCGCCAGGTTTGGCCTAAAGCTAATTACAAGAGATTTGCGTGTTGTGCCAGAGAGAGAGAGAGAGAGAGGGGCGTGACAAATCTCGACTGAGATCCGCTCCCCTCCCTCTCCCTCCCTCTCTCTCTCTCTCGCTCTGTACAATTTGTATGCGTCGCCTGTCGCATCCGCAGGAGACACTAAGTAAAAAGGAAGCAATAGAAAAGCTGAAGGAGTGGGAAAGAGAGGGAAGCGTGTGTGTGTGTGGGGGGGTCAGTTCACTTAGCCCACGTAGTCGCCGCAGGAATTCAATAAACATTAAGAATATTGTGCATAAATATTTACAATTTGAATGTGTCTCCCCCTCTCCCTCTCTCCCTCTCTCATGCTTTTTAAATTGTCATGCATAGCGCGTGCCCCAGCGCGTTACATACAATTCAGCTTTCTGTCAGCCCAGGCAAAACAAGTTCTCAAACTGGTTGAGCGGTTGAGTGGGAGCATGGGCAGAGGGGAAGGGGGGAGCAGGCAAACTGAAGTTGGCCGCCTTCAACGGCAGCTTGGGCAAACATGAACTCTGGCGACAGAACCAGAAGAAGTAGAAACAGAAACAGAAATCCAAAAGAGCCCAAGAAAAAAAGCAGCGTCGCGACGCCACGCGAAACTGGTTAAAAGTAGACCTCGCTCTCGTGCAGTGAGAGCGAGCGAGAGCGCGTATCGGTTAAACTTAACGAAGCTCTCCAAGACGCAAACCAAGACGTTGCCCCTGCGCAGTTACGAACGTAGTTAATGAGTTTGCGTGCCTGTGTGTGTGTGTGTGTGTGTTGCTGCATGCCGTCCAACTGGTTTTTCCTCTACAACCCAAGCGGCGTTGATTTTTCCAAGCTCGAAACTTGTTGGCCAAGAAAGCAACAGCCAGAAAACAAGTTTGCGCAAACGTCGCGCGCAAAACGCGTCCGAAACGCTACGCCTGTTGCGCTTGCCGTGCGCTAACAGCGCGCTGCTAATAGTCGCTCTCTTTGACTGTTAACAAACGACGCTACTTCGTTAAGTCTCGTCGTTGAGTTGGTCGCGCTGCTCTTACGCATAACATTAGCGCGCTCTTTACTTCGTTTGCACGCGTTGCGTTGTGCACGAAGTGTCATCGTACATCGTGTTTGGTACATCGTACGTCTGCTTAAAAGCATGCAACAGAAAATGCGCTCTCTTAACAGAGAAACTGTTAAGTTGCAGTCAAGTTGGGCTTGAAAAATGTTTAGTAATTTATTTTATTTATATTTTATTATTCAATGTGCATTTAATGCAAATAATTAAATTAATTTAATTTTAATTTTATAATAATAAACATAATTTTTATTAATTTACTCAATCGATTTATGCACAATTTAAACTGCATTTCAAACTCTTATAATGCACATTCAAAGCCAACGCACGCTCCGCTCTCTCTTCGCCTGCGATCGCCGCAACTGCCGTTCGTGCGCTCCTTTTCCCACCTGGGCCTGTTGCTGCCTGCCTACTGAAAACGAGTTTCGGCATGTAAGGAGAGAGCGTCGCGTCACGTCGCCTCGCGCCGCGCCGACTGTGTGAGAGCGTCGCCTTGCGTCGTCGTACATAAAAGAGAAACCAACCACAACGCGCCGTGCATGTTGGCTCTCTTCGGCTGTGGCTTCGCTTAGCCAGTGGCTTCGTCAAGTCGTTGCTCGTATGCAATCATCATTCTCTTTTCATTTGCCGTTGCGTACGGACGTGTCGCGCTGTCGCTCTCGCCTGCTATTGCGAAAACATACACTCAACTGGCCAACGACAACAACAACAAACAACAATTTTTGAGTCGTCGTCTTTACGTATTTTTTTTTACAGTTTTGCGGTGTGTGTAGCGAATGCAAAAATTAAATAAATAAAGAATATTAACAAAATCTTAACAAAGTGTGCATAAGTGTTTGTGTGTGTGTGAGTGCAACAGCAATAATAATAATAATAATAAGCAAAACTATTAAGCAGCAGCCACAGCAGCAGCAGCAGCAGCGCAGCAGCTTCGTCATCAGCATCGACGCCGGCTTGGGCAGAGCTCTGATCTCTTTCATCTCGCTCGCACGCTTGCTTCGCCTGCAACTTGCTTACCTGTCAAACAGGTTTCTACAACAACAACAACAACAACAGCAACAGCAAGTAGAAGACAAAGTAGAAGAAGCCGCGCGCGCAGCAAACATAAAAAGGTTTTTTTTGTTGTTACCTCTCTCGCTCCCGCTCAAACGCGCGCGCTCTCTGGTTTTGTGCATGTGTGCGTGTGTGTGTGTGTTCGCTTCTTGGAAACCTTTCAAGCGTCGTTGTTGTCGCCTGCATACACAGCTACAACAACAGCAACAACAACAACAACTCTGGTGATTTCTGATTAACAACAACAACAACAAGAAGAGCAAGAAGACAGCCAAGACGCTGGCGCAAGAGCCAAAGCAAACGGCCGATTATAACAGTGAAAAGGTGTGTGCGTATGCGTGTGCGTGCCTTTGCGTGCCGTGTTTGTGTTTGTGTGTGAAGTGCAGGCATTGAAAATGCTGCTTGAGGTTTGAAGACCTGCCCAGCCAAAGGGCTCCACAGCAACAACAACAACGAAAGAGAGCGAGAGACGCGCCGCCATATTGAAAATTGGAATTTTTTTAGTTGTACATTGCAAGTTGTTATTTAACTCTTTCGTTCGACTCCCCCTGCCCCTGCCCCCGCCATGTGGCGCTGCTAGAGAGCAAAAAAAAAAAACAAAAACACAAAATTTCTAATAACAATTGACAAAAGTGCAAAGCAAAGCAACAAAATGAGGAACCCAAAGGCAGCGACAGCAGCAGGAGCAACAACAACAACAACAACAGCTAACACAGTGAGCAGCCTCAGTCGCAGCAGCAGCAGCAGCAGCAGAACAACAACAACAACAACAGCGCAAAGTTTTTGGAAATTATTTTTGATCGGTAAGTGAAGAAGATGAAGCGCAAATAAGAAAACAAAAACGTGATGCGAAAGTGAATAAAAAGTAGCATAAATGTAGTAAAGCAAGCTGGGAAACAGGTGTGTGTGTGTGCAGAGAGAGGAAGAGTGAGGGAGAGAGAGGAAGATGTAAGCAAATAGATAATTGTTAGCTGAGCTTATCTCTGCCATAAAGCGAAAAGCTAAGCTATTCAGATAACTTTGTGGAAGCGCTGTACGTGTTGTAGGGGGAAAAAAAGAAGCTAAGCTAAGAAACTGATAAAGAGAATTAAATTTGGAAATAATTTGGAGAATTTTTAGAGAATTACTATTAGATTATATTAGGTGTAAAGCAGATCTTTAAGATGCTTGCGTGTAGAGCTTGTTATCTATACAATATTTCAATCTCAATCAAAGTAGATTCTCGCTTTACCCACCTGAGCAACAGCTAAAGCTGGCTTTGTTTATAAGAAAATTTAGTTTTCTTTAATAAAATGCACTGCAAATCCTTTAACTTAGCTATAAAATATTTCTATAAAATTTCTATAAATTTATGGCAATTAATTTTGTTGATTCTGGAAAATTTCTTAAAAAAACTGCTAAGACAAATTATTTGTATAGTAAGAAAACTTAGTTATCTAGAAGAAAAGGCAGTCTAAACAAGTTAGTTTAGATAATTAAAAATATAAAAAATTATATAAAAAAATTATTGCAAATATCTTTTGTTCGAAAATCTTCAAAAAGAGCTAAGAACTTTTATTTTGCTTAAAAGATTTCTTAGCCAGTTGGCTAAACATGATAGCTGGGCTATAAAATGTTCGTCTGCGTTGCTATACAAATTTATAGCAAATATCTTTTCTTAAACAGATAAGATTTTTTACTCAATTAAATAAAAGTTTATAGAGATTTTTATAAAATTTATGGCAAATATTTTGAAAAACTCTAGAAAATCTTGAAAAAATATTTTAGTTCATTCTAAACACATTAAAATCTCAGCTATAAAACAGCAGACTATACTCCACTCTATCAAATTTATAGCATATATTCTACTTTTATATCTATAACAATTATCGGATATAATAAGAAAATTAAACTGTAATTTTTTTAAATTTTCTCTTGAAATTCTTATTATAACCCAGCCAGAACTCAAATATAATCTATATATGCTTTGCTATACAACTTCATTCCTTATGCAAATGCAACTCAATGAACAATATGAATACCTTATGAGTAACTTATGAATATTCAAACTGCAGTGCGAGTCGCTTATCGCCTTATCTTATCGCCAAAGTTGTTCAATTAGTTATCTTGGCACACTTCATATAGTAGGGAAACCTTCGCTTCGTCTCTGTTTGGCATGCGTAATCTCTTCTCCCTCTCTCTCTCTCTTTCTCCCCCACTTCCTTTACTTGCAAAAAGAAAACACAAGTTTATTTTTTGTTGTCCTTTATGTTTTTTTTTTTGCGAATCTCTTTTACGTTGTCCCTTTTGGGCTTATTATGATAGCTTAGCATTTCCTTTTTCAATTTCACTCTAAACTTTCAATCGCAATTGGAGAAGGAGAAGGAGTGTGAACAGTGGAAAGGGGAGAGAGGAGAGAGCAGAGAAAGTAGGAGGAGAAGGAGTTGGCTATGCTGCTTGCATGTTTTGTGGGGATTTCCCAGTTGAAGTTTTGCTTTATATAGCGAAATTAACTCACTCTCTGGCACAGCTGCACTCCTCCCTCTCTCTCTCTCTCTTTCTCTCTTCCTCCTGCTCCTTGTAGTATTTGTAAAATTCTTCACTTCAGCCACTTTTCAATTTTAGTTCTTTTCCTTCTTAAGTTTTGTTTATGACAGTTGCCACTCCCCCCGCCCCCTCTCTATCTCCCTCTCACACTTACAAACACACCTGTTGTTGCTACTGTTGTTTCTTACTGTTATTTGCAGCACTTGTGCTTTGTTCTCTTTGTTCTTGTCGTCACGTTAGGTTGAGTCAAGTTTTTAGCTGGCACTTTTTGCTGCCTGCGCCACTGTCATTGGCATTGTCGGTCCATTGACAGTTTGCTACCGTTAGTTTTATTCGTTGCCCCTCCCTCTCTGCCTTCGCTTCCCTCTCTCTCTCTCTTCCCTCTCTGGCACTTTGATCGTTTGACAGCTTTGGCTAAACTTTTGTTTGGCACAAACTTTGCTGCCAAACGCTTTTTAATGCTGCCTCTCGCTCTCGCTCCCTCTCACTCTTCCCTCTTCGCTCTCCCTCTCTCGCAGTCAGTCAATCAATCGTTCAATCAGTCGTTCAATTCAATCAGTCAACACTTTTCCAATTTGTGCGCGATTAACAAGCAAATTCCCCCCCTCGCTTCTCTTTTGACACTCAACGAAATATGCGGCAAGCCATTAGCCCCCTCCCTTTCGCACACACACACACACACAGTCTGCTCCCCTCTGTCGTTGTGTAAGTTTACAGGGTGTTTATGTTTATGTTTTGTTGTGTAGTGTGTGTTTGTAATCATTTAATAAATAAGACGACTTGATTTGACATTTTAATTGGACTGACTGAGGCAAACACACACATGCACACACACGCACACGCACGCACACACACAGAGACAGTATTTCCGTTCCCCTCTTGGCCTTGTCAACTCGTGTCAAAAATCAATGAACTCTCCACGGAAAGCTTTAAACGGTAAACGATCTCTGGGGGCATTGCGTTAGAAGAGATTGTTATGGAAGCCAAGAAAGAGAGAGAGAGGGGGAGAGAGAGAGGGAGAGAAGGCAACAGTGCTGGCAATTGCGCCTATTTCCAGTCAAATTTAGCTTTCATTGCTGGCGAAACTGCGTAAAGCGAGAATTCTGGAAATTTTTTTGAAATAAAGTTAGCTCTTTTTGCGCTTTTTTCTATTGTACTAAATTTAGCCAAAAATCGTATACTTTATTACAAAGAATTCTGTAACTGTTTTAAAATAAAGCTAGCTTTTTTTTGCTTTTTCTATATTAGCAAAATTGTCTCTGAAATGTAGCCAAAAATTATATATTTTTATTAGCGGAAATTCTAAATATTTTTTTAAATAAAATTTGGTTTTTTTTTTCTTGTTTTCTACATGGCTAAATTTGTTGTATAAAATGTAGCCAAAATTATATATTTTATTAGCGGGAATACTGCATTTTTCAAAATCAATTTTGCCCCTTTTTTTTAATTTTTCAAAAATTTTCTATGAATTTTAGGCAAATTTTTTTTTAATTTTTAATTTTTGAAATGAAGCTAGCTTTTTAAGGTTTCCTTTTTATTAAAAAAAAATTTGTATGTAATCTAACTAAAATTATATAATTTTATTAGCGGGTTTTTTTGATATTTTTGAAAATAAAGTTAGCCTTTTTTTGCTTTTTTCTATATGACAGAAAATTGTGGTATGAAATTAAGCCATATTAATATATTTTATTGATATATAAAACAATGTTTTGTTTTAGCCTTTTTTATGTTTTTTTTTTATTGGCTATTTTTAGGTATTTTTTTTAAAATAATTTTTTAGCTTTTTTTTGCATAGCATTTCGTAAAAAAAAACCCGCTTTATTTTGTTAAGAAAAGCAAGCAGCACTGCAAAGAAAAGACAATGTGAGAGAGGGCAGAAGAGGGAGCAGAGGAGCCGGGCAGTTTATATCTCATAGAACTGTCGCTCGAGTATCTTTGAGATACTTTTGCGCAAATAATTAAAAATCCATTATGCTGCTGCTGCCTGCGACGACATCGGGCAATAATTAATGCCATTAGCTGCCTATAAATATCAATTCCCAAACTGCCGCAAGTTGTAGCTGTAATTTTGTATCTATGTATCTATGTATCTTTGTATCTGTATCTCTTTTTTTTAGCTGTCGTTAGCCGCGCGCATCCTTGCTTATTGCTTCAAGTGCCTTTTGAGTTCAGTTCCTCCCTCTCTGCGCCTTCTCCAGCTCCTACTACTTCTGACAGGATACTTAAGATGCGTTGCTCGTCTTTTCCGCTTTGCCTGCTGCTTCGCACACACACACACACACGCACAGTGTAAGAGGGAGAGGGGGAAGAGAGGCGCAGCAGTCGAGCATTTTCTTTTTTTTTTCTTCTTCGGTTTTTATGTTTATTTTTGTTGCCTCTTTGCCTTTGCTTTTTATTTCGCTGTCGGTTGCGCCTTTTGTTTTATTTATATGCCTCGTCTTTTTGTCTACCTGCGTCTCTCTGCTTCGTCTTGTCTCTCTCCCCTCTTGCTTCTTTCTTTGCCTCTTGCCGCTGCTTTCTGCGTTTTTCCTTTGAGTTTTTCCCACATTCATTTCATTTCCTGCGCCCTGGCACGGCCAAGTGCCTCCTGTCAGCCAAACTGCTTCGCGCTCTACCTCCCTCTCCCTCTCTCTCTCTCTCTCTTTTGCCTTCTCGCTCTACCTGCGACCCGCTTAGCACTCGCAAATGCGCGTGAATTATGATTGTAGCTCGTTTTTCCATCGCTTTTTGCTGTGAGTTTTCCCTCCTCTCGTTCGCTGTTGTTGTTGTTGCTGTTGTTGTTGTTTTTGTGCATCCTTTGGCTACACACGCGTGCAGCCTGCGGCGCACGTTCTGCTCCCATGACCCCACCTTTGCCCCCTCTCTTCCTCTCTCTCTCTCTGCAATTGCAGCAAGTTTGAAATTAAAATAAATTAAACAAATATTTTGTTTGTTTCAAATTTACGTGCAAACGCAGCGCGGAAATGCCACGAAAAACGAGCTGAATTTTCACCAGCAGCAGCAGCAACAACAACAAAAAGAGGAGCAGCGGCAGCAGCGACGGCGGCAGCGACGGCGGCGTTGGCAGCAGCTGCGACAGCGACAGCATCAACGCGCCGCACATCCTGCAACAGTCACGCTTGGCTTGCCTCTCGCTCTGCCTAGCTGACTCTCTCTCTCTCCTACTCTCTCTTTCTCTCCCTCTCTTCCTCTCCCTGTCTCCCTCACACTCGCCCACTCTTTGTCTGCTTGGGATTTAGTTAAAAATTGCGACTTCTCTGACAATTTGCATGCGCAAATTGTTTATCAAAATTGAGTTAGGCCGACGGGGGGTCGAGGGGAGATATATCGGAAATACGTTTTATATATATATAAAGCAACAGGGGACAGTGTGGCATACTATATAACGAGTTATGGCAACGTTTGTTGACAACACAACCTGTTAAGTTTTGGCCAAAAAGCATAAAGAGACAAGAGCTAAAAATAGCTATAAATTGGAAAAAGGAAAAGAATGAAAGGTTTAACTTTTTTAAATTGATATGAAAGAATTTGTATAGGTTTTACAGTTTTTTTTAGCAAGTTTTACTTTAAGCGCTAACTATACAAAATAAAGTCAAGTTTTGGCTATAAAATTCTTTAAGAAAAATGCATGAGAGAGAGGGAAAAGAAGGAAATACTCCCAAGTGCCAAAGCTTTCGATATAAGTTGTAGCTCATTTTTTAGCTGGGTTCCTTAAGGATAAAGAGAAGAAGAGATAGTGGGTGAAAGAGTGAGAATGATAGATAAAGGTATTATAATTTCTGGTTTGTTCTATACTTAATCCACAAATTTCCCTATCAAAATATTCCCAGTTTTTTTAAGCATATTTAGCTCTACTTTTTAGCTACTAAAACTAAAGATTTTGTTTGTTTAATTGAACAAGTTCCATGCCAAAGGCTGTGCAATTTTTGGTTCTTATCTTTTAAGCGGTTTGCTTTATTGCACTTCGAAATTGTCAATATTCTCAATTTATATGCTACTTTGTTTGCTTTTTCAAGCTAAATCTAGCTTTAATCTTTGCTTATAATATAATTAACACCTTTTTGAGCCTCGGCTTATCTGACGCATTTGGCAGTCTATATGAAATCTCTTTATGCTTTTATTGTGGCATATCAATTTCTTATTCCTTTGTCTCTTCACTCTCTCTCTCTCTCTCTCTCTGCCTCTCTCCTTCCCTCTCTCTCTCTCTGCTCTTTGCTTATGTCATACAAAAATTTCTTATAGTTGCTTTCATTCACAATTTTTATGCAGATTTTTTGCTTGTGTTCACTCGCTCGCTCTATTTGTTTAGCTAACCCTCTCTTGCCCCTCTTCTCCTCCTCCCCTCTACCTCCCCCTCTATGCACTCCCTGCTCATTTAATCTCTCCTGTGTGTGTTTTGCTGCCGTTTTTTTGGGGGTTTTTTATTGCATTTTGCGCAAAAACTTTTTTGAACTGATAACACTTTGAGCCGCCCCAGTCGGACCCCCCTCCCCCCTGCAAACTGCTCAAACCCCCCTCGCACAACGTCGCTTTGCCTTGCTATGCGTTGCGTTTAGTTTTTGGCGCTTGGCATATGGAATTTATGTGTCTCTTCGCACACACACACGCGTACAGTGTGTAGATACGTTTTGTGCACCGTTATTTGTATCTGTATCTTTTGCATGCGACAGTTGCGAGGTGCGGGTGAGGCATCGCTCTCTGTGGCAGCTGTTTAAACAGACACAAAGCACAACAACAACAGCAATTGCAAACTTCTCTTTCTACTTCTTCCTCCCCTCGCTTCCCTCTCTTTCTTCTTATGGCTGCATAAAAATTCAATAACATTTGCTGACGCTAAAAACGACCTCGTCAATTTCTTCTTGGGTTTTTGCCTGCTTTTGGTTATAGAAAAATTCTGCAATTGTTTGCAATATTTTTCAATTATTTTTCCAAAATTTTGTAAAAACATTTTCAATGTTTTCTTTCGCACGTTTTGCTTGATTTTCATAAATTTTTCATTATGATTTTTGTAACTTTTCTTTGCACATGTTTCAATGTCTTGTTTCTCATTCAAAGATAAATGTGAGACGCTTTTCAACACGTTCCGCAGTTAGTTTATCTACCTCTCTTTCTCTCTCCCCCTCTCTTAGTTACCTATTCTCAACTCGTTTTGTGACTCATTTGCATTAATCACACATTTTATGCAAATTTTTCCTAAACGTTTCTCTGTAGAATTATGAATTGCTTTGTGCATATAATTTCTACTTTATTAATTGCATAGCTAGCATAAAAATATTTCTGCGCTTTGCTCTTTGCTTTCTTGGTTTTATTGTCTTCCGTTTTGCTTCGTATTGTTTCATGCGTTTTGTCCAGGCAACGCGTGATGCGCGTTTTTAAACGCCCGCAAAACGCTAGCGAGAAAAAACGTGCAGGCATGCGTTGACGCGTTTGCTTGACCAGCGTAACTCACCACAGCACGCTATACTCCCCCCGCTCGCTCTCTCGCTCTCTCTGCTGCTGCCTGGTCACACCTCAGTTTTAGCTGAGTCGACGTTTCACATTTTGATTGAATTGCGTCTGGAATTGTTATTGGGTATGCGTTGGGGGGAGCTGAGACTATGGATACGTTTGCTTCCAAGAGTTTTTATGCTGCTGGCTACTGTTCTTCATTAGCATTTAGGAGAGGGGGGCAGAGGGAGTGTGGTGTGTAGTGGAGAGTCTTGTGAAGTGGACAGTCTATCTACATATCAAACAGTTCACATTCTTGTGATATATTAGGTCTGCCAATTTGGCATACGTTGAGTGTATTGCGCGCTCTCTCTCTCTCACCCTAAGAGCTAATATTGACAGAGAAGGTAGCAAAAGAGAGGGGGAGAATGAAAGAGAACTGTTATAACTTTAGTATGTATGATACGCGGTAGCTGTAGATCTTAAGTCTTTAACAAAGACTTGATAATAGTTGTGCGCGTTTTTGGGGCTTATGTTTTATAGAGTTAAAACTATAATTTACATGCGTAAATATTTTGATCTCTTTAGCACACTTAAGTCTATTGAGTGAGGATTTTGGGTATATATAAAGTCATATGATATATGCAAAGCTTTAATATTATTGGAATAATTTAAAACTTTTTTTTGTAGCTCTGCCTGAAACTTAGCGGTGAGAATCTTTGAGAATCTCTAAGAAGCTTAGCTTAAGTAGCTTACTTACATAACTATGCATAGATGAAGTACTATAATATCAAAGTTGTCTATAGCTCAGCAAATTAAAGAGGCTTCTAGAGTTAGGATCCTTAGAAAAATGTAGAAAACTTTCAGATTTTCTGTGACTTGACTTAATGTTTAAGATTTTTGGCAAATCTTTGCGCAGTTCAGCTCTTTAAATCTGCCTATATGTATAGTATACCCCACAAGTGTATCAAAATATTCGGTTTCCTTGGGCCCCCTCCCACACACACACACACGCACACTCGCACACACGTATTGCTTTTAATTAAAGCGTATCATGCAGTGCGTTTTGCTCGATTTGGTTTTGCTTTTTGCTTCTTTCGTTTCGTTTTTCTTCTTCTGCGCTTCATTTCTTGTTGCCCCCTTTTGGTCAACACTTTCTGCTGTTACTTTTTTCTCTGCTCTTCTCTTCTTTTTTTTTTTTGCCTGTCTGCTGTGTGTTCTACGTGCTGCCCACTCCAACGCCAAAGTTGTTCATCGCTTGTCGCTTTTGCGGCTTCTGTTTGGCCGTTTTGCAGCTGCTTCTTTGGCTTCGCCCCCGGAGGGAGATTGCCTTACGGCTCGTCGTCTTCGGGGGCCGCTCTGCTGCACCCCCCCCCCTTTTAGCCCCTCCACTTGAAACTGGTCTAATTTGTATGCGCAACATGTCAAAATTGTTGTGGTCAATACACTGATTGCTTTTCATGTATCTGCCTCGAACAGAGCAGAGCAAAGGAAAGAAGAGAAGAGCTGAGAGAAGTGAGAAGAGGAGAAAAGTTGTGGCAGCTGCACGTTTCGTGTGGCATCCGCAGATATTTATGACCATGTTAGGGTTGAGTGGAGCGAAGGGAGACTTGGGGTCCAGTCTTCGAACTAGGCCAATCCTTCCAGCCTTTCAGCCTTTGCTTTCTCTTCATTTTGGCAGCTTTTGGTTTTGGCTTGGCCGTTTTTTAGCCGCAGCTTTTTGCTGCAATGCTTCAAGCGTTTTTCCTAGACACTTCTTTGCACTGTCCGTCTGTCAGGCCCCTTCTTGGTAGTACTTTGGCTTAGCTGCTTGACGGCGGGGCAAAAAAAAAAAATAAGGTGCGTTTTGAGTGTGCCTCAAAAGGTTGCAAGTAGTGCGTGAAGGCAGCTCAACGGGAAGCTAGAGAAAAGAGTGGCGAGAAAAGGAATAAATAAAGAGAAAGATATGGAAGGTATATGAGAGAGATGTAGAGAAGGATTTAGAGAAGATATAGGGAAGATATATGGAAGATATGTAGGAATAATATACAAGATGCAAAGGAGATATAGGGAGATTTATAAGAGATATATAGAAGATATATGGGAGTAAATAAAGAAAAGTATAGAAGATTTATAACAAAGATAAAGAGGTATTTGGGAGATATAAGAAAGACTTCGATTAAAGACAGAAGATCGCTCTACTTATGGCATAATTTTTCATAATTACTTCTATGGCATCATATATCATATTTAATTGCTTTTTCAAGGCGCTCTAATATGATCATCGAATGATATATGGCTCACTAATTTGTCTAATTATGAAAACTCCCTCGCAGAAGACTCTTTCCCTCCCTAGACTTTCCCCTGCTACCTTAACCCCTTGTTATCAATTTAATTGTGCTTTTTCAATTACACTTCCTCTCTCTTTCTGCCTCTCTTTTCCCCCTCACGATCATAATCCATATTTCATATTTATGTTAAATTCTTTGGAATTTCCGAAATGCTAATGAAGCCGACTTCAATTTAACAATTTAACCCCAGCAAACTTTGACGGGCAAAAATTAATCAAAAAAAAAAAAAATACTGAAAAATTGGATTACCACATAGACTAAGGCTATCTCTTTCTCACACGCTCTCTCTCTCTCGCTCTCCCGCTTTGCTCTTTTGATGCTTAAAGTTTTAATTAAACGCATATTGCACTTTAATTTCCATTCATAATTCAAAATACTCTGCGAGAGAGGAGAGGGAGAGCCTTGTGGGGTGACTTTTGGATTCTGCTTGGACTGAGGGATGGGGAGGGGGGAGGGAGATGAATTCGATTGCATGCACTCGCATTATCCCATGAATAGACTTTTATTGCAATTTTATGCGCTTCAATGAAACTCAATAAAAATGCACCAATTTTTTTTGCCAGCAAAAAAAAAATTTATATAATAAATATAAAAAACAACAACAAGCGAGTCTGGCAAAAAATCATGTTGAACAATGCGAGAGGAAAGGGGAGGGAAATGATTACGGGAAATCTGCAAGAAAAAAATAAATTTTATTTTGCGCATTATAAAAAATTGTTTCATCCAAAGTGAAATCAATTACACCGAAAATATTTCGAGTGCACTTTGCCAAGTGAAATTAATAAACCACTTGTGTGAGAGGAGCGCGGCGGGGGCGGGGTGGGCGGTGTGGGCGTGGCTACCTGCATGCTGTGGGGTAGTTTGTTGCTGGTGATTTCTTTCAGTGATTTCCATCAGGGCGCAATTTCTCATCAATTGATTCCGACTAAATGCGCATTATCACAACATAAAAGCTGCAAATGGACAGGGGGTGGGGTTGGTAAACGAAGAGGGGAGGTTTAGCGGGAGAGGGGGGAGGCTGGAAGTGGGTGTGGCTGCTCACTGTGACAATCCAAGTGACGAATGTGAATGCAAATGAATTTTACACTTGAGACAAAAGTGAGCCAGGCTGCAATGGCAACCCTAAGCACAAAGCAACCCCCCTTCCCCCTTCCTCTCCCTCCCCTTCCACCCCCTTCCCTTTAATTCCGCCCCGAAATGGAATGTTTGATTAGAAAAATGTTTTGCATAGCGTTAAATTTTATTTTTACTTTTGCAAGGGGCGTTACAACTTGACAAGCAAAGGAAGGGGGCAGGAGTCTGGGGTCTAGCCACCTGGGGGGTTGCAACCCTGTTTTTGTACATTTCCCTGATTTATACGCTGCAACAAAAACAATGCGTGCCAAAAAGGTTTACAGTTCATTTTGTGTATTATTCTTTTTTTTTTCGCTTTTCGTTGTTCTGCTTTGCATTTCATTTTCCCCGAGACAGACTGACAGAAGCAGTAGAAGAAGAAGAGCAAAGCAGACGAGCCAGCTAAATGTGCACCAGCTCCCCCTTCCCCGCTCTATTTCTACGCCACTGCAGCAACCCTCGAGGGGTGCAAAAGTGAATTGATATGCTTGAGAAACCAAGCAAAAGTAACGAGACGACGAAATTGCGGATTGCATTCTAGAGAGGGGGGAGGAGTGGGGGGGCTAAGGGGTTGCACTGATTTCTTTAGCACTGCAAGCCGTGTAGCCCTTAGCCGTTGTTGTTGTTGTTGTTTCAGCGAAATCCTTCCTCGAGCCACCACTGACAGTTTTCCTTCCCCCTTCCCTCTCCCTCTCCTTCTGCTCTGCATTTGTCTCTGCCGCAGCAAATCCGAATGCTAAATGCTCATTTTGTTGGTTTTACGCCAGGAGCGTGGCACAAGGGGGGTGGGTGGCATAAGGGCAAACAGCTGGGAATTTCAGTGGGGAAGGTGGAGAGCAAACAGCCGAAAAAGGAAACTCACTCAGAGGGTTGCAATTAATGGCAGAACAAATTGTTTCAAAAAATAACTTTATGCATATTATAAGAAAATATATATCCAGTTAGCGCATGATATGCGATACACTGTGAAGAAAAGTTGAGGACGGGGGGGAGAGATGCGTGAAAATGATTGGGAAAATCCCAGTGTGAAACAAAAGGGAAAGTGAAAAGAAATGGGGGGTTTTCTGATTGAGATATATGCAAAGCAAAGACTTAAGCAACTTAGGATATATATAAAATATTTTTAAATAAATTTTTAAATAAGAAAGAAAATTTAGGAATTTGAAAAATATATTTTAAAAATATTAAACAAATTTGAAAATATATTTAAAAAATTTTAAAGTAAGTGAAAAAAAAATTTAATAATATATTTAAAAAGTTTTAACGTAAGGAAAAAATTTAAGAAACTTAAAAATATATTTAAAAAATTTTAAAGTAAGACAAAAAATTTAAAAATGTTTTTAAAAAGTTTTAAAGTAAGAAAAAAATTTAAAAAATTTAAAAATATAATTTAAAAAATTTAAAAGTAATAAGAAATCAACAAATTTAAAAATGTATTTAATCAAAAATTTGAAGTAAAAAAAGCTTTAATAACTTTAATACTTTAATAAATTTAAAAATATATTTAAAAATATTCTAACTAAAAATTTAAATTGTGATATTCGAGATAGAGCTCAACAAATCAAAAAGAACTTGTATCATATAAGAAAGAATTACATAAAAGTTTGTTTTTTTTTTTAATTTAATTTGAAATAATGTGATAAAAAAATATGCTTTTATTTCATGCAAGAAAGCAGTTTGTATATGCTGCATAATAAAAAATAATGCAGACTTAAATACAAAGAAAATACAATATAAATCTTAAAGCATAAACCATAAAAAAATCTGCTCTAATTCCGAATTTTATCTTGATTTTTAAACAACCTCTTCAAATTGCCAAATTTCTCTCAATTTTCTCAGCAATTTCCTTAAGCTTTAGCAAAGTAAAATAACAGGAAAATGTATTAAGACGCCTCCAATAATTTTCCCCTGCCCTGCCCCTCCCTCTTCTCCCTTGTTGTTGTAGTTGTTGCTGCCGTAATAAATTCGCCCGTGCAATGTCTTAAAATGTTTGTCTCGCTAATCACCTGTCAAATCTGGGAACACGCTGACAAATGATGCCCCCACACTGGGTGTAGGTGTATGTGTGTGTGTGTGTGTGTGCGTGTGTAAAACTGTAAAAGTAAAGCAAATAAAACGCAATCATTCAATTGACAACTGAGCCGCATCGACTGTGGCTGAAAACGTTGCCGGGTTCAAAACGTAGCCGAGGGAAAAGTAAAATCAATTTGGCTGCCTAAAAAATATGTCTCTCTCTCTCCCCGTCTCTCCGCTCTCTCTCGCTCTCTGCACAAGTAAAATTCCAGCATTGTCGGCGCCAGCAAAAGCCAAGCCCGCATTTGCCACGCCCCCCGCCCCCCGCTAGGAAAATGTCAATGAAAATGTGCTTGTAATAATAACTGAATGAAGCAGAAGGGCAGAGGCTGCGAGTGCGGGGGGAGGGGGATGGGAGCCAAATGGGGTAAGGGGGGATAAAGCAAAAATTCAAGGACAAACACAGTGGAAAACACAAGTCAAACATTTTGTGAGGTTTTTCTCCTCCCCGTCCGTTTTGCTTTTTGTTCCACTGTGTTTGCTCTGCACAGTTCGGAGGGATTCGCCCCTAAACTGAAACTGCTTAGAAGTTTTTGCTGCTGCCTACGGCTGCCAAGGGCGCTGGGTTGTAATTTTCATTACGATTTGTGGCGTAGGTCAAGGGTGAAGGGGGAGAAGGGGTGGGGGGGGCGCAACTTTATATCCCCTCAATATCCTTGGCATTTTCCTTTTTCGGCAATAAATTTTAAAGTCATTGCCAGCGGCTGCTTAAAGTTGTAGACCCGTCTAGTAGTAGACTCCGTTCCCTCCCCCTCTACCCCCTTCTTCTACGCCCCTGGTTGCTAAGTGTATTAACTGTAAGGCGCGTTTGCGGTAATAAGTTTAAAAAGTTTCTCGCGCCTGCGACTTTGTCCCTTGACTTTGCCAAGAAGTGGGACTGGAAGCGAGAGAGAGAGAGAGACTTACCTGGGCAACTACTTTGCGTAATTATGTCAATTGCTATTAGAAGCGGAAGCAGTGAAGGAGAAAGGGACCGAGAGAGGGGGAGAGGGAGAGCCAGCTATTGATATGCTTTGCCTGTCCTCTCTCTCCCTCTGTCTTCTCCTCTTTGTTTCAAGTGTCGCCCTGCGTATGCCCTTTGATTTCAATCTTGCTGGCTTTGACTTTAGTCTCGCCTTCCCCTCTCCCTCTCTCCTCTCCCCCTTTGTTTGCCCTCGGCTGGCTTGACTTGCCAGCCAGGCGAGCATTCATCCATCTAGTATCTCTATCTATCTGGCATCTATCGCATCTATCCATAGTCATTATCTCGCTTGCCTTGTTCTCTCGCTCTCGCTGTGTGTGTAACCAGCATAATCCCGTTTGTGTCAAGGACAGCAAGGCTAGCTGAGAGAGTCACCAGAGGGTTGGGACGGCGGGTGACAGGACCCTTTGCCTTGCCTTGCCTTCACTGTGCGTGCTTGTCAGGCATTTGCGAATGCGCTTAATAGTGCCACAAAATCAATGTATTTTAGCGTTTTTTCCACGCTTGATTGGCCAACGAAAAACGCTCAGTCTCAGTCTCAGTCTCAATTCCCATCCCTCTCACTCTGCCCTCTCTTTCACACTCGAGTTGATTAACACATTGCGTATTGGATTTGCCCTGTGACAGTTTACGGCTTGTGTGTCGTGTGACAAATCATTTCATTAATTTTGCACATACTTAATGGCAAATTAATTAAGCGCCCTTCACACAGACAGAAAGAGACAGGAATAAGGGAATAATGGGGGGGCAAAAAAATGCGCTTGCATGTGGCGCCATCTAGCGTGGAGTGCAGTTATGCAAGCCAATAACTTCAAATGTTGTTCACGCAGCGTATTAAATATTAATTAATTTCAATTATATTGCCATTTGAATCGAGCCACGCCCACCTCCTGGTACTTCTGCTTCTTCTCCTCCTGCTGGACAGCTCATTTAGCTGGTCCTAGAAGTACTATGTGACTATGCGACTAGCTGATACTCTTTGTTAAGTCTTTTAAAGGGAAAAGTTTTGAAAGAATCTTAACTTTTTTTTGGGATTTTGGAATTATTTTATTATTATTATTTTTTTAAAATTAATATAAATATAAAGAATTTGTTATTCATTTTTAAAAAAATTTTTTTTGCTAGAAAAATATTTGAAATAATATTAAAAAATATAAAAAAAATATTTTTTTATTTAAAAAAAATTAAGAAAAAATCTAAAAAAAATTGTATTGGAAATTAGAGCATGTTATGTTGCAATAGATAAACCTATAATCTATATAGAATATAGCATACCACACTACAAATGCTATAGGTGAAATCTGCTAAAGCTTCCCCTCAAGGTGTAATCAATTAATTTTTTTTCTATTCTACATTCCATTTGGAAAAACTTCCGCTTCATTTTGTAGTCGTAGCAAACCTCAAACTCAACTTGAATATACCCTTTCCTTTAACCCACTCGCATTGCCATAGTTACATCGGGGCATAAAAATGGCATTTTAAATGTTATAAATGAAATGCGTTTTAATTAATTTTCCACCAGGTATGTCGCATTGTTGTTGTTTTTATTGTTGTTGTTGTTGTTGTTGCACTTTTGTTTGTCATGTTTACATGCATATTTGATAGAGCATATAAATTTCCATCGTTAGCTGTCGCCCGTCTCGACTGTAGACTTTAATAACATTAATTTATGTATTTATTTGTGCCAGACACAAAGAGCAAGCGAGACAGCTAGAGATAGAGAGAGATGGAGGTAATGCCAACAAACTGTTTAAGGAAATTAAACGCAAAAAGCTTTGAGCACATTTCGTAGCGTTGCCCAGGCAAATGGCAGTTTATTTATCTATTATTTATCTTGAATTTATCTACAATTTATTATGGATTATGCGAGAAGGGATATCTTTGACTTGGCATTTGCGCATTTACGGTAAACAATTGCGAAATCGAAATCGAAATTGAATTGAATCAACATTCATCTGCCAATTTGCGAATGTGTTAAGTGAAGTCTCTCTCTCTCTCTTGACAGCGGCATCTGTTCTAGAGAGTTGAGAAACACATTTGATTTAATGCTTTGTTTTTGTTTAACAATAAGAAAGGTGAAGGGAAGGGGAAGGGAAGTCTGAAAGGTATGCGAAATATGCTAAACTAATACTTGAAGTAGTTTTTGAAGTAAAGATTGGGAAATATCTGGAAAACAATAAGAAACTTTGAGCTAAGGTGCTTGAAATGTATGGGTTAATATAATATACATATATATAATTTGGTGTTCTATTATATCTCTAAAGATTTTAAAGAAATATGAGTCCCAATCAATGTGCTATTAATTATCGCAGATTTTTCTTGGAATTTAAATATTAAAAAATGTAATTAGTATTTAAAGAGAAAAAATGAAATTAATTTTTGCCATGAAAGTTTTTTAAGCACAAAGTCTTTCAAAGATTCGATTCTGTTTTATAGCTAAGATTTTTTACTTTTCTTAGCATTACATAATACACACTAAAAAGAAACTTGATAAGAAGTTAGTTTTGTAATTTTTTTTAATTTCTCAAAGTTTTTTTTTTTATTGTGCGCAAAAGTTAAACAATTTTTTATATATATTTTTTACATAATGCCAAAGTTATGAAAAGATATAGTGTAGTTGGCATGCCTAGAGCTATATAATGCTTATGCAACTAGGTACAATATAAACAGTTTCTTTCCCTTTACAGTTAGTTTTACAGTTACTTTTTACAGCGCGCGAAGCAGCAGCAGCTCCTTTCGCTTTCCCAAGGCGCCCTTTGAGCGCTCTCCGTGGCAACATTTCATGGTTTTCTTACTTTCTTTATGATAACTCGTAAAAGAGAATAAAAGAGAGAGAGAGAGAGAGAGAGAGGGAGAGAGTGGGAAAGAGAGCGAGTGATAACATTGCATTGCACTGTTAATTAATTCATCGTCAAAATATGTTTTTTTTTTGCGCTCCTGCTTCGGCTATGTGTCCAGCTGCCCCGACAATTTGCAGTGTGTATAAACAATAAAAGAAGACAGCAATAACAACAACAACAGCAACAGCAGCGCATAGTTTTTATTTGTATTTTGTTGTTGTTGTTTTTATTGTTTACAGCTCAACAAAAATTTTCATATTTTTTGTGCCACATACGAATTGAAATATTTTTTATGTAAATATTTTCACAGTTTGATGAGGGCGGTGCGAGGGAGTGGGGGGGGGACTAAAGAGGGTCGCGTTGGCACTCGATGTTTGCGCGGCTGCTCTCTCTCTTTCTAACAGCAACTGCTGCCACACCTGCGCTTAATTATCGTGCGGCAACTTGAGGTGCCTCTTCGTGTTGCTGCTCCACTTTGGCTTTGCCTTTGCTTCTCTTTTTTTTATGCGCGCTTCATTTGACGCCCGGTTACAAATTTCAAATGAACTTGGCGAAGACGAAGAAGAAGGAGAAGAAGAAGAAGAAGAAGCAGAAGACGAGACGAACCAGAGAAAGCCGCAGCGACAACAACAACAACAACAATGAGCATTAAATTGTTGTATGAACACTTCACGTACTTCTAACCGAAATTGGGTTTATTGCCTCACAGAGAAAAGGAAAGAGAGGGGGAGACAGGGAGAAGACGGCACACACGCCAGACACACCTTTACACACCTAGCGTTAACTGCAGCTGTCGCTAGAGAGGGAGAGGGGGCGGGGGGAAGGGGCGGGGGTACAAGGTGCAAACAGCGCAAACATTTGTGCTGCACTTTCATCACCTGCTCTAAGGCAGCAGAAGGCAGGGCAAAGCAGAATCGAGAATTGGTTAAGGGAAAAATGTGTGGAAATCAAATGTGAAAATCTTTCGAAATCTTTTGAAATCCCATTTTGGTGCCTTAGTTGCTTGCTTTCTTTTTTGGATGCATTAAAAACAAGTAGAAATCTAAAAAATCTTGAAAACTTTTCCAAAATTATTTAAACTTTTTTAAAAAATAATTTGAAAATTTTTGAAAATGTTTTGAAAATGTTTTCAAATTATAAAAATGTTGATTATTGTCAAAATTTGTCTAAAAAAATGTTTGAAAATTAATTTGAAAACTTTTGAAAACATTTTCAAAAAATACTTGAAAAATTTGATAAAAAATTCTGTAAATATTTAGAAATATTATTTGAACATTTTTGATGATTATCCTTATCATTTCAGAATATATTTCTTTAAATTTTGCTTACCATTTTTAAACACTTGCAATTTGACAAGTTTTAGCATCCCATATTTATATACTAAATCTTCCCCTAATGGATATGGCATGCCCAACTTAAGTTGCCTTCGTTTCGCTACCCCAAAAACTATCTTAATAGCCTGCACAATCTGAACATCTCCATTAACCATTACAATCTGCCTGCCTTTCTGTGCTCCCCCTCTTTCTGCCTGATTCGGAATACATTAAAGCAAGAATCTTCTAAGTACTATGGCAAAACGTACAGCGACAGAGCCTCCATTAATTCTGGTGCCATCATTAACGCTGCCAGCGACAGATTCTACTCGAGGCTTTTCTTTTTTGCAATTTTTCTTTCTTACATTTTCTCTCCCTCTCTCTGTCTGTTGTGCGGGACATCTTTCGCGTGTCGCTGTCAATACTAGTATCCCCCCCTTGCTGCGCCTCTGCCTCCTCTGTCACTCTTTACATGCCACAGACAATTTAATTTCAATGTCGGCCGCGCACAGTTTAAAGAAATGAGGCAACTTAAGTGGCAAGAAATGGACAGCTGCAAGAAGCGGGGAGAAAGAGAAGAGAAAGAAGAGGGGAAGGAAGGGAGGGAAAGAAACGTAGTGCATGGCAGAATAAATAGTTTTGTTGTGACACTCATAAGTCGACGTGCTGACGCGCTTCGTTGCGGCGCAGTGCGTGCAACTGACAAGTGGCGGATTTGGCAGCATTTACGGCAGTGGCGTAGCCCGAGGGGGAGGGGGGAGTGAGGGTGCTCCGAAGTAGCCGAAAACTGTTGGGGCAGCAGCAGCTGACAATGTTGCGGTTTTGCTTGTGGGCGTGACCAGTGCACGCAACAAGTGGCAAGCACACAGTGGCGTCGGAGGGGGAGGAGGGAGGGGTCGCTACTAGTATGCTCGGCTGCTAATGAGTTTTTAAGTGTCACCAGGCGGGGTAGAGGGGCGAGGTGTGTTGGCAGCGACACAGTTTGGCTTAAGTCGCCCCGTCGCCCCCCCTTTCACACGCCTTGCCACCCCACCCCTGCCACCTACTGCCTCGTGTGTGTGTGCGATAAACTGGCAAACAGTTTACGCGCGCGTCGAGCTCGTTCTTTCTTTTATTATTTATTTATTTATGGCATTCTTTGCACAGTTATAAATCAAGCTCGAGTCACGTAGGAGCTGCGCAGTCAAGACGCTGAAGCAGAGGCAGCGACACAACGACTGCATATGAGAAGAATGTTGCAGATATAATATTTAAGGGGAAAATATTTAAAGTTTTCAACGGGGAAATTTTAAAATTTCATTAAAAAAATCTTTAAAAAAAGTAGCTAAATTTGAAGATTTAAACTTATATTTTTTATGCCCTATAATAGAAAAAAGTAAAATAAATAATATGATAAAAAAAATAGATAATATAATAAAAAAAAATAAATAAATAATATAATAAAAAAAAATTAAATAAATAATATAATAAAAAAAAACAAATAAATAATTTTCCAAAAATATATAGATAAATAATTTTTATAAATAATAATACAAAAAATAAACAAAAAATAATTTTTCAAAAAAAAAAACAAATACATAATCAAAAAAAAAAAATAAATATAGATTTTCAAGAATAATTAGGTAAATAAAATTATAATAAATAGATAAACTTACTATAAAAATATATAATATAATAAATTAAAATAAAAAAATATATAAATATACATTTTTAAAAAATTTTCTTTTGTGAAAAAAAGCAAAATATTTCTATAAAAATTACCAATATTTTTTAACTCTCTTAAAACATTAGCCTTTTTAATGCTAAAACCTACTGTACCCAAGCAAAAACCTCTGAAAAAGATACAAAAAATGAACTTAATTTTAGGATTTTATTTTTTAAATATTTTATTTATTTTATATATATAAATTTCCAAAAAAACATTAGAAAATTTACCTAATTGGCTTTAGTAATAAGCACAAATTTAGTAAGCCAAAATCTCTAAGAACAAACATATATCATATGCAATAAATATAACATAACCTAGAAAGAGATAGCGATAGTCCTTGCCTGCCTTGTAGTAATGTCAAGTGTCAAGGTAGAGAAATGAAAAATGATTAACAATGAGGGGGAAGTTGATAAAAAAATAACTATTTTTGTGGCACAACAGAAGTGGCAACAAGTAGCACAGCCGAAGAAGAGGAGAAGGAGAAGAAGCAGAAGAACTCGACAAGTTTTAAGTGGAAAATGAAATAAATAAGCAGCGAGTGTCGAGAGAGAATTGCCTATGCAGGAGGAGGAGGAAGTGGTGGAACGCAGTGCCGTTAGTCAATGTTGCCTGCCAGGCCCGCTATGCTTGCTCCCTGCTCCATATTAGCAAAGTGGAAGAGAGGAAGGAGGAGGGGGAGGGAAACGAAATTGACAAGCGAAACATTGAAATTGCTGCAATGACAAACTATATTGGGCAGGGGCAGGGGCAGAGTGCGGAGAGGGGAAGTGGCAGCGGGTCACGCGGCTGATGCAGCTGATGCACTGCCACTTGACAGAGACGAATGCGAAGGCGGAGAGGGGATGGGGTGGGTAGGGGAGAGGAGAGGGGGAGGAAGTGCTGCACGTGCGTCTCAGCGCCGAGAGACATTTAAATTTAAACCGAAGATTGTTGCAGATGTTGCCCCGCACGACGTAGCGATGCCAATGAAAAATCGCTGCGGAGAGGCAAGAGCAAGCGGGGGGAGGGGGAGTTGCAGAGGGGGGAGGTTACTACTAGGTGGCGGCATGTTTAATTAATGCAAAGTAAATAAGAAGCAGCAGCAGCTCCCCGAGAAAACCAACAGCAGCGAGCAAAATTGATTGAGGAATGCGCCGCAAAGCGGGTGGCAACACAGTGCGTGGTACAGTGGGGCAGGGAGGGGGAGGGGGTGCGTTGCAGACTGTGGCAGCCTTCTGATAGTTGCTTGCATTGTTGCAGCGCCTTGCACTGCCACTGCCACTGCCACACTGCAATTGCCTTCCGTCACAGGCTATTTATAAGCTTCCCCTTCTCCTTAGTTTGCTCAGTTTTGTTTGCCTTCGTGTTGCCTGCACGTTTTTTGATTGGATAAAATTGTTGGTAAATTGGTTTTTTGTGTTCCCAAGCAGCAAAGAGTGAAAGAGAGAGAGAGAGAGATATAGAGAGAGAGGGAGACAGGAGCGAGTGAGAGATAGTTAGAAGTATCTTTTAGGTATTGTGCTAGAAATTGACAAGTAAAGCTCAGGGGCTACCAGAGGTGGCAACTTTGCAAGGCAAAATTTAATTATAGTAGCTAAAATATCGCTATGAAATATCTGCCTAGTCAAAATTCAAGCTAAAACTTTATAAAAAGCATATAAAATATTTTTTACGCCTCATAAAACTTCAGAAATCCTTGAAAAATATTGCGTATTTATTTTAAATTGATTTAGGTAATAATTAAAGCAATTTTTTTTTTGCCCCCCTTCAAAAACTTAATTGTTTTTCAACAATTTGTTAATCGTTTTTTTGTTTTTTTGTTTTTCGCCTCTTCAACTCTTTCTCATGCATAAAAATATTTCATATCGTAATTTGATCGTTTGCCCAATTTGATTAACGCATTTCTATTTCCTCACACGCTCCCTTAATAACTTCCCTTTTGGGTCATTAACTAATGATCGTATATCATATTCATTTTCCCATATATATGGGGTATATTATATTGATTGATTTACCAAATAAACTAATATATTTCTCTTTTTTCTCTCATTTCAGGTAAGTCTCTCTTAGTTGTGATATGAAAAGAAATGTTGAAAACCTTTCACTGAAGTTTTTTGTAAGTTTTTTTGATTAGATTTTTTTTCGAAGTTTATTTTCTTTTTTACTACTTTCTGGCTTAATGAAGAGTTTTAAAAAAAAAAAAAACCGCCGCTTGGGGCTTACAATATCAAATTAATAATGTTTTGATGCGACAATTTTCTCAGATTTATGAATGGGCCCCCTAACTTTGCTTGTCTTCTCTTTCTTCTCTTATTTCGTATTCGAAAAGGCGAAAAGAAAGTGCAGTGTAACAGGCCAACTAAATGTGGCTAAAAGTAGCTAAAAGTGGCGACAACATCAGCTACAATTGTAGTAAAAACTCTATGAAAAATAAAAAACAAGTAAAGAAATCTTTAGACAATTATACTTGACTGTTAAATACCCTGTACTATGTATTAGGGGAATTTTTGGAAAAGACACAAACAAATTTTTTGGAATAAATTTTTATACAAATTTTGGATTTACTTTCAAAGCAAAAAAAAAATATTTTGTTTTTGTAAAATTTTTTAAAAAATGTTTAAGGGGTGCTTATGCAAAAAAATTAAAAAAAAAATAAAATGTAATATTTTTTTCTAAAACATTTTGATGCTATATCAAACTAGAGTTAAATTAAAGAGGAAAATGAAATTCCCGCTAAAAATCGCTTGTTTTGCCTAAGTGAGTGCTGTAAGTTTTCCCCTAGACCCCACCCAACATACCCCATTGCGTTAAATTTTTTAATGGGTATCTTCACATAAAAATGAGAAAGTGAAAATTGGTCGCCAAGCAGCAGCAGCAGCGACAGCAGCAGCAGCTGCGCCGAATGTAATTGTAATTGGCAAAAATCCCCAATCAACTGTGAACACGAACGAGCGGCGAGATGATTGAAGATTGAAAGAGTAGGATGGGGGCAGAGAGTGGGAGGGGGTTGGGGGAGGGGGGTAAAGGAAATCCCATTATGAAGCCATGTGTGCAACTTATTTTCTTTGTGAAAACTTTGGCGTCAAAGTCAGCAACTCATCGCGGAAAAGCTCATTTCATTCATGAAAAGCCAATGACACAAAGTTCTTTACGCTTTCCCTCCGTCTTGCTCTGCCTCTCCCTCTCCTCCTCTCTCTCTACGACTGCTCTGCTTTGACAGCTAGAATTTCGAAATTGAAACACAGCGCGAGTTGCACAACAAACACACACACACACACTCAGAGAGAGAGAACGCTACACTACACTACAAAACTGCGACTGTCATTGATAGCAACACAACTCTTCTGTTTTCCCAGCTCCCCCTCTCTCTCCCTCCTCCCTCTTTACACCAGCTTAAATCAATGATGCGCAATAATTAGCGCAACGTTTGTCCGGTTGCAGCTACAGCTAGTTTTCACCACGCCCCCTCCCACGCCTCCTACTCTTTCGTTTCCATTTTACAGCTCTCTCGCTTAGCAGTTACCATTTTCTATGTCCACTTTCCGCTGTTGCTGCTGTTGCCGTTGCCGTTGCCGCTGCATTCCGCACTTTGACGTCTTTCAAATCAAAACCAGACGCCCATCCATGCTGTGCCACGCCCCCTGCCCCCTCCTCTGGGCAGTCATGCCTTCCTTCCCTTCTGCGCCTCTGCATGCCTTTCCTAATCACAATTTGCTGGCATTCCGATTGCCAAAGCAGCAGCAACAGCAGCAGCAGCCACGCTGAACTTTTGCCATTAACTGCTCCAGTTCCAGGCAGTAGTTCCCCCCTTTGCAGTTCCGCCTCCCCCCCTACGCCCTTGGCAAGCTAAACGAGGCTGCGGGTCAGCCAGGAATATTCAATTTTCATGTTTCGCACAGCACGCAATCCACGCATTTGCAGATGATTTACAAGAGACGAACAGAGAAGGAGAGAGAGAGAGAGAGAGAAGGAGAATAAGATAGAGACTGCTGTCAGTGGAACTAGTTCTTTTTGGAGTGGGGTCTGCGAATTTGCTGCTTATTGTGCATTGCGCTAAATAAAATGACTTGCTAAATGACAGACATAAAAAAGTGAACTAGTTTTATTAAAGTGAACTAGTTCAATTTGGAAAAAATTCGAAAAAAGACAGCTAAAGTTTTGATTAAACTTGTGATGAACTTCTTATTGTGAACTAGTTCTTTTTGCTATCACTAACTTTTCAACATGATTAAGAACTTGTCTTGAACATACACGAGTTTCGTTTCGCAAATAACTTATTTAAATTTAAAAATTCTAATAAATTTTATGTGAACTAGTTCATTTTGCTAACAAAAACACGAGCCACGGTGACAGCAAAAGGTGTGTCCCAAGTTTAAAGCTTCAGTTAGACAATCTTATATTCTTGGCCTATTCTTTAATTGAAATAGAACTAGTTCACTGAACGAACTTTTATTTTGCTGCTAGTTCTAATTGAATTCAACTTCAGAGGAGTTAAATAAATTGCCTAACACGAACTAGTTTAATTCAAAGTCAGCTGCTGCAGCGTTTTCCCCCTTTTCTGTTGTTCTGTTCTAATATCAACTTGGAACTAGTTCATTTTGAACATTTCCCCCTTTGCTCGCACAAAATGCGTGCATAAACAATTGGTCAGCCGCATGTTTCACTTGCTCTCTATCTCTATTGCCATCTCCATCTCCCTCTCTCGATAGCAGCCACGCCTCTTTCGCCGCACACAGTTTTAATTCAACTGCTTCGTTCCCCCCCACCCCCCTAGTTTCTCTTCTATCTACGCCACTGGCCACAAATGCAGCAGGCAATAAAATGCCTCATCTGTTTGGCATCGCGCTGTCAGCTCTGTCAGCCTCTCCCCTCTCTCTCTCTCCTCTTTCCCCTCTCTTTCTCTCTCTTGTGCCGCTATTTGCATGTTTGCCAAATGCCAAGCATCATCATAATAATTATGGAAAAATCGTCCTTGTCAACGCACACACACACGCACACACACATACACACACATATACACACACGCACACTCACATACACACACGCACACATACACACACGTAGCTGCAATTCAGCCTGGCGCTGCAAATTTGCGACCATTTTCGCTGTGGCACCAAATGCTGCTCAATGCGTGCGAGAGAGAGTGAGAGCGGAGCAGAGTGAGCGAGAGAGGGAGAGGCAGAGCCACAGCCAGAGCCAGCTAGGTTTATGTATATTGTGCGCGCTGCAGCGGGACCTTTTTGGACGCTGTCCGCATACAAAACCACAATTTCATACAAAATTGCAGGCAGACACAGTCCAGGCAGAGACCCCTCCCCTCTCTATCCACCTCTCTCTTGCTCTTCCCTCTCTGTCGCTCTTAAATGCATTTTTGGAATGCGTGTCGCGTTTTTCAATGCGCCACGCCCTGCTGCCTGCGCTTCAAATGGCCGCCTGCCAATTTGCCTGTAAATATTTGTTGTTGTTGTTTTTGTCTGTTGTTGTTGCTGTTGTTGTTGCTGCATCGGCCGCGGCAAACAAACAAATGTCACACACACACACACTCACACACTCACACACAGCGCTTGGTGTCAGTTGCCCCCAACTGAGGTCCTTTTGCCATATTTTTCAGCTGCGTGGGCGTAGCTAGAGATGGACAGGGTAGAGAGAGAGGGGTAGAGAGAGGGATAGGGGGTAGGGTATGTGAAAAAGGGGACACATCCGTTGTGCGTGTGGCGCCTTTTGGCTGTCACTTTTGCCACATAAACTCGATAATTTACACGTTTGCGCCGTGCGAGTTGAGTGTGGGATGGAATGTGTAGGAGGGGAGGGGGTGGGAAGTATAGCACGCCCACTTGGGCAAGGAAGAGCAGAGAGAGGGGGGGGAGGATGTGGCTAACTCTTCCCTCTATCCTTTGACCTTCTCTTACTTCTGCTTGCTGCCCCTATAGCTACTTCTACCTTCCTCTACCTTCTTCCACTTGCTACCTCCCCTACATTCCCTACCTACTATTTTCTCTATCTCTTATACTGCCCCCATATTTTACTTTCCCTCCCCTCCCCTCACCTGCCTCAACTGCATTTTAATTTATGTTTTATTTTTCTTCTCTTCACTCAATTTTATTTTTTAGCGGTTTTTTTTTGTGTCAACAATTTTTGTGTTGCATATGCAAATTTTTTGGCTGCACTTTGTTGTTGATGGCATTGCCTAACGTAGTTATTGTTGTTCGTGTAGTTGCTTTGCTATTAGTTGTTATTGTTATTGTTATTGTTGTTGCCAACATGGATTAAACATTAAAAAAATGCGCTAGATTTTTCTCACAGAGAAGAAAATGGCGTGAAAATTGAAAAACTGTTGACGGTTTTGCCCGCTTGCTGTTGTTGTTGTTGTAGTAGCAGTTGCTATTGTTGTTGTTGCTATTGTTGTTGTTGTTGTTATTCTTGTAGTAGTTGCCATTGTTGTTAGTTCCTCTCCACAAGCTGCTGTTGCTTCCTCCTTCATCTTGCAACGCTTGTGTGTACAAATGTCATTAGTCACAAAGCAGACAAGCGTATGTAGTCCCCCAACGCACACACACACACATACAAGCTCACAAACACACTCACACAGCAAAGCAAACACATGATGAGAGAATTCGGTTTCCTTCCAGTTGCCCTGGCTTGCTCAGGGCTCCTCCTCCTTGCCTCCTTTCCCTCTTCTCCTTCGTCTGCTGCTCGAAACCAAAAATTTCTCTGGCCATGGCAAGTGCAGCATGTGTCTGTGTGTGTGTGTGTGCATCGCATAACTGCCAACAGTTTGACACACAAACACAATTACAATGATAACAACAACAACAACAACAGCAACAACAACAACTACGACAACAAGCTGAGCCGGAAAAGCGTTTAGAAGCATTTCGCAGAGAGCTGTGCGAAAATTGAGTTTTCTCAGTTGCAACTCACACGACGAAGCACACACAAAAAAAAAACAACAACAACTCTTGCAACAAAGTGCAACAATGTGGCAGGAGACAACAACAACAACAACAACTGAAATCAAATCAACTTTAATGAACCCACAAAATCAACAGTTGCTACATTATCGAATTTGGATGTGTGTGTGAAAATGCGCGTTGGGTTCGATTTATTTTGATAGTATTAAAGGTGATCGAAGGGGAATAACTAAGGGCAATTAGGTATATCTTTCATTTCTTGTGATACCCTTCAGCCATTGTATATGCTCTAAAAACGGTATACTAAGTTTGTACAAAGGCAGAAGAAGGCGTTGCAGACCGCACAAAGTATATATATTCTGACTCAGGATCACTAGCTGAGTCAATTGAGCCTTGCCTGTCTATCTGTCCGTTTGCCTGTCCGTTTGTCCGTCTGTATGAATACGCTAATCTCAGCTATTAGAGAAGCTAGAGAGATCAAATTTGGAATGCAAATTTGTCTGCTTTAAAAAATTGTTTTAAATTGTTAAAAAAATTCCAATTTGTGCGAAGAGTATCTAACTATCGAGCATGCTCGATACTTGTTGATGCCACACTTACTAAAAAAAACTAAATTCATTTCCATTTTCAACTGAAACAATTTATAGTGCAACATTTTGTGCCAAAAACCAAAAAAAATTTGCCAAATTCTTTACGTGTTTTATGAACTCTGGAAACACCCCTCGACAAAAATTCCTGGAAATATTAAAAAGCAATTCGCAAGCGTTGACACAGCATTGTGGCCCCATTTGTTGCTTCAGAGCTTGGCCAGATGAATCTCATCAAGTTTTCATTGCTCTCTCTCTCTCTCTCTCTCTCTCTCTAACAATAACGATGCGGGCCGCGAAACATTTCCGTCATTTGATGAATCACAATGTCGAAAAGAAACTTCCCCATTTCGTCACATTTTAGCCAAGGCAATGTTAAAACTTTAACAGCGTCGCGTTTAACAGCAGCTGACGCTGTTAATGAGTCACAACAACAACAACAACAACACAATATGTTGAGAATTTCACCTGGACCCACAAAGAGTTAACGTCTCTGCTTCCGCTTTTCGCTACGCATTTTTCTACTTTTTTAATTAAAAGAAAAAAGAAGAGAGAGAGAGAAAAATACTCACTGAAATAAAAAACCAAAATTGGCAACTGGAAATTTAATGTGAAAAAGCAGCTGCCTTTTCAGCATATACTCGTATACCTGCGGCAACTCAGGTGGCATGATGAGATGCGAACGAGATGATAAAGAGTTGGCCAAAAAGGAAACCATGTCAAGTCACAAGAAATTTTGCAATGCGGGGGCGCGGGGGGCGTGTCGAAACTCCGCAATGTTGCCTGACAAAAGCCAAAAGAAAAGTTTGCGTCATGCTGCATATAAAGAAACGGGAATTGTGAAAACTGGAACGGAGACAGAAAGGGAGAGAGAGAGAGAGAGAGAGAGAGAGAGAACTACGCGAAACGGAAAACAGGAAAAGGAGGGCGGGAGGAACGTGTGCTGCCAAAGTTGCTGGGAAAGTGCATAAAAATATTAAAAAATTATTATTAAAAAATGAACTTTCCATATGCTGAAAGATGCAGCTGATGTGCAAGAGATACAGAGAGAATGCACAGCATGATAGACCCAACAGATGCTGTGTAAAGTGAAAGAATGAGAGAAAGAGAAAATTGTGTTAAAATATAAATCACTATTAATCTTTGTTCACTCTACAAATTGCAGAAGTTGGGCTATATTACTTGTATCTCGGTTATTTTGCCTATTCTTCTTTGCACTACGTTCTTAAACGTCTCTCGCAGGCAACTTCAGTGCTTCAGCTGAGAGAGTCTGTGCATAGTTTTAGTTCTTATTTCATTGTATATTTTGTTGAGCAACATTTGCTTTAGGTTTGTTTTCTTAATTCCTCTTTGTACTTCATTCTTAAATGTTGCGCTGGCAACTTTTAAAGTTTGTGCTAGTTTTTTATGTTGCTTAAATTGCATATTATATTTGAAACAATATCCTCCCTCTCTTACTTACTTACACATTGACACTCACCAATTATTGCAGTTCCTCTTTGTGCTTCATTCTTAAACGTTTGACATGGAACTTCTGTGTTTCTGCTTGATTGAATTTGTATTCCTTAGCTGGTCCAACATTTTTCCGCTCTAGCTTACACATACGTATACCCAGAGAGTTTTTCCTTCTCCTTTTTGCAACACATTCTTAAACGTTTCACAGCACTTTGTAAAGTGATTCTAAGCTTGATAATTTACCCCCAAAAATAGCTTAAAATTCATATGATTTACAACTGTCACACACACAGACACAGCTGCACTGCTTTCGCACGCCTTACAGGGTATTAACAGGAACAACAAGCCAAATGAAAGTGTCAACTGCAATTTGCAAGAGCAAACTCGGCTGAGAGAGAGATAGAGGAGGCAAACAGCAGGGGGCGTGGCACTGTCACACACACGCACACACACAGAGAGAGAGAGAAGCAAAATTAACTCAACTGAAGTTGCTGCAGCAGCAGCAGCAGCAGCAGCAGCAGCAGCAGCTGTGCTGACAGTGGGACAGTGATACAGTGGGACAGCCTCGGCACAGTGGGGACCATGCGGACAGTTGATGATGCAGCGCCGCAGGAGGCGGCAAAGTCAACTCGAAATGGAATTTTTCGGCATTTTCATTTGTTAAGTGGAAAGTGCGAATGAGTCTGGAGATGGAGTGAGAGAGATAGAGATAGAGAGATAAAGAGAGAAAGCGAGAGACAGAGAGAGAGGGAAAGGGTGCGCGCTACAAAAAATAATTAAAAGGCGTTAAAAATTGTGGCTAAGCGAAGGACAACAACAAAGCAACGTGGCAAGCCGAGGCGAGCACAGCTGCCTAATGTGGGCGTGGCCCGGAGGAGGAGAGTGGAGGGTTTTCTAGGCAGAAGCCTCTACCGGATGTGGATATGCCTCACTTGAGGTAGGCGACGACTGCGTTGACACTTTAATAATTTGCACGCTGCGCTGTGGCGTTTTAATTATTAAATGTAAACGCCCCCCTCACTTGGCCCCCCTCACTCCGTTGTGTCCACGCCGCTGCCCTAGCTAGTTGGGGCTTAAAGGATACGCAGTGCCTGGCAGGATGCGGCAGGAAGCGGACGCCACGCGTGGAAATTGCGGTAAGCCTTGCGGCTGCTTTGCGTCCGCAAAAGGAAGCACAAAATTAGAGCAGCAGCAGGTGCAGCACAAGGAACAGCAGGAGCAGAAGCAGGAGCAGAAGCAGACAGCAAGGATGCCCATGCCCGCCCGTGGCTTGTTTGCCCAGCGCCAGGAAATATTTAGAGCGCAAAATGCAAAGCGAAGGCGAAGGAGCAGACAAAAGTGAAGAAGACGTAGACAAGAGGCGACAAAATCAGCGCAAATGAAGCGCAAAGATTTTGCCTAAGGTGTGCAGATGTGTGTGTGTGTGCGTGTCTGCGTGTCTGCGTGTGTGTGTGTGTGTGTCTGGTCAGGCATTAGCTGGGCACAGCCGACTGGAAGTGCTAGATAAACACTTGACTTACGCAACTTCCTCCAAAAAAAAACACACGCGCCTCATTGTTTTTCAATTTGTAATCAATAGCAAAAAGAGAGGGAAGGAGAGAGAGAAGAGGATAAGTAAAGAGGCAGAGAAGGAGCAGTGAAATGTAAGACAGTGGGAAAAGCTTTGAGCAGGGGGACTACAGGACAGATTTGTTATCTAGCCGCATAAATTATACAAAAAAATGTTTAGCTTTATTTTTTCTCTTTGCGTTGCTTAATTAGCATAACTTTTTTGGCCCTCCCCCTCTAAGAACTGTCCTAGAGGCCTATCAAATGCCTATCAGCATTTACATAATTCTATAAAAATGCCATTAGAGCTGAACTGAATACCAAGAAGAGAGAGAGAGGGAGAGAAAAAGAGGCTACTAAATATACCAGAAATACCAAAATATGACTAATTAAGCTTAAGCAGCTACGTTGCGGAGCTTTGCTACGACGTTGATAATAATAATCATAACACCTGCTTGCGAGGTATACATAATATATAATTTATTTTATAGTTTTTTCGGTTTTTTGTTACCCTGCTAATATTGAAAATGCTGCAAAAAGGGTATACCAAGTTTGTGTGAATGTATGTTATAGGCAGAAGAAGGCAGACTCCAGAAAGTATTAACTTTTTTGCTCAGGATTACAAGCCGAGTCGATTGAGCCTTGTCCGTCGGTATGTCCGTCTGCCTGTCCGTCTGTGTGAACATATAGATCTCGCCTATTGTAAAAGCTAGAGACATCAAATTTGCTATGAAAATTTGTGTATTTTTTTCTAGTGCGAAAGATTGTTTCAATTTTAAGATGCCACGCCCACCGCCTACGCAAGTCGATATATAAATTTTGAAGTTTGATTTATAACCAAAGTTAAAATCTTAAAAGACTCCCTGAGCTACATTGGGGGTAGGGTATTTTACTATCGTTCATGCTCGACTATAGTTTTTGTTACTTGCTTTTCATCTTTCTTATATTTTTTTGTTTGGAAACCTTCATAAACTCTGAAACTTTAAAGCTTTTGTCTTCGATTTCATAATCACTTAAAGGCAAGAAAGAAGAAACCGGTGCGTTGCCCCAGGCAGTCAAGTCAGCCCCATCGACATCTCTCATCTCCATATGAATGCGCCATAGCATTTCTATATGTCATATCGCATCGTATTGGGCCTGTCATTTGTCTGTCTGTCCACCTGTCTGTCTCCCTCTCTTTCTTTCTCTCTTGTCTTTCTCTTCGTGCGTAACACGAAACGTCATAAAAATTGTTACAAGACGTGAACGAAAGACGCGCAGTAAATCGATGCAGATGGGGGAAAGAGACTTGGAGAGAGGAAGGGAGCGGGGGCGGAGGGGGGGTCGGGGGGTCTTGTCTGGCAGGTTGATTGCGTTCGGCATGCTTGGAACAACATTTTTGACTGCTGTTTACAGCAGCAGCCGCCCTCGAAATGGGATCGACAAATTTTTTGACAAGGGAACTGAAAATATGTTGAGGTTTTTAAAACAAAGTGTATCAATTAGGAAAATTGAAGTAGTTTGATTGCGGTTTTTGAACCAAAAAACGAAAATTGGGTCTACCTTTACTTGGCGTAACCTTTGTCTTAGCTAGGGTTCTATAATTGGTTTTTAATGAAAGCAAACTTGAAAGATGGCGTGTCTAGCAAAGAAAAGTTAATAGAGGTACTCTACCTTTACCGATTATAACCCTAACAATCCTAGACATACTTTGGCTTACTTTGGTTGAGTTTTAAGCTTTTGCTATATACTATATATGCTACGAATTTCATCACAATAGTTCAAAGATTTTAGTGATACAAAAAGGAAACGAAACTGTTGATTGTTCGTTGTCGGATGCGTTTCTTTGCTTTGTCCTCTCTCTCGATTAAACAAACATATCGTTTTGAAATTTCGTGTACGCCAGAGGGCGTCTTTGGCACCTTTGGTCTGTGTTTTTTGTACCTGTCTTGTTATGCTTTGATCCCCCCAATTTTCATCATCTAAATTCATTTGCTATGCCCAAATCCCCCAAAGGGGCAGAGACTAGGTGAGTGAAGTGTGCACTTCCTAAACATTTCGAGCTGCCGATTCTTTTTATAAGAAAATTCTTCTTTCTTTCTTTTTTCTTTTTTCTTCTTTTTTTTTTTTTTGTTTAAAATTCTGTTTTCTTTTGTCTTCTGCGTTTCTTTACATTTCTAATTTGATTTCGAAAGGTTATCGCATTCCCCTGTCTCGCTCTCTCTTCTTGTTTGTTGTAGGTGTGATGCTGTTTGCTTTTGTTGTTGTTCTTCTTGTTCTTCTTCTTGTTGTTGTTGTTTGTTGTGGCTATCAAAAGAACTATGCAAATGACTTTATCGCTGCCGCCTCCCCTCTCTCTCTCATCTCTCGCTCTCCCTCTAACAGATTTATAGACGAGCCACAAAAATGGCCGTCGCTCTGTGGCTTTGTTTACCTGTCTTCCAGCTTCCCCCCGCCTCTCCCCCCTGCTTGCTCACCTGCCTTTCTTGCCTTATTTATGTTTGCTCGCATCATCTTCGCTTCGCTCTCTTCCTCTGCCCCCTCGCTTTGTTGGCATTTCGTTGACCTAAAAAACGTTCAACAGCCGCTAAAAAACTGTGTGGAAGCTGAAGCAGAAGCAGAAGTCGAGCTAACAAAATGCCAGGCAGATGCCATAAAAATTGTTGTTGTTGTTGTTGTTGTTGTTGCCGGCGTTTAAGCATGTTGTAGTTGCTGTTGCTGTTGCTGCTGCGGCGGCAGTTGCAGTTGCATTTACCTGTGGCAGCCTGCGGCAGCTGGCGGCATTTAAAAACGTCGCATTTTTTTCTTCTTTCTCAAGTTTTCTTGCAGATTCCTCTGCCTACTCCCCTCCCACGGCTCCCTTCTCGCTTCTGCTTCCTCATTGCCTCCATCAAGTTGGGCCTGTGTCGGCCTTCAATCTCAGATCCCTGAGATCCCCGACTGTAATTAAGTTTTGTGCAAAACATCTGCCGTTTCTTTTTTGAGCTTCTTCTCTGCTTCTTCTTCTGCTGCTGCTGCTGCGTGTTGCTTGCCACAGCTTTAAGTGGTTCGTCAGTTTTTTTGTTGTTGTTGTTGTTGCCACGTCTTGTTATATATTTATTTCACGGCACGCCCTTCCAGGAACCCGTCAATGCCGCAAATATTTGCCCGGTTTGCATTATGATGCGAGGCAGGAGAGCGGGGCAGGCAGTAGAGGGGGACGGGGGGCTGACCCTTTGTATCCCTGGCTGCTATCGATAGCAAAGCTTTTATGCAAATTAGCCCCCAACTTGATTTCCCAAAAATTCCTGTTGCTATCGTCGCTCTCCCTCTCTCTCTCTCTCTCTGGGGAAAAAGGTCAAGCAACGCGGCACATTGCCTGCGCCGCACTTTAAATTGTACCTTAAATAATCACTTAATTTCCAAAATATATTCTCAGCGTGCTTCAGATACTTTTTGACATTTTGTCGAAGCGTGAAATGTTTTTCCTTTTTTTTTTTTTTGCTTAGGGGATTCTGTGATTGTTTTCTAAATTTGGTGGGAATTGCTAAATTTTTCGGAAATTTTTCTGGGTAGGGGCAAGCTTAAGTTGGAAATATTTGGGAAAGAAAGAGACTGTAGGAAGCTGATATAAAATTTAAGAAAATTTTATTGATAATCAAAAGGTTCTGTAGATGGTTGAAGAGACTCTTTTAAAATTAAATCAAAATAAAAATAGTTTGTAATGATAGATAAATATTATGTAAAAATTTGTTTTATAGTTTTGTATATTTTCTGGAATTTTTTCCAAAGAAGGAAAGGTAGGATTTGAAATAAAAAGAAATTGTAGATAGAATTAAATTTAATAAAATCTTTTAAAATTATTAAAAATGAAAATATTCTAATATATAGAATATTTAATATAAAAGAAAATATATAAAATATAACTGAATATTATAGCAGGAAATTTTTCTGCAAAAGACTTCTTAAAAAAAAAAAATAAAAAAATAAAATAAAATAAAAAAATATAAAAAAATATAAAAAAAAAATAAAAAAAAATAATAAAAATCCAGTTATCAAATTTGTTACCCTATCGAAAAAAATAAAAATATATCATTTAATAGATCTTCTTTTTTCTTCATCTTCCCTCTCACATGCCCTCAACCAAATGGAACACCCTGTAAATCTATACCTGCCCGCCTGCCTAACAAGGTCTTAGACAATAGAAACATGTCTTTGTCCCAGGCCTGCAGGGTAAATTTCTGTATGTATTATAATAAGGTCCCCGAACAGGAGCCGTCACTACCTCAGCCCCTACCTCTACGTCTTACACTGTACCCAAATTATATTCTTGTTGTTGTAATTTTTGTTGTTCTCTTGGGTTTTGCTCGGCTACTCTCTTGTAAGCCATGGGGAAACATTTCGTTTTGTGTTTTCGATTTTAATTTGATTTTGATTTATTTCTTGAGCTGAGGGGATTTAATAGAGTGACAGATAGGGACGGTGGTAGGAGGAGGGGAGGGTTTCAAATTGACCGGAAATTGGGCATTTTAATTGTCTGTGTATGCGTGTGTGTGTGCGAGCGGCAGTCGCCTCATTTGTTGCATCAATATTTATGCAACATTATCGGAGATGAGAAGATGCCGCATATCTTGCATCTTGATTCGTTTTGCAGCAGCTGCAGCTGCAGAGCTCCCAGTAGCTGCTACCTCCTCTGTGTGCGTGTTTGTGTTTGCTTTTGGCATGCCGCATGCCTGCTCTTTCCTGCCTCTCCATCTCTCTCTCTCTCTCTCTCTCTCCTTGGCTCTTTCTGCGCTGCCTTCGCTCTGCCTTATCATTTTGTCATCAGCGGCAGCGCGGCTGTCCCAATGCAAATCAGCCGCCAGGCAATTCCTTTTTCTGCTGCGCCCTCTTTCTCTATCTCCTTTTGCCTCCCTCTTTCTTCCCCTGTCTTCCTCTCTCTCTCTTTTTCTCCTTTTGCTTGCCTGCCCCTGCCCGCATTTAATCGAACTCTTCACATTGACAAGTGCGCCCCCAGTCATGTGTGTGGCCAGGCTCCGCAGCTGCCCTGCCACTGCCTCTGTTTGCCTCTCTCTCTTTCTCTCTCTCTCTCTCTCTCCTTGCCTTGTCAGTTATGACAACAATGCCGCCTTGAAGTCACTCGCGCTGCCCCATCGCAAAATTTTCATAGCCTCAGGTGGTTTGCTCGCCTGCCTAGCCAGCCCTCCCTCTCTCTCTCTGTCTCTCTTCCTCTTTCTCTCTCTTTCTCTGCCAGTGTGCCCCCTCATGCTGAGTGTGAAATATTTTGCATGCTCTGCGTCTTCTCCTTTTTTGCGTCTTGCATTGCACTTGTTTTTGTTGCCCCCCTCTCTCTCTCTCTCTGTCTCCCTCTGTCTCTGTCTCTGTCTCTCCTTATCTGCTCGTGTTTTATGCATATTCATATTTCCCTTGCGCTTTTTGCTGCCGTTTGCCACAGCTTCTGCTGCCGTTGCTGCTGCTTGTCTCGCATGTAAACGTCATTATTAGCCGCTGTCTTCCCCTCTGTCTCCCTCTTCTTTCTCTGCTCTCCACACATGCCTTAGTCTCTGCAGTCTCCCATTACATTTTTGCGCATTGAATTTGCCTTTGTTTGCCTCACTCTCGCTCTCTTTTTTGTCTCTCTCTTGCACGCGTCGTGCTAAATGTGAAATGTGAAATCTGAGCTTCCTGTTCAATGTCAGCTGCTATGCACAAACACACACAGTCTCTCCCTCTCTCTCTCTCTGTATCTCTCTTTCACACTCAAACTGCTGCTTCTCTTTCCCCTCTCCCTCTCTCTCTCTCCCTATCTCTCCGGGCAGCACATTAGCCGCTAAGCACTTTGGGTAATTTATGTAATTAAATGAAATTTTACACTCGCCTTACGCGTCGAACATTTCCTGTTCCTTTCCATGTCCCTCTTCCTATTTTCTGTTCCATTTCATGCCATTCCATTTCATATATTTTGCTCTGCTAATCTTTTAATGAAATGCAAATGCAAAACGAACAGACAAAAGCCTAAATAGCCAAAACATTCCATTGAGGAGGCGGGGCGAAAATTTTTGAAGTTTTATTTTGCCATACCCTGTGGGGCGCGGAAAATCTCAGAGAGTGTGAGAGAGAGAGAGAGGCAATAGAGAAAGATACTAGGTGGAAGTTGTTCAATTACATTTGAGAAATTGAATTTAAGAAACTAAAACTTTGAGAAACTATGGTATATGGCTCCAATAACAAATTTAATTATAATAAAAATAATAATATAAAAAAATATATGTATGAGGAAATTTAAATTTAAAAAAAATACTGAAAATTAAAGATAATTTATAGAAATATTTAAAAACAATTTCTAAATTATTTATTTGCATAAAGTCAACTAAAACAGTTGAATAAAATTAATTATAATTTATATAGTATAATAAAAAAATTTAAATAATAGAATTAAGTAAATTTATTTTAAATTAAAATTCAATTCATAAAAATTACAAATTCAGCCTAAAAAAATATTTAAAAAAACTTAAATTTCTTTATTAAATTAGTTTTTGATAGCTTGTTGCATGATGCGTGGTATCTGCTGGTCGTGCTTTCACGCGCATCTCTTGCTTATTTGTCACATTTATTTTTATTTGCCCGCTCAATTACTTACGCACCTTTTCTCATTCTCTCTCTCTCTCTTTCTTTCTCATTGCAGGTAAGCAACGTTTATTGTTATCCTCCGTTTATGCCCAACTCGGGACAGGATCGCTGTCACTATTAAACTTTGTGCGTAAGTGTGTGTGTCAGTGTGTGTGTGTGTGCTTAAGTAAAATAAATTTTAATATTACCTTTGTGTGTGTGTGTGTGTGTGTGTGTGTGCGTGGCAAAACTTTAAATTGAATCAAAGCAAAGGCGCAGCCTGCGTGTGTGTGTGTGTGTGTGGCAAGAGTATTTTGCCAGAGTTGCCACAGTGTGTGCCGCTCGCAACGTTTAATAATAAAGCAGCTTTTTGAGTGCATACGCTGCCCCGCCCCCCGCCTCCGCCCCCGCCCTCTGCCTGCTCATATTTCTATCGTTTTGCCTGCTTCGTGTTGCTTTTTTCTCTCTCTCTCTTTCTCCCATCCTTCGCTGTCACGCATCACTCATATGCATGCGCTTTGTCACGCCCCCCTCCTGCGCACTGCCTGCACGTCTCTGCCATTTTCAATTTTGCATTTTAATAATAAAATTTTGCTGGCAAAACGTAAAATAAGAAACAAGCAGCGAGCGGAAGAAGCAGCGAGAGGGGAGGGGGAGCAGCGGGAGGAGGAGGCAAGTGCAACTTGTGGCAGATGGGCAAACTTTTTGCGACGACGACGGCGGCGCATGATTACTTTGTTGATGATGACAACCCTGGCTGGTTGGCTGGCAGCGACGCGTTCGGGGCCGGCAACTTTGTCTGCCTTGCACCTTATCAGCCTGCATGCTGCTTCGCTTCCTCCGCTTCCTTCTGCTTCTTCTCCTTCTACTTGCCTTTTTGTTGCGCCGCAAAGTATGCAATAGATTCTGTTTATCATTTTTGCTGACGTGCCGCCTGCAATTTGTTGCATGTGTGTGAAGGGCGAGGGGGAGGGGCGGTGAGGCGTGGCAATTCGCCGCAGCTGCAAAAACCTCGAGCTGTGTGTGTAGTTTGCGTCTCATGTTTTACTTTTTAATTGCAGCCGATAAAAAAACAACAAAGAAAAAAAAATGGTTTTTGCTTTTCGTGTTTTTTGAGTTTTTCTGAGTTTTTCTGGTTTTTTGTTTTGCGCTTTTCCCATGTTCCTTTTTTTTCTGGCTTTGCTGCCAATTCAGCAATTTGTGCGCTTCGACTTTAATTCGATGTTGTTTACATTCTTTGTATCGCTTTCTTATCACGCCTTGCGGAATTTTTCACTTGTTGTTTACGCATGCCAATTTTGTGCCGTTGCGCTGTAAACAACAGACAGACAGAGAGTGGAGCAACAACTAGGGGTCAATTTAAATACCCTGTAATTAGCTGAGAGTTGAAGTAAGGGCACAGTGCAGTGAATACATGATGAGCTTAGGGTTTTCATTTTAAAAGTTCTAAATTTCATTATAAACTGCCTGTTGGTTTTAGAACTATTAAAAAACTATTATGTCATTTTTAAAATTTCTTATAGATATTTTTAAAATATACAGTACATTTTTTAAACATATTTTAGAATTATTTAAAAATAGCAAAGATTTTTAAAAATTCTCTTAAACGAACAAACCGATTGTTAAAAATTTTCAGCGCAATAAATTAGAAAAAAAAATAATAATAATAATAAAATAAAATACAAATTAGGAATTTTGATCTGACTAGGCAATTATAATCCGTTTATGAATATAAAAAAATGTTCATACATTTTAGAAATTCTCTAACTCGGTGAAAGTTGAAGATTTCATGCAGACCTTGGTTATAGCGCCAGAATATTATATAACCCAATTTATTTCAAAATTTCATGAGAATCGCTTAGTAAATTTTGTTAATAATTAGGAAAGAAGATGAAATTAAGATGCTGAAAAAGCTAAGCTCCACTGCAATGCAAGGTATCTGCCAGTCAGGCTCGATCAGCTTGCTGTTTCGTTTTCTTTCTCTCATGCTGCATTGCGCATTTGTCATTTGTTTTCGTGGGCTGCTTTTGTCTTGCATGTTTTGTGTTTTTGCCTCGCTTTTTTTTCTGCAAGTTCACTTTGAGTTTGCAGTTTTTTACGGCTATCAATTTTTGTTCTTTTTGCCGAAGTTAAGTTGCCTCAACTTTATGTGTCACATGCACATTTGTCGACTCATTTTGAAGTTGACAAACATGTGTTCGCTCCTCTCTCACTCGCACTTCCACTCTTTCCCGCTCTCTTTCGCTCTCTCTCATAATTCATGCTTATCCTGGCTTTGTCCTTGGTCAGGTTGCTGGCAAAAAAATCGTTTCAAATTTTACACTAAATTGACTTTGTGTGTGCCCATGTTGGTGTGTGTGTCTGTTTGCACAAATTGTGCACGCACAATTAAATGTGGCAGTTCCCAAAGGAACAAAAACTGGGCGCAAAAAAAAGTCGAAATGGAGCTAATTTGCCAGTGAAAATGAGCGCATTTGCATGGCCCGTGTGTGTGTGTGTGTTAGTGTCTCTGTATCTCTGTGTCAGTGTGTCTGTGTGTCGGTTGTGCGTGAATTTTCCGACAGATTTTTCAACAAATATTTGCACAAACTAATAGAGAACTCTCTCTGTGGAAATGGAGAGCGTGATTTTTGCTTTGTTGACGCCACAAAAAAAGTTTGCATCGCATAAAATTTTCAAACAGTTTTGCAACAAATTATGCCAAATGTTTGAAAAGCATTTAGACATATTTTTGAAGTGTTTGGGATGCACTGAAAAAAATTGTTGAAAAAAAAAATGAAAACAGAAAAAGTTTTTTGCGTTTGCATAAAAATTAATTTGACAAACTTGTTGCCTATCAAATTTAGCAAGCAAGTGTTATTTGGCAAGTTAGCTCTTTTGCCACGCCCACTTTTGCTTTCAACACAAATGGGAGTATAGGGGGAGGGGAAGGCGGGGATAGCTGTGCAACATGTGTGGCAATAATAAGTGAAGCAAACGAATTGAGGCAAAATTCATGTAAACTTCATGCACAATGAGCAGCAGCCTCACTCCGATCCCTCTATTCCCCCTGCGCCCCTTAGCCCACTACAAAGGCCATGGGCATTGGTCAGGCAGACAGCCACGCCTCCCCGCCCCCCTCTCTTGCCACACTGTGCAGCCTCGTCTTGCTGCTGCGCTCATGCATAATGCGCTTAACAAAGTTTTCGATAGCATTACACAGATATGCCAAGAAAGAAGGAGAGGGAGAAAAAGAAAGAGAGAGAGAGAGAGAGAGGGGGGAGATAGTGGAAAAGAGAGCAAAAACTTTCTTATGCAATCTGCTTAGTGTTTTGTTATAAATTTGCAACGATTACGAGATTACAAAACATTTACTCAGTCAATGCGCAATCGAGCAGAGCAAATCGTTGCATGAGATTGAACTATATGGATAAATATACATACTATATACATGGATATATATTGTATTTAGCATGCATTTAATTGTGTGTTTAGCACCTGATTTTCTCTAGCAACTCTTTTGTTTTCTTAATTTATGCAAATGTTTTTTTTTTCGTTTTGTTTTTCGGTTTTATCTCGTGTGCAGCATCTTAATTTACAAATTGTTTCGAGACGTTTTTTCTGTTGCTTCTTCTTCTTCTTCGGTGAGCCTGGGAAAATGCGCATAAATGTAAATGAATTTCAATTAAAATTAAACACACAGAAAGAAAGATAGAGAGAGAGAGAGAGAGAGAGAGAGAATGAGCTGCCTGGCAGAGCTACCTCGTCAGCTACAGATGCAGATACAAATGTATCTGCTGTTAAGACATATGCTAATTGCCTTGAAGACTGCTACGCTTTTGCGTATTGTGCATATGTTATACCCTGTAAAAGTGTTTGAGCTAACATAGGGTATGCTGCAGTTGGGAACTAAAAATTGTTGAGAAAGAATCTCATTTGAGTTGGGCTTGCACTATTTGCTTGTTTAGCTAAAGTTGTTGAATTGTGCATACCCTGTAATGGGCGTGCAAAGCGTATGCTTATTCATATACCCTGTAATTAAGTTGACTACGCCAGCAAGTGTTATTGAATTTCATTCAAAAGTATCTTTTATGCACCTTGCCGAACTTTACAGCGTATCTATAAGGTCTTATATACCCCACACACATGCTTGCCTTGCTTTATTTCACTATATTTATGTGAACTTTTTTCTCTTAAGCTCTGCGCGTAGATTTCGCAACGCAGACTTTGCCTAAAGATACGAATTAATTTGAAAACTTGGCCAAAAAGTTCTCAACATTCAAATTGTTGTTGTTGCGGTTGCTGGCTTTGTTGTTGTTGTTGTCGGAGTTGTTGTTGTTGTTGTTGCTTGCTGGTTTTGAATTTCGGGTTTCACACATAATTTAGAAGTAATCAATCGAGTGTCGTTTTGCTGTGGCCACGCCCCTTCGTCTCTGCTTCGTTTCGTCTCCCACAAATCGATTAAGTTAATTGTTTCGGTTTAGCTTGGCTGATTTATAAATATTTATGAATTGTCTTTTTAGCCATAGACTTGTAAATTCCATTTGTAGTCATAAATCTGTCAGAGCATACACACACACACACACGCACACACAGATACAACTTTGCTTGGCAATTGCTTTGGTTATTTTTGCTGCATAGTTTGCGCAGAGCTGTAGCTGAAATGGAAATAAAGTTGTTAGCCAACACTGGCACACACACACACACATACATATATAGAGGGCACACAATTTGCGTGTTTTTTAAGCGTAAAAGCAATTAAAAAACTTGTACAATATTTTCTCATAAAACAAAAGTTAAGCGCGCTGGCAAAAAAAAAAACGAAAACGTTTACCAACACAGACACAGGTACAGGGCACAGGCACATGCACAGCAGCTCTGCCTGCGCTGCCATTCAAGTGCTTTGGCCAAAAGCGACAAAGCGGCAAAAAGCTGAAAGCCAACTCTCGATGGGTGGAGGAGGAGAAGGAGGAGGAGGCTGGCATGGGAGGGTACTGGGAGTGGAAGGTACCGCTTAGTGGGGCCTCCACCCTTAGCTCATTTCATATTGATTAGCAGCAAATCCATCAGTGTCATTGCGGCCAGGCTTGAATAGCAGAGTGGGCACAGAGAAGAGGAGAGGTGCCGGGTGCTGGGTACTGCCAACTCAATTCAGCTCATCAGAACTTGCTCATTTGCACATTACAATGGGAATGGTTAAGGTAATGAGGTGGCTGCGTGGCAGCAGAAGCTGGAGGAGAAGACTGTGGGGCAAGCTAGGGTTAAGGACTGCAAGTGAGTTGAACTGGCAAACAAAGGCATTAGAGAGGCAGCGAACGAGAGCGAGAGCGAGAGAGAAGGAGGCACAGAGTAGCAACAGAAGCAGCAACACAAGAGGGTAACCCAAGGAGAGAGGATAGAGTATGGAGTACGGACAGGCGGGGGGAGGGAAGGGAAGGGAGCAAACTACTGTGGGGCACCAGGTGTGAACGTGCGAAAATGAAACGAGTGAGAAACCCTTTGCATAAACTTGACTTAATTAGCTGTGCAACAAACTTGGCTATTTAAACAGGTGCTGAAGTGTATAAATGGAGAAAAGTGTGCAGTGGAGAGTGAGTGCTCTGAAGAAGGGGGAGAAGAGAAGTGGGAGAAGATGGGTGGGAAATACACCCGATTGACTACAGGAAAATGTGCAAAAATTCACAATAAACTTGGCCAAGTTGAAGCGAAGAGTGTAGAGCAATTGAAACATTTCAACCTCAAGCTAATTAGTTTGCTATCGATTAAGTTTATCGACTTTTATTGACATGGCAAGTTGTGCAATAGAAATCTTTTGCTATAGATAAACTCGATTATTATCGACTTCGCCAAGTTAGGAGATAAAAACAGCTAAAACACTTCTACTTCAGACTTATTAGTTTATTATCGATGATTTTTATCGATTGTTATGAAACTTGTCTTATCGATAAGCTTGATCAAGTAAAGTTTTGCATGCCAGGATGTGTGTTATCGGTTAATATCGACTTGTTAAAGCAAAGAGAAAACAATAGTTTGTTCTTGACATCATTATCGATTAATGTTATCGATTATTATCGACTTAGGACATCTATTGGGTATACAATTTTTTAGATATTTCTTACTTAAACATATTCGTTTATTATCGATTAGTGTTATCGATTTTAGGGCAATTTTTGCAGTATAAAACTTTCAATATCGTTCAACGCACGAGCATCAAGTTCATGAGCTACACTATTCAGGGTGGTAAATGAGCCGGACACACCCATATGTTGCAGTTTATCGAACGTTGATCTGCCCCAAGAGAAATCGATAACTTCATCATCTGTGCCATGATACATGCGTAGCTCAGGGCCAGAACCGGCCGATTTCAGTGAATCGAAAACCACCGAATTGTGATGGAGGAACGAGGAGTGAGCAAACACCCCAGCCAAACCCTGATTCACATGATACCCTGTATGCAAAGCCATTGCGCCACCCTGTGAGAATCCTCCGACAATGATACGCTTTGCCGATATGCCCTGATTGACTTCGTCGCCAATAAGACTGCGTACCAGACTATAACTCTTTGCAATGCTACGACTATCCTCATCCTCATCGAAACCATTTCCACCTACTCGATCATACCACACCGCAGTATCATCTCCATCGAAGGGGGTATATTTCTGCACTGGCGCCGTGGGATATACATAATGGATATGCTTGCCATTGAAACCTCTGCCCAGCACACTGCGTACCCAATCCTTGACGCCATATCCCGAATCTCCAACGCCGTGAAAAAATATCACACTTGCAGTGTGTTTGCCTTTCATTGGGAAAACTGCAAAGAAATATTAGAAATTTCTAACAAAATTATAAATTTCCAACTGAGTTGTTAGGCAAAAGTTTAGGTTTATATAAAAATGGGATAAAATAAGCTCTGAGGAGTTGACATAACAAATTTCAGCTGGGTAGATATAATACCAGCAGAGATCTACACATAAACAATTCATTCTGTTGTCTTGGTATAAAGCTGATAATACACTATGCATCCATTGGGTCTAGTTAGTTTATGTACCAAATTTCAGCTATGTAGCTCTGATATTTATAGAGATCTATAGATTAACAATAAAAATACCATCCCAAACTTGCAGCTATACGCAGTTAATTGTGCCAAAATCAATTCGTTGCTAAAACTAACTTTATGGAATTACTATAAACAGTTTAAAGCAGTAATATGCCAAATTTCAGCTTGTTATCTGCCACACAAAACCCATCAAGACCTACAGCTGTATCAGTGAATAAATCATTTGCGAAACTATGACACAAATGAGCACTAAAGAGATGAACTTACTGAATTTACTGTTAGTTTGCATCTGCAACACAGGATTATGGGCTCATAGTATCGCTGTCAATGTAGGGAAGGGTCTCCCTCCTTGGATCCCCCTAGCTAGATACTACACCGTGTAGCATCTGCTCTCGTAAAGTCATTTGTCAGCTTGTCTTTTATTTGGGCAAATGTCAGATTGTGATGCCGCCTATCGTCGGGCTAATGGTTCAATAAACAAAGTTTATGGCGTGACATCTTTCACGCAAATGTTTTTCGAAGCGGGACCCTCTTTTTCCTATCTTCCCCTCTCCCGCTCTCTCTCTCTCTCTCTCCCTTGCACCATTAGAGGCGCATTCACCTTTTTGGGCGCTGACCACTTGAGGCTATTAATATTATCTATATAGCCGAGGCGACATTGTCGCGCTTTTTGGGGAAAAGTGGAAAAGTGCTTCAATAAATTAAAACAAAATACAAGGCATATACGACAAACTGTCCCCCTACCCTGTCCCGTTTCCTACACTGCGATTTCCCTTTAAACTCAGACACTCAATAAAACAGAAAGAGGAAAGACAGCGCAGAAAAGGGAGTGGCATAGGTTGGATTTTTGGGGGTAGGTGTTTGCAGGGCATAAACTGGAGCAAATGCATGACAACATGGCTTGTTTTTGTTGTCGTTGTTGTTCGTGTAGTTGTTGTTGTTGTTGTTGCTTTTGGGGCCAGCCAAAAAGCTCTGCCTGACCAAAAACTAAAAACTGGCGGCGACAACGACGCACAATAAATTTTCCAGCTCCTGTTACAGTTTCCTCTCATTGTTGTTGTTGTTGTTGTTGTGCGTCAAGTGACCCACATTTTTTTGGGGCCACTACGCGACTTGACAAGGGTTAAACAACAACAACAACAATAACAAAAGCAACAAACAGTTGGCTAAAAAAACATGAGCAGCGTCACGAGAATCGCTCAGAAATGTAACAAAATAAAAGTTGCATTGCTACGCCTTCTCCACCCTCCACCCTCCTACCTCCCCTTCCCCTTTGGCTGCCCCTTCTCACTCTTCCACTCTGCTGACCAACTGACCCGACCCACCCACACGAACAGTTTGTACACTGCACGACCCGCTGAACTGACCTACCCTCCCCCTGCATGCCCAAAACCAGGGCGACATGTTCGTGTGGTCAACAGCAAAACTAGTTTAACTTTTTAAAGGTGCGACCCCCCTTCCGGTATCCCCTCTCCAGACAGTGGAACCTACCGAAAAACCCAACTCAAGTCGAACTGCATCGAATGAGACAGAGAGAGAGAGATTTGCTAAGCTCTGTTGGTCCGGAAGTGTAAATGGAACAGTGCTTGAGAGGCGTTTGTAGTGGGGATTATGCGACAAGTTTTAACATGCCAGAGAGTAAGAAGGAAAGCAGTTTAATTGTGGTTGAAGTTTGGAAGGGTATTATTCGAGAAATTCCTATGTAATTACTTAAATTATTCGAAATAATGACTTTAATTACTTTAAAGTTATTAAAGGTTTATCAGTTTATGCATTTGATATGTGCAAAGCAGTTGCTAGATATATAAAATACGAATTTATTGTTGCTTAATTACTTTTGTAATTACTTAATTCTTTTATATAATTGAAGATGCATCAATTTATTTGCTTAATTACTTAAAATTTAAAGTGAACTTGGCAATAATTTTGCCTTTCCAAAAAGAACTAACAGTCAATTACTTTGGCTCAAAAACTTAATTACTTTATGCATAAATTAATTACTTTAGTAATTAAATGCGTATAAGTAAGCTAAAGGACTATGCTATGGCTGTAGCTGCTCAACTCCTACAAAATGGTGTTAATTATAAAGTAATTAAAGTAATTCAAACAATTACTTGAGTAATTAAAGCTCAAGAAAGCCGGTTGCAGGCGTGCAATCAAAGAAAAAACTTGTTTACCCCAACTTGCAACCCCTTTGGCGAAGAGGGTCGCAAGTAGCTCGGCTACTCTCTCTGTTTCACTCTTCTCCTCTTCCCTCCCCTCTCCCACCTCTCGTGGCTCCCACTTAATCGCCACACCTGTCGATTGTGAGCAAAAGTCAATGCGTGCACGCCTCAGCGAGCCTTCAAGCCGTTGGTTTTCTGTGTGCAACCGAGCAGCAGCGACGGCGCCTCATGTTGTGCCCGGCTGCCACTTGAGTCCAGGCCGCATCCTAAGCTTTTGATGGCTGTCTTGTAGGTGTAGGGGCAAAGGACGTGGGCGGGGGGGGGCGGCGGCGTGGCCGTGGGGTGCCACTTGATGTGGACTTAAGCTGCCGACGACGCCGACGCCGTCGCTGCTGTCCATTTCTGGTCTGGGCAGATTTACGCATGAAATGCGCTTGGCTGCTTCTCAGGCATCAGTGCATCCATCAGAATGGGCAGCAGGGGGAGGGAGGGGGGTAGAGGGAGAAGGAAGAGGGGGAGGAAGCGAGAGCAGTCGGCTTGGAATTGCAGCTGGGGAATTAGTTGGCCAAGAGGCAAAAGGGGCGGCTGCGAGGCACAAGCAAGGCGCGCAAGCAGCTGCGACTTGATTATTTTTTAAAGCATATTTCAGGGGGTACAAGGACTCGCACCCGCTCTCCCTCTCTCTCTCCCCCTCTCTCCCTCTTCCTTCCCCCCTCCCCTTGCTGTGCCATTTCGCTGGCAGTTGCTTTGTAAGTCGCCGCGCTAAGTTGGCGCTAAATTAAAAACTTTTGCATTGCATACGAATATTGCACGAGAGGATCAACAACGGAGTCGTGCGCTGAGAGTGTGCTCCAGGGAGTGGGCGGCGGGAGGCGGGGAGGGGCGAGGGGGTGTGGCCTATCCGGTGTACTGTTGCATTTTGCACTACAGCTACGGCAAAAAGTTTTGCGCGCAGCTTTTCGTCGCTACTTTTTTTCCTTGGCTTTCCTTGGCTTATGTTGCTTGTAAAACCAATTCCAAGGAAAATGAAAGTAATTTTTTGCATTTTGCATTAAAATATACACAGAGAGGGGGAGAAAGAGAGAGAGAGAGAGGGGAAGAGTGAGAGGTAGAGAGTGAGCGAATGTTTGCCATTTAAAATTGCAATGCGATAATACTGAAAATCATCATAAAGCACAAGTTGCATCTGCAGTAAGCAAACTATGCAGAACATAAAACAGAGCAGCAAGAAGAAAAATTATGCAGCGCCAACGCTGCGTATACGCAATGGCAAAAAGAAGACAAATGTAATAGCTGCATGGGCAACTGAAACGGTTCAGCTAAGCAGGGCAATGTGGAACTTGGCAATCAAAGCGAGCTAAGTTTCTATTTATTAGCTGAAATTAATAAAGCAAAATAAGTTTGCTACTAAATAGCACCTTGAACCGGTTCAGCGGTTCATGACTGTCAAAAAGAACTTAAAACCGGTTCAGCGGTTCATGAACCAACACGTATAAATTTAGAAGCGTAGTTCAGGACTTATGGTGGTTCTTATGAGCTTTTAATTGGCTGTACTTCTTTTTCAAGTGAGCTAGTGAACCGGTTCAGTGGTTCGAGGAGCAACTGTTAACACTTCTAAACCTAATTGAGATTGCTGAACTTAGCAAAAAGTACATTCTGACCAGTTTTGTTTTAAAAGGGGGAAATTGAACCGGTTCACTAGTTCATGGAGCAAAATTATAGATAAAATTGAAATGAAATTTGTGTGAAGGAAGCTTAAATGAGCTTATAGACAATAAAACTAGTTCAGTTCGGGCCAAAATTCATTTGAGGTTTCAGGGAAATTCTCCATTTGCAAATTGAACCGGTTCATTTTGTACAATTCCTTTAACTCATGCCATTTCGCTATGCCTTAACTTCCACCTCGAATTGAAATTTTGCCTTTTGCTGACTTAAAGCTGGCTTTTGGACCCCCTCCGCCTCCTTGGCCAGCAGCCACTGTAACCACCCCCGCCCCCTCCCTTGTTCCACCCACACTTTTGGCAACACATTGCAGCGACTCACTTGAAGTTTTGCTGTGGCAGCAACAGCAGCAGCAACTGGCGAATTGTTATGCAATTTGCAAATCGAAAGGCAGCAAACGAGTGAGTCTCCCCCTACTCCCCTCTCACTGAGCTGCTCTGTTCTTTGTCAGCTCCCGCTCGCTCTTTCCCTCTCCCTCTTTCCTTCTTCGCCTCTCACATGCCTTCTCTTGCCTTTTATTTTGCCAGTCTGTGCAATTGTTAGCCGCGAGTTTGCACGAGGTGAGCACGAGGCGAATATTGCATGAGTAACAAGCGTGTAATTCCCAACCAGCTGCAGTGGAGCAGCAGCAGCAGCAGGAGAGGGGAGTTAGAGAGGAGAGGAGGAGGAGAGGTGGGTAGAGAGAGGGGAAGAGTGAAACAGGCAGGCAGGCAGGCAGCTGCGCCAGTCAGGCTAGTCAGGCTCATGACACATGAGTAATCCAAGCGGTACGCTTTTTGGCCACGCCCCCTTTGAATGTCTGTCCGCTTGTCCGTCTGTCCGCTTGTCCGTTCTGCTGCCAAGTGGCCTGCAGGCTGTGCTGTACCTGCAGGACTCAAGCTTAGCTGTGAAAATTTATGAAATTGTTAACAAAAACATTTGTGCAAGCTACTGTCTGTGTATGTGTGTGTGTGGGTGGGCGTGGCAAAAATTTAATTCGCGCCGTCAAGAAAACGAGGGGAAAATGGAAAAGTGGAAAAGTGCAGCTTGTAAGCCGCAACAAAACCGCAAAACAAATGAATGAAATGTTCAGCAAGTTGAAGCAACAACAACAACAGCAGCAACAACTACAACAACAACAAACATGAATAGTGGACACACAGTTTATAAAAGCTGCAGCAAAGCATATTTCAAAAGAAAGAAATGGAGAAAAAAGTAAGAGAGAGCGAAATGGAAAGAGAAAGAGAGAGGGAGGCTGAAAAGCAGATGGACAGCAGTCGAAAGAAAGCAAGGAGCAGGACTGGAGAAAAAGGGGGAAAAAGGAGGGGCGGGTACACGATTTACTCGCACAATGGCTGCAAGGGAAGCTGCCTGACATATTTTTACTGTCATCTCTGCTTGCTGAGATGCCGCCGCAGCAGCAGCAGCAGCAGCAGCTGGACAAGCAAAGCAACAACTACAATAAGATGGGACAACAAGAGGGGACAACAACAAAGACAACACCCTTAGCTGAGACTAAGCCGCTAAGTCCTTGCCACGACCCAAATCAAGAGGGAAGCCAGCAATGAAGTCGATTCGAAAGGCAGCTGAGACGAAGTTGGCAAGTTGCAAAGCTTTGGAACTGGAACTGGAGCCAAAAGCTGGAACTGGTATTGGGTAGCAGCGCAACTCCTTCTGTCTCCCTCTCTCTCTCTCTCTCTCTCTCATTCTCTTTGTCTCGCTCTCTAACAATCTCAACACTCGACTTTGCCTCGCTGCACAGGTTTTTTTTTGTCGCTTTATATTTTTTATTTTAGATTTACTTTTTATTTTTATGAATTATTTGAAGGCGTCGCCAACTGCGTCGACAGCTGCGACCTGTGTAGTTGCTGCAAGATACCCTGTAGGGGGGTGGGAACGATAAGAAAAGGGGTGTGTGCTGAGAATTGAAATTGTTTGAGATCAAATAATAATAAAAAAAATAAAAAATAAAATAAAATAATAAATAAAATGAAATAATAAATAAAATGAAATAAATAAAAATAAAAATAATAAAATAAATAAAATAATAAATACAAAAATATATAAATAATTAAATAAAAGAATAAATTATAGATATTTAAAATACTAAAAAAATATTAAATAAAATAAATATTAAAATTGAAAAAAAAACAAAAGAAAAAAATAATAAAAAATTATGAAGAAATAAAAATAATTAGAAAAAATAAATAAAATAATAAATACAAAAATATATAAATAATTAAATAAAAGAATAAATTCAAGATATTTAAAATACTAAAAAAATATTAAATAAAATAAATATTAAAATTGGAAAAACAAATAAAAATAATAAAAAAATTTTGAAGTATTTTAAATAATTTAATAAAAAATATATAAAATACTAAATATTGAAAATATTTCAAAAAAATATATGCAAAGAAAGGGAAAATTATTATTAAAATATATCTTTCTCTCTCTCCCATTCACTTTGTATTCTTCTTATTCCCCTTTGTCTTTCTCTGCCCACTTACTTACAGGGTATATCTGCAGCTCAACCTTTCTACACTCATGTAGAGCACCTACAGTTGTTGTTGTTGTCGCTGTCGCTGTTGATTTTTTATTGCATACTTTGCGGCATTTCGTTTGTGTAACTCATTTTTGCGGCTTGGCCACATTCAGTGACACACACACACACACAGCCAAAGAAATGTTGCTTCTTTTTCTCAGCTTGTCTTCGTTTTTTTTTTCTTCTTTCCTTCAACCACTTCTTTCCCCCTTTCTTGCTTCCCTTTGCCTTTGAGGATGGGTCACAAATTTGAATGCAAACATTTCGAGTGTTGTGTGCGTAAGTGTGTGTGTGTGTGTTTGAGTGGAAGCCACATGAAATATGATAATTCATTACACGAGCGTACAAAAGGAAAATAATGCGCAGGAAAATAAAGAAAAGCACAAAGAGGGTGAGGGAGAGAGGGAGAGGCGGGGCAGAGCAGGACGGAGACAACACTCACTCAATTGTATCTTATGCAAATTGCCAGTGATTTTTCCTTTTTCCTGTTTCCTGTGCCTGCCTGCCTGCCTTGCCTGCCTTGCTGGCCTGCCTGCTTAGCTCGTCGTGTCCTTTGTGGCCGTCAAAGCATGTTGAGGAGAAAAGCTTTGGCAAAACCAACAGCGGAAGCAGCTGACAAAAAAAAAGGAGAAAGAAAATTCTCTTGCAGCAACATTTTTTGGCGACGCGTCGCATAAGCTTTGCTGCTTTCCCCTCCCCCGTCCCCCCTGTCTTTGTTGTTGATTTTGCATTTTGCAAAATGTAAGAAAAATATGACAAGAAAAAAAAGAATCAGAAAATAATATTTTGTATCTGTGCATAAAAATGTTTAACTGTAAAAACAGATGCAAATGTGTTACGTTTTTTTAATTAAAAAACACAAAAATACGCGCATGAAAATCGAGTTTCATAAATTATGCGCGCAGGACAAGGGGGAACCGGTGGGGGGGGGGAGGCCTAAGAAAAATATGCTGATAATTTATTTGCACAACATTTGCCCCCGAAAATTTATGCGTAACGTAAAACAGATGTGTTTTGCTGCGCGATGCATATATAATTATAGCACGCACATGCCTCTCTTTCCCTCTTCACATCCCCTCTCTATCCCTCTCAACTAGATCAAAGATTGATGAGTTGTGCAAAAAAAAAAGCGCAGCTCAAATTTGATGCAAACATGTCAAATTTATCAGTTTCACATAACTGCCAAAAAAAATGAGTGGAAAAATGCATTCAAACTGTACTTAAATCCAACGCGGCGTATGCGTAATTATTTGCGGATACAAAACGCAAGAGAGAGTGCGAGAGGGCGGGAGGGCGCGGCAGAAAACCAGTGCAAAATATTTATTAAAATGCAACCTGATAAAATGCGCAATGGTCTTTTTGCTGATATTCAAAATTATTAAGTGAAAATTCAATTGAAATTTAATGCCAGCCAGAAAGCGGAAGGGGGAAGGGAAACAGGAGGAAAAGGGAGAGAAATGCGCGGAAAATCTGACAACAATTACGGCTTTAGTTGGCTTCGAATTTAATGCGAAATCGATGTGTGCGAATTTGGGCTTAATTGTGTTATACGTATTAATTATAAAAATATTGAAATAAAATAATATAAATGTATACATATGGTAAATATATACAAAGTTTGAACATTATTTAATATTTCAAATAAAAGAATATATTAAATTTAATTATTAAAAACAATTATTTAAAATGTATTAAATATATATATAATTATATTTTATTCATATTTATATTTTTTAAAATATTTTTTATTTTTGAATGAAAAATAAATATAATATTTTTTAGTGCATTAAATATTAAATTTTTTTATTTGAAAAAATTTTTAAATTTTATTGAAACTCTGACTTTTCTATTTTATTTTTATATATAAAATATTACATATTTTTATTTATGAAAATATTTAAATATTTATATTTATTTATTTATTTATTTATTATTTATAATTTTTACTTGCCAAACTGCCGAGTCTTGCCCTCCTTGCTTTCCCCTACTCTGCTCGCTCGGCGCCTAATTTAGCATATTTTATTTTATGTATTTATTTTCCTCCATCTCCGTTTTCTGTTTCTATCTCTGTTTAAGCAGCAGCTAAGCTGCTTCGTTTCTTACTTTTCTCCCGCCCCTCGCTTTCGCTCCCTTTTCTTCCTTCTCTACTTGCTGTAAATTTGCTGCTCGATTACTTTGGGGTTTTCTCTCACTTAAGCCTGCAATTGATAACAGGCGCTTATCATATTCCATATAGCTGATGTCATACGCTCTGTCGCTCATTAAGCTGCACTGCGCTGCTCAGCTTCATCTTCGTCTTCTTCTTCGCCTTCTTCTTCGTCTTTCTCTTCTTGTTCATCTTCGTCTTCTGCTTGATTTGTTTGCTACTCAAGCTGAACCCTACGCTCGATTGGCCATATGAAAAATGACAGCAGCTGCAGTTGGTCTACATCTCTAACGCAATTAGCCGATGCAGCAGGAATATATATAGTATATATAAAGAGCCTGTCTCTGTCTCTCTCAGTTTCTCTCCCTCTTGTCTCCCATGCATTGACAACGCTAATGAGAAAAGGTTTTCTTCGCTATTTCCATTTCGTATTTCAACTGTCAACAGCTCGTTGACTCTTACCTCTTCCCCCCTCTCAGTCCTCCTCTCGCTTCTCTTCCTCTCCCTGTGGTCATTGAAGCTGCTCGTAAAGTTGCCCTGGTCAACTCGATGCGAATCGCCGCTGCTTCTCTCTCTTCTCTGTCTCTCACAGCTTCTTCAGTGGCTCAGCTCAACGTTTCGTGCTGTGTGGCTTTTTATCGCTTTTTCCGCTGCACTTGGGCAAACAAAAGTTTTAGCTGGACAGCAGCGGAGAAAGAGGGTGGGGGAAAGGGAAAAGTCAGCTAGCTCTGTGGTTTATTTGTTTGGCCAGCAAAGTTTGCTACCTTGTTTCAACTGCTATCTATGGCCACAGATACTTTGCCCTGCGTCCAGCGGCATCGCAACTTGGACTTGGCAATCGATGAAGCGTAAATGTTCAAATGCTTCTCTGCCCCCCTCTCTCTCTCTCTCTCTCTCTCACTCTCTCTCAAGTGGCCAACACAAGTCGAAAGTTTTTTAGCTTGTGCTTTGCTCATTACTTTGCAATGCGTTCGACTGCAAGCTGGCAACAAGATACTTTTGTATCTTACAGATTGCCTTTGCCTTTGGCTGTTTTCGCTGAGTAAATTTGTCTCCACATGGGCGGCAGCGTCACCCGTAGGGAATGCAATAAAGTCAGCCACAGCTTACCCTATTCTCTTTTTTTTCCTCTCTCCCTCCCTCGCTCCCTCTTTCTCTCTCTCTCTCTCTTTCACCTGGTTTTTCTTTGCTTAATTTAGCTTTTTTTTATTACAAATAAAACGCGGCGCTGCGCTTAAAGCTGCACCAAAAGTTGCACCTGCTGTTGTAGCTTATACTATAGGTAGAAGGGGACTTGCCCAGGGGGTGGGGGCGGTGGGCGTGGCGTGTCAATTGGAATATGATAAGTGTTGCGCCCACGAAAAGTCAAAAAAAGTTTTCGTTTTTTGCCTGTGCCAAAAGTGAAATTGAATTTTTCACTTTTGATAAAGCGTTGCAGACTGCGAGGGGGGGGGGCGTGGCAGGGGGGGGGTAGGTGTAAGGGAAAAGGGGACGTCAGAGGTTGAGGGCTGCCATATGAGGCGTGGCAAGTTCTGTGTCTGACCAAAGAAAAAAGTCAACAGCCAAAAACGCGTTTGAAAAAGTTCACTTTTTGCTTGCTTCCCCCTTCCGCCCCCCTCTACACCGCCGCCTCTGCCCACTTGGCGGGCCGCCGCTGTTGAGTGCAAAACTTTGGACTGCAGGGAGCTGTTTTTCAAGCGGTTTCAGTGGTGCGAAAAGTGTGCAGAGCGTGGGCCAGGGGCGGGAGGCGTGGCAGCATGTGCTGCCGTTGCTGCTGCTACGGCGGCAACCGAGTGGAATTCCGGGCAAATACGCAGCGGGATAAGCGCACAAAAATGGCAAAGGAAAAGGGGGGGGGGGTGGAGTGGAAGAGCTGCAGAGCCTGCACGGCCTGAGATACGCTGTAAATAGTTTCGAGCGCAAAAATACTTGAAAAGTTTTCAATGATATATTTAAGCTGTTTTTCTTTAGCGGGTTAGTTATGAAACAAAAATATAGAAAAAATGCAGGTGATAGAGAGCGCAAAGCAAAGAAGAAGAGAAAGACATGTAGAGTGAGAGAGTGGGAAGAGAGAGGAAGAGAGCAGGGGGGAAATGTGCACAAAAGTTGCGTTTGTTTTTGCTGCAGTCTCACTGCATATATCATAGCGCTAAGCTAGTCTCTCTCACACTTTCTACTCCTTTCTCCAGCTCCCTTTCTTACTCTCTCTCTCTCTCTCTCTCTCCTCAAATTTATGCAGTTTTCTTTAGATTTTCGCTCAAGTTTTTTGACAAACTTTTTGCGCTGTCCACGTGGCAGCTCAACAAGTGTTTAAAAAATTTTCGCGAAAAATTGCATTTACTTTTCTACTTCTTCTTCTTTTTTTGAGTGTGTAAACATGACACAGTAAACAAAACTATCAGCAGGAAAAGAAGGAAAGAGAGCGAGAGAGAGGGAGCAGAAAAAAACAATTTGAAAATGCAAAGAAAACAAGAAAACATTTTCGGGGGCAAGTTTTGAAAGTTGCAACTTATCTGTTGTTGTGTAGCGCACGGCAGTGGCGGCATCGCCAGAGGGGTAGGGGATAAGCAGTGTAACTTTTTTACAGAGCTAAGACAGTGGCGTAGGGGGAGGGGGGGGGGGCAGAGAGATGCCAAAGTTTCTTAAGCCATGTTAACCGCACACATTCGCACTATCAACAACAGCAACAGCCGGGCAGTCAGGGGCAGAGGTGGAGAGTGCCAAGGGGGGCTGCATCATAAGTGTCTATGTGTGCAGCATGTGTATGCATGTGTGTGTGTGTGTGTATCTTGCTGACTTGAAGTTGAACCGGTTTTGCCACTTTTGCCAAAGCAATTTTGGGGCCCGCCTTGGCGCAGCATAAAAAGCGTGCGCGCGCGCTCGTTCGGTGCAGTGTTGCAAAGTTTTCAAGAAGTCAACGGCGACGTCGACTGCGACTGCGACTGCGACGTCGATTGCAATTGCCACTGTGAGGCTTGACTCTTGTCTGCACGGGGGCATTGCACATCATCAGCGCAGCTCGAAGAGCGGCTTTGTTTCCCCCTTCCCCCTTCTCTCTCTCTCTCCCTCCTCTCTTTCTTATCTGAACTCCCTGCCTCCACTCTTGCTGCTTGTTTTGTGCATTGTCATGCAAAAGTGGTAATGAAATAACGGTACCCATAGCCAGCCACACCCAAAGAGATATCTCTTTGCGCGCTCTCTCTCTCTCTCTCTCTTTTTCTTGCAATCTGCTAGAGATTTCTCAGTCTGCTTAACCCATTGAGAATGCAAAACTTTTGCTTGTTTACACTTGCCAAATAGTTTCAGATATACACACACACTTACACTCTCTCACACACACACACACTCACACATAGCAATCGAGTCTCTGCTCTGCACTTGTCAGCAAAAGTTTTTTCACTCTTTGCGTAACCGAATTAATTAAAGTTTTTGTGCTCTTCGAATTTTTGTGCAAAAATTTTGAAAAAAGCCTCAAAACGTAGCAAATTCTATTTAGAATTTTCTTCGAATTTTCTTACGCACAATTCTCGACGATTTAATGACGCGAAAAGGTCAAAATTGTCAACCAAACGTCGCCAACGCCGGTCTAGACTGTCTTGGCTCTTTGTCTTTGTGTCTGCCAATTGAAATGGCCTTAAATGTTAATTGAAAGCGTAAATAATTAAGCGCACGTTTGTGTCTGGGGCGGCACTATACAAAGTGTGAGGTTAGGTTTGTACTGCCGCAAAATTTAAGGTTAGAAACGCTTTAAAAGTGCTGCAAGCAGAATTTGACTTTATCTTGAGGTTGGTCTTCATCTTTTGCTTTTCATTCATAAATGTCAAATATGAAACTTGAAATTTGTCTGTCAGTTGGAAGAGAGGGAGATACAGAGAGAGGGAGAGAGAGGAAGAAAGAGATAGAGCTAGCAAGATTTCAAATCAAAAACCTGCTCTGCTTGACAGTGTCAACTAATGGGTTAAAATGCAGCAGCAGCAGCTGCAGCTGCTCCTTAAATTGTTGGCAGTTTTTGTCAGAGCCAGGTAGCAGACCCTTCTCCCCCCTTCTCTCTCTCTCTCTTTCTTCCACTCTCTCTCTCCCCTCTGTCCTTCTCAGAGAACTTACAACATGGCCATCAATATTTTTGCTGCTGCAGTAGCAGAAGAAAAAAACAAAGAGAAAAACTCGAAGAAAACCAGTTTGCCGCACCCAGAGCTGCTGCTGCTGCTGCTGCTGCTCCTGAGTTGTCTCCCCCGCCTCGCCCCCCTCCTGTGCTCCGCCTCTGCCTTTAAATTGCAATCTTCTTCCGTTTGGTTGACTTTTGCTGCCTCGACAGTGAAGCAGCTCCTGCCTCGACTCCTGCTGTCGCTGTCAGGATAAACGGGGCGGCAGCTTAAACAGATAACATTCATTGTTATAACGCCCCTTGTTCTACACTCCCCCCCCCCCCCCTCTTTCTCCCCCTCTCTTATCCACATTTACCTTGCGTTTTGTCTGTGTGACTCATAAGAAAATTATGTTGCATTTTATGTGCGCTATGCAGTTTTTATCGAGTCTGAGTCGCAGTCGAAGGCAGCTGCAATTTGGCTACATATATAAAGACATTAAATATACCCAACACACACACACACACACCCGCACACACACAGCCATTAGTCTGCAGAGATTTTGCTTGGTTTTTGGTTGCCTGCCAAGGCAGAAGAAAGAGAGCGAGAAAGAGGGGAAAGATTTGTTGCCACCGGCTAAATAAGAAGACATAATTCCAATTTGCTTTGCTTAGTCCTTGAACTGAGGTTCTAAGCATTGGCCCCCAAAGGAATGTGCTATATAGTGGCCCAGCTATATAGTAGATTGCAGGAACAATTGCTAATGTCGATAGCGATTGCAACTGGACTAGGCAGCAATTGTAGCGCTGTGCGAGGCAGAAATCTATGCCAAATTACATTGTAATCGAGCTGAGCACACACACACTCACACACACACACACACACAAAGCGCACACCCACACAGACGCAATCAATGTGTGTTCTTAGGGGCCAAATTCAATGCTGGTAATTAACTTTGAAAATCCAATTATGGCAAAACTTTTCCAAAGCGTCTTTCTCGCTCTCTCTCTCTCTCTCTCTCCCTCTGTGTGTGTGTGTGTGTTAGCTAGTGTGTGTCTGTGTGTGTGTGTGTGTGCGTGCGTGTGTGGGTGCATTTATAAGTGATATGCAGAACATGCAATTAACAAGAGCAAATTCACTCGCCTCGACTCGACTTGCCTCGCCTCCACTTGCCTCATGCCTCGCACTGCTTGCAGCTAACACAACTTGCCCCGCCTACGCCTTGCCTGCTGCCTGTTAGCGTGTCGTGTTGCCTTCTGCTATTTGCCCTGCAGGCAACCACACACACACACGCACACACACACAAACCCACACCCACAGATTGAGACTCACATTGGACGCTGCATGAGAGAGACGCCCACTTTGAGTTGGCGCTGCCGTTGGCAGCTGCAATTTTCTTGTCCAACACTGCCAGCTAGCGCCTTCTCTCTGCCCCTCCTCCCCCTCCTGCTGCTCCTGCTCGCGTCTTGCCCAACTTAGCCAACTATTGTTTCCATTTTAATATAATTCTCACGTAATAATTGCGTTTGAGCAGTGTCAAACTATGCCAACAAAGAAGCGGGACGTGTGAAAGGCAGAAGACTTCGTCCAGGTCTGTCTCCCTGTCTCTCTCTCTCTCTCTCTCAACTTGACTTCTGCAACTTCTACAAATTTCCAAGCTATTGAACACACACACATACACGCATAAGTGGGGGCGGCAGCACCTTCTGCAAACATTGTTAGAGCCAAATGCAACTCGTTTATATACCCTATAACGTATAGGGGATATTTCAAATATTTTGCAATAGAAACAAACACACAGCAAACTCCTTCACATACGCAGCAAGAGAAGCGAGCAAATTCCTTTCGCTGTGAGTGTTGGCAAACGCTTTCAGGAATGCTTTTGCATTTGATTGTCGCATCGATTTCCAACATATGCAACAGGGCAAAACGATTTTCTGGCTTTATTTACAGCTTGACTTGAGAAAAATTTGAATTTATGAATTTTTTTCAAATTTTTAAAAATTTACCAACACTACAAAAATCTAAAAATATTGAGCTGTTCAAATATATTTGATGATTTTCATATTTTAAACGTATTGCATAAAGTTTATATTGCCCTAATATTTTTTGTAAAATATTTAAAAATTTACCAACACTGCAAAAATTTAGAAATATTTAATAGGCTTAACAAATTTTTAGATTTTTATATTTTGAACATATTTTCAACTCTTTTAAATGCTTAGATCGTCTTTAATTTGATAAATATAAGAAATTTTGACTTAAAGTTTCTTTTTGTCAAAGATTTTAAAATTTACCAACACTACAGAAATTGAGAAATAACGTGTAGATTAAACCGTTTTTTTTTTTGCATATTTAGAACATATTTTTTTATATTTTTATATTATCTTTCACTTCATGCATTCATAGCAAATATTGCCTTAATGCTTTGTATAATGTTTCCTTTCTTGCTACGTTTTTATTTTTATGCCAGTTTCCTGCTAAAAATAACTGACTGAGCTTTCAAGCTGTGTAGTTCCACCTGTTCCCTTACTCCTTCTAGGCACACTTGTTTATTATGTACAAAAGCAGCATATCCTTTTTTTTGCGTTTCTCCCCCATCTATTAGGGTTCAGTTATGCGATGCTACAAACCGGAAATTGAATTTTTCATTGCTGCGTATCAAAAATTTTTCCGCGCCATTTTTTTTGTTGTTTTTTCTTTTTTTACTATGGAATCATTTATAGAATTTTTAAATAATTTTTTTCTGATTTTTCTACTTAGTTTTCTTGCTGCTTTTTCGCTTCCGTTTTCTTTCATTTGCCCAGGCAATTATAAGAAATTGTTTCAGCTTCAACTTTGCTTTATAACGATAATTTAATTAGTTGCAAGTGGCTGCCTCTTTTTACCGTTTTACCATTTTACCATTTTGCCATTTTACCGTTACCGTTGCCAGCTCATTAACTGCACTTAACGGGCGCCCCGGCGACTTTTCGTGAATTTTTAATGACAACGCGATTCTTGGGCGACGGCGACGACAACAGCGCAGGCAATTGGCCCAGGGCGCCGAAGAGGAAGCATGAGAGTGAAGAGAGCGAGAGAGAGAGAGTATGTGAGAGGGGGAGGCAATGATGAAGATGAGTGACATTTTGTATCGCTTTATATGCACATGTCAATTAATGCGAAATTGATATCGTTCAGCGGCAGAGGCATCGTTGCTTTGTGTTGGTTTTTCTTCTTTTTCTCTCTTTTTTTTTTGTTTTTTTGCATACGCCAATATTGACAGACGCGTTGCAAACGCCTGCAGTGAGCCGCGAAATTTATGCGCAAACTGAAATTTATTTGTTCTATTACAATGCGCGATGTGAAGGCCCAGCAAATATTTGTCTGTTGCATGGCCCAAGTGGCGTATGCGTGATATGGCAAATGATGGCGTAATTAAAGTGTATGCGGGGAGGAAGGGAGTAGGAAGTTGCTGAGGGAGAGAATATAGAATAGCAAAAGAGAGAATAGAGTGAAACCAGAGCGACAAAAGTAGGGAGAGATTTAAGAGTAGCGAGTAAGCGGAAAGTAGCGAGAAGAGAAATACTACAGCGAGTCCAATAAGTGAAAAGCAGTTAGAACGAGTTAGGTGTAACGTGATAGCATGTGTAGTGAAGAGTAGCGAATGAAGAGTGACGAGTATTGAAGAGTAGCGAGAGCATGTTAAGTAACGAGACCATAAACTATAACGAATAAATATAAACTAGTTGAGCAAGTAGAAAGCAGTGATTGCTTTGCTCTTCAGTCTAGAGTGAGTAGAAAGCAGAGAGTGGAAGGAATAGTGAAACTTGTAAAAGTGACGAGTAAAAACTAACGAGTAGAACAATTTAATATGTTGAATTGTCGTATAGAGCGAGTAAAAGGAAGCGAGTAGGAAGCGTTGAGTCTTCAATTAAGGCAGTAAGTGGAATATCATCTATCACGATACTAACGAGTGCCAATAGAGACGCTAAAGATATCGATTAATAGACGACGAAGGCTTTCAAAAGCAACGAGTACAAGGAGATATGAGATTATCTCGTACTGAAAGAAATTTATAGCGAGTACCGAGAGCAAAGCCTATAACGAGTTGCTTTCAACGAGTTGTTTCAAGTGAAGCACGAGAGAGAAAGGCGACTGAGCGAACAGACTGAGTGCTGAGTGTGTCGAGTTGCTTCTCCAAGTTGTTCTTGTTGTTGCAGTTGTTGTAATTCTGGCAATTTGCCTAAGTGCAAGCGAATGGACGCTTGGACGAGAGGCCGACGACGACGACGACGACTTGAAAGTTTTAATTAGAAACGCAACTGCAAAATGGAGGACAGCAGCAGGACCAACAGGACAAGTGGGAGACAGAGAGAGATAGAGAGTAGGATAGAGCAGAGCCAAAGCAAAGCACTGTGAGAAAACACGGAGGCAGTCAAGCGAAATGAGCAGCGAAATGCGTTGACAGACGACGTGAAAGGCGAAACGTAACGCGTAATGCAACGCAACGAGGCCAGCGAGCGTCGCTGTCGACGTCAGCGCCAAAAAAGTAACTTTAATGGCAGAGACAGAGAAGTGTAGAGAATAAATGAATGGAGGCCAAAAAGAGTGGAAACAACAACAACAACAACAACAGCAATAGCAACAACGCATAGAGAAAAGTAGAAAAGGCAAAACGAAAACGTGGCAAAGCGAACAATTTTATGTGGCACACAAAACTTTTGACATAAATTCGCAGGGCCAGAGCCAAAATGAGAATTGAGTGAGAGAAAAAGAGAATGCCTAGAGTTGCCAGTTGCCAGTTGGCCTGCCAGCCAGCCAGAGTTGCCACCTTCGAATGCTCAAAGACGCTGCCAGACGAGTGTCAAATTAATTTTAATGCGCCTTTTCATGGCCGCGTCTCGCATAACTTGCGGATTTTAACGATTATTGAAGGCCTAATGCGAATGCAAAGGCTACCAGAAGATTCTCCTCGCAGCCAATTGAAACAATCTTTAAATTTAGCACAGACAAAAAAAAAAAAAAAAAAAAAAAAAATGCACAAATTTATTGCCCACTCGCAGCAGCGAAAATTGGAAATGGAACTGGAAGATGGAACTGGCTTAAACGCTGGCTCATGCATATTTGATGCCAAATATAAAGCGGCCATAAATTCTACTTGAAATTTACGCACCAAAGTAAAAGTAATGCCTCTGCCCAAAAATAAGAAAAGAGAAGAGGAAAAGCAAAAAGAAAAAAAAAAGAAGAACTCTGAGCGTGTCTCCTTGCACCTATTCTATGTGTGGAGTGCCTACTCGAATGTGCTCGAGAACTTTGTCGTTTGTCGTTTGATTTTGCCTAAATTCCTCGCAGAGACTAGGCTAAGCTAAGAACGTAAAAAAATGAGAATAAGAAGTTCCCCCGAACAAATTGTTTATTTTATTTCAAATTTTTTCAATCCTCCTCACCTTGCTCCCTCCCTCGTTCGCTCGCTCTTTCTTCCTCGTTTGTTGACAAGTGCGCAGCTTACCTGTATTGGTTTATTAAAAATTAAATAAATATTTCGCAACTTGAGTGTAAAATCCATGCGGACAGACAGACACACACACACACACAATGCCTGCGGCCTGCGGACTGTGTGCGCAGAGTGGGCGGTGGGCGTGGCAAAGCCTCTTATTCGTGAAGAAAAGTTGTCAATCTTTTGTGGGTGCCCATCAAAAAGTTTCGAATATGCATAATAAATTTGACGCAGCCCAAAAGAAAGAAAAGGCAAGCACAGAAGAGCAGAGATAGAGAGGAAGGCAGGGGGGGAGAAGAAGAATGAGAGAGCATTAAATTTGATTTATGCATAGTTTATTATTTATTTTTTATATAAACAGCAAAATAAATGGACGAAGGGTTTCGCAAGTTTTGCTGTGTGCAAGAAAAAATATTATACAAAATTTTAAATAGGCGTAAGAAATTTGTTTTTAAATTGAAAATATTTTTAAATATTTAAAATAGGCGTAAGAAATTTGTTTACAAATTCAAAATATTTTTAAATATTTTAAATAAGCGTAAGAAATTTGTTAACAAATTAAAAATATTTTTAAATATTTTAAATAAGCGTAGGAAATTTGTTTACAAATTGAATTTAGAATTTGTTTTCAATTGAAAATATTTTTAAATATTTTAAATAAGCGTAAGAAATTGTTTACAAAAAATATTGTTTACTAAAGTTGTTAAAAACTATTTGTAAATATTTTAAATAAGCGTAGGAAATTTGTTAACAAATTGAAAATATTTTTAAATATTTTAAATAAACTTAAGAAATTTGTTTAAAAATTGAAAATATTTTTAAATATTTTAAAAAAGCGTAGAAAATTGTTAATTATAAAAATATTTTTAAATATTTTAAATAAGGTAGAAAAATTTAATTAAAGGTGAAATTTTTAAAAATTAAAATATTTTAAATAGTGATTTTCAAATATTTTAAAATATTTTGTGCTTTATTTAAAATATAAGAAACATTTTTTACAATTTATTTAAAGTTCACATTTAATTTTTAAACAAGTTTAAAAATTGTTTAAAAATGTTTGAAGTATTTTTATATTTTTCCAGCAAGTTTCTCATTTCCCAATTGAATTTTCTCTGCCACTTGCCATTGCAATAAATATTTATCCTTTTCTCCCTTTTTCTTTCTCGTCTCTACTTACAGTTCTCGTCACGCTGTGCAGCTGCTGTGGTGTATTTGTTCGGGCAGACGAATCGATTGACACGCGTGAGAATGCGGATCTGGTGCTCAAGTGTCGTTTCACTGAGAAATATGAGGCAAACGATTTCTCATTCTTCTGGACCCGCTCGATAGCAAATCCAGCGCAATTTGATAATGTGGCCATTGGTGAAGTGCAGCTCAGTTCGGGCTACAGGTGAGTTACCCCTAGCTACCCCAGCTTCCCCTTTGTGGCAAGTTTGTTGCGCCAACCATTTGTTAAGTTAATTAAATGCCAGCTGAATAATGCAATTTGGTGTGCATATGTGTGTGTGTCGGTGTCTGTGTTGGGCAACTTAATTAAAATCAAGTTCTTGGCAATTTAAACACAGTCACAGTTGCCCAGTTGGCTCACACGGCGTATGCTTAATCCGTAATGTCAATGCCGACGCGTGTTAAACATTCGCACAGTTATGAGGCGCGCACACACTCACACACGCACACACACACACGCACTACCGTATGTTCTGTTTATGTTTCATTTTCATTACCCGCTCGCGCCATTTGCAATTGTATTTTTATTTGCTTCGTGCCTCGACTTCCGCTTCCGGCCGAGCGTGTTTTTAATGTTTCGCTGCCTTGTTCTCTCTCCTCTTTGCTTTCGCTCTCTCTCTCTTTGGGCTCGTCAGGACTGGCTGCCTCAATTTCAGCTGCTTCTTTATGTGGCAAGGCATAAATTTTAAGTGCCCAGTCGAGGCCACAAAATGCAGCGCCGCGTTTGCCTTGCCAAATGAAAGGCCATGTGTGTGTGTGTGTGTGTGAGTGCACGGTCCGTGTGTGTGTGTGTGTGTAACAATAAAAGCAAATCAACAAACAGCAAATAGAAATAAGAGAAGAGAAAGAGTATGGGCAGCAGAAGAGAAACAGCCTGCCTCGCAAGCAATGCCAACGGGGCGAACGTTTTGCCAGTTCCCAGGCAAATTGTAAAATACATTTTTACTGCAATTTGTGCCGAAAGCTAACAAGCAACAACAACAAGAATTGAAACGGACAACAATCAAGTGAAACTGGCAAGAACACATGCCTCACTTTCCCCTCCGCACCCTCCGCCCTCTATGAATCTCTGTGGTAAATGTATCTGTATCTGTTTCTGTATCCGTGGCTGCTGCTGTCGCTGCAAAAGTGAAATTACTGCAAATTTTTTTCTTTTTTTGCCAAAACAAAACGCCATAACAGAATTACGAATGTGGGGGGAGAAGATGTGACCAGAGAGAGAGCGAAAGAAAGGCCCTGCCCCTAGGCTAATATATCGTTAAACATTCCATTTAACGAGACGCAGACGTAGACGACGCGACGTTGCCAATGAATGCGGAGCAAAATAGACGTGTTTGTGCCAGAACATTTAAGAATGCAAGTCATGTTGTGGCCGCTAAAGGTGCTGCCAGAAAGAAGAAGCGCTTAAATTTTTAGCCAAGTTTGCAGATTTCTAAGATACAAACAAAATTGAAGTAGACAATAACATAATAAATACCAGAAATACTTGAAAGGCAGTTAAGATGCTGAAAAATTGATACTAAAATAGTAAATACTAATTTTTGGCGTTTTTGATATGCAGAACAACCCAGAAGTAAATCTCACATCTTCAGCAAAAAGTTGACAATTTCAAAAAGAAAAAACTCTCCAAAGAAATTACAAAACTATAAGACAAAATTGGCAAATTTACTTTAAAGAGCTGAAAACTAAAATGAGGTGTTTTCAATATGCAGAACAACCCAAAAGAAAATCTCCCATGTTAAGTAAAAAGTTGACAATATTTCGAAAAACTTCACAAGTTGAAACTGTTGAAATATAGATGTTGAGGTTGTCAATTTTAATCTCAAAATCTTAAAAACTAAAAAAAGGCGTTTCTGCTAAGCAGAACATCCCAAAAAAATCACAAATTCTTTGAAGAAAATTTACAAATTTATCAAAAAACGTTAAAAGTAAATGTTGAAAATTAGAAATAAATTTTCAACTGGAATATTTAAGCTGCAAAACGCGCTCAGCCACTTAAAGGGAGTTTTTGCAACTCGGAACGCTGCGCCAAAAAGTAGGCAACAAAAATTGAAGTTGAAACTGAAGTTGAAAATCGAAGCCGCCGCAGCCGTGGAGAACATGTGCTGGAATGTCCCATTGCCAAATAATTGGCTGTGGCTACCGTTTAGCAAGAGATAGAGAGAGAGAGAGGGGGGAAGAGAAGGACAGGGAGATAGTGAGTGAGCGAGGCAGCGCGTGCAGGAATTGGGGAATCTGCATTGGAATGCCGTAAACGAATCCGTGTTTCAAGCAGCAATGGAGCTAAATTGCATGGGAGACTGAGAGTGAGGGGGAAATGAGAGAGGGAGAGAGAGATAAGATGAGGAAGGAGAGAGAGAGAGACAGACAATGCTTTTGAGCCGTCGGCAATGGCGCGTTCGAAAATTGCAACAACAATCAAGAGAGAAGACGAGGAAGGGAAAGAGAGAGAGAGTCGGCCAACGGGGCGTATGGATAACATGGACTAGTACAATATCCCGCAGGAGCCTTTTTGCGCGCCGCTCAAGGACGTGCGCGCCTTGCTTTTCTTTCTTTCTTTCTTTTTTTTTTTTTTGCGTAATGCTTAAAGCGTTTTTGTCGCCGCCGCTCGCGAGATTCAAGCAAGATTCGCGTTCCCAAGTGGCGAAGTGCGATGAGTGCACAAGCTCGGCGCGCTTTGCCAGCAGTTTTTATAATTTGCACTTTTTCCGCTCGGGGTCGCTTTGCTTCCCCCTCTCTCTCTCTCTCTCTCTCTCGCCCCGCGCTGCTCTGTCTGTTTGGCCAGGAACAAAACAAGAGAGGAACAAAATATATCCGTGTCCCTGGTCCCAGAGCTCAGCTGCAAATGAGCAGGCTTGGTCGCTAGAGACGTCGCCGTCGTCTCGGTCTCTCTCTTTCTCTCTCTCTCTGTCGTTCTTCCTTGCTCTCTTTGCCGGCAAATAAAAAAATAATAATACGAACTCAGCCTGCAGAGAATTCAGTCAATTTGCTCGGTTAACATTATTTTTGTTACACTTTTTTCTCCCATCTCTCTTTGCCCTTTCTCTTCTATTTTTTGGGTCATTGTCGTCGCCGTTGTCTGCCCCCCCTTCTTTTTTTGCCTTTGCATTTTTCTATTTTCCATTTCCATTTCACAGATTTTTTCGCGAACTCTTGCGCTGCGCACGCTGCATAGTTTTGTTTAGTTAAGTACTTCAGCCTGGCTTTTGGTCTGGCCATGTCCTGCTGTGGTTTCAGTAGGTTCTGCCCCACCTCCACCCACCTGCCTATGCCTTCGCCTTTTGCCTGCTGAAAATTAAATAGTTTTTCTCGCTGACGCGTGTCCTGGCGGTTTATAGCAATTAGCAGCAGACGCCACTGAGGTTGCAAGTGGGCTCAGTAAAATGAAATGTCAATTAGGGAGCAAATCCATAAATGTGTCTAGACGCCCAGCCAGATGAGTTGCTGCTGCCGCTGCTGCTGCTGCTGATGATGATGTTGATAATGTCCCGAAGTGGCCCATTGACGTCCAGTCACGCCTCAGCATCGGCATCTGCTCCCAAACATTTCCAAACGTGCTTGACAAATGAACCTCAGACAGGTCGATAGGTGGGTGGAAGGGAGGGGAATGCTCCGTGGAATCTTCCACTTGTTTGCCAATTTAATAAACTGCTGCGTAGTAGTCGCCATCGATTTTGACCATTTGAGCAGCCAGCGAAGTGTACAACAAGCTACGCTTTGCTTGGAGAGTCGCATCAATTTTCAGTAGTTGTCCCGGACAACGACAACGAAATAATCAGCGAAAAATTGTGAAAAATTGTATAGCACGAAAATTGAGAGAAATTCGAAGAATGTTTTAGAACTGCGAAATACTCTAGAAATATTTAAGGCAAGATAAATTCAGGAAAAAGTAGAAGAATGTAAAAGTTTCCAAGAGTTGAAGTAAAGATTCTTAGAATTGCATAATGAATAATTAAATTAAGCAATAAATCGATTTTACTTGTTTTTTTGTCAGTTAAAATTTGGAAAAGGAAATTTTTTATAAAAGAATTTTATATCAAGATTAAATTTAGATTGATCTATTTATCTCACTATATTTGAAATGGATTTCAACACTTAATAAAATATTAAAAACGAATAAAAGAATTTTATGTAATTTTTTAAATTTTTAGAATTGAATTAAGTTTTTCAAATTTAACTTCAATTTTTTATTGAAAGTCTTCAAAATAAATAATTTAATTTAAGAAATATAAATACAAATTTTATTGTATTTTTTAATTTGAATTTTTTTTGGTAAATTTAATTTTGAGAAATTTCAAATTAATTTTATTTTTATATAAAAAATCCATAATTTTTTTTAAAATAAGTTTTTGTTAAATAATTTTTAATAATAGAATCAATTTTTCCCACACTCATTTTTCCCTGCATGTCAAACTTGCTGGCAAACTTAAAACACCCCATCAAAGTGAATATCTAAACAAACTGTAAAGAATCCTGAAGTATAAAGACGTTTACCGAGTGCGGAAGAAAATGAAAAAACTGTAGGAAGTGCCGTTACAGCGTAAGGGAGACAGAAAGATAGATAGAGTGAGATAACTGCGCAACATTTCCGTTTTCGTCAATTTTTTTGGTCAATTGCAAAGTTGCGTAAATAAATAAAACTCAATCGAAAAGTAAATCTATTTATTTCTCAAGTGTTGCACAAATATGCAAAATTCAATTAAGAAAAATTCTCCGACACACACACACATACACACACACGCACAAATTTCACAATTAAAATGGCGACTTAAATTTCCCAGAGAATTGATTCAATTAAATTGGCAACAAGAAAAACAAGTCTGTCTTTGCAGCACACGGAAGGACGCAGGCGGAAAATACGTTGACATTTTGTTTACCAATCGGTTGCTAACGTCTGGCACAGAGCCCACAACAGGTCCCCCCCCCCTGCTATATCCCCACCCCGCCCCCTGCCTGCTTGCTACGCTCCATTTCTCTCAACGCGCTGCGTTGTCATCGTTATCGTCAATCGAAGTCATCGTCTAGGAAAATATGCAAACATTTATTGAACGTTGATTTTATTTATGTTGCTGTGACACGCCCCCTTCCCGCCCCCGCCCCCGCCCTTGCCCTCGCTCACGCCTTGCGCAAATATTAACATTTTGTATTTATTTATATTGCGAGAAACGTTTAAAGTTGAACCACCTGCGGGTCCCTGGCAGGATACCCAACTGAAAACTCAATATTAGCACAATTAGTGACGTGGCGGGGAGGAGGGAAGGTAAAAGTTTCGGGGCCCACGTTGCCAAGTATTTAAATAAAATAAATGGAAATCTGACAGTGGGAGGGGGCGAATAAAAATCGCCGATTGACATTAAAAAATTGTGTAAAAATGCAGTTAATAAAAAACATTGATTTTTCTTCTCTTTGTAGACTGGACTTCCATCCGGAACGCGGCATTTACGATCTGCAGATTAAGAATGTTTCGTATAATCGTGACAACGGGCGCTTCGAGTGCCGCATCAAGGCCAAGGGAACCGGCGCCGATGTGCATCAGGAATTTCACAATTTGACCGTCCTAACGCCACCACATCCGCCTGTTATATCGCCCGGCTCCATTGCCGTGGCCACCGAGGATAAGCCGATGGAGTTAACATGCAGCAGCATTGGTGGCTCGCCGGATCCGACCATAACGTGAGTTGAGAGATGTTTTATAAGAATTTCGCTGTTCTATGTTCTATGTTCTATGTTCTATGTTTTATGCTCTATGTTCTATGTTCTATGTTCTATGTTCTATGTTCTATGTTCTATGTTCTATGTTCTATGTTCTATGTTCTATATTCTACGTTCTATATTCTATATTCTATACTATGAACCGTGTTTTTATGTTTCTATATTTTATGTTTCTGTGTTTCTATGTTTCTATGTTCTATGTTCCCATATTTACATATATTTTTCTATGTTTCTATGTTCTAAGTTTTATGTTCTATATTCTATGTTCTTCCATCTATGTTCTATATTTCTATATTCTATGTGCTGTGTTCTTTGTACTCTACGATATATTCTATATTCTATGTTACTATGTTCTACATTCTATGTTCTATGCTTCTCCCCCTCCGCAGCTGGTACCGCGAGGGCTCAAATTCACCCCTGCCCGCCACAGTGCTGCGCGGCGGCACCAAGGATCAACCGACAAATGCAACCCTTTTGATAACACCGCGTCGCGAAGACGATGGTGCCAAATACAAATGCGTTGTACGCAATCGTGCCATGAACGAGGGCAAACGCCTTGAGGCAACGACCGCGTTGAATGTGAACTGTGAGTACTCCCTTAACAATTTATCGTTTACCTTCTTTGATTAGGCCAAGTCAACTTGGCTAACGAAGCTACATTCTAAAATGGACATAAATCAAAGCGGTTAGAAAGTCAGAACGGAATGAAATAAAAATATTTAAAATTATTAGAAAAATATTTTTGAATGCTCTAAGATATATCTGGGTCGTTTTCCAATATTCCAGAACTTTCTCTGCATTTTATTGAATTTTCCCCATGCATTTTCCAACACTTTTAACCCCCCCCCACATTTCCCTCTGACAATTTGCCCAGACAATTTGTAAATTGTCGCTAATAATGTGAGAACTCTGTGCATTGTTAACTAACTTTTGCAATGCGTGTTGTTCTTGCCATGGCCACGCCTACAATTAACCCTCTGTTCCCCCTCCGGCTCTCCACTTTTAACCCCTGTGTAATTTATTATAGTTTTGCAGTTTGTCTTTTGGTCTCGCGTTGACCCACGCGGTAACGTCTAATTAGCGTTGCAGGCCAATTACAATGGGACAGCTGCATAATGAAGTGACTAGACACATGACCGAAGCGTAGCGAAACGTGTAACGTGACCCCCAACCCCAACCCCATGACCTCTACCCCTACTCCTTCCCATTGCTCTCTATTCGTGCATTTGTCATGCCTGCAACGAGGCAAGTGGACAAATTGCGCGCACATTTGTTTAAAATGTTGCACAAATATATATGTAGAATGTCAAGGGAATATACATATCGTATATATGTCATGTATATATCTCCATATGCATTATCGTGTAACTTTTTGTTAAGCCACAAAGTGGGCGTGGCACATAAATTAAGCGCCGCTTGACCTGCTGTCGACGTAGGCAGTGTGAGAATAATTTGAATAGAAATTTATGTGCAAACGGGGGGGCAACAATGGTTGTTGTTGTTGTTGTTGTTGTTGTTGCAACAAGTGGCAGTTTTAATGCTGCGTGAACAAAGCACAACGCCTACCCTCCCTCTACCCCCTCTGGGCAGCATAGCCGCTATTAAAGCTAATCAAAAGCCAAATAAAAGCCAGCACCAAACTGCCAATTGCAGCCAACAACAACAGCAACAACAACTCGCACTGGCAACAACAACAACAACAGCAAACAATTGAGAACTGCGAGCTGAGGTCAACCATCAAATGCGTAATTAATTCAAACAGAAGCGGCAAGAACATCATCGCATTGCATATGGTAATTAGTTGCGAGCAGCAGCTCCAACAGCAACTTCAACTGCAGCCGAGTGCCAGGGCTAGTGGTTTGTGTCCTCGCTAATTGCGTTAGTCACGCAGAGCGAGAGAGGGAGAGCTAGCAGCAACATTGACTGCATATTGACTGATTGAGGGTTAGAGAGCGCGATCATTAACTGCAAAAAAGTTTGCATGGCAAATTTGCATAACCTCAATGTGTGTGGGCAGCAACAACGAGGCGACTAGCAAATACCCTGTAAATTAAAGGGTAGTTTTAAGAGTTTAAAGATTTTTCTCGAGTTTAAAACTCGATTTTGATTGCAGCTGAATTTTCTTTCAAATTTTTTTTCTAAATCTTGTTTACTTTAAAATATCCACTAAATTTTTTTTCTAAGTTTTATCTTTCTTTAACTTAATTAGAAAGACAATGGAAAATTATTTATAATTTTTTGCAAAAAATCAACCAATTTCAATATAAACTGCCATAAAATTTTTGGCATATAAAAAACTCTATATATTATAAATTTTTCCATAAATAACCTTTGCTAAAAAATCTATTTTTTTTTTTTTTTAAATTTTAAAACGATTTTAGTGAAAATCACAAAAGCAAAGCAAAGCCCAATTAGGTTAGTTCAATCACTTTTTGAAAGCATTTTCCAGCGAAAAATAACCGAAATTAAGCCAAATTCAAGGCCTGCTTTGGGTTTTTACAAGAATTCATTCAGTTTCTTATTTAAAACGTTTGTTGTTGTTGCTCCCCTTTGTTTACTTTTTGTTGTAGAGTCTAGTCTTGATAAATGTTTATTAAATAGAAACGACAACCCACACACACACACACACACACACTCACTTACGCTCGCTCAGCCTGTCGTCATCGTTGTCGGCGTCCCACGTGTCGTATGCGCAATGCCATAAACGCGAGTTCGACCTGTCGCATAAATGTCGCTAATTAGCCGCCTTTTCGACGCATAACTCTTGTTTTTTTTTAGCCACGCCCACAGCGCCCACATTAGCCGACGACGACGACGACGAATTGAACTAATTGTGAGTGTGTAAATGAATGCATGAATGAATGTTTGAATGTGTGAATGAACGAATGAGCTGGCAAAACGTTTTCGAATCGAATTGGGTTTAATTAAAACATCGCTAGCTACTTTGTCACGCCCACTGACCGCCGCTGACCGACTGATTAGCATTGGAATTATAATGTTTACATTTGCTTCTTCTTCTTCTTCTTGCAATTGTTATGGTTGTTTTTAGTTTGTTTAACATAATATTTAATTGAAAATATTTTGGCTTAGAGGCGCAAACCGCAACGAGATGGAGAGGTAGTACATGAGAGAGGTAAACGACGATTGAGGAGAGAACAATAGAGAGAGAGAGGAGGAGAGAGCGAACTAGAGAATTGGCCACACAAATGAGAAACTGCACAAAAGTGCAAAAGGGGAGGGGCAGCAACCGCAAAGGCGAAGGAAAAGGAAAAGGTTGCCCAGTGGGAAAAAAAGCCCTGAAGAAGCTGCTGCCAAAAGTCGCGTGTATGTTTGTTGACACAGTTGCATCACCTGCATTTCACTAATACAAGTGCAACTTGTCTTGAGCACCTGAGCAAAGGATTTTCCACTTGCGGTCTTCACTTTGCCTCAATGCGTAATGCGTTTTTAAGCAAAGCTGATCAAAAGTAAAATCCCACTGGACGCCAGCATGTGCACAGCATTTGTGGTTGTCCTGAAGCCACACCCATACACACCCTACACCCACACAACACACACCCAATTTACACCTGGCTGCTTCGCTTGGGCAACTTGTCCCTCATTGGGGTTCACTTTCTCTGCTCTCCTTCGTGTTTGCTTAGTCAACAACATTTTCAGCATTTGCCTGACAAATTAAATCAAAAACAATTTAATTGTTAAGTTCAACAGAAAATCAGAAAACGTTTACCGTTACCAGTTTACCTGGTGCCTACCTTTCTTTCTGCTGCTCCTTCTGCTTCTCTTTCACTTTGTGATTTACAACCCACAATAAAAATTCACTTTGGCCCTGCCCAAATTGACACCTACAAATTAATCAAGAGTCCCAAAAACAGAGCAAAACGAGAGAGCGTGTCTTTACCTCCATCAACTTGAACGCACTTGCTAGCTATCTCGCTCGCACTCTGCCTCTTTCTCTGTCTCCCTTACTCGCTGACAACTCTCTGACAGGGCGCGGCATTCACGTCCTTGTCGAAATCGACTCTAATAAGTCATTGCCAAGAGGAGGGCCATCAATTTTGATTGGGAGGTACGAGGTCCTTAGGTCTTTAGGTCTTTATAATCGTCGCTTATTAACCGCTAAATTGACAGAGCACTAAAAAATTGTATGGAATTCGGGGAAGGGAAGTAGGCAAAATTAATTTGTGTAGGAAATTTAGTAAATATTTTGAATTTTGATAATTTGATAGATAAGAAAATGGAAAATAAATGAGAAATTAGAAGTTAAATATGCAAAAAATAGCCTTTCTTTAATAATAGAAATTGTTTTGGAAGTTCTTAGAGAATTTCCTATTTAGAGAAAGGTTGTATTCCCCTAAGTTTTGGGATAACATTTATTATAATCTTTTTTTTCCTTAGTTAATTTTTTCTGAATTAAAGTGGAATTCTTTATTTTATCATAGATTCATAGTTCTGTAGAGGTCTTAAGTATTAGACAAGCTTTTCATAATTATAGAAATATTTATTGAAACATTCATAGTTTAAATTAGTATAGTATTCAGATATCTTCAATCCTCATATTCCTCTTGCATTAATAGAATGTTTCGTATTATATCTACAATTTTCTCTACAGATTTCTAATTTTAAGCAACTATACCATAATCCCTTATATTTCCATCGAATTTATAAGAATTTTTCTATTATATCATAAAAATTTCTCTGGAGATCTTAAGTATGAAGCAACTTTATAACAATGCTTTACATTCCTTTTAAATTCTCAACTTCCCATAGTATTTTTTTCCGAATTTCACCTATAGACCTTGAAGCTTCAATTTAACAGAGCTACATGCTTAACTGTTATACCCTCTATCTATATATTTAATACTAAAGATACTATCTTTACGCTCTGTCTACAATTGCCGCACCAAGGCCAATCCCTGGTCTAGCCCTCATTTGGCTTATTTATTTGCAATATTCACCTCGGGCCAAGGAACTAAACTAAGGGAGGTCTAAGGTGGGGAAGAATGTGAGGTTTATGTTGCATGAGGATTGGGGAGGGGAGGAAGGGCAGCTGGCAGTCTCTGCTGAGCTTTGCTGATGTTGTCTCACTGATTGGGGCCTGGAAGGGGGGGGCTGTATTGCAAGTTTAAGCCGAGGGCCTTTGTGCTAATTTATTGTTCTGCCCTCGCTCGCGTTTTTGGCAAATGCGCGACGCCTGATGAGCCTAATCGGATCTCACCTGGCGGCAAAGGCAAAGGCAAAGCGGGCAAGCAACAGACAGCTGCTGGCAAGGATTGCGGGCTGCTGCGGATTTGATGCTAAGCCGACAGTTTGGCAATGTTTGCCTTCTCTTTCTCTTTCTGTTTCTCTCTCTCTTTCTCCTGCTTCTCCCTTCTCTCGTTGTTATTGTTTCGGTTTTTGTGCGATTTAAGTTGCGCGCAGCTTGGCAAATTTCACAGTTTACAGCGCGCAATATTGACAAGCCAAAGGGGGGGGATGTGTTCTACCCGTCTCTCACTTCCCTACTCTACCTCTCTCTCTCTCTCTCCCTCTCTCTCGCTTTCTCTGTCACATATCGTGGCGCCTATCATTTTCATAGTTTAATGTCAGGCAATTAACTTTTGTCTGGCCTGACTCAAAAAAAAAAAAGAGGAAGCAACTATAGGGATAAGCCAGAGCAGAAGCAGGAAGGGAGGTAAGGGAGAGGGGCGAATAGGCGTGGCAGGGTGCCATGTCGATGCCAGTCAGCGATGAGATCATGCATAAAAAGGCAGCCCGGGCACGTTTCGAGAGTTGGAGCTGGGGAGGGAACTGGAGCTGGAGCTGTAGCTGCAGATGGAAATGTAAATGTAAATGTTGTCCGCTTCGGTTGGTCGGAAACGACCTTGCGCCATGTTTGAACCTTAACACCAGGCGGGGTAGGAAGGAGACAAGGGGGATGGGGAACGGGGAACGGGGCTGAGGCCAACTAGGCAAATAGGCACAGCATGTTGTGGAAAATCAACGAAGCAAATGCCAATACACATGTGCCAATCGAGAGAGGGAGAGAGCGAGCAGGGGGGGGGGAATGGGAGAGAGATTGGCGATGTCCTCTGGCATTAGGGATTCCAAGGCTTAACATGGCGTAAACACAAAAGCCTCTAAAGGCATCAACTGCGGCATATAAAGTGGCATTACATGGAGTACAGTAGAGAAAAAAGCAGAGGGAGAAGCGGATGGGAACCAACTGGTAAATGGCAGGAAGTGACTCCAGCGCGCCAGACTTCCAAGCCAAGCCACAAAAACAAAGAGCACAACAACAGCAACAACGACAACAAGAAGCCAAAGCAAAAAGAAATTGTCGAGTGTCCGTCGTCGTCGTCGTCGTCGTCGGTCGTCTGCCACGCATTAAATTGAAGATGATGATGATAATGCGACCGGGATAAGAGTCGAGGCCCCCGGACGGACGGACGGACTGAGATAGAAAGAGAGAGAGAGAGAGAGAGTGGCATCAGTAGCGACTGCTGCTGGATCCGGGTTCATAGGTAACAGGCAACTTAACGCCAATAATACGGGGAGGGCAAAATAGTCGGCAACAAGCCATGAAATGAGCTGAAGTAGAGGCGGAGGCGGAGGCGGAGGGGCGGGGCGTGGGCAGACAAGAGTCGTTACGTCGTATAGTGTCTGTACGGCGAACAATGGCCGGAAAAGCCCCCAGTCCAACAGAAACAGGCTGCACTTCACATGTGCGGGGCGGTGTGTGTGTCGGTGTGTGTGTGCGGGAGTGTGGCTACTATTTACTTGGCATTAAGCAAACTTCAAATAAAAAGGATAACGAGACACGCAAGCAACTCAAAATGGAAGTTGCTCAACAACAGCAACAACAACAAGTAAAGCAGATGCTGCGAGAAAGAAGAAAAGTATCAGAGATAGCACGACTAGCAGCTGCGCTATGCAGAATTCTAAAGAAATACCTCAAATTATTAAGTTATTCCTGGCCATATTTTCCTTGTACTATAAAATCTGTAAGAAGTTTTGAAAACTATTGCATAGGCTTCATTTAGCTTAGACATTACTGCATGTACATGCCAAATTTCATGAGTCTAGCTTTTATATTAACAGAGATCTGCCAGCTGAAAAATTGGTATAGAAAAAATTCTTTGAGATTTTTCTGTTTATTTTCTTATTTTACTCAGTTAAAGTAAAAACTATGCAGCCTGTTAAATATGTGCCATAAAGATTGGACATTACTGTATATATATACCAAATTTCATGAGCCTAGCTTCTATAATACCAGAGATCTGACAGTTAGAGATATCAAAAATCCGCAAAATTTTAGAATTCAAATTGCTTTTTCATCTTTTGCTCTAAGCAAAGTCAATTCATAGACAATTTTTTCAAATTTCCACAACTTAAAGCTACCCCACCTCACATGTCTACAGGGTATACCGAAATCGAAACAAAAGAAACGTAAAAGACAGTGAGACCGCTACAAAATGAGCAACAATGACAACAACAACAACTCGCAGCGTTTATGGTACTTTGCCTGCGAGTTGGCAGGATATCTACGTTTAGAAAGGGTATAGGATATGGTGGTTAATGAAGGGTAGGGGAAAGGAAAGGGGAAAGGGCAAGGGTGTTGTTGTGGTAGCTAAGGTAAGGTGGCTCTCGTTGTGGGTTCAGCTTGAAGGCACGACAATTGCACACAATTTTCATTTATTGTTTGGCTACACATTTGGCCACATTATGTGTGATGTGAGCTGAGCTGAGCCGAGAGCTGAGAGCTGAAAGTATCAGACAGACAGACAGACATAGGGACTAAAACAAAAAGGATGCTCTTTGCGACCTTCCTTCCGTCCCTGTCCTGCCCCGCTACTTGCCATAATCGTGCATTGGCCTCGGGGCAGGATGGGGATAAGTTATCTGTTGGGCGGCTCGGCTTGGCTCCGCTTGGCATTCCGCCTTGGCACATTCTAAAGATTTAACATGCTAAACCCAAAAGAAGCAAAAAAATTCGAAGAAAAGGCAGAAAAATACTTGAGATATACGCCCACACTTAGAGGGGAGAGAAAGAGAGAGAGAGGGGAAAGAGAGAGGAGGCTTGTTGCGTGCTGAGGTCAATTTGGGTTCTTCGAATTGCGGTTCGCATGTTGGCCAGGACATTCGTCATTAGGCATTCTTCATTCAGCGCAAGCAAATGGAAATGTCGATAACAGTTACAGCAAGACAGAGTGGGAAGAAAGAGAGAGAGCAAAAGAGAGACAAAGAGAGAGAGAGAGAGAGAGAGGGAGGTAGAGTCTGCTCAACTTGGGCATTAGGCAAACGCCTTTTGTGATAAGCAAATTAATTGAAATACAATAATTATGCACATTAGTGTAGGCACTACTTAGGTGTTAGAGAGAGAAAGATAGAGAGCGAGAGAGTGAAAGAGAGGGCAGATAAAGCTGTTTAGCAGTGCGTAGAATAGGTGTAATTAAAGCAAGAGATTTTGGAAATCGAATGGCACAAAGCAAAGACGAGTGTTGCGAGAACAATGCGTAAATTTTAGTGGGTAAATTGTAGTTGTGCAATATAATTAAATAGAACACGACTAAATTAGGTAGGGTCTTGAGAAAATGACAAGCCATAGAGGTAATTAAAGAACCTTTGTATAACTTCTTAAGACTTAGTTAAATTTTAAGCAAAACTTTAGAAACACAATCGCACAAACACAGACAAGCAAACCCCTTTAACAAAGTGTCTGCCTTATAGAACAAGAAACAATAATTCATATAATTTCTGTCCGAAGAAAAGAAAAGACGAGATAATTAGTTATATATTATGCAAGCAAATCGCTTGTCAAACAAAGCGATGACAAATCTATTATATGTCGCAATATGAGGCAACAAACAGAGCATTGAATAAGTTATACTACAAGATGTTAACGAGACAGAGCAAGCCACTTATAAGGAAGCAGTAATAAAAGACAAAGAAAGAGAGAAAGAGAGAGGTAGAGGGAGGAAGGGAGATGGAGAGAGAGAGAGAGAGAGAGAGAGAGTGAAATAAGATCTTAGCCAAGGCGTGTGGGCAGTGCAAGGCAAAAAGAAGTTATGAAGTTGTGAGCTACAGACAGACAAAGAGACAAACAGACAGACAGAGAGACAAACAGACAGACAGACAGAGAGACAGACAGACAAGGCAGACAAGACAGACTGAGCGAGGGAGAAGGCACCGCTTAGAGAGATAAATTTATGCACTCGACCAATGACAAACTTTGCATTGTTCCTCATGGCCTTCTCTCTCTTTCTCTCTCTGTCTCTATTGTTGTTTGTTCGTTTGTTTGTTTACTGTTTGCCCGACTAACTGTAATGATGTTGTGCTGCCATAATGATCAACATTGTCATCCTCATCGTCATCATCATCATCATCGTCATCTTCTTCGTCATATTCATCGATGATGTCAACAGTGCAAACAGTGCGCGCTGCATGTGGCGCGCTCACAATGATTCGGCATTGTTTCAATAGACTAAACAAACTGGTTGCTGCCACGCCCACACAAGCGCCCACCCACTCCAACACATACACACACACACAGCTAGCAAGCACGCGCCGTATCCATTGCCATATCAATGTCCAGGGTGGAGCGAGTGAAAGGGGGAGGGGAGCATCATTTCAGCTGCTAATTAAAGTAAATTTTGTGAATCAATGAAACCCGTTGCGTCGGGTTCCTTCAAATTAAACAAATACCCTACGCCCGCTCCCCGCTGTGCTGCATAAACATGTCAATAATATTCAAAATTGAAATGTCAAAATGCTAATTTTGGCACATTTGTTTGATCGCAATGAGAAGCGAGAGGCAGCTAGGTAAACGATGGAGAACGACAGACAGGGAGGAGAAGAGAGTGTAAGAGGAAGGGAAAGATAGAGAGAAAGGGAGAGAGTGACAGCTAGTGTGCCTGTCACTCTACAGGGGCCCAATGCAATTTACGCAAAATGTGCACAAATTTGCACAATTTTTATTTACCAAAAATTTACTACCACATTTGGCTTGTTGCAAATAATACTAGAACGATAGTTAGTTCAGTTCAGAACTAACGGCATAGTTATTTTTTTGGGGGGGTGGTTCAAGGCAAATGTTCATTCGTATTGAAATAGCTAATGAGCAAGTTAAATTGCATTGACATGCGGGAAAGTAGTTAGTTTTAAGAGTGGTTTAGCATTCCTGTCTTCTTTCCATCCCTCGCACTTGAAATATTGTGCGTATATTCATAATAATCTCTTTTAGCTATTTCCAAATTCTTTTTAATAATATTTAACTTAAAACTAAAAAATTTCAAGTATAATCTGAAAGAGACTTCTAACCTCACTTTACACGTAACAAAACTTTGTTAAGACTCAACTCGCAAAATCACATTGTGCTTTTATTTCGATACGCTGCATATTGAAATATGTATTCGAAATTCGTAATATACAAAAATGTTTTCGAAATTTTAAACCACAAAGTTTTAGGGAATTTAAAATCAGTACTAAAGAAGTGTTTTAAAAATTATCAAAAATGCCAAGAAGAATATTTTTAGTCTTCTAAGTTCTCAAAAATTTAAACTTTCGAAATTATCGCAAATTACCAAAAAATTTATCAATAATGCCAAGAAACTTTCAAAATTGTCACAAATTACATAAAAAAAAAAATTATCAATAATATCAATTTGCCACAAAAGGCAATTACAGGTTTTCTATAGAATTTCGTTAAAGTGCCAAAAACTCAAGTTGTTTCTTTTGTCGATTCATTTGAGAGTTCGTTATGGGTTCACAGGGGTCTCACAATCACCCAATGGGGTGCAGCAGGTTGTGCAAAATCCCAAATAAATATTTTGTTCTTTTCTTTTCATAATCTTTTGGAACAAAGTTGTGATAAGTTCTTTCAATAAGGATTTTTCACAATAAATTTTCGCACACACACACACACACACACTCAAAGTGCAGAAATGTGTAAACTGTCGATGCGAATTCGATTCGATTCGATTGTTTCGATATATATATTGATATATATATTTTTTTATGCAATTCTTGTTGCTGCTGTTCATTTTGGCGTTTATTTTGTGAGTGTGTGTGTGTGTGTTTTTTGTTTGCTTTCAATGAATTTTGTGTTTTCTGTATTTCTGTTTTTCACGCAGGCCAAAGTTTATTCTATCAATTGAATGCGCTTTTCTATTATTTTTTCACCTTTTCGCCCCGCCCCCCACAAATTGGGTTTCTGTTTTTTTCCCCCGACTGCATTTGACGTGTCTGACGTGGTCAAAGCGCACTCTTTGCCACGCCCCCGTCCACCACCGCCCATAACAATTAAATAAATGCGAAATGAATTTGCGAAAATTTTCGTGTAAAACAGTTGCTGCAGATGCCGCAAGAGATTGGGGCAGAGAAAGAGAAAGAGAATGAGGACAATGCCAAAAATACCCTGTAAATGCACTGAGGGAAGAAAAGAAGTAAGAGAATTGGGTAAAGTTGTATTATATTTTCCCCCTTTATATATAGGGTATGTGCTAGTTCTACCCACAGTCTACCTTCTACCTTCATTTGCATATTCATTTTATTAATTGCTTAATTATAATTGCATTGCAAATTGGCGCCTAATTAAAACTTACATGGCAAACTCGCCATTTATATGTAGTACATTATTTTATTATTATGATTATTTCTTATTTCCGCAAATATCGAAAACATTTTTCAAATATTTTCACCCTCAGCGCAAAAGCGCACTAAATTTTCGCTGCCCTTTGGCAGTCAAAAGGCAAGTGAAATAAGCAGCAAAAAAAATCCACTATGAAATGTAATGAAATAAAATAAATATTTGTGCATTGCTTGCATTGTTAGGGGGGCGGGGAGTGGTCGCTGTGGCAGCTGCAGAATGTAGAGAATATTTACAGCATATCAGCGTCTACATATAAATTTATTATGCTTGTAAAAGAGTTGCATATAAAGAGCAGCTGCGGGGGTGCAACCAGCAGAAGGACGAGAACGGGGTGGGGAAGGGGTTCGCCGGGGAACTGCGATTCCCGTTCACGCGAAGTGCGTTTTGCCGTTGTAAAATTTTACAGCGCACATGTTGCTGGTAGTAGCACAAATACGCATACATATGTATGAGCAGCGGCAGCAGCAGAGATACAAATACAACAACAACAACAACAACGGACGAGCCAAGCAATAGAAAAGCGCATAAAATGAAATATGGCCAAGGGGCGTGGGACATAGGCGAAGTAACAATGCGCTACGATTTGCTAGATAAAACTTGGAAAATTTTGAGTAAACTAAAAATTGTTGCAGATTTTAAAAAGTATAAAAATATTTATAAATATTTAAAATAAAAATTATAAATTTTATAGTGTTTATATATATAAAAAAAAAATTCCTAAAAATTAAAACTGAAGTAAAAACAATTTTTAGGCAATTTTAAAAATTTTAAAAAATTATGAAAACATTTTTTTTAAGTTGCAAGCTTTTTAATAAGTTTTAGACATTTTTTTTAGAATTCTTTAATAATTCAATTTAAAAGTTAATTCAGTTTTTCTATAGCTAAGCTTTTCTATTAGCTTCGTTTTGTTCTCTTGGCACAGTTTCTAATTCAACTCAATTCGTTGCATAAACAAGTTATTTATTCATGCATTTTAAAGTCAACTAATAGAAAAACTTTTTGGCTTGAATAATTAATAAATAAATAAAACTAAACAAAAAAGAAAAAAATCAAATTGAAATGTTTAGATTTTTTTGTTTAATTTAATGTTATAAAGTTAGCTAAATTAAATGAATTCAATTTCAATAGAAATCACACTCTGCTTACGAACTGCATAACAAATCCAACAACCCAAACTAATGTACCCTACGCCCCCCAGTCAAGGTGCATAACAATTGACAGCAATGCGCGCGCGAGTCGAGTCTCTCTCTGGCTCGTGTGTGTGTGTGTGTGTGCATTACATCGGACATAAGTACTGGCTATATAACTGACTATATAGAGCCACTATAGTCCTCAAGTCGGTTGCGAGTGGCAGCAGCACTCGCAGCGAGCAAATAAAAAGGCGGTAAATGTGGCAAAACGAGCACGAGGCGAGGCGAGACGCAGCGAGGCAGCTGCTTGGCAAAACTATTGAGGAAATACACACACACACACACACTCAGATGCAGAGAGCGTGTGTGTGTGTGGCACACATGATGAGAGTCTTTTGCGCTGCGAGAAAGCCAAAAAGAAAATGCGATGCTGAAGCAGTGAAAACTGCGGCAAAAGTGCAGAACAAATGGCACAAGTTACAAAAGCTGAAATGGCAGCCAAACAACACAACTACTACAGCAGCAGCAGCAGCAACAACAGCAACACAAGTTGCAACAACAAGTAGCAGCAACAGCAGCAGCAGCATAAAAAGCCAAAGAGAACTCGTCGGCCCTGGCAGCAATATGAACAACAATCTTGAATATTGCGCACGTTACATATGTAGATACATTTCCTGCACAGCAGGAGCAGGAGCAGAGGGAGGGAGTGGGGTTAGGGGGGGGGGAGGGGGGTGGCATGCCACGTGGCCTGGCAGTTAATTTAAAAAAAATTTTATTTACATTTCGCCTGCTGCTGCTGCTGCTGGCGCTGCTGGCGAGCGGCTTTTGCTGTTGCCGTTTGCCGTTTGCATTGTTTACATTTAGTGCAGCTTCTACTTGACTTGCAACAACAAATACAATGCAACACACAACTACACAACTACAACTACAACTGCAGCAACAACAACAACAACAGGCGCAACTGCTATAACGAACTATGCTGTGGCAGCTGACGCCGCTCGGGGGCGTAGTTGAAGTTGGGGGGGCAGAGAGTGGGAGGCTGCCTCTGCCTCTGCTTGAGTGCCGCTGCGGGGCATGCCGTTGCCATAACAAAAACACTGCCCCAAGGGTAGGAGGCAAGCTGCAATGTGTTTTATTGTTGTTGTTGCTGCTACTGCTGCCCTCTGGGTGCCACATATGACGGGTGGCTGATGCTGATGCTGATGATGCCGATGCTAGCTGGCATCAGCTGGCTGGCAACTCTTGCCCCTAAGTTATGCAGCAGCGCGGCCTGGGGTATGCCACACCCACCCACTCACCTATCACACAGTCGCCAGCCTGCAATGATGACAAACCAAAACGAGGGAGAGAGGGAGAGTGGGAGAGTGGGAGAGCGGAAGAGTAGAAATGGAAATGAAATTCTAGCAGAGTGAGAAAAAATGCGAAAGAGAGTGAGAGAAAGGAGAGAAAGATAGATATACAGTAGCAGGAAATTGAAAAAGTTTTCGAATTCTGCATAGGTAAATGCATCGAGAGGTATGAACTATATGCTGATTTTTCCTAGCTGAGCAATTCAATTGCAAAACAAAGATATTCAAACTAGTTGGTAAGCTAGCAAAAAAAAGTGACGGTCCTAAAGGTTTGAATAAACGTGACAACAGGTGGCAAGCGGCATGATAGGGAGCTCTATGAATAGGCAAACATTTATGGGGCAGCCAAAGGAAGCTAAAAAGAGCTAAAAAAATAAGTGCAAAAAATATTTAAAAAAAAATAAATTAATATTAATAATTTATTTTTATTTGAGATCAATAAAATTGTCAAAAAAAGAGTAGAGAAACTTTGTGAAAATCTGTATAACAGGCATAAGTAGGCGTGGCACCACTAGCTGCGTCTAATGAGCCATGTCCGTCTGTCTGTCCGTCTGTATGAACACACAGATCTTCGCTAAAGCTAAGCACTCCAAATTTGGCCTAAAGATTTTTGTATTCTGTCTTATTCACAAGTTCAATTCAAATTTTAGCCACGCCCAACGCCTTCACAAATCAATAAATAAGTTAAGCGAAAGGATATCTCAGATTTTATTGCTTTCGAAATAAATTTAAATAAATTTTCAGAATTTTTATTAATTTCAAAATTAAAGCTAAGCAATTTTTTCTCTAAATTCTTGAAAATTTTCTAAGATTTTCCAAAGTTTTGCAATCAAACTCAATCAACAGATTCCGCAGCTGCTAAGCTGCTTTTATATACAGCAAATAGTTTGATAAATATTTTATAGACTCAGCTAAGCACTTAACCCGCCCTGAATGACAAAACTATACCAATCAGAAAGGGAAAACAGACGGAGTCGTTGTCGTTGTTGTCGTTGTTGTTGCCGTCAAGTTGGCATAAACTGGGCTAAACTCGAAAAGGGAAAACTGGTTGAAAATCAGCTCTAACTAAATATTTACAAAGGAAATCTGCATAAAGTGCTCCTCGGTTGTTTCACTTGCAGCTGCAATCGAGCAAATTAATTTAACATCAAATTTAATGAAATGCAAAAGGCAAAGCAGGCAGAGTGGAAGTAGCTGGAGTCGAGGCGAGGCGAGTGAGTCGAGGCGAGTGAAGGCAGCTGCTGCTGTTGCACTTGGGGACAACTTTGGCTGAAGGACTCCAAGGACAAGGCGAAAAGTCTTGCGCTAAAAGCAAAGTTTCTTTTCGCTGTCCCTGCCCCCCCCCCCCCTACTCTCCCCTGCCTTGCCTTGCCTTGCCCTTTGCCCTGCAAGTGAATTTAATTATTTAGGTCAAAGGACGCTGTCGCGCCAGTTGCCAAGACAATGCCACTTTGCCACGCCTACTACGCCTACGTTGCCCACACTGAAAAGCGAATTGAGTTTATTATAGACATAGGGTAAGCAACTCAATAGAGAGAGACGCACAGAGAGACAGACAGAGAGAGAGACAGGGGGCAGCAGCCTGCCTTATCACGCTCTCTTGGGGGCACGTCGAAAAAGTTTTTGCTTGTTTTATTTGTTTCATTTTCTGCAAGTAATTCCGTTTTGCGCCTAATGCGCTGCTACTGTTTCTATACGCTATCTCTTCCTCTCCCTCTCTCTCTCCCTATGTGTGTGTGTGTGTGTGTGTGTGTGTGTGGCATGTGAACCAAAAACCCGACGAAAGTTAAACAAAGCATCAAAATTTGCTGCCGTTGCCGTTGCCGTTGCCATTGCCGGGCGCATTGCAATTGCTCAACTGCTTCAACTGTTTCACTTGTTTTGCAGCCATTTCTTCCATCTGTGTTTCATCTACATTCCCCGTGCACCATCTCCGGCTTCCTTCTCTTTGCCACTTACCAATCTACACGTCTCGTTTCGGTGGAAAATTACGCCATTCAAAAATTTGCTTTACGTGTTGCCCGACTTTTCGTTTATTTTATTTCACGTTTCTCATTCCTCGCTTTGCTTCCTTTTTGTGTTTTTTTCTCTGCGCTGTTTTGTTCTCTCTCTAGTTTAGCAGCCTCTGCAAATTCGCTTGGCCCATTTCTATGTCTGTGTGTGTGTGTGTTTGTTTGTTGCTCTGCATACACTGCCCAAAAGAGTCTACTACATTTGCTGTGGGAGTTAGATGAATGATATGAGTGCTAAGAGATGCTGCATTCAGTCGAAGCTTGTCTTAAAATGTTTATAAAATTCTTTTAGTTAATTTGGCAAAATTTAAGCACTTGTTTTGGCTATAAAAAGGCTAAATTTGCATGAGAAAATATTTCAAAAATTTTTTTTTTTACAATTTTCTAAGCAGTCAAACTAAATTTAAAAAAATATTTTTGTTCTCCAAAGAATTTTCTAAACAATTAAACTAAATTTTAAAAAATATTTTTTGCTTCTTAAAAAAATAACTAAAAAGATTTTTAAGTTTTTCAGAATTTCAAAATGTTTTTAGTAAATTTAAAATTTTCTAAGCAATCAAATTAAATTTTAAAAAATTATTTTTGTGCTTCAAAGAATTTTCTAAGCAGTCAAACTAAATTTCAAAAATATTTTCTGCCCTTTAAGAAAATTTATTTAAAGTTTTTAAAGATTTTCAGAATTTCTAAATGTCTTAAGAAAATTTTAAAATTTTTTAAAAAATTTTTATATTTTTTGCAGACATGGCAAATATTTCGCCAAAAATTCCTCACGCGTTTTTCTAGTGTATGCGCCGCTTCGGCCACGCGCGTTTGTTAATTGTTTGACGAGAGTTTTCTCTTTCGTTTTTTTGCCGCTGCCGCTGCCGCTGCTGCTCGACGCGGGGCAAGTAAATAAATAAAAGCAAAAGTTTTGCCCCGGCACGGCTGTTACTTTTAGCTAGCATATCCTAGTCAGCTTCCGCACCCTCTCCCCCCCTTTCTGCGCCCGCCCGCCCGCCCTACTCAGGCTGCTGTGCAAATAGCAGCGGCAACAACAGAGCAAATGCCAACACTAATGACATCGTTTGTGGCCTGCATGTGCCCAGGCTAGGCACCCTCCCTCCCCCCTGTTCTTCCTCTCCAGTTCTGAGGCTCCATGTGTGGCGCAGCGACGGGGTGAAAAAAAAAAAAAAACTTTGTCAATAATTTGGCTGCCTATTTAAAGCAGCCTCTGCGCCAAATGGCTGAAGTTGTTGCCCGTTGCGAGCAATAATTTTTTTTTCCTTTTTTTTCTATTTTCCCTACTTTTTTGTATATTTTGTTTACCATTAAAATTCCAGCCAGACAATTTACAAAAATTTGTGTTGTTTAAATAGCGCGGCAAGCAGAAGTTTTCTCTGTGTATGTGTGTGTGCGTGTGTGTGTGTGCTGCCTTTCTAAATTAATTTGGGGCAGCTTTGATTGCAACGGCAATGGCTCGTTCCGGCACCTTTTGCCCCCAGACTCCCCCCTTCCCCTTATCCTCTGCCTGTGCGGGAAATTTGTAAATTTGTAAAATTGTTTATGCTTTTAGAGCATATAAAATTAGTTTGTAGAAAACTTTTCATTGATTTGCCACAATTTGTGGGGGAACGGGGGGGGGGATGCAGGTCATAAAAATAAACTCTATTTGTTCATTTCCATTTTGTAGAGCATTGGCATTTCGGGTTGTTTACATGCGAGTTGCTTTTCGAATACATATGTTGCTCCAAACGGGGAACCCCCCTCCCCCTCTCCGCCCTCCTCCCGCCCCTTTGGCCCGCTCGAATTGACCAGAACAATTCATAAATCATTTGAGAGCAAATATTTGCACAACATTTTTGATTTCATTTTATGCTCGTCGTAGCAGGCAGCAGGCAGCAGGCACAATTGTCGCTTGAATTTGTAACTGTATCTATGTATCTATGTATCTGCAGTTGCATCTGTGTATCTGTGCAGCTAATAAAAATGTTGTAGTACAATATAAATTTTTTGGCAAAGATTTTCATTTATTTGCATTTTGCATATGTGGAAATCTAATTGCGCTTTTTTTACCCTCCCTCCCTTGCACAACTATTTCCATTTTATTTGCTTGATTTTTTCCTGGTATTCTCTGACGTTAGATAAGAGATACTAGAAGCAGCATAGAAAAGAGAGCAAGAGAGCAAGAGAAAAAAATGACGAAGAAATCTCCTGTGTGCCACGCGCAAATGTTTATTTTCCCATTGGCTTTTTTGTAGTGTTTTATCTTTTGTTTGAGAGCTGCAAATTGAAATTGCTGCGTCTTCTTCCTCTCCTTCTTCTTCTTCTCTCTCTCTGTTCTGTGCTTTGAAGCCATGTGCAAACGGAGAAGGAAATCAACTTTTGTGGTTGTAGTATTTTTATCTACCGAAATTAGCCTCTTAAATTTTTATTGATCATTGACGGCGGCCGCCACAAAAAAAAAAAAGCTTTTAAAGCTACTTGAAAACTATCAGCGGGGGCAGTTGGGAATTTCGATTTGATGTGATTTGGGTTATACATACATATATCTAAAAGCAACTTCAAAGAGGAACTTAATTTCGGCACAGATTTCATTTGCAGCCGAAGAGAAAAAAGATTGTGCATTGAGTTAGGTCTAAGGCAACTTAATCTGAAATCTATTTATAGATTCACAATAGTTTTCCAACAGCTTAAAGCTTCGTTTTTGATATGCTATCTTTAGTATAATCTATGTTGAGTTAGGTCTAAAGAGATCTAAACTTATCTTGATACAAAGTTGAGCTACTTTGAGCAATTTAGCTTATGCAGCAGCTTAAAGCTCTTGCCTAGCCGAAAAGCTCTGCTTGAAATCTTTAAGCTGTTGCCTTAACTCTCATCTAAATCAAACTGTTTGTCTCAAGCAAGGCTATAATTCTCAAGCAGTTCTAGCAGCAAGCTGCACTTCTTCTTGCTGCTTTTCTTCCTCTGGTTTTTTTTTTTTTGTTTTTGCCGCTTGTTTATCTGAGATTTATGCGAGTTTGGGCAAAAAGCGCTTCTGGCTTTTTGGCTCAATTAAATAATAGACATTTGTTTATGGTTTTTGTGCGTTTTAATGTTGTGGTTGTTCTTTTTTCCCTCTCTCTCTCTCTCTCTTTCTCGTTTACTACTTCTGCTTGTTTTGAGTTAATGTGCTTGCTAAACACTATCGCTATTGCCACTCAGCGCAGCGCAGACTCCCCTCCTCCTGCTTGAATATGTCTTCCTGTAATTTATGAGCTGCAAACCGAGAAACTACTCGGCGAGTTTCCTTTTTCAGCTGCTCCCCTCTCTCTCTCTCTCGCTCTCTATCTTTACTTTTTTTTCTGCCATAGTTGTTTTAGTTTATGCGCTCAATTTAGTAACTAGTTAGGCCGAAATGGGGCTCGGCCTTATGCATGGTCACCGCTGAGCTGACCGACGAGCAGATCCCCTAAACCACTTTCGACATGCCACAGAGACACAGAGGCAGAGGCAGAGGCAGAGGGAGGAGAAGCAGAAGGAGTGGCAGGTTGGTTGGGTAGCAAAACCAAACAAGAAACTAATAAAAAGCCAAAGCAGAAACCACAAGAGCTCGTAGCTCAAATGCGCTGACAGCAGGCACGAGTTATGCGTACGTTCTCCCTCTCTCTCTCTCTCTGTCTCGCACTATACATGGATATCTCTAGAATGGCACAAGTGGAGAAGGTGGAGTGGGGGTTTCGGGTAAAAATATGTTGAGCTTTTCCAACTAAATGCTATAAAAATTCTTGACTTAATAGGAAAACAAGACAAGAACACGATGATGGCAAGGCAGAAGCAGCAGCAGCAGCAGCACGGGGGGAAGGGGGATTTGAAGAGGGGCAAGAAAACAGAAGCAAACCGAACTGAACTGAACTGAACTGAACTGAGCAGAACTTGTAGAGGGCACTAAAGAAAACTAACAAGTTACAAAAAGCCAAAGAGCAACGCAGGAAAGATGCGTACAGAGACACACGGACCGAGACAGGGACAGGCATGGACTTGAAATGGCAAAACCAGCTGGCCAACAAGACACACACACATAGACAGACAGACACAGACATAGAGCCGTGTGTGTGTGTTTGTGTAACTTGAAAGGCAAGAAAAACATTTAGTAGATGATGAAAATCATGGCAACATAAACGAGACTTGGAACTGAAACGGAGCTGAGTGAAGTTGAAGCCCGATGGCGATGTGATAAGCGAAGGAGAAGCAGCAGCAGCAGCAGAAGAAGACACAAACCCAAAACGCAAACTGAAAGTTAAAAGAGAGGGAGGAGAGGAGAAGGCAAGCGAGGGAGGGGGAGGCTGCGGCGGCGGCGGCAACATCTTGAAGCAGGTCAATAACATTTTTAGCTGGAAACGCATCTGCTCAGGCAATCGAATTAAAGCATTAATTGTGTGTGTGCCCCCACTCTGTCTCTGTGTGTGTGTGTGTGTCTTAGAGAGTGTTGAGCCTTGTGTGTGTGTGTACGTCTTTGCAGGCAAAACTTCTTTGAGTATATTGGATTGTGGTTTCTATAATTTATTTTATTTCCGTTACGTTTCCGGCTGCCTTTCGCTCTCACTAAGTCGGACTCTTCCCTCCCCTCTCTCTCTCTCTCCTTCTCTCTTACTGCGTACTTTTTAATTTCGCATTCATTAGTTAGCCCAAGCAAAGTGGAAGCGCGCCTCTGTTCTCTTGGGCCCACAGGCGGCAGCAGCAGCAGCAGCAGCATCTCATTGGCCTTATCATTTATCTTGGCCCCGGTTTGGTTCAGTTTAGGTTCAAGTTTCTGCTTGGCTTCTGCTTGGCTTCTGCTGCTTCTTCTTCACTTGGCCATATCAATTCGCTTTCAACTTGGCTTTGGCTTTGGCTTTGGTTTTGTTTTCGGCATTTGTGGCCTGCGGCGGCGGTGGCAGCATCGAGCGACCGCCTGGGCGTGGCACACACACACAGACACAGACACACATTAAAATTGGATTTGGCTTTAGCTGTAAGCCAACGTTAAGCGTGGCAGCTACCTCGCTCTAGCAACCCGTCCCCCTCCCTCTCTCTGTCTATCCTACTCGCATCCCGCACGATTATTTTTAATGCAGTTTGCTGCTCTCTCTCTGTCTATCAGTGTCTCCCTCTCGCTCTGCTAATTAAAATTAAAATTAATTTTGGCACGCTGCTCCTTGCTAATTTTATTGCACTCTCGCTGAGAAGCGATTGGCAGGATTTGGCGGGATTTTCGTGTGCGACCTGCTGCTGTGCGCAAATTAATCGCCAGAAATCAAGCTGAAGTTGTGCGCGCGCGTGCTAAGCTGCTCAGCTCAGCGTGGTGTGGGTAGAATCCTTTAACGATATTTAAACTGGTTTATATCGCATGCCCCCCCTCTCTCTCCCTCTCTCTTTCTCTTTCTACTGCAAATTTCGCCATATTTGCTAGCAATTTAAACCTGTTTTTCTTTTTTTTTTTGTCATAAACTGTTTGGCAAAGAAGCTGCCACTCAAGCGCCCTCTGGCGTTGAATAGGGGCAACGCCCAAAGTAAGGGACGCCTACTTCAATTTTCATTGCACACTTTTAAGCGCAGCGCATTAAAAAGCGCCCTCTATAGGCAGTTGCCAATTGATTGGAAAAATATTTCTAACACGATTTCGAGAGAGAAAAAAAAAGAAATGGGCATTGTATACGCTCTATAAAGATAGGTAGGTAAGCAGGGGGCGTGGCTACCCTGGGATGGACCCGGGCGACTGCAAACTAATTCAATTATTTGCGCACATAATTTTCGCTTTGGTTCGCTTCGGTTTTTTGGGGCGTTTTCATTGAACAAGAAATTTATATGCAAAACACGCATAAAATTGTTTCGCTTTTCCTTCTCCTTTCTTTCTTTCTTTCTTTCTACTTTGTGCTCATTATTTATGAACACGAAGTGGCTACAAAATAATTGAAGTAGCTGCTGCCCATTTTAAAGTAATCAACAGTTGAGAACGTTGCAAGGGGGTCCCCCGCTTCCCTTTTCGAAAGAGGGTTCCCTTCCCTTCCATTCCATTCCATTTCGTTTCGTTTCGTTTCTTGCCTACCTACGTGTTTAGGGTCGTCGTTGTCGTATTTTTAGGTCAACTCTTGTTGTTGTTGTTGTTATAATGTTTGCACAACATGAGCATTATGAAATGCCCGGAATGCAATGGCCCCAAATGTGTAAAACATGTTCACAAAGTGACAATTAAGCCAATTTGAAGCCATTTGCTGAGGGCCAAGCCAGGCCAGGCCAGGCCAGCCTAGAACGACGAACCGAACTGAACTGAACCCAGTTTATACCATATTGTACTGCGTACTGAATTTCTAACAGCAACAACAACAACAATTTCTTAATGGTTCGGTTCATTGTTCGTCGGGTCTGGTGGCCCAGGCAGACAATCAAATGTAATTACACGCACATAAACACGCAAAGCGAAGAGTTTAAGAAACAGTTGAAACAGTTGCCCGCCAGGTCGAACCCAGGTGAAGTCTCCCTGCTACAATCCCTCGCCTGTAAAGGTAGCCGAGAATCACGCAATTTACTATAATTTTCGCAGTGTCCGGGTTAGCCCCGGGCGCGGAGAGGGTCCTCCTCCTCCTCCTCCTTCTGCTCAGTCATGCTCCAGTTTCTTGCGGCGTCGGTGGCGTCGCAACTTTGTGGCTGTCAATGCGACGACTTGGCGACTTTATGGACAGTCATTAGGCAGCCGGCGGCAACACTTAGCTTCGGCTCAGTTAATTACAAAGACGCACAGACCAAGTAAACTTCGCACAGGTGAGGAGAGAAAGAGGGAGAGAGGGAAAGGGGAAGGAGTTCCTTGCCTTGCCACATAATTTCACGCCATTTGCGGTTGCACAAGAGGCCACAAATGCAGGCGAATTGCAGTTGAGTTGAGTTAGTCGAGTGCAGGGCGGAGATTAGACACAAGTTGTGACAGTTGTTGACAGTGTTGGTAAAGTCGGGAAAAGGGAGCAGAAGGAATGAGATAAGAGGAAAACAAAAGATTAAATTGATAATGATAATGAAACTAGAAAAGTGTTTTAGCTGAGCGCAGATTATGAGAAGGTTGAAGATAAAGATGGGCTAAATCAATTATATAATGATAGTGTTGGAAAGTGTAGAAGTAAGTAAAGGGTTTAGCTACAGTGTTAGCAAGTTAAGAGAGGAAAGCTCAAACCTTTCTTTGCTAATGACTTTCACAGTAGCTACCTAATAAGTCTACAGCTTTAAGTTGGATTTCATATTCAGCATGGGTTGCATTTCAAACCTGAAATCGATGCTAGAAGCCTCTAGCAAACCCATTAGAAGTCAACTGTAAACATATTTCTATCTCTCCTCTTGCTCTCACCATTCTCTACACCGCATTGAACATTGTTCAGTGAACAATTAACCCCGCAGTTGTAGCAGAGTGTACAGGATAGACAACATCTCCCCCTTCTCACAGTTCGAAGGTGCCGTCAGCTGCTCATCAATTTCACTGTGGATCATCTGCTAATGATGCCAAAGCCGACGCCTAAGACACTTGATTAGCTTAATTAATAATTGACAAATTTTGTGTCTAATCAGCGAGCCAAGTAGCTGCCTAATACCCTATACCCTATACCCTCCCCTCTGGCTTGACTAATTCAATTACGAGTTCAGTTGCTGATTGAACCAAGAGGGCAGGCAGAAGTCGCCTCCTTTTGGGGCTTATTAATTTTCATCATTTTGACCGCAGAGCGCGTCCTGCTGCTGCTGCTGCCGGTGCCGGTGCCGGTGCCTGCTTTGATTTATGTGCCACAAAATGTATATAGAATACTCTGTTAATATGTATGCTATATCCTTGCTAATTGAACGTCCTGTTCTCCCTTCTCTCTCTCCTTCTTCATTGCAGACTATGCCCGCGTCGAGGTGGGACCTGAGAATCCACTGCGCGTGGAACGTGACCGCACTGCCAAATTGGAGTGTAATGTGGATGCGAAGCCAAAGGTGCCGAATGTTCGCTGGACACGCAACGGCAGCTTCATTAGCTCCTCCCTGGTGCACACCATACAGCGAGTGAGCGTGCAGGATGCTGGCAAATATACGTGCAATGCGGACAATGGCCTAGGCAAGGCCGGTGAGCAGGAGCTAATCTTGGATGTACTCTATCCCCCGACAGTTGTGATCGAGTCAAAGACACGTGAAGCGGAGGAGGGTGAGACGGTGACCATACGGTGTAATGTAACCGCAAATCCGGCACCGGTAACCATTGAATGGCTCAAGGAGGGAGCTCCTGAGTTCCGTCACAATGGCGCCTTGCTTACGCTGAACTCAGTGCGAGCGGAACATGCGGGAAATTATGTTTGTCGCGCAGTGAATATAATGCAAAGTCAGGGACAGGAACGTAGCGAACGAGTGGGTAACTCCACGGTGGCACTGTTAGTGCGTCATCGTCCCGGCCAGGCGTACATTACACCCAACAAGCCGGTAGTGCATGTTGGAAATGGTGTGACACTTACCTGTTCCGCCAATCCTCCTGGTTGGCCTGTACCGCAATATCGTTGGTTCCGCGACATGGAGGGAGAATTCTCGCAGCAACAGAAAATACTTGCCCAAGGACCACAGTACTCCATACCCAAGGCTCATCTTGGCAACGAGGGCAAGTATCATTGTCATGCAGTGAATGAGTTGGGCATTGGTAAGATGGCAACAATTGTCTTGGAGATACATCAACCCCCTCAGTTCTTGGCCAAGCTACAGCAACATATGACACGACGAGTGAAAGATGTGGAATATGCGGTGACTTGCAGTGCCAAGGGTAAGCCGGCGCCAAGTATCAAATGGCTTAAGGATGGTGTGGAAATATTGCCCGAGTTGAATCTGTACGAAGTCAAGACAAATCCCGATCAGGGACCCAACGGTATGGTTACAGTGCAGAGTATGCTCAAGTTCCATGGCAATGCGAGACCGTCGGGTAATCAACTTATGCCCGGGGATCGTGGTCTCTACACATGTCTCTATCAAAACGAAGTCAACTCGGCGAACTCATCCATGCAATTACGCATTGAACATGAACCCATTGTGTTGCATCAGTACAACAAGGTGGCTTTCGATATAAGAGAAACCGCTGAGGTTGTCTGCAAAGTGCAGGCCTATCCCAAACCAGAATTCCAATGGCAATTCGGCAATAATCCCTCCCCACTTACCATGTCCTCTGATGGACACTATGAGATCACAACGACAACAGATAACAATGATATTTACACCTCTGTGTTGCGCATTAACTCATTGACTCATTCGGACTATGGAGAATACACATGTCGCGTGGTGAACTCATTGAATACGATTCGCGCACCCATTCGCCTGCAACAGAAGGGACCGCCAGAGAAGCCAACCAATTTGCGTGCTGTCGATGTGGGACACAATTATGTCACACTCAGTTGGGATCCAGGATTCGATGGAGGATTGAGCAAGACCAAGTTCTTTGTCAGCTATCGCCGTGTGGCCATGCAGCGGGAAGAGCAACTGATAGCCGATTGTGCCAGCATGTCGAATGTCAACACCGATTGGGTTGAGGTCGATTGTCAGCGTGATATACCCTGTAAGGTGACGTCGCTGGAACAGCATCAGAGCTATGCATTCAAGGTTAAGGCATTGAATCCCAAGAATGGATCACCCTACTCCAATGAGATTACGACCACAACGAAAGTGAGTCGTATACCACCACCGCTACAGGTCACGTATGAGCCGAGCACACGCACCTTGGGCATTGATGTGGGTGCCACATGCCTTAATCTGGTGGCCGTTGTAGAGACTATGTTACATGGTGATACACCCATGGCTGCCTGGGAAGTGGTGGACACAGTGGAGAATCTACAACTCTCCGGCAATGGACCAACGCACAAGGAGAAGGTAATCGATCGTCTGCTGTCGCCACGTCGCAGTGGTGGTGGACGTGCACTTGGACACACCATCAACGAGGACGACGATGAGGACGATGGTGCTCTCAATAACTTGGCACTGGAACAGGACGACAACAATCCCACAGTGCGCGTTAAGCTTTGCCTGCGCAACAATCCCGAACATTGCGGCGACTACACCGATGCTGAAAGTAAGTACAGACGGGGTGAGGTCTAGAGATGACCTGAAGGGAGGTAAAGTAATTTTTTGAAGCGAGTAAAGAGGCTGCTTGGTGGGAGCTCCATGTGTTGCCTGGTTACCCCTACTCATAAGTCGTGCTTGGAGGGGTCTAAGTGCTTTCCTTCTAGGGGTTTGAGAGGTGCCCGACTGGCTACCCTTAGTGAAATCGATTCAATTGCCAAGTTATTGAGTCCACATTGGCAATTAATAAATTCACGCACTTTTGAATAATGATTCACGCGCATTATTCATTTCATTCGTAGTGTACTCGTACGATCGCAATTCACGAGTGTATGCGCACAGCGAGTGCGATTCGCTGATTTCCATTTTATGCAAAGCCATTACGAGCAATTGCGCCACTTGAATAGCCCACGGCATGGGACAATCAATCACTCATCCATCGCCAGGCAACCTGGCAAGGCTGGCAAGCAACCATTCATTCATCCAGCCATCCCTCCCTTCATCCATCAATCCAAGCAAGCGACCAGGCAGGCCGGGAGGAGAACCTCGACCAAACCTCCCTCTCATCCATCCATTCACTTTGAGTGGCATTGCATTTTTCATGGCTTCATTTCATTCATCTTCTTTCGCACTCATCTCTGACTCTTCTCTCTTCTCTCTCTCTCTCTCTCTGCAGTTGGACGTCCATATATCGCGGAAGCAAACGCCCTGGCCACGCCCACACTGATTGCGATAATCGTGTCGTGCATTGTATTCGCCCTTTTCGCCGGGCTGTTGCTCATGTTCTGCCGCTGCAAGCGCAATCAGTCGAAGAAGAGCGCCGCCGCCAAGGACTACGAAATGGACTCGGTGCGTCCATCGATTGTCGCCGCCCAACAGAATCAGGCACCGCCACCGTATTACCCCGCCAGCGGGTTGGACAACAAGGCCCTCGAGCACTCAATGGATCTGGCACTCAGTCTGGAGGACCAGAAGACAGCTCTGTATGCCACCCAGAATGGGTATAGCTATCATCCTGGTAGCGGTGTCGTTGGTGTCGGTGGTGTTGCTGGCATTGGCGGCGGCATGGGTGGCGGCATGGTCGGCGTGGGCAGCGGTGTGGGCAGCCTAGGCGGTGGAGTTGGAGCTGGCAATGGTGTTGGTGGTGGCGTTGTTGGTGTGACCGGCATACCCGGTTTGACAGGACACACGTTGCCGGGAAATGAATGTAAGTACATGCACATATACACATACACAAATACATATATATCCAGTTGCTACATGTGGCACACTACAAACTAAAAGCAGCTGAAAAATTTCGGCTGGGTCAACCATTTTTGGCAGTCAGTATCGAAAGGAAAGATGCTCTTTCAATGGGGAGAGTTGAGCTTGGAAGACATATAGCGTAAGGCATGGTTTGAAAAGAATTTGAGATATGGAAATTCAAAAAATATATATACTATATAGTTTCTTGTTCGCTCCATATGTTTGTTAAGGAATCTTGGGTGTCTCAACTAGGATTCTCTTTCTTTCTATCAACAAGTCTTCCTGTTGAAGATGATATCTTCGGTCACCCAGTCGACTATATCCTAAACTACCAGTCAGTCAGTCGGCTGACATATTTCCTCTAACACTTTACACACACACACACACGCGCACATACACAAACGAGAAATAGAGCGATAAAGGATGCCAGAGAGGGGGTTCAGTGCAGACGTGGAAAAGGCGGGTTGTAAACCACTTCAAGTGCGAAATACTTCCGGCGGACCGTGTCAGACCTTTTCTCACTCACTCCGTCTCTCTCTCTTTCACGTTGTTCGTCTCGCTTGCACATTGCCAGCCGCTTTTGAGCATTGTCGTCGTTTGGCAAAATGTTTCGGGTGATTTTTCATTGTCCACCGCAAACACATCACAAAACAAAATGAAATCCGTGCTGACGCGTTCTACGGCTCGCTCTCGCTCTCTCTCCTTCTCTTTCTCTGTCTTTTTTGTGTGTGTGCGATGAGTGTTGTGGCCTCTGAGTGTGTGTGTGTGTGTGTGGTTGGGGGCTGCTCACAAATTATGTAGCCCATGAAATGTGAAAGTGCAAAATGGAGTTGAGTGCAAATCGATGGCTCTGCGCATTCATCACGCGCCTCTGCGGGCAAACAGCAATACGTATACGCACACACACACACACACACAGTCGCACAATTGCCAATGGATACACCTGCAGGCACACACTCACTCGCACACCACCAGCCAAACACTTCAACTTCCGTTGTAAATTTGTTGAAACAGCAATTTTTTTCCTAAACGTTTTACGTCCTCGTTGAAGCATTTTGTAATATACTTTCCATTTTTCAGTTGTTGTTGTTGTTGCTTTCGCGCTTATTGTTGTTGTTGCTTGACGCGCGCGTACGTCCATTCATTCTAGTCCTGCGTCCTGCGTGGTCCTTTCAAGTGACGTCGTTCGCCCCCACGCACCCACACACACACACACAGAGAGCGAAAATGAAAATTGCGCACAAAATGAATGCGTAAAACTGCTGGACCTGCTGCATGGCTAGCACACGCCCCCATCCCCGTTCCCGCCCCCTCTACAGCTGTCCCCGGCACTTGTTCGTGCCGCTGTTGTTGAGCCGCCCCCCCACAACCATTGAGAGACCCTCTCTGCGGTTTTACACAATACGCAATACAATTCATTATTAATTGTTGTTCTGGTTTACTTCTTTTTTTCGTCTCGCTCTCCCTTTCTCTCCCTCTCCCTCTCTCGCGCTTGTCGCCGTCGTCAACCCAGCGCGCTGGGGCCCCCATAAGAGGTATTAACCTTTAACATTGTGAACGCGCTCAAATTGGCGTCTGCTCTCGTTGAAGCCCCGCGGCACAGAGGGTAGCCTCGTTTTGTGCACGGGGCAAGGTTTGAGATTGAAATTTATTTGAAATTTTCTTATATATATTCTTGAGTAGGAAGAACAGGTTAATTTGCTTGGTAAGGTTTATGAAGAATTATATTTGAAATATTTTAAGTGAGGAAAAGAGAAGTTCTAAGCATGATCTGCTTGGTCTCTGCTCGCTCTATCTGTCTCTTTCTCTAATTAATATCTTAATGCTTCTTTGTGCAGTTGCTTTCTGTCTCCTTCTTTCATTAGCTTTCACTAGTCTTTCTGCTCTCTTACTCGTTGCTTTAAACACTTATCAATTTAAGTATATTGCTTTAATTATGCCAGGGTATTTCATTTGCCTTACTCTCTCTTCCCTTTGCTAACTCTTTTTCTCTCTCCAATTCTTGCTCTATTTTTTTCGCCACTCACTTGTCAATTATGCTCAATTTGTGTGTTTATTAAAGGGTATTCAATTTGCGGCAATCGAGTGTTGTCGATTTTCTTCTATGTCTTCTTTTTTTCGGAGGTTTTTTCTCTCTCTCTCTCTCGTAATGACGTGCAAATTAAAAATTCCTGCTTTTTTGTGAATGTGTGTCTGTCTGTGGGAGAGAAAGAGAGTGAGAGTGTGTGTGTGTGTGTGTGTGCGTGTGTGCGGTTTTGTTGTGTGTTACTCGCTAAACGGCAATAGAATTTTAAGCTGTTGGACAAAAATTTAATTGCAATATTTTCTTGTTTGCCAAAGGACTTTGAGCAGCTGCAGCTGGTAGCAACTCTGCTGTAGATAGTTGAAAATTGTCTGGTAAATCGAGGGGTGGAGGGAGTTGCAGGGAGGGATCGAAGGGAGTTGGCCAAGAAGTGGGCAGTCGAGGTTGGCAAGTGGACCCATTGTGTTTCACTGGCAGAGGCAGCAGGGGCTGTGCAGGACGCACACAGAAAAGTTGCAGAGTTTCGAGTGCGCCCCGAATGCCAATTAAAATTTTGAAGTGCCAATGTGAAGTGAAGTTTGCGAGGTTGCAGAGTGAGCGAGAGAGAGAGAGAGCAGGAGAGGGAGAGCGTGTGTTTTTTTGCCTGCTGCTGCTGCTGCTGCTGGCAAACATTGGCACTTAATTGCATTTTAAAAGAAATGCGCGAGCGGCTAATTTGGCCAAGTGAAAGTGGCATGAAAAATAAAAGCAGCAGACAGAGGGAGAGGGAGAGAGAGAGAGGAGTGAGAGGGAGAACTGCGAGCGAGTGGGGCTCAGGTGGCGGCGCAACTGCCGCTCATTGTAAGCGCTAATTGCTGCTTAAGGAGCACACGACGAGCGCAAATGTCCCTTGCCTGCAGGCTGCCTGCCCTCCCGCTCTCCCTCTCTCTCTCTCTCTCTCCGACTGCACTCTGCCTGGCAGTCGTTAAAAGCTCAACCGAAAATTGCCGCAATCGTCGCATAGGCCAAAAACCTAATGAACTTTGCATGTTAACCGACTGCAGCAACAACAACAACAATCGCGCAATGAGGGCAATAAAAACAATGGCTCTGGCACTGTGTGTATTGTGCCAGTGGCGTAGTCAGAGATTGCGCGCCGGGCTGGGGGGGGAGTCAACACGTAACTGGGCAAATTGCAAATTGCAGCAGGAGTCTCGCTCTCTCTCTCTCTCTCTCTCTCTCGCACGGCAAATTGTGATAAAGTCGGCGTAGTTAGCAGCGCTTTTGCATTTATCGAATTGCGAATTGCATTTGCGCAATTACAAAATAATTAAAAGATATGCCCACTGTAAGCATGTGCTATGTGGGAGGCTATGTGGGTAGCATTACGGGGTATTAGGGAGGAAGGGGGGTGGATTGAGTGCTTAAATGGCTTGCAGCAAATGAAAGAAGTTTTTCGTTTTTGATGATGTTGAGTGTTTAATGATGTGGCCAGAGTTGCCATACATAGCGAAGAACTGTTATAATGCACTGTGCAAGAACTGTTATACTGTGTATATACAAATTATACTGTATATAATATACAAATTCGTAAAGTCTTCGTAAACAGTTAGTTTTTATGTAGAACAGTTGTTATATGTAAAGTGTTATACGCTACAGTTAATACAGTAATATATGTTATATGTAGAAAAGTGTTATACTAAATTGATAGCCCAGGCTGTCAGTCAATAATGTCCTTCAATACATAACCTATGTATTTTAGTTATGGTTAGGTTTAAGTAAGCTTAAAACTGTTATACGCTGTTATACTGTATGCAGCATACCTCTATCGCTTAGAAATAGAAACTATATACTAAGAAGAAAGCACTGTTATAAAGTGTTATTAACTGTTATAAAGTGTTATAAAGTGTTATACAAAGCGTAAAGCAAAAGCAAAGCATTAATAGGAAACTACACTCCCAGCTAAGTAGAAGTGTCAACATGCACTCAACTATACCGCACAGTGTAATCACTCAAACACACACACACACACAGACACACACACACACAGAAGAGACACATGTTTGCCTTGTGTATTTGCTGGCTGTGAAAATCCTTTAACACGGCGTCAGCGTCGGCACCGACAACGGGCATCAAGTGAACTGTGAACTCTGAACTAGCCAAGCGAAAGTTTGTTTAATTTTTTGTTTGTGTCGAGTTAAGCTCGGACGAGCAGACAGACTGAGACAGAGACAGAGACAGGCATAGACTGAGCTGCTGTGCAAATGCCTACGGCTAGACGAGTCTCGTGCGGGGTGGATGCGGCGGTGGCAACTCTGTCTAGAGCGAACATGTACGGCGAAAACCGAAATAAATGCAAACAAATGTCGTTGTCATTTGGCCACGCCCCCCCCCCAGCCCTTCTCAGCCCCCCCTAACAGCTGCGTTGCCTGTCGCCCAAAAAAAAAAAAGCCATAGGAGCAAAGCTGCAAAAAAAAAAATCCCGCTGGCGCGCTGAAAATTTATGCGCTAAATAAATAAAGCCATGAACTCGACTCCTCGCTACACAAATGCTGTTTGTCTGGCGGGGCGGGGCGGGGCGGAAAGAGTTCGGGGGGGTTTTTTTTTTGGGTTTAAAATGCAACAACGAGCCGCAAAGCAAACAGCCGCAAAATAGTTGTGCGCGGGTTTTGCCGGCCCCCCTGCACGAACGCCTCTGCACCCCTCACGCCTTGGCTGGGGCAACCGCATCAACCGCTTCGAACAACATTTTATGTTGCAGCCTTTTAGGCGCAGCATTTTTTCTCTCTCTCTCTCTCTGAAACATGTTTGTCTTTTAATTTGTTGCTGTTGCTGAGGCTTTGCGCTGTTGTTATTGTTGTTGTTGTTGTTAGCAGCCTTGGCCAGCTGACCGCACAATTCAATGACAAAAATCTATGAGCTACATTTGCCGGCATCGCTCGAGCGCTTTTCCCTTCTTCTTTTCTCTCTCTCTCTCGCTCTCTCCTTTGCTTTCTTTTATGTTTGTTGTTTTACTATTTTTATTCTGCACTCTGTTTTGCTGACCAACTAATTGGCTTTAAAATCTAAACACACGCAGCTGTGCTGACATGGCACAGATTGCAGCTCATCGTGAATGTGGTGAGGAGGAGAAGGCGGAGAGGAATACAATATGAAAGCCTTCACCCACATTTATTGAGTGAACCGAGGCAGAGAGAGGGGAGGGGGTGGGGTCAATTCTGAGCTTGCTGCTTGTTTGAAATATTGAGAGCATTTTCAAATGAAAATCATTGCAATCAAACTGCGTCTTGAATTGCCAAAGCCATTGTGAAACTGCATTTTCCAATACTCAAGTGGTAATTCAGTTAGATAGTTGGAAAAAGGTATAAATTATTTGTCTTATATGTTATAAATAAAATGAAGAAATTAATTTGAAAAAAAAAAATATTGCATATTTTGTAAGGAAAGTACAAAAAGGGATCAATTGAGCCGAGAAAGAATAATGAAGAATAATATCAAATATTTTTTTTACAAAATTTATTCTATACAACATTTTATTTCTTTATTTGTTGAAACTCAACTAACATCAGTTAAAAAAAAAAAATATAATTTAAAGCTTTTTTTTTATTTATAAATTTTATTATATATATATATATATAATTTTATATATATATATATAATTTTATTTATTAAAAATAATAGCAATAATTGAAAGAAAAAATAATATTTTAGAGTATTTATTTTTTAATTTTTAACAAGTTATTTTTTATTATTATTTATTAATTTTTCAACTTCAAAGTAACAGAAAAATAATTTTAAAAAAATGTATACATATTTTATAGGCTTATAAAATAATAAGCAAAATTTATGTTTAAATAAAAAAATTTCTTTTTTAAAATTTCAATTTAAATTTAGCTCAGAATTTCAAAATTTTATAATAATTTTATTTTTAAATTTGAAAAAAGTATTCAATATTTCAAATTAAAATTTAAGTATTTAAATTATTTCTTTCCTCATGAAAGTGAAGATGAAGAACAGCATAAAAATCAATTTAATTTGCTTAATTAACACATACCTAGAACCTTAACCCAACTACAGAGAACTTTCCCTACTATGCAAGTTCCAAAGTATCTTCGAAAACCCAAGCTCCTTCTGTATCCAACTTAAGTTGTGTGTCATGAAATATTCCGCTAGTGCGTCCATTGTAGCCTATACTCGCTTTGTCTAGTCTAGAACTTTATTATAACAACCCTAAGTACATCTGATTATCTTTTCTCTGGTTGTTTTTTTTTTGTTCTCCCCCGTATTATTATTATGAAAATGCCGAAAGTTAAAGTTTGTGCTTGGGCAAAAGTTTTGGGCACGCTCAACTTGACCTCGTTAAGAGGAAATCAGCGCGTAGATTTATGTGTATTTTATACCTTCGGCCTTAAAGACTATGGACCCTAGTGAAAGTTGTAAAACTCTCAACACTCTCTCGCACACACACACAGGCTGAGTGAAACTTTCTTCTTTTTTTTTTGTGTGAGCCAAGCAAAAATGGCTAAAAAGGCCGCCAGCAGCTAAAAACTGCAACATGGCAAGGCACAGGAACTTGGCCAGGATGCTGCAAAAGGCAGATGGTTAGGGGAAGGGAGAGGGAGAGCGGAGTTCAGGTGCGCTGCACTCGACAAGTAGCTGCAAGTAAGGCTTTCCCAGCTGGAAAGTAAGGCTAGGCAAGGCAAGGAGAGCACATGAAATATGCATGCAGCGGGCAGGCAATTTGGTAGCGCCCTGTGCCGTCTCAAGTTGCAGCTTGGCTGCGCAGATTGATTTCAGCCTGCTTGCCACTGGGTGTGTTGCACTGCACTAAAGCACTGAAGTCGAGTTAGCACTGCTTTTGCTGCCACGCCCCCGCCCGCACCGCACTCTAGGCTTACCACACGGCGACACGGCCTTTTGCCACTTTTGGCATTTAAGCGCATTTGAGGCTAAAATGCCGAGCAGGCTGCGTTGCTGCGTCGCGACGCTAATTAAAAGTGCAACAAGAAGCAACAAAGGTCGCTGGGAGTAGGAAGCGAGAAAGGAGGCGGGCAAAGTAAGGGGTAAGGGGCGTGGCGCCATTAACACTGTGTGCGCTGGAGGTGCCTGCAAAACTTGGACAACTCGACTCGACTCGCGACTCTCTTTAGCTGCACGCTCTCCCCTCGCCCTCTCTCTCTCTTCCACTCTCCTCCCTGCTCACTCGTTTAGTTAACCGTTAATGGCATTTGCAACTGTTTTTATTGTGCGGCTGCTGCACAAAAATGTTGCATAATTATAAACGCTTCCGGTGCAAAACTTTTTGCACCCCCCTCCCCCGGGAAGAGTGAATTAGAGCAGCACCAGAGAGGGATGGGAGTTGGGGGGAGAGGGGAGAGGGAGCAGCTGGCGTGCTGCTGTTGCAACTTTGCCACTTGGCCAAAGAGTTGTTAACATGAATAGCTGAAAATATTTGCCAGCGTTGCCACAGCGACTTGAGATTAATAAGCCTGCACCCCGTTTTCTCCTCCCCCTTCAACCACCTACCGCCCTCTGCCGACTGTTTTGTGAAACTATGCCGCAAACAGTTATTTGCACAAATCAATGTGAAAAGTTTTCGAGCAAAACTTTAATTGCGCCTCGCGCTCGCCAAAGCGTAAGCGAAACAACAATGGGCCAAAAAATGCATTAAAATTCTTGTAATTTTCTATTCTCCCTCTCTTTTCCTCTCCCTCTCTCTCTCTCTCTCTTTCTGTGTCTCTTTCCCCCTACTTTGTTATTGTTATTTTTCGAGCCCGAAAAACTTGCGCAATCAAAAGTTCTGCCAACTGATTTGATGCTTATCAAATTGAAAAGTTTATTTAATTTCTTCTGTCTCTCTCTCTCACTTTTGCTCACTCTCTCCCTATCTCTATCTCTTTCTCTTCCTCTTTTGCTTTGCCTGTTTCATGCCTCATTTGCAGACGCATAAAACAGCGCAAAAATATCGCATCAAATATGCAAAGAACGCGACTGTCCTCGCATCGCATGTGAAGCAGCAGAAAGAGAGGGAGAGAGTGAAAGAGAGAGAGCGGCATGGAATGTAAATGAAAATGAAAATGAAGTTAATATTATTACTGTTTTTAGTTTTATGGCTAATCATAAAAATTATCACGCCCACCATGTCGCATAAAAGCGGCTACACCACACGCAAACAGGGGCGTAGTAGCAGGGGGAGGGGTCTATGAAGGGGGAAGGGGTGCGCTAACAGTTGGCATTGTAACGTCGCAAAAGTCGAAGCAGAGAATTGAGAGCTTTACTGTTTGCGTGTATTGCGTGGGCCAACGATGGGTTTTCTAGTCCAACAACTTGTCGTAAAAATGGTAGAAAGAACTCGCAGCTGGGTCGATAAGGTTGACGCTGCTGGACAAGCGAAAACGCTTGAAAGTTTTGGGGAAATTGCAGCGAAAAAGATTTCCAAAAAGGATAAAAAACAAATTTTTTTAATTTATTGCGAGAAATTCAAATTAAAATTTTTTAATTGCAGAAGAAAGCAAAATTAATTAGTGAAATATTTAGTTTTTTTTAATTTTTGCTTAAAATAAAAGCAATTTTTTTAAAAAAATTTAAATTAAAAAATTTGAGAATTACGGAAGAGAGTTAAATTAATTAGAGAAATATTTTTCAGCAATATTTTTAGCTAAAAAATATAGAATTAATTTTTAAAGAAATTTCTCTGCTGAAATATAAAAAATTCAGAAAATGAAAATAATTTTAAAAAAATTTTAACAGAAAGAAATGTTTGCTTAACAAAATTTTATATAATTTCTTATGCTGCGCAAAATTAAAAATAAAATTGATAAATTAAAAAAATAAAGCAAAATAAATGTCGAAACATTTTAACTTCCAAAAAAAATTTGGGATTAATTTTTAAAGTCAACAAAATAAAAATAAAAATATTCAAGTTCTCTCGCTCTCTCTCAAAACACTTGGCGATTTGCCAGCGAAAGTGTTTTGTAAACCACGCGACGTTTTCCGGTTTTGCTCTCGAAATTCAAAATTCAAAAAAAGTTTTTATATTGTTTTCGGTTGCGTTGGCGTTTTCCCAGTGTTTTCCGTTTGGGCTCTCTGGCGTGCGTTTAATATTTATGAGTGATTTATCACGATATAAAAATAATAATAAATGCGAGCAACAACAAAGGGCGGCACGCACAGGCAGAGCAGCGCAGAGCAGCGCGCGAGCGTAACAAGGATGAAAGGACTCGAGGACGACGACGACGACGGCGACGACGACGAGTCGAGGCAGGCCGTAACAAGGCGCACTCCTTGTCAACGCCTTTGTTGCTGCCGCGTAACAAGCACCGGCAAGGACAATGCAAACTCCCTTGCCCCAATCTTCTTGCCCCTTCCCCCCCCCTACCCCCCCTCAGGCTGTTGCTCGTACTTCGCCTTCGATTGTTTTCTTCGCGCAGCTCGTAAAAAATTTGTCAACAAAAACTTTTGCCACAAACTACAAAAGGCAAAGTGATGAAAGGAAGGGAGGGGGCAGTAAGTTGAGGGGGAAGTGACATAGATTCTCTGCAAGTTTACGACAGCATTTTTTTTCTGTGCCTTCGCCGCGTTGCTTTTAAGTGGCGCACGCTGCGTATACGCAATATGTTTGGAACTATTAATTACGCCTTGTTGATTCGAGTTAATAAATTCATTTTGCGTGTCTCTTTTTCGCTATATATTTTTTTCTCTTTGTTTTATGTGCTAATCAATGAAAAGTTGTTCGCGTTGTTTTCGCGCATTTTTCGATTGAAAATACATTTTTTTTTAGCTTTTTTTTGGAATATTATTTATGTGAGGAGTTACCGTTTGGGCCTTGGCCTGGCGCCAGAAATCTGTCAACGTTTGCCCAAGTGAATTATGCGCGACTCCATTTCTCGCTTTGTGTGTGTTTTTTTCACTACACTTTTTTACATTTCCATTTCATTTTGGTTTTTTCTTCTCTCTCTCTCTCTCTCTCACTCGCACAGGGGTCAACATGGGCTACATGGAGAACAATTATTCGAATTCAAACAATGGCGGCAGCGTCAATTCACAGGACTCGCTGTGGCAGGTGAAAATGTCCGCTGCGGCGGTGGGCAATCAGCAGACACTCGTCCAGGCGCCACACAATCAATATGTGGAACAGCAACCCACCTATGGCTATGATCCGCTCACACATGGCGGCTATGGTGCTGTCGATGATTATGCCCCATATCCACATTTGACAGCCACGCCCAGCCAGGTGGGCGATGAATATCATAATTTGCGCAACAGTCAGAATCCGTCCCGGCAGGACTACTGCAGTGATCCCTATGCCTCCGTGCAGAAGCCCAAAAAGCGTGTCGATCAGCATTTAGGTGAGTACTTAGAAGAGATCTTAAATAAATATTTATTTATAGTGGGTTATATATATATATAGTGGGTTATCATGTGTGGAAATAGGGGGAAAAAGTATTAAAGAGGGCTCAAATATTTTTACTAAATTTTTTTGCAAAGGTTTTAAGGATGAAGAATGATGATTAAAGTTGAAAAAATTATCAGGAAAATTACCTAACAAATTTAGAGTAAATAATGAATCTTTCTACTATGAAATAGTGGTTAAATAGGGGGAAAATGTGTAAAAGAGAAGCAAAGAACTATCATTACATTTTTTGCAAAGGTTTTAAAGATGAAGAAAAAAATTTAAACTTGAAAGAGATGTCAGGGAAATTATAATATAAATATATATTTCTAATATATTGCACAGAATCTTTCTACTGAAGTAGATCCAAAACCGTATAAGGCTAAAATACTGGTTAAATAGTTGGAAAAGTGTAAAAGAGAAGCAAATTTATTTTTATTAAATTTTTTGCATAGTTTTTAAAGTTGCAAAATGATGATAAAAGTTGCTAGAGATGTCAGGAAAATTCCAAAAAAAAACCTAGGCAAGAATCTTTTAGCTGAACTTAAGAGATCACAAAAAGAAGAAGTAGGCGAAGAAGAAGAAGGAAGAGCGTAAGAGTTGCAGCACTTAAACCCTTCGAACCCTACTCAACTGCCTCACTAAACTAGTTGAACCAACGAGATAAACAAAGTGATATCAACATCATATCAAATTGCTAGCTTGTCTTTAGTATAAGCTTTATAAGCAAGAACAGAAACTTTGTGCGCCAGTCAAACCTATGTGGACCAATATAAAGAGTTATTTCAAGCTGAGCAAAGCTTGAGGAAACCGAACAAATCTGACAACTTTCAACGCGCCCAGCGAATGCGCTAGTTGTGACACATTAAGGCAAGGCGTAGGCGTTGGATAGGTCTGGGCCAGGGCTACAGTTGACTGAAAAGGGTGTAGAGAGGGAGAGAGAGAGGAGGAAGAAAGAGAGCGAGAGCAGGCAATAGAGCAGCCTAGCAGCACAAGCAGGCTGACTAAGAAGTCGACCCTTAGTTCGTGGAGGCGCTGTCAAACTTGGCAACTGTTTTGTGGACGGCTGTGTAACCCTACACGTTGTTGTTGTTGTTGTTGTTGTTGTAGATGTTGTTATTGCTGTTGTTGTTATTGTTGTTGTTGTGTTGGCACTTGGACTTTTGGTTATGACAAGTTAAGCACTTTGGATATCGCTGACGTCGACCCATGCTAATTATGTGCGGGGCAACATGTGTATGGCTCACTTGCTCTGCCTCTCTCTCTCTCTCTCTCTCTCTCTCTCTTTCCTGCCCTTTCTGTTTACTGCAGCCTTTTACTGCGGGGCGCTTGCAAAATGAAAACATCCCAAACATGTCACAAGTGTTTGCCAGCTTCTTTTTTCCACTGACGGCCTTGGCTTAAAGTCTTTGCACAAACTTTTTGCTTAAAGTTTTTTGGCAAGGCAAAGCAGCAGCAGCAACAACAACAACAACAGCAACAACATTGGCAGCAGCAGCAGCAATAACAAATTGGAAGCGCCTTTGGCATCTTTTGCTTTGGCATCCTTGTGTTATTTTCTGTCTGTCTGCCAGTCCCTTTCTATGTGTGCGTGTGTGCTGCGTGTGTGTGTGTGTGTGCGTACCGCGTGTGCGTGTGTATTTTTTTGTTGTAATGCCAATAACACCGCAAGTGTTTTAAAATATTAAATAATAAAAAACGAAGCGAGAAACCGAAATGCTCGAGCTAAAAAAACAAGCAGCAACTGCTGCTGTGAACTAAGCGCAGATACCCTGTAAAGTGGGGGAAAAAAGCTAAGGAATGCACAGAAAAATATAATAAAAAGAGAGCAGAGAAAGAAGGCAGACAGAGAGAGAGACAGTACGAAGAAACTGCGTTGCCTTTCAAATTACTTGAGTGAAATTTCAAATATGCCAAAAAGTATGCTACATTTTTTTGCACGTACTTTCGTACTTGCCCATGCAGCGCATCTACCCCAAACAACTAAGCTACATGCACACAGGGTATGCGCCACACAACGAGCAACGAAGTGAAGCTGACTGCAATCAGGCGGCCACAGGGCGTATGCGTGATGATGTTGCCTGCCCTCGCTGCCTTTCGCCCTGTCTCTCTCTCTCTCTGCCGCTGTTCTTGTTGGTCTTGCTTACAACTATGCGGCTTATGCGAGTGTCTGTGCGTGCCTCTGTCTGTGTGTGTGCGTGTGTGTGTGTAAGCCGCGTGTGTGCCGTATTTGTGTTATCTTTACGGTTTATGAGCGAGCGCGCCCGAAAAAAAAAATACAAAAAAAATAAAAATAAAAATAAAAGACAAAAGCAACAACAACAAAATTTGGTATATATTTTTTTCGTTTTTATTGTTGTTGTTGTTGTTGTTGTTTTATGTTGCGGGTTTTTATTGCCCCGGCGACGTTGCGGCAGGACGAAACACACGACTCAGAACAGGATGTGGTCTGCTGCGCGCTGTTGTTGTTGTTCTTGTTGTTGTTGTTGCACTGGCGTCCATGCTTAAAATATTGTTATTTGTGATGCGTGTGCGTGTGTGTTTGTTGTGTCTGCTGTGTGTGTGTGTGTGCGTGTGTGTGTGTGTCTAAAATGCACAAGCGCAACACAAATACAAGAACAACTCTGCGGCTTCGCTGCCCGCAAGCATAACAAAAACACTAGTCACCTACCCCTTCCTCCCTCTCTCTCTCGCTTTCCCCTTCCCCTTCTCTCCGTATTCTGCCCCGCTCAACCTATTTGCATTTGGTCAGCGCCCACGCTGTGGTTAAACGCAGAAATTTTTGCATTTATGGCGCCAAACTAAGAAATGAACAAAACTCAACAACAACGCGAACAGCAACAACAACAACAACAACTTGAATATGCCAAACTGCCATAGAAGCCCAGCTTACCCCAGCTGCCTGTTTGTGACATCAACGCATACACACACACACACACACACACACATAAGCCCCCACATGCATGTCAATAAAATGCAGCCAACAGCAACAACAACAAGCAAAAACTGAAACTGTGCGTGAAGCAGGCAGCGGGAGTAAGGGAGGGAGGAAGTAGAGAGGAGAGTAGAGAGAGGAGAGCAGAAAGAGGAGAGTAGAGAGAAGAGAGTAACACAGCTGCAACAAGAAGAAGTTGTATGGCAGCCAAGGGAGAGAAAGAGAGGCAGTGAGAGAGAAGGGGAGTGCAAAAATGAAGTGTAGTGCGAAGAGTATTGAATGCTATGAAAATTTGCCAACAATTTTAATTTGTAAATTGAAAAATTCTTTAAAATAATAGAAATGAAATACTACAAATTTTTAGAAAAATTTTGAATATATTATATTATGTTTTGAATATTAAATTTAAAAAAAATATTAAAATAATGTATATAAAAAAATTCATAAACAAATATAGTACTTAAAAAAAAAATTCGTTGCTTCATACCAAAAGTTTAAAAAAAAAAGTAAATTTTAAAAAATAAAAAAAAAATTCGAAAAGTAATTTTAATATATTTTTTAAAGTGCTCTAAACACATGTATATAATAATAATAATAATTATATACTATATAATTGCATATTATATTTTAAACATACTGTAATTATATACTATATAATTGTTATACACCACATAATTTTTATTTTTAATTTTTGAAAATTCTTTTGCTGCATAAACTTTTACTCTTAAATGAAGAAAACAATTTTTAAAAAATTCCCTAAGCTTAAAAAAAAAAATACCCTACAAAATTCCAAGTGAAAAGCTAGAAAAATCTTTGCGACTGCCAATAGAATTATGAACTCAGCCAGTAGAGAAATTCCAAGCTTTGCTAGTCTTCAATCTACACCCTACTCCCAGCCCCTAATCCCTCTACCCTCTCTCTCCTGCTCTCTCTCACTCTCGACAAGCAAAAACTACTGAAACTGGCTAACATGCATGCTGGAATTATTGTAGAGTGCATATGGGATAGAGCGAGGTGCGGATTGAGAAATGGCATAACCAAGGGATCGAGTGGGGGGAGGGGGAAGTGGAAGGAGGAGCGTGCAGAGCGAAAGCCGAAGCCATTGACAGTGCAGTACAATATGCAAATACGTCTTCATTACATTGATGTGTCAGCTTATGTGCAGCTGTGTGTGAGAGGGGGTGACAGGGGGAGGGAGAGAGATGGAATATATGTGTGTGTGTGTGTGGCAACATGTTTAAAAGCTTTTACACTTGCCAACTGAAGCTGCAGCTGAGCTGACTTTTGTGTGCAACAGCAGAGGCAGCGGCAGCGGGGGTAAGTGGTTTAACGCAGTAGCGGAGGTAGAGGGGGGGTAGCAGAGGGTTTAGCCGGAAGGAAGTCTGCGGCGGGCAAAAGGCGCAAAAGCTGCGTAAGCAAAAAAAAATTTTCGGTATTTTTCTCGCATTTTTTTTTTCTTTTTTTGCAACATGCAAAAAGCGAACTCAAAGGGGTAGCTAGCGAAGGGGTAGGAGGGAGAGGAGCGCAGCGCAGCAACGAGTGTAAAGTTGGTTAAGGCAAGGGAAAGAATGGGGGGAAGTAGGGCCGGGGTAACTGTTTGACTGATTGATTATGCAGACTTTTGTGTCAGTTGCCGGCGCATTTTCGCACATGAAGCTTAATTCATCATTAAACCAACAGAGCAAGAGAGAAAAATGGAAAGCGAAAGACAAAAGGCCAAGCAAGAAGCAGAGCAGAAGCAAAATGACACACACAGAGAAAAGAGGAAAAATTTTAAATGAAAATGAATGCTAAAGAGTTGCTTAAAGAGAAACGAAACGAAGCGATTTAAAGTTTTGACTTGAAAGAGAAAGTTGAGGCAAAAAGAAAGGCTAAAGATTTGGGTAGAATATTGTGATGATATATGCATTTATATGGATATGCATTAAAGCTTGCTTTGCTGCAGCAGTCTTCCGTATATAATCGATATATAAATCACAGAAATAACTATCGAATATCGTTGCAAAAAATTTTCTTATCGTTTTTTCTTTAACTTGAAGAAGGGAAGAAACAAAGGGAAATTGAATAGATATAAATAGAATATTGCAAGATATTTAGACATAAAGTGTTGTAAAATTATGCGAAACTAATCGATAGTAAAGCAGAGTTCACTATCGATAATCTCTCCTCTCTCTCTCCCTCTCTCTCTTTGTTATCGCTTGCCCAATAAGTTTTATTGCAATGATATAAATTCTAGCTTGCATTTCCTCATGAAAACCTACGTTAAAATCAACCGTAAAATACCATAAAAAAAAACTTTTTGCACTCAAGAACTGCTACTTTATTGCACTGCGCCTATAATTCACAACTAGTTCAAGCCATCAAGTAGTTAGAACTATCAAAGCGCTCAACTGTTTCGCGCAAAGAGGGGCGGGGCATAAATCACAGCGCACAATTATTTCAATCAGCTGGCAAGTAAGTCTCTCCATTTCTCTCTCTCTCTCCTTTCCACTCCTTACTGCATTCTGCTGTGCGTTGTGCAACACTTGCCGCACAAATCGAGGCCATAAACGGCTGCTGCAATAGGTGCGCCAATAAATGCGCCCTGAAATGACGCACAACTTATTCAAAGTGCCATAAAAAAAGAAGGTACTACAAGCAGCGAAGAAGTAGAAGAAAGGGGGGAGTAGGGGGCGTGGCAAAAAAAAGGCCTCTCACTTAGCACGGATAACGGCGTCAAGTCGCATAAATCATGAGCAAACGAAACGAGCGCTAGAGAGAGAGAGGAAGAGAAAGAGAACTTTGAATCCAGCTGCAGCTACGCCTGTGACTCTAAACACACACTAAGTGGATTTGCGAAGTAGCTAGAGAAGTGTGTGGAGAAGAGAAGGAGAGGGAGAGATAGGGAGGAAGGTTAAGGCAAGCATGATAAGCAACTGTTACGTGTGGAAGGCGTGTGTGTGTGTGTGCGGCAGAGAGTGTATAAATTCTGCTGCAATGATTTGTTTACTTTCGACATTTTTAGAGGGATTTGCTAAGAAGCAAGAGAGAGAGAGAGAGAGGGAAGAATGAGAAGAGAAAGAGAGGCAGAGAAAGCGAGTGTGTGTTTTCAGGAGCAACAAATTTGAATAGAAAAGGGCAGCTAGAAAAGAGAACAGCTGGGCTGTGTGTGCCTAGAGATACCCTGTAATAGTTGGCAGCCTATGCCTGCCTGAGTCACGGCCATAGCTGAGCAACCCTAACCCCTTACAGGGTATGCAGGCTAGACGAATACTGCCACAGTCACACAGTGCGTATGCTTAACGCAAAAACGATTAAGTTGTTTGCGATTGAAAAGCAGCACAACTAAAGTGAGCAGCAAGCGGCAACAACAGCAAAAAGGAGCAGACGGGCAAGGGGCGCAGGCGTGCAGTGGGCGTGGCATGCATTAAGTTATGCGCATAATACGCACAGCTCACGTATTGGCCATAAAATACGCTGGCCAAGCAGCGTGAACAAGGCAAAAAAAGAAAAGAAAAAAAGTAAAAGAAATCCTAAAGAGTTGTGAAATCCAAAGAAAATAGTTAAAAAAAAAAGCGAAAGGCAAAAGCAAAGAAAAAAAAAGAGAAACAGGAGCAAAAACAACATTGAAAAGAGGATTCGCTTATGCCTTTTGCCTGGCCCCGGTCCCGGTCCCGGCCTGAGCTCGGCCTGGGCTGGCTTGGCTTTTTGCCGTTGGTTTTTTATATCCTTTGCTGCTGCTGCTGCTGCTGCTTTTTTTTTGGGTCAAGTTTATGCAGATGCCGAAAGCCGCTGGAGAAAGGCGAGAGAAAGGGGTAGAGAGAGAGAGGGAAAATGGGCGACAAACGCGCTTAGAAATTTTCGCACGAAGTGGGAGAAGTGGCACAGCAGGAGGCAGCGGTGGCGATGGAGGGGGAAAAGCATGTTAAAGAGCAGTTGTTAAAAAGGATTTACCGTTTTATATATGTGTATGCGCCATGTGAGTGCATAGATATGCCCTACTAAGGGGAAGGCAGTGGGGGGGGGGACAGACACACACTTTGGTATGCGGCCAAAGCAAAGCTTAGGTAGAGCGAAAGAGAAAGCAAAATGAAAAGAAAGAGATGAAGCCACATTTCGATGCGGCGATTTCGATTTTGAAATTCAAATTCCAATAAATTTTCCAACGATTTGGCACACAATGCTAGAAAGAGAGAGAGGAGGCAGGGAGCGAGAGAGAGAGAGGGGAAAGAGACAATAAGAGACACAAATGCTTTTTGGGTTTGAATGTTGCGAGGGCATTTGCATAGCACAGGCAAATGGAATGCAGAGTGGAAGGTAGAAAGACTGCGAGCAAGGGGGAGAAAGAGGAGAGAGGAGAAAGGAGAGGGTAGGTAGAGGGGGAGGGGTAGAAAGGACAGCGCCAAGGTGGAGCTGCTTAAATGTATGCAACAATTTGTTGACAAAGATGTTCGCCAAAGCGTGTGTGCAGTGTCTGCGTGAGAATGTGTGAGAGCATGCCTCTGTCTGTGTGTGTGTGTGTGTGTGTGTGTGCTTGTGTTTGTGTGTGTGCGTGCTTGCCAGCGAGTGTCCTGTGATTCAAAATTAATGCGCTGTTTACACATTTGCAAGAGGGAGAAAGAGAGAGAAAGCGAGAGACAGCGACAGAGCGAGCACAATAAATTTCATTTCGAGCTGTTGACATTCAATTCCAGGCCACGCCCCCCACACTTGCCGCCTCCTGGCGTGCACTCCAATTGCAGCTAGTAGCAACTTCAATTGCAACTTTGCAACTGCTGCGCGAATTGTAATTAATTTTTTAACAGTCGCCTGCCTCGTTAGCAGCCAGCCGCGCAGTCAACTGGCAAATTAAAAGAATTGTCCCTCGGCCTCTGTCCGTTGTCCGCTGTCCGCTGTCCGTTGTCCGCGGGCCTAGTCAAACCAACAAACGGGGAGGCCAGGGCTGGGCAACAACAACAACAAATTGAAAGGCAGCCAACTGACAATTTTAAGCTGCAATTTAAAATGGCAAAAGCGAAAGCTGCTTATGCAAAGCCCTGCCAGATCACTGGACCAACTTCCCCCTACCCCCTGCCCGCTCCCTTCATCTTCTTTTACTCTATCTCGCTGTAAAAATATACCCTTTTTAAAGTGCAACGAAAGGATTAGCAGTTATGCTCGACTTGCGAGACTTATCTCATCAATTATGCTCAGCTAAAGTGAAGAAAGAGGGAGAGAGAGAAGAGATGTGCATTACAAAAGGTCTTGATATTATAAGGAACAAGAATGTATAGCTTTAATAAGGCAAGCAATACTGCCCTGCGTATTCCGCTTCAACTCTCTCTCCCTCGCTGTCTCTTTTTTGAACAAGGAACTCCTCTTTTTCTCTGCGTATTCCTCTCCGTCTCTCTTAGTCTTTAGCATATTAAGTATACGCCGCATGGCTTGACTCATTGTGTGCCAATGATGCGTATGATCTCATTGAAGTATATCGTTTGCTACTTTCTTTAGTTATCAACTCTTCCCATAGACTAAGTAGGAAAAAAAAAAAGAAAAAACCCTTTGCTAACTATTTTCTGGCTACTCTACTTTCTTCTCTTTCATTTTCGTCTCATTAACTAACAAAATTAATAAAAACGCTAACAAACCATGGCTTGATATCGCACAAAACAGCGGACATCATTCAGGATGTTACGCTCTAACGGAGCGCGCAGGCTGAAGTAAGTGTGTGCACCAGGACAATGGAGCAAGTTGTGTTCTGCATTTCAGTTTCGAGTTGAAATCGTTTTTAGCCTTAGTTTTTTTTTTTTTTCGTCTTTCATTTTGCGCCTAACCCAAGTTGACCTTCAACCAAGTCACACCTCCCTTAAATTTGCCTACACATTGTTTGATTTTTGGAAAAGCCGAAAACAGTTTTTGATTAGCCAAATTTGTTGGTCTATTTTTTTTTTTTTTTTTTTTTGTTGCTACTTTCTTTGTTTTTTGTGCTACTCTTAACCAAAATTTTGTTTTTAATTGTTTGCGCATGAGTCGCAAGTTTTTCGAAAACTAATTTAAACAATTTTCCCTTTCTTTTTGGTTTTTGTGCAATTTGCAGATTCACCATATCACGACGTAAGCGGCCTGCCGAACCCCTACAACATGGAGCACATGGAACAGGATGAGGTGTTGCCGCCACAGCAGCACATGTCCCTCAGCTACGATGACAGTTTCGAGGGCGAGTACTCAACAACGCCGAATGCCCGAAATCGTCGTGTCATACGCGAAATTATTGTCTAACTTGGGAGAGGAAGAGGAGGAGGAGAAGAAGGAGGCAAAAAGAAATGAGAAAAGTTCGTAAGAAAGAAAAAAAGGAACAGGCACTCCAGCGACTCTCACTCTCACACATAACACACAACACACTCCACACTCATACCCATTCACACACACAAACACACACACACACACTCGACTCGCTCATCTTGAAAGCAAAAAAAAAAAAAAAAGAATATATCTCAATCTCAATTCTAACTTGATTCTCTCTTGCTCAACATGAGAAGTGGCCATTTTTAAATATTTTTTTTTTTTTTTGAATAATTTTTTGTTGTTATAAGTGGTATGATATCGATAAACGATAAACGATAACGATAACGCTAATTTAGTTGAGGGTACGTGTGTTGAGTTTTATTGGCAACGAAAACGATATGATATGATATATGATATGAAATGATATATGATACTTAAGCATCGAGTTCTCATTATCCACCCAGCTCTAGTTAAGGCCGTGGCAGCACTTTGTTGACACACACCCAAACACACACACACACACAGACATACAGTCCCCACACTCACACACACACACATGCACTAAATGTTTAATACGAGCTACTTACATATATATATACATACTATATAGGGCAATTAGATACAGATAATACTAGTATCTATGCTATGAGGTCCCAGTCGAGAAGAACAAACGAAAACGCGTTACTTTTAAGGCATCAAATGTTGAAATGAGCAAAATTTCAAAAAAGTAAAAAAAAAAAACAATGCAAAATAATCTATTAATATACATATACATAAACACATACATATACATAAATATATAGTATATAGCTTATATAGTATATACGGATACTTGTCTGGTATATGTGTATGTATATCCCACACGTGTTTTTTTTTTGCAAACCGTTCACCTAGCCAATAAGTACGTAAGCGTTAAGTATTGTGGCCACATTGAAAAAAAACAAAACAAAAATTCGATAACGATAGCGATAGCGATAACTTTGTCCTGAAGCGCGCGCTCGCGAAAGTAGGCAACGAATTTCGCACTCGCTGCTCTGGCGTTGCCTACGTTTGCGGCTTGTTTTAGTAAATTGATCAAGCGAATATTTATAATAAAAATAACAGTACGACCTGCCACAAAAACAGAGATAAATAAAAGAACAAAAAAGAAAAAACTAACTTAATTTACATTACAAATAATCTTAAAAAAATTTTTTTTTAAATCCGAAAAAATAATAAAAAAAAATGAATAAAATAAGAATTGCTTTAAGTAAGTTATAAAATAAAATAACGCAAACAACTTTACAAAAATTATTGAAAATAATTCAAAAAACGATATACCACTAAGAGGAAAATTAGAAAAACACACACACACACACGAATAAAACTTAAACTGTGCAGCTTAAAAACTTTAAAATTGATTTCAAAAATTACGAAAAAATTGAAAATTAAAAACTTTATTGAATTTTTGTTTCTGTGAGATTTTCTGTTAAAATTTCAAATTCATTTTGATGTAACTAAAAAAAAAAGCAATTTACCAGCATAAGTTATTTTTATACGCATATATATTTTTTTTTAAATAATACATAGTGTTTAATGTTTAATTTGTATGTCTTGTTTATTAACCGCGTGTTGTTCACACTTTTGTTCCCATTTTGTGTGTTTTATCTTGCAACTTTTTGACGATGGCACAGAGAGACGAAGTAATGGAATTTTTTTTTAGCTAAGATTTAATTGTAAATACATGTGTAATTTGTATATATTTACTTGACATACAAAGTAAATAAGAACAGCGTGTGGAAACTTGAAAAAAAAAATAAACAAAAAAAAAAAAAAAAAGAAAAGCAAAAAATCGAAAGAAAAACTTAATAAAATCTATATAAATATAAATTGTAGTTAATTTTAAACAATTTCAAAATGAATTTAACTAGTAAGCTAACTCGAATTAAGCAAACCATGTTTAAAAGCAAATGCCACACACACACACACACCTACACACACAAAACAACAAAAGAAACCGACAACAAATAAAGTATAATATTCAATAAAAAAAAGAAAGAAGAAATCAAAATCAAAATTGCATCACAAGTGTGGAAAATCTTGTTCAAGCGTAACAGCAAAGTGTGAAATTGCATCAAGAATCTTTATTACATAGATTTAACAATAAACATACCATATACACACACACACACACACACACACGCATACACCTAAATCTACTTATTATTTGTAAATAAGTAAAGCATAAATTTTAATTTCCAAAACGAAACAAAAATCCATTAAAAATATATTTCCCAAAAAAAAAAAAAAAAAAAAAAAATTTGCTGCATTCTTTTTATTTCACAAAAACTTTTACAGCAAAGAGTAAAAAGCAAACTGCACTACAGAAAGTTGAAACCAAAGGGGGCGGCCGGGAAGGGAAGGGAAGCGGGAGGAAGTCTGCATTTATTGTAAACTATTTTGTATTCAGTTGTGATTTTCAATTAAACATGTTTGCCTCAGTTCAGTTCGGTTCTCGGAAATTAGCTAAAATATTTGCACACATATGATATGCAGAGCATGCTAATATGCGGGGCACGGAGCTTTTGCTATGCGGTTGGTTACGCTGTAAGGGGGCGTGGCAAAAAAAATATGTAAATTCACTTTTCCAGTGCGAACTTTAGTTTAAGTTGGTAAAGAGCGAACATGTTCTATTCTGTATGTTCACTTCAAGCTGGCAGAGCATGCTCAATTCGTATAGTTTAAGAAATAAATATATATAATACATACAAGTATAAACCTACACTTGTTTCTTCTTGTTTAACAATTGTTTTGCCGCAAAACTCAAGAAGAATTTAAATGAAATGCCAGGCCTATTGTTGCTCTTTAGCAAAAGTAGGGCATGTGCACACATTAATAAAGCCAGCCGAGCTGGCTGCAAGTGCCGCTTGCATAATATGCCAAGTTCAATTTGATTGGCACAAAATTTATAGCATGCAATTTGACACGGAGTTGCAAGCCGAAGCCGAACGAAGCAGGCAGTTTGGGGAGTCGACGTCGGCGCCAGTGCAACTCTGGCAGCGGCTGGCAACTCTGGCGCCGGAAGTAACACGACACTTGACATTTTAATTTAATGCCGTGCGCAGCCGTCGCCGACATAAGAAGCCCAGGCTGACAGCCCAGCGAGGGCAAATGGAGAAAAGAGAAGAGAAGAGGAAGAAGTAGATAAGGCAGAGTGTGGCAGCAGGTGCTGGACAAGTGTCCTTCTTAGCGTTTGATTTTCGATGCAAATCGATTATTGAAATTACACATTAAGCAGGCACTTCTTAAGTGTGAGTGTAGTGAGTGCGACATACTTGTATACCCAGAAAATTAATTACACATTCTGTTTCAAGACTCCAGACTCAGCCTCAGCCTTAGCATGCGCTGCGATGAGAAATTGTCGTGTCAAAATATGTGTATGAAGCAGGTATTTCATTAGTGCAAGATACCCCAATTAAGATTTCTCTTTTGGCCTCGGCTTAAGCACACACACACACACACACACACACACGCACACATCAACATAATTACAATATGTGAAAACTGAAGCTGAAACTGAGGCAGCATCGGCTGCAACTGCAACGTATTGTTTATTTATTGTCAATGAACAAACCGAAGAGACAAGCGACAACGTCACTTAATCAACATGGCTTTGCTTCAACGGAAAATCCATGAAACGTTCATCTGCAGTAATAGATTGCCATGCTGATGTCCAGCTTTATTATTAATATATAACTAATTTTGTAGCTCACATCAGTTTGCATGAATGCGACAGGCCAAAAGGGCAGAGCCCTTTGTGTAACATGTTTCATATTTATTGAAGGCAATACAAATTGAAGATGGGAATTGATAAGAATATTGTCTGCTCTGAAGCTGATATTATTAGCTGGAAATTGTTTAAATATTAAATTGATTCATAGTCGAAATGAATGGAAATATATTTTGTATATATTGAAAGTATACAAAATAAAGAGCTTGCTATATAACCTCATAAGTTGCATAAAACAATTATATTTTCTATTTTTAATCAAAATTATTCTTAAGTATTTCGCATATTTAAAAAAATTCGCATTTCAAAAAGTGTTGCATACTTATTTGGAGCTAAATAGAACAATTTTAAATTCGAGTTTTCTAAGTAATTATGAATGCATTTAATACAAATTTAAGCATCTTTAGTCGCATAAAGAGTCCACTTTCGCTTACCAATAAACGCTTTTAAATTTTTTATTATTTTTCCAAGCACTCGAAGCTTCGCATCTAGGTAAATGCAATAAGTACTCGAACTATTTGCAAATCGATGCAAACGATACGTAATGGAAATCTTTTTGCCAATCCATTCACATATTAAACAGCAATTTTAAAAAGGCATTTGCAATGCGCAAAATGAAATTCTGTAAGGTTTTTAAAGAGTTTTTAATTAATTTTCGGTATTTTCAGCATAAATTGAAATGAATAGCAATAGGTTTACCCGCCTGTGTGTGTGTGCGTGTTTGTAGGCTCAGCTCAACGAATGAATTTCAATTGAAAACTTTTCGCATTTGCTATGCATTTTGCACGTGTCCTTCGACGCATTGAAATTTAAAACTGATTTCGCTGAAAATCTAGTGAAATTCAACTGCCGTACACACACGCACACACACGTAGTGAGTGAACCTCGAAATTCGGACAAATTCAAAAAGAGTTGTCAAATAGTCAAATGAAATACGAGCTGCAAGTTCAGGCGACAAGCAGATGCTGCCTACGTTAAATCTGTCCCTCTCTCTCTCGCTCTGTCACAAATCTAGGCCAGTGGCTCTATACATATATTCTATATGTTTTATGTGTGTGTGTGTGTGTTTATAACCAACTCGAATTACTGCACAAATCTCACGTATACTAGCTGACCCCGCTGACCCCCGGCAACCCGAGCTACGCTCATTCATTCATACATATGTCGGCGCAGGACCGAAGCGAAACAAAAGCGGCATATGCAATTCATTTACTGCCATTCACTAGACACAGCAGCCACGCCCAACACTTCACCGGGGGCGCCAGAGGATGGCCGGGGGGCGTGGCTACGTCAATTAAAGCGCTGCCGGTGGCGCCTAATTGGATTTATGCCACATTTATGCGTAGGTGCAAATTCGTGGAATTGCGGCAAGGCAAGGTGAGTCGAGGCGAGTCGAGTCGAGGCGCGTGCTAAAAATCACCAGCATAATGAGCGTCAGCTGGAAACGGGAGCATAGGCGGCGAGTGAGGGGGGGGCGTGGGGGTAGGTTAGGCAAACCACAAGCTCTATGCGAGCAACGACTCGACTCGACCCCGAGTGGAACAATTGCAAGTTGTTGCCGTTGTTGCCGTACACAACTTTCGAGGACTTTAAATGAAATTACGCGAAAACTTTCGGACTCAACTTTGTGAAGAGATCAGCCGCGGGGGCGGAGGGGGTGGAGTGGCTGGGCTTCGGTAGTGGATGCTGCGCGCTTTCGACAGGCAAGTGGCATTTCTATTGCGGTTGCGGCACGCACACACACAGAGAGAACATAATGAGTTTCATAAATTAACACAAATTAAAGATACGAGCAAGTAATTTACCTATGTCTGTAGTGGTGCCTGCCACCCACACACACACACACCCACACAGACACAGACAGCAGGCACTGTGCGGTCATTGGTTTGTAATTAATGCGACCAGCCTGGGCTGACCCAAAGGTAGCCGCCATTGCGCCTTGACGCGCCTGCGGTCAACTCAGTAATACAAATACCTGACTCAGTCTGTGACTGCTCACAGTCACAGTGACTGGCACTGCGACTGCGACTTGGCTTGCGGTCGCGGTTGAGGTTGCTCTGGCGCTGGCGCTGCCGCTGGCGCTCGAGCTGGCGCTGAGTGCTTTTGTGTTTAATTTTATTAATTATCTGTGTAATCTTTGAAGTTGCCTTGTCTGCCCAGCTGCCAATATGTCTGCCTAGCTGACTGTGTATGTGTGTGTGTGTGTGTCGAGTGTGTGTGTGTGTGTGCCACTACGACTGCGGCACATTCATTAATCGCATCAAGCGGAACGTGCCTCTGTCGTTGTCGGCGAAAGTTGCAGAAACTTCGCCATGCGCCTGCGGGCAGCATTTGGGATAATGGAATGGAGTACCGTTAGAATCGTAAGTTGATCATCAATTAGCATGGAATCAGATAGCAAAGACAGATTAAGGAATGAGCAGTGCGAAAGACAGAGAGGCATAGCAAATGAAACAAGTTTGAAACTTCTAACCTCCGCTTGCCATGCGTCATAAATTTGTTGGAAAATCAAGTGCCTTCCATGCAACCATGTTGTTTATGTCTTGATACACTAAAAAAAACTGCAAACTATACTTTTTAAAAATATTAAAATTTTTAAAATAATTGCAAAAATTAATCCATAATTTTCAGAAAACTTTACTTTCTACTTTTTCAGTTGTCTCATTTCACTTTTAATCGATTGTAAGATGCATATAAAATATAGTTATTAAAATTAAAAAAATATATATATATGAATACAAATATAAACTAAAATTCGAGTGGTCTGTTGGCAAAAGGAGGCGTGGCCCAATTTTTAAAAAAAACTTTAAGAGCTTAGAACTTACACTCTACAGCTTTTAGAGTTTCTGAGAAGTAAGCGTTTATACAGATGAACAAACAGACTTAAAGACATAGTAGCTATATCGAATTACTTATTATATATATATATATATATATTTTAGGGCGTTACAGATGCCTCCTTTCCTAGGATCTCAAATGTTTCTTTAAAGTTTTCTGAATCATTTGTTTCCTTCCCAACTGCAAGCTGAAGGAAATTCCCCAGCTTGCTTATCTTTATTTTAGCAACATAGCCAATCGCAATAGTAATATAATATAATACAATCAACATATGGCAAAACCTTCTCCAACAAGTCGCATATGGCTTTTTAGCCAGTTCCAATCTCTGTTTACCTCTTGGCGGTTACTAAAGCGCGCTCTCTTTTAGCCTGTTCTACTGGCCTAAATTGCTGCAAATGGACAAAAAGATTATAGGGCAGCTCGGTGGCTTGGGTCGGTGGTCGGTTGCCATTGTCACTGGATACGCCGCCAATTAGACCAGGAGGCGACCTCGAGCTGAGCTGTACCCAGCAGCAGCAGCAGCAGCAGCAGCTGCTTATTGTAGGCCAGGCTAATCCCGGTCGCTGATTGGACTCAATCCGAGTCGCAATGTTTGTTGTCTGGCAACCGCGAACGCTTGCAATCATCATGTGGCAGGGCGTGGGAAAGGAAGGAGCGCAAGGAGGCAGTCAGGCAGGCGTGGTTGCCAGGCAGAGCTACCCACGCAGCCGGCTACGTTATCAGACGCGGCGTCGCTTGAGCTCGACCCGGTCCGGTGCGGCGCAAGATCTGCTCCCAGCGGCGTAATTTGAGCGCAAATATTGAAGTTGAAAACCAACGGCGGCCGCAGCTAATAAATGTAATAATCATAATGAGCAAATGTTTAAATAACAGATGAGTATGCGCTGGTGAGGGGGGAGGGGAGTGAGGGAAGAGGGAGGAATGCGCATTGCATGAATTTCTGTGATTCCGATAAGCGAAGCGAAGCAGCTAAGCAACCCTCAGCGCGCGTTTTATAATTATGAATGAAATTTGAATTGCAAGCGTATCAACCCTGCCCCTGCTCCTGCCCCATGCCCCTTCTCACTGCCGCTGCACGTGCCACGGCATTGGGTAGCTGCGTCTGGCCACGTGTCGTCAGTGGCAACGGCAACGGCAACGGCGAGTGGGCGGCGGGTGGCGCCTCGGAAGTGCCAATAAGTAGTTGTCAATATTGACTGATTATCTCAACACGCTGACTAGCAAAAGAGACAGAGAGAGAGAGAGGGAGGAAGAGAGAAAGAGAGGGAGAGCGGGAGAGCGGGGTGTGGCGATAGTCGTGATTGCATTGAGTAGTTGCAGACTCGAACGGAAGTAAACATAAATCACGACAACTTGCCGGGGCAGGGGCAGGGGCAGGAGCAGGGGCGGGGACAATAAGATGATGAAGGAAAGGGGGGGGGGGGGTGAATCTACCGGGCAATGCAATTATTTAGCAGGAGATGGCAATAATTTAGCAGGCTGACAGGCGACAGGAAGAAGCTGCTGCCATTTAGCTACACACTCTACAGGAGATGCGCATAATTGCATCAGATATCGATGCCACAGAAACACACACACACACACACACTGTGCAACATAATTCAGCCTCAGAATGAGCCCAGCTCTGATAAGATCACCCTGTATACCATATACAAGTAGTGTGGAAAAGTACGCACCGGCTTAATCTGTGAGCGCCGGCGACTGTCTTGAGGCACTCTTTGAAAAAAACATCGTGACATAATGTGCTACTCTGTGGGAATATTAGTCAGCAAATAGGGTGACCATACAAGGCAATGATTCACTTTCTGATATTTATAAATAATATATGGGAACAAGTATTTTATTTGCTAAAGTTTTTTCATTTTTTCATTTCATTTTTTTTTTTTTAACTTTTTTTTAGCAGTTTTGAACATATTCAAAAAATATATTCTTTTCAGCTGAGAGTATATGGAGATACATTTATATTGGTTAAAAATATTTAAAAATTTTATAAGCAAATAAAACCAATTTTTTTTTAATTTCTTAGCACTTTTTAAATGTTTCTATAAAATAAATTCTTCATTTTTTTTTTTCAATTTTATTTTTAAAAATATTCCAAAAAGTTTAAAATTTTCCATAAATGGTCATGCCTAAATGGAAGTCAGTAGGAAGATAGCTTTACAAGTAGTTTAAAATGTTTACAAATTTTATAAACAAATAAAAATATGTTTTTTCTTAATTTTTTAGCACTTCTTAAAATGTTTATATAAAATAAATTCTTTATATATTTTTTTCAATTTTATTTTTAAAAATATTCCAAAACGTTTAAAATTTTCCATAAATGGTCACGCCTAAATGGAACTCAGTTGGGAGATAATTTAAAATATAGCTTAGAATATTTACAAATTTTGTAACAAATAAAAATATGTTTTTTTTTTATTTTTTTAGCACTTCTTAAAATGTTTATATAAAATAAATTCTTTGGAGCTAAAAATATATATTTTTTTTTCATTTTTTTTTTTTTTTAATATTCCAGAATGTATAAAATTTACCACAAATGGTCACCCTAAGTGGAACTCTAAGCAGTATTTAAAGACGAGAAAGTGTATGATATATATACATACAAGAAAGTGTATGATATATATACATATATATATTTATTTGATATATAAAACATACTAACTAAACCCACAAGCCTCCGGCGCGTATAATTCTGCACATATAATGTGTAATCAAAAAGAGTTCATGCAATGTTTTACATAATTGTACTGAAATAACTTAATAAATGCATACATGCATATATATTTATATATATATATACATTCATGCCTTATCACTGGGTCTCGTTTCACCAGCTAAACAAAGGGCAGTAAACAACGCTTATATCATTTGGGAGAATTCTTGGAATCGTCATTGCATTCAGTTAGTCTTAAACTCATAACAATGACGAGCGTGTCGCTTTCCCTGCAGCTCCTGCTGCTGTCTTCGATCACATTTTTTCTGCTACTGATGACGTCACAGTATGCATCCGCCGCGCGTTGTCAACGTCCGGATGAGTTTGCCAATGGACGCGTTGCACATCGTCGCAATGCGTTGCGATTCTTTTGCGATAATCGATACACGTTGATCGGCAAAGCGTTAATTGTCTGTGGAGCAGGTGGACGCATCACTGGGGAGCGGCCGTTGTGTGCCAGTAAGTATTACACTGAGAGAAAGCAAACAAGAAAAAAAAAAAATGAAAGTGAGCGAAAAGTTGAAACAGAAACAATCAAAGTGAAAGCACTATTTAAGTTCGAATTATTTAAATTTTCACTGAAAAAAAAAATACAGTTAATTGTGAGTGAAATGAAAAAAGTGATATACAATTCTATAATTCTAAAAAAAAGCTGAGAGCATAGCTAAGAAATCGATAAGGTATTGTGAAAGAAAAAAATGGCAACTATTTTTAACAATATGATATAATATATATAATATGTATTATATTTCATCAATTCATGTTATGTTTTAATAACATAGTCAATAAACATATGTATAATAAGTCATAGCTAAAGATAAGCTTTAAATGTTTTGTGTTGTTTCTGAAGTTAGGCTTCAATTTTGCGCTAGATTTCTAAGCTGCTTATCCAAAATGCAGAAAAGTTCTTTAAAGGCTACAACAACCTCAAGGATTGATGATATTTCTTCAGCTCGCAGAATGCTACAGATTCTTTTAGGAGTTTCTTTGATTATTCCAAGCCCTTTGCTAGGTTTAAATTCAAGATCCCAGAATTTTTTTTGTTCCAAATGATGGCATAGAAAACATTCATTTCCGTTCAAATTTGTTTTACGTACGCGCGATATTCAAATTTTTACATTTTCACCAAAACATCGATATCGACTTAGTTAATCGATAGCCCAACGATAACTGCAAAGCAAATGTGTCAAAAATTTTAGGCGGGAGCGTGTCTTATCAACGTCGTGGTACGCCTTCAATGTTATGCCTCAAACATTTCGGACCACCCTCGTATAGTATACAAGTATATACACACACATTCATGCCTTATCACAGTGTGCGGTGATATCAGCTCGCAGAGAAGAGAAGAAAACAACGCACATAAAACATAACTAGGAGAAACCATCGCAATTGTCGTAGCATTTGGTTAGTCTGCAATTCATAACAATGACGAACGTGTCGCTTTCTGCGCAGCTCCTGCTGTCGCTGCCGATAATTTGCCTGCTGCTACTGATGACGTCACAACATGCATCCGCCGCGCGTTGCCAGCGTCCGGATGAGTTTGCCAATGGACGCGTCGTGCAGCGTAGCAAAGCTCTGCGGTTTGCTTGCAATCATGGATACAAATTGATCGGCAGAGCGTTCATTGTGTGCGGCATAGGTGGACGCATCACTGGGGAGCGGCCTGTGTGTGCCAGTAAGTAAATGCACTGAGAGAAATCGATGTATAAAAGTGAAATTACAGTGGAAATCATATGAGCACAAGCTCAAATCTACACTGCAAAAATAAACCATAAGCTGCGCAGAAAACTGAGAAAGTGAAAAGAAGTTTTATAATTAGAGAAGAGAAATTTTATAATTAGAAGATACTGTGAAAAAATAAGTTCCGGTTAAAAAAATAATGACGGAAATGTGATGTAAAAAACGTGCAAATTTTTATGAAATTTTAACAACAATTTACTGAATATAGAAAAAATAAAATGCAAAATTGGTTCGACTTTGATAAAGCTTGCATAACCTTGAAAGAACATACTTAGACACAGACAGAATAAGTTATATAGCGGTATCTTCAAAAATGACAAACAACGTCCGATAAGTTGTATGGCAGCTATACAATATATCGGTCCGATCCGCCTCGTTCCGACTTATTTGGAACATACAGCAATAAGAAGCATGTACACCAATTTTCATTAAGATAGCTCTAAAACTAAGGGACTTGTTTGCGTTGCAACAGACAGACGGACAGTCAGACGGACAGATGAAAGAACAGGCGAACATGGCTAGTTTTACACCCCTATTGATGCTGATTAAGACTATATTTACTTTGTAGGCTGTGAGATGTCTTCCAAGAAGCGTTGCTAGCTTTTGGCCCATGCTAATATACCCTCTGTAAGCGTTTAACTATACGATAGTTTCTCAATGAACTATACCATATAATTTTGCGATCTTGCTCGTTTCAAATTATGTTTACCACAGAGCGATAAGCAGCTAAACTAAAAGACAGAGAGAAAAAGAGAAAAAGAAAGAAACGGAAATGACTCAATCGACTCTTCAGTTAGTGTAGATCAAGAATATATATCGTTATTCAAGTATGTACTACAATTCATGTGTGATTTCTCTTGCTCTTCAATTACCCGCCACAGAATCGGGCTGCCCTATGCCCATGAATCCCGATAATGGTGAGATCGTAACCCAAAGTGATGGACTTAGCGCCACAGTGATTTGCCGCGAGAACTTCGTGGTGGCGGGCAATGCGCAGGCCTTTTGCAATGGCTACACATGGGATCGCCTGCTGGGCATGTGCCGGCCTAGCAATCATACACTAAGTCATGCCTGCGACTTTGAGACGCAGGACTTGTGTGGCTGGACATACAAAGTGGCACTAATCCAGCCGTGGCAGCGTGTCGCCACTGCCAGTCGCCTGATCTCATTCCTTACGGGACCACGACACGATCACACACTGCAGAAATCCTATGGTGGACATTACATGCTCATCGAATCGGGCACCGGCATGGCCGGAGCACATCACCTGATCTCGCCCATCTATGCGCAAGAGCTCAGTCTGAAGACAAGATGTTGCTTTAGATTCCACTTTTTCATGTATGGCGTGGGAGTTGGAACACTTTCGGTCTCTGTGAAGCCGCATACATTGCAAGTGGACGAGATGTGGAGGAGCAGGAGCAGGTAAGTTGAGAGCAGCTCTAACACGCAACTAACTCACTCTCCTCCCACTTCCTTTCCGTCCTTCTTAGTTATGTCAAATTTAATGCCTCGGGCACTCAGGGCAATCATTGGTTGGAGCACACGATCTTCATCGATGACATGACGGAGGATTTTGAAGTCGTCTTCACGGCGACAGATGTAAGCAACAATTTCGGTGACATTGCCATCGATGATGTGGTTCTGCTGACTGGCCCTGCGTGTGGTGGACCGCAGGAGATCACAACCACCGAACAAACTGTGGAGTTGCCACCGGATGAGCAGCCCGTCTTCAATATGATGAACTGCAGCAGACGTTGCAATGAAGCGATAGTACCGGATGTTTGGATCGGAGGCAAACTGATCAAGGGTTGCGCCTGCGATGAGCGATGCGTTGATTTGGAGAATTGTTGCCCCGACTATGCGGACACGTGCGTGGCACCGCTCGAAGCGCCAACAACGCCAGAAAAGCCAAGAGCGGCTACAAGTACGACAACCACAACAACAACCACAACAACAACAACTACAACAACGACTCCGAAGCCAACGACAACTACGACGACGACAACTAGAAGAACAACAACGCCAAAGCCCACAACAAGAACAACACGAACAACAAGAGCAACAACAAGAACAACATCATCAACACCAAGGCCAACAACAACAACTAGAGCTAGCACAACAACTGCAACAACAACCACAACGCCAAAGACAACGACAACAACAAGAAGGACAACAACAACAACAACAACAGTTCGTACTCCTGCGGGAAGAAAGACCTCCAGCACACGTGCTCCAGCGGGTAAGTTAAGCTGATAAAAGATATAGATGGAAAATATGGAAGCAAATATCAGTTCATAAATCAATATCTATATAATACGCTCTCTTCTTGGGCACTGAAAGAAAACCAAGTTTAATCAAGTAACGAAACACAAAATACCCTTCGCACAACTTTGAAAAACCGTTCAAACATTTCGCAAGAACAAAGCTATATGCTACACATTCTCTTTCTAGCCTTTATAGAGTTGTATAGACAACGAGTCGTGACGTCGACGTCAGGCTGTGTTGCTCTAAGCTATGTAAAACGATAACTTCCATAGCATCCGTGTTCATAATCCGATCAGATTATCATCGTATTCATCATCTTATGATATACAGAAAGCTACATGCCAAATTGGGTATCTCTAGCTAGTTCAAACGAATAGACAGACATAACATAATCGACTTGGCTAGTGATTTCTAGAAAGAATTTTCAGTTTTATTTGTACAAAATTGGTATACCCTTTTATCAAACATTTTCAATAAGCGCAGGGTATAAACAGTTCTTAAAATGATCTAATCGAGCAGCGTTTCAAGCTAGTTCTTATAAAGAGACTCTCCAAATCTTCTCTATTTTTATAGCACCAACCACGCCGCACAACAAGATCAGCTGGACAGTTAATCCAGATAATATCGAGGGAGATGAACACGATAGAAACGCTACGAATCCGGTACGCATTATGTGGATCATTTTGCTTGTAGTTGTACTGGCCGTAATTGTGGCAAATTTCGTCTATCGTTGGCAACCGTCGAACAAGAAGAGTTATGCCGGCTCTGTGGCCTATAAATGTACCATAGGCAGGTTGGGTAGCATATTCAATCAGAGATCCGAGCTAAGTGACCCACTCTGCGATGGCAGTGAAGAAGCGGACAACGAAGGCTATGCACAATTCACGGAATTGGGCACGGAACTATGAAGGCAACTAGTTACTTAGTTGCAAGCATGATATATATAACAAATGAAATGAATAAAAAAATCCATTAAATTAATGATATATCAAAGAAATACGCATGTTATCAGGGAGTCGAAATATACTAAATATTTTTAGTATTATTTTTTTTTTTTTAATATTATTATTATTATTACTATAAATTTTCTAAGAAGTAAAAAGAATAAACTATATATTTTTGTATATTCCTATAGATTTACATGCGAAATTTCACAATTTTCCAAGAGTAGCTTGAAAATAGCTAAAACTCTGGCATACAATATGGCATAATAGTCTTACCTGCAAGCCGTCTAATACGCACTCTACCAGCTGCCTTATTATTAGGGAAAATCAGCTTAAGTTTCCCCTAAGATGTCAAGATCGATTAGGCTGCGAATAATGCATGGATGAGCTGGGATATTTGGTGCCTGGTTAACGAGCTCGACAGGGGATCTTCTAATGAAATTGCTGCTACTGCTGTATCAGTTGGCCCGCGGGCTGCACACGTGGCTGCAACCACCAGTACAGTTCCCTCTCTCCTCTCCTCTCCACTCTCTGTTTCCTGCTCTTATGCCCTGCCGCCTGCCGGTCGCTTCTCAACCACCCATTACGAGGCTGGCTCATGTTTTAACAGCGGCTTTTGGTTGTGATTTAGTGGCTGGCCAACGACGACGACGACGACGACGGCTTAGCGTCTGGGCAGTACCAGCAGCAGCCAACCCCCTGTTCGCTACCCTTCTCCACCCCCTCACCTACTCACCCCCATGCCTAGTAAACGTTTTGTGCGGTACTCAGCACAAAATTGTTGGGCATTTCATGCAATTATTGCCGTGCCACACAGACAGAGTCACAGACGGAGGAAACTCACATACCCCTCTCCCTGCCCCTCCCCACACCCCTTTTCTCTACGCTGCGCAGTTTGCACGCTCAACAAATTTTCACAAGATTTTCCTCAACGCTGGAAAAGCTTTAGCCCAATTGGGCGCTTTACTTGCGCGGATTTTACACAGTTCTTTATTTTTTGTCAGCCAAACACCCTTGTCGCCGTTAGCACCCTGCTCTCCCCCCTCTCTCCCTCTCTCTTTCCCTCACACTTTCCTTTGCTGTTTGGCTTTGTGATTTAGCGCCCGCTGCTCTATCGACTTCTCACACATCATTTGACGAAAATTTTTTTAATTAAAATGGCATTTTGATGCGAATGCAAAGACAGCAAGCAGAAGGAGGAGGGGAGGGCATTAACTGAGAGGGGGGGGAGGGGGCAGGAAGTTCGCTGTGGAGCTGAGCAGACAAAAAAGGGGCGTGCCGCTAGACGCTTTTGGGGCATTTCGTTAATGCGCATTGAGCCCTAATTAAAACTGAAGTACGGTCGCTTATCTTGGGCGGTTGGGGGCGTGGCAACGTAAATTTCCAGTTGCTTGACGAAAGACACGAACACACACACACACACACACACACACACACACACCGTGACAGCCGTACAACATTTTTGCATGCCACGTTTATCTTTTGGGGCAAGGCCCAAACACACACGAAGACGCACCCCTTGCATGCAACCTTCCCCAGGGGGCTGCCCTCCCTTCCTCTCTCACTGCCACCCTCTCTCTTCCTACCCAATTTCAGCTACAGTTTCCATTCGCGCTTATCGCCGCAATAAATCGCATTAATTTATTGTCCTCGCCGCATTTCGCATATTTCGTCCACACTGAGCCCGGCTCGGAGCGGGCTGAGCGCGCTAACCAGTTACATTTTAATGGGCTTGTCCCTCCGGCTAGGTGCACCTTCCCTTCCTCCCCTCTCTCTCTGTCTCTCTCTCTCTCTCTCTCTCTGTCTGTTATTGTTTACCATTTAACACTTTTAGTTGGCTAGAACAAAGCAAGCGACAATCCCAAGAGAGAAAGAGCGAGAGAGAACTTCATAAGTGGCACTTGAGTTAAGCGCAGATATGAGAGGAGAAAGAGAGAATAAGAAGGAGAGAAAAACTACTTATAAAAAGTGGCAAAAATTTTCAAATATTATATTATTATGATAGCATGTGCTTTGAAGCGGAAACTTTTCTTATCGCATCACATTTTGTTTTAAATTTTTTAAAACCCCAACTCCTTCACGATTCTCACTGCGTCAAGCATTCAATATGGCAAAGAACATAAGCAATATTGTGTTTTATTTCGCATCATGGGAAGCCGTTATATATCCATAATATCCATATAGCATACATATACATATACTTAAAGATAAACTCCTAACTTTTAGTGCACATAAGTTGCCAAGTTTTAAGCTAATGCTGGGGAGCTCCCAAAGGGCTAACCCACTTCAAGGACAGACCACAGCTTTCTTCAAATCATAAACTCAACAGACTCTTTTAGAAGTTAGAAATTCATTCAAAATATTTCCAATATCCCAACATACATCCTCTTTGACCTTTCCTAAGTGTGCAGGTTTCCAATCTAAGAAATTTCAGAAAAGCCTTAAAGGACTTCCCCTCTTCAGGGATTTCCATATTTCTTTAACCCCCTCTTAGAGGTTCGATTCCGCTGGCCTGGTTTTTCATATGAGCTCTAGGATTTCAAGCAACATATAGTTTTATAGATCTTCCTTTAGCAGTAGATTCCTTTCTTTGCGGTAGATTCCAGATTATCTAAGATAATTCAGGAAAACTATTCAGGTACATCCAGCATGAGGACATGGATAAGGATATACATTTTTCTATTTTCGAAATTTGCAACAGACCCCAACAAAGGTTCCATTCGAGACCCTGTTTTACATATGACTTTTAGGGTTATCCGTTTGTACAACATATATCTTAATAGATTTCAAATTTTCTATTCGCATAACTCAACTTGGAGTCACCCCGCAATGTTCTCCATTCCACAATACATTTAGTCCCGTCGCCTTTATTATCCGTGTCAGCATTTCTGTTAGCTCTGGTAATTCTTGTCCACGTCCACGGCTACGTCCTCATGCTCGTCCTCGCATTGGTCATGTGCGAAATTGTTGCCCAGATGCTTATCACGAGACGCCAACGAGCTGCGTCAGTCAAGACGGACCAAGGTGGAGTAGGCAACGGCTCTTCCCCTCTCCCTTCCCTCAGTTGGAATATTTATAATGCCTCGACTGCAATTTATTATGCAGTGCCTGTGCAGGGCCTGTCTAGGCAGGGCGGGGCAGGACAGGGCAGCGGGTGGAGAGAAGGGAGTGCTGCAATGTCCACTCACCAAAGATGTCACCTAGCTCTGCAGGCGTCTAACCAAAGTCCGAAGGCTGCCCCTGCTCCTCTCTCCCCCTCTCTCTTCCAACTTGGGTAAGATTTATGCACTCGAGTTATGGCGGCCCAGATGGCAACTTTATCGTTCGACGAGCTACCGCCGAGTTGCGGCCACACTGAGGGGCAGCTCCGAACGAACATGTCAGACTGCAGTCTTCTGGCTGCCACTGTAGCTTCTGTTTCATTTGCTGTTGCAGTTGTTGTTGTTGTCGACATTTCCTGTTGGCGTTATCAGCAGAGAAGTTGTTGTTGGTGGTGCCAGGCTACTTGTTTTTTTTTTGGTCGGCTCTTTCCCTTTGTTTTCTTTCGCTTTTGTTGTTGTGTTTGGCTAAATTTGTGAATTTGCTAAAGAATTTTGTTCAGCCTTTGAGTGAGTTAAGCTGTGAATAAAGTTGTACGTAATTCGATAAGCAGCAATTGCGTTAGCTGATCGACTACGGTATACCCCGAAAGAAAGAGGAATAAGAATATATTTCCCACACAAGGCTTTGTCTTCTTCTCTACCAACCCTAGAAACTTCTATTTACACACATTGAAAATTCTAGGAAAATCCCAGATCAGATCTGCATTTCTCCGAAAGGGTTACAGCATATGGAAAGTAAAGTAGCTGATAAGAAATCTCTTTCAGTAACGTAGCTTGTCCCTGCCTCTCTCTCTTCCTTTCTCTTTTTCGCTCTCTCAACCTCTTTCCCTCTTCTTTACTGCCTCTCTCTCTCTCTCTCTCTCTCTATCTCTTACTTACTCTTCCACTCACTCTCGGCTTTCAACTGATAAATTCTAATTGCGAACGGAAGTGCGTGGGGCCTGAGCAAAAGTCATCGCTATCGTCATCGCTATCGTCATCGTCGTCGTCATCGTGGTCGTCTGCATCATCATTACAATCATGCGGATTGGTCAACGGCAACGGCAACGGAAAACTAATTAAGCATCGCATTTCATTTCCAATTCGGTTGCTCTGGGGAAAAGCTGGTGAAATGCGAATGGGAAAACGAAACCAATACAAGGCAGAAGGGGGAGAAACCAAAATAGAGAGAGGGGAAGGCCAGAGAGGGAAATGGGGGAAGTGAGTGCAAAAATATCCAACTCGATATCGAAATATAAGCCAAATAAATTTCCGTTGCCAATGCGCTTTCATAATTAATATGAACCAATTACAAAGGCAGCAACAACAAAATTAGACAGGGAGCACACACACAGAGAGAGGGAGAGAGAGAGAGAGGGAGCGAGTGGGATGCTCGTAATGGATATGAAAGCGAAAAAGAAATATCCAGAAATTCGACAGAGCCAAAGGCAGCTGCTGCTGTTGCTGCCTTGGATTGATGTGTGCATTACATAAGCACTAATTCGCATTCGCATCCGCATCCGCACTCCGGCATCCGCATCCGCATCCGCCAAATGGGGAATGCAAGACAAACAGCAAAATGTGAAATGAATGAAAAGTGCAGCGACAGCAGAAACGCTCAAAACTTCCTTATGGATGGTCCCTACCTTCCTCCCTACCTCAACTCATTTCTGCTTTCTTTCTCTCTCTCTCTCTCTCTCTATCTCTGTTCTTTCTCTTTCTCTGTCCTGCCAACGAAAACATATCGAAAATCAAACAATTGTCTTTGGGTACAATGGAACACGGCTCTCGCCCATTGTGCCCGGCAACACACCCGGCAATTGATGTATTCCTCCTGCTCCAGGCCCGCGAACGGAGTCGAATCTGAGTGAGTTGGGTAGGCGGGGAGGGGGAAAGGGCGAAAGGGAGCCGCCTGCAGCTTTGCTCGGTTTAATCAGTAGCTTACAAGGGTAAACAATGCAGTCGCAGTCGCCGTGGCCGTCGCAGTCAGCACTGCCAAAGTCAGAAAGTGCCCAAAGAGAGAGAGGGAGGGAGAGGGAGAGAGAGAGACAGAAGGAGAACCGACGAACCGTTGAACAATGCAAACGAATACGAAATATCCTGAAATCAGTTTCAATAAAAGGTCGGCAGGTGGTCAAGCCAGCTCAGGTGCGATGTACCAGCAATAATTCTGCATCTGCAGATACCGTTTTTCAATGGGCATAAAGCGTTGGCATAACACGATTTATGCTTGAAGTAATTTACAAGTGAGTTCCAAATAAGCTGAATAAAACTCAAGAAAATTGTTGAGAACGTCATTTTAAAATAAGAATCCCAAAAGCATGCAGAATTTTCATTTATAATAAAATTTAATTAGACATACTTATAAAAGTATTTCATTAAAAAAAAAATAAAATAATGGAAGTGCCTTAAAAAAAATATGGCAAATGAAATTAAAAGATACTAAACAAAGACAAATAAATAAAAAAGAAATAAAATAACAATAAAAATTTCATACATTTTTCACAATTTTTTTTTAGCGTTTTACAGTTACAGAATAATATCAAATATTAATTTACCATCATTAAAAAATTTTAAAAATTAAAAAAATAAATTCTAGGCAAAGTTAAATTTTAAAAAATAAATATTATAAGAACTTTGTAGATAAAATTATTTTATAATTTTTCTTAAACATTTTACTCATTTTTTTTCTTTTATAAGAAATATCAACAAACATTTTAAATAAATTTTAAACTAAAGAAATTAATTCAGAAATAATTTAAATAAATTTAATATCTAAAATATAAATAAATTATAAATCAATTTATTTTATTTTCCTTAATAAATTTTAATCTATTAAAATAATTAAACAAAACCACCTAACAAAAAAATAAATAAATTTAAAATAAATAAAAATAATATTATAAAATAATAAACAATGCAAAAAAAAAAAAAAATGCAGTATCTATTAAATATTTCAAAAACATACCCCAACAATTATCATAAAATATCTATTAATAACATCAGCCAGGCACCCCAGAGGGCACCAAATATTAACATATATATTATATCATTTTTCTTGCCAAAGCTCACCCTAACCGCAAAAAATGTTGCCAAACTTACAAGTAGCTCTTGCAAGCCAGAAATCCATCAAGCTCAGAGCACAATTGAATATGCCGCAGCGAAACTCCCTTCCGCCTAATCTCCCAGCTTATAGGGTAGATCCTTAGTGCAGCTACAACGAATTTCGGCATGGGGCGATCTATCAAAATGAAATTGAAATCTTTTGCTCATTTTTGAGCTGGCTTGGAAACATTCGAACGCCGATTGAGATGGTTGGAGGATACGGAGGAGGGGAAGGATAAGGGATTTGGTACTTCGGATTGAGCTTTGCGATGCGAACTGCAGTTTGTCTTTGGCTTGACTTGTCGAGCCAATGGCCACGCCTCCCCTGCCGCCCCCTTCCCCACCCCGTCGCACTGTGCGCTGTGCACTGCGCCATGTCAATCAATGTCAATAAAACAATTACTGTCACTTGCAGCTGGCAGCGACGTCGACGTCGACAGCGACAGCGACGGAAACGGCAACGGCAACGGCAACGGCAACGGCAACGGCGACTGAGACGAATGTCGTCTGTGGACGGTGTCAGGTTCGCTCTCTCGAGCAGCATCGATGGCTTCGAGTGGGAGTCGCAAGTTGCAAATCGAAATGCTACACGCTGCACGGCAGCCAGGCAGGCAGGCAGGCAGGACACGACACGCGGCGTGTGGTCGAGCGCAGCCCAACTTCAGACCAGGCCGCACCCACTGTCACTCCTTCTTCTGCTTCTTCCTCCCTTTGGCCCGCATTTTGGGCAAATGTTTGCGGTTTGCTGGCGAAAACCCTTGGCTGGCAATAAAACTCAGCTCGACTGATGTTGCAGCTGCTGCTGCTCCTGCAGCGTTGCCGTTGCCGTTGTTGTTGTTGCTGTTGTGACAAATCGTTTGTTTTAGACGTCGCTGCCATTGGCATAATCGCACAGTCATTGCCTGCCGCGCCCTGTGGCGCCACGCCCACCGCTGCAGCCATTTGCAGTCGTTGTTGTTGCTGTTGTTGCTGTTGTTGTTGTTGTTGCAGCTACAATGTATCTACTTTTGAGTTACATTGTCTCCGCATCGAAGTTGCGTTGACAGCCAGCGTGCTCCTTCTCATCCTCCTGCTCCATCTGCGCCCACGTCTGTGCCCCGCCCTCTTCCTCTGATGCTCTTCCTGCGCTTGCTTGGCGCTGCTTTGCAGTCGTCACAGTGCATTTGCGGGTTTTGGCCACATTTCGAGCACATGCATTATACATGCCTCCCTCCCCCTTACGTTCTGCCTCTTCCACTGCCCCTCGCCCCCCTCTATCTCTATCTCTCCGTTTCTCTGCTGCACCCTGCGCATTTGTAGGCAGCCTTTGGCAAATTGCAACACATGACAAACTTTGTGTTTAGCCAACAGTGGAAATTACAACTACAATGAGAGGCTGCTCTCTCTTTCCCTCTTTCCCTCTCTCTCTTTTTATCTTGCCTGTTCTGTCTGCGTGGGCGAGGAAAAGTTGGCAACGCTTATCGGGGAAACTCACTAAAAATGATTGTGTAACTCCGATTGCCGCACACAGCTCGCTCCTCGTCTGCCTCCCTCTCTCTCTCTCTGTGTCTCCTCCTGCCTGTGCCGCCTCGGGCAGGTCTTTCTCAACTGATTTGAAATGTTGTTACATAAATTCGAAACTCGCTTACACAATCAGCTCGCATATGTGGCGAATAATTGGAATACGTTTCGGATTTCGCATTTCTCCTCTCCAGCTTCAGGTAGGAAATGGAATTGCTAAAACGAACAAAAATGTCTTAATTAAGTTCTAAGCTAAGCGATTTTTGGCAGAGGGAATGACTGACTGTCGGTTAAATGAAAATAATTTCAATTAAAACTGAACTAACTAACTGACAATGTTAAGAGCTTATAACTTATTTAGTATCTACATATCTCTAGTTTCTGCTGTTTAAAGTTAGCATCAAATTTCTGACAATTTTGCAATTTTGCGAAGGAATTTCTCACAGTTTGTGAGCTGAAAATTTGTTTGAATATATTTCCTATTGAATTTTGAGAAATCGTTAGAATATATGGAAAATATCTCAACTTTGGCATTCTTGAACTCAGAACATTGTGAAAAAAAATATTGAAATTTAAACTGAAAACTTGTTTAGTTCATGTTTTGATCTCTAGTTTTATTAGGCATTAAAATATGCAGCTCCCACAAATTTTATAAATTTTCATAGATTTTTTATCTATTAAAATACTCTTCCGTATACTTTCAGAGTGCATTATTTTAGAAAAATTTTATTATTCCTGATTAGACTTCTAGATTAGCAATAATTAAGTTAATTAAACATATTTAGTTAGTTTTATTTTACCCACCCCTTAACAAATTAAAAAAAAAAAACGTTACCAGTTTTAAAATATTTATTTTACACCTTAAGTTGCCTACCAAGGTCTAAGTTAATATATAAAAAAATATATTTAAAAAATGTCACCAAAAATGAAACCTAAATTCAAAAAATAAAAAAATATTTTTAAATGATACCAAAAATTTAAACTAAATTAAAATAAAAAAAGATATTTTAAAAAAAATATATAAATATAAAATATAAAAAAAAATTAAAATATAAAAAAATATTCCAAATATTTTACCAAAGCTTAAACTTAATTACAATATAAAGAAATATTCAATAGATGTTACCAAAAATAAAAACTTTTTCCTACTTTAAATCGATTACAGAAAAAATGTCTAAGCTAGTTCCAGAATTATGAATCCAAATAAATCAATATTACACAATTAACATCTAGCTAAGCTATAAAGTACACATACCCCCAGATTTGTTAGATGTCATGCTTTTTAAACTGCCCTAATGGGTTATTTAAAATGCCAGCTCAATTGCAAAGCTGATATGTGGTAGTTCATTTCCTTCCCTTCTGAAATCAATCAATAAGTAACAAGCAGACAAGACTGTTTCCCCAACAATTCGCGCACCTTGGGGCAAACAACGATAAACGTTAGGGGGGAACCACAAACTTATCGACACCCCGCGAAACTTACTGACGAAACGGAAACCAAACAAGGAAGGGGAAAGGGGGGAGAGAGGGGGGCTAGAACTACAAATTCCATGTGCAACTTGGGCAAGTTGTGCAACAACGAGGCGACATTTGCGCCACAAAATGCTGCATTATTTATGAATGCATTTAGTGTCGACGACAACGACGACGACGACAGAGCGAGAGAGCGTAGAGCGGGAAGGGGGCGTGGAAAAATTGCCACGAATCTATGAAATATGCAAGATATTGATATGAAAATCGGCGAGAAGAACGGCAAATGAATTATAAATCGAGCACTCGATGCGAACCCAAACGAAGAAGTGACAATGTTAGTGGCAAAAGAGAAGGCAATACGTAGGAATTGAAAGCAAGCAGTGCTGCAGTGGAAAATTTATAGGTTTATTCTACACAAAATAAGTTGAGTTATTTTTTTTTAAATCAAATTCGATTTTCTGTATGAAATAAAACACAAATTTCCCACACCGAATTCCCTACACAAATTATCGAAAAACAATGCAGACCCGGGAGAATTATGGCAGTTATACGAGGCAAAATACGCACTCCAAATAGACATAAACTCTGGAGAATATGAACAGTGTTGCCAACTCTTGTTTTGTTGAAAGTAGAAAAAAAGCCAAAAAAATATTTTGAATAAAGCGTAAAATAGCCAACTTTTTATAAAAGTGCTCGAAGCGAGGGGAAGCGATAACTTCAATAACTTTCATATTGATAGTCTGATTTAAATACACCCAAATGTGTGTGCGATATACAGGAATCCACATGTCAAATTTGGTGTCTCTAGCCATTATAGTTGTTGAGATCGGCGCATTCATATAGACAGACGGACAGGCAGTCAGACGGACAAATGCATAAAGCGCCGCTCAATGGACCGGGCTAGTGCTGTTGAGTAAGAATATATACAGTGGGGTCTGCCACACCTCCTTCTGCCTGTTACATACATTTTCACAAACTGAGTATACCCCTTTTTCACAATTTACAATGATCGCAGGGTATAAAAATCCAGATTTCCCGCATTCCGCAGTTGATTCTTAAAAAAAAAAGCCAAATTTGATGGGAAAATGTAGGAAGTAGCAGCACTGAATATGACAAATATACTGAAGAGAGAGACAGAGCGAGACTTAGAGCGAGAAAGAGGCTTATATGGCATAAAAAGCACAGGAATCTATTGCATATTGCATTGTCTTTGAAAGCGGCACCTTGGCTTATTTTCGCCATGCAATCAGGCAAGTTGAGAGCGGTAGGGGACAACTTCTTGGTATCTGTTATTTATTTTGACCGTAGCAACAATGTTTGTAATCAAATTTCGATGACAAAGTCGAATGGCAGCACTGGCAACAAGAACAACAAAGTCGTTGCAGCTAAGCAAAACTTGCCAGGCGAATGTGGACAATGCAGCAGGAGAAACAGCAACGGCAACGGCAATGGCAGCGCCATAAAGCAGACTATGCCAACTGCTGTGGCAACTGAAGATGAAGAAACTGAACTCTATTGGGTAGGGGATGGGGGGCAGTTCGAGGGGGTAGAGAGTCGAAGCATCGCCTGACACGTAAACCATTTGGCACGCAATGCACTTGGTGACTTGCTGATGTTGACGCACATAAAATGTGAAATGCAGCAGACGAGGGGAAGGGGAATGGAGAGGGGAAAGGAGAGGGAGGTAGGGGTCAACTGCAGGTGGCAGCGGGAGAGCGAGCCGCCAAGCAATTTGCCAGCAGCGCGCTCGCTCTCTCTCTCTTTCTCTTTAGCGTTGGCAGCATAATGCGATTTGGGAATTGATTGTGCACAGGCCACTAGACTCGAGGGGGGAGAGGGGAGGGTGAGACTGAAGAGTCTTGTGCACACAGCAAGCAACAAATTCTCTTACTTCCCCACCCCACTCTCTCAGTTTCTGCTCCCCTTTCTTGCTCTCTAAATTTTACGCAAATTACATTTTGCGTCTTTCATTTCAGTTTCATCAACATTTTCCTCAACATTTTCTCGCGCAACCCTCGCTGCACGTTGGCCAGAGATGATGCCACTTGTGAACTGTTTTGTAATGCCGTCATTCATTTTGACTTTATTGACATGGCAGGCGGCCCTCTCTGATCCCCCGCCCTGCCGCACAGTGGGCTAAAACTGTCGCGACTTGTCTCGGGGGCAACTGTCGCTGTGCCTATGCGTGGTCACGTGTTTCGCACAATTCAATTTGAAACATACCAAGCAGAGACACACTAACACTCACACACACACACACACTCGCACACTTGTGTAGATTTTCATTCAACTGGCATTTCTCAGTCATCTCTGCCGCCCACTTCAGTTGCCACTAACAACAACAACAAGAACTGTCGCTGATTGCGTTGACAACATTTTGCCATTGTGCGTCATCCGTTGAAGTGTGCCCCCCCCCCTCTTCTCTCTCTCTTTCGTCTGTTGTATTGGCTATATGTGAGAGACGACAGCTCGTAAATCTCGCAAATGTATGCACCCCTCTGTACGTTTGCCACGCCTTGCTTCCCGCCCCCCATCTGCCCGCCTGCGCCACTGCTGCCTGCGCACGTGCAGCACTCGCAGTCGCTCACCGTCGCGCCGGCAACTTTTCAGCCGCTGCCTTTGACAGGACCTCCTTCTACCCCATACCATACCTCCCGCCACTCATTTGGCTTTGTGCTTATGGAAATTTCACGGACAGCCCGGAACAGGCCTGACAAAGCTGGCAAAGCACAGACGCAGCACAGCCGGAGCAGCGTCTGAGCACAGCCGGAGCTGTCAGTGGCCGCCCGCCTGGCCGCCTGTCGCCTGCTTAGTGCGGTTTAATTGCAACAGTTTTTGGGAGTCCAGAGTGAAGCAACTTCTGTGACGTATCTCGTCTAGCTTTCTCCCTCCCTCTCTCTCTCAGATTTTGTCGTTTGATTTCACGCACAGCTCGCACAGGTGGCACGGCAGCTGGGTTGCGTCTCTAATTACATAATTTATGCCACTTCCGGTTTGCAACCCTAAAATTTCCGTTGTGGCTTAATCCATATTGATAGGGAAATATGCAGAAATTATTTTAATATCTGAAAATGCAGCTAAAGCATGTTCTGAAATGGGGTGAAGCTGCTTATTTGATACCCTGTAAGCAAAGATCCGTCTAAGGGTTGTTAAGTAGTTAAAATAAGAAAAATATATCAGCAAAGTTTCACAGCGATATCTTAACATACATATAACACAATTCAGGTTATATGGCAGCTATGCGATAAATTGGTCCGATCTGGCTCGTTCCGACTTATTCACAGCGTGCAGTAATAAGAAACATGTATACCAAGTTTCATCAAGATAGCTCTAAAACTGAGAGACTATTTTCAGTTACAACGGGCAGACGGACAGAAGGACAGACGGACAGACAGACAGACGGACGGACGGACGGACAGACGGACGGAGGGACGGACAGACGGACGGAGGGACGGACAGACGGACGGAGGGACAGACGGAGGGACAGACGGACGGAGGGACGGACGGAGGGATAGACAGACGGACAGACGGACGGAGGGACAGACGGACGGACAAACGGACGGACGGACGGACGGACGGACCGACGGACCGACGGACAGACGGACAGACGGACGGACAGACAGACAGACATACGGACAGACGGACGGACAGACGGACGGAGGGACGGACAGACGGACTGAGGGACGGACAGACGGACGGAGGGACGGAAAGACGGACGGTGGGAAGGACAGACGGACGGTGGGACGGACAGACGGACGGACGGACAGACGGACGGACAGACGGACGGAGGGACGGACAGACGGACGGACAGACGGAGGGAGGGACGGACAGACGGACAGTCGGACGGAGGGACGGAGGGACGGACAGACGGACGGAGGGACGCACGGACGGACATGGCTAGTTCGACTCCCCAATTGATGCTGATTAAGAATATATATACTTTATAGGGTCGGAGATGTTTCCCAATGTGCGTTGCAAACTTCTGGTCAAAATAAATATACCATCTGCAATGGTATAAAAAACTGTATAAGAATGCTACAGTTCAGCGCACACGACAGTGAAATACCCTACACTAAAGTTGCAAAAACCGTTGCACATATGTTAAGCTTTTGCTGTAAGTAGGCTAGAAACTTTCATGACAGGACTTCTAGTCTCAGCTGGTTTAATAATTATAACATAACATAGCGTAAATTCAGGAGATTTGGATTGACAACCTTAGTAATTTTCAATTTTAGAATTAAAACTCTTACCATTTAAAAATGTACGACATTTTTGCAAGCCAGAAGGAAATTTAGCTGTAACCACCACACAAAATTAGGTTTCCCCATCTGCTGTAATAGCTAAGTTATGTCCTTACAGTAGCTTGTCAAATATTTAGAGTCACTTTGCTTAAGCTTTTTATGGATCTAAAGAACATAATGAACTAAAAAGCTCAACTGCAGCAGCTCAGCTCGACGTCAACTGGATACCCAATGTCCCTCTCACCGCCCGCCCCCCTGCATGGATCCCCCTGTTCCAAGCTGTCCCCAAGTCTGCACTAAAGTGCTTTATCCCCTTTATCCTTTATCCCCTTTATGCTTTATCCTTGCGTCTAATACGCACATAATTCAGTGCTGTCTGTACCCGAATATGCCGCAACAGAGATTAAAGCGTGGCCGTGGAGTCGCTCCACTTGCTCCTCTGCTTCTTCTCCGGCTTCTTCATCATCTGAAGGGTTGTTAGCAACAAGCGAGACGCGCTGCCTTCGCTCTCCCTCAACTGGACGTTGAATGCGAAATGAAGGAGCATAGCATTGTTCCGCCTAGAGAGAGAGAGCGAGAGGGAGAGAGAGTGAGAGAGATAGGGTAGCCACTGCTCTAGTTGTAGATTCTCACTTTCTCGTCTCGTTCCATAAGGACTTTATTACTTTTTCATTTCGTTTCATTTCGTTTTAATTTTATTATGAGCCAAAAGTGGCCAAGCACAAGGCGGACTCCATGCCAGATACAACTCTAGCTGCTGTTGTAGTAGGGTAACCACCACAGCGGCGGCAACAACAACAACAACAATGGTAATGGCAACCCAGCACGGGCAACGAGCGAAACAATTTTTAATTAAATTCTGTGTGTATTTTATACAAATATGAATAATTATTTATGACTGCCTCTCCATCTGTCTGTCTTCCCTACTCCCCCTCTCTCTCCCTCTCTCTCTCTCTCGCACTTTGTTGCTATCTCTGTCTGCATGGCAGGCAGTTAATGCCAGCCGATATTATATTATGCGATATTATCTCTGAGAGAGAGAGACCTGAAATAGAAAAGGAAAATGAACCATAAGGCGCACCATTTGGCATATTTCCGAGCAGGCCTTGACGTCAGCGTCGACGTTAGCATTGGCGTCGACGTCGACGTCGATTAATTGTCGGAGGCTTTGCGAGGCAGCGAGAGACAACAGGAAAGTGTTGCTCTGCATTTAAATTGCAGATGATTATTTAAATTTCGCATACAATTTACATAATGAAGGTCGCTCTGAACTCTGCACTCGCTCGCGCTCTGTCTCGCTCACTCTCAGCCCCCCTCTCTCTCTCTCTCTTCCGCTCCCACTCTGCTGCCTGCTCTTCTTATGCTAGTCAAATTAATCAAACAAATTGCTTGGCAATGGACAAGCGGCAGCAGCAGGGGGGGAGGAGCATGTATTTCGCTCTGCTTTGGCAAAAGGGAAAATTGGAAATGGAAAATGGAAAATGGGGGAAAACTTGCTATAGACCGTAGAGCATGCTCTGGCCATTGGAACGGGCAGCAAGTATCGATAGAGTTACATGGGGGCAGCGGATGGGTTGGGGGCCTCGCGTCTTTTGGCCTCAACCATCAAATGTAATTTGCAAAAATATTTGCTTTCAATAGAGCGAGTCGAACGGATTTAACTTCCCCAATCCACTCTGCCTCAGTCTCAGTCCCCTAACCCCAAGTCTTTCATGCATGACAGCAACCTAAGCAGATCAACTAAAGAAAAACGCTAGATTCCCACTCCGGACGTTTCCTCTAAGCGCTTTCGCAGCGATTTCAACATGTGCTAAAAAGATATTGAAAGTGATTAGAGCAAAGTAGTTGAGAAAAGGATTTAGTATAAAATAAATATATAATATATATATTTTTTAAAGTCAGCATATTTTGAACTATCAAAACTTTTTCTAATTAAAAAGTTCATCTCGTGTTTTTTTTGTGAAACATCTTTTATTTCAAAGAATTAAAATATGTTAAATATGTAAATTCTCTTCGAAAACTGAAGCATATAGAGAACTTTATTTATACTGTATAATAAATTGAGAAAAAGTTTTCTGGAACATACTAAAAATAGTTGACTTCAGAAAAAAGATTTTTCTTATATATCCATAGAAACCAAACGCAAAATTTTTTCTGAAAAATTTAAAAATTGTTTTAATTTTTTATAAAAGGCTAAAGTGTTTGCTGGAATAAGTCGAACTTAGCATATTTAATATGAGTTATATCTCATATATAAGAAACAATCCCTACTTTCTCAGATCTCCATTGAAGCTAGGCGAAATCGCTTGCTGGAACACCCCAAATACATAGCATTACTCTTACTGTCACAATCAGCTCAAATGCCTTACTCAAATATATTTAATATGTGATTTCCTTCATAACTAAATTCAAGCGAAATCCATTCTTGGAACATCCTTTATAAATATGGTACATGTAATGTTTCTCATTTTCAAACAGTTGAAATATCTTTCCGCAACATGCTTATAATATGATTGTTTTCATATTGAAAGCCGCAGCGAAATTCATTTCGAGAACATCCTTTCTGCATGTAAGTTTTGAGCCCTTTTCGCATGGTGGGCCAAAAACTTTCATAATTCGCTGGCACGTGCAAACATCGCAATCGACATTAGCAATTTGCATTGCAATTTCCCATCAGTTTTCAATCAGTTTTCCGGCGCGGCGCAAGCGCGGCGTAGCTGCTTTTCATATGGCAATTAGCTTAATTCGATTAAAATGCGCTGCGGCAACGGCGACGTTGACTGCGCTGCAAGTGCTGCAAGTGGTGGCAAGCTTTGGCGAAATGTGCAACAAACAAATATGAAATTAAATTGCCAATACGGCAAACGGTTAACATGAAAGTTGTTGTTGCTGCCACGTTTACCGTTGTTATTTGCCGCTTATAGATATATTATTCATGGGCTTTGTGGTTGACAGGAGCGGGGCTAGGGGGGGCAGGGGGGTAACATTATTATGTAATGCGGCGAATAATGTGAATTCAATGAATGCAAATATCAATTTACTTTTAGCATATTAATTGAATTTTTGTATTTGTCGTGTTGTCTATTTGGACAGCCCACACGGGCACCTACACCCCTCCCTCCCCACCCCCCTTCCCCCCTTTCTCCCTTTCTCTTCTGTGTATTTGCGCGGTAATTGAAATATTTATTTTTCATCTCAATTGCAATAATAAAACCGCAGAGGACATTTTGCCTGAACTCGCGCAAATGGCCGCCGGGCGGAATGCCACAGCACAACAAACAAGCCAACACACACGCACTCAATATGCCATTGGCACACACACACACACACACACACCCGCTGCGAACACAAAGGTAATTGTCAGTTTGTTGTATCTTTCTGTCTGTCGCATTTCGTTTTGTCAATTTGTCCGTTTGCCAATTTGCCGAAAACTTTTGCGTTAATTATGAGCCAAAATCAACGCGTTGCAAGCGTCCTTTTGTTGCCCATCCCTCTCACTCTTTCTTCCCCTCTCTCTCTCTCCCTCGCTGTGCATTTGTTTTCGATTAGCTGCAAGCGCTAAAGTCAACAAATCAATGCAACTCAAACAGTCGAATGGCAAATTGATGAGGAATTGGCAGGGGCAGGGGGGGGGGGGAAAACATATCAATTACCCTGTCAGGGAAGGGAGGGGGAAGTGTACAGCTAAAAACTCACAGCGCACACAATGCAAAACAACTCGAACATCAACTCAAAAACAGTATCAAAATAATATGATATGTATGATTGTGGCCTTTCGGCCGCGAGCGAGTTGCGAAAATTTCATATATCGTAGTAAATCGAAAATGTTCGCAATTATTAATTATGAAAACGTTCTGGATAATACGAGTTTGCAATTTTGCTTTGGCCCAAAACGAGATTTACCGACATGCACACAAACACAGCAAATGGCATCGATAACAAAGTGGAAAGAACTGTCAGCAGCAGAAGGGAGTAAGGCCCGCGAGTAATTGCAATACAAATTGTAGGGAATATTTCGATGTAGGCTATAAGCTATAGTATCCCGTATAGTATACCTAACTTTAGTAAAAATCATTAGAAATTTACAAGCATATATATTCGTTAATTTATTTATTTTTATTGATATTTATTTATTTTTTTTTATTTTAGAGTAAATTAATATATATAAATTTAAGAATGAGTTTTGCTAAATAATAAATAATTACAAGTATATTTAAATTTTTCTAACATATTTATTTGTTTATTTATTTATTTTTAATTTTTTTTATTTTTTATTTTAATTATTTTTTTAATTTTATTTATTTAATTTTAAAATCAATTAATATTAATCAACATAGGAATAAGTATTATATATTTAATAAATAATTAAATTAAAGAAAATTACAAAAAAAGAAAAATAATTAATTTAAATTTTTATTAAAATTTTTAAATTAATAAATTAAAAATTATGAAATTTTTAAATAATATTTAAAAAATTAAAGTTACATTTTATATCTGAGATTAAAAAAATGCCGATCCATCCAAGAATTGTAGGAGAGAATTAAGGCAAAATCAGCAAAATCCCCAACCAAATCGGAAGACCTTATGTTAGGTGTTAGAAGGAATTAAAAATGAGTTAAGATTAGAGAAGATCTAAAAAAAATAATTGAAATAAAAAAACAATAATCAAATTAAAAAGAAATAAATTTAACAAGCTTATGTATCATATAGAGGCTTATAAAACGTTACTTAAGCTTAAAAAAATTTAATTCACATTTTTATAAAGTATAAAATAAAAAGGAAAGAAATTAGAGCCTGTACTACAACATGTCTTGTGCTGGTTAAAGTTTCTTATACCCCCTTAAAAATTTAAAATGGTATTGAAAAAGTTTCTATAAAAAAAAAACTATTCAAAAACTGCTCAAAAACTTTTGAAAACACCCCAATAAATCCGCTTTTATTTCGTTTTCCATAATTTGCCATAATTTCTATAAATTCTCGAACATTATCCCTTTTAACGCACATATCAAATAGCCGTTAATTCTTATGGCTTTTACTCCATTTTGGAATTGTGTGCTTCGACTCGACTTCGAGAGTCGCACACAATTCACAATATGCCACAATTGGCGGCGGCGTCTCGCAGTGTTTTTTTTTTTACCCAATGTCCTGGCAGAGCAATTCGAGTGATTTCCCCCGACGGTGCTTAAGTCATAAGCAGCACAAAAGCCGCACATAAATAAACCGGAAACGGGTAGATGGCAGAGAGAGGGAGTTGGCAGGGAGGGGGTGGGTAGTCAAGGGGTACCCGTAGCTCGTATAAAAATGTCATCAAAAGCATTTAAAAATTGCAAACACGAGATGGGCGCATAATTCAATTTAACTTTCCCAGAGCCAAGTCGTAAGTAGGCTAAGGCTGAGTTACAGTTAGATACCCCCCTCCCCTCTTGCCCACTCTCCCTCTCAACCCCATGTGGCATCCGCACTTGTTCCGCTTTACCAGCTCGTACTCGTTTGCCATGTGCAGATTTGCTTGAAGCAAGATTATGACGATTAGATTATTACGCATTCCTGGCGATTTATGCGATTAGACGAGAAAAAATATAAAATAAAAGCCGCAAATAGCACAGAAAGAAGAAGAAGCAGGGAAATGCATCTCGAGGGTTGCAATTCTGCCGGCTTGGAATGCTCAAATTGTTATTGTAGCTCTCAGCTGGGGGCAGGGTTAGGGTTAGGGGGAGGCGACATCAAAGCGATGAGCTCAGCTGCTACAGTTCCACTTTTACGAGTTGTATAACCCGCACACACACACACACAGAGAACACACACACAGACACACAGATACATCGGAAAAAATACCCCAAGTCATGGGATATTAAAAAATGCCAAAAGCTGAGGCAACCGGCAAATCATCTGCGGAATTGTCATCAAATTGAATGCCTCCACCCCCCCCCCCTGCCTGCCCCTGTCTCTAAGCTGCAACGCGTGGCTGACTCTCATTTTCTTTTTATTATCCTCGTTTATGGCATCCAAATGTTTGCAAACTGTTCAACAAGGAAAAGAGTGAAGAAACCCTTTAGGAAAATCAATCGACTGCCGGGTCAGCGGCCAAACTGAATGGGGTCAAATTTCCGCTGAGATTGGCGATTCTCAAGCTATAATTAGCACAGCTGATAAACGAGGTCGGCGCAAGCTAAGCGAAATTTCGAATTCTGCGGAAATTTAAAATGGCAAAAATCTTGTGGAAAATTTCCAAGCGGAATTGTGGTAAGCAAATTTGTTTTGGGCAAGCAAACGAATTAAACTATAACAAAACCTAAGGGAGGCAACTCAATTATTGGGGAAAAGTGTTTCAAATTTTGCCCATTCGATTTTGGCAATTGACTTATGTGGCTTCAGGTCAGACCTAACCTCAATTTGTGGTCTTTGATTTTGAGTACACTTTCACTCACTCTCTCACTTTGTCACTCTCCCATTTCTGTTGCATTTCTTTGGCTGCTTTGTGTCGCGACTATTTTTTTGCACGACCTGCGGGCGTTTTCCTTTTACAGCTATGCCACAATCTCTCTCTCCCTCTCCCTCTCTTTCTCCCTCTCTCTCTCTCTCTCTCTCTCTCCCTCTGTCTGCCTCTTTCATGTCTTTCTTTGCGCGCTGCTTTGTTGTCGATACAAATTAAAGAAATTGACTCCTTTCACTCACACTGCAGCTCTCACACAGAGTTGCTTTAAATTTATGCCATAAATTGTGCTATAAAAAGTTTAAAGTTTATAGCAAGCTGTCTTGCTGGACTTAAATTCGAAATTGTAACGAATTGTTGCCGTTTATTGTAACTATTCGAGCAACTTACTTTGCCTCACTCTCTCACTAACTACTGTTCTCACTTAATTCTCTCTCCTTTTCTCTCTTTTCTCTCTCTCTCTTTTCTCTCTCTCTCTCTCTCTCTCTCCCTTGGCTCCTTTGTGGTCTTTTGTTGTCGAGCATTTAAATTACAAAATTGTCGTTCACATTGTGCGCTCTGGGCGTGTTAATAAATCGAGTGACTCTCATGTGGCGATAATTATGCCATTGATTGCTTAATTACAATGCATATGGCAACCCTGGCACGCCCCCAGTCTCGCTCTCTTCCCACTGGCTGGCTTAAAGCACTCGGCACATGTTGCCCGGCACTTTGCGTGCATTTCGTTTTAATTTAATTTCGCTCGCCCTTTTTGCGCTTTCATGTTGCGCCCGCCAAGGACACTTAGCAGTCGCTCGTCCTGGCGTGCCAGAGTTGCCAGCCCAGCCCAGTCCAGAGCAGCCCAGCCCTAGAGCCCTGCTTGCTTGCTTGCCGCTCGCTCGAGTGTCATTTGTGGCATGTGCAACAACTTGAATTATGCACACGAGTCTGAGAACTGTCAACCAGGCAGGCGAAGACTGACAAGCAGCAGCCGCGAGTGTCGCGCGCCGCTTGGCCCAAAGTGCCGCGAAGTATGCAATGCTTTTCGCGACCTTCAATTAGTACTACCAAATGCACTACTGAACGCGGGAGGGAAGTGCATGTGGTTGGGAATGGGGGATGGGAAGGGGGTAAGTACATGCATGTTGAAATTCAGAAGTGGCAAAAGCAATTGAATCGAAATTAAAAGTGCTGCACGCATTAAATATGTGTGAGAAGAAGGGGCTGATAGTGCTATCGATATGGCAACGATGTGAGTCATCGATAACCATAGGTTAAGTTGTCATATTGCAGGCTTTATATGACGATAAGTTATGGAGATGTTATGGATATTATATATAAAGAATATCGATATTAGTTATCGATAGTATCGGTATAAGTTTCGATAGCTTATAGCCAAGTTGTCATATTGAGAGCTATATATGTATGTCGATAAGTTATGGAAGTGAAATCGATATAATCGATAATAACTTATTCAGATTATCGGTAGGAGCTCTCGATCACATCGGTATAAATTATCGATACTTTACAGTATTTATCATTTGGTGTTATGTGCAATAACGACAAGTTATAAGAAAGTGTTATCGATGTAATCGATATGAGTTATCGCAATTGTAAGTCATCGATAGATCAGTATGCGTTATCGATAATATCGGTATGAGCTCTCGTAAGCTGCACAGAGAAACATTCTTTAGGTATGACAACAAAAAGTTGATAGTGTCGATGTTACGTATCGATAACTTTAAATATTTAACCTCTTGTAAAAGCTGCATAAAAGAAATTACATTTTTATGAGTATCAATATACCAGTTACCAGTTTTTAATGTATCAATTTAGTTTCTACTTTTCGTATTGTAATACCTATGCACGACTATCAATATCAATATTAATATAAATCGGTTCATATTTTAAAAATTTGATGCGCTGTCACGCGCTTCTAAAACTTTTGCTTTTATGCAAATTTATTTTCTCTAGATTTATTTTTTGATTTGCCAAGCCGTCAGTTAAACCACTCAAATTCGCAGCACTTTAAAGTATCGATAAAAAATATATATACAGTATCTATATATCTATATATCAATCTAGCTGTATTTCTATATGAATTTTGCAGTTTTCCATTTCAATTTCCATGGCAAAGCTGTCACATCCTGTTCATGGCTATCAAAACAGCATCGGCAACATAACGAATCCTTTCCGTTTGCCCCACTTCCTCTGCGCTCCCCAGCTCTTGCTCTCTCTCTTTCTTTCTTTCTCTCTCTCTCTCTCTCTCTCTCTCGCCCAGTTTGCATTGGAAATGCACATTTCGTGTCATTTGGCCAACAACTAAACATTTACAAAATTTAATTAGGCAAACAACCCGCTGCTCACTAACTAACCAATGCAGCAACACACACTCACACACTCACACATTCACACTCTCTCACCCACACACTTGCACACTTGGCAACCATTTTGCGTTTCAGTCATCGGGCAGGTGCTTCGTCATTTAGTTTCATTCGATGGCTTTTCAATAATTTCGGGCCCTGCTCCGTCTGGCAACTCGTTCAATCATCCCATTGACTTTTCGACAAGCTCACCTACACACGCTAGCACACACACCCACACACCAACACACACACACACACTCTGACACACTCCCACACACATTTAGCATATTTGGTTTATTAAATAATTACGCTCTAATTGCAAAAGTGTCTGCGGTTGCCAGTCAGCAGCAGCTAAAGTGAACAACAACAACTAAATACACACACACACACAGTCGCATACACACACACATGCACACACACATATACATACACTCCTACGTCCACACTCCCACCTGCACTACAAAACACTGTCCGCAGATGAGAAATGAGGTCTACTTGCAGCGCTGAGCGCCTCGATAAGTGGCTGCTCACGGCCAGTGGCGTAGGCGTAGGGGTCCACCAGAGGGGGAGGGGGGCGGGCCCGGCTGGGGGGCTGAAGGCTTTCTGATTTGGCTGCAACCAATCAACTTGATTGAGTGTACGAAGAGGGAAAAAACACACACAGAGCAGTCGAAAACCGCGCGGACAGTAAGCACAGCATAGCATGCACAGGCTGCATTGAGTTCGCTCGTTAGATTACCTAAAAATACCAGAAATACCAAAATAAAATACCAAACCAATTCCAATATGATTTTCAAACAAGTGAAATGGAAATTTATGAAAATGCAACAGTTGCCCTTTTTATAGAAAAACGTATTTTCCCGCCCCCCCAACTCAGAGAAGATGAAATAAAAACAGTAAAATACTAACAAGAAAAATACTAAACCTTAGAACAACATTAACATGTGCAGGTGCAGGGCCAGGTTAAGCTTGTGTGTGTGTGTGTATTTTACAATGCGCTTTGCTGTTTTAACAGGCGAAACGAAAACAATTCAAGGCATATGAATAGAAATGAATATTTATTCATCTGCTGCAGCGAATGCATTCACAACCCTTTTGTTATTCTAGTATATACCGCAGGGGCATGGTTCTAGAACAGATTGCAGAGCAGCTTAAAGACGATTTAACAGGAAATTGAGTATTACAAATGTGCTTGGGTTGCAAACAGTATTGCAAAAGCTTAGTATATTTCTGGGGCTAATCACTTTTTCAGTATATTTAGTATTTTTAGTACTAAATGATATTTTTAGTTTGGATTTCAATTGTTTTCTGAGTACTTTTTATCTTGGTATTTTTGTATTACTTAGAAACCATTTTATGTCTTTGGGCTGGTATTTTTTCGGTTTTTTTTTTTAGTATTTTTTAGTGTTTTTTTATATTTTTCACCTATAAAATGTTAACTAATATTTTGCATATTTATTTTTGTATAGATCAAGTGTCTTGGTATTTTTTTGTATTATTCTAAAACCGTTTTAAAGCTCTTTTGTTGGTATTTTTAAGTATTTTTTATGACGAAATTTTGTTTTGGTATGTTTTGAGTATTTTGACATATTTAAAATGTATTTATTTGATTTTTAACGCTGCAGTATTATTTTAATATTTACCGCTAATACTTGTTAACTTATTAATTATACCACTCCCCCACGCCATAAAATACCAAATGTTTTCGCAAGTAAATTTCCCCTCGATTAAAGCTGCCTCATAAATTCATCTGGCGACATTATTCACTGTACTTGGCCACGGACCGACGACGCTATGTCCGCACAGGCAGCCTTCGCTCTCTCTCTGCCCCCGTCTCGCTCTCTCGCTGGGGCACTTGGCGGACAGTTACGTGGCCATAATTAAATGTCGACATGCAACGCTGTTGCAAAGTCAGCTACAACAGCAGCGGCAGCGGCAGCAGCAGTTGTGATTTTGAGGAGGGGGAGGCGAAGGCAGTTAACAGGCTAACAGGGTAACTGTCGACAGGGGCAGAGTGTGAGAGAGAGAGAGCGAGAGAGAGCGAGAGAGAGGGAGTGTGAGGTGGTTTCTGCTTCTTCTTTTTTTTGGCGCCTCTGCACGTAATGATGTAATAAAATCATTTCACACCTCATGAAATGTCGGCAATTTCCGTTGAAATTCGATTGAACTTCCGCTCGGCGACGGCGCCTGCACTGCGACCCCCTCTCTTCCTCTCCCTCCTCTCTCTCTCTCTCGCACTTCCAGTGCCGGACTAGGCACGGGATGATGCATGTACGTGGCGTGTATATCATTATATATCGCACACATCGGCTGCATGGCAACTCAGCAGCAACACGCACACCAAGCTCCACGCACACACACACACACACACACACATCAACACACGCGATATGCCACACATGCTGACGTTTTAATTTTATTCCTGGCACCTACAACGCAGGGGAGCAGCAAGGCGGAGTGGGGGGGGGATTGGAAGCTGTTGCTGTAGGGGAAACTACGAAAAATCCTTGACTTGAAATTGATTGAAATGATATTGCAAAGGCGTGCGCTGGCAATGGGCAGCGCGTGCGTGGGCCGCTTCGCTTCACTACGCTCCACGGACCACCCCGCCACGCCACGCCCCCTTCCCCCTTCGCCGCTCTTGAGCCCCTCCTTGCAACTGGCTCGTCTCGTCTCGTAAAAACACAGGAAATCATTTCGTCATTCCATAAATTGTTATGTCGTAAATCTTTGCAATCAAACGGCCGCACACACACACAGACATTCACACACACACATGCACAAGCTCACACACACACAGACTTACACACACACACTCTCACTGTCAGTGCTGGTGGAAAAAAAAGCAGCGCATCCGTTGGCCCAACAAGTCGGCAGCACATCAGTTGCCTCTGCTGCTTCTCTCTTTCTCTTTTCCCTCTCTCTCTCTCGCTCTGTCTCTGCCTGCCTTATGTCCTTGAGCCTGATTCGGCTTGCTTTGTGGACAAATTGTTGCCATGACGGAGCCGGCGCCGGCATCGGCTCAACTTCATTGTAGCTTCTTGCGCTCTGCAGTGATTTGGCCAACTAGCCGCAGATCTCAGCCGACTGTGGCGACTTTTGACAGTGGCGTGTGCTTAACCCTTGTGTGGTGCACGGGGCTGCAAGTTGCCATAGAGAAAAGTGAATTTCTTATACTTCTATGGCAGTTATAAATATATAAATATATTCTTTTATTAATGCCACTTAGGTTTTATCTCTAAGAATTTGAAGAAGTATGAAATTTCTAAGAAAAAATCTTAGCTTTTTATTGAAATATTAGAAAAAAGTTTTCTGATTTATATAAAATTTTACAATCTAAATAAACAGAAAAATTTACAAAACATTAAAAAGTTAAATTAAAATTTATGTGATAAGTTTCACTGCGATATTTTGAAAACTAACCGAAATAGGCCGATAGTTTGTATGACAGCTATACGATATATTAACCCTATTCCAACTAAACACAACCTATGTGCAGCGTGCTGCAATAAAAAGTATGTATGCCAAGTTTGAGCAAGGTAAATGCTAAACTTAGCAAATTGTAAGCGGTGTAACAGACACGCCGTTGGATTTCTGCAGAATTCATAGACGAAACTGAAATGTCCATGTCAAAAAGTCAAATCCATGCAAAGGGAAAACTTGATATACCTAACAAGATGGTATAGTATAGCGCAAACATGAGCAGTAACCTCCGTTGGGGTCACCGACTAAGGGTTAAGGTTACAGGCTGAGCTTGTAGAACAATAAACTAAACTCCTCGTGCGAGTAGGCCACCTTTGCGGGACAGGTGTCAACAGGCCTTCAGGCCAAAACTTCAGTTTGGCATGTGAAGCACGTGCAGAGTCAACCTCAAAGTGAGGTTGGATGGGATGGGGGGGCTGGGGGCGTGGCAAACGGCCGGAAGCTGCAGCCAAGTAAACAGAAAGCGACAAAACGGATGTGTAGTTCATAAATTTCGTCAACTGCCATAATAACAAACTCGACGGACAGAAACCAAGAGAAAAACGAGGGAAAAGAAAAGAAATTGACTTGTCGCATGCCCATAGATTACACAACATATCATTTTGGCCAGACCGAGTCGGGGAGCCAGATCTCAGGTTAGGTGCGAAAGCCAGACAAAGCAGCCAGAAGAAAATGGATGCCTTGACAGCAACTCCCCCTTTCCCTTCTCGCCCCCCTGCGACCTTGTGCCAGTTTCAGTTTCAGCTTCACTCGGGCCAAGTCAAGTCGAGTTGAGGCAAGGCGAGTCTCCCAGGCGAACTCATCATAAATATCGACAGGACCACAGCGTCGCTTTGGCAGGTGAATTTGTCACGCCCTTCCACCTGGTCAGGCACACATCCACGTGCTTTTGTCCAGCTACCAAACTCCCCCCCACCCCCCACCCCAGGCCATTAGTCAAAAGTGTGACGAACGAGGCGCCGCAGCCGTTGCCGCAGCAAGCAAAGCAAACAAGCAGCAGAAGGGGGAGCAAAAAGCGAAGGATTCCGTTTGGGTCTTGTCTTGTCTTTGCCGCCATTAGTCGCTGGACAATTTATTGACCTTTTTGTACAATTTTCAATCTAACGGAACTATTAAGCAGTTAAATGATAAATTATGCGCCACATGAAACTTCCACAGCCGTGAAAGCTTTTATGATGACGCACTTCCGCAGTGCGAGAAACCATTGCCGGACTCGGACTCGTCGGACTGTCCTGGCTGACTCTTCTCTCACAATTCCATTGGATGTCTGGCAGCCGTCTCTCTCTCTCTCTCTCTCTCTCTCTCTCTGCTCTGGTCTGGTCAACCGAGCACATTGGCGCTGCGGGGCGTGCGCTTCAATTGCGACTTTTATGGCGCATCAATCGTCTGTCCCGCTCCCGCTCCCGCGCCCACTCCCTCCCTCCTGCACAGGCCGTTAACTTTTATTGATTTCAATGGGCCCGGATTTGCACAGTGATTGCCCAGGCTGGCCCATGGGCTAACCAGGCAAGGAACCCCAGTCGAGCCCAACCAGCTCATAAAGTGCCCTCAACGCCTTTGACTCAACAATTCGCTTTGTCTTGGCCGACGCACTATCCTAGCGAAGCGATGGGGGAACTTGGTGTCTCTACTGGTGTCCTAGGCTTGACATGTAGACTGAGCTGAGCTGCGGGGCGGGGCGGGTATCATTAAGTCAAGCACGGCCCATAAATAAAACACACGCACACCCTGGCGGGGCTCCACACAAGACCAATTGAAAGTTCTGCGCTTTAAGGATTGAGTCAGACTGGGCAGGTGTCCGGCTCCCTGGGATTGCAGGGATATGTCTATTTTACGAAGTCAAAGCTGTGCTGGCATATGGCATAATTATCTTAAGATGTGGGAATAGAAACGATTGTTCAAACACGTTAGGGAGATAGTAGAAGGTAGAACTGAATGTGTTAAAGGTTGTAAAAACAACTGAAATAAGAATTTAATTACTAATAAAACATTAAATTTTATTCTTATTTTTTTTTTACAATTAAAATGTAATTAAAATATTGAATCCTTCTTTTGCAAGATTTGGCGTCTTTTTCTAAAATTTATATATTTTCTATAAATTTTTGTTTTATTTTAAATAAAATATAATGCAATCTAAAATCCATAAAAATCCATAATAAAGTATTTACATGTATTATCAAATATGCATAATATTAAATAATTATTAAAGAAATTAAAAACTTTGAAAACTTAATGAAATATTAAAAAAAAAAAACAGAAAGAAAGGCTACCTTCGACACGCCGAAGGTTTTATACCATTATAGTTACTCCACGTATTAAATCGGTCAATAGCTTCTAGGGTAGCTTAATGATATATCTGTCCAATTTTAAGAAAACTTGCATAGCATTTAATGGACATATGTAATTAGACATATATCAGAAAAGTTTTACAGCGATATCTTGAAAAATGATTGAAGTCGGAAGCTATACGATATATCGGTCCGATCCGGCTCGTTCCGACTTATTTACAGCGTGCAGCAATAAGAAGCATGTATACCAAGTTTCATCATGATAGCTCTAAAACTGAGAGACTAGTTTGCGTTGCAACAGGCTGACGGACAGACAAACGGACGGACAGACAGACGGACGGACGCACAGACGGACATGGCTAGTTCGACTCCACTGTCAAAGCTGATTACTTTATAGGGTCGAAGATGTCCCCTAACTCTCTGTGAAAACTTTTCATTAACCATTAAAACAATTAGATCAAATTTCATTGTCCCCAAACTATCTCAATTAATACGTGAAAAAAATTATTTTATTACGTATATTTTAAAAAGAAATAAATTAATTTTAAAATAAACATTTTTCATGTTAATCCACATAATAAATGAAAAGTATCTACACGACAGAAGATAATTAACAAAACGAACCCATACAAAGTTAAAAAATAAATTAAATATTTTAAAGTTCAGTTTTTCTTAAAAAAATTATAGAAATACTTGAACTAAATGCTCATATCATCTCGTAAAGTCACGTCATATCACATTTACTTTCCTACATCGCAATCCCCACAGACATCGACTGAGCAGTTCAAGCACAATCGAATGCGACTACCTGCCACACATTTTGTGGCAAAGACCTCCTCCTCCTCCTTTCGAAGTCCTTTGGACTCCTGCTGACTGCTTGCGTTAAGCTCAAACTGAGTGTGTGAGCTGGAAAACAGATTAATTTATTTATCAGTCAGAGATGAACTTGCCATGTCATATGGAATCAGAGATAAACATTTTATAGTTATGAGATTAAAACTAGAAATCCAGCAAAAGTCGACAATAACAAGGGAAGGGGCAGAAGAAGGGGAAGAAAGCACTGGAAGCTGAAGCAACTTGCAATTTGCCATTGTGTGTGTCAGTTAAGCTGCCGCCCAGCGCTGTCTCTTTTGCCCTTCCTCTCTCTTTATCTCTCTCTATGTCTCTTTCTCCCTGTCGTTGCCTTCATGTTTAGCTGTCTTTTGATAACCGTTGCCCATTGTGCACGAGCCCAAGTCTCGAAGAGAGCGAGAGTCGCCTAGCTCTGCCAAGTGGTTTTAAAACGTATAAACATTATTGCGAGTGTTCGTAGGGGGCTTCCCAGCAGCCTCTGCCTCTCCCCCTCTCCCCCTCTACATGCTCTGTTCCTACTGCTGCTTACAGTTCGCTCGGCTCAGCGTTGAGCTCTGAGCTGATTGCTCACTGAATGGAAAAGGAAATGGACGCAGGCGGAGCGAAGGGGCAGGCACTGGCTCACGGCATCGACAGGCAGCAGGGGGGGAAGGAGGAATGGGGGGGGGGGGGGGTAACTGGCACTACCCGAAGGCATTAAGTGCTCGCTCTCTCTCTCTCTGCCATGGCTGCAATGGAACTCGCTCCGTGGCCGCCTAATGCCGCAGCTTAGTGCGGCTCCTACAACAGCAGACGTTAGTCCTGGCACTGCGCCGCCTCCTGCTCCTCCTGCTCCCTCAGCCTTGCCTGCCTGCGTCTTGGTCTGCTTCTGTCTGTAATTAACATGGCATTCAAAGCCAAATCTCTGTTAGATTTTCCACATGTGGTTGCCGCGTTGAGTGGCAAATGCCCCAGCAGCAGCAGCAGCATTAGCCAGCAAGGGTTGCGCCGAGGGTCAGGGGTTAGAGCTCACCGGGGTCACAGAGCAAATGTCTTGAATGTTTAAATATTTGACTGGCACCTGGCAACACCTGTCAGGCAGCTACTGCCTGCCCCTACTGCTCCCTCCGATCGCTTCGATTTCTGCCTAGGCGCGTGCCCCAAGCAGCGTGCAACATGTCAATTAGTCGCAACAACAACAACAACAACAATGCCAGCCAAGCTGCCAAATTTAATTTTTTGCACAGTTTGGGGATCAACCCCCAGCTCATCCGCTCCCCCCTTGGCATCCCCTACTTTCCGCTATGCAATCCTGTCTCGTTGAATGGATTCAAAGCATTTTCATGTCACAAAAACGAAGCGAAAACTTTTCAACATGTGTTGGCAGCTCCCCCCCCCTCCCTCATTTCTCTGTGCCTCCCTCTTTCTACTCGGCAAAGTAGCAGCAAAAAATCGTGGAAAAACTCCTGCAAAAGTTGTAGAGAAAGCTAAAAAAAAAAAACGGCAAAAAAGAAAGCTAAAAAAAAGGAAAGTAGAAGGTGCCAAGTGGCAAGTGGCAGGTAATAATCTATGCATGTATGAGTGTCCCTCTCGCTCTCTCTCCCACACTTGGCAGCACTTTACATTTATTGTGGCAGTCGTGTGTGTGTGTGTGTAGCGGGCGTGGAGAGACGAAGTGGGATGGGGCATTCGAAAGTGCCTGTCATGGCTGGCGAAACCCGAAAGCCAACTGTGCAAACAGTTCGGGCGACATGGCCACAAGTTCTAAGCTGTCTTAGTTGCTTATTATGCAGTGCCCACCCCCCGCTCTTTTCCTTCTATCCCTTTTCCCTGCATATGAGTGCTCACTGCCACGCCCCCCTGCACCCACTGCACCCCCACAGCCTTTGCTGTCAAGTCATCGTGCAGCCCCGTGCGGAAATGAGCAGCTGTCTTGGGCTGTGACTTCTCTCCAGTTGCAGCTCCGTCTCCGTCTCCATCTCCTTGGGGCTACTGCTGCAGCTACACTTATCCACACACACACACACAGAGCGCATTCAAGTTTAAGCCTTGTAAGTGCCACGCCCACCGACTACTTAGCACAAGTGGCCCCCAGAGGCAGCAGCGGCAGAGTGCAATGAAATTTTAGCTCTACTCGAGCTCGCCTTGCCTCGGGCACAGCTACTAAGTCAAACTCTCATACACTTGCTCTTCCTCTCCCCCTCTGACACTCTCCCCGTCTCCCTTTGGCACATGCCAATGCACATAACAGCGACAGCAACAGCAGCAGCAGCAGCTGCAGCTGTGGCTGCCATTTTTTATCATCATTTCCGTAACTCGTTGACAAACGGAAGCGCCGAGCCGTTCAGCCACTGCCAACTGAAAGGCACCAACACACACACACACGCACATACACAGACTGTCACACACACACACACTCGCACACACACTCGCACACACCCTTGCACACCCTCTCATAGACAGCGGCACGGAAATGACCGAAATGGCAGCCCATTCGCATTGCTTATAATATTTCGCTCAAACTGCACTTGAAACTACTTTTCCCTTTTCCATTTTCCCATTTTCCTCCATTTTCCATTTGCCATTTACCGTTTTCCATGTAAGCAAACGTGTGAAGCGCCCCTTCAGCACCAGCAACAACAACAACTTGTCCAAAAATGTGTCTACAGGCGGCATAGGTAACGTTATGAGCCCAAAGAATCTAATATGCGATATGAGTGGAGAGAAACACTGAAACTGAAACCGAAACTACTAAAAATCAGTAAAAGGCTTTGAGGCTGCAAACTGTTGGCAATAAGCTGCATCTAGATTGGTTCAGGGCACGTACAGGGTGTTGAAATATAGACACTTAAATTTGACTGTGTAGAGGTACATGTACTTATCAACATAACTGTTGCAATGTTTCTGGAAGCTACAAAATATTTTCGAGTAAGCTCAGGAAATGAGCAATTAAAATAAATTTCATACTTTGAAAATTTTTTTTCAAAGTTCCAAAAAATTCTAAAAATTGCAAAATAATTTATTTTTATACTTTGATATGTTCTGAGTATTTTAAAAATTTACTTAATATTTTTAGCATAAAAAACCAAATTTTTAAACATTTTTATAAATTATGCTCAATTTTGTAGCTGAAATAAAGACATTTTAAGTGAGGCAGAGAAACTTACCAAATTGACCGTGGTAAACCTTTCAAAGATTTTTTTTAGCTTTTTTTTGTTATTTTAAATACTTTTCATAAAATATTGCAACTATTTAAATCATAAAAATTTATTCTTTAAATTTTTAAATATTTTTTATAAGTAAAATGTTAAAACGCAACAATCTATGACTCTTGTAAGTGTATTGAATTGATCAAAGTACAAGTAGCGTTGCCCCACTCAAGTCATATTGCTGTAGTAGCTTTAAGAATCTCTCTCTCTTTTGCTCTGCCTTTCTTCATTTCATTTCTATACCTTCTATACACTCCTCATACACTCAGCAGCTACTCAAACTCGAGTAAATTGTTAATTTTCTTCGATTTTTTTTTTTTTTTTTTTTTTTTGCTGGCCTGCTGCCCTGCTCTTTGGAGTCATTTCACACAGCTATCCAGCTACTTGCTGCCCATTCGTTTTTGCTATCAACAACAACATGCCTTAACTCCCCCTCCCCCCCCTTCTGAGCACCCCCTTTATGCTCTCTGGCTGACCCACAGGACTGGCATCGGCATTCACGATTTTTTCGCATTGACAGCAAAATTCGAAATATATTTGCCCAGCATTTGCCGCCTGCCACGCTTTACACCACAATTTGGAGAAGGAAGGAGAGAGAGAGAGAGAGGGGGGAGAGGGTGAGAGGTAGCTGGCTTTCAACGGCTGCAAGCTCTCTCTCTCTTTCTGGCTGAGCTGGTGCTGTTTGCTTTACAGCTTGGCACGTTGTGAGGCTCTTGGAATGTTTTTACTGCTGAATGGGTAATTTAGTATTTGGCAATTAGCTTTTGCTTTCGGCCCAGTTGGCCAGTTGGCCAGCAGAAAATCCTCTTGCTCTCTCTCTCTCTCTCTCTCACTCTGCCCTTTTGTTTTTTCATAGTTTTTCGTACTCTCGCTCTCTCTCTCTCTCTCTCTGTGTCGACTCGTTTGTTTGTTTATCTGTTAAATTATGCAGTCGTCTATTAAGTGGATAAGATTTATGTGGCAAAGAGTGAAATGTTTTTCCATTTTGCTGCTGCTGCCAGTTGCCGGGCCAGGCTTGTAAATTGAAGATTTGCTTAGTTGGTTCATCGATGACCCAACACCAACACACAACACACATGATGATGATCTACTGCCCACAACGAGTGGGTACTCGTTTTTGCTGTAATTGTTTTCCATGTGCTTCGCTCGATTCGCTCTGTTGTTGTCATTTCATTTTGTTTGCGCTTCATTAAATATTATTGAAATGCTGCAATTAATTGCGTAATTGTTATTTTATGTTGCCACAGCAACAACATCTGCAACAACAACAGCAACAACAGCGAAAGGGCCGCACTTCAAGCACTCTACACAACTATAAAAACAACAAACAACAATCAAGTTGTGAGCGCGTCCTGTGGCCCTTTTTCGGTGGCACTTCCTGCGGCCATTTTGGAAACATTTGCACATTAAATTAAACACAAATAGCTGCGTAAATTATGCTACATAAAATGCAACTATGCAATTAGCTGGACAAATCAACAAGCAGGCGAAAATTGTCAACAAAGAAAATAGCTGAAAATAAGTACAGACGACTGAGCTTGACAAGCAGATACCCCTTGTCTAATCTATACTCTAAAAAAAATTCTTAAGAAAATATTTTTTGAAATTCGATCGTATTGAAATTGTTTCGCTATGCCAAAGCAGAAAATTTGAACTTATAAACTGCACCTGGAATTTCGAATAAAACTTTAATTTATGATTTTCAAAATCTATAAATGTGGCAGCACAAATTTGAAAAGTGCTTTAGCTGCGTGTGGTATATGAGCACGTTCATGCCGAATTTGGTGTCTCTATCTTGCATAGTTCCTGAGATCTGCGCGTTCATACGCACACACAAACAGCTAAAAAGGCGCATAACTTGCTATTTGATACTTTGTAGTCTGATATGCCTACAGCTGCCTCTTGCATACATTACCATAAAGCTGTTACACCCCATTCTGAGCACACTCAATCCCCGCAGGGTATAAAACAATTGGGAAAACATTTGAAATAATAACGCGTTAGATTATGAAATTGTGCAAATAAATAAAAACGCATATTGCACTTTAATTAATTCAATTAGCTTGTGCAATGATAAATATATAAATAGCAAAAAAAAATTGCAACAAAGAGAGAGAGAGAGAAAAAAGAATTAACTTATTTGCCTTGCTACCGTTTCCATTTCAATTTCACATTACGCATACGCCGCGTGGCCGCGCGCACGTTGAGCGATTGCTTGACAGTTGACGCAGTGAACCGCAGCACATTTCGTTTTGGAGTATTTGTACAAGTCGCACAAAATGTGGCTCATTGCATTGGCGGCGCACTAAATCAAAGCCAAGGAGCAGCAGCAGCAGCGGGAGGAGGCGGGGAGGGGGTTGCCAGCCCGGAAGTAGGTGGCGCCAGCCTTGTGCCTGGCCATTTGTCAAAAGTCAACAAGCGCGTTGACAACTGGGCAAGGCGCTGGTCACTTAGGGCAGGCAATTGAGGGAGCAGAAGGAGAGCAAAAGGTGCAGAAGGGAAGCAGAAATGGCGAAGCAGGGGCGTAGATGGGGAAAGGCAGCAAAGGGATCAGTTGCGAGCGCGCACGGGGGCAGCAAAGCGATTTAATTTCATTATTAAACAATGGGGCGACAAAGTGGCAGCAGATTTCATTTATGGCCAGGCCCACGTCAGCCACGTCACTCAGGCACGCGATGGAGGCCCCAATCTTCCCCTTCCCTACTTCCCCCCTGCTGCATGCATGTAATACAACAAATTGCGCTGAGGCGGCACGCAAAGTTGCCTGGGTTGATGCATTGCACAGGAATCAGGTAATTAAACAATATGACAGCAAATGTTGCAGCCACTTGCAGCGACAGCTTGATGGATGACAGCAGGGGAGGAGAGGGGGGTAAGTAGCAGCCCACGTAATTCAAGTTTTTCGCTTTCTAATTGCGCTACCTAATGCACTCGCATAATTCAGCAAATGAAGTCACAGTCCTGCCCCTGCCGAGCCCCTCTTCCCTTTCTTACCTTTGTTTCCTTCCCTTGGTGCACTGATTTATGCGCAACCATTTGAAACTGACCTGACGCCGTCGGCTTAAGCCGTTTACATAATTTATTGGCAACGCTTTTGGCCAGGTTTTTGGCGCGTCAATTTGCTTTGGGTTTCGTGTCCGCCAACGTGTTCCGGGTTTGCCATCTCCCGCTCGCTCTTCCCTTGCTCTAAGCCGTAAAATAAATAATAATCCAAATAAATGTGTCTGACAAGAGGCAGGGGGGGGGGAGGCAGGACCTGCGCTCCCTTTGCGCCTTAATTGACAGTAATTTTATTAGGTAAATGAAGCCACTGCCGCGCCTGGCCTGGCCTGGCCTGGCCGCTAGATGGCGTCAGATTTAAGAGCAGCGTAAATATTTAACAAATTATTCGCTTTTAATGAGCTGGAAAAGTGCAAATCACTGACGGCTTTTGCCAGTTCCCTCCCCTCTCCCCTCCCCTTGCTCCTCCCTGATTTTTATGCCCTTTTTTGTTGTTGTTGTTGTTGTGCGCACAAAATGAAAGTGAAAAATGCAATAATTAAAAGTCGGTTAACGGAACAACATCCAATTAACCTGGCAACTGGCGGCTTTAGCGGCAGATCCATAAAGGATCTGCACAATGTTATATTAATTATCATACAAACATCGACATTATCCACCCCCCCCCTTCCCCCGCCTGACTGAGGGCGTAAAAAGTGACGCTATTTAAGCATAATTCCCCAACTGGAAATAAGCTGCGCGTGCAACTGATTAAATTCGTTTTAATTACGTTTCGCGTTTTTTATTTCCTCGAAGGAATTTTTCAATTGAAAGTAATTAGCGTAGTTAATAGACAATTGGTTGGCAGTTTTTTATTTTTATTTTAATTTGATACTAATTGAGGAGGAGGTGGGGAACATCGAGTGCAAAAGATAGTCAAAGTTCCAGTAATTTGTAAGTATTGCAGATCTATTTGTATTGCCTTTAGGGGGCACAAAGAGAGAGGGATAAAGAAAACGAGAGCCAGCAAGATAAGTGTGTAAAGATCATGTCTTAGCTAGCTCTCCCTCGCCTTCCTTCTATCTCTTTCTACAACTTCCCTTCTACTTCGCTCCTATCACATTTCGCTGATAATTTCCCTTTGTCATCCTCCTACTTTTTGAGATCCCTCAATTTGTTTTTTGCCTCTTTTGTCCCTCAATTTCTCGCTCTATTTCTATTAAATTTTTCCTCTTATTTTCCCTTATTATTTCCTTATTTTTGTCTTCTATTTTTCCCTCTATTTTTTCTTCTAATTTTTCCTCTAATATTTTCTTAATTTTACCCTCTCATTTCCTCTACTTTTCTCACTATTTATTTCCTCTACTTTACACTCTATTTTACTCTCCATTTTTCTCTATTTTCTGCTTTATTTTTCCTCTATTTTTATCTAATTTTCGCCTCTTCCTTTTTCTATACTTTTAGTCTACATCATACTTCTCCTTAATTTTGTTTCTATATCTTTCCATCTTTCCTTTCTTTTCTTTGATTGTTTTTCTCTCGTCCATATCAAAGCTTGCTCAGTACTTTCTCCCCTCTTTCCATTTACTCTCCTGGCACTCTGCATTTTATCCCATCCCCTTCACTCGTTCCGTCTCCCTCTACTCCCTCCCTCTCTCACCTTCCCCCCTTTAATTTTACTGCCAATATTCTCCCGCTGTCTTTGACTTCTGTGCCGTAAGACATTCCACTTGCATCCCAGTGACCTCTCGAAAAGTGCAGCGCACTAATACCAGAAACAATAGCACTGTCCCCCCTACATACCCCTCTTTTCCCCCCTGGCAGTTGGCAAGCTGAGGCGGTCTGCCATTTGCGATTGTTGTCAGACATTTTCATGCGAGCTCATAACGTTTTATGCAGCAAATAAATTTGCATGTTGCACTTTTGAATAATCGTCGCCGTTGACAAACAACTGGCAGCCTCGCAGCCTGGCAGCCAAGTCGCTCGCCTGGAAACTCAACCGATCCGTTATATACCCCCCCCTCTCATTCCCTCTGCCTTCCCTTTCGTCTGCCTTATCGCAATCTCTTTTACAGCTGTAAAGCAAAACGTACGCGACAAGCTCAAATCGTAGCCGGAGCCAGAGACGGAGACGGAGCCGGTGGCGGAGCCGAAGCTTCGTTGGAGTGTCATGGCTTGGCGCCAGCTGGCAGTTGGGGCCTGGGCATGGGCCACGCCCACTGCTGCTGCTCTCCAGTTGCATGCAAATTTGCAGCATGCCTCAAGCGGCCACCAGACACGTAAATTTTGGCGGGCGCACGCAGACAACACGACGACGAACAGGACGAACAAGGACTGAGTTGGAGGCAGGATGAGGATGACGATGATGACGACATCCCTGCATGAATGAAGCGCCCAAATGAAATGCCATTAATTTGGCAAATGAATGTGGTTGCGTCTCTTCCACTCGGCTCGTGTAGATTGCCTGACTTGGCAGACAAGCAGAGACGAGCGGAGACGCCCAGAGATGGAGACGGAGACAGAGACGGAGACGAGCTCGAAGAGCTTCAGTGCTGCGACGTTCCGTCAAGCGCTTTGCCACTTGGCAGCAATTACCCGACAAGTGTAAGCAAATTTCACTCTCGTTTGGCTGGCAGTTCTTGCCCTCCTCCTTTCCCTACCTACCCTCCTCTCACTCAATACAAGATATACTCATAATAACTGAGATGTGAATTATTTAAAATTCAGCTGCGAGTCAGCTGTGTGGTTCGCCATGAGCAGCGAAGCGGGAAGTGGGAGGCAGGGATGAACCCAACTGCAGTGGAAGTATAAAAGAAATATGCGTGTGTTTTTACTGCACGACTTTTATATACCCATTACAGCAGCTGCTGCTCTTTTGAGACTTATAAAAATAATTCTTAAATTTTAACTGCTTCGAAAAGACACAAAAAATTGATGGCTTAAGTTTTAGAGACGCTTAAAAATAAATATTTATATACCCTGCCTAGCTGTGTTGCTTAATTTATGTAAGCTCTGGCATGAGAACTATTCGAACAAGTTGGTAAAATTATTACGAAAGAAATTAAAATTTTTTATAAAACCCTTAAATGACTATAGAACATTTTTGTGTAAACTAAAAAAAAGTTATAAAAATACAATTTATAAATTATAAAAAATATTTTATTATTAATTTTTTGAAATAAAAATATTTTACTATTATTATTTAATTAAATTTTACTTTCGATTTATATTTAATTATATAATTTTATATATTTTTTCAACTAATTATTTAATTATTAATTTTCCTTTCGAGTCTAAGGCCTAGCTTGGTACTCATTAAGCAATACATTATTTTTGATACATTTTGTCCAATATAATTTTGTAAATAAATGAATAAATATTAAAATTTTTTATTTTATTTTATTTCATTTTTTTAAAATTTTTTTTTTTTAATTTTAGAACATTTTTAAATACATTTTTTCTATATTATTTGCATGCCTCAAAAATCAACCATTTAAAACTCTCACCTTTTTACACTTTCTCTCCATTGAGACATAATCGATTTACTGACAATCTTTACTATCCGTAGCACATCTTTTTATGTAGCTTGTCTGCAGCTGCGTCTAATAAACCCGCACACGCTGGATTTTCATTATATGCGATTCCGTCACTGTGAGAGAATATCAAATTAATTTTTGTGCTGAGTTGCCTCAGAGCTGAGAGTCAAGTTTCGCCACCCAGTGAAAAACTGCAGCGTTGTCAGAAGAAATTCTCAGCAGCTGCACGGTTCATCTACTCAACCTACTTCACGCCCCACTCTCTCTCTCTCTCTCTCTCGTTCTCTCTCTTTGGCCAGTGAAAAAAGAGAGAGAAACTTGAACGGTCGCCCATAAAATTTCAACAAAAAAACATAAAGCTGATGGATTTACGAACTCGGGGGCCAAAACACTCACTTGAGCCTGAGCTGAGGAGGTGCTGAGTGCTTGAGTGGGTGAGTGGTTGCCAGAGAGAGAGGCCGACAGAGAGAGAAGAGAGGGGGATATGGCTGCTGTAGAGGGTGCTGCAGCCAAATAATAATAGTTTTTCACTTGTTCCGTTGACCGCCGTCAGTCGAGCGTTGAGTTTATGTGACAAACGTGACTCAGGCGACAATTGCTCGGCTTTTCGGCTGCCACACACTCTCTACTTCTCGCTCTCTGCCTGTCTCTGTCGCACTCACAGCTGCAAACACTCGAGGCATCGCCTTTTTATGGCCGCACAATAAAGCGAGCAATTGAGCGTCTTAAAGTGTCGCCCAAGTGCATTTAAATCACACACTTTGCGACCATTTGCCGTAATTTGACTTTAAATGTTATGACCCCCAAGCAGAGCACCCCCTACCGCACTTCTCTCTTCGAGTTAGTTTCCTAGTTGGTAAGCCATTTTATGGTCATGTCTGTCGCTTACAACTGCCGACTGACACATAAATTTGATGTACATGTCGATTATGTGCCGAGAACGACGCAGTCAGCAGTCGCTGGACAACCTCACCCCCCCCTTCAACCACCCCCTCCCCTTCTGCCTCGGCGACCTTGTGTTTGCTGCCCGCCCCAAAAAAAAAAAAAAAATGAGGCCATCAAAATATGCAAAATGGTCGCGGCTTTCGCTTAAAACATTTTACATTTAAAATGCTGTGAAAATAAAAACGCTTCGCAATTGATTTTTGCTGTCCATCCAAACAGCAGCAGCAGCAGCAGCAACAACAACAGCAATAAAATTAAACGCAAGCCACAGCAGCAGCCATAAAAACTTGCATTACACTCCAACGATTTATATGTATTTTAATACCCTGTAGTTAAAAACGTATACAATTGTCGTAAGCTTTTCCATTCGAGTTCGCGCTGAGCCGTTTTTGTTCAGCTCACAATATATAATTGCGTATCGCATTCATGTGCTTAAGAATTATAACAGTTTGTTTTTTTTTTGTTAATGAGATAAATTTATATTTTATTTACTGAAAACAATTTTTTCCAGTTTGTTATACGACAAAATATTAATGAAATAACACAAATTTCTGTGCGCTTTAGTTACGTTTGTAAAATATTTGTAAGCGACGCTCGAAAGTAGGCAACACTTTTTGCAGTTAACTGATTTGCACGCTGCGCTTAAAAGTAGGCAACAGTTTTTTGTTTAATATTCTTTATTTCATTTAAATTAATTTATCTAACAAATGCTTAAAGTTCTGACCTGTTTTAAACATGCTCTTCAGCTCTGCTGCTCCTTCCACATTTCCGCAAATTTTTCTAGGGCATCCCCGAGCCCTTCAATCCCCTTTCCACTCCTTGGCTTCATTCAAGTGCCATGTGCTACAGAATATTCTGCTGCATTACACATTGAAATCGCTGGCTTAATATGCTAGTTATAAAATTGCACACACCATCACCGCTGGCCACACACACGCTCCGTACACACACGCTCTCCAGGGACACACCGAGTGCGCAACAAAAACAAAATAAAATATATATGTATATATATAAAATAAAATGAATACAGCAAAAAAAGAAAAAAGAAACTGCGGCAAAAAAACCCAAGGCAAATAAATGGAAAAACAGCAAACGCTCAACCCGAGTGTGGCAAAAATTAAAAATCGCCCATGAGCATAATAAAGCAAGTAGGAAATTGAAAGAAGAAAGCTATTCGTTCAACGACTTTTCAATACTCTCGAGAGCAAATCAAAGTTGTGGAAACGTCTTTAGAAAATGCAAGAGGAAATCCGTGATTTCTGTGCTACATATAAAAAGTAAAATAGAAAATTATTATTATTTTTGAAACCATTTGCACAAACTGTAAAAAATCTAGTATAATTTAATTTAATTTAATAATTTTAAAATAAATATATTATATAATTTTTATATAATTTTCTGCTAGTAAGCATATTTCCATTGCTAATTTCATCTCTTCATCTTGCAGGTGAAATCGCGTCATGATTTATATCTCTCATATATTTAGCTCACATTAATGCATAAATCTGCGAATCGCTTACATATTTCACAACAAATTTATAACATCCGCAGCAAGTTGATAATTAAAATCGAGCGAAAATATAAAAATTAAAATAAATATGTTTTATAGCCGGTGGGCATAAAAACATTGACCATGGTAACGACTGAGGCTAGGCAACGCGTGGCTTGCCCACTGTGCGGTAGTAGCCTTCGTAGCCGTAGGCGAGCCGCATAAGGCATTGTTTTTGCCATTGAGAAGTCATTTGTGCACTTGACAGATAAACAGGGGGGGCGAGAGAGAGAGAGAGAGAGAAGCATAGAAAGAGAGGTGAAGAGAAAGTAAGAGAGACAGGGAGTGTGTGGGGCAGCTCGCTCTGCTTAAAGCCAATAAGCCAAAGGCCTTAAGGCGATCAATCAGCCCAAAAATGTGCATGCTGACGAGTCTCTGTCTCTCTTCCCCTCTCTATGTGTGCGTGCGTACGTGTGTACGTAACTGTAGTTTATAGCGCATCTGTAGCTAATTTGGCAGCCTTTAAAATGAGGCATGCAATAAGCTGACCAACGTCCGCTGAAAGCAGCAAACCGACGCCGGCTGCGCTGTCACTTTGCGGATGTGAACGTGGATGTGGATGTGGATGTGCGTATGCGGCCGCTTAAGTGCCTGCCAGGGCTATAACAATATACAACAACAGCAACAACAACAGCAACAACAAGTGCTGCTGAAGCTGCAGCTGAAGCTGGCGCTGTAACCAAAGCTGTAACTACAGCAGCAGCACCAACGTCGGCAGCGGCGACGGCAACAAAAGCCGCTGCTGACATGCCGCTTATTATTTATGTATTTTAATAACAAGCAGACGGACGCCATTGCCACAGACAATGGCGGACGCGCAACAAAATGGCCGCCGGTTAATGCGACAGCTGCTGTGGCCAGTGCCGAGGGGCAGGCAGGCAGCACAAGCGGCAGCAACGACGGCAACGACGGCTGAGCGCCACAAAGTAAAAGACTCCAGCTGTAGCAGACAGAGCAATCGCTGCTTCGGCTTTAAAAACGATAAACAACAAGTACAAATAACAATATGAAGGGTGTCGCGTCAGAAGATACCCTGTAAGTTGGAAGCTGCAAATTTTATTGTAATTATTTTTTAAGTTAAAAAAATTTTAAGATTTTTTTCCCATATTTTTCTGACGTGTTTGGTGGGCAAGAAAAATTATAATATTTATTTTTGTTTTTTTTTTTCAGCAGAATTTTAGACTTATATACCACGATTAAAGCTGCAATATCTTCCATTTTATTACAACAATTTATTTACCAAATTTTCTGGGGTTTTTTCGATCTGATGCTGAGATTCAAGCAGATTTAGAGAATATTAATTTAAAGAACAAAAACTCATGTCAAATTTTTTATGAACTTCTGAATTCAGAGATTCGAACAAAATTAAAAATTGTAAAAAATTTTAGAACTCACAAATCAAATTTGATAGAATCAGAGCTGCTTGAGCCACAGACATAAATCTTTTTCTAAAAACAGCAATTGTTCTTTACATGATGCAAACATTTTCTATCATTCCTAAATCAATATAAACACACACATAAAATTTGATAAAGCATCATTTTCAGATCCACAATTTTAAGTCAGTTTCAAGCCGAAACCAAGACACAAATAGCTGCACAATTACATAAAACAAGCAAACAGAATTCCTGCTCAGTCACTTAAATAACCATAGGGTATAATAAAGAGCAAACGTTGAATTGCCCAATGCGGATGATGGCTCTGAGTGAAGCTGGACACTCTGGCAGGCCGGCAGGCAGGCAGGCCGCTTTATGGGCAACAATTTTGAGGTTCAAGTTGTGGCTTAAAGTGGGCAAAACTTAAAACGTTGGCAATTTAATTGAAATGTTATCCACTTGAGCCACTCTATAATCATGGCATACACAGACACACATACGCAAATACAATACTGATGCGGATGTGGATGCATTTAAAAGTATTTAATATACATGCATAAATGCCAGGCTCGAGTAGAGTGCCCCCTTTTGCAGGCAGGCACTTGCATCAGTCGCTCAGTCGCTCAGGCACTCAATTGCATAATTAATGCGTTGAGTTTTACATTTACATTTACAATGACGACGATGACGACGATGATGCGCATTAAGTGGGCGTGGCATGGGCGCAACACAAGCCAGCCGAAGCCAGCTACGATTGGCAGCGAGCGACAGACAATATACGATATCGTTTGCCGAAGCTGTTGGCTTAATGAAATTATCATTTTCATTTGAGTTTCATTGTCTTGCGGGCCAAATGAAATTTTCAGTGTAAATTAACGAGTTGCTATAGCCCACGGGCGCAGCGTAGTGCCAAGGCAAATTTAATCTTTGCAGTTTATCTGTTGGAAAAGTGTATGCTTATGTATGCGAAATCGCATTACGTTGTCTACGCACAAAGTTGAATCGCAAGCAAATCAATAATTAAGTCAAATTGCTTGCACTAATTCGATTTAGATGGCCAGCTAAGCTGCGCTTTAGTTTTTCCTATGCAATTTCACTTTTATTTCAAGGCAAATGCCAGCAATTTAGCCCGCCAATGCGTAGTTATGCCTTCTCCAGCGCGTGCTGAAGTTGCTCATTAAGCTGACGCCCAAAAGTAGGCAACGTTTATTTTGCGTAACAAATGAGCAACAGTCGACGGCGACGGCAACTGCGACTGCGACGCCGCTGTTGACGTTGTCGACTCACGCACAACGGTTTTATAAGTTACCCCCCCCTCTCTCTCGCTCGTGCATCACCTGCAGCTAAAAAATTGCATAGAAATTAAGCATACGCAGCGTGTGACGTTGGTGGCTGCTGCGCTGCGGGGCTGCAGCGCGTCAGTTGTTGCTGTTGTTGTTGTTGTTGTTGTTATTGCAAGCTGCAGCTGCAGTTTGCTGTTGTTTATTGTTGTTGCTGCCGCTGCCGCTGCCTTTGCTGGGGCGTTTTTAATGAGCGGCATAGCAGCCCAAAAAAAAGAGGAATTTCGCGTTGCGCTTCATCGTCGATGCTCATGCATAAACATGCTGTGCGAGGACGGGTGGAGGCGTGGCATATTTTAGTCAGCCTCAACAGTTGCCTGATTGCATGCAAGCATGTATCTGTGTGTGTGCGTGTGTGTGTGCGTGTGGCATGGCAACGTTGCCATAACATTAATTTTGTTAATTAAAAGTTTCTCTCACGGCTTTGAAGTTTACTGCCAGCTGTCTGCCGGCTCTATCCACCTGTGTATGTGTGTGGGTGCAGTAACTGTCAGCTAGCGGCCTTGTAACACTGCCAGCCAGGGCAGCATATTTTAGTCAGTTAGTTTGTCACTCAGTTAGTTTTGCACCTGCAACTGTCACCTCTGCCACCTGATCCACTTTAACCCTGCACCCAATCTCCATACCTCTCTCTCTCTCACTCTCTGTATCTCTCTCTCTTTGTTTGCCCAGCCCTAGTTAAAGCAACTTTTACTTGCCGTAGGCATCCACACACAACTTTAGCCTGGCGGCGGCTCACTTCATTCCGCTTGTTATTACGCCTCGTCCCTGTACTTGCTCTCGTTGTTGTTGTTGTTGTTGTTGCAGTTTTGTTATTATTATCATTGTTGTTGTTGTTGCTGCCCACAAATCTGCAAAATGTTTTGTGCAAATTTCAAGTGTTTACATAGCCACAAGTTTTGGGGCACGCTAAAGGAGCGCCAGAGCCAATGGCTCAAGTTGGGGTTGGTATAGAAAATGCAGGAAATTGCAAGCATATAAAATAAATAATTATATGTGCATAGGATAAATACAGAAATATATGTATAACAGCTAAGACTATTATGCAGTCTAAGTATTTCTGCTAAATTAGGCCAAGCAGCAGCTTAACTTACTTGCATACATGCATAGGCAACAATTGAACTTATGCAGGATTAAAAAGTGTTGCCTACTTTTGAGCGCAGCACTTAAATAAGCCCAACAGGCGCTTAAGACGGCTTCGAATTCGAATTCTGCAAAGGGAAATCAATGTTGATTAGCAAAAAATATATAAAAAATATTTTTAAAATATATATTTCTTGCTTAATATAAGAAAAACTACCATTAGTCACCTAAAGCAGCCAATTTTTCCGCCTCTACCAGTTTACACTCGATGTCAACAACGCGCAAAAAAGCATTGCCTACTTTTAGGGCTACGATTTAATCAACTTCAATTAAATCAACACACTTTAAATTCCACTCACATGATTTACATATTTTTTGCCGGCTCAAATCTTATTTTGATTTGCACATTTTATTTATAATTTGTCTATTTTGATTTGCTGTATAGAAAAAATTATTTTTTTTTGTGCTACCCAGAGCGGAAGCACGTAAAGTTGGCTGCGATAAATTAAAAACGGAATTCAGGTTTAATTTACGCAGAACACATTTACGCTATTTTGACCCAATTTCATGCGTTGATTTTGCATAAAATTTCTTTGTGTCTCATGGTTGTTGTTGTTGCTATTGTGAACGTTTATTGCCTTTGACATCGTTACAATGCCATCGACAGCTTCCGTTTCATTCTTTTCAGCTTGCAAACTTTCGACATTTCGCTTTGTTGTCAAAAATATATATTGTAAGTATAATATAGTCTACACATATGTGTGCGCGTGTGTGTGTGTGTGCGTGTGTGTGTGTGCATACATTTTGCAGGCATGTTTTATGAGCTCCTTTGGCACTCTGATGGCCCCGTCATTTGCACAAGTCGTGACAGTCTCTCGAACCTCGGGTAGCGCCTGCAGGCAATGCGAGGGCGGCCAGCGGAAAAGGGGAGCGATGGGGGAAAGGGAACTTGCTGCTAAAGGAGTATTGAATGAAAGCTGCGCTGCGATGGCAGCTTGACGCGCGTCGCTGCGCTGCGCTTGCCTTGCCTTGCCTTGCCTTGGCTCGGCTCCATTTTATGTGCGGCTCTCGCGCGCTGCTTATATGCAAAGCGGCCATAAAATTTGCAAAACTTTTAATGGTTCATAAAATATTTAACGTAATGGCGACGTTGGCCAGAAAACAGCCAACCAGCCAGTCAGCCAGCCAGAAAAGAAGAAAAAAAAAGCACAAAGAAGAAAAAGGGCAAAAAATAAAACCGGTTAAAGACAGGCCAAATAAGGAGGGAAGGGGGCGCGACACGAGCCTGAGGTCGAGCGACGGAGCCAAGTGTCAGCGCACAGATTTGTTGCTGTTGGCTACGTTACTGTTGTTGTTGTTGCTGTTGCTGCTGCTGGCCACAGACTGGACAGTGGAGAGAGACAGTGGAGCATGAGCCGGCAGTCAGCGTGTCTGTTGGTGCCACAAGCCGGGCAATTGCTGGCGATCCTGTTGCACTCTGCAATTTATAAAAAGCGTTTTTCGCCACAAATTGCATATTATCGCAACGAACAGCTACGGCTGCACCCTTATCCTCCTCTCCGCCTTTCCGAAAGGTGTCTCTAAATTATGCCGTGTGCAGCTTTTAATTGCGTCGATGATTTTCCATATTTAGTCAGGCAGCTCTGGCAGCGTAGCTCGCGCAGAGCTAATAAATTACGCCAGCGCTGGTCACATTGCAGCGCCGTGTGGCAGGCAGCGGCAGCTCCGATTCGATTAGCGTGCATTATGCAAGAGAGAGAGCGAGAGAGAGAGGAGGTAAGGGCAGAGAGAGAAAGCGAAAGGGAAGCGAGGGAGCAGCGTGAGCTGCAGTTGGGATTTAGCAGCTAAAAAAGAGCTAGCGCTGTTTATTTATGAGCTGCAGGTCGCGTTGAGAGCGTAATGAAAGCGCCATCAGTGGTGGAGGGGCGCACGAGGGTGGCACGTAGAGTTTTGGTAAATTCAAAACTTAAATTATGAATATCAATAATAATAACAAAAATAATAATAAATAATATATTATTGTTTACCCAAAAGCTTGACTTACTTAGCAGGCTGTGAACTTATTAGGTCACCCTCGCATTGACAAATAATTCTTAATAATTTATTGCATCTTAACTGATTTAGTTTTGCTTTGTTTCACAACTTACTAAGCCACCCTCGCAGCCGTTAAATGCCAAATAAAGATGCTAAATTTCCATAAACTTTTCTGTAAATTAATTTAGTACTCAGCTTCAGTTTCCTCTTTCCAAAATTGTTAACAACTTTTCGAGCACACCTCGCACCAACGCATGAAATAGTAATTACCGCCTTGAGTCGCAGCTATAATTTGCGCTGCCAGCAACAACAACAACAACAACAACAGCAGCAACGGCGGTAGCAACAAATTGTCGCCGGACCGCAGAGCAAAGCGAGAGACAAGCGCGAGCAATGACAGCGGCAAATTCACAGCGGAAGTCAGAGACGTAGCAAGCGAACGGAAACGGAAATGCGCAAATGTTATGGGGCAGCAGCAGCAGCAAATGAAAACGGTTCCCCAAGCGTCGTTTATCAACGGCAACGCGGCTTTCTCAGCTCACAAATCGAAGTGAGGCAGTCAAAAGAATAAATGGGAGTTTCCCCAGCGAATTTTGGCAAAAGGATTTCGCTTTTATTTTTGTGTGTAAGCGAATAAGGGGGTGCGCCACTTCCTTGTTGCCTTGTCAAAAACATCGCACGTGCCGCCGACATATCGAAAAGAGACAAAGGCAACGGCAGCTGCAACTATATCATTAGATGGCATATGTGGTGACAATGTCCTAAATGGGGAGGAGAGCGCAGAATGAGACCAAGTACAAAACGAACAATTGACTTTGATGGGTTGTACCCGTTTACATGTCGTAGTAAATAGGGTATATCGGTTAGGTAGTCAGTCATAAAGTAGAGAATGTCTTAAGCAGAATATACAATTTTTTACATTTTTCTTATGTATGAAGTCTGAGCAATACACGAATATATACAAAATAATTTACCAAAAAATAAAAACTATAATCTTTAAATAAACCATTTGATCTGTGAAAATATAAGAGCTACCTGCATCAAATTTGGTATGTGCCTAACTGATTAGAAAATAAATGTATACTAATCATTTAATGTTTCCTCTTAAAAACAAACTGATAGATCTTAGGAACTATAAGAGCTACAGTTCTTAAATTTGTTATATGATATCTCTGGAACTATAAAAACAACCCACATTAATATTTTTAAATGATTTGCTGAAAACTAAAACGTTTGATCATTTTCAGCGCTGAAAATATGCATCATTCTTTTATATCATCAAATAAACTGTTTGAACTCTGAAACTAAGAAAGCTACACCCATTAAATTGATATAAACTTACTGCAAAGCAATACAAACTTTTAGCTTTTAAACAGTAACAAATACCGTTTTATTTTATCGTTTTGCTCGATTCCAGCACTATAAAAGCAACAGAAATTAAATTTTCCATAGAAAAAAGAATCACAAAATATAAAATAAAATTTTGTGTACTTTCATATGGCAAGTTGCTTAAAAAGACCAAAACCCTGATCGTATTCAAAGACCTCAAGCCAGCCATAGTCCAAGCCATATTGATAGATATGACTGAGAGCCAATTTAAGATTCTTCCACCACACCGACTGCAGCAAAAGGTTGACTAGCAACCTAAGCGGAAAGCGTTGATTCTGATCGTCAACGATGTAAGCATTGAAATAGAAAAAGCTATACCAGAGCGCCAAGTAAGCACAGCAGGCCAAGCCAAAGATGAGCAGACGCAATGGCAGAGCACGACATCTCAGTTCCCGACGCCATTGCATGGAGAAGGTTGTAAAGACAATCGAACAGATTAGCGAGAGCAAACGCAAAATATCCAAAGTATTCAGCTCCAGCAAGAACATATCGATATAAGCCACAAAGCTGACAATCCCACAATGCCACCAGACACCGCAATGACGATCGATGTTGCCAACAATCCAGACAGCCAACGACATGGCCAAAGGAATCGCCCAGTGTAGCCAATCATAGAGAAATCCTGGTATGGCCGCCTCGGTGAGCCAGCCCAGCAGAAAACTGAAGATCACCTGACTGTGCAGACGTGTGCTTGACCAACTGGGACGTTGCTGCTCCGGCAGCTTCATGAGAAACAACGAATGCGTATTGAACTGACGCACATAGTGTGGCATAAAGAACGCATCCATTATCCAACCAAAGCCCAAGCAACCGCCCAGCGTGCAAAACATGAAGAATGCATGACCATCGCGACGTAGATACAAATGATGCAGTCCCAAGAAGCCGCCGAGCAGCCACAGTAGGTAGGCCACCAGCAGCGACTTCCTCTCCAGCTGCACAATCTTTTCTTCGGATTTTCCTGCGCTTACATTTTCGTAGGAAAATTTCAATTCCATTTTTGACGTGAAAAACTTGAAAAGTTGAAAAAAGTGAAATTTTCTCTATTTCACATTTTATTTTCAGGCCAGGCTAAGCAGTCCAAAAAAAATTATTTAATATATTCTTCACTTATTAACTGCTAGGAAATCAAAATAAAATTTTTTTAAATTTTACAGGGTATGCTACAGTCGCACACGTCTTTAGATTTCAGCCTGTTTTGCCACAAAACTGAAAAGAAAAGAAAAACAGTCGCAATTGGCGTGCAAAACGTTTTCATGCAAATGCAAAGCGTGGGCGTGGGCATTCACTCTACCTTGCCCAGTCCAAACTCCCTTGCCACTCCCCTTCCCCCTACTCTGGTGCCGCCCCTAACGATCTCCTGCAGCACGTACGCTGCGTGTCGCCTTCATCCTGTTTCGTCTTCAACGTTTGTTAGCTTTTAATTTTAATGCGTGTTGCACGCTCGCTTCCAAAAATTAAACGCCGGCTTATTTTCCGTTTCCCTCCCCCCTCCCCCAACTTCACCCCCTCTCTCTCTCTCTCTCTCTCGCTCTGCTCGTTTTGATAATTTCGCATCTAAACATGGCGCAGAAAGTTTCGCCAGCGCTTTTTGGACCGTACAAATAGGCGTCGATTAGGCAAATCAACGCATTTGTATGCAGATTATGTGCCAGCGGGCAGCACACTCACACACACACACACACACACAACGCTGTTGTGCTATGGCAATTGTTATTGTTGTTGCTGCCGTTGTTGTTGTCTCTAATTGCGCGTAGTCTGTCAGCTACTCCACGCGGCGTATACGCAATAAAAATGCGAGCAACACTTGAGCAGAGCGCGCAAAGTTGGTATTATCTAGAGTATCTAGCGTATTTATCTACTTGACTGCAGATTGTACTTGAACTTATCTATGTCAAGGGTTTCAGAGAGTTTTGCACTTTTAATTTGGCTTTTCTGTTGGCTGCAAATCGATGTAGCTGTAGAAAAATTGTAATTGATTTTCGAATGTTTTTCTTTTAGTCATTTTGGAAAACTTTTCAGTGATTAAAAACAGTAAATAATTTTTTTGAATTTGGTAGGTTCTAAAATTAAATAAAGTTAATTGTTTTTAATTTTTTAAAAAATTTTAAAATTAATTTTTTTTTTTCAAGTCAGCTTAATTTATTTAATTTTGCCTCTTTTTGCATGAGAAACACATTTTCTTTTATTAATTTTAAATAAAAGAAATAGGTTTGGAAAAGAAATATATATATTTATTTTGAGTTCAGTAAGCTCTAAAATTATAGAAATTCTTTACCAACATTTTTTAAATATTTCATAAATAATTACATTTTTTTTTTAGTCTCCAAATTTGATGCTTTGCTTAAAAATGCCAAAACTGCCTCTCAAATTTGCTGAAAATTTCACTTGAATAAATATCTGTAAATATCTTATCTAGTATTTCTCTGCACGCTCACTTGCAACGCTTTACAGTGTGCCTCTGCCCCCTCCTCCCCTTTCCCCGCCTCACACACGCCTACCAATCGAGCACGCTTTGCTCCCTCTTCCGCGCGCCTTAAGTTACCAATTATTTTCACATTTTGTTATTCATCTCTTCGCGTGTCGCTTTAAGCAAGCAAAAGATCTTACGCTAATTTTAAGCGCCTCTTAACGTCAGCTACCCCACACACAATCACACACACACACACACGCGCACACATGTGCAGACAATCCCGCACTGAGACAGCAGCAGCAGCAGCTCCCACGCTGCGTGTTGAATTTCAATGCAGACTTTTAGGCTGAAAACACATCACAGCATGGGAGAAGAAGGAGAAGAGGGGGCAGAGGAGGGGGAGAAGTAAGCAAAGACAACAGAGAAAAAAACATGCGTTTACCATTTCGCATATCACAAGGCATTGGAGGTGGGAGGTGGGCAGGGGATAGACTAGGAATCACATGCGATTGGCATTTGACGCCAAAATGCTGACGATGACGAGTTTTTTGTTCTTTTTTTTTAGCTTTTTTTCAGCTGTTTTTTTCTTGCACCACTCGCAAGTGGATTTATTTTGCAATGCCCCAACGGAATTTTAATGGATCGGTTCCAGCCTAGCCTAGGCTAACCTCTCCTTCCTCGCTTTGCACGTGTCTTTGGTTTGGTTTTTCAACAAAAAATTGGCCAAAGACTTTACACTGCCTGCTTAAAATTTCGCTCATGTGACAAGCTGCGCCGCCGCCATTGCCGCCGCTGCCAGCGCGTGACACTCGTCCAATTCGCCGTTCGTTGACTTGTCGCGACGCGTCTCATCTTGTCTGAACGCGTCCCGCTGGCCCGCAGTTTTATGCGTCGCAGCTCGTGTTTGTTTTCGTTAATTCGTTGCTCGTTTCCTGTTTTTATTTATATTTCGGCCTTGCCTACCCCCTCTCTCTCCCCCCTCTCTCACTCCTCTCTATCCCTCTTCCCATCCAGGCTGTCTCCTTCAACTCATAAAATGTGAAATTTAATTAGTCGTGTAGGTAAAAATGACATTTAAAATTATTTGAAAGCCCGCGTTAACGGCACTTGCCCGTTTTACCGTTACCCCTGCGGGGCATAGCCGCCATTTTATGTGAAGTAAAGTTAGAAGACAAAATTGAATTGCTGCATTTTTACGATAGCATAAAAGCGGTAAGATTATTTATTAATGAGAGACTTTTACTTTCGAAAATCTTGCTGAATTAATTGCTAGAAAATGTGGTATAATTTCTAAAACATACAAATTTTTTTTATAAAATATTTTAAGGAAATTTTTATGATGTTTTACTTCTGGGTTTGAAGATCATAAAATTTTACTTTTTTAATTTTTTAATAATTTCTTAAATATTTCTGAGAGCAAACCCAATGTTATTTGATTGCTAGAAAATTCGGGAAAATTTTTTAAAATAAAAATTTGTTTACGAAATATTTTATAGCAATTTTTATTTTGTTCTTTCTTGAATCTTAAACTTATAAATCGTAAAAGTTATTTTTATTAGTTTCTTAAACATTTTAAAAATATTTTTTAGAGCAAGTTAAAGTCAGCTTATAAACGTAAAACTCTTTTTTTAAATTTTTTCCAAAAAATGTGCTATAATATTTAAAAAAATTTTAATTTGTTTATGGAATATTTTTAAAAAAATTTTAAAAAATCTTTTTCCGTTACTCTTAGGCTTGAAGCTCAAGAAATTTTATTTTTTAAAATTTCTGAATAATTTTTAAAATATTTCACAGAGCAACCCAAAGTCAGCTTAGAATTTTTGCGTTTACTCCCTTTTTTTCCTGAATTTGTTTTATTTATTTTTGTAGCCTTTAATTATGCGCACCTGCCGCTCGCCTGCTTGATGACTGAGTGTTTGTATGTCCCTCACGCTGTGCGGCTAAGTGTGTGTGTGTGTGTAGGTGTGTGTGTGCCACGTTTTATGCGCCTCGTTTGACACATTTCTCATGTTTCCCAGCTCATTTTAATTCATACGCCTGCAAAATTTGCAGCAAATTCCGCTTAATCTCTTGATTGAGTATGGTAAAATTTTCATAAGAAATTACAGCTTAGCAAAATTCAAGTATCTTTTGTTTAAATATTTTTAAAAATATATTTTAGAGTATTTATTTAGTATTTATTTTGTATTTATTTGGCTTATTTATGCGTACTTAGAACTAAAACACAGCTTGATGTCAATGGCAAAGTCGCAGCTAGGCCCAAAGCACTTTTACAATGTTTACACCCCTTACTCCTTACTTACACATGCGTTCAAGCACACACACACTCACACACACACACTAACACACACGTGTAGTTAAGCGCACCTAAATACATTTTTGCTAGAATAAACAAGCAACCTTGGCTTGTTTACCATAAAAAGTAGGTAAACTTGAGTGCAGAAAATTGCTGGTGTGAGTTCACACACGCACACTCCACACACACACACTTGCGAAATGGCAAAATAAATGCACATAAAATTGTGAAAACGAATGTGAACTGAATGAAACGAAACGGAATGGAACGAAGCGAAACGAAACGAAAGGAGAATACAAAAATAACAAGCGAGTAAAATGAACTGAAACAGAAGCTCAGAAAGCGAACACTAAAGCAAGCAAGGGTGCAGGGGGGGAGAGTGGGAAAGAAAGTGTAGGCTCTATAAGGGGTGAGGGGGGGAGGATGGAAGGGGTCCACACATTTGCGGTCCACAACGTCGAACACATTACAAGCAAAAGCACTTTTGACAAAAGGAGGCGCCAGCGAAAATAAACAAGCAAATGCCAAACGAAACAAAGACGAGCGGACAAAGACAAAGACGGAGATAGAGAGATAAGTGCACAGAGAGACAGAGAGAGAGAGACGGTGTGGGAGAGCGTGGGGTAACCAAAGGATTTCAAGGACTATGAACATTAAGGCAACAAGAGGCGCAAGGAATTTGTGCATGAACAATGGCAGCAGGCAAAGCGCACGCCACACTGGAGCGAGAGACAGAGAGCAGCTTCTCTCTTTGAGTGAGTCACAATAGCAACAGCAACAACAGCAAGGCAAACAAGTGAAGCTGTGGCAGACTATGAGCTACCCAGCAAGCAGCTTCTATCCATAACTCAGCAACCCTTCAAGTGATCTTTATTAAATTTGGTATGCATATAGCTTATTTAAATATCTATCGTATAAGCTCGTAATGTCATGACCTAAGTTCTATAGTTTTTGCGAAACAGCTATGCAAACAGTTTAACATGCGCTCATAACCTCAAGCCTTATATTGCTATACAGCAGCTGCCCCTCACAACAATTATTACAGGGTATATTCATAACAACAAGCAGTGCAGCATGCGGATATGAAGAGGAACAGGCAAACACCAAGCCCCGAACGGATGTCATTAAGGTGGGAGTGCGTGTGCCTGTGTACGAAATCAACTGCAGCAGGCGGAAGAGAGACAGAGAGAGAGAGAGAGGGGGAGAAGAGATAGCAAGTATGAAACTCACAAATGCACAGTTCGAAGCGTTGCACAGAGTGGGCGAGGGAGCTGCACGGGGCTCGTGTCAGACATGATGAGTTCCTGTAAAAGAAACCAATTTGCCAGAGCTGTTCAACAGAACGGCCTTTAATTCAAGAGCAGCAGCAGCAACAACAACAACAACAACGACGACGACGACAACAACACTTGCAGAAGGTCAATGGGCAAAGAGTAGAGCAAAGTGAGAAAGGAGAAAGGGGGGAAATGGGGAAAAGAGAAGAGAGAAGAGAAGATTGCAGCAAGTGCAATTAACGATGCAGCAGAAATTAACAAGAAAATATTTATAAAGAAAAATATTGGCAAAGCTGGCACAACAACAGCAACAACAACACAAAATATGAGGTGCAAGTGATGGGTAGCGCATAAAGTGGAGAACAGGTAACGAGCAGAGAATGCACTCAAAAAGGGAAGGCAGTAATGGTAAAGCAAAAGTAAATTAAAATTTCAGAAATATTATATGATATGAAATGTAACATTTGTATTATTATTTTTGTATTTAAAAGACATATTTATCTTATGGAATTTTTTATAATTTCAATTTTTAATTTAAATATTTCTTACAGATTTTTTTATAATTTTTAAACATCTTTTAAATCACCGACTTGGCCAGCGCAATGAGCGAACCAGTAAAGCGCAGAATCTATTGGAAAGCAGGAGAAAAAGAGAGTTGAGAATAAGTGACAAAGAATGAGATAGAAAGAGGCTTCCTACCGAAGTGAGCGTCTCTAGGGAGGGCGAAAAGAAGGGTATCTTGATGATGAGCACACGCTGTGCTCGCGCGATCATGAGCAAAGTCATGCGCTGCACGCGCACACTGTGTCCATGCCACTCGCTGCTGAAGGTGCTACGCGCCAGCTCAAGGCACTGTAGAAAGAGAAAGAGTTAGACTAAGGGAAAGAGTAAGAGAGAGTCCAACTTACCGCATCCATGATGCAGGTGCCGCCCAGGCAATACAGAAAGATCTCCGTGCCCACAGCGCAGGTGTAGACCAAATAGACAATGATACCAACGCCAGAGAACTAAGAGAGCAAAATAGTAAATTAACTTAACGAAAACTGCAGTCGAGCATGAGCGACAATAAGATACCCTACGCCCAACTTTGAAAACCCACGATATAAACCTTAGATTTTTAATTACAAATCAATTTCAAAAATGTATATATGAAGGGCGGAGGGCGTGGCAGCTTGTAAAAACAGAAAATCTTTGAAAACCTTTGTGATAAATTTGGTGCCTCTTACAAACAGACGGACAGGCAGACGGACAGACAGACGGACAGGCAGACGGACAGGCAGACGGACAGGCAGACGGACAGGCAGACGGACAGGCAGACGGACAGGCAGACGGACAGGCAGACGGACAGGCAGACGGACAGGCAGACGGACAGGCAGACGGACAGGCAGACGGACAGACAGACGGACAGGCAGACGGACAGGCAGACGGACAGGCAGACGGACAGGCAGACGGACAAACAGATGGACAAGACTCAATCAAGTCGACTTATAATTCTAAGCAATAATTTTTACCACGCCTTCTTTGCACAAAGTTGGTATACACTGTTTAGCCATTTTCAGTGCTTGAAGGGTATAAAAAACTATAATACTAATTCTTCACCAGCAACATATCCACCACACTGGTGCCTATAATCAGACTGGAGGTAACAAAGTGTCCCAGCGTTATCTCTACCATGATGCCAGACAAACGCTCCGTCAGCTCGGCCACCTCGTTGTGCCGATCGATAAGTCTCTCCATTTGTCGCACAATGCGCAGCTCCTGCTGTGCCGTCAACGGTTCCTTCTCGCCCTGCTTTAGTTCCAACAAATCGCAGACATCGTCACGCAGCGAGAGCAGCAAAACTGTCAAGTACAAACAGAAACCCAGAAAGAAACCATCGGCACCCACGAAACAGACGACCGTGATATAACCATGCCAGTGGACCAGCATATAGATCAGTGGATAGAGTGGCAAACGCAGCAGTGGATCGGGAAAGCTATAGGGAGAGGTTGATTGGAAAAGCTAATGTGGTTGAGAGCGCTCGGCAATAAGATACCCTGCGCTCAATGTTGAAAAATTTTGCATAACTTTGTTAACAGTCAATCAATTTTTAGAAAAAAAATATATTATTTGTGTCTTTGAAACCTTTTAAGTCCCTTTACAAAATTTAAAAACTGACAATATAAAAATTTTTAAAATATATTAAAAAATATGTTATTAAAAAAAATTTCAATTTAAAATTTTAAATCGTTTGGTTTAACCGTTAATCAATTGTGAAGCTCAAGACAAGCTTCATATGAGTAACTAAAATTTTTTTAAGCAATATTCATTTTAGCCAAGAATTTCCTTCTATTTTATATTCTAATATTTTAAATTTTACTTTAATTATTAGTTTTGTACTTCAAAATTTTAAATCGTTTGTTTTTGCAATAAGTCAACTGCGAAGGTTAAGATAAATTTATTTTAAACAATATTTAATTTTAGCTGAATTTTTCTTTATTTAATATTTTAATATTTTTTTTTGTTTTAATTTGATTTTAAATTTTTTACTTCAAAATTTTTAATAGTTTAATTTTACCTAAAGATTTCCCCCATTTTATATTTAAATATTTTTTTTTTTCAAATTTTCAGCTGCCTATTCTAACTATTAACTGATTGTACTTAAAATTGTCTTAGACGACATTGAAGATTTTTTTAAAAATTTTCTTGCACTCACATCATTTTGAATGGCGTCTCGTAGATCCAATCCTTGCCATGCGCCCGCCGCAACACATTGTCGAGCAGATGCCGCACCGAGTACGAGGTGCTGGTGCAGAAGCCACAGCAGAGCAGCAGAGTGGTTAGTCGCGTGGCCAGCGTGTAGAAGCGTCGCTTATAGCCAAGTTTACGCTGCGACCTTTGCTGCTCCGTCAATTTGCGTACACGCTGTATCAGCCACTTGAACTCATCGCGATACCACCAAATCGCCAGCATCTTTAGCAGCGACAAAATACTCGAAGCGACAGGGCAAAGTGCATCCAAGGCGAGGGCAATATTACGTGGTATCTGATAGATGCCATAATGTGCCTCCGCATAGCAGCCATAGGTGAGTATGAAGAAATTAAAGAAGCTCCACACACGCAGCGCCCAAGTGCGCTTCTGCTCGGGATAGAAACCAATGAGACTCAGTGCAAACTTGGGCACCAGAAAGAAGTGTCGCTCCATGGGAAACGACGTGGTCAGAAAGCGAGGCAACATTGCGACGAGCTAAGCTAAGCAACTTTGATGTACTACTTGGATTCCATTGCTGCCTTTTATAGGGTTAACTTTTCTTTTAGCCTCGCATAATTGATGAGCTGGGCGTTTCTCGTGCTCGAAGTTCGATTAGCCCGCAACCATTAATTAGACACAGCGCTTAGCCAGTAGGCGTGGCAGGGCGTGGCCCGTGATTGTTCATAATAAAGGTTGAGGTTTTCAATTTCTAAATTTACAGGGTATTACGTCGAACTTGGTTCGTTTCCTTGCACAACAATATATGTTTGCTTCGATAAACTATCCCGGCTCCTTTCGCTTCAGTTGTCAATCCCCTCTTCTCATGCTCCCTCTGCTTCCTCCCTCTCCCTCCTCCTGCCACTTTGTGTGTGCTTATTATGGGCCAAAATGCATGACAGGTAAACAAATTGACTCCCCGTCCAGAAATTTTGACAGCTTCTAGCCAGAAGGCACTCTCCCCCCTCTCTCTCTCTCTCAGACTCTCTCCCTCGCACACTCTCTCTTTCGCTGCTCCTATGCAGTCGGGCTGCAAGTGTTGCCAGCCAGCTTGCAGTTTGAATAAATATTTTATAAGCTGTCCAACTGGGCGTATGTGTGTTGCGTCTGTGTGTTGCGTATGCCTGGGTGTGCGTGTGTGTGTGTGTTTTGGGCCGGCATGATTATGCAAACTGCAGCTATTTGGCGTATGCGAGAAGGCCAATAAATTAATTTAGCCATCCTGCCCGGCCCGGCCTGGCCTGGCCTGGCCTGGCCTGCTAGGCGGTAAATTGGGGCGTGGCCAATGCAAAATGACGTCGGCGTTGACGGCACCGCCTGCTGTTTGCTGCTGTTGCCATTTTCAGCTAGACCAGCAATACCCCTAACCCCTGCCCCTGCCCCTTCCCTACAACCATATCGAATCACTAGCCGAGTGCGAGACCAGGACGGACTTGCTCTTTGCATAATTGATGGCTGCAGGTGTATTTGTGCTCAAATGAGGCATGCTAAACACATGCCTTTGACACTTATACACACACTCGCACACACACACACACACTCGCACACAAGTAAACCCACTCATATGGCAATAAAACTGTAGCTTAGCTCGGGCCCACATTGTTAAGCAAATAACACAAAAAAGAGAAAAAAAAGAAAACCTGCTCGAACTGCTTGGCAAATTTCACTCTGTTTGCCTCTTGATGTTTCCAGAGGGGGAGAACCAAGCGATAAATATAAATAAAAGCGAATGGACGACACAAGTAGCGAGCAAAATAATTGAGTTACGAAAGAGAGGGGGGGCGAACGGGGCAGAATACTCTATAAATAAGAAACATTTTGCCAGTTTTGCCTGGCGATTTAAGTGATATATATCGAATTATAGGTAGTTGCCTGATATATTGTATAGTGTGGGCAAATTAGAAGCCAAAATGAAGAAAATATAGTGTAAGATATAAGAAAACGAGACAAAGCAAAAGAGCAAAGAATAAAGCTCATATGAGCAAAGATTACGGAAGTTTCATGCATAGAAAATTGCGAAATAAAAGCATAAATAAATAAAATTACTTTCTAGAGATTTAAAAGCTCAAATCATATGCAAAAAAGAGAGAGAACGATAGGGAAGGAAATAATCTTAAAGAGCTTAGGAGTTTAGGAGGTTTATAAGAAGTTTTTTTTTATACAAATTTTATGTTATAGTTTAGCTTTTATTTTCCTAGTATTAACTCATTAAATCTACGCATTATTTCTAAGAATTATTTTAGTTAAAAATTTTTATAAAAAGCAAAGATATATTATACATTAATAGAGCGATAATTTCATAAGCAACCTTACAATAATAATCCCTATTGGAAGCCGATAAAACTGTACTCAGTATAACTTACACAGCTCCCAAGAGAGCTTAGCCCCTACGACATAGCATACTCCAAAAAAAAAAAAAAAAAAAAAAAACGAAAGAAAATCCCCCACTTTTCTCATCAAACTGCGCACTCAACCCATAATATGCTCTCTCTCTCCACCCCACCTCGGGCAAAGGTTAGGCCTGACAAAAGGAGCATGCACCCACTTCATGTTGTTGTTGTTGTTTTATTTTTTGTCGGGCAAGTACGCGCCATGGCCTATTCAAATTGAAAAATTTACGTGGAAAACATGCAAATTTATGCCATAAACACAATGAGTTTAATGTGCCCGGGGCCCCGTGCGAGACAGGCCACCAAACAGTGCAGGACAACAGCAAAAATGGCTGACAAAAAAAGAAAAAACTCCCTCGAAAATGGGAAAGAGCAAAGGACCAGAAACTGCGAGCTGAACCAAACTTATGGCCTGGCAGCGACAACCGCATTGATGACTCGATTTGTAGGCCACATGACAACACAAAAAACAAAAAAAAAAAAAAAGAAAATGGGAACATTTTCGAAAAAAAAAATGAGAGAAAAAAAAGACAATGGGCGTCACTTTTTCTTTCTTTGTGGCATGCAACGTCGTGGCTCGTTTGGTGCCTGACAGAAAATTATATACAAAATTATTGAACACGTTTCACGAGCGTGCCACAAATCTGCCTGGACAACGACTAAAAGTTGCCCCCTAGGCAGGTAAGTGTTGAGCAACATCGGACTTGGGTGGCAGGGGGGTCATATGAATTTATAATTGAATATCAAACAAGTTGAAGGACCGCACAGCTGAGTGCGTTCTTTTATGGAGCCTAAAGCAATTTCTATAATTTTCCATAATAGCTCTCAGGATTTACAAGTGTTTTCCGCTTAAAATGCTGCTAAGTATGTTTAATTTGCTGTGATTGCAAAAGGTTTACAGGCATTATAAAATTAACAATGCATAGGTTTATGATACTATATACTATTATATATAATATACTATAAATTTGGATTTAATTTTCTAGCATAGTAGAAAGATATTCTAAAGCAAAACGAAATGCTAAGAATCACGCCAGCAACAGCAGTAGAATAGCTCTTAGGAAATACTCAGTTTTCTGCCTCAATAATGCAGCTATTCAAGCACAACTCTGTACAGCTTAAATATAATACTTTCTCTACAATTCGACCAAATTTCATAGAATTCCGAGCACATATAGCCGCACTACGCAACCGATTAAATTTGCTATTTGCCTAAATTGTCGCTTTAAATCGCGCTCAGCTCAGCTTGTGATAACGTTTGATTGATTTAGCGTGTGTGTGTGTGCTCTGTACATTATGCACACACACACACACACACACATACATATTATATTTAAGCTTAATTCGCCAGGAATATCGCTAGGCCTTCGGGCGACATGCTACACGTTGCATTTATAATGCCAAATGCATTTTTGATAACACGCAATGTGCGAGTGAGGCTAATTTGTGTGCGCTTTAGACAGAGATAGAGATAGGGAGATAGGGAGAGAGAGAGACACACGGGCTATCAAATTTATTGTGTGCTCTGCCCCGCCCCTTTCAACGCCGCCTTTCAATAAAGCAAACAGCCTGCCCCGCCTGCGTGCAGCCTGCGTGCGCCTTTGTTCGCCGATAAACTTAATTTGAATAATAAATTACGTTGATATTTAATCAGCGCGGGCCAGCGATAAAATGCAATGGCCCCTGGAGAGTTCAGTCTGACAATGCACAAATACATACATACATATACCATATATATGAATATATGGCTATATATGACGTGCAGTTGATAATGGATAAGCTGCTGCGAGTGAGTGCGGGCTCAGCGTCTACGCGCGGGCAGGCTGAGGCTGCTTGCCTCATTTGTCGCGCTTGTCCCGCCGTTTGTTGCATGTCCTTGCCGGACGAGGTTCGCGACACGACACGGTGCGGCACGGCACGGCACGGCACGGCACGCGCTGCCCATAAACTGCATAAAGTCATTATCGTTAAGCGGAATTTGTGTTAATCAGATAACAAAATTATGAACAATTAAGTCATTGCATGCGAATTGAAAATTTAAACGGACACACTCGGCGCCATTAATGAGCGCTATATGTCGGCCATATTAATGGGCAGTGAGCGTGAGAGCGAGACAGAGAGAGAGAGAGAGAGAGAGAAGGGGAGAGACAGAGCTGGCAGATTATGGCAAATAAATGTCATAAACTATTTCACATTTGCGTTCAAGAATTTACATAAAAACGATTTAAGGTATGGCAATAATGTGCTCTCTCTCTCTCTTTCTCTATACCTATCTCTTTCTCTCCTTCTCTATATCTCCTTTCCCCTCTCTCTCTGTCTACTACATATAATTAGCTGGCTTCTTAATCCCTCCGCAGTTGACATTCTAATTCCACTTTACAAAATTAATTTAGCATATTTTTTGATGCAATTTTAATTTATTACAATTAAACTAATTAAAAATTGAAGCAAACAAATAAAAAAAATATGTTAAACAATAGAATGCGCATTAAAGTCACACATTAAATTCGCTAGCAAATCTAGCATAATCCGCTTTAATCTACATGGTTCTAGGCCAACTTTTGCCTAGCCGCCATAAACATAACCCATATCTGTCCAGATGCCTGCCTGCCTGCCTGCCTGGCTGCCTGCCTGCCTGCGTGCCTGCCTGCCTGGCATCATGCACAGTGTGACATAATAAATTTTGCACAACAGTTACAACAGATAACAACAACAATAACAGCAAACTGCACATAATAATAACAACAACGAGAGCAATTATACAGGCGACAACGGCAACAACAAGAACAATTAGGCAGACAACAAATGCACAATGAACTCATTAGACGTCAAGTGCAACTACAGAAGGAGAGAAAAGTGCAAAAAGTGCACGACGAAACGATACTGCGTAAATGAAAATAAAAACATAACGCAACGCTTGATAAGCTAACCAATTCTGAATAATTCTGATTTTCACAACATGAATTAAATTTCAGCCTGCAAGTATGCAACAGTTTTTTGTTTGTGCGAATTTGTGGAACTAATTTCGTGTATAACTTTTAAATAAATATTTAAATAAATTCAACTAAACAAAAACATTGAAAAAAAAAATGGTAATGAAAAAGCAAATACTAATAAATATAAACAAACAAATATTAATGGAAAAATAAATAAATTACACCACTAAATAAATAAAATAAATTCCGCAAATATGTAAATATTACATTAAAATAACCTCATAAAAATATTTAAATGGTCCAAAAAAAACCAAAAAAAAATAAAATTTCGCCTTTTTTTTAAATTCGGTAAATATAAGACAAAAAACAAACACACCTTGCACCCAAGAGGGGCAGAGCGGGTATGTCTGCTGCATGCGCGCCTGCTGTGCGGCGCCCCAATAAGTATGCAACATATTTTTTCGGAACATTCGCTTAATATGCATTTCATTAAATAAACACAACAAAATGGCAAATGGCAAGCGAAAACATTGCGCCCAGCTTGTTAAACACTGCAGCAGACAAACCAAAGACTGAGTGGGCGTGGCTGTCAACAGGGGGCCAGCTGGAGGCGTGACACATTTAAAACGCATTTTGCGGTTGCCAAATTGTGCGTACAATTGTGTCGGGTCAGTTTGTAGCCAGGCTGTGTGAGGCAGTGTGTGAAACAGCGGCCATGCCATTTCCGGCGGAAATCGCGCAAAGTTGTCACTTGCAACGCGACCAACAACAGAAACCAAACACAAGAAATTAAAATAAATAAAAATCTAGCCGCGACAGGCGAAAAGGGACAACGCGTGGAAGGGAGCGCAACGGAAGGCGAACAAATTTGTAACCTAAAACCATTAAAAACTAATGAGATTTAAATGCAAATGCTAGCTGAAGTGGGCAGTCAGTGCCACGTGGGCGTGGGCGTGGGCGTGGCTGTCCAACACACACACACACACACACACAATCTGCATGTTTATTTGCATCTTGCTCACTCTCGCTTTCTCTATCGCTTCCCCCTCGCATGTGTGTCTGCTTTGTGTGTTCAAATGTGTGTGTGTGCGTGGTGTGTGTGTGTGTAAATTTTGTGGCAAATGACTAAATTTGCATGAAATTTGAACAGCGTGTGCGACTGCAAACGCGGTCGCAACTCATCCAGTCCAGCTTGGTGTCCATCTGGCAATGCTCTGCGATGCACAGAGTATGTTGAATTAATAAAAAGGTTTGGATTGTTGATTTGCTAAGTGAGTTGAATTTTAACCAAAGCTCTTTGCATGCACATTAAATCCATTTAGCGATCTAACTATCCGTCAATCTATCATTATATCTGTCTAGGCATCTGCGTGAGTAAACATTTGCCTAACTTGTTATCAATTTATTGTTATATAGAGCCAACTATCAATTTATTTTTCTAGCTATCTTGATATTAATCTAATTTTCATGCATATTTCTATTTATCTTTTTTTTCTATTCATCTATATATCCATATATTTATATATCTATCTGTATACCTTTTTATCGATCCATCCATTTATCTATCTTTCCGCTTTATCTATTCATCGTTCCTTCTACAATTCTTCTAAAATAGATAAGATATATTTTTCAAGCTGAATATCTTTCAGCTTTTTATTTTTCTATCTTTCTATCAATTAATTTATCAATCTATCTTCCTATTTGTCTATCCATCATCCATCCATCTGTTTAGCCAGCCATCTTTCTCCCTATCTATCTATCTATCTATCTATCTATCTGTCTATCTATCTATCTATCTATTTATCTATCTATTTATCTATCTATCTATCTATCTATCTATCTATCTATCTATCTATCTATCTATCTATCTATCTATCTATATATCTATCTATCTATCTATCTATCTATCTATCTATCTATCTATCTATCTATCTATCTATCTATCTATCTATCTATCTTTCTATCTATCTATCTATCTATCCATCGATCTATCTATCTATCTATCTATCTATCTATCCATATATCTATCTATCTATCTATCTATCTGTCTATCTATCTATTTATCCATCTCTCTATCTATTTATCTATCTATCTCTCTATCTATCTATCTATCTATCTATCTATCTATCTATCTATCTATCTATTTATTTATCTATCTATCTATCTATCTATCCATCTATCTATCTATCTATCCATCTATCTATCTATCTATATATCTATCAATCCATCCATCTAACTATCTCTCCATTGATCTAACCACTTTATCAATTCATCTTTCTACCTACGAATCTTATCTGTTTATCTATCCCGATGTCATTTATCTTGCCATCTATCTATCTATTAATGTTTTTATTTATGTATCCACCCATCTATCTTCTGTAAAATCACACAGCTCTGGGCGCATCCTATCTTAATTCCTTCACCCATGTAAGTAAGAGCATTCGCGGTGCATTGTCCCCTATGCCCTGTGCTTTCCTTTCATGTTTTTTGCACCGCTTTTTTCTACTTCTCTCCCTTTTTCTTTTTTTGTCCTGCACGCTTTTTGTTTTCCGTTGTGCTCGGAGTGTGTTGGTCATTTGGCCAAATGTTTGTCCAACGACAAGTGCTCATTGCCAATGTTTGTCATTTGCCCATTGTTGTTGTTGTTGTTGCTGTTGTTGCTGTTGCTGTTGCCCCGCGTTGCTTAAACATATTTAATTTAAAGGCAATCAAATTTGCATTGCTGTAAATAAGCTAGCAATTTAAATGAGCAGCCGCAAGTGGGAAATATCTATGACATTAGCCAAGGAGAGGATTAGCCAGAGCAGACGCTGCTAATTACATACGTCTAATGAGGCGGGCTGGCTGACTTAAAGGTGCGAAGAGGAAAGCGCGGGGGAGGGGTGGAAGGTGGCAGAGAAGCAAAGCTTTTGCGTGTGTGCAAGAAGGCGACAATATTTTTTAGATGAGCTTGTCATGTGTCGCAGAATGTTGACAATGAAAATGATTATGACTGACTTTGGTGCGCCAAGGGTGTCAAGGATGCCGGCGGCAATGGTGAGGCAAGGAGAGGAGAACAGGGGGCAAAATCAAGGGAAACGATGTCGTCTGCTGTTTGAAATTGCTGCGACGTGTAAATGTCGCTAATGTGCCGAGGACGATGACGACGACGACGACGACGACGCTGGAGATGGCGATGGCGTTGGCGTTGAGGATGGCGACAACGGGGCGTATGTGGCCATTCCGTCTGTCCTGTGCTGAGCTGGGCTGAGCTTGGCCAGGTGTAGGTTGCCTGCCCTTGCCAAAGCCAATGCCAGCGGCACACACACCCACACACACACACACACGCACACGCACACACCAATGCACATACACATACGCAGCGTATTATGGCACACATCGTTGGCCATAAGGTTAAGCTGTTTTCATAACACTCGGGCACACTCACTCACACACACACACACGCACACATACCGTGACACCGACACACACACACACACACACACGCGCCGAAAGTGCTGCAAATTAGATTTTTATGTTAATTAAAAAGGCACGCACAACATGTTGCAAAGCAGCCAGGCTCGCCGCCAGCCGCGTTTAATGCCGCATTTTTTTTTTTTTTTTTTTTTGTGTGTGCCACGCCACGCGGCGCTTGCCCCAGTTACATTGGCATAGACATTGCAACGCTGTAGGGGCGGTAGCGGAAAGGGGGTGAGGGGAAGGGGGGGAGGGTAGGTGTTGAGGGCTGAACTAAATCAATTGCCTGGCAGCTGATTTAATGCACTCAAATCTCTCAGGCAGAGCTTGCCATCCCCGCAGCCTCGCAGCCTCGCAGCTGTTGCTGTTGTTGTTGTTGTTGTTGTTGTTGTTGTTGAGCTAGTTGCCACAGCAAATGAGGCAAGCTCTAGTTTTGCGGCACAGTTGAAGGTTGCTTAAAGAGAGCGAGAATAATGAAGAGCGTGCGAGAGAGAAAGAGTAAAGCGAGAGAGTGCAAAAACGAATGAAATACTTAAATCAAAACATTTGCAACTTGCTTGAAAATATTTTTAAAAATTAAAAAAAAAATTTTTTAAAATATTGAATATTTTCAAATAAAATCTATAATAAATTATATAAACAAACAATTTTGTTTGGATTTATAAAACTTAAAGTGTGCCAAGTTAAAATGTAACCAAAGATTTCCAAATCTCTAATTACAGACAGCGAAATCGCACAATTGTTTCCATAGTACTTTAATCCCACTTTAAATCCCTCAATATATCTTAAAAAAAAAAAAAACAATTCTTTATCCACAGAAAACCCACCCAAATACTAACTTACCCTATACCAACTTAACAGTTTCCATTTCCAGCTGCTCTTCAATTTTTTTCAAATCTTTTCAAACTGCAAATTTTTTTATGCAACTTAAGCTTTGCCCTGGTTTACTTCAAGCTGTTCCCATTACACGTCGTCAAACAACAAATGACGCTACGACATCAGCAACTGCAATTGCAACAACAACAACAACAAAAACAAAGTGCAATGCATATCTGGCAAAGTGTGAAAAAGCAGACAATTGCGATAAATGCGACTCGAAATCATTGAAAACTTTCAATGCGCGCTGTCTGCATACATATTTTGCGACCAAGCGAGGGTTGAAAGGAACAAAAAAAAAAACAAGTAGTTCCCCTACTTGGACATGCTGCATGGGCGACTAGCAAATACCCTTTCCATAAATTGAAACTTGACTCGCAAGGCAAAGTTCACATAAGCCTTACACAAAAAACCCTTGCAAAACAATGGAATTTTCTCAAACTTGCAGCATTTATTAATAATATAAAAAGAAATTTGTACAGCAAATTTTAAGGCCCTAGCTAGAGCCTTATGCTTTCAAAATTGAGTACACTTTTCCAAAATATTATAACAAATAATATTTTAGTTCCTTCTAAACATGCTTCATTACATACATGCATTATATATGAGCTCGTAGCTGCTCTAACTTTGCCCCTTATACATTTCTTCCCCCATTCTGCAGGGTATAAGAAAACACGATGCTTTTTGGATGCACGCACACACACACAGACACACACACAAGTTTGGATAAGATAGATGGAAAGCATTGCGAGCATTTTGCGTGATAAATAAAATGTTTAAGCACACATTTCAAGCCATTTCAACCCATTTCCAGCCATTGTGTAGATTTGACTTTGAACGGCATTTTTTCCAACCCCCTCCCATCCCCCCTTACTCCCCCCTTGGCTACGTGACGAAGGCGCTGATGGAGTTCCCAAGTTGCAGTTGCAAGATGGAGTTGCTACAGCAAATGGAATGGGAGCTGAAGACGGCTTCGAGACGCAGCTGCTATTCAAGTTGAATGTGCATGATGAAGTTCAAATTGAGGTTAGGGCTGAAGGCGACACAACGCGTTGCCACTTGCTGCTATCCCGCTTAAGTTGTAGTTGCCTCTTGTTGATTTTGTTGTGGTTGCTGCTGTTGCTGCTGCTGCTGCTGTCCTTATTTCCAGCTCAATCTTTTGCAGTTTTGCCGCATTTGCTGCTTTTGACACGCGCTGCTGCCACTGCACAATCCACATAATTTTGCCTTAGCTAGCGCGATCTATCAATGGGTATTTAGAAGGGTATATTAAGTTGGATATATGACAGAATTATTAAGCTGCATACTGCAAATTTATATTTATTTATGGCCAATTTCACTTGAGTTTCAGTACAACCAAAGCTGCCACGCGCATTTTCCACGCGCGCCGCAAAGTATGCTATGAAAATTTTTGCACAGCAAACGTAGCAAATTTCAGTGAAGCAGCTAGTGAAGTAATAATTCATTATGATAATTTAAGCGCACACCCTATGTAGAGTGCAGGTATTGCTGCCGTCGAGCGAGTCGATTTAAATGACGCTGCAAATGCATAACGGCACATTAGTTGCCATTTTGCAAGCCAAGCCAAGGCAAGGCAAGGCAAGCCGAGCTGTTGTTGCCTCTTGGCAAATTCTTTGTACCGCACAAACACACAAGCACATCGCAAGCAACACTAATGAGCAAAATAATTAATGATGCCGGCTCGCTCGAATATCTCTCCCACGCTCTCTCTCCCTCTCTCTCTCGCTCTCTCTCTTTCTCTCGAAACATTTTCCATGCCATTTGGCAAAACTTTCACTTGACGACTTGAAGTAGTCGCAGCCTTGCAGCTGTAAACAGTGCTGGTGCCCCCACCCACCTCTCTCTCTCTCTCTCTCTCTCTCTCTCTCTTTCACTCTTCCCTCTACCTACTCCCACTCTCTCACTTAGCTTTCCCTCAGGATTCTCGTGTCGTGCTGCTGCCTTAATAAGCAGTTAATTTCATAGTTTTGCAAACAGTTGCTCCCCTCCCCCCTCCTCCCCCTTGCCCTTTGCCCGCTTTCAACCTTCCCTTTCCACCTGCTTCTCTCTTTGGCCCCGCTCGTTCTTTGTGCTCCTTGGCCTGACTTTCTGCATAAAAGTTGCGAAACAACATTGCAAACAACATGCGAGAAGCTGCTCTGCTACTCTGTCCCCTCTCGCTCGCTCTCACTCTCTTTCACTCTCTCTCTGTCTCGCTCGCTCAAGTGCTGCGCGGGGCATATGGGAAATTCCTCGCAATTTTCATTACATTATGCGCGCTTCGTATTTACCGTTAGCTGCTGCCCAACTCGCACGGTAACTCTTCATTCGTTCAACTTAATTTACGTTTTATAACTTTTGCAATCATTACATGTTACATTTATTTCTGCTCACTACTCTGTACCCCCCCCCCTCCACCGCCTCTCCTCCTCCTCCTTATTCCACTCTGCATATATTTATTTATTTTCTTGATTTTTTCCCTGTTAATTTTTCATGTGTGCATAAACCATTTAGCAACATTTTTGCTTTGGCAAAGTTCTGCACACTGAACTGCACAGTAAACCCCCCAAAGGGAGATGGAGCAGGGGGGGGGAGGGGGAGCTAGCCATGCACCCTACTGATGGACTGACGGATGCTCTAGCGGAAATGAAAACGATTATCAATGTGCAAGCAAGTGTAATAAATGTGATTAGTAAACATGGCAAGTATTTAAAATGTGAAAAGAAAATTATGATTTTAAATTAGAAATGGATTATGGAGTAGATAGACGGGATTTGCAAATGGAATTTCTTGAAATAAAAAACAATTAATAAAATTTCAATTCGAAGCCATTTCTTTAAATCATTTAAATCTTAATTTTCACTAGGTTTGTCTTCAATTTTGCTTTCCAATAATGCATGCATATCATATTGCAAAAGGAACTGCTCTAAATGAAGAATAATTTTTTTTTTAATTCATTTCTAATTTAAATCCTTGTCTTTTCTTATAAAATAAAATTACAATTTTAAATAAAATATATTAAAAAATAAATAAATATATTAAAAATGTATTTGAATAAATTATAATTGCAATTTAAATTTCATAATTTTAAATAAATATCTTATGAAATTTAAATTGAAATTATAATTTATTTAAATACATTTATAATTTAAATTCCTAATCCCTCTAGTATATAAGTAAAAAATATGAGAATTGAAAAAAAATAAATAAAATGATCTGCTGAAATTCATAAAAAATTTTTAATTTAATTATAATTTCAATAAAAAATTGTATTAGGATTTTTGTATATTTATATAATATAATTAATTATTTATATAATTATAAAATTAAAACTTTACTTGCAGCATATGTATAAAATTTAAATATTTTTATGTATATAAATTTCCTCTAAATTTTTAATCTATTTAAAATCAATTTTTCATTAATAATACTAACTTTGTTAATTTTTAATTAAAAAAAAACATTTAAAGAATAATAAAAAACTTTTTAAATAATTCTTGTTTGTCTTTGGAGAAGTTTCTACACCTTTATCATAAAGAAAAAGTTTTAAAGTCTTCTAGTCAAAAATTTAAAAATTAAAAAATTTAATATTAAATAAAAATGCAATATAAATCTTATAATCTTTTTTCCCCCACCTTCACCTTCACCTCAACCTACCCGAAGTGCTCCGTGTCTTATAGTTGAAACTTTTCGCCCCGCTTAATTAGAAACTCCCGCAATTCGACGGTATTTGTTGGCCGCGGTTCGAACCAAATTATGTTTGTTTTAGCTTATATTGAGAACTCGAAACAGAACTGAAAACATAAAACATGGAACAGAAAACAGAAAACAGCAGAGAAATGTTTTAATTAAGCAACAAACGTTGCGAAAAGCCATTGGAAAAACTCACGCTAACTAACTCGCTTCGCAGTACTTACTGCATGCAGCACAGCAGATCGGATTGCGAGCGCAAAAAGTGGAATTCCGCAACTGTGAACAAGCGGCGAACAGCTGCGAGCGTAGTCGACGCGTGGTCACCCTGTAAAGTAACTCAAATTATAAGAGTTATTGCTTTTGAAGTTAGCTTAAATCAAGCCAAAAGCACAAGTATGTATGTAAGTAGTATCTGATAGACTTGTACATACCCTGTAAGCAATACTCATGCTGCCCACTTGCAACTAAAATGCTGTCTAGGGTATTAAATTACACAGCGCTATGATAAAATAATGAAATTTAACAAGTACGAGTGATTTTGGCACAACGCACGACGCGAAAATACCCTGTAGTAAAGACAAAATATATATATATTAAAACTGGATCAAGAATACAGCAATTTGTCTAAAGCAATTTAGAGCTAATAAAATTTGTTTGTTCGAAGTTGCTAGACTAAAGTATACCCTGTAAATAAAGTAAATCTTAAAACAAACTTCGTCTTGCTTCCAGCTGTAGCTACCTTGCTTCTGCTTTGCATAATTTCCAGCATATATTGTGTAACAGAGCTCTACATATGTGTACATTAGCGGACAAGCGAGCGAGCGAGTGCGGGAGAGTGGAAGAGAGAGAGAGAGAGAGAGAGGGGGGGGGGACTGTAGCATAGCTGAGCTGAGCTCTCGCTCTCATGGCCAAATGTAAGCATGTCGCTTGGTAAACGCGTCGCTTGTTAGCACAGCTTATCGCACACACGTAAAAATGACAGTCATACATCAAGCACACACACACACGCACACACACCTGTACAACTGCTGGCAAATCCTTACACCAGAGATTTGCCTAGAGACAGTCGCGAGTCTGCCGACTAGACGAGCCACTTGATAATGAGACGCTCTGAGATGCCCCTCTCTCTCGCTCTCTCTCTCGCCCACTCTCTTGCCATCTTGCTCACACTTCCCACTGCTGCTGCTGCTGCTGCTGTGAATTACCGTTAGGTTAGGCATTGCGTAAGCGTTACCTGACAACAAGTAATAAGCTGCCTTCATGTGCGGGGATGCCTCTCTCTCTCTGTCTTTTTCGACACCTGCCTTCGCCCCGGCCTGCCTGCCTGCCTGCCAGGTGTGTGTAGTGTGTCGCCTCAATCACAACCTGGAAATCCATCCAGCAACCTCTCCTCCTCCCTTGGCACACTTGCTGATAAGCAGCTGCACTTCATTTTTGCACTTTTCGCAACTGACAAGGGAAGAAGGAGGAGAAGGGGGAGAGGAAACGTTGCCCGAGCTGCTTGCAATTTTATTACAAGAAACTTAAAACTCATCCGTATCCCAAGTGAGCTCACTCACACCCCTATAGCGCTGCACCCCTAACGCCCTACTCCCCCCACCTTCCCCTGAGCAACTTCAACTGTTCACGTTGTCCTTGTCAGCTTCATCCTTGCACTGCTTTCTTATTCTTATTTATTTGCAATTGCAATGGCGACGATGCCCGTCATCATCATCCGTTCCCGCTCTCAGTCCTTATACCCCTCCCCCTCCCCCTCCCACTTGCTCCCTACTTCGCTGGTATTTATTCAAGTGTAAGCATCGTCGCTGGCGAATGCGATTTAAACTACTTACACACACATTTTCAATGGCCAAGTTGCAAAGTGCCAAGTCCATTACGAGTCCTGCGCCGGGATAACTCAGCAAGCAGCTCCTCTCCCTCGCTCTCCCTCTCTGTCACACACACACACACACCTTCACACTCCTGCCCAACGGTCTCCTCGGGCATTATGCCGCCTGTCTGCCAATCGGCATTAAAATCACAAAACATCCCATGCAGTGGCACCTGCCTCCTGTCTCCAGTCTCCAGTGCCCCATCTGCTCCCTGCTTCCTTCTCCCTTTCTGCTACTGCCATGAACTACAGCTGCAACTGCCTGCGTCTCAAAGTGCACACCTGCCATCATCCTTGGCAATCCTTTGCCTAAGTAAAACTTACTGCGAGGGTTACTCGTTGAGTTGGCAGAGCTGCAGCACGCTCTGTCTAGAAGTAGCTCATCCATTTTTTGTGCCAAATAAAATTCTAAATAAAATTTGTATTAAAATTCTAAGCTCAAAAGCCCATGAAATTAGAAGAAGGTAATTTCAATTAAAAAATTTAAAATCTAAAAAAAAACTTTTATAAATTATTAAGCTAAAAACCTTGAGAAGAAGCAAAAGTTATGGCAAACTGGATTCAAGGGAATTTTTGACAAAGTAAGAGCGACTTGCCCATAACTACAAGAAACATCTGTTAAATTCCATATAAATCCGCATATCACATAACACTTATAATTACACTTCAATGAACTTTCTAAGCAACCCTCGCTAAGAAAAAATTGCACAAGTAGCCGACGGCGCTCAAAGAAAAATTGTAACAAAATTGCAATAGCTCAACTGACTGAATGATTGACTCTCCGACTAACTGACTAGCTGTCTTCCCCTCCCTCTCTCTCGCTCTATCTTTCTCGCTCATCATCTGCGTCTGTCTGACGAGCTGTCTGTGCTGGCCTGAAATGATAAATAGCAGCCTCGAACAGGTCGGCAGCCACTCACATACTTGAAGATTTATGTGCCGCATCAATTGCTGCGCAGGGGAAGCTAGAAAGAGCTGTGACTGCGGCAGGGGGTGGGGGTTGGAAAAGGGGGCTGCATTGAGTGGATCTATCTGCACATTTAATGCCAGCGTAATTTATAAATGAAGTATGCCCCATTGCGGTCGGAATTGCCTCAAGTAGCTCAGCGAATAAACGCAACGTGAGACTGAAAAGTTTTTCAAGTCAAAGGGAGTCTGTCTCTCTCTCTCTGTCTCTTTCTCTCCAACTGTCTGCCAGTCTCTCTGGCTGTCTGTCTGTCTGTCTGTCTGTCTCTCAGAGTCTGCCAGCTAGACTGCTGAATCACGCGACGCTACACTTGACATTTGACTATAGCATGAAGACGGCTTAGACGCGTCCTTTGAGCCATGAAATCATATTCAGGGCCGCTTTAATTGCCCAGCAAGCGAGGATTTATACCAAAAAAGCTAATTTATGCCCCTGTCTGCAATGTGTTGGCAGATTTCCTAGCAATGATAAAGCCAAAAATGAAATGAAACTGAATTATGCGCATTTTTAAGCAGATTTTCGGAACTGTCTTAGGTAACGTTTTGATTTGCTGGGGATTGCAAGAGGCCATAAAAAGCTGTGTTTATTTTTCAGAGATAGCGAAAGGTTTTCTAATCCATAAAAAAAAAGAATTTTAACAAAAAACTTGTATACATTTTTTAGAAAAAAATCTAAATTTAGAAAGATTTTAAGGAACAAGCATAACAAATTTGTTAAATAATTTTGTTTCGATTTATACACATTTTTCAAAATTTTGTTAAACAACAAAAGTGTCTGTTGAAGCTCACAAATGCTTTAGTATTTTTTTAAAAAAATTTTCAGTATTTATTTTAGTATATTTTTTATATTTTAAGGAACAAGAATAACAAATTTTTTAAATAATTTTGTTGCGATTTATACACATTTTTCAAAATTTTGTTAAACAACAAAAGTGTCTGTTGAAGCTCACAAATGCTTTAGTATTTTTTAAAAAAATTTTCAGTATTTATTTTAGTATATTTTGTTAACAAAATCAAGCATAGCAAATTTTTAACTTATTTAGTTGCGATTTATACACTTTCTACAAAATTTTGTTAAACATCAAATGTGGCGTCCCTTTAGTTTTTTAAAAATTTCGTATTTATTTTAGTATATTTTTTAAATTACTTTAATCTTTTTTTACAATTAAATCAAAAAAGGTGAAAACTTTAAAACACATTTGAAATTACGAGCTGGCAAAACTAGAGAGTGAAAAAGGAAGAGAAAGAGAGAGAGAGAGAGAGAGGGAGAGGGGAAGAGCCGCCGAAATTAAATGCAATGAGCCATTAAAAGGCACATAATCATTGATCTTTTAATCAATTTGGCTGGGACCAATAAAAAAGGGCGATGCACACACAGTCAAACGATTGGGGCCCCCATAAAACATTAAGCCAACTTTTGCCGGTGCTGGCCCAGTGACGGCAGATTAGCCCAACTTTTAAATGCTTTTAATGCGGTTTTTATGGCCAACGTTGCGGCGCTACCTGCAGAGAGAGAGAGAGAGAGGCAAGGGGAAAGGGGAGAGAGCTAAGCCGCGACCCGCACTCGAAACGATTCATATGAGTAATGAGAGTTTAGTGTGGCGCATTGATTTTTAAGTTGCCTCTGCGCTTTCATCCCTCGTAACTCTCGTAACCCTAATTACAGCAACTGATGAGGCGCGCAGGAGCGGCGGGGGGAGGAGGGGCAGAGCGGGCTACTTAGGTGCCTGTCAAGATTAGAGGGCAAAGTTTGCCAACTTCCCCTATAAGCATTATCTGTGCTTTTTTTCTCTCGCTGTTTGCTGCTGCCGCTGCTGCTGCGGCTGCTTCTGGACTCGCCTCTGTTATGACATGTCCGCGCGATAAGCAGCATGTCAGGGCAAGGGTCAAAGTTGCAGGGACAAGCGGCATGCTGCACTCGTTGCCCCCGCTTCCCATCGTCTTTCACTTTCAGTTTGTGTCGCCTCCATTTGTCATTTAAATTTGAAAGGGCAAACGAAGAGAAATAAAACTGCAAACACTTTATGACCGACCCATTGGCTCCTGTCCTTGTTTGCCCTGGCTTCCTCGTGCCCCCGTCTTCCTCCTCCCCTGTTGCCCTCTCTGAGTCGTTGCCGTCTCTCTCTCGTCTGTCTCGGCCAGAGAAACTCAGCCTGGCATATTTGCATGGTTTGCCTTACTTTCTCTGTCGCCCACTCGACGTTTTCATTCTTCTTCTTTTTTTGCGCTTTTTGCTTTTTATCTTTGCTTCGACTGCCGCCGCTGCTGCTGCTGCTGCTGCTGCTGCTGCTGCGTCTGTTTCTTGGCCCGAAAAAAAAGTTGAAGTGAAAAAGTTAAGCAATTAACAGGCTGATAACTTTCGGGCCAGTTCTCAGTGCTCTCGGCTCGAGCATAACCCAAAACCCAACGCACTCCTATCAAGAGGAGAGTCGAGTCTTAAATCCCCGACTAAGAGTTTTATGTGCAAAGGGTCGTTGTGCTTGCTTGCTCACACACACACACACACACACACACATTCACACACACACACACTCGTAAACGGCAGCTATCCGCTTTTATGTGCTCATATGACATAATTGCGGCACGCAATTGGCCTGACAATTGCTGCAAGTGCTTGAAAATGCCTCGCTGCCCGCTAAAGTATGCTATGAAAATGGTCGCAACATTTGCAGCGCATTGTTTGGACGACACAACACGGCACGGCACGGCACGGCAAGGCACACAGCAGGACATGAGGTCCTTTGGTAGCATCCTTAAATCCTCCACCTGGCTATAATAACCAAGCAGACACAGGGCAAGGGCTGGGGGGGGACCTTCTCACATGATTCGCATTGCTTTATTTAAGCATGTCCTTATAACCAAATACGTTGCACAGAATGTTATTTCGGTGTGGTTACATTAAATTTATCACACTCAAGATTATACAAATAGATAATACGCATTTAAAATAAATGTATAAGCTAGATTTCTTCTAATTAGCCATTTATTATTTCTGTAGCATGCTTTTGGGCGCAGACAAAATTCTGTCACTTGGCTATGTTAAAATATCCCTCTTATAAATATCCCTTTCTTAAATTTCCTTTTGGTACTTTTTAAAAATATAATTAGTCATCGTTGCCTTTAATACGCAGGCAGCATAAGGCGAATTTATGCATATTTTTTCGGAATATCTTTGGAAATTCACGTAACGCACACTGACCCACACTTGTCCCAGGAGATTATCTGGCATTTTGCACATTTCGCCGCTGATGTTTATAGAAAGCTACACGAAAAAGGAAGCCGACTATGAAGTAGAAGTAAAAGTAGAACAAGAAGAAGAAGCTAACATTGTCACTGCATATCTTCGAGTTGGCCAAAAAGTGACAGGAATAAAGTGTAGTTGGTCATAAATTTGGCGCGTTACGCCAAGATGACTTCATAAAGCGACAATACGCAAAGCATAATGCCAAATGCACCAAGAGAGAGAGAGAGAGGGGGAGTATGCGGGAGAGCGGCAGTTGGATGCTGAGCCAAGTGAGAAGTGTGATTGGGTGAGAGGCGTGCGGGTTGCGGGCACAGCAGATGCTCGGGCGGCGCTGTCTGCAGTGTCTACGGACGCAGCGGCAGCAGCAACAAAAATTGTTGTGTTTTGTGTCGTCTGCGCTTGGGCATTGTCGTTCCAGACGACGCTGATTTATGCATGGCGGCGCAGCACCAACAAAATGCCAAAGGAAGTCGAGGGGCAGCGGCAGAGAGAGAGAGAGAGAGAGAGAGACAGAGTGACAACAAGAAGAAGATCTTTAAATGGGGGCGTGCTGCGAGTGTGTGTGTGTGTGTGTGTCGTGTATTTTCGATTTTGCATTGCAATATTTTTGGCTGAACGCTTCTTGGGCGCTGCCTTGCCTTTACAGCGTATTTTTACTTTGAACACAAATATTGAACGTTTACATTACTTTCCTCCTTGTCGCTCCTGCTCGCTGCTTCACGCCGTGCATGATTGCACCATGGAGACGGGCGATGCACTAGCTTAACCCGTAGATTAATAACTAAAGGGAAATATATTTATTTTCAATTATCGATAAAAAAGCAGATTGGTTGGGAAATGCTATCTTCGTTTATGGGCAAAAAATGTACCATTATTTTATAGATTGAGCAAAAATCCCGCGCAACCTGCATATCATTTTTACCTTGCACTTGCATTAGGCAATTTTAACAGCGGTCACTCTAACAGCTTCTGTTATGTTTCCGTTCTGCAAAAACCAATGTTATGCAGCTGCAAAGCTATCTAATAAAAATCCATTCAAAATGATTTTTGAGCTGAAAACATGTGTATTTGTGCCATAGTGCGACCACGGCGGAACCGTTCTTCGGCCCAGCTCTCCTCCATTGCACGCATGAAAAGCATTGCAAGTCAGCAGCGCGAACCGAACGAAAGCAACGAAGAAAAATTGCCAAAAAGGGAGCAAAGCAAACGAGCAGCAGCGGAGCAACAACAACAACAACAACTACAACAAAGCGCTCATGCAAAAAGATAGCAGCGGAAGGGCACCGAAAAAAACGAAAAAAAAAAAAGTAACGGAGAAGAGGAAAAAAGCGAAAACGGAATATCCAAGAAGCACAAGCAGAAAGCGAAGCTTACAAGCGCATTTCGATTATTGTTGATGTAATCATAATTTTTCATTTCCAAAGTAAACGATACCCCATCATTGCCCCGGCACCGCCTCCCTCTTCCTTTCTCTCTCTCTCTTTCTCTCTCTCTCTCTCGTGCCGCACGCAACATAAAGAATCGCCGAGAATTAAACCAACTTTTCATTTATTTACGCGAAACGCACGAGTCGAGCTGAAATGGTTTTTGCTTTTGCTTTTTAAACGCGCGACGCGTCGATGATTAAAGCAAACAAACAGAACATCAACAGCAACAACAACAAAAAGCAGCAGGAGTGACAAGGAGGGAGCATCTCTGCACTCTCCTGGCAGAGCAAAGCTCAACCGAAGCTCCGTCGCGCTGAGATTTCAGTATCTGCGGCGGCGGTTCCGCCGGCTGCGGTCGCGCAAGTTCCGGCTCCGACTCCGACTCCGACGTCTGTCTTGCATCATTAATTACAATTTGAGTTGCACACACACGTCGCTGCCGCTGCCGCTGCGCTGGCACCAAGAGAGGCGTTACATGACCAAAAAAATTCATGGCACAGCCAGAGCGAGAGAGAGAGAGAGAGAGAGAGCAATCGCGCGAAGAGCGGCGAGCGGCAGCCCAGCTGACATTTTAATTGCACAGCATGATTGTGTAATTCGCTTAATTAATCAACACTCTCTGTTGTTGCTTATTTCTTTTGCCCTCCGGCTGTGTTTTATGTTTTTCTTCTTTTTTTTTTGCCGGCCATCAATTTGTCGAACAGCGAACAGCGAAATCAATAAAACAAAGCAAATTGATATGCTGTATGAATTGAGTTTTTTTTTTTCGATAATAGTGCACGAGCTATGTTAAGGCGCTGTTAATGATCGATTGTTAGAGGGCTGCATGCTGTGCAGCTTTCGATACCTTTTCGAATTCAAATTCAAAACACTACGAATGCAATCATGTAAATGCAGCTATTGGGAATTTTAAATATAGGGATATTTACACGCTACTGCACATAATATTGTTCTGAGCTGCGTTGAACCAGAAAATCTCTTCACAGTATTATTTGTCAAGCTGTTATCCTATGTATGTATGTATGTGAGTAGTGTGGGCAACGGGGCAAGGAGGGAAGGCTGTAATGCAAGTTGGTTAAGTTGGACAGTAATTGAAACCGTTAAAGCTAAGCTCCATGCAATTTGTGCACTTGTGTGTGTGTGTGTGCATGTTGGAGATGAATGGCAATTACACACTAACACGCACACACTCACTCACACAAGCGTGAATATTAATGCATATATGTATGTATGTGTATATGCAGCTGGTCGGCAGATGTAACCTTATCGCAAATGTTGCGAATATTATCTGCGATAATGAGAAACCTAATTGTAAGCTATGCAAATGTGAGCACATAACAGGTGTTCATGTGTGTGTGTGCGTGTGTGTGTGTGTGTGAATGACATTAGGCGAGCTGGCTAAGTGTTAAAGCAATTAAATTTGATAGTTTATCGGAACTAATTTGAATAAACGGAAATTAGTCGGGCACTCAGCAAGTTGGCAGTTCCCGCCAGACCTTTCTAGTTTTTGTTTCTTTCAGTTGGCAACGCGATGCAATAATTAACAACCCACAAACAGAACACTTAATGAAAACGCGAAAGCCAATGCGAGGGGACTGGATAATGGCCTCTGTGTGTGTGTGTGTGTGTGTGCGTGTGAGCACTTCTTGTCGGACGGTCACGTTGATGTCCCAGTCCCAGTGTAGCCGATTGACATGGTCTGTGCTTGATGCCGGCGCAAAGCACAAAATTGCCGCGTTGCCCCGCGTTGCAAATGCGAGGCGAACGCAACTTAATTGGGCTGTCAGCGCGAGACGAGCTTCTGGCCTGGCCTGGTCTGGCCTGGCATGGTCTGGTCTGGTCTGGTCTGGTCTGGACGCAAGGCAACCGCAAATTGCCAACTACTCTGCACACGCGTTACTCATTGCCGCTCGCGTTCCCCATACCCGTGGCCCCGGTTGCCACGCTGTGCACGCCTGCCAGCTGATTATGCCAGAAACGCAAGGCCGGCATGGTGCACCCAGCGGGCAATGGAGAACAAAGCGTTGCTATTGTTTTGTGGCACGTGCCAACATCGGTGAATTTGCACATAATTGATCGTGTTCTTGCACTTTTGCACGGTAATTAATTTTGCAACATTTTCGACATCAAATTGAACGAGAAGTGCGTAGTGCATTGCATTCTGTGCTACCAATTCAGCTTTTTTTTTTCTTCGTCGAATTTGGCTTGCACTTGAGATCAACTGCGGAAAAGTTGCCAGCACTGCCTTGTAACAGTAGAGACAGTTTGAATGCACTGTTACTAACAAGGCAACTGCAGCGCGGCAGACCGCTGTAATGTAAACTTAACAGTGCAGCCTGCAGTAAACAGTCAGTGCTGCCAAGCTTGACAAAAAAAAGCCAAAACATGCAAAACAATATAATTTCTTTAGAGCAAGGCATATAAATTGAAATGTAAATGCAATACTTTAGCATTTTCAAATAACAAAAGAAAACTAATAAAAATTATATTTATTCAAATTATTATTATTATTAATATATCTCCTTTATAAATCGACTTTAAATTGCATTAGAGCAGCTTGCATATTACGCAAAGTTTGCTGAAATTAAACCAAATCCCTAGCGACTTAAAACTTCAACAATCCAGCCCCCAGTCACGAGCCAAGTCTCACAGTAATCCCCCAGACTGCAGTAACCGCAATTTTGATTAGCACATGGCACGAAGCAAGCAACGCCAACGTTTGTTCTTGCCGTTATTCTTGTTTCTCTTCGCCTGCATTGCCCTGCATTTAATTGCCAGTCAGCTGGAGAGAAGGGAGCCGACAGTGGGTGGACTAGGTAACATTAACCGGCAATCTTGCAGCAGCAGCAGCAGCAGCATGAAGCAGCATTGTCCGGCCCTGTCCGAACCCTTATGCCCTTTAATTGACGGTTTCCAGCTTCAGTTCCAGCTCCGGTTACCGTTACCGTTATCTCGTAGTCTTTTGTCTTAGACACCAGCAGCAGCAGCAGTTGTTGTTGTAGTTGTTTTTTTGCTGCTGTTGTTGTTGTTGTTGTTGTAGCCACGTCGAGCAGACCGCAACCGCAAAAGGTTTCAACACCTGTGCAAACTGTTTGCCATTTTACCCACTCTGCACTTGTTCATCCTCTGCTGCCCTTTTTGGTGCCAAAAAAAAAGAAGCAGAAGAAGGAAACTTGCCAACCGAGTACAGTGAGTACTGTTTGTATGTACATCTCGACCCAATGTTGACAACTCTTGTAACACTGACAGCTCATTACATAACATCACTTTTTACACACACACGCACACACTACAAGACAGTTGTCGTATAATTTGCAGTTCAATTACCTCTCTAATACGAAAACCCACAGCGTCTCAGCGGTGTCCCATCCCCTGCCCCTCCCCTCGCCTTCACTCATCCCTTTGCATGTATGTTACTGCAATTCGTTAATTATTTTGACAGTTGGTCATGTTGACAATGACAGCAGCAATAACAACAACAGTTGGAAGCAAACATACTCGCACACACACACACACACACACATGCATGCAATATACACAAGCACAGCATGACGCGCTGCTAATACCCTACCAAATGTTAGCTGTTTGCTTAAGGCAAGCTATAATTAACATAACAAATAATACATAAATTTGAAGCGCAGCATTTTAAGTCATTAATTAAGGGAAATAAGAAACAAATAAGAATAATTAAATATATTAAGATTGCTTATTATTACTTAATACTGTTAACATGTCGATCAGCTGTAAACCTCAAGTACTTACAGACAGAGAGAGAGAGACCTTAACAGAGGCTTAACATGCACAGCCCTGCCAACTGCTTGCAAAATTCGTATTTGGCATGTTATCTACATAAAATTGAAAATAAAAAATAATAATGAAATCAACAAACTACCGTGACAAGCTTGACCACAATTCCGCTAGACTTTCGCCTCGAAGACTAGGGAAGACCTATTTGAGCAGGCCAATGGCCAATGACCACATGTGAAACTTGCATGAGTTCTGGGCGCGCGCCTCCAGCTCCGTTTGTTGTTGTAAATGTAATTTGTGTGGCTGTCGCCGCAGAGAGCAATTTCGGGTAGCCCCTGATTATGCCCGTCCAAATAGACATGTCAAATTGCGACAGACAACTTTTTGGCTGTCCAGCGGCGAAGATGATGATGGGCCAACAACAACAAAATGTGTTAGCATAGCGCCTGGCACTGACTCCTGCGCTCGCCCCCACACGCAGTGCAAGACAATTTCCGAATTTACATATAGATATATATATATTTAATGCTATATAGAATTCACTGCCACATACATTATTAACTCAAAACAGACTTTTCTGGCTGTCGCAAGAGATTACCAATAATTACGATATATAATATAATAGTGCTATATATGAAGTTTTCACGTTGCGTCTGCGTTTAAGGCATGTTTCATAAATTTGAACATTGCTTGGTTTAGGCTCTGCCGCAGAGCACATGCATTCTGATCGGAAAGTGCACGCAATTCCGATAATAAATATTTACAAAATGTTAAATTTCTTTCCACTGTTCTGGCTGAAGTAGAAGCTGCTTCGCATCGGATCGGAGGATGCATCTGTTGTGGTTCGCTACTCAATGGAGTCGTAGACTGTGGTTTGCTACGCATTGGAGTCCGCGGCTGTTGTGGTTCGCATTTTAATTGCGTACTACTTGATTGTGGATCGCATGGCATCGGAAGAGGGATCTGTTGTGGATTGCATTTCAATGCAGTGCTTGAAAACTGTTGCAGCTCGGTTGAGAGCGATGATCTGGGTATGCATACTGCAATGGGAACATTAGTTGATCGTTCTGGTGCAAAAGGACTTGCATCTGGCACTGTTAGCTGTACGCAAATAAACATATGTGATTTATTTGATTTTTTATTAAATATTTTATTCATACCGGTTTGGCTTGTATCTGCATTTTCGAACGATGAAGCATCTTTCTTGCGTTTAATGATTTATTGGCCTTTTTTGGCGGCGGCTATGCAAAAGAAATTGTATTATTCAGGTAACTGTTTATGTATTGATTGATCTCGTAACACTTACAGTTTCCGACGAGAATCCTTTGACTCTGGGTCGCTTTAAGCCACTGTTGAAAACCAATTGCGCATCCACACTAAATCGACCATTTCTATCTACACGAAGGCTTTGCATTTTTCTTAAATGTTGTATGAGAAACAATCAGTATTGCTTAGTTAGCCGTTTTCTCGTCAAACTGATGTCTTTTCAACATTCCTTTTTAGCGACTTTCCTCTAAAATGAGTTTCTTTAGTTTTCAAAAATGTGGCAACACTGAAAGCAACACTAACAGCTGACCGGTTTTGCTTCTTTTTTGCGCTATTCTATTGTGAACCAAACAAAAAAGTTCTTCATTCATAAACATATGCGAGGGTAGTTTGATAAGTACTTAGCCCCTCACCGTCTGTTGGAGAGTAAGAGTAATTTATTTCGTAGTGTAGTACATTTTATTTAAGTAATTTATTATCGTGTAGTATATTCTTGTAAACGGCTAGTGTCGAAATTTCAGCCGGATCGGACTCGTAGTTTTGTTTTAGCAGCGTGTGAAAGTGTCCGCGGATTAGACGAATTGGGCTACGAACTGCTGCCCCATACACCGTATTTTCCAGATTTGGCTCCGTGCATCTTCTTTCTGTTTCTAAACTTGAAAAAGTCACGAATAAGCAGATCATCGCCGTCTTTGCAGACATTAGGGAAATGGGATTATCGCTGGGTTGAAAAATATTTCACCACATTACCAAAGTTCACATTTTTCTTTTGTAGACTAAGTACTTATCGGACCACCCTCGTATAAAAAAGTAATATATATTAACATTATTAACTTGGTTTATTTTCTTTTTTTAAGGCTTATATTGTAATATTATTCACACAGTACACGTTATGTTGCCGGGCACCGGCAGCAGCAGCTCCATGAGCAGCCAGGCCAGCGGAAGGGCGTAAGCGAGCAGCGTGACCATTAGGAGCAGCAGCCATCTTCGAGTCCAGCGTTGCTGCTCCCGCTGCCGACACTATATTACCGTTGCATGTTTGTCGACACTTTCCTGCGACAAATTGCAGCTGGCTATGAAATCCCGTCGCACTGCACTCCAATTGGGTGCTGCATGATCTTTGAGTAGTACCCAGTTGGGTGACGGTACGTCGGGCGACAGCCAATTGAAGTCAGCAACATCGGTGTAATTATTTTGCGATTTGTTTAGACCCGAGCTCGCATAGTCCGACTCCAGTTCAGCATAATCATAGTTGTAGACATCGATGTCGATTTGACGACAATCCTCGATAATGGCCCGGCAGGTGACATGCAAGTAGATACGCGTGGCCAACGATGAATGCAAAGCGCAGCTGTTGGCAGGCAATGGCGATGGTGCAACGTTCCAGTTGTTCGGCAAAGAACGAACGCGCCACGGGACCGCAGAGCAGGGTGCACTGACTAGCATTGGAGATCTGCACAGAACCTGCATGTCCCTGCAATTCGATGAGGCATTTGTGCACATTGGAAATGGTTATATCGAGGCCATTGACCTCCATGCCGCGCAGCACAATGTGCGCATTTCGTCGATTGGCAATGGTCCACATGAATGCTTCACTGCTGCCCAGCCTTGACTTTTCCACACCAGTTTCGGGGCCATCCAGCTTGCTGAGTTCTACCACCGGCGGCACCAGCTGATTTTGCTGCTTGCCAATCAATTTTTTGCCACTAAAGCCAAACTTCTTTTTGGGCATAAGTCGTTGACGCGTCTCATCGCTGGAGCTTGTCAGCGAATTGAGGATATTCTGACAGGATTTGATTTTGAAGTCTGAGAGAAACATTGTGGAGTTGGTTAGATAACGCTGTAGTTCCTGGATTTGTAGTGTGATGTCGGCAAAATGCTTCATGAGATCCGGATGCGGCCCATCTCCGCTTTCGCGCTGCAGAGTATTGATGCGTTGTTCAATATCATAGGCACGCTCCGCAAAAGATTGGGCAAAGTAATCGACGCCTTCGCTTTGCACTTGTTCCTTGTTGCGCTGCTCCAGTTTGACATCCAAATAGTTTTGCCGGTCCTTGTTCCGCTTATTGAGCCGCTCCAGCACAGAATCCTTGCGCAAACTGCTATCCACAGTATCCTCACATTGTGTATTCGTTTGCTCCATTTTTTGTGACTTAAATTTCAATTCTGTCGCCTGCAAAAGTGCTAAAAATCAATGCATGCCTAAGACAAGTCTGCTCTGTTTCTGTTTGTTTGTGTGAGTGTTTATTATATGTGTGTGTATGTGTCAACCACTTTATTTCACTCACCCAACCTAACAGTTGTTGTTATTGTTTTTTTGTTTTTTCTGTCCCGTTGCTGAGCTGAGCCACAAAGCGAGACAGGCCTGTCTGCGCGCAGCTGCAGCAAAATTTGCTAGAAAAGTCGCAGTAGTCACAGCAAAGTGACAGCTTTTAACTGCAGCTGGTTGTGACAATTGGAAAATGGCATGCCAGACACCTTGAGTTTATGAAAATTTAATTTGATTTTCCCCAGCAGGCGGAAAGCGCAACTATTGAAATATTCAATAAACAATAAACTAATTCACTCCCACTATGCGACAGGCCAACTTGATTGAATTCGTTCAGTCAGCTGTCATTGTTTACCGTGAATGGCAAGCCATTCGTTAAGCCAATTGTAGCCGTATTCAGTGAATGGCAAAACCATAAAAGAGGAGAAATAGTAATGCGCTTCAGACTGGACATTTACATATATTTAAAACATGGTAGAAATTAATGTATATATTTAAACAGAAAAAAAAGCTTATGACATTCCACTAGAATCCGGAGCACGTTGGAAAAATTCAAACATGGCTTTATTCAAGCTATTGCGCAGAGCACTTGCATTGCGATCCGAAAGTCCATTCAATTCGGATAAGATATAATTGCAAAATGTATGGTTTCTGTCTGATATTGTGCTCGAAATTGATGTCTCGTCGCATCGCACAGACTGGTTGGATGGTGGTTTAAATGCCAAAGAACTATTGGCTTGTGGTTCACTCGAAGGAGAGTCCACAGATCCGGGAGAGTAGACCGTCATTGGCACAATGGGAGTGCGGTCCATAACTGAAGCATTTTCAGGAGTTTGATCGCTAAATAAAGCAGTTTCAGAAAAACTTATCTGAAAGTGCATATCGAAATATAATTACATTTATATTATATTTCAATTAAAACAATGAAATTAGATCTTACCGACTCAGTTTTCACTTTGTGTAGGACACAATCACTTTCGTTAGAGGACAAATTTGACGATAAGTCGACGTCTATACTATCTGATAATGCGTCCTCACCAGACATTTTTGCTGTATATTCTTCAATCAATCGATTTAAATCGATGCCGGGCTCCAGAAATGCCATTTTCATGAAATGCCGCCAGATTACAAAGTTTTGCGGAGCCATTGTGCTGTTTATTGGCACCATTGGATTATGAAGTTTCCTCAGGCAAACAAGAAATGTCGATCGCAATGAGCTCCATTTATATTTGGCTTCCTTTACATCGATTTCCTTAATGTTCAATTCCTTGACAATGGCCGACCAGCCTAGGCTTCTCGCCATTCTATTAGCGCACTGTTCTGGATCATAAATGGTTGGATGCTTTTTGACAATCTCAATTAACTTTACAGTGTCCTTCCCTGTCCACTTATAGTGTAAATGCCGTGATTTTTCTTTCGCAGTTGTCATTTTATTATTATATGAACGGCGCGTCCTGCAAATGGTATAATTTTTATTAGCCTATTTGGAGAAATATACTATTTTATGACTTACATTTTGCACCATATACGTTTTTATACGCTTATTATTTGCTTTTCGATTGCTGTCACAAAAACAAGCTAATTATTTTAACTATGATCAAGAATTTATCCTTATTTAAAATTAACACAAGCCAACAATGTCAATAAACAGATGCAAGCATATGTGGGAGTGCATTGCAATGGCGGTTCGCGCGTAATGTAGACTTGTTAGTTGCCTTCTATTTTATAACACTTTCGGGCTCCTAATACGCTTAATAATATATTAATATTTATGTATTTACTTAAAAAAAAGTAATTTACAAAAAAAATGTATTCAAAGTTTGAATCAACTAAATCAATGGCAAGCTGATATGGGGCTGCCAACTTAACTGAGTATTTACCTGTGAATGGCAAAATAAAAAAAGAGGAAGAATCAGCTTCATTGCGAGGCAATTCAAATTTAATTGTTAATAACTATTTAAGAAATATTTTTAACGAATCAAAATTATCCCAGAATTCCAGATTAAAACAATTAACTATTTATTGAAGCGCTCATTTAATAAACGTGTACAAGGTGTGTGTGTGTGTTCGTTGTGTGTGTGTGTGTGTGCTGTGTTGTTCTGGTTTGCTTTTCGGCTTACATTAATAAGATAAAACATATTTACAATTGATTATTATCGTATCGTACATAAGCATCATTAATAATATAAGGGGTGTGTGTGGGTATGTGCATCAATGTGTGCCGCCTATTCAAGCAAAACTCTTCTACATACATAATTAGCAATCATTTGTACTTCAAACTGTGTTACTCGATCGTTTATCTCATCATTATCATCTTTTTTGGTCTACTTCTTCTTCTTCTTGCTCTTGTTCTACATAGTACTTGTTAGCAACATACAACACTTATGGCCTATAAATATTAAATACATTTCGTTCTGCTCTCGGTTTCTGCCCGCTCTCACTTAAGTATTTGGTTACAGTTTCCGATATTTGTGTGTAAGGCACATGACACATTCCTGAATCCGATGTGCGTATATAATATATAATATATATATATGCATATAGAGAATATTAAGTTTACATTTACTAATGTATGCGGTTTAATAATAATAGTAGTAGTAGTATAGTATTTATGTAGTTGATATTTGTGCTCGGTATACATTGAATATTTGCTGAAACACAGATCAACCTTTTGTTTTAAGTATTGATTAACCAAGTTGTTGTTGTGGCTGCACTTTACGAGCATATGTAATGCATATGACCAGCAAATGACTAAAATCTCAAGTCGCAATCGCATGCGATCCATACATATATCCGTTATAAAAAAAATATAAAAAAAAATGGGCATTGAATTCGTTTCGGAATTCGCTCGAAAACGTTTTTTTTCTCATTCTTATACAAGGGCCGACTGAGGCTGCTTATATAGATCATGAGAGTTCACCGATCGGTGCATTCTGCAGCCACAGATCGTGTATGAAGTTGTACAGGTTATCGCTGACAGCCACCTGAAAAAGAGAAGCGTTGTTGAATACAAAAATAAGGTTGGTCTTCATATTGTAGTACGACTTACCTTATAGGGCGTCGGATTGAGCGTGCGCTTGTGATCGTTGCGCAGTGTCTTCAGCGATATTTGCACCTTTTCGCGCACCTGTTCCAGTGTCGGCAATAGCTGACATATTTTGCCTGATTTCCAATAGATCTTGTACAGCGACTCGACATGCGAGGGAATGACATAGGCGCGCTTGGACTCCTGGAAGGGATGGCGACACAACACCTTTTGGCCCACAGCTGGCGGATGCTCCGAATCCTTTTGCAGTAGATCAATGAGCGCATGTCCATCGGCGCTATACAAACGATATGCATTCTTATTGCCCGGCATTGTCACCTTTTCCACATCCTGGCTCAGCTTAATGCGTGCCTGGCCATTGATCTCGACCAGCTTGTAGACACAGCCCAGGGCAGGCTGTCGCTGGCAGGTGACTATAGTGATTATATAAATATCCAATTTGTTATTAAATTTTGTTATCTATTGTACATGCAACTCACCCAGATGCGTGCCTATGCCAAAGCAATCGATTTTGTGTCCCTGCTCGTTCAGGCTGAGTATGGTATCCTCGTTGATGTCATTGGAGGCGACAATGGTCAGCTTGTTGAACCATGGCACCTTGAAACGTTCAGCCACCTTCTCGAAGGCCTCACGCGCCAGACACGACAGATAGGCCAAGTCGCCGGAATCGATGCGTATGCCCAGTGCATGGTAGCCCAAATCATTCAATGCCAATGCGACGGCGCTGAAGTTCAGTAATCCACTCCTGCAGCAGCCAAAGCAAGCGAGATAGAAAGACAGAGAGAGAGAGAGAGAGAGCAAAGTGAGCGTGCATTAAAACAAGGTGTACGAAAACAAAGCTAAAGGTGCAACTTAGGTTTGGTTTTCAATTCAATTCAATTCGATTCAATGCAAATTGCTTTGCTCTACTCTATGGAGCTACACTCTAAGTGGGCGTGGCCATGTGCAATAATGCAAAGTTGTGCCAAGATAAACAATTATATTGTTTGCCAGGTGTTCGCTATGTATTTGTGTGGTGTGTGTGTTCTACGACTTGTTTTGAAAATTTTTCACTTTTTTTTTTTTAAATTCGGATTCTTTTTAAATCGAGTACTCGGGAAGTTCTCTTTTTTTTCTGGAGACACAAATCAAGCTTCAATTACTGAAAGCCATGCAGTGTGCTCTCTCGGACGCTTTGTTTAAATCGAAACTAAGTATAGATAGTTATTTTTTTAGAGATATATACGATACAAATATTCTTATAAAAAAACACACACAAAAAATACAAAACAATCAAAGGGAATAAAAATAATTTCGATAAATCGAAAAAAAAAACCAAAAAAAAAAAAGGTAATTATAGAGTATATATGTTTATATAAAATATATGCATGTGGTATATAGAATGTATGTAGAACATATAACATTAGGGTGATTCAGTGTATGTGGTATATAAACTCTATTCGCTTCATTTGTTATAGGATGGAACATGTTGTTTGGGTTGTTGGATTGGTTGTTCTTGTTGCTGTTGTTGCTGTCGTTTTATGTATTATCGTTTTGTTGTTGCTGTTGTAATTGTTGTTGTTGTTGTAGTTGTTGTATTTTGAAGACGTGTTTTACATACCTCTGCCAAAATAGTGCCGGGAAGTCATTTTTACTATGTTAGATGGTAAAATGTTTTCTTGTTTTTTTTTTTTATATCGGGGATTTTTTTTTTTTTTTTTTGTTTTCTTAACTTTCATATTCAGATCAGACGTTATTCGTTATAATGCAATTAAATGTCACAATTCACGAACAAAATATCCAAAAAGGTTAAATAAATGGAAAAACGGTTAAAGAAATGGAAAATGTAAATGTGCCAGTTAGTTAGAAGAAGAGCGAAAAAGTCTTGAGCATGAAAACAGAAAGAGAAAAGTGTAAAGTGCAACAAATGTTATAGAAAAAGGCAAAAGAATTTTTCAAAATTAAACAAAAAAAAAAAAAAGATTATTTAAAGCAAAAATTATTACAAAAAAGTAAGAATTGCACATCACCTGATTCTGCTTGAGTTTTGCTAATCTATATACCTTTTCGAGGCAGCGTGAGACCAATACAGCGGCACATACATACACACACACATGTACACACATATATGGATATATATATATATCGGGTGTAGGTGTATGCATGTAAGGGCTCAGTTCTTGAATTTTGAATTTGTCGATAATGTATATAATGACTGTGTTAGGGGCACTCATGCTGGCGCCACGGAAAGGAGAAACCAAAACATGTGAAGTGGACTTGGATAAAAAAGAGAGGGGACGATTACTCTGAATTAAAAATATATATATAGATATAAGTATATAGAATAAACAAATGCGAAACCAAAAGCGAAATGATTTCTTTTTTCTTAGTCCCTGTTTTTTTTTTTTGTTTCGGTCTGCGACATTTACCTGAATGACTTCTCGACATATTTTGGTAGGTACGCCGTCCCATTGGACGTTAAGGTGCTGTTTGCAGTTCTTGTTGTTGCACTTGGATGAGTTGGAGTTGCTGTTGTTGTTGTTGTTTTTGTTGTTGCTGTTGCTGTTGCAGTGATCTTTGGCTTCGCAATGTGACGACACACACCATCGCCAGCACCATTACTGATGGTCTGCTGGCCATTGTGGCCATTGATCTGGCCATTGCTTGACTTGTGTCCATTGGCAATCCCATTGGGGCTACTAGACGATTTTTGGTGCACACCATTGGTAAGCTGACTAGTTTTTGTTGTACTTGTTGTTGTTGTTGTTGTTGTTGTAGCTGTTGTTGTTGTATCGCTAGCTGTCTGTACGTTTGGAACGTTTGCTTGTGTGACTTGTTCTGTATTTCGGCTGTTGGGAATACTTCAATTATTACAAAATACTTTTCGACAAAACGAAGCGCACTTAATGGAACAACTCATAATACTAGTCGAGATAGAAGAGAAGAGAGAGAGAGAGAGAGAGAGTGTAGGACGACACAATATATATAGCACACATATGCGATTCTTCTGGATCTGCTGTCTGTTCTGGGCGGGAAGAGTGCAAGCTGTTCAACCAAACTCGAACCAAAACCAATCGAAATCAATAACGTTAACCATAACGATAACGATAACAGAACGCACAAAATGTTAATCGATCAAAACGGTAAAACGGTCAAACGGTAAAACTGAAAAACTGTATAACCAAAACCGTTCCGAGAGAATCTGCCTAAAAGCGAAATACCTCTTAACATCGTACGTATCGACAAGCGCCATAAAGCCATCCGGAAAGGCAATGGCATAGGAGACCATGGCAGCCAATTCACCCTCGCTGGACTCCTCTGTGGAAACGTCGAGCACATGCGATAACATTTGACGATGCCGTATGGCATGCTCCAGCAGATCCTCCATAACGCCTAGAGTAGAGCAGAAAAGAAAAGGTGTGAATCAATTAAGAACTTCTGCAGGGATTTCTTTGGATTACTCACCCGTCTGCTTGTGCTTAAGCAGACGCGTCTTCAGCTCGCCCACGCTGCTGAAGCTGGTTATGTAGGCATGGGCATGCGTGCCCTTGACGGGTATGTTGAAGAGCTTGCCCGCCAGCACATTGGAGGTGCCATCGAAGCCGCCTGGAAGAGGGAGAAAGAGTTACTTGGTTTACCAACAGTATGTAAGCTAATTAACAGCATGTTAGGTAAGTTACTTAACATGCTGTTAGTGCATCGCATGGGTGATCTCTGCGCTGTTAAGTTAACACACCCCATAACAGAGATGGGTGCACTGTAAAGATTTTTTGCAGAGATCAACACATTTTGCTTTCTTTCGCCTTGCTTGATGTAAACTTTCTGCCAGATCGCCTGCTGTTATGACACACATTAACACAGCAGCTTAACAGTGCGAAAATTACATTATCAAGGCAAATTTAAATTATACATTATATATGACACCACTGTGTCATGGCTGCCCATCAAAATTTGAAAGCCTTGAAAGACCTTGGACGCGTGAGTCACGCGCAAGCACGCGAGCCCCCCCGCACCCACCCACTTGTATCGATTGAGAATTGAGTAAAAAACCCTGATCCTACGTATAATTAAACGCATTGCCGGTGTAGAGCGAGAGCGGAAGAGCAACATAGGAAGCGGAAAAGGTAACAAAATAAAAGTTACGATGTGTGAGCGCCAATTGAAAAAGAGGTGCCACGCGGTGGCTGGTACCGACTCACACACACAAACACACACACACACACATGGCAAGGCGGCAAAAAGTTTCTTTCGGTTTTTTTTCGGGAGGAGGAGCTGTTGCGTTGCGTGTGCCACCCACTTTTAACACATGCAACATGGAGAGTTCTTGAACTTTACAGCGCAGAAGGCGGACGCCTTATCGGCCAGCAGGGCGGGCAGAGCGGAACGAAGGCGTAACAAGGTAGGAGCCCACATCGAGTGACAGTGACACGTGCTTTGCATGCAAGCACATCATAAAAGACCAGACAAACAATATGAAATTGATGGGGTAGTCCCAGAGCAAGCAACCCAACAAAATCGCGCTGCATCGATCAATGCGAAGTCGGTCGGGTCGGGTCGGTCGGCGGCTATAGGCGCCAGTTTCACAGCGTTTTTGGGCAAGTTTGTTTTTAATTGATTATGTTCCCGCTGCATGCAATTTGGCAATGCCAAAAAGAAATTACAACTATATATATACGATATTATATATCTCACACGTTTGACCTTAGGTGTCAGGTGTTTTTGCCACGTACCTGTATAGGAATACTTGGATGCGGATAAACCACCGTCGGGTCCCTGGGCACGACGCAGCCCAAACTCCAAGAGTTTGACATGTTTGCCAGCCACCATGCGATATCGCGCTGCATTTGTCGCCATTAAGCTGTATTCATTATACAGAAGAAGAACGCGAAAGTTAATGGTTATTATATATGTGTCTGAAATGTCTGTCAATATAAAATGATGAATGTTTATAGAGCGAAACGATTGCTATAGCGACGTTTGTTAAAGAGATGTTTCACTGTTGTTTCTGCCCCTCAATCTTTTACCTGGCATAGTTAACCAAGGTCAAGAGAGTCGTTTCCAGCAGTTGCACTATGATCAAAGGTCCTTCAATCTTGATAATCGGTACGCTGTAGATAGATAGAGAAAATTAGATTAGCAAAATATATAAACAAAGAAATAGGCTACTTTCAGCTGGCCAAAGGTTATACGATACCATAGCAGTTAATCTAAATATAAAACAGTTTTGGATTGCTAAAGATAGCAACAATTTCAAATAGCAAAAATCCAACAGAAAGGTTCTTTAGTAGCTATACGATATATTGGTTCAATTTTGATCAAATTTGCATAGCCTACTAAAGACACACTTAGACATAGCTGGAAAAGGTTTCACAGTGAGATTTTGAAAAATGACAAAAATCGACCGATAGATTCTATGACAGCTAAACTATATATCGGTCAGATCCTTGCTCGTTTCGACTCATTTACAACGTGCAGCAAATAAAAAGTGTGTATACCAAGTTTCATAATGCTAGCTTCAAAACTGAGAGACTAGAACGTCGGACGGACATGCAGACGGACATGACTTCTACTTTATAGGGTCGAGAAGCAATATACTTATGTGCGTTGCAAACTTCTGGCCAAAATTGGTATACCTTTTGCAAAGGGTCATATCAAAACATACGTAAACTCACCGTGGAAAGGCCACCGTGCCCTCATCGATGGCATAGAGTGTAACATCGTGAGCTGTTAGATTTCCCAAATACTCAAAGAACTCATTCTCAATGCCCTCGGGCAGTGTTTGCCGCAGGTATTCAATATCTGTGGGGGATAACAGAGCAATATTAAATGAGTATATCTTTCATTCAAGAAAACCTATTCGAAACTTACCGCTCTGCGAGTAGTGAAAACTGTCCAGAAACTTCAGACACTCCTCCAGGCCGGCAAAAATGGTGAATTCACCATGGAATGGATTATTGCGAAAGAACAAATCGAACACGGCCTGATCGTCCGTTTTGCCCGACTTCCAGTAGGCATAGGCCATTGTAATTTGATACAAATCTGTGAAAAAGATAACACGATAGACAGACAATAATGATTAGCGCACAGCAAATAGGCACTTTTGTCATAAAATATACATATATCATGATGATAGGATGGGTTGGGGCACCCAATGAACCCGTGCGTACGATAAGATATGGTTCAAAGTTCTTGTTGTTGCTGGTCTCTACTTAATGCATAATTATACGCCCGGAGGGCTTAAGTAGTGCCAGCACATACGCAGTGTGATATTTCTCAATGCAAATTCTTATCTAAATTTGCGAGTACAATAGACTCGACGGACTGTATTTACATATAGCACATACGATGTGAACGAAAATAGAACCCCCCAAAAAAAAAAAAAAAATGTAAAAAAACAAATGCAAATGTCAAGCGACGGAGAATGAGCAGAGAAAGAGTTGTGCCTATTTTGGACCAAATGGAAGTGAGTTTTCAATATTATAATTAGTTTTTGCGCGATTTTTTTTTAAAGACCCTTTTTAGCTCTAGATCTGTTTTGGCAAAGTCATTAAATATATATGTATAGTTTACTACCCAACTATAAATACATGTGCACATGGGCGTGTGTTTCATTATTCACACATAAAATAATAAATACTATGATAAAACGGTAGGTTATCAGGGTCGTATTTATAACGAGATATGTACCCTTTATATTTATATTTCTATGACAATGTAATCAACTCATTTGCTATAGATTATCTGGCAGTATTAACATTCATATGATCTTGCATAATTATAATGCTGATTAATTAAAAGTTGTGCTTTATCAAACTACCTGAAACTTGATAGAATCATTAGACCAACAAATTGTCATGGCTTCTAAACTTATCAGCTAAATGAAACTTTGCATCGAGGTGGGAAGGTTTTTCCATGTTTCGAATTTCTTAAATTGATTGGGAATTCACTAATTTTCACAACAGGTTGAGATAAAGCGCCATCATATTTACCCGTCAATAGCGGCTGTACGACGCCATTCTGATTCATACGTCCGCGATCCATAAATTGGCCGCCTGAATTGCAGCTCATTTCACGGTCATTCATGATCACACAAAGATCTTTATGCTGCTTCGATCTGTTTAAAGTGTGTTTGGGATATTGTTTATGTTCTTGCTGTTGTTGTTGTTTCGACTTTAATTGACACGTTTGCGGGTCGTTCACACACAGAACGTGCCAAGTATTAAATATATATATTATGAATTATATATATTATGAATAAAATTTAGACTCCAAACTCGTAAAGCCGTTGAACTTAGGCGTCTCTCGTTCAATCTATATCTGTAAAAATTAAAAAAAAATTAGACGAATTAGAAAGACTGAGTAACACACACACACACACACACACACGCGGCACAACATGACGTAAGCCGCGTGCCGGACAAATTAGAGATTCAATTCTCGATTCGATTAGATTCGATTCGAGTCTCGCCTGAGAGAATGCTGAAATCGTCGAGTGTCGTAATGCAATTCAAGTAAACAAAAATGCACATTGTGCAAATTGAGATGAGAGAAAACGGCCAGAAACTAGCTAAAAAAAAAAAAAAAAAAAAACACACAATTTTTAACACAAATTTTTTTTTTTGCATACGTTTCGAGTTATCAGCTTGGTTTATCACGGGCTGACAAGCAGGCGGCACTGGGTCAGTGTGACCGATAATGCGACAGCAGAACTACAGTAAAGTCTCACTTAGACGAACTATAGTTAGTTTTCAGCAATGTGCATTTTATGTATACAAATATTTAATCAATAACTTGTGGAATTTCTGAAGAATTTTTCAAATATTTCAAAAAATATTCGTACGTTTCTTTTAGCTAGTTTCGTTTGTACTTTTAACTTTGACGAAGTCTTCTTCGACACCTTCAGCACAATAATTTGTTGTTAGGTTTTATAGTATATTTTATTATTATTATTTTTTTTTTTGTTTTTATCTCGCGCGCGCAAGCAAAACTTTTCCGCTAAGCGTTTCAAGCTCAACTGAATCGAAACACGGCGGCAAAAAACTGCGGCGAGCGAGTTGAACTTTTATTTTGGTATTTTTTTTTGCTACGTTTTTCTTCGCTGCGAGCGAATTGAGAGCGAAGAAGCGTAGAGTTTATTGCATGCAAGATTGCAAAGAAATTGTTTGCTGGGAGAATTTGTTGATTGTTGTTACTTAGCAGCCAGAACAGAGAGAGAGAGAGAGAGTGAGTGAAAGAGCGAGAAAGCAAGCGAGCGTGCAAGAAAGTGCGATTGAGGTTGACGGCGGTTCGCACAGCACATTGGGTTTGTTTATTTCGGCTGCTGCCGCTGCCGCCTGCCACTGCCGCTGCCGCCTGCTGCTGCTGCTGCTGCTGTTTCCGCTGCTGCTTCCGATTCCGATTCTATTGATTACACACGTGAGTCAAAGTTGACGCTGATGTCGTCGTTGGCCCCAACATGTTGCATACAGGCAGCCAGCCGCAGCTGTGGTAGCGCGCAGCATTAGGCATCAGTGAAGGTTGCCTGAAGGTCGGCGGGGCGAACTCACACACCCAATCGCTCGGGCAAGTCAAGAGGCGTGCTCAGAAACACACACAATTTTTAGTGCGAGCTCTTGCGATGGGCGCACATTGTGTGGGCGGATGTAGCCGTTGATGCAATGCAGCAGCTGCTGCAACAGTCACTTTCACTTTTTGCACACGTTTCAATTCATAATTTATACAACAAATTTAGTAATCCATTGCTCTGCATATAGATATATATATATACATTTATATGTATTTTACGCGCACATTTTATAGCAGGTGTGTCAAGCGAAGCTTAATGATTTCCCATTTCAAAGCTGTGCAACGAGCAATATATAATTTTTGCCTTTTTTTACTGCACACGCGATAATTTATTATTCTTTTGGGCAAATTATTTAAATTTACTTTAAAAATTTTAAATAACACAACTAAACAAATTGGAGTGCGATACCAAAGCGCTCTCCCAGCTGATAAGAGAGGGAGGCACCGAGCTGCCAACCTGCATAAAAACCGTCGGGGTAATTGCGCAGCTTTGGCGCTCGACACGCTTTGCGCATGACGTCACAGCTGTTTGCATTGAATATAAATGTACGCAATAATTTCTAAATAAATGTTATTCAACATTGGTGGTTAGTTATATTTTAATGAATTTATTCATTTTATAGCTAAATATAAGTGTTCTTTACTAGCTTTACACAACAACGCAGGGTTTTGTGACGTCAGGCACTGCAGTGATCTTGCAATCGTTTGACTTTGCCAGCAGACAGTGTTGCACAACGTCAAAACATGTAGATAAATAACGATTTATTTAACTTCTTGCTCCGCATTATTTACATCAGCTGGCCAATCTAAATCGATGCCAACCACATCCAGCGCCAATATATCTATGGGTTTGCCAATAATTGATGCTAACGAAGGCGCCGTGCGTCCAAATTCACCATGGACTAGCTCCTTTATGTATGTTCCCGCCTGACTGACCACATCGATGATCAACAGGCGAGGATTCTCCCGCTGAACGCAAGCCTTCACACTGAATATGGTGCGGGGTCGCGTGTGCAGTGGCCGGCGATGCAAAACCCTTATCGGCGTCTTCTGTTGTATGTCAAAGCTCTCGGAGATTTGCAACTTTTGCAAAATATCCAATGTAGCCGGCTCCTCTAGCAAGCAAAGTGCACGATAATATTTTCGCTTCTGTTCCTCGCCGGTTTTAATGTGCGTCAGTTCCTCGCGCGGCACCACTTGCAGATTATGTATGGATACATTGCCTGAACTATCCACTGCATGCTCCATGGCGTAGGCCTGCTGCTTCGACAAGCTACTGCAACATGCATTTGGGATTTCCAACACAAAGGGACGTCCCTTGCCCAGACAACGGACGTCGACATCTTCGCGGCCGCTCGACATGAAGGTGATCTTCTCTGGCGTCTCACTGAAATGTGGCCCTACATTGCGCACAATTACCTCCTCTATGCTATCCTCCATAATGCGCTTGCCGTTTAACACCCACGGCGTGTGCGAAAGTTCCCGACTCAATTTCCGATAGCGTCCTGCGACGCACACATATGGCCCAGTTAACTCAATAGACTGCAGCTGCAATGGCTCCTCCACTTGGGCTGGTGGTATCGGCAGGTATTTCTCGAAGAGTTCCGCTTTCAGTTGTGCTGGCTTATATAGCTTTTCCAGTAATCCGCGCGAAATTTCAATGCGCTTCTGATGTGCGGCCTTGGCAGGAAATGCTGCTCGATTGAGTTCCACAAGTTTTGCCACATCAGCTTCCTCTGTGCTGTGTCGCACATCGATATTGATCATCAGCCCGTTGGCATCGTATTTCCTCTCCAGCTGATCACATACAATGGGATGCAGGATCAATTTCACTGCTTCTTTGATAGGTACATCTGGCGCAATGTTATCGTCCACAGCGGGGCGGCCGAATTTACGCTGCAGTGCGAACCACATGGACAGCTGACGCAGCTGTAGCGTCATGGGCAAGCTTATGGCAAGGACTATACCATCGCTATCGTATTTGGCGAAATCGGATTTTAAAATTCCCTGAATAAGTTGAGTCTGGAAATCTTCCGAAAAGAGTCCAAGGCAGGTGGAGCAAACTTCGAGGCGTATCTTTTTCGCTGGCTGCACACCATTTGTTTCATCTTCTGCCGGCAACTTTACATCCAGCTATAATTAAATGGAACCCCATTGATAAGCCGACCGGCGTTTTTTATATTTATTATTATATTTTGTTTTGCTCACGCGTTCAAAGGTTTTGTGTATGTCACGATATTCGGTGCCACGTGCTTTGAGATACCGCAATTGACACACACGGCAGACGCCACATGACTCAAGATAGTCAATGAGTTCTTGGTTTTTCATATTGTTTAATTAAATAATTCAACAAATTGCAATAAATGATACAAGTTCGAAATGCAAAGCAAATGTAAACAAAACGTGCAACAAGAAAGACGTTAGGCAACACTACATCGACTAGTAAGCGTATTTTTCAATCGATAACACTCAGTTTCTAGTGTGACCAGTCGTACGGTTACATTCTATCGGGGAACATTTGTCAAATATTTTTTTTTTTCATTTAGATTGCAATATAAGGTGCGTTGTAGCAGTTTAAACAGTTAAATAGGCCGTAACAAGGCTTTTAGTGCAACTCGAAAAGGTTTTCTTGGTGGTAGCTGTTACCAATAGCCCTAAAAAAGCATTGTTATTGTTACGTCACAGTGCGACGTAGTGACAACTGCGAGACTCCAATTGGAAAGCCTGCACTAAGCGATTTATAATTTATGTTTTGTAAATTTTAGCTGCAGCTAAGATGTCTCTATCACCATTTCTGCGTCTGCCCCTCACCGATTTGACTGGTTGCCTGATCAATCATCAGACCTACGACAAATGCGGCAAATTCGAAATGAAAATGATGGACTGCCTAGAGGCTTACGGTCTGGAGCGCGGCAAGAAGCAGTGCGCCGATCTCATAGCCGACTTCCAGGAGTGCGTGGGCATGGAGAAGCAACTGCTGCGCTTTCATGTTAGTTTCAATTAATTTGTTTATTTAGCAAATGTTGTTAAATGTGCTTATGCACTTTTTGCATTTGCAGGCCATGCGAAACGAGCGCTACCGCCAGTGGCTGGCAGGAGAACGCAAACGGGAGGAGCTCTTCGCTGAAGGCACCACGCGTGGATGCTTACTAAGATGCTAGCAGTTCGGGAATAATTGGAAACATATTTAGCCAGAATGTCGTTTAAATAAATATTATGTACAATACATGTTGTTGTTTATGTTTTTTTTTTTTTTTTGGTATTTTGCAAGCGTTAGTATTTTTGCAATCTGCGCGTAGCTTTCAACACTGTATTCTAAGCAAGTTGACAGCCCTAGCGTCTTGCTTTTCGGCTGCAAATCTGCTCGTTTGTTATTTTTATAGAATTTTTCAATAAAATGGCAACAAAACGACCCAATAATAGTGTGGTACTGGCACAGGATCCCAAGCGCAGCAAGAATGATATTGTGGCATACACAAATCGCGACAAGGCGCTGCTGGAATCGGTAAGCAAGCAACTTGATGCACGGAATAGAAGAAGCACATACACATTTGGTGGAGGATTAGAGAAAATTCACAAATAAATGTATTTCGTGTATGTTTTCAGGGTGTGCGTCGAACATCCAATCTGCAGGCGCCCATAATGCAGCTGGAGGGACATGAGGGCGAAATATTTACCACAGAATTTCATCCAGAGGGCGAGATGCTGCTCTCCTCAGGCTTCGATCGGCAGCTTTGTAAGATTCCCTAAAGGATTTGACTCAGACGTTAGCATAACTTGTTAACTTTCTATATCCTTAGATATTTGGCAGGTCTACGGAGACTGTGAGAACATAATGGCCATGTCCGGGCACACAGGAGCTGTAATGGAGGCGCATTTCAATCCGGATGGATCACACATTTTCACCTGCTCCACAGACAAAACTCTGGCGATTTGGGACATTGTGACGGGGCAGCGTGTGCGACGTCTGAAGGGTCACACAAACTTTGTGAACAGTGTACAGGGTTCGCGACGTGGCCAGCAGCTGTTGTGCTCGGGCAGCGATGATCGCACCATACGCATTTGGGATGCACGCAAAAAGCAGGCGGCGCACGTGCTGGAATCGCCATATCAACTGACGGCCGTGTGCTTTGGCGATACCAGCGATCAGGTCATCACTGGCGGCATTGATAATGAGCTAAAGATTTGGGACATACGCAAACAGCAGGTGCTACATCATCTGCGCGGTCATACGGATACCATAACTGCGGTTTCTCTCTCGCCGGAGGGTGACTTTGTGCTAACCAATGCCATGGACAATACGCTGCGTGTGTGGGATGTGCGTCCGTATGCGCCGGGCGAGCGTTGTGTCAAGGTCTTCCAGGGACATCAGCACAATTTTGAGAAGAATCTATTGCGCTGCGCCTGGTCACCGGGTGGCGATAAGATCAGCTCTGGTTCGGCGGATCGTCATGTTTACATTTGGGATGTGAACACAAGGCGAATTCTCTACAAGCTGCCCGGACACAATGGCAGTGTAAACGATGTGGATTTCAGTCCACGTGAACCACTCATTCTCTCCGCCTCGAGCGATAAGACCTTGTATCTGGGCGAGATCGAAGATTGAACACGACGCGTATCACAAATAAGTTTTATTATTCTGCATTATCGTAACGGTTAATAAATAATTTGTATTTGTAAATGTCGAAATAGTCGAATTGGAACTGTGGGGGAACTACATGTATGGGCATCCATTCTTCTTTAGACGGGCAGAGCGCTGGACGAGCTGCTGGTGACGCTGCTCTTGAATAGTTGACCAAAGAATTTTAGGCCTGTTGCACCGCCCGGTACCATGCCCAGCAGCATGAACAGCAACGTTATGATCTGTGCCACCGCAAAGAGCACGGTAAAGGCGGTGCTCTTGGCGACGAGAGCAAAGTAAAGAGTCATCGCTAGGCAGGCACTATACGAGATGGATGTGAGCAGACGCGGCTTGGAGAACATCTGTTTGAAGAAGGTCTGAAAGCCGACAAGGAAGCAAAAACTCAATATGAAGAACAGGCTGCCCAGCGTGAAGAGCAGCGCAAACTTTGGCTTGAACATCAGCACCGGAATGTAGATCGTGGAGAGGGTCATGCAGAGGCAGCCCATGCCCAGGCAGGCGACAAAGCCCACAATGCGCTGCAGGCGCGACTATAAGTAGATGTTGGTAATTGATTATGTTAGTAGATAGATTAAATCCACTCACCAGCTTGGGGCAACATGAGTCCTGTGTGTCCTTGAGCCAACTATTCGCCTCGGGCGGTTCGGATGTGCGCGAAAAGATTTGCGACAGGCCTGGCACCTTGATTTGCGGCAGTTTTACATTGAAATTCTTTTTCTGGTCACTCTGCAGCAGCAGGTACTCGTCCAGATCCTGCTTGAGATTGCTCATCCTTTGTTGTGATAACGGTGGATCAGTTGCCACCGCATAAAATATATATTTTCTAATAATCTTAATTGTTTTTTGTTTACTGCCAACCCGACAGTTGATTCATCCAGTCGGTAGCGAGTTGACAGCGCCGCTAGTGTTGTACAATACGTTATGAATTGTGAACTGAGACAATTTAAAAAATGTGCATATAACTATATATAAAAACAATACAAAACACAGTTATTTCCAGTTTAATATTTAAGTTTATTTATTATTTTTATAAATTTTAAATTTTCTAAATAAAATTAACTTTGCCAGTGACGTCACAAACCAGCAACTTCTAGCAGCTGCTTCACACGCTTCATTGCACCATGCTGCGCCGGTGTTGCCACATTTTCGCAAATGCTAGAGCACACGACTCGCATCTGGCAACCCGTTAATTCTTTCAGTTTCAGTTGAATTTTTGTCGTGGTTGGTTCGTTGTCGCTGCGCGCGCGTCTAATATGTAATTAAACTGAAATAAATTACAAGTAATAATTGATAAAAATTCAAGACGCCGAACACACGCAAAAATTAATCATAATTTAAATAAATTCTTCAAATAATAAAATTAAGTTAAATAACGGAAATTTCACACTCCCCCCTACTGTCCCCGTCGTCATCAGAAGCAGCAGCAGCAGCAGCAAGCAGCACGCCGTGGTTCCATACAAACGGCTCTGGCTCTTCTATTTATGCAAATTGAGTAAATGCATATGTGAGTGTGTGTGTGAGTGTGCGGTATCGGAGCGTACGCGCGCGGGTCTCTCACTGTGCGTGTGTTTTTTATGTGTGCGTACGTGTCGTGTCCGTGTCCGTGTGCGTCTGTGTGGGCGATTGTGTTTATGTGGAAAACGCATTAATTACACAAATACAAATGCGAATGCAAATACAACAACAAATGTAAATACAAAATAAAAATACAATCAAATGCAAAAACCAACAGCAACAAAAACAATAAGTAAAAGCAAGAAAAGCAAATTGAAAAGCCAAATAAGTATTTCATATGCAATTTAATTCAAATTAATTCATTATGCTACAAATTGAGAAGCGACAATTTTTTTTATTGTTTTTTGCGTAAAATTTGAAATAAGTAAAGTTAAGTTAAATTAAATAAATCAATTGATTTGTGATGGTTTTTTTTTTTTTTTTTTTTTTTGGAGAAAGAAAAGCGAAAAATTGGCAGCAATTTTTTCCAAAAAGTTAAAAATCCAAGTGAAAAATTGAAAAAATCCTTTGAGGATCATTTCGTAAACTGAACTCTACGAGGGATCTCGCCATAATATACCTTAATTTGGAGGTTTTTCGAAAAAATATGCTGAAATTTCGAATACAGTCCAAAACGGGTTGGAATTAAGCCAGGATCGCAGGAAGCTTTCGTTTTAATGGTGTAAGTATTGCAAATTCTTATGGGACATTTAAGAAAATATTTTGAAAATTTTCAAAAAAAATTTAATTTGAATTTTGAAAAACTCAAAAATAACCGTTTCGTATGATTTCTCTAAGATTTTCGTTGATTTTTCGATTTCTTTTCAGCTCTCAACGCAATTGGTAAGGAAATAAATCAACAACTGCAATAAAAAAATATATATATACGTATATAATATTGTGCCACCAACAACGAAATACAAACTAAAGAATATAGAAAGTGTTTGCAAGTGTGCAAAAAAAAACTTGATGAAAACACAAAATTATGTAAAATGTAAAAAAAAAAGAATTATAAACATGATTTAAACTAATTGTAAAAACGGCAGCGCCTGCACAAAGCTAAGGCCAATTTGCAACATCAAAAGAAGCAAATTAAATTTAAAGTATATAAGCATAAATACATAACGCGCGTGTGTGTGTGTGTGCGTGTATACACGCCCAGGACTCGATTCGTTGATTTGAGAGCCGATCTACAGAGCTGCGCATCACAAAGAAAAATGGCACAACAACGATTGAGACAGAGGCAGCGACGGCGGCAGCAGCAGCTCCAGCTTCATCTTCAGCTCCAAAGCTTGGGGCTGGGGGCTCTGCTGCTGCTGGTGGTGCTGCCTCTGCTTCTGACGCCGCTGCGACAGCAGCAATTAACTCGAAAGCAAAGAATTTCATCAGAAATTCAAAGCACATAAGGCGAACGGATGACGTGCAACGGGCTGAAAATAACGAGCAGAGCAGCGACGTTAGCAGCGGCTACAGAGCAGCAGCAGCAGCGACAGCGACGTTGAAATTTTTGTAGCAAAAATCCAGGCTGACAGCTCCCCCTCAACGAGTTGGCAGCCGCGACAGCAAAAACAACAAAGAAAAGTAACATGGCGTTTGCGCCTGTACTTGTGTGCGTGTGTGTGTGTGTGTCAGTGTGAATGTGATTGCGATTGTATGTGCGCAGCAAACGAACAACGCAAATAAAGCAGCAGCAGCAGCAGCTAGTGCGCTCTAACCCCATATGCAAGAGCGAGATGGCGCTTGAGCATGGAGAGAAATTGTCGTGTCGCGTTTTGTTGTAGAGTCGTCGTCGTCGTCGTCGTAGTCGCTGCCGACGTTTGTCGCTCGTTGAAAAATCGATTCAGCTGCACGAGAAACGAGAACGCGCGAGTGCAAGCGAGATGCCAAGCACTGGTTACGACGTGAGTGCAAGCGAGCAGCTAGATGCGGTAAAAAGAAGGAAAAAAAAAAAACTTTTTATTTAACCCGTTTCGTGTGCGTGCGCGTGCGCCTGCATCTGTATGCGTGCGTAAGTGTGTGTGCTGCTAGAAACTACGTTGTACGACAAAAACTACAAAGTTTTTGCTGCGTGTTGTTGTCGAAGCGACGCGGCGTGTGGTGGCATCCGCCAATGTTTCCCTCTCTCTCTCTTCCTCCTCCACACACAGAGACTACATTGCAAATGCGGTCGTCGCACGACTATACAACTGTATGTCTGTATGTGTATGTGTATGTGTGTGTGTGGTCACGTAGCAGCGCTACAAATATGACTGCATAGTTCGCTGACTACGACGGCTGCGGCGAATAAGAAGAAGCAGAACGAGCACAAAACTGGTTTGGTTTCTTCTTCTGCTTGTGGCGCTGCTGCTGCTGCTGCTGCTACGGGCAGCGACAGCAGCTGCGCTAGCATATTAATGAATTCGAATTCTAGCCAAAGCTAGCCGCCTCTTTTAATGGGATTTTCGCAAAACGCTGTCTATAAATGGTCACAGCTTTTAGCCATAAATGTCGCAGTTGCTGTAATATTTAAGCCAAATACGTTTTCAAATTGCCATAATCAAAATGGCTGCCATCTCCATGTACAGCGAGTGAGAGAGAGGGAGAAGAAAAAAAAAACGTCCCAGCGACGACAATAAGAGAGACAGACGCACAACATAACGAATTGAAAAAAATTATTGTACAATCAATTTTAGCAGTTTTCCTTTGTTTCATTTTAGTTTTTAGCTCGTTTGTTGTTTTTTTTTTGTTTTGCACACGGTGACAGAGGCGAAAGAAAAAAAAAAGCCCCAAAGTAGCAGCAGCCACAATATGAAATGAAGCGATTTGAACCGCACCCCACCAGGCATACAAAGCGACTGATGCGCAGCAGCGACAACGACGTTTTGAGTACAGCCAGAGGCGGCGGCAGCAGCAACAGCAGCAGCGCCGCACACCGAAAACTTTCACGATCGATTGCCAGCCGAGGCAGAGGTGAGCAGCAGCAGCGCGCACAGCAATGGCTGCCGCAGCCGCTGAATTAAGCTCTCTAACTGGGGGGCGCTCTCTTCGTCTCTCTCTCTCAGTGTGTGTGGGTGCGAGCGAACGAGCTAGATGGCGCAGTATATGCGTGCAAGTGGGAGAGCATGACTGAGAGTGAGAATGGGAGCGAGAGCCGAGCTGAATTGAGTCGAGCCAAACGCCCGCTAGCGACTGCGCGATGTGTACAGGCAGCAAACACACACACACACACACACAGACAGACATACCAGCTTAGTACGTGCATGTACGTTTCAAGTATTTTTATGGGCTCCATTTCGCGTGTAGTTGTGATTTCCTGCTGCGCCCCACACAAACACACACACACACACGCAAGGCACTCAAAAGGGCCCCCAAAAGCAAAAAACAAACCTAGCAAACAGCAACAACAACAACAGTGGTAGCTACAAAACTACATTTTATGCATGGCCATATCGCAACGTCGTCATCGACTGAGGCAGCGACTGAGCGAGCGAGCGGCAGCAGCAGCAGCAGCAGAGGCTGTCAAGGGGACGACGAAATGGCTGAAAAACGTGAAATAACAACGCGCGCGTTCCCAAAGCACCCCTCTCGACGACTCACACACACACAGCCAGACATATCTTTATATATGTACATACATATGTACATGACTACATAACCATTTATAAATACACAGCAACGGCAGCGATGTCGACAGACGGGCAACAACAATGACGAACGGCAAAAACAAACTCACACACAGCACAGCAGATACTCGTTTTTCCATGCCATGCCCAGGCAGAGGCAGCGGCAGCGCCAGCAGCAGCAGAAGCAGCAGCAGCAGCAGCACAAAAAGTACCAGCTATAAATTCTTTATGTACATAAAAGTATATAACACACTCGCACACTCGAACACACACATACAACTGTATGTTTGAACGTGTATTTTAATGCTGTGTGTGCGCTGAAGCAGCAACAACGGGCCATTAAAACCTGTCACTCTATCTCGCTCTCGCCACAGGCACCCCACTTTGCTCGCTGTATATGTGCGTGTGTGTGTGTGTGTGTGTATGTGAGTAGCTATAACAACCACGTCAGACAGCGGCAGCACAAGCAGCGCAGCAGTTCAGTGCAAACGTCAATTATAAGCAAACAGACACACACACACACATACACACGGTGATGCGCTGTTGCCGCACTTCACTCACGCTACACACAATTTGTGAAGCAGACAGAGGGAGAGAGTGAGATAGTTGTCGACAGCGACGTGTTCGTGCAAGCGAGTCAGCAAGCGCGCGCAGTAGCAACGTTGCGCTGTTGCCACACTTCACACCATCAACAAAAGGCAGCAGCTAGCTAGAGCAGAGGCAGCAGCAGCAGCAGCGGCCAGGCAGAAAGCATGAATGTTGTTCTTGTATTTCCATGTTTCTGCTTTTTGGAATTTTAACATGCGCCCCGCTTGGCTTGGCTTGGCCTGGCCTGGCTGGGCTGGCTGCCTGGTTGGTTTTCTTTTTTTCTGTATTTTTTTTTTTTTTGGCCGGTTTGTGGATTGATGGCGATGTGGTTCTTGGACCCGGTCTCTCAGTCCCAGTCCCCCCCCGTCCCCGAACCGCCCGCTCCCGGTGCTCTGTGCCTTGGTTGCCTGGTTTGTGCCTTTGCTTTGTAACGTTGACTGGATTATAATAACGTGCTGTCGACGTCGCTGCTCGCATTTCCACCTTCTGTTGTTGGTAGAGAGGAAATGCGCTGGGCCCAGGCCCTGCTCTATATGCATGTATTGGGAGTATGTAGTATATAGAGAAGAGAAATAAATACACGCGATAGCAAGTCAGGCAGGCAGCCAGGCAGCCCCTTGTCCAGGCAGGCAGCAGCTCGTCTTGCCTTGCCTTTTTAAATTGAGCGCAAAGATCTTGCGTATATCTCATAGATACAAACGTATCCACACACACACACACACACACTCGCTCGCCCCATTGAAATTTCAATTTCAATAAATTTAAATTGCTCTCTAGTTGAATTAAATGAAAAACATTGTATGTATTTTTAGTGCTAAATTAACATAAATTGGCATAAGCTTTTGTACGAACGCCGCTGCCGACTCCTCGAGCGAAGAATCACACCGAGATAAATGATCACAAAGCAAGCAAGCCAGAAAGAATCAAAGAAATAAATAAATAACTAAATAAATAATATGATATATTTATAAATAAATTAAATGTGGCAAATTAAAGTTGAAAAGTGCAAAATGCAATGAAATAAAAAAAGCCACAAAAAAGTGTGTGCCCCGTCTTACCTACCTTTTTGCTCATACAATCTCCCATCTTTTTCACCCTCTCTCTCTCTTTTTGTCTCTTTTTTTTTAACGTTTACCCCGTAATCTATTTACAGCCGCCGCATACGAAAATTGAATTGAATCGATCAATGCAAACGATCGATCGATCGATTACCTCGTCGCCGTCGTCGTCGTCGTAGTCGTGTGTGAAGATGATCAAATTAAGAAATCACAAAGAGATCTAGTGCAAAGAAAAAGTATCTCGAAAATGTGCGAGTGAACGAATGCAAAAAAAAAAAATCGGAAAATTCGAAACGCAAAGTACGAAAGAAATAGAAATAGTAAAAAAAAAAAATAAAGGTAATCGCAAATTGCAAAAGCGAGAGAGATATATACATATATATAAAGTCGGGATTTGGTATCCATTCAATGGGAGGAGCGCGCCCATTTAAAATTATGCGCCTCCACAACGGCATACGGGAAATGCTCGATAGATCGTGAGTTGTCGAAACATGGTACGCGACAGCAGCCGTAACATTTGTTTTGGAAAATTAGCCGAAACTACGCAGCAGCAACAACAACAAATCGCCGTGGATAGTAGCAGCAGCAACAACAATAACAATAACAATAATAATAATAATAACAATAACCAGAAACTACGGGATACATTGAAAAGGTAAGTTTTCCTTATGTGCATGAGAAAGATAAAAAAGAAATAGAAAATTTTTAAAATGGGTGTGTAACGATTAAGAATTTTATATATATTTTTTTACTTTAAAATATGAGTATATACCAAAAGATACAGCTGTATTTATTTAGTTTTAGTTGATTCCTTTTTTCTCAAAAGTTGAAAGAATTTAAAGTTCTTTTTTAGGTTTGGAATACTTGTTAAATTTCTGAAAATTTTTAAAAACATATCTCAAGCTCTAAAGCAGAATAAATTATAAGTTTGATGAATTTCACTAGAAAATATTCTGAAAATCTCTTCTAGAAAAAGATACTCAATGAATAGCTAAGCAAGTGTCAAAAGATACAACTAGTTTTCTTAACTTTTAGTTTAGAATTTTTTCTGATAGTTTACAAAAAGTTAGGGGTTTTTCTTTTACGTAAGGGGTACTTGAGAAGGTGTTATAAGATGGTTTAAACAATTCCATAACATTTTGAAAAATGTATCTCAAGCTCCAGGACAAAATAAACGTTCAAATTGCTAGAAGATACTCCAAATTCCTTTTTTTAGAAAAAGATACTCTAAGAAAAGCCAAGTACGTACTATCTCCTTATGTATAGCTAAATGTGAGGCAATTCTTCCAGAGCCGAATCGAACTTCATCTGAAGATAGTCAAATAGGGAAATTACTACATCAAAGTATGCAGATACGCGCATTGGCAGCTTTGAGATACATCGAAGAAAAAAGCAATTTCTGCCTAAAAGCAACGAGCTATTTCTACGAAGATATGCGCCCAACTTGGGCCTGAGACCTTATGCCAAGCAGATTCTTTCATGCATTTGCTGCGTGTATCTTGCAGATACCTGGAAATTTCCATACGTGGAATGAAAATGTATCTCTGCATAGGCGTAGGTAACTAAATTCAACTAACGGTTGACACAAAAGTATCTCAAGCTGTGTTGAGGGGAAGGGGGGGGCAGCGTGGGCTGCTCCTGCTGCTGTGCTGCCCACTGGGCACCTTATCGCGCCGTCAGCAGCGATCTGTGACACGTCGAGAGTGTGAGAGAGAGAGAGAGAAAAAAAGGTATTTTAAGTAGATGCAGACGCTGCTGCATCTGCATCTGTGTATCTGTAAGATACTTAACGCGTAACTTTTTACCTTGACTTGTCTTGTAGCTTGTATCTTGGGCTGCTGCTGCTGCTTCTACCTGTCGCTGTGCCAACTGGCTACGTGGACAGCGTGACGGACAGTGGGACAGACAGAGCGACAGAGGGAAAGAGAGGGATATGTGGTCGCTGTCGCCGTCGCCGTCGCTGTCGACGACTATTTTGCGTTATTACGTAATTTCGTACAATGTTTTTGGGCCCAAGAATGGCCCGTGTGTGTGTGTGTGAGTGTGAGTGTGTGAGTGTGCGTGTATTTTAGACGCCTCTGTCTGCCTTTCATTTCATTTTGTGTTGTTCTTTTGGCCAAACAAGTTTTGTGCCTCGACTTGTTGTAGTTGTTGTTGTCTGTTCTTTGAGCATTTATTTATTTATTTTCCTTTATTTTTTTTCGAAAGGGGCAACATCGGAGTCGTTGTTGCTGTTGTCTAATTGCTTCATTAGCCGGCTCTGTCGCTCTCCGTCTACTTTGTAGCCAAAAAAATTGTTTGCTAGCCAAGTCATTAAAATGGCCCATTGCTGCGAGCTGCTTAGGTGCTTCGTGGTGCATTAAACCCCGCATCAATGTCAGCAAAACAACCGCAAACAACAACAACAACAACAACACAAGCAGCAACTGGTTGGCAGTTGTTGTCGGGTTAATTACAAGACAATCGTCAAAGCGTAGCTCACAGAAAAAAAAAGCCAAAAAACTACTACGAAAAAACCTACAAAAAAACCAGTCGACAGCTTTTTGACATTGACAATGAACCGAGCCCCGCACCAGAGAGAGAGAGAGAGGGAGCGGGAAGCGGGGATCGACTCAACAACAGCTACGAAAAACCGAAGGGGGTCCCATAGTTTTTAGGCCCCGCAAAATGTGCATAGTTGAATTACGCACTTTCAGATACTTTTGCGGCGCGCTCGCGTATCTGCGGGATACATTTCAAAAACCCAAAAGCCAGCTGTGCTCACTGATGACGCATGAGGCACACACACACACACACACACACACACACGCATAGTTGTTTTGCTTACTATCTATTTCGAATTTCATTAATTATTGTTTGTAGTACAAAGAAAGATAGAGAGGGAGAGGCAGAGGCAGAGGCAGAGAGAACGCTATGTTCTATAATTTTATTTTGTTCGGCTGTCCCTGAAAACGGCAGAAACAAACACAGTATTTACACTAGCAATCGTGCAAGTGAAAGATCAATGACGTTTAGCCTAGAGAATGTACGAGTTCTCGGGTTCAAGAGTTGAAAGCGCTTCAGACTGTCTCAAATTACGAAACTTTCAAAAAGTTGCATGATATTTGAGACAGAAAACGAACTAACGATTGTTCGATTTGTTTGAAAGTTTCCTTGCTTTGGTTTTAAGAATGTCTTGAAAGTTTTTTTTTTCTTAATTTTCATAGAAATCCTAAAAAGGAAATTAATAAAAAAAGAAAAAAAAAATTAAAAGAAAAAAACTAAATTTATTAAAAGAAAAGAAAAATAAAAAGGGAAAACAAAGATAAAAAGAAATGAAAAGAAAAATAAAAAATAAAAAAAAAATTAAAAACAATAGAAAATAAAATAAGAAAAAAATAAAATAAAAATAAAATAAAAATAAATATATAAAATATAAATAAAAAAGATTTTAAAAATGAATACAAAAAAATATTAAAATGTTGACTATAACACAGCAAAGATTTCAAAAGATATCAGATTATTCTAGACGATTTGAATTGCTTCCACTAATTTTCCATAATGTGGCTAAAAAAGAATTTTCAAATGTATTTTCAATGAGCGATAAAATTTACGATAATTCAATTTCCTAATTGAATGTAGCAAATTTTACATTTTAATTAAGCAACAAAGAAAACAATCTCTAAAATTGTAACAAAAACAATACCAAATTTCGAAAGAGATATCAGATGAATTTTTTCCATTTTCTCATATATGTATTTTTCAAAGCATTTAACTTGTTTCAATGTTATTTTGTTTGTTTGCTATTGTTAATGCATATACAACGTTGTGTCTACTCTCTCAAGATAGTTTAGTCTTTGTTTTTGTATTCGTTTTATTGTCACAATGTTCTTTTTGGCATTGACAGCGTCGCGTTCTCTGTGGGGCAAGCCAAAAAAAAAAAAAAAAAAAAAAAAAAAAAATAGATTAGATAGAGACCCCGCACCGAAGTGAACTATACAGAACACAGGAACAATGGAGAATGTGCGAAGGGGGAGGGAAGACAAGCGGGGCCCAAGCGAGAGCAATGCGCCCCACAAATTGTAATTGCTCGCACGCAGATAGTTTCCATTTTTATTATGGTCTAGTCTAGTATGTTATATGCTACATATGTGCTCTGTGTAGAACTGTGTATGTATGTATGGGTAGTATTGCAGCTATTTTTGAGAAACTGAAAAACTGCCAGACAGGGAAGAAATTAAAAACGTTGCTCGTTGTCTTTCCTCCAATTGTTGCTTATCTACTCTACCTGTCCTTACACAAGTTATGTAAAGCAAATTGAAGAAAGAACGTGAAAAATTAATAGAAAAAAGGAAATATGAAAAATTTTAAAAAATTATAAAGAAGTCCGTAATATTTTTTAGAGAAAATAAATGTGTTTTCGTGCTTTTTTTCAAGTCAATAAGAATATGTATAAATATATATATATATGTATATAGAAATATATAAACTAAAAGAAATAAATAAAAAAAATATAAATAAAATCAAATTTATCTAAACAAAAAAATGTATATAAAGAAAAATTATATAAATAAGTAAAATCTGTATGTATAAATAACTATGCCGAAAGTTAAGAAAATTTTTTTCTTATTTTGCGCTGTTGGGCAACCCCTTTTCCTATGGCTTTCTTACTCACTGATTGTTATTGTTTAATTTTTGCTCCCCAACTTGGAAACATCTTACTCATCGCAAATAGTGCTCCATAGCAATTTTCTGGTCCCCTAACTAACAGTTGCTATTATTGTTCTGTTTTAATTTGTTTTCTTTTCTTTTTCGCTTTTTGTTTTTGTTATTTTTTTTTTTTATTTTTGTCACAGCTGATAAGAGAAAAATGCAAAACAAAAGGCAAGAAAAAACAAACGAAAATGCGCAAAAATATTTCCGACTTAACGAAATTGAGTTGTTGCCTTTGTTTAGGGCGGCGGCGGCGGCTTTATAGTGAAATACGTTTTCACATGTGCACATGCACAAATGTATCTATGAGTACGTTTAGGAACGCCTCGACTATAGCTGTATATATCGGGGTATAGCTTTGTGTGTTTGTATGCTTTTTGCAAGTCGTGCAATTATTTGATTATTATTTGCATTGTTATTGTTATTTTACACACACACACACAGAAATACATAAAAATTTTTGTGCCTTGCATTGCACATTTTGCCCATTGTTATTGTTATTGTTGTTTCGTAATTCCATATGCCATAAGGGGAGCATGGGCTAGCAGGCAGGCAGGCAGGCCTAAGGGGAGACGTGACAACGCTTCGTCGTCTGTCTGACGCGATGCGATAACTCAATTTTTTTTTGCATCTCCCCTCTCTGTCTCTCTCTCCGCCTGCCTCTGTCTCTTTTTACTTTTGTATGGGAAATTAGAAAATTCCCAAATAATTTCACACTTGAGTTGAGCAAGAGATATGCAGAGTAGAGCAAGGGAGCAGTTTGCTAGGGGTTGGAGGAGGAGCAGGAGGAGGAGGCTCGCTATAGGAGGCTGTTTGCGTTGCGCAACGTTGCCGCACTTCAGTCGCATATACAGCACAACACATGAGAAAACACGTTGACAAAAGGTGCTAAGAAGCAGCAGCAGCAGCAGCAGCAGAGACAAAAGATTATCACCAAGACCGACCGACAACAACAACAACAATAAGAGTAACAAAAGAAACGAGCAGCAGCAAATCGATTATTATACTAGCCCCAGAGACGACGACAACGACGATGTGTGTTGTTATTACCTGTTACCAATGAAACCAGTTGCCTGAGTTGCCCACTGTAGCCCACGTCTTGCTTGGGGATTATGTCGCGCTGTGTGACGTTGCAACCGGTTTTCCCTCTCTCTCTCTCTCTCTCTGGCTTGGACCTATCATTAGCCAGCGATCAGGTGCATAATATACATACACGCACACACACACACACACATACAGTGGAGCAGCAACAAATTAGCTATGCGAGGACTTTATAGTGTCCTGCAAATTAACGCACAATGTATGGCTTCAAAGATACAAAGACAACAAGCTGAAAGATACAAGATATACGAGTACCAGACGCACACACACGCACACAGATGCACGCTCTGCTGCTGCTGCTGCAAAGCTACAGCGAGCAACAAAATGCTCTGCGTGAAGTTTGGCAACGCTGCAAACGCGTCGTCGTCACATCTAACCGCAGCACAACAGCAGCGGCAGAGGCAGAGGCAGAGGGCCGCAGCGCCAGCTGTAGACGCTGCTTGTTTTTCTTGTTTCTGCTGCTTTATTTTTTTGCACAAACACACACACACACACACACACACACATTGTCGACTTGGCCGTCTTTGCTTGTTTTCAATTAGAGTCGACTACACAGCAAAAAAGAAAAAAAAAAAGAGACGCATAAGAAGAAGCAGAGAAAAATATCAGCGGCAAAAGAAAAATACAAGCAGCGGCCGTTGTCGTTGTCGTCCGACGCCGCCGTCGCCGCCGCCGCACGTTGTGTAAACAGCAGTCGCTGTTAACGTCGCAGTCGCTGTCGCCGTTGCCGTCGCCGTCGTCGTTTGCTGTTGCTGCTGACGTCGACGCTCGTCGTCTGAGCCAATTTGAATTTGCAGCCACGCACGCATACACAAATATGCCGCGCTCTCTCTCTCTCGCTCCCGCTCTCTCTCTCTCTGTCTCTCTCTTTGCCGTTGCTTTTGTGGTTGCTGTCGCATTCGCTGCTGCTTTTGTAGGTTTTCTTCAGCGTTTACTTTATTTTTATGCTGGCATTTTTGCGGCTCTTGAATTTTGCGCTTGTATGCGTGCGCGCTCTCTTCACTCTTGCGCCTCTCTGCCTGCCTGCCTGCCTCTCTTTGTCGTTTAATTGCAAATGACTCATGCACACATATGTACGCGCACACACACACGCACGCACACAGAGAGTTTCGCACACACAATGCAAAGTCCGCATGGCCTCAGCTTGGTCAGGCAATTTGCTGCCTCTGTCGCTGCCTACGCCTCTGCCGCTACTGTTGTTGTTGTTGTTGTTGTCACTTTAATCAATTGGACTTTTGCTTTATGAGCAGCAGGCAACATCCACCACCAGCCACACAAACTCTCGATCCACATCAGCTGAGGAAGCGAACGCTTAATGGCGGCTCCTTGTAATAAATAAATAAATAAATAAATAGCCGAACGAAGTAAATCCCATCAATGGCGCCTGCTGCGGCTGCGGCTGCTGCTACTGCTTTTAGCCAGATTAGCCCGAGCCCCATTGAGTTTTTTCATTTTTTGCCATCTTCTTTATTTTTTTTTTGCTTTCCCTCCGGCGCTTCTCCTGCTCAAGTGGAAGAGATCAAAGCGCAGGCAGAATTTGTTTCGGGGCCAAGTATTCGCCAAATGTCAAGTTGTTCGGCATAGATAACTGAAGTGAAAGAGCAGGAGGAGAAGTGAGAGAACGAGAGAATATATATAGTATATAGTATATTTACAAACAGAAAAGTTTAACTTGTATGCGAAACATAAAAGAAAATTTTGGAATAGCCCAAATATATATTAAAGAATAATGCATAGCGTATTTGCTTATAAAACACTCACGACTTTCAATGGAAAAAACGCTGTGGATTGTCTGGTTGTAGTATCTGTTAAAAGATACATCTATATACGACGCATTTGTGATTATTCATTGTTTTATTTGACTATTTACATAATAAGTCAGAGCTATACTTCAGGCTTTATTCTACAGAACTTTTTATCTCCCTGCCTCTCTATCTCTCTCTCGCTCTTTTTCATGTCTACCCACCCCTCTCGCTCTCGCTTTTTGTCTCTCTCTCTCTGTGTCTTTGTGTGTGGACTTTAATCCACGTTTTGTTGAAGTTTTGACTCATTCGGTTAATTCCCATGTGGCTCTGCTTATGTGCTGCCTCACTGTCTCTCTCTCTTTCTGTTTATCACATTAACATTTTTTTTTATTTAATATTTCATTTCATTATTTTATTATCGTATTTCGTGATGCGTGCAACCAATTTGCATGTTTCATTGCATTTTGTTCGTTTTTCCTTATTTTATTATTGCTGCTGTTGTTGTTGTTGTTTCCACATTTGCAATTAGCGTTGCAATTAAAAATAATAATTAAATATTAATCTTCGCCTCTGCAGAGTAAGTGAGTGAGTGAGAGGGAGATAGAGTGGGAGAAACAGGGGGGAGACTGTGCCAAAAACAGCTGACAACTGCACACATAACCGAGACGAGAACAACAACAGCAATAAAAGCGTTAAAATTGTTACGTAAATTGCAATAAAAGACACGTCTCTCTCGCTTATGCATGCATATTGTTATTGTTGTTATTGCTATTGTTATTATTATTATTATTATTGTTACTATATTTTGTTCAATTATTGAAGATGCGCGCTGAGCAACGAAATTGCAACAATCAACGTTAATAATAATGGTCAAGCTGTTAGGCGAGTGAGCGGCATGACTGGAGCATACCCTGTAAATTAGTATGAAATTCTGGAAAATGTTTTATAAAGAATTTATGTACTAAAGTTAGTTAATATAGTGCATAGCTAGCAAATTTTCTGTGTATTATTTTAGATGAAAATGATTTTTTCTATATTTTCGATATCTTTTTATGTAGAATGAGTTTGAAAAAAATTGAAATAATTTTTTGGGAATATTTGCAAATATTTATTATTCTATTTTTTTATAAAGAATGTTTTCTCTAGCTCCCTTCTCTCTATGGTTCGGTCTTTCCTCCTTTTTCCCCTGCCAATGTCTCTCTCTCTCTCCCTCTAAAACTTCATTCTTCAGTTTGCGTATCCCCTTCAGAGCTCTTGCAAACACTTAGTTACCCCATATACCCTACACTTTCTGCCCTATGAGCACATCAAAAGCAGCAATAAAAAAACACGCATACGCCGCGTGTGACGCCCCCATAGCTGCACAATTGCAATAATTGACAATAATTCAAGTAATTATTGTTGAAAATTACTTTGATTTTATTTTCGAGTGAAGTCTCACTTGCACCCACACACCCGCACACACGCACACACAGACAAACTTCCGCTGCGCTTAAATTCGATATATAATCAAACGTGCAATTATTTATAGCTGCCTGCCAGATCGCTCTGTCTCTCTCTCTCGCTCTGTAATAAAAACAAAATTGTAGTATTAATAAACAAAAAAGCCCACAATTATTATCCAGAAATACACTATATATCATACGATGACAATTTCTCTCGCTCGCTCGCTCTCTCTCTCCCTCCTCTCTCTGTGGAGCAATTGAAAGTCGCATCACGTGCCCTTTGCAACTTTGTACGTGAACATTTGTCATCATCGCATCTGCATACTATAAGTTGTATATATACGATATAAAGCTGTATATATACGATATACAAATACGTTATTTGTCTGTGTGTATAACTGGTATGGGCTGGCTATGGGCTCGTATTGAATAGAGCTCTCTATTCGCGCCCTATTGCTAATTGATTTTGATTAGTTGAGGGCGTTACCCCGCCTCCTTGTCGCCCTTATATGTCTCTCTTTGGGTCTCTTCTTTTTCATGCAGAGAGTTCAATGTACTCCAAAGCTAATTTTTTTATTTGGGCACACACCCACACACACACACATGCAGAGGGCACACACGGTTGTGGCTGAGTGTCGTAACCCAAAAAAAAAAAAAAAACAAAATTGAAAAAAAAAATTGTGCAAGCCGCCGAAATGCCAAATGTAGCAAAGGGGCAACAGAGCAGCAGCAGCTCGTGCAACTCGTGCTTGCTGTTGTTGTTGTTGTTGTTGGGCAATCGTTGCGGCCCGCTGGACATGAGCGGCGGCTCCTGAGCTGCGCCGGCAGCAGCACACAGGATGCTCGGTCTGACGGCCAGGTCTGGCCTGGCCTGGCGTCAAATTTGCGTCAAATATTACGTTTCCATGGCGTTTGCTAGAGATGGGCGCGTGAGCATAGCCCTTGAGTGACTATCGTATGCAGAATAAGTAACAAAAGCTACGTCAATAAGATACCCTACGCCTAGCTAAACTTTGTTAAATCTCAAGCAAAATTTTGAAGCAAAATTACATTTTGTTTATGTAATATTTTAAAAATTGCATTATAGTTTTTTTGACAATTTTTTTTCGATATTTTTAATTTTTCAAAAAAAATCTTTTTTAATTTTTAATCGTCTATTTGAAATGTTTCTGTATTTTTGCAATCTGTAGATAAGTTCCCCCTGAAAATTATTCTGAAAATTTTCACATACACATTAGAGTTATTTTCTTCCCTTTGCTTATCTCACAAATCTAGCTGCAATTTTTTAAAAGCTTTCTAGCCATTTTTTCAGCCAAAAGAATGTGCTAAATTAATGCGAGATCATGAAGCAAGATAAACTTACTTTACGGTCGCAGACGCTGACTTGATGAATTCGCGCAATTGTTTTCCACACATGCACATGCAACTTTTCTCTGTCCCCCCCTCTCTCTCTCTCTCTCTCCATCTCTCTCTCTTTCTCGCTTGCTGTCATCTCTAATGTCAGGTGACTTGCGCTGACTCAGCGCGTTGCAACATTCAATTTTTGACTTTTGTCTCCATTTCCTGCATAACCTCAGCTTGGCCCCGCAGCCTGAACTGGCGGCCCTGTCTGCGCTGTCCGTCTGTCTGTCTGTCTGTCCAGCCTTTCGCTTTCAAGTCAGAACAAAGCGCAGCTACTCATGAAAAGATGTTGATAATAAAAGTGTCCGGCAAAAAAGATACAATATCTTCATGCCGCATGTTGCATGATGAATCACCATAAAGCAGCAAGACAGACGGACAGACAGACAGACAGACAAGGATGATGTGGCAAGATGATGTTGTCTGTCGAGTGACAAAAGCGCGAGAATGTTGTAGCTGTGGGGCTGCCTTAAAGCTGTTTGTGCAGCGCCTTGTGGCATGCCACAAACAAAACTTGACATTCAAATGCGGTTGCCTCTCGCTAGCTCTGTCTCCCTCTCGCTCTTGCATGCTGGAAAAGGAAATCCGCGACACAAGCAGCGCCGCAAAAACATGGAAAACATCGCGAGGGGCAAAACGGGATTGAGAAATAGAATTGCGAATGGCAAAAGGCAGAAGGCAGGAGGGTGAAGCAAGGGAGGGAATGTGGCCAGACAAGGCAGCAGCTGTCTGTTTACAGAGAGACATGTGTGTTGTGTGTGTGTGTGTGTTAGGGGTATCCTATATACCATTTCCATATGTATGTATATTTTTTTTTTCGCCGTCGTCTGCATTTGCATTCAATGAATGAAACGTTTCTGTTGTTGCTGTTGTTGTTGTTGTTTCCTTTCCCTACTCCCTTTTCTATTCTGTTCCGCTTTCTTTCATAATGCCGGCATGCCCGGTTTTTGCAACCCCTTTTGGAATTGTTTTGATTCTTTATTTGTTTTTTTTTTCTTTTTGCTGTGCTGTGCATATAGTTATATATGTATACCATATAAAATTGTCGCTCTATGCAAATTAAGTTCAGTTTTTGCATTTTGACTTGCGGCTAATTGCCGTCAAATGGAGCATTTGACTCATCGTCGGGGAGTAGAGTATGCATATACATATATATATATAGAGTATATACATATATATAGTGGAGAAGCAAGCTAAATATTTTCTACCAAATTGCGCTGGGTGGGCTGCCGTTTAAGACACCCGGAAATTGTCTACATGACAGCCTCGAAATGATGTGTTGCCTGTCTATCTGTCTGTCTGTCTGTCGTACAGCTTATCGAGCAGGCAGACACACCTACACACACACACACACACACACACATGTACTTAGTCAAAATTTTGATTTTTTTTGTCATTTTTTTCTGCCATATTTGTTATGCATATTACTGGCGTTATTATTGTTGTTGCCACCTGTCTAGACCCTTCTTCGAAAAGACCTTCTTATAAATAGCGTCGATTTTGATACTTTTTTGTTACCATTTTGTATACCCCATTTTGCATGCATGCGAGAAAAAGTAAAAAAAACATTTCAATTTGATTAATTGGCAATAAAATTCTGGGAGGAAAATGTACGGAAAATTGTCTAGAGAAATTGAAAAAAGTTTCTTTCGGATTTTTAGTCGCTTAAAAGAAAATTTAGAAAAAAATGTGACAAATTTGTAGAAAAATCATTTTTTTTTTAGAATTTATTTGTCAGAAAAAAGAATAATGTGAAAATTACAAGGATAAATTTAAACGATTTTTTTACTTTAGCTTTTCCTAATTGATAAAAGATTAGAAAAAAATATAAAAAATTTTTTCTTAAATTTTCTTTTATCTATGAAATCACTTTCAAAATTGTATAGAAAAATTAATAATTTTTTTTTAAATTTTTCTAACTGCAAAAAGAGTAGAAAAATGTGAAAATCGTAGGAGAAAATGGAAAAGAATTTTTGTTTAAGCTTTTCATAATTGAAAAGGTTAGAAAAGTAAAAAAATAGTGTGTGAAAAATAGAAGGATTTTTTGAAATTTTTTCTGTCTAAAAAAAAAAATAAAACAATTTTACATTTAATTGTTTTTATAAAAATAAAGACATTTTTCAAATTTTCCGACTCAAAAAAACAGTTAAGAAAATATAAAAATGTTTTTTAGGGATTTTCTCAAGAGTTTTTTTAATTTTACACTAAAGAAACTTGCAACCAAATATGCTTAAACTAGCAACATTTCTCAAGTTGATTCCACTATATTATATATACTCTTTATATTCGTGTGAATGTAATTTAGCTGTCAGCTGTTTGTCCTGTAGTTGGAAAAGGAAACTTGAGTTGCTGTTGTTGTTGTTGTTGTTGTTTTTGTTGCACTTTAATGGAAATTTCAGCTTGCAGAAGTTCTTTGAAATCGATCGCTCTGTTTAGCTTAGCCGATCAAGTTACACTAGGGAGGGAGTGAAGGAGAAGGAGAGAGAGACTTCGATTTCTGTTTAAGTTATGGCTTGGCAAACTCTTTGTCCGTGTACAAGTCTATAGCATGCACACACACACAAACACACACACACACACTCTCCTCTATATAGCGTTGTATATCACATAATAATCGGAAAGCAGTCAATCAATTTAATGAGCTTATGCGGGTTGAAGAAAAGTATCTTTTGCTTGTACTGACAGCACAAAAAGTATCTAGCAGATATGTTTGCAGCTGCTGCGAGTGCAGCTTAAAGGCTGCGTTTTCTGGCATTCTTTCTCACAGCTCTCACCCACACACACACACACACACACACACAGCAAACACCCACTGGTCTTGGGCAACGCCTTCTCAGGCCCCCAACTTGTATTTGTATCTGTATCTCTCTTTCTCCCTCTCCCTCTCTCTCTCTTTGTGTTTGTGTTGCATGCAGCACTGGCAAAACGAGTTGAGCTTTGCTTTTTTGTTTTTTTTGCACTAGTTGCAACTAGTTTTTCTTTCTTTATTGTTGTCTTTGGCCTGTGCAGCTGGCCAACGTATCGCATATCTTGCTGTTTGTTGTTTGTATCTGTATCTGTATCTCTGTAGCTCAAGAATGAGGCTCGTTGCGAGTTCGTGAACTGTCAACGTCGCCGTTGCCGTTGCCGTTGCAACGTTGCCTCGCTTCATCCATCTTCATTGCATATTTCTGCGCCTTTTTGCTGCTGTTGTTGTTGTTGTTGTTGTTGCTCTTTAAGTGCAGCTGTCACTCACGTCGCGTCTAAATGTCTCCCAAAGCAGTTGTTGTTGTTCTCGCGGCAAATGAGGTCGCTTAATTGTTTGTCGCTCGCACAACGTGGCGTATGCGCAACGCATGCAGCTTAACCCTTGTCGACTCTTTCTCTCTCTCTTTCTCTCACACACACTCTTTTGTTTTGTTATTATACGCATTTATTAGTTCATCCTTTTGCTGTGGAAATTTGATACTTGCCCAGGCAACCTTGTCCCTCGCGGTTTGCCTTTGCCTTTGCCATCATCAACATCAACATCATCAAGCGCTCCTCAAACCGCAAGCTGAAACGCTTGAAAGGCTTGTCCCTAGCTTTGGGTATACATATGACAGAGCTGAGCATATATATATCTCTGTTATATATATAAGGTCTATATACTTATCCGCGCAGAGACAATGCGCAGTCATTCAAACAGTAGCCGCCGCTTTTTAAATTCATTTTGCGCCTCTTTGGTGGCGAAAAAAGGGGTAGCTACAGAGGGACTTGGTAGTATAGGGGCAGAGCAGAGCAGAGTAGGGTAGGGATAAGAGTAGGGGTAGTTTGTGTTGTTTCTCAGGGAGCTTCTGTCAAATGTTGCGTGAAGATAAAGCGTTTTGGTCTCTAGGCTCGCGTTTTTGTTTCTTTCTTTTTTCTGTGCTTTGTAAGCGATTTGAGACAAGCAAAGTTCTTTGTTGACGTCGCTTCCCTAATGACCCTACAAAAGTGTTGTATAATAAGCCGACTATACATATAGATATGCCATGCAAATTTTGATATATGATTTGCTGAGAGGGAATTACGTAAGTTTGCTAAAGATTTTTGGTGTAAGCAAAAGGAAAACTCACAATCTATTTGATCTAGTCAAATCTTTTGTACTTGTTTTTATAATATACATCTGTTTGTATATATACACAATATGGCAACATTTCAATCCATACGTAATACCCATAAATTTAGTTTAATACACCCCCTCCTCCTATAAACCGATCATTAACTATTTCTATTTCGATCTCTTTGCAGGTACGTGTACAACATGTTTCGTAATGCGGTCAAAGAAATAAAATCTCTATTCCATATTGTGTGTGTGTGTGGTGTGTGTGCGAGCGGGTATTGTATATTGTATATAAGAAAAATCTCTATTTGTTTTGAATTTTGTTTGTGTTTCGTTTCCATTTCATTTTTGCATTACATTTCGATTGGATCTGAAACTGAAAGCCCCGGCCACGGTCCGCTTTCGGCGGCCATGTGTGTTTTTCATGTTGTTCATGGCTTTTGTGCAATGGGCCAAACAAAATTTTTGCAATAATTTTCAATAATTTTGCTTGCCAAAATGCAAGCAAAAAGAGCCAAAAATGAATTATTTGTTGTTCCCTTTTCTTGTGCGCATCCGTTGCATTTGCTTTGGCAATGTTGAAAATTCGAAATGCATTTTTGAAGAATAAATATAAATGAAAAGTGTTAAATTTTGAAATTTATGAGGTAGCACATAAATGAAATTAGTATGAAATTAGCCGAAACTGTAGAGAGAAAGGCGTGGCAGACAGATGCAACCTTAACGAATGAGGTGGAAGGCGAAATGGCGATTGTAAAAGGTTTTCGTTTTTGCTTTTAAATTGATATAAATTTATTTGGCATATTTTTCTCATAAGAATTTTTTCTTATGCCAGTAAAAACGTTTACGAATGAGGTGGAAAGCGAAACTAAGATTATAAAGCGGTTTGTAAGCTTTAGAAATCGAATTTGACTTATTTATTTGGCATAAGAATTTTTCTTAAAAAGATTTTTTATGCCAGTAAAACGTTTACGAATGAGGTGGAAAGCGAAACTATGATTATAAAGCAGTTTAACTAATGTAATTTAATTTTTTATTTATTACGAGTTTTTCTAATGCCAGGGAAACGTTTACGAATTGAAGAAAAAGAGGAATTGAAAGTAATTTGCCAACTTTGGCGTATTCTGGCAAAAGAGAAGCCCAAGCTATTTTGTTTTTTTTTTGGGCAAAACGTTAACGAATGACAGTCGAAAAGAGACCGAATGATCTTTTCTAATTTATAGACTTCTCTTTGCAATTGATTAAAGCTAATTGAATCATTGTTAAGCTAAAGTTCAAACAGATCACACTGCTGGCTTATGTCATTTCAATGACTACACTCTGTCATTATTTCAGCAAAAGTATCGTATATATCGTATAACTATCGTAAAGCTCTAACGATAGCTGCGCACCGACCTTTCTCAAAAAAATCGTAGCCACTTTGGTTTGTTTTTATTTGTCTGAGAATCGACAATCTTTTATTAGATATAGCACCCTACCTTACCTTACCTACATACACACATACATGCATACAAACGTATCTTGAGTGTGTGTGTGTGTGTGCGTGCGATAAAGAAGGTTCCTGTCGGCCTGTGCAGGTGCCTCTGCGTAGTATGAATCGCTTGCCATGTGAAATTGCCTCAATAATTCAAAGGCTCATTAACCTAAATCGTTTGAAGCGCACACTATATCGTTAGATTGCACATACACATATATATATATAATATATAGAGTATATATAGGGTATTTTCTTTGTGTATGTGATTCGATTTCATACGGTATCATTTCGTGCCCGCACATTGTCTGCGCATCTCGCGTCGTTGTTGTTTTTATTGATTTCGGGGCCTCTTTGTTTGAGGGACCTCCCCGCGGACACACACACGTGTGTGTGTGCTAGTGTGTGTTAGATTTTGCCATATATGCGTTAATTTTCATTTGCCATATTGTGCTTTTTTCTCTCTTTCTTTTTGCTGTGCTATTTGCCAGATCTTTGACGTCAATGCGAAATGATTTCGACCTCTCCCCTTCTTCTGCCCCTTGGCCAATTATTTGTGTTGGCTTGCGCATATGGCCCAAACAGATCTGTTGAGGGGGTGGGTTCGCCATTGGGTAATGGGGCACAGTCTGTAGTCACTTTTCTCCATGTGCAGAAAGCTTATCAGTTCTTCGCTCTTTCCCTTTCTCTTGCATGCGTTCGCGCTCTCTCTCTCTGTCTGATTGCGGACGCAGGCCTTCTAGCTGGCGGGCTGGCATTACGTTCGGAATTCAGACTCATAAATCGTTCAGCACGTAGGTTTGTGTGCCATTTTGATAAAAAAAAAACCAAACCAAAACCAAAAACAATAGGCCCAACGCAACGCATTGTCTGATAAGAAATTCGTTCAACGAAATCGGGGCGGGAATTGTTATTATGACTAAGTGGTACGATTGCTAAAAGTGAGCGATAATGGACGTTGCCAAATGGGCATAGTTTATATTTATAGATTTTTTTTGTATAATTTTTTTTTTTACCAAATTTCCAAATTTACCTAAATCAAGCTTATCAAACTTTATAGTGGGCATAGCCTGTTGAAATTTCCCATGTATATTCGAAATATATTTAGTTTTGTTATAGCAAAATTTCATAAATATTGTATAGAGTATATCTTTTCGACTTTAAAAGTGAATCAAATTCTCTCTCGTGCTGCGGGTAAAAGCTTTGCACGTTGTCTTATCTTATCGCTCACTCCAGCGACCACGTTCTAATCCAATACAATTCAGCCGATTTCCTCGCCTTCCTCTTCCCCCCCCACACACACACGCACATATTTGATTTCCAAATGCTTTTTGTTGTTTTGCCTTGCGATTAGATAACTACCCATTATATACATATACCATATGTGATAGAGAGAGTGGGGGGAGGGGTTTACAGGGGAAAGATGCGGATTCACTGCGGCATATGTTTGCATATCAGAAATCGTTTGTGGCCTGACCATATAGTATATAGGCTTATACGCATTTCATGTTAAGATCGCTTAAGGCACAGTTGACAGTTGGAACACAAGAGTGAGAGAGAGGGAGAGAGACGGAACATACTATGAGATTACAAATTGAATGTGGGACAAATTTTACGAGTTTTAAGATAGTCTATCTTGAAACATTTGACTCACTTCTAGTGCGTAATCTAAGAATCTTCGCTCTCATTTAATTGAAGGGTCTCTGCTGCAACACCAGAAATAGGGGCCAAATGCGGACCCTTATTAACTGTGCCAGCGTAGCTATTGTTTTATATGGGGGTATTATGTTTGAAAATGATCAAAAAGAGGCTAAAGTAATTGTTTGCAAATGTATAAAATAGGCATAAGAAGGCGTGGCAGATACCACAGCCTTACTAGACGAATCGATAGAGCCTTGTCCGTCTGTCTGTCCGTCTGTTCGCTTAAACGTCTGGATCTCAGCTATTACATAAGCTAGAGACAACAAATTTGCCATGAAGATTTCTATAGATTTTCTGCATTAAAAGTTTATCTGAAATTTTAGTTGCCACGCCCACCGCCTACGCAAATCAATAAATACATTTTTGAATTTGATTTGTCACATACAAAAGGATATATACTACATGCAACTTGATTTGAAGTTGAAGTCCCAACTTGTTGTAGGAAAGTTGGGCAAAGGGTATCTTACGGTCGGGCCTGCTCTTGACAAGTAGCTTTGCTATAGTAGACTTTGCTATAGTTTTGTTTCTCCTATGAGGATTGCGAACTCTTAACTAGTTATTAACTGGATTTCCGATCAGTTCAAGTGAAAGCTTCGCGCCACCACCTACTCAACTTGGCTTTGAGATTTATTTTGGCAAACTTCGCTCTGGCTCTCTTGGTCTCTTCCTGCGTTCTTTCTTGTGCGCAATCTATTATCGCTTTTGCTTTGCTCTCTTCAAGAATCGAGGGGAAGTGAAAAACAACAACAATAACAAAAACTGGTAACAACTCGTGCCTAGCACCGACCTAATACAGAATTTGGCTAGATCAATTCAAGCTTGGAAGAAAAACAAAGATATATTTACTATATATAAAGTGCGGGTACTTGACTACTCAACGCAAATTGAATGAAGCCCAGCGTCTTGGTAATTAATCAAATAATAGAAAATGAAATAAATTTATGAAATTAACTATGACGGCGCAAAGTGAACCACATTGACCCGGGGTAATTCCTAGAACGAAAAGACATTTGCGATAACCCCCAGCACACAATGCATCGATCTGTATTTGTATTATTTCTATAATAAAATTAATCTTTCATAGAAAAGAACTAGGCCCATATGGGGTTGGGTTCCTAGGTTTCTAGGAAAATCCTGTAGAAAAAACTTTAATATAAATTATAGAATGGAATTCTTAATGGGTTAGGGAAACAAAAAGAATTAGTTGGAAGTTGAGTCTAAATATAAAAAAGATTTCCTATTTATTTTAAAGAAATTTATTTTCTTAAAGAACTTTCTTGGAATTCTGAAATTCCCTTTATAAAGTTCTCTTTCCACTTGTGCAGTCAAGGGTTAAGTATCTGACTTGCCTGCTTTAACCCTTAGCACATTATGTAGTTCTTTCTTTTAGCGAGTTTCAAGTTCGATATTATGCAAATTTCTATAGCACATTATCTACCATAATGCGTTAAATTGTGCTCAGCTTATGAAACCCTTTATTTTGTTGTACAGATCTACAGGGTATTGGCACAATGGGGTTGCTTTGTCTGCACAAAATTTAGCATAACAAACAAGCATTATATACAGATATGTACAGTATATATGGTATATAGCTGAGAACAAACAGAAGAGAACAAAGTGGAGGCACAACAGAGAGACACACACACACAGCACGCACACACAGCACGCAGCGCACACACAGCAAATTCTCAATGTGTTGTTTGCCTGAGTTATATTCTTCATGGCTTTCTACCAACAACAACAAGAACAACACATGAAGCAGGAGTTCTGCTCTTGACAGCCGACTGTAGTGAGTGACTGAGATAGCTAGTGTGCGAGAGTGAGTGAGTGAGCGAGTGAGCAGGAGGCAAGAAGAAACGACCAAGGCAGACACGACAGAACACAACACACACAATACAAAAGAAGTTGGACAAGAGGAAGAGGAGATATGCTCGCTCGTATAACAACAGCCCCCCTACATATGCATATCACATGTCTCTGTGTGTGTGTGCGTGCATGTGTGTGTGTGTGTGTATAGAACAACAAATGTACCTGTTGTACGAAGAAAATGTTATTCGAGTTATAAAGAGTTGCCTGCTAAAAGAAACCGGTCTCAGCACACACAGAAAGACTCACTCACACACACACACACACGCACGCACACAGCATCGCGCTGTTTGTGGCTAAACCAGTTTGCAGCTCCCAGCGACATTTAAAGTTGCCTTTTAGTCTTTTTCTTCCAAAAAGATATACCCAACATGTTCCCCCCCGTGTCGCATAGAGCAGCTCATTAAAATTGTACCAAGTGATCGCGCGCACACACACACACACACGCACTCGAACTAAGGCACTTCAAGGAAGCGAGTGCCTGCCTGCCTGCCAAGGGCCCGCACAGATCCTACCGATTTCGTTATATATATTTTTTTAACCTTGAAAATCATTTCTGTTTTCTGAAAGAGCAGGAAGAGCAGCGCAGGCAGCAACAACAACAACTTGAGATTGTTCCAAGCGCTTTTGTTTGCGCGCCTCTGTCTACCTACTTTGCGCTCTCAAGTGGCATGCAGCTAGAAGCAGTGGCAGAGCGGGTGGCCGAGGGGGCTGAGGGGGGATTGTGGCAGCCAGCATAATTTATGCGCCGCCAGAAGTCGACCCTTTCTTTCTTTACTTAATTTTCCATTTGTTGTTGTTGGTTTCTTTTTTTCGTTAATCAAATTTAATTGTTGTTGATTGCAGGCGGCGCTGCTGCAGTTCTTGTTGTTGTTGCTGCCACAGAGCAGCATTTCCGCTTGCCAAAAATAAAAAAATTTGCGCGACATGTTTAAAATGCATGACATGCAACAATGTTGTGTGACGAACGAACTGAGTTGTTGTTGTTGCTTTTGTTGCTGCTTCTAATTTGCATAACCGGTTGGCAACTCATCAAGCGCCCAACCACCAAAACCCTGCCCCCCTGCCCACCCCCAGCCGCGCGCCACAACCCACGCCCTCCCCTTTCGTGGCTAGCGGAGCCCATTGGCCAGTTTCCATTCGGAGTTTTGTGTTGCAGCTACTACGTGGAGCTGGCGTTGGGGCTGGGGCTGGGGCTGAGGCTGCCACCTGCTGCAGTGATTGCATTGTTTAACCGGTTCCACAGTGTGCGAATAGGAGCATATAAAACAAAGCTGCAACAGCAACAACAGAATAACTTATGACTTATTCAATTTGTTGCTTGTTCCTCGACCAAAAAAAAAGGGTTCTCTGGCGCATTAACTATTGCAAATGTAATACTCTTGCTTCTCTTTCTCTCCCTCCCTTTCTCGTACTCCCCCTGTGCCATTTCTTGTGCCATTCCCACATAAATCTTTCAACTCGCTGCTGCTTCTTCTTTGCCCACATTATTTGCCATTTCTGTCGATCTGTTCCTCCTACTCGTCTCTCCTTATCGACCCCCCTACTCTTTTGTCTTTGCCATTTCGCCGACTCTCTCGATTGAAAGTGTTGAATTTTTGATTGAATCAGTTGAATTTATTGCTATCGCTAATGTTTTTGCTGTTTCAATTTCTCCCCCTCAACAAAAAAAAAAAAAAATAATAAAAATTGCTCAACAATTTGTTTTGATCTTTGGCACAGGAATTGGTTTGTTTATTTTATTATTAAAATGTTTTCTAAAAATAGAAATATTTATGACCCGCAGGCATTTGAAAAATGTGGGAAAGTGAGTGTGTGTGTATGTGGGCAGGGGGTGGGGAATAATGATAATAATAATGATCGTAACAGGCTAAAGATCCAGAAATTCGTAAGAAACGAACAGTTTTTAATGAGATATATTTTTTTATTTTTTTTTTCAATATTAAAAATCTAATGTTCTAAAAGATAAAAAATTTTGCTAGATTTTTATAAATATTTTTAAAAATGTAAAGTATGATTTTTCTTAATTTTACGAAAGAGCAAGTCCAAAATTGCATTGGAAAACTATTTATGAAAAGTTTTTAAACAATAGAAATATATACAAATTTAAACGTTCCTTTCTTCACATAGAATTCACAGTATTCGTTTTAATGCTTTTTACTTTCGATTCTGACGTTGATTGACATCTTGGTTGAAGCCGTAGCTGTCCGCACTTCCCTTTCAATATTCAAGCGCATTTATAAGTAGACATATCATTTTTGGTTTTGTGTACTTCCTGAAATGCCTTTCTAAATTTTTGCTATGACTGACAGCTTTGTATTGTTGCTAAAATTATACAAAATCGACTTTTTGATTATTCAATTCGTTGTTCAATGGTTGAAGCATTATTGTTGAAAGGGTTTTGATTAGTTACTAATTTAAATAATATCTTATTGTATTAAATATATATGAATATAGATTATTATAGATTTATGAAAAAAACGTTCTAATTCTTTTGTTCAATTTCAACTTCTTTTTCAATCTTGATATTCAATTTGTGTGCCATATTTAAATTTCGACTTCAATCTTTCAATTTTTTGATTTACAAATTTTAACTTGTATTTTTCTATTCCACTTTTTGATCAATTTCAATTTCAATCTTGATCTTCAATTTCAACTTCAATCCCGTTCAATTTTAATTTTCAAATCTTAGCCTAAACCTATTCTATTCCACTTCTGTTGCCATTTGCAACTTCTACTTCAATTTTGTTGTTCAATTTCATTTTTTATCTTCAATTTGCTTGTTCAATTTCAATTTTAACTTAAATCTTCTTTACTTTCCAATTTACAAATTTCAACTTTAATTTTCCTATTTTCTCTCCTCTCCTGCCACTTTCAACCTTTGTTTCAATCTTGTTGCTCTTTCAATTTGTGTGCTTCAATTTCAATGTCAAGCTGCGACAGCAGTTGACCTATTGAACTTTGCTTTCAACTCGCTTGCACTTCCCAGAGTCCCACAGAGTTTCTTTGCCTGAGTCAGCCTAAGAAGCTAAACTCTACCTCGTACAGCCCTCTCCGTACACCCCTTGGCACAACTGATCACAGTATTCAATATTCGTTTGGAAATTGCAGTTGTCAGTGCTTCAACTTAATTGCCATCGAGTGTTGTCAAGTTGCTTCACTGTAGTTGTTGATTTTTTTATACACTTCTTTGTTGTATTTTATGGCGGTCGCTTTCACCCGTTGGGGGAGCTCTCTTCCTAAAGCATCCACCTCCTCCAACTCCTGCTCCTTCCCCTGCGTTATCCCTCGCTAGGCAAGCGTGCCACACACAGAGAGAGAGAGAGGCGAGTGCGTTGCACCCGATTGCAAATGTTGTTGTTGTTGTTGTGGTACAGTAACAACAATAATAATAATTATGATTCGTAGTAGTAGCTACAAAACTGAATACAAAATAAAAGAAACAAACACCATAATAATAACCATCATAATTTGTTTTTGTGTGTGTGTGTATGTGTGTCGGTGCGTGTGTGTGGGCTCGCGTTTATTTTTAAGCAAATTGTTATGACGACTGACGCCGCTGATGAGCATTGAACTAATTGTGCGCTCAAGAGAGAAGAGCAGCGAAACCAGCCACCGGATTTGAAAAAAAAAAAAACTGAACAAAAAAAAAAGGAAAAAAAAAACCAAACAATACACGATGATATTCGATAAGCAGCATACGAGAAATATGGAAACTTTGTAGCTGAACAACTGACATGGTATACGAAAATTATTTGGAAACTTTATTAATAATATTAATACTGCAAGATATTGAAAATGATCTAGAAAACTATAAATTTTCAATGGAAAAAAATATATTTATCATATTAAAATTTTAATAAATTAATTAAATATTTTATTTTATTTAAATAATATTTTATTTTATTTTATTTAAATAAATATTTTTATGATATTTAAGTAAAATCTTTCTAAGCTAGCAATTGAAGCACACCTTAAAATGTGTGTTTTATTAAAAAAAAAAGTATTTTTTGAAAAATTGCAGTACAAATATATAATATAATAAAAGATATATAGTTTAAAATACAAACTGAACTGCAAGATAATGAAAATCAGCTATAAATCTAAAAATTTCAACGGATAAATATCGTTAAAATATCTATGGAAAATCTGCTAAGTTAGCAGCTGTTTTTTGCTTGAGAAATCCTTAAAAAAATTTTAAAAAAAGTTGAGTAATTCAAACTGGGAAAAATCGAAAAATCTATGAAATATCAATGGCAAATTATTTCAACATTTCTTCTGCCGTATCTTTTAAGTTTACACCTAATCAATAGGTAAAAGAAATATTTTTAAAAATATTTATGCAGAATCTCTTCAATCTAACATTTAAGTAACACCTTAAAAGATGAGTTGTTATTAGAAAAAGGTGAGAATAAAATCTTTGATTTGCATTTCGGCTTGGGGCATATAATATTAAAATTGAGTATTTACCGCAAAGCGTAAAATACAGATAAGCAAATAGAGCCAAACTAAAAAAAGAAAACGAAATATCATTATGAATTGAATAAACAAAAGAAACACTCATCATCTATCGAAACGAGACGAGACGCGGCGACACAATCAAATGAGGCTGATAAAAATGCAATAAAGGTTCGTTTTGTGTTCGTTTTATTTGGCAAGTAAACAACTTCAATTAGGGATGGTGTGAGAAGGGGGGGGAAGTGGGGTATATATAGGGTAATATAAAAGCAAAGTCACTCAAGCAATGCAGTGTGCAGGCAATAATAAAAGCAAAAACAAAAGCGAACAACCATAACAGACCAGACTACAACAATTATATGCAAATAAAGAAGGCGTTGACCTGACCCTAGAGCGGTGCGAGAGAGTGGGGGGGTTGGGGTTGGGGGTTACGGCTGCCCCCAGGCCCACGCAAAAGTCTTTCGTCTCGCATTATTTGTATTTGTATTTTTTTTTTAAAGTCACTTGGAATGCCTGCTCTCTTGAAGTGAGCCCAACCCACCTGGTTGTTGTTAATTATGCATGTCTGGGAATCTATTATACACACACACACACACACATACTTATAAATATATATAGTATATCTATAAAGCCAATCTGTGCAGCATATTTATGTTAATGCCAGACGTGGGCAACAAGAAAAATGCTTCAATGATTTTCCATTTTTTTTTTCAAGTGGGTTGCCCTAAGACGGAAATGCAGGCAGCATTTGATGGCTGTCGCGATCGTTGTTGTTGGGGAGGGGGGGGGGAACCCCTTACTGGGGATAGACCCTGCTTTGTATGCCCAAAATTGGTTTATCAATCAATTAATGGAAAATAAAAAAAAATTAGAAGTGGAAAACATTTACGTTGTCAGCTGTTTTTAACCAAAAAAAAGGGGGGCGTTCATAGCGGCAGCAGCAGCAGCTGCTGTTGTCATTGTTGTTGTTGTTGCCTCTGCTGCTGCTGCTAATATAACGGTTAAGTGTATGGAAGAGAGCTGCAGAAGAAGCACCGTACGTTGGAATCAGCACCAAACAGAACAAATCCAATGTGGAATGCATAATTAAACATGATTGCATTTGCAACGGTGCGCGGCAGCGGCGGCGGCGGCGCGTTTTGTTGCAACAATTGCTGTCGCAGCTGCTGCAACAGTAACAGCAACAGCAACAACAACAACAACAGTTGCCCGTCGCTTTGAGGCCAATAAACCCCAACTAGAACGTGGGTGTTAAATTGAACACTAAACCCAATTTCACCTATACCTATCGCGTTTTACAAGGCAAGAATCGTTTCGTGTTGTTGCAGTTGCAGTTGTTGTTGCCGCTGGCTGCACGCGACATGGCGCTGCATGTGCCACACACACACACAGACGCAGAAACAAATGCAAAGCCAAATTGCATAAGCAATGCAAACACAAATATAATATGCAGACAAGTTGGCTAGAAAAAAGCTAAGAAGAAAACCTCACGAATTTGCAATGCTCTCTTTGTGGTGTCGTTTATGGTTTGGTTGAAAAATATTTGAGGTTTTAAGAAATATACAAAAAATTTTATTCATAATATTTATATAAATAATATACAGAATTTTTTATTCATAATACTTATATAAATAATATATAGTATTTTTAATTTATAATATTGATATAAATAATATTCCGAATTCTTTATCAATAATATTTATACACAGAATTTTGTAATTTATAATATTTATATAAATATAATACAGAAATTTTTATTTTTTCGAAATTTATTTATATAAAAAATATGCAGCATTTTTTTAAGCATAATATTTAAATAACTAATATGTAGAATTTTGTGTTCTTAATATTTATACATAAAAATATAATATTAAATATTTTGCTTATAATATTTCCAGAAATATTAATTGCAATTTTCTTTCGATTTTTTTTTTCTATATTTCATTTGTTAAAAAAAAACCTTAAATAAATTTTTTTTTAATATTTTGAAATTTTTACCTAAACTTCTTTAAAGTAAGATAATTTACCATCAAGTATTTTTTGCTTAAATTAATATTATTATATTTCTTTTCAATAATAAAAATATTTTTTTAGAATATTTAAAATATTTTTAAATTAATTCCAATCATTATTTTTAAAAAAATTTCTAAACTCCCTTCAAGAAGTACCCCATAAAGTGCATCAAAAGTTGAGCTCCACGAACAGTTTATGCCTTTATTTATTGTTGTTTTTTTCGCTGCTCTTAATGTTTATGAGTTTTATTAGCATTGTTGTTGTTGCTGTTGTCTTTCTGCGCTGCTTTCTTCTCGATGCCAAAAAAACGAAAAAGGCGGCAATTTTTCGTCAATAAACAAAGAGGACAAAGAGACGTGCAAATGCCAATGCATGCAACAACGACACAACCGCAACAGCAGCGGGGCAAATTCATTGAGCATGCAACGCTGCATTTGCAACGCTGCACGTTGCAGCGTGCGTGGGCGTGGCACATAAAAAGTTCAACGAAACCAGTGCAAAATGTGCGAATATTTAACAAGTTTTCCATTTCTTGCAGGGGGCAAAGTTGGAAGGGGAAGAGGAGGGAGGGGCACAGAAAAAAGGGGGCGTAGCTGCAGTTGTTGTTGTTGCCTATTTTGCATACCGCACTTGCAGCTTGTCACGAAGTGAGCAACAACAACAACCACGCGACAAGTGCCGCTTTTCTAATTACTGACCCCCCTCACACTTCACCTCAGCTGCTGCCATGGCGTTCGTTCTGTCCAAACGGAAATCCAAAACTTTTCTTTAGGTGCGAGCGAGCGCGTAATAATAAATGAAATTTGCATCTATTTAAAAGGTTTTTTTTTTCGTTCATTTTTCAAAATTTTAGTTTTGGTTTTGGTTTTTTTTCCCCTCTTTTATCTTATAGTTTTACTTGTATTATTTTTTTGTTTTCTGTTGTTGTTGGTGTTTCGGTGTCAATGACTTTGTTTTTGGTCTCTTGCAAAGAGTTTCTTTTTGGGCGGTCGACATCGGCGGCGGCGGCGGCGGCTCCGCTCTCTTTTTTCATTTCTTGCTGACTAATGCTGCGCTTGGCAGTCGACGTTGACGCCGACAGCGACGTCGACGTTGTTACTGACCGCGAGACGTGCATTTAAATTGTTAATGTTTGTGTTTGACTGCGGCATACCCTGCATAGAGTTGGGTTTGGTGAGGTAGCAGCACTTCAGCAAGTCTCAGATGAATATAAAATTTAGAAAAAAAATTTAAAAAAATTGTTTAATGTTTTTAAAAAATTCTAAAAATTGTTTTTGGCAATTTTCAATGTTTAAACTATTTGCAAATTAGATTTTGCCTGGGTTACAAATGATAAACCCCTGCATAATGAGCCTGACTATCTAAGATATATCTCTGATTTTTTTTTTTTAGCTTTCTCGCATTGTAATGTCTTATCTAGCTATGTGCCAAATTTCACCATAATCGCTTGAGAAACAATCTAGTTACAAAGTGAGAGAAACCCTACGGCTTTATATGGCACGCGGCGCGGTGCGGCGCGGTGCGGCGCGTCTCTCTTGTTTATTTGTTTATTTATTTTTTCTTATGATTTCTCCTTTAACCCGGACTTCATTTGCATTTTTTTTTATTATTTTGCTGCTGTTGTTGTTGTCTTGGCTTTTGTTATTGTTGTTATAAATGATATTTTTAGCTATTTTGTTGTTGTTGTTATTATTTCTGCGGTTTTTAAGGATGTTGTCGCTTTGCATTTGTAGGTCAAACATGTCGCACAGAATTTACCTAACGAGGAAGACAACTCGCCCAGCCCTTCCCTCTCCCCCCTTTTGTTCTCTTACGCTTGCGGTAAATTTCCGTTTCTGACAGGTTCTCATTTCTTCGATTTGTTTTATATTTTTTTTTTTTTTTTTTTTCTAAAGATATTTTTACATTTTTTGTTTGTGTTTTTTCTTATGGACAGCAACAACTGTGCGGATTTATATTTGCCTGAGTGCTTCTTCCTTTTTGTCTCTCTCTGTTTTTTATGTCTTTCATTTTGTTTACGCTGTCAAAAAAATACGCAACGCTGCCTCAACTTGTCTATTTATGATTTGTTCTTATGCCATGTGCATTCTTTCACAGACGTCACGCCCACGCCCATGCACGCCTCCTGCTAGCGATTGCGTGAAATTCGCATCTCCTTGTTGTTGTTGTTGCTGGTGTTTTTTTTATTTGTATTCAGCTTGCGGCATATATATTTTTTTGTGGATTTTTTTTTTTTTTTTTTTTTTTGGCATTGCCCTTGGAATGTTTGACATGATTTCTGGTATTGCGCTCGTAAATTTAACAAAAGAATAAAAATGCGAAAGTTGTCTTGCTCTAGAGTAAAGCAACTTGTCGGCTTCTGGGAACCTCCCCTCTCCCCTCCTCCTCCTTCCCGCTGACTGACACCCCTTGCCATTGGCAGAGCAAGCAAGAGAGATCAATAAACTTTTGGCAAACAACAAGAAAATGGAATCGCAAAAGAAAACAAAGTCAAGTAAAGTAAAGCAAAGAAAAGAAAAAGATTACAGCTCAAACTGGAGAAACGAGAGGGAGTAGAGTGACAAAGAGGGGGGGGGTCTCTCTGGCGCAGACTTTGCTGCGATTGTCATGGAAGTCATCGGTCTGGTCATGACAAACATATCACACAGCGCGGTTCTCTCCCTCTTTCCCTCTTTTTCATTTTATTTTATATAATCACAGACAACTCACACACAGATACACACACACACACACGCGCACACACACTCATTCAGCCAGCTGTTGTGATTGTTGTGTGTCGGTTTGTATTTTTTTTTTTTTTTTTTTTTTTTTGGCACAGAAAAATCTGCGTCATCATCATTAAAGTTGCCGGCTTTGGCTACGTCTGAGCTGCTCTACCCTTGCCCCCTGCCCCACTCTTGCCCCTTCCGCGGTCTGTCTGAAGCTCAGCTTGGAAACCTTTCATTTGTCAATTTGCATTTGTTGTTGTTGTTGTTGTTGTTGCTGTTGTTACCGGAGATACGCAGCAGCAGAAATAATGAGTTCGTTCATGCGGTTTGCAACGTGCCCCAAGAGGGAGAAGAGAGAATGATATTATCTATCTTTTTTTCCACTCTGTGTCTGATATGTGTGTAAGGTTTAAATATAAGCATGTGCCCTGTAGGCTATAGAAGGAGAGAAAGGAAAAGAGAGAGAGAGGAAGAGAAAGAGGAATAGAGAGAGAAAGAGTTTATAGCTAGCTGTCTCATTTAGCTATAGATTTCTTTAATTATAATTTTGTTGATCTTTCTGTTTCCAATTTACATAACTAACTCAGATAGTAATCTATGCAATAAAGATACTTATGCTGCGCTTTAATTCTTTACGGGGTGTGCAGTGTCTATAAAGAATATTTTTGAGCTGGAAAAATTTAGAAAAAAAATTTGAAAAAATTGTTAAAAAATATGTAGAAATTATATAATTATTATATAAATTATTCTAAAATTTTCTTATAGTCGTATGGCATAAAAATGTAAGAAATATCAACTTGATAGAGTCAAAGCTTAGTCTGACGCACGCTTGACCTCTTTTCCAATTCATTATATACTATATCATTTATATATTATATAATGTATAGAGCATCACGTTGTCGTACTGAAAGTATCGACGCTCTAAAACCTAAGTCGCCTGACTAGGCTTTTCTTATTTTTTGCTCAACCATAATAAACAAGCGAATATAATTTATATTTATCTGTGTTTCTGCTGCGTCTTCGTCTGCTCTCGCGCTATACTTTTTGTGTTTAGCTGCTTCTTTGTTTTTTTTTTTTTTTTTTTTTTTTTTTTTTTTTTCGCTTTTTTTTCTATATTTTTCTTTTTTTTTGCTAAGCTTCTTGCTTGAATTTTGCCATTTCTTGGCAACGTTTTTAACATTTTGAACTTTTGCACTTTGCAAATAGACAAAAGGTGTTGCCCCGTTTCGTTGCTTGTTGTTGGGGTGGGGCTACGTTACAAGCGCAGCTTGTGGGAGCAGGGAGAAGGGAAGAGAGGCAGGCGGGTCTATCTCATTTGTTTGTGAATGCCTTTTCATATGCAAATGTCAACACAAACACACACACACACAGCTCATTAAACATTTATGCAAAATGTCAAAAACGATTTATTAATGTCTTCTTTTTTTTCTTTCTTGTGCTCTTCTCCTTGCAGGTGCGTATGCTAAAGCAGAAGGTCCCCCCCATCGCAATTAACGACAAAGGTCTCTGCTATGCCTGCCTCAAGTCCTGGATTATTGAGGCAGTCATATGATATACCAAATACCCCAACTAAATACCTTGATACTAATGTAAATGTGTAAGTCAGTATGTTACTAGGTTTACTGCGTTCCCCCCTCTTTCCACTTAGTACCTCCCCGCCCCCCGCCTCCCCTTCGCCCTTTCTACCCCACCCGTACAGTGCGTAGAATTAGTCAACGTAGACGCGCTAATCAAGTTGACCTTTGTGACAAGTTTTTTTTTATTTTCCACCACAACAAACAAACAAATAAAGTCCAAATTGTACAAATAACAGACTAGGAATACTATGTACATATATAGTGCGCGAATGAGATGAATAAGCAGCGACATAATATCAAGAGAGATAAAGTTCGCTAAATGGAATATAAAACGAAATGATCTGCGATTAGAATAACGAACGCGGAAAGATATCATTGTACGACCTTTGCATACTCTATAGAGAGAAAATCTAGAGAGCTGATAACACCTTAAAGAACTTTGGAATAGTTACTATAGATCTAAAGCCAACTTAGATTTTAATATAATTTCCTCATCTATGCAGAGAAAAAATGTTAAAAAAAAGCTTGATAAATTCTATTTTTCTTTTTTAAGATTTCTGAATATTTTTTGAACCCCTTAATAAATTATGCCTGATTATGCCTAAGATCTTTTTTTAGCCCTGCACAAAAATAAACTTTTCTAGCCTTAGTCTTTTTCTCTCTGGGCACAATCTGCAAGTCACAAAAGTGACAAATTTCTTTGCGTCCATTTGTTTTAGTTGATGATTTTGACAGAAATATTTGAAAACAATTTCAAAGGTAGACCAGGTCTATGGCATACCAAGGTAAAGAGATGATATTACGGGGGGTATCGAAAACGAAAAAAAAAACAGGTTAAACTGTGTTACGAGGCGGAAATTTAGTATCCAAACTGTGTAGACACATAAAGTTAAGTTTCAGATAAAGTTTTGAAGTATGCCGCAAGCGAAACCAGTTTCAATTAATTGATTTAAATTTAAATTGGTTTAGTTTTTGGCTTGAAAAAAAAAGCTGAAATTTAAGTAAGATATTAAAAGCGATCGAAGCGTATAAAAATTGAAGTAAGCTGAGGCAGAGAAGGAAACACCCTTGATAGAGGGTACAATAAACACAATGACTAGCGAGGAAATACAACAACAACAACAACAACAATTGAACTATTAATGCACTTAAGCGCTATCACAAATGTGCACTTTGCGGTGTGCAACGCGTCGTATGCGCAATATTGCCGCACACAGATTTAACTGGCGCTCGCCCGCTCTCTTTCCCCTCTCGCTGTCTCTGTCTCTTTCACACACTTGTCTTCAATTGCCTTCAATTGAGCTCAATTCGTTGACTTTTATTGCACTTGCTGCGATCAGCTGCTGCTGCTGCCACAGTGCGCGCCAAAAATATATGACCAGTTAAAAACGTGAATCGATCGAAACGCTTTGTGAGTGACCCACTTCGATTTTTGTCGATTCGACGCCAGCTGTCAATCTTGGCTTGGGATTCTTGAAACTGGTTATAATGAGGAAATCAAATACACACACACACACACACGCACACGCACACAAACACTCGCACACTTGGCCGAAAAAAGTCAACAACGCGCCCGTGTCATAAAAGTGTGCAAACAGTTGTCGAGGTTGGTGCTTTTTTTTTTTTTGTCGCATCTATTTGTATCTGTATCTGCAGCTCTATATGTATCTGTAGCTGTACACGTATCTCTATCTGTATCTGCTGCTGCTGCTGTCAATGTATCTCTGCATCTGCGCGCGCTCATCCCTCGCTTTGTTTGCTCTGAATTAGCATAATTCAATAAATTAGCCAATGAGTTAGTTTGACTTGTGTTTTCGGTTTTCTGTTTTCAAGGCGTCTTTTTTTTTATTTTTTTTTTGTTGGTTTTCTTTTGGTTTTTCGGTTTTTTAGCCTGTGGTTTTTTTTTCTTTGTCTCATAAAATGCCGTTTGTCGTCGTTTGGGTCAATAGACTTGCGGCTGAGCGTGTTGCTGCTGCTGCTGCTGCTGCCGCTGCTGCTATTGTTATAGTTTCTAACGGTTTATTTATTCAAAGAAAGCGCGCTCAAACCCTTCCATGACCCTTGCACCACTTCCAAAACCGCTCCCGCCCCACTGTACCACACGCCGCTGCGCTGCACGTTCGTTCTCACTCACTCACTCACTCACGCGCCTCTTCTTGTGTGTATCTTCTTGCAGGTGCGCATTGCTTGAAAAGTAACAAACAAAAGTAAAAAAAATATATATAGAAAAATTGCAAAAACAATTGCCAAAATGGAGCAACAATTGCAGCCGTGCAGCCAGCGACAGCAGCAGCAACAGCAACATACGAATTGCAGACTGGCAGCAGCAGCAACATCAGCAATGGATGCAGCAGCAACATCGCTTGCCACTGCAACACATTAGACATGGCCGTGCATTAAGTTACTCTACTATTGCTACTCGCGCTATTGCTATCTCGCTCTCACCCTATTGCGCTGAAATGAGAAAGCCGAAGAAAAAAACGTTTTATATAGTTTAAAAGAAAAAATTCAAAAATCAGCAGAAAATGTGGCAAAATAAAAGCTTGCAGCATCAAAGATAAAACGCGAAAAAAAGTTATAAAAAAACGAAAAAAAAAAACAAAGTAATAAACTAAAGTGCGCGAAGCAGCAACAACAAAGAAAAGAAAGAAAGAGAGAGAAGAGAGGCAGACAGCAAAAAAGTAAAACGACACAAAACTGCGGCAGAATTGAAAGTTGAATTGAATTTTTGTGATGTAAGTTGAGAATTGTTTGTTAATAATACTAATAATTATTATAATAATTATATATTATTAAAGAAGCTGGAAAAAGAGTGCAAAAAGCAAGAGAGGCAAGAGGAGAAACCCAAAAAAAAGGAGGATATAATTTATTTTTATATAAAATTTGTAATCAAAATATTACGCCATTTTTTTTCGCCTAGAGAACTACACGTTGCCCTTAGCAGCTGTGTGGGGGACTGTACTTTGTGCCGCATTAATCATACGCACCATTGGTCAGCATATTTTTTTTTTTTTTGTTTGCTGCCTCCGCATCACACCTGAGCAATCTACGTGGCTCAGTGCAGCTTTCCCGCGGGCATTCGTCAAGCCAATCAGTACAGTAGCCTCTCCTCGCGCCCTCCCTACCTACTCCGCTTTCATCTCTGCTCATGCTCCTTGCCACGTCAGCTTATGCTGTGCGGCTGCCTGTGGCCTCTAAGCCAATTTGCCTGGCGTTCCCCCCTCGCTCTCTCTTCTGCTCTGGCTCTCTTCATCCTTTTTTGCCAATTGGCAACTAACGAAGCCGCCTTGTGTATCCCCTAAAGCGACAGCCACGCCCAGCTTATTAGCGTGGGCGTTAGCTGGTCCCCTCCTCCCCGAGGGATGCTCAATCGATGAGCCAATCGACTGTGGCAGGAGGGAGAGGGGGGAAGGGGTACTGGTTGTGCATTTGCATTATGAAATTCGCTTGCTCGCTCTGTCACTTGTCACGTTGACATTTTGGCTCCTCCAGCCCCAGCTCCAGCGCCAGCGCCAGCAACTCCTTCAGTTGATAATCAAGCAGAGGCGCTCCGCCCTCCTTTCGCTCCTTCTTTGCATTCATTGTTCGTTTAGAATTTCACAATGCGCTGCGCGCAGTCTTTCGTTGCACATGGTTTTCCATGATTAATATCGTCGCATTAATTAGACGCCAGTCTGAGTCTCTCTTACTCCCCCCCCTCGTTGCTCCTCCTGCCGCCACATCTGTTGCTCATTTGCTCATTAGTCTCTGGTGCGAAAGTTGACGCAAAAGTTTTGTCAGCTGCAGCTGCAGTCGTCAAAATGAAATGACACCACGCAAAGAAGAAGAAGATTGGGGCAAAATGAGCTGATGAATTGTCAAGGCATAGCATAAATTAAGTAAAGTAAATTAAGTAGCTACCCTAATGAGCGGGTGTGCGTAATTAAGGCGAGACTCACAGACTCAAAAAGGGATAAAGTTTCTGTAGTAGGATTATACGTTGAGAAGAGAGCAAAATTAATGGCTGTAAAGTTGGCAATTAATGAGCAGAAAGCGCCTCAAATAGAGCAGAGGAGTCTATGAAGATAAATCAAAGGAAATGTTCTAAAAAAGTTATATCGTTGCTATATAGTAAGTTAATATCGTTGCTATATAGTAAGGTCTGCTTTATCAAAGTATTTGTTGGCTTAAAAAGGCTCCACTAACTTTGTGCAAACGTTTGTAGCAGACAAAAGTATATATAGCATATATATTCTTGCCCAGGACACGCTATACAATTAGATTTAGCCATTTCTGTTTGTATGAACGCACAGTTCTCAGCTATTATACAAGCTAGAGAAACCAAATTTGGCTTACATATTTCTGTAGTTTGTCTGCCTTACAAGTTTGTTTCAAATTTTAGATGCCACGCCCACCGCCTTCGAAAATCACTAAATATATTTTTGAATTTGATTTGCAACGAAAGTAATAAAGTTATAACTCGCTTTGACATACACGCAGATATATACGAGTACTATATGCAGCTATTTGTTGTTGAAAAGTTAGGCGTAGGGTATCTTACGGTCGGGCAGTCGCAACTGTCTACGTTTTTCACAAGCTTTGCTTATAATAATCACGCTTACTCGACGTTTGCTTTGCCATACAATCGAAACATAAATAAATATCATCATAATAATAATAGATTCGCTGAGTTCAGTTCAGTGTCATAATGTTTATAAACACGGATCTAGTTGCCAAACAATGAGCTACAGTAGCACCTGGCTGTGGCGTCGGCGTCGCGTTTCTATTAACAATTATTATTATTTTGATATGCAAACAGAAAAAATGCTTTGCCGTAATTCGATTGCGTTCGAATTGCCTTGAAAGGCAAACCTGAGCTGGGCTTTATATTAAGACGGTGTGTGTGTGTGTGTGTGTGTGTGGGAGTCAGTGCAGCTTAAAGCAAAACAAATACAAAAGCTAAGCTGTTTGTTCAAAAAATTCTCGAAAACAAGAAAACAGAAACTCGAAACAGACCATGTGAGGCGAGATTGAGTTGGAGTTGTGGAAACTGAAGCTGATTGGAGACTGAAATCTAAGCTGAGTGTATATTGGAGTCTGAGACTGATATGAAGCATGTGATTGAGATCAAGTAGACACTGGGATTCAGTTAAAGCTAAGACAAGCATCAAGTTGAATAATGTCTGTGCTGAGTGATATTAAGTTGGCCAATAATAAGAAGAGGGAAACTAAAGCTGTAACTAGACTAAAGCTGAGAGAGAGAGAGAGAGAGAAGTGGAGACTGAGATTGAGATCAAGTAGCTGCGACTGGGATAAAGTTTAGAGAATGAATGATGTAGACTGAGATGTAGACTGAGATGCAGATAATATAGGTGGAAACTGATGCAGAGATTCAGTTGGAAGTAGAAACCTTAGCTGAGATAGATTTGAAGATTCCTCTGAAAACTAAAACTGAGGCTGAGTCGCAGCTATGACTGACATGAAGACTGAGATAGAGATCGAGTTGGAGTTGCAGTTGAAGTTGGAGAAGATGTAGAGCAACATGAATAGAAAAAAGTTGAAGTTGCTTTTTTGGTTGTGTGTGTGTCGTCATGTCGAGTGCAACTTGTGTATGTTGACTCGATGTCTTGGTGGCAGCAGGTGCCGCTCCTGCGATGCGAGCGGACTTTACGCAATGCGCGCGTATGCAAATTGCAGGCAGTCGCAGTCTTCCCCCCCCCCCTTGACTTGCCTATTGACTCTTTGCATATGAGGAAACTGGGCAAGTGAAACAAACTACTGCATAAATGAATGAATGAATGAATGCATGCGTTGAGCTAAGTTGAGTTGAGTTGAGTTGAGTGAGTCTATGCGGACAGACTGCAAATGAATGTGAATAATTGACAAGCCAAAAAGTGCACAAATATTTTGTCGCACTAGGCGGGCGCCAACAGCAACAACAACGGCAACAGCAGCTGCCAGAAATCAACATTATGTGTGTTGGCTGCAGACTAAGGCGACGAAGGCGACGCGGGGGCGTTGACTGCGTCTGGAGGTGAAAAACCACCGCCACCGCCACCGTCGTGTGTGCCATTAGCCTGTGTGGGTTGCTGCGGTGGGTCTCACTACTTACTCGCTCTCTCTCTCAAAGCAGGCAGGCTGGGAATAAGAGGGTGGCGGGGGGAGGCTCGCTAAAAACTGGCAAGCAGGAGAGTTATGTAATTCTGCTTGCTGTGAACCTAATTAAAATGCCCAACAACAACGGCAACAAACGAGCACAGGCAGAGCGTGTTGCATTAACAATTTAGCAACAACAAAATGTGGCAGCATTTGAAAATTGCATTAACCTGAAAATGTCAGGAGTGTGTGTGTGTGTGTGCGCGTGTGCACACTGTGAGAAACAGGTGGAAAAAATTGTCAAACATTATAAAATTTTCAAAATTTAGGTTTAATCCTAATTTAATTTTAAAATTCGATTTTAAAAAATCTTAGTTTGCATTATATTATTTTAAAACGATAAAGAAGGATGTCAAAGTTAAAACAAACAAACAAACAAATATTTGCATTTTTTTTATTAAGTTTTTGGCTTTCAAATTATGACAAAATCGAGCAAAGAAAAGCACATGGGCCACACCCTTGAGGACACTACATTGTAATCCAACGATTTTCACGCAGACACACCTTAACGAAAAATTACAATAGACTGAAGATTATGTGAAAATTCTTCGAAATTTTAAGTAAGGTTGCCCCTTATAATTTTTCAGAATTTTTCGAACTGGTTTTTAAAATAGTTTTTTTTTTTTTTTTTACCAATCAATTACAGTGGTTTAAGTTAGCACCAAAAATTAGTTAAAATGTTGAAATGTTAATATAAATTTTTTTTTTTTTTCAAAATGGAAAACTTGGATTTTCCAAAAATAATATGCAAAAATCAGTGCAGCTTTAGAGTATTCTCATGCTTGACATATCCATTCAGCTAAGTTAGCTCCTCATAAATTTCTCTTTGCTTTTTATTTCGTGCAGTGCATTTTGCAAATTGGAAAATTGAAAATTGAAAATTGATTTGCCTAAATGCGACTGCAAATGCAAATAGATTGAAAATGCTGTCGTCTCCTCTGCTGCCGTCTCCCTGCGTCGTTGGTCGTCGCGCGCAAAATGTCAATTGAAATGATGCGCGGCTAATGGACATGTGAACGGGCAGCTGCTTGTGCCAGTTGATATTTTCATATTATCGTGCAGTTCGATATATATTAATGGGGCATATATGTAGCTACCTGCTTGGACTATATACTACAGGGTTATTTATAGTTTGCAATGACATGTAAAGGGCTCATGCGGCGTATGCGTTATCTGTGCCATGTACGTTGCGCATACGCCGCGTGGGCGGCAATTAACCTAAACACACACACACACCGACACACATACACAAAATTGTGGCACATTCAATTAAGAACAACAAATGAAATGCATGTTCGATATGTGCCACGCCCAGTAAAGCAGGGGGCGGGAGAGTTAACATGCTGCTGGTTACAATTTTCATGTTGGGCCTTGCGGCTGTTGTTGCTGCCGCCGATGCCGTTGCTGCTGCTTGCCTTGTTTCGCCCTTTTGGCGCTGTTGTAAAAATGCATTTTAAACTTTTATGACTGCTGCGGGGCATTGAGTAATGGCCATAAATACACGACAGAAAAAAAGTAAAAAAAAAAAAAAAAAAAAAATTCTACAACTTATTTTGATGGCTCTTTATACCCTTCAAACATTGAAAATGAGTTAGAAAAGGATATACTAGCAGGCAAAAGCATATATAGAATATATATGCTTGCTCAGGGCACCCTATTCAAGTAGATTGAGTCATTTCTGTTTGTATGAACGCACAGATCTCAGCTATTATACAAGCTAGATAGACCAAATTTGGCATGCAGATTTCTGTAGTTTGTCTGCCTTACAAGTTTGTTTCAAATTTTCGATGCCACGCCCACCGCCTTCAAAAATCAATAATTATATTTTTGAATTTGATTTGCAACGAAAGTAATAAAGTTATAACTAATATACGAGTACTATATGCAACTATTTGTTGTTGAAAAGTTAGGCGTAGGGTATCTTACGGTCGGGCAGTCGCAACTGTAGCTTGCGTTGCTTGTTTTTCTTTTCATTCTTTTTTTTTGGCAGCTGTGGCAATTTTTGACATGCGAATGGCACACGAGGAGATGGTCAATGAGTTCACCACAGTTCCACAGTTTTGTGGCTGCCCTCAGTCCCTTTGTGCACATGTAGAGAGAGAGAGAGAGAGGGAGAGGGAGAGGGGCAGCTCCACCATGAGTGTAGCCTGTGTTTGCAATCTTGAGGTTTCTGCGTGCTGCGTATGAGCAATAAACGTGAATGGGTTGCCCCATAGAAATTGGCAATGCTTCGTTTTGAATGCATTCAACGGGCTGTGTCGGGCTATTCGTAATCGCACTGCCAGATTTATTCATCACATGCTGTGAATAACATTTTGACAAGGAGCTGTGGGTCTCGCTCTTGCCAGAGCTTACAACTTAAAAACAAAGCGAAGAACTTTTGCTTTGAAAACATATTTCAATTAGTCAGAGAAAACGGGGAGGGGTAGTTGAAAAAGAAAAGCTATAAAAGGCAAGAAAATCTTTAGAATCTATAAAGAGATTCTTTTATAAAGAAATTCTCTCTCTGTGTTTCTTAGTTTGGCTTGAGAGCTACTTACAACTCTCCTGATAGCTTGTCATACACATACATAAATTATTATGATTATTATTGATGCTTTCAATTCCCAGCGAAGAGTGAGAGAGACAGACAGAGAGAGAGAGAGAGAGCACATAATGTGCTGCAGAGCGAGAGGGAGCACAATCGAATCAATGTGTTTCCCATTCAATTCAATATTCTCGCATGCAATCAGAGCTTGTCTGTCTATGGTGCAGCACATATGTACACACATACATTGGTATATATCTTCTCGTTTCGTATCTTGTATATTGTATCTGTATCTTGTAGCTGCGCGCTCATATCTTATGGCTTTGTTTATCTATATCGGCCCATAAAGTGCATGCATATATCATGTTAATAGTGCACGTTCTCTCTCTCTCTCTCTCTCTCTCTCTCTCTCTTTCTCTCTGAGGACACACATAAAAGTCTCCTGTTTGGGGTTAAGGAGGAGGGAGGTGGGGGGGGGCGTGGCAGCCACTGCATTGAAATAAATGGCAAAACGCATTAAAACTTGTGGCATAATCAATCTTCATGTGGAATGCTTCATTGCGTTGCAGTTGCCACAGGAGAAAAGAGAAAAGAGAGAGGAAGAAAGAGATGGGGCAATCTTGCAATTCGAAATATTGCTCATTAGATGTGAGAAAAAGGGAGAGAGAGGAGAGACAGAGAGCGAAGAGGGAACTGAGTTGTCGTCATGCAATTAAATGACACACACGTTGATATATGAATACATATGTGTGTGTGTGCGAGTGTGTGGGTGTATGTGATTATATAACAAGTAGCTGCCGCAACGCGTGTATGTGAATTTCCCTGGAAAATATCGAACGGAAAATCAATTCTAATTAAATTGTCAACATTTTGCGCTGTGCCAAAGCTGATTATGCACCTGTGTGTGTGCGCGCGCGTGCGTGTGTGTGTGTGTGTAGCTGTAATTGCATTGCCCGCCTGCCTGTCAGTCTGTGCTCGTTTAATCCCCTCTCCTCCCTCTCCCTCCCCCCTCTGCTTGTATTTCACTTGATTTACGCCAATGTAATAAACCGCAGAGTACGCGCAGAGTTGCCAACAACACGCAAAATGGCCAAATTGAATTCACATTTTAAATGCACGACGTGGCCAAATGAGATTTGAGCATTTTCTAATGCCTGAAATTGGGTGCCCCCTTGGGTTAAGGGGGGGGTATTAAAGCCAGGATTATTATTTAAATTTATGTATTTATTTCATTTCCACTTGACATTTGCATTTGGAGACCGAGCGGATTGTGCGGAGCGCTAAGTGCTTTTCTTAGTATTGATAAAGAAGGGCTAATTAGTTTGACTAAGGGATATATATTTTTGCGTCCTGTGCACAGCCAATTATATTCCTTTATTTTCGCTGTCTGTTGCGAGTTGACAACTTTAATTTAGCCAGAGACGACGCCCAAAATGTTGTGCCTAATTGAGGCTGCAATTGACGGCAGAGCAGGGTAGTCGAGTTGTTTTAATATTAATGCAGCAAATGCTAGGGGTAATTCTGTGAGCAATAGGGGCATAATTCTTTTATATATAATTTTATAATTTTTAATTATTTACAAAAAAAAAAACTGTCATAAAAGAAAAACCCTAACAATTTTTGCAATCTCGCAATAAAAAAACAACAGCATAATAATTTTTTTCAAATTAAATTATTTACTTTGTTTGGCTTTATAAAAATCAGTTCAAAATCAAAAACAAAAAATTGCATAATAAAAATTTCTAGTAATCAAAAAATGAAGCTTCTTTAAAGCAAATATAGTAAAAGAATATTCTTTACAATTTTTGCAATCAATTTTATATCAATCATATCACTTACATTCCTCTTAGAACTCACAGCATAAAAAACAAAAGCAAAAATATATATATATTTTTTTTGCTGTTTGACTTTATTAAAGAATTTTAAAATAAAAAAAAATATTTGCTATAAATTTTGAATAAATGAAAAAATTCAACTTTTTAAAGCAAACTTAAAGGAATATGCTCAACAATTTTTTCAATCAATTTTATATCAAACATATCGTTTACATGCCTGCCGAAAATTCGCAGTAAAAAACACAATAGCATAAAGTATTTTTTTACAATATTTAACTCTATGAAAATCATTTAAAAAAAAACCCCTTACAATATTATCCATTTCAGTCAGAAAAAGTTTGTTGCATTTTGTGCAGAAAAGGACATCAATTTCAATTTGCTATGTTCATATTCCGTTATGCACTTCAAAAATATATTGTAACAGACATTGCCCACCTTCGTTACACATGCATTAAATACCAAAATTTAATTGCTTTCAATTAAATTCGAAATTTGAAATTTGAAATTCGTGTTGCCGCCGCCGCCCACACACACAGTTTGCTTTTTTTCACTCCCCTTTTGGATTAAATATTTACGCGAGATACATGTGTGCTGCGAGTACATACAGTGTATGTGGTATTTTACTGTACATTCGATATTACTGTAGCACATAAAAACTATACACACTTGCTGGGAGTGGCCTGCACTAGCTGTGTGTGTGCGTGTGTGTGTGTGTGTGTGTGTTAAAACTTGACCGCCTGCGCTCAAAAGTAGGCAATGAAAATTGTGAATTGTTCCGTTGCTAGCCATCTGTGAGCTGCAGCTGTAACTATAGTATGTATATTAAAGCCACTCCCCAGGCTATAGCGACTAAAATTTGTTGTTGTTGTTGTTGCTTCATTAGATTTTTGCAAATGCAAAACATGCAAAAACATTTGCTCTGGCGCTCCTGGCGCTCTACGTGGAGTTCATTTTGCCGGCTTATGCGAATGTGGCAGGGTGAGGGGGAGGCGGCGAGGCTGCTGCATCGTCTCTCGAACTGCTTTCATTTTCCATTTCCACGACCTCGTTTTAGCCGCTGCCGTTGCTATCGTTGCTGCTGCCATTTTCTGTGGGCGTTGCATCAGGGGCTTAGCTTTTGCTATTGTCATTGCTCTGTGCCTGCGGCTCGTGTTGTTGTTGTTGTTGTCTGCCTGCCTGCCTGCACAAAATTTTGTGAGTAATTCTCTCTTGTCTATTTTCATTGTGGCATCGAGCTTTGTTATTCTTGTTGTTGTTGCTGTCTTTAGCTGCCCTGCGGCTGTGGGTGGCAGGCACAACACACACACACACACACACACACACACAGACCATAAGGCCTATATACATTATGTATCTAGCGTAATACATAACAGCAAAAAATATACGAAGCGCGCATGCGCCTTGACGCTGCCAACGACGACGACGACGACGACGACGACGACATCCGCAGCGCGCGTCACAACAACAGAAAATTGTTTCCTGTTCCAAAACGGGAAACGCGCTCCTCCACGTCCGCACGTCCTTACGCCCAGGCAAGCAATTCATTCAATAGCCGGGCCCAGGATCAGGCAGCAGCTCGCTACGCCCATGGCTCACACGCACACGCACAGGCATAGACACAGCCTAGGCCTGCGCTACTGCCGCTGCCGCTGCTGCTGCTGCTGCTTCCGGTTGCGTCACTTGGCTGGCAGCGCTGCGCCATTTTTGTTGTTGTTGTTGTTGCTGTATATTTATTTTATGATACGTCTTTTTTTCGCTTCAACTTTTATTCAACTTTGCCCTCTGACTTTGCCTGCCTGCCTGCCTGACGCTGCCTCTCGCTCCTCGCTCGCACGCTGCGTGCTTTAATTGAGGTCGCCAGTTGAAGTTAATAAGCAGCAGAGCAAGCAAGAGCGCAGCATGCAGCGAGAGAGCGAGAGAGGCAGAGCGCGCTGGCTGCAATGTTTTGCTGCCCTGGCTGCTGCATTTGCTACACTGCCACGCGCCCAGGGCTCGCTAGGCCCACCCACTGTGTGCGTGAGCATGTGTGTGTGTGTGGCAGCTTTATGTAATTTTTAAAGCCGACGCTGCCAGCCAGCACGGCGTCGTTGCCGGGCAGCAGCAGCACAAGCAGCGCAGCAGCAGCAGCAGCGGAAACTGTAGCAAAGCTTTTCGCAATTCCCAATTCGAATTCATGACTTTAAATGCGCTGCATAATTATGCGAATGGGCAAAATGCATCGAAATTGCATTTAAATGCAGCTCATTCTCTCTCTCTCTCTCTCTCTGTGTCTCCCTTTGTGCCATAATGTCTCTGCTAAGCCTAGAACGGAAAGAGCAAAACGGAACTAGGAAAATGAATGAAATACTCAAAGTAATTTGACAAAAAGCTTTTTGAAGTCTAAAATATTTAATTTTTATTTATTTTATTTTTTTTTTTATTTATTTTATATTTTTTTTTATTTATTTTATATATATTTTTTTTTTATTTTGTTTTTTTATTTATTTCGACATTTGCTTATTAAATAATTCATTTATTTGTTTATTTATCCTTGTATTTATTTTAAAATTTATTTATTTTTTTTTTTATTTTTATATATTTCGTACGACTTTCTTCTGCCTTATCTACTGCCAAATAATATTCCACGACCTCTCTATAAAAAATATAATATTAACTAGATTTTCTTCCTTCTTTTCTATTGATAGATCGGAAGTTAAATTCTTGTACTGAAAGATAGCAAAATATCTTTCAAGTTGATCGATTCCAGATATTTTAGATACTTTAGTTTATATATCAAATTCAAATTTCAATAGAATCCTATGTTGATTCTAAGCATATTCCATATATTTTTCTATAGACAAGATATTTATAACCTTTTCAGATAAGGTATAAATAATTTCTATTTCAATAATAGACGTTCTTATCCATTTCCATTCACTCCCTTTGGCCGATAAAGTTTCTCTATTAGACAATAACTTTATCAAGTTTTAACTTTAGATATTTCTTTGCTTAGTCCAACTCAATCAGTTATCTTAGGTTGTTCAGTTCCGTTTCATATTGACGGCAGACAAACTTCCGTTCATAACTTGGCTTAGCGTGTGCAAAATTTTGGATAGTTAAAGAGAGAGAGAGGGAGATGGGATGTGTGCAGGGGTTAGCTGCGTGTTTACGCTAAGTTTAGCGCCGTGCATTTGTTCGCGCTGTTGGCTGGCTGGCTAGCTGGCTGGCTGGCGCTGCTGCTGCTGCTGCTGCTGTCATTCCCGTGTCCTTCAACTTGCAACACGAAGGAGCAGCGGCCCGTAATGCTTCAACAGAGGGTTTCCTCCCCGCCGCCCCCCTACCTGCTGGCTGCCCCTCAAATTACTTTGACTGCAGTCCCCCAAGCCAAATGGGGCCGTTGCCCGGCACAGCCCGGCCCGGCCCGTCGCGACCCGTGCAGAGCTTCAGCTCCGGCAATGATTGAATGAAAGGCTAAAAGGGATTTCAGGAATTTCAAGTTGTGCAAAAAGTTTGGAGCCCCTTCCCCCAAACCCCTCCACAAGCATATACAACACACACACATGTGTAGGGGTGTCTGTGTGTGTGGGTGTGTTTGGTATATATCATATAGATGCTTACACGGAATACACAGAAATAACCTCAAACAAGGACGTTTCGCCAAAGTTTCGGCGCACAGACCAGGCACAAAGTTTGTGGCAAGTAAGGGGGGGGGGGGGGGGAGCACGTAAGCTATATATGCGCATATATATGTATATGTATATTATGTATTACATATAACTAGCGAGAGCAAGCAGCTCTGGCAGTAATGCAATTTACGTCTGCTGCTGCGGCCCATTCCCAGCGTGATTCGGTCGCTGCTCGCTCTTCTGCCCGGATGAGATGCTGCTCTCTCTCTCTCTCTCTCTGCATTACTTTGCTCTGATTCTGCTGGCGCAACAAATGTTGCCATTGTTGGGGGACCTCCTTCACCTCCTCCTGCTGCTAACCGGGCGCACTTTTAGCTGAATTGATTTTTCGCCCGCCTCACTGCGCATGCCGGGCAAGGCGACAGCAGCAGCGGCAGCAGCAGCAGTTCCAGCGCGCTCTTCTCCGCAGATGCAATTGCTCATGGATGCGAGCGAGCTACCTAGTATATATATATATAGCTACCTACAGTGTATATACATATATATGTATATGCTGGATATCTGCTATATACCTTGCTATATGCTGCCTGACTCATCAGGCTTTGCCCTGGCTGTGCATCCGTTTTCGCCGTGCGCTCTCTCTCTCGCTCTCGCCCACGCACGTGATTTTCCAGGCGTTTTTCTGGAAACTGCAGCTAGCAGCAGCTGTACATATGTATAGCACACACACACACTAACATGGGCATATTTTAAGTGCTTCGCTGCGGCTTGTGTGTTATGTGGAAAAGCCGCCCCGCCCCGCCTCATCTGCTCCCTCCGCGCCCGCCTTGCTTAAAGCGCTTAATGCGGCTTTAAAAACCTTTGGATAAATTGCCAGAGAATGGCATGGAGGGGCTTCAATTCATCAATTTCAAACCGTACACATAGTAATGTGCAGGGAAGAGGAAGACAAGCCGAGGGCGAGGCTGAGCTTGAGAGCAAATTACATTTGCAAGCCGCATTTAAGCCAGCGCCATAAAGATAATGATTTTTTCCGGCTGATATCTGCTTTAAGCTAAGTTGTGCAAAAATACAAAATGCACACTGAATTTGTACACGCTTAAGAAAAACAACAACAACAACAACAAAACGCGCTTAACAAAACACAATCGGTTATTTGTTTAGGAACACACGAAAAAAAAACAGAAAAAAAATGCTCATTTCACTTGAGGGCGTAAAATACAATTAAATGTGAAGTGCTTGGCAAAACAAATTTTTGGGGGAAAGAAAAAAATTGTTTTCTTATTTAATTGTGTTTTTCTTTGCTAAATTGAGTTGTTTCTTCTGCTATTAACAAATTTGTTGAATTTCCACTGCAATTTCTTATTTTTCTTTAGACTGCAGAATTTTTCATACAAAATATATATTCTTAATATTATGGAATATAGAAAAAAAGTAGTCATCTTTTATATCTCTTCTTTAATTTATAGACTTTTGCGTTTCATTCTAAAATCGAAATATAATAAAAAAAAAAAATAAAAAAAAAATTAACACATTTTATTTCTTTTGATTTTAAAATATTGGCATATTTTTCTGAGGTTTTCTAAGCAATTAATCAAATCTTTAATATATAAATTAATATAAAATTTCAATATGTTTTGAAATGTTTTTCTATTTTCTCTTAAATTGCAAAATTTTATAATACATAAAAACTTTTCAAGAGTTTGTGTGTTTGTTGAAAAGAAAAAATAATATTTCAAATCTAAGCTAAGCTTCGTTCAATTTTGCCAGCTCCCTAAGAAAACAGCGTACTGTGCCTTTAAAAAAAAACAGAAAAAAAAAACCAAAAACGAATGACCCATTTTCGAGGTATGCGCCGCAAGTTGTTTCATTTTAGTTGCCATAGTTTAGTACAAATCGACAGTTTTAGCACGTTACAAGTCGCCTTTGTTGCCCTAATTACATCATACTGTGTATGATTCACATGTAAATTTAGATGAGAATGTAACTGTATAAGTGTCTATGTGTGTGTGTGTGCGTGTGTGACTATTCCGAGACGATCGGGTATCTGTTTGTAGAGCAAATGCCCTTGCAGCAGATTAGCGCACGGTGTCATAAGCAGCTAAGCAGTCGTTGTCGTTGTCGTTGTCGCCCGTCTGTCATTGAACGCGTTCAATGCGAATCGATCGTTGAGGCCGTCGTAAAGGCGGTTCCTTATAAGTACGTAACACACACACACACACACAGTCGCACACGAATTTACATAAATACATACATATGTACAAACGTACATTTATTTGGCATTTATGTTTGTTCTCATAACGTGCCCTTTGGCTCGTTGTTTTTTTTTTTGTTTTTTCCATTCTCCCTTGAAAACGTTTTTCGTTCATGGGAAACAATGGGACAACTTTAGTAAAGGTCGCGCCTGTTTTCCCTTTTGGTGTGCGTGTGTGTGTGTGTGTGTGTGTGTGAAAATAGGCCTGTCATTGGGTACTATGCGCCTTTTGCGACGCGCGTTAATTTATTGCGGGGTTGATTTTTCATTCAGGTAAAAGACGCAACATATAATTTCTACCTGGAAAATGCGTCGTTTTGTGAGAGTAAACAAATTCCTGTTTGGGTCCACCCTAAAAATGTTAACAGTGAAATCATAAACAAGAACTGCCTTGAAATGTTATTAACATTGTGCTGTTATGTGGCCATTTGCTTGTTTTTATTGCTATCAGAAGCCGTCGTCGTCTCGCACACAATAAACTTTATTTATTTGCTTAACATTTTGTTTACGCCGACTGGCAAATTCAATGGAAATATCAGGTTTTTTTTTTGGTTTTTTCGCTGGCCATTGTTGTAAACTTTACAGAAACTGTTAAGTAACAGCAGCGCTGCAAACAACTTGGCATGCCTGCTGTCGTCGCCGCATGCACGCGCTCACGCTTACGCTCACTCGCTCTCTCGGCGCTCTCAGCGCTCTCACTCTCCCGAAACTTTTGAACGATCTGGCAGCATTTAACAGAGGCCGCTGCTCGTGTTTGGTTACGCGAATATCGGCGTGAAAGCAGATGAATAAATAGTTAGAAGCGGCAAGGCAAAACGATTAAGGGAAAATTTTTTTAGAAAATCGAAAAAACACACAGGCAGACAAAAGAGAAACGCGGAAAATATTGTGCAAATATCTATATATATATTAGTTTTATGGCAATAATATCAACGAAATAAGTGTGTAAATAAAATAGTTGAAACCGGTTTGTGTGTGCGCCGCGCTCCAAGCAAGCAAAAGCAAGCGCAATCTTTGTATACCCGGCACCGGCTCCTCACTGTGTGTGTGTGCGTGCGTGCCTACTTCTTGTGTACGTGTGTACGTGTGTCCGTGTGTGTGTGTGTGTGCGTTCGCAAAAAAGCAAAGAAGAGGAAAATATAAAACGTACCGAACTAAAACTCGCCAAGTTCTGCCGCGTAAACAGACGACGACGGCAGACGTTCAATTTGGCGCCGTTTAATATATTTTTTTTTTTTTTTTTGTTGGTGTTTGCCGGTGAAATTTTTCGATCTCTTCTCACTCTGTGTGTTTATGTGTCCCTGTGCTGTGTGCGTGTGTACGTAAGATATAGGAAATTTTAAATATATTCCATGGGCTTGAAAGTGCTTGTCCGCCGCAGCCGCCACCCATGATAGGAAACAAAAGGCGCCCCTTTGGCGCACAACTTAAATCGATACGACGACAGCCGATCAACCGGATACCCTGTAGCAGCCGCAAATTGACAAGGTTTTCTTTGTAAAAACTATTATGCGGAGGTGGGTGGGATGCGGTACCACACTGTATATTTATATATAAAATAATAATAATATTGTTTAAGCTGACAACTGTTCTTTAAACAGTTTATTAACTTGAATTTTTGTTCCCTTGTCTTTGCCTTGTGCTATTGCAGGTCTACAGAAGAACCACCGACAAACAGCTTCGAAAGGAACTACTACGATCGCAGCCGCATAGTCTACCAAGCCACCAATGCAGCAGCAGCAGCAGTAGCAACAACTGCTGGCAGTAATATCAACAATAGCAACAGCAGCAGCAGCGATAGATCGCGCACACGAGATCGCCTATATAGGAATGGTTCAGCGGCAACAACAGCAGCAGCAGCAGTTGGTGCGTCAGCTACAAATAGCAGCAGCAACACGACGACAACGACAGCAGCAACAGCAGCAGCTGGAACAGCTGGTGCCACAACGGGAGCTGGAGCTGGGATTGGTGTTGGTGTTGGTATCGGAATTGGAATTGGATCGGGTGTTGGGACAGGTACAACAACGGGAGCAGTTACAGCAACAGCAGCAGCGCCTCAAGCGTTGGGCGATCGCAGCAACAACAACAACATTAACCAAAACACACGCGTACCGCAGTCATGGTACGAAGCTGCTACTGCGACAGCTCAATTGAAAAGTCCTGGTGGCGGTGGCAATGCCGTCATCTCAACAGCGGGCGGCATAATGAGCTCACCGATCAATCCACATCATCATCCACATCCAGCACATCATCAGCATCCACCACATCCAGCACATCATCAGCATCACTACAACACATCCGCCTCGTATACAACATCACCCGCCCACTCGCATACGATAGCAGCAGCAGTTGCGGCGGCAGCAGCAGTTGCAGCTGCAGCAACAGCAACTGCAACTGGGACGACGACATCGTCGACAATGTCATCGTCGGCGGCAACACAAGCAGCAGCATCAGCAGCATCCAGCACCACAACCGCTATGCATCGCAGTGTTGCATACGCGGGCAGTGCTGCTGCTGCGGATGAGGCGATACGTAAAATCCACCTGCAACATAATAATAGAAACGCCGCTGGCGTTAGCAAACTGAATAAGTTGCTCAAAACGGCAACGGCGCGCTGTGGCTCAGAGTCGCCGGGTGGCGCTGCTGCTGCTGCTGCCGCCGCTGGTAGCAGCAACAGTGGTGGTGGAGGTGGAGTAGGAGCGGCAGCGGCAGCGACGACGACAAGTACAATCACAAACAATAGTTTTAGTAGTAATAGTTTAAATAATACAATAAACACGGCCACTCCAACGATGCCAATTGCAACAGCTTCGGCTACAACAGCAGCAGCAGCGGAGCGGGAGCTGGAGCAGGAGCAGCAGCTTCTGGTGGTAACAGCAACAGCAGCAGCAGCGGTGATATTCTAAATGTTGCCGCTGCATTGGCAGCAGCCGTGGATAATGGCAACTCAACGCAAATTGTGGGTGGTGGCCAACGTGCACCGCGTCATCATTTACATGGACGCAGCACAACATCGTCGAGTCGTTCGCATTCGCGTTCACCGAGCAGTTACAGCAGCTCGCATAGCTCCTCATCGGCCTCATCGCATTCATCGTCACATTCGCACGCGTCCAGCCCGATATCGGGTAATTGTGCTGATGTTGTCGTTGGTGGAGGTCTCGGCACGGGCGCTAGCGTTGGCGGTGGCAGTGGCAGTGGCGTCTCCTCATCGTCGCGTAGTTCACGCAGTTTGCAGTCATGTGTGACAGTTACCAGTAAGTGTGGCAACAACGAATCTCTTGTCTAAAGTTATATCATATTATTTCTTCTCTTCTTCCTGCAGGCAACTCTACAAATCCCAGTGGCAATGCAGGTGGTGGCGGCGGCGGTGGTTGCGGCTCAAGCAGCAGCAGTAGCAGCAGCTCGAGCAGTAGCAGCAGCTCATGCCTGCCAGCGAATCCGGTGGTGCATTCCGAAGATAATCGACCGCTGGCGATACGCGTACGCAACCTGCCTGCACGTTCCTCGGACACATCTCTCAAGGATGGTCTCTTTCATGAGTACAAAAAGCATGGCAAAGTGACGTGGGTAAAGGTTGTCGGACAGAATTCGGAGCGTTATGCGCTTGTCTGTTTTAAGAAACCGGACGATGTGGAGAAAGCGCTCGAAGTGTCGCACGATAAACATTTCTTTGGCTGTAAAATCGAAGTGGAACCCTATCAGGGTTACGATGTGGAAGACAATGAGTTTCGCCCGTATGAGGCCGAGCTGGATGAATATCATCCGAAATCGACACGTACCCTCTTCATTGGCAATCTGGAAAAGGATATTACGGCCAGCGAATTGCGTGTGCATTTCGAAAGTTTCGGCGAGATAATCGAGATTGATATCAAGAAGCAGGGACTTAATGCCTACGCCTTCTGTCAGTATTCCGATATTGGGTCTGTGGTCAGGGCCATGCGTAAAATGGATGGCGAACATTTGGGAAGTAATCGCATAAAGCTTGGCTTTGGCAAATCGATGCCAACGAATTGTGTCTGGATCGATGGTGTGGGCGAAAAGGTCTCCGAATCGTTTCTACAATCGCAATTCACGCGATTTGGCACTGTGACCAAAGTGAGCATCGATCGGACGCGCAATTTGGCCTTGGTGCTGTACGATCAGGTGCAGAATGCTCAGGCCGCTGTCAAGGATATGCGTGGCACCATTATGCGTGGACGTAAGCTGCAAGTGGACTTTGCTTCGCGTGAATGTCAGGATGCCTTCTATGACAAGCAGGAAAAGCAGCAACAACAGCAGCAGCAGCAGCAATCACCACAACAGCAGCAACCAGCGACGACACAGCCGCAGCAAGCGGCGCAGCAGCCAGCGCAACCAAATGCGGGTAAGTTTATAAACAAAGGAGAATACATCCTAGGTATTCTATATGAATTTGATCTTTATCTTGCAGTCTCTGCCGCATCGCGCTTCAATCGCTACGAGTCCTCAACACAGTCACGCTCGCGCGCCTCCTCCTTTAGTCGGTATCCGCAGAGCTCCAATGATAGCTGCTCGCCGGGTAGCAGCAGCAGCAGTGCGGCTGCGGGTGCAGTTGCTCCAGGTGCTGGCAGCAATGCGAACAGCAACAGCAACGCCATGCCTGCTCCAAGCATTGCCTCGACTATTGTCAGCAGCAGCGGCAGCGGCAGCAACCTATGCGGACTGACAACAAACACAACAACAACAACAGCATTGCCATCGGTGATTGGCAGCAGCAGTTCGTTGTCTATGTCACCAGCTGCTTTAGTGCAAGCAAGGATGCGTATGGCGCGCAGTGCTCGTCACACCATAGACTTTGATTTCAACGATGCGAGTCGTCGTGCGCGCCACATGGACGAGTACAACAACATGGCAAACAGCAGCAGCATTTTGTCGCAGGATGATGATATGGGTGTGGCAACAATGCGCTGCGATTCACCTGTTATTTCACGACTTGGTCCCGCCGTTGTCAATTGCAGTAATAGCAACAGTTCAGCTGGCGCTGGCGATGTGCCGGAGGCTACCATGAATAACAACAACAACAACGGCAGCAACAGTGGAACTGGCAGCAATCAAAATCGCCGACGTGGTGGTAAGGCAACTGTAGATTTGCGTCCACATCATGGGCAAAATCAACGTTTCCAATTGCCAGAACAAATCGACGATTGCCCGTCCAGTGGTGATGAGGGCGTGGTCAGTCCGCGCAAGCGCATCAAAATGGATTACCATCATCATCATCATCATTCCAATGCCAGTGCGGTAAGTAACTGCGACTCAGCTAGCTCTAACTGAAGTTTATTTCATTATCTTCTCTCTCTCTCTCTCTCTCTCTTCGTTTGCCAGTCCCTGGATGCGAACAGTGAGACCTTGGTGGCTGCGTCTGCTGGCCATGGCAGCAATAAGGCAGCTAATCTACTGTCCAACTGTGATGTCATACACGATCCATTGAATCGCAAAAGTGAAATACGACGCGTCTCGGACATGGCCAAATTCTCTGCAGTTGCACCACCACCGCCACCATCGCAGCACCACAATATGATGATCAGTGGTCGTCGGCCGTCGATCGATGTGGGCGCACTATCGGCTCTATCCAACTCGTCGTCCTTTCGTCACGGCCTGGTGGGAGCAAGTAGCCTGGAGCAGCATCATTTGATGAACACATCGCTGGCTGCCAAACGACGTCGTGTCACACAATCGGGTTCAATGCAATTGCAACAACCACTACCACCACCACCACAGCAGCAGCAGCAGCAGCAATCGTCGGCTCTCAATTCTGCCTCGGTGTCATCAAATAGCAACGCGCTAACGCCCACACTATCAGCGTCCGCGCCCAACGATGACTATCATCATCATGCGTCACGAGGACGTGGCCATCAGCTACATTCCCATCATTCGCACGAGGCAAGCGGTGGCGAGAGCGCCGATGGTTCACGTCCTGGCACGCCGCTGTGCGATGAACGACCCGAGGTGCTGCCCACAGAGCCGCGACGTTTGCCGCCACCACGGGAGCGTGTGCCACGTGTGCGGGAAGTCATGTGGTTGCCGTTGCCCAAATTTGGTGTACTGTTCTTTCAACAGCAACAGCAACGCAATGCGGCAGGCAGCAGCAGTGGCAGCTCGTCGTCGTCAAGTGGCGTCACCGGTTATCTGCAACAGTTGTCCACAACAGCAGCGTTGCTTGGCAGTAGCAACAGCAGCGGCGGCGGCGGCGGCGGCAGCAGCAGCAGTGGCAGCGGCGTAAGCAGTGTCGGCGGCGGCGGCAGCAGCAGCAACAACAGCAACAACAACAACAACAATGGCAACAACAACTCTAGTCTCAGTGCAGGCGCTTCGGGTGGCATGTCGTCGTGTGGCAACTTACCACCGACCACATCCAGTTCGGCGTTTCTGCCCAGTCCCTCCTCGCGTTATTGGCGCTCCTCCAATCATCATCATCATCATCACCACCATCAGCAACAACAGCAGCAGCAGCTGCAACAACAGCAGCCGCTGCAGCAACAATCGTTGTTGTCATCTGGTCTAATGGGAAGTCCAGCGCGTCCACGTTCACTGAGCTCCAACTCAAGTGATTCCGATGTACCTAGTGGCCAGACCGGAGGCAGCCCTTCGCTGGATGAACGTCTGCGCAACTTTGAGGAGAACTATGAGCGTTGGTCTGGCGGCAGCACGTCAACTGCATCGAATGCCGGTCACAGTCACAGTCATAGTCACAGCCATGGACATGGTCATGGGCACGGACATGGCTACGGCAGCAGCGGCAGCGGCAGTCAGTCGAATACACCCTCCTGGCAACTATCGATGCATCATTCGTCGAATCTAACCGGCCTCAGCACAGCGCATCAGACGGGTTCGGGGAATAGCAACAGCTCGAGCGGCACAGTATCGAGTTCGACAAGTAATTCGCGGCACAAGTTCCTTGACATTGATGAGTTACAGCCATCGGATATTGTCAAATCTCTGTTGGCCAAGAAATCCGTTTTCGACGATGATTTCCAGCGACTCAAGAAGAATCAATGGTACGAGCCGACGACAACAGATTTTGCCGCCGGCTCAACGACAGCGGGAAATGTGCGACACAGTGGCATCGGCAGTGGCAACACATCGCCGGCGTTGCCTAATCTGGCGGCCACAAAGACGACACCCATCATTGGCAACTGCAGCAATGCACCAGGTGGCAGCAGCAGCAGCAGTGGTAGCGTCAAGACAACTGGATTGTTGCAACGTCTAAGCAGTTTGTCGCCCATGAATTCGCCGCAAGCTTCGATGTCGCCCTACAATAGCCCATCGCCGTCACCCTCCGTTGTCAATGCTGTGGTCAGTAGTCTTGGTCAGCTAACCAAATCCGGTATAGCTGCAACCACAACGGCAGCAACGTTGGCAACAACATCGGCAGCAGCGGCAGCAACATCGTTAGCTGCGGCATCTGCTCAAGCAGCCACAACTAGCGGTAGCAGCAGCAGCAGCGGCAGCAGCTCGGCAGGCGCTAGCAAAGGTCTGCAATATCCGTTTCCCAGTCACCCGCCATTACCAAATACCGCAGCACCACCGCCAGCCGTACAGCCGGCACCACCGCCACCGCCTGAGGTATCCAAGGCAAAGTCATCGGCAGCATCATCTGCAGGCAATCAGCAAGCGCTCAGCAAGAGTCTCAGCGTGCCGGCTGCCCCCTTGGAGCCACGTACTGTGCTGCAGAAATCCGCTTCAGTGCCGGGCAGCACCAATGTGGGCACCACAGGTGGCTCCAATACCAACGGTAACAGTTCCTCTGCAACAAGCACACACGTACAAAAGCAACCGCCAAACAACTCAGTGGAAGAGACGAGCAGCATCTCGGCAACGCATTCCTCCTCCTCCTCCTCCTCGTCATCCACCAACACAATCTCCCATTCCTCAAAGAAGAGCAGCGGCAAACACAATAATCGCACCGATGCGGATAAGAAATCCAAGAAATTCTCCACCTCCAGCTCCAGTTCAAGCTCATCTGACAAGAGAAAGAACTCAGCGTCATCGCAATCATCCAAATCGGCAACGCCGAAGGTTGAAGATGATTCAAGTGAAACCGATGAGCCTGTCGAGAAGCGTGAGAAGGAGAAGATGCATCATCACAAGGAGCGACAAGAGCGTGACAAGCGCGAGAGAGAACTGCGCAAGCAGCAGGAACGTGAGGAGAAGGAACGCAAGGCTCAAGAAGAGCGGGAGCGAGAAGAGCGCAAGGCCAAAGAGGAGAAGGAAAAGGAGCGTGAACGGGAACGTGAGCGTGAGCGTGAACGTGAACGCGAACGTGAACGCAAGGCGCAAGAGGAGCGTGAGCAAAAGGAACGCGAGGAGCTGCGTGAGCGCGAACAACGCGAGAAGGAGCAGCGTGAAAAGGAACAACGTGAACGTGAGCAACGCGAGCAGGAGGCACGCATGGCGCGCATGCGTGACATGTCCGCCTACCACAAGAACAAATCCGATGCCAGTTCCGAGGCGAGCAGTTTCTATGCCCACAATGCAGGCACAACCACCATCAACGCGCCCAGCAGCAGCAGCAGCAGCGACAATGATCGGCAGCACAATAAGGAGAATGCTGCCGCTGCCAGCGATTTGCCCGCATCAGCAGGAGGAGCAGCAGCTGCAGCAGCAGCAGCCGCTACAGCAGTACCAGCAACTCCCTCCGAAAGCAGCAATAAGGGTCGTTCCAGAAAATCATCCCGTAATTCACCCGTTCCCCTTGCCCGGCAGCACAAGCGACGCCTTAGCTCGCAGGACAGCAATCATAGCGCTGCCGGCAGCGGTGGACAAAATCATGAGGATTATGTCAAGCGCATACGCATGGAGAATACCAATTTGAATCCAAATCTCAGTCAATCCCAGAGCAATCACCAGCATCGTCTGAACGATCGTCGTGATTCCAAGGAGCACAAGAACAGCGGCAGCGGCAGCGGCGTTGTTTGCAAGGACGAGAAGACCAGCAGCTTGCCCAAGGAGCACAAGAGCGGCAGCAGCTCCAGGCATCATCGTCGAGATAAGCATCATAGCAGCAAATTAGCCAGCGAGATGAGTGCATGCAACGCTGATGTGGAGACAGCGACAGCTACAACTGTTGCCGGTGTCAAGCAGCAACAGCAGCAGCAACAACAACATACGACAACGGTTAACACCAGCGAGGAGGAGCAGCAGCCGTCACAGGCGCAGCAACAGTCGCAGTCTTCGTCGTTGCAGCAGCAGCAACAACAACAACAATCGCTGCACAAGTCGCAACGTGATCGTGAACATCATCATCATGGCGGCTCATCCACATCATCGCGGCACAAGAGCAAACGTGAGCATCATCATCATCGTGAAAAGAAGCGACACTCGGTGGCCGAATCGACCAATACGGATGAGGAACCCACACATAATCCGCATAGACGCATCTCAGCCGCAGGCAGTTCAGCCGGCGAACTTAGCTCCACCAATACCACCGGTTCCAGCAAGTTGCATCATCATCTCCAGCAGCAGCAGCAGCAGCAACAACAACAACAGCAGCAGCAACCAGCAGCAATCATCATTGCATCACCATCAGCATCATCATCGGCGCAGCTTGGAGCGCAAATCATCGCGTGGCTCTGACGAAGGAGGCGCCTCCTCGAAGGCATCCTCACAGCCGCGTAAGATTATGATGCTCAGTTCCGCCGACTCCGATGATACGGATGATGCATCGAAGAAGCATTCCATCTTTGATATACCCGACGATTGTCCCAATGTCTCAATGTATGACAAGGTCAAGGCACGCAGCTGCAAGAATATGCAACGTCAGGCCGAGGAGAAGAAGATCAAGGCGAAGTTCTCGCAACTGAAGCAATCGAGGGCCAAAAAGAAGCGTTCCACCAGCTACGATGGCGACAGCGATACCGAGTTCGAGGATCGTCATCATCATCGCAACAGCGGCAGCAGCAGCTTCCATGGACGTAATCCTGGTCTAAGCAGCACCGACGATGGCAACGAGGATGATGAGGGTTATCTACATCGCAAGTTGTCGCATAGTCGCATATTCTCCGACTCTGACGGGGATGTGGATGTATTGCGTCAACAGATGCAACAGAATCTGCGACGACTTTGCGATGGCGATGATAGCTCCGAGGATGAGATACGACGCACCATGGCTGGTCAAGCCGGCAAACGCAATTGCCTATCGACTCGTATTGCATCCGATTCGGAATCGCAATCGCAACCGGCAGCAGAGATTATCAAACAAGAGCAGGCGGAGATCAAGCAGGAACAGCTCTCGGATAATGATGCAATGCAGAAGTATACGAAATCACGTCATAATTCGCACTCATCCAACGAGGAGCGTAAACTGAAGACGGAGTTCAAGAAGGAATACAATGAGTACTTCAACAATAGCAGCGGCTATGCTGACTTTGGCTCAGTCAAGATGAAAGAATACTCACCGGAGTCGCGTAAGAAGCACAAGAAGAGTAAACGTCGCCTCAAATCCTCTGCAGATGCCAGTGTTACCACCAATGTAGCCTCATCCACCGGAGGCAGCATCTTTGATGTCTCCGATTGCAAGCCAAATAAGTTCGTCGATAGCTACAATGAGCTGAAGACGGAGCCAATTGTGTGTGCTGCTGTCACAACAGCACCTAGCAATGCCCCCGCCTCTTTGGACAGCACAACGACAGCAACAGCAGCTGCCGCTTCTGTGGCTGCTGCTGCAGCTATGTCCAAGGCTGCGGCCAGTGAGCGACGCAAGCATAAGGAACGCAAGGAGAAGAAACGTGAAAAGCTACGTAACATGAGCGAAACCACTGCAAGCGCTTCGGTGGAGCAGCTGAGTGAGAAACTCTCCAAGGAGGAACGTCATCGTCTCAAGAAGTCTAAGAAATCCAAGAGCTTGGATACCTCGACACGTCTCTATAATGCCAGCTCTGCGAATGTGGCCTCGCCTCCGACGCCAAGTGCTGCCAGCTTGTCGACGAAACGTAGCGAAGACAAAATGGAGGATATATTTGGCATCATCTCCGACGAGGAGGAGGAGGAAGAGGAATCACAGCTAACCGATGAGCAGCCCGATACGACGACAGCCAAGGTGCAGTTATCCACAACGGGTCCCATGGTATCTGCTGCGCTGCAGACCTACAAGCAGCAACTGGATACACCACATAGCAGCAAGGAATCAGCGAGTCAACAGCAACAACAACAGCAGCAGCAGCAAGAGGAGCTCGAGTTGGAGCGCAGTGAACGCGAGCGACATCGCAAGGAGAAGCGTGAGAAGAAACGACGTGAGAAATCCGCACGCGAGCATCAGCATCAACAACAACAGCAGCAGCAGCAGCACCAGCAGCAACAACACCACCAGCAGCAACAGCAGCAGCAGCAGCAACAAGCTGCTAGCAAAATGGATGACGACAATAGCGTCGACATGGATGAGGCTGGTCGTGCGCTAGAGGCACAGCTGATGGAGGACTTCGACAGCAACAAGTTGCCCGAAGATGCTACACCCTCGACGGCGACAACCTATCGCAGCGACATGACCGACGTATTCCGTTTCTCTGACAACGAGGATAACAACTCGGTGGAGCAACATCAACCGGCACAGCGGCAATCCAGTGAGAAGGATGCCACGCCAACGACAACGCATAAGAGTAAAGATCGCAAGAAGAAGAAGAAGCGTTCCAAGGAGGAGAAGCAGGAAAAACTGGAGAAGCAAGACAAGCATCGTCGCGAGTCATCTGCTGCAACAGCAGCGGCTGCGGCTGCGGCTGCAGCTGCATCAGCAGCGGCAACTCCTACCTCAACGGCCTCCAGCTCGGTGGGTTCGCTAACCATTAATGTGCAGGCAGCGGCTAAGCATGCCGAGGAACAGATGGACAAGGAATCGAAGCGCACTAACACCTCACCGCTTTGCAAACCTTCACCAAGTTTGCCTTGTCTAATTGGCGACGATGACGATGAGGCACCTATTCCCTGCCCGATCTCTGTGCCTGTGTCCACACCAGTGAGTAAACCCTCCGCTGCCAGTCGGCTGGCAAATGATTCGCTTTCACCTAACCGTGAAAAGACGCGCATGATAAGCCCCATTCCGAAGACACCGACGATCAGTCAAAGCAACAGTTCCATGTTGTCCACACAATCGGCAGAGACACCAGTCAGTTCGAATGTTCCCGGAGCACTTGCTACCACGCCCACATCCTCGACAGCTGCGTCGGCTGCTGCAGTTGAGCCCAAATCCACGGCAGACAACACATCGCCGACCAGTTCAGCTGCGCTCAACAAGAAGAAAGATATCTTCATACCCGGATTCGATGGTCAACTCGATGATAAGATTAGCGAATCGGCAGTGCAGTCCATATCGGCGGAATTCAATAATTCTCTGCTCGATTCACTATCGGATGAGCCTAAAATACCGGTTGCATCACCACCAGGTGCCATCAAGGAGGATAACAAGTCACGAGTGACTATCTCACAGGAGGAGACCGAAAGCGCCGTTTCCGCTTTGCTGGGCGAAAGCTTTGGCACCTCCTCGACAGCGGATTACTCGCTGGATGGCATGGATGACATGACGGCAACGGTAAGCGAGGTTGTTGTCGCCGAACCTGATGAGGAGGCGGCATTGGCAGCCAAGGCTATTGAATCGGCTGTGGAAGAAGTTGCCACTGAGCCAGAACCTGAACCCGAAGCGGAACCTGAGCCAGAACCCGTGGTGGTATCAGTTGGTGTTGTACTCGATTCGGAGGAACTAAACAAGGCTGTGCAGAGTCTGCGCAACGAGGACATGGACATCAAGGTGGATACACCGCAATCGGAGCGTGATCTGCAAATCGATACAGATACCGAGGAGAACGCCGATGAGGCAGACAGCAGCGGACCCAGCCTCAAGATCGATGAGACTGCATCGCAACAGCATAGCAGCTCCTCGGAGAAGTCATCGCCAGTGGCTGCTGCCAGTGGTGAGTCGAAGCTGAAGCCACAGACACCTGCAGCAGCAGCAGCAGCAGCAGAGGCTCAGCCTAAGTCGCAGCCGCAGCCGTCAGTCATCACCAAGTTGCCGGCAACAACAGTTGCTTCACTGCCCATCATCAGCAGCACATCGACGCCACAGAAGATTGAACCACCGACCATAAGTAAACTGCAACAGCCGCTGGTGCAGCCCGTGCAAACAGTGCTGCCAGCACCGACAACATCAACAACTGTTGCTCGTCCCACCACGCCTGTCATCAATCTGGATCTGTCCAATGTCATGGCCAACTGCTCGAATACAACCGGTGGCAATAGTTCTGCTTCGATATCCTTTGGCAGTCCCACGCCAACAGCACAGACAAAGACAATGCCTCAGGCCTCCACACCCAAGCAGACGCCAGCAACACCTCAGCAGCAACAACAACAACAGCAGCAGCAGCAACATCAACTGCGCACTCAGTCGCTCATTATGCAACCACCTACCATATCCATACCGGAGCAGACGCCACACTTTGCGGTGCCACACTTGATATTGTCGCCACACCAACAGCAGCAGCAGCAGCAGCAGCAACAACAGGTGCCTGTACCTGGTGGTTCCTACTTGGTGGGCATGCGTGCTCCCTCGCCGCATAGTCCACTCTTGTCGCCAGGCCGTGGTACGCCCAATCGCCAGCTTAGTCCAGCAGCAAGACCAATGGTTGCAACTCAACAACAGCAGCAACAGTTGCTCACTTCACCAACTGGCAATAGCAATATGAACATGAGCCCATTGCCAAGTCCAACAGCACGTGGACACGTGGGTGTCACAGCACATGTGCAAGCCACAGGCACAGCAACAACATCGCCTACAACAGGCCAGGTTAAGTTGCCAACGCAGGCCAACAACTATTTGCCACGCCAGCAACATCAGCAACATCAACAACAGCAGCAGCAACAGCAGCCACAACAAGCTTCTCCTGGCATGCCCAAGTCGGTAATAGAACTACCAACAGGTGGAACGCCAGCAACTGCTTCAACTGGACCACAATTGTTGCCATTGCCTATGCCTATGCCGCTGCAGAAGATGCCACCGTTGCCAGTGTCGCATCATCCGACGATTATCAGCAAAGTTGTTACTGTGCAGCCACAGCAGGCGACACAGTCGCAGGTGCAGGTGACCAGCTCGACGCCTATGGGCAACCTGCCGCTGCATAAGAATCTGCATGTGAACGCACAGCAACATCAGCAGCAGCAGCAACAACAACACCAGCAGCAACAACATTCGCCGCAAATGTTGCCCAAGATGAGCGCACATCAGCAACACCAGCATCAGCAACAGATGCAGCATGTGCAGAAGTACATGCAACAACAACAACAGCAGCAGCAACAACAAATGATGGACCGAAAGCCATCGCAGCGACAGCAACATGTAATGCCCTCGCAGTTGCAGCAGCAACAACACCAGCAGCAGCAGATGCAACATCAGCCATTGTCGCCCGGACATCATCATGCACAGCAGCAACAGCAGCACCAGCACCATCAGTTGCAACAACAGCAGCAACATCAAGCACGTCAACAATATCAGGCACAACAGCAACACCAGCAACATCAACAGCAGCTGCAACAAGCTCAGCAACAACAGCTGCAGACTCTGCATATACAAAAGCTGCAACAACAACAGCAACAACATCAGCAACAGCAGCCTCACTTGTCGCCGCCACCGCCAATGTTTGCACAACAGCAGCAGCAACACCAACAGCAACTGTCACGCAACATGCAGCAACAACAACAGCAACTCAGCTCACCAGGCAGCAATCCAAATGCGCACAGTCCGCAGGCGCAACAGCAACAGCAGCAACATCCGCATCCGCATCCTTCGGCTATATTGGTGCGTGCACCAGTGCAGCAGCAGCAGCAACAACAACAACACCAGCAGCAGCAGCAGCATCTACAACAGCAGCAGCAACAGCAATCGATGAATGTCATACAGAGTGCACCACCAGCACAGAAGATAATTGTGCAACAGCAAATTGTGCCCGCACCAACAACATCAGCTGGTGCCATACACTATCCGCCGCCGCCGCCAAAGGAAGCTTCACCCGTTGTGGAGCCACCATCGCAGGCGCAGCAAGTGTTGCCACTGAAGACATCGGAATCTGTTTCGGTCATACGCACGCCCACGCCCACCATCAGTGTGGCCAACTCGCCGCAAGCATCGAAGCCAGGAACGGTTGCTGCTTCTGCTGTCGCGCCCTCATCCCTGCTCACCGAAGAGAATGTTATCAAAATCTCACAGCCCAAGCAGGATGAGCTAGTCGAGCAGGACTCGAAGGAGGTGGACAGCGACTATTGGTCGGCTAAGGAGGTGAACATTGATAGCGTCATTAAGAAGTTGGATCCAGCAGCAGCAGCAGCAGCTGCAGTCAAGGAGGAGAAACGAACGGTTGTTACTCAACAGCAACAACAAAAGCAGCAGCAAAAGGTACAACCACAACAGCAGCAACAGCAGCCGCTGCCAATTGAGGTGCCACCAACTGTGGAGACATCTCCTGTTGTGGCCAACACACCAGCAACTGTTGCCAGCGAGCCACAAGCAACGACACCGACTTCAACAACAACAACAACAGCAGCGGCAGCAGCAGCTGTAAATGCGCTCAACTCCTGCTCCAACGACCATGACACAGAGGACGAAACCGAAACACGACAGATGCCCATCAAGCCTGTCACACCCACAGTGGGTCGTCCGCCAGGTTCACGTGGCACGGGAGCCAAACGTGGTCGTCAACCACGGGGTGGCAAGAAGCAAGCTGCAGGTTTGCCATTGATTCCCCCAGAGCCAAGTGTGTTGCTCTCACCCGGCGATAATGGTGTGCAGACACGACTGCGTAAGCCAGCAACGGCACCAGTTACACGTGGACGTAAGGGTAGACCACCACGTAATCTTCTGCTGCAGCAGCAACAGTTGCAGGCGCAACAGCTGGCACAACAACAACAGCAACAACAGCAGCAGCAGAAGCAGCTTGCACAGGATCTCATTACACCAGTGGTTTCTGTGTTGCCCGTAGCTACAGCTGCTGAGAAGAAGGCACGCAATCAGGCTTTGGCCCAGGGCGCCAGTGGCACCAGTCAGGACGTCTATGAGTTCCATGACGATGCTAGCGAAGCAGAGCCCGCAGTGAAGCTAACACCGGGAGCAGCTTGTGCGACAGCAACATCAGCGGCAGCAGCGAACTCTGATGATGCACGACCGCGTCTCATATTGACCATCAACAAGTTGAAGAACAGCAGCGAACTGGAGCAACAAGCAGAGCAGCAGCAGCAGCAGCAGCAACAGGTGCAGCTGGAGCCGAACACCGACAGCTCCGAGTCGTGCAACACACGCAAGTCGCGTCGTCTGCAGGAGAAGGAGGATCGCAGCACAGTGGATGATATCATTGAGGATGTAGTGCGCAATACAAATACGCAACAGTTGCAACTGCAATTGCAGCAACAATTGCAGCAGCAACAGCAACAACAGTTGCCCAAGGGCGCACAGACACCGCCGCGTCGCTCTGGTCGCAATGCGCAGGCCAAGAAAGCGGATGTGGTGCAACCACCGAATGCTGTGGGCAGACCAAGGCGCTCCAAGGAACGCAAGACCATTTCGGAACCACCTGTCAGCTTGCAGCAGGAGGAGGTTACACCACGGTTATTGCCACCACCAACTGGTGCCGCAGCAACAACAGCAGCAGGCGACGCACCTCCAGCGGCAGCAGCTCCCCCAATTAATGATGAACCACCGACTCAGCAGCAGCAGCACCAGCCGCCGCGCATGCCGGAAGTGAAGGAAACATTGCCGACGCCGGTACCAATACAAACACCACAACAACAACAACCACCGCCAGCAGCAGCAGCAGCAACATCTCCCATAACGCCAGCTACAGCTATGGTAGTAGAGCCACCAGCAGCAGTGCCGGTGCCGTTGCCAGTGCCAGTTGCAATTCCAGTGCCTGTGCCTGTGCCTGTGCCCGTGCCAGTGCCCGTTGCTCCTCCCGTTGTCATGTCCAAACCGACGCCACAGCATCCCAAGAAGAAGGCAATTGCCGCGGCTGAGATCGAATCCTATCAGGCCATCAACTCCTCTATGCCGCCCATGCATCAGACAGCTGCACCAGCGGCTACACAGAAGATCACAGGCGGTGCAGCGGATGCGGTGAGTAAGGCTCTCATCGATCCTGTCACGGGTGTCATTCAGGCGGGCATGCCACAAGGCAAGGAAGGCAACTTGCCGGCAGCCAATGCGGCAGCGCCTGCCAACAGCAGCAATGAGATGTCGCCATTGATGCAACAGCAACAGCAGCAGCAGCAACAACAACAACAACAGCAGCAGCAGCAGCAGTTGCAGCAACAACACCACCAGCAGCAGCAGCAACACCAACAGCAGCTGCAAATTAGCGCCACAGTCATTGCGCCTGCCACGCCCATTACGACACTAAATAAGCCGGAATCGTTGCTAAACAAACCAGTCAGCGTGTTGGTCAAGACCAATGCCACGCCCACACAACAGCAACAACCCACGCTGGTCATACAGCAACAGCAACTGCAGCAGCAACCACCACAGCAGCAAGCAGCGCATGTGTTGGCCAACAAGCAACCGTTGGTAATGCAACCGAATCCGATAACAACAACCGTGTTGCAACACGCACAGCACAGCAATGTGCGTCCGCCGCAGCCACTCAAGGCGCATGTGCTCAATCGCGAAAAGAATCTGCAGCAGCAGCAGCAGCAGCAGCAGCTACAACTGACGCCAAGCAAACAGCAGCCGCTGCCAGGTCACTTGTTGGTCACCGATGCCGCTGGCAATCAGCAAATGTTGCCACAGCAACAGCTGCAACCCAATATCATAGCGCGTCACATGCTTGGACAGCAGCAACAGCAGCAGCAGCAACATCTGCTGGTAAACATACCACCGCCTACAGCGCATTCTCCGCACTCGCCACGCGTTACGGCCGCACAGCATCAAGTGAACGTTGCTGTGCCAATGCAGCAGCAACAGCAGCAGCAGCAGCAGCAAACGTTGGTCATCAAACAAGCAACATCGGCAGCTTCAACCGTGCATCCACAAGTTTTGCATGTGGTTAGCTCAAAGGCATCGGTGTTGCCTCCTCAGCAACAGCAGCAGCAGCAACAGTTGAACAAACCCAACTTTGGTTATGTGCCGCAGCAGCAGCAGCAACAACAACAACAACAGCAGCAGCAGCAGCCACCAATGCCACAGCAGCAACCAACACCACAGGCGCAACTGTACAAACAAGCGGTGCAACAGAAGACAACAACACCAACTGTACAATTGCCACCACATGGCCTCATGATGCCCACGCATCCAGGACTTTTGCTGCAAGCGAAACCCGCAGCACATCTGCAAGCGCAACAGCATCAGTTGACACCATCACCGCCACCGGGCAAACCCAATCCTGTGGTGCACAATTTGCAGGCGACGGGTCAAGCCATGCCCGGCAGCATTGTTGGCTCTCCGCCACCAATGAAACCCGGGCAGCAGCAGCAACAACCCAACGCAGCTGCAGGTGAGTTGCTAACTGAGAATTCAATCAACGATGAATTGTGCCCTAAACCCGTCAATTTGTCCACAGTTATGCGCACCACCATACCGAACATCAGTCCGCAGGGTCAGCCGCGTGTCTCACCGCTGGTGCTGCCGCCAGGCATGCCCGGCGTGTCGCCATACGATGCCAGCCTGGTAAGTTCAATCAACTCGTGCATAGCCTTAAGTCTACTCATAAGTTAATCCTAACACTTATACTAACCTTTAACTTGATAATCCCATATACAATTCGCAATGGACGCAGCATGATCTGGGCGCATATGTTAGTGGACGGCGTACACAGAGTCCACCGCCAGCGCATCAGCAGGCATCGCCCATAACACCGGTAATGCACAAGTTTTACATGCGGAACCTTGAAGTAGCGTAACCCAAGTCGCGTCCAGCCTTTAACTTGCACTAACAAACAATAAACAATTACATATACATATATATAGCATATTGAATATGTTTATTAACAATTTCAATTTGCTTTTGCAATTTACAGAACGATCCTGCTTTCCGTGGCGTGGCTGCTATGCTGTTCCAGCATCATCAACTGATGCGCAGCGGAGAGTATGACGACAAGATGATCAACAGCGGCGCACCCATTGAGTTGCGTCGTCCTGGCAGTGGACCACCACGCACCATAACCGTGCCGCACAGTCTACAGAGTCCCCAAGATCGCACAGCAGCAGGTAGGTTGCAGAGCAAGCCTACAAATTTCGTTCCTATAAACCTAATCCTTGTCTCCCTTGTTCCCTTGCAGACTCACCACAAATGGCCCAGGTCTATGTGCACAATGCACGCATACCGCACGCCCATTTCAGCGATATGGCCACACGTGGTGGCTACTATGATAGTGCTGGCATTCAATTGGAACCACCACCTGCGCATCGTGCGGCATCGATTAGTGTTGTGGTGCCACCGCCGCCAACTGTGGCCAGCGGCAGCCCATATATTAGTGGCGGTGCCACAGTTTCTGTCTCCGTGCCACCTGGTTCCCATGGTCTGCATCCCAATCAAGCCAAGCTGTTGGAGCGAGAACGTGAGCAACGTGAACGTGAGAACGAACGGCTTTCGATGGCAGCAGCAGTTGGTGAGTATTTGCCGGCGAGACAACTCATAACTGCCAATTGGATGTACAACGATGATACTGACCATTGTGCACAATTTACAGCCAAGCAACAGGAGCATATGACAGCATCGGTAATGCACGGCGGCATAGAAATGCCTGGACAACCTGGACCACCGCAGCAACAACAGCAGACGCCACCGCCGCCAGCAATGGCACCACCACCAGGCGATTCGCTTGTTACATTGCTGCAACGCTATCCTGTCATGTGGCAGGGTCTGTTGGCGCTGAAAACCGATCAGGCGGCTGTGCAGATGCACTTTGTGCACGGTAATCCGAATGTGGCACGCGCTGCATTGCCCAGCCTGACAGAGAGCACCACGCCGCTGTTGCGCATTGCACAGCGTATGCGACTTGAGCAAACGCAACTGGAAGGTGTTGCCAAGAAGATGCAGGTATGTCGAGAGTCCTTTTGCTTCTTACCTAATTGCATTCCATAGCCCTTGACTTATCAATTCCCTCTCTCTCTCTCTCTCTCTCTCGCTCTGTCTCTCTTCAGGTCGATACTGAACACTGCATGCTGCTGGCATTGCCATGTGGACGGGATCATGCGGATGTATTGCAGCATTCGCGTAATCTACAGACTGGCTTCATCACCTATCTGCAGCAGAAGATGGCCGCCGGCATTGTGAATATACCCGTGCCGGGTAGCGAGCAGGCAGCCTATGTGGTGCACATATTCCCGGCTTGTGATTTTGCCAACGAGAATCTGGAACGTGCTGCGTCTGATCTTAAGAATCGTGTTGCCGAATTGGCACATCTATTGATTGTCATTGCCACCGTCTAACCCGGAGTGGGTGTGGGCGGCGGCAGTTTTAACCCGATCTATAACCCCAACACACACTTGACATTTTGAAAAAACCACCGGCACAGACCTATTATACCACAGCAATGACAACTGCAACATGTAATGTAAAAACCAACCACAACTACTACAACAAGAAGAAGAAGAACTACCAACTAGAACAACAAACAAAACAAGTTACGCTCTTCTAGTATTTTAAGTAATTTTAAATAGCGATTAAACGAAAGAAAGTAAAAACAAAAAACAAAAGTTTAAAAAAGCAAAAGAAAACAAGAAAAACTAAAAGTAAAAAGCAAACAAGTAAAGAAGGAGAAGAAGCAGAAGTATATGCAAACTTTATTGAATTATATTAAAGATGAGAGAGAAACCATTTGAGGCCAAGCTCATTCAGTTATAAAGATCATATAATTATGGAATGATTACACCTCTCCTCCATCTCCATCACGCGACGATGCATTGTAAAACCGTTAATCGTAAACATAAAACGTAAACAGAAACCCTTCAAACAAACTATCCCCAAAATTGCATATGCATATTATGTGTACAAACGTAAACACTTAAACAAAAACTATTTGTCAAACCTTTTTTTTTTTGTAATTACTGTAATACATAAACAATTAATTTATCCTGACTTTTTGAAAGCTTGCAAAGTATCGTTAAGTTTGATCTCAAGAAAGTTTTTTTTTTTTGGATTAATGTAAAATGAAAAAACAAAGGAAAAGATAAAGAAAACATAACAAACAGAAAAGAAAACAAAACAAAACGAAATGGAATGGAATGTAAAAGAAAAAGAAAAAGCTTAAAAACCTAACTGTTTACTGTACTAAATACTACTACCATACATACATACATATATACTACCTACTATTCCTAAATGAAAAAGGAAAGCAAACACGTTTAAGTTTTGGATTGGTGAAAAATGTTCTTGAACTACTTCACACATAGAACTACTACACACTGTATCTGTATCTGTATCTGTATCTGTATCTGTATACACACACATGCACACAGAATTCATACACTGAGAACACGCCGATATGCGCTGCTCCAGTTACTGCGCTCGCAAAGTTTACAAAGTTTCGACGCACCAACTAATTAAGTAGTTTAACTCGACAGAGTTTTGCGATTATTTTCAAATGTTTGTTCCTCGGCTCCATGTGGCACGTGGCACATGGCACATGGCACATAAGTTGTGTGTGTGTGTGTGTGTGTGTGATAGACGCGTGTCGCATAGACCCGAAGAACGCCATGAGCGCCGCCTGACGCCAACTGCTGTTAAGCACAATTAGGTTTAAAGATGCGCCCAGAGGCTTTTTTCCTACGATTACCAATACAATTACATACATACACTCACACATTTACACATTAAAAAAAAACAAAACACATCTACATATTAAAGAAACTATTTAATTATTATATACAAATATGTTAAGCCAAATATTTTAAAGTTTAGAGACAAGTTACTTTTTTTTTATTTTTTTTTCAATCCTTGTCTTTGTTGCTTTCGTCTTACACCATTTCATCATTAGAGCGCAGAGTAGCAACTTTCTCTGTTCTCCGTTTGCGACAACAACAACTATTGCAACAACAACACCAACACCACTGCCACAACACTGAACACGGAACTGTTTCAAGCGAACGGTGTTTCTTTTTCCCCAATTGTTATCAATTTTTCAATTATCATATTTAGTTTATTGTGCGCGAAACTTTGTAAGCTGCCAGGCAGTAGATCGTAGTGCGTATCTATAAATATATATATATATACATATATATATACACATACATACAAACAAACATATATTTTAAGCCCGCTGCTGACTATAAATGATGAACACATTATACAGACACCCAATACACACACACATACATTATAAATTATCTATATATGAAAACAAGAAAGTAAATAATGAAAAAAAACCCTCTGTACACTCCTTAAACTTAAACGTTTTCACGCCCACTTGTAAATTATATATGACGAAAAAGCAAACTGTAAAATATTTAAATTATTTAGCGTCTAAACGATAATTCATGTACATGTAAATACAGTTTAATTAGTGTTTAGCGCGTATTTAGTTGTATGTTTTAAAACTAAACTGTACATTATATAACACGATAAATATAAACATTATGAACGATTGATAAGGCAAGAAAGAGTTCAGAAGTAAAAAGTAAAAAAAAAGGAAAAATAAAAAACAAAAACAAATTCGCAAGTAAACATTTTGTCAGTAACACAACAAGATCAGATGAAACGCTATTGTTTTAAGACATTTTTTAGTTATTTTTAAGTTACTCGATGAAGAAAATGATTAAATTACACTTACATCTAAGTGAATTAATAAACAAATTCAATAAACTTTTTCTGTTAAACGATTTGTTTTATTTACTTTCCATTTCCATTCACTTTTCAACTTTTTTCCACCTATTTTCCCCCCAGTTTCCGTTCCCAGTTCGTTCACAATAGTTGTTGGTTCTTCGATAGACCATTATCCAGCCCACGAAAATCCATTAGCGAAATGCAACTTATATATATAAATAAAAAACACAAGAACACATAAATATATATATATATATATACATATATATAGATGTTAATGTTATACCTGTAATTAAATAAATTCTATACCTATGCATTATGTGGAAGTTTTGTTCAAATCGCTCGGGGGCTTGAATTTGCTATAATTGTGAATCTTTTATAAATGTTGAAATTTTAAGATTTCAAGTAGGAAAACATTTCGTTAAAACGGACATTTAGGCTACATAAGATATATGTATATTAATTTGCTTTTTTGGCTGTTTGACGCGAAAACAACTTGTTTTTGGCTGTTTAAAGCTGGCAGCAATGAAATTTAACAGGGATATTACATTAACATCATGCGACGATTTTATTAGCAGCGATTTAAAAGAGTATTAAAATATCACCACCAACTACAGAACTGTTATTAAAAACGATCACAGCGCGCAGAAATACGCCCGTGCTTATCGTTCCGCTGTCATTGTGCGACTAAATCAGTGTTGCTTTACGCTGCTTCCGGTTCTTCGAGGGGTTGTGAAAATTAGCCAGAGCTGGATGTGCTGTAGACGCTATTTGGCTTGTCTATAACAGTTCTGTAGTTGGTGATACCACAAACAGTTGAGTTGCACGCAACCAAACCTAGGTGGCGCTCTGTGACTTTCAGTTTATCGATAAGATCTTGGCATATCGCAGTAATCGAAAAGCACAAGGAACGAATTGTTGATTTCAACAATTAAATTTTTATAAATAAAAGAAAAGTAAATAGAAGACGAAGAAAACCGTCTTAGAACTATAATTCACCTGCAGACATGGCCAATCTAATACAGCAAAGTAAGAAACATGCAGCAAGCACAACTAGAACACGTTCAAGCGGCGACAACAACAGCTGAGCTGGTTATACAATTAATTTATTTACCCGTTCCCTTTGCAGACCTACCGCTGGCAGCGGCGCGTTCGCCGTTGATGCAGTTCCTGCGTTTTCGCGGTAAGATTAACATACAGCGGCCCAAGCAACCACATTACGAACGAGCTAGGGTTATTGCTGTCACACAGCCCAAATATGCGGAACCGCCCAAGGCATTGACCTGCTTTCAGTCGCGTGCACAGCGTACGGCGACAGAAGTGGAGAATCCCTACAATGCGATCGTAGCACGTGAGGTGCGCAACTGGTTGGATCACTCTCGCCTGGTGGCCGTATTCCACTTAAATTCAATATCTGCAGACGACATATTTCGCGTACGAGTGGAGCTGCACAAACAAAATTTGCACCTGAAATCCTACGGTCGCAAAATCATTGGACAAGCTGTGGCGGGCACACAATATGAGGCCATCCTTCCACTGTTTCACGCCAATCATTGCATAGTCTTCTCGCCGGATCAACAACGTGTGGGCCAATTGCTTCGCATCACGCGCCGAGTTCCACAAATGGTCTTGCTGGGCGGCATCGTGGAGAACACGCTGCTCAGCCGCAACGAGCTAACGGCCTTTGCCCAGATGCCCAGTCTGCAAGTGGCACAGGCACAGCTCGTACAAACGCTTAACCAAGCCGCTGGCACTGTGGTGCAACAGCTGCAGGCGCATCAAGTCAATCTGGTCAAGGTGCTAGACGTGCACGCCAAAGGCGATGCCAGCGCAGACGACAGCCAAACTCCCGCGCAGACGTAACTTGTTAATTGTTAATAATGTGTAATAATAATAACAGCAAATAATAATCATTTGTCTTTCATACATAGCATGTTAACTTAGAACTACAACTAGATTGCACTTTTCCAACGGCCTGAATATTCTGCTGGAATGATGGCGGCGGCGTCAGTGGCTTTCTGTTTGGTCTTAGGAGCTGATTGTGGCATGTGTCATGTGGTGCCAGCGTTGTCTGCAATTGAAGGCCAGATTGGCCAACGCTTCAGCCGCATCGAGCTCATCCTTATGATGAAGCAACCAACGCTCGCCGCGTGCTGCAGCTGTGGCATCGCTAGTGAACAGTACCTGATTCTGCATGGGACGCTCCAGAGCACCGCACTTGTGTCTGCAAGGAAACAAGTGAAAGTATAAGCTTTGGGCACATGCACTATACATATATTCAAGTTGAGCTTACCTGCTCATGTTCCATTCGATGTGATAGTTGTGCCTGTCCGGCGTGAATCTCGCCGCGCTCTCCAGCCACTTATTCAGCTGATTGCCATCACTCTCACTGGCACTCGTCGTCCTGTTGTCATCCTGGACATTGCTGTCGCGCAGGTATTTCTCCATCATCTGCTGCTTGTACTTGGCCTTGCCTGCCGGCACAGTTGGCAGCATGGGAACACGATCGCTTGGCATGGCCGTGGACTCAACGTAGAAATTAGGTTTGTATGGCATGGAGCATGAGGAGGAGGCATTATTGCCGTTACCATTACTACCGGTGCTGCGGCTGGACAACTCATCGTCATCTTCGCCATCATAGTCATCGATTGCACACTGACGCATCTCCTCCTCCCAAATGCTGTCCTCCGACGAGATGCTGAACTGCTCCACATTGCCGCGTGCATTGTGATTGTAGTTCTTGATCAGATGACCCCATGACTTTTTGGCCTTTTCGCGCTCCGAGTTTTTTAGCTTGCGCCGCCAATTGGCAAACCAGTTGCAGATCTGTGTATACGTTAGACCCGTTTCCAGGGCCAGTTTCTTTTTCTCCTCACGACTGGGATATGGATTCTCGCGTCGCCTTATTAGCCAATCCTTGAGCATGCGCTTTATATCCGGCGTAAACAGACGCTTGGCGGCCCGTGGCTGATGCAGATCATCTTCTGGCGGCCAGGCGCGTCTGTAAACGTACAGAAAACAAAGGGAAATAGATATTGGGATATGTTTTCATTTCCATTAGCTCACCTGCTGTGACGTCGATTACGCTTGGGGCGACACGATTTCTCCATGGCGCAGAGCTGCAAGAATAAATAAAAAAGCTATTCAAATTAGAATGCATATTGAAAAATAAATGATCATGTTTTGCGCCAGGCACACCCCCTCCTATGTGTGCGTGTGTGGCGTGTGTGTGTGCTATTGCTCATCCTAATTAAGCCAATCGGGCCGATATGCCCCCGTACTCTCACGCTGTAAGGCAATTCAAATTCAGTTTCAAAACTTTACGTGGGTGGCGCTATTTCTGTCCACACGAACGCCGAAAAATGTTCATGTTTTTTGCTCTGTTGCTGTTGTTTTTACCCGATAAACGAAAAACATTTGACTGTGTCACACACATCGCGATACAGAGCGAGAGAGAGAGAGCGCACAAAAAGAGAGAGGGAAAGTGTGTGTGTGTGTTTGTGTGGTGGATCGAGAATGAGAACTGAAAAACTTTGAATATCGAACGATGTTAATATAAGCTGGTAAATTAATATCAATTAATACAGATTTTCGAATTTCCCAAAAACATATAGTTTCTTGGTTTCATTGATAAAACTCTTGTTGTTGGCCATGTTTTCATTATACCTATGTCCAACTGTACATACATATATGCCATGCCCATGTATTTATATATAAATCTGTTTGCGAAACGAAATATGTTTATGCCTCTCAGCTAATTTTCAAGTACGCACAAAATATGAATGTGACCCACTGTTGATATCTAATGCAACCGATTGAAATCGATGTAATTCTTGTTGATATTCTTCAGGTGTTTATGCTAACATCACATTATATAATCTCGACATGACACAATAGAACAATAGACTTGTTTTTTGGCATTATTTAATTGATGTCTTTGCTCAAAAGCTTCTGCACTCTCTGCCAGTTTTGAAGTGTTGCTGGTGCACTTAACGGTATTTCCAAGCTCCCCGCACAGTGGGTCAATGTTGAGAAACACACCCACCTGTAAATAGTATATGGTTTCAATTTTCTCAAAATGTTTTTTCTCTTGTTTTATCACAGGCAGAAGAACCAACGCGACACAGCAAACGCTACGATCGACGTACTCGCAATGTGCAAACTAAATGTTCGTTCAAATTTTTCAAAACTAAAGATGTCTGAAGATGTTTTCGAATTCTCGCTGCGGCGATTGTCATTCGGCTACGGGCAAACGGCACTTCGGAAAACGAAAACACACGGTTATCACACACACGACACGAGTGGGGCACTTTTAATCTATTTACAAAACTCGAGAAAATTTGTGGCACATACATAATGCCTATTTAAAAAAAAAAAAAGAAAATCACTGAACGTGATAGTTCCGGCATACGCTACGTTAGGCAATCGCCAACGCATTGATCGAGTGTCATATATGCCTGGCCATCTTGTGTAGGGTGCAAATTCACTTTCGTTCTCAAATCAATTTGTAGCTCGCGTTGGCCATGATGCGATTAAATTTAAATTGTGTCGCAAGCATTTTCCAAATATTTCACACATGCATAAGCCAAAACAATGAAACGGAACCGTTATGATTTGAAATTGATATAAAAAAGCACAAATTATATTTAGAAACTATAATAAATATAACTAATATATAATAATCAAAAAAATATTTAAATTTTTTTTATTTTTGAAACATTTTCAAAAATGAGCTTAAATAAAAGTATCGACAATCGATGTTTCGATTTTGCGCAGGTTGGCAGTTCTATGACATCAATGTGTACACACCCAAATTAGGCAAAATTTCATTGTTTATATCTAGAACGTAATAATTCGTTGAAAATTTACTGGTTGCATCGGAAAAAACAATACGCCTGGCCGCTATGAACGATTCGGTGCGCTATGAGCGCTGCCAGCAAATACAGCTGGGTGTGCTGACCGAATCCCAAGAGGGCGTTGATATACTAGCTAACGGCGGATTGGAACCCGAGCTACCCCAGGGAACTGGTAACGTAAGTCAAACGTCGACGTCGCCGTCGTCGTCGTCGTCGCCGTCGTTGTCGCACTTCTTTGTTCATCATTATATTGACACTGACTCATTTCGTTTTACCGTAATGTATTTCTCATTTGTTTTTCCATCCAGGTGCTTTGTACCCACGATGGTGTTTTGCTGAAAAAGGCGAATGCCGAACATATTAATGAAATGAACACCAGTGGCTCGCTGTCCTTGGTCGAGTATAACCTGCCAAGCCGTTGCTTGTATGTGGAATGGCAGCCCAACGATAGCATCATGATTGCCGACGATAGTCAGGATCAGGGTGATTGGGCGCTAGTGGACAGAATATCGGGTCGCACACGTACCACCTCGGAGTGCAACGCTTTCAATACGAAGCCTGCCGAAATGGGCAGCGTGGCAACAGGTCGTGCTCGAATAATGCGTGTGCCGTTGGATGAATTGGCCTCCGTGGAGGTGCGACATCGTGGACAGACAATAAGATTCTTGCGTAAATCCGATAACAGCGTACACTGTGAGTTCTTCTTTCAACACGGCAACGCAGATCTCTTTGTGCGTTCCATGCAGCAACAGCATTTCATTGAGAGCTCCGAAGCGAGTCGCAACGGCTCCGAACATTATGCGATATTGAACACTGAAAATCAGAAACTAAAGAAAACATTCGCCGAACTGGACATTGGTGAGATCAAGGCCAGTCAGTTGCATCGTGACAGTTGGCTGCCCAATAAGTTGGTCGGTTTCCTGGGCACCATACCGGACTATGTGCAGCCATCGTTTCAGCGTTCGCCCAAGTCACGTCCGAACACTCTAATACCAGGAGATCGCCAAACCTCACCGGATAACTATCAGTTCATTAAGCTAAGCGGCAGCACAAACAGCGCCTGCTCATCCAATAGCCAGAGTCGTGGTGAAAGTGCTGACAAATCGCCAGCGGATAGTGAGCTAGAGAACCTCAATGCACAGGTTGAGAAGATAGTGAATGAGTTGCCAGCTCGCCAGAGCGTGCGACGGGGTAAGTAAACGTGACGTATGGTAGACAGTTCCATTAGTCCAATTCTTGTCTACATTTTCTAGGCTTACCCTTGAATGAGGCACAATGGCTTGAGTTCCAGACACCCGACGGTCGCATTTCGGACAGCGCTCGCATCAAGGAGCTCATCTTTCGCGGTGGAATTGTGCCCAGCCTGCGCGCTGAGGTATGGAAGTTTTTGCTGAACTATTATCAATGGGGCGACACAGAAGTGGAGCGCATCGAGTTGCGTAAACAAAAGAGCGTGGAGTACTACAAAATGAAGGCCCAGTGGTTGGCCATGACCAGCACGCAGGAGGCGAACTTTAGTGGCTATCGAGATCGAAAGTGCCAAATCGAGAAAGATGTGAAGCGCACAGATCGCACACAGGCGTTCTTCTCTGGCGAGGATAATCCCAATATAGCACTATTAGGCGGTATTCTTATGACCTATGTTATGTACAATTTCGACCTGGGCTATGTGCAAGGCATGTCCGATTTGTTAGCACCCATACTGGAGATTCAGGTGAATGAGGTCGATGCCTTTTGGTGTTTCGTCGGCTTCATGGACATGGTGTTCAGCAACTTTGATATGGATCAGGCTGGAATGAAGACACAGTTCGCTCAATTGCGGCGCCTGCTCGAGGTGGCCAATGCGCCGCTCTTTAACTACATGTGCAGCCACGATTCGGACAACATGTATTTCTGTTTTCGCTGGCTGCTAGTGTGGTACAAACGTGAACTGGACAACGACGATGTGCTCAAGCTGTGGGAATGCCTTTGGACACGTTATCCCTGTGCCAATTTTCATCTGCTCGTCTCTGTGGCCATCTTGGATCAGGAGACAAACGTGATTATCGATAAGAAATACGAATTCAACGAGATATTGAAACATGTCAACGAACTGACCGGCACCATCGATTTGAAACGCACACTGGAAACGGCCGAGGCCATCTATCTGCAGCTAAAGGCATCCGAGGCACTGCCCAATGATATACGTCAGATCATTGGTGAACCATTGCTGCCCTCTGCTGATGGTGAGCAACCTGCTGGAGCTGAGGACGAGGAGACTGCCTATTCGGATGATGGCTTCGATGAGCTGCGCGATATACCGCCCGAGGAGAAGCGACGTCGTCAGGAATTGCTCGAGGAAGCTTTCGAGCGATCAATGTTTCTCAATCATATATAGAGATCAAATGCGAGACAGCTTATACGACAGCAGCAGCAACAATAGGAACTATAAAGCCAACGGCGAAGCATGCGCAAAATAATTAGATGTAGCCTTTAAGACTCAAAGTTTACTATCGCATCTAGGTGACGCCCCCGCGGTGACCCGGTGACCGCAAGGGGGCGTTCACTGGTGAAGTGCTTTAATTGAAACAAAAAAAAAAAACGAAACGAAACGAAAAACAACACAGATTTATATATTGTATATTATACATATTTGTACTTTTTGTATTTATTGTAAGTTCTTTCCTTGCCCCCCATGCACCCTTCCCCACCCGCCCCCCCCCTCACACATTGGCTTAAGCAATCAAAAAAACAAACAAAAAGAAACTACGATATTTTTTGAGCATCAAATTGGCTCGTTGTACGTACGTATCGATTAGAATTAATTCTGTTTAGTATGTCAATTTTATCAAATGATTTTTCAGTTATCATACGATAATGCTAAAAGCAGCTTTTGTTGCCCTCTAATTAAGTTCAACTCGATTACTGTGAAAATATACAAGCATAGATGCGTGCACATACATACACTATATACCAATACATACACATATATCCAATCCAATGAATTGCGTAGTAAAAACCAAACAACAATTGACGTCAATTTGTCCACACTAAATACAAATGTTATTAAATATTTATTGGCTCATTTGGCTTGAAGGTTTGATCTATGGGTTTCCTCCTACTCCTCCTTTCCCGCAGCAGACAGGTACAAATCGGACTTGCAGCACTATAGCATATAGACACGCTTGCGTCGAACTGTTGACCTAAGCCGCCGCATTGGCTTATCTATAATCTTATATTAATTTAAATCGTATTATCTTTTCAATTCGTTGCTGAAAAATGCAAAATTCGTTTTGTATAAAAAACACTCACGAGTTTGTTGTAATTTTGGAAATTTATTTTTCATATATTTATGTTGTTGTTGCTGTAGTTGTGTGTTGGTAATCATATCATATACTTTAATTAAGATTTATACTTAGCATCTCTAATTTAAATTGTTATTTGCTCTTGTCTGTCTGTCCGTCTGTCTGTCTGTCTGTTGGTGCAACTGTCATAGGGTTTATTTGTTTTTGTTTTTTTTGTTTTTCTTGTTTTCAGTTTCAGTTTTTATCGCTTTTCGCTTAATGTTGATGGATCGAAGTGCAAAAAAAATAGTTGTTGTTGCATTTCATTCTATATAGTTGATGCAATAATCAATATATTATATGTACGCTGCTGGCGCCAATTACACATATACATATACATATACATATACATCGGTAATAATTGATTTAATTTAAAAATTCTATGTTTTTTTTCTCTCGATTTTTTAATGAACTTTTCTTTTTTCGCTTTTCATCTGATTGGTTGTTGTTCTTGTTGTTGTTGTTGGGGCTGATTGGTTGGTTGCATTTGTTTCATTATCATTTCATTTCTTTTTAACATTCCAAGTACACAAAATTTCTCATTTTAAAAAAAAAACATACAAAATACAATTTAAGACTTATACAATAGAATATTATAAATTGTTCACTAATTACATAATTAAAAATTAAAAGCGATTTGACGACAACAGTCAATTTGTATGTATATTATATATATATATATATGCTTGTATATATATCTATATATATATATAGATAGATCTGTATAGATAGGACTTGCGAGTACACAAATATAATATAGGCAGGACGACAAAATGTGCGGGATGGGGGCATGGGGGGGAGCAATACACATACACACATATTTAAAAGAGAAAATATAATAGAATTAAATTTAAAAAAAAAAAAAAAAAACACACACATAAGTGAACTATGAACTATGTGAATGAAGTTAACGGATCGACGAGAGGCGTGGGGTTGGGGTGGGGGGGATGAGACATGCTAGAGCCTTTTTAAAGATATAAAAAAAATATGTACAGGTTTTTTTTTCCTTTTCGTTTTTGTGATTAAGATTAACTCTTGTGAAGGACGACAGCATTGAACCCAATTAATTCTATATAACTATATATATATGTATGTGTGTGTATACATTAAAATAGGTGTATGTGTGTATGAGTGTCGGTGTATGTGTTGTTTGTCAATCTATCGAATCGAATCGAATCGTTCTTTAAGTTAGTTTTGCTGTTTGCCGTTTTTTGCTTATCGATTACAGATATTAATTTGCAATAATTTAAATCGATTTACTCATCTGCGGGGAGCCGCACCTCCTCCTTCTCCTCCTCCTCTACTCCACCTCCTCCCCGTTTTACAATTAAATTATAAGCGCTTTTTTAATATACTCGTTAATATACGATTCCCGCCAGCATCGGCAACAAGATCTGATGTTATACTGTCGCCCCTCCCCCTCCCCCTCCCCGCTGCCTCACCTCACCTGCCGTGTGCCACGCATAAGTTGCAGCAATACGTTAGCAGTGCAGGCAGAGAGAGATAGAGAGAGAGAGAGAGGAAGGAAGGTGCGACGGCAGACCATCAACTGATGTTTGCTTTTGGGATCTACAGGCAGCTAGGCTAGAAGAGATTTGGATAATTGGCCAATCTTGTTGTGCAACACTGTGAGGCATCTTTGGGCCGCACAGCGAACGATTTGCAGCAGTGTTCGCTGTGGGAAGCGCAAAGATGCCACACAATGTGGCACATACTTCAACTTCAACTTCTGGCACAGCAGCAATATCCGTATCCTTCTCGCCGGCCTCTTGCTTCTACTTGCTACACATATATATATATATATCAGATATCATATATATATATATATATTATATATATAATATTTATATATATATATATATTTTCTGTTTGTTTTCTTTATGCTTTTACTTATACTTTACACAACTTTAAGCTTAAGGGATCTACTACTCCTACTACTCGTTCCTCCTCCTCCTCCTCCTCCTCCTCTTTCTCGGTTTCTTCCTCTTGCTGCTCTCGTTCGCATTTTCGCTGTAGCTCTCGTACTTCGCATCGTACTCGTTACACTTATTCTTGTTTTCATTTTGCGTGCGCTTCTCTCAGCTGCTGTCGTCGACGCCGCAGCTGCAGCTGTTCGACTTCTTCCTCTGCCTCTGCCTCTTGCTTTTCCTTTTCCTCGTCCTACTACTACAACTACTCCTCCTCCTCGTCCTCCTCCTCTTCCTTTGTTTACATTTCTGGTTTGCTTTTGGGTTTGGTTTTTCTCCTTCTTGTTATTGTTGTTGTTATTGTTACTGTTGTTGTTGTTGTTGTTGTTGTTGTTGTTGCTGTTGCCTTGTCTGGTTCGGGCGCCCACTGGCAGGGCGCTGTCGTCTGGCTAGGAGCTTCGCTTTACTCATTCATTCCGCTCCTCGGACTCGCTACCCGTTGACAGATTAAGCGTTGCAGCATCTGCCGACTGTCGGGTATGGCGCGTGGAGCGCAGCTCTCGACGCTTTTCAGGCGGTTGCTCCGCCGCCGAGGCACCACCATGCTCGGTGCCCGAACGCGGACGCTTTAGACGATTCGAGGAGCGACGATTCTCTTCGGCGGCGGCGGCAGCTGCTGCCGCTGCAGCAGCCACAGATGTGCTGCCACTGCTGGAACCACTTAGGTTTGCAACAGAATTGCCTCCCAAGCCACCGCCACCGCCGCCACTGGCATCTAGATCCTCGACACTGCCACCATGACTGCTGCCCGGTGCCGCTGGCTTCTTAAGTATGGGCTGAATAATGAGCTCGTCGGCCTCCTCATAGGGTGGCGGCAGTTTGGCTGCATCTGCTGCATTCGTAATGGTCAGGGAGATGCGCGATTCACTGCGCTCGGAACGTTCGCTACTGGTGCTGGCGCCGCTGCTGATCGGTGGCGCAATCGTGATGGTTGTCTGCGACGGTAGATTAGCAGCAATCGCCGCACTGGATGCGGCGCCACTGGAGCCAGAATTGAGCGGCGTCAATGTCACCTTGTCCTGTTCGGGCGTCGGTGTGGGCACAGGCGTTGATGAGCTGCTCGAGCTGACGCCGCGTAAACTCTTCTCAATGCTGCTCATGCTGGCGCCCAGATTGAGTGGCAATCCGGCGGCCAGGGCTGCTGCTGCCAGCTCATCCTTTGTGGGATGCATTTCACTGCGTGCACGCTTCGATTTGTGTTGTTGTTGTTGTTGCTGCTGCTGCTGCTGTTGTTGTTGTTGCAGCTGCTCGGCATCGAGGGCGGCGGCATAGGCTGCTGCCGCACTGACACTGCTGGCCGACGAGGTGGGTATCAGCGAGATGCCCGATCCCAATCCTAGCGACTTGGTATAGAAGTCCATTTGCTGCTTGAACGCATCCTGTTCACGTTGCCGCTTGGCAGCTGAGCTGCTGCTGCTGCTGCTGGAGGAACCACCGCCTGCCGAGGACGAAGCACCGCCCGTCAAGCCGGCCAGGCTGGCCAATGAGCCGGGACCACTTAGTGGTAACGAGCCGCCCGCGGCTGCCATTGCCTGGGCGGCCATCTCGGCGAGCAACGCCTGCGAGAAGTCACTGGACATGCCGGGTATCTGTGGCATTTGAGCGGCTGCCGCGGCGGCTGCTGCTGCAGCAGCTGCGGCAGCTGATTTGGAACTCTTGCTGGCAGAGGATGAGCTAGCGCCACTGTTGCCACTGCCACTGGCCGACGACGTTGACGGCATCTTGCCCTGCGAGAAGGCCTGCAGAGCGGCCAGATCGGTGGGCAGTGCACCGCGTGCCAGACTCTCGAACCATTTCTGTTGCTCCTTGGCGGATGCTTCGCTGGCCGCGGCAGCTGCTGCTGCTCGCTTGCTGGCCGCACTGGAACTGCTGCTGGTGCTGTTCGAGCTGCTGGGCGTGGGCAGTGGCGGCATGCCGAGGGAACTCATGAGACGCGTCGCCTGTGCCAGATCCATGCTGCTCATGCGGCTGAGTGACTCCAGCAGATGCGGATCTGCGCCAGGCATCAGTAGACTCGATAGTTGTGCCATATCCGCTGCGCTGGGTGTCACCGAAGCGGCTGAATTACGTTGACTGTTGCTCTGGCGGCTGCGACTGGAACTGGTGGAGGGTGTGGTCACAGTGCCGCCACCCATGCTGGCCATGGCGTTCATTAGGCTGGCCGCCGAGTTGGCAGCCGAATTGGAGGAGGCGCGTGAATTGCTCGATTTGCTCGACTGCGACTGATGCGACTTGGAGGATTGCGTCGAGCCGGTTACCGCTGCCGACGACGTGGTCACGCCATTCAGTAGATTATATTGTTGCGCCAGCTGATCGTATGCGGAGCCCAGGCCGCTGGAGCCCAGCGAATAGGGATTCAGGCTGCCCAGACTCATGGGCGGATACAACAGCGATGGATTCGGGAAGAGGAACGGAAAACCGGCGGCCAGTTGCGATGCCGATGCACTCGCATTCTTGCCACCGCCCGCTGCTCCACCACCGCCTCCGCCGCCGCTGTTAACTGCTGCGGCAGCTGCAGCAGCTGCTGCCAACTGTGCAGCCTCATTCTGCTGTTGCTTCTTTTTGCTGGCGGCCGATGATGATGAGGCAGCACTGGAGGAATTGCCACCACCACTGGACTGCGACTGGCTCTTGCCGGTGCCCGCACCCGTGCTGCCTGTCAGGCTGCCGAGCGGTGTACCAGCAGCAGCCATGAGCGCAGCCAGCGATTGGGCATCCATGCCGGCCAGATTGCCCAGACCGCCCATGCCTGCAAGGCTGGCGAACAGATTCATATTGTTGAGATTACCCAAACCGGGTATATTACCCATGCCGGGCATGCCACCGAAGGGCATCGAGAGCAGGGGATTTTTCGGATCGAAAGCGGCCAGCGGATTCTTTGGATCGAAACCGCCCAATCCGGGCAGATTGGCCAGCAAACTGGGATTGATGCCAGCCAGTGAGCCGAACTGCAATGCCACCTGATCCAATGCGGCTGCCGATTGCGATTGACGCGACGATTTCTTTGACGAACCACTCGAATTGCCGGCCGGCGATTGTGCAGCGCTTTGCTGTTGTGTGTGGCTGCTGGAGGAGGCATTGCTTGAGTTCGAGGATGGACGACCACCATGTGATTTCGAGCCATAGCTATTGCTATTGTCCATCACATTGGAGCTGGGCTTGGGCGATGGTGCCGACATGGGATTCTGCATCTGTTCCAGCCATTTGGGATCAACTTCATAATTGGGATTTTCGGTTAGCCTAGGGAGAAGTGAAGGTGGAGTGTTACATGGTGTCATAGCCATCGTTTCATGCCACTTACCATTGCATCAAGCGCTTCAGTTGTGGCGCCTTGTTGCCACCAAGTCGTTTGCCAGTCTGTTTGTTAATCACCGGCACAGGCTCCTCGCCGGTCAAGCCCTGCGGACCTGACATCGACTGTTGTTGCTGCTGTTGTTGTTGTTGCTGCTGCTGCTGCTGTTGTTGTTGCTGCTGCTGCTGTTGCTGCTGTTGTTGTTGCTGCTGTTGCTGCTGCTGCTGCTGCTGTTGTTGTTGCTGCTGCTGCTGCTTCTGCAATTGCGCATTTGCCTGTTGTTGTGCGCTCGAGCTGCTGCTCTGCTGGCGATTGCCACGTCGACTGTTGTTGCTGTTGCCCGCACCGCCGGCTCCGACATAGTCAATGCTTAGCTGATCTCCTAGTGGACTCGTCATATCGGAGAGCCACTTGTTCACCTTGACGTCGTGTGGTGAATTGTACTTTGAGCTGAGCTTCATGGCCTGCTCCATTTCGGCCAACATATTTTCGTATGCCTTGCGCTGTGCTGGCGCCAGGAATTGCATCATTTTCTGCTGCTGCTTGAGGAACGATTGTGGATCGGTGGCCATGGTCTGAGCTAGCAGTGCATTGAGGCTGTCCTTGCTCGACAGGCCGCCCATGGCCATGCTTTGCAGTGCGCTTAGGCCGCTGCCCGATGAGCTGCTGGCGCCGCTTGCGCTTCCTTGGCCGCCGCTCTTGGACTCTGCATAGGTGGAGAAGGGAAGAAGCAAAGAGAATGGAAGAGCATTAGTTATTGTTGTTGCCAGGCACACACTCGGAGGAAGATAGAAATGAAAGCGCAGAGACTCAAACTCACTTCCGGGCACTGTCGTGACAGTGATGGTAAATGGCTTCTGATTGGATTGCTGTTGGCTGGGCGCCTGCAGATTGGCAGGCGTCACTGATACGCTGGGCGGAATTTGTGGTTTCTTTGATGAAGGCAACGATGGATCGGGGAAGGTCTTTTGCTCTTTGGCCGCCGACAAGCCCAGCACAATCTCATCGAGCTTCTTGCGCTTCTTCTCTTTGCCAATCACAGGCTCCTCAATGGTCTGCAAATAGGATTAGAAAATGGAAATGGTCAGTTAAAGAAGATTCCTAGTGATTCCACTGCTGCTTCAGCCACTTACGCAATTGTTCTTCTTCATCAGCTTGTTGAGCGTGTCGTCCAGCTTGCTCTTGCTGCCCATTGAGGGGAAGGCAGAGCTAAGTGCTGCATGCACACTCGATTTCTTTGAGGGCATCGAGAAGTCTTGCACCTCGCTTAGATCAATGGCGCCAACGCTGGACGCCGATTTGAGCATTTCCGTCATGTTCATCTTGGGCAAACTACTGTGGATTGAGAAGAGAAGAAAGATATAGACTATGAAATCCAATAGAAATCTTTGCTACTTACCTAGAGGACAAATCCATGGGTGCACCCATTGATGGCGGCGGCGTCTTTAGTGCCGGCACTGCGGGCTTATTGAACTGTCCGGATGATTGACGCGACAGCGATGCGTGCTGATGCGCTGGCGGCGGTTGCATGCCACTCAAGGCAGCCGACGAGGCAGCTCCAGAGCTACCACGTCCACGTCCGCCTGTACCGGTTAATGCCTCCATATTGGCTATTTCACTTTCCCAATCCTTGGGCGCCACTGTAAGATGAAATTGGTTGGCAAATTAGTATGGATTGAAAGGAATCTCTATGGGAAATACTTACTCGACGAACTGTTGAGCAGCGCGTGCAGCTTGGCACGCTCCGTTTCCACATCGATGGCAATGTGTCGCTTACGTTTCTTGCCCGCATTGGAGCTGGCACCGACACCCAAGGCGCTGGGCACATTAAGTCCCGCCGCACTGACAGCAGCGGCTGCCGCTGCAGCACTGGCTGCACCAGCTGTTGCGGCACTAAGTGACATACCCGGCAGCAGAGCCGATAGCGAGGTAGCATTGCCACCGCTTGCTGCGGCGGCAACAGCAGCGGCAACTGCTGCATTGATGCTATTCGCATCCAGGCCAGGTAGCGTTGGCGTCACAGTCTGTGGCGCCTTAACCGGTGGTAGCACCACGGATGCAGATGCATTGGATGCCGATACGGAGGCATTGCTAGCAACCTGTTGCATTTGTGATGCTTGCAGATGCTTGGTGACACCCTGATCTGTTGTGATGGTGATGACATCAGGCGTAGTCGAACGACGCTCGATGCTATTCAGGTGGGGAATGGACTCGTGCAGAGCAATGTTCAAATCGGTGGCACCCTTGATGCCAGCGAAGGCACTGTAATGCTTGTCCACCGGCCACTTGTTGTTCTCCACGCAGCACACAATGTGCGCCATGCGACGTTCGAGCGCAAAGTCCTTGAACCAACGTATCATGCACATCTCTAGCTTGGGTTTCTCCAGCTTCTGCTGTTTAACAGCGGCCGGTTGAATCACTTCGAGATCGGGGAAACGTGCCTTCAGTTCGGCTGCTTGCTTCTTGCACTCCTCCTCGACGGCCTTCTCCTTCTCTTTCATCACCTCATCATCGTCGGGATCGGTGGGTGCAGCGGACACAAGATCGAGTATCTCCTGCTCACTCGATTGCTTATCTGTGCTCTTCTTTGCCGACGGTTCGGCTGTGCTCTTTGCCTGCTCGGTTGGCTCCACAGCTACCACATCGTCTTCGGCTTCGGTCTTCTTGGCTGCCTGCTCGCTCTCAGCGGCAGCGGCAGCTGCAGTTGATTCCTTTTCAGGCTCCACAGAGCGCTCTTTGATGGCAGCGCTTTCTTCGCCAGCTGCTTCAGCTTTGCCAGCCGGCACTTCCTTCTGCTCCTCGTCAGCTGCTGCATCTGTCGTCGTTTTGACTTCAGCAACCGCCGACTTGTCCTCAGACTCAGAAGTTGCCTTCTCACTGCTTGTCGTCTCAGTGTCCATTTTGCTTTCATCTTTCTCATCTTCGCTGGACTTCTTCTTCTTCTCTTCCTCGGATTGTTCCTCGCCTTCAGCAGCTGCTGTTAGCTTCTCATCTTTGTCAGCTTCCTTTTCTGTCTCTTTTTCGTTACCATTCTCAGCAATTGGTTCCGCATCAACATCCATCTTCTCTTCGCTATCTTTGGACTTGGTCTTTGTCGTTTCCTCCGCATCGTCGGCCTTAACGACGGCATCGCCATCGCTTGCCTTGGCAAGTGTTGCCTCTTCGCTTGAGGCCTCAGTGGGCAGCTTGGCTTCTTCCTTATCGGCAGTTTCGCTTAACGTGGCTTCCACTTCGTCCGTTTTATCTATTGACTTGTTCTTCTCAGACTGTTTCTCGCTTTCGTCAGTTTCAGGTTTCTTTTCAGGGCTCTGCTCCGCACTGACTTCAGTCTTCACAGGTGACTCCTTCTTAATGACACTGTCATTGGTGAGCAGCTCATCGTCCAGATCGATCACTTCGGTCTTAACAGCCGCCGCAGCGGCAGCTGCAAGTGCAGCCTTCTTCTCTGCAGCAGCTAGAGCAGCTGCCTTCTCGGCGGCTGCCGCCTTCTCCGCCTCCGCATTGAAGGCTTCCAGTTTAATGGTGCGTTGTATTTGTGCCTCGAGTTCACGTATGAAACGTTTCTCGGATTCGCAGAAACTAAAGTTAGGATCATTGAATATGAAGGTCTCTGAACGATACAGACCATGCTTTAGCACGGCTGCAATGAGCTCCTTATCATGTCGTCCTGGTTCCCACCAGTCGGGCGTGTCGGCATTCATGGCGCACTGCTTAAGGCGTTCCTCCAGCTGAGGATTGCGTGATATTTCACGTAACTTGGCAAGCAGCTCAAGACGATCCAATATCAATTTGGCGTGCTCCTTCTCAATCTCTTCAATGATGCCCTCCAGACCACGCTCGTTCTCGTTGAGCTTCAGACCCGCCTGTCGTTTGCACATGGCCACAAAGACTTTGTAGTAATCGCTTAGTGTCTCATCGCTCTTACGCTCCAGATGTGCCATCTGTTTGAACTTGGTCCAGTCGGGACTAGTGGGTGCATTCACATGCATATCGACACCATAGCCGGTGAGCACGCGCAGAAATTCGTATTCCTCGCGACGATTCCACTTCTTGGGTATCAGCTGCAGGCGCTGTTGCTCTCGCTCCTTGGCCGCCAGCTCCATTTTGCCCTGGCGCTCCATTTTCTGCAGGCGAAACATAAAGGGGGGGAAACCATGTGGTGAGCGGGGATTTCTTATTGTTTTTGTGGTCAGATTAGAATGGGATAAGGATTAGGCGCGTCAAGTGTTTTGATAAAGTACAAATTGGTAACTTAATACAAATTAGTTTATGTTATTAACAAGTTAAGATTTGTTTTCTATTATTTTATTATATTTTAGGAGCTCAGCTTGGAATGTGGATTTATGTTGAGTCATAAAAAGTTATTTTTTCCCAGCATGTTTCGCAAAACGTTGAAAGATCTTCTTAGTACTCGGCGTTCGTACAACTCTTCTTATCATTTCTCCACGCCTTATCGCAAAACGTAGTTTCATGAGAATTCTCACACACCAAAAAAAAAAAAAAATTCCTTTAATCCAGTAAAATTATCAGCAATAAATATAATAGTTATTCAGAGCTCGGCAATGTTTTAAATAACAAAACATTCACATTTGTTTATACAGTTACGAAATGTTAAATCTTCAACTTCATTCTTAATAGCCAGATCTATATACATATAGATGACTCAACTCGATTCACTTTAGTACCAGCTTGTTAATAGATTAAAGAGACATCATCGGGAAACTTGAAGTACGTTTAATAATCTTAGCTACTTTACAATCGTTAACCATTCATGACATAGTATATGGCAAGATAAGATAAGAGACAACAACATTTACAATACAAATACAGAGAAAGGCATACACGTATGTACACAAGTATATAGCAGGGTAAATACACGTATGTATGTATGTATGTGCAATATTGTTTACCGAAAATGGGAAAATTGTAACGTAAATTCATTACGAATATTTGCACAATTTGACATAAAGGATTTGCGAAGCCAATGCGGAACCCGATACGTTTTAAACATCATCGCTCCCTCTTACACATTATCATCATCAGCAGGGACGGACAACGACAGCGCAACGGGATGCATCAGGGGTGGGTGCTAGCCAGCCCAAAGGGGGTTTGTATGGAAGTGGTAGTTCTAATAGTGGGGGTTGTTGGTGGTACTCCGGGCGCCTTTTGAATAACGTAAAATTTTTGCGAAAATTACAAAATGCGAATGGCGAGCGCAAAGCAGACGGGGCAAAACAGAGAGACAATGCCCAAACGACGCAACGATGGCGACAACGACGACGACGATGACGACGACGACTAAATACGAGCAAAAGAGGGAAAACAGAAACTCGAAATACAATAAAATCATAATAATAAAAGTAAAAAATCCATTTTACACCCCTAATAACAAGCCGACTAGCGCGCACACACACACACACGCAGACACACACACAGGGCAAATGGCAGCGACAATGAGCACAGAGCAGAGTGCAAAGGCGGAGGCAGTGGCAAAGGCTAAAACGAAGGCAAAGTAAAAGGTGGGCATGGAGGTGGAGGAGGAGGAGGAGGTGAAGGTGGAGACAGAGAATGTGGAGACAAACAAATGAATCCTACGAGACCAATTGCACGGGCAACGTCGTCGTCGTCGTCGTCGCTGTCGCAACAACAACAAGAGCAAAGCAAAAGGAGCTCGCTCTCTGCACAAATACAAATAAATGCGCGCTCATACAACACACACACACACACACACACCCACAAGCGCGCGCGTGTGTGGCCCTTCTTCAGTCTAGTGTTGGACCCTGCTCCTACATAGTTAGTTATGATAATAATAATAATGACTCCCCCGCCCCCCGCCCCATCCACCTTTTGAGGGGGAGCCTGTCAGGCGATGGAGTAACTTCTCTACGCCAGCGTTGCCAGGTGGTTGCAAAAATTTCACACATACTATATAAATATACAAGGAGCACACATCGTATGGTATGTCTCTGTATTTGTGTGAAATGCAAATCAAAACAACAACAGAGTTGCAAACATCGCTCTAGCTTTGCTTGCTTGCAGCACAGTCAAGTGCCTCGGGGGCTGCTCTCAGTCATATTGGCAGCTCTGGCTTTGCCCTCAAGGATGCCAATTGGCGCAGGTTGGCAGCACTCTCTCTTTCATTCTCTCTCACTATGTTTAGATATGCCAACAGCTAACGGCTTTTCATATACAAATTCCAAACAAGCAACGATATCCGAAATGAAGTGGGCAAACTGGGAGTGGGGGAGGGCAACAAAAACAAACGACAAAGCGAGAAAGATAAAAGAGACTGAACTGAACTGAACTAAACTAAACCTCTTGCCTGGCACTTTCAACCACTATATCTCGCTCCATCTCACTTGCGCAAACGACACAAGCGACACGCGACGCCTTCGCCTTCTCCAGCTTACGCTGCGCCGTTTGCCTCGCGCCCTCTTCTCGTGCATTTTGCACGATACAAGTGCGAGCGATTGATTATGATTATTAGTAAGTAGCAAAAGCAGCGGCAGGCGGCAGAAGTGGCGATGGCAATGGCGATGGCGATGACGATGGCAGAGGCAGAGGCAGAGGCAAAGGCAGCGACAAAGGTGGCAGCGGCGGCGGCGGCTTGACTTGTGGCGAGACTGGCCAAAGAAATGGAATGAAATGGAATGGAAATGGGGTAGAAGACAGGCGGAAAAACGAATTTAAATGAGCGCTCTTACACACACACACACACAAACACCCATAAAGACTCATACTAAGACAACTGGTTACCGTCGATTTGTTTGTGTGCGTGTGTATGCACGCTCAAGAGAGTCGGCAAGTGAGCGCGCGAGAGAAAGAGAGAGAGCGCGCGAGAGAGCTAACGCGAGCGAGCGGGAGGCAGAGTATGCGAGTGAGTTACACATGCCGTGTAAGTGGCAACGGTTCGTACTACATGTGAAATCTATAGGCATAAATTTATTGTTTTGTATTTCGCTTTAACTTTGCAGCAGCTCGACTTGCGGCTGTCGCCGCTAACTCTGCCGCTACCTCTGCCGCTGCCGCTTTTGGTTGGCTTTGCTGCGCCCCCCTTCGGCTTTGATGTTGTGCTTGGGATGTTACTTTTATTTCGCCTCTGCCACTGGCACTTCTGCTCTGCTTCGGTTTCGGTTACTTCGTTTTACGTTTTCTGCACGCATTCTTTGCATTCACGTTCTTCACATTCACATTCGCATTCACATTTATTCATCGATGGGGCTTGCTTTGTCGCCGTTTCCCTTCGTTTTAATTAAGTTTTGCGCAAATTTGATACAATAAATTGTCATTGTCATTGTTGTTGTTGTTGGTATTCCGTTTGTTGTTGTTGTTGTCGATAATTGTATTGTTGTTGTTGTTGTTTTTTGTTACCTCCAAATAAATGCCATTGTTTAAACTGGGCGCCGTTGTTGTTGTTGTCGCTGCTGCTGCCGCTGCCGCCGCCGTGGCAGCGGCTGTTGATTTATTCAGATGCTCGCAGAATGCAGAGAAGCTGCTAAAATCCATGGGTTTAATAACCTCCATCGTGTTGTTGTTGTTGCTATTGCTATTGCTGGCTGATGTCTTTTACGAGGCACACTCTCACTCACTCACTCACTCAAACAAACAAAAACATAGAGCATATTCCAATGCATATGCTGCTACTTCATTTATAATTATATCACAAAAATATTGAAATCGATTTCGACATTATTGATTTTAATTAAGCACTAATTATCATTCATTGCGACGGAGACGGCGACGGCGACACATTTGCCATTTGCACGTTGTTGCTGCTTGTGTTATCGTCGTTGTTGTTGTTGTTGTTGTTGTGTGTGTGTTTCGTCAACGACGACGACGACGACGATGATGGCAGCGCAGCGTCTGCAGCACTCGCCACTCTCGCACTACACTAGCTAGCTAGCTAGCTGGCGCACTCGACTCTCGTCTCGTCTCGTCTCGTCGTCTACTTTTGCCTCAGCAATTACATTTTTCCATTCGTTTGATTATTATTATTTCTTCACACACACAAACAAACACACATGCATGCATATATGCATAGAGCGGCGGCGGCGGCGGCTGATAGAGGGAGACAGAGACACGCGCCGATACGAAAACCCCGACACGACGACGACGATGTTTGGATATGGATGCGTTTGCTGCTCAAGCACTTGGACTTTTTACAACTTTACACCGCGGCGCTCAAACAAATAATGAGCGAGCGCATTGCGGACTAAATACAAGAAACACTCCTCACACACACACACACACACACACACAGACATCGAGAAACGCAAGCGAATACAACACGAATATACACAAGCGCACACTGACACCCAGATACACGAACACACCAACGTACACACTTATATTCAACTGAGAAACACAGAGACCACAACGGGGACGCATACGCGCGCACGGAAGCAGCGACGGCGGCAGCGGCACTAGCAGCTAAAATCGAATGCGAATCAGCCAGCGCACAGCGACAGAGAGACGGTGACGGCGACGGCAACGGCAACAGCGACGAGCACAGAACGGGGGAGAGGTCGCTGCTAGTCAACCCAACAACGGAACAACAACAACAACAACAGCGCAGGCAACTACTATTGAGCGAGGGAGCAGAGTCAGAGTCAGAGCAGAGCATACAGCAGAGCAGAGCTGAGCCATAGCCAGAGCCAGAGCAGAAAAACCAAACCAAACGAAACCAAACAATCGTGAGATTAAGCCAAACGCCGTTTTGGGTGAATGTGAATATGAATGAGATGGGCAGGCAGGCAGAAAGGCAGTCACAGTCACAGCCTGCTGCTGCTGTCCTCTGAGGTGAATGAGGCCGGCATGGCAAGCCATGGCAAGGCAAGGCAAGGCACACAGGCAAAGCGTCACTTGCAGTGCCAACCGAGACTGCGAGAGAGAGCGCATTGAACGCGAGAGCGCAACCGATAGCGGGAGAGAGAGAATGAGAGCGTATAATATTCTTCAGTGTCTATGTGTGTGTGTGTCTGTGTGTGCGACGACAACGACGATGAGGAGCGCTGCTGCTGCTGCTGCTGCTGCTGCCGCTGCTGTTGTTGTTGTTGTTGTTGCTGCTGTGCACTGGATGGACGAGTTGAAGAAGAATGAGGAGGCAGCACATTGTGTCAACTGTGTAATGTAAGCAAAAGGCAATGGGCAAAGGCAAAGGCAAAGCCAGAGTCAGAGCCTGCCGCACCAACCAACACACACACACACACACACACACAGGCACGCTCATAACAAACATGTATGTATGCATGTGCGCGCGAGCGAGGGAGAGCGCGGAAGGAAGGAAGGAAGGTAGTTAGGCGGAGGGGGAGAGGGAGAGGGAGCATACATGACATACACGGCAAAAAAGCCAAGCAATGAAACAAATGTACCACAAAAACTGTTGACGACAAGGCATAAGCAGCAGAGCTAGAGCAGAGAGACAGCGGCAGCGGCAGCGACGGCGACGGCTGCGACTGATGTTGGCGCAATCGAGAACGGGGAATGGGAAATGGGAAATGGGCGCAAAGGACACACAGCGTAAAAGGGATAAAATAAAATAATAGCGCAGCCAGCCATGCGCGCTTAGGCAAACGCTATGAGAAATGGATTAAAATTCAGGTACAAAATGTGCACACGCACACAGGCGAATTTCTATGTGAAAATAGAGAATAGAAAACTTCTAGAAATTTGTGTGTGCGAATTATATCGGATAAAACGACAATGGGAGAGACAGACAAAGCACGAGGACAAATTCTTCAAGTGATTGTTTAATTAATAATGCGACCTTTGACATGGACAGTCAATCTGCATATGAAATTGCACAAACACATGTGCAGGGCTTCTATTTACATACATACATATATACAATACATACATACGTACATAATGCGCGCAGATTGTGAGGGACGAAAGATAGAAACTGCACTAAAGTGCGATAAGCACGTAGCCATTGCGGCTGCGAGAGCGCGTCCGTTGGTTGAGAGTATAAAAACGAGATTATTAATCAATCTGTAAGAAAGAGATACACATCCAACAACAACAACAACAACAGCAACAATCCCACCACCAGCACAAAACAAGCTGCCAATCGACATCGACGACGCGACGAAGATGAGAACGGTGACGGTGACGTCGACGTAGACAGCGACAGCGGGCACATCTTCAGCAAATGCATATGACTAAACACACACACACACACACACACACACACATGCATGGATAAAGCCAAGCTCACTCACTTCGACTCACATACTAGCGCATACATGATCGGTTGCTGCTCAGAGAGCAACTGCAACAGCACGTGAGAGGTTACGATTGCGATTGAAAGCATGTGCATGTGCATGTGCACACACACACACACACATACGGTAGACATATGTCTGTGCGACGAATTTTCTATGCAAGTGTGTGTGTGTGTGTGTTGCTGTGGATGTCGTAAATTTGACTAAAGCGTAACGCAAAACTAAATCAGAAAGCAGGTAGACAACAAAAGCAGCAGCGCAGCAACAGCAGCAGCAGCAGCAGCAGCGGCTCATTTGAGACACGTAGCCCCACACAGCTGCACTTTGTGAGTATATATGCATGTGTGTGCGTGTGCACTTATATTGATGAACTGACCATTGCACACTGGGCAAGTTTCGAGAATGCTTCGAATTGTTTATGGCTGACAGGTGTGAAACGTATGCGCCGACGCAGCAGCGGCAGCGGCAGCTGCAGCAACACGTGAGTAGCACGCACACACGCACACACACAGTGGTCAAACCACTTTGCACACTTGAGTCAAATGCAAATGCAATGTGTACCACTGTGCGAACGAAGCCAGGCACAGGCACAGGCACAGGCAACAAATGCTAATAAAATAATAAATCGAATAGCGGTCAGCAATGCGAGCTGAGCATCCAAGCAAATCCAAACTAGACCCCAAAGATGGCGCAAAAGGAATGGCAAACAGACACACACACACACACACACATAGAGAGCATAAACCTGCACACATCACACACACACAAACACACATGCATGCACATGCACATGTACATGTACATGTATGGAAAGCTAACTCTATGCTTGTGTTCTAAATACACGTTGCGAAATGCAAAAAAAGGGAATAACAAAAAAATTCTTTTAAGCTGCTGCTGCTGCTGCGGCGGTGGCTGCAGCAAGTAGAGAAAAGGAGCACGAAACTCAGCGACGAACACTCGAGAAAAGGAGCAGACAACTACAACAACAACTACAACAACAGCTAAAGCAACTAAAGCAGCGGCAGCAAGAGCGATGAGCTCAAATGAGCACAATTAGGCTTTGGCTTTTTATTGACGCGCCGCGGGCAAAAACACAAGAAGAAGCAGAACGAGAGACAGAGAGAAAGACACAGTGAGAGAGAGAGCAGGAGCGGAACAGGTCACCATATTCAAGTCACATATATTCGCCGTCGTCGCCTTTGCCATCTCGCCATCGCCATCGCGTCTCGCTCAATAATTGAGCCCATGAGTTTCGCCCCGTGAGAGCGAGCGACGTTACGCGGATATGATGGCGACCCGAGAGCGACAACATCAACAACGGCTGCTTGGCATTTGGGTGGGCATGAAGCAAAAAAATTAAACATTGGATAAATCCAGAAAATGTAAAATTCACACACACACACACATACAGATATATTATACGTAGATACACACGGGCAGGCCACACACACACAAACATACACTTGCAAACAGAAGTGCGCGTCGCGCACTCATGGAAAACTAATACACACGCACACACACACACACACAGAAAGAGGGCGACCCATCGGCAACAGCAGCGCACAAGTACAGCCACCAACAATAACAACAACAACAGCAACAACAACAATCCACCCGATACCGAAACCGATAGCAATACCCAACAGTCGGACTCGAGAGTCAGAGACCACACCGTTGCCCGCTGCCGCCAACGCTGCCGCTGCGCCGCGGCAGCAATCATCGTCACCAAAGAAGAACTTTACTTCGTCAATACAGCAACAGCAACAACAACAGCAACAAGAGCATAATGCGGCTTTACTTCGCCTGCCAATGTGACCATTTTGCTTGCTCTTCTTGCTGCTGCTGCTGCTGCTGTTGCTGTCGACGTTGACTTCAATGCTGTTCCCCCCCGTTGTTGTTGTTGTTGTTGTTGCTGCTGCTTTGATTGATGGCGCTGGCGTTCGCCGCTTTGCCTTTTGATAATGGCGTCGACATCGCCGCGTTGTGTGCGCTAGCTTAGCTACAGTGGAACCGTGCGCGTCAGGTTTTTGTACAATTTGACTCATAATTTGACCTCACACTCACACTGTGTGTGAGCATTGGAGCCAGGCCAACATGTCTGTGGCTTCACTGTGCACGAAAAGGTGGCAAAAGGAGGTGCCATTTTGGGGCGGCTGCTGCTGCTGCTGCTGCTGTTGCTGTTGCTGAGTGTGCAAAGTGGTTTGACATTTTCTCGTTTGCTCGTTTCGCTGCTCATTCGCGCCGCCTAGCTGCTGCCCCCTTGGAGCATCTCGTCGTGTGCACCACATTTCGGGCTTCAAATTCGACTCGAAGTCGACGACGACTCTCAGTTCGCCTCGGCTGCGCTGCGCTGCGCTGCTCTGCTCTGCTCTATGTGCGATGTGTATTTCTTCTTTTTATTTTGCATAAATTAAGCATAAATGTGATTGTATTTGTATTTTGTATTCGTGCTGCTGCTGCTGCTGCTCTTCGTTGCGCCATCTCGTTTTGTCATCGCTTGCCCCGTTGCTTTTGTTCGAACATTCGGAAGTACACACACACACACATACACGCCCACAAATACAGTTATACGCCAGCGACCGGTGTTCGCCACCTTCTCTCGCACGGTGGGTGTAACTCATTTGATTTGAAATTTTTCTTTTGTTTTACTTTCTACAGAGTTGCTTCTCTTTTGAATGCTTTCCCGTTCATAAGGTTTATCGATATAGAAAAATAGTTGATTTCATGGCTCGATAAACAAATTCAAATTCACATTCGCACATTTTGACGCAATTAGCACTCCGAGTTAGGGGTTGATGAGCGGAACCAGTCGGAAACCGGTCGCGCAAAAACTTTTGACACCCCTATTGTTTGCATGATCAGCCGATGTTGCTGTCGCCGTTGCTGCCGCCGCAGGTTATGGCCGACCAAATGACAGCGGAAATTTGAGGTTAAGTTGAGGGGCATAGAGCGTAGTAGAGAAAAGGGTGAGGTTAGAATTTTAACAAGCCCTAATAATACAAGTCAAATTCAAAACCTAACCTGTAATCAGTGTAAGAATGTTGCAAAAATATATATATATATAATATGGAAAAGTCAAGTAATCACTTGACATAATCTGATAACAATAAAAAAGGTTCTTAACTTATCAAGTTATCGAGTTATCGAGTTAACTCGAACTTAGCAGGCTGAAATTCGAGTTGTATTATTTGTGTGCCCACAAACTGAGCACGTTATAGGGTGTTTAAAGCAAAGAGAGATATACAAATTTATATATATATAGATATACGTATATAGTGTACGATAATAAACCCTCAAGGTTAGTTCGAATTTGAAGTTATTGCGGGGTTAGACAAACAGATACATACATACGATATGTATCGCATTGCAAAGCTAATAGTTTTAGTATATGCAATTGGTATGTCTGTTTATAGTATATACTATACGATAACGGGTATATTCGGTTAGTTGGCATGCAAGTTACTCAAAAAAAACAAGGGGTTAGTTCCATTCACGACGTTTCTTCTGTTGTTTTTTTTTTTTTGGTTTTTTTGTTTTTCTAGTAAGGTAGTATATGGTATGGTATGTGGTAAGTTTTGTCAGTGTGTAGTGGGTGGGTGGGTGTATGTTGCTTGGGGGAAGATAGGGGCGTCAAGACTGTGTGTGTTTGGTTTTAAGTGGTCATGGTCTATTAGGAATCACTTGGGGGTGTGTGTGTGTGTGTGTGTATTAAGTACTACATGATGTTGCCAATTGCGTTGGATGGATTTCACTTCCAGGGTGGTGGATAGTAGTATTTTTAGAGGTTATGTTTGATTTTCTTTTAAAATAGTATAAGGTATTTTAGGTGGTACTCATCGCATTTGATTTTGGTTTTGCCATTCATCTTGGTCGATTCACGTACATTGTTCATACTAACCAAATACATGGCCAGTTTGTTGATATCCAAATTGGCCAATTGACTGACATCGGTTGTGTTGAGTATACTCAGCATGAGGCTTATATCTGCCGCTGTGGGCATTGCGGGCATTGTTCCGGATCCGCCGGTATTGCCAACCTGTTGTTGCTGCTGCTGTTGCTGATGTTGTTGCTGCTGCTGCTGATGTTGCTGCTGCTGCTGCTGTTGTTGCTGCTGCTGTTGATGCTGCGTCATTCCATGTTGCAACGATGAACCTGCACCGCTGCCACCGGCGGCGGCTGCTGCGGCAGCTGCTGCTGCTGCTGCTGAGGTGCTGGCACCCTGCGATTGCATCAATGCCTGCAGGCTGCGATTGCTCGAGTCAAGTTGCTGCTGAAGCTGGCTAACCGAGCCACCGCCTCCGACAGCGCCGCCAACGGTAGCAACGCCGCCGACGCCGCTGCCAGCACCGCCGGCTCCGGTGCCCTGCATCTGCATTTGCATGGACTGCAGGGTCGGTGTGGTCGGAACGGAGAGCGGCGGTGTCGATGAGACCAGTGCTTGTAGCTGTTAAAGGCAGATGGGAGGATTGAAGGGGGTGTTGGTAAGAACTCGGTTAAAATCAACAACAACATTTAACATCATGAGAGGGTGAGAGTACGTGTGTGTGTGTGTGTGAGAGAGGTGAAAGAAATGGAGAGAGATATGGAGTTTATGGAGAGTAAGACAGACAGAGAGACAGAGAGAGAGAGAGGGGGGCATGGGGCAAGTAAAACAGAGTTGATGCTGTTCTTGGGGGGGTCGCAGGTAGTTTTGTTAATCAGCTGTTGGTTCGGGTAGTGGATTGGGGTATCTCGCTCGCAAGCCCTTTCGCGCTCAGTCAGAGTTGTCATCAGTCTTCAGTTTTTTTTTGGTATACTTTGATTGCTTTCGTCGTTTGCTTTCTACACTAAACTACATACTTTGTACAAATCTAAGCCACAAATTTTATGTACTATCTACGGCCAACAGCTAAGCAACAAAACTACACATACTTGGACAGGAGACTACAAATTTTGAAGGTTGGTGTGGTGTTTGTTTTTTTTTTTTTTTTTTTTTTTTTTTTTTGAGGTGTATGTTTAAATTACAAAACGATAAACGATAAACGACAAACAAATAGTGGAAAATTGCAAGAATGATGGAGAAACCAAAGAGGAAGATAGGGTTAGCATCAATTGAGTTAGGTTTAAGAATAAACAAAAATTGCACATTGCCGATAGTTCTTTTTGTTGTTTACTATCGATAAAAACTATCGTTTGATAGTAGTTACAATAGTATAATAATGCACATGCTAAGCTAAGCTTAACCTCAATCAATCGTTCAATTACTTTCAGTATTACTATCGATAGTAATGGCAATGCGATAGTAGTTACGATAGTTTTAAATACACACAACTATCGATATTCATTTCGCTTTAATAGTTAGTTGCGATAGATTTGAATTTACTGATTAAAGCTCAAAGAAGAGTTCGATAATTTTCCGCATTACTATCGATAACAGTGACATCGATAGTTTGCCAGCTGCTTCTATCTTATAATCTCCAACCATCATTCTTGCCATAGTATATCTAATTGCAATTGCTCATTATAGTGGATCATATAGTCCAATCCAATTATCCCAACCCAGCCCACAAAATTTTGAATATACAAACAAGGAAGGAGGACAGACAAATGATTTCATTGGCAATGAAACATATATGTAGTATATGATTGATTGACTTAATTGGTTTCACATGGATGGGATATGGAAATGGATATGGTTTATAAGGGGATACATATGGGTATGGATATGGTATCAAAAAGGAGGAGGAGGAGGAGCAATGTGACAGTTTGGCAGTTTGCCTGCCCCGTACACTGTGTGGATTCTCGCGCTTACCTTGGCCTTCTGCTGTTGCTTCAGTTCCTCTTTCTTATAGTTGCGCTGGTATGCGGTTATAACACGACGTAATCGTGTATTGAGATCCTGCATAGATGGCCACAACGTGGCATCCTCGACGGCAGCCAGTGTGGGCGGATAGCTTCCAGCGACGCTCTCCTCTTCGTCCAAGCCTAAATTTGAGTTGGAGTTAGCATTTTCGCAGTTTTGACCCGCTGCTGACTCTCCGACAGTCGCTGCAGTCGGAGCTGTCGTAGCTGTTGTTGTTGTAGTTGTGGTGGTAGTGGTGGATGATGGATTGGTAATGGTGGTTATAGTAGTAGTGGTGGTGGTGGTTTTGGTGGTGGTGGTGGTATTGATGGTGGTATTTGTGGTGGCATTGTTAGTGCATGATTCGGACGATCGATCGTTCGTCTCGACCGGAGCAATGGCAGCGGCATCATCGGCATCGCCATCAGCTGGCGTAGCGGCCGTGGCGGTAGCTACCTCATTTCCATTCGAGGCAGCGGCGCCCTTAACCTCATCCATATCGGTATCCATGGCGCTTGCCGGCGACCCACTTGAAGCAGCAGCAGTGCCACCACCAGCAGCAGCAGCAGCAGCATCTCCGCCAGCTTCAGCCTCTGTCTCTGTCTCCATTGCCAACGCTGAGCTGGAATCAGCATCAACGGCAGCAGCAGCGACATCTGCATTGGCATCGGCATCGCTGGCATCGTTAGCTGCTGCAGCGGCGTCGGCGTCGGCGTCGGCGCCGGCGGCGGCAACTGCTTCGTTTTCAGCGGGTTGCTCGGGTTGCTTCTTTTTGTTTTTGTTTTCATTTTCGTTTTTGTTTTTGTTTTCTTTTGCATTTGCTTTATCATTTTCTTTAGCCTTATCATTGTCTTGATTTTGATTTTGATTTTGTGCCGATTCGTTTAGCGCCGTTTCGTTGCCAGCTAACGCTGTCTGGGGGTCCGCCTCGACGGCGCTGCCATTGCCCTCAGCCGTGCCGAGTTCCGCATTCGCTTGGATTTTGGATTTCGTTTTGGCATCGGCGTTTTTAATTTCGCTGCTTGTCGCACTCTTTTCGCTCTTACCCGACGAACTGGGACGCTCCGGATCGAGCGAGTCCTTGTTATCGCCGCCCGTCAATTTTGTGGAATCTGAATCTTTGGTTGTGGTGGTGCCATCGTCGTCCACCTCATCGCCGTCATCGTGCTTGGAATTTGCATCGTCCTCGTTTCTAAACAAAAAACACAGGAGAGCAGCATAAGATAAGTTAGGCAATGCAGTTAAGATAGTATCTTAGGGGGGGCAAGTTATTTGAATGAACTACAAAGTTGAGTTAAGAAAACACACACACACACACATACAGAGCTTAAACACACGCACACACAATTAGATGAATGTTTAATGTGATTCTTAATTCGTTTTTTTTTTTTTAAATTTTTCTTTAAAAAAAATCTGCATTATTTTTTGAAAAATTGATTTAAATTTATCGAATTAGACCAGAATTTCAAATTTCTTATTATCGAAAATTTATTAAAAATTTTCACAGAAAAATTTAGAAAACATTTAAATATTTTCAATTCTTTAAGAATTGTTTTTGCATTATCTTTTAATTTTTTAAAAATTTTCAAAAAATTTTAATCACATTCCAAATGCAAATCCTAAGATTTTAGGAATTCTACTAAATTTCATAGATCTTACTTAAGCCACACTGCACACATATGCAATATATATCAGTTAGGTTAAACATATCTTCTTCTTTAATGCAACAACATGCAAGAATTTGTGTATGTATTATAGAAAACCCAAGAATCAAGTTGAACTTTCTTGTTCCAGCGTTGCCTTTTTCCTTCCATCCTTGACTTGGATCGAGACTGACCGCCAGTAGTTAATGGATAGTTAGTACTTGTGGCTTATGTGATATTACGATATGGCATAATATGTTCAAAACTAAAAACTATACAATTTCGCGCACAGCAATATAATGTTTATGAGGCAGGGAATGTGGGCGTATATGTGGGGGTGGGAGGGAGGGGGTAATGAGGGGGTTTACTTTCATACATCATTTTCATACATCTAGCTTTAAATCAAGAGAGTTAGAGAAATGTGCTAGATGACAACTTACATCGGCAAATTCGTGACGGCCAAATCGTCACCGGCACCGGCGCCCACATGAGTGACAAAGCACAGATTCGGATCGGCGCGCATTTGACGATACATTTCACAGCCATGCTTATAGGTTCCAACCAGAAGACTCTTATCACAACAAATGGGATTCCACCATGAGGATGGCACTTGATCGGGCGTTGGCGGCGGGCGTATGGGAAGCTCGCTATATGATTGATATTTATATATATATATTTGTTTTGGGATATACACACACATATACAAATACATATAAATTTTCAGAGAGAGAGACAGAGAGAGAGAGAGAGAAAGAGAGAAAGAGAGATATTTAGATGAGGGATAAGATTTTTGAATGAATCGTTTAATGTTTTTTTAGGTATTTTTTTTTTTAGAGAAAAACAATAAAGAAAGCATAATATAATCAAAACTAAAAGAAATTATAAAATTTAATATTTTTTGTTTGTTTGTTTGTTGTTGTTGTTGTTAATTGCCAATTTGTGCTACAGATTTGTTACGGATTATCACAGCTTACAAAAACTACAAGCAGCGCAACTCAAGATATATTAATGAGCTGTAGAGGATTTGCCATAGTATTTGCAGGAAAAAAAAAAATTTGGAATTTCGAAATAAATTAAAATTTCTCCTTGTTTATTTTTTTTTTTTTCATTTTTTTTCTTGTGCATAGATAAAATTTGATATCGTTTTCTCTCGTCGATGATTCGAAGAATTTCGTTTGATCGATGAATAGTTTTATGGATGGTATCGGGCGAGGGGGAGTTTGGCGGAGAGAGAGAGAGCGCATATGATTATCAAATCGATTCGATTTCCCTATTCGCGCTTTCGATGGGCGTGGCGGTGGTGCGAGCGAGCGAGCGAGCGAACGTGCGGGCGGCTGAAGTTTGGAGCGAACGAACGAGAGCGATATGCGTGTTGGGTGTGGATAGATATTACCTTTCCAGATTGGGTGCTAGTTGCTTTGCTTTCATACTGCGGCGGCAGTTGCAGTTGTTGTTGTTGTTGGTTGTTGTTGTTGGTTGTAGTGGTTGTTGTTATAGTTGTAGTTGTTGTGATATCCAAAGATTACAAGTGTGTATATACACACATATATATGCGTATATATATATATATTTGATATCAAATTAGCAATTAGAATATTCGTCAAAAAGAAAAGGAATTTGAGAGTGCATAACAAAAACACAGCGAGAGAATATTTCGAGATATACTGGTATTTAGGCGATTTAGAGCTAAAGAGTTTTGCGGGGAATAAAATTACTTGATAGTAAGGGGGGAACTTGGCTGGGCTGGTTAGGGGTAGTCGGGGGTATAAGTGTTATTTAACAAGAAGAAGAAGAATGATTGACTTCGATTGCACCGAAGTAAGTTATACACTTGCAGATCGGTAATTCAAAAAAAAAAACAACTATAAATCGGACCTATGTACATAATCGCCGCAGTTCATTGTGCTGAACACGAATATATAATAATATATAAGTTAATCGATTACCATACCTGCTGCAAGTATATCGATATGTGCAACGTTTTAGGCATAGATATAATAATATATATAGCGAGAGAGAAGGTTATTAATGTGACAAAGCAAACAGTTAGTAACAGGAGCGAAAGTGAGAGATCTGCATGATATATAGAAGCAAGATCAGTAGCAGATATCCGTCTCCAGAGCTTAAATGTGATTCATGTGATTTCATTTAGTTTAAGGAAACTTGCAATAGACAAACAAATTGGCAGTTTTTTTTTTTTTAGTAATAACTAACGACTAGAAAAAATATTGGCAAAATAAATCAAGTTAAAATAAAAAAAAATAATAATAAAATCAAATAAAAAAAAAAATTAATAAATATTTTGTTAAATCGATATTAATATTATGTGTAAATAACAAATGCTTTGAGCGCTCTTGAGCAAGAGCAAGAGCAACAACAATCAATCAGTCAGTCAATCAATCAATCAACGACAACAATCAAAAGAATCATGATGAAGTGATGTGATATATGTGACAGATATATGTATACATGTTAGAAAGCATATGGTACGTTAAAACGCCTACCTGATCGGCGTATTATCCTTGATCTGCTGCACTAAATCGCCAATAACCTCGTGTTGTATATAGTAGAGCATACGAACGCGCAGCAGAACCCTGTGTACGATGGGAAATACCAAAATCAAATCAAGTTACAAACAAAAAATTGGAAGAAAGAGAAGAAATTTGGAATTTTGTTAGCATCTTGAATGAGCTCTACGAGACAATGGATTAGTTCAAACAAATTCGATTCCACACGACTCACTTATTCGCGTGTCTGCCCAAATGCTTCTTGTACGCGCCCTCCAGATAGGCATCTGCATCGTATTTCTCCTTTTTACTCCAATGATTCGGATCATGGATGCTAGTCGGTGCGGTGATGACAACAGCAGCTGCCACAGCGCTGGCACTGACGCCACCTGCGCTGCCATCTTTATCGCCTCCCAACGCATCCAGTGCACTCGACTTGTGAGCAGGCGTTGTGTTGCCACTATTGCTGCCCGATGCGGTACCTGGCGCAGGCGTTGAGCCACCACCCATCTCCTTGTTCGACTTGCCACCATTGCGTCCTGTGAATTATGTAAAAGAAAAACCAAGAAAATTTAAATGCAATTCTTAAGCGGCGTTTGGGTGATGCATGATCTACAATGGGATTAGGCAACTGCATATAAGCCAGCTCTATGGATATGTTAATGCGTATGATATATGTGATATGTTAGCTACAAAAGAATGAGTTGTAAAAGATGGCGCAGAAGAGTATTGATTTCAAAATATAGATAACTATATAGAGAATAGTTCTGCTGCCCAACTTTGTTTAGTAATGCAATAATGTATATATAATATAACAAAAGATGAGCAAACTGATCTATGGTTAGTTTATATGAATGAATATAATACAATATATATTTATATATATAAATCATAAAAGGTAATAGGTAAAAGGCATACAATTGCATGGCAACAAAACATACACACACTTTTCTTTGTTTCATTCATTTTTTTCAACAGTTCAAAACGTTCGTTGTGTCGCGTCGTCAAGTCGAGTCAGTTGCTAATTTGGAGTTATAATATAGAAAGATATAGCAGATATGTATTTATACAAATTTATATTGTGCTTAATCATTTTGCAAGATTTGAACGGACAGTTTTAAGAACCTAGCGCATAGAACCCGCATATGCAATAATGTTTAGAGAGAAAGAACTCTTATGCCAGGGCAGGAGCGGGAACTCCTGATTTGAAGTACAGATACATAGGATATACATATAGCTAGTAGTAGTCCAACCCACAAATAGTGCCGTAGTTAAATCGTTCGTTTCGATATCAAGTTTTCATAACTCTCTTTTTCTACGTCCGTGCAGCTGTTGTAGTGCGTGAATGTATCTTTTACCATACCTTTGGCATTCCTACCTCGTGGCACCAAATTGTGTAGGCCACTATGATCCCTGCTGATCTTCTGCACCTCGCCATCTTCCGTGGGTGTTATAAGATCCCAAATGAATGTCTTGATTTTCTCATCACCCTTGTAGACCTGCAGGCAGTACAGCAGCTGTAAACCAAAAAAGAGAGCATGATATAGTTTAAATTTCAAATTCACTGCTAAACATAATTCATCAACTGTTTGTTGTTTCAGCAAGTTGAGAAGTTTTGTTTTTACTCAGCGAAAACCTAAAGTTTTCTCAATATTAGCATGGTTGGTCATCATTAAGTTGAGTAGAGATATACATATGTATTGTATATATCGAATCGAAACACTCACAATGATGCGTGCACAGTCCTCAACATCTATGTCACGCCAGCCGCGTTTGAATTGTCCCAGTTCCAAAAGTTCCGACCAGCGGCCCCAGCTGGAAAAAAACAAAATCAAATCAAAGAAAATTTTAGAATCACAATACATAAGTTTGCTGTGTAAAATGGAGTTAAAAGTTTAATCTAAAAATCATATAAGTACAAAACAGTTGACAACGCAATACACATCAAAGAGAAACTACAATATTTGCTTAACGAAACGCAAAGAATAATATTAATTTTTCGGTATATCAAAAATTTGATCAAAAAACAGATTATACACAAACCCCCAAACCCCCCAAAAGCCCAACACCCATTATATTTGTAAATAAGTGAAAAAGAATCGAAAAGAATTCAAGATGAGTGTATCAGAAGCTGGAATGTCGCTATCGGATGTCAAGTCGACGACGGCGGCGAAGGTATCAAATACTCCGGCACCAGCACCGGCCGAGGAAGTGCCACAGGAGCTGGATGTTATGGATATAGCCTATAAGTTCTTTCTCGATGAGGTCACACAATTATCGGATGAGGAGCGTACACAACGTATAATGGCATTGGATGCTTTAGAGCTTTACAATGCAGTGATAACCGTACATCGCGAGCTGGCCAATTTCAAGCTAGAGAATCATATAATGGTTGATTTTCTAGAGAAAAATGATCCAAAATTATTGGTAGGTTTGCGTCATCGTCGCGCCTCGATTATGAAGAAGACACAAGCGCCCAGCAAGCATACACCGCAAGGTAGTCTGGCACAGCATTCGAGTCGACATTCCTCCAAACGTTCCATGTCCATGTCACTGCACATGGCCAGCAGCACGGGTGGCGGTGGCACAGAACGACGCAAGGCTATCGAATATAAACTGAATTTTAAGGCTAAAGCTGAATTGGCCGAAAAGGCTTCGGCGGAGGTGGAGCGTCGTGTTTCAGATATCGAACGAAATGGTAGGGCAATGAATTTCCAAAGAAATAAATTAACAGTCTAAAATTCTATATTCTACATTTTGATTCCTCCTTCCTCTGCAGCTAGTGTTGAGATCAAACAGTTGCGTGCCAAAATCGAGGAGCTGCGCTATCGCAGCGAGGAGACCATCGAAACCGAAAAGAACTTCATGCTGCACTTCATGCGCGATGAGGCAGATATGTTGTTTCTAGAAACTGCCACAGAGCGTCAGATTGAACGAAAATTGCGTAAATTTACTGCTAATTGGTTTAAGAATGCACGCGCCTTGCTCGGCACAATGCGATTGACCATTGTATCGCTGCAGGAGACATGCCAGATGCATCGTGCCGATTTGATAACTAAAGCCGATCTTAGTGGCATCTTGACGGCAGTTGATTTCGAGAAATTGATTATTAAACGCAACGAACTGATCAATGAGTTGGAAGATAAGAATACACATATGGCTGGATTGAAGGGTATAACGGGTAAAACCTCGTTGGCCATGACCGAAGAGAAACAGGCTATGATGAATTTGGAAACAGAGATGCGTAATGTAGTCAATCGCACTGAAGAAATAGCTCGCACCATAGCCAAGCTAGAGAAGGAAGTCGATGTGGTACAGCAGAACAATCAAAAGGATCATGTTATATTGGACGATTTACGTGGTCAATTGGAGGAGTACGAGGCACCCAGCATTGCCGAGTATATTGAACGTAAGGAGGAGGCTCTCTATCTCGACAAGGAGGAGAAGATGCTACATCGCAAGATCTATATACTTAATATGAAATTGAATAATGTATTGCGTCGTTGTAGAGCTCTCGAGGAAGAGAAATGAATAAAGAAGGAAAGAGTACGCTCAACTTACCCGAATGACAGCAGACCCTTCTCGACCTTAAAGCACTCGGACTTTGCCCAATTGCCATACTGTATCTCCTCCAGGCCCAAGGCGGCCAGTGCATCACGTTCTCGTGGTATATACTCATCGTGACCCTTCTTCTCCAGTGCACGATTGCGTTTCTCCTTGCGACGACGAGAGCGTAGACCTACGAAAAAGAAAAGAGCATTAAGTAAGAGAGAGAGAGAGAGAGAGAGATAGACACATTACCTATGCCGCCCTCTTCGTCGCTGTTCTCATTCGACGAGTCTTCCGAATTGATCTCCATAACATCTTCGTGTCCGTAACGCTTGATCTGTGTGCGTCGTCGTGGTTCGGAGAGCACAAGATCTTCGGTCTCGTCGCGCTCACACGCATCTGGATCGATGTCCACACGTTTGGCCCATTTGGTCCAGAAATCGGGATCATCTATGGTAATGTCCGAACGATTACCCGAAGCGGCAAACGATGCTTTCGAGAAGGTTGATCCCTTCTCCGACTCCATGGTAATAACTTGTGTGCGTCGTTTCAGAATTGAATCGATATCTTCCTCACAGAATTTATCGCCAGCATTATCATCGTCCATGACCGCACCATAGGCTCCCTTCTTGAGTAGATCTTCAATCTCTTTCTTGGACAGCTGCTTGTTGTTGCCATCCTTGGAGCCGTGCGTGTTCATCGACTGCAGCACAGCCTTATCCAGACCCAATTTCATCGATGCCTTATCGAACATTTCACGCTCGTAGGTGTTGCGGCATAGCAATCGATAGATTTTAACCATCTTTCGTTGACCAATACGATGGCAACGTGCCTGTGCCTGCAGATCGTTCTGTGGATTCCAATCGGAGTCATAAATGATCACCGTATCGGCTGCTGTCAGATTAATGCCCAAGCCTCCGGCCTTGGTGCAGAGCAGAAAGACAAATCGATCCGAGCCTGGTTTCGAATAACGATCGATAGCTTCCTGACGTAGATTACCACGAATGCGTCCATCAATACGTTCGAAGGGATACTTGCGATAGACCAAATAATCTTCGAGTATGTCCAGGCAACGCACCATCTGACTGAAGATCAGAACGCGATGTCCATTTGCCTTAAGCTTGGGCAGCAACTTATCGATGAGCACCATTTTACCCGCCGATAGAATAAGATTCTTATAGTAGGATTCCGGATCTTCACCATGTTGGGCCTTGAAGTCATACTGAATTTGCTCCTCGGCACCATTAAGCAGATAGGGATGTATGCAGCATTTACGTAACTCCATCATGGTATTCATTAGATTGGGTATATTCGCCGACGTTGTGCCCTTCTTGAGGAAACTAAAGTTCTGTTCCAATATACCACGATAGTATTTCTTCTGTATATTGGTCAACTCCACCTCGATAATGGTCTCCTCTTTGGGAGCCAGAGATTTCTCTACATCGTCTTTGAGACGACGCAACATCATGGGTTTAAGCAACACCTGCAGTTTGTTCACCTCCTCTTCGGTGCGTAGACTACCGAATTCAGACATGAATTCCTCCTGTGATGAGAACTGACTCGGTTCGAGGAAATTCAATAGGGAGAACAGCTCACTAATGTTATTCTGCAGTGGTGTACCCGAGAGCAGGACACGATGCTCGAGACTGAGTTGTCGCAAACCCTCCAAGAGTTTACAATTACGATTCTTGAGACGATGCGCCTCATCAATGACGCACAGACGCCAATTGAATGCCTTCAGATCCATATAATCGGTGACAATCATCTCGAATGTGGTGATTAGCACATTAAACTTGATGGGCTCCTTGAGCACCTTGCCATTATCTTGCTTGTAATAGAACTCATAGTCCTGTATCATTTGTTTGCTGGTCACGGAACCGTGATAGACCACCACATTCATGTCGGTCCATCCCTCGAATTCACGCTGCCAATTGGGTATAGTTGAGAGTGGTGCTATGACCAGGAATGGTCCACGTATTCCGTACTCGTAGACGGAGTGCACAAATGTCAGACTCTGTATGGTCTTGCCCAGACCCATTTCATCGGCCAAGATGCAATTGTGTGAATTATACCAGGAGAATTTCAACCAATTGAGACCCTCCAGCTGATAGGGACGCAGACTATTGCCGCTCTTATAGATTGGTGTCTTCTCCAGCTTCTTCCATTGTTCGGGATGTGGACGCTTGCGACTCTTCCACTCGCAACGCATGGGTATCTTATTGAAACGCAGATACTGCTCAATCTTATCGTTATCCACATCCTCTTCCAACTCCCATGTACAATCCTCGTACGGTAGGGACTTCCACTTGACCAAATAGTGCTTGGTCGTTTCGCTGCTGTTCTCATCTGTGTGCACAGACATGTCTAGCACACGATCCACCTCAACGAAGTCAGGATTGAAGGGTTCCTCCTCGATGTTCTCGAAGATGTTGATCTGTTGCGCCTGCTTCTGTTGGAAGCGACGAATCTTTGCCGCGACACGACGATCGCCCTTGAGTAGCTCCTCCTCGGTGCGCCATTCGCAATGCAGATAGCTAAAGTTGCGATACTTGACAAAGTATTCCTCCACATCGATAAACACCGGTTCGGGTTTGTCCTCCTTGGAGGATTCATTGTCGCCTTTTGTCGACTTGTCATCACCCTCAGACTCGGCATCGCCTTCGCCTGCCTCAGCCTTCTCAGTTGCTGTTGGTTTATCGCTCTCTGCCTTTGCATCGGTTTCTGTTTCATCAACCTTTTCGCTTTCTTCTTCTTTTTTATCGCCTGTTGCCACTTCAGTCTTAGTTTCTGCATCGGCATCTGTATCCACCTCCATTTTCTCGGCCTTAGCTTCAGCCGCCTCTGGTTCTGATTCTTTCTCTTTGTCTGCCTCCTCGGCTTCCATTTCGTTTTCGTCCTTCGTTTTATCGGCGATCTTTGGCTCAGCTGAGGTTTCCTCATCAGTCTTGGCCTCCTTAGTTTCATCTTCAGCTTCAACTTCAGGCTTCGCTGGTTTGCTTGTCTCTTCGTCTGCTTTTTCGGCAGCTTCGTCTACATCCATTTTAGTATCCACTTCATTTTCAGTTTTCTTCTCTTCGGCATCTTTTTCTGTTGCCTCCTCAGATTTCTCATCTGTTTCCATTTTCTCTTCGGATTCGACTTTCTTATCCTCAGATTCTTTCGCATCTTCTTCTGTTTCCGCCTTGCTGGTGGCTTCTTCTTTAGTTTTCTCAGCATCTTCTTCTACTTTGGGCTGCTCCGACTTATCGGCTGCCTCATCTGACTTCTCTGTGGATTCGCTGGGTTTCTCTTCTTCCGCCTTTATCTCAGCCTCTGACTTGGGCTCTGGCGTTTTGACCTTGGGTGGTTCGGGTATCAATTCACGTTTACCCATGCGCACGGCAAGCACAAATTGCACCACCATGCTATCCTCGTCTCCGGTGTTAATGTACACATAGTTGGGTTTGGAGGACATTGCGGCAGCAGATGCCGCATCGTTGGCGCTTTGACGCTCAGCCTTCTCGGCTGCGGATGTGCTGGAACTGGCCTCAATTTGGCTATTTGTATCATCCGTGGCCAATGGGCCAGGTTTGTCCTCTCCGGCCGAACTGCCCGCTTCACCTTCGGCACCGGATTGTGGTTCCGCCTTCTCTACATCGCTGCCAGCATTCGAATTGGCCGCATTGGCCGAGGATCCTTTCTTATCCTTCTTGACAGGCGATGCGACAAGCAGTGAGTTCTCATCGTCGGAGAAACGCAGCATGACATCATCGATATATTTCTTGCGTTGCGTATTACGTGACGAGCGACGTTTATTCGAGTCTAGTTCCGAATCTGGCGGTGGTGACGGTGGCGGCGTACGATCCATTGTGTCATCCTCACCATCCGATTCGGGTACAATGCGTCCGCGATTGCGACGCTTCTTCAGTGCTTTGGCACTCAGAGAGCCACGATTCCGTTTGCCACTGCTTCCATCCTCGGAGTTGGCATTGCGACGACTACGCGCCGTGGAACGCTTGCGATCCCGTCGACTTGGCGTACTGGCTGCATCGCCCGCCGAGTCGGGTACCGAATCGACTGTCTCATCGCCAGCTTCGGCATCTTTCTCCTCCTCGTTGGCACTGCGAGGTATTTTCGAGACAGGAATGTCATCATAATCAGGTGATTCGCCATCAACACCACCGGCACCGGCGCTTGTTTCCGCCTCGCCATCGCCAACCGAACCGGCCTTGGACACGAGTGGTTTGTTATCCTCCAATTCGCTGCCCTCGCCCGTCTGCTCGGATGCCTCATCGCCATATTGTTTGCGTCGCTTACCAACACTGCCCCGCTTGCGTCCAGGGCCTGGTGATTCCGTTGAATTGGGATCATTTGGATCACGTTGCTTCTTCACCTTGGGCGTGCGATCACGTGGCGGCTTATTGGGATCCTTGGGTGTGCGTGGTTTACGTGGCTTCTTCTTCTTGCCACTGCCATCTGTCGATGTGTCCAATTCATTGGCCGAATGAACATCTTGCGATAAATCACCCATGCCCTCGCTATACTCCAGTGAACCCACAACGCTAGTGTCGCCAGCTCCCTGCGTCACACAATCCTCGGAGACGGGCAATTGTGTGGTGGGTATGCCACAACTGCTGCTGCTACTGGCACTGGCCGTGGCCACAGCCACATTGCCACTGATGTCCATCAGTTCCTGTTGCTGTTGTTGCTGCATGGCCGACGATTTGTCACCCTTTTTGGCGCGTGGCTTACGCGGTTTATTGGCGCTCTTGCCACGTCCACGTCCAGTGGTGCTTGACACTTGCGGCGACTCGACCATTTGATTGTGCATCGCACTGTTGCCGTACATCGGTGGCATGTTCTGATAGAGCAGACATTGTGGTCCGCCGGCGCATTGCTCGGCTAGCTCATGCTGCTGCAGTAGATTGAGTCGCTCCTGCATGCGCATTAGCTTCTCTTGATGCTGATGCTCATGGCCAGGTGGCATGCAGTATAGTTCCTGGATTTGTTGCTGCAGTGCAGCAATCTCTTGCTGATGCAACATCGGATACGGTGGATACATACCACTTGCTGCGCCCGGATATGGCGGCAACATGGGTGGCATATGTGCAGCTGGTCCCTGTGCTCCAGCGCCTGCACCAGCGGCGGCATCATACCCGGCCATGGGATGTGGTGGCATGCCAGGCATACCTACAGCCGTCATGCCCGGTTGCTGTCCCATGCCCGATTGCTGCTGTTGGCCAAGCGATGCATCCAATTGTGCTGCCTGTGCCGCCTGCGCCTTCTCATCCAACATATCCTCCGCCGATTTGGTCTCATCACCACCACCGCCGACTGCAGCCAGATCGCTTAGGGTCTGCTGCGTCTGCTCGGCAAGCTCATCCTGCTGCTGCTGCTGCTTGTGACTTTCCGTGCCCAGATCCTCATCGTGCATCGACGTTGCCGGCAACGTTGTCTCACCTAGACTCTCTGTCTGAGTCTTGGACACGCTGTTATCGTCCTGTGCTGCCGCCAATTGGGCACACAAATCATTGGCTGCAATACCAACACCAACACCAACACCACCGGCCTGGCCCTCGGGCTCACAGACGCTCTTCTCGAACTCCGCATTCGACGATTGCGAATTGCTGTCGAGCAACGCTGCAGCAGCTGAGGCAGCATTCGATGCAGCGGCAACAGCTGCCGCACTGGTGGAACTCATCGAATTGTTATCGAAGAGTCCAACATCGACACCGCTGCCAACGACGCCATGATGTGCACTATTGCTATGTCCCGCCGAATCGGAGTTGCTGCTGTGCAACATGCCACTGGCAACGCCATCCATGCCCGAGAGCAATGGTTGCTGATTGTTGCTATTGATGCTGCTCTGCGAGTTGCTGTCGTGCACCGATGTTGGTTGATTGTTCACAATGCTGTTGGTGCTGCTGTTGCTGCTGCTGTTGTTGCTATCGTTGGCAGCCACCGCCAGTGTGGATGAATCATTCGAGTTGGCTGTCTCATTGAGTATACTGCTCAGATGATGCGAGGGTGTGGTTGCTGTTGGTGTTGCCGGCTGCTGTTGCACTTGCTGCTGCTGCTGTTGTTGTACCTGTTGCTGCTGCTGCTGTTGTTGTTGTTGTTGTTGCTGCATTTGCTGCTGCATTTGTTGTGGTATGGGCGAACTTACATGCGCCGGCGACATTATTTGCTGCTGTGTAGCTGCAGCTGTTGCCGGCGACGCTTGTTGTTGCTGCTGTACCTGCTGCTGCTGCTGCTGATGTTGTGTGTCTCCCAATATGTTGGCAAATGCATCAAATTGCTGATGTTGTTGTTGTTGCTGCTGCTGCTGCTGTTGTTGCTGCTGTTGCTGTTGGCTGTTTGATTGCGCATAGCTGGGCAAATGTGATTGCTGCTGCAGCGGCGACTGTTGCTGATGTATGGGCGACAAATGCTGCTGCAGTTGCTGATGCGTTGGCTGCTGCTGCTGTTGTGGCACCACCGCTGGCGTCTGTACCGGACTGGCCTCCAATGCGGGTTGTTGTTGTTGTTGTTGCTGTTGATGATGCGACGCAGCGCTGAGATGATGCATGCTGGGCAGACTCTGTTGATGCAGCGGGGACGAGGACATTTGGGCACTCATCTGGGATTGCTGATTGCTGCCGCCACCAACAATATCGTTGATGGAATGTTGCAACTGTTCGTTGAGTTGCTGCTGCTGCTGTTGCTGCTGCTGTTGTTGGTGTTGCTGCTGCTGTTGCTGTTGCACTGGCACAGCAACTGGCGTTGGTGGCTGCTGTGTGGCTTGTGCAGCGGCTGCAACTTGTGTTGGTTGCTGCTGTGGAACCGAAACCGGAACCGGAACTGGCACAGGCACCGACACCGGCACCGCCATGCTTTGTCCGTACATGCTCATCTGATGCTGTTGATGTTGCTGTGCCGCTGCTGCAGCAGCTGCTGCCGCCGCTGCAGCCTGTTGTTGTTGCTGCAACATGGCAGCTTGTGCCGCTGCTGCTGCCGCCGCTTGCTGCTGTTGCTGCTGTTGTTGTTGCGCTGCCGCCGCTGCTGCTGCAGCCGCAGCTGCCTGTTGTTGTGCTTGCTGCTGCTGCTGTTGCTGCTGTTGTTGCTGCTGCTGCTGTTGCTGTTGTTGTTGCTGCTGCTGCGGCGGCGGCTGCTGTGGCGCCTGTTGCTGCTGCATGGCAGCCATATGCGGCGCACCCCATTGCTGATGATGCTGCGGAGATGGTGAGGCAGGCATGCGCGGTCCCATCACGCCGGCACTGCGATAGGACGAAGGATAATCCATGGGAGGCAGACCATGCGCCTGCGAGGGCATAACCATTTGTTCGAGTGCTTGCAACGTATTCACTGGCGGCACACCGCCACCTCCAGCTGATACACTAACCGGCACAGACTTGCCAGCGCCGGGCACTGTCGCCGTCGGGGGCTGTGGACGCGGCGAGGGTAGACCAACCATGCCCTGTATGCTGTGCTGGCTGGGTGAGTTCACCTGCTGCTGCACCTGCTGTTGCACCTGTTGCACTTGCTGTTGCTGTGCCGCCTGTTGGGCGGCAGTTTGTGGCGGCTTGGCAGGCGACACGCCAACCGGACGTGGCGACATCTGTGGATGCGGTGACATGGTCGGCGGACGTGGTGACATTTGCGGTGAGAGTTGTGGGAATGGCGCACGATATTGTGGCGAGGAATTGAGCTGTGCGGCTGCCTGATGTTTGCTGCTGGACATGTAGGGCTGCTGCGCGCTCTGCTGTTGCTGTTGTTGTTGGGCCTGTTGTTGTTGGGCCTGTTGCTGTGCCTGTTGCTGCTGCTGCTGTTGGGCCTGCTGCTGCTGTTGCTGCTGTACCACCACCTGCTGCTGCTGCTGATGATGGCTTCCATAGCTGGGCGGCATACCCATGTGCGGCGGTGGCAATCCGGCGCCTGGCAGTTGCTGCTGCTGCATCAGGCTCACGTGATTGGGTTGTTGCTGCTGTTGTTGCGCCTGCTGCTGCTGCTGGGACTGCAACTGTTGCTGCTGCTGCTGTGCTGTGCTTAAATGCGCGCTGGGATGTGCACCAACCAATTGCGCAGCCTGCTGCTGCTGCGCTGTTAGATGATGCGATGGTGGCGCCGCACTTGGCACATGCTGACCATAGGCACTGGCCTGATCCAATGCCGCATGACCATAGCCCACATGCTGTGGTGCTCCACGTCCGGGCTGATGTTGCATTGGACTGCCATAGGGACTGTGCGCATAGGCTTGCGGTGCGGCAGGCTGACCAGCCTGTACCGCCGGCGCACCTGGATACAATGGATGCTGTCCAGGTGCCTGTGGATAATGCTGCGGCAGACGAGCCTGCTGCTGGCTCTGCTGCTGCTGCTGTTGTTGCTGCTGCTGCTGTTGTTGTTGCTGCTGCTGCTGTTGTTGTTGTGGCGTCGGAGGCTGTTGTTGCTGCTGTTGCTGTTGCGGTGCCAGGCTACCATAGCCAGCAGCACTTAGGCCACTCATCATGCTCTGCTGAGCTCCATAGGGTGCTAGCTTCTGTTGCTCCTGTTGTCCATAGGCGGGCATATGCTGGCGATAGGCACTGGCATTGCTCTGACGCTGCTGCTGCGTCGGTGGCGCTGCCTGTGGATGTCCATATGCGCCGAGACCAGCACCGGGATAAGCTGCTGCTTGTCCTGGCACCGATGGAGCTGCACCCCAACCGCTTAGATCACCCATGCCGACACCCATGGCCGCATGCTGATCGGTGGCCCCCAACCCGTACAGGTTCTCCGGCGTTGGCTGGTACGATGGATATTGTGGCTGTTGCTGTAGCGGATGCGGGGCCCGATGACGCGGCGGATAGCCGCCGGGTGGTCCCATTGCACGGGGATTTGCCGCTGCGGCGGCTGCTGCTGCGGCGGCCGCATCATAACGGTAATAGGGATCTCTGCAAAGCGACAAAAGAAAGATAGCAAGAATGAGTAATGTTTAAGGGAATTATCTGGGATTTTCTCGCATTTGAGTTCCCCCTTTTGCCTCATTCTGCAGCCTAACCCCTTTTTTGGAAAACTTCCTCCCCTCTCTCTCTCTCTCTCTCTCTCTCTCTCTTTTAGGTGTATGAAAACTCACCCTTGATGATTTCCGTGAAACATATTTTGTGCATTTCCATCCATCAGATTTTTGAAACGCAGCGCACACAGAAATCGTCCGTTTCGCGTCGATGGACGCGACGCTGCGTTTTAAGTTCTCTTATGGATTGGCTTAATTTTGATGCCTGGCCGAGCGCCGCCGGGCCTGCTCCTCGTCTGCTTGGGAGTGTGTGCTATATATATATATATATAGCGCTATTTACCACAGGTTGCTCCGCGATGCTGCTGAATCATTTAAGCACGCGGCGCAGTTTGTAATATCAACAACGCGACTTGCGTTTTGGTCGATTTTTGTTTTTTGTTTTTTTTCTTTTTTGTTTTTAACTTAGTTAAGGTGCTTTTCTGCTGCTTATGCTTTGTGGTTTTTTATGTTTGTTTTTGTTTGTTGTTTTTTGTTATGTTTAAGTTTAAGCTTGATTCTAACTACTAAACTTAATTACAGCTCATGTGCAGATAATATATTGGAACGTTTTCCGTTATTTTCTTTTACAATGTAAAAACATTTGTTGTCCTTTTTGTTGTTGTTTTCTTTGCATTTGTTGTTGTTGTGGTTGTTGTTGTTGATGATGTTGCGCACACTTCATGGCCGACCTTTGACATATTCGCAGTGAAACATTTGCTCACAGCTGCAAACAAATGAATAAATAATAAATTTAAAATATTTGATTAAGTTGAAAGTTTGTTAAAAAAATTGAATGGTTTTTTTTTGGGAAATTTGCGCAAAACGGTAAATTTGTTGTTGTTGTTAAACTATTGAGCGTATTTTCAACGTAAAATCTGCAAAGAAAGAGAGAAGGTAAAGAAATGTGTGATTAGTTAGCAGCAATCGCAGATATTGACAGAAGTTGAGCTAAGATAAAGCTTAGAGATCTAGTTGAACTTAACATACTATAGATACTTTTTTAAAATATTGTTAACTTTTTTTAAAAAATATTTATATTGCTATTTAATTTATAAAATGTATTTGCTTTTTCCATACTATATATTCCTTGTATATATCTGCTTATATTCTCATATATCTTATTCATCACTTTGGTCGCATTCACTTCAACTTTTAAGGGGAAAAGCTATACGCTTATGAATATCTTTATTTGCACATATAACGTACAGTTTGCCCCTTAAACATTTGAGTGTTTTGTGTGAAGAACTTTAAAGTCTACGTATATATAAACTATATAGCCAAGATGTGATTTGAGTGCCCACCGTGTGTGTGGCTGTACTAGGCAGTATACTTTTACTTGTCAGCATCCCCCGAAAACGAAACGAAACGAAATATTATAACAAAAGCAAAGTGAAAATGTGTAGAGGAGGCAGCAGTAGGAAAAGGCCAACATAAATGGGAAAGTGTAACCAATTAATGAGGCGTGGATTAAGACGGGTCGGATCGGGTCGGTCGGGTCGCTCACGGGTTTGTTCGTTCGTATTCATTTTGCGGCATTTGCTTTTGGGTTTTAGATTCTGGGCATTTTGAGATTTGAGTATGAATGAACCCCTTTTCGGCCTGGGGGCGGGGGCGGGGCGTCGTTTGTCAGGGATTTCGTCTTATGGACATTGTGAGGCTGTCGCCTGTTGTTGCTGCTTTTGTTGTTGCTTCTGCTGGTGGTGGCGACATCTTTGCGAGTGAAGAAAAAACAATGGTAACTCTATCGATTTTTCGCATTGTCTGCGCTTTAGCCCCGAAATCTAAAGTAGCAGCAAAGCAACTGACAAAAAAAAAACACACACACACAGCAACAGCAACAACAAATGCAAAGTGATGCGGGTGAAACGCGCAGGGAAGGGAAGGGGTAGCGAGGGGAGTTCGAGTGGTTGTAGGTGAGTGCCCAAAAGATATGCAAATGCTGCAAAAACCGAGCAGAGCAGCGGCAGCAACAGCAGCCCAGCAAAGGTGCGGGGCATCTGTGTGTGCGAGTGTGTGTGTGTGTCTGTGTGTGTGTGTTTGTAAATGGAAAGTGTATGCCAAGTTGAGATACAGATACAAACTACAGTCGCGAGTAATAGTATATAGAGATATGCAGTTAGTAAGTCACACACACACACACGCACACACAGACACACACCAATACACGCTCGCGCTTGCAAATTGCGCTCTGTGTACTGTTATAAATACGTGCGCACATATTTTTGTGTGTTTGCCAGACACAGGCGGCACATTCAGCCAACCACAGTCACACACTCTCGCGCCCGCACACACACACACACACACTCGCACACACACTCGCACATTTGTATCAAAAACTTATGTGGAGTGCATGACATGAGCGCTAAGCGAGCTTAGGCAAGCTACACCTCCCCCCCTCCCTCTCTCTCACTCCTCCTCCTCTCGCTCTCTTCATCCTCGCCTCGCCTCGCCGCCACCCACCTCCTCACACTCTTCTCCTTTTGCACCCTGAACTGGCTTCTTCTCTGCGAGTTGTTCGCGCTCGCGCTCATTGGGCAATCATTTAGTCAGTCGTCGCAGTTGCCGTTATTGTTGCTGTTGTTTTGGTTGTTGTTGTCGACGTCGTCGTCGTCGTCATCGTTGTTGTTGGCTGTAATCAATTACATTTTGCTTTTGCAATTTCAGCTATTTATTTATTTAGTTTCAGCTTTTTCTCCATTATTATTAGTCGAGGTATTTGCGCTACGCTTGTATGAGTATCTCTCTCTGTGTGTGTGTGTGTGTGTTCGTGTGTGTGTGCACTCAAAGTTTGTATCTAGCAGATAGCTTTGTATATACACACACACACACACATACATATCTTTGTATGTAGATATAGCGGGTACATGTCATTGAGTTTACGTTTCTTTTTTTTTTTTTTTTTTTCTCTTGTTGCCTTCTTTCTTCTTTTGCTTCGTTTTTGGTGTCGCCATCGCCGTCTAGTAATTGCAAAAACAATAAACTAAAAGCAATAGTAATATGTAAAGCAACGCCAACAACAACAACAAAAACAACAACAACATCAAAGGCAAAGCATCTGAAAAATTGTGAAATTATATTATGTGCAACATTCGCACACACACACATACATAATGCATTGGGCGTGGGGAAGGAGGAGGAGGGGGGTTAGACTACCTTGCGCGCAACTGTACTTTTGTTTTAAATAAGCGAAAAATCGATTAAAGGTGATAATAGACAAGCAAATTTCTGTGGGTCCAACCTGGTGACGACTACGTCGCGTCGTCTGTCACAGCCGCAGCCGCAGCAGCTGCTGTGTTGACCCGACGACGCCGACGTTGCGACGCTCTTGTTGCGGTCGCGCCAGGCGCGTGTGTAGTACTAGGCAGCATTAGCCTTAGCTTTTTCTGATTTTGGTTTGTGTCTTTCACATTTCGTTCTTTTTTGTGTGCGTCTTTTCATGGCCCATTAAAACACATTGTATGTTCTTCTTGTTGTTGCTGATGCCCTGCGACGAGACGAGACGTTTCGAGAGAGAGAGAGATAGAGTGTTGCCCAACAGTTTTTAAAGTACACAAAAGGTGGGCAACCTCACACCACCTACAGGCATTCAAATGAATGTACTCGAGCTTTTGCATTATACCGATAGATGGCGATAAAAGCAGCAAAGTGATCTCAATTGCATACAAATCATTCACAATAGTTGAAAACTTATCTAGTATATTAAACAAAATACTAAATCTCACTCCAAAATATATCGCATTTCGTACCATCTCTAACAGACATCAACTACACAAACAATAGAAGCATAATATGATTAAACATTTTGCAACAGCAACAACAGTAAAAACAATGAGAGAGCGAGCAACAAAAAGTTCGTTCACCTTATCCAAAAAAAAAAAAAAAACAAAAACAAAAAAACAAAAGGCAACAACAACAAAAACAAAAGCAAACACAACAAACGAACGTTTTGGGCAGTTGAGCTTTGCTTTGCTTTGCTTTTTGATGTTGGCGTTTCATTTCGTTCATTTCGTTCATTTTTCGAAATGTAACCAGCATTTTGACCCACAATAAATAATAATAGAATGAAATGGGAATAGGAATGGGTATGGGAACGGGAATAGGAATAGGAATGGGGAAATGGAATGTGGAATTTGTGTGTAGTGTGTAGTGTCACTCAAAAAAGACTGAGAAAGAAATGCGCGAGTTACATCTGCTTATGTGTGTGTGCGCGTGTGTGTGTCTGTATAGTATATGCATATGCATGTGTGTGTGTGTGTGTGTGTGTATTTCGCTCTAATGGCAATCAAGTCAAGTAGTCAAGTGGCTTTTGGCGTGTACCGGGTGCGCCAGCCGCGCCGGGCACTAACAGTAACTAAAAAGTACAGTTGGTTTTTGTAAGAAAAGCAACAACACAGAAACACATCAACGGCCGCCGCAGCAGCAGCAGCAGCAGGCAACTCAAAGAGGCAGATGATGGGTGCTCTGTGCGAACACACACACACATAAAAAATGGTAATAAAATAGGTAAAGTAACAGCCGCCTAGCCGCACACACTAGCCCCACACACAGTTTTTCGGAAAAGCCAAAGAGCAAACGAAATATAGCAACAAACATAAATTACAACACGTCGCAGCTCTTTTGAATGTGTAACGGTGCATTTATGACGTGCCAGGGCTCCACCAATTGGTTGGCAACACTAAATATTACTGTTGACGTTGCAATTTCATGCGCACTAACACACTAACCGACGCACACACACACACACACACGCGCGCAAGCATAAAAATGAACTAAGAAAACCTTAAGGAATGGCAATAGACAAACATAAGGGGGAAAAAATACGAACATGTGACAAAAACTGACGCTATGTTTCCCGCTAGAATTACCGAAATAATAAGACGAGAACGAAAAAAAAAAACGTGTAGAACAAATAGCCATAGCCTGACCCGATTATCGAGTTAAACTGTTGTATAAAATTTGCACCTGGACCTAAACCGGATAGTGCCATTGTGTGTGCAATAGCAACAACAACAACAACAGCAGCAACAAGAGCAGCAAAAGCAACAACGACAGCCGCAGCAACAAGAACAACAAACACATGTGAGCTGAAACATACTTGCAAACAGCCGCTGAGCGAGCAAGTCAGAGAGTGCACAGCCGAAAGAGAGCGAGAGAGAGCACACAGCGTAGCACGGATGAGAGCAAACTACAAAATGTGAGAGAGAACGAGAGTGAACCCAACGAGAGCGAGCGAACTGAGCGCCGGTTGAGAGAGAGAGAGCAACACACAGAGCGGCGAGTAAAACGAAGACAACAGAGAAGGAAAAGATGAGAAGAAAAAAAACAGCCCAACAAGTGAACAAAAAAAAAAAAAAAAATAAACGAAAACGAGAACAACAAAAACGTCCGGCTAAAGCGTAGCGTGCGCTAAAGAGCCAAACGAAAACGGAATTACAAAAGCAAAGCGAGTATATCACGTGCTGCCTGCCACAGCCGATAGCGGGTCGGTCGAGAGCCACACCAGCACCAGCAGCAATGGGGAGAGCCCACCGAGTGGGCTGGGAGCGAGCAGCAACACAGCAACAACGTGTGCCGGCCTTTGGCGGCAGAGCATGAGCGCAGCAAAGGCAGCGACGTCGACGTCGACGGCGGCGCCAGCGTTATGTTAGACAGATGGCCGGCTAGGTTGAGGGAGGCGGCAGTGGCGGTGGCGGCGGCGACGGCGACGACAGACGTAAACGACGGTGACTGAACGTCAGCGACTGCGACGTCGACGCGTCGGCGGCTTTCGTATAGAATGAGCGTCGAAAAGAGACGACCAGTTGACAAGAGCAGTCAAAACAAAAATGCGAATGAACTGAACGAAAGGCATGGCACAATAGACGAGACGATAACTTTTGAAGTTGGCATAAAATTGTTGTTGCGCCCTGTTGGGCATATTAGTTGTACATAGTGTGTTGTGTGAATGTGCGCAGGAGACCGAGAAAAGGTGATGAAGAAGAAGGTGAACAAGAGAGTGAGGCCACATGCACAGCACATACATATGTACGTACATATATGTACTTGTACTACGCACTAATCTCGGAAGTTGGGAAAAAGCGAAATCTGAAAGTGCCTGCCGAGCGTTGAAATGTAACGAACAACAACAACACATCGCGTAGAGGTACAACACAACAGCAACAGCAACAACAACACTGAAGCGCGTAGCAGCCATGATGGCGAGAATGGCCAGCGACGATGATGACGAAGACGGCGACAAGTACAAAACACGTATTAAGTATGCATGTGTGCGTGTGTGTGTGTGCCTCTGTGTGTGCGCTGGTATTGGAGATTCGCATGATTCGTGCAAATTCGCCGCATAGTTGCCCTGCTGCGCTGCGGCGGCGGCTGCCGTTGGTATGTTGTTTGCTCTTGTTGCTGTTGTTGTTGCTATTTTATTCGCATTCGCATATCGTTTATGTAAGTATGGGTGTACGTGTATTGTATCTGTGTTCTGCCATGGGCATGGGCTGAGCGTATGCGCGCGTGTGATTGTGTGTGTGTGTGTATGTGTGTGTATTTGCCTGTGTTTCCCGCTGTGTGCGCGCTTGTGTTTGTGTCTTTGTATTGGTGCGTTGGGGTCGTCGTCGTTCATATGTTTTTGCTTGTTGTTCGGTCGGTTTTGATTCGGTTTTGGATGGATGATATGGTTTGGCTTTGGATCGCCGCCTGCTTGCCTGCCTTCTCTGCCTACCAACCTCCGCCTGCCTGCCTGCCCCCCTTCCTTGGCTGCTTTTCATCCATATATTTCGCGCTCTCCATTTGCCGTTTGGCTCTCGCGAACGTCGACCGGTCATGTATGAGTGCCTGTATTTGTGTATATGTATGTGTGTGTGTGTGTGTGTGTGCACGCGCCGTTTATCTGTGTGTGTGTGTGTTTGTCGTTGCGCTCTTGCTGCCTGCCTGCCTGCCTGCCTTTGCCGTATGCTTCGATGAATTGTTTGTGCTTCAATTTTGTGTGCTGTTTTTTTTCTTTCTTCTTTCTGCCGTTGTCGCCGTCCAAGTGATTCGCCGCCGTCAACGTCGCTCTCTCATTTGCACGTCACGTAAAGCGCGTTGTAGTTTTATTACTTTAATTTTTCGCCGCAGCTCCACCAACACCCAGACAAAAGCCCAAAACTCAAATGGCTCTGGCCGGCCTGTGTGCCCGACGCTCTCATTCTTTCGCAGCCGCGCGCTCTCTCTCTCTCTCACACACACTCTCTTCCTCTCTTCTTGAATGCAAAGTTCGTATGCTGTTGTTGTTTTTAGTGGTGGGGGACGACACGTTGTTTGGGGGCGCGTGTGACGTTTATTTGATTTTTTTTTTTTTTTTTTTTTGGTACGTACTTCTGTCGGCTGCCCAAGCAAAGAGTTGATTGAAATTATTTCGGGTTTGTATGTGTGTGTGTGTGCGCGTTCGTTTTTCGCTCTGTTCGGTGTCTGTGTGCGTGCGTTTGTGTGTGTGAGTGCGCGCCCGTATGTGTTTGTATGCGTGTGCTCGTTCATTTTTATTTGCTGCCTGAGTGACGGACGGGTGCTTGTGTGTGTCTGTGTGTGTATCTGCTTTTGGTTAAAGATACATAATTATTTCTAAAAAGCATTTTCTGCCTTGCCATTGTTGTAAATTTCTCGAAATTTCACGTTTCGTCATAGCGGACGATACGTAATTATAATCACATTTTGCAACTTCGTTTAGTTGAATTTGTGATGTCTTTTGTAATTTTATTTGCTTAACTAAATAAATATTTGCAGTTTTTTCACTTACCTCAACTTGTTGGGGGCTGCTAATCCGTTGGACTTTTAACGTACGATTTATCGGCTGATTGTAGTACAAATTGTATACGTTTTTATTTTAGTGATTATGCATTGCATTGAATACGTTATTTGTTGGCTTTTGTTGTTTTCGTTTTCGTTTTTTTTTTTTTTTTTGTTTTTCATTTCGCATTTCTCATTTCATTTTGTGTGTGTTTTTTGTGTTTTTGCCATTTTGACTGCGAGAGCGCGACCGAACCTATCGATAGTTATGCATGCAGCGCCATTTGCCTTTTGCGATGGCGACGGCGACAACTTTGAAATGAGTGAATGATGACGAACAATGACGGACGGCGAATGCGAATGGCAGCGACAACAATAAGAACAACAACAACAACAACAACAATGCTAATTCGAGTGTAGATACACAGCACAGCCATACAGAGCAACACATGCGAAATAATAATTGTAGCACAATTGCAACAACAACAACAACTGCTACGGAGAAGTGGAAAGAAGCAGCAAACAGGCAGCTGAGTAGTAACAGCAGAAATGGACGCAGCAGCGGCGGCAGCAGGCCGAACCGCACCGTAGTGAAAACTACAAAAGCGCAACGAGGCTGAGGCTGCTGTCCATAGTTGCTGCTGTTGCCGCTTCTTCTCACTTACTCGCACACACACACACACACACGCACACGCACTCACACTTGCTTACACGCGATAATTACAATTAAACATGATATATGTACAGGAGTTGGGCGCAATTCGATGGGGGGAGTGGGGCTCTGCTGTCACCGTTGCCAGCAGAGCCAAACAAAGAAATCGATAGATATTGCTGAGAAAAAAGAATAAATGTGTGTGTGTGTGTGTGTGAGGCAGACGTGAAAACGTTTTGGTGTAATTGGAAAAGGAAAAGCAACCGCCGTGGCGTAGCCACAATGGAATGAGCGGGGGCTAAAAAGAAGTCGTGAAAGACGAAGAAGAAAAAAAAAATGTTACAGCCGCCGCAGACGACGAGACTGCGAATGCTGCTGCTGCTGCTGCTTGCGTTGCCGTCGTCGTGTTGATGGCGCCGAGAGTGTAGCGGGAGCGAGAGACGAGCTCATGAAATTTACGCTCTCATCAATTGCGCGTAGTGCGAGAGCGCGGCGGACGACACACAACAGCGAGTGCCCCGGCTAGAAAAACGTGTGGCCTGCGAGTATTAGTGTATGTGTGTGTGTGTGTGTATGACTGCTTGCGTGTGTGCAAAGGAGGCAGACAGATGACAGGCAGCGACAGCGACAGAGACAGAGACGAGACAAATCAAATGGCTCTGAGGCAAGGAAAATGTATGCTAGTCCAACAACAATACTTCTGCACTGTCATGGCCGGAACCGCACACACACACACACACAGACACATGCACACACGTACTCTACACACTATGCTCTTGCGATAAATGGATACCGTTGCATGCAGATGTTGTCTCTGCGAACGCGTAAATCAGTGAGGATGCACAAACGCGTACATACGCACACACACACACGACACGGACACGACCGAGCACACACACACGCACTCATTACACAAAACACACGAAATATGAATAGAGCCCAAAGAAGAACATCAGTAAATCGACACAGCGGGGGCGCGCAGCAGCAGCAGCCGAACGGCGACAGCGACAGCGACGACGCATTTGGTGCGACTGTATGTGTGTGTGTGTTTTTGCACAGGTGTGTGCATCTGCATGCGAACGTGCGAATGTGTGGCAACGCCACGCTGCTGCAGTGGCAGCGAGAAACCAATACATACACAAAATGTATGCTGTGCCTGCCTGCGAAAACTTTGAGAATTGCAAAATCAACGCGCGGGACACACGCCACTCACAAAAGATACAAAAACAACAACAACAACAACAACTGCACCGCACTACAAATGCATGAAAGAAACAGCGGGCACAAAGAAATGAAAATATAAATGGCGAACTCGCCTCGGCGAATAATTACAATCGAAACAAGCTAATGTAAGACATTTTATTGCAATTCGCACACATACACACACACCCACACTCACGTACACGAACGCATACGCTCTCCCCAACAAATATGCAAAAGATCCCAAATAACCGAAAATGGGCGAAAATCATTGACAGGGCAGCAGCAGTCGATGCCGGCTTGGCTTGAGTTGAATGAAATGTTTCAACTAATTTTTCAATTTTCTAATTCATGCAACTTGCAAAATAAGCCAGATTAAGAACAGAGACTAGAAAAAAATAGGAAAAAAAAAAATCAACTTCATCGCCACCACCCCCACAAATTATTCAGCTGCCGAAGCAGCGAACGAAAGCGTAGCCGACACTCACTCACTCAATTGCACACACACACACACACACGGACGCACGTTAAAAAGACAAAAAGTCAGGGAGGCAATCGCAACAATCATTATTATAATCAAACATCATTATCAAGCGAAAATCGAGCATCGCCATCGGACACACAAACACACACGCGCAAGCACACATACAGACAAACAGAGACAGTGGCAAATGCACAAAACTCGCGCAGCTACTAGCTACATCTACATGTATGCGACGTACATACATACGTACAGACAGCGAGGTCCATTTTTAATTATACAAAGGTATCGAAAATGTAGGAGACGTTGGAGAAGCGACTTCATTGCGAACGAAATTCACGTTTATATGCATGTATGTATATGCTTTACTTTGATTATTCATTTCATCTAGATATGCCAATTAATTAATACACACAAACACGCACACATACATTACATTTATATAGATATATATATATATACACATGCACTTGGCCATAATTCGGAAAAAAAAAAACAATTGAACATTGGCTGCGGCTGCGGCTGCTGCCGCTGCGGTCGTCGTCTCGCGAAATACATATTTCTTTTGCCGTTTTTCTCGTCGTTTGGTTGTCGTTGTCGCCGTCGCCGTCGTCTTGTACTCTCGCTCTCTACTTCTTTCACATTTTTTCTTCGTTCAAGTGTCTGGTTTTCGGGTTATCGTTTGGAAAATCATATAACATAAAAAATACGCTCAATTTTCATTTGCTTTTTAGCGCAAACTGTTGCCGGCAACTTTGTTTGCATTTTGTTGTTACTTTTTATTAATTAATCAATTTATTTTTACCGTTTTACGCAAATTTTTTTAGCAGCACTTTGTCAGACATGTACGCACCACATCAAAGACCTCCATTTTGTTTAGTAGCGATTTGAGATGACCGATATACAACTATCAGTTACTTGCCGCATGTATCGAAACGGGGCATAAGCGTTGTTATCGTTTAAATACTGACTGTTGTACAAAAAATACTAAAATGTGTTGTTTTTCTATTAAAATAACAATAAATTTAAACACAAAAATAATTGCAACTTGTTTTTATGATAATAATATATTACTGCTAGTTGAATACAAATAAAGCTTAAGTAATTTCATTCTTTTCAGTGTGACCATGTATTGTTGTTTGTTTACCGGCAAAAATACTCAATCGACAGAAATTGGTCACATTTCAACACAAGTAAAACAGTTGCAACTTGCAACTAGCAATAAAGATAATGTTTTCAAATCAACAAAAGTTTAGTTTTTAATACGCTACGATAGTTTTAATCTTTTATTGGCTTGTTCAGCACATGGCGTGTACTCAATATCTTTAGCCAATTTTGTAGGTATAGCGTCCATCTCCTCGTCATCCTTATCACTTTCGTTGTCATCCGAACTGTCGGTAAATACAATTGGTCCTTTTCCTTTAACAATCATTATTGTTTTGCCCAGTCGACGGGATTCGGCACGTAAAAAGAGTTGTCGACAGCTACGATCGACTGCGTTTTTGCCCTGATCCTCAGAGAGACCAAAAATGAATGCGCTACACGAAATGGAAAGAGAGAGAGCTTGAGAATTTCTCCTCTTTCGGCAAGAACTGTTTTCACTTACAAATTGGCCACATCGTACGGTCCCCGCACCTGAAACTCATGAGCAGCGCCACTACTGAATATAATGTTCTTCGATTTGCCTTTGGTACAGTAGTTCTGTGCAATTTTAATCATATCTTTGCGATTGTTGGAGTCGGCAATCGCCGGCGCATATTTGATCTCAAAGAATATGCCGCGTCGCACTGCAATTTGATAGGCCTTGCGATTGACTAGCAATCGTGAGCCCGCTTGAGGATCGAAAGTGATTATATCTCCGCTAAACGATGTGCAACAGTGCTGCAAGTATAGTAGATGTAGTCCATGTTAACCAATTAACTAAACATGACTAAATAACTCACCGTCAGGGCGGCATCTGTTTTCGGTTGTCCAGCGATGAGATTGAACTTGCGCAGATTGAGGGAAACACTCTAGTACATAAAAATAATTTACTTGATCAGTCTAATCTTTATATTGAAATGGCCATTTACCATTGCGTGCGACACATTTACGTCCACATATAGAATGGTTATGCGTTGCAATATCCTCAGTTTGTTGGCATATTCCTTGCGCAAGTGATCAATTGCTTGGGGCTCCGGAAACATTTCGGAGCCTCGTTTGCCCGCCTCCTTTTTGCTGTGATCAAAGCTCTGGTCGATGGCGATGGTCCTATAGCCCAGCTCGACCAGTTCATCCAGTGTAGCGCGCAGCACCTTTTCATCGCTATTGTAAGGTATGCAAAAGTCGTAGAATCCTAGTGTTTGTTCCATTGTTTTGACCGGCAGCCACACAACGTGTGCTCCAACAACCAGGGTTGGTTACGCTGTGGATATCGATACTGCACTGAAGTTATCGAGAGTAGAAGTACGAGTGTGTATGGCGCCAAAAGTACAAATGTATATTACAAAAATATACGACTTTAAATATAAAAAGTTTATTTTACAAAATTATTAATGTTAATTTATTGGCTTACAACTTGGAACAATCTTTGTTATCGATTTAACGGTAAAAATTCTCTTTCATCAAATTTAAATTGATTAAAATTTTAGTTTGGCAATTTTTGTACATAATTTAATATTATACATTATAAAATCATATTCATATATATATGTATTTATGTTACAATCCTTTATTCCATACTGCCATCGCCTGTAGGAACGCTTTATTCCCATAAAAGGCACGTTTTTGCTACAGGTTTTTTGATTCCCAATGCGCTTGAGTGTGATCCGGAGTTATCCATAGAGTTCTGTTCACTTGTTAATTTAGGGATCACATATTTGTCATAACAGTGCTGCGATGCACGGGCAAATTATCTGAATTATTGCTTAGATGTTCTTCAGTGGGAGATTCACTTTCCTCTCTGTTCTTGTTAGCCTGCGCCTGCCGCGTGTGTATGCTACGAAAGAAAGATATAGAGATTATAAGGATTGTTTTTTGAAATAGGTTTTGTTTTAGATAAGTCTACGTTTTATGCCTGGTCAGGGCGTCTCTTCTGGAAAAGGCTCTGCCACAGATTTCACAGTTTAGTTTGATTTCCGAATGCGAAGCCATGTGTCGTTTTAGATTATCTTTGCGCTGAAACATTTGACTGCAGCCCGGATGTTTGCAGGGATAAACGAAAATATTGCCATGTGTTGTTCTGCCGGGTAAGAGAAAAATGATTAACCATTCCGCTTATATCTTCACATTCATTTGTTTCTTACTTGTAGTGCCGCCGCAGTGATTCGATTTTCGCAAATAGCTTGGTGCACTCCGAGCAGCCCCAGGTCACAGTGGGCGTTAGAGGATCCGGCTCCTGGTGCGTTTTTGTGTGACGTGCCAAGGCGGCTTTGAACCAGAATGCCTTGCCGCAACCTGGATGCGTGCAACGAAATGATTTGTTGTCTTCCATAGCGGCTGCTTTTTCTTTTATTTATTTAATTGCAATTTCAGCTTTGTGACGTCACGCAGAATGTGATTCCAGCTGCTGATTTTGTGCACATGCAATTAAATTATTGAAACTACAATTTTTGGTCTTTGCTCACTCAGCAATACTTACTGTTTTTTTTAGTTTATTTTCTTGACATTATTTGCGCATGCATAAGTGTTTATTATTTTTAGATTCCTCGCCGTCCGCAGGAATGTTTGTTGTGCCAAGTTTCAAATGTTTGACTAGCTTAACAACAACAAAAATAAAACCAGTAGTAAATCTGCAACGGCTAAGTTATATTCGGCGTTAGGTTTTTTGTTAGCAATTGTAAAACAGTTGAAATTTCATAAAAACTTAAATGTTTACAAATATTAAAACCTTTTTAATTTCTGACGCTTACAGTATAACACTGACAAACAGCTGGTATATGCCTGTCAACTGTTATATAGCGATGGTATCTTACCAGCTGTTAATTAACAGCGCAATTTCGATATGTTTTTTCGATAACTCTGCAAATAATGGGCGGCAATTCAAAATTTCTTCAAAGTAATTCATTTTTTATTAATATTTGCACATAAAGGAATAGAAATAGGAACAACAATGAAAGTAATTTCCTAAATTAAACCGTACAAATTCACTAGTTTTCGTAATTTGATATCAAGAAACATTGCCAGCTACACCAAGACATTCGTTTGCTATAGAAGAATCAACAACAACGTTGTCAACGTTATTGTTCTCCTGCTGCCTGGAATGTTCCTCGAACTTTTTGGCCTTGGCACGTCGCGATTTGATGAGTATACCATGTCCGGGGCAATCACAATCATCGGAATAGCACTTGTCCCGACAGCAGATGCGGCACAGCCGAAACTCGCATTTGGAACCCAACGGATTGGCGCATTGTGTACAATACTCGAGATGCCTTTCGTGACGCAGTTGAATCTGTGCCTCGGTCTTGCTGGGTCGCCGCTGTCGTCGTCGCAGCTTCTTCATGCGTTTGCGGGAAATCTCATTGCCGGCATTATCGAAATACTGACGCTTGGTGCGATTCGGATCGATTGCTTCGCGTTGCTTCTCGGCGATCTTCTGGCGATGAGACTCGGGCGAGGCGCGTATATAGGGCTGACATAGCCAGGGCCGCAGCATGGGTAACTGTGAAGAGGGCGTACCATTAGATCAACCAATAAACATTTCATATTCAGATTCCTAACCTCTTCTGTGGCACCTGCCAGTTCCATCTCCTCCGGCTCATAAGTCTCGCTGCCTGTGTGATATGGCTCATATTTGGCCTGCACTTTGGCCACAACGCTGTGAAATTGTGGCAATTGATTTGCCGTCGCCAGCTGTTCCCGCAGCTCCGAATTCTGGCGAATGTTCATGCTGCAATACAAATAAAATGTTATTTATAATACAATCTATGGAAAACTTCCAAGTGTCTTACATATGATGAAACAGCTTGAAGAGATGCCCGCGTATGTAGGAGGTGGGACATGGATAAAGATCAACAAATTCTAAGTACTCGCTGGCCATTTGCCAGACCGGAGGCGAGATGCCCTGGAAGATTGCCGGATTGTGTAGATTGCCCTCGGCGCTCATAACACCATCGACACCAGTGATATCGAGGCAACGATGAATATCCTCTAGACCCAATATATTGCCATTGGCGAACATGGGTATCTTGACGTGCTGCCGCACATCCTTGATGTAGCTCCAATCGGCCACGCCCGTCAGCGGTCCCTTTTGCTCGCGCGTGCGTCCGTGCACGGTCAGCAGTTGACAGCCGGCGGCCTCCAACATTTTCGCATAGTTAATTGTTTTCTCACGATCCTCGAAGCGGCGGATTTTACATGTTACCGGCACGGACAGCTTTTCGTGCAGTGTGCGCACTGGAAGGAGATGGGTTTAATTATTTAACTATCGATAAGGCGTGTTTCATTGTCAATATCGATAAGAAGATATTTCACACTCTTTCAACACTAATACTGCGTATTGAAACGATCAACTTGCAAACGCTATCGATAAATATTTAAATTCAAATTTTCATACTCACCGATATCCGACAACAGCTCCCATTCGTCCTGCAAAAAGGAACCATAGTGTCCACGCTTGGCTATCGCCTGCGGACAACCGAGATTAATGTCCACAGCATCGCAGTAATCCTGTGCAGCTAACGCCGCTTCAAGTATCTGCTGCGGATCATTGCCACAAAACTGTATTATTAATGGCCTATCCTCGGGGCACGTTTGCAGCGCATCCTTGCGATACTTTAAATCGTTGGCAAACAAATTGGCATGGTACATGGGAGAATAGCAGAGTTGTGCGCCATAACGACGGCACAGCATGCGCCACGCCAATTCGCTTTGATCCACCATGGGCGCCACCACGTAACGCGGTGCGCCAAGCACGCTGCGATAGAAATCATAGCCGCCAAGTTTGGTCGGCCTGGGGGCAGCCTCTGCCTCCGTCTCGTTCACCATTGCTTGCAGCTGCTGTGGAAAATTATGAATTCAATGCATTTTATACTATATAAATTTTTTTTCGAGAGTATTCGATAAGCTAAGCAAAGTTGTATCGAAAAGTCAACTACAACTTTAAAATATTCAGCAACAATAGCTAATCGATTGCTAAGCATGCACTCTAAGTGCTTTAAAGTGCTACCAGACTTTATGCACTAAATCAATAAAAAATCGTAAAAACTGTTTAAAAAATTGCAACGTTATCCAGCCCTAATATGTTCATAAAATATTCAGTCCAACAACAACAACGGCTAATCGATTGCTTAAAATGTCAAAGGGAAACTATTAGCTCTTATCGTGCAACGTTAATCGGTATCGATCGAACTCATACTCACGCTCTCTTTTGTCATTTGCACACACTGAGCTCTCTCTCTCTCTCTCTGTGTGTGCCATTCGCTGTGGCTGGTTGACATTCATTAGGAGCGCCATTTTGGATAAACGTAAATGCTTTGCCTGCGTTAATTTTTTTCATTTTTTCATTTCGTTTTTTGAACCGCTTGGGGACTACACCTAGTCAAGCTAATTAGCGGTATATTAGCAAAAAAGAACTGGGTGCAGCCGTGCGGCAGCCAAATTAAACAAATTTACATACATTCACAGAGGGAGCCAATTCTGCCGACTCTCTGCGGGCGCTTGACTTTCAGCTCCAATTACACGCGTGTATGCAGGCACACACACAGGTATTTATTTAGGTATGTGTGTGCGTGTGTAACAGTGGCCTGCACAGGCCGATATGCATTTCACTTTCCACACGTTGGTTTCGCTTTCGGCCTGGCCGCGCGCAAAGTAGCGTAAAAAGCGCTTAAAGTTAGCTGCCTGCAGCAACAGCAACAGCAACAACAACAACAACAACTAGTGCAACAACAACTACACAATGGAGCGCTAATTGAGTTACACTGCACATGAGAAATTTTCCAATTTAATTTTCGATACGTTTAAATGGCATTAAATAGCTTCTTGAGCGCCTAAGCTAGCTACCTACCGTTATTTAAGCTGCGACACGCAAGAACTTGCATAACTTGGGCTCAATTGTAAATCTGAATCTTTCCGTGCGACGTGCGCAACAAAAACAAAACTTTTCACATTGAAAGTTTACTGACCGGAAATGGCATGCAATTTTATCAATGGCCAAGCTGCTCGGTTCCCCTCACACCCCACCGCCCCATTTACTGTCTGTAATCCCTGCTTGCACTTGTTCTGCAAGCGAGTTAAAAAGTTTTGCCACGCCCCTTTTTCTTTTTTATTTATTTTCCGCTTACAAAGGCGGCATTCGCCTGGCTTGGCTTGGCCAATGTCTGCTGCGAGTAATTAAAGTTTAAATATAGTCGAAAAGTTTTGTGCCATCGTAAATTGCATAAGAATCGAAAAGAGGCGTACCCCAAGCGGGAGAAGGAGGCGGGGCTGGGGCTGGGTTCTGGGAGTAAGAAGCGCAGTTGACAGATGTTGGCCGTGTCATAATTATGGCCAAATTACAAGCAACTTACCAAGCAGGCAACGTGGCGCGTGCAACTGTACCACGAGACGGTGGTCTGCACAGGCGGGAAAGGGGGCGGAGGGGGGCGTGTCTGTGTGCTGCACACAAAAATGGGCATTTTGCAATTAAAAACTTTTGCAAATTGTGCAAAAAAGACACCGAAAAAAGGGCCAGTTGTAGTAAGTGCAGAGCGAGAGAGAGTGAGAGCGAGAAAGGGTTAGAGAAAGAGAGACGAGACAACTGCAACAAGAAGCAGCTAGTAGAACAATATTTTTTTTGAAAAGAGCAGTCTCCATGGCAAAAGTTTCTCTGTTTCGGGACTTCAATTAAGCTAAATGCGCTTTTTTCCAGGTTATTATAGAAGAGAGAATACGTTTAAAACTAGAGTAGAATGCCTAGAACGAGTGCAAAGTGTCTGAATAATATTTATAATGCCAGCGAAAAGCAACTGAGTGTGGTATGGTAGAAATTTGGGAATATCTCTAATAGTAGATTCTAGAGAAATAAAGAAGGTTGTGTTTTTTGACATTAGAAATCTAAAAGAAGATCATGTTTGATTTGAAGGAAATTTTATAAAAGGTATTATATCTCATTTTAAAGCTAAGTTAACCCACATATAACTTGGAACTGTTCTGATAAGTAGACAGAACTGATTCTTAAAAAAAAAGAAACAAATACAGAATATGGCTAATTGAAACAAGCTCTATAACCAAAAGTTTGAAGATAATGTTGTGGTCCAAAATTCTATAGAAAGACTGAAAATTTATAAACGATCATGTTTGATTTGAAAGAAATTTTAATATTGCATTTTTCTCACAATTCTAAACCAAAAAAAAAAGAAAGGCTACCTTCGACACGCCAAAGGTTTTATACCATTGCAGTTACTCCGCATATTAAATCGGCCGAGAAGTTCTATGGCATTTTAACAATATATCGGTCCGATTTAAATAAAACTTGCATAGCATTTAATGGACATACTTAGACATATATCAGGAAAGTTTCATAGCGATATCTTGAAAAATGATTAGGCCGATAGTTTCTATGGCAGCTATACGATATATCGGTTCAATTTCGATCAAATTTTGACAGCCTATAAATGGCATACTTAGACATATATAAGCAAAGTTTCACAACGATATCTTAATAAATAACAAAATTCGACCGATAGTTTCTATGGCAGCTATACGATATATCGGTTCAATTTTGATCAAATTTTGACAGCCTATAAATGGCACACTGAGACACATATTAGCAAAGTTTCACAACGATATCTTAATAAATAACAAAATTCGACTGATAGGTTGTATGGAAGCTATACGATATATAGGTCCTATCCGTCTCGTTCCGACTTATTTACAGCGTGCAATAATAAGACACATGTATACCAAGTTTCATCAAGCTAGCTCTAAAACTGAGAGACTAGTTTGCGTTGCAACACACGGACGGACAGACTGACGGACATGGCTAGTTCGACTCCTCTATTGATGCTGATTGAGAAGAATATATATACTTTATAGGGTCGGAGATGTCTTCTTAGGTGCGTTGCAAGCTTCTAGCCAAAATTAATATACCATCTGCAATGGTATAAAAATATATAACAAATACAGAATATAACTAATTGGAACAAACTCTATAATTACCAAAAATTTACAAATAATTTTGTGATCCAAAATTCTTCCGAAAGCCTAAAAATTTTATAGAAGATCATGTCTGATTTGAAAGAAATTTTAATATTGCATTTTTCTCCCAATTCTAAACCAAAAAACTTAATATATACATTTTGGAATGTCTCTAAATTGTAGAAAAAACTTATCTAGGTAATATATAGAAGACTGGCTTATTGGAATATACTCCATAAAATTAAAATGAACTAATACTCTCAAACACTTTAAATCTAATAGAACCTCTTGTCGAATTCTTACGAAATTTCGTTATTAGTGTTATCTTCCATTTTAGTACCAACATAGCCGGTCGCTTTATGTGTAGAGCACCGCCACAATTGGTAATGTCTTGCTAGATAATGTCCTTCGAAGATTTGCGGGGTCGGAAGAACTTTTTAATTGTGGCTACAGAAATTTTTGGTCTGCTTAGTTTTCGCTTCCACTTCCCATTCCTCATCTCCTTCCCCTTCCTCCTCACACCATCTTTCACTGTTGCTTTCGTTTTTCAACAGACACGACAAGCGATGTCGACGGAGGCGGAGATTGAAACAGAAATTGAAAACGTAGCCAGGCCTGGCCGGGGCATAAAGATAATTAATAATTTCCGCACTAATTAAGACGAATCAATAGCAAATACACGTGCTATACACACGCACACACACACACACACAGATGATATACCACGGTATACCCCAAGTGGAGAGCGTGCCAAGGTTTTGTGGCTTTCACTGCCAGGCGTAGATAACAAACGGACTACGCAGTTGGGAGTCAGTGAAGCATGCGGTCATGGTGAGTTCTCCTTGGCTTTCCTCTTCCTTTTCTCCTTGCAGCATGTTGCATGCATTGTTGCAGTCTGCCTCCCTTACCCCACCCTGCGGGCTCACCTTGGCTGGCCCGTTTAATTTGCTGCTGCGCTGGCACGCGCGTCCATTTTTCAATTTGAAGTATGGTACGAGGCTATACAGCAGGCAGTGTGAGCAGGGGGGAGGGGGCAGGCAAATTGAAAAGCGCAAGAGAAAGATGTAGGCAAATGCTGCAGCTTTTCGCTTTAAATTTAAGTTGCACAACAATACCAAAGTACCTAGCATACCCTGTTAAGTCTAGTTACAGGGTATACTACAGCACATAGCTTTCTAGCTGCTACTTCATGTTCAAGCTGAAATTTTCTAAAGAGTCAGCGATATTTTTTAGCCACGCCCCAATTGTTAAAGCGTCTGTGTCTTAAGTCAAGTTTTGGGTGGGGCAGGGGGGAGAAGAGGAGGAGGGGAGGAGGAGGGGAGCATAAAACATGCCAAGTAGCAGCAATTTTCCAATGCGAATTAACTGGATTGCAATGCGACGAGGCGTTAAAATCCTTTCGAGCAAAAATCCACGCGCAGTTCAACTTTGACATGTTTTTGTGGTTGCCAAAGGGGGCGGGGAGATTGGGGGCGGGGGGTGTGGTCTAGCAGCAAGGACAGCGCATTGAAACAGTGTAGCAATTCTTAGTGGTTTCTAGTTCACCATCCTCTTCCCCGCCGCATCGCAGCTTGCTTTGACAATTGCCCGCAATTTGTCGTTCGCATCTTGCTTTGCTTTTGCTTTGCTGTTTTATTGTCAGTTGCGGCTTTGCCCTTATTCGTTGTAGTCGTCGTCGCAAGATGGCGATGCCGGCGCCAAAATATGACCTCATTTTAACAGGCAACACACACACACAGACACGCACACTCGTACTCATACTCTCATGTGTAGCAGCGCAGGCATTACGCATACGCCCTGTGGCAAGGCTGGTAAAATAAAAGCGGAGCCAGCAAACGAGTGGCAAAACAACAAGAAATACAAGTGCCAACTACAACTACAACAACAACAGCACGTGCAGCGCCTGCAAACGGAATGACATTTCAAGTGAACGGACACGGCTGCAATTCCCTGCGGGTTGCTTGGCGTGTGCAGCCAACACACAGAGAGCAAAAAAACAAGTTGAAATAACTACTACACCCACCTCCCCCTCTGCTCCGCCTCTTCTCCGCCTGCATAAACGTAAGAAAGGCCAGAAAATGTCCATTAATCCCATTGTATTGCACTCACACGCAGGTGGCAAAAATGCGATTAACCCATTAAAAAAGGCCACCTCAAAGTGGATTAAGTGCTGACCTGCTCTACCTGCCCCAAGCACCCCTCCACCCCTCCACTTCTCCCCTCTTCAGTTATGGCATTTCCATTTCATTTTGCCCTACAGGCAATGAAAGTTTATGCTGTAGAGTAATAATTATATAAAGCTTTCACCATAGAGGATACTTTTGATACCCTACAACTATTAAAGATGTTGAGAATAGGGTATACTAGCTTTGTGCGAATGTGTGTAACAGGCAAATGCAGGCACGGCAGATGCCACTAAGTGTATATATTCTTTCCTAGGCTCACTAGAGAGAGTTCTTTGAGCCATGTCCGTCTGTCCGTCCGTCCGTCTGTCTGTATGAACGTCTAGATCTCAGCTATATCGAAAGCTAAAGTCACCAAATTTGGCATGCAAGTTGCTGTATATTTTGTACAACATAAGTTTATTTCAAATTTCAGTTGCCACGCCCACCGCCTCCACAAATCATTGATTTGTAATGATATAGAGATATATGGATAGATATGTATATGCATAAGATATATGTATGTATATACATATGCATAAGATACATATATGCATATGATATATACGTTGTGCGTAGGGTATTCCACAGTCGGGCACACCCAACTGCAGTTTTCGTTTCCTGCTTTCCTCTATAGTTTTCTGTTTTGTTTCTCTACGTAGAACTTTTTAATTGTTAAGGCTTTGAGTGCTTTGTTTATACGCAAATCGAGCGCTTCGATTCTTGATAGAGTTTGAAGCACTCGCAAGATTTTCAAGATATTCCCTTAAGAGGTTTTTGTGTAACGGGTTCATTAATATAGTTAGCTGCAGCTTGTCAGTTGCAGTGTCTGCCCCCTCCATTCTCTCTCTCTGTGTGTGCTTTATGCATCTTTTGTTATGCAACGAGGTCAAAGTCAACGGGGCACACTGCCAAGTGGCATGTGGCAAGCAGCTTCACATGCTACTTGGCTCCACTTTCCGTTGTCGCTGACGCAATAAACCATAATAAAAGGCCGCATTGTGCCGCCGCCAACGCGGGCAACTCAAGGACAAAAGACAAGGAGAACAACAAGAAGAGTTGAGGACAATTGGGCGTGGGCAACCAAGCTGGCCAAGATGCGCTGCTGCAGATGCAATCAGTGTGCACATTGATTGCACTTAAAGATGTATGTATGCAGCAGCAGCAGCAGCAGCGGCAGCAGCTAAAGGTAAAGGCAAAGGCTCGCAATTAAAATTGCTTTATTAATTATTTTGGCCAAAAAAAACATGAGACGAGCTGGGCGCGCACAAGTTTGTTTGCACACCCGACTTCTACCCTCGCGCTCGCTTGATGAAATTTTATTACCGAGCTCATTAGGACTAATGATGCTTGTTGGGCCTGTCAGGCGCAAAAGAAGTGTAAGCAAACTTGAGCTAAAAGGCCGAGGCAACGGATTGGGGGGCGTGTAGGCGATAATGAAGCGACTGCCATGGCCAGCAGCAGCAGGAGCAGGCTCATCAGCTGCACACATGACGACGACGAGGCTGTCTAGGTGAGTGAGTGAGAGGGGGATATATATGTATATGTATGTCTGCCTTGGCACTTAATTATATTTGCACTCGCAGAGGCGCAGGGGCGTAGAGATAGAAGGGAAGGGCAGGCAGGCAACGCCAGCTGAGACCAAACAAGCAAATTGAACGTGAAATCCTGCTGATTGACTGCAGCAGACACTGAGGCAGACAGAGCAGCAGAGGGAAAGAGAGAGAGGGAGAGAGAGGGGGAGCTGGGCTACTCGTGTCAAGTGAGAGTCAAGTGCTGCAAGGTGTTCAAGTTGCTGCGCTTTCCCCCTCAATGCGCATTTTGTTGCTGCAATTCTTAAGCGGCTTGGCAATCTAAGAAGCATGAAGAGAGAGAGAGAGAGAGAGAATTGCAGATAAAAGATAAACTGGAAGTGAAGATAGCGTGCAATAATGTTTGCCCATTCAACTCCATGCAAGACAATTTAGACTCTTTGTTCGCATAAGGCTTGACACAAGTAAGAACAGATATGACTATAGATCTATATAAAATGTATAGAAATGAATATAAAAGAAATAGCAAAGATTCTTAGCCAGAATAGTTGAAAAAATAAGCTGAAAGAAGTAACAAAAGCTACAGTTAAGCATGCCTGGCAGCCAGATACCCTGCGCTTAATTTCAAACAAGTAAGAAAGCTACAGTCGAGTGTGCTCGACTGTTATATACCCGCTACCCAACTACTCAGAGATCATTTAGCTAGTTAGAGTTATCATATAAGTGGAAAATGAACTATATGGCATCAAAATTGCGCTTGTAATCGATTTTTTTCGATTTACGGAGGCGGAAGGGGGCGTGGCCAAAATCCAAAATAAACTTGATCAGCGTGCAATAATAACACATATTGTCAACAAATTTGCTAGTCCTAGCTCTTATAATAGCTGAGATCTAGATATTCACACGGACGGACGAACGGACGGACAGACGGACATGGCTATATTGACTCGGCTGTTGATCCTCAGCCAGAATAAATATACTTTATGGGATCGAAGTTCTCTCCTTCTGCCTGTTACATACATTTTCGGTTTGTACAAACTTATAATACCCTTCTACTCTATGAGTAGCGGGTATAAAAAGCGTTACAAACATTTTATCAATTTACACTGACCCATCAAACCTGCAAATTCCCTACAAACCATATTATACATACATATGTGCGTTTCATCGCCTGCGCTATAAGCCATGTATACCCCCAAGCACCCTGCACCCTTTTTGGGCTGAAAAGACGCACATTTTACGCTGCTCGCCTGTTGAGGCGTAATGCGAAATGTTGAACGAATGAACGAGAACTTTAGTTGCGGGATTTGTTTATTTGTTATTTCACTGCCTCGGAGACACATACAGTGTGTGTGTGTGTGTGTGTGTGTGCGTGGGCATAAAGGTGTGCGTGAGTGTGTGTGCCATACACTTATGTGTGTGTGTGTGTGTGCCTGCTCATACGTCGCACACGTCGCAGGACAAACGAGCCAAATGACACGTACCCATAAATCCTCAAGCTTTTATTGCCGAGTGCACGGCTTAAGGCTCCAACTGTATATACATAAGTATGTATGTGTGTGTGTGTGTGTGTGTGCTTGCTTGTCACATTTGTGTGATTTGTTTTGCCGGCACAAACACATGACGCGACGCCAGCAAATGCCAAACGCGACGCAAAGAGGAGGCAAACAGGAAACATAAAATGCCAAACAACAATTTACTTTGTTAATTTACGCAACGTATTTGCATAAATAATGCATACGCGCACACACACACACACACACACACTCAAGGCCAGCCAAGCTGACGACACATCGTTACTCCAGTCCAGCATATCCGTCCATGACCCACACGACGTATACGCAATAATATTTATTAATATTTCATATCAATTTACCAGGGCCCATTAATGACGCTGTCAATAATCCCTATAGAAACGATACGTCACAAATTGAAAACAATACTAGTATTGATTAGACACTTATTGAATGCTACAGATACTTGCATGCATGTATATATATAATGTAGTTAGACTTGCGTGGGGAAAGGTATTTAGCTTGAGTAACTGAGCTATTTCGATTGCAGGCGCTATGAAATTTTAATAACTTAACGTTGAGGTAAAAATAAAGCTAAGTGGTTACAGAAGTGAGCATAAATTTAGACAGCAGTTAAGTAGAATGGGTAAGTGATTTATGGTTTGTAGAACTTTACTACTTTCCATGTAATTCTTATGAAGTTTTGAGAATTTAAAGTTTAAATAAAATAGGATTAAGAACAAGTAAGAAAGGCCAAAGGTTTTATACCATTGTAGTGACTTCACATATTAAATCGGCCAATATGTTCTATGGCAGCTTAACAATATATATTTGTCCGATTTAAATAAAACTTGCATAGCATTTAATGGACATAATTAGACATATATCAGGAAAGTTTCACAGCGATATCTTGAAAAATGATTAAAGTCGGCCGATAGGTTCTATGACAGCTATACGATATATCGGTCCAAGTTCGATCAAATTTTGACAGCCTTTAGATGGCATACTTAGACATATATTAGCAAAGTTTCACAACGATATCTTAATAAATAACAAAATTCGACCGATAGGTTCTGTGGCAGCTATACGATATATCGGTCCAATTTCGATCAAATTTTGACAGCCTATAAATGGCATACTTAGACATATATTAGCAAAGTTTCACAACGATATCCTAATAAATAACAAAATTCGACCGATAGGTTCTATGGCAGCTATACGATATATAGGTCCTATCCGTCTCGTTCCGACTTATTTACAGCGTGCAGCAATAAGAACCATGTATACCAAGTTTCATCAAGCTAGCTCTAAAACTGAGAGACTAATTTGCGTTGCAAAAGACGGACGGACAGACAGACGGACATGGCTAGTTCGATTCCTCTATTGATGCTGATTGAGAAGAATATATATGCTTTATAGGGTCGGAGATGTCTCCTAAGGTGCGTTGCAAACTTCTGGCCAAAATTAATATACCATTTGGTATATATATAGCTAAATGGGTTAAGAAAATGTGTTGGAAACTAAAGAACAATACTATAAACGATTTCTTGCGAATAACTTAAAAATTTCTTTGTCGATCATAATGAAGTTTTGAGAATACAGAGTAGAAAGCAAATAAAACTAAATGCCTTAATATTGTTCATATAAAAGTTATGTATGTATTAAGTAACTGAGTTATTTCTTTAGTTATCTGTATGGAATTCAATCTGTGATAAGTTGAAAGAGGTAAAAAATTCCGACTATAAAACTAGTTGTTCTAGGTTGTTTTGAAAATAAAAGTTATGAACTAAAAACATAAAGGGCTTTTTAAAGCTCTCTACCCCCACGAGCTTGCCCATTTTGACGCCCTAATGACAATTTTTTTATAGTCACATCTAGCACAATGGGCAAAGTTTGACTTCAAATGCTCTGGCAGCGTTCCTAATAGAGGCCACAATCGCCAGGCAAATAGACAAACAATCTACATATATACTATATACGATTCCAAGTCGCGTTGCCTGCTGAGTGAGTTACGGCACATGGGCACGATGACGTCTGTCCCATAATGTGTGTGTTGACCAGAAATGATGACCACAATAGCTACACGGGGGAACTGTCAACACGTGTGTGGCGTTCTATGGAGCACAAACTGCCCACTGAACCAACTTGGTAAATATTTAAAATGTCACTAAAAAGCCAGAGCGAGCGCCACAGGAGAGACACGTTTTGTCTTTGTCGCACGCTCCGCCTCTCCCGCTCTCTCTCTTGCTCTTTCACTGTGATAATGGTTGTTAAGTGACACGCCACCTGGTGGCCAATGATGGCTTTTATCGACATTGTTTTATTTGTATTTTTTTTCTTTATTGTTTGCATTTAACTTAGAACTACTTAAAATACCAGAATAAATACCAAAAAAAATTTGTAATTAATAATTCTATTAGTCGTTACAAAGCATTAGCATTAGTATTCGTAATGTAACTCGTTTTTTTTTTATTTTTTATATATCTTTTTTTATTTTCTTGTTCTTATGCGCTTCAATTTTTCACATTTTCTATGTTAATTCATTTTTAAGCTCTAGCAATCCTAACTCAACTGGCAGAACTCGTAACTGTATGAAATTTTATGTAATATTTATGTGGCATATTATTTTGTTTATGTTTTAAACTCTAAAATAATTTAGTTTTAAATTTATGAAAAATAAAAATTAAATTCTTTTTAAAACATTTTTTTTTTCAAATTTATTAAATAAGTTTTTTTGTATTTAAATAGTTTAAACCAGTCGAAATTCAAGTCAAATTATCAAAAATATCGAAAAAATACCAAATTTATGTATAGGGTAATTCATGGTCGAGTTACCCAACTGTTGTTTTCTCTGCTCGTTGTAGTTACATTTTCGATTTGATTTTCGTTTTGTAGCCCTTGCAGAGGTTTTATTTTTTTTTTGCTTAAGTTTTAAATATTAAAAAAAATATATATATATTATACTGTAGTTTTGATTAGCAAAAAAAAGTAGAGCTCATCGATAAAACTTGGCACATAGATTTCAGCTTGCAACAAACTGCATTTTAATTGCTGAAAATACTCTGCATTTTTTACTATTTGCTATACACATTGTTGTATCTCAATTGGCCGGATTCGCTTTACTATATAGGAAATGTAAAATAAGTTAAGCTTTAAAAACACAAAAATTCGAACAGTTTTTTATAGTTCATATAGCATAGTTTCCCACTGCAAGGGTTTTTCAGCTAGTTTTTTTCTAGTGAATTTTTTTCCAATTTGATTTACACTTTAATTAAATTTATATTTTCAGCATTTCGCAATTTTCCACTTAAATCGCTTAACATTTTTTCTGCCTGGACTGCGCGCACTCCATGCTTTATGAAAATATACATACCATAGCTAGTATAGAATTTTTATATGGTATTCTTTTATTATAAATATTATGACTATTTGCTACTGTACGACAAAAAAAAATGTGCTGCGTTTTTATTAATTAATATAAATATTTATTTACGTTTTTTGTTGTTTTGTGTTTGTGTTTTTTTCGCTTGTTACTAATGAGTTTTCTCGCACTCTGCTTTTCCATTTTCCAGTCTCATTTCACACTTGGTGTTTGTTTAACTTTTCTCCATACTCTATAGGCAAAACTATGCAAAGCCGAATGCCAAACACGATAACAGTTCCCTCTACCCTCGCAGTCTTCCATATGAAAAGTCATTAACTAAATTGAAAACCATATTAAATACTGAGCAGGAGTCTGGGCAAGAGAGAGAGTGGAAGAGGCAGAGAGAGAGAGGGAGTGGAATTGGGTTCACATATTTCAGCTGACTGAGGTTACATGGCAAACAAAGGCGGCCGAGGTTCGTTGAACCGACGAAACGTAGAGGCAAAGCAGAAAAATTGTCGTGGCATGCTTCCTGCGCTGTAGCAGGAAAAGGAACAGGAGAGTCGAGTAGAGCTGAATGAGGCGCAGATTAAGCAGGCGCAGCTGTAGTGGAAAGAAGTGGAAAGCAGCGGACCAGCTGGCAGGGAGAAGCGACAGAGTCTGCCTAAAAAAAAAAAACAAAAAGGAGCCGCAAACAAAGGGGCAGCTAGTCTGGAGCAGCAGCTAGGCTAGGGGGGCGTGGCGGAAATACAAAGAGGGCTGCAAACAGGCACAGGAATAGGAGCAGGAGCAGGAGCACTTGTATCCCATTACAGTTTGGCTGTCTCCCCCATGCTCCCCGCTAATAGCAACGCCCAAACGGCGATTGCTAATGACAACCAGTTAAGGTGAGGCGCAGGGGGCGGGGCACTACCTACGTAGGCCGTTAAATGATAAACAGGCAAAGCAGGAGCAGGACTGAGAGACAGACGGACAGACAGACAACCTGCGCCGACAGCGACGCCCAATTTCCAAGTAAATCAATCATAATTCAAGCACCAGCTACGTCAACTGGGTGCAGTGCCTCCTCTGGCTCCCCCCCACCCCTGCTGCCACGCCCTGCTGCACATGCTGGTAATGGAAATTCTGTTGTATGTGCCGCACCTGTAGACCCTTAGATAGTTCATCTTTTTTGGGCAGTCAATTCGAGTGCCACGCCCCCTGCACCCCAGTCGCCCCCTTGCTGGGCTTATGCAAATTTCCTTGTCTGCCTCGCTGTGTTGCGTGAAGGCGCAACGTTAGGTTTATAATTGATGCGGCCCCAGCAACAACAACAATAACAACAACAACAACAGGTGGTCATGACAACAACAACAACAGGAATGCGCTGTAGTTACCATGGGGCAGCTAGAGAGCAGGAACAGGAGCAGGAGGAGGGAAGGACAACTGCCTGGGCGTGCTTCGCTTGCAGTCATAAACAAACTTTAACGAGAGCATATCGAATTGAGCCGATTTCGAGGGCGTTGCTAGGCGGCAGGGCGTAACCTGTGAGCTAGTCTCCCTCCCTCCCCTTTCCCCATCCCTGCCTGTCTCTGCTGGGTTTAATGCCCGTCCGTGCAGTTGACATGCACACGTTGGCAGCGGGAACGTGCAATTAAAGTGAAATTTTCGCCACATTGCATGGCAGACAATCAGAATCAACAATGCGAGCATTAAAATGGACAACTTGATGGCTTTCCCCATGTCCACTTCATACACCCCTTTGCAAAACCTTGGGTCAAGTTGGCCACGCCCGCTTGACTGGGGGCAGGCAAGTGTTGCCGCAAATTGTCCAGCGCAATTTTCACATGTGTACGCAGAGCGAGGTGCGAGGCAGGGATGGGAGAAGGTAGCTTATGGGTGTGGCTGCCTATGGTTAAAAATTAAAAAGCTACACTTGTTGTGCGGGGGGGCGTATGAGATCATTGAAAGAGCCTTGAAAAAAAACTACTTAAGTTGAAAGGTTTTCAAAGATTACTTAAGCCAAGTTGACGTAGAAGAGTTAAGTGAAGTGGAATTGGTTTTTGGTAAGAAAGATATCAATATTTATATTGACAGTAATGTCATGAGATATCGATAACAAAGTAAATATTTTAAAAAATATAATTAAAGAGAGATTCACCTCATAAGTAAAGAAATTAATAATAATATAAAACTGATATACATAAATCACATAAGTTAAGAAAACAAGCTAATAAATTTAAAGAAATGTGAAATTTTTGTACGTTTTTAACCCAACTATTGCACTGCCTTATCGATATAATATCGCAATACACACTGAGTAAAGGAAGAGGAGTTGGAAACGAGGAAAACTTTTTGGTTTTTCGGGAACTCTCTAAAGAGTTTAAAGTTCAAATAAAGTCCAGTAATATCATTCTTCTAGGTTCCCTTTCCTCTTTCCCTAGTCTCCACAAAAATCTGAATTAAGAAATTAAATCAGTATATCTTAACCATACTATCGCACTGCCTTATCGATATAATATCGCAATAAACACTGTGTAAGGAAAAGAGAGTGGGAAATGGAGACAACTTTTTGATTTTCAGGAATTTCATAAGTTATAATTCTCTGAAGAGTTCAAAGCTCCACTTAAAGTAATGTAATTTCCATTTTCTTAGGTTTCTTTATCTTTTTTCCAGCTTTTGTAACGTTAAGATATCCCAATATATCTTAAGAAATTAAAAATTTTTCTCTTTTCTAAACAAACTATCGCATGGTCTCATCAATATAATAACGCAATACACACTTGGGAAAGGAAAAGAAGTAGAGAATAGAAAAAACTTATTTGTTTTCCTGGAATTTCATAATTTATAATCCTCTTAAGAGTTAAAAGCATCAGTGAAAATCTGGCTACATCCCCTTTTCCACTTTTCCAACACTTAAAAGGCAACTAACTTGCAGCTGCTTCTCCATCACGTAATAAATCTCTCACAAAAACTGTCAAATCTATGCAAAAGTTGCTCAACTCAAGTTGCACATAAATTATAAAAACGAACTGACCCCGCAAGCCGTCTAGCGTAAAGATCCATCAAATTTGTTAAGAAACTTTTTAGATCATAATAAAATGTAAGCTACAAACTATTTAGATCAACATACATTTTTTTTCGCTAGTTGTCTAAAGGGAATAACAAAGTGGGGAAAACTTTTGAGTGACCCAAGCAAAGCAAAAAAGGTTTACAAGCAGGTGAAATTTCAGTAGAATGTGTCTGTGTGTGTGTGTGTAGGTGTAGGAGCGACAGCTGCAGCTGTAAATTGTTAATGCCAGCAGGCATCAAATTAAACATTTTATCACACACAAACACATACACACACAGCACGCGCTGAAAAGTATGCAACGGAAATGAGCAAGTGCCCTGGAAACCCGCTTGACTTGCGAGCTATGACTTTAGCCCACTCCCCATAGACAACATCAACATCAACATCAACATGAACATGAACATGAACGCAAGTGCAGTCAAAGAACTCCACGATTTAACTCTATTTTTGTGCTATTCCGGTCTCACGTGTCACACGAGACACGAGAGACTGTAAAATGGAATGCATGTCAGGCAGGCGGGGAGGGAGGGAGACATGAGTAGAGCTGGGCAGCTAGGCAGGCACAACAACAACATGGCAACTATATATAGCACACATATAGTCATGAGTGTGTGTGTGTGTGTGTGTGTGTAATGAGCACAGCTTAGCAAGTTTAATTTACTTGTCAGTTGTGGCTCAAATAAAAAGCAAGAGAAATATGAAAAAATATTTCAACATTTTGTAGTGTGAATTTTTATAAAACATTTTGAAGTTATAAAAGGCAACTCTATATATCTCTTTCTCGCTCTCTCTCTTTCTCTCTCTGTCTCTCCCTCTCTCTGATGGTAAGCTGACAATCTCTGCAAATTGCAAACAAAATGAGAACTTTTCCATTGGCTTTTCCGCTGTCAGTCTCAATGGCTCGAGCTGTCTGTCTACTCAGTCTGTCTGTCTTCTCTGTCCGTCTGCTCTGTCTGTCTGTCCGTCTGCCTCGTCTGTCTGTCTGCTGAGTAGTTATTCGAGTGTTGTCTGTCTGTTGTGTCTGTCTTGGCTGTCCAACAAATCTTGACAGCAATTCCATCATTTACTCTTTTGTGAGCCTTGTCCGAACTGTCGTAGACTTTGCCTCAATCAGGTTTTTTTTTTTTGTCGTGTGACGCATTTTTGCCATTAATAATGCACAGGCAAGTTGCCTTTTCTAAAGCTGATACTATATGCAGATACTATGCTTACCTATGTCTATAGATTCTCGCTCCCTTTCTAGCCATAAAACCGCAGTACATTTTAAGCTGCTAACTTTTTTCATTAACTTTGTCAAGTTGTCGTTACAGCTTCAACAAACACGCACACAAATGTGTATGCTTGTGTCATTGTGTGTGCGTACGTGTGTGTGTATTACGCAATACGCCCACGTTTATCCTTTATGCCTTGCCCGGCTTTGTCGTTGCATTCCGAATTGAATTTGAATGAAAACATTTGCGTAACAATTTGGCAACTGCAGCAACTGCCACGCCCCCCGCCCCCGGCCTCCACACATCCACATACCTGCTACATGTGCGGTTTTTGTTTGCGCAAATGTTGCAAAGTCACTAACGTACACGAGAGGAAGAGAGGGAGAAAGATACAATGGCAGCTACAGCCACAGATACAGATACATCTACGACACGTAATCACCGAACCGGCGCCCCTGCCAAGAGTTTTCACAATGAAAATCAATATCTTCGTGTACGTAGCAAGTACCCCGAGACCCCCTGCCCCTACTCCTCTTCTTGCCTTATCTCTTGTCAGTCTGCTCCGCCCCCTGCCTCGCAGTTGCCCTGCATCAATTGTACATGACATGCTGTTGCATATTTAACGCGAATGCGAAGCCATCCAACAGATACGACTCGGATATTTAGTTGCTACACTGGTTGCCATTGGGGTTAGAAGCGAAGCAACAACAACAACAACAACTGACACGCCATGTCTGTCTGTCTGTCTGTCTGTATCGGCATCAGCGGCGTGTGTGTGTGGGGTGTGTGTCGGGGGGATTAATGTGCAAATCATGGGGATATATAAATATATGTATAGTATATCGTATATGCGTATTGTGAAGTGCAAAGCGAAAGATTTTCAAATTTTGATGAGCACATTGCGCATAAAAGAAGAAAACGAGAGAAATGTTCAACGACCTAAAGGTTTTCAATGGGCTCTTCTTCGAGCAGAGCGTAAGGCAAGTGTGAAGTTTTTGTAGCATACATTTCGGCGCAATGCAGCAGAGACAGCATATAAAATAAAAGATTAGAAGAAAGAAAATTTGAGATATTTTTTAAAAAATTTTAGAAAATTGGGAAAACATTTTTAGATTTGGAATAATAATTTAGAAGGTTTAAAGACTAAAGCAAAATGTGAAAAGGAATTTTCTTAGATTTTGAAAATTTAAGGAATTTTTTTAAAAAATTTTAGAAAATTGGAAAAACATTTTTAGATTTAGAATAATAATTTAGAAGGTTTAAAGACTATAGCAAAATGTGAATTAGAATTTTCTTAGATTTTGTTGCATATTCTATTTGCTGTTCAAAATATTATATTAAGTTCTAAGTTCTATAAAGAATAGCTTTATTTTCTAGACGTGAACTGTATTTGAAATTTTTACAAACTGTTTTTCCATGACAAATTTCAAAAATCGATTATATTAATTTTGTATTTTAAAGGCATGAAAAGGGTAAAGGTTGAAATCTTTTGGGTTTAGTGTTTTAGTAATTTTAATTTTTTAAAGTTTAGGAAAATTTTGGTTCGAATTTTTAAGAATTTTCTTGGTACTTTTGGAGTATTTAGGTTAAAAAAGAAATACCTTAGTAAACAATATATGGAGGCCAAGAAGTTGAAAAGTTTGTGTATGAAATTTCTAAGAATTTTAGAGGACATTCTTTACGTATTTTTATTCAGCTTTAAAAATAAACAACTTACTAAACAGAGTACTGAATTCTTGGATGTATTTCGAGCCTAATATTCAATAATTGAATTGTAGAAAGTTTAAGAAAGTTTTAGGAATTAAAATAAGGAAATGTATTATAAAAGATATATCAGTCATAGAGTGAGACCCCAACACGAAATGTAGAGCAAAAGAAATGCAAGGGATTGGCAAATGAACTCAGTATTTTTCATATTTCAAACTATATTTGGTGTCTTCAGCAAAAAATTATGAAAAAATTTCAAAAATATTTTTTGGAATCTAAAAACTATCGAAAGGTTTGATAACCTCTCCTTCTAACCTAGTAAGTTTACTAGGGATTTCTACCAAGCTCTGCGAATTTTTTCAATTCAAAATTTTACCAGCTTTAATGCAGTATATAACTTAGCTTTTTTTTTTTGAAAAATAATACCAAAATAAATTCAGCAGAAATTCTAGAAAACTTTCTTCAAAAGTTTGATCAACTCGCGCTCCCTAGTTAGTTAAACAATGTGTTAGGTTTTAGTTGTTATTAGTTTCGGCATATTTAATGTTTCATACTTATTAGGGCGATATTACAAAAAAAAAAAAAAAAAAACTCCCTCCAGCTGCTGCAACCACTTTGACTTGACGACGGCAACGATGACTATGACTAACCTATGGACTAAGCAGAAACCATGCGCAAGGAACTGATTCGCCTGATCCGCATTCCGCCTGCTCTCTCTGGATTGCCATTCCCCTCTCTAGGTGCTGCTCGAATTGGAGCTGATGCTCTGCAGCGACGTATTCGAGGCAGTCTTGCGCATTGCCTCGCCAGCAAGTCCACATAGATTCTGCACCAGCGTGGCCGAGGAACGTGCCACATCGGGTGAGCACTTGGCAACGGAGGCAGCAGCCGCCAGGCTGTGACGCAAGGGCTGCGGCGATGTGGGATTCGACAGACCCGACTCGTGTATGGGCGACAAGGTGGGTGAACGTGTGCGCAAGAAATGCTTACGACGCTGACGACGATACACGTTGCCCAATCCGGGCAGCTGACGGGATGAGGAAGAGGATGTATGATGCTGCTGCTGCTGCTGCTGGTGCTGCTGCTGGTGTTGCGATTGAGATTGACTGGAGATAAAGCCCAGCGTCTCAGCGAGCTCGGCCAGTTCGCTGGCATTGGGCATTTTGCGACGCGTTGGCGGCGGCAGAGCCGGTGGCAGCGTCATGCTGTAGCTGGTGGTCACACTGTCATCACGTATGACACTGGTGGGCAGCAGCATCAGTTCCTTGCCGCTGGCAATGCAATGTTCTGTGCTCAGTTCGCTGCTGCTGGCACCGCAACTGCTGCTACCGCTGCTGCTGCCGCTGCCGCTGCCACTGCCACTGCCGCTGGGTGAACTTGTAGCTGGGGGCGGTGGCGTCGTTGTTGTTGTTGCTGTTGTTATGGATGAATTGTCATTGTAGCCCATGCGACCAGGTGGTTGCAATTGCAATGGACGTATTTGATTCTGTTTAATTGCAGCCACATGCTGCTCATGTGCCACAATATGTGTGCCACCTGCCACGCCCGCCGCCGCCGCCGCCTCCACGATGACAACGTCCACGTCTATAGCGTCCAAGTAGACGCAACATATGACGCAATCGTGAGCTACGCGGCGTCTTCAGTGCTGGCAAGGGCAACGGCAGTGGCAACTCTGTGGCATGTGGCGGCTCCAGGCCGCGTATGAACTGCACCGGCAGCTCGGTGGCATTGATCTTGGCATGCTCGCGATACGAGAGTGCCGCCAGCAAATCATTGGGCACATCTGGACTATCGGGCACACTGGCACAGCAATTCCATTTTCGACGCCAACGCTGATGCTTCGAGATATTGCCCGCTGCCGAGGCCGAGGAGGAGGAGGGCGTAGCTGTTTGGCTGGCCAGGGTGCGTGTGCTGCTGCTGCCAACAGCGCTGCCGGCACGCAATGGACTGCGCAGCTGGAAGGTGCAGAGTGTGCACTGTTCCGTATACTGCAGGTAGGCGGCGCCACCTGCTCCACCAGCTGCTCCTCTTTGGCCCAAACGTTGACGCGGCTCCAGCGATGACTTCACATTGGCTGCGGCGCTAACGCGACGCTGCATGGTGGCGGCAGCAAAACTGGAGCAACAATGAAAGCTACGCAAAGAGCGCGCATCCTCATGCTGTGGATCCACCTCCAGTTGCAGGCGATTGCTAGTGCGTCGCTCCTGCAGCAGAGAGCACACATAGACCGCCTGTCGGGCCTGATGGAATTCCCTGGAACTGGCACAGCAATGCAGGCGATGTGCTGCTCCATTCTCGGCCTGCTCGGCCTGCTCTGCCAGCGTCGACGGTTGACTTGGATGCGGCACACTGGAGCAGCAATAGAGCTGTGTGGCTGCTGCTGCGCCGGCACGTGGCGATAACTTGGACGGATGATGATTGAGTGTGGGCAAATGTGGATTGAAATGAACTCCACCATTTTTGCCCTGCTCCAGCAACTGCTTCGCTTTGGCCTCCTGTGCCTGGCGATGATTGCGTATATACTCGTATGTGGTTAGGCCCAGAAACGAGATGTAGATGTGAAAGAAGCATAGATGGAGCAGAAGGCCAGCACTTATTGCGGCCAGCAGGCCAAGCACACCGAGTAGCAGTAAATAGATGGTCTCATGTACTCCAATGCCGGCAACCAGAGGCGTGACTGTATGATTCACCACCGGCATAGCTGCTGCTCCGGCTGCCATGGTGCTACCCTGCTCCAGCAGTGCCGTAAAGTTATCCAAGAGTGTAGGCAATGTGGATACTGTAAGATTCAATTCCATTTGCTGTTGTGCATCCAGATAGAGCAAATCCGTAAGCTGCTCCCGTTGCTCCCGTTGCTCTCGTTGCTGTTGTTGCTCCACTTGATCTGGCTCCATTTGATCCTTGTCCAGCTGCTCCAATAGCAACATGCTGCTATTATTGGCCAGACTAAGTGTTAGATTAATATAATCACTCGATGCATCCAGGCTGCCTCCACTGGCGTCCAACCGATTCGAGTTGCACCAATAGAAACTCAACCAATCTGGTTGCACATAGTAGAGCACAATCTGCCCAATGACAGCGGCCACAATGACCAGACTGGCCACCACAGCACTGACGACACACATCAGAAAGGCGACATAGTTGCGTGATCCGATGCAATGATTCAACCACTTGCAATGATGATCAAATTTACCCACACACTTGTTGCACACACTGCAGTGTTTGGTGCGTGGCGAGGAGGTGCGTATGTTGCACAAATGACAACGGCCGTTCTCGATGACGTGTCCGTGTTTGCTGCGATCGAATTCGGGTACAATGCGATCGTTGCGATGCACACGTCGTAGCTCCTTATCCGCAGGATCTGTGAGCAGCGCCGTTAGATGTGCTGCTATATGCACCACATACAAACCCGAGATGAGACCATAGAGTGGACCCTGTATGGGTGCATGGAATGCGGGTATTAGTACCCAAAAGCTGGCCAGGCCAAAGAGTAGCAAGACAAGCCAACCGAAGAGCTGCAATGGATGCAGTGGCAGCTGTAGGCCGTGCAAGCGGCGACCGCGTCTATGTTGCACATCCGCTATGTTATTTTGATAGCTAATCAGTTGGCTCAGGCGGCAGCAGGAGGAGGTGGACGAGGAGGAGGCGTGTGTGGCAGCAACTATTGCTGCTGCTGCTGTTGCCTCTTGTGTTGCTGCTGCCTGTGTTGCTGTTGCTGTTGTTGTTCCTGCTGCTGCTGCCGTTGCTGTCTGCTTGAGCGGCGCCTGCTGCAGTTGCTCCGTTAGGCTGGCAGTGCTTATGGTTATTATGTGATCCGTCTCCAGCTGCTGCTGCTGCTGCTGTTGCTGCTGCGCTGTCGCTAATGCAGTCGCTCTGTTGGACGCGTTGCGCATGTTGATGATGATGTGTAAGTGTTTGTGTTTGTGAATGATGAACTGGATGAATAAAACTGCTCAACTGATCTCGATTGCATTACAGCTGCTGCGAGTTGTTGTTGTTGTTGTTGTTATTACTGCTGCTGCTGCTGCTGTTGGCACGCCTTTTTGGGTAGGCGCTGCTGGCTGCTTTGTTGTTTATGTAATCCGCTTGCAATTATCCTGCGCGTTGTTCACTTTGCTTGCGCGTTTGTTATTTTGCCACGCTTGTTTGTTGTCTGTCTCTGTGTCTCTGTGTTGTTGTTGTTGTTGCTGCTGCTGTTGTGTGTGCTCTGTGTGAATGGCGCAGTTAAGAATCACACGAAGGGGGTGGTGCTTACAGGGTTGTCGCTGTTTGCCGCGCTGCCACCCCCGTTTAACAAGAATTCCTGCTCTATGATTTCCTTTAGCGTTATTGTTTGGCTCCCACACACTCAAAAGAAAAAGCACACGCACATGCACACGCACGCGAAACTACGCAAAACGACGACAGCGACAGCGATAGGCAACGTTAGAGTAACAGACAGTGACAGAGCGAGCGAGCGCCGAGGAGAGGAGAGAGCGTGAGCAAGTGTGAGTGACAGACAGAGGCGCGAGACGAAACGAACGAGAGTGAAGCACGCACGAACGAGACGACGACGACAACGACGGCAGCAAGCGCAACGCGCAACGCAGCGAACCAACTCGTTGGGCGAACGCGAAGCAACTGAGCAACGCTCTGCAAGCGAAGCTTTGTCAAAGCACAGCGAAGCGTCGATTGAAGTTGAAAGCGAATTGAAAGCACTTCAAGCTTTGCTCAATTGAAAACGTTCAGAGAGAGAGCAAGAGTGCAAGTGCCGGAGAGAGAGCGAGAGTGCGGGAGTGAAGGAAGAGAGTAAAGTGTCACAGCTGTCTGTTTGCCGGTAAAGCGTTTTTAGCTTAAAGACCGGCCTGGGGCAGCAAAAAACACACACACACGTGCACACATATGCACCCGCACATAAACTAACTATCTCGATATGTGTGTTTGTGCATGTGGCTTCCTATTTGGGGTAGATTCGGGAGTTAGAGCGGCAGGGGGAGAGAGATTGCTCTCCGCACACATGTGCGAGATGAGCGCGTGAAAATTAGCAATTTTCGGTATAATTGGATAAAATTAAGAGGGTAGTTTAGACAGTTAAACGTAGAGAACTGGTACAACTGATTTGATTATGGCTTGTAGGGAATTCAAAATGTAATCAAATCAAATCAGCTGAGCAGCAAAGTAGGCAACAATTATAGTTCAAAATGAACATCATGCTGTCTCTGTCGCACATTACGTGTGCAATTTACAGCTGTCTTGCGGGCACGACTCACGTGCACATCCCTAACTTACCTTACAACAGGAAGTAAGCATTATATAATGGTAAATAGGCCAGGCTAGGCTAGGCCAGAACTTATCACCCAGAGATTGGCACGCACCTTAGGTTTTTTTTTTTGGTTATTGTACATTCGGTTTTTTTTCTTTCCATTTTGGGATGCGACTAGGCATCATCATTTTTTATTTATATCATCGCCTTTGAGGTGAGCATGTGAGCTGAAATGGAAAGCACACTCGAGAGCGTATTTGGAGCACGTGCGAGCGGCAGCAAGTACCAAGTACTTTCAGCACTTGAAGTGATTTTATTTACACGGCACCCGGGAGAAGAATAATGCCGCAGACTTGACGACGCCAGCCATGGTAAACTACTACTACTACTACTATGTATGTCCAACTATGCCAGGCTGCCCCTTCCCCATCCCTCTGCCGCCCCTTCGTTTGCACGACTCTGACTGACCGATTGGCAAATATTTATGCTGATGCAGGACGAGGCAACGAGGTCGGCCAAGACGTCGCGATGTCGGCGACTTGTTTACATAACACTCGACTGCTATTGAATCGAGTGCGACTAATAGCGGCCAAAGGACATGCCACAAGATGTGGCACGAAGATATCGTTAAATCGCGTACGCAAATTACGCAAACAAAAAACATACAAAAATTTTGTACGCGTATCAATAAAATGACAAAGTCTGCTTGTTTTACATGAGATTAACCACAAAGTGGGGGAGGATGAGAAGGAAAAGAAAGTGGAAGAAGGCTATAAAAACTTTATGTAGTTTCATTCCAAAATGGAAGCCAAAGATAAGAGTAAAAGATAGGAAAGATTTCTTAGAATAAACAATACTTCTTTACTTTAAAAATTGAACAATTCCCATAGAAATATAATAAAGAAACTTCTTACAAAATTTCAACTAATTAGCCTAAATAATCTGTGAGTTTTTACTATTTTAAACAAAGGATTTAATGGCTGACAATAAAATTAACTTTATTTTTGGTGTCCCTAACTGATTTCACCCTGCACATCCCTAAATGAAAGCAACTAAATTGAACTTAACTAGCATGACATAAATTTAACCCAAAAGGTTTATCAAGTCCTTTTCTAAATTCGATTGAATTATGGTTAAAATAAATTGCATTTTCTGTAGTTTCCGGTTCAATGTGCCCCATGGCAACAAGAACAAAGGCACGGGCTAACCAAGAGAGAGAGAGAGCGCAGGAGAGGCAAGTGAAGTGACAACAAGCGAAAGCTTTGATAAGCAAAAGGCATACCCTAACGAAAACAACCAAGGAGAACAAAACAAACAATGAACGGTAAAAGTAACAAGTAAAAAGGACAACAGAACAACGGAACGAAACAACGGAAGCTGTCAGCTTTCAATTTGAAAAAGCGCTTTCGAAAACAGCCAAGAGAGAGCCAAACAGAGAGGAAGAGAGACAGAACGAGAGAGCACGTTTTAAAGTTGTAAAAAAAAAACCAAGCACAGTAGGCGTGCGACAACTTGAACTGCGTAGAAATTATTTGTATAACCAAACGAGCTCAGTTTGTTGACCAGCATGCGATTGTGAATCACTTGAATAGTGGGAAAAAAAATTTCAATTTTTTTTATTTTCGAATGTTTTCAATTAGTTAAGTTTCAAAATCTATATCCTTATTGCTTACACACACATTCAATGTATATATATTTTGCAAAATGATCGATATATTGTCTTTACCACGTCGTAATAAATTGGTTGGCGGACAGTTGAGGCAACATAAGACGGGGCTACCGATCAACAGTTTGCCAGGATGGGAGCTGATACCGCTTAACTGTAAGCTGCCCATGCTCAAATGTCCGGGCAATCAGGTTATTTTTTCAAAGGATAAAATTGGCAATTCTGTAAGTTTTGTTTTTTCTTAGATTAAATCTGTACTTTCACTAATCAATTCCTGTTTCCCTTGCAGTTTAAATGTTCCATGCAGGAATTTGACTCATCCGCTACGGTGAATATACCAGAGTACAATCCGCTACATGATTCGAATTTGAAAACCTTCTATGCCAACGAAAGGAATCTGAAGCGATTGCGTAAGAATGGTGAAATCACCAATGATAACGAGGTCATATGCAATCTCAAGGATTTCAATCAATATCGCGAGGATCTGCACAAATCGCAGTTATACTATGTACTGCAGGCCTACAGGCAACGTGAGGCAGAGCGTCATGATCGCCTCTTGATTGCCAATGCGGAGGGTATATCCCGTCGCGATGATCTCAATCAAAGTGGTCGACAAAATCTACACGAAGATGTTCTGGCACGTAAACAGACCATCGAAGAGGAGCGTCATTTGCGCAAATTGCAGCTATATAGCATAACCGAAGAGAAGTTCAAGCATGTGGAGAACATGAATGCAATGCAGCAAATGCTGCTCGAGCATCGCAAGATGCTAACGAACATGCGAGTGCAGACGCACATTGGATTGTATCAGGATCTGCAGCGAAAGCATTTGATTAAGCTAAAGAAACTGTTTCAATTCAAAAAGGATCGATACAATAGAAATATGCGTAATCTGCACAAGCAGCGTGTCATGAAGAATACCGAAGGACAAATTCAATCATGGCACAAGCGACTCAATGAACGCATCGATCATCAACGTAGAATCGATTTGTTGCTTGCCGAGATGGCCGAGGAGCGGGAAGCGTTCATCGAGCGGCATAAGGCGCGTTATCAGGAGAAATGGAATCAAATTCAAGAGGAAATTAAAATTCGCTCACATCGCTATAGACAGTCGCAGAAGCCCAAGCGTCGCAAGAGGAAGAGCAAGAAGTCCAAGAAGCTTCAGAGACGCGCACAGCCCTCGTTCTGTGAGGAATACAAGAGCACGTTCGAAGGCCTCCTCGACAGTCAGCTGTGTTATGCTCTGAATGCCGCCATTCAGATGGAAGGTCATGCACCGCTAACCTTTGCACCGGATGATCCCATCTATAAGGCGGCACAATATATACTCAATTATATATTACATGACTTCAGTACCGATCTCAGTGATGATAAATGCGCCATGTCTGTGCTGGTTAATCGCATTACCAACTTCCTGTGCGATGCCAAGAAATATGTTAACTATGTGAGTAGCAGCAGTGTTGGAAAGTGTTTCAATTTATCTGATTTTACCCGTTACTTCTTACAGAAAGCCATTCAGATTATTGGATTTGCGCGCGAAAGCAACGCCATGGAGATACCCTCGGCAACACCGAAGATACCAAGCCAGAAAAGTCATTCGCGTGGCTCGCATGTCTCGTTCAGCGGTGTTGCCTGCACCATTGGCATGGGCAGCTATGAGATACATCCGTTTGTGGACATTCGACCCTGCAGTGAACGACGCCCGACGCCAGCTGGCTCGCTCACCTCGCTGGTGGTTGGCCAAGTGGGTGATCAAGCGGTGCAGGAGCCGTATGTCCATATGCCGCACATGACTCGCAGTGAGCTTGTCTTTATTGAGCATTATCTGGTGAAGTTTAAGCGCGAACTGCTTGTCGGCTTGGACAAACAAGTCTTTGCGGCCATCCAGTGCCACTTTGAGAATCGCATTATGGATGTGCGCGAAGAGTTGCTCGAATTGGACAAAGAATTCCTGTACAATCAAATTTCTTTGGGCATTCTCAGCTATGCCGTTAATCCGCTCAATTTCGAGACGGCCCTGATGCTGGCCATCAATGTGGTTGCCAGCGAAATCATTTGGGAGCTGCAGCAGACGCTGCTTAAGCCAGGCATCGATCCACGCGGTACATCGCATCCGATCAGCTGTGGCACTGACCGAGAACGTGAACAACGTGCTTTCTGTTCTGCTTGAACTGAACACAAAAAAATTAACCCTCTTCCCTTGTTGTGTTTTATAGTTTGCACTACACAACATTGCGAGGTCGATCCACAGGTTTCGCAATTTGTGATGTCAAAATTCTGTATTGCTAAATATAAATGTGCGTATACTCTCCACTCACTCTGTACAGCTATTGTTGTGGGTTCCCTTCAGGTAATCCGTTATTCTAATAGGAATTTATTCACTGTGGATTTGCCACTATCTCAAATAGTTGTAAACATAAAACAAACTGAAGCATGCTCGGGCAAGCAACAGCTGGTCTTGCGCCAGGGCTGCAGGCGCTCTAACATAGCACATTGGCCAAGTTTGTAATGTTAAGATTGAATGTAAACTAACAGAGTTATCGACTGCAATCGATTAATCTAAATTATCATTTAATTCAAACTGAACGAAAAGTATTTTTAAAAGTTCAAAATTTAATTTGAATTGCTATTACAGAGACTTGTTTAAAGCTTAGCGTAACGTTGGGCTCTCATTAAATATTTATATGCAAAAAAATATGTTTACAACTAACTTAGTTATTTGGGGAAGTTAAATGGCGCCCCATAGGGATACATTAAAGAGTTGTATGGCGCCCCGGCAGCCAACATGGGAAATGGAAAAGCTGCTGCCGGTGTCATATTCGGAGCTGCAGATTGTGCCTGCTGTTTGGCACTGCGTTTCCGCTTCGATTTATTTACCGCCGGCTGCGGTTCGGCACTGGAAGCACTTTCACTGTCGCTTGATGTTGCATCTGGTGAGGCTTGGTCATCTTCATCTTCCTCATCATCGTCGTCCGACTCGTCACTTTCTTTAGCCTCGATTTTAATTTTCTTCTTCGGCGTTTTCTTTGACTTTTTGACTGCAGCACGCTTTTCCTTCTTTGACTTGGTAGGTTGAGGAGCTGCTACGGGCACAGCCACTGGTTGAGGTGCTGAGAACACGCCGGCGGGAAATGCAAAGCGTTTTTCCATATTGAATACGGATAACTGCTGCATGGTGAATTCCATGAAAGCCTGCATAGCGATATTTAAATTGGGCGGATTCGAACAATTCTTGAGGCTATGATAAGGCGTCGAGCAGTTGCGGCAAATCATCTGGCACTGAAAGGCGGTGTGACCCTGCGGACAAACGAAGTTAATATGAAACTATATATTGGGCTAAGTTATATACTTACTTTCTTATCGCATATGCCACACTCCGGCTCTTTTTGTGCGGTTTTGGCAGTTTTTTGCTTCGCTTTAGTATCAGCCTCACTGCTTTCTTCCTCTTGTGCCTGCTCCTCATCGTCCACATCTTCATCGGGTATGGTATATTTGCGGGATTCATTGCCTATGCAAACCACATCGTCCTCAGAGGGCACTTTTCTTATTGCCTTAGGAGACTTAGCTTCCTTAGCTGAGGCTTTTGTTTTGACCCGTGGTGTCTCCTCCTCACTAGAGGAATCCTCTTCGGAGGAAGACGCTGGAGGAGGTGGAGGAGCTGCTGGTTTAGTAACTATTTCAGTTTTAATTTTTGTTTGAATTTGCGGTTTCTTTGCTGGTGTTTTAATAACTTCGCCGGTTTCGTAGCTTTCGTCCGAGCTGCTGGAGGTACTTTCTTCACTACTTTCCTGCGGCTTGGCCGGCTTCTTAGGCGTAGTATCCTCTTTCTTCTCCTTTTTGATATTGATCACATTAATGAGTGGAGCTGTTAATACCGGAGCGACAGTTGGTGCTGGTGTTGCTTCCTTGGGAACTTCTGCTGGTGGAGCAGGTAATTCGGGTACGGGGGTTGTAGGTGCTTCTGGTGGAACGGTTTCGTCGGTCAATTGCCCATTTGTAAAGTAAAATATATCATTGTCCATTGGTTCTTGATACCAAGTTTCGTTCGCATCACCTTCGCTGGGCCTGCCACCGCCGTTTCGTCCACCTCTGCGTCCTCCACCACCTCCGTTCGGTCCTCCTCCTCCTCCTCCGCCACCGCCACCGCGACCTCGTCCTTTGCCACCTCTCCGACGACGACTTCCCTCTTGTTTTCCATTTTGTCCACCTCTACCACCACCTCTGCTGCGATCCTGCTGCTGATCCCTTGGTGGGCGATGACCCTGCTGAGGCTGTTGCTGGCTTTGATCTCTGAATTTAGTAAACGACTCGGAATTATTTATTTGATCACCAAACTCGTGCCGACGATTGTTGCTGTTGTTTTGTCTAAAGTTATTATTGAAGCCATGTCCACCGCCGCGTCCTCCTCCACCGCCTCTGATGTTTTCATTCCAGCTTCTGTTTCCGCGCTCACTGCTGTTCGGATAGGGGTAATCCGGACGGGAATTGTTTTGCCAATTCCCACTTGAACGTCTTTCTCTGTCGCTTTGCATCTCAAACCGTAAATTAAAATATGCCCAAAGCGCTGCACGTGTTGAATAGGCATCGATAGATAGCAGGTTTACATAGAATCTATCGTTTAGCATCGATACTATTAACAGAGCTAAGAAATAATCTAAAATTATTACATCGCATTATTAAAGTACCCACATTATTTAGAAAAATATACATTTATCTAAATCAAATTAGTTAAATCTTGGTTTCATTCATAAAAAAATATAAATGCTACAAAACATTTTTCAAAACGGCATTCATGGAATACCTCTATTGAAATCGTACTCAATGTATCGAATTGAAACTTATCGATTTAGTCAACAGTTTCTCAACAAAAATATTAGTGTTTGACTCGAAATGTCTCAGAGCTTCAAAAAGAGAAAATTCCAATCAAAGGCGTACGCCAGAAAGATTCAGGAACGCTCGCGAACGTGGGGAAAAACGAAATTCACACCTACACCCGTAGAGGAGGACCCTACACCATGGAAGCATGTGAAGAACGATATACTGGATGATGAAGAGGAGCAACGCAATTCCCAACGTTTCAATCTAGACAGTCAGGAGGCCAAAGACGTGATGAAGCAACGTAAACTGAATCATATGCGGAACGTTATCGAAGCCAAACGTACCGAGAAGGTAAAATGGGAAAAGTTCGACGATGAATCTGCCGCAGGTGCACCAAAAGCAAAGAAAAAGAAAAGTTGGATAAATCCTAAAAACATGAGCTCCAGGGATCGCAACTTTATAAGGGAAAAACTGACGCGAACTGTTATGGAAAGAACATCGAAGGGAAATCTAAGCGCAGCCATCAATGATTTGCAAAGAATCCAAACTAAAGAAAAAATCAGAAATTCTAAAAAATTTGAAAAATAAAACAAAATAAATCTTGAAAAAAAAAAACAGTAATTTTTTTTTTTGTTTATCTTATGTATTTCAAAAAATCTGTATTGATGTGTTTCCCAAACAAAAACACAATGGAATTGGCTAAAACTGATCAGTTTTTGTTTTGTTTTTACTTTTGTTGGGGAAAAAAAATGAGAAATGTATACACAACATACATACATAAGTACTACACACACTTTATGTAAATCTTCTTAGAATTAGGGAGTAAGAGTATAATGTGAATGGGTTTTGCAAAAAAATAAATATATATATGTAATCTAAACAGATGATTGAGTCGGTTGCCTTGAGCTGCAGCTACTCTCTGGATGCAGTTCAACCATTCGCATTGGCCAACTTCGTAATTAACTGATTGTATTTACTGTTGCTGGTGACGTTTTTTTTGGAGTTGCGCGCCTGCTCTGGCGCATGTTGTAGAAAATAAATGACAATAAATTCGAGTGTTTGATTGGCTTCCTTGGGGTACATCATGTTAAAGGTATAATAGTAGCAGAGTAATTGGGCAATAATGTCCGGCAAATCGGCATCGCTAGCAGCAAATGTGCTCATTATCTGTCCCTCAATGTACACCATTGCCTCGGTTTGGGCAGCTTCAGTGCCGGCAGCTGCTGGCGTATCTACAAGTAGATGGTATTAGTAATTGGTAAACACTTATAGGTTAGGCCAAGACAGAAGACTGTCATCTACTTACTGACTAGAGCCACCCAAGGTGCATTTGTTGGATTGATGTGCTGCAGCACATCTTTGGACAAGGGTCCGTTTTCTAGTTGCTTGAATATATAATCGGGATCCTCGTTGAAATGGTATGCCAGGCCGCGCACAACATTTGCATTGTTCTCCTCGAGAGCGTTGACTTTCTTATTTTTGGACATCTTAAAGAACTTGAATATGCGCTCCCGTTCGCTGGCGAAACGCTTTTCCAGCAAGCGCGGATCAATTGACATAAGCAGTTCGAAGTGTTGATACAGCAACTCCTTTGTGAATATATGAGGCCAGTTGTCCTTGATGGCCTTAATGTCTGGTATCTTTTCGCTATTGTTGAAGAATGCACGCTGCAGCGGAAAACACTCCTTCATATACTCGGCAATTGTGGCTGCTTCAACGTTGGCAATACCATTATAGCTGGCAATGAGCAGCTCTTTCTTCTCCTCGTGATCGCGATTAATGGCCTGCGACTTGGCATTACCATTGGATGCCACACCACCACCACCAGTTGCACCACCTGTAACGGACTTGCGCTTTTTGCTGCTGCTACTGCCGCTGGTTATGTGAATCTCTGAGCTACCCGAGCTGGCACGTTTTTGTGGCCGATTCAACGCATTGTTTCGATTAATCATTTTCGAGATTAGGGACTGCGGCGTTGTGGTAATCTGTTGACCCTCACGATCCTTTTCCAACAGTGACTCCGGATATTTTTCGGCCGCCTGATGAGCTACCTCACGAAACACACGAGTCGGTATGTGCGCTGAGCGTTCACGCAACTCATCCACCAGCAGGTTGGCCAACGTATTGAGACGTTTGCCTAGACTTGTTTTGCCCCGCAGCAACTTCATTATATCGCTCGGTACCTTGGACCAAGGTATCGAGAATTCTTTAAACTGAGCCGCTGTTGTCTTTGAATTGCTACTGGGTGTCACACTAGCCAGCGAGAGAGTTTCGTCATTAGATACTGTCGAATCGTTTGCATTCGAAACAAAGCTCGGATCTATTGAGCTGCCCGCACGATCTGAACGATTTAGGGGCGAGGGAGGAGGTAGTATTACATATTCATCATTTTCGGCCAGTAACATCAATAATATCTTTTCTTTAGCAGCGAACAGGAGTACTTCATCTTCGCAGATCTCACAGCCATTGGTCTCCAGTACAATGGTGCTGCCAACCAGGCCGTATTTGTGTGCTAAGAATAGTTAAAACCAGACTTTAATAATCGGAAAAACTAAAGTTAGATCACTCAATAAATGGGAGATGGTTTTGATTTTGGAAAACCACCCTTAACAATAGTTAAAAACTTTTCTTTAGGTTCTTAAATCGCACTGTTTACACACCTTTTTCAATTACGTCCTTTCTACTCGGCATCGACATGAATGTTTTCTTTATTTTTCGATCGGCGCTGCATATTGTAATCAAAACTTTCTCAGTTGGCAAATCAGTTTTCAATTTCGCTTTCTGCGTCTCTTGCACTTTTCCAGCCTCATCTTTGGAATGCATTTCTGTGAAAAGTGCAAAAATAAACATTTATTTCAATTAAACAATAACAAAACAATATCCTATTATCGGTGTGTACACACCCATGGCAAGAGGTGTTTTGTTTGTACGTACCAGAAGAGCCAGAGCCAGTCCCAGTCCCAGTCCCAGTTGCAATGCCTGTCGCTGTTTCAGATTTTTTTGCTGCTGTTGTTTGTACACCATTTTCGTTTGGCGCAGCGGCCGCCGGGGCCGGGGGTTGGGTTTGTGCTTTTGCCTCGTTAGCAGCGTACGATGCTACTGCTGGAGCGGCATCCATGGCTTCAATTTTTGGCCGTACTGTTTAACAAATACACAAGTTTAATTTAAACTGAGCCCTTCTTCTTTTTTTTATTAAAATTTGCACAAGCCAAACTGCGGCCAGGGTTGTAAAAAACGCCATATATCGATAACTCTTCGCGGCGACCAGGGCCACACATCGATATCACGAACCGCGACTATCGCCATATTTTGCGACTAACAAATATCGATAGACAATACCTGTCGATATCTGATTACTTTGTGGGTGGTCTTCTTCAACAACACTCAAATACTCATTTGTTGCTTTTTGTGCGTGCGTTTGTCGTGGACGCGTTTTATTTTGTTTTGTCTTCGGTTTGTTAGTTTTTTTTTTTATTTTTTGAATTAACTTCTTGTAAGACGCCTTAAAATCTGCACCGTTACCCAAGCAGCATTGAAGTGAAAGCACAAAAATGGCTTCAAAAGTTGCCGATTACGAGATTTTGTAGTGCCAAACAAGGCGTCGCTGCGGCGGACATTAATATTCACAAAGGCTTCGCTTAATATATATTAATAGTGATTATCATTTGTGGCAATCGCGCCTTTGCGCTACAAAATGCAAACGTAAGTATGCAGCATGCGTATAGCTTAATTGCCAATGAATATAAATGTGAATTCCTATTTTGGCCTGTTTTTGTTTACCAGGAGCACCCTTACGATTTGTGGTTGCCTCTTGCTAGCAGCAATATATCTGCCGTCTGGCGAGTGCTCTACAAAATTCAGCACTAGCACAACAAGCTCGCCACAAGTTGAACTGGAGCCCATTAATGGCACAAAGAATTATCGGCTTTATAGCAAAAAGGGCAAGGATGATAAACCTTGGTTTGATGGCCTCGATAGCCGGCAAGTACAGTGCGTACGTCGTGGACGTTGCCTGGAGGCCAACAGCACAGACAATACATGTTTGGGATCCAAGTTACCCTATACACAAACTAGCCTGGGACTGACCGATTATCGCAAGGTAAAGGATCTCGACGAGGTACTAAGCGCATACTACGCGCTTAGGCATGTACCCAAGTGTTGGGCTGTCATACAGGTAAGTCTAAAATATATATTTAAAGCCTAGCTATACTCAGCTAACTTCTGGTCCCTTTTGCAGCCATTCTTGTGCGCTGTATTCAAGCCGAAATGCGAGGAAATCAACGGAGAAGGCTTGATCTACCTGCCCTCCTACGAAATGTGCAAGGTTACACTCGAACCGTGCCGTCTGCTTTATAACACGACATTTTTCCCGAAATTCTTGCGTTGCAACGAGACGCTATTTCCGATGAAGTGCAGCAATGATGCTCGCGAAATGAAATTCAATGTAACTGGAAAATGTATGCCGCCTCTGGTGCCAGCAGATAATGCAGCCAGCTACTATCCCGGCATTGAGGGTTGTGGTGTGCAGTGCAAGGATCCGCTATACACAGACGATGAGCATCGACAGATACATAAGCTCATTGGCTATGGCGGTACACTGTGCCTGCTTTCCAATCTGTTTGTGGTTGCAACGTTTCTTATTGACTGGCAGAATGCCAACAAATATCCAGCTGTGATTGTTTTCTACATAAATCTCTGTTTTCTCATCTCCTGTTTTGGGTGAGTGTGAAATGTTTCATCGACATGAGCATGTGTGATTGTTATAACTCTTCCCTTTTTACAGTTGGTTGGTGCAATTCACGTCCGGTTCGCGTGAGGATATTGTCTGTCGCAAAGATGGCACACTACGTCATTCGGAGCCAACAGCTGGCGAGAATCTTTCGTGCATTGTTATATTTGTGCTGGTCTATTATTTTCTCACCGCCGGCATGGTATGGTTTGTGTTCCTTACCTATGCCTGGCATTGGCGTGCCATGGGTCATGTGCAGGATCGTATCGATAAGAAAGGATCATACTTTCATCTTGTGGCCTGGTCACTGCCATTGGTGCTAACCATCACGACAATGGCTCTCAGCGAAATCGATGGCAATGGCATTGTGGGCATCTGTTTTGTAGGCTACATCAATCACCCAATGCGTGCAGGGCTGTTGCTTGGACCGCTTTGTGGCGTCATTCTAATTGGTGGCTATTTCATAACGCGCGGCATGATAATGCTATTCGGACTTAAGCACTTTGCCAACGACATTAAATCTACATCGGCCAGCAATAAAATCCATTTGATCATTATGCGCATGGGTGTCTGTGCGATTCTAACGCTTATACTCATCTTGGTGGCGATTGCCTGTCATGTCACAGAGTTTCGGCATACGGCTGACTGGGCCGAGAGCTTCAAGCACTATATTATGTAAATAGTTTGACTAACTATCGGTTAAAACTCTTCTAACTCTGATTATATTTTCTAGCTGTCGCATTAGCTCCGTTTTTGATGAGAACAGTGTCTGTAAGATTGAGAATCGTCCCAGTGTGGGCGTGTTGCAATTGCATCTGTTATGCCTGTTCAGCTCAGGCATACTCATGTCTACTTGGTGCTGGACCCCATCCTCTATAGAGACCTGGAAGCGCTACATCAAAAAGTGAGTTTCCATTTGAGCATCTTCTTTGATTTGTATTTCATATTGTTCTTCTTTCAATCTTTGATTAGAAAGTGCGGCAAGGAAGTCGTGGAGGAGGTCAAAATGCCCAAGCACAAGGTCATCGCACAAACTTGGGCCAAGCGCAAAGACTTTGAGGACAAGGGCAGATTGTCCATAACACTATATAATACACACACTGATCCCGTTGGCCTAAATTTCGATGTGAATGATCTGAACTCATCGGAAACAAATGAGATAAGCTCCACTTGGGTGCATTATTTGCCACAATGCGTAAAACGTCGCATGGCGCTAACGGGTGCCACACCAGGCAATACAAACTCCTCCAGCCAGGGACAGGCAGGACGTAAGAACTCACTGGACTCGGAGATTAGTGTAAGTGTGCGTCATGTGTCTGTCGAATCGCGACGCAACTCAGTGGACTCGCAGGTTTCCGTAAAGATAGCTGAAATGAAAACCAAAGTTGCTTCACGAACGCGACAACATGGCAAACATGGCTACTCCTCGAGCAGCAACAAGAGAACCCAACGACGCCGAGACTTTATTGCCGCCAGCAGTGGACGAACGGCCAAGTACAGCAGCGCCGCAGCAGGCCGTGGTCGGCGCGAGAGCAGCACATCGGTAGAATCACAGGTTATAGCACTGAAGAAGACCACCTACCCGAATGCTAGTCACAAAGTGGGCATGTTTGCCCATCAGAGCACCAAAAAGCACAATAGCACCCGACGTCGCAATGCCGGACTCGATCCGACTATAATCAATGATTTCATACAGAAGAACGGACAATTTATATTGCCATTTCTGCAGAATCAGGGCATGACAACATCCTCGGATGAGGAGGAGAATTCACGTGCCTCATTCAAAATACAAGATCTCAATGTGGTGGTCAAGCAAGAGGTGAGCGATGATGATGACGATGACAATAATGATGTAGCTCAGCCCAAGATACAAGAGTTACCCAGCAAGTCGCAGGCGTTGGAACATTTCCTAAAGCACATGCAGAAATCCAATGAATCCCATCGACATTCGCGTAACTCGCAACGTAGTCGCAAATCACGCAAAGAACATTCGAAACCACAGCATCATCATACCGATCTGGGACTAGATCTGGATTTGGATGTCGATTCGAATAGTGACTTTAAGAACAACTATGTGCGACAACTGACTGCGGCCATCGATGCGAATGCTGATTCGCTTAGCTGCTCATCCGTTGAACTGGACATACCTCTGGGTGGCATGTTGCACAGTTCCTACTCGGGCATGTCCACGGGCAAACCGAATTCACGCAACAGCAAGACCAGTTGCGATGTGGGCATACAGGCAAATCCCTATGACATTGCCACACACACGTTGCCCACCTATGGCAATGAGGAACTGCAGCAAGCGATGCGTCTGCTCAATGCGGCAAGTCGACAGCGCAACGAGATGAATTGCGAAGATGCCACCGAAATGCACTCCCTGCTCGGTCCGCGACATCACAAGGAGCCAACGCTAATGAGTGAATCTGATAAGCTGAAAATGTTATTGCTGCCCTCAAAGTAGGCAGAAGTAGCCCGCATCCGCGCACAAACGAAATGCATTTACTTAAGTTTCTAAAACTCCTACACACCCCCATGAGACTCTTCCATTTCGAATACGAATAGAAATACGAATACTCATAGCATCATAAGTTTGAGAAGTTTACAAACGTTTTACTTACCATATAGTAGAATTTAAGATCAATTGTCTCTGCTTTTTTTTCTACTGACTGCTTCCTTAAACTAGACTCTAAGAACTGCTGTAGTCTTATGTACATGTCACGATCATCTACATATCTTCTATGTTCATATATTATATATTTCGCGATGTATGTTGTTTTAAATGTACAATTAAGTTGCCCTTTTGGGCTAGCAACAAAATGCAAACGAATTGTGTTTACAAAGTGCCTACAAAACTCGTACAATTATTAAACATTTTGTAACTAATAAACCGATTTTAAATCCCATCTAAAGTTGGGTATAAGCTACATATATGTGTGCATATATCGTTTGTAATTGGGTTGGCTGCGCTGCTTTTGGCTGAATCAGTTCGAATTATGTTTACACATTCGACGAAAACATCGGGGGCTTCTTATTTCTAGGCGTACATTCGCTTGGGTCTACAAGAAATATAAAAATAAACAAATAGAATCTCTGATGACTGCGAGTTCGTTGAAGAACGAAGAAAAAACTACAGTTCAAATTCAGTTTGTTTACTGTGCATACGGTGCGCTTGCTACAGTACTAGCTCGTTAAGTTGAAAATTTGCATAAGGAATTTGAAAGATATTTTAAGAAGTAACTTAGTATGAAACTACGATAAAAAATTCCTAAATAAATTTCTATATGATAGCATTGCAGATGGTGTGTATATTAATTTTGGCCAGAAGTTTGCAACGCAACTTAGGAAACATCTATAAAGTATATATATATTCTTAATCAGCATCTATAAGGGAGTCGAACTAGCCTTGTCCGTCCGTCTGTTGCAACGCAAACTAGTCTCTCAGTTTTAGAGCTAGCTTGATGAAACTTGGTATACATGCTTCTTGTTGCTGCACGCTGTAAATAAGTCGGAACGAGACGGATCGGACCGATATATCGTATAGCTGCCATAGAACCTATCGGTCGAATTTTGTTATTTATTAAGATATCGTTGTGAAACTTTGCTAATATATGTCTAAGTATGCCTTTTATAGGCTGTCAAAATTTGATTGAAATTGGACCGATATATCGTATAGCTGCCATAGAACCTATCGGCCGACTTTAATCATTTTTCAAGATATCGCTGTGAAGTTTTCCTGATGTCCATTTTCTAAGTATGTCCATTAAATGCTATGCAAGTTTTATTTTAATCGGACAGATATATCGTTAAGCTGCCATAGAACATATTGGCCGATTTAATATGTGAAGTCAATGCAATAGTATAAAACTTTCGGCGTGTCGAAGGTAGCCTTTCTTTCTTGTTCTTTTTTAAGTTGCATATGTTCTTTCTAGCGTAGCTTGACTGTAGAAATAAGTAATAAAATAACAATTACTCTCAAGGTTAAGAAGCATAAAAACCCTCGTATTTTCGAGTAATGTTTTTAATATTTTTTATTTAATAGAAAAAGTGGTTCACACACAAAACAAATTTAACCCTTTGACACAGAGGCAATTAACAGAGTTTTTTTTTTTTATGTGACACGAACATATAGATATATCATAACAAATTGAATTGAAAGCGAAAGGGGTCTGTCTTGCATATCAATTGATAGGGCCCCCCTGCAGTTGTTGGGGTAAAAATATCTTTTAGCAGTGAAATCGAATGGCAGAAATGCTGCCCAAATATTTTGAGTATCTTTAATGTTTACAAAACATAATTCCTATGACTTTGGGAAGCCCCAGCTGTAGCTTCAGCATATAGAAACAAAAACACACACAAGCATGTGTGTAAGTTCTATTGCGCTTATGAAACCGTACAAAAAGGCGAGAGAGAGAGAGAGATTCACCAGGCCAGAGGTCGTTTCAGGTTTTTCGTCAAACTGACCTCTGGACTCTGTTGGCAGGTAGCTCGCGCGGCCTAAAGAGGCGTTTCTCGGCTTTTATGGTAAGCGCAGCAGGTAAGAAGTAACAAAAGAGATGGGTATTATAAATACTTCTTTCACGGGAAATAGAGTAGTCACACTTGGCTGGGAAAGTTAACATCCGGTGCGGAATCGAGTCGAGGGAAGTTGCCAAACACCTGTCAACTACATTGGATAACCTTTTAAGTTCTTTCCATTTAAGTCGACTGACCATTCCAGATCTGACGCGAACAGCTGATCAATTACGCAGGGCTGCTTTGGGAAGCTTTTCGAGCTCATCGTTTTTTGGGCGTGGTTGACCACCCACAGCATCGCAACGGAATTAGCTGCAGTTTTGATTGATTGATTGGGTCTAGTCTAGATTAGCTCTTGGCGCCATATTTGAAAAATTAAGAAATGCCTTGCATTAAGTTAATAAAGTTGTTTATTTTTTATTGTAATTGTAATGACTCTAGATATAGTTCGAAATTTACAGGTTAACGCAGGTTTTAAAGTTGTTGTTGTTGTTGTTGGTGTTACTGTGCCTTTGCTTTTGATATGAGTTATGCAATTCAAGTAAGTTTTGACTATGCTCATCTCTGTGCGGATGAGCTAAAAGATCGAAAGAACAAATTGCAATTGCAAGTGCAATCTAATTGAAATTCTACAAAATCTGCATTTATTTGCTATTTTTGCAAGCCAGTTTCTATTTGGAATAGGATTAGATCAACTTTTAGGAATTGAGTTTAAATAGTTAAGCGACAAAGATAACTTTCAACTGTGACTGCTTCATCTGATAGATACAGACTATTATTGACTACAGACTTAAAGACACACACACGCGGGCAAAGCCACTCTGAGCCTACTTGGATTTGCGCTGCGACAATTTCACCTCCTTGGCCCACACCACATTGTTCAAGAACTCGCCAAGTACATAGAGGGCAAAGGTAAAACCAAGCACGGCGACAAAGAAGACAATACGTTGGGGCAGCTGGAGTACCTCCAAAACGGGATAGACCCAGACATTCGAATAGTGCTTGACAATGTGAATCCAGACTAGATAGCTGACCATGAAGATGGCCAAACCGGTGAGACCCTTGCTGCGCTTGGGATAAGCACGGTACGAGGTAAACATCTCCAGCACAATGAAAACCACAATGTTGGTGTGCAGCACATGGTTGAGCCAACTGTAAAACGGGGAAGCAATCAGTTATCAGTTAAGTCTTTATTGCTATGCCAAACTCACCTGGGGAAAACGGGATCCAGCACTTTGGGAAAGACCAGCTCTCGATCGATAGCATACAGTGTCCAGAACGTAACACCCACATTGAGAGCAACCGGGAAGGCCAATGTCGACATTAGCCAGTCCTTAAACTTGCGTATAGCTGGCGGGCGCTTTGGCACCAGCTCGTTAGTGCCCACAAAATCATTGACCAGCGAGACAATGTAATACAACGCTTGAATTATCTGTAAGTAGAGAATGCGATGCGTGCTATAGTAAATTGAGGGTTTGTCGCTCATCGGGGTGGCAGAGGGTTGTTAATTGAAGTGGAATAATGCGCCCAACCAATGAGGCTTGTCGCGGACAAACCGGTTATCGGTTTTGTGCACGATTTAGATTGGAAATATTATAGATAGATGGATGGTAAGGCAAACTTGACTATATAGTACTTCAAGTGTGCACACAATTGGCATATTAGATTATTTCCTTTCCGCTTGGCCCCTCTTACCGCATCCAAAAACGTAAGATATTTGAATTTTCCTCCAAACGGATGATATATTAGCTTTGGATTCGATTCACTCGATTTGGGAAATTCAACGAATGCATAATCATAATAGATGCCATACGAGAACTGTACGGCGGCCGTTAGATGCAGCAGCGTACGCAGGGCGCCAAAAATACTGTTATAAAGCGAGTGCGTTGCAGATCCTGTGGCCATTTTATTCGAGTAATTGATTTTTCACGGCAACGAACAACAACAGCCGGCCAGCAAAAAAATGAAACTGAAGACAGTTTGGATGCGGTGTGACCGTGGTGTCTGTTTTATTTTTAATGAATTTGTTATCGATATCTATCCTTAGATACATAGCGATTTTGGCCAAATGTTTACATTCGGGCACATTGCATTAGCTTTATGCAAGTTGCGTTAATTTGATGAAGAAGATTCAAAATTCCGAATAATATATGATGCCATATAGTGTATAGGGTAAATACGATAATGATTATTCGTCTTCGTTTATAAATCAATATTTAAATATGTTTTTTAAGATTTGTTTACATTTAATGGCATCAAAGAGATACACGCCATTTGTTGCCAATATCTGTCCCTTGGGACACAGGAAATTGAAATTGTGCAGAATCATGCATGGAATATTAATAAGCCATAAATAAAAACAACAAACCATATTGACCATCACCGAATTCATATTCAAAACACATACAAAGAATGTTTACGCTACGCTGTGAATATAGTATGATAGTAAAAATTAATCCCAATTTTTAAACTGTGTTTTTATCAGTTACTACATTATTATATAAATTGTTAGACTTATAAGCTTTAAGGTTTTATTATATCGCTTGACTTCGTTGTAAATTTACTTTGCTATAAATTTTAGTGCTTTGCTGCAAGACAATGTTTTCATTTGTTTTATCAAATTTGAAAATGTTCAACTGCGCGCCAATATGAAACTGCGAATCGGGTGCAACAACGATCACCAAATCTTATCGATAACTGATAGGGCTGCAGTAGCAGCTTATTCGCTTACCGCACAAAGAAATGTTAAGAATTTAAATTTGCCAGCATAGGGATGGAATATCGATGAAGGCAGCTCCAAGTTATAAAAGTATGCGACTCCATAGTTGAACTGAATAACGGCCGTAATGTGAAGCACCAGTTGCAAGGTACGGTTGAAGCCAGCGGACGTTGAGCCCTTGTTCTTGGACTTGGATCTTGCCATGTTTAACACACAAAAGTCTACTTCATACTGATTAGCCGGCTGCCGGCAAGCGAAGCAAAATCTTTCCTATATGTATGTATGCATATGTTTGTCACTGCCCACTTCGTGTGCGGGTCGGCCAGATAAGGTGGCTTATCTTCCAAGTTCTCTCGTATTGAGATTGAGTGCACGCTGATAAGCAACGGACTGACAAATACAAATAAATAAAAGCACATATCAGATTGAAACACTTTCATCGTTACACCGATTATTGCTTAATAGCTAAGTGGATGTTATAATGTGGATGCTATGTTAAATTGCTATTCTAATGAGCTTGTATACTTGTAGAAATGCCATGGCAATGTGCCGCGAGTAATTGATAAGCCGCAGAGAATAGAAAAAATTTTCTTACCGCATCAATAAACGTTAGATATTTAAACTTTCCACCAAAGGGATGGGTTTTCAGCCCTGCAGGCATTTCCACATTCCAATCGGTATATATGCCGAAACTGAGCACAATCGCTGCTGTTAAATGTAAAAAAATGCGCTGGTGCTTAATATCGACAAACGAAGCACTCTTCTTTTTCGATTTAACTCTTGCCATGTCTAACACTTTTCACTGATTGACTCAACGGGTTCTTTTGGTAATGTATTTGTTAAAGTTTCTATGAGAAACATGTACATACATATGCTGCCGCCTCTGCTTCGGCAGCTTATCAATAAAGTTAACAAATAATGCGATAAAGTATAAACTGGACTAGTCATGCATAGTCGTTCTATTGAGCTTACAAAGAAATTCTGTTACATTGCCCTGGTAGTTATCGATAACCAAAACAGGATATGCATTTCTTACCGCATTTAAAAGCGTTAAATATTTAAATTTGTCACCAAATGAATGAAAAGTACCCATAGTAATATCTGTATTGTTATAGACATATATGCTGCAACTGAACATAATGACCACTGCCAAATGATAAGCAAGGAGCAGGTCTTGCTTTAGGTTAGGAAAGGACGTAGCCTTCTTTGATTTGGTTGCGGACATGTCTAACACTTTTCACCAATTAAACCTACCGTGTTAGCTAGAAAACGTTTCGGTAGCTTATCAATTATATGAAAATTGGAACAGTCATGCATGGTCGACATCTTGACAGTGGATAGAACAATTAAACACAATTAAAGCGCAGTAATTGTGTTAGCTAGCTATATCTGCGTGGGTGCCCTGTCAACCTGTAATTGAGTTAAATACGCAAGCCGGAGGCGGTGGCAGGCTATGAATAGATGTGGCACTATTGAATCTCTGTTGTGCGAACTATCGATTTAATATCAAACGACGCGGACAGTGACAATCGCCTGAAGGTCAGGGGGCAAGCACACAGAAGTGACGCAGAACAAAAATAATTATCATGTTTCATTATCAAGGTGAACAATAATCAATAGGTTTATTTTGGAACAAGGCGGCAAGAACTAAACAATTAACCTGTAACTTGAATAATTAATTTAAAGTGATGAATTGCCGAGACAAATTATCGTTATCGATTAGCGCAATCGAACATAATAGAAATATTAAATTAAGTTCATTCCTTGGTCTCTGCTTCGGCATCGCTTTCATCGTCAGAGGACTCCAAATTGATTTCGGTTAGCTCCTGTTCCTCGGCACTGCAGCTGTCCAGCTCACCGATTTCCACATTCGGAGTAGGTGCATCCACCTCCAGCTTGAACTGCGGCGCATCGCTGTCATTGGACGAACTCTTCGGCTCCGGCTGTGGCTCCTGTTCAAACATGGGATTATTGAAGGAACGCTCTCGCACCTCATCCCTCTCTGCATCATATCCTATTACTGCCAGGCGATCTGCAATGCTCTGTGCACCTGCCGGCGCATTATCATCGAATCGATTAAAGAGCAAATTCCTACGCAGGCGCAAACCCAAATGACGCCAACGCCAGCGTCGCGGATCGTGTATCCACTGTGGTATACGATTCAAATACGGATGCTCTGGCATATAGTGTGCCAGTATAATGATGGCAACAATGCCGACAAACACCAAGCAGAAGAGTATGAGCAGCACCGAGGCAAAGGTCACGTTGGGATTGTACGGATGACCCGCATAGTTTGGAGTCAGCTGGGACAACAAGCTGCTGGCATTGCTCTGCGCTGCCAGGCGACGCATAAACTCCACACTGCGTTCGCTGTACGTGCCACGATCCTGGGCTATGACCTGCATCAGGTTGCCATATTTCTGCGTTGCCACATAGTTTATATGTACCTGCAGCTCATCCTGCAGCGCATCCTTCCTAATGGCCGCCTGTAGGTATGCATCGAGTTTGGTGCGTGCCTCCTCTGTGCAATGTCCGCCGGGCATGGTGAACAGAGCGCCGCAGATGAAACAGCACGAGCCGAAGGGACGCACCGGGGACACGCAATGCGGCACTTCGCACTGGACATTATGGCAAACAGGTTCGATGAGCTGCTCGAAATCCTTGTGGCAGCCACAGAGTTCACCGCGATAATACTCCACTGTGGCCAGCTGCGCATTGTGAAACATCAGTTGACCCAAATCCCGTTGCAGTAGCTCCTGCAGATACATTCTCGATATGGAGGAGCTGGCCAAGACCAGCTGACCCAATCGCAGATATTGTACATTTTCCATATCAAAGGAGAGGGCGCCCATGTTGTTGCGTATCACTATATGCTCATCATCGCAGGGCACACGCTCCAGATCAGTCATAATGGAGCCGGGTGCAATGGTGGCATCTCTGCTGGTGCTAGTCACAGAGATCTGTTCACTCCACGTGTTCGGATCAAACCATTTGCTTGTCTTGGGCGGACGCAGCTCGGCGCGTTGTTCATCGCTGTCGCAGCTTGGATTCAATCCGCGTCCTGCGCCCAGCGTGATGCTGGAATCCTCGGCCAGCAGAAGAGCTCCATCGCGTGGGAACTCAAATCCTCGTACAGATAACACCGATGGCAAGGGTAAGACGGCCGGATAATTGGCGGGAAATACTAGCAAATCGCGTGCACAAGGCAAATAATCGTCCAGCCAGGCGGCAGGACTACTCAATGGAATACCGCCCACATGCAATTTAAACAACAAGGACGCATCTGCCTCCAGTTCCAGCAGACCGAGTAGAACTAGCGCAATTAGCTTTGGCTGCAACATGTTTTACGACTGAAGCACGGCGACAGACTCCATCGCATTTGCCCTGTAATTGGGGGCGTCTATCGACAGCTGCGCAGACACGCCCACCTTCCCAGCACCCCGCCTTCCTCTTCTGTGATCAGATTACAGTTTGGAGAGCCCCGTCTGTCTGACTAACAGCAAAGCCCACACAATTTGCTCATTGTTAGATTAAAAGCAAGAGAAGGCAGCAACGTACGCGAATGCTCGACTGTTTGATACCCTACGTGCAGGGTATAAGTAGAGGATTTTTTGGTTTTTATGTTATATTTTTCAAAATTCAATGCGTAAACTACCCTGAAGTCGATTTGTAAGCTAATTTTCACTTGCTTAATCGATTTAAATAGAAAAATTAAGTTTTTATTTTTCAAAAAATTTTGAAAATTTTGTAAGGGGGTAGCATGAAAAAAATTGAAAAAAAGTCAAATTTGTAAATCTATCAGATTTCGATGCCAAGTCATTCTAGGAGTGAAAACCTTAATAAAATGATATACCCGACCAAAATCGGAGCGTTTTTGACAAAGTTATGAGCTGTGAAAGTCCTAGACTCCTATCTTAGCTAACACTCAAAGAAAGGTACAGCAAAGCAGACTGTCACAGTGTTGAGTGATCAAGAATATATATGTAAGTATATAGATCAATATATTTCGAACAATCCGCATGTAAATGCAACTCAAACTCAACAACCTCAATTAACCCCGGAACCAAAAGCGAACCCAATGAAAATTTACAGTCAAATTTTATGTAAAACTCATAAAATACTGCAAATGTCTCGATCCGTAGCGCACCCGAACTAGTAGTCTGCATAGATCGAACTTGCCTCGCTGATTCCACGGTGAAAAATCGCAAAATATTCGGCATTTTCGAGCGATAAATTCGCTCAATAAATTTCGCAAGTAATAAATTGCACAAAATCAACGAAGGAGACGAACGTGCGCTCCCGAAATCTCCAACTAGACACAACTACTCTATATATATATATATAGACTACTATATATATGTGTGTTCCCTCAATGTCTGTATTTGAATGCAATTGTTTGCATGGCGAAAAAAAAGAGGGCGGAAAAACGTTTATTTTCATTTCGATTTCGGAGCCGATATAAACAATTGACTTGACGGAAGCCCATGGAATGCCGAAGCAACCGGATGGTCTATGGTGCGTGGTGTGTTGCATGAACCGCGCATGCTGCGATTTCCACATGAAAGCCCATTGTCCGAAAGAAAAAAGTGAAAACAACCCAAGGAAAACACCCAGTCCCCCCACCCTTCACATTTTGGGCACTCGTGTCCACAGTTTAGATATACACAGACAGATATGAAGCACTTTGCGCCAAGATCAAAGTATTTATCGAGATTATAAATCAAGGGCAAGCAAGGTCGTCAACAGATGGGAACGAGCGAATAAACTAAAACTCACAGCTAACCTGGGCCTGGATAGGAAGTAAATGTACTATAAGTATTTTTCCTCAAGCAAAACATGGCAAAAATAATTATACGGAAAATGAATATATATTCTAAGGAAATTCACTTGGCTTTTAAGATCCCAGATGAGTGATATATATTGGAAAATTTGAAGGCATTAACATAGTTTGTCTTGCCCTATCTGGGGATCTTCTTTAGTTGTGCAGCTCTAGATGATTTATGATTAATAAAATTCCTGCTAATTACTTACAATTACACTTATAATTACAGACAGTTAGCGGACGGACAGACAGACGGACAGACGGAATCATTAGCAGATGCCATTAAGTGCGAATGCAACACATTTTTATGGGGCGCTATTAAATCGAATTCTAATGGAAATATTTCGTGTAGTGTTCCACGCAAAAGTTTGTTTAATAAATAATTGTGATGGGAGATCGAAAAGTTCTTGAAAGCTGGGAATAGAAATGAAATGTACTTATAATGCCCGAAAGTATTTCAATAATTACAAACAATAATTGGAATGAGGCATTCAAATTGCTGCATAAAAGTTTTAGTATTTTTATTTTATAATATAACAATAATATTGAAATTTTAAGTTTTTTGGACCCACAGATAAATACTAAAGAGGCAAATTTTAAATCTATTTCAGGTTCTGCAGGTCTACAATACTTTTGTTGTGCTAGCTCCTTGTGCAGAATCCAAACTCCTAAGCTAGCAAAGTTTGCAAAAACAAAGCTCTAAATATGTCTTAAGATATCATAAAAGTATATTCAGTATCTAAGTACATATTATTACAATCCTTTTCTCTGTCTGATGTTATCTATCCCTAATCTTTACGATACTGTTTCCTCCGCCTATACTTCTAACGCCTTTGAAGTACTAGTCCGCCGACATTGTCAGCGCAGTCTGTGAAATTTCGATTGCTCTTTGAATTGTTCGCATAATTTACGACATGTAAATGAGTTGCCAGTCGCTGCCAGACGCTGCCAGTGGCATGGCCGTGTATGGCATATTTACATTCACGCCAATAAGATAATCTGGCATCCATCAGCGCCAATAAAAATTCGGCCAAAACGATATACGATGGCTGGACGGGCTTTGTTGTTCCGGGGGGCAGGGGCGGGTGCTGATTTCTGATTTGTAGCCCAAATTTTACAATTCAATAAGAGTTTTTCCCAAATTCTTGCCAATGCCTGTAAAAATAAATACTCAACCTCGCACACTCCTCCCTCTCTCTCTCTCTCTCTTCCGCTCTCTCTCTTTCTCTCTCTGAGTGCAACACTTTGCAGCAACAACAAATGAATGTGGTGAATGTGTTTTGCATGGAATTTAAAATGTATCTGCAAGATACGCGAGCTGCAGTTGTTGACCCCCGCAGGCAGCAAGATAAAAAACCTCGATGGTCACATTAAGCACACACACACACAAACAAACACACGTACGTATAAACAAACATATGGCAGACATAAATGGGAGACAATAATAAACGTATTCGCGTTTTTTTTTTTCGCTTCTCGAATCTGGCGCACACTTGAAACGATTGCGACCGCATTTCCGTCATATTAAAATGACCACAGTACGGTCAATATATATCGTATATTCCTCGATACCATGTGAGTATATAGTATATAGTATGATTCGAAACTTACCAGCGACCAATAGCTGAGCAACCGAAACTTCTGGGGAAATGTTTCGGGCACGAGGCGTCGATTGAGGCTCGTCTTGAGCTTGTAGCTGCGCTGCACTTCGAAGTTGCTATAGTACAGGCCGTAGGCGAACTGCCCCAGAGCGCACAGATGTATGATTGTCACAAAGACGCGTGACTTATATAGCTCCACTTTAGTCATCGTGTCAGTTAGTTAGTTTTGTTTTGTCTCTGTGAGCAACTGCAAGCAAAGTCAGAGCAAAGCTTTAATTTGTCGCGCAGAGAGAGCGTAAGGGAAAAACCAAACGCAATCTCTCTTTCCGAATCTCTTTTTGTAAATAAATTATGCAGAAAGATTAAATGTGAGTGTATGGCAAAGGGCAAAGGGCAACAGGCAACAGGGGGTGGGGGGGATATGGTAGATATATAACTTGGCACCCTCTTAAAGCTGCCCCCTGGCTAGTGGAACGAAGCAGACAGAATTGAAATCAATATTTGCGCCACTGACATAAATATTTTCAACCAAAAAAAAAAAAAAAATGAAAAAACTGGCCAACAAATTGAAGTTGCCTCACAGGGGCGTCAGACGTCTGTCTGTTCGAAGGAATTTACATATGCTAATTTGTTAATAGATTTTATCGCTAGTCGGAGCAATTGTTGATTGTGTTGATTTTTAAACAAATCGCATAGCACACGACACGGCACGGCACGGCACGCACGTATGTCTATTGTAGAACGCAGCACGTCGTATATAGTTTTTCTTTTTTGAGGATTTTATATCTGTTTCTATGCTTGCTTTTCTCGCTGATGATGGGCCTGCTTGGGCTTGTTGCGCGCACAACTTGGCGTATGGAAAACTGGAGTCGTACTGCCACTGGATAATGTTGCTCATACGCCGCGTTGCCTGCTTGTCGCTTTTACTTTCGTCCACGGCAAGGCACACAAAAAACGCATACTTACACGCACACACACACACACACACACACATATGTACATGTACTTGTGCTGTTGCTTCGCAATGCGTGTCGGCGGTGCGCATGTCCAGAAGTTCAGCTGCGTGTCGCAGGTCGCGGTATAGGTTTTTGGAGCTGGGCGACGGTTGCCATGACAGCAATGGCTCAGCAATTGTTTGGCTATGCAAACTAACTAAATGAGTTATCGTAGAGATAACGATTATCTGATAATGCAACTGCGGCAAATAGATAATTTTATCTCTCTACGATTAGTCGCAAAAATAATTAATTTCAATTGTGCAAATAAAGGCATTTCGAACGTTCGAATAGCGCGCTCAACCCAACTTCATTTTACAACACTTGCAACAGCTGTGCGCCGTGCAGTGTGCAGCCCTGGCGCTTATGTTGTCCATTTTGAGTAATTGCACTGCCAGCATTACCAACCGTTTTGAGCTTGTTCTGTTAATTATAAATAAACAAACAACGGACTTGCTTGTTAGCCAACTATTTATTAAATGATACTTAGCCAGCCGAGACAAGAGTCAAGTGCGTGAATAAAGGTCAGCAGTAGATCATTAGCATCTTAGTAAAATGAGTCGGCTTCTGTTTTTCTTTCATCTCCGACTGGAGTTGTGTAGCCCCACAATGTCGTAACCGACTTGTTGTTTCCTGGACGACTTCGGGTCCAAGTGAAACAAATTAAAATTCTAAATTTAAATGATAATTTCAAAATTTTTGATCAGGTAGTCATCCAAATTTAGGCCATGTCATCAGCATCTAAATTGGTATTGCTGGCAGCGGTCGGTGTTTCGACATCAATTATAGGTTATGTCCACTATAAACAGTCAGAAGACCGGTAAGCGAAATCCCTTCCTCCTTTTACCTTGCACTTTATGTTAAAGATGACCAACTCCAACTGCAGTCTAAAACTCCACGAGGGTGTGTTGCGTGACGTTGAGCAACAGCAGCGTCGCAAGCACGAGAACAGATACAGCCTGCAGCAACAGATTGACATAACCAAACAGCTAAAGAAATTCCAAATTGACGAAGAAGTGCAAAAAGCGAAACCGCAGGAGGATGTCGAAACATCAGATACTGCACCCGAACGTGATGTGCCCAATCCAGATACCGCACAGAAACCACAGAAAGATGTCAAAACATCAGATACCGAAGGGACGAAGAATGTGACCAATTCAGATAGCGAAGGACTGAGGGATTTGGCCAATCCGAAAACCGAAGAGCAGAGTGATTTGATGAATGCGGAATTACCGCATTATAAGAATGCTTAACTAGTCGTGTATTATATTAGCTAGCATTTGTATGTAGTTTAAGACAAAAAAAAAAAAAAAATGTTATTGTTTTACCTACTCCAATTGCATTTTGTTGTTCTTTCTTGGTTTCCTCTTTTCTTTTGTATCTTTATAATTATTACTCGGTTTTATTATTACGAATGTGTGTATAAGTAATTACAATTCTAATGGGCGCTCTCGATAAAGTAATTCACATAGTGTGTCGGGTGGTTCTCTTTACATACACCTTATGTGGCGGACGCCCCCTTCAATATGATTAAAAAAAAAAAAAAAGGAGACCAAAATGATGAGAAATTAAAGATACTTGGCGTACTTTGTCCGTTTCTCTCATTCAATGCCACCATAGTGCAGTGTCTGTGTGTGTGTCCGTATATCGAAGGTCCAAAAGCAACTTTGGGCCATCTTCACTAATATCGTCCCCCACCGCCGCCGCCGCCACCACCGCCTCCTCCTTTGCGACGATCACGATCATTGCCATCACGATCGTTGCGATCACCTCTATCTGTGCCACCTCCAATACCGCGCTCGCCACCACGATCAGTTCCACCGACAATGCCTCGCTCACCACCACGATCTGTTCCACCGCCAATGCCGCGCTCCTCACGTCGACGTGAGCGTGGCGAGCGGGAGCGACTGCGCGAACGACGTCGTGGGCCTCCGGAACGAGAACGCGATCGATTGCGGCGTCGACGCGAATATAGGTACCTTCGCAACTCTCGGGATATGGGTTTCAAGTGCATGAAATTACAGAATCCCGAACGCGTACACTCGCCCATCTCATACTGTCTGCAGCAGGCCTCGCGGAAATCGGTAACGGGTGATAGTTCCGAATAAACAGGTCGTCCGCCAAACCAGCGATTGTTTAAATCGTTTGCAGCCTTCTCGGCATCGGCTTCGTTGCGGAATTTAATGTACACATTGCCGACCAAATGGTCGCCCAAATTGTCGCACACGTTCATCTCCTCAATTTCACCGTACTTGTCTTCGCATTCGACGAACACGTCCTCGAAGAAATTGTCATAATGCTCCTGCATCTCCTCGTCTGATACATTTGCTACCAAATGTGATCCATCCGCTGATTTGGCCGAGTTTTGCGGGTTTACGTACAGATTCTGGAGCAGAACCGTTTGCGAAAACGTTGGTTTATTGTGTATGCGTGAGCAGCGGTCTCCATGCCGGCAGGCTCCTATCTTAAAATAAAACGAGCAGTTGACTCTGCAAGCAAATGCAAATGCGTTGGTTAATTGTGTTTCTGATAATTTAAAGCGGAAAAGTACAGGAGGAGCGACGCAGCGGAGGAGCATGCGGTGTACAGTGTTTGGTTTTGTTGTATTTGCCACTTACTTGTCCTTTTCTGTACCAAAAATTGATGCCAAGTACTCGGCCATTACGCTGTTGCTGTACTCAACTGCTGTGCTCAACGATTAGTTTCTATACGTGCCGATTTCAGCAATGACTTTTTCACGCCGTTTGACAAAATTCTGACAAAATTCTAACATAAATTTTTCCGGCGCACGCAAAAAGCAGCGTCTGTCTTATTTTGCGACAACGTTGCCAGGTGAAAATAATCATTTAAGTTTTCTCTGAGCTGCCAACTTGGAGGAAATTAAATAAATTTATCGAGCTCTATTTAAAATTGAACTAAACATTACCATCAACTGCTGTTTAATTAATATATTTTTATAGTAGCTTTACAATTGCAAGTAATATTGTAAAATTTAAAATATACAAATTCTTCATTTTATAATTGCATACTCTGGCAACGATATACGCAAAGAGCGTTGGCAACGTTGCGCGTCTGACATTTCGTTTCGATAGCAAAGAGAGCGACACAAAGAGAGCGCGAGGCACGACTCATTTATTTCTAGAAAAGTCCGACAGCGGCATTATTGCAATTTCAGCTTCTAAGTTTGCGTGGTAACGGCGTGTTTATATCGAAATTAAATTATTTAACATATAAAAAAGGCGAGTCCCAATCCTTAATAGAATGGAAAAGGTAAGAAATACTCAAGTTAAAAAATTAACAACATAAAAAGGACAATGAAGCTAACGATCTCGCGTGCATTTCAATTTTGTAGGTGAACGAACTGAAAGAAAAGGGCAACACAGCGCTTAATGCTGAGAAATTCGACGAGGCTATTGCAGCCTACACAGAAGCCATTGAGCTGGATGCTAAGAATCATGTGCTATATAGTAACCGGTCGGCAGCTTATGCTAAGGCCGGTAAGTTCAAGGATGCCTTAGAGGATGCTGAGAAAACCATTGAGCTGAACCCCAGCTGGGCCAAAGGTTATTCTCGCAAAGGTGCTGCAGCAGCTGGCCTGCGTGATTATATGAAGGCCTTTGAAGCCTACAATGAGGGTAAGTTTGTTCGTTTCTACCTGCTCTGTGACAACATAACCTCATTTACATTGTGTGTGCCTGTGTGCTTGTGTGCGTGTATTTCTGTTTGACCCCGGCAGGTTTGAAGTACGATCCGCAAAATGCAATTCTACTGCAAGGCCGACAAGAAATCACGGCATCGGTACTAAGCTTTATGCAATCGCAGGGTGATATTCCCATGGACATTGATCCACAGCAGTCGAGTAGCAGTTCTAGTTCTTTCTCCCGAGCCTCGCAGCCATCTAAGCCAGCCGAGCCACAAAAGCCGGCCGAACCTCGGGTAGAGGATATGAACGAAGAGGAGCGTAAAAAGTACTTGGCTAAGCAAGAGAAAGAACTGGGCAACGCTGCATACAAGAAAAAGGATTTCGATACTGCCCTTAAGCACTACAATGCTGCCATCGAACATGATCCGACTGATATAACATTTCATAACAACATTGCGGCCGTGTACTTTGAGCGCAAAGAGTACGAGGCTTGCATCAAGCAGTGCGAAAAGGGCATTGAAATTGGACGTGAGAATCGGGCTGACTTTAAGTTAATTGCGAAATCATTGGCTCGCATTGGTAACACATACCGTAAGCTAGAGAACTACAAGCAGGCTAAGTTCTACTATGAGAAGGCCATGTCTGAGCATCGTACACCGGAGATAAAGACATCGCTTAGTGAAGTGGAAGCCAAGATAAAGGAGCAGGAGAGATTCGCTTACATTGATCCCGTCAAGGCTGAGGAGGAGAAGGAGAAAGGCAACGAGTACTTCAAGAAGGGTGACTACAGCAATGCAGTGAAGCACTACACGGAAGCCATTAAGCGTAATCCCGACGATCCTAAACTGTACAGTAATCGTGCTGCCTGCTATACTAAACTGGCAGCTTTCGATTTGGGTCTAAAGGATTGTGAAACATGCATCAAGCTGGACGAGAAATTCATCAAGGGTTACATTCGAAAGGGAAAGATTCTGCAGGTAAGTTAAGAAACTATTAATTACTATTTGAAAAATTAACTAAACTTATTTTTGGCTATTGTAGGGTATGCAACAAACCTCGAAAGCTTCCTCAGCATACCAAAAGGCACTTGAGCTTGATCCCAACAATGCCGAAGCAATTGAAGGTTACCGTCAGTGCTCAATGAACTTCCAACGCAATCCTCAAGAGGTGCTCAAGAACGCCATGTCCGATCCAGAAATTCAGCAAATTCTTAAGGATCCTGCCATGCGTATGATACTCGAACAGATGCAGAACGATCCAAATGCTGTCAAAGAGTAAGTTCACTCAAATCTCGATTGAATATGTTAATTAACTTTAATTTTTGTTGTATTTTTTTATAAAAGGCATTTACAAAATCCAGCCATTGCCGATAAGATAATGAAGTTGCTGGAATCGGGCATTATACAGATACATTAAGACCATCAATTGGACTCGGAAACCAAACCAATCGCTAACATTCAGGACACACACAAACAGGAATGTAGAACCACAACCATAATGCATCAATATGAACACAATTGCACTACTAAGCCGCGGTGCGCTGCCTCAAAACTAATTAATTATCGTGTTTAATATACAAATATTTTTTAAACTGAGAAATTTAAGTGGATATCGCAACGCCTAACGCTGATACCACAAATAATTGAAATCAATTAAGCATACGTTATACCAACAACAATACCTTTATATACATACATATATCTACACTGGCTGCCTAATTGATTTACGCAGATGCAGTTGAAGATGCTGCTGGGATAGCTCCACAGACAAATCCGTGGTTCTTATTTTCATACTACACAATATGCTGTAGCTTAGCTCTAAAAATAAGTTTTTGAATGTAAAATAAATACAAGTCAAAGAATGGTAACTATTATATTAGAAGTTCTCTATTCTTTTGAATTGTTGCTTAAAAACGCTTCCACATTCATTTGACCTAAAATTTTTTTGTTCCCAAAATCATAACCTCCTGCAATAAAGAATACTATACCAGGTGCGTTCCAAAGCAAACAGGACTTTTTGAATCTGAAGTGAAGTTATTGCGTTTTAAGGGTCAGTATGTTTTTGTCATCGGTGCGAAAATGAGCTTCGAACAAAGAGCTTTATGTTACAAATTAAAACATTTTCCTAAACACAACAAAGTTGGTTGGTTCAAATTATAGTATAATCGAATCCACAATGGATGAATTAAATTAGTTAATCTGCTCAATTGTGTTGCCAGATCATCTTTTTTTCCTAATAAAAACTGTCTATTTTCAAAGTACCTTAGCGAGCCAACTTTTAAAACAGCGGAAAGCAGAAAGTGTGATTTTGTTTTTATATCGAACAACGCTTGAACTCCAGCTGAAATGGTGATGCGTTTATACAAAACATTTTACCGCTATAAAGAAAATGCATACTTATTGTTATAAACAGCTTATTTGTTTTTCGAAAGCTGGCAACCCAGCTACTCAACCGTTTTTAATCGGCCATATGAAATATACTGAAAAAGTATATAAAGTGTGCCCGGATTATTAAGGTATTTTTTGACGTTTTATACAAAAAGTGTTGGACAACGCAACATGGCAGCAACATGCTATTCAGTGCCAGAGCCAGTGCAGTGTTGAGGACTACTTCTTCCATAAAAAAGAAATGGTGTGCTGATTGTGATTGCGATTATAACTAATAATAAACAACAAAATATAAAAAGCGTTTGGCTCGATTCAATTGCAACGAATATAAAGCAATACGAATGCTTATAAAAATACCGATTCCAGCACGTTATTAATTGTTTTAACTATAGTTATATGTATGCTTGCCCGTGTGCCCGTGTGTGTGTATGAGTGTGTGATTGTATGCGAGTGTACAAGAGCGTGTATTTGACTGAGTGAGTGTGTGTGTGTTTGCCTCCGAGTTTCTCAGTTGATTCGCGAAATTGAGAATAGAAAGATGGTGCTCGGTAAACTGTAAGCGTGAAAATAAGTATAATATATAAATATACCGATCAATTTTTGGCGAAAAGTGGTCAAGAAATTCTCCATATAATCGTTGGAATCTAAAAGCAAATCAAAAGTGAGTAGAATAAAGTGCCAAAATTGTCGCCTATGCCTAGCCTGGCGTATTCGTATTTCAAATGCGTTTCGGGGGCGCTTGGCAACAAGCAAAAGCCGCTACACTACATACATGTTCATACATACGCAACACACATACTATGCTATGTATGTAAGCATTTGCTTACATACATTTGTTTGTACGCATGTATGTATGTATGTATGTATATTTAAAACAGCACTACAACTAATGTAAAATGTGATTTCGCCTTACTGAATACGTTTTTTGTTTTTTTTTTTTTTTTTTTTTTTCTCTTTTGCTTTTCCTGTGTGTGCAGTGCTTCCCTCACCGCTGCACTACTCAACGATGAGGCCACAGGCGCCGGTGCACGATCCCAAAAAGGATGAACTGCGTGCTGCCCCCTGGTACTGGGGCAGCATAACGCGAGATGAGGCCAAAAACGTATTGTTTGGACAGCCGGACGGCAGTTTTTTAGTGCGCGATGCGCAGACCAAGGTAAGTAAAGCCAACAAAATAAAAAAAAAAAAAAAAATAAACTACAGTGAAAGCTAGCTAAGGTGGATTTACAATACAATACATTTGCCTAATTGGAATGAGCAAACATGCAGAACAAAGCAAATGCTTATTAGCCACATTCGTTGTAGTTAATATTCAAATGTATTTGTTGAAAATGCAAAACTTGACAAGATTTATAGGGTGAGAGTCGAGCCTCTCCATAATGAACGTAGGTAGTACTTGGAAAAGCCTATAAACAGAGTATTTACTTATAATCTCACGTGCCTTAACATAGATGAGTTCTATATATTAAAATGCGCTAACATTTAGTACACGCGTTTAAAAACAAACCTAAGAGCTTTGAACTAGTGCGAACTTAAGTTCTAAAATAGAATTTTACGATTATTTTTGTGTGTTTGGATTTAAGGGGTGACTTAAATGAATATTAATATTAATGCATTATATATCTGTTGTTCTCTCTCTCTCTCTTTTCTCTTGCAGAAGGGTGAATATACGTTGACCCTCGTTAAGGATGGCAACGAGAAACTAATCAAGATATGCCACATGAACGGAAACTACGGATTCATTGAGCAATATCAGTTCAATTCGGTTGTGGAAATGATCAACTATTATACGGTCAATTCCCTGAGTATGTACAATAAGACGCTGGACATAACGCTCAGCAATCCCATTTGTTTCCCCTATGATGATGAAGAGACACAGCCACAGGGTGATATACGCTTATTAAGCGAAGAACTAATACGTTGTGCGCAACTCTTAAGGGATCGCGAACAGGCATTAGATCAGAAAAAGACCGCCTTCAATGATATACGGGAGGAGTTGCGCGAGAAGGGTCTGCATCAGATTGTTTTTGGCAATTCGGAAAATATGTTTCGCACACAAATTGCATTGATTGAATCGTATATTAGTAAACCGATGGGCAATGCCGGCAGTGGAACTGGAACTGGTGCAGCCGCTGGCGCTGGCAATGCATCTGCATCTGCGGCAGATAATGCAGCAACACGTCAGGCGGAGGTTAAACATATGCGTGAAAATTTGGATAAACTGATAAAGCATCTCGAAGAGATACATGAGAAAATGGAAAAACAGAATCTGTACATTAAGACGAGAAAGGAGGAGGAACAGCTGCTGGAGCGGCAGATAAACGCATCGAAGCCGGAGCTACAGGAATTGCAGCTGCGCAAGGACAAACACATTGAGTGAGTGTCATTGATACTAAGAATCATTTTCGTTCGCACTCTATCAATTTCTTTCTCTCTCTCTCTCTCTCTCTCTTTGCCCCTCTGACGTCATTTGCAAATATAATTCATTTTTAAAGTATCCAACTGATTAGCGTCGAGTCAGCAGCGCCAACGAGTTGACGAGCGCGAGCGCAAGAGCGCGCATACTCAACGTGAGGGCCCTTAGGCAGGGTGGATAGCCACGGGAGGGGGCAGGCGATTCAGTCGGTCAGTCAGTTGGACACTCATTCGTTTCATGCTCCACACGGCGGCTGCATGTGTCCGCTGCCTGCCTGCACAGCCCGCGACAACCCCTCCAGCTCCCCCCGCCTCGTTTGGCCAATTCCATTTTTTCGCCAACCAAGGAATTTTAATGTTCCCAAGTTCTGGCTCATTTTACACGCGGCGGCTTGCCGGCTTTGCCGGTTCGCGCCTCTTGCTTCTCTCTCTCTCTCTCTCGCCTCTTGGCCATTTTAGACCCCTTCATCTTGAGTCGTCTTTTAGCATTTTGTCAGTCCCGACTGGCAATGCATAATAGAAAACTAATGCTTTTGGCTTCGGCTTGCGATTTGCGACTCGCGATTCACGATTCGCCATGCTGACTGGCTTTGGCTCTCTCTGTGCCCGCATATGATTCGCTCGAATGAAATATTTCGGATGCGTTTGTTTTCCAACCAGCAAATCTGAAACCGAAAACTCATGTTATAATAACCCAATGACAATTGATGGATGTGTTTGTTTTTTTCGTTTTCGTTTTTAAACCACTCGAATTGAGGCAGGCTACACTTACAGGGAATTGCATAAAGCGCGCGCTGTCATATGCCCGACATACATATATAACTATATAATATAATTATAACTGAGAAATGCATTTATGTTATGCAAATCGGAGAAGAAGTGAAACAAGCTCAGTTGGCAGTTTCAACCAGCCAATAGCTCGGGAAGTACTTCATAAGTATGCCAGATATTATGAGAATCAAATTATACAATCTGCAGGTGGTATATCGTATTATGGAGTAATATCAACCCAAACTGCTAGGGTTGTAAAATTACATGATACTTTGGGGGTTACGAGATTAATTCTTAAGTAATTATAACCGATTTACCATAATTTGCATTATCTTGCTTCCATAAAGATCAATCGTTTGCCGCTCGCTCTGTAGGCAGTCAAATATTGCATATAAAAAGTATTTAAAGTACAAATATTAAATTCTATATATATATATATATATATGTATTGTATATTTACTTTTGCCATCAGCTAGTGTCATTGTGCTATTAGCAGTTAAAAAAACGTTTTAGCTGCATTCGTCATCGATGATGATGATGATGATGATGATGACGACGATGTAGTAGATGTAGATGTAGATGATTATGATAATTAGCCGAACCTTGAACCATATTAGGAGCGTGTCTCCCCTCCATATAAATATATATAGATTTATATATATTATTTTTATATATATTATATATACATATATGCCCGGTTTCGCACTATCTCAGCCTTTTATCTCGGCCAAATCTGTCATAAAGCTTTAGGAGTGCCCGGCACTTGCTTTACATTTATCTGTCTTATTATTACACACTTGTGCACTTATCTACCCTACCTCACGGGGAAACTGGCAGATTTTTTTTTACTAGTCCGTAGAGACCTTTTGTTCAAAATGCCGTAACCCAAGGCATATCTAAAATGCGCCCATGGCAACTGGCTGAGAAGAGAATGAGTTTGTCATCGATGATTGTATTACGAGTTTAGGTGATGTCGACTTGACTTGAGTTTCTAACCATGTGCGCCGCACTGTGTTGCCGCCGCTTCCTCCCCCTCCCCCTCACCCTCACCCTCTTCTGCCTGCTCCGTTTGGTGGGGCCTAGATAAGGCACTATCGTTATCTGGCTGACGGGCATTATTGTTTGCCGAGTGCTTAAAAAATTTTGTTCCCTTCTTACGTTTCTTGACATTTCTTTATTTTATATTCGCAAACCTTTTTCTTTTTTCCTTTGTATTCTCTTCTTACGTTGTTGGTCTTTTTGCCTTTTAATGCCTTTATTTTAATTAAGATTAAAAGCTAGCTCCCATCTCTTTCTCTGTGGCATACATGATCTGCGGCATGTGTGCGTGTCGACAGCTTTGCTTGGGCATTCTCCTCGTCCCACCACCCGTGTACGTACATGCATAGATAGAACGAATTCCTCAAGGCGCGAGCGCGTCACACTCTCACATGCCCCTAAGGGGCCTAGGTCGCGCGAGAGAAGCGATTAAACGATTAAACACATGATCGTGCAATATTTGTGGGATTGTCAGTCGAAGAGGAGGGGCAGGAGAAGGAGAGGAGAGAAGATGATAAGACATGCGAATCTCGATTTGTTGCTTTGTGCAAGGCAAACTGCGTAGAGGGGGTTAATTCTCACAAAAGTAAGATACTTTTCTAGTTTAATGGACTTTTATCTTATCGAACGATATTGATATCGATATTTATAACATGTCTGTAGACAGTATGGAGCTAGCTAGCTAGCTTGACCTTTGACAAGGTTTGAGTGGGAAAATTTAGTAAGATAACGTACGGCTGAAGTGTTCCATTAGATTTGAAGAGCCAAGGCCTTTACAGTAATCAAGTTCCTTTTTTTTTTTGCCCAATGCTTTCTCATATGGTACAAAATTAGCTCACACACACACACGCACACACACACACACGCACACACTCATCAACAGACAGAGGGGAGAGATAAAGCGCTGTCAATTGGCCAATGGCGCATTTCTTTATCTATGAGCTGTACGGTTTGCAAGTCCCTTGTCTTGATCCGAAATCGCAAAGCGAAACGCGATGACATCACAATGCCTGATAAGATTCTAGCTTCATTTGTATATAGGAATAAATATATATATATATATTTCCACATATACATTTCTATATAAAATGTATATATATATATAAATATATGTGTTTGTATAATTTCCTTAATTTTCCCCCACCTGCAAGTCGGGGGATAAGGAGGTGGGGACTGAGTCAAACTCATACTCCCCCTAGCGGGATGATGAAATTACCGTCTAGTCTAGCAGTCTGAATTGAATTATTGTAGACAGCACGACGACAACATCACGTAGACGTACTAGGCAGCTCGGTAGCTAGGTAGCTAGGTAGCTATCGTGGCATAGTTGGCTTTTGATTGTTATTGTTATATATATATTTATTTGTGCTGTTCATTTTGTTTTGTTACATTTTCAATTGCCCGACTAAAGATCATATCGAATTTTGCTTTCGTTTCTTATTTTCACAGGCGCCTGAAAAACTTTGGTCTAACCGAAGACGATTTGAATGTAATTCTGGAAATGGGTTTCGATGAATGGCAAAAGCACTACGAGAAGGCAACGAATCTACCGCATCGCAATGAGTCATTGTGGTTCCTCAAGGATGCCAAACGGCGGGATGCTGAGGAGTTGCTAAAGGGTGCACCAACTGGCACATTCCTGATACGAGCACGCGATGCTGGACATTATGCGTTATCGATTGTCTGCAAGGCGGGTATACAGCATTGTATCATCTATGAGACGCCAACTGGATTTGGTTTTGCGGCACCGTATAACATTTATTCATCGCTTAAGAAGCTGGTCGAGCATTATGCCTGCAATTCACTGGAGGAGCACAATGATACACTGACCACAGTGTTGCGTATTCCCGTGCTCTATTGGGTGCAGAACAAGCAGCATGTGTTGGCACAGTTGCAGGAGGAATTGGAATGTGAACAGGAACAGGAACGTTTGCAACTGGAGGCTTCGGCATTGATGCCGCCGCCAGCGCCGGTAACCGCTAGCAGTGCACCGATACCAACGACACGATCTCGGGATCATAGTGGCCATGACACAGTCGACGCATCGCTGGGCAGTAGCGAAACGGAAACGCCACCGGCTTCGATATCGCCATCCAATTTTAGCTCATCGCAATAGAATAAATGCGAAATGAGCAACAAACAAAACGGATAATCTCCCTGTGTGCGTGCGTGTTCCTCATCTCAAAAGGAATCCCCTGCCCAAGTCCCTGTCACCCTTGTCTCCCCACTTCCCATCAAGAACCCCTCCCACCCCCACTCCACGTAAAGCTATCTCTCTTAACTATACTATATAGATATATTTAACAAGATGAAGAATGAACAGAAACAAAAACACAATTTTTTTGTATGTGATGGCGGTGTAGCGAGTGGAACTCAGTTCCCCTCCTGCATTGCCCGCTGACAGCAAGCGAAACAGTAAGAGTAACAAGTAACGAGTAACAAGTAACAAGTAACGAGTAACAAGTAATTTGGTGATCATGTTGATGTTGTTTATACGAAAAAAAAAAGAAACCAACTAAAAATATTAATAATAATAAATACATATATATGCGTATATATTTATACGAACTATCCATGTATATGTATGTGTAGGCGCGTCGCGTTTCGTTCTTTTGTAACAATTGCATTTCGCTTGATAAGTGATAGGAATACATATATATATATGTATATGTATATGTATATGTATGTCAAGCCAATGGCCAATATGGCCAAAATGATAGAAATTGGTAACAAGTGCGTCTCATCTATCCGAACGATCGATCGGTTAAGCTTTGTACGCTGTGCGTCCTTGAGAGAGCCCGGGGCCGATCGCATCGGATCAGATAATGATAACAAGTAAATTTAATAAGAGTTCTTCAGCAGGAAATGATATGATAGAAAGCTAAACAGAGAAACAAGATGATCAGAAAACTGTCTTTGTCGTGTTCATGTAAATACGTAAAGATATATGCCATACCAACATATGTATAAACTCTATATATATATATAGGTGTGTATGTTTTTTTTTGTGGATATATACCTTTCCTTTATTTTTGAGGTCGATCGATCGGTTATGGGGTTACTTTAAATTCGTTGATAGATTTTGATAGTCGTCGCATCGTTCCCATCCGAAACCGAAATCGCAGTCCGACCACCAAATTATTTGTTGTTAATCAATTGATTTTGAAATAGTTTTAAGTACATTTTACATACAAAATACTACGTACGTTTACTCGATGTGATCAGTTAGTTGTCTGTTGCTACTTATCGATGATAATAATTTGTAAACTTTTGTAAACACCATTTATAGTTCTATATAATTTTGTGTTTTTTTTTTTTTTTTTTTTAATAGTCTAGTAACTTAATAAATACCTTAAATACAACAACAGCAACAACGAATACATATAACACACACACACACACACACAAACACACACACCTACACATACAAGCAGCAACAAATATGAAACAAAAGTGCAATCGGCAAACGAAACTACAAAAAGAAAAAGAAGAAAAAAAGAAAATGAAAACAAACTTTTTACATTTGTTATTTATACAAAGAACACAAGAGATGGTCACAAAAAAAAAAAAAAAAAAAAAAAAAACCAAAATAATTTAAAAATGACCTGTCATCGAAATCTGCTGCAATATGCAAAAAAAAAAAAAAAAAAAAAAACAAAAACAAAAAGAAGCTTCAGTTCGTGAATATATATATAGTATATAGATACATGCATATAAATGTGTAACCCACCTGCAATGCGTTTTTACCTGCTCTTTCCAAGCACTTCTTCTATTAGTTAACATGTAAGTTTTGTGCAATTTGTGTTTTGTTAAACCTACCTCCAAATCGCCCTCCCCCTCCCCCCACCCACAATCCCCCGCCCATGGAAAAGCTTCTCTATCTCTGTCTGTATAGAGCGTAATCCCGTTTCGGTATGCCGCAATTGTTGCTCTACCCATTTTGGGGCAGTAGCAGGTAATTTGTTTTATACACACACACACACACACACACACACACATAGCAGCCACAACAACAACACACTCACACACACACACACACACACTGTATATGTATATCAATATATTTTTTATAAATACAAAATAACTGTATATGTGTAATACTTAATTTAATTTATTTAACATGTAATCCCATGTGTACTTTCATGTGTTTATGTATAAAAAAAAAATCGAGAAAGAAAAAAAAACAAACAAACAAACAAACAAATATTTTATAATTTTTCTAATGCTATGAGATTTCGTCGGATCTCGTACGTTGTAGTATTTTATAAGTTTTAAAAACATGAATTAGCCTGTAATATGCGTTTCGAAACAACATAAAAAACAAAACAAACACAAACAAAAATGTATTTTAAATTTTGCAAAATGTTTCTTTATTTTGTTTTTGCCATACACACACACACACACACACACTGACACACCGACACACACAACATGTTAGTTATTTGTAGTTGGAGAATGTTGAAGAACGATATATATGTATATGTATGTATATGTAAACAAACAAATAATCCCAAATGGGCTACATTTCTGGCGCTGTGCTGAGCCGACAAATGATAACGAATTGCAAAAAACAAAAGGAAAAAAAATTGTTGTATTTTTTATATGAAATATATATATATATAAATATATATATAGTATATATAGATATATATGCCGCATACGCATACATGCACATGCGCCCTCGTTGTGACGTGTGATGTGTGATGGTCTCTGTGTGTGTGTGTGTGTGTGTGCGTGCGTGTGTGTCTGTATGCGTGTGCTATATGTTGTAGTTCTTAAGCGCTAACCTGCCACAATCGGTTCAACAAAAACAAAAACAAACAGTTTTTTTGTAGTAGATTTTAGAGAAGAAAACGAAATGAATTGAAATGAAATGAAATGTCTATGTATGTACTATATGTATCTATTTGTATTTGTGTCTAAAGCAAACCGCAACAACAACAACAGAAACAACAAGAAACAAAAGAATGTTCGTAAATAACAAATGAAAATGAAAAACGAAACAAGTGAAGCAAAAACAAAACAAATAAAAAAAGGAAAAACAAAAATGCAAAAAGAAGAAAAATATATATACATATATATATATATGAAAAACAGAAAAAATCAAATAAAAATAAAAATAAAATGCAAAAAGAGCATATAAACAGAATTCGCCATACGTTTTATTTTTTTTTTCGTCTTTCTTCCATGTGGGTTCGCTCGTTCGTTCGTTCGCTGTGGGTCTCTGCTTTCAATGGAAGAAGCGTTCGCCCAGCTCCATCTGCTGAGCTCGGCGAAACGCGACGCCCGACTCAGGGAATCCAATGGAAATCACGCGCCCTCCGTGGCCAAACGAATGACTCCGATCGAAAACGGAATGGCACACGAGATCAGCTCATGCCAATTGGAGTAGCAAGCACTTCATAGAAATGATAGCCGAGTAACTTCAGCAGATATGCCAATGCCAATGCAAGTGTTCCAACTAAGCTCGGGCTGGCAGATAAAGAGATCTTGCGAAAAATTCCATTGCTGAAACTCCACAAGAATACAAGTATAAAAAACGTAATAGATAGTCCTATCTACTTTTGCACAGGCTCGTAAATTTTGAGGATTTCAATGGTATTTGTTATGGAGAGGTAATTTTCTACAATTACTAACCAAACCATTTATTGATATTAAAAGCTTTGCTAAATTTATGATTCCATAGCTTTAAGCATTTTTATAATTATTGTGTATTTATTTATACGTTAAATTAAAGATTATTTTTTTTTTAATTTAATTGTTTATGAGATTAACTTTAATTTACAAAGAATTCTATTCTGTTTTTATTTTTTAGGCCATGGATTTGAAAAAAATACATGGTCTATTGTGTTTGTCGAAATGTGCTTTACATAAAGAAGGCGACATCTGCGACCCCCTAAAGTACATATACATATTCTTGCTCAGGATCACCAGCCGAGTCGATTGAGCCATGTCCGTCTGTCTGTCCGTCACGCGTCTGTGTGAACACACAGATCTCAGCTATTATAAAAGTTAGAGACCCCAAATTTGGTATGAAGGTGTATAAACATCACAAGCTCCTGGAATTTATTTCAAATTTAAGGTGCCACGCCCACCGCCTCTAAAAATTGTTAAATACATTTTTGAGTTAGCTTTGTGACGAAAGTATTAAAGTTTCAACGTTTTGCTATAACACACAGAGATTCATATATATTCAAAATTTCGAACCGATCGGATAAACACAGAAGTTATTCAATGAAACGTTTTCCGTAGTTCCGCTGCTTGCGCATTTGCAGTAAGTCGTGCCGTCATCGTCGCGTTGCTTCGATTCAGCCATAGCGTGTGTAAAGCTGATTGCTATGACGTTTTCATATGTAGATGGTGTTATTTAAAGATAGATCTAATTTAAACAAGTTAGAAAGCTACAGTCGAGAGTGCTCGACTGTTATATACCCGCTATCCAGCTGCTCAAAAATATATCAAAATTGCTTGCGAAACAATAAAGATTGGCTACAATCATATTTTGACTGTAAAAGGTCATGGACTTACAATATTGATGCAAAGTTAAAATCTAAAAATAAAATAATAAAAAGTTTTTGCACACATTTAATTTTTGACGCGGGTGGGACTCGAACCAGTAAGGGAAAGGGGCGTGGCCAAAATATACATATTGTCCCTAAATTTGGTAGTCCTAGCACGGACGGGCAGACGGACGGACGGACAGACGGACATGGCTATATCGAGTCGGCTGTTGATCCTGAGCCAGAATATATGAATATACTGTATGGGGTCGGAGATGTCTCCTTCTACCTATTACATACATTTTTGGCTTGAAAAAAGTTGTAATACCCTTCAATTCCATGAGTAGCGGGTATAACAATAGGTGGCAGATGAACTTGTGCAGTGTTTTTTGATGAAAATAAAAGTATTTTCAAAACTAGGCGAATGGTATCTTAGTGTCGGGCGCGCTCGACTGTAGCTTTCCTCACTTATTTTTTTTCTAAATGGAACAAAGAACAAAGGGACCTCAGCGTAAATTACCTGTAAGTTTATTTATGCTTAATAATCAGTAAAGTGCATTATTTTTATGCTCTAAAGTAATTTATAAACTCCCCTAGAAAGGCACCTGCCTAATATGTTTGGTGCCAGCCTAACAGATAAGTTGCGACATTCTGATTGGCTGCGGCCTGTCTGTGTGCAGCCTTAGCGATTGCTTGCAATTGCAGCCAGTGTTGCGCACTCAGCTATTTTCACGTCAAATGATCAAATCTGCCGATATGAAGGCGGAGTTTTGCACGAGTTCAAAGAACTTAACTTTGGGTTTTCTGCAACTTTAAAAAACCATCGCTGTTTTTTTTTTGTATTTGTGTATATATTTTAGTTATTATTATTGGTAAATGGTAAATATATAAAATGCAATTGAGCAGCTAAGCAGCTGTAGGTCAAAAAACAAAAAAAAAACTAAAGCTACGGGGCACATAATCGCAACACCGTTGTCTAAGTACAATGAACACTTTTCAGTTTAAGGCGAACCATATGGCATGGGCGTTTCTTTCTTTATAATATGCAGTATGCAGTAGATAACTGTAGTTTGTAGTTGTAGTTGTAGTCGTAGTTGTAGTTGTAGTTGTCGTGGCAGGCAAGCCGCAGCTGTAGCTAGGAAATATCACGCAAAGCGTTCGGCTTGATGCTGTCCATGTCGAAGCAGCGACAATTGCAGGACGACACGGGACACTCGGAATTTTGTCTGCAAAAAAAAAGAGGTGGGGGGAGTCAATAAAAAATGAAATTCCCATGATGTCTGCGTGTCGAGCATACTCACTTAAACCATTGCATAATGTGCTCGGTGTGGCCACCGTGTCGGCATGTCTGACACCAGGAGAACCACTTGGAAAACGGCTTCATTTGCCAGCCGGCAGGTAGACCCACAGCATTGGCCTCATTCGTGCCGCTGGTGTTCATCATGGTGCCCATGTGCATGAGACAGAGCGAGCAGCGCGGCAAAGGTTTGCGACAACTTGGACACGACGAGAGGCGATTTGTGCTCGTGCTTGTGCTACGCGGACGCGGCTCATCCAGTAGAGCATTCGATACGGATTTACCACAGAAATTGCATGAAAGATAAACGGTGCGTGAGCTGCGTGACGAGGCGCGTATATTCTCGATCTTGATGTCCAATTCGGCACGCTTCTCCCACAGTCCCCAACTGTTGAGATAGTCCAGATAGCTGGCAATCCAGTACTGTATACGATTGTCGGAGAAATGCTCATTGCGGAAATAATTAATGGCCACCAGTGCCACAGTCTGTACATCGAAACTGGCATCCATATAGGCTTGCAGTATGTTAATGCCATCGAGAGATTCCCCCGTCAGCAGCAACCCGTTGAGATCACCAAATTCGATGGCGCGTTGTATGCGTTGCTTTACATACTCCGCGAGTTTGGTCTCCGACAAATATTTGCAGGCAAAGGCCACGCGATCTGCCAGCGAAACACCCTCCTCCTTGAGCACCGCATCGAAATTGTCCTTCTCCATGGTTAGGAATGAGAAAATGGCACGCAAATGTGGATCCTGAATTTGCATGTTCGCCGACGAGCGTTGATTGCGCCACGTCGAACTGCAGCGATCCGCATTGAAGCTGGACAATGCAATGGCCGTAATGCGATACATGCTTGGATCACGCATCTTATCCGCTGCCTGGGAAAGTATATTGCAGGCAGTCAACACCTTCAGATGGAACACACAAATCATTGCAGCTCGACTGAACTCTTTGTTCGCATACAGCTTGTCAATGAAGCGATCCAGCTCCTGCTCAAAGTACCAGCCGCATAGCTGCATTGCCAGATTCCTTTGTTCGCTGCTGCAGAAGTCAAAGAAAGAGAGCGAGAGAAACCAATTGAGTAACTGATTCCAGTTAGGATAAGACACACTTACAGATAACAAATTAGCTTGTTCGAGTTGTTAATGCCGTCGGGCCACTGCAGCTGCAGGGATTCGATGCGGGAACTGGCCATTAGTGCCTCCGATGTGTGACCCAAATTGATGCCCAACGTAGCCTTCAGCCCAGTCAAGCGATCATCGCAGTACACATTGGTTAGTGTGCTCCACACGTTGCGCAAATAGGGCGATAGATGCTGCTCGGCAAACCGTTTATTGTCTGGCCTCATGCCGTAATCCTGTAGTGCACGCTGTCGTGTCTCTTCCAGCAGATCCTCTTCGAAAAGTTCACGCTCCAGAAAATCAAAGCTCAACGAGGAACCAACATTGTAATCGTTGAGCGAGCTGCTTGCGGCGCTATTTGAACTGCTGCAGCTGCTCGTTGTCGGCGCTTGAGTTGTTGTGGGTGAAGTTGCTGCAGTGCCTGAAGCAGCAGCAGCAGCAGCAGCTGGAGCGTAGAGTGGACGTTGCATCAACAGTGGCAACTTGCTGCGATTACTGTATGCTGTGTGCAAATTGGCAGGCAGACGGAAATCCAATATATTTAGTGCATCCGCCAGCAGCAGAGCACGCTCGAAGTCCCGCGGATGCCAGGACAAACTGTTGACAGCGGCAAATTTGCCACTGTGTTGATACTTGGCCGGAAAGGGGCTGATCTGTCGCTTCACATGATAGACCTCACGACTGGACTCGATGTCCACGCTGCGTATGTCATACAGTGTGATGTAGGGTGAATCCCGTTGCAGGGACGAGAGCAGCGAGGTGCGTGTGGGGCACCAGGCGATCTGCATGTGATTCCTTGACGATTGTATCTGTCGCAATGGTCGCTCGATAGCTCGCACATCCCAGAGCATAATGCTTGAGTCCACATAGCTGCACAGGTAGTTGCCATTGGGTGCCACAGCGAGACCTTGCACCGCTTTCGTTTGTATGGACTGGCATGTGGCGTTGCTCTCTAGAAAATAGTATATATGATTTGATTGTTTATTCTCCGCATGGCAGCTTACGTCTCAGATCGAACAGCTTGATAAGCTTCTGACTCATGCCGGCAATCAGCATACGATGGTCGTGATCCCAGCAAAGGGAATTTGCAGCCTCGGCAAGTCCGAAGAAATGCACCGTTTCCTTGGGTACACCACGTTCGATGTCCCATATGGCAATGCAGGAGTCGGAGCGATGTCGGTCATGGCCAATGGCCAGAATGTTGGCCTCCATCTCGTTCCATGCCAGGCAAGTGCACATGCGTTGTTGTCGCGGAGCTAAAAGGAATTAAGGAAAATAAATATGGACTTTAATCCTGCCTAGGTGGGGCGGGTTTGGTTTTGGGGTCATCTGGCTTACTGTACTCCCAGCTGCTGTCGTAGGTATCACGAAAGTTGCATATGCCAATTTTGCCATCTGCCAGACCCACAGCTATAATCGGCTGATCGCTGTGGTATGAGGCAGCCACACAGCGCGCATACTGATAGCGCGTCTCGTTCGATAGAAAATTGACAGGTATATAGGGCAGTCGACTCTTTTGTTGTTGGCCTCCACCAGCGAGCACATCATCTTTGTTACGCACTTCGTATAAATTAATCTCTTGTCCCCATGAAACAAATTTATCGGGAAAATTCGGGAACCAACTGATGCCGTGTATGTTGCCGCTCATTTTGAGCCAATTGCATTTATTTTTCCACTACCCACTTAATTGCGTCGCTTCTTATCAGTTGTTAAAACAGAAAACATTTCGAACAGCTGATCAGTGTTGCCCGCTTAGCTGTTTTCTCGTGAAGAGCGGAGTTTTTTCGAGGTTCAATAGTGGCACGGAATTGAAAACAGCGGGTTAGGGGAAATTCAGTTGTATTTTTAAATCAAAACACGCGTATTCGTTAATTTAACGCTTTTGTTTATCTCCAGTTGCGTCTGATTTCTGGCGGCAGTTCAACAAACAGCTGTTGGCGCAGAGCCGCAACTTTTATCGATACCCCCATTTCGATTGTGTGCGTGGAGTGCAGTCGTTAAGTGTGGAGCAAAAGAAATGAGGAGCACTTGCACAGCTTAACAGTGTGTCTACGCAACAGCAAGATGGCGTTACTGAAGTTTCATATCAACCAGCTTAACTACGTTAACAGTCACTTGCGGGAATAGCCAATAGATGGCGGCAGTGTGATGTTGAAAAACAAAAGGAAATTCTAACAATTAATGAAGCATACAATAGAAGGATACCCTACAACAAAAACAAAAAACATGTCAAAATATGCTAAAAACATAATATGCAACCTTAGAAATAATGTAATATAGAGTAATTGCGTTTTAGTTTTAGCATTTTTTGCGCTTCTCTCATCACATTTCGTTTGGCACAAACTTATTATACCCTCTATCGATCACTTCACTTCTTGCAATTTGTTTAACATACATAAGTTGTGCCATCTGTTAAGCCATGGTTCCACACGAACGCACACACATGTGCCAGATAAGCGACATAAGCATAAAAGCTGTTATAAAGTCGTCTTTTTTCGCTTCTTCTACTCCCCCCGCCCCCACCCTTGCACTTTGTTGTTGCTTTATAAGGTGCGCATGGGTAACTACTCAAGTGAATCGACATCATAAATACATAATTGGCATTTGGGGAGTCTTATAAAGCACAGACACACACACAAATACATACACACACACATACATGAGACAACTGAAATGAGCTGCGGCTCGTTGAAATTCCCGAAGCGCGCTTCAGTCTTCGCTTTAAAATCATGCGGAATTAGTGAAAAAAACCTACGAATTTAATTTCACGCAATTGACAGTAGATTTTCGCGCAGTGTAATTATGTACAGCACAAAAGCCAACAACAGAATTCAATTGCAAAAATTATTAAAACAACAACATCAAGCACCACAAAAGCAAACGAGCTTTGTATATGTGAAAGAGAGAGAGGGAAAGAGAGAGCAGATGCTATGCGGTGCACAGCGGAAACGGAAACAAAGCAGCATCAGAAATGTCAGCAACCAATAATGCCAGGCCACGTTGCATAATCCACGCGGATAGATAGAGGTCGCTCAGTTGGTCGGTCGGTCGGTCGAGATCTACGCGTCCCCCCACAAAAGCATCAAAAATCCATCACAATTCGATTCGCAGCTTATGCGCTGCATGCGCTTTAATTGATTTCGTAGCCATAGCCAATGCCAATTGCAAACGGCAAAAAGAAATCATTATAATTATGCCTACCCCCTCCCCTTGTCAACTAATTAGCATATTCCAAAATATTCCGCACTGATTGCAAATCTAAACTTATGTCCGAAAAACGGTTTACAATTATTTTTACCCGATTCGATCGTTTGCCGCTTTTATGCCTCATGATTTATGCGGCTCGACAACAATAATTTCGCATTGGTTTCATAAATTTCCATGTTCGAGAGGCCATACAAATCAGTTGTAAATCATATTTGATTAATTTATAGAAATTTCCCGTTATGTTTTATGCGGCAAATCCAATAGAAAATGCGAAAATGCAAATAATTTTGCTTGATTTAAATAGTTTTGTGTTTAAGCAGATTTCATATCCAATATATTTGTATATACACGAAAATGAAATAGATCTCTTTGTGTTTAGTTTTTGCGTTTTGTACATATTTTATTTCGTTAAAATTCAACAATTTCTTTGTTTGTAACTTTCTAACAACACTTGAAGCTAGAGTTACGGCGCAACAATTATCAAATATTTTTATTCCATTCGACCATTGAAAGTGGTCAAAAAAGGGTATACTAAGTTTGTGCGAAAGTATGTAACAGGCAGAAGGAGACATTGCAGACCCCATAAACTCTATATATAGTTTCTGCTCAGGGTCACTAACCGAGTCGATTGAACCATGTCCGTTCTTCTGTTCGTCTGTCTGTATGAACGTCGAGATCTCAACTATTACAAAAGCTAGAGACACAAAAATTGACATAAGGGTCCCTGTATACCATACACAGATCAAGTTTATTACAAATTTGAGGTGCCACGCCTACCGCCCACGCAAATCGATTAAGGAAAGTATTAAGGTTACAGCTTTCTGCTCTGGTACACGTTAATAGATGCTGATCCCCAAATTACAATCCGATCGAACAATAAACACAGAAGTTTTTAAAGAAAATGTTATTCATGCCCGCCACCTTTGTGTGTGTGTCTGTATGTGTGTATGAGAGCGAGTTAGCACTAGTTACTGCAACTATGAAGGTGGTCGAATGGTATTTTACGGTCGGGTGCGCTCGACTGTAGCTTTCATTACTTGTTTAAAATATTCTTTGAGTGGCTCATTAGGCTTACACTGCGTGTGTGTGTGTGTGTGCGTACAGTACTACATAAAAGTATGCACACACACACACACACACACACACACACACACACTTGTGCACTTTGGATATTTCATGTCATTTATTGCATATTTATGGGAAGCCCGGTCGTATATCAATTGTGCACCGTTTAGCAAGCGTTATATGATGCCAGAGCAGAGAAAACAAAGAAGCAAGGACTAAGGGGGTATGCATGCCGCGGGGCGGCGGTTGCAAAAAAAAAATAAAATGATAATAATAGCAAGCGCCAATGAAATTGCAAAATTAATGCCTCTCATGTAAATATGAAGTATGCATATTTCATGACAACGCGACAAAGCTTGAAAAATAACAGCGACAAGTTGTGTTAGGCAATGCACAACGTGCAGATACTCCGCAGGACAGGCGAAAAGGTAAAGGATGTCAGCAAAATTTGCATAGAATTTTTTTTTAGTAAAAAAAACAATTAAAATATTAATAAAAATGGCTACACAAATATATTCGAATATTTGCTTTAATTTAACTTATTTAAATTCATGAAAATTATTTCAAAAATTTTTTAGAAAAATGTAGAAAGTACCCTAGCTTATTATCTATTGGCAACACATAAGCCCCACAGCTAACATCGTTTTAAAATTCAATAACATATAAACGCTTCTTAAACGTTTCTCCCCCCTGCCGTGTCGTGTTAACAATCTAATAATACCCTTTAATCTAGCATAGCAGAAGTGGTATATGAACAGCGGCAGCAGCAGCAGCAACAACAAGAAGGCAAACAATAAATGTGCCCCGAGTGCGCGTTTAACTTAAATGGGTCGTGTCTTTATGTCTCGCTTCGCTGTTCGTCATTGTATTTATGCATTATTTATATTTGTTTTCAAAATGCTTGTTTTTATGACTGCCTCCGTGTGTGTGTGTGTGCGAGTGATTTTTGTTTTCTTTTATTTTTATCATTTATGAACATATTAAAAAATATTTATTTATATTTATGCAGCAATTCGTAGCGAAGCTGCAAACAAATGCGATGCGGCCAAGGGAAAAAGAGCGAAAAATGTTTTTTACGCAGCGCCCGTGAGTATGCAACGAATTTTTTCCAAACAAATTTACATGCAACCAACCTGTGTGTGTGTGGCGTGGGCTAGGTGGGTGGGTAGAGAAAGCAAGTGCATGTCTGAATTAAAATGAAGAAGTTTCAATATCGCACGTGCTTGGTACAGAAAAGGATTTTGCTGCGGAGTTTTTTGTTAAAAGATATTCGAAATGATATTCATGTTGCTAAGTTTTATTTTCTTTTTTTTTTTTATACTACGCGGCCTTGCTTTCATTATGCTCCCCGTTAGTTTACATTTAGCTCGTCTCCATTTAACAATAAAATATTGGATAGCATTTCGCGCGATATTAATTTATTTATAGCGCAGTGATTATTGTGCGCATTTAAGCATAAATAATTGTTTAATTTTCCGTGACTCATATTTGCATTGTTTTATATTTCGGTATTTCTTTTTTTATTACTCAGTCTCGCGTTGTATTTCATTCAAATATTTATTGAGTACTCGCTCACTCTCGCACCTGCTTACATATATTTTTTGAGCTTTAATAGCTTCAAAAAATTGAAAATTTTGTTTTCCTGTTTATAACTTATTCTTTTCCTACTATATGTATGCTCCTTTCTGGTTAAAAATATTAATTCATTTATTGTTGAATTTTTCTGTTTAATTTACCTGTTACAGTAAATACAAAATTCACATAGTTTTACTACCAGTTTTTAATTTTTATACCATTGCAGATGGTATATTCATTTTGGCCAGAAGTTTGTAACTCACTTTAGAAGACATCTCCGACCCTATAATGTATATATTCTTAATCAGCATCAATAGGGGAGTCGAACTAGCTATGTCCGTCTGTCCGTCCGTCTGTCTAGTCCCTTAGTTTTAGAGCTATCTTGATGAAACTTGGTATACATGTTTTTTCATTGCTGCACGCTGTAAATAAGTCGGAACGAGCCGGATCGGACCGATATATCGTATAGCTGCCATAAAACCTATCGGTCGAGTTTTGTTAATTTTTAAGATATTGCTATGAAACTTTTCCGATATATGTCCAAGTATGCCCTTTAAAGGCTGTTAAAATTTGATCGAAATTGGACCGATATATCGGTAAGCTGCCATAGAACCTATCGGCCGATTTAATATGTGAAGTAAGTGCAATGGTATAAAACCTTCGGCGTGTCGAAGGTAGCCATTCTTTCGTATTTTTTGCATTATTTTAATTTCGAATTCTATACATATTTTTTTTCCTATTTGTACCCTATTTTTTGTCTATCAACGTAGACACTTATCTGTTTTCAATTATTGATAACTTTTATATTAAATTCTTCTGTTTCGCTTACCTGTTTCACTTTACTGCAAAGTTCAAAATTAAACTGCATTGTTCCGTTTCCACGGTTCCACTTTCTGTCATGGTTTCACTGCATTTGCAACTTGCCGTGGCAGCTGCCCCGGCCACATTGTTGCACAGTTGCTCTCTTTGCTGTTGCCCATGTTGTTGCCCATGTTGTTGTTGCTTGGGTGTGCTCCCCCAACGTTGCTGTTGACACTTCCTGTTTTTGTTTTTGTTTCGTGCTCTACAACAAGCTGCGTCGCTTGGGGAGAGAGAGAGGGAGAGAGGGCCGCGGGGATGGAGCCGTGCGAGTCGCGACTGGTGAATCGCGTTTTAAAGTGCAATTTTATGAGCCGTTAACAGCACATTACGTATACGTATTGCATACAGTCCGGGTGTGCACACTCACACACACACACACACAGTGTGCACTAGCTGCGCCATAGATTAAGTTATTGTTGATTTGCAGATTTGACAATTTATTGAAGCAGAAAATTCGCAATTTTACAAATTTATTACAGATAGTGTGGGGCAGCTGGGCTTGGCTTGGGTCGAGCGTGTCGTTTGTGCGCTGTGCGCTGTGGAATATTTTCCAGTTTTATTTAGAGTTTTGTTTCAAGACACTTGACAGCCACACACAAACACACAGACACACACAGCTGTGCACCGGACGACAGCGAAATTAATTGGAAAACATATCAAGAAGGCAGCCGAAAAATATCTACGTTATTTTTTTTTTTTTTTTGGTAGCTGGTCGCAACGCTCCACTCTGCACAGTTGGCACAATCTGATAATTTGCGTGCATTTCGTGCGCTGAAAATGATTCGATTTAATTGCTTTTTTGCACATTGTTCTGCATAATTAGAGTTTGATAAAATGGCAAAGGAAGGGGGAGGAAATGGGTGGAAATTAGATAGAGTAGATGTGCCATAGATATATTACTGTGTGTGGCTCTTAATTTTGCATATTTATGCGAATTTTGGCAGACTGTAGCATTTGTTTAGTTAATATAACTAAAATTATCCCTGCAGTTTAGTTTAATTTCAGTTCAACCCTAAAAGTATGCAACATTTTTTAAACTTGCCCGTGTTGCCTTGCTTCGTGCGTGACACGAGCTAAGCTCAGCTCTATGTACAGCAGAGCTCTTCTAGTTTCTAGTAATGCCACGCCCAGCAGTTACGCCCATGCCACCCCCTCCCGCTCTAACATATTGCACATGCAAACTGTGCAAATTCGATTTTAATAATTCGAATTTATCGGGCTGCAAATTTTGTGGCTCTCAGAATGTGTAGCATACTTTACGGCATGCCAGGCTGCTTGTGTGTGCTGTGTGTGTGTGTGTGTGTGTATTTTAGTAAATTAAATTGCTTTTTAATGGGCGCCATGCGACGATGCGTTACGTTTTTGCAGCATTATTTTGTGGCCCGATTGATTTGGCAGTTAACACACATCAAAACGAAGAGGGACGACGACGACAGGCAACAAATTTGCGAGAAATAATTTTCCACAATTGCAAAATTGCCGCCTGTCAACGCCTCAGCAGTTGGAGAAGGAGCTGGAGTGGGAGCAAAAGGGGGAGCAGGAGCAGGAGGTGAAGCCTGCTCTGTACGCCTGCCTGCCTGCCTGCCCCTGGCTGTCGTTCGCTGTCGCTGATCGCATGTTAAGCTGACGTCACGACACGACCAAGGATGCAGCACACGCTGCTGCTGCTGCTATCTGCTGTGCGCGTGTGTGTGTGTGGCATGCGTGTTGCCAATTCCTTTTTGCAATTGTATTGACATGACATTGGTAGCTGCCACTGCCGCTGCTGCTGCTGCTCGGCTGAGCCCTTTGCTGATGCGACAAATTGACAGACGCCTCGCAGAGGATTCAACTTACTTATTCGCTTTGCTGAGCTTGGGGGATTCTTCTCTCATGAACGAAGTCAAAATGTCGCAAGGAATTCAATTAATTAATTTCAAGATATTCAATTAGTGCAAAAGCGCTTTGACAGCGCTTCTCCAAGCGTATCAAGATTAGTAGCAATGAGTGTCAATTTCGCTTGCATGTTTCTATATTAATATTAAATGTATATTTTATTTCATGGGAAAATTCCTGGAATTATTGCTTGTGTTTTCAAATTATTTCTACATATTTTTGCTTTGTATTTTCATTGAATTTTATTTACAAATTAAGTAAATAAAAATTGCTAAATTTTTAATTTCGTTGAGTAAGCAAAAAAATTGCATAATTTTTCTCTTCTTTTGTAATTGTAAAATACAGCTTAAAATTAACAAATATTTTGCAGGTTTCCTGCACCTTTTTGGCTATGAAATTCTCTCAACAAAAACAAAAAAAAAACCCCCCATTTAAAACTCATAAATTTGTAATTAATTACGAAGTAAAAAAGCAGCCCAACTTTTCTTTTACCATTTTCATTCTGCATTCGCATTCTCAATTAAATCAAACTGTTTTACAATATATTCGTTAAAATTGCAATCAATTGCATTTCGCACAGAATATTCTCTTCGCTAAATATGCAGCTCGCAATTTTTCATAATATTTCTTCTTTAATGAAACACGAGCAGCACAACACGAGCAAAGAGAGAGAGAGAGAGACGAGGGAGAGAAGAAGGGAGTGCGAACCAGAGTGCAAAACCAGCTTGGAAAAAAGTAAAAATTCCATTTTTGTTGTGGTTTTTCTGTGTAATATATTTTACAAAAATTTTTATTTGCGGGGCACGATTAACAAGTGCAAGCGCCGAGAGTGCTCGACTAGCAGATACCCTGCGCCTGACTCTAATTCCACTTTAACTCAAAAACTAAGTCTGCCTATTTCTGCTTTGTCCAACTAAGCACCACTGCCACATCTCTTACACTTTACAGGGTATAAATTGCGGTCGATGAAAAAAAACATATTAAATTTTTTGACTCTTTTTTTTTTGGCCGCCTGCAACGTTTGCATAACAAGGCCACAGCGGGCGCCGCTGCCGACTGATACGCCCTCGCTGCCACGCCCACGCGACGGATGAATCTGACATGTTTATTATTTACTTGGCCCACATTTGCCACGCAAACGTAGCTACAAGAGGAGGCGTCATTGGGCGTGGCAGCGTCGCTTGTAAATTATAATTCAATTAATGAATTTGCGCTGCGAACTAATTTGCGTACCCCGAGGAGCCTCGCGCTCATCAGCAATGCGCAGCACGTGCAAGAGAGAGAGAGAGAGAGACAGTGAGAGGGAGTGAGAGAGCAAGAAAAAAAGGAAAAACAAAATAAAGTTGATGCGCCGAAAATCCGAGAAAAATCCACGCGAGCAGCGGCAATAAAGCTCGACAAAAATCTCGCATGGCTGTTAAAAATTGTGCCGAGCATTGCATAAAGTTAAGCGGAAACAAGAGGGGGAAGAGGGGGAAAGGGGGGGAGAGGGTTCGGGGCCGAAGGGTAAGGGACTTGTATTTCATTTTTTATGTTTATTGTCGCTTATCGCTGGCATTCGCCGCCGCCTGCCCCCGCTGTGTGTCTTCAGCTGCAACAGGGCGGCTGTCATTAGAGTCCTGGCGCCAAGATGAAAAAGAGTAAACACTGCGATGAAAAAACGTTAACAACTCTCTTGGGGCACCTTCTCTCTGTATGTGTGTGTGTGTGTGTGTGCGCGTGTGTGCGACTACGTGTAACTTTATTAGCAGTCTCCCGGCGCTGTGTGTTACCTTGTCAAAGTTATGAAAACGACTGGGGAACGCCTTCTGGCTTGTGCCTCCTGCATGCCAGGCATCTTCCCCCCCGCCTCCTGCTCTGCCATGCCACATGCCACACGCCTCCCCGGCCAGCTCTAGCCGTGTGTGAAATTAGTTTAGGCTACGTGAAGGCAGGTGGCAAGCAGCACAACCCAAGTCAACCCCAGCCCAGCCCCAGCAAACCAAACTATGTGGAATTTAAATCTTTAATCCGAAATGCAAAAAAAAGGTTTAACAAAAAACATGCTGGAAATCAGGGATTATAGCCGACTTTTATATGCATATTGTATGCTATTTAATGCTAGGTCGGAGCTTAAGAATTAACCTATAATAGGTTGAACAAATTTGTTTAAAAAAAGAAGAGGAAGCATTTTTCTGGTTAAGCAGCTTTTAGGTCTATTAAAGTTGATTAATTTTTAATGGGGCATTATGTGGAAATATTGTTAAAATAATATTTAATTGTGAGGCCTGAAACTTAAAGTGTACTTTTAGTATTTTTTTAAATAGTATTTTGATTTGAAGTTTTTAAAGAAATTTTTTCAAATAATATGAACTTTTTTAACTAAAAATTATTTTCGAAAGCTTAGCTTATATTTGAGCTTGACTTTCGCCCCTTTCTCTTGGAAAAATATGATAAATAATTTGTATAAATAAAAAATAAATAGGGATATTAATATAAAAAATTATTTCATTAAAGTTTTATTTAAGAAAAGGTTATAAATAAAAAAAAAATATATTTTTATGCAAGTTTTTTTATTTCAAAAATATATTTATGAAGCAGGATAAGAATTTATTAAGAAAAAATATATATAAAATATAAAAAAATATAGAATATAAATTTTCAAAATAATTTCATTAAATTTGGACTTTTCTTGCAAGTTAATTTTAGTTAATTTAAGTTCTACTTAACTAGTCATCCACTTATTCCATATGCAGCAGCTCGAGCCATTTGCATGCGACAACAGAATGCGCAGGAAGGTAATCAATCAGGAGACCGAAAAATCATCATAGTTGACTGGACCCAAGGCTAAAGGTTGCTCCTTGCCGAGGTTTGCAAAGGAATTTCAATTATCAAAGCGAAAAGCTCATTTCAGGCGCCTGGCACGCACAGAAATGAGCACCTGAGGGAGCACCATAGCAGGCGGGAGGAGGGGCAACGTTTTTCATGCATAATTTTCAGGTGTTCCATCCAGGCTGCCTTGGCTGAGTGAGAAAATTTATTTTTCTACCTTCTTTTGCGCTCCTTAATATTTTTGCAAATGATGCGACAAGGCGTTGCTTCATGGCAAAATCTCAGTGCGGGCTTTCAACTTGCTGGGGTCATTTAAATGCAGATTGCAATGAGCTGTGGAATGTGCTGAGAGCGGAAGGCTGCCCCGCCCCGTCTTCCGTCTTCCGTCTCCCGTCTGCCTTCTGTCGTCCCATTGGTGAGCAGCATTTGCATAATGGCGGCGACACATTGCAGCGGAAACGGAAACCCAAAGCTCACCCGGGGCTCACTTGCAGGTGTCCACGAGTCGTGCTTATGAGTTGCTCGAGCTGCTTGTGCGTCCAGCCGTGGCCACATTGTCAGCACGTCCCGTGTCCCGCGTTCCCTCCCATCCACCCCGTTGTCCTTGTAACTGCAGTTACTCATTGCCATTGGTAAGCGGAAGCTGCTTGCATTGCCGACCATTTGGGTCGTCATGTGGCGCCCCCGTACCGAAATGAACATGAACTGCGCCGCTTGGCCCGACCAGCAGAAGCGTTTTTCATTTTAATTCAAGTGCAATAAATAAGTCGGACTGCTGAGCAAATGCAGCGCCAGGTGATAGCGCTGCATTACAATGTGACCGGCCACTGTGCACCGCCCCGCCCCCCCGGTGTGTCTTTCATCTTGCCTGCAACTCCTGCTGGCTTGACAACAAAAGAAACAACAAAAGGCAGCGCCAACAAAGCCTGAGGCCATGCGGCCAATGTTCAATTTACTCGCAACCTTTGAGCTAAGGCAGCACGCGAAGAGTTACAGGGAGAAGCTTTCGAAATATCTGGGACAATATCTACAGTTAAAGTATGAGGTATGAAGTTCACAAAAATATTTCACACATTTTAGGTGTTTGTTTTAAATATCAAAATAAAGTTAATTTATTTTGATAAGGATTCATAACAGTTAAATATTTTTCGATCAAAGTTGCTTAAAGCTTAACACAAAATGAATGAGGATTTAAGGTAGAAACGGAAAATTATAAAACTTGTAATTTGTTGCTAACTGATTAAATGTGAAACTCTTCAATGCAAAATTGTGACTGTAGCACCTCGAAGCAAATTATCCGAAAGCACATGCAAGCTCGCAGATTTTTATGTAGCTTTAAGAACATTTTAAGTCTCTATTTTAATTTCAGTTTTTATTTTAATTACTTAGGACAAGCTCTACAATTTCTAAAAGCTTTCAACACACTTTAAAGCTGCAAATAATATTTCGTTTTTATTATATTTCCTTAGTGAAACATTTTAAAAAGCACATTAAAGCTCTTAAAAGTGTAAACAGCTTTCAAAACACTTCAAGGCGCTATATAAATTTTTGATTTATTTTACTTACTTGGGCAAAAGTTTTTCAAAAGCACATGAAAGTTTGAAAGCACGTTAAAGCTCTGAAAATATTTTAGTTGCTGTTTTACTTAGAACAGCAATTTTTTAAATCTTCTAAAAGCTCACAAAAGCTTTAAACATCTGCTTTAAAAGCTTTTAGTATTAAAATTCCTAATATACATACCAAACCAAAAGCCTTGAAAGCACATTAAAGCTTTGAGCAACATTTACTGTAAGTTGCCTATGAGCTTTGCATGCGCTGCAAATTGCCCACAGGGCATGTGTGGCAGCCTGTCGCGGCTGGAGGTGGCGACGCTTGTAAGCAGTTCTTGTTACAGTTGTTGTTGTTGTTGCTGTTGTTGTTGCAGTTGTTGGTTTTATGTTTATGTTGCCACATCGTAGCCGGGCACGCATGAAGCCGCGACGTCGGCAGTGACGTCGCCGTCGTCGAGTCTTGGAGTCGCTGCCTCCACTCATATGCGATGCTGCTGGCGGGAAAGATGCAGCAGCTGCGGCTACGGGCGGACGGGCGGGTGGACGGGCGGTGTCAACCATTGTCAGTGTGCCGAGTGCGAATGCGGGTGGAGTAGCAGAAGGAGAAGTAGGAGGGGGGGAAGGAGTTACACCAGTGGCAGTGGCAGCGGCAGCAGCTGCTGTAGCTGTAGCTGTAGTTACTGGTGTGGCATAAATTTCGTTGCGGTTGCACGTGAAAATTGCATTTGGCTAGCGTTTGGTTGCCTGCTCGGTTGAGTGTGTGTGCGGGGGTGTGTGTGTGTGTGTGCAGGATGGGGTGAATGCGGGGATGCATTGTGCCCCCCTTTACGTGCTGTGCAAATTGTGGACTTAAATGTTTATGCGCTGGTTTGGGCCGGCACAGTCACTGCGAATAGTATTTGCCACGCTCATTCCACATTCGCACTCGCACTCGCACTCGCATTCGCATCCGTATCCGCACCCCATTTGGACGTTTGTTTATTAAGCTTTTTGGCCAAAATAGAAAAAGGTGTTGAATGCCACTCGCTGGCTGCTTTTTATTGCTTCAAACACCCGCGCACACCTCGCGGCACACACACACCCACACACTCGTCTCTAAGTGCAGCAGCAGCTGTAAAATAAATATATATTTTTATTCCTTCTCTTTGGCGTTCTTTATTTTGTAGTTGTTGCTGCTGCTGTTGTTGTTGTTGTTGTATTTGCCTGGCTTGCCTGGGCGAGCGTATAAATTAAACGCGTTACAGCTGGCAACCGCAGCGATTTCTTCTCCCCCTCTCTCTCTCTCTCTTCCTTTGGCATTTTTTCGGCTCGCATTAATTCGCGTTTGCACCCGCAAAAGCACTTAATGCAGCCCTGCCGCCAGCTACCCTGCCAGCTTCCCTGCGCTGCCGCTTGAAGCGTATACGAAAATTTAAATAAGAAACAAATCGAAGTAATGGCTGCCTCCCTCCTCCCCCCTCCACCCTCTCCCAACCTCCCTCTTCCTGCCAGCAGATAGCAAATGCCAAATGTTCAATGTAGTAAAAGGCAATCAAAAAGTAGAGAGACAAAATCCAGTGCGCCCGAAAGAGACAGCACCAAAAAGAAGAAGACTATGAGGCTTGTCGAAGTGTAGACGAAGCCATCGGCATAATGAAAAAATAAAAAGTCTAGCTATATCCGCATATCCGAACGTAATGAGATTCATTGAAGCGTTCGACGCACCATATTAAAGGGCATTAATGAAATTATTCCAGTGTTGCCAGCGTGCTGCAGTGTGCGCCCGAAAACGGCCTCAATTTCTTTTAGGGTTCCCATTTAATTTACCAAAAGGAGCATATCTTCACCAGGCAATCGCATAATGAATTCTTTCTCATTAGGTTATGCCAGAAATCATATATGGGAATTTTTTTTAATTTATCAGAATTTGTTTGGTTTATTTCATAGCTTTGTTTATCTTTAAAAAATATGAAGGATAGTTTGTATTTAAAATTTTAAAATATTTTAAAGTATATCTAAAAAAGAAACATATAAAAACACATTTTAAAAAATTTATTTACAATAAATTCCTCAATCTAATATTTAAAATATTATTTTTCATTAAAAATATTATTTTTAATAAATGATTTTAATTTTTCTATTTATTTTTAATTGTTTTTTTTTTAATTTACTGATTTATTTTAACCAATGCCTGATTTAAATAAAATTGTAATTCAATTAAACATTTTAAAATAAATCCAAAAATTACTTAAACTAATTCAATTAAAGAATTTTAAAAATTTAAAAATGTACTTAAAAATTTTTTAAATAAAAGAGTTAAAATATTTAAAATTTTAACTTAAATGTAAATTTTAAAATGTATTTCAAAATTATTTAAATTAATACAAAATATATAAATATTTTGAATTATATCTAAAACTTATTTAAATGGACTAAAATTGAGTTAAAAAGTGAAAAATATTTTAAAATATACCCTTACAATATTTACCTAGTCTTATTTTTTAAACATTTATTTTTTATTATATTTTTTGTTTTATTTTAGGTATTTAAATTTGTCCGCTTGGTTTTTTTTTTACCAAAACCTCGTATAAAAGTTAATTAGTAATTTGAAAACTTGCATAAATCACCGCTTGATCAATGGGAAAACCCATCGCTTATCGGAAAATTGGCATCTTAAGCTAAGCATAAGAGAGAGAGAGAGAGAAACAGACACCGCCATAAGCCACAGCTGTGGTAATGATATGCTCAAGTCTGAAGTATCTCTCGTCCGCACAGCTGGCCGCACCACCCACAGCACCCAGAGGAGCAGCACCCACCTAATGTCGTTCAATGAAGCGTAAGGAGTAACAAAGAGCTTAGGGCCAACACTTAAATAGAACGAAACGCGCTTAATCACACCATAGATACGTAGCGCACAGATACGTAGTAGATATAAAGATGCGCAGATACGGTGTGGATAGATAGCGAGCACGCGTTGAGAGTACTTTAGCCCGAAAAGTGCCAAACCCGGCACCACCCAAACGATTTGAAGTTGCCTTCGACATTTCAGTCAGCTGTCGGCTGTGTGGGTAGACGCCTGCCCCGCCCCCAATTGCCTTGCCCTTTTTGAGTTCTGTGTATAAGCGCTTACAATCTGCAAAATAAAGTGCAGCAAAAAGAGCTTGACGGAGCTGCCGCCGCCGCCGCCGGGCGTAAAAAATAATCAAACAGAGAAGTTGCCAAGCGCTTTGCGGCCTCCTCACCTGCCTCCTTCCGCTCCTCCTCCACCTCCTGCTGATCCTGCACCGTGTCCACGTGGCATGGCATGGCGCTTGGGCTAGTTGCTTCGACTATTCGACGCGCTGGCACTTTACTTCCGTTTTTTGCACTTTGCATACAAAGTACCGTTAACTACTGGCATCAGTTTTGCCTCACACAACAATCGCCGGCCCCGAGTGAAGTGCGGAAGGGGGGCAGAGGGTGAAGGAGAGGAGCAGGGTAGCTCACTGACATTGCGGTTTTTCACAGATTTCTTTTTCGTTCCGCATTTCGGCAGCTCTTAAATGGTTTCCTTATGGAAATTTCATTGAAATGTTACGCCACGCAAAGTAGTGGAATGACTCGAAAGAAAGAGAGAGGGAGAGAGAGAGAGAGGGGCTGAAGACTGGCTATCAGGCACAGATTTGAGCTCAACAGTTTGCTCCATTGGCCTCCAGTCATAACTTTTGGGTGCAGCGCTAATGGCGAGCCAGACTTGAGACCATTATGCGTAAATGGGTTGGTTGGGCTATAAGCAAAAAATTCTTTGCCTCTTTGTCTTGCATGCGTATAAAAGTTTTTATTTTAAATAGTTGACTTGGAATATAAGTATAGTATATGTTAAAATAGAAATCTGGATTGAAATTAAAATTTAATTAATAATCGATAAATTGTTCATTAATTGAATTTTAATCAAAATTTATTGCTCCTTGGCGCTTTTTCTCTTTTTCTCGGCATTTGCGTAATCGCTGCCAGTGTCAGTTGGCAACATGTTGAGAGCCTCTAGAATGATTTGATCCATAACCAGTAAAGTAAAAATTGAAGTCACAAGTGTTGTAACCCTTCCGACATCAACCATTCTGAAATCCGAAACAAATGCGAGAATTTTTTGAGTCAAAACTCCAACATCGAAACTAAAGTTTGAGATATCTTTCAATATGGGAAGGGAGACAAAAAATGATTACCTTTAAAGTACTTTGTTTTGATCATGAATATATATGTATATTTTTACGAAATGAAAGATGTCAACTTGTTGCCAAAACGGGTATAGAGCTTAATATTCTGCCATATTATGTGTGGTTCGTCAACTTTTTTGCTATGTTTACAATGACCAACGTGGTTATAATATAGCACGCAGTTATAGTGAGTATTATAATGTGTTTTTCAAAATTATTCATTCCAGATTTTCGATTCCAGTTGTTAAGATGAGTTTTTCGACTTGAAATTTTAACTGAATTTTTATTTTAAGCTAACTAGATTGGAAATTGTTATCAAGTCGCTTGAGGTGTACTGTAAGTCGGCAATTGGATTTTTTTTTTGAAAGTTTCTCCATTAAAACGGTTTTATAAATTATTGGTTAAATTTAAAAAGAAAACTTTTTATTGTCCATTTATAATAAGAATTTCAACAACTTCTCAAGTAAGTTGAGTGATAAAGAATCGGCTGCCAATAGATTAAGCAAAGATTCTATGCAAATTAAGTAGATACATTTTTCGTCTTTAAGATTCTTTTTTATACCCTTCGACCATTAAAAATTGTAAAAAAAGGTGTACTAACTTTTGTGAAAATGTATGTAACGGGGACGAGACGTGGCAAAGCCAACAAAGTATATATATTTTTGCTTTGGCTGAGTCAGTTAAGTCGTGTCCCTCTGGCTGTCCCTAATTCAGGCTGGCTGTTCATGTTGATCATAAAAGAAACAAGTTAGTTTCAAATTTTGAATGCCACGCCCACCGCCTCCCTAATCGACGGCAGGCGGGTGCCTGCATTAGTACGCAAGAATTTGTTGTTGCAAAGTGCGTGAAGGGTATCTTACTGTCGCACAGTCTCTACTGTGCTTATTCTAATCGGTTAATATTTTTTTTCTTACATTTTTGAATATTTCTTCTTTTCGGCTAAGGCCTGTGGCCGAAGGGGAGAGAGAGAAAGACCGCCCAGAGGTCATAATTTCTTGTTAAGCCCACAACGCAAATGGCACTTTTACCTAAATGGACCATAAGGCGTTAAAATGTTGTTATCGCCCCACTGGAAGCCAACCAAGCCCCGAACCACCCTGACTTACCTCCTGGTAAGACTTACATCGCTCCGCACATACCTTGGCCGCAATAAAATGCCGAAATACATTTCGATTATGGAGGCATGAGTTCTTTTTGCCTTTATTTTTTGGAATGTTTATTTTTTTTTTATTTTTAAATTCCCGTTTCAGCGTTGGCTTTGTGCAGCCCTTAACAACAATTGAATGTGCCTGGTAGCTTAAGTTAATCGAATTTACGAATTTACCGGCGTGGTGTAATAAAAAAATTGCCCAACATTGAGGAGGGAGAGAGAAAGAGAGACACAGAAAATAATACAATAAAATAAAATATAATTTGCCTGAAAGCCAAAATATGCTACTTGGGTATCATTTTGAGAGCTACTGAAGGGAGAAAGAGAGGCAGAAGAATCCGCAATTGTTTTGTGACGGAACGAAGAAAGACATAGAAAGCGTAGACCATTCGTTCTATGCCTTTTAAATCATAGTAGTAGTAATATATCCTTAAAGACTGACAATTCCTATAAATTTTCTATATATACTCTCAAAATTCGGTTGATCTTAATCGAAATGTGTAAGGTTCTAGCTGGTGCCTTATGTTGGTGAGTTGAGAGACTGAGTTTTGGATTGTGCAAATTCTCTATACCGATTATAATCCATTCTGCGTTCCAGCTGCGTTCAAGCGGGTCTGCAATTGCTTTTCATGGTCATCTTCTCGGTAGTGGGTGTATTGCTGGTCTGTGGCCTCATCGTTTACTTTGTATTCTTCTATAAGAAAGGAAGCAGTGACTCTACGGCCACTACATCCACCAAGCAATTGGTTGACATCACAACGAATATGATAAAGACTCGATTCGCAAATAATATCAACAAGCTTTCACCGTTGGGAATTTGGAAATAACTTACACCAAATACGTTATATACGTATAAAGATGTTCTTAATGCTTAATGGAAATGCGCATTAGCTAATCTTACATTAAATGGTAAAAAAAACAAGCGAATTTCCTGCAAAATTGTTGTTTCAAGCCTTTCTACTTGATGCTGTCCCTGAGCCTGTCATCTTGTGTCTGGGATTTAGCTCAGCTGAAGCTACAAAATTTGTGTTTGCACGGCTGTGCTTTATTGTTTATTGCGTTTGTATCTGTGTGTACTTGTGTGTGTGTGTGTATGTTTTTGTTCAGCTCTTCTGTTGTTTTCTGCTGCCGGCAGTCGAGGCGTATACGCAATTTATTTGCATATGATGACCGGCATTGCGTAAAAATTAATGAAAGGCAATTAAAAGCATTCGGAAATGTAATAAAATCCGTAATGTGCACAGAGAGCCCACAGCAGACAGCAGACAGCAGAACAGAAAAGGGGAGGGGAGCGAAGAGAAGAGAAGGCGAACAACAAATGAAATGTTTGCTTAATGCAAATATAATATTATACGCACAAAACTGTCAACTATAAATAAACAATTTCGAATTTGCGGCCACAAAGAAGTACGTACTACACTTTTGCATGCAACGCTTGCCACATGCCACATGCCACTTGCCACATAGACACACATAGAGACACACATGCAACAATAGAGCAAGCGAGACAGACATAACATAACATAACATAACATAAGTACTACGATTCGATGGCGAATGCGAATTGAATGCAATTTGTTTTGCACTCGCAACATGTTTATGCCTATTGCGAAAATTGAATTCAATTGTTCGACTTGTTTCAGTGTTAAAAGCCAAATTGAATTTGTTTTCGGGGTTTTTCGATATTTTCGGCAATCAATTCGGCATGACAATTGCCGCTCGTCGATGTCGCTAGTTGTTCTATATGCAACATGCAGTTTGTGCTACCCTGGAAAGCGAAAGGCGCTAGAAGGAGAAATGCCTGAAATGGACAAGCTAAATTGTTCGCATATATATTTGTATATGGTATACATGTATTTTGAGTAGATTCAAGAATCAATTTTATCACATAAAGAAAAGTCTGGTATATACTGGCATATCTCAAGAGCTAAGTTATCTAGAGCTCTCAAATTTGGTATACCGATGCTTTATTATATTTTGTTTATATGTACTAAAAATTGATAAAATACCCTTACCAGTAAATTAGAAAATTAATTTTTTCCCAGGGTATTATGTAGCCCTGGCTACTGTTCTAGCTTTCGTTTTCGCCTTTTCGTGCTGCCGTTTGTCAAGCGTTTTTCAGTCATGCCACAAATCGGTAACATAAACGCCACAGGCGACTAAAGCACCCAGTCGGACCCCATAGAAGAGACACACACATAGACAGAGGCTGCGAGGCTATGGCAATGGAATCTGGTGCATTATGGCGATTTTACACGCTGCTGCACTCGAAAATGAAACGGACAATAAGCTCCACTTGCACTACAATAAGTTAGTCAGTTTGCAGCGCAGTTTTTTTTTTTTTTTTCGAAAAGGGAGGGTTGGTTGCTTGCTTGGGCAAAGGGGCGTGGCAGCGCCGCATCGTTGTCGTGGCCATCATTGCCACTGTCCGCCGCTAAAAGCTTTTTGATTATGAAAAATGTTCGAAACATATGCTCCAAATGACTGCAGAGCGTGCAAAAAGAGAGAGAGAGAGAGGGAGAGAGCGCAGAAGATGCTGCCTCTCTCTCAGCCGTTACACTGCAGTGTAAAAGTGTGCGTACGTTCTAAGTACTTGGTACATGTGTATGTTGTACACGTTCTCAACATTTCTGTAAGCGAACATTTTTTATTTCTTTCGCTGCATTTCACTTTGCTTTTCACTAGTTTTTCCTTCAGTTGTTGTTGCTGTTGTTGCTGTTGTTGTGGTTGCTGCTTGCCTTGTTTATTGTGGCTCGTCTGAAAATTGTGTGCAAGTATTTGTTCTTGTTGCCGCTGCTGCTGTGGCCAGCAGAAGTTGCTTTCTGCTTTCTGCTGCATTGTTAATGGTTGCGCCATTTTATTTCGAAATTAATAAAGTGGCAAAAAGGGCATAATAAAATGCACTGTGCAAGTGCCTTGCACCACTGTGCACAAAGTCGCTTTCAAAGTTTTCCATATCCCCAGGAAAATATATGTATATATTGTGGCATACATATATATAAATTCTGTTGCGCATAAAGTTGCTCGAAATCTGGTTTTAATGAAGCGCAGCAGTTGCAAAATTTATTAATAATTTGATTTGGCTTTAATGGCCAAATGACACGAGCTGAAAGTGCCAAAGCTTTTTAGGTGCTTCGAAAAGTTGTTTGAGCATGGTTAGGTAAGGTAATTAAAAAGAGCTTAAAAGCTTTGCTGCAAGTTACTAGAAATGTTCTTCTTACTTTTTGATTGTCCAATGACACTGAGCGAATTTTAAGTGTAGAAAGATGGGGGCGCAAAAAATTAAAGAAAGATAAGGAGAGTTTTGAAAGCTTTCAAGTGCTTGGAAATTTAGTTTAAATTTGATAAAAAAGTTAAATAAAAATAAGATTTGTATTGAGATGAATAGTATTTCATTATAAAGATATAGGTTTATTTCTATAATATAAGTATAACTTTTTGATTAATATTATTAAAGAATCAGGAAATAAAAAGAAAAGCAAATAAAGCTTTTATCTGCTTTCAAAATGAAAACAAATGCTTAGAAAGCTTTCATGAACTTAAAGAACTTAAGCAATGCAGATTTGTTCTAAGATAGATTGTAACTAATTATATATATATGTGTTCATGCTTATAGTTTACTTTTCGATCAAACTAGTATCTACTATATCTATATACCTAAGTGTCTAGTATCTATAACTAATCTTTTGGCTGCCTTAAACATTTGCCATATTTGACAATTTTAAGTTTCATCGCCAGCTGACAACTTTGGAACAACTTCGAAATGAGATCAGACGTACTTAAGTTTGGCACACACACACACACACACACATACACAGAGGCGTAGTGCGAGAGGCATACGAAATAACAATTAAACATCAGGCTGACAAACTTTGCGAAGAACAAACAAAGCACATAACAAGTGACAGCCTTAGGCTGGCTGGCTGACAGGAAGCTGGATAGACGGACGGATAGAAGCGTTAGTGGGATAGACGAGATAGATGAGCATGTACATACATATGTATGTGTGTGTGTATATACTGGGGTTATGTATTAAGCCGCAAAAGACGCGATGTTTCTGGCTTGGAAAATGGGGGGGAAAAACTTGTCGCGGCGCTCGCTCTTTTGGCACGGCCAAAGGTTACGGGCTGGAAAAGTTTCTGTCAGCGTGAACGTGACATGAAAATCGCAGCGCTGATGAAAAATGCTAAATCGTGACTGGAATCGTGACGAGCCCTAAAGAAGCGAAGTGAAGGCAAGCTGCGCTGCTGCTGCTGCTGCTGCAAGCTGGCACCAAAAAACTTGCAACTTCAGCTGCGACACACATGGCCCACAAGCCTATGCCTATGGCAATTGAATTTTCAAGCCAGTAGTCCCGTTTGCCCCCTCCCTCTTGGCGGGTTTTCCCTCCGCTCGGTAAAATTATTAAACATAAGTTGGCAAAAATCGAAGGCAAAGTCGAAGCAAGGCGAAGTAAGGCGCGGCTGCATGTAATTCGAGAGCGCCATGTGCTTTTGTCCAAATTTAGTAACTCCATTCGAGAGAGCGAGCGAGCCAGACGGGTCGGCACTATATTTAGGCCAGAACTCTAGCTGTATATGGCCGGGGTCTAATGGCTTCATTTGCTCCCTTCTCTGCTCCCTGCCCCCGGGGCTGGGTTACTTGATGCGCGCTGCAATGTGTGTGCACTTGACTTCGCCTGCTGCGATTTTATCGTTTAAAAATATCATAAAAAGATCTCGACGATCTATGCGCTCTCTCTCTCTCTCTCTCTTTCTTTCTCGCTCTCTCTGTCTGTCTTGCTTCTGCTGTACGCCTGTCTTGCTCGCATCGCGTTGGTTTCTATAAATACTTAGCTGTTTTTTTTATTTGTGCGCTGCATTTTTTCCGGCTTCTTGTTGTTGTTGTATGTTGCAGCTACAGTTACGTGTCGATCGGTAGACTATTCCCTGTCTCCCTCTCTTTCGCTCTCATGCTCTGCTTGCCGTTCAGCCGTAATTAGATGTCGCCTTGTGTTGGTCTTCCGCGCCTGCCTAGACAAAAGGCTATTGCACTCACTGCCTCGCAGTCGGCATTCAATTACCAACGCGTTGACAAATCTTGCTCCCCCCCTTCTTTCCTCCCCCCCCTTATGCCCGTTCCATCATGTGTGTGTTGCGTCTGTTGCCATGCGGAGATTTTCAGAGATTTTTTTTCCAAATTTATTGCCAACGAGTTCAAAGGCCCAGGCAGGCTGCACGTGTTTTGGATCGTTTAATTGCTCAATAAGTGCCAACTGGTGTAGGCCTAATGTGGGCACATCAAGTAGACGTAGTAGCTATAGCTATCTGGCTGCTGGCTGCTGGCTTCTGGCTCCTGGCACTGGCCATGTGGGGGCCATGCTGTCAACGTGGGAGGCGGCGGCGCTGCCGCTGGCCAAACCTTGCGCAACGAATTGCTCCCTTGGAGGCAGTTAGATAAGCTGAATCGATTTCAAATCACAGCCCTAATGGGCCTAACATGTCTTTTTATTAGCTTCGATTTGGGCTAAGGGTTTTTGTTGTTGTTTATTTATTTATAAACATTTTTTTATTAAATAATTTCCCCGCGCGACATGTTTAAGTCTTTCGAAAACATACTGTATCTTCATTTGTCATGAAAATTAAAAGCTTTGTGACTCGATAAATTATCATAAAGTCTTACGTATTATATGACTCAAGAATGAACGCATCTTTTTGAATGGAAAATTTTATTTTTTGTAGAATTTTCAAAGATTTTTTGGTATTATTTTTAAATTATTAGATATTTTTCTAAAAATGTTTGTAAAATTGTTATTTGCTAAATTGAATATGTTCAGTTTCAGCTTTCAGCGCTTGTTGTGGCAACTTTTCAGGCATGTCAAAGCAAATTATGAAAACATAGAAATATTTTTGAATATTTTTGCATAATCCTTAGAAAGAAATTTTCAAATTTGTGCTGTTTTTTTTCGAAATTTTTAAAAGAGTTTTTTCTTTTCCTCTCCAACTCCACCCCATACCCCTTGGAACCTGTACGTACTTATCTCTTGCCCCCCCTGCGGGTAATGTATGAAATAAAAATAAACATTAGTTGCCAACGCAGCTAGTCGACGAGGTGTGTGTGTGTGTGTGCAAGATACATTTGTATCTGTATCTGTGTGCTTGTATCTCTCGCTCTCTTTAGGTGTAGCCGTTGTATCTGCAGCTATCTCTAGCACCGCGTCGGCTGACTGCTGACGCTGACTGTTGCCGTCGAGAGCATTTTATATTTTAATTCCTATTTATGTACGTGTGTGTGTGCGTGTGTGTGCGCGTGTGTGTGCTTGTAAGTGCTTAACTAGCAGAGCAGAACACAGAAGAACCGAATAGAACAGCGCTTTGACCAGAGGCAGCAGCAGCAGCCGTGGCAGCTATAGAGGCTGAGGAGGCCGCGGCAGCGTCACCCACACACACACACACCACACACACACCCACACACACACCCACTCGAAATGTTGCCTGTATCCACTTGCAGGCGATTTCAAAGCGTTATTTATTTGTGGCACAAGCGACCATATTTCAAATGCACACCGCACTCCCCCCTTTCCCCCACACCGCTTTCTGTCTCTCTCTCACTCGCGTTCTCTCCTTCCCTCTCTCTCTCTCTCTGCCCACTTCACTGTCCCGCCCCGTCGACCGCCAACCGCCGTCGCCACCGACGCGTCACAGTCGCGCCCAAGTTGAAAAGTCGACAAAAATACAAGCAGAACGTGTGGTAAGGGGTAGGGGGAAGTAGGAGCGGGTGAGGGGGGAGCGGCAGAATGTACGTAAACTATACTGTATGCGGAAAATTTAGCAAATTTTGGCTCAGGCACATAGGCAACTATTGTATGCTCTAAAAATTGCCCATATATTTTTAATGTAAAAAAACTTGTTTAGGTTGTAGATTGAGAATATAAATTAAAAAAAATTTTAAAAATCTTTCAGCTTTACCTTGTATATAAATGTGCTCATTTCCCTTCAATATAATCTGCCAAAATTAGCCATAACGTATAAGAACCATCGTATTTAGAAAGAACACAGAAAATCGCAAGGAAAAGCTTTTATAAGAAATTTTTAGAAAGATTTAAGAAGATTTTTTTTTTTTTTTTTAAAGAAAACGAGAGATTGCTTTTTTTTTATTTTAAAAGAAAACTAATAAAGTTTAGGATCTACAAGAAGATTTTTAATATGGACTGTTCAAATAACTTTTAGAAAGAGAATATGAAAGGCATTTTAGAAATTATTATGATTTTTTAGACATTTTTTTTTTGTAATTTTCGAAGAGAGATGAGAGCCTTTTTCTTATTTTTCAAAAAAATAGAGACAAATATTTCAAACTTTTTTGAGTAGTTTTTTTTTTTCAAATTTAGAAATTTTAAACATTTTTTTTTTATTTTAATATTATGCCATACCTTTTATCTTTTTTAATTTTTTTTTTAAATAATCAGTTTATAGTTTAGCCTAAGCAAAACTTAGGGCTATAACCATGTCTGCTAAATGCAAGTCTGCCACATGAGAGCACTGCTCCTTGTTGTTGCTATTGTTATTGGTGTTTGTGGTGTGTTGTTGTTGTTGTTATTGTGGTTGTTGTTGCTGTTGCTGTCGCTGTCGAGAACGCTTGCTGCATTTTTCGCGTTACCCCCGAAAACTTTTTCGCACTCGTTGCCTTTTGTTGTTGTTATTGTATTTGTTGCTTTTTTGGGAGACTTACCTTTTTTGTTTTTACAACTTAACGTGTCGCACAAAGGTGCACATGGCGTGCATGTGCGTGTGTGCATGTGTGTGCGTGCATGTGTGTGCATGTGTGCCCTCATATCGGACTCATGCAACGCAGCCGCTTGATATTCGACGCTAACCAGCTCCACAACTATCTAACCGGCTTCCCAGGAGTGTAAACCCCCCCGTCCCTCCTCACCCCCGCTCTGTATTCTTGGGTTCCCACGCGAAAAGCCACGTTTTTTGTACTAAATTTATGCGCTTTCATTTTATGAAAAACTTTTGCAATAATTTCTCAAAACGTTTTTGCGGTGAATTGAAATGCGAGAAAAACATTTTGCGGATGGCGACTAAAAACTTGAGAAAAACCTTAGTGCGCACACACACCATTGCACACACGCACACATGCTTACAACACACTCACGCACACACACACACATGCATCGAGAAAAAACAAATACTTAAGCAAGGCAGCAAAGGTTTTTTCTTGCTTTTTTTTTTTTTTTTTGGTTTTTTTTTTGGTATTTTTGTTTCGTTGCTGCACTTGGGCCACGCCCACAAATGACGTTTGGCACAGCGGCAAAGTTTCTCCGCGCTTTTGGCCGCTGTTGCCGCTGTTGCCGCTGTCCTGCCTCTTGGCCAAACTTTAATGAAAAGTTTTGTTAAGAACTTTTGCGCTGGAAATTTCAACGCTTCAATGAAGAAGGCGCCGCTAGCGGCAAAGTTGCCGGCGCAGGGACGGCACAGCCGGAAGGGGTAGGCAGCGAGCGAGGGGGGGGGGAGGGGGCTGTGGATTCTGGCGTGGCATCGTGCCTGACATTAGATTGTTTTTGCAGGCGCGTTTGCCAAAAGTCAGCGAGACTTACTAACCTGGCCATAAACAAGAACTAAAAACAAGTGAGATGGCGCTAGTTGCACGGCCAACCGGATACCCTGTAAGTGTGGGCAATATTGCCATGCTTGTTGGGTTGTTTTAAGCTGTTGCTCTGCTTGTTACAAATACAATCGGTAGTTGGGCATATCCTCTCTCTCACAGTACAGGGTATGCCGAGCACCATTCACTGGTAAATGGTATCAATTTTGTTATTGCAGTTGCCGACGTTTTTCAACTTGCACTTTGAAATTATTTACCTGAATAAACATTTGGTATTTTAATTACGCAGCTGTCTGTGCGTGTGTGTGTGTGAGTGTCAGTGTGTGTGTGTAGGGGGGAAACTGCAGTGGGTAGGCGATAACTTGGGCATAATTGAATTAACACACAATTTACGGTACATTGCGTAAACTTTTTGCTGTGCGCCATGTTAGAATGGTTGAAATGATAGCAAGGCGGGAGAGATTGGAGAGGAGAGAGGAGAGAGGGGGCGCACTATAATAGCTTAGGGTGCACACTTAGTGGGCGTGGCAAGCATAGAGCTTGTGTGCTTGGCGCACTGCCTGCATTTTTGGGGAATTCTCTCTATAACTTTCTCTCTCTCTTTCTCTACTTCTCTTTGGGGCGTAAATTTTCGCAAAAATACGGCACAAAAGTTTTGCAGAACTCAAAAATCTGGCACAAAATATCGACAAAGTTTTTGGTTTTTTTTTATTTTTTAATATCCTTAATATATATAAATTTTGTTGTTGTTGTTGCGCAGAATGATGATTCGCATTGCTTTTGCTGTCTGTCTTAACTTGTAGTTTAACTTTTAGAAAGTTGAAGTGACAGAGCAATTTGATTTTACTATTTTGTCTTGTTGCATAAGCATAGCTGAAATATGGAAAATATATATGTTATCTAGATTGATAAATATTTAATATTATTTGGCAGTTATCTGCATTTTTTTACGCCTTATTATCTTAGTTGTATGCAATAGATTTAAATTATACCTTTTTTAATTTTAATTGCTTTTTTTCAGCTGAAATAAAGTAATCAACAATTTATTAGAGCCAGCTTGTAATATAATAGAAGTTTGTGTATAAGCAATATGCAGATATTTAGCCCAGTTTGTGTGTTCATACATACACACTCAGGTATATACACACCTATATATATATCGTAAATCTTATTGAACAAGTGCAATATTAATTTGCAAATAATGCAAATAAATGTGCTTAGTATAGGAATCCTCCTTCTGTGAAATTAATTTGAAGATATATGATGAAGCGTTAAGTAAACTATCTCATAACTGCATTTGCTGCACTAATTAGTATCGTATTTCAGTTGCAAAACCGGAAGGCAAGGTTTTTGGTTTTACTTTGTCTTTGCCTTGAAAATTTCCTTTTTTTTTTTTTTTTTTTTTTTTTAACGAAATTGCTCGTAAACACATTGAAAACGCCGCCACTTGAGTTCATTCATTCACGCAGCAAGCCATATGCAATAATACAAATTCAAGTACGAATGTGAGTAAGTGCGCGGGTGTGTGTGTGTGCGGTGAGTGTAGGCATGTGGCATGTTCTACATGTGTCCGCTTGCCGGGCTTGACTTCCACGTAATTACGAAACAAGCAGAGACAGTCAGGCCAGCCAGAACGTTGCAAGGGGCCAAGGAAGGCAGTGACTGTGCCGGCACACATGTGGCTCGGGATGTGATGCAGCTACAGCTACAGCTACAGAGCAGTAGGTAGTGTGCAATAAGGGTTCTACGGTCATGCACACACACACACGCACACACAGATGGGCGATGAGTGTGTTACACATGTAAGCTGTTACAGACAATGCCCAGATTAAATGGGCGTGGCAAGCAATGCAATTAAGAAATTTTTTAACTTGAAAGAAATTTTGTTAACCTTTTGTGTAGAGTTGAAAAAAATTGAAATAATTAGGGGAAAGCAAAATTTTAGAGGATTATATGAACGGAATATTACATAGTATTATATAATATATTTACGAACCTCACCTGAAACATTCTTAATGAATTTATTATATAATTGCTGTTGGAAACTTTCAGTTTTCATATTTCTCGCCATCTAAATGGGCGTGGCTAAAAAAAATATTAGAAATTTTTAACTTAAAAAAAAAATGTTTCTAAAATCAAAAAGGAAGCAAAAGATAATCACAGAAGTTATATTATATATAAAACATAATAATTGATATATAATATATAAAAAAGTAACAATAAATAACAGAGTAGTTCAAATATAACAACGTAAGCTAAACATTTTCGCTGCCCGCCCTAAATGACCTATTATATCATTTCTTTATGTTGCTGCTAGCATCTTTAAAGTTTCCACTTAAAGTTTTCATATTTATGCGCCGTCAAGAGGCATTAAATCTAAAATCGTTTGTCACGTTTTGCACATAAAAGGATTTTCAATTTTCCAATGTGACAAGCGTGCAACGCCGCCCATTTGCATACTGAAGCTGAAGCCGAAGTCGCTGCGCGGGGAAGGGGGCGTTAGGGGGCATGGAAATGGGAGGAACGCGAAGAAAATAAAATCAGATTTTATATACATACGTATGCATGTTTGTTTGTCTGTCTATGTGTGTGTGTGTGCTGCTCGCGCGGGTGACAACGTTGGAATTGGCGAGGCGGCATTTTGAGTTTTTGGCTTTTTATTATCAATAAAATAAATTAAATCAAATTCTGCAATTTAATTGCCATCGTAAAAACAAAAGACAAAAACCGGGAGAAAGCAAGAAGTGTGTGTCGAATTTTTAATACCCTTGTATAGCAACTCAAGCGTGCTGTACATAAGAAAACTTTGGTGTTACCAAACTTTTTAGCTAGGCTATAGGCCGCACTTGCGAGAGAGTGCACTGGAAAAAATGCTGAATATTTGTTTCTTTGCTGTCCTGCGGCTTTGTGACGCATTATGAGCAAGTGCCACAGAATGTGGCATGTCATAAAAATTCGTGCGACGCACAGATCGAGAACGTGTCGAGATTTGATTTGGTTGCCAATGCAGCATCGAGTTACCTACTCGACTCTTAATTTGTTGTTGCTCCTCGCTCTCGCTCTCGCTCTCGCTCTCTCCCCCTCTCTCTCTCTCTCTATCTATCTTATTTCGATTTCCATTTTATTCTAGCGAGGAAAATGTTGACTATGCAAGGCATTTTATTTTATCCAAGCCAAAAAAATTAGCTTGCTTCAAGAACTTAGGTTAGGTTGAAACAACTTAGGTTATGTTGAAGAACTTAGGTGAATTTCTGATTTCAGCTCTTTTTTTACAGGGTATACAAGTTACGCAGCATTCTTTCGTTTAGAACACGCGTTTTTATAGTCATCTTTGCCACACTTCTGTGGGGTATTTGTATCTGTATCTGTATCTGATATCTGCATAAGTGGCATAACGCGTATATAGGATTCCTGTCCCCCCCCTGCTTAACGAGATTTATTTGTAGACAACAGTTGGTGGCCATGTTTTTATGGCAGAGAGCGAGAAAGAGAGAGAGAGAGAGAGAGAGTGAGATTCATCAAGCTAAACGACAAGGACGAGCCTCAGCTCTGGGGAGCTATTATTGCCACCCAAAAATACATTTCAAGCAGGCCAAAGATGAGCAAAAGAAAAGAACCGAAAAAAAACTAGAAAATAGAGAAGAAATACAGAAAAAAAAGAACATTGAGGAAAAAAATTAAATTGCATTTGTGTGTTTCTCTCGCATGTAAGCAGCAGCGCCATCTACTTTCCTTCTTCCCCTCCTCCCACTGCTGCTGCTGCTGCTGCTGGCTGTATCTATTGGATGCATCCATTATGTGTGTGCATCTGCAAGTTTGTGCATGTATGGCTGTATGGGTGTATGGGTGTATGGGTGTGTGCATTAGTTAAGCTTTACATTTGCACATTAAAAGGCGAATTGTGTTCGAGAGCGTTTTGTGCGTTTCTCGCAGCGTCAAACTGAAAATGTTGTTAAGCCCTTAAAAGGACCCAAGTCGGCATGCCGCATGCTGCCTTGCTGCATGCAGCTTGCCTCAGCTTGCCGCATTTATATTCAAGAATTTCAATGTGCCTCGAGTCTGTTTAAAAGAACTACAAAAATATTTGCAATGAGCAAGGGAATTCTACAGAGCATTTGGTTAATAAGATGCGGCAGTGAAGATAAAGAAAATTCGAGTTCTTTTTTGCAAATTCAATTGAGATAACATTGTCGCATCGATTTGTATAAATATCTCTACTTTTTAGTGAATTAAAAATAATCATTTAAATTTTTAAAATATTTGAAATTTTATATATTTTTCTAGACTTTCTTTTACCCCAGAATAATCTTGTTTCAAATTTAGAGAGTTTTATAAATGGAACTATTGAAAAACTTTTTACTGTAGGGTATTTAACGATCGAGTGCGCAAGTGTCGCTATGTAATATTATTATAGTGCATACTTGGGCGATTACTCATCTAGTTTTATCTGTAGTCGATAAGATTGATTAGCTAAAAATAGTAAATGTGTGAGCGCAAAACAAAAAAATGCGGACAGCAACCCACGCAAATGTTGTGAACAGCATGATGTGTGCGTGTATGTATATGTGAACATATGTATATAGTATATGCTGCTATATGATCAACACTACTAACGGAACAAATTGATCGTTACATGCTGAAATAGATCTTTGATATTTGCCCAACAAATTCTTTGGCTTCTTTCTAGCCAACAACAACAACAGCAGTGGCAGCGATGGTGATAATTGTTTGCCAAAGAAAGCAGAAAGCGGGATAAACCGATCGCTAACCGATTGGAAACGGGCCAAACGAATGTGTGTGTGTGTGTGTGTGTGCACATAAAAAGTAATTAAGCAATTCGAACGGATTTTGACATTTCCAAAAATATGTCAACCCAAAATGTGAGAGTGCGAAAAAAAGAAGAAGGAAAACCCAAGGGGGGAATAACTTGGGAAAATACGAACAAGAAATGGCAAACTGATGCCTGGCCGATCGTCGCGATCGTCGCGATCGTCGATGCTATTGCCAGAAAGCCGAAGGAGATCGTAATGTTAGATCGTACTCGTCGATTTTTCTTGGTTTTCGAATGTTATTTTTATAGCACGATGTTTGCCGAATCGACGATATTACGATCTGATCTTTTGTATATACCAAAGCGGCTAAGTATAGACGCTGCTGTATATGTCTGTGTGTGTGGCTGTATATAAATGCTTGTGTGTGTGTGTGATACGCGCCTGCGTAAGAGGATCATTGGCGTATATCATTTGAGGCGAAATGTGGAAGCAAAAGCACAAGAACAACGCAAACGAAGTGTATTTTGGGCAGCCGATCTTGGCTATATAACAAACCATATAGCCGTCATTATATACAAATACACGCGCGCACACACACACACACACACACAAACTTGAGACTGTCTGTATATGAGCAGCAAGACAAGAAGACAAGCCAAAGCTATAAATATGTACGAAATAAATATATAAGCGAAATGAAAGTTCTCATCATCCACGCCAGCGGCAGAAGGAGCACCAGGTCGGTTGGAGAGGGGTGAAAGCTGAAGGGGAGTGAAACGTAAGGGGGCGTACTCGATCTTTGGGGTAGCGTTCGTATATTTGCTGGCTCGTTCGTTCATTCGGTCGGTCGATCCGTCAGTCGGCCAGACGGTACAGTTATAGCCGGGCAGCGCGTTGGGGGCCGCAGCCCAGCGCCAAGAATTAATTTGAGAATATTTTTTGCATCCTTTAGTGCATTACCGATTCTGTTCTCGAGCTGTGCAGATCGCTCGATTTCGGCCTGGTCTCGCCGCATTGTTTATAATATAATTAAAAAAAAGATTAAAAGAAAAACTAAAGAAAATCTCTGACCAATCGGAGTGGTTAAAAAACTTTTCAAACATTTTTTTTATATTCTCGTAAGAAATTGTTAAAAACCTCTAAAGAAAACTAAGTTGTCGAAACGCGAAAGTGTTCGGTTTTTTAATGTGAAACGAAATCTGGATAAAAGCTAGAAAAAAAAGGCTAAATCGAATACGAAGCTGTCTCGTTGTCTATTTATGGAGAATGCCGCCAAGCGCTATAAATACGAAATAAGGGGGAAGAAATCGCCAGAGATTTGCTTACGTGTATGTCTGTGTAAGAGGGAAAGAGAAAGAGAGAGAGAGAGGGAGGGGAAAGAGAGAGGGAGAGCAGAGAACGAGAGTACTTGGTATGTGAATGGTGAATAATACGAGTCACTTGCTCATCGCTATTTTCGTGCTGTGCGGAAATACACACACATAGAGAAGAACCTATACACAAATACATATATTGTATGATATATACCTTATGGTATATACTGTATATGCAGCTGCTGTCAAGTGAAAGTTTTTTGCTATAATTATATAAAATCCTAAGCCATTATATTTCCTACTCTCTGCCGCCTGCCAGAGAAACCGAAATTCGTTTTTCTCCCTTTCTGTTGCATAACCAGCTCAGTTGCCAGCTCGTACAGTTGCTACTGCAAGTTTATGTTCACTTTCATTTTCAATATACAAGTATTTTACCCCGTAATCTGCCAATGTTATTACCAATTCAACTTTAACCTTAAGCCACTTAGAGCGTTGTCAACATATTAACATTAACCGTTTTGCGAACAGCTCGTTAATTAATTTCAATTAAAATATGCACACATTAATGGCTATAATAGCATTTAAATAATTAGTTACACCAACCGAAAACGCGATGGCTATTGTAATTCAATGCTTTTATTATGTTTGTTGGCAAACGTTACCCCTCCCTCTCCCTCTCCCGCACACTCTTTCCAACCCATATGCGATGTGATTAAAGAGAAAATTATTTTTTTTATGAAAGTGCATAAAACTTGCGCGCAGTGCATTAAAAAAACACATTAAAATAAGTGCCTAGAGCGGAGAGGATACCCTACCAGTTGGTGCAATAAGGTCCTCCGCTAGCTCTACTTGCGTATAGTATTTAAGTTTTTTTTTTTTAAGTGCTAAAGATCCTGTGACTACTTTTTACAGCGTCAAATCGATTTCAAAACATTTGAAAAACATAATTTGAATTTTTATAAATATATTTAAAACATTTCCCGTGATTTATACAGCTTCAATCCTAATACACATGAAATTCCCATAGGTTACCCCAAAAAAAAAAAAAACTTATAGATTTTATGGTCAGTTTACGAAGTTATGTGCTTCTATGCGGCTAATACCTTCCTCAAGCGAATTGTTTAGCATGTGTAGGGTATAAATAGAGTATTTCTGCAGCCCACACGACAAATTGCTAATTAAAATGCGCGATTGTGTTGCGTTTTTCTGTTTTCCGCACTCTCTTCTCTTTGGAATTCGCCCGCTTCGTTGACACGTTGACAATTTTCATTACAATTCGATTAAGTTTCATTGCGTGGAGGGACGGAAAATGTTAATTGTGGCAATATATTTCAGTGAAACGTTCATTTTAATTAGGCCACTATCTAGTTGTGAAAGAGTTAAGGTGGAATCCCATTTCTCTATGGGGAAATCCACTTCAATTCTTTACACTATCAAGAAGTTGCGAAGTTTATACCTGACATGATCTCATGTGAATACTTTCTTCATTGTAGTAGCATTTTTCTTGGGCTTATGCCTATTTGTTTGTTGAGTTAAAGATGGGCTACAGTTGCGTCGGGTCGCTCGGCAGCTGGAGGACCTAGACGTAGGCTCCACATGAGTGTGAGTTGCCTCCACATGTGTTGGCACAACCCTTGGCATATATTTTGTATTAGCAAAGGATCTTTTGCTCTTTTGTACGAAACCCCTTCCAGACTGGGCCTCAGATATGGTTCGCGCGATGGATAGCCTAGGATTCCGTTCGGTTGAAGAAGAAGCTTTTGATTCTACTTCAGCTGCTGTTGCCTCTTGCATAGCCTTGGCTGCTGTCACTGCAGAGTCTTGGCTAATCTTTGCTGTCGCAGACTCTTGGCTAATCTTTGCTGTCGCAGACTCTAGGCTAATCTTTGCTGTCGCAGACACGTGGCTTTCTTTTTTAGCTGCCTCAAGTTCTTGATTGGGTTTTTCAGCTGCTGGAAACTCATGACTGGGTTTGGCTGATGCTGTAGATTCTTGGTTGGTTTTTGTTGACGATGCCTTAGCGTCGGGGCTAGCCACGGGGCCAGCCTCTGGCACAGCCTCTGGCACAGCCTTTTGGCCAGACTCTTCAATATCAACTACACTCATTTTTGGTTGCAGGGGGCCTGCTATGGAAACGCGGGATTGTGGCTTAAGACTTTCTCTTAGCTCGAGTATAGCCGCTCCTAACGAGATGTGCTTAGCATCCTGTACTCCTGTTCTAGATGCTACTCTATTTGCAGTCACCTTAGTTTCAGATGCCCTGGTTCCCGTCTTCAGTGGTCGGGCACCTTCCGGGTTGGGATCTTCGTCGGGTACCAAATGGAAAACGGGCTTTTTAAGACATAGATCCATTTGCGCCAGATCAGGGCCTGGAAAACTGGGCTGTGTACCACGTTGACCCACCGAGTAGGCGGCACAGATGTTCGCCGCATAGATATGAAATTCGCGTTCCAAATTCGGATATCGAGCGATATGATAGGCTAGACTGCCCAGAAAGGCATCACCGGCTCCAGATGTATCGGCTAGATATCTCACCGGTGCAGCCGGACAGTGTACGCAACGATCTTGTGACTTCTTGGACATGTGAATGGCGCCCTGTTCGCCCAAGGTGATTATAACACTTTTCGCTCCCCTCGCAAGCAGATCGTTGGCTGCCGCCTTGGCCTGGTAGATTGTTTTCACCTCCTCGCGATCGGTCAGCTGTGCCGCCTCAATCTCATTGACACAAAGAATACTCGGCGCCGAGATCAGTTCTTCGGGCATCGGTTTCTTGGGAATGGGGGAGGCATTTAGCACAGAGACACCCTTGAACTGCTTAAGGGCAACCAGCACAGCCTTTGGATCGCACTCAAGCTGGCAGAGCAGTACTTTGGCTTGCTTAAACACCTTCCTGCAGCTTTTGACATCCTTGTGGGTTAGCTTACAGTTGGCGCCATAGAGTACTACGATGGTATTCTCTGCATTTTCGTCAACATTGATTTGGGCCAAACCCGTTGTTTCATTTTTCAAAAGTTGCAAATGCTGAAGGTTGATGTTTAGAGCTTTCAAATAGTTGAAGTACTCCTTGCCCAGATCATCGTCACCCATTTTGGCAATCAGTGCACACTCGGCGCCCAGTTTCTTGGCGGCCACACACTGATTAGCCCCCTTGCCGCCGTAGCATTTCTCCCGAAACATTCCGTGCGATGTCTCGCCCGGTTTGGGTAACTCATTGACATATCTGCAGAGGGAAGAGAAGAAGAAAGTTAAGCACATACTGCCCGTAAGACTTCGAATCTTAACTTACGTGATATAGTCAACATTCACCGATCCAAAAACCAGAACCTCCGTTGGGCCCGGCGATTTAGCCTTTGGTGGCTCGTCGTTATCCCTTGTGGCTTCACCGGCATCGCATGGATTGCATGCCTTGTTTCGTGTAACTATTCGTGTATTGAATTCATCTTTTAGCTTCTTGAGGGCTGATGTTACTACCGCATACGCTGCTCTTAGGGAATTCATGGTAACTTTCATACTACAATTTAACCTTCAAATTGAAACAAAACATGTTTTTGATGACAAAATGTAATGTGATGTGCCTGAATGTTTAGAATGTCTAGACAATATTTTTAGAAAGTGACAGAAAATGATATGTAAACACTTTAAGCAACTTCAAATAGAATTGCAATTTAGAGATTTGCCTTGCCTTGATCAATGGGATGTTGCGTTAAAATGACTAACTAATTGACTATACCAGGCAAATATGTGGCGGATTTCTTGCAGACTTTAGTCTGCAACAGATGATTAACATTTGACATTCCTGCTGTTTGTTTGTTGTAAAAGTGCACACCACATGGTCTGTGTGCTGCGCTCTCTCTCTCGATACACTTAAGGCGGTCCCTGGGAAACGCCTGCAGTGCATCATCCACTGCAGATTGCATCCATGTGCCACAGCCCATGTCGAAGAAGTCGGCGACGACGCCGCGTGGGTATTGCCGCTTCAAGTAGGTAAAAACTATAACGGGACACATGTGTCGTCGGCTTGGACTTGACCTGCGACCGGGCTCTCGACTGTGACTACGGCTCTGGGTCGGCAGCGACGCTTCATGTGGGTCTCGGTCTCCGTCTCCGTCTCCGTCGCCGTCGCCGTCGCCGTCTCCGTTTTGGGTTTGGGTTTTAATTTTAGGCACCTATATAAACGTCTGTTTACAATGCGCTTAGAGAACAGTCGCGTTTGTCAGCGCACGCCGTGCACTTCCCATCCCGATCGGGATGATGAGAGATGCCTCAGCAGTTCTTGCAGTATTAGATTCAGTTTCAGTTCGAGTTCGACTTTGAGCAGTGTTTCCTAAATCGGAATTGCACACTCTCTGTGTGTGTGTGTGTTTTTTTTTTTTTTTTTTTATTTTTTTTTGTGTGCTCTGTGGCATATTTCGTGTGCGGAATGTGACCAAAAAACGCCAAGAGGAGAAACGGAAAAAAAAACCAAATCGTTTAAGCGCAAAGCCAAAGGGGTTGGGGGTGGTGCTGTTGCTGGTGCTGGGGCAGCGGCCATGTGGCGCAAAATATGCGCATAAAAAACACAAAGTCGAAAAATATAAAAAGCAACAAAAAGAAAAAGAGCAAGGGCGCAATTTTATTGCGGGCGCCGCGACGCGCCGCCACACACAACAAATCAACAACAACAACAACAGCAACAACAGCAACAGTAACTGCAAAAAAAAGTTTATGAATTTTTTGTGCAGGCGCGTGAAAGATGCAAAAAATATTGTACAACAAAAAAACAAAGCGAAAACGAAGCAGCGAACAAAAGCAGATACTACGAAGGGCCCCCATTTTTTGCCTGCCTGCCTGCCTGGCTGCCTGGACCACGCCCAGTCACATATAAACACACTTCAGTGCGCTTAAAAATTGCTTTATTGCAGTTGGACTATAAAAACGCACGGCAGAAGTATTAAACCTGCACCGCATACCCTACCTACCCTACCCTCAATCCCATCTCCGAAAAAAAGTAAACTCGCCTTTTCCAGTAAATCCCACGAAAAACAGGAAAATTTGCAAGCCACAGCCGGTCGTGCAAGAAGCATAAGGATCCCAAGGATTTAGTTCTAAAACAAAAACCAAAAAGAGCGAAGGAAGGAATGGGAAGGGAAGGGAAGGTGGTAAGCCATAAATGGAATAGTTGGATAAGAATTGCCCCCGAAATGCAGCCGAGAAGTAGAAGAGAATTGTGCAAAATGTTTTGCAACTATTGTTGCAATTACGTTCGCCATTGTCATTATTTTTCAGTGAGAATCAGCAGCAAAAAGGATGGCGAAAGAGACGCAAAATGCAAACGCAACAACGTAAGTAAGACATAAAAGTTAACTGTGTGTCTGTGTGTGTGTGTGTGATTTGTGTGTATTGTAATGGTTTTTAAATTGCTTAGTTGGCCTTTGAGAGTTCCATGCTTCCTTGCATTCAATAGTATATAAATAAGCATATGGAATGTAAAGAAGTATGGAGCGAAATCTGGCAAGACATCGTAAAAGAGAAGAACAAGAAAAAGTGTGCAAAGTTTAGACTAAACTTGAAATACTCTAACTAAGAAATGTGTTAAGCTGAGAAAATAAAAGAAAAATAAAAGAAAATATAATTTTAAATTTGAATATATATATTAAACTTAGTTTAAAATATTTAATATTATTTCATAATTATTATTATTTAAATACTCAATATATATTATATTTATAATATATACAAAAATATAATATATATATATTATGTATATATATTTTAAGTAACTTATATGATTCATACAAAAAAAGAAAAAAGTCTTCAAAAAAATTAACAATAAAACTTAAAACTATTAAATACTTTAAGACTTTTTATACCGCAGGTAAACCTGATGATTCAACTTAAAAAAAAATCTAGAAAAATTTGAATATAAATTTTGTAATATTCAAGCATCTTAAATCCTAATACAACTTTCCGGACATAAAATTATAAAATTTGAAAATCTTTTAGAAATATCTAGAGCGACAGATCATATTTCCTATTATAAAATTTTGCCTTAAATTTGTACATAGAATATAAGTAGACAATACTAAAATTTTATACAAATTCTCTACTCACATGTTTTGCTTATAAAAAATACTTAAAATACCAAATGTTGTAGATGTGTATTTTGAACTAAGTGACTCACGTTAAAAATAGCCAACGCAACGGGCAAACATTTTGAAATATCCGAAAATATTTGCACACACACAAAAAAAATATATATATACATATGTTTTTTGTATACACACATATGTACGCAAATATTTGCGTATTTGCGTATTTGTATATGTAGCTTTATCTGAAGCTGTTTAGCATGCGGCGCGTATCGGATTTCATTGTAGTATCTATGGAAATGCTGTTATAAATAAATTTCAAGTGGGCGAACCAAATGGGCATCAAATGGTATTTAGTTGAGCACTCGTGTGTGCGCCCGTTTATGTATGTGTGTGTGTGTAGGTGTGTGTGTGTGCAGGTTTTATCCCAAGGATTTCTGGATTGTGGACGAGCCAGTTCGAATGAGAAGCCACACAGGGCAACTAAGCCTCAAACATGTGCAGCAAAGTGGATTTGCCAAGCTGAAATTATCACTGGAGTTGCAAGCCGGAGGGCCATGTGGCACATGTGGCGCCATCCAGCGGCGGCGGCAACGGCGGCAACGGCGGCGGTTGGCGTCGGTGGCTATAACTTAATGCAATTAATATGCAAAATCGTGACACACAAATAAGCACACACAAAGAGGGGGAGAGGAGGGCAAGAAAGAGAGGGAGAGGGAGCGAGATGGACGTGCACAGCATGTACGGAACGATGCAGTCGCTCGACAGGGCAGGTTCAGGTTCAGGATCGTGTGCAGCAACAGTAACGAATCCAGCGTGAATGGAGCGTAGCAGCGTTGGAGTCATCATCATAGTCAACGCCCCCCACCTAACTTCTCCTCCCACACACCAGTCTCAGTCTTGCTCTCCCTCTCCCTCTCGCACTTGCTCACTTGCCTCGCTGGCGGAGCGCATTAAAAACACAACGACGAAGGCAAAGTGCGCCAAATTGATGAGCGTCACGTGCGTTTTGCTCACTTTGTGCCACGCCTCCCGTGCCAGCTGGTGGTGTCATTCGCCATAGTGGCTTGTGCGTGTGCGTGTGTGTGTGTGTGTGTGTGACAGTGCTGGTTATTTTGCTGTGAGCTGATCTAGCCGTTTTTGTTGGTACTTTCTCTCTGTGATAAGTTTTAGCTAAGGTTTTTGGTGTTTGAGTGAAACTTGGTAGGGATCATATAAACAATTTATTTATTTAATTATTTATTAATTAGTTTAATAATTAATTTATTATATTTTTTATATTTATTATGATTTTTAAATGTATTATTATTTTTTTTATTATTTTTATTTATTATATTTATTGATTGTTTATTTATTTTTTATTATGAGCCTAAGAACTCAAAAAAGGCTTAGAAAATTCTTGTTAAAATCTCTTTTGTTCTCTGAGTTATTCGAGTTAAAGTCCACATTTTTTAAGATATATATAATCTCAATACAATTACTAAATTTTAGGGAATTTTTTTAGGAGGCTGTGGAAATTTTTCATAAAATGTGAGCAGATAAAATGATGATCTGCAATAAATTATAGTGAGCTCAGCTATGTTTATATCTATCAGCATATAAAGTTGCTCAGATTTCGATTAAGGCATCTATAAAATTCTTAGCCTTTTTCCCGTCAGATTTTAGCCGCAGCTGCGTCAGCTCCACTAGTCGCTTTTTAGTTGCCGCTGCCGTCGCGTCGTTGCAGGGCAAGTCGTAAAAGTAAACAGAGCATGTGCTGTATGCGCAGTTGCCGCTGCACGAGTTGCATGCCATAAAGCGCTTAATTTTTTTTTTCCTTCCTTTCTACAAGGTGAGAAATATGGCAAGCTATACAAGCAAGCAAAGAGGCGGGGGGAGTGGCAGAAGAACTTCAGTTTAATTTTGTTTGGCATAGCTGCTGTGGCTGTGGCTGTGGATGTTGCTGTTGTTGTCTGTTGTGTGTTTGCCAAGCCATATGAGGCATACATCGCCAGCCAATAAGCTCAGCCAGTCACATGCTGCTACACCACAGCTTAAAGTCGTTCCACAAATAGCTGGCAAAGTGACCCACATTCTGCCACAAGGCTGACCAGGCACAGTGCACACTCGCCCAATGGCATTAAATATTTTGATGGCGCCCACAAAATGGCAAATTAGTTTCAATTAAATAATGTTGTCGCAATTTAGACGCAGCAGCCGCCGCACAGTGGGTGGGAGCAGCCCAATCTCCCTCAGAGAGAGGAAGAGAGAGAGAGAGAGGGGGAGAGAGAGAGCATGCTCAGTTCATGCATAACGCAAATGTTGGAGAATGTTAAGCGCCGCAAGCAGCAGCCAAGCATCCTTGCCCATTGTCGTCCTCATCCGCGCCGCATCGTCAACAACGTCCACGTCCACGTCCACGTCTACGTCCACGTCCCAGCATGTCCATGCTATAACGATTGTGGATTCAACATAATGCCCTCATAATTACTGCACACACACGCCTCAGAAATTGAGGCAGCAGCAGCGGCGGCGGCGGCGACGGCGACGGCAACAGCGACTGGCCAATGAGTTGACAGCACGCCCTGCCGGACCCTTCCTCCCCTCTCTGGCCCGCAACCCGCAGTGCCAGCCACAATGGCAGCTCCAGCTCCAGCTTCAGTCTCGGGGCTGCAATTTGCATTAAATGTGCGCTTTGTGTTATTAATTTCGAGTGTTCTCAGTTCTCATTAAGAGACACGCAACATTTATGAAATTAATATTTACCCTGTCGAATGGCAAAGCTGCAGGGTATGTGGTGGCTGGCAGAGGAAGGCGGGGCAAATTACGAAAGTTACTTTTAACAAAATGAAAAATGAGCAATACATTAATTATTTTCGTTTTTTTTGGGAAGCGTGAGCGAATTTTTAAGTGAGATTTGTGGAAGAAAGAGAAAATGTTATGAAAAGCAGAACCACCACTTGTTGAGCTTCATTTTGAGGCGAGTGGAGGGGGCAGAGGGGAGCAGAACAGATGGTCGGAGTATTAAGTTAAAAAGAAGTTCGCCTGAAGAGAGAGAGAGGGAAAAAGAAAGAGAGGAAGAAATAGGTGGGACAGCTTTAAATTTGCTTTGAGTTTTAATTGAACACGATGAAAACAAGTTTTATCTAAAGCAGCTTTTAGAGCTTAGTAGAGCTTTCATATTAACCCCTTATCTTAACCCCTTGATCTCATTTATTACGTCATATAAACCTAATGTTCAACATAATAAAAAAGAAAAAAGAGAAAGACAGAAAAGGAAAGAGAAAGGGGAGAAGGGAAGGGGTAGCTAAAATTAAATTTTAAAGTTTGAGTAAGCCCGATAATAAGAGCTTTTTCTTAAGCCCCCTTTATTAAAACTTTTATCTAAAGTTTCTGTTCAGTTAATATAAATAAATAATACATAAATAAACTAAATATAGAGAATAAAACAATTATCTCCACATGCTCTCGTTCACCTCATTTGCAAACCCATTTATATCTTGGTGAATAAATTGTCCGTGTAGTTGCGCGATTATTCAGTTCAGTCGAAATTCAATTTGGGAATTTTATATGCCATAGCATAGAATACATAAATTAATGCGAATCTAATTTAGCATGCCAAATGCCGCAATGCAGCAAAAAAAAAAAAAAAATAAAAAAATAAGAGCTGAAAATTAAACGAAATTAATATTTATTACGCAATTTTTGGTTGATTTGGTTTTGCACTTGGTCGCACTTTGCCACGCACTGACAGAAAGAGAGAGAGAGGGACTCCCTCCACAAAACGGACACGGCCACAAAGAAGGAGGCATGCGCGGGGGGTATGCGAACTAGGGCAGATCGACAGTTGTTTGACATGACAATGCAATGTGGACATGTGGACATGTGGACATGTGGATATGGATACGGATGTGTGTTTTGCCTTTGTATGCGTGAAGGAAATTGACAAACAAAACATGCAAATAACTTGTTTTCGCATTTATTTATTACATGTATTACACATGCCAGTATTCATTTATTTACTATCCATAATACTTTTTATTTTGTTGTTGTTGCTGCTGCCGCTGAATGTTTGACAAATTTACATTTTGTTTTGCGGTTTTGCAATTTGCATAAATCAATTGAAAATTGTTGTCGAGCCTGTGGAGAGAGAGAGAGAGAGAAAGAAAGCGCATCGTACATATTTCTAATTATGTTTACAGCATTTTTAGTTTATTTAATTTATGCAAATTGTTTGTTTCCCAAAGTGCCGCAGTCAACCCACCAGGCCTCTTTCTTGCCTGCGGCTACTGATTAATTGTTTGTGGCTGCTTGCACTTTTTCCCTTTCCTTCTCTCTCGCTGTCTCGCTGTCTCGCTCTCTCGCTCTCTCGCTCTCTTTCTCTCTTGCTGTTTTGCATTTACAGCGAAAAACGAGCTGTCGAAAAAACGCGTCGTATTTTAAGTGGAAATTTAATTAGTCTACATAAAGGATCCTAAATATTAGCTATTAATATTAATGCTCTCGTTTAAATGCCGCGGACAGTTTACAGGATTTAATTATAGATTACGTAGCGAGAGCTTACTGTGCCGTGGGGCTATCGACAGAAAAACAGTTGCAGTATTTAAATAATTTTTATTTGTAGAATATTTAAATATTTCACTTGTAATTAAATATGCCCAAAAATAAAATGATTTTTATTTTTTATTCTCCTTTTTTATGCTTGCAATTTGAGTGGCATCCTGAAAGTATGCAATGATTTTTTGCCAGGCTTGTTTGACACATGCAAATGAAATAATTTTTGAATTCTAAATACGCTGGCTTTTTTGTGCGTACAGGGTATGCCTAGGGTAATTTCTTTAATTAATTGTGGTTCGCTTTGTCGCCTGTAGCCTGGGCAAATTTTGTAAAATTTAGCCTAAAATCAAATTGCTCTACTTGATTTAACTAATTTCCGTACATGTCTCTGTTTATTAGGGCAATTAATGCAGCTTTTGTGCACACGGTCATAGAGAAGTGTAATACGATTTTGGTGGGCGTAGGGCGTGGCACATATATTGTGCAATATATGCAGTTTACTCTTAATTGGAATCATCTTTTAATTGCCATATTAAGCACGCTCTATAAGTGCACACTGCGTGTACGGTACACACACACACACATGCACAAGTAATTATGCATAAAGACGGTATTTAGTTGAAATTGATTGCACACGAAAGAGACAGTTGATTGGGCGAGATATGGAGCACAACGTATATAGAGACAAGGCAAGCAGAACTTCAATGCGTTCAGGTGTTGAGGTGTGCTGTGTGCTGTGTGTGTGAGTGTGTGTTGTGCATGTGTCTACTCGGGGTGTGTGTGTGTACTGGATGTGCACTCAATTAGACAAGCAGTTGAACAAATACTGCAAGGTTAGCCGATTTCAGTTCTGCATTTGACAACATTTTGGTTAATTGATAAACTGTGTTTGCAAAGCGCAGGCAACGTTCCCGAAAGCATAATCAATTGCGAGCAAAATTGAAAAGAAATTCGCAAAAACAAAACTTTTCTGCTGCTCAAAGTGATTCAGAAAGTCAGAAAGTCCATTTGGTCAGACGTTGCAACGAAATTGTTTTGCGGAATGTCTGATCGAAGAAACTGTGCCAAATGTTGTCCTTCATTTCCAGCACATTGCAATTATTAATGCAAAACAGCAAATTGCTCAAATGTCCAGGCGTGTACGTGCGTGTGCGTGTGTGTGTGTGTGTGTGTGAGCCACAAAATGGTCGAGCCTTGAGTTGGAGGTCTTCGAGTGCTCCATTTATTACGGTATTTATGTGGCACGTAAATCAACTCTGCAAATGGATTGGAATTAATAAATGAGTCTGCAGCAACAACTACAACAACAACAGCTACAACTCTTGAAGTGCCTGCTTGGCTAGTTATTGTTGTTGTAGTTATGAAACAAAAAAAGACGAGGCGAAAAACGCGCAGCGTATTGCGAAAAGGCTTGTATGCTGCCATTGCCAAGCGCGCTGAAAAGTATGCAATGATAAATTGCATTGTTTAAAAATAACCATAAAGGGAGAGTGTGCTCACAGCTCTCTCTCTCCCTCTTTCCTTTACACACACACACATGCGCACATGCACATTCACTCGCACTTTGTAATTCGATTTTAAATGCAATTTTTTAGTTGCTTTTGCTGAATATTTTATGTTAATTAAACTTGTTGCAGCGACTTGTTGTGCAACTATCTGTGGCAGGTGTAGCACGCATGTGCTATGCTTCCCCTCTCTCTCTCTCTCTCTCTGTGTGTGTGTGTGTGTGTGTGTGCTGCAACTTGAAACCAATTACTTTATAATCACATATACACACAGACACAGACACAGACATACTCATACTCATACAATTTGTAACGCTGCTTAATTCCTCTGACTCGCTCTCGACTTCTTTGGCCCCGTCAAGCAGCAGCTCCGCTTACGCTGCCAAGCGCCCCTCTCACTCTGTTTCTTCCTTTCTCCCGGTCTCGTTACTTCGTTAGTTAGTTTTGACGTGGAGTCTCGCCATGCCGTGGGATGCTCCAAGCGTGAAATAACTTCCGTTGCGAATTTTATGTTCGTTGCGAAATTTTTATTCACAAAATGCACAATGCGCAGCAGATACCGAGCAAGTGAGTGTACGAGTAAGTGTGTGTGTGTCTGTGTGTGTGGGGTGCGTGTGTGCTGGAAACAAGCGCGTACAGTTTCGCCCCGGCTGCGTTTTTACTTTTGCTGTCATTCACTTAGCTGCAAATATGTTTTAATGAGCTTGAAATTATGTGGCGACTGCAGACAACGTATCAGCTTGCACGAGCATGTGTTTCAGACCAGTTAAGCAGCAGACTCAGCTGTTTTTGGCTTAAATCATTTTTAAATTTGATACCCAAATTGGTGCACATATCAAATATGATATTGCTAGCAAGAAAATTTCACAAAGCTAGCTTAAAGCGCATTAAAGCTCATCGGAACTTTGCAACTTTGTTTCTTGAATAAAATTGGTTGAAATTTATAGTAATTTTTCAATAAATATGATACTACATGCAAATAAATCTTAAAGGTAGAGCTTAAAGCGCATTAAAGCTCATCGGAACTTTGCAAAGTTGCTTGAATAAAATTGGTTGAAATTTATAGTAATTTTTCAATAAATATGATACTACATGAAAATAAATTACATAGAGTGAGCTTAAAGCACATTAAAGCTCTTTGAAACTTTGCAAAGTTGCTTAAAGAAAATTAGTTGAAATTAATAGTAAACGCTGTCCAATGAGGAGTTCAATTCATGAAGCACACATAAAATATAACACAAAACGAGCTTAAAGCACATTAAAGCTCAACGAAAAGTTTTATAGTTTCTTTAATAAAATAGCTCGAAATTTATAGTAAAAGTTTCTTAATAAAAAAATCGATTTATAATTTAATCTCTTTATAAGCTCTGCCACAAAGTTATGCACCTAATCTAAAGCTGCTTAACATAAACATAATTTGGCTTAAGCACTCAAGCGGCTCATGCAATAAATATTCACAAAATCGCATTTGGCTTTTATTTTCTCTCTCTCTCTCTCTCTCTCTCCCTCTTTGCTTTTACTTTCTCCGATAATAATTCACCTTAAATAGCTCAATTGATAATACGACCCACAGTGAGATTACCTCTCATTGAGGTATTAGAAATGGAAATGCTTTTTCTTTTGTCGTTCTGCCTTTGGTCAGTGTGAAAATGCCGTAAATGGGCAAAATGAAGCTATTCGAAGAAAGGAAATTAAATTAAGTGCGACAAATAAAAGCCGCAAAATGCAAATTACCAAGAAGTGCGCAGCAAACTGGTCGAAATAGCCAAATAAAACTGCAGCCTATTGTTCAAAGATAGACTCACACAGAGAGAAAGAGGGAGCGAGTGAGACAGCAGATAAACACCTTGTTGTTGTTGTTGTTGTGGCAATGCAACTAACGGAGTGAAAGCGCCTAGAGGCGTGCTGTGAAAATTTATTTACCAAAGTGTTGAAATGTTGCACAACTTAAATTAAAATGACTTTGTCGAGTTGTTTGCCATATCTTGGGGTACTTCCTACCCCACGCACCCCCTACGCACTCCACTCACCCCGTCCACATTATACGCCAGCTGAATTTCAATGCGTTTCTGTGTGTTGCCATTTAAAAATGTGCGAGCGTAGATGTTTTATTTGATATGCCTCAAATACCCTGTAAGCGTAAGACCAAATTTTAAATAAGATGCAAAAAAATTTTAAAATATTCTTAGGAAAAAATATTTAAATTAGCATATTACAGGGTATATAGCCACTGTTACCCTCCGCTCAATTAAATTCCTGTTTATTTCGTGCTTTTTCACTATTTTTCTTTACTTTGTCCTTGTCGTCTACTTTGCCTGAAAGTTGTAATTATTTTCCTACTTCGTTTGCCACAAGTGTGAAAATAAGCAGAACTTTTTTGTGTCTGAAGTCATTTTCCCTCTCCCCTCTCCCCTTTCTTCGCCTTCGCCTTCGCCTTCGCCCCGCCCCCTTCCCTTCTTTCGCTGCTGCTGTGTCTTTTTGTGCGGTTTTTACCGTTGAATATTAATGGAGCTAAAGTTTTTATAGCGTTGTGCACGGCAGGAGCAACTCGAGTTGGCCATTAAAAATTGATGGCAAATATTTATTTTAAATTTGTGGTCAGTGAAGAAGAAGTTCGCCTCCTGTTATTCTTTCGTAATATAACAACATTGTATAAGCTAGTTGCCTGTTTGGGTTGCTGTCTCTGCTGAGCTTAGCCAAGTCATGCACCCTAGCACAAATCCACCACCGAAGTTCGTTGATCGAAGCAAGAAAACCACCACCAAAATGAGAGCGTGAGAGAGTGTCGGCTGAGCGCGTGCCAGAGAGCGCTGCGTGAGAGAGAGAGAGAGAGCGTTGACGAGGTGAGTGTGGGTTGCGTGTGGGGTGGGTAGGAAAAGGCACGAGCTAATGCGTTTTGAAATCATCTTCACTTGATTGAAACTAAAATATCAAAAAAAAAAAAAAAAAATAGCGATATTGCGATACATATTTGGGCAAAATCAATATCACGATATACATATATCATTTTCAGAAAAAATATCGATATATTGATATTTTAATATATTTTCAACAACCCTAATTGAAACCAGTTTGAGAGAGAGAGAGAGAGGGAGAGCAAGCAAAAGAGAGTGCACTGTAAGTTTTCCATCATTTGATATCTGGATTTTGTGCAGTACAGACACATCTGTTAATATTTAGTCTAAATATTTATTATTAGACATAAAATGCATAATATGGATAACTATTTCCACAAGGTGAGACGCCGTCATCCGCGTCTGGCGCTACATTGTTGGCAAGTCTTGTCGAATCAAAACTGCTACTCGCCGACAAGTGCCATAACGCTCTCTCAGATACGTGGTGAGTTTCTTTCTCTTTTACTCAAACAATTATAAGAGCAAAATACAGTCTAAGTTGATGCTTCTTTGCAGATGCCTATAAGAAGTTGGCCGAGGAGAAATTTCCCCGCATGGGCGATCCACGTGTGGAAATGTTATTTCTACTCTCCATCCCACTAGTCGCGTGCTATACCAATGAAGTGGGCACCTATCGTTTCTATCTGATCGAGCAGAACCCAGAGGGTTGACTTAAGGCCCATTGAGCTATTTATTTTTTTGTGCAATTTTAGCAAATTCAAATATGCAGAATTGGGATTTTTATTTTTTTTTGAAATTCTAAAATCGAGCGCATCTGGACATTTCCATTAAAAATGCATAATTAAAACCGTATTGTAATTTGGGTCTAAAGTCACCTCAGAGCGCTGTGCAATGCTTTCCCGCTGGCCATTGTGGCCTGCAGGCAAATAGTGAAACGATGGAAAATTCGATTGCATTTCACGGGGAAAACATCTGCCAATCGATGTCGCTGTGACTACTATGAAATCACACATGACAACGTCAAAACAAGCCACAATCCCCGAAAGCAATCGCAAATGGCAAATAAATGCGGAGCGACAGAGTTCACATGGAATCTCGGTTGAATCTGCTGGAATCGAGTGAATATGCGCCCGCAGATTTGCATAGAATATATGTGTACAAATGTCGACAGGAAAAAAACACAAAACCAAATAACAAACAAACCCAACAGATAGCAGAGTGACAGGAGGAGGGGGGGACGAACAAACAAACAAATAAACAAACCAACTGAACAAACTGAATCAAAAACTGACTCGACCGCACAAGGCGGCAAGCGGGTCGAGGTGAAAGTTAGTCAAGTTGGCATAGAAGAGAGAGAGAGAGAGAGGGGGGGAGAGAGTGGTATATGTATTTGTGTAGTTGGCGGGTCACGCAGCCGCAGTGGAACCGAAGCAAAACAAAACGTAATGAAACTAAATGCCGTGCACAAGGAAAACCCCAAAACAAATTCATTACGGAACTGCACCTCAGGGGGTGATAATTCGATTCAACGAAACTTTCCTGATTATTTATTGCTTCATGCGGCGACTCTGATTCTGTTTGTCTATGTGTGAGTGGGCAGTGGGAGAAGGAGGTCTGTGGTTTCTGTCGGTGTGCCTGCAGCTGTTCTGCCTGCTCTGCCGTTGAAGTTTTCCCCGTGGCGTTTAGCTGTTAGTGTCATAAAATGTTTTGTGTGCCACACCAAACTGGGCACTGGAACTCATTATTTTGTTCATTAACACTTTTTGCTTTTTCCTTTACTTTTTTGTTTTTGTTTTTGTTTCTGTTACTGCTTTTATACCCCTTGTGCCATAAACTTGATAAAAAGGGTAGAGTAAAGTTTTTATTAGGTTGGCCTGTGTGGTTGCAAGACAATTTCGCATAGATCTTGAAGTTCGTGAAGAACTGAATAGATATGAAATTGGGTAGGGAATTAGAGTACTAAGGCAGCTCAAGGATCAATAGGCTAACCGGGGTCTGTATATGGCATATGTAGAAGAGTATTAGCCTAACCCATAGTTCGAAAGAAGGCAGAAAGATCTTGATCTTTAAATATGAAATTGTGTTAAAGTAGTCGAAGATCAGATCAGGTTAAGTAATCTTAGCAGAGCATAAAACTCTTAATTCATTACAGGGTATTACCTAGTCGAATCTTTAGTGTTCTTCCCACCCCACTATTACTTTTTGCTGTACTTAGTTAGTTTTTTGTTGCAACTAATGTGGTTGCGTCCTGCTCATGTATTAAATTATGCGACCTTCCTGCTCCACTTTTCCTGGGGGTTTCTGGCGGGGGTTTTCATTAATTTGATTTATACGCCCAACTATGTGATTTTATGCCCAAATGTAAAATTATTTTCAGTTTTTACGGGGGTGTTTTGTGCCTTAGTTTTTTGCGTATGCAAATGTTGTTGTTTATCTTTTGGGGTACTTTGTCTCTGCTGCTGCTTTACGCTTAATAGCTGCGGCTTTAATTCATTAGTTACAGTGGGCACTCTGCACACACACACTCTACTCACTCTACACACTGTGCTCAGTCGCCACTTGACTACCCGCTGCAGACTCCTTGTGGGCCCCCATTTTGAATTGGGTCGCGTTGCTCGTTTCCACTTGGGTTATGGCACTTGGCCGAGTTATAAAATGTTATCGACAGCGCAGGTTTTTATGCTTTCGGGGTCAGATAAATGTGTTTATTGGACATTTTCTTTTGGCCAAAGTCATCCGAAGGCGGCTGTTTAATTTTTGTGGTCCATTTTCGTTTTTTTTTTTTCTTTTTCTCTCGTTCGTTTTGTTGTCTGAAGATAGAAAACATGTTTACGACACGCATACGCAACGTGGCTCGTTGACGGCAGTTGAGGCAGATTTGTCCTGGGATTAGAAGAGAATGTTAAGAGCTGCTCATTAAGAAGCTAAGAGAGACTGTGTGCGCGTGTGTGTGTGTGTGTGAGTTTACGAGCGGCACAAGACAAAAACTCCTGAAGAAGCTGGCGGAGAGGGAGGGCTAAGTGGAAATGCGTGCCATTAACAGACTGATGTGTGGTAGTTGATAGAGAAATGTTAGTTGGCGATTTTAGTAGTCTAATCTAATGCTGAAAGCATTACGAGCAGGCAATGCTCTAAGAAGTTGCACGGCAGTTTATTTAATAATTTAAAGAAAAAAGCCAGAAACTAAGTTTCCTCACTTAGACTTACATAAATCTCTCTCTAGGTAATCCTCTTGCTGGCCTCTGACTGCTGATTTATCCACTTAAAGCATGCTTTAAGTTAATTTATTTAGAAATCCCTTAACTAAATCAAAGTTAAACATTTTATTGGCCCGCCCAGTGGAGTCACAAAGCAAGTTTCAATTAAATAGCTCAGTGCTGCTGTTCCTATTTCTCCCTCCTTTTGTCTGCCTTCTGCAACTGAGAACCTATTTCTAGCTGACCTCTGAATGGGCTCGGGCTCGGGCTCGGGCTTGGGCTGGGGCTCGACGAGCGCACTGTGTGCGCAGTTCGCACAACTCCTTGCGGATTTAGAGACGTCAAACAAAAGAGGAGACCGGCGCACAGGCCATGAATTCATTTTAAAATTGTAGCTGCTAAACAAAAGGAGCTGCCATTGTGCAATTAAAATTGTATGGCACTGGGGAGCAGCCGAAGGAGCAGCGGGAGTCAAAGCAGCAGCAGCAGCAGCAGCTGGAGCAGGATCACATGGAGACGAGCAGCAGCAGAAGCGGCTGCCTGCCGATAAGAGAAATTAAAACAAACAGACGCCGCACGCTCTGTAACTGTTGTACAATCTGTACAATTTCCAAAGTGACACACAGCGCAAAAACAAACACACCCGCACACCCACGCACACACGCAGCAGTTCAATATGTGTCCATGACCAGAATCCTGGCCGTGGCTCAGTCTCAGTCTCAGTCTCAGTCTCAGTCAGAGTTTCTCAGTCTCGCAGTCTCATTCGCAGTTCCTTGCCTGGCGCCAGCAGCTACAGCTACAGCTGGTCATGTTTACGGCATATCATGACAGTTTTCCCACTCCCGCTCGTTCCCCCATCTTCCTCTCTCTCTTCCTCTCTCTCTCCCTCTCTATTTTCTTTTTCATTTGCTTTTTTCCGAGTTTTTTTTCCCCTCTCGCTGTATTTTCCTTTCGTTGGTTACTTCTGCTTTAAGTTGTCACAGTTGTTCAAGTTGTCGAGTCCGAGTCCGAGTTCGGGCTCAGTCCCCCGGCAGCTGCACTTGTCGTGTTGCTTAAGTCTCCAATGATATCGCATAAGTTTTTCAATTTTGTGCGTTATTAGAAGCGATTAGAGCTACAGTACACGACTGTAAGCAGTAAGCAGAGCAGAGTGCAAAAGGAAAAGCAAAGTAGCGAGGGGAGAGAGAAAGAAAGCGAGTGGGGGAAAAACAATGTGAGAATTTGCAGTGTCAGGCGGGGGGGTAAAACAAACAGCAGCCATAAACACTTCACAGCAATTGACAGCTGGCTTCATTTGCAGCGAGTGTTAATGTTTTTATACCCTGTAAAATGAGTGCCAGTTAAATATCTGAATATATTACAAAAGGTTATGGGGTGTAGATGCTCTAATTACTGCGAAATACGTCCTCAGAGAGCGAAAACGTATGGCTGAGTAGATTTTGAAAAATTATGTTGCATACTTCTAGGCTGACCTCTTAATTCGGGGGCTGCGGCGGTAAGTTAATGAATATTATTTATATTATTTCTTTTAAAATTATTAAAATAAAAAATTTATATAATTATTAAACATTTAATAAAACATTGAAATAATAAACAATTTTTAACTAATATATATATTTTTTACAGATTTATTTAATGCCATATTTTGCTCTCAAAAATCTCAGCCCTACAACAACTTTAAGTGGAGTGCAGTAAACAGTTTATTAGCTGCACACACATGCATGCAACTTTGTTTTTAATTAAGACTCCGGCTCTGACTCCGGCGTTAGGGGGCCTGCGGGCGCGTGTTGCAGGGTCCGAGCTTAGCCACCGTCCAAAATTATGGGCAATTAGGCTAGCCGCAAGCCAGCAAATGGATTTGCAGCTGAAGGTAATGTGTCAACAGGCGGGCAGATGCACAGGATTGCGGTTATGCATGTGTGTATGAGCTGGTGTGCGAGTGTGCGTGCCAGTGTGTGTGTGTGTGTGTGTGTGTGTAATGAGGCTTAATTTGTAAAATTCCATGGCTTTTAATTGGCATTGGGGCAGACCACAAAGCAAAGCAAAGCAAAGCAAAGCAACTGGCTGGGAAAGCCGTCCGGCTTGGATAGCTTAGGCGGCGGCGGCGGCGGCGGCAGTGGAACTGGGGCAAGTGCACGGCGTAATTATGTGGTCAAGTGGTCAAGCCTTAAGGCCAAGAAACTGCCTTTGCATGTGTGTGTGTGTGTGTGTGTGTGTTTGTTTTAACTCAAACTTGTGTACTAAAGAATTTAAACAGCATTTTTGCTGCAGCTGCCGTGCAGCTGCCTTCGTTTATGGCATGTGCAATAAAACTAAGTGGTTTTATTTCGCCACCTCGTTCGAGTGGGTTGGGCAAAACCGCAAAATACACACCAGAAATTAAGTTGCAAAGAAAGCGGAAAAGAGAGCAAAAATTATATGCAAAATAAAATGGGAAACACAACACACAACGTGGCCACAAAAGCAGCGCAATTGCAACGTGGCGAATGTCACGCAGAAAACTTATTTTTTTATTACACAACTTTGCCAGCGGGGGAGAGAGAGACAGACAGAGAGAGAGAGAGAGAGAGGACGTACATTGCATGCATTCTCGCGCTGGCCAAAAAACTTTTTGGCCATTGTTTTCCTGTAAATGGCCCACGCCCAATAGTTTTTAGTAGCGGCATAATCCCACTCGCTGCTCGTTGCGGCAGCTGCTCGGCTGCCCGGCTGCCCGGCTGGTCGACTGCTCAGCCATGGCCTGCATGGATAACTTTAAGTTGCAAGTGCAACTTTTTCGGCATCACATTGGCAAAAGTTGCCGCCAACTTGCTGACATCGAATGCCAATGGGGGCCCGAGCGTTATGTAATGGTGCGTATTATGCGTGTAATTGGCACTGCAATTTCCCCATTCCCTTTCCCTCGCCTGATCTAATGAACCTAATGAACTTTGCAAAATGTCAAACGGGTGTCATCCGCTTAGCCATGCCGGCCTGGCACTGCCTTTCTTCTGCCGAATAATGCCCGGAAAAGTTGGCAAACTATTTTTGAAATTTTCGCTCTATTTATAATTCAATTTTATAAACTTTTTTTCCGGGTTGCATGAATGTACATTTATTGCTTTAATTTGTTGCCAGAGACAAAAGGGTATTTTCTATATGTATGCAACATTTAAAGTATCCAAAAAATATCAAAGTACAATTCAATTTGTTTTTTTTTTTGGTTACAATTGCAATTCAAAGAATTTTCAATCAGCGCACAAAAGTAGGCAAGGCTTTCTTTGCAGGCCTGCATTTAGTCGGCTGCGCACAAAAGTAGGCAGCACTTTATTTTTTGAGTTGTCATCTGCATTTCCGACTCGTTAGGCGGATTCAATTGTTGCCTTTGAGGCAATTGTTGTTGTTGCTGCTGTTCTTGCTTTAATAATCCACACTATCAGCAGCAGCGGCAGCAATAACAACAACAACAACAGCTGCAACAACGAGAGCAACAACAATGACAGAAAACTGAAAGCTAAAAACAAAAACTTTTGGCCAAAGTTGCCTGTGGCCCCGGGGCAGCGTTAAGACCACAAGTAACATTTGTAAAATGCACATTTAAAACTCAGCAAAACTCAAGCACACACACACACACACACACAGTTGTAGTGGCCTGGCAGGAGCTTTGTAGCATCGGCAGCCCAAAAGGATAATAAGAAACGCCTTTGCCTTTGCCTTGACTTTAGCAGCAGCGGCAACGGCAACGGCAGCAAAACTGTGAAAACTTTTCAATTTATTGTTAAACTTTTGCACTGAGGCGCACAATTATAAAGTGTCATTTAGCACAGGGTACCCCAAAGGCGGCAGCAGCAGCAGCAGCAGCAGCAGGAGCTCAACCAGCAGGAGGACTGTCAAGAAATTATGAAGTGCCGGACGGCAAAGACCGCCGACAATTGCGGCTGGGCCACTTCCGGTGCGAGGCAAACGCTCACAAGCAGCAGCAAGCAGCAGCAGCAGCATCGTCAACGTTGTCGCCTTCGTCGTCGTCGTCGTCGTCGTCGTTGCCGTTGGACATTTTCGGCTGCTTCTCGCTGGGCGCTCTTCAGTTGACACTCGAGTGCAGCCAGTGAGGCAGTTTCATGCGGCGCATTCAAGTGTTGTTGTCCTGCCCGGCAAAGTGTCACAAACACAAATAGAGCGACGCTCTCTTGCACTTGGGCGCTGCGTGATTTACAGCGTGCGACTTTTATTTGAAGTGGGACATTCATTTTACGCTGAAGTGAACCTAAATCAACACCAACAACACCAGCGCAAACACCACCAGACTTACACACACACACACACAGAGACGCAGCGTACGTAGCATCTTCACATCTTGCGCCCATCCAGCATCTACTTTGTATTCGCATTTTTTGGCAGCTGCTTTTAACTTTAGAGCGTGGCAGGCCTGCGAGGGTGGGGCGGCATCTCTTGCGGCGGCGCTACTTGATTGAAATGCCTGGTAGGCCAAAACGACGACGACGACGACGACGACGACGTCGACGATGGCAGCGATGGCAGCGATGGCGCTGCACTTAAGTTGGCTTAATTAGTTTTTCAAAGTTATGCCAACACCACGGCCACGCCCACTTAATGGTTTAGGGCTGCCACTGCTGCTGATGATGCTTCAAGTGATTTCTGATGCAAGTGGGGCACAAAAACGAAGGGGTGGTGCGAAGAGAGCGCAGCAAGTGCAGCAGCAGCAATGAGTAGGGTGGGCCCAAGAAGTTGGTAAGAAAGCTGCAGCCCAAGTTCCGCTCAAGGCATCTGCATCCTTTTGGCTGCTTCATCAAGCGTCAGCTGTTGTTTGCGGAACGCATTACATGTTGGCCAAGGCAGTCAAGTCGACTGTGGGTGCTCTAGCTAAGCTATTTTCATTTTGCGCTGAAAAGTATGCTATGATTTTTTTTATTTTTTCTTATGTGTCGCATTGATCAGACTTATAAGCTGAAATACCTAATTATTTATTCCCATTAAAATGCGAACGTATTTTTTAAAAAGCATATATGATTTTTTTAAAATTTGAACGTTTTTCCATTCTGCTTTAACCTCTTGTTTTTTCAGCTAATAATCATGTGTGATAAAACGATTTTCTAGTGCGCTAAAAAGTATGCTATGTTTTTTTGCTATTGTCAGCGTATTTGTACTTCGCGCTCGCTGCTCGCGCCTGCACGCGCCTGTTTTGTTATTCTATGTAGCCCGCCTTTGGGATTTTTCTTGGCCGCACATATTTTCTTGAAGTTTTCTCTGTGCATTTTCGGCTGGCCCAGACTTTTGCATCATTTCGTCGTTGTTGTTTTATTTTTTTTTGCAGTTTTGTTTGGTTTTTGTTTCACATTTAATTATGGAAATACTTGCGGCAAAAAGAATATTTGCATAAATATTGAGTGCGCGTTGTGTTCATGAAGTTGCCTGGCGAAACAGATCTCTGCTGGTTTTTTTTTTGCTCTTTCTGTCTCCTTTTCTCTATTTCTCGGTTTTTCTTGCTCTTTTTTTGCACTCCTTTCTAAGGATAGTTGAGCGCGTGTGCAAAGTGTCAAAAACTGAACTGCTAAAAGCCAAATGGTCAAACTCAGCCATCAGACAGACACACACACACACACACACACACACACACACGCACACACACTCGCACATGCCGTCGCATGCCCATCAAGCCGTAACCAAAATGCTTTTATGCCTGCCGGCAACTGGCAACCGTAGAGAGAGTAGAGAGCAAGCGAGCGAGCGAGTTGGACATTCATTTCCAATGAAACTCATTTTGCGGCCACACACACACACACACACATGAGAGCCTTCCCTGTCCGACCCAATCTTGACCCGACTGTGTTGGCTTTCGGCTCTTTTACAGCTGAGCGGTTAGACGCAGTCGACAACCGCATTTCAGGCAGTCCGGCAGGCAGGCAGGAAAGGGCGTACGAAATTAACTTGACTACTGACACCTTGACAATATTTACAGCGGCAGCAGCAGGTGAAAGGCAGCTGGCAGGAAAAGAGGAACGGACATTAAATAGGCAACCGCATTTTATGCTATAGCACATGACACTCGCCTTGGCACTGGGCTTAGGTTTGAGAGACGATTGTTGATTTTGGCAGCTGGCAACGCTGAATTTTGCAATTTTATTTGCAGCCTCCCATTTTTCTGCTGCATCAGCGCGTCAAGTGCGGCCCGAGTGTCACAGTTCGGCGTTGACGGTTGTCAGTGCAGCAAACGTGACCCTGTCCGATGTGGTTAAGAGATTTAATAGAAATTTTCGCACACAGCACTGACAACTTAAAGCCGGCAGCGAGTGCAGCCGACTGCTGCCAGGGCAGCTGTTAAAGCCAATTTGCAAGGAGGTCAATGGGAAAAATGCAAACGTGGGCGAAAATCACAAATGTTCTGCGAAACGCTTTCGATAGCGAAATAGGCAAAGGCGCACGTTTTTTTTGTGGCGCACAAAAGTATGCTACGATTTTTTTAAAACTAGCCTTTTTATAGTGCTCTGCGGCCATTTTGTTCTACAAAATATATGAAAAAATTAATCAAGGCTAAAGCAATTACGGGAATGCCAAAAAAGCCGCCTATCACATTCGCATATACAAGCAATTTTTTTCTGTTTTCGTGTCAGGCAAATTATCAGCGATGCGTTGATTTCGAGTGAAAAATTATCTGCATATTCAGTTTGCCACGCCAACGCGCTTTTTCTCTCCCTCCCTCTCCCTCTCTCTCCCCCTCGCTCTTGCTGCCACTTGATGACGCACTCATTCATTCAAAGGCCACGTCAAATGGATCTGTCAGCAGCGGCGATGAATCAACGTGTATGCGAATATGCGTATGCAAAGTTGCATTTTTGGTAGCGTAAGGCAGTGGCAGGGGGAGGATGTGTGTGTGTGTGTGTGTGTGTGTGTGTGTGTCAGCTGCTGACTTGCTGCTCATTCGACTGCTCATTCATTATGCCAATGCCAGGCGCTGGGAGTTAAAAAGAATTATGCCATAAGTTAACTTTAGCCAAGATGAGTTTTGTCTGCATTTGGCAGACGCGCTGCCTCATATCGCATGTTGCATGTGCTGCCTGCTGCATGTTGCATGTGCTGCCTGCTGCCTGCTGCCTGTTGCCAGAGCTGTGTGTAGAGCTGGCTTTTGAGCTTGACTATATTTATATAGCTGACAGCTGCTTGTTTTTCACTCAGGCAACGCCCCCAAGCCCAGCTCCAGCTACAGTCTTGGCCCCAGCTCTTAGCATAAATGATTGCCGGCAACGTGACGTATGCGTAATTTGTTGATGCTGCTGCCGTTGCTGTTGCGAGTGCAGCAGCTGCACAACGCATCTACGAGTAAAGTGCATTAAATGCATATTTGTTGCACACCTTGGCAAACACTTAAACGAAATTGCTTTGTCGAATTTCGGTGTAGAATTTTCTCAGTAAATTGCCAATTTGTTTGACTGCAGCAGCCGTCGAATTTTGCTTTTATGGCTAGAAAAAAAAAAAAATGCCAAAATATTCTTCTTGCCTTTTTATTTGAACGATTTTCCACATGACATCGTCGCAGGCAGTTGAAGCAGAAGACGCACGCAGCTGGAGTCTGCTTGCCTGCCTGTCAATGCCAACTAATTAAGCAGATAGAATTTCATTTCTCAAGTTGAAGTTTCCCCGCTCTCCCCCCCCCCGCTTCCCTTCCCTTCTTCTGCATTGCTCGCATTTCGTTTCAATTTGGCCTAATTCAATTGCTGCAATTTCTGCTTGCTGCTGCCACAGTCAATTTGCCAGCTAAACGCAATTCGTATTAGTTACGGTTTTGTCTTCAGAATGAGAGAGTGTGCAAAAGAGAGAGAGAGGGGGGAGAGAGATAGAAGTATCAACACTTATTACATAATGGATATGCTGTTTCATCTTTGCCCCCCCTCCCCCTCCCATGCTTGTCAATGCGTCTTTATGAGCACTTTTGCTGTCCATTTCTCATCGTTTGCATCTCACATTGATGTGTGTGAATGTCTGTGTGTGTGTGTGTGTGTGTGTGTGTCTTACTTTTCCAGTACAAGGGATTATGTGGCAATTAAATACGTCATTTTACGATCTCAAGCTACTTAGCTATGTTTGCATTTATTGATTTATGTTTTAATCAGCAATAATTCCCACAATTCCTGTCGGGTTTTATGCAGATTTATTTATACATTTTTGTGTGCATTGTCCAGGGGTTTTAATGTGGCAATTAGTGCGAAATATATGTAGAGTGAAAGATAAATTAAGTAGAAATATTATGTATCGCATGTATGTATACGAAATTTAAGTTGTTTAGTTGCTTTAAAGAACATGCTGAGACATATATTAGGAAAGTTTTATGGAGATATCTTGAAATATGATAAAAATCAGCCGATAGGTTCTAAGACAGCTATGCGATATATCGATCCGATCCGGCTTGTAAAGGCATTAGGAAGCATGTATACCAAGTTTCATCAAGATAGCTGCAAAACTTAGAGACTAGTTTGCTTTGCAACAGACAGACGGACAGACAGAATGACAGACGGACATGACTTCCCTATTGATGCCTCAAACTTTTGGCCAAAATGAATATACCCTCTGCAAGAGTATCTTTACAAAAGCAGCCCCATTTATAGTATCCAATGCTATACCTTATTCTTGTACAGATATGCATACATTATATAGCTATGCAAATATTCTCTAGAACTTCCATTTATACCTTATCTTATTTTCCACTGCTAAAGTTCCGCGCAGTATTTCGCTTCCTTCTCCTCTTTCGCATCACCTTTCGACAAAATCAGCAACCTTTTTTTTGCTATCGGAAAACACATATCTCTAAAGTACTCGAGTATTATAATTTCTCTTTTTGCTCCCTTTTTTTATACGTTATGCAGTAGCACCGCAAATTGCCATTGAGCGTGTAAATATTTGAAATATTTCTCAACAGAATGTGCGCTTATAACTTGCTTCCCCCCTCCCGGCACGCCCCACGCCCCATTCAACCCGACCGCATGGTCAAAGCGCAGGAGCAGCAACCGCAACCGAAGTGAAGGAGGTGGAAGCGGTGCCACAGCAGCCAGCGTGCTGGAGTTGCCGCAGGCTGCCGGAGACTCCCGTGAAAACTGTCATTATCCGCACGTCCACACGGCATGTGCGATGGCTCAACCGGAGGCGAAGCGGGCTGGGGTAACGCGTCTGGTTGGGCCAAATGTAATGTGCATACATTAGTCATATCTGAATGGGGAGATGGGTCGCCAGTTCGCGGGCCGCGGGTCGCGGGTCGCGGATCGCGGGTAGTGAGGTTAGTGTGTCCTCGGGGCTGTGGGAATAGGACGCATCCGGTGCGAAATAATGGAGAGATACGCACGCGTAGCGACAATGAAACGTGCGCGTCGCCCTCTCTACCCCCCTCTCTCTCCTGTCTCACTCATCCCTGCGCTTTCTCTAATTACGGCGTATACAATGCAACAAAATAATTTCCGATAAGCCGCAATTGGGGCCAGCCTGCAACAACAACAACAACAGCGGCGCGAATAACCGGCGGAACTTTTCCAACGGATGCGTATTGCGTAAGCGCCCCAAGGCGGGGCAGGGGGAAAGGGGCTGGGGGGTTGCTGCTTCCGCTCCATGACAATTATTCAAAGCGGCACGCGTTCAACTTTCTCTCGCTCGACACTCGTAATTTTTATTAATTTTACGCCGAAACTTTTCAGCTGCTTCTTCTACTGTTTTTTTTTTTTTTTTCTCCACGGCTTAGCGACTGCTTACAAGCGCTTCGCGTTGTCCAAAAAATTATAATAAAAAACTTTGCCAGAGCCGTGAAAAAAAAAACAAAAAAAAAAAATGTTGTAGAAAGACATAAAACATGAAATTTTCTTTTACTTTGACGCCGCTCAGGGAGTGGGCCGGAAGTCGTTGCCGCGGGATGGAGAGAAGCTGCCCGGGGGGCCATTGTGGATTTCCGTTTTAATTAGTCGACTGCGGCAGCGCGCACCGGAATCTGAATTCCGAAACTGTATACTCCGCGCCCAACGCCGCGTCGGGCCAACGGCGCAGACAATGGGCCCAGAGAGTCGCGCCGAATGGCAAAAGTTGCCCATTGCCAGCCATAACTGTAAAATGCGCCTTGACACAAAGTTTCTTAAAATGTAAGTGGGGGGGGGAGGGAAAGAGAGGAAGAAGGGGCTGAGTCTCAGTCTTATCTTACATGCCGCTGTCTTCGGCTTCATCTGCCTTGGTCTGCGTCTCAGTTGGCTTCCACCTCTCTCTCTCTCTCTCTCTCTCTCCTCTCTTCCGGCGCCATCTCAACCTCAGCATCCTCAGCTCTCGCACTCGTTCCGCGCCATTGTCTGCGGCCAGGAAGTTCAACTGATGTGCATAATTTAAATGAAAATGTCAACGCGGCTTTCGGCAGCTCATTGCAGTTACTTTAACTCGCCTCTCCCCTCCTCCTGTCCCTCCCTCCTCTTTTTGTTGTTGTTGCCTCAGCTTGCTGGCTTGTGTATGTACTACGAGCCGGAAGTGACAAAAGTTGGCTGCGCCTTGCAACGTTCCCAGTTGTAGCAGCTGCCGCGCTAATGTGCTGCGGTTGCCTTTAAGTGCGTTTAATGAGTCGCAAGCTGCCGGATTTGGATTAGGGTTACGAAAATATAGCGCAGGGCTTACCGCTTAAGTGGACTTTGCAAGTAAAGTCATAAGCGAAGAGCGAGCTAAGCAAATGCTGCGAGAGAAACGCAAGCTTTGCTTTTGAGTGTGGAGAGAGAGAGAGAAGCGTGAAAGATAAAGCTAAGATTGCTCTGTTGGGTAATAATTAAATAAGCGATAAGAATGAAAGAGAGAGAATGTAAAGAGAGAGAGAGAGGGAGAGATGGAAAGTGATAAAATGAGAGTGGAAGAAGTAAAAAAGGTGAACAATTTTAGAGAATGAATTTGAGATAAAATAAAATGATGAAAGAGAAAATGAGATAGAGAAAGACGGAGAGAGAAGGTGAAAGCAGCAGAAAGAAAGTAGCGAGAGAGGAGGGAGAGAGAGCGACAGGGAAAGAGAGAGGGAGAGCAACAGATAAGAACAATGAAAGAAATGGAGATTGAGAATTACGCAGAAAAAAAGAACAAGAAAGAGAACGATGCGAGAGAGAGAGATGGAAAGTGGGTAAAGCAATAGAGAATGGAAGTAAGAATAAAAGAGTTGAAAAAAGATACAGAATGAACGAAAGAGATAATGATAGAAGGTGAGCGAGAAAGACAGATAATATACAGCTGTGTTCACAAAAATAGCAGTGCAAGAAATCCAATCAAGCAATGCGATTTTTTTTCAAGTTCTCTTACGAATATTTCAACTTGTACGCATTTTTATTTTAGAATGGAATGTGTACAAGGAAGAAACGAAAAAATCCCGTTAGATTTGCGACAATTAAGCAAATGAACAATTATTTTAGCTAGAAGCATCAGTCTTGGGCTGTTCATTAAAATAGCAGTGCGTATCTAGATAAGCAAAAAAAAATTTTTTTTAGACTTTTACTTGATAAAAAGTAAGTGGTTTTATGTTGGTGACTATTAATAACATTAGAAAACACAAAAAGCTGTAGCTGCAGTTTTTAGAAATAGAAATGCCAACAACTTCTGATATTGTTGCTCAAATTATGCTTTGCGACGACTCAAAATCAGCTGAATTATTCTTATAGATCTCGACTAAAGAAGATGAAAAGATTTTTATTTCAAAATATAGCATTTAGTTAGATTTTTTGTATTATTAACTCAACTTAACTTAATTGTTTATTAAATTTCTAAATTTTATTCTTTGTGATGTCCAAAATCAAGAATAGAACAAGAACAAGAACAAGAATTAAACAATCCAATAAATTTACCATAATAATTTCTATTCTTGTAATGACTTCAGTTAAGCCTTTCATAGCACACTATTCCTACATACATATAGTCCATCTGTCTCTCTCTCTTCATACTCTCCACTTGCAGCCAACACATGCCCCTCTTTCTCACGCTGCCCAGCACTTCACTCGCCGCTTGCATTCCATTTGCCTATTTGTTATTGCTTAATTGGAAATGAATATATGCATAAATGGAGCGCAAATTGTTATTGCTGGCGAGTGCGTGGGATCGGACAACATGCATAAACTACGCATAATAAATGAGAGTGCAGGCAGAAGAAAGTGGAGCAAAAACTTTAAATTGCGTTAAATGTTGGCGCATCACACAGAAGAGGCAACAAAAAACAGAAAAAAAACGGGGACAACAATTTCAACTGCAACTGCAGCGGGCAAAAATAGTTAACGCCATTTTTATTTATGACGTAAATACGATCGGGGCATATTTCATGGGGCCTACAAAACTGATAGATATGCCCGTACAATGCATTTTCGAGTGGCCTCAATTTTCCAGCTCAGCTTGTTGTTGTTGCTCCCCCACTTTTTTTTCTGCTTTATATTGTTTGCATATTCGACGCCTGCCTATCAGTACGTAGGAGAAGGGGGAGGAGAAGGGGGAGGGGAGGGTGCAGGGATTCGGACTTGGGAGTTGCATTTGATGGGCGCCTGTCAATGCCAGGCAACAAAAGGAAAATGCTGAAAAATGTGTACAGCTTCGACAGCTGAGCAAAAAAAACGAGCTGATAAATTTATATGCAACCGCACACACACACACACACACACACACATGCACCCACACAGACAGCTACACCTACAAGCATAAGCCCACATAAAGCACTCAGAGAGCTGAACGAGCCTGCATTTAACAATTTATCTGCAGCTGTCAAAATTAAAACCCCATACGGAGAGGGCCCAGGCACAGGCACAGGCGCCAGGCCCAGGCGCAGGACCAGAGCCAGAGCCAACGCCGTAGCCGGCGGGAGCTGGTGCAGCGAACCACGACGAGTCAATACCCGTGGCAGCCGTAGCAGTGCCCAGGACATAACCCAGTCGCAAGTCAGCTGCAGGCGGCATGGATTTGGAATACAAAAAAGGGCAAGAAATGCGAAGAAGGAGCAGAAGAAGTAGGAGCAGAGGGAGGAGGAAGCGGCAGCTGCAGCGAAAGAAAAGTGCAGCGAGCAGAGGCAGCCCCGAAGGGGGTCACACAATAATGCCGGTCACAGGATAAGCAAGCTGAAGCCAGCCATCCAGTCAGCCAGGCAGGCGAACAGATAAACGAGGTGAAGGCAGAGGGCGAATGGGGTGAGGGGGGAGCGGGGGAGTGGGGTCTCTACCGTCGGACAGTGGGACAGTCAATAGCAGCGGCTGGCTGTAAAAAACGGAAATGGGGCAATCATAAATTTACACAGATATGCAAGTGCCCCATGCCTGTTTGCTCGCTCTGTTTGTGCGATTCAGTGTGGGTGTGTGTGCGAGTGTGTGTGTGTGTGTGCTTGGCATTCCTCCGCTCTGCCTGCCTAACCAACAAACTCTACAACAAGGAGACACAAACAGAAGCAGCAGCAGCGGCACAACGCGACGGCGAGAAACTGCAGCCGCCCAAAAGGAAATCTCGTGGAACTGTTTCCCTGTGGGGGCAGCTGGAGATGTGCACGTGATTTTTGGCTGGGCAGCTAGAAAGGGAAAAGAGAGAGAGAGAGAGTGTGTGATAGATCGAGGTCTTCAAGGTGGTATAGAAAGCTTAGATTCAAGTTTTCAAGCTAGCTAAATGTTTTCTTGATTTCAAACTATTTGTTCCGGCACAAAGAGAGTTTCTGAATAAATTAACTCAATGACGAAAGTGAAGTTATTAATTTTTTTTAGGGTTTTATTTTAATCAAAATTGATAGGGTGTTCTTACTTAGACCACTTGCTTTCTAACTGTATTAATTGAATAATTTTTAAAATTTTTTTACATTTTTAATTCAGATTTCTTTTGATTTCTAATGAGATTTCTTATTTTAAAACTTGTCTAGTTTATCATAAATATTATTGGTTTTTAAGGCTTTGATTAAATGTGTACTAAGTGAATCGCATTTTTATCAGGAACGATATACATCCTACCTTCTTATGCCTTCTCTTTTCGAATCTCATAAATTGTTTTGCATTTTATATCGCTTTCAAACTTTCCAGCAAATTGAATAAGGTTCTCTATCTTTCTAATTAAATTAGGTTTAAATAAAAAATTATTATACATTTATTTAAAATATAAATTAAATTTTTGTTTTTTTAATTTTTTAAATTTTTTCTTGAAATCAACTTTAGCTTGGACTCACGCGCCCATCGCCATGCGCTTTCGACTGGCCGCAAACAATTCAGCTGCCAAATGGCAAAAGTTTGTCTGTGTTTGCCTGTGATGGTCTGTGTGTGTGTGTGTGTGTGTGTGTGTGCGAGGCAGTCACGGAAAGGACTTCGATTTAATGCGAATGCGATGCGTTGCCCTTTTGCAAGGCTCTGCGCCTCGAACATCCTTGTTGGATTTGGAGCCGTAGCTGCAATTTTATTCTCCCATTTTTTTTTTTTTTTTTTTTTTGTTATTTCTCTGCTTTGCCGCTTTGCTTTCGGGGCGCGCTGCGTTTGCGCTGAGCTGAGATTTGTGGTGCGGTGCAAATAGATTTCTAGCGCAGAACATAAATAATACTCACACACACAGGCACACACAGTGTGCGAGTGTGTGTGTGTGCGTTGCCAGTTGATCCTTCGGTTTGGCATGCAAAAAACGAAAATCAAAGTGTTTGCATTTGTTCAAATCGCACACAAAAGCAAACGCATTCGCCATAGCCAGGGGCGTAGATGCGTCGGGGCAGAGGGGTGCGAAGGGGCCTTTGCATTTTCCGTGGGCGTGGCAACTGACAGGGCTATTCTCTTACTGTCCCATTCGGCTTTGCATGCAAATTTTCAGCGTTCGGGCAAAACGTTTGACATTTGCCATCTCTTCTACTTGAGATAATGTGCCTTTGTGTGGCCATCTACCGCTCTATGTGTGTGTGTGTGTGTGTGTTTTGCATAGCTCACTCTCAGTTTGTTTCTCCCTTCCCCCACTCTGTTTTCATTTTCGTTTCTCTCTCTCTCTCCCATTCTTTTCCATTCGGCTTCAGTTTTGCTGGTCGCATATTTTACGTTGGGTTTTTGGCCTCGCATAATGATGACCAGCACTTGCCTTCCCTCCTTTCCCCTTTCCCCTTTCCCCGCTTCCCCCGCCCCCATCACTGTTTGTGCTGCACTCTGTATGCACTACGCATATCGTCATTGCATTGCATATTGCCATCGGTACCACAAATAGCCGTAGGAGTAGCAGCGCCTCCTTTCACTTCTACTTCTTTCTGCCTGCCCGACACAGTCATTTTTGCTGTGCAACGTTTTGTGCAACGTTCTGTGGCAGCAACATTTTTTGTGCACTTCATTAGTGTCATTTTGTGGTGCAATTAGAAGAGCCACATGCCTCAGAATGGCCTCTGTTATGGCTGCAACTGGGCTATTTCAAGCGAGAGAATTTGTTTCATCATGCATCGTTTTAGCTTGAGTGAGAGAGAACACACTTTATGACAGACACTACGGTATGGCTGAGGTGCAAAGTTAAGGTAGATGAAACAGGAATGATATATGAAATTTGCAACAAAAAAAAAACCCAAAAACTTGTATATTCTAGTTCAAAACTTACCAAACAATCGAAATACAAAAAATATTGCATACTTTTTTGGGCAAACTCTGATTCACACGTTTCTGCAAGAATTTACATAGTTTTGGTAGCAAACACTTTTTAATTTAAGTATTTTTCAAAAACCTGACAAACTGATTTCATATATTTCCAGCTGCAAAACTCTAGAGATATGTCTGGCGCAAAATTTGTTGACTGATTCGTCTGGCTGCGCATGCAGAGCGCAATACCCAAAGCGTTGAATTTTTAAAGGTAAACACACAGAGAGTGAGCAAGAGGGAGAGAGAGAGCGAGAGAGAGAAAGAGGGAAGAACTGACTGTAGACTGGCTTGAAAACTAAACTGAAATTGCGTCAACTTCACAACAAAAACAACTGAGGCATCAACTCGCAACTGCAAGTCCAATTGTGAGGGAGAGAGCGAGAGAGAAGCTGGAAACTCTGCCTGAAGCTCTGTGGGTAATCCCCAAGTGCTGCTGAACACGAGTATAACACACGTAATGCATATTTAAACATTTGCTGATAGCAAATGACAAAGGTGCTGCCTGGCAGCCTGGCCAAGCCGAGCCGAGCCGGGCCTGCTCAGCTCTGCCCCGGTCTGCTCTGGCGAGAAGTGGTTTGTCCTGAAGTGGAGTTTGGGTAAATGTTTGGCCAACTTAAACCTTAATCAATGCAAAAGTTTTTGGCCTAATCGCTCTCAATTATTCAAGTGAAACGTGGCATTTAACAACTACGTGAGTCGAGCCACTCACGTGAACAACGACTGTGCCACAATGTGGTGGATGAGGAGGAGGAGATGGAGATGGAGATGATGGTGGAGCAGGCAAACGGAAGCAACTGGGAATGAGGTCCTTAACGAAGCATAACTTTCGCTCTCAGGTAGTAGGCAGTCTGGGCCACTCAAGCGGCTTAGCCTGGCAAGGAGCGGTCGAGCCTGTTAAGTGCCACACGCTGTTGCCAGGGTTAATAATAATCATATTTAAGTGAAGCGCATTGGACTGTGTGTCTAGCACACCCCCATGTCCACTACTTTCGCTGCGAGAGCGAGGACAAAGTTGCAAGCGGAAACGGAAGCTAGCTAGCTAGGTAGGTAGCTACCTGGACAACGCTCTGTGCGATATGTCTCTCTCTGTGTACCCTTCTCTATCTTCCTGCATGTGCCATCTGAATAAGCCTTTTGTAAGCATAGTCAGAGCTCACCAAACTGTAGCTGGAATTACTGAAAACTATTCGCACACAAAAATATTGTTCATGCTGCATAGAAAAATTGAAAATTTTTTACTTTTCCCAGTTTCCTAGCACGCTGAAATCGGAGCACCGCACAGTGGGGCAGCGTGTGGAGTGGCAAAAACTTTGTCTGCTTGCGGCCAATGGGGTGGGGGGGGGGAGGGGGGAGGGGATATACTGGGGTACAGGTAAGCTCAGCTGCAGCCAACTGCAGTTGCCTGATGAAAAGTCAGGAAGTAAAGTTTTACGGTTCACATAAAAGCTGAAATGTTCATACAATCAGCATGAATTATAACTCGGATGTGGATTAATAGTTGCCCAAGTGTGAGTGTGTAACTCTGTGTGCGTGTGTTACTCGCTCTGTGTGCTCTGGCTTTAGTTTGGCTTCAGCTTCGCCTGCCATTTCTAGCGAAGCTTTTGTGGCTGAAAAGCCTCGTAAAATGTTGAGGGCTTTTCGTATTTTACCTTTCGCCTGCTGCCTGCTGCCTGCTGCATTTGTGATTTTGCTTGTAATTAAAATTCCTAAAATGATATCTGAGTGAGCTGACAGCGTTGGGTTAATTGAATCGAATGAATTGATGGACACATGATGGAGGCAAATCATGCGCAGAGATTCGTTACGCAACAAGCAACGATTTATACAGTCCGGCGTATCTGACATGAAAATAACCAAATACCCAAAATTTAAAAGGCTTTGAAAGGACAGAACTTGACAGAACTTCAAACCTAAGTTTCCAGTAGATATTTTGCACCCAGCAAGAATTTCTTAGAAATCAAACACGGGATTAGACGGCCTGACATTTTGTTTATGTGTAAGAATATCTTGTCAATTTTCAGCTTAAAGCAAATCCTTGTTATTGTCATTGCCTTTTGTAGGTAAAGCTGTTAACCTATCATATTTCAGAAAACCTATCAACATATGTGCCAGAGCATAGAGTTGTATCCTCAATAAGCCGCTTACACATAGCGATTATCAATTTAATTGTTGATTTTCAGAGGCTTTAGGCGTGGCACCTAGCATTTAAATCAACAATTGTCTGCATATAATATAGCTTAATCAATATTCGAAATTTTGTGTCTCTAGCTTTTATATTAGCTAAAATCTGTGTGGTCAAACAGACAGACAAAATATAAATGGTATAGTCTGCTTTAAGGTTTGCAACTTAATAAATGAAATTGCACTGCAAAATATTGCGTAGATTTGTCGTATAATTTCCTCAGCATGCTCTAACTTCCACTTCCACACACCCATCCACCCACACACACACACATGTTATGGCATATAGGAACTGACTGGCAACTGGCCATGAGAACATAAATTAGAAATGCTGCGTTGACACGAAACCGAAAAGAATTCAACATCAGCAAATATTTGCAGCACGTTTTTCGTTTACATATCAGCTTGACAAGTTTTGCATTACGATTAAGATGTACAGCGGGACAGGAATAGAGAGAGAGAGAGAGAGAGAGAGAGAGAGCGAGAGAAGGAGGAGAAAGAGATTGGCAGAGAGAACTTCCAACAACAACAACAATAAAACAATGTTATCAACACCTTTTGTCGCACAAACACAAAATGCGAAAGCGAGTTATGCGTGTGTGTGTGTGTGTGTTCGCCTCTATTGTGTTGTGTTGTGCGGGTGGTGGGCGTGGCCCGCCTCCAGCTACAAGTCCGAGTCGGAGCTGGAGATGAAGACTGAGACGGAGTCGGAGTTCAAGTCATGAGTGAGATTTATGTGTTTTGCTTGGCTGCGATTTGCTCCTGCCATACACATCTCCTTCCCTCTCTCTCTTTCTCTGTCTCTCTGTGTGACAATAAAACAAAACAAAACTTGCGATTAGATGGCAGTTATGACGCGGGGGGAGGGGCTGCTCGTCGTCGCATAAATATCAGCAGCAGGCCACGTTGCAAACGTGGCAAACATCGAATGCCAAATATTTTGACGTATTTCAATGGCCAGGGCGATCTGGCTGCCCCCTGGCCCCCTGCCCCCATCTACCACGCCTGGCCATATATAACGCGCGCACACACACACACACACACTAACGAAGACTCCTGGTCATTATGGCCACAAACGTTGGAATAACAGCCAGTCCACTCTCTGCCGCCACCTGCCCCACGCTCTGGCAAGCTACTTGCCACATTGCAACTTATATTTATGAGTGGCATTCGCGACTGTGTGCGACTCGTGGCGAGTGCGTAGGAATTTCGCCTTTGGCTCGTTAAGATTTACGAGGCACTAAGACACACACACACACACACATGCGGGCCAAGGCAGCGGGCAACGATGTGGCACGTCGCTGACTTTAGAAATTAATTGGCCCAACTAAGAAATTCGAGAGTAAACGTTGCGCTCATAAGTCCTGGCATCGTCCTGCTGCTGCTGCTGCTGCTGCTTGGCCTCGGTCTCGTCCACCTAGCTGGACTCCTTGCTCCTTGTGGCTTCTCCTCTTCTTTGGTCTTTCGGTTTTTTCTTCTTTCGCATAGACAAAATTAATTTGTTATCCTCGCTTGTTTAACGCAGCTATAAATTATGATGCCAAAACTTTTTGGCCACTCAAAAAGCAAACAGCCAGCAACAACAACAACAACAACAACAGCAACAACAAGCAGAACAAGGGGCCAGTTTTGAACGTGGTCCAGCACGTTGCTGGGGCAATTATTAGCTTTTGTTACGCACACTTTATCACCGAGCGTGTCGATATGCATCAGCCTCCTTTCTGCTTCGCTTGCCCTCCCCCCTTCCCTTCCCCCTCACTGCGTGGCATCGTATCTTATATATGGGCCGCGTAATTGGTGGGCACGTTAATCAACACGGCTCGAGTCGTGGCTGTAGTTGTTGCTGTAGTAGTAGTAGTAGTAGTAGAAGCCTCTGCCCAATTAGAGAAGCAATGACTGCAGCATCTTTGAGACGCAACAACGAAGATGGATGCTGATGAGACCCCCATCCAGAGAGATGGAGAGAGAGAGGGAGAGCAGAGAGTCTAGGTACAGAGCGTACACATAAATCCTAGATAGTAGCTGCTATTAGTGCGGTGTTTAGTGTGCCTCCGTGTTTGATGAGCTTTGATTAGCTACGCAGATGCGCAAAGCCAATATTCGTTTCACAAATTGCTTTGAGAGCTCACTTGGTGCCCCTTTGGGGGAGAAGATGACCCAAACGGGGGATTTCTTTGAAGCAGTTGAAAGTGAGAGAACTGTGTAGAAGTTTTTGTTATACCCTGCACCCACTCAAAGCTGATTATAAACTGTCTTGAAGGCAGCGGAGAGCAAATATTCCCCAACGAGTTTGGTATAAAAATTTTGTCTATGTTTTTGTATTTCCAACACGCATAACTTAAGTAATCATCCGATTATCTTTTGAAATATTAATATTTTTCTGATTTTACCTATATTCTGAGTTGTTACAAATTTAAATATTTACCAACAGATTTTTTTGTGAATTTTTGTTGAATTTTCTAAAAATGTTCCAATTTGTTGAAGTAAATTCATTTATTTACAAAAAGTGTTGCATACTTTCCAACACGCATAACTTAAGTAATCATCCGATTATCTTTTGAAATATTAATATTTTTCGAATCTTAACTATATTCTGAGTTGTTACAAATTTGAATATTTACCAAAAGATTTTTTTGTGAATTTTTGTTGAATTTTCTAAAAATGTTCCAATTTGTTGAAGTAAATTCATTTATTTACAAAAAGTGTTGCATACTTTCCAACACGCATAACTTAAGTAATCATCCGATTATCCTTTGAAATATTAATATTTTTCTGATTTTAACTATATTCTGAGTTGTTACAAATTTAAATATTTGCCAAAAGATTTTTTTTTTTTTTTTTTTTGAATTTTCTAAAAAAGTTATTTGTGAACGCTGTATATCCATTCTTTTATTATTTTTTAATTTTAATATATTTGAGTTGTTAAATTTAATATTTGCAAAGTTTTTTTAAAAATGTTCCAATTTGTTGAAGTAAATTCATTTATTTACAAAAAGTGTTGCATACTTTCCAACACGCATAACTTAAGTAATTATCCGATTATCATTTGAAATATTAATATTTTTCGAATTTTAACTATATTCTGAGTTGTTACAAATTTAAATATTTGCCAAAAGATTTTTGTTGAATTTTCTAAAAATGTTCCAATTTGTTGAAGTAAATTCATTTATTTACAAAAAGTGTTGCATACTTTCCAACACGCATAACTTAAGTAATTATCCGATTATCATTTGAAATATTAATATTTTTCGAATTTTAACTATATTCTGAGTTGTTACAAATTTAAATATTTGCCAAAAGATTTTTGTTGAATTTTCTAAAAATGTTCCAATTTGTTGAAGTAAATTCATTTATTTACAAAAAGTGTTGCATACTTTCCAACACGCATAACTTAAGTAATCATCCGATTATCCTTTGAAATATTAATATTTTTGTGATTTTAACTATATTCTGAGTTGTTACAAATTTAAATATTTGCCAAAAGATTTTTATGTGGATTTTTGTTGAATTTGCTAAAAATGTTCCAATTTGGTGAAGTTAATTCATTTATTTACAAAAAGTGTTGCATACTTTCAGGCTGACACAAAAAATTGAGTGTGAAAATCTTTTGCAGCCACAATTTTAATTAATTTAAGCTTAAGTTCGTACAAATAAAAATAAAAAAATTATTTTTACATAGCTTTTAAAATTCTCAACCACTTAAAGCTGCCACGCTCAAGTGCCACTTGCTATAATACGCTGTAAATTTGTGCAATCATTCTACTTGTGTTGTTGCCGTGCGCACGCCAATTTGCAACTGTAATCCCTGAATTTGATGCAATTGTAGCAGCCCTTTTTTTTTCTATGTGGATATATATTTCATGATCGCCAATTAGGACGGGCTAAAAACCCCATTTACTTCAATTGCCACTTTGCAGCTGCGTATTAGCCGAGTGTTGCATGCCACTTGGCAAAGGCGGCGGTGGCGGTGGCAGGTTCTTCTTCTGCTCGGGTAGCTCGTTGAAAAACAGATTAAATTTCTTTGGCTGCCAGTTGCTGCTGCTGCTGCTGCTGTTGTTGTTGTTGTTGTTGTTCAGCTCGCTGTGCAACCACCTTCCAATTGCCCCTACCCCTTTCTCCCTTTTCAACCCCCCTTGAACGTCGTGTGTGGCATCGTTGTCGCCTTGTTAATTAAACGTAGCATATACCGTGCGGTGCGGCATTGCGCCTCGATTGCGATTGACACAATAAATTGTCAATTACAGTGCAATTACGTATGGAAATCGTCGCAGGTTGTGGCGCAAAAAAACGTACACAAAATGAAAAACGAAAGAGAGATATGAATGGAGCAGCAAGGGGCGGACAGGGAGATGGGGAGAGGGGAGGGGGGGAGACACACACAGTCACCGCTTGATTAAATCGATAAAAATCGAGTCGCATTTTAAGCGTCGTTACAACGCGCACACAATAGAAACGTGCAAATTTGCCCGACGAGGTGCGAGCGAGCGAGAAGAAGTGAGTGCGAGCGGGACAGATAGTTGACAGTGGCACAAAATGCCAGCGAGTGGAGCATTTAAAAATTGTCGAACTGTTATCAACGCACAACAACGAAAAATTCGGTCAACATGGCCGGCATCGCTGTGAGCCTAGGGATTCGCAGCAGGATGAGAGATGGTACAGTGGGGTTGGGCGTTGCTCTGGGGGAGTTGCAAAAGTTTTTACGGGTAACCATTTTTCGAGTGCCCCGCGGCAACAACAAATAGTCAAATAAACACGGCAGCATGAAACAATTTAATGCCCTGGAGTCCTCGAAAGTAAATCGCACTGTTTAAGTCTTTAGCCTAATTGTGGCAAAGCACTATCTAAACTATAAGTACAGTGCAGCTGCTGGGGGAATTCACTGCCAGCAGATATGAAAGATAGTTGAGGGCTTGTCATAGCCCTAGGGGGGCCATAGCTCATGTTTGTCTTTGTCAACTCGCATGGATAGATGTAAATTTAGATATAAACTGGAAGGGTTTTATGTAAACAAAAGGCCCAAAAGGCTTGTGACTACAAAAATAGCATTTGATTAGAAGTTGCTTATAGAAAATAGATAACTTATTATTTTCTATTATTTATGTAATTTATTATTTGCTTTAAATTTTTCAAAAAATTTTCAATGTAAAATTTTAAAATTTTTTTATAAATAAAATTAAATTTTATAAATTTAAATTTCCAATAGTTACAACTCTCTCAGACTCTACACAACTAGTTTCAATTTCTTGCGCAATTACAGGGTATTCCTATGGTCACTACACTCCCACGTGCCGTGGCTACTCGAACGATATATGCAGCGTAGCGAGAGGCCACAACATGTGTCTCCAATGCGGCACAAGCTGTGTTCATGCCACGATGTGTCCACCGTTTTGAGTGCCACTGTGTGTGTGTCGTGTGCGTGTGTATTTCCGTTTCCGCTTCGTTAATAGAGTTAGTTACACACACACACACTTCCACACTCGCACACACACACACAGTATAAAGGCAACTGTGACTGTTGCTCGTTGCCCACGCAGCGGTGCAGTCAAAAAATGCGCGAGTAGCCCTGTTGCTTATAACTCAGCTAGAAGAGGACAGGAAGTGAGTGAAAGAGAGAGAGGAAGAGAGGCAGAGAAGGGAAGGAGGGCCCGTAGTGATAGAGAGGACAAAGCAGCGAGCCATGGGCATGGGAGCAGTTGGTGGCTGGCGGCGTTTGGGCTGTCCTTGCTGCCTGTTTGCTTTTCTTGCTGTTGTTTTCGCTTGGCAGGCTGCAGTTGTTGTTGTTGTTGCAGTTGTTGTTGTTGCAGTTGTTGTTGCAGTTGTTGTTGCTGTTGTTTTTGGCTGCTCCTCGAGCATTTAACTATTTTTGCAATGGCGTTAATTGGAAATGGCAATTTCATGCGACCGACTGGCAGAACGTGGCAACATTTCGGCCACGCCTCCTGCTCTGAAGCCCAACGCGCTGCACTTGCAACAATTTTCGCTGTCTCCTCCCCGTACTCGCATTTTCCTTTTTTGCAGCATTTTTATTTTATGGCATTTTTGTTGCCGCGCACATGAATGCACTCTCACACACACACACACACACACGTACACACACACGCATACACCAACTCAATCAGTGGCTGTGGCACATATTGCGTTGTATACACAGTTCGATCGGCTGCCGAATGAATACTATACCCGTTCGGGCCATTCTAAACATTTTTAGTTGATTGAAAAATTGTGCAGTTGCTTGGCAATTTGTAGCCCTGTCTGTGTGCGCTGCTGCTGTGAGTGTGTGTGTGTGTGGGAGAGAAAGGGGGAACAAAAATTTAAGCTGAGTTTAATTGGGCAAAAAGGCGCTTTGGTATTGAAAGCGGATTGAAAATGCACTGACAATGGGTTGATGCATGTGCCAGTTATTAGTCGAGAGCGCAGCGAAAACTTTCACAGATATTACTTTAGTTTTTGGACCCATATTTTTTGAAAGGGCTTAAAGCTTAGGTTTTTAGGCAGTCAAAAATGCAGGGCTGATTGAAGCGACGTGAGCCTTTGAAAGGTTTTGAAAAGCGGAATGAAAAGAGCGAACAATGAAATGGGAATTTTAAATGGCAGTAGAGAAGGCAAGAGAAGAGTAACTAGAATATCAACATTTAAATATAAGGTAAGTAAGGTAAATTTTGTACTGCATTCTCCTGATGTAACTGCATATTCAATTATAACTAACTATGTTGTTCATTATTTGCAGAAATATAGAGAAATATTTATCACTCGGAATTTGTCAACCGAACTAATTCGACTAATTAAAACTCTCCCTGTCGGCTTAGTAAATTAAACTTTAAAGTTTGTATGCAAATGCAGAGGCAGCTGCACATAACATACTACATACTACCAGTACATACTGTATCATTATATTCACACGCACTGTGGAGCACGGCACTCAGATTGCGAACTAATTAAAAAACTACGAAACTGCAAAACGAACGAGCGAGAGAGTTGGCAAAAATATTTTCGTATTTTCTAATTGCTGGCAAAAAATTAAATTAGAAACGTAAATTGAATTTGCAAGCGAGGCAGAACAGCGCCACGTGTAATGAGTAATGTGTGAGAAAGGCTGGGGGAGATAGTGTATGTGTGGTGTGTGTGTGTGTGTGACTTAATATCGTTAGCTTTTGTTACAAAAAACAGACACATCCCACATAGTTTAAACAGCAAAAAAAAAACCGTAGCAGATATGCAATTTGGAAATTGGCAACCCGCTTCTCGATACTCTCCTCTCTCTCATTCTTCGTCTCTTTGTCTCTTCATCTCTATCTCTTCTTCTCTCATCCTGCCATTTGCTGTTTAACTTTGCCGTCCAACTCATTTGCATGCGATTTGCTGTAATTGAATTTGCCGCAGGGGCAGAGGCAGGCAAGACAAGTCCTTGTAGACCTACCGAGTTGTAGTTGTAGTTGTGAGTTGTGCGAGGACCTCAAAAGTTTTCTACCACCACCGACACAAGACAAATGTGCGTAAACAGTGGCAAAGGAGGGGTGACTGGTCCTGCTGACTTTGTCACTGCCTGATAACGTTTAATGGATTGCACAGAACTCAAGGCTCGCAGCATACACTATGCTGCAGACGGGATGGGAGGGTGTTGGTCGGGTGGTTTTTGTTTTTTGCGTAGGCCTCGCAATGAAGACATTAAAATATTAATGTGCAGCATAAATCAGCAAGTCAAGGCGAGAGCAGAAAGTGGTAGCTAAGCTCGGGGCGGGCATTCTGGGAATAGAAATCGCTCGAAATTCAACTGAGCTGGAAGCTACAGTGCGTAAAATATTTCGTTTGTGGCTAATTTAATTTAATAATGATTTTGTTTTATTTCCTTTTACCTAATTATTTATATCATTTCTCAGTCGACTGTTTTTTGCTTGTCTTAAAAATAAATAAATAAAATATTAAATACGCTCGTTTAACATTTCTTTTAAAAGTCACTTAGCCCCCCTACTGTTTTCCTTTTCGTTTCATTTCTTAGAATTTTCTTCAATTTCCAAAAGCTGTTTATAAAATTTCTAGCCAAAAACGAAATTTCTGAGAAATCTATTCGCGGAACCGCCTTCAAAAAGAAAGTCAGCTTTAAGTGCCTTAGTAAATTGTATCTGTATCTCTGTTTGCTTGTCACAGTTCAAAAACAAAGCCCACAAAGTCTTCTCTGTCTGCCTGCCCAACTGTGTGTGTGTGTGGGTGAGTGAATGTGAGTGTGCGTGTGCGTGTGCGTGTGCGTGTGCCTGTGCGATATGCAAAGCAGTTGACGAGACGCCCGCAAATGAGTCGCATATATACTACTTAGAGCTACACCCGAACTACACGCAGACAGTTGCCAAGTCAACAAACAAATTAATTACAGTCTGTCTCAATAGTTGCCGCATGTATCTACGAGATACAATTTACGCCTGTCAACGCAGCTTAGCGCCGCTTTGCCAAAATTAAATGCAAAACTCATTATGACAAAGTTAACAGCGAGCAGCTGCTGCTGCTGCGCCTCCAGCCACGCCCACGCCTACACCACACCCACATGGGCTCTACGCCTATTACTGTTGCCGCTGCTGCTGCTGCTGCCGTTGTGGTTTTACAAAACATATTAATTAGCATTAAATAATTAAAATATGCCTGTCGCTTAACGTCATTCATTTTAATCAGTTTTAATCCTTCGCTGGTTTTGCGGTAACTGCGTAAGTTTTTTGCGTGCGTGTGTGTGTGCGGCATTTTAAATGTTAGTAATTAAAAAGATATGCTACATATGTAAGTACAACTAATTAAGCGTGCGCAATTACTTTAAACTGGCAAACCATACATGGAAACCTCATCAATTTTCCTATTTCCATTAAGAGACGAGCTTAAACTAGTTGGTTAACACAATCACAAGCTCGTAAACAATGTAAGCAACCTCTCAACTGCGTGTACACTTTAAAAAATACTAGAGCAAGTCGTTAAATTGCAATTTTATTTTTAATATATTTTCTCATTATTGAACTGACTGCGTTAAGTGCTTAATAGCTCTCTGCCCCCCCCTGCGTAATAATCTCTTAAAGTTAATTGACATGCCTGAAAGTATGCAACAAAAAATGGGGAAAATTTGCATGCACATGGCGTCGTGCAGTTTAATTGCCATGCTCGAAAGTATGCAACATATTTTTGCATTTCAATATTTTGCCATGAATTGAATGGGAAACTATGCACGCTTTTGTCTGCCGCTCGAAGGCGACGACACGCACCAACTTGTCGGTTTAATAGATTTTTGTTGATTATTTGTACCAGCATTTGGTTTTCAATTTCCTGCCCTGCCCTGCACTGCCCTGCACTGGCAACACGCATCAGCCATGCGACAATAGTGAAAGTGTACGTTGACAATTGCATACAAAAGATGTTTTGTTTGGTGTCAGCATGAATATGCCCATTCAGTTATTTGCACTTTTGTCCAGGCCATACGAGCTGCACTCAAAAACCCCCGCCAGCACAATGGCATACAGACCAAACAATGGAACAACATGAAAAATAATATCTTCATTTCTCTGTCTCTCTGTCTCTCGTATTTTTGTGCGTTCACAATAGGCTAAAAATTGTAATTCCTTTCGTATCCGACTGAGAGTCGCCTAGGCTGCGTAGGCTGTTGAAATTTGTATAGCCAATTGCAGAATTTTGTTTACCGACTGTGCAGAACATAAATACGAATATTGGCACTACCCCTGAACGAGTCAGCTCACTCCCCAGCTAACCGAATTCCGCCCTCTAATACCCTCTCAGCACTGCCACTTTGTCGTATTACCATGCCAGGCCGACAACAGCAACAGCAACAACAGCGACGCCTGCAATTTGCCTAAAAGTATAAAAATAGTAGTACGAAAAACGCCAGCCGAGCAAACTGGCAACTCTTAGTGCAGAGTAAAAATTGTAAACAAAAATGCGTGCCAAGTGAAGAAACTGCAGGCGCGTTGAGCATATTAGTTTACCCAAGGGGTTTGCTGAATTTCAAATTTAACAGCTTCATTTATTAATAATAAATTTTTATATAATTTGTTTTTAATTTTTATTGCTCATCTTACCCAAAAGATTAATTTAATATTTCAATAGTTAATTTATGAAATGAATTTTCAATGCATTTTTTTCGGTTTTCCACAATGTAGCCAAAATATTCGGCAAAGCACATTGCGAATTCATTGCAGCCAGCGCTTCCTGTGCGCCGCAAAATGTGTTGTCACGTTTATTTAGAATTTGTTGCCGTTGGCAAAAACAATTTAAATTTTGTCTCTGCCAAAGCAAATGAAAATAAAATAACGACAAACTTCGATGTCGACATGGTTGGCTCTGGCGTTTGCCGTAGACGATGCAAAGCAAATCGAAATCAAATCGAAATGTAATCGCGCGCGCAAAGCCGAAAGCCGAAAGCAATCGCATTATCGCCACATTGGCGTGAAAGTGCCACGCCCTCGACACCCGCAACCCACTGCCCCCAACCCACGTACTCCAGTACGACCCCAGTGAGACTCGCACGCTCGCACACACACACACACTCGCATCGCACCTCTCCATCGGGACCCAGGCTGTGCTGCTGATATTTATAGTCGGCTCATATTTATGGTTACAATATTTGCCTTTAACCGGAAATCGATGAAATTTTTATGCCTCCGCCTTGGCGCCCTTTATTTTATTTATGTTTGTGCGTATTTCTGCATGTGCTGGCAAAAATATATTTCACTCCAAATATTTTGTGTGTTGTAGCACACACACGCCGCACGCCAACACTTGCCCCAAGCATTTGCACTCGAGCTTGATTTTCCATTTCCATCGTTTTTTTTTTTCTTCTCCCATCGAATTTAGGCAATTTGGCGGCTTAACTAAATCGTTTTTGGTACTCATGAATTTATACGTTTTGTTTGTGCAGTGCATGCAAAATTTCGTTACGAATTTCGTACGATTATAGAAAATATAATCTAATACGCATGCTATCCCACGAGATGCCACGCACATATTGTATGTATTGTACATGTATGTGTGTGAGCCGCGCCGTAAAACATAAGCGTGTGCCTTTGTTTTGGTCTACAACTTGTGAATTGGCCTGTCCAATTACGGGAATTTATATTGTTTTGTCATTTTCATGGCATTTACGCGCACCAATTTGCCCCTTGATTTATATTGGCGCCCCCTTTCCCACTGAAAATTGGCAACGCCGCATGAGAAAAGTGTGCAACTATTTTCGGTTTGTTTTGAGTTTTTTTTTATAATTTTTGAGTGAAATGTGGCAACAGCGCATTCGTTGCGATTTTATATTTTCTTTTATCTGTTGGTATGGAAAAATTATAAAAATGTTCAGTGAGTGAAATTTGGCAACAGCGCGACCTTTCCATTATTGTTTGTTGTTAATTAAAAATATATAAAATTTTATCTGCTCTTTAGTAAAACATTGTAAAACTTTGCTATTAAACAAGTGAAATTTGGCAACAGCGCAGCTAAATGTTATCCCCAGCTTTTGGCACTTCATAAATCGTTCAACATAATTTCGTTGCTCATTAGTTATCGCTACCTCCATTCCTCCAGCGTTCGCATTTCTAAAGCATCTAATGGACTTCCTTTTCAGCATTGTTCGCTCGGCATTAAACGATTCGCAAAAATGAAACGGACTCAGCTCACTGTGAAATGTGGCAACAATGGTGCAAAAGTTTCGGACTCGCAGCTCGCAATTATAGGACAATTTCATTGATTACGCGCTCCACTTAACAGACGGATGGCAACTAAATCTGCGGCACGTATTACGACTGTATTATAGTTTTTATACCACCTACCCCCGCCCTACACCCCGTCCCCCGCTGCGAACAATGTGGCTGCATTTCAAGCGTAAATTTTCTACAGTAACAATTTGAGGGAGGTGGAAAGGGAGGGGAGATGGGAGGGAAGACTGCAACTAATGCCTGAATGGCCAAAGCCGCTGTCGATGATGATGATGATGATGAATAATATGTACTTGCAGCTGGACGAGCCAAAAGTCGCACTGGTCCGGACGAGTGCCGAGTCAGAGGCACGTGCACGGGCCAGAGTAAAGAGATTGCATAGCAGGCAGATTGCACTGTGAGTGGATGAGGAATGAGGGAGAAGGGGTTCCGCTGGCGAACTTGCCGCAGTTATATTTCATATTTCACCAGTGATCTGACCATCCCTCCCTCTCTCTCACATTCTCGTTGCATTCGCTTGGCCATTTTAGCTGCTGCAGTTATCTGAATTGGTTTCTCGCTTTTTCATAGCTTTGGCTTCGACTTCGGCTACAGCTTTGGCTTTGGCTCTGGCTCTGGCTGTGGCATTGGCCCCAGCTTTACCTTTGGCTGCAATCTTCAGCAGAAGCAGCAGGGCACAAGAATTTTTACCTGTTCGGAATTGGAAATGATGTGCACAGACAGACGTACAGAGAGGGGAGAGAGAAGAAGCAGCGTACGGTCACGTAAGCAGTTTTACTTTGTCACTGGCATACACACACACACACACACACATAGACACACACAGAGGGAGAGAGTCTGCCATTGACTCCGGGCTTAGCTTCAATCATTTACTGTCATTTACTGCTACAGTTACCTGCAGCCGGATCAGCTAGGACCTCCATTCCTCTTCCCCTGCCCCCTCCTGCTGCGGATTCGCAGTTGTGTTTGTATTATGTGCATATTAAAAATGCGCCCAGCTTATGCACGATTGCCCTCGTTTCGGCATGTGCTGCGGCATGCGAATAAAAACCCCGAAAAGTGTAGAGTCAGCGAGGAGCGGGAAGGGGGGTAAATTGGCATTTCTAGCCAGCGAACACGTAACATGACTGAGCCAAAAAAAAAAAAAAAAAAAAAAATAGCAAAACAAATAAATTGATTTTTATGCTGGCGCACTTAATTAAAAGACAACAATCACGTTCGATTCATTTGCGGCGAGCTGATAAAGAAGAAGTAGTTGGAGGAGAAGAAGAAGAAGTAGAAGAGGAGAAGAAGTAGTAAAGAAGTAAGAAGTAGCAGTTGTAACTGAAGCATAATGCAGCGCAATCAGTCTGTGAATCAAGTTAATAAACTGTTATAGACTAGAAAGATTAGTTGATTTCAGATACAACTTATAGAAGACTGAAATCTTAGCATGTCAAACGATTAAGATTACGATTTCTATAGACAGGAAGATTATAAATCTAGAGCTTGTGTTATATTGTAAGTAGAAAAACATATTTAGATACTTAAAGTCATTTAATTGAATATCCAGGCAAATTAGTCTGTCTTAAAAGTGGAACAGAACGCTTAGGTGTGGTCCTAATACAATTGACAACTATTTCGAATACGATATTAAAAAAACAGAACTTTTAAATATGTTCCTAATACATTTTTTAACTATTTTGCATACAATACTTTGATACTTACAGAGGTTTTGTCTTTTTTTAACCACGCCCATCGCCTTATAAAATTTTTTTTACTTTTAAAACTTGCAAACTTTTTACTTTGTCTATCTTTCCATACTCTTCTCTTTAACTCTTTCTTTTCCTTCTTTTTCTCTCACTCTTCTTATTCCTTTTGCCATATCATCTTCCCCCCCAAAAGGTTCACCCCTTTGCTTTGATCAACTCGCAAATGTATCGCGACATACACATGAACCCAAACACAGCACGACGCGACGCCTCGGAATACAATAGAAGAATTTATGGGAAATCAAGTTATAGCAGCTGTATAGCTGTTTAGCTATAGGCGTGGCATGGCTTTGTCGCCTTTGCCCTTTTGCATGACAAGATACAATTTTCGAGGCAGCGGGAAAGATATCGAAGAAGCGAAGGGGGAGGCGGAGATGGCATTGGCTAGGGGGCAACGCGGTGTTGCGTAGCCAAGCGGCGACATGCTGATAGCAAAGCTTCCGTTTGTGGCAGCAGCCCAAGCAGCTGTCACCCCTCCCCTGCCCTACTCTCTCTGCATATTACACTTGCTGCTGGTGGTGCGAAATGAATTTCTAATACGACGGGGCAAAAATTGCATTGTGCACAATTGTTTTGGGCCAAAACACGCTGCCAACTTCTCATGCAGATGCAACGCCAAAAACGAGGACACGCACGAGGCACAAAGTCAGAGTCACAGGCAGCCCTCCTGCCCTCCTGCCCTTTCCCCCTCTTTCTCAACCACTTCCGGCTCGCGTGAGGCAGTGCCCCCAAGACTCGATTCTTTGCCGCCTTTGTTGTGCCTTGTGCCTTGCTGCCTGTGGCTCACTTCACGCTGGGCATGCAAATGCGAGTCTAATACAATGCCAAGCGCAAAAGTGCCAAAAACGAGCAATAACAACAACAGAGAGAAAGGGGCGCGGGGGGGAGTGGCACAACAAAAATGCGCCTCACATACGTACACGAAAAACAGGAAATTGAATTTTCGACTTTGCCAAGTGCGTGGCAGGAAGAGGAAGAGAACTGCTGCAGGAACTGTTGTAGGAACACAGCAAGCAGCACACACACACACAACACTACACACTTGTACTGTGCTTGTGCGTGTGTGCCCGCCTGGCTGCTGCAACTATTACAAACGCAGTGAGAGAACTCCTGACACTGGCAGCGCCTCATTTTGCATACCAAGCAGCCGGCAAACAGTGCAAACGGAAACGAAATATTTAACAACAATGCACCAGGGCTACAACAGCTCCCCGCCCTCTCACCAGAAGGGCTGCATAATTGAGTGGGCGTGGCAGCAGACAGTGCAAGAGAAGGAGGAAGAGAGCTGGAGAGAGAGAGAGAAGCTGCATGCAGAGTCAAATGCCAATGACACGGGCTGAAAGTTGCCACAACAAAAAGTGGATTAGAAAGGGGAGGGAAGAGTGAGTTGTGAGGAGCTTTAAGCTCTTAATCGAATTAAGCAGCAGCTAAAGCTTTTAACCAAATTGTTTGCTTAGTAGTTTGTGCATTGGCAGGACTGAAGTGAAGTTTCAGAGGGAATGTTGGAAGAGTTGAAGAGAAAACAAATTATAATATTTTAATATGTAATTTGCACTGTGAATAACCTCAACATTTTTTCATATTGTAAGCATAAAGTTTTGTGCTTTATGTTTATTCACTTTACACGAGGCATACAACATGTGAATATAACTTATATTCTTTGCGCTTTATCAATAATATTACGCCAACTTTAGCTGCTTATAATACTCATCAAATTTCTTGAGCATAGAACTTTCTCCACCTTCACAGCCAAATCCAATTTCAGCCAATGTCATTGCACCACTCACTCATTGTTTACACTCATCTCAGCTGAAATGCGAATGCGAATACCGAATAACACCATGACAAAGTCAGCAAGGCATCTCTGGCTGTAGTTGGTTAGTTTCAGCTGCTCTCCCTGCTTAATTTCCCTCCCTGGCGCGGCTCAATGACTTATCATGGACAAATTACAAGTATGCACAGACGGACAGGGACATCTAGCTAGCTCCCTCTCCAACGCGAGCATCAAAACAAAAGTCACACAAAAGTTACAATTTGCGCTTGTAAATTGCTTTAAAAAGTTCTCGTCGCGTTCTGCGCTATCAGCGCCCGTTACAATTTTGCTAATTAACTCAGCAAGGACCCAATGCAGAGAAGACGAGAATTTCAGAGCGGAAAACCCTACCCACCCTACCCTCCCTTCGCGCTGCTTCTTTGTGTCGCTAATTTGGCTAATCAAAGTCGTGCAGGGGGCGAGCGACAGAGAAGGACTTCGACTTCGACTTCGATTTTATTAAACGGGAAACAGAAAACATGGCAAAACAACATCGATGTGGGGCCAGAGGCAGGCAAAACGGGGACGGAAATTTGAAAAGGAATCTTTTGCTGGCAATAATTTGTTGGCCAAAGCAATAATAACAACAACAATAAATGTTAAACTTTTGTGCTCGCACAACGCAAGGAGGGAAATGAGTTTTCAGCGTCAGTCGCGTGATAATTAGGCGTGTGCCTTCAAGCCGGAGACCCCATAGCCCTTAACACATTAGAGAATGTGAGAGGGAGGGAGAAAGAGAGAAAGAGATAGAAAGAGAGAGCCAGACAAAGCTGCCTCGCGGCTTGCACAAAAGTCGATAATGTTGCCGCAAGTACAACAACTGAGGGGGTGAGGGGGACAGGCAGTTGAAAACTGTGCTCTACAACCTCCCTCCTGCCTCCACTCACACATTCCGCGCCCGTCGCCAAACTAATAACCAAAAATTGGGCTCGACTTCTGCTCGACTATCGCGACGCTTTCCACGCCCGGCGAAAACTCATAAAATGCAAGCCATTGAGTTTTCGAAATCGCTTCAAGCTTCATTTCGATTGCGTTGCCCCCCCCCGCCCCCCGCGCGCACATTGTGCGTCTCTCTTTCTCTCTCTCTCTTTTTCTCACACTGTGTCCCCTTTTGGCCTTTTGACTTCGCTGTCTGTGGACTGTTGGCGCATTGTTTGGCCATTTAAATTCGTTACGTTTCGATTGCTGTGCCGAGCGGGGGAAAGAGAGAAAAGAAGTAAGGCAAAGTAAGGAAGAGAGAGAGAAAGAGAGAGAGGGTAGCGGCATGCAGTCAACTTTATGAAATTTATAGTTTAATCTGATAGATAGGAAATTGCTTTGTTTTCCACCCAGTCGAATTGGCAAAAAATATGAATAAAGCCAAGCAGAGGCGAAGGGAAGAACAGCAATCAAGAGAGAGAGAGAGAGAGAGCGAGAGGGGGGAGGAGGGTAGCAAGCAGGGGTTAAGGGTATTGCCAGATAGGCTGCAGCAGTTTAAAGTTATCGAGCGAGCCGACAACAGCAGATAAACCTCGCAATTTATGCGAATAAGTGCAAAATGAAGTGTATGAAAAGGGATGGGAAAGGGACTAGCGAATACCCTAACTGTTGTTAGAGAGCTTAAAAGGGTTGCTTAAATATTTGTTAACAATTTTGTAAACACAATTTTGGCTACCCCTACTGCACTAAGATTGCTGTCTCTGTTCATACAAAGCTATAAAGCAACTTGAAAGCGGCCAGAGCTGATTCGCAAATAATACGCTATAATAATGATATAATCAATTGCTAGTCGAGTCATTATTTTTACAGCATACTCAAGTGAATTGACTTCTATTTAGTCATTCGCATTCACTCACATTCACTCGCATTCAAAGGGTAATTAATTAAACAAATGTCACAACAATAAACTCGCCTGCCCGAATGTCGTAGCGAATGTGCCGCTTGGTTGCTCAGAGTACGACATTAAAATAAAGATATTCGCGTTGAAGAACCCCAAACACTTAACCCAAAAAAAGCTTAAATTATGTTGTACGGAAAGGGAGTTAGTAGGGTAGGGTAGGGGATGGGGCTGCCTGCTATGCTGATGTGGACTCCTGGACACATGTGAGCTTTCAAGGCAATTGCCTAATTAAATTTTATAACAAATATCGTAAAACGAAATTTCAATAAACAAGCAGCAAAGAGCAGGAAAACAGAGAGAGAGAGAGAGAGAGGAGAGGGAGGGAGAGAGAGAGAGAGAGAGAGAAAAATAACAAGCTGAGCTCGCGCTCCTTTTTCCACAAGATTTGCATCTCGCAGCGCTGCCTTAACCAAGTTAATAACATGACCAAAAGGCAGCAAAGAGAGAGAGAAAGAGAGAGAGAAAGAGGAGAGAGAGAGAGCAAGCGAGTGAGCTGGGTGGAGCATTAAAATCATGCGGTTCATTGAACGAGCCTCTGACCGAAAATCCCCGTTCGCTTTCAATATCAAAAGTGGAAGTGGAAATGGTTAAGGAAGTGAAAAGGCGGCGAGCCAAATGCCTGACGAGGCTGGCCACATGAGGCGCGTCCTACCTTTCGCTACTTCGCTCTCTCCTCCTGCTGCCCCCCTCTCTGCTCTTCGAGCTTGACAAGTGGCTGCAATGTTCGGCCAGGTTGCTGCCCGCCTGCTCTGCCCCTGGCCTCACCTGCCTCTGTCCGTGCGTTGTTTGGGTCATCGTCGACTTGTCATCGCTTTCGCTGCCTCCCGCGCTCTTCCCTCTCCCCTTCCCCTTCCCTCGCTCTCCTTGGGCAACTGCAAAATATATATGTCAATGATGCTGCACTGCACTGCGCTGCGCTGTTTGTTCTTATCCTTTGGCACTCATATAAAGTTTGTTTGCGGATTTGTGCAGCGCAATATGTCATTGCCTGAGCAGCACAGAGGGAAGAGCAGGGGCAGGGGCAGGGGCAGGACGAGGGCAGTACAAGCAAAGCGGCAGTGGCAGCGGCTACGACCACGCTTAATGGCAATGTACGTTCAAGTAAACACACACACACACATACACACACACACCAGCCTTGCACACACAGTTATTGCTGCTGCGAGGGTTGCTCGATTGAGTTTGGCAGGCACATCAATTGCAGCGCGTGCAGCTTGCAAACTCTTCGCATCGCCCTCGGCGTCACCATATGCAGCGTGTGTGTGCAGCGTCGACTAACAAATCCTTTTGGCATTATAAACATTATTAAAATTTCATGTTTCCTGCTACAAGCGTTGGTCTCGCCCAGCCACCACCCTGCCACGCCCCGCCCAGCTCAGACCGTGCCACAGCAAACTGATTCAGCGCCCACTCAAAACGCAAACGTAACGAAACATGAAACACGAAACATGGCACAGGCGTGGAGGCAGGCAAGAAGGGTGTAGCTCAGCTCAGCGTTGGCTCACATGGCTTCAGCTTCTGAGCTCTCGTTTTGACCAGCCACGCCCCCCGGCCGCTACCCCTCCACCCCGCCTCCTTAAGGCTGTCTAGCCTTACTTATTTGCAGCATGCTTCATGCTTTATGGTTACTTGGTCAAGGGCCTTTCATGCTCACGCACACACGCACACACGCACACACTGGCATGTTTGCTTAAGTACAACATAACAGCACACACACACACACACACACACACGCACACATTGGCTTACAGTGGGGCACATAAAATGCATGAAATTTTCGCAGTAAATCGTTAAAATGGTTGATATTCAAGTAAATATGCAAAAATGCTTTGTTATATGCATTGGCATTGGCCACACCATCGCACACACACACACACACATACACGCATGCACACACACACGATTATGTATGCCGGTTGTCTCAGGTTCCCTTGCAATTTACAATTTAATGCACGAATTTAAAAATTCGCATAAAAGAACGAGTCGCTTTTTGCCGCTTGATATTTATAAGCAAAAGCTAAAAGCAAAGCAAAAGCAGAAAGCAAAGCAAAAGCAAAGCTGCTTTTGTACTTTGTCAGCGTCTGCTTTACGACTGCGTTGCCCTGCGTTACGCGGCGTATGCGTAATCAGTTTTGCTTTTTTGTTGCCCATGCCCTAATGGAGCAAGAGAGTGAGAGGGAGGAAGAGTGATGGGGCTAGGAGATACAGAGAAAGCAGGCGAACCAAAGAAAGCATACGCCTGCAGGGCTGAGTAGTTAGTATAATGGATATAGTACAACATTCGGATAGGTGCAGCCAGGCGAAAATTTACTAGAGGAGTGACAAAGACAGAAGAGAGAACATGAGATGAAAGATGCAGAGAAGTGAAGTGAAGACGAGAGGAGAGAACAGAAGATAAGATGAGATAAGAGGGAAGAAGAGGAGAGAAAGGAGATAAGAGGAGAAAAGAGGAAGAAAGAGGGCAGAAGAAAAGGGGAATAATGAGAAGAGGTGGGTAAGGAGTGAAGTGAACTAGGAGCAGAGAAGTGAAGACAGCAGAAGGACACAAGAGTAGACATTTCCAATTGCAACAGATATATCTTATATATATTCTTGTTCAGCGAGTCGATCAAGTAGCAATGCCTGTGTTTCTATACAAGAGTAAAACAAGTAAGAAGCTACAGTCGAGTTGTCTCGATTGTAATATACCCGCTACCCAGCTGCTCGTACATCATTTATTTGCGGAACAAAAAAACGGCTACAATCATATTTTGACCGTAAAAGGCTATGGACTTACAATATTTATGCAAAGTCAAAATATAAAATAAAAAAAAAAACATTTTTGCACACATTTAATTTGTGATGCGGGCGGGACTCGAACCCGTAAATGCATAAAAGTACTGCCGGCAGCGCTGCTTACAGCTCTGGAAAACGTTAAGCTGAATAACTTCTGTGTTTATTATCCGATTGTTACCAAATTTTCAGAGATCATCTGGCTAGCTATAGTTATCATGTAAACCGAAAATGAAGAATATGGCATCAAAATTGCACTTGTTATCAATGTTTTTTCGATTTGCGGGGGCGGAAGGGGGCGTGGCCAAAATCCAAAATAAACTTGATCAACGTGCAATAATAACACATACTGTCACCAAATTTGGTAGTTCTAGCTCTTATAATAGCTAAGATCTAGATTTTCACACGGACAGACAGACGGACAGACAGACAGACGGACAGACGGACATGGCTATATCGACTCGGCTGTTGTTCCTGAGCCAGAATATATATACTTTATGGGGTCGGAGGTGTCTCCTTCTGCCTGTTACATATATTTTCGGTTTGAACAAAGTTATAATACCCTTCTACTCTATGAGTAGCGGGTATAAAGAGTAAATACCCTGCAAAATATTTCTCCCATTCCAAATATTTCTCCCATTCCAAAGTTCTGTGAGCGCAATCAAACTGTCTCTGTAACAAGAAAATTTATAACAAAAGCTCAATTTATTTTCTCACCACAATCACAATTATTTATTAAAGTTTTTACTGCTTATTGATTATGTGAAATTTATTAGCACCCCCCTTGGTTTCTCTCTCTCCCTTCCTCTCCGAATGAGGGTTAGCCCAATAAAGGTGCTTACAAATCAATGTGAATGCATTAAAGACAGTTGGATCCCTTTTGAAATTGCACTCACCTTCAATTGGCGCAGATTGTAAACGAGCAAAACCTTTTTTCTTATAAATGCCCGGGGAGCAGTAGATAGAAGGGCGGGTAGGGGTAGGGAAGGGGGGCATTGTTATGGCAAGTTCTTAGGTACAATAGCTTTGCAATTTTCTTGGCAGCTCAAAGTTCAGCTGTGGCTCACGAACTCCTTTGCTAACTAGCTGGGCAAATCCCAACCTCAAGCCGGTAGCCCAAGCCCAACCCACTCCCCTCTCTTGCCTAAAGTTCTCTACAACTTCTGCTGCATGCCGGCCGCGCACCGCGCAACTTCCCTGCCGCCCGGAGTATCCTTGGCTGCTCGGCTAACCCAACGCACTTAACACTTGCGTCTGAGTTTAGCGCAACTTTTGCGCACGGCAAAGGCTGAAAACTATTTTTTTAACCGACCCCCCCCCTGCCCGGCTACGCCACTGCCTCTTTTTTATACCTATGTAGCGTCGTAGTGCTCGCTGGGTTTTACAGAAATCTGCTTCAGTGCGTCACGTAGGCGCTTCAAAGTTTTTCATTTTTTTTTTTTTTTTTTTGCCGCTGCTTTTTATATAAAATTTACGATTTAACGTGAAAGTAGAACAAAACAAAGAGGCGTATGGGTAGTGCAGAAGAGGAATGAGCAAAGAGAGAGAGAGAGAGAGGAAGGGGAAGTGGCAGATAGAGAGTAAGGCGTGGGGCCGGGGTACATACTGCCTAGGCCATGTACTACTTAAAAGAATGGCAAACTTTGAGAACACGAGACCGAAAATCCCGCTAAGTAAGTGAACAGAGGTGCACGGAGAGGGGAGGGGGAGGGGGAGGGGGAGGGGTGCTCGGCAGTGTAGCAAACTCTATGCCGGGGAACTGAAGCCGGGTTCAGCTGCACGTACTTTGGATTTTGTTGCGTCTCCGTCTTTATTGCACTTAAGATTTACTCATCAGCAGGTGTGCCAGCGCAGTGCCACCCCGGCCCTCTTCCCTCTTGCCCCTCAGCACTTCCCCTGCTTTGCCCCGCCCTGCCCTGCCCTGTGCGATTGAATTTTAGACAGCGATGCCAGCAACGCACGAGCTTCTGCAATTTTTATGTGCAATTTTTTTCGTGTTGTCGAGTGTCGCCTGTGCTGCCTGCCCCTACCCCTCCCCCTCCCCTTTCCCTTCTCCCTTCTCCCCTAACCCATGTCCTTTGTCGTCTGTCGCCTGTCGCTCGTTAGGGCTGGGCGTTATCCTTGCATTGATTTAGTGTGCATCACCTGCCCAAGACCGCCAAGACATCCAACGCCCAGCTGCCTCCTGGTGCCGCTGCCACCCGCTGCCGCAAATACAATTTAAATTTTTAAGCGGCATCTACTTTGCGCCCCCTTTACTCCCCTTTCGCTTTCCCTTCACCCATCCCTTCCCTCAGTCGGCTCGCTGTAGCTGGCATTCGTGTCACGCAGCATCGACAGCGACGGGTGGCAGCGTCATCAACGTCGACATCAGATCCGCATTCAGCCTCATCATGTTGCCACGCCCCCTCCTCCCCCCTCCTCTCTCTCTGTTTTTTTCGGCGCATTTTGCGTAGAATGTTGCAATTTCAACCCGTTGATGGATTTGATGAAACTCGCGCTCTCGCATTTTTTTTTGCGCGTTTGCAACTGCTGCAAAATCAGCGCGAAATCAGTGCCAAAAGCAGCTGCGCGGCGCAGGCAGGAAAATGATATAGTTACAGGGCAGAGGGGGGGGGGAGTGAGCTGGGGGGAAGATACTCAGCGGCAGACAAACTCAAATTGATGACACCCCCCGGCGGCAGCAGCAGAGCTGCCTGTCACTGATACTCACAAATGTGTTACACCACCCGCTGCCAGACTCTCCCCCCCCTACGCCTCTACGCCTCTCCATACCACAGCTTCGGCTGCCACTGCCCCTGCCCCTGGGCGCAGCTTCAGCACATTTTACATGCCGCACGCACTCAAATGACGCCAAATTCAGTTGATTAGATGCCCAGCTAAAGCGTCGTTGGCTCTTGACACCACCGCAGCATGACGGAAGTGGAAGGAAGTAGGCAGCGGGAAGGGCGTATAAGCTGGAAGGGGTTGTTATCTGTGACGGGGGGGGAGGGGGTTGGAGTTGGTGTGACGGGTTTTTGAATTCTGGCATATTTGCCTTGACGTGTATTTTTGCTAGTGCGCCGCGTTTCGGTGGTTTGCGCTTTGTGTGCAGAGAGAGAAAGAGAGGGGAAGAGATAAGCAATAACAGAGCGAGAAGAGAGAGAGAGAGAGAGAGAGAGAGAGAGAGCAAAAGGGAGAGGGAGGCATGAAAAAACTGCAGTTCATACTAAAGAAATGAAGATTGATTGGATGAGCTATTAAAAGCAATTGGACATATTTTTTTAGAAAATTTTTAAAATATTACAAAAATATTCTATAAGCTTAAAACAGTCAAAAATATTTACAGCTTTTGTATACCGTTGCTATAAAATTTTATGTTATCTAGAGCAGCATTTTATTCATCCAAAAACTCTACTTAAAATACTGCATTAAATTGCCATAAAATTGTTCAATTTTGTTCTATGATTCTTTGTTGAACTTTCCACAAAATGTTTCAACAAAAATTTCAATTAAATTTCAATAGTTTAATGAAATTATTAACAGCTTGCCTTGGCAGTTACAGGGTATTCATAAGTCGGACCAACGCATGCCGTTCCCCTTTGACTGCTTCTCCCCCGTCAACGTTTTCTGTGGATGTTAACGATGCGGCCTAATTGACAAATCTGCGCGTAACAAGCGAATGCAAGCCGGGCAAAATGCAACAGCACTCAGTGGCAACATCAATACACACACACACACACATTCACACACACACTCGCGCACACTCGCGCACACACACACACACACCTGCTTAGTGCGCTGGGCTAGGCTTGTGGCAGGCAGTAGAAAGTGCGCCAGACTGTGTGCCATATAAATTAACACAAGTATTTTACCTATGTATGCCACACACACACACACACATACACGCGCATACACCTGCCCGGCCACACACACACACACACACACAGGGGACGTGGCAGCCACCCAACCAGCTATGCAAAATGCATGCTAACAACCACTTAGCGCACACACAACGCCGCAGCTGCGCCATGCCAGACTCCCCTTTCCTCACCCCTCTCCCCCCCCCCCCTTGGGCTGATGATGATGAACAACTATTAAAGAAATTACGAGCTGATTCCCCAAAAAGCGGGCGTGGTTGAATTTTATTTGCAACATTTTGAGGCAAGTGGAAATGCATGCGGGTGCGTTAAAAGTTGCCAAAATGTCGATTTGTGCTGGCTGCAAAAACTTTCGCAACGCGACAGCCTGTGTAAACATATGTGAGAGGGAGGGGGAGGGAGAGAGAACGAGAGAGAGTGAGTGAGAGAGGCAGCAAGTTGGTGTAAGAGTTGCCAAAACTAGGGGAACCCCAAAGCCGAATATAGTACAGCAAATAATATGCGCCCTCAGGTTGCCAATCAAAGTTGCCTCATAATGATAGCAGCCTCTCTTTCTCGCTCACTCTCTCTCTCTCTCTCTCTCTCTTCCACAAAGTTTGTAACTCGTGCAGAACTCAAGACGAACTCTTAACCCGCACTTTTAATTCTCGCGCTCATCTCGAATGAAATTTTAAACAAATAAAATGGCTAAAGCTGCCACGTAGGCAACGGCTTGAATTACCTTTACCACTCGCCTACAGCCACTTTGAGGTTTCTACAGTTTTAGCGGTTTTCGTATCTGCTATCTATGGGGCCAAAGAATTAGCCAGACAGCTTTGAGATTTAAGAGGGTTTTGCAATGCGAAGGTCTAAGGATGTCGAGTTGAAAGTAATTAGGAGATAGATTAGATAATCTTTCTAAGGTAAGGGTATCTTATATATTGTATAAGGTTGAGTTCTAAGGAACCTGAGGAACCAAGATAAGATACATAATATAAGGTTAAGGGACCTCTTGATGTGTCTATCTTCGAGAACCTATATATTTGCTTTCAAAGCCTTCATTGTTTAAAGTATTCAAACCATCTAAGGTTTTTTAAGAAACTAAGCTAGTTCAGGGCTATATCTTTTTATATTGGAATTATTTGTCTATACTCTCTAAGGAAACAAAAGAGAAGCATAAAACCTTAAAGATCTAGATCTAAATCATAGCAAATAAAGACATCAAGAAGGTTTCTTTAAGACCTTCATTCGTTGAAGTACGCAAACCAGCTAAGCTTCCGGACTGGATTTTATATTGTAATTTTTTATCTATACACTCCAAAATAATTCCAGATAGCAAGAGGTACATATCAGCTCAATATATGAACAATAAATGAGCAAATACAAAAACCTGCATCCTTTTTATATGCCCCACTCAAAGGCTTAACCCAATCCACCACCTTTCACTAATTTCTCCCACAGGCGCTCTTGGTATACCCTACCTGGCCCAGAGTATTGCAGCAGGCGTCTCAGCTTGGTGCCTGAGTCAGCATTAATGAATGCAGCTGTGGCAGCAACACGAGGCGCGATGGTGGTTGCAACTTAAATTGCTGTCGCTTCCGGCGGCTTTAAATACCTTTTTGTCACGCACACACAAAGTTGCCACACACACCGCGCGGCGTGGCAGCAAGACAGCTAGGCAGCTTGGCTATTTTCGGTATTGCTGTAGGTGTCTTTAAGGCAGAGAGAAAGAGAAAAGGGGGGGGGGGGGAACATTGTCTTAGCCGCGATTCGGGGCCAATTGGCTGGGGGCCCGCTCAATATGTCTGGCTAACTGAGTCAGCACTTTGATTGCCAACAGCCGAGCGCGCGCTAAAGAGAGGAAGCAACTTTTCTTTTTCGCCTTCGCGCTGTTTGCTTCCGTTTCGTCTGGCCCCCTCTCTCTTCTCCCTTCTCTGTCTCTAACACACACATGGGGGCAAACTTCAACTTTGGCTTAATTTCGCGCACGAAGTGCTACCCGGAGGGGGGAGGGGGGGGGAGCTGCTGCTGCACATTCCAACGATGGCAAAACTACACATAATAAAACACTTGGGCGCTAAGGTTAAATTCCTCGACGCTGCTGGCTCTAGGGTGTGTCCTACTACCCTACACCCCCTCCTGCCCCGCCCTGGCACGCCCTGGCACGCCGCACATCCCCCTAAGAAATTAAAACTAAAACGTTGCAACATTCTTTGCGCCGTGTTTTCACTTTGTAGCGCCGTCTCCCTCTTCCCCTCATTGGGGGCTTGTCAATTATTGAAGAGCCACCCGCACTCTTTACACCTGCCCCCCCCCCTTCTGCCCCTTCCCTGGTGTGGCTGCAAAAGGTGTGCTTTTAATTGTAGTCGTCGCCCGTCTCGATATTTAGCGCAAAACGCCTCAGAGATCCAAGCGAGCCCGCAAACCAGGCGCGGCTCCTGGCACAAATAGTTGCCATTTTCTCTCTCTCTCTCTCTCTCTCGTTCACTCCTCTTGCTTGTTGTTGTTGTTGCCGTTGCTGCTGCTTGTTTGACTGCTTGTTTTGCAATAATTTAGAAACTTTCGCTGAATGTGTGCTTTTGCTTTTGTGGCAAACGTAGCACGTTGTGGTGCAGCCGGGGCAGGCAGGCAGGCAGGGGGGCCGAGGCGATTGCATGTCGCGTGTGCAAGTTACAGTTAGCGCCAAAAGTTCATGCTCAACAGCATAATAGTCTCGCTGCTCTGGTGGTTGTTGTTGTTTTTTGTGTGTCGTGCGACTTTATGAACTGTAAACGCTGCGTATACTTAATAAAATTTTAGTGCCATTTATATATACGATTTGAATGGTTATTGAAATGGCAAAAAGTAGCGAATTTCGAGCAAAAAAAGCGTAGATAGTGCATAATGTGTGAAAGAAAGCGAAGCAACATTTGTGGTAGATTTAAGTCGCCCCAATTTCCATTTGATTATCACTTATAAGTCGTCGTCGTTTTAGCTTTCAATGTCTAACTTATTGCTTGCTATTCATCTATCTATCTATCTCTTTCTCCGAGTCTAATTCCAGCCTGCCAATTATCGCTAATCTCTCACACACACAAAGAGAACAATTAGAACTAAACATCGATAGGCGTTGTAGATTTGCCTGTGCGCGTATTTATAGCACTCACTGTTCTGCCAGCCCACATGCCCAGCTTAGCGCGCGCCGACTCAACCTTATTTCGTCTATCTGGCTGTCACTCCACCCACTCCTGCACACTCTCTTCCGCTCTCCCCTTGCCTTGCACAGTCCTTTGCCTTTGAGATTTGCGTGTTTCGCTTAATGAAGAAGACAAATAATCGCGCAATTAAAGCCTTTTAGCTTTAAGCGCGAGTAAATAATTGCTGTGAGTGCAAAATGAAGCACGCACACACACAGACACAGACACAGACACAGATAGAGCCACCTTCCCTTGGCAGAGGACTTACACCCCCTGCCCCCGTCTAGAACTCAGGCATTCACTCAGCACGGGCTGCACTAACAAATGGTAAATGTATTCAAACAACAAATCTTAATGGCACGCTAGAATGAATAGTAAACGAGCGCAGGCAGCGCTGCCTGGGGAGGGTGAAGAGTGAAGTGCGAGAGGAAGGGAGGGGGCTGGCTTAGGGGGCTGCAGGTGGCTGGGCAGATAGCAAGAAAGCGATGACTGTTGGCTGCCTGCCTAGACGCTCACGTCTCACCCTCTACCTCTTTCTCTGTGAAAGGGGTATGTCTCCCTCTCTCTCTCTCCCTCCACTGCTCTAGCTGTCTCACTCGCACTGTTGACTTGACTTGGCTTCCGTGCAAAATTCTTAATTGCACCTGTGTACGGCGTTTTCCGCTGACGCTGCCTGGGCATATCTGGATAGCGAGTCGGCGCCTCGGCTTGATGGGTTAGATTAACTGCCTGACAAGTAAACCCATCCTACACACACACGCAGACACACAGACACACACGCACACACTTTGCTGCTGCTTCCGGGCGAACGTCAGCTCAGAACGTAGCAATCCGTAGGTAGTTTGGGGGGTGGTACGCGCGCGCCTCGACTTGTAATTTTTTCACGGCTTATCCCCACTCCAGCCACGCCACGCCCCCCGCCCACACTCTCGAGTGCTCTCGACTCACGTGCTCAGCACTCGTAATTATTTTTCTTATTGTTCGAATTAAATGCTCGAGGATTTATGTGATTCTCCTTTTGCGCCCAGGCGCTAGTTAAGATTTGTGCCAAAAGATTTACACGGCGAAAACAAAACAAAAACAAAAAAAAAGCGAATGCAGGAAAAGTTATTAATTGACGAGAGAAAGAGAGGGAGAGAGAGCTAGAGATAGATGGAACTGTTTGGAGAGCTTTGCTCCCTGCGGTTTTTGCATTCTTTTGCATTGACACTTGGCATAATTATTGCATTCGGAAATTGAATTCTTCGACGGAAATTGATTTTATAGCACAAACGAGAGGCGCCTGCCATGAAAATATGGCCACAAATTTCTAGTTTGTTCAACTTATCACTTGAGCAAGAAGCAGTGGCACTTCAAAACGGATTTCTCTGCAATTCCGCCAAGTTTGCTGTTTGCATAAATCGTACAATCGTGTTGAACTCGAGTGGGCGCCCAACGTGGGCTTGTGTGTGTGTGTGTTTACTCTCTAGATTTCACGCGAAATGAATTTATGGCAATGTTTGAACTCGCACCGCACCTTCACCATCTGCACTTGCCACTCAATGCGGATTTATGTGGCAAAGTTGTGCGTGCTTTAAAGCAACGCAGAAGCAACTAGAGCCGACTTTAAAACTACATACGCATAGGCATAAGGCACGAGGTATATATCTATGCGGGCTCCACATAATTCTCAAAGTTGTGCGTGTGCTGCCGTGTTAAATTCAAATTTATTTGTTGCCACTGAAATTGATAACATAACTTTCTTCAGGTTTCCGCATCGTTAGCTCGTTATGCAGCGGAAAGTTTTATATTTCAACAATTTTACAATTTTCACCCAGCCCACGCGCGCTCTCTCTCTCTCTCTCTCTCTCTCTCTCTTGCCCTTTCTTCGTTGTCTTCGCGGCGAAAATTGTGCCGAAAATTGTCATTTGAATGGAGAAGGCGCTGCTCTGGCGCTGGCTTGCTTCCCGGCCAAGTCATAAATTACAAAGCGAGTCATTGGAAAAGCAGCCGCCGACGCAGCCAAGTAACCGCCCAACCCCAACTCCCGCACCCACACCGCCTTGCCTCTTCGCAGCAGAAGTTTAGCTACTTTCTGGCTAGTGAAAATTGTTAAATTTATGCATTCATTATTTGATTTGTTAGTTATGCTGTTGATGTAATTTATTAGCCTGACACTCGACATTAAAGCCGGAGCAGGGCTGCTCCCTGCTTAAAGTGCGCTCTCTCCCTCACACACACACACACCCACACACAGAAAGAGTGAGAGAGAGAGGGAGCACACACAAGGAGTAGTTGTGCCCTTTGCCCCTTTGTGGAATTTGTAGAGCACTTTGCCAAAAAGTCATATAAATGTTTATTAGACTAAACAAATGTGCGCTGTCCCCCTGTATGACACACTCACACACACCCACTTGTACACTCAATTTGAAAATATGACAATGTTGTCTCTCTCTCTCTTTATATATTCAATGCTTTTAGTCCCCCTTCAAGTGCAGCCAGACAAAGGAAATGAATTTAGTTTTGGGCAGCTGTTTCCCCCGTACAGCAAAAGGTACAACGCCAGCAGTTTTTCTTATCATACACATAGGGGGTAAAGGGGCAGAGCGGGCAGAGAGGGTAGAGAACTAAGCATACCATAGAGTAGTGTGGAGTTTGGGGGCACACTTTGATGAGGTATTGGGTAGAGCTGGCTTAGCAGTGTCACACGGCATACTAAAATTGCTCATAACACGAAGAAAAACATGGCAGGAATTGCAACATGATAGAATGCTGTGATACCCTAGCTTCGGCGTAAATAGGTTCAATGACAGCTTAATAATATAACAGTCCGATCCGGCTCGTTCCGACCTTTATACAGCGTGCAGCAATAAGAAACATGTATACCAAATTTCATGTAAGATAGCTCTAAAACTGAGAGACTAGTTTACGTTGCAACAGACAGACGGACAAACGGACAGACGGACATGGCCCCCCTATTGTTGCTGATTAAGAATATATATACTTTAAAAGGTCGAAGATGTTTCCTAAGTTGCGTTGGCTATAAAAAGCTATGTTAAGTCTCAATATAGTTTCAGCTTCAAACTAACCCACAAAATGTTCGTATGAACAGGGTATACGCTGCTTGTGCTTGACATCTTGGCGCTTGGTAACATATGATTCGTATCCACTTACTGCCAGCCCCAACTAGCACTCGCTAGCTCAGTCATAGTACCAACCTCCCCCTGTGATTGTCCCCAACTCAACTTGACTGCCACAGTAAAATTTCAATTGAACCAGAAAGGAAAAATGGCAAATGCCGAAGCATTCGCTTTCATTTCGCTGCCACAACTAATTCGCACACCATAACAACATGTGTCTGTGTGTGTGTGTATGGGTGTGTGTGTGTAAGGGTGTGCGTGTGTGCTGGTGTGTTTGTTCATAAACATGAAGTAAACAGGATAATAGCAATAAAATATAAGCGCCAGTCGCGCAGGATTCAAAACGAAATCGTTGCAGGGTCATGAAGGGGGGAAGCAACGGAGTATGGAACAAGCAATGACGCAGGGAATGACTGTCAGAGGCGGGAGGGGAGGGGAGGGGGGGTAAGCTATGTGGTAGTGCTTCGGTGTATTTTCTGAGGGTTTTCGGGGTTTTTTTTTGGTTCTATGGGCGACGCGGCGACTTCTCTTGTCACAACATAAGTTTGACTGTTTTGGCCTCGCATTTTTATGGCCCGTTCGCGCGTTTCTGCACAACAATAGCCGTAATAACTGCCACAACAGCAAAGCAACAACAACAACAACAACAACAGAGCAACAACAACTATTACAATCGTTTGCATGCTTTCCAATTGTTGTTGTTGATTTCTGTTTATTTGCTACGGTTTTTGTGTGTGTTTGTCGTCTGTCTTTCTCTCTCTCCCTCTTACTCTCTCTTTCTCTTCCTTCTTAGGGGGGGAATTCGACAAACAACTGTGACGTAATATGCCCAATAAGGCTCCTTTGAAACGCCAGCTAACCACCCCGCCTCCCTCCTCATTTGCCCTTCTCTTTGCTTCTCTTTATGGAAATTTATTAAAAATCTATGCCTGCCGGAAGTGTATTTTTTTTTTATTGATACAATTTCTATATTTCCATTTACATTTTCATTTTGCAAAAGTCAAAGCCAAAAATGAAATGAAAAATCGTTGAGCTAAATGAAGTGCCAGCAAACTGATATGAAGCAGGTCGTAAATAACCCGACGGGCCGGAATTGCATGCGTAGGTAAAGTGAACTGAAATTAAAAGGACTAAGCTCAGGAAATGTTAATTAAAGACAGACAGCAAAAGGAATATCAACTGCACTGGCAGAGAGCTATCAGTTTAGTTGCCTTTTAATGCACGGCAAGAGAGAGAGAAGAGAGAAAGAAAACTGATAACAGTTTCACAAAATGTTGCAATTTATTTTGTAAATTTCATTTAAATCAACAAAGTCAACCAAGTTGAAAAAAAAGGTATTAATAATAACTTAATAGCTTGGCTGACACAAAGCAAAGCACAAAGCAAACTATTATTAATTGGCAATTAATAAAATGTTCTCAACAAAAAAAAAAAACCGCAATGAATTATTGGCCACGCCCCCCACGCCTACGTCTATGCATAATTTATGCCATTTTGTAAAAAAAAGGGAATGCTTTTTTTGTGAAATAAATTTTAATCATAATTAATATGGAATATTTGATCGATGTGCAATGCAATTGAAACTGAAGGCCGACGACTCAATGCGAAATTCACTTTAATCAATTTCAGAGCGAGAAAGCGAGAGAGAGAGAGAGAGAGGGAAGCTCAAATGGAAATGGTAACAAAGGCGCATGAATTATGCGCCGCAGTCAAAACCATAAAAAAAATGTATGAGAGGATGAGAGGGGAGTGGGCAGGGCGACATCAACGACATCGGTTCGTGCTTCAGTCTGGCATATAAAGCGCCAATATTTACTTTGGCTACATTTGCAAATGGAGCATTACGAAAATAAACAAATTTTCATAAATGACAAGTACAAAGGGTGCAGCAGGAGGAGTCGCAGATGGAGCAGCAGCAGCCGCCGCACAAAAGGATGCCCTTCTGACAATGTGTGTGTGCGTGTGTGTGTGTGTTCGTATCTGTGTGTTTGTCTACGAAAAATTTTCAATTTGAACGACGTTTCAGGCAATGGACGAGGCGGGGCTGCAATTGGGGCATGTAAATTGTCGCAGCATCGACGGCAGCCAGGATGAGGTAAGGATGGCAATGGGAACTGAGAGCTGGGAGCTGGGAAAATCCTTGATAGTCGATATTATTTTTCTTACGGCGCTCCATTTGTTCCTTGGCTGCAATTTGTCAACTTTGCTCGCCGTTTGCCGGCTGCCGCTGCCGTTGCCGTTGCCGTTGCCGTTGCCGTTGCTGCCCAGGCTGATGTTGTTTCCATTGCCGAATCGATTTCCATTTTATTGCCAAATAATGTGTTTTTTTTTTTCATGCTGCTCGTAGATTGCGTCATGTTATTTATAGAGCCCCCGGTGCGCGCGAATGGAAAGAAAGGGGTGTGTCTGCTGTGTGCCGTGTGTGCAGCCGTGTCGCATAAGGTATGAATTGCATGTCAAAATGTTTTATTGGCTAACCATTTTTTATGCAATTTGATAATCAGATGCACAATAAATTGACGCCAGCAAAGGGGTGTACCTGCTGCCAACTTATCGCAGCGTCTAAGGCGCTGACAAATAGCGCCAAGCCGGATCTGGTTGCGGGTCTCAAGAAGCGCTGCCTGGAGTGCCAAAGGCAAGGGAGAACTTGTAGGTTTTCTTAGCTATTTCTAGCTCGAGAAATTTCTCTAGTTTCCGCCTAAATCATTTTCCCCTCTCTATGTGCCGTGCCAAACTCAGCCACCTGGTCAAACTAATTAGCAGCCCCACAAAACAATGGGCTCGCATACATAAATCAATCAAGCACAAAACAGCTTGACGAGTTTCTTGTCGCTACCCTCTGTAGCCCTGAGCCCCTGCCCCTCCACACTGACCCACTTTGAATGGGCCTAACAAAGCGTCCAGCAACAATGATTAATCGCATTGCACGAATTGCAAATGCGTTTGAATACCCTTTCCATGCGTGGGTGTGAGTAATTGATGGCATATCGTTTGGCCATATCGTCGCCAAAAGCTTTAGAGAAACTTTAAGCAGATTTATCAACATCGTCGTCACTTGGGATTAAAAGTGTAAGTAAAGTGAAGACGGTGAGTATTCGATAGAAACTTTGAAAGCGCATTATTAAAGCTTAAGTTATGGATATTTTGGGTGGCCATTACTGCCTATCTAATATAATGGGAAGGTTCGCTGAAGCACATTCGTGAAGCTCATTAAAGCTCATCAAAGCATAATAAAAGTAAAGCACATTAAAGCTCGCTATAAAAGCTCATTGGAACTCAGAAATGCATAAGTAAAGCTTTAATTATTTGGCCCAAAGCACATTAAAGCTCGCTGTAAAAGCTCATTAAAGCTCATCAATGCATAATAAAAGCTTTAAGTATTTACATACTTTTGTTGCTGCCTTCCTAAAGCACATTAAAGCTCGCTGTAAAAGCTCATTGGAACTCAGAAATGCATTGGTAAAGCTTTAATTATTTGTGTGTTTTAATTAAGGCCCAAAGCACATTAAAGCGCTTGCGTAAAGCTTTGAAAAGTTTCGTAAAGCTCATTAAATCTTCTAAAGTTTCACAAGCACCTTAAGCTCCAATTAACACAAAGATTAACTTTAAGAAATGTTTGTCTGTAAACACAAATCGAGCAGCTTCTTGCTGCCAAACTCAATGCTCAGTCAACTTCTTGGCTAATTCACAAAATACACTTCCCAATGATACCTAGCGTCGTTGCCGCTCTTAATTGGATCTGCAAGGGTAAATAAGCTGCGACCCCTTTAGCCCGGCAACTTCGCATTTCAAATGGCATTCGGGCTTATTTTTTTTTTTTTTTTTTTTTGGGCGCATTCACGCTAATTAGCTCAGACCCAGATCCAAATCCAGACGGCAGCCCCCGCCGTCTAAACCAACCCAGCCACCCACGTCTGCCACGCCGCCGCACCGCCCCCACTTGATGTTGGTGTGGCAACACTTTTTTAAAAATAAATTTCACGAATTGTAAATAGCTTTGGTGCGCATTATTTTGCGGATTATGCGCACGCCCTGGCAAAAACTGGGGGGGGGGCGGTGGGTGCCACGCCCACGCAGTGCGCGTTACGCCCAGCGCTTGTTTACTCTTTGCCATGACAAATGCCGCGACATAAATCTCAGACGCCGCAACGTAGTCCCCCCCCCCACAACTGGGTACAGGGTGCTGTGCCGCTGGTCAGCCAGGCGCCTTCCCTCGGATGCCAGGCAACTTGGCTCAGACTGGCTCGACTGGCTCGACTGGCTGGCAAAAGTTAATCAACATTTCATTAATTAATTTCTTTAAAAATGTCCTTCGCTCTTCTGTGCTGCCTTCTTCTTCTGCTCCTGCTCCTGCTTCTTTCGTCGTCGTCGTGGAATTGAAAAATGAGTCGAGTAAGCGACTTGGAAGGCAACTTGGTCGACGACTTGGATGCGACTGTGGATGAGTCTGCGAGCCTTGGCTCTTTAGCGAATTATGTAAATTGGTTAAAAGCTTTTCCGGTTTTGAATTAGCAGCATCATCAGCAGCATTACGCCATATTATTTTGCTCAACTTTCGCGTCGAGCTATGTTCTGCAATTGCAACTAGGTCTCTCTGAGAGTGAGGCATGAATTGGTTAAGTATATTATAAATACTCTACGGATAATAAACTAATACGGTTTAATGCACAATTTCAAGATTCTTCTCTCTCTCTCTATCTCTCTAAAACAGGCCAATTAGGCGTACTGCTGCCTTGTCCACCTTGGGGTCATAACTAATTGGGTAAGGCTGGGCAAAATCAATGAAATGTTTGAATGAATGTTTGCATGTTTTGTGTTTTGTGTTTGTGCCAATTAGGAATGCAGCGTGAAAATGCACTGTAGTTTCGTATAATTTCATTAGAGAATGAAATTAGTTGCTGTCCCCAGGGAGCAAGGGGGCACAACATGAGACAAAGGCCTAGAGGCGATGGATGTGTCTGGACAATGGCGCAGAGACTCGACGACACTCAAAGTGCATTTAATTAAGCACGCAGTGCAGCAGAGAGAGAGAGAGAGAGAGAAAGGGAGAGAGAAAGGGAGCAGGCAGGAAGCTGGCACCAACAAGAAATGAATCAAAACAATTGTAAATACTGAAACACAAAAGCAATTAGTGACACACAAAGCGGAAGTGCAAAAAGTGAAGCTGTTGAAAATAACTCGACGAAACAGAAAACGAGAAAAAAGAAATAAAACAGAAAAGAACAGGCAATCACAGCAAAAAGCAGGGGAGAAGAGGGGGGAGGGGGCAGTTGGGGTCACACTGTGCTTGGCGGGCAGTTGTTGTCTATGTGCAACGTGCTGCATTCGTACGAGGGGGGAGCGGCAGCAGTGCAAAAGGCGCCAAAATAAACAAAGCGCTGCGTTTGTTAGGCCCATGAAAGAGCGAGTGAGATGCAGCAACAGACAGACAGAGAGAGAGAGAGAGACGCAGCTGGAACCGTGGCATCCGCAACTGAAAAGTGGCCAATGTAAATCTAATTAAAAGCAAAACAAAAGCCACTCTCAACATGCCACTCAAATTATAATGCACACACTGAGCAAATGACATGGGGGCAGAGACGGAAGAGAAGAGAGAGAGAAAGAAAGAGGGGAAGCTACAGCGGCGCTGAGTGGAAAGGCCTTTGCTAAGCCAGTCGCACAGTGGGCAAGGAGGTTGAAAAAATTCAGTTTTTATTTATACCTAAAAACTAAACACATTCATTCAGCACAAGCTTCTTGTAGAGCTGCTCCTTGATCCACTCCAGATTGTGCGGCTCATAGGTATTGCTCTCCTTTCGGTGCACCAGACACACAATGTCCTTGAGGTCATCGAGAAAATTATATAAGTCCAGTATGTCCAATTCCACCACTTGTTCTTCAAAATCCCTTAGCTCCTGGCTGCCCTCATAGATGCGACAAATCGAGTTGATGCAATCGTCAATCGTTTCGTATTCGAAGAAAATACGCGATTCTGCAAATGGTTCCAGCTGCATTAAAAGTATTGTATGGCACATGATTTTCTTTTTGCTATGTTTTTTTTTTTTTTTGGCACAAATCTCAAAATTGCTTACAGAATGACGCAAGTTTTTTGATATCAGATATAAGGCCTACTTGGATGAAAACTTCAAACAAATTTGTTTATTAAAAATAAAAATTTGTTTTGCCTTTGATTTTTTTTTAGAAATATTTGCAAAATTTATTAAGCAATTTATGTATATATTTTATTATCTAAAAAAATATTTTTTCACATTATTTATACCAATTATTTATATATTTATTTTATTATTTTTATATTTTTTTTATTTGTATTTATTTTGATTAATTTTTCTATTTCATAATTTTTAATAACTATTAATTTTATTAATTTTTTTTATTAATTTATTAATAAATTAAAAATTAATTTTATAAATTTATTTTATACCTGCAAGCTTTTTACGCACTTGCCCCACTGTGCGCCAGCTGCACCCCTCGCAATGAGGCAGCGACAAATGCCAACACGGAAATGCATAGAATTTCATGGAGCGCGCGCCTGCAGATATGTCCCACGTTCTACGTTCAACGCTCAACGTTCCAAGTGCCGTGTCCGAATCCAGATCCGCCGACCGAATTCACATTCGTGTGTTGAACTTGTCTACTGGCGGAGCCCACAACTTGGCACCGGCCAACACGGAACTGGCTGGCTGGTTAGGTGCAGGCAGAGGCTGAGGCTGAGGCTGAGGCTGAGGCTGGTGGAGTCTTTGGCACGTGAATCGACGTTGTCGCAGCGCTTGCCAAAATCCGCATTAAATTTATGCACTTTTGTTGTAGTTGTGCAGAACGTAGAACGTAGCTAAGCGAGCCTTAGCCACTATGCCAAGTCGAGGCAGTTGGCCCGATGATGATGATGATGATGATGGCCATGCCCGGGGACGATGCCTGGCAAGGATGCCCATTGCCATTGGTTCATTTCTCCTGCATCCGGCTCAGGTTTCGTCGCGTTTGCCGCGAAACTTGGCAAGGCGCGGCACAAATGCTTCAAAGCCAAGAAAAATCAGCTAAAGGAAAACAAAATCACACACACGCACACACTCACAGAGTCGCACATGAGCAAACAAAACGTTTTGCCCAGTTTTGGCTGTGATTTTGCAATTAAATAGATTTACCCAGGAAGGTGGAACGAAGGCGGAATCGAGTTGGCCCTAAGTTATTCCTCAAGTTGTCTGAGCGAGAAAGAGAAAGAGAGAGAAAGAGAGAGAGAGCGAGCGAGTTCAATGACAAATTCATGCACATCTGCAATGGGCATGGCCCTCTATATATTTTATCGACTATTTATATGCCGCCCTCGGCATTATTTGCAGTTCATTTGGCCAGCCCCTAACAATAAGTACCACGAGTAGGCTCCCCTTTTGCGCTCTCTCTCTCTCTCTCTCTCTCTCCTTTGTGTGTATAATGTATCTGTAGTCGCTGCAGTTGTTTTCCTTCTAATAGCCAGGCAGTTTTACATAGCTTGTTTCCAGCATAATGGGCCATTTATTGGCTATTTTTGTGTATCATTACGCTCTGACATCGCCTTGAATCGCAATCTGAACTACAGTGGACATTATGATTGGCGCCCATTATATGCACTTAATGGGCTTTGTAATTTCCAAATGGCTTAAGTCATTCGGCTGTGCCTTTGTTTCACATTATTGCAATTGTATAACAATTATAATGCTCAATAAATTGCCTGATCTGATGGCAGCGTGAAAGGGGAAGGGGAGTGAATGAGAAGGACATGACGTGGAAAGTGCTTTCTATGGAGTGGCAAAACCTGTAACAGATAATTATCTTAAGAAACAAGGTATATATCTTAAAACAAAATAAATATTTTCAAAATGTATTTAAGCAATTATTTCTTTTTAAATTCATTAAAACATTCCCTTATATTTTTCTTTATAACATATTATATTTGAAAAAGTTAAGTTAAAATTAAAAAAATATTTTACAAAGTGATAGAACTTAAAACTAAATATTTTTTAATGGAATAAAGCGTAAATTTTAATACAAAATCGTTACAATTTATTTTAGTTAAGTAAATTTATAAAAAAAATTAATATTCTTTTTTTCCAGTTTATACAAATTTTGTTTTAAATTAAAAAAAATTATAAGGAAAACGTTAAGTATTTTAAAAATTAATAGAGCAGCTTAAAACATAAATATGACTTGTGAAATCCTTATAAAAATTATTATTACACATTTTATAAATTTATTGAATTTATTAAAAATATTTTCCTTTCAATTCACATTCATTCTTTTATCTCCTGCTCTTCACACTGTCTCCCCTTTTTTTAATGTATGCAAATGACTTTACTTCTTAGCTCCATTCGCAATTAGCCAAGATCGCTCGCTAACAACACATCCCCCCCTTATGCTCAGAGTGCTTGGGACAATCGATACAAATGAAATTCAAGCCGAACATGTTGGCAATTCTCGACTCCAATGGGATTTGTCTGGTATTTGTCAATGACAATTGAATGAGAGAGAGCAGCGAGAGAGGGAGAGAGGAGGAGGAAGAGGGAACAGGGGTAAATCATGTGAAAGAAATGCGAGATGGCAAACGAGTGGGTGGTGGTGCGGGGCGGAGATGGCTATAGATTTGTTGTTTGTCGGTGCCGCTGCCGCTGCCATTGCCAGAGCATTTTATTATGCCAGCGGGCGCATTGAAACATTTGAGTGAATTTATTAACGCGACACATATATGACATTTGACACATTGTGCAAGTTCCGCTGCGTGCTTAACGCTGTGTGAGGGTGTGTGTGTGTGCGGTAGTGTGTACGTGTGTGGGTGTGTGCGTAGGTGTTTGTCAGCCGCATTAGACGATGCACAGCACGTGTTACAGTTGCTCGCCAGCCCATCTCCGCTTGCCCAGCCTCCTCGCACGCCCCTCCTCCGGCTGTCAACATGGCGCTCATAAATCGCAAATTATACACGCTGCCACGCCTATACGGCCGCCCACACGAGCGCGCGTTTGTCGAGGTTTGGCTTTTGTTCACAACCACTGTGAATGTGTGTGTGCGGGTCTGTGTGTGAGCTGCTGCTTTGTTCTGCCAGCCGGCAGCAGGACGCTGCATTTGTGTTGTGCATCAGCCTTGCTGCATGTGGAAATGCGGAAAAGGGGAAGGGGAAGGGGGGCGAAAATGGAAAATGCACTTGGAAATTCGAACGCTCAACTTCACACATTGTCTGCGTTTTATTGCATTAGTCGCGTTTGTGTCACTTGTTTTGTTGTGCTTGTTATTGTTGTTGTTGCCCCAGCTATGACACACTGTGCGCTGAGTTCAAGCCAAACAACCAGGGCAAAATTCTGCAAAAATATCCACAGTCGCTGCAGTTCGCAAATAGATATGCGCACGATCTTTAATGCAGTTAAAAGCGTATTAAAAATAGTTTTGCTTATGGCATTCTGCAGCTCACAACGATGAGCCACGCCTTATTTGACTCTCAATAAATTCCATTGTAATCGCTCGCTTTGTGTGACTTTTTCTCGCTTGCTGTACTATTTGTTCGTTTAGTATTTTGTTTTTTTTCTTTGTAGTATTTCTGAAACTGCTCAAACAATGTCAAGCATGCATCGAGCATAAAGCATTCCTCAGACGACACACACACACGGTGCGTATGCGCAATATGGAATTGGCTTTATTGAAATTCGCATGAAAATCAATTTACCAAAGCGCCGAGATGCTGCCGAGCGCCATAAAACTCAATCTTTTCAGCCAATAGTTGCCTCTTCCCCATCGCCTGCCTCTCCAACGACTTCTTTCCTTTCACGCACTTGAACTGCAGCAGCAGCGGAGGAGGAGGAGGAGCAGGAGCAGGAAGAGAAACTGGAGCAGGATCAGCAGCGATTTGCTATCAATTTTAATATCACATAAAACTAAAGGCAGCCCAGATAGTCAAACGGGCGCGAAAAAGAACAGATCCCGCATCCACGAAGGGTTGAGCGAGGGGAGGGGAGGGGCAAGGGAGAAAGGAGAGAGAGAGAGAGAGAGAGAGTCGATGAAGCGAGGCGAGCTACACTATTGAAATTTTATCAAGTGCACATAAAACTCAAAAAGCCATGATGATGTGGGGCATGTGAGTGTGTGCGGGGGAAGAGAGAGAGAGAGAGAGAGGGGAGGGGGGAAGGGATAGCGGTAACGAGAGCTGCCTGCAACTATTGTAAAACATTGACAATTTCCGTCACATCTCGCTGCTCTAGTGCAAAATGGCAAATCAATAAAAACAAATTGAACTCGAATTCAATAATAAAAAAAGAGACACACATACAGAGAGAGAAAGGAAACTGTACATGCTGCTATGTGTTGTGTGTGTGTGTGTGTGTGTTGTGGTTGGGGTCAGCAGCGCAACTAAAGCAAAGCAAAAACTTTAACAATGTTTTTAAAAAGATATACTCGCTGTGAGTGCTGTACGTGATCCCACGCCGACTTTGCAATGGATTAGGGCAATTGAAGCTGATGGTGCGGATAGCGGGTACATAGAGAAGCAGCAGCAGCAGCAGCAACAGCAGCACCAGCAGGAGGAGCAGCAGAAGCAGTTGGGGTAGCAAAAGGGGAAGCAACAACGAGAGGCCACGATGAAGTCAAGTCAAGTGCGAGACTTGGCAACTTCTACTCTGCTGCGGCTGCTCGAGCTAATAAAAGCCAAAATCAATGCCAATGTGTTGGTGTCTCTGTGTGTGTGTGGGTGTATGGGTGTATGTCAAATGCGATAAAATTTGGTCAGCATAAGGTTCAAATACTTTTATAAGGTGCTGTTGAAATGTATTTGTTGATTGCTTGGGTTTGGTTTTTATTTGCAGCTCGTTGTGCTCTTTTTTTTCCTTTTCTTCTATTTGCTTTTTATTTTTTGTGTTGGCTGCCTTCTTCTTTTTTGTGGTCAACTCGTTCGTAGCCAGGAAATTGCCAAACACATGCACAAAACAAGGCAAAATCTGAGCTGGATGGGGGTGCAAAAAAGGTCAAGCTGAGCTGAAAAGAAATGCGAAATGCGATTCTCCACATGCTTTATATGGCTGAGCTCTTAGTTTCGACTGTGTGTGTGTGTGTGTGTGTGTGCGCGCATATTGAACTGGGTAACAGCTTGGCAAAAACTAAACCGCCATGTTAATAAAAAGCAGAGAAGAAATAAAATATCCCCACCAAATATAAACAACCACATCAATAAAGCAAAATTTTAATATAAATAACTAAAGTTTAATATGGTTCCCAATTCGAGCGTGTTCTGGCGCTTGACTGCCCTGATTGATGTTCATGTGTGTGTGACTGATGTGTGGGTGTGTGTGTGTGCGTGTGTGTAGGCATGTCATGCGTGTTTCTGGCCTATGAATTGTGTGCGCTGTTCGGCAGCATAATATTTGAATAATTATTTCATTTATTTGATTTGTTGCTGCACTCGAGCAAAGCAAATAGCACGAAATTCTGTGTTGCATACTTTCAGGCGGGCGCTATTAAATGAATTCAAAGGTGCACGAAAGCAACTAAAGATAAGTAAGGAATGCAAGTGCGATAAAGAAAGGCATCAAATGACTCAAGGCTATGCATTTAGTGCATTAAAGTGAGCGAAGCGTATGAGAACAGGCAAATTCAAAAAATCGTTGCCTACTTTTAGGCGGGTGCGTAAAAAATTAAATTTTATATTTATTTCTTAAAAGTTAACTTATATCATAAATAATAAAGATAAAATAAATATCAGAATAAAATATACAAATATAAATTAAATATATAAAATATAGAAATAAATATAAAATATTATTTAAATAATTTTAAAAATTTAAATACATAATTTTAATATAAATTTTTAATTTTAAAATAAATTAAAAAAGTTAAACAATTATTAAATTATTTAATACATATTTTATCTTTGGATTCGATGCTTAAAAAATGCAAAAAAAATTCGTAGAAATGAATAATGACTAAGGTAATTCTTTGCATTCTCTCAAAACATCTGCAACCCTTTGCTGCAGGGTATATGTATTTATGCAATTCCTTTTCGACTTTGATTTCTTTGTGTGCTCACAACAAATATTTGCATAGTTTACGGTTATTTATTACGGCATGCCGGAAAAATGAATGCCAACAATCTGCTTGGAATTCGCTATGCTTGACAGCCGATCCCAGGCTCGCTTTTTCCTGCTCTTCATCTTCGCTTCGCTTTCACCTCGGCCATAGCCTAAATACGCAACGTAATGACACACAAAAAGTGTACATATATATATATTAGATATATGCCGGATGATGTCTTTTAAGTTTCATCGTTTTGCTTCTCTTTTAGTTTTTCTTCATCTCGCTGCCTTTCAGACACATAAATAAACTTGTCACACGCAGCAGAGGCAGCGCAGATAAAGAAGCCAAAAAAAAACTTGCTTAGCTTTGCCCGAAGGGAAGCGGGCGCGAATGCGTTTGTAAGAAGTTTTTCTCTGTGTGTGTGTGTGTGTGTGTGTGTGTGTGCTTGTCTGCTATACGCCGCCATCTCCCCCTCAGTCGTGCTCATTAAGTGCAGAAAAACGCCTTTTCACTGTCATTGATGTCATTCACGTGCTGGCAAAAAGCGCCCAGTCGCCAGACATGTGCCATATAGAAAGAGAGGGAGTGAGAGAGAGAGAGAGAGGGAGGGTGAAGGAAGAAGGTGAAGAGTGAGCGGGTGAAGTTGGAAAAAAAATAAGTACGGTGGCAATGGCAGTCGCGACAGACATTCGAGTTTCTCGCTCATTAACCGCGCGCGTTGCTGACACGCTTGAGTTATTTTCAATTAAATGTCGATGAAAAACCCGCGACACACACACACAGATACATGAGTGGGTGTGTGTGTCTGAGTGTGGGAGCGCGTGTATGTGCGCATAAATTAAAACTCAACGGCATTTGCGCTCCGCGTGTCCTCGTGTCCTCGTGTGCTCGTGTGCTCGTGTCCTCGATGACGGCACTCATAACACGCGCCTATCCAAGATTATTAAGCGCAATTGTCTTGCGGTTGAAATATTAAATGGAACACACAATCGTCATATACAATTTAATCCCGTCATATCAATCCGCGCAGCCCACAGGGTGTGCCTCCAACCTAAATTCGCATAAACTCTGCTAATTTCCCACAGAATTGATTGATGATTCAATTGATTTAAGACTCACGCAGGCTTTTCCAGTGCGCTGAGCAATTACGGCGCAAGCAACGGAAGCATTTTTTTTTTTTTGCTGTGAAGTCTTTAAGTGCTCGAAAGCATTTGGCTTACTCGGGGAAAGGATGTGTGTGTGTATTTATTCAATTTAAAGCTAAAGTTGTTTATATTTGTTTTAAGTGAATTAATTTAGAAAGACAGACGAAATTCAACTTTAGATTTATTTTATTTCTTTGATAAACTGCCTTACGTATTGCCTATAATAAATTATTATTGAAAGAACAATAGAAAATGTCAGCTGGCAGCATTTTTTAAAATAACATATAAATAATCTAAACAATTAATCAAACTTGCTAGATTTTAATTACTTATAACAAGCAATATGTTCTTTGCATGCTTAAATCGTAATCTTGCAGCGCCCACCCGGCGTATACGTAATAACAAATTATTTACCTTCGGCTTGCATTTTTCATAGCATACTTTCAGGCTGGCAGCGCAGTCAATTACAGAAAAAAATTAACTCGTTGTACTTACAAAATTCAAAAGCCACGCCCCCTTTGTGCGCCCCCTCCCATGTTGCTGTGTGCGCCGCCTTTTGCATGCGCGTAATTTATTTGTAAATTTCATGTAATTTATGCAATGCACACGCACACACACACACGCACACAAGTAGAGATAGACTCACAGATAGAAACGTGTGCAGATCCCGGGGGCTTTGTGTGTGTGTGTGTGTGTGTGTGTGGGTAAACCAATTAAATGGACGTCGACGTGTTTTGTTTGCTCTACAGTTTTGTATTTGGCCGTTGATTATTGTTGCTGCAGCGCTGATTTTGTGTAGTTGCCCCGCTCCACCTGCCACCTGCCGCATGCCACACGCCAGCGGCCAACTGGCAAGTGCCCCCCAGTCGCGGCTAAAGTTCATTTTGTTTTGGCATTTTACGTGAGCCAAGTCTTAGATAATTTGTCCAACACGCACACACACACACACACACACACACACAGCGAACAACAACAACAACAACAGCCACACACATTGAGACCAATTTAACGCTTGAGTTCGGTTTGAGAGAGAGAGAGCGAGCGAAAAAATGTGTGTGTGTGTGTGTGTGTGTGCCACGTTGATTTATGCAAAGCTGAGCCAAAGATAACGCGTTGCGGCTCGCCGCGCGTCACTTCCTGCAGCAGCAACAGCAGCCCCTACCCCCCTCTCCAGTCTCTCTCTCTCCCTCCCCTTCACACAGTGCAGAAGGCAGCCCACGCCTGCTAGCGAAAAATATCCTGAATGGCAGCTACAAAGCCTGCCAGTTTTGACCATGTTGTGTTGCGCCGCTGCCGCTGCTGATGATGTTTCTGTTCCCCCTTCCCTGTCCCCCCTCTCTGTTGACTGTTAACTGTTTGTTGTATCGCAGTTGTTGTTGTTGTTGTTGCTGTTGCTGCTGTGCTAGGCTTTTGTTTCGCTTTGATTGTTATCACGATGTGTTAACGAGAACTGCGGCTGCTAGTTTCGCGTTTTGTTTGTTTGCCTCGGCCCACTGTGTGCCTGTCCTAGGTGTGTGTATTGTCGAGTGTGTGCATGTGTGTGTGGGCGCGTGTATATGCGCCTGTGTACATGCTGCTCGTATTGCCTTGTAAGCAAACAGCAAACAGCACCCTCATCATCATAATCATTATCATTCACATTGCATTTAGTATGTTGCCACAGACTTTTGTTTAACATTGCCCAACCGTTAAGTGATCTTTGTCATTTGGGTGCTACAAGCACACACACACACACACACGCAGGCAGGCAGGCACACAAAGGCTCACTCGTTTCAGGCTCTTGAGCTGAAGTGTGCCTGCGCGCAAGAGTCGCTGCCAGCTGCAGATAATGCTTTATCAGTTTAGTTGCGGCACTTTAAATAGCATCTTAGCTGCCTAAGTTTTTGAAATTCTAAAATAAGCAAAACATATATGTGCTATAAATTTTATTATAAATATTTCTAGTTTCAGAAATATTGAAAACTTATTTTAATTTTTTTATTTAGTTATTTGTTCGTTTAATTTTAGATTAACGCGAAAGAAAGGCTACCTTCGGCAAAAGTTTCATGGCGATATTTTGAAAAATGAGAAAAATCGGCCGATAGGTTCTATGGCAGCTATACGATATATTGCTCAGATCCGGCTCGTTCCGACTTATTTACAGCAGGCAGCAATAAGAGGCAAGTGTTTCAAGTTTCATTAAGATAGCTGCAAAACTGAGAGATTAGCTTGCGTTGCAACAGGCAGACGGACAGGCGGACGGACAAACAGACGGATATGGCTAGTTTAACTCCCCTGCTGATGCTGATTAAGAAATTATATACTTTATAGGCTAGGAGATTTCTTCTAAAGTTGCAAACTTTCGGCCTTAGGGTATAAAAATATCTTTAAGATACATTCATTACCACCAAAAGATACTTTTGTATCTTCAATATCACAGATCATCCCGCTCGAAGCTTTGGCAACTTTAAACATGTCGCAACTGTTTCAACTTCATTTTTGAGAGCTCCGCTCTGTACGTGCCCCACTTGGCGGGTGCAAAGTGTGCGGCAAATTGTTGCATGAAGTGCGCAGCGGCTGCGGTTGCAGTTGCGAAAAGTGCATTCAAGTGTAATTAAAAACGGAATGCGCCGCGCAATTTATGAGCATTAAATCAATGCCAATGCGATAATTATGCAAGGCAACAAAGAATGGAATGGGCGGAGGGGTGTGGCACGCAGCAAGCGCAACTGTTAAACTGTGCGTCGCCTTTAAGGCCACGCCCACATAATTAGATACGCCCAACAACAGCGGCAACAAAGGAGAGAAAACGTAAAATAGCAAAAAGAAAATGCTGAAAAACGAGCCAGCAAATTTTGAGGCTGGCACATTTGGTGCCCCAGCACACACACACACACACGCAGAGAGAGAAAGACAGGCAGACAGACAGACAGCTACACACACAGAGGGGGGCAGGTGGGCGGGGCATAGAAGACACAATAGAGAGCGTAGCAAAGTAGTAAAGGAAGCGCTGCTGGCGCTCGTACACATTCTGTGTAAGTAATTTGCATACCGGATCAATCTTGAAAAATTAATGGCTTCCCAGACAGATAATGGTAGACCACACACGCAGAGGCACGCAGCGAAGGAAGCCGGGGCCACGACGACGATGCGACGACGACGACGACGACGACGATGCCACCAGCAGAGACGCAACGGCAGTGGCAACGAAGCGTGCGGCGCTGTTGGCTGAGCGCAAAATGCTGAAATATTACGTATACGCAATGTAGCTACGTCTCTCTGCGGTTTTCAGCAATATTACGTAGCGACCACAATGCGTTGCCTGCGTCGTCGTCGTCGTCGTCGTCGTCAACGTCGTCGCAGACACAATGTCGAGTGCGAGTGCGAGTGCGAGTGCGGGGGTGGGGCTGGCGATGCCATAGCAACGTGTGACTTGCTCTTGGCTTGCGGTTAAAATTTTGTGGGCCTGTGGGCAGTGGGCGTGGCACAGCTGCCCGCAACCTACACTGCCTCTAGCTCTAGCCTGCGCCTTGGCTTGGTCGAAAATGAAGCGCCCAGAGTGTCAGAGAGCTGCCTCACATTGCCATTGGGGCAGGCAGCGTTGCACAGGCAGCTTCCCATACGCCCGCTCTGGCTCGACACTGCGTAAATCTTAATCCTTACACGCTTGGCAACGCGACAATGTTAAGCTGTAATAATAACATGGCAGCGAGGCTTAAATTTCTACATTTTTGAAATCTATAAACTTTTAAATTTCTAACAAATTTCAGGCAACATTTCGAAATGCCCGCAAACATTTGAATAGTTTTGTTTCCCAATTGACAACAATGTTTTCATTGAGACTTTGCCACGCCTCAACATGTTTGTAAAGCGCTGCAGGTGCGACTGTGTGTGTGTTGCCAGTTCGTTCTTTTCTCCCACTCTTTCTCTGTCCCTCACTTCGCACACACCTCCTGCACTTGCTCGGCCACTTGCAACTTTTTTGAAGTTGCAAAAAACTTTGATGCGTAGCTGCTGCAATGGGGCAACTTTGCAGGCCAGCCACCCCACTCCTCTCCCAGTTCCGCCCGCCCTGCGCTCAATTAACATTTCAGCCATAAATTCAACAATTCCGCCGCCTACTCCAGAGAGGAGGAGAGAGGCAGAGCTGCCCCGCTACGCTCCCCTGCTGCATTTGTGCAGATAACTCATCAGACTAAGCCAAACAGATTCATCTAAACTCCGCTAGCCACTTTCATTGCTCCATCCCCTCCCGCTTCCTTTACCCTCCTCTTTCCTGCCGACACACACAAAACTTTGCACATAAATTCTGCGCAATTTATTCATGAAAAAAGAAGCAGCAGAAGAAGAGGCAGTGAAAAATAAAAGAAATGAAACTGAAGCAAAGGTGCGTCGCCCGGTGACTTGGACTTGGCAAACAGAGTTATCCCCCCCAACTCCTCCTCCTTTCCTCCGCTTCACAGTTTGCTACACTTCAAAGTTTTCAGGCTGAGCTGCGACTGAGCTGAGCTGGGCTGGGCTGGAGCGACAGGCGACAGCGACAACGACAAGGCAAAGGACAAGGAAAACGAAAAGGGACATCAAGTTGTCGCAAGATTGATATAAGACTTTTATATTCAGGCATTTGGTGAGCTTATACCACGAAAGGAGATAAACAACTACACAGCGCATTAAAGCCAAATATGCTAATGTGCCAGGGATGCCAGGGATGCCAGGGATGCGATAAGCAGCAGCAGAACGTAGTGGACACTGACGGCAGCAAATTAAATGCCAGGCAATTAGTTAAAGTCAGCGCAGCGCAGATCGTAAACGCGACCAAAAGTTTTCAATTTACCAGCTAAGGGGAAGAGCTAAAGTGGGCAGGGCAGGGCAGGGGTAGGTGTCACTTCACCTACTTCACGCTTGTTGGATTTAATTTTATTGTGACATAACCTTTTCCTCGCGCGCTGCCAGGCTCTATAGCTCAGCTGTTGCTTCGCCTTCCTTCCTTGTCGTCGTCGTCGTCGTCGTCTGCTGCTGCAGTAAAACTTCTTTTATAGCGCGCTTATCATTAATTTTATGTGACTGCGGCAACTGTGCAACATTAGCGGTAATTGGCAGCAGCAACAGACAGACGGACAGACAGACAGACGGACAGACAGACGGACAGGGCAGACGGACAGGCAGTTGCTTGTCTGGACAAGCTGAGCTGAGCTGAGCGAAAGTAAGCGGCAGCGGCGGCAAAAGTCAATTTGTCACTTTTGCTGATTGCGCATACGACACGTTGGCCAGTCGCTGGCTGCAATTGCGTTTCTTTTACGCCTGCCCACTGTGCGTGTGCCTGTGCCTGCGCCTGTATGCCTGCGCCATGTGCGTTTTAATTGAACTGCACGCAAATTGCCCATGCAAATTGCAATTGCAGCCTCGAGGCGGAAATTGCATTGCACTTGACGCGACGGCAACGACGGCGTCGACGGTGGGCAACGACGACGTTGCTGCTCATTAAGGAATTTCAATAAACGACCAGCGACGCGGCATAGATCAGCCTCCACGGGCAGCGCCCACTGCAATCGATGCAGCCCCACGCTCTGCTCCGCTTGTGCCACGCTTATCTGCTGACAGGCTGACGATGATTGGCGTGCGTGCGTGATGCGCGTTGCGGTTGCGGCTGCGCTGACTTCCAATTCCATTTGCAGTGCTGCCCCCTTTCTCCGTCCCCCCCTCTGTCCATCTGGCCGCCCCTGGGCGAACTTTTTGGGGGCATTTCGCTGCTTTATGACAAATGCGTTTTGTCTGTCGCTGCTAATGACATCACGTGCTGCCAAGTGACGCCCCTGTGAACACCTCCCCCCACCCCCCTCCTGGCTGGCCCCCTCCCTTGTCTCTTCGATAGATTTCGACTGTCATCAATGTGCGCAGCATGGCCCATAAACAAAATACGTCAACTGTCTGTCCGTCTGTCCCTCCATCCGTCCGTTTGCTGCGTGTCCTGCGGCTTGTGCGCTGTGTCCTGCACGTTGCTCGCCACGTTTGGTTCCCCTTCCGCCCCCCGCGCTGTCTGTGTGGCATGTTGTTGACAGCGCTGCTCAAATGTTTGTGTAGACCTCATCACAGCCACCTCCCAATCGACGTATCCCTTGGGATTTTTCATTAGTTGCTGCGACTCTGCGGGTGTGTCTGTGTGAGTGTGTATGTGTGTGAGTGAGCTGCTGCTGCTTGTGTGTCACTGTAACAACCTTCGGGTATTGCGGCAGGAGCTCGTCAATATAAACAACGTTGTTAGCGAACATGTTCATAATGCAACCAACTGTTTTCTTGACATTGACAAGCACTTCGCCTTCTGCCGATTTGTCTGTTTGCGCTTCGGCTTGACGTCATGTTTGCCAGCGTCATCTACTTTTCTTTATGTTTATTTTAAAAGTTGCAAAAGTTGCGGAGATGATGAAATCAAATTTGAAATTGATAAGCGATTAGATTAAGATTTGCTATAAAATACGACTCGATTAGTAGTTCGACAAGATTCTAGTTAAATTTTATTAACTTATTTATTATTTATAGACTAGATTATTACTTTAATGTCCATTTAATTCCATAAAATATGAAATCTTGTTGGAAGAAAGCTTTAACAAATTTACGAACTATCAATCACAATTTTGGTTGTTTGTTTATAGTTTAAATTTTTATTTAAACCTTTTTTAGAGATTTTATTTTAATTAAAAATATAAAAATTAACTCAAATTTTATATAAAATTTTAACTTTAAGTGATTGCATAATTTTCTTAAATTTATTTTTTGTCGTAAATATGTTTAAACGAATTAAATTGCTCGATCTTAACAATCTATCTACTCACCCCACAGCCTAACCCACAACCCGCAGACATGTCAATCTTGAATGCTCAAGTCAAAAGGCTCTTCTGCATTTTAGTCCACTTTAATGTGCACAGCATCTTGCAGGGGGAATATATCAAAAGCAAATAAAGTGTAGCCCACAAGCGACAACCTTTTCAACCTTTCGATGCGCAATAACTCAATTTTCTATAAAAAGCCAAGCACCCAATTTCGGCCCGCAAATCTCGAGACTGGACATTTTTGGACACTTGAGAGTTGTGAGTGGCGGCAAGAAAGAGAGAGAGGGGAGAAAGCCGGGGGGTCGCCTAAGTCGCCTTGCTGCTGAAAGGCAGAAATCAATTTCTTTATGGTCCTGCACTAATATGTCAAATGTATAATCGAAAGTGGACAGGGGCTGTGGTGGGGCGCAGGGCTGAGCTGAGCTGAGCTTTTGAAAATGGCGCTGACACAAAGGGAAAGGCAAACAAATAAACAAACAGATGAACGAGGCAGAAATTGGGCAACTGATTGATTGCAGTGGAGCCTAGCGCATACATAGCACCCTGCACACATATTACGCAGAACAGCCGTGCTCTCTTTCACACACACTCTCTTCTACTCGCTCACACACTCACTTTGCATAGCAAGAGAATTTCTTTATTCATTAGCTACGCTTTGGCACAAATTCATTTTTAATGACTACCAAATCAGGCTGCTTGCCACCGCCCCTCCGCCACGGGCGAGGCTTGATGGGCGTGGCCGAAAAAGTCGCCACATTTTTCTCGCATCACTTTAATCTATTTTTCATGAGTTTGTCAAGTGAAAAACTTTGCTATGCGTGCAAATAACTCATTTTCATTGATATTCCGTTTGCCAAGCCGAGCCGCCTCCTCTTGCTATATAATTCATAAATTCTTTGCTCCGTCAATGACTTCGGCAATGTTCCTTAAGGTTTTCTTTTTTTTTTTTTTTTTGTGCTGCTGCTGCCGCCCCGCGTAATTGCCACGTCCTGCACTAAATTCCTGTCTTGTCCTTTAAAATTGGCCGCTGGCGACCGTCGCGTGCACAACTCATAAATATTTCCGGGCAGTGTGCGAAAAAACCGAAGAGAGAAAATAAGCTGGGTATGGAAAAAATTACACATAAAATAGGCGAACAATTTTGGTGTACCCAGTGTGCACAACTAGTGAATACCCTGCAGAAAAATTTACTTAAAATTAAAATGAAAAGCAAAGAAATTTTTTTGATATTAATTTCTTTATATTTTTATACAAACTACTTGCACTAGGGGTACCCAGTTTTTTATACCCAATTCAAGCGGTAATTTCTCCACTAATTATTCATTTCCACTCAACCCACTGCCAAGCACGCTGCAGAGTATTTAAAATAATTTCTTTTGCAGCGAATTCCTCTTCTTTTTTGTGCCTTCCCCACTTCTTCTCTTTTCTTGGCGTTTATTTTCATGCACCGCCCCCCGTGGCAAAAAGTGGGCGTTGCAATTCGGTTTGTGCGCACTCATCGCAGCCGCCGCTGAGTTATTTATGCCCCCTCATCATCAATGCATGCCCCGCGGGCTACGGGCTATGCCCCCCACGCGGCTCCCATTGGCATTCCAGATTGCCGGCAATGATCGTTAATCATAATCGACGCATCATATTTTGCAGTATCGAGCGGCATTCGGAACTAATTTATGTGGAAATGAGTTAATTTCCCTGAATTGTGATTTTCTGCTGATTTCATCGGGCGCACCCGAAAGTAATTACAAGTCACTTCAATGCGAAATGTGTTCAGGGTAACACAGATTAGGCTTGAGTTGTTGTCGCTGTCGCTGTTATCGCAGTTGCTGCTGTTGTTGTGCAGTTTTCAGGCTTAATTAATTATGGTTTTTGTGTGCAGGCAAATAAGCTGCTTGTTCTCAAGGTTGAGTGGCGTACAAGCAAGGCGAAAAGAGGAGGGGGGGAGGGAGGGAAACGGGAAGTGGCGGAAATCACTCGTGGAAAATTGCGAACGGTAAGATTCTTAAGTCTTCGCACTCTACTTTTTGCCTTCTTTAACTATTCTACTAATTAAGCGATTTTCACGCGGATTAAAACTTTGTTTTCTTCTTGAAAGCCTTAGTAATCCTGAATTTTCAAAATTGCAAGAAATTTTGCAGAAATTTTTGAGGGTTTTTTATCCTTAGAGATTTCCTCTTCAAAATTTCGCGGTAAGTTCAATTAAAGCAAATTTATTAATATTCATAAATAAATATTAAAATATAAATAAAAATACTTTTTAACCAAAAATTCAACCTCCTTAATTATCTATCATAACTTTGTTATAAATGATATTTTGTTTATAATTTGACCCCCTTTTTTATCGCACATTTTCCAAATAAAAATATAGACAATTTTTAAAAAGTTTTACGCTCTTTTGATAATCAAATGCACATTTCATTTTACATAGAAAGTTTATTAATTTTTAATTTCGAACTTAAACAACGCTTAAACAAACTAAGCTCATATTGGGTGGGAAGAACTTACAAAGCATAAACAAAAAATTGTCTCAAAATAATTTTAAAGCGTTTTTAAGGTATTAAGTGAAAGTTTGCCGCCCCAGACAGAGGCATTTGCCATGGCGTCGCATCGTGGTGGCCCCTCAACGTTCCCCCCTCCTGCTCTGCCGCCACTTGTTGGAGCCTGTGCTGGGCATAAGGTGTCCGAGACCGAAGCTGTCAAAATAAAGTTTCACAATTCACGCGCTCCGACGCCTGCCCTCGCAGCAAGGCTGACAAATCCCCCCAAATAAAAGAAAACGTTTGGCTAATTTGCGCTGTTTGCTTGACATTTTACGTGGAATGACAGCGGCAACAATAACAACAGCAACCACGACAGCTACAACACAGCCGCAACATGAGATCCTGAACGAGACACATTCACCCCCGCCCTTTATCCAGCTGCCACCCGGGGGCAGGGACGGAGGGGAACAGGGAGGGGGCACAGACAGCCTTGTTCTGGTCAGCAGCTGTCAGTCAGTCACGCGCGAGGCGTGCCCCGCAAGGTAGGCAACACATTTTGAACATTATTTTATTTTCTTTGAAATAAATTGTAAAAAATGATGGAACATGAAATATGCATTTCATGTGGTCAAAAAATGTCGGGAGAGGCAGAAAGGGGGGTGTGGCATAGGCGTAGGCGTAGGCGTAGCGCGCTCATCTAATGGCAATGTAATTGCCAATTGTGAGCCGAACAAAGGCAAAGCAAAACAAAGCGTGAAGCGTCTTGTTCAAGCGTGATTGATTGTCAGATGCGCTAGAAATTGTCTAAGCTAGGGTATGCACTGGATGTGCGCGACTACAGGGTGTGTAGCGGTTGAGAAAGTTTTTAATTTTTTTTTATTTATTTACCCCACTGTAGAGCTTCACATGAAGCAGTTTGAAAGACACAACTGCTCTGTCTTCGTGCTACCAAGCTACCCCACTCGATAGTTGGCTAAGTTACAGGGCATTGCAAACGAGAAAACTTCATTTTGGGGCATTACTTTGTCGAGGGCTTACGATTGACATTTGCTGCATTGGCGATATTTTGCTGGGATTTGTAATAAAAAAACTTTTCACTCGGCCCGTCCCCCCGCCCCATCCATAAACACCTGAGACTTGGGCCAATTTACAATTGATTTTCGCCCAAAGGCAGCTGTGATCCTGCCCCCGCCCCGTCGAATTTCCTGTGACTGCCAGCACTTGGTGAAGCAACATTTCGCTGACAGATTGTATGCCATTTTTTACGAAATACTTGCAACAATATCGGAAAACTTTGAAATGCGAGCTGAAAAGCAGCTGAAACAAGCAGCTCGAAAGCAGAGACTGAGCGCGCGCGAAACGCAGCAAAGGCAAAACAAGAGAGGGGGGGGGATAAAAAACCCAAAAAGAAATTCAAAAACTTTGCACAACTTGGGGCAAACTTTTGCTGCCGTGTGACATTGCCAGGCGAGTTAATGCTGCCCCCGCCCCTCTCTTTGCCGCGGTGCAGCGCCTCGGGGGCAGTGCCACACTTCAAAGCTGGCGAATCCTTTTTGGGGCCTCCGACTCTGATATAATATAAATCACAACTCAGTTGCCAAAAGTAATCATAAAGCGTTGCTTTTCACATAAATTACAATAAATGTTAGCACAACAAATTGATGCGGGACAGCAGCAGCAGCAGCAGCAGACGTCGTTGTTGCTGCCTCTGACTAATGCGCCTCAAAATAATGATGCCTGAAGGGAGCTCAGAGACCTGCAGGACGCGCTAGACAAGCAGAGGGAGAGAGAGAGCACAAGCACTGGACTGGACTGGACTGGACTGTCACCATGGGGGGGTGTGGCCACATTTTGTGCAGTGTATCCAGCAGCGCGATTTGTCCTGCATATTAAGTTCCCGACGGGTGGGCCAAAACAAAACGTTATGAAGTTTGTCATTTAAATGACCAAACGCACACATGTGGCAGATCAGAGATGACCTGCCCAAAATGGATTACCCTAAGTAGCCAGGGTCATAAACTAAGTTCGCCAAGGTAGCGTAATGAGTCGAGGCAGGATGATGATCAATTATATGCAACAAAATTCGCAGCTCTCCTTCTGAGGTGCCTGCAGAACTTAGCCTAATCTTCTACTGCCTCTTGCCCTTCTCTTCTACCTCAGCAATTCTCAGTTCTCTATTAAATAAAACTAGAGCCAGAGCAATACTTATTTGATTCTGCATAAAACGTACTCCCCCTCTCCCCCCCTCCACGCCTTTCTAATTTACTCGCCCTGAAGGGGGCGTGGCAACTACCAAGCTCCTGCCTTCTAGCAGCACCAACTCGCGGCCCATTGCCCCCTGCTAAGTGGCACTTTGCTTTGTAATTTATGCAGTTGAATGAAAAGCGTTTCTAACAACATTTAATTAAGTTGAAGGGAGGGGGCGAAATAGGTGGAGCAGGCTTAAGAGGCGTCACAGACAAAATTCAAAGTTAAACTTACGAATTAAAAATACACAGCAAGTGGAAGAAGAAAAAGAAAATGTCTGCAGCCTGAGGTATTTGGCGCTTCATTTAAATGGCAGCAGCCTCTTTGCTCAAGTCATTTAAAGGCGTTGCTGTTGCCTTTGCCCGCCCCCTCGCGCAGGTGCCACGAGCAGAAGGAAGGGGAGTGGGAGGGAGGAAGGAACAAAAAATTGGGTCGTCTTGGGCTTCGGCTTTTAATGTCTTTTGCCTGCCACTTTGTTGGCTCTGTTATCAGTGGCATGGCATGGCGAAATCTGCCTCTGCGTGGCGTCCAAAAAGTTCACTGATAACAGCAACAAAAGCCTAGCTGCTAAAAGCAGCGACTTCAGCAGCGCAGCAGCTAATGGGCAGCGCATTGGCTCAGCCCTGCTGTAATCTCCATACACTGTGAGTGTGTGCATGTGTCTGTGTGTGTGCGTGAGTGTGCGTGAATGTGTCGCTGTGTAAGTAGGGCTAGAATATGTGGAGCAAGTTGCGCTTCGTGTGGCGCTTCGGAAGTTCGCTGCTTCTGTCGCTGCTTCGGCCGCAGTCGCAGTCGCTGCTGCTGTCGCAGGCGCAGTCACAGTCGCTGTTGCTGTCGCAGTCGCAGTCGCAGTCGCCATCGCTGCTGCTGTCGACGTCGACAGCAAAAACGACAACGCAAAGTCGTCACAACGACGTCGACGATGGCGAGGACGATGACGATGACGACGTGGTCGACTGTGTCGGAATTTGTTGGCATCATTTGCTGTTGTTGCTGCTTTGGCAGCGCATGCGCCGGGCGAGGCAGAGAGAGTGTCCTTCGAACTGGGAGCAGAGTTTGTTGTTTCAATTCCAAAACGTTTCAGCTGCTGTTAAGTGTATTGTCACTCACTGTTATTGTGATACTTGGCATCGAATTGGTAATAAGCAAAAGGACCTGTGCAGAACTTTGGTAATAAAATAAATAAATAATTAAATAAAAAATAGATAATTGATAAATAAGTGAATAAACAAGTAAATCAAAATAAATAAATAAATAAGAAAATAAAATAAATAAATAATAAAATAAATAAATAAATAAAAAAAATAATAAATGCATAATTAAGTAAATAAAAAAATGACGAATTAAAAAAAATAAGTTAATAAATAAACAAATAAATAATAATGTATTTAAATAAATAACTAAATAAAACAATTTATAAATGCATAATTAAGTAAATGAAAAAATGACAAAATTCAAAAAAAAATAAGTAAGTAAATAAATAAAAGGGTAAATAAATAAATAAACAAATAATTTTTAAAATATTTAAATAAATAAATTAATTAATAAGTGCATAATTAAGTGAATAAAAAATGACGAACTAAAAAAACCAAGTAAATAAATAAATTATTTAGTTAATTAATTAAAAAAAAACTAAAAATAAAAGAAAATTCGAACCTTGAAGCAGGAGCTTATCGAGGTTCCAAAAGATTTATAAAGTGCAACAATAACATTTTATTTGATAAAACAAATTAATTAAATTTGTCGCTAATTTACCACAAATTTAAATCTTAAAAACTAATTAAAATCTTTTTATTATTATTTTTTTACTATTACCTACTTACTTATATCTGCATTATAAAAAAATATTCTTTGTGTCAACTGCCCACATAATAAATAAATAAATATATTAAAAATTTATAAATAAATAAAAATAAATACTTAAATCAAAATATTAAAAAATAACTAAATTAAAAAATTATAGCATTATTTAACAAGATTTTTTAAAAATATTTTTTATAAGAAATTAAACACATTTTATTTGATATATCAAAATTAGAATTTAAATAAATTGTATACTCAATCTGCAGCTGATTGATAAAGTATCTCAAGGCATTGCTTCGCCTACGCCTCCCACACTAGCCCAAAAATAAATCTCCCTCTTAGATATTGGCACACATATTTCCATAACCTACATAATCACGCTCCGAGGGCACAACAACTGTTTCGATTCCAACTGTTTCGTAGTCAGTCATGGCACGAGCTACGTCAGTCGCTGCTGCTGTCGTTGGTGCTGCTGCTGCTGCCTCGCCGATTGCTGCTGCTGCTGCTGCTGCTGCAACAATTTTACACACATGCAACACAAGCAGCAACAACAACAAGTTCGGCACTAAATGCCGATGCGCTACGCAAATTGCAAGCTACACTTTAATTCGTTCGTTCGCCCGTCGTGCCGCGTCCTCGTGCCGAGATTTGCTGCTCGTGCCACGAGTCGCCACGATGGCTCGTCTTTTTCAGCTGCTGCTGCCGACTGCAACGACAACGGCGACGTCGACGTCGACGTCAACTTCTGCTGCTGCTCCTGTTTGCTGGTGATGTTTTTGGTCCTTTGCCACGGTACGTTCAGTCGTCGTTGCGTGTTGTAGGTGGCTGGTCTGTCTTGCTCTGCTTTGCTCAGCTTGGCTTGGCGCTGCCTGCCACTTTTTTTTACTCTGCACCAGATGCCAACACATCTTCTTCTGATGCTGCAGACGCTGCCACTACGTTAACGACGACTCTACTAAACAACAGTTTCAATTGCCGCACACAACGCGTTCAGTTATTTTTTTAGTGCCTAAGACAGTGGAACAAAGTGAAGAGTGCAATTTTTTTTTTGTATGAACTATTCAAGTTTTCAGTTAAAGTGTTCAGTTTGAATTTCCATTTCCATTTCTGCTAGATAACTTGTCATAATTGGCCTCGTTAGTCAGAACTTGAATTGACTGCCTGTCTGGCTGACGGCCTCTGACTCCGCCACTCATGAACGTCAACGTAATCATCGCCCACCAACTCAGCCGTCAGGTGTCAAGTGCCGAGCATGTATGTCAATTAAAATGTCTCAGGCCAGTGAGTTGCGTGCGTGACTGCCACCACGAAAGCACAGCAGGACCAGCACAACGTTGCACATACGCCGTGTGCGCCCAAGCAGAGAGACATAAGAGACTAAAAACAAAAACCACAACAAAAGCAATAAACACTACAAGTGCCATAAGCATTAAAATGAAGCACAAAACCCAAAATCAACACAAGTTTTGCGGTAAGTTTTTCACTTTGAATTCTCATCTCATTGAAATGCTCTTGATATACGATTTGATTGCGATTTGACTGCGATTTGAAATATTGCTTATTAGTTTCGTACTGCGGTTAGCTGCTGCATGCACCATGTGCAATTGCATTTTAATTAATTACGTTTGCACTTCGGTCAGCTACAGCAACAACTAAAACGTTTTCATGCGATTATTTCAATTATTTTCCATAGATTTTTGGCGTGAGAATTGTTTAATGATTTGTAAATTTGATTTCGTTTTTGCGGCTATCGCTGGGTAAACCACTTCAGTTTGGTTTCCACTTTATGTGGGCTACGCAGCTGCTGCTGCTGTTGCTGTTGCTGTTGATGGGGATTATGTCTGGCTTTTGATCTGGAAAATCGTATATAATTACAGTGCAAAATGTGACTAGAATTTACGTGCAGAGATGCAGCTTGATAATTGTGGCTGATTTAGAAAAGGGAAGTGTAAAACTGAACTAAGCTCATTTTATATGCTGCAAATTGTGCGGGGGATTATAAAAAAGAGATGTGCGCATTAATTCTAGCTTAAATAAGGGAAATTAAATTTTATATACTTTAGGTTGCTCTAAAAATATTTTTAAAAATTTATTATTAATTTTTAAAATTTTTTTAATATTCTAACAAATTTATTTACCTTTTCTTCAATCAAATTTCAAGTCTCCCACGCGCCACTCTAACAATTCAAGAAGTACTTGCTAGCATTTTGCCTCGATTTCTTGATTATTTCTAAAGAATGCCCTAAAGCACTCGAACGGCTCTGAGCCACTTTAAGCCCTGCTTCAGTCTCGATTGCCAATGCAGTCTGGCTCTGTGGCAGCTCTGCGTTTTACTTGGCTGCACACAAAACAAATTTCATTAGGCTGGCAAATAAATCAGCTCAGACTAAGGGTAATAAAATGGGACAGACCGAGAAAAGGGAGCAGAAAAAAAATATATATTACAATATATTACGCATACGCCAGGTGTGACAAAGTGCTGAGAGTCCGTGAAGCAGGCGAAAAACTGCGCCAACTTCATGTTGTCTATGCATATAAATTGTCTACTTCGAATTGGCTTGCCCTTTCTCCTGCTCTCTCTCTCTTTCTCTCTGTCTCTCTGCCTCCTTTTGGCTGCCTGCCTGCTTCAAATTAATTATAAAAATCAACGTCATTAAATATTAGCGCAAAGTAGCTGCCTCTAAATGTGACTGTAACACATTCTTCGCCAGAGACGCCTCCTTGTTGCTGCTGTCGGTTGTTGCTGTGGTTGTAGCTGTAGTTGCTGCTGTCTGATTGTCTGTCTTACTGTCATTACATAGAAAATGAGTTAGGCATGGCGAGGCAGTGCCTCGCCCATGTTGAAATGTAAATAAAACAAAAGCTGAGAGACGTTTGCGAAAGCGAAACCTGATGGCAACACCCGCGCACCGCCCGCGCACAGCCCGCACACAGCCCGCACACAGTCCGCACCGGAATGTGTGTAAAATAATAAAAAGCGACATTTACGACATAACATGGCAGCATATTACAGCCGTCAGCGTCAGCGTCAGCAAACGGTTGCGCAGCCAAGACGACGCCACGTATATGAAAATGTGGCACACGCTGCGTATACGCAATACAATGTCTCGCACTGATTCCGTCTGCCGTTGCCATGCAAATGTACACAAAGTAATTATATGCACATGTGCCGGAGTCGGTTTGAGTTTTGCCAGTGTGTGTGGGTGTGTGTGTGTGTGCGGGTATCTGTGTCTGCGTCTGCCTTTGTTGTAGTACAACTCAAATAATTGCCAGGCAACGCGCAGCAACTGGCAACAGAAATGACTTTTTAAAAACAGGCATAAACAAACAACAACAACAACAACAACATTGTATCTTATTAACAAAACAACTTTGTATGTTTTGCTGCACACACACACACACACACACACACACAGACAGACAGACAGCCAGGCAGGCTGGCAGGCAGACACGTACACTGCCTCATTGTTGTAATTTTGTTGAGATACTTTTCGGCAGGCAACGGCAACAACAATAGCAACAACAACAACAACAACAACAACAACAGCACGCACATTAAATGGCCAAAAAGTTTCAGTTTTGCAGCATACGCCATGAATTTTCATTTAATTAGGCAGCGCATCATCAGCTGCCCTCCTCATCCGCGTCCTCTTCCTCCCCCAACCACAGCAAGCAACTCATCCCTTTGATGGTTAGGCAAATTTTGTGAAACGTCTCAGCAAAGAATAAAAAAAAAAAGAAAAAAAATGTATGTTAAAACGGAAAAGGAAACCATTCTGCTTTATTGTTTGCTCTCTGATGATGCTGCTGCTGCCTTTTTCAGTGTGCTGAAAGGGGGAGAAACGGGAGGAGAGACGGGGATGGTGGCTGGGGCAGCGCCGACAAACACTTTCAAATGATTTCATTTTGCGTGAAAAACCGCACACAGGATATGCAAGAAGTTTGGGCTAGCACGAAAAGCTGACCAATTTGCAGCCCTTTTTCCCTTTTCTCCCTACGCTTTGGGCTGCTCCTTCTAAGCAGCAGCAGGCAAACACACACACACACACCCCACACAGAGAGATAGACCAACTAAGGTCTTGCACATCCTGCCAGACATGGAAACCAATTAATTTTAAATTGTCTGAGAGTTGAGCAAACCCAAAAACCAACGAGCAAAAAGAAACGAAAACCAAAAACTCTTTGTCCATCCCACTCTCTCTCTCTCTATAGATCCTTCTATCTCCCTTCCGCCCACGTAAGTATGTTTGTGTATATTTTTAGCTAGCCCTGTTTGTTTTCGCCCGGTTAATGAAAGTCCAATTTGTCCAGTGCCAGAGACAAGGTGTTGATAGCGAAAGGTTTTCACCATCTATTTTCGAGCCTAATTGAAGCAAGTCCCTCCCCAGGGCAAACCACACACAAAAGGTCACCAGAAAAGTAAAGCAAAAAAAAAACAACAAGAAAATTCTCAAGAAAATGCGACCCAGGCGATTTCGTAGCACACACACAGCAGGCAAACGAGTCGAGCCCAGCCTATTTGGTAGAACATGTTCACACATGATTTTTTTATAGGCCAATTTGCACACATTATAAGTTCGGGCTGGGCTTTTTTTGAAAAGTGGCCTGCCCCAGAGGTAAACTGTGGCCAACTTGGCTTGCAACAATTCTCTGCCCCTTTGCTTAGCTAACTTTACAGATCAGTTGTTTTCGGGGCCAGGCTAACGTAATGACAGAACACTTAAGCGAGCTTTGTGCTTGAAAATTGAAGTTTTGCATAGCAAAGCGAATAATTTCTGGATTTTCTCATGAAAACCTTTTAGAAAATGAAGCAAGAAAAATTATTTGGAATTTTTAAAAATACTTAAAAGGTTTCTTAATATTATTTTCAAATTTTCTCATGGAAAACTTTTAGAAAATGAAGCAAGAAATATTTTTCGAATTTTTAAAAATACCTAAAAGGTTTCTTCATATTATTTTCAAATTTTCTCATGGAAAACTTTTAGAAAATTAAGCTAGGAATATTTTAAAAATTTTTAAAAATACATAAAATGTGTTTTTTATACAATTTTCCCTATTGTCTTCTAAAAATCTTTAAGCAAGTTGAGCTGGAAGCATTTTTGAAATTTTAAAAAATATTTAAAAAATCTTTTCCAGTTTCTAGAGTAAAGAAAATAAATGTTTACTCAAAGATCTGTTCAAGTTCTCAGCTTAGTTATCTAATGAGCCCCTTACTCGGATCACAAGTAACTACTAGTGAAACCATCCCCTCTTCATTCCCAGCTAGTTTATGTGCTGCTGTTGTGGCATAAATACGTTTTCCATTATGCCGAAAACAATTTCGCAAAACAATTTCTTAGTGCGAGTGCTGAGTGAAGTCCTTTGATTGCTTAGCAAAGCCTCCGACGCTGGAGTGCCCCATTCTCACCCCACACCCGCTTAGCAAACTGGGCGAGTGAAACTGCAAACGACAACAGTTACAGCTACTACAATACTACAACAATAACAAGCAACTACAACAAGAACAAGAACAACGGCAGCAGCGACAGTCGTAAATGGCGCCTTATGTGTTTGTGCTCCGGCTGGAAATCCTTTTATGTTATCAACGCTTACGTAGTCCGTAATTATTTGCTACTTTCGGTTGCCTTTGCTTGCGTAAATTAAAGCTGGCTAAAGCCCCAGCTGAGGGAGCTGTGGCAACCACCAGACGGCAGGGAGCAGGCAGCCAGTCAGCCACCCCTCGTAACGTATGTTAATACAAACGTTTTGCGTATTCCCACGTACCCCAGGACGAGTGTTTGTATGAGTGTGTCTGTGGGGGTGTGTGGGGGTGTGCTGGCTGCCCAGAGCATTCACTTCCTGTTTGTCTAATGTCTTTATATGTATGTGTGTGTTTGTGTGTGTGCCATATATTTTGCGGCAGTCAAACCTAAAAAGGACTCGACTCAACTCGACGAGTCTCGTCGCCCGGCCTAACCGCAAGGCCATCAAATTAAACTAGTGCATAATTAAACACTCGCAATTAGGCGTAATTTACTTTGTGTGTGTCAAGGGGCTTCCGGTGGCTCAGCGTCCCCACACTCTACCCTCCCTCCCTCTCCCACTTTCCGCTTGTCTCATATTTTCGCAACATTAGTTTTTAATTAAAAATTTTCATCACATGCACAAGTCGAGGCAAGTGCGCCATGCCACATACCTCCCCTACTTGTGCGAGTGCCTTAATTGTTTTCGCTACGTTCAATTTAGTTGCCAATGAGGCACAACACAACTCATGTTTCTCCCCCCTCTCTCTCCCCTCTATCTCTCTGTGCCGATCGCAATCTGCTTAGAGCAGTTAGAGCAAAGTGGGAGAAGTTTCCCTGCACAAAGCGAAGCTTAGAAAAACCTCGCGGAAAGTTAAGATACTTAAGCGTAAACAAAGCGCAGGCAAACAACAGCAGCTAAAAATTCATTGTAAACATTGCCAAGTTGTAATAATTAATCCGTAAGATTTACAAAACACAACTTGCGCATAAATTTCCCCCGCTTGGTCTCTCGGCCAGTTTCAGTTTCAGTTCCAGTACGCGCGGGTTTCATTACTCAAAAGTTGTCAGGCAGCGGGGAGTGGGAGTGGAGCAGAAAGGGAGCAGCAGCGAAGTAGAGAAAGCAAAGTTTCGCTGGGCCCCGGAGGGAGCATTGTTGTTTCAGGCTGGCAATTTTTTATGCTGCCGCTGCCAAGTTGCATGCCACAAGAGCAAACAGCGCGACTGCAGCGCGATAAGATGCGGCATCCTTGCAAGTCGGGCAAAAACCACATCTAATTGTACTTAGTATGCGGCAACTGCGAGCCAAGGCAGCCAAAACTGACTGAATAACTGACTGACTGACTGAATGAGTGACTGACTGAGTGACTGACTGACACTCATTCCATTAAGATTCTGCAGTGACTGCAAATTGAAAGAGTTCTTGTTGCTGGCGCTGCCGCTGCCGCTGCGAAGGCGTTTTGGCATTTGCCAAGTCAAATATTTATGTGGCTGGTCAGGATTGCGGATTGCGCCAAGGATTTCGCCGTCTCAGCAAAGCAATTGCAAGTAAATTAATTAATGAAAATAGTTAAGATAAGAGCAGAGAGAGGCTCCCAAGGGTAGCGAGAAAGAGAGCTCAAGGTATAAGGCAGCTAAGACGCATTTAAGCCGCTTTTCTGCGCAAAGGGAAACATTGCGAGCAGCTGGAAAATATTATGCATAGCACACTACGCTATACAAATCGAGTGCTTTGCGGACGGCGGGATTTGCATAACGCAAATTGTTTTGCAGTCACAGTCGTTGCTGTTGTAGTTTGTGCTTAATTGACAGCTGACAAGTTGATTATGGGCTAATTAGCGAGCACAGCTAATTGAAATTAATGAGCGTGTGTAAAGAAGGTCAGTTGCCTGACCTACATTGCGCACGGTGAGTGTGGGAAAGTATTAGGGTATGAGCAAGTGAGTTAAGTTAAAGGCTAAGCTGCAATAAACAGCAAACCCCCAACAATATTTAGCAGTAATTTTCAAGCAACCCAACTATAAATTTCACACTAAAGAAGAACTGCCTAAGTCAGAAGCGTCGCTTTTAGCGCTTGCCCCAATAAGTATGCTACACTTTTTTGCGCTGCGCAATTTACAAGTATAGCACGCCGCCACACGCACACACACACGCACACGCTTTTCAATTAAAATGCCAGCAAAAAACTGACAACTACAACAACTAAAAGTATTGATTGGCCCGTTGATGTTTTTCGGTTCGCCATTAGAGCCATCTATCAGTGCGGGCAGACGCGCTTATCAGGCTTGCTGGAGAACGTGCCACGCCTCTACCTCTCTCCCTCTCTCCGTCTGGCAGCAGTTTTCACATTTATTTTCATGTTAAAATCAAATATATATATATACATATATATTTTCTGTGGCGACCAGCCAAACCTCAGGAATGTAAATATTGGCATAAACATTTTAAAGAAGGGGGAGCGAGAGGAGCTGCTACTCTGCTGGCCACGACAGACACGAACATCGTCAGCGTAAAAGAAGCCTTAAAACAGGATTTGTCTGGTGTCCGTGTCGGGCATATTGAACACACCCAAAAAGGGAGCGCGCACAAAAAAAAAGAAAGAAGGGAAAGCAAAGCCCAATGTGAAGCGAACTTATGAGCAGCAGAAAGCGGAGAAAGCAAAGCGAGAGAAGAGGCAGCAAAAGCCTGTGGCTAATAATCAAACAGGCGTCCTCACTCCCAGCCGAGGCCAAAGGCAGTTGAACCTGCGCCAGATTTACCTGCAAGGTAGAGCAGCAGAGGCCAAACAGGAGGCAGTGGGCGGCGCAGCTACCCTTCGAACCGAAACGAAATTTTTGGTATTCCTCTTCTTTTTTTTCTGGCTGCGCTGCTTTTGTTTTTAACCTTTGCAAAATGTCGTACAGGCTGTCGCTCTAGGCCAGGCCGCGCTGGCAACGGGACAGTTGACCGAGCTTTGGGGGTCACTTGGGGTTGCTCTGCGCGTGGCGGAGGCGGGGCAGACTTTTCCATAATAAATCACATAAATATGCAACGCGAGCGCTGAACGAAAATGGAAAAATATTTGGCTAAGCAGCGAGTGACGTGGATTTGTGCCAGGGCGAGGCTTTACGTTGATGCCACAGCAGCAGCCTGCCTGGCTGCCTCCCCCTCCCCGCCCCAAAATGGTACGTGTTCAGCTGGCGGCTGCTGGCTCAAAACGGGATTAGCTTTTAATGCTTTTCGGTTATGTTATTTACAAATGGCTTTCCAAATGTTGCCCATATCTCTGCCAGCACCTTGCCACATCGACTCGCAGCATCTTCTCCTCTCGCAGGCTGACTAAAATGCAATATCTATGCCATTTATCAAATCCGTTTAGTTGCTTCTCCGTGTTGTTGTGGTTGTTGTTGCCGTCATTCGATTTGATTTGTTAATGTGCTCAGGTATTTAATAGCAAACACCATAATAACTACTGTAATCCTCGAGAGCTTTCAACTTGAGCTGGGTTTGACAGCTTGATAGTTTTAATTACTTTTGCCAAAGTTATCAGCGCACGTTTGTTAAATTTTCTGCTTGATATTTTCCTCAATTATTTTACCTAGTTTTTCTCTCGCTCTATTTAAATTTTCCACATTCTTTTAAGCGTAATTGCTGCGCAATTTCTCGTGACATTGTCTTCATATATATATAGTGAAAGAGAGCCAGAGCAAAAGACATAATAATTCTCTGCTGCCATATGAAACGTGCTTGCAACACGTTCTGCTGCACGGCCTCGCTCGCCCCTCTTCCCCTGTTCCTTCTTCCCCTTCCTCTCTGGCAAACTTTTCTGCAGTTTCGCAGCGATATTTATGCAGTATGCCAGCAGGCTCGCCGTGCGCTGCCATGGCCATTCCGTTGATGTCTTCATATATGACTGACTCAGTGACTGACTGACTGACTGACTGACAGATGGACAAACAGACAGCAGGACAGCAGGACGGACGGACGTATGCAGACACTATCACGGCAACGCTTCAGCTGTCTGTCAACGCGTTCAACGCGCTGCAGCACCACGCAAGATTCATAATTGTCGCACACCAAACTGCATTGCTCAGTCTCTGCTGCTGCTGCTGCTGCTTCTGTTGTTGTTATTGTTTGTTATTGCTCTGGCAAATGGCTCTCACACACACACGCACATAAAGCTACACGTAGTCAGTGGAAGTGCCATGGGCATTGCCAGCTCCATTTCCGAGTCGCTTTCGCATTCTCGTGATGATCCACAACCTGCAGCCATAACTTTAATACATTGTAATTATGTCAGCTCGTCGTCAACGTGTTGTTGTTGTTGCTGTTGCTGTTGTTGTTGTTGCTGTGCAGCGCACTGGCAGCTTCATCAGCGCACGCTACGTATACGCAATTTATACGATTCGCAATCTGTGCGAGGACAGCAGGCAACGCCTCACTTAACGGCTTAATATATTGTTACGGCAGCTGGCGCTGCATAATGTCGCACACACACACACACACACGCACAGAGTGGCACACATGACTGCACACACACACACACACACACACACAGAGAGAGATGTGGCATGAAATAAAGAAATGACAACAAAGCGCAAGGCAAAACCAATTCAATGCTGCATACTTTTCAGCGCGCTCACACACACACACACACATGCGCTTGTGTGTATTAGAGTATTCTGTAATTTAATTACAAACTTTGCGCCATTAATTTTAAAACTTTACCCAAACTGCGAGTATCGAGCGCAGCTGCCCAGGCGCCTCCAGCCGTCTCCAGTTTCAGTATTCTCGTGTCCTGTCCTGCGAATAGGTAACGACCACAATGGCCTCAACTGTCAGCGGCAGCGGCAGCGGCACCAGCTGCCTGTGTGGCTGCCGCTGTGGCAAGGCTCTCCCCCTTCCTTGCCCATCCCCCCGCACCCTGCGCCCTTTGTCTAGTTTATGCACGCATGCAACATATTGAAAAAGGCAACGCGTCGACTTTGCAGCCATTTATCACGGCCAACTTTCGTAATTAGATGGAGTGGACACAAGTTACGACTATGTGTGGCATCTGCGGCAGTTTATGTTGCATGGTGTGAAAAACAAAAAAAAAAAGAAAATATTTGCAAAGTAATGAGTTGCAAAAGGGAGGTCGCCGAGTCTTTATGGTTGCAAAATCAGTTAGGGAAAATTGCAATCAAGCTGAGGCTGACACGTTTTCCTTTATTCTGCAGCCTTTCTAACTTTATAAAAATTTATTTATATTTTACATTGCATTAATTAAATTACTAAACTATTCAAAAATTTAAAAAGTAAACAAAATTTCACTGCAAAAATACTAACAAAAATTTTATCAGCTCGTAGCTTATACATTCAACGTATTTCGACAACATTTTCCCCAGGCTGCATAAACGGTAAATTCTTACGAATTTTCATTCCCCCTCACGGTCGCTTCCCTTGTGCATTTTCTAAGCATTTTTCCAGCGTGTCGCCCAGCAATTTTTCATGAGGCAGCATTTAGTAACATTTTTCATAATTCATGACAAGCGTTGCGAGAGAGAGAGAGACCCAAAACGAATGTCAACTTACAAAAAGCCAACGAAATGCCCTAAAATATGCAATGTCAACAACAACAGCAACAACAACAGCAACAAGAAACTGCAGTAGAGGGCAAAAGGTATAAGAAAAGCAAAAGGCAGCTCAACTAAATGACAAGCACTGTGAGAAGCTGCCACTGGGAGAGTGCATTTTCTTCTTATCAACGGCAGCAGCAGCAGCAGCAGCAGCAACAGCGTCAGGTGGAAAACTGTAGAAGTGGAAACAGCATCCATCAGAAGGCACCCGCTCACCTGAGCGCACAATATTAATGGAGTCTCCCTTCACTTTCTCACTCGCCCCCCCCCGGACTCTGTTGCCCGTGCTATAATCTATTTTTCCTTGCCAGCACATCTTTTTACTCTCTTGCCTTTTTTTTTTTTGGAATATGTAAATGTGTGTATATATATATGGTATATATGTTTTTTAAAGCTCGGGTTCATTTTTGGCTCTTCTCTGATTCATGTCGCTGGCAAATTTCATTAAAAAGTGCAGCCACTCAGCTTGATGAAGTCGCAACTTGGTTATGGGCCAAAGATCTCATCTTCTCTTGTCCTCGTCGTCTGCTTCCATAATTCCTGCCAATTGCATTTGTTTGGCGGGGAGCTTATCTGCTGCCCGCTTTATCCTCTGTCTTTGCACTAGCCCTGTCAGCTTACACTTGCTCTGCCTCTCTATCTTTCCCTCTCTCTGTCTGTGCTTCTGCTTATCGACATCGGCTTCGAGGCTTGTAATAAATCAGCTCGACGCTTCACTCACTTCCTGTCGTATCATTTTTTCTCTCGCTGCAAGTTAACCTTACACCCGCACACACACACAGACTCATATCGGCGAGGCATCATCTTGTCAATGCCTTGGCCTGAGCTTAGTCTGCTGTGCTAGATTTTCGACACATCATTTTCTATGTTGAGGTGTCGAGCACACACACACACACACGCAGACACACAAAAGAAAATTTCCATTATTTTTCCCCCGTCATTGATAGAGCTCTTTGTGCCCTGCCTTCTTGCAGCTGTTGCCCCTACTCGACGTTGACGTGCAAAATGGTATCATCAAGTTAAGTAGATAGTCCACAGACAACGCCTGCGCTCGGCTCGGCTCGGCTCGGCTCAGCCCAAGGCAAGAGTCTTGAGACGTTTTGATAATGTGTCAAGTTTGCTTGTAGACTTTGGCGGCAACTTGAGCAACTGATTAGCTAACGATGGAACAGGGAAACTTTGCTGCCAGCCTTCAACTTGTAACAGAAAATTATAAGGGGCAAACTTGCAAATTATTGAAGATTTCGATGGTAAAGAAATCAAACTACTTATGGTATAAGGTATACTTATGTCGAATCAAAGCTTAAGCTTACAGCTTCAGTTAGTTGGCAAATTATTATGCAAAATGCACACAGAACAATTTAGTCAGCCAAGCTTGTACTTTGAGATAAACCTAATAACTGTTTGCCGTGTTCAAATCACCATTAAGGCAGCAGCAACATTTTGCATAAGGCACAATAACATCGCAAACAACAGCAACATGACACAAACAAAGGCTACAAGAGAAATCCCAGCTGAGTTTTGGGTGCGTTGCAGAGATCATTAGAAGGATTTAAACTTGTTTGGTGCATAAATTTAATTTCAGATAAACACAAATGTCTCCAGGCTAGGCAGGTATAAACACTTGTGTGTGCGTGTGTGTGTGTGGGGGGAATTAACATAATCGCATAATGCATACGGCGACATGGCATGAATTGAGTTGCTGCTGCTCGTTTAGAAATCAGAATGCAAATCAATTAATGAAATTAATGGAAATGCCAAAATGCTTATTAATATTTGCCAACTTTGGGCAAGGCGAGTGTGCGACATAGATAAGAAACGGACAGAAAACCCAATTAAGGCAGCAAAACTAATTATAGTATCTTTTGACTAGTTCGAACAGTATGTGGGGCTCGCACAATGGCCAACAAAGAACTCTCATAACAAGCTGGGCACAAATCTGGCCAAAATGCTGTGGTCTGGCACACTCTATGGAGGCTGGGCCACTTGAAAATCAATCAGGCCCGGCAACTGTTGCAAGTTTTATAAATGCTGAGCGAATGCCTCAGCTCGTGTTGCATTCTGTATGCCTTGTCAACTTGGCCCGCTCCCCCTTGCTGCCACTCGCCTGTATTGCTGCAGCCTGTCTGCTCGTTTATTTAACACTGATTGCCAATGCACACAGAGATTTGGCAAACGATGAGCTTGACTGGGGAAAAATCACTGGATGTTTTGCCAGGCACAGATACGGCAGAGTCGTTTCTGTGTGTGTGCTACAGATACTCGAAATTGTCTCTCTGTTTGCCAGCCTGAGGTTGTCGAGTCAACTCTGAACTCTCTGAAGTCTCAACCCTCTGAGTGTGCAGTGTAATCAATGCGCCTCACACGTTGCCCTCTGCCCCATTGCGTTTGATATGGTATCTGCTTTAGTTGATTCAACTTACATGAGACAACGCGTCGTATGCGTAATGCGCTCTGTTTATGGCATAAGCTGTAAATATTTAAGCTCTTGTCATTAATTTACAGCCGCCTTGGGCTACAAATTAATTAAACAATAATTCTCCTACTTTTTATACCCGCTACTCATAGAGTAGAAGGGTATTATAACTTTGTTCAAACCGAAAATGTATGTAACAGGCAGAAGGAGACACCTCCGACCCCATAAAGTATATATATTCTGGCTCAGGATCAACAGCCGAGTCGATATAGCCATGTCCGTCTGTCCGTCTGTCTGTCCGTGTGAAAATCTAGATCTCAGCTATTATAAGAGCTAGGACTACCAAATTTGGTGACAATATGTGTTATTATTGCACGCTGATTTTGACCACGCCCTCTTCCGCCCCCGTAAATCAAAAAACATTGATTACAAGCGCAATTTTAATGCCATATTGTTCATTTTCGGTTTACATGATAACTATAGCTAGCCAGATGATCTCTGAAATTTTGGTAACAATCGGATAATAAACCTAGAAGTTATTTAGCTTAACGTTTTCCATAGCTGTAAGCAGCGCTGCCGGCAGTACTTTTATGCATTTACGGGTTCGAGTACCGCCCGCATCAAAAATTAAATGTGTGCAAAAATGTTTTTTTTTTTTATTTTATATTTTGACTTTGCATAAATATTGTAAGTCCATAGCCTTTTACGGTCAAAATATTTTTTTTTTTGTTCCGCAAATAAATAATGTACGAGCAGCTGGGTAGCGGGTATATTACAGTCGAGCAAACTCGAATGTAGCTTTCTTACTTGTTTTTTATACATTTTTGCAAAATCCGCTTAGAACTTGGCACACAATGAAAGTGCAATTATTTTCTGCTTTTTTTATTATGCTATTCGAGCTAGTATTTGAAAAGCTTTTAAATTTATTTCAATTAACGCAAAGCAAACATTCGTCACAAACTATAAATTTAAATTGCCAACAATAATAGAACAAAAACAAAAACCCAAATACAACTCTGAAAATTGTTTTTCTGCATTTCTCGCATTTTTCCGCTCTGCTTTTGTTATTGCACATTTTTTGGCCAAATTAATTATCGTAATTTATTAGCCAGGTGCAAATAAATTGCAAGCAACAGAGAGAGAGAAAGAGAGGGAATTGAAAAAAAAAGAAAGGAAACCATTGCCATGTAATGTGTATATAATAAATACCATATAAAGCAGTTTAAGGCACACGATAAATTACAAGCGACCCGATTCCGAGTGACATTAGCAGGGGAACAACAATAAAAGCGAACTGCGCCAAAGTGTGCTATAATTTATGGTCCTCAACCAGTAATTTCCTGTTGTAAAGCGGCAATCAACGACGTGGGGAGGGGGGGCGGCATAATGGAAGGGTGTGGCCAGGGGGTGTAGCTGGGCGTATTACGCGTTTATGAGTGTGCGTGAATGTGCTGCGTGTGTGGTGTAAGTTTCGCAATTATAAATTCATATCGCAAAATTTGTGATAAAAATATATAATTTTTGTAATAGGGAATCGTTTATAGAGTGGATAGTAGTTATCGATAGTAGTATCGATAAGTTTAATAAGCTATGAAGATCGCTATAAACAGCTGTTTGTTGATATGCCAAGATCAAAAGCTAATTTTAACAGCAAATCAGTCGTTAGAACACTTGTCGATAACATATCGAAACTTTTATCGATAATGGTATCATATTTCTAATGATAGTTTTAGAAAAACCCAAGGCATTAGGAGTGGGTGAGTGATGCGCTGAGTGTATGTCGATGTTTTTGTACTGGCATATCAATATTCTCATCGATAACATATCGATATTCGCTGAATTATGAAATTTACAAGAAATTATCTTCAAATTCATCTTAAATGTGGTTACAAAAATGTCAAAACAAATTAATTAATTGGCCAATAAATATTCTTATCGATAACACATCGATAATATTATCGATAACATATCGATATTTTTAAATCAAGAAATTCACTAGAAATAATATTGAGCTCGCGTTTATTGCTCCTCCCACTTCATGTAGGAGTAAAATTGAAATGTTTTCCACTCTTTGATAATGATAAATTGCCCAATAAATTCGAGCCGGCCCCCATCAAGTAGCCTTTGCTCTTAATGAAATTCCTGTTCAATTCTATTATAAGAATTTCACTGGCCTGCTTAACTATGCAAGCGAATGAACCCTCCCTCCTCTCTCTCTAAGGCAAACACATGACTCCATAAGGTATGCAAATGCTCAAGTCAAATGTGTCCAGTGCCAGAGCGAGCTGGCTCAGCTGGCTGCCAACGCAGCTTGTTATTAAAATGAAACCCTTCGCAGAGGTAGAAGCGACAAAAAAAAAAACACAAGTAACTTTTCGATCAACTTGAGCTGGGTTCGGGTTCGGGTTTTGGGTCGCTCGCCAGCTTTGGCAGCTGTGTGCAAAGTATTCAAATTGCACGAACTGCGAAGGAGCAGGAGCAGGAGCAGGAGCAGGAGGTGGGGAACCGAGGGCAAATACATCATTTTGCCATAGAGTGGCAATTTAATTCCTACGCTTATAAGGGTTGAGGTGGGGCGGAGAGGTCTGGGATAGCAGCTTGCTTGGCTATGCGGCATGCTTTAATTTCAAGCTTCAGCAGATTTGTCGTGCGGTGTAATCAACACAACATTATTAATAACCAGCAAAAGGTCAAAGGGAAACTTGACTGGAAAAAAGGCTAGAAAAAAAGCTTAACTCTAAGTACAAGTATAACTAGCTTGAAATGAGCTGAAATTGCATTTCAAGTAGATAAGCAGAGTGCTCGCCGCCTTGTCTCCCTCTCTCTCTCTCTCTCTCTCTCTCTCACTCTTCGGATCTGATCCATTTCCATCAATTGCAAAGCACAAATTGTTTGCCCTTTTTGCAGCACCACAACCGCAGCTTGCCCCTGCTTTCTGCCCCCCCTCTCTTTATCCCTACTCAGTCTGCCCGCATTCATGAGGCCAATTATTATGCAAATGGCAAACTACTCGCACTCGCACTCGCACTCGTTCTTCGACTTGAATGCTAAAAAGCAGACATAGAAGCAAATTTAAAATAGCAGCAGGCAAAAAAACAACAAGCAGCTTGAGCTCTGGCAATGCTGCGCTAGAAAATACCCTGTAAGGGTAAGTGAGACTGAATTGTTTCGCTCACGTATTGCAAGGTATCTGCCAGCAGAGCACATGCCACATGCAACCTCTGAGCGTGGCAGAGACCGCACTAAATCAATATATGTTTGCCCCTGCTGCCGCTGATGTTGCTGATGCTGATGCTGTTGCCTGGTGCTGGCGCTGGCGCTGGCGCTGCTGGGGATGCTGGGCAAGCTGGGAATGCTGCCGTAGCTGGCCACAAATCAACATTTGACTTTTGCATAAATTGCAAGTAGCAACAAAATTGCTGGCGCAAAAGAAGAAAAGTCATTTTCTCGCTTTCGTCTGCTGATGCTGCTGCTGCAGGTGCAACGTGGCATGGCCACGCCCCCTGTTGATTATGCGCCCCTCTTGTTGTTGATGCGTTCCGCCTTCCTTGGGGAGTCGTCACTGGCTGCTTCCGGCCACATCCGGGCAGCTGCTGTGGTTACTTGCACATTTTTCCGACCCTCTACGAGTTGACTCATTTCCCGGGCAACTGTATCGCGTGCTGTCTCTCTCTCTCTCGAGCCCTCTGTCCCGCTCTCTTCGTTTCTCCGTGTCTCGTTTGATGATTGCCAGCATCTTGATTACCCAGCGAATCGCATTGGCTGTTTCGATTTGCATTTCATTTTCAGTTTTTCACTTGATTGCCAACAAAATGTACGCCATATCGAGTTGTTTGTCTCTGTGTATGTGTGTGTGTGCATTGTATGTGTGTGTGTGTGTGTGTGTGGCACATGCAACTGAGCTGCGGCTTTAAGACTCAAGCGCCAAGATTGAAGATTGACCTAAGCCGCTTGTCGGACACGGCTGCTACCGGAAACCTGCAACCGGCAGTTGCAATCTGTATGTGGTGAGTGTGTCTCGGTGTGTGTGTATCCGTGTGTGTGTGTGTGGCAGAAAGCCGTTGCAAATCGAGCTCAATCGAATGTTCAGCAGCAAACAAAAACAGGAAATGGACGTTGTGTGCTCAACTTTGTTTCCGCTTTTCGGCTGCAGCTGAAACTCGATGCCTGCAACAGCAGTATCTCGCTCTCTCTCTCTCTTTCTTTCTCTCTCACTCACTCTCTACGTGTGTGTGTGTGTGTGTGTGTGTGCGTGCGAGGGTGTTGTTGTCGTAGCTGTAGCAAATGCAAATTTGTTCAAAGTTTATTGAGTGCACGTGACGGCAAACAAAAGTGCAAAGTTGCCTTTGTCCTTGCTGCCTTTTGGGACATGGCCAGCACGGCGTAGTTTCTAGTTTCTTTTTGATTATAGTTCTTTCTCTCTTGTTTTTCTCCCTCTCTCTTTCGCCTTTCTGCTCTCTGTCTGCTCATAATTCTCACAGTGCCATGTCGTGTTTTTCTGTTTTTCGAAATTTTTTGTTACATTTTTCCGCCTTTAAAGGTTGCTCCACAAGAATTTTGACTTGCAAATTTGCAGTTTGCATGTTGCACAGTGTTGCCCCAAGAGTGGCACTTGCACATTAGAAGAGTGCAGCAATAATCACTTCATGAAATAAACATGAAAAAGGCAGCGGAGTTTTGCATATATGTTATGTTAAATTGCCGTCATTTAAATGCATTTTTGAGTGAAATTAAAAATAATGTGGGGCGCAATTTTTAAGCATTTAATAAGCCAAGCTTTTATGGCACAAAATTCCAGTTAAAATAAAGCTAAAATCTTCCTTAACTTGTACGCTTTAAACTGTGCAGTTCACACCACACGCTGCTAATGTGTTTTATTGCTTAGCAAACTGAGTGCAAATAAAATGCATAAAGTGCAACAAATAAATTGGCAATAAATATTTTAGAAAGTCAGTTATAAACCGTACATAATCTGCCATGCTAAAATTCACTTAACAACTTTGCATAATTTACATTTTAAATACTGCACGACACAAACCGTTTCGTTGTCTTCAATTTTCAATTTTATTAGTTCATTTTTTTTTTTTTTTTTGTCCTACAGCTTTTGCATGCAAATGAGGCGAAAACACATAACAAATTTAATGGCCAACATATATTTGTGCATCATTGCAGATATAACCAACCACGACGTTGACTTCGATGAGGTCGTAGAGACGACGATGTCGACTGACCAGGCCAAATGCCAAAAACGAGACGAGCACTGAAAATCAATAAAATGGTAAGTACTTGCCAGGGAATTTCATGCAGCATACCTAGTGCCACGCCCCCCGCCTCTCGCTCTCTTCAGTCCACTGGTCTGCCCTTATCTACTTCAGCGCTTTTTTTCTTTTGCTCAGCGCAAACATTTTAAGTGCAGAGTTGTGGATACTTTTGGCAATGCTTATTGCAAATGCTTTTATAAATTTTATGACTCAATGGCTGCCATTGTCATGCAGGGGAGTGAGCGAGAGGGGCGGAGAACGACATTTAACCCGACTGACTTTTTTACGAGCAGTCAACAGAAATCAGTAACGGCAACTGCAACAACTGCCACATCCTTTCAGATCTAACCAACTATAATTTTAAAGCCACAAAATCCACTCGGTGGGCGGTAGATGGAGGCTAAGACATGGGCGTGGCTGTAAAGCAAATTGCGCACAACTTGAGCTTGAATTTTCAATTGAATGCAAGGCATGTAAACAGGCTGAGTGAGCGAGAAGGAGGGAGGGAGAGCGCTAGAAAATCGAGCGCGCAAGTGGAAAATCGAAAAAGCAAAAAGCGAACGTCGCTGCCTGCTCGCTGGCTTTATAATGTTAACTTGCAACTACAATAGGTTTGCATGATTGCACAAGTGCACGACGGGCAAATACCCAGCAAGTGCTGAAGCACTAAGCAAACTTTGAGGCAACTTAGTAAACTGTATATCTTTTTCAAATTGAAAGCAAACAAGCTCAGCTTGGTAGATCTTCAGCCTTTTCTTTACAGGGTATACACTCCAGCAAGTTTGTCAATTGTTGTGCAAGTTAAAGTTGAGTTGCACAAATTTTATTGCGAATTTTTTGTCGTAAATTTAATTAGATATTTTTCGTCTAATTTCGCAAGTTAACTGTCAAAGTTGAGCGGCAAAAAAGTTCTATATACTTTTTTGTTTTTGTTACTTTATATATTTCTTTTTTTTTTTGGGAGGGTAATTCGATTGCACGCTAACCCGGCGGATGTTGAAATTTCAATCAGCTTTGGCCCAACTCCACGTGTCTCCTTCCTCCAGCCGCCCACAATGAAAATAAAACGAAAATAATCTGCAATAAAAATGTTTTCCTTTAATAAAAATTCAATTTCCTTGAAGCGACACATGTTACGGCATTACTACAGAGAGGGAGTCGGTGTTGGCGACGGCGTCCACGTCGACAGCAGCAGCCTGAGGAGCAGCAGCTGCCGCGCTGTCGGGCTCCTCCGGATGCAGTTAGGTAAAAGGCAGACAGGGTAGCAGCTGCCGCTTCCCCCTGCCTCGCTACGCCCTTTGCCTTTGAGCAGTGGACGCTGCTGCGCTGGAAATGTCTTTCAATTTATAATGACGCAGCTTGCCGATTGGCGAGTTGGTATTAGTGCTGTCTATCGCTTAGACGCCGTGTGTGTGTGTGTGTGTGTGTGTGTGCTGTCTGTTGCATTCGCAATGCCGCATTAGAAGCGCTGGCGTTGTTGACTCTGCTGCTGCTCATTCTATTTCCCCAGCTCGCTGCGGATATGCGTTGCGCGTGGCAGGCAGCGCAGCAAAGATCACGATGCGCATCGATGATTGCATAGCTTAAAGAGCTAACCTAACCCCAACGTGGTTCGAAGCGCGCAGCTGCATCAATTGAAAATGAGGCATCACTGCGCCAGACAGCACGCCATGGCAAAGAGTTTCCTGCCATCGAGCCGGACTTGGCGCGCATCCTACTGCATCCTGTCTGCTTGGCAGCTGTGTTTGCTCAAAGGCCGCCGGTGGCAGGACAACGTCTAAGTTGAGACTGAGCAGGATTTAGTCGGGGCCATAGTCAAGTTTTCTTGCCACTTTTTTTTTTTCAATTTAACAGATTAGCTTAAGCGTGCGGGCAGAGTGAGCTAAAAATTGCATGCCTAAAAGTAGGCAACACTTTTTAAACCGATTAAAAGTTTGTTTTAAAAGAGTTTGCCATGAGTTTTAAACAGTTTTCAGTTTACTTTTTGAGAAGAAAGTGTCTTTAACTAGCCCAACTAACCAGGCAAATCTCATAAAACACAGCCTTGTCGTAATCCTGCCAATAACTTGCGTTAATCTAATTACACAGCAGTAAATTCTAAAGAATTAGTGCGTATACTTTATGGCGCTGCCTCAGAAGTTTCGGTCAATATTTGCCCAGGCGCCCCCATAAAAACGATTGTCTTAGCCGAAACAGAGAGAATTTGGCGCTTATCTCTGTGCGACGCATTGGTCGATTGGCACAGATTAAGCCAGGCAGGGTGAAGCATCTGTTAGCTCATATAGCTTATGCTCGGCCATATGTCTGTTCAATACATCACGCAGCAACCCCCGTGCCCCTGCTGCCTGCTAAGCAAACAAATAGCGCAATTTTTAGTGCTCCATCGATAGCTGCCTGCCTGCCTGCCTGCCTGCTGCTTCTTCTTCTGCCCAAGCCAATCAACTCTCGTCCCTAATACGTTTAGGCTGCTCATAATCACGCTCCGGCAAGCGAGACATCAATATGAAGGATATTGAAGGACACGACTAGCAACTGGGCAGCTGCTCCATCAGCTCATCTGTGGCTCTGCTCTGCAGCTTTATCTTATGCCAGACATGGCGCTTATTGTTCTTATCTCATTATTACATTTCTATTTACTTTACAAAGCCGAGCAGAGAATCCGGCGGCTCCGCTCCGGGTGCGCTGTCAGCGAGTGGCTTATTTATATGCGCTATTTGTCTTAGTGCCCGCCAACTAATAACGTTCGCTTCCCTCTCTCTCTCTCTCTCTCCATTTCCTTTTCTGCTTGCTCTGCGCTTATGCTTTGCTTGCACTTAACGCGTTTCATCGCGCATTGGCTTAGCGTTTCAATATTCCCGTTCGAACTGTAAGTTATTAGTTGGGGCAAATCTTGTGGCCCTTTGCGCCAGACACTTCCGTGCCTTATCAAATGCAGCTTCCGACACACACGCACACATATAGAGAGAGAGAGGTAGAGTATGGTAGATTACAGTTTCAAGCTGAGTGGTAGCCACAGCCACAGCCACAGCCACAGCCACTTCCGGCTATTTAGATTGCCATCCTGCTGCAGGTGATTGCCAGCGTCCACTTCCTGTTGCACAACACTCAAGACGATACGCCATCTTGCCGCTGCCTGCGCTACTCAAGGCAGCGTGAATTCAATTTGCAAAATCATTAACACATTTTGTCAATAAGCTGTTGTCAATGCCCTTCCCCCACCCCGAGACGATGTCAGACGTTGGCGCATCATTAAAGATTATTATTCATTTTTATGTAATTATCTGCTTACCCAAGTGCCCGGCGAGTGCCATAAAATATACACGAAGCTGACAGTGGCACGTAAGAGGAGAAGGTGTTGTGCGCAGCAGACGGCAAGCAGGAGAGGCAGAGACACAGAGAGAGAAGAGAGAGAGGGAGAGGGATAGCTGAGGTACATGTTTTGGTGCCTTGCCTTGCCCTGTCTGCGCACATTTTCGGCGTGCTGATAACCCACTTGGGCCAACTGCCTCAAACTGATGGCTTTAATGTGTGTCCTCAACAACACACACACACACACACACACACACATACTTGCGCGTTCTAATAGCAACTTACACTAGGCAACACTTGTTTTGCTAGCTGAAAGAATGAGGCACAAATTCAGCTGCTGTCTGGAAATATTAGCTAATTTTGAAATTTTAAAATTTTTTGCAGGATCTAGAGTCCTTTGCTCAGTTAAATTTGTATAAAGTTATGAAATTTGAATTATTTAAAATTATTATTAAATTAATTTATAGTTATTTTTAAATTTAAAAAAATTTAATTTCAATTTGAAATAAAATACTTTATTTTAATTGCTGATCAAATCTAACAAACTAAACATTTCCTTGGAACTTTATATCAATTTTAACTCCTTCCCGCAATGCTTAAGCATTTGCTTCTGCAACTCACTCCAACACTTTTTACAGTGTAGCAGCTCGCATATAATTTTGCCATCGTATGTTGAGTAGTGTCTATCTATATAACTAGCCTGGTAAAAGCACTAACGGCCCATGAGTTATGGCCGCAACGTGTGGCCCTGTGCCTGTAGTTACACTTAAGAACAGTGTCGATGCCTCTGTATTGTGTGTTGGTGTGCGTGTGTGTGTGAGTAAACGAGTATATTTAATGCAGAGCACACAACGGCAACGCCAGCTGGAAGTGTAGCTGGGGCGCAGCAAAAAAAAAGGACGCACCATTTAAGTTTACTGCACAACAGCACGGCCTGTATGCATGTCTGTGTGTGTGTGTGTGTGTGTGTGTGCATGCATGTGTGTGTGTGTGTGTGTTAGTTTCATAATGTAACCGGATGTGCCAACACAATGCTCGCACATCCGCTTGCCAGACAACAGAACAACAGCTGTCACACACACGCACACAGGCACGCAGAGAGACAGAGAAGGAGAGAGAAAGAGAGAGGGAGAGAGAGAGAGAGAGCAAGCTAGAGAGTGGACGTGTGTGCCGCTGCGCTTTTGTTTGCGAATCTTTAGAAGCATTTGGGTGGAGCTGGAGAAGTTGTCGCTTTTGTCTATGGCACCCAGCCTAGAGATGACAGCAACGGGCGCATTATTAGAAGCACCAGAGCATATAATAGGGGTATTCCCATAACAAGAGGCGTGAGCCCACACACATCGCACACATGAGCCGGGGGGAGTGACATAATTATTAACTGCATATAAGTAAATATAAAGGCGAGCAAACGGCCAAAGATAACGACGAGCCCATTGTGTCCCTTCCTCGTTGCCTGTGTGTGTGCGTGTGTGAGAGTGTTTGCGTACGTGTCTGTGTCTGTGTGTGTGTGCACGTCCTGCAGGATGGGCAGCTGTGGCATTTCGCACATTTGGCAGACATGTCACGTGTGCGGCTCATCATTTAAGTTTTAGTTGCAGCTTTTTGCGGCACAACTGACACAACTTAATTGATTAAAAATAATACGACGGCACAAGACTCGCATTTTTATGAGGCAGCTGCCATCTGCCTTCTCTCCCTTTTGCTTCCGCTCCCTAATGCATTGGGCTAATGAAGCCGGGCGCGGCTTTTAGCTTGGCTTTTTCGCCAAACAACACAGCAAGCAATTTTTAATTTACTGCTGCATTTTATTATTTTCTTCTTTTACTTTTCCTTTTCGCGGCTGCTGCTGCTGCTGTTAATTATAAACTTTTTTAAATGGCTTATTGGGACTTGCGGTTGTCCACCCTCCCCTCTTCCCCTCTCTTTCTCTTCTGTGCCCTGCGGCAAGTCATCAAGTGCTGCTCAAGTTTCAAGCTGTTGCCATTTTTGCTCTACGCTTTTGCGTCTTCTTTGCTGCCGCTGTGGGCTGCAATTTGAACGACAACAGCCACGCCCCCCTTGCCAGTCCGCCCCATTTACTAGACCCTTTTAAATAGCATTTATTATTTAAAGCATTTGTTTGCTGTTCCTCAAGTAGTTCTGGCAGCCGCTCGTTTTATGTGCATTGATAATGAAGTGCGCTAAAAAGTAGGCAACAGTTTTTTGCCCGAGCCCCGGAAAAGGGTTTCAAATCCTTTTTATGCTCTTTAGGCAGGCATTAAACTTTGATTAATGTTTAGTCTGTATAAAAATTTCACTTTTTCCCCACACACACACACACACGCACACAAAGTTAACGCTTTCTCGCCTTGAAGCCATAAATCAGCATTAAAGGCATAAACACATCAGCCCCCCTCGCACTCCGTCCATGCACAAAACAGCGCCCCCATCTGCGCTGCTTGTTTGGCCATTTTTAACAGCCAAGCTCATAAATATAAAATTATACATAAATGCGCTACAAAAATCACGTCAGACAAGCGACAGCAACTTTGGCACCATCCGCTTTGCGCTCTCCCATCCTTCTCTTGCTCTCTTCCTCTCTGCTTCTCCTTCTCCTTTGCTGACTTTGACTGCTGGCGCAACTTCGACCTGGCGCTCATATATGACTGCCATATAGCATATAGTAGTTGATGGATCACAATTCGATTTTTAGTAGACATTAAGCTGTGTGCAATCTGTTTAACGTTCGCTGCCACGCCCCCCTCTCCACTAGAGGCGTGGCGGGGACTGGTGTCTACTTGCTCACTTTTTACACGCTACTTTTACGGTAAAACAAATATGCGCATAAAACTTGATGACGACGCAGCAGCAGCAGCGACAGCGACAGCGACAGCGGATACATTTGCACCTATAACAGAAGAAGGGGGAGGAGTGTGAGGGGGAGTGGCAGTGCGAGGGGTAACTGGGCGCAGCTGCTGGCATGTGGGTGCGTCTGCGTTGATGGCGCACGTTCATAAATTTATGATGCCACATGCTAGCAAAAAGCAGAGCACGGGGAAAAGGGCAGCATATGCAACAAGCAGCTGTGCAGCAAAATCGAAGGTCCCCCCATTTTTTAATACCCTACAAAGTTTTGCAAGCGGATTACATGCAAAATTGGCAGTAAAAGACGAGGAGAGCAGCTTGTAAGTTGTTCAATTAAGGCTGCACTCAGCGAAAAAGTGCAGTGACAAAGCGGGCAAAAAGTCAGGCAAGTAAGCTAAGATTTCCCGCTTATTGCAGAGTATCTGCCCATCGTGCAGCTTGTCTAACTTGTCTACACACTTTTTGTCATGCTTGTAAAATATATGGAAAACACGTTTTGATGTCAGCCAAATGAATTGCTGGCAAATGTGCGAAAATTCGTTACTTTCTTTTGCGCTGCTCCTTCTGCCGTTATTGGCCATCAATATTTACTTCAAATATTGCGTCACAAATGTGTACGTGTGCATGTGTGTGTGAGTGTGTGTCTCGCAGCTGGCAAGGCATAAATATATAATACACTTTGCACTCTGTGCTGTGCTCGCATGATGAAGTGCGTTGCCAGCGTTGCCAACGTTGTCTTCCTGCGGCAGATTAATCATGCAGTCGAGGCAGTTGGGGCAGCTGAATGTATACACCTGGTTGCATGTGACATTGTCTGCCTGTAGGTTTAGACCGCACTCCCCCCCCTCTTTCTTTCTCTCCCTGTTCTTTGTCAAATTATCAGCATAAATTCAAATAAAACAGAACAAGCGCACAAAAAAATTGCGCCCGCAGTGTTAAATAAATGATGTTATAACAGACAGACAAAGCTCGGACAGGACACACAGGACAACATGCACAGGCACAGGCACAGCCAATCATATATACTATATACACAATGGCAACGTCTTGTCTTGTCTTGTCTCGTCCCCGTGCCGGGCCACAAGTTTTTCGGCAATTTTTCTTGGCAAGTTAACTAAGCCACGACACGTTTCTCGTTTCGTTGCGTTGCGTTTCGTTACGTTTCGTTTCGTTTGCTCAGCAGCAGCAGCAGCAGCTGTCAGTGGATGCCAGCCAGGATGAAGAACATGATGAAGCCCATCATGAATGGTAGCAGAGAGGGGGATAAGGGGAGGGGCAGCAATGATAAGATAAAAGCAAAGCCGGCAATGCCAGCGGCAAATTTCAACAGACTTAGGCAAATGGAGCAACAAAATGGCCAACGGCAGCTGCCACGCCCCCCACCCAGCCCTACGCCATGCCCATGCCCTGCTGGCTTCGCATGCCTGAGCAAAAATCCTGAGGCGTGATTGATTAATATTATTCTCGGCTAATCTAACTTAAATGGGCCGCAAGCAACAACGCAGCCAGCACAGCAGGCAAATATAACTTATTCAGCAACTTTGACAGCGCGCACACACACACACACTCACACTCTCTATCTGTGTGTGTGTGCGTGTGAGTGCGACTCGTTGACTACGCTTCATACATAATAAACATGGCGGCAGCGTGTTAAGTGCACAACGACAACGATGGCGACGATAAGCAACAAAAGTTGATCAGTCGCGAAGTTTTCTTTGCCCACGAAGGACAGCAAAGATGGCAGAGAAAGAGAAGAAAGGGCGGGGGCGTGACACTGTTAACCTTGTTAGGCTACCTACTAAAGCTGATGAAATGCCAACACGCAGCTATACAGCACGAGTATTTGTTATGCATGCCGAACAAAGCATAAACCTGAATTCTTTGCTCAAAGTTTTCTTTTTGCGCTTCTCGCTCTCTCTCTCTCTCTCTCTTTTCTTTTGCGATTTTCTTTTTTTTTTCTTGCTTGTCAAGTTGTCAGCGCAAATTTGGCAGTTGGCAGATGAAAAGTTGGCGTGATATGAGTCCAGATGTTGTTGCTGTTGCTCCTGTTGCCATATGCAATAAGCATTCACTTGATCACACCCAGGCTGAGGCTCGAAGACAAAACGAGTGGGGATAGCTAATGCGAATGCTTGCGAATTCCTGGAAGAGCAAAATTGAGTGACAGACAAAGAGTGATAGAAATAGCTAGAGAAATTCGTGGGAAAAATATAATGAAGGGCGCAGCGCAGGGTTAAAGAGCTTTGGAGTAGCTTTAGGTGCGCTAGATAGCTCGGTTGATTTTTTATATATTTTATATATTTATTTTGTGTTTATCTGTTTATTCATTTATGCATTTATTTTTGAATTTTAATTGAATAATTAAATTTGTATATTTATTTCCGAATTTATTTTAAAAATTCAATGTAATTTTTTATTTTTTTTTTTATCATTATTAAATTATTTTTTTTAAATTTATTTATTTTTCATTTATGTATTTATTTATACATTGTTTATTTATTTATTTATTTTATACACTTTATTTTAATTATTTTTTTTTCTGTATTAATGTACTTATTTTTTGTATATTTATTTATTTATTTCTTTACACATTTATTTTTGTATTTATTTGATTAAAATCCGTCGATATAAAATCTATTAAAAATTTGTTTTTATTTATTTTATCTAGCTAAATTTATTTAGCTTCAATTTTAAGCAGTCAACTCTAAGAAAATAAATTTAATTTATTTACAAGTTAACTTAAAACAATATTTCAAGCACAAACAAAACTTTAAAAATTTCTCATAAAAGAAAAACCTATAATAAAATATATAAATTATTTCTACAAATTAAATTTGCCTGCATAAATATTTGCATTTATTGTTAAATATTTCCCAACTCAAAAAAGAAACTCATTATGCTTCAATAATCAGCGCAGCTGACATAAAAATTTCTTTCATTGCTTAATCAAATTATACGAAATGCGATACAAAAGAATTTTTATAATATTAAAACGAATCAAAGATTCCATTGAAATTTCCATTGGCTACCAGACGATAATGCGCGAAATCATTGAGATATATAAATATATACTGCGCTTCATTTTTTAAGCACATGCGAAATGTTAATTAATAAAATTATGCGCACAAATTGATGACTGAAAGCATTTTGTCTTTTTCCCCCCAAACGTGGCGCTTAAATAGTAACAACAACAACAAGAAAGGCAACCGCAAAGCGAACAAAGTAAAACTGATTGCTCACTTTGTAAAGTCATCAATAAATGAAATTCATTATTAATTAACGCAAAAATGACGGCTGCAAAAGCGGCAGCAGCAACAACAACAAGTGCCACAAGGCGCATAACTTTTTGACGCAAATTGAACAACTGTCAGCAACATGTTGCTGCTGCTGCCGCTGCTGCCACGCCCTGCTGCAGGCAATCGACAGTTTGCCCCAATTCCCTCCGACACATTCAGCTGTGGTCACAATTTTTCACCTGACCAACAACGTGGGCTGGCTTAATTAAAATAATAAATGATTTTCGTTAACTTTTCTTGCCGCCATGTTGACAATAATTAATGGAGTTGCCACGTGGTGGGGCGTGGAATGCGGCTCAGGCAGGGGTTAAGTCGCAGGTCAATGTCAGGCCGAAAAATTTGACGAGCTGCGCACGTTGTGGCCTGCCAAAAATTGTAATTAATTATTACGTAGAGGAAAGGGGGGAACTGCCTGCAGCAAGGTGAGCCAAAGTGCTGTGAAATTGCTCTGAATCTCAAATAAATATTAATTTTCTATCAAAGGGTCTAATTAATTATTTGTATAGCGAAATAGATAAAAGGGAAAGAAGCTTGCAGAAGCAGTTGTTGCCAGCGCAAACTTACGCACAAGTTTCGTGGCAACAGTTACTGTTAAAAGTTCTTATCTACCCACAGCATTTGCGTGGATGGGGAATTCTTTTAGCGATTTCTCATTTCGATTCACTTTGCAAATTTGCACAGCAGCTCAAAGGAATTTTAATTAATTTGCAACCACGCACGTGGCATGGATAGGCCTGTAATTGCGCTAAAGGTATCTGCCGGCTGCCGGCTGGCAGGTTATGCCCCGCTTGCCCCGGCTTAAGTCATTATTATTGTTGCGGCCTTTGCCTGCGTTTTTCATTAGTGCTGCAAATAACCGCACACAAAGTTGGAAATCGCTGCACAAATAGCTCAACGAAGCGGGGGCAGGGAGGAGGCAGGAGGGGCAGCTGTCAGTGGGCGTGCCAGCTGGCAAGGTGCAACTGTCTGATGCATGCTTCATTGGCTTGTGCATTATTTGAGCAACCCGGTTGCAACATAAAAAATGCAAGAGCAACACACGAAGGCAGCTGCTGCTGCCACGGCTGCCACGGCTGCTTGCTTGCCACAGTTGCACACACAGAGAAGTGGCGCAGGGTGGGGCAGCTGTGGCAGCACCGACAGTCAAGAAGAAAACCTCTGGGTACGTGGCTTGGCGTTGTACAGGGCGTGCCGCCGACACGGACATGCGAGAACAAGCCACAGTATTTATGGTGCAACCAGTTGCCCTTGCCACTGCCCCCCACCCCCTCGCTCACCCCCTCGTTTTCCATTTCGGGGAACGCGCGCTGACAGGCCACGAATGGAGAGGATGAGACAGCCCCGTGCCACGTCCGCCCATAAAACACAATCAAGCATAAAAATGCAGGGCGGGCACTTAACCCAGCGACAACGACGACGTTGAGCACAGCTACAGCAGCAGCAACAACAACAACAACAACAACAGCAACAATAACAGTAACAGTAACGGCAACAACAACGACACGTCAACTTTTTGTTGCTCGTCGCGCGCTGTTTAAATATTTTAAAATGTTTGCTTAGCTGTGGGCACAGGCGGCGGCGTTGCTCTTGTTTGTTGTTGCTGCTGTTGTTGTTGTTGTTGTTGTTGCAACTGGTGCTGCTTATTTGCTTATGCAAGTGTTGACGCTGCGTATTAAAATTGCATGATTTTAATTGCAGTTTGCACAACGCGTCGTATGCGCAACATAATTTTTGCAGCGGCTGCATTTAATATTGCGCATACGCAGCGTGCGCTCCAATTGTATTAGCGCTGCAGCAGGCAAGCCTACAAAAGTCATTTCGCTACCCCCCCTACTCGCTCCCTCCCTCTCTCTCCCTCTCTCTTTCGCGCTCTTCATCTGCGCTGCAATTTAAATATTATTTTTGCCATTAGCCACGCGCTGGCCCCATTCCGCGTTGCCCGCTTTTCATTTGCTGCAGCTGTGTTGTGTGTGTGTTTATCATTGCGCTTTGTTTGTTTATTTCTTTATTTGCCTTCTTGTATTTTGTTGCATGCAACAGCAGCAGCACAGCAGCAGCAGCTGCTGCTATTTGCAATGCTGCCGCAAATTCTCATTCTGCTTTTTTTGGCAATCAAAAGCGAAGGCAAGCAACGCCTTTGTTTGCCTTCCACTTCACGGCACACGAAATGATGATGTTGATGAGCATATTGCGATTCATTGGGGCAACTGCATACACAGATACACACACATACATACATGCAGAGCTCTGGCCCTGACAGTGGGCCATTATTTAAGCATTTATTAAATTCAACATGGCGCCAAAATAATTGCAAGTCGAAGTTGAGGCAGCTTATGAGACATGGTGGTTTGGTTCTTTTTTTTGTTATAAAATAAGCTCTACTTGCCCCACTGTAAGTAAAGCAACTATAGCTATCAAGCAACTTCTATCATTGCAATGACTTTTGTGAAGTTCAAAGCGATTTTCAAATTCAGCTGCTCCCTGCAGACTTCTGTTTGAGTTGGTCTCTCTCTCATTCACTCTCTTTCTCTCTAGTTTCTTCTTTTCTCTACTTCTCTCTCACTTTTTCCTACTTAATCCTTACTTTTCGATTCCCCAGCGAGCAAATAATTTGCTGTCGTTGTTCTGGGACATTAGCGAAGCAAAGTGCGTCGCCTTGCCTAGCCAACTCCCTCTCTCTCTCTTTGTGTGTGTGTATTGTGAAAGCAATTAAATGATATTTATTTTATTTGTGACATGCACGCGCTTAAATACACACACACACAGCGGCGCACAGACACACACTTGAGCGCCAAAATCCCAGAACATTTAATTTAATGAAATAACAAACAAGTTCGGGAAACAACGTCAAAACAGCAAAAAGCAGCAGCCCGAAAGGAGTAAGCGAAAAAGGGAGAACAAACAAACAACAACAGCAGCAGCAGCAGCAGCAACACTAATGGCAACTTTAATGTTTTAAGGCAACTAAGCATGTAGTTGAGTGTGCGCTGCGTGTGTGTGTGTGTGTGTGTAAAGCTCCGGGCCAGGCATAAGGATGCGCATAATGTGCAAAGTTTGCGACGCAAACTAATTTCAAAGTAATTACGTAGCACAAAAGTGTTGATATTAGACGACAGGGCGAGCAGGGAGGGAGGGGGGGCAGCACAGCGAGATAGTTAGAGTCAGCGTTAGCTGCAAAAACAACATGACAAAACGTCATCAGCAGGCGAGCGAAAAAGAAAAAAAACTGTTAGCCAGAAGAAAACCCCGAAAAACTTCGACATAAAAACAGCTGCAAAAATGCAATGACCAAATCGCTCACTCCCTTTTCCCCCCGCCCCAAGCCAAAACAACTAAACGACAACAGCAACAAGAAGAAGCAGTAACAACGCAGAGTACAATAAAACAAAAAAAAAACTCGAAAAAAAAGCTAAAAAAAATAAAGAGAAATTTGCTGTGACAACTTTTGACTTTAATGTGAGTTGTGGTGCCACTGGGAGCGCAGGCAGCGCATGCCGGGGTGCGGGGGGGGAAATTAAAGGCGCTCTAAACTTTTGTAGCTCCCCAGGGCGTTGTCTAAGTAGCTGCCTCTGCACCCAGCGCCCCATACTCGGTACCGCCCCGCACAGTTCCTATTTATTTGTGTAATATTTTACAATTTTATAAAGTAAACGCAGGCAGGCGAAATATGAAGCTACTGGCTGCAGGCGCTCAAAGACTTTCAGGCGCAAACAGGAAGACAAACACAGACACACACACACAAATACACACAAACGTAGAGAGAGAGAGAGCCAAAGCGAGTTCAACGGAAACGGAAGCTGGCACAACACAAGGCGCACGCAGAGTCGAGCAAAAACAAAAGGGAAAAGCAGCTGCAGCTACACAGCAAAATAACAAAACAACAGCAAAAAACGAGAACAAGCAGACACACACACACACAGCCACACACAGACAAAGGGCTGAGTGTGTGTGTGCGCATATGTTGGCACTCTAATGCAGTCGCCACGTCTTGCGAGTTTAGCCTTAAAGCTGAAACCTCTCAACGAGTTTGGTGAAGGAAAGAAGAGAAGATGTTGTAAATAAAAAATAGCCTGCAGATGTGTTGAACAAAAAATACATAAATAATTTAATTTAATTTGTAACTTTTAGAAGTTTAAAAGAAAAATTAAAATTATTATTTTATTTGCAACTTTGCAAGTTTAAAAGAAAAATTCATATTTATTTTAAACCTAATTTCTTCATTTGAATTTTATTAAAAAATGTATTTATTTTAATTAATTATCTTTGATTTAAATTTATACAATAATAACATTAATGAATATAAAATAATTAAAAATATTTATTAATTTTTTTAGGCCAACTTCCCTTGATTTTTTATTTTTTATCTTTGAATAAATTAATAAAATAAGTTCAAACGAATTTGGCTTACAAAAATGAATTTTAATACCCAAAAAATGGTTAAACAAATTTAAAAACACTTCTAAAAATATTTTAAAAATTTATTAGAGGCTGTACATAAATAATCTATGCCGCATAATTTACACGTATTGTTTATTTTTAATTTAATCATAAATAATTTTACAAGACTTTTACAGTCTCGCAGACGCCTTGCTTCACCTTGCGCCTTGCCTGGCGCAATATAACAGGCTATTCCCTTCCCTTCTCACTATTCGCAAATAATTAAATTTTGCAGCAACGCATCATTTGCAGCGTATATTTTACAAATTTCATTAAGTGCAGCTGCAGGGCGGCGCCTAGGCAGAAAAACGCAATGTAAATAAATTTCAAGCTTATGTTGGGGTAATAAAAATTTTTATAGCATACTTTTTTGCGCGTCGAGGCAGCACGAGGCAGCGCGAGGCAGAAGCGGCCCAGCAAAAAAAAGCAATTAAACAAATAAATTCTCACATAAACCAATTTGAAGCAAGCGAGGCAGACGGAGTCGGGGGCGTGGCACAAAAAGCTAGCGAGCACCAACAACAACAACAACAACGAAAAAAACTGACGTAATTTACCTCAATTAACACGCCCGTTGCGCGGCAAGCGCCAGCGACGTGGGGCGTTTACAGTTCAATGCCGCCATAGTAAATCTCTGTGTGTGTGTGTGTGTGTGTGTGTGTGTGTGTGTGAGCGAGCGTGTGAGTTTAATTGCAGCCAATGGTCAGCATTGCCATTTGGCAGCAGACAAAACCGTAAACGTTAACGTAACCGTAACCAATGGCGCAACCATCGCACAGCTTCCGTTTGCCCATTGGCTGGCAGAGGAAATGGACTAAGGGGATGGGGTTGGAGTTGTAACTGGAGGGCAGGGTAGCATGTGCACTTGGCCCCGGCTGAATTTTATCGCCGCTCTTAACGACACTCGAAGTGTTTCAGTTGCAGCCCGCCCCAACGTCTGCTGCCAGTGCCGACTTAAACGTTTGCCAAGTAATGACCAGCAGCAGCCAAAACATATCGACCCAGCGGAGCAAGCACTCCTCTCTCCTTCCCCTTCTCCCTTACTCATTCAGTTGTCTGTCTGGTCATTTAATGTGCATGTAAATGTGAGCACATTGCCCGGCCATGAGACAGGCTCCAGTCCCAGCCTCACCTGCCCATTTAAGTTCACTTTATGTGCAGCATTTTACAGCGCACAAACTGCTCAGTCAACCCTCGCTGCCACCCCGCACTAAATAAACAAAAATGGATGAGTCGCTGGACAGCGCTCAGGCGCGTCAGAGTCATAGCTGTCCCTTACCAAACTGCTCCTAATTGTCTTTCAGCCGCTGCGAGACACAGAGGAGAGTTGCATAAAAATGCTAATTTTATGTTCAGGCGCAGACAAGAAGCGAAAAGTGAAGGCAGTTTGAACTGCTGATACCACGTAAATGTGCAAAAAATAACAAGCCTTAGGCAAGCTGCATATTTAATCTAAAATAGAAGCAACTTGAACCTAAACTTGCAGTTACCTTTCACTTTGAATATCTGCAGAAGACCTTCTCGTCTTATATACCCCACCAAACACCCCCTACAAGCAACAGGGTGCTGTCTATCATTAGCACTAACAAGTTTTGACCTGTAAATATTCAGCAGACGGCCTTTTTTTCGCCTTGGCAACAGCTGCTGCCTATAGGCCATAAAATGCTTGTTTATGTGCGTGCTCTGAATACGTAAAATGCTCGGGGAAAATTCCAAAAATAAAAAATGCAAAAATTCTGACATAAAACTTTAAGTAAGCTGAAAATATTTAAGACTTAAGGCATAACTATTTCTATGGGTAAAATTGAAGAGAAAAAGCCATAAACAACTACAAAATCAAGTATACGACTGGATTGACAGAGAAAACTTTGCCAGCTTATTGCAAAACTGCAATTGGAAATCCACTCGAAAAGCCTCTCGACTAATTTGCTGGGCTGCAGCAGCTCCGCACCTGACTGCCTGGGCTGCCTGAGGCACAAAACCAATCGGATGGTTAAACCTGCCTGCTTATGGGCTAAATAAGAGAAAGACACACACAAAGCAGAAACGGAGAAAGGCAGACAGAGAGAGAGAGAGAGAGTGAAAAAAGAAGGGAGATGCAAAAAGTAAAGCTGAATTGGGCCATCTCAGACGTTTAAGCCTAATTTGTGCAGGCAGAGTAAAAGAGCGTTGGTAAGGGTGGAGCTGAGGCAATTACAGTTAAAGGCAGCCCGCTCTTACCTCCCTTTGGGCTTCCTCTGGCTCTCTGCCTTCCGCTGCGCTCTCTCTCTATATCTCTAATCACACAGCAGGCTGCAATCGGCTTTTGTGCTGGTGCCGCATCCTGTTGATGGCCTCGTTAGTTGGGACTTAGCGTCCGCCGCACAGGGACACAGCACAACGAGCACAATACAATCAACGGTATACACAAATACATTCGCACACACACACACACCCACGTGGCATACACTGGCAATAAAAACGAATGTGCCGACGTGCCGAGGGAGGGCCAAATAAAAAAAGGAGGCCAACACACACACAAACACACACCCAGAGAAACTGCCATCGAGATGGAGAAGGTTTTCAAGTTTTAGCTGCCATTTTGCATTTAATGCGCCCTGCAAGCGCCTTGCCGATGAGGGGATCAAGCAGCCACTTGGCATATCTTCGAAAACTTTTATATACGCTCCACAGTATATGTATCTCTAAAATAATAAACATTTTGGCCACTCAACTGGCAAACGTTTTAAATTTAATTAGAGCACAGCAAAAGTTTGCCCAGCCAGCAAGGCTGGAGAGAAGCAAAAAGAGAGAGGAAGAGAGGAGAAGAGGGAGAGCGTACTGGCATTTTATGTAACCAATTTGGGGCCGCAGTTCTCTCCACATTGTTGCAGCAGGGCTGTTGCATGCAACCAGTTGCTTGCTTGCTTAATGGATGTTGCAGTATAATGGCCATTTTAAGAGCATAAATCACATAGACTGCCATGAAATACGCAAAACGCAATGCATGGCAATTTCGCTTGATTACACAGCAAAAATGTGCCCCCATTGACATAACAATTCCTAGTGGCAGCATTAGCAGCAGATAGGTAAAAAGGAGAGGGGAAGACTTCGGTATATTCTGAAGTATTAAAAAAAACTTTACAAAGCGTACAAAGCCTGACAAACTTTATAAAGTATATATATTCTTACTCAAAATCCCTAGTCAAATCGATAATGTCATGACAGTCTGTCAGTCCGTCTGTCAGTCGATCTGTCAGTCCGTCTGTCAGTAAGTCTGGCAGTGAGTCTATCTGCTCGTCTGTATATCCGTCTATCTGCCCGTCTGTCTGTCCGTCTATTTGTCCGTCTGACTATCAATCCGTTTGAAAGTCTGAATCTTAGCAATTACAAAAGCTGGAAACTCCAAAATTTAGATGAATTTTACCATAAACAAATCGAGTTTATTATAAATTTTTGCCACGCCTACCGCCCATAAAAATCAATGATTTGCGATTATCAAGAAAACTATAAGAGTTACACAATTTTGCTTTGGTATACGCTCGTGTCTATTTATGTGTGTGAAAGCGTAAAAGCAATAAGTGCCACACGGCATTGAGGTTGGGAATTGTAAGCATGTTTCTAAAACTGGTCGAAGGGTATCTCACTGCAGGGTCTGCTCGACTTAAGCTCTCGTTAGTTGTTAATAAAGAAATTTCTTAAACTTCTCACACATCTCGCCCGGCGTAGAGTATAAAACGGAAACGAAAACGCATACGCAAAGCACTTGAGGTCTTAACTCTCTCTCTCTCATTAGAGCTCGAGTCAACTTGACTTGACTCAAATCGCATCTGCACGTCTACGTCTACGTTGCAATCCCTGCAAAGTACTCGGAAGCGTTTAAGTGCACTTGAGTGGATTTTAATGGACTACATCGTCGCAGTGTGTCTTGCAGGGCTCTAATCAAGGCTTTTGTGTGTGGATTGGGTGTGCGGAGTGGAGTGTGTGTTGGCAGCCATATAAGTTTTGTGCGTAAGAATGTTTCAAATGCCCCTGCTCGCTTTGCATTGTCAAGCGTCTTAATGAGCTCTGAGTGTGCAATCAGCAGCTGCCTGTCTGTCCTCCCTGTCAACTGCCTGCCAAATGTCATTCACAATTAGTAATATGCCAAATGAACTTTGGCTCAGAATGCTCGAACTAACTTGGCCATTTTCCCCCCGCCCCCTCTTTAACTCTTTAATTAAGCATTCAATTTGGCGCATAGCAAGTATTCAATGGCTTGAAAAACTGCAGAAAATAATTGAGCAAAACTTTGCCATAAATTTTGCCAACCGCAGCTCAAGTTTTACGCACACACATAAATTCGGGTTGGCTTCGATGCAAAATACCTAGACGAAAATGAAATTCAGCCCCAGAATTTTGGCGTAACTAAGCTAGCAGGTTTATTTAGACGCTGCCAAATGGCAACCGCATAACGGCTGCATTATCATTACAAGCGCCATTTGCTGGCCGAATTGAACCAGTGGGCAGCAAAGGGGGAGGCGAATGGAGGAGATAGTGGCATGCAGAGGTACTGGTCTGTTCTAGTAATTACGCACTAAATACACACGCCATTTGCTGCGTCATGTTTGGAGCGTTGATGCGTGTAGAACAGAGTCTGCAGTAGGAGGCAGAGAGAGAGAGAGAAGGGAAGGGAAAGCAGAGAAAGTGGAACACCGCAAGGCTTGGCCGGGCAGAGCAGGGCATAACGAGCTCTGCGCAGCGAGATGAACTGAAGAGCCTGCTCGTTTCTGGTTCCATTATGTGCTGCTTATTGAGTTCTTATGCAAATAAACAACAACAACAGCTACGGCAACAATAGCAACAACAAAAGCGAGCACAACAAAAACAACAAGAGGTGCCTACGATTTCGAATAACAGCAAAACACACAAGTTTAACTACAGCTTGAGGGCGGGGCAACAAAGCAGAGAGGGCACGCAGAGGGGGGGGAGGCGGGGCATTGGTATAACTTGTAAATAGGCCAGGATTTCTTGTTGCAAATGCGCCATTCAATACCGACAAGAACGACCCACTCAACGGTTCGCCTGGCACTTCTATGGCCTACTTCATTAATATTTATACAAAGCGAGTGAGTTGGCTCCCTCCTCCCTCTCCCTCTCCCTCTCTCTCTTCCTTGCTTGCTCTTTGAATTTCTAATACGAGCTGGAAAAAAACAAACAGCGGTTTTGGTTTTACAGCGTCTGCTTGCGACACAAGTGTGGCTCGATAGCAAATACCCTCGATTCCTCTACCCCCTCCTCCCTCACCACTCTATCTGGCAAAAATGAACTATAAATAGGCAACATTTGTATCTGTTTGTTTGCGCTGCTTACGCATAGCTGATTTTGCATATTCCAAATGATAACAGGCAGCATTTGGAAAAATTCCATAGCAAAATACCCTGTAGCGCTTAGAGAGCAGAAAGCAGAGCTAAAATATTTAAATGAAATTCTGTGGAAATATTCAAAATATTAATACAGAATGGAATACAATAAAAGCAGCAAAGTTAAGCTAGCAAAATACCAAATTTGAAACGCATGGCATGTCTCTGCCCAACTCTCTCTCTCTCTCCTCTTGCTCCACAAAACTATGCACATATGCATAATCAGAAGGTGATTACAACTACTGTACTTTCTACTTAAATGGTCTTTGTCATTTGCTCTGCTTTATTTGCACAAATTACTTAGCTGCTTAACAGCTCAAGCGATTCATTTGATTTTGCCTAAGTGAGTTTACAGACAGTTGGCAAATGTGCGTGTATTAATTATCATTTGTGTCATTTTGTTTTGTATATTTGCAGTTTGACAAGGCGGAAAATACCAACTAAGCGAGTGGCGTTTGAGGCATTTGAGGTAAGTCGACGAAAGGCGAAAGATATCTTTATACTCTGTCTCAGTTTCGTTTTGCTGCTTTTCAAGCTGCATTGCATTTTCATTTCAAGACTTTTCCCTTCTTTCGCTTCGGTTATCGAAATGTAATTACGCCAGCTTCAAAGTAAGTCGATAAACAGAGTCGACACACATTTCATAGCTGTAGCGACAAGCGGATCAATAGCTTTCCACTCTCTTTCTCCTCATCCCCTCTCTCTCTCTCTCTCTCTCTTTGCTTGTCTGCACATGTCGCACAAATCAACAAACTGGCAACAGTCGAAGCAGAAAATTAATTGCCAAATTCTCCAGTGCCAAATGTTTTTCGAATGCAACACAACAAGCTCAATGAGAGAGAGAGAAGAGAGAGAGAGAGAGAGAAGGAGAAATAATTTGACAAAATTTCTCGCATTTGTAATTTGATTGAATTGACAGTTTTAATGCCGAAACATTTCTGTTAATATATATCCCTTTTAATTGGACATTTGATTGAATTCCTGGCAGCGCACCGAGTTGACAATTTGCCATTTCTTTCTTTTATATTTTTCTTTAATATTTTTTGCATTTATTTTAATAGTATTTGTATGGGCTTTGTATACATTTAGTATTTATTTCTGCGTTCATACAGACTTTTTTACAAAAATAGGAATTTTTTGAGCATTTATGTTGATAAACAAATTTAGCTTAAATATTGTAAATATTTTCTTCTATTTATGGTTATTTCTTTAACCCAAAAATAACTTATGGTAAAACTATATATAATAAGTTCTTATAGACATTTTTTCTTTACATTATAAATATATCTAATACATTTTAAGAGATATTCATTTCCGTACTTAAAAAACTCTTTGCTCTCACACCAAAAATTCTTATAAATCTTTAGCAACTTCTCCAGTATACGACACAGCTTACCCCGCACAATGTTGCATGTAGCATGTGGCATAAGGCATTGCCATTGACAGTTGACGCTTCGCAAGCGAAACAACAGTTAGAGCACTAGAAAGCAATGCCAACTAATTGGCAGCTTGAAAGTGTTGCAACTATCACTGTGTGTCTGCTGAAAGATGAACTACGCGAACAACCTATCTACCAAAGGGGAGTCACGCTTGGCGTACTGCAATCAGGGCCACATCGTGGCAACTTTGGCTCAAACGAAGTTAAAGCTACTTTTATGAGTTCAACGTGGCATGTAACTAGCGCGCTTCAATGTTGTTGACTCCTCCGGCCAGTTTGTTGCTGTGCGAGCACGCCCACCACTTCCTTCCCATCTCCAACTGCCTCATCAGCTACTTTTTGTTGCTCTTGTTGCTGTTGTTATTGCATTTGTCGTACATCTTTGTTTACTTTGTGCTCATGTAACTAACGTTAACGCTGACGCTCCTCTGCACGCTTCCTTTTAGCCCAACCCCCTGCCTTGCCGATCTCTTTGGACAACGTTGTCGTGGGCAAGGAATTTAATTTACCAGCAGCCATAAAAGAGAAAAAAACGAATGAAAATAGCATGCGGGTGCGGGGGCTGGAAGGGGAGAGGGAGAGACAGGAAAGACAGCAGGACACACGTTGTAGAAATTTTTGTTTGCACCAAAAATTTGTTTGCACTTCGCTTTAAGTGAAGCAAGCGTAAAATTTTCACAATTAATTTGTCATTTCGGCGTGCAAATATTTTCCATGGAGCTTCGAGTGGGTTCCCTCTCCCCCTCCTCCTCCTCCCCCACTCCCAGCCACAGCTTAAGGTATTTACTTTTACTCGGTTCGCTGAGATATTGCATTCATTTGGGCACGGAAAGCAATGTAAAATATTAACAAAAGTTGAAAGCTTGCATATGCTGCAGCTCTAATCCTTGACTTTTATCATATTTACCAAGGATTTGTGCACACAAAGCTTCCTTTGCGAATCCCTCTCTCTCTGTATGTGTGTGTGTGTGCAGAGAGAAAGAGCAAGAGAGACACTCCACAAAATGCATTTATTCATGAGTAGATTTTTTTTCTGTAAAATGAAAAGCTTCACTGCCAAAAGATCAAGAGAGAGAAAGACCGAAGTAAATCCAAATGTAACTTGCTCTAATTGCATTACAAGGCAGGCAAGCAGAAAGACAACTTAAATTCCTGTATTATTTATACAAAAATAAGAAATAAAATATATACTCGTACAAAGCCAAACGAAGTTATCTTCGCTCACAGTCACGTCCCATGAAGCATGTGTTACACCTTGCTGCAAATGTTACTTCAACTCTTTAAATCTTCTCTGGAGACACTTAAAGCTCAATGGGGCTTAAATTTTAAATAAAAGAACTTGAATTGTTAAGAAATCGACTCGTTTGTACCCTGTGCTAAAAGTTATTCATAGAAACTTCAAACTCAAGCGATCTATCTAAAATCCAGAAAGATATTTGCCTAAAATCAGATTGAACTCACGAAGATTTAAAATTGCATTAGAAAAATCAAAAATCAAATCAAAATTTGGCCAAGTTATAACAGTATAAAGTCTAGACTCTTAGAGTCCTGGAATCAACACATTTACCGGAATAGGTTGATTTAAGACAAACTGCAAAGTGTTGTTAGTCACCATAGCATTTCCAAAAAATTCTGTAAAAAATAAATCACTTGCCATTGCCTTCTCTATTGACCAAAAGATGCATTTATTTATGCAAAAAGTTTACATTTTTAAACTGCAGCAAACAAAACAAAAGTCGAGATATTTGTCAAGTTTGCAGCTCTGCAGCATTTCGAGCGTAAAAACATGGTAAAAGGCAGAGACAACAAGAAAGATACAGAGGAGGAGAGACAGAGGGAAGAAGCTCAGTGAGCTCATGCATATTGTATTATAAATATGTGTTGCATGTTAAACAAAACCAGGAGACAAATGTAAGCCCGCAACGGGTCAAGACATGAGGTCAGACCTGAGAGGGAGGCAGAGGCAGAGGCAAGACACAAAACAAACAGGCTAATAAGCCTTGGCCGAGAGGCAGTCAAACGGACTGACAACTGTCTTAGATACACCCACAAAAGTAAGAGAGATACATTCACAGCATATGCTTGGCATATTCCGATGCGTATGCGTATTTGCATACAAAGCTTTTGACTTTCGCATGAGCGTAAAAAGTAAATGCCAAATAAAATAAATCATATACAATACATACGCATATACATACAAAAATATGCTTGTATCTGCTGGGTAAACAAGAGTTGAACAAAGCCTTGAGGCAAACAAGAGTGTGTCCAGAGTGCCCTGCCTTGCCATGGGCATTGATTGCCATGTTCTAACCACGCTACGTATACGTAATATTTTTGGGAGGCCAGCTCAACTGACAGCTACAGGAACAGCTACTCTGGCTCTGACACTGGCTACGTGACTGTGACACGACCAATTAGTGTAGCCTGCTGCTGGTATCACCAGCCCCCCTCCTCCTCCTGCTGCTACTCCTGCTGCTGCTGCTGCTTGTTCTGTTTGCTCTGTCGTTGAATTTAAAGACTTAAAGCTTATGCAAATCCCCTTAGCTACTGCTGCTGCTGCTACGTCTGCTGTCAACTAGCAGCTGCAAACTGCAAATGTCTGTAATTCAACGCACACACACTCACACTCATACACACTCACACTCACACTCATACACCCTTTGACTGGGAAAAAATGGGCATGTTCAGGCGTTGAATTCAACACCTTTTTATGCTCTCACATCAAGTGTCTAGCACACATTCGCCCGCCTGCATACGAATTAGAGGGGAGGGGCGCGGCCGGAAGCAGGCAGGAGCTGCCATTGTTATTTCAAAGGAGCCTGCTGTTTGTCATTTGATGACCACTTTAAAAACATTTTCTTGACGTCCTTTTGTCGCAGCTGCTCGGCTAAAAAACCAAACAAAGTGCGGAAAATTTCATAAGCGAATTGCTGACGGGGTAGATACTCTGGAAAAGAATATGTAAAATGACTGTAAGGTTTTAAGGCTTAAAAGCCTCTGCCATGAGAGAGAGGTAAAGAGAAAGGAAGAGAAAAAGAGAGAGAGAAGGAGAAAGCGGAAGATATCATAAAATGAGAGCATAAATATATTTAAGAAATCTGAAAACAAAGTTCACTCATATGCGAAAGCTTTAAGAAGCTTTGAAAGCACTTTAAAGCTCACAGGTGTGCAAGCAGAAAGCTTTCAAGTTTACTAAACATGCTCAATGAAAATAAGAGAGTGATTAAGATAAGAGCTCAAAAATATTCGGGTAGTTTAAAAATAATCACAAATCTCTAAGAAGCTTTGAAAGCACCGCAAAGCTTACAAGTATTGGAAACTAAGAGCTTTCAAAATTTAACTAAATGTATGACCAAACGAAATGAATGAGGTTTGTGCCAGAAACAGTTTAAAGGCTTTGCAGATTAATCCAACTTTTCACACATATAAAAGCTTTCCGAAGTGTAGCAACTCTTTACCTTTGCTGCCGCTACGCAAATGGGATATGGAAATTGTAAAATAGCAAAAACTTGACAAGGCAGGCAAAGGGAAAATAAGTGAAAATCATTCGAGTTTAGTTAGCATCAATCGAGAGCAAAAGGCAATGGCGGCAGACTTCAAAGCAAGCTGGTGAAAAAAAAAGAGGGAAACTGTAGCAAAACGAAGGCTAAAAGTAAACAGCCATTATGCACTCAACATAAACGATGTGAAGGGGAATGGCAGGGCGAAGAGAGCGGGGGGGGGGCAGAAGGAAGTGTGTGGAGAGTGGAGAGAGTGAGTTCTGTAGCCTGAAGAGTGTTGCCACAACGAGCAGAGCAGAGGTTTTGAGTAGTTGGGCAGCATGGAAACATTTTACTACCACACACACACACACACACACACACACACTCCAACTCCCACGCACACACACACGCACACAACACCAGAAAAATAAACAATTTCATAAGATATGCACAACAACAACAACAACAAAGGCCGTTGGAAAATATCTGAATATATATAAGTAAAATTTGTGGGCGAACCGCAGGGCAGAGCAGGGCGGGCCAGGGCAGAGGCAACAAATAATGCAAAACAAACAGCAAACGTAGCAAAGTAAGATAGTGCGAGAGGGAGAGAGAGAGGGAGAGAGGGGAGAAGGGAGACGGCGACAGGGGCGACACCAGGCGACGAGACACTTTGCCGCCAACGCAAATAAACCCCCCGAAAAAGTGGACAAAGTGAAGAGAGAGAGAGCGTGCAGGGGGACTGAGAAGACTGCCGGAAACTGCCGGCGACGGCGTGGAAGATGACGACGACGACGACGACGACGGCGTTGGCCACTCAGCAACGTTTGACACTTGACGCAAGGACAACGTAAGGACAATGGCGACAGCGACAACAAACGTAGCCGGGCAGGCGGTGCTGGGCAGGCTGTGAAATGCGCACACACAAAGAGGGCCAAAGAAATATGATGGAAAAAAAAGAGGGAGAGCGGAGAGAGGCAGAGTGAGAATGAAAATAAAAAGCAAAAGAAACATAAATAAATATTTCAATTTTTGCACAAAAATTTCATTTTATATATGGCGTGCAGATAAAATATTGGAACGAGCGCAGTGGTGGCAGGCAACAAAAAAAATTAAATCCACACGCAGCAAGGCACACACACACGCACGCACACACACTAACAGGGCGTAACAAAGTGCTGATAAAGCGAGAAACTGGCACGCGAATAACATCTGCGGGTCACACAGAGTCGTAAATAGTCGTAAACGTATGTGGCAGGCAGCTGCCCCTTTCCCTCTCCCTACGCCCCTGGGCCACAAGCGAAAATGTCGCACATAAATTTCAGTATTTTCGGTTTGTCAATGGAAACTCGACTGCGGTTACGCTTGGCCAAATAGCCGCAATAGAAGGGAGAAAGAGAGAAGGTTAGACAGAGAGCGCAGCGAAGGGAAGTCAATGTACAGTAATGTAGGCAGATGAAAGGGTTCTCGAGCTGACATACGCGCTGCGTATGTACATGTATGTGCAATTAGAAGGCTTCTAATTTCAGCCCTTCCCTTTCCACTCAAATTGACGCGATTCGCACGTGCGTAACCCGAGGCGACGCATATTCATTGGCAAAGCCACAGGCGTAGCGGATAACAAGCCGCGTATAGAAGGTACTAATGATTTGCATGGCAAGTGTTGGAGTTGGGTGAGCGCAAGGCAAACATTTCTCTGGAAATTTTAATTAAATTTCAGTTACACATTGTTTGCTATTTATGTCAGTTTTTGTGCTAATTCTTTAGAAATCCTATCATGTTTCTGAAATTTAAAACTGCATAGCTCAACAAAATTTCATAACATTTGACAGGAATGAAAATTCATCAAAATTATGATAATAAATCTAATATGCTTGTCAAAATGTTAAATTTATTTTCTGGCATTTTCTGACATATCCCTCGAAGTTTCACCAAACATTTTCATGACTTTTCGTTCAATATTTTTGGTCATTATTTGATACGTTTCTGATAATTAAAATCATATTAATTTCAACATGCTGCCAAAAATGTAATCTAATATCATTTACATTTCACTGAAATTCCTCATGATATTCCTGACAATTTTTGATGCATTTCACTTCAAAATAATTTTTAATAATTAAATTTACAAGTTATGCTAGACAAGTTTTACAAATTGAGGGCAGAAAAAAATTTATTGAAAATTTTTTAAAAATGTATTAAAAATATACAAGAAAAACCTTTTTAGATTTTTCCGCTTTCACCGCAAAGTATTACAATAAAGTGTAGAGAAATATATGTATGAAATGCCACAGTGTAACCCATGCAGATTATTTTGCTATTAGCAAAAAGTATTAAAAATGCTGAGAATACCAAAAATACATGTAAATGCGAGAAAAGCCTCAAGAAATGCGTTATATGCAAATTGATTTTCGACAAAAATCCCCAAAAAAAATATAAAAAAAAATTTTGTTATGCTTCGAGCAGAGGCAGCAAACAGCGAGGGAACGGAGGGAAGGGGATTTGTGTCTGTGTGTGCATTAATTGAAGTGCAAACAATGTATGCATAGAAAAATAACATGGCTTATAACAGATTCAGTTATTCCCCAGCGCACGATATGCTAATGCTGCCAGTTTGCCAATATGGTAAAAGACAAACGAGAATTCTCTGATGCCATTCGGGGCATGCAAATTAACAACGAAATCGAACCAAAAATCGACGAAGAGAGAGAGAGAGAGAGAGAGGGAGAAATGCGACTTTCAAATGAAAAATGCCAGAGGCCAGAACAATGCGAAAAATGAAAACTCCGCAAGCTGAAAATGGGTAGAGAAAATGGGAAACTGACACTGCAAGTGCTATGGGGGGAAATACAGCTACCACGTCTCTGAGGCAGCGGCTGAGGCAACATGGCCAATTCATTCATAACATGCGAAGGCAGCCCGCACTGCGCACTCAGTGCATTGCGGCTATCAAGTGTAGCTTGTGTTGCTGTTGTATCTGCATTTATGAAAATCGCAAGTTCGATTATGCAACTGCGGCAGCAGGCGGCCAAAACTATCAAAATGCATGCCAGGGGGCAACCACGAGGCAGCAACAAACAGGGGGGGGGCAACAACAAGAGGCAACAACAGCAGCAGCAGCAGCAGGGCAACCGCAACATGGTAAACATGAAACCGAAACTGTAACTAAAACTGCGAGACAGCCACATGCAAGGCAGGGTGGGGGCAGACTCCCCTCTATGTGTGTGTGTGTGTGTGTGTGGCAACACAAAATTGAAAGCATTGCGAGTGCAACGAGTTGAGCGTGGCAAAAATTTGCATGCATATTTACAAACTTTTTGGAGGGAGGAGCTGAAGTCGTAGCAGCTCGCAAATACCCTGCAAAGGGTACCCGTCTCGCTCCCTCCCCGCCCCTTCCTGTGTCGTGTCACATTTGCCACATTTGATGTTCGTTTTTGCAACTATTTGCAAATGCAAATTGCAAACATGCAACAGGGACATGTTGCGTAAATGTCAATGCAGCACACAATGCGCCGCTTGTTTATGTGTCTGTGTGTGTGTGTGTGTGTGTGTGTGTTTGTGAGGCTACTCAATGCGCGCACTGCTGTCTACGCCTGCTTGATAAGCTGCCTGCCTGCCTGCAGCACAAAGAAGCAGCAAGTGAAGAAGAACGCACAACTGATTGACATGGGAGTTCTTGAGTTCGCGCTGTTGCAACAAAAGAAGAAGGGGAGGCGGTGGGCGGTGGGCGTGGCAACAGCTGCAGAGCATGGTGCAAAAACAAAGCGATAACAAAGCGTAGACAGGCAAAACGCTGATGACAGCCTGCCTGCAGGGCATAGCCTTGTATGGCAAACTCTCCCTCTCTCCCCCCGTCTCTCTCCTTCTTTCTTTCTTTTAGCTACGCCACTGCCCTAAGTAAGTTAAGCGAAATTCCCAGCTAATGCCCACAGATAAAGCTTAAGAAAATGTGCTCAACAAACAGTTTAAACGTTTGTCTACACTTAAAGAAATTTCGTAAAATTTCGTTTAGAATTTTGACATGTTCAAAACAGCCGCCGGGCCAACTAATTAGCAAAGTTTCAAGTCGAGCGAAGAGCAAATAATATGACTTTCCAGTTCAACTCGCGGTGTGTGTGTGTGTGTGTGTGTGGAAAATGGAAAATTGTATTTAACAGCAGCAGAAAAGTTTGGCCAAGCATGAAACCATCTCTTAAAAGATGTTCTTAATTAGCGCAAATATTGCGCTAAAACTTTACCCATCATTCTTGGGGTTCCTTTTCTCTCACTCTCTCTCCCTCTTGGCCCCGGGACAATTATAAACTGTTAGCTTCATTTTGCCAAATCACTTGAAAATATTAAGAGACTCATATACGAAAATTACTCGACAAGTTTTCTGGCTTTTTTTCAGAATTTTCCTGCCGAAAAAATAGCGTGAAATGGAGGAAAGCGGAGGCGCTGCTTTTTTTTTTTGGCATGACGAACCAAAAGGAAATCCATTGAAAGCCACACAAGGAACACACGCGCACACGATGATAAGGTGCCCCGAAATCACAACTCAATTTGGTAAGTATTGGAAAAAGAGAATGAGAGAGAGGGGGAGAGGGGGAGAGGTAGTAGAGTGCGAGCGAGTGAGAGCATGAGTAAGTGCAAATCAGAGAGACGAAGTACTACGTTAAATTCTGCTGACTTAACAACATACAAATGATGAAAATGAATGAGTGCAGGAGCGAATGAATGGGCACTCACTCACACACACACACACCACACCCACACATCGACATGTAGACACATGAATAAATGTATGAGCCGAAAAGAAAAGCTGAGAGAGAGAGAGAGAGAGGAAACTGAAGTTCGGCAAGTGATGTTTGCATGTAGAACGCGATGCTGCTGAAAGCAGCTAACTCACGTTTGTGTAATCAGTGTGAAACCCAGCGTAAGCAAAGCCAAATCCAAAGGACTCAGCTACCCCCCTCTCTTGCCCCACTCTTCCTCCCTCTTCCACTCTGCTACTTCTTCTACCAGTTTCAATATACATAATGACATGAGGCACTCGAACACGACAAGCTTCTCCTCCTGCTCCTCCTCCTTCTCCTTCTTCGCCGCCTGCTACTGTGATGAAAATGCCATGTGACAACGCTGTAAGCTATACGCGTCTGTCAGTGTGTGTGTGTGCCTCAGTGTGACATGCCACGCCCTTAGTATACCCGCCCATCCCCGCAGGCACGCAAATACCTTTATCGTATGGCACAACGTGTCAAAGCCAGAGTCAATTTGACTTGCGGTTGTTGCTGACATTCTTTTTGCAACGATTTCAGCTTGGTATTTGGCCACGCCCCTGCCGCCCCTCGCTCGCTCGCCTTCCTCGCCGCTACCCTGCAGGTGTTTGGCAACAACGTGACTTGAATTGCACACACAATTTGTTGCAGCTTTAATGGCCACGTGATTTGTGCAACTTGTGACTCACAGACGGCGGCATTAAAACTACTTAACGATCAATTAAATCCAATCTAGTTGAGTGTGGGTTGAACAAAGCAAATGACGCACCCCACATCCGTCCCTGCTCCGCGTTGCATTTATCAAATGCTGCCAATTAGAGCGGGACAATCAATGCGCGACTCTATGCGCGAGCAAAAACTCTGCAAATGCGAGAATTGTGCAAAGTTTGCACGAGTCGAAAAGGGCAAAACTCGCGGCGAGTCAGTAAAAATTTATGACAGCAACTAACCTCAAAATGCGCACCATTTCGTTTACGAGCGAAGTTTTTTGTGTCCTATAAAGGGGCCTGCGGCTCGTCACTTAAAAAGAACCCGGAGAGAGCCTAACAAATTTGCTGCGACATAAAGCTTCAATTGGCGGTTGGGTTTAGAAAGAGTTGAAAATTGAAGCTGTAGAACGGAAATAAAAAGGAGGACAGTGTTGTAAAAGCTACAAATTTTATAAAGAAAGAAAGGGTGTTAGAAAAGGTTGAAATAGTTTATAGAAATGAAATGTTAAAAATGTGTAAAAAGGTTTCAATAATTTCAAAGTAAGTGCTAGAAAAGTTAAAAATATTTAAAATAAGAACGAGTGTTGAAAAATATAAATATAAATTAAAATGGAACAGTATTTTGGAAAAAATAAGAAATAATTTTAAAAAGTAGTTTTGAAAAAGGTAAAAATTATTGAAAATTTTAATACTATTTTTGGCTATGTTTCAATCTAAATAAGGCTAGACAACTTAGTTTTCTATATTTTCTATATAATATTCAACTTCACCCATTATTTTCAATAAAAAAAATGTATAATTTAAAGAAAATATGCCAAAGCATAGTTTTAGTTGCCAGCCCACTTCTGACACCCTGCAATTACAGGGTATTTGCATATCGAGGCAATATCATCACCCATCGACAATTATTTTCAACTTTTAGTGGCTGCCTGGCGCCGATGATGTTGCGAGTTGATTACACTTTAATGGCCAAGGCGTTGCACAAAAGTTTCCTTCAGCCACAACACTCAGTCCCTCTCTCTCTCACACACACACACACACACACAGAGACATTTCTAATTATTTAATGGCCGCTCTGCATGCAGTTTTGTTATGTAAATGTGCCGCTGTGGCGGCTTTGGCTTTGGCTTTTGCGGTGGCTTCGCCTCTTGCCAAATATTTACGACGACTGTGGGGGGGTTGGGGGTCGGGCAGCTGCATGCACTAAATTTTTAAACGCAACTGCAAAGCGAAACTTTCCAATCATTATTGCATGCACACACACATACACACACTCTCACACACACGCACACACTTGGCTAGGCACGTAATGGCCGCTGCGCCTTTGTGCAGTGATACGTGCGAGCGGCAAACAAAAGGCGAAAGAGAAGCAAAACAAAAGGCGTTAAAAATGCAGAAAAAATGGAGAAGGAGGAAAAGGAGAAGAAAGAGAGTGGAAACCCTGTAAAGTACTTAAATTGCAGCAGGGTTGTGGGAATGGGGTGGGGCATGGGGCGTTACCCATTAAATTACGAGCCAAGTCAAAGGCAGAGGAAAAACTGCAAGGCAACGATTGCATTTTGTTTTTTTCTCTCGCAGCTTTTTGTTTTATTGTTTTCGTGTGGTTGCAAATGAGCGAGGCGGGGCGGGGCGAGGCAGTCAGAGCCAGAGAGCTGCCCCATACACCATACGCCAGCAGCAAGCCTTATCCAGATTGCGCATACAACACTTGAATGGAATTTCCTGCAAAATTTACTGGGAAAGCCAAAGCAGCTCATTGATTTTCTAGCAATTAAAGTGACCAACAAAAAAAAAAATAAAACAGAAGCAAAAAAACTGGGAAAAATAGAGTGCAGTAGGGGATGGCAAAAACCCGGAGAAAAACCCGGCCAAAACTGAAGCCAACGCTAATTGAAATTCCAGATTACCAAAAGCAGCTGAAGCACAAAAATTCGATTCCATTTGAAGGAGCCAAGCCGAGGCGAGGCGAGGCGAGTTGAGTTGAGTTGAGTCGAGCGGTCGCTCTTTCTCTCTGGCAAATGGTTATCGATGCATCCGGCAGCAGTAGCCGCTTCCGCTTGGCTGCCAGCCCACTATCCGCTGCCCCTCTCGGGATAGACTCCTCTGCTGACCGAAGAAATCGACTGACTCGTTGGTCATTCAATGAGCGAACAGATTAGCCGCTCTCTCTCTCTCGTTCTCTCTGTGTGTGTCTCCCCGGGCAAAGCTGAAAAAAGCTCAGCAACAAAATGGCCAAAAGCAAAGCCCGTAATGATGCGGAAGCTAACAAAAGGCCGCTGCGATACAAAAGCCGAGCCACAGCCGGAGCCATTGCCGGAGCTGGCGACAGTAGCCATTGAGCCAAGGGCAAAAACAGGGGCGGTTCGCGGGCAAAAAGCAGAAGCATTCTAAAATTGCGGTCAATTGAAATGGCAATCAAGTTAGTGGCACGTCCTCGTCATGGCCAATATGAGCACAATAAAGGCGCCTTCCCACACACACACACACACACACACAGCAGGGGCTAAAATTGTGGAAATTTACACCACATCATAGCAAAAACCACACCACACCGCACCGCACCACAGGACACAGACATCAATAAAGCGCAACGAACCACAATAATTACAAGGGCCGAGAGCGTTTGACTTTCGACCCGCTTCGAGGACTTAACGAAATGAAAACACAGCCGCAATCACGCAAAGGCCAACAGCAAATGCGAACATAAAGAAAATGTCCCAAAGATTATTTGATTATGCGTCGAAATCACCAGCTGTTTGAGATTTTATTGCGATTTTAAATGTGAAGCAAAATGAGCTGGAAATTTTTGAAAATTTCTTCAAGGTTTTTAAGTTAAATTACAAAAAAAATTTTATACTATATCATTATAAGAAAATTTTAAAAGCGAATTTTGCAATTTTATATTTTGAAAATTTTAATCGAGGTTTATGAAATGAATTGGGAAAGAATTGTTTATTAAGAATGCATCTCGTAAATTTGAAATTATATTGAGAATTTTTAAAGTAAATTGATGAAGAAATTTCTACAGAAAAACTTAGCTGGCAGTTTTAGAAAATTAAAGGAAATAAATTAAGGTAGAAATAAAACCAAGCAAGTTCTTCATGTATTTCGCATATTTTCCACAACTCTTCCAAAATTATCGAACTAAATTCAATCAAATGCACCAAACTATCTTGCCCAACTATTTGGTCTGCCCACAGAAAATTAAATAAAATGCAACGTGGAGCGCTAACGGTATTACGAATGAATAACCGTTGCTGCAGCACAGCCCAGCGGGAAATGCAGGCACAGAGAGGAGGCGGAGGTTAGGGGGGAGCGAATTCGACCTGAATTTTGGCCAGACATCCTGGCGTGCAGGAAATGTGCAGGGAAAATGTAAAAAACAGAAAACAGAAAACACAAAAATAGACGAAAATGAAACAAAAATGACTGTAGAGCTCTGTGTGGACTGTGTGCGGACTGGAGGACAGGCGGACGGGCGGACGGGCGGACAGCTGCTGCAGTTGGACTGCCAAAAGTATTGGCAAATCCATAGCCTACTTTGTGGGGCAAAAGCAGTTTTCAATTCAGCTTGCCTCGTATCGCTTATCGCACCACAAAGAGTGACTGGCAATTTGCGCAGACAAACTGCAGCTGCCGCAACAAACTTGCTGCAACTTGCCACAAAAGTTACTGCAAATCAGCAGGCTCAAGTAGTTGTAGTTGTTGCTGTTGCTGTTGCTGTTGCAACTGCTAGATTTCCCGCTTGGCTTTCATTTGATGGCCTTTTAAAGCCAGTTTAGCACGCGCCACAACAATTGCAGACAAAAGTCGCAAGAACATTTACGCCGGAAGTTGAACTCGCGCGTTTACCACGCGCAAGAAACAAGTGGCAAATGGCATGAAAAGGGGTGTGGCAGTGGGGAGTGGTTGTGAAACGGAAAAATAGAGGAAAAACCGCAGAGCGTATTTGGCCATGTCGCTTCTGCTTCTTCATCTTTGCGGCGGCTGCGGCAACGGCAATGGGCGCCCTCAGCCTTGTTTGTGGCAAGCATTTCCTTCCTGTGCCAGTTTCTAAATGTCGACCCCCTCCCGCTCCCGCTCTCACTCTCCGCTTTCCAGCTCTCTCCCTCTCCCACTCGCCATGTTGTTGGCAGCTCTAAACGTTTTTCACACATTTCGCCTGCAGTTTTCGGAGCATTTGTCGTTGTCTGTTCATGATTTATGTTGTCTCGCCTCGCAAACCCTTTTCTACAACTGTTGCAACTCGCCTCCACTCCCTCTCTTTCCCTGGCCGGGGCTACATCTTGTTGAACTCGTTGCAAATGCAAAAACTGAACTTGCCAAACCGTACGAAAGTCGCATAAAAAATGCACTTGTCAGTCAAGTAGTCAGCGCTGGCAAGTTTCTGATGAACTGTGACTGGTTTACAGCACTAACAAGTCGTAGTGGGCTTGGGTTATGCTAGACTAAGACATACCCTAAGCTAAAAGTGTGCCACGTATGCACAAGTTATGCAGCCTTTATTTTTCCACTCACAATTTTGTCTGCCCCAAAAAGTATGCTACATTTTTCACTCAACAGCTTCTTCGAGCATGCTCGAGCAGGGTAAACATAATTCCATAACTTTATAATGCAAAGTTGTTGTAACTCTTCAAACTGTTTCAACTACTTTTGTCTCTCGATTTGCTCTAACTGAATCTAATGGCTATAACATCGATCCATCTGCAGCTCTGCTGTGTGTTATCATTCTGCACATCCACACTGCCTCTCCCCCCTCCCCTTCCTCACACACACACACAGCTTCCACTTCACATTCAATGAGTTTATTTGTTTGCATGTTTTTCTTTTTGGCCCCCCCCCCAAAAATGTTTTCTTTGCCTTGTCGCTTGGTCAATTCAGTTAGCAAAAATTATCGACTGTTTGTTCGAGTGTCGAAAGGAGAGAGGGTAGAGGTTAGAGGAAGGGCAAAGCACACTTCACACACACACACACATGTGTGTGGCCTTAAGTTGATAAAGATGAGTGCAAGATAAGCAAACGTTTTGTTGGATAAACTTCTCGAGTGTTTGCTGCTCTCTTGGACACAGACTGCGAGAGGAAAGGCAGAAGAGCTCTCTGTGAAGTGTTGTTAGTGGATTATTGTTAAAAGCAAATGAGATGAAAGAAGAAAAGCTTGTGTTTTCACTAACCTTATGTGCTTAGTGCTTTGTGGAGAGAGACAACTCACCTGCTCACCCTCTATGCATTGCAACTCCCCAGATACTTTTTCAACTCTCTAATCAAATGCTCTACGTCTCTTTTCATCTATTTGCAGGTGTGCCATTAATCAAGGAAGAAACGCACAGAGGGCAAAAACAATATTTACCTCATGCTGTGTGGCCGCAGGTGTATGCAAACTTCCAGCCAGGCCACTTAATACATATGTGGAAAATCTGCTCGAATTTATGAACTTTGCTAATTAGCAGCGTTTACACAACTGCCACGCCCACCGGTCAGCGGACAGGCAAACAACAAAGAGAAGAGAAGTATAAGCAGAGAATGCACAGAGAATGAAACAACATTTGCAACATGGAAATTTTGTTATGGCAAAACCCCAACGACAACATGCCGCAGGGCGCTCTACAAGAACAGTGAATGGGGCAGGTAGACTGGGGAATACACGTGGCCGCATGTTAAACTTGTTAATGGCTGCGTTTATGTAAGTTCATTAGCAAAGCCCAAGCAGCAAGCAGCAACAACAAGTTAGCCAAGTGCTGCGTTTAAATGTCAATGGGTTAAAGTTGTTGCAGTTGCACGAGGCACTCGGCACTCGGCACGAGGCATGTGGCAAGTCTCGAGGCGTTGCCCATCAATCAAATCAACAAATGGCCAACTGACTGCACAAAGTTGTCAAGTTTGCTGGCGCTGGCAGCGAGTCGAGGAAATGAAATGAAAATTAAAATGCGCACAACCAACACCAACACACACACTCAGAGAGACAGGCAGACAGACAGACAGCCAGCCGTTAGACAGCACCTCGGTTTTGGGGCGTTACTTGGCCAAGTGGAAGACCACAGCGCTGGACTCGGACAATGCCCGTGGCGCGTCGTCGCTGTGTCTGTGTCACGTGAGCCAGTCAACGAATCAGGCAACCAATCAAGCGGCGTGTGACATGCAACTGAGGCGTGCGTGCCCGGCATGCTCGACTCAACGCGCCACCAGGCAAGAGGGGGCTGGACTGTCATCACAACTTTTAGCTAGTTTGTAGTCAGCCTTGGTGCAGTCGGTTAGTTTCACTGACTCGCACCTGGCCACATCTCAACCTGTCGCTGAGCTGCTGCCACTTCCCCTACTCCTGCTCTGCCGCTGCTGCCGCTGCTGCTGCTGCTGGCGACACGTCAATGCTTTCATCATTTAATTAACTGTTTCGTGTAGCGTGCGAGAGCAGCCTGCCCTGCCTGCCTGCCTGCCTGCCTGTCTGTCGAGCTGTCCAGCCCTGTCCTGGGCGTACCTCGGTACGTGCCTGCCTGCCTGTGTGCTCTGCAAAATATGACGAAAATCACATTTCAATATGCGACACAGCAGCAGCAGCAGCAGCAGCCTGTGGAGCTGCCTGCAGCAGCAACAACAGCAGCTCTGGTCGAGGCAAGTCAAGTCGAGTCCTTCGTGACACACAATTTACATGGCATTTGATGGATCGAGCCAACGGGAAATTTAACTGTCACTCCGCCCAGCGCCAGTGGGGTAATTTCGGGCATTACCAGTTGCCAGCGGTATGTGGCGATACTATACTTAGATGGCATTAGGGTGCTGATTAGGGGCTCCGCAGGTTGCCAATAGACAGGGGAATCGATGCTAGAAATGAAGGGAAAATTATAATAATAATTCATTTTTAAAATTGTTTAAAACTTTTCTGAAATTTAATAGGCAAAAGAGCTTAGGTATGAACGACTTTATCATATGCTATATTATTCAATAACTTGCAGAAGCTTTACAGCATGCAAGTGCCTCTAGTTCTAAACTAATTACTGGCTGCGCCAAAAAGTATGCAACATTTTTTTAAGTTGGCTTTAAGCTGTTCATAAGGGAATGAGCAGTTGGAAAGAGGAACTTAGAAATATTTAAAAAATTTAGTGCATTATAGAAAATGTTTACAAATACTAAAATAATTTTTTTTTAATTTTTCAGCTTCTGCATTTACACATACATAAATTTTTCACACTTGCCCAATTCACAAACCTAAAAAACTCACTAATCCAAAAACTTGGCAAAACTTTTAAATTTAAAACAAATAATCTAACTTAATTCCCTTTAAGCTTGCGCTCTCCACACTTCTCCCTGCCTATCAATACTCTCAGCATATTTGCAACTTTTTCGTACAGTCTTATCGAGTGGAATTCTTTCAAGCTTTCCTTCCCCCCGCAAACTCAACTAGAACTTTACGCATATCTGCAATAGTTTTTCAAAGCTTTCCACTTAAGCTCTAACAAATCGCATCAATGCCTCATGTGGCTTTTCCCTCGCCAGCAACAACAACAATTCGTGGCTATCAAATTAATAGATAAAAACTTGGTTTACAGCGGGGGCGGGAGATGGAGATGGAGGGCGCAAGTGAATCGAGGGTGCTATAATTTATAGCTGCAAATCAGAACAGCAAACAAAATTGTTTACGACTCTGTTAGGGATAGGGAGAGAAAGAAAGAGAAACGACGAGAATTTCGCGCAGTGTAGATTGAAAAGAAATTCAGCGCGATATTTGCGGTGATTTATGTATTATTTTCGACGTTATTTGAGTTTATATTTAAAACATTAGAAAACAACGGCGCAGACAGAGCGAAACAGAGCGAAACAGAGCGAAGCGCAGCGCAGCGGATAGATAAAAACTAAAAGTGCACAATGGCGACGCAGAGGGGGATGAGTAGGGGAAGCGGGGGGGTGGCAGACAGAAGGAAGCAAGTTGAATGTAGGTAACAAACAAGCAACAAACAGCAGAGGCAGACGAGCAGACAGAGAGAGAGAGTGAGAGGAGACAGACAGACGTAGAGACAGAGAGATAGTCAGAAACATATATAGCGAACAGGAGGGAGATAGAATGGGAGAGCGGGCCGGAGAGGGACAGATAAAGTGCAAAGGGCAGACAGACAAATAAAGCGGAAATGTTAACGGCAACGAATGGCGGCAACGGCGACTGCAGCTGAGGGCAGCCATTTTGTACACGGACTGTGCGTGTCTGTCTGCCAGCCTGACTGTGTGTGTGTGTGTATTTGTGTGTTTAGGTAGATTTTCAGTTTATATATTTGGGGGTTATTTTATACATGATTTCCGCTTAAGCACATATGTAAGCCTCTCGCCTGCTGCCCCTTCCCCGCCTGGTACCACAGTGCGTATAATTTATGTTGCAATTTATATTTTTGGACAACAATTCGAGCTGGTGCCCAATTTAAATTGACTGCCAGGCGAGGCAACATGCGCTCTGAGTGCTTATACGATAAGCACAGGCAGCACTAAAGTCAAGTGTTTTCAGGCAGGAGGCGGGTAGAGTGAGGCGGGGGGGGCGTGGCCAGAGCACAAACATTTGTTGACGTTAATGCCTTAGAGAAGGCAAACGGCTCGACGGCGTGTTGAAAAGTGCAGCTTGCAACCATATACAGTTATATGAGCACAAATTGCAACACACACAAGCACACTCACACACAGATACACACATGCATAGCGCAGGGCAAGTGCTTGAAAATTGTCTACACAAAAGTTGAAAATAAAAGCAAAGAACTGTCACTCACAATAGCGCTGAAGTGGAGCACTTGCTCGCTGGCTTCGCTTTCTAGGGTCCAGCACACAAAGAGGGAGAGAGAGAGAGAGAGGGAGAGAGAAAGAGACAGAGAGACTGAGGCACAGAGTGCATATGAAGTGCATATGTGTTGTCAAAGCAACAATTGGCAACAGGCCGTCTGGGAGATCAAGTTGATTTTCAGCGCTTTCTTTAGTAGTTTAGCGGATTTTTCAGTGCTTAAAAGCTTAAGAGAAAATTTTACAAATTTTCTTTAGCTAATTTTAAAGTACTCAGCATATATGAAACTTATTCAGAATTATTTTATTTCATTTAAAAAGAATAAACAAAAACCCACATCTTATCACGCTGCTCTACAGAGAGCAAAGTTCTTCAACATAATAAGTTGTTGTCAGGCCATTGTATAGAGTCTATGGGCAATATAATAGCTGCTCACTCAGCTCTCTAGTGGCCAGTTCAACCTTCATGGAGTCCCTTTTTCGAGTGGCATTTCCATTTGGCTGCCGCACAGAAAAAAACTCAAGCTAAAAATGTGCGCAATTTGTTAGTGAAGAAGCTAATTTTTTTGTTAGACTCTTGATCTATCTACACTTGACAAGATTCTCCTCGCTCTCTCTCTCTCTCTCTCTTTCTCTCCCTAGGGCACACAAAAATAACAATTAATTCCGGATAAACACATTTTATAATTAAAAAATTCCTTTTGTAGCATGATGAGCTGTGCGCAGCGCAGCAAACAAAACACACACAAAAAAAAAAACAACACAAGAGCGAAGCAAATGAAATTAAGTGAAAACAACTAAACACAGCATAGTAGACGAAAAAGAGAAATTCCAAAGCGACAAGGCAACTGACAGCACAAATGGAAGGCGCACACAAAGCGAAGGAGGTAACAGAGAGGCAAAAAAAAAAAAGGAGAAAGGCAAAGCAAGAAAGAGTGAAAAAAGTGAAAAAGCGCTGAAAGAATGTGAACAAGTTTTTGGACAAGCTGAAAGGTTAAAAAAGAAAGACGAGCGACGCCTGAGCGACGTGCGTTAGCTAATGCAACACATGGCGTATACGTAATGCGCTTTCAATGCTTTTCTCCCTGCCTCCCCCAAAAACGTGTCGCACGCGCATTCAATTTGCCTCAAAGGCCGAAAATTTAATCATCTCTCGTTCTCTAAGCTGATTAGGGTCGCATGCATGCGCAGCAGGCAGAGGGGTGGCTTTTCCTTTCCTTTCCAAGCTCCCCTTCTGTCTTTCATCTTTGGCTTCGCTGCTTCTTTCACTCCCCCCCTCTCTCTCTCTCTCTCTCTGCATTTCCGTAAAGTAATTTATTGTTTGTTGCGTAATTAACCCGCTTCGTGGTCGCGTTTTTGGCTTTCACACTCAGCCCTCGCCTCGCCTAATGACGTTATATATGTACATTCCATTTTGCATGCTTCGCGGTCGCCTTGTGAACCTAATTTGTATACCCTGTAGGGAAAGAAATTTCGCACAATGGGTAGTAGTAAAATAAATTAGGGAAAATCTTGAAGAGAAACTTGTTTGAGCAGCAAATAAATTAAAATATAAAATTTACCTTCACTACAGGGTATCTCAAGTCAGTCTCAAACCTTTCTGTGCTTTCTTATCATTCGCCAACTCTTTTGGGAAATGGCGGCAAAAGAAATTTCATTTCGTTTTGGTCATTTAAGTCTTATCTGCGTGTAAAGTCGCCCGAGTAATTAGTTTCATTTCGGTCAAGCTGTATCTCTCTATGCCACGTTTCAATCCTTTCCCTTGCTCCCCCTTCACCCTCCCCCTTCTGCCCTTTTCCCTAATCGCACTGACAACCTGTGCAAGTTAATTTTTTTCGCTTACACTTCACAAATTGTGCGCAGCTTAGCAAATCCGCTAAGACGGGAGTGAAAAAGGGATTGGCAGAGAGTGTGGCGGGGTTGCAAGGGCAAAGGAAGTGTGGGGAGAGGAAGGGGGGCAGATTTGGTAGCATGCTATAACTGGCAGCTGGCAGTTGGCAACTGGCAACTGGCAACCGGTAAATGTCAGCTTAGTCCTCCCCATTGCTGCCTCGGCACACGGGCAAAGTGAAATGACAGGCAAATTAAACTCGAGTAGATGGCAGGCAACAGACAATTTATCAGATATATATATATATATATATATTCGCATATAATATGTACAGCATATACGATAAGAGTATTAAGGTGTGTGTGTGTGTGTGTGTGTGTGCAGGTATTTGTGGCATTAATTTGGCGCGGATATTCTGCTGAAAATGCAAAGCATAGACGGGAAGGTCGCCATCACGATAAGCAAACAAGAAGAGTCAGAGAGCATTCTAGGGTTGCCACAGTGCTTGCAGATTGTTGAAGTCTGATTGTGATTGGCTTAATTTTAAATACAAAGTTGTCTCAGATAAAAAGCAAAGATTATACTCTAAGGTTGCCAGACTTCCTGTTGATCGTAGAACGCAGAAGAATTAAGCAACTTAGTTTGGTTTATTAAAATTGCTAAGGAATTAGGTGAAGAACACTCTAGGGTTGCCAGAGTTATTGTAGATTTTTGTAGTTTAATAATAATTCGTTTAGTTAAATATATAAAAATTTTAATGTATGCCGCATTGAGCTATCAAAATAGCTGAAATAAAAAGACAGACTTTACTTTAGAGTTGCCAGAGCTCGTGCCGATTGTTAACCTCTGATAATGCTGTGTTCTTTTTAAAATAAAAAAAAAAATTTAATTTTCTGCAGAAGAAAGTAGAACCTACCCTGGAATGGCCACAGCTCCCGCAGTTTCCCAAAGCATAACAATGCCTGCTTCATAGGTTATTCTACTTGAGTTTCAAAACGATTATTTCAATTTCGGAACCTTGCCAGACTTTTCAAACTGTTTCGATAGTTTTTCACATCAGCTTTCTTCCAAAACAAACTATCGTCTTATGTTCATATATTGTTAGATATTACACAGAATTGGTTTGTTACTTTTAAGTCGTAGTAACATTTCGCTCGAATCAAATTTAGGTCAATTATTCAAAACTCCAATTGTTTTGTATTTGCTTTGTATTCTTTCGACTCGTATTCTAAAACCCATTTTCTTTTTGTTGTACCATCATCATCATCCATTCGCAGCACCACCATCATCATCATCATATTACGCTCTTTCTTAGCCAGAGATGAACAACAGCAATACGGCCAATCATAAGACAACAACAACAAGCAATGCAGCCAACAGTCGCCTGAGTCATCACAAGTCAATGAAGCTGGACATGTCGATGCCACTGCCACGACCCTTTCAGCCGCCGACAGTGATCAGTGTGAATGCAAAGGATTCGCACAAGGACAATGGCAGAGAGAAGAAACTGAAGACGCCAATGCCCATTAAGCTCAACAATAATTCCAAGCACCACCACCACCAGCAACAGCAGCCGCAGCCGCAGCAGCAGCAGCAGCAACATTCGAACAGCAAACGTGTTGAAATCAAGGATGCAACGCGTGCAACACCAGGATCGATTAAGATTCAGAATGTGGAACGTCATTTCGTTGCCAATCGCCAGTTGGAACCACAGCAACAGCAGCAACAGCAGCAATTGCAGAGTCACATCAAGCAATCGCGTAAGTTCAAAGATGATGCCACCACCTCAAAGTCGAAGGACTTACGCGCCGCTGTCGTTGAGGGCTTTGCCACCACCACAAAGGCGCACAAGGAGCCCAAACAGGCGGAGAAAGGGGATGCTCCGCAACGTCCGGTACGCACCAAGACCCAGAGTCATAATACTAAAATATTTTTCGATAAATATCTAAAATTTGCCTATGATTTGAGCACACCGAACGGTGTGCGTCAACTGGAGGAGCATTTCTTTCCCTCGGATTCGCATGGCATGCGCGAACCACCACCGCGCAGCAAAATGAACCCGTATGCCAAGGGCCTCAAGGAGCCAAATGAGTTGGGCGAGAAACCAAAAGTTCCAGTAGGATTCGAGCAGCAACAGCCGCAGCAGCACAAGGCGTAGTTGTTGAGCATGTGCATTCTCCTTTTTTTTTTTTTTTTGACTAGACTTAGAACGGCTTAGGCAATCCAAAATTGTTTATCCGATACATTTTAAACCAAAATTTTAATTATGCAAATTAAAAGCCAACTCCAACTGTGATAGCCAAAGATACGCGGTATCTAAAACTGTCAGTACGTCCCAAAATTGTTGTTTCTCGCAGGGTGGAAGCGGTGGAAGCTATATTGCTCGCATATCTAGTGCGGCCTAGACCTAATGAGGCTTAATCACAATGCGCGGCGAGTTGGCCAATTTGCATAATGGCGCAAAAAAAGTGAAGAGAAAAACAAAAGCGTACAATTTTGTGCACAATTTTAATGAAATTTATTGTGTGTAGCTGCGGTCATCTCACACATGCAGATGGAATATCCTTTGTTACACACACACACACAGACACGCACACACGCCCGCACAGCTAGCCGCACACGCAGCCGCAAGCTCATTTCGAGGCAGACAAAAGCAACGCATTGGGCATTGTAAATCATAATCAAAACAATAGAACAAATGAAGCTAATGTGGCTCATATAAACAACAATAACAACAACAATGGCTGCCTGTGGGTGTGAGTGTGGCTGAGCAAAGTGAAGTGTGTGTGTGTGTGTGTGTGTGTGTGAAGTGCGAGCTGTGTGCGAGGATTTTGCGGTTGGCATTGCAGCTGCAGGGCAGGGCAGGACAAGTTTTAAAACCAACACAATGCATAGCGCAAACACAAATACTGAAATTTGAATACCCTGTAGAGTGCATAATAATTAATAAGCCTGCATAAATCAAATGCAGTGGAAAATGGCACAAATATATTAGAGCTACATTATGATAAAAATAAATATACGAAAGAGTTATAATGTAATATATCATACTATATCATATATTCACATAGTTTTTCCCCCATGTAATACCCTCTAAGCCCGCTACAAGCGCAGTAAGTATGCATGACACAGCCTAACGAAATTACATTGCATACTTTTTGGCGCACGCTTTGAGCTCGCGCGCATGTGATTTACAGCAGACAATAAATACGCACATAGACACACATAGATAAACTGTACAGAGAGCTATGCATATTTAATTCAATTAATATTATTTTTGAATGGTGTCGCAACAATGGGGCGTAATTAGTGCGAATTGATTTATGCAGCTACATCAGCATCTGTCGCGTTGCAGCATTAATGAAAACTGATGCAAGCGACCTGCCAGCTGCTGCAACAAACGTGCTTAATGAAATACAAACAATGCGCAAAATTCAATTCAATTCAATTCAATTCAATCCAATTCAATTGAATTCAATTCGTCGCACTTTCAATACGAATCTCAATTGAATTCAATTAATATGCAAACAACAATAATGTGTTAAGTGTGAAATGTGTTACTTTTGCAACGCTGTGTGTAGCTGGTTGACATCGGGTCAGATCTGGTTTTTCAAAGAATTTGGTCCCCTTCAACCAGCTGTAGCAGTGGTTGAAACCAACAAGAACGAGACAAGAGTGCAAAATGAAAAGTGCGTGAAGTTTGCCGAAGACGAAAGAAATTCTGCATTGTTGTCCTTCCCATTCAGCAATTGTAGACCTGCTGGCATGGGAGAGCTGAAGCAAACCAATGTGCTAAGTACTGCACTCAGCAAATGGAATCACAAAGCAATTGGATAAGAGTTTTTCAAGCAAAAAAATACTAGAAAAAAGGGTTGTCGAATAAACGAGAATATGGGTTGCAATAGATCAATAAAATTATTTAACTAGGTTGAATTGAAAAATGTGAGTATCTTCAAAAACAAGTGCATCAAAAGTAAATAAAACTAACATAAAACACTCCGGCAAAATGTATTTTTCTACTAAGCATATTTGCCCGAAAAAGTATGCAATAAAAATTTACACAGTCGTTTGGCTGGAAGAACTCATAAAATTGATTAAGACAGCACAAAAATACCATAGAATATTACAAGCCACATATCTTAATTTGCTAAAACAATTTACCAGACCCTCTCCCCTACGCAAAACCACAAGTAACCGCGCCACATTCCTGCTAGTTCATTTACTGCCCTCACGTAATACACTTCGATTTCCGATTCCAATCGCTGCGATTTGTGCGCTGCCCTGCCAAATGGATTCGCTTAAGTGCTTTAAGTATTCACTGCAGTAATGCAAACAATATGCGCACACAGTTATGTACATACATATAATATAGCAGACATATCTTTGCACAAATCTACGAGGATTATATGCAAATATTTGCCGGATGCTGGGTAAATACTTATTGAGCACAAGTGCATCAAATATTTTGCATTATTGAATCGACCATCGCTATGCGCCATGTTTGAAACATGTGCGTTGGGGCGCGGAATGTCAAACAAAAACGGATTTAATTAATTTCCATGGAAACCCTTAGGGATGCCACCACTGCCCTCCTACACTGCCTCAAAATCGGCTACTCAATTAGTTAACAAACTGTGCAGTAGCATTTTGTGCACTAATCAACTCAAATACCCCAAAAACTTTTGCGTACATTCTAATTGAAATTGGCATAGAATTTCGCTAGTTACATCGAGTGATACGTAAATATTATACGAGAATGTGCAATGCACAAAAATGACCCCTCAAAATCTAACTAAATTAAAGGCCAAGTCCGGTTGAAGTTCGTACGTGTATGTGTGTATAATAAATTGCATAATCCAATTGAAATGTAAAGTCAATGTTGCCGGGAATGAAGAGGAAAAAGTTGGATCAAAGCGAGCGACAGGCCAACGGGCAAAAGGCAACTTTGCTGGCCAATAAATTATTCAATTATTCGAAATTTGGAATTCGCCAATTCGCTGCCTCAAAGTTCAAATTGCATTGAATTTCAAAATGGGCAGCATTTAATGAAGCCGCTGCAAAATGAAGCAGAAACAGACAGAGAGAAGCAGAGAGAGTGTGAGAAGGGGAAGAGAATGCGGAGAATTCACTTTGATACCCTGTTAATGGAAGAGAAGCACAGCTAAAGATGCAGTGTGCAGCCAACTAAGATGGTTGAAATCTCAGCTAGATCTCAGGAACTAACAGAGCTAGGAATGTGAAATTTGGAGTGGTGATGCCTACTTGATATAAATATCGAAGGCAATTCTCATATTGCAAAAACCTTTTCGTTTTTTTAGGGAAATTGAAAATATATTTTAGTATGCTAGTCACACAACTCCCAGAGGGTATTTGCTCTCCGCCGCGCACTCAACTGTAGCTTGACTTTCTTCACAGTTTTCTTTTTTGCTTCTTTTCCGAGCGGCAAACGAAATTCAATTTAATGTAGATTTACATGCAGGCCAGGCTTCGCATTTCCCTCTGCTCCTTTGCCCGTGCTTTATTGAATGCGAACGCTTGACAAATCACCGCACAGGACGATGAGAAGGCAGCAGCAACAGCAGCAGCAGCCTCCACTGCACAGAGCGCGCTCAACGCGGACGCTGCCTGCGGCTGTGTCATGAAATGAAATCGACATGAAACCAACGTGACCAACGTCATTAATTATCGCCAGGAACGTTGTGCACTGCTAATTACGACGCGCGGCCGTGTCCTGTGCCAGGACAGCGAGCCAGGCGAGCGAGCGAGCGGCGAGGGCAATCGGGGTGACAAGGCGGTTGCCACTGCGGCCGTAGGTCGTTACTCAACATGATGGCGCACATTTTGCATTTGGCCACGGTTTAAAAGTGCGCGTGGCTGGCCGCAAATACAATATGCAATTGCGGCGAAAGGGACGAAAAAGCATGGGGTCATCAGTGGGTTAAGTCGTACGAGAAATGCAGCAAAAACCAATCAATTTGCATGTCCTGTACTCGATTATGTTAATACCCTGCAGAGCATTACGAAGTGCAGCACAGGCAGCTTTGTGTGCGGTCATAAAAGATGCAAACACCCTACTGCCAACACCCCAACCCCTACAAGGGGTAGCTTAGTTTGGTTAGCAGCTCATTATGCAGCAACTAAATCGAATTCAAATTGAAAGGCATCAAAAATCGCTAGCGGATTTGTTGCGAGCTCAGGCGCTGCCTAAAAAAGCGCATAAGGCACTATCGTATCCTGCGAGCTGAGAGAAAGAAGAAGCAGCAAGACATATCTACCAGATAGATCTAAGTGATTACATATTTGATACATGCTGCAACATTTGTAACCGCTAACTGCAAACTGACGCTGAGTTATGACGCTTGAGATGAGTGCGAGGCTGACACTCCGAACATTCACTCGCATGTCAGTGAAGTAAACTTGATGAAAAGCTAAGGCGCAGATGAAGATGGAAAATGAAAGATGCTATAGAAAGCCAGCACCAAAGAGACGAGTGAGCAAAGAGAGAGCGAGAGTGGAAGGGGAAATCGTTGAGAAGCTGCTGACCGCACATTCATTTCGTCATTTTACAAACAAGTCGGTGTAAAAGATAAGTCGTGCCAAGTACGAAACTTAATCCACTGAAGCGTAAGATACACAATAACAACAACAGCAACAACAACAACAGTTGCAACTGGGAGCTGGCATTGCGAACGAGCGACCGCAAAGACAGCAGCACAAAGGACATGCCGAGCAATTCCTCTGCGGCTAACTGAGCTTGGTTTGAAAGATGACAAGGGGGCAAGGGAAGGAGGGCGAACGGGGTACGGGGTACGGGGTACGGGCATGGCGGGTGTTGCAGGACTTACGAAGAGCTCTGCGGTTATGTCAATATGACGACAATAGGATTTGCTACGATAAGCTGCAGCGCGGTCCTTGATTCGGTTTGGACAACGCCGCCTGGGGGAGCCGCAAAAAGAGCTCGCAGCTTCCTCACTATCTCTTTCTTCACGTCTCTCTCTCTCTCTCGCTGTCTCTCTCAAGTGCGCGCTGATAAATGAAATTCACAAATAAATGCACTGCCTCGACCCCCTACCCCTGCTGACTGCCTACAGCAGCTGCCTGTGTGCGCGCGGCTTCTACTGATTGCTGACGTCAGCAGTTCATAAGTATTTCACTTCATTGCGCAGCGTACTTATTACGTATACGTAATATTTTATTGCAAAAATTCGCGGAATAGGGAACATTGCCTGGAAATAGAACAGAGATAAAGGGATATCTATATATGAACGGATTTTGACTAGGAAAACCCGCGACAAGACTTCTAACCTCAGCTTCCAACTCTCATAGTAGCTGAATAAAAAATACCGAGCGATTTCAAAGAATTGAAGCTGATTAAAGTCGAGCACGCTGTAAATAAGTCCGGATCGGACCTATATATCGTTTAGCTGCCATAGAACCTATCGGTCGAATTTTGTTATTTTTTAAGATATCGCCATGAAACTTTTCCTTGCTATGTCTAAGAATTTCCTTCAAATCGCCAAGGCTTAACGGAGTACAAAAAAAATATTTTTAAAAATCTGAGACTATTTGCACTTTGTGTCCCAAGATTATATCAAAGTCATCTGAAATTTGACATGTTTTCACACTTAGTATACCCCACTGACACTGCCTACTGAGTATGCAAACATGTAGCTTTCTGCTTACTTAACTTATGCGGATTGCAATAAAATTTACGACATTAATGCGTATTAATTAAAGGGGACTTTTTAAAATGAACCAACTCGCAGCGTTTGAAAGCCATTAAAATACACAGACACACACACACACACATACGGAGAAAGAGAGAGTGCTCTCTTCTTATATGCATACGCATACATACACGCATGTCTGAGTGTGCGTAATTTATGGATGGAAAGCTTTCAAGCGATTTTTATGTGAGTTTAAAAGGCCCAAAATGTTTGGATTTCATTTGGCGCCCGAGTCAAATAAGTCATGAAAAGGACTTTAAGGGGAAAATCTCGGCAGGGATCCAGAGGCAGGCAGCAGAGAAAGGGAGGGAAGCAGAATGGGCAAAGCCAAACCATGCAAAAATGCAGTAGACAAACCTAGGTGAGCTGTTACTTTCGGCCCGGCATGGAGAGACCCCGGCATAATATGGGCAATATTTCTTTTGCTGACATAACTTTTTATGCGAATGGACGAAGCAGCTAACAAAAAAAAAGGGACTACTAAGAGGCAAAAACGTTGATGTCCTCCCGCTGAGGCAGCAGCAGCAGCAGCAGGACCTGTAACTGTGGCTGAGACTGCGACTGCGACTGCGACTGGTGACGAGAGTGACGGTGACGCTGACGGTGACGGTGACAGTCGTTGTCATTGCGCCGGGACAGGAAATACGCTTCACGTTTTACTGAATTTGAAATTTGAAAATTATTCATGAGCATGTGGAAATTAAATTCAGGTCCACACAAAAGAGATTTATTTGTCTGCCATCCTCTCAATCTCTATCTATGCGAAATGAAATGTAAAGACGCACACACACACACACACACCAAAACACACAGAAAAAAACACGAGAATAGAAAACAAGGATAAATTAAAGTGTAAGAGTGTGTGTGGTGGAATATCCCCTGAAGGACATCCTCATGGAGTTAGTTGTAGCTAGGGACAAGAAAGGAGACTAAAAATGCAAACATAAACTTTATTTATATAATAATAAAATATAATATTAATTATTAAATAAATATTATTATATAATATTATATTTTAAAGAACGTACATAATGCGTTTTTACTTACACAAATTATTTACAAAATTTTCCAAAAATTTTAAAAATATTTTATATGTTCTGAGAAATATTTCTAAATGTTTGAATTTTAAATCATTTCATTCCCAATCCAATCGATATACCCACTGTGCAGAATATGCGAATTATATAAACCAAATGGCCGCCAGGTTCAAAGGGAAAGGGGAATTGGGGCCAAGCTATTTATCTGCCTGAAGCGTCGACGTCGTCTTCATCATGGTCGTGGCTTTCGTTTTTTTCGTTTCTCGTTTCGTTTAGATTTTTCTCCATTCTTGCTATACGGTTCGGTTTTTTTTTTTTTTTTTTTTTTTTGTTTGCCTCCTACCAACTTATCGCAAGTTTTCCATTATAAAATTAGGTCAGCTGCAAAAATAACTCAACTCAACTCGACTTGACTCGCCTCGCCTCGCCTTGCCCCGCCACTACTCAACTATTTTAGCAGGCGCTTTTTGTGTGTGTGTGCGAGTGTGTGTGTGTGTGTGTGTGTGCTGCGGTCGCCAGGGCAAATATTTAGTTGGACGCGTTGGGCGTTTTGGATGAAATGGAAAAAATGCTAATTTGTCAGTTTTAGGTCTGACATTGGGTCGAGAATCAGCAGCAGACGTCGCTGGCCTCCATTGGGTACTTCCGGTAGCCCATCTACTCTAACCATCTCTCTCTCTCGCTCTCTCTCTCTCTGCCTTTCTCGAAGCTCCGAAACCTTGGCGAGTTCGTTGTCATAAAAATTGTTTCCATTACATTATGCTGATTTCGTGCATTTATTCAGGCGAGCGCTTCGCATCTTTTAGTTTTGCTTCTGCTGCTGCTGCTGCTTCCACTTGTGGCAACTTAATTTCACATTTCCCCTGCCTATTGCCTGCTTTGTCCCTTCCCCTCCCCTCCTCACCTCACACCGCCTCTTTGTTATTGCCTGCTGCTGCTGCTGCTGACATGGGTGTCCAGTTGTTTGACCAAAAACCAATTTCTATTTGCGCATATCTCTGAAAAGTTTATTTTGCAAGCAGGCAGAATATGTTGAGCTGCAGATAGATTCAAGCCTGCTACACCCCCCCCCCCCCCTCTCTCATGCAGCTGCAACAATTGCTCTGTGTATTTGTTGCGGCAAATAGGTTTTCGCAGCATTTTATCAAATTTTCTCGATTATATCATCTCATTCTGCAGCTGCAGATAATCGAATTTCGAGATTTGCAATACGAGCCAGTTGAATATTCACTTGATTGGAAATTACAAGTGACTCAGTTTGCATTTTTATATTTTTCTCTTTTTTTTTTGATGCATAAATAATAAATGAATGGGAATGCAATTTAGATAAATTTGCTTTGATTTAGGTAAGCACAAAATGATAACAATTTAAAAATGATTGGCAAAGGGTTGGAGAAGGAGAAACATAGAAATAGTTTGACAAATGTGCAGCATTTAATCTAGTAAATAGCTGTAAAATGCTGATGTATATTAAACTTATGATAACAGTATGTTAAGGTCATGTTAAACTTATGTTAATGGAATGTTATCTTCACTTCCTTTCTTCTTCTACAAATACCTTACCTTTTGCAAAAGAATAAATGCAGAAAAAGAATAACAATTAGATTACTAATACGAATTAAAAATAATAATATGAATAATAGGCATAAATAATTAATGAAAAGGAATGCAATTTAGATGCAGATTGAAAAGGCATGAGCAGAAAAAAAAAATAAAAAAATAAATCTAAGCCTAGAGAATTGTGGGAAAAATGGGGAAAGATAAGTAAAGAAATATTTAAGAAAAAAAGAAATTTTATATAGAAGAATTTCTGTGGAATGTTGATATACATTAAATTAATTAGATTACTAATATGAATATAAAAAAATAAAATAAGAAATAAGAATAAATAAAAAATTATAATATAAATATAAGTCTAGAGAAGTGTAAAAAAGGGCAGAAAGAAAAGTAAAGAAATATTAAAAAAAAAAAAAAAAATTTTTGTTTAGAGAATTTCTGTAGAATATTGATATACATTAAGTTAATAAGATTACTAATATAAATATAAAAAAATGAAATGAGAAATAAAAATAAATAATAGACGAAAAGGAATGCAATTTAAATGCAGATTAAAAAGGCAAGAGCAGAAAACAAATAATAATATAAATATAAGTCTAGAGAAGTGTAGAAAAAGTGCAGAACGAAAAGTAAAGAAATATTTAAAAAAAAAAAAAGAAATTTTGTATAGAGAATTTCTGTAGAATGTTGATATACATACATTAAATTAATTAGATTACTAATATAAATATAAAAAAATAAAATGAGAAATAAGAATAAATAATAAACGAAAAGGAATGCAATTTAAATGCAGATTAAAAAGGCAAGAGCAGAAAAAATAATAATATAAATATAAGTCTAGAGAAGTGTAGAAAAAGTGCAGAAAGAAAAGTAAAGAAATATTTAAAAAAAAAAAAGAATGTTAATATGCATTAAATTTATGTTAACAACATGTTTAAATGTTGCTAATGTTATGTTAATGCAATGTTAAATTAACTCAAGCTCTCGCCCCAACAAATACCTTAGCTTTTCAATAAGAACACCCGCTTGTTTTACCTAATACTTTCCTTCCACTCGACGCGACCTTAAAGTTTTCTTCCACCTTGCCTTAAAAACTTACCAACTTGCTTGCTAGATAAAAAAAAAACCCAGCAACGACAACAACAACAACACTGACAGCTGACACCCGCGACAGCCGCATGACAAAGAAGTGGAAGAAGAGCAAGAGGGAGATGAGTTCAACGAAAAAAGAAGAGAAAAAAAAAATAGCGACTGTCACTTTACGCTGATTGCATCAATTGAAGCTCCACTGTGGCGCACGTCCATTCATCATCCGGTTGCTTCATCAACATGATGACATGACAGTGGAGGCGACATTGCTGCCTGCGACGTTGCCTGCGACTGGCTGAGACTGGCTTCGCAGAGGACCCGCTGTCCGCTGTTCTACACCAGTTTTGGGGGATCTCATGCTACGCATGGCCAAACTAAACGAACGCGCCCCAAACTAAAAAACTTTTCAACTTCATTTGGGCGTATGTATGTGGTAGTGTGTGTGCGTGTGTTTGTATTGGTGTGTGCGGGCTTGTCTGAAAGAGCCTGGTACAAAGAAAATAACGGATTCTTGTGCAAACAGAGAACTAAACGAATTTCGAAAATAAAATTACAACTTTGTCCAGAATCCCCCGGATCCAAGGCAGCTAACGAAATTGTCCCCACCCCCCGCGCTACCCACCCCCCTTTGCGTTGTTCTACTCCTTGCTCGTTGTGCAGCCGAAATTAGTGCACGAAAATGTTGGCGGGTCGCGCACGGCTTAGCTGACTTGCAGCAAGGGAGGGGTAGATACTCGACTGTGTATTAAGCTTCGATTGGGGGTGGCTGTGTGTGTGTGTGTGTGTGTGTGTGTGTGTGTGTGTGTGTGTGAGAGAGTATGTGGTCTGGCGGCTTGGCTAATTCCGTTCATTACGATTCGTTAGAGCGGCCGACTGCCAAACAATTGGCCAATGGCCATTTTCCACTTTCCAATAGGCGAGCAGCAAGCAGGCAGAGATGAAGGAGTAAGAAGGGGGAGCGGGGGGAAAAGGGGGCGCTCGTAATCAGCAATGAAAATGAATTTCTTGCGCTCGACGCTTGGCTTAATTGCTTTCATTTGAGCTGCAGCTGCTGCGGCAGCTGCGCCCTCAACACATCTCTCAATATGACGTTGATTTTTAAGACACCAGAGGCGTCGCAGAAACAAAGAGAGAGGGAGAGGGGGAGAGCGGGAGAAAGTGGGGGCGTTGCTAGTGCAGAGTTTCCTACGCTGCCGCTTGATGGCTCCAGGAAATTTTCCAGTGCACTTCACTTGGCAAACAATGATGCAAGAAATTGATTTTCAACAAGCTCAAGTGGCGCCCCAGAGTGCAGGGCAGAAACTTGTGCAAAGCGAGTGAGAGAGAGAGAGAGAGAGAGAGACAGTTAGATAGAGCGGGACGGAGCGAGGTGAAACGGGTTTTTCCGTTGCGTTGCATGATGAAAATGTCTAAGACAATTGCTTTGGCCAAAGTGCAAGAAATAGATAAAATTAGTGACGGGCCACTCCCCTCTGCCCCCCTGTACGCCCCCCCGTCCCTACCAACTGGCAGCAAGTGCTGCTTGAGCAACGGTGGGGCTAAAAGTCACCGCCTTTTGTCGTCCTCGTTCAGGAGGATGCGGATGCGGAGGCGGAGTTGGCTCGAGGCAAGCTGTGCAAGCTGCCATCCAACTTCAACTTCCACGCCAAAGTGAGAGCTCAGGTAATGCCAAATGCAAAGCTCTTGACTTTTATATTAAATATTTTCCTACTTTTGCTGCATATTTAGTTTAATTGGATTTGCGTGCACAAATTGCATTTCGCCTCGTCTCGCATCATTTAAATAGTTTTTTTTTCCCATTTTTCTCCTTCTTTCAGCGCATTTTTTTCCGCTCTTTCTCTTTTAACTTCATTTGCATAATGTGCAATTATAAGCAGGTCACATGTGCCACAGCAACGCACACACACACGCACACACACACGCACACACTTGCACAGCTGCAACATTATTTTCATTCGCCATATTCCTTTACCTGGCCAACGCGGCGCTTTTGGCCTTTGGCCACGACGCATCGTTATGACGTTGCATCGCGCACGTTTCGTTAATTAAAAATTATTGTTAATTTTTTATATTCGCCCATATTTTTAATGCGTAATTATTCACTTGCACTCGGCGTTTATTTATCGTAAGTATTTTTGCAAGAGGAATACCCTGTAGTGCAGAAGAAGGGGTATGGGGAGTACCTAAAACTTTTGCTGAGTGCGTATTCATCTTGTCCAGAAGAACGCAACTTAGAAGACATCTCCGACTCTATAAACATATATATATTCCTAATCAGGATCAATAGGGAAGTCGATCTAGCCTTGTCCGTCTGTCCATCTGTCCGTCTGTATCTTGCAGCGCAAATTACTCGCTCAGTTTTAGAGTTATTTTTATGAAATTTGGTACACCTGCTTCTTATTACTGCAAGTTGTATATAATTTGCAACAAGCCTGATCGGTGCGATATATCGTATAGCTGCCATACAACCTATCGGTCGATTTTTGATATTTTTCAAGCTATCTCTAACAAACTTTGCTTAACTATGTTTAAGAATGTTCTTAAAAGGCTGTGGCAATTTTTTCTTGCTCTTCATTTAATCACTTAACTTTTAAATTAAAATTTGTTAAATAATTTATTTATTTTTTAAATAATAAATAATTTTTAATTTATAATTTTAAAATTTCATTCATTATTTTATTTGTATTTAATAATTCTTTTCAAGTATCTTAGTTAACTGGATAGGTAGAAATCGAGTATCATATTTCTGAAAACTGTGTCACAGACTCCCCAAGCTGAGCTGCACACGAAGCTGCTGTTTAAAGAGCTCCTGCAAGGAAAGACAATGCACAGTGTCGTGAACAGATTCACTATACGATATACGAGTGCTACGTGGAAACATCCGAGAGCTTTACCGCGCAAGTGGGAAATTCGACAGGGCAATGCAGAATGCAGGCGAAACCATTATCGAATGCGTTGTCTCTCTTATAAATAGACAAAAACGCGAAGCAAACAAAAGGCCGCTTTGCATGAAACATATGCATGCACAGCACAACAACAAACACAGCACACACACGCACACACATCAACGCGCACACACAGCTGCGAATCGAGAGTCGCAAGTCGAGGACACAATGCAGCCGTGAATAATAGGCTCTGGCGCTGGCTCTGGCGCTGGCATGCATTAACCAAATGAACCGCAACGCCTGCCATAATATTATGAACAAATACTTAAGAGCGTGTGCCCACTCACTCGCACACAGTCGATCTATTGCTTTCTCACTCTCACCTCCTCTACGCTACGCTGCGCTATGCGTTGCTCTGGCAGTTGTCCCATGCGGCGTATGCGTAATGTGAATACATCTTTATCAGTGAAACAAAACACTGTACGCGGCACGTGCAGTACATACTGCATCAGTAGACACCCTGTAAATGCACAAATAAAATAGAAGCTGACTTTGAACATTTGTACAACAGTTTGTCAAAAATAAAGCGACCTTTGTGTGGAATGACATTTTATTCCTATACCCTGCGCCCATGGAAAACTGTCAAAAAAGTGTTTGCTAGCTTTGTCCAAATGTATGTATAACTGGCATAAGAAGGCGTGGCAGATTCCATAAAGTGTATATAGTCTAACTAAGGAGTACTAGTCGAATCGATTGAGCCTTACCCGTCTGTTTGTCCAGAGGTCTGTCTTTTCACTACGCGTCTGTTTGAACTCTCAGTTCTCAGCTAGTATAGAAGCTGGAGACACCAAATTTGGTATAAAGAAGCTCCTGGAGGTAATTTAAAATAACAATCTAGAATATTTAAAAGTTTTCCAAATCTTAAATATTTTCAGTTTAAGGACAATTAGTAAAAGTCAGATTCATATTTTGCAAATCAGAAATTGTTACAATTTTGACACGAAGTCATCGAACATTCTCGTTAGATCCCAGCCAGAGAACAAAGAAGAGCTTGAATTTCACGAAACGTTAAAAGCATCGAGAGTGTTTCACACACACAGTGTATCAATAGATCGTGGCCCCCCTCCTCCGGCCGTAAGCTGCTTGGCCAAAGACAGCTCGGCTTACAAGGCAGCAATTAGGCTCGTCTAATTGGAAAATTAATAAGCAGAGAGCTACGAATCGGTGCTGCGTACAGTGCACTGGCACTAGTATTTCATAGTGCAACGTGCAGCGTGCAACGTGCAACATGCACAAATCGCATTTGATTCAATTGCAGTTCGCAAAATTATTGATTGAATGGACGCTGCAACGAGACGGGCTGCAGCTGCAGCTGCACCACGATGGGTTTTCTGGCAAAAGAAACTGCGCCCAATGCGGCGCGACTCGATTGCCAGCAAAATTCGTTCGTTTGCACATGAGCTCAGCTGAAAATTGCAACGCGAAACACGTAGCAGAAGCAGCAGTAGCAGTGGCAATGGCAGAGGCGGCAGCAAAATGATTGGCTCTGTCAGAGAAACTTATCACGAATCCTTCGTTCGTTTGTGCATTGGCAGTTTATCAATGGCGTACCGCATTTTCAATTACGCGCCGCAAGATGAAACGAAAAAATGAGGGAAAACAAAAGAAAATATTGAGCAAAAAACTGAAGCCAAAACGAAAAAAAAAATAAAAGAAAAATTTCATTTTCTCATAAACCGTTTGGCTCTTTAGCGCGTTCAATTCTCTGTGCGGACAATTGGTACAAATTATGCTAAATGGATTTGCGTTAATTTTGCAGAGTTGGGGACAGTTTGATACTGTTTGGGTTAGCCAAAAGTTAGGCAGATTCAAGTATAAAACAGAATAAAAAAAAATTTAATTCAAAATTTTAAGACAGAATTTGAATCTTAGTCTCAACTTTTAGCAAGATTTAAGGTGTCCTAAAAGCTCCTAGAGCTTTTAACAAATTGTAAAGCACATCTTATAATGTTCAAAAAATGTAAGCCTCAAGCTTTTGCAACTTTATTAGAGGCTTAGCTCTACCAGAGCTTAAAGCTCACTTTAAAAAACTGTAAGTAGATTTTTTGTACAGATTTCACAGTAGTTCATCGCATCTGAAAGTGGCTCACTTAAAAACAAAACCAGTTAGGCTGGAAGCAACACACGCTATCGCTAGCTATGAACGGGGCAGGCTGTAAACAAAAGCTCCACAAAAGCAAATTGATTAACAAAATGAAGTGAAATGAAAAGGCTCGTAAAAGAAAATTTGCCAAGAGATAAAGAGAACAACAAGAAAGACAATAAACAAACAAACAGAGAGACGAGTGCCATGAGCCGTGAGCCGAGCTGAGCTGAGCCGCGTTGCGTCGCACCGTTTCGAAACGAAACGAGTCGAGTCAAGTTGAGTTGAGTCGAGCCGTGCCGTGCCGAGCCGAGAGGAGCCATAAAACCAATTGGTCATCCCATGACCCACTGGCAATGGAGTGTAAAATATACCCAAAAGGACGCACACAGTACCGCCTGGTTCCGGCGATTCAAGTCAATACAAGCGAGAGCACAATGAAAAATTTATGCTTGACGTGATGGTTTCCCCTCAGCGCCCAAAAAAAAAAAACGAAACAAAAAGGAAAATGCGGAAATAAGAAAAAATCCTTAATCATTTAAATGAAATGCACGCAAAAGACAATGCGAGAGAGAGAGAGAGAGAGAGCGAGAGGGCGCCCTGATGTGTTGTGATATGTATACCGTTAACTGAATATATAACAACAATGAAATCAAGCGAGTGAAAAATTACAATTGTCACAACAGCAAATCACATTTTCATTGCGCGCGCGGCATTTTCACGGCGCGTTTGGCTTGATATGAAAATAATTGTAATGCAAATTTGCGCCCCTTCCCACGATTCCATCTCCCCACTCAACAAGAATCATTTGTCTTTGACGGATGTTTTCTTTACTCCCCCTCGAGCCTTGCGCATTCCCGTGGTACGTATACGCAGCGTTGCCCACTGTCTTGCACAGCTTAATGACTTAATTTTCAATTCCATTGCACGTCATGATGGAAATGAAAAGAAATGCAAATGCTGTAGGAATTCCTGCCCGCTCTCTCTCCCCCTCTCTCTCTCTCTCTCTCTCTCTCTGTGTGTCTCTCTTCCTCCCGCAGCTGAAACTCATTAGCCATTAAGGTGCCATTATGCATTGTACGTTTAATTATGGAAATGCCTGCGCTGGCCACGAATGCTTTTCGCTCAAACTCTTTTACGGCAGATGGAAATCTTTATTTCAGCTATGATTGAAGACGCTTCAAGGCGCATCAGTTACATTTTCTCTTAAACAGACTCCAACATTTTTTTGCACTTTCAAATCAAATTGAATTTCCTGCACTGCCTATGCTCCCCCGAACAAATTTATTATGCAAAATAGTCTGTGGTACAACTAAAGTAGCAGCTCGTAAATTGAACAATCTACGCGCACAGCGAGCATAAAATATGAACTAGTAGTAGTAGTAGTAGTGGCTATAACAAATTTTTGGGGGCCATGTAAAAATAATTTCGCCTGAATCAGAACTAAATTCGACAAGGCAGCAAGGGGGAAGGGGAATAGGGAAGGGGGACACAAGCACGCTTCGGTCGGGTCAGGCATGTCAATTATGCAAATTCGTTTTTCGCTTTTATGGCTGGCAAATGTTTAGAAATGTTGTTATAAATTCATTACAAAACTAGCCACGCCTCCTCGCCCCCCCCCCCCCCCTCTCTAGTACACTTCAAAAAATGTTTGTTTAATTTGATTTTCGGTAAATTTATGCGAAACGCAGCAAAACTACAAAATGATAAGTTGAAACTTTGTTTCAAATCACCCAAAAGTATCAGGCGCACAGGCCGCTCTTTAATGTCTGCGAGAGAAAGCGAGAGATACAGAGAGAGAGAGAGAGAGAGAGAGAGAGGAGAGAGCTTGCTGAAATAGTTTTCTATTGCAAGTGATGCATTTTTTGGATCATACACACCCCGGCTAAATGCACTTTTCAATTAGCGTGCCAAAAATAAAATATAAACGAAATTAACATAAATTACAATCACCAAAGAAATATTTGCCAAGCCGCAGACATGAAACCATGAAATAAATGCTGAATTTTAAGTATGCGCTGTAGTTGTTAAAGCGAACTAATGGGGTATGCTTGCAACTCGCAAAAAAATAAAAAGAAATTAAAAGAATTTATAAAATCTAATTTAACAAGCTAAAGCAAAAGGAAGACAAGTAAAAAAGTAAAAAAATTATTAATCAAATTTATTACAGGGTATTTTTCAGTTGAGCATTTTACAAATGCATTAAGTATATTTTCATATATTTTTGGTTTTCATACAAACATATAAACACGAAATAATATATATATATATATATTCTTTACTTTACAAACCGCAGTTCCAGTCAGCGGAACGTGGGATGCGACTGAAAGGAAGAGAGTGAGGGAGAGCGAGAGAGTGAGAGAGAGACTAAGGCCAGAGGATGGCGGATCTGTGCTCTGACTGCTGCGGAGTGTGGCGTAACACTAACCAGCGCGCTGCCACACAGAGTTATATTTATTATCACAAAACATTTGCGCAAATGTCCTTTTGCATAAGCAACGATGGCGCAGCACAGTGTCGTGCAGTCCTTTGAGAACATTTATCTTATTATCTTTGCATACAGCAACAACAACAACAACAACAACGTCGCATAAATAAGACTCAGCGCAGTAAGCAACAACAACAACAACAACAACAGCAGCAACAACGAGATGATGGGCAACATTAGGCAAGGACAAACAAAGCCACGAGAGCTTCGAAAAGGCTCTGCGAAAAACCAAAAGTCAAGTCGAGCCAACAGACCGCAAAGCAACAACAGCAACAACAGCAACAACAACAACAGCAGCTACGTAGCTGGGAAAACATTTTTGGCAAAGCCGCCTCGCCATGACAGGCAGGCCACAAAAGTTGCTCATACGCCCCGTGTGCTCTGCGCCCAATTGTTGTTGCTGCTGCTGCCGCTGTGTTTGTTTGTCTCTGTGTGTGTGTGTGTGTGTGTGTGTGTTTGATTTGCTTTATTGTTATTTTCACAGCAGCTACACACACACCCGCACACTCCCTACACACACACAGAAAACTTTAGCATGGCGCAAAATTTTTTAATTGATTAAAGCCGCATTTGCATTGCGGCTTACAAGCAGCTTAACAGTTTTCGCCACAATTTTTGTGCTTTTGTTTTCTTTGACTTAAGTTTCCACTTGTTTTTGTTGTTGTTGTTGTTGTTGTTGTTGTTGTTGTTGTTGTTGCTTTTTTCCGCCCAACACATTCCGCACTGCAATTGCAGCGCGTATTTGCATTTCGTATTTTTGCATTTCGCATTTCGCATTTGATAATTAAAATTCAACCGTATGCGAGTATTTTCATACCGAGGGAAATACGCAAAATACCATGCGTTGCTTTTTCGATAATATTTACACAATGCGCCGGGAACAATACAAATGGCAAAAACAAAAAAAAAACGGGGGAAATGTGAATATTTGGCTGGGAAAATTTGTAATTTGATATTTCCATTTCGAGTAAAGCCAAATGCTTGAAAAAAAAAACCGATGCAATTTTTGATCAAACTGTGTGCTGTACTCGTAATTGCAGAATTTAATCCTGATTGAAGAAGATTTCTGGAGTTTTTTTATTGAATTAAACTTTAACATTACCGAAATGAAATCAAATAAGGTTCGCGATTAATTTTGTGCATTTTTGTAGGTTAGTATTTATGCTTTTTCGAATTGTTATCGAATAGATTTAGTTCATTCTTTTTGCTGAGCTTGGTTTGGGATTAAATTTCAATTTATTTATCTTTTCATTTTTTAGAAATCATTTTACTAACTTCTTAGGTTAGTTTAGATTGATACTAAATTTTAAATTTATGTTTATTTATGCTTTATTGAAATGTTATCGTATGAAATTAGTTAACTTTTTAGGTTAGTTTGGATTACGTTTCAATTTATTTTAAGTTAGAGTTCTCTGTTTTTATACCACTGCAGATGGTATATTTATTTTGACCAGAAGTTTGCAACGCACCTTAGGAGACATCTTCGACCCTATAAAATGTATATTATATATTCTTAATCAGCGTCAATAGTGGAGTCGAACTACCCATGTCCGTCTGTCTATCTGTCTGTCCGTCTGTCTGTCCGTCTGTTGCAACGCAAACTAGTCCCTTAGTTTTAGAGCGATCTTGATGAAACTTGGTTTACATATTTCTTATTGCTGCACGCCGTAAATAAGTCGGAACGAGCTGGTTTGGACCGATATATCGTATAGCTGCCATAGAAACTATCGGTCGAATTTTGTTATTTTTTAAGATATCGCTATGAAATTTTTTCGATATATGTCTAAGTATGTCCACTAAATGCTATGCAAGTTTTATTAAAATCGAACAGATATATCGTTAAGCTGCCATACAACACATTGGCCCATTTAATACGTGGAGTAACTGCAATGATATAAAACCTTCGCCGTGTCGAAGGTTGCCTGTCTTTCTTGTTTAAAGGCTAGTTTGAATAAGAATTAAATTTGAATTGACTATAATTTAATAAATTTTCTTTCCCAAAAGTTATAGAAATTTTGTAGAAAATAGTTGCATAAGCCATTGAAAATGTTCATTAAAGCGCGACCAGCATTTTGCCGAACTGTAATCAGTGCATTTTCCGCACATGTCGATGTAATTGTTTTTCCAGCAGCCCCCAAAAACCGCGCAACAACAGTCAATGGCAAGTTGTTAAACACACACACACACACACACACCCAGCATTTGTTGTTGCGTAATTTTAGTAGACAAGCTTTTTGCTGCGCATTTTGTTGTTGTTATTGTAATTGCTGTCGCTGCTGTTGTTGTTGCTGTTGCTGTTTGCTGCTGCCGTATTTTTTGCCCGTGTTATTTTTACGTCGATTTTTCTTTTGGCCGTTCGCACAATTTCCGTTGTCAGTTGTATGTTTTGTGTGCTGTTCAGCTCTGTTCTGTTTCGTTTGGTTCGCTTCGCTACGTTTCTAATTTTTGCCGCATGTTCATGAACCAAAAAATTGCTGTTCCCATTGCCATCTACCATCGCCTTCCCCCCCCCCCACAGCCTCCTGCTTAACAGACTTCTAGCATTTTCGTGTATTTGCTGCTCATTTCGTTGCCCTCGTTTCGCTATGCATTCCGCTGGCATACACGGCGTATGCGTGTTATAAGCATCTTATGGTGCCAAACTATAAGTTGCCTGTCCTGGCTGCTGCTGCTGCTGCTCGTCGTCATTGTTTTTGTTGTTGTTGTTGCCTGCCATTTGGCAGCGAAAAGATATAAACGATGCTCCAAGTTCGTTAGAAAATTTGTCGTACTGCATATTTAGTATAGCTTTACCGTTATTTCTCGTTGCTTATGCACGTGTTTTTTCCGTTTTCGCAAAGATTTCAACGTTTTGCTGATGTGACTTAGGAAGGAAGGGTTTTCTTTTGAAGTTTAAGTTACGCTAGGAAAACTCTGCAGAAAATGAGCTAGAAAATGTACTTTATCACAACTTTTAGGCTCGCTTAATCCCCTACTTGGATCTCAAGTTGATCTCATTGCAAGTGCCCAGCCAGCCCGAATTGTTCTTAAGTGGAATTACAACGCGTCGTCGGCCTGGAACATTAGCACGCATCAAAATGCAAAGTAATTAAAAACCAAACGACAAAAACAGACAACGAAATTACTGAAATTACATGGCACAAGAACAACAACAACAGAACAACAACAATCACAATGATTGCCGGCAGCCGTAATGCAATTTAATGGGCAACAGAAGCCAATGGCCGTAACCACAGAATGGCCGGAATGAGTTTGAAGTGTTGCAGATATTGGTCAAAAGTGCCGCCGAGCTGGCCAACAAAAGCCGCACGAACACACACACACACACACACACACACTTACACACACATAGTCAGAGTGTCAGCAATGCGAGATAAACACCCACAGCAACGGGAGCTATCAAGCGGAATGCCAAACAGGACGCGCAACACCCTCACCGAGATGGACAGCAGGCCGGGCATGGATGAGGCGACGACGACGACGAGACGACGACGATGGCGACGGCGATGGCGACAAAGTGCGCTCACATAATAATAATGGAAATAATTTAACTTATTGGATTTTAATGGGATTACACATGCGCAGCATGGCCCGCTTGGGGTATTAAAACTTGGTCAACTTTGGACAACTGTGCAACAAGGCGTATGAGTATTTGCAGAGCAAATGTGCCAGTGTGTAAGTGTGTGTGTGTGTGTGTGTGTAAGTGAATCTGTAATGGTCGGCGGTCAAGTCGAACTCAATGAGGAGGCGCAGTGCGACCATTTGCTGTTGATTGCTATGATTACAGCTCTGCGAGCGCGGTAAACTCAGTAGGTTTTGTTTTGGAAATGTTTGTAATAAAAATTTTAAAATTTTAAAAAATTTAAAAAAAAATAACCAAAAATCGATCTATTACATTTACCTAATTTCCCAATATTTTGCTAAAGATATTCAAAATCTTAAATCATTTTTGACTACTTTCATTCCTAAGGAAGCTTTATACAAAATTTGCTGACTCTTGAGCTTAAAACAAGCAAGATCGAAGCACTTAAATCATTTAAAAACAAGATAAAGTCACCCTAACTGCAAATTAAATACTTTCCCAGATAGTCCCATAACCCCTTAATTGCATAACTGGGAATACTACACGCATTCGAAGCCATAAAATAAACCATAGAGCATAATTCATATTTGCAGCTTACTTAGTTCGTTGTTGTAAATACAAAAACAAGTTGTAAATCGCAACTTGAACAATATTCCCGAACACACACACACACACACACGGTTTCGGTTACCGCAACCTGACGGCCTGCCACAGTGTCCTTCTATGTGTAAAGCATATCCATATCCTGGCTACGCTGCTGCGTGTAGTTCTCAGTCCGGCATGTAGTTATTGTAAGAGAGAATGTTGTACATGCCGCTGGCACGTTTGCTGGTTCTGTGTCTGGCTGCATTTCATTTAAACATGGCCCAGCTGACTGGCTGACTGGCTGACCTACTGCTGTTGGGTAACTTTAACCGGTTGCCAGGCACTGGGACTGGAACTCTGCCTCGTCCTCGTCCTCATGCTCGTCCACTGAGTTCGACTAAAACTGGCAGAAAAGTTGCCCGTCAGTCGAGTCCAGTCATCGGCGCATGGCCACAACTAACCACATACCACATCATTTCCAGGCGCAAACTGCCGACAGGCACTGTAAATGTTACTATACTAGGCTCCGTTGAGTGTGTGTGTGAGTGTGAGTGTGCATCCAATTTGAGGGGCATCGAAACTTGTCAGACTGTATGGCAAGTTTCGATGGCATGCTATCAGTACAGTCCGAGCTCATTATCAAACTGTTTGCAGCTTCTCTTCATATGGCCAGAAGGGGTGTTTGCGTGTGTGTGTGTGTGTGTGTGAATGTAGGGACATAAACATGTCTTTCAAATAAAACTCAGGAAGTTTACAAACTTGAAACATAAAATTTGGCATACAGCTGGTATCAAGTTTAGGCAAACTAAGTTTATGTTTTGTTTCGATTTGATTTGAAAAATCAAATTAGTTGCAAAATTTTAAAATTTAATGATTTTTTAAATTCATCTGCAAGTTGTCTCAAAATTTTCAATATAATATATAGTAAAATCTTAAAAAAAATATATAATTCCTGCTTTTGGAATGTCATTCCTATAGATTTTATAACAAGCAGGGTATTTACTAGTTAAGCTCGCAAGCTGTAGCTGTATTTTTTCTGTGCTCTTATTTATTGTGCGGCTGCCGCATTTGTTGACCACATTTTAGCTTCATTTACAGTTATTTGCTGCGTTGCCCCGGCGTGTTTTGTGTACCTGAATCCCAACCTCATGCCTCTTGGCCCGCAACTAGCGAACTGTAACTCTGCCCACACACACACACACACACACACACTGAAACCGCAAATTCAATTTTGTTTGGCAGCCTACAATGTTTTGTACTATGTGTGTTTATGATGCTTCTCCTCCATTGTTGTTGTTGTTGCTGCTTCTCCTGCTGTTTGTTGTTGTTGTTCTTGTTGTTATTGCCATTTGGCGTCGCCTCTTGTTCTCCGCGTGGTTGTTTTAATGCAATTTATGTGAAGTGTTTTAAACGCTTTGTTTGTCCTTTACCACAAAAACGATCTGTTGTGTTCGTAAACGGCATAACGATATACCACAGCCAAAAATTGTGGTTCGACTGCAACTTCAATTGAACTGTTTGAACTGCTTGTGCGTGCAGTGAACTGCTTGTGGCAACTGCTGCGCAAAGCTGTTAACAGCTTGCAAACAGCTTGGGCTAAATCAAATACTGAGTTTTCATACCATTGCAGATGGTATATTCATTTTGGCCAGAAGTGTGAAACACACCTTAGGAGACATCTCCGACCCTATCAAGTATATATATTCTTAATCAGCATCCTTCTTAATTATGACACTGAAGTTTGACACGTGGTCTAAAAGGCTCTACCTGACAGACGTCAAAAAGTTTGCCCACGTCATAGTGTTATTGAGAGACACTAACGTCTAATTTCTTTCATTAAATGCAGTTCACTCTTCCTGGCAGCTGTCAAACTTGACGTTCATATTACAAACTTAACTAAAGTTTAAATAACTGAACTGCTTGTGCATGCAGTTTACTGCTTGCACAACACTGCTGCTTCAAGCAGTTGATAGCTTATTTAAAACTTGCGCTTTCCCGACTGCACAACATTCTATAAAAACCTAAAGTAATCAAGACTTTGCTTAAATGGAAATGCATGACAATTTGTTTTGGCTTTTCACGCATACCAAGTTCTACTTAGAATTTGTCCACGCCCTCGGAAAACAAAAATATTGGTATTAATTCGGGTGTATTGTTAAGATTGCATAACAACGGTTTGGGATTTTGATTGTGATTATTGTGGACGTTCTTTTTCCTCTATGAGTCTGTATATTTCTCATTGAGATGCGTCTTTAATACACATACTTGGTTCTTCCTCATGGCGATTTCCAAATGTTATCTCAATGTCCAAGGGATTCTTATTGACCAAAATGTCAATAAATTCCAAGCCATCATAAATTTCGAAATCATCTTCACTTAGAGTCTTCTCATTGCTGTTTTCTAACCAATTATCGATTGCCACCATATCTATATCTTCGTCTTTAATAGCAATATTATTTGGAAATTTCTTGTCGCCGAATACAGCAAAGCCATCACATTTTCGATTCTTGGCAGGCAAAGGAATATGAACCCCTGTAGATTTGTTCAGCTGTGAAAGGGTAGAGCAACTACAAGTATGAATAATGTGATGAATGAATATGAATATGAATATTTACATTATGGGATTGCACAGTAGGTCTGTTTTCCTGCTCAGTTTTGGCTATGCTGTGTAGTTTCAGTAATTGTTTTTGCGCATCTTGGGGCACATTCTCCTTTGTCTCATCTGAATCCCTAGCCGAATTCTGGACTGTTTTCTGCGCTTGTTGTGCAACAGTTTTGTTACTTGCCTTTTCTCTTGATTTCATATTATTTTCTTGTTTAAATGACTTTCTTATCACAGAGTTTGGTTGTCTCCTGTTCCAACGAATTCAAGTCAAAAGGTTCTAACAATTTCTGCAGCTTAATGAATAGAATTATGAAATTAGTAAAAAATCTTTTTCTTTTCTTTGCATTATTTACGCTTTGAATCTGTATAAAGCACTTTGAAGCATTTGTAGAAATTCTGCCATTCCGTTTTGGAGAATCTTGTAATACCCATTTGCATTACAATCTGACTCCGCAAGCTTTCAATTTCTTCTATTCTCAATTCGAAGCTCTCCATTCTATTGACTGCATCTACTGTTTTTTATTTGTGATAAACTTAAGACGCAACGCAGTCACATTTCAAAGCGGCATTTGCCATGCGGGCAATGTGACCGTAGTGTAAACACTTTAATGTTAAAAAAATACTATTTTTGAGGGTTATGTCCGTGCCTCAAGTTAATATCAACATTGAATGTTTCAATAGATTGGTTAACTTTTTCAAAATCCCAGATATACCGGAAATCTCAAGGCTTACTTCAATTAAGATCAAAGGGGCTAATACAGCAACAGCATCTAAGAAGCCTGCCAAAACAAAAAAGGTTTTCAGTAAAACACATCCCGTTATTTTAATAATTGTTAATATTTTATGTTAATTTCAATTTCTTATACTCGTTTCGCCTAGCTACAGAAAAAATTAATATTTAATGTATGTATAACAATCAATATTTTTTCTGTATGGTTTTCCTCTTGTTGCTAATATATATAATGCAAATCCATATATAGTTTAATTACAAACATTATTCGTTTTTTACATTGTTAAGCACAGTAAACGCACTATATTTGTATATATTCATAAACATATGTATGCGCACATCAATGTACATATATCATGCTACATATGTATGTATGTATGTATGTAAATTTTCTTTGTATATATACTTGACTTGAATTTGAAATATGAAAACTATTGATTAAAAATTTGTATACGCGTTGCTTAAGTGAGTAATCTTTTGATTTAGTTGAAAGTAGAACATTTTGATTAACTCGGAGTTTGGTTTGTGTGTGTGTGTGTGTGTGTATAGTAAGTTCTAGCAAACGATGAACAATTTGATTGGAATGCAATGAGTTTCGAATACAAAAATTTGAATAATCTGGAGTCCCACATTTATGTAGTCCTCAATACTAGTTTAGTTAGTTAGGTTTGGCCAATTGTTAAGCTAGTTAGCACATGGTTTTGGTACAACAACAATGCATACACATATACACAGAATAATAATAATAATAATAATAATAATTGTAATAGATAATACGTATAATTACTAGAATTTAGTATTTGATATGATCATGAATCACAACAATATGTTATCTCAATATCTATTGAATATACAAGGTTTTTTAGTTGGGCGTAATATCAATGACGAATTACACAGTTTCGTATGCAGGTAGCAATACATATACATATACAATACATATATACCTCTTTATAAATATTCTCTCTTGATTGAAATTGTTTCAAATCATTATTACATTTTTAACAATGTGCTATATATATTTTTATATGCTGTAAAAAATTGCTGCTTTAAAAGTCTATACAGAAAAAAAATCAATAAAATCAAATCAGTTTGATAAAAAAACAGTTTCAAAAAAATGTCTTTGGAACAATAGCTAGCTTAAAAATTAAAAAATAATAATATATATATATATAGAATTATATTCATATGGTATTGTATATAGTTTAGTGTAAGATAGATTTTAGTACAGTATATAGTTGTATAAGTTATATAAGTATATGACGACGAACGGCAACGTGAATGGTGTCCGTGTTCAGTACGGCTCAGTCTTCTGCTAAACTCAACGCAACGATGATAAAAGCGAAATGACAAATTTTTAAGGACGTCTCACTTCTAGGCCACATGGCCTCTGACTACGACTACGACTCCGACTCTGACTCTAACTCTGATTTTGATTCGGACTTTGACTTTGACTTTGGTGCATACTGGTCCTAGGCATTGTTATTCTCGCCGCAGCATTGTATGCAGTCCATGCAGTTATGCTACCTGTTGCCATCATTCTTTCGGCTTATATTGGATGAGGTCAGTTGTATCTACAATTGGAAGAGAGAATTTAGTAAGGGTTTCTAAATTGGTTTCATAGTCAAAAGCATAGTTAAGTGTAGGGTTTTTGTATACAGCTTAAGCAAGTTGCATGCGTGCATTTAGTAACTGACCTTTAGTCCTTGAATTATTATTTGTGGAGTTTCTAAGACTAAGGTGTTTCAACTTTACGCACAACAAACAAATGCGAAACGTGTTAGATGGCAAGAACATACAAACAACATTTAGAGGTGTACAGATAGACAGATAGATAGATAGATAGTAAGTGTATTTGTTTGCGCGAAAGAGACGGCCAAACAAAGACAAATTTTAATGCACACCTGCATAGAGCGTATGGTATCCAAGAGAGCTTTCTTCTCTTCCAACAAGATGCTTATATCATCCTGTGCTGCCTTCAAATACGAGCGCAACACATCAGATTCCTGTTTGGTCTTAAGCCTGTAGCATAATAAATCAATTTAATCAAGCTTGTCTGAGGATAACTCATTTAATCTTCACACACTACTCACCTATAGCTATCTGTATTGATTTTGGAGTCAACCAATTGTTTACGCAGCTGCTCATTGTCAAGTTTCATTTGCTGCATCACCAGCTGCATGGAGAGCACCTCACGATCGCGATCACGTGGTGCTCCAAACAAGGCACTACTCATAGCCTGTTGCTGCTCGCTGCTCAGATTGGACTCTGTCAAGGTGAAATTCGGTAAATATTCATTGTTTGTCATCTAAATGTTGGTATAATGACTTACCTGTAGGCTGTATGGTGAGCAGACCGCTCTTGTCACGCTCCAAACGCATTCGGCCGATGCACAGATTGATGGGTACCGGTCCCGGTGAGGTAATATTAACGGGCGGACGATCTTCCAATAAATTGATGCGTACATTTTCCAAATTAATCTGCCACAAACGAAATACATTAGTTATTACATATGCTAAACCAAAAAACAAAAAAGCTTTCAAATATCTACCGTGACAGGCAAGGGGGCAGAAATGATTTCATCTTCGGCCAAATCACCCAACCCAATGACTGTGCTCATCGATAAGTCCAGACTTATGTCCTTAACACGTATTTCGGCGTGATGGGTGAACCAGCTGCAATTAAGAACATCTCGTTTTAAAAAAGTAAACTTAATAAATGGGGCGACAATTTGCCAAACCTTTGAATGCGCTTGCGATCTATGATGCCTTCGATTTCCTCGGGCATATTCAGCGTCTCCTCGAGGCGCAGCCGTATACAAGGCGGTGCCTCTGGATTATATGGCGCCAGATTCCAAGCCTTGCAACGTGCTCCAAACTTTGTCTGCAAATGTGCATCAAGAGGAATGTGAGTACGTAGAACATAACGAGAGCTAATCTCACAACATCAGTAAAGTGTTTAGTCAAGCGAACTAACTAATTACTACTAACACATGCAAAGCAACAGACACACGCATGCAGTCAGCTGTGTGGGTGGGTGTATATGAGTGTGTGTAATTATGAGTGTGTGTGTAGTGGAGTTCTCGAGTGTGCAAGAGTTAATTTCGAGTTGGGTTTAGTTCATAATTAGCGACTAATTTATTTATGTGTGTGTTAGTCCTCGGTAGAACGCCAATTTTTTTTTTGTTATAGGTGTTATTGTTGTTGTGTTTCTGTTATTGTTGTTGTGGTGTGATTTTTATAAGTAATAAGTTGTAGTCGTATTTGCCCCGTTAAGGTGTTAACGCCTTTAAAACCTTAGTGAAGACGTATGATTAAGCCAATTTGCAACCAAAATATATAAGGAAATAATCGAAACGAATGAATCGTACTCAAACAAACAGTGGATACTACTATAAAATTCTAGAAACTATTGGTTATATATCTATATGTATATATTTACTAATAAGTCGGCACGTCTGGCAGCCAGAACGGGCGAAGGGGCATGAGGAGGGCATGCTGAAAACCAAACCATAATCAATTTCAAAAAGCTGCCTACAATTTAATTCGTTTTAGTTGTCGTTTAACATGAGCTTCATTCATAAATCCAGAGATTTTGGAATGCATATATAAACTCACTTAAGCTAACATTATCATATATGTATGGTATAAACTAAGTTCATTTAACTACGCAACTAGAGGCCAAAAACGCTTTCAAACTGCACCAGCGCTGGCAATGGAAGCCAAGAAGAAAACCGAAAAGTTAACTACTAATTGCAATTAATTAAATTAGAAACCATAAAATTAAATAAATATTTGTTTATATATAGTATATACAAAGCAGCAGAAACCAAAAAGTTAGCTGTTAATTAAGAATTTCAATTTTGTAGTTGAGTTTTTTATACCTTGTTCGCTTGATGCGCGATCTGTTTTGTTGTTGTTGTTGTTGTAGAAGAGTGTTGTTTGTTTTGTTGTTGTTGTTGTAGTAGTTGTTTTTTTATAGGATGTGTGTCATATTGTTGTCGTTAATCAATTTACAAAGTGTTCGTTGTTGTTGTAGTTGTTTAAATAGTTTAAATTAAACGTTGAGCACAATATTTGTTTAATTAGCACACATTGAGATCATATATTTTTTTTTTTTTTTTTTTGTTTAGATGAAACATATTTGGTTTTAAGAGAAAGAGAGAAAACATAATGAGAAAATGATTATATGAGAAGTTATCTTACAGTAAAAATGTATTTCTAAATCAAGAATTTTGAAATTTGATTTGTTCTTATTTTTTTTTTCGATAAATATTGAAAGCATTGTTAGATGTTCAGATAGAAGTTATCGAAACATGCAGAAACATTATGAAAAGTTTAGCGAAAAACATTTAAATTTAGTTTCAGCAAAAAGTCGTTAAGAAATCAAATAAGAGATATGTAAAGAAACGACAACGAAGTTGTTTGCTTATATACAAAACACAAATCGAATTAATTTAAAATAAAATCAAAAAAAATATTAAAGAGTTACAAAGTGCTTTTAGCTTGTCCCACCTGCAATTCATCCCAGGGTATAGCACCGCATTCGTCACAGGAAACGGCAGCTACCTGCAAGCGAACCGAAGATTTGGGACCCTCCTGCTGTCGTATCACCTCCACGGTGGTCAATCTAAAAGCAAAGCAAGAATTATTCAATGTACAACAACTATATATCGTTTGCAATTGTAACCTAAAGGTGGCCATTGATACCAGATCACGGCGTCGCCAGGTACTTCCTTCAGACGGTTCCGAGGGCGATGACATATTTGTTTTATAACTGCTTGGCTCCTCATACACTTCACTAGCCACCTCGACCGGCGAGGCCTTCATATTGTTATCATTGGTAAACGGATTCAAACGGAACATAACATCCATGCAGTCCATGGTCTTATCATCGCCCATAACATTGGCGAAATTCTCGGAATCAGAGCTCATGTCACTCTGCACGGAGAACGTATCACTGGCATCATCGTTGGGTGTACCCGACTTAATGGCCGAATCAATGGAAGTCATAAAACTGGAGAAGCCCTTCTTCATGGAAAGCAGACCCGAATTGATCTCCTTGGTAAGGCTGGGCACAGTGTCCACCCCAGTGTTGGGACGCACTGCGGTGCTCTTTAAACTCTTCGAGGCTGACGAAGATATCGATTGTGATTGCATGGAGATGCCAGTGTCGGGCCGAGAGCCCTGACTTGGCGTTGAGGAAGCCAATGTGGGTGTACTCTGGATTTGCACATTGTAACTGCAAGGGAAGTAAATAAATATATATGGGTTGCTTTCACATAATACGATTTCAAACTCACCCATGTGTATTGGGATTGGATATATGTATGCCACTATCATAGGGCGGTTCGTTGGTCACTGGCGATGGCGACTCTACGCTGCCAAAGGTATTGCTCTTCAACTGATCCAGCGGTGGCGGTGTGGGCCACGTTATATTGCCGCCTGTGAAGTTAGGGTATCGGGTTATGCGTGTATGTTTTTGCTTACAACTGAAGCTTTTCACGTTAATGTTACAATACTTTTGTTAAAAAGACTCTAGGATTGGCATTAGGTTAGTACGAAAACATGCGAATTAGTGTGGCAGGGCTGTGTTTTCTCATGTGAAATGAAAGTGAAGCAAATACACGTTTTTCTTTTAACTTTCAATTCAGCCATAGAAAACACGCCCCTCTTGGGCAGGTTAACAATTAAGTGGCTTGAAATCCTAGGTGTTCAGCCTACGTTTTCGGTTAGTAAAGCAAAATTACAGCGAAAAAAGCATAAGTAGAAAATATAATAAATAATATATATATAAATTGTTCCTAACTATTAGTGTTAAGTAACACGAATCGGTGAGAACTACTACTGGTACGTGAGAGAGAGATGGTTGAGATTGGTTTTATCTTTTGTGTTAGTATTTTTATATATCTAATGCCTCACTAGAGAGTGGGTCATTTGTTGGGTTAGTTTCGTTTCGCTTAGTTGTTAACTAAAAAGTTTTTAAAGAGAGACAACAAAAGAAATATAATTCTTACTATTCATGTGTAAATCATCACCCAAACTAGCTGAATCGGGTAAGACACTTTCAGCATCACCACCACTCGATTCCTTACCAGGTGTTGGCGATGGCATCACAAGCGTCACCTCGATCTGCGGCACAACACAGCCAAATATAATGGACTTTTGTTGATTTTGCTGTTAAGAAGTATCGAAAAAGTTAATAAACAAATTAGTTAAGCAATTATAAGCTAGGGGTGACCAACCTTCTGCAAGATGCGCTCGGCGTCCAAATTTAAAAACGTGGACATTTCATTGAGTTCCTCGGCAAGACGCAGCAGGAACAACAATTGATAATGATCGATTTGTAGGCTAACCAGATTTGAGATATGCGCTATAGCATGCATATCGGCGCAACGTTCGGCGGGCGGCGTGGCAGCGTTATCTGCTGCCGCTGTTGTTGGTGGCAGGACGCGCACATCCTCGGCACTTAGGAATGGATTACGTGGCAGTGGCGGCAATGTAGGCAACGGTGGCAATCCCATGCTCGCCATCTGTGAGCTGGCCGCACTCTGACGTGCTTCCAATTCAAGCTGTGCTTGCTCTGCTTGCCCTGTGCTGCCAGCGTGTATCCACAGCGTGATTGGGACGGCGTCCACAAATGGTATCGCCTTGCTGGGCCCCAATGAGCGTGCACCCAGAAAATCCACCCATATCGGATCCAATTTAATGCACCAAACATCACGTGGCTCCGACCACATGGCATAGCGTGACAGATACTGCGACGATGCAGATCGTGGCAGCTGTGTCTGTTGGGTTGGCGATATTGGTGCTGACATCATGCTCACATCCGATGCAGCCACATGCGATAATATGCGATCCGTGACAATGCACATGTCACCCTCAACCGAGGGAAAGCCGGTGCCAAAGACCAGCGAACCCTCCTGCAGCGAATGCAACGCCTGTGCCAAATCCGCACGTGAGCTGCCCATTTCACGTATGTTGGTTAGTGCGAATCGTGATATTTGAATTTGCATTGTCTTTGGCCGATCCTTTTGATTGGGCGCATCCAGCGCCGCTTCCATGACCACGCGCGGCATAATGGCCTCCACCTTGACATCCATGTACATCAGATTTGGCTCCTGTTCCACGCTCAAAGCAGCGGCCATCTGTGTACCATTGGAGCCATTCGATGTTATCGAGGCAATCGAGCCACGTGCGCTCTGTTGTTGTTGCGGCTGCTGTTGCTGCTGCTGCTGCTGCAACGTGGTCTGGGATCCGACGCTGGTGCGTAGCAAACTCTCGTGCAGATTCAAGCCAAACGAATTGAGCCACAATATGGAGCTGAGATCGAAATGCATTTGCAATGGATTAATGTGCACAAACATTTTGGAAGGCGGAACTGTGGAGAAAGCGAGTAGAAGGATTAGTTTCGGAATGGACTAGTTAGCATGTTGCACTTACGTGGAAAAACAAAGTCACCGGGATAATAGAAATACGTGTATTCGGCATGCACAATTGGCATCTCGGCGGGAAATGAATAGCGATCTTTATCCCCTGTAAATGAGAAAGAAGTTAGTTAACAAATTCAGAAAAAGAATAAATAATGAAATTATAGATTAAATAAAACTAGGAAATTTTTGCAAAATCTCCCATTCATGCCTTATCTTTCCAGATATCTATCTATCCATTAGCCACATTCAAGCTTAAAAGTATTTACACTATATTTAAGTACGCATATGCATGATATTCACCTGAGGATTTGCTTTTCCTTTTATGTTGTGCTACAAGAAGAGCAACAAACCAAAATGACAGGCACAACAAGACAACAACAAAAGCGTTAAGAATGATGTGACAAACGAGATGATTAGGATGTCGTGATGGCAAATTAAAAACATGTCAGTTAGGATTAAACGAAAACACAAAACAAGGGAACAAAACAAATGAGGAAAGAGAGAGAGACAGATAGAGACAAAAAGAGAGAGAAAGAGAATTACACAAAACTTTGATTAGTCAAAGAGCATGAATTGTAAGCGTGAGTGTTATATGTATGTGTGGGTTTGTGTGAGTGTGAATGTGAATGTGTGTGAACTTTCAACTTTTATGTGAATTTTGACATGTTATTTAGCAGACAAATGTTAATAAAAGAGCGCCACACAGCTGTTGGAAGTACATTTGCTATTTATTTTGGAATTTGTTTTGCATTTGAAGCACACGTAGGATCCTCACTTCATACCTGAGACAAACTCCTTGGGCATTTGCTTTTTACCCGATGTTGTTACACGGTACAGTGTGAAATCCTCAATTCTTCAAGATGACACAGGAACTCATCAGTTTCGACAGCTTGTCCAGTGTGTTACGCTGATTGGCCAAACTACTGGCTGAAGCACTGCCGGAGCCACCAACTGAACCAGTACCTGAGCCAGAACCGCCAACAGCGCCAGCCGCTGCGGTGGGTGTGCTGCTGCCATTCGAGCCCAATCCTCCATTGCCATATTGTGAGCCCAACAGCGATGCATTCAGCATTATGGGTGAGGCAGGTGCGCTGCGTTCCAGCGGTGCATGTGCAGCCGGTCGATTGGGTTGACTGAGATTGAGCACAGCCTCGCGAAAGGCATTTAGCGATTCTTTAAGCCACAGCGCTGGCGCCACTGACGCCTCCTTGTATTTGGCCCAATGTGAACGATCCGATTTGGCCAAATGATAGGGATAATAATCCACTTGGAACGCAGTGACAGACACTTGCAGTGCACCGCCCTTATCTAGCTCTGGATAACTGGAACGTCCATCGCCCTCATCGTCGCACAAATGCAAATCAATGCGTTGACTGAAGAAATGATACGACGTCTCTCGCACATCGAAGGCGTTGAACATACGCTGCGCCGTCGTTGTGTGCACCGACTCCGAGAGGCGATTCTGCTGTTGTGCCACCTGTGCCTGGTACTCGGGCAGCGTCTGTAAGCGGATTACATAGCAAAATCAATCAGGGTGTGCAAAAGAAACTCCAAATAAACGACTTACCTGTAGCTTACGTGCCGCCTTGGACTTCTGTGTGGCATGCGTGGCCGCCTTGATGAGACCCGACAGCGAATCGACAAAATGCAGTGCCGCCTTCAGCTGCGAGTCGGTTAAGACCCACAGCAGATCGTCGAGTATGAGAACAAGTCGCGAGGCCAACAAAGTGCAATCGGCTAGACGTTTGCGGATGGTTATGCGACAACGTGCATGATTCGTGAGCAGACGCAATGGAGTTAATGATTTATCCTGAGTAGAACTCGCCTCGATGCGTACCGTTTGCCAGGAGAGCTCTTTGAAGATCAAGATGATACCCTTTTGGGCATCCTTAAGGCGTGTCATACGTAAGTCGGCATTGACCCATTTCGGTGTCTTGGACTCGACACGTATGCGAGACATTTGCACCGATGCCGTAAAGGCGGCGCTAACAAAATTCACATTCACTGTGTTCACCACAATGGTGATGCCATCGACAACCTTGTGGATGAAGCTGTATTTACCCTGAGGCACTTGTGGCAAAGCTGCGGTGGTACTGCCTCCTCCCCCTCCTCCTCCTCCCCCTCCTCCTCCTCCTCCACCCGCATCACGCGTTGTGGGATTGCACGTCTCGATGGTAATGTGCACCTGGTCGAGCGTCTGTGCATTGAATAATAAAATATATAGATGGATATTATTGATTGCTTCGGTTCCACTCTAGTTAATCTGCAGCTTACCAGAGTTATGGGCACACTTTTGAGCTTTGTCCAGCTGATGCGAAAGGATACATGATTGCACCAGGCCGATGTGAGGCGCAACCAACTGGGTAGCTCCAACAGTTCGGTGAGCACACGCTCATCTAGCTCCAAATTCGATAGCTCACCCTCGCCACGAAATGTGCTCAGATTGATTTTGTCCGACGACAGGTTCTTTGTGTATCTGTTGACAAGATAATGCAGATTGAGTAATCAGAAGAGACAAATAGATATATATGTACCATATATAAATATATAAAAGTCTTGTTAGTTAGGATTGTGACCCGCTGTTTATTTCAGCTTGACTGCACACAGAGTGCGAGGCTGACGCTGTCAATGCTCATTTGGGGCAACAAGTGGCGCCAGTGGCAGCGCCAATGGGTGACCTGTCAGTTGCCATCAATTGACCCATTTCTAGTTAATGTCATCTGCATGCATAATTGAAGTCTGCATATTGATTGGATGGCGGATGCCAAGGAGTAGTGTAGAACGCATCTCTGCATATAAGGTTGAGGTTGAGCAAGGATATAACTTAATTTAGATTAAGAATTATTGAAAGTAGATGTGCATCAAGCTGAAACTTCCCCATTTATTTAATTACCTATTACTTAAACCATTTGAGGCCTTTTTTTCAAACTAATCCTTAGGATCTATAAAGATTTCAAAGTTATATATACATACATTTCCCTCGCTGCGTTGCCAACTTTATTTAATTGAAACTTTTCAGGACGAAACGGCAAAACTTTTTACTTTAAGCAACTTCCCCTTTTACTTTTCTTTAGTTATTTCGGTTGGATGACGGGACAGACAACGGATAAAAGGCAACAAGTTTGCTTTGCATTTACACTCTTAGTCTTGTTAGAAAGTTAGTTTGTTTGCAGCTTAATTGTGTGGAAAAACCTGGAACGGTGGGCCGCACGGAGGGAGGGAGGGAGGGGCCCAGAACATACGAAAGACTTAAACACGGGCACCCAACGCAATGCAAACAAATGCGCAAAGTTCTGTGTACATATAGCCAGTATATAGTGCCTATGTATGCTATACATATGTACAGTTATTTACGTACTAAATATATACATGTGCAGGCAGATACCGGCGTAAGCGAATCGATAGTCATCAAGTTATATGAGGGGGGGAACTCTTACCAAATTAAGGCATTGCCTTCTCATGCATGTTTTATGTGTGTTTTATTTTGGCTTCAAGTCGCTCGTAATATCTCAAATATTTCCCAGTTTATCACATATGTACATATATCTTTTTTAAGCTGCCTACAAGTTGACACAGCACTAAATTAAAAGGTCAACCTTTGGGCCTAAATCCGTGTCTATACGAATCCGCGCCTGTGCAGTATATATGCTTTTATTTATGCAGCTGGCAGGACACACACACACACACACGCACGCACGCACGCAGCTAAGTTGATGATGTATCGAAAAATAAGTGAAACATATTGTGGTAAAACATTTTGGAAATTGAATTGTGTACGCAAAGAGTCAAAGGCGGCCCCTCTAAAATTTTAAACCGAAATTGAAATTTAAATTGTTTTTATTTTGATAAAGCCTTGTAAACATGCAAAAGTGCTGAGTGTTTGTGTTTGGCTGTGTGCGTGTGCATTTGTGTGTGTGTGTGTGTGTGGGTGGGTCAGGGAGCCCACTTGTTACTCTTGGCGGAGTAGGGGTGGCAGCTAAACGATAAACGATAAAAGAATGGAAAAATAACAATCTGGGGGAACTGTTTGCAGGTGATGGGAAGCTGCAGAAATATTGTATATGTGCACACACAGCTTAGAGATGTGTGCGTGCCAGCAGCAGTTTAAACAATGTACAAATGTTAATAACAAATAATAGCCCCTAATTTATCTACTGCTAGATTGCTAATACTATTTTCAATTATTTTCGTGATTTTAATTGCCTCGTGTCACGAGTTCACGCGCCCAACTCCAATGCAGACGCACTGACAACGACATTGAGACAACAGCAGCAGCAGCAGCAACAACAACAACTACAACAACAATGGCAACGGTACAAGCAATAGCAACTAAAACAGAGCAACAGCAGCGGCAGCAGCAGAGCTTGGAAAAATCAATTAAATTTCCCAGCAGCAGCAACTGGCGCCAGATCAGGGCTTTAATTAGCATAGCAGCTGCAGCAGCATATATATTTTTATAATTAAATTAAATGCTAATTCATTTAGAGAGTGCAACACTTACATGGACAAATGTTTGAGCAATTGGTTTTTTATCAACGAGACCATTTTGCGACGTCAGCACAGAGGGCAGGCAGGCAGGCGGGATGCGAGTATGCGAGATGCGATGCACTAACAATGCCAGGCGCAGCCAGCGGATGATGACGCTCGCAAAAAATATTCTCGCAAATTATATTTACTTCACGCTCAGCATGTTATTTCGTTCAAGAGGCACAAAGAAGCAGTTGTATTATTTTTCATCTGCTTTGTTATTGGGAATTTTGTTGTTGTTTTTTGTTTGGTATTTTCTTATTGGAAAACTTGCATTTCTGCTAGAACACTGGAGATGCCCCGTTGAGGCGTTGGTTATACAAGCACTTTTGGCATTTGTGCGCATTAGTCATAATTCATGCAATTCCTTTGCAATTAGCAAGTCTTATCAATATTGTGCCAAAATCACTTTTCATTCGATCATTTTTTTCTTTGTAATTTTTTTTTTATTTTGCGCTACCTATAAACTATGTTACTAACTCGCTTGCACCGCGCCACGCGCGTCTCTGGCACACACAATAAATACGGGCTTATGTTGAGGATTCAGATTTTAATGCACACAATCGACATCTGCGCCCGACTAGTAAATAAAACTAAAACAAGCTGGTTATGTGCAAACGCACTTAGATTACATTCGATTACATTCAACAACATATTTTAACATGCTGCTGAAATGTTATCAACAGCCAGCACTGCTGTTTTGAAATGCACTGATTTCGTTTTTATGCACGTTTTCTTGTTCAATTCTTTTAAATGAAATATATATCCACTTGATAGAGAAGATATGTGACCGGCGGCTTATTTGGAAGGAAAACAGGGAATGAAAATGAATTAACAGCTGGCCGGGATAAACTTTCGCTATCAAATAAATAACAGTGCCTAATGAGTTTATCAAATTGTAACAGAGCACAGCTGTTATCTTAACAGGCGCGTTTTATCGTCCTAAATTTAAGTGATAGCCCCACTGACGTTCGTTTTTAGCTCAATGATGACTCAATTTAATCAGTTTTATCATTAATTATGCTTATCGCAAGTTATTTTTTGGCAATAGCGTGATACTGTAGCTTAAAAATACTTGGAATTAGCAATTTAGACACACTCAATAAGCAAGAATTACTTTACATTTTTGTGGATTTGCGCAAAATGTCCAATCGGTTCTTAAAAACAAAATATAATTACAAGTTTTAAATCTCTTTATGGAAGTTTTTAACAGCAATTCGATTAGACATTTTAAATCAAGCCGTTGCTTGTTGACAACATTTTCTGCACTACAATTTTTATTTATCGATAGCACAGGGTGTTTCTACAATTTCATCGTTAATTTCCAGTGCTTGAAAACTAAACCTTAGGAAGCTACACAGCACTACGAGTTTGCATCTCTGTATTTCACAAATTATAAAAGTTTAAGCTCCCGTTCTTTAGTGTCCGCGACAAGAAGAACCAACCAAAAAGCAATCAATTTTAAAATCTCATTCGTATCACTTTGACTGGCTGCAGCGTAATGTCGGGTGGCGATGCGGCTGCAATGGACGAACTAGTCGAGCGCGTGGTGGAAGTTACCGCCTGCACTGCAGAGGAGGCCAAACATTTTTTGGGCGCCTGTGCCAACGATGTGGCTGCAGCAGTTGCATTATTTTTTGAACAAGGTGGCAACGGTGCTTCTGCCATTGGCGCCTCCACTTCCAGTGCAGCAGGCACAGCAGGAGGACCAGCTGCACTGGATGAGGAGGAGGTGCGCGCCCCCATTGCGCCTGTCCGCGAACAGCTGCTCATGCCCGAGGATGACAACTTCATTGCGTCGGGTAGCAGCAATAGCCGCATTGCACGCGTCCCGCAGCGCGTTAAGGTATGTCCGCTGAGAGATTTTGCGCGCGAGGGCGCCCTAATGGAGGAACAACTCCAAGCCACCGGACTCTACTCCGATCCGGGCACACATCGCAGACGCCGAGAACGCTCCGCCCAAATGGTTGTCTCTGGCCAATCCTTGGCAGTGCATAATCGCGGCCCTGGCACCACATTATCCCGCCTTGGTGATCTCTTTCGTCCGCCCACAGATCTGCTCTACTCGGGCTCGCTGACTGCGGCTCGTGAGTTTGCCAGCAAACGTGAGCGATGGCTTCTGGTTAATGTCCAGAGTGACAACTTCCAGTCGCAGACCATGAATCGAGATGTCTGGAGCATTAAGGAGCTAAAACAGCTGGTACGACGTCAGTTTGTTCTCTGGCAGGTGGACGACGACAGTTCGGAGGGACGTCGTTTTGTCGCCTTTTATCACTGCGCCAAACTGCCCTACTTGTGTGTCATTGATCCACGCACTGGTGAGGAAGTCTGGCGCAGTCCTGAGCCCAATCAGCAGAATGTGCTGCCCGACTTGAGGCAGTTTCTACGCGATCATCGTGATTTTTCGCTGGAGGACGCGGGTACCTCGAAACGTGAAGCCATTGAAATTGAAGATGACGATGATATAGAGGATACCGCTTCCTGCTCATCATCAACAGCCGGTACGCCCAAGAAGCGTGCTAAACTGCTGGAGCTTAGCGAAGAAGAGCAGCTGGCGTTGGCCATTAAAAATTCCATGAATGAAAACGGAGGTGGCGGCAGTGGCCGTGGTAATGGAGGCGCAGGTACATCAAAAGCCAGCAACAATTCCACTGCCAATGCCAGTGATTGTGAGAGCTTGGAGGAGTTCGACGAGGAGGAGCTCAAAGGGGCCGCCATTTCTTATGAAGCTCAACTGGGCACACAGCTGAAGGAGTTGACCGCACTAAAGCTGCGTCTGCTTAACGCCGCTGGCAGCGATGAGGTCGTTCAGCTGCGCTGGCCCTCAGATACCAAGTTGAAGATATTACGGACCTATATACAACAAACGCACAAGCACATACCACAGGAGGGGTACAAGCTGATCTGTGCATTTCCGCGCAAATCCCTGGAAATGGAGCACAACGATGCCTCGCTTAAGGAACTGGGGCTTCATCCTTCCGCCAATGTGCACCTTACGCTAGACGAGTAACCATCGAGTTCGCGTCGGTATTTTGATCTTACCTAAATATTTATTTCAAGTAATTTGTCATCGGCTCCCCCTTCTCCAACTACTCCACATGAATTAAATACATATGCTAAATTAATAATAAGTGAATAACTATTGAATAAAAATGTAAACAGGCGATAAAAATCCAAACAAACATTTGGCGTATTATTATTATTATTATATGTAAATGAAAAACATGCTTAATATTTATAGTTTCGCGCCAAAGAAACTATAGCAACACTTGTTTTACTGATTAGGTGGCAACGCTACACACTAGCATATGTTTGCAGCTGTTGCTTGCGAAAGACTCGGCATTTTATTTGTGAATAACACTTTTTAAGTTGAACTAAGTAAAATTGCGGTAAATGTATAGAAAGTATTTTATTTTAAGAAAAAATCCACAGTTCATTCAAATATTTTTATTTGGCGACAGCATTAAGAAAATGGCCACATCGGTACAATATTTGTAACTGGCAACGCCAAAACATATGTTTTCAGCTATTGTTAACAGCAAGGCCATACACCCTACGTAAGGCATTTAGTACACAGTTAGAAACATAATAGAAAAACAATTTAACAGTTATTTAAATATTTTCAAAGTTAAATTTAACTTTTATATAATACATAGGTATTTTAATAAGCAAATTAAAACATAGAATTCATAGATTATTTAACATAAATTGGTATAGCGCACACAGAGTTCGACCAGACTGAATCTAATGTTTTTGAGTTCCATAAATGCTATTTAATCCCATTCGAAAATTTGGCCACGTAAAGAGCAGAAAGTACCGCAACGCCAGCTACAATAAATGTACGCAAACATAGCTAAATAAATTGTGTAAACAATGCGAATGATTTAAAATTTGTTTCCATTTTCCGATAATAGAAATAATGGCCAAGCGGCAGGCGGCGCAATGTGTGGCGTGAGCAGCGAGTTGTACTAGAAAATAGCAATCCACCAAGAGAGTAAAAGAAACACACGCACAACATGGACGAAAAACTAAAGTATTCGCTGCTGCGTGGCGAACTGGTGGACACGCAAAGCATTTGGACCAGGTGAGTGCGCGTGTTAGTCAGGTGGTCTTATCACAATAATGTTATGAATATCCAAATTATTGCAGACATGAGAAGCGTGTTTGGTTTATCACATTGCTCACGGGCACCTGCATGCTGTACTCGACACGGACAACGATGCCGCTGCTGGTGCCGGCAGTGGCGGCTGCACAAAAATGGAGCAAAACCGACTCGGGCACCGTGTTGAGCTCCTTCTTCTGGGGCTATACGCTGACCCAAGTAATGGGCGGCTATTTCAGTGATCGTTTCGGTGGTCAACGTGTCATCCTACTTGCCGCACTTGGCTGGTCGCTCATCACGTTCCTGATGCCTACAATTATCTGGTCAGCGGCAAGTTTCAAGAGCTATGCCATACCCATTATAGTCACCATACGCATACTGAACGGAGCGTTGCAGGGTGTGCACTTTCCCAGCATGATTAGTTTGACCAGTCAGGTAAGCAATGCTGCAACTTTATCTATTGCGATCTAAACTCTCATTTCCTTTTCAGAATCTCTGTCAGAACGAGCGCAGCAGCTTCTTTGGACTGCTCACTTCGGGCTCGGCAATGGGCACCCTGCTGACGGGCATCATGGGCTCCTTTGTGCTTGACTACTTTGGCTGGTCATATGTGTTTCGTGTAATTGGCCTCATGGGCTTTGCCTGGGCGCTTGTCTTGCGCTATTATGCCATGGCCGGCGAAAGGAATCGCATTATAAACATCTCAACGCCGGCTCGACTGTGTGCCAACAAGACGCCGGCAGAGACAACTGTCCCCTGGTTGCGCTACTTTAGTCGTCTGTCGTTTTGGGCCTGTGTGCTGACGCATGCCTGTGAGATGAACTGTTTCTTTGTGCTGCTCTCATGGCTACCCACATACTTCCACGATGGATTTCCGCATGCCAAGGGCTGGGTGGTCAATATGATACCATGGCTAGCATTGCCGCCTTGCACGTTCTTTGCCAAATATCTGACAACGCGGCTGATAGAGAAAGAATGGCATACGACGACAGTGCGCAAGCTAATCCAGAGCTGTTGCTTTGCCGCCCAAAATGTGGCTCTATTCGTGATGAGTCGCACCACAGATTTCCATACAGCTCTCATCTGTATGACCATCATTATTGGCGGCACGGGCTTCCACAACAATGCGGTCACGGTGAATCCTCAGGATCTGGCGCCGCTGCATTCGGGAAGTGTGTTCGGTCTGATGAATACTGTGGGTGCCATACCTGGCTTCCTTGGCGTCTATCTGGCCGGTCACATTCTGGAGCTCACCCAGAGCTGGCCAATGGTCTTTAGCGCCGCAGCCGGCATCAATCTGGTCGGTTGGCTTATATTCCTCGCCTTTGGCTCTGCCGAGGCAATTGTATAATTTATTAACCTGCAACAACATTACATTCTCTAGACGATTTCCATATACGAGGGGAAAACTTATTTATTAACATGATCGTGTAAATAGAATTTAAGAGGTCATAGTTTTAAATTGAGATGAAGAAAGAGAAACTACTCCTAGCGTGATAAGCGGGTACATTGAAACCCATAATTAACATGACGCATGCCACAAACTAAACGATAAGATATTATATAATATATTCCGAGTTTTTAGTTTGCTGTCAGTCCGACGATTAGCGGATATCTATTGTTATAATTTATGTCCCAATTCAAATATGTTATCTCTGAGTCGCGATATACTTGTATGTATAAACCATTAAATATATGAATACATAAATAAATATATGACTTTAATTTTATGTGTAAATAACTGTCTGTCCATGAGTAAAGAAAGTAAATTGCAAATGAACCTAAATTAAAATTGTAAACAGATTTTTTTATCTTCGGTATATAATTTGCCCACGCAAGCTGCATACCAGCCTTGCTGAGCAAAGCAACAGTTGGTATTCGCCGATCTGGCAACGCTACGGTTTCTCTCACAAATGACATCCCTCGCATTCGGCTATTTAAATCGTAAATTCACAACAAAATGTCGGACGAGCGAAAGGATGTGTGGAAAGTGCTTTACAACATGGTCAATCGCAACCAGGCCAATCTGGCAGCTGTTTATAGTGTAGTCGACAATATACTCTGCCAGGACCCGAGTCTCATCTGCTGCTCTTCATTGCTGGAAACAAGAAACGAGTTCCAGGATGTTTTCCTCCTGTGGCTGTTGAATAAACTCGCAGCGTGTCTTAGTAAGTGTCAGGATGAGGGGTAAGTTGAAATGGTTCTTTTCTCTATATATTGAATAACTTTGAGTTTCTATACAGCGAGTGCCTGAAGAACGTGAAACTGCAGCAAAAGCTGCTCACATCTTGCTGTCGCAATCATGTCATGCTTTTCGGACGTCTGCTCAAAGCCTATGTGGATGCACTGCAGCAACTCACTGATCAAATGAGCGCCTACGACTACAACAATCCCAGAAAATCGAAAGAGTTGCGCTTCATTAAGCTACCCATCTTTCAATGCGATGTCAGCATGCTGAAAGAGTTCGATGAGAATAGCTCATTCGAAATGATTCAACTGCAACTGGAGCACACAGATGTGTTTGCCAAGTACTTGCTGCTGGTGTTGCAGCAGGCGCATAGCGATTGTGGTGCCACACACAGCGTACTGTTTGCTGCCAGCTTGGAGCAAGCGCTGCTCACACTCAAGGAGTTTAACATAGACACAAAGCTGACCAGCTTGGGTTACTGTAATACCGTGCTGCAGGCACAGACTGCCTACAGTTGGTCAAACAACCCAGATGTGGCGCACTTTGCAGCACTTACACTGCGAGCCGCACACATAATGTGGTCTATGGTTAGTCGCTGGTTGCAGGCTAGGTGCATGTTGCAGCAGCAACTGGAAGTGTTGGCGGCACACACACAACGCCTGCTGCTGGCGCTGCAGAATCAACCGCTGCGCGAGCCGGAATGTTTCGGTATAATCTGTGAACTGCTACACGAGCTGCTGCAGCTGCCAGCCAACTCCGTATGGCATGCGGAATTGATGCGCACCCTGCTTGGCTACCTGCAGCATCAACCGGACACACATGAGGTACCTTCGTATACAACTAAACTGATGTTGCGACGTTGGCAGAGCCAACCTGCTCAGCTGTTGCCTCTGCTTGCCACGGTGGCAGTAAAGCAGCCAACGGAGTGTGACAATATCCTGGCACGCATCACGCAGCGACTCGTCGAATTGCTAGGCAAACCTACACGGGATGATCAACCCGAGCTGATTGAATTGCTTCGCTCGCTAAGGCAAATGGAGCAGGAACAGTTGCTGGAGAAACAACAACAAATTGTCTCATCCAGCGACGACGCATTGAATGCTTCACTTTTGTCGCAACTGCCACAGCATCATGAGCTGCCACTGCCTGCCATCGATGCCACTAGCAATTGGAATCTGCTGTGCCTGCAGCTACTTGAACAACCGCAATGCTCATCCTGTCCAGCATTTGTGGAGATCTGCACACTGCTGCTGCAAGTAAGCTGTCTGCGTCTGCAACTCAAACCGCACACCCAGCAACAACTTCTGGGCGTGCTACAGAATATACAGGATCCTCTCCAGCGACTGCAATGCTTGGTCACGCTGCGACTAGAGACGCCCTCCAGTTCACACACACAACTCCAGAGCTTCTACGCGCAGCAGCATCTCACGCTGCTCAATTCGGGCAACTGCCAATTGAGTCAACTCTTTTGCGAGCAACTGCCTCAGCTCTATGCGGCAGGATATATTAAGGCCACGCATTTGCAGCTGGCGCTGCCCAAACTAAAAGCTACTGAGGATGCACACACACTGGCCGCCGTGTTGCGTCTATTGCTTTGCACGCACACGCAGCCCGTCTCGGCCCATGTCTTTAGGATTAAGGAGCAGATTGTGTTGCACTGCTCCAAATGTGAACCGCTTCCTGTCGCACTGCCTGGTCTCTATTTGGGCTCTTGCAAATCTGCTGGCACTGCTGCAGCTAAGCCCCTGAGCTGCAATCCTGCCCTGACCAAGGCTATACTCTTTAAGGCCAGCTGTGGCTTTGTTACACATCACCTGGATCTAGTCCAACTAGAAGCATCACATTGTCTACGCCTACTCAAGGAATCGCCCAATCTGAAGAACCTCAACGAATGCAGCTTCGAACGCCTTCTACCGCACATGGCATCCAAATCCCCGAACTTCATGCTAGACTTTGCGTGTCATGTGCACGACTCTATTGTGCGCACATTGTCGAAGCCACAGGAAGAGCAATCTGTGCCTGAGCAGCGTAAATTTCTGAGCGTCATTCTTTGCTCTGCCCATGCTGATATCGAGGAGATTTGGTTGTTCCACTGGTTCAAGATGATCTTCTTTTTACTGATACACACACGTTCGCTGGTCGCACAGGAGGCGGTACTGACGGCATGTCAAATGTGCGCGCGCCACGGCGTGCAACCTATAGCGCTATGGAACTGGTACAAACGGGATGCCCTTGCACTGGTGGTCAAGCTGGCGCTGCAGGCCTATATACAAAATGGAATTCGCTTTACGCGTTCCCTCAGAGCGGTAAGTTAAGGCAAAACTTTTAACTTGGAGATTCTTTTAAACCAAAAAATGTCCACTGCAGCTCTCGAAGATGTTGGGCTTCTACTGTGTGCAGGAGTTCATCTGCAAATATCATCGTCTACTGACCACACTGGTGCTGCCTTATTCCATACGGGAGCCACGCTGCAGAGGCGTCTTTGTGCTCATTGCCAAACAGCTGAAGAAGCCAGTCTCCTCACTCTTCTCCATATCCTTTTTGCGTCTCTATACGCACATCCATCTGAATGAGGAACCAGAGCTGGCCAATCGCTGCATTGAGCTGGTGGTCAGCTGCACCAAGTCTACGCTGCAGCAGCTTATGAACGCGGATGTGAAGGTGAGAGAGATAGATTCCACTTTAATAAGCTATACTCAAACTATATTTTTCACTTTTCCAGCAAACCGTTGCCGAGCTGCTCATCTACTTCAATCGCAATCCCACGTTTGTGATGCGCTCGTTCCAGAACCTAGAGCAGCTAAACATTGGCAACAATGAGCTCTCCAGCCAGGCTGCCAATGCGCAGTTCTCCACATTTATAGCGGAACGTATACTCGGCGTTATTACGTATTTCGAGAGTTGTCTGTCGGAGCCTTCGTTCGAGAAGCAACTCAAGGAGGAGACACTCTACAGTCTGGGACAGATACTGCGTTTTGTTGGACCCACACATGTTACACAGTTTCGTTTCAAGATCATTGCCATGTTGAGCTTTGTACACACGTTGCAGGAACCAAATTTGCAGCACATTTGCCTAAAGATTTGGCACATCTTTCTGCATGTTGTAAACATTGAGGAATTGGGCCCATCGCTGGGTCGAATTGTGGCCACCCTGCAGCCAATGCTCGAGTATAACGCGGAACAGGTGAATGAACTCTATGAGTTTGTCATTCTTCGCAATGCCTCCATGCTGGGCAACTATATACAGGGTAAGTGCAAGGCAGATAAATCACTTGATATTGTAGCTATCTGTATCTAATCCTTACAGACCTCTACTTTCTGGAGCGCATGGAGAACGTGTCGGCACCCATCAGGCAGTGCATCAAACGTCACACATCACATCTCTGTCTGAGTGCAGCTGGCGGCGCTGGCGAGGAGCAGGCACCGCTATTAGATCAGCTGCGATTCCTACACAAACAGATAACCAATGAGTGCCTGCAGGTGCGTGTCTATGGACTGGATCATCTCGCTGAGCTCTTCAATCGACGACGCATGGAAATGAATCAGATGCTACTGCACGAACTACCCATGGAGCCATTAATGGAGCAGATTGTTAACGTGCTCATCTCTGGCTGTCAGCATGACGATCGTCCACTTCAATTGGCATCGGCCAAGTGTCTGGGCGAACTGGGTGCCATCGATGCCAGCTACTTGCCCTCCAACTACAACTTCGCCAATCCACAACAGTTGCCATTGAGTGTGCTCACAGATGACTTCACTGTGCTGGCACTGACGGCGCTCTGTCGTGGCTATCAGTCGCAGCAGAAGACAAAGCATGTGGATAGCTTCTCACTGGCCATACAGGAGACATTGGCTGTGGCAGGCATTGCGCCCAAGGAGCAAAAGAAGCTGCAGCTTTGGCAATCGTTACCCTTGCGCATGCGTGAAATTATGGAACCATTTCTCAGTTCCTGCTACACCTGCTCGCAACGGGCCAGCACACTGCAGCAGCAGCCGCTCTATGGCAGTCATTATACACAGAACTCCTACGAGCTGTGGGCCTTTCTCTGGGCCACACGTCTGGTGGATTATGTGCAGTCAACGGAGACGCGTCATCTGCTCAGCTCGTACAAGCCTTGCATACGCCGGGATTCGGAAATGTTGAGCACATTCTATCCGTATATTTTGCTGCATGCACTGCTAGAGTGTTCGGAAGAACAGCGCGGGCACATCGAGGAGGAGTTTCAAGCCGTGCTGCAGGCCAACGATGAACTCTCTCAGCAGTCGAAGGAGGTCAAGGAAATTGGTGAACCCATGGAGATAACAGCATTCAAGGTCTTCGAGTCGAAGAAATATGGTGCCGCCACCAAGTCAGCGCATGATGTACCCGAAACAGTTTCCACTGCAGAAGATCAATCCCGCCTGGCGGGCAAGTTGTGTGCGGAACTGTTGGACTTCCTGCAGCGTTGGCTACGCGAATGGCAGCGTCTGCACGGCCTAAGCACAGCAGGCAAACCACCGCAGGATGTGGACAACAGTTATGGAGCAATCTATAAGTTTCTGCAGCGCATGGACAATTTGCGTGTGGCACGTGCCAGCTACAATTGTGGAGAAAATGCACGTGCATTGCGTTACCTGGAGGCATATATCCAAGAGGGTGATAAACCCGCCCGCTTGCTGGAGCAGTTCACATTCCTAGTGGAGCTCTATGGACGCCTCATGGACTCGGACTCTGTGGAGGGTGCCGTACAGACGCGCAGCTATGACATGAGTGTCACACAGGAGATTCTAGTGAATCGTCTGGTGGAGCGACAACAGGATATGATCACCTGCTATGAGCAGCTGTTGTCGAGCACAGAGCAATTGCAGCCGGAACACATACGCGCCATGATCGATGCCTATTTGCGCATGGATACGCCCAAGACGGCCTTGCTCATAGCGGATGGCCTGTCACAGCGTCTGGCCGATCCGAATACGGATCAATATTTCGGAGAATGCAAAGCGGAACTGCTCTGGCGCCTCGGTAGCTACGATGAGCTGGAGCAACTGCAACGACAACAGGAACAGCAGCGTCGCTGCAAACCCAACTGGCATGCACAGTGTGCCCAGGCCTGTCTGGCGCTGCGTCAACCCGGCACAAGCAAACCGCAATTCGAATCGCTGCTGGACACAATGCGTGCCTCGGTGCTGGAGCAGCTGCGCAGCTGTTCGGCCATGCAACAGCATTCCTATGCACATGCCTATGACGATGTGCTCAAGCTGCATATGCTGCAGGAGCTGCAGTGCAGCCAGCAGCTAATGGAGCAGCTCAGCGCACCACAGGATGATGAGGAGCAGCAGCAACAGATGCGCAACTATTTTGCCGATTGGCAATCACGTCTGCAAATTCTGCAGCCGCAGCTGCGTGTGCTGGAACCCATCTATAGCTTCCGTCGCAATATACTTGCCGAGCTCAAGCGACGCCTTGCCGATCGTGCGCCACTGCAGGAGCAGCTGCAGACACAATTGGCGCAGCTTTGGTTGCACAGTGCACGCATCAATCGCAATGCTGGACAACTGCAGCGGGCGCATCTGTATCTGATGAAGGCAGCCGAGTACAAACCGCTCGGCCTCTTTGTGGAGCGCGCCAAGCTGCTGTGGCAGAAGGGCGATCAGGTGCTGGCCATGAACTATCTGGAGGAGCAGCTGTCCGCCATTAAGCAGCAATGCGAGGGCAATGTAAAGCAGCTCGACGTGGAACAGCGTCAACTTTACTTCGAGGGAAAGTATCTGCAGGCCACATACAATGCGGACTCGATGAATCTCTGTGCCGAAGCCATCTTAAAGTATTTCCATGAGGCCATCGCGGTGCAGCGTCAATCGGAACGTTGCCACGTGCAGTTGGCGCAGTTTATGGAGAAAATGCGCAAGGCACGCGCTGCATCGGTGCAGACGCGCGAGGATGAGGATTTGCTGCTGCAGATAATGGTAAATTATGCCAAATCCTTGCGCTATGGCAACGATCATGTCTATCAATCTATGCCGCGTCTCATCAGTCTCTGGTTGGACACGGCGGCGGCTGCCACGACCAACGCGACGGCATCGCAGACGGAGCTGGTGCGCAAAATGAACGATCTGCTGAGCAACTGCTGCACGGCACTGCCCTCGGCCATGTTCTACACTGCCTACTCACAGATGCTTAGCCGTCTGTGTCATCCATCGAACGAGGTGTTTGCCGTGTTGCGCACCGTGATCATTAAGCTTATCACTGACTATCCACAGCAATCGTTGTGGATGCTGCTACCTCACTTCAAGTCGGCTGCAGTGAATCGCATCAAGCGTTGCAAGCTCATCCTGACCGATGAGCGGCTGCAGACGCCAACATTTCAGCGTCTATTGGCGGATTTCAACACTTTGACGGAACGTTTGATTGGTGTGACTAACAAGGAGGTTACCCTGGATCGCAGCTACAAGCTGAGCGATCTAGACAAGCGTCTAACGGTGCTCTGCAGTCAGGCGAACTTCTCCAACATTCTGCTGCCGTTCGAGAAATATATGCAGCCCACGTTTAGCATAAGCTCTGGACAAGAGCATAGTCCGTCGCCAGGTGTAGGTACAAATAAGCTGCCCGCCGCCAATTGCTTTCCCTATCAGCAGATCTTCATTAGTGGCTTCCAGGAGAAGGTGTTGGTGCTGCGTTCGGCAGCGCGGCCCAAGAAGCTAACCATACGCTGCAGCGATGGACAGGATTACGATGTGATGGTCAAGCCGAAGGATGATTTGCGCAAGGATGCGCGTCTCATGGAGTTCAATGGGCTGATGAAGCGCTATCTGCATCAGGATGCACGCGCTAGGCAACGACGCCTGCACATACGCACCTATGCGGTGCTGCCGTTCAACGAGGAGTGTGGCTTGCTCGAATGGTTGCCCAATCTCAACTCGTATCGCAGCATCTGCATGGCATTGTATATGCAGCGCGGACAGGTCATGGGTGGCCGGCAGTTGCAACAGTTAGCTGTGCCGCAAATGGATCCACTGGAACGCAAACGTGAGGTATTCCTCAAGCAGCTGATGCCGGCGCATCCGCCCGTGTTTCAGGAGTGGCTGCTGCAACGTTTCACCATGCCGCACAGCTGGTACGAGGCACGCAACTCGTATATACGCACCGTGGCCGTCATGTCCATGGTGGGCTATATACTCGGCCTGGGCGATCGTCATGGTGAGAATATATTGTTTGATGAACGCAATGGCGATGCTGTCCATGTGGACTTCAATTGCCTGTTCAATCAGGGCGAATCTTTCGCATATCCCGAAGTGGTGCCCTTCCGTCTCACCCACAACATGATCACGGCCATGGGACCGCTGGGTGTGGAGGGCAGCTTCCGTAAATGTTGTGAGATTACATTGCGACTGCTTAGACAGGAGACAAAGACACTCATGTCCATGTTGCGTCCCTTTGTCTATGATCTGGGAGTGCAGAGTCGCCTCACGGCGAGCACGTCGAGTAGAAGTAAAATCGGCGGCGAAGTCACCGATCCCAAGGTCACCAATGATGTGCAGCGCATTGCAGCGCGTCTGCAGGGTCATGTGAGTAGAAAGAGAGTTCCCGATTGAAGATTTCTCTAATAGAATCCCTTCTCTTTCTTTCAGGTCAAGCGGCAGCAGGCAAACAGCATTCCCTTGTCCACAGAGGGGCAGGTTAACTTCCTTATCAACGAGGCAACCAAAGTGGACAATCTGGCTGCCATGTATATTGGCTGGGGCGCCTTTTTGTAGTTTTCTTACTTAACCATATTTTTTTGAATATGTTATACGTTATGTTTATTCGCTACGTTATGTTTTTCTGTAATTTGTTACTTTCCTGGAGGTAAAATATTTGTATTTTGTATTACATATCTTATTTTTCATAAACCTTATCGGGTCTTATTTGATTTAAACATTTAGACAGCGCGAGAGAAAACAAAGTGGGTCGATCTCTGCAAAGAATTTTCACAGTGGGCCCATCTCTGTTAAGGCTTCCTAACGTCTTCAAGTTTTCGGCTTTGCCCATGCAAAATTGAACCATCAACTACAGAACTGTTATAGACAAGCCAAATAGCATCTAAGTGTGCAGCATACTAAAAATACTTAGCACATTAACAGAGCCTCTCACACATCTGGCAACTCTGCGCCATATTCAAATTTAAAATCTGGATAACAGCCCTGTCTTTGCAACGTTGCGCGGCGCCGGCTTAAACAGCTGATGTCGCAATAGACGAAATCATCTGGCTGCGGCGTGCGTACTAATCGCGCTCACGCTGATTTGTTGACAAGTGCAGGAAATTTGTTTAAATTGGCGACAACAATAGAGACAGCATGTCGAAACCAATTACTTTTGTTACGGGCAACGCCAAGAAGCTGGAGGAATTGATTGCGATATTGGGGCCAAATTTTCCAAGAACAATTGTCTCCAAGAAGGTGGATTTACCCGAGCTGCAGGGCGAAATCGAAGAGATTGCCATCAAGAAATGCAAAGAGGCGGCACGGCAAGTAGACGGACCTGTACTGATTGAGGATACCAGCTTGTGCTTCAATGCGCTCGAGGGTCTGCCTGGACCGTACATAAAATGGTTTCTCGAAAAGCTACAACCCGAGGGATTGCATCGTCTGCTCAACGGTTGGGAGGATAAGTCGGCGAAAGCCATCTGTACATTTGCCTACTGCGAGGGCAGCGCATCAGAGCCGAGAATCTTTCAGGGCATTACCAACGGCATCATTGTGGAGCCGCGAGGATCACGCGACTTTGGCTGGTATGTAGGGAGTGTATATAAAGGTAGAACTTGAGATGCATAACCAAACTATTTACAGGGATCCAGTCTTTCAGCCCACGGGCTATGATCAGACCTATGCGGAAATAGACAAAGCGGAAAAGAACAAAATCTCGCATCGCTACAAGGCGTTGGATCTGCTGAGAAAGTTCGTAGAGAGCGAGCAGTGTTAGGAGTGAGAGAGAGAGCGGCAAAACTATCTTAAAGATGTACTATATCTAATACCAAACTCGAAATATACCTATAAGGCATATACAACGTATATCGTTACAGAAACGCAAACTGGCCAGCTTTAAGCTTAATTTACTAATTGCTTTATTTAAATTGGTTATACTTGATATTATTTGTATTTGTTCTATCATGTCGAGAAAACGGTGCAACCTATAGCAATGCGATACATCGCTTAGTCATCCTTCTTGCTCTTTGGCTTCTTGGCCTTTGCCGCATCCTTCTTGGCCGCTTTGGCACCCGCTGCTGGCTTGTTCCAATAGTACAGCAGCTGGGCAAGTATGACGCCGTTGGCAAATGTGGAGGCGATAAATGTGATGATAATCATGCGATCACCGGTCTCCTGAATGGATGTAAAGATGCGTGCCACCGAGCCGGCAAACATCATGATCACCGTAGCCGCAGACAATTGACCCGTGGAACCGGCCTGGTAATTGGTCACAGCCTGCGATAACTTGCCAACCAGTAAAATGGGTATATTAAAGCTCTGTATGGTGAGCAACGCTTTCATTGACGTCAATCCCGAGTTGAGCACATACAGAAGTCCGAAGTAGCCGAGCAAAAAGACAAGGGAATGTGCCTTACGTCCGCCATAGAATAAAACTAGGGCAGCAATTGCCACCGTTTGCAGGGCGAGGAAAGTGTTGTCACCCCACGAACTGAAGGGGTAACCGTTCATAAAGTTGTATGACATATGGAATGTTATGGCCAGCAGATCGAGCATAACGCCCAGCAGATTGATACCCTCGCCAGATTTGCTGTTGTGAATCTTTAGCACTTGCGGCACTTTCACCAGCACCGAACCGGCAATAATTCCGATGCCAAGACCTTTGCTCAACAGCGCCTTGAAACATGGCACTGCAAGCGATAAAACATGAACCCATTAGCAATAGATTTATTGGCAATTGCTTACGTATTAGTCAACACGGTAACTTACCATCGAGAAAGTTATGTTCTAACACGTAATTGTCGTAACACTTTTGGCTCATCAAAAAGAGAGCACCTTTTTTAATTATCTCAGCCATTTCCGGATATTTATTTATCAATATGTTTTGTATCGTATATAATTAGTTGTGCCGGCTCTTATCAGGGCGCACGCTTGCTGGACGACGCTTATTGTGCGCGATTGAACAGTCAAAACGAAATTGAAAGCCAAGGCAATACACGTAATATGCGAGGCAGTTAGAGATGAAAGAACACCTGATTTTATGGCGTTTTTCTATCTAGTATTTTTTGTTAACATGCGCTTTACAGTACCGTAACAATTCAACATTTAACAGTAACCGCAAGCGCTTAACCAAATTTTAACCGATTGGCGTAATTTTGTGGACGCAACTGAAAATCTAATTGCCATTAATTGATTTAAGAAAATTATATTATATCTAAAATGTAAAAGATAGAATCGTGAGAATTTAGTAAACTTCACAGCTGACTTTTTAACAGAACCACAACAGCGTCTTTGCGCGCTGCAACAGAGATGAGTAGTGTGTGTAAGATGTGACTTGTCACAAGAGATGCGCAGCAACAAGATTTCGCACTAGCAGATACTTCACTTGTGTGATGCAAATAACGATTTAAACTTTTTAAATTTTCACTACTCTAAATATTCGATTAACAGCTATCGATAAGTGTTGCCAAATTAGAGTCGCTCGTTACCATTTGTAATTTCGCACAGATCGCGGTTAGTTCTTATAGTTTAAAAAGCGTATTATAAACAAATGCAATTTTAAAATTCATATGCAAATAAATATAAAATAATTGCTAACGACTTGTAAGTAATTGAGTGCAAAATAATTAATAACCATTAATGAAACTTGCACGCATCAAGATAAGACGCGGAAAATACTTCAATCTTAATCGCTTGATTTTCTTATCTCAACAGCAATATACATATAGTATTTTCACTTCTTCATTAACACGGGTAATACAAATCAATAGTTCCACAAGATTAGCTGCAGCAAGAACATGGCAATTACGAGCACAACTCCAGACCGAGTCCGGCAAGGGTCACTGCTGCGACTGCGACTGCGACTGCGACTTGCAATGCTGATTTGCATGCTGGGTAAAGTTTTCCCCACTTATCAACAAAGTGCACTATGATGGACCTCAAATGTTTATCATTTTCCATTTAGCATGCATTTGTTCGTTTAGGGTTCATTGTAGTCAAGTACGCCTGTATTGCCGCATCGCTTGCACCACCACTGCGCCTGCGCGCTGCAAAAGATGCAAACCATTTCCATGGAGATTATCATCAAGAAGTCATTGTATTTTTATACCCGTTTACAGTCTGACTGTGCTACGAGAACGCGCAGCGTCTTAATTGAATTCATATTCACAAATCGTCACTGTTATGCGCGCTCCCGCACTCATCGAACACACGCATACACGCCGAAACGGTAAATGTGCCTGCATATACATACACGCATACCACAGCGAGAATTGAACTCTATTTATGGGTAAACAATTGTGCTTTGGCTCTTCTCCTTCATTCATGTGACTTTGTCTCAGTGTGCGTCGAATTCAATTCACATTGCCAGAGGTAAGAAACAGTTACGGCTCGCCCGCTCAACTGCTTGAGTGTGTGTGAGTGTGTGTGTGTGTGTGTACTGCAAAGTGTTTTGCTTAAATTATATAGATTATTAATTTTTTAAAATGTTGCCTTAACTAGCACTCGGTGTGGCTAGAATCAATGGGGCTGCTCTGAACGACAGCGTTTATTATTATTACGACACGGTCAGCTTGGCAAGTGTCGATAAATTGGCGTCGCCGTCGCCGTCGCCACTGGATATTGTGCTGCAGTCGGAGGCGGAGCATGCGAATGTAAACATGGGCCGCTTTGACAAGGGCAAACTGACCGCCAAGGCGGCCAATCTGACGGACATTAGCTGGGCACATGCTGTCAATAGTCAACAGTTGCTGGCCGATGCGCTCAGTGGTAAGCGTGCTCCCTCTCTACCCCCCTCTCTCACTCTCTCACTGCCAACTTGCTTTTCCTCTAGATGACATTGACATGATCGAGGCGGATATTGTGCTGGGCCAGCTGAATGGCGAAGGAGACTTCTTGCCTGTGATGGCACATCCGCCTGCAAATATCTCAGATCTGACGCTGGAGGATTTTCTATATCAAATCAAGGCGCACAACGAGGTGAACGAGGGCGCCGAGAAGGGCGTCAAATTGGACTTCAAGTCCATAGAGGTCTTTGAAGGGTCGCTAGCCATACTGGATGAGACTATACCAAAGGTAAGTGGGCGCACAATCCATGCATCCAATGTCATACACAACTAATTATCTCTTATACCACACGCAGATGACCTACCCCGTTTGGATAAATGCAGACATAATTAGCGGCCCTGTGGAGCAGAACAAAACTGTGCCTGTGGATCCGGCGCGTTTCTTTGCCGGCTGCATGCGCTACAAACAGGCCGTACTCTCCATTGGCTGGACTACGAATTGGGGTGCCGATTTCCGTGACGGCGCATACACGCAAGCCCAATGCGACGAAATGCTGCGCGCCATCAATGACAATAATGTCACCTCCACGGGCCAGGGTATCACGTTTCCGGTGCGTGCCGGCATTGCGGCCAATAGTGCGCAACAGCTGCACAGTCTGGTCGCAGCTGTGAATGGCACCAACGAGAGCACCCTGACCATATGGTCGTCGGCGGGCGATTATGTTGATGTGGCGCTGCTGCGCAAACTCATCTTTAGCTTTGGTCTGGATCGTATCTATTTGGATGTGCCCGAAGAGCTTGCCGCGCAGCTGGATTTGGGCAATGCTGGCAACGGCGCCAGCAACACCTTCAACTCCTTGGTTAGCTTCAGCTTTATCAGCCTCTGCTTTTGGGCCATCTCCAGCTGGCTGAAAAATGTTTGAATGGCAAAAAAACGTTTACACTTTCTTCTTTCAATTCGGTTTATTCTTTGTTTCTTTTCTGATTTACCTCTCTCTCTCTCTCACTTTATTAAGGAATTGGGTATTTTGTTTGCTTGGTGTATTCACATGAGGCTGCTCTATGCATGAATACCCTATGTTTTTTCGTTTTGATTTGTATCACTTCATTTGTATAAAAAAAGTTGTTAACTTAACATAGTCTCTTCTTCGCTCTACAATCGTAATTGTTATGCGTTTTACTATTCCTTAAAGTTACAAAAAAATAATATAAATATAAAAATACTTTGGACGTGCGCAGTTTTAAATTTCTTAACATGGGCGAGGGGGCGGGGGAGCAGCTAACTTTGGACCTAGGATACAATGTGGATATAGGATCCCTTAGGTGTATATGATATACATACAAGTAGTTAAATTAGGCTACGCAAATAGTTAATGACTTTTGTTTTCTCTTTCTCTTTTTTTTGGCACTAATAAATAAATAATCTTATTAATCTCTCTCTATATTACTGCGGCAGTGTGTGTGTGTGTGTGTGTGGGTGTGTGTGAGGAAACCTTATGAGCGTGAAGTAGGTGTGTGTGTGTGTATGAGGCAATGCGGCAGCTAACAGTTCCGTTATTTGATTTTATCGCCGCAATTGTGGTGAAACTTAATGACGACGCGAGAAGGCCCGGAATCATGCAGGGGCCACCTCTCTAAGGCATTAGATATGGTTACAGTATTACAGTATATATAGAATAACATCGATTGAAAATGCAAGATGCAGCGATATATGCAGTTATATTAACTAATTATCACATCTGTTGAGCTGCTGCCAATAAGGCAATCGCTGGCTGAGCTCTGCGTATCCATGCCGGAACTGCGCCGGTAGTCGACCAAGCGGACACCCACGCGTTCGTTGTGTCCAGGCGTCTGTTGGTATCTGTGCTGCGCTGTTGTGGACACCGCACTTGCACCTCCACTCACACCACTACGACCAAAGGTTGTGGTCAGCGGATACAGTACCGATGCCTTGGCCTTGGGATCATCTGTGTAACAGAGACGTGTCAATTGACGCGTGGGATACCAACAGGTGCAGATTAGGCCACCGGCAAGCAGCACGCCCGTCACAATCTGACCGAGCATAACGATCAGCGGCACCAGAGCAATATCTGCAGCGATTTCATCGGTGACACGCACGCGCTCCTCCGCCCACATCAGTGGCATCATGACGCGTCGCGCTTTCTTATAGAGACTGTGGAAGAAATGAAGAGAGGGTATTAATATTTGGCCAACTTCGGATAGATGAGTATGACTTACGCTACGCCCGGCAATGGCTCCATGTAGTAATTGGCCTGGAAGCCACCGCCCACATCCATAGGCACACCAGCGTTCGGCTCCAGTGCCATGAAGAACTCATGCTTCTCCTTCTCCGGTTGCAGGCCATCCACAGCCTCTAGATAGCTGGGATCCGCGAGGTAGAAGTGTGGATATGACATATGCACGGATGAATTGTACGCACAGCGTGCAATATTTATAACACCAGCGGGTTTACATTTGCCCCCCACACAGAAGCAACTTGTGTCCGGATACATGGTGCCATTGTCCACGGCATGTCGTGTGCCGCTAAACTTGTATGCCGTCACCCCGTGCACTGTAATCGTTTCCGTATAGTCCAGCGGTACAGCACGGCACATTTTAGGCATATACAGATAGACAGAGTCGTTTGTCTTTAGATTGGGTGGAAAGAATTCACCCATGGAACCCTTGACTCGACCACATTCGCCTTCAAAGGCACCCGTCTGCGTCAAGTTATTCCACGTATAAATCTGTCCCATTTTACTAATGTCATCGGCACCGGTGAACATGTTGATGTCACCATCAAAGCTTGTCGTGCCATTTCGCTGATATTGAAATCCAACACGATCGTAAGGCACGTCCTCGGGATTTAATAGCAATCCGACATTCACTAAGGTATGCTCGAAGCCCTTGAATAGCCATTCCTCGACAGTTCGCGTCTCGGAAACCCGCTGCACCGAACTCAATGCGGACGCGGCGAAAAAAGTGCATGAATCCCGTGAGTTCCGATATGCGACGTGCTCCAGCCTGGAGAGGAGGAATGGAGGAATTGATGTAGTGCATGTTTTAAATTGATGCAAGCGAATACTTACATGTGCCACTGTATTGACGGAGGTTACCACATCCTCGAGCGTGCCATTGCTGCCGGCAGCATCAAAGTAGAAATAGGCCTTCTTGCGAAACGATACTGAAGCATTCTGATTATGCCACTCGATGTCCACTTTGTCGGGTTTCTCGCGAAACCTATATGGTCCCATTTGCACAAAATGCGGCTTCCTGGGTGATCCCTCGTCAAGATCCTCGGGATTAGTCCAATTGAATAGATAGATATCAAAGTTTAGCGGCAGCGGCGACACTTTCCAACCCTCGTAGGCTGGCGATTTGGGACTAAGCGCCATTTCCTGTTAATATTTAAAAGAAAAAACAAATTAGTTCGCATTTCTAAAGATAAATCTAGCATAGATGAAAGCATTCTAAAGTTAAATCTAACATAGATGAAAGCATCAGTTGAAACAAGAACAGGACAGTACAGGAATTCTAACCCCACTTTTTACGCAACATAACCTCACACAAATTTTCTGTTGATAGATGGATCTACTATGCATGTTGAAATTAGTAGAGTGATAACATGCTTGTAACGGTATTTTAAAGTTGTGCGAAGGGTATATTAGTATAATTGGACAAATATAAGACTTCTAACCTCACTTTGAGTAAGTTGATTAAAAATCAAGAAATTGTCAGGAGAAATAACATTCTGTTCATGTTCCGACATCCTTAGTAATATCAAATTAAAAATATACAAATTTCAATTTAAAATATTTGAAATTTTCGACAGACATATTCCTGTTCCAGTTAAGATCAGTTAATGTGAGGAAAATTGAAAATGAAATCACATTTGCCATGAGTAATACACATAATTTGCCTAAAACGATTCGTGGCCCATGAATAGGTAATTAAAATGGTTACACACCATGAATGTATGTATAGATTAATTGACTGACTATCCTAGCAGCATTTTAATAATGCTGACTGGCGTTTATAGAAAAATTATGGCTAATGATGATCATTAAGCAGACCAGGTAGATAGATAGAGGTAGCCATACCTTGATTTGTCCGATAAAAATAATAATTGATCATTAACGCACGATAAGATATGAGTGTTTTTTACAATAGTGTTTTTTTTTTTTTTTTTTTAATTTTCCAGGAAATTCGACCTTGGTAACATGAAATTCACTATGCAATATCCAAGTGAAAATACTATTCAATTTAAATTTACAACTTCGGTTTCTAGGAAAAAACTTACATTGGAAAAGTTTCAAATGTAGAAATGGTGCTATAAGACCGATTGCCCCCATGATCATAATGATCTTTTGCAACATTGTTGGCAATCAATGCAATTTTATAGCCCTACCAGGCAGGCAGGCAAATGTCATGTGAGTGTCATGTCATTATCAGCATATATAGACCTGTTTGGCCATCAATCATACATACATCACATAAGCGAGCGTAATTATCATTCGGTTAAAATCTATAGAATTTTTCAACAAATCCATAACGGCCATTTTGAATTGCGGTTAGTTTTTTTTTTTTTTTTCACTATGCTCCCCTTATAATCTATCTATTTGTCGGCTTCAGGAAATGACTAACTGATAAAAAGCGATTGGTGTTTTTTTTTTTTTTTTTTTTTATTTTCATATTATTTCTTTCTTTGTGTGGGACAGTGGCACGTGTTAATATGCGCCACCGTTCGCAATGGATTGATTGTTGCGAGTTCGCTGATATAACTTTTGTGTCTGAACAGGTGTTCGGTCAAGGGCAATGGCACACCTGAACTATATTACTAAATGTAATGGGATTTTCATTTGTAATTTCCAAAGCCTTTTATTGTGTGTTTCACAAATGCAAAACTCATAATCATAACAAAGTTCAAGCGATTTCACAGCTTATTTCTTTCTAATCGCAATGGCCTGGCTCGGCTCTATCGGTAAATGGCTTTTGCGATAAGATAAAGATATCGTTCGTTTTGGCAAAAGCGAAAAAAAAAAAACCCAAATACAACAAAGCTGCAAATATTTTGTTTATACATACATTCTATAGTACGGGTTGGTTGGCAAAATAGATCAGAGCTGCGATTAAGCTGCTGCCAGCCAGCTGGCCGATTCCAATGAATCATAATTATAAATGCGTACAACACAGTCAATTTTGACTCGAGTGAAACATCCCCCAGACTAAGCTTAGTCAGACAGCCAGCCCCGAAAATAAACCGCACTGTAAGGCTACCAAATATGTACGTACGTGTGTATATCTTATCTGTCTTCCTTTCTCTAGGCTGAACACCTGTTTCCAATTGATTTTAATTGATACGAAGTGAGACAATCGACAATTCCCATACCCAATCCCATTCGTATACCCTGTGCACAGTTCACCCATTTAAATGTACACACACATACACACACATACATATGCAAATGAGCGCAGGGATCACGCTCAGTTGACCCCCTTGAACGTTTTGGCAATTGACTGATTGAAGCCCGAATCGACTTCAGCCAGCCAGTCGCATGGGAATTGTGATGACTCGATCATTTGCGTATGTAAATTTCTTATGTTTGCGTATGGCGTATGCGCACAAGATAAGATATAAAATTTTATGATAACGATGAGTTGACAGTTCAATTTCTTGGCTTACCTTGCCGCGCATGCGCGTAAATATGTCTATCCAATTGTTTAGCAAATATATGCCGCCACCAATGCAACAGATGCCCAGCAGCACAATACCCAGCTGCCAGGCACACTGACGCACATGTGATGTCATCTCTGGCTCTCGCTGTAGCTCTCGCTGTCGCTCTCGCTCTCGCCCTTGCTCGCGCTCTTGTTCTTGTTCTTGTAAATGATGATGGCGATTGCGGTAGTCAGCGTTTTTCAATGTATTGTCTGTGTTAGCAGATTTTGTTGTTGCGTCTTTTATGCTGGTGCAGGAAGCTCGCGTTGCTCTTGTTGCGCCTGTTCTCTTGCTCTTGTTACGCTGCACTGAGGCAAAGCGTTTGTGTAACATCGACCGGCCCGACGGCGTCGCTGGCGTCGGCGCTGCCTGCAAATAATAGATAAGCAATGAGGAGAGTACTCAACAACAACAACAACAACAACCACAACAAGAAGAAGAGAACATTAGAGTACATGCATATCTCACTCTCTGGCGCTCTCTCTCTTCTTTTGCGTAGGGGGGGACTGTGTGTGTTAGTTTGTGTGTTTAGCCGAACTTTGGCTTATCGGCTTTGTTATCGATAGCGGCAGGCTCGTCTAGGAACCGCTTGAGAGCACCAAAGAGAGAGCCTGAGAGAGCAAAACAGAGAGAGAGAGTGGGAGAGCGTGTGAACTGAGTAAAAACCCAGATCACGCGCCAAAGCACAGTGAACAAAACTTGTCTACGTCGTAATTATAAATCTTACATGAAGCCGTCTAATTGCTAAAACATTTTTATTTCGGTAGTTCGCTAACAAAAAAATAAAAACTGCAAATGTAGAGTTACGGGGCACGTTAAAGCCAAAAAATACAAAAATAAATTAAAAAGCTTTTACGTATGTTTGAAGGCTCTAAAACCGGTTCGCATGCGTGCCCTGTCCCGCCGTGGGAGTGGGCGTTAAAAATGGTGATTATCGATGTTGTTGTTGTTGTTGCTGTTGGTGTTGGTGGGGCTTTCGCTTGATTTAGCAATATCTATGTAAACACATTCCTAGAGAGAGCTGTATGTACGTGCGTTTATTTGTTATTGATGCACACGTAGCAAGGTTAAATAAACAAATTGAGAAACCCGTTTTTTCCAAATGCCTCTCAGGCTGGCTGGCTGCAGTTCGATGACGCCCCATAGCTCACACCATTTAAGGCGCACAACAACAACACGCCCGCGCACGCTTCATTTGCAGTACTCCAGCCCATGAATACACTTTACGGTGTATTTAAACAATATATGGGCCGAGGTTTTTGTCGTTTCGTTTGCAAGATTGCAAATTCATGTGTACCAACAGAACAGAATAAATCACGCGTATTTAACACTTAGTCACGAGATGGGAGCGGAGCGGAGTGCGCGCTGTTGCCAAGGGCCAGTGTTGTAAGCGCATTTATTAGGTTTATATGATTGAGAACACATAGAGAAAGCTTTATGGCAACTTTATAGCAGCGATTAAGGTGTAGTAAAATAAAAACAATGAGAAGGGAGAAGACAATTTCATTACTTGCACTAAAATCCTTGAGCTGTCATGCGCCGCGTCACTTCCGCAACCTGTTGACATGTTTTTCGGGTAATGCTATGTTTATAGCGAATTTTTTTAGTCTATTTGCTTGCGCTATAATCGCGCTATAAATAGATCAAAACACAGTGCAATGTGCCAAAATGAACCAGCAGCAATGTTAACGTATTTGCTGCTACCCACATGTATGTGACTTTAATTTGCAAAACTCACAAAACGATGCGTCACAATTTGTGTTTTATACAACAACTTTAACAAAAACAATTCTGTGCGTATTTGTTTAATATTTGAATAAGATAAAAGCGAGAAATGCTGACAGGAACGCTGCACGTTTAACGCTCTTGCGTCCGCGCCTTATGCGTACGCTCTTGCTCTCTTTCGTGCGCGCTCTCTCTCTCAGCTTCACACACACACAGAAAGACAGACGCACACTCCCTTGCGAACGCTGAGCAACAACAATTTTCATATAGTATGCGTAGGGATTTTTTGGCTTACGTTTTAACGTTTTGGCGTTGTTTTGTTTGCTTTATGTGTAGCTCATTTGGTTTATCACCTTTTGCACTTGTCACTTCTACTGCTTCCTCTGATTTTGTTTCGTTTCACATGCCATTTTGCAATCGCATTTGTCGCGTTTTCAAGCACTTTTCAATTGGTTTCAATTTCAACAAGACGATTATGTATAAATATTCATCAGCAAATAGTTTTCATTAGTTGCCAATGCGCGCTTTTATTTTCTGCCTGTTGTGGTTTAACTGTATTCGTATTGTAGTGCACGCGCATTGGGTGCGCTGTAGCGCGCGTCTATTTCTTTAGTAGTTGCGTCTCACTCACGCACACATTGGTTTTAATCACTAGACAACAACGCACCGTTAACTTGATCTTGAACTCGGAACGAACGGCCACGCGTCGTTGGATCTTTGCGTCTGAGCGACACTGCGCCTGGTCTACGACTGAAGCAATTTTTTTTCTGTTGGAAACGCCACCAAGCAGCAATTATATATTCTTTATTAAAACAAGTAGCAGCTGTTTTGCGCTGACGAGTCGACGTGACAATACCCTGTACAAATTGACATGTGGTAATCGATAGCAGATAATTGCTAAGTGAATCGATAAGCAATATATATCTGATTTAAAGTTGTGCAGTGTTGCCAGATTGATTCAATTTCCTTAAAATAGTGGCATGTTTTTATTATGTGGTAATGTAAATATTCTTTTACTTGCAAACATTTAACTAAACACACAAGCACTAAGATACCCGCGCTCTATATGTCATGCAGAGCAGCAAATGAGCGCGGCAAAAGCAGCAACAGAGCGAACATGTTGTTCAGCAACTCTCTCTCGCTCTCACTCCCTACTGCTCATTATCTCTTTTAGTTGGATTCTCTCTACGTACTCTACCGCTCTCTTTCATTCTTGGCCAGCCATGACAGAACCGGTTTGGTCTCTTTTTCGAAACGGTTATATTTCGTTGCAATTTATGTTAATCTGAAACGGTTATGATTCAAATACATATTTCAAATTATTTACCGACATTTTGTTTTTGTCAACTTTTTTAGCGAGCGGAAATTTTACTTTACTTGGAATGCGCACATATTATTTATCAGTCGATTTTATAAATCCCTTATCAGTAAATATTGACTGAGTGCGTTGGTTTCGATGGTTTTGCACTATAGCTCTCTGGTTAATCATTTTCTTTTTATAAATATACAACTGGTTAATTGTGGTCGGGGTGAAGTACAATATTGGCGAAGGCAAAACAAAAAACAAAAATAAAACAACCTAAAGCAAAATCCAGAGCCGCATTAATTAGTATCGAGTGGTTGAATGAACCTTAGATTTTTCTAAGCTTTGTCGTTTTTTTCATGAATCAAATTTAATTAGAAATTACGAGAAGGCGTGTGTATATATATATTCAATGGAATCAGACTTATGCTGATTAAGGTTTTATTGGTATATGGTTTTCCTAAAATAAAGCCCACATAGTGGGTTCCGAGAAGTGCTTATACACATAGTATGAAGTAAACTCAGCCATGGCTACTTATCCCCTTGGCTTTAGATCTTATAACCCAAGTTAAGAGTTATATTTATGCTTAATTTGAACACTTATGTTACTCGAACAACAACAAAAAAAAAACGCTTAAAAACAAACCCCTTAAAACTGAAGCCTTATCACAATAATTTCCATTAGAAAAGCACTTAACTCGCGTGTTCCGAAGAACCCATATATTGCACCCCGACGAGCAGAGGCGAACCTTCGATTTTGTTCTTCAGCTCGGGCGCTGACGCAGCAGCCTGTAAGCGATTCTCGATATTCGTGATATCGATTGTGCGCATGAAATGCTTCTTCATCAGCATTTGACGTGGATAGTAGAGCAGCAGCCCGATGCCCAGAGCTATGAGCAGCAGACCCAGCACCTTGCCGGCAATTTCAGAGATCGGCAGCAGCTTTAAATATAATAGCAGATCCGAAGATATGCGCACCTTGTAGTCGGCCCAGATGAGTGGAAGGAAATTTCGACGCGATTTACGAAAGATGCTGCAAGAGTTATCGAAAGATTAGAGCAAATCGACATCGATTTCGATATCAAGCTTTCAACTCACGATTCGGGGCGTGGTTCCACCAGCAAACTGACCATTATGGTCGCTTTAATGTCCAGCAACATGCCCGTGTTGGGTTCCAGTATGATCACCATCTCATGGCGTTTCTTATCGGGCTTAATGCCCTCCACTGCATCCACATAGGAAGGATCGGCATTATAGTAGTGCGGATAGGAGGCAAAGACAGGCACACCGTACCAGCAGGAGGAGACATTTAGCAGGCCCGACGGCACCTCCTCGCAGTTCTCCTGGCAGTAGCATTTGTTATCGGGATTTTCAGTGCCTGCAAATGCAAATCGATTAAAGACTTTCGATGTTATCGATAGATTATCAATCGTTCTTACCATTTGCCATGTTCCGCTTGCTGCCCCGGTAAACAAAGGCCTCAATGCCCTCGTAGACTGTTGTGCCCGCATAATCCACCTGCAGTTCGCGACAAATATCGGGCAGGAAATATGTTATCGGTTCACCTTTGCGCAATGGAATCGGATGAAATTCACCCATGCTGCCACGCAGCTTGCAGTGCGGAAAGCTTTTGGACACATTGTCGTAACGCCAACGCGCCACCTGACCCAGCTTACTGAAATCATTGGCACCCGTATAGACATTGTGATGCCCATAGATCTCCGTGCTGGTATTGCGCTGTAAAGTGGGTATGTTATATAGAATGAATTGTTATCTGTAATCCTTCAATCTCAACCAGCTTTAGCTTACCGGATAACCGAAACCGATGCGCTCGTAGGGAAACTGCATATCCGGCATCATGCTGGCCGGTATCAGCTTGCTCATCTTGATCAGCGGCGTATCGAATCCCCGAAAGAGCCAGTCATCGGCCTGGCGCGTAAATGTCGGCTCATTGTTGTACAAGTTGAGGCCCATCAACATGAGGCTGCGCATCACGGGATTCCATTGCTGTGCCTTATGCACAATGCCCACGTTGACCGTGTTGGGTGTGACTAGGACATCTGTGAGCTTCGCCCCACTAGCCGCTGCATCGAAATAGAATCGACTCTGACGCCAATAGGATACAGTGGAGTTCTCATCATGCCAGGTGACATTCAATTTCTGTTGTTGCTCCGTAAAGGTAAAAGGTCCAATTTCCTGAAAGCGTGGCTTGACATTCGGATTGTTATACTCCTCCGAATTGGTCCAATTGAAGATATAAACATCAGCCGAAATGCCTAGACTGGGTGTTTGCCAAAGATTTGTCATCATCGAGTTTGGTTTGAGCACCATGAACTGAGAGAGATAGAGAGAAAATAATGAGCATCTTTCCCATTCAGCATAGATCTGCGCACTTACCCATTCCAAGGCGCGTCGCTGTATACGCTCCAAATTGAGTATATAGAACACACCCAGCGCGGCTAGGATCAGACCCAGCACACTGGTCAATGCAATGCGCTGCTTTCCGATCATTCCGTATAGCCCACCTGCAACTTGCAACTGAATCATGATCAATGAAGGAAGTGTTATTTTATTGGATAGACCGTTAACCGGTTCGTCTTGTTTCAATTAACATATCACTTGCTTATGTAAACCATATAATTGAGGGTGTTCGGTTCTAAACTACAACAACAAACTAATATAGTTTATGAACTGAATTAAACAAGAGTCGCTTGACCGCATTCAGGTATCTTCAAGATCTATAACACTGCAAGTGCTAGATGCTGTAACTAAACATGATACCTGCTCTATATTACACCTACATAAGTACAACGAATGCATTTCTATTAACCTATGCATGCTTTCATAGTCATTAAAGACTTCTGTCTGAAAATCAATTATCATAAGTGGGAAAGAAAATATCATTTTTATACCCGATACTCATAGAATAGTAGGGTATTAAGAGGCATCTCCGATCCCATAATCCGATCCGATCCGATCCGATCTGACTGTCTGTCTGTCTGTCTGTGTCAAAACCTAGATCTCAGCTAATCTAAAAGCTGCGCCACGCCCCCTTTTGCCACGCAAACTAAAGTTAATCGAATTACAAGCGCAATTATAGGACTCCATTAATCTTTTTTGATTTATATAATAATTTTCAGCAATCAAATGATCTCTGAAAATTTGTTTACGATCGGACAATAAACACAGAAATTATTTAAGTCAACGTCTTACAAATCTGTTGAATATTCAAAAACTCAAAACTTGACTGTGACTGTCTGTTGAATAAGGTAAGTAGCGGGCACACGCGACTGTAGATTTCCTACTTGTTTTTATACCATTCGATCATTGACAATTGGCAAAAAAGGGTATACTAAGTTTGTGCAAAAGTATGTAACAGGCAGAAGGGGACATGGCAGACCGCATAAACTATATGCTTGCTCAGGATCACTAGCCGAGTCGATTAAGCCATGTCCGTCTGTCTGCCCGTTTATCCTTCTGTCCGTCTGTCTGTATGAACGTCGAGATCTCAGCTATTACAAAAGCTAGAGACACCAAAATTGACATGATGATTCCTGTATACCATACGCAGATCGAGTTTATTTTAAATTTGAGGTGCCACGCCCACCACCCACGCAAATCGATAATTGACAAATATTAAGGTTATAGTTGGAACACGTAAAGATGCTGATAATATGCACCCAGTCCCCAAATTACAATTTGATCGGACAATAAACACAGAAGTTAATCCAGAAAACGTTTTCCATAGTTGCATCGTTTTGGCCTTTGTGTGTGTGTGAGTATGTGTGTGTAAGAGCTAGTTAGTACTAGTTAGTGCAACTACCAAGTTGGTCGAATGGTATCTGACGGTCGGGCGCGCTCGACTGTAGCTTTTCTTACTTGTTTTTCAATATTTCAATTGATTCCTTTTATTATATATATATCAAATTTCTAGGAAAGCAAAATTCATTTGAAATACCTAAGCCATTTAATCACAGGTAGAGGGTCTACACCCTCAGACGTCTAAAGATTTTGTTATATTATTTTTATGCTATCCGCATAAAGAAAAACAAAAAATAATTCTAGATCTTAACCTTGTTCAGTTGATCCCTTAAGTGAGTGTTAACTATAAAAAAAGTTGCTTACCCAGACAACGAACAACAACGAACAACAACAACAAATGAATCACGTTCCCCGTGCGAACTTCAATGGAACCCAAAAAGGTGTTCCCGCTTGTACTTCACACTTCACAATGTCTGATGATCGTCGTGTCTGTCTCTCTGTCTGAGCTGGTACACAAAGGTCCCGGCTGGGTTATCGTGTCCGCGTCTAGTCTTTAATAGCCACGCACTGCGTGATCTATGCGCACTGATAGTGTAACAAGTATCACAGAGTATACACCATATATGGATGGGAGTCCTTGCGATCGTACGGGATCACAGGCGAGATTTTCCGGACGATCCGCTGCAAATGCCGACTTGATAACGACTGACGATGCCCAGTAAAATGTTCGTCTACTAATACTGCACAAAAAACAAGCATTACAAGAAAAGTCAAGCAGTCACACACACGCACACACACACACATCGAGTGATCGCAGGGCACATCAGGCGAATGATGAGATACACTAGTGCAGTTAAAAAACTTAATTGATACACTGCGCGAATGAAAAGTGTTGCATACTTTCGGCGTCATGGCAAATCTCTGCACGTTGATAAGCCAATCAGCAGCTTGACTTTGTCTGCCGATCGAGTATAGCATATAGTATTGATGCATATGTTGTGTCATCCGAGCTGCGATCGGTCAATGGCTTCCAGGCGGCAAAAGGCAATACGAAAAGTTTTTCTCCAGTGTAGTCAACATTTATTTTGTTTGAATTTTGTTTTTGTTTTTCTGGATTTTTTTTTTGTGTTTTACCCTATTCTGTGCACTCAACACACACACAGGCGCACACACACACACGCACGCATTTCGCGCTTGCCTTAATGCCCCCGACTTGGTTCAACAGTTCCATAATCTCGTCAAGGGGTTATCTTTTAAACGATTCGGTGGCAAACGGAGTCCGGTTTGGAGACGGCGACCCAGACGAAGAAATTGGAGCACACACACACACACACACACACACACGCACACACACACACGCACGCACACACACATGCACAGAGACAAGTGCAATAAGTTATCAAGTGAGAAAACAAAAAACTAACCTGGCCCGACCGAACATATCAATAACGCTTTGGAAGCCTTTGGGAGTTTTTCCCGATTTCGATTTTGTTTTTTCGGTGCTTGGCGCGCGCACACACAACAACAGATAAGACTCACCACTTGGACCCATTGAACGATCTGATAAAAACCGACACACTGACACCCGGGGGGATAGCAATAAAAATAAAACAACAACAACAACAACAACGTCAGGGAGTACGGTAAACATATGTAGCACTTGTCACACAGGCCATATATGGCATATGCACATGACATATATGATATACCTACAAAATAATATTGGTAGAACTATGCCTAGTATTTGAGTATAAAGCCAAAGATCGTGCTAATTGTCAGTGGCCAGTTGCATGTTATGTTGTCCGTCTGTCTGTCCGTCTGTCCAAGCTGTCTGTCCAGCTTCAGGCTGTCAGTGCACAGTCATTGTCAGTTGATTAATGCATCCTAATCAGCTTGCTGAGGAACTTTGAAATCGAAATCATAGCAATTGACAGTGCAAGTGGCAATAAATTACATAGTGAATACCCTACACGCCAGTGGAGACAGGCTATAACTGATTTGAAGAAAACGATTGTAATAAATTCTTCTTCTTTTTTATACCATGCGACCATTGAAAATGTTCAAAAAAGGTTTGTGCAAATGGATCACTAGCCGAGTCGATTGAGCCATGTCCGTCTGTCTGTCCGCCTGTCCGTCACGCGTCTGTGTGAACACACAGAACTCAGCTATTATAAAAGTTAGAGACACCAAATTTGGTATGAAGGTGTATAAACATCACAAGCTCCTGAAGCTTATTTCAAATTTGAAGTGCCACGCCCACCGCCTCTAAAAATTTGGTAAATAAATTTTTGAGTTAGCTTTTTGATGAAAGTAATAAAGTTTCAACGCATTGCTTTAACACACACATAAATATATACTATATGCATATATATTCCAAATTTCAAGCCGATCGGATTATAAACACAAAAGGTATTCAATTAAAAGTGTGATAATTTCTTTCGTAACTGGGCGAATGGTGTCTTACGGTCGGGTGCGCTCGACTGTAGCTTTCCTTACTTGTTTTCAAACTAAACTTATCTGAAATTGTAATTAACATGAGTATAGAAAACTTTCTATAACTTGCAGCTGATAAAATACAGTTATATATGTCAAATTTTGATAGAATTATTGAGTTATTAATTAATTAACTTAATCCTAATTAGATCATACAATAGTATAAACTGTTCTAGTAATTCAATATTTATTGCTATGCCGAAACACATAGGAAAAATGCATCAAAATATATTTTGTTACAATTCAGAAATAAATCCCTGCACGTACAGGGTATTTACGCAGTGTCATAAGTGCCGCAGCGTGCAGTCGCACATGCTTAGACGCACTGCCCCCCTTATAATATTATATGATCATCAATCATAACTTGATCAGTCTTGAATCAATTTGCGTAAGTATTAGCTAAGTATTACGATGAATTATGCCTGTAAATCTCTCTCGGGTTTAGATCAGCCGATTCATCTTGCGAATGTAAACTTGAGTACGCCGGCCAAGAAATCCACATGGCTCTCCATGTTTTTGGTATCGATACGCAAGAGATTTTTGTGCAGCAAGTAACGTGGATTCTGCAATAGGAAAGAGTATTAAAAGAGGGATATATATAACTAATGATTTGCGATATAATCACCTCCGCCATGCTGGCACTGATGTCACTCAGATTGATCCACAGCTCCAGCGGTTCGGTGCGCCAGCTTTGATGCATCAGCACCGTCAGGCAACGTGCCACAAAGGCATCACCAATGCAACAAGATCTGGATATGCTCAGCAGACGCAACTGGCGGCAATTTTGGATGAATTGCAGCAAACCCGCGCACTCCAGCTGATAGCCGCACAAATGCAACTCGCACAGCTCCGGCAATTGTCCCGCCAAGCGGCTGAGCATCTGATCGTTTAGTATCTGCATGGGTTCTCTATCGCACAATTGGGCGTATACCTCCAAGCGGCGTAGATGGCGTAGATTGCCCATCTCATGGAAGAGACGTTCGTAATCGTGCAGCCTGCCGCCAAAGCGAAAGCCCTCGATGCGTCTGACATTGAGACGATTTATGCGTGCCAGCACATCGAAGATGAAGTTCCTGGAGTAAATCGATAGCTTATGCAGCTTGGGCAGACGCTGCAACTGCTCCCTTATGCCTTGATCCATGCACAAATGATAGTCGGCGATCTTGATGTGCTCCAGCGTGGGACACAGCTGCATGCCGACCAGATCGCAGCAGTTGAGCTCATCGCAATCCTCCATGATGTCGAACTTGCTCAGCGGCAGCTGGCGAAAGATGTCGACAAAGTGTTTTGGTCTCAGGACCTGACAATTATCCAGGCACAGATCGTTGAGTAGCTTCAGTTCGCACACGTATTTCCCCGTGATTTGGCAACCGTGCAGCTTTAGTTTGCGTAGCGAGGGAAATATACTTTTCAGCAGGTGTACATCCTCGTCGACGAAACGACAGCGTTTCGTGAAATAACCGCCTCCATGCCACTCCAGGCTGGTCACACCGTCCAGCGACAGATCGCTCAGCTGACGCAGCCTGCGCACATCGATTTCGTTGCATTTGAGATGCTCCAGATATGGCGCCATGCTCAACATGAATGCCTGAAACTGTTCCGCGGAGGCGCGCAACATTAGGCTATTATGCAGTGCAACGCTACGCACGCGTGTGCGCCACAATGAGTGGACAATGCTCCACAGGCGACTGTGCATCTGTGACAGCTCGAACTGCTGATACACGCTCAGCTGGGTAATAATCAGCGCCAGGACATCGTCGTTTAGCTGCAACAGTGAGCTGCGCATGGGCGCTGCAAGTTGGATGTCAGCACAAGCACATACACAACGTGGCGCACTTACCTGTTTCTGCGTGATCCCCAGCCTGCTCCTGCTCCTGTTCCTGTTGCTGCTCCCCCTCCTTTTCCATTTCGCGTATGTTTGTAGTCATCGCTGGATTGGTTTGCAATTTCTTTGACTCGTGTTTTGTTCTTGACGCACGCAGCGCGTTTTTGACACTGCCAAAAACATTTTCCACTATTTTTGTAGATTTTCTCTTTCTCTCTCTCTCTTTCTTTTCTGTTCTTTTAGCCTTCTGCCTGCTGTAGTGCACAAATTTAGGGGTTGTTTTCCTGGCAGGCGGTCGCCGTTCGGCCCACTCTACCTGCGTATCTTACTTTTTGGCCTTGGCTAGAGATGCGCCGATAGTTTAGGCGGTTAACAGCGACTATCGGTGCAGACGCTGTTATCAGTTGCGCTATGTTAACCGCATGTTAAATGCAAACCAACATCAGGGTGACACACTTTTTGAACAATAAAAATGATTGGTATGCAGAAAATAAAATTGTATTATGCGGTTTTTTTTTGTATTTATCTTTTTATTTGTTGTTTGGTGCTTACTACGTCATCAATTTGTATGTATTTGTAATTACATTTAACTTTTACAATATACTCTATGTTGCATGTTGTATGTATAATGTATTATTACATATTATTTATCCAATTTCATTTGTCGTATAGGCATATATTGTAGGTATATATAGTGTTATGTATTGTATCTGCATTATAGTACATTATTGTTTCTATTTACTTAGTATTGTTACTGTTAATCTTCATCTTGTTGTTGTTGCTGTTGCTGTTACTTTTACTTTTACTGTTGCTGTTGTTGCTTTTCTTTTTTTGTTAATTGGCTGCCAAGCGTTTTATTTTTTCTTTTAGGAAACAGATTTCGCCACTGCAGCTTATTGTTATTAATTAATGTGTGAGTGTATGAGTCGCTCTGTAGTGTGTGTGTGTGTGTGAGTGTTAATTATTACTTGGTTTATGCACTACGCAACTTACAAATTAATTGTTAATTTTGTCAAATATTGCAACAGAATTGAAATTTCATGTTGTTCTTGTTCTTGTTGTTGTTGTTGTTGATACTTAAAATTGCCTTTCGCTCGCTAAACATACAGTTGATCTTGTTAATATATTAGTTAATAATAGTACAATATATATATATATATGTATATATATATGTATGTATATATATAGGTGTATATATAAATACTCTATATGCATTTCATATACTGCGCTCTATACACATCACCGATCTATTTCAAAAAACACCAAAAACTAACACGGCTAAAACAACTACATAAATATGTATGCATTGTGTCTTGTATCTGTGTGTGTGTTGTATCTGTGTGAGTGTTGTGTGTGTGTGTGTGTGTGGTACAGATTTATGCGAAGTTTTTCATCTTTGCTGTGTGCAGTACTCTTTGCCTATAAAAATACATAAGACTTAAGCGACTCGACTCGGTTTATCGGAACTTCGCATAAATGCTGCAACCCATTTTGCTTTCGCAATTGTTTAAACAATTTTCAATTATTATGCGCACAACATTTGTGTTTAGCTTTAGGTTTTCGTTTTCTTTATCGTTTTCATGTTATTTCTTTTTTACAATTTTCAATTGTTCCCTGCATTCTTAGTACATATTTTAAAACTTTCTTGTTATATCTGCGGCCGATGCAAATCGATTCTTATCAAATAAATCGGATGTGAACTGAATTCTTGTGTCGGGTAGTGTGTGTGTATTCCCTAACAAAAGCAAAACCAACAACTGTTTTTTTTTTTTTTTTTTTTTAAATTTTGTTTATGTTGTTTTTATTTGTGTAAAATGTACATTTTTTGTTAATTTAAATTATAAAGGTTTAATTAAAAGTTATTAAATTAATAAAATGTTGCATTTAAAAGGAAGCATTATGTGTGTGTGTGTATAGGTGTATGTGTGGGGTATACGTGTGTGTGTGTGTGAATAAACTTGACTCAGCTAATAATGGGTGTTTGCTTTTTTTTCTCATTTTCATTTTCATTTTCATTTGTTTTTTATTTTTATTTGTTTTTTTTTTGCATTCTTGTAATATTTAAAGCAGATATGTTGTTGCTTGTGGCGCTTGGGGCATGCTTCGCTTATCTTTTTAAATCTTCTTGCTGTTTTCAACATAAGCACAGTAATTGTTATAATTAATTGTAGAGTTGTGCCTAGTTGTATTTCTCTTTTTCTCTTTTTGTTTCGTGTAATTGTTGTTAACTTTAATAGTGTTCTTTCAGTGTATGTGTGTGTGTGTGTGTGTGTGTGTTGTCTGTGTTGCTGGGGGCTATAACCGTTCGCTCATCTGCTGTTTTAGTTTGTTTTCCTCTTGCTTCGCTATCTCTTTTCTTTTCTTTCCTTGTCATATATGTTATAATTGTAATCATAATGTCAGCGCGTGCGCTTCTTCTCTCTCGCTCTCTCTTTCTGTCTCTCTCTACACACACACATTTCGTATATGTAACTAAAAACTAAACTACGTTCGCGCTGTCTCTCTCCCACCATCATCATCATCATCATCGTTATCGTCTCATCTTAATCAGTTTTTAGTAGTTCAACTAACGTTAAATATAATAATAATAATAATATATAATTTTTTCTTGCATTTCTTTCATTTCTCGTTAGTTCTTGTTGACTTAATCTAGACATTCTTCTCCCCCTACATTTTCTTCGTCTTCGTCATCTTCGTGTCTACTGCTTCGCGATAGTTAACGCTTCTAATACGTGTTTGCCTTAAAAAGCAATTGATTTTTTTTTTTTATTTTTATAGTTTTTTGTTTTTTTTTTTTAGTTGTAGTTTTAATCCATTCTCCTCTCGTGATAAGCAACAAGTTCTCTCACTTAAATATATTTAAATGGGGAGTTTGGATATGAATGAAGAATGTGGGGGCTGGGGGCGGGGACAAATTGTAGTTGTTTTAACTGGGCGCTGCTATTAGCATAATATGTATGCATGTATGCATGCATGTATGTATTTGTATGTATGTGTATGTGTGTAGGTTTAGTTAATATGTTTATGCTGATTCATCGTTATCGATACTTTGCCTTACAAAAATGCACAAAAATAATACAATTTCACAATGAGTTTTGCCAAACGTTTTTTTTGCTTTTTTGCTGCAGTTTTATATACAAAGTATATACGATATATGTATATGGTATATGGTATATGTAATATATAATATATAATATATTTATGATAATTGTGTATGGTATGAGGATGTCTTGCTAGTGTAGCTGCAATACTCTCGTTTACGTTCTGCCAATAGATTCGATGTACTTATTATCTAATCCATTGATTGAGAAACAGTTTGTTAAAAAAAAAATTATCGAAACTATTGCAAGACATCGTAAACGATAGTTTTGCAGCTCACTCACTCTCTTGCTTTCATTCTTTCTTGCGGTTGCTAACTTAAAACCAAACATAATATATAAAAAGTAGAATACAGGCGTCCAAAAGCTGATTACAAACGTCTCTCTCGACAAGCCTTTTTGGGGCAAAGCACTCCACACACTCTCTCGCTCTCTGCTTTGCCTTTAACTTGGCCAATAGCACAGCTAAGGGCCACGCCCAGCGCCGGGCAAAGCGCGTACATTTCATAAATGTAGCAGGGACGTGAGAGAAATTAATATATATAATCTACAAATATATATATATATATATATATTTAAATATATAGATAGATAGACGCTAGGCGCCTAAGAAGATCGGTTAGAGAACAAGCGTGAAGGGTAACTAGTATGAGATGTGTTTTTCTTTTCGTGTTCTTGTATTGCACGTTGCGCATGCGGGCGCCAGATCCAAAGGAGTCCAGTAGGACAAAGCAGGAGTAGGAGGTGGGCGCAGCCGTAAAGCGATTGCCGAGAGTAGAGCACAATATTGGGTTAAACAGACCTAAGACAGCGCACTGTTATTTTTTTCTTCTTTGCTTTAAACTATATAGTTGTATAAATGTATATGTATATAATTTTTGTTTTTGTTTTGTTTTTTATATGTATAACTAGCTGCTTATTATGGATGTGGGTTGTAGTTGTTGTTTCTCTTGTTGTTGTTGTTGTTGTAGATGTTGTTGTTGTGGTTGTTGTCTGCAATTGCATCAATACGCCAGCATTGGCTTTACCATTGCGTCGTGGCTGTGGCTGTGGCAGGCGCGGTCGTAGAAGCCGTCGCCGTGGCCGTTGCCGTTGCCACCGGCGGGTGGCCGACAGGCAGCAGAGGCTATTGTTAGTAAACAACGGGATGCTGCTCTACATTGCTGGGTAGATGTTGCAATTGCATGGCGGCACGTGCCAACGCGCTGGGATCACTGATCAATGCGATGGGCACTTGTGGCGGCGGCTGCTGCTGTTGCTGCTGCTGCGGCGGTGCCTGTTGATGTGCCTGCTGTTGCTGCTGATGATGTTGCTGCTGCTGTTGCTGCTGCTGCTGTTGATGCTGCTGATGATGATGCGCTGCCTGCTGTATGGACAACTGCAGCAATTGTTGCTGCTGCAACTGCTGTTGCTGCTGCTGATGGGCAGCAACTGCAGCCTGCTGTTGCTGTTGTTGCTGCTGTGCTGCAACCTGTTGCTGATGCTGTTGATGTGCTGCCACTGCTGCCTGCTGTTGTGCGGCTGCTGCTGCCGCTGCCTGTTGCTGAGCTGCTGCCGCTGCGGCTGCCTGCTGTTGTGCCGCCACAGCTGCTGCTGCCTGTTGTTGCTTCTGCGATTGCTGAGCGTTGTGCGAGATGAGCGTACTGGTCACCAACGGCACCAGGCCTGGCGTTAGCTGGACGGCACCGGCGCCAGCTGCTGCTGCGCCCGCTGTTATCTGTTGGATGGTATGCATCGTGGTCGTTGCCGAATGATGTGGAACTGTAAGAGGGGAAGCGGCGTTAGTATTGACAAATTTCAAGGGGCAAAGGGGGCGGGCACGACAAGTTACACACACACAGGACCAAACTGCTAGGGTGTGTGCGTGTGTGTGTGTGTGTTGTCTGTTAAACATTGATTTTTTATATATATGTATATTTTGTAGTGTATGCTGTGTCCGACTCACTTATGATCGGTTTCACTTCCTGCTTGACTTGGGTCAGCACACCAGCCGGTATTTGCGGATGCGGATGCACGGGTGGTGGCGGCATCATAGCATCCGGATGATTCATCTTCATGTGGCGCTTCAAATTGCCGCGCTCGACGAAAGCCTTGCTGCACAGTGTGCACGCGTGCGGTTTCTCGCCCGAATGGGAGCGCATGTGCGAGACCAAGTGACCTGCGAAACGGACAATGGAAGCGACATGAAGATATCTGCCGACAAGGTTTTCGAGTTTCGAATTTCGACAAAAAACAAAAAACAAAAAAAGAAGAAAAACCAAAGCAAAAAAAAAAAAGAAGAAAAGAAAAGAAAAGAAAAGAAGAAAACCAAAGAGAGGCAAAAGCAAACCAAATGTGGGGGACGACGGGCGGGGGCGGTTAACGGTAGAGCGGGAGGCAGCTCGAAGTCGAAGCGAGTCGAGTCAAGCGAGCGGGCGTTTTTTTTTTTTGTTTTGTTTAATTGAATTATACATTTTTTGATAGGCGGTTAGGTGGGTTAGGGGCGTGGAGAAGGGGGGCGGGGCAACCAGGCAACATAGCCGGGCGCACAGTGCAGCAAATATGCGAGATAAATTCATGAAAATTGTTGATTATACGAGGTAGCTTAGATTTTCTTATGTTATGTTAGGCTTTTCCTTTGCTAAATTTATTGTTATATTATTTCATTAAAAATTTTATACTGTCTGTTTATTTACTGACTTTAACCAGCTTAAACATTATTTAAAACTTATATGGCAAAGTTTATTCAATACTTTGATTAGTTTTAAACAACGTCCTATAAGACTCTTCGAACTTAAGTATAATAAAGTAAATCTAAAACAAGTAAGCAAAGCTACAGTCGAGCGCGCCCGACCGTAAGATACCATTCGACCAACTTGGTAGTTGCACTAGCTAGTACTAACTCGCTCTCACACACACATACAACTATGGAAAACGTTTTCTTGAATAACTTCTGTGTTTATTGTCCGATCGGATTGTAATTTGGGGTTTGGATGCATATTATCAGCATCTTAACGTGTGCCAAAGCAGAAAGCTGTAAGCTTTATACTTTTCTTAACATTCAAAAATTAACGATTTGCTTGAGCGGTGGGCGTGGCACTTCAAATTTGAAATAAACTTGATCTGCACATGATTTACAGGAACCATCATGCCAAATTTGGTGTCTATAACTGTAATACTTTCCTTAATATTCAAAAAATATCGATTTGCTTGGGCGGTGGGCGTGGCACTTCAAATTTGAAATAAACTTGATCTGCTCATGATTTACAGGAACCATCATGCCAAATTTGGTGTCTATAACTGTAATACTTTTCTTAATATTCGTAAATTATGAATTTGCTTGGGCGGTGGGCGTGGCACCTCAAATTTAAAATAAACTTCAACTGCGTATGGTATACAGGAATCGTCATGCCAAATTTGTTGTCTCTAGCTTTTGTAATAGCTGAGATATCGACGTTCATACAGACAGACGGACATGGCTTAATCGACTTGGCTAATGATCCTGATCGAATGGTATAAATATCAATTAAAATAATAAAGCAATAAGAAAGTGTAAGCTAATTCATAAAATATTTAAAATACATAATTGAAATCATTGCATTAACGCACAAAATCTACTTTGATCTGCCTGCCAGAGTATTTGCTGCACTGTGCGTTGAACAGGAATTGATTGTTTGATTGATTTTGGATTTTGGTACAATGGATGGTATAGCGGGTTGGTGGTTGCTTGAGAGAGATAGCAGAGATAGCGGCTGGACTGGGGAGGATGCTATTATGCTGACGCCACGTCTCGCGTGCTTCACACTCCGCAAAATCCGACAGTCCCCCCACCCCCCCCGACCCGAGGCGACCGACTCTCCGACGGACAGACCGTCCGATCGTCCGACCGACAGATGGACCGTCCGACGGAGTCACGACTCACCTTTGCATATGAAATTCTTGGGGCACTTCTCGCACGCAAATGGACGCTCACATTCCTGACCCTTGGTATGGCTGCGCTGATGGAATAGCAGATTGCCCTTGAGTGGAAACGATTTGCCGCATGTCTCGCATGTAAAGGGACGATCACCAGTGTGGCAGCGTGACATATGATTGATCAGATGCTCCTTGCGTGTGAACGGCTTGTTGCACACATTACAGCAATGGGGATTGTCACTCGAATGTTGGCGCATATGATTATTGAGATGCTCCTTGCGCGTAAAGGTCTTCTGACAATATTCACATTTGTGCGGCGAATCACCTGTATGGAGACGTACATGATTCGTCAAATGCTCCTTGCGGGTAAACGTCTTCTTGCAGTAGCTGCAACGATGCGGCGAATCGCCCGTGTGCTGACGCACATGATTCGTCAAATGCTCCTTGCGTGTGAACGTCTTGGTGCAATATGTGCACTTGTGCGGCGATTCGCCTGTATGTTGCCGTACATGATTAACCATGTGATCTTTGCGAGTGAACGCTTTCGTGCAGTACGTGCACTTGAACGGTGTCTCACCCGTGTGCTGGCGTATGTGATTCACCAGATGCTCCTTGCGTGTAAACGTCTTCATGCAGTATGAGCAGCGATGCGGCGACTCTCCTGTGTGCTGACGCACGTGATTTAACAGATGTTCCTTGCGCGTAAACGTCTTGGAGCAGAAGTCGCACCGATGTGGCGTCTCGCCTGCTTGCGTCATAAAGATAAGAAACGAGGGAAGAAAGACGGTATATAGATTAGTAATCATTGAGAGTATGTAGAGAAGAGAGAGCGGAGCAAGTCATGTCTGGTTGTCTGTACAGTCGTTGTTTCTAAGTTTTGAGTTGTTGAATTTTGGGGTTTCTATATCTAACATATATATTCTCATCTCATGCACTCTGTAGGAGTTAAGGAAGCATAACTTAGTCAATATATCGTTTGATTTTAGATGATATTTGTGAGAAATCGATTCGAAAGTTTTCTATGAGCCTGGACAATGATGATACTAATCGGATTTCATGGAATTCCCCTAATCATTTGAAGTATTCCACGCGCAAGAAGCAACTGGGTAGTTCATTTCATGTCCAGCACATGGGTAAGACACCGTTGAATCCAAGTGAAAAGCGTCTAAACGCCACATGGTTCCTCATGTACGGCAACGGTGGGGCGAATCACCCAAGTGCTGAAAGCACACTGCATGCTACCTTGACAGATGCTTCTTGCTCGCGAACCTTGTGGCGCTGCTGCAGGCACGCTTGCCGTACACGATTTCACCAAAACCAACCCACATGGAACGACGGTGTCTCACCCGTGTGCAGATGTAAGTGATTCGTGAGATGCTCCTTGCGGGTAAACGTCTTCGAGCAGTATGTGCACCGATGTGGCGACTCTCCTGTATGTTGGCGCACGTGATTAACCAAATGCTCTTTGCGTGTAAACGCCTTGGAACAGAATTCGCACCGATGTGGCGTCTCACCTGCGTGCGTGGTAAAAAGGTAAGAATCGAGCAATAACAGAGTACAGATTAGTTGTCATCGACAGAAAGAGAGAGAGAGAGAGAGAGAGAGAATGGTGGCTTGTGGGGGGAACACAAACGATTCAATATGAATCAAGAAATAGAGGGACAGCGCATGGAACACTATGTTGTCTTATCAATCTCATCGCAGCTCATATCGTACAGTTGTCGGGGGGAATTTTAGAAGAACGGAACCTGCGCTCTTGGATCATATGTATGGGCAGAAGAAACTCCTCAAAAAATGATTGCCCACCACCCGTGTGCTGGAGCACATAATCCTACATAACCCTACATGGAGATGCTTCCTGCCCGTAAACCCCCGTTTTGCTTCATGTATGTGCAGTGATTATCCTACGGGTTTTCCTTTCTTTCTTTCTTTTCTTTAAATGTTTTGTTTGTTTGCTTTCTTTGATTTCTGTTTGCCGTACACGATTAACCACTGGAACGATGCCTCACCCGTATGCGTATATGTATGGCTTGTGAGATGTTCCTTGCGGGTAAACGTCTTTGGGCAGTATGTGCACCGATGTGGCGTCTCACCTGCGTGCGTGGTAAAAAGGTAAGAATCGAGCAATAACAAAGTACAGATTAGTTGTCATCGACAGAGAGAGAGAGAGAGAGAGAGAGACAGTGGTGTCATGTGGGGCAAAAAGTTGCTTCATTAAAACACGATTCAATATGAATCAAGCAATTAAGGGACAGCGCAAGGAACACTATGTAGTCTTATCGATCTCATCAATCACATCGCAGCTCATAAGGTGCAGCTTTGGGGGGGGATTCAAGCACAAGAGGAACCCACGCTGTAGGATCACATGTTTGGGACAGCACATGGGTTTCGGACACCGTTCAAGTGCAGCCGAAGAAAACTTCTCAATATGATTTCACATAACCCGTGTGCTGAAGCACATTATCCTGCTTGAAGATGCTTCTTGCCCGTAAGTCCCCGTTTTGCTACGCATATGAGCAACGATTTTCCTACAGGTTTTCCTTTCTTTTTTCATGTTTTTTCTTTCTTTTCTTTTTGCCGTACACGATAAACCACTGGAACGGTGTCTCACCCGTATGCGTATATGTGTGGCTTGTAAGATGTTCCTTTCGGTTAAACGTCTTTGGGCAGTATGTGCACCGATGTGGCGTCTCACCTGCGTGCGTGGTAAAAAGGTAAGAATCGAGCAATAACAGAATACAGATTATTTGTCATCGACAGAGAGTGAGAGAGAGAGAGAAAGAGTGGATAAGTTGCTGCGCTAAAACACAACGATTCAATATGAATCAAAAAATTAAGGGACAGCGCAAGGAACACTATGCAGTTTTAGATCATCTCACTCATCTTTCTCATCAATCACATCGCAGCTCATATCGTGTAGCTGTACGGGGGATTTAAGCACAAGAGGAACCTGCGCGCTCTTGGATCATATGTATGGGCCAGCACATGGGTTTAGGACACCGTTCAAGTGTAGCAGAAGTTGCAGAAAAGCAAACTTTTTCAATATGATTGCACATCAACCCGTGTGCTGGAGCACATAATCCTGCTTGGAGTTGCTTCTTGCCCGTAAACCCCCGATTTGCTACATGTATGTGCAACGATTTTCCTAGGGGTTTTCCTTTCTTTTTTTTCTTTCGTTTCTTTAAATTTTTTGTTCTTTCATTCTGTTTCTGTTTCTTTCATTCTTTGCTTTTTTGCCGTACACGATTGACCACTGGAACGGTGCCTCACCCGTGTGCGTATATGTGTGGCTTGTGAGATGTTCCTTTCGGGTAAACGTCTTCGAGCAGTATGTGCAACGATGTGGGGACTCTCCCGTATGTTGGCGCACGTGATTAACCAAATGCTCCTTGCGTGTAAACGCCTTGGAACAGAATTCGCACCGATGCGGCGTCTCACCTGCATGCGAGGTAAAAGGTAAGAATCGAGCAAGAACAGTACAGCATTAGTTGTCATCGACAAGACAATTGGCATTTTTTTTTTTTTTTTTTTTTGGTGGTGGAGTAAAGTAAAGAGTAGTAAAGCACAGCTTCAGCTTGATTCAAGAAGTACAGAGGGTTTGGATGGGTCATTCGAGCCGTGGTCTAGGTAAAGATCTAATTGCTTGCAACTAAGGCGAATCGAGACGATCCTCAGTGGATCCGATAGAGAGACATCAAATTGATCATAGCTAAGTTCTATGAAACTAGACAAAGTATTGAAAGGGTTATAGTTTTTAGAACAAGTCACAACAATTGATCGTTACCGCATCACAGCTCATACTACATCAAGATGTTTCCACGCGCAAGGAGCACCCATGGTGGGGGGGATCATATACGCGCCAGCACATGGGTGAGAGCGACCGTTCATCAGGTGCAAAGCAAAGCGGTTTCACACGCTGAGATCACATGGTTCCACATGTACGGCAACGCGATGCGACGATGCGGCGGTGCAACGAATTCACCCGTGAGCTGGAGCACATAATCCATTTAGATGCTACTTGCGCGTGAGCCTCCTCTGTAGATGGTTGCCGTACATGATAAACCCCTTTCAGTGGAACGATGTTGTCTCACCCGTGTGCTGATGTATGTGATTCGTTAGATGCTCCTTGCGTGTAAACGTCTTCGGGCAGTATGTGCAGCGATGTGGCGACTCTCCTGTGTGTTGGCGCACGTGATTTAATAGGTGTTCCTTGCGCGTAAACGTCTTAGAGCAGAAATCGCAACGATGTGGCGTCTCACCTGCTTGCATGGTAAATGGTAGAAAGTTTCCAGAGAGCAAAGAGCAGATTAGTAATCATCGATAAATGTGATATACAAAGTAGAGAAGCTTGTTTACAAATTGCGTATAGAGTTTGAAAGGATCTTCGGTTCAGTTCTCTTGGAGCATGTGTGTCGCTTTGTAACACTGAAGCAGTAAGGGTTCAGAAATAGATGAAGGAGGTTATCGTTCAAACTGTGATTGGGGTTCAGATAAAATTCCTAGTTCTGAATGAACGTATGGACAGTTTTTGGATGAACCTAGGGATCAATGGATTTTCTCTGGGCACTTCAATTGTCTCTCGAGTTCTAACTCTATAATAGACAACTAAATTAATGTTATGCTCTTTTCTTATGACGCTCCTGTCTGTTCGTTATCGCTGCTCGTACAACAAACTTGTGTGTAGGTATTATGTGTGTGTGTGTGTATGTGTGTAGATGTTGTGTGTGTGTGAGTGTGTGTATGTGTGCATGCCATTAAGGATCTATTATCGTTTCGCTTTATGACTGAATTTCGAATTTTTTTTTGGAGGGAAACTCCAATGAGCTCTCAGGGGGTTTGTGTGTCAAAGTGGTTAGGACTTTGTCTATGTGCATCGTCTTGTGATTCTCCGTTCTCGGGTATTCTTTTTCTTAGGTACGTAGACTATGGGATTCTGTTTTGTCTCTTTACCTGTATGCCAGAGTATGTGATTGGTGAAGTGCTCCTTGCGGCTAAAGCTCTTGCCGCAGATCTCGCAACGGAACGGCGTCTCGTTTGTGTGGGAGCGCATATGGTTGGCTAGATGCTCCTTGCGAGTGTATTTCTTGCCGCAGACATCGCACTGATGCGGTGTTTGACCTGTTTAATTGATGGTACACATATATATAGAGAGAGAGAGAGAGAGAGAACAGAGAACAGAGAAAGTATAGGGAAGGGCTTGATTTTGGTTCGATTAAAGCTGATTAGCGCAAGCATGAAAAACAAAATTAAACACACAATTAAACAAATTAAAAAAAAAAAAAAACAAAACTGAAAACAAAAAGACGTTACTTTCACACTTGAAAAACACGCGTAGTCCTTCGGATAAATTCGATACACGATTGTAAGTGAATTCAAAAACAAAAAAGTTTACCCGCAATAAAACCTACGTAAAAATATATATATATATATATGTACATTGAAATGAAAAAATAAGTAAAGGAAATAATAAATAAATGAAAAACAATAACAAAACATGATAAACAATCATAAAAAATTGTACGTTATCCCCCCAGGCACCGCTATGTGTGTGTGAAACTGGCCGTGGCTTGCGTTGGGTTCGAACGAAGCGAACGGAGGAGGCTCGGCTGCCTTTGGTCTTTGTGGTGGTTGTGGCGCATGTGGGCGGTGGTGGTGATGGTGATGGTTGGTGTGGGCGTGGTTGGCGTATTTTATGCATGTGTGTGTATGGATAGGATGTGGATGTATGTATATATGTTATATGCGTATGTGTTCATGTGTCTAGGTGTGGGTGTGGTGAATGTGAATGTGAATATGAGCTGTGGGTTAGTGTGAGAGCGTGAGCATGATTCTTGTTGTTGTTGTTGTTCTTGGTTTGCCTAACACTCTGCTAGAGCTGGAATATAATCGTTGATTTACAATATGATTTTGCGCAAGTGAATACCCCTACTGCAGCGAGTGAATACCCCTAATGTGTTGTACAAAGATTTGTCAGCCTCAGTTTACAAATTTGTAATTATCTGCGCTGATTTGTGCATGAACGTGAAGTTCTTCAAGCTAAAAACAAGCAAAAGCTAAGCATGTGTTTTGGTGTGGGTGTGGTGGGTGTGCGAGAGTGTATGTGTGTGAGCCTCTCCCGCCCATTGGGTGTGTCTTCGTGTGTGTCTGTGTGTGTGGCTATGTGTGTGTTTGTCAGTAAACGCCGTAGGCACAGGACGTTGGCAATCGACAAGCAGCAACAACGAACGCTTCTTTTTCTTTTCTCTTTTTTTTTCTTGTATTTTCTTTTCAACACCCTGTACAGCAGATAAAGTGAAAGAGAGAGAGAGAGAAAGAGAAGAAGGCAGCAAAGAAGAGTAAACGTTGACAAATTGGGTGCGTGTTTGTGGCTGGATGAACGAGAGCGGGGGGGGAGGGAGAGGGTCAAACTAACACATATCGCAACGAAGACGATCGAAGTCGCAGGGGATTCGAGGTGATGGTGAGCTTGGTGGATTGATGAGCATGTGGTGGAATGATGAGTTGAATTTTGAATGTGGTGATTAGGTGAGTTTGGTGAGTGGAGAGTAAGAGAGACAGAGAGAGAGTGTGTGGTGTGTGATGTTGGCTAGGGGGGAGGAGTGTTATGAGCGGTATGAGCGAGTATTTGAGCGAGTAGTTGTGGAATTTTGTACCAAAAGCTGAATAACAATCGATCGATAGACTGTATCGATGTATCAAGATCGATAACAATGAATTTAGTTTTTAATTGATCATTTACATACATCAATGAAAATGAAACGAACACGAACACGAACGTTCAGTTCACAAATTCCAAATGTTTTATCGATAGTAACGATAGAAATTTCGATAGTTATACAGCTTTAAAGCTAACGGTACGTTTTCTAGTTTCTTTTATCAAGCAAAATTATATAGGATCGTTTTGTGAGTGTTGAGTTGTGGAAGTGAGGTATGTGAGTACAACAAATGCAAGGAAACGGATAGGCTACATTGTTTTTAAATATATATAGGGAAGCTATATATGCCATAGATATGTTGGCATATAGTAATGTATGCAGGAAGCACAAGCACAAGCAATGCAAGCAGAACAGTGTGTGAAGGAAGAAGGAAGCAGACGAGAAGGAAGCACGCACACGATGAGGTTGCGGTTACTTGATTGATTCGATTGATTTTGATTTGATTGGATTGATTGATTGATCAATAGTTAAATTGACATTTGATTTTGGTTGGTGTGATGTGATGGCTATATATACACACATATATATATATATAATATATAGTATATATGTATATGTATAAAGATATAGATATATGTATTAATGCAGACACACATATATATATTATCTGTAGCTGATGTTTGATTCGGTTTTTGTACTCTACTGGAATTTGGTATCGATTATCGATTATCGAATTTTATGGTAATTACTTTTTTGTTTCTGTATATATATATATATATATATATATATGGAGTAGTTTTGTGATATATATATAGAGAGATTTTTTTTGTAATAATTTTCTTTTGTGATCATTTTTTTTTTGTGGCGCTCGCCGCTCGCATTGTCCGCCCCCTGTCACCAAATCACACTCACCAGTGTGCCACATGTAGTGGTTAACATAGTGTTCCTTGCGCGTAAAGGACTTCTTACAAATATCGCAACGATGTGGCGTCTCACCCGTGTGTTTGCGCACATGATTGACCATGTGCTCCTTGCGCGTAAACGTCTTGGCGCAGTACTGGCAACGGAACGGCGTTTCGCCCGTATGCGAACGAAAATGATTGTCCAGATGCTCTTTGCGTGCGAAAGTCTTTTGGCAAATGGTGCAGGCGAATGGTTTATCGGTTGAATGTCGCTTCATATGCCGCTCCAGGCTAGTGTTATTCGCAAACACATTGAAGCAGACAATGCATGTGAACATGGGACCGCCAATATGGATTTTGCCATGACGTGTTAAATCCTGCGATGTGGTAAAACCCTGACCGCACACCTGACACATGAACGGCTTACGCTCGCTGTGGTAGCGACGGTGCACAATCAGCTGATAACGAAATTGGAACATCTTGCCACAAATATCGCATACATGCGTACCAGTTGCAATCGGTGTGCCATCTGGTGCCAGTGCAACACTCGATTGACCATCGACGCCATGAATGCCGCCCTCCATTTTCGGCATTAGCAACTCACCCGTTGTCGTTGTTGATGTATTATTATTGTTATTATTATTATTATTATTATTGTTGTTCGTATTACCTCCACTCTGACTAGCGCCACCGGAGCTAGTCGTGGTCACAGTAGCGCTACCCTGTTGTGTACCAGCATTTGTGCTAGTAACTGGCGCTTGTTGTTGCTGCTGTTGTTGCTGTTGTTGTTGTTGCTGCTGTTGTTGTTGCTGTTGTTGTTGTTGCTGTTGTTGTGCTGTCGCTGCTGCCGATGCGGCAGCTGCAGCCGCTGCTGCTGCATTAGCCGAGGCCATTACAGCAGCGACGGCTGCATTATTTGTGGACGCCGCCGCTGCTGCTGCAGCTGCGCTCGCCGCATGCGTCGTCTGCGGTGGGAGTGGCGGTGGCGGTGGCAATTGAGGCGGTGGCAATTGACTGCCATGCACTGCCGCCACATGATTAACCACATCGCCATGGATTTTACCAAAGACTTCGTGATACGTAAATAACTGTGATATATCCTCAATGTTCACTTTATACATTTCAATGCCGTGCGGCGGTTTACCGCTAACGTCCTCCTTATGATTATGTTCGTTGCCTGCTCCTGTGCCGGCTCCTTTACTTCCCGGTAATGGCGGAGGTCCGCCCAAGGTGATGGTGGTGCCACCGCCAGTGGTCACCACCGGTGCTGAAACCACCGAAGGTGCCGAACTGGCAGCGCTCACGTGCTGCATTTAGAGAGGTGCGAACTAATTTTGCCGCCCTTTTGTTTACCGCTTGCTATGCACTTTAATATCAAATTTGTTGTTGTTGTTGTTGATGAAGTTGTTTGAAGAGTTCTCTTATCGATGTTGTTGTTGTTGTTGTTGTTGCAGATGTAGCTGTAGCTATTGTTGTTGCTGCAGTCTACATATTGTACTTGTTGTTGTTGTTGTTGTTGTTGTTGCTGTTGCTGCTGTCGACTGCCTCCGCTGGCCGTCGTGGCTACAAAAAGTCAAGTGGAATTTGTTGTCTCTGATTATTGAAATTGGACAATTGCTGGTTAGGAATGCGGGATGGAGGTGGAGGAGGAGGAGTAGCGGGAGTTGGAACGCTTTGAACACTTTACCATGTAGCTCTCTCTCTCTCTCTCTCTCTCTATTTCAGTTCCCAGTTCTAGGACATTCCTATAGTATGTGCTCTCTCTGCCTCTCTCTCTCTTGCTTGCTCTCTTTTTGTGTTGCTGTTGCTCTTTGTTGTTGCCTCTTCCCCAGTTTCACCTGCAAGAAGTGTACGTGAAGGAAGATCAGTAAAAAAGAAACGTTGCAAATGCAGCAAAACTACTACAATTATTTCACTTAGCTAAGGTTTTGATAACTAAATGTGTTATGAGTTATGAACTTGAATATACCCAGCATACTTTGCAAACGGGCGAAACGTGTAGGAAAGTAGGCGTGGCAAAACTTGTTAATAGTTAACTGAACTGTTAACACTATTAATCAACACACTTACTGTTAAGTAATCATAAAGTGTGTAGGGTATTTAACAGTCGAATGTAATGGTATGAAATTTGGTTTTTAAAATGCCGTGTCGAAAGCATTTGCGATTGCAAACTTCATAAGCGGAACGGACAAAAGAAAAGTTAACTGTTTTCTAATTCATATACCATGACAAATAAATACTAAATAATACTTTTTAGTATTTGTTTTTATATTTTTATTCAAAATTTACCTAAGCAATTAATTCATTTGCAGACTGCAAAGTGTTGTAAAATGTCAAGTTAACAGTGCAATAACAGTTTGTCAATTAGCTAGACATACAACTTAACAGGATTGGCCTAACAGAGTTGCCTAATCTAGCAAGAAATAGTATTTTTATATAGTATTTTTGCTCTCTTGTTGTTGTTCTTGTTGTTGTTGTTGCAAGTGTTGCAAATTGAAAACTGAAACTGATGCATTGTCAACTGTTAACTGTAAACCGTACATTAACCCTTCAGTTAAAACGTGCAAGTACAGTTGAGCAGCAAAAAGACCCACTCATACGCACGCACACGCACACACAAACACACTCACACTCTCACACACACAAACTCATGTATCTAATAGTCGTCATGATGTGTTAAAGAAAGATGTTCAAAAATTCTGTTTGCTGCTGCTGGGCAGTTTATTGATTTTGTGATAGTAGAAAATGATATAAATTGCCCATTAGCAAAAAGGCAAATGCGAATGCGAGGCGGAGAATGTCCGTCCAAACCTCAAAAAGGGGAGTGGAGCACACACACACACAGACGCACACAATATAACTTTATATAAATTGTAAAAGCAACAACGCACACACACAGCTGGAGAGTGGAGACGTAAACGGAAAGAGAGAGAGAGAGAGAGAGAGAGCTAATGGATGATGGGTGTGAAATGTTGGTTGGGCTATGTCGATGCCTCATGCCAGGATTCAGGATTTAGATATCCAATCAGAGTATATGCAAGCACATTTCATAGAATTGTTGAGAGCACATTTGTGTGGCAGGGGTGGGGAGGGGGGGTGGGGCTGAAAGAGAGCAGGATTACAAGGGGGAGGCGGCAGGTGGCTGAATGTAAATATGAAGAAGTACAAATCGATTAAAGACAACGCGCTTTGGAGCATAAGTGTTTGCGAGAGTTGCGTACATGTGTGTGTGTGCGTGTGTGTGTTTGTATGCGTGTCTGTTGTTTGTGTGTGTGTGTGTAAGAAAAACTCGAGCTGCCTGCGGGGGGTTAAAGAAGCCAGCAACATACAGAGCTACGTACAGAGTGAAAGAGAGAGGGAGAGCGAGAACAAAACGAATGAACAAGCGCGCGCGCACGAGTGGGGGTTGCGGACGAAACGAGACGAGGCGAGACGAGAAGAGAAGAGACGTTTGTGTTTGTATAGGTCCTGACTGAGCTCTAGTAAGCGCTTAAGCAGCAAACTCCCCGTCGCGCGCGCTCACGTTCCTTTTGCCCTTCCCTGAATGCCTGCCTGCCCTCGTCTCTCTCATCGTCGCTCTCAACCCTCGTCATGCTCATACTCGCTCGCGCAAAGCTGCGCTCAGCCGCTCTCTCACTCTCTTTGTGTCTTCTTTCCATTTAGATTGTTTTCACTCGCCCAGCAAATAATTCAGCTAAGCAGGCGACACACAAACACACAAATGACGTACAAACAGCGAGTGAGCAAGCAAACGAAACAGAGAGAGAGAGAGAGCGAGACAAGGAGAGGGAGCTGGCTGGCGGCGGGTTCATGTAATACAAAAAAGGGCGCCACTTTTTATGTGGTGAGGTAGGATGTATATACCCCACACACACACACGCACACACACTAACACACTAACACATGCACAAATACATGTGTTAGATATGTTTTATATTGTATTTGTATTTGTGTATGTAACTCCAAGTTTATCTTGCTTTGAGACCCGGGAAAATGGGCGGAGCGGGCATGGGGAAAATGCGGATAAATCTAAGCACAAAAAATAACACTGATAATAGAGAAGGAGAAAAAAAAAACGAAATTGCCAATTAAGAGCTTTAACCAGCAAAGTATAGAGAAATAGAATTTCAAAACTTAAAACTTTAATAATTAAAAGTTTTTAAATTAAACTAAAATTTTCATTCATATAAAATTCTAAACATTCTACGAAATGATGAGAATGCAATTGTATTGCTGTCATGCTCTTTTCTTTTTTGCTGCACTTACCTTATGCAATATTTATCCTGAAATGTCGCCCTTCTGTCTCGCCAGGAGCAGAACTTACGTATTTTACAAGCTGGTGTACGTCTGTGTGTGTGTGTGTGTGTATGTATTATTTACTGTTGTTTAACCGGCTGCCGCGCGCTATATTCACATTCAATCAGTATTTTCTTACGTTCGTACGGGGGGGGAGCCACCTGCAAAAAAGAGAAGCAACGATAACAGGCAACGGTGAGCAACAGTTTGTTTTGTGTTTATGTTTACGCGAAATATAATCAAACGGAACCGCGCGCGCGGTACAGTTTTACCCCCTTTCCCTTTATTAACGATTTTGCCAGCAGCTAACGAGAGAGTGAGAAAGAGAGAGAGAGAGAGGTGACCGAGCGCAGGAGGTTGGCAACGCTGCAGCAAAAGCAAATCAAGTGAAAATTATTTGCAGTCAATATGCAAACCTCACACATACGCACGCACACACAAATACACCAAGTGTGCGTGTGCGTGTGTGTGTGTGTGGAAACAGATGAAAGCTGCGTCGCAGTTGGTGGCAGCAGAAGAGAGCAGACAATTGGCAGGGCTTACAAGATTGAATGATTGAAATTGGAACTGTGTAAATATACAAACATACACACACACTCACACACGCGCGCGCGTCTGCACATTTTAAATACATGCATGAACATGTCTGTAAAATGAAGTCCATCAATCAATTTTCTACACAGACCAAAAATACTCAGCACTATCTAAAAAGAACTCAATTGCGATACCCTGCTAACAAATCAAATTAATTGTATCTACTATAAAAGTACATACACGCATGCAAACATACATTCACGCACACACACACACACACACAAGAGAGGGGGCATTTGTATGTGTGTACTATATCTATTGCGGTATGTGCGTGCATTGCCCGTCTTCTAGATGTTGGAGCTCTCCGCTTTTGCTTCGCTTTTGGCTGCCTCGCCAACAAAATACGAAATACAACAAGAAAAAAAAAAAAAAAGTTGTATTTCTTCTCTCTGCCTCGCTCTTTCCTTCTCGCTGCTCTCTATCTCTTTGGTTTTTTTTTTCGGCCTGCCGTCGGTCTCTCGTCTCTTCGCTGTGTGGCCTGGCCCTCGCCTCTTCTTCCATGCTTTGTGCACTTTTATGCTTTTGCTTTATTTGTTATTTCGTTGTCCGCCGCTCACACGACGTTCGCCATCAATTCTTGCGCTCTCGCACGCCGCTTGCCTTCTCTCGCGCTAGCACTCGCATACTCTCAAGCGAGCTGCCGCCGCTTACATTGCCTCTCATTATTCATTGAACGAATCGTCGTACGCTCCCCTTTGCCCCACACACACATACACTCATACACACCCCTCTTTCGTTCAATCCCTCTCTCTCTTTCTCTCTCTCTCTATTTCGTGCTCTTTGAACGATTTGCACGACGACGCTACGTACAATTCCAACCGCCTAAAGCGGAAAACCAATAAAAACGAATTGAATCGCAAAGCGTAAGTACAAAATAAAGCGAAAAAGACTGGGCACAGGCGAAACGAGAAAAAATGAAAGCTACAGCGGGCGCGCGACGAGCGAACCGAACCGAAGCGAAGCGAAAAGCGAAGAGCGAGCGAACAGTACAGGCGGCACGGCACATACAAGTTTTGCGTTTTGCCCACATTCTATGCCGAACTCGAGTTATAGTTATAATTATTGCTGCCGTTGCCTCTCGTCGTCTCTCGGCGTTCTTTTTTTTTTTTTTTTTTCTTTATTTTTAATTTTGTTTGGTTGTCGCTCAATTTTTCGCTGAATGGCGGCGAGGAGAGAAAAAGAGTGAGACGGCAGAGAGACATATTTTCATTACAGCCAATTAGTGTGCATTTCATAATTGTTTAAAAAAATACAAAAAAAAATATATACATATATATATAGCAGCATGAAAACCGAAAATGAATTCGATAAACTGTAGCAGCATATGGCTTGATTAATTCTAAAATCGGAGCAAATGCAATTGCACAAAAATTCTAATCGGAAATCTTTAATTAATGTAACATATGGTAGCCAAAAATCTAAAAATGTAATTTCTGTGCATACAAATATACACATGCTAAATACATATATATTATTCACACAAACGCACACACACATACACGTTTGTATGCATGTGAGTACACACGTTAACGCATCGCACTTGCATTTGCATTTATTAATACGAAAAAAAATTCATTTTTTTCGAAAATGCAACCCTGTGCCGCCTTGCAAACAAGAAAATGACACGATGATGACGTTAATGGGAACTCGGTATGTGTGTGTATATTTATTACGCACACACATAAACACACAGATACAATACATAAGCGTACAGCAGCAGCAGCAGCAGCTCACGTATCTCATATATAGAGACACTCGCACTCACACACACATACATATATATATATATCATTGTCGCTCACACTCTCAGCCACTCACACTGACATAGACCGCAAAGTCATTTGATAATATTGTATTAGAATTTCACAAATATACACAATTTTTTCCAATTAGATTATTTTGCATAAGCTTACGAGAGAGCACTTTTCACAAAATACAGTGTCCCACGCCCCCGTCTGTAGCTGGCAATGCAATTTTTGCATAAACATTCGCTAAAATATGTTCTTATGACGCCATTATATGTATGTATGTATGAAAAATTACTTGATTGTAGTGGTGGCGGTGCGTGCGTCTGTGTGTGGAAAAAACTTTAGCAGCGCAGCAGCAACAGTAGTAGAAAAATCAAAACGCCGCGCGGGTGAGAGGCGGTGGTGTACGGTGTACAGAGCAAAGCAAACTGAAAATTGAATGAGACGCGGAGGCAGCAGAAGCAGAAGCAGCAGCAGCGCGATGTAAAGTTCTTCGTGAGGCGCGTTCGTTTCGTGCGCTGCACGAATACATAGCGCGCACCAGTGCACACGCATACACATGTAGATGCTTCCAATTCGCCTATATTAAGGTAGCTCACAATTAACAGAGCTTAAAACAGTTTACAGAGTCGAGTCGAGGCTTCTATGAATTATAGAATTAAATTCCAATTATAAAACAATTGGATTTATGTATTCCTTAAATTTTTTTTCAAGAAATTTTTTTTCTTGTTGGGCAAAAGTACAGTTGACAAAAATAGCCCCTATTGTTGTTTTGCCCTAATACGATTTTTAATAGTCCTTTGCCATTTTGCTCTGTATCAAATAAGGAACAAATATATATACGTAATCAAAAATTATTTTAAACATTTGTTTCTAGGCATATTCTAAACCCGGTTTTTGGTTGCCTTCGCTGTGTATTCATGCAGGTTTCTTGTTTCGTGTTCGGTGTTTCTGTTACTCGTGGGAGAGGTAGAGGTGAAGTAGAGAGACAAAGCCAGAGAGAGAGAGAGAGAACGAGAGCGTGCGAACCGAGAGAGGAAGATACAGAAACAGTGCGCGACGTATCTGTGTGTGCGGTAAGTGCGTTGGTGTGCGATTGCGTTGTTCTTATTGACTGGCGTTGACTGCCTGCCTGCGCGCTGCTTTTTGGGGCTTGTGCTTTGGCATAAAAAGGCGGTAAAAATATAAAGCTAAAATATGGTTGCATCCGTGTTGAACTATCCCCCATCCAGACACTCATTCCCAACTGAGACTAAATATTATAACTAAATGCACATACAGCTGCATGTGCGTGTGCGTGTGTGCAGCATATGCACATTTTACTTACAGCAGTCAGACCAGAAATCAAGCACTTTTCAACTTGCCCCGACACTCCTCTTTTTTTCCATGTATGTTGCAGCAGCAGCAAAGGTAGCAGCAGGCGTCCCGCACCGCGACGCGTAAAATTCTTAATGGCGGCTGTAGACGGGGGAACCGACAACAACGTCACAATTTTCACCGCACGTACATTTATCTTATTTATTGGCAAACTCTACACTGCATTATTATGCATTTTATACTTTGCAAATATTTTATTTATTGTTTTTATAGTTTTTTTCTGCAGCAATGCATTTTACACCACCAAGCACCTTGTTTTTATTTTAACAGCGGCTTTACAGAGACAACAAATATAACATTTGCTTGGCAACCCTGTTAAGTGGCATTTAGCATTACAAAATTTCTGCACTTACTTAGCGTGCTTATTTTTTCGATTAATCACTACAAAAAAAAACTGACTTCACGTATAGCTTTATGCTGTATATCCACTAATTGTTTTCACCATGAATAAAAAAAAGTTAATTTAACTTAATTTAAAACAATATAACCGGAACTAAGGCTTGCGTTTACAATGAGCATTTCCTAATGACTCAAAGCGAATGTCGCTAACAGAGATGAAGATGAAGATGAGACTTGAATTTATCGATATATAGCGATATTTTTGTAAATTTTTGTAAACAACTTTGAATTTTTAAATAAACATTTAAAAATTGTATATTTTTATTTTAAAGATAGTTTTTAAGTAAAAGAAACTTAAGTTAAAGAGAACTTACTGTTTGCGTCATTTAAACAGATATGTTTCCATACTAATGCAGTATTCCGATAGTTATCCAAACCTATCGATACATGCAGTAACAAATGAATCGTGCGTTTATTTAAATATTTTCTTACCAAAGCAGCCAATTTTATTTAATGTGATGACTGAGATGATTTTAAATAAAAATTCATGCATGCTACTTTGCATTCAGTGAGTTTAGTTTGTGATTTGCTTTATTTCGCGTTGTCGTAAAATAAATTACAAAAAAAATACATTTGCATATATGTAATTCGTATCCTTAAATGACTAAATATTAATTTACTCACAAATCTTGGGTTAATATTGCGCTGTGTTATGCTACAAATAGTACGAAAGTCAAACAGAACTATTTTATTATATTATTATTATTATTTTCGTCGGCCACGCCCCCCTCTAATTGTGCAGCGCCTTAAGCATAGTTTGCATTGTCGATAAGGAAGCCGCTATTGGCCAAATCTCCCTACATATACATATAAATATATATATTGATATCAAATCTAAAGCGAAACTAAATAATCACAAGAATTTAAATTAATGACAACACAAATTTAAATTCATTACAAATTTACAGAAAACGATTCTCTAATTTTTCACTTTTGGGGCGTAGATGCTTTAAAAATACACATACATGTATATCTATATAGTATGATTTCCTTGGATGGGTCACGCTGGAATCCATTTGAAATTAATTCGACTTGTCGTTGTGACCAATCCAATTACAAATTACAAAATACAATGTTCGATATTTTAACTATCTTTTCTTTTTTGTTTTTTACAGTGCATTCTCTAAGTTTTCGTTTCGTTTAATTTTCTTTTGTTTTTTGGCAATTGGTTACGCGCTTCTTGCAATTGTTGTTGTTGTTGTAGCTGTATTGTTAAAATCATCCAAATCCTTGACTGCAATCGGTAGTTTCTCGCTTAACAAGAATATACAAATCATTATGGTATATCATTGTGTTGTATATATATAAAAAGTGGTCCTTAATTCGAGACGTATGTATGTATGAGAGTGTTAAAAACATTGTGAGGGCTCGTTAGATTCGATGTGTAATTGGCTAAAAAACTTTGTGGTAAAGTTTATTAACGAAATTACATAGAAATTAAATTATACAAAAATCGTTTCGTTTTGTTAATTTATATATATATATACTATATATGCATGTACTTGTATGAGAATAAGTTTTAGTTGTGCCGAAAATCAAAATCAAAATCAATTTGCGATTGTTTTCTTCGGGAAGATAGGACAGTACAGTACGAAGGAACCGCTACGGTTGCTACAGAATAAAATACAGTTACTTCATTTGCGGGGGGTAACATATTTCTGTTTAGGTTTAGGTTCTCTGTGTTATGTTTAGTAAGCTAATATAAATCACGATAATATGGCCACGCTGCGACGTGGACCGCCCTGACTGATGTTGTCCATGGAGGACCATTTCTTGATGCCATTCTTGAGCGCCTCGGCCGTCACCTTGTCCTGCATGACACGCGACATTGCCTCCAGTTTCTGGGCACGCTCCTTCGATAGCGGCTCTGTGGGGAAATTCAGCTCATTGGCCTCGGCAAGTGTTCTCAAATCGAAATAGTATTTGGCATAAACAGATGAGGGGACATTGATGTTGAACTGCAGCAGCTCAAGGAACTGACGCTCCAGCTCGTTCATATCCTCTACCGTAATATCCTTGAGTATCTGGCAGTAATCGACATTCCATACGGCCTGATCATCCCACACCTTGGACGCAAGCAGTATGGCACCTGCACGAGCGAGATAGACAGAGATAGATTTACTTTATAAGTAAGCGAATCAGAATCTTTAATCACGAAGCTAATCAATTGCCACATGACATACCCAACACCATGCGCTTCCAATTGCATGGCCCCACATCCAGTTCCGCATAGGTGAGCAAACGCTCCAGATAGACTAGCGTAATGATCGCACACTCCGCTGTCAGCTGGGCGGCATTGAAGAGCGTGCGTACGAACTTGTAGATCTGGCGATGCTCGGGATTCTGTGTATCATAGTTATCGGGCACATGATCGTGCGTCAACGGATGCAGCTTCTCGTCGAATATGTCCAGACGTCGATCCGACTGACGATTCTTGATGTGATAGTAAATGGCCAGCGAGACACATTTGACGGTGTTCTTAAGATTCGGTTGCGAGACGGTGCTGTCATCCAGATAGATGGTCGAACACGATGAGCTCTTCTTCAGTCCACCGACACCGGTGCCAGTGCCTGAGCTATTGGCACCAGGTGTATGTGCACCGCCTCCGCCGCCGCCACCACCAATGCTGCCTGTTTGTTGTGCTATCTGATGCTGCGAGCGTTTGCGTGTCATGCCACCATTCTCCACCTTGGAGCGTTCCAAAAACATGGTAGCTGCCGTCGGATCAACCGATGGATCCTCCTCACCCTCGAGCGCTTCACGCTCTGAGATGTGTTGCAGATTCTGTTGATTCTCAAAGTTATCACTGCTACCGCCACCACCGCCGCCGCCCTGATGATGCTGCGAATGATGATGATGATGTTGATGCACAGACATGGCAACACCAGCACTGGTACCATGATGACCATCCAGTTGATGCTGTGATGTGTGCGGCACTTGATGACGCTCCTCGAATACCGGCGGCATATCTTTCGATTTGCGATCCGACTGTGGACTCGAATAGGCACAGCACGAGTTCTTGTTACCCATGTCGGAGGATAGGATTAGTAGTTGCTTCTGGGGTGCTCTACTGGCGAAATTCGAAGGAGTTGTAAATGCAACTGCTTGGCGTCTGACTAGTTCGACTTCCTTCTCCTCGAGCTGCTAGGATATCACTCGGTTTGGTCTGCCTGCTGTCTTTTTCTATAGCTGTCTCTGTCTCTCTCTCTCTCTCACTTTCTGTGATTCTCTGGCAGGCACACTTTGATCTCAGTTGGTGCTCACGCTTTCGTCTCGCTGCGATTTTTGGCACTGGCTCGTTTCGGTTGACTCCTCGCGGCGGTTTCTATGTGCATGGCGCTGGCTCGTATCGCTCAACAATAACTACTGCAACTGCTGCTGCTGCCTGCAACCAAGCGCCAAAGAAGTGAAGATAATCTGGCAAGTAAAGATTACGATATAAGCTTAATGAAATTAAAATTCGCAAACGAGTTGAACTAGTTTTGGGAATAGAATTCTTTGATCTGTTACGTTACGTTTTGCATTTGTTTAAAGTTCGGAATGTTATGCGTTATTCGAGGAGTAGCTACTCCCCCCACTATACCTTAACCTCAAGCTATACGAGATAAGATTTCGCCTGGCTGTTTATTTACCAAAACGATGGCGCTTAGATTATTGTGCAAATTAATTAAGTCCAAGCACGACAATCGCCGAGGGCGTGCTTGGGTGTGTATGTGTGTGTGTGTGTACTGTGTGGGTGTGTGCCAAGGTGGAACTGTTGCTGGTTAAAAAGCCGAGACACATCAAATATACAAGAAGGAAAATTAAGCAAATAAAATATTCAATGGGGCGGGGCCCGTTTCGTTGATCAGGCGGGTGATAGGCCCAGTTTTAGATTGGCGTGTGTCACTGTCACTTGACCGCAACGTTTTGGCTCTTGCACATTAATCATGGCCTTTTTTCACAAACAACAAATGGCCAGCAACAACAATAAAAGCAACAAAGTTGTCTTCAAGTTGCCGCACTGAGCATGGCAACGCCGTGAGCAAAAACTTCACTAATACACACACACACACACACGCACACACACACATGCAGGCAGCGAACAAAACACACAGTCGCGTTGTCTGCATATGCCGTGCTTTTTGTCTATATCGTTTAATTAATATTTGTATGCTAGAACATCTGCCACCTCATTTCACACAGCACTATGCAATTTATCTTAATTATCGGGCATATCTTAAACAAACAAGAAAAAGAAAATTACTTTTGCACTTTACCTACAATAAACTGGCAGTCAGCATGTAACGTGTACATACATGCCATTCACTTGCCGCGCTAACATGCATACAACAGCTGTTCTTCTACAGCAGCGAAAAGAATCATTTTTGCGTCACTGTTATTTAACATACATATGCTACAGTCTTCAGTCTACAGAACTGTTAGAGACAAGCTGCTTGTGAAATTTGGTAATAGGCAATTTTGCATGTCCAGCGCCTAACAGTTCTGTACTAGATGATGCTATATTCTTAACAGCGCATGTAAAAGGATTTATCGATATTTTGCATGCCCAGCGCCTAACAGTTCTGTACTAGATGATGCTACATTCTTAACAGCGCATGTAAAAGGATTTATCGATACTGTTCGCAATCGAGACAAACACAGTGGGCGCTTAGGTTTAATAATATTTTTATTAGAATATTAAAATTCATATGGTGTTATTATAATTTTTCTTGAAAGTATTTCGTAATAAGCACACACCTCAGCCAATCGTCTAAATACATTGCTACTTGTACCAGCCAATAAATATGCATTTTAAATAGTATTCAGAGCTCAACTTAGTCGCAAAATGAAGAACAATCGTTTTGGGGCGTTTAAAGTAATAATAACAATATTCATTAATTGCTTAGTAAATAATTTACCTTAGTGGGTAAATGGAAAAAAAATTACTTACAGTTTAGCGTGCAGAATTTTTCATTGTTAGGAATATCGTAAGTTTTGTGCCACTTTAAGTTAAGTTGTAGTTATATTATTTGTGTTTTTGTTTTTTTAGATTATTTGTATTTTTTTGTTTTATTTACACAAAAACTCACATACTGTTAGTTAGCTTTGATTTTGTTTGTTGCGGGTTGCTTGGTTAAGTTAAATACATTAATTGTTTAGTAGTTTTTTGTCTTTAAATGTAATGATTGCTTTCAACTCATATTTTTATACATATATAATATTATTATTAATTTTTTTATTTTTTTCGGATTTGTGCATCTTTCGATAGTATCGTTTTCGAAAGATTTTTGACAATTTTGAAATATTTGCTTGAGCTAATTTCTTGCGGTGAAAATGCGTGCAGAATATTTTGAGTTTTATAGTAGGAATTCTTAGGGTTATCGTTTGCTATATATATTTGTATATATATGTATATTTATTATATAGTATGCATATATGTATGTGTATTAAGTTTTCATTATTGCTGCTACCAATCTACAATTCGCTAATAACGTTAAGACATATGCTCGAACAGAGATTACACGATAACAATATTGAATGTTCGATTTATTATCGATTCTCACGCGTTTTCAAATTTGTACAAAATTTGAGAACGTACGTACATACACACATATAGTAGGGGTAACTGTTGCTAGGCGACTACGACCGACTGTCTACAATCATAGTATATGTATCTGACTCTAAACGACTATATATCCGACTCGTAACTGTGTGGTGCCTAATCGCTTTGAGCGTTCACTTTCATTCGTTACCGCAGATAACGGTAAGTATATATATGTACACGAATATGTTATATGTATATGTTAGGTATATGTATGCATGTATTTGGTATGGTATATGCTATATGTTTATGCTAGACGAGTATCAGCTGCTGCTGCTGCCGCTGCTGCTGCTGCTAAGTACGATATACGATATACGATATACGTGTAAGTACATACAATATATAATTCCCTAACTGTGTAACTATCGGTACGGATCACACACACACACACGCCTAGAGATGTGCGTCTGCATATGTGTGTGTGTGTGCGTGTCCACATTGCCACCGAAGCACAGTAGTTAATTATGAGTATTGACTACCTTAATAAAGCTATGATCCCAATTTCAGCTGATAATTTGGTACCTTACTGCTAAGCGCATTTACCACTGCCCTTTTGCCCCGCTTGCCCATGGGTGAACCTAACCTCAACGGGAAGTGCTCCCCCTAAACAGGTCGGTCAAGTGTTTGTCTTCTTCCGCTGCTGCTGCTTCTGCTGTCTTTCGCGCCTTGTAAAGGGCAATGGTAAATCTTAAAAGAATGGTCCCGCTATCAGACATTTTGAAAAACGTTTAAAACATTTTAGTTTGGATTCCTCTTCGAAGACGAGAAAAACGCACTCAAAGAACTCAACCAAAAGAATTGTCTAACTAAAAAGTTGTTGTAGGTTTTCTTGTTTTTTGCTGTTTTTTTTTTCTTGTTTTTTTTTTCCTTCTTTCTCTTTGTATAAAAATAAATATGTTTTTTTCACACATACACACACACACGCACACACACACTGGTATGTATGTATGTGTGTATGTGTGTGCATGTATAATAGTATATCAGTAAATATTATATCAATATTCTTAACATTCATATAGATAGAGACGATGCATTAGCCTGTGGTGCATATAGTATTGAAATCTGTGTGTGTAGGTGTGTGTGCGGAAATCCTGGGTAAATAGAGAGTTCTCTCGCGTATTCCGGAAAGAGTCTGTTAGAGGTCTTCTTAGAGTTATTTACACAAGTCGTATAGCTAGAGTTATACGTAGTATATATGTATGTATGCATATGTATAGTATATATATAGTATATATAGTTAGTTCTTTTCTGTCAGGTATTTTAGTTAGGTACTTAACAACTAGACAGCCCAAGGTGTCGTCACTTTCCATCGAAAAAATTGAGCAAAGTTTAGAGAAGAGTGAGAGAGAGAGAGAGACAGAAAACAAAATAAAAAGAAGTTTCGAACAGAATATTAAAAATATTATTTGTTTTTTTTTTTTAATGGGTACAAAATCATACAATAAATTCCAGATTTGAAACTTAGACGCAAAACTTAGGTTCTAAATGAAAAACTACCAGAACTAAGCTAAGTAAATGCTCGTTTTGTTTTCTATTTTTTTTTTTTTTTTTTTTATATATTATATTTCCGCCTATTTACAGAGTTGCGAAAATTGTGCACTGCGCTAATATATTATATTTAAAAAAAAAAAGTTTTGCTATGTTAGATAGTGTAGGTTTTTTTTTTGTTTCTTCTCAACAATCTATGTTGCAACAACAAATTGTACAATATATGTATGTTCTGGTGATCTATGATATATTGTTAATACATACATATACATATATATTATATATATATTTGTAATTAGTTTATTTTCTTTTGATTTTCATTCTCTACTAACACATGAATCTATTGCGCGCATTTGTAGCAAAGACGATTAATCGATTATCGATTATCGATTATGTGTTTGTTTTCAACTAGTATGTATATAGAGTATATTTGTAGCATATGTATAAATGTATGTGTCTACATACATACACACCATTTTCTTTTTTTTTTTTGTTGTAAATCTATTGCGCATAGCTTTCTGCTGTTTAATGCTTGGGGAACTTAATTTCTAACACTTATTTAAGCTGCAGCGCCATCTGCAGTCGCCTCTTTCTTTGCTTCTGGTTCGCCGCCAGATTCCATTTCTGCAGCGGGCTTGTCTTCATTGGCTGCACTTGTTGTTGATGTTGTTGTTGTTGCATCGCCGGCGGTGGGTGCGGCAGCAGCAGTTGTTCCAGTTGTTGCCTCGGCTGCAGCTTCGGCTTCGGCTTCAGCTGCGGCGGCCAGCGCACGCGCCTCGGCATCTGCAAGGCGAAATTAATATACGGCGAAAAGTTATCAAACGTCGAACGATTTCGATTGTAAGAATAATGTTATTTTTAAAATGTGGGGATTATTTTTTGAAATGTTGGGAAATTTGTTTAAACAATGTTGCCTTTTAGCTTGCTATCGATAAGCGCTGGAATATCTTGCCTGCGATTCCTTTCTGTGGGAAATTCACATACAACCGTGTTTCAAATTTTGTTGGGAGGACAAAAGAATCGATATTGATTGTAGAATAGATTGTTATCAATGCAACTGCAGATTATTTTTTTGAAATGTTGGGAAATTTATTTAAAAAGTTGGGTTTTTTTGCTTGCTATCGATAAGCGCTGGGAAATCTTGCCTGCGATTCCTTTCTGTGGGAAATTCACATACAACCGTGTTTCGAATTTTGTTGGGAGGGCAAAAGAATCGATATTGATTGTAGAATTGATTGTTATCAATGCAAGTGTCGATTATTTTTTGAAACGTAGGGAAATTTATTTAAAAAATGGTACTTTTTTGCTTGCAATCGATAGGCGCTGGAAAATCTTGCCTGCGATTCATTTCTGTGGGAAATTCACATACAACCGTGTTTCAAATTTTGTTGGGAGGACAAAAGAATCGATATTGATTGTAGAATTGATTGTTATCAATGCAACTGCCGAATATTTTTTTGAAATGTTGGGAAATTTTTTTAAAAAGTTGGGTTTTTCGCTTGCTATCGATAAGCGCTGGAAAATCTTGCCTCCGATTCATTTCTGTGGGAATTCACATAAAATTTTTATTTTGTTGGGAGGACAAACGAATCGATATTTATTGTAGAAATGATTGTTATCAATGCAACTGCCGAATATTTTTTTGAAATGTTGGGAAATTTTTTTAAAAAGTTGGGTTTTTTCGCTTGCTATCGATAAGCGCTGGGAAATCTTGCCTGCGATTCCTTTCTGTGGGAAATTCACATACAACCGTGTTTCAAATTTTGTTGGGAGGACAAAAGAATCGATATTGATTGTAGAGATGATTGTTATCTATGCAACTGCCGATTAGTTTTTTTTGAAATGTAGGGAAATTTATTTAAAAAGTTGGGTTTTTTCGCTTGCTATCGATAAGCGCTGGGAAATCTTGCCTGCGATTCCATTCTGTGGAAAATTCACATACAACCGTGTTTCGAATTTTGTTGGGAGGGCAAACGAATCGATATTGATTGTAGAATTGACTGTTATCAATGCAACTGCAGATTATTTTTTTGAAATGTAGGGAAATTTATTTAAAAAATGTTGCTTTTTTGCTTGCTATCGATAAGCGCTGGGAAATCTTGCCTGCGATTCCTTTCTGTGGGAAATTCACATACAACCGTGTTTCGAATTTTGTTGGGAGGGCAAACGAATCGATATTGATTGTAAAATTGATTGTTATCAATGCAACTGCCGATTATTTTTTTTGAAATGTAGGGAAATTTATTAACTAAAGGCATCTCTAATAAAAAAAACTGTTAACTGTTATCGATTCTTCCTTCCGATTCATTTCATGCTGTAGAGTGTTTCTTGAAGTTCTAATCTTTCTTTCAATTCGAACATTATAAAGTAGCGCTTTTTCTTCGTCGTTCCCAGAGCTCTGCGTGTTGTAGTAGATTGGGTTAGCGGGAAAATTGCCAAATTAAGTGTAAAATTGAGCGAACTAAGAGATCAAAGCGGTCGAGGCGGCCTATTTAAATTTTGGATTCAATTAGGCCACGACTAATTAGCTCAATTAATATGCATAGCCATGGCTAAATTACACCCCGGCCCTCGCCCTCACCCTTGGAGCACTTTCAACATACCTTTAATAGCCTGCTCCTTCCAGATTTTCTTATTCTCGGCCAGACAGGCCAGCCAGGGTTTTGTGATGGCAAACTTATTGCCGGCTGACAAGTTGCTTTTGCGCACCAGCGGGCAAAGGGTGCGCTTCTTTTCGTCCGTCTGGTCATCCTCGATGGCATTGCCCGAGCCACTGCCGCCACCAACGACACTCTCTTCGGTCACTGTGGATGGCTTGGTTTTCATTACCGGCGCAATGGGTGTCAATATATGCTCCAACATGTCGGACATAATGCTCATGCTGGGCTCCACAATGAAATCGATAAAGCCGATTTGAGATTCGGCAACCAGGGTATTCTTGCGATCGCAGAGCGGACTGAATGGCAGGCCAAGATCACGTTCGAGATCACCCTGACGAAAGAACTCCTCCAGCAGCAGCATGGTCCAGCGATGATGGACATCCCAGTGTTTGGCCGGATGGGAGATATCACAACAGTGCAGGACCAGCGACAATGCCTTCGACTTGTCTATGGTCGGCTCCTGCAGTGTGAGCAGACTACGCATGATCTTTAGCTGCTGGAAATGATAGGTCATATCGGTGGCCAGCACCATGTCAATGATTAGGGTGCGCAACTCCTTGTACTCTTCGCGCGATAGATGCGACAATATGTTGGCATCGTCATCGCGCATTAGCCGGAAACTGGCCGAAACATGATGATTCTCTAGCACGGCACGATCATTGTATAGCAGTGCCGTCTCCGAACCGGACATGACATGGAAATTATTGGTAGTTCCAGTATGCTCGAAGTCATGCAACAATGCGGCGAGCAGCGAGGCGAATATCTCCAGGTCGGTTAGCCAATTCATTAGGCCCGTATTGCAGAGGCAATAGTGCATCGATTGCATCACATCCACGGCATGCAAATTGTTGTGATATGGATTACGGAAGCGGCAGTAGCCCTCCTCGATGCGGTGCAGGAAGGTCTCCAGCACACCCGGTGCTATCTTAAACTTGTGCATTGCCCCATAGCGATTCAGTAGATCGTAGGCAACATACTTGATCACCTGCCCGCTGGCTGCCTCCGTCAGGGCGAACACATCGAATGTCCAGTCGTCAAGGTTCTGCGAATAGGTAAAGCAATATGCGTTAGGGTAGGGTAAAAAGAAATCGATTGTAATTTAGAGATGAAACAACATCGATAGCAATTCATTCTAGCATCACTGAAAACTTTCATATTTTATCTTTATAGAAATTATCGATATTTTTAGTACTTTAGCAAAGGGTGCCCCCTTGGGGTATAAGGAAATCGATTGTAATTTAGAGATGAAATACCATCGATAGCACTTCATTCTAACCTCACTGAAAACTTTCATATTTTATCTTTATAGAAATTATCGATATTTTTAGCACTTTAGTAAAGGGTGCCCCCTTAGGGTATAAGGAAATCGATTGTAGTTTAGAGATGAAACAGCATCGATAACACTTCATTCTAACCTTTCATATTTTATCTTTATAGAAATTATCGATATTTTCAGTACTTTAGCAAAGGGTGCCCCATTGGGGTATAAGATAATCGATTGTTATTTAGAGATGGAACAGCATCGATAACACTTCATTCTAACTTCACTAAAAACTTCCATATTTTGTTTATCTTTTAAGAAATTATCGATATTTTTAGTACTTTAGCAAAGGGTGCTCCCTTGGGGTATAAAGAAATCGATTGTAATTTAGAGATGAAACAGCATCGATAACACTTCATTCTAACCTCACTAAAAACTTCCATATTTTGTTTATCTTTTAAGAAATTATCGATATTTTTTAGTACTTGAGCAAATGGTGCCACAATTGTATAAGAAATCGATTGTAATTTAGAGATGAAACAGCATCGATAACACTTCATTCTAACCTTTCATATTTTATCTTTATAGAAATTATCGATATTTTTAGTACTTTAGCAAAGGGTGCCCCCTTGGGGTATAAGGAAATCGATTGTTATTTAGAGATGGAACAGCATCGATAACACTTCATTCTAACCTTTCATATTTTATCTTTATAGAAATTATCGATATTTTTAGTACTTTAGCAAAGGGTGCCCCCTTAGGGTATAAAGAAATCGATTGTAATTTAGAGATGGAACAGCATCGATAACACTTCATTCTAACCTCACTGAAAACTTCGATATTTTGTTTATCTTTTTAGAAATTATCGATATTTTTAGTACTTTAGCAAAGGGTGCCCCCTTGGGGCATAAGGAAATCGATTGGTTTTTAGTGATGGAACAGCATCGATAACACTTCATTCTAACCTCACTGAAAACTTCCATATTTTGTTTATCGTCTAAGAAATTATCAATATCTTTAGTACTTTACTCACCTTGAGCAATTTGACCACATCGGGCGGAAACTGCATAAGCGTCGAGCTGGAGACGCGCCTGTAAATGCGATCGACAAAGATGCCAGCCCGTATGGCATGCGCCACAGAGCGGAACTTGGGCTTCTCGTCGGATCTGTTGCGCGTGGTGGCCATTTGGCGGGTGAAGGTTGAGGCCAACCATTCGCGCACCTCCGGCGGCACCGCATCCGGTTGCACCTCGGAGAGTTCATCGTCCTCGTCGGCCAGACGCCTGTACAGCGATTATCGATAGTGCGATAATTCGTTAGAGATGGGAGTTAGGGGAAGAAAGTAAATTGAATTAGTTCGATTTCTTCTGCAACGTTTTTTTCATTCATTTCATTCTGTTTTGGATTAATTATTAAAGAAAGAATTACCAAAGTAACGCTTAATCGAAATAATCAAGTGAAATCAAAATGAAAAAATTACAAAATTTTTACTTTTCATAGCGCAATTTTGTTTGTGTTTGATTTTCGAAAATTTTGTTTTGTTTTTTGTTTTTCGATAAAGCTTAGAAAAAAAACGAATAGAAAAAGTAAAGAAAACATAGAAAATTATAAGTTTTATTTGTGTTAGGTAGGAGTGGGGGAAAGTAGTAGTAGTAGTAGTAGTTTCGGATGGGTGACTCTTTTAAAAAATTCAAATTTCTTATATGTGACATAGGTTAGGGACGAACAAAAACGAGAATGCAAAAAACGGGATGCAAAATACGCTAGGAAGCTGAACAGGCAGTGCAGGCGTGTGACAGAGAGAGAGAGTGAGTGAATGTGTGTGTGTGAAGTGTGTGTGATAGGTTAAGAAATTGACTAATTGCATGCTGAATGCATCACTTAACAACAACAACAACAACAACGACAACAAGAATCGTGCTGAATTTCAACTTTGTCTGCGACTTTTCTCTTTTCTTGTCGCAGCACAAAAAAGGATACAATACAACAAAACACAAACACAAACACAAACAGTTACAGTGGGGCGATACCTCGGGCATTATGTGCACGTAATTGGCATTGATAACACACACACACACAAACCGACTGGAAATACCCAGTCTAATTGGTCAATTAAGGTGCTCGACTTGGACTCAATCAGCGCAGCTCCATGGCAACCATGGGTTTACTCTCGTTCGGCAACATTTCTTTAACATTTTACCAGGAATCTCACACACACACACACACACACACACACGCACAACTAGACAATGTCAGGTGAAAAAGAATGGGTAGCTCGTTATGGCAGCCGCGCGTTGCAAAGCTGCAAAGCTTCTTCGAGGAAGAGCGAGAAAGAAAGCACTGCGTAGCACTTAAGCAACGTCTTCGCCTTTGCCTTCGCGCCTTGTTCCCCCAACGACTTAAGCAAATTAGCGCAAAATTCAATTACGGTTAATTAGACGCAGTGCAGCAGCGGCGGCACAAGGGAGGGGGGGGGGGATAGTCCCCTGCGATTGCCGTGCACGCTTAGCCCGGGCTAGCAGTTATCGCAAGACAGTTTTGATTAGGATTGAGTGAGCTGTGTACGCTGCACTCAACCTCAAGTCCATTTGCGATTGCACTTAATTGTTAGGGAAAGAAACTTTCCATGGTTGCTTCTCAGGAATTCTTAAGTTTTAAAGTTGGAAAAACCATTGCATACATTAAGGCGTAACTTAAGTTCTATAGATCCAGCCTGGTTTAGCTCGGTTTTTGTTTTAGCTTCTCATTGGGAATTCCATAAAGTACATCTAAGCCGTTGCTTAACCTAAGGTATCCTGTAGAATACGTTGTAGAATAGGTTGTTAAGGTGTCTCTTAGGTTAGCTTAGCTCCCATGCTTCTTCTTCTTGCTTTCCCACTTTTTTATAGGGAATTCCAATGCATGTTCTAGACATTTTGTAACCTTGTTTAGTCCTGGGTTGCTAAGGATGTCCACTAAGTTAGACCATGTCTAGGGCTTATTCCTTGATACATTTCAACTTTTCAACTTTATTGGGAATTTCGACGAATATCTTAACACATTGTAGAATAAGTTGTTAGGATGTCAGCTGGGGTAAGACCACACCTAATGGTAATTCCTTGTATATTCCCACTTATTGGGAATTTCCACGAATACCTAAGCCGTTTTGTTACTTCGTTTACTCCGTAGGATATCCAAAGTTATCTAGTACAATAAGTTGTTAAGGGGTCTAGTTGGTTAGACCGTGTGTTTCCTACTATCTTCAACCCTTTTCAGTCTCTATCCAGAGTTGAACCCCTTACGCTTATCCCTTTAGTCCCAAGTCCTTTCTTAGGTCATTCTTCCTGCAACCTACTTGATTTTGTGCCATACTTTGCGAGTGCTTAAGTAACTGAAAATCCACAGCGTTGTCTAGAGAGAATTCGCACTGAAATTCCGTTGCGTGGAAAGTCCTAGAATTTTTGGGGGAGCTAGCGAATTGTTCGCTTGAGCCACATAGTTTCCGTTAGTTCATGTCAGCCGCAGACGCTAAAGTTGCTGTTGGCCAAGTTACATAACTCTAGCCGCAATGGGGAAGCCATTCCCAACAGGCCCCCCCCCCGCTCCCCAACACAAGTTACAGTTCAACAGTTCAGCCATAACCTCAAACCTCGTATGGGGAGAAGCGTTAGTTTTCGCCATAATTCGTGTGTGCACTTCCGCTACGTAACAAGTGACAAGCTCTACGACGTCTATTGCAAGGATATTTCACTCGCTCGTTGTTGTATTCTTTTTAACGGTAATATATACTAACTAGCTGGTATAAAGTACCGTTAGTTTGCTTAGAACTTATTGAATTTATGTAATACCATTCCGTTTGCATGGCATGCTCCGCTTCAAATGCACTCAACATGTTCTCTTTCTTTTGCTTCACACACAAAGACAAAAAAATGCACTTAACTATGTACAGAGAGAGAGAGAGAGAGAGAGCGTGAATTTGATTCGCACCTTTTCTTCTTCTCCTGCGTCTCCTGTGCGCGATACTGAATTATGAACTGTATTAGCTCAACTGTGATGACGCTTTGACGGCTGCTTTCTCGCCGCAGGCGACTCATCGCGACGATCACGAAGCAAATGCGCCTGATTCTGCTCGTCACGGGCGCAGGTTGCTCTGCTGACGTTGACGCTGACGCTGACGTTGGCGCTGGCGCTGCTGCTGCTACTACTTCGATTTCAACTTCAGTTGCTGTCGCTGTTGTTGTTGTAGACATGGATTGGCGTCGACTTACATCGACTTTGTGCCAATGTCATTTGTTGTTGTCGCTGCTCGCGCGCGCTCTGCCACGCTCTCCCACTCACTCACTCACTCTCTCTCTTTATTTATTTGCACACTTCGCGCCACATTCGAAATTAAGCGTAATTTATCACCGCAGCCGAGCGCTGCAATTAGCAGCAAATGCGCTTTTAATGATGAGTACCACAGGCGAAGAGAGCGCACGACAGAGCGAGAGAGAGAGTAGTGTGGGTAACAGAGTGTGTGTGTTTTTTTTGGGAGAGTGAGAGGCGGCAGGCAGCGTGAGTATGCCAGTTGACACAGGGTGACACTTGTGCTAATATTTGTGCAGCTATTTTTTGTGTCGCTGGCTTTTCTCTTTATTATTTTTCTCTTTATTTCTTTTTGGGCAGCGCGTCTTAATCCTTTGCGGCGCGTGTAGTTTTCGCGTTGCGAGTTAAATTTAAACTAAATGTTTGTGCCAGGCGCGCGAAAATGCCGCACAACATCGCGAAAAGGCATCTGGCTGCTTGCGTGCTCAAGGAAGCGACCTGCGTGCTGCCCTCCCCACCCCCTTTGCTACGGCGTGCCTGGACTCCACTCGAGCGACCACACGCCAGGCGAGCCACACTGTAAAACAGTACAGGCCATATCAATTATGTCAGCAGCGGGAAAGAAAAAAAAGCTAGCAAGTAGGAAAAGGCTGCACAGCGAAGTGGCGCGACTAGAGGATGCGCTGTAAGCAACTTTTTTATAAATGAAATTTCTTTGCACAGAAAATACCAAGGAAGAATTGAGGTTAGTAAATAATACTATCAAATTTACCCACTCTAGGTATTTCAAACTCAAAGATCTAGCCATTTTTAAATAAAGTTTTCAGTTTATATACACCCATTACTATTACTTGCCTTTACAGGGTATCTAAGTAAAATGAAAATAAATAAGAAAAGCGCAGAGGCGAACTTGGCCAACTATTATGTACAAGTAGAAGAAGAAGAAGAAGAAGCGTCGTATATTTCTTTTACTGCTTCTTATTTTCACAAAAAACAATTACACAAAGGGCAACAACAACAAATGTAATAGCATAGCTGCGCTATAGCTATGACTATATCCTGGACAGGCTGATAAACACGACAACGTCACGAGCACAAAGCCTTCTTCTTCTTCTTTTCTTGTCCCACAGTTGCTAACTTCCTTTCGTTGAAGCCTTGGCGTTTTGCCTCCATTGTGTTTAATGACTTTGCATGCCACTCTGCGAATCTCAAGTTGGCCCCTGACCCCCTGACCCCTGGACTTTGGCCCGAGGTCGCGCCGCGGCACGGCACGGCATACCAATCTTTAGAGTCTCCCGGGGTTTGGCTTGGACTTTAATTAGATATCAAACAATTTTGTTGGCCATTTGCGTGCATCGCTTATGTTGCATGATGCTACAGTTATGAAGCTATATACTCAGATATATATATACAGTGCACTTTTGAAATCACGCGAGCATCAATTAAGGCACGAAACGTGCAACAGGTGGCGCTTTAGCTTGCTAATTGCTGCAATGCGACGCTGACTACGCGCAGCTGTCTCGTTCGCACACAGCGCAAGAAAGAGAGTGAGGGAGATAGCAGAAATCTCGTTTGAAGTATCATATAGCAATTTGCAGCACTGCGAACTCAAAATTCCCCATCTCAACTGAAATTCCTTGCAAGAAACTTTGATAGCGCTTCGCTTCGCTTTGCTTTGCCCTCAACTTTGTCAGCTTAAAGCCATCAAGGGGGCGTAGTGGGGTGAGGGCGTGGCGATAATGCGAGCACCACGCCCTGCCCCGCAAGCGGAAAGAGTATCCCACTTAATAGTTATGCGTGCAATTTCCTGTGCCTCGGCCTGAAGCGTTTTGTCGTCCTCGTCGTGCTCGTCGGTAACAACACGGGAAATTGCTGCCAAATTGACAACATTGTTTTCTGTCAATGATTTTGGCATGCCGTAATACGGTATATATACACTGTGCGAAAGCGTATCTCGTGTAGCTATTGTAAACTCCATCCATGGTCCATGGAACCGCACATGGAACACGCATAGACCATTTGGCAGGACATGCGAAAGCCAGCGCCAAGCGTCATTGCGTGTATGTGTGGAATCATTAGTTTGTAAAGCCTAGGCATGCTGCACGAGGGTAGCTCGAGAAGTACAATTACTTTGAAAAGTAGCTCAAATATTCTGAAAATTTCCGCAGCATTAACCAAACGGAAGTTGGGAATGTGAAACACTTGGGGAATTCCAAACATTTCTCAGGTAGTTGCCAGCAACTTCTCGGGCTACCCTCGCTGTCTGCACGCCCACACACTGACTGATTAAACTGTGTGTGTGTGTGTTCGGCCTTGCGTTGTATGCTCTGACATTGTTTGGCTATTACCAGAGCGGACAGGCGGACAGCGGACAACGGCGCCCAGTGTTGGGTAGTGCCGCAGGCTGCCTTGCGATTTCGATGATGCGCCCATTTGGGCTGCGCTGCTTATGTGGCAAAAATTGGCAGTTAACATCATTTATTATTGATTTTCCTGCGTTTTGAGATATCGTGTACCGAGGACAAACACAACGGACACACAGTCTCGAGACGTGTTTGTCTATCGATAGTCGAAAGTGGAGCGACCCCGTTCCCTTGCCTAACAAAACGTTTTGGCTTATTTGCTTGGCATTGCCTGTTTTCCTCTTTTTTTTTTGGGTCAGTTAATGCGCCACGCGAAAGATGATTGATGATTGCGACAAGCCGTCCCTATATATATATATATATATAAACGTAGTACGACGCTCGCAATTTGCTCGAGAGTTGTATCCAGTCATTCTGTAGTGTTCGACCTTGGTTCCTTCAAGCAATTTGACCCAATTCTATAGCAATAAATTTTGCGATGACGCGTTTTAATTGTCCGCAATGTGCGCGATCTGCAGTCCCCGCCATGAATCATATCTCATTATTGCGGCATATTTATTATTATTGCTTAAATCAATGTTAATTTGAATTAATGATAAATTTTGCAATTACTTTTTGGGTTTCGTTCGTTGCAGCATGACTTTTTGACTTTTTTGAATTCACAATTTGAAAAACTGTTGCGATTTTAATTATGATTTATTGCGTTTTTTTTTTGTTTATTATGTTGCACTTTGTTTTTACTATTTCTTTGTTTTTTTGTACATATTTCACACACGTCAGCGTGTGCGAAAGTTCAAAAACTGTGAACACATTAAAATGATTTCCCACCTTATCACACGGCATGAATGAAGCCGCAAATGGCATTTAATTTGTGAATTTCGTACAATTGATAGCACACACACGCACACACACGCACACACGCATATGCTATATCTAATTCGAATTTTACAGAAATTGTGATTGCTCTTTTTGGTTATTTTTGTTTGTGTCATTTTGAATTTTATTATTATTTGTTTTTATCATAATTAAACAATACGAAAATTGCGTCAGCACTAGACTTGATAAGCACGCTGCGTGCGCTGTGCACTCTGTGTGGGGACGCCACTGTAGTTGGTGCTGGTGGGCTGGCATCAATGCAAGTGATCATAGCACACCTCATACTCTTTTTGGCTGCCAGTGTATGTATGTGTGTGTGTGTGTACACAGCTCTCCCATTAGGCTTTGCGGCCATTTGCTCATTTTGAGTGCGAAAGAGTGGGGCGTGTGTGCTGCGCCTCGCTTTTAAGAGCTTACCAAGCTTAAGGTCCACACTTCCGCACTCGTTCTGCGCTTTTTTTTGCGCCCGGCTTAAGAGGAATTTTGAGCCTGCCGGCAACGCTGGTCGTCGTCGTCGTCGACAAATGATGGGCTAAACTAATTTTTGGTGTCATCCGCACATGTTTAACATGGTTTACAAGTGACAGGCGACGCCCGCAAGTGACTTGTCCTGCGGCGTTGGCTTGATTAATTTTTTGGCTGACAAGTGCTTAGCTTATGCGAGTGAAAGAGAGAGAGAGAGAGGGATAGCGCGAGTGAAAGACGCAAATCATACACAAATGACTGCTGTTGCGGTGTGCTCTTGTTGTGGGTGCAGGTGACGGCAGCGGAGAGAGAGCAGGAGTAAGAGTGTGAGTATGGTGAAATGTAATTTCACCATGGATGCGGGTAATTGTATTTTGACGGGTGCAACAACAAAAGCAACAGCAAGACACTCACACACACAAACAAACTGAGTCGTGAGAGTAGGAGTGACACTAAGTGAGTGAGTGAGTGAGTGGGTAGCAAGTGCCAGTGAGACTGTGAGTAGGAGGAGAGAGAGACAAACCGCAAGCGTATGATTCGTTTACTGCTGTCGCTATCGTTGATGCTGATTATGCTGCTATGGCGGGCATAGCTGAGCACATGAGTTGAGCTGCTGTGACAGACGGAGGCGGTGGTGGAGGACGACAGGGACTGGGTGGCGGAGTGGCATCTAGTAGTAGGGGAAAACATGTAAAACAACAGCAACAAGAGATATTTACACAGACACAAAAATACAGAAAGTATAAAGAGGGAATCAAACGAAACTGAACGAAACTAAACTTATAAGCTGCCTGTGCAACCAATTGGAGTAAAAGTGGCAAAATAGCCGGGATTAGAGACGCCCAATGAGTGCAACCCCTGCCAGTATATGCCAGGAGCGTTGACTTGGCGTGTCAAGGCCAAAGCGCAGCGACAATTTAATGCCAATGGCAACCGATGGCAACGCAGTGCCAAAGGCAGCTAATTACTCAGAGCCAGCGTGGAACTGGAGCGAACCAGTTCACAGGATGATCCCGCGGTCAGCGACGCGCAGAACAAAGCAGAAGACAGCCGCACATTTAATACCCTAGCAATTTGTGTAGGTGCAATCCATGATTATATATAATATATATTATGTAGTGATATATAAATAGTCGCATGGAGAGAATCATATATATATATATATTGTATTATAACAACCCACGCTGCTTGGCATCCCCTTTCAGCTACCCTATGCCGTTTGCGGCAAGCGCATAAAGAGCAACGCGGGACTTTGTCGCTTAATCAGTCCGCTGGGAGCTGTTAGGATGCTGCTTTTATTGCCGTGCTTGCTCCGGCGAATATCTCTGCATCGCCGTCGACGTTGACGTTGTTGTTGTTGGCAGCTTCAATTCCAGCGCATTTGTTTTACTCGTCGTCAAGTTGCACCACCGCGCGGGCGCCCGTTGCAAGTGCAGCAATGCATATAAATGACAGTCAATGGGCGAGTCGTTTGTTATGCGACATTTTGCTGCGCCACGCGATTAGAGAATGTCCCAGCCGAGGGGCAGCAGCAGCCCCAAGGTATTCAATGTTTAAAGCCGCACTTTAATTGGCTTTCAAATTGCAGCTGCAAGCGTAACGATGTATGGCAAACGATAGCGATAGTTGGTAGTAGTTTGAAAAAAAAATACCACAGATTTAGTTGCACGTTGCCATCTCTAATGGGCACTTCCTGCCCGCACTCTAATTGCGTTTGGCAGTCAGTGGAAAAATACCGTTTGCTGTTTCCGCCTCTGTCTCTGCGGATATCACTGCATGCAGTTGGTTGCGTTTTCAATTACCTGCCTGATTACCTGAGTGGGGCGGAGGAAATAAATTGCAGGCTGGCAACGTGAAGGTCGTCGGGTTTAAGGCAGCGATTTGCTTGTTTACATGGCGCAAGGGATATCGATATTGTCATCGACTCAAGTTGAATTGCGTTGCCAGAATTTACATATATCGAAATTGCATATGCAAGTTTGAAATTTAAATATATTATTGACAGACATGACTTATGTTTAAGCCTTTATTGATGCGAGGGACTAACAACTAACAGCTAGGAACTAAGCGCAGTGAAATTTATCGAGTTGTGCGCGCGATTTTGGCCACGTGAGATTTGGTTGTGGGTGAATACGATCGATATACATATGCATTGTATATGCGAGTGTGCTAGCTCAGAGCGCTGTGGCATGTCGTCGATTCCAGCGCCAGACAGTCGCATCGTCGCACACGTAGATCAGCACGCTGGCATCGCGCGAGAAGGCGATTTGTCGCACCGTAGCTACGCTGCGGGAATTATGCAGTGTGGTCATGTGTGCGCCTTCGGGATCACTGGGATCCATCTCCCAGACATAGACCTTGCCCTGCTGGTTGCCCAGCGCAATGACCTTCTGCCATGGATTGAAACCAAAGCGCACAAACCATATCTCACATTCATCGTATTCAAATTCGGCTATAATGGTGCAGGACGAATCGCTCGGCTTTAGCTGTTCGAAGCTCTGATGCAGTTGGCCCGGCTTCCAGCAGACAATGGCATTCTCGCACGACTTGGAGAGCACAAAGTTGCCAAACCACTGTACACAGTCCACATAGTTGCGGTGTATGTCACGTGTCGAGAAGTCCGGAAAGTGCTTGGTTATGGTGGGAAACGGCAGCGTGGACTTCTCCTGGCTGAATGTATGCGACAGCTCAATCTTGTGCTGGAACTCCTGTGTGTTCAGGCACCACAGTTTAAGGGAATGATCCATGCCGCTGCTTACAATGCGATCGCCACGCATATTGAAATCAATCGAGAGCACCTCATCGCGATGTCCCTCGACGCCGCCAAAGATGGCGATGCACACGTGACTCTGTATATTCCACAGCCGGATGGCGTGATCTTTGCTGCCCGAGAGCAACAGTTGCAGCTTGTGCGGATGGAACTTCAGTTCATTGATGGCCTGTCCGTGGCCAATGTAATTGCCCACTGCCTCGTTCTGTTCGATGTCAATGACACGAATGACACCGCGATACCCTGCGGCAGCCAGCAGCGGCGCTGATGTTTTCAAATCATACGACCAGGCGCAGGTATAGAACACCTCATCGGGCTGCCAGCGTACACAGAGAGTAAGTTAGTATTGACGTACAACTTTCCAGCCAGGTACTTACATCCGGATCTGCATAGCAGTGCAGCAGCGTCAGTCCTCCCTTGCGTGGACACTCGTAGACGGTGCAGCGATTGCTACCCGCCGTGGCAAACACCTGTGGCTCGTCTTTGCCCAGCAGCGTGTTGAAGGCAACGCCAAATATGTTTGCGCCGTGATTCTCCTTGACATGTGTGCTTGAGATTTACATATACAATGGTTGCTTCAATGTGGATTTCGTTTCAGCTACGCCGGGGCAATGTTTGACTTACTCGTATTTGTAGGCTGCGCCGCTTTTGCTCTTTGATTTGGTGCTGCGTCGGCCGCGTCGCTTGCTGCGCGTGCTCGACGCTGGCGATTTACTGCGTGACGTTGTGCTATTTGTCGTAAAGCTAGCCGATTCATCCTATACACCGTGCAGAAATTGTTTTTTGTTTATTAGTTTATTCAGTTTCGCAAATGTTTGTTTGCCCACTGTGCTTGGATTGTTGTTTCAACTTACGCCGCACGAGTCGTCCGAGTCATCTGGCTCATTGCCATTTTTCACTTTCTCGCTGCTCATAACACTTGTCTACACTTTTGTCGCACGCAGCCAAATGGCAATAAACAATTAATGGAGTGTGCAAACAATTTAAACAACAAAAACTAAGTGTTTTTGTTCACTTTTGGCGGCAAATTAGGCAAACAGCGTTGCCACCACGCGATCGACTTACAGCCAAATGTTTGTTAACATTGCGCTGTTAATGAAAATAATTCGAAAATCGATAACATACGTAGCGTAAATTGAAATTTAACATTGGCCTTCCCGGTTAACGATTAATGATTTCTGTTAAATTAACATAGATAAACATCGATAGAGTAATCGCATAAAGAGGCGCGCAAGAAGATATTTAAACATGCGCAAGCAATTTAAACAATTCTTATGCAAAATTTTTTAAAAAGATGAATAGGACAAATCACATGCCATGAATTAAACTGTGAGGGAACATTTACAGATAAAACAATGTAGATATGCACATAGGTCGGTAGGGGCAGTACAGAGAGCGCAGAAAAGGGGAGAAAGTGTGTTCAAAAAATCGGGAGTTATAGATGGTATATATAGTATTTACATAAAAGGTAGTTGAAGCAATTTATTACTAGGGGGACAGAAACGAGACAATATTTACAGCAGTAGAAAGAGAACGCAGACAATTTTCAAAATATTTTGTATAGACAGAAGTTAGATATATGTTAGATATATATTTAGAAAGAGAGAAGACAGACAGACAGAGAATATATATATATAGAGAGAGAAAGAGAGATAGATAGAGAGTAGTAGTAGTAGTAGTTCTTCTGTGTTGGTTAACGTAATGTAACAACGTAAAAGACAACGTAAACGTTAAGTATTGTACATCAACTGAAAATGCATACAAAATTACGCTAAATTTATGCAGTATAAACCATTTTCAAGTACGTTTTATTCGTCGACATTGATCTCGCCCAAACCGGTGTGCGCAGGCGTCTTTGTCGCTGAACGGTCGCTTTATTACTGCAACTGCTACTGCTTGAAACACTTTGACCCGCGCCGCTGCTCGTCGTCGACTCATTTGCCTCTGCCGCTGCCGCTGTTGTTGTTGCCGTTGGTTTTGTTTCTTCTGTTGTCGTCGTCGTCGTCGTCGTTGTTGTCGTCTCTGTTGCTGTTGCGCTCTCTTCTGTAACCGTTTCAAGCGCAACCTCCGGTGGCCCAGTGGGTCCGCTATGCGTCTGCGGCGCCAGAGAGACACCTTTGGTGCGGCTCTCTATGCTTGTCTGATTGTCTGACTCTGACGTTGGCAGCGCTTGCTCTCCTGTCGTCGCTGCTTGCTGCTTGTTGTGTATGCTGCAGCTGCTGCCAGCGTTGTTGTTGTTGAGATTCTTGCAGTTGCCATTGCAGCGCTGCTTTGCAGCATCACTGCATTATCGCCAGTCGGAGAGCGTAAGAGAGGGAGAGCGCGAAGTAGGCAGTCGAGTGTTTTTTCGCACAGCAGTTGGCAGTGAGTAAAAGCGAACCGAAGCAGACAACAAATTTCGAAACAAGAGTTGCCGGATCGTTCGTTGGCGTAAAGTATGTGTGTTTTTTTATTTGTTTTTTGTTTTGCAAATTGGAAAGATCAATTTTTTTTTGTTTTTTTATATTGTTGGTAATAGAAAGAAAAAGTAAATAGTACATCAGTTGAGGTTTTTGTTGTAATTTGTGTTTGTTTTTTTTTTATTTTGCTGAGAGTAAATTAGTTAGAGCGATTAGTTTTGTCCTGCAAAGCAGCAAAATGCACGGACGCTAACACAACCCAATACATCAATACACACACGCACACACACACACACACACACACAAACAAAGTCGCTGCCGAATGCAGATGCAAAAAGCGCTGCATACTCTGCCTGATGTCGAACAACAAGCTGAAAGTCGCAACTTTGTTTGTTGTTGTTGTGCTCGTGTGCGGCGTTGCCATATCCCGCCCCCGATGCCATTCTGTGTTCAGCTATTTTCCTATGCAAATCGAACAATCGTGTCGTGATGTTGTGAATAATTTATGGCGAATCATCCAGAATCAGACCCATATTGGGTATGCGAGTGTAAGTTTAATGGAGTCCATAATAAATGCGCACTGTGTGATTGACAGGCGCATCAGAGAATTCAACTAGTGGAGCGAGAGAGAGAGAGAGAGCAGGGAGGGACGGTGGCCAGGGTCGGGGGAGGGGGGAGGGAGTCTGCTCTTAATTGAAAGCTCGTGTGGTTTGTGTGGTAAATAATAAAAATGCAAAATGTTTGTAACTGTAACTGTATTTCGATTTGTTGGTTGGTTAAATCAACTAAAAATCGCTATGCAAAAAAACCTTTCACGAGTCAAGTTTTAGAGGCAGATAACACGAGTAAGAGAGAGTGAGAGAGAGAAACAGAGATATAGACAAAGAGAGAGAAGGAGAGAGTGAGTGAGATAGTTGTCATCTGACAAACGAGTAGGGGGGCCAACACTTCAATTCACTAAATAGAAAGAGACACCGATATCAAAATACACCGAGAGCTTGAGATAGAGAGAGAGAGAGAGAGAAACAGAGAAATGCAGAGAGTGTGAGAGTGAGACAGTATTTCATTTATACGGTGCGGGGTCGGGGTTTATCACACGATTCGTAGTTATAGTAGATAAAAATATATTTTACTTTTACTTGGCTAAACTAATTCTCTGACTTATTAGCTAGTTAGATGAGAACGAGAAAGAAAGACGGAGAGATAGAGAGGAATGGTAGGATAATGTGAGATGAATAACAAGGCGAGAATAGTTTGAGAACTAAAAAAGCACTACAAATTAAGATAGTAATAGAGAAAGAGACAGAGATAAAGTTAGACAGAAAAGTTAGAGAAAGACAGTTAAAAGAGAAGGAGAGAGAGAGAGAAGGAAAATGAAAGTCTTGTGTGAGGTGAGTATAGTTTTGATCTGTTTGTGGTGGGTAAGTTTTGTAGTTTTGATGTGAGTACGCGAGGTTAACAGGAGAGAGAGAGAGAGAGAGATAGATAGATAGACAGACAGACAGTAAGAGAGAGAAATAGTTAAAAATCAACAAAGTTAACGACAAAAACCAAAGCTCAAGTTGACTCTATAAAGACTTACTCTTCGCTCTCAACGGATGAAGACGCAATCTGCCCCAATTTACCTTTACCTGATGTGGGGCTTCTGCTCTCAATAACAACAGACACACACACAGATATAAAAAGAAATAAAATATATAGATATAAAAAACGTGTGAAAGTCGTTAACGGAAAAACGATCGAGGTGAATCAAAAAATCAAAAGAAAAAAAAATAAAAAAAAAAACATCACTTGTGGGGGGAAAAATTAAAGAAATCGTAGTTTGCTAGAATAGTAAGTAGATTTGCGATAGATTTTTGTTATGATAGATAATCGTATAGTAGTAGATAGTTTGTCTTGCAGTTGAGTCGAGAGTTTCGATGGGGGAAAGGCGCAACTCATGAAACCGTTAAGTGAAGCTTGACTTCGTGTGTGCACTCCGAATCGAGTTAAATTTTATTGGGTCTTTGATCTATATGCAGCATTATATGGTAAAACCTACTGTGAAAGCCTCAACCAATTTGTTTGATCCCCGAAAGCGCCAGCAATTTCTTTCAGATATAATTTTTGTTTTTCGATAGTTTTTATAGCCAGTATAGTATGATTAGATTGATTAGAAAATAGCGCAGGGCTTTTGTTTTTTTTTGAAGGCAAGCTCAGCGTAATTTCACCTACCTGGATTCGTCTATGAAGACTGCTTCGAGCACACGCGCCGCATAGTGCAGATTGCGTTGCATATCATCGTAGGCGACGGTCTCGTGATCCATGCGACGTAGCAGACTGCGTATTCTGGAATGGTTAAGAGAAAATCACATTAAGTTGTGCAATAAGATGGAGGAAAGAAAGAGTGCGACAAAGCAGAATGTTGTAACTTTACTACTTTGCTTAGAAATCAAATTCAATAATGAATTTATCGATTTATCGAAAGTAGGGGGCGTGGCAGCTAAAATTTTTAATAAACTTTCAAAGCTGATTAACTACAGAAATCTTCATGCCAAATTTGGTGTCTCTAGCTTTCATAATAGCCGAGATCTGCGTGTTCATACAGACATAAAGTATAAATTTGTCGATTAAAAACTTACCTAACAGCCGCCTTGTTGAGCGCATCTGGCGTATCGACTGGTGGCAAAGTTTCCGTATCCCATAGCCCGCTAATCGATTGATTCGAATGGGTGTTTGTCGATTGTTCCGACGACATTTTGTCTTCCGATAAGAGTTGATTGTCAATGGGACAAACACTGGAACTCTGATAATCGATAGTATCGCGACTCAATCGATAATCGATTGTGGTACGTTCAATTGGCGGGGCCTGACTATTGTCCGTCATGTAGTTTGTTTGATTCGGCGACGAGGGCTGCATTTTACCGACCGAACTTGTTGCGTAGCCTGAATTGTTATCGATTATCGTACGTTTATCGGCAACGTTTGCGGTACCGCTTGCACCGGAACCGTTCGAAGTGCCACGAGTAGCACCTAAACGCTCGGCGAGAGTCTCACTAATCGGCGTCTGGAAGAAGCTAATGCTGGACGAGCTGGGTGATCCAATCGATTGGGCCTGCGGATCGATCTGTGTGAAATTCTTGCGACTATTCGAGCGCCGTACAATGGTGAGTGAGCCGTGTTCTGCAAATACAAATGCATATAAATGAATGAGTCTAAAAGGTATTTAAAAGGTATAGCGCATACGGTTGTCTCTGTTGTCAAATTGTCAAAATCCCTATGCCAATCGGACAAATTAAGAATTGATAAAAACAGGACAAGTGTAGACGGGGTTAAATTTTCAATTGTAACCGATTTCGATTGTGCTCGATATTGTTTGAAGCAAATCGAAAAGCGCTGCAGATTCAAGGAATTCCAAACTAGAGTTAGATTTGAAAGTGCCTAGGACGCTACTAAAGTAATTCTATAGAAATATTTGTATGACCTTCGTAGATTTGCTTAACTAATAAATAGCTTAAGACATTGCCAAAATTTCAGCTGATTTATCTCAGCACTTAGGTCACTGTGCGACCCTCAAGCGGGACTCATCGCACACGCTGGCAAATCAATAATTTATACAATGTCTTAAAGTCAGCGTAGCAGACAATTTCTTATTTAGTTTAACCCGTAAGTGCAAATGTAACTGCTTAACGAGCAACCCTAGAGCCATCAAGCTAGCTGCCCTACCCAACCCTACCCATCCCTACCTCTCCTTCTCTTCCTCTCTCTCTCTCTTCCTAGACAGAAACAAAGGCAAATCGAAGCTGAGCGCAAATTGCAAGAGATTTATCTGTTTGTTCTTCAAGAGTTTTCTGGGCATTCTTGAGCATTGGGAATAAAGAACAACAGGACGTGGGAAAAACCAAGCGGAAAGCTCACTTCGACCCAAGGGGTAGCAGGCTAGGGGTTTAGGGGTAAGCTAGGTCATCCGCCCACTCGGACTGCTGTTAACTGCAACACATTCCTCTCTTTTGGGCGGACAAACGCACATAAAATCCGCTTTATGCGCTGCACTCAAATTTATGTTCCACTCGAGATTCCTTTGCTTAACTGCTTCAGACAGACAGCAAAGAGGGGAAGATGTCAGGGGGTGTGTTTGAGGGGGTTAACTGCTTATCGAGTCTTGCTATTCTGTTACTTTTACTGACCACACGCCGCGAGCGTTTTTAATGAGTTTTTCTCAGCGTTCTGGCCAAAAATCAAACGAAAATGTGCACAAAATGTTGCCTGCAGGTGAATTGCGGTTCATTTAAAATGCCAGACAGCAGGTCGAAGTTCAAAGGGGATTCAAAGGGGGGGGAGGGGGATTCATGTTACTTACTTGCCACTTGACCATTTATTGTCGCATTGGCGCCCAGTTCGCAGTTCGTTGGGCTCGGCTGTTCGCCGTTATCTGGCACAGTTGTTGCACCAGCTGTGCCAACTGCTCCTCCAGCTCCACCTCCAGTAGCGACACCTCCTGCTCCAGCTGCTCCGCTGGCTGCGCTGCTGCCGCCTGCGCCGGTCTCGTCACGTTTACTGGGCAACGTCTCGGGCGTGCTGGCAACTGTAAGCAGAAAAAAAAGTAGTATGCAAAATGCCTTTAGTAAAAGGAACTCAGCTGCTTCTTCTACATTCAAATCGCATTTCAACAGGTCCCAGCATAACCATAAGTATATAAGTATATATAAGGGGCTATATAGAGAGGCTGCCCAAAAAAGACCTTTCTGTCTGTCTTGCTGTGCTTTACTTTAGGCACTTGCATAAATCAGACCCTTTGCGGGGCTAATGTGCAGAGAGAGAGAGAGAGGGTGAGGGGGTGTGCCTTGTGTAATGCCGTTAGGCTTAGCTAAAGTGTATTGTTATGCCAAAAGGACCGAAAGGGTCCACACACACTCTTCGCATGCCATATGAGCCATGGAAACTGTGACTATTATCGTAAAGCAAGATGATATTGCAGGCTATTCGATAAACAGGTATAGAAAAATTACAGAAATTGAAAGTAATTTGAAAGCAAGTGAAAGTAAGAGAGCAAAGCAATTGAAAGGAATGATATTAAAAGAGCATATATATAATATATATATTTTTATAGAAATGTGATGAAACTACCACAAAAAGAGTAGATAATAAGATGAAATCGAAAGGTAGAAAGATGAAAGAAGTGAAAAGAATTTCAGTTAATCTCGAATATATTGAAAATTACATTGTATTTAACTCAAATCTGTGATAAAGATAGCCTTCAAATATATACACGTTATAAGGGAGGAAAAATTTGTATCTATTTAACAAATGAAATTCAACAAAATATTGTTAAATTTTCGTAGGCGTAAAATCCAAAATGTGTTATTAACATTAGATGACTCACACAAACTATAGAAATCTCTATGCCAAATTTGGTGTCTCTAGCTCTTATAATAACTGAGATCTGTGTGTTCATACAGACGGACAAACGGACAGACAGAGGGACATGGCCCATACGACACGACGAGTGATCCTGTGCAGAAATGAATAAACTTTGTGGAGTCTGCCAGGCCTTCTTTGCCTGTTACATGCATTTGCATCAAATGAGTATACCCGTTTTTCGACCATTTTCATTCGCGAAGGGTATAAAAACTTTCTTTTTTTTTAGCAACGCAGCAAGTTTTGTTTATCAATATAAAAAAGCGATTAGATTTGGCAAAGAAAGATTTACTTTTATAGTAGCGATTGGAGTAGCTGCCATTGCTAACCTCAATCAATGCAGGCTGATAAACAGTTGCAAAACGTAGCTAATTTTTAAAAATATTTGAAAATGAGTCACAACATTTTTAAGCAATTTCAGTCAAAGATTTCTAAGTGATTCTCTTTGTAGAGCAACCTTTTTGCTGCCTTTTAATTTGGTTATGCTTTGCACTCTATACGACTGTGTACCATCCTTTTTGGTATGTAAAAATTTAGATTGCAATTTCTTTTTATGCGCTCGAAAGGCTTTTAACCTAAGCCCCCCGTTAAGCTGGGCAAGGCCAACAGCTGTTGAGGCAGGGCCGCGTTAAGATCTGAAAATGTTTTTTTTGCATAGCCATAAACAAATCGAGATAACTTGTATCGATTTACTCGCTCTACTGTAGGTGTCAAAGTTAGCAACAAACTGTTACAGATTTCTTTTCTTTGAATACCCTCTAAACTGTTTTGATTTTGATTTACAAGGGGTGTTAATTGCCTGTAGAGTTGTGAAGGTCAACACATTAGAATGATGTGTACTCTCTGTTTATTTTAAGCAATTAAACTTATTGCATACATTACAATAAATTAACAAGTTTTTCGATGACTTAAAGTGTTTTCTTAAGGTATTTTCTAGTCATGCTTAGCACGAAACCTCTCAACCCCCTGGGTTGGATAAACATTAGCTAAGCGTTTGTACAATGAATATATTTTTTGTTAAAGCTGTTCCCACTTTATCAGTTAGTCTACTAAATTTATGTATATAAACAATGCCATCGACTGTGCGAAACTTCAGTCTAACCCGACCCGTTGAAAGGTTCTAATCATACACACACACACACACATCATGCGATTCCTCGCTCTCATCGCACTCTGCTGCCTGCTGGCATTGGCGGCATTTGCAAACGTCTCCGCCGAGGAGACCGAGGAGGCCTTCTGCCCGTGCCCCAGGAATCTGGAGCCTGTGTGTGGCAGCGATGCACGCACCTATTCCAATCCCTGTGAGCTAGCCTGTGCCGCCAAACGAGCTGGTCGCCAGGGTCGCAGCTTGTCCCTAGCCAGAGCAGGAAGTTGTTAACGAAATCGGAAGAATATATAAAATATACACCCTACCATATGGTTAAAGCATGTAAAAAGTCAAAATTAAAATGAAATTAAATAAATATTAATACGATTATTGCAAATAATTTTTTTTTGTGTACACGTATTTTCTAACGTTTATTTGATATATACACTATATATATAGTATATACGGTATTTACCCAAGTGCTTGAGCTGTTTAATCAAATGTGCGCACAAGCATAGCAGCAACAACAACAACAACAACAACAATGGCAAAAAAAATAATAATAAATATATTATTTATGGCCAGGGCTGGGATAAGGAAGCGAGGCGAACTAATGCGAACAGTTGATCAAATTTTTGAGCGACCTTAAAGAAAGGTATATAGTATGCCATGTATAATCTAATTAGAATTTATAATTATTACATACAAACTTTAGCTATAATTTTTATTATTCAAAGCTTGTTTAGTAAAATTTCCCAGTTTTTTTTTTTTTTTTTTTTTTTTTTTTTTTATAATCTAGCTAGTTTGTTTTGAAATTGAAAATGTCTACAGATTATACCGACTGCAGCTCGTTCTGAGAACCAGAATAAATGACTCATTGCAAGCTGTTCTTAATTCGCTATAAATATTATAATAACCTGTTTAATTGCACCACAATGTGTATAAACAAGATAACTAGGTCAGTTATGTGTACAGTATAGCTTCAGCAAAAGTGCGAAAATATTGCAAAATTATTTGCAAAAATTTGTACAAATTTCTAGAAGTTTTTTCGGAATAACTAGTTCAATATTGCAGAACTTGTAAAGAACAAAAGGCCAAACCCAGAGTTTCGAGTGCTTTGCCGCCATCTGATTAATACCTGTTTATGGCGAGAGATAAAGCTCGACGTTATCACATATAGGTTTCTTGTGGCTGATAAGCAGCAATATAGCACGTATATTCCTCTATTGATGACACACACACACAGTTTGCTTGGGTTATACGTATTTTTAATATATTTGTAATTTAGTTAATTAAAAAAAAATTCATTGTACAATTTGCTTAACAATTTCCCTGTCTTAGTACTTCCATACTACGTCCGGCACGCGCTAGTTCGCGACGTGCACAATTTAGTAGGCAGCGATTTGGATAGGAAACCAAATTGGTTCCGCACACTGGTTCGTAATTTCTTCCACAGGGACAGATTTCTCTGTGAATGGGTTTAGGCTCCGGATCTGCCTGGTCGTCGTCCGCGAAGGCAACCAGTACCAGGCACAGGATCAGCAAAATACTCAGGAATTTCATTGTCGCTACAGGTTAATCCACAAGCTACTCGATATCGATACTGACATTGGGTTCACTTGCGCCCGGTTAGTTTTACTCGATATGGTTCGTTGCGTTTGGCTTGTTGTACTATCTTATCAGGCTCTATATGGCTCTCTGATTTCTCACCATGCCTTCTTAGGTTCAGTTCTCTTTGTCTGCCGCGTACTCACTTTTTTTTTTGAAAAGGGGTATACCAGACGAGGAACTTGATGATTGAACTTGCTGAACCTATATTTATACCATTGCAGATGGTATATTAATTGTCCGTATGTCCGTCCGTCTGTTGCAACGCAAATTAGTCCCTGAGTTTTAGAGCTATCTTGATAAAACTTGGTATACATGCTTGTTATTCCGCACGTTGTAAACAAGTCGGAACGAGCCGGATCAGACCGATATATCGTATTACTGCCATAGAACCTATCGGTCGAATTATGTTATTTTTTTAAGATATTGCTGTGAAACATTCCTGATACATGTCTTATTACATATGTCCATTAAATGCTATGCATATCGGATAGATATATCATTAAGCAATAAAACCTATCGGCCGATTTAATATGTGGAGTAACTGTAATGGTATAAAACCTTCGGCGTTTCGAAGGTAGCCTTTCTTTCTTGTTTAAATTAAATTTAAGTAAAATTTATTGCCTGTGAGGTGTTTTCTACAAAGTAAACGAAAGCTTTTCCCACTAATTATAATCTCAGGTAAATGTAAATATTTTAGTTTTGTAGTAGGCTTTGTTTATTTGATTTGGTAAACAATGACTCTAGGCATATGGTTTTTGTTGACTTAAAAAAAAAAGCTGCGTTCTGAAAGCTCTTTAGTGTTGCCAACCAACTGATATTTGTTGCCAGGTTAGAGATGGGTCACGTGAAACTATGTGTACGATACTTATCGTACGAGAATGACGATGTTATAGCTATAAAATTAGAGACTTTCGTGCTGTGTTCGTAGAGGGTATCTCTTGTTATGCCATCGGTGTATTTATGGACAATGTTATAAGCTAATTGAGCTACGCTTCAGTATTAGTCAAGCTTATTAAACTGGAAAACAATCGCTTTGGTTTGCTACAGTTGCCAGTTAAAACAAATATAAAAATAGTAACAGTTTAGTTTCCCTAATTACAATGTTCTTTCGTGGACTTATAATCATATTCGCACTTCTCGCACTTATGCCATATTCTGTTAGCACTTATTCGTGCAACTGCAAACCAATACGCCGTATTGTTTGTGCCAGTGATGGTAAATCCTATTTGAATGCCTGTTTTGTTGAATGTGTTGCTTCGAACACTGGGAAAGTTTTAAAAATGAAATATGAGGGATATTGCAAAAAAAGAAAATCATGATAACTATAATGCTTGAAGTGAAATAAAACCGACAAATAAAATTAAATAATCACCAAAGAATATTAACCTTAGATATGTACTAAATCACCAAGTCTCAAAGTCAGTTGGTTACTCAAGACACTTAAGAATTAGACAAGCTTTTTGATTTAGTTTTCCAGTAAATTTGAAAAAGTTGCTAGAAGATGGATTGCAATACAAGTTTTTAATACTTATTGTTAACAATTAATTAATAAAATCAAATTTGTTTCATGTCTCCAACTATGTTTGTGATTCATTTTGCTTTGCCCAATTAAAATTCAACTCACGATACACACAAACTACCATCTCTAGCATAGAGCTTTGCGCTCTCTCTCTCCCTCGCTTCGTCTCACACACATACATGCATACACTTCTCTCTTATCAACCTTTGTGGCGTCGATCGAATTGAGCCCTTGATAACCAGCAGGTGGGTAGCGGCGTCAAAGAGACAGAGAGGGACAAGGTGGAGTGCGAGCGAGACGGGCGATTAGTTTAATTTAAGTAATAGCTTCATTGTTGTAATAACATTTTCAATTTGTGACCGCACTCTCCTTTGTCAGCCAATCAAGCGTATACAATATATATTTTCAGTTAAAGTCCGTCAATTTGTAGAACTTTTTCGGTCACTTGGGAAATTGCACTGAAAGCGCACAATCAGTCTATCGAAATTGGCCTTGCGATGCGCATATCGTTGGCGTTTGGGTGTCGGGCTCTCCTACTGCTGGTACTCCTAGCCTGCTGCATAGTCTCCCGGGTGGGGGCTATCAATTGTCAGCCCTGCAAATTACTTGAGGCGCGCAAAACTCATGCGATTGAAAGCCAAAACTCATACAATGAGACGACGACGACGACGACGACGACGACGACGAGCAAAGCGAAGAGCAACGAAAGCGCATAAACATGTTTTTTGTTTTTGCAATGGAAACACACAAACACACACACAAAGACAGCAGCTTGTTGACTAATTAGCAAAACTGACGCATACCCAGATAGTACTTAGTTTGGAACCCGCCCGACTTGACTTCCCTCCCCCCCCCACCAGGCAAGCTTCTCGCACTGAGTTCCATTTTTGTTCCGTTCGCTCTCAGTGCAAATTCACAGCTCGACGCGCAAACGTCGCATCTTTCTTACACATAGCAGAAATCCTCGTATAATTAGCATCTTGTATAGCTCAAGATGAGGTCTTACAATTTGTTTACACTACTCTCGCTCTTTGTGCTGCTGCTCGTCGCCATGTTTGCGGGTCAAGCCGAGTCAGCGATGTGTTCCTGCAATTTCAAGGAGAAGGGCGCCCAGGTGTGCGGCACCAATGGGGTCACCTTTGTGAATCGCTGCGAATTTGAGTGCACGCAACGCGACTACAAGAAGCTGGGACGTACTCTCAATGTGGCCAAGATGGGACCATGCTGAAGTGGAGCGGGAGGGGGCGTGGCACGTGCTGTCTATTGGGTGCTGTGAAGGTTTCTTGCAGAATGCTATACTAGATGAAAGTGCTACACATATGTTTATATACCTGTTTGTGTGAATACCATAACCAACTGCAGCAACTTATTTATGCATATTCATATTAAATTTCCTGTTAAAGTTGTTTAATCAAATTGTTTTTTTTAGTAATTTTATACAAAACATTTGCGGATTATCTTATAGAAAATTTTTCAGAAATTATCAGGGTTATAAAAGTTTTCTACTAGTTGAAAGAAAAGTAATTTTGATCTAAAAATTGTAACAATTATATAAAAATATTATTAAAAATAAAAAATATTAAAAATTATTTTTTTTTTTTTTTTGTCGATTTAGGGATTAATTTATATGAATTTGAGAAACAGACATTAATTCAAAAGAAATGTAATTTATTTTTAAATTAAATTTATGTTTAAAATATTTTTAAAAAACAGTATACATTTGTTCTCAAACTCTAGTATTTTTTTAAAAAAAAAAAAAAAAAAAACTAAAAAAATCGCAGAAATTGCAAACACTTTCGTCAATTTACTAAATAATTATGGGTTAATTTTAAGTGTAACATTTTGAATCTATCGATAACATTTCCCAGTTTCCAAACTAGTTAATTTGTCAGCCTGCGAATATTGATAAAACAAACCCACGGCTTGTGTTCATTTCATAGCTGAACAATTTCAATATTCGCTTGAGCGACTCGCATGGCAAGCGTAGACAGTGAACATTTCCAATTGTGCGACAGACTCATTCATTAATTTATTCATTAATTACCTTTTCCGTTTAATTCCCGCGGGTAATGCGTGAGCTTAAACGCTTCCACCTGATAGTTAACCAGTCGATTAATGCGAATGGTTATTATTAATAATTATCGATATGCAGAGCGCAACATAAATTAAGGCAGGCTGCAGTGGAAAAGGGGCTTAATTACAAAGAATTTAACTGCCAGCAGAAACGCAGCGAAGCGTAGCTGTTGTAGTGTCAATCTATAGTATCGTCTATATATATATATATATGTCTGTATATGCCTGTGTGTGCTTTATTTTTATCGTATGCAAATGCTGTCATTATATGCTAATTAAAAGTCGCTTCAACGACGTCATCAACTTGTCTGAGCTTGATATAAAACGCAATTCCCACCCGATTCCCTCCCGATTTACTCTTCGATTCCGCGATTCCATTCAGATCAGAAAATGTTTTGAGTATTCGCCTCACGCACATCAATCAAATTGCGCATAATTAATCGACGCCGTCAGCCTCGATGTCGCTCACTCACTCCCACACAAGCGCTATCTCGCTCTGTCGCTCTTTCTCTCTGTCTCTTGGGAACTTGTGATTTCTCATTTGAGCTTATCGATGATGTGATTTATCAACTGTGTCTCGCTTTTGTTAATTGAATCTCAATACGTGCGACACAAATGTCAAATTACATGGCAACAATACTACGGCATAATATCTGGATAACTGGGGATAACGGGGGAATTGAGATTTTGAAGGCCCGCGGGCATCGTGTGATGAGTAAGCGCGAGTGCTACCGTTTCGCTTTATGACAGCAAACTGTCAGCTGAGTTAATTATAAAATGTTTATAATAAAGAGATAAAAGTCCATCCAGCTGGGGGCGGATGAGAGTTTTTATCTTGCTGTTTATAATTGCACGATTTTCGGCAGAACTACTCGCGAGGGTGGTATGATAAATTAGAGCGAAACTTAGTATATACTCAGCTTATAGAAAGTACGACTTTGATTGATGACAAAATTTATAAATATATATTATTAATAATTATATCAATAATTAAATATAGATTGATATCTTTGCGTATCATGAGATCATCCTACTTTTATCTTTCATCTCTTGCACTTTTATCTTATCTACTTTTAGTCTCATATCTGGTTCGACCTAGTCTAGCCAACTTATTATTGCATACTTTTTGGATGCCCCTAAAATAAATGAGCGCTCAAATTAACAATATCGTCACAAATATGATTTATAGCATACAATATTATGTATGGATATTAATCGGAAAATCCTCGGTAAGCGCCATACTCCGCGGAAAACCCTCTGCCTTTAGCCCATGCATTATAATTAAGCTCACTTTTCTAGCTAAGATTAAATACTATCTATAGTATGTCTCTCTCTCTCTCGCTCTCTAAGCTCTAGCGATACGTAGATTAATGATGAATAATACAGGTTAATGGTTAGCAATAAAAATGGGGAAAAAAATTTGATGCGCTGTCTAATATATGTATAAATATTCATATACCATAAGTACTTAATCTATCTGGCGTTTTATGTGCATTGTCGGTCCTATTAGAAGCTGACAATCTCAACGGATGACAACAACATTGACTCGTGTTGTTGTTGTAATCGATTTTGATAACAAGTATTTGATAAGCGTAAACGTATTCATCGTAGTACTCGCTATATATACATACATCAAATGGCAAGGTAAATAGCAATCAGAAAACACGAATCGAACCGTTTGTCCTCAACGCACTGAACCAATTTGTTGCCGCTTAAGGGTTGTCAGGTTTGTCGGCGAGGAAATGCGAAAGTAAATACTAGATATGAAGAGGCAAACGAAATAAAAGGAAACAGGAAGGAAAGCAGCAAAATGTTGAGCTATAAATGAGCGCACTGCACTGCTAAATACTCTGCAATTTAGGGAACTTTTATAGGAAAACTTTGTACAATTTTCAGTGAGGGAAAGTGTGAGACCTAAGTTGGAAATACTGTATCTTAATGGGGCTTTAAGCTGTTCATATGCCAAATTTGCTTAGGTTAGCTTACATAGCTCCCGAGATTTGCGAGTATAAACAAAACTGGAATTTTAGGATTTTCAAACTAAACGCTTTCAGCTTAGCTCATGTTTAGTAAATATTCCATTTATATTTTATATAAATATTTTAACATGCTCTTTGCATACCCCTCCCTTCCTGTCCGTAGGGTATTCCCCAATTCGGGCATATGTTTAAGTTGCGTGCATTAAATTTGTAAGGCGGACGCCCGTTGGCTCAAACTAATCAGAGGAGTTCGGCTCCGTTTAGGTTTTATTTTCAATTTTTTTTTCGGGTGTTGACTGCATTTTTAATATGCCAAACTCGCGTCGCTTTGATATTATTAAATATTTACATATTTGCATATTAAAATGTACGTTATATACTCCATCGTAGGCCTGGTATTTATTTATGTGGCTGCGGCGGCTGCTGCCGCTGCTCCTGGGGATCAGGTTAGGGTAACCCCAAGACAGGCAGCTGGACGGGCCAAGGGAGAAGAACGCAGGTAACGCAGGAACTGCCAGAAATTGAAAAGTGCCCCGAAATTCCTTGTCAAGGGTTTGCTGCACACACACACACCGCACACACACAAAGAGGGAAGTCTGCCTTGTCGGTGCGCGACGCAATTCAATCAGCGTACGACACGAAAATGAAAGGTAAGCCTCGTTTTCGTTCTGTGGGTCCTGCGACCTGCGCGTGTTCTCGTCTGATGGACAGCCGGTAAAACAGCCTGGCCGGATTGGCAGACAGACGACAGGCCGGGATTAGCAGCTTTTTTGTGTGTGTTTGTGTGTGTAAATGTTGCAGGCGCAAGAGGAAAAATAAATTTAAAAAACCGCTACGTTTTCGCTTTTCAGGGCGCTCGCCACAGAATTTCACTTGATCGAAAGGAATTTCAATATACACATATACATATATGTACATTGTACACGACATGCATATCAGACGCAGACACACGTGCAAAACACTTGAGCCACGCCCCTCCTTCCGCCCCCCCAGACGCATGTCAAACCCTTTTCATGTCGCATTGGCCCCGTAACTGGAATTTAATAAATTGCCAAAGAAAATCTCGCAAATTATGCCAAGCTGCCAGCTGGCTGTGTGCGTGTGTGTGTGTGTGACAGTATGTGTGTGTGTGTGTTTGCGCGCTGCCTTGGGCAGGACATGAGCACGTCGTAGTGTATTATGCAAACAGCGCGAACTGAATTACAATGTTGCAAAATGTTTTAATTAGGCTAACAGAAGCCAGGCAAGTGTGCAAGGGGCAGCAGGAGGGGGAGTGGAAGGGGGAGGGGTAGCTCACCTGCCCCAACCTGGCAACGGGTAACATTTTGCTGCACGTTCACACAGCGGAAGTTTGCGGTTTTCGCGTTCCGTACAAAATGGAAATGCAACGTGCCTACGTGGGGCCGGAAGGGTAAGGGAGGAGGGGAGGAAGGGGGTTGGGTGCGGTGCAGAGATAGCAAGCGATGATAAAAGAGCAGCTTTATAAAGTCGCATAAATTTATGACAAAAAAAAAAAAAAAACAAAAAGTTGCGGCAAACAATTAAAACAACATAAAACATGTGGAGAAACAAAGTGGGAAAAACTCATTTAAAGTTTAAATTGAATAATACAAATTGAAATTAAATAAAATATTAATAGTTAATTTTTAAAATTCTTCAAAAATTTGAAAAGTTTACAAAAATATGTAGAATTAATTTTGGTATGCAGCAAAAATAATAAACAAATGTATAATAAATATACAATTTAAATAAAATTTATTTTCACTTTGAAAATGTTTTCCGTTTCCGACTAAGTTGGGGTCGGATGTAGGAATCTTTGCTCGAAGCTTTGCGATAATACACTAACACACACACACATAGGAACTACAGAAATTCCCGAAAATATTTTAAATAATTAATTAAGAGCGTGATACACCCAAGCTTAATTAAGCCTAACATTTTTTGTGGTCTTCGAAACATCTTTGAAAACTTTCCTGTTATTGTACAAACTTTGCAAACTATTTACAATTGCCACTAATTGTTGAGGCTGGTTATAGAAGAACTTCCCCATTATATATATTATTGACATAGTCCGACAATGTCGTGTAAGGCAATTAGTGAAAAAGTTAGTCGAGTTTATCTACAAAGCAGTTTGATACCACTACTACCTGCCTTTGCCGGTCACACGCTGACCATCTGGATAAATATTTAAGCACTGATCGCGGATCTATAGAGTCAATAAAAACAAACCGGAATCCAACGGAAGTAAATAGTGCAGGGGCTATAAAACGGCGTTACACATCGAACATGGTCAGAGAAAACAATTGAAAACACTTTCGTAGCAACAAGATGAGACTGACAACGTGTTTGTTATTCAGTTTGAGCCTAGTGGCCCTTGTGGTGGGTCAGGAGGAACGGCAGCTGGTGAACGGGCATAACAAGAAGGAGCAGGAGGCTCTCAACAACTGGTGGCGACACGAGGTCTTCTATCAGATCTATCCGAGATCATTTAAGGACAGCAATGGCGATGGTGTGGGAGACCTGAAGGGCATCACCTCGAAGTTGCAGTACTTCGCGGACACTGGCATCACTTCGGTCTGGCTGAGTCCTATTTACCAATCACCCATGGTGGATTTTGGCTATGATATATCCGATTATAGGGCTATACAACCGGAATATGGCACCTTGGAGGACTTTGATGAACTGGTAGCGACAGCCAATAAGCTAGGCATCAAGGTGATTCTGGACTTTGTGCCCAATCACAGTTCGGACAAGCATGAATGGTTTATCAAGTCAGCGGCACGTGAAAAGGGTTACGAGGATTTCTATGTCTGGGAAAATGGCACCGAATCGGATGGAACTCGTGTGCCTCCCAATAACTGGGTATCTGTCTTCTCCGGTTCGGCCTGGGAATGGAATGAGCAGCGGCAACAGTTCTATTTGCGTCAATTCACAAAGGGACAACCCGATCTGAATTATCGTAATCCCGCTGTGGTGCAGGCCATGGATGAAATCCTATTGTTCTGGCTCAATCGGGGCGTGGCTGGATTCCGTGTCGATGCTGTAATCTATGTGTATGAGGATGCGGAACTACGGGATGAGCCGCTCAGTGGACAAACAAATGATTCCAGCTCGGTAGATTATTTGGAACATATCTATACAAGAAATCAACCCGAGGGATTTGCACTTATACAACACTGGCGACAGCTGCTCGATAACTATACGGCCGAGCATGGTGGTCCCGTACGCATTATGATGCTTGAGGCATACACGGATATCGATCGATTGATGAACTACTACGAGGATGAGAATGGTGTACAGGGTGCCCAGTTTCCATTTAACTTTGATTTCATAACCGAACTGAATCGCGAGTCGTCGGCCCAGGACTTTGTGATGACCATCGAACGTTGGTTGATCTATATGCCGCAGGGACATGTGGCCAACTGGGTGATGGGTAATCATGATAATCCACGCGTTGGCTCACGATACGATGAACGCGCTGTGGATGCCATGAACATGTTGCTGCTCACACTGCCCGGCATCGGGGTGACCTACTACGTAAGTTGGGCTAGGCTCTTGAAGAGTTTTCTCTGATCTCTTCCATATTCTCTACAGGGCGAAGAGTTGGGTATGGTGGACTATCGTGACATTAGCTATAACGATACAGTGGATCAGCCTGCTTTGGATGCCGGTCCGGCAGAACTACAAGTGGATATCTCGCGATCCCGAACGCACGCCCATGCAGTGGAGTGACGAAGCGAATGCGGGTTTCTCCAGCGGCAACCACACCTGGTTGCCCGTGCATCCCAATTACCAGGAGCTGAATCTACGTGCCCAAGAGCGTGCATCGCGCAGTCACTACAAGATCTATCAATCGTTGATCAAGCTGAGGAAGCAGCGTGTGCTGCAGGATGGTTCCTACACGGCACAGGCTCTCAATCGTCGCGTGTTTGCCTTCAAGCGGTAAGAAGGAGTCGAAGTTAATTCAAATAGTTCCCCTTTTAATTTTGTCTGTGATTTTTAGTGAACTCAAGGGACAATATGACATGCTGACTGTGATCAATGTGAGCAACCGTACACAGCAGGTGGATGTCAGCGACTTTATTGGACTGCCCAATCGTCTAACTCTTCAGGTTGTGGCTGTTAGTTCGCTGTATAGGGCTGGCGAGCGCATTAAGCCAGACGAAGTCTACCTGGCACCCTATGAGGGTCTCGTTGCACAGCTTAAGTCACGCAACTAGTCATATCAAGTAGAGTTTAGAGCTTGATAACTGATATTTATTCTAAGCATATTGGCTTAATTTATAAAAAGAATACATAATTGTATTATATATGCATTAATTATGAAATAAATATAAAAACTTGAAAAGATCTTAAAGTTTTCATAGAGTAAAAGAGTATCGAGCGCACCTGATACTAAAATACCCTGCGTTAAACTTTGAAAAGCCGTTGCGAACCGTTGCAAATTTAAAGAAAACTTGTAGACACACCTTTTAACCTCAACCTCAACCTGGTATGCAAACCATAGCTATGCGAAAAATACCGATTGATATTGACATCCTGAGATTTTGTAAAATGTAACTAAGCGTATTGGAAAATATACGACAGCTTTGCGATTTGTAGGTAAGGGTATCCCTGTAATATTTTAAATATTTTTTGGGATCTCTTCTGTCTCAGTTTATCCCCTTTTTGGGTGGTAAATTGCACTCGGAAATTGAAAGCTAGCACATTTTTTTTGGAAAACCTACAATATTTATTCCCCCGAAATTAATTCCGGAAAATAATATTTAATCTTCAGCAATTGGAGCGAATTGCAGATTGTTTATATATTAATTCATTTCTTCCACTTGTGCATTGTTTAAGTTTATGTTGAACAATCCTCAAGTTGACACCGAACAAACTCTTGGCAATTTCCCATCCATTTAATTCGCACTCGAAAACGTTTTCAACTGGGGATTTAATTGCATTGAGTGCTCTCGATGTTGCCCCTTTTTGTACGTGCTGCCGCCGCTGTTGTTGTTTTTTTTGTTGTTGTTGTTGTGGCACTTTCTCCCGAAAATATATTTCATAACTGTCAACGAGTCAACGACGCGACGATGACGCTGCCAGGCGCAGATAAATTGTCGACGAGTTTAATTAAAATCCCTTTGAGATTGCATGAAAATAAAAATATTAATTTTGAAACGTAAATTGAATCTGGCAGGTTTCATCTCTGATTTGCGCCTGTCTGTGGATGCTGTGCGCGCGGAACGTAAGTGGAACGCAAGCTTTTTATCAGCTGCTGCTCGCCAAGTGTCGCTCGCTCAGCGCTCGCAGTACGATCGCAGCTGCTGCGGAGTGCGTGACGTGTTTGTGTTGTCGGCGTAGGTTGCGAAAATTAAATTTTGCTTAGTGTTTGATCTCTTATCTTCTCCTTTTGTTTGCTGTTTTCGTGAGGTAGGTTATGTATGTGGGAGTGTGTGTGTGTGAGTCTGTAGAAAGCCGACAGCACTAAACTGTTTGGGTGCAGCACATTCAACTTAGATTCCCATGCAAAGCATAAAATAATATGTAAAAGAACTGAGAGAGCGCAAGCAGGAGAGCCACAGGCAGAGAAGGAGAGCGAGAGAGAGTGAAGAGAGAGAGAGCACACGCAGAAAAAGCTCAGGCATGCTTTGACCTTGTGCTTGCTCTTGAAATCAACACATTGCAACTTAAGGCTGATATGCAGCTCTTTTAAAGCAAAATGCGTTGAGCAAAACTAAACCTAATTTATTTATATATTATATATTTTTATTTAAATTGAAAAAGCATAACTTTTTTAACTGGGACATTTTTAATTGTTTATTCTCTTAGAAATATTTTATTTTTTTTTATATTTATTTAAATATATTTTATTATTTTAATTAATTTATTTATTAATAATAAATATAAATAAATATATATATTATTTTTATATTTATTATTTTTGATTAAAAATCTTGAGAATTTACGTCTTTGAATTTTTTGACGCAATCTATTTTTAGAATTAAATGCTACGTGGCAGTAAAAATAATATATGTATACCCGTACATTGGATTAAAAAACATCTACCTGAGAAACAAAATTTTCAGAATTTTGCGAGAACAAAAGAAAATCTATAGGAAATTTATAAATTACGAGCCATTTTACCAGTTATAAGAACAGAGCATTATTCAGTTTATGCTAATCCGAATTTATAATCTATTACTTTATTTTGAGTGTTTTTCAATTGCAATTAAAATTTTGTCAACAAAAAACCTCAACCAGTTAATACGTAAACAACAACCAGTTAATGCAGTAAATAAATTTTCGTAATTTCACATTGAATAACCGCTAACAAAAAAAAAGGGTTCCCGTAAACCGATTTGTTTACCGTAAATTTGATGATGTTGTTTGAGATAAGCGAAGGCGTCGCGTCGCCTCCAATTTCAATTATAGATAATATAGAAATTATAGCAATTACTTTTTCATGTGTCTGCTTAATTGTTTGTTGGATTTTCGCCCTATAAAAACAGAGCACAACTCGAGTGTCGACTGTAGTCGCGAGTCACGATGTCGTCTCATCTGATATTTCTACTATGTTCCAGCTTGCTGTTAATACTTGCACCCGATTCCATAATGTCGGATCTATTGAGTAGTCAGACGGAGGATTTCATTGACTGGTGGCAAAATGCGGTCTTCTATCAGATCTATCCGCGTTCCTTTATGGATCAGAATGGCGATGGTGTGGGAGATTTGCAGGGCATAACATCGAAGCTGCCTTACCTGGCGGAAACGGGCATTACGGCGACCTGGCTGAGTCCCATCTTCAAGTCTCCCATGGTGGACTTTGGTTATGATATATCGGACTATAATTCGATACAGCCTGAATATGGCAGCATGGAAGATTTCGAACAACTCATAGCTACAGCTAATAAGTTGGGCATAAAGATCATTCTGGACTTTGTGCCCAATCACACTTCGGATCAGCATGAATGGTTCCTCAAGTCTGCTGCACGTGAGCCGGGCTATGAGGATTTCTATGTGTGGGCAGATGGAAAGCGGGATGAGCGCGGAGAGCGAGCATTGCCCAACAATTGGCCGTCTGTGTTCTACGGCTCGGCTTGGCAGTGGCACGAGCAGCGACAGCAATACTATCTGCATCAGTTTACCAAGGAGCAACCGGATTTGAATTTCCGTAATCCTGCCGTGGTAAAAGCCATGGATGAGGTACTACTCTATTGGCTAAACAAAGGTGTTGCAGGCTTTCGCATTGATGCAGTGAATCATTTGTTCGAAGAGGAAACTCTGAAGGATGAACCACTAAGCGGAAAGACCACAGATCCGCTCTCCATGGACTATACTCGACATATTTATACTAGAGATTTGCCTGAGGTGCTGGAAATGGTGCAACATTGGCGCAAACTGCTCGACGACTACTCGGCAAAGCATCCGCAGGGTCCAACGCGCATCATGATGACCGAAGCATATGCGGGACTAAAGCTACTGGCCGATTACTATGAGACTGCGAAGGGTGTGCGTGGTTCGCATTTACCCTTCAACTTTCACTTTATCACCGATGTCAATGGCAGCTCGGATGCCCGAGATTTTGTCTACAACGTGGAGAAATGGTTGATCTATATGCCACGCGGGCATGCGGCCAACTGGGTCATGGGCAATCATGATAATCCGCGTGTCGCGTCACGCTTTGGCGCCGCCAGTGTGGACGCAATGAATATGTTGTTGATGACGTTGCCCGGCGTGGCGGTTACCTACAATGTGAGTATGGAAATTCCGAAGTTCAAAAGGTCATTGGGCTGACTGAAATTTACAGGGTGAAGAGCTGGGCATGCAGGACCATCGTGAAATAAGCTGGGCGGACACTGTGGATCCACCTGCTCGCAATGTTGGCGAATTGAAATACAAGCAGATCTCTCGGGATCCGGAGCGTACACCCTTTCAGTGGAATAGCTCAAGCAATGCGGGTAAGCTGAAGGGAAACACTGAATCTACTATGCCTATAAACGTTATGTCTGTAGGTTTCTCTAGCGCCGCCAAGACCTGGCTGCCCGTGCATCCTAACTATGTGGAACTCAATCTGCTTGCACAGCAGCAGGCAAAGCGTAGCCACTACAAGGTCTACAAGTCACTCGTGGCGCTGCGTAAGTTGCCCGTGCTGCAACGTGGACGCTTTGTCATTGAGGCCATATCACGTGCGGTGTTCGTGTTCAAGCGGTGGGTCCAGTCATGACATATAGAATCCTAATCCCTTAAGTCTCTTACTCTCTATGTCTTTATAGCTCGCTCAAGGACTACGACACTCTGTTGACCGTGATCAATGTAAGCGACGAGGAACAGGTAGTGAATCTTACTGATTTCATAGATCATCCACGCAATTTGGTAGTGGAAATTGCTGGCATTGATTCCCCCTATGAGCCTGGGTAAGTCAATAGTGTGTTTCTCGCTTCTTCTTCTCACCCAGCTTCATTTCCCTTCCACAGACAAGAGCTTTCCAGTAGCGCATTAGCTCTGGCTGCCCACGAGGGTCTCATCTGCAAACTGGTGGCCTAATAGTTCCCTCTCCTCTACCAGTTTAATCTAATCTCCGCTGGAGGTTTCATTAATTGCATTTCGAGTGGAATAAAAAAAAAAGCATCGCATGTCATGAGAATTAATGATTTTTCCCCCTCTCAAATTAAATTTGACTTTTCCGTTTGCCGTTAGCAGTTCGTATGATTTTTTTTTTTGCTGTCTGAAATGAGATTCAATTTGGAAGCTGAACTTGCCGATACGCTTGGCATGGAATGACCACGAGCTCGTCTGGCTGAGTGCCCAAAACAGAGCACAATTTTTGCACAATACACTATCAGAGAGAGTACTGCGGAAAATTGGGGAAATTCGGAAAATTATAAGTGAATAAAATAAATTTTAAAAAATATTTCAACAATCATTGCTTCAAATAGAGATTCACAAATTTTGATTTAAAAATATTTGCATATTAATTTAGTATATTATTATGTATGTTCTAGTTAGGGTATAGCACTTACTACGCTCCTTCTCGTTAGCTTTTCCTTGTTTTCTTTGTTTGTTTCATGGCAAGTATAATTTTTCATGTGACAGAGCACACGAACTCAAAGATTTATGGACCGCAACGCAGAGATTTGCGAACTGTCGCAGTGCAAATGGGCTAGGGAACTTGCTGAAGGGAAGGGAAAGGGAAAACGGGGAAGAGTACACACTGTGGCTCCTCGATGGTTTATGTTATGCAAAAGTTTTAAAGTTTCAAATGTCATGCATTAAGCGGCAAGCAAGTGAACTGAGGGACGACATTTATTGTCCAATTTGCCATGACCGCAAACTTGCCTGAAAAACTTGTGCCATGAAATCATTTGACCAAGTTTTCCCCCAGGGAACCAATAAGTTTGCATGCTGAGCAGAGTAGCCTGAAATGTTGCATGGAAACGCATAATGAATTAATAAGAATCTTCAACTTGTTGAAAGATGAAAATAGCTAAAGTAACTATACAGTTATTTTTTGCTCTGATTTCCACGAATTCATTAATTACCTCCAAGCAACGTTGAAATTCAAGCAAAATTCTTAAAAAATTTTTTAAAATTCCAAATCAGAAAGCGCATTTCAAGCACATTAATCAAAGTGTAGCCGAGGAAAATATTTGAGAATTTTCCCATGAATTTTTCATTTGTAATCTTGGCAATATTTTTACAATTCAGCCACAGCCAAATGGACCATAAAATGGCATAACAAATACCAGCTTTATAAATAGTTGAAGAGCTTGTAAATCAGGGTAAAGTGGAAAGGTAGATAAAGCAAGGAATAATCCAGAGGAGATTTAATGGTCAGTTTAAAGCGTTGATGCTTTACGATTTGCATTGCTCATACGCCACGTTGCGCAGCGTTTTGCATGGATTATTATCAGTCGTTTCAAGCATTTGATTTCCTGCTCAATAGTTGAGTGACTATTGTGGCATATGAAAATATTTAATATATTTCGAAATATTCCAAATATTTATACAGTAATTTCAGCTTTCGCAATGCCAGCCTTCAATTGATACTCTCCCCTCGTGCTGGCATCGTTTTAACCCACACAGCTGCATTTATGAGGTGAGTTATGCTGGCTGCATTGATTAACTATGAGTAATATTCCTTAATCTCCCCCTCCCCCCATTTTCGCAGTGCTCGTCGTCGTGGTCTGATCAAGCAGCTTATTCAATCCTTCAATGTGGTCCTGGTGGCTCTGCTAATGTACAATTTGTGGCGTCACAAATGGACGAAAGTGAATTTCAATTAGCTTGTATTTTGATGCATTGATTCAGATTGATTGATTCATTAATAAAATCTTACAATGACAACAGCAGCAGCAGCAGCAGCAGTTCCCGCGCAGTGGAGGGGTAGGAGGGCTCAACTGTCATTAACAGTTTGGGGCCGCAGTTGTGGTTGTTGGTTTTACCAAGCGAATCCAAATTAAATTTCCGCTAAAAATTACCAGACAGACAGTGGCAAGTGGGTGCAAGGCTTGATTGATGTGCCAGCCAGTCAGCTGAGTCAGCCGAAAAAGAGCTAAATAATGGCGTAAACTATTGCTGTAATACTTTAACTATCATTTCGAAATCCCCCATTGGTTATTTTAGCTCGCATTTGTTTCATGCACTTAGCCTGTCATGCTTCGCTCTTATCACCCAATATACCCCCCAGAAATTGATGGACCGGGTATACCCAATCACTATGAATATATCTTATTAAAAGTTGCATAATATTAATATGATACATTAATTTAATTTTCCAATTCTTTACATTCTTTGCACTTTTCTGTTTGTTTGACCACATAGATCTTGGTTGTTAGGAAAGCTAGGTACATGAAATTTGGTGTGTAGTTTTTTGAAAGCCTTATCTATAGGAAATATTTTTTAAATATTTTTAAAATTTTGAATATTTGTAGGAATATTCTAAAAATAAGCAAAACTTTACTGCTTTGCAGCTGTAAAAATGCTACAGTGACTTTTAAACTACTTAAACTTGTTTTGATCATGAGTTCCACCAACGTGGAGGAGATTAATATTCTAATAGGGTATCTTGTAGTCTAGTTCAATATTTATTCTACACATTTTTTATGCAATTTTTTTCCACGCCATCATTTTCCGCTACTGTCTGAAACACTTGCCCAACATTGACCCAAAAAAAAATGAAAGTGTCAATTGTAATTTCTATTCTATTTGTCGAACGCTTTTCGATTTAAGCAATTGTCATGGCAAGTTCTTAGTCTGTCTATGTATAAGAACAGGCGACAGACGACTGGCTGCAGCAGCAGCTTTTTCCTGGACTGGCAGCAAACTGCCAGCTGCCAGTGTAAATTTAACGCTTTGCTGACTGGCAAGTGGATATCCTTGTTGCCGCACCGATTGCCGGAACTTCCTTCTCGGGGAAATGGATGCCAATGGAATTACGTCGAAATGCTGCTTGAACATTAACCGAAGCGCAAATATTCAGCTGCCAGCAAGAGTAACAACAACAACAAGAACAACAACGAATGGGGTAAAAACTTTGAGTACTTAAATATTCGTATTTGTCTGACCCTTTGATTGATTGAGTTGACTGCAAAATGTGAGTACTCGTTTAATAAATATGCCACTTTAAACAGATATTTTTCAGCTGCAACTTAAAAGCGTAAAGTATCATGGAAATTAAAATTGCAACTGCAAGAATTATGGATAAATATATTAAAATATTATTTGCATTTTTCATGGAATTGTGAAAATATTTTTAATATTTGTTTAGCCAAAAAGAAGTAGTTGAAGCATGCAGGAAAATTTGCACATATTTTTTTGCTGCTTTCATGCATCAAGAAATTTTAATAAAAATTGAATTTATTTATATAAAAAATTTATAAATATGAAAATATTTAATGCAGTGGAAATTTTTAAATTTGCAGAAAAGTAAAACAAGAGGCAAGTTGTATGAAGAAATCAATTTTCGCTTACTTTTTGAGACATGAAATTGAGCCTTAAATAAAGAAAGAGAGGGGATAGAGAGAGGGAAGAAAGAGATAGCAAGCTAGCTTATTCATTTAGCAACTTCCATGCAACGCTTTGTAAAGCTGTAGAAAATGTGTAGAAAATCTAAGCTGGAACACAATGCAATTGGCTGAGGCTCCATGTAAAGAGGAGAAGAGAGAAGAAGCTGGCGCAGAACGATGACTCGTCCTTCGTGCGACGACGCCGCATTGTCTGGCGGCTGTTCTTTGACATTTGAGCAGCAGCGGCAGCAGCAGGAGCAGGAGCCGGAGCAGCAGCCCGACAAGGACATGCACGTAGTACGTGTTGAATCCTTTGAGCCTAAATGTTGCAAAAATGTCGAGCTGCGCTGGGAAAATTGGCAGTACGCGAGCGGTGTACCTTAATGTCTGCAATGGAGCCGCCTCTGGGCTGCTGTGAAGAGTTAGAGAGGCAGGCAAGGATAGCGAGAGAAAGAGAGGGGGGAACAATGGAGCGACAGAGTAAGGGGGAGCTAGAGCGGCTGCTGCTGCGTCAGCCAATTGGCAATGTTCTTGTTTGCCCCATGAAGTTCAGCCTGCAACCTTTTACCTTTGTCTGTCTTTTGCAAGTGTGTGTGTTTGTGTTTATTTGTGTATTTGTGTATGTGTGTGTGCGAGCGCGTGTTTGCTCTGTCTCTTGCTGTTTGTGACAGCGCCATTTTGCCCATTTAGCCGCGGGCTGCATAAATTGCACTGGCAGACGCGTAGCTGGCGCCGCGTTTTAACTGTTTTTAATTAACAAGAAATTTTCGTAATATTGATAATCACAGGCACAAAGAGCACGAGAAGGCAGGGAAAAAGAGAAAGAGTAAAAGAGACAGAGAGAGCGAGAGAGAGAGAGAGAGAGAGAAGAGTGTACGATTGTAAGTGGCCTCAAGGGCTTGGGGTTAATTAATTTCCAGCACGCAAAATGTGCAGAAAATTGAAATAAAAAATAAGAAAAATATTTATAAAATCTTTGAAAAAATTATAAAAAGAAAATTATAGCGAAAATTAAAAAAAATATTTATAAAATATTTGAAAAAATTATAAAAAGAAAATTGAAATGAAAACTTAGGAAAAATATTTATAAAATACTTGAAAAATTATAAAACAAAATTATAGTGAAATTTAAGAAAAATATTTACAAAATATTTGGAAAATTATAAAAAAAAATTATAGTGAAAATTAAGAAAAATATTTATAAAATATTTGGAAAATTATAAAAAGAAAATTGAAATGAAAGCTTAGGAAAAATAATTATAAAAGGTTTTCAAAATTATAAAAAGAAAATTGAAATGAAAAATTAAGAAAAAAAAAAATAAATTAAAATATGTAAAAAAGTTTTTATAAAAATATAGAAAAATGTAACGTATCATGAAATTGTAAAGTCAATGAACTGAAAAGATTGCAGAACTATTCAAAGTTTTTGCTGGATATCTAAAACAAACTCAACGAGCCACAAACCCCTTCGACATCATCTGTTCTGGCGTGTAGAACGTATAACGCTTTAAGCATACATAGCAATAACAACTGCTTTGCACATTCACATGCTAACGCTATAATCCATACGTATGTCAAATTTTATAGCATTTCTATGGCAAACATAAAAGTTCAGCAAGAAACTAGCATTGTCCTCGGTGTGTGTGTGTGTGTGGGTGTGTGTGTTTTCTCATGTGTCGACTGTCAACTTTGTTGTCTCTACAACACTCACACCTCTTTTTTTTTGCTATTGCAGTGACTGTGTTTTTTTCTTTTATGACTTAGTTTTCACTTGAGGGCATTTTTCTCTGACGACGGCGGCCCGTTGAGAGTAAAAGCCAAATTGATTGGCAATTGAGAGGCTGCCGGGCAGCGTCACAAGAGATTGTAGAGAGAGGGAGAGAGAGAGAGAGTGGGAAAAACTTTTGCAAAAAAGTTGCATACATTATCCCTTTAAGCCAGTAAAATTCAATGAAGCTGTTCCCCCCAGCGGAGGCTACACCCCTTGCAATAAATTTTCGTTTCGAGTGACATTTGCCATTTGCAAAATGTATGCATTGAAATGTTTTTGCGTTTAAGTCAATGACAGGAATTTATGCAAATTTTCATAGCTTGGAACAGGCGAACGAACGGACAGACGGACAGACGGACAAGCGAACGGACGGACGGACGGAGGGACAGACTGTCGCGTGGAGCGAGTAAATGAAGAAAATGAGAGTGCTCAAAATGCGAAGGTCACTCGCGTGGGGGGCGTGGCAAGTCAAAGACACTGAGGCATTTCAATTATGTGCGTGGTAAATTTGCGCACTCGCTCGCCTCAAAGTATGCAGCAAATTTGCCTTTAAAGCTCGTTAACCGTTAAATTCAGTTAACCGTTATTGTTTTTCTGCTTTTTGTTCTTTCAATAAATTAGCTAATGCCTTGGGAAATTCACTGAACCGCAGCCAAATGGGCCACTTAACCCTTTTTTTTTTTGGGGCTGCCTCTCACACACACACACACACCCAGCGGCACATCAATTAAGTTGTCTGTCCCCCCGTTCGTTTTCCTCTCGCCCGCTGGGCTGCTGTCAATAACTTGAACTTGATCAACCAAGCGCTGCCCTCGCTGCCTGCTTCAGCTTCGTCCTTGTCTGCATTGGAAGTGAGACAAAGCGACCGCGACGGAGCCAACAACAAGTGTAATATGTCAATTGAAGGACACAGACAACACTCTCACTCACACACACACACACAGACAGAGACAGGGGCACACAGAGCGCACTTGACTATTTATTGCATTGTTGTTTGTCTGTCGCTGCTGTCGCCGCAGGATACGCCACGGATATTTGCAAAATATTGCAGCGCCCATAAATTGTAACCCCAAAGGAGGCGCCACATCGTCACTGGGCAGCGCTTCCCACCCCACCCCTTGTTGTACGCCCCAAATCGGGGCACAATTTGTGGCAGCTACGTGACGCTGCGCCAGCCCAAAGATTCTGGCACAGCCCAAAGAAACGAGGCTGAGCCGTAACTGGAGACTCTGTCTCAGCAGTCCGAGCAATTATTTTAAGTTATTTATCCAAGCTTAAAGCGTGGAAATGTGAAAATGTGAAAATGGCAAATGGAAAATGGCTAAAAATAATACAATTTTCTCAGTTCTCACAGTTTTGTGTTGTTTCTTGTGTGCTGCCAAAAAAAAGAAGGAAAATTTAATTGAAATAAACTTGGCAAATTTCATTATTTTCTCGAGTGTGAAAAATTATTATCTTTCAGTGTTGTGAAACTTATTAAATTTTAGCCTAGTTCTAGTTGGGGTCTCTGTGAAAAGCCTCAGCTCAAATTGGCAAATGGAAAATTCAACTATTTTTCTTGTTTTACTTTTTGTTCTCTTGGCCTGCTGCCAAAATTTACTTTCCCAGGTGTTGCCAAAAGACTAAACAGATTTTCTTTGTCACACAAAGAAAACTTGTGGGAAAACATGCGGAAAATTGTCTGAACTTAACTATCTCTGACTATGGCTTGCTTTGAGGTGAAATTCTTGAAGAAGTTTTGTGTTTACTTTTGAGAAAAAAAATATAAAAAAATGTGCAATTTTTTAGGTGAAACATGAAATTTTTAACTCTTCCAAACTGATTGAAATAGTTGGCTAAGTTTTTGTTTTAGCTTGACATTATAATTACGGCAGATTTCTAGCGCTGTATATTTTATATATACGTTTTCCAAACTGTTTTATATTTTTATATGTATTTATTTTTATATTTTAAATATTTTATATTTTTGTATATCTTTCTGTTTATATTTTATAATTTTTATATTTTTTGTTTTATATTTTTTTAGGAATTTTCATAACTAATTTCTGGCTTTCATTTGTTTGCGAAAAATTGGATTTAATTAAGTTGCGTAGCTGCTGGCAATATTTCTAATTTCTGCAGGCAGCCCGGTCTGCTATATATTCCAGTTAAACCTCAACGCTTTATGCCACAAACATTTTTCATTTAGCCACAAATTGCAAAGCGAGAGAGAGAGAGAGAAGGGGAGAGCGAGTGAGTGAGAGTGAGGTATATTTACGAGCGGCAGTTTCTACCTTTCTAAAATTCATTTGACCTCAAATTGAATTCATGAATTTTATCTAAAATGCACACATAGAGGGAAGGGGGGGGGGGAGAGGTAAGCCAGGCTAACAACAAAACAAAATTTCTGTGGTCTGTGCCAGTTTATTAGCCCCAAACAGCTGGCCATGAGGCATGCCCCGTGCCTGTGTGCGCTGTGTACTTAGCTCTGCCTCAACCCGAGTGCCAAGTCTTCATAAAGGGTTTCCTCTTTCGCTCCCTGCCACTCTCTTCTGTTGTGCTGCTTGGCATGTAAACGTTGCTCGACAGCTTGTGGCATAGACAAAGCCGTGTGTACACACGGCACAGTACACTCAGTAGCTTTTCCAGTGGCTGTCACTCAACAGAATGCAAAGGAAATGCTTGTATAGAAACTGAGCCTGCCTGCCTGCGTATTTTCGAAAAATGTTTACCCACAGCCAACGCGTCGTATACGCAATCTGCTGCAGGCCGCATGCAGCAAGCATAAAAAAGAACGAAGAGGAAGCAAAACTGTTGCCCATAAATTCTACAGCAGCAATTCGAAATGAATTGTTAGCGGAAGTAGAAATGGCTAAGCCGGAAGAGAGGGGGAAGCTAGACAAGGAAAAACTCAATTTCATTTTCAATTTAATGCTGCAATTGGCCACGTACCTGGCACCACGAGGGGCGAGTGTGGATGGGGCAGCCCTTAAGTTGACTTACCTGCAATGAAAGAGAGAGAAAGACGTATAGATTATTTTATGCGTTTGCACGAATTAAAAGTCGTATTACAGTTAGCTAAAGAAAAGAGCAGCTGCTGCTTCAAGGTGACCCCCTTAACCCGTGCTACGTGCTCGAGTTCATGTTTATGCGCCTCAGCTCTTACCTATAACGTAGGAGTACCCGTCCAGCGTGAGCACGCACTTGCGCGTCGTTGTGCCCGGCAGATTGGCAACGCCGGCGCCGCCGCCGCCGCTAAGCACCACGCTGGACGAGTATCTGGAGACGCCGCTGCCGGAGCTGGCACGATTGCCAGCGGCTCCTGCTCCTGCGAGGCCCAACGCTTTGTTCAGGCTGCTGGAGAAGCCGCCGGGGCTGCTGGCCAGCCCAGTGGATGCAGCCGATTCGCTGCTGTGTAGACTCTCGCGTCGCGGTGGCGCCACCAGGCCAACAAATTCGCTGCTTCGCTTGCTGCAGCCATCGCTCGAGTGATCCCGTTCCCGTTCGCGTTCGCGTTCGCGTTCGCATTCACGGCGCGTGCGATTGCGCGCATAGTGCGCAGCGGAGGAGCTGCTTGCGGCAGCATCGCTTGCCACAGCAGCTGCCACAGCAACAGCAGCCGCCTCCGCCTCCGCCTCCGCATCGGCCTCCTCTTGGGCAATGTTCAATGTTTGCGGCTTGTCGCGACGCATGGCAGGCGGCGACTCGTCCAAAGTGTCGCCCATTCTTAGAGAGAGTGTGTCTTGTGCGTTGTTCTTGTATCAAAGTTGCAGCTGCGCGCGCGCAACTAGACAAACATTTTTGTAGCACGTCGCGTTGGGGCTGGTACTGGAAACTTTGCTCTTCCTTGTGTCGATATGCTTTCGTTGAATTGATGTATTAAATTTGCTCGTTTTTATTGTTGTTGAAAATTTGATTTCAATTTTTCGGCTTGGCTGCGCGCGTTCATCAAATTTAATTAAAACCAAACACGGCGCGGCTAAATGAATCAAATTCGAACTGTAAATCAAAATCAAAATTCAAATGCAAATTCAAATGAAATTGAAAATGAAAACGAAAACGAAATGAACAATGCAGCCATGCACAAGGGGAATCGTTATCAATTGAATAGCACGCATACGCAGCGTTGTACGAGGCCGGAATTGCATAGGGGAAAGAAAGGCATGAACAATGTGCAGAATTAATGCAAGTGCAACTGAAACTGCATATTTTATGAATGTCTCTCACAAATGACTGACATGCTAGCTGTCTCGCTTGCGCTATCTCGCTGTCTCTCTCTCTCTCTCTCTCTCGCTCTGTGTCTCTTGTTTTGTTTATCTGCGCTTGCACAGCAGCTGCCAGTTGAATGGGGTTAGTATTGACAGCGTGTCTGTCTAGCTAGCACGTTTGCTGTTTGCTGCTGTCTCTTCCTCTCTTTCTATCTCTCCCCCTCTCCCTCTCCCTTTCTCTTTTGTTTATGCTTTCTTCTGTTATTTGCTGCTGCTTCTATTTACCTAGCTTGACACTCGCTTGTCTCTCTTCGCCAGCATCGCTTGTCAAGTGAAAACTTTTCATTTGCTACACTTTTGATTTTCCAAAACTGTTTCTATTCAACTGACAGGCGCTGTGCTGCCTAGTCAATACGGCTCTAATTGCACTTGCTGTCCATGCTGCTGCCAATTATTCGACTTGACGTGGCAGTCCCCCAAAAAGTCGACTTTCCCACTTGATTTCCCCTCTCTCTCTCACCCCTGTCCTTCCCCCCCTCTTTCTTGCTCTCTCTTCACACCTCCTCTTTACCTATATTTGCACTTCTCTCTCTCTCTCTGCCTGCCCCTCTACCATTTGCATATGAATGACAGCGCATTGTTTGGGCCACGTTTCGATTCTGATTTTTATCGCACAAATATTGACAAGCAGCATATGCGTGTGTCTGTGTGCGTGTGCGTGGGTGTATTGACCATTTTGTCAGCCAGATACTTTTTGCACATTTGTCATGATGTCTATTCATTTATCAGAATCCATCAATGCCAACAAATGAAGCGTTTCAAAACTGCTGCAAGCAACGTTTCGCTGCACTCATTCGAGTCTCCTTCTCTCTCTCTTGCTCCCTCTCTCTCTTTCTCTCTCTGTCATAAAAAAATATTTCAATAAATTTGCAGTTTAATTTCTCAGTTTATTTCTATATATATTATTTACTCAGCTCGGTCGGCGTCTTGTGTGGCCCTGACCATTTTTGCATGTCTTTGCCACGCGGCACGTACGACAAATAAAACGAGGCGACACTTTGAAGGCATCACGTACCAGGCGGAGGGGTGCAAGGGGGGGGGGATGTCTTTTTGGCATGGCAAAATATGCCAGCGCCCCAAAATGGTAGTCGACCAAATGTCGGTGGCAATACGTGATACCTTTTCGAGTCCTTTTAGTCTTTATATTCAAATAAGATTCAACTGAAATTGTGCACACAATTTTGGCTTTTATTGTAGTTTCTCTCTCTCTCTCAACTTTAATGTATTTACTGAGCCGACTTAAATCAAATATATGTATTTCACAAGCTGCGTAATTATGAAATTTATCAATTCGCAAAGGGTACGCTTAGGCTTGTAAGCAGCTAAGCAGCTTAGGCGTGCACAGTGGGGCATCCTTTTGAGAGGTTGCTTAAAATTTAAATTCTACGAAATTAACTTGATGCCAGGCAGACATAAAGGAGTTGACTGGCAGGCGGGGGGGAGTGGGGGGGGGGGAGTGCGCGTCTTAGCATGATAGTCATCAAATTTTAATTATGTTTTTATAGCGCATTTTTTTGTAGCCTCCCCCCCAGCTTTGTGTGTGCTTGCAGCTTTCGAGCTGTCTGCTTGGAAAACTTGAAAGCATTTTCCAGCGTTGAGTGTCAAAATGCCAGCAAAAAATGGCAGCTAACTCTGTCTATCTCGCTCTCTTGTTATCTCTCTTGCGCGCTTAAAGAGCTGCGGCTTTAAGTTGAGCTGTAAATATTGCGCATACGCCGCGTTTATCGCCTGCCTAATGATGTATCAATAACGCATTTACGACACAATTAATGGCGGCTAACGGAAGAAATCAATGCGTGGGTCCATTAGGTACGTCCCCCCCCCGATCCTCTCACTTCTCCAACAGCAAATTATTAGCCGCTCTGGCCATAAATCGGCTTATCTTAAAGGCTGCAGCGAGCAGCGAGCGAAGGAGAAGTCATTGCACGCTGGAGTTCACAGAACCTTTTGGCATAAATTTAAAATATACATTTTGTATGCTGTATGCATAGTTTTTGGCCATTTTTATCTATGGCCATAATTTCGCCCTTTGTTCTGTGGCCAAAATGATCGATAAAAGTTCTCTCGACCCGCATAAGCGGAGAGCAACGCGTTATTAGTTTGCAAAAAGTTTCAATGAACCCGGCCAAAGCGAAGAAGACGAAGTTGTTGACTTGTTGTCCCGTTAATCAGCCAGCATCATTGGCTGCCCCAATCTCATCTCCTCTCCCTTGCCTTGCTCTCTGACTGTTTGTTTTGTCCTCGTCAGATGAAAGCAACAAGGCACAAGTCAATTATTTAATTAAAAGCTGTCACTTGCACGACTCGACTCGACTCGACTCGACTCGAATTTAGCTCTTAATGTCGCTCGAGGGCGGTGTAGGCTGCCAAGGACGTGTGGCGCTGTCACAGTTGTAATGACAGTGGGCCAGATTAAGAGAGTAAGACAGAGAGACACAGAGACAGAGAGTGGAAGCTGACAACAAACAGTAGCAAAAACATACACAAATAATTAAAAGCGCATACACAATGTGCACAAGTAGCAGAAAATACCGAAAGAACTGAGAGAGCAAGGAATACAAGAAATGTCACTGGGTGGCTATAAAACACAGACAAAAATAGCTAAACTCGTATGGAAATTGTAGACGAACTTGCTATACACTTGAGAAATGCTGGCTAAGATTATTTTCCCCAAGATAAAAGAGCATAAAATAAACAAATCGAGTTAGAGCTGTGGGAAAGCAGCCAAGTATATTGCGGTTTACTTGTGAAGTTTTTAGAGGGAATTTTTAAGTGAGCAGTAGAAGAAGAACTCGCAAAATACATATATGTGTAAGTGTGTACAAGAAATTGTAGTATGAGATAAGACACAATATAAGAGATCATATAAACTAGTTTCATTCAAATCATTTGAAATATATGTGACTTTTTCTGTAAGATTTCAAATCAAAATCTTAAGCAAACTTATGCTTAAAACTTTAAATCTTATCGTTTATTATCGATTTGTTTTTCTATGCAACTCTCTGTGAACTATCTGGCAACTCTATCCTGACTTCAAACACTCATAACTTAGCCAAAAATCAAGCGATTCGCATGCGGCATATCATTTTGTGCATGATTTCGCTGCCAAATTATTTTGTTATTTCAGTTTTAGCTTTTAAAAAAAATTTATTTTTTCTCAATTTTTCCATAGCTACCCCTTGCAGAATTTTAAAAAATTTCAAAAAATTTTTAAATTTTATTTTCAGCTCCAAAAGGGTTTAAACACTTCAGTTAAGCATACAAATCGTTTTAAAAAAGGTTTTCACAAGAAATTAAAATAATAAAGTGAATTTGTTGTCGACTTTTGTGAATTTTCGTAAAAAATCAATCAATTAATTTTCTTGAATTTTCAGTGAATGTTGAACCTTTCTCAATTGTTTAACCGCTAATTGGATAAGTTTTTCAGCTTGGCTGTTTTTTTTCCCGCTGATAATTTATGAGCAGCTGCTGTTGCCTTTAATTTTGGTAACTTCAGAAATTTACGAACTTCAGCCCAAAGTTGTCGTACCCTACTCAAGGCATCTGTTCTTGTAGTTGTTGTTGTTGTTGTGCTGCATTTGCCTGCGTTGTCATTTGCACTCGCACTCGCACCGCAAGTGCTTCCCCCCCTCTCTCTCTGTCTCTCTTTGTCTGCTGTGCAACCCGTTTGGCTTGCCCGCCTCATTTTAATTGTTGTAATTTCACTCGACTGCCGGACAATTTGTGATTGTTGTTGTTGTAGTTGGAGGGCGCCAGCGTGTCGCCGAACAGTTTTCCCTTGGCGTAAATAAAAGATGAGTTAAAGTGCGATAGATGCGTATCGCTGGAAAACCCCGTGGAAAATGTGGAAAATGTTGCGCAGGACTCACGCTCTCCCTCGTTTATCAAGCAGGCGGCTGTCTTCGATCGATGTCTGCAATGGCAAACAATGGCTGGCCAGAAATTGCATGTAATTGAATGTAATACACACACACAGACACACACGCACACATACGGACAGCACACAAACATGCCGCATACAGGCTCAGGTTGCTGACAGGAAGTGTGCAATAAATTTGCTTGCTTTAGCGAAGGACGCCAATGTGACACTTGACAAGAGAGAGAAAGAAAGAGAGAGAGAGAGAGAGAGTGAGAGATCCGAGCAAGGCTTGACTGGCTCATTAGCATTTGGGGCCATCAGTGTGGCATAAGGACATGTGCAGGGGGAAGGGGAAGCCAGACAGGCGACAGGCAGCAGGCAGCAGGCAATGGCAGCCCCGTAAAGTCAAATGGGCAAGTTTTGGTTTTGTTTTTGTCATCATCAAAGCCGCATTTCAATTGCAAATTGTCCATTTCTGTCTCTCTCTCCCTCTCTCTGTCTCTCCCTGTCTCTCTCCACATATGTTTTTTGCCCGCCTGCCAGGGCAAATTGTAAGGCATATGTTATTTTGTGTGCTTAACTTGTGCGAGGAAGTGAGTCGCATTGCATGTGTCTGTTTTGCCATGGGCTATGGTATTTTTTGTGGTATTTTTATAATACTATATTGATTGGTATTTAATGTGGCTTACGCTGCATAATAGAGAGATTTGTGGGGCTATGGAGATGGAATAGCGTTTCAGACGGAACGAAGTAATATTTAGTATTTAAAAAATACTATACAAAAATTGTAAGAAAAATGAATGTGGATTTAATATTCTAGAAAAAATATACCGCTGGATAAAAAAATTCTTTTTTGGCTAATAAAATATACATTTAGGTGAAATTTGGTATTTAATTGATAATTTCAGTATATTTTGCTACATTAAGTTGGTATTTTTTTTAAAACACTTTAATATACCATGAATTACACGCAGCATTTGAAATATAATTGAGCATTAAATGCAAATTGGCTAAAATGCATAACTGTATTTTCAGTATTTTAAAAATACAGAACAGCCTTGATATTTAAAAGTTTTAAAAGGTATTTATCTTAATGCTGTTAGTCTCATAGTATTTTATATACTCTTAAATACTCAATATATATTTAAGTATTTTTTGGTATTTAAAATATGCTGTGCTAATTTCAGTGAAGTGTTGGTATTTTTTTGAAAATACTTCACTTAGCATGTGTAGAATATTTTTTTTTAGCTTTCTATGCAAATGCGGCTAGAGCGGAAATCCGCTAACGGTTGTGTAAGCGTAAACGGTAACTGGTATTTTAAAAATACTATAAACATTTCAATGCACTTTGCAGCATGTGCAATAAAAACAATGGACAATGAGGTCTCCCTCTCTCTCTCTCTCTCTCCCTCTCTCTCCCTCTCTCTTTCTCTCACTTTCTGCTTTAGTTGCAGGCGCTGCCTGTCTGCCTAGTTCTGCTCCCTCTTCGCTTGCTGTCAAGAAGTTAGCAGCCCCAGCTGCGCCTGCTATGTTTGTATGTGTGTGTGTGTGTGTGTGTGTGTTAGTTGCAGGCAACTCACAAATTCTATTTACATACGCGGGCAGCAAAACACAGCGCGCCAGCAAATGAGAAAGTCGCATTATTAATTTGCCGCACCGCACGACCATAAATAAGACTGTCTCGCATGTGCCACACACACACACATACATAGAGTAATCTATACTATGCATGTTAATACGTATGTGTACATACGCATACATATACATAGTATATGAAATTCAAAGGACCTGCCCACTTTGGCATATGGCGCGTCTTTGGGTTTGGCTTTTGCGGTGCGGCTTGGCTTGACTTGCCTTGGCTCGTTCTCGTTTTTCTTCTCTTTCTCCTTCTTCTCCTTCTTCTTGTTGCGCCACGCAATTTTCCTAAGCAATTTATTACTATTTTGACTTGTAGATGGTGTGCAATACAAATAGGCAGAAGAGGGCAAATTCTTCTTGCTCCCCCCCTCCCCGCGCCCAAACAGACAATGAAAGAGCAGGAAAGCAAGAAAGGGAGAGCGACAATTTGTAAAGCAGGCAATTATCCTTATTAGCTGCTTATTTATAGCCAATGTTTGTCTACTCGTTTTGCCATTGACGCATAAGCGATGAGTGCGAGGGTTGCTGCAACAGTTGAGCGTTGTAATGAGTTGCCTGCTTTGTGTTAATCTAATTTTCATGAGTCGCACTCACTCTCTCTCCCAGGCGGCTTTAAGTCATACAAAATTAATGCAGAATATGCTGCGAAGCCTGAGTGAGCAGTAAGAGGGCTTGAAAAGAGTGAGAGGGGGAGAGAGGGGGAGCGAGATGGAGCGAGTCAGCTACCTATATGAAGTCGCACGGCATAAAGTGCGAGTACATTGTCAAATCAGCGACATTTTTATTACAGTCACCGGGGAGTAGCCACGCCCACACACTCACACACACATATACACACACACACACACAGAGGTGTATGCATGTGTGTGTGTGCGTATTTACATGCTGATGATGTCGTTATTAAACGCATAAATAAATTGTCAAAAAAAGACGCAAACTCGACTCAATGCCAGCAAGGCGCGTGCGAGTGTGTGTGCGAGTGTGTGTGTGTGCTGATGTGTGCTCTGCGCTTTTGTTAACAGCAAAAAAATTTTTTATGTACTTTACAAACGCGACTGCTAAATGAAAAACTTGGTCTCTTTACACTTTGCCATGTTCTGTTTGCATTTTCCCTTTTTCCTCTCCCTTTGCAGCGTTTTTTATGACTTTATTTCGCCTGCAAACATATGCAGCAGCAGCAGCAGGAGGAGCAGAGAGGGGGTAGTAGGGGTCGTAATGCGGCAATTGACAATTAATTGGTTGAGGGGGAACACGGCACACACACTGACAGTGACTGCGACCCCTCGAAGCGAAGTAGACCAAAGTGTCGCCCCGACTCGGAGTAGCGCATCCAAATGACGCAGCATATTCATAATTTATGGCATACGCAGTGCCAAAGCGTTGAGAAAATGGAAGGTATAGTGAAGTATATATCTATCTATATATATATATATTTATGTGTATGTGAAGAAAAGAAGGAGAGGGAGAAGGGATAAGTTAAAATGTCATAAAAGTTGCAAAGCAAGTTAACCAAGTAGAACACAAGGTGAAAGATAATAGAGGCACTCAGATTGCAGTTATGGCTAAGTAAAGAGCATAAAAATAATATAGAAACATAATCCGTAGAAAATTTTCTATATATTTGCACCATGTTGGCATCTTTTATGCCAAGTTTAGAGAGCATTTTTCTCATCTAATTCAAGCAAACAAAGCGCGCAACTATTTGGCAGCCTTGCTAAATAAGTTACCAGCTTAAAATCTCTGCCAGTTTTCAAACACTTGCGTAATGTGCCCAAAGTGTGCAGTTAATAGATGGCGCCCCGCACTGTAGATGGCGCCAGTGTTGTGTGAGTTGGCATTGTGAACTGACCAGAACCGAGCTAAAAGTCATTTTGTGGCTTTATTTGCATGTGTCTCTGCAAGCAGCGTGCGCTCGCTCTCTCTCTCTCTCTCTCTCTCTCTCTCTCTATCTCTTTCATTAGTGTAAGGCACTGTAGTGGAATGGGGGGAGGGGCTTCGTCCAGTACAGTTGGTGATTAGTAGCCCACGTCTATCAACAGTTGCCCTAATGCCCGAGCAACATGCAACGCCAGTGCGCCAGAACTGACCTCATTCTGTTTACATTTGCAGCTGTTGCTACTAACAAACCAACCGCCCCTCCTCGTTTTGCTTAATCTCTGCCCTGCCTCCCTGCATTAGGTGGCAAAAAGCAACCCCTGCAGTGCGAATTGAGGCAAACAACCAAGCCAGCGCAACGAAGCAACTCTTCAACACTTTAGCTTGTTTTTGCACAATTGACTGGAAATGTTTTCTGCAGCCCCTCGTGGCCGACTCAAGTGGATCCTGTCACTCCCTCTATACTCTCTCCCTCTCTCTCTTTCTCACTCTCTACAGTTGTATGGCCACACATGCAGGCTGGCAAAATCAAAGTAGCATCGATGTGGCACGTTCCTTTTGCAACAATTTTGCATAATGTGCAGGTTTGTTGTTAGCGGGTTTTTCTGTCTAATGACACTAGCTGAAAGTGGAAATTGAATGGCAGCTTGCATTACAATTGCTAACTGATAGTTTAGAATTTTCTAGGAATTTTTAAGCTAAGAAAGTTTGAGCTAGTTCTGAGTCTGAAAATAATTTAAAAAATTTTATTCACAAATTTTTAAGTGATCAACAAAATTGAATCTCACATCTGAACCTTTCATAGCTGCTTTCTTTGACATATTTAAAAATTTAAAATTTTTCCTAAAAATTCTTAAAGTCTTAAGCTTTTCAAGCTGCCCACATGCCTCAAATCTTTGGGTGTAACTTTCATTTTATGTCATTGCATCAAGTCTCGATTGCAATCACTTGGGCTGCGGTATTCAAAGAACTTTTCCACTTGCAGTTGGCCGTTGCACAATGCGAGCTAACCAACAAAGTACCGTAAGTACTTTGGCTCTCTCTCTCTCGACACACACACAAAAGTTCTTTGTAAGTTCATTTCGCAAAAGTTTGTGCAACGCTGCGTATGCGCAATCTTGCAAGCAATTGAAGTACGCACGGCAACAGCAACGCACCAAATTCAGTCTCTCTATCTCCGTCTCTCTCTCTCTTTCTTTCTTTGATATGATTACAATATTTCATGCTCGACTGCGTAACAAATTTCGTTGCGTTACTGTGGCAATTGCAGGCACTTTGATCAAGTTACCCGTTGAGGGAGAAACAGAGAAAAAGGTTCGCGCAGTTTCAGGTTTCCGGCGAAGTGGGAGGTAATTGCCTAGTCTGCAAGCGCATTACGTCACATATGTTATGTGGCATCAAAAAAAAAGGAAATCAACAACGTCATGACAAACGTCTGACAAATATGCCACGCCTACACTGTAGCTATCTCGCTTCCCCCACTTGCCACACTCTTTTATTGTGTATGCAATAGGCTTCATATGCGCGGCATGTTGGGTATTTGTGTTTGCCACACACACACACACACACCGAACGTTGCGACTGTTTTTCGGGTAAATAAACGAAATGGCAAATCTCGAGTGGGCCTAGGCAGGAAGAGAGGGTGAGAAAGAGGGCGGGGGGGCATCTACTGATGACTTGCCGAATCACTCGAGAGAGCCTGGCAACTCGACACTCGACACCACTTGGCCTGTCTGCCTCTAATGATGCGCCATTTCTCAAATCTTACGGCTACATTTGGTCCACAGCTAATGGCGTGAAATTCAAAATGACGCACAGAGGTTGCCCGACCCAGTTTCCCTTCCTCTCTCTCTCTCTCTCTCTCTCTCTGGACCATTTATCAAGTTTATTAGCGACAGGGCCTGAAAGCAGAGCCATGTAGGGGCACATTACATGTGCCAGGAATGTGCAATTAAAAGGCGCAAACGACCCGCTCACGTATTTGTTTAATTCAATTGTAAATCATTCGAGACAAGTTAAGAGAGAGCGCGCTACGCATATTTGCACGAAATGGCTTAGACCTCAATTCCATTTTGGTAACTGGGAAAAAACCTTATTGATTTGCCTGCTTAGTTTGTAAAGTTCTTGCAAAAGTTGAGCTTATGATTTTGGCGCCTGCCAAACTTGTTAACACACATACACGTATACCTATGTGTGTGTGTGTGTGTGTGTTAGCCCCGTTCGCTTGCCATTCGATTGCATACAAATTCGTTGCACTCGCTCTGACGCCTTGGCAGCTTTATCGCCACGAACACTGTGTGAACTCTGCCCCATTTGGCACACATCCAAAAATTTGCAACCACCTTAGCTAAGTTTCGACAAATTCCCTGCCCGCCTGCCAGACTACTTTGCCTGCAGTTGGTATTAATTAAAACCGAATTAGAATTGCGTTTGCCTTGCTTAAGTTGAGGAACTTCTCCCTCGAAAAACTGTAAACTGTAAACTTTTGCAGCAGCATCATTAAAAACTTCTTAGTCGTGTATCTGCACGTGCTCTCTGCTCTTTCTCTCTCCCGCTTGCTCTCTTTTTATTAAATCAACAATATGATTAGCAATTCAAATGCGTTTGCTGTATGGTTTTTGTTTTTTGCCTCACTGGGCAACTGCTTTGGTTCCCAGGGCGATACAATGGCAACGACGCTGGCGACGACAGCTGCCTGGCAGCAAAGTTTTTGGCTAATTAGAATGGCATCAAAAGCCGCAGACCGCACGCAAGAAAAAAACAAAAAACAAAAAACTCAAAAATTGCACGAAAAGTAAACAAAAGAAAAGTCCTGGAATTTTCAAGCATAATGCTCATTAGGAGTTTAAGTTGATGCTAGGATCAATTTTTAAGAAGATTCAGATTGTTTTATACACTTAAGAGGGAAAAGAGCTTTAATGTGCTTAAGCTGAGTGAAATGAAGTAAAAGCATTTTGCGTAGGTTTTGATTGAAGCTTTTGAGCTATCTTTAATAATTGTCAATTAAAATTGAGAAGCTTTAAGGAGCTTTCAAACTATTTTTAATAATTGTCAATTAAAATTGAGAAGCTTTAAGGAGCTTTTGAAAACGCCAGCTTGAAAGCATCTACTTTTAGCTTTTTCATATAATATGACAAATAATGAAATAGTTTTATGACTAAAGCTCTATAAAATCGAATGATTTAAAAAGCACATTGCTTAAGCTTTCAAGCATCCAGCTAAAGTTAAACAAACTTTCAGCTATGAGTTTCTTAAACCTATCAGCTTAAGAAAGAAAACTTACGAAATTGAATTAATAATTGAGAAAAAATTTTTAGTTGCGATAAACCACTCACATTTTTAGCTCAGAAAATGCGTCACTTTTAGTTGGAAAATAAAATTTTCTCTCAACGATGCGAAAAGCGTGAAAAAGGTCAACCAAATTAGTTGTGACAGATTCAGCTCATTATGGCAAGATTGGAAATATATATACTTAACCGCAAGATAACGGCAGTGAGAGAGAAAGAGAGTGAGAGTGAGAGACAGCATTTCTTAACTGCTGAAAGCGACTTGGGGGCGGGGGGCGTGGCCGCAAATTTGCGGGTCGTGCATTTGAGCTGTCAAAATGCGCGCAGAGCAAAGCGAACGTTTTTTAAATGTGTTTACCCAAAAAAACAGTTTGGCTGACAGTTGCTGCAGGTTTGGTTACACACGCACACGCACACGCACACGCACACACACACACGCACAGGCACACACACACTCACACACAGAGAGGCTGAGAAGAAAATGCCTGCGACTGGCAGGCAACCAGCAAATGTTGCATAGTTCTAGGCGCGCTGAAATGTGAAACCATTTTGGAAGGCTACACAAAGGCAACAGCAACAATCACAGCAACAACAACAGCAACAGCAACAACCACAGCAACAACAACAACGACGCCAAACAATAACAATAACAAAAGGGCAATGAATGAAAATATCGTTGAGACGCAAAAAAGTTGCAAATTGTCAGCAAAAAGTTGGCAAACCAAACGCAAAGTGTGCGCGTGTCGCGTGTGTGCGAGTGTTTGCGAGTGTGTGTGTTCGAGTGTGTGTTTGCGAGTGTGTGTGTGTGTGCGAGTGTGACTGTGTTTGTTTGTGTATGCGCTCGTGTGTCTGTTTGGGTATAAAAAGGCATTTGCTGAAGTTTTTTGATTTTTGGCAGGCATGCCTTTTGTCTATTTGTGTTGGGGCTCTATGGCGCCCCTGATTTAAGAGGCCTCCCCTCCTGCCCCTTCCTCTCCCCCTTTCCCCTCCCCCCTACCTCTAAAGTCTGCTGCTCTGCCAACATATTGTGCGACGGCAGTGCAACTTGGAATAAATGTTGCTAAAGTTTATTCAGCTATTTGTTTTGAAAAGTACTCGAACGCGTTATTCACCCGAGAGCTACATTAAGACGTCTGTATCTGTGTATGTGTGCGTGTGTGTGTGTGTGTCGCATGTGTTTGAGTGCGCCAGTAAATACACATATAGCGTATCTCATTACGTATACGTAATGCCAGTTGACTCGGCGAATTTCGGTAATTTAAGTTTACTTATTATACTTCACAAAGAGTCGCAGCTCTTGATGTGGAGGAAAGTAGATAAAGACAGGGTAAATTACGGGAATTTATACTGTAGTATACAGTTAATAGTATACCCTGTGAGGAAATATTTTAAATTGGCTTTTACTTTGTGTGAGCTGCTGATTGTAAGGAACTTTAGGCAAGGCAGTTGATTGAAAGAGAATGGAGGCGCAGCCAACTTCACTGTAGATCGATAAATTTGGCAGTGTGGCAACTCTGGTGCAGTCGATATTTTAAGTTCGTAAATAATTTTACACTGTAAGCTGTTCGGAAGCGAAAATCTTCGAAAATTGCTCTGAGCATTAATTTTTGCTATCGATATGTTATCGATAACTATGCAAATCGATATTTAAGTTTGTTATAAATGAATTTATAGCCTAATCTGTGCCACAACCAGTTTTTACTTTCAGAAAACTGCTGCAAAACTTTCCATTTGCTGTTATCGATAACCATGACAATCGATATTTATGCCCAGCTTTATCGAAAATGCATGAATAGTCCAAAGTTTGACTTGAATAGCTTATTTTTTTAGAAAACTGTGCTCTACATGCCCCTAAACGGCTATCGATAACAGTACTTATCGATATTTATGCACAGACTTGCCATAAATTATTGCATAGCTCAACCTGCGCCACACAAAGTGCGCAAAAGCTCAAGAGCTCAGCAAACATTTACTACCGAACACACACACACGCGCACACACACGCTTATACACGCACACACGCGCACACATGCATAATGTGTGCATGATGTGCTGTCAGCGCGTAAGCGTTCCATTTGTCCACCTGCCCGAATTGATAATGTCATAAAGTGTAAACAATGTCAGCGGCATCAAAGAGCGACCACGTTTAGCGGCGCCACAAAAAGCGTTGCATACCGCTAGGCGCAGGGGCTGCCGTTCAAATAACTTGATCAAGTTTCAGTGGCGCAAAAGAGCTGCAATGTTATTATCGAGCGAACGAACGAGCAGGCGGAGGCCCCGACGGACCCATCAATATTGCCAATTTTCGCAAGCGACGCTGACTTTCGCTCTGCGACTCTCTCTCTCTGTGTGTGTGTATGTGGGCGCCTGTCTGTGTGTGGATTTTATTAGGCCGTCGAGTGCCGCCCGACAATTGTTTGCTTAAAAGTTTTCTCACACACACAGAAACACACACACACGCGCGGGCTGAACTCTTGTCAGATTTTCGCCCTCTGTTCTTGCAATTTTAGCCATTGTTTTGCTTTGTTAGTGCGGCCCAGGCACGTTCGTTTGCAGTAGAAAGAGAGAGGGAGTGGAAGGGAAGGGAAGGAGGAGACGAGAATTGGGAGCAATCCCGACTCGTCCTTGTCATTGTCATTGTCCCCGCAGATTTTGCACGTTTGCTATTTTGACATTTTTTGTGATTATTGATTAGATAAACGCTATCGACAAAGAGAGGGAGACTGAGAGAGGGAAAGAGATGGAGAGAGTGAGAGTGAGAGACAGAGACAAAAAGCAAAGCGCGTTAAGTCGTCGTTTCTTGTTCCTGACGGCACTTAAGTCACTTAACCATGCCCAATGGGGAGCCTGTCTACGAGCCGAACTTAAAAACCGATTCATCATTGAAAGACCTCGCCGCAGCAGCCGCAGCACTGACAGAACTGCCTCCCCCCCCACCCGAAAATGGCAGCTAATCAAAGTTTGTCATGCAACTCACGCCCAGAAAGACTGGGATTAGAGACGGCATCAGTCCAGGCATCATTACCTGCCTGCCTGCCTGTCTTTCGCACAGGTGTGCCTGCTCTCAAATGAGAGTGCGGCACAAACGGAATAATAAATCCCTTGCTTAGTTTTGGGTTAATATGCCATGGTACATGTCTACATTAGAGACGCAGCACAAGAGCTTAGAGATTGAATGAAACTGTCGACAACTGTGAACTGTGTTGCTTGGATAAACGCCCAAAGCTCTGGGAAACTAAATACTTTTCGTGTAGACTAATTTCGTTTGCTGCCAGGGGATTTATGGCAGGAGGAAGAGTTTTAGATATTAAAGTGAAATTGAAGTATATTTCTTGTAACAGTTCTTTCAAGCAGAGTTGCCTATGTAAGCGACCAGGTTAAGTTTTTAACATCATGCTTAAATAAATGTTATGGCCAGAAGTTTGCAACGCACCTTAGAAGACATTTCCAACCCTATAAAGTATATAAATTCTTTAATCAGCATCAAAAAGGGAGAGTAACTGGCCATGTCCGTCTGTCTGTCCGTCTGACTTTTGCAACGCAAACTAGTCTCTCAATTGTAGAGCTATCTTGATGAAACTTGGTATACATGCTTCTTATTGCTGCACGCTGTAAATAAGTTGGAACGAGTCGGATCGGACCTATATATAGATAACCTATCGGTCGATCTAATATTTGGAATAACTGCAAGGGTATAAAACTTTTTGTTTTCTCACTATCTGTTACAGATTTTACTCTTTGCTAATAAGATAACCTTTTTGCATTTTCAATTCATTCTTTCTCCCTTTCTGTTGTTGTAACTCTTTGCTGTTATGATAACACATATCATTTAAGCCAAAGAAAATTCTCTTTGATTCCTTTTGATAGTTTCAATGGATTCAATTAAGTTCCGCCTTCAATTGATACCCCACTTAACCGCACACAGACTATGTCTGAATGTCTGCCTCTTCTTTCCCTCTCTCTCTCTCTCAACATGTTAATAAAACATGGCCTTATCTTGGAAATTGCCGAATTCAGTGTTGCGGGAATATGGCTAAAATATAGCTACATTTTTGTTGTTGTTGTTGCCTGATACCTGTCCCGTTGACAGCTGCCCGAAATCGGGCGGCTTTGTGTCAGTCAATCAAATCGCTCAAAGTGGCGTTTAATTTTTATAGTAGTCAGTTATTGTGTCGCCCCACTGTACAGACACCCCATAACAGTTTTCCCGCACACACACACACACACACACACAGACACCACAAGATGAAAACAATGCGATGTGGCGAACAAAACAAAAGCCGCAACATTTACACGCCGTCAAGCAAAAACAAGCAGAAATAAACTACAACAACAACAATAGCAACAGACACCTACAACAACAACAAACTGAGAGCAGCAACACAAAAAAGAAAGAAAATGAAATTGTGCGCGTTTAATTTTTGAGTGAATTTTCCGAATTTCCACACCTACCCAACCTACTCCCAACTGTTGTTGTTCCTTTTTTTTTTGTTTTGCGCTTTTTGTGGCGCACCAGAAAAAATTCTCTTGTTGTTTTCTTTTTGCTCTGAACTTTTTCTCTTACGTCTAAATTTATCTATAAACAACTTTGTTGTTGTTGTTGCTGCTGCTGCTGCTGTCTGGCGACATTTGCGGCCTGTTTATATAGTAAAAAGCTGTTGTGACAGGCTAATTGAATGAATGAATCCGAATGGGAATACGAATACGAATACGCATACGCATACGAGTTCGAATCTCTCTCAACAAATTTTCACAAATTTTCCACTTTGTTTGTTGTTGTCTGTTAATATTTCAAGGTCTGTCAAAAGTTTCATTAGCACATTCGCGGATCAATCCGCCGCTCTTAATGACAGTCGATTGTCCAGATTAAATCGTTCTTGTAATTAACACCCAAAGGGCATCGTTACACATCATTTAGGGCATTGGCAAGGGGCTTCCAGTGAACTCAAGTGAATCACAGCGAGCACAATCGAGCATCATTTTCGCTTGCCATCAGCAGAAAACAGGTTTCATTTCTTTCGTGTATACATATCTTTTTGAATTTTTTTTTTTTTTGTTTGAGGGCTCTCTGCACTTGACCAAAAGGCGATGTAGATATGACAAAGTGGAATATCAAAGGCAACGCTAACTGCGAGTCGCAGTTGCGAATACACTTTGGGGTGGGGAGATATCTGAGTGAAGCTTTAAATGAGCTCGAAAATTTAAGCATATTTTGGGGAAGTTTAGAAAATAAGCTGAGCAGAAATTGAAGATGAAAGTGTAAGGGAATTTTTGATAATTTTGGAATTTAAATAAATTTTGGGTTTAAAGAAAATGAAGCCATTGTAAATTTATTAAAAATACTTTAGAACTGTATTTTCTAACAGCTTTAAATAATGCATAAAGCATATGTAAATTTGTGGAATAAACTGTAAATGCAATTAAGATAAAAATGTTAACTGGATTTTAGCAATTTTTAAAATTTATAAATAAAATACTTGAGGGTTTCTTACAAGTCTTAAATGTTTTCTAAAAACTCCAAAATTTTAAGAGAGCATAAATAATTTTCTTACAATTTGTTTGTATTTTTAAACAATTTTAAAATTTCTAGGGAGCAGAAATAATTTTTATAAATATTTAAAATACTTTAAGAAAAATTTTATAAAATTTGCAAGCAGCTTAAAAATATCGAGTGATCCTCAATGAAGTGAATTAAAATAAGAAATCGCCGCAGTAGCGCAAAAAAAGAGCTAAAAGTGCATTTAATTAAATTGCCTGCGCCGCTGCTTGTCTTCGTCTGTCCGTCTGCCTGTCCGTCCGTCTGCCTGTCCGTCCGTGCTGGTTCCGTTGTCCCGTTGTCCCGTTGTTTCTACGTTATCTTTTTATGTAGTGCGTGTGTCTCTTCTCTCCCTGAAACGGGTTCAGTTATTGCTCAGGCCGCCTGATGGGCATTGAAAATTGATGGGACCCCCATCTCTCGCGCACGCGGCAGATACTTTGTACGAAACGTATCTTGTATCTTTTGGCATGCAGTTTTTTTTTTGCGGCTGCGGCATAAAATTTAATGAGTTTTTTTTTTTTGTTGCATTGCACATGGCAATTTTGGCTCATAATTTTAAATGTAGGTTAAATATTTGCGAGGCAGAACAAGCGAGCGCCGAAAGGGTAACCAAAATCGGGCAATTATATGACATTACAATTGAGGCTACACACATTAGAGAGAGAGAGAGAGTCTATGGAGTATATAGAGGCTATATGTGCTGAGGCCAAGCCGAGCGTTTAATTGATCCCCTGGGCTTGACAATTAGCCGAGGCAAAAGAGTAAGTAAAACACTTGAAAATCGCGCTTGACGCGCTGTCATCGAACGACACTCGAAAGATACTTTGAAATCTCAACATGCTTGGTCAGATTGTTACGCATCTCGAGCTGGCGCAGCTGCGCACCGAATCGGCATCTAACAATAGTCCAAATTAGAAATAGACAAAAACAGCAACAAATTCCGACACACACGCACACACATTTTTTGCAAATGCAGTCACAATTTTTGCGCTCAGTCTGCGATTTGAGTTGTGGCTCTTAAGTGCCAAGGGGGAGGGGTGCGTAGGGGGCCTAGCTGGTTGACAATTGCCATGCGGGCAATTAACAAATTTTTTTTTGCTTGATTTCTATTTTTTTTTTCTCGTCCGGTTTTGGACTCGTGACGTCGGCAGCGGCAACTGTAAACGCTGAAAACGTGCGCCGCGCTAAAGAAATAAACATTTTGTATCTTTGTATCTGTATCTATCTATCTGCTGGGTTCATGTTGTTGTTGATATTGCATCCGTTAGGTGTGTGTGGCTGCATGCAAATGTTGTGAATTTTCGGCAAACTAGTAAAATTTGTAGTTGTTGTTGCCGTTGTCTGCTCTTTGTCGCAGTCGGCGTCGACGCGTGCGTCCGGTGCGCAGTTAGCTTTGATCGCGCGTTTTGCTAGCCGTTTTTTGTTGTTTGCTTTTCGAATAGTTTTTTTTTTGTTTGCCTTAGCGGGGGAAAATTCAGCGGAAAGAGTCGAAAAACCACGAAAACAAACCTGACCACAACAACAAAAATTACAAAAAAAAAAAAAAAAAATTTTCATGTGATTTTTCAATCTAAACAATTTGCAGCGATTGCAGCCGACGCGAACGGCGACGCCTTTGGCATTTATTTGGTCATTTTGGCAAGAAAAGTTACAACAATTGGCCACATAATGAGGTAGGTGGTGCTATTTAAAGTTTCCGTTGTGCTTGCTTCACATAAATCAAAACACAGACAAGAATTAGTAGAAATTGTAAATGTGTAATAGAAACGAAAGGCGCAAAACTGTTTTTAGAATTTTGGGGGAAAAACGCTGTGTCGTTTCATGGTTTTATTTGGAAATTATTTGAAAATTTAAAAATTATTATTTGCTGAAAATAGTTGGCATATTAATATACCCTAACTCATTCGAAAATTATTTGACACTTGCGAGCGTGCAGAATTTTATGACATTGCCAAAAATGTAGCTCACACTTTGACTTGCGATACATTGAGGAAGTTTCTGCTGTATCTTTTCCTCTCTTTCACTCACACTCTACGCTCCTCTCGCTCTTTTATCGCCTGCAACAAAATACAGCACCATATACAGTACACATTTAATCGCATATATATATCTGCCTGTATTCTTTTTGGCAATAGCAACACGTACGCTGCAAATTATGCGATAAAATATACGAGAATGTGGTTAGAGCAGCCTCACCCCCCCTCGCTTCCTCCGCCCTCGGTAATGGGCAGTACATGCGCTGAGTACTTGGGCACAAAATGTTTTTTTATGCTTCGTTATGTTAAACTGTTGAACTTTTATGATTTTACGGCGGCGGGATTTGTAAAGCGAGCGATGGCACATAAAAATCAAAATGTAAATCGATGTTAATCATTATTGTTTGCATTTTGATAGACCCCCCCTCCCCCCCCTGAGAGAGTGGCAAATTGATTTGATGGCTTTTAGTATTTGTCGATGATTATGTACATATGCAAAATATAATGACGTCAAATGAGGCTGGGAGCGGAGACGGAACGGAACGGAGGGTACGCTCGATTGTTATGGTCTGCCAGCGAGCCACGCGGCGTATGAGCAATGCGTGCCAATGCGGCGTATGAGCAATGCTCAGTCCATTAATTTAATTAGCAATTCAGTTAATATCGCACATTTTGAATCTGAATCTGGCTTTGAAATCGGCTCTCGAATTGATGGCAAATAATAAACTGAAACATTTATCACAGCTCACAGAGCGAGCAGCAGCGGGAGACGGGAGACGGAAGACGGGGTGGGGGGTTTGTCAATGGGGCGCGGAGCCATAAGGCAGGTAACCATAGACACCAATGATAAACACATGAAAAACCTAATCAGACAGCAGAGCAAAAAAGAGGTGTGGGAACTCTGATAATGTGATAAGAGCGCAGCGAGTTTATTTTTTTTTTTTTTTTTTTTTTATACCCCTTTTTTTTGACTTTGATGAATTCACAAAAAAAAAATCAAGAAAAAAAAATCACAAATAAGGGCGTGCAGCGTTGATTAAAAACTTATTGAAATTTGCATTACAGTTTTTACACTTTTTGTGGTTTTTTTTGTTGTTGTCTTTGGATTTTTCGATCACGATCGCGTATGGTTTTAACTAACGATTGCCAAATCAAATGCGGTTTAGCCACCGACCGACAGCATCAGCAGCGACCGAAGACGCGACGATAAGAGCAAGCTACCAAGACAGCGGCGGCAACAACGACGAATGAGAAACAGAAACAGAACGAGAACGAGAACGACAACAACGACGACGACGACGACAACGTCCGCACATGCTGCCTGCTGGGGATAAACTGGAACTGGATTTTTCGGAGTTACGGCAACGTTAACAGCGACGGCAACGACGGCAACGACAGCGACTGCGACGGCAGCGATGCGACAGCGACGGCGGCAGCGGGCCACTTGTGGCCACCATATAGAATCACAGAGACAACACTCGCTGCCTGCTGTCTCTCTATAGAGCGTCAAAGCCAAACATCCAGCCAAAAACACACACACACACGCACACAACGTATAACCCGTCCGAAAGCAAAGCTCTCAATCTGCGCGCGAAAAACTTTCGCAGTGCAAGCAAAGAGTGGGAGGGAAAGAGAGAGAGAGAGAGAGAGATATAGGGGGAGAGCGCATCCCCGAAAAGCTGCTCTGCATCATTTTCATGGCCAGGCGAATTTCCCGTTATGTTTGGCTTGAGCTTTGGCAAGTGACCTGCTTAAAGCTTGCAAGTTGCGAAAGCTTTTAAGTTTCCTTGGAAAGCTCTAAGTAGCTGCTCTACAGTAGCTGCTCGATAGAGTGAATTAGGTGAGCTTTTTAGCGGGAAAATTTGTGCTTTTTGATCTAAAGAAAATTCCATATTTTGATTGTAATAATATAAAGCTAAAAATACAAATTAAATATAATATAAAAAGCTTCAAATATTTTAAAAAGCTTTGGTTTTCAGATGAATAAATTTGTTTTCTCAGTTTTGTCTGCAGCTTGCGATAAAATATGATATTATGTTGCTAATGTCTTCATCATTTTCATGCTTCAGATCTTTTCTACAAGTTTTTTTAGCACCTGCTTTGTGGCAGCTTTACGCTTGATGAGCTTTTTTCAAGCTGTCAGCAGCGGCAGCTAAAAAAATTGCTTGCGGTCTTAACTAACGCAGATTTCCCGTTATTTGCAGAGCTTTAAGTGAGCTACTTTAAGCCCGCTCCTGCTTCACTTGCTGCCTGTGCTCTCTCGCTCTCTCTCGCTCTCGCTCTCTGCTTTCGGAGACAATTTTGTGTTTTTTTGTTGTTTACTTTTTGGCGCCTCCGTCTGGGAACTTCAACAGGTTGCCACCCACTTTCTGTGGTTGCCTTTTGTGTTGTTGCTGCTGCTGCTGCTGCTGCGACCGCTGCTAATGCGGCGAACAAAACAAATGAAAAGCATTTTCCGTAGGGCGACCCAGCAAACACTCACACACACTCACACACACAGAGACTAACACCCACAATCATGCCTAAGCAATATACATAAGCACAAACGGCTGAAGCCGAAGATATAAAAGAAAATGCGAAGAAGAAAAAAAAGAAGCGACGTATAAAAAAAGGAAAAACTTTAGCGCCCTCTCAGGGGGGTCGCAACAACAGCAACAACAACAACAGCTTGAGTGGGGAAATTCCAACTGCTGTTTCCTTAAGTTGTACAAGTGTTTTCATTTTCATATTCCCTCCCACTCGGTCGCCACTCCACTTGGCCCCGTTAAGGAGCATATTTTCAGGTATTTGCTTTGCTTTGGCTTGCGACTTACCTCATGCCAAAAATAAATAAGCCCAAAAGCAGCGACGCCTTCCTCTGCTGCTGCTGCACCAGTCGAGGACTTTGTTTTAAAGCCCCTCCCCCCTCCTCCCGCTTCCCCCTGCCCGGTCGACACGTTAAGTGGCAAAAGAATTTGAGCGACTTACCTGCAAAGAAAGAGAGGGAGACAACATGAAATCAGTTATATTTATAGCGAGCGAAGAGCAAAACATAAGATTTACTGTTAGCTGGCAAAGCTGGCTCTCATTAAATGTGGCCTGGGCTCAGCTCAGGGCAAGCTCATTAAACGCGCAGAACGCACAACGCACAACGCGCTCTCAAGGAGCAACCCATTAGCATTAATTGAGGCAAAGATGAGACGATGCGATGATGAGATACAACTGCCACAGCTCTGTAGCAATCTCTCTCTGTGTGTGTGTGTGTGTGTGTGTGCTTGTTTGTGTTTATGTTTATGTTTATGTTTTAAATTCACAACAAGATGGAATCGGCTTAAGCTTGCAAGTGGGAAGAGAGAGAGAGAGAAAAGCGTATGGCAAAAGCTGTTGATAAGCGGCTGGAAAAAAAGTGTAACTAAAGGCAACGTATGGTTTGGCATAGTAAACATATTTGCGTTAGCTTATTGAGGTTTAGTTCTCTAGAATTTCTACTATTTTTCTTTGTTTCTAGCTGATTATAAGCTGGAAATGCTTATATTGATGAATATCTAGCAAGTAAACAAAGTGAAAGCAATTTTTTTATAGTTTATTAGGCTTTTCTAGCCATCCTTTCTTTCTATCTAATTACTCCAGCTTTTTTTCACACTTTCTTCGAATTTTTTTCACAATTTAATCGTGTTTTCCTCATTTCGTTTTAAAGTATTTACTTCCTTCACCTTTGACTATCTGTTAATCTAGAAATTTTTACATTGCAAAAATAAACTCAATTCATGCAACAGAAAGAGATGAAATATGCCATATGAACTGACCTTAAAAGTCTTTTCTATTTAAGAAATTTTCTACCTACATTTAACTTTCTTTGTTTTTACACTAAAAATTCCCCTAAAATAATTGCAACTCAAATTAGAATAGAGAAAACTCTCTTTGATTTAACTAATCAGGGCTCATTTGCACAAGAAGTTTTCTATTTTTCTTTCACCTCTCTCGCTTTTCTTTTTATCTCTAGAAAATTTTTCCCTTTTCTTAGCTACTGTTACCACATCCATTTGCATTTTTTGCTTTCCCTGCCCACTCGCATTACGTGCAATTTCATAGTCTTTCATAGTCTTTTAGTTACTTATATTCCCCTTTTTCTTGCTCTCGTAATCCTGACCTTGTTTACCTACCCACCTGCCTGTATCTTAACTAACCTGTCAAGCCGCTCAACTTTGCTTCTTCTCTTGGCTAGCCCATTTATCTTCTCGTTCACATGCTTATTTGCATAGTGCACTTTGCGTTTTTTTTTTCCTCCAGGTCCTTGACAACCTTGTCACTGATTACACCTGCCCTCTGCCAACTCTCTTCTCCATTCTACGCTTCATAATTGAGCTAATAAAGTCGCCTTTGCTTTTGCAACTTGCTGCGAGTGCTGACTAATTGTCAAATTCAATTTCGCATTCGAAAATTTTGACTTTTGTGTGTGTGTGTGTGTGTGTGTGTGTGTTTGGGGGGAAAATATTTCACATGCAAATTCAATTTGCGCATATGAACTCAGCTATTAAATATTTTTGGTCGTACTTGTTGTTGTTGCATGCAACTCGCAACGCTCTGGAATATAATTAAATTTTCATACAGCATCGACTGCAGTCGGGCGTAACGTAATGCAATTTACAGCTGGGCACTAAATGTAAATATCACTCATACGCAACGTTGAGCGTCAAGTATGCAAAGCCAGAATGCACAGTGTGTGCACTGTGCAGGGCCGGGCAATACAATTAGAGCCATGATTATCTAATGGGCCTGCAGCAACAATTAGTCAAATGCTAATTGCCAAAACATTTGCAATTCGGGGCAGCGACTCACCTGGACAATCGCGAGCGCGCGAGCGAGGCGGTAGATAGAGATGAATGCGTATGGGGTTGCACTTGAGTGTGTGTGTGTGTGTGTGCGTGGGATAACTTTGGGGCTACGCTATGCCAATTGTGGCTTGTGCACTGCTTAAGCGTCGTTTAACTTCTGCGGCGGCAGCGGTGCTTGCAACATGCCGCAAGCTAACCGAGTCGACGCGTCGACGAGGCAAGGCGCAACAAGCTGGTTTTGTGCTGGTCTGAAGTTGCGTGTCGCCTCGCACAGCGACAACAAGCGGGTCAAGCGAGACAAAGACACGCAAATAAGCCGCAGGCGCCACAATCTGTTGCACTGTCTCTCTGTGGCGTCGCCAGGCGCTCAATCGGCGTTTATTAATAAATCAAAAAAAACAAGCAACAACAACTGCAACTGCAACTGTAACTGAAACGGCATCTAATTAAGCGTGCAGGCGTTAAATCGTTTTGCCAACTGAATCGAAAATAAATCGAAAAATACACAAAAAAAAAAAAAATAAATAAAAATAAAAATAAAGTTTTCCCAATTTCACACAAATCAGCGCTAAATGTCAAAACGCATGTTGCACAAATGCGTCAAATGCCAAACCAGGCGAACACCAATAAATCATCCGCTGCAAGCAATGTGGAGACAGAGAGGGAGAGGGAGAGAGAGAGAGGGAGCGAGAGCAAGAGCGAGCTAACTGAACGTTCGATCGATCTGGCCAAGAGTCAAAATCAAAAACCGCTGACAGATTCCTGTGCAAAGCGGCGCACGCGTAGTTAAACAAGTTAATGCACTATAAAATGTGCCATAAAAATGCTATAAATTTTGGATGACTGTTGAAAGAAGGCAGCCTCGAGAGGATGAGTGCTTTAAGGTACAGGGAATATGACTGAGCTTAACTGGGTAGCTATGCTCCACACATGCTGAAATACTTAAAGAATAAAGATGTATTAAAATTAAATTTCGTGGCACAAATAAATTTTTCAGAATCTCTTATCTCAAATTCCGATTAACTTGGTAAATAATCCAGCCGATTTAAGTATTTTTGCATTCAAAAATTTTAGATGTAAAGTTTTTTAAAATTTTCGACATTTTTCAATTTTTTAGTTATTTATTATTATATTTTTCAAAAAACTTTAGTCAAAATTAAAAATTTTCTGATTTTACTTTGTAAAGTCCTAGAAGGCTTTTATCCAAATTTAGCTTTTACCATAAATTGGCTTTAAATCGCGAGATGTTCTCGGGGAAAAATATTTTGTTTTTGACTTGAATTCTTTAATTCTACAATTTGCAACTTATAACATTTTCAAAATTTTCAGAATTTATTTTTTAGTTTCAGATTTTTAAATTTTGATTACCATGATATTTTGTTTATGTTTCTATCCCTTAAGTATCTTACATTTTTCAAAATTTCAATATAGATTTTTACAAATATTTTTGATGATTTTCAATCGACGCATAGCGCATTCGATATGCCACATACCCCTGCAAAGCACTTAAAATAAATGCAGCGTATGAAAAAACTAACAAATTTAATATAAAATTTTTGGGCAACGACAACAGCGACAACAACGACAACAACAAATAACAACAAGCAGACAACAGCAACAACACGAGGCACTTTGTATTTCGGTTTTTGGTTGCATTAATTATCGCCTTGCCATGAAATATGCGCGCCACGCATGCGCAGATCAGTCGACAGCGCGAGCCGCATAAAGTCGGAAGGAGGAGGGAGGGGGAGGGGCGGGGGTTGGTCTTGCGAGGGGTTAACATGTCAGTGACGTCGAATGGCGGCGGCGGCGGCGGGCGGCCGTTTAACTTGTTGTGCTGTTCCTTTTATGGCAAAGCGAACGCAGCAGCGCCGGCGCGTGTTTCAAACCCCCAGCGATAGGTGCAGAAAAGGCTGGGGGAGGGAGGGGAGTGGGGATGGCTGCGGGGGGTGTCGCGTCTCACAACATTTGGCGCTCTGACTTTGAGTGACTGTTTACCTGCGCCAATTAAATTCAGCTCAATAGGTAAACGTCGATCGGCTAGCGACGATACAACAAATTGTGGCACTGCCGCAATTTTTGCCTAATGAGCGACGGCGTTGCCATATCGCTGTGGAGCCATCGGCGAACAAAAAAAAAATAAATAAATAAAAAAAAAACTATAGCAAACACTTGACATTCCTTGTGCGTTGACAGGCAACGTTGACTAAACAGCTTTATCGCCGATCTGACAGGGGGCAGCCAGCAGCAATTGCGGTGTGAGTGCAAAGGAGTGGCTAAATATATTTCATGGGGGAGTGGCTTAAACTGAACGAGCTGCAAAGCTTGTAAGATCTTAGTATTTTATTTATCTTATGCATGATTTTATTAAATATTTGATTAAAGTGAAAGAATAAAGTTTAAAGATTTTTAAAAACACTAAACAAAACGAAGAAGCGATTAATAATGTTTTTTGTTCTCCATAATATATTATTATGTTTACTTAATTTTTCAAACGTGTTTTTTTATAATATTTATTAATTTAATATATTTATTTTTATATTTATTTTATTATTTTTTCTATTATTTTTATAAAGATTTTTGTATTATTTTTTCACTAACATTTTTTATTTTCTATTTATTTTTATTAATATTATTTTTAATTGTTGCGCAATTTTTCTCATTTTTCTTTTTTTTTTAAATTTGTTATTTATTTATTATTTTAGAAATTTTTTTTTTTATTTTTTTTGAATTCATTCTTTTTATACCATTCCTCGAAAATGGTCAAAAATGGTATACCAAGTTTGTGCAAATGTATGTAACAGGCAAAAGGAGGCGTGGCAGACACCAGAAATCAGAATCACCAGGCGAGTCGATTGAGCCATGTCCGTCTGTCTGTCCGTCTGTCCGTTTGAACGTCTAGATCTCAGCTATTATAAAAGCTAGAGACACCAAATTTCACATGAAGGTTCCTGTATACCATAGGTAGATCGAGTGTATTTTCAATTTTTGCTGCCACACCCACCGCCCATGCAAATCGATAATTTTCGTAGTTCTACTGCATGCGCCTTTGCAGCATATCGTAGCGTCATCGTCGCGATGCTTCGTTTCAGCCAAAGCGTGTGTCAAGCTGACTGCTACGACGTTTTCATATGTAGATGGCGCTATTCAAAGATACATAGATCTAATTTAAACAATAGGTGGCAGGCGAATTTGTGCAGTATTTTTTGATGGAAATAAAAGTGTGATAATTTTTTTTAAAACTGGAAGAATGTCGGGCGCGCTCGACTGTAGCTTTCCTTACTTGCTTGTCTATTGTTTTTTTCTTCAATTCCTAAACTTTATGTCATATTTCACTCAACCTGCCCAAGCTTTCGCCTTCACACACTGGCGCCATCTATCAACAATGCTTGCAAAAGCTTTGCCCTTACAACTTTTAGCCAAGCAATAGCAGCGTGGTGAAAAGCTCCGCACACACTCAAAGAGCGCGTAGCAAAGAGCGTGTAAATTTTAAGAGAAGCTGCTTATGGGCCACAGCTTGTCGCTCTTTCGCTCTCTTTCGCCTTTCCCTCCCAGCCTCTGCTCACCATAGCAGCCAGACCGCTTGACGCATTGATAACGATAAGACTTGGCCTTGGGCAACTTCAGCAAAAAAAAAAAAAATTGTAAGCTCTGCAGGGCCAAATGGGCAAAGGCAGCTTACCTCCCTCCCTTCTCCTTCGTGCCCACAGCTAGCTAAGCCCTGCCACAGCTGCATGTTGAGGCGACTTAATTGCAGTCATTAAACGGCCTTAGAGCCAGGGCGAGAGCGCGCTCAAATTGATATTGTAATATAAATATGAAAATGATAAGTGAAAATAATTCAATTTTCTCTCGTTGGGGCGGAAAATGAAGCCACAAAAATGCCATAAAAGGATAAGACCGCAAATAATAAACAGGCCTGCGGTTGCTTGAGCTGCCTGACTGAGTGCCAACGTATGTGTGTGAGTGTGTATGTGGGTGTGTGGGTTGTGTGTGTGTGTGCCTGTATGCTTGGTTGTGCGACAAAGTGTTGCAAGTGTCGTGTCATCAACAAGGCATCCTCTTGCTTAGCTTTCCCCCACTTACCACGCTCTCAGCCCCACCCAAACCCGCCCCCGCTCTCTACGCTTCGCAGCGACATACAGTCAATGTGCAAATATTTGCATATTTAAGTTAGTTGTTGTAGTTGTGCTTGTTGTTGTGCGCTGCGCTGCGCCGCTGTAGTGCTTGCTAAAGCAACCGCAAAACTCATAAGCGCATTTCAGCATCCCCTGCGTGCGCGACGGGGTGAGCTCTTTGTTTACCAGCAGCTCTGTGCGTGTGCTTTGTGTGTGTGTGTTTGTGTGTGAGTGTGTATTGTACCTGCTTGGAAGAAGGTCAAGCGCGCACGTTTATGAAGTTGACGCGCGTCAACGTTTAATTATGTCAGGTGTTAAGATGCCGGTTATCATGTCAAACAGCGTGCCACACTGCGTATGCTTAATGCGGTTGTGCGTTCTGCGCTGTGCTGAATTTAAAGCAGGCAGGCCAGCCCCTAAGCTACTTCTCTCTCCCAATGCTCTCGCCTACATCCCCCTGTAGACAACTTAATTAATTAGTACTGAAAAGGATTTTTATCGCAGGCAGCACAAGCTGCCACAGCTTGTTGTGGAAAATCTGCTTCAGTTGGCAAGCGAAGGGGGAATGGAGGGCAGAGGCTAAGTCGAGCACTTGCAGCTGCCTTTCGTGCTTTGCTGCTTTTTGTAATGCGCTTTTAATGTATACCCCCCACTGGCCCTCTAACTCGTCTAAATGCATAATGAGCGAGTGTTCTCAGGTGCTGTTAATGAAAGTTTTCGAAGGTTTTCGACTTGCTTTCCCCCCAAACCATGTTGTTAGCTGAGCAATTCTTCTCTCTGCTGCACTCCCTAATGATTTGCCTAATTTGCTGTAATTGCCAACAAATGCCAGGTTGGCCAACTCGAGTCTGCGTTTTTGGCTTGAGTCCTCAGATGAAGCTGTAGCCCCTCAAGCCAAATTAGTTGCATTGTTTGACGCTGACATGGACTGAATGTGAATGTGCATGACATTTGCCTCGCCCTCTCGCACTCTGTCTCTCTCTTTCTTCTCTATCTGTCTCTTTCTGACTCTGCAGGCGCAACAGCTGCAACAGTAAAATCTCTGCTCGGGCTTTAAGTTTCCCCTCACTAAGCTGCCGTGTCTATTTACTTGATTGCAGTTGCTGTGCATAAGCAAGTTGCAAATGGAAAGGACTATAGTATATAGTATATGGTATATACTATATAAGGTAAGAGGCAGAACAAAGTACGCAATGCGCTTTAAGCACAGTAAGAAATGATGGCCAGAACTGACAGGCAACTTCTTAGCGTCAAAATAAATATACTCACTAAGAAAAATTACAAGAAGAGATTGCAATATTATCGGATATTATATATTATATTTTTAGTGCTATAACTAAATATAGAATAATTTTAAAAATATTTCTTAATTTTAAAAAAATATCTAAGAATTTTTCCAACTCGTTTCGTTTCCAAAGCGTAGCAAACTCTACCTACTCTCATTCAGCTTGCCAGGGTATTTGTAAAAGAAAATATATACTTAGAGCTTATGAAAATGAAGGTAGAATCTAAAGATGGGCACTCTCGAATACGCGCTCGAGAGGCACGTGGCAAGTGGCGTCGTACTCTCATTTCAAATTGAATAAATTGCCTGCAATCTCATTTAAAGCGTCTATATATATTAATGTCAAGTGCGGTGAAACGCAGACAGCAAGCAAGAAAGGAGGAGAAGGAGCAGCAGGAACTGGGCTAACAACCGACACATCCATCACATTTACAGTTCATTAATGAATAACAACGTAATTTTGATGTATGACAAAGCATTTAACATAGTCCCCAACAACTTGGGTTGAGTTGGGTTGCCTGCGTGCTGATAGCCCGATACGACGAATGCATAACTCAACAATTTTTGGGCACGAGTTGTGGCTACAAAATTTGTAATAATTTCAAAATTGTAAATTGTAAATTCGCTTTTGTTTTGGTAATTCATAAATTGCCAACATTACGACCCGCTGTCGCTAGCTTTGTCTTCCTGCTCATTAAGGCTGGCAACGGAAACGGAAACACGGCGAGGCGGGGCAAGTCCGCGAAATTTGTTTAGTTTTAAGTGCCCAAATGAGGCGACGCAGACAGCGAAACATCTGTTCCAATTTAACGCTCGAGCTGAGCTCTTCTATCTTTGCCTTGTTGCTCATTTTCTTGTTGCTCGACTGACCACAGCGACGCCTAGCTGGGATCATAAAAAGTTATGCACAAAGTTGAGGCAGTACATTGATTTATTATCTGCTTCTCACAGAGTACTCGTACTCGCACAGTACTTGCCAAGTTCAGCTGCCAAGTCAGCCTCTTTGAGGCATCTCTTCCTGCGTCTGACGCAGCCCAAAAACGTGCTCATGTGGTGCCTCTGCCTCTGTCTCAGCCCCGTGTCCATGCTCCTTTGCTGTTACCGTGTCACCTCATGCTAATCCATCTCAAGTGTCAATTCGTGCGTTCCAATCGAGTCAGTCAGCGATTTAATCGGGCTTCCCCACCTCATGTGCCCGCCTCCCTGCTGATTGAGCACTTTTTTTTTTTTGGCAGGGCAGCTCTTTCAAGGTTTTTTATTTGCGTGTTTTTAGGGGCTCCCATGTGGGGTATATTGATTAAATGATACGATTTTTAATTTTTAAAAATAATATAACTTTTTTTTTAATATTTTTAAAACATATAAAATATTCTTATCTATATCTTATCTTATATCTTCTGAATACATAAAATATATTTGTAAATATTTTAAATATTTGTAATGTATATAAAATATATTTTTAAATGCATAAAATATATTCTTGAAAATATTAAAAATATTTTGAAATATATAAAATATAATTTGTAATACATAAAATTTTTTTTTTGACACAAAAAATATTTTTTTTCAAATATAAAATATTTTTTTTTTATTTCTGGAACACATTACATTTTCAATAAAAATAATTTATAAGAAAATATTTCTACATTAGCTTGGAGTATGATTTAGGAACAAGAGTCTAAAACTTCTTTAAGACTGTGACAAATAATTAAAGGGTATTTCAGAGTCGTCATTCTTAAGGTTTCACCTTATTTATTGTTCGCACTTCTATTTATCTTGCTCAAGAAAAAAAAGAGCGAAAAAATGCTAATAAATAATGCATGCCTCTTTTGTGAATGTTGATTTGGTCTGGGGGGAGGTGAGCGGGGTCTGCCATGGGTTAATGCGCTGTCAATGGTTGCTGCTCCTCGAGTTAAAATGGCGTGCAATTGATTTTGCCACGCCCTCCGCCCCCGCCCTTGCTTCGCTACGAAACACTCGAAGGCAGCGCAGGCAGCTGCTGTTGCTATGTAAATGCCGCTGTCAAGATGCAGAGACGCGGATCTGAGAGCCTGTAACTGAGAGAGAGAGAGAGAGAGAGAGAGAGAGAGAGAGAGAAGACAGAGACTCCAAGATGTGGAGGGGACTAAGACTGCGACTGCGACTGCGGCTGAGATGCCAGAGATTGCAGCGTTATATAGCGTGTATATTGACTGCGTACACGCGTTCCCTTGTCTTCACGACTTGGCCAAGATAAACAGTTGACAAGTGGCCAAGCGGAGCAGCAAGCTGGCTTTGTCTACAAGTCTCTGTCTCTCTCTCTCCCCCTCCCTTTGGTGCCATCTTCAGCTCTGATGCTGCGTCAAGCCTGGACTCATTCAAAGTGATTTAGTGCTTGTGGTCAAGTGGGCCATGATTGACTTGGCTGTGTTAAGAGCTAAATGAAAGACACACACGCACACACGCACACACACACACACACACACACGCGCGCACGCACACACATAGTTATGTAAGCTTTAATGCAATGCAAGCCTTTAAGGCGCTTTCGCTTGCAAAAACTTTGGAGGCAAATCCGACAAGTTGTGCAACTGGAATTAGGCAAAAGAATCTACTAATTGATTGGCATCAGCAATATTTATTTGCCCTTCTTATGCATTATCCTTTTCTATGGCAGATAAGTGCCAAATAACTGTCAAAATATTTGCCAGCTTCTCATAAAACTTTGGCCGTGGAAGAGAGGGGAAAGAGGGAAAGGCGAGAGAAGTTCCTTTAACTGCTTACATAACTGTTGCAAAGTCATGAAATTGTTTGTAAAGTATCAACTATAACTATAGTATAGATTAAAGTAAGTTGTGGCAGTTGAAGTATTGAAGCTAATACACTGGAAAAAAAACTCTATTGATTTTGCATTTTTTTTATAATATTTCCTCAACACTTTACGGAGTCAGTTTCACTTGAAAGTTTTCTTGCTTCAATTTTGTGCTTCAAAGCAAGCTTAAGCTGAGCTCTTCCTAACTGCTTACCTAACCTGTTAGCTGCTCAAGGACCCCATTGGGAACCCTCCCCCTCTCATTTCCCTTTCCCACCTCTGCGTCGACATGCAACTTATTACTGGATTAGCGATTAGTGCGTTGATTGTGTGCGTGCGTGTTCAAATGCGGCCAGAGTCATAACTTAGCTACACTTGTCACGCCTCCACTCCCTTTGCCTCCCTGCCCCTCTGCCACACCTAGTGCCCACTATGTAATCGCATGTTTGGCTGCACTAACTGCAATTGCTTTTGTGATTTGATTTTGATGCCGTTTTCGATTTGAATTCTTCGATAAGCAAGCAGCAAAAATAAAAAAAAAATTCAACATGCAAACGAGCAGCGCCAACTGCGACTGCGACTGTCGACTTGAAACTTTGCGCATTTTAATTATTAAATGTAACAAGTGCGAGGGGCTTGGCCAGGATGTTGTCGACGAACTTGCTCATTAAGGATTTAAAGACAGGAAGCATGGGGCCAGCTCCGGCTGCCTCGCTGCCGGTGCGAGGCAATCAGCAAAAGTTTTTCGGGCGCTGCCACAGAAAAATTGTTTCAACGCAGAAAACTTTGCTGTCAATTAAAGGACGTGGCACAGTGGCACTTGCCACGCACCACGCACCACGCTCCACCCTCCACACTGCCCCCACTGCCGGCTGCGCATTCTGAGAAACTCAATCTCGCGACTCATTCGCCTGTCCGTAGCGCTTAAGTTGTTGTCAATGACTTTTACTCTTTAACTGGCAGCTGTCTCTTTCCCAGGGGAGCAACAAGCTGGCAGGACGAGCTGGCAGGGGTAGACGGGGAGATGGACTGTCGCCAAGTCATTAATGGCATGCCTTAAGCGCTAGGATTTTCGCATGCCTTGGCATCCGATGGAGCATAGGACGAGTGCAATTGCTGCAATGTCCTTGACATAATTTACAATTTCAATAACATTTGCCGTCCCTTCCGCTTCGCCCTGGCAGTGCAATTTATTTGCGCATTATCCTGGTTACAACTCCTTTTGTTCCTTTGTCTCGTAACTCGCAATCATCATCATCATCATCATCGTCATCGTCATCGTCATCCTTATCGTCGTGAGACTTGTGGAAGGGCAGGACATGCGCATTTGTCATCATTAAAAATGGTCGGAACAGAAATTAGTACTGAAGTTTTGCGCGTGTCCTGCAAGGACAGGATATATTTATGCGTGTGCAGCTGAGGCCAGGCCAGGCCAAAGGCACTTCAAGTGTGTCACGCCCTGCTGCCCTACACTTTTGTGTTGCCTCTGCCTCATTATGGCTTAAAAAATGTTAAGCACGTCGCCTGCCGTCGACTGCCTCGACTGCTTTGTGCCTTGGCCAGACTGGAAGCCACTTCAGGGTCCGCACCAGCACCAGCACCAGCACCAGCAGCGGCAGCGGCAGCGGCAGCCACTTGATAGTCTACGCTGACATCTCATTATGGTTGTCAGCGCTTGGCGCTGGCCCCGCGTCAACAGTGCGTATGTGTGATGTCTGCTGCCAGCAGCAGCAGTCCCTTCTGCTCTTCCCCTCCTGCTGCGCTGCGTGCTCATGTGTAAGCAAAATGGCTACAACGTGAATTATTTTTATGTGCCTTGGAGGACCAATTTTCGGTTGCCTCTCTGCCGAGTGAGCGTTGTGTGTTTGTGTGCCAGGCTTGTCTCAATTTAAATTCATATACATTTTTTGGGGGCCAAATCTATTTATATTGCCTTGGCTTGGCTTCCTCTGGCCGTAGGCTTTTCATATATTTAATTAGATACGGCAAGCTAGTGGAACGGCTTAGTGTCTGCTGTGCCAATTAATTTGCCAAGCCTGACAGATTGCAAAGTTCCCCAAGGCAGCTCACCTGGCCAGCAATCCGGACTGTCAACAAGCCCACCACAATTGTCAATTCACTGGGAAAATGAGCAACAAACCGCCACAAGTTGTTGCTGCATCCCATTGCCAAGGGGAAGGGGTGGCAAAGTGGGGTAAGCCGCACAAACCAAGCTTGCCCCCCTCGCTTTCGATTTGCCATCGCATAATGCATAGACAACCACACAATGGCAACAATTGCCATGCCGCACCGCACAATGGCAATGGGCATCGCCGGTTTGGCCGTTTGTCTGCCGCGTTATCCGGCTGCCATTGCCTTGCCTGGTGCCTTGCCTTGCCTTGCCGGGCTGTGCGTTTCCTTCTGCTGCTCAATTTTTAATCCCGTTGCAAAGTGGCCGCCGGATTTGTGTGCCGTCAGCTGCAAAAGGTGAGATGCGGATGCGCAGCCACAATGTGATTCAATTCGATTCACCGTTACAATTCTTTCTGTCTCTCTCTCTCTCTCTCTACCTTCGACACATAAATCAATATTTGCCAAAGCGTCTCACAGACGCTTTTGATGCTTGAGCATAATATGAAAATTGCTCGAATTGAATTTGTAATGTCAGAGAGGAGAGCAGAGTACAGCATAAATCAGCGTAGAAAAAGACGTGGCATATTTAATATATTTTGCTTTTATTCAATTTTAATAAATTTCAGCATATCTTTTAAACCGAAACCAAATGATTTTCATATGAAATTATTTTCATTTTAATTTAAAATGTCAAGCATGAACCGAAAGTGACTTTGGAATTTTTTCTATATTTTTCTTTATACAATTTAAGTAAAATCTGCATATTTTGGGGATTTGTGAAACCGAAATATTTTCCATATAAATTTGTTATGTCAGGACGAGACAGAAAGTGACGTTGGCACTTTTCTACATATTTTTCTTTATTAAATTGTTTTAAATCTTAACATATTCTGTAATTTTTGAAATGCTTATGAAATTCTTCGGATTTAAATTTAAAATTTCAGTAGATCAGAAAGTGACATAGGAAATTTTATAAATTTTTCCTTTTTCAAATTTCTTTAATCTTGGTATATTTTAAATCGCTTTTTGAAACTAAGAGCATTTAATTTTATTACTAAATTTAAAACGTCAATGTTAAATTTTCTATATTTTTCTTTTTTCTTCTGATTTATTTTCTATATTTTCTATCATTTAATTCATTTAAGTCTCATCACATTTAGCGCATTATGAAACCGAAACCATATGATATTATTATTTATGCAACTAATCTACAATTGTATGAAAATTGAAGCGCATAAAAGCTTGCTGAATTATGCACGATGCGAAAACATTTCCGTCTCCAGGAAGAAGCAGCAAAAAAAGCGTTTCCGAACTATGTTGAAACATTTTGAAATCAATGCGAAGTACATTTCCGTTTATATAGGGAACATACTCCCCCTCATTATTCATTCAGTTTTCCTGTATTGAGAATATTGGCATGCAATATAAAAGTTTCACCAGGGACATGCTGTAAAACACGACGACGACGAGTTGCACTGTAGCTGTCGACTCTGACAGCTAATATGGAATTCCAGAGAAATCTTTTACATCCATCTGCCCCCAGCTCCTTGTTTCGCACACGTGCGCATCTTGTTTAAAAATCTCTGCCTGTTCCACTTGACTTTATGGGCTACTCATCCTTCGCCCCCCTCATCCTTCGCTGTGTACAACTTTGTGTATTAATGCACTTAAGAACCTGCGCCAGTGCCAGCTGTAAAGTGAGTGTTAAAGAGCTGACAGGCACTGTTAAGTGTGCGAGGGAGACAGGGAGGGAGGGAGGTAGGGAGGGGTAGCACATGTGTGTGTTACGCCTTAAGCTTTATCGAGTTACTGCCGGATGCGACCACAGCGCACGGAGCGCAACTGAGGGTCTGGCTGGCATGGTTGTTGCCTTTAATTAGCGCTAAGTAGCCTTAAAAGTTACCTGACGCACACGGGCGATCCAATCGCTGCCTTTGACAACCCTTTCACTAGCTGCCATCTCGCTCGCTCTCGCTTTGTGCGACATATTAAATATTTATTTAGCATGCAACTTTTGCCTTTTTCGCATATACATTTTGCATTTGAAATGCGCAGCGAGTGGAAAACTTTAAGTTAATTTCGTCATCATAATTATGAGAGTGCGTGTGTGTGCGAGTGTGTGTGTGCCTGTGTGCGAGTGTGCGTGTGTGTTAAATTATTGAAATACTCGCATGCATTTCAAATGAAAATTGATTTGGTTAACTTGCAAGTGGAATGGAAGCCTCGCTTCGACGACGAGGTCAGACAAGGCACAAGGCAAAAGCACAGAGAAGCGAAGCGAAACTGAAACTGAAACGTTATCGAAGAGAAAGAAGCAATCATGACCAAAATGAAATCACTGAAGCATGCTGCAGTAGCCCCCACAGGAAAAGGGAGGGGGAGTTAAAGCAGAGCGAGGGTTGCCTTGGTCAAGCTAGGCTGCCCATTCGGCCGTTTAAAAGCAAATAAAATCGACAACAAATAAAGGCGGAAGAGAAATACTGGAAAAAAAGGGTTGATTCGGGAAATTCGAACTTGCTGGGGGGTGTAGAGGGGGGAGTAGGAAAGAGCGGCGCTTTCAGGTGCAGACTTGGCTGCCGACTTTGCTGTCAGGCCGAAAAGGCGACTGCCACATTTGATTTACGTGGCAGATTTTGTAACTATTTTCGGGGGGTTCTGTACAGGGTGTTCGCCTGCTGTGTTGCCTATCGATTACAGCACATAATGCAATACTTTCCGATAGAAAGTGTATAAAAGAATGTTAAATAGGTTGTTTATTTGTATTTTAAGCTGCAATGATTTTTTAATATTTTCTTGAAAAACAATCATAATTAATACCTTTTATATTATATATTTTCCATATTTTGCTCATGCTAAATATTTTCCGACATATATTTTTCCCTTTCAATTAATATTCCCATTGAATTGGCATTTTAAGCCGCTTTAAATATCGCATATAAAATTTTTACTGCTTTAAAAAAAACTATTCAATCATTTCTTCTCTCTCTCTCTTTCCCACTCTCTTTCTCTCTCTCTTTTAGCCTGAAAAACTTTAAGTGAAAATTGAGCTGGTGCGTCGATTTTGCAGTTCTCTATATTGCACTTATAATGAACTTATAAAGTTTCATTCAGTTGGCAACAATCTTAAACAAGTTTGCGTTGAATTGAGCACACAACTTGTTCGCTGAAGAGCTGAGATTAGTGTGTGTGTGTGTGCGTGTGTGTGGAACACCCTGTAGGTTGATGTGAACTAATCCGACAGGGTTGCCCGAAAAAGTTATCTAATCGCTTCATTGGACGCCTCCTGTTGCCCTTTGATAGCCCACATATCATTAGATAACTGTATCGTATAATGCAGTGGAAAGAGGGATAGATGGACCCACATATCATTGGGTACACACAGTTATTTTTATCGAAATGAGTTTACAAAACGCATCAAAAGCAGCTCTAGTTAAATGTGGCAGGAAGAGAAAGCAGGAGCGCAGATAGAGAAGAGGGGCACGCAATGATAAATAAACGAAAAATAAATAAATAAATAAGTAATTGAGTGCAGTGAACAATAAAAGTGATTTCAGTTGTTGTGTGCTAAATGCGAACAAATAAACACACATGCACACACACACGCACACACACTCGCATAGCTAGAGCACTGTGTGCTCGGCAAGGCAGCGCCAGCATGTTGCCATTGATAGCATCCACAGAAAAGTTTCTCGACAGGATCTGCGTGCCTGCTCTGCCTCTATTTTTACTTACTCTCGCTCTCTCTCTCTCCCTATCCCTCTCTCCCTTGCTAAGTGAGCTGCTGAGCTCTCGTTGTGGCCATAAACTTTTAAAGTTCGCAATTCAATTTCAATTTGCGCAGCAAAACGTGTGCAGCACACGCGGCGGGGTCAAAGGGCAACGCGTCAGGGGTCACATGTACTTATACGTACACAAATATCGCACAAATAGTAATAATAATAATAGCAGCAGCAGCAGCAGCAGCAGCAACAGCTCCAACGAAAGCAGCTGCCGCGGGGGCATTGCCATGCGAATCAAATTTCAAAACACGTAGTCGAACTGCAAGTGGGAGATGCCCCGCCCCCCATTTCCAACTGGTATCAGTTATAGGAATTGCTTTTAGTGTTGGTGGTCGGGCTGGGACTTTGCCATCAAAACCGTTGGTCATCGCATAAATTTGATTTGTGTAGCACATAAAACAGAAAAAAAAAAACACAGCGCGAAGCAAACAACAAAATGTTACGTATACGCAGCGTGCGCCGCGCACGAAGACACACCATTTAGACGCTTGCCTGGTGTTTCGCTCGCCCGCCTTTTTTATGGCTAAGCAGAGCAGGTAATTACGTTCTTATTAAGTTTGCAATGCATAAAAAATACATCAACGCGAACGCAGTACAAACTAATTTCGAAAAACGAAATTAGGGGCGAAATCTAATCAGAATTTGCGGCGAAATGTTGTAATTTTGCCAGGCAGCCAGAGAATGGTTTAACTTGTTGATAGAAAAATTTGTAATATTGACTTTTATATTCAGTGTGTAGAAAAATATATATCTAAGATAGCGTAACACCTACACACACACACACACACATGCTAATTTAAGCAACCTTTCGAAACGACCCCTTTTGTGTTTTTTTATTGCCCATTAACTTGGCTGCCATTATGACTGCCCGCGCGCTCTCCCACTCTCTCTCTTTGCCCGTTTCAATTAGTCGATTCTTATCGGCTAAGTACTCGAAAGTACCGTTATACCTACACATACACCTACACACCTACACATAGACTGCTTAGTTGTTGTCTGAAGCCCCGCACCTTTCTGCGGGTGTGTCATGCACGTTGGCCGTTGTGTCGTTTATTTGTTGCTCCCGCTAAGCGCAAAACTTCTCACAAAACTCAGGGACAACATGTAACGCAAGCTACAGTGGACCTAGCTCGGCCGTGGGATACCCTTTTAATAGTGATTGATGGGGTTTTTAGCACACCTTTCCATCTTGTAGAGTTTTATGAATAATCAAACGAAATTTTGAAACTTGACATTTAGAAAGAGAATTTTTAAAAATTTTTTTAATTTTTAGCCAAGGATCTCTCCTTCACAATTTAAAGAAGATTTTTCTATTAAAATTTTCTTAATGTGTTTTTTTTTTTTATTTTCCAAAGTTTCTTCGGTTTGTTGTATCGCGTAGTTGTATAAAAAAAAGTAAAATTCTGGCTGAACGCGACTTCTAGACGCTTCTAGGCACTCTTTATAGGCATCTCAAGCTATTAAGCCCTTTAACAAAACATGCCTGGAAATTTATAGAAATTTCTGGGAATTTTCCAATACAAATTGATTTGTTTATGCATGTTAATAATCTTGTAATATGGTCTCATCCCACTCTCTCTCGCTCTCACTCCCTTTTTGTGTGGGTATCAGCCCAATGTCGCTGCTCGTCAGTTCAGGCAAACTTCCGAAATCCGTCGAGAGTTTTTGCGTAAGCCGCCACACTGCCCGCGGCTGCTGGCATTGCCACAAATACAAAGTTGCCACAAGTTGTTGCGCGAGCTGCTTGATAAAACTCGCGCACGGATAACGGAGCTAAAAATTGCCACAGGCTACAAATTATGTAAAATGGAAACGCGATTCGCAAGCGAGTAACCAGAGAGGCGAGGCTAAGCAGCCTGGGCTAAACTGTTGCTCGGCTTACAGCGTCGGGGCCAAGTCGTAATTCTATCGCCAGTTGCCGCACTTTGGCATTATGCGTGCAGCTCCTTCTTGGCCGGGCTTCTTAGCAGCTCGCGAAAATTCAATAAACACGGCAGCAAAACTTTGCTGAGTGCTAAACACGGGAGTCCATTGTGTGAGCCACGCCCACATAATTGAATGGCAGTAGAAGGTGGGCGGAGTCGACACGTTTGCACTGCCAAATGCAGCTGAGCGTAAAGTTCTTGTGAAAAGCTTTTGCCAATGCAGTTGGCCATCAGGTTTTAGCCTCCTCTCTTAGCCCAAAAAAGAAAACCTAACTTCAAATTGAAGTTGAAGAATTTTATTTACGCACCCGCACTTAAGTTGGGATAGGTTGCCAGGTGCTTAATGAACGGCAGCATCTTGGCCAAAGACGAACGAAGAAAAAGCCATAAAAAGCACAGAAAGTTGCCTATAAAAATATCACCTGCTGTGTTATTGTTTTTGTCTGTGCCTTTTGCCTTTGCTTTTCGGCCCAAAACATTTCGCAGGCGCAGGCAACGCCTCAACTTAAATAAAAGTCACCGATGATTGCCATAATAATTTATCCAGCCGAGCCGTGGCACAGTCGAGCCGAGGCCAGCTGCCTCATGCAGCAGTCACTTGGCGTGGGATGAGAAAGTGTTTGGTAAATTGATAAAATATTGCTGATGCCGACAGCTGATGTACCCAGTGTGAAAATATGAAGTACGCGTAGTATGCGTGGCATGCAATACGCGCTTGATTGATGATTCCAATAAACACCCTTCCCCCCTACGGCCTTCAACTTCAATTAGGTCGAGTAGCAATCCATGATGAGGAGCGATGAGAGTGCATTCCGTGGAGGAAAGCGCGTTACACGCACCAAGCAATAAAAAGCAACACAATTTTGAATAAGCCGATAACATTTGAATAAGACTCGAGTGTTGCGAGTAGCGTTTTTAGTTCTACTACGCGAGAAACAGAGAGGACTCTGAACTGTAATTGTATACCAGTTTTTATAACCTTGCAGAGGGTATATTCATTTTGGCCAGAAGTTTGCAACGCACCTTAGAAGACTTCTCCCACCCTATAAAGTATATATATATTCTTAATCAGCATCAGTAGGGGAGTCGAATTAGCCATGTCCGTCAGTCCGCCTGTCCGTCTGCCTTTTGAAACGCAATCTAGTCCCTCAGTTTTAGAGTAATTTGAATGAAACTTGGTATACATGTTTCTTATTGCTGCACGCTGTAAATAAGTAGGAACGAGCCGGATCGGACTTATATATCGTATAGCTGCCATAGAACCTATCGGTCGAATTTTGTTATTTTTTAAGATATTGCTATGAAACTTTCCCAATGTATGTCTAAGTATGTTTTTTAAAGGCAGTCAAAGTTTGATCAAAATTGGACCGATATATCGTATAGCTGTCATAGAACCTATCGGCCGACTTTAATCATTTTACAAGATATCGCTTTAAAACTTTCCTGATATATCTCTAATTATGTCCATTAAATGCTATGAAAGTTTTATTAAAATCGGACAAATATATCGTTAAGCTGCCATAGAACCTATCGGCCGATTTAATGTGTGAAGTAACTGCAATGGTATAAAACCTTCGGCGTGCCAAAGGTCGCTTCCCTTTTTTTGTTTTTTTATAATTTATATTAATTGCAAAGATATTGAGCACTTGCCCTGCCAGAGTTTTTTGCATAGTATAAATCAATAGGCGAAATACAAAAACGAAATTGCAGATTTTTCGCATAATTAAAAGTCTCTTCAGCTTTCAATTAACGCAAACACGCGGCAGTCTCTCTCTCTCTCTCTCTCTCTCTCTCTGTGAATATGTTCATTCTCGAAATGAAATATTCGCTTTTATTGAAGCTATCTGATATGTGTGTGCACACAAATATACACATACATATATGCATATAGTATCTGTAGTATGTGCTCACTTCTGGCAGTTCCATTGAGCTGAGGCACGTGAGTTTGCCATCGCCTTTTGTTGATTCGATTGTTGAAACGTAAACAATTTTTTGGTTTTCCCTGTAACAACACACAGACAAACAGACACTCACACCCACAAATACACACACACACACACACACACAAATACTGCGGGGCTGTTCGCACGTCAATCGAGTTGCTTTTTAAATTAAATTCTTTTTGTTCGTTGTTTTTTTTACAGCTTAAAATGAACAACAAGAAGTTTTCTTTTTTTTTTTTTGGATTTCATGTGGGAAACATCTTTTTTGTTATATTCCATCTGCCATAGCCGGTTTGCTGTGGCTGTGGCTGTTTCTGTTACAGTTTGTTCTATTTCGGGGCGATGCTGGCAATAAAATAAATATGATACCAGCCATAGATTGGTGAACTAACAAACAGAAAGGGGGCCATGCCAAGAAGGGAAAGTAACAGCTTTCACTTTCATTGCCGGCCATCGTCGTGCGTTTTACTTTCATTCGACAGGGTCTTTGCCCCGGGGAGGGTAAGGCAGGTATATCTTGGCCGGGTTTGCGTTTCAATTTCCGTTGATTGAAGTTGCCACCTGGACGGGCAGACAGACAAGGCATGCCCAACGAAATTGGGGCGCGTACTGAGCTGCGGAAACGATGGCAATTAAATTGAATGCAGACACCATTAGGCCAAAGCGTCCGCCTAGAAACTGTTTCATTTAGTATTATTTCACGAGTTTGTCTACGGCTGATTGGATAGCAAAAGTTTACTTAAGCATTTGGCCAAACCCAGCGAGGAGGAGGAGCAGAAGAAGAGTCTCGTCAACTGCTGCTGTCAAAAATGTGTGGGCAAAAATGCCGCACGAATTGTGGAAACTTTTCAGGTAGCTTAATTCGATTAGCAACAGTTTCTAGCCACAATTTACTTAACTCGAGAGTGACTAATAAACTTTTAATTGCATTTGTGTAGCCCTTAAACCAAAAACTATGCAAATCTGCAATGTGCAAATCCACAAAATGTTGCCCCGCCCTGCCTCGTCTGTTAACCCTTGAAAAACGCTCAAAGCATTGCGTCGCCATTTTTGGCAAGCTAACGACTTCCCGTTATGGGAACATTTCAATTTCCTGTGTCCTGTGTGAAAAATTAATGCCAAATTTGAAACAAATTGCCAAAAGCAAGAGCGCGCACTGCGAATGACAACAGGCAGGAAGTAAAGGATGCCGGCAGCAGTCGAGGAGCAGAGGAGCACACTGACAACTGTCTGGCTTGGTCTGGTCTGGTCTGGTCTGGTCTGACTGCTGGGTTGGGTCTCATCGGGTTGCGACAAGTCTGGTTTGGTATATAAAAACATTCTTGCCAAAATATGCCCGCAAACCTCAACAGCATTTGGGAGAGCAGCAGCATCAACTTAACTGTGCGTCTGCTGTGGCAAGGGGCAAGGGGCAAGGGGCATGCGGCTTGTGTGCGTTGTGTGCGTTGAGTGGGCGTGGCAAATCCACTTTTTCCCACAACATCCACAACATAATAATGGATGTGTGCTGACAAGCAGCTGCGGGATGTGTGAAGAGAACGTGCACTGTGTCTGGCATTTAGCAGCATAGCAGAAAATCAATGTTACCAGCAACGGCAACAACAACAATACAAATAACCAAGAAGAAGAAGAAGAAGAGGGGAAGAGGAAGAAAGTGAGGCAGGCAGGCAGGCAGCCAGGCATTTACATCATGTTGAAGCAGCTTGGATAGGTCGTCACCTCAAGGCGCCGTGGAATTTTCGTATGTTCCCAAAACGCTTTTCTTTTCTCGTTCTCATCTTCTTTGGGCGCGACGTCTGAGCCGCAATTTAAATTTATAAGCCCTAAAATTGCCAAGCGAAAATTCTTATGCGCATTGTTCTGTCTCTCGTTCCCCTGTCTCTACACTCTGCTTTTATGGCAGGCAGTCAGGCAGTTGCCATAAATTAAATGGCCCCGCCATAAAAGCCAAATCAATTTGAGCGTGAAATCGATTTTCATTTCTTTCATTTTTGCACCTCCTACTGGTAATCGATAAATTCTCGAGCAGTTAGCGAGCTACAGGCTCAGGCTCTCAGTCACTGCCTTGCCCATTGCAACAGGTTATAGCTGTGTGTTGTTTTGTGTGTGTGTGTGTGTGCAATTGCAGATGGCAAACGGCAGTAAAGGGCAACTAAATCAACGCCACACTGAAAGTCATGGCTGCCATGCAACAAAATGGCGTTGCAATTGTCGACCCTTTCTGATTAATGAGAAACAGTGCACAAAGAGAAAGAGGGAGAGCGAGAGACAGAGCGAGAAACAACTGTGCACTGAGGTGTGTGTGTGCGTGTGTGTGTGTGTGTGGTCCGCAATCAACGTGAAATTGTGGATGGACTTCGATTAACAATGTCACAGTGATTGCTTCTCGCACACACACACACACATACGCTTTCCTCTTGCCAAAGTTTTGCAACTACGTAAGCTCACAAAGCTCGGCACATAAGCAGCACTCGTTGAGGTGTTTACTTTGTGCTAGTTGAAGTAAGTAGGATTTTCCTGGTACTTCTTGTGGCAAATGTATATTTAACAAACGGAGTTACTCAGCAAATATTAATTAAATCATACCACGTTGGGCGCCAATCCAATTAATTTACATTTCTGTAAAGACATAACCAATTAATTGAGCACATAATTTATATAATTATATATAAAATAATATAAGAAATTTTAAAACTAATCATTTTAACTAAAACACTTAATGCAAATTAAAACGTTGGGCGCCAAAGGAACTATTGGGGCTCTTTTGGTCAAAGGTAATGAATAATTTCCGCTTTATTTGCCTAATAATATTTAAGAATATTACATTAGAATGGGGCTATTAATGCATTATTATTTAACGTGCAAAATTGAATAAAACAAGTTTTATTGCACCCCACGTTGGGCGCCAAAGTCTACACAGCCGAGCCCTGGGGCCAACTTTCTGCCGCATTGTTTGCATAGCTGGACAACTGAGAGTGCCAACCTGGCAATCTCGTAAATATTCGTACCTTTTGTGCGTGTTTTCAACCAGGCAGCTAGTTGAGGTATTCCAAAAGGGTGTTTGGCTGTGCGGTCCTAGCAAGTTGGCCGTACTTGCTTGTCATTATTTTTAATTTGCGCATCTATGACAGCGGGCGAGCAACAGAGAGAAGAGGGAGAGAGAAAAGCATGTCCTGCTGGTGTTGGCCACCATCAGGGCAACAGGGCAGCAGGGCACCAGACCGAGCAACTCAGGGGGGACTGGTTGAAATTGTTGGCCATCTCACATCTGGCGTTGACAATGCAATTTCCGCTCAACTGCAAAGTACACACGGCACGGTCACGGAATGGACAGAAAGGTGGATCTGCATCGGGAAATGTGCTTGAAGAGCATTGTCGAGGCACAGCCACTCGAGGTTGCACTCGTTTTGTGTTTCCTGTTGCTGTCGCAGGACCTTCTTGTTGTTTGTTTGCCTGGGTTACTTCCGCATTGGCATTACTTGGCAGGCACATTAAAGATTAAACGAGTCCGAAATAATATAGAGAAATGCCTGCAACTTGAGGCTTATTAATTAAGCTCCCGTGTGAGTACGTAGCGGTACGGCAACTAGACACTGTAATGCCATGAGATTGCTTTTGCTTTTGGTGCAATTTTAATTGCATTACGCCTGTGGAAATTGCCAGAGCTGTTGCGCGCGTACCAGGCACACAAGTTTTAATTGATGTCACACAGCTGATGCACTTTGCTTTCCTCCTCCATACCGGATGCAGCACAGGCAGCACAGGCAGCACAGGCAATGGCAAAGACGAGAGTTTTCCCCTAGAGTAACTTGGCAATTTCTCATTGCCCGCATTGGCCAGCTACGCTTGCTTCACAGCATCCTTTTTGGTCTGCCTCCTCCCCAATGGGATGCATGGAACAACAATGGCAACCATTCTTTAATTGCTCTGCGTCTCGATAAACTTTAAATGGCATTTTAAATGGAATCATTAAAAAGCGTTAAGTGAACCGAGTGACTGAGGCACAGCCGTGCGGCGTTGTCTGTAATTATTGAATGGCGATTTTAATTAAACCTTGAGGCGGCCTCTTTTGCCATCAATTAGGCAACGCTATTAACTGACATTAATATGCAACGATTTGGCTTGAAATTAATGCAATCAATGACCAAACCAATTTTAATTAAACATATCCAATTTTGTTGCACTTAGGGGAACATGTCGCATCAATCAGACATGCGTATTCGATATCAAAGTATCAATATAAAACGATTTATCGTCAATTTTAATGCACACACACGCACCGACAAAATCCACTTTAGTCAGCTAAATCTGCGGATGCGCCTCCAGGGAATGTGAATGCGACCCTGCGAAGTTGCGTGCCGTATCAAATCAAAGACAAGCCGTGTTATCTTTTCGGGGATATCACTTGGCTCAGCAAGCACAGAAAGAGTGTGAGAGGGAGAGGGAGGAAAAGAGAGGGAGGGAGAGCGTGCTGGCACGTGAGCTTCCAGTTTCAATTTGTCCTATGCGAGCGACTTGAGAGTACATGAAAATTATGGCACACAAATCGCACTCAACAATGAAGTCAAGTAGTAAGCCTGAGAATGTTCACTGGGAATGTTCTCGCATATTTATGAGAGGCCACATGGCATGGGCAGCCAGCCCGCATGTATGTATGCATAGTACTCGTACGAGTAATTAAATTTATCTGTTAATTAATTGAAAACAGTTAGCAGCGCACAGCGATTGTCTGCGGTTAATGAGCAGAAAATAACTAGAATGTGTATTTATGTGAATATTTTAGATAAGTACCAAATAATGCAGACAAAACTGCAGGGTTTGTGGTCAATGTGGGCAGAATTGTTATTGAATTTGCAAATATTTTAACAAAGCTTATGTATGCACATTAAATACAATAAGCTCTAAGTGTCAGCTGTAGTTAAGTCGTGTGTGTTGTGCCACCTGCGGGCTAAGACAATTTGTCAAAAATATTAAACAAAAATATACATACTTGTTTTAGTTAGTTATTGTCGGGTATTGTAGGCTAAACTGTAACTAAAAACTACATTAACATTTAAGTTACTCATACACAAAACGTAAGCTCTGTGGCAAGAAACCCAGCTTATAGCCGGAAGTAATCAACACGCACTTTGCATGTAAATTTATGCACAATTTGCCAGTCTGCATGAATTCGTTGGCATCTAAGCCCATTATAAACTAATAAATCAATATGAAATCTTGATAGAGAAAGTTATTTGCTTGTGCATGTTCTACGAATGGTACAAACAGTAGAAGTTAGGCGAGTAGCAACTCGTATTAGTATCTGCGACCTTTGCCGCAGACAAGACGTCACCCGCAGTGACAGAGCATGTCAGTGTCGTCGTCGAATTACGTTTTTCGGTGCAGCTTATGCGACGGGGCAAAATCAATAACGAAAAAAATAAGGAAGTATATAAATCTAGAGACGACTGTTGAATACCCTACCAGGTCAGCTCAAACAAAATGTTTAAGAAAATTAATTTTATTTTAAAAATTTTGTATTGAGCTTAGAATTTGCTTTAAATGATTTTATTACTTTTTCTGACTTGCATGGTTGATTAATTTAAATTATATAATTTAAAAAAATGTTTAAAATATTACAAATATATTTTTTTATTGATTTAATTTTTGAGCAGAATAAATTATAATCAAATTTAAATTTTAGGCATAATCTGATAATTCTTAGCGAAATTATATAGGTTGATAAAAGTCACCCCCGCGTAAGGCTAAAACTGTTTAAGTATTTTGATGGATACTTTCTTTGTTCTTAAAGGCAGATCGCATGTTTTGACAAACTTTATATAACCCAAAGGCAGGGTATTAAAACCACACTGAACGAAATAAAATGAACAGTGCGCACACCTGCCGCAAACTGGGACCAATGTCAATTGACGACCTTGTTTGCAATGTCAGGCGCGCACACACACCACACACACACAGCCCGTGAGCTGAAGACAAAGAGAGAGAGAAAGGACACAAACAATTGCCACAAAAAAAAGGCATGAAAAAAACTATCAATTTGCCATGTTGCATCCTTTCAATCAGCTGGCAGCCCCCTACGACGTGTTTTTTCGGGGTCTACGCTGCACAAACAGACACTTGTTGACCTTTGTACTTTGTGCACTATTCGTGCAAGCTACCCCCGCTGCATGTGTACCATATACCCTTTCGTTCTACTCACCAATTGTATAGGTGGCACCATCGACAGTGAATGTAGCCGCTTTGCATTTGTTGAAGAATCGCGAGGCAAAATCCAGCGCGGAGTTCTTCAGGCTCGACGAGACGCGACGTATGGGTGAATCCGGGCAGGATGTGGCTGCCATATGCGGCTGCGGCAACGGCGGTGTCTGCCCGGGCTGGGGTCGATCCAAAGTCATGGCGCTGCTAGTCACAGTATTGGCGCCGCTCAACCGCGCAGTTAACACAGCTGTGGCAACTGGAGCCACAGCTGGAGCTGGAGCTGGAGCTGGAGCTGATGGGGTAGCGCTCATGATACCTGCCCCAGTTGCTGCCACTGCCGCTGTGACTGGCGTAGCGGCACCGGGTGCCAGTCGGCGTGGCGGCAGCGGCGGCGGTGGCGATGCCGTATTCGACAGATTGGACATGTTGAACGCGCGCGTTTGGTATTTTGCTTTATGCTCGCCTGGACACTTGACAATCATTCGCTCCTGCTGCGCATTTTGCCAGGGTTAGGCAAACACACACACACACAGTCACAACACACAGAGGGGAACTTGTCGCGCTGCGCATTGAAATTGGCCATTAGAACGTGACCGGAGAGTGGCCAAACCCAAACCCAAACCCAAGCCAAGCCAAGTCAAACGAAGCAAAGCCGAACCGAAACGAGCCGAGCCAATTTGCTGCAATTAAGTTTGCCAAATTGACAGCTTGACACAATTTAGTTTTGGGCCCGCAACGAGGTTCGCCGCAACAGTTGACACACAGCTTTAACTTACACTTGCCTAACCTATTCACTTTCTTGGCATTCCCTTCCACATCGTTTTGCATACTTTTTCATTACAGACAACAAAGTTTTTAATGCAAAATGTTTCGTCTTGAAACTTTGAACTTTTCTACAGAAAATTAATTGAAAGGCTTGCCGAAAAAGGCTTATCTCTTATGTTGTTTTTAATCCGTTGTGAAATCTTAAAAGCTTCGTCTACTGTGAAATTTGTTGCACTTTCAATTTGCTGTACGAAAATTAAACCATAATTGCAATTACAACAAGCTTCGTGCCGGCACAGAGAGAGAGAGAGAGAGAGATATACGAAATTCTGCAGCACACATGTGGCACAGGGCGGAGGAGGCAGGGAGGAGCACAATGATGATGAGGATGCTGATGATGATGATGATGATTGCGCTCAATAAAAACAGTATTATCCGTACACAGACAGTTAAAGGGGCAGGTGATTCGTGTGTGTGCGTGTGGGGCAACTCAAAAGAGACCCCAGGGCCATGGGGTGTGGCAAGTGTTTTCAGTGAACTGATGACGCTGTCGTTCCTGCCATATGCCTCACTCTAAAATGCGACGAATTAAAGTAAATTGCTTGGAAATAAGCGGCACACTCAGCACCCACACACACACGCATACGCACACACACACGCACAAACTCTAACTCAAATATAAACAGCATAGACACAGATACAAACAGGCAGACAGACCGACAGAACGCAGACAATGAGTGGCTTTCTGTGGCTGATTGTTCATGTTTCTATTGTTGCTGTTGTTGTTGTTGCCATGGTGGCCTATCGCCAGCGTACTGTGATAATGGCATTCAAATGTGTACATTAAGGTCTCTGCCATGGTTAGCTCTGCAATAGGCTAGCTTTGAGATGGAGCAGGGAACGGGGGTGGCTGCGTTGTGGTTATTTGCGCTTATCGCATAGCGGAAGGCGTCGAAAAATTGCCGCATAAAAATGTTAAAATGCCGCAAAATGCGCACACAAAAAAAAAAAAACGCAAAAAAAAACAAGCAAAACAATAAAACCAAATGGGCGTGAGAAGTTACAGAGCGCGGCTTACGGCATTTTCGGCTGCACTCCATAAAATTAGCTCAAAAATCCCGCAGAGCTTTAAAAATCGGCTTAGCTGCGAAAATTTGTGCGAAATTTTGCAGTTTGCTGCATAAAATATTAAATATAATAAATATTTAATTTATTCCAAAAAGCGCAAACACGGCGTATGTGTTATATTTGTGCATCACACGAGAAAAAAAAACGTTGCCTACTTTTCGGCGCAGGCAAATAAAAAAAATACAAATCCGCTTGAATGGTAAAGCGAGACAGAGCAGCGCCTGGCAACGACTGTGTCAAGCGTTTACTCATTCATGCCTGACACTCTGCATTCATTTCGCACACACACACACACCCATTCACTCATCCACTCAGCTTGCTCATTCATTCACTCAGCTTGCTCGCTTCGGTTTTATTTAGTTGCAAAAATATTTAGTCAGCGTCACGTTTGTGTATATGTTTCCCGTTATACTATGTCTGCCCGTTGCTTATCAGTTTGGTATATCTGTACAGGTGTGCGTGTGTGCGTATGTGTGCGTGCGTGTGTGGTATATATATAACGCAGCATGTCTATAACTGTCTTTGGCTTGTCGTGCAACTTGTCGCTGCTTTTCATGCGAACGCAGCTGGGCGTGAGAATGTCAACACCTTGCTGTGTGTGTAGGTGTAGCCGTAAGCATGTGGGTGTTGCTGTGCATGTGCATGTGTGTGTGTGTGTTTGTGACTTCACTGGCTTGGCGCTATGGCAAGGCAGCACGCGAAAAAAAAGCATGTAACTTGAAACCAGCTCGACCATTATGGATTTTTCTTGTGTGTGTGCGTGTGTATGTGTGTGTGTGTGTGTGTGAGCATTTGCCCGCCCTCTTATTATTATGTTTATTGTATTATAATAAGTTTTAGTTCGACACAGCGCACAGCGTCAAAGCGCAGCGCACAGTTCTCCGCTGGGCTATGCCGCGCTTCAGCTTCAGCCTCAGCCTCGGACGCAGTCCCAGCTCGTTGTGCAATACTAATTAATACCTTTGGGCGTTTGCTCTGTGTGCGAGTGTGTGTGTGTGTGTGTGCAGCTGTGTGTGCGCGCGTGTGTGTGCTCATGTTTGCTGATAAATTGCGAAGCTCAGTGGCTTGGATAAGCATGCCGGCTTTAATTTGGTAAATTAATTCTGAAATATTTAGGTCGCAAATATCCCCCCCGAGCGTGCACAAGGTCACGCCACTGGCTTGGATAAAAGAGAGACAGGAGAGATGCCAGCGATGAGAGGTCGATGAATAAACCAAAAAAAAAAAAAGCAGGAGAAGAAAAAAAAAAACAACAATCCAACCAGGAGAATGCAGAAAATTTAAGGCAAGCCTGGCAAGCCGTGGCTCGCCTTTGATTTGCGTTCGAAATAATCAACTCAGTTGGAAACATTCAGCGAGGGCGCGCGCGAGCTGTAAGCGATACACGCTATGCGCCGGCAAGTCTGTCAAAACAGAAAGCGCTGACTAAAGACAGGAACAACAGGATCAGCCTGGAGCAGGCTGCGAGCAGGCTGTGTGTGTGCCCCATGGACAAGGGTTCAAGCGGAGGCCAAATTGACGTGCCGTTTAGGCCGAGCAACTTGTCTGTCTGCAAGGCCCAAAATAAAACGAGAAAAAAGCAGGAGAAGCAAAGCAAGGGGAGAGAGGAAGGCGTGGGGGGGGGGGTGACTGCACACAAATATAAACTTTGGGTATATTTTGCGGCTTAAGTGTTGCCAGCAAACAAGGGCACAACAGCAACTACAAGGACAACAATTGGCTGGCTGCTCACTTCTTGCAGGCGAAACATGCTGCTAAAATACACTGTGCAGCAAAGTGCAGATCAAACGCGCCTTGCGCCTAATTAAAAGATGAAAATCGTTGGCACTCAAAGCAAAAAGCGAAAACTCAATTTTCAACGACTCTCGAAAGGTTATTAAAGGGATTACACTGTGCAACACGGCTGAGAATTGGCATTAAGATTTTTTTGCAACATTTTATGATATTTTTGTCTGTCTCTCTGCCCACCTTGTTGCACAGTGTTGTCTTTGAATTTTTATTTCGCCTGTCCCCCCACTGCCCAAAAAAGGTTGCCCAGTTAGATTGACTAAGCCAAAAAGGGTCAGGTCAGGCTGGGCGCTAGCTGGTTACTGGCTGGTGAACTGCCACGCCCATGGGCGTTTATAAAAAATGACGACAGCCAGCGGCAGCGACGACGGCAACGGCGTCCATATTATCATCATCACTGGGGCAAAGTGTTAATCCGCTTTTGTTTTTGTTTCGGGCGAGGCGGGCGAGGGAAGAGCAAGGAGGAGGCAGGCAGCCCCAGGCAGAAGTTGCCTTTTGGGTCAGGTGGCGGAGCTGCTGTGCTGGGCAACTTCCGGGGTGTGTCTGCTTGTATACACTTTGCCAAGGGGGTGCTGCGTAAGAGGGGTGTGTGTGTGTGTGTGTGCTAGGTGTTGGCAGGGCTGCGTTGACTGCTCTTCTCAGATTTATAGCTGGCTTTGTTATTGTTGCTATTTGTTTGGGTTACGTAATTGTAATTTGAATGTGTTTAATGTAATTTTAGTTGTCCGTCGCTTGTCCGTCTGTCTGTCCGTCTGTCTGTGCCGGACGTGTCTTGCTCTTGGCTCTGATTTCAGTTCGGCTTGACTGTTAATTGTTTGCTCGCACCGGACGTGCGCCTAATTGTCGAGCATCACGAGGGCAGGGAGGGAGCAACCCCATTGATTGGCGTTTAGCTCTTTATTTATTGCCACTGCTTTGCGAGCAACCAAATTGTTGTGCAAATATTTGCAATTAGCATTCATTTCGCTTGTCAACCTCCCCTCCCCACCCGCTCTCCTCTCTAATGGGCAACAGGTTCAGTTGGCAGCGACAAATCGTGGCGGATTTAGCGCAACAAGTTGACTTGACTTGGCTTGGGTTGACACACACTCTCGCTTTCTTTCTCACTCTCTCTCTCTCTCGCTCACTTGTTTGTTTTTGTTGTTAATGTAAGCACTTAATTGTTTAAATAACTTCACACGCACACACACACACACACAGGCACTCACACACACTGTGCTTGAAAAAAAAGTCGACGAGACGAACACGACGAGCTCGTGCGGCTGCGACTGCGACTGCAATTGCTGTCCTTGCTGCTTCCTGATGCGCTGGCTGCGTTAGTTGCCACCTTCCGGCAAACGTGTTGCCAATCAACTGGCAACTGGCAGCAGCAGCAGCAGCAACAATCATTTCCTTTTGGCCCTACGCGCTGTGTCCTGCAAGAGCGACGACGCCAACGACGACGAAGCTCGAGCAAGAGCAGCAACTTTGCATCAATCAAAGCTGACGAAAGCTTTTGGTCGCACACACAGAGAGCGCGTAAGAGAGTAAGAGAGAGTTAAGAGAGTTAAAGAGCGCCAACTCGTAGCTCAACTCAACTTCGGCAATGAATTAGGAAGTCCTTGAGGCAACAGCAATCAAAGTGACGACAAACACTGCACTGATAGGTAGTAAACAGTGGAGCAAATAGTGCTGATTTTGCTATAAAAACTTGCTATAAATAAATGTCTAAGAAAAGAACTTGAAGTTTATGTTAAGCTGGGGTTATTATTAGGCGCCTTAAGCTGCCTCTTCTGTGACTTTATCACTTGCATTTGAAGTTAACTATTGATTGAAAGTGGCCTCTGGCTGTTATCTACGACAACAGCTGATTGGGCAGCGTGCTGGCTCTTCCTCTCTCTCTCTTAATCTCGTTCTGCCTCTTCGCTGCGTGTTAAGCTTTTCACCACAAAGCTTGCCATGGTGCGTCAGGCAGTTTGCTGTTAACCAACGCCAGATGGCGACAACGCAGCAAAGACGTTAATCGCAAAAGAAAGCTTGTAGCTTGACGTTAAATAAATCTTAAAATTATTATCAAGTTAAACAGTTAAACTATTAATATTAAATTAATAAAAATATATTTTAAATAATATAAAAAAAATATACTTAACGTATATTTTGCCTGCAATCTATACTTGTGCCCGCTTAAAGTTCTTACTATGTTAAGCTGTATTAAAAAAATATATATAAATAAATACTTTACTTTGCTAAGGCACATACCTTGTTCTTTAAAGAGTTGCCAGCTTGCATTAAATTTGAAAATTACTTCAAAGTTAAATGTACTCGAAACTAGCGCGGAAAACACTATAAGCCACTTAATGTGGCCTCAAGACAGACGCTAAGCAGCAGCGACGTCTACTACTTGGATCATTGGCTGGTAAAATATTTGGCAAGTAAAATCTCGGCGCCTCGTCTTGCTGCACACACACAAAAACACACTCAAACACACACATGTGTGTGTGTATTGACAAACGCTGTGAGCAATGGCAATGACGGCAGCGGCTTCTGTAATTTATAACGCCGCAACTGAGACGTGCCTGACAAAGCAACACCAACAGCAGCAGCCGTCGGTGAAGTCTGCCTGCAACTGCCTCATTTTCGGTATGTCGGGCATGTGTTGTGGCAAAGAGAGGGAGGAAGAGAGAGAGAGAGAGGGGCTGGGGGGTAGGCGGGGATGTGCGAGATACTACCCACACGTCGCCACAGATTCTGCAGGTGTTTAGTTATTTATGCCTTGTCACACATACTTCTCGCTTCTTATTACTGCTGCTTCCACCTTTCTTCTTGTGTCTACTGTGTGTGTGTGTGTGTGTGTGTGTGTGTACTTTGAAATGGTTAAAACAAATGTTTCATGCTGTCTGCGTATGCGTGTGCGAATCGTAAAGGATTCGACCCCAAATCCAAATGGCAAACTCCATTTGCCATTTCTCATGTCTCTCTCTCTCTCTCTCCATTTCGCCCTCTCTCTATGTGAATAGAAATTCCAGACAAGCAAATGCGCAAATAAAAACATTTATGCATTACTTTTATTGCCAAGCATTTTGGGAGATTTAAATGTATGCGCAAGTGAATTTATATTGAAGTGGCCCTCGAGCCACGAGACCGCAGGCAGGCAACGCAGGCCGAGGACAAAAACATAATTGTTGTGTTCACAAATTATGCAACATTCAAATAAATGAGTAAAGTTTTCGTTTCATATTGTGCTGTGAAAATATTTTCGAAATTAAAAGAGCTTTGTTTTTGGAAAAGTTAAAAATAATCAACAGCCATTTGCCAAAGTTTTCTTAATTTAATTAAAATTTTCGGAGTGTCCTAAAAGTATGCAATGATTTTTTTGTGCATTTCTGTTGCAAAGGATGTGACACATAAATTGTGCGAAAAAATTTAATATTGTTCAGAAATAAATTCTGCTGGAATAGTATTGCAATATTCTGAATATTAAAATCAAAAATGTATTTTGTCAAATATTTCAAATTTATTCTACGATTGTTATAGATGAAAGTAAATTTTAAAACTGACTTAGATTATTGTTTCTGCAATTCTGAGTAGTTCTTTTACTGCATCCATTCTTTTTTATATTAGTCTTGCAATCACCAAAATATACCATTTCTTGCTTCCATTCATACTTCCCAGTCGGGTATATATTTCAAACTTATGTTAAGTATGTAAATGCTGTCGCTTAAAAACTTATCTAAATATTATGCGCCAAAGAAAATTTTATCAAAATGGCAAATTGTAATCAGCAGCTTGGCGTATCTGCTCTAATTTGGCATGCAGCTGATTGCGGTGCCTTAATTTTCCATAGCCATCTGTCAGTCTGTAGACTGTAGTCACACCCACCCCCACACACACACACACACACACATACACTCCATGTGTGCTTCAGACTATCATGACATTTGAATAATGCGCGCCCATTTGGCATTTTATTTTATCATCAGGCATTTTGCTGATGTGCTTACACGCCTCCTCCTGCCTTACACGCTGTGCGCCTTTGCTCTACTACAATAACAATTGCTAGATGGAAGAAAAGCAAGGAAAAAGAAAAAACATCTTGTGATGAAATTAAACTGCGACTCGTATTCTGCTCTCTTTCCTCTCCGCTCTGCTCTGCTCGCTTTTATTTGCTTTAACTATTATTTTGTCATTCATTCATCTCATTTTGCAGCTGCTTGCCGTCGTCTTGCCACGCCCCTTTTTTTTGTTTTTTTTTGCTCCTGCCTCCCCTCGTTGCAATGACACTAAAGTAGCGAGTAAAAGTTGCCAGCTCTAATTACCACATGAAAAACTTGGCTGCATTGTTGCGCGCTCGTAAAATGTGAAACTTGCAAACTTTAAATCAAAATGTTAAGTATACGCAGTGTGTGCATCGTACTTTGTATGCTGTGTGCAACGATGTGGCATAGGCTCAGCTAAAGGTGTATAACTATTTGCTCGAGGTTTTATTTACAATACGAAATGAAGCCATAGAAGCCAAGCTGCCTGCTCGAGTATTCGCCGCATGTTCTTAACAATGCATTGGAATTTTGATTGCAACTATTAAAATGCAAGCGCAAACTTGACGTTTGCCAACGAGCAGCAGCAGCAGCAGCATAATGAGCATGCCACGCAGTCATCCTGCAATGCGCAAGGTCAGCCAAGGACGACACACAAATCTTTCCGCTGTTGTTGTTGTTATTCTTACAGTTACAGTTGTGCTGCTCGTTGCTGGGATTTTTGTATAATTTTTACACACAATGGAAAACGCGCTCGAGAGCTGGGGCCCAGACAGCATACCCAGCAGCGACAGCTACAGCAATTAGAGCTCGGCAAAGAATTTCTCACAAAAATTGCCATGCCAGTTTCACAGAAATAAAACAAATTGTAGTAACAACATGCAGCACAAGAGCCAAGTAACATTCAAGGTAGAACTTGAAATACGCTGGCAAAAAGTAGGGGAATAATTGAAAGTGAAAGCCCAAAATGAAAGCTGCTTGCTTTAAAGTAACTGACAGACTTAGTTCTACAAGTGTCTCTTGAATTAAAGCAAAGATTTTTGTAGATAATTTAAAGCGCAACCAAATGAAGCAAACATGATTTTTATTGATTGAAAAATGAATTTCATTTTATTTCGTTTTTTTAAAAAAATATTTCTCTGCTTATGAGCAATTTATCTTTAGAGTTTCAATAACAAGCTGTGTGTCGAGCTGCTGCAAGTGCCCTCTGTCATTTATTATACCCGACGTGGAAGAAGCAAAAGTGTGTTTTAAAAATGCCAACGGGCAATTGCGGAGAGGTTTTTGTTTTTTGTTTTTATTTTATTTTCATTTTTTTTCACTTTTTCAGGGTTTGTGCATAGGCAAAAATAATCAATAATATAAAACTAAAGCAAGACTTGGGACTGGCCTCGTCTGCCTCGTCGGCGACTCAAGGCGCCTCGCAATGGACTGAGCTGATTTACAGTGCCAGCCAAGTATTGATTTACAGTAATTGTTGTGCTGATTAAGGCGAAAAAAAAGCGAGAAAAAAACCAAAGAGAAATGCTCGGCCAGCTGTGGCGACGTATACGTAATGTATATTGTCGCCTGCCTGCGTTGTGTGTGTCGCTCATTGTTGCACAGCGCATTAATATAACATTTATGAGTCATTTATGGGGCCAGCAATGACCCGCACAGCTGGCTACATACTTCCCTTCTCCCATCTGGGCAGCACATGCGGTTGCATTGATTGTTATACAATTTGTTGCGGGTTATTTTGCCAACAAATTAGCGGAAATTATGCAACAATAATGTTGTACAACACGATGGGTCGGCCATGGCTATCCCCGTTGGCTTCCCTGCTGCGGTCTATTGACCACACCGGATGCGTTGGCTGCCACACGCCGCACCGCCCAAAAAGGCAGCTCAAGTTGCACGCTGCGAAATCAGATTGAATTTTGCCCCAAAATGATTGTGATTTCTGTGTGAATGCACACATAATAAGCGTATAAGTAAGCTTATGATATATGCCGGAATGATAGTGCTTTAATTATGCGTCAAGATGTTCAACTGGGTCAACATGCTCGCTCGCTCGCTCTCTCTTTCGCTCTCGCTCTCTCTCTTGCGTAGTCCAGCACGAGCAACGCATAAAAGCCCATAAAAGTGTGCGGCAATTTCTGTACACGTATTTGGCAATGGCAAATATATTTCATATTTATAACATAATTCGATATAATGCCAGTCAGTTAGGAAATGGGGATGGCGAGGGGGGAGGGTGGGGCCTCCCACTGGAGTCCTGCACGTTATGGGCATCGTAAAACCTGAATCAGCTTTTGGGCATACAATTTGTGGCCGCATTGCGTATGGCATAGGCTGGCAACAACAACAACAACAACAACAATAAGCACAACAGGCACAAATATTAATACTGACCACAAACGACAGCAGCAGCAACAGCAACAGCAACAACAACAACAACAACAGCTGCGACTGAAAGGACACGCTAAGAGCGATAACAATGGGGCAGGGCGAGCACACAAAGGCGAACAGCGAAACGCACTTTGCTCACTGAGGCATTAACATCTGTTGTCCGTGTGTGTGTGTGTGTGTGTGTGTGTGTGTGTGTGTGGGTTGATAGTCGCCCCACCTACTCTCCCTTCCCTCTTGCTGACCACTCCACACTCCATGCCTATCTGTCTGTCGCCTGTGCCTGGCTCCGATTTATGAAGGTCTCCGAGTCAGTCGAGTAGATGAAGCCGCAGTTGACCTGCCTAAGACACCAAGCAGCGCCAGTTATGAACTTCGCCCGCAATTCTCGTGCATAATCGTAATGGCCAATAGATTTTGGAGCGGGTCAAGTCGTAGTCAGTCAGGCCAATGTGGCGTATGCGCAATTTGACAAGCAATGCGAATTTAATGCAATTAAACTCAATGTGTGCGTGTGTGTGTGTGTGTTTGTGTGTGTGTGTGTGGGAGCATGTTGTGCGTGCAGTAGCCCAAAACAGGCACAGTGGATCAAGCTTGGCCCATGTGGCGTATGCGTAACTTGACAAGACTTGCTAATTGAAGGCAAATAAGCTACATGTACTTGGGCAGCTACAGTGGAGGGATTTAATTAATTTCTAAATTTTAACTTTTTATTAATTAATAATAAATGTTGAGATATCATAAATCAATCAATACATAAAAAAATAAGGAAATAAATATAAATCAAATAAAAAAATTAATAAATAATTTAATTAAAAACAAAAAAAAATAAATAAAAATAAAAAATAATTTATTAAAAAAAAATAAAAAAATAATTAATAAAAAATAAATAAAAATAATAATTATAAATAAAAAAAATAAAAAGCATTATTAAATAAGTTGATGAATAAATAAATAAATAGATAGATACATTAATTAATTAATTAAAAAAAAAAAAATAAAAAAATATACGGAAGCACACTGGTGCAAGTTAATAATTAATAATAATAATTAATTAATAATAATAATAATAATAAGTTAATTAATTTAAATTTATAACTTCAAGTTCTAATCCATAAATCTTAATCTTTTGCCTTTTGGCCACTGTACAATGCAAAGTCCTTGCTTGCAGCCCGTCAGCTTGCTTGGTCAGCTGCTTGACCTTTGCTCCGTACACACACACACACACACACACACGCACATTGCTGATCCCCTACAATTGTCATTGGCATTGTGCCAACTGTCAAACCGTTTTCCCCTTGCATCTCCCTTCCTCCTCTCCCGCCGTCTGCGCATATTTTAAGACAATTCTCCGTCGTCTCATTTTATGAACTCGAACTGGGGCTGCCTCTCCCGCTGCTGCTCTCCACATGAGCCATCGCATGCTGCTGGTGCTGCTGCTGCTGCTGCTGCTGCTGTCGCATCCTTGACTCCATCTTAAGCCCCGAGTTTATGTGAAGCATTCGCATGCGCCTTTAAATATGCTAATAATTTTTTTTTCGGCGTTGCTTTATTAAATTTCTACGGCAACACAGTAAAATGAAATGCGCACCCAAGCTCAGCCCCTCCCCCCTCCGCCACGCTGCTTGTGTGCTGGCAAATGACATAACTTATTTAGCGTCTCAGGCGGCAGCGTGCAAATTAACAGGGCCCCTCCGGAAAATTGAGCTCAACGTCGCCGAAGGAGACGCTGAAGCGCTGCGTTTTATGGCTCACAGATTGGCTGCGGCTGGCGTATTTGGCTTGACTACGTTGACTCTTTTATGCCACAGCCGCGAATTGTCTCATTAAATTGACAGGCAGTCAAAATTTAATGCGCTTTAATGCACAAATAATTACATAATTGAAGGCCCCCCCCCACGCCCCCGGAAGTGCAAGTAGTAATGTGTGCAGTTTAGTGTGCGTTGCGGAAATGACTTTCGCTCGCAGTTCGAGTCATAGTAATGCCACATAAGCCACGCTGGCAAATGAAATTAAAGTTCTCATATTACAAAACTTTGGCGCCTGTGCAATTTATTTTAATAACACTAATTTGAATTAATTAAACGACAATTAATGCGTGCGGAGACGTTGACGCCGCTGCAGGTGAAAAGTTCATGTCAATTAGCTCGTTAATTTGCGTTGCGACGCACTTTGTTTAATCATGCATAAAATTGGCATTAATTACAATTTCATAGTCGATCGGCAATCTGTTTACCTGATTGATGAGCTGCCCGCACACACACACAGAGGCAGCTTACCTGCTTCATAAATCATAATTGGCAACAGACGAGGCATAATAAATATTTACACGGGCACAACAATTAATCACACACACACGCACACACACGAAGCACGAGCAAACACTTTTTAATCCAATTTTTTTTTTAATAATTCATTGTAAACAGCGCACGCAGCAACTGATTGCATTGATTTTCAATTTGCGCATATCAAATGAGTTTGCGGCAAAACCTCATCAAATTGATTCGATTGCAATATTTACGCCATTTTTGCCCATTTAGCAGGCATTTAAATTGGCCCAAAATGCTGGCGATAATGTGGCAAAACGAGTCAATTGAAAGCAATTTCAAATGTAGGCAATCAATGGAAATGAATTCGTTGTAAATGTAAAAATTTCTAAATGTAATTTAAAATAAAATTTCAAAAATATTTATATATTTTTTTTGGGTAACAAAACACTTTGTAAAATATATCGACAAAATATTTGCAATATTTTTTCCGTGCGGAAATAATATTAAAATTCTATTTCCAAGCAAGTCAGCTTATTGTTTTCTGTATTTCTGATTGCCAAGCGGAAATCAGGCATATCTTGCCCCAAAAATCGAGCATATTTGCCCAGCGCTGATTGACGTTGCAAAGATGGCAAAAGCAGAAGCAAATAAATAAGTAAATAAATAAATATTTGTCAAGTCTGTTGATAAATATGCAAATATGGCGCATTGTTCGCTTGGCTTCTTTCTCTTCCTCTACAGTTTTAACTTACATATTGCGTATACGCCAAGTGTGCTTGACTTACCTTGCTACTGCGATGTCCGTTCGTTTGCTCGTTCTGCAAGGAAACAACAACAACAAATTGATAAGTGAAGGGGCAGGCAGGAGGGGGGCAAAAGGGAATTGATTTAAATGCAACATAAACACAAAATTCGCTTTGATGACTTGGACACGCATGAATATCAAATTATGTAGAACTAAAAGCTTAGCCCAACTCTCGAGCGGAGCTCAAGTGATGAGCTGTTTATATTTATGATGATAATGGCAGAGACACTCCACATACACACACACACACAAGAAGGGACTCTCACACACACATACTGACAGATTAGGTTACTTAAGCTGGCCAAGTCGAAGAAGTTTCTTGTGACGTTCGCATATTTTGGCCATAAGAGATTTGCCGCATAAATATTATGTTACGGCTCAATGAGCTTATGGAGAGCAGCATCTCTTACTCTCTCTCTCTCTCTCCCTTTTTCTCTCTCTCTGTCTGCTGTGATTGTCGCCATTAGTCATTAGCAGCTTTGCAGGGCAATCGCAGTGTTGATTTATGCCCATTCACAGTGAGCAACTTTCGGCTGCCTCTGCTGATAGATTGCTGCATTGATTGAAGCACAACAGCTGCTGCTCTTTCTCTCTGTCTCTCCCTCTCTCTCTCTCTCAGTGTATATGTGTTTGTGCGCTAAGCACTTGCGGCCAATCTGCTACACCTGCATTTAATTGCCTCGAGATATTTTCACGCCTTGGCAACTTTTATGGCAGCCCAAAAGTTAACGACAAGCGCGTCTCAATTGTGACTGCAAATATAATTCAAGCAAACAGCTCAGACAGGAAAATGATGCGAAGAGTGGGGAGAGAGGCGGAGGGCAGTCAAAACAGTCAAGGCAGTCGGGTCAAGCTGTCCAGTTCAGCTAATGAGCTGCGGCGGCAAGTTGAACCGCAGCGCAGGCCGCACTCGACGCGGCAAGCTTAGCTAAAGTTTTTGTTGCTGCTGCTCGACTGGTAATGACACCCATTAACGCAGCTCAAAGTGCTGCCCACATTCTCTCACTTTCCTTCCTATTCCCTCTCTCTCTCTCTCTCTCTCTCTCTCTCTCTCTCTTTCTTTCTGGTGCACGCCTATTGCCCCAGGGCTTACGCACTCTTTGTGCTAATCGGTGTTTGCCTTTACGCTTTGCTTTCGCAGCGTTTGCATAATTCCAGGCGCCGCATAGCGTTGTATATACCCTGCACAGCTTTGAAGGCAGGTGGGTAGCTTGTGCTCAAGTGAAAGCTAATAGGGGAATGTATTAACTAATTAGCTGCATAAAAGCCAGAGCTTGTCTAATAAAAATTTGACATTTTTTTGACTCTGCTTTGCATTGATGGAAAAATTCCTTTTTATAGGGTATATTTCAGTGCAGTTTCCTAACTCATTGCCCTGCTTACTTGCTGTATCTATTTGTGTGTAGATTTTATTTTTAGTCAAGCTCTTTCCTGGCGCAATCCAATTATTGCGCTGCAAATTCATTAAAGCCAAGTGAGAGCGAAAGTGTGAGCGAGAGAGAGAGAGAGAGAGAGAGAAAGAGGGAAGAGAAGAAAGGGAGAAGGGAATAGGGGGAAAGAGAGTGGAAGGGAGACAAGCCGCCGGCTCAACAAAATTAATTATCCATCAGCATTAGCAGGCAGTCCATGCTGGCGCGGCCTTGCTGCCCAGTTCCCTGCTCCGCTTCCCATCCCTTGCTCAGTCCCCGGCTCCGGCTCCGACTCCGGCTACGGCTACGGCTGCTGCTGCTGCTGCGCTGTCACTTTGCATATTTTCACGCCTCACCATGGCGGATTTTCATTAACTTTTGCGTCAGGCTGCGGTCATCAATTAAAATTTAAAGATAAGCGCCAGTTGGTCGCCAGACTCGCCTGGTTCCGCTGCCATAGCTGCTGAGCCGGAGACATGGCCGGAGCCGGAGCCGGACATAACGCAACGTTGACCATGCTGTACGGTGTCACACACATGGTTGGGCATATTGCAATTCGATTTAACGCGCATTCCCTAGAGTCTGAAACCCCGCCCATACGCCCACAAATGTGCGGAATATGCGAATTTTTGCAGACAACATTTTAATGAAGTCGTAATGGGCCCTCGGGCCTGGAGAACGATGGGCGTGGCTAACTGCATTTACGAGCGAGATAGAGAGGGTTGGGGGAGGGGCCCAACGGGTCGTCGAGCTAGCAAATATTTACCCATATAAATTACTCGCATATCTGTGAGCGACGCTGAGGACGTGTGGCGGCTTTCTACGTGCTGCGAATTTCAAATGCGATGAAAGGCAGCAAAAAAAAAAAATAAAGAAAAACACACAACGTTCAAAAATCTCAATTACAGACTAAGGGATGCTCTTAAGCCTATACTTGCGCAAACAGAAAAAAAGTTCAGCAGTTCAACAGTTCAACCGCAAAATCCTTGTCAAAACAAAAAGACAACAACTTTTGCATTGATTTTTAATACGAAACTCAAACTGAAATTTAAGGGAAAGTTTTGCAAACTTTTTGACAGCTTTGCAGGCAAGTGGAATATATCCAACTAACTATACAATTTTATACTCTATACTTATATGATAGCATATGAAAGGTAACACTTGACAAAATTGAAGCAGGTTTAGTTTAAAAAATTCAAATAAAATTTATGTTGCAGGAAGGCAAGGACATTTTCCCGTCGGGTGCTTAGTTAAGTGAATTAAAGGCGCAGGCATTGCATACTTTCGGGCGTCAGGTAATTGAAATTTATGCATAAATTATGCGCATAAATGGACAAGGCAAAGCAATAAACAAAAATAAAAATGCTAAGGAGGCAGAGTAGGTGTAAGGGTAGGAGTAGGGGTAGGTGGGAAGGGAGCATAAAAAACAAACGCCTGCGCGACGACGACGAACCATGAAAATATTTTTCAACGCATGAAATTTTGATGAGGGCCTCGCCAGGCGGCACAAAAACCTACTACGTGGGCCTCTTTCATTATTAAGCTATTTGGTACATTTTCTTTTTGCTGTTTTTGGTAAACTTTTTACTTGTTTTTTTTCTGTGCGCCATGTTGATGTCTTGCTTTGGCAGCGAAACTGCAGCGTCAGCATTGGCATCGTGTGTAGGCAAATGCAAATTTGAGCAGGCTGGCAGTTACAGCTGCCGATGCATGTACCGTGCCTTGTATCTATAGGAAACAATTTGTGACGGACGAAAATTGAGCTATGTCTGCCAGCTGTAGCCAATTGTAGTGCCTTTCTCTCTCTCTCTTTTCCCTTCTTTTTATACCCTTCGATCATGGCAAATGGTCAAAAAAGTATGTACTAACTATGTGTAAATGTATGTAGCAGGCATAAGAAGGCGTGGCAGATCCCCCAGTATATAGATATTCTTGCACAGGATCGCAAGCCAAGTCATGTCTGTCTGTATGAACACACAGATCTCAGCTGTTATAAAAGCTAGAGACACCAAATTTGGCATAGAGATTTCTGCGTATTTTTTGCCTCAGAAGTTGTTTTCAAATGATAGCTGCCACGCCCACCGCCTCTGCAAATGATGTGTAACCTAAGTATTGAACTTGTAACTATCTGCATCGACATGGACAGAGAGTATCTTACTTTCGGACTTGCTCGACTGTTGCTTTCCTTACTTGTGGTCGCCTCTATATTTCGCTCTCTCTCTCTCTCTTTCTCTGCATCTCTGTCGCTGTCACTCGCGCTGCACTTTATTTAAATTACACAATTTACTGCACAATTTAACGCTGAAAATTAACTGCAAATGCGACAGTGGCGAACTTGGTTAAAGCAGAGCGCAGCCCCTTTTCCATCATGCTTTAAGCATTGCACATGCTGCAACTAACACAAGTTTATGTGTGCATGTATATGTGTATCTATGAGTAGACGTGTATCTTGTAGATTTCGCAGCCTGGCGGCCCTTGGCTACTGGCCTGCTGCCATATGTGTGCTGTCTGTCTGTCCCCTCGTTCGCTACGTACGTGTGTTTTCAAGCAGCTTAAGGCGCTTACACTGTCACCTGACTGATGCACACACACACTCACACACAGACAGCCATAAAACCACACACATACACAGAGAGAGAGAGAGAGAGAGAGAGAGAGACCGAGAGCAACACTCAGCAGCTGCTCAAATTGCTCGTCTCTTGCCTATGCTGAGTGCTTTTCGACCCAAATAAGGTGGCTGACATTTTTTTAAAACAATGTGCAGAGTCTGTACATATGTGTGTGTGTGTGTGTGTGTGTGGGTCTAAGCCTGCACAAATTCATCGAGAATTGTAGAGCACACATCGAGCACGTTCTATTTCTTTTATTCGACAGCAAAAAATATATTTGACATTTTTACACGGGTTAGCAACAATAGCCGAAGCAGCAGCAGCAGCTTCAGTTGCAATGAGGGGCAGCTGAATATTTAAAAATATATACCCTTTGGACATTGAGAATTTCAAAAAAGGGTATACTTAGTTTGTGCAAATGTCTGTCAGTCTATCTGTCCGTCTGTCTGTCCGTCTGCCTGTCCGTCTGTCTGTCCGTCTGTCTGTCCGTCTATCTGTGTGTCCGTCTGTCTGTTCGTCTGTCCGTCTTTCTGTCCGTCTGTCTGTCTGTCTGTCCGTCTGTCTGTCCGTCTGTCTGTCTGTCTGTCCGTCTGTCTGTCCGTCTGTCTGTCCGTCTGTCTGTCCGTCTATCTGTCTGTCTGTCCGTCTGTCTGTCTGTTCGTCTGTATCTTCGTCTGTCTCTCTGTCCGTCAGTCTATCTTTCCGTCTGTCCGTTTGTCTCTCCGTATATCTGTCCGTCTGTCTGTCCATATGTCTGTCCGTCCGTCGGTCGGTCCGTCTGTCTGTCCGTCTGTGTGAACACATAGATCTCAGCTAGTATAAAAGCTAGAGACACCAAATTTGTCAATTTATTTAGTATTGAAGTTACAACTTTCTTTTTTGACACCCACATAGAAGCAGGGTATTTTACTGTCGAGCGCTGTCGATATTAGCTTTCGTAACTTGTTTTGAAGCATGCTTTGCAAGCTTGCTTGTCCCTTGGTTAGCTAAGCGTAGCCAAGTCTTTTGCCTGCCAGGGAAGTTTATCTTTTCACAGCAGTTGACCCGATGCTGCCGCTGCTGTTGCTGCTGTTGCTGCTGCTGCAAGCCGGCGACAATGGGCTTCTGCTCAATAAAACGTAGCTGGTAAACTGTTTGAAACTATGTTAGAATTGCACTCAGAGTCCACTCACCCTACCTTCCTTCCCCCCCCCCCTCCCCCTTTCCACTGCTTTGAGTAACTAAAATTGCAGACGGGCAGCGCGCAATCATCTGAGAAACATTGTAGAGCATTTTCGAGCTATCGCTGCGAGAGAGAAGCGGCAGCACTTTTTATGGCCGCTTGTTTATGGCGCATTTTGCTGAAACAAAGCAGCGTTCCGGAACATTGCACAATAATATGGCAGCAGCAGCAACAACAACAACAGCAACAGCATCGACAAAAATAACAAAAAAAAAACGTTGCAAACTCAAAAATAGAGCGCCAAAATAGGCGACAAGCCGAGCAGCTTCCCTCTCTCTCTGAAGCTGCTGTACTCAAATTGATTTTGATAACATGCTTCCCCTTCCCATCCCGTCTCCTCTGCTTCCTCAAGTCATGCAACAAAATCGCTGAATAAGGCAGGCAGGGGAAGAGAGGAGGGTGCACAAAAAAGTAAACGCCGCACTTTGCCCGTCACTTGTCAAGGCAGTAAAAGCAAATTACTTAAAGCTCATTGCTTTAAGCGTGTGGGCGTTGGGGGGGGGGCGTGGCACTCGCTGATGCCTGATGATGGCTGATGAGCGATGACGATGACGATGAGAGACGATAGAACTCAAGCGGCCTTCTACATTCATTTCCTTTCGCTGTCACACAGCGCCCAAAGTGAGACGCCTTTTATCAGGCGTATTTACCGTTGCAGCGCCGCCTCCACTTCCGGTGTCACAGCGAAAGAGATGAAGTAACGAGATGAACGAGTGACGAGTGTCAATGGCGAGCAACGGGCTATAAAGAGTGGACTATTGATGAGCTGAAACAAGTGGGGAAGAGCTTGAGAAGCAGAGTAAATGAAAGTGCTGGCCTGGCAAGGAACTCTCACTTAGTTGGATAAAGAAGGTATAGCATATAGATACTATATAAAATTAAAGATATATGAGTAGCTAAAGGGTGCATAAAACCAGCTTTACTTTCCTTGCTCTACTAAACTCAATGATATAACGAATTATTAAGCTAAACTTGATTAACATCAAGTTCTTATCGAGCTTTATTTTGCTTGGGTTGATAACTAACATCTTAGGCTATGCCATACCAAATTTCATATCCACTGCACTGCCAAACTCAGAGATCTAGTTGATTAACTAGCTAAGCCTTTGTATTTTCGTTTTTTTCATTTAACTTTCAAATACTTTTTTTTCACAGTTTCCGTTCCCATCTTTTTTGCCTGTTTCTAGTTAACTTTCGCAATACCAATGCGATATAGTAGAGAATAAAGCCTGGTTGCCTATTATTACCAATTCACGTCCTGGCTTTATGCTAAGACCAGGCTCCAAAAGCTGTGCATGTTCATTTTGCCTCATCGATCAATTTCGATGCCTCCCCGAAGGATGCTGCGCTAATCTGATGAGCTGGGACCAAGCTTGACCACTTTACATAGATGATTGGAAGAGGGAAGAAAAGAAAGAGAGATGGAAAAAAGGAAAGGGAGAAAGGGAGTGGGAAAAGAGAGTAGGGGTCGCTTTGCTGGCGACAATTTCCATTTTTTTCTTGTTTTTATATTAAATGAAAAGGATTTGGCCTTGGTCCCTTTTGGGCATTTCATTCTTTCTGCTGACTGCTGGTGGTATAGACTTTTATTGATCCCCTGGGAATACGCACGCACACACACAAAGATACAAACACACACACACACGCACCTAAACCGTTTCGAATTTGACATAATTTATGTCAATCGTTGGCAATTTGTTGGGCATTAATGAGCTCAACTGAATTATAGCCGCATGTGCTTGCGGTCTGCCCCCGGCGACTTACCTCACATACCTTCCTCCTTTATCCACCCTCCCTCCCCCCCTCAACCCTCTTCAAAGAGACTTGCCAAAAAAACTGTGTCACGGCAACGTGTTTCTTTGCTATTCCTCGCCTCGCGGTTTCATTGTTGCTGCCACTTTTTTTTTGTTCCGTGCCCTTTGTTACCTGTGTAACTTGTCACCTGTTTAATTATGCACGAGTAGGCGACAACGTTGAATGGCAAACTTTACTCATATTCTATGCGAGAGGTTTCTGCACTTGGTGCAAACTTTGCGTAGGCACGCCCACAAGAAGGCAGAAGGCAGGCAAGCCAACACACATACACTTATGGTGTATGGGTATTCTCGTAATATATGCTAAATTCAGGAGCACAACTTTAAATGAAATTTTCCATGCCCTGCCCCCTCCTCCTCCTCCTCCTGTCCTTGCAGGCGACTGCCCCTCGCCTCGCACACACTTGTGTATTCCCAGCAAGACTTTGTTTAAGGGAAAAAAGAAACTGAAAGAACTGAAAGCCAATAAATCAATGACACACACTGCGGCCCTTGACTACGCCGCCAGCGCAGAGAAAAAAAGTTCAAGGCCATAATCCCACTTGATGCCGCCACAAATACGCCAATCATGTCATACATAATGCATGACTCAATGCGGAGAGGGAGAGATGGGGGGGAAGTCTGTGGGCGAAGCAATTGTGGCACAAGCCGCAAAGCGTTAAATGCGCAGCAAATTGTCAGCGCAATGTCCGCAAAGCAATCGCCAACAGGTTAACACGCAGGGCATAACTCGATATTTATCGGTATATATATAGATAATACAACTGTGTGTGTGTGTGTGTGTGTGTGTGTGTGCCTTATACCTGAGCAATTAGAAAATTTGCACGCGCTGCGGCTAAACAAAACTATGGCTTAACCCTCAAGTAAGTTGGTCGAGAGGGTCGAGAGGGTGCTGGAACAACCGAAAAACTTTTCCCATTACCAACAAGCTGCACAGCAAGTCCACGCAGAGCGAGAGAGAGAGCGAGAGAGGGAGAGACTGAGGGAGAGCAAATTGCGTCGAGTGCGAAGGCTACGAAAAAGGAAAACATATTTTGTGGCTCGCAAATTAAATAACAACAAACTCTAATTGAGTTTTAGTTGAGCAATTTTAAATATTAAAGATCTCTGCGGAAATGCTCTCCTTCTCTCTCTCTCTTTCTATGTATATATATATATATATACTATTTATATAAATTAATGTGCAATGTTGTCTCAACTGGGCAAGCTCGCTTTGACTTTTGGTTGCTCGGCAATTGCCAAGGCAGTTGAGTAAGTTTAAATAAAGATTACTTTTGAAGTGCCAGAGAAGACGAAAGGAGAAGAAGTTTTTCAACTTAGCAACACTTGGTTGAATTTACAAATAGAAAATTAGGGAATTAAAAGCAAATATTGACAGCAAGTTTGGCATAGTGTGAGTGCATGAGTGCGAAAATGGCTTATCAAAAGTAGGCGTGGCACAAAAATAATAAATATATATATAACACACTGTAATACACACGAGTCTTGACACAAAACTTGGTGGCTCTGGCTCTTATAGTTTTCAAAATGCAGGCGCTCAAGCAAGCAGACGGACACACAGACGGACGGATCACTATATCGAGCTTAATATCCCCTAAATTATGCAGCTTGTAATTCCCAACTTAAACTGCCTGAAATGGCATTAAAATCAACTCTCAGTCAATGATAAAGCTGCGCAATCAGCGCCCACTGTTAGAAAGTTATGGCTAAATGGCAGGCGAATAGCTTTCTGCCTCTCACTCTGTCCCTCTCTGTCTCTGTCAGTCTCGCTCCTTGATTGCTTTTGGCCTTTGTCTCTGTCTTTGTGGGGGGAAATCAATAAAAAATTGACAGCAATCAGTCAAAGCAAGACAATTAATAAATTCGAATGAATCGAGATTGAAACGGCAAATGTGAAGATTGCTGAAGCACCCAGAGAAACCCTATTTCAAGGTAGAGCAAGAACAGGCCCCAAAGGGCTTGTTGTTACCAACTAACTAACATTTTTTGGCCAAGTGCGTGTCTTTGCGTCCGTATAAATAATGCAAGCAATCGATTTATTGACTGTCTTTTCTCCCCTCAACTCAAACACCAAATGCCAAAGTAAATGAGCAGCTACGAGGACACACACAGCACAAAGGACATAGGACAGACAGACGGACAGACAGACAAACGGACAGGCCCGAATTGAATGCGGCAATAAAATGACTCAACCTACGTCAGAGGCAAAACTAGCGCACAAAGCTAACGGGAAAACGGACAAGAAATGGCCATTTTATGAAGTGTTTAATGGATGTTAACTATGTGTGGCAGTTGCCCATAACTGTGTGTGTGTGTGTTTATCTCTCTTTGTGTGTCTGTGTGTGTGTGTGTGTGGTTGAGCTTATCTATTGAACACTTGGCTGACCAAACGAGCGACAAGCGTTGCCTATGCCTCGAGGGAGATGGAGAAGAAAAGCTGCTGCTGGGAATTGAATTGATTTTTTCCTCATAATTGCGGAAAACTCAGCTTAAGTAAATTTCCCTATAAATACACACATACATATAGCCATGCACAGGAAAGCGTATTTCGTCAGTGTCGTCTCTCAGGTAACGCGTAAATCTGCAGCTGCCTTTTTGCCATTTAAGTGCTCTGCGAAGGCGAAGACGACGTGAAACTAAAGCAATCCCATCAACTAAAAAGCATCTCACTCTAACACACACACACACACATGTGGCTGAGTGTGCGTGTGTGTGTGTATCTCATTTGAGATGGCAACTAAGGCGCTTGCTGCAAATGGCAGCACTTAAGTCCCCCCGGCCAGGCGAACGACAAGCGCATAAAAATGGAAATGAAATGCCAAAGCAGCGCGACAGGCAGCGCTCGTTTTTCAGCACCCCCCACCCCCTGCGCCACCCCCTCTAGGCACCACCCCTTGTGGCATGTAATAGAAAATGAGAAAATTATTGCGGCTTGATTGCATTAACGGCCATGAAAAGCGTTGATTTGTTTAACTAGACGACACGACACACACAGACACGCAGGCGGACAGCGAAAACGGATGCACATATGCACGTATGCGTGTGTGCCCCTGGGCAGACAAAATGGCGGCCAGGCGCCCAATTAATTGCGCCAGCGTCAGCTGCAACACAAGTGCAAAGTTTGCTACGCTTTGCCAGCGAGGAAGTTACAACTTTCTTGCATACTTAGTTCGAAAATTGAAATATTGCCTTAGCTGCACACTGCCTGTCATAAGTTTGCGTGCTTGGTAAATAATTAAAAGCCCCCAACTAGAGGAAACTAATAGAATATTAGAATTGATGTGCTTGTAGTGCACATAAGAAATCTACTCGTTTGTCTGCCTCATCAAACTGCAAATTGCTTCGCATCAAGGGGTTTTATTTTATTTTTTTTTTGTTACATTAATGCGCCTTTTACCTGCTTACGCCCACAGTGGCAGCCGCGACCTCCACCCCTCCACCGTCGACATCATTTGTCTTCTTTTTATGGCCAACTAGATTATAATTTTTTTTCGCCCAAGCTCTTTTATCGCTGCTGTTAACGTTCGCCTAGCGGGTTTTACTCACAGACATAGACATGTAACTATGTAGGTATGTGGGGTGAGCTTAGCTTATGATATAATCTATTAAGTTACTAGATGGGGATAACTAATGAAAGGTTTATAAAGTGGGAGCTCTATGGTTTTGTTGTTCAAGTAGCTTTCTTGAAAATAATATATATTTAAATTTTTAATATTAATATTTTATTCTTGGTTTTAACTCTGAATTATTTTTCCATAAAAACATTATACAGCTACAAATTTAAAAAATTGTTGTTATTTTCAATTTCTTTTCATTTCTTCAAAATTTTTAAAGCGCTACATAAATTTTAAGCGTACATGAAACCTTGAAACTCTTGGTGTATCACTTTAATCGTGATGTAAAGTCTTTATTTATATTGCAAATAAATTAAATAAATTGTTAAATGGTTTTTTTTATTTTTGATAATATTTTTAAAAATTTAATAAAAAATAAAATTATTTTCATCCTTTTCAACCTGTCAACATTTGAAAAATTTAAAAGAAATTTCAAAACGTATTTTTTGATTACAATTAATTTAACAAGTTAAAATCAGCTTTAAAATTAAATGAAATATTAAGAAAAAACTTCTAATTATAGTATATATTTATTTTCTATACCTTCAAATGGTTATAAGTCAAAATAATTTATTCAATAAGTAAAGGATTTCCAAGGCATTAAAGGATTTTGACTCTTCGCTTCGCCATGACCCGCTGCCATAGAAACTGTGCCATTTTTTTGCTTGCTTAAGCGTAGATATTGAAAAATTTGCCCACTTTCTCATGGCACTCATGGCAAGCCCCGCCAACATTGTCTCTAGCTTTTTTTTTTTTTTTTGTGTTGCGACTTTTGCTGACTCTTTCGCATTGTATAACAATGAACCTTCTTTTCGTATTTCGTATTCGTATTTCTGCACTCGAATAGGGCCCCACTTAGACGAAAATATACCCAGCGAGAATTTCGCTGTGCAAGGTTAAACTTGTATGCTGAACTACCTTCCTCGCTGCCTCTACTGCCCCGCCTGCCTGACCCACTCTTTGCTGTGCGCAAGTGGCGCATTTAGCGGCAACTTTGATGCAAGTAGCGTCCTCCTGGCTGCTGGCGTCCGTCTGTCCGGCCCCGTACACGAATTGCTGCAGCAATTGCACAACATGCAAAATGAAAATATGAGTATTCATGTACGCGGCTCTGTGTGAGTGCGTGTGAGTGTGTGCGAGTGAGTGCTTACTTTCCACTTTAGAGATATGTTTACTGTGCGCAAATGTGCGAAAGGCTCAGCGAGTCGTCGCCGGCGCTAAGCCCACTTTGGCCTACTTGATGCCGCCGGTAAACACACACGCAGCTTGGCCTGCCTGCCTCCTCGAGCATATATTTTTCGCACGAAATTGTCGAGCACCGAAGGGGTTCAGCGAGGGGGCTAAAACACAAGAGGCAGCTTCAGCTTGTTAACCTCCTTTTCGGGACGCTGCATTACACGGACAATCAACGCCTCTTTGGGCCATCGTCGTCGTCGTCGCCGTCGGAAGCCAGAAAAGGCAAAATATTTAAGCGGCGCATTCCATTCCGTCCGACACCCGCTTCCCCTCTCCGTCTCCCTCTCCCTTTCCACGCTCCAACACCCACATGAATTTTCAATTAAAAGAGTTTTTCATTCACATATTTTCCACATTTTGAACGTGGAATGCAAAAGAAAAAGTGAGGCAAGATTTTCTTCGCTCTTTGGCACATTTTGTTTGTGTTTGGTTTTTTTTTTGACAGCTTTGCTGGCCTGAAAATTAACAACTGCTAAGGGGTGTCCACCAGCCAAAAAGTATGCCTGGTTTATTTTTGTTGCCCTGTTACACTGTGCGAGACATTTGGACGTCGCGTCGTCGTGCTGCAGCAAACACTCGACCTTGGCAACCATAAGACAGCTGACAACACGCTCGAGGCTGCAATTTAATCACCTGACAATAAAAATAAAACATTTTAAAAGCAGAGAGAGAGGGACAGAGAGAAGGATATATAGGGACGAAGATACATAAAGAGAGGAAGCGAGAGAAGAGTGTGAGTTGTTTTTAAGCCTGCGTTACAAATGGAGCAGTTTTTGTTTGGCGGGATTTTGTTGCCAGGCAACCGACAATATCCACACTAATTGGCCATTTAATTAGTGGAAAAAAAAACGTAGAATATGGAAATCTGAAAGCAATTTCTTTAGTGCTGCAAATTCAGGCAAATTAGTTGAAATATTATCATATAACATTATGGCAGACAGCTTGAGCACTACGTGCAGCCCTCGGGGCTGTCTCGCGTCGGGTACCTCCGCCTTACATATACATAGTGGTTCCCCGAAGCATCCGTCAGTTTAATGAGCCTCTCAATATGCATGACACATGGCTTAAATGTGTAATTACGAGCGAATGGTAATGCGACAGCAACGTGCTACCATCGGCAGGAACTTTTTGAGTGACAACGCGGCGTATGCGTAACGTCCCGCATTAAAGAGCTGCGAATCATTTCCCGCCCCTGTCCACAGAAAATTTTAATATGGCGCAGAAATATTTGTGGAATTTCTTTGACTCGATTTGAGCTTCGTTTTAAATTGTGCGAAATTTGCACTCGATTTCACTGTACACAGTCAAAGCAGACATTTCCATTTCCATTGCTGTTTAAGCTTTCAATTCATTCACTATGCCCAGTAGTACCAGAAAGCCATTCAATTACATTTCAATCAGCTTAGTTGCGTCTTTTCAGAAAACCGACACTGATTGACTTTTGAAAACAAACATTTAATTCCGATTTACAACATTTGCCCAGTCGGAGTTCCGCAACTATTTCAAAAATAAAGTTGTTCCAAGTTGTGTGTGACAGCTTGCAGTGGAAGTCATTGAATTGAAAAGAGTTTTGCAATCGATCGAAATTGAAATTCAAAAGAAATATTGACAAGTACACACAGACAGGACATTTTGAATGCATTTGCCCGGGCACTCACAATTTGCGTTTGCCATTCAAATGAGGGAGAGGAGCAGAGAAAGACGTGGGAAACCCAGAGAAGAATGGCATGCAATGGATGCGGGCTGCCCTCAGTGTGTCGCAAAAGTTTCGTGTGCCACTGCCAAAGACTGTGCTTAAACTATCATAAAATAATCACAATGAAAAATCAAAACTTTCGCCAAGCAAAACCATAATAAATCAAATGGTGGCACAGCCCGAGTGGGAGGCCTCGCAGAGGCCCAGGCAAATGGCACACATGCATAATGGAAAGGCGAAAAACTAAGGCAAAACTGAGGCAAAAGTGAGGCAAAAAAGAAGGATGCGGTCCTTACGCCAAAACTTTTTCTCTCGAGCCATTGTTCGAGTGCTTGGAAAGTTCAAAGAGCACACCGGAGACTGCGAATGGCACCGCACACAGGGGAACAGCAGAGACAGACAAGAGGAGAGAGAGAAAGAGAGAAGGGAGGGAAACAAAGAGGCTGAGGCTCAGCTGGCGCACAGTGGGCAGGGCAGGCTGACTGTCTGGGCACCGGAGTGCAGGTGATTAACACAAATCTGCCAAATGCCGCACGACAGCCCCCAGGGCAGCTGCCATTAATTACTCACGACTGGCCACGGAGTCGGGCCATTCGGTTGGAACATATTGAAAAATGGTTTCAGCATTGCTAATTAATTTTTGATAATTATCTTAGCCCAATGCAAAAGTTTTCACAGCTCTCGTTCTCTCTCGCGCCCTTGCCCCCTTTATATCTGTGCAGCTCTCGCTGTCTTCTCTCCTCTTTTCACCTCCCTCTGCTACTGGCTGCTGCAACGCTGAAGTTGAGTAATGAGGCAAGTGCGAGGCACTAAAATCAAATTACTTTTTCACGTGCAGACCAAAAAACAACGCGCACAATTTTAATTGGAGCATTGCGCAAAATGTAAACAAAAATAAAGCACAAAAAAGAAGAACGTGAAATGAAAAACGAAAAACGGAAAAACTAAAACGCAAATGAAACAAACAAAAAATAAAACAAAATAATTCGCTTTTTGCGCTCTCTGCTTTTTGCGAGCAACAGCAAATCAAATAGCAAATTGCAAACAAGCTAAAAAATTCAAATAGAACAGCAGCTAAAATTTTGAATACCCTTTGCGGTGTTAGAGAAAATATCTTAATCAGTCAAAACTTTTTAGTATATTTCTTATACATATCTCTATTCAGTTCAAAGCCAAATTTTGCTTTCACTTGAGTTCAATTTATAATTAAGACACAACTCAGCTGTAAACTCAAAGTGATTTATCTAGATTTCACAATGAGTTTGCAATTAGTCTGCAAATACCTGCGAGCAATGTCTCCTTGATTTCTGTCACTTCACATGGAAATTAAGATCTTTAATTACGATTCGTTTGTTTGCATACCCTTTACAAATATTTATATACAGCAATTTGAGCAAATTATTCGTTTGCTTCAAAGCAATTGTAAATATTTGCGCCATAAATAGACAACATTAAAAGTTGGCCAAGAAACCGTATTGCTTCTTTTAGTTGGGCTTGGCCATGCTGGAATATTTGATGGAACTAAGGGCTGAAAGCATCCTCGAATTGCATTTACATTATGCATAAGTTTTGGCTGCATGCAGCCAGTGGTTTTTCCCCTAAAATATAACGCATACGTCAAGGTTGCCCCTTGGCTGGCACTTACCCAGTTCTGCTTTTTGCCGCTGCTCCTCAGTTGTCTCGGCGCTCTGCGTGCTTCACTTCTTTCTCTTGCTTTCTTTTTTGGCTTTTAATTAAGTTTCTTATGTTTTTCGCTTTCGCTTTTGCTTTTTGTTTGTCTGTTTTTCTCTCTCTTTTTAAGTTGAATAATTACATGCGCACTGGTTTGTTTTTGTAAATTATTGTGACTTTTATTGCTTCTCGGTTTGGGTTATAGCCTGCAATTTGCCGATGTCAAGTTTCACTTTTGCTTGACACAGGGCATAGCATAGGTACTTGCAAAATCAATTTTGCTACTCACTCGTAAAAAAAAAACGCACTCACACACTCGCACACGCACACAGAAGTAATTTGCGCTGACACATGTGGCGTATGCGCAATATTTAATAAGCAGTTCCCCCTAGATTACATGTATCACTCATACGTCACGTTGCCAATTTGCTAGCTCTGACGACAGACGCCGCTCACACACACACACACACACACACACACACCGCCGCAGGGAAGACTGGCGTATCTCAGAGCTTACAGCACGTGCACTTGACATTTAGTGTGACAAGTTGCAGAGCCTTGCCCCGAAATAAATAAAATGCCGAAAAAACAATAACAACGGCAACAACAACAACAGCAACAATATCATGCGCAAATATGCAATACAAGGAAAAAATTCATAAAAATTCAAAACAGATAGCAATCAATGACGTGGTAGAAGAAATTGCTGCGAGTTCAAAGTGTCAGGCAAGACACGAGCGCTGCACCATGGGCGAAGTTGGAGTTTTTCATGGCAAAAAGTAGAGAGAAAAATTTATTTGTATTTTCATTACTCTTGTTGCTATGTTAAGCATTATTGGGATTTTTCTGCTAATTTTCTACCCAACTTCAAATATTTTTTAAAAATTAACTATAGCTAGAAAAAAATTTAGCGTGTTTAAAAATATCGAAAAATAAATTTTGAAATTTATGAAAACCAAATTAAAATTATATTCAAATGGACCTTATAATTTTTATAAATTTTTTATTGCCACACCTAAAAGCAAATTGAATTTATTTCTACAACAATTAGAAAAGTTTATGCTTTGTTGTTTATGAAATTTAGTTGTGAAATCTCACGAAGTTTTCCTTTATTTCTCGCAGCATAATTCTCTATCATTCTGTTAGTATTCTTTTCTATAATTACTACCGAAAAAGCTTCAAGGATTTTCAAAGAAAATTGTGGAAAATCCCTAAAGTGTTTTTCCCCCATCAAAGAGACACCCACTGTGCGTGATGTTGTTGCGTGCCTAAAATGTCATTTCCTTGTCCTTGCTGAAGCAATTGTCAAGTGCGCGTCAGGAATTTTGCCTGCTGCCACCCCAAAACCGACACACACACACACACACGCACACACACTCCACGCAGCAGCACAGACACTTCTTGTGCTATCGTGCGAAAAGCGCAGCTGGCAGAGCTCGCTGGGCTTGCTGGATGGCTCAAGTGGCGCCGCCAATCATCGAGAGTGAAGTGTCCAAAATGCCAGGCACAATGGCGCGACAATGGCGGGGCTAAACGCGCTTTGCCAACTTCCTGTCCGGTCAGTTAACCTAATGACCGCCATTCAGGGACGCCACACGTTCAAGTGGTGCGTGGCTCGCGTTTTTATGTGCTTTGCATTGAAGGCGCCTTTTGTCATTCATCATAAGTTCGAAGCGCGCTGCCCTCAAAGAAAAGATAATGTTTCAATTTCAATAAGAATGCCAAAATGCTGAAGAAGCCTTGAGCGTGCTAGTTTTATTAGGAGGGTCCTTTCTAAAATTAAAACATATTTTTGTTCGTTTCAACTCAAAATATTGTCAAGTTATGTCAGCAATGAAAAATTATTGCATAAATTAATTACGAGCTGAGGCCGCAGAACGTGCAGGCAGGCAGGCAGGCAGCCAGCCTTACATATCCTTGCCAAGCCGACGACAAATAATTGAGCACGTGCCACAAGGCAGGCAGCAGGCAGCAAAGACATGCCGCACACGCGGCGTATACGTAATGTGACCTGCTAGTGCTTGATTTAACTAATACAATGACGAGCGCGCCTACCATAACGGTGTCGCTGTGCATGTGTGTGCGAGTGTGTGTGTGTGCGTGCACACGTACACGTATGAAGACATGCAATTAATAACTTGTGCATAAATAGGATCGCTTGTCGCTCGCAAGGGTTTTTCACAAATTGCTGCGACATGTAATTTAATTTTCTAGCCAACCAACTGTAAACTTCCCATTGCGAGCTTGGCAGGAGCTGCTCGAGTCTTGACTGCCTGCGCAGATGGGCGTAATCAGTTCCTGGATCTCTAATTAGAATTCTATTACAAGTTGCCCTTCAGCTTTATTTAGCGCAAGCAAAGTGATTTACATGTGTGTGTGTGGGTGCAGCAATTGGATTATGAAATAGAAGTGTTATGCAAGTGTAAGGGAGAATTTAATTGAATCATATGGAATTAATAGCTGCAATAGTTATTGATTAGGCAAGGTGATAACACTTGTTATATTATTAAAGGAATTATTAAACTCTAAATAAAATATTTAAATAATTAAATTGAATAATAACAACTAAGAACGGTTACAGTCAAGTGTTGACTGTATAAGACTATGGATTTTTGAAGATCCTAAAAAAAATCAGAAAAAAAGCAAAACATTTACAGTATGACGCCGAGAAATCAAATCTATATGAAACATTGAATAACTCTTATGTTCATTATTCAATCGGAACCAAATTTTCAGCGATCGTTTGGGTGATGATAGTTATCATACACACCAAAACAGAATACTGTAGCTTTATTATTGCGCTTGTTATTGGGCTTATCGATTTTTGGGGGGGCGGAAGTAGGCGTGGCCCAAATTTTAATAAAAACTTTACAGCGTATGATTCACATGAGTTTTGTCAGCAAATTTGGTGGCTCTAGCTTCTGAGATATAGGCGTTCATACAGACGGACAGACGGACATGGCTCAACCGACTCGGTTAGTGATCCTCAGCAAGAATATATATACTTTATGCGGTCGCAGATGCCTTCTTCTGCCTGTTACGCACACTTTGACAAGCAAAATAAACCATTTTTTTTTTTAAATCTATAGTATAAAAAGTCTATGTTATAAGAAGTTCAAGCCGATTTACTCCCTATAAGTTTACCTCAGCTCAATCAATTAATACTTTAGTTTTCTTCTTACTTTCCATTTTTGCATAAATTATTGATGTATTGATGTGCAGATTGCGGCAATTTCTAATGGAAAACAAATCCGTCAATGCCTCATTTGGCAGCTCTCTGACAGGCAGCCAATGAGCGCATCAAGCGCGCTTCACGCTGCAATGATTTGTGTTGAGCTTGACATGTCCGACAACAAATAGCAAAGCCAACACGGAAAAGAATACGAAAATCAATGGCAAATGGGGCAGGGCAGGACGCACACACACACACACACACACACAAAAACAAACATATAATCCATCAGAGTCTAGGACACACTTGCGGCGGCTCTGTCAATCAATGAGAGGGCGCCGCCGTTTCTTTTTTTTTAATAATATTGAATTTCGTTTTCGAATCTGTTTGTGTTGCTGCCACGCTTTGTTGTGTTGCCTTCTCTCTGCTTTCTCACACACAGCCGCACTGCAATTAGCTTTCACTTTTTGTTGTTTCGTTACTTTTGCTTTGCCGCATTCGATACGTCCGGCTAACCTTTGGTGGGCGGCGGGTTATTTAAAAATAGCTGCGCTAGCCAAGGACAAGTTATGGTTATTTTTGAAGCCATAGAAGCGGCTAACGGTAAACGGGCATATAGAAATATTTTTTCTTTTATTTTTCCGATTTTTGTTTTTCCTGCATTTGTTGTTGTTGTTGGGGTTGTCAATTGAAATTCATTTGACAAAGTAAATTTGAAGTCATTTGCCTTGCTTGTTATTGTTGTTGTTGTTCGGGGGCTTTGCTTTTGTCTCACACACACTCACACACACACACACACACACACACACACACGCACACTTGTCTTGTCTTGCTACTGTTAATCTTATTGTTATTGTTATTGTTGTTGTTGTTGTTTCACACGCTTCACTCGCTGCCTTGGCGAGCTGCAAGCGCTTTCTAGTACCGTTGTCTGCGATGGCTTCCATACAACTGAAACGGCAACGGCAAAACGAAAACTCAAACAGCACCGTGCCGCCTTGTGCTGTGCTGTGCTTGGTTCGCACCATGTGCTTCGAACATGTTGCAAGTGATTAACTGTGTTGTGTTTTGGTTCGATCGGGCCATGCGGCGTATGCGTAATATGCAATGCAAACTGCTGCAGCGCATACAAATGGCTCGTTTGGCTGGTCGAGTGAGTAGAGTAAGTGTGCGGGTGTGTGGGTGGATAAGATTTGTGCGTTGCGTGTGAAATATTGAGAAATTGCTTTCAAATGAACATGAAGTATACGACGCGTGTGCTGGAGGTGCACAAATTGATAAATGATATAGATAAGTTTTCATCTCAATTATAATGAGATCTGTTTGGTCTCTCTCTCTCTCTCTCTCTCTCTCTGCCGGCTTCAATTGCAGGCACTGTGTGCTCTAATGCCCTCCCTCTCTCTACGTCTATATCTTTTTCTCTCTTCCTGACCACAGTACAAATTGCCAGCGCTGCTTGCTCGCACATTAATTAAAGCAGCCGCCTTTGCAGCTCTTCAGCCTCACCTACTACATATCGCAGTTCAATTGAGCAGGTTCAATGCGTTGTGCCAGGCGTAGGACACACTGACTCCTATCTGGGGCATGAGCGAGAGCTTCTAATCCTTGCCTTGCCAGTGGGGCACATTCTTGACTGCCACGTAAAATATGCCAGCTGTAGGGAATTTTGTGGCATTGCTCGCATAGCTGGCAGCGTGTAAAATGAGCGATAAGCGAGCTGAAAGGCAGCCAGGCAGAGGTTGCCCCCCACAATGAATGTTGGCAAAATGTGCTCCACAGCGTCTGCACTTTATGTGCCATGCTGCCATAGCTGCTTCTGCTGCTGCTGCTGTACTTAATAAAGCACAAACGGAAGACCACAAGGCGCTGAAGTCGAAGCTGTTGCTGTTGCTGTAGTTGTAGCCGTAGCTGGCGCACAATCAATTTCACGTCAATTGGTTCATATTTTATAGGCTGAGCTGAAGCAGCATCGCCATCGTCGTCGTCGTCGTCGTCGTTGGCTTAATGACCGCATTTGTGGTCGGGCGTTAAGGTTATAGTTCAAGTGGCGCTTAACGAGAATTCACTGTGAGCAACTTGCTCATGGGTGCCACAACCAATGCTTGACCCATAAAATTTTGTGGCTGTCCAAGAACAGAGGCAGCCCAGGCACAATTGAAATGTCAGCATTTGTTGGCAGGCAATAATAATAATAAAGCCTGCAACTGGACACCGCAGAGCGTGAAGTTGCCGCCCACAACCTCCTCATTCTTTTACTAAAGCAGACTGGCGTAGTCAACATGCGGGGGATCAGACTAAATATGTGACAGGCTGCACTTGCACTTGTGGCATTTGCAGGGTATACAGCGGCTTGAATGCTTCTAAAAATATTTAAAAAATTCATAAGACTTAAAAATTAAACCTAATTGAGTCAAAATTTGTGCACATCTTATAAACACTTCTTTGAGGCACATATTGCTGATATTTGCCTGATTTATGGACTCAGCATCAAAATAAACAAAGTGAACTTAATTTAGCAAACTAATTGACTGATTGGCGCATCGAGCATAAACAAAAACAGTGTGAATCACTTGCAGAACTTGAAGAAATAAACAGTTTTTTGATTCAATATTTTTTTGCAGAATTTTTATAATCTCTCGTCTCATCGACATGCCCCATTTAAGCCATCAGCTATACCCTTTCAACTGACATGGCAAAACGTTGTCTGGCAAGCATTGCGTTTATGTAAAATGGAAACCGGAAACATTTCAGCCGCAATTCCACAGTTGGGTAGTGAAAAGAGAAGGAGCACAAAGCGGGCTACAGCGGGCAGTCAGCCAGATGACTGTAGCTTAGCTCGGCCAGGCAGGGAGAGGGCTGAGGGTATATTAGCGGTATCGAGCAGGGGGAAGGGGGTTAGACAGTGAGACTGCGTCATTGTATCATTTGATTGATTGCCTTTTGGCCTATCACAGCGCTCGTTCGTTCTGCTGTAGTTAGCTACATGATGCCCTTCGGACAGTCATGGCGTATGCGTAATGTGAGACATAACAAATATGCTGAACGCGTGACCGCCATTTCTTGCTGCGGCAAAAGCACTGACGCTATCTCAGGCACTGCTCTCCCCCCTCTGCCTTGCTGCTTCCGCAAGCAGGACGACCAATTAATTTGCATCCTTTTACACTGCAAAGCGCGCTTTCAGGTGCAGCAAGGCGTTGCCTACTCTATGTCCTTGCATTCACATTTCACATTTTACTCTCGCCTGCTTTATTCTATTCCTAGCATGTGTGCTATGGCGGCGGCAAACAGGAATATGCTGCCTCTAATTATGTTAATGTATTCTCGGGTTTGTTATCTCTGCCGCTCTGTGGCAGCAAATTTATTTTTAACTTTGCATCGATTTTTCTTATCTAAATATAGATTTCTATTAAAGCGTTGCGCATCTGCAAGTTGTACAGTATTTTATGCGTATTAAATATCTACTGATTAATGATGGTATTTGCTGTGGTTTTCATACTTTTAAAGCAATAAATAATTGGCAAAAATTTGCACTATTTTATTCATTTAAATACCAGAAAAAAAATATTAGAAATTTAATCAATTTTTTCTTTCTTTTTTATTTTCTTTAAATAAATTATTTAATCCACATAAAATATTTACTCCTATGCAGACTTTGAAAATAAATTAAAAATACAATAGATATAATTATGAAATATTATTCTACAGGATATGCTCTAGTCGCGCTGCCCCACACTCCCCTCGCAGTTGACATTTTAACGAGCTGCATTTTTATCATTTTGTTTACGCTTTTCTCTCTTTGTTTTTTTGGGGGGCTGCTGCTGCTGCAGCTAATGAGTGTCTTTGGCTTGCAAGTGCCTGTGAAGGCCAAAAGGGCGGCTGCGTTTCGACTGCTTTCGGCGACTTGCTGGCTGCCCTAACAGTAGGCGGGGCAGTCCATTAGGCTAATGGCAGGCGACAAGTTGAACAAATTGAAATTACATGCATGTTGCAACTGAGTACGATGTGAATACAATGGGTACTCAACGAGTACTCGCTCACACACAAACACACACACACACACAAACACACTCGCTCAACTCGTAAACCACAACCGCAAGGCGAGGCGCAATACAGCAAAACACACACTACACAAATCGCTCAACACTTGGCAGCACTTAAACGCGGATAACCACACGATAAAATTAGACGATTAGCCACTGTGGCCTGACCAGCGCACACACACACAGACACGCACACGCACACACACACGCACACCCCACACAGACGCAGACTAGACTAAATAAACAGCGCAGCTGGCGAGCTATGAAAGTTGCCACATGCCGCTAGTCTTTGCCCCCTCCCACTTCTCTCTCTCTCACCCCCTCGCAAGGCTTATCGCAGCCAAGTGGCAAATAAAAAAGTATATAAAACAAATTTTCGCTTTTGCTTTCTTCTCTCTCTCTCTCTCTCTTCCTCTCTATTTTCCCTTCCTCTTCCACACTCCAATGCGCTGGAAAATATTTGGTCAGTGAAAAATCGTTTGAAATTAGTTGAACAAAACATAACCGACGGCATAAAGATATAAACCAATAAATACTTGACGCCCCCCTACGCCGCACCCTCCCTCTCTCCTCTGCCTTTGCCTCGCCGCGTTGCATAAACAAACACTAAAGTCGTGAGTGCTCTATAAGAGGATGTTTTCCTTGGAAAATAAGCAGCACATTTTTATTTTATTTACTTTTTTTTTTTTTTTTATCATTCCCGATTGATGCAAACCGTTAACCGCAGTGTAGTTCTTCAGTTTATATAGTACTTTTCCTAGGAATATTTAGGGGAATTTTACTTAGGTTTATTTTATAGAGTTATCACATATTTTTTATCATAATGTCTACTTAAATGTTAAGTGTTTTTTTCCGCTTCATTTTGATGAGAATTTTTTTTTTTATATTTTTAAGTTTTTTACAGAAAAAAAAACACAAATTGCTTGTGGTATTTACTAGATGGCTTATGACGCTTATTATATATAGTTTTTATTATCGTTCAACCCTTGTGTCTTGCGGCTTGCGGTGGCGGTTGCGAGCCATCAACGTAGTCAGTTCAGTTTTTATGCTGCATTTTATAGTCGTGCATTCTTTTGAACTAAGCTTATCGCAGTGTTTCACTTTGCGTTTATATTTTTTCCAACCGCCAAGGCGACGATAAACGTTGTGAGTTTTATGAGCATTAAATTCTGAAATAGAAATTTCAAGCGCGCAATTTGCAGATCGAGTGAGGAAGCCAGAGGGTAGGAAGGGGACTGTGCTGCGATTCGAATGAAAAATTAATTGTTTACTTTAGCGCAATGTTTGTGTGGATGTGATGTGCAGGCGAAATTAGTTCGATTTGAATGCAAACTAGACGAGCATCGAGAGCACACAAGAGATAGCAATTTGATAGAGAGGGCAAGGGGGGAGGGGGCAGCATGAAATGCTAATAAATTACCGAGCAAACAACAAGACAAAGTTGAAATTGCTAACTTACTTATCGCCACTGACAGCAACGTAGCAAGGCGAAACAAATGCGGCAAACCGTGACACCTCACAGATGCTGCTCCATGCCGATCCCCAACTCAGTCCCAGTTGTGGCTCCACTCGCAGCTCCTCGCACTGGCTTCAGCTGCCATTTGATAAATTCGAAAACTGTCAGCTGGCTGATAAAAGTAATTTTTAGACTCTTCTTCTTGCCTCTTTGGCCTCTTTGGGACGCTGCCACGCGTAACGCGCTCAACCTGCCCCTTGGCGAGCAACAGAAATTAAATTACATTTCGCACACAGTTGTGATTTTCATTAATTTAGTGTAAATATAACACATTCACCACTGTTTCATACAGAAAAAAGAGAAAAGTTTCGAATTCCAAATCAAATAACTTTTTGCAACTTTCATGCCGGAAACCACAAACGAGAGCAAAAAAAAAGAAGCGTGAGCCAAAAAAAAAAGTTGGCTTTAAAAAAGTTTCCGGCCGCTTCTGCTGCCACGCTGGTGTTTGAATACCGCGTAATTAACAGCTGCAAGCGGGTATGCACAGCTTGAAACATACATAAACAATTTGAATCTAACTCAAACGTTTTCTTTTGCCTTTTCAATTTTTTCCTCTATTCTTATTACCTTTTCCTATTTCAAGCTCAAACTGAAAGGCAACATAAAATTGGTATCAACAAGGGGTATCTTACTGGTGTACCCTGCCGCAATCAACTTCCATTTATTTGTTTTTGTATTCCTCCTTCTTTTTTTGTCACGGTTGCGCATTTTGGCATTACGTATACGCAGCGTGGAACCGCGTGCTGTGAACTTTTGTCGCATGTTTTGACTGACGGCCAACAGAACAAATGCCAAAAGCGAGACAGCAAATAGACAGAGAGCAGTGAGAGAAAAAGGGAGAGAGCGAGAGCGAGAAGAAATGCGAGCTGCTGGCAACGTTTGGCTGCATGCAACTTACTAACGCAAAGTAAGCGTAAAATTCGCTGCCATCTTTGGGCATTCGTGGCACAGTTTCGCTTGGCAAGTCGGAAGCAGACTACGTCATCTAAACAATGTTGCTGCCCTCCCGGCGCATATTTGCATGCCAGCTCATCGATGTGGCCATAAAACAATGAGATGGGAAACGGGAAACGGGTGCGCCACTGCGACTGTATCACTTGGCAAACTGTCATTAAGCAGAATATCATTTGTTTTCGCCATTTAGTTATAGACTAATGGTAATATTTGCGCTGACAATATAATCCCGGGCGGAAAAAAAAAAACGACAAACTTTGTTGACCCAACCAACCAACTGCGGGTGCTGCAAGTGCAGCAAACATTTAACCCATGCAAAAAACAAATACCAAAGCTACAGTCGCAAATGACTGATATATAGATACCCTACGCTCAATTTCAAAACAATAACAAACAAAGTGTTGTAACTTTTAATTATACAACAAGAAAGAAAGGCTACCTTCGGCGTGCCGAATCATACCCTTACTCTAAGTATAAAATCGGGGATAGCTACTATGACAGCTATACGATATATCTGTCCGATTTTTATAAAATTTGCATAACGTTTAATCGACATACTTAGACATATATCAAGAAAGTTTTACAACGATATCTTAACAAATAACAAAATTCAACCGATAGGTTCTATGGCAGCTATACGATATATCGGTCCGAACCGGCTAGTTTTGACTTATTTACAGCGTGCAGCAACAAGAAGCATGTATACCAAGTTTCATCAAGATAGCTCATAAACTGAGGGACTAGTTGGCGTTGCAACTGACAGACGGACAAACGGACAGACGGACATGGCTAGTTCGACTACACTGTTGATACTGATTACTTTATAGGATCGGAGGTGTCTCCTTAGATGCGTTGCAAGCCGTCTGCAAAGATATAAATATTTATATATTAAAACAGTGGGATCTACCGAGCTTGTTACTTACATTTTAACAAAACAAGTATACCCCTTCTTGAACATTATCAATGGTCAAAGGGTAAACAGTTGCACAAACTTTTTTATGGTCATCTCTTTGGCAAGTTGAAATGAACGCCAGCTGGCCATGTAATGGTTGTACTTGTATTATTTAGTGGCAATAATATTGCAAACTTTGTCAGCCAAAAAACAAACCAAAAGTTAATATTAAAATTCTTAATAACTATATATATTTTTTTTTAAGCACTCACGTATTTTAGATTTATTTCCCTTCCGAGTTGAAGTGAAGTCGAGTACGAAATGCACTTCCACTTGCGGCGAGTGTCGAGTGTCCTCGAGGAAATTGAACTAATTGCGATGCATCCTATTAGCCACTCAGACTTGCAAATGCCTCGCTACGAGCTTCGGTTTAATTAACACCTAATGACAGACTATTAAACCATTTGGCGAACTAATGAAAATTTGATTGGTGCGCTTAAATATCGCTTAGCGCAATTTCTATAAAACCCACGCGACACGGTGCGAACCCGTTGCAGTCGAAAGGATTCCGTGTCGTGGCAAAATGGTCATCGTGAACAGTGTCAACGCATATCGTCCGCTATGGTTCTGCTTTCGTTTGCTGGCTCCGCCATTCTTTGGCGCCAGGTCACGTACGGTTTATGTTTATGTGGTGCTGCTGCATTTCCTTGTGACGTTGATGTTTCCGCTACACTTACTGCTCGGTCTGCTGTTGCCCGCGACGCCGGCTCAACTCTTTCATAATCTCACCATGAGCTTGTCCTGTGCGGCCTGCAGTCTGAAGCACATAATGCACATTTGGCATTTGCGCGATATGGTGGAAATCGAATCGTTGCTCGCGCAGCTGGACGAGTGTGTGCAGAGCGATGAGGAGCAGCGATATTATCGCGAAACAATGCAACGCAGCGTGAATTGGCTTAATCGTTGTATTTACATTAGTTTCGGAATTATCTACATGCTCTTTTTGCTCAGCATGATAATCGTTTTGATGAGCGATACACGCGAATTGCTCTATCACGCCTGGTTTCCCTTCGAATGGCGGCGCAATCAATTCACCTTCTCTTTGGCTTTTGGATTTCAGCTGCTGAGTATATTGATCGAAGGACTGCAGGGATTGACCAATGATATCTACACCCCGTTGACATTGTGCTATCTGAGTGGACATATTCATCTGATTGGAATACGCTTATCGCGCTTGGGTTTCCATGAGGTGCCCGGTGTCACCATTCAGGAGCAATTCCGTGCTTTTGTGCAGGACTACAAGCTACTTATGAGGTGGGCTATGTGAGCTTTGGCTGAAAAGTTATGACTGTATTATCTATAAAATACAGAAGAAAATTAATGATTTCATATATATTTGTAATAATATATCTATAATTTTTTTAAAATTTTTTTTTATATATTATATTATTTTGTATATCATTATATAATTTTTTTTAAAATAATTTGTGGTTTTACCCTACATTGTTGCAGGATAATTAACGGTTTCGAAATCAGCAAATAGTTAATAGTTATAATTACTACTTGTTCATGCGAAAGAACACAACATGCAAGTCCCGTAAAGAGTTTGACTAATTAATTATTTAATTAAATAAATTTATTTTATCACTTTGAAATTTGAACTCCCAGGGAAATCATTCAATATTATAGTAAAAGATTTTGAATCAGTGTTATTAATGTTTTATTTCTTATTAAATTTTTATTATCTTTTTAGACTCCATCATCTAACCCGTGAGACCATTAGCATTGTGCAGCTTGTTCAACTGGTGTTCTGTGGTGCCAATCTCTGTGCGATTGTGTCGTATATATTGTTCTTTGTGCGGGATCCGATGTCTCTGTTGTATAATGTAATGTTATTAACTGTTGTCTGCATTCAACTCTTTCCGAGTTGTTATTTTGCCAGTGTCCTAGCTGAGGAGTCGGACGTATTGCCCTATGCCATCTTTTCAGGCAATTGGTATGAACAATCACAACAATATCGACGCAATGTGCTCATCTTTGTCCAGTTGGCAATGCGACTCAGATCGCATACAATGACGGCAGGTGGAATCATCGAACTTAATTTGCAGGCATTCTTTGCCACGGTGAAAATGGCCTACTCTCTGTTTGCGGTGGTGCTGCGAATTAAGATTAACAAATAAAATATTACAGCATAGAAAACCGTTAAAGGATTTATATTATGCACGACCGTAGATGAAAGCTTTAAATAAATAGTTCACACAAAATATCTTAGTGAGTAATAAACAATTTTTTTGTTATATTTTAAGAATTCTTTTGGATCTTTCATAAGAAATTCACATTTCTGGAAATTTTCAAATTTTCATAGAAAACCGTTAAAGGATTTATATTATGTACGACCGTAGATGAAAGCTTGAAATAAATAGTTCATACAAAATATCTTAATGAGTAATAAACATTTTTTTGTTATATTTTAGGAATTCTTTTGGCTCTTTCATAAGAACTTTACATTTCTGGAAATTTTCAATCAAGCGCATCTTCACTTCTCATCAATATTTCAAATCGACCAACCATTTTGTTGTGTTTCTTCATGGTAAAAATAAATTTGATATGACCTCGAGGAATTTGAGCAGGCCAACCTTTGGTATCTATACTAATATCCCTAAAGTAATATGTATCCTTCTTTATTGGACACTGAGCCCCTTTAATGCGGAAATTCGTATTGTCTCCATATCTCAGAGTCGCCTCCGCCATTTCACCAAACTCACTTAAAAGTGCACAGACCGGCATATATGGCACTCCGTAGACTACTCGACGGAAATTCCCCGTGCCAGATGGATCCATGAAAAATTCACCTTTTACTTTAAATTTATCGTCCAAATCTTCGAAAAGTATAACAGTTCCATTAATAACACGATCTCTGCCCATTACAAAAATATTACTAACATCGGCTGTTTTTTGGTCTGGTTCCAAGAAGAATACCATATCTTCAATAAATACGTTGTAATTGGCACACTGTAAAAAATATTAATAATTTTCGTAATTTTCTTTTCAGTTAAAGGATAAACTTACTTGATTTCCAGTAAAAATCAGTGCGCAAGAGAAAATTAAACTTATTCCCAGTTTTTGAACCATTATTACCGAGATCTGTTGCAAATGTTGTGGAAATGGTAAAGGGTCTCTCTTTTATAGGATCAGCTCAAACAGTAGAAACCCAAATAACATGCAATAATAATAGGTAAACCATTCGCCAACGGTTTGTTTGGTTTATCTTTTGATCATTATAATTTAATTTAAACATATAGTTAGTAGGTAGGTTAATATATATATGTACATATATATAGGTTAAATTTGTTGAAGCGACCCTTAAACCATGTTTATTCAGTAGCCCCAGCTTAACTAAGGTAACTTGCTTTCACATGCTGAGAGGCTACTTATTTTAGATTGTAAGATGACTTATTTTTCTGGCTAGGTAACTCTTGATATGGAGACTTATTTCCCTGGTAAGGCATGGTGAGTGTTGGGACAATACTTTTTATTATTTTTACAAAATGATAATAATATTATGTTTATGGTAGAATATACGGAGCCCATAGTATCCTTTCCTGTGGAAATAAATTTAAATAAAAATTGCTGCTCTCAAATTTCAGTTACGAACAGTTTATTTTAAAGCATCTTAAAGTTCATTAATGCTTTAATGAAGTTAGATATATAATTGTATTGTATTTTATATGTATATTTTGTATGTATATTTAATATGTATATATTGTACATATTTTCGCGTCCTTTCATTCTAATAATATGTCAATTTATTCTCAACTCTCATCAACAACTCACATTCGCTGACTATTTTGCCATCTTTAAATATGGTATACACTGATTTCAAATGGCCACGCGGCACTTGTGAGGGCCAATCATCGGCGTTCATAACGACATCCTTGAAATAATATTCGCCTGCTGGTACCGGGCACTTATCTCCCTTAACTGGCAAATTCGTATTTACATCCGGTTTCAGTGTTTTCTCTATATATGAACCATATTGAGCCAAACAATCGCAGGGCGTTTTCTCCTCCATCTCAAAGGGTATTCGCTTGAAATCACCAGTGCCAGCTGAGTCGCTAAAAAACTCCATTTTCGTGGTGTAATGATCATCGAGATCCTCGAAGATTGTAATGTTTCCAGCAAGGACGCGATTGCGACCCATAACCTTGAGATCACTCATGTCGAACAGCTTTGGATCCGTATTAACTGCAACACTCTCCAGGTTAACCGTATACGATTTGGACATACACTGCCAAAGGAATATTCGGATCATTGGCAGTTCAATGTTAATAGGGAATATCCTTACCCAAATCCCAGAGAGATGTGCATAAAAGATGTAAAAAATTAGTTCCGCTTTTAGAAACATTGTTTCAGGGCCTCGTTTGTCATTGAGTAACCTAGGTCTGTATCGTTCCCTTTTATAAAATACATTGAAAACTGTGGGACAAGATAAAAGTTACAACTATAATTAAGTTCTCGTTCACATTCCATGTTAAACAATGCCGACAATGGAGTTAAAAATGCCAACAACTATGGCAGAGAATTATATTGGTAATTACTTTCATACTACTTAACTGAATATATACGTATATATTTGTATATATATCTATTAGTATATCTAATATACACCTATTAGTTTCTTGTATAACAAAAGCCACAGTCAATGTGCGCCCAACTTTAAGATTTCCCTTTCCTTGACACTTTGTTTATTCCTGCATTTCAAAAATCAAAGTGTACTTTAAAATAATTTTGAATTATATATTTTTCATTTATTTAAAATTTAAAATTTTTTTTTTAATTTTTGTTGCAAAGTGTTCCCTCCAAGTGTGTGTGGTATTGGCCCAAGCAATCACAGACAGGCTTCTCAATTATCTCTGTAATGGGGCTCGATAAGAATCGGCAGTACCTGCAGCATCGCTGCAGCGTCTGATATGCTTATTAAGAGCTTCGTTGAGTGTTATGTTTTCCTGACGGCCTCGATTGCGATCCATAATCTTGATGTCACTCATGCCGATTGCGCTCACATCCACGTTGCACATTCAACACGGTCAGGCACCGCAAGGGAACGACAGAATTCAGCATATATAAGGAGTGTACTTATCCAACGAGGGGCATACAAAAAATAAAAAAAACCAATTCCGATTTAAAAAAAATTCCCATCAACTTTCTTGCTGCGAATAATTTAAGCGGAAAACAGTTGCTTTTTTCATGTATTACATGATTGACATGATAAATTACATGATGCTGGAAAATAGTTTAATTTTATATAACATTTAATTCATTTATTTATTTCTCGTTCTGTTCATATCTAACAATGTCATGAATTAAATTAGCCCACTGTAATCAATCGATCTACCAAGTTGATAGCAAAACAAAATCCCACTAAAGATTGAATTTCTCTAGTCGCCCTTTGGTTAAGTCGTTACTTCAACTAAGAAGCCTGCTAATGTTTGCTTTTGAACCCATTGAAGCCAATCCAAATACTTTGGCACTCACTGTAAAAGTGGCCCATTCACTTTGCAGCCAAAGAAAATCGAGGTTAATTAAAGTCAACGTCTCTGTTTAGTTTGCAGATGCTGCTCTGGCTCCAGAGTGGCTCGCCACAATTGCTTGGGAGCCACATAGAGCACTCGTTTTCACTTGTTTTCCCTTTTTCCTCTATTTTCCCTCTTCACCATTTTCACATTTTCGCAATTTCACATTTCACACACAAAAAGTGGGGCGCCCGCACAGTGAGCTGTAACAAATGAAATAGAAATTCATTAATTGCCTCGTCCCAATGCGCAAATAAACATTTGTTTGGGTTTCTTTTGTTTCTCCCCACTGCCCTCTCTCTCTCCGTTTCGATTGCACATTAAACGCCAGTGAAAATGTTTACGTATTAAAATTAAAAATTGATTTTTGTTTTCGCTAAGCATTCAATCTTCGCCCATTGTTATTGTAATTAAAACGAAAATATCATAAAACCTGGAGCGGTTCGTTTCGGCCCGTTTCAGCCTATGCGTTAGTATTGTAAAATTTTACAGTCAATTTGCTGGAAAAGTATGTTTACATTGGTCAGTCAGAGAGGCATTGCCACCTTTGATAATGGGCGAAAATACGATTTGCTGGCAAATTCCACATTACCAAGCTGCTCATTTAACCCAATGATTACTTCTGGTATTTTTAAATATTTATTCTAATGATGTGAATGCAATTCTCAGCGTAAACAGTTGCAGTCGCAGAAAATTATTTCCACTATTTAGGTTTTATGCAGAGAAAGGAATACAAACTGTATTTTATTCTAGTAAAAAAGCAATGGAAAGTCTACATAAATTAAAGTCTATTTTTAGAATACGTTAATTAATTTTTTTTTTTTTTATTATGTTTTATTTAATTTAATTGTTTACTTTATTACTTATTTTTATTTATTTTTACTTTTTTCAATTTATTTTATTTTCAATTTGATTTAACGATACTTGTGAGAAATCTTTTTTTAAATAAAACCTCCGAGTAAATTAGGTCACTTCATTGAAATTACCTCAACGTACACAGATTTCCCACTGAAGCATTAGTCAGGGTTAAGAGGGCTTTTACAGCTGCTACTACATGTGTAACTGATTTATGGCAAAACGTTGCACGTTTGAGACATGTTTGACTGGGTTATCGCTGCCGGCATGCCGCACGTGATCCGCTCACATTCACGCGTTTAACCCATTTCGTTTCTTTACATTTTGCCAGTGCAAAGAATTCACATATATGAAATTCAATTCCAGCTGCGCTTTTGTGTGTAAAGTTTGAAGTGAACTCTTGAGGGCGTTTTAATTAAAAACCATTTGCAAGAGTTTTAATGAAAAAAGCGCAAGAGCTGCTTCAACTGTTTGAAGCTGAAAGCAATGAATTAATATAAAGCATAAGTAGCAGGTAAAATGAATATTTAAAAAAAAAAAAAGCACCCTGCCATAATTATTTTCCATTTATTTCCATTGTTTAAATAAATAAGTTATAACAATGAAGTAGAGCATAGACAAGATAAATTCCTTTTTTTTCATTGCATGCACCATAAATTTCAATTAAATGTCGTTTATTTTTTTCGTTTGCCATCCAAAAGTTATAAGCTTCAAAAAGCAATTAATAAAAATAATTGCAGTCAAACAGCAGGAAGGAAAAATGCAAAAACCAAAATGTAAATGTATTACGGCAAACGGATGTCATGTGGTGGAAATGCAGTACAATTTACGGCTAAAACAGTGGGGCAGAATGTGGGTCATCAAGGACACACCACACACAGTGAGAGCAAATTGAACAACAATGAGTGCAAAACAAATTGGCATCCGATGCGCAGGAGATAAGTGGAATTTCGAATTTGCCAGATCTGTTAAAGTGCCGGCAATATTTTCATGGCATTATGAGAGAGAGAGAGAGAGAGAAAGAAAGAGAGAGGGGGAGATGAAAATAGCAAAATCGAATGCGAAAACCAAACAGTAAAATGTGACGAGTTTTGAATCAAGCTAAAAGCACGCGGGCTTAGGTATGCGCGCGCGAATTGCGTATACGCCCCGTTGGGCGGGCGAACAAACGTACTAACCTCGATGTATATGTGTTTGTGTGTGTGTGTGTGTGTGTATACGCAGCGCGCGCTCGAGGTGATTTAACTTTTCTGCCTGCCATTCATTTCCTTTTCAATAGCACAAAGCACACAGACGGCAAAAATATTGTTGGCATACTTTCGCAAGTGCTTCCTGCCGCATGTCCTGTCAGGCTGCCTCTCTCTCTCTCTCTCACTCTCTCACAGTGTCGCTCTGTGTGTGTGTGTTGGGTGTACGTTGTCGGTGTGTTTATTTTAACTTTTGGCATTTTGTGCGCGAGCCAGGGGGATTTCGCAGCCAAATAGAAAACTAAAACAAAAACACGCCAAACACACAAAAATATGAAATATAAATTGAAACAGTCAAGCAAGGGGGCCCAAGTTGTCTATCTCAACTATCTGCACTCTGGCGAAACTGTCAAATACAAACACAAAAATGGACAACACACAGCCCCAGCTCAATCAGTGTGGCAAGAAGACAGTGTGACCGTCACCGCCCACGATAGCCACACGAATCCCGCAACCCACAACCACGACGGCGGAAAGCCATTAGAGCTGGACTAGAGCAGGGAAAAACGCGACAGTTTTGCAGCTAGCCGCAGATTGAATTGCTTTCACTTTGGCCCCCGAAATTGTTGACTAAATTGCAGTTGCGCACCCTAAAGGGGTGTGCAAATAAAAAAAAAATAAATTACCAACCCATCAGTCTGTCATAGTTTGCAGTTCGCACTCGCTTTGCCTGCGGCTAGACAAACTTATTATAAATCAAATGGAAAACATAACGAAGTGTAGAGAAGATACACTATATTTGACAAATAGATAGATAGAACTATTTATCTTTTATACAATTAGTTATTATTTTGTTTTACTTTTTGCCATCACAAGTATGAGTTCTCAATCCTGACATGTACCTCGAATTCGCCAATATAAACGCCATCTTTCATAATGGAGAGCACTCCCTTCACAGGACCACGAGGCATTTGCGAGGGCCAATCGTCGGTTCTAACCTTAATGTCATTGAAGAAATATTCACCCTTTGGCAATGGGCATACCTCGCCCTTATAGGGTGCATTCGTATTCACGCCCTTTTGCAGCGATGGCTCAGTATATTCGGCATATTCCCGCAACGCCTCACAGGGTGTCACATCGGAAATGCTCACAGGCATAACACGAAAATCTCCAGTACCAGCTGAATCCGTGTAGAAGGTCACATTCACTTTAAAGTTATCCCCAACATCGTCCAATAGCTTTACAGTTCCATTGATCACACGATCGCGTCCCATGATCTTCAGATTACTCACATCCACAATTTGATAGTCTGTCGTATGACGAAACGACATTTGCTCCAGATTCACAGTGTACGATTTATAGGCGCACTATAAATGTTGTTCCACGTTAAAAAAAAAAAGAAAAATTTGGGAAATTAATTTCAAAATTTACCCAGCTGCCGCAGCACAGCAGAGAAAGCAGCAAAGTCACAATTTCGCAATGAAAATTCATTTTTAAAAAATGCTCAATTTTCCATTGCTGTGCGCATTTATAGCGTAACTCAGCTATAACAATTAAGTTAGCAGTTATTAATTATAATTAAACATGAAACAATGTGACAAATTAGCGAAATCCATTCGTGTAGACAATAAAATATTTCAAAACGATTCGTATAAAATTCATATAAATTCTTTGATAAAATTCTGTTATGTTTAACAAACTCTATTATCATTTCTAAATGTTCTAAAATTGCGGAAATTGTATGCAAGTTAACTAGTTTTTTAATCAGGCTAAAATCTCTTAAATTGTGCTACATTGCGTGCTAATTTCGCATTATTAAATAACCTAATATGTGCCTTTTTAAAATGTTCAAACATGCACAGTAAGCTTAGATCTCTGATAATTATAGCAGCTGATTGGGTTTGTATGCATGTTCTAGAGCATTTGTTGCACGTTATCCCTTACCCTTACAGAGGGTATATACATTTTGGCCTGAAGCTTGCAAAGCACATTAGGAGACATCTCCGGCCGTATAAAGTATATATATTCTGATTAACAGCAGCAGCAGCAGGGTCGAACTAGCCATGTCCGTCTGCCTGTTTGTCCGTCTGTCAGTTGCAACGCAACTAGTCTCTCAGTTTTACAGCTATCTTGATGAAACTTAAAACACTTGCTTCTTATTGCTGCCTGTTGTAAATATATCGGAACGAGCCGGATCTGATATATTCTGATATATTCTGATTAACAGCAGCAGCAGGAGGGTCGAACTAGCCATGTCCGTCTGCCTGTTTGTCCGTCTGTCAGTTACAACGCAACTAGTCTCTCAGTTTTACAGCTATCTTGATGAAACCTGGCATACATATATCTTATTGCTGCCTGCTGTCAAGAAGTCGGTACGAGTCGGTTCGGACCGATATATCGTATAGCTGCCATAGAACCTATCGGTTGAATTATGTTATTTGTTAAGATATCGCTGTGAAACTTTCTTGATAAATGCCTTAGTATGCCCATTAAATGCTATGCAAATTTTATTAAAATCGAACAGATATATCGTTAAGCTGCCATAGAACCAATCGGCCGATTTAATATTCGAAGTAACTGCAAGGGCATAAAACCTGCGGCGTGCCGAAGGTAGCCTTTCTTTCTTGTTTTTTTTTTCAATTATTGCAGCGCGCAGTCCACACGTGTAGCTAGATTTATTCCCGCAACTGTTCAGCAATTCATAGCGAGACTTTTCATTGCATTCAGAACCCAATTACGCCACGGCAGATTTTCCACATGCTAAAGGGAGAGTGGCAAAAAGAGAGAGATGAAAGTTACAATACCCTTTTAGCTTTCCAAAGAATGTGAATGTGATGAGTGTAAACATTCTGCAAACTACTTTTCAGCTTCAAAAGAAACCTGCACCTTTCCACTCAGTGTCAAGTACACATAGTTATGCTTTACATAAATAGTTCAAACCTATTTGCAGCTAACTATGACTGCAGGGTATACAACAAGCGGTAGAGATAGTAAAGCAAGAGAGAGAGAGAGAGCGCGCAAGAGCAAATGCGCTGAACAATGGCGACACATGGCGCTAGTTGTGCCCCCGGTCCAGCGCTGTCAGGATGGGCCTTTTTGTCGTAACCAGCACGGACTGGCGCCTAAAACTATGCAGCAGATAGAACAACAAACCAAGCGGACAGGCAGGACAGCTGGAGGACAGGCCGGTGTGCCGTTAGTTTTGTCGGTGAGCCGCGTTGCCTCTTCTTGTATTTCAGTCATGCATGAAATTTTTTTCTTTCCAGCCAGTTGGACAGTTCTGGTTGCTGTTGTTGCTGTTGCTGTTCGTCTTTTCCTGTTTTTTCAGCGCATGTTGCTGTCGTTTTTATTTTCCTACGCAGCTGTTGACATTGTTTTTGCTGCGTCTGTGTGTGTGTGTGTGAGTGTCTCTGTGTAGTTGTTACAGCTGATAAAGCTTTCAGGCATTCAGTGTCGCATCTAAATCATGTTGACTCTTTTATGTTGGGGGCGTAGGAGGCACCACTGTGCCGGACGGTAATGGAGAGGCCTGTGCACGTCATCTTTGAGCTTAGGAGCCGGAAAAATGCTTACAATGCAACTGATGTGGAGGTTTTTCGCATAGCTTTTACTAAGGTCTCTTATTAATGGAGAGCAAAACTACGCTACTCTGCATATAAGTTTACAATGCAACCGAAAAAGACTTGATGAATGTCTGAAATGAAACCTTAGTTATTCTCAACTGTCCCTCTCTAATCCTGCATTGCAATCTCCAGCTGCAGCAACTGCTTGTTGGTCTCTTGTGGTATGCGATACGGCATTGTGGCAGCCAGATTGATCAGTGCCTTGGTCTGTTCCCGCAGATGTTGGATTATGCTGTGATTCTTGATCAGATTCTTTGTATGCTGTTGATACTCTTTGTGGTTAATCGTCATGGCAGCCAGCAGCACATGTGGCATAACTTGCTGCACATGTGGGCCCAACTCCTTTAGGCGTAGCAAGCAGGCATTGACTTCGTTGCAAGTATTGGGCAAGAGTTGGCAACTGCGTAGAATTGTGCTGGCCAAACAGAATTTGCCAGCATGATAGGATGCGAAAAAGTCCATTAGCTGCACGAACAGCGAGTAGGCCAACACTGTCTGTGGCTCTGGCTGTTTGTGGCTACCCACTAGGGCCACGCTTACCGCATTTGTCAATGTGCAGAGCAAATTGCGTAAGTTGCTCTTACCCGCTGGCAGATGCACTGCACCAGCGAGCAGAGACGACACCAAAGTCATGGCCTTCTCCAGCTCTCGGGCCAATATATACATGCGAATCGCTGACTCCCATTGGCAATGCTGCACCAGTTGGCAGGCCACCACCGCAGCCAGCGCGTGCTTGTTGCAGGGTACATCGGGTAGCTGCACGTAGATGCCCCTGGAAAAAGTAGGAGAAGCAGAGCAGTTAGATTAAGGCTGGCAAAGTGTCGCAGAGGCTACCCACCCGCAGCATATACTAGGATCGTATGATTGCGATGCGCCAAAAATATACTCCACTAGTTCCTGTTTGCAGCCATTCTCCACAAGCAAATCAACGATGCATTTGGTCATCAGGTTGCAACCGTCGTTGTCCTTATACTTGCGCAACATGTAGTAATAATGCAGCGCCTCGCGGGTATTATTCAATTCGAACTGCTTGGCATACGAGATAACAAGACGCACCAAATTCAGACGACCCACGGAGGAATCATCACAGGGATCACTGCTGAGCAACGTTGCCAATCGATTGCTCGACATGCCCAACAGCTTCAGCTCATTCAGTGCAATTGCCATGTGTACCGCATGGCAGCGAGTCGTCTCCTTGCGGGCCAAGAACTCTATGGCCACCTCAAAGTGACCCGTCAGCACAAGCAATTGGAAGTAAATGCGCGTGGTATTGAAGTCTGCCAGAAAGTGCTCTCCATACTTGACACGCATCACCGATTGCAGCACCTCCAGGCTCAGGTGATCCACACTGCGATGCACGGACAGCTGCAGCCACAGATAGTCATCGATGGTGCGCACAATGTGGTTGTGCGAATCCTGTGAATCACAGCCTAGCAAAATGGCAAAGACCTGAAATGGGAAGCAGTTAAGAGTAGCTAGAGCTATCAAATAATAAGATACTTTTCAGAGCTTGTGGGCGTGGCACTTAAAATTTGAAACAAACTTATCAATCTTATAAAAGAGATATATCTTCTTGACAAATTTGGTATCTTTAGCTTTTGTTATAGTCGAGATGCAAGAGTTCATACAGACCGACAAACGGACATGGCCTAAAAGACACGTATACTTTGTGGTCTCTGCCTCCTTATGCCTGTCACATATATAGTTTTTAAAGGTATATCCCCTTCTCGATAAGTTACAAGGGTTATGTAACCCCGCACAAATGATTCTCCTCCCACCCCGACTCACCGCCTTCATGTAGGGATCGCTGCAGTGTTGCCATTTGTTCCGATACTTCAGCCTGATATCGTGCAATTGCTGATGATAATGCACTTTATGTTCCTCCAACAATTGCAGCTGCTGCAGAAACTGCAGCAGTTCGGGATAGATATTGCCCCACTCCGTGAAGAACTGCATTGCAGTACGCAAGTCCCCACAGCGTAAACTGAAGTAGATATGCGGCCAGAGGGCACGACCCTGGACCACATCAGCGTAGCAGCACTCTGGCTGCTGCAACATTTGCTGCTGATGGCATATGATGCGCACATAGAGCTGCACCTGATGATAGACTGTGGACAGCGAGTTGGACTTGGTGATGTAGCAATTGCCATTGATGGCGTCGAGCATTTGCTGCCTGAAGCTTTGCTCCAGATATCTGCAGGCCTGTTGCAGAAATTGTGGTGACATCTGACGTGTGCGCAGAGCATCTGCATGAGCATCTGGCAGAGGTGAGTCGAGCTTTTTTACCATGTGCTCGAACAGACTCCACATTTGTGGCACATCTCCGTCCACTTCTAGCTGCTTATGCGCCAAATGATTGAAGCGACTCAAGAGGGAAAACTTCTCACCGCAATTATAACGCATGAGCTCATGGGCCTGCAGTAGTTCAATGCCTGAGAGTCGCAATCCGCTCACCTGTGGCAACATTACCGGTGGCTCGAGTGGACAAGGTCCTGCTACAACTTCTTCCTTCTGCTCCCAGTCGTGTATAGCACTGAGCAACAATTGCTTTTCCCTTTCCCATTCCTTGTACATGCTGCGCTTTTTGTGGCGCTGCACCTTATCGAACACGTTGCAAATGGTTTCATTGATGATCGACATGATGGTTGTTTCCACCTCGTTTTTCAACATACCCTCCACATTGGTATCAGGCAGCTGGGAGGCATTAAAGGTTTGGCACATGTCGAGATCGTTCACCTGCTGTGTTAACTTCTCCAGATCAATGCCATGTGGTGCCAGCATATTCTTTGCCTCTTTTGCAGGCAGTTGGTAATCAATTTCATTCATTGGTCTTGTGAGTCGTTCGTGCAAGACCTTTGCATCTTGCAGCACCTGATCCAGTGTGCGATTCATTAGCGGATTTGTCAGCGTCTGCGTGGCATTCGCCATCAGCTGCGCACGCTGCAGTAGCTGCTCAAGACTGGGATTCATGCTCGATTAATCGATGGCAAACGAGGTACTGCTCCACTCTCTTAAGTTTCGTGAGCTCACCACACCGTCTTAGTCTTACGTTTGCTTAGGTTTAGTCCCTTTGCTCTGTATATATCTGAACTCAACACACTTGCTTTCATAAACTTACCACAGTACCCTGAGGGTTGCACTGGTTAGCTTGTTAGTGATGGTTTGCAATCGATATGTCTTCGACAACACCTTCTCTTGCGACTGGTAATACCCAAGTTCAGCACAGTTCGTTCACAATAACTTACCACAATGCAGTCAAGCACTTTCTAAACTTCCTTAGGCATTAGTTAGAAATGATTTGACTGCTTTGTGACACTTTTCACTAGCAAAGCCTACTAGTTGATGGGAAACTAAGCAAATAATTACAAAGGTCTTTCATTTACTTAATTTAGCTAAAACCTTTACAATGCAGCTCAAATTTAAGTCAGCCAGTTCCGCTATTAATTACCAATCTGTTGGCCAACAAAATCTGCTGAAAGTCCATGCCCAAAAACCATGTTACTTACTTGTCTCAAATTTCCCACTCATGCCTCTCGTGCCTGAGGTTAGTTCATTACTGTGATATTTTTGCGCATCGTTGCTGTTGCTGCATTCAGGTGCAATGCAGCAAATTGCAGTTGCATGCTGCAAATTGTCACCCGTTTGTCTGGGCCACCCGATGCGATATCCGATTTCCATGCGTCTGTCATCATCGTCGTCGTCGTCGTCGTCGTCGTCGTCGTAGTCCAACGTTGCACTTGCAATCGGAGCTGCTGTTGTTGTTGTGGCTGCAACTGCAAATCAACAAAATTCCAAATTTGAAATTTCAAATTTGTTTTGGCCAACGAGGCGAGGCGCTTTCGAGTGCACTCGTCTGGGGCAATTTCCAATTTCCGTAACCGCAATGTGCCGCCGGCCATTTTAGCTTAAGCCACTTGGCCACGTTCCGAAGAAGTAGAAAAAGAAGAAGAATTCGAGCACACCTGCAAAAGTGAATGCTGTGCGACAGCTTTGCTGGCCAGGCAGGCGTATCACCAGTTGCCACCCTAGCAGCAGCAGCAGCAGCAGCAGCATCTCGGCTCACTGGGAAGGTCATTTGTAACTTTAACTAAACAAATTTGAAAGCCTCAACGCATATCGAGTGTGGGCTGGTTCTGCCACGTTGGCCCTTTTTGGTCCATCTATAAAATGGTCAAAGCTTGTGGCGATTGGCATCAGTAGCACAACGTGCCACACAGTGAGCAAAGCAGTAACAGAAGCAGCAGCAGAAGCAGCAGCAAAAGCAGCAGCAGCAGCTTAACAAATTACAAAACAAGAAGCCAACTAGTCGAATACTTAACGTCACCAGCCATGAAACGGGTGAGTGCATATACGTATCCCTGTCCCTGTCCCTGTTCGTGTCCGAGTCCATGTCCGTGTCTGTATCCGGCTGTGGTCATAAATTTTCGCTCAGCCGATTGCCTGCGGTCTCATGTAGGCAGCCCATAAATCAGGATGATCAAAAATACAAAACGATAAAACTCGTAAACATATTAGGACAATTTGTATTGGCACTCGAAGGAGAAAGAGACTCGCTCAGCTGCAGTTGCCCTAGAGCTAGAGTTGAGAAATATCCAAGGATATTTTTTATACATATTTTTCAAAATTAAAAAATAAAGATATTTTAAAACTTTGGAAACTAAATTTATTTTTTTAGAGATATTAAAAGAATTGCTTAGGTAAAGTCTGCAAATTTTCCAAAAATTTCTAATAATTTTTTTTAGAAAAATATTTAAACCCAAAATTTGAAAGATTTAAAAAAACACTAAATATTTAAAAATAAGTATTTTACAAAATGTATTTTTTAAATATTTTTTTCAATAATTGTTCTTCAATATTTTAACTAGGAAAAAAGTTTTTAAAATAATTTTGTATATTTTTAAAATTTATTTTTGAACTTTTTAATAATATTTTAAAATTTCTTTATATTTTTGAATATATAAAGTCTTTATGAAATGCAGTTAGAAACATTTACAATACTCACAAAACTATTCAAAGTTTCTACACATCAACTTCACTTGCGTTCAAGCTGCCTGTCGCAGTCAATGTACCCCACTCAAGCGGCTCGTTAATCCACAAAGACAGCAAAAGTTTCAGAGAACATGCTGTCAATAATAGCAGTGTGGGGTAGTTAGGGATAGTTAGAGTGAGGGTAGAGAGAAGTAGACGGCTCAGCTGAGTTCGGTCGAGCATTTATTTCATTCATTTGCGGCCCTTTTGAAAAAAAAAAGTGAATGGCAAATTTATGATGCCAACAGCAATTGGGCAATTTGATTTATTCGTTGTCGGTTTTCCCCCTCTCTCTTTTTACAGACCTGCCTGTTGCTCTGCCTGAGCCTGCTGAGCTGCAATGTAGCCAATGCGGCCTATTTGCGACCCCTTGAGCTCAGCCAGCTGAGCAAGTCGGTCACACTTCAGCAACAGCAGCAACAACAGCAACAGCTGCGCAGCGAACTGAACCAGGATGAGTCCAACTTGGATGAGGCTACCACCATCTTGCCCGGCTCCAGCGAGGATTACGACAGTCGGCCACAATACACTTTCGCCTATGATGTGCGTGATACGCTGACGGGCGACGATAAGCGACAGGAGGAGAAACGCGATGGGGATCTGGTTAAGGGACAATACTCGCTGGTGGAACCCGATGGCACGCGGCGTATTGTGGACTATACGGCCGATGATGCCAGCGGTTTCAATGCCATCGTATCCAAGCAGCGACTCGACGAGCGTCTGAGCTCCTCTTCAGCCTCCTCATCCTCATCTTCTTCCTCCTCGTCTGCCTCCTCGTCCGCCTCAGCCTCCTCGTCGACTTCCTCGCGTTACAACAGCATTGAGGAGCTGCAATCGCGTCTGGAGGCGCAGGCCATAGCCGATGCCCAGCAACGCGCACAGCTGCAGCTGGAAGCACAGGCACGTCTCGAGTCGGAGAACCAGGCACGTCTGCAGGCGCAGCAATTGATGGAACAGTTCCAGCAGCAGGTGCAGCAGACGGCACAGCTGCGTCAGCAACAGGAGCAACAGCGTCAGCAACAGGAGCAACAGCTGCGCGAACTGCAGCGTCTGCAGGAGCAGCGCGATCGCGAGCTACGCGAACGGGATCAGGAGCGTCGTCAGCAACGCGAGCGAGAACAGGAACGTCGTCAGAATCAGCGTCTGCTCGAGCAGACACTTCTGCTGCCCGGCTCGACGCAGCTGCTCGGCCAGCGTGTGCAGGCCAGCGTCGTCTCGCATCCACCCACTCTGATCTCTCGCCTGCCCACGACTTCCACGTCGACTTCGACCACCTCCTTGCTGAGCAGGGATCGCGATGCACTTGACGCCTGGCGTCAGCTGCCCAGCGCTCGCTTGACCATCGAACGCACCGCTCAACCCTTGATACTGGCCCAACCCGCCTCCGCTTCCGCCTCTGTGCAGGCACAGCTGATTAGCTCATCGCCGCTGCTGCTGGACTCGAGTAATCTGAATAATCTGATTGCCACGCGCCTCAATGGCAACGGCGCCATCAGCTGGGCACAGTGGCTGGACGAGAACGATAGTCGACGCGAGGAGCAGCGTCGCGATAGCGAAGAGAGCAACAACAGCAACAACAACGGCGGCAACAATCGTCGCGCACAGTGGTAAAAAAAAAAACGCGTGGGGAACCAAATGCAATGCCAACTTCAACTGACCTCAACCCATGGAACTCGATCTGGATCATGTCTCTAGGCTAAGCTATTATGTTAACTCTAAGCGAACTCTAACCATATCGGGATACGGGATCTGTCACTCTTAACTCTCTCTCTCACTCACGCTGCGAACTAACCCAATCAAGCTCAAGTTTAATTGCTCTCTCAGCTATCTCTCTCTCTCTTACGCTCACTCTATCGCTTAACTTACTTAGTTAGTAAACTGCATTACAGCAACAGCAACAACGCAATAAAGAAACCTGCGTAAAACGTGTGGAAAGTAAAACGTAGCTCGATTAAATTCACTGGGCAACAGGTTGGGATTACGATAGCCATCGCCAGTTTCAGCTTCCGCCTGCTCCCTGCCAGTTGACCCTAATCTCCTTTCATGCACTTTGACACTTTGCCCACACGTGTGTGTGTGTGTGTGTGTGTGTGTGCACGCAAGTTGGCCATAAACCTTGGAGCGGAGCAACTTTCGTTTGGGCCAGCAAATGCCAACAAATTTTTTAATAATAAACAGCCAGACAGCCAACACACAGAGCACTCGTAAGGGCAGCCAGGGAGGAGGGGAGTGGCAGGGGGAACAGGTGCCTGCCTGCCTGGAATAAAGTTGATCCTTCGTCGACCCATAAACTTTGCACACACTGTACACTTAAAAATAAACTTGCAGTTGCTCCACGCAGCGACGACGACGACGACGACCCAAGCGAAGTGAAGCTGTTAACGGCAAACGCTATAAAAACAATGAAAATTCTTAGCAGGTACAGTACAGGGATGGACCAGGGAGGCGCAGAGAGGGTTGCCCAAAAGACTAGCATATTCGTGCCGCCTGCTTCTTTCACTTTATGCTAAAAGTTAGTCAAATTCAACGTATAAGTTGTGCCAAAAAGTAATGAATTACAAAGAGTTCTGTAAGTTGGCAAAAGGAACTGCAAGGAAAAACGGCTAAGAATTTTAATAAAAACTGCTAAAGGTATACAGCATGGCTAGGTATGGTGGAGTTGGGTTGTGAAAGGTTTATGGATTTTATAATAAATAAAAAATTTAAAAAGGACAAGAAGAAAATAAAAATGGAGCTATAAGTTTACGCTCGCCTTACTTTAGTTTACCCTCTTATACTCATCCACTCAATATACAATATTTTGTTGGCCAGCAACTGCTCGAGCAGCCCTCGCTAAGTTCATTGTAAGCCTCTAACTAGCAATTGCTTGAGAACTGTGCGCAAGGCTCTCGACCTACCCACTTAATATGCAATATTTTAAAGTACAGGCAACTTCTCGAGCAACCCTCGTTCCACAGAATAACTATCAAGTTTCAGGTGCAGCCGCCGCCGCGTAGCTTCTCAGCTTCTCAGCTTGGGTAAGCCACCAACGCCACGCAGCGCACACACATTTAATACAAAAATTGCGCGGAAAAGTCGCGAAGAAAACTCGAGCAGCGACCAAGACGGGCTGCCACATGAGTGGAGGCTATCGCGGCAGCAGCTGGCAGCTGTCTGCTGCCTGCTGCCGGCTTCCGAATGCCGACTGCCGACTGCTGACTGTCTGCAGTCCGGCGTGCAGCTGTCGCCTGCTTGTCAAAGAGAAGAAAGAAATCACTTAAAAGTTCATCAGAACTGCAGCTTGTGCTGTCATGTCCCCCCTACATGCTCAAGGGATTCAGGGCCATCGTTGACAATTGGCTGACAGCGCATGGAGAGCAAACGAAAACGGTTGGCACTGCAAGTTGCCAGTGTCATTGTCCATACACACAAGGATTAGCGCCAGAATTTGTGCGAGCAGTGCAAACTTCAGTGCATGAGTTGCGCTGGCCCAGGTGGGGCGGAAACGGAAACGGAAATTCCAGTTGCCAAAACAGCTTCATACACGGAAGTCAACATAGGGTAAAGTGTAAGGAGGAGGTGGGGAAACCAAGCAAATGTCTCTAGAGATTTTGCAAATCTAAAACTTAAACAACCTGACTTTTGGCAGTACGAGTATTTTCCAACTTTCTTTTATGGCCTTTTGCTGCTACAGCTTTTACTGTTTGACTTTCTCTCTCCTTAGATTCTATCTATGTGCTCATTGTAAGAGAGGACAACTTCCTGTCTTTTCCACTCCTTTTCCACTCCTTTTCCTCTTGCTCTGCTACTCTCTTTTTCAACTACTGCTTGCCTCTTCGACTTCCCTTTCATTCCCTTCCCTCTCTGGCTCCTTCTCTCTTTAACTTCATCTCGCCCCGTCTGCAACTTGCCAGCAGTTTAGCTTCTCCATCACTCGGCTAGAAAAGTAGCAGGCTACAGCACTTGCTTAACTTACTCCCTGCCTATCCTATGCCCTCCTACTCTGCTTAGCTAACTCTGTCAGAAGTTTCAATTGGGATTCCTAGAAAAAATATATACATCTATATTTCTAAATTCCCTTGGAAAAGATGTTCGGGTTTCTGCTGCGTAGCCTGAGCAGCAAATCGCGGACTCCGCCGAAGCCCAAGATGAGCATCAAGCCGGCGCCCACGCCACGTCCGCCCAAGGATCCACCAGATGTGGGCTACGATCCGTGTGAGATTAGTCACAGTGAGATCGAGGTGGATGAGTTTGTGCGTCCCGCTGCATATCGCCAATTCGACGATTCATGCGCACCGCTGGGACCCGGTGCCGGCAAGTCACAGCCCTATAAGAATGCCCACTATTTTGGCCATCATCGCTTTAGCTTTGTCGAGCTGCAATCGCAGGCTGTCGTCTTGCGTGACGATCGACGCTCCAGTGGCGGCGCCCAGTGTCCCGCGGAGACAAAGGATGACGATGAGCCCGCCGATGATTGTCTGGAATCGATGAAGGCACGCGACAAGGAAAACGATTGCAAATTGGCAGCACAGGCAAAGGATGCAGAGATGGCGAAATTGACCGATTGGTGTAAGGAGATCGAGAAGAAGCAGGACGGCGGAGGCAAGCAAGAGCCATGCGCCAAGGGTGGGTCCGATAAGCCGCAGCTGCCGAAAGCAATCGAAAAGGAAGTTACCAAAATTCTATCCGAATGTGCGGGAAAACTGAAGAAAGCTGTGGATTTGGTCGAGACCGAGACAAAGTTGGGCGGGTGCGAGACGGTAGAAAACAAATGCGATAAGCCCAAAGAAACCCGATTGCGATGAATAAAGAAAATTAAGTGCCGGCATAGCCATGACAACAACCTAGTTAAGACTTACAACCAATTCTAGCTAAGACATGCACACAAGCACTCAACGAACGCGCCGTCAGTTACTCACCTTGCACGGTGTGTGTCTGGGCTAAGAGGCAGCTTAGCTTGGCTCACAACCGCGCACAGTAGCTCTCAAACTGTTAAATTTTAGCTAGCAAAACTTTTAAGAACTCAACTGGTTTTTGTTTTTAGCGAGGAAGTTTTTAAGGGAAAAAAGCCAATTTGCCAACACTGCTCTTGAGTTTCTTTTCGCGCTGCAATTTGAATTGTTAATAAATCCATAGTATAGACACGCATTTCAATCAATTGATACAAGGCATAACGGAAACTCGCCACGGGGTTGCTGCACAATTTCAGGGACAGCTCCAACTCGACAGCGAAAGTAAGCTGGCCGCTGCTCTCACGGCTAAGCTATTACACATATATATGTATATAGTATATCATAGGTATAGCTAATTCCGTCATTCCGGCATTCCCTCATGCTCTCAATGATTTGTCATGCACAGATCTCCGTGCGCTGTTGAATTGATCTCCGTGAACCGATAGCTAACGAACGGAGTGTCATCACGTGTTTTCTGCTTGCTAATTAGTTGATTATACTTGGAAATCCCCCAAACAACAGAAGCACCGATATGAGAGAGAGAGGAAACCAGAGAGAAAGAGAGAGAGAGCGCGCAGCTTGCATTGATTGTCTATTTTCATTGACTGGCTAAGCTGTTGTCGGTTGAGGTGGAAACTATTGAATGGATTGCAGAACGACTGCTAGCAGCAACCTCCAAGCATGTCCGGCAAGCCTTTGTGCTCTGCATAAAATGCAAATCAGTCGATACATATCGATAGCATATCGACAGTTCTGACAAGTATTTTCATTTAGAATGAACGGGAATTGGGGTCTTTATTCGCAGATATCTATGTCTGTTCAAATCAAGCAAGTCTTGAGCAGGAACAAAATCAATAACTTCTCGAAATGAGTGGCGATATTTATCGACGAGTTATCGATAGTCCTTAAGCTCATATATTCATACAGCATGATAAGCAGTGAAGTTTTTATTCGTATACATCTTAATATAGATATCCATATACATATCGATAAGTTTTCGAATTGATTATCGATAACTATCGACGAGCTATCGATAGTTCACTAGACTATTCAAATTTAATTCTAAATATCATCTAAGTATGTTTGAGCTCATATCGTATTCCTTTCACTTCTCTCTCTAACTTTTGTCTCTCTTTCTTAGTTGCCATTCTGCAGAGCTCAAGTCTCACCCAACTGAGCCGCGAGCCTTGAGCTCTGTTTATCTGATAGACGCGCGCTCTTCAAGTAACTAAAACCATACCTATATGTGTATGCTATACCTGCCTTACACACTGCGCCAGCTCAAAGGGTTAACTAAATTCCACAAGGCATCAAAAGGCACAAAACTGCAGCGGGCAGCGGCCAGTGCCAGTTGGCCATGACGACGCGCCTCGTTTTGAAGGCATTTAAGCTGAAAATTGCTGCTAAAATATTTGCCCAGCGCAAAGTTGGAGTCGCCGTTGCCATTGCCTTCTGCCGTCTCCTTCCCCATCTGCAGTTGAGTCTGCGCTGCAGCAGACTCCGTGCCAGACGCGTTTGCCAATGCTGATCTTGGCCAGCTGCATTGATGCGTTCAACTGTTTGCCCACAGTGCACATAACTGTGCCGCACTCCCCTGGCTCTCACTCTCCCCATTCTCTCTCTCACTGAGTTGCAGTTTAGCGATCTCTCTCTCTCGCGCTCACTGTCTGCTCCATGTAAATGCCTCTAATTTTGGGCCTAACGACAACTTGTCGCTTGTCATGCTCTGTGGCATTGTTGTTGTTGCTGTTGCAGTTGTTGTTGCTGCTTTGGTTGTGCCTCATCATCATTTGCAAACCGCGGACTGCTGGCGGGAGGTTTCCCAGCGGCAGCTGCCGCACTTGGCTTTAGTTGTGCGCTTTATTTGTGCAGCTTTTAGATGCGCTCAAGTATTTTTCTACCATTTTTGCTTCGCTGTGCGTTGCTTTTTTATTGTATTTTGTTTTTTTGTGTTTTTGTTTTTTGCAGCTCGTTTTCATTTTGTGTTTTTCATTTGCCGCCGCGTAATCGCAGCTCATAGATCAAAAACGAAGCGTGCTAAGCGCGCTGCTTGCTCGGCATCTCTCGCTCTCTCTATGGTCTCTGACTACTTCTGCCTTTCCTCTTCCTCTCCCCCTCTCCCCCTCTCTCTCTGCTGCTCACTATAATTTACATAATTTAGCCAGGAAGTCAATCAGAGTCGCCGCCGCCGCCGTCGCTCGCTTTCTGTGTGTGTGAACTGCCGCAAAAATTCTCATGGCAAATGCGAAGCCGCCGCATTCCGACATCGAGAGAAAAGAAAAAAAACAGTGCCACGCAATGAGTACCCGCTTTGGGTACTCGAGTGCAGTGAGTGCTGCCACCCACCCACACTTGCAACAGCGACAGCAACAGCGACAGCGAACGACTTCAAACTGGAGCGCAATTTCACTGCAGGCTGCCGGCAACAATTGCAACAATTCCCACAGATTCGCAGATTCGTAGATTTTTCCACAGACCCATCGGCCTTTTTTCTCCCCATTTTCTTCATCGAATTAGCCAACTCATTTTCACTCTGATTAAAGGCAATTTTCCAAATTTTCCAGCGCCCTGTGTGACACTAACAACAACAACAACAACAACGAGCGGGAACAACTGTTGCCCGGGCAATTTGGCCTGTCGTCGTTAAATGGCCCCAAATCGGAGCAGGCAACATGTTGTTGTTGCAGTTGTTGGCTGTCTTCTCCGACTTGCACTGGCCATTTGTGTCGCCAGTTGTTGGCCGTAGGAAATCGTTGGAAATTGGTGGAAAATCGCCGCATTTGCAGCGCGTGCAGAGCGAATTATGCAAAATTTGTTTTGCCTTCCATTTGAATTTAGCGGAATTTCGTGTCGATTTCTCGGTATGCCAAAATAAATCTTGTTAGATCAATTGGCCAGGCGGCGGGCAGGGAAGCAATTTGAAGATCTGCATGGAGATCGGGTATAGTAAGAGGAATTTCTTATTGTAATCTCTATTCATTTCAGTTGCTTGTTAGTTTAGCTAATTAAAGATTTAAAGATTTAATGCAGATTAATCAAAGATATCTGACAGGAAAGTTAGGGAAGTATTGAAATTTTTATTTTAAATAGTTTGTTTATTGAATTTACTGAATATGATGACACAAGATATGTCAGAGTTCTCTGTAGAATAAAGAAGTGAAGTAAATAATATTTTATTTTCTCTTATGAAAGATAATCGCAAGTGTTTAAAACTGAATATGTTAGACATCTTCTTACTTACACATCTCTTTGTTTCTTTCTCTGTCTTTTTCACAATTTCTGCTTCTCTTTCTCCCTCTCTTTTCTGTTGTCTCTCAGTTGTTTTTCGTTTCCCTTTCCCATTTGTAAAACTTATCACTCAGCACTCTCTCAACCTTTCCATCTCCCTCTCTTACTCTCTTCCTATCTCTCTCTCTCCTTTACCCTCACTCTCTCTCTCTTTCTTTCTCTTCATCTCTTTCCTTTTTCCCTCTCTTTTCAGCTCTCAGTCATCAAGTTTGTTTTCCGTTCACTTCTAATGTTCTTTGCAAACTTCTAAACGCATCTTTCTATCTACATATACCTATATCTATCTCTCTTTATCGAGTTGTTTCTTACTCTCTTCATCTCTTACTACTTCTCTCTTTTTTTCCTTCTCTCTGTCTTTCGGACTTCTAATGTAATTGCCAACTCATAAAACTCATCTCACTCTATCACTCTCTCTCTCTCTCACTGAAGTTTCCGTCTCTATTATTATCCCCCACTTATAAGCACATAGAAACTCTAATAGTTCCGAGTACTGTGAGTTCTTTGGAATACTATATTAAACCGCAATTTGGCTACTTGCATAGCCGCTGGCTGGGACAGGCCGTGGCAACTGATAGATATGTACATATGTATGTTGCCCCAGCCACATCCATTGTGTAAGGTGTCTCATAAATTATTGCAATCTGGTGGCAAACAGGAAGCGTCGCTGCTTGCACTTCCGAGCTTGGCCAAGTGGAACGTGCAGACTGCATACCTAGAGTTGTCATCATCATTAAAGTGATGGACAGAGAGGGAGAATGAAAGAGGGAGCGAGAGGGTGAGCGTGCGATCTCTCACTCGTGCAGGAATTTTTTCGCAAGACAAACAAAATAAATTATGCATGAAATCATTGAAGCGTTGAGCGCGCAGGAAACCCTAGACTAGACTACCCTGCTTGCATGTGGTTAGGCAGGCAACCCTGGACTCAACTCTCTCTCTCTCACACACATACAGACGTAGCGTAGCGTGTTGTAATTTGTTGTTGTCCGACGACGCTTCTTGTTGACGAACTGCCTCTGCCTCGGCCTCGGCCTCTGCCTGTGCCTCTTGCAGTTGGCATAGTTAGTACCAAAAGAAAAAAAAGTTAATTATCTGCTTTTTTTCCAGGCACCGCTCTCGCTGCTCTGCTCTCCCTGCTCTGCTCGCTCTCTCTCCCTCTTCTGGCTGTTTTTTGTACGTTTTTTTTTCCCCAGTTTTTTTAACATGCCCAACAGCTTCATTGGGCTATTATCCATGGTGCGGGCCTAGCTTGGCACTGTTCGCTCTGTTCTCACTCTGGGTTGCTGTTGTTGCTGTTGCTGCTGCCACTGTGTTCCATCCGCTCGCTTTGGTTGGCCAGTTCATTGAACTGTTAATTGTAGCACAGCCACAGCGCATGCGGCCCGGTGTGAAAGGTGATTTTTCAAGGCTGCCACGTCCGGCATGGCCTCTCTCCCTCCCCTTCATACTTCTCCTTCTTCTCCTGCTGCTGCTCTCCCTGTAAAGTTCTTAAGCTTTTTCGAAAGTTTTCTTTATGAATTAGAGATTGTTCGCTGCTAATGACAGCAAATGGCAACGGCAACGGCAACGGCAACAATATAATTAATTTCCCACAAAAGTCTAACCGATTTATTGCAGTTTGCGGCTGTTGCCAACCTGACAAGCGAAACCAGTCAGACCTTTTCGCAAACAAATCACGCACAACGCTGAAATGAATCGCATAGCATTTAGGCAAAAAGATTTCACAGTTTTTTACGACTCAATTAACACAATTTAGAACACAAACAAAGAGAAGCTTTTGCTTTTGGTTTCGGTTTTGGTTTCGGTTTCCGTTTCGTTTCTATCTCGCACCATAGATGCCACTAAGAGATCACGGGAGTGTTATCAAAAAAAACCCCGTGAATTCTTCCAGTGCCATTAACTGTGCCGAGATGCGGACAACACACACGTAACACACGTAGCACACGTAACTCACGTAAGACGAAACAGGTTACTTACCCGCATTAGAAGCTCCAATTTGGGGCCGCCTGGTAGATATCCCACGTGCTTGGCCAGATATGGCACAAGATACAAGGCGGCTCGGACAAGTGAACTTGTATGCTAGGATAGCAAGGCGGCATCTGCAGCTGCGCCTGATAAGGCAAGTGTTCATCTCTCCCGCTCTCTCATCTCTCCTCTCTCTCTCTCTCTGTCGCTGGTTATCCCACGATTTAATCAAAAACGCAAATTCAGCGTGTGCTTTTTATTTTTTGCGCTACGCGGAAGTTGTTCGTTTTGTGCGTGGGAAATTTTTTGGAGTTACCCATCGCATGTTGGTATACTTATTGCTGGCACTGTCTGCGGTTTGCCGCATAATTCGCTGTGAAAATCATTCTGCGGCGGCGGCTGCTGCGTGCTGCATAAAATTACAATTCAATTTGGGTTAAAAAAAGAGTAGAAATTATGATTAGAAAAGGAAGAGGAAGAGGAAGTAGTAGGGCAGGCAGGGAAGGGACAGGGGCAGGGGCATTGCTGTGGGGCAATTAAAACTTGTATAATGTGAGGCGCAACTCATTAAGTCGCGCGCTTGGCTGAGCAGCGGCAGAAGGCAGGAAGGCGGAGACGGGGCGGGTTAAGAAGCGAAAGGGGCAGAGGAAAAGGTGAAGAGGGGAAGTGGAAGGAGAAGAGGTTCCTCAGTCTGTGCGCTGCAACATTTGTGGCAGCCAAATTGAGTTGTTGCAACAACAACGACGACGCGACTGCGCGAAATTGTAGCAAGCAAAATTGGTTTGGCTGGCGAATTACCGCATTGACCTCTGCTCTCTGACTTTGGCGCTGGCTGGCGCTGGGAAAAACGTCGCCTCAAATTAGTCACGAGAAAAGCTAAGACAGCGAGACAGTGCGCGAGTGCGAGCGAGAGGGAGAGAGGGCAAAATGGGCAGCGAGTTTGTTGCCTAAGTCTTTCGTTTCGTTGCGGCTCTGCGACTGCAGCCAATTTATGCAAATGGCAAAATGTCGAATCTCATTCCATTCCAACTGCTGCGCTGCTCCATTTCATGTAATTGCCACGCCGAGTGCGCTTATCAGGCAACGGTAAATCAGTCAGTCAGTCCGGTACGCTACGGGCTAGCCGTAAGTCTCATAGACATGCCGAGCATGCGCCGTGAGGCGACAGCCATCAATCAAAAAGCAGCGCCGCAATCAAAGCTCGACGAACAACGAACAACAGCTGAAAAACAGTTAAAACAGTCAACAGCAGCTGCCACTGATATTGCTGCTGCTGCTGCTGCTGCTGTCTCTGGCCATCGTAATCGCGTGTCGCGCTGTTACCTGCCCAACGTGTCCGTACGCGCTCGTTCGCAATCTTCGACATGATTTTTAACGACAAATTTACGCGCTTAATCTCTGGCCCCGGCAATAATCATCGTCAACAAAACCGACAACAAAATATGCAAATGTGCGAGGGGAGTACCCCCTGCCCCCGTCCCCCTCCTCCTTTCCCTTCTCTTCACATTCACATCAGCATCTCCATCTCAGCCTCGCATCGCATCCACGCGCATCTCATCGCATCATTAGCGCCAACACTTGAAGACGACCGCTTGCTCCTCGATTCGTACGACTGGTCTCGACTCTGTCCCACTGTCTCTACCACTGTCCGTCTGTCCGAACATCTCTTTAATGTTTAAGTGCGTTTTTCATTAATTGAAATGGTCAATTTGTTGCCGCAGCCACAGCGAAAGATAAGCGAAGTTGTTCGCGATGCGTTGCGTTGCGTTGCGTTGCCTCTCATTGATACCTGCTCGAACGACTCGTCCATCTCGCTTCCACCTTCCCGCTCTCTATCTCACTCCTTTGCTTGCATGTCCAGTTGCCCTACATGGCCAACACTTCTGCTGCTGCCTTGTCGCCGCCGCCGCCGCCGCCGCCGTCGTCGCTCACTGGCGCCAGTTGCTCCAGCTACATCTCCGGCTACAGCCTCAGCTTTAGTCCCGTCTGCAGCTGCAGTGCCCGGGCGAAGGCAACTCATTCATCACAGCGCGGGCTGGAAGCGTCAACGCCGAACGCATAAATATTAATAGAAATGCCCAGGGTGCACAGTGGGCTGCTCTAACAACGAATGTGCATGTACACTAGAGAGGAAGAGAGGAATTAGAAGTGAAGGCATCGATGAAGTGCGGTGTCTCTGTAAGGAATAAGTTATGGATTAAGATACAATCTAGAATCTGTATGCTTCACTTGCTATATATCATATATATTCCTGTTCATGAAAGCCAATTTAAATCAATTTAAGGATCACTGCAAAGAATAGTTTAAGCTTTAGATACATAGATATTTCTAGACTTATATGATATGATACAGATGTGTAAATATGATTGACTTTGTATATAACATATATATTCCTGTTCATGAAAGCCAATTTAAATCAATTTAAGGATCACTGCAAAGAATGTTTATAGATTTAGATACAACTTTAAAGACTAACCTTATATGATATGATGCAGATGTGTTAATATGATTAACTTTCTATATAACATATATATTCCTGTTCATAAAAGCAAATCAATTTAAGCATCTCAGCGAGGGAAAGTTATTGATTTTGATATCTTTCTAGATAATTGAAATGATGCACATATTACAATGATTTACTATTTATATAACATATATATTCTTGTTCATGTAGATATCTCGTTAGATCTTAAAATTGTTCTACAAAAAACTCAACTTGTTGTGATCCAGGCAGATAGAACTAAATAAAGGAGCGAAATCTAAACGATTCTTCAGTCAACTCAAAAGAATCAATCAATATCCAAGCAATATTCAAGCTGCCAAGCTGTAAAAGAAAGTTGTGCCACCCCATCGACATAGAGTAGACAAAACATCGAGACAAGAAAAGAAACTAGTCATGGTCTTGACCATGTCCCGGACAAGAACAGAACGCTGAACGGTAAGCGGCGGAAGTCAGTGCAGCTACATCACATGATGTTGTTGTTGTTGCTGCCGATGCTGCTGCTGCTGCTGCTGCTGCTGCTGTTGTAATCGTATATGGCCAAAGGTAACAGTAACAGCTGAAACTGTTTATCAACTGTTTATCTAGCGGGCCTTTTTAAGCAAATTGCAGTCAAATGCTGCTGCGACTGAGCCAGTTCTAATTGTCTGCAATGACAATGCAAACGGGGAAGGCGAGCTGAGATTGAAGATACTCCAAATGGTTGTTGGCTTAAGCCGTCTTAACGGTAAACAGACGCACGCTCTCTCTCTCTCTCTCTCTCTCTCTGTTGCTGTTCCACTCTTCCCCTTCACGTACATTTTCGACAACAATAACGAGGCAAGTCTTCGGTTTCCAGGCAATTGGCATTTCAATCACGCATCAATCTGGCACGTTTTTCTGATGCAGATCACAAGGCAAGCAAAACCAGAGAGTCGAGTATGACGAACTGGACACAGCACGCGGCATGCATTCACATTGCATTGCATGCAGCTGCAATTCGACTCTTGGTCGATTCCCATTTCAGATTCCTTATGAAAATGAAATTTTTATTGGTCGGTTATGTTTTCGTTACATTTCGTGGATTGTTATAAATTTCATTGATAATTGCCACATATTGATGGCATGATTATGTGCATGATTGTCTGATTGTTGCAGCCACAGTTGTTGTTGCCACAGTTGTTGCTACGTGCGTGGCATATGCGCACATTTTTTTTCTTTCTGTTTTCCTTGTCTTTTTGTTGCAAATTGTTTTCAACGAAAATTGTTGCACGCGCAGAGTTATGAACGGACAGACAGGGAGTTGGAGATAGGGAAGAGGGAAGGGAGGGGCAAGGTGCAGCTAGCAGGGGCAGTTGGCTATATGTATGTATATAGGTCAGGCTGGCAGGCAGGCAGACAAGCAGCATTTGCCGCGTTGATTGTGCAAGCCGCAAAAGCATGTGAAAAACTCAAAACTTCCCCATGAGGCAATCAGAGCTGGCAAAGATCAGGAAGAGTCGCTCGCAATGGGAGCAGTTAGCCAAGGGAGCGCTTGGAGGAGATAGCCAGGAATTTATTTAGGCAATTTATGGGTGAAATTAATATCGAATATTTTGAAGTTTTTTTGTGATTTAAAAATGAATAAAAATTAATAGGAAATTTCTGTGAGAAAATGATATAGGAAAACTGCTTCGATAATATTTTAAAAAATTTATGTAGGGAAAAGAAGGGAAATGGATTACTTCATGAGAAATTTCGTTCTTATTTTGAGTAGAAAATGTTTAGAAAATTTGGGAACAAAAATAAAAGAAATATTCTACTATACCAAATAAATAAAGCTCATGAAAAATAATTCTTTGAGTAGAAAAACTTTAAAAAAAATTGTAATAAAAAATAAAAAAAATATTCTGTCATGAAAAATAATTCTTTGAGTAGAAAAACTTCAAAAAAAATTTGTGATAAAAAAAATATTCCATTGTTCCAAATTAATAAAGTTTATGACAGATAATGTCCAGAAACTTTAAAACAAAATTTGAATGAAAATAAAATACGAAAAACATTGATAAAGTCCTAACCAAACATAGGTAAATATTTCATATTTAACCCAAAGAGAAAACAATTTTTTTTGAATCCCATAAAATTTAGATAAAAATCTTCAACTCGCTGTAGCCAACGGAAAAAAAAAGCCAGATTAGTCTCATTAACTGGCTCTGCTCTGTTAACTCTTCGAACTGTCGCGCTCCAATTAAGCAAAGTTTTTTTTAGCAATTATTTTCAACATTTTTTTTAGCTCTTCGGGTAATTGCTTATAATAAGTATATATAGTATATATATAATTTCGGAATTTATTGAGATTATTCGTGATGAAATGAGGCTGTGCGCTGTAGCAGCCAAGCCAAGCTAAGCTTGGCTCGTAAATTAAGCGAGAACTGACGGCGATTTGTGTCAGCAGCCAAAGAGAAGCAGAGATAGCAGCAGCAGCAGCTGAAGAAGAGGAGAAAAGGCAGTGCAGGCCAGAGACTATGGAGCAGGAGGTACACGCTGCCAGCTACTACGGAAAGTCGTAGTCGTTGCAGGCCCAAAATGGTCTAATGCAACTGCCGCAACGAGGCAGACAAACAAGCGCGCTCAATATGCAAATGCGGCTGCAAGACGAGGCTGCCCCTGGCTGGCTCTATGTGTGTGTGTGTGTGTGCGAGTGTGTGTGTGTTATCAGCCACACAACTGCCATGTGTGCATTCCGCGCGAGGGCTATCAAAAATAATTGACAACTAAATGCGCAGCGCAGCGCGTCGTGTGGCGTGAAAACGACGCCATTTAATGTGGCACCCCCTACCCCTTCCCCTTCCCCTTCCCCTCTTGTTGGCTTGACAAAATCGTTTGGCTCTGATAAGATGCGAAGACTTGGCTTGGCTTAGTGTCATTGACTTTGGGGGCCCACAGATTGTCGAGTGCAGCGTGGGTTACGTTCGTTACGTTGCGTTTGTCTGTGTTTCGTTTTTGGTCATGAGAGCGTGCGCCCACGCCAGAGCGCGCGCCTCAAGTTCGTTGCCTGAGTCTTTTGTTTCAGCACAAGCAATTGCGACGCATTTCGTTGCTGGCCATGATTCATTGACCAGAGCGACCAGAGCGGCCAGAGCGACCAGAGCGAGCGGCCTGAGCGACTGGCACGACCACCGCAATTACATCCGGTAATTTAATGTAATTTTATATTTCATTTCAATCGCATGCGATATCGGAGCGACGCACGCGGCACGACGCAACTTTCAACTCTGGACTTGTTAGCAGGCCACAGAGGGAGAACGAGAGAGAGAGAGAGAGAGAGAGAGAGAGCGAGGCAGATCGCTCAGCTCTGATATCACTCAGCTATTTCTGTCGCTTTGCTCTGGAACTGGAAATCTTTTATGCTATAATCTAGCCTCTGCCAGCGGCCTTTGCTTTTGATATCATCGTCAAGCAAAAATGATTGATGATTGATTGCTTAATTTACGCAGTGCGTGAATCTGTGTTGCAGCGCGCCACGACAAATTTGTCAATGCGTCGAGATGCTTCGAGAACAAAAACCGAGAGCAGACAAAGAGTTCTCCTACAGTGGGCAACGTGGCCCGTGAAGATGATTAATTGCCGTGCGCACAATGAGCCAAAATAGTTTATGAACAAAACTGTTTCTCGCTCTCTCGCTCTCTCTCTCTCTCTCTCTTGGCACTTCACGCTGCTCTCCGTAGGCTCTGGAAATATTTCATTAATTCGAATTTTTGTCTGTTTTGCTGTGGATCATTAAAAAATACCAAAAACTTAAGCGCAACTTGGCCCAGAGATTAATAAGCGGCAATTAACGAAAATCAAACAGCGAGAGCGAGAGAGAAGAAGAGAGTGGGAGAGGGAGAGAGAAAAGGAGAGCTGGCTAAGCCCGCAAACTGTTAGAAAGAGGCGTTGCTGTGGGGTTTAAAAACGCATTTGTATTAGCTGCTGCCCCGCCCCCTGCCCTCTCTCTTTTCCGCTCTTAACTTGCCTTAATTATGCGTCTTGCTTTGATAAATTAGTCGCGCTGGGCGGCAAAAGGTCAGCCACGGGGTCAGGGACGTCAAGTGCGTGTGCTACGCTTTGTCATAGACGCAGATCAATCAGGCAGCGCAGCTAGATCCAACTAGAAGAGAGAGAGAGGAGAGAAGAAACAAGTTAAGTATCAATGAAATGTAACTGTCAATTATGCGAGGGCAGTTTATGCAGTTGTGCGCATAAATCTTGCGAAGAAAAAACGGTTCAATGTGTAATGGCAGAGCTCATTAGTCAAGCGGGCTGAGCAGCTCAATCGCTGCCTCTACTCCAACTGCTCTGCCTTCTCTTCTTTCTTTGCGCTGCCCACTGTCCTGGCAGCTGCTGTCACTGATGCGCTGCTCTACATAAAAGACACAACATTAAAGGCAGGAAACAGCAGCGGCCGCAGCAGCAACAACAACACAAAAACAAGCGCTGCCACAATAAGTTGCAAGCTGGACAGGCTCGCCTTGCCTTGCCTCGACTGGCCGCAAGTTATGTATCTCGTAGGGTGGCTTGGCCTGGTCGGACTCGGTCTCGGGCGGGGCTTGAATGCATTTGACAATTGGCCTGGTTAGTTCAAGCTGTGGAATGCAGTTTGCAGCGGCAGTTGGGGAGGCACCACTTGGTGGCAGCTGCAGCAGTTTACTGGGAACTTGCCACATGCCACAATTAAATGCCAAGCATTGCGACGTTTCATCTAGCTGTCACTAGTCACCCAAACAGCTGCCACAGCGAGTGCCAAGTGGCAAGTGGCAACTGCGACTGAGGTGTCATCACATGTCGCTGCTGGCGCCGCCGCCGCCGCTGCCGCTGCGAATGCAAAGCGCAGAGAATGATAAACTGACAGCCTTATGACAGCATTACGCAAATTGCCCAGCCAAGTGGGGGCTAAGGCAGGCAGGCAGCCAAGCAGGCAGGCAATCCCTGCTTGCCACAGGTAGCAGGTAGCAAGTAGCTGGCAGCAGGTAGCAAGATGCAGCGACAGCGCGCGATTGGCTTAATAAAATGATATATTAAATGCGATTACGCAGACAGCGACAACATGCCCAGCAACAACAACAACATGCAACGCAGCGAAGAGGCTGCAATAAATATATTGGCAAAGCAGGCGCAGGCAGGCCATGGCATGAGGCAGACAGCGTGTGGCAGGCAGGCTGCCTCCTGCGGTAGCTGCTCGCGATAAAAATGTTCATTAATTTAATGCGTTGAGCATAATTAAATGCGTGTTGCACCTCGGCTGCCCCATAATGACATTAAATATGTTTAAACATGCATAAATAAATACGCACACAGACGCCCGACAGGGACGAATGGGGCGAGGGGCGAGGAGGGGAAGGGGCTACAGCTGTTTCGCCTGCACTGATGTTTTAATCAGTTCGACCCTGCCTGCGCTTCTGCCTGCTTGTTGTTGCAACAACTTGCTAAATTAATGACGCAACAGGCGCGTGCAGCAACTGCCGCTGCAGCCAGTGCACTTGCCACTTGCCACTTGCCTGGTTGTTGTTGCCGCAAAGATTTACGACACTTGCCGCGCTGCAATTGAGCGAGTTTCGGTGCGCTATAAATCGCCAAGTTAATCGCTTGTCAAACCATTTGGCGGCCAAGCTCAGCAGTAGTAGCCACGTAGCACAGTGTAGTAAGCAGATCCGCCAGATCCGACGAGCGATAGTCGCCTTAATAGTTTGCACAGATTTACGAGTGCGGCCAGCCAGCTCATCTCCAAGCTTAGATCTATTGCCCATGCCTAACGAGCTTATCATTGCAGTTCGATAAAAACTCATAAAATGCAACTGGTTCGCTCTGACTCACTCTCTCTTCCTCTCTCTCTCTCTCTCTCTCTCTCTATGTTGCCTTGGCCAAACTCCTTTCTAAGTCAGGTTTACGTTATGTGTGAGGCTAGTGCATTCCCAGGGGAGGCAAGCACAAAGCGAGTTGACCTCGCTACTTTATGCAACTTGCAGCCTAAACTGTTTGAGAATTATAAATGAAATGAAGTTGCAAAGTAAGTTATGCGAGCTGCAGCTAAAACTGTTTGGGAATTGTAAATGAAATTGTGTGGCTTGACAATACAATGGCAGCAAACGCTGGAAACGACTGCAGTTAAAGCAGGTGGCCTTGGCACTGAGTCAATAATTCTAATACTAAGCAGAGAGAACGACTTTCAATGGGGTGTACTCGACGTGCAGCTACCCTGTAAAAAACTAAAATTGTATAGCTTATGCTATTAATCTGCTATGCTTTGTAACAACTTGGTGTATGAGTTTCTTATGAGCTCTAAATGAACTTTTAAAGCTATAAGGATATATATTCTTGAACAGTAAGGCGAACTAAGCCGATTTGAGCTGTTTTTAGCTGGCTTCTCCCTAAGTTTGAAGTTTATGAGTTATGCTTGTTCTTGCCAAGCATTAGCAACACACATGCTTAGTCCAACACACCCACTTCGCTGTAGCTACAGGGTATACACAACTGTTGCTGCTGTCACAGCAATTCGCTGAGTAATTGGCAAACTATATACTGTCACTCTGACTCACTGCACAGCAAGACCTTAAGCAGTATATATTGTAGCTAGGCGTGTGTTTATGTACTTGTATGTCCCACGCCCTATTGCTGCACTGTGGAGGTCGCTGATAAGACGCTTATCAAAATTGACGCGACTGGAGTCAGGTAATTACCGTTGTAGTGTCTTCAATTGTACGACATGTCGTGTTGCTGTTGTTGTTGCTATTGTTGTTGCTGTTGTTGTTGGGGCAGCTGGCAGACAACAATTGTGCATTTCATGAATTGAATTGGCAAGTTGCCGCTGCTGCTACTGTTGTTGTTGTCCATTGTTTGTTGTATATAGAAAATGTCATTCAAGTCGCGGCCCCTTGACAAATTGTCAACTGATATGGGAAATGTTGCCGGGACACGGCACTGCGCGAATGCCTCTTTCGGCCACGTAGTGTAAACATGTGTAGATTTATGTGTGTCCGCTACCACACTCGGTCTACCCCACACCCTCCCCTGCACCCCCTTTCCCAGCTCCTCATCCTCTGCATATGCATAGGCAAATGTTGCCTGTCTATGGTTTTATCTCTTGTTTCGCTGCGGTTTTATTTGGTTTTGTTTTGCGGCTAAGTTCGTCGCTGTTGTCTCAAGTTCAGTTCACACGCTTTCACTGTGCGCGTGTGAGCGAGAGAGAGAGAGAGAGTGAGAGAGGAACAACGCATTGTCAGTTTGATTTGAATTTAACGATTTCGTTTGCTTGATAATGCCAAGAAGAAAACAGAAACCGTAGCACATGCATAATTAGCTCGACAGCTGCCCCCCTCTCTCTCTCTCTCAAACTCTCTATCTCTCCTTCTCACTCATCTCACGCGCTGCGTTTGTCGGCATGCTGCAACAAATTGCCGCTAATGAGGCGCACCAATGTTGCACCTACCCCACAGCGCGGCTTCCTGCCTCCTTCTCTCTTTGCCCCTCCTTAATTAAGCCCATAAACAGACAGAGAGAGAGAACACTCGATTACCTAAGTCGGCTTGCCACTTGTTGTTGCCATCTGTGTTGCATGTTGCCGAGCGAGCAAAAAGGACTCGGGGGAGATGCCAAATGCCACTTGGTTGATTGTTGTACGCTGCAAGGAAACAACAAATTTGCCACAATTAAAAAAGTGCCATGAGTTAAGTAAGCTGCAAGAGGGAAGAGCGAAAAGGGGGAACAGGTGAGGTAGATAGCTAGAATTGTTGCCTTTGATCTGCGCTTTAAGATATGTCCGGGCCGACGCTTAATTGGATCATACAGCTATATTAAGCGTGAGGCGCTTGGGAATTACTAAAAGCGACGGCAGCAGCAGAAGCTATGCTGTGCAGCTGCGGCATGTTGCAACGGAGCCTATTAAACTTTGCTTGTCATTTGTAAATATTTTATAAAAATTACAGGGTAGAAGATGTATTACATTTAACGCTTTTTAAATCAGGTAAAATGTATACCAAATAATAAATATAAAAATGAAGAAAAAAAAATAAAATAAAAAAAATAAAAAAAAAAAAAAATAAAAAAAAAAAAAAATAAAAAAAAACTTTAAATAAAACTAAAAAAATAAGCTAAAAATAAATACAATTGCTTGTGCTATAAAATTGACTAAAATTAAATTCTTTAAATATTTATTATTTATTTTACTGGCATAAGAAATATTTTAAAGCAATGCATAAATTTTTTTTTTTTTTAATTTGAGTTTAACTTATTTTATAAATAATTTTGTCATGCTAATTATTCACTTCATAAGCTCTTTAAATTTACTGCACATTTATTTATATTTAAAAAATAATTTAAAATTATTCTCCTATGTGCTTAAGCTTTTAGGATCTCTCATAAGTATATTAAAAAAAAAAAAATAATATTTAAAAAATATACACTATATACCTTATATATTTTATTTAATATACCAAACTTTCTTCAGCTACTTTGTCTCTTACTAACACACAATATTCTGCCCGGCCATGCATCATAAATAATACTCGAATTCTCCAGGCAAGCACCTTAAAATTACCCAACAATTTGTGGCCAATCAAAATTTGTTGCCGGCTTATCAATAAAACCGGCGAAAACAAGTAAAAAGCTTCGGTGAAACGACAAACCGCAAGACAGACGGAGATTCATTTGGCCCGGCACAGTGCGAGGCCATAAATGTCATTCCCATTCCCATAACCCATACCCAGTTCCAACTTTTCCCCTCCCCACCCATTCACCTCTACATGCTGCGCATTGCCAGACAACATTTTGGCCAACACTCGCAGCGTGGGCTTGTCAACGGGCAATAGGCTAAAGCGGCAACAACAACAACAACAACAGCGAAGAGTCGACAACAAGCAGCCGTAAATCAATGCAGCTTCTACTCCCTGCCCTGCCCTGCCCTGCCTCAACCCGGTCTGCCCCCTTCCCCCCTCTTGTCTCGTAAAACATTGAAAATTATGATTTAACGCAAATTTTGTAATTAATCTTGACAAATAAAGCGGCAACCCCGCGGCTGCTTCCGGCTCCCACTACACAGCTGCAGGGGGGTGAGGGGGGCATAGAAGGGAGTAACATCTTTTCAGAGAGAGCGCGCGACTTTGTATTTGCAACTCTGGCAACATGCGCATAAATCTTTGCAGCACTTTTAGCCGCGCGTTCTACGCATTTGTCTGGCTTGGCAGCAGCAAAGCGAGACAGAGAGAGAGAGAGAAAGGGAGCTAGCTGCACTCGCTTGCCAGCCAGCTTGGCGTGCAACATCATCATCATTATCCTTCATTATTATTTATGAAGTTCGCTTCGAACCGGTTTCGATGTCCCTGCCGAACGAAGCCTTTCAAGTATTTCATAATTGTGCCAAGTTATGCACAAATGCAGACTTCTTTTTTCGGCTGCCTTATTTAGTAAATTATTGCATTTTAAATGCTAAACGGAAGAGAGAGGGAGAGAGAGGTGACCTCTAAAGGGGGAGGGGGCAGCCTTGCCTGGCCCTGGTTGATCTTAATTATATGTTGGCAGCTCACGACGCGCTGATGAACAGTAGCAATTATTTGCCAGGCGAGCACTCAACACTCATCATTCACACACTCACACACAGACAGACTGCGCTGTGCTGATATATTGCCATATTACGTATACGCCACGTATGGCCGCCTGGCTTAACTAATTGCCCAGCGCAAGTGCGAGTGCGAGAGAGAGCGAGCGAGCGAGCGAGTGAGTGCGCGAGTAACTTGAAGCTGTCATTAACTTGGCAGCCTGGCGACGGCTGAGTGCCAATGCTGCAGTGCGCGCAGCAACATCATAATCCTCCAGCAACAGATACAGATACACAGATACAAGATACAGTATCTTGTAGCTGGCGCAGTCGCAGCCGCAGCCCCAACTGTATGTATCTGTATCTGTATCTGTAGCTGGGCTATTTTCTGCTGTGTAAGCAGCGCTGATGAAGCTGCTCTTGAGCTGGCTCTGCCTCTGCCCCCCCCTCTTCCTCTCTCCCTCTCTTTCGCCATTCTTCGCCTGTTGCTCCACCTTTCGCTTCTAATCTGATTCCGAAGATTTCCCTTTGTGTTTCAGTATTTTTTTTCGGCGCTTAGTTTTGCTGCTATGCGTCAGTTCTGGATTCGATATATTTATATATATATATTGTAGTTATATATTCCTCTTGCTCTTCTGCTTTGCTTTCTTGATTTCTGCTCGTCAGCAAAGCAAATAAAAATACAACAACAAAAACGTGACTGTTATGAAAAAGTCGTGTATGTAATTTTATTTTGGATTTTTTCTACTACTCCACCTCCTTCTTCTCCCACTCCTCCTCCTCCTCCTTCTTCTGCGTGTGCTGTGTAGTTGACATGTGTGGGAGCGAGAGGGCTATATGAAATTGTTAAACTGAACAATGCGCGCAATTTTCAATGCGTTGGCAAAGCTTTTGCGCAATGACAATGAGAACGTACGATTCGCTCCATTGTTTGCCTACCTTCTTACTAATTTTCTGTTTCTCCAGGTTATTAACTACCACAGCACAGCTAAATATATATATACGATATATAGCTTGCCTGGGAACAGTGATAATAGATCTGCCTAAACGTGTCTCTCTCTCTATAGATCTCTTATCTCTTGTGCCTAAACTTTCAAAAAAAAAACTGGACTTTTTATCATGGCCCAGCTAATTTCGTAGGCTCTGTCAAGCTGGTTTTCTCTCTTTCTTTCTTTTACAGCTTCGATCGTTGTTTAGCATTAGTTATGCTTATAAAACAAAATTTCAGCTTCAGCTAAAATGTTTGATTCGAAAGATTCCCTAGACAGTAGCTTAGTTGGCAAGCCGAAAAAAAACCCGTCTCTGGTTACATTAAAAGATTAATGATCTTGGCTTTATATTGAGTGAGCTGAAATCGCTTGATAAATCTGCCTTAAGTACGGTGCGATATAATAAACTTTAACCGAACGATGCGAGGTGAAAGTCAACTTGCACTTGAAATTTGCTTTTCCAGCTCTGCTGCTTCTTCTTCGCCTCAATCGATCGATCGATCGTTTGAACGTTGGGCTATTAAATCGGTCTATAGACTCAAGATTCGTGCCGGGTTATTTGATGTTGCTGTTGTTGCCTGTCTGCCCGCCCCTCCTCCTGGCACAAATGCCGCCCATGTACATATCTACACATAGCCAAGCTAGGCAAGCAATTCTGGCCCAAGCCTGCGGCGCGTGGGTGGGTGCAGCCAGGCACAGCCTCAGCCTCAGCCAGAGCGCAGCAAAGGCAGCTAACAATTTCTCAAGGCACGCCAGATCCGGGCTCAGTGCGGCTCAGTTAATCAAATGCGGCTCGAAAATATGCGACGCTTAATCAATTAACTAACATAATTTCGTGCAAAAGTAATTAACTACCCCCAATGGAGATAGTCGGCGTCGACAAATGTTGCCTGTCCACAGTGTTTAGTGTCATTCGACGTTGGAGCAGCGCCCACTTGCTGTACGAGAGAAACAAGTTTAGCCCCAAGTCTCCGCGCCCTCTCGCTGCGCCTAATGGGACATTTTTGGGGGCGGACAGCTAGGGTCGCTGGCAAGCGGGTTCAGAGATCGTTCCTCGCCGACAGAGAGAGAGAGAGAGAAAAACTTGCGCAATGCAAGATCAAAAATCAATACATAATTCTTTTGACATGCCAATCGCACATTTGTGGCATGCAACACACACACACACACACACACACGGACAACGTGGGGCAACATGTTGCCTGCGCGACTCATTCAGATAAAAAGAAAAAACACAGACGTTGCTGCGGCTGCTGCTGCTGCTGGAAGCTGCTGAACGTTGCAGGAACAAAACGACGACAACAGGCAACAGTTGCAACTGTTCGAGCTGCACCTTAAAACGTACAGCAACAACAACAGCAACAACATCAGCAACTGCAGAAGAGGCAGCAACAACAACGAGTCGACTGGAGTCAAGAGGAGCGTCGCATCGCATCGCATCGAGCTGCAAAAAAAGTGAAATCTGCTAGAATTGATCTGGGGAGTCTTCGTCGTAGTCGGAGTCGTGTTCGTGGTCGTGCCACAAACTGGTTCTGCTGCAGAGGAAGCAAGCAGCAGGCAGGAAGGCAGCCAGAGTGACCGAGGCTGCTCGGCGACCTCTGCTGCTGCTGCCGTTGCTGCTTTCATTCGCTGTCAGCATCAATTGAAGCAGCCGGCTGCCCGCTCCCGCTCCTCTGCAAGCTCCTCCCTCCCCTCCCTCCTGTGCCTGGCAAGATATATGAGCAGCGCTCTGTTGTGACTACTACCCGCTGCGCACCTGCGCCCAAATGGAGATGAAGATGAAGTTGGCAACGCAAACGCCCGAGTTGTGGCTGAACGTTTTTGACTTTGACTTCGAGCCTCGCCTCGCCTGGCCGGGCCAGGCCTGTCCTGGCTTGATGAGCCAACCAAAATGGACTTTTAAACGATGCCATTTGTTGCCGTAGCGCAGTAGCGCGTTGTACCCTTTTTGCCTATTTGAATTTAGCCATAACTTGCAGCCAACTTCCCCTTATCCCTTACTCCCTTTCGCTGCCTTTGCTCCGCTCCTCGATCATTAACACCAGCGGCAAGCGGCGCTTTGAAGCGCATTTTACAATTTCGGCCGAAAAAGTGACAACAACAGAAAAACAAGAACAAGCTACAAGCTACAACAAGCAGCCTGAGAGATACCCAAAAGGTCAGCGCTACCGTCGGCATTAAAAAAAATGTAAAAACAAACAAAAACATAGGTAGAACAAATACCAAAAACAAAAAAAAAATAAAATAAATAAATAAAACATAAAATGAGATGGAGCGGGGAGTGAGAGCGAGAGGGAGAGAAGTCGCTGAATTTGTCTGGCTACTGACCGTGTCTGCCTGGCCGTCCCGTTGGCCATTCCAGGAAACGCAGCTACTTTTTCAGAAGTGCTCGACATGCCGGAAAATAAAAACTACAACAAAAAAGAAATACAACCACAAAACAACAGCAACAACAATAACAAACAAACCCGATTTTGAAGCTGGACCTAATAAAACAGCCTAAGCTGAAATTCGTGAATGGGCTGCAAGTAACCCCCGAGAGCGTTGGAAGTCTGTGACAGATCCGAATGAGGGAACTTTGATACCCAAAAACAGAGTGTGAACTAAAGTTGACAACTTAACTTAAATAGAACCACAAAAATTGTTATGGGAATTATGTGGAAATTTGGCTATGAACAGCTATAAAAAAGCTAAACAGTTTTTTTGTATAGCAAGATCTAAGCTGAGTTTAGCATAGAGAAATTTTAGTTACAGCTACAGTTTGAAAAATATTTAAAAAAATTTTTAAAATTTAAAAAAATTTTTAAAACATTTTTTAAATTTTGTTTTTGGTTCTATTGTTTCATATTCAATTTGATTAATTTTTTTACAAATTATTTTCTTTACCTTATTTTGTGTCAGTAGGTTTTAACGATTCTAGAAATGTTTTTATATTTGAACAATTTTTTATAATTGACTTTTTTAATCATTTTTTTTAAGAAAACTTGCTTAAAAGAAGTTTTAAGAAACTTGCAAAAAACTTCAAAAATTCTCAATAAATTTTCAAAAAGAATTCTAAAATTTTACAATATTTTTTTTGAAATTGTTTTTGTTGTTTTGTCTAACTTTTATTTGATTTAACTTGTTTTGTATATTTATTTTTCTTACTATCCCTGACACTCTTTCTGTAATAGTAAAAAGCCTTTATGCTTAAAAAAAAATTTTAAATAAAAATAAAATTAAAATTCATTTTGAAAAAACCTGGAAAATTAATTCCAAAAAATCCCATAAAATTTTTAAGAAATTCTTAAGTCTTCAAAGTCGAAATATCATTTAGGGTTTCTCTCCCTCACTCTCTCTCTCTCTCTTTCTTTGCCTTCTCTTTAATGTGCCACATTAATTCTCCAACTGACTACGCCATTTGGCCCTCCCTGAGGCGCGTTATTTCCTGTTCGCAAGCCGGAAAGGGAGCTTGAGTTCATCGTCTGAATGCGACGCAACTTGAACCTGAGAGCAAAGTGCGCAGCTCCATTGCGCAATAGGCAGAAAGATCTTGAGCAGAAGTCACAGCTCACAGCTCAGACACTTGTTGGGGCCACCTTGCTTGCTGTCGCTTGTCGCTTCTCGCTTGTCGCTTGTCGGTTCATTATCCTGGCCAAGTGGTGCTGCTGCCAAGCTGCTGTTTTAGCTGTAATTCAGCTCATTCGCGGTGGCAAGTTAACATTCTTAAGTAGCGATCGTGCACGATGTAGCACGACGCACGCTCTCGAAAGCAAAAAAAAAGAACAGAAACTGTTGACATGCGCAAGTGCCGAGATAAAAGCTAAAGCAAGAAAAAAAGGCTAAAAACTGAAGCTGAAGCTGAAGCTGAAGTTGAAGTTGAAGCTGAAGATGGGCTTAGCTGACTTTCAACTATTGCGCCGGCTGCTTGACCCGCTGGCAATTATCGCAGGCAGCAAGTGAGAAAGAGAGAGAGAGGGAGAGAAGCAGAGCGAGAGAGCAGCTAAGTGTTGTGTGACTTTGACTGCAATTAGACATGCTGCTGCTGCTGCTGCTGCTGGCAGCGACGCCGGCAGCGGGGTCAACAGACTAAGGCCTGATGTGTTTACCTGATGGATTGTCTAAGCCTCTACAGCCTCAAGACGCTCTCCCTGTCTCCCTCTCTCTCTCTCTCTCCGTCTGTCTGTCTGTCTGTCTCGCTCCTGGTGGGCACATCACTTGCACCTCCAGACACAAATCACGCACTTTTATTTGCCAGTCCCCCGGATGAGGCGGCCTTTTAAGGCTGCCATGAGTTGCAAATTGTTGTTGCAGTTTCCTGCTGCAACTTTATGGCAACGGCAGCACAGGCAGCACAGGCAGCCTCTGGGTCATTTTAGGAGCGCAAATGGCAGCGCAACCTGAAACCTGCAGCAGGAGGAGCCCTTGCCTTGCCTTGCCTGGCCATGCCTTGGCCTGGCCCGTGTGTCCCAAGCTGCCTGCAATGAGGCTGTACTCGCTGCCACAGAAACCAGTTACCAGCAGCAACTGCTCCTGTGGCATGCTGTAATTGATATTGCAGCCAGCTGGCTGTGCTGGTGTGTGTGTGACTGACAGTGTAGCTGTAGCTGTAGCTGTAGCTGTCTGTGTGCGGTTGTCCCTCTCTCTGTGTGCGTGTGTGTGTGTGTCGAGCATCTCTTTGTGCTCGCTGAGACTGAGGCTGGCTCAGCCTCACACGTGTTGCTAATGAGACATAACTCAGCGACAACAACAGCAACAACTGATAACCTAATAAAGCCCACAGCAATTAAGCCCAAAAGAACCTCTGACTACGCTGACTACTTCGACAACAACAACAACAACAACTTCGAGTACAACTTGTTTGGCTAAACCGAAAAAAAAAAGTTGCCCAAAATGATGTCACTTGCTGCCGAGTCTTGGCTCAGCAATTATGGCCAAAATGCCAGAGACAGAGAGAGGAAGAGAGAGAGAGAGAGAGAGAGAGAACTCTCAAACTGCCGAGCAGCCTTTTATTATAGAGGCTTCCTCTTCCATCTCCTCCTCCTGCTTCAACTACCTCAGCTCAGCTCTCAAGTCTCTCTCATCGTGTGGGCTGAGAAATATTTTTTTCTTTTTTTTCCATTTTTATTTTCTGTAAAATCATTTTTTTAATCGTTTATTGACTTGTTTAAGGCGCCGCTAAATGTTTTATCTTTCTCTCTGTTCCTTTTCCTATTTCTATTTTGGCTGCTCCTCCCTATTATGAGAAATGATCGAGCAGAAAAAGGCCTTAAGGCAAGGAGAGGTTTTACTATTTTTGGTTAGGGCAGATCGCAGAGACAAGGTACTTTTTGAAAGTTCTTAAAGGCAGTTTTACACTGCAAAAAAATGCCAGTAGTTGCTCAGAATTTTAAGGGTAAACAAATAAAAATATTTTAAGTATTATCTCTATACTTAAAGAAATATTTTTGCATTGAAGATTTCCCCGTTTTTATAGCTAAGATTCAAAGGCGTTGATTGCCTTTCTAGTTTCAGTTTTTAAAAAATAAATTACACTGTGAGAAAATGATTATAATTTTGAATGTAATAAGACTTAAAAAAATCTTAATATTATATACACTTTAAAAAAAATTATATTATTGAAAACTCTCACCTATTTCTATATTTCTTATTTAAATTATCTTTCTACTTTTAGCTTTAAAAATAAATTACACTGCAAAAAATTCCTGAACGAAGCTTGGAAAAAATCTTCAATATTTTTAAATATTATCTACACTTTTAAAAATATTTTTTATGGAAAATTCTCCCCTATTTATAGCTATAATTCTAAAGTTGCAATTGTCTTTCTACTTTTAGCTTTAAAAAATTGTTACACTGCAAAAAAATGCCTAAAAGTTGTTTAGAATTTTAATTGTAAAGAAAACCTATATATCTGCACTTTTAAAAATATTTTTGTATGGAAAATTCTGCCCTTTTTTATGATCATAAATCATATATATTATTTGCCTTTCTAGTAGTAGTTTCATATACTCTAATCTTTTGCAATTTTGCTTTACCCAACTTAATTTACTCAGTTTTTATCTGCTGCCCCATGCGAACATAAATCAATCAGAGCAGAGAGCAAAATGTGAGCTATACAACTTTCGAAAGTCGCTAGAAACCAAAAAAAAAGAAAAAAAAAACACAGAGAAAAAAAAATATGAGAGAGACAAAAAAAAAAACCCCAACCACGTTGATCTAATGTCGGTAAAGGTACAATGAAAACGCAGATCTATTAGCGAACGAACTGATTAATGATGCTGGGCTGATATTGGAATGGGATTTGGGAAGGAATAATAATAATAATAATCGTAAAGTATGGGAACACTCACCTGTCTGGGCTCTGGAGGCCAAGGACACGATCTTCTTGGCGAGCTCTTGGAAGAGTTTGCAGTGTGGTCGCTGACGTTTATGAGGCGAGTGTGTGTGTGTGTGCGAGTGCGAGGTGTGTGTGTGTGTGTGTGTGCGAGTGTGTGTTTGCCATACTCTGCTCCTCTATTTGAGGGCTTAGACCTTTCAACTTGCTTGCTGCTCCGCATTCGTTTAGGGTCTCTAGTCACGCTAAAAAAAAAAACTCCCTACTCCCTCTTCCTCTCTCTCTCTCTCTTCTTGTGTCTCTTTCTCTCTCTCTTTCTTTTTTTTTGGCTCGTTTCCATTTCGTTGTCGAGCAGAAATTTGCAAGTGCTTACTAATAGAACGTTTTGTGTTGTGTTAATGAATTCGAGAGTTTTATTGACACTGCGCCGCGTGTTGACGTCGCTTTCTCGTTGTTGTTTTAGTTGGTTTATATTTTCTGTTTTTTTATAGAGTTCTTTTTTTTTTTGTTCTTGTTGTTGGTTTTTTTTCGCCACGTTTCGCTGCGAGACTGTTACTGTTTTTTTTTTTTTCCATTGTCATTATCAGTTTATCTAACACTTTTGCTCGTACGCTCTGCGCTATCTGCGGCTCTCTCCGTCGTTCTTGTTGTTGTTATTGTTGTTGTTGTTTGTGGAACGAGCCGAACTGCGCGCACCGCTCGCTGACGGTGCACTGATCGGATCGTCACAAACGTGGCCAACACGACAGGTAAACCCAAAAAGCGACGTACACAGAAAACAACGCGCCACCAACAGCAGCAACAACAGCAGCAACAATAAAAAAAGAAAAAAAAACCTACTCTATATAGAGAAGGTAGCCTAAGGTACTCGGCTCTACTGTGTGACTCACAGCGATCACTTGCTCGCTCTCGGACTCTCTGCTCTTTTTTTAGTTCTCTGCTCGGTTCACAACTCGCGACTCGCTCGCTTGCGTTCCAACTTGCGACTTGGCTGGGTTCGCTTCTGGCTCGAGGTTTTTGTAACCTCGCAGCTCGCTCTGCTCCGGCTGCGTCGACGTTGCGCCGTCGCTGCGCGTACTCAGCGAGCCAGAGCGAACGATAGTTGTCTCGCTTGCACGCAAGGCGCACGCTCAGTGAAGCGTACGAGCACAGGTGTAATTACCTGTTCGTTTCGACGCGTTAGCTAGGCGTCTCGCTTGCACGCAGTTCGTTTGCATTGCTGGCTCTTTCACTCGCCCTCGCGCGTTCCCTTTCTCTCTCTATTGTTTGCTCGCTCTTGCTGCGACTCTCAGTTTGGAATGATCATTAGCGACTTGGGGCCGCAGCTCGCTCTGTTTCTGACTCCAGTTTCGTTGGCCAAATTGTCGCCATGTGTGCGGCAAATCCCCCCCCCCCTCTTCCCCTCTTTTGCCCTTTGGCCTCCCCCTGCCCCTGCCCCTGCCCCTGCCGCTTCTTCTGAGCGATTGCCTAAGCGCTTGCGCTTCCGACTTTTCGCCAGAATTTCAAAGTTTCAACTTGTAACATCGCCTGAGTTCGACCTGCCTTGCGCTCTCACAACTTCCGCTAGCTTTAGCCATAATTTTGTATAATTCTATAATTTGATTATGGCGACAATCGCCAATCACAGCAGGAGCCACCTTATTAAAATGTGTGTGTGTGTGTGTGTGTGTTTATCGCCCAGCAGCCCAGCAGCTAGCACCGGAACTAGCCGCATTGCTGAGCTTCTCCCGCTCTGTTCTCTCCCTGCCTGATCGGATCGATTGCAATCGGATGTTGTTCGCCTGCTGCCAGCCACGCGCCCTGGCACCTCTAATGGCTCATGATGGGCATCATCCTGGCCAGGATGAATGGACAACAGTACCTACTCAATGACCGCTACTTCCGCCACAATAGATCGATCGTTGGATCTGCCTGTCCGTCTGCCTGATCGTCTGTCTGTCCGTCTGGCAGCAGCTGCATTCATGTGGAAATTTGCGCTACTGTTACTCGGGTGCATTATGCTTTGATTTCGTTGGAAAATCATTTGTAGCTTTTGCTTGTTGTTGTTGTTGTTGTTTTGTTGCTTACTTTTCTTTACTCATATTCAATCTTTTTGCAACGTCTGCTTAACGGAAGCAACCGTTAGGCGATCTGTTCCCCGGTGACCGTTGACTAAATGCAATTAGTTGCAGCAACAAACTGCAGCAGCAGCAGCTGCTTCTAATGCCGCTGCCTTTTGCAGCTTTTTCCATTTGACTAAGCATCAGTTTCCCGGCTAAATATTTACCTTCTTCTCGCTGCATTAATCCCAGGCGCAAATATATAATACCATCTATCCAACCAGCATCTTTCATTAAACCAAATGCATTCCGTTTTATTACTCACATTATCGCAGCGAGTAACCGAACACCCCCTGTACTTAATCTCAACCCAATTGAATGGCATACGGTATAGTTTGCTACACTTAACTCGATGCTCCTTAAAGTGATCACATTAATTACTGCTTGGCGGTATCCATAACAGTTGCTTTTCTAAAAACATTCGAGTTCTTTTCTTCGAAGAATGTAGCTCTATGTCTATATTATTAAAAAATTTCTAAAAGATTTGGTATTCAAATTCCTTCAAACTGAACCTATTCTAGATTAAGAATTATTCATAAAATTTTTTCGCCACCTAAACATAATTTGCTTGTCAAATCATTTAAGATCTTTTCTTCGAAAAGCTCCATTTGGTCTTTAAAACAAAAGATTTTCTTACGAATTTCATTAGAAAATTTCTCCTTACTAAACCTATCTCATCTGGCATATCTTAGTAAGATTTTTAAAATATTCTTAAAATATTCTTCCGCAACTTCAATATGACTTTTCCATTCAAAAGAGTCTGTTTCAGTTCTATCCTTAAGACCTGTTCCTCTCTCTAATTTGTATCATCCCAATTTCTTAACTAATGTATCTATTTTTGTATATTTTCTAATTATTTTGTGAAATGTGGGAATATTCTTAAATGTTTCTGAAATTTCCTATTTAAGTTTCTTCTTAAAGAAATCCTACCCATTTCAGCATCTCAATTCCTCTACCTTATCATGCTAATACCATCTCCCTATAAACTTCTAAAACTTTCATAGTATTTTTCATTAAATTTCCCCCAACTAAATAACCCACTTTAATTTCAAACTTTAATCCATGTTCGCTCTAATTACCAATTTAAAATATCAAAATATTTTTCTATGCATATTTCTTGAATTTCCCATGCAAAGTATTCCCCTGCCTGATATCATATACATATATGTATATGGTATGTTAATGTATATGATAATTTAACTCATAATTTTCGATGTGCTTAAGTTGCGTTGAAAGGGCTGTAAACATTCATAATTTAGTCTTAAAACGCTTGCAGGCTTCTTTTCTGCATAAAATTAAAACAGCTACCCATCTTTATAACTAAATAATGATATAGAAGTTCAGTGATGATATTTTATGAATTTCTGAACTGACTCTAAGGCAGGAAGACGAAGCGTGCGGGCATTCAACGCGTATACTATATCTTGAGTACACATGTTTATAATGTCAGCTAATCTATTGTTTTGTTCCCGACAGCTAGTTGTTATAGTACATACGATATATACGATACACATATATATATATATATAGGGACATATACTGTAAGTCGCTGGCAATATGAGCAAATTCGAGTTTAACTATAATTTTGGCTCATCATAGTTATAAGTGTGTGTGTGTGTGTGTGTGTGTGTGTGTGAGTACATAATACCATAATGCCTGAGTTCTATAGATGATGTACTATTCGGAACTCATGCGTTTTTATTTTATTTCTATTTTTTCTATATTTTTTTTTTTTACATTGTCATCGAACCGTGACGGCGCGTTTGTCTGTGATGTACCTGTATGTATGTGTCTAGGGCCTGGAGCCGGTGTCAGTCTAACCCCCGTTTTGATGATCTAAGTGTAGAACATGCGATAATGTTTATGACTCTGGCAGGCAGACAACCCGCTTTATAGGGGTGCACACAGCCTGCATGAACAGAGCACCTAGAGTAACCGAATTACAACAAGGTGTTTGCCGGGAGGAAGTGCCCTGCGAGCAGATACCCTGTGCAGTTGCGGGCATAACTTAGTTATTTATAGCCAGATCGTTAGAAAATTTGGACTATAAAAAGTTAACTACCCAAGCTAAATATTCTATCAAGATCAAAGTTGCTGAGGCAGCAACTGCTTGGGAAATCAAGTATATGTAGAATATGTTTACTAATGAAAATTTCTTCTGACACCCTTTCAATGTCTTTCACTATACACTGGGTATTAACAGAACTTCAAACAGTTAAAAACTGCAACTGAAATGGAAATGAAAATGAAAATGCCCAGAAATAACCCACAAAACAGCGTACAGTAGCCGCATCCGTAGGAGTAACGCCCCGAACTGAGGGATAATTAATTAAATGCCCAGCGCTGTCTATGCTGGGTGACATTTTGCAGCTTGTGTTGATAAGGAAATGACGCGGCAAGTAAAAAAAAAAAAAAAAAAAACAAAAAACAAACCGAACTATAGAAAATTTCTAAATAGTATCTACGATATACCCACGACACCTTTATAAAGTACCCACATATGCAATCTAAAGTCAAACTACGGAAGTTGTGCGCGCTGCCAATGCAAAGCGATTTTCTGTCATCTCAGCACTTTGTGCTCCAATTTCAACGTATACACAGACACATGAGACATATAAACAGATACACAATCGAGCATATGATATGTGTGTGCTCTGCTTCGCCGTATTGTGTGACTCAGAAAGACCTGCCCCTCTCCTCCCCGCATTCTCTGCTCTTGCCGTCTGTTCCCATTGAGACGACGCGACGATTTATTTGGACAAATTGTGCAATTGGCTTTGTTATTGTTTCGTTGCATTAACGTTGCAATTATTGGCCAAACGGCGCGAACAGATTGCAAATTGCATTTCGGGAAAGCTGGCACAGTCGCATTTCCACGTATTTCAGAGCTACGGGAAAATTTCGGGTGAAAGCTGCCAGCAACATCATGTGGAGCACAGCTGTCGGCGTCCTGTCCTGACGCCTCTCAGTTTACTCCAGCTCCAAACTCCAAACTAACGAGCTTTCACCAACAACAACAGCAACAGGAAAGATCATTTCCAGAACTTCCAGCCGGCCTACGGATGTGGGCTGCTGGTGTGGGGGGGGTCAGAGTCGGGTCAAAAGCAATTGACCGCCCAGCATGGCCCTTAGAAGGGAAACAACAGAAGAAAAAAAAGGGCCGCAACTTTAATGTTGACGCGGCACGGCAACAAGAGCCCAACAAGTTGGCAGTTTGTGCCCCCAAAAAAAAAAAAAAAAAAAAGCCAGAGAGCGAGATATATACACAGAGTTATACTAGAAACAATAATAACAACAATAAGAACAACAATAACAATAATAATAATCCACACACATGTCTGACCATTTTGACCATTTTTAAGTGAAGTCATCAAAAGTGAGAGAGAGAGAGAGAATTCTGTGAAACTTTTGGCCGACATAAAAGCCAGAAAGTAAATAAAAAACTAAAAAACTAAGAAAAAAAAGAACAGAACAGAAACAGAAAGAGGATTTCTTAATTACAAGGGGCCATGCGCGGCGTTTAGGGTCGGTTTCTTCCCACTTCCAACTTCCACAATTGGCCTCATCATAATTACGGGGCAGTTTCCACTAACATAAGCCGGGGGCCAATGTGATATGTCGCGCTCTATAGCCCGACTTTGGGTCTCGTTCCCGTTCCCGTTCCTGCTATGAGCCGGCAATTATTTTACGAGCTAACTGAAAATTCTAGCCGCAACTGTGGCGAGAAGACACAACTCACGACAATTCAGTGAGCCCAAAATGGGTCTTCATTTTGTCTTTGTTTCGGCTTAGTTTTTTTTTTTTTTTTTTTTTGTTTTTTTATGTCAAATTCTGGTTAGGCGGCGTTACGCGCGGCTACCTCGGGAGATCGGAGAGATAGCGAAATAAATTTTTTAAATGCTGCACATGTGCGACAAGAACAACAACAACGACAACCACTAAATGTCACCCAAAACAATTTTAGTATTTTTTTTTTTTTTTTTTCGGGGCGTTTAATTTTTATTAGACTATTACGATTTTCCAGCATTTACCCCATAAGTACAGTTTTCAACGTGCCGCCGTAGAAGACGCTGAAGCCGCAGCCCAAAAACTTTTCCTGGGGCAAAGCCAGCGGAGCAGAAAATCAAAAGGCAAAAGAAAAGTGCAAAGGCAAAGAGCAAAGCGAGCAACAGGTCCGCAACAGATCCCCAGGGCGCAGCCACAGACCCTACCCTCTATATAGGTGGTTATACAGTAGTATCCCCCCCCCTCTCTATCTCAGTCTCTCTGACTATGATAATAATTTAGACGCTTATCTCGCCAACATGCAATATGGCTGAACGGCTCGCTGGCTGCCTCAGTGGTTCAGTGCAAAAAAAAGCGGAGAAAAAAAATTGTATTTTCCGCTGCTGCAAATGGAAAATTGTGGAAAATTATGTGCTAAACACGCACACGAGTGCAGCAGGGTACAGTTGCGTCAAAAGGCTAACACTGCATTCTCGCTTTAAGTGGAGTGTGCACTGTGCAGCAAGGGCTTTTTTTCCATGCGGGTTGAGTTGCTCAAAGATGTGTGGAATATTTTATAATTTGCGTTAGAATTCGCAAACTGTTTAAGCAGAAATTTGGCTAAAGACACATAGGTTTTTAAATGTTCCTTTTAATATGATATTCTATTATATTTTAGCCTGCACGATACGCCTTATAATTCCCAAGCGGTTAAAGCAGAAACTTGTATAAAGTCAAAGAAATTTTACAATGATATTTTATCATAGTTTCTACCTGAGAAACTCGTCTTATAATTCGCAAACTGTTTTAGCATAAAATTGGTTAAAGTCATACTATTTTTTTTTGTCTTTATTTACTTTCTTATAAAAATTTTATTCACTATAAATATCTATGTTAATTTCATTTCATAAATCAAAAATTTGATTTTAGTTAGTTATCTATAAAATCTAAAATTCTATTTCTACACTCGTCTTCTAAGCCCTTTCTAAACCCACAGAAAAATAGTTTCTACCATTTCCTTCCCACTTCATGCATAAAACTAATCCCCAGTTTCAATAGAAACCTTTCTAAACGTATTCGAAATTTACGACGTAAACAACTCGCTCGACAACAACTTCAATTTCATCGTTAACATGTAGAATGGTGTAGTCCAAACGCTAGATGGCGCCACGTCAGCTTTTCAATTAAAATGCAATAACAACTCCATTATTGTCCAATAAGCCAGTATCAATAAGCGTCATCGGTTTGCCAGCTCCATCCGAGGCAGACCCGATCCGAGGCCGGAGATGAGGTGAGATATGAAGTGATCTAAAAACAATAAAAGCTGAAATCAATTTTCCACAAAGTGCAACAGTTGCAATGATGCGTAAACGTGTTGAGCTGTCGTTTGTTGTTGTTGTTGCTGATGTTTGCTACTGCTGCGCATTGCTGGATCGTTGTCTGGGCAGGCAAACACCTTAAATGGTGGCCCCAACCGAAGAGCGTAGCGGCCCGTTGCCGCTGACAAGCTCGAGTAACTCGAGAGCCTGTGATTATCTGGGAAATATTTATGAACTGATGCCGACCGAAGGCAAGGCAAGGTAAGGTAAGGCATGGCAAAGCAAGGCAATCATTGATGATGAGGATGTGGCTGCGTGAATGGAACTGCGATCTTATCCGTGCAAGAACTATGGCCACAAGGTATTGATATTGATGGGCATAGGCCATGCTGCACCGACGATGATCTAGCTTATCGCGTAGCAGGAAGCACGCTTTCTTGAAGGGGTCGCCAGGTAGCCAGATAGCTAGCGAACAGGTGTAATAATTGCAATTGCCGCTCGGAAAACGCTAATCATGCTCCGCGTCGCTCTCACTCGCTCCCTCTCTCCGCCTCTCTCTCTCTGTCAAGCAAATTATGAGCGTTCATAGAGCGTTCTGCGGTTACGCTGGCTGCCTTGTGGCATTAACTCAGGCAGCAGCTGTAAAATTACAGCAATGTGGCAGCAACAGCAGCAGCGACAGCTCTGTGCGGCGTGTGCTGCATCGAGAAGAGCATATCACGCATACGCCACTTGGTACGCATTGTCCTGCACGCCGCACTTTCCCACGCTACGAGCGAGAGAGGGAGACTGAGAGGAGGATTACAGACTGCACCTTAATTAGCGCGCAGCCAAGCGTCGCCATTTGTCGCACCTGCACCGAATGGTGGCTCACATTTGGTGGTTGCTTCGCAACTTGACTTACGCATTTCAAATGAAGCTCATAGAGAAAAAATTTACATATCAATCGCCCGAAAAAAGCTGCGCCTCATGCTGATAATTATCTGCGGCCACGGCGAGTGCCCGTATGAGTACCTTGTGACTGAGTATGAGTACCCGTTTCTGCTTGTACGTTTGTAATTGAATTGAAGCGCAGCCGGGCAAAAGGTCACAGACGCTGCACACACACACACACACTAACACACAGGCTACACTGGGCAACAAAATGCGGTAAGCGAATGGGGCAGGGCAGATGTTGAGGTGTGATAAGTTAACCAGCCTGAAAATGCTACAAAATGATATGCAAGGTAAGAACAACCTGTTTTAAACTGAGCACCAAATTTTATAGATCTAAACATTTTTCAAAAATTTTTAAACTTTGCCTTAACTTCTTAACTTTTTTCCATAACTTGGTCAAAAATCATTCGATTTGGCTCAGAAATTTTACTTAGAGTATAAACTCTGGATTAAAGCTACATCACAATTTTATGCATTTGAAAAATGTATATTTTTTCTGATGTTTTCCCTGTCAAAATTTTCCAAATTTTTTTTGAAATTTGAAATCTCTTTTAAGACTATGGATTCCGTTTTTCGAAATGTGTGTAACAGGCAGAAGGAGGCATCTGCAACCCCATAAAGTATACATGTTCTGACTCAAGATCACTAGCCGCGTCGATTTAGACATGTCTGTCTGTCCGTCTGTCTGTCTTTATCTCACGAACTAAAAAAGCTAGAGCCACTGTAAAGTTTTTATTAAAATTTGGGCCACGCCTACTTCCGATAAATCGATAAAACGAATAGCAAGCGCAATAATAAAGCTACAGTATGCAGTTTTGGTGTGTATGATAACTATTACCACCCAAACGATCGCTGAAAAATTTGGTTCCGTTTGAATAATGAACATAAAAGTTATTCAACATATTCATATAGATTTGCACTGCGCCCACTGCAAGCATTTTTTTAGGATCTTCAAAAATCCATAGTCTTATACAGTCAACACTTGACTGTAGCCGTTCTTACTTGTGTTTACTTCTAATCAATGAAGCTACTTAAAATTTGTACAAAAATCCATTTTAAAGATGTTAAGCGATTTATTTGTATATTTTGGTAACATTTCGAGCAATTTATGTCTATAAGGCATACAACTAAGTAGCACTTGTAGCTGGTTTTAAAGGGAATCCTCTAGATAAGCTGTAATAGGATATATTAGAACACTCTCCATTCAATTGGGCGTTAGCAAGGCAGAGTAGATGCTGCCCCTGCCTATCTTCGCATACAAAGTTGTCTTTAGATTATCTTTTCGGGAACCTGTTGCACGGTGTAATTTACGCGACCACGCGACGCGTGAGATCAGAAGCAGCAGCAGCGGCAGCAGCAGCGGCAACACGATGGTGCAGCCACCTGTGTGCACAGCGTACAAAATAATGCAAATTATCGGCTAGAATTGCACGAATGGTCAGGTGCATGCAGATGGGTAGATGGGCAAATGGGCAGATGGGCAAGGCGAGATACACGGAGACCGAGTCGGCTCATAATTGAGTTGCAAATGCGGCAGGCAGTAGGCAAGCGTAGATGTTGTAGATGGTGTCGATGGAACTTCGGTACCCTCCTCCCCTCTTCCTCTTGGGAGACGACTCTCAAGTTCCCAGGCTGCCGCTAAATACGAAAAACAAAAATAAAACTCAAGCTAAACACGAATATTTAAATACTTATGCCCTTTCACAGATAATCATCATAATTATCTTGCAACAATAAATAAAATACGCGTCTATCTGGGCAAATCACAACAATTAGGCAAAGAGTCTAGGTTGAACAACACCCAAAAAAATGGCCAAAATGGGGGAAAGCACATCAAGTGGCAGTATACACAGAGTGTGTATGTGTGCGTGTGTGTGTGTGTGTGTGCGTGTGCGTGTGTTGCTTACATTGTACATTGTACTATCTATGCTACATAATAAACATAATTTTCACACGCGTTTCATTTTCGGGGCGCGCACACACACAAATTAGGCAGAAAAAAAAAAGAAAACATTCGCCGAGTCGCGCGAGTGTAGAAAAAACGCGAGCAAATGCGCAAGCTCGATTTGGCAGCGAGGGTTGCTTAAGAGCTTATGAACAAGTAGAAGTAGCTATAGAAGATCAGAGGAGGCTAGCTAAATTGACACGGCCTTAGATCCATATCAAGATCTCTATCGATCTATGCCTAACTAGAACCTCCTCATTGATTCCTTCTTCAGCTTTCTCTTTCTGCCCCCAACTTGCTTAACTACCCTCGCATTCATAATACGCGCAGTTGCCTAAACCATTGTTAAAATTATTGTTGCAGCGTTGTTTTCGTTGTAGTTTCTGTTGTTGTTGTTGTTGTTTCTGTTGTTGTTGCTGTTGTTGTTGCTGTTGTTACCTCTGCTGGTGTTGGGGTGTTGCGTGGTGTGCTGCGACGATGACGACGACGACGACGACGACGACTAAGCCCATGCCCAATGCCTCAAAAGCGGAAACTCATTGGCAACGCTTCGTTGCGTAAATTTCTCGACGCGACTTTTCGGGCAACAGGTTAAAAACACCAACAACAACAACAACAGCAGCTAACAAGTAACCAAAGCTACAGTTCAACGCAAACGATATAAGGATACCCTTCGTCCAAGTTCAAAGAAAACCGTTGCAAGAGTTTGCCAAGAAAGGTTTCTATCTATTCTAATATCGTTCGCGCTAAGCCGTTGCTTTTGTTACTTGTTTGCTTGTTTAACCTCACTCTCTCCTAGACTTAATGATTCTACCTTTTTAAAATTGTTAAAAAAAAATTAATATAAAATTTTTCACAAATTTTTTAATTATAGCTAAGAGTTTCCCCATAATATATTTAAGAAATTTTTTTAATTTTTTATTTAAAATTTTGTTATTTCGCTTTCAATTGATTGTATTGCTGAAAACTCGCAACAAACAAGTGTTTAAATCATGTGACACCCTAGACAGGTTTCTATCCTCAACTTACAACCACAATATCTTTGACAAAAATCTAGCGATTTTCAAGCTAAATGACAATTTGGCTATGCCTTGATACGCCGTAGTAATTCTTTAGTTCATAAAACTATTTGAAAATTGTTCACTTCTTTTCCACTTAGTATACCCTAATTTGTACATTTTCAAAGGTAGAAGGGTATAAAAAAAAACACTGCAAAAAAACTGAAAAATCTGACGCCAAAACCGCCAGCAAAATGGCCGACAATCTATGGCAAAAACAAAAACAGCAACAACAACAACAGTAAAAAAAAGAAGGAAAAATGTTTTAATATTTCAGTTACGCTTCGGCGAGCGGCGACATCGCGATAGGCCGAGCCTGCCATAGACTTCTTGAAAAATCAACAGCGGCAACGAGACAACATGAGCATTTGAAATTGCCAGCGACAGAGCGAGACAGCCTCAATAGGGGAAGTAAAGCCGCAAAACAAAGGGTAAATCACGGAGTACCTTCCGTTCCTCCCCCTGCCCCTCACCGCACCCCTTGCCATAGCCGATTCAAGCCAAGATTTGTATCTCGTGCCAAGCGACCACAAAAGGCAGAAGACAACCATGAAGAAGCATGAAGAAGACTGTACGCGAGTACGACTGTACCATATACCGATATAGTCCGAACACCTGAGCATTTCTTTATGGATCTTGAGCAGAAAACCTATCGCGGCGTAACGTCATTAAAATTAGTTGAGATCGGCGAGTTAAGATGTAAGGGTTACCGCCCGCTGCTGCCGCGGAATGAAGTGAAGAATCTGCAGCCCCATACTAGCTCGACACGCAACCAGTCAGGGGCCCATATCGGTTATAGTTAGTCGGGCAGCTTACCGAAAAAAAAAAAAAAAGAGGAAGGGAGAGCACTTCCTATATAGTAGTTGAGTCGTAGCTGTTCTATTGGTTACGCTTCGCTGTTGCGGGGCAACAGGTTGAGCAAATGCGATGTCGAATCTGATTTCGTAAGAGGCCTCTATGGTATTCTACTACGTAGACCCCACTAGAGGTAGACCAACTACTACAAGCTACATGCGGAGATTCTCACGTAATTAGTGCCAACAACAACAGCAACAAAAGCTATATAATTAGCCCCAGCTGGGGCGCAGCAAGCGAAGCCAAGAATTATGCATAGTACGTACGATACGGAAAGATATGAAGGAAAAAAAAAATGGAGCAAAAGCAGAAAAAATTGTTATAGAATAGAATACCTGAATACGCAGGTGACGTGGTACCCAGGGGCCACCCCAGCGACAAACGAAGCGAGAGATGAACCTGCTGCGATTGTCAGTTAACCGTTTAATGACTTTTCTTTTGAGCCGATGCCATTAGAAGATTTCCCACATCATATTCTACCTCCCTACTCTCCTCTCCCTCTCTCTCTCTCTTTATCTTGCGCTGCACCACGCCTAATCTTTGCTTTAATTATCCACAGTGCAAGCCATAAAAAAAACATGTGGAATCCAACTGCGACTACTGTTTTTTTTTATAGTTCCGACAAAAATGCGATTATCTACATTCGTATAAAAGAAATATAAAAGATCATCATCTTTATCGACAAACGTATCAATCAACTTAAGATTAAGTATTTCATACAATCGTCAATTAATGCGAGTGCAAACATTGCGATAAGAGAAAGCGAAATTCGCCGAGACAGCTAAATAAACAATCAACGACTCGGGGGGGTAGGCGGGGGAGTCCCCAACTACCCAGCGACCGACCGACCCCCTTTCGAGACTTATCAATTTTCGTAAAGTCGCGAGAACAGTCGCAGCAACCAGAGTAGACCAGAGCGAGAGAATAAACCAATTCAGTATAGTTTGAACATTCCCAGACATCGGATCGGATATGTTTGAGGCGTGGTTCGTATTGATTTTCGGCCTCATCTGCAGCTGCAATGCGTCGGCTAAACGAGAAACTTACCTATTGAGCACACAGAGGTATGTGTAAGCTATACGAGTCGAGTTCAGTTTCAATTGAGTTTCATTTTCGCAATGTTCATAGAGAATGTGTAGTAATTTGCCACTTCATTCATACAAAAGTCATTCACACTGATGATTCAATTGCAAAGCAAGAGAATCAAGCGAATCTTGCGATAGAGAGAGAGAGTGCTACGATTATATTGAAATGTCAAAAGCATATATCTCTTATATTAAAACGCTTAACTCTTGAGTTTCATTGCAATGTGTCTAGAAACAAGAAAGTTATTGCTGCATATAGATGAGAAGAGAGAAAAGAGAAAAACAAAGCGAATCTCTCTAGGTTTCTATGGCCTAAAAGAGAGCAAAGCGTGCTACGATTGTAATGAAATTTTAAAACATTTAACTCGTATACTTAAGTTTCCATGCTTTAAGTTTCATAGAGATATCTTCGGAAACAAGAAAGAAAAACAAAAAATAGCGCATTTCTCAATGCCTTATCGCCAGCCTTCCCCCGGACCTCAACTTTATGCCCAGCCTGGCGAACGGACACTTGGGCTATACAGTTTTTGGCGATGCCATCTTTATGAACGGGGTGTACAATGGACCCGGTGGCAATAGCAAACGTGCCCGCATACCCAACTGGATAAACATAGGTGCAGAGCTATGCGATCGCTTTGGCTGTGTGGGTAGCAATGCGGCAAGCAATATTACGTATGAGATGAATTTGCAAGATGGTTATTTTCGATATCGCACAAGTTATGCCTCCATTGGGGTAACGCTGGAACAGCGCACCTATCCACATCGGTATTATACACGCGCATTGGTCTATGAAGTGGTCGCCATGCGACATCCCACAATGGCTGTGACTAATTGTGAGTAGACATTAACATATTAACATATTGTCCGATTTCCAGGAAAAAGCTCTATGAAAGATATATATTTTTGTATATTTTAATGAAAATGGAAACCAAAAGGCAAAGAATTTTTAAGTATTTATATAGAATTACCATAATCATTGTAGTAATCCACTCTACTCACATCGTCCTATTGTACAAGAAGTTATATGTATATATGCTAATTCTGCATATGATCTTCCCATTCCACAGTCGCTTAGTATCTCATGCATATGTATATATACTTTCATACACTAATCATTATAGTTATCCAAGCCTAAGCTACTCACATTGTCCTATTGTACAGGAAGATATATGTATATATAGTAATTCTTTTGATATTCTTCCCAACCACAGCCCCTCAGTATCTGAAGCTAACCCAACAGCCTGGCCAGACCAGCGATGCCTTCGACTTTGAAGTGCTCAACGTGGGTGGAGCTGCTGCCGAGGATTATCGCCTGCTACGCGGACGCACCAGAGTGCGAGAGTTCGAGAAATTTCAACCCGCCGCACATGAGATCTACGCCGTATTCAGTGAATCACTAGAGCAACCTTTGCAAGTGAACTGGCCTACTTGGCAGGCGGAGATGCAACATCGTGTGGTCATCTGCATCGATAGGCAACGCAGCGTTGCACTCAAGGAGCTGCAGGATGTGCTCAAACTGAACAAGCTGGAATTGCTGCAGACCCAGATACGAGCATGGCATGCCTTCTGGGACAAGGAGTTCTCCATCGAGCTGCTTGGCAACGCACTGGAGCTGTCGCGCATTGTCAATGCGGGCATCTTCTACCTGGCCAGCTCGTTGCCCTCGCCGAGCAGCAATCAGCCCAATGAACCCTACTACGGCTTGAGTCCCACCGGACTGGCACGCGGCAATCTGGAGGCAGACTATCAGGGTCACAATTTCTGGGACACAGAGATCTGGATGCTGCCCGTAGTTACACAGTTTGGCTATCATTATGCCGAACTGTTGTTCGACTATCGCTACAGGCATCTGGAGGGCGCACGCTACAATGCCAATGCGACGGGCTACAAGGGAGCCAGGTGAGTGAAGGATCAAAGACAAAGATAGACTCATTCCGCTCACAACCCACGACCCGCGCAGATTTCCCTGGGAGAGCGCCTACACCGGCACCGAGGTGACCAATCCCTGTTGCCCCGAGGTGGCCCAGCAAGAGATACACATCTCGCCGGATATCTCGTTCGCGCTGCAGAAGCACTTTGCCCAATCCCATGACTACGTCTGGCTTTGCCAGCATTCTTGGCCCATTGTCGCTGATGTGGCGGAATTTCTAGTCAGCCGAGCAACTTGTGAGGAGGGCAGCCAGCGAGCTTGTCACTTTCTCAATGTGATGGGACCCGATGAGGATCATGCCAATGTCGATGACAATGTGTACACCAATGCGGTGGCCAAGATAGCCTTGGATTTTGCCGCCTGGACGGGCGAGCGTTGTGGCGATAACAACACGGAATTGTACGATAAATGGCGTCAGCTGAAGGATCGTCTGGTCATACTACACGATGCCAGCAGAAACTATCATCCACAGCATTTGGGCTACGAGCTGAATGCCATAGTCAAGCAGGCCGATACGATTCTGCTGGGTTATCCACTGCAATTCGATACCAGGTAAGTTATCGATAGCTTAAACGATAGTTTCTTCAAACATCTCTCTTTATGCCGGCAGCACGACACATCTGAATGATCTGCATTACTATGCGAATGTCACCCGTGAATCTGGTCCAGCCATGACGTGGTCCATGTTTGCAGCCAACTATTTGGCCACTTCGGAGGAATGGCGCGCCACGGAGTACTTTACGCGTGGCTACCAGAGCTATGTGCGTCCCGAGTTCAAGGTGTGGAGTGAAACGCCCATTGGCTACGAGGGATCTGCCAACTTTCTCACCGGCATCGGTGGCTTCCTGCAGGCACTGATCTTCGGCTATGGCGGTATCAACTTTGCCCGTGTAGATCAGACGTTGCAGCTGCAACTGCAGAGCCCCCATGTGCCACCCAAATGTGGAGCAGGTGCAGATCAGATACATCAGATTTGCACAGAGCAAATGCAGCTGGACGTTTGCATATGAAAACTCCACGCTAGATTGCAACGCACCCGCAGGTGCAGGCTTTGAGCTGGTGCAGGGCAACAAGCACACACAGCTGGGCAGCGACTTCAGGGGTAAATACTTATATATCGCATGATTAGGATTATATAGTATAACTAATGTGAATACTCACTCTTGCCTCTCTCCTTTAGTTACACTCAATCGAGGCGATGCGCCGCTGTACATCAAAGTTGCCAATTAGAAACTGTCATACTATCGATAAAAAAATAAACTATCGATTGTCCATGAGAAATATTTAAGATTTTTATTCGTTTTCCTAAAACATTTTCCAGTGTGTTTAGAAGTCCAAGAGCAAACTTAAAAAATCTTAAACTAAATCGCTGAATTTTTTCTCGATAAATTATAAATTTATCGTTTATCGATTGTAAACTTGTAAACTTGCTTAAAATTAGAGAAAAAAACATTTTTTTTTGTTTACGACTGAGCCTGGTAGTTAAGAGAAGGAATATTATTAGATTATTGTAGGGTTTGCATAGCATAACTCGCTAACTTGATAAGAATGAAAGTGTTATCGCGCTATCGAACTATCGAAAGTAATCTAGGCAATAAATATGTATATGTATGTATGTGGATTAATCTGCTTGCTGTGGGGGCGTTTGTTGGGTTCAGAAATCTAAACTTACGAGTGTTAAACTACTACAATAAGCATTTAGTTGGAGATTTTGGAAGTAACTATTGCATTTCGTTGTGGATATCTTGACAAACTCTGTGTGTGCCTGTGTGTGTGTGTGTAAATTCTTTACTTAAACTTGGATATTGAAGCACCACTGACACCGGCGGTATTCTTATTGCTGCCACTGAGCACCACATAGGGCGTTTTGGTCTCCTTCTGCTTCTGCTGCAGCATTGTCAGCGTACAAAGCGGCGTGTCCGTGGAGCTCATCGTTTTCATTAGCTGCATGAAGAAAGCGTGAAAGAGAGAGAGCATGAGAGAGAAAGAGATAGAGAGAGCGTAAAAGAGATTGAGAGAGAGCGTGAAAGAGAAAGAGAGAGCGTGAGAGAGAAAGAGGTAGAAAGAGCGTGAAAGAGAAAGAGAAGGAGAGAGAGAGCGTGAGAAAGAAAGAGGGAGAGCATGAGAAAGAAAGAGAGAGAGAGATAACTCCATTAAAATCTATAGTTTCTTATGTGCTGCACTTCATTAACTTACGCCATCCTGCTCCATTTTCTTGAGACGCTTCTCAATCTTGTTCTTGCCAGGTCCTTTGCCATGGAACTTATGTGACAAATAGCGAAAAGCCTCCTTGAGATTGAGTATGCGACCATTATCGTCAATATAGTCAAGCTTGACATTGGGCTTGAAGGTTTCCTTGTCCTTGAAGTCCATAATGGGACCCGCATGGAAGCGATCGCGGCGTCCAATCTTGTCGTCCTCACTGCAATTTATTTGTTATTATCATTATTAAAATTTGGTATGACTCCCCACGAGTTTCACTTACCCAGCTGCCTTGTCCTCAATGGAATAATTCTTGGCCTGCAAATGCGCCATTTTCGTATTACTCGGGCGATTCTTCTCCTCCTTCTCCAGATAGCCCTTGGAGAGTGCCAAGCGCAATGCATTCGCTACACCAGCGCCCACATCGGGCTCCTCATCCAATATGGCACGTTCCTCGATGTCATCACCCAGATTATCCAAATCGGCAGGCTGCATTACCTCATCAGGATTTACAGAATTCCAAGTGCCATGACTAAGAGTTGGCTCCTCTTGATTAGTATCCATATGCTCATCCATGGCTTCGTTCTTATCGAAGTCCATCATATCGTTGGAGTCCTCATTACGATTACCAGCCATGCCATAGGTGGGTATATCGCCCAACGTGCGACAGAACTCCGCCGTGGCATTGAGCACAATGTTACCATCGGCACCGCTAATCACAACGCCAGCTGCACTGCTGGCCTCATCCACAGGTTCGGGCTTAATTTCCTGCTTAATCGTAGCAAAGTCGGTGGGCAGCGACTTCTTAATGATGTTCTCCTTCTGTTTCAGCTTACGCGCCTTGGACAGCACACGTTCCAGATCATCATCATCGTTCTCTAGCTTGACTTCCGTCTTTGTTTCCTCTGCCATGGTGATATCTTCATCGTCAGCTTCGCGATAGCGTCCATGACGACTGCCCAAATTTGAGGAGCCCGATGCCTCAGCTATGGGTTCCAAATCCTCTGCCTTTAGTTTCTGTCGCAGCTTCTTAACCTTTTTCTTTGGCTTCTTAAAGCTAAGGAAGAGAGAGAGAGATAGCATCATTTATTATCTAATCTTAAGTGGACTCAATGTGTACTTACGTTGTCAGCTCCTCAGCGCTGAAAGTGTCGGACGCCAATGTTATATTGGTATCATCTAACGTTTCCAGCCGTTTGCCCGCCAATTTGGTTTTGATCTCCAGCAGCTTGCGTCGGTGTTCACGCTCTTCCTCCACATTCTCACCAATCACAAAGTTCTTGCGTGCCCTGGGCTTGCCATCGAGATCCTCATCATATTTCTCCAGCACGGAACGCTCAATGGGATTGCCCAGTTCATCGTATTGCTCCTCATAGACATTGTAGCCATAGCTAAGCGGATTGAGCTTCTTGTTGGCCACATTCTTCTTGTAGCGCTCATCGTCCAGCATATTGACATTGACTAGAGTATCGCCTTCTTCCTCATTGAGCACATCCTGATCCTTAAGTGTCAATATTACAGTGCGTCCCTCGCCAAAGTCATCCATGTCATGCTCGACGCGTAGACCCTTTAAATTGCGATCTCCATAGGCTTTTTGTCGTGCTTTTTGTTTCTCCTGCTCCACCAACTCCGTCACACCGAATGCCTCGTCCAATTCCTCGAGCTCTTTGGCCTTTAAAAGAGAAAGAAACATTGAATAAATCTTTGATTTCATTTGATTTAGAATCAAGTCTTACTTTGCGTTGCGCCTCCTCGCGCTCATTGACCACACGCTTGTTGCGATCCACCCATTTGGACACGTTGTCCGTCTCTTCATCTGATTCGCCCAGTGTGCGTATGCGAGCCAAGCGCTCCTCAAGGAAACGTTTCTCCTTGCGTTGCTTTAGCTTTTCACGCAGCTTCTCCGCCTCCTTCTTCTCCTTTATGTTGTCAGCTGGTTTGTGCAAGAACTCACCCCACTCGTCCTTGTACGAGGAAAGATCCTTATCGGCGCCTGATTTCTTGCTCTCCTGCTGACCACTGCCACTGCTGCCGCTAGCAGATGGTGCTGCCTTAGTGGGACCTGAGTCCATTTCAAGTGGTTTTAAGCCAAGCTTGGCACGCAATTTGTTAGTCTCTGCAATGGAGAGAACATCGCCAGCTCCATTCTCTGGTATGGGAGAATGGCTGCGTGAACGTACACGCTCGCGTTCCCTTGCCTGTTCGCGTGCCTGGTCACGTCCCGAATCCCTTTCCCTGACGCTGCCTCGCTTACGTGCTGCACTGTTGTCCGTCTTTGGTGAGTGGCCGCGTTGATAATGTGATGGCTGCTGCCCGGGGGACTGCGAACGGGTGCGTCCTCGTCCACGTTCACGTTCACGTTCGCGTACTGCTCGCTTTCGTGCCTCACGCTCTCGTTCAATTTCCCGCTCGCGACGACGCTCATGCTCGTAGTCCACATGCTTGGATATCTGTGGCGGTGGTGGAGGCGAGAGTTCGCGATCGCGTTCTCGCACCGCTTGTGGCTCTCTTGCACGAGGCAATAGCTCTCTTTCTCGTTCTCGTGGCTCACGTTCGCGCTCTCTTTCTCTTGCTGCGGGCTCTCGCTCACGTTCCCTGGGGTCTCGCGTCGGCAGCTCCTTTTCTCTGACTGCAGGCTCTCTTTCTCTTCCCAATGGCTCTCGCTCGCGGGCCTTGGCTTTGGCGATCTGTTCCACTGGCACCTCAACACAATCGGAACCTGCAAGAGAGAGTGATACAAACAATAAAGATCATCATTATTTTCGACCAAATTAGCTGGTCCAAATTGCAGTTCCCATTGTCTAGTCATAGATGTGTTCTTTTGCACCCACACTCACCGTCTGCCCATCTGCAAGACAAGAAATGGGAAAAGAAAAAGGACAACAAGACTTTAGTGAGTTCCGGCCATGAACAGTGCAGCACCAGGGCAATTGCACGGCAGCTGCAGTCGAGACCCATTCAAAACCATCGCTTGTCGTTTTGGTCGATCTGCCTGGCCTGGTACGCAATTGCCCCTTGCAAGTGGGCTGCACAAGCTATAGATAGATGATGCCAGTTGGCTTGGTACTTACTGTCTGAGTCCGATTCCTCCAGGGAGATGACTTCGCTGGGTCGTGGCTCACGCTCCTTGTGCTTGTGATGCTTGTGACGATGCTCCTTGTGTTCCTTATGCTTCTTGTGCTTGTGGTGTCTGTGTCGCGTCGAGGACGAGTCGTCTGTTAGATCCAAAGTGACATCCTCTTCAACACCGCGATGCTGTCGTTCGTGCGAATGCGATCGGTGTGTGTGTTTTTTATCCTTTTTGTGTTTTTTACCCGAAGACGAACCCATTTTAATACGTAAACTAATCAATTGCAGATTTTTTATAAACGTTTTCGCCTTCTTCTTCGTTTTTGTTTTGCTTGACAGGTTTTCCAACACTGTGTGGCTTAAAGTGTTGCCACTCCAAAGGGTGGATTATCGACCGACCGCCACATTAAGCATCGAGTACTTTTTGAATTTTGTTTATATTTTAAAAGACATGCAGTGGACATTAATTGTATGTTTTAAACATACATACATAAATATAATAAATAAATACTCATTTTTATAAGCTTAATTAACGCGATCCCAGCGCCACACGGTGCTGTCATCACAGACACAAATCAAGATTGATCCGTCCTTGGAGAACGAAGTTTGTCGAATTGTCGAGGTGCACTTCGGATGCACCAGTTGGCTGCACTTGGTCAGATTCGGATCGTTGGAGTCCAGCTCCCAGACGAATGTGGTGCCCAGTTGATTGCCCAATGCCAGCACTTTTTGCCAGGCATTGAAAGCGAAGCGCACAAACCAAATTTCGCACATTTTATAATCGAAATGATGCAACACCGTCGTCGAGTCCTGCGGCTTGATCTCGTGCCGCTGTGCCGACAGTTTGCCTGGCTTCCAGCAGACAATGGAGTTCTCGCATGATTTGGAAAAGACAAAGTCGCCAAACCACTGCACACAGTCCACGTAATTGCGATGTATATCGCGCGTGGAAAAGTCCGGAAAATGTTCCTTAATCGTTGGAAATGGACCCGCAATTTTGCTTGGATTAAAGTTGCAGCTCAGTTCGATGGCCTCCTTAATGTCGGGCTTGTTGAGACGCCACAACTTCAGCGAATGATCCATGCCACTGGACATAATGCGATCGCCACGCAAATCGAAATCAATGGACAGCACCTCATCCCGATGTCCCTCGACGCCGCCAAAGACTGCGACGCAGACATCACTCTGTATGTTCCACAGTCGCAGCGAGTGATCCTTGCTGCCGGAGAGTAGCAACTGCGGCAAAACCGGATGAAACTTAAGTTCATTGATGGCATGACCATGTCCAATGTAGTTCTTGGCGCACTGATGCTTAATTATGTTAAAGATGCGTATGACGCCGCGGTAGCCAGCCGCTGCCAGCACTGGATCTCCGGAGATCGAGTCATATGACCATGCACAGGTGTAGAAGCTTTCATCCGTCTGTAAAACAGAAGAGATAAAGCTATGACTAGGTCTATTACATGCTATTGATTCACTCACATCTGGATCAGCGTAAACCTGCAGCAGACGAATGCCATCTGCTTCCTCAGCTCCCTCATCAGACTCATGCGACGTCTTCACGCATTCATAGATGGATACACGATCTTTGCCCACAGTGGCGAACACCGCTTGGCTGCGATCCAGAAACGGATTGAACTGCACACCAAAGATCTGGTGATTGTGATCTTCGCGTACATGGTGACTGCAACACGAAAAACACGTTAATTCCAGTTTACTTAACACCTATTCATTCATCTCCACACCTGTATTTGTACAGTGGCTGCACCATTTTGGGCGCCTTGGCGCGCCGACAAAGTCTACGCAGTTTGCGCGTATTTGGCGATTTGCTTTTGCTGCGCGTCGTTGTTGTGGTTGTGCTCAGGGCGCTGGCCGAGTCCAGTGAAACATTGTCATCGAAGTCGATGCCACTAGCTGGGGCAGCAACAACTTGTGTCGCTTCGGGTGGAAAGACATCCTCAGTAACCGATTGCTCCTCTTTGCTTTCGCTTGAACTATTTTCAGTCATTGCGCGACGCCAAATTGTTTACTTTTTTCCCCCGGCAGTGTTGCCACATTGTTCACTGCGCGCAAATGTATTAATCGATTCTTTGCTGGCGTTACCACAGTTTCCGCCAATGCAAAAACAATTTCAAATTAAATACTAAGGGGGAATTATTGCTTTATTTTATAATTAAATCTTATTTTCACATATCTTTATATTCTAGTTAACGTGTCTGTTTCTCCTTCTGGGCGAGTAATTCATCGAGGTATTTGTTGACCTCCCTATAGGCTTTCAGGCTATGCTCTGTACGCGAATAGGCATCGGCAATGAAATAGATGCGCAGCATCTCGGCTTTTGTAAGCAATAGTTTAGCCTGAGCCTGTTGAATCCGCAACTCATTGGCCATTTGTGGTCCCATCTTCAGGTCGGCTGCCTGTTTCATTAGCTCGCAGTATTCGCGACGCTTGGCTGCAAGTTTATGCAGACAGTCGCGTTGATCCTTCTGCAATTGCAGCAAGTTCTGTTGTTCGTTGCTTAGCTGCAATTCATCCTTGTCGCTGCTTAATGCATCGGGCAGCTCACGTCGTATCTTATCGCCCAGTTCGGCAATTGGTCCAAGAGAGGAACGCAGCTGTGCCACCAACTTGGTGCGCACCGTTTTGCGATCGAAATAACTTAAGGGCGGCGTGTCGCAATCGTCCTGCAGGCCTGCAGAGAAGAAACACGAGAAATTCGCTCATGCCTTTTAGACTGAAGTTTTCCACTGTAATTACCCAATACGTTCTCCTGCTCCTCGCCAAGCTTCCTATACTCGCTGACGGACAACATTTTGAGGGCCAGTTTGATTTCGTTGCTCGCATCTTTGCCCAGTTCCAATTGACGCAATTCATTCAGCACCATTTTCAATTTGAGCACCTTATTTAACTCGGCGTCACGTGCCTCCTGCAACTCTTGTGTTTCGTTGCTTAAAATTGTTTCGGATGGATTATCCATTTTGCTAAGCAATTCAATTTTGCTAGCTTATAAAAATATCTTAATTTACTTTCCAAGTCGACGCGCTGTCTGTCGAATGTGCGCTGTGTGACCAGTTCACGATCAGTTCGCCAAAGTGGCAGCACTGGCTAAGGTTAAGGTTGCTAAACGTTTTACAAAATGTGACGTCACAAGCGTTGAGAGTGCAATGTGCAACCTGTATGATCTGTTTTATCATTTCGAACACTTCACATCAGTTAAGCGCGCAAGTTGGTTTTATTAAAATTCTATGTAATTGTATATATATAAGTAATTCTCTGCTTCATTTTAGTGTACGACTGGTTGAGCCAACATTCGGTTTGGGCAAAAATCACTTGGATAGCGGGCGCTGCAGTCGCTTGCCAGGCAATCTGGATAGCCGGAAAGACTGTACGCCGCAAGATCAGCGCATCCCCAGGAGAAATGATGGATGTGCTCATTTTCAACGAACATTCCGCAAGATGTGACAACAATTATCATGGCGAGGGCACTGCGTGCACTAACAAATACTGTACGAAACGCAACATAAAGAAAATCGTGCAGCTACTTGATACAGCCAAATACAGCATCGATATGGCCATGTACACGTTCACGTTGATCGAAATCAGGTTGGCGCTCGAGCGGGCGCTGCAACGTGGTGTACGACTGCGCGTGATAAGCGATGAGGAGATGATATTCTCGTTTAATTCACAGATCAAGGAGCTGAAAACGTTGGGCATAGAGGTGCGTGCTCCGCAAACTTCGGCAATGATGCATCACAAGTTTTTCGTGGTTGATGGCCAACGTCGGTTGGCGGAAGTCTGCCGGAAGGATAAGCCCAGAGATTATTGCACTGTACTCCTTACGGGTACAGCCAATTTCACAATGCAAGCTATGGGCGGCAATTGGGAACACTGCATCATTAGTTCGGATCGCGAAATGATTGACAAATACGAAGCGGAGTTCTTTCGCATGTGGCAAGCATTCAAAGACACGGCAAACAATCTACCAAAGACAGCGTAAACTTTTATTGACTAATTCTACTTAAATTTCTTACTCTATAAACTTATTTGTTAAACATTATTGACTATTTGGCCAGTTGTTTTAGTTTCTCCACGCGACGCGTAAAGGTCTCTTTCAGCGCATTGAGACGCTCCAGTTCGGAGCGCATTTCTATATACTCCAGATAGGATACTTCAGATTTGATGAGGAATTTCATGCTTGAGCTGCAACACGTTGTTGACTACCTTCAGCTTGCGTTGCATGACGGCGATTTTCAGTGTTGTCGCCGAGTCCTTTGTCTTTTTGGGTGTTTTGGATTTCTTTGATTTCTGTTAAAATAATTAATAAATAACTAGTTTTTTATTTAAAATTCCAAACAAATTTACCTCCATTATTTGTCGCGTGTTATTGTTTTGCTACTTCTTCGATCATATGTGCGTGTGTGTTTTAGAGTGACCAGTCGATAGCCAAAGCACCGGCAAATGTTGCCACCTTGTGGTACTAGCAATCGATAACAATTACCAATCGAAGTGCAACAGAGAAAAGAAAAACAAAACAAAGCAAAACATTTGCATGCTTAATTCATAAAAATTAATTTTTGACTAAATGAATCCGCTAACGGACAAACTACTGCTGGCCAAGGAGGCGCTGGTCGTGTGCCTCGGCGACAACTGGGAGCGCTACAGGAATAACATGAAGAACTGGTTTCGCAATCGTTGGACCAAGGAGGAATTCGACAGCGAATCGCGAAAAATTTTAACGCCCGACAAACTGCATCTGCACAATCAATTCCTGCTGGCATTATTGAATAAAATCGATGCATTTGCGCCGCCCGAGCAAGTGCTTACGCTGCAGCCGAACGCCTACGCGCCAGCCAGTCGCAGCGGCGGCGGCGGCGGCGGCGCTGGCACCGGCAGCAGCAGCAGCAGTCGCAAGCGAAAGCGCAGTTCGCGCACCTTTGCGGATCGCATCAATTTCGAGCTCTGCGATGTGCTGGAGTTCGTCAAGGAGGACAATATGCAGCTGATACGCCCGCCCACGCTGGCCAGCGATCAGGGACTACAGCAGCAGCAGCAGCTGCCCACACAGCGCTATTGCGCACAGGAATTGTTTTTGCCCGACGCCGGCTTCATTATGGGACGCTTTCTCATTGGCGCCTGGGAACTTGGCCTCATTTCGGTGGATGACAATGTTGCCGAATATGTGGCCATGGCTGTGCAGGTGCTGCTAAAGGATCTGCTCTCGGCCATCATCAAGAAACGCAAGCATTACAAAACAAGCGGCGAGGGTAACTTCTACTATGATGTGGGCGCCCAGCTGCGTGATCCCTCGCTGCGCAACACTGTGACGCGCCAGAAGGTGGACGACACGCCGCTGGAGCACGACAAGGAGCTGAATACGGCCAACTTTTTGCGACGCCAGAACGATGACATTGTCTTTCTCTCCGCCTGCGAACAAGTGTGAGTCCAAGTACCATCAGGTCCGATCTATCTATATAGAGCATATATATTTATCTATTCTTGCTTCTCTCTCTCTCTCAGTTTGCCCTGCGAGCGCACTGTAATCACGCTCAAGGATTGCCAGCGCGCCTTTCGTGATCGGAATCTAATCGGCTCCCATGCGGTCTACTCCATCAACTTGGAGCGCCTGAATATGATGATGCACTGACACAAAGTTGGGCTTAGACATAGATAAACTAAATGAATGACATTAGTTTTAGAACTTTTCTATTAACATTTTCCACTTAGAATTATAAAATAAAAAAAGTAAATTGTTTAAGCATTAACAAAGCTCGCGTGGTGGTGGCTTGAAGGGCACCTGGCCAGGTGCAAACTGTTCCGCCTTGAAGGCAGCAATCTCCTCCTCTGTCAGATCCTCCAGGCGGCTGTAAATAGATGTGTTGTTGTTGTTGGCGGGCTGCGCCGGCTGCTGTTGTTGTTGTTGCTGCTGCTGCTGTGGAAAGCCCGATTGAGCCGCCGCCTGGCTAAAGAAACCACTTGGCGGCTGCTGCGTCTGCTGTTGCTGCTGCTGCACAGCTTGAGCGAATATGTTGCCCGTGTTGGGAGCTGCTGCTGCTGCTTGGGCAAAGATGCCACCCGCTGGTTGCTGTGGCTGCTGCATAAAACCGCCTGCTGCCTGTCCAAAGGGTGAGGTAACCGCAGCTGGCTGTGGTTGGGCAAAGCCGCCCCTGCCCGCACCGAGAAAACCCGGCGCTGTTGTTGCTTGTGGCTGACCAAAGGGATTGAACTGCTGTGGCTGCTGTTGCTGCTGCTGCGCCTGAGACTGAGGCTGGGCAAAGATTGAGGGCTGCGACTGTGGCTGGCCAAACGGTTGTGACTGTGACTGCTGCTGCTGTTGCTGCTGACCAAAGGGTGATGGTTGTGCCTGCTGCTGCTGCTGTGGTTTGACCAAAGAGATTGTTGCTAGAGGCGCCGCCAAAGATGCTGCTGCCTGCATTGTTGCCGGTGGCAGCAGCTCCGCCAAAAATGCTATTACCAGCAGGTGCAGTTGGAGCAGGTGCTGCGGCAGTGCCAAAGATGTTGCCGCTGCTGTTACCCAATGCGGGTTTGGCGAAAATAGAAGCTGCCTGCGTGGCGCTGCCGGCATTCTGGCCAGCAAGGCCAAAGGGATTCGGATTGTTATTCAGCTGCCGCCGTTGTTTGCCCTCCCTCGGGCGTTTCATATATCTTGATCATTACATCAATGACTTGCGGCGGCATTTGCAACATGGTCTTCATTTTGTTGGTCGCCTCGTGCACGTCCTTGTTGAACTGCTGATGGAACTGTTCGTAGCAGTTCTGGCGGCGGCTCTCATAGGCCTGGTAGCGCACCTCCTCGAACGATTGATCCTCGATGTAGTTCGGTATGTTCGGCTTGTCCTTGAACGGCCCGTAGGCCGAGAAGAGCCACATTTTGCCATTTATGCATGATTCTATGTCAGCTTTCAGGTATTGTCTGGAAAGGAAAACGAAGTGCCGCACATCAACAATGGAATTTCTCGTGATTTTAACTCATTTCATGCACTCACTTGACATCAAAGTGTTCGTTGTGGCATTTAGTGCCAAAGCGGCACGAGCCTTGTTGAAAATAGCGACAAATACCCATTGTTTAATTGTGAAATCAAACTATAAACAAATTTGTTGTCAATTGCATGCGCACCGGTACACAGTGTGACCAAATGCATGGCATAACAGCTGATTACAGGCACATAATGGGCGTTGCCAACTTGTTGGAAACAAATTGCACAACATGAATGCTGCCACTGTCTGGCAAGCTGCTCACCAATCGACTATCGCACATCGACTTGCCGCGATCGATAGATTCTGTTAACAGCGCTAACAGCTGTAAAGCTTCTAACATTTATATTCAATTTGTTGTTGGAATTTGAGCGGTTCAGTCGCGTCGGTTTGTTGCGGACCAAAAAATGTTCGACGCTTTTATATGTTATTATTGCTGGCAACATTAAACACACGCGTCAATCGGCAAACGCGCCGCGTACCCGTTTACTACGCAAGTTTTTTTTTTTTTTTACAAATTAAGAAAAGAAAGGCAATAACAAATACGAAAAGCAACAGGTCGCTGGCCGTTTTGCGTCTGTTGTCTGTTGTCTGTGTCTCTCGAAAAGGGCAGGCAGGAAAATTCAAGCCAATAAAAGATACATACAAAAAGCCGAAGTGCGCGAAAATTGCTGTGTGTGTGTGTGTGTTTGCGTGTGCGTCTGGCCCGTGCTTGTGTTAGTGTGCGTGCGTGCGTGCGTGTGTGTGTGTGCGCAGCAATAAACAAACAAAACTTGGGGAAAATTGTGTGAAATTTCATCTGTTATTTAAACAATTAGTCGCGCATAAGCCGCCGCCGCGCGCGCTCTCTGCCTGTGCGTGTGCGCGTTTGCATTGGAATGCGGCAGCGGCAGCGACGCGACGCATGCGTCTACAAATATTTGCTACTTCTCAGCGTAGAACTGCGCAATTTTACACGCTAATTGCGGCTGCGACGGCGACAGCGACGGCAACGTTGACATTGGCAGCAGCAGCAGCAGCAACGTCGACATTTCCTTTTTCGCTGTCAACGCAAAAGCTTCGGTTGTAAACAACACAACACAGACGAGAGCAATAAACATACATGTGTATGGGTAAGTAACCCCCCCTGGCCCGCCCCTTTACGACACTCCTTCGCCCCTCCCTGACCCTACGCCCATGCTACGCTGGAAAGCCTGACAGATCGCCCACTTGCCTGCATGGAACGAAATTAACTCATAGACCGGGATAACACAACATGCTCTGTCTCTGTCTCGCTCCCACACAAATTGCTCTATTCTGGACGCCCACTTGCTGGCAGCGCAGCGCAGCGCACAGCGCACACTGGGCGCGCCCACCGTTTTTGTTGTTTGTTGTTGTTTTTGGGTTTCCCTCGAGCATTTTTTTTTTTTTTTTCGGACAGTATCAAACCCATTTTCCACTTATCTTGACAACAATAAAATCTAAGTGAAAATCAATTTCGAAAACAAGCAGGACACAAGTCAGAAGAGAAGAGAAGAGAAGACAAGGGGAGTAGGAGTAGGAGTAGGAGCAGCAAGAATCTTAACAGCCCGAAAAGGGTCAAACTGAAAATGACAATAACATCAATTTTGAGGCATTTATATGCGCCAATAAATTTCACAGTGAAACAAGAGACTGCAACAACAACAACAACAACCACACTCAGCGGAAAAAGATGCACGACCATGGCTCAACAATAAGAGAGAAGATCAAACAAAAAACTGCAGTCGCTGCCGACGCTGCCGTTGCTGCTGGCCTGCAACAGGTAAAATCAACCGATTGAGCGGCCAACAACAAACACACACACACACACAGTGCAGCATTTCGAAATGCAATGTGCAGCAGCAGCAGCAGCAAATCACAGAGAGAGAGAGCGCGCGCGCAAGGCAGAGACACACACAGAGTTACGAATGCAGTGAGAGCGGGCAAGAGCGAGAGAGAGCGAACAACCTGTTGCAGCGGCTGCTGTTAGAAATATGTTAAGTCAATTTCGTGTATCGATAAACTGTAACTAATGCCAAAACAGCAGGCAGCAATAAACAGCAAAAGCAGCAGCAGCGGCAGCGGCGGCGGAGGCAGCAGCAGCAACAACAACAACAACAGTTATGCAAAGTTCGTTGCACGAGCTTTGGCTTTTTTTGTTTTTGTCAATGAAACTTTCTTTTCCTTTTGCCTGCGCCTTATCACGCAGCATCACGCAGCGACTGCGCTGCCGCTGCGCTGCGTCGCTCTTTTTTTTTTTTTGTTATAATTGGGCGGCTTTTTTAGTATTTTTTTACGCGGCTGCCGCATATCAGCTTCATGGTCCATTAAGACAATTTAGGTTGCCTCTTGCGCCGCCGCCGCTGCCGCTGCCAACGACGACGCTCCCACTCCCAGCGCCGCGTGGGAAGTTTGGAATGCGCCGCTGTGTGTGCCTGTGCCTGTGTGAGAGACAGAGAGAGAGAGAGAGTATGCTGCTGTCATCTTTGGTCCCATCTTTGATTTCATCCAATTGAGCGTTCAACTTGCCGCAACAAGTGTCCCAGTTTATGGCCTCTACGGCTCTCGGCCCGGGGCGCAACTAGAACTAGTTTAACTTTCCTGTCCACTCACCTCCAACTGTGCTGGCAACTCCTCCGCCGTCGCCGTCGCAGTCGACGACGACCTCACATAGCAGCACGCTCTTTCCTTTAGACTTTCAGTTATTTTTCTTACGCTGCCGCTGCGCCTCTCCTCAATAACCGTTGGCAACATTTTCTCACAAGCAGCGGAAAAAATGTTGCTGCCTCTGCTTTTGCATTGGCGCGCCTTGCAAAATGACAACGGCACATCAGCAGCAGCAGCAGCGCAGCAGCGGCAGCGCAGCAGCAGAGGGAGCAGAGCAAAGACAGCATTGCCAGACCAGCTGATTCTAGCAAATCAAAATGTTTGTAACTTTTTTTTCATTGATTTCAATTTGATTAGCATGCGTGATTAGTTAGCGTTATTAGCAGTTTCCTTGCCAAAGCAGAACAATCGCAACTTCCTGAAGCAGGGGCAGCACAACATGCTTTAGTTACAGTTATGCTGCGCAGCGCAGCGCTGCCACTCGATCTGCACTGCCAGCAAACAAATCGCAATTGCCCGCCCCCCTGTAGCTGCCATTGTGTCTGCTTGCGTGTGTGTGTGTGTGCTGCGCAGAGAATGTTGCTGTCGCTGTCGCTGTCAACGTGAGTGTGCTGCGCAGCTGCCAGCGCTGCTGCCGCTGCTGTTAAGCGTACATTGTGCGATAAACGCTGTAGAAATTTACATAAAATGTAACTGCAAAACAACGGCAACAAATTTCTATGGCCATGGCCATTTGGGCAAAGAATATCGCATGCACAAATTAACATTAACACTTTGTTGCCGTTAAAAAAAAAAAAACAAGTTTGTGGCTGAGCTACAAAAACTTAAGCGACAAGAAAAAATAATGTCACAAAAACGCACGGCATGACTACCGCATACCCTGTGAAAGCCAAAGTGAGCTTAACAGCGTGTATCCTGCTTAACATTTTACTTAACAGCAGCTTACGCGCTTTTTAACAGCAGCTGCGCATTCGAATAGCTTCCACATGGCATTACGCTCGGTACAACTGACAACTCATGCTGCTTACAGGGTATGTGGGCAGCATCAAAAAAAAAAAAAAATAAGAGAGGTAGAAACAAAAAAGTACGCTTAGAAATTAGAAAGTACGTGGCTCGGTGCGGTGTGAGTATAACTCGATTTGTGACTGTCATAAATGGCGGAAATTGTGGGTCTCTCTCTCTCTGGTGCGCGCAGACTCGTTCCACAGACTTTCTTGTGCTTACTTACTTTCCACTGCGGTGACGGCGACGGCGACAGCGACAGCGACGGCTACTGGCCGAGCCACAGCAGCAGCAGCAGCAGAGTCAGAGCAGCAAAGTTACTGCCGGTCTTTTTTTTTCTTCTTCTCTTGCCTATAATTTGTGCCATCAGCATTTTGTTGTCGTTATCGTTAGTGAAGGTAAGAGGGAGAAAGAGAGCGGGAGCGGGGGGAGAGACAACGGTAACTGAGATTGAACTGCAATGAAGCGTGCGTTTTGTCATTTCTGCAACTGCGCCGCAAGTTATTAGGCTCTCCCTCTCTCTGTCTCTTTCTCTGCCCTCTCCATAATTATGCCAATGCAGCGGTGTGTAACGAAGGCGAGCGGCGGCGCGTTTTATTAATTTCGCCTCAGCCTCCCTTTTTTTTTTATGACTTATTCAATTCGCCGCAGCAGATGAAAACCGGCTGCGCAGTTGGCAGAGCGACGACGCGAACTGCGTTTATTATTACGCTTAATGTGACTTGATTTATAAACAAGCTGCCTGCTGCAGCATCCGACGTGCCACAGCTGTTGAAAGGCGAAACAGTTTGGCCCCCCCCCTCCCCCTACTCCGCCTGCCAATCTGCCATGCTTGAGTGGCCCCCACGTATTGGGTTACCTGATTTTTTGTACCTTTCCAACTTGCCAACTGCCTTTTAATTAGTGCACAGAGATTTCCAAGTGCTTTCTATATATGTAGGGTATATACCCGACTATATACCCCACTGTATACCCTAGCTAGTGTGTGCGTTACACTTCCACAAGAAAATCTTTCAATCCGGAAGTTTGTGTCGCACAATGCGAGCACGTTTTGTTCCAGATTCCTCACCTTCCTCTTCCATCCCCATTCCTTCCACACCTGGAGCTAAGCGGCTTTTGTCCAAGAAAGGAAATAGAATTACCCGACAAAAGCCGCGCACACACACACGCACACGCACACGCACACGATTTCTATAGCCATTTTAATGGTTTCCGCTTTTATGGCATTGCGTATTATGAGAGAATCAGAAATCAGAAAAATTAATAGAAAATTAATTGGCCTGCATTGCGATTGCCCATTGGTTGTGGCATTTATTGCGCATGCGCGTCGTTCGGTGTGGTTCGGCTCCCTCCAAGTCCGTGCGGGTTTCTCCTCCACCTCCTCCTCCTCCTCCGGTTGTGTTACGTTTTATGGTTCGTTCACGCTTGCTGTGAACTGTGAAAAGCGTGTCGCGTCGCACGGAGCAGGCGAGGCGCGGTGGGGGCTAAAGCGTGCTAATGCTTACATAATGATTTGTTTTTTTATATTATTTATTTTGTGCACGTTTTTGCCAAGTCGAGGAAGTGGAAGCAAAGGAGAAAGAGGAAAAACCGAATTAAGCAGAGCAAAAAATTGGTTAATAAAAGCTCATTAAACTTGAACTTGTAATGGAGGCTTTAATTAAACAAAAGATCAAGTTTAAGCTCGCGCTTAAAGTGGAAATCCCCAAAGATCTTGGAACGTTCCAAAGATATTTGCAATTGCAAAGAGACAAACCAAAGTTCTGTGCTCCAATTTTCTGCCCATTGATCACGACAAACTCTCAATCAATCATAGTTCTTTCTAGTCCAGTTAACATTTGTTCGATTCGATTTATGCGATTCTGTATACACATATAGACGATCCTATGTACGTATGCATATTGCGACACTCCCCACAATTCCATGTGCCGTGCCATAATGCGCAGTTCTCGAAACGATCGACGTGCTGGCTGCATATGATTACAAGAGAGTTACCTCTATACCGATCTCTACGCCAAACCCAGACCCATTTCGGACCCAGACGAAACTTATGTTTATGGTTTATGGCATCATTTGAATTTAACGACTGGCAAAGTGAAGTCAAAGCCAAAAACCAATACCCCAAATGCCATAAACTTGTCGATTTCATGCCGAAAACTTGTCCACGCCCCCCGCCGTCGCCGTCGCCAGAGCGAAGAATCTTGGTAGAAATAAAAAGAGAGAGAAAAAAAAAATCACTAGACGCAAATTATTTATGCATGTAAATGAGCTGTGCAGATCGAGAAACATGTAAAACACATTTCAGAAAAAATCGACAATACGCAAACGTTCTTTTTGCTAACTTTCAAATTTATCACTAAACAAAAATCGCTCCATTGCCACGCCCTCACAACACGGGGCGGATCCATCCAATTGGGCTGGCTATGCAAATGCGAAAAGTAGCTAAGGTACAGCAAAACATCAATCTCTGGAGTCGAGACCCGCATGAGGCACTTGTAAACAACAACTTGGCCAAAAAAAAAGCTAAAGAACTAAACCAGCTAGACAAAGAAGCAAACCGAAATACCGATGTGTGTGTGTGTGTATACGTGTTCATATTTATTTATGATGTGTCTGGCTGGCCCCGTAACCCAGTAAAGTTCAAATGTACAAATATTTAATTATCTTCTAGAAGTTGCTTGCTACCTTGCAGCACTACCAAGCAAAGGGTATGCCAAGCCTTAGAAGACTTTTCGTTACAGGTTATAAAAACATTAGTCGTATTCTGATCTAGGCATATTATATGCGATGCTGGGTATCTTTCACCTGCACAAACATTCTTCACTTGAAAGTTCTTCATTATTTTCTTAGCTCGCCTGGAATTTTCAGTTAAACTTTTTCTCGAAGGTGTAAATTTGAATTCTTCAATTTTCTTTCCACTATTTTTTTTTTTTGAATAATCATCATGGTCATCATATGCATATGAGAAAGATTTCTGGCTCAGAAATTTGTTTATGCTAATGTCGGCGGCTTCAGGTGCTTCAACCCTGGAGATCTCTTTGTCTGGTCTAGGCTTTTCATTAATTTGACTGCCGTTGTTGAATTTCTTTTTCTAGCTTTGCCGGCTACTTTCGATTTTTGTCGATTTCTGTTTATAGCTTTATTACAAAGACCCTTCTAGTCGAACCCCCTCCCCCCTTCCTGGATCACCACTCGTTCACAATCCGTGATTAATTGTGGCGCTGTTGGTTGGAGAATTGGACGCCAGTTGAAGCTGCACGTGGGCAGGTTGCTCTCGCCGTCGGGGGGGAATCGCCTACATTTATGGTGCGATATTTGGAATTATCTTTCGGAACTGGCGAGTTGCGGCTTCAAATGGTAAAGCTGCAATTGACGCAACGCCACAATTCGTGGGTGAATATGCTAATACGTTGTAAGCTTAGTAAACTACTTATGTTTTTGGGTTTCCAGTGAGTCTTATTGGCTAACTTATCTGTATGATCAGGGGCTAGCCTTACTTAAAGTGGTATGCGACTTACTGAATAGGTTATGTAGCTTATGGACATCTCTTTTACTAAGGTTTCTACAGGAAAGAAGGTCTACCTTCCTTGCACCATCAATAGTTTCACTTCCTTTTGCTTTTGATCCATTTTTAGTGAGTCTTGTTAACTTGTTTGTCTGTATGATCAGCTAGATCTTTGGAAATATTAGGGAAAGCCTTACTGAAATGTGCTTTGATCCTTTATGAAGGTCTTTTTAGTTTCCCTTCCTTTAGCTTTTGATCCATTTTAAGTGAGTCTTATAGGCTTGTTTGTCTGTATGATCAGCTAGATCTCTGGAACCATTAGGGATAACTTGACTAAACTTGGTATGCGACATACATAAGTCGTTAAGTAGGCTATTGACCTCGCTTCAACAAGGGTTAGTAAAGAAAAGAGGGTTTCCCATCAGAAGTTTCACTTGTTCTTTAGCTTTTGATCCACTTTCGTGTGCTGCGAGAGCTTCTGTGTTGCGCTCTATTTGAGTGAGTCTTATTGGCTTGTTTGTCTGTATGATCAGCTAGATCTCTGGAACTATTAGGACAAACTTGACTAAACTTGCTATGCGACATACTTCAAACCTCATGTAGACTATGGATATCTCTTCAACAGGGGTTAGTACTGGAGAGACGGTCTACCTTCTTTAACCCATCAGAAGTTTCACTTGTTCTTTAGCTTTCGATCCACTTTCGTGTGCTTCGCGAGCTACTGTGTTGCGCTCCATTTAATTCCATTGCCTGCGCCGTGCCACGCCCTCGCTTGACTTGCCGCTTAACCTGGCCCGCCGGAGCTTTTAATTCTTTTGTTGGCGCCCGCCTTCTTTTATTTTTCGTTTTTGCTCTCTTTTTGTTAAAAGTTTCTCTGTGCTTGCCTCGAGCCTCCGCATTAAAAAAGAATAAACTGGGGAAGTAAAAGAGCAACGTAAAGAAAGAAAGAAAGAACTTGGGTGGCCCATCCCAACGGAGCTAGGTAGGTTTACTTCGGCGGGTTTATAGCGTTGCGACGTTTAGAATTTTATTTTAATTAGTTGTTGTTGCATGCTAAGCTTCTCATTTCTTCTCTTGCTCGATTTGGTTTCCATTTCAAGTGTATCGTTTTTCAACTGGTTCCAACCCACCAACCATCCTGCTCCGATCTCCCATGCGCGCGCGGCTTGGTGATTGATAAATTTAGCCGCTTTTCTCGTCGCGGTGTCACGTGCAATTTAATCGTTTTACTCAATAGCATCCACTCTGTGCTCCCACACAGACACACACAAACACACACACACAGACAGACAAAAGTTGATAAATGAGCCTCTCTTGCAGAGGTGATTTTTTTGGCTCACGAGTAAGCCTCGCCCTCTCCCTCTCGCGCGCGCGCGCGCTTCCTTTTGTTTGAGGCGAGTTCATTCATGAAATTTGCGCCCCTTCGCTTCTTCCTCAAGTCATCTGTCTGTCTTAGCGCTGACTGCGACGCGTCGCGACGGCAACAGCGACAGCGACGTCAATGTTGTGCTGTGTCGTTTGTCATTCGATACAAGCGACGAAGGCGTTTTTCGTGGAGCATTTGAAAAGCGATATATGCAATCCACACACGTCTCCCGCTCTCTTGCTCTCTTTGTGCATGTGCATGTGTGTGTGCTTGTGTGCTTGTGTGTGACCACGCGTTTTTGGTGCGTGCAATGCAAATGCAATGGAGCATGCAGCTTGCAAGAGAGTTAGACGACAGCAAGCTTCCTCGCTATCTCACGCTGCTCTCCCGCTCTCAGTCTGTGTGAGAATGTGTAGGAGTTCGGTTTGTGCGGGCTTTGTTGTCACAAATTCATGCGTTCTCAGCGCTGCCGGCTCACCTCGTGTGCTGTGGGTGGCAGGGCTGCAAAGCTGCTCAAACTGTTAACAGAGCAAGAGATGGAGAGGAGAAAGAGTTGTTTGATATGCTCCTTTGTGGATGCTAATGTACTAAGGAAACTAACTTGCAGTCCAATGTAATTAACTGTTTTGCCAGCCCTGATTTATCCTATGCAATCGCCTGCTTTGACTGTGCTGTGTTGCCTGCCTGCCTGTCGCTCTCGCTGTCGTCGCCATCGTCGCGTCGCTGCTGTCTCCGTCACCGTCGCCGTCGCCGTCGCCGTTGGCGTCGTGAGCTGAGCTTTACCTTTCATTACAAATTTCATTGTCTGTGCGCGCGGTCAGTTTTGAATTGTGTTGTTAAGTAAGTGTACTTAACCCACATGACTTGTGGTTTTCTGCCTGCCTGTCTGTCTGTATCCGTATGTACTTGTTGTTATTGTTGTTGTTGTTGCTTGGTGCTTTTGTTGCTGCTGCCTGTCATCACATCCGAAAAGCTGTCGGTCTTGCGGCCAGTGCGAGAGCAGTGCGTGTGCTATTAAAGAGATTTCTTAACCTTGAGTACCTTTCAGCGCAGTTACTATATGTACATGTATGTACGTGTACATATTCCCTCTGCCTCTCGTTTCTTGTTTTATTTATTAACCAATTTTTTATTTTTACTTATTATTTTTTGGTATATTAAATTGATGTTTACCCTTTGTGTGTGCGTGTGTGTGTTTGTTTATTTTGCCTCCACGCTCATTTCCTTAATTAAACACTTGTTTCAAGCTTCGTTGAGCAATGCCTCAAAAAACAAGCCAAAAAAATGGTTAAAGAAAAAACACTCCGTCAAAATATGCCGACTGTCAAAAATTTGAAGACAAAACAAAAATTGACTTATGTAAATGGCGAAATTGGCAAAAAGCACGTACATGCATGTTTCATAAATTAAAAAAAGGTTAAGAAAAAAATGAAGCGAAACAAGCAATAGAAATGAGATTTAATTTTTAAAGAGTTTCAGTTAACCTCAATAAAAATGGGCATTAAAGTCTTTTTTTTGTTGCTTTGCTAGCCCTGGTTTTGCAATAACAGCATGCATGGCATACATGTTTTACAGCTGTTAATTAACAGCCTAATGCGCCTACACAGTGTGCTGATTACGTTGCATGCGATTTTGGCATCGATTTATGCACATTTTCGTAATGCGAATATGTGTGTGCGTGTGTGTGTGTGTGTGTGTGGCAAACTGAAAGCGCTGAAAGGTTTCGCAAGTGATTGATAGCATTAGAAAGGTGAAAGCTTTATCCAGCTGTTTTGCCTGCTGTCCTCTCGTTGTGTTGTGTTTGACTTAACATATTGACAGCAGAGAAAAGAGAGAGAGAGTGCGAGAGAGCGCGCGGGTGGTTTGACTGACAGTGTTGCCGAGCTGCTGCGTAGTAAGCAATAAATTCGTAATACAATTAAGCGTAGGCAACATCTGCCTTATCTCACCTACACCCTTTACATTGCGGCTATTTAAGCTGTCAACTGTGCCACACAGTGCCTGCAACAGCTGCCGCTGCCGCTGCCGCGCAAATAACAACAGGTGTGAAAGATGCTTCGCGCGCACTGCGGACACAGCAGAACATTGCGCACACGCAACACGCTCGAGAGAGCGCAATTGGCAATTGGCAATGGGGCAACCCTTGCAGCGAGAGCGCTCCCTTTTCTCGCTCCCCTCATCCTCTGTTAACCACTTCCCCTTTTGCATTGTTCGCTATGCAAAATTACAGAAAAAAGACGCAAATGGCATCGTCGCCATTACGAAATAACAAAAGAATGCAGAGGGAGGCAGAGCAGCAGAGACAGCGGCAGAGGCAGCGGCAGTGGCAGAGGCAGGGCCTGGCCAGCAGCCTGGCTGGCTGGCTGGCAGACAGGCTGAATGAGTGACTGGCCCTTTGTTTTTGCTTTGAAAAATTATTGTTGTTGCCCCACACAACGAGTCCGAGACGAAGGAGAGACAGAGGCAGAGGCAGAGAAGGAGGCAGCGCCGCAGCATTCTTAAGGAAAACTTACAAAACACAAGGCAACAACAGTTGTAAATCATCGAATTACCTTAAAATAATAGCAATCGCTCTCCGACTGCTGCGACTCTCTTTGCCGTTGTTGTTGTTGTTGTTGCTGTTGAAATTGCCAAAAGCAAGAGCACAAAAACAATGCGAGAAGCCAACAACTTCAACTTCACCACGAGAAAGAGGTGAGAGAGCGTGAGAGAGGCAGGGGGCGACTGTGCTGTGCTGCGCTGTGTGTGTGTGTGTGTGTGTGTGTGTAGGTATGCTTCGTTTGACTCACACAGACAGCGGGACAGCGCAACAGACTCCGCTGGCGACGTAGTTTTTGGCGACTTGCGAAATGAAGAAACCCTCCAAAAAATCACAGCAACAACAACAACAACAAAAACAGCAACAACGAATCAACTTCGTGTGTCAGTTACGCTTAATGAGCACAAATATTGCTCTCATTGTTGTTGCTGTAGATTTGTTGCTTTTGATTGCCATGCCGTGAGTCGTCTCACTCGCAATCTGAGAGCCTCAGCCTCGGCCTTCGCTGTCGCTCTCTCTCACTCACTCAGGCTCTGAGCCTGCGCTCGCGTTCGCGTTCGCCTTCGAACTGGGGTCGATTTCAATGAAGACGACACCGGGCCGCATCGCAACTGAGGGTCTGCTCTGCCGTCGGAAATGCCAATACTTTTTGCTGCCTGCGATCATCGTCGTTGCCCCCTGCAACCTTTGTGCCCGCGTGTGTAGTACTTAGGCTGTCCCTTTTGCGCGCAGCAGTTGTGAGTGCAAAGCTCGTGTATGTATGTGCGTGTACATATGTCAAAGCTTCACAGAACTATGCAATGAATGTTAAGCTTACAGCGCATTATGTTGGCACAGTGGGAGCGATAGGTGTTCTTGCGCGCAAGAAATTTTCAGTGAAATGTTGCTTAAACTCTACTTAATGTTTATATAAATTGAAGGTAAAATATAAATTAATAAGATAAATAAGAAGTAGATCAGCTATGCCTAGAGGTACAGTTCTTTGTGACTATTTTCGATTGTACCAGCTTTCCTAGAAACCTTCAACTGCGATTCCAAAAAATCGAACCCGTTTTGCAAACGGCAAATCATCAGCTTAGGCCTTGGGCTACGCATTGAACGCACTTTGAAATTATTTTTGTTCCCCACTCTGCCTACTTATGTGTGTGTGTAGGTAACGCCCCCCGCCCCCGTATTCGCGCGCTAATCCATGCCATGTTTATGACTTGGCATGTGGCATGTTTTTTAAGGTCTCTCTCGAAAAAAAAATAATTTTTGTTGTCGTTTTTTTATTGTTCGCACCCGAAAACTGAGAAAAAACTGAGACTGAAACATGGCTGTAACTGAACTTGCTAATGCCTTGCCATTGTCTCTCCTCATAGTTGTAGGGGGAGGGGTGTTTTTGGGATTCCTAACTAGTAGTAGGTGCCTTGGGTAGTGACTCGGCTGATGAGGCGTCGGTTCACCAACAACAATAAATTGGTGTAATTAGTCGCGTTTTTCTCCCCACCCCACACGCCTACTTGGCAGAGGCTAACAAGCTAACAGTTACAGCTAACATACATATAGCTATAATATAGCTCAGGGGTCTTCGGCAACCCAACTACTACAAAGTGTGTATGTAAATCCGAAAAAGCGGTTCTTCGCGCTGAGCACTTTGCCGGTGCCCGCGGGCTCAGTTATTGCGCAAGGGGAGGTGTCGAGCCGCAAAATTGTTGGAGCCGGTTTCCCATGCCAAGTGGGTGGCATCCGCAAGTCAAAGTTGTGGGAATTCCACTTATAAGTATGGTATAGGTAACTTCTTGTCTCGTCTCGTCTTGTCTCGTTTCGTTCTCGCGTCCCTTACAATGGGGCAATAAAAAAGAAGAGTGGCAAAAAGTTTGACGTTTCTTTAATGTGCAAATCACGAAATTACCCTAATATCAGATTGACATTGAAGATAGTCTTACCTGCGCTGTCAGCTAGAGATAAAATATAATGTGGGGGAATATTACTAAAATGGGAGTATGAAAATGGAAGAAGCTTCTTTTAGCTTCAGGCACCCTAAGCATGTCTTTTGTTCAATAGCTCCCTTAGTTTCAAAAGATATAGTTAAGATTCATGAAGTTTCCTGGAGATATAGTTGAAATTTCCTTAGTTTTCTAGAGATAAAATTGGGGTATCCTTAGTTCCTGAGGGATTTCCTTAGTTTCTTAGAACTGTAGTTAAGATTTCCCTAAGTTTCCTATAGATATAGTTGGGATTTCCTTAGTTTCTAAAGGAATTTCTTAGCTCACATTGTAGTTAAGATTCCCTAACCCTAATCATGTGTCTAGTTCACTAGTGCCCCTTAGTTTCAAGACATATAGTTAAGATTCCTGAAGTTTCCTGGAGATATAGTTGAAATTTCCTTAGTTTTCTAGAGATAAAATTAGGGTATTATTATTAGGATTCCCTTAGTTTCTGAGGAATTTACTTTAGCTCATATAGTAGCTAAGACTCCTTAACCCCTAATCATGTGTCCAGTTCACTAGTTTCCCTTAGTTTCAAGAGATATATTTAAGATTACCCAAATTTCCTAGACATATAGTTGAAGTTTCCTTAGTTTTCTTGAAATACAATTAGGGCATCCTTAGTTTCTGAGGGATTTCCTTAGTTTCTTAAAGGTGTAGTTAAGCTTTCCCTAAGTTTCCTTTAGATATAGTTAGGATTTCCTTAGTTTCTGAGGGATTCTCCTTAGCTCATATAGTAGCTAAGATTCCTTAACCCTAATCATGTGTCCAGTTCACTAGTTCCCCTGAGTTTTAAGAGATATAGTTAAGATTCCTGAAGTTTCCTGGACATATAGTTGAAGTTTCCTTAGTTTTCTTGAAATACAATTAGGGCATCCTTAGTTTCTGAGGGATTTCCTTAGTTTCTTAAAGGTGTAGTTAAGATTTCCCTAAGTTTCCTAGAGATATAGTTGGGATTTCCTTAGTTAGCGAGGAATTCTCCTTAGCTCATATAGTAGCTAAGACTCCTTAACCCCTAATCATGTATCTAGTTCACTAGTTTTCCTTAGTTTCAAGACATATAGCTAAGATTTCTGAAGTCTCCTGGACATATAGTTGAAATTTCCTTAGTTTCTTAGAGATACAATTAGGCTATCCTGAGGGGTTTCTGAGGGATTTCCTTAGTTTCTTAGAGGTGTAGTTCAGCTTTCCCTAAATTTCCTATAGATATAGTTAGGATTTACTTAGTTAGCGAGGAATTCTCCTTAGCTCACATAGTAGCTAAGACTCCTTAACCCTAATCATGTGTCTAATTCACTAGTTCCCCTGAGTTTTAAGAGATATAGTTAAGATTCCTGAAGTTTTCTGGACATATAGTTGAAATTTCCTTAGTTTTCTTGAGATAAAATTGGGGTATCCTTAGTTTCTGAGGGATTTCCTTAGTTTCTTAAAGGTGTAGTTAAGATTTCCCTAAGTTTCCTAGAGATATAGTTGGGATTTCCTTAGTAAGCGAGGAATTCTCCTTAGCTCACATAGTAGCTAAGACTCCTTAACCCTAATCATGTGTCTAATTCACTAGTTCCCCTGAGTTTTAAGAGATATAGTTAAGATTCCTGAAGTTTCCTGGACATATAGTTAAAATTTCCTTAGTTTTCTTGAGATACAATTAGGGCATCCTTAGTTTCTGAGGGATTTACTTAGTTTCTTAGAAGTCTAGTTAGGATTACCCTAAGTTTCCTAGATATATAGTTAGGTATTCCTTAGTTAGCGAGGAATTCTCCTTAGCTGACCTAGTAGTTAAGATTCCTTAACCCTAATCATGTGTCTAGTTCACTAGTTTCCCTTAGTTTCAAGACATAAAGCCAAGATTTTCTTGGTTACCAAGAGATAAAGTGAGGGATTTCTTAGCTCACGTGATAGTTAAGATTCCTGAAAGTAAACCTAATAAGAGGGAAAGCATAAATACACCACAGCACGCTATACCAAGACTTAAGATCATAAAAGATATGATGTATTTGGAAAAACAACTTCATTTAAAGACCAAGATTATGATAGTTCTCTTCCACGCGCACTCGATTGGAAGGTCTAGCTCAAGCTAAACGTCAAACCGTTCATTATCTTTTCACTTTCAAGATCGAGTTAGAGATTATAGATGAAAGAGATCCAGCGGGTTGAAAGATGCACGCGATAGACCCAACGAAATAACGGCAACTGTAGCAGTGATTGTGATGTGATGACAGTCACTGTTGCTGTCGCTGTCACTGTCACAGTGACTGCGATAGAGACGTAGAGTCATCAAACCCGACGACGACGACGACAGCGCGACGTTGCGTGTCGTCTAGGAAACAATTGTGCGACTTTTTTTTCGAGGCATGCGGCTTACATACTCGTATGTGGCATGCAGCATGTGGCACGATGTGTCACGGCTGCAACAGAGCGATAAATGCGCATTTCACTTTCTATGCGTTGCGTCGCGCCATGCCTAATGGCAGTTTAATTATGCTCGGTATAGATATGGAAATGTCGCATAATGTTGCATTTTGCCTCGACACTGATTTATGGCAAACCCCACGCAGGAAGCGGGGGAGGGAAGGGAAGGGGGGACTCCTGCTTTGCCTCTGCGATTTCCAATTAGTTTTTCGTTTGTTTTGTTTGCTTTGCTTGTTTTGCTAATGCCGCGCCCGTTTTGTGTGTGGTTTTTCCTTTTGTTTTTGCAGTGACTGAACTCGGGTCGAGGAGCAACAGCAGCAACAGCAGCAACAACAACAACCACCAACGACAACAATCGTAACTAAGACAACAACACGAAGGAACCAAACTTTAAAATGTCCGGCAATCAACAGCAGCAACAACAGCAACAACAACAACAACAACAGCAGCAGCAACAACAACTACAACAGCAACTACAGCAACAATTGAAGGCACAACAACACAACAAGGCATTAACAGCGGCAACAACAGCGCCAGCAGCAGCAGCAACAACAACAACAGCAACAACTAACGCAGCAAGCACTTTGGGCAACAATTTGATAAAACTTAATAACGTTGACAAAATTATACACAAAACGACGCCAGCAGCGGTGGCAGCAACAGCAACAGCAACAACGCCAACGCCGCTTGCAATTAGTAAGCAACAACAGCAGCAGCAGCAGCAGCAACAACAACAACATCATCAATTTCAGCAGCGTCGCTCATTGCTGCCACCAACAGCAATAACAACAACAACAGCAGCAGCAGCAGCAGCGGCAGCAACAACAACGTCGTCGACAGCCGCGCAGCAAAGCGTAACAGCGCCAGCAGCGCAGTCGCATCAGCTGCAAACAGTTGCCACAATACATCAGCAACACTCAACGCAGCAGCAACATACACACGCAACGGCAACAGCAGCAGCAGCAGCATCGCGGTTGCCCATACAGCAACAACAGCAGCAGCAACAACAACTCAATAGCAACCCAAAGGAGCTGCCGCCCACGCGACGCAGCTTCTATCAATTGCAGCAGCAACAGCAGCAGCAACAACAACAACGGGAGAATCCGCTCAAGGCGCATCTAAAGGCGCCCGCCCACTCGATACCGCCACGCTATCAGCCCCCACCACAGCCAGGCGGCGGCATACTGAAGCCACATTTGCCGTTGAAATATCCGCCGGATATACCGCAGTTATCGAGCATCTATATACCCGATTCTGTGAAGCAGCAACAGCAACAACAACGCCAACAGCAGCAGCAGCAGCAGGCTCGCTATCTGCAACAGCAGCAGCAGCAGCAGCAACATCAGCAATCCGGCAAAGCACAACAGGATATGCTGAAGTTTGTGCGCAAACCAGAACAAGAGCATCCGTCGCCCGTCGCCTCGGTCACGTCCAGCGTGGCCACTGGCATTCCAACAGCCACCACCAACGGGGGACGTTTAACAGTCGAACAGAATCGCCAATTGCAGGTAAGCGTAATCGATCTTTATGGCTATCGTTATGTTAATTAACATACTCTGTACGCGTTAATAGTCTCTGGTAAATGAGCTCCGCGCGCTGAAGGAACAAAATCAGCGTCTGCTGGATGACAATCAGGAACTGCGCGATCTGTGCTGCTTTCTGGACGATGATCGCCAAAAGGGTCGCAAGCTGGCACGAGAATGGCAGCGCTTTGGACGATACACGGCCAGTGTGATGCGCCAGGAGGTGGCTGCCTATCAGGTGAGTGGGAGAGAGAGAGAGAGCAAGGACTAACAGCTGCAGTAACAGTGCGCTGCTAATCGATTAGTGCAAGCTCTGTAAATCGATAACAGTTTAACTCAGCTAATGTAAATCAATAACAGTTCTGCTGCAACACAGCAATTTGCTTTAATTATAAAGATGCCTGACTCTAATCTTAGTTAATTTGGGTGCAGGAAACATTTAGACTAATAGTTAGGAAATCCTTAGCTAAATCGATTGGCTATAATTACATACAGAGCCTTAACAGTGCCGTGTCTGGGCTGCCGCTGTAATTACATATCCAGCTTAACAGCGCTCAATTGACTCTCTCTGTTATTAACATGTTTGCTAACTCCGCCTTCTCTCTCTCGCTCTCTAGAACAAATTGCGGCAGCTGGACGACAAGCAGCAGGAGCTGATCACTGACAATCTAGAGCTAAAGGAGCTCTGCTTGTACTTGGATGAGGAACGCGCCCATGTGGCCGCCAACGCGCTGTGCGCCGGCTGCGGTGCGGCCACGCGCAACGCGCTGCGAGACGATGGCGACGGATCGAGTTCAAGCACCAACGCGGACGAGACAATCACAGCGTTGCGCAACTATGCGGAACAAAGGCAATTGCCGGTAAGTACTGCGCGCATAGTATGCAGACAAGCAAGACGCGCAGCTCAATCTAATCTAATCCAAATTCTATGCAGGATCTACGCAACGCCCACACGCTGAACGATCAGACGTTGCAATATGTGCGCTCACTGGAGCGTCGCATACAGCAGCTGGAGGAGGAACGCACCACGCCCACGGCTAATCTGCAGCAGCAGCAACAGCAGCAGCAGCAGCAGCCTCAGGCCAAGCCAAGCACAACAGCCTCACCAGCCAAATTAGCTCCCTCACCACATCCACACCAGCAACACGCACACGCACATGCACACCCACACTCCCATCCACACCAGCAGCAGCAGCAGCAGCACACACAGCAGGACATCAGTCAGGCAGTGGCTGCAGCTGCGGCAGCGGCAGCGGCTGGTGCTCTGCCGGAGCCCATCGCTGGACGACCCGAAGCTGTGGTCCGTGCTCTGCAGGTGCTGGAGGTGCGTGAGCAATTGGAACGAGATCGTCTGGGTAATCTGGCTGGCAGTGCACTCGATCAGATGGACGATGGGGAGAAGGCGCTGGTGCGCGAGATGTGCAACGTCGTCTGGCGCAAGCTGGAGGGAAGTCCGCATGGACCCAATGCACTGGAGCCGCTCTAAGCATTTAAAAACTTCAATTATTAACTACAACTCGGCTAACACACACACGCACACCTACTAAACCACACACACACACACACATTGTACAAAGTTCAAACTGCGACCTAAGCTTAAGCGCTTTATTTAAAAAAAAAAAAAAAAAAAAAAAAAAAACTAAAACAAAATGAGCAAAAATACTCAAAATACCTATTTTTTTTTTTTTTTTGTAATCCTTGACTGTTATTTTTTTACATACCTAATTGTGTGCATGCTCTGCTAATGTTATGCTCAACCATGTTAACTAACATTAACAGCGCCGCATGCAGAAACTGTAAATTAACATACGAGCTGTCCTCGAAATACAATGCAACAAATAATTTCATAAAACAAACGTGTTTCTTTTCACTTTCAGCCTTTAAAATACTGTTTTTTATTGAGGTTAAAAGTTAAAAAACAGGGAAAGTGGTTTTTTATGACTTTTTAAAATGTTTTACTTTTCAAAAAATATAAACAAATAAGCAGGTTTTCCATATTTCTGAGCGTTTTTGATTTTTTTTTGTTAACTTATGACTTTCCACTGCAATTACAGAGTCATAACTAGAAAACATAAAGAAATTTTATATGTTGAATATTAAATTTATGAAGTTCAAGCTCGTAATGAAAGCTACAGTCAAACGTGCTCGAAATTAATATACCCTTCCGAGAAATAATATTTAATTTATGTCTAGCCACTCTTGGTACACTTGAAAAGTTTCAATATGGACTATTTAAAAAATACTAGACTTTTTCAGATTTTTGCATTTTTCAGCCATATTTCAACAATTTTTGGCCGCATATGTCAGACTCGACTACATTTTCATTCTATAAAATTTCATTTTCCATAAATAAAAATCTATTGTTATAAATTTACGTTTTTTTCCAAATTTCAAATCGCGTAATTTTACTTTAAATCGATTGCCAAAACAAAGACTTGCATCTTCAAAATGATTAACTACTCAAAATTATTCAAGCTTTAAAACGGCTGATTGGGCAACACTGCCTATTTGGCCATGCATTCGCGCTGTCCCCCCAAGGAGGCAGCGCTATTTACGCTCTCGCAATGCACACATAAAAGGAAATGCAAATCGCGAGCAGCGACGCAGCGACGCAGCGTCGCGTCGAAGGAGAACGAGCAAGTGTGGTTAGTTTCCAATTTGAGCATGTCTAATGCATTGCCTAAGCAGCGTACCAGCCTACTAGCAACGCGACCGCGGCGGCAGCGGCGGCGGCAGCGCAGCAGCGTTACTGTTACAAATGTTCTAGGCTCGCCACACATTCGCACTCGCCATAAAATTAATCACATTACACAGTTCTGTCAGCTTTCTACGCTCTGCCGGCTGCGACGCGACGCGACGCAAGCATTAACAGACTTGTTTTGCGGTCCATGCTAGTTGTAGTTGTATTTGTTGTTGTTGTTGTTTTGAGACAAACGTAAATTACCACAGAGCTGTTTAACCTGATTTCCTTTGCCAATTGGCGGCCCCCAGTATCACTCACATTCATTCACAAAACGGGCAACAGCAGCAGCAACAACAACAATAACAGGAGAAGCAGCAGCAGCAGCAGTGGCAGCGGCAGCGGCAGCGACTGCGCCATGATGCAGCAGAAATGCAAGTCGAAACCGAAACCAACCCAATTTCAGCTAATTCACGTATTGTCCAGTCAGACAGGGCCGTGTGAGTTAATTTACTGCCATTAAATATGCAGAAAGGGGTAAAAAGGTAGGTGAAGTGAGTGAGCGATAAGCATCAACCGGCCGCGTGTGAAAAAAACGATTGTGCAGAATCGAAAAGAGAAGCGAACAACAACAACAACATAAGCATGCATAAATTAACAGGCAGGCAACTGTTAGGCAACAGCGCCAATTGCATTCAAGCTGTAAACCCTACAGCTTAACATCTAATGTGCATGACGCCTTGTTATGCCAGGGATGACATTTGCTTGCAAATCGCAATCGAGAGAGCGAGAGAGAGAGTGGGAGTTCTGTAATGCTTAACAGTGGAGAGCAACGAAAATAACATTCCAATGGCGTCTTAGTGGTTTGTTCTACTTTACGTCTGTTTGATCTAGCGCAGCAAATGGAGCCAAGAATAACGAATAAATAAGCGCAGATTAGTGCCGGCAGTAACAGCAGCAGCAGCAGCAGCAGCAGCGGCAGAGAAAACGACGACGACGCACAGCATCCACAACGAAATGGTAGCATGAGCTTTGGCTTCGGGCTGCAGCTGGAGCAGAGTCTCGAGCCGCGCGACTGGCGGCACATTTATAGCTCAACAACGAGCCGGAACGCACGCGCAAAAGCGAAACGCAATAGAAGGAGCTGAGTTGGAGTGCAGCAGTCGCACATGGCACATGGCATTGGCATTGGCACTGGCACTGGCACTGGCACTGGACATTGTCGACATGGAGGCCATTCAAGTGTTGTTGTTGTTTTCGTTGCTGCGCAAGTGCAATAAAGTCGTGAGCTTATTACGATGCGCGACTAAAAAGAAAGTTATTGTCGTAGCTGGCCCAGCCGGTTGCTGTTCTTCTTCTTCTTGGAACCTGCTGCTGCTGCTGCCTGTTTGCATACTCACAATGTGGCTCAGCCGCGCTGCTCAGCTGTGCCAGGCAGCGCCATCAACTGCAGCAGCCGCAAATGAGTCCGCCTGGCCACCCATGCAACATTATGATATCTGGAGCGAAGATTTGCTATCGCCTGCGGTTAGCGAGCAGCAGCAGCTGGAAATGGAAATGGATGGTGAACTGTTTGTGGGAGAGGAGGAGCTGCCGGTGCAAGAGCAACTGTTGCTGCAACAGCAGGCCTACAGCTATAGCCCCAGGCTGATGGAGAGCAGCAAGTGGAACGAGCAGCACATGGACAATAGCAGCAGCAGCAGCAGTCGACGCCCCAAGGGTGAGTTGCGAATACTGGTAAAGAAATCTGCTCATCTATGTTGCCTCTAGTGATTCATCTGTTTCCTGTGCCCGTGGACGGAGAATGTCTGTCGGACGATGGTCGCCGGCTGGGCAGCTGCTTCAATGCCTACGAGTGCCGGCAAAAGGGTGGCCAGGCAAAGGGCGAATGCGCCATGGGATTCGGTGTGTGCTGCGTCTTTGTGGCCACCTGCAATGGCACCATCTCCAACAATCTGACGTACATTGTGTCGCCCGAGTTTCCCAGCTTCATGCCCAGCAACTTTACCGGCTGCCGGCTAAAGGTGAAGATGATGAGCGAGGAGATCAGTCAGCTGCGCCTCGACTTCTATCACTTCTCGCTGGGCCAGCCCAATCGACGCACTGGCGCCTGCGATGGCGATGTATTTAATATTAGCGGCGGTCCCAGTGGTGCGTTCCAGCTTTGCGGACAGAACAGCGGACAGCATTGTGAGTACACTGAGAGAAAAAAAGGGGTGAATTATGTTGTGCGATAGAGTAAGGTGAAGCAGAAAGGAGATGTGGTGGGGCGCTCAAACGTTTTTAGAAAATTGATCTGTTTTTGTGCGGAATGTCGATATACCCTGCCACCTTGAAAATGTTTAACTTAGGGTATACTAACTTTGTGCAAATGGCGTTGCTCTTATCTCACAAAGTATATATATTCTTGCTCAAGATCAAGTCGAGTCGATAGAGCCGTATTCGTCTGTCCGTCTGAGAGCAAGAAAGCAAAATGTGACAAACAAATTTTTAACATGTTTGTAACGGTTTTTTTCAAGTTGGGAGAAGGGTATCTTACTGCCGGGATAATTCGACTGTAGCCTCTGTTTCTTATTCTTATCAAGGTTTTTTCTTTTGATTGACTTTTTAATTTTTGATGCACTGAAAATTTAAAAATATTTTCTGCTTATTTTTGGAAATTTTTTTTGAAGATCTAAATACTCTTTCCGAAATCGCAGTGTATATAACTTGCTTAAAAGTCATTTGATTCCTCACCACTAAACAGATTCTCATTACACTATTTAGTCTTTAAAATAAATTATTTTTGAAAATTTCCAAAAAAATTTTTAAAAGTTTTTTAAAAATTAAAATTTTAATTATTCATCTTTAACTGATTCGAAATGTTAAAGTTTATATGAAAATCAAATCTAAAACAAAATCTGAGAGAGAAAACGAAGAAATACTAAATTTGCTCAAAAATTTCTTGCAGTGTACTACGATGTGGGCGTGCGTGCCTTGCCCCGTCAATCGACGCTCTACGGTAGCCTGCGTCCGCTGCTAGTGGCAAATGCGAGCATGCCTGGCGGCAATGGCAACGGCAACGGCAACGGCGTGGAGCAACTCATCGAGATCAACCTGAACGTATCCGCTCGCTTTCTGCCCATTCGCCTGTGGGAAATACGCGTCGCACAGATACCCTTTAGCCAGCGTGCGCCGGCGGGTTGTCTGCAGTACCACACGGGCGTGCAGGGTGTCATGCAGACCTTCAACTTTGCGGACAACGGCAGGCATCTGGCCAATCAGCACTATCGCATCTGTGTGCGCCAGGAGACGGATATGTGCTCCATTGTCTACGAGCCTTGCGACGAGCAATCGTTTCGCATTGGCGGCGGCGGCGGAGGTGGCTCTTTCATGTCTGGGGCAGGAAGTGGAGGCGGAGGCGGAGGCAGTGGCACCCCAGGAGCTGGAGCAGCAGCAGCTGGACAGGCACCTGTAGCTGGTAATGTGGACGCCACCATGAGCAACCTAATGCAGATGTTGAGCAATCTAAATGGTAATGGAACGACAACTGGAGCAGCGGGCGCAGCAGGAGCAGGGGCAACTGTTGCAACAACAACTGCGCCGGCGAGCAGCAACACGAGCACAACAGCAGCAACAGTTGCCGCTGCAGCTAGCAGCGGCAGCAGCAGCAGCAACAGCGCCGCCGGCAGCAGCACGCCGGCCATGACTACAGCGGCGCCTCCATTGCGTTCCAGCACAGCAGCTGCTGCGCCGGCGGCGGCGGCGGCGGAGAGCAGCACAGTGGCCACCACAGCCGCCACTGCCGCATCGTCAACAACTGCTGCACCGCCTGCAAACGATGATGTCGAAGGCTCTGGCGGTGCCGAGGACGAGGGCATCTTTAATTTCTTTGGCAGCGCCGCCACCACAGCACGCCCCCAGCCCGGTGTCTCGCGGCGTCCACGCCCTGTACGCGGTGGCTTCGATCTGTTGGGCTTCTTGCGCAGCGCATTCGATTTACGTGTTCGCCATCGACGTCAGCAGCGTCAGGGGCGACAGTTCTTTAGCACCTGCACCGATCGCATCACCATGCCCTGCATCATTGAGGATTTCATTGGCACGGGACTGGGTCCACTGCCCGGCTGTGAACCGGTGCATTGTGGCTCTCAGTTCTGCTCCTCGGGCGTTTGGCCTTGCCGCATCGAGAGCACCGTTACGCCCTTCTATCTGGGCGTGCACTTTGGCGACGGCAGCGGCGGCGCTGGCGCCGGCAAGGGCAGCGCCGAGGATAACATTGGTGCCTGCCTGCGCTACTCCCAGGTGCAGTGCATCTAGTTGCGGGTGGCTGGCTGGCTGGCAAGAAACTCATATACGTAACTCTTAAGCTGTAAATGTAATTAAATTTTTTGGGAATTTCCATGGGGGAATCCCAAAAATATATAAAACATACATATTCCCTTAAGTTGCAATGATATATATTTATGTACTATATATATAGTCGTATGTTATTCGCATTATATAATAGTATTGTTTGTAAAAAGGTATACATTCATAAAAAACTAACTTGACTTGGACTACACAGACGAAACGTTACATAGTATTGTGGGTGATTGTGGTGGTGGTGGTACCGAGAGACCTATACATCGATTTCTTTCTTTTGTTCCTACGGCTTGTACTCTTCCCTTCTTGTGATATACATACATATAGATATAGTAAAAGTTCTTGAAAATCCATTAAATGGGGACAGTCACAAATAGTAGTTAAAAAACTGTTGATGGAGGTGTTCGTTGATAAGACGCGCATACGTAACTAAGAGTAGATTATTCCTAACCACACACATATATATATATATATACGATAAGTACGATAGATCGATACACCTGCTTATAACTAGAGCTTTCTTCGGTTTTGGACTTGAAATTGATTGAGAAGTACGATTGCTTAGCAAATAATTTGTTTATCAACATTTTCGTTTCGTATTGCTATTGTCAGCGGATTAAGCTGATTTCTATATCCTATACACATAATACAAATACATATACATATATATTATTCGATACACACACACAGCTACAATTAGATTCTCTTAAATGGAACATAAAAAAACATCACGGGACAAGACGGTTACAAAAAAAAAAACGTTGTACAAAAAACAGATATTAAAACGGAATTCGAGTACTACGGGGAATAATTGAGATTCGGAGTGCCTTAAAAAATGTGCGCCTCATCCGTTGGAATGTGCGTTGCGCTCTCTCTCTCTTTCTAACAAACATAACAACAATTGAACCTAAGCGTAAAATCTCTGTATGCTTGCTACTAACTCTCTCTTTGGTATGTTGCACAGACAGAGATTGAGATTCCTTCCTTGACGTTGGTTAGATAGAGATTAGAAATACTCTCCGGCTGCCGCATATGCCTTGGGACAATGCTGTTCGGCATATTTGCCATACGCTGTGCTGGATCCCACCTTGATGGCCTGCTGCTTGGATAGCTTGTTCCACACATGCACCACATACGAGTCCCGCGTGTGAGCCAACGTCTGCTCCAGCAATTGTGGTTCGAAAAAGTGTCGCCAATGTTTCCAGGGCACCGCATAGAAGGCATTGCGATCGAATACTCTAAAGCCCATGCAACGCTTGCGATTCTCGATCATCAATGCTATGTCCTTGGTGCCACAAATACGCTGCGCCACACGCGTTATCACACCCGGTCCATTGTTACCCCAATCTCTGCCATCGAAATTCTGTTGAAATTCACGTAGACACGATTCGGCCATCTCATGGCCAAATCCAGTGTGTGCCAGGCTCATGACGCCGGCGGCCAAATGTGTATTCGACTCGGCGCCCGTAAAGTTGGGCGGCACATCCTCCATGCTGCGCAGCATTACCACATCCATGTCCAGGTAAATGCCGCCGTAGCGATAGAGCGTCAAGTAGCGCAGAAAGTCCGATATGTGCGAGAAGAGATAACTAAACGGGGGAGGGGGCAATGTAAATAGGATTATTAATAGTTCCAAGCACACAGAACGAACGGAGCAGCACTCACCTCGAACGGAACAGCTGGCCGTCTTTGAGCCACGCCTCAATGGGCGTGCCGGTGGCATAGCGCCAGAGATTCAGCTGACGTAGCTGTACATTCTTATAGCTTAATATGGCATCGATCAGAGGCTGCTGACGCTGTTGGCTGCCGCTGCCGCTGCTGCTGCTGCTGCTGCTGTTGTTGCCGTGGTAACGATAGGTGGGACCGGCGAACAGCACGAATACTTGAAAATTCGGATTATGCAATGCCGCCGACTCGATGGCGCAGGCCTGGCGCGCCGTCAGTTGCAGCATATTGTACTGTATCTCTGGACTCTGTCCGGGCCGTTGCCTTCGTCGCTTGGGTCGATGGCAACTGGTCTCATGGAAAAATATACTACGACCCGGCACTGGTTTTGGCTCCGTGAGCAGCACATCGTCGAGTATCTTTGGTGTGGCTGTGGCTGCATTGCTGCCGATGGCTCCACTCGCTTCTGCCCGTGACTGCGACTGCGACTGCGATTCGTGCTGTAGTTCCTGTTGCATGAAACAGAGCTGCGCATCCGTTTGCCACAGGCCATAGGCAAAAATGATGCTTACGATGCCCAGCGCCATTAGCAGCATAAGGAACACAAGGCGCAATCGGCCGTTGTGCGAAAAACGCGCTAATAAAAGCGGCAGACGCAGAAACATGACGGATGTAGCGCGCCTGCAAAAAAAAATGCAGTGATTGAAAAGAAAAAACAAACACGCTATTTTCGCTTGAATTACTTACTCTGATTTTATCGCCGACAGCTCAGTGGCTTATCATGTTTGTTGGGCAGCAACTGTGGAAATGCAAATTCTATAAATACACATATGTTTGTAAATCTAAATGCACGCACACACCAATTGTACACAGAGAGGGGCAGACAACAAAATTTAACATAGCCACATGATGTTAATAACATTGCGATAATATCTACTCCTTAAGAGCTGGCCGTTACTTTCGATGCTGTCGAAATTAATGAGAAGTATGTAAGATTTAATTATAGCTGTAAAAACATGATGAGCATATATATATTTTATAATTCAAATGCAATTGCTTGCTGTGGATTGAGAGTCAGTTTTGAAATTCTTTTAAAAACAGCGAGAACAGCTGTTGCTTAACAGCAGCAGCGCGCACAGCTGTTGCCTAACAGCAGTCACTTTGAAATCACAGTTACTCAACAGACGCTCTGTTGAAATCGATTAGCATTTCGATAACACGCAAATAGCGCGTGAAATCGAGTGAAAGTTAAATTTAAATTGTCAGCACAAATTACAAGTGTTAAATTTGAGCTTGTGGCGTATTTAAAATAAAATATGTTGAAATATTTTGTAAATGTGGAGTAGTTATTTAAAATTGTGCAAATAAAAAAAATAATAAAATTATTGAGAGCATCTACTGCTAATTGAGCTCATTTCAGATCTTACAATAGCTCTTCGCTCGTGTACTCAGACAATGTCAATAAATATCGTCTAGGTACGTCTGGTGTTTATTCATCTGGTGTTTATTATTTTTTTAATGGTTTCTTACTTGTTTTATGTATTGTTTGGCGTGTCTTCCGTTTAACACATCTAGCGTTTCCATCTATGTTTTCAACAACGTCAAAAGGTTTAAATTTAAACAGCTGGCAGGGCGAAATTACAAATTTGTCGAAGCACTAATTCCATTAGAAAATACATGCATCCAAATTACAGTGTACAGTAGAATATAAATAAACTGTCAATATTTAGTTAAATCGCTTTCCCGTTGTTGCCAAAACGCGTGGACAATGTTGCCGCGCCAGCTGTATGTAGGCGGCATTCGAATCGACTCGTAGGGGCTGAGCTGAGTTAATGTGGCTCCAAATGTGTGCGACATACGAATCCCTAAGACGATGCAGAGTGGAATTGGCGAGTTTGGGTTCGAAAAAATGATACCATTGCAGCCAACCAATCTCGTAGAATGAGCTGATATTGTGGACCCTCAATCCATTACAAGTTTCAGGATTGCGCATCATTTCACTGATATTCTCTGTAGCGCAAATCTTCGACATGACGCGAGTCAGGCATCTGGGCCCGTTTTGAGCCCAAATGTCACCATCGTAGTGTTGCTGAAAGTCACGTAACACCAGTTCAGCAACCTGATGACCCACTTCGTGCGGCTCCAGACCCAACACGCTGTTGCCAATGCTTGTATTCAGCTGTGCTCCCATAAAATTCGGGGGCAGTTGTTCCAAACTACGTAGCACCACCACATCCAGATCTAGGTAAATGCCACCGAAGCGATACAGGCTCAGCATGCGCAGCAAATCTGAGACGTGCACTGTAAGAAAGCTAACGACAATGAAGGTATATGTATGTAGCATACTATTGTATATAAATAGAACTCGCTTCAAACCTTGAGCTAAACAGATCGTCTCGTTTGATCCAATTCTCAATGGGTGTATGCTGCGCATATCGCCAAAGATTAAGCTGACGAAAGTGCACATTCTTGTAGCTAAGCAGTGCATTTATAAGGGGTTTCCTGTGCTTGGTCACCTTCGCAAGAAACGTAGGACTTGTGAAGAGCACAAAGATATCCAAATTGGGATTATGCAATGCAGCCGATTCGATTGCACATGCCTGCCGAGCATTCAGATTGAGCATATGCCTTGAGCTTGTAGAATGACAACGAGTTTCATGAAAGAATATAGTTCGACCGACAGTGGGTTTAACTTCCGAGTGCAACACATCCCCAAGACTTTGGAGCAATTTCTTCTCGCTCTTCTCTAACGGTTGCGCATCCATGTAACATTGGTAGAGCTTGGCTTGTGGATTGGTCCATAGCAGCACCCAAATCTCCAGAACGTTAAAGACTATGAAGAGTATCAGAAGACGTCTAACGAATCTGAAGAGGCTTTGCAGTGAAATTCCAAGACGTATAATCATCTCCATGCCAGTTAAATGCTCCGATGTGACTAAGTTATAGTTGCAATTGCATATTGCATTGGCCTACCTGCCCCCTAAATGCATTTACATTAATCGAGAGAGAATGTTTGTTCAGCTGAACTTCAACTGAGATGCATCTTTTGCTCTGGAGTTTCATTCTCTTATTGCCAAGCAGAATTATCTCTCTTTCGCCTCACGTCACTCAACTAATATGAAATTATTTTACATTGATGTTTTTTTTTTTTCTATTCTTATCGAAGTTCCGCTGGAAGTAGACTAAAGTTAAATAAACTAAGTGACAAGTGTTTGCTCTTAATCAATTTGAAAGCAAATGAGCAAACATTGAGTCTCAGAAATATTCGCCAGCTGCCGCAAAGGTTTTCGGGCAATTCTCGTGTGCGAACTTGCCGAACGCGTAATCGATGCCGACCTTGACGAGTCGCTGGTACGATGCCTTGTTCCATAGATGTATCAAATACGAATCTTTTGTCTTGTCAAGCACATTCTGTAGAAATTCGGGTTCCAAGAAGTGTGTCCAATGCTCTGAGGGAACAGCAAAAAATGCCTTTGGTTCGAAAACTTTGAAACCTCGACAACGTTTTGCATCCGCTTGCATTTCTCGCACAGAAGTTGTATTGCACAAGCCATGCATGACGCGGGTAATGAGGCTGGGTCCATTGCCCACATAAAGATCACCTCTGTAGTTTGTCGTAAAGTCGCGTAGAAATATTTCAGCAATTTCATGACCCACACCCTTAGGTGCTAGACTTACAACCGCATTGCCTAGGGTGAATTCGTCGTGCGCACACGCATAGTTAAGCGGAAGAGACTCCAGACTGCGCAACACTACCACGTCATGGTCCAGATAGATGCCACCGAAACGATAGAGGCTCAACAAGCGCACCAAGTCCGAGGTGTGTTCCGTGGGAAACCTGTGGGACAATAGCATAAGAAAGCGATAATAACACATCCTTCAACGAAATCTTAAACAAATCGCACTTCGAACGGTCCAGCTCTCCTTTCTTGAGCCATTCCTGGATGGGTGTGCCTTCGGCATAACGCGCTAGTTCCAATCGACGTAGCTCCACATTTTCATAACTCAAGATGGCATCGACCAACGGTCGCTCGCCCACCTTGGGCAGATATGTCTCACTTCCGATAAGCAGAAATACACGAAAATTTCTATTATGAAATGCCGCCGATTCGATTGCGCATGCCTGTCGCGCCGTCAAGTTGAGTACGTAGTGTGAGTCGGGTGTGTGTGCACGGGTTTCGTGAAAGAAAATTGTTCGTCCTGGCGGAGGTTTCACTTCTGCACTGAGCACATCTTCCAGAACTTGTGAATATCTTTGCGCTCTCCACGTTTTAGCTTCGTTTTCTAACTCTGCTACATCAAAACTTCCTTGTTCGAAGGACTTGAATACAATAACCGTTACAGCAAAGAAACACAAGATAACAACGAGTCGTCCACGTGTTAGGGAAAATACTGGTTGGTTCTTCTGCGAGGGCATCATATTGTATGCTATTGCCTTGAAGTCTGTCCACCAAATGACACTGGTTCTTCTATCGTACGAAATAAATCTTCATTTATATGAGCTAGAAGATAACGGGTAAGGTGAACGGAGCCGACTGTTTGATACCCTTTGCAAAATGGTCAAAAACTTTTTAACGAACTGTTTCAGAAATCAGACAAGTAAGAAAACTACAGTAGAGTGTAGACTGTATAAGACCATGGAAACGTTGAATAACTTTTATGTTCATTATCCGATCGGAACCAAGTTTTTAGCGATCGTTTAGGTGGTGATAGTTAGCATACACACCAAAACAGAATACTGTAGCTGCATTATTGCGCTTGCTTTTCGGTTTATCGATTTATCGGAAGTAGGCGTGGCCCAAATTTTAATACAAATTTTACAGCGTATGATTCACATAAGTGTTGTCACCAAATTTGGTGGCGCTAGCATTTTTAGTTTCTAAGATATAAGCGTTCATACAGACGGACAGACATACATGGCTCAATCGGCTCGCCTAGTGATCCTGAGCAAGAATATATATACTTTATGGGATCGCAGATGCCTTCTTCTGCTCGTTACGCACATTTCGACAAACACAATAGACCATGTATTTTTTTAAAATCCATGGTCTAACAAGTAAAACAGATGCAGAGCTGTGTGTCTCTGGCTAATTGAACAGCTGAGTTCTGTGTGTTCTTACAGACGGCTTTTCAGAGAGAAGACGTTGGTTGGAAAAACTAATATGCCTTGTGTAGCGTTAAGTAATAATAGAACAGAAAAAAAAAAAGTAAAATAATAATATATTGTTTGTAATATAGACGAATATACCCTTATATACCCTGACTAGTTAGAATAAGCTGATTACGTATGTACTCAAGAAAGCTTTCACTTGGAACTGCCAGCATGCAAAAGCTAAGCTCTGAAATCGAAATTTAATAGAGAAGAAGCCTTGAAGCAGTTCGCACACACAAAGACAATAAAAAGATTCTAAAATCGAAACATATGTCGTATTGTTTGACATTCTTATTTTTTTTTCAAAGAATTTTCAAACCGTTGACAACGAATTTATGTCAGAAGGTGACGATCAACCAGCTGCAGTGCTTTGTCGAGCCACATTTAATTATTTGATAAGATTCACGTGTTTATTGTCTTTAAATTTCGGTATAAGTGTTAATATTAGCTATATAACATTATCTATGTTAATGACAGATAAAAATGAAGCAAAGAGGCAAACATTTAATCTTGGTTAGTTTTGAAATTGGAGCAACAACATATTGTAGTGTACCCAAGTCTCAAAGTAAAGAGTAACTTGTTTCCAGTGTTTGGGGAAAAGTTAAAGTAATGCTTGCAAGAATTAAAGTTGGTTTTTTATTTTTTGTATTTTTTTAAATTTAATTTCAACAAATATTTTAAGAAGATGAAACCGAAAGCGAAATCTTAAGTGGATTAAATTTAAAAGTGGCCATTATCAAGTCAGTCAGTATCAATGAGAAACTAAGTCAAGTGATGTTTCTTAAGTCTTCTTCTTACTCTTCTCAAAAGGTTAACAGATCACCTTGAGATTGTGTGCTATATTCCTCCTTCTTATGGCTTGTAGAACCCATAGCTTCTTAAATTTTTTTTTTTGTAATAAATTTTTGTGTATTGTTCCACAGCAACGTATGAAAATATATATTTTTTTGATATGATCAAGTTTTCATTTATTGTGTACATAAAGTAAAATAAAAAAAAATATGGACTATGGCTGTTACGGACATTGATACAATTCTAGATGATCTTGGCTTTGGTTGCATGCAGTACATTCTCTTCATTACCTGCGTAATGCTACAAATCTATGTGACCAACGAGCAGTTCGGCATCGCCATATTGCTTGTGGGCGCCAGATGCGATTTCGGTATAAATGCCAGCCGTACCGCATGGATAATGATCGCCCTGATGTCGGCTCAAGTGTTGTCGGCCCTTTATATGGGCTGTAAATCGGATATGTATGGCAGGCGTAGGGTGATGCTATCGACATCAGTTTTATGCATGACTAGCTCGCTTTTTGCGGCTTTCATGCCAAATTACTGGCTATTTCTTTTGATGCGAACCTTGGTTGGCTTGTTGTAAGTGCGGTGAAGTATCACACAGTATTATTTGACTCGTTCTATCTAGTATTACAGGCCCGGTCGTGTGTATGATGCCCTACATAAGTGAGTTTACAAGCTTGGATCTGCGACCCACGGTAGCGAACGGTTTGACCTATGGCATGTCTCTTGGTATGTTGTATGTACCGTCCTTTGCCCTGCTCCTATTGACAAAGGCTATAAAGATCACTATTTGGAAAGGCTTTCACATCACAGGATGGCGAATATTATCGTGTATCTTTTTGGTGCCTGGCATCATAGCTTCTAGCGTGCTGTTCTTTATGCCGGAGAGTCCCAAGTTCTATAAGTCTAGAAATAGAACGCTCGAGGCGTATGAAGTGTTAGAAATAGTGTGTCGCTACAACAAGGGCAAGAATGTTACACTGAGTAGTTTGGGTTACGATCGAATTGATCCACCAAAGGACTTACCGTCGGAAGACGAGCACGCCCTGATTGCCATGTGCAAGCAAATGAAACCTCTGTTCACAAAGGATCATCGAAATATCAATGCAGAGTTGTGCACAATTGCGTTTATGATATTTGCCACAGGATTTGGACTAACCGTTTGGTTGCCCCGTGTCTTGTACTACACCAATACGGTGGAGGAAAATATGATCCTTTGCGATTTGATGGAAGTAGCGCAAAAATCAAATCTAAGCAATCCTTCGAGTGTTGATGACTGCATTGTTAGCCGTTATCATCTGTACGAGATTATGGGCGATGGTATTTGTAGTTTGCTTACGCTAATAGTGACCACGTTGCTTTTGCTCATCTTTTATCGTAAGACTGTCTTTATATTCCTGACGTCAATCGCCGTGGTCGCTGGAATTCTACTTAACTTCGTTAAAGGCGATTGGCTTGTCGTTGGCAGTTTCATATTTCTAACTGTACCGCCCTTGTGCAGTTATCGATTGGCACTAACGGTACTTCTGGATACTGTACCCACAAATTTACGCAGCAAAGCCGTAGCCCTGACCTCAGTAAGTGGACGAGTTGGCGCCCTGTTTACCCACATCTTTGTCGGACATATGCTAACTGTCAATTGCTTTTTTACCTTCAACACTTACGTATTCTTTATGCTAATAGTTCTGCTCATTAGTTTCCAATTTCCCTCCAAAGAGGGTCTCCAGAAACTGCGAGTGGATTAAGTGCTCTGTAATTAATATAATGTAATGTAAAATGAAACTTGATTTTAATTTATGTAATCTATTTTGTAATACTTAGTATAAGTCCGTGAGAGGGTTACGTCAGAAAAGTAAATGTAACTTTATTTTATAGCCGGAAAAATTTTTTATTATTGCATTTTGAATTCGCGCTTACAAATTCTATTGCCTACTTTTAGTATTAAAAACTTATTTTTGACTTTCTTCGATTTACCAAAAATGGTCTTACGAAGCTTAGAATAAAGTTCTATTTACAAACTTCTTATTGGCTTCTTTTATTAAAATCGATTATTTTTTTTATTTAATTTAATATTGGCAGCTCTGGCGTCACCAAACTATTTTCCTGCGACTCTGTTAGGGCTCAAGGCAATGAAGCAGTCACAGTTACGCGTTAACAGTTCTGTTAGCTGTGGAGTTTCTCTGTGCAGTGGAGGAGCACGTTCTGTTAATTGTAATTAAATTGATATATCGATAAACCTTTATGTGAGTGGGAAATTTGAAAAAAGTAAAGATAACGAAATGTGTGTGTATAATAAAACTTAATATAATATTCAAATTAGCATGTATTAAAAGATTTAAGTGATTAAGTAAATGCAGAAAAATAGAATGCATTTTGAAAAAAATTCAAATCAGAAACATATTACCGCAGTCGAACGTTTCCGCGACGACTAAACAATTGCAGCTACGTCTATTAACTTCAAAGCATTTGCGTAGTTGAGTAAACGTTTGCTTAACTGCATTGTCGTTGTTCTTTATTGTCTCCTATCTTTAAACAGATATGCTAGATAACTCGAAACTAGACACGGAATGGGTCTGAGTAATTATTCTGGTACATATTTAACTTAATAAATTAGATGAAATGTTTTCCTGACGCAGCCAGGACACGGGGACAATTCCGTTGCGCCAACTGAATGTAGGCAGCCGTCGAATCAGTCTTTAGGGGCCACTGTGCATTGAGGTGATTCCACAAATGAATTAAATACGAATCTTTTAGCCGTTCAAGCGTTGCATTCGCATGTTGTTCCTCAAAGAAGCCAGTCCATTCATCCCAGTTCACCTCGTAGAATGCGTTAATATTGAATATCTCGAAGCCATGACAACGTTTGCGACTATTCGGTAGTTTTTCGAAAATCTTCGTATCACAAAGTTTACTGAGTACCCGTACCAGGCAAGCTGGTCCATTGTGTGCCCATCTATCGCCATCGTAATTTTCCTGGAAGTTGCGTAAGAACAACTCGCCCACATGATGACCAAATCCATCGGGTTCTAGACTGATGACACTGTTTCCCACACTGGTGTTCGTCTCAGCTCCCACAAAGTTGAGTGGCACGTCCTCGAAGCTACGCATAACAACTACATCCATATCCAGGTAGATGCCTCCAAAGCGGAAGAGACTCAATAGGCGCAGTAGGTCAGATATGTTAAACATCTTTAAGCTGCGTAAGGATGTACTGAATGAAAATTTATGCTTCACTTGACGATTAGATACCCAGTAATCAGCGAAAGAAAGAAGTCGAACACGTCACAGTTAATAAGTTAATAAAGCCTCTGAGGACTGAAATTCTGCCCAACCATACATTCCTTCACTGATTACAGAAGGTAGAGTAAAAGAGAAATACCCGTTCGTACTTTGTGCCCACTAGGTTTCCCTTCCTTAGCCAATCCTCGATAGGTGTCCCCTCGGCAATTTTCATTAGATTGACACGTCGAAAATGCACGTTTTTATAGCTGAGAATTGCATCAATAACGGGATCACTACGTGGATTCACCTCCGGCCAGGCAAAGAGGACAAACACCTGAAAGTCCGGATGATGCAGTGCAGCCGATTCGATAGCGCATGCCTGTCGTTCCGTAAAATTAAGCATAAACTTTGAGTCCGCCGGTTGCGGTTTAGTTTCATGGAAGAATATCGTTCGTCCTGGCGGTGGTTTAAATTTTGCCCGCAAAACATCCTCTATGACCACAGTTTCCTTGCGCACCTCGTCACTCCAGTATGCCGTTTCGCCAGCCAATTGAACTCGTAGATTTCTCAGTTCCTGATTATACGTATGCAATATCAAAAGCAGAAAAATTCCGCTGGCCACAACTACCAGCACAAGACGTTGACCGCGAAGTGGAAAGACACTGGCCCAGGTTTTCTTAAGAAAGAACATATTGATGCAAACTCCACGAAGGCTACTCAACGAATGCCATGTTTGACAGTTTTGCACTTGGCCAAATACGCTTGCAAGCCCATTATCAGACACACACCCACACACAGGTTGGCAATGACATGCACGTTATCAGTGTGAGGCTTGTTGACTTTAAGTGCACCAGCGCCGATTTGAGTTCCAATTGTGATTTGGGAAATACATATACGAAAAAGAGAAGAATACGATAAACTACAGTGCATTCAGTACTAAAAAGCATCCGCTGATAATGTCGTTTGGGAAAGTCAGAAATGCAGGTAGTGCAGTTTAGTTGTAACTCGGAAATTTTAGAACGCCTAACTACAATATCTTATCTCTGAACAGACATTAAAAATAGCTCAAAGCTAAAATTGGATGCTTTACCAAATTCTCCCAAGTAATACACACAAATACAAATGCAGGTCAGTTATCAATTATCTTATTATGTAGTATATTTCCGATTACTTTTAAAAAGTCAATAAATGTTATTAGCCCGCTACTCATAGAGTAGAAGGGTAATATAACTTTGTTCAAACCGAAAATGTAAGTAACAGGCAGAAGGAGACATCTCCGACCCCATAAAGTTTATATATTCTGGCTTGGCATCAACAGCCAAGTCGATGTAGCCATGTCCGTCTGTCCGTCTGTCTGTTTGTCCGTATAAAAACCTTGATCTCAGCTATTATAAAAGCTAGGACTACCAAATTCGGTGACAATGTGTGTTATTATTGCTCGCTGATCAAGTTTATTTTGAACTTTGACCACGCCCCTTCCGCCCCCGTAAACAAAAAAAAAATGTATTACTGGCGCAATTTTGGTGCCTTATTGTTCACATTGTTTGCTTTACATGATAACTATAGCTAGCCAGGTGATCTCTGAAAATTTGGTAACAATCGGATAATGAACACAGAAGTTCTTCAACTCAACGTTTTCCATAGCTGTAAGCAGCAGAGTAGCGGGTATATAACAGTCGAGCACACTCGACTGTAGCTTTCTTAATTGTTTTTTTTAATTACTTAATATAAAGGTAGGTGTAGGTAGGCAATGCACGTCGAGGCGAAGCAACGCATAGCAAACAAAATTGAAGGCCCACAATCGCACAGTAGAAAGACACCGCGAAGAGTAAGCGGAATGTACTAATCTCTGCTAAAAATAAGCTTAAAAGAGGGCCCAATTTCGCTACGAGCTGCGCAATGTCTTAACGTAATTCATCTATGATCACGAAAAGTATCCTGTCTGCCAAAGTCTGTCGACTATGAGACTATTTATGTTTAACATATGGAAAATGCAATCTAAGGATATTTATTTAATGAAAATGTTAAGGCACGACATACGTACTTGACGGCTTAGGTAACTTAGGTAACTCCTTTGAGTTCTTAAGGGATATCAGGAGAATGACACAACTTAACAAATTTTAAATAATCTGGGCTTATTAAAGTTTTTTAAATAACTCCGGCAAATATACAATAAAAAGTTTGCAAACAAAGTGATAAGAACCCAAAAAAAAAAATATATATATATATATATAAATATAAACATGTATTTTATACAAAAAATTTCAACTTTTATATCTTGTTATTATGTCGTTATCACAAATTGTATTTCACAAATATTTTCCGACTTTTTCAAGGGTCTTGGGGCAACTATCTTGGCCAAACTTGCTGAACACGTTATCGGTGCCAACTTCGATAAGGTACAAGATCTTGTTCCATAGTTATAGAAAGCACAATATCTTTTTTTTTTTTCTTGAGCACATCCTTTAGGAAATCGCAATCTAAGAAAAGCCCGACGAAATCGAAATGGAAAAATATTCTCTGGATAATTTTTTCCTAGCAAGCTAGATGTTCCCAAGATGTTCCTGACTTTACTTCTGAATTTCCTTCTAGTAGTATTACGTAGTCATGGGAATTGTTGACCTAGTACAAATATTCATATATCTTTTATAGAACTAACTTGATAAGATTTATGCGTGTGTGTGTGTGTGTGTTCTATCTCCCGTCATCTTAATTGGGCTCGCTTGTAGCTGAAAAAATGCAAAGATAAAGTTACGGTTATTGACAGATAAGAAGTAACAAAATTTTGATTTGGTATGTTTTTGCGGGCCAAGATTGGAGAAGTAAGTGTGTATTTGACTGATAACTTGTGTAAAAAAGAGTTTAGTTAACTTATTTGGGTAAAGTTGTCTTTGCCTATGATTATTTGGGGCTTCTGTGTGCAGCCTATTGTGCATTTAGTCAGTTGGGCCAAAATATATTATTAATGCGAATATTAACAAGTGAGGAAAGCTAAAGTCGAGCGCGCCCGACAGGAAGACACCATTCGCCCAGTTGTGAAAAAAATTATCACACTTTTATTTCCTTCAAAAAACACTGCACAAGTTCATCTGCCAATAATATTTAAATAAGATCTATATATCTTTGAATAGCGCTATCTACATATGATAACGTCGTAGCAGTCAGCTTTACATACGCTACGGCTGAAACGAAGGATTGGGACGATAACGTCACGATATGCTCCAAAGGCGCAAGCAGGGGAACTACGGAAAACGTTAACATGGATAGCTTATATAGAATATAATAGATTCATATTGCAATTATCTATGTTCATACCAACGCAGAAATCTGTAACCTCAATACTTCTCCTGATAATCGTAAATTGTCGATTTGCGCGGGCGGTGGGCGTGGCATCAAAAATTAAAAATAAATAAACTCAATCTACCTGTGGTATACAGGAATCTTCATGTGAAATTTGTTATCTCTAGCTTTTATAATAGCTGAGATCTAGACGTTCAAACGGACAGACAGACGGACATGGCTCAATCGACTCGGCTGGTGATCCTGAGTCAGAATATATACACTTTGTGGGGTATGCCACGCCTCGTTCTGCCTGTTACATACTTTTGCACAAACTTAGTATACCATTTTTGACCATTTGTAATGGTCGAATGGTATTAAAATAGACTTGTAGAGTGCCTCTACCAAAATAGATATTTAAATATTTGCACAACATTTTCTCACGCAGCCAACGGCTTAGGTGTTACTATAAATATACGTATTTTTACCCTATTCGCCCAGGTATTGTATTAACTGCTTTTATATCATTTCAAGCAAATAGTCGTCATGGTTTATACCCTTCCACCGTTGTTAGAAAAGGGTATACTTTACTAGTGCATAATAAGGCTTTGTAACCCCCCACAAAATATCTTTGCTCCATTTTAATAGCCCAGAGCATTAAGCCATTTCAGTCGATCTGTGCGTCTGTTTGAACGCACCGTTCTAGGCAATTATAATACCTAGGGACATCAAATTTGGCTGAAAGATTCCTGTATACCCTACACAAAATAATATATGGTAAATAATTAATATCTAGGCCAAATTGTTTGGAATGTTTTATTTATGTAAACCAAAAAACATTGGCGAATAAAACCACTTATGCTAGGTAAAGCTACTTCCCGCTACAGCAAAAACCTTGGGGCAATTCTTTGCGGCCAACTGCATGTAAGCAGATTCCGGATCAAAGGGCAGGTAGGAATTCAGATGGTTCCACAAATGAACCACATAGGAGTTCTTAACTCGCTCGAGCGTTTCATTTCTTAGTTGAGGCTCAAATAATAACCACCATTCGCTCCAGTTAATCTCATAGAAAGCACTCGTATTGTATACTCTGAAACCGTGACAACGTTTGGGTTTATCCAACATATGGCGAACTTTTTTGGTGCCACAAGTCTTGGACATGACGCGAGTTAGGCTACGTGGACCATTATGGGCCCAAAGACTTCCGTTGAATTTATTCTGAAAGTCGCGAAGCAAGCGCTCGCCAACCTCATGACCAAATCCATTGGGTTCCAGACTTATAACACTATTGCAAATGCTTGACTCTGTCTCAGCACCCACATAGTTTGGTGGAATATTCTCCAGAGAGCGTAGCACAATTACATCAAGGTCTAGGTAGATGCCTCCAAAGCGATAGACACTTAGCACACGTAGCAGATCCGAGGTGTGCTCTGTTAGATAGCTGCAAAGATTGAAGACTAAGTGAAAGAATTCCAATCATGCATCACTTTCTACCTTGAATGAAATAGTTCTCCGTTGCTAACCCAATCTTCCATGGGTGTATTCTCTGCATATCGCCAGAGATTCAATTGACGGAAATTCACATTTTCATAGCTGAGCAGAGCTTCTGTAATGGGATCCATTGGAGCTGCAATACCGGGTAAGTAGGTAATGCTAGCGAAGAGTACGTATACTTGATAATTGGGATTATGCAATGCAGCCGATTCGATGGCGCATGCCTGTCGCGCTGTCAGGTTGACAATGTATTGCGCATTTGGCGATCGACATTTGGTCTCATGAAAGAATATGTTTCGACCTGCTGATGGCTTGTCTCCCGCATCCAGTATATTCTTTAATCTTCTCGGTTCACCTGCATCGCTCCAATACGAATCGTGTGCACTCTCCTCCATGTAGCAGCGATAGAGCTGCATCTGTGGATCATGCGAAAGGAATAGAAGAAATTCCAGCGCATTTAAAGCTAAAAAAGGCAGCAGATAACGTCGCCCGTGAAAGAGGAGGGTTTTCGCAAGTGATCCTAATGTGAGAAACATGTCTCGCCAGTCGAATGATTTCGCAATAACTGCGGAGCTCAGCCCTCTAACTCAGCAATCAGACAGCCTGCACAATCGCGTAAGTGAGTAAACATTTGCTTAACTGCATCGAGCTCTATTGTGTCTTTTCTCGGATAAATAAAAAGAAATTTCACTGAGAAATAGACTATGTATAATAAAATGTATAATAAATTATAATTTATAAATTAAATTATAAATTAGATGAAATATTCTCCCGAAGCCGCTATGACTCGGGGACAATGTTTCTGCGCCAACTGGATGTAGGCAGCAGTCGAGTTAGTCTTGAGGGGAAACTTTGAGTTCACATGATTCCATAAATGAATCAGATAGGAATCCTTTAGCCTTTGGAGTGTGGTTTCCGCATACACTTCCTCGAAGAAGCGTTTCCATTCCAACCAGTTTATCTCGTAGAAAGCGTTTATATTGAATATTTCAAAACCATGACAGCGTTCGCGACTTTTCGGAAGCTTTTCGAAAACGTTCGTATCACAAAGTTTACTGAGTACCCGTACTAACAGAGCTGGTCCATTGTGAGCCCATTTGCCGCCATCGTAATTTTCCTGGAAGTTGCGTAAGAACAACTCGCCCACATGATGACCATATCCATCGGGTTCGAGACTAATCACACTATTTCCCACACTATTTCTGAGTTCAGCACCCACATAGTTGAGTGGAATATTCGCAAGGCTTCGCAGCAAGACCACATCCATGTCCAGATAGATGCCTCCAAAGCGGAAGAGACTCAATAGGCGCAGTAGGTCAGATATGTTAAACATCTGTAAACTGTTGGGAAAGGTTACTGATTGCTCACTTTACTGATTTGCAATGAAGAGAAATAAATCCATCTCCCTTTCACTGAGTACAGTATCATTCTTACTCCTTGCCAACTAGATTGCCTTTCTTCAGCCAATCCTCGATGGGTGTTCCCTCGGCGATATTCATAAGATCGACCCGTCGAAAGTGCACGTTTTTGTAGCTAAGAATGGCATCAATTACGGGATTACTTTGTAGGTTCACCTCCGGCCAGGCAAAGAGGACAAACACCTGTAAGTCCGGATGATGCAGTGCAGCCGATTCGATGGCGCATGCCTGTCGTTCTGTGAAATTCATCACAAAGCTCGAGTTGGGCGGATGTTGTTTGGTTTCATGAAAGAATATCGTGCGTCCCGGTGGTGGCTTAAATTTTGCGTGAAAGACATCCTCAACCATCAGAGTTTCATTGCGTACTTGTTCACTCCAGTACGACAATTCGCCACTCAATTGTACTTTAAGATTGTCCAGTTCATTATCATAGGATTTAACAATCAAAAGGATGAGAGTACCAAGTGCTGCCAGCACAAGCACAAAACGTAGGCCACGCAGGGGGAAATAAATGTGCCAACTCTTCTTGGTATAAAGCATCTCGATGCACACTCGACAACGTTTGGCTAATCAATGAGGTACCTTATGATAAAATACGCTCTTGTGTTCCTTATTGTTATCATAGCACACGCACAGGTGTCTGACGGAGGTGTTGACGTGTTATCTATTAAAAGACTGTCGAAACCAATGGGTTGCAAGTACCAAATATTTTTGATAATGTATGGTAACTACTGGTAATACCCAGCAGCCACCGAAAAGTCTCGTTTCCGCATTGAATTCGCCTTTTTCAGCTCATTGGGTTTCAGTTTGCGATCAACTAACGTACTCCACGGTCAAGGTAACTCGCAGTGAAGTTTCTAAGAGATATTAACCCGAGCTGACAGACTTGTCTGAATCAATTGGGCTAACAATAGCAGTCTAGTTTACTCAGCTGATGTGCGGAATAATACATACGTTTTCAACGGCTGATGTTACGAAAATATAACCTCTCTACGATTTTAAAAGACCCAACACCTTGCCAAGTGGTCTGGTGCTACCACAAATTGAAATTGATGAAGATCGGTAAGCAAAAATTTCAAAAATTAATTTATCAATTGGGTAAACACTTGTCATTTATTCAGCTTATACTATAAATAAAATGTATAAGAACACGTAAGCACACACATAGATATTAACTTAGAAAAATTCCTTAGCTGCAACAAAGGTTTTGGGACAATTTTTCTCCGCCAGCTGCGCGTATGCCGAGCCGCCTTTGAATCGAATGCGTTTTGTATTATCATTTTTATTCCCAAAATTTACTAGATAAGAATTCTTGGTCTGGTTCATGATATCGTTTAAGTACTCTGGATTGATTAATCGATTCCAATGGGCCGATTCTATGGGATTGAAAGCACTTGAGTTGAACACCTTGAACCCGCTACAATGACTCTCTGCGATCGGTTCATCAATTGTTCTCAGGTTGCAAAACGAGCTCAACCCGCGAGTAAATAGGCTAGGTCCATACCCGTCATAGTCAGTTGGATAGAATGATTTCTGGAACTCAAGTAGCAGTAATTCTGCGAATTGGTGACCTGAATCTAGTGGCGTCAAACCGATAACAGCATTATCCAAGGTTTTATTATCGTAGGCACCAAGAAAATTTAGTGGAATATACTCCATGCTGCGTTGTACTATCACATCAAAGTCCAAGCATATTCCACCATAGCGATAAAGAGTGAGCAAGCGAAGTAAATCGAGAGTGTGCTCTGTTAAATACCTGAACAAAATACGTGTTAATGTTTCTATTAAAACCGATAGGTGCATTCTTACTGTGATCGAAAAAGCTCTCCACTCATAAACCACTTTTCGACGGGGGTTTCCTTAACATAATCCCAGATATTCAACTGTCTGAGATAGACATTCTTGTAGCTACTAATGGCATTAATTAAGGTATTGTTTTTAGACGCACGAGTGTAACTTGCGAAGAGAACAAAAACGCGATAGTTGGGATTATGCAGAGCTGCCGATTCTATTGCGCAGGCGTGTTGGACGCTCAACCTGAGCAAATGTCTTGTCTCTGGACGATAACAACTGGCATCGTGAAAGAATATGGTTTTTCCCGGAGTCGGTGCCACGCTGTAACGTAGTAGATCCTCAAGGTCTAACTGGGTTCTTTCTAAACCAGGTAAATAACATCCAAACACAGTGAAATCCACTTTCGTTTCAGGTTGATTTAGTGCGTAGAGTATGAGGATTACAAGGAAACTTATTACCAGCAACCTGAATAGAAAACGTTTTTGCCTGTTCTTCAGACGAGAGGGAGTGGGATGAAACTTAGACATAACGTTGCGGGCTGAGTGCAACTATCAAACTAAAAATATAATCCATGTTGGAGGGTAGACATTTCATTCTAAAGGCCTATTTGTTTCTAACTTTCAGCAGCTGCTTAAATAGGCTTTCTTAGTAGAATATCATACTGTGTCAATAAGAGATGCAAGAAATTACCAGTTCAGCTACTGGAATTAGAAATTGTATCAATAGATCTTAAGCAGAGCTCTTACGTTTATATATTTTTATAAACTTAATATTCTTTATTGTATTAATCAATAAACATCAGCTAATGTTCTTAACATAAACTGATTTGTAGCCTTCGATATGGAAATGGTTCTTTACATTTGGATTTTATGGCAAAGTCCTTGATGATATAAATCTATTTACATTAAGGGTAAACCTACAAGGTTTCGAATATTAGTTAAATTAAATTTTATTGATATACAGCAAAGCTAAAAATGGTGCTTCCTTGTTGACTAAACTGCAACGCCTCTAACATGTGCCGAAATTCACTTAGTTCGTTTATTTACACAATAAAAACAATATTTCGATCTTGAATAAACAATATCAATTTATTCAGCTAATCCTATATTTATGTGTATTTAATAGACGAATATCGTAGGCAAATATATTCATAGAAACTTAGAAATATTCTCCGGCTGCCGCAAAAGTTTTTGGGCAATTTGTCTGTGCCAGCTTTGCGTATGCCGAATCATCTTTGAGCCGAATGCGTTTAGTACTATTACGTTTATTCCAAAAGTGCACCAAATAAGAATCCTTAGTCTGATTCATGACATCGTTCAAATGTTTTGCATCCATTAATTGTTGCCAATGGCCCGAGTCTATGGGGTAGAAAGCACTTGAGTTGAACACCTTGAACCCGCAATCATGACTTCCTGCGATCAGTTCATCAACTGTTTTCATGTTGCATAATCTACGCAAGGCACTAGTAACTAGGCTAGGTCCATTTTCGACATTGGCAAGTGGGTTATATGTTTTTTCGTACTCAAGTAGAAGCCATTTTCCAAATCCGTGGCCAGGATCAAGCGGTGTCAGTCCGATTACAGCATTGCCCAAGGTTTCATTATCGAGGGCTCCAAAATAATTGAGTGGAATAAACTCCATGGTCCGTTGCACTATGACATCCAAGTCCAGATGGATTCCTCCGTAGCGATAAAGAGTTAGTAATCGAAGTAAATCCGAAGTGTGTTCTGTTAAAGAACTGAAAAAAATATATGTTAATGAACCATTTTAAATCAAGCAGTAAATTCTTACTTGGATCGAAAGAGTTCTCCTTTCTTAAACCATTTCTCGATGGGGGTTTCCTTAACATAATCCCAGATGTTTAACTGCCGCAGATAAACATTCTTGTAGCTACTAATAGCATTAATGAAGCTATTGTTTTTAGGCACACGAGTGTAACTTGCGAACAGCACAAAGACGCGAAAATTGGGATTATGAAGAGCTGCCGATTCAATTGAGCAAGCCTGTCGGGCTCTCAGATTGAGTAAATAGTTTGATTCTGGCGGATGACAACTGGTTTCATGAAAGAATATGGTTCGCCCCCGTGTCGGTGCCACGCTGGAGCGTAGTAGATCCTCGAGATCATAGCTTGTATGTTCTAAACCAGGATAATAACATTTAGATGAGGGGTAGTTTATTTTCGTTTCCGGTTGGTATAAAGCATAGACCATAAGGAATACAAAAAAACTTGTACCCAAAAGTGAAAAAAGTATACGTTTTCGATAGATCATGAGGCACGAAAGAATTGTTAAAAACTCGAATACAACTTTGTGGGCTAAGAGTAACTATACAACTGCGAATATACCGTACAAATTTAAGAATAGAAATTATTTCTAACGCTCTATTTTTGGTGCGGTTTGGCAGCTGCGTAAACATGTCTAAGCTCTTATTTACAAGAATGTACGTACGTATGTAAGTGAAACACACTACTCGACTATATGATATCCAATTCGAAGGCTAAGAAAATACCTCAAAATATGTTTTAAATATAAATAATTGAGATTATAGTATATCAAATTTAATTTAATATTTGTTTTTTGAATATATACCTCAGATTTAACTACTGTTCAAGAATATGTAACATAAATCCAAATATAAAATGTCTTGATTAAGCTAAGACATTTTATCCGAGACACAAACCGTGCAAGCGAATAGCATTTTCGCCTTGCCGCACAAAAGTATGCAACACATTTTTCACTGCCCAAGTCAATCAAACGCAACGAGCAGCGCGATCCGACGACGACGATCGATGGATTCGATCGGATGCGTGTGCGAATGAAGCACAGCGCAGGCAAGAACAAACAACAATAACAACAACAGCAACAGCAACAGCAACAGCAACAAAGCACCGTTGCTCGCTAGGTGGGCGCCGATTTGGGTGTTATGTGTTATGGTGTAGCGTAGTCGTTGGCTAAGCGTTTAGCGCAGCGGACGACGTCTCTGCCGATTGTCGACTGCGTAGCTCACTGTTCGGTTGTGTTTAATGTGCAAATAATTTGAGTTTGTTTAAGCACGCTTAGGGCGTGCACTAGTGCGGTGTGTGTGTGTGTGTGTGTGTGTGCTAAGCATGTCTCTGCACGGCATGGACTGCAACAGGAATACAAAGGATGCTAAACTTTTGTTGCCCACCTTGTTGCCACCTCGCGCACCGTTGCAGAAGATCTTCATAGATGATTTGACGGCGACACCAGCTTCAGAGCGACGACGTCTGTGGCGTGTGCCCTGGTTCATTTTGCTGATGTGCTTTGTGCAGGTACCGGATATGATGCAAATTTGACTGTCAGTTAGATGAGCTCAGCATCAAAGCGCCTGCTGCACGCAGCGTATACGCAATGTGGGCCACATGTTTTTGGTCGCTTACGTTAAACAGACACTTGAACTGTTCGCAGAATTTCACAATTTTCACACATTGAATTTTCCCTCGGGCGCCACTTGCGGTTGAAAATTTCTTTTTTTGTTTTTTTTGTTTATGTTTTCGCGCCTGTTTATTTGAGTTTCGTTTGCTTCTACATTTTGCTCCGATATTTTTAATGCTTTTCGTTGTATTTTGATTAGAGCATTGAAAAATCAGTGCGATAATTGTGGTTTTCGAAACATACAACTTTCGGACAGCTTATCAGCTATCGCCAAACAAATAATTAACTTAAGTGATTTACTTATGTGCGGGCAGCGAACTTCTTATCAGCCTTAGGTACTTGAGCTAAGTAGCCGCTGAATTCAATTGCTTTCCTAAGTGCTTCGAGTAGTTCCCAGTGGAATTGCTAGACCAGCTAAGACTATCTATCTATAAGGTGTGAGTAGAATCCAGCTGGAATGCGGAAAACCTGACTTTGCCTGACTTTGCAAAACCTTTTTATATCATTCGACCATTGAAAATGGTCAAAAATGGTATACTAAGTTTATGCAATGTAACAGGCAGAAGGAGGCGTGGCAGACCCCGAAAAGTATAGAAATTCTTGCTCAGGATCACTAGCCGAGTCGATTGAGCCATGTCCGTCTGTCTGTCCGTCCGTCTGTCCCTCTGTCTGTCCTCTGTCTGTCCGTCTGTGTGTCCGTCTATCTGTCCGTCTGTCTGTCTGTCTGTCTGTCTGTCTGTCTGTCTGTCCGTCTGTCTGTCCGTCTGTCTGTCCGTCTGTCTATCCGTCTGTCCGTTTGAATGTCTAGATCTCAGCTATTATAAAAGCTAGAGACACCAAATTTCACATGAAGATTCCTCTATTTCACAGATAGATCGAGTTTAATTTACGATTATCAGGAGAAGTAATAAAGTTACAGCTTTCTGCTTTAGTACATACTAACTTGTTAAAATTTAATTTGAGCTAGAGAAATTATGATCTTTCTGGCAACTTTCGCTTGGTCTCCAATCTGAAGGTATCTGTTACTCCAGTGACAAGTGTTGCGGCAAGTGTTGTCGCTCACTTGCAACATGCAACAGGCCACCGACTACACTCCCCCGCGAAGTCGCACAAGTGCTTCCCTGGTGGTGACCCATTTAGTGGCAGCCACCGATCGTCTCCATGCTTGAAATGCCTGGCGCAGTTACGCACAGCAATGCAACAATCACTCACACATATAGTATATAGCCCGATCGGGCCACAAATCGATATTCATGCCACATTACACAATCTCGAACTCAATCAGCGATCAACAATCACAATTGTCGTCGGCGACATGGCTCAAGTTTTATGGCCATTTTGGGTGGTGTTGTTCGCTCGCTTAAATGTTGCAACTGACATTTGTCATATTTGGTGTGTGATGCATGCCGTACACCGATTTGGGTTTGTGGCAGTTGCAGTTGTTGTTGTTGTTGGCGTTGCTGTTGGTGCTGTCATAGTGTGAGACATCTTGGCATTCGCGCTTGGAAGTCTCACACTCGCCCGCTGAGCGAAAGTGACAGATTAGTCGACATCATTTGGTGCTGCTGCTGCCACTGTGCAACACTGTGCAACAAAGCAGATGTAGAACAAAGTGCCGGATGCAATTAGAGTAAGACAGATTGAGGGCTGACTAGGCTAGTAGCTGGTTTAGGGCCTTAGCTGTGGAATGTATGAGGCGCAGTTGTTGAGCCAGGGAGACACCTTGAGAAGGTTTAGGAAAGGCAAAAGTTTAGCTGGATACTTTACTTGGTTGTTACACTACCATGCAGTGCAGTGTAATTACTTGTGTCGCTCTATAAGGTCATGCTCCCTCCCTCTCTGCAGATCTCACTGCATCTGATTGCCAATGAGTGCATGCGGCGACGCCTCATCTACCGCCCAGAGTCGCGGCACGAGTATTGGCGCTACTTTACCTACATGTTGCTGCATGCCGACGCGTGGCATCTCTCCATCAATATGTGTCTTCAGGTGAGTGTCAACTTCCCCCCCGGGGTTTAACCTGTTGACTTTGTTGTGCATTGGTTTGTTTGTTTTTTCCCGCAGTGCTTTGTCGGCATCTCAGTGGAACTGGAGCAGGGTCATTGCCGTGTGGGCCTGGTCTACATTGTGGGCGGCATTTGCGGTGCATTGGCCAATGCGTGGCTGCAGCCGGAGCTGTTGTTGTTGGGCGCCTCGGCGGGCGTCTATGCCATGCTGTGCAGTCATGTGCCCCACCTGGTTTTGGTCAGTCAACTGTGGCCGAATGCAACCGCAATTTCAAATTTCCGATTTGTTTTTCTTTTTTTTTTTCAGAACTTTTCACAATTGTCGCACCGCTTTGTGCGCATCGCTGTGATACTCATCCTCTTAGTCAGCGATGTTGCATTCACAACGTTTCATTTTTGCATCAATCACAATCGCAATCCCCGCATCAGCTTGGAGGCACATTTCGGGGGAATTGTTGGCGGTTTTCTTTGCGGTTTTCTGGCTTATCGACGACTGCCGACGACGTCGACGACAGCAACAAGAAAGCAAAGAGCTTGGTACATTTGAAGCTATCGCTTATAATCTATATTTAGTTAACTCGTTATTAGCTGTAAATTATTATTAACATTTGCCATTCCACTCGAGTGGCCGGAAAAGTAAAGTTTGCTGTTTCTTTTTATTTATTTCGTTTGCTTTCCCAATTGATTTATACACGTTACTTTGGGGAACGCATTAATTATTCCATTACTTGTATGGCTATACTCCCAATAAGGGGTGTGTCACTTAATCGGCTAATTGTTTAGCGGAATTCGCAATGTCGCCGGCTGTTCCATATTTATGTTGGCTATTTCAAGTTGGTCAACTCTAAGAATTGCTGTCATTGCAATTGTTAATCACTTTTGGGAATGTTTTAATTGATTGAAAATGTATATAGCATTTATTTTGATCATCTAGAATCAACTAAGTTGGCCAAGATCAATGGCGATCAGATTGCAAACTGGAGAATAAGTTCATATAGTAGTCATCTAAGTGTATACCAAAAAAGAAAGCTGTAACTTTAAAACTTTGCCTGATAATAGCCAATTATTGATTTGCATGGGCGGTGGGCGTGGCAAAAATTTAAATTTTCAGTGATCGAAGGGTATACAAGAAATAAGAGACATTTTCTACATTTAGTATACCTATTTTTCTTCACTCTTCTTTGTTTGTTTCTATAAAATACGAGAAACATGTGAGTTCCACTAAAAAAATCATTCAGTTTTGTTCGAAATAAAAAAAAATTTATTATTATTGAAGCTTTTTAAATGTAAATTAAGAATATAATTATTATTATTGAGACTCAATTAAATTAAGTTTTAAATGCCGTTAAGAGTTAATGTAAGTTAATATGCTAGTTATGTGTCTATAATACAACTTATAGCTGATATATGTATGGATAGAGCTAAACCTAAAACTAAGCTAAGATCGCACTAGGTCTAAATAAGCTCTTAATATATTTTAGGGGGCTGTTTAAATGCAGAACGAATCACACACTCACAGACAGACAGACAGACAGAGAGACAGGCAGACAAACAAGCACTCCCAACTGGAATGGAAGGGAGAGCGGGTTTGGTTAGGGACTTCACTTAAGTTAACAGTCCAAGGGGCCACACTTGACGCCCACCTCGGTGCACATGCACTCCAGACACTGATTGGATAATTCGACTATAATGCGACCGACGCGATACATGCGTCCATAAATGTTGCAGCCTGCCAATTTGAGCATTCCCGTGGGATTCATTAGGTTGTCGGCGCCTCCTCCACCAACACTTGCTCCATTTCCAGCTGCTGTGGGTGTTGCTGCTGTTGTTGTGCTTGTTGTGCTGCTGTCGCTGCTGCTGCTGCTGCTGCTGCTCGTCGGCGCGTGCTGATAATGATGAAATTGTTGCGGTGGCTGCGGCGGTTGCTCCTGCGGCTGCGACAGCAACATGTGCGGTCTCACCTCGTAGCTGGTGTCCAGGAAGGGCAACTTGTCGAATGGTGACATTAAAATCGGATGCACTGTGCTGGAAGGTATTTCCACTGATGATGTTGCTGTTGTTGTCGTCGTCGTCGTCGTGGTTGCTGCTGTTGTTGTTGTCGGCGTTGCAGGCATTGCTGTTGTTCTTGTTGTAATTGTTGCTGTGCTTTTGGTTTTGACACTTGTCAACGACGTGACGGGCAACGTGTTGTTGTTCCTGTTATGGTTGCTACTGCTGCTGCTGCTGCTGCTGCTGGCGGTTGTGCGACGCGTTGCCGCTTGAACTTTGTTTTTACTTGGTTTTGTTGCAGTTGTTGTTGTTGTTGCCTGGTTGCGTCTGTTGCCGTTTGCGGGTTTACCTTTTGGTTTGTTGCCCTTCTTGTTGCCGCTGCCACGTATTGTGGCTGTTGGTCGTGTCGCCACCGTCGCTGCTGTTGTTGTTGTTGCTGCCGTTGCCTTTGTGCTGGACAATGTTGGCAGTGTGCGAAAAGGCGGCACTGTGCTGGGCAGCTCCATTGCCAGCAGCTCGTCCAGCAACTGGTCTAGATTATTGATTTCATTTTTGTCTATCAGCAATGTTTGTTTTGTGGCTGCTGTTGTTGTGGTTGTCTTTGTTGTTGCTGCTGTCGCTGCTGTTGTAGTTGTTGTTGCTGCTGTCGCTGCTGTTGCTATCGGTGCCTTGGAGCCGGAAGCGTTGCTGATGCTGTACGTGACGCTCTCAGTGTGTTGCAGCTGCTGTTGCTGCTGTTGTGTCGGCTTCTTGTGCTGCTTGTCCACAATGAGCGCATCCAGATTTGGTGGTCTTTCGGTGTGTATGACATCTGCAAAGGGATCTGGCGTCGTGATCTCTGCAGAAAGATGAGAATAACGGCATTAGTTTCAGGGGTGGGGAATGGTACGGTTAACAGTAAACAACACGAGTTGAGTGGGCAATGGGAAATTGTCCAAGTGAATTTGCAAATTGTGGGAAGGAGTTACTCCGATTATTTTAAGAAATCGATATATCCATTTGAATAAATCGAAAACATAATGTTGAACCGTCTTGATAGATAGGGCGATATGTGATAAAGAGAAGATTGAAACACTTATAGGGTTCAACTCTCATAGGGAAGGGTTACCCCTTTTCCAACTCACCTATTGATGCCGTATCGTTGCCGATCTGTGGTGTCGTTATATCGATAATATGCTGTGTAACATGATAGTTATCGGCCAGGGCGTGCAGCACATTCGAGGTAACATGATCCTGCAAGACTTCGCCATCGATGACCAGTGGATCCTTGGGCATAAAACCACCTTCGGTTTCGGTGGGTGGGGAGAAACCGCTGTGCGAAGGCGGCACCACCTGCTGATCGAACTCGTAGCTCACATAGTCGGCGCTACCTTTGAATTGGCCACCCACATGTACCACCGGTTCTGGTGGTGGTTCAGCCACGGGGACCTCCACATTGAACTGGTACTTATAGGCTGCCTGATCGTTGTTCATCGACAATGGGGCTACTTGTTGTGGATAGTCGGAAGTGATGGTTGGATATTGTACTCCAGTCTCTTGATAGTTTGAATCAAAATTGGTGTCCATTTTGTCGGAGGCCTCCGGCGAGGGGTAGTAGCTACCGGGACTATTGTACGCACCCACTGAAGGTTGTGCCAACTTAGGTGCCGTATTCACCGCATCCGTGGGCAAGAAAGGTATAATCTTCAGATTGGGTAAACTGGGCGGCAAAGTGGGTGCAGTGCTGTCGCCGTCGTCCAAGGGTTCCGCTTCCAAAATGCTGGGATTCGTTTGAATGATCAACGGTTTAGGGCTGCTAGTGAAGTGTGGCGAAGTTTTTTGCCTCAAGGTGGATCTGATAGTGGTTCTAATGGTTGTTGTTGTTGTTGTTGTGGGTTTCGGTGTTGTTGTGGTGCGTCTGCTGGTTTTTGGCTTGGGCTTTGTTGTGGTGGATCGAGGAGTAGTTGTAGTTGTTGTTGTTGTTGTAGGTTTGCGTGTCGTGCTGCTTGGCTTAGCAGTTGTCGTTGTCGTTGTCGTTGTTGGTGTTGGTGTTGTGGTGCTAGTTGTGGTGGGCTTTGCTGTCGTTGTAGTGGTGGTGGAGCTACTGCTGCTACTGGGTACAGCTCGGAAGGTTACTGGTTGTCCATACTTGCTGGTGACCAGCAACATGGGTGGAGTAACCGTTAGATTAGCCAGCTTGGAATTGATGCGATTGTGCGTCGGCTTGTGGTTTGAGAGTGGGCGGAACATGGGTGGTGCGCGCACTGTGCTCGGCGGCCTTGGAGTGGTGCTGCTGCTACTGGTGGTGCTGCTACTAATGGTCGTTGCTTTTGTCGTCGTCTCCGTTGTCGTTGTGGCATTATCGTCAAGCATATCGGACAGGCCATCCAGCAGCACGTTGAGTAGATTCGGTGGTTTCGCTGTGGTGCTCGACGTGGCCCAACTGGCCTGATTGATTAGACCAATGTGCTGCGCCTCAGCGGGCAGTTCACCCACGGCAATCTCATCGCTGCCTAGTTCATCGTTGAAGTCATCTGCGAATCGTTTAATGCTGCTCAATGTGGTGCTAGAGGCTTCTGTTTGGGTCGATGTGGTGCTAGCGCTATCCACAGTGGATTCGGTAACCGTAGCAGGCTCATCTTCATCTGGACCTAGCAGTAGATCCACCCAGGACAGAGGTTTCTTTACTGTCGTTGATTCCGGCGCAACGTTCACCTCATTTTCCGTGCTGGGACCCAAGAGCAGATCGAGGAAACTCAGCTCGGTGGTGCTGCTGATGTCGCCAGAGCTGCTTGTTACCGGCTGCGCAGACGGTGGTGGTGCCTCTGTCACCAGATCCATATTGCTTGCGAGCATTTTGTTGTTGTTCCCGTCGATAAACTCTAGTCCCTCACGCAGCGTATCCATTATACTCTTCTCACTGCTCGCCTGCAGCGCATCTCCTGCGGGTGGCTCTGTGGGATGGCGATCCAGCGGATAATGCTCGGCCATGGTGTTGGTTGGCATCAGGGAAGACGCTGCCGCCGCCGCTTCTGCCTCCTGCTCCTCCTTGCCGAAGAGCAGATTGTACAGATTGAATTGCCTTGAGCTCTGCGAGCGACGATAATCCCGCTGACTGCCGCAATCGTAGCTGGAGGGACAACACTGACCCTTGGGCACGACAGGAATGCAGTTCTTGAGCGCCGGTGAGCACTTCTTGGGTGCACAGCGTCGTGTGCCGCGTATGCAGAAGCAGATGTCACACGGCTTGTCGGCATCCGAGCGCATCTTCTGACCCTCTGCATAGAACTGACTGCCCACAGTGCAGCCGCGATTGCGCTGCAGTCGCTGTGACATGCGGTGGAAGTGCTTGTTCGAGGTCTTGCGGTAGCGCACCTCTTGCGACGATTTACCCGATGTTTTGCTGCTGCAGTCATAGCGCACCGGGCAGCAGGTAGAGTCCACAAAGATGGGCTTGCAGCCCTCCACGGGCAACATGCATTTGGGCTTCACGCACTTCTCAGTGCCACCTGGTGGGGAGAGAGAAGGAGAGTGGGGAAGAGTTAGAGGTGGAACATGAAGTAGGCTATTTGCATGGGGATCTGTTCCCAGCACTAAATCCAGGGTGCACTACTTACTCTACTCAAACTGCAGTTTTCACAGTTTTCAATGTTGCTTACTGTTCCCACTTACTGTTCCCATTCACTCTTTCCACTTAATGTTCCTACTTGCTGTTTCCACTTATTGTTTCCACTTGCTGTTTCCACTTACTGTTCCCACTTGGTGTTCCCACTTGGTGTTCCCACTTGGTGTTCCCACTTGGTGTTCCCACACGCTGTTCCCACACTTGCTGTTCCCACACACTGTTCCCACACACTGTTCCCACACACTGTTCCCACACACTGTTCCCACACACTGTTCCCACACACTGTTCCCACACACTGTTCCCACACACTGTTCCCACATACTGTTCCCACACACTGTTCCCACATACTGTTCCCATGCACAGTTCCCACACACTGTTCCCACACACTGTTCCCACACACTGTTCCCACACACTGTTCCCACACACTGTTCCCACAAAGTTCCATGCAATCCTACTTACCGATGCAGTAGCAATAGCTGCACAGATTCGATGACGACATAGCCGATCCCGACTTGTAGACAGTTCCATTCTTCACACAAACTGCAAACAGAAACAAAATATTGTAAAAGTCAAGTAACACAAGCGACAGTCAAGACTGCTCGACAACAAAATACCCTTTACAAACTAAGCTTAAACTGCTCCCAATTGCACTTACCAAATAGATCAACATCGGAGTCATCCGATCGCCGTTGCAGCATGTTGTCATTGACCACGCGATCGATAGACTCACGCTCATAGTGATCCAAGTAGGCGATGATGCGCCGCTTGGTGGGTATCTTGTAGAAGGCGTCCAGGCGGGCGCACGACAGATAGGGGCAACAGGTGTTCTTCTTTTGGACAACCACACAACCGCGTGGCGGTGGCATTGGCATCTCGGGGCACACTTTCAGTCGGCAAACAAGAGTCTTACGATTGCACTGACAGTTGAGGCACTTCTCCATGCTGGGCACAACCGATTTGTCAGCATACCAAGTGCCGTTATGATGACAGCCTGCAGCAAGGGACGAGAGAGTGAGGGAGAGAACAGTATGAGAGATCGTGATGTTGGCCTAATGAGTGCATGGGTAAAAAGTTGAGGATCACCTGGGACCACCAACAATTAGGGTCAGTAGTAGAAACTTTAAGCCTTTTGAGGTTATGTTCAGCTGCCTTACTGCCTCGAAAACTAGACAAAATATGCTCAAGATTTATTCACATAACACACGAAAACAAAAAGAACGCGATGTCCACTCAAAACTTGCTATGGTTCCAGGCCATTGCAGGGCCGTGATACGGTGGAAAGGCAGCTCCAGATTTGAGCATCTCCAGTGAGGCACCATAGCGATGCAGCTTTACAGGTGGATCCTGTTGCTGTGCTTCCGCTTCTGCTTCTGCTTCCGTTTCCGCTTTGAGTTCCTCTTGCTGTTGCTGTTGCTGTTGCTGCTGCTCCGTCTGTTCCGCCAGATGAAGCTGCTGCGGGGCGTACTGCTGCATCTGCACTCCTCCACTTTCCCACTGCCTGTTGTTGTTAAGGAATGCAGGCATTGCCTGTTGCAGTGGACACGCCTGCAGGTAGCTGCCCTGCGGTGTATTGTGCACAATGTAAGCCTGGGTGGGCGAGGCCATTGGTGTGGCCATTGGTGTGGCCATCGGTGTGGCCATTTGTGGCAACATGTGGCAGGCCATGGAATGGGGCACAAAGACAGTGGCCTGGTAGGGCAACTGCTCCGACGACAGCTGTACGTTATATTGTTGGGCCCACATACTACTAATACTACTACTATTATTTCTACTACTGGCAGGCTAAAACTTTAACAAAGTTATTGAAAATATTTGAAATTTTTTTTGGTGTTTTATTTTTATTTTTTTTGGTCGCGCTTGAACGTTAAGTTTTCAGAGCTATATAACAATATAGAACGACGATGTGAACTATGCGAAGGTATGAATAGTTGTGAAATCTAAATTGAACTGAACTGATATGGGAATCGGAGCTGAAGGCAAGTTCAGAGTGTGCTACGTTTAGCAGATCATGATTCAAGTTGAGTTGATTAGGTAATCAAGCGATAAACCTTTAACGGCATAACCTCACTTTGTTACCCACTTGCTTCCCACCTTGACTTGCCATCATTTTCACGCATATTACCGTTGACCGGGAACTCACCTGTATTCTGCGTGATAAATGCATCCAACTGTGCGGGCAATACGAAAAGTAATGCCATCGATAATATGCTGACTAAGCGAAGCGTCATCTTTCTCGTTTCTCTGCCTCCACCAGCTCTGCTCGCATGAATAATGCAACTCTGAGTCCCGCGATCCCGCCTGTGCCAGCTGTGCGGGTTGTGAGTTAACCGTGTGCCACAACTGGTAGTCTAGTCCCCCCCGTTCGATGGAAGTCGTAGTAGTCTGCAACTCTGCAACTTTAGCGAGCTGGGGTCGTCTAATGCGTGAAATGTGTGTCACGCAGCGGCAACTTTCCAATGACAAGCGAATCGAAGCTTCTGCCGGCAACTGGAGGCCAGCGCATGCTCAGGCGTTACACTCCGAATTAAACCAGATGGAATTACCCGCACAATTGTTCACGACACGAACCAAATTATACAGGTATTGTAGCGCGTAGTTGTAGTTGTACTTGCCAAGTTCTGCCACGCTTTTAATAAAGAAATTTGTACGCTCTGTAAGAAAGAAAGAGAGAGAGAGGGGAAGAGTGAGAGGGAGACGGGGTTAAAAGTCAGCTAAGTGCCATTTGTTGTCAAGTTTTCGTCTTGTACTCGCATAACCCGAGTCGGAGGGGTCTAAATCGCTTAATCGCCAGACCTTGCGATGTGCTTGCGCTTGTCTTACAACTTGGCTTCTGGCCGTTTTCAGCTAGAAACTGTTAACTGTTTTTAATGGTGATTTTAACTGTTGTTTTCTCTGCAGTCAAGTCATTTAATGTGAGTTTCGTTTAGTTTCGAGTTTCGAGTGACTCATCAAAAAAAAAAAAAACAAACAAAAGTAAAACCTAACTCGTATTAGATAAATAGATATTTATGCCTTATGGAGAGTTGGTAATCTTTCCTGTCCGTGCGCAAAGTTGAGTGCACTCATAAAAAAACTATTACAGACTCACTCGTATATAAATCATAACCTTAGCTTTTACTCTCTGGCTTCGCGAGAAAAACACATAAAACTCTTGCAGTCTGTTCTTTGTGATGTATTCGTAAACATATGAGGCGAAACCAGATGCGTTGGGGTTATATAAAGCCTCCAAGAGGAATGTGAAAAATTGTCAAGAATTCTTTAGCTTGTACTCTCATATATTCGCACCTCAGTCACTGCCATTAATTGCCATATTTCCCATAGTTTAATGATCTTGTTTACATTCCTTGAAATAACTGATAAATTTGCTGCCAACACAGACAGAAATAGGGCAGACACATCCGATTCGAAGTGCTTCTCACACGAACCGTAGCTATAAATAATATTAATCAACTCGAAACAGAGCAACAAAATTAAGAAGAAAACTTGTGTAAAGAAACTGGTACCCCGAATCAGCACAGCATCAAGAACGACCAAGGAACACGCGCTACGTGCTGCATGCTGCATGCTGCATGCGAAAAGTCGAAACAAACAAACAAACCAACAGATAAATAAAGCAAACGTGAAAATCAAAGAACACCAAAGCAAATGGCGGTCATTGCCAGTGAAAGAGAGCCAAACCGACGACTTCCATTGGGATTTGGATTGCGAATGGGACTTGGGGAACTTGTCCAGCTCAGAACGAAACACGAGCTCAGCTCGTCAGAGCGTCAGAGCATGTGCAGTGCATCCACTTTCATTAAGAACGTGATTAGCAGGCGACTCTAGAAAACTTGCATGCAAATGCTGAACATGGAGCCGGAGGAACAAGAAAAGCCAGTTGACTTGGCGGCGCTACGAAACGTAGATACCCTAGTTTCTTTAGGAATGATTTCCATGGGTTTTGGGATGGGGAAGTAGTTAGGTTAACCCCAGTTTCCTTGGGAATTATTTCCATGGTTTTTTAACATGGAAAGTGGTTAGGTTAACCCTAGTTTCTTTAGGAATTACGTTCATGGGTTTTAGATAGGGAAGTGGTAAGGTTTACCCTAGTTTCATTGGGAATTACTTCCATGGGTATTTAATGGAAAAGTAGTTAGGTTTACCCTAGTTTCTTTGGGAATATCTTTCATGGTTTTTTAACAGGGAAGTTGTTGGGTTAACCCTAGTTTCTTTAGGAATTACGTTCATGGGCTCACCAACGCTTACCCACGTTTCTTTGGGAATTACTTTCAAGGGTTTACCCTAGTTTCTTTTGGTTTTAAAGGGAAGTAAAATTAGTTTTTTAGGAATTACGTTCATGGTTTTAGATAGGGAAGTGGTAAGTTTTTTTTTTTTTTTGATAAATATTTTTATAATTTTTTAAAAAAAAAAAATTATTTTTTTTTTAGGAACACCTTCCATGGGTTTTTGATAGGGAAGTTCTTGGGTTTACCCTAGTTTCTTTATGAATTACCTCCTTGGGTTTCCAATAAGAAAGTGGTTAGGTCTCTGCTGTAAGGTTTGCTTAATACTATAGGGTATAGCAATATCCTCAGCTACCCAACCCTAACAGGCAACTTCCACGACTTTAGTTCACACACCCTCGCTGCAACCTGATGGCGCAGCTCGCTTAATTGGAGCTTCCTCCCCCGCACTGCCTTTGCTCTTGGCCAGCTCCAAAACGTTCCCATGACAACTTTTAATCAAGCTATTATCTTAATGTCAAGTTAAAGTCTGAACTGCCTCGCAGCCTGGCATTGCAACTTTCACGCTAACCAGTAGCCAAAAGTCTGGCAAGAGAAATAAAGCCAAAAACAAAAGCGAAGCTCACAGTTTCGGTTTCACACAATAAATCACTGCAGCAGTTGACTTTGTTGGACTTTTTTTTAATTGAATTCACTTGGCGAGGGCAGACGGACTTCGTGGCCATAGCGACGACGACATGGTAGAGCGTCAGCGAGGTAGTCAGAGACAGAGATTAAAGATAGACGCGGCGAGAAGTTCACACTTAATTTGGCACTTTCTTTGCAGTTGTTCTCAATCTTGTGACTTAATTACAAGGCTGGAGGCGCAATTTGCCTGTGGCTGAAACTACAGCTCCGATGACTCGTGTAGGTGTTATGCAGAACATGTGGCACATACTTGTTCATAAATTACAGTAATTATTGTACAAAACAAAGATCTTAAAGAAAGCTGTGGGAGCAACGTTTATGCCCCTCCCACTCTCCCACTCTCTCTCTCTCTTTACTTGGAGTGCTGCCTCCAAAGAACTTGGCAGCGACTCCAAATGGGGCCAACAATTACGCCCCAACAACATCATAAGTTTTTGACAACAGCCTCTTGGCTACACTGAGAGAAATGCTCGACGTATTAATAGAGTAATTATTGCTGCTGCTTGTGGCGAAAGTCACAAAAACTAAATGACTTCAGATCGGATTATTAGTTTAGGAAATTAAAAGTTTAAATTTCAATTTCATCAACCTAGTTTGGCATTCAGCAAAGTCGAGATTGAAGTCAAAGGGGAAATTGAAAGTTTCGCCAGAGCTTGGGAAATCGTTAAGAATTGTTAAGATTCTTTGTTTTTGGGGGGGAGAGAGAAAAGCGAAATCAGCAGCTGCTTAAGAGCTCAGCAGGTGGGTAAACAGTGTGAAATGTTGAGCTTTATCTTAAAGCTTGCACAATGCACAAAAGAATGTTGAGTTGCTAGCTAACTTTTGTTTACTTTTAACCAATTCTTCTTCTTCTTCTGCAATCAACCCAATTCCAATGTTCCATTAAATCAATAAATTTCAGCATCTAAGCAGACAATGATGTGGCTCAGTTCAAAAGAACTCAACGGCAATAAATTCTCGAAAGCGCGACATCAATTCAAGACAATAAATTTTCGATTGAGCACTTGTATCTGCTATCTGACAGATACTTTTCCGCTTTTCGCTACGGTTTCGTCTGCCTGACACAGTAGCAACGCCCCACTGACAGATTTCTGTGTTTTGCCTATGCCCAATTTCGGCTCGGATCGGGGTCTCTGTGCACTCCAATTCGTTGATTTGTGAAAGGCAACAGTTGAGGCTGGGCACAGTGTGCAGACTCTAATCTGCACTACTTGGCTACTGGGCACACTGCGAGCTAGCGTTCTAACTTGTAATTTGTAGAGAAAAAACTTTCACCAGTGCAGCCTGCGAGAGATGGAAATAATAAGTTCAGATTATGTAAATCTCAGTCGAGCAGAAAATCAAAGCGAAGATCATAAAATGCGCAGATCAGTAACGTAGCACACACTACGCTGGCTAGCTGAGCCTAGTATTTTCACTTTTGCAAATTGAACAAGAACACGGAACGGAAATCGAAACCAGATTCAGATACAAGACGCCAACAACAACAGCAACGAATGAATGATCAGTGAGTCGCATATGAATGAACTGAATAAAGAACTCGGTTAAGTGGGGAACTCGGCTAAGAGAGAGAAGGAGATGGGCAACACAACATGCTTATTATAACACTTGCTATACCCTGCAATTATCAAAATCATCTTGATTAGCTACGAAACTCGTAACTATTTCAATAAACGCAGCGATCTATGTAATTTGAAGTGCTGTAGATGTGAGATATATGTGCGTAATTATGGCTATGCTATTACCTGGGATTTCCTCAGGTATGAATGATAATCATATAGCTGAATTTATAGCGTATATATTGGGGCAGATTCTTAAGCAGAATTTTCATATTTCTTACATTCCTCTCCGCCTTTTAGAGTGAAATTTGTGCCAGTCGATTTTATAGTGTGGCAAACCATTTCCGTGGGCACACGCGTGCGCACTAATTTGGCCCATGCCAGAGCCAGCTCGACACACCTAGCCATAAAGCAGACGAGGCTGAAGAAGTAAGCCTCATAATAGACCTGCTTCGTGCACGTAGCTCGTTGTAGTACCTACAAGTGCGTGTCTACATGTGTGGCTGCTTACAAATTCTATGAACAAACAACAACAACAACTACGACAACAACGACAGCAAGCTAAAAGTCTCAAGAATTTTTACTCAGCGCAATTTTCATGTCGAACTCAATTGATGCGACTTTTGCCTCGTCTAGAGCAGCGAGCACGCAGCTCCTCCCTGCCCTCTCTACCCCTATCTGCCTCTTTGTAAAAGACAGACAAATGCCTGTCATTTAGTGGCAGGCAAACATGTTTGCAACTCAGGCCAAGGCAGAGGCTGTGGCAGAGGCAAAGGCTGTGCCTCGTCCCGAGTTATTAAAGCCGCGAGGGCTCAATAAATGGGCGTCGTTTATGCACCTCATCATCAGCGATTGTAGTGATCGCATCGAATGTTTTGCAGCTCTTTTGCAGCGCTTTGCTTGTTGTTCTTTGGTTTTTTTTGCCAAGCGGAAGTTGTAAATGCAAAAAGAGTTAGTACAACTAGAAAGGGTTGACTGAGCTGTAGACGAAGTGTAGTTGCTCTGCAAGGCTAAGATGATGTGGAAAATATATAGAGAAAACTAAGTCAAGTATATTTGAAAAGTATCTATAACTCTACTTCTTGTTTGGCTAACTCTGTCTCCCTCTTTCATTGAATCCCCACCCATTTCTCACTTGTCTTAAAATTTAATTGAATTTCTTTTTGATCAACTGAGCATAAGAAGAAGGGGGGGGAGAAAGGGCACTCAAGTGTTGCCTTGTCTTAGCACGTGTTTTGTTTAATTAGCTACTCCTAGGGCTGGAACTGTGGCTGTAGCTGCACAGGCTGTGCCTGCAGTCCGAAGACAGCAGCCTGTATAAGGTAACCACTTAGGCTGCGGGTGAAAGTCGCTGAGGTAAACTGAAATTAGAACAACGGCACGACAAAGCGATTGCAAAGGAAAGGTACACACCAAAGTACAGCACACACACACACACACACACAGAGTGAGCCCGCACACCTTTCACAGCGCGCAAGGCAGCTCGGCGGATCCAAGGCAAGTTCTAAGCATCATTAAGTAGCGAAGCATTAAGCTCGCTGGCCATTTCGTAGCGCTTCGCCATAAATTCGTCTATCTGTCCGTCTGTCGCATTGTTCTGGGTCATTAAGCCAAATTGTTGTTGTTGCCGGAGCTGTTGGCCATCCATTTTGGTAATGGCAGATCGTGATTCGCACGCTCGCTTTACAATAAAATTGTCAACATGACAGCTGCGATTAATATAGACCTCAATTTATCAGGCATAAATCAAGACGAAACAAAAGACTTAGAGCACAAACTTGGCAATACAATTCTAATGTGGCAAGTGCCACAAAGCCAACGACCGAATCTGACTTGGAGTCTTGGCAAACTTGTTTGGACTGAGACACGAGGAGACTTGGAGACTCTCTGCCTGCAGTTGCGCCTCTGCCTGCCCAATTGAAACAATGCCTTATCAAAATGCAGCAGCTTAAGCGCATCCCTGGATGCGCTCTGTCTGGCCTGGTGTGCGCACAGTTTCCGGGCACATTTGTCAAGGCAACATGTAAACATGCCCAAAATGCCGTTAGTAGAAACCTGCATGGGGCACATCCAAATTTGCGTGCCAAACTCTGCTTGGCAAACCCAACTCACTTAGCTCCGTAAATGGTGTGTGTGGTGCCACGCCGACAGCTCTGATAAATAAGTGACAGGGACACTGAGAGTTGCAGAGACTTTCTGTCTCTCTCTCTCACTTAGCGTCTTTGACCATTATAAAATTTCTATTTTGCGCAAAAGTATCTTAAGTGCTCTGCGTGAAATTTGGGTGAATCTCGATCTTCCTTCTTTTCGCAAAAAGAGAAGTTCCAGAACTTGCTTATATCTAGCATATATGTTGCACGCTTTGTAACATCTGCTGACCCCGATCTAAGTGTGATCTCTTCATAACTCATGTGCTTTGAAGTCATTTCGAATTCTTGTAGATCGTTATAGCATTATAAACAGCACGGACTAAACATGATATATGGTTTTATGCAAGTAATTCTCAGCAGATAATTGAATTATTTTACGCACTGCTGCGCGGACACACTTAAGATGCGTACTTTAAAGATATAATCATATATAGTAGCATAATATATGATCCACTTTCCTAGACATCTACGTAGAGCTCTTAAGTTATGCAGTCGTTCATCTTGAAGTTCTGTAATAGTGCAGCAAATATTGCAGTTCTTTTCACGGGAACTACTTCGCTTAGGTTCTTTATAACACACACCCAACGGTGCAGCACATAAAAATACTTCTCCACACACACACACACACATCTTGATTTATATCTGCACGATACATGCACCTGGTTGTCATCTCTTCCGCTCACTGTTGCCACGCTGCAACACACGGCGCACTCGCCTGGAACTGCATGCACTCCCCCTCTCAGCTCCCCCTTTCCCTCTTCCACCCACCTCCCCCTGCTGCCCATACAGAGTTGTGTCTTTGCCACTGAGGCTGTTTTGATAGAACACTTGCAGGGAGCAGGAGGAGGAGGAGAAAAAAGCGAACTCGAGCCCAAACAAAGCCCCTCCGCATATGGAGTCTCCTTTGGCTTCGGCTTGGCTTGTTTGCTACGATATCTGATTACGTGTGCGGCACTTCTATCTCAAGTTCGGGGCCGGGTTCGCTGCGCTGCGCTGCGCTACGGATTCGGTTCGGTTCGGCTCGCTTTGTCTTGGCTCTTTGGGGCATATCAGATGTGGCAGTAACTGTTGCCAAAATGGAATTTCGATGCCAGGCTATTAGGCTGCAGCTGACCTTGAGCTAAGAAATACTGGAGTGCAGCAGAGACTAAGAGGGGGTGCGAGAGAGAGAGTGAGAGGGGACGAGGCAGAGTGAGAGGCAAACACGATTTTTATTTTATGCACTCGAGCGCAGAAAAGATTTGCCGCTTCGAGCCCGTCGATTGCTGGCCAAAGCCTTTGGGGCCATTAATTTAATGAGGCTTCCGCTCAGGTTTTCTGCACAGGCAGAGGCACAGGCAGCCCCGCGTTACCGTTAGACAATTGCAGGCAATTAGCAAATTCTGTGCGCTAATGAAAGACGCTTAGAACGCGGCGAGACGCGTTCAGATGAGGCAAAGATGAGACGTGCACGAAGCTAACTTAAATGGAGCTCGCATTGGCTTTGATAGCTTCCGCTTTGCATTATCAAATATTATAGTAGCAACAGTTGCTGCTGCTGCTGCTGCTGCTCTTGGGAATTGCATGTTGTCACGTTAGGCATAAAAAACACCCTTTACGAGCGCCTCAGCAATCTAATGATGATTATTAAGAACGCGCTGTAATCACAGCGGCAGCGGCAGCTGAGGCAGCTGCGCTAGCTGAGGCAGCTGCGCTAGCTGAGGTAACCGCAGCAGCAACTGTTGCCACTTTGTCAACAACAGCAGCAACAACAACAACAACAACAACAATGAAACGGTTATTTCTGAAAAGATTACCGTGAGCATTTTCACTCATTGCCAATGCAACCTACATTCACATGCGACTCCGTTTCCTCCTTCACCTTTTGCCCCTCTCTTCCCAGTTTTAGCTTGTTTTTTCCCTCATGTCGAACCCTTTTGTTGCCGCTTTCAACTCTCCCAGCATGCGTTGCTCAGCCGCATTCTGTGACCATTGTAACGGCTTTGATTAGACTTAGAAACACAGACACATTGCCCCGTCTCCATCTGTGTCTGCTCTTCTCTTTGTCATCTGCCTGGCCCACAGAGAGGCCACAGCAAAACTTGAGTCGTCTTCTGTCTCTGCCTCTGCTCGCTGTCGGCACTTTAACAGTTAAATGTTTAGTTTACATCATTAGCATGCACAGCGCATGGGTGCGTGAGTGTGAGAGAGATGGAGAGCGGATTGTCAGCTTTTCTTTCCAAAATAGATAGACAATTTCTTATGACCTTTTTCCCTTGTGCGTCTTTGGCTGCGTCTTCTTCTTCGTCTTTGTTTCTTCAGCTGATTCGTTCAGCTTTAATTGCAGCGAATTATTATTTAATTTGTGTAGATTTGCATAGAATGCGAAGAAGCTTGCAGAAACTGTAGAAGAAATGATGGAAATGAGGGGGAAATGCTCGTTGGGGCAGTGAATTATAATTACAGAGATGAATTTGATTGACATTTTTCGAAATGGGAATTGTTAGTTGTGGTAAATATTACTATATAATATATATCTTTTTTGCATTTAATGTAAAACATACTTTGTATTATTCAGTTATTATATACGGTATGTATGTACACCGTCATATAAGTATGTATCAATTTGCAGAACATTTCAGTCAGTTATAGTCTAGTATGGTATGTATTACAATCCAGAATATTCCTGTTCAACTATATGAAAAATTCTAGAGCAAACTATACAGTATTATCTGGTCTCTAGTATATATATTTTTAAATAAACAAAATATTATCTATGTAAAAATATTATCAAACATATTGTTTATCATTATCAAGATTCTAAAATATTTCCTTTCAACTACACGAAAAATTATCTATGTAAAAAAATTATCTATCATACTTTATATAATTGTCTAAATTCTAGAATATTCCCTTTCAACTACTCGAAATATTATCTATATAAAAATAATTAAAAGGTATACTACATATCATTATCTGGATTCTAGGAAATTTCATTTTAACTGCAGAAAATTTTATCTAGATAAAAAAATTATCTAGTTTACTACATAATTATCTAGATTCTAAAACATTCCTTTTTAACTACACGAAATATTATCTATGTAAAAAAATATCTAGTATACTGTATATCATTATATAGCTCAAAATATTATCTAAAATATATCCATTAAAAAAATTCAATCTACATCTAAAATTTGAATTATCTAGCTAAAAATTTTAACTATCTAGTTTACTATTATATCATTATCTAGTAAAAATAAAATATTCCCTTTCAACTACTCGAAATATTATCTATATAAAAATAATTAAAAGGTATACTACATATCATTATCAGGATTTTAGGATATTTCCTTTTAACTGCAGAAAATATTATCTAGATAAAAAAATGATCTAGTTTACTACATAATTATCTAGATTCTAGAATTTTCCTTTTCAACTACACGAAACTTTATCTATGTAAAAAAATTATCTAGTATACTATATATCATTATATAGCTCAAAATATTATCTGCTCAAAATATTATCTATGTAAAAATAATTAAATTGCATACCATATATCATTATCTAAATTCTAGAATATTCCTTTTCAAATGTACAAAATATTATCTATCTAAAAAAAATTATATGGCATACTATATATCATTATCTAAATTCTAGAATATTCCCTTTCAACTGCACGAAGTATTATCTGTTTTATATATAGTCTATGTAAAAGTTCTAAGCACAAAAACTTCTGTCCAGGCAATTAAGACTTCCTTATAAATGCATCTCGAAATGTTCAAGTGCATCGTGGGAACTCCTTTTCGGCTGGCGCGTTGCACTTGGCTTCCTTTCGTCCGCCTTGGCTGTCTGCGCCGTCTCTGCACGAGTCGTAACATTCGCGTCCAAGTTCGTTGTCTAAGTCATTTGTTTTGTTCGCCTGCTTTTTTTTCTGTTTCTGTTTTCCGTACTGCGAATTGTGGCTTGTCTATTTGTTTTGTGCCTGTCGTGTGCAGCGTAGCGTAACGTTTGCCGAGTGCCAGGGGGGGGGGGGGGGGGACGAGGAGGTTAGGGGAATGTGTACTGTCGTTCTGCATCTCAATTATTTATTTAAGTTGCCACCCAGCGCACTGGGTTCTATTAACATTGTAAACAATACCGTTAACACGCCACAACATGTTGCACAAACACAGCGCAAGGAATTTGCCAGCTTTGTGCCGACAACGAGTGGCGAATTTCAACCATGCCCCCCCCTTTCCCTTGTACTAGGTAATGCCCCAGAGATTCTTACGCTCTGTATGCGAGTTGCTGTTGTTGTTGCTCTTTGTGCAACGCAACCGCAGCACAAACAAAAAAAAAAAAGAAAAGACAACAGGAAAAACTGTTAGCTGAAATGCGACCACGTCGCGCAGAAAGCGGCGGAAAAACTCGCGGAAAACACTTATTAAATTTCAGCATTTTGCATGCCAAAATAGCGTGGAAAAACAACAAGAAGGAGAAGGAGGAAAACAAAAGGCAAATAAACAAAGCAGAAGAATGGAAAACCGCAAACGCTAAGAATTTTCCACAGCAAAAGACATTGCCATGCTAATGAGTTAGACAGCGTCCAGTCGCAAGTCCAGGTTGCAGCTACACATACCTTCAGGTGGCAGGTTCCAGAGTTCCAGAGTTCTTCTCCTGCGTCTTTTGATTGTTTATCCACTTGTGTGTTTGGCCATTAAGTTTTTTATTTGTTCTTGGCTCCCACTTTTTTTTTTTTTTTTTTTTTTTGGTTTTTCCACAATTTCTGATTTACCAAAACAATAAAAAAAAAATCTACTGCGTGTGTGTGTTTGCCTTTGCTTTGCTGCACTTCACTTCACTTTGAAGTTCTCGCACAAAAAGCAGATCTTAGACCTTTTTCTTTTTTTGTTGTATTCGTTTTTTTTTTTTATGGTCACTTCAGCTCAGTCTTCCACACAGTTTCGTCTTTCGCTGCCAGCTTTGTTGTTGTTGCTACTGCACGTTCTGAACGCGTCGCGTGTTGGCCACAAACTGAGTCGCGCTTCATGCTGGCGCGTCGCTTTTAAGAAAAGCGCCCCCTGAAGAAAGTTGTCTGCATACGGGGCGAAAAAAAAAAGATTCTTCATCGAGATTCTTGTTTGAAAGCTGCAGCAAAGAGAGCAAGCGCTCTCTCTCCCTCTCTCTCTCTCGCTGTGGCTCTCTTAGGCTAAGAGAGACGCGGCTGAGAATCGCTTGTTGTCATTGTTTGCTTAGCTCGTGTGCGGGGGAGTTGTCGCTTGAAAGTCGCTGAAAACTTGACGTTCTCAAGTTTGTTTAGCTTTTTCACACAATTCTATTTAACTTGGCTACCGCATGAAAGCCAAAGAAAGGCGAAGAATTAACACTCGATTCTTTTGCAGTTGCGCAGAATTTAATTACGCTTGGTGCAGAAATATAAAATAAAATGAATTTAGATTTAAGAGGAAAGAATCTTTATATAGAATTGGATTTAAGTTTAAATTTTTTAATGTAATATTTTATTTATAAAAAATTATCTCTTTTTAGTCTCTTTACTTTTGAAGGTTATAAATTTTTAAAATTTTTCTAAACTAATTTTTTATTTTCAATTTTTGATTTTTGCTATTATTTTTATTCAACTTTTTTAAGCTAACGATCAAGTAACAAATAAATAAATATATCAAAAAATTATTTTAAGTAAAAAATACAATAAAAATAATTAGATTCAAAAATTTAAAAAAATAAGTAAAAATTCTTCAAGTTAAAATATTTTTCCAGTTTCTAAAAAGGAGTTTTAAATTTTTTAAAAATAATTTGCATAAATCTCTGAAATTAAATATTTAAATTATAGTTCCTTATATTATTATATAGTTCGCCTTATATATTTGTAGTCAACCCATCTCCCATTACACAGGGAACACAACTGATTGGTTTCTCCAAACTTACTCAGAGCTGACTCTTTTCAACCGCAAATTCAAGCTCATAGAGTCCCCCCCCCCAACACCCTTTCCTACATTTGATTCAAAAAAAAACCCATAGAGCACACGCAGCGCTGCGCATAGGCCTGAGTTGTGGCGAGTGAAGAACAATGTCGAATGCCGGCAACGAAGCGCCGCGAGTAAACAAATTCCAGGCATTACTCCCATTACTCATAATGGCAGCCAGTCGAATAGCTCCCCCTCCCACCTCCCTGGCTCATCACCATGCGCAGTCTCTGCTGCAGTTCCATCCTCGCTCATGTTGCAGACAACGATTCATAACACAAAAATGGCAAGAGGCAAAGGCGCAAACTGGAGGGAGATCGAAGAGAGATGAGTGGGGAGGAAGGAGTGGCTGAAGCAAGCCTGAACCTTCTGCCTGCAGTTGCAGCTTGGACTGTCCAGGCCAGATGCTGGCCGCCTGTGGCTGCCCCTGGTCAGGCACTGTTTGATCATCGTCGTCATCTGCTTCATCGACCGATCGGGCTGCAGATTTTGTGCCTCTCTTCTTCTGCCACTACTTGTTGCCTTTGTCTTTGGCTCGAGGAGGAAGTTGCCAACTGAAGCAGAACCGAGAGGAACGCGCAACGAGAACGTGCCGATAAGCATGGAGATGAGGCCGCGCATGGGGCGTGTCTGCTTTACGCTGCGCTTTCTGCCAAAATATATAGAATGAAATATTTATCGCCATTAGAGCCTGATTAGCTGCGGGGCGTGTTTTCGTTGCTGTTGCTGTTGTTGTGAAAGATTCGCTTGTTCCTCGTTCTTGTTTCTTACTGTGTACTTCGATTGGTTGCTGTGTACAGCACTTAATAAGATTTTGCTGCGATTGAAAATTGATATGTTCATTCAATTATGTTTTGGTTATGCTTCTCTGCGTGTCAATAAACTGTCTCGATGCCCAATTAGCTGTAGACTTGATAGTCTCGCAAGTTTTAAAGTTCTGCCAACGAAAGTGCGTGACAATTTTCGGAGCAAAAGCGAGTGAAAAAGCCATAGTCATTTTAAAGTTAAATGTTCTGGTGGTTCATAAAATTGAATAAAATATTTATAAAACAAAAACTTACAAGCTTAAGTCGGCTAAATTTTTTATTCAGAATTTTTATAAGACGAACGTAGCCGTATTTGTATGCGGAGTGCTATCAATTTCAATTATTTTGGAAAACGAAAAATCTGTAAAAAATTTAAGTCAAAAAATAGTGCCGTTTAATATTGTAAATTTATTTATTTATTTTTGTTTTTCCTATGAAAATAAAGTTTTTGTTTTTCTGTACTGCTTTAGTTCATTCACACACTTAGCCAAGTTCACAACCTTATACGCTGCACTGCTTTCGAGCGTGCACCGCTTATGCACTGCTTGAGCTGCGCAGTCGAATAATTGCTTGTTGCTGCCGCACTGCTGCTCGCTGACAGCTGCTGCTTGACTTAACTCATTTAATTTATGCAAAGTGTTTGTTAATTGCAACAAAACGAACAATTTTCGAGTGCCAAGAAAATGTCGCCTGCTTGAATTATGATCTCTGCACTGTTTACGTACGCAGTGCAATCGCTTAGGTATTCCAAAAAATTTACTTACAGATTTTGCAGTAAGTTATGCAAATAGTTGCAGCAACGCAAAAGACGCGCATCTGTCACCCCGTTCTCTCTCTCTCTACTAGCTGGGCGGGAGGGGGGGGGACTAACGTGAAAAACTTCTGGTGCAACTTTGACAATAAACATTTGGCAAGCAACATGCTGCGACATTTGCCACTTGTAAAGTTGCTTTTGTTTTCCCCGCTGGGACTTTTCATTTCTCACATTTATGCGCAAATTTTTCAATTCGCCAAATCGCAAGTTCTGTCGTTGCAACGCTTGTGCTTGTTGCTGTTGTTGTTGTTGTTGTTGTTGTTGCTGCTGTTTTGATGCCCTATTTTAAATTATGCATACAGCAAAAGCCAAAAAAAAGCTATGTGGCACTTAGCGTGACTGCGAATCCTCTTCAGCTGCTGCTGCTGCTGCTGCAAGTCAAGGCAAGGCAAAGTTTTCCATTGTTCAACACCAAAGCTGAGTTTTCCGCATGAGCAACGATTTTCACACTTTTCGCCATCAAGTGAAAAAGGATTACAAGCGCAGCCAGTTTTATGGCTTATTTGGCTTTTATTTTGGCTACACATTTTCAAGCTGCTGTTGCTGTTGCTGTTGCTGTTGCTGTGTGTCGCGCCGAATCCTTTTACAGTTTATTAATTTTATAATTGTTATTGTATTTGTCGCCGCACTCGACCTGCCTCGACCCAATGGCGACAGCCATAGCGACGGCGACGACGACGGCGACGGCGTCGACATCCTCATCAGCATTATCCATTTTCCGCATCAGCAGTTTGTCATTAATGAATTTGCCGCTGCTTCGTTGCTTGCGGTTAAGCTGCGAAAATGGCAAGCTCCACGCCGAAGGTGCCACAAAACGAATGTGTCTCTGTGTCTGTGTGTGTGTGTGGCAGTCTAAGTGTAAGTGTGTGTGTGAGTGCGAGTACTCATCGCTGGCTTTGGGTATCCAACTGTGCCGTGTCGTGCATAGATTTTAAATAATTCATGTGCATCGTTTACGTTTTCAACTCGTGTGTCCCACTTCGAACACTCACACCCGTTTAATATGGTTGCAGAAAAGGTTATATTGACTGTAGTCAAGTGTATGCAACAGGTCAAAGGTGGTGGAAGGCTGTGGGGGTATGTACATGCTGGCGTATACTTAACTTCTCACGCTGCTAGCTACATCAAAAATCATGCGATTTTCTGCGGGAAAGTCATTTAATGCATGGTTTGACTTTGGAATTGATCCAATATTGAAATTTAAAGCATTTTAGATTTTTGATTTTTCTTGCATTTTTTTCATGCTACCCCCTTGCAAAAATTTGAAAATTTTTTGAAATGGAAAAATTTTATTTTATGATTTCAAATGTTTAAGCAAGTCGAAATTACTATAGAAATCTTATCCAAAGTGTTGTCGGAGCCGAATTATGGAACATAACGGAAATATATATACCCTACATATATGTAATTATATATGTTACTATATGTATATAGCTTAATAGCTTCAAAAACGTTTACTGATTTCGAATTTTGTCAGAAATGAATCCAGTTTCGTTGGCGATGTTATGAGACTAAATCCTGCCCTAATACCAATCATTAGTACTAATTTTAAGAGCTTGTATAAATTTCTATACCCGTTAAAAAAATGTGAAAATATTTTTTTTATTATTTATTTTTTATTTTATTTTTTTATTATTTTTTGTAAATTTAAAAATGACAAAAATCGTCAAACTTATCAAAAAAAATCAATGTCAAAACATTCTCAGACTCGATCCACGATAATTTGCGGTATTCTGAAGCTAATCACGCCGTTACCGCAAAATTCAAAATAATCTGCAATCTACCGTCTTGGTTAGCTACTTATAAACCGTTATTTCTGAAGAGCTTCTGCCCGTTCTAATCGAAGCATTTAGGCTTATCTGCCGAAATGAATTCGTGGCACGCTCAGCTGATTTCCCATTCCCGTTTGACGCACTCGAGAATCGATAATCATGGGGTATGCACGCTACACTTACGGTCGGCTTAATCATAGTTATAAACCAATTTAATGTCGCAGTTGTTGTTGCTGTTGTTGTTGTTGCTGTTGTTGGCCAGGCTAAAAGCGACAAACTGGACCGCCCAGCCTGGCGCTAATTACGGTAATTTTGTCAACATTTCTGCAAGTTGCACTTGGTGTTAACCACGTGCGCGCGGCCATAAAGTTTAAACGGAGCAAAAAACTGTGGAGATAAAGTATAAGCGCGCAATGCACGACGAGCAGATACCCTGTAAGTGACAAGTATTCAATGAGGGCTACAAAATTATTCTATAAGTATTTATGTATGAATTGGATTCCATCTTTTCCTGCTCAAATTGAGCCCCAAAGCAAACTACCCCATTTGCGGAAACTTCACAGGGTATGCACCGGTTTTTTTCAAGCATCACGTTGAGTGTAATTAGCCAGGCAAACTTGCAACTGTCGCGTTGCCCCCCCCAAGCACGCACGCCCCTTGCCACTTAATCTTTCTCTCCCTCTCTGTCTCCCTTTCTGGCTCTCCCTCTCTCACTCCATTCAATAAATTTAGTAAAAACGCAAAAAGATGTTCGATAAGATTAGGCGCGGTCTTTATTTAGCTTGTCGTGGGCCTTACTAATCTCGATAAGCATATCGTGGATTACCTCCTTCACGTTCAGCGCGAACACGAAGTCCAAGTGCCCCCAGCTGGGATCGGGTATCTCGTAGAGTTCCCGCAGATTGGGCAGCAGATCGGGCAGGCGAGAGATATCCTTAAGATTGGCAGAACCATCAGCTGGTCCAGCATATAAATACAAATCCGATGTGATTTTGGATAGATCATACGAAGGCGGCACCTCTGAGCCATACTTGGCAAGGTTCTTCTTGGTGCCCCAATCGTATTGGCGGAACTCATTGGACACATGCGACTGTATGAAATGAATGCCCTGATTCGTGGCAATGCCAGCGGGATGTGTTTCCGCCACCTGAGGCAGTAGAGTCTGGCAAGGAAAGAGAAATAAGTCAGGTCACCAAGGGAGTTCCACCTTCTCTTACCGCATTTAGATTGCCCAAATCGCCGCCCCACATCATGGCCAGCACCTTGCAGTAGCTGAGCAGGTAGGGATCATTGCTGCACGCAGTGTCCAGTACACGTTGCAGCAGTGGATTCCAGGGTAGAAATACCTGATTCTGCAGCAGCTCCGTGGCCAAACCAGGTGTGCCAATATAAGGTGCCAGACCCGTTACAGTTCCGTCACTCACATTGCCCATGAATATGGGCGGAGCCAACATGTGGGCGGTCTTTATCTTGGCATTATACTCCGGTCGCGTTGAGCCCATGACAAAGAACACGGTACAGCCTTGCGAATGACCCACATAATGCACCGCCTGCTCTGCCGTCTCCTGCAATATGTAATCGATCATGGCCGGCAGATCGTAGGCGCCAATCTCATGCCAACTGAATGTCCAGAAATTTGGATGCTGTATATTAATCCTGGTATTGTTGCGCGAATAGATATTGCCACGGGCATTGCCCAGCCAAACATCATAGCCCGCATCCGCATAGTTGTAGGCCAGCGCATTGTCCGGCCCATTGAGCAGGAAACAATCGGAGCAGCTGAACAGACCGTGCTGGATGAGCACGGCAGGACGCGTGACGGCGGCATTGTTCAATTTGGGTGAATACGGTATGCGAAACATGGTCAGCACATAGCCATCCTCGGTCTCCACCTGATGCGTTTCAGCCGGATAGCCATGCGATGCGATGCGTTCGGCCTGAGGGAGAGGAGGAGGTGGAGCATTACACAGCTATCCAGGTGGCTGCATTTGCAGTGCTGGCACTCACCGAAGTCTTGACTCTCTTGAATGGTATGTCTATATACGGATCGTAGGCATCATCTTGCCTGACACTTCTGGCCAGCACCGAAGCCGGCACAGCGAGTGCCAGAATTAGCAACAGTTCCTTGAGCATGTTCCTTGTGGCAGGCAAGTGCGTCAGTTCGGCTGGAAATTTGCAACTTGACTAATCGCAGGAATTGCCTCGCTTTGCCCAACTAGGTTAATCTAATCTATCGATTGCACTCGTGCCACCACCGCATGCGATAACACTTCGATAACTGCCATCGAGATAATCCAGGCGAGAGATTTATGTTTATGTACAGAGCTAATCAATCAATTCCTTTTCGCCCTGCCTGGGGGTAAAAGCCACAAACAAACTAAGCTATTTCGGCGCTGCAATAAAGTTAATCGCAACTAGTAATTAAAGCTAATTTAAGGGGGTTTTACTAGTAGATTAAAGACCCCAAGCAAGTGCGAGTTCCGCTTTGGATTCCTTTGTATTGCGCATATATTTCATACACATTGTTAGTGAAATTTAAGAGACATATGCATTTCTTGCTGATATTTGCATATTTCACTTGAGTTCTGCCACAAATCCCACATATAACAAGTTTCCCGTTTTTACCTAACCTCAATTTACCGACGACACTTTTTGTGCTTTCCTTTTCTTTGCTTCTCTTGCACTGAGGGGGCACCAACCGCATCCAATCTCGGGGGTAACTCGTGGATATCTGCTGATACTTTTTTTCTCTGCACTCCTTTCGTGCACTCCTTTTGGCATTGTGGGGGCGTGGGGGCGTGGCAGCTGGGGGAGGGCTGGGCTGAGCTGTCTGATGAGCGCGAAACACGCGTATCTCGTCGAGTTGCGCCTGAATTGCTGCGATTTTTGCATTACGTGAACGGAAAGGGGGGTGCGGGTTGGGGGGACAGTCATGTGGTTTGTGTGGCGCACTGAGATTGGCATTGAGCATGGCGAAAACCACAAACTGCGAGCAGCAACAACAACAACAACAACGACAATAAGAACTCATCGAGCAATGTCTGCGGCATTGTCAGGCCAAAGCCCGAAAGCGACGGAAATGGGTAGAAAGAAAGGGATGCACATATATTTAAAGCACAACAGAGTGTGTGTGGGAGTGAGAGAGAGAGAGAAGGAGGGGGGATAAACCAAACGGAGATGCGGTTCATTGAAATTATGTGAAGTGGCGCACGGAAAAATGAAAATACATTCGCTTGCAAATTGCAAGGCATACGGAAAAACTGTAACAATTGTGGAAAAATAAAAGCAAGCAGTGCATTTTACCCAACTGGGGTATGCCCTGTAATTTTATAAATATTTTATATAATTTTTTTAAAGCATTTTACTCGCTTTGTTAAGTGTTTAAGAAGAAAGTTTGTCAGAAAAAGTTTGCGTGTTTTTTGGCAGTTTTTGTTAAATTTTTTTCATTAAAAAAATATTTAAAAAAATTAACATTTTCACAGAAAGTTGTCCTTGTTTTAAGTAATGACTTTCCCTTTCCCGTTCACTTCCATTTCCCTTAATTTTCCACATACAACTGCGCAGCTCAAGCGCTGCAACTGAAGTGGCAGACAGACGATTTTCAAGGCTCGTTCGTAAATTGTTTTGCGGTTTTCTCGTGGCAGTTACGGCACAGTTGCCAGACACACTTCGACTTAAAGGGGGTAGTCGGAGCGTTGCATGCCTCTTAGGTCCATCAAGTTACCGCATAATTGGCTGCCGATGAGCGACAACTCCGCCTGCCCCATACAACCTATGCAGTGCCATAAAAATGAATAACGGGGAGTGAAGAAGAAAACCAAAGGTAATTGTTAAGCTTTTGGCAAAATCGTTTAGCTCTCTCGCAGTCGTGACTAATCATAAATCTGCAAAGTAATGTCTCTTTGAGCCCATATCCATAACCACACCGCACCGCACCACACACGAGTGGCCCAAGTGGCCGACAGTGGCAATTGTTAACGGGCTGACAAGACGTCAAGACGACGACGACGACGACGATGGCAGCGTGTCAAGTTTATGTTAATGGCCCAAAGTCAAGAAAGCCACTTGTGCCAGCCAAAAGCTGCACATGAGTTGGCCACACTCGCAGCGTGTAATACGAGTAGTCGCACCTGTGCGGGTCATACCAACAATGCCAGACCTTTTAGGTAGCAATTACCAAAAAAAAAAAAAATGATAAATTAATGCCGATTATCGATTTTGTATCGCATTAATGCATGCAGCAACTTTCAATTAATCCCAAGACCTTTCCCACTTGCCATGCCGCGGGCAACAGACTGTGAAAACCAAAGACCCGAAAATCTTTAATGAAAACTTTTGCGTCTATAACAACAATTTGACACAGTCGAAGATTTGCTTGGCGTCGCTTTGTCGTGGCCAAGTAATTGCTTAGAATTTTGAAAGTGGAATTTAATAAAGTAGATCAATCAAACTTGAAGATAGTTCATTGTGTGAGATGTAAATAAGATGCCATAGCTGTGGGATTACTAAGTTTAAGTATTAAAAAAAATTATAAAAATATTTTGGGGTTTTTTCTTCTCAACTTTGTAAATTTATTTGAATTTTACAAAAATTTCTTGTTTAAATGAATTTAAAAAATATATAAAGTGTTAAGAAAGCTTTGAAAATTTGTTTGATTTATGAAAAAGTTTTGATTGAAATAATTTATAAAAATATTTTAAGGTTTTTTGAAAGCTGTGAAAATGTGTTTAAACTATGCATTGCAATTTTATTTGTAATTTTATTTGTTTTAAAAAAAATTCTTTATAAAAATAACTTATAAAAATATTTTAGGGTTTTTTTTAGAGTTTTGTAAATACTTTTGGTTTGTAGAGAAATTTTTGATTTAAATAATTTATAATAATATTTTGAAAATTTTATGACAATTTTATAAATTTGTTAGACTTGTAAAATCTAGATTTGTTTGATTATTAAAAATTAAAAATTTCGTTGGATATAAATATTATGCATAATAAGACATATTGTAAAAAGATGTATCTTAAATGTTTAAGAAAAATATGGAAAAGTGTCACGAACTTTTAAAAACTTAAATGAAAAAAATAAAATAAACTAGGCGTAGCCGAAGGCAAATAAAATATTAAGATACATACGTACATACTATAAACTCGAATCCATGGAATTATATGTATGTTTATATAATTTCATTTAAAGTTTGTTTCGAACTCCACATACCCGTATGTGCTTTGGACCCTCTTCGGCACGATTCCCTCACTCTCCGGACAATTTGCAATTGCCGCGCTCCACTTGGCTCGTGTCGCCATTGTCTTTTGCGAATCTCTGCGTCTCTGTGAAATTTATCCTATCTGAGTTTTCACAGGCATAAACTTTTTTTTGGCACTGTGTTTACTCGCCTCGAAGTGGCATCAAAATGCAATATTTTCAACAGAATAAATTTGCTTGCATGCAAACGCATAGCAGATCGCATAAGTTCTACGATATGTACATATATGTCATATATAACATATTTATGCTATATGCGCTAACCGCTCCCACCCCCCTCCCCCTCCCTCAATTTCCCTCCTGCTCGACTGCCCGACTGCCCGACTTGCTGCCTGCTGGCAATTGACAGGCACAATAAATTGTAAAATATGGCCAAAAGTAACTTATGGCTTGCACATTTTTATACTAGATACATGCATAAGTGCGTGCGTGTGCGTAACTGTATCTGTGAGATACACAGATACATAAATATGAAAACGCAGCTACAGTTGCAAACATTTTATGCTGGCTTCAGCTTTGAGATTGTGCCGAGCAAAGGATAAACGTCGTTGTCGCTTTGTGTGTGTGTGTGTAGGGAAGTGGGGAAGAGGGCGAGAGGAGCTGTAGAAATTGAAATTGTAACTGAAGTCTTTGACACTAGTTGGCGCCATTTGCAGATGCTCGTAAATCGTAAATCGCTGCCGAAAACTTTTGAGTGATTTTTCGAAATAGTTTCCAAAAAAACAACTGCAGCGTGCGCTGGCAACAGATAACATATAGTAACTGATAACTGAGCTGAGTTTGAATGGGTTGAAGTGGGATAAAAGTTGAAGCTTTGTTTGGCGTGTGATAAGAAATTTCTTTCTAAGTTGCTTTGGTAATTTAATTTAATTTTTAGGTAATTAAATTAAATCGACCTAGGCCTGAATATTTTATAAATAATAAATAAATATAATAAACTATTATATTAAAATTAAATTAATATTAATTCTAGTATTTTTAAAACTTGTATAAGAATTTTTATTTAATTTGTTTCTTTATTTCTAATATATAAAATAAAATAGTTATATTATAATTCCTATAAAAGTTTTAAAAATACTAGAATTAATTTAATGTAATTTTAATTTTAATTTTTTTAGTTTAAAATAATTTTTAAAAAATGTTGAATTATTTTTTAATGCCAAAATTGCCTAAATTTTTATAGTATTTTTTTCAGCGTTTAAAACAAGAGTTATTAAATATTCCAATAAGCAGGTCAATAGTTCCCTCCTTATTTAACAGCATGTTAATATCTTTTAATATTCCCAAAGCATCCACGTGGCACCTCTTTGTTTGTTGTTGCCACCAAGCGCAAAATTGTTTGTTGAATTTTTGTTTTAGCGTTGTTAACACAAATTGTGCTAACAAATTGGCAACTCGATTTGTGTTGCGAATTTGTAAAGTTTCCTCCTCGACTGTGCTGTACCTGTAACAACTGTACCCTCCTTCTCTCCTCTCTCCCTTCCTCTCCATCCTGTGCATCGCCTCCCTCTCCCCCTCGACGAACTCATGCAAAACCAATTAGCCAGTCTCGCTCCTCTTCACATTGCACGAGCTTTAATTATTTGAACGTCTGTGGCACACAAACACATTGCCGCATGCCACTTGCCACTTGCCACTTGCCACTTGCTGCAGCCAGTTGTTGCATCTTGGCAGCGTTGAGTGTGCATCGAATTGTGCATTTTCCGTATATTGTTCGAGTGCGTTGCATTTCCCAGCTTGATTTTCCTTCTCGCCTGGCAGCCTCAAGCATTGCCGCACTGCCTCAGATGCTGCTGCTGCTGGTGCTGCAACTTGCTTAGCACCTCAAGTTGCTGCCACTTTGCCTCACTAATTGCAGCTTCAGCTGCTTATCGACTGGGCGAGTGGACAACGCATTCAAAAGGAAAGAAACTTTTTGGCTTCAATTTGTTAACAAAACGTAGCCAGTTGCGCAATGCAAAGAGAATATGTAATAAAATTAATATTTAAACATTTTTCTATTTCTTTTTAATAATATTAATATATTTATTTAAATTTTCCTGTTGCAACTTTTGCCAGCAAACTTCCTTGTCGAACGAACTTCTTTGTCTGCAGGCAAACTGCTTGCTATTCTTATATTTCAAAGGTTTTTGCTGCTTGCAACAACAATAAATTGAACTAAATGCTACTTTAAATTTTCTTTGAAATTGCATTAAAATTTCAACAAACTTTCAAAGCAATTTCCACACGCACACACAAAACAAACACAACAGAACACAACACAACACAACAAGCAGCGCCTCGCACAACAGCGAACAAGTTGCGACCACCGCAATCGAACGCAACACAACTCTTATACTAAGCTCGCTTGCTTGCGCCAAGCAGTTGCTTAGCAGTTGCTGTGCGCGTAGAAGAGTGTGCGTGGTCAAACGCAGCCCACACAAGAACTTTAGCGAATGCAACAACAACAACAACAACAAGCAGCATAGCCAAGACACCCACACACACGCCCAAGCGATGAGTGGCTTGAGCTGTTGCGCTTCTCAATGAGTTTTCTTGTTGTTGTTGTTTTTGTTTTGAGTAATTGTTTTTAATGCAACTTTTTGCCCTGCTGACCAACTCGTTGGGGGGCAGGTAGGAGGGGCGGACGGACGGGCGGTCAAGGCGATTAAGATTGCCACTAAACCGGGAAGAGGCCATTAAATGTTCAAGGGTTGCTGCACAGCCAACTGACAATGAAAAGGCCATTCAAATCCATCACACGCACACACACACACACACACAGACACAGAGAGACAGACAGACATGATTAACACTCATTCGAGGCGATTCAATCAGCTTTAATTGCGCGCATGCAGAGCAAATGTGACAAATTAAAATCATTAAATAAATTACAGCAAAAAAAAAAAAAGCAGCAAATGAAGGCAACAACACCAACAACAACAACAGCTATAAATACGGTAAATACGGTAAACAGTAACTAGAATAATCACGCGTTGCCTGGCAGGCTAAAAAAAGATTTTCCACTGTGGCCAGTGAAAATCAATTACGCATTTATTCCACCCCCCCCTCCCCCGCCACATTAATGCGCGCAGTGCCCCATGGCCGCCAGTGTAGCGGGCGGAGGGGGAGGGGGGACTGTAAAATATCATTCAGTTTACAACTTTTGCATTATTTATACCAAATGTTGGGGTCCCAGCGCGGAATTGATTTTAATTAAGCAATTCAATAGTGCGACGCTTTTGGCAATACAGTTATTAATAGCAGCAGGCGTAGGGTATGAGGGAGAAGGCAACGGGTAGCTTGGGCTATATAATATGCCCAGCTAGACAATGGAGCATGCAGCAGACAAAGGCGACATGGCAGACAAGGCGAGAAAGGCACTGTCTCACCACGCACTCTTGCAGCTCTCTCTCTTTCTTACATCTCTCTCTCTCTCTCTCTCACACCTCCCCCTCTCTCTTTCCCACTGTTTCAGCCACTCCTGCTTAAGCGGGTGTTATAAAACGCATGCAGAGCGCAATCTAAATACGGCAACACCGAAGACATTCCACACAAATCAAGAGTTATGCTTTATGAACCGCGCCCCCCCCGCCTTCGCTGCCTTCCCCTCACACACACACACAGACACAGCAGAGCAGCCAACTGTTGATATGCCCGGCTGGCCAAAGAGTTTCGCATTATAATTCGCCGCTTTACTCGAGCGTTACGCCGCAAGCGAGCGCAGAGCAGTGCATAGAGCGTGGTCTGTGTGGCAGGGGCAGGGAATTGGTGGCAAGGGCAGTGCGGGCTGGGGCAGCAGCAGCACACACACACACACGCACACACAGTCAGCTAAAACGGCTACTACTTGCAGCGCTTCGACGCTTGGCTCATGCCAAAAGACGCGTCGACAGACAAACAAAGCGGGGGGCGGCAACAAAGTGAAGCAAGCAGCGCGAACTGCAGATACCCTAGGAAAGATGTGGAGCTACAAATTAAATGTTATTAAATTAGGCAAATTATTGTAATTTAATTTTATTATATTTTTATTAACTTGCAATCTCTGAGCCCTGGGCAAGTCAAACTGTGCATACCCCAAGCCGCATAAACACAACGACAGCAACAATAGCAACGGCAGGCAACAACAATCGCGTTGGCAGCCCACTCACTTTGCCAGCTATGGCGGCAGGGGGAGGGGGAGGGGGAGGGGCAATTGCTGGAGTTAGGGAACAACGGCGGCATTCAACCGTTCACCCATTCACCCATTTCTCGCCGAAGTGCTATGCCACAGTTTCCCGTGTTGCTGCCGCTGGGTAATTACTCCATTAGCTGCGCTGCGGCGCTGCAGCTGCAGCTTTGGTTACCTGCTGCGGCACAATTAGGAATTAGCCACATCAACAAGTGCAGCACAACACAAGCCTAGCACCAAAAATCATATTGAATTCGGCACACGACCAAAGCGAACTAGAGTGGACTATGAGTGGAGAGGAGGAGGGAGAGCGAAGCGTCTCGTCTCTTGTGGTTCATCGACTCGGAAAATACAATAAAACAACGGCCAGCTAAATGACCAAAGCCAACAAAAGAGAGAGAGAACACACAGAAAAAGTCATTGGAACACAATTTGTATGCTGTCGCCGGAATATCTAATGAATTTACGCAGCCAGCATGAACATGAGAAAGAGAGAGAGAGAGGGAGAGAGAAAGGAAGAGTGAGAGAGCATGAGCATGAAGTGGCAACGAGAATGAGAGTGTTTTGCAGCTTCTTTTGAACCAGTTTGGTCACGAAGCTGTCGACAATATTTGATAACAAATTCGATTCAAACGATTCTTCGAGTCAATCGAGAAGAACTTCGTTCTTAGATAAGCTCCAAGTAACACGATCGCAATGCATTACGTGGGCATTTTGATGGGTGAATTATGCAAATCGAGCTAAATATATAGCTAGAATGCATTAGCATTAGCCGTAATAGCTGCACAGCTTACAACTTGATCCATTTACAGGTAGACGAACTTGCCGAGTCAACGATCTGGCGTAGTTTCTCCTTTTGTCTCTCCCTCTCTCTCTCTTATAGTAAGAATTCAATTAAATAATTAATTAAATATTTGTTAAATTAATAACGAATGAAATGATTTGCATAATGTGCTTACATAAATACTATTTAGCCCCTTGCGAATTGCGTATAAATATGCATGAATATTCATTGGGAAATGCGTATGCAAATTGTACCCCCAAACGGAATGACTCTGTAATACTCGAAATCGTATTCGCAAAAAAAAAAACACAAATTATTAATGGACTCACACTCAGTCTGAGACAGCAACAACAACTACAACAGCAACTACAACTCTATTATGTCTGTCTCGGCCAAGTGTGGCTATTTTTAGCGACGCCACGAAAGCAAAAGTTATGCGTGCTCCCATTCATAACTCGCAGTTACTGGCAAGTTAACCCATTCGAATGTATTCACACACACTCACACTCACACATTCGCTTTCATTTGCAACTCATTATAAGCATAATGACAGCATTATCATCTCACAGCCTCAGTCCTAGCTTGGCTCATCAATCATAAGGTATTTAGCAGGCACAAAGGGCGGGCGTAGTATTTAGAAGAGGGAGGGGGGGGGGGCAAGTTGGGAGGGGTTACCCACTTGAAAGGCGCCCCCTCGCATTATGACTCGCCTGAATGGATTTTAATGGTTTATTGGCGATTGCGAAAATTGCAATTTAATTGTTTGACAAATGCGACGGCGGCACAATTTGACCGGGTCGCTGAGTTGAGTTGAGTCGAGTCGAGTTTGGCAAACGTCTTGTCGTATAACGGTAATTGAAACGCGATTGTATCGACCGCAGTCACTCTCGCAGTCTGCAATTTGAATTCATTGCAAAATTATCGAAAATCTTTACGCAATTTAAAGCGCTGGCGCTGTCGCTGGCAATGCTCCAGCGGTCACTGTGAAATTGACTTTTGTCTTATAATTCTGTTGCTTTTTCTTCATTTTCACTTACTTTTTATACCCTTCGAGCATTGAAAATCGTCAAAAGAGGGTATACTTACTTTGTGTGAAGCTATTTAACGGGCTTAGGACAGCCTGAAGGGCCCCACAGCATATATATTCTTAGTAAAGTTACATCGCCTTAGTCAAACGGAACTTGCTTGCATATTTGCAACGGCTTTTCGAAGTTGCGCGTAGGGTATCTTGCTATCGGGCTTCTGCGACTGTAGCTTTCGTTGCTTGTTTTCTATTTTTCCCGCCGGATTTGTGCGGCTCATAAAACCAGCGCAAAGGTAAAATAAAAGCACAAAATTTTCTCTTGCTTTTGCGGAGTGCTTATTGGATTTGCCAAAAGTTCAGTTGGAACAGACAACAAGTTCCGGAAATGTCAACAAAATTGACAAACTGAATCGAGGCAAGAGGGAAAAGACTTGGAAGCTTGTCTCGCTCTAGCATAGCGTATATTTTTAATGAGACTATTTTCATTTTTTGTGCCCGCTAGACAATGCGGCGACCTGTAATTCAATTTGACTTCATTTGATGTGGGTCAACTTGCAGTATTTTCCAGCAATTTATCTATGAAATTTAATAAGTGACTTTGTTAAGATATTTCTGGTAATTTTATCGAAACTTAAAGCGTTTGCTTGCAACATCAATCGATATTTTAAAATCTCAAAATCACTTGGACGCCTTGGGAATGTTGTTGCTTTTGTTGCTTTTGTTGCTGGGCAACTTTAACGAACCACGCAGCAAGAGACGATAAATTTAATTACCAACTCAAACCGAAAGTAATTGAAAAACGCAGCTGCGTTGGGCAGTGCTGGCAATAAAGGATACCCGATAGAGTTGTAGTTGTTTGTAGTTTGTATGTAGACACAATTTCACTTTGAGCTAGGCTCAGATTTCCATTTGCTGTTGTCAACTTGTCAAGGAAAGTTGTAGAGATCATCAAAGAGAAAAATGTATTTTAAATGTTTTAGTAATCATTAAGATTTTCGCCTTATGCTTTGTTGTACTTGCAGTTTCTAGTTTTTATAGCTAGTAAAATTGTCCATCAATATTTTCATGGCTCTTTTAGTTGACAGTGAAAAACTCTTAAATTTTATGTATTTATTAATTTGTTATAAAAATTTTTAAAGGTATTCCAAGGCTTTGCTGGCAGCTATTTTTAAGTTTGTACAAAACATAAATGTAAAAGTAATTCAAGTTATTGTAAACGAAATTTCAACTAACTGGCTCTTAAGATCTCTGAGTTGTTTAGAGATAGATGTGTATAATAAATAATGCATGTGGACAGTTTGCAGCGCTTTCGTTGCACTCGCTGCTGTGCAGGGTATAACGTGCAACAATTAAGTTTGAAAAACGGAAACGAAATTGTTGTAGCTGCTGTTGTTGTTGTTGTTGGTGTCGTTTGCTGTCATTGTGGACTGAAGCGCAGCGGCAATTGAATGACGGCAGTTGTTGTTGCTGTTGTTGATTGTCCGTGGTTGTTGCTGGGTGTTGTAGCTGTGCCTGATGATGTCGCTGCTGTTGCTGTTGCTGCTGTTGTAACTGTTTTCGTTTGCATTTCATATTTAAGCTCAGCCCCCTGACAAGAGTTAAAATATTTTGCGCCACACTCGAAAAGATTTATGCGCCGCACGAATATTTGACGATGTGTGGCACATGCAATATACACGACAGTTGAGGCGTGGGTAGAGGGGGCGGTGGATGAGCAACGCGGGCAGATGCCGTTGTCGGCTTTGCCGGGGCAACTGCAAATCGTGTTTGCACGCGCGAATTATGCAACTCGCCCCAACTCGTTGCAACCATTTCAAGTGTCGCCTCACTTGGCCAGTTTTTTTCTTCTTTTTCTTTTTCATTTTCATTTTCATAGATGTTTGTCGACTTGACGGAAAATGCCATCTACGTATTACCAACAACAACAACATCATCATCATCATCATGGTGCAGTCGACCTTGAGCCGCGATTGTGCAAAACGACACGTCAAAGTGTGCCAAGGAACCCGAAAAAGCAAAAGGTCTGCAAAACGATTGAAAAGTCGTCGCTCTAATAGCGCAAGTTGCAATGCTAACGAAATGATTGCAATGAACTTGAAAGGGTCTTCATGGATTGCTTCATGGATTACGCAGCATATTTTTCCAACTGATTTGATAAGTTACAAAGCGTCGCCTAAGTGCGTACAAGTTGCAAGGTAAAGTGTTGGAAATCTCCATTGAAAATGCACTCCTAATCAACCTCTAAATACCCCCCTTAAATACCACTTGGAATACCCCAAAGACGTCGCAATCAATTTGAACTTGAAAATCATGTAATATGCCAAGTCATGCATTGCTTGCAACAAACACACCAGAGTGAACAAGTAAGGAAAGCTACAGTCGAGCGCGCCCGACAGTAAGATACCATTCGACCAGTTTTGAGAAAAGTTATCAAACTTTCATTTCCATCGAAAAACACTGCACAAGTTTATCTGTCACCTATTGTTTAAATTAGATCTATGTATCTTTGAATAGCGCCATCTACATATGAAGCATCGGGACGATGACGTCACGATATGCTTTACTGTTCGATCGGATTGAGAATAGATTTATATTGCAATTATCTATGTTCATAGCAAAGCAGAAAGCTGTAAACTCAATACATCTCCTGATAATCGTAAATTGTCGATTTGCGTGGGCGGTGGGCGTGGCATCAATGTTGAAAATAAACTCGATTTACCTATGGTATACAGGAACCTTCATGTGAAATTTGATGTCACCAGCTTTTATAATAGCTGAGATCTAGACGTTCAAACGGACAGACGGACAGGCGGACAGACAGACGGACATGGCCTAATCGATGGCTTTGTGGGGTCTGCCACGCCTGCTTCTGCCTCTTACACGCATTTGCACAAACTTAGTCTACCCTTTTTTGACCATTTTCAATGTTCGAATGGTATGAAAAGCTGCGGCGCGCCTCTCTCGGTAATTCTCAAACTCGTTTTGCTGCATACAAATTGCAGTCGCACACGCTGTCAGTTTGTTAAATGTAATGCGATTGTACAACAAGTTGAAACATATTAAATCTGCAGCCCACCTAAAATTTACTGTTATGCACTCTCTCTCTCTCTCTCTCTCTCTCTATTGCATATATAGTACTATATATGTATAGACGAATTGGGGCCGATTTGAGCAGCATTTAAAAGTGATTACAGTGCGAAAAACATGTGAAATGCAACGCGTAAATGCAAATTAATGTGGCACGATATGGTTGCAAATTAATTATGCTACCAAAATGCTGCTGCTCTTGTTGCAACTTGTTGTTGTTGTTGCAACTCGTATTTTCACTGGTGTCCAATTGAATTAAAAGCACGCCAGGCAATTGCACACAATGTTTGCGCCGCCTCGCGTTGCACCGCTTTGCGCCTCAATTAACGGCAGGCAGCAGCAGCAGCCCCTGTGGCAGCAGCTCGCGGCCTCCAAATGTGGCACCCTCCCGAAAAAGCAGAGCCCCACGGCATGGAACCCTCGCTTTGGCAGGGTGTGAAAATGTGCGCCCATCGTAAATTTTGTACAATTTGAACTCGAAAGTCGTTAAATGTAACAGGACACATAGTGGCACACACACACACACACGGGCACACACACACACACTGGTACACACACACACTGCCATTGCCTGGCCACACATGCACTCGGGGAAATTGGGTCACCATCCGTGGGCAGAGCAATAGAAATGCCTTCTCGGCAAGGGATGCAGCCAGGCAGCAAGTGAGCAGCAAATGCGTTCAAGTGCCAAGCAGACTGTGAAGAGAGAGAGAGCACTGCATAGGGGAAGGCAGGAGGGGGGAGAGGGCAAAATGAAGAATCTGCAATTGCACAGGAACATAATATAAGGGAGGGGAGCGAAGATAGCGCAGATCTGAGCATAATAAGTGAACTTTAACTTAAAGTTGCTCATGCTGTTTAGCAAAATTTGTAATATTCTTTGCCAGAAACGAAACGCAATAACAGAAAGGTGAAGTAGATTAGCCCAAGAGATACCCTGCATGGCAAATAAGTGCAGAATGAGAATAAGTAACGTTGTAATAGCTAAGCATGCCTGACCGTTAGATATCCTATGCTGAACTTTTGTATTCCAATCGGACCAGTTTGTAACTTAGCATATAGATGCACATAGTAGTTGTCTATGTGTGTGTCGAAGCAGCACGTTGTAAGTTTATTAATTTCGTTACAAATCAAATTCATAAAAGTATTTAATAATTTACAAAGGCGGTGGGCGTGGCAAATAAAATTTTGTATTTTAAAGTAAACAAAACACAAAAATTTTCTTGCCAAATTTGGTAACTCTAGCTATTAGAATAGCTGAGTTCTGTTTGGTAACGCAGACAGACGGACAGACAGACGGACAGAAATGCCACTTTATGTTTATTACGTACATTTGCACACAGTTACTTTAAAATTTTTGAGCATTTCCAATGTTGAAATTTTTCAATTAAAATAATTTAATTTTAAAATCCTGAAAAAATTCTCCAAATATATATCCAGCCTGCGCCCTTAGAGCATAACTCCCAGTCGAAAGCATTGTCCTTCTCCCACTTAAATTCCATTTTTTTCATATTCTACCAAACGAAATAAGAATAAATGGCGTCGCAGCAGCAGCAGCAACAGCAGCAGAAGGAGGAGCAGCAGGAGGTACTCAGAGTTTGCTAAGAAAAGTGCTGCAAAGTGTAGGGGGTAGGTGGGGCTAGCTGAGGGTAGGGGATGGCTTATTGTGTGTCTATTCTTGATATGTGTATTCAAGTAGCAGGTTTACGGGCTTCTTTTGTTCCACTTGTAAGCCTTCAAAACGATATTGCTGTGCTTGAAAATGACGCTTAAAGTGCATAAAAATAGACATAATTTCAAAAAAGATCCCGCTTAAATACCCTATATACCCGCTTGAATTGAATAAAGATATATGGTACCACAATTAAGGCATAGTTGATGAAAAGCAAAATGCAGCAAATCAAAATTAAGACCTAAGCGAACTCTGCTTTTTTGTCAATATTTACTAATAGTTTTAGCTACCCCCTCCCATGTGCATCCGGTACAGGGTATTGAAAAGTAAACAAAACGGTTATCTCGAGCGAAAACAAACTTTGGTGGAACAAAACGCAAGCATTTTCTGCTCCTTTTTGGTTCATTTCTTTATTTGCCTCCATTTTTTTTTTTGTTTGTGCTGCCAAAAAGGAAAACTGTTGGTAAATAGTGCGTGTGTGTGTGTGCTTATGCATGTGTGTGTGTGTGTGTGCGCCTGAGTGGCTGAGCGCCATAGCCGTTAGCATTTTTGCCCGTTTTTAAGGTGTATTTTTGTTTTTGCATTAAAAATGTTGCATTTATCTGCAGCAGAACTCGCAAATGGCAATAAATATATGCGAAGCAGTGAAGCAGAAAGACAGAGGGAAAGACAGAGACAGATAGAGGGAGACAGCGTGAGAGAGAAACGGAAAATAATTCAAATGATAAGAACATTTTTGTATGCATTAAGCATGGAGGAAAATACGTTAAAAGGATTGAATTTCAATTAAGTGAGAGAGAGAAAGAGAGAGAGAGAAAGAGCGAGACAACTAAGCAGAATAAATAATAATAACTAACTGGAAAATTTATCTATGCGCTCCATTGTCCAGTCAAGCGTAAAACGAATGTTATTTTTACACAATAAACAAATAAATGTGCAACAATTTCACTCAAAGTTATCCAAGTGATTTAGTCATGCTCGCATTAATTAAGCAGATTTTCATATACATATATTTTCCTCTTTTTCGAGTATGCTACGGGAATCATGTCAAAGTTTTTGTTGGGCTTCCTTCGCTGCTTACGTCTCTCTTTGCCTTATCTTTCGGCCTCTGCGTGGGGGGAAAATTGCATTTAATCAGCTTTTGACAAGGTAAATTGAAGTTTAATTAATTTTGTCGTTGCCCGGGCAAAAGGCAAATACGTTGCTCATAAATATCTATCCTTATACACATGGCCAGCTAAAATTTGTGTGCGTGTGTGTGTGTGTGTGTGCGTGCGTGTGTCTGTCAATCTCTGGAGAAAAAGGGCAGCGAGCTGTGGCAAAATGTTGGCCTCTGGCCTAAGCCAAAAACCTTGGCATGCCGCCCAAAATGGACCCTCCCCCTCCGCTCCCCCTTCCTCCCTCTTTCCCGGCTCTCACGGCACAACGAGAGGGAAAATATGTCATTTTTCTTATGACTTAAACGAAAAACACGCATAATTTATGAGGCAGCCTGGAAAGAAGGAGAACGCATTCAGCATGAAATCTGAGTGCGACTTGCTTGCCTTTTTTAGCTTTTATTTTTTTTTTTTTTTTTTTTTTGCCTGCCAAAGGAATTTGTACGAAACGTGGCAGACAGACGGTCTACAGGTCGACCAGGTGATGTATTATGTTTCACTGATTTATTGCCTTATTTATGCGTAGCATTTTGCAAACTGGAATTGTGCGACAGCCGAACGAAATATTAAACATTTGATTAGGCATTAAGCGAGAAGGCGCAAAAAATGTTTCGACGCTTGTTCCGCTAGACAAATTCTCTGGCCATGCTGCAAGATTTGAATTTAATTTTTTTCAAATTAAATTGCAAATTTTTACGACATTTTTTGCCAAATTTTAGCCGCTTTAATTAAGATTTCTGCTGGCTATGCGCTGCAAAGTATGCTATGGCAGAGTTTAGCGGAATGCAAGCTAAATCACTTTGGCCGTAAAATTCCTGAAAAAAATTCCTGCAAATTCATGCGCCTTAAAATTGCATTAAAATAGTTTATATATATCTATATATATTTTTTTTAATTTTTTTAATATGGCTGCAACTGTTGCACCAAATTGTTTAACATGGCGTATACGTGATTTGAACGACTTGAGGCATTGTTGGCGCCGGCATCAGTTCATTTAAATGAATTTTGCAACATGAGACGCACACACACACAAAGAAGTAAGCAAACAAACACACACATACACACTCACACACACTCACACACACACATACATACAGAGAGAGAGAGAAGCAGCCACACTCAGCCACAGTTCTTGGCAAGTGTTGACCACAATTTGTGCATGTGGCAAGCGCAGAGTCAAAGCTGAGGCAGCTGTGGATGCTGCTGTGGATGCTGCTGAAGCTGATGTCCTTGAACCTTATTTGTGCCTTTGCTTAGTCCTAGCATTTTATTTGTTTGCTCCGTTTGTTTGCGCTGTCTGTTTGCCACAGAAAGCACATGAAATTTATGCGCTGACGTCCTTGGCCAAACTGCCAGCTGACACGCACACACACACACACACACACACACACACACACACACTCTGTCACATATTCTCCTCTGTCGTGGTCTGCTGTCTGCGTATTTGACTTGGCTCGCATTTCAATCCATTGTCAATCCGTGTGAGAAATCAACGTGTGCCCGGAGCAACTGCAGAGCTGGTCAATTGGTCAACTGGTTTAGTTGCTTCTTAAGATCATCCCTGGTCATGTGTTCATCTTGGCAAACATTTTGCAGCTTGTCTCTTTCTTAGCTTGTATTTAATCAGCCAAACGAGTGTCGTGTGTTTAATTACACTTCTAATTTGCAATTTCAATGCAAATCGAAGCAAATCAGTTTATCCAGTTGAAAGTCAAAGCAATATGACACTTAATTGCACACGTGCCACAGGCTCAGAGCCTACGTTCCTTTTGGCTTGAAAATAATTATCAATTAAATCGAATTTCGTATTGAATTTGCAATCAAAACTCCGAATTAAACACTCATTTGTTTGTGCTGCCCAATCAGTCTGACAAAAGTCGATGAGCTTAGCAATTGAGTAAGTTATAAGGCAACCAAAATGAGGATTCAAATTTCAGAGTAGGTTGTGTAGCTGAAAGACTTAGCAATCGGAAGATAAGCAAATTGAAATTGTATTTATTTAATTAAGTAAAAGAAACCAATTACTGACCCCATTATATCAAATGTTACGCAATTATCTTTATACCCTTATAGAGGTTATATTCATTTTGGGCAGAAGTTGGCAACGCATCTTAGGAGACATCTCCGACACTATAAAGTGTATATATGCCTTATCAGCATCAATAGGGGAGTCAAACTAGCCATGTCCGTCTGTACGATTGTCCGTCTGTCTGTTGCAATGCAAACTAGTCTCTCAGTTTTAGAGCTATCTTAATGAAACTTGGTATACATGCTTCTAATTGCTGCACGCTATAAATAAGTCGGAATGAGCCGGATCGGACCCATATATCGTATAGCTGCCATAGCAACTATCGTTCGAATTTTGTTATTTTTTAAGATATCGCCATGAAATTTTCCCGAAATATGTTAAAGTATGTCCTTTAAAGGCTGTAAAAATGTTATCGCAATTGGACAGATATATCGTTTAGCTGTTACAGAACTTATATTTGTAGTAACTGCAAGGGGATGCAAGCGTCGGCATGACGTAGGGAGTCTTTCTCTCTTGCTTCAATTAAATATTCTAAATTTCTCTTTGAAAATGTTAGGTATATTCTCACATTTCTTTTGCATTCACAAATGATACATTCTTAATTTGAGGCCAAGATAATTGAGCAATCACGGCAACAAATTGAAGTTGCCTAACAAGAGACTCGTTAGAGAAAGAGAGGGAGACTCTATAAAAGAGCTTCCCCCACTTGAAGTGGTTTGCATTCAAAAGTCCTTGGGGTGTCTCTCTCTCTCACTCTGTAGTTAACATATTGCCATTATCCCAGCAATATTTTGCCTTTTATTATTAGAACAGCTGCTGGTCACGTGTACACGTTGCACGTTTTGTTGCCTCAACAAGGGGCACAATTGACCACAATTTATGTAACAGCAGCAGTCCCGTGTATGTGTGTATGTGAGTGCTTGTATGCATGTCCACTATGACCTTTTTCACCTTAAAGAGCATTTTACATATGAAAATTAAATGCATAAATTGTATTTAGAGATACGAACACAAAACACAAAACGAGAGAAAAAATATAGAGAGAAACCATTGTAAATTTTACAGGATGTGCGCTACATGGAAAATTGTTGCGTATTTTGTGGTAATAAAACATAAATTTCTTTTACAGGAAATTTATTTATTATTGATATAAATATACTGTGTAGAGTTGGGAACTTTTAGAGTGGGTAGAATTAAAGAGAGGCTGGTGAAAGTATGTAGAAGGGAACCTAGCTACATTTAGCTTTAAATTCTATTCCCTAGATATTGAGTTCATCTACAGCTAGGCTCATTAAATTTGGCATGCAAATTCTCTTATGTTTCACTTACACATTCTAAGTTTCAATAGAGCTTAGCTCGCTTTGAACAAATTGTAAACTAAGAAATTGCCATCTAAACTCTCTACACAACAACAGCATGTCGGAACTTCCAGTCACAAGTTTCGCTCGCTTGAAATGCTTTAAACAAGCCAAATGTTATGTTTATGTTTAGTAAATATTTGTTAAATTCAAAATTTGAATATGTCGCCTAATGGGCATGTGATAATTTTTGCGGGCCACAGATGCAAATGTTGAAATTACAAATTGCCATGTCAGAGACATGTCTAGTTATAATGCCGTGTCTCAAATGGCCATAGCCGTAAACCATTTATACTCGTACTATACTATGGCATATCAGATGAATTTGCCGCCCGGCTGATTATGTGGGTTAATGCAGTCTACACTGGGCCAGAAATATATATATACAATATATGAACATTTAAATTATGCATTATTAATTTAGTTAAAATTGTGTCGTTGTCGTTGTCATGTAAGCCCGATATGACACGAACAGGAGGGGGCCACAGGGTTGCCGCTGCCAGTGAACATATTTTATGCTGGTGGCAAAAGGAAAGCACGAAATTTGCATAGCAAGTGAAGGGTAAGTGACGGCAAAGAAGACAGCAGAGACAGGGTGGGGGGGGATGTCGGTGTCAACGTCAGCGTGGACAGAACTGCTGACCAGGCCGGGATGGACGGGTGGACGGACGTACGCTGTGTTGCGTGCTCTGCTGTGTTCCAGGATAATGACAATGATAATGCATTTCGTGGTGCTTCAGATATGTTAATTATGCGCAACTTTATAGTGCTATCAGTAGAGGAAAATTGAAATACCTACAGATACTTGGGACAGCAGCATAGACAATGTAGATAGATTGAATACTGGAATGGCTTTAAGATATGCGCAGTTTAAATATTTATTCCTTTATATCAACTCGAAATATTATTAAGACAAAAAAGGCTACATGCTACTCTCTGAGATTGTTTGATTGGTAACAGTAATAATAGAAATCACACACTCACTTATTACGCTTACAAATCGAATAACTCTAAGAAAGTGGGCGTGGCCAAATTTTACAACAAAATTTGATCTGATTGCAACAATGAGCTATATTGACAGCACGTTTGGTAGTTTGAGCTTTTATAAGAGCTGAGTTCTAGTTTTTCATACAATCATGCCTCCATTGACTGAGCAGTTGATGTTGATCAAGAATATATATACTTTGTAGGGCCGAATATGCCTGTTGCCTGTAATTTCGGTTAGCAAAAATTTATACTATCATTTCACTCTACGAGCAGTGGCTATAAAAATGTACAAATATTTTTGTAAAATTCTAGAAGAACATTATTTAATAACTTAATTAGTTGAATAATTTATTAATAACTATTTAAATTAAGTTATTATTTTCTATGCTTTAACCTAAGACTTAAAGATGGCAGTCATAAACCTCAAGCTATCAAATTGAGCACACAAATAAAGCCAAGTTCTCATTCTGGCAACGCTTTGTTGTTGAACTCAGCTTGTCGAAAACTTTAACCCGTTTTGGGCTATTTCGGAACTTGTTAAGAGAATCCCGCCCCTCCCCCCCTCCGTCCTCAACAAGCAGCGGAAGTTAATTAGCTGCTCGCCCGCTCAACTCGTCGAATAACTAACAATTAAAGATGAACTTTAGTGGAGCACTTAATTGCAATATTAACTGTAGACGCACCTGCAGAAGTCTGTTGCAGTTTCCCGAATCTCCCTTTCGCCTCTTCCCCCTCTCTGTAAGCCACCCCTGGCTGCCTAGCTCTACCTACCCCTTTCTCGCTTCGGCGGAAATGCAATTTAATTAAATTTGCAGTTTGCATTTGTTATACGCGTGCATGGAGTATGCGTGTGTGTGTGTGTATCTGTGTGTGTATCTGTGTGTGTGTGCATGGTACAGTGTGCACTCGCATGCACGGACTCCATGATGGCGCCTTTGTGCTGGCAAACAATCTTTTGTTTAAATTTCACGCTTGTGACATGCTTAATTAATTCGTTTACTTCGGGCGGAGTGCGAGGGGGGGGCACAATGGGGCAGGCTGCGGGCAGCAAAAAGAAGTGAGGGGGGAGGGGGGGACTGTGGGCGATATGCTTTTGTAAGGCAAGAACAAAACAATGAGATGAATGCAACAAAAACCAACTGAAAGAGAGTGTAATAGAGCGAGGGAGGGGGGGGGGAGGCAGGGTGCAAACTGGTCGTGCTTATTATTCTTGTTACTCTTCTTCTTGTTGTTACTCTAGTTGTTGTTGTTGCTGTTGTGCAACCGAAGCAAACAAAGTGCCATCGATTATGCTAATGGATGGACCTGCAGTGCCTGCAGGGGGAGAGTGGGGGAGTTTCGGACTGCAGTCATCTAGTCAAAGGCTGCAGCAGCTGCTGATTACTTTTAGACCAGCCACGCCCCACGCGCCCACTTTTCAACTCATCATACCTCCCTCTCCCTCCCATTCTTTGCTCTCTGCAACTTTAGAACACAAATTAAGGTGCACGGCTAGCTTTAATGCACGCCTTTTGTACAGAGGCGTGGGGTAAAGGGGCTACGCCACCGTTAGCTGCAACAACTACGTGACTTGTCATAAATCAATTCGCCTCTGCCCGTAAATTATTATGTGCAATATTCTCAGCACTTTAGCATTATGTACCGGGCACATTCATAATGCAGCACGCTAACGAGCCAGCACAGCTAACAACGCAGCACAGGCAGAGGCATCTCCTCTCACTCGCTCTCTTTTCCTCTTTCTCTCTCTCTCTCTCGCGCTGCTACACTTTCGCTTGTTGTTGTCGCTGCTGGCGACTGCCAATAAGCCAACAATGGATCGCATCAAAGTTTACCAAGTGCCTTGCCAAGTTCTCATAATGACGACAAATTGCAATCGGAATATGCCGCCTCAATCACATTAAATATTATCAACGATTTATGGCGAATATTTTGAGCAGCACTTGGGTTGCCTTATGGCAGGAAACTGGGAGGAAATGGAGAAACAGGTGTAGCGTGAAACGAAGTACCTATAGAAGTGTGCTTAAAATATACAAGACAATTTTAGTAATATTTATGATAAATATACCTAAGCAAATTATGAATATTTAAGACAAAATTTCAAGAGTTTTTATCATAAATATACTTAAGCAAATAAATGTTATAAAATAAAATATTTAAAAAATTATTATAATAGCTTAAGTACGCTTTGTATTAGTATAATTGAATCAAGTGTTAAGGCGTCCAATTAAATTCTTTCTTTAAATAGTTTTCCTTTAATTAGCAAACCAAAAGGCTTACAATGTGTTAGCGTCAAATTCTATAGCAAGTGCACAGAAACTTAATGCCAGACTAGAAAATACCTATTATGCAATTTAATTGCTTAAATTTTGAATTTTATCAAACTTTTCGCAAAATTATAATTGTAATTTAATATATTATATAATATTTAAAAATGAAAAAAAAATAAATAAATAAAAAATATATTTTTTTCTTAAATAAAAATTATTCTATATTTAGTGCAACTATCTCAATCTTCTTTTTAAATTGTTGACCTTTCTATTTGTTAGTATCAAATTCTACAGCAATATTTAGGGCCTAGAAAATTAATGATCGACGAAAACATACCAATTAAAACCTATATAGTTTAATGCTCAAACATTTTTGGATGTAAAATTTTTGTTTTAAATATTTTTCTCGCACTCGATTAAAAAGCCATAAAAATTCTGACTTTTTAGAAATTCCTGAAATAAAAATCTTATAAAACTCTATCAGCTTAAGGTCCTAAAAAAAAATTCTTAAAATTCCTTACATCATATAAACTCTATACCTGGCCTAACTCTATTATGGTATACCCCATGCTATGCTTGCTATTTGTGCAGGATATATGTTTGACAATTATCACCAACGCGTTGGCTGAGCAGGTTGGGCTGCCTGCTATTATTACGCCTTGCTGGCGCCCTCACGTATGTGTACAATAATTACAATCGCATAGCTACCTACTATATAAAGCATACATTGTGCAGGCCGTAATTATCAATTAAGCCATTACAGCGCAATTATTAATTTCACGTTCGCAAGTCAACGACATAACCAGGGAGGGGAGTGGGAAGGGGAGGGGGAAATCAATGTGACAAGTGAATGATGTGGAAAAATCTTTGAGAAGCGGGAAAAAGCGTTATACCAATCTGCCAGCATAATTATTTTTGATCGATGCCTCAAGTTGATGTGGCAGCAGCAGCAGCAGCAGCTGCAGTTGCAACCTAAGCGAAATGATGCAATGCGGATGATGATGAGCCAAGGGGGGTGGCTCGAATGGAATGCGATTTAAGGCCATTTAGAAATATGTTTATTAGCCAGCAAGTGTGTGCGAGTGTGTGTGTGTGTGTGTGTGTGCATGTGTTTGTGTGTCAATGAACCTGCTGCAATTGCCGTGTTGCAACTGGATGTGATAACATTAATGCCACGACATGCTTTGGCCTTTGTTGTGCAAAATGCCCCCTCGCAGCACCTGCCTGTGTGTGTGTGTGTGTGTGTGCATTGTCTGCCTTTCACTTTCCGCTCGCTGGCTGCAAACAGACCAACGAACCGACCCGACAAACAAACAAACAAACAACTAAACGCAAACAAACTTGCCAGAGTAGCCGCATCGCTGTCGCTGTCCGCGTCGCTGCCTGCGTCGCTGCCTGCCGCCGGCCTGGGCTAGTCACGAAAGTGTCGTCTTTACTTGTTTTATGGCATTATTAACCCGTTTTCCTAGTTTTTTTCTCAGTTATTCAGTTTGGTTTTTCGGTTTCATTTTCATTTTCGCAGTGCATCCCCTTCCATCGGGCCAAAATGCGCGAGTCTAACATAATATTGCAATTACCCAGATGAGGAAGTGCTCGTACTAGTACGATACTCTACGTATTCGCAGCTGGCGCCCATAATACGTATACAATGAGACTGTGCTATATGTGGGTCACCTTATATAATCAACACCCGCACACACACACACACACACACGCGCGCGACTCTGGGGCTTGTAGGGCGTCGTGGCATAAACAAGTCTTAATTATTACTTACTGCATATTGCAATAGATGGGCATAATTTACTAGGTTCATTAATAAATTCATGTTGATTAATAAATAGGAATTTAAATAGAGGTATAGGTAGGTAGTAGAAGTCTATGAGAGGCTAAGAAGATTGGGCTAAGAAATTTTCTACATTCCGCCTTGGAAAATATTTTGAGTTAGATTTTCATGGGAATTTTGACTAGTTCTATAATTTAACTAGTTCTATAAATAGCGATAGAATTAAATGCTGCTGGCAGCGCTGCTTATAGCTATGGAAAACGTTGAGTTGAAGAACTTCTGTGATCATCTGGCTAGCTATAGTCATCATATAAACCAAAAATGAACAATATGGCACCAAAATTGCGCCTGTAATCTATTTTTTTTTTCGATTTATGGGGGCAAAAAGGGGCGTGGTCAAAATCCAAAATAAACTTGATCTGCGTGCAATAATAACACATATTGTCATCAAATTTGGTAGTCCTAGCTATTATAATAGCTGAGATCTAGGTGTTCATACGGACAGACAGACGGACATTGGTATATTGACTCGGCTGTTGATCCTGAGCTGATACTTTATGGGGTCGGAGGTGTCTCCTTCTGCCTGTTACATACATTTTCAGTTTGAACAAAGTTATAATACCCTTCTACTCTATGAGTAGCGGGTATAAAAAGACCTTCCCCACAAAGGTCTACTCAAGAAAGAGTTGAAATATCTCAAAAATTTCAATTTTTGATATTTACAAAAAAACTTGATATGCTTTAAATGTTGTGGGACATAAGCCACTTCTAGGTTGCCAGCCTCGAATATCTACTAATTAAGCTTCAAGTGTTGATCCACTGCAGCTTGAAAATGAAAAAAAAAATCAAATTCCATGCCAGATTCCCAATTAGAAGGTGCTTTGCCCAAAAATAAAGCACTTTGAAGACGTTGGAATAATACTCAGCCTCATGTACGCTCTTAAAATAAACATACGAACTCATGAACAAGATCTCGAGAGTCCTACAATAATCATAATCTCAAGGGGCTGGGAAGGGGGAGGAGGGCGAGCTTTCGAGTGGGAGCTTGGCGTCATCTTATCAAAACGCACACAGACATTCCAAGGTTGTTTAGGCTAAAACAAGCTTCGTGTTTTCTTATTAATTTCCATCTCATTCCTCACACCCCTTGCCGAGCTAAGCGAGAAACAAAAACAAAAACAATTTTATGCAAATTTCCATAGCGTCAAAAAGCTAAAACAAAAATTAATGATTTCCCATGTATAATCCATATAAATGACATGCAAGTGAGAAGGGAGCGCGAAGCAAGGATTCGCTAAGCTGCCACACGGGGGGGTTAAAGGGTTATGTGGAAGGATGAGTAGGTAGGTTGGTTTGGTTATACGTATGACGGAATATGCGTGCCGGAAGGGGCCTTATGTCAGTTTGGTTTTTGCGGAAATAATGCCACGAATTCTTTTGTCACTGTCCTTTGTTATTTGCGGTTACCGGCGGGAACGGGAAGGGGATGCATGTATTAGCAGAAGAAGAAAATTAATTTCAATATACTAAACGTACTACGTCATGTATTTATACCATGTAGATGTACATACATATATGTATGTCTAAACACTCCCGCATAGTTTCGCGAGTGTTTGCCTAGGCTAATGGAAATTGATGATAGCATCTATTGAAATGAGAGTGCGGTGCGTTATTATCTCTGACTCTAGGGAAAGTTTGTTCAGGCCTAGTCACATCTAACATACATAGATAGACATATGTACATATGTATGTGGATGTTTGTTTGTGCGACCTGTCGGGAAAAAGAAAAGTTTTGACAGCACTCGCACTGCAAATAAGTTTAGTTGGAATTTAAATTAGAGCTGACGCGAGGCAAATTTGATATATCTATGCAATAAATTAAGCGAAGTGAGGTTATGTTTGTCTAAAGTTTTTTTTTTTGGAGGGATAGACAGTGAGATTATATATGATTTATCAATTAAAGTCCGATTTAGTAAGAGTTATTTAGATGAAATAGAAACAAATTAGCCAGAATAAATTTAATACAAAATTATTTTACTTAAGTTTAAATAACAATAATTAAAAATAAAAAGCTAATATAATAATAATAATAATAATAATAATAATAATAATAATAATAATAATAATAATAATAATAATAATAATAATAATAATAATAATAATAATAATAATAATAATAATAATAATAATAATAATAATAATAATAATAATAATAATAATAATAATAATAATAATAATAATAATAATAATAATAATAATAATAATAATAATAATAATAATAATAATAATAATAATAATAATAATAATAATAATAATAATAATAATAATAATAATAATAATAATAATAATAATAATAATAATAATAATAATAATAATAATAATAATAATAATAATAATAATAATAATAATAATAATAATAATAATAATAATAATAATAATAATAATAATAATAATAATAATAATAATAATAATAATAATAATAATAATAATAATAATAATAATAATAATAATAATAATAATAATAATAATAATAATAATAATAATAATAATAATAATAATAATAATAATAATAATAATAATAATAATAATAATAATAATAATAATAATAATAATAATAATAATAATAATAATAATAATAATAATAATAATAATAATAATAATAATAATAATAATAATAATAATAATAATAATAATAATAATAATAATAATAATAATAATAATAATAATAATAATAATAATAATAATAAAAATAACAATAATAATAATAAAAATAATAATAATAATAATAATAATAAAAATAATAATTATAATTATAATAATATTAATAATATTTATAATAATAATAATATATATATAATATTAATAATAAAGTAACTAATATGCTATGAGTTTTTATACCAAAAAAAATTAGTAAAAATATAAACATACATTAATGTTATTTAAATACTTTGAAATTCATATTTTAATTCAAAAATTCATTTAAATTTCTAAAGCTAACGGAATTGGCAAATTCAAACAGTGAGCAAGAAAAGACGTGCGACGCCTGCGCAAAGCTTGCGCTGCACTGCCAGAGAGAGCGCCAGACTTTGACAGCTGCAACCACCCAACGTGTTCTCAGGGAAGACAGAAAGAGCGAGAGAGAGAGAGGCGCAACCAGAGAGCGAGGCGAAACAGCGACAAGGAAGCAAAAGGGTAGCAAAACACGGAAATGCGCGACAATGGCAAAGTTACTTCACCAAAGCAAGCAAGAAAGAACCAAAAAAAAAACACGAAAAAACAAAAACAACTACAGCAACAACGGCGGCAGCAACCACAAGCCAGAAATGAGTCAAAAACAGAGACAGCAGCGAAGGCAGCAACAACAAAAGAAACTGAAACTGAAACAGAAACAGAAACAGAAACGCGAGCGTCGCCGTCGACGTCGTCAGTTCTGGCTGCGCCTGTCAAACGAAACGAAACAAACGAGACGCGTCGCGTTGTTTAATTTAAATTAAAATAAAATAATATATATTAAAATATATTTAAATATTAAATGTTTAGATAATAACATAAATAATTCTATTTTTGCTATAACAAATAACGGTAACTAGTAACACCAAAAGTGCATTTAATATTAAAACGCGAAACGCGAAACGGGAAACGGGAAAAGTTCATCGAGTGCGCCTAAAAGAAGCAATAGAAACGTGAGAAAGCGGAAGCGAGAAAGAAGCATAAAAACAATAAAAGTGTTTAAATTATTTTTCATATGTAAGCAATGAAAATCAATGTTTGTTTTGTATTTGCATGTGTGTGTGTGTGTGTGTGTGTGTGGAATACGGTAAAAATCGAAGGCAGACAAACAAAGTGTGGCGCGTGCAGCTTGCGTGCCAAAGCAACCGAATTGCTGCAGCAGCTGATAGCTTTGTTGTGATGCCTCCTGCAGGGGTCACACGAGGTGTGGAAGGGAGAGAGAGAGGTAGGGGGGGTTACGGAACAGGGCTTGGCTTGAAGCATGTGGCATGCTATAACTGTAACCGCACGCAGTTTATGACAGTTGCTTTGCTCTCTGTTGCTCTGCTCTGCCCCCAAAAGCCACCCTCGAAGCCAAGTTTCAGTTGTGTGAGAGAGCGGGAGAGCGGAAGAGCCAAAGAGAGCGCACGCGGAAGGCAAAGCAACGCGATGGGAGCGTGTGTGTGGTGTGAGTGAGCGCAGCAAGGCCGGCAAATGCAGTTCTCAACGAGAGAGAATGAGAGAGAGGGAGAGGGAGAGAGACAATACTGTTGAGAGCGCCATTGCGAGTGTGAGAGTGTAAGAGCATGGCAAGTGCACTGAGAGAAATTGGGGGTAAAGAGGTACACTGAGTTTGTTGTGCAGGTTGAAAATTAAGCGATTTTTAAGCGAAATGATATTTTGCTTAGTTTATTTGAAAATTATTAAAAATTTTTTAAGCTTTAGATAAGTTTCACCCCCAGAACATGTTTATACCATTTGGCCATCAAAAAGGGTAAACTAAGTTTGTCCAAATGTATGTAACAGGCAGAAGGAGGCGTGGCAGACCCCACAAAGTATATATATTCTTGCTCAGTATCACTAGCCGAGTCGATTGAGCAATGTCCGTCTGTCTGTCCGTCACGCGTCTCAGCTAAAATAAAAGCTAGAGTCACCAAATTTGGTACGAAGGTGTATAAACATCACAATCTCCTAGAGTTTATTTTAAATTTGAGGTGCCACGCCCACCGCCTCTGAAAATTGTTAAAGACATTTTTCAGTTAATCGTTTTGCTTTAACACTCTTATAGATTTATACTATTGTATATGCAAGCCGATCGGATTATAAACACAAAAGTTATTCAATTAAACGTTTTCCGTAGTTTCGCTGCTGGTGCCTTTACAGCATGTCACGACGTCATCATCGCGTTGCTTCGATTCATACGTAGCGTACATAAAGCTGATTGCTATGACGTTTTTATATGTAGATGGCGCTATTCAAAGTTAGATCTAATTTAAACAATAGGTGACAGATGAACTTGGGCAGAGAAAATAAAAGTGTGATAATTTCAATCGAAACTGGGCGAATGGTCGAGTGCGCTCGACTGTAGCTTTCTTTAATTGTTTAGAAAATTATTTTTTCAAAATTTTAAAAAGCGTGTTATTATTTTTAAGCGATGGTGGACATAGAAATTAGTCCCAAACAAGTTTCTTCTGAAAATTAGACATGTAACACCCCCTTGACAGACTTCACGCAAAATACATTTTGTTTATATCTTGACACTCGTAACAATTCAATATTTTTTAAAAATAAAGAGTCAATGATATGAAATTATAATATATATAGACTAATTTAAAATTTCTTATCTCTTTAGCTATCTGTAGGTCAGGGTACTCCTTAAAAATTTTTTAAAAATTGTTTATTAATTTTAAATTCTTAATCTCTGCTCCCATATAACATAAAATGCAGCTAATGCGATAATTAAAATATATATCTGGCTTACTTGTGCAGACCACACGCAGCGTTTCAATGACATTTTGCGGGGGCAGCCCCCCCCCAAAAGTTGTAAAGTGTCACACGAGCCATCTTTGCCCTTTGAACCCCCCCACACACACCCCCACAAACCACACACACAGCCAAGGGCGATAACACTTAACGCCACTTATCAGCTTTACCCACCGCTTGTCATCAAGACATTAGGCAGGCATACATTCGCACCCACTCAGACACACACACACACACACACGCGCGCAGCAAGACAAGCCTCACTTGTGCCACATGCCTTGCCTTGCCCACCGCCCGCAGAGCAGATCCTTGCAGCATTTTGGCGCAACGCAAATAAATTGCAACAAATTTCGGCGCTTGCATCCCCACTTGGAGCATCCTCTCTTGGCCAGATTGCTGGCTGTGCAGTGCAGCCGGAATGAAGCGAATGAAGTGACAAATGCAATTATGCATTAATTTTGAAGCGTTCTTAAAATATTTTCCAACATTTCCGCAATGGGCGCCAACTTTGTCGCCGGCAGTTGACAAAATACATTTGCACTTTGATTTCCGTCAGCTGCAGGCGACGCGACATGTGGCAAGAAAAAGCCAGCAAGTAATGAAAGAGACAGGCAGAGGGGGAGAGGGAGAGAGAGAGAGGGAGAGGGAGATGGGTAGCTGCTGGAATTTTGTTGAAGGCAGCCAGCAAATGTGGCAAGAAGCGAAGCAGCAGCAACATTCACGGATAGGTGAACTCACGCACACACACACACACACATATACACTCCGAGTGTGTGTGTGTGTGTGTTTGTGTGACTGGCAAATGGTGTGCAATCAAATGTGCGCTGCGCTGCCGCGCTCGAGGATGCTGCAACTCATGCAACATTTAACCAACTTTTAATTATCGTACTTGAGGCAAGGCAGAGACAGCAAAAGGGAGAGAGGGAGAGGGAGAGGGGAGAGGGCGAGACTTGCAACTGCAGCTAAATTGTTTTCCACTCACACACATACACTTCGCCTATACATATGTATGGATTATATGTGGCAAGGGAGGTGATAGGGGGCGCAACTGTCTCTGCCGCTTCTTAACTTTTTCTCTCTCTCTCTTTCTCTTTCTCTCTTTGCTAAATGCTCTAATTACGCCTAATGGAATGCCACTCATAGAGGCTGGAGGTGAAGTAGTGGTTGGCGAAGTGGCAGGCGTGTGCACTATGGCGGCAAGGAAGTCGAGTGCATGCAACATACACGTACATACACAGATAGAAACACATATGTGTGCTTGCTGCAATTGTTCGTGGAGTCTGTCTGCATATTCATGACTTTGTTGGCCGCGTTGTTCTCGTTGAGTTTTTAAGCCAATTTAAATAAGTGAGCGGACAGTGGGGAAATCAAACAGTACAGTGGATAGGGAGGGGAGTATAGTGCAACGTAGAGTGTGTTTATCCTATTTGTGCAATGCAATCAAAGGATCAGGCGGGCATGACAAGGAAGAACATACATAACATACATCTGTTTGTATGTACATATGTGTATATATGGCATGCCTTAAGCCACACACTGCTGCCGATATGTGCCACATATCAAGCTATATATATAGTAAATTGCATATAACCAATTCGCTGCGCTAGCTTATCAAAAGCTTTTGAAATTTACTTTGCACTTAGTTTCACACACTCTTCTCACTCACTCCAGCATATCTCATGGCCTGGCATACCCCGCCTGGCACAACTTACATATTCTATTTGTACTCTCGCTTAGTTTCTTTCGCCTCAGTTGGTTCTGTTCCATTTGCTTCAGTTGCTCTTAAAAAGTTATGGCTTTTTGTTAACTACAAACACACGCATACACACACACTCACACACACACACATACGCACACCCTATTGCCCGTCCTGCTCGAGTTGAGTTTATAAATAATGCAGGCATTTATCTCAGCACAGCAGCAACAACAACAAAGCGAATTCAAATTGACCAACTCCCTTTGCTCTTCTACTTCTCCTTCGTCCCTTTTTTGCCACTTCTGCCATGTTTGTTGTGTGCCAAAAGTTGTGTGCGTGCGTGTGTGTGTGTGTGTGTGTTGGCTTTTTATGGCAATGCATGAGCTGCAAGGCAAAAATTTGCATAATTGAAGTTTATTCTAACAATTTGAATGAATACTTAATTTGCACTAATTGAATACGGCAACATTTCTGCCACTCGCGGCTTAGGCAAGGGGAAGGACACGTGAAAGGAGAGTGAAAGTTCATTAAAATGGCATTGCGACGGCTTAGTGGAAATGCTCGTCTAAAATAGCATTTCACATGCCATCAAAGGTTGCATTAAAAATGAAGCTGGACAGGTGATTGAAAAGGGCAGCGTGTGCAAATTGAAAGGGAGAGGCAGGGGGAGGTCAGCAAAGATGCCACAATAATTGAAAATTAAATCAAAATAAATATGATATGTTGCAGCTGCAAGCTTCCCACTGTAGTTGTGGCAAGGTGTTAATGCAATCAGCCCACGCCGTGCCACATTGACCCTGGTCGGGGTAGGCCTTAGCAATATCACGCATACGCAAAGTTTTTGCAAAAGATAAACAATTTGAGTTGCAAGCGAGCAAACGGCACGCAGCTCAAACACAACACGCAACATGTTCGATGCTCGCTTCACACTTATACATCGCCCGCTGTCGCTGGCAGCATAAAATATACGCGACTGCAGCGTTTATTGGTCATTTGTGTGTGCGACGCCGACGTCTGACGTTGCCGCTCTCTCTATCTCAGTCAGTCAGTCAGTCTCTGCTCCGGTCTTCGAATCGCTCGTGGTCTTGGTCACACTGTGTGTCTGCGCGTGCAGGAGACTCGCGACTCGCGCCAACTGAATACCAATAATAATAATAATCATAAATGACAACAATCGAACGGTAAATGCAATTGATATAAATACATCAAAGACAAAAGCCAGCAATAAAGTTATAAACTACCCCCTCTTCTTTTTATGTTTGTGTGTGTGTGTGTGTGTTGCCGGCATAAGCTGCCAGCTGTAGTGGAAACTCCGTCGGGTAACTGAAACAAAAACAAGCATCATAAATCAGCACAAAAAACAGAAATTCAATTTTAAATTCAAGCAGTCTGTGAGTTTATCTTATCGCGTATGCGTAACGCCAGCCATGCCCTTCCCAGTCAGCCAAACAACCATAATAATTAATATAGTGGCAACAGCAAAAAATATGTCAGTTAGCTGTTGTTGTTAATTACTTTCACCCCAGTTAACCGCGCAACCAATTGATTTTCGACAGAAAAACGTTTAACATCCATTAATGGGTGCATGATGTAAGCGCCCAGCATAGCCCAAAAAATACATATGTATATAGCACATATAGCGCATCTCAGCTAACAGTGGCACACAGACATTATGGCACGCTTATCAATTCCGCTTTCAAGGGAGTGATAAGTGAAAAGTTTTGCCTAATCTTCAATTAGATAAAACTGCAGGGCAACAGTTTGTAGTGTAAAACTTTTTAGACTGCAGTGCGTCTAAAATTCTTGGTAAATTATTTGAATAGATCTTGGGTAAGTGGAAGTTCAATTCCAGGAAAAGTGAGTGTAGTTAACTGAATCTGAAATATATTTTATTTATTTTTGGCATAAAGAAATGCACTCAGCAAACGTAATAACAATATTTCAATTCATAGTGGAGATTTCTGAGAAAAGGTTGAGATTTATTTCTAAGAAAACAAAGTGTAGTAATCCAAATTGAAAATATATTCCAGCTGTGTTTTGTATACGGGAATATGTACAGCAAATTTGTTAATATTATTTCAATTCAAAGTTGGGATTTCTGAGTAAACGTTAAAGTGTTTTTCCAAGAAAAGTAAGTGCAGTAATGCAAATTAAAATAAGAAAGAAAGGTTACCTTCGACACGCCGAATGTTTATACCTGATAGATATATCTGTCCGATTTAAATTAAACTTGCATAACATTTAATGGACATAATTACCCATATATCGGGAAAGTTTCATAGCGATATCTTGAAAATAACAAAATTTGACCGATAGGTTCTATGGCAGCTATACGATATATCGGTTCGATCCGGCTCATTTCGACATATTTATAGCGTGCAGCAATGAGAAGCATGAATATCAAGTTTCATTAAGATAGCTCCAAAACTGAGAGACTAGTTCGCGTTGCAACAGACAGACGGACAGGCTTACAGACGGACATGGCTAGTTTGACTTCCCTGATTAAGAATATATATACTTTATAGGTACGGCGATGTCTCCTTAGGTGCTTTGCAAACTTCTACCCAAAATTAATATACCATCCACAATGGTATAAACATATTTCAGTTGTATTTGGCATTTAGGAATGCGCACAGCAAGTTGAGTAATAATATTTCAATTCATAACGGAGATATCTGAATTTACTTAGAGTAATTTATAGTGCAAATATCTTAATTTATTGCGAAAAATAACAAGGATATTTCCCTAGCATAACAACTGTCACAGCTTAAAAGCCTAACTCCTACTTCCTTCCTTTCTTCCTTCCTCAACTCTTTTCCACCCACCACATCAATTAAATCAGCATAAATATTTAACGTATTCAAACAACAACAACAACAAGAGGAAAAAAACTTTCTGAACACGCGCTTTTAGGGGTAGCATTTCCCCTGGGGCAATTAATCCGACTTCTGCGGAAGTGGCAAACACCTGCGCGCAGGCAAGTAGAGCGTTGTTGCCTCTGCCACGCTATACGCTGCACGACGCACGACTAAACGCATCACGCACCCAAGTGCAGATTAGCTAATTAGTTGAATTAAAACAATTAAACAGCAACAAATTCAATTCGAAATTATAATAAAGTGAAAAGAGAAAAAAACACACTGATTTGCAATTAAATAATTAAGCACTGTAAATTTCTGTTTGTGTGTGTGTGCAATTAATAAATGAGTGAATGTTAGCTGTTACTGCGTTTATGCCATGAATTCCTACATTCATGATATACAACATTTTATGATTAATGCGTTACAAACAAGTTTATGTATTAAATTCAACGAACTCCACCTCATCAAACGTTCAATTCATGAATCCAAGTAGCATTTGATACCATTTCATGCATTGAAGCTCAATTCATGAATTTGTTTTTTTTGTTAAAAATCTCAAATATTTCGTGCCATGATCTACGCATAAACAATGTAATAGTTAAACTTTTGTGTGTACACAAACTAAATGTATTTGGTACTTCTGCACATACTTTTTTTTTTTTTTTTTTGAATTCATGAAATGTGCTGCGCATAAACATAATAATAATATTTTTTTATACAGTGAAATACAACGTCGCGACATCTAAAAAATATTGCCAAATTTAAAATTAAAACAACAACAACAACAAGGAAAACGTCCGTAACATTTGCTGTCCAATAACCAAAGAGAAGAAAGGAGATAGAGAGAAAGAAGGGAAACATCATGCGTCGCAACATCAAATTGATCGTCTTCGTCAGCATCATCTGGATGTTCGTAATGGTCTATTACTTTCAGTCGAGCACGGAAAAGGTAAGTCAAGTTTGCTCGAAAATTGATTTGTAAATTTCAATTCGCCCTCCCTCTCCTTGCACCGTTCGTAGCGTTTCCTCCTACGACCAACCTCTTCCGCTTGATGGTCATAGATCATCGTCGTCGTCGTCGTCGTCGTCGTTGTTGTCGACATTGCGTATGCGAGTTGTGCATAGTAATTACCTATACCCGATATCAACAACTAGCAACTAGCAACTGCGAACAGATATGCCAACTCAACCTGCTTTTCCATTGTTTTCTCTCTCCCGCCCCTCCCCCTTTGCAAGTCTGGGCACATAATTAGCCTCACGTAGACAGCAGCAGGTAGCCGGTTGCAAGTTCAGCAGCAACGCCCTGTGCCGCCCACAATGCTGCATATCTCTCTTTTCAGCTGACTTGGCTTATGTTTGTACCCTGTAAAGTGTTGTGGCGCTGCTGGCAGGTAACTGCTTATCTCCATTTCTACTTCTTCTCTGCTAAGGGGTATCTACAAACCCCTTTTTCTTGTCTTCTGTTTCCTCATTTGCAAATTTTTTCTCTTTCCTCTTTTTAATTAAGCACTCTACGCTGTTTTTAGTGCTGACAGTTGTGACAGTTGAGAGAGTTGAGTGCGTAGACCGTTACACGTGGCGTATGCGTAATATAAAATGGTAAATTGGGTCAACTGGCAATTGCTTATCTTGGGGAGAGAGAGAGAGAGAGAGGGGAGACACACACGTGTGAGAAATAGCAACAATTTAATTGTCTTGTCGTGTGCCAAAAAACCATGGTGTAATCGTTATTGTTATCGTTATCGTTATCGCTATAAAGTTGTTTCTCTTTCTTTTTTGCAACATATGCAAAAAACTGTTTTGTTTGTCATCGCAGAGAAAGAGATAGAGAAAAAGAGGCAAACAATCGATGACAATGCTAAAATTTATGAACATTGTTTGTCAATTTACAAGCTTATCGAAGCGAAGCGGGAGCTAGGGAAGGGGACGCCACTTGAGCAACATCAAAGCGTTATCTATTATCGACGCTCATCAAAAGGCAAATCGAGCGACAATCGACAGCAAACATGTGTACGGTTTGTTCAAGTATGCGAAACATTTGACTAGATAAGATGACCATGAAAATTGACCTCGCAAAGAGTAGGAAAATAAACTACACTGTCTTATCAACAGGTTTTCCGATATTTCTATTGTCGTACAAGGTCTGCTTAACAATAATAATCGCTATCAATGTCAAGTTTAACTCAATCAAAGAAATCCCAAATTATTTATAGAACAATTGACCTTATCAAGAGGCAGGGAGAGAGAGTAAGAAAGAGAGGGAACTCTGCTTAAAAATAGACTATGAAGTGCTTCATAAAGTTTCGCTTGTTGTTCGGGCTTATCGCATCACACAATCTGAATCGTGTATGTGCAATAAATACACTTGAGAACTTTAAGAAGATTTGCCATGGCTTCTGGACTCAGACAAACGAAGAGATAAACTGCAACAACCACAATGACATGTGCAGACAGAGAGAGAGAAGAGGGAATTTTCCTGCATTTTCTTTTTCAATTTAAAATGTGAATTCAGCTTGATTCCGTCCAGTCTCTCTCTGTCTGTGTGTGGTCTGTGGTCAACCGAACTGAGCGTTAACCAGCTTTAACTGAGTTGCCACGCCTCTCTTTTTGAGCCCTTTTTTTCGCTACTCGAAAATACATATACCATATACCATTACCGTTATAATCGGATTTATTTGCACAGTGGATCTGCCTTGTCGTTTAGCCGTTTCAACTGTTTGCGCCCGCCCTTTGTTGTTTGCGCCTGTTGCCATTTGCCATTTGCCTTTTGCCTGCCGCCTTTGGGCATAATTATTATTTGGCTCAATTAAAAAAAAGAAAATCATTGCAAAGATCAAAAGTGTAATTAACGGGACATTATTGAATTACATTTCGCACTCATTATACCAGTCTGCCAGAGGTGTGTGTGTGTGTGCGTGCAGCCAATAAAGTGAATGCATGTACGCCTTTTTGGCCTGTGCTTGCGAATGTAATTTACCATTTAAAAACATGCTCAATTTAATCACTTGCAGCGGTAGCAAAAACAGAAGAAAAAAACTGAAACATATTGTTGTATACCCTAACCAAAAGGGGTATTTATACATTGCGTTATAGCTTGTAGAATATACTTATTTCATTTTAATGTCAATTAATATCAAACGATATAGGAGTGAATGTTTGTATGAACAATAAATAATTATATTAAGGGAAATAAAAAAGAAAAAAAAATTAAATAAAATAATTTTAAAGATAGCAAATTAATAAATTCTTATAATTTAATTAGACTCAAACATACATTAAATTAAATTAATAAATATTATTAAATGAAGAAATTTAAATAATTTTTTTAAAAATGTTGACCGACTCAATATTTATTGTAGATAATTTGATAAAGTCCTGAAAAATATAGATTGTAAAATCTGCTTTGTATTCGTTTTTAAGCGGCTTACCCCCAAGACTTGCAAGCTTGGTTCTTCTTTAGTTTTAACTTTAATTTAATATTTAATTTTTAATTTTTAATTTAATTTATAATTTAATTTAATTTGATTTATATTTTAAATTTCACTGCTGCTGACAATTTTCTTCTTTTATCTTATTAACCATTTAACGCAATTTTCACTGTTTTAAGTTAAGCTTAGCAGGCTTTTTATGCCCTCGATTAATTTTTATCTCCACTTATCCATCAATTTTTTACTTATTATCTGCCAAAGAGTATTTCCTCTGCAATATACCTATAACCCTATAGTTGCTCTTCATTTTTTCTGCCAACTGTTTACTCATTCGCTCGTGCTTGTATTTTATGTGACAGCTATCGAATGCAAGCCCCATGCAGCCTGCATCGCCAGCTTCAATTACAAACACCAATTAATTCAAACAGTTTTTTATCTTCGCGTTTTTTGTCGACTCCCTTTTGTATTGTAGTATGGAATAAAATTTTGCTGTTATTGTTGGACTTAAAACACGCCAAGCTGACAAGTAATTTAAATGTACGAAATGAGATGAAAAACAAGAGGAAATTTAGCTGGTTTACAGCTGTCAGTTTGCAAATCAAATTGAAATTTGGCTCTTAGCAAGCTTAATACCTAAGCTTACCACAAATATATAAACCAAGTCACAGCTCTAAGCCTCAAAATAGTCTTCAAGCATAATTTCACTTATCTATTTCAATCGCAGACCAAGGGAAAGTTTCGCATGTGTTAATGAAACCATAATCAGCAACTGAATCGACTAATTGAGTATTAACAGCAGGGTGTTAATTATGCAATAGTTGCTTGATTAAACCAAAATAACTGAAAGTGCTGCGTAATGTGAAATACAACTCGATATATGACAACATATATCTACATACTACGTAAGCAGCATAGCAAGCAACTCATCTCAACCCACGCTGTCTCACACTCTCACACACACACTAGCACACTCAGCCACTCATCACAAACTTGTGCATATAGAATTTTATTGCTCATATGCAAATGTGCCATCAAATATGGAAATTCTTGATAACTATTTGATAAGTTCTCTCTCTCTCTCTGTCTCTGCAACGTAGAATTTCAATTTTCGCACACACACACACTCGAAAAATGGGGCACATCATTAGAGCAAGTTTCATACAACTTTTCCCAAACAGATTCCAAAAATTGTGGAGCTTGTACCACATTCCCCAAAAACGAAACGAATTTCAAGTTCAAATTTAAAATGCTTTCGAATAACTTTACGCATCGGCGATTCGATTTATACTACATGCAGTGTATACTAGACTCAGAGCTGCATATCATTGCGGGGGCGGGGCAGTTAGGGGCGCATTGCGTGACACGCTGTTACGCTCTGTTTGGTGGCCAAATGACAATATAACGTGCTGAAAGCCAATACCGAACCAAAGTGAGTTGCCCCGCTTTGAGGGTACCGAGAAGGCACTAAGTATCTTAATTATAACCAGGGTTTTTTTTACTTATCGAAGAACATGCACATCTTTTACATAGTTATTTGCGCTTCTTTTGCCATCGATCATATCATATTATTTTTGTTAAGTTATTATGTTATTTATTCAATTATTTATTTGTATATTAATATATTTATTTTTATTAATTTATTTATTAATTAAATAATTCTTTTGGCATATCACATCATATTATTTTTATTAATTTATTAAGTTACTAATTTAATTAATTTATTTATTTATTAAATTAATTATTTGTCAAGTTATGTATTTAATTATTATAATTTATTATTTATTTGTATATAAATATATTTATTTTGATATATTTATTTTGTTTTGTTTTATTATTTAATTTATTTATTTTGTATTTATTTATCTATTAATTTATTTATTTATTTATTTATTTATAATTAATTAATTGACTTATTTTTTCTATATTTATTTTTTTATACTTTTCTTTTAATAGTTTTTTTATTAATTTCTTAATTTACTTATTTACTTATTTATTAATTTATATATTTATATTAATTTAAAGTCAGCATAAACAGTTGACTCATATGTAATTAAATGTTCTTTATTTTGATAAAATATTAAATTTACAAAAATGCAAAATTTAAAAGTAAAATAAATTATGACAATAAAAAGAAAATTAAAAATATATAAGAAAGTAAATTTAATAACTAAAGAGTTAGAAAAGCACCCACATTTGTTCCCAAACATTTTCTCCTAAAGTTTTCCTCAAACAACTAAAATCTCGAAATGAATTAAAATAAAATTCTTGTGTCGAAATGAAACTTGAACCTTGCTTGCTCTGGAGGCTAAACAGGTTTCCATTTGAATAAAATCGAAAACAGATTTCGTTAAACATTTCGGATTCTCTACACAAACTGTGCACGTAAAATAGGTGAGCAACCAAGTGCCCCACGCAGGAAGGGAGCGGCGGTGGGGAAGCAGGTCAGTGTGGTTCTTCTTTGCTGACTTTCACAGCTAATTAACATTTTCGTCAGCCAGCTTTGACAGTGACACGCCTAGGCGCTAAGCAGGAGGGGCGGGGAGGGGGGCGGTAGAGGGGGCGTGGTGATATTGCAGTAAAGTAAAACTCTGCGTAGTTGGCTTTGTTGGACATTTGGCATTTGATTTTGCTGCGGCTCTAACTCTGATTTAGAATGAATAATTAAAGATGTTTATCCAAGGCAGATTCGTTTTTGCTGTTTGGCCTTTATTTGCCTTTGGTTTTACTAATTTCGGACGTAGCAGCAACAACAACAAAAAGCTGCTCGCTTAACCGGCTTCAATTTGAGCCGCTTGAAGCCGCAGCCGGTTTGAAGTCGCCTTCAGCTGCCTCTGCTCTTCGCTTTCCCCCCTCTCTCTCTCTCACTCTCTTCACTGCTTCAACTCTATCGTCATCTGCAATTCCAACCCCTTCGACAACATTATCTATATAAAGTTTGGCCGCCAGCTGCTTGCGGGCTTCTTCACTTGGCCAGCTCCATTACGCAATGTGTGTAACCCAACGCATTGCCGCAAGGTCGTTCAGTTCGCTTGATGTTTAATAATTTTTATTGAACTCAAAACGATGCTTCGCGTCCGCCTTCAGCTACCAAAATTTCTTCACTCATTATTATCATTATTGCGTGTGTGTGTGTGTGTGTGTGCTTTGTAATATGCCAGATATCATTATTGTACGGTAGTTTCTGCCAGCACTTTCAATTTCATTTCGCTGAGTTTTTTATTGTTCGCTTACAACTTGTTTGTGCCGTGGTCGCTGCTGCCGCTGCCGCTTGTCGTGTGTTCGCCGCAGGGCGACAACAAACCAACAACAACAACAACAATAACGGCTAAAACTCGCAGCAAAACTAGTTGAATATATGTATGTAGTATATGTACGAGTAAATACACGATGAATGCTAGCGTTGGGAGACAGGAAATAAGCGTGGATTGTCGTTTGACATGCAGCCAAAGGCTCAGCTGGAGCGCATAGGGTCAAGGCTGTCGCTGTCAGGGATGGGTGAAACTTTTAGATGGATTTTTAGATTGTAATAGAGTTATAGATAAATAGAGATAGATTACAGTGAAATTAAATAGCCGCGCTGATATTACTGCATGTAATAACTATTAACCTTTAACCTTTTCATCACTTAATAATTTTATGGCTCAATTATTTAATTATTATATATATAATATATAATATATAATATAATTATATATAATTAAAATTTATTTTTAACTTTATTATTTTTATAAATTAAAAAATTATTTTGCTTTTTAACTTTTTAAAGTTTTTTGAATTATTTTATTTTATTTCATATTTTTTGACGTAAAAAAAAACAAAATTTACGTAAATAAAATAATAAAAATACGTAAATAATACTTTCCCAAAGATAAGGCATGCAAACTGATAAATAAAATATTTAAAATGTCCTTAAAAATATCTCAGAATATAAAAAACAATTAAAATATTTTTGTAAAATTTTATAATATAAAATATATTTTTAAAGTAAGTCAATTTCAATTTCAAGTGATGAGTCTGTTTGGAGTATACAAAAAATTATATTAATTTTTAAAAATACAAAAAAAATCAAATTTTAATTATATTATTAATTTTCAAAAATACAAAAATATAAAATTAAATATACATTATGTTATTAATTTTAAAAAATACAAAAATTGAAAACATATCTTTTATTATAATCAATATTTTTTAATGTTACAACACCCAAGTAGGCCTTGACATTATTTACTCGAGAAACGAGCTCTACACTTCTCTCACTTACAATCTCAATTTGTTTTTCTACTTGGACGGATACTCCAACAAAAAAATTCTGAATATCTAGAAAGTGTATATCGTTATTCAAGTTCATTCTTTTTTGATATTTTTATATGTACTTATATTTTTATATATATATACCAAAATTATAAAGAAAAATGGTGCGTAAGACGAGTGATCATATATTTCGATGTGGCACCTGCTATACGCCCCTCAGCGATGAGGGCGAAGTCATATGCAACGAGACGGGCTATATAATCATCAATAATGCCACAAATGTTGCACCCCTACCGCTGGTTATTGTGGCAACGGGGCTGGAGATGCGACCACTAACCTGCACCGGCTGCAATCATGCGGTCGGTTGTCGCTTCGAGAAGAATTCGGTCTTTCCGCCGCATCAGGGCAAGATCGTGTTGGAGCGACAAATGGTGACCGTGTGGATTGACGTAGAAGTCAATTTCGAAGGCATGTAAAATGTATCAGAGAGCAAGATTAATATTTGTGTTTTAAATAAAATTCAGATAGGCCGCGAAACAAATCGAGTCGAACGGCAATTGCTGTATTCCAATGTGGCTCAGGAAGCATACGAAAATATATTGCTTGCGTTTGTCAGCCTGACTGATTTGCATAAACAAATTTCCATTTGACTTTTCTTGTTTTGCCAAGATTTGCATATATTTTTGTTGTGGGGAATTAAGAGAACACTCCAAAAAGGTCTTCAAGGTCTACAGATTTTCTAAAATTATATTCAAGCTGAATTCAGGCAAAAACTGTAACTTTCTTTAATAGCAAAGTATAACAAATTTTTTCAGCTTTCCTTTTCTATTTTGCCAATATACCGTTATTTCTTGTTATATAACAAGATGAGTGAGCATAATAAATATTTTTGGTTTATACAATATATATTACCTCAATCAATTAATGTTTGTCTGAATGAAAGACGTGACGAAATGCGCATCATGTGGCTCAGCGAGATGACGATGTGGAAATTGGCTAATTTGTGAAATGAGATATGCAACTAATTGAATGATATGCTACTTATTTGGAACTGTTAATGCTCCGACTCCGACTCCGCCTCCTCTTTCTCCTTCTCCTCCTTTTTGGTCCCCTTCCTCTGCTCTTTTTGAGGCAGCTGCCAAGCGCCAAGCTTGCAATTTTTAAGTGCTGCCAAAATGAACAAAAATATAAAATGATTAAAACTGCCAGCACCGCACACTCTCTCACTCACACCCTCTCACTCACACACACACACAGAAACACATCCATTATGTAGTAACCTATACACAGCTCAGGGGCAGCGTCAAAGCTTGCCCGAGGCGATAAAAACGGCAGCTCGCAGCTGCAAAAGAGCCGGAAAAAAGAAGAAAATAACCCGAGTGTTATTACAGTCAAGTGTGCTCGACTGCAGCATACCCTGTAGAGCTAAATAAGCTGAAGTTTGCCAGCAGAAATTACAGTTTTATCAGAGATTTTTCTTTTAAGCTGTTAATGAGAAAAAGAGAGCTTCAAAATGTGCTTAAATCTAGCTGTAAAAAATCTAGAAAAATGTCCCATTTAGTCGCGCTTCCGCCATATCAAACAATATACCCCACTTGTGTGCGGCCCGCCTCGTCTACAGGGTAGCCAAAAATAGGAGAAGCTGCTGGGCAGGAGGTGAATGCCGCTACTTAAGTGGCTGAAATGGCCAAAAGTCGCGGCTGGAGAATGGCTTTTTTGTGCAGCAGGTCAGAGTGGTGTAAGAGAGACAAAGAGAGAGAGAGTGAGTGAGTGAGTGAGTGAGAGCGAAAGAGCAGGAGGATTTAATCTGCTGGGGGGCGACTCAGGCGATTTTCATGCAATTCGCATTCGAATTTGAATTGTGTGTGTGTGTGTGTGTTGTGACTTTCTCAAGTTGTTCGATTGTTGCCGAGTACTTTCACTTGCAAGTTGAATGTTTTATTATATATCGGTTTTTTTTTCTTTTATTCAAATGATTATCTTAACGGCATTTAGCTGGCATTTAAATGGCGAGCACATTGAGGGCCAAATTGGCCGCAGTCGCAGCGGGCGACGTGAGGGAAAGGTGCAAGCCTCAAATCAGGTTTAAATGTCAGCAGAGCGAGCCGAAGAGAGACACAGAACGTGAGAGAGAGAGTGCAAAGTACTGTGAGTGAGCGAGAGCGCGCAGCGTGCGAATCTCTATAAGGGCACGCAACCTTTTTGGCCAATTCGTGTGCATCCGGCTTAAATGTTTCTCAACTTGGCTCTGTCAGCCCAGCTCAGCTGGGCTCAGTTAAACGAGGCAATGCAAATGCCATTAAATAATAATTATTTAACATTGTTGTTGTTGTTGCTGTTGTTTTTATTCATGTTATTGCTGCTGCTTGTACAAGTATCTTCTTCTGCTTTGTTTGGTCAGCAGTTTTTGTATGTTTTATTGTTGATGGTTTCACTTTTGTTTTTGTGTAATCGCTGCAAGTGCCACTTAACAATTTCTGCTTGGCCCGCTGGGTGCGTGTGTGTGCCCCCCCCCCTCCCCCCTCTCTGTGTGTGTGTGTTTATTTGTTTGTTCGCTGTGCCCGACTGTTTGTTTTGACTTGTTTCTTTGGCGCTGCCCCCATTTGTTGGCATAATGAACTTGAACTTTATGACGCAAAACACGTTAAGTGAGTGACGACTGCAGGGGCGCCCCTAAAGGGGGCAACTTGATGTGGAAGTAGAAGGGGGGGAGGGTCTCATCTTAAGTACTACAAGTAACACTTTATGTTGCGCAGCAAACGGCCCTCGGGAAATGAAGCTGAACTGCTTCGCTGCGAGCAATGTAAGGGGGGATTACTTCGGCTCGTGGATCTTTAGTGGTTTTTATAGTGTCGTACTTGAGAGAGTTACACTAAAATGCAGTCCATAAAGCAGGCAAGAAAAATGCAATGAAAATCGCTGGAATGTTAACTGGGATTACGACAAGTTTTTAGTTCTGAAAAGGGGAAGATATTAACTTTATATAGGCGGCAAAGTGGCACTAAAAACAGAAAGAAAGAAAGGCCGATAGGTTCTATGGCAGCTATACGATATATCGGACCGATCCGGCTCGTTTCGACTTATTTACAGCGTGCAGCAATGAGAAGCATGTATACCAAGTTTCATTAAGATAGCTCTAAAACTAAGAGACTTGTGTGCGTTGCAACAGACAGACGGACAGACGTACTGACGGACATAGCTAGTTTAACTCCCCTATGGATGTTGATTAAGATTATATACACTTTATAGGGTCGGAGATGTCTTCCAAGGTGCGTGGCAAACTTCTAACCAAAATGAATATACCCTCTGCAAGGGTATAAAAATCTGTAGAGCAAGCATACACATTCTACATACTGCCCACAATTTTTGTATTATTTTTTTTGTTTACCCAACAAAGTTGCTAATCCTCCTGCATACAAAATAAACAATATTAAATAAGTAGGCAATTTATTAAATTTTTATAACTAATTCCTACAATTTAAAACAAAGTCCCAAAATAAATAAATTATAAATCGAAAGTGAAATGCTGCACTTTAATTAAGTGTGCAGCTTATGCAAGTTTTAAGCCGCTATTAAAGCCCAAACACACACACACACACACAGATACACTAAGCCCCCGTCGTTTGTCATTAGATGCACAGCTGTATACGAAGTATATATATACATACATACATATATACAACACTACATACATATTTCATATGCAATGTCAACGACAGGCCGAGTGAGAATTATTGGAAAATGCGGTTAGAAAATGTTTGGTTTTGCAGATAAATCGAATTACTAAGCTAATTGCGATGAAATTGGCTTATGGCCTAAACCGTTTTAGTGGTTACACGTGGTGTGCGTGCGGTGAAAATGGCAAACGTCTACGGCCACCGCAAACAAAAGTGGCATAGAAAGTGCGTTACACGCTGCGTATGCTTGATAATTGCAAGGCTGCACGGCCTGACACGACATGGCCATAAAATGCTCGGCCTGGACATGGTGCAAGAAGTGTCTAATTAAAATGCGACACAGAGAGATACATAGATACATTTGTATCTGTATCTGCTGTGAGCGCGCGCGTTTGGTAATTTGTGGCAGCTATTGTTGCTGTCGGCTAACATTTTCAATGTATCTGTATCTGTATATGTATCTGTATCTATGAGCTCAGCGTTTGAATGATGAGCGCACTCGAACTGCGGCTGCGGCCGCGCTTGCCCTTCACTTCGTTTGCGGTTCATGCAACATCTGCGCCATTGTGCTTCATCATGGAAATTCTTTTATGCACATGTCTGACTCATCAGCCCAAGGGGCTAGGGGCTAGGGGGTAGGGTAGGGAAGGGGCTACAGTTTTCAGTTTTCAGTTTGCCAGACATAATAATAATGACGACACTCATCGTCGGCTATGCGGCGGCTACTCTAATGAATGACCCGAATTGAGCAACATTTGATTGTCGAGTATTATTCACGAATAGCCGGTCTAATGAGTGCCCCAAAACTATTGAGTGTTCACTTCGGGGCGTCACTTCATCATCGCCGGCTTAACAACTGTGCACCCCCCGCTGCCGCCGTTGCCGCTGGGCTGATGCGACTCGATTTGCTACGGTTTGGTTGCGAGGCATGACCTTAATTGATTCTCGTAGAGAGCGACTTGAGCTTTTGTCGTCGGGTTAGTTGAGGCCGAAAATTTATGCCAAGCTGGCTGCAATATATTTTATGAAGATCTCTTCTCTTGCTCTAGCAAACAACCGCAACATTCCCTGCAGCTGCACCAGGAAGGGAGAGGGAGCTGGGGTCAGGAAACATGACCACTTAAACAGTGGCAAAGTTTGTAGCAAGTCACAGTCACAGGCAGAGTGAGAGAGTCACATTCCTAGTGGCAATTTGGACACACTCTAACACGAACACACACTGAGAGAGAGGCGAAAGGAGGTTTGTTTGGGTAGATGCAACAGCTGCTGGTGATGCTGGTGCTGCTGCAGCTTCTGCTATTTATGCAACATGCAATTTATTGCAGCCCATGCGGCAGTTACTTCAAATTGCCAACCAGCTGCAGGAACTATCTTTCCAGTGTGTGTATGCGTGTGTGTGTGAGTGTGTGTAGAGCATCATAAGGATATTTTGAGACCCAAGCGGGAAACCTGACTGCGACATGGCAGCAATAGCTAAGTTACTTGAGCAGGCATTTCATGTGTGAGCAGGAAGTTGGTGACTTTTAAACTAAACACAGCAAACAACTGTACAGGAATTTAAATATTTTTAAATATTATTATTATTTATTTAATATTTGAATTAATCACCGTAAGCAATGTATTTTATATGTCAGCTGGCGTCTCGCTTTGTTTGTATACGATAATTGCAAGTTACACAACACTAATTTCACGACAATCAATGATTTATCGAAAGTGGCGGTAGGTCGATAGCATGAAGAGTTCAAACTAAATCGAAGCCAAGAGGCCAAGGCGGATTGAAGTGCAACAACAAAAAGAAATTGAAAACTTAAACCTTAAATCCAACTGTAAATTAAATAACAATTTTAAAGCCGCAAAAATGTCAACGATAATTTAAACCCCCCCCCAAAAGCCTCTTCAATTAAGCTCCCCCATTCTACTTGACAATTAAAGCCACCCCACAGAGAAAAAAAGCTGCACAATTTAAAAATTAATTTCTCTATTTCTGAGGTTTTGCCGCACCAATTAAACGTAAGGCCAAAAACACTTGCTTGCCACTCACCCGAAACGTGCAACGTGCGGCACATTTTGTGGTCAACAACAACGCAGCGGAAGCTAAGCCCCTCGCAATGATGGTTATTTAATTGAGTTTTCCATGCAAATTGGCGACCCGAGCAGAAGCCGCAAACTTGTTTGCTCAGCCAAAGCCAAAGCTGAAGCTGAAACTGAGGCCCAAAATGAAGGCTGAACTGACAGCTGCAGCTAAAGGCAAAGCCAAAAAGTGTAGCCGAAAAACTGAAGCTGAAGCTGAAGCTACTTAATCGTAAGACAGGAGGAAGCTTTTTGCGATGAGACTTTGTTGCTACATCGCAGTGCCACACACACACACACACAGACACACTGACTCGCACACATGCATGGTTACATGCCACGTTTGCTACCCAACAATTTGCAATTGTTGCTTTGGCCGCAATTTGGCTGTGGCATCTCCCAGCTTCATCTCGCCGAGCGTCAAATGAATTTTCGAGTTGCGCAACTTGGAATTGCAACAATCACCAAGAGGCAGCAAAAGGCGGAGTGGAATGAAGTAGATAGAGCAGAGAGAGCGAGAGAGAAAGAGAGAGAGAGGGAGAGAGCGCAGATTAACCTGCCAGTGCATGTGAGATTTTCAATTAACCTCTGCGGCCAATCATTTGCTGTCTATCCCCCTCCCTTTTCCCCCTCTCTCCCTTTATCTCTTTCTCTTGCACACTTGGCCTCGTAATAACTACTAAATTACGCGCTTATTTATCTATTGAGTTTATGCCGATTTTGTAGAGCATCGAACGCATCAAACGGTCAACGGATCTGGCAAGCGTTGCCCTTGTTCCACCTCCAACGCGAAGGCAAACCGATCAGGGGCGGGTGCGGGCGAGGGGTGGCACATAAATTGCCAATAAATTGTGCGCTCTCGTTGTCTGTTTACAGTCTGCAACATTTGGCCAAACAATTTTGCGTGCAGCTTATGCAAATTTTTCGGCCAAGCTGAGCAAAAGGCAACAAACTGATTGACAGGCAAATCTGATAAGCGGCTGTGCCCCTTTTGCCTTTTTAAGTTTTGTCAACAATGCGTAATAGTTGTGGAAGCGGGGGGGGAGAGGGTGTAGTACGAGGCTTGTTGGCATAATAGTTGGAAGTGTAATCGATAAGTTGCGCAACGCATCTCTAAAAGTGCATAAAAGAAACGCTTAAATGGGTTAGCTAAAAAAACACCGCAGTGAGGTTAATGAAATCTAAATGTAGCTGGAAGATTATAACAGGTAGAGTTCTGAAATTTGGGAGAGAGATACTTTATAAACTTATGCAGCTACTTTTGCTCTAAAGTCTAGAATTTTCAAGCAATAAACAAAGAATGATATATTAGATTTCATATAGATCTTAAAGCTCTGAAATTTTGTCTCTAAATTCCTTTTCAACTTAGCTAGTTTCCTCTTGAAATTAATATTAAATATACCCAATAGCAGCTTTTTTTTCCTCTTTCTCTCACAGAGAGTTCTCTCTCTCTCTCCCTCTCTCTCACAACTGTCTCTGTTTTCTAATAAACTTCACTCTTTACGTTGCATTTGATTGTCTGCGGCGTCTTATTTTCTTTGTCGACAATTGTCGCACATTCATAACTTTTTCTTATCACTTTATGTCAGACAATTTAACGTTTGGCGTGGGGGGGGGGATAGCAGAAGAAAATTATACAATAACTGAGTATAACTGAGAAAACTTAAAATGTTATTAATGCTGTCCGTCTGGCAGCTCGTTAAACGTAGAAGAGAAAATCTTGGCTTGCTTACCGTTTAGGAAATTAGCCGTGGCCAAGATTTTTGTGCTGTTAATGTTCCATAAAAAGTAAGAGATGCCACATAGGAAATTGAAGATAAGTTCAAGAGTGAAACAAGCAGAAAGATAGACAGAGAGACGGAAAGAAGAGACAGAAGAGAGAGGGGAGAGGGGAGAGGGAAATTTTTGCGTGCCCGGAAATGTAACAAGCGAAACAATTAAAGTTTTATGATAAACATCAAATGGAGAGAAAGAGAAATGAAGATCTTTCAATGTAGATAGTTTCAATTAAGATTTGCAGTTGTCAATAAACAGTTAGAGAGAAATAGAGAGAGTGTGTGCGAGAGATAGCAACCTACCGAAGTAGGCATTGCCGTTAACTCCCAAAACCCAAATTAGTTTGAAAACAAATGGGAATTTCATTAACTAAAAAATTTACAAAATCTGCCAAGGGGAAAAACAACCCAAATTTCGCATTTTCATATACCCACAGAATGGCAGAAACTTTGGATAAGAAAAACCTAATTATCAGTGAGGGTTGTGCTGTGGAAAATCAGCCCGGCGAACCGGATGAGCATAACAAGAAGGAGACGCTCATCAAGGAAACCCTACAGATTGTGCAGAGAACCAATAAGAATCAGAGCCGACGTCTGCGATTTCGCACCTTGGCCCACATTGTGTCGTGGCTGCTAAAACCTTGGGTCAAGTCGAACAATGAGGAATTCGTGGATGTCACCAACGATGTGACCTATTGGCGTACATTGGCCTTGACCCGTGGCGAGCAGATCGATCGTTTCTTAAACGTAATCAAATTGCAAAAGAATCGAATTGAGTGGTTAGAAAAAGATCTACAGACTTTAGTTAGACTCGCACAGGAAACCCAAAAGATGTTGGCCGAAGTTGGTCCAGCTAGTAATGCTTCAATCAAAGAAAGTTCGTAAAATATTATTATAATTGTTTTTAAACGCAAATATATAGTATACTGGGAACCAGCTTAATACAGCAGTTGGTATAATGAAATTTGGTGTGGAGATAACTTATTGAGATAGGTTCTACATATGTTAAGGCCAGCTCGATCATATGTCTTTAAGCACAGCAATTTAGATAAAGGTCTGGAATACTAACTCACACACACAGCTTCACTTTGCTAATATTTGCACATTTTCCATATTTGCTTACTTTGTTTTCTTTCTTAATTAGTGAAAATTTGCTGTCTGCAATTTCTTTTCATGTTTCTTACAATGTTTTTTTAATTTGCTGCGTTTCGTTTGGTTAGCTTTTTTAGCCGCAGTTTCGGTTCGTTTTGTTTTCGGTTCGTGTTGTTTGCATTACGTTTTATTTGCTGCTTCTCAGCTCTGTTGTGCACTCTTCCAGCTCAATGATTTTCACATCATATACACACACGTTTATCTCCCTGTGTGTGTGAAGTTTCATGTGGAGCTTGCAACTAAGTAGAGTGTATAATTTAGTAATTGGAACGTATCCAATCTATTTTCACCCCAAGTGTATCCATTAGCGCCAGCGAAAGAGTTGAGAGATAGAGAGAAAGAAAGAAGAGTGATTGAAAATTTCTTCGCTCGATTATGCTATAGAACTGCAGATATTCTGAGAAATTCCAAAGTTGCCACAAAAACTCGTTTTAGCCATGGCAAATCAGTTTAAGCCTTGCAAATGCTGCATGCTAAATCGACTGGGTGGAGTTGCCCCCAACAACATGTGGCACTGCCTCTATGCCGTTTATGCGTCACCAAAAACTGAAAAATAAACTACCAGAAGGGGGGCAGAGAATGAACAACAGCAACAGAATTCAATTAAAAAATCCATGCACGCCCAAAAATATTGATTCGACAAAATACAAATATATTTTTGTTCAGTCTGCAGACACAGTTGTTGCCACAAAACCCAAAAACAACACCGACGCCGACACCGACACCGACACACAAGCACACACGCACAGTGAGATAGGCACACGCACAAAGAATAACAGCAAAAGCAAATGAAGCGTCGATGAAATGGGGAAATGAGACATGACATGGGCACAGATTGGCACACAAATCGAATCTTAAGTACGCACATTTGATTAAAATAGTTGGAGAGAAAAAGAGAGAGAGAGAGAGAGAGAGAGAGAAAAGTGAGAGGGGGCCAGAAAGTCATCAAAGTTTTTAGTATTTTTCTGCGTTTGACTGCATATTCAGCTGGGGAATTTCAAGCAAGTTTTGCCAGAGACTTTCCTATTGTGCAGAGAAAAAGCTGAAAGAGAAACTATAAAAAAAAAAAATGTTCATAAATATTTACAAAATCTGCAATCGTCTTGTAGTATTTATCAATAAACACCTTAAGGAAATTTATGAAAAAAAAATATGTAAAAAGAATTTGTAAATAGATTATACTACTACAGGCTACAAATATAGCTTAGGTCATGTGGAAAATATCAAAGAAATACTTTGGCATTGGGAAAATCAATAAAAATGAAAATTCTATACATCTTCAAAAACAAATCCATGCAATAAATCAACTTAAAGTCCAGAGCTGACGTTGATAAGCAATTCATATGGATAAATTTACATTCGCATAGTTATACCGTTCGACCATTGAAAATGGTCAAAAATGGTATACTAAGTTTGTGCAAATGTATGTAACAGGCAGAAGAAGACATGGCAGACCCCATGAACAATATATATATTCTTGCTCACGATCACTAGCCGAGTCGATTGAGCCTTGTCCGTCTGTCTGTCCGTCTGTCTCTATGAACGTCGAGATCTCAGCCATTACAAAAGCTAGAGACACCAAAATTGACATGATGGTTCCTGTATACCATACGCAGATGAAGCTTATTTCAAATTTGAGTTGCCACGCCCACCGCCCACGCAAATCGATAATTTACGAATATTAAGGAAAGTATTACGCTGACAGCTTTCTGCTTTGGAGATTCGGAGATTCAAGCGAAACAATTAAAGTTTAATGATAACATCAAATGGAGAAAAAGAAAAATAAAGATTTTCAATATAAAAAGTTTCAATTACGATTTGCAGTTGTCAATAAACAGTTAGAGAGAGCAACCTACCGAAGTAGGCATTACCTTTAGCTCCCAAAACCCAAATTAGTTTGAAATCAAAAGGGAATTTCATCAACTTAAAAAAAATAATTTACAAAATCTGCCAAGGGTAAAAACTACCAAAATTTCGCATTTTCACATACCCACAGAATGGCAGAAACTTTGAATAAGAAAGAAAACCTAAATATCAACGAGGGTTGTGCTCAGGGAGATCAGCCCGGCGAACCGGATGAGCGTAACAAGAAGGAGACGCTCATCAAGGAAACCCTGCAGATTGTGCAGAAAAGCAATGCGAATCGCAGCCGACGTCTGCGATTCCGCACCTTGGTTCACATTTTGATGTGGCTGCAGAAACCTTGGGTCAAGTCAAACAATGAGAAATTCGGAGATGTCACCAATGATGTGACCTATTGGCGTACATTGGCCTTGACCCGTGGCGAACAGATCAATCGTTACTTAAGCGTGATCAAATTGCAAAAGAATCGAATTGAGTGGTTAGAAGGAGATCTACAGACTTTGGTTAGACTCGCACAGGAAACCCAAAAGATGGTGGCCGAAATGGGTCCAGCTAGCATCAATGAGATTTCGTAAAATTGTTTTTAAACGTAATTATAAAGTATACTGGGAACTAGCTTAATAAAGCAGTTGGTATAATGAAATTTGGTGTGGAGATAACTTATTGAGATAGGTTCTACATATGTTAAAGCCAGCTCGATCATATGTCTATAAGCACAACAGTTTAGATAAAGGTTTTGCAGCCTCTTAACTGCCTAAGCAAATCGATAATTTTTGAATATTAAGGAAAGTATTAAGGTTACAGCTTTCTGCTGTGTATGTGTGTGTAAGAGCGAGTTGGTACTAGTTAGTGCAACTACGAAGTTGGACGAATGGTATCCTACGGTCGGGGGCGCTCGACTGTAGCTTTCCCTACTTGTTTTTGTTTGGTATTTCAAATTGAACTTCACGACTTTTGAACTAATTTGAATGATTTATTTGTGCAATTTGCTAGTCCCAAAATGGGAAAATATCAGACATTGAACTCGCGCTCTGAACTTTAAACGAGCTGCACGAAATGGCCAAAAAAAACAAAAAAAAAAGGCTAAACCATTTGAGGCAACTTGTTGCTGCGGCTCAGGCGAAAATGACCAAAATCGATGGGGCTGCGTTGTTGTTGACGTTGCTTCAATTGTTGTTGCTTTTGTTGTTGTTGTTGCTTCAATTGTTGTTGCTTTAATTGGTGTTACTATTATTGTTGTTGTTGTTGTTGTGTATTCGCGCTGCTGACTTTGTTGTCTGATTGACTAATGACACAGTTTTTGTGTGTGGAACAAGTGCAGTGTGTAGGTCAAATTATAAGTGGATATTGATTGATTGCCAGGCCCACCCGCCTGCCTGCCTGTCGAGTGAAGGTGGCGAGTGTCGACACTAGCACTTGTGGCAAGTGCAACGTGCCACATTGTGGCATGGCCGCAGGCTTTGCTATGAGCATCACGTAGGCCGCTCAAGCAGTCTCAGCAGCCTGAGCCATATATCAAATTACTTATGCCTGACCAGCGGGACTGCAGGCTATTTATAACTTGCCACATGAGAACTTGCCACACACTCGCACACACCATGCCACACATGCCACACTTCCCTCACATATTTGAATGCGTAAAACTTTAGCAATTTTTGCGTTATGTGCTACGTGGTTTCATAAATCTTTTCAGGCGACGCAACATACGCGTTTGATTTATGCCTAATTAGAAGCAGTAACAAGTTAATAACTATTATCGATTGGGGGCCTGCTATGTTAGCAGCTTCAATTACAACAACAGCAACAACAGCAACAGCACAAAATGTGCATAATGATCTGCAAATAATCCGCTTAGCCTACTCCGAGCCGGTCATGTTTGCATACGCATATCGCAACGCAGCCAATCAATGACCATAAATCCACTGGCTCCCCTCTCGGCCCCCTCTCTCTATGTTTTTCTCACCATGTCCATGTCGAAATCATCACTCATGCCACAATGCAAACAATGAAACTAATTAAGTTACACATGAGCGGAGAGCAAAGCGAGAGAGCAAAAGCGACAAATCGATTGGCAGCATTCAAACAGTTTCCATTCGCATTGCCAAGGGCTGGCAGGGACGAAAGGGACGAAAGGGAGAGAAGAGAGGGAAGAGGGGATTGGTAAAATAATACAGCATATGCAACCCGCATGCTAGCGTAAGTCTAGTGTGTCTATTCCTATAGCCCAGCGATAAGATGCATAGGCATTGTGTGCACGCTGCGTATACGCAATGTTTGTGTGTGCAGACAAAGCGCATTAGACACGCCTCCAAGGGCTAAGGGGGTGTGGGGTGTGTGGTTGAAATTGTTGTACATATATTATAAGCAGATAAGCAGCTTAACAGATGCATACAGTTCGAAATAAATATATCGTAAATTTATCTGCTAAAAGTTGCCTACAAAATGAGTAGGAAATACTATTAGGTTTCTTGGCAAGTGTATCAAATATTCGCCTATGCTTTGCACTCCCATTGTCTTTTGCCAGTTCTATAATTAATATTAATCTACAGACAGACGCCTAAGCCAATAAGCAAGACTAATCAAATAGACAGCATTAAGAGATAAAAGTAAATTGAATAAGCTTCGCTTTGATGCACTTTGAAAAGTTCGCAGCGAGCTGCAAATCTCAAAGTGAAATTCAAATCAAATTATTGTGAACTTTCAACCCGGCATGCGAGTAAATAATTTCATTTTTTACTTTATCGATTTTCCTCAATTTTCACGCATTGAAATGCGAAAGGCAAATGCGATTGGTTTGCATTTGAGCTTGAGTTGAAGTGTTTTTGTGGCACAGCTTCGAAGGACACAGACAACTCCTCCTCCGAAGGACAACCTTGAGACACGCCGCAGACTCTCAATCAGCCAGAGGGGAAAGTGAGAGGGGAAAGAGGGAGGGGGCTGGGGTCCATTGAAATTGCTGCAGCTTGTCACATAATTCGACACTTAGAAGCACATTTGAAATATTTAACAATGCAGACACGTTGCACGACTTCACGAGACTTGCTCCCATTCGAAAGGCATAAGAAATGAGCTTGAATTGGTGCCAAAAAGGGGACCACGTATCATTTGAATTCAAGAAATATGCACAAGTGAATCGAAACGGTGTAACGGAAGTGAAAGAATTTGCGGAAAACGTGACGGTTCGAGTTGTTGACTTGGTTTTTAAATTAAAAAAAAACACGCATACGCAGCGTATAACAAATGAGGGTCTCCCTCTCACACAGAGCGAGAAAAAGCATGACAAATAGATCGAATGCAAAGCACAATTAATAATCGAGTCAGGGGCAACCAAATGACCTGCACGAAAAGCGAAAGGAAAGGCGAGAGAGAAAGAGAGTGGGAGAGGGAGAGAGATAGCGAGCCTGGGAGTTGAACCATTTGCTCAAGTTGTTGGCCTGCCTGGAATGGTTTTGTCGGCCAACAAACAACAACAATAACAATGCATCATTTGTTAACCCCAAAAGTTTTTCCCACCCCCTCCCCCCCCACCCCTCTTCGCTCTTTTACCCTTCAAGCATCTAATGGCTGCCAATTGGGTCCCTACACGCATTCACAGCTGCTTCCCTTTTTTTTCTGGGGGAGGCTTTGCCATTTGCAGGCGGATTTGCCTTTTTTTTTCTTCTCTACGGCATTTACTTTCTTTAAGTTAAGACCCTTATCTAAGGGCATTAATAGCCCTTTGGATTTGTGCTCTTTTTTTATAGAGAAATAAATATATGAGAAATATCCTGAAATATTTTAGATTATACATTGTTATAGTGCAAAATATGTCTATAAAGGCAATTTGTAAATATTTTAATTTCCGTTTTTTATCAATCAAAAAATTGAATGAAAAATTGCTACAAATTTTTTATCATTTAATAAATAATTTAAGATTTAAATAAGATTGATTTGCAATTAAATATTTTCCCTTTTTTTATTATAATTATTCAAACAAAATTTTCTATTGATTAAAAAATTGCTAGTAAAAATTTAGCAATTAGAAATTATTACAAAAAATGTTAGCAAAATATTTAAAATATTAGACATAAATAATTTGAGATTTAAGAAAAATTTATTTGTCTTTATATTTAGCCATTTTTCATTACAATTATTCAAACAAAATTTTTTGTTGAATAAAAAATTGCTAGAAGTTATTTAGCAATTTGAAATTAAGCCGAAAAATGTGAGCAAAATATTTAAAATTTTAGAGATAAATAATTTAGGATTTATACAAAATTATTTTTTTTTTTTATTTAATATATTTAAATTTTTGTTGAATAAAAATTAAGCCGAAAAATGTGAGCAAAATATTTAAAATTTTAGAGATAAATAATTTAGGATTTATACAATATTTATTTTTATTTATATTTCACCTTTTCCCATTATAATTACTCAAACAAAATTTTTTGTTGAATAAAAAATTGCTAGAAGTTATTTAGCAATTTGAAATTAATCAATGAAATGTTAGCTAAGTATTTCCCATTTTAGACATAAATAATTCGAAGTTTAAACAAAATATATTTGTATTTATATTTTGCTTTCTGCGCGCCCAACTTTCGCTATAGCAAATAATGCTATCTATGGTTTTTCAAATAGTTTGCAGCATTTGGCGCTGTCAGAGCGATTATGACTTTATCAGATTTATGGCATGTCCCAAACTCCTGGGCACCACACACACACACACACACACACACACACACACACGCACGCACACACACAATGCATATTCCTTTTGGAAAACTAAAACTAGGTCAGACCTTGGCCCCCATTCGCCCCATTTATAGATTGTTAATCTTAAAACAGAACACGAAGCTGGCTCAAAATTTGCCATTGTGCACGTAAGTCTCCATGCGGTGTGTGCGTGTGTGCGCGCGTGTGTGTGTGTAAGTTGTGAAGTTTACCCCACAACCTTCCCTAAGCCACGCTCAGCGTCACCTAATCCCGTATTCCCTGCCCGCTGCGGCACCGTCTGTTTTCAGTTGAGTTGAGTTATTGCCGCGCTGCGCGTCACCAAAGTGCCGCAGATTAAAGAAATAAATTAAATGTATCTCCCCTCTCACTCACTCTTTCTCTTCGTCTCTCTCTCTCTCTTTTAGGTAGAGAACCGTGCACTGCGACTACGTGAGGTGGCCACAGCGATGCAGCAGTACCAGGAGGATGTATCGTCCGGCGCATCCACGGCCCGCCAATGGGCGCCAGCTGCCAACGCGGGCATTCGACTGGCTGCCGGCGGCGGCATTCTCAGCGGCATCGGGGGCAGTGGAGCAGACGATCCCGGTGGCAATGTCATTTTAATCGGCTCAATAAAGGATTTCGAGCGCAATGCAGTGCATGGCCTCAAGTTGAACGGCATTGCGGCCATGGAGGAGACATCGCAGGGCAATAGTGCTATCGGCGCGGGCACTGGGGGCCCTCAGGCTGCCGCAGGGCGTCTGGCGATGGGCTCCAGCGGGCGTGCAGCCGGCAGCGAGGTGGAATATTTCGATGAGGCTGGTTACATACGACGCGGTGCGTTGCGCAGTGGCGAAGATCCCTACATAAGAAATCGTTTCAATCAGGAGGCCAGCGATGCGTTGCCTAGCAATCGCGAAATACCTGACACGAGGAGTCCCATGTAAGTAGCGTGGAAGGGCGGGCGGGCGGAGGAAGCCAGGAGCTTGCCTTGCTAATCTGGCTTGGTTGCAGGTGTCGCACGAAAAAATATCGCGAGGATTTGCCCGAAACGAGCGTCATCATCACGTTCCACAACGAGGCGCGCTCCACGCTGCTGCGCACCATAGTCAGCGTGCTGAATCGCAGCCCAGAGCATTTGATACGCGAAATTGTGCTGGTGGATGACTACAGTGATCATCGTAAGTATGCGTATAGTTTATGAATAAACAAAATAAAATTGTTAAGTTATTATTATTAATTAATTATTATTAATTTGTAAGAATATTTTATAAGTTTGCAACCGAAATTTGCAATTTGAACTTACTCAACACTTATTGTTAGAGTTGTATAATGGGAATTTGAAAGTGGTGGCTAGCCGATAAGACGATATCCAAGTAATCGATATTAAACGGCTGTTAAATGTAAAAAACAAAAGAGAAATTAAAATTAAATGAAATATCCAACTAAAAAGAAACTTTCGTAACTCTACCATCTCCTCCGCAGCTGAGGACGGTCTAGAGCTGGCCAAGATTGACAAGGTGCGCATCATACGCAATGAGAAGCGCGAAGGATTGGTTAGGTCACGTGTGCGCGGCGCAGATGCTGCTGTGAGCAGCGTGTTGACCTTCCTGGACAGCCATGTGGAGTGCAATGAGCAGTGGCTGGAGCCGTTGCTAGAGCGTGTACGCGAGGATCCCACGCGTGTTGTTTGCCCCGTGATCGACGTCATCAGCATGGATAACTTTCAGTATATTGGTGCCTCGGCAGATTTACGCGGTGGTTTCGATTGGAATTTGATCTTTAAGTGGGAATATCTCAGTCCGTCAGAACGTTCGGCACGGCACAATGATCCCACCACTGCCATAAGGACGCCCATGATTGCGGGCGGTCTGTTCGTCATCGACAAGGCGTATTTCAATAAGCTGGGCAAGTATGACATGAAAATGGATGTGTGGGGCGGTGAGAATCTGGAGATCTCGTTCCGTGTGTGGCAATGTGGTGGCAGTCTTGAGATTATACCCTGCAGTCGTGTGGGTCATGTCTTCCGCAAGCGTCATCCGTACACCTTCCCTGGCGGCAGTGGCAACGTGTTTGCGCGGAATACGCGACGTGCCGCCGAGGTCTGGATGGATGACTACAAGCAGCACTACTACAATGCGGTGCCATTGGCCAAGAATATACCGTTTGGAAAGTGAGTGCAGTGCGGGCTATATGCCTAGCGTGGGTTCTACTTTATTCTTTGTCTCTCTCTCTTCAGCATCGACGATCGCTTGGCGCTGAAGGAGAAGCTGCACTGCAAGCCCTTCAAGTGGTATCTGGAGAACGTGTATCCCGATCTGCAGGCACCCGAACCGCAGGAGGTGGGGCAATTCAGACAGGAGCAGACCGAATGCTTGGACACCATGGGACATTTGATAGACGGCACAGTGGGTGAGTAGCTTAGCAGTTAAAATAGATTTAAGCCAGCAAATGTTGCATGATTTACCCATCATAACTTCCCTTGCCTTTGCTCTCGTTGTGCCTCCCTTTTATCTGCAGGCCTCTTCCCCTGCCACAACACGGGCGGCAACCAGGAATGGGCATTCTCCAAGCGCGGCGAAATCAAACATGACGATCTCTGTCTGACCCTTGTGCAGTTCTCGCGCGGCTCGCAGGTGGTGCTCAAATCGTGCGATGATACGGAGAACCAGCGTTGGATAATGCGCGAAGGTGGCCTGGTGCGGCATCACAAGATCAACGTCTGCCTGGATACACGCGATCACAATGAGCAGGGTATCAGTGCACAGCGCTGCAATTCAGCTCTTGCCACACAACGCTGGAACTTTACTAAATACGCGTGAGAGACGGGCCCAATGACCAAGCAGAACTAAATCCAAATTTGTTTTCCAAGCAAGTAGAAAGGGAGTGGAAATTAAGAATTGAGAATGTAGAATGGAGATGGCGATGGAGATGGAGGCGTCGTGATATTTGTGCATGTTTATAAGTACTACCTACTCGGATACGATACCAAGTTGTATGTGGTTTCTATGTGTATTGTATGTTTTATCGAGTTGATTTAGACAAGAACAAGAACACACGACAACACAAACATACTCACAAATACACTCACACACACACACACACACACAAACATACTCGACAATGATATTTAAGTTGAAAGTTGATGTGTACAAGTCAAATTGTTGAGAAGGATCAAGGAACGAGTCGGTATCACGAGTGTGTATCGTATCTGTATCTTGTATCTCCTTTTGCAATGCGGCGTGTGTGATTCTAGGATGGAAAAAAAAAAAAAAAAAGAACGTACTTAGACTGATTAATTTTTTTTTGTATATGTAATGAAATATTTAAAAAATATATAAAAAAAAGAGTACATATAAAACTAAAAAAAAAAAAAACAAAAAACAAACCTTTGGAAGCTGCTTAACACAGACACACACAGAGACACACGGAACATCTCTACCTACCTACCTGATATGATTTGCATTTGCATTGCATCCAACTAACCGACGCATTCCACAAGTCAATTAACAAATTAGGCAACTAGATAGCCCAGTTCGATCTACCGATCGAGAGAGATAACTAACCAACTCAAGCGCAGAGTCTTCTAACATAAAATACGACAAAAGGTGGAGAGAAAGAGAATGGAAGCGAGGGAGAAGAGAGAGGTTAATGTAGACGCTGAAGTGTTATCATTAGTTTTAGTTTTATGTTTAAGTATGAAACATTTATCATGTGTAAACAAAAACAAACAAGAAATGCGGAGAAAAAACGATTTAAGTGTATATAATATGATTATTTAAAACGTTTATGAAATGCCAAAACAAATAATTGAAATCAATTTGCGAATTTCTCATTCTCTCTCAGTCTCCTTTGAACTTTAATTTCAGTTCACACACACACACACACACACACACACACACAAAGAAATTCATTTCATTTGGCGCCTTTGTTAACGCGAATTTGAGCAACTTTTTATTGTTGGAATAACTCATGCAGCGATTCGACATTCCATTTACGAATTTCCATTGTTACTTTTGATGAGTTTTTGTTGTTGTGTGTAAAATGGATATTTTGCTAGTTTTTATGTTAGGCAAAACAAGAAAGAAAAAAGAAAAACTAAAAACTAAAAAAAAAAACAAATCCGAATGAAATATAGATACGTATACTATGTAAAAAACCAAATATCGTCTGTTTGTTTCGTACTCGGTGTGTACAGTGCGTATACTTAATAAATTGAAATAAATTACAATTTTAATTTACGTCAAATAAAAATTCCAGACAACAATTAAAAACTAAAAAAAAAACAAAAAAAATACACGTGTTTCACTGTAGCTTTTCCTGTGGATTTGTCAAAGAGTGGAAATCTTTGACGGCGCACCACTTGGCGCATACTTAATGTAATTGCTTGGAATGGGAAAGGAGTCGGCTGGCAGGTGGATGGGGGTGGGTATGGGGGTCGGTTCAGATCTGTCAAGCGCTAAGTACAAGTACTTAGCTTGTGAAACATATTAGATAGCGCGCGCGCGCGTGTACTCTATGTAGGTTAAGCGCCCCCTTCTGACATTCTCGTGAAGCTTGAGAACTTTTGATGCATTGCGTATACGCCACGTAGGGAAATAAAAATGAATTCGTTGCGCTAATTTTGTCATTTGCAAGAGGTAAAGTAAGACATCATAAAATGCAAACACACTTTTTGGCTGGCCCCGGCTCAGATTGTGGGGGCGCCACACACTTTAAATTATATGTATGTATGTATGTAAGTGGGCGTGGCAATGGGGCGGAAAGGCAACGCAACGTTTGCATGCACAGCATAAAGCAGAAAACATAAAATAAAGTGTCATGCTCGCAGTAGTAGTATTCCTTAGCCAGAACGGAAGGAGATAAACAAAGTGTTTGCCGGGATGTTCCGCGAAACGTTTACGACACGGCGATCAAAAAAGGTGAGCGCAATTGCAATTGAAAAGGAGATTTGAACTAGATTTTCATTTCACTTTTTATGTACATGATTTTTTAGTGTGTATGGGACTTGCGAAAGTAGTTAAGATAGATTGAGTGAGCTTTTAGTTGGTTACACTGTGGAGGTGGGTCAAGTAAAGTTAGGTTAGGTAAGGATATGTATGACAAGGTAGGCCAAGTTATGTTAGGTTAGCTAAGGCAAGGATGATTTGGGTAAGGTTAAGTTAGTTTAGTTAGGTTAAGGTGGCTTGGATTGTTTTAGATAAGGGTAGATAAGAGTTAGGTTATGTAGGTTGATTTAGTTGAGGTTAGGTCAAGTAAAGTTAGGTTAGGTTAGGTTAGGAGTTGGGTAAGGTTAAGTTAGTTTAGTTAGGTTAAAATGACTTAGATTGTTTTAGATAAGGGTAGACATGAGTCCTTACTCACTATGTAGCTTGGTTTAGTTGAGGTTAGCTCAAGTAAAGTTAGGTTAGGTAAGGTGAAAATGAATTGAGAAGGGTTTAGTTGGGTTAGGGTGGGTTAGATTGTTTTAGATTAGGTTAGGTATGAATAAGGCTATAAGATTGGGTTGGTTGTGGCAGTGTTAAGTTAGGTTAGGTCAGGTAAGACACCCTAAAGTGAGGTTAGGTTCAATTCTGCTGGGTTTGCTTAGGTCAGCTTAGTTTAGGTCAGTTTTGACGTAGCTTACGTCACGTTATTCAGTTGAATCCCAATGCCAGAACAGCATCGCACTGAGATTGCGTGCAAGACTCAGCATAAGCTAAAAAAAAGAAGCGAAAAAAGGAGGAAGTAGAAGAAATATCTCTCACACAGATGCAGCAACATTTGCCAAGCCGCATGTGCAGGCAACCGTAAGACAAACCGATTTCCGTATGAAAACACCAACGGATGCGGCATAAGTCGCTGCTCGGAGCGCGCGAACAACGGATATGGCAAGTCTTTGCCAGAGTGCGATGACGAGGACAAGGTTAAGCCAGAGACTGCGCCAAGACCAGGAAGTGGGCGGGCACATGGAGGGGGAGGGGCACAGAATCTGAATCGTTTATACGGAGTGTCATGCGAAACGGCTCAGCCATATGGGCTCCGCTGTTGATGCTGACGCTGCTGATGGTTGGGGCGTTTCCAGCTTGTTTGTTGTTGCTGTTGTTGTTGTTGTTTGCCAGACAGGTGAGTTACATTTTCGCCCCTAATATTTTCCTTACATTCACCTTATTTAAGGCATCGCATGTGTCAGGCATACAAAGGAGCAGCAGAAGTGAAGCCAGTTGACTATGCGACTGCCCTGACAACCCTCAGACACACACACACACACATGCACATGCACACTCACACTCGCATACGCATTTTCACATTTTCATCATTCGCTGGCAGCGGCGATGCCATCGGCATTTTTTACGCTTCCGCAATTTTATCGCGGGCCAACACTTTGCCCCCATCGAGCCTTACGTCGTACACCATACGTCATTGCCAGTTTACGTGGCACGTTAATAACCAGCAACACACACACACACACACACACACACACACACATAGCACACGTGAGTCTTCTCGCCTGCCTCACGTGCTGTCCTCGTTCTCTGCTTCTGCTTCTCTGCTCTTGTTTCTTCTGCCTTTCACTTACTATCAGTTTCGAGGCTGAGGCAGCTGCTGCCTCTTTCTGCTTCCTTGTCGCCTCATACATTAATCATGGCCTCTTGGAGACGGCCCTTGTTTAACGCCCGACCAGCTCCCACTGTAATGAGACTGTCGTTGAGACATAATTAAAAACACGTTAAGCGTCTCCAGGCTGACCAGGCAATAAATTGGCCCACAGAGAGGCCTGTGCCCAAATGGATGGGTGAGAATTATGACAAAAGAAAGACAAATAGAGAAAGGAATGTAAAAAGTGTAGGGCATGTGTCTAAGATTATTGTAGATAAAAATTATTATTTTTTTATTCATTTTTTGATTGTCAACTTTGAGCAGTAGAAAATTAAATGTATTTAATACAATTAAAATAATTAATTTTTTAATTTTCATAATATAATAAATCAATAAAATAAATAAAATAATTTTAAATATAAGTTAAAAAAAAATTTTTAATTAAAAATTAAACAATTTAAAGACTTTACTAACATATTTTTTATCATTATAACCTGAAATAGTTAAATACAATTCAATACATTTAAAATAATTCATTTTTTTAATTTTAATAATATAATTAATCAATAAAATAAATAAAAAAATTTTAATTATACTAAAAAAATTAAAATTTAAACAATTTAAAGACTAAACCAACAAATTTTTTATTATTATCACCAGAAATAATTAAATACAATTAAAATAATTGATTTTTTTTAATTTGGATAATATAAAAAATCAATAAAATAAATAAAAAATTCAAAATATACTTAAAAAAATGTTTAATTAAAAATTAAACAATTTAGAGACTAAACTAACACATTTGTTTATCATTATCACCTGAAATAATTAAATACAATTAAATACAATTAAATTAATTAATTTTTTTTAATTTTGATAATATAATAAAGCAATAAAATAAATAAAATAAATAAAAAATTAAAAATATACTTAAAAAAATGCCTAATTAGAAATTAAACAATTTAAAGACTAAACTAACAAATTTGTTTATCATTATCACTTGAAATAATTTTTTAAATATTTATTTATTAATGAAAATGTATTATGCATTATTAAATTACTTTCATCCATTAAAATTAGACGATTTAAAGATTTAACAAATAAATTTTATTATAATTTATTATTTTTTGAATATTTGTGTACTTCATAAAATTTATTTATAATAACATTTAATATTTATATTATATAATATTTTTTCCTTCAAAATTTACAGCTTTGACTTCGCCTTATTGTCTAGAAAAAAGTTCACTTGCCACGTCAAGAATCCCATTAAAAATGTGCCGCCAGGGCTTTCAGCCAAATCTCGCGACACAGACTAATCCCAGTTTGGCATACACAAAAACCCTTTTCAATAGGTTAATCAAAAGACACAAAGAAAAAAAGAAAAGCCAAGCAGACGCTATAAATTCTGCGAATTCGCTGCGAATTCGGCTTATTGATGGCATATTAAATTTCAGCTTCATTAGAACTTTGCCTTATCAGCGATTTATAAGCTCGGATTGCACTCGCGCACTCGCGCGACCTGCTAAGTATTTTGCTAAACAATCGCGTGGGTCGCATCGTGGGTCGAGTGAGTGTAGACAGAGTTTATAAGACGCAGTTGATGAAAAAAGCAAATAAAGCTAAGCGGATTTTCATATCGATTACAGGCACACGAAATATTCGCACTAAGCCCATGAGAAACGGTGTTATTTGCAGGGCAAAGTGTGAATTTAAGCTGATTTATAGCTTGTTTTTTAAATTGCCAGACGGTGTGTGCGTGCGTGTGTGTGTGTGTGTGTGTGTGTGTGTCAACATAATCGGCTTATGTGAGCAATTTGTGTGAAAATTGAATAATAACCTCGAGTCGCAGCGCAGAAGAACACAATGGAAAAAGGCAACAACATAATTTTGCAAAATAAAAATTCCGATTAGCTAAATGCCTATTGAAGCTGTTGTTCATATTGATTTCGGAAAATGTCGATTCGCGAAAAGCGGAGAGGCGCAGCGAGGCGCAGAGAGGGCGAAGCTAGCGACGCGCAAGCTTGACGAAGACAATTTGCAGCGCGCGCCTAAAAGCAGGCAACGCTTTTTGCTTTCGCTGGCTATTTTGCACGTTGTGTGTGTGTGCGCGCGTCTGTGTGTGTGTGTGTGCAGGTTGATGGTGTGTTTGCGTGTTTTGCGTGTGTGCTGGTGTGTAACTGACATAACAAGCCAAAGTTATTTTGGTGGCGCGTCGCCAGCATTGTCTCTGTCGGCCTGAGCAAACTTTGGCTTTCACCTTAGCTGCATGTTTTGTTTTATCTCTTAGGCTTAATTGGAAAGCACGCACACCCGCACACACACACACACTCGCACACACACACGCGTCTGGGAAACGTGTTGTGCTTAACGCACGCACGACTATGAAAACAATAACAATAACAAAAACGACAGAACAAGTAAAAGCCCGGCCCAAATATTGAGCAGAATTGAGCAGCAGCTGAAGTGCGTCCTCTGCTCTGCTCTGCTCTGCTCTGAGTGGCGCATGTGCTGCCTAGCCACACGTAGCAGCCGTAACTACGACAATAACAACAACAACAATAACAACAACAAGAGTGGCAGCCTCTGTAACGTGTTCTGTCTTGCCATAGTCGCCTGCGCCTGCCACAACTATTTATAGAGCTGGTTCCCCCCTACAAGACTCAGACTCAACTCAACTCTTGAGTAACTCATCCACTTATGTTGCGGCATTTTCACTTGGCTTTTCCCTTTTGTTTTTCCGGCCACAATATTAACATAAATGTGCGTGTCGCTCAAGCGCAACTATGCCTAATGTATATGCCATGCATTAATAATGCTCATTTAACAGACTCTACGCCATATGCCATGAGCAACAGTTAATATCTTTTGGGGGTAGCGCGACAACTTGAGGATTTCTTGAGGATTTTGCAGGATTTGCAGTTAAGTGATGAGTTGCATTCCACAACTCCGACATTTTTTCGTATTTTCTGTTCTCTGTTTCATGTTTCTCATCTTTTCATCCTCTCACTGTGTTAGTCTGGACACTTGTGGGAATTCGAAGAATTCTGTAGACAAAGAAAAACTATGGGGAAATTGCTGTTGATACGTTTTGCAGTTCCAGGAAAAGCAAGCTTAGTATTCTAGGAAGCTGCTCCGATTTTAATGGAGTGTCAAACGAGCCAAAATTCACAGAATGCTGGCATTGCATGAGCTATGTGAGATGAGATTTTTCATGCAGTGAAACGTCTATGTTTTCAGCTCAGTTGACATTTTATTCTCTCTCTTTTTAATTCAATTTCATTTTCAGCTAAGGTCAAAGCAGGGAGTTGTATCGCTTAAGGCAACGCTAATAAATAGAATTGAATAATCCAACTTGGCTGCCAAAAGCCACATGAAAGAACCCAGCAGTCTACCGCGAGAGAGTACCTCCTTATTGCATTTCATTATAATCTCGAAAAACCGCTGAGCTCATCAAACTCAGCACGAATTGTTTAATCATTAAACTTGGCTGGAATTCCGATCGATTGAATTTTCTCGTCTTTCGTATTTGGTCAACAAATTAGTTGGGTTGTGCACAGAGAGAAACCCATTGGCTGAGCTAACGCAAACGCCAGCAATTTGCATTTTCCCCTGATTATATGCAAATAAAGCTATTTTCCCACAGCACAGCAGCAGAGAGAGAGAGGGAGAAGGGAGAAGAGGGAGAGGGCGGGCAGTAAAAGGATACATCTGCAGCCAATTACAGGTTCAATTTAATTGAAGTCAAAGCATCGTGTGAATTGCACAACGACTTTGGCAGTTGCAGCTCGATTATCGAAACGAAATACCACGTCAGCGAGCACTTCGGACGGACATTTGGGATGCAAAGTCAAATCAATGTCCGTACCGGGAGTTATGATGCGCATAAAAGTCAAGCAACAAATGATAAATGAAGCGCAACATTTGCATGGCATAGAGAGAGAGAGAGAGAGAGAGAGTGAAAAGGAGGGGGGCGTGGAGAAAACTTCAAAACGAAAAGGAATAAAAACAATTTTCTTGCTTTTTGCGCAGATTTCAGAGAGCAAGAGAAAAATAACAAACAAAATAAAATGGCAGCAGCGTGCGAAAGGGGCGAACGGAACGGAACGCAACGGAAGGTTAGGAAATGTTGGAACAAATTCATGTTCCATTTGGCCAGACGACTGGGGGATAAGCAACCGAACGAAAGGATAACAATGTCACCGACACACGGTCTGCAGGCGAACAGAGCACAAAAAGGAAACACCAAATGTACAAGCTGAATGCCAGATGACCTCAGACCGCAGAGAGAATACCCTAAGAAATATAGTAAATAAAATGATGAAAGTACAAATTATTGAAATTCAGAAATAAATAATAAAAAGCATGCTTAACAGTGTAAAAATGTAAGAATGGCGCAAAGTATAGCTAGATGGATGCTAAAATCGCAGCAAAAGTCTCAAAAATGACCAACTGGAGTGTGCAAAAAGTGTAGCATACTTTTCAGCGCACACAAAAATTTTGCCTAGAACATGTTGCGACCTTGTTGCCTGCTCTCTCTCTCTCTCGTTGCTTGTAACGGAAATTGGTGAAAAATGCATGTGCCATGGTGCCGCATACTGATCAGCTAGCCAACTGGCAACCTGCTAAGCGGCTTGGTCGGCCAAAAACAAAGCTGCTAAGCTCTTTCCCCTCTACGCAGCCTATGCAAGTAGACAGGCCAGAGTTGTTAAGTGCGCGAGAAATGTTCGATTTGCATGGCATGTTTAATGTGCGCCCCCCGCTCCATCCTTATTGCCACATAATTTGCACTTGCCGAGCGTCTTAATGAAATCAATTACCAGTTAACAAGTTCTGCCTTGCCGCGGCGAAGGCTGCCGCAGTTGCCAAAGTAAATGAAATTAGTCGCAGACAGGAAAGCAAAGCAAAGGACTCAAGACTAAAAGCAGTCGACAAATTGTTTTTACTGTCCTGCAAGTTTCGTGTTGGTTTCGCTTTTCATTTTTTTCTATTTCTATTTCTTTATTTTTATTGCCGGCCGTTCGACTTGCTTATCGCATTGAGTTCTCTAGTGGAAAATTCAATTTGAGCAAATATTTGCGGTGCTTGGTTGCCTTTGATTTTTATGTATGTGAGGGCACAAGTTGCCATAACTTCATTTCGTACAGGCAGAAAGGTTTAAGGCAATTTCTATAGATAGATGGAAAATTGTATTAAAATCGCATAAATCAAGAGGAAATGCGGTAAAAGTTGCTGCAACTATTTTTAAAGAATTTTTGCTTAAATTCAAGTTGAATTGTCTTGTTTTAAAAATTTACTACGCCATTTAATAAAGTTCAAGAAATTCAAGCAAAATGCATAGAAAATCTTTCGGGCTTTAAATATATATATATTATAATTTGAGCTGCCACAAGTTTTTTCCCCTCGTTTTGCGCAGAAACTTTCGGGCATTTGCAAAACTTAAGACGCAAGCTTTGTAGTCTATCAAAAAGGGATGCAAAAGACAAACTAAGAACATTATTAGTTTTGCTGCTGCTGCGTAAATCCTTTCCCCCCCCCCACCCCTTCACACCCTTCTCTCTCTGCTTTTCAGCAACATTGTTATCATATGTCACCATCTTTTATTTATACTTATCCCACACACAACGCATATATGATCAAGTTTATGCCACACAACAGACAATATTTATGTGTTTTTGTGTTAAAACCGAATTTATTAGCCAACAACAACAACAACAACAACAAGAACAGAAGCAGCTAACGAACCCCCAAGCGTGCCCAACTCAAGCTGTCCCTTTGCCCCCCCCCTCAACATTTGCCTAAGCATTCAGAAAACAAAAACAATTTAAACTTTCATTACAGTCAAACACTCATCGCCTTGTCGCTCTCTCTCCCTCTCTCCCTCTCCCTCGCACATTTGGCCACTTAAATGACACTCATTCATAAAGTGTGTGGAGTAATTTTCCAGCTGCTTCGCTTCCTTTGGCGACAGACACCCCGTGGACTTCGCCTTGCTGCTCTCTCTCTCTGTCTCCCCTTGCCCCTCTCTCTTTCGCACATGACTTTTTGCGTTTTGCGGTTACTTTTTGGGTTTGCGGTCTCGCTGTGCGGTATTAGTTGTAGTTGTAGTCGGGCAACAGCTGCGCGAGTCTCTCTCTCCCTCTCCCTCTTCCTCTTCCATGTGTGCGTGTGTGTGTGTGCGTGCGTGTTATCATCATTGTTCATCATGCGTTTCTAATGAAGTCGTAAAAATTGAAAACTTTCAACGCATCCGTCTGCTCTCTCTCTCTCTCTCCCTCTCTCTTTGCGTGGCCCTTTAGCGTTTTTTCGCTTTAGCTTATTTTGATGTGGCTTATGTGTTGCTTTATTGCCTCACACGCTTTCGTCTTCCGCCTGTCTGTCCGCAGTCTCGTCTGTCTTCGCGTACTTGCCGCGCCGCGCTACCACAATCATTTTTATTCATTTGCCCATTTTGCCTGCTTCGCTTCCGACATTTTTATCATACCCTGCAGTCGTAAAGTGCAGGCATGGGGTAGCTTGTGCGGCACGCACAAACATTGAAATTTTTTTGCGTTCCAGTTGCCTTTGTTTTGCAACAATTTACAGGGTATACGCAGCGCGAATCGAACTTAAAGCTGCTTGTGGCTTTTGTATTTCTGTACGTGTATCTGTCTCCCCCCTCTCTCTCTCTCTGTATGTGTGTGTGTGTGTGTGACGCTGTTTATTTCTGTGTTTCGGGCACATTTTTAATACATTTTTATTTGTTTTGTATTTCGTTTATTTTGGAAAACTGCGTAATCAGCTTAAAGCTTAGCCCGCAAGCTTAAATTGCAAACAGCACAAATATTTGAGCAGAAAGTTAGCTTGTTTACAGCAACAAAGCAACAAAGCAAATTGCAGCACACATACACATAAGTAAAGAAGTTTAGCGCGAAAGTTGATAAATTTGAACTTAAATTTTTCATAGCATACTTTTCGGCGCACTTGGAAAAGATTTGTCAGCTTCCTGTCAAAATGGCACACAATTTGTTACAGTTTCATTTCACAATAAATATCTGCTGGCACACCCAACTCTATTCGGCCTATGTCGGCAATTCATAATCGCTTATGCGTTTTTAATTCAGGTGCAAAAAAAAGCAGATACCAACGTTTTTATGGCTCTCTTCTCACTTTGATGACGCAAAAGCTGTTGCCAGTTAACGCGCTGCGAACTCCACGAAGTGTGCAACCCAAAACATTTACAAATAATTCGCCATTTTAAAATGCACAAAAAAAGAACATGAAGTTTTATTTTTATGACCATTTGATAGCTGTTGACAGAGGGTTTTTTCCCCGCCGAATTTGCAGAGAATACCCTGCGAAAAAGGCGTTTCAATTTGTCGATACACATTAATAAAAATGATAAATATTTTGTTTAAATAAATTCAAAATAATTTAGAATTTGTTTTGTTTTTAAATTTTAAGTTATTAATTACTAAGAATATTTTTTTCAAATAAATTTAAAATAATTTAAAATTTGTTTTCTTAATAAATTTTATATTAATAATTACTAAGAATATTTTCTTTAAATAAATTCATAATAATTTACAATTTGTTTTGTTAATAAATTTTAAATTAATAATAACTAAAAATATATTGTTCAAATAAATTTATAAAAATTTACAATTTATTTTTATTATTTTTGTGTTATTTTTTATTATAATTTACAATTTATTTATATTGTTTTTGTGTTTAAGAACTCATTTAAAACACCCTGTAAAATGGTATAAATAATATTTTAAAAAATTTCCACTAACAACAATTGTAATAATAATTAATAATTTACTACACATTCTATACATATTTAAAAAAATATGTTTACAGGGTATCCCTACTGCAGTTTCGGACCTACAACAACTGCAATCGGAGTTCATTTTTGAACACGCATTCTGTGGACTCTTAACTTTGTTAGTCGTATGTCATCCATGGCAATTCGCATTTGAATTGCGTTGAATTTTTCAACAGTATTTTTACAGTATCTTTTTTTTCTTTTGCAGTATTTTTTGCAACGTTTTTGAGTGCTTCATTACGTCAGCTTTGCGACGGCAAGGCAAAGGGGGGAGGCGGTGCGGGGCAAAGGGTGCCTGCACATTCAGAACTTTTGCAACCATTTTGCATTTTGATGGCGCATTTCGCGTCACTTGCAGAGGCCGCAATTATTTTGCCGTTACTCGGCAATTTCGTCGCCGTTGCTTCACTTCCCCTCCCCCTCCCTTGGCCACATTGCACTTTTCCGAAATGTTTTATTGCCGCGTCAATTTATGCTCTTATCTTCGGCCGTCCCAATTGAAGGACCTGCAATGGCAACCTATTTGCCAAATGCTACACACGCACACACACACAGACACGTGCAGACACCCACACATGCTCATATAATGTTCTAGCCACATCAATATCGTGTTGGCTGGCACTCACAACGTACAAAATTGAAAATGACAAAACAAAATTGTGAAAACTGTGAAAATTTGTTGCAGCGGATATCCGCACTTTCCTGCACAGCGGATGTTGCTCGACAACAACTTTAGCTGCAGGCGGCGTGCTATCCCCTACACATCTGACCCTTGTCGCATGTTGCATGCTACCTGTGCTACCATGTCGTGGCAGTGCGGAGCTGTACCCATTTCCTGGCCTGTTGGCACTGCAAGATCTTAATTTCGATATTGATGTCAAATTGTCGCTCGGTTTAATTAAAAAAACGCAAGTTAAGTGTGCAGACTTTGAGAGTATGAACGCCAAGATACCCTGTAAATATATTTAACACTTGTTCTTTTAGTTTTCATTTAGCTTATAGCCTTTTAGCTGCTAGCTTATACTGCAAACATAAAGCTTCTTATGGATTAAGAATATAAATATTTATTTTAAAGATTTATATATTTAATTTAATTTATATATTTATTTATATTTATTAATATAATTTTATTATTATTTAAAATTAATAAAAAATAATATATATATATAATTTTTTTTATCAACTTTTATTCATAACAGCTCAACCCATCACACAATAAGGGGTGTTCAAAAAGCAAAACAAAACCAACTGCTGCAACTGTTGCCCTGTTGCCCTTTTTCATTTCAGTTGTTGCCGCGTTGCATGCGTTTTGTTTGTCGTGTTGTTGTTGTGCCTTTTAGCCCGGTTTTTGCGCATTCTTTCGAGCCTTTCATGTTGCGCATTTTTGCAGCACAATTTGTTTTTCCCCCCATAGCAAGTGGCTCGATTTGTGGGCCTGCACGTGATGAGGTTGACTACGCGACACGTTTCAGATTTTTAAAAATTTGACGTTTCAAAAAGAAATCAAAACTAAAAAAAAAAGGAGGAAAGCTTTTGTTTTCGCTTTCAACAGGGCAGGGATTTCTCGATTAAATTAAATTTTTCACAAGGCAGTTTAAATTGTACTATCAACGTGGAAGTTTGAAAAACAAGCGACGGGTATTTTTTGTGCACTTGTATTTAGCACTTTGGTATTTTGTCTGTGAAATTTAATAACAATAATAAAAGGTTTATTTTTTTCGAGGTCGTCTGGTGGAGCTTAATAATGTAATTAAATTTCTTTAGGAATTTTTTTTACATTTCAAAAAAAATCTGATAAATAAATTTTATAATATATTTATTTTTTGCATTTTGAAGCCAGTCTGAAATTTAATTTTATATTTTTTTAAATTTATTTAGCAATTTTTTTACATTTTTGTATTTTTTTGTATATTTTTTAAACAAGTTTAAAATTGAAGATGGAATATTAATAAATTTATCATGTTTTTTCTAGGTATCATTTGTATAAAATTCAACCACAAAAGCTTTATAAAATCGTTTAAAATTACTTATTTTATATTATTAAATTTTCACCCTAGTTTTTTTTATACATACCCTGGGTATCTTTGGTGTAGAACTCTTGTGTATTTTCACACAGTATTCCTAGCCAAGGCCTCTTTAATATTAATGGCCGCTCAAATGAAACTTTCTACAGCCGCCAGACACATAAATGGCAACCGACTCATAACATATATATATATATATAGATATATACATTCCCCTGACTGTTATCTTTATCACATTTGCAAAAACTGTCGTAAAAGCAAGTTTCATTCGCTGTTGAAAGGTTGTTAATAATTTGATGAGGTATGGGTTAATAATGTCAATCATTGGCTTCATCAATGCCAGCTCATCAGCAGGCACTTCAAGTCTCATTTCCCCCCTCTCTCTCTCTCTATATCGGTTTACTACACTTACGCCTACCAAGTACAAAATACATTATTGATTTCAATTTAAAATTTCCAGCTCTGTTTTTTCTTCAAACTCTTCCCTTTGGGGAAATCCTGCTCGATGTTGTCAACGTCAATTTGTTTGGGCAGGTGAATGAAAAATGCATAGGTTCTCTGCCATTCGTTTTGCCATGAAATATGTATAAAATAATGAAAATACCAGCGACAGATAAAGCTAGATGGGCCACATAAACAAACACATATACAATATATATAGCACATACATATATCTCTTTGTATATATGTGTGTGTCGTTCTGGCCATAAAGGCAGAAAATGCGCTGCCAACACCTCGTAAAATCGTTGGCCAATTTCATTTCATTTTTGCGGCTTCCCGCCGCGTGGTCAGAAAGGATTGAGAACTCAAACGGAGGCAGTGAAAAGGAGTGGCTAGGGGTAAGGGTGCTGGCAGTGGGGTAGAACAGCTTGCAAGTAGCTGCTGGTTATAATGTTGCCCTTAAGTCAGCCAAAGTTGTTGCTTTTTCCAGTTATTGTTTGGCTTCTTTTGCAATTTTCGCAACTTGCAACTGGCAACCGACAACTTGCAACTTGCAACAACTGCAATTACGCACAAGTTGTTGCTGTTGCTGTTGTTGTTGTTGCTGCCGCCGCTGTTTGGCCATTTCCTTTCGGGCAGTTTTGTTGGCACAACTTTTGACCAAGTTTCTGCCGCGTGCTATAGTGAATTTTATAATTTTAAAACCCTCCAATCTTCCCCTGCGCGCTCCGCTTTTCAATTTCCGCCAATAGTTTTAAGCAACTATCGCGTTAATAAGTTTTCCACACAGCATCCGACTAAAAAGCCTCGGAAAATGACTTTTAATAACTGCGAGCTCGAGGCCAGTGACTTGGTGGAAATTATTTCGTAGCTCATTAAGTCGAAGAGTCCGAGAGTTTAGCGAGGCTAAGTGAAAACAAGGCGCTAGAAATAGGGGGAAAAACTAGCAGGAGGGTCTAATATGAGTTGGGGAAAAATTATAGGGTATTTTCTGCAACTTTTTAATACTAGAACATTACTAGAAACGAAACTTAATTATGCAGAACAATGCTGCAAACTTCATTATCAAAAACAGAACTTTAAAAATATTTTTAAAAAATATTTTAAAAAAAATTTCCAAAATCTCTAAAAGGCTTAAAACATAAATGTGCAGGAAATAGGAAAATTATAGGGTATTTATATTACTAAGCTATCACTAGAAACGAAACTAAACTCATCTTACTCTCATAAGAACTACTATTTCAAACACTTCACCCCTTTTAAAAATATTTTAAAAATTTCTAAAATTTCCATAAAAGCTTCCAAATATTTTCTAAAAATTTTCCAATTTATTCCACAATTTTTGAAAATTCTAAACACTGCAATAAGCCTGCTTAAGTCTAAGTTCGAGCCTTAAAGTGCAGACAAAACGCCTAGTTTCTAAGAGTGCTGGCGATAAAGACAATTCCCTTTTGCAACTATTCGATGAAAGGCAAAAAAGCCACACACAAAGCCCCGCAATTTCCCAGACATTTTCCAACCCCCATCCACCCCACCCCATCCCACACAGCATTTACTTTCTGCCACTCTGCCGCCGCCGCCGCCGCTGCTGCTGTAGCGCAACTGTAATTGCGCGCACTTTATGGCTCATTATTTTCAATGGAAAAGTGTTCACATTTTTGCTCGACTTTTGTTCTATATATTTTCTTCTATGGGTTTTCCTTACTTTTGAAATTTCTTTCTTTCTTTTTTTTTATGCTGCACACACACACACATTTTTGCTCATTTGCAGCATGCAACTTTTCATTATGTGGCACATAAGCAGCCGTAGCCGCAGCCAAAGTGTGGTAAAAATATTTAAACTTGTGCATTATGCATGGGGGACGATGTCATTAACACTAATGACGTCATGAAATTCAATGCACGACGCCATTGGACACGAACACAGACACCCACGCAGGCACACACACAGTGGCTACACACATACTGGCCACATAGTGGACCTGGACCCACCACCCACGCTAAAAATGCAGCATGGAGCTGGGAATACACTTTCTGGTAACTTTGAATGAATTTACCAGCCTGATATTGGAAACTTTTCCATTGCGGCCAGACAACGTTGAGCATCTATTTTTATAACATGCTGGCCATACCCTGTAAAGTCAATACAAAGTGGGGTATATGAGTTGAGCAGGCCCTCAGAAATTGTTGCATAAGTTTGAAAAGAAAATATGCAAATACTTTAACAAACTTTTTTTTATATATAAAAATATTCAAAAAAATTTTAAGTATATTCCTAGCCTAGTATAACCCATTTTCGGTGGAATATAAGCTTGCCCCATGGCACAGATAAACTTTATTATATTATCTTCATATCCACAAAATTTCACCAAAATCCAAGCTCAAATACCTTCGCTCTGCCAGTAATAATCTACAGCCAGTCACTTCACGCTTGCCACACTCATAACCCAATATTTTGTGGCATCTGCTGGGCAAGCTCTCCTCCTCTTGCAACACTTGAAATGTGAGCTGCATGCGCAGCCCCTGCTAGCCTCGTCTAGTTGCGTTGCGGTTGACGACAAGCAAAAAACACCAAAAAAAAAAAGAATCAAAATGCCAGCAATATTTGAATTTTGCCAAGCGAGTAGGCAGGGCGGATGCGTCAACAGTTTTTGACCATTGCAGCATATGAATTTAATGACATCTCGGGGGGGTGCTGCCCTCCCCCCATCCCTTACGGCTCAGTAACAGCTTTGCACAGGGTAGAAACAACAATGCACAATGCTAGGTTCACAAGTCAAAAACTTTGTACAATGCTCAAAACAATTGGAACTTTGTTATGGAATATCGCATAACAAAAGCAATTGCTCTACGTGCTCCCAACTCTCCTACTGTCCCCAGTCCCTCCCTTCTCCACTGTTGTTCCCTAAGCGTTGCCAAATGTTTTGCTTTCCATTTACAACTCAACTTGGTATCCAACTGAGTTTTTGGCAAAGCCTCGTTTTGTGATAACATAAGACAGACAAAAAGTGAAGCGTGATGGAGGAAGAAGACGGAGAGAGCAAGAGAGAGAGAAAGGAAGCACGGTATAGGGTGAACGGAAACCTATTTATGGTTGACCATGTGAATCAACTGTAAGGCATATCGCATGCACAGCCAGATGTAAAGCAGCTCGCACAATTTGAAGTACTTTAGCAAAGAGATCAAAAGGAAACGCTTGAACAATGCTCAAACAATGTAAAAGAGGATGATAATAGAAGTGCTTGGGAGACACCTGATGAAGCCGATGGGCTAAAGAGTAATTACAATTTGCCTAGAATGTGTTGAACGGTTGGCAGGGGCAGCAAAAGGAACCTCACTTATAAATCTAGTTAAAATATCTATGTAACTATCTTTATATCTTTCGAAATTCTCTTTCAGAAAGTTAAGACTTTAGTTAGCTTATTATATACAGAAACCTCTAAGTTAAAATTTATTGTCTTTAGCTCTTTTAATATCTGAGATTCGTGTGTTCAAACAGACAAAAAGATGGACAGACGGACAGACTGACGGACATGGCTTAATTGACTCGGATTGTGCCACGCCTACTTATTACATTCTTAATAATCAAAGGGCAGAAAAGTACCAGGAAGTCTTACACTGATACGTTATGCGATTTTTAAAGTTCTTTCAAAGGAAAAGCCCAAATCATCAACAACAAACTCGATTTGGAAAAAAAAAGTTCAAATTTTTCTACGCCCACAAAACAGTAAATTGGGTTTACAGCAAGTGCTGAAAAAGCAACTGTACTCGTATAATTAAAGTGCCTTGTCTTATATTTCAAGTTTTTTGCATGCAAAAAGTTAGCCAAAAAGAAAAGAAAGAAAAACGTCACGAAATTGGAAATGCAATCGTTTCCTTTCCAATTGCTTTAGCTACGAACTACGCTGACTACATTCTTTTACTCGCTCTCTTTCTCTCTTTCTGTCTCTCTGTCTTTTTCTGGCTCATTGACAACATGTGCAGCATCAGCAAAGGCAGCAGTACCTCACCCCGCTCTCCTTCTTTCCCCTGCTCGACTTGTCTTATCCTCCATCTCAAGCTCATCCTTGGTAATCTTTAGTGTGCACAAGTGTTTCGCAAAGCCTCTTAAAATCCGTTTAACTTCAACAAAATTTCACATATGTTGCAATTGTTGTTGCTGTTGTTGCTGTTGTTGTATTTAGTATGCATCGCATTGGCATTGGCGTAGTGGAGCCCTGTCTCCCCCTTCCCCCATTTCCAATCCCCTCTACTTTTTGCAGTGCAAATCCAACAGCATTTGCCTTGCTGCCTGCACTTGGCTTTGTCTGCGTAGTGTGGGGGCAAGGAGGGCGGAGGAGGCGTGGCTCACAACTTATAAAACTCGCACATATATTTTTGGACTAGATCCAACGAGCCATGCAATATGACACAAATATTAAATGCACACAACAAACACAAGCGACGACGACAACAACAGCAACGAAAATCAGAACGTGCTAGTGTGCTAGCAACACGCTTGGCAAATACCCTGTAAAACAGGCTTAATATTGTAATTGCTTAAAAATTTGAAATTGTTTTAAGATTGCATATAATAAATACTTGTCGTATTACAATCGTAAAAAACCTCCAATATTAAAGAGCAAATTCCCTGTAATACATAGTAGAAATTTTTGTTTATATGAAAAACGAAATTTTCCAACACTATTAACCCTTGAAAAAGTCCACATAATATTAACTTATTTTAAAATTATATATTATAAAAATTTGTCATATTATAAAAGCCTTTTTATTCAAACGGTTTCATTGAAAATACCCTGTAATTGTTGTACGCATTTTATAAATGAAAAACAAAAATTTCCCAACACTGTTAACCCTCGGAATACCCCACAAAATATTAAATTTTTTTTAATATTTTTACTATAAAGATTTGTCTTATTATAAAAGCTTTCTACCAAAAAAAAGGTTTTACTTGAAAATACCCTGTAATGATAAAGAAATTTGATATGCGTGTTAACCCTCGGAATACCCCACAAATTATTAAATTTTTTTTCAATTTTATATTACAAAAATTGGTGCTATTACAAAAGTTTTCGTTATATAAAAAACGTGTTCTTTATTCATCCAGCTCCAGTTCTTCCTACTGCACCCGTAGGCGTGGCTGTGGTATACCCAACGCATTTCTAGGCACCAATTGCAACTCCGTCTCGACAACAATTGTCTTCGATATGATGTCGTATGTGGTGCGATTGTTTCGCAAGAATATCAAAGCCAAACAGATGGGAAAGAATAATGTAACAACGAGATTTTTGGCAAAGGTGCGTATGAACGATCTCATAAGTGAGGGCGGTTCTGCTGGGTATAGTTTAACCCAAAACGGTTCACGTTGCACTTGAAATATATGAAAAATGGGTATAGCCATGCGATGCCTGGGTAGCACCGCCTCCACATAGAGTACACGCAAACGCATAATCTGTTTGCCCGGCGTTGCACCGCAGTTGAAGGTCATCCAGAGACAATCGTAGACACACATTAGCAGTTTCGTCACTATAATGATGGCAACAAAGTCGGAAGATAACTTTATGAAATCAATCGAGACCTCAAAGACACTGAGAAAGATGCCACGGCGCTGCAGTGAATCCTTGCCGAACATCTTCTCGAAATCAACCTGGAACACATTGAACAGTATGAAGAGTAAGATAATTTTCATAATCAACATTATGATGGCATCGATCATTTCGGCTATGATGCGCTTCCAGAAGGGAGCCGCCACAGCATCTGTGCAGCCATAACGTTGCACTATCTCCCGCTGCTCGGCCTCGGTGAACCATTGGAATTGACTGAATCGTGGTCGCACCAGACGTGGCTGCAAGACGAGCTGCGGTCTCTGCACACTCATTTGCAATTGGGCCAAGGCTTGGCAATTGTAATTGAAGCACATGCAATTCATGAGCAACTGAGCTGTGGCCATTTGTCTATACCAATCGGATAGGCTGGCATAATAGGCATTCCGTGTGGAGGAATCCATGATCCCAACTTTGTCCAACTTTCGATTCACGCAGTTCTCTTTCTCTTTACGAGCTTTCACTTGCTGTGCCCCTTTCTCTTCGCCCATTTTGATTGTGTTTATTGGTTTACAACTTGCACTATGTTCTAAATTTCTATAACTTTTCAAATTTATGTGAATAATGCCACTAGATTGGAAATAAACCTAAACGCTTCAACTTTTTCTACATTTTCTGGACTTTTGAGAATTATAAAACTTTTAGTATTTAATTTCCATTTTTCGTTTCGATTCGGTTCATTACCAGGGTAAGAGCAAGTCTTATAATATAAAAATATCTTTATTTTTCAATTGAATCACATTTTGGAGATCTGGCAACGCCACCACAACCCTCATAACTTTGTCAAAAATCTTGCGATATTCCCCGGAATGGTCAGTTTATTAAGGGTTTTTGTCTATAGATGGATTGGGCAACAAAATGTAATAAAAAAAATAAATTTTTTTTTTCCATATTTTAAAATTGAAAAAAAAAATTTTTTTAATTTTTTTTTAATTTTTTAAAATTTTTTTTTTAATTTTTTTAAAAATCTTTTAATTTTCTGCCTTTATTTGATTTTGTAGTTAAGTTTTAGCACATAAAGCAATATTAAATTATTTTGTAAAAAATTAATAGAGCTTTCAAAATTGTACTGCATTTCTATGTGCTTAATATACCCCACTGCAGCCTCTCTACAGGGTATGTGAAATATTTGTGCCTGGCCTTTAGCTGTACATTTATTCGGCTCTGTTGCTGCTGTTGCTGCTGGCTTTGCCAGGTGTTAATCAAGTGGCCAACATGCCGGCCATGATAAATGTCCCGAGTTATGTTGGCTTTTATTGTGGCGGCGCCCGAAAGTATGCTACACGCTCCCCGAGCAACATTTGTTTGCAGAGAGGCAGCAGCAGCAGTTGCACGTTGCACGTTGCAGTTGCTGAAGTGCGAATCGGTGCAAGTAATTGTTACATGCAGGGGACAATGCAAGCATTATTAGTTTACAGATCCGACCAGACCGCAACCTCTTTGTATGTGGTGCACTGCGCTGCGTGGACTGTTTTGCATAATAAATTAAACACTTGGCTGGGCAGGGCTGCAGCTGCTGCTGCCTCCGCTGCTCATTAATGCGCATTTGTATTTAGTTGTGCATAAAGCATTATGCGAGAATGAGCCCGACGTGACCGCAGCGAGCCGGCAATGGGTGCATCGAGTGCATCGAATGCATGAGGTATTTGCTCTCCCGTATCTACTCACATTGCATGGCTGCCTGGCTCGCAATACCCACCGCCCTGCTCCCTATAATCCTTTCTACGCTCTGGTTTACCTCACTCTACGCAACACTGCATGCCATGCTCTACCCCTAGCTCTATTCCCTCTATTCCCTCTCTCTACTTCTCTTTCTCCCCCTCTCACTTGCACTTCCCACATGTTGACAAGCATTGGATCAATCGCTTATTATGCTTGCAGCCAGAGCCACAGATACATCTATATCTGCAGATACATTTGTATCTACAGCGATTACCCCTGCTCCTCCCGCCGCACTCCTCCTCTTTCTCCACTGCCTCATCACTAATTAAAAATCGCTCAGCATCGTGTTTAATTTAATTTTAATGCCTTCCGATTATATTCACATTCATATTCATATTCACATTCAATTGTATTCCCTCTCAGTGAATGAGTAATTGGGTCGTTGGTCAGCCAAAATGATCGTTTATTGTGCCACGCCCCCTGCTGTTGGAATAAGTGAATAAGCGGAAAACGCTACTTATGGCATAAGTGGAAAAGGTTTTCGCGTGAAGACTTGAGAGCACGTTGTATCTTATGAATATTTTATTAAGGAATTTTTTATGCTGACTTTAAGATACCCTGTATTAGAGTAAATAAACTATTGTTAGTTTTGTTTGTCGAACTATTTTGATAGCGATAGTTGCATATATTTTAGAATTAATGCGATAATATATTATACTTCCTTAGTTTTTTGTTTATGTACAGATTCATTTGAAGATTTTAGGATAAAGAATTAAAATGATAACCTAACTTTTTGTTAATGGAAAAAATTTATTTCAAATGTCTTAACTAATATAGAAAATTAAATTATGTATAAAAATTGATAAGTTTTCTATTTATGGGAAGATAGATCTGCAGATTTCAGGATATACAATTAGATTCATAAGCTACCCATTAGTCAATCAAAAATCAAAATTTATTCTCGAACGTTTTCTATAATATTTCCATTTGTTAAACTAAGCTAGACTACTGTCATCTTACTTGATTTATTGGCCCAATAAAAGTCGAGTTAAAAATGGAGAAATTTCAATATGCTTGTTGTATTTACATACCAATCAGTGCGACATACATGTGCTGTACTTACACATACACATACATGAGCACACACACACACACATATTGCCATAGCTTTTGTGTCTCGCCTTGGGCTCTTGTGTTGCTTTCTTATTGTTTTCTCTGACAACGCAATTCGATGCGCAGTTTTCAATAAACTGACGACAAACGCACTTAAAACCCAACCAGGTGATTGTTTTTCTCCCTACCCTCCCCCTTCCCCTTTCGCACACACACACACACACTTATGTTGCCTTCATCAACTGAAGCAGCGCCTGTGGCACTTTTCCTTCACTCGACAAGCTTGTGAAAATTCATCATATTTCCATGGCAAACTGCGAGGAATTGTCAAAGTCAACAAGCGCACAGGGCAAATAGCAGAAAGCAAATGTAAATAGATAAATAGAAAATATAAAGAAAATATCGTATTTATCGATAATATTGAGAAACAAATAGGAAATCAGTTGAAGACAATTTTCTTGTCTTGAATTGCTACACGCCCCTTAAGCCGCCCCGCCCAGTACTTGAGAGCGTGTGTGCCATGTTGGTGGGTAATTGCTATTTGATACATGAGTATGCACACACACACACACACGCACACACTCACACACACACAACACAGGGTTGTCCTTGAGCTAAGCCTGTGGCGTATTTGCACAAGCGCCAAGGCAGCTGGAAAAGCGACCAACCAAGCGAATCTCCATGAAATTTCAAGTTCTACTAATAACTGAATTCAATTAAAACAAGCAGGCGGCGCAACGTTTCGCACTAGCAGCACACGAAATACCCTACAATTAGAGTAATGGAATATTGTGGAAATTTAAGCAGAAAATTTAAAGAGGAAATTGATTGGGGAATATCTCTAAAAAAAAGTAGGAGGCAGACTAGGAATTGTCTTAAGATATATATAAATAAAATTATAAATTTATAGAAATTTAAAATTTACAACAAAATTGATTAGAAATTTTTTAAAAATTGTAAAACATTTTTGAAAATTTTTATTTAATAATAAAATGATATAAATTGTCTTTATATATTTTCTTTTATATTTAATATTAATTTAGATTTTTTTCGATTTACAAGCTTACTTGCCAGGCAAATACCCTGCACAGTAATATAAATCTTAGTTCGCTCTGCAAGCTGAAACTATTTCATATATGCATGCATATGTATGTGTACAACAGACAATAATAAACGCATGCAACATTGAGATACTTTCGGTTATAGATACTTTCTGCAATTGTTGCAGCAGCAATAAAACTCGAAAATGGACGCTGGCAAAAGTTTTCTCGGCCATGGCAAAACAACAAGGCACGCAGAGGCGGGCCGCTAGTTAGTTTACAATGCACACAAGCACGCACGCACACACACACACACACACACAGGCACACACACACACAGGCACACGCACTCACTTGAATGCGCTGGAATTTGTTTGTTGGCACTCATAAACATTTCGAGTGACTTAACGTAATTAAAAAGTTTACATCAACAAACGAGCGCAAAAACAACGCTAAAAACTTGCACAAATAGTTGTGGAAGAAAGTGCGCAAAGAGCGAGAGAGATAGAGAGAGAGAGAGAGAGGGGGGAAAGAGTTGAAGCTGGCAAAGGGAGTTGAAAGATACTTGGCATGCAGCAGCTGCAGCTGCACAGTCAACAAGGCAGTTAGAGTAAGATAATCAGATGGCTCTTCAAAACTTGGCTAAGCAACTCTCCCTCTCTCTGTCTCACTCTTCCTCTTGCTCACTCTCTCTCTCTATTAAGCTGCCCACCAAAACTCAATTACGTATACGTGATATAATCATTAAGCAATTCTTAGGTTTCAAAAAACCTTTTCCACACGTTTCTCTTCTCTAACCTAAATTGAAATAAATTTTAAAAAAATCTAGCTATATTTCTAGTAATACCTAGACATTATGCCATCATTAGGTAACATGCTGCATATCATTTTGAAAATGTATTTACTCAGTCACAGTTTCTCAAATCGAATATACTTAAGTCTTTGCTGAACTTTACAACTTTTCTGCTCAAGTTTTTTTCCACCTTGAGTTTGTTTCCTCTTTCCACTTTTTCTTGCTCTTCCTCTTCTGCTTCTGCTTCTTGTTCCACTTCTTCAATTTACATTAATATCGCTGCGTTGCAATGAAATGATAGAATTCCATTTGGGCAAGTATTTCGCATTGTTAAGTGAAAAATGTTGCCTACTTTTCGGGGCTGCCGCCAGGTTCAAGCGAAAGTTGCTCGCACTGCGTGACGAAGACGTTTCTGGCACTTTGGTGGAAAACTTTTTGCTACCAACTGCTTGGCAGCTCGTTAAGAAGGGGAGTCGCTACCCTCCCCCCTGGCGCTATAAGGTGTTCACTTTGTATTCATATTTGAAAAAGTTGCGCCTGCAAAACTAAAGCCATGAAAACCTAATGACAACGTCGCCTTCTCCCCCCCTGGCAAAGCGTAGCTAAACAAGCTGAGCGACAGCTGTTGTGGCATGGAGCACTTTAAACCGGGAAGGCTGGCACTACGTAGAGGCACCATTTGCTGCTACAATTCAAGCATTCACAATTAGCTCAAGTTTCGGGAATTTCTTTATCTGTTTCTTTGGTGTGCGACAACATTAATTAGATTGTTAGGCTCACAAATCATTCTAACGACACCCGCGTGGCATGGACCCCCTTGGAAGGAGATGAGGCAAGGGGGAAGTGCTGCCTCAGTTTCCGGGGGGGGGAGTGGGGCGCAACTGCTGTAAGCTCACACATTATTCACACGCCTCGCAACACACAATTTCGCACAAAATGCAAATTGCGCCCATTTCGAAGCAAATCCGCGCCCCATTCGCGACCCCAAATGTGCCAGCTTGTTGTTGTATCTCCCTCTCTATTCTCTCTTCAGCGCAATAAAGCAATTTGGGGCTGGGGAAAATGGCTAAACAAAACGAATCTGTCGAAAAATAACAACAATAAACAACAACGCCCCAAAACAATTACAAAACTATAAGCCTCCAAAGGATTCGACGGCGAATAAACCAAAAATGTTTATGCGGGAGGACACAAGTAGAGGGCAGGGGGGAGGGGAAAGAAAGAATAACAAAAGAATTGCTGCAGCTGTGCTTGTGGGACTGCTGTATACCCTGCAGTAGGTGTTGAGCTTACAAGCTACAATGTAAATTAGGATGACCATCGAAGGGGAAGAATATTTTTAGCAAGCAGCCGTAAACAGGCGACTGTTTCTTATAACATTTTTAGATATATTTTCTTATTTGGGAGCTAAGTAGTTTTCCAGCTGCGCCACGCGAGAAATGGTCACCCTAACTAGTAGAAAGGCAAGAGAGAATAACAAAAGAGTTGCTGCTGCTGTGCTATGAGTCTGTTGTATACTCTGCAGAAGGGGATGAGCTTTTAAGCATTTAGCAAATTAGGGTGACCATCAATGGTCAGGAATATTTTTGGCAAGTAGCCGTCAACAGGCGACTGATTCCTGTAGAGCTTAACGAAATAAAACGTTTAAGTTAAGTACAATTTTGCTTTGTATAGGATTTAACAAGTTTTTCAGTTGTGCCACGCGAGAAATGGTCACCCTAACAAGTAGAAAGGCGGCAAGAGAGAATAACAAAAGAGTTGCTGCAGCTGTGCTATGAGTCTGTTGTATACTCTACAGAAGGGGATGAGCTTTTAAGCATTTAGTAAATTAGGGTGACCATCAATAGTCAGGAATATTTTTGGCAAGTAGCCGTAAACAGGCGACTGATTCCTACAGAACTTAACGAAATAAAACGTTTAAGTTAAGTACAATTTTGCTTTGTATAGGAGTTAACAAGTTTTTCAGTTGTGCCACGCGAGAAATGGTCACCCTAACAAGTAGAAAGGGGGCAAGAGAGAATAACAAAAGAGTTGCTGCAGCTGTGCTATGAGTCTTTTGTATACTCTACAGAAGGGGATGAGCTTTTAAGCATTTAGCAAATTAGGGTGACCATCAAAGGCGACTGATTTCTATAGAACTTAACAAAATAAAACGTTTAAGTTAAGTACAATTTTTGGATATTTTGCTTTGTATAGAAGTTAAGAAGTTTTTCAGTTGTGCCACGCAAAAAAAACGGTCACCCTAACAAGTAGAAGAAGGCAGAAAGAATAACAAAATAATTGCTGTGTTGTGAGACTGATGTATAACCTGCAGAAGGTGTTGAGCTTAAAAGCGTTTAGTAAATTAGGGTGACCATCAACTGGAAAAGGAATATTTCTGCATGGAGTCATAAACAGTTGATTGATTCCTTTAGATCTTAACTATATAAAACGAAAAGATTAAGTGAAATTTTTCGATAAATTGCTTTGTTAAAGAATTAAGAAGTTTTCCAGATGCGCGACACGAAAACGGTCACCTTAAAAGTCACTTTATCACGGGAAAAACTCATCTGAGCAGGGAAAAAAGTGCCCCTTTCCAGCCAAATAAGTCACATTGCCTGCAAAACAAATCACCTTACCTACAAGATGAGTTACCTCACCAAAATAATTTTTCTGATTGAAAGCAAAGAAGGAAGATACCCTAACCTGTCAACAGATGAAATACAATATCTCAAACTACACTCTAGTTAAGCAGCTAAGACAACCAAAGGTAAACCTTCAAATCCTATAAGTTAGAGTGACCATGCACCTTGCCAATATACCTCACTCCCAACCAACATAAACCCATAGAGCATTTCCCAGTGAGCTTTTAACATTTGTGACTTTTCGGCTAGCTACGCTTCCGATATGCAACGCTTGTAATCAGCTGTGGGAGCTATGCGTCGGTGCCTAATTGGGTTGCCATGTGAGTGTCTCGAGTGGCCAGAAGCAGAATCAGAATCAGAACAACAACAAAAACAAGAAAAAGCGAGAGGCGAGGCATAATTAAACGAGGGGCATAAGAAAAATGTTGGTACAATGTTGGCCTGAGGGTTGCCTGCATGACTAATGACAGGCGAGAGAAAGTTAGTAGGCACAAAGCTAATGTTAATTGGAAATTAAGTCGCCTCTGCTAAGCAAGTATACCCCAAGGCAGCGATGTGTTAGCTGTGAAAGCTTACGTATGTCGAGAAATGAGCTTAGGAGATGCTTGCCAGAGAGCTTTGCTTCCCTCCCCCCCTCCATCTCAAATCATAGGTAAGTCAGTTAAGCTCAGGACATAGCGATTTGTCGCAATGGAATTGAAAGTCAGACTTCTTTATGAGTTATGGCACATAATAAGAAAGGATTATAAAAGGAAGGAGTTTATTGTGCAAACGAATCAAAAGATAATACACTCTAGGAGATTTAAAGCATAAGTCTGTCTGTATGAACACGCATAGCTCAGGCATTATAAAAGCTAAGGACATCAACTTTGGCAACAAGATTTTCCTATATTGTCTGCTTATTTTAAGCTACAGCTGCCACGCCCATTGCCTTCACAAATGGAGAAACATAAATTTTTAAATTTAAATCGCAACCAAAGTATTGAAATTACTTCGTTCCGCTACGATGTATACATGGATATATACAGCATATAGTAGAGCAAGATATATGTTTGTAGATCCATGTATAGTTTGACATATAACTTTCCTTATATACCCCAAATCTATTAACAACATTCTCTAGCTCAGCATTCTTTCACTCCCCAACCTCCTCCCTCTTCCTTTCTCCTCCCACTCCTTCTCCTTTCTATTGCCTTCGCTTCACCCCATCCCTTTTGCTCTTTGTATAGCTCTTGCTTATTGCTTCTCGCACTTGAATATATATCAAAAAGAGAATTTCGCTTTCAGCCAAACACTTTAGTCGACGCGGCACTCCTTGCACTCCTTTTTCGACGCCTCTCGAGCAGCTTCGACGCCGACATCAGCCTTTGTTTTGGTGTGGAGGCGCCACAAAATGCCTTAATCACGGCTCGTAAATCTTTGATGTTTCATTTGTGCCAAACACTAAGCGATTTTTAAAATGCCAAACGCGCGAATGGCGAAACCAACAAACCAGACGCCGAGCCGAGCCCAAAGCCACAGTCACAGGGTCCAGACCAGAGCCCAGGACCCCCAGATACCACAGCCTTGCTAACCCCTTCCCCTCAAACACAGTCAATCCGCTAGTTATTTGTGTCGAGGCTTATTGCAAGCGAGAGAGAGAGAGAGAGAGAGAAGGAGCCCATTGTAGTCCCAAATATATGTATATGTTGTGTACCCACTATATCCAGTCCCCGTACATAGTTATATATGTATATAAATATACGGTTTGTTTATTGCGGCCACTGCGCCACTGCAGTGGGTAGTCGTGTAGCAGCTAAGCGGCGCCATAAATTATGCCTACACATAAGATAAGACTGTGGCAATCTGCGGCCTAATATTAGCTACAAAATGAATTGAGGTTATGTGCGATGCGGTGCAAAATATACCGCAAAATATGAAACTAATCAGCATGTACTTCAGCTGGAATGATATATGGTATTACACAACTTTAATGGGTGCTAAGATAGAAATAAGAAGGGAATAAGTGATATATAGAGAAAAAATTTTATAAGATATACAGAAATATTTAGAATTTAATAGAGCTCCAATAAATATGGGGCTGAGGTTTAGTTCTAAAGAGAAATAGAATTGAATAAGGTAGAATTATCTATGAGTTACATAGGAAATATTTAGTCAATTTATTAATTATTTTTACTTGATTTTTCTTTCAGTTCGTACCTAACCTAAAACTTAACTCACATTGAAGTTTTTTATAGCTAAGTTCTTCAAAGAGAGGGGCTAACTGCAACTCCTATTTAAATAAGGTAAAGAAAGCTTTAAATAATATTAAAAATATTTAGTCGATTCAGTTATAATAAATAATTCGTACCTAACCTATAACTTAACTCACATTAAGCTTACTCTCAGCTCAGTTTTAAAGGGATATGGTTGACATATAACTCTAAATGAAATAAGCTAGAGAAAACTATGCATTATAACAGAAATATTTGTTAAATTCATATATAATAAATACACGATTTTCACCTAAATCGTACCTAACCTATAAATCAGCTTTTTATCTGCTCTTGCCAAGCTTTAAATACAGTTTCAGCTCGCTGCGATTTGCCAAACATTTCGACTGCTTGCAGGCAATCAGTTGAAATTTTCCTCTACCAAAGCCAAAGCGGTGCGCACAAAGAACTAAACCAACTGAAGACGAACTGTACAAAAAAAAAGAGCCAAAAAATGATGCAGAAATATAAAGCCGCAAAGGCAGCAGAAATCAAAGCGAAATTGAATATAAATACGAAATCAAATTGAATTTGATTCGTTGCGAATTCAAAAGTTCCTGCAGCAGCAGCAGCAAAGCCAGAGGGAAAATTTTTTATAAAATCAGCGTAAAATGCGAGTGGCTTTTTCCTAGCTAGATACCTCTTCAAATAATTGCCTGCTGAGGGAGCAAAGAGTGCGAGAGAGAAGGGGATACTTTTGGAAATGCTTGAAACAGTTTCAACTTCTCGAAATGCATTCCAATTAACTGCGGCCTAAGGGCTGCTCGCTCTGCTAACCCTTCCTCCCCCCCCCTTTCCCACCCTTCGCTTTGCTCTTAATGTGTGCGCACCCACAAGTGTCGCTTACGTAGGTTGAGGTTAGGGGGAAGGGGGGCTCTTGCTGCAAATTGTTTTGCTGGCTTAGCTGCTGTCAAAGGCATTTGGGGTCGTGTCAGAGTTGGAATCGGAGTTACAGTTGGCTTTGCCCGCTGCTGAAAGGCAGTTGGAACTACGCCAGTTTTTTAGACAAGTTACAATTGCGCAATTGAAAAGGAAGAGAGAGCAAACTTTTAGGCTGCACTCTTTGAGTGATTAGTTGCACGCACACACACGCACACACGCTGAACTTGACTGCCCACAAAAAGTGAATCGAGTTGGTAAAGCGCTTTTCGACCACAAAAGCTTTTGACAAGAATGGCGAATTCCCTTTTTGAGGTTTCACACATCATTTGAGCGGCTTCAGCTGGCACTTGAGCGTTTTAAGCGCAGCTCGATTGAGCTACTCTGCGAGCGCTCTGACTCTCACTTCATTTCGCGCACTTGAATTACAGTTTTACAGTGCCATTAGTTGCGTAGACACTTTTGAGCTCTCGCTCTTGCCTTTGCTAGCCCTTCGCTTGCAGTTAGCGCAGCGCTGACGCTGGCTTCACTCTGCTTAAGCGCGCTGCGTTGCGCTCTCTTCGCTGCATCCGAGTTACAGCCGCACTGCACTTATCTGTTTAAGCGCGCTCTCGCTCATTTAAGTTTACCAGCGCTGCCACTCTACAGAACTAAGCGCGATAATGCCACTCAACTTTGGCTCCTGTAAAGTGCGCTCTCTAATGCTCTCTTAGCTATCCTGCTGCGCTCTCTCATTCACTCTCTCACACTCATTAAAGTGCTGCCAGCGCTGCTCAAACTGCGCTCGCACCGCGCTGTCGAGCCTGCGCGCAGGCCACAGTTGCAGCAGCACTGTGCGTGTGAGTGAAAGCCTACATAAATTTGATAGTGTCGATATTTTTTTCGTTTCCTGCATGTTTATAGGTCCATGGGTCCTCCCCGCTTGGCCTCTTCACTCTGCGTAATAAATCAAATTTCCGCTCCTAAATTACCTGCTACACAAATTGCTCCCACACCGTATGTGTGTATGTGTGTGTGTGTGTGTGTGTGTGTGCGTGTAGGCAGCAACAATTTATGCTGACTCATAAAACGGTAGCGTGTTGCGAGGGACAGTTAAAAGTTTTAGACAGGCAGTTTCGGAATGCAACTGTGTGCAAAAAACAGGGCAGTAAAAAACGAGGGCGGCAATACTCACTAAAAAGTAGTTTATTTAAGTAGCTGCCAAGGCGGGGTGCGCGCGAAAAAAGCTATGTGTACTTTATAATACCTCGACAACAACAGAAACAACAACAAGCGCAGCAGCAACTGCTGCGCTGCGTCGCTGTCGTAAAGAATTTCACTAGTTCCAACGCTCCTGCGACGTTGCTCTCCTCTCGCTCTCTCTCTCTCCGCTGCTGCTGCTGCTGCTGCTGCAGTTAACCTGCCTGGTACGTGCGCGCTGTGTGCGTGTGTGTGTGTGCCGTCTGTTTGCTTATTTAAGTCGTTTGCAATTTCTGCTTTGCTTTTCTTTGCTTAGTCAACGCATAAAAAATAATGTGCAGCAGTTCCGTTAGTTCTCTCTCTGTGTGTGTGTGTTTTTTTTTGCCAAATCGTGTGTGTGTGTGTGTGTGTGTGTGGCAGACGCATGCAAATGTTATTTCGTATGCTCTCTTAACAGGCGCAACTTCAGCTGCCGCGCTGCTCTGCTCCTCTGCTTCTCTCACGAAACTTTCGTTTTATGTTTTAAGGCAACTTTTGCAATTACAAAACTTACAAATGCAAGCGCAAATATGATGTTTCAATTGCCTTGAAGTCAAAGAGAGAGAGAGAGAGGAAGAAAAAGAGAGTGAGCGCGTGTGACTTTAACAGTTGACAGCTTCAAGCTCATCTCGACAATGCCTGCAGCTAACGCTGACGCCGCTGCTGTCGCTGCCGTCGCGTCGCCTTTGCTGCTGCTTTGTATTGTCAATCTGCTGCTATCAGCTGCTCAGCCTCGCTCCCGCTCTAACTGCAAGTGAACTGCCTCAATGCAGTGGACAGTGGCAGAGCGGAAGAGTGCGGGAGAGCGCCAGCTTGAGTTGTTGGCCCTACTAAAATGCTATTTTTCACTCCATTCGAGCGGAAGTTGAGCGACAGAAAACGAAGCACGGCTGCGGCAGCAGCAGAGACAGAGGCAGCCGTTGCCGGATGTTTTAGCATGCTAACAGACAGACAACAACTGCAGGCAGCAACAACAACAACAACGGCAACTGCAACAACAAACGGGTACAGCGGGCGACGCGAATGTTGACGTCGACGTCGACGCTGACGTTGCCGCACAGTGACAACAATTGTGCATTTGAATGTCGTTTGGGGAGTCCGTGTTTCGGTTTGCCTGCGCCCCTCTCTTACCCGCGCTCTCTTACTGCCGCTCTCCCGCTCTCCTGCTCTCTTTCTGCTGTGCAACCGAAAATAAAAAGCAACGTTAGCGCAAAACCAGCATATGCAGCGCACCCACACACACACACACACACACATGCTTACACGAAAACACACTCACACACACACACACACCCGCACACACCCACACGAGCTGCATATAAAATGCTGTCGCTTTACAATCCGCGAAACAGGGCAACAAAGAAGCGTGCGCTGGCGTTGCCACTGCGGCTTAAAAATTTCAAATGGAATTTTTGAGGCAACCACGACACACCGCGTCGCAAGGCTCTCCCAAAAGGGAAAGGCATCAAACGTTGCCATCGCAGCTTGCGCGCAAACTGTTGCTCGCCTAATTGACAAGCGACAAGCAACGAGCTACGAAAGAGTCAAACAAGGCTAATATGACAAAAACACAGCAGCTTAGTTCGCGCAATGTGGCAGCATTGGCTTGTGGGCTGAGCTTAATTCTGTTAGCAAGTGCAGGCAATGTGCTTTGGGGCGCAAGCTTTAAAGCGCTTTTGCGTGCGGTTTTGGTTTCATTAAGAAGTAATGCAAGTCATGTACGTTTTGAGCTTTTACTTGTAAAGCTTTAATCCGCTTTAATGCGGCTTGGTTTTCATTAAAAGACGATTTAAGTTTTGACTAAATATTAGTGACAAGCTTTAATGTGCTTTTGCATGCGGTTTGTCTTTCATTAAGGTATTATGAAAGTTATATTAGCTCTGAGCTTTTACTAGGAAAACTTTAAGGCATTCTTATGAAGTTTGGCCTCTTCGCTTAAAGCTTTGATGTGCTTTGGCGTCAGCGAGTTAAGTTTTTGTTTAGAAATTTATGAATTCATATGCTGCTAGGCTAAGTCAAGTTTGTTTTGTGCTTAATTCTAAGATGTGCAGCTTTAATGTGCTTTCGATTGTTATGTGAAGCTTTAAGTAATTAAAAATTGAGCTTAAATCAGCAAATTTCTCAGAGTCAAACAAGCCAAGCGCTTAATGCCAACTTTTGCTTTGAACTAAGAGCTTTAATGTGCTTTGATGATTACTTAGATTTGTATAATCTTTAACAATTTATTCGATATGCTTAAAGCTCCATTAAGCCTTAATTGTATACAGCAGCCTAAAGCTTCAATGAGCTACATAAGCTTTAATGAGCTTTAATGAGCTTTAATGAGCTTCAATGAGCTTTAATGTGCTTTAATAATTTCATTAGATTTGTATACGGCAGCCTAAAGCTTCAATGAGCTACATAAGAGCTTTAACGAGCTTTAATGAGCTTTAATGAGCTTTTGCAAACTGAGCTCATATTAACTGCAAAATATTCAACTCTCTCAGCAACCTTAGTCGATTCTGCTTAAACTAGAAATGCACTGCGCAACTGATGCTAATGCATATACCCTATGGGAAACTGCACTTTACAGGGTATGCCAAGTAAATATAGTTTTAATGAAAGCGCAGCCAAAGCTGATTTGTTGCCTGTCCGGCGCTCGAAAACAACTTAAACCTTTCGCTTTAGTTCGATAAAGTGATTAAAAACAAAGAGAAGAAAGCGAGGCAGGAGAGGAAGGAGAGGGAGGGAGAGAGGAGTAGAGCAAGGAGAAACTATAAAGCTTTTAGATTCACACACACACACACACACACACACCCGCACAACAGTTTCGCACACATGTCGCTGCGCTGAGCACTTTGGCACGTTCCATTTGCTAATTATTAAACCCGCCACCTGACCAGGAGGAGATGCCCCGCCAGAGCTGGCTCCCGTGCAAGCTGAGCACGTAAAGCGCATAAAGAATTGTGAATGTTATTAAAAAGGGACAGCAAGAGGCAGCTCGCAAAGGGGCAACTTTAAAGTACGCACACGCGCGGATCTCCACTCCATCCTCTCCTGCCTCCAATGCAGCCAACATCCTGGCACATTTTGGCCCGCGGCCAGAGCACATATCGATGGTCGTGTAATCCGCAGTCGGCAAATGCATTTGCAGCTAAGGTATGGAGGAGGGGAGTAGGCGACACAGCTGACTGTTCCCAGACAGGAAGTGCACGGGAATCCGTCAAGGGAAATAGGATGCAAGGCGAGGAAGGCACAGCACGGGCAAAATTGGAATGCGAAGCAAACGAAGAAGCCCCGCGGGCTGAGCCAGCGCAAATGCAATTTGCTGCGGCGCATCTCGTGTCCGACAAGCACCTTCTCTGTGCTGCTCCGCCAGTTGCTCCTGCTGCTTGCTTCTCCTGTTCCTTCTTCTGTATTGCCTTTCCTGCTGTTGCTTCCATCATCCTTAGCCTCTCCCCTGCTGCTCCTTCTCTGCTCTGCTTCTGCTCCTTCCTCTTCCTCAGAGGAAGCTTCCCTCTGCTGCTCCTCCTCCCCCTTTCCTGCCACTGTTTCGTTGCATTCGCCTGCCAAGTCATGTTTGCATGACGAAGTTTACGCCGTGGCTAATATTCTAAGATGCCGACGCAGCTTTCCCACTGATTTTTGCCTTTGAGATGACTCGACAGGAATCCGCGCGAGCTAACCAAACTTTGCCCCGGCCAGCAGCCGCCTGGGAGAAGCCGCATGCAATCGGAAATTGGCGCTAATCTTGTGCAAGTTTTAAACCATTTATGAATGCGTATACCCTGCAACAAAGAGATGAGAGGCTGGCTTAGGTCTATGAACAACAAGAGTTCCTTCCATGGAATTCTTTAGCTCATCAATATTTCATAAAACTTTTACCAGCTCAAACTTCCAGCTAAACCTTTGACCTCTGGCATGTGCATACTTCAGTTTGTGCTGCAGCTACTCGGCAAACTTTATCAAGATGTGGCAACCCTGGGAATAGGGTTAGCCACCCTGTCTCCACTTGCTTTCCCATACTTTTTCTTGAGTTTTAACCAAACTTTTCATGGTTGATTTCCGTTGATTCGTTGATGAATCTGTCGACATAATCGCATGACATGCTCTGCGGCGTGCAATGGTGCGTATGCGTAATGCCAAGCGAGAGAGAGAGGGGGGCACGCACACATAGCCAGCTAGTTAGAATCTTTTGGCTTGCACACTGCACTCACTTTTATCTTGATTACATTTGATTTGATTCTTTCGCTCTTGGCCCGACGGCGTGTTCACGCATGCACTCACGTAGCACTCACGCCGCGTGCCTGCCACTTCGTGCCTGGCGAGGCGTGATCACACGTGCCGCGACGTGCTCAGACATGCGCTGCGCCAAACTTTGCGTAGCTGCGACAGGATAAAGGAAATTGTAGAAGATTTCGCTCAAGTTGTTTGCACAGAAATCGAAAAAGAAAAGATTTCCGATAAGCTGATGGAACAGGAATATATATATATAACTTGATTATCTATAAAGCAATTATAAAGTATAATATATATACATGTATATATGCTCTTGACACATGAATATCTATATATAGTATAGTGTATAGCAATTTCAGCTTAACAACTCAAACTGAAGCTGAATATATATGCTATATAGTATTGAAAGTTTCGCAACTTACGTTGACCATAATGTAACTTGTCAGCAAATTATTAAAAACCTTTGACTAAGCAAATGAAATTGAAGTTAACTAAATTCAAGCTGATGGATCATGAATATATATATGATCGATCATGAATATATATCTATAAAGCAATTAAAAAGTATGATATATATTTATATATGTATATATATGCACTTGGTACATGAATATCTATATATAGTACCATATATAGCAATTTCAGCTCTACAAATCGAACTGTAGCTGAATATATATGCTATATAGTATTGAAAGTTGCGCAAATCACGTTGAGTATTAAGTAACTTGTCAGTAAATTATGAGAAACCTTTGACTAAGCAAATGAAATTGAAAATGACTAAATCCAAGCTGATGGATCATGAATATATATGTATATATAGTAAAATTTCTCTTTAAAACACACGCAAATTAAATCTTATCGAAATTGGGGCTTTCACTTTGAAAATTACCTACTAAATCAGCAGCTTACCATTCCAGCCGATAGAACATGAATATATATGCTATATAGAGTAAAGTTTCTAAACGTAAATTAAAGCTTAGTTAAAGTAAGTTCATCACCTTGAAATTCAACCTGCAGCATGCGCTCCACTGCCAGCTCAATGCATTTCCACTTGGAGCCTAATGAAGCAGCCCTGCCTGAGAGCCCGACTTAACCCACATCAGAAATCATTATCATTATCGTCTCTGCTGCAGTTCAATTAGAGGAGGCAAACTTGAAAAGCTTTGAGGGCTGTCGCTGCCAAGTAAACTCACTCAGGCGAACTAATGACTCATGCTGGCCCAAGTATATATAGTATATAGTATATATCTTCTCAGTCTGAAGTAGCGTAAGTTAATTAGACAAGGTAGGCAACAAATTTTACAACGTGCGACAAGTTTGCGTTTTGGCTAGAGACTACTTTGAGTGGCTCTCAAACTGTGTGGCATACACACACCCATACACACACACCACACACACACACACACACACTCAGGCACACCCTGGTAACTTGGCGTGCAAGTTGTCGCTCAAAGTTGTTGGCCAAAAACTTTGCGTGTAGAGAGCGAAAATTAGTTATTGTCTATGGCAAATGCGTTGCCCAAATAATGCCTGCCAAGTCAGGTGTGTGCCAGGGGAGGGAAGGGGGGAGTAGGGTATGCAGGGTATGCAGGCAACTATGTGACTTGTCCCCTTGCACCTTTCTGGGCAAAGTTTGCGATCAACTTGCTTGGCTTGGCGCCTTTGGCTTTTGTTTGCACTTTAGACAGTTCGTTAAATGAGAAAAAAATTTAAATCGAAACTTGGCAACTTTGCGACCCCAACTCCCCCACCCTCAGCCCCTCCCCCTCCTACACATAAGCCCCATGCACGCTTCCCCCTTCCCTCTTAAATTAAGTTAAAACCCAACTGCGTTGCTAGTCGAGTCTATATTATGTTGCAGCAGCTGACGCCGTCGCCGTCGACGTCGACGCCTGACAAGGACACGCCCCAAAAAACACAAGCACAAATAATGAATGGCAAAAGGGGCTCCATAACCTCAACCCCCCCTCCCCCTGGCCCCACTCCAGCTAGTGCCCTATGTCACCACATCGGCAACAACATCAAACGCATTGTCAGCCCAGGCGGTGACCAGGACCACCCCTTAATCCTTCCTTATGCTCCCTCATCATGGCAACACGCACGCAGCAGGACAACAGGGAGGGGGAAAGTAGTGGAGCAAGGGGGGGAGCAGCGGACATATGCATAGCATGGCATATGCTACGGCCAGTTCACAGCTGGACACCCACGCAGCCTGAAGGGTCTTTCAATTTGGACAGATTTGGTTTTTGAGAGCAGAGCGGGAATATGCACTTGAAGAAATTTTGGGGCAACTACAGTGAATTCGGAGTACATTTAGGAGTTGCAAAAAGTTGCCTAACTAGATTGAATCGCTTCAAAACAGAATTGAGAGCAGCATTTAGCGCTTTCGGAGTTATTTTCGGAGTTGATAATGCATTACCCTTAAAGTAAAAGCTATTTATATTGCTTTCGGAGTGATTTTTAATGAGATTTGCCAACTTGATGGACACTTTTAACTATTTGCACAAGTTCCAAACAAAAATTCGGAGTATAAGTTCGATTTTCAGTTGAAATAAACAAGCCAGCAAATAAACTTCCATTTTCGGAGTAAATTTCGGACTCATAAAACTATTTTCACATATTTCGCCTTCAATTCGGAGTGCAGTTTGCAGCATTCGCATGCATAAAAAGCGCGTAAAGGCTTTACAATTTTTCGGACTAAATTTCGGAGTTTTACTTTCGTCAATATGCCAGACCTACATGAGCTACGACACACTTTGCGTAACAGAAACTTTCTTTCTGACATAACTCATTGTCTTCTCCGAATCTCTCTTGTTCTCCTTCTGTGCCTGCTCTGCCTGTCAATCATCATGTGGCTGCCCTGCGCTGCCTTTCTGCAGCTGCTGCAGTCCCGCTTAACCCCTCAGGACTTTAGCCAAACGAAGTTCAATCTGTGCAGGTCGCTCCCCGCTCCTTCCCCCTGACAAGCTTCATTCAATTTGCAAAAACACAAAACCAACCGGTTAAATCTCGGGTCAGAGTGTAGCCACAGGGCAACTTACCAAGCTACCCTCTCTCTCCTCCACAGGCCACACACACACACATTTTTTGGTCTATTTTCGGGTGCGGTTTGATTTTTGGCCCCGCTCCAAACTCGACAAAGTCTTCAATCAAAATGCGTCGGCAAAGTTTTAATGCAGCCAACTAAAGAGGCGAGGGCGGGAATCAGAGGGGGCGTGGCAAGCTGCTGCCTGCTGCCTGCTGTGATAAATGACGTGTCGAAAATAAATGATTACACTTCACTCTTTGTTTCTGCAGCAAGTGTAGGCAAGCTGAAGTTGGCCAAAACAATAAGTTGATCTATTTGCATGGCTCATTGGGCTGGCCATTAGCTGCTCCAGTGGCTGTCGAACTGTGGGCCATCTGTGAAACATCTGTGACTCCGCTTTAACTGTTTATATAATTTATAATTTAGATTACATTTTAATCGAATGTTTTAACGCAACTATCGCAAATAATTCAAAGTGCTGCCGCTCTCTCCTGTCCACTGGCTACTCCGCCGTGTGTTGCTCCTCCTTGGGCAGCTCCGTTTCCGATTGCTTCTTATCGCCAGATCCCTCAATCACTTTTGTCGGCGACTCGGCACGCGGTCGCAGCACAACGCTATTATCGCTGCTCTCGCTGCTTGAGTCACCCACATTGGGATCTTCGGCTGGTGGCGGCGGTGGCGCTACAATTGGTGCCGGCGGCACAAGATTCGGTGCCACAGGCGTTGCAATGCAGATGCGTTTCGAGGGCGGCGGCGCTACGTGACCCAAGCGGGCATTGCTTAGCGTTGTGCCCGCTGCCACAGAGTCGAAGGACATGAGTTCGCCAAAGTAAACGTGCTGAATCACCGGAAACTTGGACAGTATCTAAGCAGCAGAACAATTGATGAGTATCTCACAGTCAATCTCTTTACTTCTTGCAGACTTACCTCCTTCTGGTACATCTTGACCAGGCCGGCATTGATTTTCACCCACGACGGCACCGCTGTAATGCTCCACAACTGATTCGAGTGCTCGCCAAAGTGTCCCGTCTTCACCTTGCAGATGTAATCAATGCAGCTGATGAACATAAAGTGATCCTTGAAGTCGTTGATGATCTGCTCATCCACAAACTTGGCCGGATCAAAGGGACTCTTCACTGCAGGGCAGAATGAATAATGATTTATTTGTGACTAGAGAGAGATTCCTGTCGCATCACTTACCCGCCAGCTGTGCGCTGCCCCAGATGAAGGGCACAAACTGAAAGTCATCTAGCGCCCAGACACCCTGACTGCCAGCGGGTTCCATGTTGTAGATGCGCTGCAGTTGACGCACAAAGTCCAAATACCGATTGAACAGACGCAGTGCAGCGCTCACAATATCCTGCTCGAGTAAAATCTCCGCCTTGAAGAGCGCACACAGAAAGAACAGGAAGGACAGCTCGTGCCCGGTGCCGTAATCGATGCGCGTCGCATTGCCAAAGGCTTCCGTCAGATACTGCAGCAGTTCGTTCAGGTATTTGTGCTTGGGTGCCGGCAGCAGTTGAGTCAACAGCTCGGGCAGCTGATCGCGCATGGTGCCAGCCCAATCTCGATACGCTTTGTTGCCAAATCGTTGCGGCTGCTCCAGCGGCGGATGCTGTTCGACCAGACGTTCGAGTGCATCGAAAAGGCTCAGCAGCTTGCGCAGCATTTCCGATTCATACATCTCATCGGTGGTCCTAATACCCTGTATGGCCGAACTGGTGCCGTTGATATAGCCAATTAGATCATGATAGGCACGCGAGCGCTGCCAGAGCGCAAGGTCACCCAGATTATTGACGCGCTTCTCGCAAACCGGCGATTTGCCTAAGGGCGCAATTAAAAGAGAGTATAAGATTGCATATGGTATTTATTATTCTCATTGAGTGCACTTACCTTCAGCTGATGCATTGGCATCTGCCATGCTTGAGTGGCACGTGTATTTATTGTTTATTTCTGTTTTTATTCAATACGAACTACGTTTTGTTTTGACTATTACGGATGCAAGTGTGACGAAGATGCTTGAACAGCTGTTCGTGCTTGTGCAATGTGACCATGCGCTGTTAACACTAGTTCAGCGATAAGTCAGCTGATGCGATAGTTATCGAGCTAAAACAATTGTACAATGTGGCCATGCCTGGTGAAACAATTTCAACAATGAGCTAACTCATTGCGATTGTTATCGTTTGCTGTTATCGAACCAAAAACGACGTCAACAAAAAGAGAGAGAGGAATACGCCTACGCCGGCTTCTAATTTGCGAATTTTGTAAAAATGATTGAAACGCTATACAATCTGCCCTTCCACATACTTGTGCCGCCCAACATCAAGGTGCGCCGCTTTGGCATACCGATGCCCTCGGCCATGACGGTATTTAGTGTGGTGCTGCTCTCCTACTTTCTGGTCACAGGCGGTAAGTGCAACACAGCAGCTGGCAAAGATTGAGCCCCCGTATATATGATTATTTACCATACAGGCATTATCTACGATGTTATTGTGGAGCCACCTAGTGTGGGCGCCACCGTCGACGAGCATGGACATTCCCGTCCCGTCGCCTTCATGCCGTACCGTGTGAACGGACAATACATCATGGAAGGTCTGGCCAGCAGTTTTCTCTTTACCATCGGTGGCCTAGGCTTCATCATAATGGATCAAACGCATGCACCCGGCAAGACGAATCTCAATCGAGTGCTGCTCACCGCCATGGGCTTCACATTCATATTGGTCTCCTTCTTTACCACCTGGTTGTTCATGCGCATGAAGCTGCCCAGCTATCTGCAGCCATAAGAAAGGAAACCCAGCTTACAACGATAATCTCTCTATTAGTATTACAATGTGTAAAGAAATCCCCCTCTTAATTCCAAAATAGACTTCTTTATAATACTCTCCCAATGTAGTGCATTGCACAGTCTATGTAGCCGGCACAATTTGTGGGATTTTCGGCGTCCCAGGGCAAAAATAGTGCACAGTCTCTCAGTTTGCGACGCGCTGCCTCGGCGGGCACAACGAAAACGTATCGAGAAACACACACATTTTCCTATATATAGAGCTATAGGAAATCTATTTATAAAACTCAATTTTGCATAGATCATTTAAAGTACTACAATAGCTGCGAAGTGCAGTTGAAAAAACCCATTGAAATTATTAGAAACAACTTCGATTTGCCCAAATTCCAATTAGACGACGCAAGTGATGTAACAGACCCAGCGCGGGCAGGGATTGATTGAGACAGCGAAGGCGCCGAGTGGCAGCTGGCAACTGCGACGCAGTTTGTTTACAAAACAAAAGAGAGCGAGACCAACCGAGAGAGGGAGAGAGAACGAGCGAGAGCATCTGGGAGCGCCACCGGTAGCAACATGTCAAAGAAGTGCACCGTGCGCAGCCTGAGCGATAGTTCGCTAGCCGAACTGGCCAATCTGCTGGTGTCCACCATTAGCTACGTTCAGTACGCACCCGATGTGCAGCTGGACATAAGCATCGTGATGGTGGAGCTGAATGAGTACTTGGCTCAGGCAGGCGCCACATCAAACATCTATCAGGATCTGCTGCGCGTCATACTCAGCTCGGATTATCTGGAGGCCAATATGCGTTTCACCTGCCTGCAGATGCTGCTTAATTGTGGCGTACACTTTCTGGTCACAGAGGTTTTCCCGCCGAGCTACTACGAGAAGATTCTGCAGGTCATTGCGGCGCAGGGTGCAGGGCTGCGTGTGCTGAATCTCAAGGGGATCTGGGTGAAGGAGGATCACATGCACTATATGTACGAGATTGTACGACGTTGCAAGCAGCTGGTCAAGTTATATGTGCCTTATATAGCCAACGATCAGCTGCTCGAGGAGATTTCCCTGAACTGTACGCGTCTACAGATTTTGGATATATCTGGTGAAACGGATATCACAGAGATCGGCATCGATCAGCTGGCGAAGGGAGTGTGTGCGCATTCATTGACTATTGTGGATGTGGGCATGCCGGGCGAGGAGAACATTTGCTACTCGGATATTGCGCTGATCCTCGAGCATTGTCCGCATGTAGAGACCCTGTCCACCTACTCCTTTGTGGGAGCTGCACTGAAATTCATCTACGACAACATCGACACCAGCTTCAAGTGTCGACTGAAATATGTGCATGATACCGCGACAGATGAGCCCACGTTGCAGGTGATCATACAGACATGTCCAGAGCTGGAGACGCTCTATCTGGACTCGCCCAAGGTTGGCTGCCTGCGAGCATTGCAGACGCGCAGTTTGCGCAAGCTGAAGATCTGCAAGTTTGTTGTTGCCGAGCTAATGTCGCTGCTGGAGCGGCCGATTGGCGATAATCTGCGGCATCTGACCATGATTAAGGGCAGCGGCAATTTGGATCTGGGCAAGCTGGCACGTTTCTGTCCCTCGCTAATCGATCTGGATTGTTATGTGATCGAGAGCTTGTCCTATGTACAGACACAGATGCGCTTCCAGCAGCTGGAGGGATTGGAGATTCTTAGCTGCGACATGCTGACCAGCTCCCTGAAGGCTTTTCTCTGCAATGCGACAGACCTCAAGCGGCTGGCCGTGGACTCTGTGGATTTTACCGATGAGGATATCATAAGGTATATATGGTATATTAATGAGATATGAAGCTAAAGGAATAAGTTTATACCTTCTCCTTCTGAAGCATGTTTGTGCAGCACGATTTCAAGGTGCTGGAGGATATTTGGTTCACACTGGCGCCAGAACTCACCGTGCAAGCCGTGGAGGTAAGTCGTACTGTAGGGTATTTCCGAGTAGGGTATATAATTTCCTCGTCTCTCTCTCTCTCTCTGCAGCTGCTTATGGACAGCTGCCCGGAGCTGCAGTCTGTGGGTCAATTGACGGGCTGGTCGCTGTCGCCGGACGATCTGGCGCTTATCCGGGGCCTGCTGAAAAGCGGAAACTCTAGCCTTGTACTGACAACAAATACTTCCCTCGCTTGAGCAATGATAATTTGCAGGGTATTTTAATAATATGCATATTTGCAGGACATTAAAATGCACCTGACAATTGTTTTTTTTCTTCCACGCTTTGCAATCAGTCATACAGTCAATTAATTCTGTTTTTTATTTACAGCGCCTGCAATAGACGCCACATTGCAACAGCTATGGAGCGTGGATCATATTTTTTTGCTATAACGTAAAAGTGAATTTTCTTTGTGATATTTATGAAATAAATTTCGTTGTATTTAAAAAATCGAATCGACTAGGTGTGACCAGTTCCTTGCAAAACAGTATTTTATTGAGTATATTTTGCGGCTTATAAGCACAGCTGTGTCACAGGGCTGTCAATACATTGCAACTTTTCTATTCTAAATGTGTGTACGCATTTTTGACTTAAAATAACTTATAACATTTTTAAATCTATTAATATTCGGTTTATTATTTGTTTGCTCATCTTGCTGCAGTTATTTGTCGCCAGCGTTTGCTGCACATGTTCATTTAACTTCCCAACGCGATTGCTCGGCATGACGCTTGACAACTCTGTTCGCGTCGAATACATTTCATGCGCATAAAAAACTTTGCATTGTACAAAAAGAATTTTGCCAAAGGCAAAGAAAGAATTTACAAAACGAATCTCATTTTAGGCTTTTAGGTTAGTTAAAAATTGCATTTTATTTAATAACAATTCATTTGCACACACATTTAACGGTCAAGCAAACGCAGTGTCAATAATCAGAAAACTATGAAAAACTATAAAATCAAAAGGAAACAAGTTCCGCAGACGTCAGCAGCAGCAGCAGCAGCAGAAGCAGAAGTCTCCGTCGCTGTCGCAGTCACAACAGCGCCCCAACGGCAGCAGCATCAGTTCTAATAGGCCGAGCTTCAAGTACCGTTGCTGGACGACAGAAATAAAAACAATAAAAAAAAGAAGGAGAAAAAAAAAGAACTGCGCAAATTTCAATTTTATATACCCGAATGCAAGGCAAATCTCATTGTAACAATTTGTAATTGAGCGTCGCGCGAGAGTAAAAGAGAGCGAAGAGAGTGTCTCGTTTGTTTTGTGTGCGTTGCTCGCGTTGTCATGCATTTTGTCACACAACAGCGGCCGCAGCAACAACAACAACCACAGCAGCAGCAGCAGCAACAACAGAAATCAGCATCCAATTCATCACTCTCAGCAGCAGCAGCAGCAGCAACAACAACAACGTCGTCATCATCATCATCATCAACAACAGCCGGCACACGCCGTGTGTCGTCGCTCTGTAAATCTTCCAGCCAAGGTGCTCTGCCCAAATCCTTGGCCACCGCTCAAAATCTCTATCGGCAATCGTCACTCCAGCAACAGCAGCAACAACAACACCAGCAGCAGAAGCACAAGCGCACCGCAAGCCTCAACCTGTACACATCGCCCATGTAAGTGACCTCCGCCTGCTCGTCCCCTACTTGTGCCACTTTTTACTTGAACTACTTTTAGTCCAAAAAGAAAAACAAAACAAAAACCAATTTCAAAATACTCTACTCCTTCTTTGCATACTACATATATTTACTTACTATATATTTGGTGTAGGTTCTTGCTGGTTTGCATGTTATACAGTTACAGTTTACAGTTACTTGCTCCTAATTTGCATGTCGTGTGTTTTTTCTTATACATATACATATATAGTATAGAACCTATATACTCGTCGTTATCGTAGGGTACAAATTATCAGCTAAATGGCAAAGAGATAATCATACAATTCCCTGGTGCAATGCCTACATAAAAATATATAAATCGACCCGTATATATTTCAAAATGCAATCGGGGCAAACATCTATATACTTTATAAAATAACTGTTAATTGAACTTTGTGTAGAACGGTTTAATCATTGAAACCTTGTTCTAATTGCAATTCGGTTTTCCAATTGGATAATATTGTGTGTGGGGGGAGAATGAATCGGGTCGGGTTAGACGACTTGCCAAGCAGCTGCGCTAGATACTAGAACAGTTTTGTTTGAAAAATCCGGCTGTATTTATGCAGCTTTATTTTTCTAGCTTTTTTCCGCGTTCTTAGCTGTTTTTAAAGTTGCGCAACAGTTGCCAACAGTTTGTCTTGTAATTCCTGGAATTTGCATACAAAACTTCTGCAACAAATTCAACGAAGCGTATACAACAAAACAGTCTCTCTACAATAATATACTATCATTTGTTGTTGCTGTTGTTGTTGTTGGTGCTGTTTATTTAGCCGGCACTGTGTGTGCCAGAGTCTTGACTCTCGCCCAATTCGGTTTCGGAGTGCGAATTCAAACGTCGCGCTGAAATGACGTCGCCGCATCGCGTGTCTCTCTCTCTCTCTCTCTCTCTGTCTCTGCCGAAAAGCGAAAAAATTAATTAAATAATTAAGCCGAAGCTTCTTCATACTTAACATTATTAATGGCATATGCCAAAAATGTGCTAAAAATAAATACACCTTATTCTTCCTAACCGCGCCTCCGGCTTGTGTGTTCGTTCCGTTCCGCTTGAATTCGACGCGTTTCGTCATCGTTTTTCCAATGATGACATACTTTCCGGTGTGCTCAGTCAAGACTGACCCACAACAAAGCAGCAGCAGCAACAACAACAATAAAGGCAAACAAAAATAATAAAGCAGCAATAACTCAAATAAAAAAACAATAAGGAAAACAAAAAAAAAATGTAATAGTTTTTTCTTTTCTTTTCTGTTTTTTGCTCGATTCTTATTGATTTTTCGCTAGAAAATGAGAATCAAACTGGTTTAACTTGGTGGCTTATAATGCCTTATGGCTTGTAACTAATCGAGGGTTTTTTTTTTTTTGTACTACACTCGCTCGGCGTCATTAAGGCAATTAACTTTTGATTTCTAGCTAGCTACATAGTTATGCGATATTATGTTAATTATATTAATTGTTGTCATTGTTAAGCGCGCATGTTGCATTACCCTAGAGACTCGCCCGAAAAACCTTATAGAAATCACTATCGTATACACCCCTTTTCAACGCACCTCTTTAAAGAGGTGTCAGCCATGACAGGTTCATGCGGTGAGTTCTGGATCTGTATCTTTCCATAGAATATTTCTCGAGTTCTCAAGTGTTTTTTTTTTTTTTTTTTTTTTTTTGGGGAATTAATTTGTACTTGGTTTTTATTTTTATAGCATGTTTTGTTAGCTGGAAAAATAATCTCTAATCTCGTGAGTTATTTTTGTCCCCCCCCACCTCCGTTTTTTTTTTTTTTTTTTTTTTTTAACGAGCTGCGAGATTTATTGTTATTTTCATTACGTAAATATTTCAGTAGTAGTTTTTATGTTTAACGCGAAGTGAACCTGACTGATAAGGTCGTTTCAGATTTGCATATACTCGTATAGACCCAGTCAATAATGGGGGTAACTGAAAAGTCAAGTACTCGCAAAGTATGTGGGAATGCGCCCATTCTACGTGCTACGCAATTGTCATAAGACCCCCAGAGAGAGAGAGAGAGAGAGACAGAGAGTCGACTTATCTTCTAAATTGGCACTCTAGCTAACGTCTAATTCAGTTTCCTTATCAAAATTGATAGTCCTACAGTGTAATAAAAGCAATTAAAAGTAGAGACAAGACAATTAATAATAGAGCAAAAGCATCGATCAAAACTGCAGTACGTTTAGGTCCCCGTAACGAAGTTGAACGTATAAACGATCCAAGAAATATTATATACGTTTTATTCTCATAGCGCACCCCCCTATGTGATGGGTAAGCGTTGCTCAATGTATTATTCCTTATCTTTTTTACATTGCCACTAACAATTAACCCTAGAGAGCCTAAAGTTTTATATAAGCTAAGTTTTTGCTGAGTTTTTTAAAATTTAATTAGTATTCTTTATCTCATAAATTACTTATTTTATGACAAGGGGAAAAACTTTCAGCAAAGTTAGTTTACATAGAGAAAACTTTGTAGAATAATGTTATAATAATCGTATTATACTATACAGACTTTCTTCATTGTTCACGTGTCGATTCACACTTGAAATTTAGAAATTCCGTTTGTTTTTCTGTTTGTGCAGTGCAGGCAAACTTGACACAGCTGTTTTAGCGTCAGCTGCAAAAGTTCTTGAGTAACTCAGAATGCCAAAAAGTAAATAAAAACAAGAAAGAAAGGCTACCTTCGATAAAGTTCCGAAGGTTTTATACCATTGCAGTTGATCAAAACACTAAATTGGCCGATAGGTTAACGATATATCTGTCCGATTTTAGTAAAACTTGCATATCATTTAATGGACATAATTAAACATATATCAGGAAAGTTTCACAGCGATATCGTGAAAAGTGATTAAAGTCGGCCGATAGGTTCTATGGCAGCTATACGATATATTGGTCTAATTTCGTTCAAATTTTGGCTGCCTTTTAGGGGCATACTTAAACATATATTGGGAAAGTTTTATAGCGATATCTTAAAAAATAACAAAATTCGACCGATAGGTTCTATGGCAGCTATACGATATATCGGTCCGAACCGGCTCATTTCGACTTATTTACAGCATGCAGCCATAAGAAACATGTATACCAAGTTTCATCAAGATAGCTCTAAAACTGAGGGAATAGTTTGCATTCCAACAGACAGACGGACAGGCGAACAGACGGACATGGCTTGTTTGACTCTCCTATTGATGCTGATTAAGATTATACACACTTTATAGGTTCGGAGATGTCTCCCAAGGTGCGTGGCAAACTTCTGTATATACCATCTGCAATGGCATAACAAAGGAGGTCTAAATAAAGAGTTCCTACAGAGAGTAGATAGGTTAGAGTATACCCTTTTCTTTCGAAACCAAATCAGGACTTTAGTCCTTAATCGCTTGTATAGCAAGCAGAGTAATCAGGCTAAGCCAAAGGTCTCAAAGCCAACAACTAACTCGGTTGTCTGTGACACGAGTGGCTGGCCCCTATACACATATATAGTCAATATACCTTATCGCGCTTATCAGACAGTTGGTTTACTTCACTTAGTTATAGTCGGAGTAGCCAACGAGACGAACACCTGTGTGCAGAGAAAATTGATTAGCATCGATGTGAGTGCGATGCGATTGCCAATTATATGGAACTTCATTAGCGACCAGCAAGCTTAGTCAGTCTGTTGACAGAGAGCGCAAGAGACGTAAGAGAGTGCCGGACATCGAAAAGAGAGAGATAGAGAGAGAGAGCGAGAGCGAGAGCGAGTGTCTCTACATGGATAGAAAAGCGATAGCAGAACCCTATGTGGTTTGGTACGTTATAATTAAACTGTAGACGACAGATGTGTAGATAGATGCATAGATAGTTAGATAAACAGAAAAGCTAAGCTAAGCATATGTTGCTTTTTGTTTTGTTGTTGCTTCTTTTCCTCCTCTTTGCCATTTGTTTTTTTATTTTCGTGTGTGCATTTTATTGTAGGATTAAAGATATTGATATAAACACAACAACAACAGCAACAACAACAGCAGCAGTCACGATAACAGCCAAAGCTGCAGCTGCAACGACAACAGCCGCGATAACAACCACAACAACCACAGCAACTACAGCAACCACAGCCTCAACCACAACAACGACATCAACAGGTGCTACTGCTGTGGGCAGCTCTGATGAGTCTGCCAATGCCACAAACATGATTTGTGATGCGCAACAAGAGCAACAACAGCAGCAACAGCAGCAGCAGCAACAACAACAGCAACTGCAGCAGCAGCAACAGGAGCAACCTCAGCAACAGCAGCAGCAATTTCATGCTGAAACAGAACAGGATGAAAGATCCACACAGAGTAGCCATTTAGACAGGTAGGTGCTATCTCTATCTCCCTCCAAACCATCTCGCATTCCACGGCAGAAGCTGCGCCGCTCAAGTGTTAAGTATTAAATTCACATTTACGAGTTTGGGTTTTCGCAATTTCTGTACAAAATTTGCATGTTTTCTTTGCCACATCGAATGATATGAATATGCCACAAGAATCATACACACTACTTTAGTCTACCCCATTGCATAAAGCATATTAACTTAGTATATTTCTTCTATATTCTAGGCGCGATTCGACCAGCGAGGAGATTACAATTACCAGCACGTTAAGCAGCAAATTGCGTACCATCAAGGAGGCATCCGGCACCCTAGAACGTAGCAGCATTTCCACATCGATCACATCGTCTTCGTCTACCACACAGAATACTTCCGCTTCGGTTGCCAGCACGCCAGCAACACAGGCAGCACAGCAGCAGCCACGTCATGAGTCCAGCGGCAGCGGCAGCGCCAACACAAACAACAGTGGCAGCAACAGTGGCAACAGCAGCAGCAGCAGCAGCAACACTACCCTCAATGGCAGCCACAACGTAGCGCCTGTCAGCAACAGCAACAGCAACAATCCTAGCAACACAAACAGCCCCCAAGCCACGCCCAGCATTAATATAGTGCAGTCCGAGCAGCGGGAACAGCAACCATTGCAATCGCAGAGCGTTGATTCCAACGGCTGTGCATCTCAGGTGGCTACCGCCAGCTCCTGCACGGATAGTCCCAGCAGTCGCAAGAGCTCGACCAGTTCCAAGGGCAAACCAGCCAAGCTATCCACCTCGAGCAGTGGACGCGATGAGGTAAGGCTCGAAAAGGGCTATGAATAGGTGGTGCCATTACTTAATTGAGCTTGGGATTAGAATCCGCATCTAACGATGAGTTGTACATTTTTTTTGGAAAGTTTTCGAAGTCTAAGTTCAGCCAACAAAACTATACTTGTAGCCTCTCTTTTTGCGCTCTCAATTTTTCAGAGCCCGCTCTGTCTAGTCTCTATTTTATGGCGTTCTTTGTAAAGCTTTTTGAGCTTTTTTTGCCTATGGGCTCTACTCGTTAGCGCGTCATCAATAGTGACAACAAACACACCAAATGTGTGAAAAGCATAAAAAAGAAACAAAAACTATAGTTCAACGCACCTGACCAATAGATACCCTACGTCCAACTTTGAAATACTGTTGCAAACATGTTATCACACTTTTCATTTGGTGTTTATAGTCCGATAGGATTTTTAATTGAAGCATAGATTTATATTGTATATATCTATGTGCATATTGTCGATTTGTGTGTGCGGTGGGCGTGGCAGCAAAAATTAATGATAATCTCGATCAGTCTATGGCATACAGGAGCCCTTATATGAGATACAGACGTTCAAATGAACAGACGGAATACAATTCAGTCGACTTGGCTAGTGATCCTGAACAAGAATATATATATATACTCTGTTGGGTCGCACAAAGTTAGCATACCCTCTGTAGACCGTTTTCAATGGGCATAAGAAAGCCGAAACAAATATCAAAAAGATGCTACGCCATGCCTGATAGCAAATATTGCGTTTGGGTGCGTTAGTTATCAGTTGGATTATTTCAAAACCGGTTGGGTTTGCTAACCCTATCGGTTTGATTGCTTTGCGCTCCAGTTTTTATTTCGGCGTTTCGATGTTTCGTTTAGAGGCCAAACGCTGATTACAAATACCCTTCAATGTTGACTGGCAGAGTAGAACGAACGAGCGGCGAAAGTTACATACTCTTTGTATGGTTGCCCTCTTTAGATCTTCAGCAATTGTATACCCCCATTTTGGGTTAACCTACGCTCGCAGGGTATTCGAAACTACAAAAAAAAAAGCTCATGGCATGCACAAACCTTTGCGGCAAAGCTTTGACACATTGATAACGCAACTGATATAGCGACAATTTGGCGTTCGACTCTTCGCAAATTAGAATTCAATGAACGATTCAGTACGACGCGATTCGGGGGCCCAAAAGAGTTCTGCGTGTGTGCTGCCCCAGTCTTTCGATAGACTTCGAGATTATACAACAACAAGCAATAGGTTTCGTATAAATTAGAAAATAATAATAAAGCATTGTCGATATCGTGAACGCGCGCGTTGCTCAACTGATAAGACACACACTCACACGAGCAGGCACCACCTGTTTGCGAGCCCTAAAAAAACGCTTCCTCGAATTCGTATGATTCAGTCCATGACTAATCGGAACTATATTCGTTATCCACGCTAATCAATCCAACCAACACTTTGTAGGACACACAGAGCAAACTAAGCGAAACTGGACTCAGCAACGAGGGACATTTTGTGCGTGGTGAACCCGCGAGCAGCAGCCAACAGGTGAGCAGCAGCTCCACATCGATTGAGAAGCCCGCCAAGAGCACATCTCGTCTCTCGGAGCGCGTCAAAAAGAAGTCGTGGTACAACGTCATCTATCCCAATTATAAATCACGTGCCGAGGACTTTAAGAAACTATTCAAAGACGTGCCCAACGATGAGCGTTTAATTGTAGGTGAGTTGTCCCATGAAGATCGGTAAACAGAAGCTACAGTCAAGCGCACCCCGACAGCTAGATACCCTTCGTGCAGCTTAAGCAAACATAACTTTGTTAAAAACTTGTTTACTATATGTCAGGATAGACGTAGTATTCTAACAAGTTAAACTAAAAAATTATCGATTTGCGTAGGCGGTGGGCGTGGCACCTCAAATTTGAAATAAGCTTCATCTGCGTATGGTATACAGAAACCACCATGTCAATTTTGGTGTCTCTAGCTTTTGTAATAGCTGAGATCTCAACGTTCATACAGACAGACGGACAGAGAGACAGACGGACATGGCTCAAGCGACTCGGCTAGTGATCCTGAGCAAGAATATATATATAGTTTATGGGGTCTCCCACGCCTCCTTCTGCCGGTTACAAACTTTTGCACAAACTTCGTATACCCTTTTTTGACCATTTTCAATGGTCGAAGGGTATAAAAAACATGTAACATTCTCGATAGGCTTCTAACCTTATCTCAAATATGTTCAATGTTTTTACGATCTATCGGTAAGGGTTGCCTTTTATCAATTTACGAAGTAAACTAATTATTCATCTGATTCATACATTTCCACGAAGTAAGCATACCCTTTTTTGTAAATTCTGTAATGATCGTAGAGTATATACAGGTTAGTTGACCTCCACTTAATACTTTTCAATTGATTTATAGCACGTTCTACAGTCTTACCTCGATTAGACAAACGTTTTGCTTCTCTTGTTTATCGTTCTATTTATTCAGTCAATCTTTTGCTTCGCATGTTGGCGTTAATGTCTTATCAAACAATAGATCTGTATTCATAGATAGTTAGCCTAGATGAAACAGGTGTTCGAAGTGTTGAAACTAGTTTTTTGAACGGTACTTCTTCGTATAACTTCTTCCATGACGTATATGATTTATTTCAAAACATAAAACTCGATCATTCAATTAACATGTATTTCCATTTTCAGATTATTCGTGTGCCCTGCAACGTGACATTCTGGTACAGGGTCGCCTGTACGTCTCAAAGAACTACGTGTGCTTTCACGCGAACATCTTCAGTTGGGAAACCTATGTGAGCATCAAATGGAAGGATGTGACTGCCATAACAAAGGAGAAAACAGCGCTGGTCATACCGAATGCCATCTCGATATCCACTGCCAAGGAGAAGTTCTTCTTTGCCACATTTGCATCGCGTGACAAGTCATTTTTGATGCTCTTTCGTGTGTGGCAGAACACATTGCTGAATACACAATTTTCACCACAAGAGATTTGGGCAAATGTGCACACTTGCTATGGTGATGAGCTTGGTCTGACCACAGACGATGAGGATTATATAGATCCAAAACTGAATGCTGCTGATACCGAAACGGATGCTGATTTTCCGACAGCAATTGACGATCTTGGCGGCAGCGGCAGCGGCGGCGGCGGCGAGGGCAACGCGAGCGGCAACAACACACAAACTCAGCTGCCACAACAGAGTGGCAACAGCAGCGCCAGCAGTGGAGGCGGCGGTGGCGGTGCCGGCGTAACGACGCGTAAATCGAAAACAAAATATTTCTTTAACTCAAGCAAATCGTCGAATTTGAATTCATCGGCCAACGCCTCGGCCAGTGGATCGGACAATAAGGCCAGCGATAGTACACGTAAATCCAATAAGAAAATGAAGGCCAATGCCAAGGAGCTGACGCTCAGTTCGGTGAAGGCCGCCGAGCAATCGGTGGCTGTCACACTCAGTGTGCCCGCAAGCGGCGGCAACAACAGCAACAACAGTAACAGCGGTGGCGGCAGCGGAAGTGGCAGTGGCAGTGGCAGCGGCGGAGGTGGTGCTGGTATTGGCAACGTTAGTGGTAGCAATACGAACAGCAACGCATCGACCAGTGTCACGACCACAGCCAGCAGTGGCAGCACAACAGTCAGCGGTGGCGCAGCAAGTGAGAGAAAGGCAGAGCGTGAGAAGCAGAGCCAATCCATTTCAACTGCCTCGGAGTCCAATCATGGCTCGGATACCAAGCGCAAACATGGTAAAAATCAGCGACAACGCGATGCAGAATTGGCTGCATCGAAAAAAGATGAGGCTGGGCCCACAGATGTCTCGGACTCATCGGATTCCGAGGAGAACAATGTGCCGTAAGTGACAGCAAGACGTTGCTTTCTTTTGACCATCATATTAAACACTTTCATCCTTCGCAGTTTTGTGCCCAGCACGGAGTGCACATCGACGCACGAGGGACGACAAATTGTGCACACAATTCTGCCGCTGCGTGTGGACACGTTATTCAACTTGTTGTTCTCCAAATCAAAATTCCTAACGGACTTCCATGATGTGCGCAAATCAACCGATTTGACCATGGGCGAGTGGCACAAGAACGAGGAGGGTCAGAATGTGCGTCTGGTGAATGTGACGGTGCAATTGGCCGCCTCCGTGGGCCCAAAGACCTCCAAGGTGCGTGGCATAGCAAGTTACTGAAGCTATATATATTCTAATTTGTGAAATGTATTTGCCAGGTTACCGAATATCAAACAATGCGCGAGTGCAGCAAGCCGGGTGAACTCTATTCGATCGATGTGAATAGCGTCAATGCGGGCATTCCATATGCGGATAGCTTCAGTGTGCTCATACATTTCTGCCTGGCGCGGTAAGTGAAAAGGAAGTGATTGCACATCGATTGAGCTTATCTAATCAGGAATCTTTCCCTGCTTCCCCCTACTAGCACTGTGGATGATCATACAATGTTGTCGATACATGCCCAAATCAAGTATAAGAAATCCATTTGGGGCGTGGTCAAGGGCTTCATTGAGAAGAACACATGGGCTGGTCTGGAGGATTTCTTTTGTGCTCAGTTGCAAGCATTGCAGAATGAGACTTGTATACCGCCGGCCAAGGGCAAAGGACGACGTCCCAGACGTGGTAAGCATTTAGTTATTAGCTTAAGCAGCAGCAGCAGCAGCAGCAACAAGAACAACAACAATAGCACAGCTACTAAAATTAGCAATAAAAATGCAAAACAATATGCAAAATACACTTTCAAATGCCAAAATGCCATTGCTATTGCTTCTTCTAACCACACAAAATGCACGCACAATCCACAACAACAACAACAACAACTACAACAACCACCACATCGACAACAACAACAACTAGAAAAATTACCTTGCAATATGTAAACAACAACAACACACAGGCTCAAATCAACTGCAAACGATTGCTGCAACGGCAGATGTAACTGCAACATTGACAATTGAAAGCACAACAACAACAACAACAGCAACGATGACAACAACTAGCAGCACGGACACTGACACTAGACGTGCGACTTGTCATCATTCACAACATCATCAACATCATCCACATCGTCATCATCATCATCATCATTCACAGCATCGCGCGCAGCATCAGCATCGTTATCATCGTCATGCTGCTCATGACAGCGAGCAGCAATCGAAGCAATTGCAGCAGCAGCAGCTTCAGCATCTACATCAACAACAACATCAACAGCAACATCAGCAACAACAACAGCACCAACAAACTCATCCGCAGCATCGTAAGGCCATATTGCATACATGTAAAGGTATACAGCGTGTCCAGAGACGCCAATCAATCCATACCATAGAAGCTAAGCGATTGTCAACTGTAGAAGAAATTTTAGAATTCAGCTTTAAATATAGTTTCAAAGTAGTTAGGATTTTGATTTATGAAGTATTCTATTAACAATTTGAGCTTTAACGCTGTAAACTTTGTATTTTGCAATGCAGAATTGGATAGTGTAATAACTTTGGTATGAATGCATAGACAGTTGTATATGAATGCAAGAACTTATGTCGTAGTATTGCTAAGTATAGCTAAGCATGATTAGTAGATATAGATATATGTATATGATTAACTGATTAACTTTTTGCATTATAAACCTTGCTACTTAACTGTAAATCAAACTAATTCAATACTTCAAACAAGATGTAGGCATGGCCTATTGTATTAGTAGATAAGATACTTAGCAGACTTTAATATTATACATCTAGCTAGTGCAATTATAAATCAGTCTAATTAGAGACAGTTCATTCGGCCATGACAATCGCTGGCTTATTCGTTCGATAACTCTCTGCTTCTTGATTATAGTTTATTGGAATAGCTAAGCGCATTTGCATGTTATGACACTCTCGTTATACACCCCCTTTTTTTTATTTGATTTTGTGCATTGTGTGTTTCTGTTGCTTTAGCTGCATTTATGCTTATCCACATGATTTAAATTATTGATTTTAATTTTGTTCTTTCTTTTTATTCCGCCATTTGTGCTGCCATTTTGTGCGTGCATTTTTACAGGTACTGCCACACAAGTACGACCAACGACGGAGGAAGCAATCGGCGGCGGCGTCGGCGGCGGCATCACTGCGCAGAGTGGCAAATCCGACACATTGCTGGATGCATGGGATACGAAACTGTTGTCGCCACATGGCGCTGCAGCTGCTGCCGCCGGCTTGGCACACGGTGGACTTGCAGGCGCCGGTGTGGGTGTGGGCGGCGTTGCAGGAGGCGTTGGCGGTGTCATAAGCCGGCAGCAACAGCAGCAGCTAACCGCACAACAGCAGCAACAATTGTTGGCTGCCGGGGGCCAGCCATTGGGTCTGGCTGGTCAGGAGAAGTTTAGACACAAGGGCTTATCGTTGTTTGTTATATTTTTGATGTGCTTGCTGTTGGCATTAAATGTGATATTATTACTTAAGCTCTGGACGCTGGAGGAACGCATTGATGTGGATCTCAGCCGGCGGGCACGCATGCCCAATTTGGCAGCGCTCAAGTGAGTGAAGCAATCGCATCAATTAGTTATATAGCTAATGCATTTCTTCTATATCTAGGGAATTGCCCAGCACGAATCAAGATTGGCTGGAGCTGTTGCGTCAGCAGGAGCTGTCGCACGAATCGGAGCTACGCAAATGGCATCAAGTGCTCCAAACGGCCATTGATTTGCTGAAAAAGGTGAGCGTCGTTTGCGAAAAGATCTATAACGATGGCGAGCTGCGTCAGAGCATTGAGGCAATGCATACGGAATTATAAGCAAACAAAACATATGGGAACGCAAAAGCAAACTTAACTGTAATTCATATTCATGATTCGATCTCTCTCAAGCGAAAAACCAAACACTATTTATAAAAAGAAAACCAAAGATATTGTTGCATGTTCCATAGGTTTAGATTTTATACACATTTTTTATAGTATTTAATTTTTATTTCTTTTTTTTGTTTTTATCTAAACTTATTTTCGTTTTTTTATTTTTCAGACTGAAAAGACTTTGGCTGAAGTCATGATACCCTAGCAGCAGATCCCTTTCAGCACAAATTCCTCACAGTAAACCACGCTCGTTTAGTTCCTCTTTTTTTTGGCACCACCGGCTACGGATGGCCAAGAAAAGCAAATATGTTTTAAACGAAGCCACCAAAAAAAAAAAAAAAAAAACAAAACTGAAATTGAATTTCACAACTATCACTTCAAAAAGAAGGAGACATGAATGTAGTCACAAAGATGAGAGAGAGAGCGAAATATTTGTGTTAATATTGTTTAAGTAGTCTCGATTTTAGTTAATGTGTGTGTTATATCAAAATGAATTTAATTTTTTAATTGCTTAGTTTAATAATTTAGATTGTTCTATTTTTTTTGTCTCTGCATTTAAGTTTATTGTTTTCGATTCAAACATTCAAAGTATTCCTCAAGCATGCACAGCACGAACACACACACACACACCCACACATACACATGCCAGATAATAAAAGCAAAATAAAAGTGCGCCTTGAATTTTTGTTTTAAAAAGTTCATTTAAAAACAAACAACAAAAAGAGAAATGCATCACTTAACATGTCTGATGAGCGCAAAGATTGCAAAAAAAAAGAAGAAAACTGCGTCGATTTTTGTAAATTTGATAAAAAATTATACCGAAAATATTTATGTACAATATATATATATTTGTAAAACTTACCAAAATCCACAAGAAATGTGAGCAATGTTTTTTACAATAATTATTGTTTTTGTTTTTTCCGATTTTGTAAAAATCTCTTTAATCCTTTTTGGCGCCCGTTTACAGAACCCCCAAAACTAAAAATTGCAAAATGAATGAATAATACCAATGGCATACTATATATATATACCGATATATTATACACAATATACGAGTACTACTTATAGATGAAAGTATTGTTAGTTTGTAGTAGTTGCATTTTAATGTAAACCTATCGCCCAAAAAAAAAAAAAAAACCTGTGCGAATTGTATGTGAAAAATGTTTAAACAATATTTAGGAAACATTATGGCTAAGCGTTTCAATTCAAAAAAAAAAAAAAAAAAAAACCGAAATCTTATTGTAAAAAAAAAAAAAAAAAAAAAAAAACCAAATCACATGCGCCCCCCATAAAAAGTAATGTACCCATACATATATGAGATAAATAGTTATACGGATCAAATCAAGCGTCAAATTATTTGGGCCGTTGCGAATTGGCTGCGAAAATTGTTAAGCTGCAGTAAAAAAAAAAAAAAAACAAATTCTAATTTATTATAAAATAAATAAAAATAAAAAAACACGTAATATGAGTTACTCAATACAAGATGTTTAATTCGAAAAAAAATACTTGGAGTATATAGAAAATTTTTCTGATCCAACCCAGCCCAGAAAAAATGGAGTAATTTCCTGAAAAGTCACCTGCGATTTATACAACTTGTATGCAATAATATAACACTATGTCCTTTTCAATGGAAAAATCAAAAAAAAAAAAAAAAATTCGAACTTTACAGTCGATAACGAACGGTATTCGATTCATCGGACGACGATATGCGGTCCAGATCGGATGTGATAACCATCTTTGATTTGCGCACCTTAAGACGTCGCTTGGGACGAATTGAATTCTGGAAAATCGGTTCGAAATTCGGAATGTTCAGATTGATGAGATTCTTTGCCCGCATGTTGCGATCGCGTTTCGTTTGCGATGTATTAGAGAAATTGTTACGCGGCGAGAGAGCCTGACGGCGACGCAGATTAATGGTGGATGCGTTATCGGTGGCCGTTTTCGATGCAGTCTTCGCCTTGGCCTTGGATCTGACCTTCTTGAGGGGCACAGGTGCTGGGGCAGCGTCAACATTGCGAGCTACCGTATCGCGAGATTTAATAGGCGGCAGGGACGGCGCCGACGGCGGTGGTCCTGATGCTGGCGCTTGAGATGGCGCCGATGGTGGCGCGGTAGGCGGCGCCTTTGCTGATGCCGTTGGTAGCGCCGCTGCTGACATGGCCTTGGCTGCCTTGCGCTGTTCGGCGCCATTCATACGCGCCACCAGCTTGTCGAGCACATCCTTTTTGGTTAATGACGGCATCATGATGCCTGTATGTTTTCTGGTCAGATGCGAAGCGGTTATCACATTGGCGCTACCACGACTTGTTCTGATTCTCGACTGTGGACTCAACCTGGTGCGACTACGACTAATTGCGCGCACACTCGTCTGCTTGGGCTCGACGCTCGGACATTCGTCTGCTACGCCCACCACAACCGTCTTCAGCTGGATTTGTTCCTTGCGTAGCTGACGCTGGCGTTTCAAGAGCAAATCATATATCGATACAATGGACTCCTCCATTACACTCGTTTCTATTTTCGATTGAGAGTCCTTTTAAAAATTCAAATGAAATATTATTATTATAATTCTAAAATTTTGTAGAATTTTTCAATTCTAGTTGTTGTTGATTGTTTGTGAAAATGCTATGGAGAGTAAATGCTACGCACAAGGGCGACAGCAAAGTGAGTTGTGGCGCAAAGGTAGTGGGATGTGGCTCAAACTCAACGCAGGCAAAAAACTGTTGCATACTTTCAGGCGGGCGCAGAAAAAGCGCCTCAAAGGGGTAGCGCGAGACGGGGGCATAAAACTAACTAACTAACTAGCTAACTAAAGTAAGTTTGTCTGTGCACAACAATTTGCTAAATTATAACAAATGACTGCATGCCATAATATCGCACAGTTCCTCAATTCGCGCTGAGTTTAAGTTCAAGGTTAGCCTGCCAAAAAATAAACGTAATAATTTTCCACTTCTTAATCGGGTTACTCTGGATCTCACGTCAGATAGTCCCAATTAGAGGTCAAGAAACTGGACCGAACTCGTATGGCAGTAAATGGGCCTCTTGTAAGTAAACAAATAAAACGCGGTGCATGCGATAAGAGTTCGTTAAACGTTGTGAAAAAGAGAAAAAAAAACCGAAACCGAAATGTGAATAATACCAGAAATTTCGCCATATAGTCCGAAAAAAATTCAACGTAGAATTCAGAGAGAATTTCTTTCGAAGATATCTGCAATAATAAAACTATAGAAAATTCCACAAAGTACGCAAATAAAAAATAAGAAGAAAAAAAAATGGAAACAGAATTTAATATGCTTTCATGCGTGTGCGTGTGCGGGAGTGTGCGTGTGTGTGCATGTGTGTGTGTGTGCAGAGCAATGAACGCACAAAAAGAAAGAAGAGAAAGCAACAACAAAATGTTATCAGCGCAGCCGAATTTCGCCTCTGTACAGTAAACACCTACACAGACGCACGCACACACACACACACACACGCACACAACAGCAAGCACGTTGTGTGCGTATCGCTCAGCTTTGGATTTTTCAAGGTTAAGAGCAAGTGCGTGAGTCGCTGAGTGCGAAATGTGCGTGTACGTGTGCGTGTGTATGAGAGTGCGTGCGTGTGTCTGTATTGGTATATTGCCGTGCCGGTGTATCGCCGTTGTCATCGTCGTCGACGTTGTCGTTGTCGTCTCGCAACGCACCAAATTTCACTAAAGTTTATGGCACATGCTATAAACTGTATAGTTGCCCCCATCTCGAGGCGCACACGGTAACCCAAAAAAAAAAAATATTCTAGTATATCATCATTAGAGTCGCAGATTTACCATAGGCCTAGCTCCAAAAAAAAAAAAAAAAAGGAAGAAAAAAAAACAGCTGACACATTTTATAGCTGATATTCTAGCTAATTTCACGCACTCTAATTGCGCATACGTTGCGTTATCTTTGCCATCGCCCCTTTCTATTGTCAAGTTTAATGACTGATAACGCATTTTATAACCAAAAAACCCAAAGGTTTTCGCTGTCGCTGGATTAATGCACACATACATACACATGCACATGCATATGTATGCATAATTTATATACATACATATATTGTCTCTCTTTTATCTTAACTCTTTGTGCGTGCGTGCCGGAAATGTTATACATATTGGCTATAAAAGCGAAATTCTAGCCAAACTTGAAAAACATCAAATCCGCCAAAGTTGTCAATTTACTTTTTTGAGGTTTCTAGAATTTCGCTACGTATTTTCTACTAATTTCCATCTTCAACTTTTCCCACTCTCTCGCAGTGTATTTTATCTATTATTTTAGCTAATTTCAAGTCCATTTAGCTTTTTTTTTATCTGGTTTAAAAACCTTAACACAAGCTAACGGCTTAATCTTTCTTCCTTGACTGATTACAGCGCAGCGCAGCTTTTAACAGAGCACACGCATTTTACATGCAGAGCTTCGCTCTTAAGCGCATGTAAGCTTACAGCGAAGAGAGAGAGTGAGAGCGGGAGAGTGGGAGAGTAAGCTCCACACGCACGTGCAGTGGCTGTGGGGAGAGAATGTGCGCCCACAAAGAGCGCTGTTAAAATTGTCATTCATGCACAAACGCGCACGTTGTGTGCTCTTCTCGACGTCGACAGCGGCAGTGGCAGCAGCAGCAGCAGCCGCAGCAGCAGGCAGGCAGGCAGGCAGGCAGGCAAGCGCGTTTAACGGTGATCAGTATGAGATCGAAATCGGCCGACGTTGGTTGTTCCGTAACGCGTCTCGCGTTGCTCGTTGTCTGAAAGTTGTCGTCGCAGTCGCAGTCGCAGTTGCCGTTGCCGTCATTGTAGTCGCAGTCGCCGTCACAATCACCGTTCAGCTTTCAATTCAGTTAGTCGATCGGCGCAGCAGCAGCAGCAACAACATGCACTAAACGCTTTACTTTTTTTTTTTACATATTTTTGTTACGTTTCGTTTCGTTTCGGTTTCTGTTTCTGTTTCGCTGGTTTCTCGTCACGTCCCCGTGTGTTCTCTTCCTGCTCCTGTACGTGTCATCGTCTGCGTATGTATGTATGTATGTGCGTGCATGCATGCATCGTGCGTTTGTGTGTGCATGAGTGAGTGCGCCAAAAGAGAGTGTGTTTTGCTCACAATGTTCGACATCCAAAACAAATGCATAAAGTGAATGAGAAGAGAATCAAAGAAGATAAAAAATAAAAAGAAGAAGTGCCAATCCTCTCGATGTACGCGTTGTTGTTGTTGCTTGTGCAAGGCGCAGCTGATTTTAAATAAAAATTTTAATAGCCCCAGCTACAACTCGTCTGCGCCGCAGTTCGACGTCGCAGCCGCCGTCGCCTCCCTCCACTCCAGCCTGGGCTCCTGCGCAGCGCAGCGCAGCAAGATTCTTCGTCAAGTTGCCGATGGGTGCGTGTTGTTGTTGTTCTTGTTGTTTCTTGTCACTTGTTTGTTGTTTTTGCTATGTTTACATTTACACACACACACACAGACACGCACACACACACACACACACACACATAGACAGACGTATGCAGAAAAATGTAAACTGACATTTCGCTCTGGCGCCTTGTTTCGCGCGGGCTTATTGACAAATTATAACAGAACCATTCTCTTTCTCCCGCTCTCTCAGCTCTGTCTCTGTCTCCGTCTCCCGCTTGCTCTCTCTCTGCCCAGCCAGACGCGGCTTAGACAGTTGTTCATTTCGTTTCGATTTGTGCACCTCGATTTGTGCGAAGTTTTTTGGCAATTCATTTTGGGGAAGTAAGAGCAAAAGAAAAAAAATACAAAAAAATACGCGAAATTAAACAAAAATTGTGAACAAAGCGAACGAACAAAGCGAGAAACAACAATTTAAACAAAATATTTAGATACTTTTTTTTTCATGCGCTTGTACTATGGGATATAAACAGCTTTTTGCTTAAGTCAGTTTCAAGTGCGAAAAGGCCAAAGAAAACAAGAAAGGAAGCTGAGTTTGTGAGAGACAGGATTCTATTTAAAATTTTAATTTTAATGGATTAAAGACTTTTAAATTAATTAAAATAATTTTATTGCATTCAAAACTTCTAAAGCTTATGATAATAATAATTTCTATCAATATTAACAATTTCTAACAGTAATAATAATTTTTTTTAAATTAATAATAATTTCAGTGCCTTGAAGAATTTTAAATCTTTGAACATTTTTTAAATTTAAATTTTCTCAGCTAAGCCTCTTAGTTTTTGCATGATTTTTGCTCTTTATATAGTTCAAATACATCAATAAATTATTAAGAAAATTTTCAGACATAAACTAAACCTGAATCTGTGCTATATAGCGTCTTTAGCCAGCTTATGCTCTCTGAAACCCGCTAAAAAGTCTTTTTTACTCGCCTTTTAAAGTGGAAGCGAACGTAAATCTTAAATTATTGTATAACTGTTGTTGGATCATCATCAGTTTTTTTTTTTTTTTTTTTATCAATTTTTCGTTATCTTTGTAACTTGTTTTTTATTTTTTTTTTATTTTCTTATTTTACAGACAGCGGGTTATGAAATAAAGCGAAAGATGCCAGCGAAATATGTTTAAAACGAGTTTGAATCCTTCAACGTTGCAATTAATGAAGAGACGTTTTACATTTAATAAATAATATAAAATATATAAAAAAAAGAAAGAGGAAGAGCCAGACAAAAAGAGCACAAACAAGAAAGAAAAAAAGCTTAATCCATATCAGCAGCAACAACAACAACAAAGCATCACAAAAAGGTGATAATGATTATTTCCAAGGATCTTTTCATATTTGGCGAACAAATTTTTGCAACAATTATACCAGAAGGTGGAGCCGCACAGCAGCAGCAGCAGCAGCAACAGCAGCAGCAACAACAGCAGCAACAGCCGGCAATTATAACTACAACAACAACAACAACAGGAGCAGTAGCAGCAGCAGCAGCTGAACAAGTTGTTGAGGAGTCATTAAAAGCAGCAGCAGCAACATTGGCCATTGCTGCGCCTACAACAACAACAGCAACAGTGCAACAACAACAACAACAACAGCAACTGCTGCCAGCAGCAGTTAATACTAAAACGTCGTCGTCGTCGTCGTCATCAGCAGCAGCAGCAGCAGCAACAACAACGGAGTCGCTGCCGTTGTTGACTAAACAGGAAACAGTTGCAGTTGCCGCCGCCGCCGCCAGCAGCAGCAGCAACAACAACAATAGCAGCAAAACGGCAACAACAAAAATTCAGAAAATTCCAAAGGCACATGAAGAATTGAAAGCCAAGAAGAAGCAGCAGCAGCAGCAGCAAAAGGCAAAGGCAAAGTGTGAATATAAAACTGAATACGAATACGAGTACGAGAAAATGCCAATGAATTTGCTGGTGGTGGAAAGTGTTGATGCTGAGGAGGTGGCCAACAACAACAATAACAACAACAACAGCAACAGCAGAGGCAACAATATGTCTGATAGCGAATCATTAGCCATGGAACAGGTACCGTTGGTTGCACCCAGCCGACGTAATCTGGCCAAAATAGTTGCCGATTGTCGCCTACAAATCGATGTGCCACAGCCAATTGCAACAGTGGCAGCAGCAGCAGCAGCAGCAACAACAGTTGCAACAGCAACAACAACAGCAACAGCAGCAGCAGCAGCTGCAGCAACATCATCATCATCTTCGTCGTCGTCGTCGTCGTCGTCGTCGTCGACGTCGTCTTCATCTTCCACATCCTCCGACTTTACGCACACATCACAAACGACATTGCCAAGTACGGATAATCTGAGCAAAACTTGCATTTTAGTTGATGCCAAAAGGTGAGTTTTTTTTCAGTTTTTTTTTTATGATTATTTTTTATTATTATTTCAACATGACCCAATTTTGCTACCCTGTAAACGTGCATGTTGTGAGCTATGTCTTGTATAATGCGTAAAATATGCCAAATTGAAAACTCTTTCCTAAAATGTTTTACATTTATCTAGCGCATCTTGTAGATCTTAAGAGTTATGGCTATTAAATTTGGTAGACTGTTTTTAGTGTCCTTGCAGCATATAGAAATATAAAATTTTTGCTTCTAAGAAGACAGCTTAAATAGAAATAAAATTACATTTATCAATTTTGCTTTGAATCTTGAGGATTATACAACATATAACCAGGAAACTTGGTTCAATGTTACCTTATCTTTCAAGGAATATAAAAATATTTTTTTTTCAATATTTTTATGTTCCATATTTTATCTTTATTTTGCTTTAGATCTAGAAGATTATACAGCTTATGAATATGAAAATTCTTATAACATTTACTTTAATCCTAAAGATTTTAAAAATATTTTTTTAAGAATTATTTAAAATATAAGTATGCAACTTGAGGTTCTCCTTTTATAGTTCCAAAGAATATAAAACTATTTTTTTTGTCCATATTCTACTCTTATTTTTCTTTAGATCTTGAAGAAATATGAAAATTTGTATAATTTTTTCCGTAAGGAATATACAAATATTTTTATTTTTGCATATTCTTTGAGGATTATTTATACTTATAAAATTTGTTGAATTTTTTCTCTAAGGCTCAAAGAATACAAAAATTTTTTTTTGTGTATATTCTATCTTTATTTTGCTTTAGATTCCAAAGATTATACAAATTATGAATATGAAATTTGGTATAATTTTTTCTTTAATCCTTAAGAACAGAAATGTCTATATTCTATGGGGATTATTTATACCTCTAAAGTCCCAATTAAATTTTTTTTTTTACCAAGCAGCTTAAACCGTTTATGCTGCCTTTGGTTGTGCATTCCAGTTAGGGTATCTTGAAACTGGGCCATGCTCTCAGCAGCACCTTCACATGTGCAATCAGAGATAGAGTGAAAAGAACAAAGAGGCAGATAAGGAGAGAAAGAGCGAGAGAGAGAGAGAGAGAGCGAAGACTGCAGTCAGTTAGAACAACAGAAGAGAGACGGCAACAACGTGTCCAGTTTTAAGCCGTCAATTCTACCGAAAATCTCTCGAAACAGGTCAAAAACTGCACTCTGTATATAATTTCACCTACTAAATTTGGGACACACACACACACACAAGAAACTGCATTCTGCATGCAAAAATCGAAAAAAAAGTAAAAAAAAAACAAATTTTTTTTTTTTTTTATCAAAATAAAAAGAGCGAAGCCAAGAGGAGGAAGAAGAAGAAGCAGAAGCCGACGTAGGCAGCAGTCAAAGAGTTCTGGGCAAGGAAAGGAGCAGGTTTCTTTCTTGCAAGCTAAGCCTCTGCAACTCTGGCGGCGCAGTTGCAGTTGTCGCTGTTGGGGGGATTATGTCCGTATATATATGTATATATATATGAGCTATATGTGTGTGTATATATTGGAAGACTTGTCTCCAGTTTCCCTCTGTCTCTGTCTGTCGCTCGCTTCACTGTGTCTGCTGCATCATAAAGGCTGCAGGCTGCAAAAAGTTGCTGCCACAAGCAGCTGCATTATTTATATTGTAAGGGTTTCGCAAGAAAGACAGTTGCAAGCTAGATGAATATGTGGAAAATAGCTAGAGGATATACCTAGCTAAAATTTCATTTATCTTTCATTGTGCAAGCTAAAGTGAATTTTTAGCAATTTTTGCATTCTAAAAGTTTTGTAATTTTTAAAAAATATTTATCAAGTTTTTCACACTGTAATACAAATTTCTTTCCAACTTCGCATAAATTCCTAATGCATGCATAAATCTTTGCGCGTTTTCTCCCATAAACAATTCAAGTAGAATTTCCCCTCTCTCTCCATCCAAAAAAAAGTGAACCACTTACTCCAAGCACAACATACGTTACCCTGGCTGGTTCTGGTAGCCCCTTTTTTTGCTGCTCCACATCTTGTTGCAGTTTGTGGTACCAATCTGATATATCGCACTCTGTGTGTGTGTGTGTGTGTGTAAATCGGGGCTTTTTTTTTTTGGTAGTTGCGCCGGCAGCTGCCAAACGAGCAACAGATCCATTCTTCTGCCTTTCTCGTTCTGTCCCCCACGCGATCTCGCTCGCGTTCTCCCCCTATTCTTCTGTCTCTCTCTCTCTTGGAACTACCAAAAAAAAAAAAACTGGGTCAACTGTGAACCAATTTTCAGGCATTATTGCGACAACAGATGTACGAGATTTTTCGACAACAACAAAAAAAAAAGAAGGAGAGAAAAAAAAAAAAGAAACTGCAATAATCACAAGAGCAACAGGCAACAGAAAAAAAAGCGAAAATAAAACGTGCCACCAGAGATAAACAACAACTAAGCGAGAAGCCGAAGAAGAAGCTGCAAGAAACTTCAAATTGAAAATGCACTCAAAATTCGCAAAGAACTCTTACAGTGCGCGATAAAAGTGCATGCGCCGTGCGGGCACTTTGTGCGGCTCTGAGTGCACTTTAAATCGCAGAATAATTGAAAATTTATGTTAAATGCGCATAATGAAGTTGCACACACACACACTCGACCCACACACACAGTGACAACAATGGGCACATTGTAATTTAATTTACTTAATCTCTGCAACTAAATTGCCAATCCGAAACGAGGCTGAACTCAACAACTTCTTGTTGTCAAGAAGAAGTGCAAAGGAGAAGAAGAAGTAGAAGAAGAAGGGGGAGGCAGCAAGAATTACTCTCAGCCTTCTGATTCTTCCTTCTTCTCTAATTGAACTGTGAGACTGAAGTGCAAATTAATCGAAGCAGATTGTATGCGCACTATATAGCATCATATTGTATGCACTTTTCAAGGCACTTGTACAATGACTATGCTAGTGTGTGTATGCATGTGTGTTTGTGTGCGAGTGTGTGTGTGAATTTGGTAATAGATGTCAGTCAGTTAGGCAGTTAGATTGCCAGTCTCAGTTAGGCCGCAAGGCAAGTGACAACAAATTAAAGAAAAAAAAAAATAAAAAAAAAAATAAAGAAAAAAAGAAGTGATTTTTGCTGCAATTGCAACAGCATCTTGGCAAAGTGGCAATTAGTGCACTGAGAAAAATTGCAGGTAACTTTAAAGTATTAAAGGAAATACTACAAAATTTTTTTTTAATTTTGTCCTTTTGTAAATTTGCCAAACTTAAAATTTTGGAAAAAACTATGCAAAATGTTTTTCGATAATGATTTCATCTTTAGATTGCTTTATCATTCAAATTTTATGAACTTGCAATATTTAATTTTTCATTATAGAAATTAATAGAAATTTTTTTAAAATAAAATAATCATCTAAAACTTTTTTTGTTAAATTTCTTTAATTGATTTCACACTAAACTCGACTTGTTTCCGCTACAACCAGTTGGAATTGGCATAGAACCCGGCAACAAAATCATTTGCAATTTCTAGCCTATTATTTAGCTTGTTTTATCTTTCTTTGATATTTTTTTTGTTTATTTTCTTTCATTTAAATACCATTTTTTTATTTTTTTTTTTTTTTTATTTTTTCTATGGCAACTCCCTGCACAATCGACAGAATCGTTGCATATTTCTCTAGATTGATTAGCTTTATTGTCTCTATCAATCAAATGAATAATAAAACTTGTTTTTAATTGCTTTTCCAGCTGGTTTGCTGAACTAGTTCATTCTACTTTCAAAAAAAAAAAAAAAAAAAAAAAAAAAAACAATCTATAGCTGCTCGTCTTTTAATTTAGTTGCTAAAAGCCAAAAAAAAAAGAACAATTTGCAACTTTTTGTTTCTCTTTTTGGCAAATAGTAAATTTAATAAATTGTTTCAATATTTGGACAAGTAATATTTGGCATTTTTTTGCAGTAGTTCATCTTTACTTTGTTTTCATCTACATAAAGTAAAAAGTTTTTCGATATCTCTGCTTGATCTGAACGAGTTTCTACGACCCGCATAGCCTCAACTTTGTTTATAGAACAAGTCGGGGGAATTCGAAGCGAAAACAGCACTGAAAATGTGTGCTCTATAGAGAAATGGATTTTTCTTCGATTCTTAATGGGAAGACGCCGACAGCGACACCGACGTCGACGCCGACGCCGACGCTGACGTTGGCCATGCGATATTTGTGCGTGTGCCTCGAGTCGATTTCATTTCCATTCGATTGGCTCGGATCAATTTTAAAATTCGAGCGGTTAATGCGCGATTAAAGTTTGTTGAACTCGCCAAGAAATGAGTAGAGAGAGAGAGGAGAGAAGGAGAGAGAGGGAGAGAGAAGAATACGGGGCAACGCATTCTTGCCACACAAACAAAACGCAAAACACAAACATTTCATTTTGTGCGCTCGCTGGATTTTATTTATTTTTGTTTTTGGTTTCATATTGAAGCACTATCGGCATAGTGCTATGACCAGCTTCCCCCCCTCCTTTGCTATGCTCCCCACTGTGCGCACTACACCCACGACGACGACGACGACGACGTCTAGCGTCAACGTCAACGTCAGCGCCAGCGCCAGCAGCAAATGAAAACAAACAAATTGCAAGCCAGATGAAGTCGCCCAATTGAAGTCGCTATCGCTGCGCATCGGTTCGGTTTGGATCGGAACGAAACGGAACGGATCGGATCGGTTCCACACACACACAGACACACACACAATGGGACGATATTTGTATTTGCCTAAGTAGGCTAATGGCTTATAGCCGATGCGAATGCCCGATTGCTTTCAATTCGCAGAAAAGGAGTCGCCACTTCTGTTTTTCTTTTTTTCGCGAGTGCAAACTTTAAACTGTAATGGATTCTAGAAAATTTATTATATTTTTCCAGATATTGAAATACATATTGAGATTTTTGCCCGTTTCCACATTTGCCATACTCAAAACTTAAAAAACTTTGCAATTTTTGCCGCATATGACATTTTGTTTGTGGTTTGATCTTTAGATTGATTCGCCATTAAAAATTGTTGGAATTGAAAATGGTAACATTTCTAAGACTTTTTCCAAACTACCCCCTTAAAAAAAATTTTAAAATTAAAAGAAATTATTTTTTGTGTTTTTAAATTAAATATATATTTTTTTCAGTTTTTAAATTAAATTAATTTTTACTTGTTTATTTTAAAAATTTTATACTATTTTGTAGTTTTTAAATTCAATTTAAAAAATATTTTTCTTAGTTTTTAAATTATATTAATGATTTTTCTTAGGTGTTTTTTTTTAAATTAATTTTACTTAATTATTTTATTTTTTTAAAGTCTTTAAATTCAATTTAAAAATTTTGAATTAATTATTTATTTATTTTTAGTATTATTTTTATTATTATTTATTTTTAAAATTTTTATTATTACTTTTTTTTAAATTTGTATGTTTTATTTTTGTTTTTTTTTTATTAATTTAAAATTGTTATAAGTTTTTAAATTAACTTTAGCAAATTTAAAAATACATACCAATAAAACTCAAGAAACAGTTTCTAACACACTGTTTCCAGGGTATCTGCTATCCCAGTGCCCCAAATCCGTTCGAGCTCCCGTTTCTTTGTCTATTTTCATTTTATTGTATTTCTCTCTCGCCAAATAAATCTTTCCTGCTTGTTTTGCCAAAAGGCTTTGCATATCTTTAAACTGGGTTCTGCTATGCGCGCGCGCGCCTTTCCTTTTCTGATTTCTAATTCGAGAATCCGTTGATCTTCTAAAACTTTTTGCAACCCTTTTTTTTTGCCAGAGAGAAGCGAGAAAACCGGTTAATAAACTCGTATGTGGGTCAAGTTTTTTCTTGATAACACACACACACACACGCACGCACACGCATACACGCAACACCAATAACAATAACAATAAAAGCAATAGGCGTGTCAAATGCAACAACAACAACAACAACAACAAGAACAACTGCGACACATGCGACATGGGGCAGGCAGGCAGCAACATCGAATGGCGCATTTGAATTCGGTTTGAGTTGGGTTTGGGCTCGGATTCGGGTTTGGGTTTGGGTTGGGTTCGCTTCGTTTCGTTTCGATTCAGCTAGTTTCGGCTAGATATATATTTTATTAGAGGAATACACGCATTGTTAGAGCTTTGGCATTCAGTTTCAACTAGTTCTAGGTAAGGAAAGGATAGACAAGGCATAGTAGGAATAATAGACATGGCCAGGTAAAATGACCCCAAAAAAAAAAAAAAACAGGCAAGCTCGAAATTTCTAATTTCCACGAAAACAAAACCGAATCCTGTTGCAGCTGTTTCTAAACTTTTTTTTTGGCTTTATTTTTCTTCTTATTTTTTTAATCGCATTTTAGATCTATGCTTGGGTTGATGCAACAACTTGAGTGTACTACAGAAATAATAGTTCTCCTCCAGATTGCGTATGCAGGCATGACATAGAGTTTTCGGTAATCGATCAGTAGGTGAAATCAGCAATCCATAAGCTCTGATCTTCTCCACTAGATATAGCCGCTGGCCACATCCCTTGTAGATGTCTATCACCGATGCCTGAAATTGATGGCACATGCGGCAACGATGACGGGCAAACGATAAGTTCTCAATGCTGCCCATGTTGCACTGTGTAGCGTAGTGGCACAGTGAAATCTTTGGGAATATTCTTTATTGAAGTATTTCTTTTCTGTTTGCAGTTAGAACTGAAAAGTTATGTGCCTCGGTGTGACCGTATTGAGTCGTAGATTTTGACAATGCAAGCAAAGCAATTTGCTTGTTGATTCTACTCGCCTTCTATGTTTCTATCTCTTACCTAATTTTCTAAAGTTGCAAGTCTTATAACATGTATTTTCTATATCTTGATAGAAGCTAACTATATAATGTGTGTATGCCTAAAATTTGACAGCCTAAGCTCTACAGCTTATTGAGTTCTCTTTGCTATATCTAAACAATCTTCGCTCTGCTAAAGTTAGCATAAAGCAAATAATTAGCGTTTATAATCGTGCTGTCACTCGCTCCATTATATTGTAATCATCTTCAATTACAACTTTTATTTCCTATATATCTCCAAGTCCAAATGCAACTTCTGCTCGCCTCAGTCGACCCAGCGAGTTGAATGCACTTCGCGGTCGCGGATCACAAATCTTTTTCAATTTCTGTGTCGCTACGCGTTGTCAGTTCTTGTTAAGATTGTGTTTGTCTATCTCTCTCTCTCTCTTTTTTTGTGTGTGTGTGTGTGTGTGTGGGCGTCCCGCGTTGTCAACATTGAGGTCTGGGCCGGTGGCCTGGCCCGGCCCGGCCTGGTCTGGTCTGGCCTGGCCGCGTCTACGGGGCGGGCGCGATTTGCATGTGCGATAGAAAAGCGACACGATGAAGGAAAGCGCATTGCGCAATGCAAATTGCAATTTGCAGGAAAAGCAAAGAGAGAGAGCGAGATAGTGAGAGGGAGAGAGAGAGCTGGCATATGGGATAGAAAATTGCAATTTATTATAATTTAATCTAGAATAGGAAATTAAATAGACACAACGCGAGAGCTGCATACATTGTTGCGGGGTCTGGGGCCGGGGCCTCACGGGTTTGGGTTTTATCTACCGTTAGGCTGCGGCAGCAGTGTCAATATCACACACAGACAGCGTGGGCAGGGAAGGGATGGGAGGTGAAGTCACACACGTGCGTGCAAGCGAGACAACGTAAGGCGCGCGCGCGCGTGGGCGTTGATGACGTCGGCAACTGCAACTGCAACTGACAACTGCAATGGAGGGCAAAGCTAGCGTCGGCAGCGGCAGCGGCAGCGGCAACTGTCACTGTCAGAGTCACAGTCACAGTCAGAGTCACTGAGTGCGGCCAACGGCAACGCGTCGCTTGGCTGCGGTTGAAAAGTTGCATGTCTATTGTTTGCCAGCAGTTCTCTTCTGTGGTTGTTGTTGTTGTTGTTGTTGTTGCTGGCTGCCTGCTTAGCAAACGAATAAAAATTAATTCAAAAAATCATATTATTGTCATTGTCACAGTTGCAGTGGCTGTTGTTGTTGCAGTTGCTGTTGCCGTAGTTGTTATTAGTTTAAATTGCGTTTGCGGTTGCGGCCATTGTTGTTGCCGACATAGTTGCGTTTGTTCTGGTTGTTGTTGCTGCTCTGCCACTCGTTGAGTGCATTCACTTCTAATGCCGTGACCTTTTGCAAGTTCAAGCCAAACGAACGTACTTGAACTCTGTCACAATAATAATAAATGCAAATATTCTAATAACTTTTTGTGTTTTTGTCATGCACACACGGCGCGTATACGTAACATTGCAATTACGCATACGCCACAGTTGGGGCATGTTGTGACACATGTGGCATAGTTTAATTCAATTTAAAATTAAACAATGTCTGAGTGCATGAAGCGATTATGATTTAAGCCAGACCAAAACCGAGCAGATTGTGCAACATGCAAAAAGCTAATAAAATCAAGTCTAAATTGCCCAAAACAGGCAGCCATAAAATATTGAGAAAAAAAAAACACAAAACTGCACAGCTATAAAATGCCAAATGCATTGAAATACAAATGAAACAAATTGACGTGGCTTACTTGGGCTGTCTGTGTGTGTTTGTGTGTGTGTGCAATGATAATAGAGCGCAACAAATAAATAAATAAAACTCCAGACTGCCGACTGCAGCAGCCTCAGCTCGTGCAACTTTATGAGTTGCAATTTATGTTGTTTCTTTATTTGAAACAGCGCAAATGCTTGAGCTGCCGCTTTTTTTATTTGCCCAAAACACACACACACACACACGCACACAGACAGACAGACAGACACAGCGCTATTACATTAAGATCAACGCAGGCAGCAGCCGCGACGACGACGTGAAGCACAAACAAAAGAATCTAAAAATCAACCGAAAAAGGCGGCTAATAACCTTAAGTTGCTTTTGCTAAGAGCCCAAGCGACGCGACGCCACTGCCCCGCCCCCCTTTCCCCCTTTCCTCTCTTTCCTCGCACTCTGCCTCGTTCCCCAACCCTTGAATCTGTCCGTTGTTCCATCTGTCTTCTTTTTTTTGGAGTGTAGATCAGTGAAATAAGCGTACAGTGCACTGTGAGAAAATTTGGGCAGATCGTTTGAGATTGTATAAAGTTTCTGCTGAAATTTTAAGAAACTAAAAAATTTTCAAAATATTTTAATAGATTTATAAATAGAATCGTTTAAGACGACAACAATTTCAGGTATAAAGTAAGTAAATAAATAACAAAGAAGAATTTTAAATTTTATTTTATTTTATTTTTATTATTTAGATTGTATTCAAAAGTAAAGAAGAAAAAATTTAAAGACCTTTATAATTTAATATAAAAGAAAATATTTTAAAATTGTTACAATATTTTGAAACAATAAGCAAGATAAATATTTGAAAAATCTACCTAGTTCAATATAATTTTATTTAGTTTTATTTTAGTTTTATTTTTAGTATTTATTATGTTTTAAAGGTTATTAAAGAAATTTTTTAAATACAAATAAATTAATTAAATAATTTAATTAATAATTTAAAATGAAATAATACATTTATAAATTATTAAATGGAAATAAAATAAATTTTTTTTAACAAAAATTAAAAAAGGTCAAAAATGCATTTAAAAAAATATTTTAATAAAAACAAAGGTAAAAAAAGTATTAAAAAAATTTAAAAAAATTCAAATAAAATATTTAAATTTAACAATTAAATTAGGAAATAATAAAATGATCAAATTTAAAATTTTAATTTTTAAATTTTAGCAGAATTTAAACTTTTAAATTTTGTCAGAATTTATAGATTAAATGCTTAAATATATTTTCTATCAGTCTAAATAAATATAGAAATATTGTAAATAATCATGGGAAATTGCTTTAAAGTCTCTTACAAATCAGTCTCCATGGCATTTAATCTTCTGCACTCTTTGCCGCCACAATTTCTCACCGTGTAATCGCGTGTATAACATCAAATGCTGCCAAGACATGAGGGGGAAAAAGGCATGTCGAGTGTGCCACAGTCTCTGCTGTGTGTGTGTGTGCGAGTGTGTTTGCTGCTCTCGTTGTTGTTGTTGTTGCTGCTGCTGCTGCTGTCGTTAGCCGGCTGTTGTTGCTGTTGCTATGCCGCGCTGCGGTTGCTGCTGCTGCCGCTGCCGCTGTTGCTGCGGCTTGTCGTCTTTCACATGGGGTTTTCGAGAAACCTATAGACCTACATTTTAAACAAATTGCGTTTTTTCGTTGTTGTTGCTGTTGTTGTTGTTGTGGTTGTTGTGTTTTGCCGTTGCTCTTGTGTGTGATGTGTGTGATGTGATCAACATTTGTTTTTCTTTCGTTTTATTATTCGGCTGCGTTGTTGGGTTTTCTTCCAAGAAGCACAGGCCCGAGATAATGATGATGATGATCATTATCAATGCAGCAAACTGTCAGTCAGTCAGTCAGTCAGCCAGTCAGTCAGTCGGACATTCGGGCAGTCGCACAAACGGACAGTGTGGCAAGGCGGCAAGGCACAACGCGTTCGTTGCCTGCAACTTGACTCGGTCTTGCCCCTTTCTCTGCCGCTGCTGCTGCTGCCGTCTAATCGCACTTTGTTGTTTTCTGCACCATCATCAGCTTTGTGTTTTTATTATTGTTGTTGTTGCCTTTTGACGACTGCGTCATCAGCGCACGACGCGACGCGACGCAACACAACGCATGGCGGCAGACGCGATCGACGCGCACTACAAAACGGCCACGCCCCACGCCTCTCTCACTCATCTCGTCTGTGCTCTCTCTCTCTCTTTCTCTACCTTCCTTGTCTGCTCTGGCTGTGGCTCTGGCTTGCGGCAGTGGGTCTTCACTTTCGCCAATTCTGAGCTCCACTTGGCAGGTTCAATGGCCGCACAAGCAGCCGGCAGTGGCAGTGGCAGCGGCAGAGGCAGAGGCAGCGACGTCGGCATCGACGCTCGAGCGCCATTCGCACGTTTTTAACATTGTTTGACGCCGACTTTGAGCCGACTTCGACTTTGGCTACGACTTTGGCTTTGACTGTGGCAAAACTTGGCTCATTTCTTGGCTTTGTTTTTCTTGTTGTGTTTCAATTCGTTCCCCCTCTCTGTCTCTCTCTCTCGCTATCTCTATCTACTTTGATTCTCACCTATATTAATTTGATGCCTTTTAGATGTCGCTGCGGCTTCTGTTCTATGCCCTAAAGAATCTTTAGAAAACTGCTCTAATAAAATGAGCAACTAAAGCTACATAGCCTTTTTATAGCCTTTTTTATAGGGAACTAATGTGTTTATTCCGCTAAGAAATCCTCAGCTAGTTGCTGACTTACAATTTGTTATCAACTCGCAACTACTCACACCACATTTCACAACTACAACTTCAACCGCATCAGCTGCCCACAACAAACTAATAAAATGTTAGCTATTTTTAGCTATTTAAAGTCGAAAATGTTATGCACCAACCACAGAAAGTTCAATGAACTCGCGCGCTCAACTTTCATGAACTCGAAAAACACTTTCCAGCTTCGGCTTTATATTGTAGATGCCAAGCCTGACTGACTGACATTATGAAACTATGTAGTATACAAGCTATACTGCTACTAATCTGACAAGTACGCCCAAAAAAAAAAATCGAACTAAACTGTAAAGGAGATGCTGGCGCACCCCTCAATTAGGCCAGTTTGGCGTGCAATAATAACATGAATTTAACGCATATTTGGAACGTCATGAAAACGCCCACAGCGCCCAAAGTCTATAGTTAAGTACTATATGCGGGGCTAATTGGTAAATTGGCCAATGATTGGCCTGTTTAATTCGGAACCAACAATTATATATATACACAAGTCGGAAGCAGAAACATATTTTTGCGTCGTTTTTAAGCGATTTATGGCAGGGAAATTCCTGTTCAATTTTTGAAAAAAAATTTCAAGGACATTTCTTCAGTTTTCTGAGTTTTCAACGAATTTTTTATCGTATAATTTTTATAAAAATCGATAAAAATTACTACACCAATTTGATAAATGGGTTTGCAATCTTTAAGTTAAAGTAAAAGATTGATTTCCCAGTATTTAATAGACATACTTGGACACATGTCGTCAAATTTTCTGGGCGATATCTAGAAAAATTAAAAAAATCGTCCGATAGGTTCTATGGCAGCTATACGATATATGGGTCCGATCCGGCTCGTTTCGACTTATTTATAGCGTGCAGCAATAAGAAACATGTATACCAAGTTTCATCAAGATAGCTCTAAAACTGAGGGAATAGTTTGCATTCCAACAGACAGACGGACAGGCGAACAGACGGACATGGCTAGTACGACTCCCCTATTAATGCTGATTAAGAATATATGAACTTTATAGGTTCGGAGATGTCTCCTAAGGTGCGTTTCAAACTTCCTGCCAAAACTAATATACCCTCTGCAAGGGTATAAAAATCGAACAAAATTTCTACAAAAATAGAAGAAACTGTATAGAAATTCTGCTGCCTTTCTTCGAGTTCAATGCACATTTAATTATTGCTTTGGCTGGACTAAAGAGATAAAAATGCGAATATATATTATACTAGCAATACAAATCCGAATATATATAGTACTATATACTATATACGATACAAGGCCACGGAAATTGCGGCGCAAAGATTTCACAAAAAAAAAATACACGAAACGCTTGACTAATTTGAGGAGCATACAAAGTTGCATTATGGCTAGAAATGAGTCGCTCTGCCCCTCTCCCCATTTCTTTCTCTCTGTCTCTCTGTATGTCTGTCTCGCCTGTCTGTCTATGGGCTTTTCTCCACCTTTCGCCTATTGCATTGTTTATGACATTTCGCCTGCCTTATTTTTCCGCAGTCAAAGACATTTTTGTGTGACGCGTCGCGTCGCACAGAGAGACTTTTTCCTCCGAAGTTTCACTGAGTTTTCTTTTCGTCCGTTGTTGTTTCTCTGCTGCACCATTGCTATCTCTCTCTCTCTGTCTCTGTCTCTCTGTTTTGTGGTGTGGGTCGCATCTGTATAAACAAACTGATTATCACTTCGTCGTAGTTGTTATCACGCTGTGTATGAGCGACAAGCCACGCTCGACAGTGGGTGAAAATGTACCATACATTGCATTTTGCAGTTGCCCACTCTCTCTCTCTCTCTCTCCCTTTCTCTGTCTCGCTCTCTTTCATTTACTTGCCCCTTACAATTTGTTTGATAAGCGATAAGATAGAAGTGCGCTCTGTACTTTGCTTCGTTTGAGTTCAAGCAGAGTTTAAAGTTTTTTAGGTAAATTAACCAGCAGCACAAACTAAGTAACTAAAGGAGACTAAAGTGCTTTAAAACTTAAGATCAAGAAAGTTTCTTATGCCTGCTGGATATTTACTGCAAGTTTTCGGTTTGGTTTGTCATCTCGCCTGATTTCCTGATTTAAATTGATTGCATTTCGATTGCTTTTCTGTCAATAACGCACTCCATTTCAAAATCGAATTCTGTGCCCTGAGTTGTTAACCTGTGATTGTTGTCGCTGAAAATTGGTAAATACAAATAATAAATAAACAAACGGCACACGGCAGGATTTCCATACGTTTCTCTCTCTCTCTCTCTCTCTGGCTTTTTCTGGCAATAATTTAAATTTTGTTTTTGTTGGGCATTTGCAACTGAAGCGATGAGGATAAAAATTGGTGTGTGTGTATTTTAAATGCAAAACAAGTTGGTTTTACATGGCGACAGAAATTGAGAATATGACTGTAAACAAATAACGCAAGCTACGGTCGAGTGTGGTTGATTGAAATATACCCTGCGTTTTAGTTTTATAAACCTATTGTCAAATCTTACCTAAGAATCAAGCGATTTTTACGCAACATGACATTTTGTTTTTATCAAGACACACTTAGTGACACTGCACTTAATTGCAATATTAAAATATTTAAAAATTTTTGAATGTTTTCAAATTTAAGGTTAGAAAGTCTTGTAAATTTTTCGCAATTTTGTTTTTCAAAATTTTAATTTTTCTAATTTTACTTTTTAATGATTTGGAAGGTCCAAAGAAGGAACAAATAAGTTTTTTTTAAACTGTTTTGCACAAAATATATTTTGTTTTTCAAAAATCTTGTCAAAATCCATTAAAAATTAGACATGTAACACACTCGACAGGCTTATACCCTACTATAATCCTCTACCCAATATAAACTTGTTATAAATAAAGCATTTTTTCACGTGTTTTTGTTTTTGTCTTAAAAAGTTGCAATAAAAATTATTAAAAATTTTTAAAAATTTTGAAATTTTAGGTTTATCGATATAATATTTTTCCGAATTTTTTTTTTGAATTCTAAGCAGATTCTTTTAAGCATCTAATGACAACGAATTACAAAATTAGCAGCAAACAAGTATTTAAAAAATTTATAATGTGCTCTAAAACTAATTTAGACTTTTTTAGAAATTTTTGTCATTATCTTTTGATCCTTGGAATCCGCCGATAAAGCTGCTACCATAAGTAGTGAAGTTATTTTTTTGTGCTTATAAATTTCCCTTAGCCCTAAGTAATGCCCTGTGCTGCCTGCCCATTGCTTAGCCTAGATTGGCTCAAGGCTTTTTTGGGCTGTGGCACTAATAATTTTTGTTGCCTTTTTTTGAAATTTTTTTGCCTATATCTTTTGTTGTTGTTTAGCTTTTGCATACTTATTTTTTTTTTGGACAGACTGAATGTTTACTTCCGCCCCGACTGAAAATGCACTCTGCGGACTTGCGGACTGCACTTTCAATATTTGCGCAACTAATTCGCACACGAGTGTTGCCTTTTGTTTCGGTTTCTGTTTTGGGTTTCTTCTCTTTCTTTTTGTTTTGTTTTTTGTTTTCTGTCTATAATGGATATTTAACTGTTCAACTTTTGTGATGTAACCGAAGTGAGTGTGCCATGGCAGAGGAAGGAGGCAGAGGCAGAGAGGAAGAGAGAGAGACCCACAGAGACACAGATATAGTACACAGCTTGTGGTGTCTCCAGTTTCAGCTGCAACTGCAACGGCAACGGCGACGCCGACGCCGACTGCAACTGACCCAGTTGCAATGACACTTTCAAATGCCGTTGCAATAAAATATTTAAGTATTAAGTGCATTTTGTGGCTTTCTCGTAACATTTTCTGCATTGCATTGCATTGCGATGCGATGCGATGTGATGCGATGCTTTTGCATAGTTCATAAAGATCTCAGAGTGTGTGGAGAAAGTGCGTAGAACAGGAGAGAAGCAACAACAACTGGCAACAACAACTGGCAACTGGCAACTGTGTCAATTAATATGCTAAATTATACATACAAGTTGCAGAGACACCAAACTGATGGCCCAGTTGGCGACTGCCAATCAATTGCAAAAAAAAAAAACACAAGGAGAAAGAGTCAAAAGCAGAGTGAGAGAAGAGGGAGGGAGGAAGGTGAGGAAGGGAGTGTGCAGGGGGGGGAGGGGAGGGGGCGGAAACTAGGAAGCATAATTCCCAGCTAACTAATTACCACACAATGTGACGTGAAAGTTCGTGAAAGCGCGCAGTCGCGCCGTCGCGCAGCGCAGCAGTTGCCGCTCTAGCTCCAGCTCCCCTCTCCCCCTTCCCTCTCTGTCTCTCTCTGTTTATCTCTGCTTCGTTCAACTCACTCTTTGCCATATTTATGAACTTCCTCTTGGCGCTAATGTCAACAAGTTGCCATCAATTGCAACTAGCCCCGTTCACTGTCCGCCCCCTCCTTCTCCTCCTGCTCCCGCAGCTTCTCCTGCACTCCCCCGCGCGCACACAGACTCAATTCAATTACGTAGTGCTTATATAATGTAATCTAGTGTAATCTTTGTTAGCCAAAGTTGGTCAACTCTGAAAGTAGTTGGTTGACTTTTGTGTTCTCTTGGCTCTCGGCTGTCGCCTGCTTTCTAAGGCGCCTTTCGAATTCAATCTAAAAAGCGAATATACTATATAGCGATATTTCTTATGGTATATAGAAAAGGCGAGCAGAGAAACACCCACACAGCGGTGAGAACTGGAATTGATGTAAAGAGTTGCCTGTGTGTGTGTGTGTGTGAACGATGTGTGCATGCATAAATTACGTATACGACGCATGCAACTTTGACTTGCAATTTACATGGCAAAAGTTAAAAACAAAACTGAACAAAAAATCTAAAAAAATATATAAAAATTGTTTACTTAACAGTTTGTTTTGCAAATATTTTAATGAATTTTTTATTTAATTTAATTTATATTTTTTTAATTTTTAAATATTAAAAGCAATATATTGACTTTAGAATTGTTAATATAAAAGATGATACCCTGTAAAATAGCGCGCTTTTGCTACTGTTCAACTGACGTCACATTTCTAAGGGGTATTCAGACAGAGCACTAAATGAAGACAACAGCACACACAATTTGCATAGTTCGAGGCTGCAAATTAAGTCAGTCATAAATAACGAATCGCAAAAGAAATGACCAAAAACTATCGAAGAAGACAACAAAAGAATTGGGTCAGTAACACGCAAAGCAAAGCAAAAAAAAAAAAAAACACAACACAACACGCAAAAAAACACCAAAAAGAAAGAGAGGCAACACAGACACACAGACACACACACAAAAAAAAGGCAATCAAACATGTCAAAAGAAAAAAAAAAAGAAAAGAAAAGAAAAGAGAAGAAAAAACGCAATTGAGCATGGTCATAGTAGCTACAAAACGAAAGGCAAAGACAAAGGCAAAACGGAAAACAAAAAGTTGGGCATGCTTAGTAATGAATATAAATTCCTATATATACTATATATACATATACATGACAAATAAATGTATGTCTATGCGATAGAGCAAGTTCTGCCTCGGAAGTTGCCAGCGCGACGAAAATTAATTAAAGGCAGCTGATCAAAAAGAGAACAAAAAATCAAATGAATTGCAAACGTTTTAATAGGCAACACAAAAAAAAAAATCTAAAAAAATTGTTGACCCAATTCGAGATTGTGAAAACAACAATTTAAATTTGAAATGTGCCGTTTGCAATCAAATTAAATGCAAAAAATAAAAACGCAGAAAAATCAACAGAATTTTTGAGCAGAACTTTTGGGCAGTGCCTGCATTCATGCTCGCTATAGCTGATAAGCAAATGTATATGGATATCATATCTATGGCATAAATCGATACAACGGTGCGCATTCCCTATGCTCCCCTCCCTTAGATCTATGTGCTACCTATCTGATAATCAAATTATAATACTCTCGGCAAGCGTATAAAACACAAATAATAATAGAAATATAAATAGAAAAAAACAACAGGCAAAACAAAAGCCGCTGGAGCTGTCAATGAACTCTGCAAGCCCTTAACACACACACACACACACGCACACCAAGCGATCTTGTGTAAAAAAGGCAACTTGTTTAATATCGGTCAATGTATTCCACAAAATACAAAATAAAAAAAAAACAATACAACACAATAAGAAATAAAAAACGAGATAAGAATTTCAAAAATTTTTCTTTTGATTGCGTGTGCTGCGTGTGTGTGCGTGTGTGTGTGTTGGTGTTGTATGCAATGCCAAACTTTCACGTAATTTTTGCGTGTTTTTTTTTTGTCTTTGCTCACCTTTTCTTAATGTGTGTGTGTGTGTGTGTGTGTGTGTGTGAATTATATTATTTCGCGTCTGTTTTGCTGTTGTAAAGAGTCAACAACCTCGGCGTATTCAAGAAGCGCCAGCCCCAAACTCTATCTCACTCGCACACACACTCTCTATCTCCCTCTCCCTCTCTCTCTCTCTTTCTCCATCTGTCTGTCTCGCTTGCAGCTCGCCCCCATTTAACGGTAGTAGCTCCCTTTAAAGCTAGAAAGCGGTTTGCCTTAATTAACATCAAAATGGCATCATACACATTTAAGTTAGTTAGTTAGTTAGTTGTTGTTGCTGTAGTTGTCGTGCTTAGTTGCTGTCAAAATTACGTAAATTTCTTAACAAAAAAAAAAAAAAAAAAAAAAGATATTATGTGAGTACTTCCTTAGCGGGTTAATCATTTTAATAATCTTGCGATCTCTGCGCTTTCTTTTTCTACAGGAAGAGCATTGGCTGTGCGTGTTTGAATCTTTTTTTTTTGCAAATTAGTTTTGGATTTTTTTCAGTTTTTGGTTTATTATGCACTTTGTATTTTGATTTTGTTTTTATGTTTTTTTTTTTTTTTTGGTTTTTTGTTTATTTCTCAACACTTTCGCTGGACCTAATGACGTCTATCAAATAGAAATTTCCAAATTCGCAGATTACAGTTCAGTTCGCTCGGCCACTTTCGAAACGTTGAGGGCACTTGGTTCAAATTCATACATATATATATATCATCATATAATATATCCTTTCCTGCTATTTCGTATGCACTATCTAATCTTAAAGAAGAACTGAACTCAAATGCTCCATTCATTGTGCTGCAATGTTCTGATAACCTTGTGAATGCCTTGCTTACTGCGCGCCACGTTCAGCTGCAACGTCATGCTTTTGGGGCTTCTTGACCCATAAACCCCACAACTCAGGCACGCTGCCCAAAACTATTTGCAGAGCTTGCAGAGTTTTTTGTTCGCTGGCAAACACGTGACAGGTTAGAAAGACACAGACAACAAAAAACAAGAAATAACTTGCAGTAAGCGCAAAAGTTGGAAAAAACTGTTGTTTACAAAAAAAAAAAAAAAAAAAAAAAAAAATTATGCTATATGGGAGAGTATATTATAGTATGGCTAGGTTACTTTACTTTGCACGAAATTTCTTTAGAGTTTACTTTCTTTTGATTTGCCATCGACATGTGTCGTTTCTTCCAAAGCTTGGCTTGGCTTGGATGTGACTAGACTCACGTAGGCCAAAGAGACGCGATACTCAGTTCTCTGGAGTTCGTTAAACTGTTGCACTATAAACTATTTGTGAAATCAATATATGATCTATAGGGAATGAGCTGTAGATTTAACTGAAATTTAATAATATATTTAATCTTTTTTTATGTTTAATGAAATTTTTTTATAGCAAACATTGCATACTTTGTTTCGTTCGTTCCGGGTGCAATTTCCTGATTGCATTGTTTCTACGAAATTGTTCTTTATCAGTCAAACATTTTAATGTTTTCATAATAAAACTCTTAAATGATATTCAAATCAAACTCTGATTGGACTATCTTTCTGTCTCTCTCTCTTTGTCTGACTTTAGAAATCAATTTGAAAATTTTGAAGTATTTCAATTTCATAAAAGTCATGCTTTAATTCCAATCAAATATTTTTGAGATTTTTCAATTAAATTTTAAAACTGATTCGAATTCAATTTTCTCTCTGTCTCTCTCTCTCTCTCTCTCACTTTGTCCTTCTCTTTCTAACGCATCGCAAAGTCACGTGTAAAGGTAAAAAAGTGTGTGTCCAATTTCCATTTGACATATTGCACAAAGTTCAAAGTGGAATTTCTGTTTTTTTTTTCTACATTTAATTTTTTGCATTGCTCATATCATCACACCCGGACATGGCACCAGGGATACTTCTAGGCAGTGCACACACAGACAGACAGAAAGAGAGGGAAAGCAGAAGAAAGAGAAGGCAATAGGGGGGGAGGCGATTGGACTACGAGCTGGGCGCGTATTCATCAGATACTTTGCATGCACATGAAACGATTCATGCAGCTGTGTGCGTAACTCTATGCGTGTGTGTTTGTCTGTGTGTGTGTGCGTGCAAGATTATGTGTGCGTATGCATGCGTGTGTGTGTGTGTGCGTGTGCTTTGTTTGATGTTGTCTCTGGCTGACTGCATTGACCCCCACTTGGGGCTTGTGCCTGACGTTATTGTTGTTGTTGTTGTTGTTGCTGTTGTTACGCGTGTTGTTGTTGTTTTTGTTGCTATTGTCTCGGCTGCCTCGCACACGCACCATGCGGTTCATTGCACTCTCTATTTACTTTGGCTTCCCATTTTCAACATTTACACTTCGTTTTTCGTTGTTGTTGCTGTTGTTGTTGTTGTTGTTACTGTTTCGCCCTCTGCGGAGGATGCTGCTGCATTTTGAATTGGATATTTTACTCTGCTTCCCCCCTGCCACTCTCTTTCTCTCACTCTCTCGCTCCCACAAGTTGCGCAGTTTCATTTTGGGCGTGCGAAGAACAAAAACTGCCAAGTAAAAAGAAAATATTTAAATAAATTTTGATAGGTACAAAACAACAACAACAACAACAACAGCAGCAGCAGAGAGAAAGAGAGCGGGAGCGGGAGAGAGTAAGGGGAGAAGCAGAGGCTATTGACTCGATCGGACTGCGTTGGTATACGTAGGAGGCGGAGGAGAAGCAGGAGGAGGAGAAGTGCGAGCCGAAGCATTGACCGAGAGTTGAGCTAAAGAAAACAGAGAACACGCCGCCGCGCAGTGCAGAGAACAGAGAGTGGAGAGCGGAGAATGGAGAGCGCAGCGCATAGGCGGTGCGTGCATACAAGAGCGAAAGAGAGAGACACAGGGAGAGAGAGAGAGCGCGCGGCAGCGAGTGATAATGCGACGTGCGTCGCTGTTGTTGTCGCCGTCGCCGTCGACGTCGACGTTGTCACACACATGTGATATTGCCGATAACAGTTGACGTTGGGGAACTGTCGCTTGTTGCATGATTGTGCGCCACACAAAGAACATAAGCAAACACACACACACAGATACACCCACACAGCGCTGCACTCGCCCACGTATAGCAAGTGAGAGTAGACAGACTAAAGTGCATTGATTTTCGTGCATGTTTAGATATCTGAACTTATGACTCGCTTATCGAGGGCGGGCACAATTGAACTGCAATACTTATTTACATATAGATATATATGTGTGTATGTATGTGTATCTGCAAGTCTGTTGTGAATCAAAACTAACTTAAGTATGATATTTTTAAGCCCGAATTTATAGAGATTTAAATTTGGCAGGTAAACTGCTTTTTGTTGCATACTTTCAGGCAACGGCAAGGACTGAACTTATTTGAATACCTTAAGCTATTGCAAATAATCCTTGAATATATTTCCTTTGTAACTTATTCATGTATTTCTCTCTCTCTTTCTTTGCAGTGCTCCGCCTGCGGATGCGTTAACATTTCCTTTTGTGGCTGCTGCACAGCAAGAGCAAAAGCAACAACATCAAGTGATTGCCATGCCAAACAACAACAAGCAACAGCAACAGCAACAACAACAGCAACAACAACCCACACTACAGTTGACATTTCAGAATCTAAACGTGTTGCACAACGAGCGCAAAATACTTTCCGATGTGAGTGGATTAGTCAGGTAACAACAACAGCAACAACAGCAACAAGCAAGCAAACAAACAAGTAAACAATCAACAAACAATAACAATAGCAATAACAACAACACTGCGTAACAGTGGCACAATAAAGCAGAAAGCAACATCAACAAAACCCACTGAACCAGTGACAACCACACTCAGTCTCCCTCTCTCTCCCTCTCTCTCTCTGCAGTCCCGGTGAAGTGCTGGCCATAATGGGACCCTCGGGCAGCGGCAAAACGACACTCTTGGATTGCCTCAGCGGTCAGCGTCATTTCGATAGCGGTCATGTTTATCTCAATCGGGAGCCGCTCTCAAAGCGTTGGCGCCGCAAAATCGGTTATGTGCTGCAGGAGGAGATCTTCTTCACGCAGCTAACACTGCGCGAAACGGTGATGTATACGGCGCTGTTGCGTCTGCCGGAGTCGATGTCGCGTGCCGAGAAGATGCGTCTGGTCGATCATATACTGGAGACGTTGGAGCTTACCTGTTGTCAGCAGACCAAGTTTGGGGATTATCTAAATCGTGGTCTCTCCGGTGGCGAGAAGAAACGCGCTAATATCGCATGCGAGTTGCTCACCAATCCGTTGCTCATGTTGCTCGATGTGAGTTGAAGAACCAAAGTGTGTTCAGTTCAAATGAACTTGTGCGTGCTTTAGAGTTCGATATAAGAGTGCGATACTACAATATTTATCGATCACTTTTGTTTCTTGCGCTCTGCAGGAACCCACCTCGGGGCTAGACAGCCACTCGGCCATATCGCTGATGAAGGTGCTCAAGCGTTACGCGCAGCTGGAGCAGAAGACGATTGTGATAAGCGTGCATCAGCCATCGTCGCAGATGTTTCACATGTTCGATAAGCTGTTGTTGTTGCACCAGGGCTGCACTGCCTACTTTGGCGAGGTGCACAACATCTATCGGCACTTTGAGGACATTGGAGTGACCATTAAGCCACACTACAATCCCGCTGACTTTGTGTGTAAGTATCTGATACACTGGCAATCTTAAGTTGGGTTTATCCTAATCCTACCTTTCTTTCGCAGTGGAACAATTGAAATCGCATCCGGATATCAGGGAGAAGTTGTTTATCGCCGCTCGTGAATCGCATTGCAACTACTTGAATCGCAACTGCATCAGTAGCCACCAGCAGAGCCAGAGCCAGGATAAGTCCAAGAAGCACGACAGCATATTGATTAACGATATAATCAACAATTACTACAATCAACGGCATCACGAGCCACAGCATCATCATCATCATCATCATCATCATCACAATCATAATCATCAGTATGCAAATTTACATCACACCACAAACGGCTGTGAAGCGGACGAGGAGGCCGCCCAGCATTTGGTCTGGTGCGGTGCCGATTCACAATCGAATTTCAGTTCCTGTGCCTCCAGTGACTGCCAGTCGTATGGGGCTGGCAAGAATTGTGCGAACGATGATGATTGGCTGTCGTATCCCACACGTTTTCATACACAATTCAATGTGCTCTCCAGTCGCAACTTCAAGGAGGCCAAGCCACGCATGCTCTCCAAGTTGAATTGGTTCCAAACCATTGGGTTGGCCTTGATGGCGGGCGCCATTTGGTTCCAGTTGCCACGCACTGAGGAATTTCTGCACGATCTGCAGGGTTGGATGTTCTTCTCGCAAACCTATTGGATGCTCTTTGCGCTCTTTGGTGCGCTCAATTCATGTGAGTGTGAAGCATTTTTGGATTTCCCTATAGACAGAAATATAACTTCTATGTCTTTGTAGTCCCCTCGGAACGTGAGGTCATCAGCAAGGAGCGTCGTTCGGGCGCCTATCGTCTGTCTGCCTATTATCTAGCCAAAATGTGCGCCGAATTGCCGTTGGTCATAACGCTGCCCACTGTCTACCTCATGATAAGCTATCCCATGCTCGGCTGTAGCAGGTAACTGTCATCTCTATCAATGTTAACTTTTTGCATAAATCTATATATATGGTGTTACCCCTCCAGCCTGAAGCTCTTCTTTCTGATGCTCATATTTCTGCTGTTGAACACGATTGTGGCACAGAGCGTTGGCTTCTTCATTGGCGCCTGTTGCAATGACATGAATGTCAGCATTACGCTGAGTGCACTCTATACGCTTGCCACGCAGCTCTTTGGCGGTTATCTTTCGTCACGCATTCCGGAAGGTCTCAGCTGGATACGCTACACATCGATGATACATTATGCATATCAGAATATGCAAATTCTTGAGTTTCGCGAGGGACCAGCTATTAGGTAAGCCAGGTTGCGCGCCTTTTATACATATATCCAGTCTGATCAATCTGATTTCCGTTTTGTTAATAGCTGCGGCACGCCAAGCAGCTACGAGATATGCAAACAGCAGACAACCGAATTCATTCCATATGAGGAAATACTCAAAGCACAAAACTCGACATCACCACTCTGGCTGAACACGCTGATACTGATGATGTTCTTTCTGGTATTTCGCGGCCTGGGCTATGCGGTGCTGCGCTATCTGCGGTGCCCCAAAAAGACGTGATAAAGCTGACGCAACGAACCAGTGATATACGTAATTAGTAACAAGTGTAATTCTATCTAACTATCTATCTATCTATCTATCTATCTATCTTAAAGCTATATCTAATGTTGAACAAATTTCAATTGTGCGCCAATTTTTGTGATTCAAATTTCAAGCCACATTATATATATACAAATACGATATATATATACTATAAATAACTATATATATCTAAAATCTAGCTTATATATCTATAATATACCTATCAAAATATCATATGTATGTATGTATATGGCAAACGGCTGGCGCTATATCCAAGAATTGTTTGTTACATAATTTTGTAAACAGCATTTTTTGTTTTGTTTTATGCATTTTTAATTGTTAGCCATTATCCTAAATCTTATTATTATTATTATTATTATTATTATTATTATTACATATTATGTTGCTGCTAAGAGAAGAGTTTTTTTTTTTTTTTTTTTTTGTTTTGCATATGCGAAGAGAAATTTTAATGTTCATTTTAAATCCGCTAGTTATGCAAGCTAAAAAAAAGCCCATATTATTATTATTACTATTATTATTGTCTGCCTAAATATTATTATATCAATATCACACACACACACACATTGTAACTGTATACATATTTAAAACGCTAGAAAGTTTTGTAGATTTTTTGCAAATTTTTTCACTTGGGAAAAAACACTGTGATTTAGTATGCTAGTTTTTTAATTAGTTTTAAGCTGAGGAGGGGCGGCATAAGTGAATTATGCATTGCCTGCAACCGTGTAAAACATTATAAACAAATTGTCTAAGCATATGCATGTGCATAAATTATATTATGTTTGCATTAACTAATTATATGTAATTAAATTTATTAAAATATACATGAAACATATACCGAAAAGTTGCGTATGCATTTCAAATTCCGTTGCGAATAACGTATGTGCTTTGCCGTTTAGTCTTATCGATAGTTTAATCGCTAACTTCGGACTGTGTCTGAGTCGTGCTTGTGATCGATAGTTGTGGCAGCACTAGCCGCTGACACTGGCTTAGCACAAGCCTTTTCATAGCAATCAGCTTTTTTGCATGCATATCACTATCGATAAATTATCGCTAGTTTACTTTAAAAATACAACGCCATAATTTGTTTTCAGTTCGCTTTCAATTAATCCTCCAGCATAGACTTTCCCTTGGTTTCCTTCAGGAATAGCAGGAAACACACAAAACAGAACGCTGTAATGCCTGACATTGACCACAATGTGGTCGGTAGGCCCCAATACTCCATGCAAAGCGGGAAAATATTGAGCATCAGAAAGACAAGAGAGCTGCAGACTACAATGGAAATCGATGTGGCTCTGGCGCGTATCTGAAAAGGAGCGACAGGATTAACAGGAGCTACAAACGAAGTAAGCCTTTACATACCTTGAGTGGATACATTTCTACCATGAGCACAAAAATGCAGCTAACCAAGCCGATGTTGCCCAAAAAGATGTCCACCGACATTATGGCGGCTGGCACCCAACTCCATTCGCTTAGATCGTACGACTGTGCGAAATACGTGAAGAACGCAAAAGCGGACAAGCTGATGGCCACGCCCGCAGAGGAGATCAACATAAGAATGCGGCGTCCGATGATGTCGCAAACCAGTGTGCTCACATAGGCACCCAAAAGTTGCACTGATCCAATAATAATCGTGCTGGTGTTTGGATCCATGGCACTGCCGGATCTAGCAAAGATATCCGTCATATAGTTGACCATGGTAAAGACGCCGCTAAATTGATTCGCAATGACAATTACCGAGGCCATGCCATAGCCTCTAATTGCGTTTCTTGTAACTATGGAAGAACAATTGAGTTAGAATGAATCGAGATAAATGTGTATAGATAAGTTACTTACAGAAGTCTTTGATGGTTATCTTGTCAGGCTTGTCATTGTCGTCGGTAAGTGTCATTTTCATGTTCTTAAATTCGGCCATAGCGATTGTCTGATCGCTTAAGCTGTCGCTATCTTTAACATTCTTATAATATCTGAACGATCTTTCGGCAGCTGTAAACTTTCCCTTGCTTATGAGATGCATGGGAGAGTCATAAACGAACAGTAAGACAAATATGAAGTAGGAGAGCGGCAAGATAAGAACCATAAAAGGCACCACATAGTACGACAGATATGTGCCCAAAATGTAGCCAATGAGAATGCCGCTGTTCACCGACAGCATTACCATTGATGCAAAAGTTCCTCGGATACTGTAAAAGATCGTAAAAAGGTTGAGATTAGACTTAAGAACACACCTAAGCAGGCATTAACTTCTCTGGCACCCCTGTTTATGGGCCAAGCCAAAGCCAAAGCTCCTGTTGCTATCTAAATCTCGTTTCCACACGCCTTTTTATGATTGAGATAACTGTTGTCACATCATCTGAAAGTGCTACTTACTTGGCATCTGAATATTCGCTGATAAACAAGGGATGAAGTATATATATGCCGCCTCCTGTAATGCCCGCCAGCAAGCGACCAGCGATCAGAAACTCAACACTACTGGCAAAATACACCATAAACCACAGACACTAGAAGGTATAAAATGGAATGTAAATACGGAGCTTTATAGATATTTGCATGTGCTACCTACCGAATGGGGTATCGCTATGAAGAGCAGACATGCTTTACTTCCCAGGCGATTGATCAGCAATCCAGATAGAGAGTTGCCTATCATCGAGCCAATACCCAAGGCAGAGCCTACCCAGGACATTTCCTTGACACCCAGTGGGAAACTTAACGGCGATTCAGCAGTCTGTAACTTTCGCAATGTTGGCGACATCCAACCAATACCGATGCCATGAGATATGCATATTATATTTACTAAAGAATCAAAATCGAATGTTATTGTCAGCTGTACATTGAGTGATTTTCCACTATTGCGCACTCACTGAGCACTGTGACGAGTGTTTGATACCGATTCCTTCGATTCAGTAAACAATTCGGACGCTGAAAAAGTTTTTCAAACATCTTGGCAACACCTCGCGATGCCTTTGTCTTTCGCGAGCAAATTTCTATTTCGTACTAAGCTCGTTTGACTGAGCGAAAAGCTTTTATATGAATCTCTCAAATGGACCATGATCACCATAAAGATAAATCTATTAATCACCGCACATATAAAATGGATGTCACTGTTTACCAAGAAAAAGTAGCTATGCTCGCGAGTCGAGGACTATATACTCTATGAAAGACCAGATAATGATGTGGAAAATGTGCGAAATTCTAAATTGTTCGCAATTATTGCAATAATTGCAAGCATCTAATTTTTAAATCAAATTCATTGATGATGATATTGCATACTTACGTTATCAAAGGATCCAGCTAAAACACATTATAGTAACCACCTAAAGAGTATTCAAAAAACATGTGATCTCGCAGCAACAGTTGGCACGGAGCACCCGTTTATTTATACATTCCTTCGTATTTGTCTACATCGAGAGAGCCAAATGAGAATGAAATACAGAGTCGAGAGCACATTTTAGTTTATGCTGCATACATAACATACCCTATAAGCATATTTATATATTTTCATGCAAAGGTATGATGAGCATTTCATAATCTGATGATTATTGATAAAGCTATGATCAGTTAAAATTCACCAGAATTAAAAAATGGTGCAACCTACTCCGACTCACTGTCAATGTATACAGGGTATACAAGTATCGAAAATCAGTTATGCTCTTATAAAAAGACTCTTATAATATAAATTCGCAGAGACGATGCATAATATTATTTTAAATTGAGCTTGATTGAGCAAAGACGTCCCCATGGCGTCGAATTCGCAGTACAACCCATTGAATACCAGTTTATTATGATACTTTTCAATTTACAAATGCAAAAAAAAAAACAAAACAAAAAAAAAAAAAAAACAAATGTCAACTTATTCAAAATCAGCTTAGAATAAATTTCAAGTCTTTATCAGTCATCGAGCATCGACTTGCCTTTAGTTTCTTTTAGAAAGAAGGCAAAGTAGACAAACCCGAAGGCGGTTATGCCCGCACAACCCCACATCGTGGCCGGAAGTCCTAACTCGGTTAAGCAAATTGGCAAAACATTTAGGGCTATAAATACCAGTGACCCGCATATTACGACTGCAATCGATGCCGCTCTCGTTCGAATCTGCGAAGAATTAGAGGATTAAATAATTAAGCAGTGAATAAACTGATTAATATACAACCTTAAGTGGGAATATTTCAACCAAGACCGTAAAAAAGCATCCAATTAGACCAATGTTTCCCAGGAAGATGGTCACAGACATTGAAACCAATGGAACCCAGTTCCATTCGCTCAAATCGTATTTCTGTGCAAAGAACGTAAAGAATCCGAAGCACGTAAGGCCAACACTAACGCCTGCCGAGGAGGCAATCAAGAGAATCTTGCGGCCACAGACATCACAAAGTAAGGTGGTTGCATATGTGCCAAGAATTTGCACGATACCAATGACAATGGTACAGGTATCCGGGTCCATGGTACTGCCCGACATATCAAAAATATCTGACATATAGCTAACCATAGCGAAGATTCCGCTAAACTGATTGACAATCAGCAACACAGCAGCCGGAACATATGCCTTCAGCGCCATCGGAGAATCTAAATATGATACGTGATTAGACATTGAAAACTATTCCAGTCTTAGTACTTACAAAAGTCTGCTAGCGTAATCTTATCGAGGCCCTTACTTTCCTCAGTTAGTGTTTGTTTCATCTGCTCAAATTCTACCATTGCGTGAGACTTCTCGTTTTCCTTAATATTCTTATAATATCTGAAGGACTTTTCAGCGGCAGAGAACCTGCCTCTGCGTATAAGATGCATAGGAGATTCGGGAACGAAAAACAATGTGCACGCAAAGTACACGATAGGACAAATCACCACGATGAAGGGTATGATGCTATAGGAAATATGGGTGCCCGCTATATAGCCTAGAAGAACGCCAATGTTGACAAAAAGCATTACCATTGCTCCGAGAGTTCCGCGAATTCTGTAGATAGCCAATTAAATGGGGATTACATTTTTCTTTTGGTTCATTTACAATCATCTCTTAAAAACTCAATCGAGTTTAAATTTAAATCTTTATACCATTGCAGGTCATATATATATATATATATATATACATTCTTAAAGTATATATATTCTTAATCAGCATCAAAAGCGGAGTCGAACTAGCCATGTCCGTCTGTTCGCCTGTCCGTCTGTCTGTTGCAACGCAAAATAGTCACTCCGTTTTAGAGCTATCTTAATGAAACTTGGTATACATGCTTCTTATTGCTGCACGCTGTAAATAGGTCGGAACGAGCCGGATCGGACCGATATATCGTATAGCTGTAATAGAACCTATCGGCCGACTTTAATCATTTTTCAAGATATCGCTGTGAAACTTTCCTGATATAAGTCTGATTATGTCCATTAAATGTTATGCAAGTTTTATTTAAATCGGACAGATATATCGTTAAGCTGCCATAGAACCTATAGGCCGATTTAATATGTGGAGTAACTGCAATGGTATAAAACCTTCGGCGTGTCGAAGGTAGCCTTTCTTTCTTGTTTTCTTGAATCTTTCCCTAGTTTTTTTTTTTTAATGAAGATATTCATAAAAATTAAGATATTAGAAAGCCGCAATGCTTGCTCATAGTGTGCGTTTATGACTTGCAAAAACCTACTCATTCGAGTACCCGGCGCCGGAATATGACCATAAAACGAGTTAATATTTGTTTTATTCGGCGGAGCTGCCACTGTTAAACAACACGCGCTGTGAGTTGATATACGATCGGGCGTTACTTACCTGGCATCCGAGATTTCACTAATGAACATGGAGTGGACAATGTACATGCCACCACTGGATATGCCTCCAAGAAAGCGCCCAACAATTAGGTACTCCACCGAATTACCAAAGTAGACCAGTATCCATAGGCACTGAAATCAGTTTAAAGCTTTGATAAATTTCACCCTTGCTGACTCAGTAAACTTACCGTGTGTGGAATGGCTATAAAGAGTAGACACCACTTATTTCCGACCCGATGTATAAATGTTCCGACAATTATGTTTCCCGTTGTAGCACCTATTCCCAAAGCCGAGCCTATCCAGGAGATCTCCGTAACGGTGACTGGGAAATCGACCGGTGAATCGGAATCGGTCTGCAACTTTCGCATAGTCGGAGCGAACCAACCGATGCCAATACCATGGGCAATTGCCATTAGGTTAACTGGAATGGAAGAGCAAAGCCATAATCATATCAATTGAAAATCAATCCCTTGCCATCTGAACTCACTAATAAATGTGGTGAGCGATTGATAACGGTTTCTGCTATTCAATAGACAGTTTGGACGCTGCAAGAGTTTATCCCACATTTTGAAGTCTGTCGCCTGGCTTGGGGCACCTCATAGACAAAAGTTTGCCTTGGTATTGAACGTGTGCTACCTTTGCTGGCAGGTTAAATAGAAGTTTAGTTCAGCGCACGCCGTCATAAAGATAATTGCATTAGATTTGTTTGCCTCGCGAAATTTCTGTTCTTAAAGTATTTTCTCAGGTCTGGTGAAATGTTATCTATCAAGAGCGCCACCCTGGGGCTATACATCTTCCCAAAAACGACTGGGTGCTAGAATTTAGATAAGTAAAACGTCACATAGAAGATCAGGCAGCGAGTGCCTGGACAAAGTCAAAGATTATTTCAAGTAGACTGGAAAGATTCTATGACGACACACTCCTAGTATTCTTCTGAAATGTCTATTCGACTTAAGTCTGTTGTCTTTTAATACTATAACTTACTGATGCTTATATCTTACACTTATACAACTTGCTTTTTAATCGTTCAACTTGAGACACGCTTGGGCTTTCTTAACTGATTTTTCTTTTATAAGATAACCATAAAATAGTTAGATAATACACTAACTTGGTAAGTCAGTTGTTTGCATGTCAAGATCCATGAGTATTACATTATATCGCAGTGTAATTTCCAGTAGACTACATAATCTTTAGTCTAGATTTCAGAAAAAGTAATAGTATAGGTTTTATATCTTTGTTTATTGACTTTCCTGTTTATAGATATTGGTTAAAAAAAAAATAATAATACATAAGCAGTCACAGTTATACAATTTTAAATAATAAGCTTGCACGGTTCTAGTTTACGATAGTTTAAGAGCCTATGGATCCAGCATTGATTTTCCTTTGGTCTCTTCGAAAAATAAAATAAAGTAGATGAACGCGAGCAGTCCAGCTAAACTGCCGGCCCACATTGTTATTGCTAGACCCCAATATTTTAAGCAAAGTGGAAAGATTTTTAGGGTTGTAAAGACCAAACAGCTGAGTATTACAATAAGCGTGGAGGCCGCCACCGAACGAATCTGGAAGCAAGTACGAAATAATCATTTACTGCGTTACGAAATGCATGATTATATAATGTGAAAATGGTAACTCACCTTGGCTGGTAAAGTCTCAACCACTACCACAAAAAGAATGCCAACAAGTCCAATATGACAAAGGAATATCTCCACAGAGAGGAGAACTAGTGGTAGCCAGCCAACGAAAGAGAGATCGTATTGGTCCGCAAAGTAAATAAATACGCCGAAGGCAGCCAAACAAAGACATGGCCCCAACGAAGAAACCAATAAAAGGATCTTACGACCAAATCGGTCACATAGTAAGATCGTCGTCAAGGTGCCTATTATCTGCACAATACCAATAACGATGGTGGACATACCCACATCTACCGTACTATGAGAGACCTCAAAAACGTCAGATGCATAGCTGGTAAAGCAGAAGGACCCAGTGAATTGATTAGCCAACAAAAGAACCATTGCCGTGGCATAAGCTTTAAATGCTTTTCGGGAAGCTGTTAAGAAAAAAACGTATAGAAGAGGTTTCTCTGAAGATTTCAATGGAAAACTTACTGAAATCTTGAATGGTGTAGTTCTTTGTGTTTTGTTCTTGGGTTAGAGACTGTTTAATATCCTCGAACTCGAGCATTGCATTTTTATCTGTATCGGAAATGTTCTTGTAGAACCTGAAAGATTTCTCGGCAGCTTCAAACTTTCCCTTTCGGATGAGGAAAAACGGAGTCTCCGGCAAAAAGAGATTACCCACTATATAACATATTGGCAGAGGAATTATAAAGAACGGTACGACAAAGTACGTAAAGTATTTTGCCAATATATATCCAGCAAGCACGCCTGAGTTGACCGATACCATAATCATGGACCCAAGTCGACCACGTATTCTGAAATAAAAATTATGTAATTGCCAGCTGAGGGTAACGTAAGTTAAGGCTTAACATACTTTGCATCAGAAATTTCACTTATGAAAATTGGCAGAACAATGTAACCTCCGCCGCCTGTCATTCCAGCCAAGAGTCGACCCACATAGAGATACTCTGCACTTTGGGCGAAATAGGACAATAGCCAGAAACACTAAAACAAATAAAAAGAAAATGACTGATCGTACAAATACAAATGGTTTGCAATTTCTTACCAAATTTGGGAAAGCCAGGAAATACATAACAGGCTTGCGGCCAATTCGATCTTGCAAAAAACCAACAATCAGGTTACCTATGAGACTACCAATGCCCAAAAGTGAGCCTATCCAGGATATTTCCTCCACAAGTAATGGAAAACTAAGTGGCGACTCCTCAGTTTGCAATTCTCTCATCGTTGGAGCCATCCATCCTATACCTACACCATGTACAAAAGTCGATAGGGTCGCTGGAGAGTCAAAAGAAGGAAGGAATTAGTTCATAGCAAGACAGACTTCTAGTTGATTTTACCAATAAACGTGGCTAGTAGCTGGTATCGGTTTCTACGATGAAGCAGACCGTCGGCATTTTCCAAATTTGTTCCCACCGTCAACTTCATTGTGTATGTAACGCAATGCACCTCATTCAACAACTGACAGATAGCTCGAAGCACGAGAGCCAAGATAGAGATTCGTCTAGACTGGAAAGCATCGTGAATTGTATCTTTTACCTAATGAGAGATTAGACCAGATAAAGCCTTTTACCGCTTCCAATAAAAGTTGTATGTAATGCCTCAGTTTAGATCAGAGTAAATTTATTAATAACAAACATTGAGACACTGCTGTAGCTTAGTCTTGGACCATAGACTTGCCTTTGGTCTCAGGAAGAAAAAGCAAAAAGTACACAAAAGTGAGGAAACTGGAAGCAGCCGAGAACCACATGGTTGCCGATATTCCAAAGTAGTGCATCAGTAGGGGAAAAAGTTTCAAAGTACAGAAAATCAGAGCACTAAGAATGACAACCGAAATGGAGGTGGCCAGAGAGCGAATCTAATGTGAGAAAGATAAAAGAACCGTTACTCTACAATATTATGTAATTTATATTTTCATTAGCGTTTTCTTACCTTTACTGGAAACAGTTCTACCAGAACGATGAAGAATATTCCAATTAGTCCAATATTGGCTAAATAAATGATAATTACCATGAGAACCAATGGCAACCAGTTAAAGGCACTGAGATCATATTGTTGGGCATAGTACGTAAAAAGTCCAAACACGATACAGCCCAGAGAGGTGCCCAATGTGGATATCAGCATTAGAATTCGACGCCCAAGTGTATCCACAAAGATAGTTGAGGTATAAGAGCCCAAGATTTGTACAGCACCAATAATGATTGTGCTAGTATTCACATCTAGTACAGATCCTGATGCCTTAAATATATCCGACATATAATTAATGAAGCTGAAGACGCCGCTAAACTGATAACCTGCCGAGAGAACGATTGCTGCTCCGAATGCCTTAAGGGCTGGTTTGGTGACTAAGGAAAAAGAGAAAACACAAAAACGTTTAAGATTTTAGTTTAGTAGATTATTTGGTTCAGACTTACTTAAGTCCTTGTAGCTTAAACCTGTTGAGTCCTGCTTGTTCTGAGCATCTATTGCTAATCGAAGCTCCTCGAAATCTGAGTTAATTCCATGTTTGTGGTTTGTAAAGTATTTAAAGGATTCCTCTGCTGCGGTGACTTGACTTTTTCTCAAAAGATAGGGTGCACTTTCGGGCAGAAAGAGACTCGCTATGAAATATGTTATTGGCAAACTTATGCCCACAAAAGGTACAATGTGGTAGTCTAGATAAGTGCTCAGTATATAGCCAACAAGTGTGCCCATATTTACTGATAGCAACATCATAGCAGTCAACCTTCCACGTATACTAGAAGGAAATTCTTATCTATTAGTTTTTAAACGTAAAAAGGGGCTTGGCAAAACTCACCGGCTGTATGCGACCTCACTGATGTAGATCGGTATAACAAGGTAGCCCGCACCTGCTGTAAAGCCACAGAAAAAACGTGCAGCATACAAATAGCCGACATTAGTGGCACAGTATGTAAGTATCCATAGGCACTGTAAAATTGATTAAGCTAAGGGATTTTTTGTGAAAGTGAGTATTTTGTTGTGCTTACCGCATAAGGTCCTGCTAGCAAATAGATGCAAAACTTTCTTCCCAAGCGCTCCAAAGAGATTGCTATGGTCAAGTTTCCACACAGACTGCCTAGGCCAAGCATAGATCCCAGCCAGGATATCTCATCGATGCTTACTTGAAAGCTAAGTGGTGTGTCGGGTCCCTGTATTTTGGTCAGTGTAGGAGAGAGCCATCCTACTCCAAATCCATGTCCAAAGGTTATAATGTTAACTAATTGATAAGTAAACCTAAGCATTAGAATTTCAATGTGATTTCCCGCCGGACATGACCTACCTATAATTGTAGCTAGAAGTTGATACCGCGTGTTGGGGTTAAGTAGAGAATCGTCTAAGAAGTTAGTCATGTTGTATGATCTATGGACACGTCTCGACAGCTAAAGACACAAAGTGCGAAGTGCTTTTATAGCTAGTGAATAAGCGCTTATCGTACAAAATTGTTGTTTTTAGGATTTCTTTTTTGTCGACTCATTAGCTTAGGCTCGCTTGCTGACAAACAGGAATGCCGCCGAACGGACCTCGTGAATTGTATGTTTACAAAACGCGGGCGTCAGTGGACGAATTAGAGCTTTGTAGATGATAGAGATTACGTGACTCAGTAATAAGTAAAAGATTCACATTATTTAATGTAAATATTTACATATGTAGATTAGATTTTCAAATAGTAAAAGTAATCTTTGGTCGCCAGAGTTTTTCAAAAAAAAGGCTTGTCGAATCTGTCTGTTGGCTCATGAAATTGTAAGCATTCTGGTGAAATTCTAACCATTTACCCTTCGACTATGTTACCTTGTAACGAAGCTACATATGTATACCAATCTGGTATAAAGCTTAACAGTGGCCACGCCCACCGCCTACGTAAATCGGACTCGCGTCGCGTGGCTTAAGCGTTGAGAAGGTTTATTGAGGACTTTTAATATAATTTGCTGTTTTAATGTAATGAATGGCTTATTAAAATTGGCTGAAGGGTATCGCCCTTCCAATATACAATAAAAACGAATAAATTTAAATTTTTTTATTAAGTTTATTATTAAAGTTTAAAACAAGCTGGTTAATGATTAATCAATCATCAATCATTGATTTGCCTTTAGTCTCGGGCAAAAAGATTAAGAAGTATACAAAGGTGAGAAGACTGGACACAGCTGAGAACCACATTGTCACGGATATTCCCAAATAGTGAAGCAAAAGGGGAAACAGCTTCAGGGTGCAGAAGACAAGAAGGCTCAAGAATACCACAGAAATTGATGTAGCCAAGGAACGTATCTAAAAGAGTAAGTTTGTCATTCAATACGAAACCTGATAATATGCTATCTTACCTTGGCCGGAAAGAGTTCTACCAATACCACGAAAAACAATCCAATTAGTCCAATATTTGCCAAATAAATAATCAGAATCATAAGCACCAAGGGTATCCAATTAAGATCACTTAGATCATAGATCTGAGCGTAGTATGTGAAGAATCCAAAGCTTATGCAGCCCAAACCGATGCCCAAAGTGGAGATTAGCATGAGGATGCGACGTCCGATTATGTCCACAAATATTGTAGACGTGTAAACGCCAACAATTTGTACAACGCCAATGACTATGGTGCAGGAATTGACATCTAGAATTGATCCAGAAGCCTTAAATATATCCGACATATAGTTAATGAAGCTAAAGACACCGCTGAATTGATAGCCCAACGAAAGAACTACAGATGCAGCAAAGGCTTTCAGAGCGGGTTTGGTGACTAAAATAAAGGAAGGCATATTTATTTAATACCTGTAAATATTAAATATAATTAAGCTCACTTAGATCCTTATAGCTCAAAGGTGTGGTATTCTGTAACTGTTGAGCATCTATTGCCAGTCGTAGTTCCTCAAAATCTGAATCCATTGCGAATCTTCGATTCTTATAGTATTTAAATGAGGCTTCTGCTGCAATTAATCGACTGCGTCGTAAGAGATACGGAGCAGTTTCGGGTAGAAAGAGATTAGCAACGAAGTAAGCTATCGGCAGTATTATGGCTAGAAACGGTACGATGTGATAAGCCAGATATGTGCTTAGTATATAACCGACAAGTATGCCCAAATTGACAGATAACATCACCATGGAAGTCAACGCTCCACGAATACTGGAAGAGATAATTCATTTGATACAATAGGAATATGATATCTAAGCTTTTTAGGTTTCCAACCTGCTGTCTGCCACTTCACTGATATAGATCGGAACTACCAAATAGCCCGCACCTCCCGTAAACCCGCAAAGAAAACGTGCAGCATACAAGTAGCCCACATTGGAGGCGCAATAAATGAGGATCCATAGACACTGTGAGTTATAAAGAGCTAAGGAATATCTTTGGAATAAAGTTTATAGAGCTTACGGCATAAGGTCCGGCTAGAAGATATATGCAGAACTTCCTTCCCATGCGTTCAAGAAGGATTGCTACCGTCAAGTTACCACACAGACTGCCTAGGCCAAGCATAGATCCCAGCCAGGATATTTCATCGATATTTACTTGAAAGTCAAGTGGAGTATCGGGACCCTGTATTTTAGTCAGGGTAGGTGACAACCATCCCACACCAACTCCATGTCCAAAAGTAATAATGTTAACTGCACAAAATGAACAAATTTTATATGATCATTTATATTATTCCTTAATCAATTACCAATGACAGTGGCTAAAAGTTGATATCGCGTCGTGGGATTGAGCAAAGAATTCTGCATAAATTTTGCCATCTTAAGAGATATATTAGGAACTCTTGACAGCTGTAGAGCCAAACAGTGAATGCCGTTCCAGATACCATATTCTAAAATTCGACATCTACAAAGCTTAATTGATGGCTATCATCATATAATTATTTATTTGTTGGCTCAGCTTATGGCATCCTCTTTCTAAGATTGTGATTTTCAGATAACGGTTTCCCAAAGAAATCGGGTTATTGTTTGACAAAGTCATACATCTCATAATGGATTAAATCTTTGGGAAACATCATAAAGATAATGTGGCTTAGCAAAAAAGCTTCATGCAAATGAAAACTTTACATATTTAAGCTTCGAGGCTGTGCATATTTAATAAAGAATTTCGGGGTAATGCAAATAGTGCTTTGATAAATTTATCTGAAAATTTAATGGGTCAACAACGTTAGGAAAGGTCAGAAAATTTTTGTACTCAAATTTTATCAGCCAAGCTTGTTGTCGTGCAGTAACAAAGAGCTTTTGATCGTGTGACAAAACTCACCACAATCGAGCGGCTCGCGCATGGTGAACCACAGTTTTCAAATAAAGTTTCAAATTCGTAAGTTTTTTAATGAGATATTTTATTTTCGACTATAATTCATAGTCTATAAGCTATCTTGTATAGCTTCTATAGATTTCCCCTTTGTCTCGGGTACAAAAATTGCAATTAATATGGTTGCCACAAAGGAAAACCCAGCGTATATAAATACAATGCCGGAAATGCCAAGAGATTCAGAAAGGAAAGGAAATAACTGGGGAAACGAAAAAAGCGAAATTAGTTCATTTAATTATAACGAGACTATATTCTTACCTTTACGATAATCGTAGCCAGGATAAACATGGTGATCATTTGTGCTCTAACCATAACACTTCGTATTTTCGGGGGTGTAATCTCAGCTATGAATGCAAATGTGACTGTTAGCACGCCGCAGGCGGCGGTAAATATGATCAGACTGAAGGCGACCAATGGAATCCAATTGAAAGCGCTGGTCTTGTAGCCCTTCCATGTCATATAATAATACGTGGCCATTGCGACTTCGCCCACACAAATGCCAGTGGTGGAAATGAGTAGCAAGGTCTTTCGTCCCGCTGGCTCTACGAACACCGTAGACGCATAGGTGCCCGAGACCTGTATGATGGTCACAATAATCGTGCACAGCATGGGAGGCAGATTGGAACCGGCCTCATCGAATATGACCGTCATGTAGTTCAACAAAGCCAGGCTGCCGGTCAATTGATTAGCGAAAATAATTATCAAGCCGATAAAGTAGGCTTTGCGGGCCTTTCGATGCGCTGCAAAAGAAGATAAGGTCAGACATCTTGATTTGGATGAAGCATATTTGGTATACTTACAGAAATCCTTCCAGCTCAGCTTCTCGGGAGTATTTACCGATTTCTGATCAGCTTCAACTTGTTGCTGCGGCTTACACAGTTTCGTCAGCTCCTGCTGGAAATCCTCGTTGGGATCATCCTTTGAGGAAATTCCACGATAATATCTTAGGGATTTCTCCGCCTTGGCCGCGTCCAGCTTCGCCAGAAATTGTGGAGATTCAGGATTAAATGAAAAGCAGATAACGAAAACTACAGGAAAAGCTGCCATAATCCAAGCTACAGTCACATAATGAAAGAAATAGCCTAACACGTTTATGGTTAACATTCCCAGGGCCAAGCTGAGGGACAAAAAAGTGCCCAAGGTGCTGCGTAGTCTGTCCTGAGCCAATTCTGTTATATACACAGGGATAACTGTGAAGCAAGAACCTCCAACGGCGCCGGCTAGCAAACGCGCTAGACAAAATGTCATTGGATTACGCGCAAATGGTATCATTACCCAGTGAATCTGAAGTATAGAAAAGGCGATAATGGTAAGAGGGAAATATAAAATGGAAATGATTTCTGCTTACCAACATAGGCAACGCCGCCACAAGTAAGCAACGTTTTCGGCCTATCTTATCGGCCAACCAGCCAAAGAATAGTGCCCCAATAAGTGAGCCAGGAAATATCGATGCTGTGATCCATCCTAGCTGCACCTTGGTCAGTGGTCCCGTTTCAAAAGGACTTGGTTCCGCCTTCAGATATATAACACTAGCCGAAGTCCAACCGTAAACGCAGCCATAGGATACACTCAGGAGGTTTGCTTTAAAAAAAGTAAGTAAGTTTTTAGAATCTGCCTTTCAAATGTATTCTAGGTTAAGATATGTAGGTGTAATACTAGTGCAAACAAAAGACAACGTATCACTTATATTGTAATTATTATGCGCACACGCAAGTCGCAATCTTATCAAAGAATTCACGACTTGATAAAAATAAATCACTCTGCTAGATGCAATATTAAGACGAAACTTTGTTCTTTTGCATTTTTTGTCATTCAGTATCTCCTACGAGCACTGACCAGAGAGACCCGCTAGATACTGATGCGTAACTTTTTGTTCTGGTCGCATTTTCTGAGCAGAAAAATTCGAAACTATTTTCCAATTCTTCCAATTTTCTATTCTATTTTTACGCCTACGCTCTACGCATTCTCAATGCGAGGTGTTGCGTCTGCCGGTTGGCGGGAAACTAATCTATTAAAAAAAATATAGCTCACGTTAATGGGGCAATTTCTTTATACTACTTGTGTTAGCTAAGCTGTCGGACACAAAAACCGAAAGTGCAAACTGATAAAAGTAGCAGAGATAAAGCATACAGTGTTTTATAAGAGTTTTCTTATCAACGAGACACGCTCTTATACACGAGATTTGGCACTATTATCTACAAGTGTATCAACAAACGTTCCCATGGAAAACATAAACAAAGATACGAGACACCCCATAAATAGGCAACATTTTAGGTTTCTCTGAGATCTTTTAATGCAGTCCAAAATTGAAGCAGAGATTACAGGCTCCTCGCACTGAGGAAATCGGTACATTGCATAACAATTCAGAGTTGTAGTCAGTGAAAAGGCATAGAAGGAGCGCCAATGCGCGATGACCTAATGCAGAAAGTATTCAAGTATGCTAATTAGCAGGTTATCCTGCAGTTTGTCCTTGGTCAGCTCCATTACAATGACCGGGCTAACTGGCGCCAGTTAGAAACCCGCTCAGGTTACGCGGACTAGGACAACTATGACCCAATTAAACCTTTTGGGTTAGGTCAAGCGAATCGGATATGATTTATACTTACTCAAATATATACGTATGTATGCACATTTATAACTAAGTTCACGCCTCGCTATTTTTAGTGTCATTAAGAGCGGGATCTAGCACACCTACCTGCTAAGTGGTTCCCATTTCTGATTGACTTAATTCACTCTGATGACTTCGCATTAAGTCTGCAAAAGAAGATTTCGCTTTAAGACTTGAGTCGGATTCGTAAGCTACTACAGACTAAGAGAGCGGCTAAGTCAACTCTCTCTTTTCTTCACTCCGAGCTTCTCTTCTAATAGGCACGCGTTTTGTATGATTTACGTTTGATAAAGCTTATCAGCTACCACGCCCCTTTATTGGAAGCTACAGTCGTAGAATTTTAATGAAGTGTATCACAATTCTATATAGTACACAGCACTAAATACTTAGCTGATGGCCTTGACCCAGTTTCATGTTTAGATTTGAGAACAGTAGGTCATATATTTCTCAATCGATCTCGAGCTACACAATACACATAGTAACTCTATACTCTACTTTAGTTTGTAATCTTAGTAGAGCTTTCCATGGCATATTTTACATGCTGTACTCACCACTTAGCGCGGCGTATGACTGATTTCTTGTGCTCTTCGAGCAACTGAGCTTCGGTATTTTCATTCCAGACTTCAGGTAAAAGTAAATCTCAGTCCGTCTGCACGCGATTTACTCGAACCAAACACTGAATTGACGAACGCACGTTTCGCTCATATATATGAACGTGAAATTCTTTTATTGTCTAAGCCGCAATTCGATTCGGGTATAACTCTCCAAAAGAAGAACTGCTGCCGTATCTGGTTTCATACATACCCTATAAGCGAAAGCCCAGCAGACTTATCGGTTATTTGCGCGCTACCTAAGCCAAAGCTCGACTTATAGTGGGGAATATCAGTTGCGATCGGTACTTTCACATGCAAGTTTTATGATTAAAGATCTGTTTGCATTTTAAGGTATCTTCAGTCGAGCTTGTCTATTTGGCTGGCTTAAAAAACTAGTTTTTATTTGGAGAAATAGTTTGTTTATTTTCTTTTCATTCTTTTTTTTTTTTTTTGTGTGAAGAATCTCTTTTCTCTTTGTTAAGAGAGTGAGAGAGATCGCAAACGAGTTAAGTTTATATTTGGTGGCATAAGAAGTTAGACAGCAGAAATCTCGAGAGCTTCCGCAGGTTGTGCTCAAGTCGTAAAGATTCTCTTATCTGTAGAAATATTTAATCTCAACAAAGAAGGCTTTGATAAGCCTTCAATTGTGGGTAAGTTCAAGGCACGCAGAGAAAGAGAGAGGGAGAGGAAAGCGTACAAGGGGGACCTTCGGAGAGACAGCTATATAGATTGTTAAGATCAAACTGATTTACAACAATGACGTGACTTGTGCGGGAGGTACTTAATCTGGCATCGATTAAAGCCAAAGCACCAAGCCTGAGTCGATTCCATTGAGGAAAATACTGAAAAAACCCATGAACTGATTAGACAACGTTAATATAACATTTATTAATAACAATATAGGAAACAAATAACCAGTCAATAGAACTACAAATCGGCCAGAATGGCCTCAATCGTCTTGCCCTTCGTTTCGGGCACAAAGATGGCAATGAACAGTGTGCCCAGGAAGGAACCGCAGGCAAAGATGAAGATGACAGTGTGCAGGCCCCACATCTCATTGATAACAGGAACTAGCTGCAAGTCAAGTTCGAGAACAATGTTAGCTTTCCATTAACTACGTGTGCATCAGCTTAGACTTACCTTAATTGTGGACATCGAGAAGAGCCACAGTATGGACATGAGCAGCATGCCGGCCTTGCTGCGTATCTTTAGCGGAAGTATCTCGAATATGACCAGGAAGGGCAGCGTCAACAGGCCCCATGAGGCGATGAAGAGCATGAATGAGAATGCCGCAACGGGTAACCAATCAAATGCACTCGTATCGTAGCCAGTTGCCTTCAGATAGGTGTGCGAACCCATGGCCAGTTGACTGAGGCAAACTCCCACCGCGGAGATGAGCAGCAGCAGCTTGCGGCCCGCTCGTTCCACCAGCACAGTGGATGCATATGTTCCCACCAGCTGTATCAAACCCACAATGATAGCCGCAACCGTGGAGGGCAAACTGGAGCCGGACGACTCGAATATCATGGCTGTGTAGTTAAGCAGGGCAAAGCAGCCGCAGCCCTGATTGGCCGTCAGCAGACCCAGCCCAATAAAGCACGCCTTAAGTGCCTTACCCTCGGCTGTAAGGATTAGACAAAGATGCAATGGTGGAGGAAGGCAATTAGCATGCGTCGTGTGACTGTTACTTACTGAAATCCGCCCAAGTGACAGCCGTGTCGTCTAGCTCGTCGCAATCTTTTTCGGGCTTATCTGTTGCACGCAGCTTGTGCAGCTCCAGTTGCAACTCCTCGTTGAGATCCTTGGACAATCGTGAACGTATGTTGCGGTAATACCGCAGCGACTTCTCTGCCTCCTCGGGCCTCTGACGCAATACCAAATGCTGTGGCGTCTCGGGCATGAACCAGAAGCAAACCACAAACAGAATCGAAAGTGAGGCCACCAGCCAGGCCACAGTCACATAGTTGAAGAAGTAACCCAGCACAAAGGCCAGCAGGACGCCAATGTTGCAAGTCAACACCAGGAAGGTGCCCAACACACCGCGCACACTGCCAGAAGAGCACATAGCATAGAGTCCTATCTACTACAAACATGCAGACATTTTCTCACTCACCTACTCTCTGAGAGCTCCGATGTGTATATGGGAATCACACCAAAGCAAGCGCCACCTGCCATGCCGCCCAGAAAGCGAGCGCACACCAGGTGCGTGGGATTACGCGCGAAGGGTATTAGCACCCAGCCAAGCTGAAGGAACGTAGAAACATCTAGTATATACTGCAAAAATATACCTCGAGGTTGCCACACTTACCACAGATGGCACTGTGGACCATAGCATCGATTGCTTCCTACCGATTTTGTCGGCCAACCACACGAAGAACACATTGCCCACCAGACCGCCCAGACAAAGCGTGGACGCAACATTGCCCTGATCCTGTGAGGTGAGCGGTCCCGTTTCCAAAGGACTATCCTTGCCGCCCAATTCGAGGAAACTAGACGATGGCCAGCCACAGTAGGCGCCAAATGAGATGGTGGCAATGTTGACTGCAAAGAATGACAGTCGAAATTAGCTCTAGGGTTTAAAGCTGCTTTTCCCAGCCTAGCAAATTATGCCTAATTTCAACTGTTACAGCACAACACTTCATAAAGCCACCACAACTTGGCCAACAGTTTTGCAGCTTTCATTTTGACTCAAAAGTGACAGCTTATTGCTAAAAGGATTTCGCTTTGGGCAAGGCAGAAAGAGTAATTCCCCCCTTCGTCTCTTTGGGACTTATAATCAATTTTGAATGAGCCGTGGCTCTGTGATTGGCAGTCATCACTGATAAATCGGTTTTTTTTTTTTTTTTTTTTTTTTGCACATATCACTCACACAAAAAAAAAAAAGACACTTAATAAGATTACAAACCAAAAATTGTGGCCAGATACTGAAATTTCACATCTCCCGATGTGCCCAATTCTGTTTTACGTTTATCCATTTCTCTCTCTCCCTCTCTCGATGCAAAAGTTTTCACGTTAATTTCACGTCAATGCAACCACTTATCATTATCCTTTTAGCCCGGTACGGTTATGGGTTCGCTTTCGGTTTCGGTTGTGGTTACGGTTTCGATTCCGGAGTGTGCCCGGTGTAACGTTCGTGGCGAACTAATCCGGCGTCGTTGGGGCATGATAACTTTTATATATGAAATTAAAATCGCACAATTTGAGTGTATAAGCGAACACACATCTATAGATTACAAAGGCGCCCAGCGACAGATACACAGGCACAGCCACAGCCACAGCCACATCTACAGATACAGATACAGCTGTATCAGATACCTATACACCGCAAAAGAGAGTGAGAAAGAGCGAGGCGGGAGAACAAGCTGTGCGAATTGTTGTTATCAAAACGGTCATTATGCTCTGAGCTAAGTACTTAGGTGCTCAGAACTCGGAGCTGGCTAGTTGGCACTCACTAAAGCCATAATGACAATGAACATTTTCTAATTGCCCCAGACTATCGCTGCGCTTTGTGCCATGTTAATTTTTTTTTGTTGTTGTTTTTCCTATTCCAGCTTCTGTGATTATTGTTGTCGTTGTTGCACTGCTAAGCTAAATATTTACTTTATATCTGTACACTCTACTGCAAGGAGTTCGCGGGTAATGTCGTCGTAATGGTTACATAACCTCACAGCTGGAAAAAGGATGGATTTTCAATGTGTAAATAACTCAGTTATTTATATAAGCAACACAATCAAATTTCTAGAAATCATTTGCATAGTAATTATGATTGCGCATACCAAAAACGAATGTTCTAGCTATAAAAACATGCTAGATATTCCATTTTTATTGATTTTTGGGGGCGTGGCTAAATTTAAGTAAACAACTCTCAAGTTTCACACGCACGGGCTGTCACAAAATTTGGAGGCTCCAGAACTTATAGGCGCACAGATCCACCTGATCATACCTACTGTTAATGACTAATTGATATACTTCACAAATTTTCCCATAGTAGCAATCGTCCACGCACTATCACTGATCTCTGCGCTCTTATCAGTCGATGGTAGAGCATACAGGGTTCCCCATAATAATCCAAATTTGTCTGTGTTAATTGTTATAATTTTGTTTTTTTTATTATTGAGTTATTATGTTTACTACTTTTCCTGATGCGATATGCATTGTGAATAGCTAATGGGGCACATGTTCCCGGCGTTACGTATTGGATGTGCCTTATAGAGGAGCGTCATTGTCGTGCTGTCGTCGCCGTCGGTTGGGAATTAATCACGTTTTCAGGGTTCGGTCATATCAGCTACCGCTGCTGCCGCCTCAGCTCGAAGATTAAACAATGGGGCGAGAGCGTTGATTCTAAGTTTTGATTAAATACACCCGCGCGATAATAGTCTGTGTAAACATTTGTACAACCTGTGTGTGCGTGTGTGCGTGTGTATGAATGAAACATGTCCATTTTGGTGGTAATTTGCCGGTGATTTTCGTGATTTGATGGCGTAAATCTGGATTAGTGGGTGGGTTTTATTTCGGGTGGGCTTTGTTTACCCTGTTTGCCATGTGCCGCGTAAAGGGAAAGTGTTGTGCGTGCTTGAGATATACGACTATGACTTGATACAATAAGGTGCTTGTGCGGCGAGATAAGCAAACATCGCGACGTCAATTCACTTAAGGTGAACCAACTTAGTAAAGAAATAACAGAGACATTATATTCTTTTTGATATCTGTTCTTAAAATTTGAGCACTTTAATTATGATTTATGAATTCGAATACAAATTATAAAGAAAGCAACCGCCAACTGGCAATTTTTTTGATCACTTAAGCACTGAACCTGAAACTATTTAAACGATACGAATTGATCAAATTGATTGAGCGCATATAACAACTTAAATTGGATACTAGTTGTGTGTTAGTGTGTGTGTATGTGTGTGAGTTATCGTACATCTGCTTGAGTTGTAAGAAAGAGCCAGAAACATAAGATTAGATAGGCGCCATACGATATCTTCCGCATACACCAAACGAATTTCATCAGAGCAACATTTTGGGCAGATGTTTTATTCCTTAACGCGCTGTTGCCGGGGAAACTTTTCAGTTAAACCCACACGATTTCGATTTATAATTATTATTTATTGATAATTATTAATAAACTTACTAACTAACCTAAGGCTTAAGGATAAAGTGCAGGCCTTGAGCTTAGGCGTTAATTAAAGATGCGTTGCAATGTGTCCGTTAATTACATCGACCACCTTGGCAACGCTGCCCTTGCCCTCCTCCACATAGCCCAAGTCGCGTTGCACTGCCGATGGTCGGCGATTGCGTGTCTCGGGCAACAGTGGCAGCGATATGAGTGCCACGAAAACGGAGGCAGCTGCGAAAACCCATAGATAAAGCACCAGTCCAGGGCCACTCGGTGTCTTCACAGCGTTAAAGCCCTGCAAGTTTCGATACAATAAGTTTCAGGCTATGAGTTTACGTCTGCTACACTTACCTCAATCATGCCGAAGAGCAGCAGCCAGGCAAACGCCGAGGCCAGCGAGTAGAGCAAATCGTGCAGCTGACAAAGGAGGAAAATTTAAAAGTTTATTACTAAAATTGAAAAAAAAAAAAAACTTATCCAATAGTTTGACTGAATATGAAATAATTAAGCATTTTATATTGTTCGCAGCTTAGCGCAGTTTTCCGGAAGTCCCAGAGAATATTTTACTGCGCGCCCCAAAGTATGCAACGCTTTTCAACGCAACCTGTTCTGACAGCTGACACACACACACACACACAAACAACTCGCTCGCGCTCGCGCTCGCCATCGCGCTCTCTTTCGCTCGTTCGCACGTTCAACCGCCTGTAACTGAAATATAAAACCTGCCGCTGCTATAAATCGGCTTACCTTTGTGGGCAAAACTTCGCTACTGACAACAGCCGCCAATGGATACAATCCAAAGCTGACAAACAACAATTGTGCAGCGAGCAGGATAATGGGCAAATAGCGGTTAAACCACTCGCCTAATGCCCAATTATGTCCGTATTCTTTAAAGAGCGCCAGTGCAATGACAGCGACAGCAGCCAGCAGCGACGACAGGCACAAGAGAAGCTGCAACATACAAAGCAAAATACGCAAATTGCATATGTAGTAAATGTGTAAGCCGCGTCATGCAGCGCGCGCTCTCGTACATACCTTGCGTGGCAGATGCGGTCCAAACAGTCGTGCCAACAATGCGCCCACACACTGAGCTGCGGCAAGCAGAATGTAATTCATTTGAGTGGAGTAACCAGTGCGTCCCAGGAAATCGGCGGCATAATTAAGCTCCACAAAGACGCCACTCAGCTTGGCACACACGGTCAGCAGGAAGCTTACACAAATCAGGCGCACCACATAGCCACGCGTCAGTGGCGATGAGCCGAAACTCTTGCCCTCTCCCTTCAGTTCGGCCTTGAATTCGGCCAGTTCGTGCAAATACTCTGGATTCTCGCGATCGTCGATGTCACGAATGCCGCGATACCAGCGCAGTGACTTCTCCAGGCATGGCACATTTCCGCGACGCAGATAATAGTGTGGACTCTCCTGCACGAAGGGAAAGCACAGCGAAAACGTGCAAGATGCAATGCAGCCCGCTATGTTTGTGTAACCGTAGGGCGCAAAGAAACCCAGAGCAAAGCCAAAGAATATGCCCAGTGTACGCCACAGCTCAATGGTGAAGGTCAGGCGGGCGGCCTTGTCTCGTGTCTCGGCAATTTCATTAATGAATATCGGCAGCACAACAAAGGCACCGCCAGCTGCCACGCCCCCAAACATGCGCGACGCATAGATGTGCACAATGTCGAAGCCGAAGTGTATGCAGAACCAGGCGAACTGTAAGCGCGAGTAAGAAAAATACAAATTAAATTTCAGCAATATTAAATTAATTAATGTAAACATACATAAGCATAAAAAATTGAAATTTTAATTTTTAAAATTTAATTTAGTTCGAATTTAAAATGCGTGATTGAACGCAGCGACAAACAAAAACTATCGATTCGTTATCAATTAAATACGATAAAATACGTTATTTAACTCAGTCGACTATCAATTAAATACGATAAAATACATGCTTGACTGAGTTAAATACGATAAAACACAGATTTCACAGATAAATCACTCACAATTTGCAAAAGTCCACAGCAAAGCAGCACAGATTTGGGTCCAATGCGTAGTGCCAAGCAGCCGGAGAAGGCAGCTCCCACGGCTGCACTTAGAAAGAGAAATCCGGTCAGCAGAGCAGTGCCAGAGGGATCTGTGACCGAATTCAGCGGCGTTGCGTCCGACTCATAGAGACTCATGTGGGCGGGCGTTATGCCAAACAATAGTCCAAAATTGAAGCATAGCAAATTGCCTGGCCGCAAAATAATCCAAAGCAGTAGCTTACTAATCGATTCAAATAACCCGTTGGGCCCACTTACCGACGGCTGTGGTGATGCTTTGTATGGCGGCGCCACTGACTCGCTTGGGCAGGCACATCGCGTTGGTTCTGCGGCTGCTGGGGGTGGTGTGTGGGTGGTTGCTCTGCTGCCGTGTGTAATCCAACTTTTAGTCGCTGCGTGCGAAACTGCAGGTAAACTGAGAGGGTTTTAGTGCATGCTGTGCGCTATTTATGGCAACTTAGGATCGTATCTCCAACTAGTTATCTAAGATTTAACGACGATAAGGTCGCTAACTATGTGATGAAGTGTGGGCGGAGGGTATATTCTGCGGCATGTTATTCGAGTCCAGTAGACTACCGTAAGAGTAGCAGTAGCAGTAGCTTGTTAGACCTGGCAAAAGTCGTTGTGTTTACATACATTATTAATATATTTGCACAACGTGAGTCTACATATGATGCCGCGATAAAATGCGTCTGTCTGCGCCCTGCCAACATTTTCAGAAACTCTTCTCGTTGATGAAGAAATCTCGGTTAACCTACAGCAGATAACCTACCGTGGAGGTTACTCACAAAATATACAAAGTACGCACAATGCTCTGCGCGAGGGCTGTTCAGTCGACTGGGAGTAGACAGACACTGGCAATTTTCTTAATTAATTGCCACACGAAGACATCCCAGCAATGTGCAAATCAATTTGAATCAATTAAAAGTAATTGAACGTAGGCGAAGCAAAGCATGCTTTTACATCGCTCCCATGTATACACTAAAAGAGCAACTTCTCAGCAGATAAAGTCCGATTAATTAAGTAAATGTACTAAAGAATTCTTTTATGCCGCTTTAAATTTTGAATTGAATTTAATGAAGATCGTATGTTATCGATATTTGCTGCAGCACGACAAAAGCTGACTGCCGTCAGATATTGTGAATGAATACACTTGTTCGACTGCCTATCGACCAACCACCACACACAACTCCATTAATCGATCGGAATGCCGGAAAAATTGGAATTGTTTTTGTTATTATAAATTGATATAACTTAATAGAACAATGAATGATACAATTTGGCTAGACGCTTTTGCCTGTAATGAAGCCACATGGTTGGCAAGTGATACTAGCGTCAGCGACAAACAGAATGCATGGCGTACACAGAAATTGTTATTGGCGCACGCGACGCGGTAAGCGGCAAAAAAATCTCGATATTAAAAATATTAATAACCAAGTATTTTCCAGTGGTTTAAATGAGAGCGCGCAATATGCAATTCTTAATGATCATCAAAGTAAAATGGAAATGGCCAGTTCCACGAAAACGTTCATGAAGGACCGCCTTGGTGGCTGCCAAAAGTTGCTGGAGGGGAGCCGTCGCAATCGTGGACGCGGAAGCCAGGTGACACTGAATTGGCCTTCTCCGCCTGAAAGCGTTTTTGAGAGACCATGTCGCGGAGTGTATGAGAGTTGCAAGCACAGTGAATGCATAATAAATATTGTGCAGAAGCCAATGGAAAAAGTTGTGGATAAACCGCCTGTCAGCGTAATTGAAAATTCTACCCCGGCTGAGGCTCCCGTTTACGAGGGTTTTCGTACTGCGCGGCAACAATTAATGTTACAGGATTTGCAGGTAAGGGTATTACTGATAACCACACGATGTGCAGAGCACTCACTTTTCTGCTTTTTTTTCCTCAAGAAAAACAAACAAGCTCCTGCAGCAGGAACAAGTACAACCAGCGGACTTGGTGACATGATGAACTACAAAAAGAAATCATTGGGTGGACGAGGACGGGGGGTCAACGCAAAATTTGTGCCACCCATTGCAGCAAACGAAAAGTAAGTACGACAATTTGGACTCCACTCAAAGACAGAACTTCTTTAATATGCTGTGCTTCTCTAATTAAATTCTTCGCATAGCAATGCATGTGAAAGAGCAGAACCTACAAAGCAACAAGAACCGGCTGCACCCTTCTTTTCAGTGCCTGCCAATTTATCTCATCTTGATGCGCTTATGGTGGAGCAAATTATGCGAGAGAGCATGCACAAATACAAGTGCATAGGTACGAAATTAAAAGAAAATAACTTTGTTCGTTTGTTAGTTACTTTTTGTTTTGATAGCCTGGGAGGATGTTGCTGGTCTGGAGTATGCCAAGTCGACTTTTATGGAAACTATCATACATCCATTACAACGTCCAGATTTGTTCAGAGGTGTGCGTCGTCCACCACGTGGCGTGCTGCTATTCGGTCCACCAGGCACAGGCAAGACTTTGATTGCCAAGTGCATAGCCTCCCAGTCGAAGGCTACGTTTTTCAGTATTAATCCCTCATCGTTAACCTCCAAGTGGGTGGGCGAGGGTGAAAAGTTGGTCAAAACACTTTTTGCTGTCGCCGTTGCACATCAGCCAGCAGTGAGTGCGTGCATGAATCCCAGCCAGATGCAAACTATTAACTTTGATTGCGTGTTTTAGATCATCTTTATGGACGAGGTGGATTCTCTGTTGTCGCAACGCTCAGATAATGAGCACGAGAGTTCAAGGCGCCTGAAGAACGAGTTTTTCATACAACTTGATGGGGCTGCAACAAACGAGGATGATAACATAATAATCATAGGAGCAACCAATCGACCACAAGAATTGGATGAAGCCGTGCGTCGCCGTTTTGTGCGTCGTCTTTACGTGCCGCTGCCGGCAAAGCAGGCGCGTCAGCAGATAATTGAGAAGCTTGTAAAGCAAGTGCAGCACAATCTCACGCATACACAAATCGAGGGACTCGCCGAGCTCACCGATGGTTACTCGGGCGCTGATATGGACAGTTTGTGTAGGTATGCAGCAATGCAGCCTCTTCGGTCCCTAAGCAGCTTAGAAATTGACGCAATCGATGCACAACAGGTGAGCCTGAGCTAATATGGTATAAATTTGTAAACATAAAGACTCAATATTCTGCGCTTCTGTAGCTGCCTGCAGTGACCATGAACGATTTTATGACAGCTCTACAGCACGTATCGAAGAGTGTTTCGCCCGACGATGTGCAGCGCTATGTGTCGTGGAATGAAATTTATGGAATCAAACACTAAAAGTACTTGACGTTTTTTTTTTCTTAAACTTTTATTTAATCTTCATGGTAGGAAGTGAATAAATAACATCTAGCATGTAACAATTCGAATACAAATAATTATTTCAAATATGCTCTGTATTTGTAAATTTATTTCTACTTTGACTATCACATTTATAAAATTGAAGTTGTCATATCGGAATGCTCTGACTTGCTTTTGCTCGTTACGTCTCTGTACATGCAGAGTATCATGTTTGGAAATAGAGATAGAGAGAGAGAGAGTTAGTTGATTGAAAAAGATGGGCTCTTGCGTTTTGTTTCTTACTCACAGCACATTAAATTAACATTTGTATACGTCAGATTTAATTAACATAGTATTGTAGATTAGGACTAGGTTTTTAGAGGGCTACGATATCCAGTACAATTAAGTGTGTGCCACTAGAATGCTTTATAAAAGCATTACAAGTGCCTGGAATATTTTCGGAATTATACTTATACACATATAATATATGATCTTTAGAGGAACACCTAATATAATTGAAACATTATATTGAACTACACTTAATACACGATTACTGAACTCTACTCTTTAATCGGGGGAAACACGTAATCATCACTCAGACTGTTTATATCCACATAGGTGGTCTTCGGACTCAATACCCTGTAGAGGGCATCGAATGTGGGTCGCTCCACGGGATCTTCTAGCCAACACTGCAGCATTATAGTATACACCTGTGGCGTACAGATTTCGGGTCGCTCCAAACGATTGCCGGCCAACAGAAAGGGTATCAGCTCGCTGTTGCTTATAGTCGGATATGGCGATGCACCCAGCGTGCCAATCTCCCAGAGCACAACACCATACGCCCAAATGTCACTCTTGCTGGAATACACATTATCTCTGATGGCCTCAATGGAAAGCCAGCGCAAGGGCAACTGCATGGAAATTTCGAAAGTTAATTACTTTAAAATTGCTTCTTTTTTTTTTGTTTTTTTTTGCCTTGCTATTACCTTGCGTGTTTTGGTGTTCGTATAGATGCCGTGCCTGGAGAGACCAAAGTCGGATATCTTTAGTGTCTTATTATTATCGATTAGCACATTCCGGGCAGCCAAGTCGCTGTGGAATAGACAAAAAAAAAATAGCAACAAATAACTAAACTATAAATTGATAACAAGAATTTCCTCTGCAATTCAAACTTTTACTAATCCTATTTGCGAAGTTTGCAATGTGCAATCTTAGTTCACCAAAGCCTTAGTAGTCTCCATTATTGCAGTTATAGAAAACTAATTAAAACTTTTCGATTTGAAGATATTTTGAGTGTGCTTACCGATGGGTTATCTCTTGTTCCTCCAGAAATCGCATCCCATTTGCAATTTGCAGCGCAAAATTGTGTAGCTCTTTGTTGTCGAGTATGTACTCGAAGGACTCCTCGTCCTCGACAATTGTATATGTTGCTGCAATAGATTTGAAATGTATATGAAAATCATTAAAAGTTTACTACTCCAACTGGTTCAGATGAATCATACTTTCTGCAAACGAAGGCTTAGGCTGTTTGGGGCCAATGCCATTGCTAGCGAGTTGTGCTCCGTCTGGCCCGTTGCCTGTCATGGAGGAGGAGCAGGAGTTGGAATTTTCTGGCTCATTGCTTTGACTAGAGGCCTTTAATTCAATGTAGTTAACACTCTGTGGCCTTGGTGTAGCCAAATTAAATGTTCCACCGGCAGAATGGGATTTTTCCATACGACCAGTTCGATGATTAGCATTACGAGCTTTGGGTTGCCCGAGTTCCTGGCGTACGGTACGCAAATAGTTCAACTAAACCACAGTAAGTTGCAATTATCGATTGATGCGAAATTACTTATGATGAACATACCAAATTTCCACGTCCCACATACTCCATTATCATCAAATAGGGCGCCCGAATGGTGCAACAGCCCAGAAAACAGACCACATTGTGATGCGTACCGACCCCTTTAAGCATCTCGATTTCAGATAGGAATTCAGCCACCTCATCTGCCGTCGGATTGCCTACATTGGATATGGGTATTTGCATAATTAATTGAATACTTTTTAAAACCAAATAGATGTTACTCATACTTACATTTCAATTGTTTAACGGCAACAATTGTTGTGCCACGCATACGTCGCAAATTGACGGCAGTCGCCTCGTGAACCCGTCCAAATGCGCCCTCGCCCAGCATGCGTCCAATGTGAATCGCTGAATGCGGCACCTCAAATATGTCAGCCAGTCCCAGGGCCTGCGATTGCTGTGTAAATGCAGCATAAGAGCAATGCAATTAATTTAATATTGGGTTATCCATACGAAAGCAGACGTTGTAATTAGCAGATACTCAAATAACAGTCGATAATTATATGCGTTGTCTATGGATTGAGTTTCAGCTTACCTCCACGTATTTATCCACATAATTGATGTTATCCTCCATTCTGTAAATTCGTTAAAAATATACATAAACCGACATAAAGCATGCGAATAACAACAATAACAACTCACTCGACTGGGGATGCAGCCAGAGATTGCATATATATGCGCTCTTTGTGCAGATGTGCCTTGGTTCGCGCCCGCCGACGTCGCATCAACAGAATGACCAAGCCTGCTATAATGACGGCTATAAGCATTGTGGCCATAATGATGATTGAGTTGCTCTGCAAGCACAACAATTGAAAGTTGTATATCATCGCATAGGAAAATATTATCCTGTGGCGGAATACAAACCAGAGTCGCATCGGTAGTTAGCAACATGGGATTGGCAGGCACTGTGCGGGGGAAAGAAATCACAGTTAGAGTTGGCTATAATCACGTCAATCGCATCATCCTCACCTGGCACTTTTGTCACACTGCGCGGACCCTCGCAACCGGCGGGATCTATGATGAGTGCCTGCAGATTGAGCGAGGCCTTCTCCTTCAGTTGTGTACCCAGCTTAAGTGTCATGTTGCCATCAAATCCCTTAGCTGTTGGCTTAAAGTGCAATTCGCTGAGATTGTAGATGCGGTTGATTAGGTTCTTAAGCACACCCCCCCACGGCAGAGAGGGGTTGCTCTCCTCGTTGATTCTACGTGGTTGGCAAGTTAAACATTTCGCACACAAAGATAACAAAACGAAACGCAAATCGACTCACTTCAATTGCATTTTGTACGCCTGAAGAGCTTCGTGGAGATGACTATCCTGCTCCTTGCGCAGCTGCTCATTAGCCAGTATGGTGAAGCCAATGACAATGGTATCGTTTGCCTGCATTTTGGCCTTTGCATACACCTTGGGTGGCGTGGGCGACAGCTGGCACGAGCATTTGCCGGCCACACAATCTGCGAAGAAGGGAGAAGGGAAAACCGCAGCAGGGTAAAATCATGATTCAAGCATTACTTGGGGTTTGTTACAATTACGTGGAATAAAGACGCGCATGGAGCGTCGCACAAGCAGATTGGATGTCTCCACCGTCACGTTATACTGGCAGCCAAACATATAATTGCAGTCACTGGACTCCACATTCGGATTCGGGCTCTGTGGCAAGTAGATGAAGTGTCGCGGTTTTCCCTTGATTGTGTACTCGCTACACGGCGCATCCGGACAGCGCGTACTGTTGACAGCGCTAACGAGCACGTTGTAAGTGGTGCCTGCAGTAAGTTCGAAAGAATCTACACATTGCACCCGGCAATTGGCAATTGGCAATAACTAGATAAGCGACTTACCATTGGGCAGGGTGTCCTTCCAGTGCACCTGCAGCCGTGGTATTCTCTGCATATACAGCGTCACATTTGTGCTCAGCTCGGTAATTTCACCTCTCGTTGGCCTCACCTGCAGATTCAATAAGCCAAAGGAGTCAAAGGAGTAAGCTACTCAAGGAGAACAATAAGTGGCACTGGGCTGGCTGCATTTCAAAGCCAGGCAATTAATTTTGTGACACATTTGCCAACTAATGAATAGTACATCAAGGCAATCAAGTGAATCAAGTGGCACCACAACTTTCTTTTCAAATTAATTAGCTACGAGAAGTTTCTACTCTACTTACGTTTGCTGCCCTGATGCCCTGCCTCTCGACTTTGGCGGCATTTAAATCATTTGGAGTGGTTCTATTCAGGTTGATGTTGTCCATGCCAGCGTTTGGGGTACCCAAAATTGTTGGCATTGTTGGTACTTTTTCATCTGCTGCAGCGGCTAGGTCCACGGGCAGCGTGACTACCGACACTGTCGTGGGCAGGATGTTGCTCGCTGTTGTTCTATTGGCCACAAGTCCAAGCACGTTGCTCAGCAACAGCAGAAGGGTCGTGTATGGCACGAGGAAATTACAAATATTTAGCCGCGGCATTTTAAAGTTAAATTCTTTTCATACTTGAAGAATATTTCTGGGGCCCAAGAATGGCGTTTAACTGAAAATAAGAATATGGAATGGTTGGAATTTAGTTCATTGCGAATTTAATGAATTTTAATTCAATTAATTTAGGTGACCCTGACGCTCTTCCTTGGCGCCTTTCATAGAGAGAGAGAGCGAAAGTGCTTGCAATTTAATACGACAGCCGAAATCGATATGCGCTTATATCAACAAGGGGACAAACACTAATTAAGATAATTTGAAAAAAATTAATTAGCTTCGTTTTGGCAAAGTGGCACTTAAACGCAAATTGCGTATACGCCCCGTTGCCCAGTCATCAAGCTCGCTTCCGTTTAGTTCGTTGCTGATGATGCCCAAATAGCATAAGCCAAAAATGCAAACAACATTGTAAAGCAAACAACAGAATAATATTTTCATGTGCATACCCTGTGCCCAACACATCCCGGCCAAAGGGTATGATAGACTAAATGTAATGTAAGCAGTTAAAAAAGAAATAAACATTTTACAATTTCAATTTGTTGCCATTCTGTAACAGTTCAGTAATCGATATCGATATTTAATTAGAAAATACTAGAAAGTATCGAACTTGAAAATACCTGCCAGTCGATTAGCAATTTGCTGGCCATGCTTTTAGCACCAATTGGTTTAACATTGTCTTCAAAGTCAAAATAAAACGAAAACAATTTATGTTTGTAAGCATTCACTTAGCTAAGTTAAATTGTTAGCACAACAAACTGCAACACGCGACAACAAAAACGACGACAACGACGAGGCAAACAACAATAAATAATGCACTCAAAAGCAGAAACTGCACTTGCCTGTGTGTGTGTGTGTCTATTTGCTTGTCTGCTGGCGGCACCTGTTATCTGCTCGTCAAAAGAAGCAATGTCGACAAGCACTACAGCCCGGCGGGAACAAAATATGCTATATACATATATTCTTCAACTAATGTGGAGTGGATCCTGCCGCTAGCTTGCATGCAGTAGCGCTGCACAATTTGAATTATTGATGGGCACAATTTATCTAATTTATTAATCGATATCTTGCTAATGTTTCCAATGCCAAAAAGTCACATCACTTAGGATGATATGCAGCAACAGGCTGCATGCATAGGTAAGTGCTTTCGTATTTTCTATGGCCTTTTTTTCTTATTTCTTTTTACTATCTGTAGAATCATGCTATTCTCGTTGTATATCTTTTGAAATACACAATTTCATTGTGTTTTTAATAGCATCTTTGATAATTCGATGTATTTGATAATATATCATGCTACTTTATAAATATCATCGTCTTTTGATAACCCAGAAGAAAGCAACTGGAGGCACTTGTAAATACACAAAAGACTTAGACATTCATAAGTAGGCAGCTATTTCTGCTAAAACCAAGGAACAAAAGCTATCGTCGAGCGTGCCAAATATGAAAATACCCTTCGCTCAACTAAGAAAAACTTCAATTTGTACTCTTCATAATTCTTGTAAAAGATACTTTGTTTATGTTCCAAGATCCTTAGTAAATTTAAATTTAATATTTGAAAGTTGTCTACTCTTTTACGTTTTTGATATATGTACTATATAGAGGTATTATACCCCCTATCATTTGTTCGGAATAAGCTAACCATAAACGGTAATCCCTACATACATTTGTACAAAGTTAGCATAGCCTTTTTTCAAACATTTTTAATGGCTGAAGGGCATAAAAATAATACGCAATTTTATCTTCCGCAGTGTGTGTTATCACAATGACGCATCAGTATTTGGGAAAAGCTCGAAAGCATAAAACATATACATATGTCATATAATAGTCATAATTTCAGAACACATGGCGATTATATTCACAATAAACTACTATGTCGATTGAGTTTACATTATTCAATTCTGAAGGCACATTTTCTCGCTTAAGGTTTGCACATCATTTTCCCAACCGCTAAGTGATTCCCAGTGCGTATGTGGTTTGTTTGTGTGTGTGTGTGGGACTCGCTGACACTTGCTGAACGTTCGAGTCGTCGCTTTAGTCGGAGGGATTAATGCGCGTACTTATAAATAATAATGCTAACAAAGCTAATTGTTGACACGACATTAACAGCGGCCACTGTGGCAAGCGAAGGGCAAAGTAAGGGCAGCGAAAGCAGGGGGAGCGGAGCTGTATCTGCGGTTGTGGCTCTGCCTGCGGCTGTCGGGGGCAGCCGAACAGTGGCAACTGCGGTAGCTCGCCCACAAGGCAGGTCATAAATTAAGTCATGTCACAACGTTTTTATGGCTTGGTAGCAGTTCGTTTGTTTTGGTTTAACGCCCCAAAATCGCCCCACCCACCCAATCAGCACAGAGGCTCGTAAACGATTTTCATGTATAGGTAAAAAGAAGAGTCATCGTATGTGTAACAGCTGTCTAAAATAATTACAATCTGGTTAAAATCAAAATCATTAATTCAATAACAATATCAGTAAGCCTTACAGTGTGGCATTTCCCGCACAATATCATGCCACACTATCTACGCATAATCGAAACAAGCATATCTGATATACATATATAAAAACATTTATTTCATAGAATTCCTATCAACTTAGATTAATTAGATTCTAGTCAAAGACTAATCATATATAGATTTGCCCTTGGTCTCGCCCACGAAGACAGCCACATAGAAGAGACAGAAGGCGCTAACCACAGAGCAGCACCACATGGTGGCGGCCAAACCGAAGTAGTGCATCATCAGTGGAAATGCTTTGAGTGATGTGAAGGCAAAGAAGCTTAGGCAGCCCAGGCAGCCACTGGCTGCCACTGCTCTGATCTTCTGTGGCAGGATCTCCACCAGCACCACCATTGTGACGGAGATAATTCCCACGTTAGCCAAGAAGATAATAAAGGCCATCAGGCTGACTGGAAGCCAAGCGGCAAAGGCCGAAAGGTCTGCATCTGTTTCCTCCGCGTAGTAGGCATACAATCCAAATGCAGCGGTACCTAAAGCACTTCCAGCACACGAGATCACAAGTAGAATTTTTCGTCCATATCGATCCACCAGATAAATGGACGTCAAAGTGCCCACAATCTGCACCACTCCAATGATGATGGTATTTGTGTTAGGGTCCAGTTGAGTGCGCACAGTGGCAAAGATGTTGGACATGTAGTTGATGAAAGCGAATGTGCCAGTGAAGATGTTGCCAATCATCAGCACTAGACCCGTTAATATCGCTTTCAAAGCCCGCTTAGTACCTGCCAAATCCGTGAAAGGACACCACATATGAGAAATGATTAAGAGACACAATCGCAATCATTGCTTACAGAAATCAGCAATGGTAAGCCCTTCTTTGTTTTGATCCTTCAGCTGCTGTTGAATAACCAGTCGCATTTCATCAAATTCTTTCTGAAATCCGCTTAGAGACTCCTTGCTGGGGGCGGGTCCATCGCAGTTGCGATAATACCTCAACGACCGCTGGGCAGCCTCGTCTCGCTCCCAGCGCAGCAATTGTTGCGGTGTTTCCGGGAAGCGCATTGACAGCAGGAGATACAAAACTGGCAGAATGACCACAGCGCAAGGTATGACATGGTATGGCACATACGATGATATTATAAAGCCTGTCAGCACACCAAAATTCAGAGCCAAATTGAAAAACGAACAAAGTCTGCCTCGAACGCTGTGCGGAAAGAGTACATCAGTGCGTTGATTGAATCCGTTCAGTTGGGGGTAGCTACTCACCTGCTGTCCGATATTTCGCCAATGAATATGGGCAGCACCACAAACAGGCCACCACCCGTTATTCCCGCACAAACGCGGGCTACATAGAGCCACTCAACGGATTGTGCAAAATAAAATATGAACCAAATTCCCTGCGGAATATTTGTTCGTTATTAGATTTGGATTCACATGGGTTAAGGATTCACTAACCGTATTGGGTATGGCCAATCCGTAGAGTGCTGCTTTGCGACCAAAACGATTCATTAGATAGGAGAACAAGAAATTACCAGTTACTCCGCCCAAGCAGATAACAGACCCCACCCACGATGCCTCGTAAACATCAATCACAAAGTTAAGTGGGGTTTTCTCCTCCGACTGCAGCTGGGGCAGCATGGGTGACAGCCAGCCCAGTCCGATGCCATGACAAAAGACAATGAGTGTGGCTACAAGAATATAAAATATTGTATTTTTTTTTTTTCTACTTAACTACACAGCACTTGCATTTGAAAATTCAAAAGCTATCGCACTTCGTCAAGTTTTGTTATCGATAGTTCGCATTTCTGTGAAGACATAGTGAATTCTTCATAAGGATATCAGTGACAGGTATTAGTGACTGACAGTGAGTATCTTGGAAAGTTACGGGCCACCTTGATGGCAAACGAACTAATGACCTTGCATTGTAGTGAGAAATACGTGTGTGTCTGTCTGTATGTATGTATGTACATACGTTTTCCCACCACAAGTGCAATAATACTGGGCACGTGTACCAGTTATACAGAAGTAACTGTTTCCTCTTAAACTGCATAACAAGGCGCTTGGGTTTCCTGTTTCCTGTGAATTGTTATTCATCTTGTGCATTAAAGTTGTTATGCACTTGCTGCAAATTTGTATTTTGTATTTTTGCGGAATTCAATTATGTAAAGACCTCACGAATCACGAATGCAATATGCATTGTGAAATTAAAATGAGTTATTTAATAAACAAACACCATTTTAATTGCATACTTTCAGCATTTTCGCTACACGTACCACTTAATGTGACTAGCAGCTGTCGGCGAAAGTCTTTGCAAAAGACTCCAGAGTTGAGTAGGTTAAAGAACATCTTGATAGTAAAATTGTATAGCCTATGTCCTCTAGAACGATTATTATATTTTCTAATATTATATTTGATTCGTATATCACAGTTCAATTGGCGCACTTAGGGAGGATTAGAGTCCTCTTTGTTGATTAAAACTTTTGCGGGAAAATAAAAAAATTTGGTATCCTTTTTCCATGCTATTCACTTTGTTTTTACTGACTCCTTGCGAGCTACTTGTCCAGACAATTCGCCTAAAATGACTTGAGAAGCGGGAAGCAGTGCTCTATTTATAGGGCTTCTTGTGGGTAAATTTTTGATATCTTTGGACTTATCTAAATCCCACATTACATAGATGCTTCAACTAAATCAGATGACGCCAAAAATTTCATAATCTTTATAGATGCATAAATCATTGGAAAATGGGCGCTCCACTAGTAGTTGGATGCTTGCGCAGTATTACGCAGATACTGCATACTCGTAGTTTGTAATGCGTACCGGAACTGACGAAGTCTGTAAAATGTGGGAGTGTGTGACGCTCTTGCGTTAGCCCAATCACAGGCACGCCTCATGTCGAGTTTCTTGACCTAGGTGAATTTATTATGACACCTGGCCGTATACTTATACGTATACCGACTGTAAAAGAAGTTCTACGACGATTTAGAGGGGTAATAGATAACATGCCTTAACATTTATATGGCAAGAGTCTGGGAACGCGCTTAATTTCGGGGTTCTGTGCTATATCTCTATGTGGTTGAACTTAGTATTATGCTGTGCAAGTCATCCCAAGAATTGAACGGAATGGAACGGTTGTAAATTAAAACGAATGGGTTTTTTCTGGGTTTCTTTTGTATAATTTGAGAGTTCATTTCAGCTTAAATCTAATCTTAAGAGCTACGGCTGCTACGAGTATACTTGATATGATTATCGTGTTTATTCATAAATCGATTTTCCCTTGGTCTCCTCTACAAATATCGATACATAGAAGAGGCATAGTGCACTGACTGCCGAGCAGAACCACATGGTAGCCGCCAGACCGAAATAGTGCATCATCAGGGGGAAAGTCTTCAGGGATGTGAAGGAAAATGTGCTCAGACAGGCCAGGCAGGCACTTGTAGCCACTGCTCGGATCTTTTGTGGCAGTATCTCCACCAGCACCACCATTGTCACAGAGATAATACCCACGTTGGCCAAGAAGATAATAAGGCCCATCAGGCTGACAGGAAGCCAAGCGGCAAAGGCCGAAAGGTCTGCATCTGTTTCCTCGGCATAGAAGGCATACAAGCCAAACGCTGCAGTACCCAGAAAGCTTCCAGCACAGGAGATCACAAGTAGAATCTTTCGTCCATATCGATCCACCAGATAAATGGACGTCAAAGTGCCCACAATCTGTACCGCTCCAATGATGATGGTATTCGTGTTAGGGTCCAGTTGAGTGCGCACAGTGGCAAAGATGTTGGACATGTAGTTGATGAATGCGAATGTGCCAGTGAAGATGTTTCCGACCATCAGCACCAAACCCGTCAAAATGGCTTTCAAAGCCCGCTTGTTACCTGGCGAAGCCATGAATAGATATCAAATATGGATGCTAGTAACAGAGGCAGAGTCTTGGACCCAGAAGCTTACAGAAATCGGCCATGGTGAGGCCCTCTTTGTTCTCATCCTTCATTTGCTGCTGAATGGCCTGACGCATTTCGTCGTACTCCTTTTGGAAGCCACACTGGGACTCCTTACTGGGGGCGGGTCCATCGCAATTTCTGTAGTACTTCAACGACTTCTGAGCCGCTTCTTCGCGTTGCCAACGTATCAATTGTTGCGGTGTTTCCGGGAATCGCGTGGATAGAAAGATGTAAAGCAACGGCAGAACGATCGCAACACAGGGTATCACATGGTAGGGCACATACGATGATACAATGAAGCCCGTCAATATGCCCAAATTAATGGTCAGATTGAAGAAGGAGCACAGTCTGCCTCGTATGCTGCTCATTGAAATGCGAGTCGGTTTTAAACGAGTTATGGTCTAACAAATTGAGCAGAAACTCACCTATTATCGGAAATTTCACCAATAAACAGAGGCAGCACCACAAACAGACCCCCACCCGTCAGACCATTGCATATCCTGGCCAGGTAGAGCCAGACAACAGATTGCGCAAAGTAGAGAAAGATCCAGATGCACTGCGAAAGTTTTTTCATTTCATTTTCCCATTAATTGACGGGGGGATAAAGCGAAGCAACTAACCATATTGGGGATTGCCAGACAGTAGAGCGAAACTTTGCGCCCGAAGCGGTTCATTATGAAAGAAAACAAGAAGTTGCCCGTTATGGCTCCGATACTGATGACAGCACCCAGCCAGGACGCTTCGTGGACATCAATCACAAAGTCCAGCGGCGACTTGCCCTCTGTCTGCAGCAGCGGCAGCATGGGGGATAACCAGCCCAGTCCGATGCCATGGCAGTAGGTAATGAGCGTAGCTACAAGTATGGAATATCGAATGAAGTCCATGACGTCACTACACTAAGGGCAAGTTAGGCGTCGTATTACGCCAAGTACTACAAATCAAATTAAGATTACGATCGCATGGGTAATCCATCCGTTTAACCTGGTGTTATCTCTGTGATGAATTGGACGCCATATTAAAGCTTAAAGCTTCAACTGATGCGAAGTGAGAAATATTTTATCTACTGTTTGCAGAGGCATTAGAGCATTCACTAAAACCGTTGGAGGTGACCCGCCGTTTGTAGATCGTTGAAATTTCCAACTATGTTTTGGCTTACACCGGAACTGCGTATTTCACAATTTTCCTGCATTTCAAAGAGGGTTTTTTTCCCTAAACGACACATACCGCTTATGGTAGCCAAAAGCTGGCGACGAAAATCTTTAAAGAAGATTCCCGATTTGAACATGTTGAGAATCATTATCCTTTAATGCTGCAGGAACTTGGTCTGGCTATACTTTTTGTTCTAGACTATATTTAATTTATATATCACAGAATATTTGTTTCAAACTCATGAGAACTTCTTGACGGGTTTGGGAATTGGATGAATGGTTATCCTTTTTCCATGCTATTCACTCAGTTTCAATTCGCAAACTAATCGTGTTTAGATCGCACACTCTGCTTATACTAGCTTACTTTTGCTACGACAAATTTATCTAAAGTAACTTACGCCCCGTATTTGTCATATCTCGCAGCGTATCTAAATCTAAAGCAAACAGGGATTGCATCCGAAAAGTTACACGTTCTTGTGCAAAACGATTGGCGTGACGCCAGACGCCGGAGCTAAGCTAAGGGGGAGCAGGTCTTAAAGTTAAAACGGAATTTAATGTTGAATTTCACAGTATTTTGTAAATACCATAACAATAGATAAAACTTTTAACACGTTTTAAGTTCATTAAGAAACTTTCGTATGCCTTTTGTTTTCATGCTTGTAACGTAGAGTTTGCCAGAAGCTGGCCAGATAAGAAGATATGTGTATATTAAATTGTAGCAGGCATGTTAAGCCATATATAGCTGTCGAATTATAAACATAATCAAGCCTAAACTTTGATATGCAAAACAGATATGAATGAAGTGGGAGCAGCATCTGAAGTCAACTCACTATTGTGATTCGCAAAAGAATTGTGAAATGCTATACCGGAGGACAAACGACCCACGCACCAACGCACCAAAGCACATACACAGACAGTCAGACAGTCAGACAGGATGTAAATGCGGAAAAACATATTACCTTTTCGGCTTTGTGTTGTGTATTTTCCATTCATATACATATTTTTCTGTTTGTTGCCCTTTATCCATCCAATTCAAATGAAAATCAAGAACCTCCAATCTGTTTGCCTTTTGTTCGTCTCATGTCGAGCTGAGATCAATTTATCCCCGCCCCCTGACATATACTATATGTATATAAGTACTGTATATGTATGTGCATGTTTTATGGTATGCACATGAAGCTCAAGCAAGTGTAAACTGAATCGATGAAAGACGAGGACTTTAACCACTGTGCGACGATGGCATGAAGAGGCAGCTTTAATTCATGCGTTCGAGAAAGTGCAACGTTTCCTTAACGTTTCATGTGGTTTAAGTATTATGTAAATCGAGTGCCTGCGGTCTGTTTGTCAGTTTGTCAGTTTGTCAGTGGAACTGTATAGTATATACATATATATCAATGGTATTACATGGCACTTTTTTTTAAAGGTTTATTGCTGCTGCTGAAACTTGAAACGGTGCAGGGTATTAATACTTCAGACCTGGCGAAGATAATTCCCTGTTTTTTTTTTTTTTTTTTTGGTGCTGTTCTTGACTTGCCAGAGACAAGCAGAACAAACAAGAATCGAGACGACTTTAAACTCTTATCGTCGTTAACAGCTCAATGTCGTCTATTTTATTATATGTATAGTATTGTGTTTTGAGTGACTCGACTTCATATGTTGCCCTATACCCTGCATTGCGATAAGGCACTAAACGATGTGAGAAAAACTTTCAAAGGCGCAAAGTATAAAAATTTAAATAAACTTTCCTTGGCAACGGTGTTCTCAGCATGCAGGGTATCTGTTAGTCGTTATACAAATTCAATGACTTTCATTTAGTACGCGTCATTGGGCGAACTTTTTTAATCGTTATCGTGGGCCCATTCGATGCTTTGATAAGTTCAATTTGTATTCTATTTTATGCCAACTTGAACAAATTGTTTTTGCTTTTGCTACGGTTTCGGGTTTTTTTTGTATTTGTTCCAGCCCCCTCTCCCCTCTCATAGCATAGCTGTGCGTGTGTGTGAGTGAGTGTGGGTTTTCTCTCGCAGGGGAAAGCTAGACATAAACAACGTGCAAATAAAAAGCAGTTCCCAATGTGGGCGCCAAAATTGGTGGCGTGTTTTGGTTTCAATTTGTTGTGCTTCACTTTACGCACAGTTTCGGTTCCAGTTCCATTTACGTCAAGGGGGATGGGTGGGCCAAGGGGTGGATGGTGTGGATGGTGTGGATGGTGTTGTCACGCGACTGGGGGAAATTACCTGTTGAACATTAAGACACGCGTCTCCACAGCGATAAGGTGCGTTGTTATTAGCCAACAAGAACGGTTCGGACTTTTGAACTTTAAACCGCGAACTGCGAGAGTGAGTTCACTTTTTTGTGGAGTGCACAAAGCGTTTAAATCACTTAAATCCAATCGAAAACTGCATGCGACATTGATAGAGTCTTGCTACTGAGTTGAGTTTGCGGGCACGGCCTACGCGGCGTATGCGCAATTCGTTGCTGAAGTAAAAATAAATTTGTTGAAATATAATTAAACATTTCCTTTTCTCTTTTTTTTTTGTTTTTTTATTTTGGATTTTGTTTATTTGCCTGTTTTTCCAGTTTCAATTGGTTTCGGCGTGAAACTGTAGGAAAAACCACACAGCAAATTTTTCAAAATAGTTTCATTTCGATTTATTGTTTGTGATGTGCGTATGTTGAACTATGTGATTGCGCCAGCTGCCACAGCGGGTGTCAGCGGCTGCATGAGTGTGCGAGTGTGCCTGTGTGTGCGTGTGTGTGCGTGTGTTTACGAGCTTGTAGTCTTTTCCAACTTTTAAAGCTTCGCTGCCTGCAGCCGGCAAATGTCAACAACAACAAACAAAAAAAAAATCAAATTGATGAGATATCAGCACTATATAAACTCGAATCGAGTGTGTGTATTCAATCGGGGTGTGTGTGTGTGTGTGTGTGTGTAAAATACAAATAAATAGAAAAACAAAACTATGGCCCCACAACATCTGTGCAAAATGTGCTCTGGCCTTATCAATAGGCGCGCTTTGACAGCGAAAAATTCACATAAATTGGTCAATGCGAGATATGGCTAAAACTTGACGATTGATTGGAAACCAATGCAATTAGCGCACAAATCTGAAAACTGTACGCAATTTCGGGGATTAAGGTAAGATGATATATATATATGCGATAATTCTACTATATGCAGAAAATTTCTATTAGGTTGAGTACTTAAAACCTGAACTCGTTGTATTCAAACTTTAATGAAATTTCCGTTTTTAGCTCGCATCACTAATTTGTGTAAATTGAATAAGGATTAATGGCGCCCAAGCACCCGTCAAATACGGACAATCTGAAAACTGTTCGCAATTTCGGGGATTAAGCTGAGCAGCAGCTACATATATGAGATAATTCTACTATATGCAGAAAATTTCTATTAGGTTGAGTACTTAAAACCTGAACTCGTTGAATTCAAACTTTAATGAAATTTGCGTTTTTAGCTCGCATCACTAATTTGTGTAAATTGAATAAGGATTAATGGCGCCCAAGCACCCGTCAAATACGGACATTCGATAGGGATTTATTATATATTTTAATATGCACAAAGAAATAATGAGCAAATTTAATACGCTGCGTCAAATTTCGTAGGCGTCTAAAAGCGAACGCGTTCAATGCGCTGAAATTAACAAAATCCAGAGTGTGTAAATATATTGTGTATTTTTAAAAATATATTTGTTTTCATTTTTTGCCCCTTCTTTGTGTTTTTTTTTTTTGTTTCTTTGTGGCTTCCTTTTATTATTATTATTTATTCTCGCTGGCGAGCAAAATTTGTTTACACTCAGGTGTGCGTGTGTGTGGCGTGGCGTGGCGTGGCATATGCAGATTTTTCAAAATCGTTCGCACACATTTTGATGAATTCAATAAAGCGAGCATTGAAATATTTATATGTACTATATATACATATATATCTGAGTGTATGCAGAAGCTCTCGATTTGAGGAATCGAAGCATGAAGCAGGCCCAATAGTTATCAATGCGTGCGCGAGTTAACTTAGATTAAATGTGCCCATTTCATCATATGTGTGTGCTAATGCAGAGCACACACACATACACAGATACCACACACACACACACACAGCTGGCATAATGCGCTCACTAATAAATAACGTGCTTTTAAGCAGCGCCAATAAAAGAGGCAGCAGCACTAGAGCGGAGAGCGCAGCTCAACATGTGCCGCATTTAAGGTAGCTGCCAATTCGATAATTAATCGAACGCACACACACACAGGCACAAATCGAAAATGGCGTCGCTTTGCTTATCACTTCAAGTGGCCGCTGCTTAGTTTGTCCACAAAAGAACAAAAAAAAAAAGAACTGAATAAAAACAACAACGCGACCAAAGCGGCGCACAATCAAATAAAACAACATAACAACAACAAGAAGTTTAAGCAAAAATCTGCTCGACTAGCAGATATGCTGCATCAGTTGATAAACTATGCGTGGTTGCTCTAGGAGAATAGCATGTTGCATGAATTTGAATGATGCAAGCGAAAACCTTTACTTAAGTTGTTAGTCGCAGCCACTCGCTGTGCATCACACGTACAGGGTATACACAAATTGGGAGTGCGCCACGGCAGTAGTCAAAAAAGTGCCATAAAACCTATAACAGTAATTTATAAGACGCCACTGTCGCCCCAGACAAGAGGGATGTGGTGTGGCTGCCAGAGCTGGCGTGTGGTGTGGGGTGAAGGTTCTACGGTCAAACGACCCCACGCCAGGCGACGACAATTATTCGTACCTGAATGCAGAAAACTTGTAGCGCTCCACTTCAGATGCCTCCCCCCTGTCATAGGAATATTTCGATTCGGCAAGTCAACTGGGAACTTATTGCGCCGTCGAACAATTAAACTGAATCATCAATCAACAATTGAGGGCGACACAATGTGAACAACAGATGGCGACAGTGTTCTGGGGCAGGTCACGGCAGGTGTCCAGGCTAGTTAAGGTCCCCCACTCCACACACTCCTCTTTCCTTTCCATCGAAAGTATCTCTACAATTTTAGATCTTAATTGCTTTCGCAATGCTTTGATTTCAACATTCCACTCTGTGGTATTTTGGGGACTTTTGGGTTCAGACGCTATGACGCCGTTTAAGTAATTCTAACTAGAAAACACTTAAAGATATATGAACTTTCAATCTATAATACTTAAAGTTTTTAAGTTGTATTCGTTTAACGCATTTGGTGTCATAACAAAGCAGCTTGAGCAGACAGCGCAATAATATAATGAGTACATCAAATATTCAAATGGCAAAGTGCAATGAAGCACAAAGACGCAGAACTTCAGTTCTTGATTTAATAAAGAGCATTCCAACTTCATTATAGTACTGTCAATCTTTAGTCGCTTTTCTGTCTTCTTCTATGTGTTTCTTTTCGCTTTTGCTGTCGCTATCTAATCAGAGCGCGTAGTCAACCTTCGTCGTTGCCTTTTACCATTGCAAAGCCAAAGAGAAAGAGAAGAACAAATATGTATATGTGCACTCAAAAGGTTGACTAAAGTGTAAGCGGGTCTAGGGTATTTCTGTAGTCGCATCAACTTAACTTCCTAGAATCACACATTATTCCATTATGGTTGACTTACCACAAAATCAGAGCGTAGATCCGCGCAGATGTTGTGTAAATTTAGTTATCCCGAATTGTTTGGCTAACTGCTCGCAGGGGGTTACCAGTTAGAGGGTTACCAGTAATGTGCATTAGGCCCTGTTGACTGCTGGCCAACACCGTGCGGTGTTTACTCTACCCTATAATTGGGTAAGTTTCGTTTGGTTTCACTTCAAACACTTTGCACTTGCAAAAACATTTTCAAACAATTTCTTCACTTCTTTTCCCACTGATTTTCCCTATGTTTTGGCACTATATTATATTTGATTTCAATCATATCTCTCTTTCACTCACATTATTTTACTTGCAAAATACACAGAACGTTGAGCTGCATCTTTAGCACATAATTTCCTCTTAGACTTTCAGCTTTTCATAGATTTCTATTATGTTTAAATTGATTCTAATATATTCCTTGGCTCACTCGCATTTGCATACGCATAAATTGCACACACACACACACTTAAACGCACACACTCGCACACACTTGGTATGCAAATATTTTCTTGCTGAATGATTTTTCCAAAATTTCATTTGCAAACTCTGCAATTTCCTTGCAATATTTTCATCTTTCCCTCACAATGGCGTCACTTTTCCGGGCTTCCTTATTCGAATTCGTCACGCGCGCCAATCGACAAAGCTCCGCTAACGGTATACGATATCTCCTCGTTTCAGAGTCGGAGCGTTTTTCCGCGCACACGTTGAAGCAACAAGCGTTTCGAGCGAAATGATAAAATGTTGTTAACGTTTACCGTTTGCCGCCTGTGTGCCGCCTGTGCCGCCTGTGCTGCTTGGCCTATGCGGTGGCGAAAGCTTTCGAGGAAAGCTTCTTAGACTCTTGTGGCGCGTAAAAGCGTCAGCTGTGCGTGTGAGTGCGTAAGTGAGTGTGTGTGCAGGTGTGAGTATGCATCAAGTTGTTGTACAGTGGGTACGTAAGCTCCTTGCTTGGCAAATTAAGGAGAAGTTCGCAATGCGAGGGTGGTCTGAAATGTTTGAAGCCTCAATGCGAAGATGGCCACCTACGTTAGTGAAAACTTGGAGTATTATGTTTAGACATCTATTAGTCGTAGTTTTAGCCATATTGGCTTTATAGCTATGCTTGAGTAATCGATTAACCATATCTGAAGTGAGGTATTTCTTTTTGCAGAAAAATACACCTCATTGCTAGGCCACAAGCATTTCAAACCAACCTCGTATACGTTTTTAAAATTCTATAAAAATACATATGTATATATATTCATGATCCATCAAATAAGCTAAGCAGATCTGGTAACATCTCTTTAAGAGTTTCGGTTTTTTTTAATTTCCCGGAGAAATTGTAGAAATTCCCCATGTCAATTCCTTGAGAAGAGCAACAAGCCTAGAGCTATCGCTCAGCTAGATCCGAACTCTCGCAGTCATCCGAAATCGGACTGCCTAGCCATTTCATACAATATTTTGGTAGAAAACAGTAGTGCTAGAAAAAAAAATTCTATCGGCTCGCTTAGAACTCACAGTTTACATTGGCAGGCGAAACGAGCTGCCACAAAATTTCAATCAAAAATACTTAGGTTATAGTAAGTTATAGTAGTTAATTTTCCAGATATATCTATATATTTTTGCTTGTTGCACATTGTGTTGAGATGAATAGCTTCACATACAAGGATCTCATTGATGTGGCCATCGGTACGCCCGAGTCGGGTCACGTCAACTTCTATGCGCTGCACGTGCTGCTCTCGAACTTCGCCCAGAAGCTCGAGTGCCTGCACGAGTATGTGGAGCAGGACGATTATCTGCTGGCCAATATACGCCTGCAGAGCAGCCTAAGTAAGTTATATCGCATTGTCAACGCGGGGAATAACGCACTAAACTGCGTGTAGTTGGCAAGTCTTCCAGATATCGTCTGTTTGCCGGCGGGGATGAGGAGGAGGCAGCCTCAGAGGCGCCGCCCGAAGCACCGCCTGCCGAGGAGCCGCCTGCAGAGACACCTGCAGCGGAGACCGCACCACCTGAGACCGCAGCCGAGGAGGCATCGGCGCCAGCAGCAGCAGAGGAGGCTTCAGCGCCAGAAGAGGCACAACCATCGGTGCAGCCATCCGCACAGCCATCGGTGCAACCATCTGTGGCAGGTACCGATGCAGCACCTACCCCAGCGCCGGAGCCAGAACAGCCGGAAGAGGGAGCACCCTTGGGTGATTTTGCCTCGCGTACATCGCGCACATCGAGGGCTGATAAGACACGCACCGAGGGCTCCATGATCGGCTCGCTGGCCAAGCTGGAGAAGCGCCTCTCCAAGGTTGAACTGCTGAAGGAGCAAAAGGATGTCGAGTTCCAGACTTTCTCATCGGCCATGGCAGGTCAAATGAAGCTAACCATGGAGCAGTTGAACAATGTAACACATTTGATGCTCGATCGCAAGCCAAATCCGGAGCGCATGAAGCTGCTGCGCCACATTGCACGCCAGCTGCGTGTCCTGATGCGCGTCGACGACGAGGTTTCCATCAGCTGGAGCAGTGGCGAGGCAGTTGTGGAGGAGCTGGAAGGCGAAGAGATGGAGGAGGAAGAGATGCAAATGGATCAAAGCAGCAGCACGCCCACCGAGGTGTCCAAGCAGGAGGAGGAAATGGAATTGGAGCAGCATCTATGCTACTCCCCAGAGCGCATGCTCGCTGAGCTGCTCGAACTGAAGTCGGAGTTCTGTGCGCTGACCAATAAGGTGAACCAGCTGTCCGCCGAGCTGCTCAAGCAGGATGCCAAGCGTCTGATGGAGATGATGACCGAAATGCAGTTGGCCATGCGTGAAATCAAGCTGGGTTCGGCGGCCAACAATGAGGCCAATCAGGGCATGCTGACCAAGCTCAATGCGGCTGTGCTGCAGATTGCCACGCTAAAGAATTCGGTGGCGCATCTGGATGAGATCAAGATCGACAAGGCCGATGTGGAGCTGCTGCTGGCGGAGAAGGTTGATTTTCCACAGCTGGCGACAAAGGTGTCGCTGGAGCAGCTGGAGGACTACAAGGATCGCCTGGAGAAGCAGTTCTGCGAAATGCGTCACGTCATCAATGTGAACGAGAAGAATGTGCTGCAGATTATCGACGGGCTGCGCATGACCCTGGGTATCGATTCGCTCGAGTTGACGCTGAAAGATTTCCGTGAGCTGATCGAGAAGCGCGTGGCGCTTATTGCCGAGGCACTGCACAAGTACATGGAGATGACCAACGATGATTGCGCCGCTGCTGCCGGTCGTGTCAAGGTCATGCAGGACTTGGCCTGCATCTCGTGCGACACGCCGTGCGTCATGCGCACCGTCGAGCGATCCAAGCTGCCCAAGCCGGCTAGCGCCTATGCTACGGTCAGTCTGGGTCCATTGGTCACCTATGAGCTGGGCGCGATTCGCAAGTCCGGCATCATGGGCTATTATCGCAAGGATGAGTTCCCGCACTCGACAAACGCGTGGACGCAGGGCTCCAACATGGCGCCGGTCAACAAATGCGTGCCCCGCCATGCTGGCGGTCTGCACACCATCCACACGGCTGAGGAGCACATGCAGAAGGTGGTGCTATCGAAGCGGAACACCGGCTGGACATAGACACTTTCAGTTCAGTTCGCTTACGTGTGTGTGTGCGTGTAAGTAACAATAAACTACAAATTGAATTATCAGCAAAAAAAAGAGAAAAAAATTCGTCAGCCCAGCAAGCTGCAAAAATTTAAGACTGAATGACAAATTAAAAATTCATTGATTAGTTTAACACTACATTTATTGCATATGTTAAGTGAATAAATTGTGTCAGTACTTAAAAAATAGCTGCTTCTTAATTGAATTGGCCACTTAGCCAGTGCTGCCATGTGCTGCCTATTTTCCGTTTTTCAAATTGAATTGGCCACTTTGCCGCTTGTGGAACGAAATATTTACGCGTGCAGCCCGAAAGTATGCAACGCATTTTTGTTATGGCCCTAATTAACATGCGTTTAAATGAAGTTGCAAAAAGGAAATTTAATGGTTTTCCGTGCTGTCATCATAATTTGCATTTGCAAACACGTCAACAAAATGTCCATTCCCCTTGCTGTGCAGTAATTACATATGTCATGTATATGATAAATATCTGTAGTGACTCACTTAAAATCACACTCCACAACGCACTTGCGTCCCATGCTCAGCGCTTAGCTGGGACTCAAACCTTTACTTAGCTTGTGGAAACTATGAAGAGGCGGCAAAACTTAACGAAACGTAGTGTAGGCAAATGCACTATGGCAATATAAGAAGAGCTTCTCAAATAGTTTCGAAATTTTAAGGCAAAAATAAAATATTTGTAAGGCACCCGCTTTAATTATAATGGTATGCAGTATATGTATTTATATTTAAAATTTCTAATGCAATTTTCTAGCTGACTCGCCTCCTAATTTCTCGCAGTGCAACCACTTGCGGCTTGCCGATGGCACGAATGCCATGCGAGGCGGCGACTACACTGAATCAGTTACTCTTTGAACGCGCAGCCGAGTGGTTGTCTTACGTGTTCCTCCGTGCGGTGCGGCTCACTATCTTCGGCTCTCTCTAGCTCTCTCGCACGCTTGCTCTCTCGTTGAGACGATAAAACACAAAACCAGCTGGCCTGGGCCCATAAGAGTCGCAACTCCGGCCGAGAATATTATTTACTGGCGCGCGCTGGCTGAACAAGTTCTTGTTTTTTTTTGATCGGATCGCAACGCAACGCATCGCATCGGGTCGGGACAGGCACATCGTATCGTATCGTATCGTATCGCTTGCCTATCCATCGTCGTTTATTAAATGTTGCTGATGGGCGAGACGCGTTCTGCGGTTCTTTCCTCGTGTTGTTGTTGCTGCTTCCAATTGCCATTTCGCCGCGTGTGTTATGTGTGAATCGCAAATTTCGGCAAATTTCCATTAACGTTTTGTTGTCCCCGAAATCAATAAAATCAAATATATTTTTTTTATCGATAAATATTTCAACAACTTGCAAACTCGGCGAAAATAAAAAAAAAAAAAAGAAAAATCCAGAGCGAACGTGCAAACAAAACAAAAGAGAAGACAGGAGAAGAAGAGAATTCAGCTTCTTCTTATTGCTTATTGATCGTCGTCCTCTTTTTGGTCCGCTGCTTCGTTTACCTGAGTCGCAGCCGGCAATTAACTGTGCTCTCCCATCGCTCCGCATTCTTCGGCTCTCCTCTTCTTTCCCTCGTTCGTGTGTCGCGTGAGCAAAACAAAACGCAAAAATGGCCATGCAGCGGGAGGTGGGCGTGCAGGACTTTGTGCTGCTGGACCAGGTCAACATGGAGAAGTTCATGGACAACTTGCGCAAGCGGTAAGTGCAACGAAAATAATCGATGCCACAAACTGTTGCAGCACAGAAGTTGCCACAGAGCCTTGTGCAACGTTCAAGGTTTTTCTCCCTCTCCCTCTCTCTCTCTTGGGTTTCCCATTCCAGTTTCCGCTGCTCTGTCTCGATTCGATTCTTATCGCTCTTTAAATTTGACCAACCAACTTTGTGGTCAGACTGTCTGTCTGTCCGTCTGTCTGTCGGTTCTGGTTGGAAGCGTGCTCAATGGAGCCGTCTGTACATGTGGGGGCTTCATCAAGGTGTTGCACGCATTTTGACCCACTGTCGATTATAATGATTTCATTTAGCCGTTTCATTGTTTTACCTGAACCGAAACAGTGGCGAAACGGTTAGAAATTATGAAGAATTCTCTGGGGTAACTAGGGTAGAAACGGAGGGGTTAGCCTGCTGGGTTTGAAATAGAAATGACAATCTTATCATTGAACTGATTCAATCTATCCATATAGTAAGTATTCTATACTATCTGAAAACAAGTGTGAAATCGTGTGACTTCTGAAAATTAATTAACAATTGGCGGAGCTGTGAATCAGAATCACTTTCGATTGTCACCAAATCTTCAAATGATTCATTAGCAAGACTCCGACTACCTCTAGACTAGATACAATACAGATGTGCTAAGTAAAATCGACAATTACTTTTAACATTTTCATTTTCATTATCATCGCTTGATATTATCGCTATAATTATCATTATCGTTAGCACTAGAAGCGCAAAGCAGAGCTGCGTAAAGTGCCGCATAATGTGGCAGCAGCGTAAACTATTTCGTGACGCACTGATAATGAGCTACGCAAATAACCAAACAGAACCCAAAGACAGACACAGAACTCGCACTGTGTGACTCGTTATGATAATGATCTGGATCGAAGCATCGAACCACAAACGGCACTCGGCAGTCGGCAGTCGGCAGTCGGTGGCAGCCAGCGAGGCGTGCAGCGTAGCCAGCGACCCATGGCCGCCCGCAGGCGGTGGCAAGTTGGGAGGCAGCACAGCACGTTGACAGCGCCAGCATGCAACAAGTTGTTGACACATGCTGCACGAAGTGAAATATGGCTCGAAAAAAAGAGCAGGAATAAAGAACTGACCAGCGTCAACAAAGCTAGCGAAACAACAATTAAACACTAACGTTCTGGGGCAGTTGAATAGAAACAGTCTGAGAGAAATTTGTTGTAATGTGAGGTAATACTTTAGAATGGCAGAGGGTATATTCATTTTGGCCAGAAGTTGGCAACGCAGCTTAGGAGGCATCTCCAAGCATATAAAGTATCAATTGGGTAGTCGAACTAGCTATGTCCGTCTGTGCCTCTGTCCGTCCGTCTGTTGGAATGCAAACTAGTCCCTCAGTTTTTGAGCTATCTTGTTGATACTTGGTATACATGTTTCTTATTACTGCACGCTGTAAATAAGTCGGAACGAGCCGGATCGGACCGATATATCGTATAGCTGTCATAGATCCTATTGGCCAATAGCCGATAGCCTTTCTTTCTTGTTCCAAGTTTCTTTTTAACATAGAAGTCAGAAGTATATATACAAAGTTTCATAGCTCTAGCTTTATAAATCTCTTACAAGTAGATCTCTTAAGTTGCAGAGGGTTTAATTGGACATGTGTTTTACATAAGTTACTTTTAAAGACCCTCCTAATTTCGGGCATTTAAAAAACATTTGAGTTTAATGTCAAACTTAAGTCACATAATTGCACTCATTTCAAGATCTACAAACTTAAACTTATCTAAAGCCAGTCTGAAGTATCTTAAATGGTGTTCGAGTGTTAATTATACAACTAGCCCCTCCGGTTAGTCCCCCCCCCTGCTATACACTCTGGGGCACAACAAACAATGCGATAATAACACGTATTCGAACAAGTATTCACATAATCATAACATACTCGTAACAAAACACGAATCAATTTGCAATGAATTCGAAAACACAGACCCGGAAAATTTTAGCAAACAAATTGAAATTACGAATACGAATCGAATAGAGTTTCGGATAGGAAAATCCCCATTGAATGAAATCCAATTGAGGGTCAGACAAAGCGGTAAAATCAATTTGGCGGATGAGCCAAAAACGACTTCATAATGAAAACAGACGAAAGACATATATGTAGGGAGTGAAAGAGAGGGGGAGAGAGTGTGTGAGAGAGAGAGGAAGAGAGAAAAGCACGCGGCAATAAAGCTGAAGCCAAGAAATTTATAACTCACTTTCGTTTTTTTGCCGCACAAACGAAGTAATGAAACAAAACCGAAAGAAATTAAACGAAATGAAAACCGAAATGCGAAAAGCAAAAGATATGGCAAAACTGCATTTTATATACCCGACATGACTTTTGTCCGATTTGTTTTCATTTTCTTTTCGCACTCTCTTGTGCCAAGTGTTGCTTATGACATCATGAGGCGCGACAGCAACTTCGGCAAATAAGAAACAGCAATAAAGCAGAACCAGAACAAGTTGCAGAACCGACGACTAGTTACGCTTTCGAAATCGGAAATAAATATATGAATTAAAAAGTAAAATATCTCTGGAAATTTCAAATTCAAATTGTAAAGATTTTATAAAAATTTTGAATAAATTATTTTGAAAGCTTTGGCAAATAAAATGCCATAAATCGGACTTAAGCTAAGTTATCTCTATACTATATCAAGATTTGTCATAAAGTCAACGCGCTCTGTCGCAGCACAAGATTCAACCCACATCTGTACAAGGCATAAGTATATGGCAGCCTATATAGCAGATAAATGTATATACGAAAGATCCCGAAATAGCGCACAAAACTTATACTTATACGTGGACACAAGAGTGTGCGTGTGCGTGTGTGTGCGTGTGTGTGTGTTCGGCTAAATTATGTATTTTGAAAAATTTTGTATCTTGAAGATGAAATGGAAAAGCCTGCGCTCTGCTGCAGTTATAACGTACGAGGACTGTGACTCACGCGGCAGTCGTTGCGCATATCTTGCAGATACTTTGACGCACACACACACACACCAGATACGTGTACAAATGCCGAAAAAAAGCGTCAAGCAGCCGGGCCGACAAACCGGTTGATGGCGTCAGTTCGCCAAGCAACCCACAACGAGGAACTGAAAGCAACAAAAACTAAGAAAAAAAGTCTGAGAAAACACAACCGAAAAAAACAGAAAAACCGAAAAACAAAAACAAAACAAGTTTCGGCTTCTAAACAAGATACGTACCACAATAAATAAACCACAAAAAAAAACATAGAGCAGAACTGTTCAATTTTCGACTCAGCCTCAAGTTCAGCATGCGCTGCTCCCACTGCGAAGCGATACTTCTTCCGGAATCGGCAAACTTTTACGATCCATTAAGTCAAGTGTCCCGCGCTGATGGCTCTCCGCTGTGCAGCTATAAATCTAAACTCTCTCCCTATATATTTATAACATATATACGTATTCCGTGCACTGATCGATTGCACTATTTCCCGATAAGTGCCGAGTGCACTGGGTGCACTATTTGTACGCGTATTTACGTATTTACTGCAGCTGATAAGTTTACTTCTTTTCGGCCCAGCTTTGTTTATGTCCCCCCCCCCTCCTCTCTCTTCTGCTATTTGGCCTACATTTTCAGTGTGTGTGTAGTAGCATCTCTGGAGAGGCTCTACGGCTGCTCTATCTGTTTATTTACCCAACTATGTAGTATGTTTTCTCATGAACTGCCGTTGAACCCGACATGAGTTACGCACCCACAGATTGCAGGTGGTTCGCGACAAGATCGAAGCGCAGATTGCAGATATCACACACACACACACACACACACACAGAAGACACTCCCATAGCGCAAGCAATTTGCGCTTATCAGCACCTTATCAACTGCATGAAATCCCGTGTCAAAAAAAAAAAAGAAATTACTGTCTTCTTCTCTGACTCATGCATAGACAAATAGGCAACTGACAAAGGCAAATCCCTTAATTAAATATATAGTTTATATAATTTATTTGAATATTCTTTGTTAAATTGTCTCAAGTGTTTCCTAGATGCAACTTTGCTTTCTTCTTATCAGTTTCAATTGAAATTTACAATCGCTTCGAGTGGACATTTTAACGAGATTCTTTCGAAAAATTGAAATTTTTGGCCCTTAGTCGTTCCACATAGTTAATCTTATCTGCTGCGAGCCATTTATAAGAAATCGTTCTATTTCGAACAAACATTTATAGGGTATATAAAGTGGTTAGGTATTTTGTGCTTTGCAGCACTGTAAAGTCCCGCGATAAGATTGCCGGCCGCAAAGAAGTGCCAAGAAGTTGCCAAGGTTTGCCTGTTTGTCCCCATTGGCCACAATCAGTCGACGTGAGTTGCGAGTTTTAACCTTGAGCAGCGACCACTTTTGGGTACTACATATACCACATAGCTCCATCGACGACGGGCTTACCTATAGTATACCTTGCCTAGTGCGATAAGCAGCTCCAGTCGAATTGTTATGCAACAAATACCTCGAACCATAGACACACAACTAATGAAAATAATATATAGTTTTTTTTTATGGGCTTTACTGTCTTTTCACTGGGTGTGGAACCTGAGCATGAATTATGACTGATTTCCCCATCTGTTCTTTGTCTATAAATGCAATTTTTATGGCCTATGCCAGGCGTCGCCAGAGAGACAGAGAGGCAGAGAAAATTATTAAAGACGGGGGGGGGGCATCCATAAGGTAACGACATGAAAATGAAAGAAAATAGCACGACGCGTGGAGAAAAGAAAGGGAAATTCTGTTTATATAGCGTCCCGTGAGGCTATTAAAAACTTCAAGAATTCTTTCTCGATTTCCGATTGCAATCGAAGATTGTCTGTTTATTTGTGCAGTGCCAGTGCCTAGCTACGCCCAACTCCTTCTGCTGGCAGTTCAAAGCGTTCTTTCATCTGCCACGGCAGCGCGAACATGGACACATTCCACATGCCCCACGATAAGCGACTATCGATGGGCAATACTTCTGTCTGGCTGTCTCCCCCCCGCTCTGAGTCTGATAAGCTGTGTGATAGTGTGTCGCACAGCGAAAATCGAATCATTTACATAACGGCCAAATAGTTGGCCAACTAATGCCAATAGCAACGGTTTGCGTGCTCCAACTAATTGAGCCACGTTCTGCGTTCAGCCAACGTGCAAATTCTTTCAGACTCGACTAATGCGCAATGCAATTGCAGCACAGTTGGCAGAGAGCACTAGAAGCTACCCTGTAGAACTGGTGTGCAACTGTGTGGACTCTAATCTTGCTACTTACTTGCCATATACCCTCTCCTTTTCACTTCTTTGCTACAGGGTATACAAATCAGGTAAACAGCTACCGCTCGAGTCAGAGACCCAAGCACAAAGAGTCTAGAACTCAGCGCCTACCCCTACCCCTTCCACAGACCCCCTTAGATGCAGTGTTAGCCAACTTCGTGTAGCTCATAGAGAACTTGGCCGTCTGTCCTCAGTCCTCCGGTCCTCAGTGTCTACAGTCTGCATTGTTGTTGTTTGTTTACGCTTCAGGGCGCGTTCATGTTTGTCATTTGCGTTGCAATAACTTTTACTCCAAAGGGGCATCTGCAACTCGTTGCCAGCCGGAGCAGAAGGAGAAGCCGAAGCCGAAGAAGGCAACGTTTACACAAAACTTTATGTCAGTCCCATAATCTAGCGCCTGTGTTTAGTCTTGCATTCACTCGAGACGGACCAAGTGGAAGGGGAGACTGCCAAGGAGATGGAGAAGAAAGAGCAGGCAATGCTAATTGATTAGCGTCTGCCGCTTGGCAAATGATTCCCGCTGTAAATTGAAGTTAATTCGAAAAGCTGCAATTGTATTGCGAAAGAGGGAAAAAGAACTGAGGAAAAGCGGAAAAGTTGTTGACTGCAACGGGAAAAAAAAAAGGAAAAGCGAAAGTATTGCAGCACTTCTATTCGATTTGATGTAGTGCAGATGTGCTAAGAACTTTTCCATTAGTTTTTCCATCACGCCTCTCTATGCGATTCTCAGCCGTAGCGCGCGCTCTTCTATGCGCTTCTCAGTCGCCGTTTTGTCACCTCGTTACGCACATCAACACAATTTGCAATGAATTCAATTAAAGCCAAAAAAGAAAAAGCAAATAAAACATTGACCCACTTAGCGGCCAAGTTGTTGTCCGTTTGGCCATTATGACGTCAGCTGGCCAAACACTGCTGCGACTCACTGTCTCTGTCACACAGTTACTGCGAAAAGTGCAGCGTCGTCGTTGCCGAAGTGAGCTAACTTATTGATTTTCTCCTCCTCTCCTCTCCTCTCCTCTCCTCTCTCAAGGCAATACGCAATTCGAATAGTATTTGAATGAATGAGTGAGTGATTCATTCGACTGGCAAAATGTTTATGAGCAGATGCAATTTGCATACGCATAGACAGCGGCAATTAAACAACTGATTAGTCAGCCTATATATTACAAGCTAATGCGAATAATACAGTTTGCAAACGTCTTAGAACTGTTCTCGAATGATTCACGAATCCATTTGACTGACTGAGAGTTAAGGTAATAGATGCATAAATAAATTGTGTAAACAATAAAAAAATATCTTGAATATTTGTGCTTGCTTTTGTTTTGGTTCCTCGCACCGTGTTGTCTCTGTTTTGGTGACGTCATTTGCTCGTGCGAATACTAAACAAATCATAAGGCAAACGACAATGAATAGCGACCTTTGCAGTGAGCATGTGCGAAGGCGATGAGCATTCAGATATACATTGTACTATATGCTATAGCTTGGCAACGACTAGTTCCGAATTCCGCGAGAAACTTGTTTAGAGGGTGTGTGTTAGGGATGAGTGTGAATGAATACGTGAATGTTTTTCGATTCAAATTTTGATTCGGCCAAGGTCAGCAAATTGAACTTGCTAGCCCCATACAATTTTTAATGAATTTTTGAAATGGAACATGGGGTGACCTCTTCAGAACAGCTTCGAAACATCTGTAGGCCTGTAATTTATGCGCGTCTTAGCACTTGAACTACTTGAAGGGCAATTTTGGGCTCAAAAATATGTGCCAAGTCGACAAGTTGTTGAGTGTGAGGGAGCTTGACTTTTGGCTTTAAAAATCTCTCGCATGATTTATTGGTTCATTGATCTCCACAAATTATGACAACTTTATGGCATGCAGAGAGATAGCATCACATATGGTTTTTCAAGCACTTTACGCCCTAAGCAATTTCTATGTAAACTCATTAGAAATTCATTTTGGTTTTCTGTTATTTTTTTCGAAGTTGTCCATCAATCATACGCCGCGTGGGCGGTGAGTAAAGCGCGCACCCACACTCAGCGCTGTCGTCTCAGGTGTCACTTGACGCACTCGTTTTGTGCGAGGGAGTAGGGAGAGGGGGGGGGGGGAGGTTGGAAATCATAGAAATCACACACTGTTTGCTGTCACTTTGCTAAGCGGCTTGCTGACTGCCCTTTTCTTTTCTTATGCCAATTCTGATTCCGATTTGCGAACTAATGTCGACCCGCTGTGCCACAAAGTCAACTAGCGTGCTAAACGACGATCCCCCCCCCCCGCTCTCTCCCTCTCTCTCTTTCGTACAGCAGTTCAGCTTTAGGTCAACATAATCATCTACAAGCAGCTCTTACAACTTTTTGTTGTTGCTGTCACATTTTGACCCAAATGTAGCGCCAAGCGGCGTCTCTAAAAATAACAAAACAAAAAAACACACACACAGAAAACTTAAGTAAAAACATGTGTTGACTGCCGTTTGCCCCCGCCAGCAGCTAACTAACTGCAACAACAACAACAACAACAACAACAATAAATACTATTATTAAGTGCTTTTGTTTTGTTGTTGTTGCTGCTGCGGGCCCCCGAAAAAAGTTTTCATTTTTCACTTTTTTTTTTTTTTATTTGTTATTCAACTGTTTTCTCTAATTTCTGATGCTTTTGTCTTAGAGATTTGTTGTTGCTTGAATTAAGACACGTTTTGTTTTGGCTGCCCCTCAAAAGGGGGCGTGGCAGTTTTGTAACAGCGCCTCCACCTGTTGCACAGTCGACACAGTCGGCGCGATTACCAAACTGTTGCTGCGGCTTTTTGCCGCTGTAATTGTATGTGTAACACTTTGTAATTGATGATGCACTTGCTGTAATTGTTGTTGTTGTTGCTATTGTTGTTGTTGTTGTTGTTGTTGTTGTTGTTTGGTTGCTGCAACTGAATGAAGCAATTGTTGGTTGACCTGCTAAGCCACAAGGGCTATGGGCTATGAATAATGCAGGCCCGGCTTGCTTTGATTTCGTTTGCCTGATTGAATCATTATAATCGTCTATAATCCAAGTTAATGATTCATTTTCCCATCAGTTTCACTTGGCACCGAGAGCTGTTTGCCCATTGTTAATTTGTTCAATTGATTTGACAGCATCAATTTTGAGTTTTAAAGTTTACAAAATTGAAGCAGCTCATGTGGAAAGCGGCTATAAATGTCGATAATGTTTGTTCAGCATATCAGAAAGCTATAGAAGAGATATAGGCTATAATCAATAATCCAGCTAGTTGACTTTATCATCAATTGTAGATCCAGAACTCTAGATCCACAATCGTTTCAACCGCCTCAAAGACAGCTCTCTCATTTATCTGGCAAACACCTACATACAGCGACCTCTATATCTATCTCGCTCTCTATATAGTCTGGTATTGGTTACGCTCCCTGATCGAGTGACCCACATATTGACCTGCCCCATGTGCGGAACTGTCGATCTAAATCTGTTGGCGCCTTATAAATTGCACATAAAATAAACACACTCAAGCAAACAACCCACCCCTTCCTCTCTCCCCCTTCGCATACACCCGCATTGCAGTCAATCAAATGCAACAACAACCACAACAACTTAATCAATATGAGCAACAGCTACAACAACAACACAACGATCACAAACGGCAATCAAACCTCAAGCAATAAATGTTCAGAAAAAATCCAGAAACAATAAAAAACGAAAAAAACAAATATCGAATCAAAGCGACAGGTGCACAGCAGGGGCGCACGCGCAGGGGGGTTGAAAAGATCCCCGTTGCTAAGATGATCTAGTTTTGAATATATTTGGGGGGGAGGGAGGGAATATAAAATGCCTTTTATGCATATCAAAACATTGGCATTTCATGAACTAATGTGGAAATTTGTTGTTGTTGTTTCTTACAGTTTCCAGGTCGGCTCCATCTACACATACATCGGCGAGGTGTGCGTCTCGATGAATCCGTATCGACAGATGAACATCTACAGTCCGGAGACCATACGCATGTACAAGGGTCGGGAGCTCTTCGAGAATCCCCCACATGTCTTTGCCATTGCCGATGCAGCATACAGGGTGCTCAAGCAGCGTCATCAGGACACTTGCATCCTCATTTCGGGTGAATCGGGAGCGGGCAAGACGGAAGCGTCGAAGATCATCATGAAGTATATTGCAGCGGTGACAAATGCGCAGGGACAAAATGAGATTGAGAGGTAAGTGAAGGGTATAACCAAGAAATAGAACAAAGTGAACTAGTTCACAGGTGAACTTCGAACTAGTTCGCAGTTGAACTTGGAAATAGTTCCTAAGCGAAAGTCATTTAAGCTCTAGATAAGTTTCGAAGCAGCTAGCAAACGAACTAGGAACAAGTTCTAAGAGAAAGTGAACTAGTTCACAGGTAAACTTGAAATTAGTTTTCTTTTGAACTTGGAACTAGTTCGCAGTTGAACTTGGAAATAGTTCCTAAGCGAAAGTCATTTAGGTTCTAGATGAGTTTCGAAGCAGCTAGCAAACGAACTAGGAACAAGTTCTAAGAGAAAGTGAACTGGTTCACAGTTAAACTTGTAATAAGTTCGCAGTTTAACTAGTTATCTAACGAAATTGAACTTGGAATTAGTTTTCTTTTGAACTTGGAACTAGTTCGCAGTGGAACTTGGCACTAGTTCACAGTTGAACTTGAAACTAGTTCACAGTTGAACTTGGAAATATTTTCTAAGCGAAAGTCAGCTAGTGCTCAGATGAGTTTTGAACCAGCTCGCAGTTTAACTAGGAACTAGTTCCAAGCGAAAGTAAACAAACTCACAGTTGAACTTGGAATAAGTTCGCAATTGAACTTGAAACTAGTTTGCAGTGGAACTTGAAACTAGTTGAGCAGTTGAGCTTGGAACTAGTTCGCAGTTGAACTTGGAACTGGTAATCAGAGTTGTTCTAATATTAACCTCAAAAACTTGTTCACTTCCAACTGGTTCCATGCACAAACTTATTCAATTAATAGAAATCGCAGCTTTTATTTGAAATAGTTCGACATTAGTTGGAACTAGTTCATAGGCACACAAAAGTACAGTTACAGTATGCAAATGACTGAGATTAGAGAGTCGCCCTGTGACTGGGAACTTGACACTGGGAACCTGCGCAGGCAACACCCGCATGCGGCGGCACGTCAAGTTCGCCATTGTGTGTTGCGCTGCGCTGCATGCAAATTTCAATGAAACTTTCATTAGCCCGGCCGACAGGGCCTCATTAGAGCATAGCGCGAATTCCCCAGTTCCATACAGAACTATGTATATAGACGTAGTGCCTTTTCCTCGGCTCATATGACATCACTGAAAATATACGACTGTGACTTTATAATAATAAAACTTGGCAAATTAAGTGACCCGCTAATTGCTGACGCTTCCAGCGACACCTCCGCCCTCGCACTCGCTGCGGCGTGCGTCTTTAATCGTTGTCAGGCAATTTCGGACTATGCCATAAAAGCGGAGCATGCCAAACCCTAGACAATGCCTCAGACCCAGCCCCAGCCCCAGCGACGACGAAACTTAATTGCCACTTTGGCAATTTTTAGTACCTCCAACCTTAAACAATTTCCACTGACATTTGGTGCGGATTAAAGCGAATGCCATTTGGCAAATTGGTTTCGCGCAGGGTGGCTTGGGTACATTAAAAATTATGCTCACATTAGGTAATCGTCATTAATCTTTATTCCCTTTTCGATTCTTATGCTCCAGGGTGAAGAACGTGCTGATTCAGAGCAATGCGATATTGGAGACATTCGGCAATGCCAAGACGAATCGCAACGATAACTCCAGTCGCTTTGGCAAGTACATGGACATCGAGTTCGACTACAAGGCCGATCCGGTGGGTGGCATTATCACCAACTATCTGCTGGAGAAATCGCGTGTGGTGCAGCAACAGCCTGGCGAACGCAATTTCCACAGTTTCTATCAGGTGAGTTCCAGCTTGGTAAACCCCCCCAAGTCATGACCAGTAGGTAGTGGAGGGGGTTCCAAGTGGTGAATGTGTGTGGGCGCGTCTCTGTTGTTATTTACCCAAAGTGAGTCAGCGGGTAGGCGAAATGGAGGAGGCGTCAATTACCTCTGTGGGGGGTGGAAGTCGCAGGCTGGTGTGAGGTGCGAATGGGGCGTGGCTCCCCCTCCCCTTCCTTGGTATCTTCTTCTTCATAGGTATTTCTTATACTCGTATGCATTCCTGATATGCGAGCTGGGTTTCAGTTTGCTTATAAACAAATAGATGAAACAATATATACATTCTACAATCGATGAAGATATATACTTAATAATTCTCAGTCATGAGTCAAAAGGTCTCTTGTTAGCGCTGCAAACCAAACTATTCACTAATTAATGAATCGAGTGCTCAATTCATCAATTGACTGTGCCCATCTAATGATATGGATGATATCATTGCAGATAACGCTAAGTTCAATTCACAAGAAAAGCAAACGAGTCAGCCTTAATGCGATTATTCATGCAGACCCCGTTTAGATAGGGTTATATCTAATAAATTAAAAAAAAAACAAAAGAAATAACAGCAAAATTTGGAGTGCCGAAACTCGTATACCCTTGCAGATCTGTCAGATATTAAACAAATTTTTAAACGATATGTGATTTTATTGCGCGCAGAGATAAACGATAAGCAAACAAAGGCACTACCAGAATATTGCTTGTGCTGTCACACCTTATTAAACAATATATTGTTATATACCCCATGTAGAATATTCAAGTTTAATCATGTCAAATTTTACCCACTTCCAGTTGCCATGCACTGAGAAATTCCATCAGTTTTTAGCAATTCTCCCAGCTTTTCTTATCTTGTTCACTTCCCATAGAAATATTTTTGGGATTTGCTCAGCAAAGTCAACAACAAAGCGCGCTTTATTGTTATTGTTGTTCTTGTTGTTGTTTTTGTTGTTGTTTCTGTTTTTAAATTTAGCATGAAGGCGTTAATTGCGCTAATTGTTGAGTTACCACAAGCATTTACATTGCCTAAATGGAATCAACATTAAAATTCGTAAAAAAAACTTAGAAAATACAATTTTTTGTTTTATGTACAGGGTATTGGTTAGTCGTTATAATAACACTATGATAAAGTTTCAGCAAAGTTTTTAGAACACTCCAAAAATTCACAACTTGTAACAGAGTTCTCAATTTGTTTGCAGAGTATAAAACAGTCGAGCGCGTTCCATGTCTTCTATGCTTCTTTCAATATGCTGTGTATTGTTTATTTGCAGACATCTTAGGGGCAAACAGATATAGTCTCTATAGCTTTAATGAGCTCTCAAATAGTATGTGTATTTTTTATTTACTCAGCCTGCTAACATTTCGCACCTTTCGACAGTTTTGGCTCGACGATGGATGTTTTAATGAATCCAAAAGCAGAAATATATATATATTTTTTTATCTGCCTGTGAATGAAATTCCATAGCTCATTAGCAGAATTGAGAATTCAAAGCGGAAGTTCAATTATGGTTAACATGTCTGCTAATTGTCGGCTGTACTAAATCGTCGTCGTGGACTACTCAATTTGGACATGCGAAGACCAAACGTGAACTGGGGGCAGAGTATTTGTTGCATGTGACCATAGCAGAAGCAAGAGACGCTTGTCATGCTAAGTCAGTTAGTTATGGGATTGTTTACAGGGTATATTAAGAGTCGAGCAGGTGCTTAATCATTGCTTTCTCTTGCAGCTGCTGCGCGGCGCCAACGACAACGAGCTGCGTCAATATGATCTGCACAAGGAGACGGCCAAGTATCACTATCTGAACCAGGGCAGCATGGACATTCTGTCGGAGAAGTCCGACTACAAGGGCACCTGCAATGCCTTCAAGACACTCGGCTTCCAGTTGGATGAGGTGCAAACCATTTGGCGCACAATTGCATCTATCTTGCACCTGGGCAACGTGGAGTTCCAAAGTGAGTACTGATTACTTTCTATGGCTGGTAACTAACTAATCGTATGCATTTCCTGCTACTCCCTAGCCATTGAGGATGAGCTGGTGATCAGCAACAAGTCGCATCTGCAGTCGGCTGCTAAGCTGCTGCAGGTCACCGAGACGGAGCTGGCGGCGGCGCTGACCAAACGCACCATTGCCGCCGGTGGCAATGTCATGAAGAAGGATCACAACTCGGTGCAGGCGGAGTACGGCAAGGATGCTTTGGCCAAGGCCATCTACGATCGTCTGTTCACCTGGATCATTTCGCGCATCAATCGCGCCATTCTTTTCCGCGGCAGCAAGAGCCAAGCGCGGTACAACTCGGTCATTGGAGTTCTGGACATCTACGGCTTTGAGATCTTCGACTCGAACAGCTTCGAGCAGTTCTGCATCAACTATTGCAACGAGAAGCTGCAGCAGCTCTTCATTGGTGAGTTAAGTGAACCATGTGAGAATCCCTAAACTAATCTATCTCTTGCTCGGCAGAATTGGTGCTCAAGCAGGAGCAGGAGGAGTACAAGCGTGAGGGCATCGAGTGGACCAACATTGAGTACTTCAATAACAAGGTAAGCCCAGCTAATGCAATCTTTACTGTACAAAACTAAACCCTCCACTTGTAACATCCATTCAGATCATCTGCGACCTGGTGGAGCAGCCGCACAAGGGCATCATTGCCATCATGGACGAGGCTTGCCTGAGTGTGGGCAATGTCACCGACGAGACTCTGCTGGGCGCCATGGACAAGAACCTGAGCAAGCATCCTCACTACACCAGTCGCCAGTTGAAGCCAACGGACAAGGAGCTAAAGCATCGCGAGGATTTCCGCATTACACACTACGCCGGCGATGTCATCTACAACGTCAACGGTTTCATCGAGAAGAACAAGGACACGCTGTATCAGGACTTCAAGCGTCTGCTGCACAACTCCAAGGATGCCAATCTGAGCGAGATGTGGCCCGAGGGTGCACAGGACATCAAGAAGACCACAAAGCGTCCCCTCACCGCCGGCACACTCTTCCAGCGCTCGATGGGCGATCTGGTGGCCACGTTGCTGAAGAAGGAACCCTTCTATGTGCGCTGCATCAAGCCCAACGACATCAAGAGCTCCACCAATTTCGATGACGAACGTGTGCAGCACCAGGTGCGCTACTTGGGTCTGCTGGAGAACGTGCGTGTGCGTCGCGCCGGCTTTGTGCATCGCCAGCGCTACGACAAGTTCCTGTTGCGCTACAAGATGATCTCGCAGTATACGTGGCCCAATTTCCATGCTGGCAGCGAACGTGATGGCGTTCGTGTGCTGATCGAGGAGAAGGGCTTTGCGCAGGATGTGAAATACGGACACACCAAGGTGTTCATACGCTCGCCGCGCACTCTCTTCGCGCTGGAACAGCAGCGCAACGAGATGATACCGCACATTGTGACGCTGCTGCAGAAACAGGTGCGCGGCTGGATCGCTCGGCGCAACTACAAGAAGATCAAGGCCGCCATCACCATCATGCGGGCCTACAAGACCTACAAGCTGCGCAGCTATGTCCATGAGCTGGCCCAGCGCTTCCGTAATGCCAAGCAGCAGCGTGACTACGGACGCAGCATTCAATGGCCACAACCACCGCTGGCCGGTCGCCAGGCCGAGGCCAAGTTGCGTCGTCTATTCAATCCTTGGCGCGCCTACATGATATTGCGCAAATATCCGCGCAGCGAGTGGCCCCAGCTGCGGCTGCAGATCATTGCGGCCACAGCCATTGCCGGCCGTCGTCCGTACTGGGGACAGCAGCGCAAGTGGCTGGGCGACTATCTGGCCAATTCGCAGGACAACAGCGGCTACGAGGCCTACAATGCCAATGTGCGCAATCTGAAGAACAGCGGCGGCGGCGACAATTTCCGCCAGGTGCTCTTCTCCAGCTTTGCCAAGAAGTTCAACAAGCACAACAAGCAGGCGGATCGTGCCTTCATTGTGACCGACACCAGCATCTACAAGCTGGATGGCATCAAGAAGAAGTTCCGCGACATGGGACGTTTCATACCCATCAAAGAGGTGAGTTGCAGCTGCTGCTAGTGTTGCCATAGCATCATAACCATTGCTCTTTCTATGCCTGCAGTTGACCTCCATTAGCATAACGCCTGGCCGGGATCAGCTGATTGTCTTCCACTCGCCGAAGAACAACGATCTCGTGTTCTCGCTGCAAGGCGAAACGACGCAATTGCGAGAGGATCGCATTGGCGAACTGGTGGGCATTGTCTGCAAGAAGTACTACGAGTAAGTTACCAGAGAATCTCAATCTGCAAATTAGCTAAAATCCATTCCATCTCTTGCAGTGTCACCGGCACCGAGCTGCGCGTCAATGTGGGCAGCAACATTGCCTGCCGTCTGGGCGAGAAGGCGCGCACCATTGTCGTCGAGGCGGCAGCCAATGTGGAGGTGCCCAATTTCCGTCATGCAGCGGGCAACATCATCTTCGAGGTGCCTGCCGCGTACTGTGTGTGAACGGACAGACAGACAGACAGAAGGAAGCGGAGAGAGAAGAGAGCACAACGAATGCCTCACTGTAAATTATATCCAAAATATGAATTAAGCAATTCCTTTTTTTTTCTATTAACGTATTCTATTTGTAGTCCACGATTCTTTGTCTCTGTGTATACTGTGTGCCTTGGCTAACACCCATTGTAGTTAGACTAAGTTCTTCCTTAATGTTTTACCTGCATGTTCAGTCCCGGATTGCCCCAATTGATTTGTAAATTGTTCTATTAATTTATATACTTAAATTTCGCTAAACGATTAAGGCAATATTTATACAAGAAGATGAATAAGATGGAGCAGCATATTACCTGACCTAGTTACGAGTATTAAATGAATTGAACTTCATTGAGCACGTATATCGACTATATACACATGCATTTTATTTGAGAGCACACGAGATAAAACACAGATATTTTTTTGTACTTAATACACTCGATAAAGAAAGAAAGAAAGAACTAAAAACAAATTCAGAAATCACAATTAGCGTGTGCCATTTGCAATTATTTATTAATGCCTAAGCGTAATATTAATTTACAATATTATTATATTTATATACAATAAAAATAAAGTATAGAAAAACACATATGTATCGCTCTCTCTCGCTCTGTTCTGCGTAGGCTGTGCAACTTGGGGTGCTGCGAGTTGTGAATCCAAATCACATTATTCATTAAGAAGTCGAGAGCGACACAACACTTCAGTCACTTTTATTGAAACTAAAATTGCCTATATACATACATATATATTCTTATACCTGACACAGACTAACAACATACGTAAATGGATAGCGAACTGAAAACGGAACCCGAAGAGGAGATGCAATGTGATCCGCTGGGAAGTTGGAATCGCGTATTAAACGCTTTGCCTGCAATGCCGCCCAATCAGACAGAGATGCCGTGTCAGACAGAGACAGCGTATCAGACAGAGATAGGTGCATTGTTGCCGTTGCCGGTGCCTTCGCAATCGACAGCTAAATTGATGGTAGGTCGTACTGGCCTGATGCGCTATAGGAGGCATGGCCAGCGTCGCGCATGTCGCTATCGTGCAACAGCCAATCTTCAAGGCTCCGCTGAGTCCTCGCCATTGCAGCGCCATGGCGGGCATCGACGCCGCAAGTGCAAAAAATGTTATCGCCTGCTGCGCCAGAAGCGGCAAATGCGTCGCGTGGTAAAGCGTTTGATGAAGAAAATCAAAAAGAGCCAGGAGAGCAAGGATTTGCTCAAATCGGCTCTGTTTGAGTTGCAAAAATAAATTTCATATGGACAATAAAATTTGAAAATTCCTTTGGCGTGCACCACACAAGTTTCACTGTTCGTTTTAAGAAGTTTTCGCAAATCCTCTTGCCATCGATTTGTGCCCATCGTACAGCACGCTCTGTGCACTCTCTTTTTGCACTCCCTTCCGCACTGCTTGCCACTTGACCAAATTCAAGCATGCTGCCGCCTGTTCGATGATCGGCAGAGACCGAAAATAAAAGTGAACCGCGAGCGCAGCGCGGAGCGGAGCAGCGCAGCGACGCATGGCCCAAGTGTGCTATGAAATTGATAAAAGATAAAAATAAAGAGCAAAGAAAGACCGAGTACTTTGCTGAAGAATTCGCTTTTATTTGCCTGCTGCACTGCCGTCTCAGCCGACTCGATCACGATCTCGATCTCATTTGCTTGTAAATTCTTGAGACGAACGCGTGGCGCGGTACGCGTGGTGCATCGAACGATTCCAAGGTGATTACATAAAAATCCAATACGAGTAGCGGAAAAAAAATGCAGAAAACATTGAAAAAGGAGCTCAGCTTTTCGCTGGACACACTGGAACGCTATAGGGCCAAGTATGGACGCAGTGCATCGCTCGATACAAACGGGCATGGCACAGCACAGACAGAGACCACGCTACGCGAAGCGACACACACAGCGGCAGCGGCAGCGGCTACTCCAGCATCTGCGCAAGCCCGCTCGCCACCGCCTTCACTCTTCAAGGCAAACTCGCCGCCAAAGCTGACCAAACTGCAGGAGTTGCAGCAGAAGAAGGAGGCGTATATGCGTGCACGCGAACACGAGCGTGAAATGGAGAAGCTGCAGCGTGCCGAGAAAGCATCCAGTTTAGCCAGTGCAGCCACCGTGGACACAGCTAAGCCCAGCAGCAGCGCCAGTGCTGCTGCCAGCACAAACAGCAATCCCAGCAGTGCCACAAATGGTGGCAGCAGCAACGCCACAGCCAAGAGCAGCTCCTCGACTGTGGCCGCCACTGCCAGCAAAACGGCAGCGGGCTACACCAACTGGAGCAACAATCACACAACGCTGTGCTCACAGCCCTGGTGCGCAATCAGTGATCTCATGTATTTCTGCGACAAATACGAGTTCAAGACGCTGAGCACGCGCGATCTGAAGACGCATCAGGAGATTGTGGCCGAGGTGCGTGCGCTGTTGTCCGGCAAGGCGCCGTTCGATCAGCGCACACGCTTTCCGGGCAACATATACGATCCGGAGAATTTGTGGGTTTGCGTTGGACGCTGTGCCAGCGTGGAGTATCATTTGCAGCGCATCATTAGCGTCTTTCGCAAACCTCTGAACCAACTGACGCCGGACAAGCAGCGCACAGTGCGTCAGAACTTTCATCTTGCAGTGAGTGAGTTGCGCCTGGACATCTCGGCGCGCATTAGCGAGGTGCGTCTCTACGATCGCCTGGTCTTCGAGCGTGAATTTCGACTGGAGTGGCAGGACGAGTCCTAGGATGAGTAGCAATACACAACAGTCCGTAACAAGCACAACATGGACAACAATTTATTTCATTTCAAATTTTCATTGGGAATTGCTTCGTCTTGTGGTGCATAGTGGAAAAATAAAATATTATAAAAATACATAGAGGATTTTCAAAAAAATTACACATACACATACATACATATCCTCCTTTGGAAGTCTATGGAATACTGGAATTATTTGCGCTACAACCACAACTCAGAAACAGGCTCCAAATCATCTGAATGTAGCATGCATCATTCATCCCTCATGTGTATATCGTATATTGCTTTCAATAACTAAATCTATATAAATTATCATTGCTTCAATTATGCAATTGCCATCACACAACTCAATACGGTTCAATCATGTAGACACAATCGCTCTAATTGAATACATCATCATTTTACGAGTAGCTACCAAAAATAAAGCACTTGGTGGGCAATGTTGGAATTTTGCTCAATAGGTCAATAATCCATATGGTTTCCTGGTGGTGGTGATGGTGATGGTGTGGTGCGTGTGCGCATTTGTGCTTAAGTTACTAGCGGAAGATTTGAAGATTATCATAGTACATAGATATAACTTTCAGTTACGATAGTTAGTTAACTTTTGTGGGCTGACTTCAGTGGGCTGGCTTCTACGCAACGCAACGAGTGCATCTATAGTTAACAATTACAATGTTTGCAACAATTACACATACATATAACACAGTCTAACAGAATTTCAGCTTCATTTTGCTGGTCTTGGGCACATTACGGATGGTTAGCGATATGCGTGGATTGCGTCGCACCAGATGATCGCCAATCTTGTAGGTATTCTCGCACAGATCGTAGTTGCAGATGCGATCGCAAAGGGTATCCTCGGTAATCTCGCTAATGGCATGCATGTAATCACTGTATAGGCTGTCCTTCAAGATGAGCAGACTGCGTGGTTCAAGCAGCAGCTTGAATAGCACCTCGCCAGCTGGCTCGCCAGTTGTTTCGCGTTTGCGAAACTCCAATACTGTGTGGCCGCCACATGAAATAGTCGATATAATGGGATAGAACAGAGGTCCATCTGTGTGCGGCAAGATGCCCTGGCCGGGTAGATACTCATTGACCAGCACATGATTGGCATTTTGCGATTCAAAAATGCCCAGGTTGTTTACCTTGTTCACATAGCTTTGCAACCATTCGGGTATCTCTTCGGCAATCATGCCGTTGGGATGTGGCACGCCGCCGTAGTTGATAAGACGGCGATTGAGCAACTGTGTCCAACGCGGTTTTGGTGTGCGCTCTATGTGGCTAAGAATAGACTGCTCCTGGTCGGAGGTGATGAAGTTTGGAATGTACATGACTGTTGGTGGGCACTAGAAGGGGATTTGGAGTGTATGGTGTGGTTATTAGGAACGCGCAACTTTATCCACGTCAACTTACCTTGCGCACCTCAAAGTCTGTGAAGTCCATTGTAAATGCTACGTGCTAACTGACTAATCTAAGTTGCAATTATTGCTAATCAATATTTGTATTCAGTTGGGCCGGTCATTTGGCCTTGGAGTTGCTACTTTTTTTTCCAGCTGACCGAGTGTGGTGGTCAACCGATATGTCGTCGCAACATTGCTGCTATTCAAATGTTTTAATACTTATCGAAAATCGAATTCGTATATCGGAGCGTCATGTTTGCAAAATGGCTTTGTAAAAAGTGCACTCCAGCAAAACGACCAACTTAACGAAGCTTTAAGCTTTGTATTTTTTGCAGCAATCGATTATTCATTAGGAAACAGCTGCTGTTTGCAAATTCCCGCCAATTCTACAGCGTTTCGCGCTATTTGCTCATTCGCAAGTAGCGTTAGGTAGTGCCAGACGTGTTGAGCAGTTGAGTGCGTTATTTTATTGACAAAAAACCAATTACAGATGTCTTCTCCTGTTGTTGACGATACTCCAGCTGCCAAGAAAATGAAACTCGATAAGAAGTGTGTCTTGCGTTTTGCCAAACTCACTGAGCACGCACTGGAGCCTCAGCGTGGTTCAGAACGCGCCGCTGGATTCGATCTTCGAAGCGCGTACGACATTGTTGTCCCTGCGCGCGGCAAGGCAATTGTCAAGACGGACCTGCAGGTGCAAGTGCCTGAGGGATCCTACGGCCGAGTGGCACCACGTTCTGGACTGGCCGTAAAGAACTTCATCGATGTAGGTGCCGGCGTTGTGGACGAGGACTACCGTGGAAATCTAGGCGTCGTGCTGTTCAACCATTCGGATACTGATTTCGAGGTCAAACACGGCGATCGCATTGCTCAGTTCATTTGCGAGCGCATCTTCTATCCAGAGCTGGAACAGGTCGACAAACTGGACGAGACTGTGCGCGGCGAGGCAGGTTTCGGTTCAACAGGCGTCAAGGAGTTGCCAGATGCCAAAGCCCAGAATGGCAATGGAAAGGCGCCGCTTGGAGAGAACGACGCAACACCAGTTGCTGCCGCCACATAGGGGAAAGTAATACGCTGAAAGTGCGACTTCATCTAGATTTAAGCTCAATGATCACAGCACTATGGGTGATCTTTTAAGGCACCCGAGAACCTCATGCACTCCATATTACACATTATGTTTATCCCAAAAGAATAAAAACTTCATTACCAAATCAAGTAACGCATGTTTCAGTCGATACCCTACGCCAAACTTACACCATGACGTAGACTGACATTTTGTTTACCTTATAACTATCTCTTGTAACTTTGGTCAAAACAAGAAAATTTCGCGACTAACGGCGTTTTGTTTATGCCATAAGTTATAGAACATTTTAAAATTGGCAGCTTGGCGAAGAACTTTATTTGGTTTCACTCCGCCTTTCGTTTAGTTGGTTCACCAACCAACCAGCGCAAATTCGAGCAAATACCGAATGGTGGTAAACTTTGCTAGCGGCAGTGTGGCCAACTTTTAATAACCAAATGAAGCTGTTGTTAACAGAGCAAAGCCAAAAACACGTTAACAGCGCTGTTTATGCTCTGTTAACGGAAAAATAGCCACATTTCCGAGGGATAACGACTTTTTTGTAATTCTGAATTTAAAATTTTGTCGATAGAAGTTTTTAAAAATTTGATCGAAATCAGACCGATATATCGTATAGGTGCCATAGAACCTATCGGCCGACATTCATTATATTTCAAGATATTGCTGTGAAACTGTTCTGATATATGTCTAATTATGTCCATTAAATGCTATAAAAGTCTTATTAAAATCGGACAGATATATCGTTAAGCTGCCATAGAACCGAATCGGCCGATTTAATATGTGAAGTAACTGCAATGGTATAAAACCTTCGGCGTGTCGAAGGTAGCCTTTCTTTCTTGTTATGATTCCCTTAAAATTTGCAACTACTTCTTCGCCTTATTTCCTTATGATTTCCTCAACAAAGCGTGTCGGACTAAACGGAATTTCAATGAGTTTCCTTCTTGATATTAAATATGCCATAATTTCACTCAAGTGACAATGTGAAGCTCTTGTTCTGGTTTAAAGTTCTCGAAGGGTCAAGGGGCCCCAACACGCAGATCAGATCGCACTACACGTATTCCCGTAAGCCATGCCCAGTCAGAGTCAGCGAGTTATGACCAGCTGAGGAGTTACGAGTTCGGTTTTTTTTAATCAGCTCGCGTGTCTCGAGTGCATAAGAGGTGCATCAGCGGTATATGCGGTCTATGCGGCATATGCGGATTTTAATACGATTAAATTCAATGACTCCAATTTGTAATTAGACGTTGAAGTGCGCTTTCAAGTGCGGCTCCAGCTGCGGCTCTGGCTGCGTGCTTTTAATTGGCTTGCAGTCCATCCTTGGTTGCCTTTTGGCGCAACGGTTACGCTTGACCCGACTGCTGCGCCCCATGTGGTGGAGGTCAGCGCGGCTCCGGCTCCATGAAGCAACCCACTTGACTAGTCGAAAAGGAAGCAAAAGCAATAGATATTTGTGTCAGGTAGATAATTAATAATTTCTGCATAGTTTCAGTTGGTTTTTTATAATTTAATTGCTTGTGAAAAAATCGCTAGATAATTGTTTAAATATATATATATATATATGTACTTGTATTTCAAAAAAAAAAAAAAAAAAAAAAAAATATATTATTTCCTCTCATGCCTAAGATTAAATAATGTTTACATGTATATCATTCATTTTTAAGTTCCGCCGACTGCTTGGTCAGAGTTGCAGAGTTGCCTTAAATGTTATACATAGTATGTCTCTATTTCATAGGTCTACAATATGCACTTAGTGTCTACGATCTATAATTAAATAAACAATATATACAATGCATTTCATTTCGTTTGTTTTTTCTTCAAGTCTTGGAGCTCTTAAGAACTACGTTTGCCTAATGTTTTTTATTTTTGTTTTTTATTTTTTTTTCGAATTTTGAATTCCAATGTGCAATGGCCGCAATATATAATTTTATAAGTTTTTAATTTTGAACAACAGATTTTTCGGGTGCTTCAATAACAAACGATACTTGGTACAGTTTAAACTTCATCTCTATATATGTATGTATGTATGTAGTACTAGTTCTAGGTGCGTAACTAAGTTTAGTGTAGTGTATTATAAAAGTATAAAATAAATAGCCTTTTCTTTGCTAAACAAATAAGGAAAACGAAATTTTTCAATTGAAATTTTTTGAATGTTATCAAATAAAAAAAAAAAGTATATATGTATGTCTGTATATATATTTACTGACTAGCAGTTATAAACGAAATTTGCGGATACTTGAAATAAATATAAATACGCGTATAAATCGATTTGTTGACAAATTGAAATGTTGTGCAAATTGTTAGCACTTTTAAGTACACACTCGCTCTTGCTCTATTCATAAAATTCAAAATGAAAACTCATTACAAATTGACTAATTTCACAATTAAAATTAAAATTCTATAGAAAACTTTAAGTGTTCTTCTCCTGTTCTCCTTCTTCTTCTTCATCTTCTTCTTCTGTTGCTTCTTCAACTTTCTCTCGCATGCAAATGGAAGACTTTTGCGATTCTTGTTGTTGTTGTTGCTGCTGCTGCTGGCGCTGCTGCTGGTACTTAAAGTTTACAACTTTAGCTATGATTAATTTAATTTAATTAAAATTTATTTTGTTTTTTCTTTTTGTTTTTCTTTTTTGATTTCTCTTCATGTTTTGAAAGCTCATTTGGTACAACATTCGCAGTTGAAATGCAATCGCGTTTTGGGCTGCATTGAACCACGTTGATTAACTCAGATGCGAACTCGAATTCGAATTCGAATTTGATTTAGTTAATTTCGATTTTGATTGTGACATATAACTAGCTGGCTGCATCTTTGTTGCCGCTGTTGTTATAGATTTTGCTGTCGGCAGCATCAAAGCTGCAGGGCAACATTGTTGCAGCAACATCGCTGGCCATGTTGCTGGGTCCATTGCAGTTGTCGGCCGTGTTGCTGTTGTTGTTGTTGCTGCCGCTGTTGCTGCTACTGTTGGACAAAGTGCTGCAACTAGTTACAACAGTTGCTGCTGCTGCTGTTGTGTTTGCCGATGTTGTTGCTGTTGCTGTTGTTGATGATGTTGCTGCTGTTGTTGCTCCGCTTGTGCTGCTGCCGCTGCCGCCTGTTGCTGTTGCCCCACCCGTTTGCAGCGCCAACATCTGTTGCGCCTGCGCAACGCACGCAACACACGGACACGGCCCGCCCAATTTCTTCGCCAATATGGAGCGCAGCTTCAGCGCGGGACCCAGCTTCATGCCCAGCGAGCTAACCAAATGATCCTCGGTTAGCAGCGGCAAGCCCGTGCCATCTATGCTCTGGTCACGAAAGTGCTGCAAAAGACAGAGAGAGAGAGAGAAGGCGAATGTGAGTGAGAGGGCAGTAGAACAAGGCGAGAGGCAAGAATTAGTTATGTTGCTGCTGTGCTCTCGGTTGCTTATAAAATTTATGCATCCCGAATGCCCAACGGAGGCAACGCAGGGCGTCTGCTCTTAGTCACAGTGTGTGTGTGTGTGTATGAGCTGTGTGTGTGTGTGTGTGTGTGATTAATGCGCAGCTTTTAAAATTGTTAATGAAAAACGATTTTTAGCTGCAGCCGCCGCGCCGCAGTAGCATTTTCATATTTGCAACGCACGACGCCAACAGCGATTGAAAGTGGGCTGGCTGCCAGTTGCAAGTTGCCTACCTGCCTACTTGCTGCCTGCTGCCTGTTGTTGCACGTTGCACGTTGCCAGTTGGCAAGTTGCAAGTTGTGCTGTGCTGTGCTGTGTGCCCCACCACATGAGATTTCTATTATAGATTGGCCCTGATTGAATTCCATGGCCGTGGCCGATGCCTTCAACCTGTTTGCTGCTGCTGCTGCTGCTGCTATTGCTGCCGCCTCCATTGCTATGTTGCCACTGTGCAACAGACGCAGAGTGCAGAGCGCAATCGCTGCCTGCCCTTCAAAACGGCGGCCACACACTGTCTGTCGATTCAGACAATTTAGCCTAAGCCTAGTCAAAGTTCAGATTTGCTCAACTGACTTTGATCTTAACTGAACTTAGCATTAGCAAGTCTCCATATAAAGCTAAGATTAACTGGCTAGATCTTTTATTATTATATAAGATGATAGATCAAACATATCCGTCTTTCCGTCTGTCTGTATGAACGTCGAGATCTTAGCTTAAACAAAAGCTAGAGACACCAAATTTGTCATGATGATTCCTGTGTATCATACGCAGATCAAGTTTATATCAAATTTAAGGTGCCACGCCCACTGCCCACGCAAATCGATAATTTACGAATATTAAGGAAACTAATAAGGTTACAGCTTTCTGTAGACGTCCTCTCAACATTCTATAGTTTCACTTCCGATTTTCTCACAGTGCACTTCTTTATCGCTCTTCGTTTTAGGCTCGCCACTTGCCAGACCAAACCCAATCCAAATCGATTGCTGGCGAAGAATACGATTCGATGCACAGTGTACGGACCTCATCTATATATAAGGGAGAAAATCGAGCGGCTGCTGTTTAGAGCCAGTTGAGGAACAGAACACGATGAGTCGGCTGAGCATACGCATACGCATTCTTGCCCTTGGCCTGGCACTGTGGCATCTGCAGGCCAGCCAACAGATCGTGTCAGTGTCGGCCCAGAAGTATTATATGAATTTCGCTTTCAATAACAATAATCCCGATGCCGCTGACGATGGAACCCTCGCGAATGGAGCGGGTCCGGGTCCTAAAAGGGGTTTAGGTACTTCCAGCGGTGGAGATGCTGATAGCCAAGATGATGAAGTAAACTCCAAGGCCAGGGGGCAACTAGAAGATGACAGCGGTTACCATAACAGTATCGTGAGTAGTAGCAGAAATTCGAGGCAACGTGGCGGACAATCTGGATCTGATGACAGCGACGACCGTCATCATGAACGCAGTGCTGGCAGTCATGAGAAGGACAAGAGTAGTGCCGATAGTGACGACGGTCCCAAAGACAATGTATCACAAGGTTTTAGGGGCATAGATGCTGACGATGATGATAGCGATAGCCATGATCCAGCAGATCGTCGAGAAAGACTTGAGGCATTGAGAGAGAACGAAAACGCAGAGCAGCACAATCATCATAGCAGCTATGAGATCAGTATCGACGACAGCTTTGGCGGCCGCTACGTAAGATCCATCTACGAGAGCTCCGAGAGTCATGGTCATGCAGGTGCCAGTGCCCAGACTCGAGATAGCCAGGACCATAGTGATCCCGCCCAAAGGATCAACAAAATGTATGGCAATGACGATTATGAGGAGGCCAATGAGGAATAGCAAGTTCTATCAATTCAATGACAGGCCGAACAGAAACAGAAATTGCAATTTATTAAAAATTTCCAATGAAAACTGTACAATAAATGAAACTAAAAAAAAATAAACAACTAAGGATGAAATTCAATGTTTGTAAGCAATGAATAAGAGAGAGTGTAAGTGGATTGGGTGTGGTATTGGTTGAGCTTACTGACCAGGTGGCAACGCTGGCGCAGTGAACCAAGGTTGGAAAACGAACAGAGAACAGAGAACGAATAAGGCAGCAGGTACACCTCTCAAAACAGTCTCGACACCAGTCGAGGACCTTTGGATTTCTCTTTTTCGATATTTACTATTTGGTATTACGTCCTGAACTCGTTTATTATTATTATTATTATATTTCCACAAAAGTTGCTCAACAATTACAAATGATTTTCATTCATCCATCTCCAATGCAGCCCATGTCAATTGAGCAAAGTTTTATGAGCCTTACTTAATCGATTAGGTCGATAGCACAATCAGCTTTGCAATCGATTCGTTGCGCCAACTGGCAGAGTCTATAAAGACTACCTCGTACTCATCATGCGTGCCACACACTGCAGTCTTGGGCATCTTAGTGTGATGTTGTTGCTGTTGTGCTGTCTGTGGACCACCTCACCACTGCTCGTAGTAGGACAAACGTATTACATTAATTTTGTTTTTAATAACAATCCCTACTACACGGAAGATGGTTCACATAATGGTAAATCCACAAAAGCATCTATCGAGCATTTGAAGGGGTTCAAGGAAAACAAACCAGGCCCACATGGTATAAAAATGCCTGAAATCACATCCAGTGCAAGTGACGAGTGTAAGAACACCAATGAACTATGTGAAAAAGATTATCGTCCGGAGCGTTCATGGGAGTCGAAAGAAACAACGTCAGCACCGAAAAGGCGAAAAACGAAACGAACAACGAGCAAGACAACGAGACAAACAACGAAACCACCAACGCGACAAACAACAAGGGGTATAACAACAGGAACAACCAAACGAATGACCAGGCAAACAACGAAAAAAACAACGACGAAATCTCTTAAGCAAACAACCCCATCAACAACAACTCAAGGAAATGGTATAACAGGAACTCTCTGTACGACAACCCCACAACCTGCTACAACGGCAAAGAACATCGACACTCCAACAACATCAGGTTCTTTGCTTATACAAATCGATACGACACAAGGGAAGCCAACACCAACGACTAGAATCCTCGAAGATCCAAGTAAGGAAAAAACTCCCATCGAAATAACAACAACACCTTCTAAATGGGTACTACCAACGCCACATCCAACGGATTTTTTTAATTATCCGCAGGCTAAATGCCAGGAGAACATGGATCTGCATGAAGTCTTTGGTATTGTCCTGAAACAGGATTACGGTCTGGCTGCCAAAGTAGTGTGCGATTTCGAGAATAGCTGGTCGGGTCCTTGGCTACTGATGACTCGCATTGAATTGCCCGTAAGAATACATACACGTCATTGGTTCTTCGGTTATGTGGCCGAGGACTACAGGGATTTCAACATTAACTTGATGTCCTTGGCACACATAATGAATCAAATGCGATTGGCTCTCTTGATCATTGGTCAGGACAATAACAACGAGTTTGTCTATAATCTCTACGATGATTTTGTCATCTCAGGATTCAATGATCTCTTCATGATGCGCAAAGCGCATCTTGTCGAGGCAAACACAACCGATCTAATGTTCGTATCTGTGGGTGAAGTGCTCGAGACGAGTACAGGGCACAATCGCTCGTGTCCGTTTAGCGTGATGGGTGCCTGGTGGGGATCCAAGATGAATGCAATGACCCATTGGTAAGATGTTTATCCTGTCAAGGCAGTTGCATCTTCTTTCTTACTCTTCTCTTCTCTTCTCTTTGGCTCTTCCAGTGTATTTCCAGTGGATCGAAACGCCAAGCAACCTGGTTACATGGCCTTTTTCATTAAACCGAGTCCTTTCGAGGTTAACAATACCGCATTCTATGAGACTCAAATCACCACACGACGTCCCTGGGCCACCACAGTGGATCCCCAATTGATGGCCAAGGCACACAATGATGCGCTCATATATCATAAGCTCAAGAATGAACGATTTTTAGAGCGAAAGAAGAGGGTCAAACAAGAGATCATACGACGCGGAGGTCTTATCAATGAAATCGAGGCCGCACGCAGGGCTGAAGAGATCAATCAAGGAATTGCAGCAACGAAAACGTAGCACAGATCAGAGTCACGTTCCATGAAGACTTTACTTAGACCTTATGCAAATTAAAACTCATTAGCAATTAGAGCAGCACTTAAGATCGGTGATAATAAAATATGTTATTAAGTCTTTGTATTATTATCAGCTCTATTAAGTAGAACTTCCTGTTATCGAAACTTTGTAGAGTGAAACTCAATTTAGTTGTCCAACTACTTCTGTCAGACCTCAAGCGCGTTTCTTCTTAACAATTGCTTCTGTGTCTTTACCAACATTTCCCACCCATTTTCCAGAGATGATAGAAACAAGAAAAAAACAAACAAGAGAAAAACTTCAATGAACTCAATGCATACCGGAAATTGGTGGCTTTCTGTGTGTGACTTTGGACTCGAACTTCTACTGTCATAATTCGCTAAAGAGGCAAAGGGTCTGTGGGGTAGGGTAGGCGCAGAAGAGAGAGAGAGAGAGGGTGCTTTGATTTGCTGCCATTGTGGTTACCAAGTGTATTTCGCGTTCTAAATTCTGCTCTAGCAATAATTGACAAGCCAGCAGCAACAACAATAGAAACCAACTGACCGTCAACAACAACAACAACTACTACAACAAAAGCGAGTCAGCTCTAACTAGACGCCAAAATAATACAACAATACAAGCCAAAACAGATTTGAATGTGCACCTCGGCTTGGACTACGACTGCATTTGGAGGCCATGTGTGCCATGTGGAGCCTTGCCGCATGGAGCTGCCTCGGCACGCAATGTAATTGGCCTGTGCGGCTTTCTGCCTCCAGACTCGAGGGCAATTTACAAAAAAAAAAAAAAAAAAAAAAATATGGAAATATGCAAATCATTTTGGTGCATCAAACAAAAGGCCAACTTGTTAAGCCTTAGAAATGGGCAAAGAAAAAACAAAAGAGAGCCAAAGATTGTGCCAGATACAAGCTTTTAATATAAGTATAGCTCGAGAGTATATATAATGAGCACATATAGAGCTAAAGTTGTGATTAGAGATTGCTTCAAATTGTTATTAAACACAATTTTATTAATCTACCTTATAGAGCATATATTATCATAAGCCTAAACAGATACTATCTATAAATAGTTGCCATCCCACACCCTTTGAGACCTCATCTCGTAATATTCCAGAACCCAAAATGCCATTTGTCTGGCCCATAAATAATAGCCTAATGCGTTTAGCTGACAGTTTGTTAATCTGGTAAATAGTTGCGGAGCATCGTTTAATGCAAATTTGTTGTTTCTTTTTGTTTTGACTTTAGAATTGGAGGGGATTGATGTGTTCTACAGCAAATTAAAACGATTTCAGACGTTTATCGAGCTAAAAGTCACAGAATATAACTTAACATAATATGCACATTCCTAAGCGTGTGCCAAAAATATCCAAACAGAAAATTCAAAAATTCGGCGGAAAAAACATATTGCCCAGAAACTGATATTACTCAGACGAATACAAAAGGCGAAAGACATAAAATTCCAACAGTTTCGATTAAGTTTATGGACACAGCAACAACAACAACCACGACACCATCAGGCCATGTTTCGCCTCAAAGTGATCCACGATGTTAACTGTGAATCGCAGCCAGCCCGACTCAATCAAGTTCGTCAATCTAATCAAGTTTATAGTTCAAGTTTGCTCCGCTCTCTGCGAAGCTCAGTTTGAACTCTCTGCGATCGTAAATATTTGCTATCAACTTTTGTCTTTTATTTTTTTTAATAGTTCAATAAAATTAAAGCCAAATAAAGTCATTTTGTTGCGCAATATTTACATAGCATAGGCCACGTTTTTTTTTCTTTCTGTTGCTCGTAAAAAATCTCTCTCAATTCTTGGCCATAAAACACGCGCAGAGAAGGGAGTCGAGACGAAAAAAAATACCAACATATGTCTGTATAAAATACCAAAAGCAAATTTTCGAAAATTTTTCTAAATTAATAGCTGTCCGTGCGCAAGTCAAAGATTTGACTGCAAATCCTTTTGCTCGCGTTGCGTCAAATGTGAAACGTGCCAAGTTGCTGCAGGTCGCAGGCAAAAGAAATGGAAACCAGCTACAAAGAGGGGGGAGAAGAGGGGCAAGGGGGGGTTGAGATTTAAAGTATACACAAGGGCGCACTAATAAGCAGATACAAAAGTGCTTCTGGCTGCTTCTGGTCACCAATGATTGCAGATGTTGCTCATGTTGCTCGGGTTGCTCGGGTTGTTGTTGCTGCTGTTGAAATACATTTTAATTTGAACAAAAATGAATTTCAAGCTGAGGCAGCAGCAGCTCAATTGTATTTCTGCGCTCAATTTAGTTGTACGGATTTTGACCTGCTTAACCTTACAGCCGGGGCCCAACAGCAGCAGCAGCAGCAACTTTAAATGTACCACCAACAGCAGCAGCAGCAGCAGCCATCGAGGGGGCACAAGCGAAGACAACAATTTGAATTCTAAATTGAACAGCTTTTTGTGCTACCTATGCCCGGGAGCAGTCTCCCCAGTCCCCAGTCCCCATTCCCCAGTCTCCCCAGTCTCCGCCAGTTCGGGCAACGAGGAACGTGGGCCGACCTGCTGCCAAGACACACAGACAGCGGACCATGGACAACGGACAGCAACTGCTATGGCTCTGGCTGCGGCTCTGGCTGCGGCTGCGGCTGTGGCAATTGTGCCCAACTACCTACTCATTGTAATTCTTCATGTCTGGCCAAAAGCGACTCGACTGCGCGGCTGCGCGTTCGACCTGATTGCCGTCAGCAGCGACGGCAGCAACAGCAGCAGCAGCAACGGCGGCGGCAACAGCGACGGCAGCGACATCAACAGTCGCCGTGGCCCATCAACAACCTTTGGCTGGCCTGACTGCCCAGTTGCCCGTTTGTTGTTGTTGTTGTTGTTGCTGCTGTTGCTGTTGCTGCTGCGCGATCTGCCCACCTAAAAAAGTTGACTTGTTTGGCTCCACTTCACTTGTGACTTTGGCTTTGATTTTGATTTTGGGTAGCTTTACGCCAAGTACGAAGTATTTAATGATTTTGTATTTCTCTCTCTCTCTCCCTTTCTCTGTCTGTCTCTTTTTCTGTCTCCCTGTTGTTGTTGCTTTTGTTCTTTACGTTGGCTGTCCAGGTTGAGCGTAGCAGGGCAACAATTACGCTTAATGCCAAACATCCTCTTCTGCGGTGGCTGCGGTTTGATCTTGTTACGCATTGAGCGGGCACCAAGACAGTTACACACACACACACACACACACACACACACACATACCCTAGGTGGGCCCACTTGCAGGGCTCAACAGTCGCTCTGCAGTCGCCAACTGGGCGTGTTTGTGTGTGGGGTAAGGCAGCAAGGGCTTACTTGGCAGCTCTTACACTGCACAAAATAAGTGTGCAATTTTGAAAAATTATTTAAAAAATTTAAAACTTTGCCCATAGTAACTTAGTTTAATCCAACTACAATTTATTTGCCTTTTCTAGCTTCTCTTCTTATTAGCCTGAAACTTGCCACCCCTAATTTCTCTCAGTGCAACGCATAGCTAGCTTAGTAGCTAGCAACACGTGTTCTTGGCCAAAAGGTGTTGAGGAAATTACAGTTGTCCTGGAATTCGCTTGCAGTTTAACTCAGCCTCAGCTTGATTGATTTGTGACTTGCTTCCCCCTGCTTTCCCTTCTTCTTCTTCTTCTGCTTCTTCTACTTCTTCTCCTCCGCCTTCTTCTGCTCAAATCTCCCTTATTATATTAAATAGTTTTGTAAATTACACAAGCTATCGTAGCCATTGGGCAAATTGTGTTTTACAGTCAGTTGTAATAAATAAGTTTTTGATTTTTTTATATTGCTTTTTTCTTCCCCCGCTGGCGCTAAAAAATCGTGTTCTACTGAGGAACAAGAGGAGGAATTTGGCTAAAAAAATAATAAAACTAGCTAGAAAAAATATTGCAAAATTTTTTTGTTCTATTTAGTAAATGTTTAGGCTACTTTGGGCATACCGAAATAATTTCTAAAAATAAATTTGACACTATAAAGCTCGCTTACTCCATTCTTTTCCTGACTCTAAAAATTTCTCAGAATCTGGAGGAAAAAAAAAAACTAGCTAGAAAAAATATTAAAAAATATTTCAGTTTTACTTATTAAATATTTAGTGTTTTTTTGGCATAAAAAAAATTATTTGTTAATCAGAACCTAATAAACCTTGAATAACAAATTTTTAAGAAAAAAAAAAAAATGTTTAGGCTATTTTTGACTTTGTTCCTGGCTCTAAAAATTTCTCAGAATCTGGAGGAAAAAAAAATAAAACTAGCTAGAAAAAATATTGAAAAAATATTTTAGTTTTACTTATTGAATATTTAGTATTTTTTCCGGCGTAACAAAAATTATTTATTAATCAGAGCCCAAAAAAGCTTGAATAAAATATTTTTTGCTCTGGCTCTAATAATTTTCCAGAATCTAGAGGGAAAAAATTATAAAATTAGCTAGAAAAAATTTAAAAAAATATCTGCGTTTTATTTACTAAATATTTAGTCATTTTTTTGGCAAATCAAAAATAATTTCTTTAAATATTAAGACTCTATAAAGCTCTATTAGTTTATTGCTTAACTTGATCTAATAATTTTACAGAATAAAAAAAAAATAAAAAATAAAATTAGAAAATATATTCCAAAATATTCTGGTTCTTTTTTTCCCTCCCCCCTAAATGTCTTGCCTTATGTGGCATAGCAAAAATAATTTTTAAAAATATTATTAAGAACCTTATAATAATCTATTATTTTATACCTTGCATTGTTCTTTTAATTTCGCCTTGCTCAGTTTAGTCCGAAATGCACGTTCGTGGCCCATGGTGCAATCATGACCAGCATAATATTATATCTTAGGGTCAAAATATTAGCAAATTTGATGTGACCCGCCGGACAGCAGCAGCAGCAGCAGCCGCAGCAGCAACAGGAGAACAAAAGGCAACAACGCGAAGACCCTCGCAAAGACCCAGGGCGCTCGCTGTTAATTTTCTTCTTGCTCGAGTCGGAGTCGAAGTCGAAGTCGGAGTCAGAAGTTCGAGCGCGGCACATAATCAGTTTATTTTGCCTGCTTTTGTTTTGCTTGGGCCAAAGGAGAAGCAGCTCAGCAGCAGCAGCAGCAGCAGCAACAACAGCAGCCACGGCAGCAAAAAGTGCCCCGGGTTACACGCCAAAGATACAATTTTAGATTATATGCCCAACTGTGCGCATGCGCATAATAATAATGCATGCAACAAGCTGCAGCTGAGGCAGCAGCAGCAGCAAAGAGGGGCAACAACTGCGACGAGTAGCCAATTGGCAATGGCCAGCCTCAGCGGCTTGGCCAGCTTCCTGTTGGCCACGGCAGGCAAACAACGCGAGAGGGAAGCTGACTAGGGGCGGGAGGCCCGGGGGGGGGGAGTGGCACACAAAAAAGGCGTGCAAGTGGGTATAATCATCATCAGCTTTGATAACACACCACGACCCGACTGCACGGGGACGGGAAAGACTGTGGCAAGACTGTGTTGCTCCAACGCGAACGCGAACTCGAACTCGAACCCGAACCCGAACTCCACCAGGTCCGAAGCCGTCATGATCTCTTGCTGTTTTGGCATTTGACTTTCGGTCTCGCAGTGCTTTGGCTGCTGCTGCTGTTGCTTCCAGTCATGCGCTGATCTCTCTGGGGCTGTCAGTTTGCCGTGGCCACCTCTTAACCTTCGCTGCATATAACCTCTGCACCAGCATGCCGACTCTGTGCAACTGCAACAGGGGCCAGCAGCAGCGGCAGCAACAGTTGCTGCAACAGCTTCTCCTCAATCGATTGCAATCATTTGCTTTCGTGCTGTGATTTTTGCCCCAAAGTTGCCAACTTTTCAATGTAGGTGATTGTTCTAACTGCCCTCGCTGCCGCCTCCTGCTGCTGCTCCGCTGCTGCTGCTCCTCCCCCGCGCCAACATCAACAAACAGACGACATCATTATCGTGCAACAATATCAAAGCGAAAGAAGAAAAGGCCAAGAAAATTGCTTGTCGTTGCGAATTTTTGTAGGCGGCCCCCAGCAGCAGCAGCAGCAACCACAACGACGACGACGACGACGACGACGACGACGCCGACGAGTTGCCAATATATTGAAATATGGCGGTAAGCGGGCAATTTAAATGTTGCCCCCTTTGCGCCACGTTTGGGCCGGGCCGGGCCAGCCGGACGGGGCGGGCGGGCACGGAATGTGGTTTTAAGTAATTCATGGATTAATGGCCAGCATATTGGCCCGGCTGCTTGGGCTGCCCCAGTGCATCCGTCTGCGGGAGAGTGAATGGTCTGTCGTGTCTGTGGCAACCTCCTCTGCGCTGCTGCTGCTGCTGCCTTGGCCGTGGCAAGAGTAGGAGTTGCATGTTTAGCACGTGCCTCGCTTGTTGTTGCCCCTGTTGCCTCTGTTTGTTGTCTCGTGTGCGGCAGTTGTTGTTGCTGTTGTTGACTGAGCCTTGAGCTGATAATGCGTTGACCGCCAACGCCGCCGCAACAACAACAACAACTTGCAGAGATCGTTAAGTTTATAATCATTAGGCAAGCCAAGTTGTCTGTCTCCCCCTTCCTCTTGTTGCTTTGCCCCAAATGCCTATGAAGAAAAAGCTCGCTGCAAGCACAGTAAAAGCACCGTTAAGTTGCACGTACGTAACTGGAGGCGCCACAAGCCATGGCACTTAAGAGATCCAATCGGGATCTCTATGGGATTCGTTTTGGTTCAACTCGTTTCGCTTTGCCTGACTTAAGTGAAAGGAAATCTACGCTACGAAATTGATTCATCTTTTTATTGTGGCTCGTAAAATGCAAGTGTAAATAATAATAATAATAATAATACGCTTACAGATCTAACACGGATACGCTGCATTAATGTATGCAAATTCTTATAATCCATAATTGAAATAGAGATAACTATAGAGATCACTGATCGGAGATCAGTTCGAGTAAATGAAATGAGCCTGGCATGCGTATATATAAATCAGTTTATATAGCATATTAGTTATATAGCAATCTAATTAGATCTGCGCTATATACGCTCTCTTGAAGATCAATGAAAGTTTTACGATCTATGCAAACTGGTTCGACATTCTTCCCAAAGATCTTCATTATGTCATTGAGCCTTGCATGCGTAGGGTATATATAAATCAGTTTATATAGCATATTAGTTATATAGCAATCTAATTAGATCTGCGCTATATACGCTCTCTTGAAGATCAATGAAAATTTTACGATCTATGCAAACTGCTTCGACACATAAACATGCAAGTAGAATGCCATGTCAGCCCATTCTTCCCAAGATCTTCATTATGTCATTAAGTGCTGAGAGAGAGCGAGAGAGGGGGAAATACTCTCTAGTCATACAGTTCCAATTTCATGAAAAATCTTAAGTATTTTTTTATTATTCCTATCAAAGTGTGCGCACTTTGCGGCTGTCAAGTCATTTTTCCGGCCTCGACTTCCCGCTGAGAGTTTTTCTTCCAAAATCTCTGAAAATTGCATTTTAATGCAACTTTCGAAATCAATTGAAGCAAACCTCAAGACGAGACTTTTCCCTTTTCGAAAAGAGTGAGAGGGGGAGAGGGAGCTACGCATGCGCAGAGGGGCCAATCTGCTCGCAGCAGATGTGAGCGAGCGAAAAAAAATGATAATAAATAAATAAAACTTTAGTCAGCTGGGTTGACAGTTATGGATGGCAAGCTGGGAAGGGTCTAGGCGAAAAGCCAAAGTAACGAGTGCTTTGTGCGATAAAAAATCGAACTTTAATGCGAGCTTCGAAGCGAAGAGAGAAAGATAAACAAATAATTTGAGATAGAGATACGACGACGTTGCATGCGTTGTATGCCTCTCGCTGAGTGTGTGCGTGTGTGTGTGTGTGCAGACCTCTGGGCCCAAGCTCAAGTGACAAGTGCGCCCTCCCCCCGCCCCCCTCTCCTGCATAGACCCGCTTTGACATTTGTGCAAAATAAGATAATGATGACGATGATCGCGATCGCGATCGTGTGCACGTTGATGATGACAATGCGCGCAGTCAACGTCGCCGTCGTTGTTATTGTTGTTATTGCTTTTTATAAGGCTGAAATATGAAACTGTGCGCCTAATAATAGGGTCGACTTTGAAATGCATACGAGATACAACAACAACAACGACAACAACAACGCAGCGACAGCAGCTGAGGGCCAACTGCAAATTATTTAGCGGGGGCGTTAACTGTGCCGCAAAATCTAGAGCTAAAGCGATCTCTACGCCATATAGTCTACACACACACACACATATCTCACTGTGTGTGTGTGTTGCCCGCTTGACATTTATGTGAACCCAAGCAACAATAACACGTTGTCTTGCGCCTTGTGCCGCAGCAGAACGTTCAGCTCAGTTCGGCTCAGTTCATTTCAGTTCAGTTCGGTTCGGTTCGCTTAGGTTCGACTCTCTTGGCGCGATCGCGACACGACACCGTGGGCTAAAGCGTACCAGATATATACATGCACATATATATTTTAATACCCTCACTGTGGGTGGGTATAACGAGCTGGCCATTAAATATGCAAGTCATAAGGTCGACACTTAAGGCTCGAAAAGGAGTCAGTCATAAGGGAGAGCAGAGGGAGAGAGGGAGAGTTAGAATGCAATGTTTATGTATGTGGAAAGTTTCGCAACGGTTTTATTAGCTAGCAAGTAGGGTATATATTTTGCCCCCCTTTTTTGTTAGAGTATTCAATGAGACAACTTTGGCGCTGCTTTTTTTTCGTAAGTATTTTGGTTTTCATTTTGGAGTTCGAGTTCGGAGTCGGAGTCGGAGTCATGAATCTTATGACGCCTACGTGTACTTTTGGCATTTGGCATGTCAAATACAATAAGTACGACTACGACTCTGACTCCGACTCCGCGTCCGTGTCAGACTCCGCGTCTCGAGACTATGACGGCCTGATGGCGACGAGTGCGAGCACGAGTACTTGGCCCGAACACCCCAACACACCGTGGAGCGAACACCGAAGATGGAGATACTACAAGGCAAGACAAACAAGCCAGCACAGTGGAGGAGGGAGGAGTGCGAGGTGAGGCAGACAGTTCCGCGTTGGTTGCCGTTTTTTTTTGTTGTCTTCTGTAACTATTTTTTTTGACAGCTTTGTTGAGCTTCAGCTTCAGCTACAGCTTCAGTTGCAGAGCTTGTGTCTGGGGGCTTGGGAAACATTCCTGAATGTCATCACACACACACACAGAGACACACATAGACTTGGGCTATACAACTGTAAAAACTAATTCGGGCCATTTAAGGGCAGGCAAGTTCAAAGCTTAAGCGTCGAGGTTGTTAGAAAATGGCAGATCGCTGAGATCGTTGAGATCGTTTGGGTAGCTAGGTAGGGGGAAATTACAGTGAGTATTACATTTTGATTAAGCGCACAAGAATTCACACATGACAGATACGAGCACTACGAGCACTATGAGTGCGTCAGTAATGGGTTAAAGGTGCCACGGCATTGATGTAATAATAATGACAAAGGCTTTTAGCGCTTCCTGTGCGGATTTATGGGAAGTTTCGAAAAGTTTTTTTTCGCGTCGATTTTCGGGCGGGGCACTAATTGAAAGTTTTGGGGAACTCCAGAGTTGAGAAGTTGCAATGAAACTGTGTGAAAAATTGGTTGAAATTTTCAGTAAATTTAATGTGAGACCAAATCAAGGGTTAACGTCTGTAAGGTTCAGTAGGTTCTATAAAACTTGCATAGCATTTAATGGACTTAATTAGACATATATCAGAAAAATTTCACAGCGATATCTTGAAAAATTATTAAAGTCGGCCGTAGGTTCTATGGCAGTATACGTATATAAATTTTACGCCTTTAAAGAGCATACTTAGACATATATTGGGAAAGTTTCATGGCGATATCTTGAAAATAACGAAATTTGGCCGATAGGTTCTATGGCAGCTATACGATATATCGGTCTAATTTCTATAACATTTTACAGCCTTTATAGGACATACTTAGACATATATTGGGAAAGTTTCATGGCGATATCTTGAAAAATGACAATATTGGCGATAGGTTATATACGATATATTTATTTGATACAATTTTCACAGCCTTTAAAGAACATACATAGACATATATTATAAAAAGTTTCATAGCGATATCTTGAAAAATGACAATAGTTGGCCGATAGGTTCTATGGCAGCTATACGATATATCGGTCTAATTTCGATACAATTTTCACAGCCTTTAAAGAACATACATAGACATATATTATAAAAAGTTTCATAGCGATATCTTGAAAAATGACTAAAGTTGGCCGATAGGTTCTATGGCAGCTATACGATATATCGGTTAATTTATATTTCAACCTTTAAAGGGCATACTTAGACATATATTGGGAAAGTTTTATAGCGATATCTTAAAAAATAACCCGATAGGTTTTGGTTTCTTTAATACATAGACATATATTGCGATTTATATCGGTCTTAAAATAACGGTTCGGCTCGTTCCGACTTATTTTTACCGTGCAGCAATGCGAAGCATGTATACCAAGTTTCATTAAGATAGCTCTAAAACTGAGGGACTAGTTTGCGTTCCAACAGTCAGACGGACAGACAGACGGACATGGCTAGTTTGACTTCCCTATTGATGCTGATTAAGAATATTATATACTTTATAGCGTCGCAGAAGTCTCCCAAGGTGCATTGCAAACTTCTGGCCAAAATGAATATACCATCTGCAATCTGATCTATAAAATATGCGTCTAATATTTTTCAAGTATCAAAAATTGATCCTAAAAAATATTTTTACTATATTTTCTTTCCCAATTTCAGCACATACTAAGGATGTTCCAGGATTTTAGGTTTAGATTATGGTCTCTTTTTTTATAGAGCTCATAAAATTTGCCAAGTTTTAGTGCAGTCTTTTTAGTCCACTCTTTATCACATATCGATGCACAACTTTATCAGCGATCTCCCAGAGGAACCTGTTGCAACGTTTCACTTAATCAATGCATAATTCCAGGCAACACACACACACACACGCATACGCACAGCCAGTCAATCGTTGGCAATTTAGCAAACAAATTCTAAAGAAGAGACAGAGACAGGGAGAGAGCGAGAGGGACGACTGCAGCTGCAGCTGCCGCGATCACGCATAGAAATTATTATTGTGCCTTAATATAGCCATAAATCAGTGCATTTAAAATGCACAAGTTGGCTATATATGTACATATAGACTGGCTATATATATATGAGTATATGCAGCATCCTGCTGGCACAGAGCTGTAGGGTGCAGCGCACGGTCAACCTGGTTATAACTTCATCTGCATTTTAACGTTCCCCCCCTCCGCTTCCTCTCTCTCTCTCTCTCTCTCTTTGGGGCGATAATAAACCGTCGCATCGAGCCACCCGTGCGTGGTCAGCGAGATCTCTCCTAATATACATACAGATATCTCTCAGTGTGTGTGTGTGTGTTTGTGTGTGCATGCCAATCTGTGGCCAAAGTCTGAGCAATATCAATAACACTTGCTCAGCGCTCTTGGGCTGCGACTGCAACATGATGCGACAAGCGGAGCGAAGAGACCAGAGACCAGAGACCTCGAGTGCCAAGAGCCTAGCCTAAGCCCAGTTGAGGCAAGTATCTCGGTCTGTCCGTCTGCCTGTCCGTCTTCGCTTTGGCTCTGGCAATGTCACTGAACCAGTTCTCAATGTCTTCATATTGGATTGCGAAAGCAACCTCTGCACTAAATATTTACAACCTCCGCAATATCTCAAAAAGCGAGACAAGGCAGCGACAAAGTTTCTAACGTGGAACAAGTTCATGCAGCAGCAGCAGCAGCAGCAAGTTGCAACTAGCTCCACACTCCACACACTCTACGCAGTCGCGCTGCCACAAAAGGTGTAAGTCTGGAGTGAAGTCGACTGGAGTGGAAGAAAACTGGCCAAGTGTCGTTGTGGCCATAAATTCAATTGAATATTACGCCAATTGGCTTTTTGTCTATCGCAAAATGGGGCGGAGTTGTTTGCCCCCCTCTCTACCGCCCTCTCTGTGATAGTTTAAACTGGTTCGCTGCCTGCTATCAGCGCTTGTGTCTGTCTGTCTGTTGGGATTCCAACTGTTTGGGGCCAAGCTAAGCAGATTTCATTGGACTAGGCGGTAAGCCGCTTTGGGCCAGCTAATTAGGCGACTTTTGACGCATCATCAAGAGGAGGTAGGGGCAAGTGGCAGGTGGCAAGGGGGGAGTTCCAGTGTCCATGTTTGCGGCTAATATGCATCAAAATGTGTCAACACCTAAAGCCAGCTTCATGTTAATTGTTAACGCTATCTTCGTGCCACAGACCAGGAGGAGGAGGAGGAGGAGAAGAAGGTGCAACAAGCAGAGCAAAGCAGAGCAGATGCAACGCAAGTCGAGGCCACACGATCAGAGCAGAGAGCCAGCTAGCTAGCTAGCCAGCCCGACTGCTAGCCCGACTGCCTGCCTGGCCGTGTTTTCACCTCCATTAACGCGTGTAGCAGGATCTGGGACTGGCTTCGACTGCGACGGCGACGGCGACGGCGACTCTGTCTCTGGCTTTAATGACGCCTGACGTTGACCGATCGTCGACCGCAAGCGGCTGACCGATCAAAAGTCGTTCAACTTGCCGGAACTGGTCGTAAAAGATCACCTGGGCCACGAACACAGCCAGAGCAGCAGCAAAGACGACGACGACTATGTGGAGCAGGCGAGACAAAACCAAAGCAGAGCACAGCCGCCTAGAACGAGCCAGTTCAACTAGCCAGTTAGAGATAGATGCCAAGCCGGGACAGAACAGAACGGAACGGGCTGGGCCAGACCGGGCCGGGCCGCACTTGGCCGCATTCGCATTCGCAGCTTTATTACAAGCATTCTCGCGTGGCACACACACACACACAGACAATATTAATGGCCGCCAATGGAGTTCAGATCCCGGTGCCCAGTCGGTTTCCCCCCAATCCGCAATCCGCAATCCCCAATCGAGCAAGTTCAAGCAAAAACATAGTTAATCTTTGCTCGACGCATGACTTTCAAAAGTGCGAATTGTCATTGGGTAAATGAACTTTGACAGGGTCTATGCCAGATAGTGGAGTCGAGTCGAAGCTCGAGTGATATTTCGACTGATGATTTCAATGATTTTGCACAATATGTATATGTATTGTGGGCTAGCTCTAGTACTATAGCCCAATTGGTTGCCCTCTAGTATCTTATCTGTCTGCGATTATGTTGCCTTACTATCACAAAGCAACGCGTCGGGCTGCTTGATAAGTTTGGAGGTTTTGAAATAGTGCCCACTTGAATGGTACCAAGGGTTATAGGGTAGATTTATTGAAAGTCTTGAGAGCTTAAGAACTTGGTCAATATGTACATACATGTATATGGAAAGGCGTAAGAACTTTACTGTTTCATTTTGAAGTAACTTCCTGGTTATGAAAGGTTTAAGGTTTCTTGACTTTTCCAGAATTAAACCGCTTTATAACCCCGCTATAACTTAAAGTTTGTAGGGTCTTCTAATTACCTTTCTTACTGTCAAATATCTAGCCTAAGCTAGCTAGTTCATGCATAAGGAGGAATTTCCAACCCTCTAAAGTATATATATTCTTGTTCAGCATCAACAGTTGCGTCGATTTAGCCATGTCTGTTTGTCCGTCTATTATAAAACTTGGGACTACCAAATCTGTAGACAATATATCTTATAATTACACGCAGTTCAAGTTAGCTTAGAAATTTGACCACGCCCCCCTTCGACTGTAGCTATTCCACTTGCTACTCCTTACCCCACCCTTTTTCTCTCTCTGTCTCTCCGTTAAACTGGTTCACTTTAGAGATCTGAAGATCTTCTGCTGATTAGTTATGCAATTTGAGCAGATTGGTAATTGCTTTTGCAGTCATTGAGCTGATTTTCTAAGCTCGCAACGAGCGTGGGGGCTGCCTTCAATCGAGATAAACTAACTGTGTTTCTTGTTGTTGTAGTTGCTGTTGTTGTTGGTACTGGAACAGCCCATAAACATTAATTAGGCGTGCGGCAATTTAGAGCAATTTGCATGTGGCTCAAAAATCGAAGCTCCACAGAAAGAGATAAAAGAGAGAGAGGGGAAGACTTTCGTCTCATTGCTTACCTGAACGTATTCGGCGCATATATCAATTCCACCCACAAAGGCGCAAACATCGTGAACGGACCAAGAGTTAACCTCCTCGCTCTGCGCCTGACACTGACGCACTGCCGCTGGCGATGTTGCTGCCGTTGCAGCAACTGTTGCGTTGGCGTTGCCATTGCCATTGCCTTGGCCGTGGCCCTGCAGCGACTCCAGTGTTGGCTTCTGCTCCGTAAGTGGCGGGGATGGTGTGGACGTTGCTGATGTTGCTGCTGCCGTTGCCGTTGCCGTCGAGGAGCTGGCACGACGTGCCGCCAGCAGGCTCAGCGCGGCAGTTGCAGCTCCTCCAGTTGCTGTTGCTGCTGCTGCTGCTGCTGCTGCCGTTGTGGAAGATTCAGCCTTAAAACGTTTGGCAGCCGGTGGCTGTGAGCTCAAGTCCAGCGGCGCCGCCGATGCAGCTGCAGCTGCAGCAATGGGCGCCGCACCAGCCTCCGCATTGGAACGTGGACTAGACTGGCGCGAGGCGTGATGCGATTGCTGCTGCTGCTGCTGTTGCAGTTGCTGCTGCTGCAGTTGCGCCGAATAGATTAAAGCGGGTGTAACAAATTGCGCCGCCTGCTGCAGTGCCGCATTTAAACTGGGACGCGGCGTGCCCGATGTGCTGGCACTGGGCGAGGAGGCGTTCGAGCCGCTGCCTTTAAGTTGCAACTGTTGCTGCTGCTGTTGCTGCTTGCCACGCAGAATCTGCTGAATCTCAGCATCTTTGGCAGCACGCGCCTAAAAACGAAGGGAGGGAAAGGGGAATCAGTTGCGGCAAGTCCAAAAGTATTTTGGGTGGTCAAGAGCAACAGAAGAAGAACAAGAAGAGGAGAACAACAACAACAACTTACCAGCGTAAGCAACGCTTGGGTGCTGCTCATGTCCATCAGCGGCGGAAAGATGCCCGGAAATTGCAGAAAGTTGGGCATGAAAGGCGAAACACTGGCCGCAGCGACCACGGCGGCCATTTGGCTTTTGGCCTGCTCCGTGGGCGATTGTGCTGCAGCTGGCGGCATGTTGCCACCGCCAGTGGCAGCACTTATGCCAGCCACGCCTACAGACGCTGCCGACACTGACGTCTCCTTCGCATCTCTCAGTGTTGCCGACGTTGTCGTCGAGTGTTTTTTGCTCGCATTGTTTGAACCGCCGCCGCTGCCGCCGCCGCCAATGACGCTGCCATTGCCGCTGCCAACGCTGCAGTTGGCTGCACTGCTCGACGATGATTTGGCGCCTCGCTCTGTGCCGCCGCCTGTGCTGGAACTGGCGGCGGTCAGACTGACGCCTCCGTTGCCGCCGCCGCCGCCGCCACCGCCAGCGCTGCTGCTGCCGCTGCTGTCGTAGTAGGAATTGCGACGCGTTGCGCTGTGGCTGAAAGAAAAAAAACGTAGAGAAAGGGTTAATTAGTTGTGGGTTAACTAGGCAGGCAGGTGGCAGCTGGCTGGGGCCGAACTGGTTGACAACTTTTCAGAGTTGTCGATAAGAACTTGTCAAGCATATTCGAAAAACTTTGAAATTTGATATACTTCCATGCGATTAACTGCCGGCAATATATATGCAGATCGATACAGCTGCAGATCGTGTTACGGTCCCAACTGATTTTCGTATAACTTTAGAGATTAGTAAAGATAGTATCTTTAGCAGAATGGAGATCTATATGTATATGCATCTGTCTTTTAACTACCATAACTAAAACTGGCCCCCTACCCCTTTGCAATTCCAACATTTTTTTGCACAAACCGGAATCCCCCTGAAATTGTTTTGCAGTTCTCAAACAATTATTGAGCGACGCATTGGAATATCAATTAAAGCGCACCCTGGGGGGCCTCATATCATATTTGCTTATAGATATTGCCTGCACTCTGTGTGTGCAAATAATCGTTTTATGGCTGCCCACTTAGGCAAACATCAATCAAATCGAAGCCAATTCAATTGTCTTTCCTTTTCACACCACGCCTCCAAAATATTTGTATTTTTATACCCTTCGAGCATTGAAAATGATCAGGAACGGGTATACCAAGTTTGTGCAAATGTATGTAACAGGCAGAAGAAGGCGTGGCAGACCCCACAAATATGCATATGTTCTGACTCAGCCGAGTCGATTGAGTCATGTCCGTCTGTCTGTCCGTCTGTCCGTTTGAACGTCTAGATCTCAGCTATTACAAAAGCTAGAGACACCAAATTTCACATGAAGGTTCCTGTATACTATAGGTAGAACGAGTTTATTTTCAATTTTTGATGCCACGCCCACCGCCCACGCAAACCACCACATGTAGATGGCGCTATTCAAAGATAGATCTGGATGAACTTGTGCAGAGTTTTTTGTGCGATAATTTGTTTCAAAACTGAGCGAATGGTATCTTGCAGTCGGGTGCGCTCGACTGTAGCTTTCTTTACTTGTTTCTACTCACTCATTGGGATGGGCGTTATTGTATTTGGCCGCCAGGCAGCGCATAATATCCGAATAGTTGCGCGTGGAGAAATCTGTGGCATTCGCAGATGTTGCTGCTGCTGCAGTTGCACTTGTTGCTGCCGCAGAGCTGCTGCCTCCGCCGCTGCCTTGCATTGCATTGTTTACTCCGCTGCCAGCTGAGCTGCGCTGCTGCTGCTGCTGCTGCTGCTGCTGCTGTTGTTGACTGCTCGCTGCCGCAGCCTGTTGGATGCTGTTCAACAGATTCGTGGACAAATTGTGCAGGGGCATGTGGGTGGTGGCAGAGCTGGGCGGGCTCAGACGTTGCTGTTGCTGTTGTTGTTGTTGCTGGGCTGTCTGCTGATTGGGTGAGATGCCACCGTTGCCACCGTTGCCGCCACTGCTGCGATATGTTGCGGATGAGGGCGTGGCGCTGCGAGATCTGCAAAAAAATAAATAAAAACACAAACAAGTTGAATAACAAATGTGCTGAAGATCGAAGCTGACATCATCAAACTAAACTAATTTGTGTGCCATAAATTAGCATTAATATTTAATTAGTTGTCACCCCTTTGGCGAATATATGTATAATCCATGAATCATGTCGCATACAATTGGATTATTTGCCACTTCTGCCACTAAGGCTGTCCGTTCGCCTCTTCTCGACCATTTGACATGCTAATGAGGAGCTTCCGTGAGAAGATCGAATGGAACTCGAGGCATCGCAGCCAGCCTCTCAGCCGATCTGATCCGCGTTGACGTTTGATATTTAGTAATTTATTTCAGCCTCATCTTTCGTTTTTTTTTTCTTCTTTTAATGCGATTACGATTTGCCGTAGAGAAGCTGAAGTTGGCATGCAAAAGCCAGCGGCAGCCTGCGGCTTTTCCGGGAAATGCAGTGACAGGACTGTGAGAAGATCGGTTCAAGATAGCTACTCGATAGTGTCAGTTGAGATTTTCCAGAAAAGTTTCTTAACTTATTTGAAAGTGAGTTTTTGTATAGAATGAAACTGTTTAAAAGCGCGTACTTCTCGAAAGCGTTGCCAGCTTATAGATAGTGTAGCATATTGCAGCAAAGTAGTTGGCAACTTGACGGAAAATACTGCACTTCTGTTGATCTGGCAACACTTTTGTCGTTAAATATTGCCGCTGGCTCAGCTGATCGTTTGCAACTTTTCGCTCGATAGTTTTCAGTTAAAAATCGATAACTTAACTAAGTTAAATGCAACTGAGTTAAAAAAAACATTAAATATTTTGTTTGGAATCAAGTGTTAATTAAAAAATATAGTTCAACAACTTGTGCAGGAAATTGGTTTCGCTGCGGACACGCGGACATGCCATGACTTGACTGAAAACTTGACTTTTCCGACAGTGATAATTTACCCAAAAGGGAAATAGAACATTTTTTTTTTCTTCTGCTGTTCACGTTGAACTCGCAACTCTCACACGGGCCGCGAAGCCGCAACGCGACGCGAGATGTGTGTGTGTGTGTGTTGCAGACTCCTAACGTGGCCATAACTCAAACATGCCACCAGCACTTGCGGAGAGCCCCGGCTACAGATCGAGTTGGGGGCCACCTCAAGCAAAGCCCAGCCCAATTCACAGTCTTCCAGTGGCCTACGCTCCCCACACCCCCCCACCACCCCCTCACTCGTTGCCTGTGCTCCTTTAGGCTGCGAAGCACACGAGCCATGGCTAATAATCAGCAACGGGTCAGATTCAGCTTTGGCAGCAGCAGCAGCGGCGTCGGCGTCAGCGTCAGCGTCGGCAGCTGCAAGTGCTTGGCGTGCAAGTGAATCAGTTGGCGTGAGGCAACGGGAGCAGAGGCTGCCAGTGGGGAGTGGTGAGTTTGCAGCGTGTGGGGGAGGGGAACTTTGTTGCAACTCGTGCTGCACGTCGTCGGTCATTTCGTGTTGCTTTTGGCTGCTGCTGCTGCTGCTGTGGAGGCGCAGATGCATATAAAGCGGGTAAGTTGTTGTTGCTTTAGTTGCTGTTGTTGTTGTTGTTGTTGCCTGGCTTTTTACAGCCATTGATTTATCGTGATCTGTTTGGCTGTCGATTTTATGTTGCTGCTGCTGCTACACTACAACATTTTTGTTGTTGTGTTCGATTTTTTGTTTTGTTTTTAGTTTTTTGTTTATAAGAGGAAAAAAAAAATGTTGATTATTGCAAATTGCTTTGGCTATTGGTAGCAGCTACTTAGTTGTCCGTTGTTGTTGTTGTAGTTGTATGTTTTGCTTGTTCTTGGCAATTGTTCAAATTGTTTATGGTGCGATTATGTTGCCAGATCTATAATACGTTCCCCAACCCCAACTGCAAGCGCCCCACATCTGCGCTCCGTGCCCCGTGCCCCCATGTGCAACAGTAGCGCTGCCGCATGTTGCGATCAATTTGATTTCTCTGCTCTTATGTGTGTGTGTGTGTTTTTCCCGAGTGTATCTAACGGTTCTGATCTATGGCATGGCTAATTGGCCTGTGCGACTGCGACGTGGGGCGTGGCCCCAACATATGCAAATGGTGTCTTTTGTTACGCCTACGCGAGCTGAAATAAATCGCTTTAAAACAAAAATCAAAGAGAACTCGCTACCAGCTTGTTCCCCCTTCTCCTCCTTCTCACCCGTCTGCTCCCCCTTCTCCTCTTCTTCTTCGTTGTCTTGCCTCGAACAAGCCGAAGAAATCTACATAAATCAGCAATCAGCCAAAAGAAAAATGTTTATCAATGAATGTCTTTGCAAATTTCGAAAAAAAAGTTACAACAAAAGACAAAAAAAAAAACGAAATACGAAATACGATACACAACCATTTAGCAGGCTTAAGGCAGTCACAACAACAACAACAACAACTACAACAATAAAACCCAAATAAAACTATATTCATAGAAAAAGGAATTTATTGCCTCATAGCAAACTGAATCATTGCCAGCTCGCAAAGACTTAGACAGCATCTTGAACTTGACTAGTCACATTTAGTCGACAGCCGATTATAGAGTCAACTTAATGTAGTCAAAGATCTGAAGAGTTGTACATCCCCCCGCTCCACCCCCCCCAAACTGAGTTGAGTGCAACTCCAAAGCCAGGCACCTGCTTCTCAGGCACTTGAGGGTTAAGCCTTGCCTCGAGTGCAACTTGCAATTGAGCTTGTGCTTGAACGAAGAGCTTGAAGTCGATGTGATACAAAGTAAACGAAGATTTTCTGTAGATTTCTCTTAATCCAGCTGCGTATGAATGAGAGAACAGGGTGACAAGTGCAAAATATTTGATTTCGTTTAGAATTCTCAAACAGTTCAAGCTGCTTTAGGTTTAAATTGAGGCCTTTTCGTTTAGAATTCCCAAACAGTTCAAGCTGCTTTAGGGTTAAATTGAAGCCTTTCCTTTAGAATTCCCAAACAGTTCAAGCTGCTTTAGGCTTAAATTGAGGCCTTTTCGTTTAGAATTCTCAAACAGTTCAAGCTGCTTTAGGCTTAAATTGAGGCCTTTTCGTTTAGAATTCTCAAACAGTTCAAGCTGTTTTAGGCTTAAATTGAGGCCTTTTTGTTTAGAATTCCCAAACAGTTTAAGCTGCTTTAGGGTTAAATTGAGGCCTTTTCATTTATAATTCCCAAACAGTTCAAGCTGCTTTAGGGTTAAATTGAGGCCTTTTCGTTTAGAATTCCCAAACAGTTCAAGCTGCTTTAGGGTTAAATTGAGGCCTTTTCATTTATAATTCCCAAACAGTTCAAGCTTCTTTTAGTTTAACAAACTCAACTAGATTTCAGAAAAGATTATTTTCTTATTTGTTTAATTGAGCTCTATAAATATAAATGATATTAAACAACTTTAATTGCATTCGTTTAAACAAAGCACCCACAAGCGTACGACAATCGTGTTCGTATTCGCATTCATCCGTTTATAATCCCCCACTTATTGATCATATATGTATTTATTAAGTATTTAGTTAATTGAGTTTGCGCACACATAATTAATAATATTAAATGCGACACGCTGTCGGACCCCATCGTCGTCGTGGGCAACTTAATTATGTCGGGGAACCCATAACTCGTTAGCGCCCAACAAGCCAACGCGTTGATTCGCTTTGCTTAATCTCAAGAACAAAGATACAAAGATATAAGAAGACACAAAAAAAAATATAAAGAGAATCAACAAAAACAAAGACCACCCTCCAAGCGCGACTTTGAATGGAGTGAATCGAGGGGCAGAGGCGCGGAGGGGCGAAGGGGCGTAGGGGAATGGGTGGATCAGCTACAAATGGAATATGTTTAAGGCAATGACAAGTATCGTGACTTTGTCTATGAAGATTTAGGCACACACCTCAGGTGCCGAAAGAGCCGAATGCCAACGGTGTGTCTCATTAATATTAATAAGCCAATAAGCCCAGCCAGCCAGCCAACCAACTGGGCCGACCTGTAGACATGGGGCTCCATCTACAGCCTCAGCTGTATCTCACGCTTGGTTTCTCCCCTGCCTCCCTCCCTCCCTCCCTTCTCTGCACCTGCAACAATTTGTCGTCTTATGTCAGGGGCTTAAGGTCGGTGGTGCCGCCCGAGTTTTTCGTATTTTGATAAATTGTCTGTATTAGTTAATCTATGCTCGACGGCTTTGCGCCGTCATTAATTTTGGCTGTGCGTATTAATTGCTCTTTTGCTTTGGCTTTATTAATTTGATTTATATTTAAATTTTCGAGTTTCCACTTTTTTCTCTCTCTCTCTCTCTCTGTCTGTGGCCTATTCGCCTCCCTTTTGTTTTGTTGTTATTATTCTTGTTTCTTTTTCATCTTTTGACAGCAAACGCGTGCGGTTTCTGTTTAAGCGTTTTGATTAATTTGCTGGCCGTTTTTTTTTTTTCTCTCTCTCAGTTCCTGCTGCTGCTACTGCAAACGGTAGCCAAAGCTGAACTGATATCGATACGAAATCATGGTATTAATTTGTTAAAATGTTAATTAATTTGTCAGGCGAGAGACAAGAGAACAACAATAGAAACAACAATCCTAGCCAAGTGATGGATTAACTTATTTGTTTAGGCTTTCCTCTCTCGCCTCTTTCAGCCTTTCTTTTCTTTTGATTCGTTCTTGCACTCTTTTCCTCACACATCATTCAAAACACTAACAAAATTGTCTGTTGTCATATTTCAAAAAAAAAAAAAAAAAAAAAAATAGAAAATTTTCAAAAAAATCCACATTCATTCAGGCGAAATGAACGAGAAGACGGACAAGGCGACCAAACTGACGCAGCAGGTCGCAGCGCAGGCGACGCCGACCTCCATTTTGCGCGTCAGCGGCAGCTATCGCAGCAATCAGCTGACCAATCATCCCTCGATAACGATCAATTTGCCCACAGATCCGGCGACAAGCACGGCCGAGCCGAACAACGATGCCAGCGATGCGCAGGCGCAACAGCAGCGCCGACAGCGACGCGAACAATTCGAGCAACTGCGTCGCGATCATTATCACAATATGTACTCCTCGATCAGTCGGCATCGGCAGAGTGCGGCAAATGCCACGCCCACACCAATGGAGCGAGACAATCATACGGCGGGCGAGAGCAGGAAAAACCCCAAACAGGAGACGGAAAAGGACAAGGCGAAGGCAAAGAAATGAGCAGATGAGCTGCTGCGAGGACGAAAAGCTTGAGCCGAAAGCTTTTGCATATCAAGCTTAAACTTGAGCCGAAAGCTTGTGTAATATACTTTAAATTATGTTTGTAAAAAATTGAACTAAAGAAATGTTTACATATTCCACAGTTAAACCTTGTGTAAAAGCTTTTGTCTGTCTGTATGAACGTCCAAAACTCGGAAACTATTAAAGCTAGTGGAACCAAACTGCGTGCCAACTCTCCTCTGAGTTCTAGGCTCTCGAAGTAATTCACAAAATTGAGCCACGCCCCTTTAGGGCGCCCACAAATCGATAATACTTGAATTCGAAGCGTAATTTTGAGGCTACAACACAACTGGGATTGCAATCAAGTCGTTTTGGTAAGTTAAGTTTCTGCTCGAACATAGTTACTCATCTCTTTTTCTTGCAGTGTACGCAGACAACCCTCCCCGCGCTTGGTCTGATTTATAAATAGACTCAACTAAATCTCACCTAAGCTCGACGTGCAATCATTAATAATGTTGCCCCGACTCGTAACTCACCTGGCAAATGCCGCTGAAACGGACACCTCGCCGTTGTTGTTGTTGTTGCTGCTATTGCTGCTGCTGTTGTTGTTGTTGTTGCTGTTGCTGTTGTGGCTGGTGTTGCTGCTGGGGCTGAGTCGCTCCCGTTTCACATTGCTGCTGCTGAGACCGAGCAACTGTTGCTGCTGCTGCTGATGATTGCTGCTGTTGCTGCTACTGTTGCTGCCGCCGCCGCCGCCGCCGCGCTGCTGCTGCTGCTGTTGTTGTTGCTCACTGTAACACTGTTATTGTTGTTGTTGTTGTTGTGCATGCTCGACATGGCAGTGGACTCCTTGAGCGCATCTTTGAGCGAATCAATCTGTGCGCCCGTCATGTGCAACGGCGACATCTTCTCGTGCTTCACCGTACCGAAGTACAAGGCATATGCGGCCGCTGTTGCAGCAGCAGTTGCATTGTTGCTGGCTGCCACAGCGGCAGCAGCGGCTGCTGCTGCCGTGGCTGCTGCTGCTGCCGACGACGCTGGCGTGGCTGAGCTATTGCCGGATGCCGTTGCTGTTGGTGTTGCTGCAGCCCCAGCCTGCATGCCGCTATTGCTTGCGTTGCCGCTGGCAGCAGCAGCAACAGTTGCTGTTGCCGTATTTGTTGTGGGGCATGCAGCCTCGCACAGCTTCTTGGCGGCGCTATCGATGCCACCGTAGCCGCTAAGCAGCAGCGAACGCTCGCTGAGCATGTTGGCCGTGTTGCTGGCGCTGCTGCTGCTGTTGTTGCTGTTTCTATGCAATTTCTGCTGCAGCTGCTGCTGCTGGTGTCGCTGCAAATCGCTTGCGAGGCGCTCGAGATGCTTCCGCTTGGTGGCCGCAGCCGCAGGCAACGAGTTGAACTGTTGCTCCTGCTCCTCGTTGTGATTCTTCGTTGGCGTTGCCGTTGTCGCCTTGGCGGGCTTCTGCTGCAGTATGTCGGTGGGCGTGTTACCTGCAAGTGCGAGCGAAAGAGAGAGGGAGAGAGAGAGAGAGAGAGTGTGTGTGTGAGATAGAGATAGTTATTAGACTGCTTTACGTAGCATGTACCGTGCTGCGTAGCTTGTCAATTGCTTACTAAACTTTTCGCTGTAAACGATTCGAAATTGCTTCGATGTTGTTTTTTGCGAATTCGATTTCGTTTTCGAGTCCGAAACCAGCACAAAGCAATTGTCGTGTCGGTCGACTCGGTCGACTCTCGCATGCAAATCGGCCAAAGGTTAAAATAACTTATAATATGTTAACAAAACCGTTGACCTGCCAAGTTGAACCCCCCCAAGCTAATTATCGGGGTGCACAAGTCGAGTCGCGTTGACTCGCGTAGCGTCGCCGAGGCGGACACACACTGTGTGTGTGTGCCGTGTAACAACAATTGAAAGACAAGCAGCAACAACAACAACAACAACAATGTTACGAAAACAAACAACAACTACAGCAGCAGCAGCAGCAGCTACGACTTTTGGCATAGGCACAGCAGGAGGCTATGGAATTGGAAAGACATATACAATTTATATATAATTTATATGAGAAGGCAAAGTGTTTTTGGAACTTGGAAAGCTTACGTGGCCGATTGACCTGTGGCATGACATGAACTTGAAGAAAAATGAAAGCTTTGCAAATATTTTTAATTAATTTTAAGATTTATTTAACTAAGAAACTGAAAATCTTGTTTAAGCCATAGCTTTAAGGATTATGTTTGAGACAAAACGTGAACGATTAAGAGACGATCTTTTTAAGAGTTTAGGATTTAAGAGATTTTTGCACTTAGAGAGATATACAGCAAGCTAACAAAGTCGATTGACCTATGGGAAAGTAAATGGACTCAGCAAAGAGCTGTGGATATATCTATAGGATTTATCTGTAGAAACTTAAAATCATGATGTTGAAAAACCATAAAGATTGTTTTCTATGAAAGCGTATAAAGCACAGTAAAGCTGCTTAGTTTTTGAAAAGTTTTATCAACTTAAGATACTGGCAATTGTATTGATCTTCATGTAAAAATGATTATTATACCATGCGACCATTGAAAGTGGTGAGAAAAGGGTATACCAAGTTTGTGCAAATGTATGTAACAGGCAGAAGGAGGTGTGGTAGACCTCACAAAGTATATAGTCGATTAAGCCATGTCCGTCTGTCTGTCCGTCTGTCCGTTTGAACGTCTAGATCTCAGCTATTATAAAAGCTAGAGACGCCAAATTTCGCAAGAAGGTTTCTGTATACCATAGGTTAATCGAGTTTATTTTCAATATTTGATGCCACACCCACCGCCCATGGTTGCGCTCCACTGTAGCTTTCTTTACCTGTTTTTCATTATTATTTTTATTATAATTTAAAAGCAAATCGTTCTATAAAAACTCCTCATAGATTATAATATAGATTAAGTTGAATTTATTGTAATAATTTAAAACTTTACTTAAGAGATTTCTCACTCCATGCCAGCTGATATGCTCCATCTGTATTACAGTAGCGCACACACTCTCTGCCACACTCACACTCACACACTGACACACATGCATAGACTGACCGCAGTGGCATACATTGAACTTTATGATGCGGTCGAAGCTTCCGTCGCGCCCAACGCATAAATTGTTTATTTACATAGCACAAACATTATTTATTCTCCCTCCCTCGCTCTTGCTCCCTCTCCCTCTCTCTTTTAAGTATATAAATTATTTAATTGTAATTTAACTGGCAAAAATGATAAAGGCAAACACACACACACATGCATATGAAATAAAGATCGATCGCATTGAGGCGCACAAAATGTGCCACATGCAGCCACGCCCCACGAAAAGCATTGACCTTTTGCTTGTTTGCTGCAGTGCGGCCACGGTGCGACCAAGGTGTAAATTGATGCCCAGCCCAGCTTGGTACACACACGGACACCAACACACATGCAGCACACAGAAGCATAGATAATTAAATGAAATATTTACAAGCAAAATTAACAATTTGTTGTCGATGCTCGTTTCGGATCGCAAGAATTCTCCAAGAATAGTTGAAGAAAAAAACCTGCTGCTCTGCGAACTGACCCTGACCAGGGACACCCTGTGGCTCGAAGTTGGCTCAAATTTCCGAGCAAATTGTATAAATATTGTTAGCCTATTATTTGCCTTATCATAAAGTCGAGTTTATCATTGGTTAGCATAGATATTAAACTTGCGTCTCGATTTGCGCTACAAATATGCGTGTACGTAGGGTACAGTGGAACAAACTGCTTGAAGCTTGTTATAAAATCTCTAAATGATTATCAAATTTTTAAAAAAATAAGGTGTAGATATAGTATAATGGATCTACTCTTGGAAAACTTTTTCCGTAAATAGAAAATTTATGGAAAAAAAAAGAAAATTTATCTTTAAAGTGTTAAATAAAATTTTTGTTATTTAATCATGTATATAAATATCATAAAAATTGTTTATATAATTTTATGAAAATTGTATCTTTTATGTATACCAATTCTATCTGTAAAGAAAGTCTTAAACCGCTGTAGATACGTTTCTCCAGCTTCATTGAAATACCTAGAAATTCTCTACGAATCTAACAAATTTTTAAGGGGAAATTCTTCTGGCATTTCTTACACCCCAACTGCATGCCTGACCAGCCGACAAATCTTAACCCACTGTGCCAGCATTTTGGTGTTTTTTTTTTTTGAATCGACCAAAGCGAGTGAGTCTTTTGCGCTACAACCCCCTCTCTCTTCCCTCGCCTCATGGGCCTGAGCTGCTGCTGATTGGCATCGCTTGGAGCCAATGGTGCTAAGTGCCGAATGCCGAATGTCGAATGCCAGAGAACACACAGTGCAGGGAGGAGCGAGACGAGAGGCGAGTGAAGATCGGAGGCGAGACGTCAATAGCGAAGACCGTAAAACTGTAGAGTCTATGGAAGATTGTAAATGCGACATGCGCCATGCGCGAAGGCAAAGGCGACACAATGTTGACTTTTTCAGTTGGGCTTGTGCTACCTCTGTGTGTGTGTGTGTGTGTGTAGATATCTTTATCATGTGTGTGTGTGTGTGTGCGAGTGTGAATGCGAATGATCCGCGCGGGCACAGTGACAGGCCGCATGTTGGGTCGACAAGTGTCAATAGTACTAATAGACGACCGACCGACTCTGGGTCTCGGGACTTGGGACTTGGGGGCTAGGCTACGACTCAAGTCGCGTCTAGGCACGTTCGCTGGCTAACAGCGCGTTCTGGATACAAAAAAAAACAAAAAGGCAACGGTAAAGTTCATTGCCATTTGCCTGTTTGGCTGTTTGACTATTTGGCTTTTGGGGCACGTCACGGGGCCCTCAACAAGTCGCGCTGGCGACAACAACAACAACAACACGTCACGTTGGCAAACACAGCTGCCAGGCGAAGCGACCCATCGCCGTCGCCGCATCGCATTGCTTGAACGTCATGTGACCATTTTTCATAGAGCTCAACGAGAGAGAGAGCGAGAGAGAGACCCTATCTGGTAAGGCATATGACTCTCCTTCTCACTCCTCTCTCTCTCTTTCAATTTCCAAAAATCTTTAGTGTAATTTGATTTTGATTTGATAAATAGTTAGCTTCAGCTTCAGTTTTAGTCGCAGCTGTTGTGGACGTCGTCTAGACGGGCGCAGACCTTGCCGGAGCGAAAGAGAGAGGGAGAGAAAGAGAAAGAGAGAGAGAGCGAGCGGCAGGGCAATACGAAATCCACATACGGCCGCAATTTGACTTTCAAAAAGGCAGGCCACGGGTTCGAGTCGGGGCGTTAAAATTATACACACCAACACACACACACACACACACGTGTAACTTACACACACACCAACACACACACACATGCAGCTTATCAGCTTTTGACCTCATTTAAAAACCAAATAAAACGCAACGCTCGAGAGCAAATAGCGCCCCGCCGATTTATGCGAACTTTGAGACGCCTTACAATGCTACGCCTTATCGCGCCAGAGAGAGAGAGCGAGAGAGGGAGAGAGAGAGCGAGAGAGGGAGAGTGTGGAGCAGCAGAGGGCAGAGCGCAAGTTTTTGGGGCCAGAGGGTCGACCTCAACTTTGTGCCGGCATCAAGTTGTAGCGCCCTCAAACGCCAGATAAGATACGCTAAGAAACTACTTATCGATAATAATCGATCGATTGCTGGACTATCGGAAAGTTTCTTCGCTTTGCACCCAAAGGAAAAACAAGCAATTCCGCTTAACTCTTGATAGGGATGCGTCTTTTTTGCTTAGGCTATTTTAAGATTCTGTCAAAATACGCGTAATTCTTGGTAAAGATAATTGGGCTTTAGAATCACATGGAACTCAAGTTGATATAGCTCTAGCAGAGCGCTACACTAGCTTCAGGTGAGATAAACAATTTTGGAAATATTTCCTATGAAAAACACAGAAACGTTGCGCTCTTTCTTTGCAGTGTCAACAACTCGAGGTGCTCGAGGTGTTTTGGGGTGCTTCGGGTTGCTCTATGGGCACTCGGGGGAATTATACGATAATTAAGAAATCTAACTGTAATTTATGCCCCAAACGCAATGAATTAATTTCCCCCCCCCCCCAAGTGTAGTTCAACGTGTAGTGTGTTCGGTCTTCAGGTTTCTGTTCTTTGTCACAGGTCTACATAGATAAACATTTATATGGAGCTCTATCAGTGAACTGCATCACATTTCGACCAGGGGTTTCATTTCATTTTCAGTTTTCATTCCATACTTCCCCCCTCCTTTGTTGTTGTTGTTTTCATTCGTGATTTCTTGTATCTCAAGTGTTCGCTCGCTCGCTTTTCGGCTTCTTATCGCGGTGTTTGTCCAAGTGCCAAGTTGAACTACAGCGGAACACGTAAGTAGATCGACCGACCGACCATATATGGTCAGGGGAAGGGGAAGGGGTAACTGCTCTTTTCAGCTCTTCTTCTTCCTACTCTTCTCCTTCTTCTCTTTAGTTCGTTATTTTGTGTGTTCTTAATTTTCGTTATGGTCGCATTTTTTTTTTTTGTAAATCATGTCGCATTTATTAGATCATCAAGGTGTTAAAGATTGTACACCCATATACCCCGAGACTCACTCTATGTGTGTGTGTGTGTGTGGCGCGTTTCACTGATAATATTTGTTCTCAACTGACTCTATGGCCTTTTGTGTGCGTGTGTGTGTGTTTTGCCCTCCTCCTCTTTCAGTGTATTTGTTGTTGTTCCGTAGAGAAAGCAATTCAAAGTTCATTAGAGTCCGATTTTGATTTGACAGACACGCCCCCAAAATAAATAGAATAGAAATATAACCCCGTTTTCATGATGTATCATTTATCAAATGATGAGTGAGAGAAAGAGAGAGAAAGAGAGAGAGAAAAAGGGGAGAAAAAAACACAAACAAAAAATCCCACAAAAATTCTTTATCTTTACGATGACAAAACGTGTGGAATGCAATTTTCATGTGGAAATTTCCAAACACAAAAAAAAAAGCAGGAGAAACAAAATTACGCAGAATAAAATATATAAACAAAAGGCGTTCGTAAATAGAGTTCACTGACTGGGGGGAGTTAAGGACTATGACTAATTCGTAGCTCTTTTACGTTTTATATAATAAACATCATTTTATATCACATAAACAAATAAAGTTGTCGCATTTCTTTGGAGCTTAATTGTCTTTCAATGAGCCAGAAGGTCTTGCAACGCATATGTTCTCAAAGAACTCAGATTCTATAGGCACTATCCATATCAAATTTGGTATGTACCTGCACATAGCAATAATAAAACAAATTTTGTAGAATTCATTCAAATCGTACACCCATTAAAGAAAATAAACGCGGAATAAACTCTGTAAAAATTTAAAAATTTTTGCTATATAAATAAGATAATTCCTTCGTATATATTTTAGCATATTATAATTGTAGAATCAGCTCTCTTATAGCTTTTATATGTGTGTGTATTATATAAGCTCTGTCAGGTTCTAGGCCAATTAAACCAAGTGGAAAACCAAAGTTTCGTAGTTAACTCGCAAGTTTGCCGTTATTTGATAGCCGCAAAGTGCTATAAACTCCGTTGTAAACACCATGAGCACCCAAACATAATATCAACAAATAATGCCATAGCTATAAGGTATGGCAAGAAAGAGAGGGAGAGAGAGAGAGAGAGAGACAGGGAAGCGCATTGCTGTATTTGAAATGCTTGTGGGCAACTCGCGTCACACATTTGGCCCAGTCATAAACAAACTAATTGCAGGCACTGTGCACACAGTCAGACACACACACACACACTCGCACACAGTGCGGGCATACAGGGTGAGGTTGAGTGATAAAGCCCAAACGGTGTGCAATTAAATGAAAGAAGCAGCTAATAGACACAAGTTAAGGTAGGAAAAGGTGAGCGGGAAGGAGGAGGGGGGCAGGGGGAGGGGTTAGGGAAAGGGGGCCGGCAGCGTCATGTGGGCATAGCGCACACGCGAATATGCAGCCAAGCAGCAACATTAGACATGCAACTGCAGCAGCAGCAGCAACAACAAGAGCAACATCAGCGAATCTCTCGCAAATTTATGAACCTGAACCTGGGGGCCAAGGAAAAATAGAAAAACCAAAGAAAAGCAAGGGGCAGGCAGGCAGGCAGAAAGAAGGAGAGGAGGAGGAGAGGAAGAGGAGAAAAACTCGGTGTAAAAATCAAATTAAAACCAGAGCAGGCAAGCACGAAATTTCTAAGGAAATTTCACCCCGTATGTGGTTGGCGGCATGCAACAAATGGCTTTGGCGCAAGAGATGCAGCAGAGGCCGCGGCAGCAGCAACTGTTGCAGCCTGTGGTGAATGACCAAAGCGCATTAAGGCAGCCAAGCGGCCAAGCGAGTGCAGCAGCAGCAAAAAAAAAAAAAAAAAAAAAAAAAAAAAAAAAACCTGTGCTAATTATTATTTAGTGCAGTTCAGGCAGCAGTGTCTCTCTCTCGCTCTCCCTCTCTCTTTCTCTCTCACTCTTAGCCGTCTCGAGCCGAGCTGGCAATCTGCACCAATTTAACCAAATAAGGCGCTTTTAGCGGCCAAATGCATTGCATGCAACGACGTCGACGACGACGTCGTCGACGCATTGCAGCAGGAGAAATCTTTGACTTGGGTTGAAAGGCCCCTCTCCTATGCGGCTATTGCTGTCTCTCTCTCTCTCACTCTGTGTGTGTGTGTGTGTGTGCACCTGTTTTACAGGAATTCAGAATCCGAGCGAACGTCTGTCGTCGTCGATAATAAACTTTAATGCTAATAGTAGTTGTACATCATCTGCAATGGACCAAAAAGCTACAGAGACAGAGGCAACTCCACTACTAGTGGAGAAGGAGACGGGTTAGGTGCCGAGAGTGGCGTGGCAAAGGTAGCTGGCTGAGCTGAGCTGAAAATCAAATTCCATTAAAGCAATTATGCGCCAGAGCAGTGGTGTCTCTCGGTCTGAGAATCACCGAGAGAGGCGGCGCGTCGCCTGTGCAATGGCGCGTAATTAGAATTTTTGATTAGCCACAAGACGTCACAAGACGTCAAGCTCAGCTCTCTCCCTCTCTCTCTCTCTCTACTCTTTGCTTCAACCGTTTCCAGTTTGTCCAGTTCAAATGGCAGAAGGTGTTAATAATTTATGAAATTTGCCTTTTGCAGCGATTTGGAAATTTCAATTTGCCGCTTCGTAACTGACAGTGAACCGTTAGTTGCTGCGGCGGCGCTCTACATTTTTTTCTCCCTCTCTCTCTCTCTCTCTTTTTTTCTAGCTGTCAACATGTTTTTCCTTTTGCATTCGCGAACTATTTAATCAAATGATTGTGAACTGATTCGCGTCGAGCGTGAGCGTCGAGAGGGGCTAAACCAATCAAAAAGTTGCCAGCCCGAGTTGCCCGTGTTGCATGTGGCAGTTGGTGGAGTAGAGTTGCCATCGCTTGATTGAATCGATGCATGTAGCGCACCGCAGGTGGCCAGCTCCCCCCCCAAGTACAGTTATGAGGGTCGTTATGTGCCAAGGCGAAGCCCCTCCAGAGTTGAGCACGAGATCTGTTCAGGCTTCATTTGCAGACTTAAAACTGCGCTTAATTGGTAGTAAAACGAGAGAGAGAGAACTTACGATCCACTAGAGAGTGCAGAAGTTGAGCTAAGAACTCCATCGAGTTCATAGAGAAAGACTCCTTCAGCAGGAACAAAGTTTGTAGGTATAAGAAAATCTGGCAAATCTGTTTGTAGTCTATTAATGGAATACATCTTTAAACTAACTCCGATATTTATGAAATTTACATAGTTTGTAAAGAACATATTAAGAAAGATAACTACAGAGTTTCAGTCACATTATAGACATAACAACATAGGAAAATCAAATCAAACTAATAGTGTAAAGAGTCTATACTTCATTTCTTAACTAAGCGAGACTAATAAAAGTTTGCCACATCATTGAAAACATATCAAAGCAACTAACTGTAGAGTTTGATCAGGTTATATTTCATAACGACAAACATAATAAGGTAAATCTGTATCTATATGACATAAGTTATACATGAAATTTACTATAACTATATAAAGTACATAAAGAAGAGTTTCCTTAGGATATCAGCTAAGGGAACCAGTAAGATTAGCCAATTTGCTATAGGTAAGTGGGACAAACAAATAACAAACATCAAAAGAAAGTTAACCAAGAGAATAATGTACTGTAACTGCAACCTAACCTCACAATTGCTATATATAAATCACTCACAAGTCAAGTAAAAAACACACACATTGAGCCTTAGATAATTTGTAGTTAGCAAACATGTTGATGAAATTCACAATATAAATAAAAGTTAAAACAATTTGCCAATTGTCAACATGAAACAGAGAGGGCGAGGGGCGTGGCGGAAGGAGAGGGGCGGGGAGGATTGAGGCGACACCAGGAGCAGGCAAAGCTGGCAAAACTGATGCCAACTGCTGTGTGCAGGTTATGGCCAAAGCGAAAACCAGCTGCAGGTAGCAAGTGGGCTGAGACACAAAGCAGGCCGAGAGAGAGAGGGGGGCGGCAGGGAGGCGTGGCTCAGCTTGGTTTCTTTTTTGGTGTTTGCTGCTCGTTTTTTTTCTTCTTTTTTTTTGTGCCTTGCGGCTGCGGCGTAAAAAATCAAGTGCAGATTAATTAAATTCGATAATTAAATGAACGCAGCGAGCGCAGATCGTGTCTGCACAGTTGTTGCACAGTTGCACAGTTGTTGCTGCTGCTGCTGGCAGCTTGGTTGCACATCGAGGGTGCCCCGTTGCCTGGCCTGGCCTGGCCGGGCCGGGCTAATGCATTTCTGTGATTTGGGCGCAGTGAATTAATGCGCAGCGCTCTATAAATTTGTCAGCAATTAAATGAGGCAGGCAGAGGGATGCCTGCCGCCTGCCACCAGCCGCCGTGCCACCTTGCCACTTGCCACACAAAATGCCAGCCAATGCTATGTAGACTTCTCTCTCTCTCTCTCTCTCTCGCTGACTCGTGCCACGAGCTTGAGTTGCCTTCAGTTTTCTTTCCACAAACTGCTGCTGCCACTTGCGGCATAAACTCTGAACTTTATAGACTGTCTTCGGCATTGGCATTTGCCGCCGCATCGGGGCCAACTAATTCCGCATGCAACTGCCACAAACACTTTGATTGATATTTGGCGATAAACGATGAAAATGCCGACGCTGCTGCGGCATGTGTTGCATGCTGCTGCAGAGAATCTATTAAACTCGTTCAAAAGCTGCGGCAAAAGCGGCGCATGTTGCACATAAATTTATCGAGTTCAAGCGCAGTTGTTGCAAATTTATGGCCAGCAGCGGCAGCAGCAGCGGCAACTGCCCCGGCGAATGTGGCAACTTGAGCTGCGCCTGTGCTGCGCCTGCGCTGGGCGTGTGCCCCGTGTCCTGTTAACATCTTGTGAATGTTGCCAGTTGTTGCATGTGTTGCATGTGTGTGTGCCACAACAAGTTGCAAGTTGCCAGTACATGGATTCCATGTCGAAATGCAGATCAACTCAATGCGGCGAAAGCGCCTTGCGCCTTGCAGCTTTGCGAAAGCAAATTTAAAGAAACTTTATAAAAATATTTTAAATAATTTAATAAAAATTTAAAAATATTTTTAAAAAATTATGCATGTTTTTTTAATTTTAAAATTAATTTTTAAAATTTTCAAAATATACATTTTATTAATCATAGCATTTTTCTGCTACTCGTCAAGCTTCACAAAGTTACGAAAAACTTCCCATATTCTCGCTTCATTTACCGCTTTCGTCACACACTGCGTATGCTTAATATACACTACAAAAAGTGCCACAATGCCAACTTCTGCCCCGCCCTCTTTGGCACTTGACATTTGTAGCTGGCAATTATAAACCGAAGTTAAATATATATATTTCTCGACCCCGCCACCGCCCGCCCCCCTGCCCGCCCAATAGGTTCTTCGATCATTTCCAGTTATACACGCTTCTACTACACTTACTTATAAGTAGGTAGGTAGGTAGCGTACATAATATATAGACGCCATATATTATAGACACACACAGACGCACACACACACACACACATGTACACACACTTGTCGTGCCTTGCCTCGCAGGCAGTTCAGGCAGTTCAGAACCTTTGCACGCGAACTTTTGTGTTATCGCCCATGCCGGCTGCCAGTGCGGGCAAACGAGAGCATTGTCTGGTTAGGGTGGTCTCGATAACAGGAAAATAAAATAAAATAGATCGATGAGTGTTGAAAATAATTAAATTGAATTTAAGTGCAATTTTAAACTGTGTTATCGTTTGTTCAAGCATTAATTTATCGTTTTTAAAATATTTTCTTTAAAATTTTAACTAAAAAACTAAAAGCTTTTTGTCTGGAATACCCCAAATTATTTTATTTAATTTATTAATATTTAATTTTGGTTTAAATGCTAAAAAGAAAACTATTTATCGATAATTTAAATTTTTATTTAAATTTTTTTAATTTTAAATTTTTTAATTTAGTTTAAATAAAATATATAAAAAATAATTAAATTTATTACAAAATATTTTTCAATTTATTGAAATTTTTGAGGAAATACTTCAAATGATTTTATTAAATTTATAAATATTAAATAATCTTTAAATATTATCAAAAACGTTGTTATCGATAATTTGAATGTTTTATCGTTTTATTGTTTTATGTAAAAAATAAATAAATAAAATGTAAATAAATTTTTGAAATAAAATCTGAAATCTTTCTGTATTTACTGACATAACAAACTTTAGCTGGAATACCCCAAATGATTTTCTTGCATTTAATAAATTGAATTTAGATGTTAAGAACAAACTTTGCTATCGATTATTTTAACGCTGATTTATAGTTTTATTATTGCATGCAAATTTTAATAAATGTGAAAGAAACATTTCTTTAATATTTTCACAATAAAATTGAAAACTCTTTGCTTTGCCTTGCTGGAATACCCCAAATGGATTGTTTTGTAATCGATTTGACCTCTTGGAAAGCATATTAATACTATATATGCTGCTCTCTTTGTTTTCCAATGCTCCTGCTGATTGTTTCACCAAGTTGCTTAATCAAACAGCAGCAACAGCAGCAGCAACAACAACAATATCGACGTCAACGTTGGCGACAATCAACAAACGCGCAACGACGATGTCGCGCCTGATTATATAAAAAAAATAAATATCTTTGACTTGAACTTTTGCTGTGTTGACTGTTCCCATTTTGCCTGCACACGCACACACCCGCACTACACTCGTACGTGTCTCTCTGTGTGTGTGTATTTCGAAAAGCGAGCAAAAAGTCAAAGCAGCAACGCGGTCGCCGTCGCCGTTGCCGCCGCGTACAAAATTCAACAGCAGCAGCACAACAACAACAACAACAACAACTACTAAAGCAGGCTACATATAGTACACAGATCAGCCAACAGCAGCAGCAGCAACAACAACAAGTCGAACAACAACAAATGTATACACAAACGTCAAAAAAGTCAACTGCGCCGCTGCCATTTGATAAGAGGCCACAAGTGTAAATATAGACGACGACACCAAAAACAACAACAGCGCCAGCAGCCGCAAGCAGTCGCAGCGCAGTCAACGTTAACGTCAACGCCAACAACGTCCACGACCGTTGACTGACCGAGTCAAGCGTCGTGGTCGTCGTCGTTGCGTCGTTGTCGTGTCGCTCTCTCGCGCTCTCTTTGCGCTTGCACTCAAAGAGAGGCAGCGCGTGAGTGCGTCGCCCAGCTAGCTAGCTTACGCTCTCACCTCTCTCTCTCGCACTGCCACACGACGTATGCGCAATGCGCTTCGTTCGCATTGATTGATACGCAGCGCTGCTGCGCTGTCGCTGTCGCCTTTGTGTGTCCAACTCTGCCGCTGCCGCTGCCGCTGCTGCTGCAGTTCAGCCGAGTTCATTTTAGGCTTTTTCATTGTTGTTGTTGCTGCCTTTTTTTGGCACATGTGCAAATGGATGCGGGTGCGGGTGCAAAAGAGTGCGAAAGGGAGTGCACGCGCGCGTGCAAGTGCGTTTGCAGTGCGTGCGTGCGAGTGGGTGCGTTGCGATAGCTAACAACGTGTCGCAATGCAGGCGACGCTGCGCTTAATGGGGTCAGCTGAGGAAGGGAAATTAAGTTGGCAGGATTGTGCAGTGCAGAGAGAGAGAGAGAGAGAGCGTTGCCAGATCAATTGTGGCTTGACTTAGGCAATTTAGCTTTTTTGAATTAGGAAATTTATTTAAGAGAAGGAAATTTTTATTTGAAGTGGCAAAAACAGTAAGTTAGATAATTAGTTACTTAAATAATTAGTTAAGACAAATACTAAAATATTTTTATAATTTTAATTTAGATATATTTATATAATTAAGCAATAAAATATAAAAAAAAGAAAAAAATAGATAATTATTTACCAAAATTATTCAGATAAATATTAAAATATTTTTCTTTATTATAATTTAGAAATATTAATATAATTAAGCAATAAAATAAAAAAATAAAATTAATAAAATAAAAGAAAAAAATAATAAAGATATTTATTTCCGAAAATGATTCAGATAAATATTATAAAATATTTTTCTTTAATAATATTTAGAAATATTAATATAATTAAAAAATAAAATAAAAGAAAAAAGAAAATAAAATGGATAATTATTTGAATTTAATATATTTAGTAAAAATATTACCCAAATTATGAAGATAAATTATAAAATATTTTCCTTCATTTTTTCCATTTTGTATTAATCCCTAATCTATTTTTAAAAATTTCTTTATAAATACTTAACTAATTTTTCCCAGGCTAACACAAGTTTCAACGTAAAGAATCATAAAAAAAATACTTAAATATTTTAAAATATTCATCACATTATTTCTCAACCTTCTTTCGCCCCTTATAATTTTCTTCAATCTTAACCTCAAATTGAAACCTCTCCACTTACATTGTAATTTTTATGTGCTTTGGTTTTTGTTTTATTTTTTTCTCTGACATCCCAAAAAAAATTACAATCAATTTTCACGCAAGTGACAAAAGATAAACGCTGTAATTTATGCAACATAAATGGCCATAATGATGCGGCAACAACAACAGCAACAACAACAACAACTTGGACAACAACAATGTGTGTGGAGTTGGCGCATTGTTTTGCAGGCCAACGTCGCGTCGTGGCGCGCTTTATAAAGACTTGCAACAATGCGATTAAATGACGCGTGCACCGTGCAATTTAACAGCTCAATATTTGCATAATAACAGCGCGTGACAATAACAACAACAACAACAACAACAACAACAAGCGAAACAGCCATAAGAACGCCAGAGAAAACTGGCCAAAAGAAGCCAACAAATCGAAGCGTTTCAATTGCACAAAGGCAACTCCAAAAAAGGGGCAAGTCACACTGTGCGGGAGGAGCACAGTCAGAGGCAGGGATGGGAGAGAGAGGGGGGGGGGGGGGGGCACTTCACTTGAAACTGATCATAAATTACACTTGGCGAAAAAACGGCGCTCCAATGACGGATTGACAAATCTGGCGAGGGTCGCTTTATATTTTCTTAGCCCCCTCTCTCCCTCGTCTCTCTCTCTCTTTGTGACAAATTTATGACAGTCTCTTGCGTGCGCTCCCTCTCTCCCTCTCTCTCTCTTTCTCTGGCAATGATCATCGGCGTGGCACGTGAAGACGCGCCAAAGGTTTATGACTTTGGGTAAGGTAATAATTTGCCAACAATTTTTCAGGCAGGCAAGAAGCAGCAGATGGGGGAGGGGCAAGTGGGGGTTAAGGAGGAAGCAGGAGACCTTATGATGCTGCAAGCAATGATCATGATGATGATGACGTTGATATGCCATCATAATGATGATAATTTGCATTTTAAATGCGCGACAATGCGCGGCACGTGAAGAGACCAAAAGGAAGAAACAACAACAACAACAACAACAACAACAAAAATCGCAAGACGAAAGACGACGCTGCGCGTTCGCCGTAGACAACGATGGCATCTTTCTTAGCCATTTGAATACTTCGCCTCGCCGAATCTACTCGCAACTCGCAACAGTCGCCTTATTTGGCCATGGCCCAAAAGATTGGCGGCTCTACCTCACTCCCTCACTCCTGTCTCTCCGTCTCCCTCTGTCTCCCTGTCACACAACAAATTTGTCACACGAAATTGGTGTTTGTGACAAATCGAGTAGGATCAGAGAGAGAGACAGCAAGAGAGAGAGGCAGGGAGAGCGAGATCGACTGCGCTTGAGACTGACTGAGAAGTTGCCTTGCCTGGCAAGTGACAAGTGATTGAACTATTATACTCTGCTTATAAGGAGTGAGGAGGGATTCACAACTGTCGAAAGGGGATAATGAATGCTTATGCACTCATGCTTATATGCATTTGCCTTCGCACACAGAGAGTACAGTTAGCTATTTTCTGGCCAAAATCGAAGAGGTATGCATAGAAATGGCTACTTTAATTTCGCAGCTAAGTTTGTGGCACATAAATTTTTGTGAAATGTCCCAAAGAGAATGTGAGAAATGAAAGTGTGCAGGTTTATGGTAGCTGAAATGGCGAAGAAGTTGTTGAGGAAGTTGTGGGAGTTCATTTTAAAGCTATACACAGGATTAAGGCTATCAAAGTTGTGCTATCCGCTGGATAGAAGACTTAAGATCAGAAAGCAAAAGGTGTGCCAAAAGTTATGATAGAAAGATGAGGAAATCAACAAACTATTCTCTGTTTAGAATACAAGTAACCAATAGGAACAGGTCCAACCAAGTCATCTACTTCTATTGCTAGCTCTAAGCGTGGCATCGAAAATTTAACATAAACTTATGAGGCAGACAAACTACAGAAATCTTCATGCCACATTTGGTATCTCTAGCTTAGGTAATAACTGAGATGTAGACGTTCAAACGGACGGACGGACAGACAGACGGACAGACAGAGGGACAGACAGACGGATAGACAGACGGATAGACAGACGGATAGACAGACGGATAGACAGACGGATAGACAGACGGATAGACAGACGGATAGACAGACGGATAGACAGACGGATAGACAGACGGATAGACAGACGGATAGACAGACGGATAGACAGACAGACGGATAGACAGACGGATAGACAGACGGACTGACAAACGGACTGACAAACGGACTGACAGACGGACTGACAAACGGACTGACAGACGGACAGGCAGACGGACAAATAGAAGGACGGACAGACAGACGGACAGACAGACGGACAGAATAGACGCACATGGCTCAATCGACTCGTCTACTGATCCTGAGCAAAAATATATATAATTTTTTGAGTCTGCCACGCCTCTTAATGCCTCTTACAAACATTTGCACCAAATTGGTATACCCTTTTTTGCAAACATTTTCAATGGTCGTAGGATCAATAACAATAACAAGGAAAGTGAAATAAACAAAGTAACAAACACAATACATACATTTAATTTACTGGAGCTATAACAAAAACCTTTAATCAAATTATATTCTACAAAGAATTCTTGACTTTCTTTATGCACAAAGCTTTTGAATTCTTTCTGAAAAGATTTCAGAATGAAATAGAACCGAATCTATTGAAAGCATGAAAGAAAAAGTGAACTGAATAAGAAATCAATAAAGAAGAGCGAAATTTGCTTGAATATCAGATGAAAATGTGATCAGAGATCTAAGATAAAGAATGGTTAAAGAAATAAAGAAGGCTGCAGTCCAACGCGCCCGACAGGAAGATACCCTTCGCGCAATTTCGAAAATACCTTCACAAACATGTTAAAATGTTTCATTGAAAATGTCGTAGGGTATAAACGAATACAGATCTCATCATCATCTTTTCAATCCATAAAACCCACTCAAAGTTTAAGTTGCGTTTTATAGATCATGGCTTATCTATCGGGGATCAGTTAAAGTAAAACTCATTAGCTTTGATTGCGATAGTTGAGTTTGATCCTAAGTTGCTTTTTGCACATCTCCCATTCCCCATTCTCCAGTCGCACAAACTGCGCCAGTCGCTTAACCACAAAAATCCACAAGATAGCAACTAATTGAGACATCATCAAGGTAGAGAGAGAGAGAGAGAGAGAGCGGAGACGCGTCTACACCTAGGCTAGGTAAGTAAACATAAAAAACACTCAACGGGCAGCAGGTAAAAGGCAAAGTGTAAATAGCGCATAAAGCGACAGAGGAAGTCAATTGAGAAGAAGACGCAGAGAGTGAGGGAAAGAGAGAGAGAAGGGGAGAACTCTGCAGAATCCTCCTAGGCAGGCAGACATAAAATCAGCAACAATTTAATAGCAATTTTTACAGCATGTGCTGCGAGTCTTCTGCTTCTCTCTGGCTGCGTCTTCAGCTGCAGCTGATAATGAAGATTAGATGTTGCTGCCAAAGACTCTGTTAATTTTCTACTACTCTGTCCCTCTCTCCCCCTCTCTCTCTCTCACACAGTCTTTGTCATTGCAGGATCCAATGTAGCAGGAAGTGGGCACCGCGTTTAATGGCAGCTGCAACTGTTGGCTAATCTTGCCACTCTTCTCAGTCAACTTGTCAATGAAGAGTGAAGAAAGGGGGGAGGCAGGGGGCGTGGCTCAGGGCAACGAGTCATTAAATTCGCTGGCAAGTGAAAAGTTCATTAGACGTCGTCGTCGTAAAACCTTAACTCGCCAAATGTGCTCAACGTGTCAGAAATTCAATTTGTATTCGAAAATTTTGACCAAAAAAACAAAAAGAAGAAAAAAAACCCCAAGAAGACTGTCTGAATGCCAAAGCGACTGTCATACGAACATTGACCTTTCTCCCTGTCTTTCCCTCTCTCTCTCTCTCACTCTCTATTCTCTCTCTCTCTCTCTCTCTCTATGTACTCTCCGGTAGCTGTTAACCGTGCGTACGTGATCGAATAATGAATAACTTTCAAATTGAATGATCAAACACGACCAAGCAGAACCCAAGAGCGAAGACGAAGGCGAAGACGTAGACCTCCGTCTGGGCTTGTTGTTGTTGTTGTTGTTGGGTGTTAAGGCATAAAATCAAATAACCTGGCCAAAAGCAGTTAGAGCCAAGCCGAGGCAGCTTCGCTGGGGTCACGCGTGTTCGAGAAAACCCAAAAAAAAAAAAAAAAAAAATCAAATCGAAAAAAAATTCAATAAATAAAAGAGAGGTTCTTTTTTTTCTAAATATCTTTTATCCATAGTACTTGGCAGCGACAGGTGTTTGGCAGAGTAAGCTAGGTTTTTTTGGGTCAAGTTTTCCCAAAGGATCGCGAAGAAGTGTACTACATACGATCACTTATAAAAGCTGTTTAGGGTTTCTTTCAAATATTTTGAAAATTTTCTATAAAAATTTAAAAAATCTCAAAAATTAAATAAGAAAAATCTAACAAATTTAAAGAAACATTGTTTATTTCACTAAATATTTTATATCCATAGTACTTGGCAGCGATAGGTGTTTTTAAAAAGGATCGCGAAGAAGTTTACTACAAACGATCATCCGTTAAGGCTCTCTAGGGTTTCTTTAAAATATTTTGAAATTTTTTAATAAAAATTTTAAAAATCTTAAAAATTAAATGAGAAAAATCTAACAGATTAAAGAAACATTGTTTATTTCACTAAATATCTTATATCCATAGTACTTGGCAGCGATAGGTGTTTTTAAAAAGGATCGCGAAGAAGTTTACTACAAACGATCACCCATTAAAGCTTTCTAGGGTTTCTTTAAAATATTTTGAAATTTTTCTATAAAAATTTTAAAAAATCTGAATTCGAATAAAAAAATCTAAAAAAACTAAAGCTATGAAATGAAAATCCATTTTATCCATAGTACTTGGCAGCGACAGGTGTTTGGCAGAGTAAGCTAAGTTTTTTTTGGGTTAAGTTTTTTCCCAAAGGATTGCGAAGAAGTTTACTACAAACGATAACCCATAAAAGTTCTCTGGAGTTTCTTTCAAATATTTTGAAATTTTTTAATAAAAATTTAAAAAATCTTAAAAATTAAATAAGAAAAATCTAACAAATTAAAGAAACTTTAAATTAAAATTTACTTCACTAAATATCTTATATCCATAGTACTAGGCAGATCACCCATTAAAGCTGTCTAGGGTTTCTTTAAAATATTTTGAAATTTTTTTATAAAAATTAAAAAAAATCATAAAAATTAAATAATTGTTTTTTCACTAAATATCTTATATCCATAGTACTAGGCAGGAAGTTTACTACAAACGATCACCCATTAAAGCTGTCTAGGGTTTCTTTCAAATATTTTGAAATTATAAAAATTTAAAAAATCTTAAAAATTAAATGAGAAAAATCTAACAGATTAAAGAAACTTTGTTTATTTCACTAAATATCTTATATCCATAGTACTTGGCAGGAAGTTTACTACAAACGATCACCCATTAAAGCTTTCTAGGGTTTTTTTTGAAATATTTTGAAATTTTTCTAAAAAAATTTTAAAAAATCTGAATTCGAATAAAAAAATCTAAAAAAACTAAAGTTATGAAATGAAAATCGATTTTATCCATAGTACTTGGCAGCGATAAGTGTTTGAGCTATTTGGAATAAGCTTCGCACGAGCTAAAGCATCGCCAAGAAGTTTGCTATCGATAACGATAACTGCTATAAACTGTCTCTGGTTTCCGTGAAATTTTCCTATAATAATATATAGAAATCTGCGCATAAAGGGCCCATCAGACTATCTACAGACTCGCAAAGTCACATGAATTTGTTTAGTATTATTTATAGACCTTTTTTTTTGCTACACTCGCCGAACATATCAATCTTTGCAGGCAGTTAGGCGTTTTTTCCGATTTTTTTTTTTGCGTGATTTGTTGGGGTCGTAAACGGGCCTCACCTTAGTGCGCGACGCGTCGTAACCGCCCGCCCGCCCGCCATACTACACTGCGCGAAAAATATGTGTGTGTGTGTATAATAAATACAGAAGGGTGAGGGATGTGGGAGGAGGAGGCAGAGACAGACATGCGGCAGCTGCCTCCGCACTGTGACATATCTTATGCATAACTCTCTGTCTGCCGTTCTCTCTCTCTCTCGCTCTCTCTTTCTGTGTCTCTCTCTGTCTCTCACTTGCCGCTGCGCTGATTCGATTTGCCAATTCTCATCAATATTTCTGCTCACGTTGCGACATTTTGTCAATATCTGCGCCAATGATCGTCGCATGTGCCGCCTCTGCCCCTCTCTCTCTCTCTGCTCCTCTCACTCCCTGCTCCTCCTACTTTGCTGTAGCTTCTCTCCATGTTTGCGCGGGGTGCCTCGTTTCAATGATTCGGTATTTTTTTAATTGAATTCTAAAAGCGTTGTCAGTTCTCCTCCTCTTCTTGTTGTTGTTGTTGTTGTTGGGGCGCTACGCGTTGGTATCTACATATATATATATAAAGTGTGTGAGAGAGAGAGAGAGAGAGAGCTGTCTATATAGGGTTTATAATGGGGCAGGCAGCAAGGGGCGCAGTTGCCCCCAAAACCAAAGCGAGAGAGAGAGAGAAAGAATTCAACCTTGTGGTATGCCTGCTTGTTGTTGCTGCTGTTGTTGTTGTTGTTGTTGTATATTAAACATAAAACAAGTCGAGTTGAAGCCACAACTTAATGGACACAACTTGTTGTTGTTGTCGTCGTAGTTGTTGTTGTTGTTGTTGCTTTTATTGAGCATTTTTTTTTTCGCGCGCGCTGCTCTTGGACTTGACAATTACACGGCTATCTTCGTGTGTTACCAGCTTTGGTTTGTTTTTTGTTTCAATGACGTTCGTTAAATTTGTTACAGTCATGGTTAACACACACACACACTCGCACACACACACACTTGTACGTAGTGTGTGCTGTACTCCCGCCTCAAGTTTTATTACCCTTATTATTATTGTTTGTGCGTTTTATGCCTTTGCTCTCGCTCTCTCTCTCTCGCTCTCTCTCTCTCTCTTTCACACAAACGGCAGCAGTTCAAGTTCAACACACACACACACATAGACACCTGCACACAGACACCCGCACCTAAACTCCATTAAATGTGCTTTTTGTTTAATTATTTAATTATTCGCAGCGTTTTTTTTTTCTGTGTGTAAAAAGTAAGTGTAGAGTGTAGTGTATGCTAGTGGCTGGACTAGCAGATACCCTGTAAAATTTAAAAAATATTTTTATAGCGCATGCCATAACTAAGCATACACTATGCATACACTATACACGGTATTAAGCAGTATGTGCTAAGCTAAGAACCAAGCCTGACTAGCAGATACCCTGTAAAATTTTAAAAATAATTTTTATAGCGCATGCCATAACTAAGTAACACTACACACGGTATTAAGCAGTAAGTGCTAAGCTAAAAAACCAAGCCTGACTTGCAGATACCCTGTAGAAAAAAAATAAATTTTAAATTTTACCTGCAGACAAACTGCAAATGTATATTACATACCACACATACCCCACACTTTAGTTGCATGTACATATTACAGGGTATATCGAGTATTTATAGCATGCAGAAAATTTACACAGTGTCACCTTTTGCATTGTGCGGGTCCCCCTGTATTTAATTAATGTCAATTATTATTCAATTAGAGCGCACTCACACAAAGAGGTCAACGAAAATTACTCAACCTATTCGAACTTTCTCCCGCACACACACACGCGTACTCACGGCGGCAAATGTTTAATGTTGCCAGTGTTAGTTTTTGCCAATTGAACTTTGACAGCGTCGCGTAGAACTAGAACTAGAACCATATACAATAATAAAAATAAAAGCAACTTGGCGAGCAACTATGTAAATTTCACAAAATTGCAAACAACTTTCTAAGCTCGTTAAAAGCTTTTACGAGAGCTGAAAAAGCTCCCAAGTGATTTGCCAAATTTCTGATTTAGTTTGTGCGAATTCTTAATGCGGCAATATAACTAATAAAATTTTTAAGGTTTTTTTAACGAGTCTGTGGAGTTTTTTTTTTTGCACAATGGGCCTAATTACATCAAAACTCTTTGGAAAATTTTTAGTACAAATTCTTGATGAAATTTTTGTCTCGTCTGACCTTAATGATGGATAAGTCTAGATGCTGCTAAACCTTCGAAAAAAATAAAACAAACTACAACAAACGCCAAGGAATGCGAAAGCAAACAATAAACATAACTCAAGACATGCGGCTAAAGTCAACGTCAGGTGAGACGACGACGCCAACGACGACGACGACGTCAACGACTCATTATCGATGTGCCAGAAGAGCTGAGGTTGATGAATAAACGTCGCGACGCGTCGTCCGCTCCCTCAGCCTCTGCCGCTGCCGCTGCGCTCTCTCTTCGCCTTCTCTCTCTTTGGCTCAAAAGGCGCGGGCGTTGCTTTGGGTGACAATGGCGACGGCGGCGGCAGCTGCGTGTCACAAAAGCTGCGCGAGAGAGCTGCGCAGCCGGTAAAGTAGGAAACGTCGCGACGATGCTGCACAGTGGCGCAAAAGTAAAATTTTTCTTATAAACTTAGCTCATTATGCCTTATGCCTGCTCATCGATAAAGAAAAATCTGTTATTTTTTGCCAAACATTTTTCATGCACTTTTCGCTGCCCCGCAGCCCACTGTGCATCGCTTTTTTGTGTGCTTTATTTGCGTTGGCTGTGACCGCGACGCGTATAATTTACACGTTTTGCTCATTTGCGATTCTAGGCTCGCAACTGAAACAAAACAAATGAATTAAAATCGCAAAAGGGGCGCGCACGCCGTCGCGCAGTCGCACAACACACACAAGGGCAGCAAGGCAAGCTGCGACGGCGACGGCGACTGCGACGGCGACTGCGACGGCGAACTCAAGCCAAGAGACACTCTCAAGCCAAGTCGAGTGAAATTCCAACAAGTGGCGTAATTGCGCCCTGCGGCGGCTACCGTGCGGCCATCGATAGCTTAGCAGCAGCAAGGCGAAGAGAGTGCGCTGCGGCGAAGAGAGAGGGAGCAGCATGAAAATCGCAAATCATAACTACAACAAACAATAAATAAGTGCGCCGACTGCGCCGCCAGTCGCCATCTAAATGCAATAAGCCAAAGAGAGCGCAGGAGCGCGGCAGAGGGAGCGCGCGAGAGAGAGGCAGCGGGGCAGAGCGCAACAAGTGTGCGTGTTTCAAGTCGCTTAACCGACGCGTTGCGACGCTCGCTGCAGCCGAGTGCAAAGTTGAGCCGACATAATGAACGAGAACGAGCGCAAAAGGTGAGGAAGAGCGGCAGCGTTTGCGACTGCGCAGTCGTCGTCGCTGCTCGTCATCGGCAACTGCACGCCATCGGCATATAAAAAAGGCCAACAACAATAAACACTGCGCTTTCAGTTTGTTAATGCTGCCGCTGAGTTGCAGTTGAGAGCATAACAGAGAGAGGGAGAGCGAGCCTGTGGCCAAGCGTGTGCAGTTTGTGACAGAGCTTTGATTTGGCAGGCGGAGAGAGAGAAATAGTTCAAGCTGCATGCAATTAGGTTTTGCATGGAATAAATTGATTATTATTGAACTATGATTATTAATTTATTACTATTATTTTATTATGATCTTTTTATTGTTATTATTTTATTAGATTATCGTACTATGCAATAAGGTTTTGTATGGAGGTTAAATAATTATTATTAATTTAGTATTATTAATTTATTATTATTTTATTATTTTTTTATTATTATTGTTTTTATTGATTTTTTTATTGTTAAGTTATTAATTTGAAATTATTATTAATTTGTTATTATTATTTTATTAATATTATTATTACTAATTTATTATGTATATTTCTACTTTTATTTACTTATTATTATTTATGCACTATAATAGATTTATTTTTATCAAATTATTAATAATTTATTATTATTCATTTATTTGTATTATTTTAATATTATCAATTTTATTTTTATCAATTTATTATTATTTAATTATAAGCATTTCAATATTATTATCATGCCATTAATAAATTATTTTTATTCATTTATTTTTATTTATTTATTAATTTACTTTTATTTATTTATAATTATTTATTTATTACTATATTTATTTATAATTATTTATTTATTACTTTACTTATTTCAAAGTATTTTATTAGCTTCTCTCCTTAATTTATTTATAATTAATGCTCTTTATTTTCCAGCCAGAGTCGATCTTTAACCCAAATTATATATAGTTAATAAGCTACTTCAAGCTGCTCGAGCTTTTATAGATCTGTTTACTACTACACTAAAGTGCATTTGCAATTCGTCATAGCCGAATGCAGTTCTCAGTTCTCAAGTCTCGACTCGCCTTGCTTCTTCCACGTCTCTGAAGTTCCAGACAAGTCAACATTCCATGGCCATTTGCAGGGCATAAGTTCGCGTCAAAGGTTTCGAGACTTGACTCGACTTGGCCGCCGTGCAAAAAGCAACAACAACAACAACAACAAAAAACAAAAACAAAGCAAAACAGAGAATACAGAATAAAGTAAAACTAAAGCGCAGAGAGTGCCAAAGAGTGAAGCAGACGACAGAGGACAGAGGACGGACAAAAGGTTATAGCTGCAGCGCCGCAGCTCATATTGATATTGTATAAGTAGTTGTTGTTGTTGTTGTTTCTGTTGCTTTTGTATTAGCCTCCACAAGGGGGCACCTCGACTGGCGACCGGGTCGCTTCTGTATGGCAAGGAGAATCTGCTTCACCTTCTGTGCTCCTTCCTCTGCTTCTTCTTCTTCTCCTTCTTCTGCCCCGGCCAAGCCCGACTCGTTTTGCATTTTAATTTCACTTCTGTTTCGTTTCGTTTTTGCTTTTTGTTTCCCGCGTGATCTTTCTCATCATCATGATCATCATTATCATTGGCGTGATCGTAATGATCATTGCATGCTTGTTGATTTTTTTTGTTTATTTTTTTTTTTTTTTTTTTTTTTTTGTATTTTTTTTATGTTTTATTTTTGATTATTTTAATTTTAAAGCCGCGCACCCGTCTCGATATTTTTTTATCGCCACTTGCCCTGCCTTTTGTGTGTGTCTCCCTGCCGCTTCAGGTGTGTTGGTTTGTCTGTGTGTGTGTGTGCGTGTGTGTGTGTGTGTGTTGCCTTATTGGAGGAGCCGGTCAAAGTCGCATCGTGCCTGCCAAGTCAAGTGAATACGCGTCGTCGAGGCTTTTTCGGGCATTCTGCCTGCATGTGTATGTGTGTGTGTGTGTGTGTGTGTGTGTGCGTGTGTGTGTTTGTGCTTTAAGGTGCTTTGTTTTAATAAAAATTTGCATGCTGAATGCTTAATTTTTTGTAGCCAGGGCGTGGCAGGCCCGATTCCCCTCCCGCCTCCCCCTCCACCCTCAAAAGGTTGCAACAAAGATGCAAAATAAAATGAAGTTATTTTTGCACAAATTGCATTAAGTGAGCTTCGTGTGTGTGTGTGTGTGTGAAAGCTCTTGAAATGCAGCTTATTAGCTATGCAAATTGCAAAAGCTTTTTAGCTGGGAATTTTAGCTACAACACCTTCGCCACTTATAGCCAAATTCTTAGCATGCTGCCCCAGCTCTAACACCCTCTCCCTCTCTCGCTCTTTCTTAATCTTTCTCTCTCCCTCGCTCCTTGCCTTTTACTTTTATTTGTTGTGCATGCCAAGCAGCAGAAATTCTCGTTTTACTTCTCATTTTTTTTTTTTTGTTTCGCATGCAAACTGCGATTTGTGACTGGCAAAAGCCAAAAAGTCAAAGGTGAGTTCATGGGGGCACAATGACGTCATCTGCTGTCATCGTTGTGTGCATTGTCATTATCATCATCATAATCGCGTAGAACATAATTATGAGCACTGCGAACAGCTGCAGACACTTAAGCTTTGACATTCAACCGCAAAAAAAAAAAAAAAAAAAAAAAAACACATTCTCAGCGGCACAAGGTGAACGCAACAGCAGCCAGAAAAAGGCTAGATAGAATGAGCTACACAAGAAAAGGGCATGTGCGACTAGCAGTTACTCTGGACTGCAGCTTGCCTTTGGAAAATTGAAAAGTTTGTAATAATTCTTATATTTTGCGAATTTTTCCCATCGCAATTTGCCATTAACTAGGAACTCAATTCCCAAAATTTTCCAAAAAATTTAAAAAAAAAAAAAAATTAATTATTAGGCTTTAATTTGGTTTTCGATTTGGCATCAAAATTTTACAAATTTAGAAAAATCTTAATTATTTTCATAAAAATCCCTAAAAAATTTTTGAAAATGTTTTTGAAAATATTTTTAAAAATATTTAAGATTTTTAGTTTTAAATTTTATTTGATCACGCACCCTTCAACTAGTAAAAAATACGATTTGAAAACATTCTTTAAGTTAATTTGTAAAAAAAAGCACAAAAAACAGCACAAAACCTGGACTTTATTATACCAAATAATCCCCATAAAACAAAAGAATATTAATTTATTAATTAGAACCACCCTACCCTACTCCAATTTGCATGCAATTAGGGTATACCCAAACTTAAACTTCAGTTAAACTAATTAATTTATCAATTTCGTATAGTGAATCGAATTGATTTATGCACAAAATCCCAATAGATACCCAGACAAAGCTGCCTCCCACTCTCTCTTTCTCTTCCTCGATCAATCCAATACAAGGCTCAAGCGATCTATAAACTTGAGTTATCAATAGTCGCAAGAGAGAGAGAGAGAGAGAGAGAGTGAAACAAAGAAATTAAAAATAAAACTGAAAACTGATAAAAATATGTCACAGCAGTAAATAAAACACAAGGCACGACGACAAAAGGTCTGATGGGGTTCAGGCGGGGTCTCTCAACCCCCCCCCCTCTTTCGTTCTCCCCTCCCTAGAGTTGTACGACGCTGCACAGTGGCCATAAAATGTGAGTAAATGGTTTACAGTGGACAAAACAGACGACGACGCCGAACAATACGAATACGAATGAATGAAAAACGAATTGGGTTCAGTCGCGCTGGAAGGGGGGGGCGGGGTAGCTGGACAAAGAAGAAACACAAACCGAATATACAAATAAACAGAGAGAAAGAGAAAAAAAAGTTAAATGAGAAATAAATACAAAAAAAAAAAAAAAAAAAAAAAACAAAAGAAAACAAAAGCGTAAAACGATAGTTGAACTTTCAACACCTTTTTTCTCAGTTGAGGGGGAAAGGGAGCATGGGGCGCCCCGTGTAAAAGCAGGGAGCGGGGTGGGGGTCTGGTCTCGGTCTAGCTCTATTCATTGTTTTTATTTTGTTTTTGTTGCTAAGTAAATGCGATAAATGCCGCTTAGACACGGGAAACATTGAAACAAAGCTCTGGCTAGCAGAAGACTCCAATGGGTGGGTAAAGGGGCGTTAGGGGCGGGGCGTGGCATGTCTCACTTACCGGAATAACACCAGGCTGGCCATACTACTGTTGTCTCAGTATCGATTTCCTTCATTATGGTGGGCTCAACATATTGTCAAAACCGCACCGCACCGATTCGATTTGCCGTCCCGCTCTCTCGCACACACTTGTCTCTCTGCGCTGCATTCATGCCGTAGTCCGGAAGTAAGCCACGATGTTGACCAGAGAAAGAGAAAGAGAGAGAGAGAGAGAGAGAGAAAAACAAAATAAGTGAAGATTAGTTATAAAGTTATTTGAATGAATTTTTTTGCAGTTATCATTGCGGTGTTTGCCTCTGCCTCCCCTTTTCCCCCACTCCCCCCTCCCCGTTTCACACTTTGCCTTTTGTTTTTGCCTAGCCAATTTTTCAATTACAGGCAACAGGTTGTTGGCCATTTTCATGTCGCTAATTTGTCTTTGTATCCGACTCTGACTCCGACTCCGACTCCGACTTCGAGTCTGTGTTCGCGTTTTTTGCCTTTCCATCTTGTCTTAAGTTGTCTGCGTTAATGTCTTTATGTATTTTGCTTGGCTATTAAATATGGCTGCAAGCCTCCTCTTTCCCGCCCCTGTTCGTCTTTCCCTATCTCTAGGTGTTTCTCTAATTAATTCACTTGTTGTCAAATGCACAACTGTTTAGCTTTTTTTTTATTATATTTGCGCTTTGTTTGTGCCATCAAGAGAGAGAGAGAGGGGCGTATATCGAGGCGGGTATATCGAACTACAGTGGCTGAGTGTGTATGTTACTTAAGATATCAGTTACTTTAAACTGCGATTATTCAGTTTGATTACTCATGATTGTGGTAAAATTACGCTAGTAACTTCGAAATACTCTAAGAAACATATATAGAGAAGATTTTGTAGATTAGGTATATATTCTATGAAATATAACGTTTTAAAAACAGGCAACACTTTGCAGCATAAACTAAAAAAATAATTGAAGAAATATGACAATTATAATAAAAATATAAAATACTCAATTAGGGATGCCTTAAATATGATAAGACAATTCTGCTCTAAGTTAAATTTTAATATTAAACTTTGTGAAAATTGAGAGACTATACTAAATCTTCAAAACTCTTAGAGAACTTAATTAGTTTTAAATATGACATTATAAGTCAGCGGAAAAATAAGAAAAGAGAGAAATGGAAGCTTCAAATCTTTAAAAAACTCTTTGAAAAACTTAAATACAAAATGTCTTAGAGATCAGTTGTATATATTAAAAGATACAATTATGTAATACGGAAGCTAATCACATACTGATGCGAATAGGCAAACAATAATTATATTATTTTTTTATTTTTATTTATTTTTAATATTAACTAAAATCAATCGAATTAAAGGCAAAGCAGAAAATATAAAAAAAATTAAATTATTTTCAAACAAAAACTTCGAAGATAAAAGAGGAAAAGCTTTCGAATTAAATTACGTTTAATTAAATTAAATATTTCCCTTGTATTTTAAATTCCATTTCTTTTGCTATCTCTTCACTTAATTTCTTACAACATTTACAGGGTATACTTCAAGTCACGTTCACACACCAAAAACTCTGCCAACGATCTTGTTCTTGTTTGCTTAGCTTGAACTTTTTGCTTTAATTGAATACAATTTTAAACGCTGTCAAATTGTGTTTAGCACATACATACATATATATTTATGATCGTCGCCGATAAGTAGACATTAAATATCACCGAGTATGCACAGTTATAATTCGCAACCGGTTATGGCATGTGTGTGAACTTGTTTTTCATTTTTTTTTTTGTGTATTTTTTTTCGAAATGAGTAATATTTCCGAAAATCAAAAAATCGAATCGAAAAAAAAGATTGCGGCTTAAGTAGACATCAACTTTTGACTCGTGTAACCTTTTGAACAATGGAAGTGACACATATACCATATAGTATATATGCAGCTCTCTGTATATTATATATATATAAAGAGTTTAAGGTCGCGATTGACTATCAAATATTTGAGCAGCTTTTTTTTTCGTTGAAAAATTTACCTCTTTTTATTTTGGTTGATTTTTTTTTTTATGTCGATTGTTTCACGTTGATTGCCGCCAACGACTTCTATTGTTAGTATTATTGTTGCTGTTGTTGTTGTTGTTGCCGTAACTGCTGTCAATTTGTCATTCCAATTGACAAAGTAGCCGCAAAGCGGGCGTAAAGACAAATGAAAAAAAACCAAAACACAAACAAAGCCAAAATAAATTTGAACGCTTTTTTTTTTTTTTTGTATTTTGCAAAGTGAATTCTATATTTATTTTTATTTTTATTTATTCTTATTTGTTTTTTAATGTGCGTTTAAAATTGAAGCGAAAACAACAAAAAGAAGTTATAAAATCATTTTTTTATAATTCCGGAATTTTTATTGTTGTTGTTGTTGGCGCTTTGGGTGCAGCCTTTTTGGATGCGCTTTTTGCAGCCGTTTGCACTTTTCAACTGTTGCTGTTGTTGTTGTTGTTGTGTTTCCGCTCTGCCGTGTATTTTTAAATGAATATTTTTGTTGTTGTTTTTGTTGTTGTTGTTGTTTATTTGAGTTTTTTTGGTTGCTTGCCCGTTGAGATTTTTTTTAATGAACAACACACGCGCTTTGAATTTGATTTGCCCGCCGCGTTTTTAATACGAATATCGTATCAGATATTTATGTATATATTTTCGGCGACAATACGTAGCTTTTGACCTTTAATATTGCCGTGTTCTTATGGAAGCAGAGCAGCGTGCGAGGGGGGGGGTTCAGCAACTACGTTTGGCATTCACTTTATATTTTTTCGGGGCTAATTTGCATTTCACTTTTGCACTTTTTGTGGCGCGGAGATCAGAACAGCTTGAGATACAACTGTATCTCACAGATGCACAACCGCCTGTAGCTGTTGCTTGCAAATCGCTTTGGCGTTATTAATTGCTGGTCACGTGCCTCTTGACATCATCAACACAACAAAACACAAAGTTGCCTTTGTTTTAGCCGTTTGTGCGGGAGTTATGCGCGCGCTCTCTAGGCGGCTAAACACGTGAGCGTGTGTGTGTGCGCGTGTGTGTGTGTGTGTTGCACAGAAAAAAATCCGCTAAATCCTTTAAGCCCTTTTGACGCATGCAACAGCGTGCGCGGTTGCACGTTGAGCACGTTTTGAGCTTTGAAAAATTTCTTTTTTTTTTTTATCAGCACTTGAGTTGTTTGCGCGCTAAAAAATCAAAAAAAAAAATAAAAAAACCGATCGAATTGCCGTCGCTGCTGCTGCTGCTGCGATTATTCTCGCCACTATGGTTGTTTGAGTTGTTGTTGTTGTTGTGTTGTTGTTGTCTTTATCGTGTACGACGATCGACTGAGCGAGCGCAATTCGCACGACTCGCAGCGCAAACGACAACGTACTGAACGTTCGCAAGGCGAAGCAGCTCCACTTTGGAGCCGCCCGTAGCCGCAGTCGCTACGCTCACACGTGCAGCCCAAAACGAGAGAGAGAGAGCGGGAGAGCGCGAGAGCGGGAGAGCGTAAGAGTTGGCTGCAAAGAGCGCGCGCCACGCAAAGAGCGCGACTCGCGGCGAAAGAGCGGCGCATTGAGCTTTATCAGTGCATGTGCTCTATCTCTCTCTCTCGCTCTCTCGCTTTGTCTAGCACTGCCTGCGCAGCTGACAAAAGGGTTCAATGAAGGTCAGCAGGTTCAGAGTTCACAGCGTTGCAGCAAAAAAACAAAAAAAAAGCTGCACTCAAACTGGGCTCGAAACATGTGTGAGTGTGCGTACACTTATTAAGCTGACTGTATCGCCGGCCATTTGATACTTTGGCCTCGTCTGTCAATTGTTGTTGTTGTTGTTGCTGTTGTTGTTGTTGTTGCTTCCTATTTGTGCAGTTGTTGTTCGTGCGAACGCAAAGAGAGAAACATATGCATATTAATTGCAACGCCGTGGCATATTCTAATGAAATGTCTGTAGCTCTGTTATACACACACACACACACACAGCCAGGCAGGCAGGCAGCTAGTATAACAGTATAACAATAATTCAATGTAAATCAATAACATTTGATATACTTGTATGTACGTACGCCAAACGACCCAAACAACCTTTGCGAACGCACGTAGCAGATACGCAGAGATACAGATACAGATACAGATACAGATACAGAGGCCTCTCGCTCGCTGGCTGGCTGGCGATACGAGATACAGATAGATAGACAGACAGACAAACAGACATATATGCAGATATATATCGGGCCCATAGGCCAGTCGCCAAAAGATATACAGCTGCAGATACAGATACAGATAGAGATACTCTGATACAGATACAGATACAGATGCGCCGCACACTTAACCCACAACGAGACCAAAAGCAAAACAGGCGGCCATCGCGACCGACCGAAACGCGACCGAGCGACCTGAAATATTTTTAGAACTGCGCAAGCAACGACAGCGACGGCGACGTCAACGTCGCATGCATATATTGTAGCCCCTTCCCCCGCCCCCCCCATGCCCCTCTACACCTTCCTCTCCGCTCAGCTCCAACATCTTTGGTCGTCCCGATCGAGGCAGCTTTTTTAGTGTCAGGCCCCACTTCCCTTAGGGTTGCGACTCGCTCGGCACGACAGAGAGAGACAGAAAGAGAGAGAGCGGGAGAGAGCGGTACAGACTGGGAGACATCGAGACTGAGGTCAGAAGGTCTGTGATCTTTTCTGCGAACTGCAAGAACAAAGCGTAAAAGATCGCAAAATGTATAAGCGACATATGCCATGCATAACTGAAGCACAAAAATTCTGAGATTCATTTCAAAGATTTATTACGTTTTTCAGATTTCAAATCTTTTTCAAATTTTTGGAAAAATTATTATTAATTATTTTAATGCTTATCTAATCATCATATAAAATGTGTTTATGTTGCTAAAGTTGTGATATATTTTAAAATGAATTTTGGTTTGTTTTCTGGAACAGATCTGTCCGTCTGTCTGTCCGTCTGTCCGTCCGTCTTGCTTGCGTGTGTTCAAGATATTTCTCGATATTATATACGAACGCAAAACTGTTGATTTTGATGTGTTGGCTGGGACATATTTGAACACTCGTGTGTCGCGGTCAGGCAAGAGTCAAAAAAACATATAGAAAATGATAAACACTTTGAGAGGTGAAGACTTAAAGATGCCCTGTGGGCGTTAAAAACTATGCAATCATTAGGAAATTTTCAGGATATATAATATGATAATAAAGAATCAATAATTCACTTTAAAATGTATTTACAAATACTAAAGTATGCACTGTAGATAGGTAAACAATTATGAAATAATTATGAAATTTTGTAGGATATAAAGCTGAGATCTATCTAATCCACTCAATATACATTCAAGAATAAAGATCACACATAGCACACCTCCTGTTGTCAGCTCACAAATACAGGGTATACCTGAGCAAAGAGCAGAGGGTAAATATGTATCTATAGCTGCATATATAGTGACAGATAAATGTATGTAAGTTTGTGTGTATCTTTATGTACATATATCTATATAGCGCGCCCGAGCGACATCCACGCAGCACATCAATGAATCAAAAATACAGAAAAAAAACAACAGAAACAGAAGACAGAAGAGAAGGAGGAGGCAGAAGAAAGAAGAAGAGGTGCACAAGGTGAGAGGGCGCAGCATCTTTTTTTTTTTTTTTTTTGACGTTGACAACGACGCGACCGAAAAGTCGCAGCATGTCTCGAAGTTTATTTGTACCGATGGGGCACTGCGAGAGGTGTGTGTGTGTGTGTGTGTGTGTGTGTGGGACGATCTTCAATATTGCAAAAAAAAAAAGTGGGGGAAAAAAACAAGCGCGTTGTATGCTAAGATCTTGAGTTGTTGTCGTTGTTGTTGTTGCTTTTTCCATCTTCTCCTCTCGGTTATATCTCGTTTTTTTTTTTTCATTTTGCTCCGCTCTTTGCTGCAGACAGTTCGACGGCCACACAATTGACTCGTTTGCCAACACGCGTCAAAATGTTGCAGCCAGCCACAAGCTGCAAGGCAAACACACACACATACACACACACAGTAAGATACTCACAAGCGTGCATAAGTTGGACTTGCAACCTGTCAGCTTGTCTCGCAGAATTTCGACCGCACTTATCAAAGGGAGCATCAATTAAAGATTCTACAGATTGCGCTACTTAATGAGCTGCCCACCGCGACATGAAGCAACTCTTTATAGAGTCACTCACATGTGTATATTAAAGTGTTAGCTATCATCAATCAAAGAAGGTATCTGAAATATATCTTGGTAAAACATACCCAAAATTTGCTCGGTTTTCTTAATGAATTAGAATAGTTTGATTTACTTTCATCAACATCTAAATCTTTATAATATTTATCATTTATATCCTACCTGATTTATACTTCTTACATAATATCTTATAAATTTCTTTATATGTATCTCAAGGATTATAAATACATTTCCTACGTTTCCTTTAGAGATTTCAACAATTTTTGCTACTTTTTTCATCGGGTCTACTTCTTACCAGAATCTCTTCAAAATTTCTGTATATTCCGCTTAGCGATCATATATATTTTTTCTATATTCTTTATCATTTATACAGGTGAAATTTATACTATATTTCCGTATATGTTGCTCTGGTTAAATTCCTGAAATTTTTTTAGTTTCTTTCAAGGATTTCAACAACTTGTTTTACTTTCTTTATCGAGCAGAATCTTTTAAGAAATTTATTTATGTTTCGCTTAAGGATCACTAAATAATTTTTCTATATTACCTATACTATTGAAACCTCTATAATATTTTCAGATATTTTTCCCTCAAATTTTCTACATTTCTTTAAAGGATTTGAACAATTTCTACTTTCTTAATCAAACGAACGAATGGCATGCATCAACTTCCATTTTCAGAGACAAACATCATCCAAGCGAGTTGACCTCCATTCCACACACGCACTCTCACACACACACACAAACCCGCACGCAGGTGTCACCATTTTGGCAAGTACAGTTGCCACACGACCTGACCCCGCGCAACTGACTGAGTAGAATCCGCAGCCCGTCTGCGACAGAGTTGGAGCAGCGTCGTCGATCTTTGTCGCTGACTTTGCCATGTTTTGGTTACTTCGTTCGGGCCATGTCCCAGAGACAGGCCTCAAAGCATAACTGGTGCAAAAAGACTCAACACGCGCGCCGCACGCTGCCCACACGTCCGACTTGAAGATCTGCGGCCTCGTACATTGTACCCCTCCGTCTGGCCACCGCCCTGTTATCCCTCGCTCCTCCTCCTGCCTGCAGTCTGTGCCTGTCTGCGACAGAGTTGAGTTGTAGCCAGAGTTGGGATCGCAATGGCACAAAAAACAACAACGAAACTTTCGCAACGAGCCATGGGCAGAGACATAGACAAAGATCCTAGACCGAGCTTGGGGAACCGACACGACGAGCGCGTGTGCCATCTGCACTGAGAGAAATTATGTAGGGTGTTGACAATTTTTTAAAAATTTCTAAGTCCATTTATTTGATTTTTAATTATATTTTAGTTTGTGCATTTTTTTTTTAATTTTCTTAAATTGTTTGAGGTTTGTAAAAAATTTTTTAAATTTATAAAAAAAAATATTTTATATAATTTGAATAATTTTTTAGTAATTTGTAAGAAAATTTGAGAATTGTGAATACTTTTGAAATTTGTGAATATTTTCTTTAAATTTGTAAAGAATTATTTAAATTTGTGGAATTTTTTTTTAGTTTTGTGAAAATATTTAAAAAACTTTATGTAAGTCTGGAATTTTTCAATTCATGTTTATGTTGAGGATCATTTGAAACTCTAGGAAGTAATTGTAGAACATAATGATCCATACTATAAACCCAAGTGCAGTCACTTTTCCTCAAAGTTCTCCCATACCAATTTCATATATACCTATTTTATTTACTCTTTCAACTCGGTTTCGAATACCAAACCTTTCATCTAAACTTTATGAAAACGGCAATTTCTCGAATGTCAATAAGCTTGCAGTACAAATATAACGATATATCATAGAAGGGTACTACTAGGGTTACCCATGTGCATTGAGCAAAGTTCAAGCGTATTTCAGGGTTGTTTATTTATACGTTTTACCTTTCACAGGGTATCACGACACGAAATGGAATACTAAACAGTCACCAAGGGGTATCAGGTTCAGCTTCGAGGTAGTAAATGTTTTTCCACAGTGTACCAGCGTTACATACATACATACATAGTACATACATATATATGAGGGAAAAAGTACTCTATATTCAGATCGGTTCAGTGTTCAGTTTTCAGTTTTCAGTTCAACTAAATGAACTGAACTCGCAGCGCTGTTTGTCGCTGTCATTTTGGGGTGTGCGTGTGTCTGTCTGTCTCTCTATCTCTCTATGTGTGTGTGTGTGTGTGTGTGTGAGGGCAAACGGGCGTTCGGCTGAGGTCTGGCATCGGTCGCCTCGATGTCGATCGGTCGTTTGGTCGCTCTGTCGGTCGCCTGGCATTAGCATTTTTCAGTGTTGTTTTATTTTTAGATGCGCGCAAAAAACACACACACACACACACACATAGGGCAACAGCAGCTGTGTGTGTGTGTGTGTGTGGGGGTATGTCTGCGCTGCTTGGAGGTGACTGACTAACTGACTGAGTGACTGACGGACTGCCTGCCTGCCTGTCCGTCTGTCTGACGACGGCATTTTTTGACAAACGGCTCTGACAGCGCCCAACGACATTTTGCACCACATTCACAATCGCATTCACATACACATACACATGCATACACTCGCGGTCACAATAGTATCTGCATTGGCCCCGTGGCTCCGTCGAGACACACTACATTCCCACGCAGAAAAGAAAAAAAAAACAAAAAAAAGTGCAGCAAACAAGTTAAGATCAAAACAGATCTCGATATGATCTACTCGTGTTCTAAAAGACGTTTCATTTTGGATTTGATGGGATGACAAAATTTAGAGTATATAATATAACATATTCTTAAATACTAACCTCAATTTAACCTAAGCATGCCTGTGAAATCGTACAGCACAAAAACCTCTACCCATTCAAACCAACTGATCTCAACCGATCGCAGCTATGCTTTTTCTTTTCTGATCTGCCCACGCTTTATATAAACAATATAAACCGTTTCTTACAAATCTAATCCGATATTATCTATACCTTATCTTGATCAGCCCGTCATGATCTTTGCCGATCGCAGCTGTAAACAAAGTTCACATTTCGAAAATTTGCAAAACACACACATACGCGCACGCTTTAATTAAAGTTCAGCACCTCCTCAGAGCCTCCGACTCAGCTTCGGCCCACTCGACTATATATCACGACATCTGCAATCATTAACAGCAGCCACAGCCAAACACGGCTGACTGAGCTGAGCTCGGGCTGAACTCGACTCAGTTGAACTCGCGTTGCGTTCAACCGATCGCGGTGTGGGCGCCAGCCAGCTGCAAAGCTGAGCAACAATGACAGAGGGTAGGGTTAGCGAGGGGGCAGGGGCAGCGGAGAGGGGGGGTCAACTGACACCAAACAATCATGCACTAAACAACGAAATAGTTTACGTGTTTGAGAAATCACCGACAAAGTGGCATCGCTTTTGGATTTATGAATCTATGCGGCGGCACAATTCAAACGAAAGCAAAACAAATTATCGAAAAATACACTGTGCGAAATAGTTGAGTAAATCATGTTATTTTTTTTAATTTTTAATTGACTTATTATTAGATTTATTCTTGTAACACACACATAAGTATGGTTAGTGTTTTTCATTATTTATTTTAAGAGAAGCAACGAAATTTTTCTTAGTGTATTGGCAAAAAAATTGATCGCTGCGGTCAGTTCAAAATGATAAACCCTGAACACGTATAGGGCACAATTAATAAAGCAAACAAACAAAAAAACGATGAAGTATGTTTGGATAAAAATGTTCAACTTGCAAATACCCTGCACTAAATACGTTCCATACGAAAGATCAATAAAGAGTCAGCAAGCTTGAACCTCAACTTTAAATGCTAAAATAATTTAGTAATACTCCCCATGTCTCACCTAACTACAGGGTATATAAATTCAATAATATTACGAGAGCAAAAGCAAAAAAAAAAAAATCGCCAACGGTTAACCTAACCGAACGATCTTTGATCTGCAGTTGAAAACTGTCAACGGATCAAATTATAAGAGCATGACAAATGCAAGATTAACTCCACATACAAGCATATATACAATATATACGATATACATTACTATATAGTGTGTGTGTAGATCGCAAGCGACGAGTGGTCAATTATGAAGGGTGATCAAACAAACTGCGACTGTGATTTCTTTTGCCTTTGTTTTGTCGTTGTTCGTTTTGGAGAGAGAGAGAGAGAGAATAGGAGGGAAAAACTGCTGACAAAATATGGTCAAGTGCGAGTGAGTACATAAAGCATCGTCAGGTTTCAATTTCAGTTGGGGAGCATCGCCGCAGTCGCAGTTCATGTGACAAAAATGTCACAGTCAGCGGCAACAGAAACCCAAAGATCTGCGATATTTCACTCTCTCATCTCAAGTGCGCAAAGAGATCTCTTCAAAAACATCACAACATCACCCCCTTCGCGCTTTATCATCATTTTTCTTTCTCTTCCTTTTTTTTTTTTTTTTTTTTTTTTTTTTTTTTTTTTTGGAAACGGGTTATGATGAATTTTTTTTTTTTTTTTTTTTTTTTTGTGTACATTCGTTTGTCTTCGTCAAATATTTGCTTTAGAGACCGCTAATGACATGAAACGGCAAAATCTGAGGCATCGGCTTATGCCGCCGTCTTCTTCATCTTGCTATCTATGTATCTTCCTGAAATCCCTGTGGAAACTGTTGAATCTGTTCGTATTATTATTATTATTATTATTGCCGGTGCTCTCTGTGTGTCTGTGAACTTATCAAGTGACAAGCAGGACTTATGCGGTAAGCAGTAATATCAAATATATATATGATAATGCTGACATATGATATAGGTCTGTCTGTCTGTCTGTCTGTTATGGATTATGCTGAGCCAAGCGTTTATCACGTATTCTTTCAATGAATCGCTGAATTCCAGTGACAAACGGAAGTTTGCACGAATTTGCAGGGGACGCTTCATGTCGGGAAGACCTTGCCAAAAGGTCATAAAAAAAAAATACGTGTTCATAAAATTAACACAAATTTCGCACCATTTTGGGATTGTCCATTTTTTTTTTCAATTCTTCGATTTTTATATCTTTATGATGCTGACCCGAGCGTAAACAATCAACTTCGATTCGTTTGATGCGCTAAATAAATACGCAAAATAAAAACTATAAAAAAAATACTAAACCGAGAAAAAAATACTCGTCTAACCTGTCACAACAAATGGTCAAATATTTTCTGATATTGTTTTTGACTTTGATTATACAATAGACAAATCAACGAGCATGAATGACAAAATGACTGACATGACGACTGACAAGGTGTGCACTGAGCGAAAAGTATGTCAAAATACTTAAGATCTACACAATATATCAACGAAAACAAAGCAGGGGCGGTGTGGGAAGCTTAACCTAACTGCTCTGGTTTTTTCTTTCAGTGTCATTAGCTTTATTGGACGAGATAATCGCGGAGCAACTAAAAAAAAAAAATCTAAACCATTGAAATTCTAAAACCCGTTGACCCGAACTCGTTGATCCACTTTCGGATTAGAGAAGGTTAACTATGTTGGACGCAGTTTTATCTATCTTCGTCTTCGTCTGCTTCTTCTTCCTCTTCTGCTCCGTTCAATCCTATCAAGGCCAAAGCGCCATGTGTCGCTTTAAGTTCAAAATGAAGCCTGTCACCATCGATCGTTACAAGTATGGAAATTATCCGATATAGGGACCGACCCATTGACGTCAGTGTATCGATCGTTTGCTCGATCGCTCGATCGATCGAATGATCGCAAAAGGTTACGTGCCATTGGGTCAAAAGATCGTTACAATATTTGCATAAAAAGCTCTCAGAAAATATTTTATATATATGTATAGCTGTTCAGGGCAGTATCGAGGGGTGTCTTGAAAGCCCTACGGCTTGTTGTTTGTTTTCATTAAAGTCGTCTCGCTTTGCATATATAATGGAGAGAGAATTTGTAGAATATTATGTAAATATTGTGCATATTTAATTCCATATAGTATGCCTGGCAGCAAACCGAAACACTAAACTGCTTAAATCAATCTAAATGTGTCAAAGAATCAAATCTCACACGATGTTTACATGAGATATTTATATAAAGTATGGAGATACTCTGCAGTGCAGCTAGGTGGGGTATATTAGCTGCATGACTAAAGAAAATATATGCATAATTTTCAATTTTGTCTAAAGATAAACTAAATTTATTATTTGGTAATTTATTATTTGAATTATGGAACTATATAGAATTCTCTCAAAAATTTTGCAGAATATTTTCTTAGTCAGTCCGGCAAATCTTTAACTATTTTATATATAAGTATACATTTAAATGGGATGCGACTTAAAAGGTTTATATTTTTTTGTTGTTGCTTTTGCCCAGACATTTTAGGGTTTATAGCCGAAACGTGTTAATGTGTGCATAATTTTAGTTCCAATTATAAATATTTATATTAATTCGGCTTTTGTCTGCTGGTAAATGTTGTGAGCGTAGCTTTTGTTTTGGATTATCATGGCGATATTTATGAATGGGGGGAATACTACCTGAGATCGCCTGATCTGCGGCGTGCGGAGAGAAAGTATTTCTTTAAGTTGGGAAAAATTTTAAAAAATCACGTAGGCAAATTAAATGAAATTTTAATAAATTGTTAGAAATTTAAATAAATAGTAATAAAATTATTAAAAATATTTTTAATAATTATACTTTAGTTCAGCCACAACTTATAGCCTTTTCTAGGGTATCCTGCACTGCTTATCGCTTTTGCATTGCGTTGTCAATCGACGTGCACCACTTGAAAACTGCAGCACAAAATCAAAGCAAATGTTTTTGCTAGGCCAACTTGCAGTGTACACACATACTCACACCTGCACACACACGCACAGCTCCCTGAGCCATTTGGCTAAAACAGTTGCGCATTAAGCGCCATGAGAACTGAATCATTTTCGCTCGCCCCGCACAAAGTAAAAGCCCAAAAACACAAAATGTAAAGTCAAAACAAAAAAAAATTCGCAAATAAAATGCGACAGGTAGCGCACAACAACAACAACAACAATGCAAGAGACGTAACAGACGTAACAGCAGCAGCAGAAGGGGAGAGCAGCGAAGAGAGCGGCGCAAGCAAGAAGTGCGCTTATCAGGCAAAGCAAACGCCAGCGCCGGATATGAGCGCCACTTAAAAACTGTAAAAACAACCAACAGCAGCAGCAACAAGTGTGTGTAAATGAGCAAAGAGAGAGAGAGAGCGGGAGAGCTGCAGAGTGCGCTCGTTAAGAGAGCGAGGGTAGTGAAGAGCGCGCGGGGTGCGTGTGTGTGAGAGCGCGTGAATATGTTGTGTGTGTGTGTGTGTGTGCTTGCACGCCTTCTGATAGCAGTAACAAAAGCTGCCGTGTCAGGTAGCCGATGCCGGCGTCGACGCTGTCGTTGGCGTTGCGGCCGTTTTTACACCAGGCCAATTAATGAAAGCGACAAAATGGCAAATAAAAATAATAATAATAACGTGAAGGGTATGTAAAAGGCGTAAAGGCGAACACGTAACACACTCGCACTCCCACTTAAGAGCGGGAGGCAGAGCGGGAGAGAGAGGCAGAGAGCGAAATGCTTAATGCCTATGCGCGTGCTACTTTGTAACAACAACTGCGTCGGCGTCGGCGTCGGCATCGGCGTCGGGCAGCAGCAGCGGCCGCAGAAATCATAAGCGCAGACTAATTGCAAACATGCGTTCAAGCTGATTGCAGAGCAAAAGCTTTGTCACCGATGCCAGCAGCGACGTCGACGGGCGACGCCGACGCAATCAGAGCAGCGCGCTGCAAGTGCTTTTACAATTTACAGTTACTGCCGCTGACGCGCAACAATTGCTGAATCATTTGTTTATTGCCAAATCAAAAGTATGTTTATATTAATTACCGTTTTAAGCTGTCGCCGTCGACTCAGTCTCTGTCGCTGCTGCTGCTGCTGCTGCTACGCCTGCTTAAGTTGTTGCTGTTGTTGTTATTGCTGCTGGTGGTGCCGTTAGTTTTATGTAGCTGCTGGGCCGCTGCTGTCAAACACTTCAATGAAACTTTTATGTGGAGCAATTGATAAAGCCGCGTGCACACTCACACACACACACACGCACAGCAAGCTCAGCCACAATTACAAATATATAAACACGCACGCACACTCGCGCGTACACTCACTATTTGTACATATAAATTAAGTACAATAATTCACTGGGGCACTTGTTGCTGCTGCTGGTGTTGTTGTTGTTAGTTTTTTTTTATAAGTTTCATTGATCGCCGCGTTTTGATTAATTGTTTAAATTACGTTTATTATTATTACTATTTGTTTGTTCGCCTCGCCTCGCCTCGTCTGGCAGAGAACTCGATAGAAAGCTGCAGTCAAAAAAAAAAAAAAGCTTCGCCCCATTCAACCGAAGAACGAACCGCACTCGAGAGCGTCGCAAAATATACTGACTGACTGGCTTGCTCGCTCGCGCGGCGATCATCGACTCGCCGCGCCGCGCTCTTTGGGGCTGCCGGCATTCGGGGGCCGCCGTTGCGTTCGGCTCGTGCTCAATGCACTTCGTGTTGGTGTGTGAGAGAGCGGGCAGGCGCACGTACGAACGTTTGTCGCGTAGGTGCCTCGCTATGAATGAATTTTGTGTTGGAGCAGAGCGTGTGGAGCGAGAGAGAGTGCGGCGATTTAAGAGCGCCGTGTGTGTGTCGCCTGCGCAGGTTGTTTGCTTTATGATGAAGAGATCAACGTTTTTTTTTTCTTCACCCATTGTTATTATTGAGTAGCCGAACTGATTTGCAATTAATTAATGCAAGTAGCCGCGTTTGTTTGTTTAATTAATTAACTTAGGGTTGAGTGGGAGTCAGATCGTCTTACTATATATATTATATTAACATTCCACGATGTACCTGCAAGCCTTACCCAACTGAATTCCATTGCATGCAGCTTTACAACGATCTGCTAATTCATTTCCATTTCCAGCCAAACAATTAAGCAAACAAAACGTCAGCGCGGCGTCGCTGCTGGCGTCGCTGCTGCTGATATCCCAGCTACAAACTGTCAAACAAAACAAACAACAAGATATGCTGAAAGTGTGCTGTGATTTCTCTCCCTCTCTCTCTTTGTCTCTTTTGCTTTATAAGGTTTCTTCTGCATTGGCATGCAAATGGAGCTAAGTACAAGGAAAGGCGTCAATGACGACGCAGCGCCGCTGCTACTGCGCCGGCTGCGGCTGCTGCTGCTGCTGTCAGTCAACAGCGACGACCTTAAAGAGCAAAAGGAAGCAAAAAGCTTGCAGAGCGCACAGGCAGAGGCAGAGGCAGAGAGAGAGAGCACGAGATGGCATCGCATATAAATTAACTGCCATGAACGAAGTAATGGAGTAACAACAACAACAACAACAACAGCAACAATAACAATAGCAAAGGCAAAAGCGACGAGGTAACAATGAAGGTTGCACAAAAAGGCAGAAAGCAAAACGGCAAAAGCCGCCGTCGCAGTTGCAGTCGCTGTCGACGTCGCTGCAGTTGTCTGTAGCTGCTTCTGTTGCTTGTGGGCGTCGCTTCTGCCCGGCTTAATCTTCGCCTGCGATCGGCCAAGTACAAATGGTTAGAGATGCAGCAGCAGCAGCAGCAACAACAACAACAACAATTGCTCGACGAGGTCAAACAGCAATCAATAAAGGTCAGCGACTACCGCCACGGTGCGCGCGGCACGCCTGAGTGCCTGCTGCCAATGCCAATGCACAGTGATGGGCCGAGGCAGGCCCGGGCAGGCAATCGACCCACGCCCCACCTGCCACCCTGCAACACGCCCCGCCCCCCTCCCTCCCACTCCGCACCTGCGCCAATGCTGTCCATTCATGCGGCCCACGATGAAGATGCTTTATGTTGCAAATTGAAAGCTGGACGTCCAATAATCGAGACGACTAGCTGACCAAGCCGAACCGGACAAGACAACGCGCCCTCCCCATTCCTCTCTCTCTCTCTCTTTCTGCCTGCCCCTGCGCTCTCTTCAATGCAGCTGTAGGCAGCCAGACAAATGTAGACAGTCGCGACTGCGCAGCTAGCGCAAGCCTAGACTCAAAGAGCTTAACCCTAGAAAACCTGCACTTTTGTTTAAGTGAAAATAAATTATGCGTTTTAAATTGAAATTATAACTTAAATTTGCTATAAATTAAATTCTTAAAAAATATTTGCCACAAAATATATTTCAATTTTTTCTCTTAGCTTCCCCCCTAGGGGTTAACAAGTTAAATGGCGGATGTCGATGGCAGTGGCATTAGGCGTATGTTCGCAGCACAGCGCGCAGCTATCCTCAGCAATCCCCAGCTATCCGTTGTGCCCATGCGACGCCCCTGCCCCTCCCTGCCGGCATCAGTGTCCCGCCCCCGCAGCTGCTGTTTGGCAGCAGAGTAGTCAAGTAGCTGCCCAGCCCCTGCCGCCTTGTTATAATACCCAGCAGGTAGACAGTTGCCAGGGTATATGGGTTGTGTACAAAAGGAAGCGATGAAAAAGCTAAAAATGAGCAATAAAATTTTTAGCTAATTATTATAAAGATTTGGGTAATTATTATACACATATAGAAGCTTGCAAAAATTTTTAAAATTAATTTTTGGCAAATTATAAACACGATATAGTCAGCTTAAATTTATCAGATCTCGTAAACTATATAAGCTAAAGCTATGAAATTTGGCCAGCATGTGCAGCTAAGGTCAATGCTTATAAAAATTATTTGGAATTTTTGGCAACTTTTTTTGCGCCTGAAATATGCACAATAGAACTTTTAAAGTGCCATAACTTGGTATGCCTTAAGGCGATATAGCTTAAATTTTGTATATACTTAGTTTAGAGTTATATATATCAAATTGTAAAATTTCAGCAAAATCCGCCCGAGTTTCGCTGAGTTACAGCAGTATAAGCACAGGGTATGGCGCAGTTGTGCAGCTGCAACTTTTTCATCTTAGCCGTTTGCTTAGCTTGCTGTGTCCCTCTCTCTCTTGCCATATGTATCTGAAGCTTTGTGGCATGCACAAGATATTTTTAATGGTGCCGCTTCCTTTTAGCTGCAACTTCGCTGCGCTGATTCTCTGCCTTGTTGTTGTTGTTAGCTTGTTGCTTTTTTTCGTCAGATTTTTGTGAATGAAGTTGTTTTTAGACACAGTGCACCATTATCGCACTGACATGTCTGGGGGGATATGCCACAGACTTGGGATGCAACCTGACTCGACTTGGCTTAGTGCAGCGCAGCCTCCACCTGCTGCTGCCACTGATGCGGCTGCTGCTGCTGCTGCTGCTTCGGCTTGTTGCCGCTTGTTGTTGCTGTGTCACCTGTTGATGGATTTCGTTGTTTGATTAACATGAAATGGCATCGCATTGATGTATTGAGTGGAATGCAGAGCGAGTTCGATTTTCTTTTTGCATTTAAGTGACTTTATCTGCAAAGCGCTTAAGAATGAGTTGTAAGTGGGGGAAGGATAGGGGGAAGGGGGAGAACTCGAAAAGAGAACTAACCGAACTTGGAATATTTCTCAAATTACCATCAAATTTTCAAAGAATGCCTAGAAAACCATAAAAAGCTAAAAATATTTAAGTTAAACTCATTCATACAGACATTTTCATAATATAAGAAAAATAATATAATAAATAATATCTTGAAAAATAATTAAAGTCAGCCGATAGGTTCTATGACAGCTATGCGATATATCGGTCTAATTTCGTTCAAATTTTGACAGCCTTTTAAGGGCGTACTAAGACATATATCAAGAAAGTTTCACAGCGATATCTTAAAAAATAACAAAATTCGACCGATAGGTTCTATGGCAGCTATACGATATATCGGTCTAATTTCGATCAAATTTTGACAGCCTTTTAAGGGCATACTTAGACATATATCAAGAAAGTTTCACAGCGATATCTTAAAAAATAACAAAATTCGACCGATAGGTTCTATGGCAGCTATACGATATATCGGTCTAATTTCGATCAAATTTTGACAGCCTTTAAAGGACATACTTAGACATATATCAGGAAAGTTTCACAGCGATATCTTAAAAAATAACAAAATTCGACCGATAGGTTCTATGACAGCTATGCGATATATCGGTCTAATTTCGATCAAATTTTGACAGCCTTTTAAGGGCATACTTAGACATATATTGGGAAAGTTTCATGGCGATATCTTAAAAAATAACAATAATTGACCGATAGGTTCTATGGCAGCTATACGATATATCGGTCTAATTTCGTTTAAATTTTGACATCCTTTTAAGGGCGTACTTAGACATATATCGAGAAAGTTTCATAACGATATCTTAAAAAATAACAAAATTCGACCGATAGTTTCTATGGCAGCTATACGATATATCGGTCCGAACCGGCTCGTTCCGACTTATTTACAGCGTGCAGTAATAAGAAACATGTATACCAAGTTTCATCAAGATAGCTCTAAAATTGAGTGACTAGTTTGCGTTGCAGCAGACAGACGGACAGGCGGACAGACGGACATGGCTAGTTCGACTCCCCTATTGATGCTGAGATGTCAGGTGCATTGCAAACTTCTGGCCAAAATTAATATATTCTCTGATAGGGTATAAAAATATTAGAAAAAATAATCGATTTTCTCTTTAATTTTATTTATTTCTTTATTTTTATTGAAATATTCGTTTAAGCGGACAGAGGACAAAAAAATCTCTTACAATTAAGTCACAGTTTGTTTGATTATAGAATCTGATAAATCCAGATGTTAATAATATACGGTTTCCGGTTCGCCAATGTCGTAAGTGGAGAGCGGCACATAGTTGCTAAAGTAGTTGGCGCCACCTGGCGGCAAGGCATCGTCTGTGGCATACTTGAACGATGGCTGGGTGAAGACGCGTCCCAAGAAGCGAGAGGAGGAGGGTCCTGAGTTCTCAAATGGTTGTATTGGTGTGCCAAACTGAGCGCGTCGCTTCTTCTGGTATGAGTTTTCACTATGCATCGCTCCCATTGCCTTCAAATGCCTCAATATATCATTATGCAGATCCTCATCGTCCTGTGGCAATACCTCATTGTGGTGGCTGGCAACTCTGGCGGATTGACGCTTCGGACGTGCCCAGGAGCAGAGCATCAGGCAGGCAATGAGCAGCAGCAACAAATGTGTCTGAACGATGGACATCTTAAGTCGACGACAGTTTGCAATGGAATGACTAACGATTTGGCCAGGACTCGAGGTTTATATAGCACACACAGCGCAGGTAGATTACGGTTATGGGTTAAGTGATTTCTAATGAGGATTTAAATGAGCACGCAGCTGTTGTAGGGTGCGAAAAACTACCTGCGCAGCCTTCTCAGTACAGTGTGCCTGCAACCAATAAAGTTAGTATGAGAAAGATGACAAATATGACAAATTGTTTCATATTTCCTTGGAAATTTTCTAGAATTTTGAGTGCCAGACAAAAAGATTATAAAGTTTTCGAGGTTATTTTCAGAGTTATTAAGGGAATTTCTGATCTCAACTTCGGTTAGTTTCTTTTCTCTCTTTCTTTTAGTTGAGATAGATCTTTGTTGTTTTCTTCTTCTACTACTTCTTACAGTAGTAGTAGTAAAGTGTACTAAGTATTGTATATTCTTAATCAGCATCAATAGGGGAGTCGAACTAGCCATGTCCGTCTGTCCACCTGTCCGTCTGTCTGTTGGAACGCAAACTAGTCACTCAGTTTTAGAGCTATCTTGATGAAACTTGGTATACATGTTTCTTATTACTATACGCTGTAAATAAGTCGAAACGAGCCGGATCAGACCGATATATCGTATAGCTGCCATACCACCTATCGGTCGAATTTTGTTATTTTTTAAGATATCGCTGTGAAACTTTCTTGATATATGTCTAAGTATGATCTTAAAAGGATGTCAAAATTTGATTGAAATTAGACCGATATATCGTATAGCTGCCATAGCACCTATCGGTCGAATTTTGTTATTTTTTAAGATATCGCCATGAAATTTTCTCAATATATGTCTAAGTATGTCCTTTAAAGGCTGTCAAAATTTGATCGAAATTAGACCGATATATCGTATAGCTGCCATAGCACCTATCGGTCGAATTTTGTTATTTTTTAAAAAATCGATGTGAAACTTTCCCAAAATATGTCTAAGTACGCCCTTAAAAGGATGTCAAAATTTGAACGAAATTTGACCGATATATCGTATAGCTGCCATAGAACCTATCGGTCGAATTTTGTTATTTTTTAAGATATGGCTGTGAAACTTTCCTGATATATGTCTAAGTATGCCCTTAAAAGGCTGTCAAAATTTAAACGAAATTAGACCGATATATCGTATAGCTGCCATAGAACCTATCGGCCGACTTTAATCATTATTCAAGATATCGCTGTGAAACTTTCCCAATATATGTCTAAGTACGCCCTTAAAAGGATGTCAAAATTTGAACGAAATTAGACCGATATATCGTATAGCTGCCATAGAACCTATCGGCCGACTTTAATCATTTTTCAAGATATCGCTGTGAAACTTTCCTGAAATATGTCTAATTATGTCCATTAAATGCTATGCAAGTTTTCCCAAAATCGGACAGATATATCATTAAGCTACAATAGAACCTATCAGCCGATTTAATATATGGATTCGGCATGTCGAAGGTCGCCTTTTCTTTCTTGTTTATGATATCCCTGGGATTATTAGAGCTGAAGCTATAAAAATGTGAAATTGCATGCGAGTCTCTTAACTTGTTATGGAGCGAACAGTTATCAAACATAATAATATATAATATATATTATTATATTTAATCATTTATCTAAAAAATTAAAAAAAAACTTGCACTAGTCTCTTAGCTTGTTAGACAGAGAACAGTTTATAGAACTAATAATATATGGCATCTTAATGGGAATTCATTTTAATTTATTCATACAATTATAATATCTAAGAGATTGCTATAGTTAGAGTGACTAAATTTGCTGTGCACGTTCCTCAACTTAATGCAAAGCCTTAGATTACCACAAGTTAATAACAGATGCCAAGTTAAATGTAAAAAATATCGGGAATTATACAGGAATTTTTATGATAATGAAAAACATAAACTGATAAAATTAAATCAAAATATCCTTAAGAACCGACAAATCTGATTATGTAAGACTAATCAAGCTGCGAGATTTATAAACACAGTGCACACACACACACACACAGCGCACACACACGCATTCGCCTCGGTCTAATCAAAGAGCGCGGCCTTTGCCCACCTACCGCATTATGTTGCAACAACAATCAACACTCGAATCAACAACAATCTGTACAAACTACAACAACATAATCGCAGGCGGCAGAGGCAGACGCAACAAGTACTACAAGAACAGCAGCAGCAGCAGCAACAACAACAGCAACAAGCAACATAAGAGAAGCAACAACAAAGCGAAACAGAAGCTAAAATGAAGCCGAACAGGCAGCGCTGCGTACACATCCCCAAGGAATTTTAGCCAAGCTGCAGGACAAATCCTAAAGGCAGCAGCAGCAACTGCGAACGTGCAACAGTTGCAACAAGTGTTCCAAATCAAAACGGAAGCCGTGCCCCCCGCCTCCTTGCCTCGTATGCCACATATGTACATGGCTTTTCGGTCGGACATGGCAAAAGCATTTGGAAAATGTAATTTACAACGCGCAGCAGCAACAGTTGCAGTTGCAACGGGGGCAACTGGGTGGGGGGGGCAAGCAGGCAGCTCACCTGCCACCGATCTCACACTGTCAGCTTTGTGCGCAAAAAGCCATCAAGTCCGGAGCCAAGCTCTCCAGTTGAGGCAGCGTTGATTTTAATTTTAACCTTTTTGCTGGCAGCGTGTTGCAGCCTGCGCTGCCGCTGCCGCTGCCTCCGCTGCTGCTGCTGCAAAAGTTTTTCCTTTTTAATTTGCTGCTGCGCTTCATAGAGCATTTTTCATTAAATTCCTGAATTAAGGCATTCCTGCGACCCATACAAACGATGCGAGTTGCTGCTGCCTCAGTTGTTGCCCCTTCTGCTGCCTCTTCTGCTGCTGCTGCTGCTGCTGCTGCTGCTGCTGCTGCTGCGCGTTGTTCATGTTCTGAAATAAGAGCAACATTGCAACAAGCGATGTCCAGCGAGCCAGCGACGACATGGTGACGACGACCGCGAAGACGACGCCGCCAAAGTCTCGAGCAGCAGCAGCAACAACAGCAACAACAGCAGCAACAGCAACAGCAACAGCAACAACAACAACATTAACAACTACCGGTTAGCTATGGTCGCCTTTGGTTGCGGCTCCGCCTTGACCACCTCCAAGTGTCCCGCAGTTGTTGGAATTTCATATTTTCTTGCTGCTGCAACGTTCGAGATTGCCCTTTTGTGGCAACTCGTGGGCAACTCGCTGAACCTGCAACCCAAAAAAACAACAAGCAAAGCTACAACAACAACAACAGCAACAGAACTTTACAAAAAAAATCGCCGTGTCAAGTTTTCGATTACTCGCGATATTTGATTTGCCCGAGGTAAAGCTGCAAATTGAGATGAGCACGAAGGGAGAGTGATAAAGCAGCAGAGCGAAGGAGCAAAGAAAGACAGAGAGAGGTAGAGAAAGAGAAAGAAAAAAGTAGAACAGAGGGTAGACTTTTACGCCAATTCTTCGTCGATCATCTCAGATCAAGTTAAAGCAGAAATTTGCATTTTAGAAAATTTTGGATGAAGAATAAAATTTTTTAAAAAATTTTTGCAGCTCATTTTAAACCTATTTAAATTGAAACGAAGACAGAATAGATTATAGATAGCATACAAAATATATATAAAAATATATATACATCTACATTATACTATAATCTATATACAAATTCTAATTACCATGTATATTCTTTAAAGTTTGAAGCCTTTTAAAATTGTATCTCTAAACAAGTAACGAAAGCTTGTTAGACATAATTAACGCCTAATATCGATTTGCGTGGGCGGTGGGCGTGGCATTAAAAATTGAAAATCAACTCGAACTACCTATGGCATACAGGAAACTTCATGTGAAATTTGGTGTCTCTAGCTTTTATAATAGCTGAGATCTAGACGTTCGAACGGGCAGACGGACAGACAGACGGACATGGCTCAATCGACTCGGCTGGTGATTCTGAGCAAGAATATATATAGCTTCTACATACATTTGCATCGAGTGAGTATACTCATTTTCCATGTCGAAGAATATAAAACAAGAAAGAAAGTCTACCTTCGACACGCCGAAGGTTTTATACCCTTGCAGTTAAATCGCATAGCTCAAACAGGACTATACATCGACGCTGCTCCTCATTGTGGCAGCTGCGAAAGTTGCTGAAGAAGTTCTCTTTAAATCGGCCAAGCAGCACGTAATGCTTCACTTTTAGGGTGGCGTAGTATGTGGCCACCTCCTCGGCCAGCTCCGTCAATTGTCGTAGTAGAACTTCACTTTGCTCTGCAGACTTTGATAGGAGGGCGCAAAGAGGGACCCATTGTGAGGCAGAGTTGGGTTGTGGTTGCAACTTGGGGTGGAAGTGGAAGATCTCGAACAAATTTTGATTCCATAGCTTTTGATATCTCTGAGATTTGTGTGTTCATACAGACAGATTGACTGAAATGAGCAAGAATATATTTATATAATTTTATAGCTTAAGATATCGATAGATTTACCCGGCTATGCTTAAGTGTCGCGCATGGCTGCGACAGGGGGCACCGAGGGTCGGTGCAAGGATGTGCTATCAGTTAGCCAGTCAGCAGACGGACGGACAGAGGGACAGACGGACATGGCAAGACCGACTTCCCGATTGATACTGATTAAGAATATATATGCTTTAAAGGGTCGGAAATGTCTCCTAAGCTGCGTTGCAAACTCTGTCTCCCTGTCTCGCTCTTGCTCTCTCTCTCTCTCTCCCCTCTCCCCCTCTCTCTCTCTCTCATTACTAACTGCAGATCCTTTAATGCGCGCTTTGGCCTCCCCGTCGATTGGGTTGGCTTGCCTTGCCTTGCCTTGCCTTGTCTTTGGTCTCTGAGATCTATCACACGGGCCACGGCTAATTCCAGTTTAGCTCAGTTTGTTGCAAGTTGCAACTAAGTAAGTAGAGTAGCCCGAGACATCCGCATGCGGCATGCCACGCTGCGCCGCGATCTGCAATCAGCTGCAGCCACAGACGGAGCCCACATGAATTCAGAGCATTCTCTAACTTCCTTTTGCCAATAGAAACGCGCAGCAAAGAAAAAGAGTAGTAGATAAAGCAGGAGCAGGGAGCAGGGAGAGGGAAGGAGGAGTAGGATGGGAGTAGGAAAAGGAGGAGCAGCAGCAGCAGCAGAAATCGAACGCCGGCGACCCAAGCAATGCGCGCAAAAATGGGCGCAAGATCAGCCAAGTCACAGAACGGGCGGCTGCATAGTTGACCAGATCAGCGCGAGAGAGAGAGAGAGAGAGAGGGGGAGAGGAGGAGAGAAAGAGAGAGGAAGAGGGGGGCAGACAGCCGAGGCCAGGCCCGTCGAGCAGGCGCAGCAACAAGTCGTAGATACAGATATGCGCGTCGTGTTTGCAACAACAACAACGACGACGACGACGACGACGCCAACTGCGCCGGCGACAGCGACAGCGACTGCGCAGTTGCAGATACACTTTAGGGGCCATGACATGACTCGCATACGAATTATTATAAACGATCTGGCGCAAAAACTAACAAGCGATGGGTGCCTGCCCCCGGTGGCCCCCCCCTCACCTCCCCTTTCCTCTCTCCCTTCCCCTCTCTCCCTCTTGCGCGCTCTGGAGGTGACCAGGCAAACGAGCGACGGGCCGGCTAAAAGTTATGGTGGCCAATTGCAAAGTTAATGGAGTTTGGCTACTCCAGCAGCGCGACGGAGCGCAGCGGATGCTGCTACCGAGACTGGACTTGCCACTTGCCACATGCTGCATGCCGCATGCCGCATGCCGCATGCGCCGCCGCGACCAGCCAAGATTGAACTTAATTTTGCACAAATGCAATTTATAGAAAATTGTTGCCACTTGTTTTTACGTTGATGGCACTTGAGCCGAGCCAAGCCACGGCAAGGCGAGCCAAGTCGAGCGAGTTGCGCCTGGGCGGGGCAGACGGGGCAGACGACGCGCAAATGATAATAAATGCAGGTAGCACAGCTCGACTGCGCTGCCGCTGCCTGCCTGCCTGCAGCGCATCCATTATTTAAATTTTTGCAAAATTAACAATTAAAATGTCTAATGGTAAAACGCGTCCCGCATCCCGAGCGCAGCCTCATAAAGCGGGTCGGGCGGCGCCTTTCCTGGAACTGCTGCATGTGGCATGCCACATGGCTGCATGGCTGTAACTGATGATGCTCGCAATTATTGGCCTCACAGTTGACTGGCTAATCGCGCAGCAAAAGGCGCAGGAAGTGAAAATTGCCAAGTGGATTAGCGCGCGGATTTTTATTGACGGACTCCGGGAAAATTCGAAAAACCACGCGAAAATTCCCTTCGCTTCCACACCCACTTCCTGCTCTACCATCTCCTTCAGCTCTGCTCGCCTACCTGCGCCTGGCTATAAAAGCCATAACCCACGCAACACACGCCGACAGTCAATCCGCTGATATCTTCTTGCCAATATGTTAGTCGTACGCTACCTAATCGCTTTGGTCTTCTCCATATTCGTTGTGGCTACCTCGCTACGTGTCGAGCAGCGTCAGCGTGGACGTGGCAATGGGGATTACAAGATCTCCACGCCGGATCGTTTGGTTCTGCAGCTGCAACAGCAGCCGCTGCGCGATGGAAAGCAGCTACAGCGCAGACGATTGGATGTCTAGAGAGGGAGGGGGAGCAACACTTACGGTAAAATTAGCACCACATGCTAAACTATTCAATTTAATAGAAAATGTTCACCCTAACCTCAACAAAATTATATATTTCTTCATTTGCAGTTCACTTGACTCGGTTAAAACCTTTAGAATAGACTGTGAGAAATGCATGAGTGATAAACATTTACGGTAAAATCAACTTTTGATCTTAAACCTTACAAGTGAAATGAAATGTTCACCCTAACCTCAAAAAAAAAAAACAATTTTATTTACAGATCACGCAATTTATCTTCAGAAAAGAGTAAGAAAAGTTGCAGAGTGATAAACATACACAATAAAATTAGCATAAGAACGTAGACTATGCAAGTTAAAAGAGAATTTCGCCTTAACCTCAAAAAAAAAATATATATATTTTTCTTTTGCAGATTGCTTGACTCAACTTAAGTGTTTAGAAGAGAGTGCGAGAAATGAAAGAGCAAACAAAATTTAAGGTAAAATTAGAACGAGTTCTATAGCTTTATAAGCTAATAGAGAACTTCGCCTTAACCCCAAAAAAAAATATATATATATTATTTCTTTTACAGATCACTCGATTCATCCTAAACCCTTAGAAGAGATTCCCTGTAAAAGTGATCCGACTGCCTACTCTCAACGTTCTATCTTTAGACTAAGTAAGAACCCAGCGATAATTAGATATACTATATCACGTAAGATATATCATGATAAGTCGGCGCCATATAGCTGCCATAAAAACAATTGAAAACAAGAAACAAATACCATTTAAGGTAGTCAACTAGCTTTACAATAGTTAGTAACCCAATTAGCGTTAGTTTTTGCGGAATCAATCCCAAGTCTAGCAAAGTCTGTGAGTAACTGCACTTAAGTTCCTATGAATAGCTGCCTTAGCTATAAATTACCAAACAAAAGAAACCTTAGCCTCTACCAGAGTTGCCACACACACACCCTGCGATCAACTTGAGTTTTTTTTTTTTTTTTTTAAACATTGCGTGCATTTATTTTAAATATATATACCATATATTGTAACTTTATTTAAATTTCCATATATATATTACACAGATATTTATGTTTTTCCATATACGTATGTATGTGTGACTCTATTTGCTTGTGTGTTCTTTGCGGTTTCATAACATGTATTATACAATAGTAGCTGAAACATTAAATTTACAAAAGGAAATTTGATTTCGATTTTCAATAGGAATAGGAAATATAACAAATATTTAGTTAGATATATGTATATATAAGTACATCGATAGTTTGCCGAAATATATGTTGATAAGTATATTATTTTACCACACCATATGCAAGATCGAAATAAAAATGAAAAAATTTCTTAAACTGAAAAAAAAAAAAAAAAAATTTAAAGAAAGATTTTCATTTGAAACTTTCTTTTATTGTACGACATTTTTACGTGTTTTGTGCTCGTTTTTTTTTTTTTTGTTTTTTGTTTTTTGTTTAACTACAATGAAGCATTTTTTTGTTCGTTTGTTAATAGACATTTATATATGGTTTGAGTCTTAACTTTAGGTAATTGCACTAAATATATTTTTTATTATTTTTGCATTCGATTTAGGCTACACTTTTTGCGATATCTGTTTGAAATGTTAATTTATCAACGGGCTCTCTTCTTCTTCTTCTTCTTGTTGCTGTTGTTGTGTATTGTAGCTGCTGCTGTTGTTGTTGTGCAGGTTGTGCATGCTGTGCAGGCTGTGTGTGCTGATTTACTTCCTGAAGCAGGAGATGGGATTGAAGTAGCACTGTCTGTAGCGCACCTGACGCTTGCTCTCGGGCAGGCGATACAGTTCATTCATGTTGCCATAGGTGGGTGAGCGTAGGTAGGCGCTGTAGCTAGACGTAGATGGGGAGGAGAAGGGGTATAGCAAGTTTATAATAAAGTATGATCGTCACGCGCTTACGTGGGTCTGTACTGTGCGAATAGCATCTGCAAGCGATCCATGGGTATGTTGGGATAAATGGCCTGGGCTGGCATCTCGTAGCCGCCATAAGCAGCGCGCACATCCTCCGCATCGGGTGTCTCCAGTCCGTCGGTGTCCTAGAAGGAGGCTTCAGGTCAGAGCTCGTTCTATATAAGGTTTTTACTTTCTACTTACAGCAACCGCATCGGCGGCAGAGGAGGGACGTGCCTCGTTTAGTGCAAAGCACATGGCAAGCAGCAAAGCGTAGCACAGCAAAATTTGCACAATTTTCATCATTTTGCTTAGGTTGTTTTGTTTTTTTTTCGGGGGCTGTAACTAAAGAAAGAAACAGCTGGTTAAAAAAATGATTAAGTGGAAAGTAAAGCATAAGCAAAACGTTAGCTCAAACAACAGAACGATGCGCGCCTGACAGTACCCTGATACCCTGCTGGCAATTTCGAAAAAGCGTTGCAAACATTTTGAGCAATGGGCGTGGCAAAAAAAAGTCAAATAAACTCTATTAGGCTATGACATGCAGAAACTTTCAAGTGTGTTTGGTGTCTCCAGCTTTTGTAATAGCTGAGATTGAGAGGTTCAAACGGACGGACAGATGGACAGATAGACGGACGAATAGTTGGACATGCCTCAATTGACTCGGCTAGAAGATATCTGCAAATATTCTTTGTGAAGTCAGCCACGCCTACTTTTGTCTCTTGCAAACATTTACACAAAGAAGGTATACCTTGCTTTGAGCCTTTTCAATGGTCGTAGGGTACAACAAGCCAACAGTTGCATAAACATATCATATCATACATATAATTCCTAATCCCCTAAGCTCTTTTGCAACTAAATTTCCCTAGTTAACATTACCGTCTCGCTCTTCCATAATTTTAATTAGAGCACAAACTTGTTTTGCCTTGCCATAAGCATAGCAAAAGCTGCAAGGACATAACGAGGCAAGCTTGAAACGGACACGGAAACAGAACACTTGTTGGACACAAACGTGACCTGCACACAGACATGGCTTGTGTAAGTGAGTGTGCGTGTGCGTGGGCGTTGCATTTCCGCAATTAAAACCGGATATGAACTTGAAATTGCCATTAAACGCGAGGGAGGCAGACAAAAGTGCAAAGCTGCAATCGGCCAAGTGCAGCAACCCGACATGTGCAACGTGCTGCATTGTGTGCGGCACAAGCGAAACGGACTTCGAAACTTTAATTGAATTTGCAAACGTGAACGTGATTGTAAATGTGATTCAAGCCGTGCCGGACAAAAGGCCTGCGGACCCGCTTCCCCCTTTCCCTTCCCCTACCAGCTAACTGCGGCATTTCCTTTGTAATTGATTACGTATGCTATGCTCAATTGTACAAGAACTTCTCCCGCCGTGCACAGCTGTTGCACTCACTGTGTGTGAGTGTGTGTGTGTGTGGCGTTTTGTGAATGCCAAACTGAATAATCAAACCAAAATTAAGCAATCTCTTTGAAGCCAGAGCACTTAGCACTTAGAAAGTTGCCTAACTCTTTGTTGAATCCATTGTAGTGCATGAGTTTTGCTGAGTTATTTGCGGAACATCCAGAAATAACTGAGCAATGCAACTAGCCGAAGATGGACAGCAAACCTAAGAGAGTTTACTCATCAAGTTGACTGGCGCCTAGACTTTAACTTTCAAGAGACTAAACTATCGAAAAGAGACTAGGTACTATGAAAAATTGGAACAAATGCTGCTTGTTCAGATCTATGGAATACGTTCATTTAAATAATCTCTATGTTATCATTTCCTAATCAAATGTTTAGCAATCATTTGGCTGGCAATAACTATTGTACACACCAAAACTGAATGTTGTAGCTTAACAAATGCGCTTGCTATTCAAGTTTATGCGATTTGTGGGGGCGCAAGTAGGCGTGGCCCAATTTTTGAAAACTATTTGATATACTGTAATTCACACGAGTCTTGACACTAGAAGTTGTGGCTCTAACTCTTATAGTCTCTAAGAACTAGGCAGACATATCTTTATGGGTTCCACTATTGATGTTGATTCAGAATATATATACATATATTGTACATATATGCGATCGCAGATGCCTCTTTCTGCTTGTTAAGCACATTCCGGAAATTTTCTAAAATCCATAGTCAAATTAAATGAATTTTATAGCACAAACACTTCAGCTCTTATCTTAGTATATGTAACATTTTCCAGAATTTTTTGGATCAAAACCTAAATAACTGTAACTTTAAGGCCACAGAACATAAGTTGCATACTTGTAACACGCACATACCAAATTTGCTGGCTCTAAGTCTCGTACTTTTAGAGATCTAGCTCTTGAAAGCGTTTAAAGATGAGAATTTCAAATGAAACTCAAAAATTTGCTCTACCTAGTATATGTAAAAGTGCGAAATCAGCAAAAAGAATAGATTTATATAGTAGCATTAGGTTCTACAAAATTATTTCCTCTTTCACTCGGCGACCATGCGGAACTGCATGAGAACCACCATCCAGCTGATAATGCAGGCAATGTTGCTCAACAAGGTCGCCTTGCCGCTTGCAAAGAGACCATAGGGTTTGATCTCTAACGGAAAGTTGGCAATTTGTAGGGCAAAAAGTTCACACTGAAAGAAATTACTGATAAGTTAAGAAGATACTAAAGCTGCCCCAGCCACATTTACCAATCTAGCAAGCTGCTCATTGCCTTGGCTCATCTCATTTTGTTGTCGCAGCGCGCAAGTTGTCTCGCCATATGCCAACACAGTCAGATCATAGATCAGATCAAGCATATAGGTTTCCAGCACAATCAAAGCATAAAGCCCAAGGCCCATAAACTGATAGATCACATGATAATGTAGACTAGAAAAGACGCTAATGTAGAAGCCCAGCGAGGCGGCTGTGACAAGCAGCGAGAGGCGCGTACTGAGTAGGATCAAGTAGTAGGCACGATTGAGGCGATGCCAGAGCCTGCCCAGCTGAAGGTGTAACCAGCGTAGATGTTGCAGCTCCAACAGTGTTGCAGGCGAAATTGGTTGCAACAACAACCACCCAATGCGCCCATTGATACACATGAAACAACGACAAATGTGCCAGGTGAAAAGGAAATGCACATGCATTGTCACATCCTGACCATCCAGGGCGAGCACATAGAGCAGCACCAAGGCGCGCTTGGTCAACAAGTAAGACACTTGCATGCTAAAGAAACCCTGAGCCACCTGCATGAAGCCCATGAGAAAAGCTAGCAGCGCCCACAGCCCGCAATGCTTGAGCAATAGAATCCGCTCCAGCTGCTGCTGCTGCTGCTTCTGGCCAAATCGATAGATGCGCTGCAGGCGACGCAGTTCGCGGGCAATCTTCTTGGTCGCTCGCTCCCTGGGCAAACGTTGCAGCACACGCAGCAGGCAAATGACATCATTCAGTGTCGTATCCACTTGCACTGTCAACCTGGTAACCAACTTCAAGTGCTGTGTCTGCTGCCAGCCCTCGAACAAGTCCAGTAAGAGCAAAGCTATTACTATCAAGTTGGCCAAGCTGGCGATCAGCTGCGTCCATTTTGATTTCGTGTACAGTTGCCGCTTGAAATCGTAGCGATAACACGTGGCGCCGATTAATATGGCGAAATAAGCGAACAAGGCGTAGAGCCAACGTACAACTCGACTCGACTCGGGGAACATTATTGAACTAACTTTCTGCAGAAAGCTCATGGATATATTTGCATATATATTCTCAGTCTATATAATAATATATGGCCTGCAATTAAAGTGACAAATTGCAACTGCTTGGGGGATTCTATAGCAGAAGTACATGGCAGATTGTATCTAATTTTGTAGTCATCTCTCATATGTCACAGATAATCAGGTGCAAATCGACAATGTAATAGACTCGACAGAACTTTAACCCTTATATTCGATGTATATATTCTAACTTGTTGCTAGGATCTATTGGATTTTCAAGCGAATTGAAAATTTGTAATTGTCTTAACCCTTCAATAATTTTACCATTCACAAATGGCAACCTAAATGATTTGAAATTTTTCAAAATATTTTTTATAACGTTCGAGCATAGAAAATGTCCGTCTGTCTGTCCGTCTGTCCGTCCCGCGTCTGTGTGAACACACAGATTTCAGCTCTTATAAAAGCTGGAGACACCAAATTCGGTATGAAGGTGTAAGCAAAACATAACAAGCTTCTGGAGTTTATTTCAAATTTGAGGTGCCACGCCCACCGCCTCTAGAAATGCTTAAATAAATTTTTGAGTTAGCTTTGTAACGAAAGTATTAAAGTTTCAACTCGTTTTGTCCTAAATATATATTTTTTTTTAAGTTAAAACTATTCAAAAGTTTTCTTTTTTTTTTTTGTGAACTTGGGAAAGTTATTTCCCTTTCATTTTGCTTTAGGCTAATAGTCTTACATATTGAAATTTGCAAAATTTGTAAAATATTATAAAGCTTAAGCTTCTTCACTGATGCAGTTACTTTAGAGGGTATCGCATAGTCGGACCCACTTACTGTACCTAATTTATAAACATTCTCAATACTAACCAAACAAACTTCTGCACAAACTTTGCCGCTTTTGTGGTTAGCGCAACTGTTTAAAGTAACCCAAAAATATCCCTTGACAAACTCTATAAATAATTAAGTATTTTAATCAGCAGATTAATCCAATTTATGGCATAACACATAGAAATGTCAATAAAACATCAAAGTCCATGTAAAAACAAATGCAACGAAAAGTTGAAAACAAAAATTTATTATGCAAGCAATTTTGGGCGGAAAATAGTTCAAAGAACACACGCAGTGGGCGAGTCAGAGAGAGAGAGAGAGAGGGATAGAGAGAGAGAGAGGGAGCTGGACAGTGTGGCAGGCCAGTGCAAAGGTGTGAGTTACTAATTAGTGTAGGCGCTTTCAGGCCACTCAACAAGAGCCTAGACAGCCATAGAGGGGACTGACTGCTCCTGGACTGGACTGGACAGGACTCACAGGGTGTGATGGCACAGGGTGTCTGGTGACTGGTCTAATAACCATCGGCAAATAGTAGTAGATGCGGCCATGTGTGGATGCCAATTTTGCAAGGTTCTGATTTAAGTGCCCACCGTGCCACAAACTGCCTAATTATGCGCGCCGACGGCAAAATGACATCATATACTGAGAAGGAGGAAGGAGGGAGGGAGGGGAGAGGATGGAGCGTGGGACGTGAATGTCCTGGGCGCGCCATCAAAAGTGCCAGACATGAATTTGTGAGTAGCAGAGGCAGCAGCAACAGCAGCAACAGCTCATAAATTGCCTCAGGAAACGCTCTACAAGTCGTTAGCTTGCTGCGTGCAACAAGTTGGGGCAAGAAGCGGGGGGAGGGGGGGGCACCGTTTCGCTGCGGCAAATTCGAAACCAAAACTCAATGACGCAAGCGTTAAATGTTAATGACTTTAGCATCAACTGCAGCGCATAAAATGTTGCGCCTGCCACCGCCCGTTTTGTGGCAAGTAGCTAGCGAGTTGCTGCGTGTGAAATTATCTCATTTTTTATGGCGCTGCATTTCTTTTAACGCTGCATTTCAAGGTGACCAGAATATGCATAGAGGCAAGCAGTTACGGTATATATATATGCAATATATATGCAGGTGCATATCGTGACTCTAAGTCAGATTAATGAGGCTGCCTGCAAGCTGTCCGTCAGCGCTCAAATTGCATTTTTGCGTCTTTTGCTCGAGGAAAATTTTGTTGCAGAACTGCAAAACATTTCTAGCCATATCTCTAAATATTATGCATAGATCTACAAATGAGTTTGGGTTGCTCACTTGCAAGTCCTGCAGCTATAAACTGCTTAAACCAGACAACAAAAAGCGTAGACTAAACTTTGCTACATAGAGGCCAAACTTAAATCTTCCGCGTCTTTTAATTATATTAAAAAAAATAAAAAGCAAAGCAAACTGTGCTAACTTTCGTCAAGAAACTTGCAAAACCCAAGCTTATACAGTTTATATAGCGGGTTAGAAAAGCTTAACTTGCGTTTCAAAGCCTGCGCGCTCAGTAGAAAAAAATCGTAGCATACTTTTCAGGGCAGCGCAAAAATTTGCTGTCTACACCAAAGTTAACACTATTTAACAAGTTTAGGCGGCTTTAGCGGGTGCAAAGCTCCCAGTTTATCGCAAACAGATACAATCAGATAGTGCGCAGATATATATAGTCAGCTGGATTTGTCATAGCTAAATGCAAGCGCAGTGCAAAACGATAAATGTGTCGCAGGGGCAGGGGGTGTGTCTCGCTGCCGGTAGTCGGCACTATATATATGTATATGTGTAATACCTGCGGCATAGATAATTATAATGACATATAAGTCATAAAAGCCGCACACAGCTCGACAACAGAAGGAGCTGGCCATAAAACGTTTCATAGCTAGATTAGGCGGGCAGGAGCAAAAAAAAAAAAAAAAAAACGGCTGCAATAAATAAAACTAATAACATGCAGCATGAGGCAGAAGCGAGAAGGTGGGGGAGTGGGGAGCCCCAGAGCGTTTGGCAAACAGTGTGTGCGTTAGTGCGGCAGAGCTGCCACTAAGAGATCAAATGGAATAACGAAGCGACAGCAAAGCGAGCAAGAGTAGAGCAAGCAGAGAGAGAGAGGGAAGCATAGGCAGGCAGAAAAGTGCGTGGAAGCTAGCATAATCAGGACACTTTTATAGCGCCTGATAAATAATGCTCGAATGTTAATTGGAAACTTAATATGTGGCAGCCAGGCAGTGCGAGTGAGACATAAAAAGCGAAGAGGAGAGAGAGAAGGAGAACAATGCAATTTGTGAGCATAAAGTGCATATTTCACATATCTTCCCGCAGCCATCTCTATTTCCAACTACAGTTCCACACTCTCCCCCTCTCCCTCCCTCTCTGTCTCCCTAATCGCATTGCCTTTGTCTACGCACAGTTTACAGCCAGATTACGCGTCGCTCTTGACAACAATCAGCTTAGCTTCTCTTTTTTCTGCACTTATCACAGTTGCTCACTTGGCTTTAAGAATTAGCCAAATATGCGAAGGGTGGAAGCGGGTAGGGCGTGTGGGTAGGGACTGCCAGCTAGACTTATGATTTATAGGCTGCCGGTTTTGTGCCGGTCATTTGATATGATTTTTGATATTCTTGATGGTCTATGCGACAGGCGACGTGCCGCACCGCCCCCGCCCCCAAGTTGACAACATGTTTTCTGGGCGGCGGGAAATTTAAGGAATTTCCACCGTTTGTAAGTTAATATTTTGCGACTCTCCTCTTAATTTTGAGAAGCCTCAAAGTTGAGCAGTGGGAGAGCTGGAGAGAGCCTGAGGGTGCCTGCTCAAAACTTCTGAAGTGCTATCGTATTACCTTGGCTAGGCGGTCTGCGGTTTGTGCCTTGCGGCTTTCTACAGAATGCATCGATACCAAAAATAAAAAAAAAAATAGGTGACATCAAAAAGGAATGGCAACAATCAATTAACCAAGGGATTTCTTCAAATTGTTATCAAATTGTGGATTACTGGGAAATTTTTCAATGTGGGAGAAGTGTGACTGAAGAAAGATCAAATTTCGGAAAAGAGTTAAGAAGAAAAGGTAACGAAAGGATTTAGTGCACATATTTATGGAAATTCTGAGAAAATTCTTTTGAAATCTAAGCAAATTTTCTCGAATAACTGAATTATTATAGAAATATAAAAATATTGTTTAAAATTATTTTTTTTTTCAACATTTTTAATTTTAATTATCAGCTATTTTTAAGCTACTTTTAAGCTAATACTTTATTTTTTAATTATTTTAGATAATATTTCAAATTCCTTTTCAAGTTTGAAGTAAAATTAAATGTGAAAAATTCTCTAATAAATTATAATAAAGATCTAAGACTTCTCTTAAATTTTTTTTTTTACTTTGCAAATTCTAAAATGATTTTTTTTTTAATTAAATTTTTTTAAACATAAATTTCTGCCAATTTTCAAGCCACTTTTAAGCTAGCTTTAATACCTTGCCACTCGCTACTCCCTCCCACACATCTTATTAATATTAAATTCAATTTGATTGCGGCTGCTGCCAAAACAAGCCAGCTCTAGCAGGCATTACTTATAAATGAGTCGGAGTCTGGGATATCAATGAAAAAAATAAGGAAACACAAAGCGAACTATGTAGCTGCAGCCTACTCGTATTGAGTTCTTTTTTTTGGCATTTGCATTCAGCGAAGATGGAAAAAAAGAAAACAAAATGATGCGAACTTTTCTTTTACACATCATAAATAATTCACATAATTCTCAATGAAGCGCGACCTACGTAACTGGCAACATTTCCCGGCGGATGAGGCAGGGTAAACCCCAAAAGGAGTTGCCTCCTGTTGCTCTGCCGCTGGTGTATTTCAATTTTCAGGTGAAACGAAATGATTGAAGTGTGGGAAAGTGCGGTCAGTGTGGAAGATTCATTTGATATCATTTGTCAACCCAGTTGCAAATTTACTCCAAACTGATTTTCTCTATTTTTCACAACAAAATTAATGAGTCGCTTTAATAAATAATAAGGTACTGTGATCCCTCGCAAATAAATTGCAACATATTATCGCACTGTGTTTTTTTTTTGTCACTTTTAACAAACGGAAGTTATGCATTTTTGAGCAGTTTCTATCTGCATAATTTAGTTGATATGTCTGGCAGAAAAATACTTTCTATTTGCACCTTTACAGAAGAAATTTATTTCAATTCTTGAGACAAATTTGAAGCATCAAGAAAATATATAGAAGGACAATTTTCTTTGACTTTCACAATTTTTTAGAAATTAAAAAACAAATATCTCAATTAATTGAGTATTTCTTGAACATTTTCAAAGATTCCACAATCTTTTTAAAAATATATATATATAATATTTATAAAAATCTATTTAAGTTCTCACTCTACAGAATATTTTGGAGAGATCTTTCTAAGTATTGGAATTAAGTCTTAAAAAAATCAAGCCAATTAAATTGAAAATTTTCCTGTCAACTTTTTTTTACAATTCCAAACATTTTTTAGACATCTCAAAATTTTATAAATACATAAAATTTCAAAAAGAAAAAAATTGACGGAAAACTTGTACAAAAACTACTTTTTTTGCAATACAAATTTAGATTTTTTTTAAAACTTGACAGCTTAGAAAATTTTTGAAATTTCGACAAACTCTTAAGAACTTTCACTGCACAAAATTGCCACCAAAAAAAAAAACAGGTAAATTAATCAATTAATTTCCGATATTTGCCCAACAATATACCGAAACTATATGGGCAACAACAATGAAGTAGATAATTATAAATAATACTCACAGCTTTTATGCACAGGAAATGCGGGGGGCAAACTCGAATCGATGCTAAATACGATTTATGTATTTATTGCGCTTAATTGCGTAATTTATGGAACTGCAAACACTCAGAAAAAAAAAAACTTGTGCCGAAATATTCAAACAGTTCAGTTGTTCAGCGAGATCCTCCGGTTGCCTGTTGCGTGTTGCCTGTTGTCGATGTGAACGCCAAGAAGTGAAATTGTTAACTCGATGTTGGCCATGCACAACGCTTGGCTTTATATACAAAATAGGAGCGCAGAGACGAGACGACGACAGCGCGCCGACAGCGCAGTCGAGAGGGCAGTTAGGGGGAAGGGGGTTGATTTGAGGGGGGACGGGGGTTGGCTGCTGCTACAGGAAACGTTAACGTTAACTTGGCTTAGTCTGTTGTTGTTGTTGTTGCTGTTGTTGCCGCCTCCCTTCTGCAACACTTGTGCGTTATGTGTCGTGTTGTGTCGTTGCCAACGCTGCGTATGAACAACGTGCGGCTTAAGAGCTTGACTATTCACCACACGCACCCGCACTCGCACACACACAGACACTCACACACGCGCACAGCATGATAGCTCGTGGTGAAAACCAAAGTCACCTGTTGATTAGCCAAAACTTGTTGCATACTTTCAGGCGGGCGAGCGTATCTTCAACCATGACGTCATTGGAGCAAAACTTTGATTTATGGCCACAACTGATTATATAATATTAGCCTCTCTCTCTCTCCCTCTCTCCCTCTCTATCTGTCTCTCTGTCTTTCATCAATTAGCAAACGCCAGCGCCCATAAATTCGTAATGCAACATCATTAATCTCACAGATTGGCCAATAAAACTGCCTGACTGCCACCTGCAGCCAATTTAACTTGGCCAACAAAGCCGGCTACGTGCGCTGCACACACAAAGTGATCGCCTTGCACTTGGCCTGCACAAAGCTATATACAAATATGTAACTATATATTCCGGCAACGATAATCAGATGCATTGACTGAAGCCAAAGGCTGTTGGTGAGAGGAAGTCGCAAAAGTTTCCTTTGAACTTTGCGAGTGCAGCTCTTGCATTCGCAATTGTGTGTTCCATGCTAAAGGGTATTCAGTTTTGTATATATTATCTAGTTAGAGTTCAAGTAACTTTTAATAGTTATGCTAAAAAGGTTAAGAACTTACTTAGGAAGTCGTAATATTTTTAAACATTTTCTTACAATTTTCCTTAAAAAATTAGTTTAAGAATAAATTAAGATTACACTTAGAAGTTTAAAAATTAAAAAAAAACAAGAATTTTACCCAATTAAAGAGGTATCTATAGTCAAAATTTATAAAAAAAAGCTATTAACATAAGTTAAAAAAATATTATATAATTTTATTTGATTAAGTTTTGTTTAAAATATTTTCGTTTCGACTTAAAATTGTTGTTAACTTGATAAAACTAAAATTAACTTGCCTATTCAGTTGAGAGTTAAAAATAAATATTTAAAAAAAAAGAAGAAAAGAAAAACTAATTTATAAAAAAAATATTGTTTATTTTATCAAAATTATACAATGTTAACTCTACATTAATCTTGATGCACAGCCAAAACAAATTTATAGTCCAAATTAAGGTAAAACAAGAAAGAAAGGCTACCTTCGACTTGCCGAATGTTTTATACCATTGCATTGATTCCACATATTAAATCGGCCAATATGTTCTAGGGCAGCCTAACGATATATCTGTCCGATTTAAATAAAACTTGCCTAGCATTTAATGGACATAATTAGACATATATCAGGAAAGTTTCACAGCGATATCTTGAAAAATAATGAAAGTCGGCCGATAGGTTCTATGGCAGCTATACGATATATCGGTCTAATTTCGTTCAAATTTTGACAGCCTTTTAAGGGCATACTAAGACATATATCGGAAAAGTTTCACAGCGATATCTTGAAAAATGATGAAAGTCGGCCGATAGGTTCTATGGCAGCTATACGATATATCGGTCTAATTTCGTTCAAATTTTGACAGCCTTTTAAGGGCATACTAAGACATATATCGGAAAAGTTTCACAGCGATATCTTGAAAAATAATGAAAGTCGGCCGATAGGTTCTATGGCAGCTATACGATATATCGGTCCGATCCGGCTCGTTGCGACTTATTTACAGCGTGCAGCAATAAGAAACATGTATACCAAGTTTCATTAAGAAAGCTCTAAAACTGAGTGACTAGTTTGCGTTGCAACAGACAGACGGACAGGCGAACAGACGGACATGGCTAGTTCGACTCCCCTATTGATGCTGATTAAGAATTTATATACTTAATAGGGTCAGAGATGTCTCCTAAGGTGCGTTGCAAACTTCTGGCCAAAATTAATATACCATCTGCAATGGTGTAAAGATATTTGCCAAGGTCGTGAGAGTTACATATCAAGCTACACCCTTAAAGCCTTTAAGATTAATGAAAAATATATAGATTTTTTTAAATATTTTTCTGAATATTTTTCTAATGCACATGAATCGTAAACAATATTCTCATTTACGATATTCGAACAAGAAGTGCACGGAAAAGTCGAATGATTTGTTGTTAACACAAACTGAGCTTATATCGAAGTTATAACCCGTATTAACCAGAAGCTATAAATATAAATAATTCTCAATAAGCTATACTTCCGTTTCGCGGCAATCTCGGGAGTTCTACTATGTAGTATTATTTATGTTCAGACTGAACGATAAGGCAGCGGGAGATATGGCAAATAAAAAAAAGCCATGCACGTGTAAATGAAAGCTAAATGAATGATTTTGATATAGTTCGGAGTACTTCTAAGTGTGTGTGTGTGTGTGTGTGAGTGTGTGAATAAGGTTTTATGAGCTGCCAATCAATCGAAGGCAGTGCGAATTAGTGTCCACCCATGGCAACCCACGCACAGCAACAAATCCAAGTTTGTTTAGGAACCTACAAAAATTACTATATATCTAATACTAGAATATCCATTGTAAAAGTCAATTTCCAGTTTATTTATTATGCAGTGCACACAGCTGCATCGATATAGTACACACAAAGAGTTAGAGAGAGAAAGCCTATCAAGTTGGGTTACAGCTACATTTACAACAAAAAAAATGTTTATGTGAGAGATACATTTACACACAAATACACAAATCGTTCTCAGTTTTACAGTTACAGTTTTACAGTTTCAACATGTTCTCTAGACGATTTCAGTTAAATACGCGAACAACTTTCATAGCAGGCCAAGGAAACGTTGAAATCTTTCGGAATTACATGGATGGTGCCACATTGATACGGTTGTCTTTGGAGTTGTAGATGAGTTTCGTAGTGCATGAGGTGTTACAGGTGTTTCGAGAGTTTCGGAGTTACTTTCGGAGTGCGTTTCGGGGTAAGTTTCGGCGTAGATTTCAGAGTAGTTTTCGCAGTGTATTTCGGAGTGTTTTCGGAGTTACTTTCGGAGTTGTTTTCGGAATCATTTTCGGAGTACTTTTCGTGGTGCTTAGAAACAGCTAACAGCATTGAAATAACAACGCCAATACATGCGTCCACCTCCATTCGCTCCATGATGTATGCGTCTGCCACCTCCACCACCAGCTCCAGTTGCTGTCGCCGCCGCTGCACCAGCACCAGCATCCGCATCCCCAACGCTACCAATGCCGCCGGCTCTTCTCTGAAAGCTCTTTGCCATTAACTGAAATTTTCTCACACATTTCTCCATGCTAATTGTGGTTCTTAAATTGCAAATTTAGGTTTCAATATCCAACTTACTGTTTCGCCAGTCGCGCGATTTATTTGATTTAGATCTTTGAAATCATAATCCAACGAGACGCCCGGATCATCGTCGCTATACATGTTGAAACTTTGACTATTTGCCGATGGAGTGCTACCTGAAAGGGTCCAAGAATAAATATATCACATGCTAATCCCACTCAAATTAGTTCTATGAGCTTCATGCATACCATCCTCTGTGGACTGCTCGTGCACGTGCTTGTATTCCATGGGCTTCATTTGCAACATATTCTTGTTGGCATAGAAATCCCCAATGCGATGTCCCTCGCGTTCATTCTCCAACGCATGATGCAGTGCAACCATGAGACGATCGAGGAGCAGAGCAGCTCGCTTGGGCACCACCATCTGTGAAGAGGGAATGAGGTTAGGTAGAGTGAAGATTATAGATTATATATCAAAGAAAATGAAGAGGAAAGAGATGTTAATACCATTCGACCATTGAAAATGGTCAAGAAAGGGTATACTAAGTTTGTGCGAATGGCAGGCAGAAGGAGGCGTGGCAGACCCCACAAAGTGCATCTATTTTTGGTCAGGATCATTAGCCTAGTCGATTGAGCCATATCCGTCTCTCTGTCCGTCTGTCCTGCTGTCCGTCTGTCCGTCTGTCCGTCACGCGTCTGTGTGAACGCATAAATCTCGGCTATTATAAAAGCTAGAGACACCCAATTTGGCATGAAGGTGTATAAACATCACAAGCTCCTGGAGTTTATTTCAAATTTGGGGTGCCACGCCCACCGCCTCTAAAAATTGTTAAATAAATAGTTGGCAAATTAACTTGTGCAGAGCAAATAAAAGTGTGATAATTTCTTTCGAAACTGGGCGAATGGTAACTTACTGTCGGGTGTGCTCGACTGTAGCTTTCTTCACTTGTTCAAATTTGTTCTATTCCTTAAATATCACCAAACTATTTACTTTTTATATTTTATAAAAATTTAATTTCAAATATTTTTCTTATATTTTAAAAGAGATCAGAGAGAATTTTCGGTACGCCTGTCTTCGATTTTAGTATGTGTGTATTCAAATCAATTTTCAACGCGTTTCTTTAAGCTTTACGAATTAAATTTGACAATGTCTGCTCCGCTCTGTAAGACAGACAGACATACTTAAAATTAAAGCACGTACATTGTGTACAAAATAAAAAGCGTTTATAGCTTTTGTGTAGTTAAAACACAATGAAAAATTCCAAGAATAGGCACTTCATATACAGAAACGAAGCGAACATAACCTCAATTTTGGGAAAGAAACGTTTAAAGTGCCCCACACCATACTTAAATCGAACATAACCTCACAAATGAATTAGTACAGTTTAACATACGTGCAAATTCGAGCTTTATTCCGTCAAGCATTTCACGGCATTAACTTTTAAAGCAAACATAACCTCAATTTTTGTAAAGAAAAGTTTAGCACATGTTCAAATTCAAAGATTCTTGCATTTGTTAGATAGCCTTCTAATCTAAAAATCACAAACTATATCATTTCATTCCTTTAGCTGATCTATACGAATGACAAACTCAAGTATTTCATTTATTTAACCTTTAAAAATTCATCATAACCTTAAATAAAAGAATTCCAAGCACCCCATAGAGCTATGAAATTTGAGATTTCTATCGTTCATTTTGCTAGAAACTCTCTACTGATTATGTGTTTTTTTCTTAAGTTTTTTTTTGCACCTTCGAGCAGGTTTCCACGCATTTTGGAAAGGAAACCATTTTAAGACGCCCACGACGAGAGAAAAATTTGTTGTGTGTTTGTTTGACATTTTTGTCTTGTTTCTCTGCTTGACCAGGCCAGCAAATGATGTGACGTCAGCGGGCGCAAATAGTGGGCGTGCAAAGTTTGGCAAACAGGAAGCAAAGACAACTGGGGGAGGGTCATATCAAAGCAGCGAGAAGCAAATACACCTGCAGGGCAAGCAATCAAATGCAAAATATACAATTACCAAAAAGAAACAAGTAAGGAAAGCTACAGTCGAGCGTGCCCGATAGTAAGATACCGTTCGTGCAGATTCGAAACAAATTATCACACTCTCGATTCCAACAAGAAATTCTGCACTACGTACATATGATTCAAATTAGAACTATCTTTGCATAGCGTCATCTAAGAAAACTTCATAGCAAACAGCTTTACACACGCTGCGCACGAAACAAAGCATTGCGTCGATGAGGGAAATAGATTACCAAAGCAGAAAGCTGTAACTTTAATACTTCTCCTGATAATCGTAAATTATTGATTTGCGTGGGCGGTGGGCGTGGCATCAAAAATTGAAAATAAACTCGATCTACCTATGGTATACAGAAAACTTCATGTGAAATTTGGTGTCTCTAGCTTTTGTAATAGCTGAGATCTAGACGTTCAACGGACAGACGGACAGACAGACGGACATGGGTCTGCCACGCCTCCTTCTGCCTGTTACATACATTTGCACAAACTTAGTATACCCTTTTTTGACCATTTTCAATGGTCGCATGGTATCAAAAAAAAAAAAAACCGTAAAACGATACGAGATTTTTGGGTTTGACCCACGACCCCTGGCCGTAGCCCTGCCCCTGCCCGGGCTCGGGCCCCAATGCTGAGGTGTCACTTACCGGATACTCATCGTAGCTCATGTCTGTCGCATCGTTGGGCGCACTGAAAATCTCCTCGGGCTGACTGACCGAATGTTCCGCTGCGCTGCGCTTGTCTGGCATGGCGAGCTGGACATGACGTGCAGGCGAAGGAGGCGCCTCTGAGGCATCGCTGCGTCGCAGCAGCTGGCGGCACAGATGCAGCTCGCAGCTCTGCAGCAACACCAGCAGCACCAGCAACATGGCCGGCCACAGGCTCAACTGGCGGCAGCTGCGTTGACGATGATGACTATGTGGCAACATGTGTGTGGCACAATTTGATGTAACTCCGCTTTTGGATGCAGTTTTCCGTTTTGATCCGCGCACTTTGAAACTTTCAACTGAAGCGTTCGCCAAATGTGTCGCTCGCTTTTATAGCGAAGTCGAATGCGTAAGAATTATCGTTATTTTCTTCGTTTTTTTCCTATTTTTTTACAATAATGAAACATTACAAACGCTTGTTAATCGTCTGCAAAGTAGCTGCAGGATTTGGCCAGAAGCAGCAAGCAGCGGGACCAGAGGGGCCGAAGGGGGCGTGGCAGGGGCAACAGTGAAATGCTCTTTTCAGGCAATGATTTACGCTGGCTACGCTGTTGCTGTTGTTGCTGTAATTATTGAACATAAAAATCCATGTTTGAGCAGCAACAGCCTGCAGCCACATTATTAACACACGCACACACACGCACACCCACACACACACCCACACACACACACACACACACACACACGTGCGCCTTTGTGCTTGTGCTGCAGCCGCCAATTGATCTGGTGCCGCGCGAGCTTTCATCTTTTGGTTCCGCTGCGTTTTTTGCCTCCTAATGAGCTGCACTGCATGAGGTCCTTGCTGGGTCCTTAGTGCCTGCTCCTTGCCGGATTTGCATGTACTTTTTGAGTGGAACTTAAGCCAGTGCACGCACTTGCCCGAAATACCTTGCAAAGCCATCTTTAAGTCGCTCATCAAGGCAAGCTGAGTTTTTTTTGGCTAGTTTATGCATTAATTGCTCACACACTTTCCTGCCAACTCTCTCATAGTATACCCTTCCACTCTCTCTCTCTCTCTCTCTCTCTCTCTGCGTATACCCTGCACAGCGGGTTAGCTTGTCGGCAAGTTCATTCATCCATAAACACAGTTTGGACGCGTTTCTTGACCCCACACATACGCATTCGCATTGCGATCCATTCACTTAATTAACGCATACAACATGCAAATCGTAATTAAGCAAGAACATCAAAAGAGAAAAAAAAAACATCTCCATATATGCATGTGATTTGGCAGTTCGTTTAGCTAAAACATAGTTTATTATGGCCAACCACAGGGGGATTTTCTTTGCTTTAAGTGCTCCAAAAATGGTTGAGATTCATTGTAGTTCCTTTTTGTTTTATAGAAATAGTTAACTTGCTATTGAGCCCTAAAAAGTATGCAATAGTTTTTTTTAAAAATGTCAATTTAACTTTTTTTTTATTTATCTATTTCATTAGGAATCAGAATATATATATTTCCATAACCTAATGGGCATCTATGTTTGTTACTTCTCCAAGACTACTTAGCATAATTATAGGTAGTTTCTGTGTATTAATAATAACTTATGTGTACAAGTATGTTTCTAGTGTAGTTACATTTTAATTACCAGATACTAATAATCAATAATTCTAGTTTATAACACTATGGAAATGTCTCTTTGCAAGTCGTCTTACTGGAATTGTCTGCCCCAATTGTCGGGCAAGTCGCTTACAATGCATGGTCAGTCTGTCGTTGTATTTGCTTGAGCGAGTTGGTTGAGTTCTCTGTGAAGTGTTCTATTGCTTATGTTCCATTTGCAGCTGGTAATAAGCCTCAAGCACTTATTCTGCACTGTCTGCATTCTTTTTCTGTGCTATATCTCCATATCTCCAAGTCGGTGCAATGATTTGCTGGTAGATTAGACGTTTGCACCGAAGTGCCAACTTTTTGCGTTGCATATTGCGACTGTGTCAGACGGAAATCTAATGTCAAGGTATTTGGCTAAAAAAAATTAAATAAAATAACAAGTAAGGAAAGCTACAATCGAGCGCACCTGACAGTTAGATACCATTCGCCCAGTTTCGAATGAAATTATCTCAGTTTAATTTCCTCTGCACAAGTTCATATGCCAACTATTGTTTAAATTAGATCAATCTTTGAATAGTGCCTTACACACGCTACGGCTGAATCGAAGCAACGCGACGATGACGTCACTGCTGCAAAGGCGCAAGCAGTGGAACTATGCAAAACGTTTAATTGAATAACTTCTGTGTTGGGTGCATATTATCAGCATTTTTACGTGTTCCAAAGCAGAAAGCTGTAACCTTAATACTTTCCTTAATATTGAAAAATTATCGATTTGCGTGGGCGGTGGGCGTGGCACTTCAAATTTTAAATAAACTTGAACTGCGTATGGTATACAGGAACCATAATGCCAAAATTACTCTCTGTAACTGTAATACTTTCCTTAATATTCGTGAATTGTCAATTTGCGTGGGCGGTGGGCGTGGCACCAGAAATTTAAAATAAGCTTGATTTGCGTATGGTATACAGGAACCATCAGTTCAATTTTGGTGCTTCTAGCTTTCGTAATAGCTGAGATCTCGACGTTCATACAGACAGACGGACAGACGGACATGGCTCAATCGACTCGGCAGGAATATATATAGTTTATAGGGTCTGTTACATACATTCGCACAAACTTAGTATACCCTTTTTTGAGCATTTTTATTGATCAATGGTAAAAAAATTTAAAGATTTATTAAATACTACAAAATTAAAATATTAAACAAAAAAAATGTATTATTACAAATTAATATTATTTTTGAAAGCAACGCAACAAGAATAATAAAATTTCTTGAACTATATAAATTATTATTTATTTTCCCCAATCAACCCCAACAATTTCTCGCAGTGTGTTGCAGCATCCGTCACAGCATCCCTGGCATCTGTCAAAATGGCGTCCTGCGCACTACGCAACGCTGCTCGCCCGCCCAGGCAAATGTCAAAACACAGAGAGAGCGAGAGAGAGAGAGAGAGCGTTGGCTGTTTTGGCGTCCAGAGGGCAGCCTGGGCCACAGCAGAGCAGAGCAGAGCACAGCATCACAGTGTTTGGTGGGCTGGCAGCCAAGGCGACTGCAGGCTGCTCCAGGTGAGCCACAAAAATTCCTTTGCAACAAACAACACAATTTCCATCGCGTCGTGTCGTGTGGCAGCTGCTGGGCCGAGCCGAGCGCAGGGGGGCCGCAGGGGAAAACCCAGTTGTGTGGAAAATGTTCCATTGAAAGTGCACAAAAAGGCAATTGCCACAAAATGTAGCACACACACACAGACAATCCGTGGAGTAATAAGTAAAACAATGCAATACAATAAAATGTCAAGGACCTAAACAGACAACAGATTTGCCAGCTGCGATAAGTCCCCAAGGATTGCCCCTGCCAGGAGGCATTAAAGGTGCTAAAATGCGTGCCTACTACACAGCAAAGGATACGCGAAAATACGGCGACATGAGCTATGAGTGAGTACACAAAGTCTCTCTATCTCTATGTGTGTGTGTGTGTGTGTTGTGTGTGTGTGTATGGCTCTGCACGTGCGCGCGTGTGTGTGTGTGTGTGAGTTTTAGGTTTGTTACTACATACCAGCAGTCGCTTGTTTGCCTTAAGGACCAAGTCGAATGCCATTTGCACGTCGAGCTGAGTGTCTGCATGCAACTGTGTGTGTGTGTGTGTTTGTTTACACTTGCAAGCTGCAATTTGAAGAAATTGTCGCGCAAACAAATAAAAACGCTCAAAAGGGTAGAGAGAGAGGTATACAAATCTTAAGCTGATTGGATTTACGTGGAATGCAAAAAGATGTGGCATACTTCTAGGCTGGCTGTAGAAATAATAAACGACTAGATTGCCAAGATGTTTACTATCTGTTTTTATTCTAAAATTATTTAAAAAATATATATATAAATACAATATGTAATATAATATAAATTTTAATAATATGTATAATTTTATTGTATTTTTCTACAATTAACTTGTAAATTATTCTAAGCTAACTTGCAATAATTCAAGATGCCGGAAATGGCAGGCCGTTGCAACTTTTCGTTGCCTACTTCTAGGCAGCCATCTAAATGTAAATTAGGCCTCCTTAAAGGCAATTGCACATTTTCGTTGCATACTTTTGAGCTGTTAGGTAAAAATGCATTTGTGGTCTCTGGTTTTTATAAGAAAATGATGATGCTTGTAGATAGAGCCCAAAAAGTAACAACATCTTACCTTAATAAAAAATTCAAGTGTTACCGCCTCTATTTTGGCTTTCTTACGCTTTCCTTATGCCTGCTCTGCAGTCAGCAATAAATTTGCATTGCATTCTTTCCTTCTGGCCCAGCTTGTTGCATATGCATGAGTCAGCGGCTTTCGCTCGTCTCTTGTCTTCATTCATTTGCAAAAAAGGAAGAAAAAAAAATAGGAAAACATTGACAACATCACGTCCTTGTGCTCATAAAACGTACGCCTCAGTGTGCTTGTCCATGCTTGTCTGGCCCGAAAATGCTTTGGCAGGGGCTCCTGCACGCTTGAGTGCTGCTTTCTCTACCGATGCGGCTGTTGTTGTTGCTGTTGCTGTTGCTGTTGTTGTGGCTGTCCATTATATTGTTTGTGAGCTTAATTAATGATAGTCAGCATAAAAATGCCTTGTTGAGACACGATGCCCAGAGACAATGAACTTTGTCAAGCCGTGAGCGGAAGCAACGGCATTTTATAGATTGATTGTGGCAAGCCATGGAACGTATACCCTACCATCATTGAAAATGCTTGAAGAAGGGTATACTAACTTTGTGTGAATGCGGGTAACTGGTTTAAGGATTTCACAAGATGCCTATGTTCGTGCGCAGCATCACTAGCTGAGTCCATTAAGCCCTTTCTGCCCATCTATGCGTCTTTGTGTCTGTATGACCACACATATGTCAGTTAATATAAAAGCTAGATACACCAAATTTGACATGAAGTTAGCTATATGCTGTCTGCTACACCAACTTATTTCAAATCTTAGATGCCATGCCCACCGCCCCCGAAAATAGACGATAACATTTTCAAATTTGATTTGTAAGCAAATTTCTTAAGTTATAACTTTCTGCTTCGACATACACTTAAATATATACTCTATGCAGCTAGCTGTCAGCTTTTAAATCAATCTCATCATAAAAACAAAAGTTATTAAGGTTCCAATGTTCTACACACAGCAAGCTTGGCGCTAACTTTCGAAATTCACAAATAAACATTGTCTACTCCAGTGCAATTCTCGTAATAATAATCCCACATATTCTCTGTATGTTTATTTGTTGCAGAAGCAAATATCTGTTGGACCCGAAATATATGACTAAACGTGATCTACAGCATTATTATCGATACTACAATATGACAAAGAATCGCGGACAATTCAAAAAGATTGTGCTTGTGATATTCTGCGTGTGCGTCTTCTCGTATCTCTTTATCGACTACAATCTGAGAACGAAACTGCTGAGATTGCGCGATCGTTTGGATTTCATAGCACGCATCGAGGATGATTATAATATAACGCAGGCGTATTTTATCGATACGCCCGGCTGTCGGATGCCCTACTTTGAGGTGCTGGACGAGAATATAGCACAGTTTATGTTCAAGCCGAAGCCATTTGCGTGTCGCAAACCGTTGATCCGCACCAGCGACACAATCGGTGGCCAGCTGCTGCTCAATGTGAATGAAGCGGAACAGTTGGGGATCTACAATATAAGCGATATATCTGCGGTCACTTGCCATTACGCCGAGCTGATACGTAAGACAGAGATGGATAATGACTTTAAGCCGAAAGTGTCTTTTAAGCTTGCAGCCAAGATGCAGCTGCCAAAGAATTTGGAATTTCTAATAATCGAATGCTTCCATCCCGAGTATATACCGATCTATAAGGATTTGCATTTCTTTGCCGTTGATAAGGAGGCGGCAAAGAAAACACCGCGGAAGAGATTAAAAAACGATACGCAATCCTCATTGGAACGCCTCTCGGTCATGGTGCTGGGCATCGATAGTGTTTCGCATTTGAATTTCCAGCGACAAATGCGACGCACTGCATCCTATATACGTCGCAATCTCTCGCATGTCGAATTCTGGGGCTTCAACAAGGTGGGCGACAATACGTTTCCGAATCTGGTGCCATTGCTAAGTGGCCTGGACGATGAGGAACTGAATATATCATGTCTATCGCCAAAACCAAAGCCCAACTTCGATGGCTGCTCGTTCATCTGGAAGCGCTACAAGCAGGCGGGCTACAAGACCATCTATGTGGAGGATGTTGCCGCTCTGGGGCTATTCAATTTCTGTCGTCATGGCTTTCGTTTTCCGCCAGCCGATTACTATTTGCGCCCATTGGTGCTGGAAATGGAAAAGCAAATTGCCACCAAAAAGAGTCTCAATGTGCATCTATGCATGGGCGGGCGGCGCACAGCGGATGTGCTGCTCGAGTATATGCGCAAGCTGGTGCCGCACATGCAGAAGGGGCCGTTCTTCTCGTTCTTCTGGTCGGTCGCATTGACGCATGACTATTTCAATTCTCCCATGCTGCTGGACACACAGATGGCAGCCAATTTGCAGCAGCTGCACGAATCGGGATTGTTGAATCGCACGCTGGTGCTGCTCATGTCCGATCATGGCATGCGTTGGGGTTCATTTCGCAAAACGTATCAGGGCATGATGGAGGAGCGACAGCCGCTGCTGAGTGTAATCTATCCGCCGTGGCTGAAGCAACGTTATCCGCAGGCCATAGCCAATCTGGAGCTGAACGCAAAACGATTGACCACGCCCTTTGATTTGCATGCCACGCTGTTGCAATGGCTGGATCTGCGCAATCTGGAGGCACAGCAACTGCAACGCATGGCCGATGAGCTGCGAGACATCGATAGCACACTGCCACGTGGTATTAGTCTCTTTCTGCCCATTCCGGGCGAACGCAATTGCGAACAGGCTGGCATTGCGGCACATTGGTGCACCTGCCATCAGCGCGAGGAGTTGCCCACCAACGATAATCGTGTGCAGCGTGCCGCACGCTATCTGGTCCGCCTGATCAACGATCGCCTGGTGGCGCATCCACAGTGTCGCACCCTCTATTTGAACTCCATACTGCAGGCATTCATTGCGGCGCCGCATCGAAATATTATCACGGAACTGAGCAGCGGCTATGCTGTCGATATAACGCTGCGCCTGCAGACCAAACCCGGCCTGGGTGTCTTCGAATCCACGGTACGCATGTCTGGCTTTGCCAGCGCACTAACCGGCACCATAAGTCGCATCAATTTATATGGCAGCCAGAGCTATTGCATCAATGATTCGGCGCTCAAGATGTTTTGCTATTGCCACAGATAAGCAGCAATAGCTTGCCGCAACAAGCACCCTGTATACCGTAGCCTTGGAAGTGTCTCTCTGTATGTGTGTGCTTGCGAGTCAGTGTGTGCGTGTGCGAGTCAGTGTGTGCGTGTGCGTGCGAGTGTGTGTGTGTGTGAGTGCATTATTAAAGTTATATTAAATGAATTAATCGAGCTCTCTTAGTTCAATCAAAATTGAACACAATTGTATTTCTATGAAATATATAGTATACATATATATATATATATATATATATAATCAGCTCGGACTTTTAACAAAGTCCTTATTAGTGCTAACTCTATAGTTTATGTTAATTTAGTGACAATAATTGAGAGATTTCTATAATTAGAAAACAACAAATTTTTGTATATTCAAATTCAGAATAAAACCAACAATCGTATGTCTAGTACTAAATCGGGTCTATCAAGTGGTATCAAGTTAATTAATCAGAAGAAGCAGGACGGAACTGTAAGCTTATAAGACCGACCAAGTTGCTACCCATGGACGGTTTTTCAAAAGAAATCCTTAAGTTATCATGTCTGTAGTACTTGACGATCTGCAAGAAATTATTGAAATCATAAATAAATTTAGTAAGTGTGACCCCCTAAGATCCCGTTATACTCACAAAACGTCTTAGCAAGTTGCCTGTATTGTGACAATTTAGTGTCAGCGGTACAGAACGATTCCGGAGCGCTTGCTCCATGTAAGGTTTGTTACGCTCGAAAATATCGTATAGTGTCGTTCCTGATATGTTTAAAATCTTTAGCCACGGACAAGCAATGATAATTTTCCAAAGATCTATCTCGGCCAATTGTTGATTGCCAACCACATCGAGTTGCTCCAGAAGTGGCAATTGGGCAACAAAAGCTTGCAATTTCTCCATATTAAATTGATAACCAGCAAAGCGATCCCTTACACTTTCATCTATGCGCAACGTAAGGCGCCTTAAGCACTTGGGGATATGCAGCTGCGTCAGAGCATGTTCCTCAACGACGGTGTTTATGCTTAATTCGATTATGTCGTTGCCACGACTTTTAATAATTTCATTTAAGAATTTAGCAGAATGTAAATCGCCTGTCAGAGCAAATGTACGCAGTTTGGGAAAGCGCATCAGGGCATTCAAATAAAATGATTGCTCCCAAAAACCATATTCACCAGGATAAAGAGAATCAATTATAAGTTCTTCTAGAGTTTCGCTTTCATCTAAGTCAGCAATACAATAACACTGCTGAAGCTCCAATCTGCGCAATTGTCTGAATTTCTCAAGTCTTAGGTATTCGATGTCCATATCCCAGACAGTTAAAGAGTTAAGATTTGGAAAGAGCTCAGTTATGACTTCAAGCTCAGTTAAAAACCCGGGAAGTGCGATCTTCAGCTCACGAACATGCGGAAACTTGTATTTGCTTAAAATTTTCAAATGATCCAAACCAAACGTCGTGAGCTGCAGTGACTGCAATGTTTCGCAAATGCCAGATAGCAGCACGTCCAAAATTGCCGGATCATTCTCCAGCTTATACACGATCCAATCCAAAGGAAACTTCTTCTGATGCCGCCAAGCCCGGCAAACGTTGGCATGCAAGCGCACCGAGAACTTTTCAGTTGCCTTCCATAGCGATAATTGATCAGGCAGTTTTAGATACTTTATTATACACAGTTGGCAGTCATCGTTAAGTTGGTCAATCATCTTGCAAGATTTCCATTAAATGTTTATGTTTTGCTGTAAAACAAGATTTATTTTTATTTAGTTAGGGTGAACGCACACTAGCACACTAGCACACTAGGCTGAAATAATAATTGATTATAATTATTATAATAATATAAACTGTTCGAATGGAATCGCTAATACAAAATGCTGCGAACAATGTCTTTTTTGAACATTAAACAAAAGAGAGCCTTATAGAAATGTTTATTTGACAGTCAGTTCTGTCATCAGACGTTAGTGTGCACTCGCCCTTGAAATTGCTTAAAAACAGCTGCAAATTGCTTGCAGCCATGGTTTTCGATATGCATTTATCGATCACAAAACAACTTAGATTAAAACTCACACAGATTAATTTAACTTTAGCCCAATCTTACTTCCATTGAGAACTAGTAGATTCACTGAAATATATGTTCTCTTATTTTTACGAAGATCACAATATTCTGTTTACAGAACGTTATCAAAAAATTTGATTTTAAGTGATTGCTCTGGATTGAATTGTATACTCGTAAAACCAGGGCAGACACTTCTTAAAGTTAGTGGCCGAAAAGAAATCTTTAAGTTCTGTTGTCTAAAGGTTTTCTCGATCTGCAAGAAAGCATTAAATAATTTAACAAATTTATTTTCAGAAAGCTATAAGCGGACGAAGTCGTATATATGCGTAACAGTCGTCAACAGTCGGTAAAGGCAATTGGCGAAAAGAAATCCTTATATTGCGATGCTTGAAGATTTTCTCAATCTAAAAGATATAATTAAAATCTTAAGTAAATAGAATAATGGATACAGAGATTTCGTACTACTTTTACCAGATGTTCAATGCCTGTATTGTGGCAATGTAGTGTCAGTGGTATATTGCGTTTCCCAAGTGTTTGTTCCATGTAGCCTCTGTTGGTATCGAAAAAATCTTCGTTAAGTTCCATTCCTGTTATGTTTAATATCTTTAACGACGGACTAGCGGCTAGTGTCTTCCAAAGTTGAATCTCAGTTGAAAAGAATTTGAAGTCAACCAGATCGATTTGTTCCAGCTCTGGCAAGCCGGACACTAAAGCTTGCAACTGCTCCGGCTTATATTCTTCATCATTGAGCAACGTGAGTCGCGTCAAGTGCTTGGGATACTGCAGAGCTGATTGATTGTACTCAGAAATACAGTTGTGAAAACTCATTTCGGTTATGTCATTGCAACGTATTTTAAATATTTCATTTAATTCATGATCTGGGCCTGATGTATCGGTTGACAAACTGAGCACTCGCAGCTTTGGCAGACACATCAGGGCATTACAATAGAAATAATTTTCATTAGCACCAAGTTCAACAATTAATTCTTCCAGAGATTCGCTTCCAAATGCATTATCAATACCACAACAACTATTAAGAATCAATTTGCGCAACTGTTTAAATTTCTCAATTTTAAAGCGCCCTGCATTTATGTTCCACATCGTTAGCGAGTTAAGAGTTGGAAAAATATCAGGCAATAGCTCAAAACCAGGCAAACTATAGTACAGCGAAATGCGATATCCCATATCTAGCTCACGCAGATTGGGAAACTTATATCTGCTCAATAGTTTCAAATGATTCAATGTAAGATTCTTAAGTTCCAGTGACTGCATTGTTTCGCAAATGCAGTACATAAACGTGTCCAGCATTTCAGGATCATTTTCCAACTCATTCAGGGCCTTATCCAAGGAATATTTCTTTTTATGTTGCCAAGCCCGGTAGATGTTGGCATTCAAGCGTTCCGACGTCAGGTCTTTAGTGGCTTTCCACAGCGCTAGCTGACTTCTAAGATCCAAGTAATTAATTATACGCAGCTGGCAGTCGTCGTTAAGTTGGTCCATCATCTTGCGAGATGCAATTCAAAAAAGAAAATTAGCTACTACTGTTCTTTATATCGTCTTCAAATGAATGATCCGTGATTTCAGTCAGTAATGAAATTTCACAACAAGCGATAGTAGTCACATCACATGTTGTTGGTAGCCCTGGTTTTCGTTATGCATTTATCAATCTTAAAAAAACACAATTCGCTTTTAACTTTGTGCCATTTGCTATATTATTGTATATTTTTTTATTTATTCTAGTGTTACAAATTTTGGTTAAGCTGTCCTTTTTACAAGTATTTAGACAAAGTAAGGCCATGACATACGATAAATATTGTGTGTTGTTGCGATAGCTATCTGGCGCAGATGCAACAGATGTTCATCAGTTTCTTTGCTGAAGGCACATATGGCTGAACGAAGAAGCCGCTCAAGGAACATACATATAAGGGAGAATAATACTGGACAAACACTTTCTCGCGGCACCTTCTTGGACTAGGACTTATTCAGGCATTACAATACATATATAAAAGTACGATACGATTGGCATGTGATCACATAATTGAGGCTAACTCTAATTCTCTCTGAAAATCACAACTTTCGGTTGTATTATTAACTAACTTGTTTTTCATCATCTGTTAATGGGCGAAAGTGTATTTGTGCAAAACCAGGATAGACACGTTTCACATAAAGTGGACGAAAGGAAAGCGTAAGTTTGGGATGCCTGAAGTTTTTCTCGATCTGCAAGAAATTATGGAAATCAATTGTAAAAATAAGTACTTGACCATAAGACCTTGACCATACTCACAAGATGTTTATTGTCGCCTGTATTGTAACAATATAGAATCAGTGGGCCATTAAGTTTTCTAAGCGCCACTTCCATATACCGTCTGCGTGACACAAAGAAATCTTCGTATAGTTGCATTCCTGATATATTTACTATCTTGAGCGACGGACAAGCTCCGATTATTTTCCACAACTCCATTTCAGTGGAAAAAAATTGAAAATCAATCATATCCAGATGTGTCAACACTTTGAAGTGAGCAATTAAATTCACCAATTGATCTACCAGAAGCCCATCATCATCCATCAACGAGAGTCGTGTTACGTTCTTCACGGTCTGCAGAGTCGACATGTGGTATGACCAGATGCAGTCATTAAAGCTCATTTCGATTATGTCGTTGCATTTCTTTTTGATAACTCTATCTAAAAGATTTTCAAATTCCGCCCGACTTTGGAAGGAAAGCAATCGAATTCTAGGCAAATATTCCAGGTTATTAGATTCGAATAGAAACTCCGTATACCACATTTCGACTGTCAGATCTTCCAAAACTTCGCAACCGCTTAATTCATGGACCTTACATTCAGTAATATCTAATTTGCGCAACTGCTTGAAGTCCTGAACTCTTAAGTAGTCCACTTCACCGTAGGCCTTCAAGTAACTTATTTCTGGAAATGCTTCGGCTGCCAGATTTAATAAAACTTGATGATCGCTAGGCGTATCATCGTCATCAACGGTATATATAAGCTCACGCAGTTTGGGATACTTGTATTTGCACCAAAGTTTGAAATGCTTCAATTTAACGAATTTAAACTCCAATGACTGCATCGTATCGCACACGCTAGACAGAAACGCTTCCAGCAATTCAGAATCATAGTTGAACACATCGTAGTAGTATGAATTCATGATATAGCTCACTTGATGTCGCCAAGCCCGGCATAGATTTATAATCCAGCGATCCCATATGCCATAAGTGGCTTTCCACAACGATATTTGATCTATAAAATCTAGATGACTTAGTATTTGCAATTGACAATCGTCGTTGAGATGTTCCATATTTTTAGGCAATTTATTATGTTGTTAATGAAATTTTATCAGCTTTGCGTTTCAACAAGTAATGAAATCAAATACCGTAAGAGATAGGAAAGAAAGGTCGCATTTCAACCGTTGTCGAAACAATAAAGGGTATTCCGTGAGCAGTTTAAAAAATTCGATATGATGAAATATTAGATGTTAATCAATGTACACATTTCGAATTTTATTACATTTTTCTTGTCTTGTTATCAACTTTAAAACCCAGCTTTGGGCCCATAAAAAAAAACCTTAAAGTAAAACAATAAGTTCTCTTTTAATCGATATTTGTGCGATAGTTATCTATCAATATTGCCATCTCACATTCATATCTAAGCCATCGCTAATGCTTATCCGCTTACAAATATGAAGTAAGAATGGCGCCAAACCGCCTGGCATTGGAGAACTTTGATGCCGCCAACAGCTCGGGTTGTCGGCTATAACGCTGTGCGTGTCCAGCGTCTTGCAATTTGACCAACAATTACCGGGTGTCTCAGCCGCAGCGAACATAAAGGATTTCAGCAGGGATTATTACGCATGTTCTCTAATAAAACAGGGTAAATTTTACAAAATTACCGCAAGATATCATTAACAATTTTATTGTTTTAGGGTCTTGGAACATTTACAAAGATGAAAGCTTTTATTTGTTTGATGAAAATGCAATCAAGAAGTCACAATTGGGCGAAACTCTATACGCGTGTAAAATGCATCAATACTTTTGATGGGCAGTGGACGGAAAGAAATCTTTACATTCCGATGATTGCAGTATTTCTCGATCTGCAGAAAGATGTGAAAAATTTGCACTAAAGAAGGTGATTGAGCATAGAACTTCGTAGTACTCACCAGATGTCTGTTGCCGTCTGAATTGCGAAAATGTAATTTAAGTGCTTCAGAACGATTTCTTAGCACCTGGTTCATATATTGTCTGCTGTGCTCAAAGAATTCATTCATTAATTGCATTTCTGGTATGTTTATTATCTGAAGTGAAGGACAAGCAGCGACTATCTTCCAAAGCTGTTTCTCCGTGACAAAAAGACTTATATTAACCAAATCGAGTTGCTTCAGTAATGGCAATCCGGCAATTTGGACTTGTAACTCCTCCATCGTATAGTATTTTTCGTTTATTGTGAGTCGGCTCAAGTGCTTAAAGAGCTGCAGAGTCCTTGGAATATAGTCAAAATCGTTAATACAGTTGTAGAAACTTAGTTCGATTATGTTGTCGTTCCATGTGTTAAATATATTGCTCAAGTATTGCCGATTATAATCATCGCATGATAAAACAAGCGTACGCAACTTGGGAAAACACATCAGGGAATTAATATAGAAGGCATTTTCATTCGCACCAAGATCAATTATAAGTTCTTCTAGACTTTGATTACCGAATACATTATCAACATTAAAACAACACCAGAGATGCACTTTGCGAAGATGTTTAAATTTATGAAGGCTGAATAAGTTGCAATCAATGTTATCCATTGTTAATACGTAAATGTCCGGAAAGTGTTTAGCCATTAGATCAAACTTAATCTGGCTATAATAAATTGGAAATCCACCCACATGCAGCTCACGTAAATTAGAAAACTTGTAGTTGCTTAACAGATCGAAAGTTTCCAATTCAAGACAAATAAACAGTGAATGCAATGTTTCACAAATAATGGATAGAAATGTATCCAGCATATGAGGATCATCTTTTATGGCACTCAAGATCCAATTCAAAGAATAATGCTCTTTATGTCGCCAAGTCCTGACAATGTTGGCAATCAAACGCTCCGACAAATCTTTACTTGCTTTCCACAGTGCTACCTGACTTTTAAGAGGTAAATAACTAATTATGCGCAGATGGCAGTCGTCGTCAAGTTGGTCCAACATCTTAGGAGATTCACTTCGAACTAAATACAAATATTCAAGCTTTGATTCATTAACTTATGATGCATTATTTCCAGTTAATGATGAAAGTTTACCAAGATCGATAGAAGTCAGCCGGTTTTGGTTTCCGATATGCATCAATCGTTAATCAATTTACTACAAAAAATTAGGTATTTTTTCAGTTTTTTTTTTATTAGATTATTGATAATTATTTCTGTTTTTTTGTTTACTAACCGTTTAGTACAACTATTTAAACGTTTACTATATATATGCATTTAGCTTAAAAAGTGCTTAGAAGCCCTGGTAATTCGATACATGCAGTGCTTTGATGCCCTGGCAAATCGATACATGTCAACAATGGGCACACACATATAAATACGTTCGTGCGTTCTCGATCGTAATACTCGGTTATTTAATTGAATTAAACATTTAACAAATTCCATTTCAGACTCCTTCTAGCGGGCGAAGCTTTACATGCACATTACCTTCCTTAACAGTTGGCAAAGAAAGTGGAAGAAAAGAAACCTCCAGATTGGAATGCCTAAAGCTTTCCTTGATCTGCATAACATAAATTATTAAAATTTTGAGTAAATAAAGCTTTTTAATTATAGATCGTAATACCTACAAGATGTCTGTTGACGCCTGTGTCTTGGCAATGTAGTTTCAGTTGCACAGAACGATTACTAAGCGTTTCCTCCATGTAGCTTCTGCTGGGCCCAAAGAAATCTTCATGCAGTTGCATTCCTGATATGTTTAATATCTGAAGTGACGGACAAGCGGCTACGGTCTGCCAAAGGTTCTTCTCAGTGGAGAAAACTAGAAAATCAACCAAATCGAGTTGTTCCAGCAAGGGTAATTCAGCAACCATTCCTAGCAATTTCTCCACAGTAATGACATGTTCCTTTTCGGATAATGTGAGTCGATTCAAGCACTTGGGTTGCTTTACAGTCATAAGATCGTATACCCAAGTGCAGTGGCAAAAATATATTTCTGCTATATTATTGCAACGCTCTTTGATTAATTTATCTAACAATTTCTCTGATCCTTTTTGACACTTGAAAGATAGTGTTTTCAATTTGGGAAAGCTTAAAGGGGAATTTAAATCTGTGCAATCCAAGTTATATTCGATATTCAGTTCTTCTAAAGTTTCGTTTCCATCAATAATATTACCACATTGCCAAAGATCCAATCTGCGCAATTGTTTAAATTTCTCAATATTTAATTCTAAAACAGGCAAATTATTGGAAGGGTCTTCATATTCATCCAGCCAGTACTCTAGCCTACGCATATTGGGAAATTTGTGCTTGCACCACAATTGCAAATGGCTCAATCTGACTTCTTCAAGTATTAGTGACTATGTTTGGGTTGACTCTAATGTTTGGCATATTCCAACGAATTGCATAGTTTTCAGTTGCCTTCCATAGTGCTAGCTGATCATTGAGATCTAAATAGTTTATTATGCGCAATTGACAATTGTCGTTTAGTTGGTCCATGGCCTTTGCACGATTTAAATCCAATCTAAGTTAAGTATCTTTGCTTATCGATTTAATAAGACTTTACTTTTTACTAATTTGTATATTAGTAACATATATATAACAAAAATATATATATTATATATTAAGAATTCTTATTGGCCTCTGTAATTGGGTTTTAAACCAAAGTTCTGCTTTGCAGCCCTGGCACATCGATGAATATACTTTATCGATAGCATGGCATACGATAATTTGCGTTGTTGTTTGTGCTCCTCTTCTCTTATCAGTTCGTTTCGTTTCGTGCCCTTAGTTAGCCAAGTTAATTCAATTTATCACTTTATGTTGCCCTTTCACTCATCAAAACCATTGCAAACAACATAAGCATAGGATAAAGGATGCCGCCAACGGAAACACTACGCGCTGGCAATGGCAGCGGTGAAAGAAGTGAACGAAGTGTTGGTGGCAGCGGCGGATCCGAGCAGACCTACATTATCAGGCAGAGCAACAAATGCTATGAGCATCGCGATTCACAGGCAACCGCCATGTCGGTGGACTATTCGGGCCAATGGGTGCTGTTAGCTGGCCGTGGGCATTTAGCATTGCAGCGTTTGGGCCAAGAAGATGGATCATTGCGTCGTTACGAGCGGCAATCCAAATACGAGGTGTCCGTTGCCGAGTTTGCCATATGTCCAAGTCGCCGCGAATACTGTGCCATTGCTGTAAGTGAATTGTCTTAGCCTGCAAGCATTACTAACCCTTCTAACTCTTTACAGACCAGCCAGAATATCGACATTGTTCGTTGGGGCCGTGGCGAGCCAGACTATGAGAACTCCTTGCGTGGTCATACGCGCACTGTCACCGACATCGATTGGCACAGCAAGAATCCCAATCTCTTGGTTAGCTGCTCCATTGATACATTCTCGCACATTTGGGATCTGCGCGATCCGCGCAAGCCGGCCTTATCACTGAATGCTGTTTGCATGTGTAATTGATTGAGTGTTTGAGACGCTTGACGCTTCGCTACTTAAGTTTTGCTGTTATCCTTGCAGCTGGTGCAACCCAAGTGGGCTTCAATCGTGTATCAGGCAACCTACTAGCCGCCGCACATGATGGAGATTTACGTATCTGGGATATACGTAAGGGAAGCTGTCCCACACATTACATTACGGCGCATTTAAACCGCGTACACGGCATCAATTGGAGTCACAGACGTGAAACATGCCTCGCAACGGCCAGTCAGGATGGTACTGTCAAATATTTTGATGTCTGCAATCCTCGACGTGCTGAGAAGATTATAACCACTTTATCACCAGTATGGCGTGCCCGTTATACAGTAAGTTGATGTTCGCACTTGGTTTGCTTGCTCCTTATCAAATCTTCTATGTATGTATTTAGCCCATTGGAAACGGTCTGGTTAGCATTGTTGTGCCCCACTTGGGTCGGGGCGAGAACAGTCTACTGCTTTGGAGCAACAGCAAGCAAACGGATCCCATATGCTCGTTTGTCGGTCATACGGATGTTATTCTAGACTTTGCCTGGCGACCAAATCGCGAGAACTTTACCGAAATTGTAAGTACACGAGGCTCGACTTTACACCTAGATACAGATCTATCTGTTTTGCAGGAATTGGTCACATGGTCACGTGATCGTACCTTGCGGGTGTGGAAAATTGATGATACCATGCTTAAGCTGTGTGAACCATCGGCCGAAAAGGATGAGGAAAGCGAATCACCGCGCTACGAGCCAGAGCTGAGTGAATTGCGTGCCATAACTCCGCCAGAATTTCTACACACTCTACAGCCGCGTCCAATGGCGGCTGCATCGTTGCCCATTGCTGCCACCCTTGAAGCTGGCGGCAATACATTGCCAATGGCACGATCGCCCAGCTTCGGTGGTGGATACACCCGCCGCGAAGAGCCTCACATTGCACGCTCGTTAACGGATCAGCCAACGTGTTCGCTACATCATGAATTCTCGCTGCTGCACACAAATATGCCTTATGTTGATGTCGATATGTTGGATGCCATTAAGCGTTATGCCTGCTTTAAGATCTGCGCCGAAGATCATATTGCCATCTTGCAGGTCACATTCCCGACCCTATATCCCAGTCCTAATGTACCGCCGGACTTTCAATTCTGCCAGGGCACAACACTGTCAAGCGAAGTGAGCGCCGTGTTGATGAAGGTTCTGCGCAGTCATGCGCTGCAGCGTGTCAAGAAATCTCGTAGCTGCCTCGAGCAGTGTCTGCGTGTGCTGGTGCTGGCCATGAAGAAGCGTGTCACAGATGTGGCCGGTGTCAGCGCCTCGGATCGCAGTCAATTATTGTTACAATCACCCAGATTGGAGGGTGCTCTCTCTAGTGCACTGCACGATGCTTGCATACCGTTTCCACGCACCTCGGGAGTACACTTCAATGCCATCGGTATGCTGACCACCTTTGCTCAGGTGTTGAACACAAAACGCTTGACTCTGCGGCAACATCAAACCACCACGCCGCGCAGCCTAAGTGCTATCAATAGCAGCGGCCTCCTGGGCAATGTGATGGCCATAACGCAGCGGGATGCCAATGCAGCCATGTATTTGCAGGAGCGCATGATTTCGGGCAAGCCCGGTAAGCAGCGTGTGATGCGACAAATGAATGGTACCACACCCGTTGTCCATGTCTACGATGCCAGTCAGTTGCTGCATATAAATCGTGAGATGGCACGAGAATTTACGCTGGATAAGCACAACATAGCCGAGACATGTCGTCGGAATGGCGAAATTTGTCGTGCACATGGTCGCTTGGACTTGCTGCCCATTTGGTTGCTGGCTGAACTGATTGCTACGCCGCATGTACCACAATCGCAGTCGGCACAATCGAAGAGATGTGAATTGCTTTTCTATCAGGATCCATTTAAGAAATCTCTGCTGGAATCGTTGATAATGCATTATGCCGGCGCTGGGGATATACAGACAGCTGTGCTCCTGGCCTGCCTGTTTAACAAGTGCCCCGCTGCTTTAATGGATGTCATGGATGTGCCCAGTTGTCGTCTACCCGCACAGTTGCATGCACAATTGTCGCCGTATCATACGGTGCTGCCACTGGACTTTAAATCTTCCGCTCAAGCGCGTACGGTCAATAGCAATTGGCTGCAACTAAGGCAAATACGTAGCAATTCGTGGTCCGATTCACTCGATTGGCTGGACTTCAAGCTCGGCCAGACAGATGCGTATGCCTGTTCGCTGATACGACGCACCAAGATGCCCCTATTCGATCAATTCAAGCGTGCCTATGCGGACGTACTCTTTGGCTGGCAACTGCTCACGAAACGGGCACTCATACTGAAGCACACGCTGCATGCACCACCGCCGCCACAGGGCGTTGAATTTGTCACCGAATGTGGCGGCTGTGCCAAGCCAAAGCGCACACCAAAGTGTGAGCCCTGCAAGCGGCCAGTTTTGTTCTGCACTCTCTGCTGCCTGCCCGTGCGTGGTGCGGCCAATGCATGCCTCTCCTGCGGCCATGGCGGTCACATGCAGCACATGATGCAATGGTTCGAGGTGAGGTCAAAGTGCGCTCTTCGAAATGTCATTTATGATTTACCCTATCCATGTTTTCTTTTTGTAGCAACACAACGTTTGCGCCACAGGCTGTGGTTGCTGCTGCTTGCAGCGCACCTCCGATCTACTGGCCCTGGTCAGCTGAGCATGGTCAGCACCTTAGCTATGCTGTGGAAATCAAAATACATAAACAATTGTTTTTTTTTCTTGTCTTTAAGACCTTTTTGTAACGTTTGACGGAAATATAAGCAGACACATTATTTATAAATAGAATTGGAAATTCTTTGAATTGAACTTGAAGCAAACACTATGATACCCTTTCCTATCGAATCCTCATCGAATAACATATACACTTCGTACATATCCCTTACTACATACGTTGCATACATTGCGAAACCTTCAAACCCTTGGCGAACCTTGCCTTAATGCAATAATGGTTTATTAATTTTCAAATACATTTAATATATATCGTGTTTTTTTATTATAAATTTTGTTTTTAGGCTTAGCTTAATATTTACGCATTTACTTGTAGCTCCGTAATATTTGTTTTTGTTTTTGTTTTGTTTTGCAATCGTCATAATTGTTTGTCCCTCATTAGAAATGTATTTCGTAAGTTTTTTGAAAATGTTTGGTAAGTATTTGAAAATCGGTAATTCTATAGCTCTGCTCTTTTTTTTTATATACTCATCGATAAGCGTCATGGTAAATGGAAATAATGTATAGATAAAGTGCGCGCGAAAAAAAAAGGAAATGAAACAAAATATGAAAATAATAATCAATACTTTAAATACGCATATACAAAATTTAAACTTATTGCAATTGTTAATCACGCTAAATGGACTCCTCGCAGGGTCCCGCATTGTTTTCTTTAAACTTATCTGAAAAAACACACTATCGTGACGAGAACATGATATAAGATAAAGATCTAAAATATACTAAAAAAATGAACAAACACGAACAAAACAAATAGTAACAAAGAGTTGTGTATGGGATAAGATAGGAAGGAGGAAACTTTTAGCTTATTTAGTTAAAAAAAAAAAAATAAAATAAAAAGAAAAAGAGGAGAAATCAAATTATTTAAGTTCAACTTTTGGCTAGAGCTAAGAGACGTTTCTAACGGGATGAGAGGCTTAACTACAAAAAAATTTTGTGTCTATCCGTGTGTTGATTGGTGTGTGTGTTGTAATCCATGTCCGTGTGTAGGTTCTGGGTTTCTAATGTTGTCAGTGCCAACCGCTGGATGTTGCAGCAGCATGATCGTGATATCATTTAAACTGATCACGATATGTGGCACTGCACATGGCGATCAGTAGACGAACATTGCTGCACTGCGGACTCTTGGGACAATTCTTAATGAACAGCTGACAATTGCGATATAATTCCGCAAGTACTTTCGGCGCATGCTCGCGCGTTATGGGATCCGACATGTTAATGGCAAGTAGCGCCTCATTGAGGTAGCTAGAGTTGGAGTGAAAAAGTCACATGAAATAGTTGTTAATCAAAACTAAAATGCAAACAATATACGTTACCTCTGTTTAAGTTCGTTGTGATTACTCATATCTGCGGAGATTTGTTGAATAAGCGAGAGCAACACCTTCTGCTCAAGTCTACAGCCTTCGGGCGAAAAGACAAGCATGCGGTCCGTATGACGTAATGTAAACTCAACCAAATTCAAATCATTGGCCAGCAATGCCTGATGGAAAGCCTTATTTATTTGTCCAGCCAACAGCAGCTGTTTAATGCTGTCGCGCAGATCGTATGTAGGTGCCGGTGTCGCAGCCTGCGAACGCAATGCCATATTCTGTGTATCCATATATTTGCGCAGCTCCGATCGTATGGTCTCCTGCACCTGGCGGGCAAGTAAAATTTCCAAGCTCTTCATTTCGCGCTGTGTCTCAAGCATGGCGTCCGTTAGTTCTGTGCGATGTTTAAGCAAATTAGTCTCAACCAATTGCTTTAATATCACCATCTTGTTGCTTAGGTCTTCGCCATTGAGTGGCTGTGGCATGTCCTGCAGGTAGGCATTGAACTCCACCATAACTGCGAAAAAGAAAAAACGTTGTTTTCATTCTCTTAATGCCCAAGTCAAACCGCACTCTCCCTCCCCCACAACTTACAGTCCTTAAAGCCCACACTGAATGCCTCGTGAAGCTGTTTAAACATGTTCTGTGAAGATTTCTCATAGGCCGGAATTAATGTGCTGCTCATCGATTCAATGAAAGTCGTTTGCAGGCTGCTTTGTACGCCTATCAGCACGGATTTGCCAAAGGCTTCGAGGAATTGCTAAACACAAGTTAAATAAATATTTACTAGTTATTTGCCATAAAGAATTTGAATTTGTTTGACGTTGACGTCTTACCTTGCTCTTGCACACCTGAGCAATATTCTCTTTCACAGTTTTATCGAATACATTTAGTTTTTGCACCATTTCCAGCTGCATTTGATTTTGCAACTGATCCATTTTGGCATTGACACGAGGCAAGAGCTGACGCTGCAATTCCATATTCAGCACGTTGCCAATTATGTCCGTAAAATGATTCATGACGTATTGATTGAGTACCTGCACCACCGAATCTAGTAGCTCTCGGTTTTGACCCTCGCTGTGTTAGTTAACAAAAACAAAACATAATCGTTATAACGTGGCTGGAATTATAAACAATGAACAAACTTACCGTGCAAGCAGAAATTCCGTTAACTTTCGTTTGTGCTCGTTTTCGTATCGCTTCAGATATTGTTCCATTAGTTTTGACAATTGCATTTCAAGTTTGTACGCCAATTCATTGACACGTTGCATGGTTGAGGCGTTGCTGGCATTCGACTGTTGGTGCTGCAGTTTGGCAACCTCATGCTCCAATTTATTAAGCTGCTGCGACTGCGTCTTAACCAATTCTGAATACAAAACATAATTGATTAATACCATGAAGAACCTTTTGAACTCAGCTACCTACCCAATAGCTGATCAAGTTTTGCATTCATTTCAGCATTGCCGCTACCAGGATTCTCAAGTGTTGCATTATGGCTGCTATTATTGTTGCTGCTGCTATTCAATGATGTTGCCGTGTTGCCGCCGCTACTGCTGCTCGTGTTGTTGTTGTTGTTGCCCAGAGTAGGTGGAACATTGCCATTGTTCTTGTGCTGCACCGCTTGTGACATAATTTGTGCAGCATTTTGCAGCTCAGCTGATTTCTTAGTTGGCACAGACTGTAGCATTGCGGATTCAGGCAGCCAGTTGGCAGCCGTTTCCTCCACGGCCTGCAGCAACGGCGACGAGTTAACCAGATCTTCGTCCCTAAAGAAGGAAAATAAATTAAATGTAAGCTTCAGTTTCGTCATCTCCCATCAACACTCACTTCTTTCCAGCTGGTATAATAAAGTAATTGTTTTCCTCATCAGATTCCAGATTCGCCAGCTCTGGTTCATAATCATCGGCATCCTCTTGGGTGGCCATTATCTCTTGCACTTCACGACTGGGACTGGAGCCACCACTTGCCAAATTCTCGGCTGCATTGCGTTCCGGATTGCGATCAATGGCTACAAACTTCTTGCGTGCCTCCAGTTTCTCTTTAAGTTTCTGCTGCTCGCGATCCTCAATCAGCGTGTTATTCATCAGATTCAGAAGGTTTGTGTTTGCCGTTTCCGTTCCCTTGGCCGTTACTGTGGCCAACATTCGCAACGTATTCATGACCTGCGAATTGATAGCCGAATGATCTCCGCTGGCAGCTGTGGCCACTGCAGTCGTATTGATGGTATCGGAACCAGATGTGCTACTACTGCTGGTGGTGGTCGAGAGAAGCACAGCAGTGGCGCCACTTGCATTAAACGCATCCGGAGTCATAAGATTCAATTGTGGATAGGCGCTGCCATATTGTGGCGATGCAGAGCGTGATTTGTTCGACGTGGCCGCCTCTTGTAAGGCCGAGGGTGCAGCTGCTGCGGCAACTGCTACGGCCACAACAGAGGCTGATGAGGAACTAGCTGAGTTGCGTTTGGACTTGGCAAATAATGCATCCAATGGCACAGCGCTTGAGCCGCTGCTGCTGTTGTGCGGTGAACTGGACTCCTGCTTGATTTCGTTAGCATGAAGCAATCCATCGTCCACGGGAGTTAGTGAGCGTTTGTTGCTGCTAGTGCTAGTCGTGTTGGTGGTTGTGTTGCTAGTATTGTGGCTGCTATTCAGACTTCCCTCGGCCTTCTCCGCCACACAGGGTTGATAGATAATCTGACATTCTTGCAGACTCTTGCCCTGAACGACAAACATGTGCACCACTAGTGCATCCGTGGTGGCATTATTTTCATCATCATATTCATCAGGTTCCTCGAATGGATAGTAGCTCTCATTGGTACTCTTAAGTCGCCGCATACAGGCATCCACAATGGAGAACGACAAGATGCCAGAGCTTAACTTGAACTCGGCAATATTCTGAATCCGTACGACGGCATCGTTGCCCACTCCACCGCTAGTACCACCGCTAACACTTCCATTATCCGAATCATCGCTATCGCTAGCTTGATCATTAATGCTATTATTTTTGCTGCCACCGGCACTGGAGCTTATCTGCATCACATACACAGCCAATGAATCCAGACTGGAGATGACCAAGTAGCTAGCGCTTCGATCAAGACCAGCGATAAATTTGCCTGGCTGCACCGGAGGCGGGATTGTGGCAACAATATTAATTGTCTGCATGCATTCCCACAGCGAACAGTTCCACAATTTAATTTCAGTATTGTAATCGCTTGTGGTAATAACATATTGCCAGTACGCACTATAAACAGATTTAAGATAAAATAAATTCAACAAAAACTTTTTATCTTGTGTACTCACTCTTCGACAGGCTTATTTATATTATCGAGAAAGAACAAAGAGTTGACTGCCTTTCCATCGTGTGGTTTCCATTCATGTAGGCAACGATGATTGCGCACATCGAACAAATAGATCTGATAGAAACGCACCAGACCATCGGCACAGGCGGCTGCAACAGTTGTGCCATCCGGTGATAAAGCTGCGCAGGTAATTAATGAATCCTCCTCAATCTTCAGATAGCCGGTCTCCAGTACCGATGGCTGTATTCGACCGCGCTATAAGTTCGACATATGTATTAAGTCTTATTTCGTTTACCTAAGATTTCCAAGCACTTACACCATGCTCCGACACAATCATTCTGACGTGAAAGCATTGGAACTGCGATTTCCGTGACCAAATCAACAATTGATTCTCATCTTCGTCTTCACCACTTGCACTGATGACACCTGATCCGGCACCAGCATTAGGATTATTACTGGTGATATATGGACACCACGAGACCATATCAAATTCGGGAGAATAGTTTGCAATAGGATCATACACTTTTAGCACAAGTTTGCACGTCAAGTTGCTATCGATTAAATCAATTTTATACACAAACAATGAGTTCACATCGATCACGGCTAAAATTCTTTCCCGTTCGCTGTGCGCGAATTGTAGATCTAGTACTTCTCCGTTCATGCCCTTGATGAGGGCGCGTTGACTGGAGCTGGTATTACAAACGCGAACCATGCCTTCCATGCCGGTGGCTTTGTTGTTCACTGTTAATGAAGAATATAAAGCATTTTACAAGGAACACGATATATAGATACAAGTTTAGAGATTTCAAACACCTGTTAGATTAGATATTAGATACTTATGAGATTACTAACCGTTTATGGCATAGGCCAGATGCTTTCCATCGCGATGCACTGCAACCAAATGTCCAGGATAGTAATATTTGTGTTCCCACTTATAGTCAACGACATTCTTAAGCTTGACCTTGGAAGAGCCACGGGCATGAGTGCCGCCACAGCCGTTTACCCTTGTATGATTCGTTTTGATGCTGTAGCAGCATTGTTTCTCATAAGGCTTAAAGTTGCTTTAGAACAGAAAATAAAACAAGATGAAAACACACACACTTGACTTGAACATACAAGATGATTACATACATAATTTCGATTTTTTTGCCATCCGATTGATTGCCATTTGCGGCAATGGTGATAATTCCGCCGCCTGACGCATCCTTATCCTGTTCATTGGTGCTGCTCATATTGAGGCGGGTTCCAATTAGAATTTCGTTCTCTGCTGATGTTGTGTGTGTTGTCTGCAAATTACTGTTGCTCGTTAATGCCGTTAAATGAGCGTTATTGTTGCTGTTGCTGTTGCTGTTTGCTTTAGTAGAAGTAGCTGTGTCTGTTGTTGCTGTTGCTGTTTCTGTTGCTGTTGTTGCTGTAGTTGTCGTCGTGCTCGCGTGCTTTGTTGTTGGTTTGCCTTTGCATTTGCCTTTGCCACACCTAGATGGTTGCAATGGCAGCGGCTTACGAAAGATTGGCAAATGTGCGAGCGCAAATAGCGCGATTAACATTGACGTATTTACTTATGATGAAGAGACCATCGTCTATTGTTTACCTTACGCCTCTACTGTACAAACATTATTAAAATCCCATTGTCTTAACGCAAACGTAAACTAACCTGCACTCGAGTAGCAGTTCCCAAGTTGTTCCAGTTGTTCGCTGTCGCTCGATCGGTCGATTTTTTTTCTCTCCGCCTGCGTTTTGTTTTGCTTCGCGACGCGCAATAGATGGTAAAAAGTGTTTGGCACGCACGCAGCAAATTGTTTTATGCGTTTTACACCATTTAAGCAGTAAATTTTGTACAATGCACACGTAAAAATGTATCGCAAATTATGCGAAAATTTGCTCCAATGCCGCAAAGTGTTAGTGATGTGTAGCGGCGTGCAGCACAATCGATAACACTATGCGTCTGTTATCGCAAAGTATTCACTTACTTTGTGCAGGGTTGCATTTACATTGGCGGTCTTTTTAGTTACTATTCAAACAGCGCGAAACTAGGGAATTCGAATTGGAACTTTGATTCTTATTTCTTTTCACCCAATATCATTTTACCAGAAAATTCCATACAGCAAATACACATAATATTTATTGCATTTAGCATTTTTAACATCAACTTAATACATTTATTTTTAATTCTTCATATAGATGTATATCCCTCAAAACAATTCACATTCGTTATGCTGCAAAAACATAACAATGTGTTTACATAGTGCATAATATCACTTACATTTTTTTTTGTTTTTTGTTTTTTTTTTCTTTTTCTTTATCATTCGGTTTTCCTTCAATTCATTTTGTTGTAAATCTTTGAAAATGTTTAACATGTTGAAGATTTATTTTTTGCCTGCTGACAAGAGAAATAATATGCTACATTCATACATTTTTTAAATAGTGGTAAGTATGCAAAGGAAAATGCGCACGCATATTCAAAAAAGATATGATATATGTATGTATATTGTATTGTATTGTATACACATATCCTTTTTCATAAATTCGAAGACAGCATACTTCTGGTCCGGTAAATTATATATATATATATATTTATATATGTAATTCTTTCTGGTATTTTGTGTTTTGTAGATTTGTTTTCTCATTTGCTTGATGAAATTTTTACAAATGCCCAAAGGAAACTTGATAAAATATACGTAATATCAATTTGTGTATATGTATGTATGTAAATAGAGCAAATAGTTGTTGGAAAAGAACTTAACCTAAGCTAAGCTTTCAAGGAAATCAAATTGGTTGCCTGTGCTCTTTGTTGTTTTTGTTTTCGTTTTCGTTTCTCTATTAGTTTCAACTTTTCTAATACTTAATCAGTTAAGCCTGGCTTACAAGTTGTTAAAAATTACATTATTTTTTTTGTTTTTATTTTTTAATTTAGCTTTCTTGCCGGAATGAATGAGAAGGTCGACTTTTCGAGTTTGTCTAATGGAACCAGGTTTCGAGTCATACAAAATTATTGGTTTTAAATATAGTGATTTAATGCCGTTGGGCAAATTAAGTTTAGTATAAAGCAGTGATTAAGTTGGCCTTTATTTACCACAATTTTAGTGTTTGGGATAGCCAAAGAAATGCGAATGAAAGTATACTTGCGGTCTTCCACAGTTTGCCACTTTGTGGCCACATATCATCTAGGGAATTGTGTGTGTGTGTGTGTGTGTGTGTGTGTGTGCTTGCTTCTTGTCATTTACATTTTACATTTACTTTTTTTTTAACAATTAGTTCAATTAGCTTTATGTGCGCTAAAGAGAAGTATACATAAATTGATCTGCGTAAATATGTTTCTTTTTTTTTTCTTTTTTAAATAGAGGCGGCATTATTGTTATTGTTGCTGTTGTTGTTGTTATTGTAATTGCATGACAATTCTTGCGATTGTTTTCTTTGTTGTAATAGAGATTTAACTAGCCTAGAATTAAATGAGCAACAAATTGAAACAGCGTGCAAAACAAAACTCATGCTTCTCATTTTCAATATATACGTGTGTGTGTTTAGGTGTGTGTTTGTGTGGGTGTGTGTGTGGGTGTGTGTGTGGGTGTGTGTGCATGTATGTTATACGTGGTTATATGCAACATATACATAAACAACAGAAAAAACAAACAAACAAACACAGCTGTTTTGCTTTAAACATTCGTATGGGCACCACCAACACCACCACCACCACCACCACCAGCTGAACCCGATGAGGAACCACCAGTCACATTTGCGGTGACAGGTGCAGATATTGTTGTTTCAGCACCAGCATCCGTACTAGCACCAGTTGCCGAATATCTTTCCAGCTTCAGTCGCATCTCCTCCTTGCGCGTCTGCACGCTGAGCAGCTCGTCGCTGAGATCATTGCACAGATGGAGCAGCGAATTGTTCTGCTCGCGCAGTCGTTGCAGCAGCTCTGTGGTGCTGGTTTGATTCTGTTTAAAGGACACGTGACGCAATGAGTCGCTTATGGCAGTCACACGCTTCTCAAAGCTATCCGCATTGGGTAATTGCGATGCCACACTCGTTGAAGCAGCATTTGATGTGGCAGCCGTTGCACCGCCTGTGCCAGCCGGTGCTGGTGTCTGCGGCTTGCGGTAGACCTCAAAGGCCGAGATGCGTTGTTGGGTTTGCAGCGAGATGCGTGTGGGTGGCACAAAAGCCGGCGGTGGTGGTACCGGCGGCAGTGAGTGCTGTTGTTGTTCCGCAATGGAGATGGCGGCGCTGCTGACTTTATTGCTGCCGCTGGCGTCCAACTGTAAGTAAACATTGAATTAGTATTTGATCGTGTATCAATTGCATCTATCAGTTTTCATCTACAGAATTTTGGACGCATAACACTAAATAGAAAGCTACTGCCAATTGCGGATGCATTTGAAGTTTCATGTCAAGTTTTTTTAGTTGATACGGGTTGGATACACTTACAACATTCGCGTCATCGGCAAAGTGCGTGAAATCGGCAAAACCCGCCGAGGTTTGCATATCAAAGCTGGCTTGCGCGGTTATCTTAATTAAAATGGGGTTTTATGTTACAAAAATTGTGTACAAAATAAGTAAAATGTAAATCAATACAGCCACACAAGATACAAATTGATTGCAGAAGAGATAAATGAATTGAGAATTTCAAGTTTCATTGAGTTCGGATTGACCTGTTGAACTTGTTAGTTAGGGCACAGTGATTAGTACAAACACAGACACAGATACAGACACACTCACACACACACACACACACACGGAGACAAACAACTGTTGCCTACTTACCTCAGGTTGTTGTGCGCCTGCTGCGCCAATCTTGAACTTGTTCAAGTCCAAACTGCTGCTACGCGCGTGTCTATGTGGCCTTGGTGGTGGCAAAGGCGGTGGCTCCTTTTTGGCACTTCCTGTTGCTGCAATCGTTGATCCCGGATAAGCAAGTGTCATTGGCGCTGGCGGCTCTGGTGGCTCATTGACACCCAGGGAACCAATGCTTGGCTCACGTTGTGGCGGCGGTGGCAATGCACCAATATTCTTTGCTGGCAGCTTTTTAGCCTGTGGACGCTGTATGGCACGCAGATCGCTGCTCTGCATCGAAATGGTGGAGTCACGATCACGATGCGTGCCAGCTTGATTGTTTAAAGTAGTTATCGTTGTTGTTGTTGTCGTCGTTGCCAATGGAACCTTGGGGCTCTCCTCGCGCAGCACAACGCCATCCATGTCATTTGCACTGGAGCCCAGCGAATTGTTTGCATCGCCAGTTGATGCAATGGCTGTACCTTTAAAGCATCCAAGATGAAAGTAAAAATTGGCTAGTTATTTTGTTCTATCTACTCACCTATGGGCGTCACACGCAGCGGCACGGGATGCAAAATTTGCGGATTAGAGCCAACATCCTGGGCAGTGCGCTTCATATCAAACAGTGCTGGCTTCAGACCGGGACTAGAAACGGCCGGAACAGGAACAGGAGCTGCAGCAGCAGCAGCAGCAGCAACTACAGCCGCACCACTTGCTGTTGCAGATGTCGTTGTCGGAGATTCACTGAACTTGGTCCATTGGCTGGCATCATTAGTTGCCGCTGCTGCTGCAGCTGCTGCTACAGATCCTGTTGCCGCTGCTGCTGCTGCTGATGTAGCTGCTGTTGTTGTTGTTGTTGTTGGCTTTTCCACATTCGGTGAATTGGAAATACTTCGAGTTTTGATTGGTGGCGGTGTTATTGTCGTCACCGTCACATCACCACGCCTCGAGCTGCTGTTGCTAGCCTGTGAGGATGTCGAGATGCTGCTAAGATTCATAATGTTCTTATCGTTGGGCACAGCGGGACGTGGCTTTGCCTGTGAACTACTAATGATTGTATTGTCCGTATGCTCCGTATCATCGTCATCGTCATTCAAATGCAGGAGATCAGCCTCAGGCGGCTCTTGAGGTATGTGCGCTTGCGTTGACGATGACGATGATGTCGTTGATGTTGTTGATGCCAGCACATTGGGATGCAGACAATGTGGCAGGCTGCTTGGTAATGGTATATTATTGCGACGTAGCACAACCAGATGCATGGCAGCTGTGAATTCGGATAGACTAAGTGCACCGTCGCGTGTCACATCGCACAGTTGCCAAATGTGACGCAGCTCCTCGACGGGAATGCGGCTCTTCTCAAAGAAGACGCTATGCAAGAACACCACATAAGTTGAAAGAAACAAACGGGCATGGTAGTTAGAGTTACTTACCGCGCTGCCTGACCAGAGAGCAGGCCATGCGGATCACGCTGCACAGTTCGGAACTGTTTGGTGTAGTACTCGCGTTGCTCAGCTGTGATCTGATAAAGCGTAATCAGTTCGTTTTCGTTGTCGTCATCGTCGCTGCTGTGACGATCCGAAGATTCCTCTTCGGTGCCCAACAGCTGGCGATGCTCATCACCTAGCAGTCCCTGCCACAATGTATCCTGTGCCCAGGGACGCTCCGCTACGCTATTAGTGGGCGTGGGACTATCACTATTCGTACTCCATGCCTCAGGTGAGCCACCAGCGCCACGTCGACGCTACGAATTCGAAGAAAAGGAAAGCAAAAACGAGCTATGTTTTAATATCTAAGCTTATTTGCTTAACTTTGATAAGATATACGCACTGTTTCGCGGCTACTGCTGCTGCTGACGACAACAACATCGGCCGCGGCCAGCTCATCAAAATCCCCACCACAACTTGATTCGTTTTGCTCCACCTCGGAATCAGTGCTGGGCACATCTGAGGTGTCCAGATGTTGTTGTTGTTGCTGCTGCTGTTGTTGCGAATTGCGGCGCAATGAGTTTCTACGATCAGTTGGTGGTGGTGGAGGCAGTGCACCCAAACCATTCTCACACGTGCCAGCTGGCGCTGTGGCAGACTCTTTCCAGCTAAAATGCGGTAACGGCAATAGCACGGTGGCAGCTATAAGCTCCTGTCGCAATGGCATAGCCGCCTGATGGGCGGCAATTAGCTTGAGGCATGAATAAAACTGAGCCCGCGAGATATGCAAAGCGGTGCCGGGTATGCCAGCCAAGCCGGTGATCTGTGGCAAAAGAGATATGTTATAATTAGCTAAACACGATCCGGTCAGTTAATCAATTTTTGTGACCTACCTCAATCACTGTCTCGTTGGCAATGTCCGCTGAACGAAAAAGCTCCGTAGCTTTCAGCATGGGCACTTTGCCGGTATTCTCGACATCACAGCATTGGAACAGTTCGCTATAGAAACGTGTTTCGGGCTCCGTTAGCGTTACCTCTTCCATAGCTGCCGCCTACTTGTTGCTGCCTCCAGTGCTCTCCAATTTCTTTTGGTTTAAGCTAGCCACGCCCGTTGCCTCCAGCCTGCACCGTCGGCGCCGATGACAATTTGTTTGTTTATTTTCACACTTAACTAAACAAACTTATCTGGTTCTCAGACCCCGTCTCCCCCACTACAGTTCGTTTATCGTCGCGTTGACGTTGCCGTTATTGCCTGAACGTAGGAGGAAAAAGCCCAATGTGAGTTGCAAGAAAAAACGGACGATTCTCAACCAAATTAAGGAGCTTTGTCAACGCTTCGCACACACTTCACAGCCACCAGACCCAGAAAATTCACAGCGCACACTTATGCATGTCTCGGCGTAGGGAGCACAGTTCTTTAATTGCTATTTGGCTGTACTTTAATCCAACAATTTGTCAATCAATAGAAATTTTTACACGAATTTTTCGCAAACTGTTGTGCACTGTGGTGGCATTGTCATCGATACAAATCTAACGTAGAGATGGTCGATATTCCTGTGTACCCGTGACTTATCGCCAGTATCAAAGCTTTTGATAAGTTTACACGAGACAAAATTAAGATTGTTTGAATATGATTGCATGTATGATTATTCCATTTTAATCAAAAGGTCAAAATAGAAAACGGGCCTTCCATTTTTATTTCTCTACTCAATTTAATTTTTAATGGAAAATTATAAAAATGTATGTTAATAAAAAGTCGTTGTTGGTTTTTAAATATTTAGCTTTTCTGAAATTAAAAATTCGATATATCGATATCAATTTGCAGACTAAAATGAACAGTGTGACCAGGATTCTAAAAATAGAATAACATATTCCTACATACAAGTGCTACTATGAAATCATCATATATTTTTGTGTGGTGTCTACCATTATTGAGATTTAATACAAAGCCTGGTGATTACAAGAAAAATATTGGCGTTAATTTTCAAAGTGCATAACGCGCTGGAACATTGTCTCATGTTACACAAAATATTTGTAGTAAATGAATGTACAAATAAAGCAATCAAATTCATTTTAAATAATTAGTAACAATAAAGTGCCCTTCAAAAATAAGCGTTATCTGATTTTAAAATCAAACTGTATGAAAACACAGCTGATTGATAGTGAGACCATAGACATGCACCATGTGGTAAAATTATGGGTATTTATATTTTTGGAACCTGGTCACACTGGTCAATTTAACCTGTAAATTTTAAGAAAATTGGAGACGTTTTGGGGGCTTTTTATCCTAAATTAAGTAAGATATCACAAAATTGTACTTGATATTTTCGTCATATTTTATTGAGTTTTAAAAAACACCTTTGCCTAATCTTGGCGCCACGGAAACAACAATGCTGCCCTGTAAGAAACGTCGTTAAATCTTGGCGCCATGAAAACAGTTATATAGCCAAAAACAAGTAACTTTTAGTTTTATATTTATAAAGTTTCCTGACATTGAAGATTCTACTGAAAGCACATTTATCTCGTCAAAAGCGAAAGCTTTTGATAATGTTATTGTCGAACTAACAACAACAAAATTTCAAAGCCGTGAGTAATAAAGGAGAGAGAGAGAGAGAGAGCGAAAGGCTGACTGCTCATTGGCCTAAGGTGCGTACCATAATTATATAGCAGTCTCCGATTTAAGATTGATGCCATAAACAATTAGTTTGACAAATTAAAAATAATAAGCTTTATATGTAAATATCTGCATAAAATTCGAACAGAAAATAATAATTGCTTGTTTGTTTTGTCAAAGACTTAAGAGTTGTCTCAGCTGTTTGCTACAACCCTCAGAGAGCGCGGCGCGCTCATCTGATCTCTCCCACACGTGTAGTTCGATGCTTGGCATCGTTGTCAGTTGAAAAGTGAAGCCCGCGCCGAGCGTAACACACGACGAGAGAGCGCGACGTTGAAAGCGCTACGCGGTGCACTCAATTTTTTTTTAATTTAATTGACGCCTGTTGCTGTTGTTGTTTTGTCGTCGGTGTGTTTTGTCTCTCCGTAGTGTTCCAGCTGGTGTGTGTTTTTTTTTTTTTATTTGTGTTACTACTATATCTTTTATGGTTAATAAACTATAATTAACGAATATGCAAAATATAACAAAGAAAAGATGATAAGAGAGCTTGAAATTCAAACGAAAAAAGTTAAATGATCATCATCATCATCAACGTCTCATGCACACGAAGAAGATGAAGAAGAGTGGCACAAAACACGTTCAACAACAAATTGCATAAAGAAAACAAAAACAATGTGAATACACCGAATACAAATACGAATAAAGCAAAGGGTAAAACATGTTGCAAAAACGGATTTCAAACATTCAAACTCGATTATAGGCAAAAATATATAATTCAAATAAAATAAACGAATGCAACCTGCAGCAGTTTGCTACGTGTGCAAGTAACGGTTTGCCTGTGCGCATGCGTGTGTGTGCGTGTGCGCCTGCGTACGTGCGTGCGTAGAGTTGGAAAGTTAATCGAAATCTGAATTTCGGGTTTGTTTACGTTGTTGTTGCCTATCGGCTTGCTGTTCGGCTCAGCTCGGCTGTTCGATTCGATTTTTGTCTGTCGACTGTCGTCGTCGTCTGTCGTTGTCGTCGTCTGTCGTTGTTGTTGCTGTCGTTTTCGGGTGTCGTCTGGTTGCTTGGCCTTTTTATCGGTTCGCGTATTTAATTTGTGCACAGTTTCAATATTTATTGTCGGCGTGTTACCCTTATAATTGCAAAAAAGCAAAAGCACCAACAATAACAACAAGGCGAAAAGTAACAACAACAAACAAACGAAGTAAACAAGACTCAGGGTTTTTCTTGCCGAAAGAGATAATAAAAAGAAATACATACGTTTTAACGTGCATCTTATATTGAAATGAAAAATTCAAAATACACACACACACACAATAAATATGCATGTGTGTGTGTGTGTGCGTGTGAATAACTTTATATTGTGTCTTCATTCCTAGTCATAAGCTTAGCTCAGCGACAGTTAAAGTAGCAAGCGAAAGTCTCCATCGGCTTGGCCTCTCTTGTATATCGCAACAAGTGTTGCCTCCGCGTCATCGCGCCGCGCACACTGTGACAATGTCGATTTGGCACTGAGCACAAAAAAAAATTTGACACAGAAAAATACAAAAAAAAAAAAAATTGGAATATATCTTTATTTACTTATCTTAATTATACTATTTAATGTTTGCTCTCGGTAGGCTGCAAAACAAAAGAGATTATAAAAATGTGCTTGTAAGATAACGAACGTAAAAATAACCTATATACACATATATGTTTATACATATGTAAATTGTAATGGAGGAATCAGTGCATGCTGTAAATAATTGTGGTGCTTAAATGGAATTTTCAAATAGAGATGAACGCGTGAGGCAGCCATCACCCACACACAAAAATTAATCGAAATATATTGGAGTTAAAAAAAAATAATAATAATAAATATTAATTAATTTTTTGATGTTAAAAAAAAAATTATTTAAATATTAATTTTAGCTTAAAACTCAATATTAAATTATTTTGTATTGCTTGGGTAAGTGTTAGCTGCTTCGCGCGCCCATCTCTAGCTGCAAGTCGAACCATGCTTAAACAACTCCTTCGAGCTGCGTCCACGGCAAATGTGTTTTGAACCACTGTTACCTACACTATTTAAGCTTTGGAAGCGGTTATTTGCTGGCGTGGACGACGCGCGCGATGAATATAAAAAGTTACACAAACGAAAGTTTGCAAAGGGGAAGCAAATGCAATGGCGATAAAAAGGAATCAAAAATAGCTCCAGCAACAACAACTACAACAACAACAACAACAGCAGCAGCAGAAAAGGCGACATCAACGGAAAGCGAAAACAAAGAAGTTGTTGCTGTTGTTGCCGGCTCTAAGGCAGCACACGTTGTGGTTGTCTTTGCGGAGGCGGAGGCGGAGGAGAAGGGGGAGCAGGCAGAGAAGGAGGAGGCAGCAGCGGCAATAGCTGAGACTGAGGCAGCGTACGAAGCGTTGCCCAAATCGAAGACGAACAAAGACAAAGTGGATGTCGCAACAGTAACCGCAAATCATTTAAATATTGTGGCAATTGAGCAGGCCGCGTCGATGGTAGCAATTAACAACAACAACAACAACAACAGTGGCAACAGCAGCAACAACATTAGCTGCAGCAGCAAATTTAAGCAGCAGCTGAGGCAACTCAGAACATCACCAAGTGACAGCGACAACAACAACAAATACTCGCACAACAACAACAACAGCAACAGTAGCAACAACAACATCAAAAACAACAACAGCAACATCAATGTACAAACATTTACCAATACAAAAGAACTCAATCAAGTCAATTTAAATTCATCGTCAACGACAACAACATTGTCGTCGCAATCGTCGTTGGCGACCTCAGTGGAGGCTGCTGCGACAACTACAGCAACAGCAGCAACAGCAGCAGCAACAACAACAGCAACAATAAAATCATCATCGTATTTAGCTTCAGCTACTGTTACTGAGATAGCGTGGCAACAGCAACAGCAACAACTACAACAACAGCAGCAGCAACAACTTCCACAGCAACAACAGCAACAGCTGATTATGTCGCCAACAGCGCTGGCATCGCACGCTGCTGCTGCTGCTGCCTCAGCTGCTGCGTCATCAACAGCAACAGCAGCAACAACAACAACAACAGCATCGTCTGTCTCCACCCGCGTCGCAACATCAACAACAATTGCTGTTAATTTGCGAAAATCTCATTCGACGCCGGCACTCAAATTCGACGTCAGCAGCAACATTGTCGAGGATTACAGCATTAAAAGCAGCAACAGCAACAACAACAGCAACAGCAAGTGCGCCATGGAGGCCAGCAACATTGCCATTAAGGATGTTGCTGTTGTCGCCCACCTGAAGCGGCAGCAACATCAACAGCAACAGCAATTGCAGCAGTTTGAGCACTTCTCCTCCCGACTCAACGACAATAGTTGCACTGGCAACTGCAATGGCAACAGCAACAACATCACAAACAACTGCAACAGCAACAGCGGCAACAACAGCAACAACAACAAGTGCAATACGATTGATGCCACGCAACCAACTACGCCGGAATCGTTGCGTTTTGGTTGCACGCACTACAAGCGACGCGCCATGTTTGTGGTAAGTGCGAAAAAAGATACCCTGTAAATTTTGGACAGGGATAGAAACATTTACTAGAGATTGCGAATGGATACCCTGCCTTGCACTTGTAAAGAGTTTGAACATTTAGAAGAACTCGACAAAAATTGCAAGCTTTAACCCTGATACCCTGTAAATTAGAGCTATAAGAAGGATTCAAGTAAATTATAAAGAAGAGCAGGTGGAATTCATATCAATTCATACTAATTCATATCAAAATATATTCCATGGATATATCTTTGGATCTCATGAAGCATATCTAAGTAAAACCTATGGATGATTCCGAAGATCTCTTCAATACTATAAAAATAAATAATTTTTAAAGATTTTGCCATGAATTTTTAAGGATATATGTCCAAATATGTACTTTAAAGGCAGTAAAAATTTTATTGAAATCGGACAGATATATCGTTAAGCTGTCAATCCAATCCAATCGGCAGATTTATTATGTGGAGTAACTGCAATGGTATAAAACCTAAGGCGTGTCGAAGGTAGCCTTTCTTCCTTGTTTCTGAAGATCTCTGCAATCACATCCAAATAAAACTCATAGATATTTCCCAAAGATCTTGTCAATCGTATCTAATAATAAACCCATGGATAGTTCTAAAGATATCTTCTAGACATCTCTCTTGTCTGTCGGGTGACCCACGTTTTTTTTGCGAAAATTTTCCTACAGATTTGATCGGTTTAATATCTGAGCATTTGTGAATTCTGGGCTCTTTGTTCGCCATGATAATACCTAGTACTTGCTTATAACGAGCACGTGGCAAAGCGTCGAGGTGCAAGGGAAGCAGGAAGCGACGATGGTGGCGTCTCCGCTCACCTTTGTCGGCTTCTGGTTTTCGTCGTTCTTTCGCTCGGGGCGATTCTTCCTGAAGTCGTCGTCGCTTTTGTTGTTGCTTCTCAAAAGAACATTTAAACTTATTTATGTGTTTCTAAACAAACAAACAAAACGTAGTATTCCCTGCCTTCCAATACACACACACACACACACATCCTCTTTCTCTCTCCTGTCCCTCTCCCTCTCATTTGCGCTTTTTGTGCGATGTGTGCGGCTGCATAATTTGAGTTCAATTGGGAGAATTAGTGGTGTTTGCCTGTGAATTGTGCTTACAAAGGCAACAACAACAACAACAGCAACAGCTACAAAAATTTGCACTATATATACTGTACTATATATCTTCTGTATCTGTATAATTATCGCCCCTTCCCCTACTTAATAAGCTGACTCAGCACAGGAATTTCGACAACAATTTTTTTTTGCAAAACGTATACCCATTTAACACCTTCATTGATCCCGTTGAAAATTACGAGTCTTTATCTTTATCTTGTTGAATTAAATCTTTATCGTTTATCTTTGGCTTTTTCGTACCGCCCGACTCTGACTGTTAATAATCTAAATATGACTGTAATGAGCAGTGGAAAGATTTAACGATTTCATGTAGAAATTTATTTTCGGGTTTAATGCCCGATATTTTTCCCATCGATAAGAATGTGTGCGGCTTGGGTGCGGTTCATTGGTATTCCATGCGGAATTGGAAAGAAATTCGAAAAAGAGAGAAGATGAAGTAGATTCATTTTCGGGGAATTACTTTCTTAGCACAAAAGAAACGGATATCTAAATCCTACAAAGAAGTGCCTGAATGGTGTCTGTATTTTTTGAAACGTCTGAAATTATACACGTACTTAATTATACCCTCTTTATTAGTCACAAACTAGCTGCAAGTTCGGGTTTAATATACGTTTGCGGAATATTGAAAAATGTCACGCAAATCGATATACAAATGTATTTCTATTTCTTTCGCTTTCTCGCTTTCTGGAGAAAAGGTCGTGTAGGTTTCCGTATTGTGTGTACACATACAATTATTATACGACGATTTACCCACTTCTATGCGGTGGGTAGAGGGAGAAAGAGAGGGAGGGAGGGGTGTACTATTTATACAGACAAATTGACTATTGAATCAGGTGAATTGAACTTAGTATGCGTAGTCGTGTGGTTAGACGATCGAATTGCCCTTCGGGCACGCTTCCAGCTAAGCTGTTGTTGTAAGCTAGAGATGGGAGCGTGAGACGTGTATTTAGAGCATGTATAAACTATTCGAACTGAGAAGTTTGTGAAGTTTAATTAGATTTTCTTTTGGAATATCATTTTGATTATGTTTTTAAGTCGAAATTGATTTGAAAATACATTTTTAGCGACTTATTTTTGAAAATAACCACAGAAAACACTTATTCCCAGCTCTTACGAAATGTTTCATGTTGCAAACACGAACATCTTAGACAGTTAACCCAACAAAGTGATAGATTACCGAATTTTGAAGACAATTCATGAATTTTCTTTATTACTCAAGCAATTTCGTGACACGCAACCCAATTTGAGTAGGGCACCCCCCATCTCCATTGACTTAAATAGCGAAACCTTTCAATGCTGAACAAAAAAAGTCGTGTTTAAATTTTGTTTGCTCTGAAAATTTGCCAGATTTATAATTATTGTTAGCATTACCTTTTAGTGCATAGTTAATTTTTGTTTTGTGTTTAACCAAACAGATGTGAACGCCTCAGAACATATTGAGTAGGGGTTTTTCTACGAATATGAAAATGATGTTACGGGAAAACTATTAATGCGGTCGAAAGGTACTTTTTTTTTTTTGCTACATTAAGTACTTTTATTATGATAAACTATGGGGGTATAACTAGATTTTAATAGTTATAGAATTGTTAGCTAAATCGGTATGCATTTTCTATGTAATTGATCGAGTCTAGGATATAAATATAACACTCACTTAAAGTGTTAAGTAACCCGCCGGGACGGAACTTTTTTTTTGAGCTTTATTGGGTAATTGGTAATATCATAGAAGGGGTAGAGCCCGCATTGAATAGATCAAGAAATAAAGTCTGTAGAAATTTCGAAATTATTTATGGCATTCTTATCAAACAATGAAAGAAAAGAGCTCCGCTTGTCATATGAAGAAAGACAGCTAGACAGATGAGGAACTTTATGTCTATTGGTATCTGCATGCATGTGTACATATCAAAATTCATTAATATTAATTTAGGGCTATTGAAGATGTTGCCTGAATACCCGCATTGCATAACAATCCAAGTTTATGGTACAAAGTATTGAGGGAAAATTTCCCTTTTTTCTTTGCCATGAATTAGTTTTACAATGTTTACAAACTTGGGGCGATTGTAATATTCTCTTGCATGTACGATATATGAGGTATGCGTAGATAGCTTTCGTTTTTCATGGTTTGTATAGTATAGGCTCCCGAGATTTCAATTTAGCCATGTGCAAAGAAAATCTGGGAAAATGTCTAGAGATTCGAAAAGAAATTTATCTACATATTGACAAGATTAAATTGGAAAAGTTTGTGCATCAATTGAGAATATTGATAAGTGTTTATATATAGAAATAAGAGTCTGTTTCACGGTCAGCCTAGGCGTGTCTCCTAGCGATATATGTATGTGCGTGTATATATACTATATGCAATATGTAAGTGTGCCACGAGGGAGGTCGCGAAACCTGATTTCATGTCATCGGCGTTGGCAACTCTGCTGCGTACTGGATATTTCGTTGATTTTATTGTAACGATATTTCGGTTGTTAAATAATAAAAAAAAAAAAAACACATCCATCTAGTTGTTAAATACGCGTATTTAGCCAAACAATTAGCGCAACTCTAATGAAGCGCCGCGTTTTTCTCGCATTCGACGCAAATTGGCTTCGGCTTCAGTTTTCGATATTTGAGTTCGGTTTTTTTATTTTAGTTTTGGGTTTCAGTTTGATTTAATTAAGGTTTATGGTTGGCTTAATTGAATTGTGTCTGCAATGTTTATGGTTACGCTAAGGTTCGCATGTCTATATCGTGCCGCGTCGCGTCGTCAATGGAATTGTTTCGTGAGCTCTGTCAATCTTTCCATCTCGGATTCTGCCTGTGCTTCCTTCTCGTATTTTATTAGCAGCTCCAGTTTGGGTTTTGAAATTTGAAGTTTATATACCCTACTATAAGGGGTATACCAAGTTTGTCATGCGTTTATGGGGCGAAGCAGTCAAGAGAATATTTGTATACCCTTCGACCATTGACAAAGAGCCAGAAAAAGGGTATGCTAACCTCGGGCAAATTCTTATGATATTTTTGTAATAAGTAGTTTAGAATTTTTGCAGAGTTTGTTTTTGCAATTAAAAGTGTGATAACATGTTTGCAACAGTATTTTGAAATTGAGCGAAGGGTATTTTACTATCGGGCGCGAACAAATGTAGCCATTGTTACTTGTATGCTTTACATTACACATAGCTGACTAAAATATGAAGCCATGTTCCGAATTTCAACTCGATTGCTAGCTTAACACAAAGGGTATTTATGAAACCCATAGGGTATCTTCCTGCCCATTGCCTACGTCAGTAGCTTTCTCTACTTGTTAATTTCTGTAAATTAATCTCTCTTTTATTGATTCTTTATAGACGCCGTGCTGCAACAAGTTCTACAAGTGCCGTTACTGCCACGACGAGAACGAATCGCATCACTTCGATCGTAAAACCCTCACGGAACTCATCTGCTCCGAGTGCAATACACGGCAGAAGGTGCAGGAGCAGTGCGAAAAGTGCGGCGTACGCTTTGGCAAGGTAAACGTTCTTGGTCTACCTCTTTCTTCTTCTTCTCCGCTTTTTATAGTTTTGTCATCTATTAACATGTTTTTTTTTATTTGCAGTACACGTGCCTCATTTGCAACCTGTTCGACGATGCGGACAAGCAGCAATATCATTGCCATGGCTGTGGCATCTGCCGCATTGGCGGCGCCCACAACTTTTTCCACTGCGAAGTCTGCAACATGTGTCTGCCGATACAGCTTAAGATCGACGGACATAGAGTAAGTAGTGCCAGCAAGAAGTTGGAGGATATCTAGTATGGCAAGCTTTACATGCATATTTCACATTATTTAGAATTAGTTCTGCACTTCAAAAACTTCTCTTGAATCGTAAACTAGTTTAGCAACGATTCCCTTTAGTCTTCATTAGTGAATATTGGAATTTATTTAAATAACACGTTTTGCTATAAACATTTTAAATATTTCCACTGTAAAAGTAAAATAGTTAGAACAGCGACCATAAAGCAATTTATTGATCTCCACACGTGTCTAACGATTCTTTGCAGAAATCCAAAATGGAGATGTAGTATAATAAAAATTTAGTTGGTTTTACAACAAGAGTTTTTATAGCAATACTAATTGGGGGCTTAGGGAATATTTAAGAATTCATATGGGTTGAAAGCGTTTAATAAAAACAAGTATAGAGATATTAGTGAAGGTTGTTGAATAGTGTAGTAAAGTAGATACGATATCTAAAAACTCAAAGTCATTTACGTAAGAATTTTGAAATAAGTTCAGTATGTAGATCATAACCGACTGTCTGAGTCAAATCAAACGAGACCAAAGTCAACAAAATAAACAAGTAACGAAAGCTAGAGTGCACGACTGTATTATACCCTACGCCACACGTGGGAAAACCGTTGAAAACATGCTAGCAAGTTTTTAAACTTTTCATTTTCATAACTTCGTTGGAAATCCAACAATTTGAAGCCATTTTGTTTGTGTTCTGGTACTTTTTTAAATAGTCAACCTTTTTGCTAATAGTAAACTTTTTCAGAAATTAAAAAACCAAAACATACAGTAAACAAACTCCTACGCTTTTGCAGTTTTGAATGAAGTTAGTTTTGCATGTTGATTACCATGACACTGAGAGAGCGAGAGCAAGTTGAGCGCGCATATATAAATAGATTGTGGATCACTTGCAGAAATCGCATAGTCTTAAGTATATTGAGATTTATGCAGAATCATCGAAAGACCGGTTCACCCCGATTGCTTTCGGTTTTTTTTTGAATTTGTATTCGAATTTGAGTTGAAGTTTTTTCGCGGCTTGAAAATCAAGTTTGGGGGTTACAAAAAAATGCGTAAAAAACGAAACAATTTGAAGTGATAGTTGGAATAAGAGATATTAAAACGTTTAGAGTGTAAGTCGGTAACTGGCACCGCGATAAGAAACCGGTAGTGGAGCGAGTCATCAATCATTCATCGATGAAAGCTCAAGATGATTAACCATAATCTTCTTCTTCTCTTTTTGCAGTGTGTGGAGAACATTTCCAGATCGCATTGCCCGGTTTGTCTGGGCGACATACACACCTCGCGTATACCATGCCACATTCCGGACTGCGGGCATTTGCTGCACAAGATGTGCTTCGATCAGCTGTTGGCCTCCGGCCACTACACCTGTCCCACCTGTCAGACATCGCTGATTGATATGACGGCACTGTGGGAATATCTAGATGCGCAGGCATTGCGCATGCCGGTGCCGCTCAAATATGAGAATCAGCGTGTGCATATCTTTTGCAACGATTGTCACAAGGTAACCCCCATATATACATATAATCCCTATATAGGTTAACTACAGCTAATGTTCTCCTCTTCGACAGACTTCAAAAACCAAATTCCATTTTATCGGACTCAAGTGCGTGCACTGCGGTGCCTACAATACCACGCAGGATGTAAAGCGTCGTCTGTCTCTGGTAACGGATGAACCATCGACGGCCTGACATTCGCTTCTACCACGTTGCCTTTGGCTTTCACTGGATTTTGGGCAACCCATACTACAACAACCCCAACAGAAAGAACAGGAAATCTCTTGCCATGCTCCAGAATTGAAGAAACTAAATTTATGAAACTGAAACCGAAACCGAAACGCATTGAATTTAGACCAAATTCGAGCTGGTATCGAATAATATAAATTATAAAACAACAAAAAAAGAAACGCTAAACAAATTCACCTACAAGCAAACAAAACATACATACATACATATGTAGCTTATGATGACCAAGCGATTGGTTCAACAAGTATTCCTTCGTCTAGAGAATATACATACATATACTATACTATATACTATATATACTATAATGCATACAATCCCATACAACAAATTAGACCAATCCCATTCGCACTCGAATTTTATTATATTTCGTATTTGCTTGTAAATTTTAAAAGTTACATTTTATTTACATCTCGAATTTCTTCTCTATATATCGTCGCCTCAAATTGCTTTTAATTTTTTTTTTTTTTTTTTTTTTTTTTTAATTCAATCTCAATCTCAAAACACTCAGCATTTTGTATAAAATATTAAGAAGTCGCTGTTAAATATTATAATCATGTTTAAGTTTGACAATAAAAAAAAACAAAATAGAAGAACGAAAATGAGTGTAAATTAATTGTGGAATAACTTGGATGTGATTGATTTATGGTTATTGAAGACAATTAATGTTAAAGAATTATCTTTAAATAATATACATAAATCGGAATTCATTTGTTCAATTCAGCATCATTAATATCTTTGATCTCTAGTAACTTTTTTGCTTAAATTTAGATAGCTTACAATTTGGTTAATATCCCTATGGCTGACATACATATGTAGGTAGAAGCATTTGTCTAATTTAAGTTAGCTGGAAAGTTTCTTCACAAATCTAATAAGGATATACATATATTGCTCTCTCACTGCGCCTTTTCCTTCAGTGCGCTGGCGTCTCCAGCATCGTGAGCGCGTTTCGCTTTACGTTCGGCTGCCTTCTTTTGCTTGGTCAGGAAGAAGCCCAGGCCCATCATGATGGCCCAGCTGATGTAACCAATGTGATAGACGGAGCTATAGAAGCGCCAAATGCTGTCGAATGATGATAGCAAGAACGCAGTGCCCAGATAGCTGAAGGCAAACCACTTGCTAATCCAGAAGATGACATCGATGATGTTGCGTCGCAGACCGGTGGCATCTTTGCGTACCAGTTTGTGCCACATATCCTCAAGTGGCACATAGAAGGGTGCGCCCATGATGCAGAAGTAATGTCCAGGTCGGAAGCCGTGCCAGTAGGCGGAGAGCAGAAAGGTGGCGCCGGTTCTGAGAATGGGAAACCCGTTTAGATGGATATCGATGGCGCGTATGAAGAGCTCTTACCTATATTTCTTGATGGGAAACAGTTTGTACACATTGACCGCCAACCAATACTGCACACAAACATTCCAGTGCTTCATGCCCTCGCGGAATGTCCAGCAGCGTTCCACATCCCAGACGCGTGTATTGACAATTGTGGTAAAGTTATAGCTATGCTTGTCTGCATCGCGTTTCAGATGCTGATAACGCTTGCGTGGACCCTCGCCATTGGTGGCATCTGCATCCTCTGGATAGGCACCAAAGCCGGCCATAGTGCAGACGCACTCGCTTAGTGTCAGGCCCGTGTAGATGCGTGCACGGAAGATGAAGAACGTGGGCCACACATACAGCAGGCGATAGAGCACGGAGCGATCGTTGTAGAACTCGTCGCTTAGCGCATACTAAAGGCAAAGGAAGATACATTTAAAAAGAGTTCGAAGTGCTTAACTAGCTGCACTCACATCTAGTGGCCAGATGTAGTTGGCCAGCAGATACAGGCTGCAGTAGAAGCCTGACCATTTGAGCTGCTCAATAGTTGCCTCCACGCAGCGTGCATGATCCTTGAAGGGCATCTCAAAGTAGTCACGATATGTGCGATAGCGATAGTAGGGACCTATGTAGGGAGAACAGGAGAAATGCTTGTTAAACATAATAAAACATTAATCTAAATAATTAACTCGCTGCGATAATAAATCATTGATGAGTGTACAAATTGCCAGCGCAGGCTGACAATGCGTGCAGATAAGAGACATAAACTCGCGTCGCATAGTGTGCGATATCGCGTAGCTATTGATAGACGCCGGCAATTGTGTAAATGGACTTTGTCACCCGCCGGCAAATCGAGCGAATGCAGCAGATTGCATGCAAATATGTATATATAGACATCGACAGTCCGCTCGACTGACCTGTAAGCACGCCCACGTAATTGAAGCTATATTGGATAATCTCGGATGCAGTCAGCTGTTGCAGCTCCACATCGTAGTCGGTTATCTCAATGCTGGGCTCACTGTTGACATCTCGCGTCTCATTCTTGTCCTGCTCTTCGCGTGCACGTAGGCGTTTCCAAGCTGCGGTCTTCTCAAACGCAATGCCAGAGACCTTAGGGAAGAGAGGGGGGTATATGTAAGTAGTTTAGTACTACCCTAATGCATATGTATTATGTAACCTAACCTTTAGGGTGAGCAACATTTGTATCATGTTCGTGTGGCCAGGCACAGCGGGCAGCCCGAAGACGTAGACAAGCCGGAAGAACACAAGGTAGCCGAACATGACACCAAATGTTATCAGGTGACATTTGCTATGGCAATTAATTTGTAAATGTAATTAAATTAATTTTATTCATTTATCTTTTCCTCACCTGGGGTGCGTTAGCAGCACAGTGGCCGTGCCCAGGGCCACCGAGATGGCACAGTGCAGGCTATGGAAGCCCGAGACAACAATAACAACAATAATGCCCAACATTGAGCAAACGCATTTGCGTTGCGTTTCATCGCGGATTTTCTTCACATAGCTGCCGGCGGCAATGCAGGCCAGCAAGCAGATTACGTAGATGACGTCGTCGAGGCTCATTCTATTGATTTTTTTTTTTGGTAGTAGCCGCAGTGAGCGGCTAACTTGATGTATGGAAAACGCAATTGATATTTACAAATTGTCTTCTTCTTAGCTTATCATTGATAACAATAACAGAACTTATCGATAAGTGCGTGGGTGCGCAAGCGGCAATCGATTTGCTTGTGAAGCTGCCAACTGCAAATGGAGTTGCCACTAAGGCAGAATTAGAAAGTGTGCTAGCGTTCCGAAGCTGAACAATATGAAACCAAGCAGAGCCGTTAATTCAAGTAGATAACAGCTTAAAATGTTATAAATAAAAGGCTACAGTCGGTTTAAGCAGAATCGCTTCGTTTTGAAACATACTTCTTGTTATTTTTGATAACGAACTCTGCTTAAATTCTTCTGCCACCTATTTATTATTCATATTATAAGGGCAATGTTTGAATAGATGAAAGTGTCATAGCTATCAGCTTTACCCACGCCATTCAGCAAAGGCGCAAGCCGGGAAAATGGAAAACGTTTACTTGAATACCTTCTGTGATTATTGTCTGAGCGGATTGTAAATTGGATATAAGATTTATACTGTATGCCCACATTAATACAGGAAGCTGTAACTTCAATATCTGCTTAAATCAACGTAAATTAATTGAAAATAAATTAAGTTAAATTTGGTGCCCCTAGCTTTTGTGATAGATCCAGAAGTCAAACGGACAGACGGAAATGGTTCAATCGACTTAGCTAGTGATTCAGAGTTTAAATATTGTATATATACCTTGTCTAGTCTGCCACACATACCTATACCCCTTACATACATTTACACGCAGTTAGTATACCCCGTTTTGACAATTTTCACTGGTTAAAGGGTATTATCAGTTAGCGTTAGTTAATATCAATTAATTTAAATAAATTTAAATTAAACAATGTTTGAAGTGAGAATGCTAATTAAGTGTCGAGGTCAAGGTTAAAGTAGTTTTTTGACTTTTATAGGGTAGCCATTAATTAGAGAGGTAAAGATTTATTGGTTTCCCAAGTGTTTGAGCTTACCATTAATTATATTGGGCGTTTACAAAGACGTAATGCCACACGTTATTTGCCTTTATAATTGAAGCAGTGACAAACGTTTCCCGTTGCACTGGCATTTAGCAGCTCGAGATTACAGCTCACTCTTGTTAATCAGATGGGAGCGAATATTGCGTGAAACAAAGTGAGCGAAATTCCCGCGCTACGTCATCGATTGCGAGTCGCGTCGAGAATGGAACCGGTATCAGCTGCAACATCGCCGTGTGGGAAACGCGTGCCAAGCCGCCGCTCGAGCGGGTAAAGCCAAGCAAGAGTTAGTGCAGGTGTTTAGCGGTGATTAGGAGGTGGGGTGCTGCTCTATCAATGTTAAACTAATGCCAATTGATCTCGTATTGTATATAAGATCACAGATCACGCTGATCGTTACAATCAGAGTTTAATAACCGCTCGAGTCGTTTATTACAGCTGTAGAATAGAACGCAATGTCGACGCAGTTGCTAGTCGTGCCGCTGATGCTGCTGCTCCTGGCCTCCAGTTGCCAAGGTAAGTTCATGACGAAGCTATCGATAGACACTTTCAACCAAAGGGAACCTTTCTCTTACAGCCCAAAGCAGCGAGGAGAACTACGAAACGGAGATGAATGACTTCATGTCACACCTGGCTGATCCAGAGCAGGAGGATCCCTTCGATATCGAAGGTCGTTCGGCTTTTGGTGAGGAGCGTCCCGAGCCGGATGAATTGTTGACTAGTCTGCAGGACGATGAGTACGAAGGTGCCAAACACTGCGAGTGGAACAAGTGCGACAATGATCTGAGTGAGCCGCGTGGAATTGGCAGCTTCCTCGATCTGTCGTTCGTCAAGAAGTTGGCCCACAATCTGAACCCGTTCTCCAATCCACGTAATCGCATGCAGTTCTATCTCTTCCGTCAAGCATCACCCGACTGTGGTAAGGAAATCGATTTCGCCAATGAGCACAAGTGGCGTCACGCCGGGTTCAATAGTTCCCTGCCCACGCGCATTATCATCCACGGCTGGATGAGTCAGTCGCGTGGTTCGTTCAATCGGGATGTGAAGAATGCCTATCTGAAGCGTGGAGATTACAATGTCATTGTCACGGATTGGAGCTCTAGTTCGGCAAATGTCAATTACTTTGCTGTGGTCAAGCTAATCGAAGAGTTTGGAGCGCAGCTTGTTCAGTTCACCCGTGAACTGCATCGTCAATTGGGCGCCAGCTATGATGATATGTATCTTATTGGTCACTCGTTAGGTGCACAGATTGCTGGCTCGGCGGGAAAGCGTCTCAAGCCGGAGCGATATAATACCATCTTTGCCTTGGATCCGGCCGGTCCAACTTTTCGGCATCGCAGCGTTGAGTTCCGCATCGATCCCAGCGACGCACGCTATGTGGAGTCCATGCACACCAGCGGTAACTTTGGCTTCCATCGGCCCACAGGCAGCGCCACTTTCTATCCCAATTTCGGACTCTATCAGAGCAGCTGCTACTACTTGGGCTGCTCGCACATTCGCGCCTATCAAATGTTCGCCGAGTCCATCAACTCACCCAAAGGTTTCTGGGGCACACCCTGCAAGCGGGAGGATGGCAAATGGAAATGCGATCAGAGCCGCCGTCAAACGCAGCAAATGGGCGGTGAGCCAGCGGTGGAGAAGGAGGGCATCTACTACGTGAAGACCTCATCCAGTGATCCCTTCGCATTGGGCAGGTCAAAGAAGGGGCAGTAGATGAGACAGTAGAGAAGGGGGATAGCACTTGTGTGAGAAGGAATGAAAGCACAAAAGAGTGAGAAAGAGTGACAGAGAGTCAAGGGATATCCCTCTTGTGTGTATATAGATATCCCAAAAGTGATATGATATGCAATACTATACTGCATAAGTTCTATTCGGTACTGCTTCACTACACTAAGTTATACATTTATATCGCATATTAACTTATTTAATGCTGCCTTAGCAACCATAAAAACCGCGACAGGCCTTCTAACCTCACTTTCTACCTACTGTAACTTTGTTAAAAATCAATCGGCTCTTTTGATAACATATTGTTTACGATTTGATAGCCTTAGTAACTTAATAAAATATATTACCTAATAAATTTGATTTTCTATACATACGGGTCGTTCTTTCTTGTAATTTGTAAAAGGCATGATCTCTAACCTCACTTTCTCTCAACCATAACTAACTTTGTATAAAATCAAGGGATTTTCATTTTCTTTAGGTGTTAAAACTCTAAGTAATCCCTCTAAACTGAAATCTTAGAAATGTTGGGACCTTAATGGAAAGTTGGGATATTCTTTTCTCCGTGGTAGGGACTCGGCTAAAGCATTAGGTTCGATCAATGAGCTGCACTTGCTGCGTAATTGGAATTCGCAGCTCAAGTATCCTCTACCTGCTCTCCTCCCTTTTTGCTCCGCTCTCTATCTTTCTTGCTTCTTTAGGGGGTTTTTATTTTTACGTGAATGTGCATTTTAATTAGGCACATAAAGTCGAGGGTGCTCGCTCGGAAAGTGTTGCGCGCGTGCGAAGGAGGAGGCGCTGCCAAGACGCTGCAAGTCGGGTGACTCCTCGTTTTGCCTTCTAAGCGCATGCAAATGTTGTCTGCGCCAATTCAATCTATCTGGATCTGTGAAATATGCGACTTGAGCAGGGCGCTAATTGCAGCAGATAAATACGCCGCAGCGCCATAATTACGACAGACAGATTACGGGGCCGCACTTAATTGTCGCACAACGGCGATGGCCAAGACGGTGCTTCGTATCTGCAAGCAGGAAGAGCAGGAGGACGGGGAGTAGTCGGAGTAGGTGGCGCTGCAATAATCCCTCGCAAGGAGCTGCTCGATTTTAATTATTCGGCAATGCTGCTGCATATTCATTGGCCCAGCAGAGGGGGAACCAGGAGGAAGGGCTTCCAGAGAAGGGGGTGCCAGGTTTTGATTTTCATTATTTTCTATTCATTTTTTTCTTCTTCTTCGTCGTTGAGCAAAACTTTGCTGGCTTGCAATGTGGCCGCTGCGATAAGCTGACCGAATGGAATAAAGGGTTAAGATTCGCGAAGAAAATGAACTCATAAATCTTAAGATGGCTGGGAACTATTCTTATGAGCTATAATGAAGGAGGATAAGAAAATAAAAGAAGATACCAAAGAAATTTTAAAGTTAAGGTTTTCTAACTCTAAGCTATAGTTAAGGTAAGTCAATGACTTGAATCGGAGCTCCCTTCTGCCCCAACACTCAACTTAATTTTTTAAAATTTTTTTTCACATCACTTACTCATTGAAATCGATTCGACTTGATGTGCTGGCTCAAGCTTTGGCTTAACTTCATTTCCATTCAACATTTCGGTCAAACAAGTTTAAAAAAAAAAGGAAAATTTTATTCAAAAAAAAAAAAAAACCAACTACTTAGAAACAAAATTATTATTTATTTTTTTTTTCAAAATTCCCAGTTTTACTTTTTTTTGCGTACGCTAAACAACATTAATAAATAAAGTCATGGAGTACGGCAACAATGGCGGACACGGACAATACTCTCCTCTGGATGGCGGCTATGGCATGCCCGGCGGTGGCGAACAGAGCCAGAGCCAGTACATGAACCATGATTACGACTCGTCCCGGGCCTATGGCAATGGAATGCAGTCTTCGTACGACGAGGGGCGCAGCGGTAATTCGGCATCTTTCGGTGGGTCCGGATACCGCAGCGCTTTGCGCTACAGCAAGGTGCTGCGGGAGATGAACTCCCGGAACGGCCTCTAGTGAGTTTCTTGCGATTCTTGCATCTACCTTAAATGGGTTATGCTAAGTTCTGTTTTCCCTTTCCCTAGTGCACCATCGGATCGTAATGGTCGCGGCAATGGCGATTACTATAACTCGTTGCCCGGTAGGTCTTGAGAACTGCGGCATTTTACAGCTACTATATCTGTCTCATTCTAGGTCTTGGCGGTTACGAAGCCCAGGGCTATCGGCCCAGGGATAATGGCAACAGTCAATACTACTAGATGTATAACTGTATGATTTTTGTTTATATGCATATATTTATATATCTTGCGTATGTATATGAACTACAATGGCGTGCACAATTTATCGGAATTTATTGATTTTTTGATGTACCTAATAAATTAAATATTTTTCACATTTAATCTGGGTAGATTTTTATTTATGGTTTATAAAGATGACATTAAAGGAAAATCTATTTTTAATTTATTGTAGCCTTAGGCTAAATCTTTTTGAATTGCATTGAAGGTATATCATTAAGCTAGTGATATTACCTATTCTCGTATAAAGTCTGCAATTGTATGAACAAATTTGCTTAAATTTAAATTTCTTATAGATGGTATATACTATCTGTGTGTTAATATATGTAACAGGCATAAAGCGGCGTGGCAGACCGTCAAAGTATATGTATATTCATACGCCATGCCCGTCTGTCTGTCTGTCCGTCCGTTCCACGTATGTGTAAACACTCAGATCTTGGCTATTATAAAAACTGAAGACACCAAATTTGGCATAAAGGTACGACAATCTCCTAGAACTTATTTTAAAATTTAGGTACCACGCCCACCGCCCAGAGAAATTGCACAAGTGCGAATTCTTTAACGCTTTTAAACACAATATTCAGTTTATTTTAAGCATGTTTGTAACAGTTTTTTTCGAAAATGGGCGTAGGGTATTTTTTGTGCTGGGTCTGCTCGATTGTAGCTTTCGTTATTTGCTTTTACCTTTGTTTTTATTGTCGAATTCTTAAGGATTTTGTAAGATATAGTAAGCATGGCAAAATCACTTCATTATGATTTTAGAGAAAAGTTCGAGCAGTACATTATAATATAGACTTTCGGACTGTCGATACTCGGATTCGTAAATCAGTTCAAAATTAGGCATCAAAATTCCATCTAGTTAGCTTTTGTGTATACCTTAAACCTGAAGTTGTTACTTAAATTCAGTATTTGATCAGAAATTGTATAAAACCATTTCGTTTTTATTGGATTTGTAATTTTTGGCTTACTTTCAAATTTCGATAGTTTTTTGCCTTCACGTTAGACTAAAGCCGCCAATATAATCAAGAACCAACAATGGATTATGTTCATAACTATGCACAAATTGGAGGCTATCAAAGCCAGTCTATGCCAGCTATTCAGGTCTTCTATCCCGAGGTAAGTCGAAATATATTTCATTTCCTATTATTTCACAATAGGAAAATGACATCGTCCTTCTATTGCCAGATGATTGGGGGCAAGGCATTTAACGAAGGTTCTGTCCCGGAAAGCTGTACGCCGTATGATGAAACCTACTACAATAACAAGTCCGATGGTAAGGGACGAAGTTGCGAGCCTGTAGATCTAAACGACTTCTACGATGGTGGAGATTTCAAACAGAACGTCAAGACCGGCGCTCCTGTTGATCTCAATCACTTCTATGATGGAGGAGATTTTAAGCAGTCGCATAGTCGTGGAGACAGTCATATTGTAAATTATGGCTCGCAGCATTATGTTACGTCTGGTACATCTGGACCGTCGGCATCGGCATACCGCTGTATGTCCCGTCAAAGTCGGCAAAATCGAGAGAGGAATTTACGAAACGGATTATAGTGAGTACACCCTTGCACCCCCTTATCCTTTATCACATATATATATATATATATGGTAATAATATATACGATTATAGCGAGCCGAATGGCAACAATAGCAACCAAAACGAGTTTCCCACTTATAATGGTTAGTTCATTAATTCACCCGATTATCCTTCATTTACTACTTCAATTATGTATCTATGTTTTTTCAGATAACTATACGTATCCTAATCGTCGAAACTCTTATTGGTAATATCCATGTCTAGTGATGTAGTGTGGTAAATATTTGCTTCACATATACTCGTTGTACCAAGGTCTCTTTTTTGGTTAAGTGAATCATCTTCAGAGGATTGTTTAGCTAGCTTATTTTTCTTGTGTAACTTCACTTAATCCAATATTGTCACTAAATCTTAAATTTGAATGAATAAATCACAAATTTTTATGATTTTTGACCATTGAAAATGGCCAGAAATTGATTTACATAACAAATCGAGTTCATTTCATGTCATGTTCGTCTGAGCTGTCCGTATGAACTAGGCAATTCTGGAAGTTATGAAAGCTAGAGAGATCAAACTTGGCGTGGAGTTTCCTGTTTGAAATGTTCTCTGCCTCGCCTACTGTTAGTACTGCAAAAACCTATCGCACTGATATATCGATAAATAATTGCTGTAGCTTCGATTACAACCAAGCAGAGTTGCCTTTCTTGAGCCAGCATCATTTTATTTGTTGTCGCACCACAGCAAATGTTTTTGCGCTAGAGATAAAACAGAAATATGGTAAATTCGAATGAGGGGCTGGGGGCGTGGCTACTGTAGAGTAATTAACGTGTGTTTTATGGCCATTTGCCGTACGCAGTGGCCGCTACCCAAGCCCACCCACAGCAGGCTGCAGCTCAGGTCGTAGCCGGCTGGTGCGATGAAGTCGCCCCCAAACCAGGCACAAAATGCAATGAAGGATTAAAATAAGAAAGATGTGCAAATAAAATATTTTGCAAACGGACAACGAGTACAAGTTCTGCAGCGGAATGGGTTGAATAGAGACAGAGCGAGAGAGAGAGAGAGAGGGCGACCGGGCTTTTGTGACGGTCCGAAATGCGAACGGAACATGTCGATGGAAGTGGCAAGTGGTGCGAGCTGTGCAGACACCGCCTGCACAAACAATGGGCAACCCTAGGCAGGACACCGATGCCGACGCTGCGCAGGACTGCACTGGAGCATTGTCAAAATAAATCAATCGGTTTTATGTTGTTTCTGGAATTTTTGTTTGCTGTTTTGTTACTTTGTCGTCGTCGTCGTCAGGAAGCGTCCGTGTGGCAAGTGGGTTGGTTGCAACAGCAGCAATGGCAGCAGCGCCAGCTTGTGGTGGCATAAATCAGTTGCCCGCTGGACGCATTTATGAAAGGATAAACCACTCACACACACAGCGAGACACACCCACCCCACACATACACACACATACCTAGTGAGCTCATAAAAATGCACAAGTTAAAAACGCTGTAAATAAAAATACAAATTTTTCGAAAAGAGAACCCCAAAACCCAAGGTACGAGCTTCTGCTACTTCGCCATTTTGATTTATCTTGCAGGGAATTAAGATGTCTCAAAAGTTGCCGCTTGGCATCAGGAAGAGTGTGTCCGGATTGCAGCTCATAATCGTTCACACTTTCTAAAAGGGGGCGGCGGGCGTGGCTCAAAAACTTTGCTTACTGCGCTTTCTTCGAAGCGTCTAAAGTGATTTCCTTTTAGTATTTTCGAAACTTTTCACCAAAGGTGTTTACTTACCCACACACACGCACTCGCATGTGTACCCTGCCCCGTGCCTCCTGCCTAGCCACAACTCTTTTAATCCCCGACAAGTTTTAAGCAGGCGACTTTACGCAGCACACACAAAACGTCCGAATTCATCAGGCTCAAAGCAGCTTTGCCTTGGACACTGAAATTCCCGTTCCCCACGCTTCGAAAGTACCATTGGCAAATTGGCGGCTTCTTAAATTTTATTAGCTTTTATTTTTTTTTTGTAGAATTTGTTAAAAACACTGTCGATTTGCTCGGCTACATTCAATATCGTTGAGCCAAAAGACATTTAACGATCTGTTTGCAAAAACATTTACGACATCGGACATTCACATCTTGGCAATTCGATAAAGAGATGTGCACATAAGGCGCCCCAAAAAAATCAAAGTAATAGCCATTGTAAGAGAATAATAGAACATCGATTTGGGTGCTAGGGTTGTCAATCAGTCGATCATAGTCTTAGACCTGCAACAGATGGAAAGAAGAGGTATAAGATTAGGTTAGTATCGTGCTTAGCAATTGAATCGACTATGGTATGGGGAAACTGAACTCAAAATCTCCATCGAAAAACGTGTATATCGTAAAGGAACTATTTGTTGGATCCGGTATCAGAACTTATTCGTCATTGGAACTGAATAGGGAACCAGTAATAGAAGTGAAAAGGAACTGTATAATTAAAAACAATTTTTGTCCGGCACTGGAGCGGTAGAATCGAGCCTGAAAATGAAACCACTTGAACAGGAATTGGTGGTTACCGTTTTCCAATCCATAGTCGATAAATCAAACCGAGCCGGGGGGAGGGTAAACACTTGCTGAAACTGGTATCTTGAATTATTTCTTTGAGCTCCAAGAGATCTATGCATACAAATTCTCTTGAAGCCAACATAACGAAGCTGAAATCGATAATTATTTCAGCAACTTCAAGGGTACCATGTATGCAATTGATCGTGAAGCCCTCCGGGTAATCGATTATAGCAATCGCCACTTCCACGCATCGCCCTTGGATCATTGCTAATGTGGATAGAAGTTTTAATCAAATTGAATGCCCTTTGGGAATTTTCCTTCTTGTCCTTGGTACTCACTAATAAAGTCCGTTGCGTTGGTAATATCTAGGCATATGCGATCTTTGTTTTTGTCTCATTGGATTATATCCCACGTTCGCATAGGAGGATGAGTCACCGTAATTATGAGAAAGATGATTGGCATCCCGATCAGGACGACTGTATGCCTCACATCCAACCGATTCCATTCTCATGTGATCACCATCCTCTGGTCTTTCGCATCTATAAGTAGTTTGCGCTATATATTGATGATAGCACTACGAGCAGAAGACAGAGACAGGAAACCAAATGGATTAAGGATATTTGGGAAACTGTAAAACAGGACGCAAACCTACATCAATTTCTTGATCATCAACACTAGCCATGCCGTAGGCTTGCATAATTTAATTTAGAATTTCAAAAAAAAAAAGGAAATTTAATTTTATTTTTTTTTTGAAAACCGAAAATCAGTTAGTTGTCCAAAAGCAAGTACGAAAATGAGAAAATACTCCAAACACTAGAGGTTATTGACTTTTATAAATACCTGGATAGCTATGATTGTACAAAAGTCTTGGCATGGGCAATCGTCAAAAGGTGACTGAGTTCAACGAAAATTGTATACAGTAATTAGAAAGGTGTTGCAGGTACTACAAATACCTTTTGGAAAGAACTTAGTGGATAATCCAATGACGGAAACGCTTCGATTTGTGATCTTTTGTTAGATAGCTTGTAGCCAAATTGGGTATATAAAATTGGTATATAATCTATTAGCTATATAGAAAACTTGAAACGACCTTAAGTTTTCAATTAGCAACGCGACCAACGCGTAGTGTATACCGAAGATGAGCTCAACGTTGAGCGACTCAAGACTAACGACAATAGTTAGATATCCTGTTTAAGGACACCTACCGGCTGCGAAGGCAGCTCCTCCTCCCCCTTCCCCTCTCTTCTTTTGGTTCTGCCGCACTCCTTTCGCTCATATTTAGCTTGTCGCCCCGCATAGAAAGTGGCGGTGTCATAAATTAAAACTTAAACTTTTGGAAATGTCAAGTATAAAACGGTAAATCTCCGCACATATACCGAGCAGCACACACCCACTGGCACACACACACACACAGACACACACACACCAGTACACCCGTCTGTTTGAAATGAATTGCAGCAACAGCAGAGCGGGGCAAGGCTTGGCCGGATGGGACGGACGCCCATTGAATGCGCATGTTTTAGTTTTGGGCGCTTGGCAGCAGATACAAGGGGTACCGACGAGAGCGAGGGATGGGGTGTGGGTGTGGGTGTGGGTAGCTGAAAAACTATACAGGGAAGCGATGAAGAAGAAGAAGAAGAAGAAAAAGCACAACAACAAGCGTTGTGAGCAAAGGGAAAACTCCACCCGTTTCACATAAATTCTGGGGCGAAAAGCAAACTTACAGATTATCCGCATTTAGTTGTAAAGGTTCTACAGACACCCCCCCCCACGCCCCTTCCTCTGCCAGTCCCTCTGCCTGCACCTCTTCGAAAATGTGTTGTATATCATTTTCCTGTACCGGACTGGACTCTGCGCAAGCTGAAACTTTGCTACGCTCAACGACGGCGTCCTCAGCCTGTCGATGATTTACATTTGATGTGCCGCACCCCGCACACCCCCTGCACCGCCCACTCGCCCCACTTCCTGCTCAAAACTTTTGGCTCATTTGCAATAAATTCTAATGCGGCAAATTTTGAATATCTCTCAATTTTCTAATCATCATAAAATCTTGTTATCATTTTCATAACTCGCCAAGCGGCGCAGCAAAACTTGACACATTAAGCGCACGAATTTACTATTGGTAAGGCCTACCCCCCCCCCCTCTCCCTCGCCCCTGGAAAAAAGAAAAACATTTAAGTGAAATTTATGAAAATTAAAAACCAAAAAAAAAAAAAACACCTAAAACTTTTCTACGCTTTGGTCATTTTGAGCAACAATTTAATTGATCGCATAAACAACACGAAACAATTTATGTCAATTTGCCGTGGAACAGATTGGAACTGGAACTGAAACCGGAGTCGGAGTCGGAGACGAATGAAGTGTAACCGCGGACATAATCAAATTTCGTTCGTGCGCCTCTCAGGCATAAGTTCTCACCTGCCTCCCCCCTTCCTCCCTCTTTCTACCCACCCCACCCCACTTGACCAGCTACCGCTTTTTGGGGGTGTGTTTCATCCTCTTGTCGGCTTTGTTCGCCCCGCGAAAATTGCCATCTTAATTTGAAAACAATTTTGTGGCTAGCGTATTTTCTTTTTCTTTTTCGTTGCGCATTTTTCCACAATTTTCATATTTTTAATTTTACACATAAACATTCATTTCTCCGGGGAAAGCTTGTAAAAAAACTTGAACGGGGCGGGCAGATCTCAAGCAATTCTTTATGGTGTAGAACTTTGTGTAAAAAAGGTGGAAAAATTTGGAAAATTAAACCAAAATTTTTTTGGAAATATTAAAAAAATTTTGAAAATATTTTTAATAGGGATAATATTTGATTCCAATATATTTAATAGTTTTAAATGGAATTTTTAAAATTTTCATTGAAAAAGTTGGAATAAATTGGAAAATTAAACCAAACAATTGTTGTAAATATTTTAAAATTTCTGGAATTGTTTTTATTTTGAGAAAATTTTGTCCTATATGATATTTTCAAATTTAAGTTAAAAAACTTGGAAAATATTATCAAAAATATGTTTTTAAAATTTTTAAAATTTAATGAATTAATTTTTTTTTTATAGAGACACCTAACTCCTGCCTATGAATATACGAATACTATATCTATGAAAAGTTTTCGTAATCTCTCGAAATAAAGTTTCGCCGTAGTGCATAAATTTGTGCGGCGAAAATGAATTTACTTGCGGCGAGCCGACAAATTTGCACTGTCTGGCGGAATTAAGTTGAAGTTGGGCATTTTTATGAAACGATAAATTTGTGTATTTAAAGATTGTGCAGATCGGGCATAGAGCCGAGGGAGGAGGGCGCTGGGAAGCCGAGCGAGAGTGAGACAAAATTTTCGTAGGCCAGCCGCGCAGGAAATAGATTAAACTGAGCAACACTTGCGCCATTTGGTTTCCTCTTCCGCTTTCAGGCGCTTGTTAAATATTCAGTGTCCCCGCACGGAATCCTCCAGCGAATGCGAATCACACGCAGCAACCTCCCCTCTGCGCCTTCCCTTTCCCGCCTTCGCTTCGTCTGTTTCCTTCTCATCTGGCTGCCCATTTGCCAAGTCTTGACAGCCAACGGCATAAAGTTTTTGAATCTTATTTGTTGAAAAAAAAGAGAACACAAGTTGCCCCTTCCCCTATGCACCCCGCTCCCCCTCTTCTTGTTGGGGTTAGATTTTTCTTGGCCTGGCCAAGCATCGCATAACAATTTCCGTAACCTCGTAGGCCGCCGCGACCTCCTCGCGCTTCCCCCGCCCGCTGCATTAAATAACTTTCAATTTGAGTCGACTGCCCCCAGTGCTGCTCCCTCAGAGCGAGAGAGAGAGAGAGAGAGAGAGAGCGAGATCTAGCCAGGTTGCGCGGGGTCGCGGTAGTTGTAGTCGGGGTCACCGCGTTACGCGATTTGCGCTGCAAACATCGACAATTTGTGGACTCCGCTTCCGGTGTGTTTATTAGTTCATTTTGGACTTGGCAAATGCAAATTATGTTTCGCCTTATTTTTTTTTTTGTTGCCCCAACGGGCCAAAGGGAAGGCTCGCGTTGACGATGTTAGTTAGTGGGGGTTCTTTGCGGTTAATACCCTGTAGAACACGTAGCAAATATGCTTTTGACTTTCGAACTTGTTTGTGAATATGTTTAATAATTATTGATTGAAGTTGTGAAGGTTTAGAAAATTTGGAAAAATATTGAAAAATTATTGTAGTAGAAAGTAGAAAGAAAAAATTATTTTATAATTATTAATGGTAATTAGAAATTGTACTAATTAATTTATAATAATTTTTATAATTATTAGGAATTTAAGTGATAATATGCTTGAAGAAGTATTCCAAAGATTTTAAAGATTTTCCAACGCAATAAAAATTAATTTAAAATCTATTTCAATCCCTTCGCAAATTGACTAAACGACCGCTCCAACTCTTCCACTTTATCTTGCACTCAATCTTTTGCCTCCAACAAGGACTCCGTGGGCCAAGAAACTACTTTATTTGTTTTGGGAATTTCGCGAATGAATGCACAGTACGACTTGCTCTTCTGAGTCCTCCCTCTTCCTCTCTCTCTCTCTCTCTCTCTCTCTCTTTCTCTTCTGCTCTTCTATGCCATACGAGCTGAAGATGAAGTTTATTTTATGGCCGGCAGATCGGGACTACGTCGCTCCATGGCGTCGTTCCACACGTGTGTGTAATCAAATAATTTGCACAAAAATCGAGAAATTATTACGAAATTTTTACAAATTCATTTTCAGTAGAATAGCGAGAGGAATGGAGGGGGCAGGGGATAAGTTGTGTGCAAAAGTTGCTCGCATTTTGCATGCAAAGTGGCTTCGATGCAGCGAAGGATGTGTGGATTTTCCGGCATTTTGGCCCGCGGCCCGAACCTGCCTTTTGTTTATTTCTTTGAGATGGAACACAGACTACCAAGCCACCAGGAGTTCCCCTCACCCTCCCCCACTCTCCACTGTCTCTTCCTCCCCCCCTCGACGTGTTTGATTGTGCAAACTAGTCGACTCCATTGGACTTTGTTTGCATTCGCCGTCGTCGTCGTCGTCGTCGACTCGTTGCATTCCAGGCCAGGCGCAGGACATGTGTGGAAGTGCCTCCTCCTGCCCGTACGAGCTGCCCGTATCAATTGTGTATGATGGTCAAAAGTCATTTCAACAGCACTAAATTATTATTATCTTCAAGAAGTTTCCACATGCTCGACAATCATCCAAATACTCTGCACCTGCCTAGCACTCTATCCTCCCTCCACACACCTCCCTGCGGCACTCATAAAGGATGCGTTTGCATTGGATCTGTGTAATGGTACGGAATGTTTTGATGTTTGCCCAAAAACTTTATTTGTTGGCCAGAAATCTGGAAATAAAACAAAAAGTGTAGGCAGGACCGTAGCGGGTAATCTAGTAAATCGCGCCAGAGGATCAACTTAAATCATAAATATCAAATTTAAATCGCATTTATTCTGAAACTATGTGTATCTTGAAGTTTGTCAGAGAAATTATGAGTCTCTTTGGTCTTGAGTTGTTGCTGGAAAGGAACTTTGCTGTGGAGGCTTCTTGAAAATAATGTTTAAAAAATCATTGCATACTTTTTTGGTGCAATAGAATGTGAACCAAAAACATTTTTTTCCTCGGTTTAAACACATGTATTGAATTATAATTTTTAATAAATAATAAAACTATTTGATTTATGTTTCCTATAAATTTTGCAAAATATTTGTCGGCTACTTCTGAGAGCAAAGAAACTTAAACGAAATGTTGAAGTAAAAAAACATATAAAATTATAAAAAAAAAAAAATATTTTAAAAATTTTTACGCAGATTCTCATTAATATACATTTAACAACTTAAGCAAAGCAATTTAGTTCGAACTTAGTTTCTAAAGATATTTCTTTTTAATAAAATTTAATTTTATTGCTATGTGACATTGCAACCCCCATTTGCCCTGACTAACCAACTAACGGTTTAGCCAAGCAATTTTCTAGATAATTAGAAAGCAAAAACAGTTTTTAAAAACAGTTAATTTCTGATTGCGAATCGGTAAATCGCAATTAGTGCAAACCATTTGCATTGCCACAGTTGCAATTTGGGCAAGTGGCAAGACAGCAATCGGAAAGGGATGTGAAGAGAGTAGAAAGGGTACCAATTACAAAGAAATCTGTTGGTAATGCACAAAAAGATTTCGCTCAGCATTGCAGTACAGCAATTTGCAAAATGAAATTGTTTTTTGTGTTTTAAACCGTATACGGAAATGAATATGAGAACCGCCGAGTTGCAAGTGTCGCCTTCGACGTACACTTGGAATGCGGTTTTTGCCAGACAATTTTAGGAAATCTACTTCCAGCTTTGCCTTCCGAATTTGGCTAATTTCTGCTCTAATATCGTTTAGTTGTTATTAGATACTTTTTGGTGGGTCTCGCTCACTCGTTGGGTTTTTTAGGTAATGGCAGCTGACGCTAAGTGCTGCTAATTGAAATTTCGTTTGTTGCTGCTTTTAATTGCGCCACGACTTCCACTCCTTTTTTTTTTTTTAATAAGTCCTTCTTTTTTCCCCCCTCTCCTCTTCTTTGCCTTTCGCCATTAGCCTGACTTAATTTCTGCTTATTATTTTTTGGTACAAACAATTAGAAACAACTGTGCATGAAGACAAGAAATCAGCTTGTGATTAGATCTAAGTTTGGGCTTACGACATGCAAAGGCATTGGAGCTAAGCAGGGAATAGAGAGCTAAGAAATTCTATATATGAATTATTGGTTAAGATATCTGCTTGTTTTCTTAATACTTAAGATTCGAAATGCATTAGATAAACAAAAAAAAAAAAATAAATCTTTGTTCGTTGTTCAGATTCATAGTAAGATAGTCTTGAAATGATGTGTTTTCACACATTTCTTTCTACACTTCAACCTGGAATTGAATCTATTATCATTGCCACCACAGCCGCCGTAGAAAAAGAAAACGCATTTCTTTTTTTCCGCATCGTAGGTCCAGCTGGGAATAGCTCCTTTGCAGACCATTACCTCATCACCAACTTGACCATGCGGCAGTACACAGACGTCTACAAAAAGTGAGTTATATCTTGAGTCTGGATCAATATGGACTGAAAACTCACCGTCTTTGTGCACAACAGATCCGGATGTAAGACAGCTAAATATAAAAACTAATATAATTAGAACTATCATATCGAAAGTAAATAGAACGCAAGAGATGCGGATTGTTCCTTGTAGAGAATGTAACTGTTTTTATTTATATAAATTGTTTCTAACCAGCCAATCTCAAGCGAATCTAATTGAATTGGTATAGCCCAAACGGCGAAATTCTCGTGTATAACATCGGTTCCACTAAGGTTTGCCATACCCTTGAAAATACTGGCTAAGAAAAGAAGTTATACTTGCTTAGTGCTAAGGTAAGAAAGAGGCGTGGCAAGCTTTATATAAGAAACACTCTTAGTCATCATCTATTTTCGATTTTATAAAGCTTTGTCTGTCCATGTGTGCGTATGAACGCTTTGATTTCAGAAACTATAATATTATATACATATTTTATGGGGTGTGCAATGACTTCTAACTATATTTCTTGTTAAAGAACCCAAATAATTCCGGTAGCTCCCTCTATAGCACCACAAACCGAAACCCCATCAAACTCTTCTCAAGTAAAGCAAACATATGACACAGGTAAAACGTTTACCTGTGTCTCTTTGCAACCCCATATACCAAATACATAATGTGTATATATGTATGTGGAGCATATCCTTTGTCAATATTCATTATAAGAGTGCAGCGCACCTTGGGTTAGTCATAAAGTTGGGCAAACGTCTCATAAAACGTGACGATAATCATAATTGATGCTCGAGAGCGTCTGCCAAATTGGCATGGTCAGGCGGCTGTTGATGAGGGAGGCAGATAATGGGGGAGAGAGAGGTGTATGAAATGGGTAGTAGTTGGGCCTGCTTTGCTGGGGTTGTTAGGAGGGGGATTTCAAATTGTAATTTAGCGGAAAGCGGAAGCGGTTGCTTAGTCACCTTTTGTTGTTTTTGCCAAATTAAGGGCGAAATTGTTAATTGAAATTTGTGTGTGCAAGGCAAGAGCAGGGAAAGTAGAAAGAGAGATAGAGAGAGAGAGAGAGAGAGAGAGAGAGCTAGCAAAATTTATTTTCAGTCTGCTGCTGCAACATTTCCATTCGGCCATCGCCATCGCCGGCTTGGGGCACCTAATGATAAATCAATGCAACATATGGCCATGTTGAGGCAACCTTTGTCCCATGCGTTGTAAATCTGAAATCAATGTCCTGCCTGCCCTGGGTCTGGCTCTGAGCCTGGTTCCAGGCCCGGCCAGGTTTGCTGCACAAATTTTTTGTGTGTCCACATCTAAACGCACTTCTTACTCGCACCGAGAGTTGCCAGACCGAGTCTCCAGATTCGAGCCTCGCCACGCAATCCATTATTGTATTAATTAACAGGAACAGGATCACCAATCAGACGCTTGATTAATGATGTCACTCGGCGTCGTAAATCTCGATTTGAACATGTGCAAATTTGGGCATGCAAATAAATGAGCTGGGAGCTGGAGATGCTGCTCGTAGTACACATGGCGTGGCGCCACCAATCCGAAACAAGCATGCAGCTCTGCTACTCCTCCTCCTGTTCCTCCTACTCCTCTCGTACATAATCATGCATTAGGCCAAGCACTCACACACACACACAGTTGCATTCATCCTTCCGCATGCTGAGCTGGACACAAGTTGTTGTTGTTGTTGTTGTTGTTGTTGGGGGATGCAGGCGCACAGCTGCATTAGCCGACGACAATTGTGTTGCATCTGCCGCCTGTTGATTGCCTCCTTCACTCCCTTGCCACACCCTCGTCTGTCTTCCTCCCTGCAAGTCTTGCTAAATTTAATAAAGTTTAACTTTATGCATTTTTGCCACGCCCCTTTCTGCCTGTTGCACATATCTAGAGTATACACCTTTTTTAAATTATGCATGCACTTGTAGGGTATAAATTGACCATGAAGCAGGAAAAAACTTACGTAATTAGCTAGGCATAACTTCATTTGATGCGCTTGAAGAGGTTTATATATACTAAATAGTACTTCCATTCTAATCATATATCATAGTTCGATATGCAGTTTCTGATAATAACTCTCATGATTGCTTACTACGTGATGTTCGCTTCTGTGGGTAATAGAAATTATAATACTCGCTTACCCAATAAAATAGCAGGATTTTGTGAAGCCATTAGACCCAGATGGTCCTACAATTGGATAACCAACAGGTGCTATAAGGCACACAAGTAATTTACTTTATAATAAATTATACTATGTTCAAGCGGCGAAAAAGGATTGTATTATATTATATATTATTATATTATACACAAATTCGACTCGTTTTATTTGCTAACAATATTTTTATACCATTGAACATGGTCAAAAAAGGGTATACTAAGTTTGTGCAAATGTATGTAACAGGCAGAAGGAGGCGTGGCAGACCCCGCAAAGTATATATATTCTTGCTCAGGATCACCAGCCGAGTCGATTGAGCCATGTCCGTCTGTCTGTCCGTCTGTCTGTCCTCTGTCTGTCCGTCTGTCTGTCCGTCTGTCTGTCCGTCTGTCTGTCCGTCTGTCTGTCCGTCTGTCCGTCTGTCTGTCCGTCTGTCTGTCCGTCTGTCTGTCCGTCTGTCTGTCTGTCTGTCCGTCTCTGTCTGTTGTCCGTCTGTCTGTCCGTCTGTCAGTCTGTCCGTCTGTCTGTCCGTCTGTCTGTCCTCTGTCCGTCTGTCTGTCCGTCTGCCTGTCCGTCTGTCTGTCCGTCTGTCTGTCCGTCTGTCTGTCCGTCTGTCTGTCTGTCCGTCTGTCTGTCCGTCCGTCTGTCTGTCCGTCTGTATGAACGTCGAGATCTCAGCTATTACAAAAGCTAGAGAAACAAAATTTGGCATGAAGATGTATAAATATCACAAGCTCCTGAAATTTATTTCAAATTTGAGGTGCCACGCCTACCACCTCTAAAAATTGGTTAATCAATTTTTAAGGTTGCTTTGTGACGAAAGTATTGAAGTTTCAACGTTTTGCTGTGACACACACATAGATATGTACTATATGCATATATATTACAAATTTCAAGCTGATCGGATCATAAACACAAATGTTATTCAAATATATACATATACGTGTATATATGTATATGTACATATATTTTTTATTTTTTTTGGTTTTTTAATTTAATTTTTTAGTTATGTAGAAAAGGATTACTTCATAGGGTACCTAGTTACGTATTGCCACTTTCTGTACATTTTGAGTTATTTTGAGGGATTTGGTCGATAATAAATTTACGTTTATTGAGCGCACAGTGAAATACTTGAATACGCCGTCCCCTGCTCCCTCCCCCTCCCACAAAACATTGTGAAATTCTGATTTGGCGCATTTTGACTAATAAAGTAAAATGACTGCAGCAACCACGTGAAGGAGAGTAGTGGAAGGAAGTATGGGGGGGGGGCAGATTTGAATTGGATACCGCAGGTACTTCTAATCTTGTTTGGCCGCGATTATAAATTGTTGCGTACTTCATTTCGGCCAGAATAATAACATGAGTAATTAATTTAATGTGCCAGCGACAGGATAATGCATTGGGTCCCAGGCACGAGATGTGTCGGAAGGGAGAACACGGGGTAATGCCAATGCCTGCGCCTGGTACAAATGAACTAATGTTTATTGCAATTGTCGCGTAAATAACAATGGGCAAATCTATGCAGCATTCCGCCGCACAACAATGCCAACAGGAGTGGAACTGGAACTGCGCAAATCTGGCCCGAAATTATTTTCGACCGCGGCTTCAATTTGCAATGGCAACACATAGACGCCTCCATAGAGCTATAACCGGGTATATATGTATATATATTTAATTCAGGCACCACTATAACCACAGTTGTTACACCCATTCTGGTGCTCTATATAAACTAGGGTAGTGTCGGCAGGTAAAAGCGTGTGGGACACTTGGCAAAACTTGTAGATCTCTGTTGTTTTACGATCTAGACTTAGCAAATTTTGTATATAGCTTGAGATTTACCCTATGCATATTATGAGTTTTAGAAATCATGTAGAACTGTTTTCTTTTTTCTGAAAATTAAAAAAAAACTGTGAAACTTTGATTGATCTATACGTTTCCCAACGAAATAACTTAAGAATTTTTTCAAAATAAGAGTATCAACGCAGTCGACATAGCCCTAACTGATTCATTTATGCGCTCCTATTTGAAGTACCTGCAAGGGGGTCTCTCTCTCTCTCTCCCTCTCTCTCACTCTGCCATCAACTGGCTCGCCTCACTTGTATGTTTTGGCCATTAATTTTATTATTTTTATGGTACGTTCGAACGCATGTCCTTTGAAATAAATTCGTCCTCAGTTTATGGCGCGTGAATAAATGGATGAGTGCAGCAAAACATTCATTTAACCATTTGATTGTCGCAGCGCTGCAGCTACTAAATAGTATTACCTAACTGTACTCAAATATAAATAAATATCTGTATTATCCCATTTGAGTTTGCTCTCCCACATCCAGATGGCGGATTATTTATTCAGCCTTTTTTGCATGCCATTTGCCAGCTGAATAATTGTCGCCAATTCGCTTACCGCGACTAGACTAAATGGCATCCCAACGAAATTGAGTTAATTACACAAAAATGTTTGTTCATTCATCTGATCGCAGAGTTCTATACACTCTATACTCCTCCCCCGCGAAATCGACATCTAGCTGGAATATTGACCTCACTTTATCTATTTGATTATATGCGATTTTTCTTCGTTTTTCCAAAATGCACAATTGAATTGATAAAATTATATTTAATCTTATGGCAGATTGACGGGGGATTTGAATACTTTAAAAATTATTGGATATTTATGGTACAAAATATAGGAAAATCGGATGGAAGTGTGTAAGATTTAACCCCCTCCCTGCTCCACAAAGTTAAAAGTTCACTTTAAAATGAATTAGTTTAATTGATTCAAACTTAATTCAATATTTTCATTAAATTTTTATTAGAAAATAAAAAACTTTATAAAATACTCTAATTACATAAGGGTTAATGATATCCTAACGATTGATGAAATGTACCAAAGATATCGTCAGTTTGCTTTAAGCAAGTGTCGCCTCTCCCCCACGCTCCTTCAACTTAATTTACCGACCAATGTTGGGCCAGCTGTGAATACACTCGTCTAATCGAGTGAGTATGTGTGTGTGTGTGAGTGAGTATAAGTGTTTAAGGGTCCGTCTGGAGTTTTGTTTATGTTGTTGTAGAATGGCTTCTTGGTCCTTTTTTGGTGTAACAAATTGCGTCTGCAAATGTGACTCACTTGCAGTCGCAGTTGAGGAAGGGGGCGTGGCAACACTTGTCCCAGGCCTGGCCTGTCCAAGGAGCCAAGGGGCATGGGGCATCTTCCACTTGCCAGTTGCCACTTTATGGCGCACTTGGCCGCTGCTGTCTCCCGTTTACCGCATCGTAATGTCACTTCAACAAATCACACCAACTTGGCCCATAAATTCTTCTGTTAATTCCAATTAGGCAGCCTGGCGCTCAGCTGTCTCTCTCTCTTGGCCAGAAGGGGGCGAACATGTCTGCCAGTGTTGCAAAACGAAGTAGAGTAAATGCCGATAATTGATTTTTCATGAAGTAATCCCAACTTGAGGGCACTGAGTACGGTCCATGTCTCGTTTTGGAAAGTTTCCTTTCAATTTTGAGGCAAGCAAAGAGATTGTTTGTGGGCGTGTCTTCTACTAGTTGAGAAGAGTTGGAGTTAGGGGGTGTAAAGAAGAATTTGATAGATTATTATAAGAATTTTTAAATTAAGCGTATAGACTATAAAGAGTAATATAAGCTATAATAAATTATATAAATTATTTCAAGAGTTCTCTCAAGAGTTAGTATGATGCATGTTAGATCCTGCAACTTAAAAGAGTTAAGTTGACGAAATTGTTTAAGACCTTCAATTAAATTGTTCTTTATATGATATAATATATATAATTTATTTGGAAATGGAAAATTTTCCATATTCTCCTAGTAAAACTAAGATTCAAAGTTTTTGAGCTGCCTTTGAATTTTTACTAACTCTTTCTCTACGCATTCTTGACTACCAAAATTTGCCTAGAATCTCCGTTTCACTGCATGCGTTCAATGAAATGATTTGTGAGAGAAAGGTGTAGGTGAGTCGCGGGTGGGGGGTGGGGAAAGTGGCTACGTGCCAAGGAAGCACGCATATAAAGTGGCAACAGCTATTTAAGCGCATGGCCAGTGCAGCTGGTGGACTGCGGCCAGGCAGGTGCCCGTATAGAGAGAGAGTGGGAGAAAAGGAGTGGGAGAGGTACAGAGGGAAGCAGAGGGAGGCAGAGCATCAGGGGCGTCGGTTCCGCAGCGGGGCCACGTTTGCCACTTTAGGGCGACAATTTATGGGTGCTTTTTTCAGCTGCAGGTATGCGCTTTTCCGGCCAAGCACTTAATTGATGTTGTGTCGCGTAAATTATAAACAAAACAAAAATTAAAGTGGATACGGAAGGTGAGGGGGAGACGGCGAAATCCTAGAGCATGGGAGTGAGCTGCAGGCCAGGACTGAAGGGGAAGCTCTGAGCGGATGCGGAAATGCTTTCATCGCAAGTGGTGTCGTCGCTCATAAAAAGCGCCCACCCACAGAGTCACCTAAGAGCAGCACGCACATTCACACACACACCCGCACACACACACACACTCGGATATGGCTGTGGTCAAGGGGCTAAGCAGGCCGCCGCTGCGCGCTGTGAGTGAGGTCAAGCGAGAAAGTGCCGCTCCTTGCAGTCGGATATGCTGCTGACCCTCTCACACGCTACCTCTCCCTCTCTCCCTCTCTCGCTCTATCCTATCAACCCCTCTCATTCTTAGCTACCTCACGCCGCAACATTTTGCGCATAAATTTTACTTTTTGCCTCGCAAAGTGTCCTCCTCCAAATGGTCATCCATGTTGGGAGAGCTCTACGGCTTGGATGGGATTGGGTATCGGGCTGCTTCTCCGCCGGCTTCATGTGTGCCGACATGTTGCCTAATACGCTCGCACAGCGCAGAGTTGCAAGTTTAAAGTAAACTCAAACACGATTTACCTGCGACGATTTGATCAGCATTTTAATTATATTTTATAAAAAATATTCCCGCCCGCTTGACAGCTTCGATAAGTGGTAAAAACATATACGAAGTGAATTTAAAATGTCGGGAGTTAGCTAAAAAATATTTGAGGGAATTCTTTATACCTTTTTGATGAAAGTGCTGTATATTATTTAGGCTGAGATTAGTGAATAGTTTTCAAGGAAAACTAGGAAAAATTAAATTCTATCTTATCGTTCAATATTATAGCATATTGTCATACTATAAAAAATATTAATATATAATTAAAATCTATATCATATAAAGTTAAAGTTTCCTTTCATATCCTGTCCTTAGTTTTTTGTACAGCTTTATATTCATATTTTAAAAAACTCAAAATAAAATATATATTGTGAAAAATAAAATTAAATTATATTGGTTATATTTAATAACATGCCACATATCATAATATTATATGATATAATACCTCACAATTTTTCTTTCATATATTGCCGTACATTATTTCTTAACACATCATACGAGTATATAGAAAAATTAAAAAAAAATTTTTAAAAATCTGTAGTATCCATAGAAATTTCTAAGATATTATAGATAATTTTATGTATCTTGTCAGTTTATATTATATCAAACCTTTTTGGTATAATATCTATACAGATATACTATGTATATAATAGTAAAAAATCCAAACAAATTTCTCAGATATTATAGATCATTAGATATATGTAATTATATCATGTGTGTCATATAGCTCTTCTCTTCTTTTACTAGTAAAACTTTAGCAAATCTTTGCCCCACACCGGCCAGTGTTGTAAAGTGTTGTCTGTGCAGTCATAGCCAATCGTGTTTTGGGATTGTTTCAGGTTCTCAAGCGGTGATTAAATTTAATCGGCAACGAGTTCAACTCGACGAATCAGAAGTTATATGCGAGGCGAGCTACAATTGCCGATATAAAACAAAACAAAGGAACCGGCAGACAGACAGTGTGAAGAGTGGTAAGGGTTGTCTGGTTGTAGGGTTGTCAAGTGCGGGCGTAATCCGTTGCAACCAGACCAGGTCGGGCAGGAAGACAGACAGACAGCAAGGCAGAGGCAGGGGCAGGGGCAGAGGCAGGGGGAGTGGCGCTACTCAAAATCTGTGCGTCTGCACGCATTACACACGAATTACGAGACTCGACGGGCAATTGCAGTTCATTGTTATTTAATATGTTCTCGTCGTCGTCGTCGTTGAGGTTGTCGAGGTTGTCGTTGTCCTTGTTCAGTCGCAAACTGGAACTGCAAATTATACTTTATGCGCAGCAGCAGCAGGCAGCAACTGCAGAGGGAGGCACGTTGGACTGGCTGACACACTGATTGCGATATAAACGATTGTCAACGTAAACGTATCCAAGTGGATTATTGCCTCATGCCAATTATCATATCAACGATACACGCACACGCACACGCACGCAGGGGGACAGGCAGGCAGGCAGGACGGACACCACGACAAGTGGCGAAGGCAGCTGCACACATTGCCAATTGGCGAAGGACAACATGATTCGCCTACATACTCCGCCCACCGCCCACGCACTTGACAAGGCGTTGATGCTGTCGGTGCCTGCGCATCAGCTTCCACTTCATGCATGTCCTGCTGCCGCTGCTGCTGCTGCTGCTCTTCCTGTTGGTCCTCGTCAGGTGGTCAGCCTGAGTCAAATTGCATGTGCGATTTTAAATGGATTTTGATTGTTTATGACAATACGACGAGCTTGACTGGCCAACCCGCTGCCAACCACTGATAATACGCCATTTAAATAATCACCAGAGAGTTGGAGAAGGTCCTTCCCCTGGCCTCCCCCCCTAGCCTCGCCTGCTCAGACTCTGTTTGCATCAAATGCAATTTGTGTTTTTAAGCCTCGACACATTTGCATAATATGGTACACATACGTTGTTGGTATTTCTCTGGTATTTTTAATCGGTATTTACGAGTGTAGGTTAAGGCGTGAAACGTTTTCGATTTCAGCTAATGAACTTAAGAATATTAAAAGGACATTATCTTCAAGCTAGAAAACTGAGAGGAGGAGAGGAAAAATAGCCATGTCCGTCTGTCTGTCCGTCTGTCTTTTGCAATGCAAACTAGTCTCCCAGTTTTAGAGCTATCTTGATGAAACTTGGTATACATTTTTCTTATTACTGCACGCTGTAAATAAGTCGGAACGAGCCGGATCGGACCGATGTATCGTATAGTTGCCATATAACCTATCGGTCGAATTTTGAAATTTTTTAAGATATCGCTGTGAAACTTTGTCGATATATGTCTAAGTATGACCTTAAAAGGCTGTCAAAATTTGATTGAAATTGGACCGATATATCGTATAGCTGCCATAGAACCTATCGGTCGAATTTTGTTATTTTTCCAGATATTGCTGTGAAACTTTGTCGATATATGTCTAAGTATGCCCTTAAAAGGCTGTCAAAATTTGATTGAAATTGGACCGATATATCGTATAGCTGCCATAGAACCTATCGGTCGAATTTTGTTATTTTTTCAGATATCGCTGTGAAACTTTCCTGATATATGTCTAATTACATATGTCCATTAAATGCTATGCAAGTTTTCTTAAAATACATATAAAACATTCTATTCGAATATAAAACTTGGATACTGCAAATCTTAATTACAATTATTATTTTACATAGATCTTTCTCTCTTCTTTCTGTAGAAATTTTGAAAAAACTTAAAAACGTCTTGTTAAAAATAAAAAGAATTTTACCACCGATTCTAAGGATTTTGAAAAGGGAAGAGCTTCACTTGGGATCGGGTTTCTCCTGCTTCATTTCAAGCAATTTGCGTTGATTTTCTTTGAACTGATCGATGGGATCCTCGAACTGGCGATAATAGTGCAGCACCTCGCGAACGTCTTCCATCTACAGGGGGGAGAAACAATAAGTAAAGAACTCATTTCCTTTAGAGATACCAAAAAGACAGCTAATATGCTCGTTTGACCGCTCAGAACTCACCTTATGCTCGGCTATCAATCCCAGAAATGCGGCCAAATCGAAGAGCTGCACATCATCATCGTTGCCCAACCAACGAACGATGCCGAAGATGTTATCCTGATGCAGCGGCACAGCATTACGATCCCAATCGATGACAATCACACGTTTCAGATTGCGATTAAGGCGATTGAGATTCTTTACATGCTGCCCATCTACCAATTGCGTGGCATCACGCACCAAACGATACCTGATGTAGCCATTTGGATCAAGTGCATCGAGAATGGGAAACGCCGTCATGCCCTGCTCCGACGTATAGACAACGATTTCAAAGTGTTTGCTGCATTGCCGCAAGAAATGATCGACGCCAGGACGCTTCTTGAAGCGCCAACCTGTTTGGTATGTCCAGTCGGGATGCACCAGCACATCCCTCATTTCCAGCACGAGTGTGTAACGTGGCTGTATGTACGGTGCCTGCAGCTCATCGGGCAACAGCCTGGTGGGTACCGGCTCCTCCAACATCTTCTGGTAATAGTGCAAGGAGCGCCACATACGCTGGATATACTGTTGCGGCATGGCCAGCGAACTCAGCTCATCCTCAATGCTGCGTCCAAAACGATCCTGTTCGGGTTTGCCCATCTCATAGATGGCCCACATTACACAACCGCAGAGTCCGGCCAGAAAGATGCTGTAGCCATAGCGCCGTCTCGAAGCCTTCTCCGTGTGCTTGTCCGCCGCAAATGGCTGCATGATCTGCTTGGCCAACTTTGCATTGTTGCTGGGCGGACTTTGCGTTGCCTTTTTCCAACCAAATTTCACCCTGGCCTTGGTGACAATGTTCGGTTTCTTCCCCTTATCGCTTGGTGGCATCTTGCCAGAGTTGCCGCTTGTGTTGTTGCTGCCCCACTTGCTCGGCAGCCTCGCCCAAGCTGGTTGACTGTTTAACTGGTCCTGGCCCGGCCAGGGATAGCACATCCTGGCACCGACCCTCGGTGCCCCCTGTCGCAGCCATGCGCGACAGTTAAGCATAGCCGGGTAAATTTATCGATATCTGTGGCAAGTGGGCCAGTTTTGTATACATGTTTCATCGGTCGACAAGGCGACAACTTTTATAGGGAATTGACAGAAAAATCTTAAGCTATATGACTATCGACGTCGTTGGAATGCAGAGGATTCGCTGGTACGGCAACCTACGTTGTTGCGCTTTATATGATCGACGGCTTGGGAATGGGCTCAGCTGGTGGCTCAGCTGAACGTGGCAAGGGGATGCAAAAGTAAGAGAAGAATCTACATTCAATACAATGGCACAAGGAGCACACGTACACGGTGCATCCAAAGATTCGGAGGAGCAAATCGAGGATCATCTGGACGATCTCAATGTATCACGCAAGCTGCAGAAGAGTCTGGACAAGCTGCAGCCACATGAATCCCTGTGCAAGAAGCTGGATGGCTTTCAATTGTGCGCTTCAGGAGATTCTCGACTGGTGTACAGCAAGTCAACCAGGCTGCCATAGATCTCTGTCTCTCTCTGCTTGCCGTATCGGAAATCACTTCCCAGAGGGGGTTGATTTGTTAAAGCTGATTTGCGTATCTTACAAAAAATTACGTAACAAAAGTTACAGTAGAGCATGCCAAACTGTAAAATACCCTGCGCTCTCACTTCTTTAAGAAACCGTATAAATATACAAACAACATTTCTACTTCTATTGCTATCTCATTCTCATACAAGAATGTCGATTGAAAATTAAGACTATAAAAATTTGCTTAATCACAATTTAACGATTTGAAGAGGCGATGGGCGTGGCACTTGAAATATGAAATTAACTTTAGCACCTTATGATATACAGATATACAATATGTCAAATTTAGTGTCACTATCTTTTTAAGTAGCTGAGATTTGTGTGTTCATACAGACACAAAAAGCACAAAAGCACACACAAACAGACAAAAGCATACACATCCATACACACTTATTTCACACACCAAGGCAAATCATATTATGTAGGTATTTAGGTTCACATCTTTATTTGACATTTTGTAGTACTATATAGGTTTATTAGGTTCTGAAGAATAGAATGTACATATGCCAATTCATACTCCACACTTCTGCTTACATAACTCCTCCGTAGCAAATCGATTATCATTGCCCTCGCAGCCACCATAGTCGAACTTAACGCACTTTTTCTTTTCCGAATTGTAGGACCACTTCCAGAACTTAGCCACACAGACTCCACTCACACTATGGGGCTGCAGACAGTGCGCTGAAATAACGAAATTCCTTCTTCGTTCAGATATATTCAGTATATACACATATCTGGTATTTACCTGGCAATTTTTTGATTGCTGCAGAACTAAAGCTCATGAAGCACAAAAATATAGCCGACATTATTAACAAGAACCTCATGTTGGAGAGCATTGTCAATTATGGCTGCGTCAGATGATAGAAAGGTTTCATATATATATATTGCCACAAGAATGCGTATCCAATAATATTATAGCTTTAGATTTGCTAATCTATATGGTAAGTTCGGTTTCGGTTGAATTATTGCGTTCTTTCTCAGCTGTAGAAGGCAAATAGTCTTGGCTTTCCTGCGTGTTTGATACCTCTGCCGGATGCTACAGTCTCTCAGGTTCTTTGTGGGTCTCAGGGGCCTCGCATGCAAATCTACTTTATTGGGTCGCTGCCGCAACAAATTTCAAAAGTTAAGCGGCGCAGAAGGGCAAACATGGCATGTGGTTTGCAGCTAAATCGCCGTAAATGTACGGGGAGCATGCCAGAAAGAGAGAGAGGTAGAGAGAGCAGGCACATGTGAGTGAGAGGCTGCGAGCCTGAAGCCTGTTGGCGATTTTAATTTTTAACGAACAGCTGCCTGGCCTGTTGACAAGGCTTGGGATCAACCTGGGGGGAGCTTTTTGGATAAAATTTCAAAGGGGCGCAGCTTGATGAAAAAGCCGCTGAAAATGGCCAAAAAAAAAGCCAAAAAAAAAACAACAACAAGCCAAGCGCTTTTCATTATGCAGCAATTCCCGATGCTACGCAGCACAAAAAAAATTTAGGCAGAAAAACTAATTTTGATTTGTATAAAATATTAATTAGAAAGTGGGAGAGAAAGCAGGCAGGGAAAGATATAGAACAGAGAGGGAAAGAAAAGGGGATTACGTGTAATAAAATAAGCAAATAGCTGGCAAATAATTTCCACTTATCACTCACAGCGCATCAGTGTGGAAATTAAGGAATTATCCCAGGAGACAGAGGATTGCGTGCTGTGCCGTGTGTGAAGCCCATTGACCGTTATCCCTTCGATATACTCGTATGTAGTTGCGCTACCTTTATAGAGAAGGAGTGAAAGGGAATGGGGGATAAGGGAAATGGGGTCTTTCGCTCGTTTATTCGATCAAAAGTTACGAGCTCATCTTAGATTGGACATTAAATGGACACTAAAATATTTTCCATCTGCACGCAGCTCCTTTCCCCTTCGTCCTCGCTCTCTTGCCCACCCTGTACCCGTACCCTGATGCCCCGGGATGCCTCAGGCAGGAACAAGCGAAATAAATGTCATGAAACAACTCATTGACAGGCACATAAGGACTCTGGTTTTATGGTCCACAGATATGACCAAAATATATGATTACCATGTGTCCGGCAGCATGCGAGCTCGTAAATAGGCATTTTCTCTGCTTTAGTTCCGAGCCGGACACAACACCAGTGCCACTCCCCCCGCCCCCCATTCTCTCTCTCTCTCTCTCTGTTTCGTAGAGCTTGTCCTGCCCATTTGGTGACTACTTTTTCTTGATTTTTGTTGCCTTTCGCTTGGTTATTTAGCAAGTGATCCAGGTGGGACACATGCACGCTGTCCGGCTCCGATTGGGGCTCAGGTTTCGTGCCGAGGGTTGTCACAGTCTGTGTGACGGGTGAGGGGCGGGGGAGGCGTGGCACTGTCACAGCCTCGGGCAGTCGTAAAAATCAAAATAAAATGAAACTTATGCGTGATGTTTGCGTTTTCTCATTGGGTTTTTGTCCCAGTCCCAGTTTTTCTCACTCCCTCACTCTCTAGTTTGCCTTCTCTCACTCTGTCCTGTTGCCTCTCTTGCTTTCTACTGCTTTTTATGTCCACTCTGCGGTTGCAGCTTATGTCATGGGAGTTTACGGGTCACTTGTTCGTATTACTAATGATAGAAATTACTTTCAAATAGACACTCAAATTGGCTCATACCGCTAGTAAGGTCAAGTTTTATAGCACTTTTATGGCAAGTGAATCAAAATATCTAAGAAAAATTATTTTTGTAGGAATTTTTTATGTTAAAAAATGTTCGAGGTTCAAAATGTATTTTAAATTGGAAAAATTTTGAAAAATCGAAAAATAAATTATAAAATTTTGAAAATAATTTAATATATATAAAAAAATTATATTCTATATTTAAATATTTTCAAAATATTTTCTAAAAATTTTCATAAGTCAAAAAAATAAACTAAATCCAGCCAAAAACAGATTTGAAATAGGAGTCCTGAAATTGCATAGTTTATGAGCTATGCAACTGCTACCACTTCACACAATTACTATATCTATCTACTATACATATTCTATGCAACTACTCCCTTTTCACATAATTATCTACCTATATATTCAGTCGATCCATAGCGATAACTTGCCAGTAAGAAACGAGAATGCTCTCATCGCGTGCGGCAGATCTACAAAGAAAAGTGGCCACGGCATAGCATATACCCCCCAACGACACGGGGCTCAGCTGTAAACAGGCAACAGAGGGAGAAAGGGAAGATAGAGAGAGAGAGAAAGAGAGGGAGGGAAATCGGTAGCATCAGTTTGGTATTTGGTATAAATTCGCTATTTATGCAGTCTGAGTGTATGCTGATTTCATCTCATCTCGTTCAGCGTTACGTGAGCTGATTACGTTAGTCACGCGCGATTGCCGGAGCTGGCGGTTCCGTGACCAGTACAAGCACACACATACACACACACACTCACACAGACACACACGCACACACACACACGCACACGGTCATTCTGGCCGTGTTCAGTTGCTTAGCGCCAAATGAAATTGTGCCAACTGGCGACTTGATGAGAATTTCATTCTGTGCGGATTTTTATGACTTTCGGGCGAGGGAGAGGAAGTCGGGTCAGTCAAGGCAGGACTCGCCAAAGTTCCACTAAATGATTTTGCATTATTTGTGGACTCCCTCTCCCTCTCCCCTCTCTCGCTCTCGCTCTCCCTGCTGCCTTGCTTCTCCTTTTTGGCATCCATAAAAAGTCAATGCATGCGAAATGTTTTCGTGACACGCTCAAACTAGTCAGGTTACTCTTGCTCCTCCTGCTCCTGTTCGCCCCCTTTATTTGTTTATTCATCGAATCGGGGGCGAATCGTAAAAATTATGTTGATGAGTCATCAGTAAATGGCATTTATTTTATTGTCACCTATGTGAATTGCCATCTACTATGCCACAAGGCGCCTTCAATTATGACCAGTTTTCGCCTCAATTCGATTCGTTTCCCATTTCCCCTTCCCCCCGTTTTTGGCCCCACTGTGCGCAAATGCTTCTGGAATACTTATGAATGCTTCGCACTTTGATGCACGGACTACGAATGAGTCTTCTATTTGTATTATTAATGATGCTTTAGTTCCTTTTCTCCCCCTCTTGCAGCTTCGAGTAAACTTTGTCGCATTAGTGGCTTCACTTCACTCACTTGATTCATGGCGAAGCACTCAAAGATTGTGCAATCGGTCTATTTTTAATTCACTCAAATCGCACTGGCCACACGGTGTCGCAACTTGTCCGTGCTTGTCCCGCTCTACGATATAAACCACAATTCCATGTCAGATAAATGCTTTCTGGCCGGGACACAGTTGTTAATCGAGACTGTCTATCGAGTACAGTGGAATCGATAGCAATTTGAAGTTTCAAAAATTTTATGTATTAAATCATATCTTTCTCAAAAATCAAACAGGTTTCTTCAGCTAATGACAGCTTGTAAAGTAATCCCACATAACAAGTAAGGAAAGCTACAGTCGAGCGCACCCGACACTAAGATACCATTCGCTCAGTTTCCAAAGAAATTATCACACTTTTATATTCTCTGCAAAAGGTCATATGCCACCTATTGTATTTAATTAGATCTATCTTTGAATAGCAGCATCTACATATGAAAACGTCATAGCAATCAGCTTTACACATGCTATCGAAGCAACGCGACGATGACGTCACGTCACATCGCCTTCTGCAAAGGCGCAAGCAGTGGATCTACGGAAAAGGTTTAATTAAATAACTTGGGCTTAAACGTTAAAACTTTAATACTTTTGTCACAAAGCAACCTCAAAGATTCATTAATCAATTTTCAGAGGTGGTGGGCGTGGCTCCTCAAATTTGAAATCAACTCCAGTAGCGTGTGATGTTTATATACCTTCATATCAAATTTGGTGTCTCTAGCTCTTATAATAGCTGAGATCTGTGTGTTCACACAGACGCGTGACGGACAGACGGACAGAAGGACAGACGGACAGGCAGACGTACATGGCTCAATCGACTCGGCAAGTGATCCTGAGCAAAAATATATACACTTTGTGGGGTCTGCCACGCCTCCTTCTGCCTATTTCATACATTTGCACAAACTTAGTATACCCTTTTTTCAATGGCTGAATGGTATAAAAAGTTGTATTCTGTTTATTGTAAAAAAAAATTGAAATATTCACAACTGTTTCTTAAGTCTTACAATATGTTATGCAGTTAATATTTGCATAGTTTGCAATAAAAGTTTGAATACCTTAACGCGGTAACGTGGCCCACTGTGCCATTGGCCAGCTCCGCGCAACGCATTGGGGAACAACCGCATTTGAGATTTGATTGGATTAGAACAAGCTTTTGGCGGCGCACGAATTGTTGATGTGTCCGCTGTGGTTGATTGGAATTGGATGCCCCATACACCCGCTGCCCGCTGCCCGCTGCCCCCTGCCCAGACGACTGGTGTCCAGAGTATCGTATACCATGTGGCGAGGTAGTAGCCGGCCGCCAGTTCCCCAATTGCCACACGGGCGCAACGCAGTGTTGACATGCCGCAGCCGACACAGCCACAGCCACAGCAACTGTTCATATTTCTAGCTTTCGATATGCCGGCAGGGGTTGGTGTTGCGGCGGAGGGGGAGTGCGAGGATCCAAGCCCCGGGGGTCAATTAGGCAGCAGCGACGTCGTGGACTGTTTTGAATTTGGCAATTTTTGTGATTGCCTGCTAGGACTGAATTGTTTCTGGTTTCTGCTGCCGATTATCTCATCCGCTTGCGAGTCTAGATTTTCCGTGAATATTTCGTTAAATTTCACTGCGAAAGAGGAGAGGAAAGATGTGCATATTAAGTATACGCCATGTTCGCTTGCGCTACTCACGCAATTTGCTCAGATCCACATGGATTTCAAAGTTGTGTAGCTCATAGAGATCCAGTTTATTCACATCGATGGGCTCAGGCGGTGCCTTTGGCTTCGCCTGCGGTTCCACAGCAGCTGCGGGAGGAGCAGCTGGAGGAGTGGGTAGCTCTTCCTGCTGCTCCGCCTCCTCCTGTTGTCGCTCACTCTGCTGGCGATTAAGTACGGCAATCTTGCGCCTCATATACTGCTGCCAGTCGAACTTCTTTGCATGTGGCTTGCTCTGGCGCTTCTTCGGCTGCGTCTCTGCCGCCGGCAGCGGTGCAGCTTCAAAGGATTTCATGTACTGCACTCGCTTCTCGCGTTTGTGCTCACTCAGTGCCTGCTCATCGATCTGTTTGATCTCGCGCTCCAACTGATTGGCCTTCTCCATATCATTGCAATCCACTGCCATGTCGCGCTCCATTATGAGGCAAACTTTGCGATAGGCAGCGCTTACGGGTTTCTGCCCCGCCTGCCGCTTGGTCTGCACCATCAGCTCCACATCGCCCTCGGTGAAGGAGTAGTTGGTAGTGCGTTCTATGTCCTTCACCTTCTTGGCTATGCCACGCAGTGTAGGCAACGCTTGGGCATCCCGCTCGCAGGCATCTAACCAAATTTGGAACTCACTTGTAGTCACTGCCTGATTGGAGACCAGATGCATTTGAAAGCTGCGTCGCTGGCCACCATGTTGTAGCTGTAGTACACGCTTGGTGCGTCGCCCGCCCAGTTGATACTCCTGCTCCGTCTGCTCCACGTTCACAATCTGCGACAGGCGATAGACTGTGGATAGTTGAGCTGGAACAGGAGCCGGGCCAATGGCTATGCGCACAAAGCAACCGATTACGGTCTGCTCGAAGATGGGTTTGTCCAGGAAATCCTCCAGCTGATTGCGAATAAGCAGTGCCTTGCCTAGCTCCATGAGGCAAGTGACTGGTGTGTCCGCTGCACTGGAGGGGCTACTCTCATCCTGAGAATCCTCCGCATTATCGTCTTCCTCCCCCGAGTCGTCACTAAACACATCTGAGTATATGTCACGCGCCTTAAGCCTTCGCCTCTTGGGTGAATCATTTGTAGCTTTTGACCTTGAGCTGTCCAGCTCCAGCTCCAGCTCATTTACGCCGTCTTCCTTTTGCTTCTTGACCCGACGTCGCGCCAGCAGACGATCCATTGCAATGCGACGCTTCTCCGCCTCACGTTGCGCCTCCGGCGCCAGTCGTCGCATACTACTGCGATCCTTGATCGACTCCAGTTGCGGCTTGTTGGGCGGTTCAGGCTCTACTGGCTTCTCCTCGGCCTTGATGAGGCACTTGAAGCCCCAGTTGTTCAGCTCCTGTTGCCGCACGCTTCGCTCGTAGATCTTAAACTCACGCCCCAACTTGCACAACGCAGCCAGACGGGCTCGATCCGCCGTAGCTCCCAAACAGTTCCCTTCGTAGCGATCGTCGAACTGATCCAGTGTTGGCTTCTGCACATAGCCCAGTCTCTCTGGGCTGAACTCACCATCTTGCAGATCTCCCATGTGACGTAAAGGCGACGAAAACATAGCGTGAACTGGAAAATAAAATATTACAAAATTTGCAGAAATGATTTTAATGCAATGATAATTTTCTTTCAGTATCTTTTGACGTACCTTTTGCAGATCAATTCGGGAGAAGATAAATGAATATCGTAAGGATAATTTTTTTTTTTAACAAATTTTTCTTATATTTTATTATTGATTTATAACGTATTTCAACTCCCTAAAGAAACTAAAAAAAAACTATCCTTTTTCAATTAATATTCTTATTTTTGTACTATTATTTTGTTTATATTTTTATATGAGTCACGCTCTCGCGATGTACCTTAGAAATACTTAAAGTTTTTTTGAGAACCATTCAGCTTGTGAGATCTATGTGCTACAATGGCTTCCAGTACAATGAATAGAACAAAAAACGCCATTCGTACAGCGTACTCCATTTTCGGGTATTTGCTAAGAAATTTTATCTCAATGCCTACTTGAATACTTGAATGATCTAGACTAAAATGAAATATAACTCCAAAATAAGATTATATATACACATATATTTGAGTAAGTTTTTAAAGTTCTTAGCTGAGTTTTTATCTTGGAATAAATGGTTTTTTTTAGAATATTTTAAATTTAAATTGTATTTAATTATTCAGTATTTTTTTTATTACCAAAATATTTTTAATAATTTCAAAGATAAGTTTTATCTAAAATTTCAGCCTGCCTATAATCTTAGATCGATTCACAGGACTCACAACTTGCTCCATAATATTAAGACTGTTCTCTTTATATGTAATTATAATATTATTTTTAATGGTTTGATCTACAGTTTAATTGCATATTTCATTTAACAAATTTACAACTTTAATAATTGTATACAAATTAAAATTTTAATTGAAGGAACTACAATAGATTGATAAACTAAAAAAGATGTATTTGTAAGCAAAATTTAATTCAAAAAATAAAAAAAAAATGTATAAAAAGTAAGTAAAGTAAAGTAAAATTTTATTCAATCTAACTTCCACCTTATTTTTTTTTTTTTTTTTTTAAATAATAAGAACGAACTTTGCTTACAAATTTTTCGAATGTCTTAAAAATGTTTCGAAATATTTTTAAAAATCCTAAAACTTCGGTTTTGTGAATCTTTTAACACAACTAATCGCAAAACGCAGCTTCAGCCGGTTTCTTATGAGTTCCACTGCCGCCCAACTCCATCTCTCTCTCTCTTTCTCTCTGCCAAGCTGTTCCATCTTCGATTGCCATCAGATTGCGAATCAGCACTAAGTCCGCAACAATGATGATCATTGCCAGGGGCGGCGGCGGCGGCGCTGGACACGGCGAAAGGCAGCCACAATTTCAGGTTTACGTTCGGTTTTGGATTTAGTTCTGGCTTTGGCTTTGAGTTTGAGTTTAGGTTTAGGTTTAGGTGCGCCTGGCCGTGAACACGTTCGACATGAACGGCGATTAGTTGCATTTGTTTACGAGTATGGATTTCGGATTTGTCTCCGGCTGTGCCGGGTCCAGCTCAGTTCAGTTCAGTTGCCACTGGCCAGTGGCCACCATGGTGGCGTAATGGCCGCCAGCCGTAACTTATTGCAACGTGGCGTGCTGGAGTGTACGGCATGTGCAGCCCACGAAGGAGGCGTGGGGGTTGGTCAGCCAGACAGGACATTTGGGGGGAGGGGGAACGGCACTGGTGTCAGGTGGGTCGTCAGGAAGCGGGGGGAGGGGAAGGCTGAATGGTTGTTTCGTCGATATGGATGTGATTTCGTTTTCTTGGAGCGCAGCCGGGCCGAGCGACTTTATCCACATTGTAAAGTAGACATTATGTTGATGTGAATCTCCAAGTCGGCCACTCACTCCCTCAGCCTCTTTGTGTGGCCTCATATCGCGCCTGGGACATCAGCAGCGCCGGCACTGCGATAATATCCCAGAAATTATTTTCAGTTACCCGTGTACCATACAACCAGAACAAACCAAGGGAACGGGCCTTTGTTTTATTGTTATTGTTGTCCTGATGTCCTTACGGCGCGCCGCAGCCCTCTGCCTTATTCTTTCTCTGGGTCCTGGCACATTAGTGGAAGATGGACATTTGGCTGTCCTCTGCTCGGTTTATTTTATGTTATAACTCGGACTTTTTCCAAAAGCTGCGCACTTGCAATTATACAACACTGGACACTTTCCTGGGGGCAGGGCTGCACATGTGTGTGTGTGCGAGTGTGATTTTCGCATATTGGCGCTGGGCAACTAATGGCTTCACTAACGATTGTAACCGTTGTCCTTAATGGCATCCTTTCGGGCATCACGCGCATCCCGTTTCGCCCGATTTGTTGTGCTCCCTTCCTCGCACCCCATCTCTCTCTCTCTCTCTCACCCCCAACACTGTGTGCTTAGTACATTATCTGTGATGAAAGTACAAGACACTAAAGTGCATCTTTGCCTTCAGGTTTTTGCGTTATTAGAGTTTAGAAGTAGAATTCGAGGAGTACTTTCTATATATATCAGTTTTTGTTGGAAAGCAAATGAAAATCTTAAGATAAGTTTATGAATATATATACTATATAATCAACATATTATAAATTCTCAGTTTGTCAAGTCACTCCAAGAGTTTATTGAGTAATCAACTCAAATGAAGACTAATCTTACTTTAGAGCGTACTTGGTAGGTCTCGTCTTATTTCCTTATATCTTTACTTCTTTTAGTAACTTCCCGGTCTCAACCTACCCAGCAAGTTGACGCAGCCAAAACTAACCCTTATTGACAAACTTTATGGTCACATAAAAGTCTTAAGAGCCCTCTTCCTCTCTCTCTCTCCTCCATCTCTTCCCCGCCTTACCTTCTCGAATGTCAACGAGTCTCTCTGCGTGTTACTTGCGGTCAAATAAAAATCGTACAAATTTATTGTTAATAGAAAAAAGGATCAAACGGATGCAGCAAAGGCACGCACTGTAGCCACGCCCCCCTCCCCCAGCCCCAGTCAAGGGAGAAGGGGAAGGACCAGCTGAACCGCGATGCCTATCTACACAGGGTCGGCCAAACGCATCCGGCGGCTGTGCACTCGTCGCTCGGTACTGCCCGCTACCCTCTTAGCGGTACCCACTACCCTGTACTGGTCACTGGGCACTCGTAAACATATCGAATCATACATTTTGGCCGGCGATATCGAAAAATAATCTCGCTGCGGAAATGGCATATTTAAAAGGCAAAAGGATTGCAGCGATTTAACTTATAAAAAGACATTGCCCAGGTTGGCGAGCACCCTCTCCCTCTCGCTCTCTACCTCACTCTCTATCTCTTTCTCAATGCTTGTAGTAACCCTTGGAATGTCCAACACTTTGGGGGATTTTTAGTGTTTATTGCCGTAGATTAGTTTGTTTATTGTAATCCTCGTTATAAATTAAGCGAAAACTTGCGCTTACCCAACGCGTTCGGCAACGGGCAGCGTAAAAGGGTTGTGTGCCTGAGCCACCCTGTAAAACTCGTATTAATTTTGCCGCATATTTCCCCGAAGGCATCGAGTGAACTTACCAAGATAATTGCTGCAAATAGTTTACGACCACAGCCGATAATGCGATAGTCCGCAAAGAAAATAAGGAAAGAGGAAGAAGCAAAGAAGAAGAAGAAACGGAGATTTTAAAGCGTAATTAGAATAATTTCTTAAAATGGGAAAAATACTAAAAAAAGTCATAACTAAAATTTAAAATGACAATTCAATAAAAATATGTAATAAATTATTGAATATGTTAAAAATTATAAATATACAAAATTATATAAATATTTTATAGCAACTTAATGAGAATAAGTCAAGAAATGTATGAAGTATTTTTGGAACATTTTTGGATATGTAAATTATGTAATGCAAATTTTATTATTTTTATTTTCTGATATTTTCTTGTGAATATTTCCCTAAACTAAAACCCGGCACAAACTGTCACATATTGCAATTTTTGCTCTTCATATTCTCCATACACAAAATCAAGTTTTATGCAAATTTATTTTTATGCAGAAGAAACTTTTCATTATGCAAGAGTTGCCAATACATATGCGAGACTGAGATTACATCGAAGCAGCACTAAATAAGCAAATATCCCCCAAAAAAATATGTGAGTATATGAATTTTGTAATATCAAAATATGACAGCAGATGTTTCCGTCTCTCAATTGCTCCGTTTTTTTTTTGGGTTGAATTTGTTACGCTCGTTGGGCTGCAGAAGGAGGAAACTCATATTGAAGAAGCGCGCACGGTGCGCGGCTGTTCAATAAGTGTGGAAAACTAATAAGCCAGGTGAGCAGGAAGAGTAGCTAGAGCGAGGTAGATGGGGCAGTGGAAGGGGGAGACAGTGAGCTAGCAAAGCCAATTCGGTTGAGGCTTTCAAAATTTTTTTTGGGGTACAAATGATAAAACCCTATTAAGAATTACAGTTATATGTCTGTTTAGCCCTCTGCCTCTCTCTCTTCCTCTTAGTCTCGCTCTCGCTTTATCTGTCTGTCTGTCTTTCTGTCCTTGTAACGAGTATTGTGCTCTTTTGCATGTTATTTCAATGCTTTTAAGTACCCTGGAAGTGAATGTTGTGTGTAAAGGGGTATTTTGCTTTGAGAGTTGGGACTTTTGAGAGTTTAAAACATAAGAAAAAAACTAAATATTTAATTCATTTATTTTAATTTTAAGTAAATAAATACTTTTTTTTTATAGAATATTAGGAGAAAGGAATCTGATATAATGCACTGTAAATTTATATATTTATTTAAATTTATAAATACATATTATTTATATACCCATAGAATCTCTAAATAATTAACATACTCTTTTTCTTTTTTGAGAAAATTTCCGAACTGTTTATTTTTTTTTGTTATTGAATTTTTGCTCATATTTATTTAAGCTAGTTTTCAAATGCTTCGCTTTTTCAAATTTACAGAGTATTTTCTAGTCAGTCACTCCATTCTCATCCATTCCCGCCTTTGTTGCTGCTTCATAGAGTTGCGCGTCTAATTGCATTTTAAAATTGCGACACCATAAAATGTGCTTACGGTATAAATAATTATAACGGCATTTGTCGCAACAAAAACGGGCCAGAGTCGAACTCTCTCTCTCCCCCAGAGTCGGCTGCACAGTCAAAGCCAAAGCCAAAGCAGCAGCAGCAGCGGGAGGAGGAGGACTGGGCAGGGAACAAGAGCCGCAGCAATTGGCGTAGTCCTTTGCTGGTGTCGCCAAATGATTTCCGAGTGTCACAAGGAGCAGGCAGCAGGCCAGCGCCACGTTGAAAGTGGAGCGTGCGCTGCACTCTCAGTTTGTTGTCGCATCTACTGGATATTGCATGAGTACCCCCTTTACCCCTCCCCCTTTCCATTCTTCCATCGAGTCAGTTTCGTTTCGCGTTGCGATTAACGTGAGCTGCATATTTCCAGCTAATTTTCTAATTAAAATGCTATTTATGCATTTTTCAGTTTCAGTTCTACGGGGGCAAATTAAACAGGCAGCTGAATATGGCTGCGACAGGAGCAGCTCATTAGCTACGTGAAAGAAGCAAAAGCAAAAGAAGAAGAAGAAGAAAGCGTAGTTGAAGCAGGTGAGGCAACGTTGCAGCCATCAAAGGTGGCCAATTTGATATGCAGCGCACAAACAGTTTGTAATAATTTGAAAGTTAACACCATGGGGCGTATACGTAATGCCATAATGCTTGACATTAGCGGGCAAAGATGTTCGTGATTAAATCCGTGGTGAATATAAATTATAAACTTCTTGACAAGTATTGTTCCTTGGCTTATAGAAGCCAGCCTAATGCTTTAAATATTTCTATATATTTTAATAAAATCTTTTGAAAGAAAAAATTTTATAATTTTAAAAAAATAAAAATATCTATAAAAAATTTAAAAAAATTATTGACAAGTTTTTAAAAAATTTTGGAAAATTTTTGAATGCTTAAACTTAACTTTGAACTATCATAAATAATATAGAATTAATGTGTAATATCATCCACATATCATTATAAAAATAAGCATATATTTTCTTAATCTAATCAAACTGACAAATAACATAACTGTAACTAATATAGCTTCCATTGATTCGCAAAATTATAGCCATCATTAGGCATAAATTATGCATATCATTTTTCGTCTTTCATTTTCCTTAACTTTTCTCTCTTTCATTCTTATACCCTTCCCTTTCTTGCTCCCCTGCGACTGTCACTTTCTTTGCATTTTTGTCAAGCGATTTTCCCGTTGTTTGCCCCAGCTTGACAGGGATAACGCACAGGACACTACAGGATGTTGCGCTTGAGGAGCAGTCGCCCAACGGACGGCGGCAATCCACTTCCACTTGATGTCGCATAAATTTGTGGCATGCAACCGAGAGAGAGAGAGAGAGAGCGAGAGAAAGCGACGTAATGCAACTGAAGGCAATGGCTTACGATGTCCTGTCTGTCGGCATCCTTTGGCACTGACACGCAAGTCCTTTGGCTGCGCACGCTCAAAATTTATTTGCCTTCTTATTTATTTTGCCACTTTGCAATGATTTGAAGTCGCCTCTAGCCAGTGAGCTGCATCTATTTTTTGAGGCGAAGGAGCATCCTTGTCCTGAATAGCAGCTGCAGCAGAAGCTGAAGTTTTGCTTCACTGCGATTGGTTGGAGCTAGAAAGATATAGGGAGAGAAGAGTAAAAGGTTGGGCAAGGAAAACACATCAATGTCAAATCTTGGCATATGATAATGATAAAGGTTTTTCTCTTAGGTTTCAAAATAAATTATAGAGATACATAAAGGAGATTTTTAGGGTAGAAAAAAAAAAAAAAAAAAAATAGTAATAAATAATAAATAAATAATTTGAAAGTTAATTTTTTCTGAGTTTTGTAATTGAGAATGAAAAACTAAAAGATGTATAAAGGGGTGGCACTAGGTTAAGATAGAAAAAAATAATATTCTATAAAAAATATAATAAAATTTATAAAATAATATGATTTTATATTTATACTTCTATATTTGCATATTATAAGAACTTTCTCGCTTACTCTATCAAATATTTATATCAGCTCCTTATGAATATTTATCATGTATGCCATATAATGCATAGTATTATCTTTTAATTTAAATACTAATAATTAATTTAACTATTTTTAAGGTAGAGAGAGTACAAGTAAAGTAAGCTACAGTCGAGCGCACCCGACAGTAAGATACCATTCGCCCATAGCTGAAACCAAGCATCATGACGATGACGTCACAATATGGTGCAAGCAGGAAAACGTTTAGATGAATAACTTCAGTGTTTATTGTTTGAACGGATTGTTATTTGGAGAATAGATTATATTGCAATTATCTATGTTCTACCAAAGCAAAATGTTGTAAATTCAATAGTTCTCCTAATAATCGTAAATTATAAATTTTCGTGTGTGTTGGGCATGGCATCAAAAATTGAAAATAAACTTGATCTACCTATGGTATACAGGAACCTTTATGTGAAATTTGGTGTCTCTAGGTCTTGTAATAGCTGAGATCTAGACGTTCAAACGGACAGACGGACAGACAGACGGACACGGCTCAATCGACTCGGCTAGTGATCCAGAGCAAGAATATATACACTTCGTGGGGTCTGCCACGCCTCCTTCTGCCTGTTACATACATTTGCACAAACTTAGTATACCATTTTTGACCATTTTCAATGGACGCAGGGTATTAAAAGCAAAGAGAGAGAAAACGGAAGATTGATAGAAGAGGTTTAAAAGATTAGACGTCTTAGAACTTTTAAATTGTAAAAATTATTTTTAAAAAAGTAAATCTGTTTAAATTAAGTAAAATATTTATATTGCATTTATTATTTGTATTTTTGTTTTTTTTTTTTGTTCTTTTTGCATATACAATACATTTTAATTATATTTCTCTGTCTTTTAATTAGTTCTCCATACATAATTTATGTGCTTACATGATTTTAATAATATTTTCAACTACTGGCAGCACATTTTCATTAGGAACTTATCACGAGTGAGTGTCTTCTTCAAGGACATGTTCGCATTGCACATTCGGGCAAGTTGTTGCCAAAACGAATTACAGAACGACCATCTATCCCCCTTCCCCCTACCCGTATCTTTCTACCCCCACTCCATGCCTTTTCCCATACTAAGATTGAAACGCAATACTGTCGCAGCCAATAAACTAGAAGAGCACGATCCCGGGGCAACTGCACACATGTTTCAGGAAGTATCAACCCCTACCCCTACCCCTCTTTTCTCGTAGAATTCTCCCCCTCCTCCCCTGCGCTTACCCCTCTCTTCAGGCAGATAACATACGAGTAACTCTAGCATTTTAACGACTTCCACTGCGAGCGACGTGTGTCCTGTTTGGCGGCAACAGATTTTTCTAATGTCTCCATTCGAATCCTTTGGCCAGGCAATTAAATGTGCACAGTCAGCGCAGAGGGAGGGGGTGGGGGGAGGGGGCGGAAGAGTGGGTGTATGGGGGATAATTGTTTTTTGCGTGCGTAAATGGAAATGAAAGACAGAGAGGGGGAGAGAGAACGAGCAGAAAGTGTCGTAAATTCTAAGGCAAACACGATCTAAAAATGAATTATGCTCCATGATTATTAGACAGTGTGGCAGGGGGTGGTAGATAGAGGGGGTGAGCAGCGGGGGGGCGAGGGGAAGTCTCTACTGAGTCGCAGTTATTAACATTTGTCCTCGCTGGGCTCGTCCTGCACGACAATTAAAAGCAAAGCAGACATCAGTCGAGGTCGAGCTGACACACATAGCACCTTGACGCGGGGAGGGGTGAGGGGTGATAGCGGGGGTGCACAGTGTGTGTGTGTGTGTGTGAAGAACACATGTGCAATTGCCGCTTGCCTTAATGGGTCATAAATAACCAGGACAACAATGAGGCGGCTGCAGCGGCGCAGGTTCCTCTGCCACCACCTCCTGCCACTCTTTCGCTTCTCCTTTTTTTCGTGTGTGTGTGTGTGAGTGTGTGTGCTCGCAGGACACATAAAATTATTGCACGTCGACGTGTGCAGCCAATCGCTGTGCGTGTTCCAACTGCAGCTCGGTGTGTCTGTGTGTGTGTGTGTGCCCAACTGCATGTCCTTCGTCATTCATCAACGCGGCATGCGCTGCGGCTTAAGGGTGGCAGCTCTCGGTCCATGCCATGCCCACAATAGTTCTACCTACCCCCTCTCCTACTCCCCTTGGCCTTGCCACGAGAGAAAATTGTGAAAATTTCTGTTGGAATTGCCTGGAAATGCGACGGCCGCCTTTTGATTTATTGTCAAATTGCGAATCACACATAAAACACGCTGCCAATAAAATGTTGAATGTCTGCCGCGCACGCCAGAAAGGATAATGCAAACCGCTCCCCTCCCCTCTCTCCCTCCCTCCCTTCGGCACTCGTTACGTTTGTTTTTAATTGAAAATAAATCTTGTCAATTTGCGCCGCAAAACCAGACACAGCCCGCCCCCTTTCGCACTCAGCTACGATCCCCGATAATGTATATGGTATATACCCCCCCCCCTCCGGCTATATCCGATCCTGGCACTTTATTTGCCTGTCTTGCTTCTTCGAAGGAAAAGGGGGTATGTTGTTTTTTTGTGTGTTTGCAAATTGTAAATTACTTCCGCGACCTTTTGTGAGTTCGCCCGTTTTTTTTTTTTTTTGTTATTTGTGTCCAAAAGGTGTTGCGCTTTTGTTGTTGTTGTTGCACTTTCGCATTCAGCATTATGCGAAGTTCGCGTTGTTTTTTTTTTATGACAGCAGACACATAAAAAAAAAGGCAGCAGCCGCCCATTTCGACGCGCTCAAACGGCGACGAACATCCGCCAAAACGTAGTCTTTTTTTGCGCGTATCCCTTTTTACAATAACCAAACAAAATCTACATATAAATAAACATTAAAATATTTGAACAGAAGAGCAAAACAAAAAAAAAAAAAAATAGAAATAAAGGAGCACATCTCAAGGGGACAAGCGGAGAGGGGCAGGAGAGGAAGAGTGGGTAATGCGCACAATAAAATATCGCACTGACCGAAAAGGTGCAAAAACATCGCAACGAAGTCCTTTGCTTCTTCGATATCCAATTGCGATGCCAGACAAATAAAAAATGTATATGGTATTCTATATACGAAATACTTGTGAGAAGTTGCTCAACGGAGAGTGAAAAAGATACTATGCAGTCTTAATAATAAAATATTAGAATAAAATTTTTATATGTAAGAAATTATATGTACTTTATAGTTAAATAATATTCTATGTCACTTAAGCTTATTTATTTTATTTTTAATTTTAAATAGGAACGATATATTTATTTTATAATTGGAAAATACTCTAAGTCATTTAATTATTTTTATTATATTTTTTTAAAAAGATTTTGAGAGATTTTTGAGGATTTTTTTTTTAATTATAAGATGATATTCTCTGTCACCTAAACTTATTTATTATATTTAAAAATTAAATATAATTTATTTTTTTTTATTTTTTATATATTTTTATATATATATTTAATTATTTTTATTTTTATATTTTATTTACATGGAGAATTTTATTGAATTATTAATAATTCTTTTAATTTTATCCCATCAACTCTTTCTCATAGTGTATTCCAGCTTCGTCCTGCTTTCTTGCTTACTTCTATTTTAATCGTAGTTTCTTTTCACCTTTTCGCATTTCTTTTCTATTCAATAAGCCAGCGGAAACGTGAAAAAAATTATGTGATTTTCTTTCCGTGTTTATGCGCCGACAACGCTTTGTTTGCCTACCACAAGTTGCTTTATTCTTTATAAAAGAAAGAGGGGGAATTTTTATGACCTCTGATAATATTTAAAAATTTTAACTATTTGAAAAGGTTTACAAGTAAATTTTTTTTTTAAATTTTAGACTAAAACATTTTTTAAACTTTTTCATAAAATATATCTATATATATTTAATAGCAATTTAAAAATTAATTTTCCACCAAAAATCGTATCAAATTTTATATGGAATTCAATTTAGAACTCCCCCAAAATACCCCCCGGCCCCTCACATCTCATCTAGCACATATCTATCTATCTTATCTAAGCTCTGCCAAATCGAAATGCTAAAAATACACTTAACTGCGAAAACTATCATTAAATTGTCATTGCAATTTTTCTCTCTCTTCGTCTCAGTCGATGTGTCTTTTGCTATCTCTTTTCCCCTTCCATCTCTCTGTCTTTTTCTACACACAAATCAAAGTTGAAAATCATTTAAACGTTTTGCGAAATTGTCACATTTGATTTGTTTGTCCTTGATACGGCTGCAGCGAACTTTGAATCGCCACACACACACAGACAATGCACATGTATGTGTGTATATAGCACATACATATATATATAGACATATATATCGCCTGCATTGGGTATCCTTGCGTATCCTTGCGCTTGCATTCTCTTTTGGCATTTTGCGGCGCAAAATGATTTCATGTGAAGCGGTGATTATTTTCACCTAAACTGCGTCAGTTCCCCCAACCCCCTCCCCCTCCCCCACCCCTCTCTCTCTCTTTCTCTGCGCGTCTCCGCCTTACTCGACCGTAACGGCTGCAACTCCAGCGGCTGGGGATATTTATGGGCATTGAGCGTGTTCCGCCTCCTTGCGCACTTTTCGCTCCGCTTTCGCCTGTTTGGGCCGCTGCCTTTTGCTGTCTTGCTCGCTGCGATTGCTTCGATGGCTCCGTTTGTATTTATGTCTTCGTCTATAAATCCATGTCTTCGCGAGGCCTGCTACCCCCCCCCCCTTCCCACTCTGCCCCTCCCCCTCTCTCACTTGCATCTTCATGTCAAAGCGTAGATTTATAATTTTCGGGCGACCACCAAAGCAATGCAACGCCAAAAAAAGAAGCCAAGCAAGAGTGAGAGGGAAAAAGAGTGAAACACAGAGAGAGAGAGAGAGAGAGAGAGAGGGTGCTGAGCTGAGGGTGCAGCTCCTGCTGCGTCGCTGCAGCCTGTCGAATTCGATGAATTATGATTTTTGATTGAAGTTGAGTTATTGCAATTCAATTTATTATAAATGCGGTTGCGAGTTCGCTGCAAGTCCGCCCGTCCTATCCGCCTTAACTACCCGCTCCCCCTTTGCTACAGACACTACCCTTTTGCCGCTTTGCACAGGACATTGAACTATGAGTTCCTGGCGTGGCCAAAATTTCCGTGTGTGTTCGTCTCCCTTCCCTCTCTCTCATTCGCTCGCTCGCTCTGTGAACCGTTTTCGACACTTTTGCTAAAATTTATTGCCGATTATTTTTACATTTCTTTTTTCAATTTCTGCGACCTGACCCGCTTTGCCTGCCTCCTTCCTTCTTCTTCTTTCTTTCTCTCTCTCTCTGTTTCTGACTGCCATCGCAATTATTTTGAACATTTTTGTTGATTTTTCATTGATTATTTCACATTGTGCTTTGCTCACATAAAACCTTCGATTTTTCTCTGAGCTGACCTTGTGCATTATGTGACAACTTATTGTGAGATTTGAACAGGGGCATATGTACAGCTCAAATGTGACAACAGATGTGCAAGTATTGCATATAAAATTCTGTTGAAATCGGAGTGAAATTGATTGGCAGGCTATAAAGTTAGGTTGGGTATTTGATGAACATGTTAGACGTGTGTCTCCTTGTCTACTCAATCCCAAAACCTTACGGATTATAACTTGATAATTATGGTTATACAATTTCTAAGTAAAATAAACAAAAAATAATTTTTAATAATAAAATTTAATAAAATTCCAAATTTATAATATTTTTGACAAAAATTAAAACGAAAGTTTCAAAATATATATAAACTTTAGTTTCAGAGATCGTCTGGCTAGCTTTAGTTATGATATAAACCGAAAATGAACAAAATGGCATCAAAATTGCGCCTGTAATCAACTTTTTTCGATTTACGGGGGCGGAAAGGGGCGTGGCCAAAATCCAAAATAAACTTGATCAGCGTGCAATAATAACACATTTTGTCATCAAATTTGGTAGTCCTAGCTCTTATAAAAGCTGAGATCTGGGTGTACACACGGACAGACAGACGGACAGCCGGACATGGCTACACCGACTCGCCTGTTGATCCCGAGCCAGAATACTTTATAGGTTCGGAGATGTCTCCTTCTGCCTGTTAAATACATTTTCGGTTTGTACAAAGTTATAATACCCTTCTACTCTATGAGTAGCGGGTATAAAACCCACTGAAATAAAGTACTGAAAGCCTTACAAATTCATTTTGGAGATTCGTATAGAGTCATAAAGCTGCCGTGACCGACTGATTCAACCTAATTTGCCATATATAATATTGAAAATATAAGCTATAATTTCATTAGATTTGCTTGAACTGCATTTACAGCTCTATAAAACTCACCTAGCTGTCGTCCCTTAGGTTTACTCCGCATCACTTGTGTTCTTCGTTTAAAGCCAAAATGAAGTTCCTGCTAATATCAGCCCTAACTTTATGCCTCATGATCTTTAGCTCTGTGGCCGATAGACCTGGTGAGTTGTCGAACAATTGAATACTTTGCATTACATTTATTTACTAAATAAATACGTCGCCCTATAAAGAATTGTGTGCACTGCCCCATAGTGCAAACGGAGTTGGAAAAATCTCCTGTTTAGGCAAATTTCCCAAATGGACCTACGATGCGGAGAACACAAAATGCATTAAGTTCAGCTACGGTGGCTGCATGGGCAACGAAAATAGATTTAATTCTAAAGAGGAGTGTATACAGAAATGTATGACTGAATCAAAATAAATCATTTGCAAATATACATGATGTCATTTAAAAATTTTAATAATTAAAATTTTGCTTAGCAGAGGCGGTGGGCGTGGCACTTTAAATTTAAAATTAATTTGTGAGGCACAGAAAAAAAGGGAACCTTCATGTTGTCTCTAGCTTTAAAAATAGCTGAAGTCATTGACATTGCTCAATCAATTTTAGCCAGTCGAAAAAACCTATATACTTGTAATATAATTGTTTAGTTATTTGTATGCATTTGTTAATTTTTCAGCGACTTACCATAAAAAGTTACGTCAAATTTAAAGCTTTAATTTCATTAGGATCACTTAAGGTGCATGGAAGACCGCATTAACAAAACCCTTTGAAAGTTTTTCAGCCGCAATCCACATCGATTTTGCTTTAGTTGAATCCAAAATGAAGTTTTTAATAATATTGGTTGTAATTTTGGTTTACATGATATGCGAATTCGTGGCTGTAAAAAATCGTAAGTTTTCAGTTGTCTATAATCCCATTAAGTTAATATTTACAGAAGAGATCAATTTTGTTTTCTAAGCACAATGTGGTCTACCCCATAGTCAAAGTTCAGCCAAAAAAGAGGGATGTTCGCAAGACTTGCTTCAGTGGTCCTATGATTCAGCAAAGATGAAATGTGTCCAGTTCAAATACTTTGGCTGCGATGGCAATAACAACAGGTTTCTCTCCGAGAAGCAATGTAAGATGCTATGTCATGAGTAAGGATTTAACATCGATGTGGATTTGTTTCAATGATGAGCTAAAATAAAAGTTTAATAATTTCAAAGTTGAAACATTTGTAAATTTATCTGTAAACAAGTAACGAAAGCTACAGTTAAGCATGGCCGACTGTAAAGTACTCTTTGCCCAACAAAAGATCTGTATGTTCATAGTACAAACAGATAGACAGACAGACGGACATGACTTTATCAATACGACAGGAACAGTTTCATAGCGATATCTTGAACAATAACAAAAATCGACCGATTTGACATTGATTTGAGCGCTACTATGACATCTATATCAAGTTGTATTATATAGCTGAAAAGCTGAGAGACTAGTCTGCGTTGCAACAGACAGACGGACAGTCGGACTTCCCTATTGATGCTAATTGAGAAAATATTTAATTTAAACGGTCGGAAATTTCTACTTAAGTGCGTTGCAAAAATCTTAATAAATATAAATATATACATATATAATCATTCTTATATAAAATGTTAAGCTTTAATTTCATTAGGATCACTTAAGATCCCATAAATTTGTAATAAATAAACCTTGCCATGTTCCTTTAGCTACATTTCATATCGCATTTGCTTTATACAAGTCGAACATGAATCTTTTGATAATATCGGTTGTAATTTTAGCTTACATGAACTCCGACTGTGTGGCACTAAAAAGTAGTAAGTTTTGAGTTAATAATAATATCCTATTCAGTTAATATTTACAGCAGAGATACATTTTTTTAATAAAGGGCAATGTGCTCAGCCTCATAGTGAAATAGGGAATTGTAAGGGAAGCATATATGCCTGGTCCTACGATATGAACAATAACAGGTGCGTCCAGTTCGATTACGGAGGCTGTGATGGCAATGAAAACAGGTTTTTCTCCGAGAAGCACTGCAGGGAAGTATGTCAAGAGTAAAAAGCTAAGATAAATGTGCAATACAATGCACAATAAATTGCACAATAATAAAATTTTCGTTACAAATAAAATAACAAAATTTATTTATGAATTTGCTTAGGCGTCATGTATTCAAAAAAACTTGTACAATTTACAAAATATTAAATAATACTATATTTTTTTTTAAATATACAAAAAGGTAAATGAGCAACAACTTTATTAATTTCATAAAATAAACATATGATTTTTATTAACAATAGTATGGAAAATTTGTATTTCTTAACCTCTTACCGTAAAAGGTCACGTCAAAGAAGTGAACACCTTGACCGACTGATTTAACTTAATTTACCATACGTAATATCGAATGTTAAGGTATAATTTCATAACGATAAAGAACGCATATATAAAGCTCTCCCATTGTCATGTGCAACTGCAATCCAAATCGCCTTTGCTTTATTCAAGTGCAAACATGAAGTTTCTTACAATGTCTTTTGTGATTTTAGGTTACATGATCTCCGAATTTGTGGCACACCATGTAGAGGATAATAGTAAGTTTTATAATTTCTAAACATGCCATAAAATTCATTTTTGATAGCCCAAAGAAATTCCTTTATTTAGAACATTGCGCTTATCCCCATAGTATAACAGGAAAGTGTAAGAAATATCAGCCTATGTGGTCCTTCGATTCGGCAGCGAAAATGTGCGTCAAGTTCACATACGGTGGCTGCGGCGGCAATAAAAACAGATTTTACAATGAGAAAAAGTGTAAGGAAACATGTTTAAAAACAAAAAAAGGGTAAGAAGTTACGATTGGTTTGAAATATAAAGCAAAAATGAAAGTGAATCAAGTTGAAACAACTTGTCAGTCGTTGCATAAATCAGAAATGTTTCAGTTTTGTAAGCAAGCAAAATATATTAGTCTCGCAGTCGATTTAATTATTAAACAATGAAGTGCAAGAGGTGGGGAGGGGGAGGGGGCAGGGCAGCTGCGTCTAAGCGCTACAGACAACCGCATCAGAGTCAGACAAAGGCATCAAACGGCTAAGGGGGAGTGGGGAGAGGTGTGAGTGTAATGGATAGGGGTAGGGTTAGCAGGCGGGTGCGGTAACTGTAATTGCAGCAGCGCGCATAATTCATATCAAATGACCATTTTAAAATCCTTTTATTTCATTGCGTCGCACTGTGCAGGGCCAGGAGCTGGTGCGGGAGGGGGGGTAAACCGGGAGCGAAGCGGTAGCTGGCCCAAAATATTTGAAATAATAATTCTTCGAGATAAATTACCCAAAAACAGGTGTGTGTGCGCTGCTCTAAATTGCCCGGGCTGCTGCTCCAGCTACGCCGCATGAACCCAGCGCGAGACAATGACACAGAGCCGCAACAGCAGCTACTCCCCTCCCCCAGCCCACTCTTCCTCTCTCCCTTCCTCCTGCCACACTCGGCAGTCGGTCAGCGCATGGGCGGATGGGCTTAAGTGCTCGGGCAGGCACTGAAAGCGGTAGCGGGAGCGGAACTGAAGCTGTGACTCGTTCCATTTCGTCGTCCCGTTTCGCTCTGCGTTTGGCATTTAGCATCAGGAAATTATGCTGACGCTGCCAACTGGCCTGGCCTGGTCAGGATTGCAGGGAGTGGGCAGAGTGGGCATCTCCTGCTCTGCCATTTGCCGGGGCAATCAGCGGCGTCTGCAGTTGTGCTGCATGCACACACACACACACATGTCCGTGTCCACATTCATGTCCTTCGTATCTGTCTCGTATCTCGTATCTGCTGCAGCGCCTGCGCCAGTCCAGCAGCAGCTCCATCTGCCTCTCCCAGTGGCGTCCTCATTAAACCAACACACACACACACGCTCGCACACACTCTGGCAGCCAGCGCCCGCTCTAATGAGTTCCAGGCCCCACGAGGGCATATGTTGTGCTCGCTGCGGGACGGTGAATCCTTTGCTGCTCCTCCTCCTTCTCCTGCTTCTCCTGCTTCTACTCCTGGCTCTTGTCCTGGGCTGCCACGCTGCATCCACAGTTGATTGCCAGCCCGCTGGCCCGTCTGCTGTGTCACACATCTGGGTGCAAATTATGGCACATTTCAAATACATAGCACCCGAGTGCACTGAGAGAAACTAGCAGGCAGTTTTAACTTCACTTAACCCTAATTTTTAATTTGTAATAAATAATAATTATTTATATTTTTTTTATAAATATTATCTGCTTTTATAAAATTTAAATTATTTATAAATTATTTTAACATTTTCTTAAAATTTAAAAAAAAATTTTTTTTTCAAAATTTAAATATTTTAAAGCTTTTTTTAATTTTTAACCTCAACTTTCATCTATTATTTTTACGCGGTATGATATATTTTGTATACCTGAACTTCCTTGCATTTTAAAAATTGAAATTTGTATTGAAAATTATGGCTTATTTTCAATTTTGATAAGGTTACCTCATTTAATATTTTTCAGATTTTTTTTTAAATTTATTTTATAATTATTTTAAAAAATTTTATTTTTTGGCTTATAATTATGTCAAAATCGTACAGAATAAATACGTGAATTCTTACTCCACTTTTACTTAGCTTAATAATTTTTTTTAATATATATTACACATCATAATTATCATTAACTCGCCCCTGAATTTCTCTCAGTGCATTAGCACATTGCAAAAATTTTTGCCTAGCTTGGCAGCGCGAGAAAGAGAGCGCGATAATCGCATAAAAGTTTACATTTATGATGCTCCCGCTAGGTTCGCTCGGATAGGTGCAGAGCACTTTGGCTCACACACACACACACACACGCACAGCAAGTGTGTGTGTAGGGGGGAGGGGCTGGCACAAACACCTTGGCCGTAAAACATTCGCCTGACGGGGCAGCGCCAGCAAAGACTGACGGAGCAGCGGGACAGACAGGCAGCTGTTTGCGGATAGAGGCAAAGCTTGCAGCGCCGCCAGCGCGGACGGACTAGGCTCAAATGCAGCACAGCACCAGCAAAGGGGCATGTGGCATGTGGCATGTGGCATGAGAAGAACAAAAAGGCGCGAAAATCCATTCGCACATAAAATGCGCCACAGTGTGCATTATTTTAATGTCACTGATAAATCATTTTTATGTCGGTGCTAAATCAAAAGATGGACGAGCAAATGCCGTATTTCAAGCGTGCGAGCTGGGCGAGGGGGGCGAGAAGGGGGGGATGGGGGAGGGGCTGTGAAAATGGGCATGGGGTGTCACACACACGCTGCAGCTGCAGCGCAACTGAAACTGAAACTGAAGGCGGCATAGCGGCATAAGGTGTGTGCTACAGGTAGAGCGGCCACAAGGGGAAGGTATGCAGGAGGAGGGAGGAAAGGGGAGGGGGGGGATAAAATACTGGGGACGACCATGGTCGAGCGTTGCATTCGTCCATTAAAATGCGCTCCGTGGTGTGTCCAAAACACAAGCACACCAAGTTGGCCCCAGTCGAGCCACGTTTATTTATTATTAACACAAAAAAGACCCCGAGGACGAATTGCAGTTGTTGGGCGTGCCCAGCCTCCAGCTGCAGCTGAAGCTAGTGCCAGCCCCCTCTGACTCTCTCTCTCTCTCTCTCTCGCTCACGCTCTCTAGTGCGCTGAGTGGCTCATAATTCGTCGCCATCGTTGGAGTCGGCTGCGCCAGTGCAGGCAGAAATTCATCTGTTTGCGGTTCAAACACGTGCCGTGCCATGCCAGAAATAATGTGCAGCAGAATCAGCAACGACTAATGGGGCTATAGGGCCACTCAAAGGCAGCTAACAGCTAACAGGCAACAGCTAACAGCGAGCAGTTAGTGAGGTTAGCTTGCTGCTTTGCAGCAGGGCACAACTGCGCCAAAAAGTATGCTACGAAAATATGCATTGCGTATACGGCGTGTGGCAGGGCAAGGGAAAGATGAGCGATAATTCAAGCGGGAAAATTAGTAGAAAATCTAAGCAAATTTTATAAAATGCAGAAAATACACAAAAATATAAACAATTTAAAAAAATACTAAAAAAAAATTTATGAAAATTTGTCTAAAATAAAAAGAAAAAAAAAACCCAAAAAAAATGTCTTGTATACGAAAATCTAAGCAAATTTTATAAAATGCAGAAAATACAGAAAAATAAAAACAATTTAAAAAAATATTAAAAAAAATTTGTCAAAATTTGCCTAAAATAAAAGCAGAAAAAACCCAAAAAAAAGTCTTGTATACGAAAATCTAAGCAAATTTTATAAAATGCAGAAAACACAGAAAAATATAAACAATTTAAAAAAAATACTAAAAAAATTTGTCAAAATTTGACTAAAATAGAAGCAGGAAAAACCCAAAAAAAATGTCTTGTATACGATTCCCAGTAAAAGTAAAAAATGTCCCAAAAATTTATAACTATTCAAGCCATAGCATAAAGAAAACTGTTTTCGAAACTGCCCCTAGATAACTACAAATAAATTAACATTCATAATTAGATTGGAAACCATGGTTTTTTACTTTCGTTCAACTCGATAAATTCAATTGCGATGCGATTCAAAATAGATAATTTCTCTGTTAATGCTCAGAAGTGCAGAAAGTGCATATACTATATAGAGAGAGAGAGAGCGTGCCCAACTATGCACAGATTTTGCGCAACAGTATGGGTGCAATTCGTATGGTGGCGCAGAGTACGGCGAATACGATGAAATTGGCGCGCACCTCTTCTTTGGCGCGTTCCACAATTCGATCCGGTTCGATTTGCTTGAGACGTATCATTGTGAACTGTAAGAGCAGATCATAAAGAACTATATATTGTATTGTAAGGTATGGTTAGGAACTCACCTGATGAGGGGTTAAAGGAGTAGACTTAATTCTAGCTGATTATTGTAAAACTATTCGATTAGGTTTCCGAAAAAACAAACGCATAATTTACAAAGTTCCGTATGATCTGTCGAAGGTCTCAAGGCAAAATAATAACTAAGTTAACTGACAATATAGTCAGGGCAAAGTACCATACAGCAAATAACCCCGCCTGCTTGGACGATTAACTTTCAACTTGAGTTTGTGTCGAGTCAAGGGGAATATAAATCAAATGAACAAACCTCATTAACATATTTTATATCTACATATTATCAGCCTCAAGTTGTGACACGACTCACGTCAGTGGAGGCCAAATCTGTCACGCGGCATTAGAGACGGTGCCAAGACGAAGACGCAGGCCACAGCCGCAGAATAACCACGAAAAGGGGTGGGCGGGGAGGTAAGGAGGTTAGGAATTTCCCGGAATCCGGCGGCACACATAATTATGCGTGTAAACAAGCGTGATGATAGTGCGCTGACGTGTGACGTGCTCAAGGTGCAAAGGAATAGAAGGAATAGCAGGGGGGAAGAAGGGGTTAAGCGGCGCGAGGGGTTGCACCTTTTTGGCTGATGAAATGCTCAACGACGTCTTAACAAATTGCCGAAATTCCTCAAGCAGTCAACGGGGAAAGGTAGAGCCGGCCAGGGGCAGGGGCAGGAGTCGACAAGACGTAGACGTAGCTGCAGACGCTCAAGTCGCACCCTTCTGCCGCTGTCGCTTTTCCGGCTGATTTATTCGTGTTGTGTGTGTGTTGGCAACAATTAGAAAAGTTACCGCAGGATGTGCGGCACTCTCTCTCTCTCGCTCTCTCTGCCTTGTGCTGCCATCTCTTTCTGGGCCGCTGCGCTGTGCGTTTTAATTTGACGAAAGACTGATGACATCTCATTAATATTCATTGCCGCTGCAAGGCGCTGCGGGGATTTGCGGCGATATATATCCTGTTTATGCCTGACTTTATTCATGGCGGCGCCAAATATAGTGCCAGCTGTTGTTGTTGTTGTTGCTGTCCCGTCCTGTCCGTGTCCTGGCACTGGCATGTAGATGAGTCCTGATTCTAATGAGGTGTTAAATGCCAAAAGGTTTTCGTACTGCCCTACGTCGAGGGTAACTCCGGCAGTTGATGGGAAAATCATGAACTAGGTAAGTTATTGAGTTGTTTAGCAGCAGAGGTAAGACATGACATTTGATGGATATATTGTGGTAGAGCATAGCTTAGGGGCAAATGGATGAGTTGGTATTAAAGGAAAGAGTTATAGCTAGGTATGTGTTCTGCAGATCCCCCTTAGATCTTAAGTGCCCAAGTCAAGAAGAATGCGTAGAAGCAACTTTAACACGAAGCATCATAGATCATACATATGGGATTCCCCATAGAAGAGGGAGTATACATCTTTGTTTCTACTGCAATTGGTTTGCCAAGGACTCTTGCGAGGATGGTCTGCTAAGTTTTTGGCAGAGAATCCCTTAAGGTCAGCTATCATTCTAGGGTTGCAACTATAATGAAGGAACTGGTTAGTCCTTCTAGGTCCAGCTGCTGCCACAGAGAGTTCTCTCCCAACCCCAACCCCATATCCCTCCCCCTCTTCCCTTACCAACTGAGTCTCCTCCTCCGTCTTCCACTACACCTGACACTTAGCACTCTACGTGCTGTTGTCATTCTCATAATATGCGTCCAATCTGCTGCATACGATACCATATATACAACACTCGCATATTTAGCATATTTAAAATGTAACCGTAATCCAGTTTGTTGCAGCACTTTACGTTGCCGCCCGTGCGGCCCATAAGTATTTCAAATTAATGAGGACACTTCAAAATAATTATGAAGCACATGCCGCCAAGGCGGAAGAGCGGAAAGCGAAGCGGAACGGAATGGAACAGAACGGTTTAGATGGGGGTGGAGCATCCTGGCACAATGTTGGGCGGGCCGCAGGATCCGGCATTTATCTCGGGCAACAAACGGTGTGTGTACTTACCGTTGGCACTTTTAAGATGCCGCCCTGACATATTTATGAAGTTCAATTATCATAAAATGCAAATGAAATCGTCATGCCCGAAAACGTCAACCTCGAGTCGGGCCAGGCTGCCTCCCAGCTCCCAGCTCCCACCTTCTGCTCCGCCCGCCCAACCCGCAGGTCCAATAAAACAAAACAAGTGGCAGGGCCTAAGCGTGCGACCCGGGGGCTGAGACATGGCCAAAATTAAGCAATTTACTTGCGATATCCGCCAGCGTTGCGCAGCACACACCCTTGACCCCTGAACCCCCCCTCCCCTGGAACCCACGACCCCTTCGACCTCTCTAACTGGGCGCGAGACATCTTCCAGCAAAGCTGCAGACGTCAGTGTGGTGAATTTTATCTGTCGACTGGCGCTATTAAAAGAAATTACGCTCAAAACTAAATTGCGGCCGAGCACAAAAGGTGAGCAGTGTCAGTGCCCGGGGGCGCCCCCTCTTGCCAGGTAGGAGGTGGGGGGGGCGCATTGAAATGAGAAACGATTATGTTGGGCCCGAGCCCAACAAGCGAAGCATAAAGAAACGCCGAACGGCGGCAGAACTTTTTAACTTGTTTGCGTGTTGCTATTTACAAGTCCTGTGGGACCTGCCCCCCCCCTCTCTCTCTCTCTGTACTGCCATGTCTCAGGTAACTTCAATGCCGCATTGCTGATGTTTGCGTTATTCGCGCTTGTTTCTTTGTTTTGCTTTTTTCGTGCTTGTGCTCGTGTCCCTGTCTCGTTCTCATCCCCGTTTCGGTTTTGCCGTAATATGTTTCCGTTAGTTTTGGGGCAAGTGTTTCGGTCTTGCAGAGTGGGTGGGGGGAGGGGGGTGGGGCGCCTCCCGTTATGGTAATTTAGTGGCGCAATTTTGCGTAAATTGATGCTGCAAGTGGTAGATTGCCAGCAGGGAAAGGGGCGCTACGCTTTGTTGCCTTATAATTTCCACTAATATGCATTAAAACAAAAAAACCGGCGAGAGCAGCCCTTTATTAGCTGTAAAGATACAATCGAACAAATACCAGCTGAACTATACATGGAATCTGAAAGAGGAAAAACCAATCAAATAATTTGTAAAATTAAGAAAAATTCCAGTGCGCACCTGCCCCCTTCAAGCACCTATGTACTCGCAACGCAAAGCTATGTAGAAGTAATCAAAAGAGTAGACCAAATATTGAATAGCAGCATTCCAGGCGTAGATAAATAGTTCGTCTCCCTGTTTGATCACTTCTTCGCTATGCATGAGCACGTAATACATAAGAATTGCGAATTCCTGCAGTATCTTCAGCATGATTGTGGTGCACACCAATACCAACGTGTCTAGCGGTAATATGAGCAAATCTCTCGCATAGGCCATGGTCAGAAATAGATATTTCTCGAGCTGCTTGGTCAATTTGAATGCATGCATTTTGGAATTTTGAAATTTATAAGTTTTTTTTAATCAATTTTCAACAATTTACATAATTTATTTGTAATATTTGTGTAGCTTACTTTGTTTTTTTCCTTCGATATTGTTTAATAAATTAATAAGTAAATTAGTTATTTATCTGCTTTTGCTTTCTTTGCGCTTTTATCGGCATTTAATGTCAATTCCTGTAGATTACATTGTAGATAACGATAGTTTGGTCAATTGAATGCATGCATTTTGGAATTTTGAAATTTATAAGTTTTTTTTTATCAATTTTCAACAATTTACATAATTTATTTGTAATATTAGTGTAGCTTACTTTGTTTTTTTTCTTCGATATTGTTTAATAAATTAATAAGTAAATTAGTTATTTATCTCCTTTTGCTTTCTTTGCGCTTTTATCGGCATTTAATGTCAATTCCAGTGGATTACATTATCGATAACGATAAGTTATTGCTTGCAATCCAATTCGAAACGTAAGTGTTGAGAAGCTGCCTGCAGTGCCACAGTCTGGCAACGCCAGCGCATTCAAATTGCGCTGAGCTTCGATAGCAACAACAAGCAAAAGTGTTTTTCGATAAATTATTAAGACATAATATTTTGTGCAAGCTGCTTAAATTAATTAAACAAACAATTGCATTTATTTAATTAAAAGAATCTACAAAAGAAAACGCTGTAAGGTGGCATATAAAAACAAATACAACTAATTAACTGATCTATTTAGTTTGCAGTTTGCAATTTGCTTGGCCCAAGCTAAATGCGCCATGTCTTCGCCTTGTAAAGAGAGGAGAAAAGATAGAAAAGTGAAAGCAGATAGCCAAAGAGCTAGAAAAGAGTACAAAGAACGAAAGTACAAAGAGCGCAGGCTACGCAAAAGGGAACATGACAGCTCGGCGAAACAAAAGAAGCTGATCGATGCTTATGCCACAAGATGCACAAGCAAAAGCGCTAAAAAGAAAGCGCCCGCAGCACGACCCGAACTGGAGGAAGGAGAAGTCTCGAGCGAGGAGAGCAACTGCAGCGTGCAAACCAATCGCCTGCCCGTTTGCCGCTTCTTTCTGCGCAACAAGTGCACATGGGGTCCCAGCTGTCGTTTTAAGCATCCTTCCTACCAGGGCATGGGTAACTATGTGATGTTCGAACGACTGCAACTGCCCAATGCCGCCAGCACGCCAAGTGCCTACTACGAAGTGCCAGAGCAACCCTGGTCAGACCCAACCCAACAAGCTGAAGGTTCCTTCGACAACAGCCTGGATAATCTCAAGGAGCTAATGCACAGTGCAGGCTATAAGGTGTCGAAAACGGAGCTACGAAAGGTCAAACATAATTCTTGCATTGAGTTCAATGATCTATCTATTACTACCTATTACTCGCAACAGCCTGCAGCAGTTGCCCCTTCACCTGAGCCAAGTACAGAGCCGCAGCGACAGGTCACGTTGCACATCAGCAAATCCTTTACTAGCGACAGCAGCAGCAGCAGCACACCCGACTATTCCTCCACAACGAATTCGCTTAGCTCCACTTCTTCGTCGTCTCCAGAACGTGCTCGAAAGCGTCGTAGAGGACCCAGTCAGAGCCCTTTGGCAGTTTTGAGCAGGAAACGTCTGCACCACAAACATCATTTGCTTAGCAGCAGCAGCTCATCCTGTGTCAGTGAATCCTCTAGCACACACAGCTCAGAGCAGAGCGCGTCCTCCGGGAAAATTGGTATAAAATACAGAAGATACGTACGTCATCGCGAGAGTTCCCTGTCCTCGTGTAGAGCCTACAAAAGGCATCACTCAAGGCAACGTAAAAGCTCAGTTTGCAGATATCTAGAGAATAAGCTTAAAGATATTGAGGCAAAGATCTGTAGAAAGATGGCGAAGCGTAAGTGAGGAGAGGGAGGAAATTCTGTTATAAAAAGTTAATAAGTTCAGTTAAGCTGGTATTTCTAGTCATTTACATTTGCTAAGTATGTAAATTTAGTGTTAGGTGAGAATATAAAAAGGAAGTAGGTCTATGAACTAGAATTTTATACCAAAAATCTAATCTTTATATTGTATAATAAGGGAAAATATGAAAGACTAGAGCATAGTTTTAACTGAGAAGGTAGAAGACGAGAGTTAGGTTAGGTTATAACCTAACAATTTGTACACTTTATATTTGGTCTGTAAACTTGCATTTGATAGAAGAAAAGAAGAGAAAGACTGAATTATTAATAACTTTACTTTATAATGAAGCCATAAATTTAGTTTTAAGTGAGAACATAGGAAGGGAGAAAATGTAGACTGGCGTTATATTAACTATACTTTATCGATTAATCGATAAACTAAGTTTTAGCTGAGAATATATATATAAGGATGAAAAAAACGCAACTGTCATATTAATTACTATACTTCATATGAAATCCATAAATCCTTGTAATACTCATCCTCTCATAGACCCAACACGTGTCGCACTGTCGCATTACCTTCGCCACCCTATCGAGCTGCAACTCCATTGCCAAATGCCGATTGATTGGCCACTGTGCCGTGTACAAATCCTCAACTCGTGTTGGCGCCCCTGTCTGGCCCGGGCACAACTAGCCGCATTGCCGTAAACCCGGCGAAGCCACCACAAAATGTGCACTCACACTGATTGCAATGAGTGTGTGTCTGCCTGTGTGTGTGCGTGTGTGTGTGTGTGGTTTCTGCTAATATCCTTGTTAATATTATTAAACATTATTTATGGATTTGTTTAATTTGTATTTAGTAACGCTTCCTTAGCAGCAGCAGCAGCTCGCTACGTGCCTCCGCAAACTTAAGATTTGCTTGCGGTCGCTCGTCTCTCTTCCTCTCTCCCGGTCTCCCTCTTCTGCTGCACTGGCAGCTGCTGCCCGTTGGAGCAGTAGCTCCTGCTGGCGCTGCTGCTGCTGCTGTTGTTTGCGTCTTAACCCGCCGGCAGTGCTTACTGTCGCGTCGCCCTGGTGGAACAATTACATGGTTTTGCCTAATGAATTTATCTGCTCATCAGCATCTCCACTGTGCTCCACTGTGCACCACTGCCTCTGCTTGGGTCCTCTGCCTGGCGCGTGTTACTCCTTGCCAGTGTGTGTGTGTGTGTGTGTGTGTATTGGTTGCTACTGTTACGCTGGTTGGGGAGAGTCATAGTAAATTTTATGTAGATTTCCTAACACGAATTATGTTCATTTGCCGCCGTTGCATGTTGTTATCCCAGGCACAGCAGCCTCTTCCCTCCCCCTCCCCCTTCCACTCGCCCCTTTCACTGACTTGCCTTGAGTGAGAACTTTATGAAAAACCCGTTGTATGTTGTTGAGGCGTAGGGGAGAAGCAGGAGGAGGTGAAGAAGGAAGCTCTTATGCCACCCACAAGCAGCTGTTTCCGCTGAGCCTGAGTAGCCATAACTTTTAGGGATGGCAACTGGAGACTGGCCCCGAAAAATATGCGAGTTGGCTAAAGTTCGCACTGCACGAGGATTATATTTATGGCGGATTAATATAGTTCTGCAAAGATTTGCCAAGCGCTGATGATTTCCCTATTTACTAATATCGAAGAACTTTCTTATCGATTCTTAACTTATTGTCATCTCTAATTACGTGCCATCTCTAGTTACTTGTCAACTTACTTCACTTTGCCATCCCTAATTTCTTGCATCCTCCTCGCACGTGTCACGCTCGCCTCAGTCCGCCCTGTTCTCCCATCTCTAGCAACACAAAATTTTACTTTGATTGGGGAACAATTTTATTAGCATCTTAATCGTGATTTGTGGCCAATTTTGCTGTGTCTTGGGCAACGTATAAATTTATAGATTAAGTTTTCATATGCGTTTAATTAATACGGGTCGACGACGCAATCGGAAACTATTTTCCCAAAACTTAGTTATCGAAGCGACGCTCTCTCTCTCTCTCTCTCTCTCTCTTTCTTCATTCATCATCGGAGCTAGCCAGAATATCGTTTATCTGCACAATGGCATCGTTCAGATAATGATACATCACAATGAGTGCAATAACTAATAATTTTAGTACAATGAGCTGCGGTGAAAATTAAATTAATAAAGTTATTATATAGATATAACATAGACTGGGGAAACTTACCAGCCAAAAGTTGGCGAAATCAAAGCGCCAAATCGATAGAAATTTGCAACGAAACGTATTCCATAGAGTGCAGCGCATGTCCTTAAGTATGATACGTAGACGTTTGGGTAGATTGGAGTGCTGACTCAGGGCGCAGTTCAGTTTGCTCAGAAAGTGTTGGCGCTATGGAAAGAAGAACCATCAGATATTTAACAGAAGTGAGGTTATGTTTTCCACGATTGTCTATCTATCTATATAGACTATCTAGATCTTAAAATTCCCAATACTTGCTGAAACCATCGATATTTCTTCAAAATTTTAGATCAAATACGACCTTTCCAAATGGGTTTATCTATATACATATATATTCCCGAAGTGTTTTAAAATTCGTTTGATATTCCAAAACAATTGAACCCAGTCTGTTTTTGTACTATTGATAAGCTAAGTTTCTCTATCAGAATCTGTAGATAAGCTTTTACCTATATAATACTATATAATATATATATTCTTGAACAGCTCACCTGTCGTTCCAGACACGTCTGCACAAGCAGCAGGCAGAGATAGTCGCAGGCAATGCAGGCAAAGATGGATGCGTTGCTGGCGTAGAAGATGCGATGCTTGCGCTCTGCGAACATCACATGCCACGTGCTGTTGTAGTAGACATTGGCGTAGACCCCGAAGAGGAGCCCATTGCCATTGAGCCCGAAGAGCAACAGCAACGAACGCTGCAAACTATCGAAGCAGGCAGCAAAGCGTGCGCCAAGCTGCTGCAGTTGCTCGCTGAGGAACTGCAAGTTGTCCGCCGGAGTCGCTGCAGTTGTCATGGCCAGCGAGGTGCCTGCCACCAGCTCCAGCTCAGCCTTGACTGGACTACCAGCAAGCAGCTCATCCAGTTCCTCCTTCAACTGCCTCAGTCGAGTGCGTGTGATCCAAGCCAAGGTGCAATAGAAGCGCAACGAGCCAGCCAGTATCAGATGCGGCATAAAGAGCGCCGTGCCGATCATGGCCTCCTGCAGCGGTGGCAGTTCAAAGTTCATCTCGTAGCCTATGTAAAGGCAGAAGAAGAAGAGCGTAAAGTTGGTGGAAAGTAGCAAAACGTAGGCCACCAGTTCCTCCAGCGGCCAACGCTCTCGTGTTGCACTACGCTTCGGCAGCGACTCTGTTAACTCGTTAACCACGCCCACAGCCCGGTAAGAGGCGTAGATGGCATAGCAGAAGGCCTTCACTCCCAGCAACAGTTGCATTCGCATCAATCCATAGAGAAATGGCGATGCATCGTGCAGAACCTTCAGCACCGTCGCTGGTTGAAAATGCTCCGCGAAACAACTGACATAGGTGCAAGCCAGACAGAGCACATTGATGGCCCAACCCCAGGATATGCGATAACTCTGCGACTTCCTGTCAAACAAGTGCATCTGGTAGCCCGTCAGCAGCAGCAACAGATTCGACCAGCGCAGCACGCGTACGTTATTCATGCCCAAAGCCATGGCCCAACCGAAGCAATGCGACGCGTTTGGATGACTGATCCGGTCAGTTGTTGGAATTATTCGGAAGGTTAGCATGGAACGATTTTCTCGGGGCTGATCTTATCTACGCAGCCAATTGTATCGAATTGCTGGCGGCACAACTGAAGCGTGTCAAAGTTCAAGTTTGCAGATCACTTTGTATGACATATTTAAAAATGAATTGGGCTCATTTCGATGGGGTTTATTTTTGGCTATACTTCATAAGCTAACTCTTTAGGTTAGTCAGAAAAACTTTCCTATGTAAACTTTCTTCGATATCAGCAGAAGTTGTCTGTGTCTCAATTAGAGCTTACTTTGGGCTCCCAAGTGATCTTTGATTGGGGCTATCGAAAAAAGCTTGGACTTGGACGTAATCCCAATTATCATGACGTTATAAAGTCATTAGGCTATCTGAATTTCAATCGTATAATCTTTCTGAATTGTTTTCTATTTTTAAACTGGATAAACTCATTTATAATTGAAGGGAACTTTAAGTAAATCTGTGTAATCAGACGATTTTAAACTGTCTAAAAATATAAACAAGCAAAACAAATATTTAGTAATTCCTCTGAGGATTTTTGAGGTTCAAAGAGTATAATTAAAAAAGATCTTTAGAAAATCCCCAATTCTTATAAATATCTAGGGGAAGTTTCTCGTATCTCTTTCGAAATTAATTGGTATAAATATTTTCACTTCTATTTAGCTTTTTGCCCCTTAAGAATAACCAAACATTGTCTGTGCGGAATTTGAAAAGATATCGAGGGATTAGAAATTATATATGATATGCTACCAATTTAATGATCTCAACAAACAGATAGAGATCATAATTTACTGTTATAATAAAAGCGCGTTAATTGAAAAGCGCCGCCAGTAAGTCGAGTAGCAAACAAAGCTGATCCCGAGTGAAGCAAATGAAAGAAAACAAGAAAAAGATGTAAAGTCACCGACATGCACGAGTTGAGATTCCTTCTGAGATTCCTTCAGTTAGTTCGCTTGGTGTTTGCGAATGGAGTCAACAGGTTAAGCGAATACCTAATGAAAAGTCATAAAGTTTCGGCAAAAACCAAAGCGAAGCAAGGATAGGGAAGGGGGCAAGTTTCACATATTCCTAATTAGAATGTGGATGCATGTCGTGTGCGGCGTATCTCAACTTCAAACGAGCCGTCGCAGGCGGGAGAGGTTCCTCCACAGTAGGGGCTTCTAGTTGGTAGGTAAAATCAACACGAGGCTAATGGAAATAGAGCGCGCTGGGTCTGTCAACAGCAGATAGCGACAGATACAGCTACCGCCCCGAAGAAGAAGAAGTAGAAGAAGAAGCAGAAGTCATAGGTGTGCGTAGCTAAGGGTGTGGGGAGGGAGCACTGCCAGGGGATGGGGTAAGCGAACTGTCAACACAGAAATTAGAAACAATTAAAAGACAACGCCGACGCGTCGACGTATCCAAATATTTGCGAGTTGTGTAAAATCTTAGAAACTGCGTCAGAGCGCGCTTTGTCTGCACGCAGTCTTTCCCCCTCCCCACTCCTCACTCCATCAAGGCGCTGTCTTTGTCTAAGTGCAATGTTTGCTTAAGAAGAAGAAAAAGAAGCAGAAGAAATACAAGAGGGAGCAGGTGAGGTAAACAAATGTGAAATAGTGTATGTCTCTAGGAAGGGAAGGGAATGTTGCATTTTTTAGTGAATTTAACGGATATCCAGTAAATTTGAATAAAAGTATCTAAAGGATAAAAAAATATGCCCTGCAGATACAAAGTTATCGTAAGTATGCAGAAATATCTTAAAGATATGTCTTTATCCTAGGGTATAGAGAAGGAATTGTAGTTCAACTTGAAATATGGGAATTTATCCAAAGTATCTTGAGTATACAAATGTATCTTAAGGGAAGAAAAGTCTCTCAAGAATATAGGAATTTCTTTGAAACATTTCAAAGTCAATTAATGGAAAAAATATTGATTGATGGAGCATATAGTTCATTTTAAGACCCGTTAATTAAGTAAAAATATCTTAGAACGATAAGATAAAAGTATCTTAAAAATATAATATTAAAAATAGAATAATATTTGGAAGAAACAAAAGTGTCTTAAGGACAGAAAAGTATCTTGAAGATACGAATAAATATTTCAGATTAAATTTATAAAATATCTTAAATATATATAAAAGTTTTAACGCTTCAAAAGTATTTTGAAGATACAAAAGTATCTAAGAGTTTGAAAGTATCTTGAAGATAACATGCAAAAAGTATCTTAATGTTAGAAAAATAAACAAATATGTTTTAATGACAAAATAGTATCTTAAAGATACAAAAGTATCTAAAAGTTTGAAAGTATCTTGAAGATTAGATGCTTTAAATTAGAAAAAGATACAAAAATGTCTTAATGACAAAAAAGTATTTGGAAGATACAAAAGTATCTAAGAGTTTTAAAGTATCTTGAAGATAAAGTGCAAAAAGTATCTTTAAGTTCGAAAATGATGCAAATATGTCTTAATGACAAAAAGTATATTGAAGATACAAAAGTATCTAAGAGTTTGAAAGTATCTTGAAGATAACATGCAAATAGTATCTTAAAGTTAGAAAAAAAGTCATCTTAATGTTAGAAAAATAAACAAATATGTTTTAATGACAAAATAGTATCTTAAAGATACAAAAGTATCTAAAATTTGAAAGTATCTTGAAGATTAGATGCAAAAAGTATGTTAAAGTTGGAAAAATAGACAAATGTGTCTCAATGACAAAAAGTATCTTGAAGATACAAAAGTATCTTTTTGTTTATTCATTAATTTGGAAGTCAAGCGTGTTAAACTAGCTTCCTTTTTCTCACTCTTTAAGCATCCTTGCTTGGAATATCTTCTTGCCACCCTTATATCATTCGAAAATCTTAACAAATATTTCACTTTCATTTCATTTAATAATAACTCTACCCCATTTCTCTACCCTCTCTCTCTCTCTCTCTCTCTGCCATGCACTACACACGCGATATATGTTTATTCTCACAAAAGAACTGCCAGAGATTGCAGTTGCTCTGGTGCGATTATCAATCAGCATTAAAAAAGGCATTGAGCCTGGGACACGGGATTCGCTTACATGCCATAACTCCTGCTTGGACAGCGGCTGCACTCGTTTCTTTTGCGCGACTTTCACCTGGCCACAGAGCAGAGCCCGGCACGAGCAGAGTCATAATTCAATAAATAAATGCAAGGATGACACGCGGACGCCTGGACAGTGGGACGGGACAACATATCGCGTCGAATGCACTCAAATGCGCACAGGAAAAATGCTGCGCTGCGGGGGAGGGACGTGGGAGAGGGAAAGGGGGAGACGCAGCCTGCATGTCCTTCGAATGAATGAAGTAAAATTTACGGTCGCCCATTCGTTAAGTAAAACAAAAAGCCTATACAGAGTGGGGGTGCAGGTGAGCTTGGGGGCGTGGCCAGGGGCGAGTTCCATGCGTGCCCTGCGTGTCCTGCGTGCTGCATTCGCGTGGCAAAGATGCCGCTGTCGCTGTCGCTGTCGTCGTCGAATACGTTTCGCGCCTGCAGCTGCTAGAGCTGAATCAGTGCAAATCTATTAATGGCAGTCCAGTGAGGTGAGCTCCTCCTGCTCCTTGTGGCACAAGGACACGCGTCAGCAGCTTCTGCAGGCTGCGCGCATGCACTCAACGCACGGCGCACTCGAGTTGCACAGCCATGCGGCAGTTGCTCATGTCGAGCAGTTCCGGTGGCGGAGGAAGTTGGAAGAAGGGGAAGGCGAAGAGTTGCAAGCGTAGCTGTTGTATCAGGCATACTAACAGGTGTATGCAGTAGGGGTAGTCAGTGGATGAAAGTGTAAAAACATAGATAAGCGCAAACACTAGGAAACAGGAGATATAACATTATGTTTTAAATTTTTTAGAGTTTTTAATATTTTATTCAAGAATTTTCCAATCGAATTTTTTCGTAGAGTAAATATTAAATATTAAATTATTAAATATTATTATTATTAAATATTATTAAATTGTTACTACAATATTTTTTTTACCAAAAAATTTTCAGAATATTATTAAATATTTCCCCTTGATTTATAAAATAAAGAAAAGAGTATCAAATTTTTTTTATAATTTTTCTTTTCATTTCTAAAATCTTTAGTTATTTAATTTAGAAGTTTTAGGAATTTAATGTTTATATTGTAGTTAGTAAATATTAAGGTCGATAAGACAACAGTCAAACTTTTTATAAAAACAATTTTTTTTTTCATAAATGGTATACGAATATTATATTATTATATTATTCCTTATAATGTTCCAATGATTTCTTAACTTAACCGCAATGATTTTAAAAATTCTGAAATAATTCTTTAAATCAATTTAAAAATAAAGGCAATATAAGATTTTTTATACAATATGAATTTTAGAAATTATTCCATGACTTTTATTATAATTTGAACTCTTTTTAATTTTCAAAAAATACATAATTTCTATACAGAATAAATTTTAAAAAATTGTCCTGTTACTTTAAATATATTTTAAACATTTTTTGAATTTTTCAAGAATTTTTTACTTAAGCAGAAAAGGATTTTAGTCGCTTAATCACTGACTACCCCCAATGTTGCATACAAATTTTGGGCCTAGAGAGGGAGAGAGAGAGAGAGCAACAGTCGCAGTGCCTGAGCACTTCCTTCATGTGCTCATGTGTTGATCCAGTTCCAGTTTCAGCTCCAGTCCGAGGCCTGGCGAGTCGCGCGTCCAGCGACGATGATTATGATGCATTTTTATGGATTTTCGATGTTTTTGTGCGGCTGCAGTTTTTCTGTTGTGGGATTATGTTTCGTCAATGTATGCACGAGGATGTAACTGTAGCAGCAGCAGCAGGAGTGTGGGAGAGAGAGAGAGAGAGAGGGAGGGAGGGAAAGAGTGTGCTGCGTTTTTTGTCAAATGTGAAGCATCCTGTGTGCGTTCTGTGTTGTCCAATTTTTTGGCCATGTTGGCCAAACTGATTTATGCGCCTTGATGGACGTGAGAAGGGCAGCAGCAGGGGGTGTGAAGAGGAAGGGGGAGCAATGCAAGCGACGAGTGCAGCAAAAAATCAACGCGGGCAGCGCAAAAAAATTTATGCATTTTCATTGATATGCAAAGCGCTGCAGCGGGCGCAGCGTGAGGGAGGCAGGGAGGGGCAGGCAGAGAAAGGGGTGGGAAAGGGGGAGAAGAGGTTGGGGAAAGAAGTGAGCGCGCTGCGCTGAAGATGAAGAAGAGGCTGAGCTTGTGTGGCGGCGTTTCCGTTTCCGTTCGGGCTGCACTGTGCGTCAGTGTGTGCGAGTGTGTGTGCGCTGCGTAGGTTGCGACATGTTTGGCGTATTGTCGAATTGCATAATATGCACTTTTTCATCGCTGCCATCCGCTGTGAAATTTACAACGCGACACACTTGGATTTATTGCCTGACAATTGTCCCGAATCCTGTGCAACAATGCCGGAGCGCCGCATGGATTTGTGTCCTGCCTCAGCCTCGGCCTCAGCCTGGCCTGGCCTGCACTTTGTCCAGCCTGGCGCCTGCATGCGGCTGAGTTATGACTCGCACAGCCGATTGAATGGATGCGCGTTGCCCCCCTCTCTCTCCCCCCCCCTGTTTGTTGTCCTTTTTGCGCGCATTCCATCAACGAATTTCAATAACGAATTTCGTGCAGGCCCAACCTCATTTCTCATCCTTCTTGACGTCGTTATCCATCGGCCGCGTCGCCATTTGACGACGAATTCGCGTGCAAAAATAATGTTTTTAATATTGACACAACGTGAAAAATGTGAAAACAATAATCATAAATTTTTATTACCAACAAGAGGAGGAGGAGCTGAAGAGGCGGAAAGAGAGAGAGAGAGAGAGAGAGTGAGCGAAATGCAACTGCCAAAAAGCAGACGCGACAGTTTCCGCGCTACAAAAAAATGTAATCACAATTATGTGCCCCAATCTCGCTGTCGCTCTCTCCTTCTCACACTGTCCCTCTCTCTCTTTCTCTCCCTCTCTTTCCCTTCCTCCCTCTGTGCTGCCTGCTCTCGCCCAATTTGTGATTGGACATTGAATCTTTATGGACTTGCAATTGAATTGCATTGCGAAGAGAGAAGTGGAGCGAGTAGAATATAGTTGACAGTGATTTGAATACCCTGTAAAGGCTATGTGGCTCAGTTGGGTATGAAAGTGTAGGCTAATTATATCGATATATAATAAATTTAGTTAATCTAAGTTGAAAAAATACTATACGTTAAATACTTTTCCATTTGGCAAAAAATTTAACAACTTGCGCTCTTGTTTGCCAAGTTAAACGGGGCGTATGCGCAATGTAGCTCGATTTCATGGCAGACACTTAGTCTAAGTTTTACCCCAGCTCATTTTCTTTTGTTTACTATAAATTTAATTTCACTAGCTTCTATATTTGCTGAGATTAGCGTGTTCATACAAACAGAGATAGACAAAACAAGCTAAATTGGCTTCGCTTATGATGCTGCTTAGGTATATACTCTGTGCAATTTGCCACGCCCACATCTTCTTTATATAATTTCTGAAATTCTGCTCAATTTTAAATAGTCTTTCATAAATGTAGAAAAATGTTCCAGCTTATACAAGGAATTTTAGTTTCAGAGATCTAAGATCAGCTAAGGCATATCTAAGTTTGTAAAGGAGTTGAGTAGTTAAATGTAAAGATCTTTTTTATCAAATTTTTTGAATTGATTTTGCACATCGAACCACAATACAAATCTTTGTAAAAGACTTTCTTCCTAACATCTCTTATAAGAGCTAAAAATCTTCTATCTTAAGTCTTAAAAAATCATTATAAAATTTGTATATGTTTCTATGGCTCCCCATTAAGTTTAGATAAACTCACAGAGCTCTCAATGGGTCACTCCCTCCTCCTCAACTCACAAGATCTTCCCATCTCTCTCGAGAGAGTCCAGAGAGGACCACCCATTGCAGCTGCTGGCCATGTCTTCTGAGTGCGACACGCGCATTCCCGCGCACACATCATCATCGTAAATCATGGCGAGGCTCAAGTCTCGAACCAGCCGGGCTGGACGCTCGACTCGGCTGGCTTGGACATTTCGCATGGACAACGAAGGAAGGCAAAGGCAGGCAAAGGACTCTAAACATGAGAATAAATAAACATTGTCCTGACAGCGGCTTCAGCGGCGAAGCTTGGCGAGAAATGCAGCACACAAAAATTTCATTGGGTCGTCGCAGCGTCGCATTTTTTCCCATTCTCTTTCTCACTCGCACTCAAGCTGGCAGTCAAGAGTCGGCCGCGAGATGGCGCTGCTGTGCAGCGGACAGACGCGTCGCTTGTTGTTGCTGTTGTTGCTGTTGTTGTTGTTGCTGCTGCTGTGTGTGTTGTATTTCACGAGCAGAAGGACGCGCACACTCAAAACGGTTCACAGAGGGGGGCGCGAAGCGGGCGAAACGGGTGAAACGGGCGAACCGGCAAAAGGATTTCATAAAAATTGCGCAATTTAAAATGTCACAACATAAATTCTGTTTGCGTTTCTTTATGCAGCAGCAGCAACAACAACAACAACAACTACAACAACAACAACAACAACAACAAGTATTAAATTTTGTTAGAAGGACCTGCGCCAGGGCGCAAAATGTCCTTCGGCGCAAGAAGACAGCAGAAGACACGGTGCGAGCCAGAGCCAGAGGCGGTGCAAAGGGGCACGGGGAAGGGGGGCGCTAGAGGGGCTGCTGACGCCGCTGACTGGCTGTCGAGTCAGGAGGGAAACAAAAGAAATCCAAAATGCACACAAAACCGCGCGCACACACACACACACAGGACGCAGGACGCACAGGACACGGGATACTCAACACGAGGGAGAACCCTTCTCCCCCCCTCACTGCGCCGCCACTGACAACGAATGCGCAGCGTTGCTCCTCTTGGTGGAGGCTACGCTTAGGCGACCAACTACCCCAAGCTGCACCTGCTTCCCGCACTCCCATTGCCGCCTCTGGTCACTGCTGTTCGTCAGTGGCATCACAGCAGCAGCCTCGCCCCCGCCTCTGCCTCCCCGCCGGAAACGAGCCAACATCCACGACATCCCGGACATCGTCGCCATCGTCGCTGCCTGTCGTCATCGTAAGTTTTCGTTTGCCTTGCCTTGCCTCCTCCTCCTCCTTCTGTTTCTTCTTCTTTTTCTTCTCCATTTTCTTCTTGTTGCTGTGCCCCTTTTGTCACTTGCTTCGTTTTTTGTTTTTCGTTTTTTGTTACGCTTTGCCATTTTTGAAGCGCAGCCGATTGCACCATCCATTTTGCACTTTTTGGCATTACACTGCACTGCAAAAGAGTGTTGATCAATGGGGAAAAATAGTGTTAATCAAAAGAGCATCCTTAATTGTTGTGCAGCTGAGTACTTTTTGAGTAAATGTTAAGAATTTTTGAAGTTCCTTTCTATAACACGTAAATTCCTACAAATATTATTAAAGAAAGCATGAAACAATTTAGACTGTAGTGAGATATTTATGGAAGTGTATTTAATATGCCGAACAAAGAAAAAATAGTTATAAAAAAAAAATTATAAAATTATTGCATATCTTTAAAATGAATACATTATTTTTCCAGTTTTTAAAAAACACTTTAAATTATTTTTAGAAATATAGAAGTCAATTTCAAAATCAAGAAAAGAAAAAAAAAAAAAAAAAAAAAAAAAAAAAAAAAAAATAGACTATATATATATTATAGAGAAAAGAGTTGTTAACAGATTTTGTGTATAGAAATGAAGAAGAAAAGTTTGGTACAATAAAAACTAACCAACTTATATTTATATATATATTTTATAATTATATATATATTTATAATTTATATAAATACTAAAAATATTTGAACTTTCAATCTTTTTCAAAAACTCTCTTTATATTATGCAAAAAACTTAATACATTTTTTTGTCCCTCGAAATATCTAATAAGTATATCTGATTTTGCTTTTTTATATGCTTTGTCGATTTATATAATAGTGTAAAATAAACAAAATTTTTTTTAGAAAATTTTTGAAGTAATTCACATAATTGATTTTTATACTTTTATTTTTTTTTTTAATTTATTTATTTTTATTATTTTAATTTTATTGAATAATTAATATTATGATATTTATAAATATTTTTTCCCTTTGAAATAATTTTGGTATTAAATTTTTATAAATTTTTATTTATTTTATTTAATTGAAATAATTAATTCTAATGGTTTTATTTTTAAATATTTTTTTTGTCCTTGAATTTTTATGCTTTTTATTATATTTACAACATTTTTTTATTATTTTAATTTAAATATTTTACTACAGTTTTTATTTAAATATTTTAATATTTAATTTTTTAAATATTTTTTTACAGTTAATTTCCCTACTCAACCCCCGCTTTTGCGCAGTGCACTTTGCTGTTCGTCAGTGACATAAATCAGGACACAGCTTCGTCGTAGTTGCAGCTCCCTCGCCCTCCTCTCTCTCCCTCCCCCTCTCTCTCCCTCGCTCCTCTCCCCACCTCTGTCTGCATTTGTGTGTGAGCTGGACTTGAAGCAACGCCCATTGTGCAACACTTTCAATTTTTTTGTTGCACTCCTCTGCTGTTTGCTCCTTTTTCGCTCGCTCTCTCTCTCCTTTTTGCCCTGGCATTTGTTGCTGTTGTTGTTTTTGTTGTTTTTTTGCCAGTTTTAGGTGCCATTTGTCGTTTTCATCGTGTTTTGTTTGCTTTTAATTTTTGCACGTCCTTTTTTTTGCCGTCCACGCTGGCGATTTGTGTGTGTCCCTCTGCCAGGGCAGTTGTATCTGCGGTGGTCTTTCACCCCGCTCCCCCTCCCCCCTTTCCCCTTCTGCTTCGCCCCTGCCTGACTGTGGCATCAACTTCACATTCGGAGTTGTCCTTCTGCTGCTGCTGCTGCTGCTTCTGCTCAGGAGCTGGACATAATCGCGTCTGCATTATTGGTTGATGTTGCTTGTTGTTGTTGTGCATTTTTTACATAACATGGCAGGGCAGAGGGGCAGAAGGGAGGGGGGAGAGGAAGCAACATTGCAGGACATTTGCCTGGCGCTGCTGCTTCACGTTTATCGCTTCGCCTCGCCTGCAGTTGGGGGCATAAATATTTTGTTTGCTTAGCTTCCTCTCTCTCTCTCTCTGTCTTGTTTCCCCCCTCTTCCTGCCTGCTTTTCGCACCTTCTGTATGTCTTTCTCTCGCTCTCTCTCTCTCTCTCTCTCTCTCTTTGCTCGCTTCTATCATCATCCCGTTGTTTTCCTTTTTGAAGATTATGTGTGTTTTGTTGCCTGACAGGGATCAGCATAAAATGCTGCAAGCTGAGCTTTTTCCAACCCAGCGTTTTTTTTCCCCCCCCTTTAACCGGACACGCCCTGTGCCGCCTTCCCCTCCCCCTACGCCCCTGAGCACTTTTTGGTGCCCCACTGTTTGCACTGTTGTCCGAAAGGTGTGTGTACTCCTCACTCGGTGTGTGCGAGTGTGTGTGTGTGTGTGTGTGTTGTGCCCCAAATGGAAATTATCCACGTATGTGCGCGTATGTCTCCCCCCCTTTCCCTCTCTCTTTGCCCCTCCCCCGCGCCCCTTTGCAAACAGCAAAAACGGGTTAAATGCTGTGGCGAATTTGTAATTAGAAATTGTCGCTTGGCGCATTTCATTCTGTTTGTTTGACGCCCCTTTTGCAAAGGGGTTACCCCCCGCACCCCACCCCCCGCTCACTTTTCTGTTTGTTAGTTTCAGATTTTTCTTGTCTTGAATAATTTATTCAAGTTAACTGCAAAAACTACGAAAATTTTTGTGTAATTACAAAAAATTGCGAAGTGCGAGGAAAATTTGAATTTTGCCAGCCAAGTGAAATTTGAGAGGGAAAGAGTTGGAATACTATGTGATAGAGTGGGTAAGGTATACTGACTGAGCTATGCGAAGGTTGAAGCTTAATAATAAAGGTATCAATAAGACACGACTGTGGGGGAACTTTATAATAAAAAATAAATATATAATAATAAAATAAATAAATAAATGAAAAATAAATAAATAAAATAAAAAAAAAATAAAAATAATATAAAAATTAATAAATAAAATAAAAATATATAAATAAAATAAAAATAAATAAATAAAATAAAAACAAATAAATAAAATAAAAATAAATAAATAAAAAAAAATAAAATAAATTAATTAAAAAAAATTAAAAAACAAAAAATTAAAAATTAAATAAATAAAAAAATAAAAATAAATACATAAATAAAAAAAAGTAAAATAAAAGTAAATAAATACAAAACATGTAAATAAAATAAATAAATAAATATGTACAAAAATAATTAAATAAAATAGAAATAAATAAATGAAATAAAAGAAAATAAATATAATAAAAATAATTAAATAAAAGAAAAATAAAATAAATAAACTAAAAATAAATAAATAAAATAAAAATAAATAAATAAAATAAAAATAAATAAATAAAATAAAAATAAATAAATAAAATAAAAATAAATAAATAAAATAAAAATAAATAAAAAAATAAAAGTAAAATTAAAATTAATAATTAAAATAAAATTTGTCTGATATATAGAAAGAAATGTTATGTGTTATGTGCTCAAAATAGTATACCTGTTACTTAAATTTTTCTACAGTGTACACAGCTGCTCAAAGTTTGGCAGAATTTTATAAGAAAAATCTTCATATATTTTTATAAATAAATACTATAATTTATATTTATTAATAGAAAAGTAGAAGAATTTTGATAGCTTTTGATATCCTTCTCGATCAGTTTGGGATAATAAGTAAGTTTAAAGTTTTCAATCCTCCTGCTCTACCTTACCATAACATCGTTAGCCATGACATCTAGAGGCCTTCCAACAAAGTTGGTCCTAGAAATTGTAGCATATTGTGCATTATTACTTGTAAGTAAAGATCTGAATAACACAATAATCATGATCAATAAATTTGTGATTCATATTTAGTTATGTAGTACAGTATTATTTAAAGAAAGTCTTGGCTCAATTATTACTTCTTTAGCCAAAAGTTTAAATTTAATATTTAAAAACTTCAAAAAAAACTCAAGCTCAGCTCATTTTCATAATTTCAGCCAGCTGCTCCACTTAACTGACCCGCACTGTATATCACGCCGCACGTTCTAGCCAGCGTCAATAAATACTCCGTCTCAGTCTCTCAGCGCTTTATCTCTCCTCTTTCTCTGTCTCTCTCTCTCCTTCTCTCTTTCTCTTTTGCTTATGCTCATTCACTTGCGCATTTTCATTATTTTCAATATTTTCATTAAACTACTTTGTGTGTGTTTTTCCACGATGAAAATTATGTCTTCATATGGTCGGGCAAGCTGATTACCTTCCCCCGTTGAACCACGCCCACCACCGCCCCCCAATTGCTGTTCTTTGGCAAAGAGAAAGACAGAGACAGAGCTGCATATACTACTGCAATATGGTTGATATTCCTGTTCGTGTGTGTGTGTGTGTGTTCATATCGGGCCATTCATTCATTCGTCTGGGGTTTCCCATTATTCACACCGAGCGAATACCGAGTGAATCCTTGCGAATACAGGCAGCAATTTATGACAGGGTCACATTTTAATGCCGATTTTCATAGTAGTATAATGTGTTTTATTTTTATTTTCAACTTTACGATCATAAATGTCCGAAGGGGCCTTTGATTTATATCGCAAACTTTTGTGCGCCGCCTACCCCAGCTCCTCTTCCCCCTTTCCCTTTCCCTTTCCCTCTGCCTTGCCTGACAATGACGTCGCAGAAATCTCTGCGGTTAACTCGCTTCGAGACGCAACTCTCTCGCCTCGCTAGGCTCGTCGAATTCGAATTCGAGTTCGTGTTCGTGTTGTTTTTTAAGACCTTGCCAGATTGTTGACAATAAAACCAGCTCGGAAATCGCATAAATCTCGTGCAGTACATAATGTGCCACAGCTCATTCATGAGTCATTCATGAATGCAACAGGGAGACGCGCAAAGGGATAAACAATGCGCAGCGTTCACTCTGAAAGGGGTTGCAACCCTGCAAACAGTGTCTCTCTCTCTTTTATAGAGTCATCTCGATCGTATCTTGGTTAGTGAGTAGATTAATTGGGAATAAACTCTTAGAAGAAGCCTAAGAGCTGAAGAAAACTTTCCGAACTTTGTTCTGTATCAATTTAAAGAAATATAATTGGGTCAAAGAAGCGGAAATCCTTTGCCACATATTGTTCTACCTTAATTCATCTTCCATCTTCAACTTCTTTGGAAATATCTGTAAGTTATATACCTAAGTTAGTTCTATATCAAATCTTGAGACATTTTCTGTATGTCTATAGAAATCATTAATAAACATAATCCTCATCTATCGATCTATCGATCGAATTAACTCTCGCATCTTCAAAAGCCTCTGTAGAGTTTTAAATGAATATCGCAAGGCTTAGTAAATTTCCCTCATAGTTTATGCACAACTTCAAAAAACTTAGCTAAGATCGCAACCAACTTTGCAAGCATCTATTTCTTCTACCAAAACCACTTGAGAATTATAAGCAAAATCGCCTTCGATTGCTGCCAATTGCCTTGCGCTGTGCACTGCAAGCTTCAAGTGAGAGTCGCGCTATCAACTCTCTTTTGTCTCACTCTCACACTCCACTCTCTATCTCCCTCTACCCTACACTCCCCTGCACTTTCTATTGCACATTTTGTTTATGGTTGTAGGGGGGAGGTGCGGCAACTGCTCTAGTGGCTGGCAGTGTCAGTGTCAGTGCATGCCATGCCAGGTGCCATATATTACCAGATGCCACCCCCACCCCCCCCCCTTCCTCCCGCCCCCTCCCCTTGCTGCATCTTGACGCCGGCGAGGACAATCTCATCATCGTCTTTTGCGTCTTTCTCTTGCCTTGTGCGCCTTGCGCTGCCAAGGAATGCTCTGATCTATGGACTCTTTTGCCTTCACTTGGGGGCGTGCTAGCCAGGGGCGTAGGCAAGGGGGGCAGGGGGTATGTGTTGCCAGTGCAATTTATGTGCAGCCCACATGGAGCTGGCGCTTGTCCTTGTCGCGCTGCCGCTGCTGCTCCAACGGTTTTTGCTTTGTTTTTCTATTTATGGATTTTCATTGGTTGGCAGCGACGTCGACTGCAACGCAGGCAGCAACAGCGGCAGCGACGTCGTGTCAAAACGCAAATGATTTATTGAACTGACAGCGAGAGAGCGAGAGGCGCGAGTGAATTTTGTCGAGTCAAGTCGCAGGACAACGAACGCTGCCTCAGCCTCAGCCGCAGCCGCAGCCTCTCATGCTGCATGCGACACCGTTGAGCAGAAGGACGACTCCGTCTAGTTCCCCCCCCTCCCTCTCTCTTGCTGCTCTCCACTTCGGCTACACTTGCTAGTTTTGCCGCCATTTCTTGTTGCGATGTTGTGCAGTTTTCTCGCCACGCTTTTTGCTGCTGCAACCCGAGCTTGGCTGGTGGGCGTGGCAGCCGGCCAGGGGTGCAGCGGCAGTAGGGAGCTGGGGAGGTGGGGAGGGAGGCTGCTCTCTGCTCAACTGAAAACTGAAGCTGTAGCTGGCTCCGGCAAGAAATGCCACCGATGTGAAATGAAGTTTTGATTTAGTTCAAAATTTTTATCAAAAGAAACGCGTTCCTGCTGCTATTTTCCTCTCACTCTCTCTCTCTCTCTACCCGTCTCTCTCTTCTCTCTCTTGCTCTCTGTCTCTGACGCTGCTGCAGTTTTTTTCGCTTTCTAATAAATCACGGCATGGGTTGTCTCTGATATGGGCGGGACCTTTCGGGCGTAATGGAATTTTGATTTATGCCTCAACAACGGCATAATGCAAAAGTTCTACCCGTCTCGCTCTCGCTCTCTCTCTCTTTCGCACGCTCACAATAAACGTGGCCAACACTTGGAAATTTTTAAATAATGCCTCGACCGATATCTGTAGTCCTCCCCCTCTCTCTCTCTCTGCCCACTTCCGTGCTGCAACACGGCACGTATACGTAATGCCTGCACAATATTGATGGCGCGAGAGAACATGTCGATAAGTGCATGATTTAATTGCCAAGGTAGATCTGGCGGGTGTAGCTACATATATTGTATATATAGGGTATATAGGGAAGCAAATGAATATACATACATATAGAGAAATCTTATATTTCTTGTTGAGGCATCGCTCCAACTACAATTCCAATGCATTCTTAATCAGCGTGAACAGACAGAGTCAGATATAGTCAGTTTGTCCTTTTGTCCGTTCGTATGAACAGCTAGATCTCAGTGACTATAAGATCTACGGCTATCAAATTTCTTGACAATATGCATTATTATTGCATGCAATTTTTGCTTGATTTAAAATTTGACCACGCCCCCTTTTGCCTTCGTTAATCGAGAAATATTGAATTCTAAGCGTAATTTTCAAGTGAAAATTTTCATTTTTGGTGTGTACATTATTTATTGCCATTCAAATGTTTACTGAAAATTTGATTGCGTTGGGTTCATAAACATAGCAGTTATTTAAGAAATATTTCAAGTGAAGCCTGGCATAACGGGTGTATGAAAGTCAAGCATACTTTCACTATTGTTATTTTCTTGGTTTTGTTTTTATAAATAAATTAATTTTATTTTAATTATTTTTTTATTTATTTTTAAATATTTTTACTATATTTAAAATATTATATTTTGTCTTTGTTAATCTTTAACTCATTTTTTGTATTATCTAATTTCATTATACCATTTCAGATGGTATATCGATCTTGGCCAGAAGTTTGCAACGCATCTTAGGAAACACCTTCGACCCTATAAAGTGTATATATTCTTAGTCAGCATCAATAGGGGAGTCCAACTAGCCATGTCCGTCTGTCCGCCTGTCCGTCTGTCTGTTGCAACGCAAACTATTCCCTCAGTTTTAGAGCTATCTTGATGAAACTTGGTATACATGTTTCTTATTGCTGCACGCTGTAAATAAGTCGGAACGAGCCGGTTTGAACCGATATATCGTATAGCTGCCATAGATCCTATCGGGCGACTTTCATTATATTTCAAGATATCGCTGTGAAACTTTTCTGATATACAGCTGTATTCACAAAAATAGCAGTGCTCATTAGCTGCAACTTTAAACTTAATTTTGTATATCAAAAAGTAAATGAATGTTCACAAATTTAATTTTGTTTCAGTTTTGTGATTATTTTTAACAATAACAAATCAATTTATTGTTGAAAATGTTGTTAATTTTTTTTACATTATTAATTCAAACAAAAATGTGCTGTTTACAGCTGTTCATACAAATAGCAGTGAGGAAGGAAAACATGGGAATTAGTTGAAAAAAACATTGTAGAACTTCTTAAAACTAATTTCAATTTGTTTGCTTGGGTTAGTACTTAGTCGTGTACCCATTATTATTTATTACGGCCTCGCATCTGCGAGGCATAGAATCCACCAAGTCCTGGCAGCGCTTGACAGGGATCCGCTTCCATGATTGTTGAACAACCTCCTAAAGCTGTGATCGAAATGTTGTATGTCTAAGTATGTACATTAAATGCTATGAAAGTTTTACTAAAATCAGACAGATATATCATTAAGCTGCCATAAAACCTATCGGCCGATTTAATATGTGAAGTAACTGCAATGATATAAAACCTTTGGCGTGTCGAAGGTAGCCTCTCTTTCTTGTTTTTCCTTGCCTTTTTTCTGCTTTTTAAATTCTTTTCAAAATATTCTACTAGAAGTAAAATACTTTACAAAAATAAATCAAATAGATCGCAATCCGTAGCAGTGATTATCCTTGGCCGCACACCTTCACACACACACACACACACACACACACACATGTTTGCCATCAAGGACAACTGCACTTAAAATGAACTTAAAACTAACAACGCGAGCGTAGCTGACTAGCTCTCGCTCTCTCTATCGCTCCATAGCTCTCTTTCACTCACCCACTGTTTCTTTATCCCTCTCTCTTACTCTCACTCTCCTTCTCCCTCTTTTCGCTCTTCCCCTTCCCTTTCCAACGCCGTCATTAAAATCGAAATCGTTGCGCGCCCTGCCAATCCCGCGGATTGTCCTCCGCTTGTAATGCCACCCAACGCCCACTCCCCCTTCCCAACTGGCTAAATGAGCATGTGAAAATCTCAGCTAGTGTCTGTGTTGGTGTCTGTCTGTGTCTGTGTGTGTCTGTGTGTGTGTGTGTGTGCTCATCAGTGCGCCATACGCTTGCCATATCCTGTGGCATGCATAAAGAAAAGTGTAATAAAATTTGATTTATTGTAGACAAGATTCGAGCTGGATATGCGCTGCCTCTGTGTGTGTGTGAGTGTGTGTGTGCGAGTGTGTGTGTGTGTGCATTTCGCATGCTCATTCGCTGCCTGCTTACTACACGCCTGCGTCTGCGTCCTCTGTCATCCTGCTGCTCGTCTTGCCTCTCGCTCTTGCACTCTCTCTCTCTCTCTCACTCTCTCTCTCGCTCCTTTCTACGCCTGGCAATGGCAGCCATGTCTTCCCCCGCCTCCTTCTCTCCAGCTGCTGCTGCTGCTGCTGCTGCTCGACTCGAGTCTATCCGGCGAATGAAGCGTCGGAATTTACCGTTCGCCCACCCGCCAGGCAACACATGACACAACGGCAACATGGCAATGGCGCCGCTGCCTCCCCCTCCCCCTTCCATGCTTGCCCCCGCTACGCCCACGTCTCTGGCCCAGTGCGACTCATGCATCATTCGTCTAGATATCATCCATCTCGTTGTGTGTGGCGTTTACCTCGGCACATTACCCACACCGGATTCACACACACACACACACACATACGCAGCTTCTGCTTTCCCTGCCCCGCCCCCTTCGCCGCCTCCGCCTCCACCTCTTTGCGCCCTACAATCGCATTCACATTTTCTGACACTTTGCAAAAGTTTTGCTGCTGTTCGCACTGCAGGCGCTGCTTGTCCTCCATCTGTCCGCCCCCCCCCCTTCCCCCCCGCTCTGCCTGCCTTCTGTATGTGTGTGTGTGTGTGTGTGTGTGTTAGTCTCATTAGTCCTCTCGCTCCGGTGGTGGCTAATGGAAGGCGTTCCCTCGCACAGCCCGTCTTGCTCCTCCTCGACATCCTTCTGCGCTTTGCTCGTCCGTCCGTCCGTCCGTCCGTCCGTCTGCGTATGTTTTTTGCTGCGAATTACGAAAATATACATTTATCTCCGAGCAGTTCCGCTTCTCTTCTTCTCAACTCTCTCTTTCTCTCAGTGCTGCTTGCTGATAAGTTTATGAGACTTTTTCCTCAGACTTTGGCGACAGATCCAAGTCATTATGGGTAGAAGGCTTTGAGCTGAGAGGTAACTTCCTAGGAAGCTAAGTAAGCTGGGGTATTACTTCATACTTATAGATCTTGCAGTCCTTCATCGACAGCACTTCTAACCTCACTTTTTCTCTATCAAAGAAATCTGTAACTTTAATACTTCTCCTGATAATCGTAATATATCGATTTGCGTGGGCGGTGGGCGTGGCATCAAAAATTGAAAATAAACTTGATCTACCTATGGCATACAGGAACCTTCATGTGAAATTTGGTGTCTCTAGCTTTTGTAATAGCTGAGATCTAGACGTTCAAACGGACAGACGGACAGACAGACGGACATGACTCAATTGACTTGGCTAGCAAGACTCCTGAGCCTGTTACATACATTTGCACAAACTTAGTATACCCTTTTTTGAGCATTTTCAATGGGCGAATGCTTTAAAAAGGATATGTAATGCCAAAGACTGAAGGCCTAACCTCACTTTCCAATAGCTTACAATAGCTTTTTTTAAAAACCAAGGAATTTTAAATTATGGAATGATTTATCCTTTCTCTTGAACTTAGGATACACTAATCAAAATGGAAGATTTAAATAATTAAAAATTTATTTAAATTTTTTCTTGGAAATTTTCTGGAAGAAATTATAAAATTTTTTCAAAAATTTTCACTCGCATATTTTCACTTTAAAATTATTGTTAAATTCAATTAAATTTTTTAACAGTGTAATTTTATTTTTCAAAAATTTAATAATAATTTTATCTTGTCTGAGGAACTCTTTGAAGTACGCGTAGCTAGGATTGTTCAGATATATATCAAATTAAATTCGATAAATTTATTTTGAAATTTGAGAATCATCGAGTTATAAAGCTTAAATGCTTTACCCCAAACTTATACATCATACTATACTTTATACTATATACAGCCAATATATGCATAAGTGACATGTGATCACATAATTTTCGCAGTCACTGTACGTAATTCATACGCAACTTTCAGTTACAGTTCGGAAAATTCGAAACACAAAAACCTTTTGCATTGTTCCACGAGAAATTTGACAACGCCGTCAGCGCCTCGAGGCGTCTTTTGTTGTCGCACACACACACACACACATGCCACAGCAACTTGTGCGAGAGAAAGAGAGAGAGAGAAGGAGGGGGAGAGGGAGAGCGAAACTGCTCGTTGGCTTATCAAGCTGGCGAGAAAGGCAAAAAAACGTCGACCGTTATGTGCGATGCCTGACACTTTTCACAATTTATGTGTTTGTATCTCATTAGGCGTAGCACAGCGGCTGGGGGGAGGCCCAAAGGTGAGAGAGAGAAAGAGACAGGAGAGAGAGAGAGCGAGAGAGAAGGAGTTGGAGAAGAAGCTGCGCGTCAATGAGGCCGAAAACTGAAGCCGAAGCTGAGGCGGAAAACTTTTCTCTGTGTGTGCGCCCCAAAATTATCTCTTAACACAAATGTGACACCAAACGCCTCATTTTGCCACGCCCCCTCCCGCTTCCCCCTTCCTGCCCCGCCCCCGCGGGCACATGTCATAAATTTTAAGTGAAAATGAATCCTTTGGCAATTGAAGTTTTCGTGGAGATTTTTGCCTGCCGTTTTTCGGATCGTCATCAGCGTGTGGCACACACACGCACACACACACATACACATGTCGTATCTGTGTGTGTGTGTGTGTGTGTGTGCGTGAAGTTCGTATCTGCCTGTGGTCGCGTCTTAATCCTTTGTTGCCCATAAATCAGCGAATCGCGCTCACATTTTGTGCGCCTCGCATGTTTCTGTGCCTGCCACGCCCCCCTTCCGCCTCCCGCCCCCTTACACCATCACTCGAACCGTAGCTTACATAAGCATGTGGCATGTGGCACACATAATTCAGGTTTAATTAACTCGCCGTGTTTATTAGCAGCAAATATTAGTTTACAATTTGATGCGTAGCAGGCAACAATTTAGCGGGATTTCCAAAACGAGCCACGCCCCCTTGTGCCCCCCTTGCCCAGGGGCTGGTGAGGAAGTTGAGCGGAAATGGAAGTTACTTAATAGACAAAGGACGTTGGAAGACTCGCTCTATAATGAGAGATATTTAAACAGATTTTTTTCTAGACTTCAAACTTTTTTTGCATACCCTGTAGGCAGAGAGCGATTGCAAACGGGGTATGCTATGCGCAGTAGAGAACTCAACTAATTGTTAAGCAAATTCTACGCATTTCCAGTGAAGTTTCATCCATGTATACAAATTTTAATTTTTCTTTAATATTTTTAAAAAAAATTTGAAAATTTGGATTGCATTTTTAAATTTGTAGAAAGTTTTAGTTTAAAATTCCCAAGAATTTTTATAGGAATTTTAAATAAGTAAAAATTGTCAGGTATTTTGGATAGGAGCTTCAGGTCTTTGCCTCGAAGACATTAAAAATGTTTACAAAATTTTAAACCACTTTTTATTGATCTCAAATCAATCTTGCTCTAGACTTAAGCAAATATATCTAAATGAGTTATATATACCCGCTACTCATAGAGTAGAAGGGTATCATAACTTTGTTCAAACCGAAAATGAATGTAACAGGCAGAAGGAGACATCTCCGACCCCATAAACTGTATATATACTGCCTCAAGATTAACAGTCGAGTCGATATAGCCATGTCCGTCCGTCCGTCTGTCCGTATGAACACCTAGATCTCAGCTATTATAAGAGCTAGGACTACCAAATTTGGTGACAATATGTATTATTATTACACGCTGATCAAGTTTATGTTGAATTTTGGCCACGCCCCCTTCCGCCCCCGTATATCAAAAAAACATTGATTACAAGCGCAATTTTGATGCCAAATTGTTCATTTTCGGTTTATATAATGACTATAGCTAGCCAGATGATCTCTGAAAATCTGGTAATCGAATAATAAACACAGAAGTTATTCAACTCAAAAAATTTGAGATGCTTAAAACATAAAAAAACAAAGAAAATGAAATTTTAAGAAAATTAAATTTAAATTATAATCCGAAATATAAAAATCAATCTACTTCAAATTAAGGGAAGATTAGTTTTCTGAAATTCATAAATTCCGAAACATTTTCAAAATGTCAAAAAACCATTCAAATTTTTTAAATACCCCACAAAAAATTAATTTTTTTTTTTTTTTGCATTGAAGTTTTTATTGCGTTTTTCTCAGTGTTGTTTTTTTTTGTTTTTTTTACTTAGGAGCTAGACAAAAAAAAGGAAGCGAAAGGAGTTTTAAAAATAATATCACAAAAACTCAAATACAAGTCGTATACATATGGTAGTATATATATCATATACATATATAGTTGGTTGTATATCGTATATCGTAAGTTAAGATTTCTTTTTTTCTTTCATTAAATTAGTTGCTGATGATGATGTTCTTTGTGCTCTTCTTTCTTGCTTTCTTTCTTTCTTATTCTCTTTCGCTTTCTGTATGAAATGTTTGACATTTGTTGTTGTTGTTGTTGCTTCGTTTTGTTGTTGTTTCTTGCTAGTTTTTGGAAGTCTTAGGTTTAATCTTAGGTTACATACATATTTCATATCGTATATCGTATATAGTAGTAGGTATACAATTCTTGTTGTTGTTGTTCTTGTTGTTGTTCTTGTTGAGATTTGAGTGTGTACATAGATTGGTTTTCTTTATATATGTAGTTAGGTATATCGTATATATATATATTGTATTTGTATAATTTACGCGTATACATGAGTTGCCGTGTGATTACATTTTGATTTGATTTCCCGTTAATAGTTTATAATTATTAAGTAATATTATTATTGTTTTTTTGTTTTTGTTTTGTTCTGGAAGGAAAAATGCTAAGTTCTAATTGTTTTATGTACAACTAACGTTATTAGTTTAAGTGTTGCCTCTGAGCTTAGTTCGAAAAAAAAAATTGTAAACTACATTTAAAATTGAGGTTAAGTATTTTGAGTTTTTTTCTTCGAAGTTTTCCTTTTACGTATACTGCGTTGCATTTTGTTTGTATTTGACTTAATAATAGTTTTCTATTTTTATTTTGAATTTTATTTATTATTTTAATTTCTTGTTTTTGGCACGCTCTGTTGTTGACCAGGAACCGCAATTCAATTCATGCATGCAAAAAAAAAAATTTATTCACTCAATTTGCGCTCGAAACCTGCTTCGATTTGCGCTCAATTCTCTGCTCACACATTCAGTTCATATCCCCCACCTACTTGAGCGCACTGAGGCGTTGTTGTTGTTGTTGTTGTTGTTGTTGCTTTGCTCTGTGCGCTCATCCAATCGCATGGGTCAGCCGATTGCTTTTGTATTTTGTTTTTGCTTTTGCGTTTGTTTTTTTTTCTCGTGTTTTTGTTCTCTGCTCGCTCAGTTTGACGAACTGTTGTCGTCGCCTTTCGTCAAATTGCGCCGCACACTATGGCCGTCTCGCTTGCGCGCACGCCTGCACAATTGCATTGCACTGCGGGTGAGTACGTGCCAGTGCGCGCCTGTGTGTATGTGTGTGTGTGTGTGTGTGTGCCGTTTGATGGACAGCAGTTCGTCAAAGTGGTGGTAATTGAATTTCGGTCTCTGCTTGCGCGTGCGAGTGAGCAGACAGCAGCGCGCAAGAGAGAGGGAGAGAGAGAGAGTGATGCTGTTGCGATGCTGGCGAATTGGCAAACAATAAAAATGACTGAAGAGCCGAGGCGAGTTGTGTGTGTGCGCGCTGTGACGTCACAGCGTTACCCCAAGCAGAGTGTGTGTGCGAACGAGGGGACAGGCTGGGGAAATGTGAGAGTGTGCTGAGTCAGCGCAAAGTAGGGGAAATCTGGCTGCAGAGAGCGCGAGAGAGAGAGTGCGCTGCTTTGCAGCAGCTTTACTCACGCGCTCATTTTGCGCTCTCCCTCTCTGGTTTGCTTGCTCTCTCGCTGTGATCAATGCACACGAAAGCTTCGCCGCGCTGCGCTCTCTTGCTCATTCGCTCCTTAGGCATTCTTCGAGGACAACTGCTTGGCCAGCTCCGTGTACTTAAGGAATTTCGACTGCGGACTCTCATCGTATGGCGACGACGTTGACGTCGCGGTCACAGTCTGCGCCTGCAGCGGCTGCACAGCCGGCGTGGCGGGACTACGCGACGCCGCACGTTTGGGCGATGCCAATGGCAGCGTTTTCGGTGACTGCGCAGCTGCCGGCGACTTGAGCAGCGGCGGTGTATCCTCTCCTGCAGCAGCAGCGGCAGCTTCCTTGACGAAGTGCACCTTGGACAGGTGATGGCGATAGGCACCCTTTGACCCGAAGGGCGTGTCACAGAACGAACACTTGATGATCAGCTCCGCTGCGCCCGTTGAGGCACTCAACACGGCCTCGTTGCAGGCCCAACTGAAGGCGACCATGTCGCTGCCGGCTGTTGTGGCAGCGCCGCCGCCGCCGCCGCCGCTGGCAGAGGAGCCCGAAGCGCTGCGCGTATTCGAAGCTGGCGGATCTGTGGTCTCGCAGAGCTTTTGCAGCGCTGCCAATGGATGCGCCTTGGGTTTCTTGGCGTTGGCTTGATTGTTGTTGTTGTTGTTGAAGCAGTGTCCTGTGGGAGAATAAGCGAGAAAGAGGGGAAAAAGTGGATTAGTGTTGGCAGGAAATGGGAGGGGAAAGATTTACCAGAAAAAGCTAGAAAATGTACCTAAATAAATACGGGAATTTTTTTCGGCGCTAGGAATTTTTAGGGAAATTTTAATTTAACGGACTTTGACTAAAGTTAAGGGAAATCAGAGGGAAAAGTTAGCGCAAAAAAAGCTAGAAAATCTTCCCTAATCAATTTTTTTTAATAAAATTGAAAGATAATTCCTAAATTAAAATTTCCCTTTAGAAAATTTATTTCAATTTATTTTATGGTGTGGAAAACTTAATCTAGCCTTTTTCTAGCCAAACTTTTTTTATGCAGAATTTTAAAAAAAAAACATTTTTGTTTTAAGTGATTTCATAGGTAATTAAATCTAGCTATTTTCTAGCCAAACTTCCTGCTGCAATGCATTATCTGCTAAAGGGAATTTTTAAAAAATTCCTAAAAATTCCCAAAGATATTTTCTTTTTCTTCCACTTTACCCACTTGCTTCTCTTCCTCCATCTCCCACCTTTCTTGGTTTTCCGAAAAAATATTTTAATATTCCAATTAATTTTTTAAGAAACAAAATCTAGCTTTTTTCTAGCCAAACTTCCCTTAGCCATATCTCAGCTATTAAATAAAGTATGCCAAAAATTCTTTAGAATTCCCATAGATTCTTTCTTTCTCTTTCACCTTACCCACTTTCGCCTACCCCTCCCCCTCTCTCCACCTCCCCCAACTCACCCGAATTGTTGTTATTGTGCTCCACGCCGCTCAGCTGATCAAACATGGAATTCAGAGCCAACAGGCTGCCGCTCTCGGCCAGCGGCGCAGCGGGATGCGCAGTTGGTGGTGAATTATTCGAGCGTTCGCTGCCCGCGCCAGGACTCTCGCGAGGATTAGCCGACGCCGCGTCCATGCTGAACTCCTTCTTGACGTGAATCAAATGACGATTCAACTGCTGCGGCGGTTCCTCAACCTCGCCCGCCTCCAGTGGCTCCGTCTTAATGATGCTGCCGCTGCTGGCTGCCGCCGCTGGTGGTGGCAGCGAAGCCGCTGTTGGCGTCTCCGGTGTGCGACGTGGCGTTGGCGCCTGCTGCTGCCTGTCGGGCGTGTAGGTGGACTCCACGCGACTGGCCGAGCTCGATTCGCTGGCGCTGCGATCCCGCTGCGGATACGTGGAGCGGAGCAACTGCATCTGCATGGCCTGTGCATCCATGAGGGGCTTAGTGTAGTCGCTGCTGTCGTCGATGCCCAAACGCTTCAGGATGCTGGCGCCCAGCGGGGTGCCCGTCTCGGAGTAGCCTGTGGCCAGGCGACCCACACGCGACTCGAAACTCTTCTCGATGAGCTGCTCCAGCGCATTGAGCACAGAGGGAGCGCTGCTGGAGCCGCTCGAACTGGGCGTAGACATGCTGGGACTGGCCAGACGCTGCTGCTGCTGCTGCTCCTGGTTGGGCTGCCGCCTGGGAGGAATGGGTATGCTGTCGCCCAGACACTTGCGAATGTGCTCCACAAATAGCGCCGTCTCAATCTTTGTGCCACATTTCTCGCATGTGATCTTTGTGGCGGCGGCAAAGTCTCGCAGTGGTTTGAGAGCGGAATCCAAGCCGGAACCTCCTCCGCCGCCGCCACCGCCGGAGCGTTCCAGTTCGAGCAACTTGCGCACGGGCAAGGACTTCTTGCGCTTCTCCTGCCGCGTCTGGCGGCCACGTTTGGAGCCAGCGCTGCCGCCTGTGGCTGTGCCGCTGCTGCTGTTGGGTAGCGCCGGTGGCGAAACAGAGGAACTGCAACTGGAGCCGGCGCCGTTGTCCTTGTAGTGCGACTGCTGCGCCATGTGCGTGCTCAGCTCCTTGAGTGTGCCAAAGGCTTGATCACACACCTTGCAGGTCAGCACGGCGCTGACGCTGGGCGCAGTGGGCGTGGCAGAGGCGGAAGAGGAAGAGTTGCCTGCCGCTCCGGCATGTGCTCCTGCCCCGTTGGAGGGTCGCTCATCGCCAGATTTCCATGAGATAATCTGCTCCTGCGATATGATGTTTGTATAATGTTGCGTCTCCTGCATGTGGCTGGTCATCTCGGCCAGCGAACGGAAGCTCTGCCCGCACCACATGCACTTGAGGATCTGCCGCGTCTGCTCGGCGCCTTTGCCCAGCCAAACATCCTGTCCACGCACCAGTTTACGTGGCAATGGCATCGTCTCCTTGATGAGCATATTCAGTTCCGCCTTGGATGAGCTGGAATTGGTGGATGAGGAACTCGACGAGGTGCTCGAGGAGCAATTGGAGCTATTGGTGGAGTTGCCCGCCGCTGTTGCATTCCTTGTGGTTGCATTGCCTGCCGCATTGTTGCCTCCACCCGAGGGTGATGGCACCTGGACACCGCAATGCTGCGTCTCCTTCATGTGGGTGGTCAGCAGAGCCAATGTGGCGAAGCTCTGCTTGCACCACACGCACTTGAACACATCCTTAGCCGCGTCGGCGCCTTTGTTCAACCAATGCGATTGCCAAGCGCTGTGGCGGCCACCTCCTCCTCCTCCACTTGCTGCTGCTCCTGCTCCTCCTGCTCCTCCAGCTGCCGTTCCGCCTCTGCCGCTGCCGCTGCTGCTGCTGCTTGGCGGCGGCGTCTCCAGGCGACTCATTTCGCTCATCTTCTCCAGCGCTTTGCTTGCCTCGCTGGGTCTGGCGCTCTTGGCTGCCGTCACCGCCGCCAGATAGGGATTCATTGGTGGCACCCAACTGCCTGGAGGCAATGGTGACTTGTAGTCGCCGCCACGTGGCAGCTTGCGCACAGGCGCCTCCTGCTCCAGTTGCGGCGTCGTGGTTTGTCGCTTCCGTGTGCTCACCGATAGATCCAATGGTGCCGCATCCTGGTCGAGTTGCTCCTCTTGCTCTGCCTCGCCTGCCTCCTGCTCCTCCTCGACGCTGCCTACGCTCGCTGCACGCTTTCGACTGAAATCCAATGCAGGTGCCTCCTCCTCCTCCTCCACCCGTTGCTGCTGGTGAGGATTTGTGGCCTGCTGCACCAGCGATGCAGCTGCAGCCAGCGGATTTGTAAGCAGCAGATGATTCTGTTGAGCTGCAGCCAGGTAAGCGGCCATTGCCGCGGACTGTGGCGGCAGCAGCGCTGCCGCTGCCGATGGAGCCAGCGTTGCTGTGAGCGGCAAGCCAATGGGTGAGCTGGCCGAGGGCGTCGGCGTAGGCGCTGGCGTCAGGCAATCGTTGGCTGAGCAATGCGATTCGTTTGACGGACAACGCGCGTCGCCGCCAGCGCCAGCAGCGGAGACGTTCGATTCGCGTGACTGACAGCGCGGACTGGCCAACTCGCTGCGGAAGAGCGAAAGGAGAGAGAGAGAGTTAGAGACAGTGGTCCACGTAGGCAGAATATGTGAAAGGGTAGGCGGAATCAAAATAATTTCTAAATTAAATTTATTTCAATTTGTTTCGTTTAAGAATTCATCTAAACACAATATTTGATTACAAAACACTCAACTGAGCCCACTGTATATTATTATCTATTATTACCATTTATTTTCTGTACCCTAATAATATTAAAAATTTAATTTAAGTAAAATTTTAAAATTTAGAAAAAAACTTGGTAAGTTCATAAAAAACACTCTAAAAATCAATTAATGATCATTTTTAAAACGATAATAAGTCATAAATAATTAAACTAATACCAAGTTCTATCAAAATTTCCATATAGCGCTTCTTCATTTAACCGGTTTAAGCTAGAAAACCCAATTCTAATCGGCAATAATTCGCATTGACAGGTGTTCGCTTGAACTCTATGAGATAAGAGACAAGCTAATACCAATATATAGCAATACAAAATTAGCTTCAATATACTGTGACTACGAATTAAATATTTACACAATTTTAAATCAAAAATTAATGAAAATCTCAAAAAATTGTCTTGGAATATTGTTTTCTTAAATAAAACGCTTGGAAATCTTAGGATGGCAAATTTCAGATGATTTGCACATCTTTCACTCTTTAATATTTTACAAGTACTTAAGCACTGATGTTTTAATAATAATCTTTCTGATAACATTTTCCGAGTGTTTAGCAAAAATCAACAATTTTTTTTCAAATATCAGCTAAGTCTAAGTCACGGACAAACACTTGAAATCTTAGTTTTTTAATGAAATTTCACTTTTTAATATGATTTCTATTATCAGCCCAAAGTCAACGAGCCCAATTTAGGCAGCATTGATAAGCAAAGTGTGTCAGAAAAGCACTTTCAAAATAATTATACGAATTAAATATATAATAAGCATCAATTTATAGCAACACTCACACTTATATGAATAATCTGTGTAAATTTCTTGAAAGTATTTAAAGAAATTAAATTTAAAAGAAAATTATTTTAAAGATTTCAAATAAACAAGCTAAACGGAACTAAAATTGCCACAAATACTAATACTAATTACTCACTGGGCTAGCCCAATTATAGTTAACATTTATTCATCAATAAACACATTCTATTCCCTAATTTGCACTGCAATTTAAACTTTTCAATAAAACACTTAAATTTCACGCTAATTCACTGACAACTCCCACTGTGCTACGCGCCTTGCCTACACACTCACTCCAACTCAATTGCCAGAGCAAAGGCACACGCACACGTGCACACGCACACAAACCAAATGCATGCGACAAAACAAATGCCGTTAATAACTGTAAACTGTAAATTCACCTTGCACTCAGCGCCTGGCGATAGATCTCCAACATGACAGCCTCGTGTAGCATCATTTTGTCTGCTCTCTTTGTTGTAGTTGTAGTTGTGTTTGTTGTTTGAGTTGTTCTTGCTCACGCGAAGAGATTTCACTTTGTGTCTTAAATGCGCTCTTAATTAATTTCGCTCATCGATTTGCGTTTACTGTTCTTGTTGTTGTTGCACTTAAAAAAAAAAAAAAAAAAACAAATACTATTACGCATACGCATACGATTGTGAATGTGTGTGTGTGAGTGTGTGAATCGATGCGAATACAAATACAAATGAAATGTATTTGATTTTATTTTCGTTAGCACGTTTCAAAAATTCTTAAGAGCGGCGCCACCGCCGCCGTCGACTCAACGTCTGCCTCTGTCTGCTGCGACTGAGGCGCGTGTGTTTGTATGTGTGTGTGAACGTGTCAGTTTCGTGTTGAGCTTCTATCAAAAACACACACGTCAAATAAATCAAATGTCACAATGGGCGGCCAAAACGGGACGAAACGGGACAGCGTACGCCTGCCTGCCCTACTCTCCTCTCTCACTCTCTGCCGCTGCCGCAGTCGCTGTCGCTGATGATGACGAACTCTTGCTTGCTCAATATGTTCTGCAAGTATGTGTGCCTGCGTCTGTGTGTGTTTGTATAGTGCAAGCGTCGCCGTTGCGGTCAACTGCCGCCAATTTCCAAGGCAGTTGTGCTGCCTCCTCCTTCTACTCCCGCTCTCCTTTGCTCTTGCGCCACCTCCTGGCAAATGCCAACAACACACGCACTACGCACGCACACACACACACACTACCCAACACAACAGCTGTCCCTATGTACGTCTCTGTGTGTGTGTGTGTGTGTGAGGCTATTAATTTAATGATTTACTGACGCTTGCCACAAAATTTATTATTATTCTTTCGTCGCTGCCGCTGCTCGCGTTGTTGTAGTTGTATTTGTAGTTGCTGCTGCTGCTGCTACTTTGCGTATTTTTGTTTTTGTGCGACTAGAAGAAAAAAACGCGCGCGCGTTCACTTGTAAAACTTGTAACGGTTAACCGGGCCAGGCGACTCATTAGCGTCGACTGAGATTGACACGCGCACGTTGCAATTGTGATGGGGCGGCACACACAATGCTGCCGCTGCAGCGACGTCAACTGCGCTGCGCGTTACTGCGCTGCTTGGGCCGCTGTTGAATTTCGAGCGAAAAATCCAACAATGAAAATATGCGACATGATTTCGTTCAGCGTGGCCGTTGTCGACTAAAACATCTTTTTGACACTGACAACGTTGAGAGCTGACAGCAGCAACAGCAGCAGCAGCAGCAGCGCAGAGGAAGCAGCGGCAGCCGACGTCGTCGTCGTCGTCGTGCGTTGCTGAGAGCGAAACAAACGTTCGCGCGAAGGCAATCAAAATGAATTGCGAGCGAGAGAGCCGACGACGTTTTCCCCATTAATTTGATATATGCCGGCAGCAGACAGAAAGAGAGCGTTACGCGTGCTCCGAGAGAGAGCAACAGCAGCAACAGCAGCAGCAGCAGCGACAGCAGCCAACGCTGTCGAGCCTGCGCATGCGTCGACGTTGCCAGCTGGCAGCGGCTGCAGTTTTGTTTTGATTTATAGCCTTCGCTTTGCTGCCGCTGCCGTTGCTGCCGCCGCTGCTGCCTTGGCTTTGCCTGCATGGGAGGAGAAAGCTTTGTGCGAAACACTTGAAATGAAACTGAGACAAACTGGTGAGCGGAACAGCAACTGCAACGGCGAGAGCGCACATGTGCATATGTTTCTTTGTGTGAGTGAGTTAGTGCGGCTCGAGAGAGAGAGCGTGAGAGCTCGCGCTCGTGTGTTGTGTGTTGTGTGTTGCAGTGTGACAGGTGTTTGTGTGTGGGGGCCGGTCTGGCCCGCCATCTCTCTGTTATGGGCTACTCCTCTCTCTCTGACTGTCGCTCGCTTGCTTGCTCTCTGGCAATGCAGCTGGTCAAACAACTGTGGGGGTGGGTGCCAGTGTATGCGTTGGCGTCGCAGCGTCGCTGCTGGCGTCGCAGTCGCTTAAATCAAGGTTATTTATTGAAATTGAAAATGAAGCGACGCAGCGGTCGCGCGTACAGAGGGAGTTAAGCATGGAGGACAGTCTTGATGCTGCTGCTGCCTCTTTTGCTGTCGCTGCCGACGCCAGCATCGCAGTTGCTGCATCAAAACATACAAATTCGTGCATTATTTTCCAGTCTTTTGCAACTTCTGTTTCGCTGCAAAATAAAATGCTAAATCAAGTCGCTCTCCAGACAAACCCAACGAACTCACCCCCCGCGCTCCACTCGCTCTGCCCTCCTCTCTCTCTCTCTCTCTCTGTGCAGTTAACGCAGCCCAATTGTTGAATGCGCTGCGCTGCTTTTGGCGACCGCAAAGGCTCAGCCAGGCAACGAGTGCGTAGCGGCAGCGACAGAGGCACAGTGGGGTGGGCAGCATTCGCATTTGCACGTGACAATGTCGTTTCGCCTGCTTTCGAGTTGTATACAAATTTCGTTCGCTTTTGCCTCGATTTCATAATAATTTTCTCGATTCGATTCTTCGTTTCGTTCAGTTTTCTATAATTATTTTCCGATACTTGTGCGCAGGCAACCATTACGCATCTTTATGACTTTCGCTGCTGCTGCTGCTCCTTGTTCGTTCGTTTCGAACACTCGACTCAAACTTGACGAAAGCAAAGTTCTTTGTGCCTGCGCTGCTTTTCCAGCCAGTAATGGGTTAAGCGCTTTCCAGACTCATTATGGAAGCCTTTGAAACTTAAAAAAAAACTAATAAAATTAGTTTGGAAAATTGCAAATTTCAGAGATTTTTGATAAATTTTTTATATTTTCTAGAAAATTCTGTAAATATTTCAATTTTTGGATGTTTTTTAATAATAATTCAAAAAAAATAAAAATTTAATTCAAAAAATTCTAAATTTAAAATTAGTTTGAAAAATTGCAAATTTCAAGAATTTTTGATACATTTTTTATATTTTCTAGAAAATTCTGTAAATATTTCAATTTTTGGATGTTTTTAAATAAAATTTGCAATGTTCAAAAATTCAAAAAAATGAAAAATTTAATTCAATTTAATTTAATTAAAAATTAAAGCTTTAATTCTTTGAAAAAAGAAAAAAATTCTAAATTTAAAATTAGTTTGGAAAATTGCAAATTTCAAGAACTTTGAAAAAAGTAAAAAATTCTAAATTTAAATATTTTTAATTTTTTTCTTTTTAATTTTTCAATTTAATTTAATTAAAAATTAAAGCTTTAATTCTTTGAAAAAAGAAAAAAATTTTAAATTTTAATATTTTGAATGTTTTTTTCTTTTTAATTTTTCTTAACTCTCAATTTATATTAGCATAAAAGCTTTGACTCCTTAGAAACACGATTTGATAATTTTCATAAAATTTCCAGGAAACTCTAATTTTAATTTTTTAATTTTATTTTTTTAATTTTTTATGATAAGCCCAATTTAATTTGGAAATTTGAAGCTTTTTCACTTCGGATATATTTTAAGCTCACTTTCCTTTGTTTTACGCTCGCATATTAAAGGCTTGCCATGCAGAGAATAGACCCCGCCACCTCTCTCTCTCTCTCCCGCTCTCTCTCGCTCTCTCTCCCACTTCGTATGCTCAAATATCTGAAAACGGATTGACAGGTCCTCGAATATCGCGGCACCTGACAATTGCGGCCAAAATGCAACGCCAACTGCTGTCAGACGTCAAAAGTTGGATTCGCTATACATATTTCCCCCTCTCCCTCTCCCTCTCTCCCTCTCTCGCAGTGTTATTTTTTATATTTGGGCTAGAAATGTGACATAACGGAATGTTACCAACTCGCCCTGCCCCGCCCCCCTTCCTGCACACCTCATCACGCGCTTTGTAACATGATTTCAATGCATTTTTTGTGTTTGCATTGATGAACGCTGCAGGAGGGGAAGGAAGGGAGGGGGGGAAGGGGTACAATGGGAGGAGAAGTATAAAGCCAGCAGACGTTTTGATAAAAAAAATAATGCAAATATGAAATTTTGGTTGGATTTCATTTAGAAGAAAAACGGAACACGGACTAATCCATTTCATTAAATTTAGCTTTAAATTGGCTAAAAAAAACATGCAAAATTGTTTTTATTTTTAAATGAAACAGAGAAAAAATTTATCTTTAAGCATTTTTTTATTCATCTAATTTCTTTTATATTTTATTCATTTTTAAAGTCAAAAATAAATATTATTTCTATTTTATTTCCTTTAATCGCGCTTTAAGCTAAATTAAAGTTAGCAAATATTTTTATACCATTTCAGATGGAATATTAATTTTGGCCAGAAGTTTGCAACGCACCTTATAAGACATCTCTGAACCTATAAAGTGCATATATTCTTAATCAGCATCAATAGGGGAGGTCCAACTGACTATGTCCGTCTGTCCGTTTGTCCGTCAGTTGTTGCAACGCAAATAAGTCCCTTAGTTTTAAAGCTATCTTGATGAAACTTGGTATACATGTTTCTTATTGCTGCGCGCTGTAAATAAGTCGGAACGAGCCCGATCGAACCGATATATCGTATAGCTGCCATAGAACCTATTGGTCGAATTTTGTTATTTTTTATTTAAGATATCGCTGTGAAACTTTCCCAATATATGTCTAAGTAAGCCCTTAAAAGCCTGTCAAAGTTTGATCGAAATTAGAGCGATATATCGTATAGCTGCCATAGAAACTATCGGTCGAATTTTGTTATTATTTAAGATATTGCTAAGAAACTTTCCCGATATATGTCTAAGCATGCCCTTAAAAGGCTGTCAAAGTTTGATCGAAATTGGACCGATATATCGTATAGCTGCCATAGAACCTATCGGCTGACTTTATTCATTTTTCAGGTTTTCTTTAAATCGGATAGATATATCATTAAGCTAGCATAAAACCTATCGGCTGATTTAATATGTGGAGTAACCGCAAGGGGATGAAACCTTCGGCGTGTCCTTCCTGTTTTATTATAAGTTTTTTAATTAATTAAACTCAACTGATTCCTTATAATCGAGATTTTTAATTTTAATTTTTATTCCATTAATTTTAAAAGAAATATCATTAGTGATGCCTTATACTTTAGTTGATTTTAAAAATATTCTCATTTAATTTAAGTCTTTTAAGTTCCATTACTTTTCAAGCTCACCTCGCAGACGTCCTACACTGCCGTCCCGCAATATTAGTGCAACTCACTCACACAGTGGCGTCTACTTATCCGTTTTGCTTCACTCACACACACACATTTCTCTACTCCTTCGCTGCCTCCCCAAGACTTTATACACTGCCGTCCCGCCATATTAGTACACCTTGCTCTACACTGCCTTCCCCTCTGCCAGCTCAACAGCTACGCTCTATTAACCTACACCCACTGCAGCTGCCGCTCTCCCTCCCTCTTTCTCTCCTTCCGTCTCTCTCTCCACTCCAGCTGTCACTCAGCAAATGGTCGCAACGGTTGATGACCGATTCGCGAACCGGTTAACATTTATTTTCGCTCGCCCACGTTGCGCGCGTTGCAGGTTGCAGGTTGCAGCAGCGACGGCGACGGCAACGGCAACGACAGCGGCAGCAGCTGCCAATTCAATGCCACAAAATGTCATGTTGCGCGTCCGTTTCTATTGCAACAAACCGTGGCAGCAGCAACAACAGGGCGCAACCGATTTCCTCACTGCCTTCCCCTCTGGCAATAAAAAACAAACGTGGCAATTGTTGTTGCGCTTCTGGTTGTTGTTGTTGTTGTTGTTTAGGCGGCGGTTAACGTCAAAAATCGAATTGACACACGATTTTATCACACGCGCATTTCCATTCCATTCCACAACATTCCCCCGCCTGCCTGTCCCAACTGTCCCGGTTCTGTTCCCCGTTCCCCATTCTACATTCCGTCCGTCCGTCCGTCCGTCTGTCCGTCCGCCTGTCCTGTCTGTCAAATCTGCCTGGAAAATTGCCGCATGCAATTTCTGACACCTTTTGCGGTTGACGGACGGCGATGCCGATGCCGTTGCGGACGCTGACGCCGATGCCGACGCCGATTGCTGACGCCGTCGCGGCGACGTAACGTCATAAAAACTGTGCATGCTTGGCGCCAGTGCCACGCCCCCCCCCCACGGTTACGAAAAATGCGTCAAAAACATTTGTTTTGCGAGCTGCAACTTTTTTGTTGCTGTTGTTGCTGTTAAATTTAGACGGCATCCGCCACAGTTGCAGCAGCTACAGATACAGATACAGATACATGGCTCGCATCCATGAGATACATGCGAGCGAGCGAGCGCAGGCAATAACTTCATATTTGAATGGCATCCCTCCCCCATCCACTTACACTGCAATTACAACTCCCTCCCCCCCCCCCCCACAACATGCGCAAAAATTTGATATAAAATTTTCCAAAAATTTGCATTGCCTGCATTTGTTTTTGAGTTGTGGCAAAGGCATCTGTCAGATTTTTTTTTTTTTTTTTTTGATTTTTGCTTTTTCTGTTGAGGGAAATTTTTTGATAGCCCCCGCGGGGTGTTTTATTTATGCAGGTGCGTTTTTGCAATTAATTTGCCCACTGGATGCAGTTAGAAAATGGGCGGGCGGAAGGGGTGTGGCTGGGGTAGCGGGAGAGGCGAGAAGGTTCGCTTACGTGTTGTTGATATCTCAGCTTAGGGCGCTAAGCTTGTCGACAGCTTTTCGTTTTTCTCTTCGAATTTCGAAATATTTTAAGGTTATTTTTTTGGAATTTTGCGGCTTAGCTTGAGTTGATTTTGGATTGTGGGGATAGCTTAAATACCCTACTAAATTTATAAACATTTTTTTCCATTTATCTTTAATTTTTTGTAAATTTTAACATTTTTCTTTTTTTAATACTTTCTAAAGAATTTTTTCAAATATTTCTACAGATTATAAAGAAAGGTAATAATTACATTTAAATTATATTTTAAAACTTTATTAAAATATTTTAAATTTTTTTTATCTTCATGAAACACATAATACATATTTTCATTTTTACATGTCAAGAAATTCCAGAAAAATAGATATAAATAATGGAAAAGGTATATACATATAATACTTATATATTTTGAAATTATTTTATAATTTTTAATGGTAATTAATAGGACATTGTTTTAAATAATTTATAATAATTTTTATAATTATTAGGAATTTAACTAATAATATATAATTTTTTTGACTTCAAGTTTGTAACACTTTTTTAATATTTTTTAGAATTTTTATATAAAGCTAGAGTTAGTTTTTGTAGTTAGATATTATTTTAAATACTTTATTAAATATATAAATTAATTTTTTTTATTTTGTTTTTAGTTTCTCAATTTTTTATAATTTTTCAGTTTTCTAATATTTTTTAAAAAAATTTTAAAAAAATTTTGTTGTTTTCAGAAGTCTAAAACGTATTATTAATTTCATGTTTCATGTAGTTTAAGATATGAAAAATATCTCTTAATTTCCATACACTTCTTATAGCTTGTATATCGTAACTCTTGCATACTTTTTCATCAAGTCTTTTTACACTTCCTCTGCCTCCTTTGCTCAGTTCATTTATTAGTACTATATCTTCAGCCTGGATCGATATGCAGACAAATTTTCAGCACTTCACACACACTCTCTACCTCTCCCTCTCTATCTGTATCTGTATCTCTCTCCCTCGCACACCCACTGCCCTAGTGGGTCCACAACTTACAGTCGCATTATGGAAAGCTTAGCAAACATTTGCCACATTCATCAAACCGGCAAAAGGACCCAAAACTGCAGAAGGACCTCACAGGCAGTGCAGCTCGGTCTATTCCCCTCTCTCTCCTCTCTCTCTCTCGCACACACACACACTCGCCCCGTCTCGCTTGCCAGACAAAAACACAACTCAAAATACAAATTCATCTGCATAAACATTTGTGAAGCAATTGAAAAACAAACACAAACCCGACAACAAGTGAGAGAAAGAGTGAGATGAAGAGGGAGAGAGGGAGACAGAGAAGTGTCGAAATGCAGCTGAGTGATGCGAGCAGATGAATTGCCCTGTCAGCGTAACCACCCTGTGTGTGTGTGTGTCACCGCACTAGCAAATTAACAGGCACAACAACAAGGACAGCGTTGCCAGACGAATTATTGCCGAAGGCACAGGGTGGCACACACACACACACACAGACACACACACACACACACAGGGTGCATCATAACACGCCTAAGTTGCGAACGTTAACTAAGTTTGAGTGTGCAGAGAGAGAGAGAGAGAGATAGTGTGATAAAGAGGGTGGGGAAAGGGGGGAGAGAAGTTAAGTTGCTTGTACACAGGGTGGTGGTGGTGCGGGGCACAGGGTGTCTATGTGACTGTGTGCCGCTGCCTAAGCTCGAAAACTGAACTGAATGAATGAGTGTCAAGTGTGATATATCACCGCAAAAACAAGACCATAAGCATGAGTGATAAACGCTGTTGAGCGTTGGTTAGCGCATTGCAACAACAACAACAACAACGGCAGCACACACACTATCACACGCACACACACACACTGGGCTGCAGTCATAGACATGTCAACATGTTGATGATGGCAACTAACTAGAGCAGCGCGATAAAACGACGACGAAGAGAGGACAACGAGGCAGGCAGTTGGAATGGAGAGAGAGAGAGAGAGAGAGAGGGGAGTGGGAGGGAGAGAGAGAGCTATATAGGGGGAGAGCGCGTGTTGAATGTTTGCTCCAGTATGCAAAGGCCAGGCAGGGAATGAGAGTGAGTGAGTGAGAAGGGAAGGGCAGACCGTGGCAGGCTGCGCTGGATATGAACTCGGCAGGCAGCAGAGCGAACAACTCTCTAAACACATTCAAAGTGCTGCACAGTGGGGCAAGCAGCAGAGTGCACAGAGTGAATTGAGGATTGATGATTAAAATGGAAAGTGTAGGTATGAAAGGAAAGAATTTAAATAATAATAATGATAATCAGAGTAAAGAGAGTGCAATAAGATAAGTTACTGATAAGTAGAAAGTACACAAAATACTAAGATAATATTATATTTATCGATAACTGAGTGATTTATATAATTTGTAGAGTTCAAGATAACTGTAAAGCAGTATAATCAAAAGTTTACTATTAAAATTTAGCTTAAGCTATTAAAAACAAAAATATTTAATTACTTTTTCTACAAAGCTAAAAAAATAAATTGAAAAATCAATAAAGAGAAATTAGTTAATTATTTTAGAAAAGAATAAAAAAATTTAAAAAAAAAGAAAGTGTTATTATTGAAAGAATGCATAATAATAATAATGCAATTTATGAAAATATTTTATATTTTTTTTTTAATATATTTTTTGACTAAAAAAAACAAAATAAAAAAGTTTCATATGTGTTTAATTTTTCAAAATCAAAATATATTTTGAATATTTGAAGCTCAATATTTTATCATTTAATAAATATATTTTTTGACTAAAAAAACAAAGTAAAAAAGTTTTTATTTGTTACACTTTTAAAGTCAAAATAAATTTTCAATATTTAAAGCTCAATATTTAGCTTGAAAAAACTTATTGATCAACACTTTTTAATTGCCTGATTTATTTTTATATTTCTTTAATTTTCTCAATTGAAAAATATCAAAAGATTTCAAAAATTGACTTAAATTTTATTTTTTCTGAAAGGTTAAAATAATTCGAAGCTTATTCTTTGTTTTTCTTAACTGTATTCTCAACAAAGATATTATTTATCTAAAATTAAATTATTTCTTGGTTTTTTGTACTATTTAAACTTGTACATATTTTCCAACATTATAAACACATCACATTTTCATCAACGCTGGCACCACTGTGCGCTCTGCGCCCGAATTGCTAGCGAACATACTGCGGCAATCACGTGTGATGAACTGCAGGGACACCCAGCAACGACTAAGGGGGGGCAGACAGGCTAATACGCTGTGGCCGCTATGTGTTGCTGTTGCTGCTGTTGCTGCTGTTGTTTGTTGGCAAAAAGGCGTCAAGGCGTTTAAGCCGAAAAACAACAACGAAACCAAAAACTGGCAACTAGGAATTCATTGGCCAAAAACAATGCAATTAATTTCACTTAGCCCCCGTCGCAGTTGCTGCCGTGAATGATGATGCTGCTGCTGCCGTTGCTGCCGTTGCTGTTGCTGATCCACTGACTCCAACTGGCTGCCTCGTCTCCATGTGGCATGTGGCGGAAGTGTCAACGAGGCGGCTTTCACTGCGAGCCAGCGAGCGGCTGTTGCCGGTGATGAATTTCATAGTTGTTGATTTTATGATTGCCGTTAGGTGTTGCTGCCGTCGTTGTTGTTGCTGTTGCTGCTAACATTTCAGTACATGTTGCTGCTGGGGCAGGGGCAGGGGGCAGGGGCAGCGTGGCCAACTCACATGTGCCTCGCTTTTTACAATTGTCAACTTCAAGTTTATTGCCGCTGTTGTTGCTGTTGTTGCTGTTGCTGCTGCTGCTGTTGTCCTTGTTGCTGTCGCTGTCAACAACAGTTTGAGCTCTCTCTGTAAGCTCTGTCTGTCCCACTGTATTTGTGTGTAGTTTTTGTCTCGCTGCCGTTGCTGCTGCTGCTGCTGTTGGTGCCTCCATCAGCAAAATTATGCCGCATGTCAAAGGACGGACACTGTCACATCGTGAATCCTTCAACAACAGTCGCTCCCCTTGACTGTTGCCCTGTTGCTGCCACCACTCCACCCCGCCCTTGCTAACCCCTTGCCTGGGCAGTCAGGTGTCCGACCATGTCGGGACGCTTTGTGGTCCAACGCAAATCTAAGCAATTTGCATTGTTGCCGCTGCTGTTGCTGCTGCTGCTGCTGCTGTTTGACGATTTGGCTACCACTGGCAATTTGTGTGAACCACAAAGCGTTGCCACCAACCAAACCAACGATATCCCACCCCCAACCCCACCATTTCACCCCTGCCATACCCAACGCCCTTGTTGCTGTTGCTGCTGCTGTCGAGGCCAAGGCCGTCAGCGGGCACTACAGCAACAACATTTGGCAACAACAACAGCAACAGCAATTTTGATTGCCACATCGACTGAGTTGAGTTGAGATTTTGATTTGGCCACAGTGCAGGGCGGGAGGTTATGAAGGGACTTCTGCTGGCTAGTCAAATGGATGAAGTTACGGAATTTGTATGTTAATTTACGTTTAAAAGGTTTTGAAGAAGTAAATTACAGATTTCTGTGATGTTAGAACCAGAAAGAAAGTATTCTTTAAATTAAAAACAGTTCTTCATAAGGGTAAACAATTTATAATTTAGATTTTTTGAAAAATTTTTAAAATAAATTTTGTTTTGAAATTTTACAATAGTAATTAAAGGTTTTCAAAGAAAGCTGTAGAATTTTGTGCAGTTGAAGCAGGAAAGCAAGAGTTTTTTGAAAGAAGAAACGTTTTTTAATGGTTTACAAAATTTTATTTAATAATCTAAAATATTTTTAAGCTTTTTTAGAAACTTTTGAAATTTTGTAAAATTTTTATTGAATATAATATCAGAAAAGAAGAAAATACAAAATTTTCCTTATATGCTTAAAATATTTTTCAACTTTTTTAGAAACTTAAAAAATGTTGTGAAATTTTTTAAAATATGTTAAAAAGAAAAAAAAATTGATTTTTAAAGTACATATAATATGTACAGATGCTTAAACTTAGCAGATCTTAGATGATCTTTAAAAGCGTTGAAACCAAACGCCAACGATCTTTAAGTTAAATATTTAATTTGAGAATAGCAAGAGTATTTCAAATGCTTAAGCAAATCTTGCTTTGTATTTAAGGTATAAAAATTCTCAACATAACCTTAAAGAACTCCTGTACATAACCTCAAAGAATATAATACTATCGAAACTGATCCTCAAAGAGTCTTTATCAACACACAAAAGCTGCCAAATGTCAAGCAGTTTGTCAGGCTGCCAGTAAACAAATCCTTGTCAGGCAAGACAGAAGAACTCTTCCAGTCGTACCCTAACCTCACTTTTTCTACTTCTTGCTTCGTTCCTCTTCCAAGGCTTATCGCCATGGCAGCCATCGTGATGGCCTCATCATATTTTCGCAACATTTTTCAACACCACAATGCGTCGAGTCGTTTATCACGTGGACACACTGTGCAGGATCAGCAGATGCTCCACAGAGAGCCAGGGAGAGAGAGAGAGAGACAGAACGATAGTTGGCAAAGAGAAACGCGAATAAATTACGCACATCTGTCAACTCTTGAATTAGCCATTAAGGCTCAAAGTGTGCAACATTAATAACTGACACGACTCTCGACTCGATTTGATTCGTGCCACAGACAGAGAGAGCGCGCGAGAGAGCGGGACAGTGAGTGTGTTGCACATGCGCGCTATGTCAATGTCAGCGGCAACAAAAAAACTGGACACCGGGACGGACAGAACCCGAGGCAAGGCGCATGCGCAGCGTCCTAATTGAAAGAAATTACTTTGAGTCGACCATATCATTTGTCACCTTTTTGTTGCCGACTTAGCCGGACTGCGGACTGCGGGATCAGCTGCAGCAGGGAGGGAGGGAGAGGGAAAGAGAGAGGGGCGGTAATATTATGATTGAAATTAATACCAACCCACAGCTTGTCGAGTGGACACAAGTCGAGGCGTTGCTACTCAACTCGACTTGATTGTTAGATGGGCGACGGATTTGGGACGAGCTCAGAAGTTATGCCTCCTTAGAAAGCATTGTTAGGGTGAGTCCTACCATATGTTACCTCAAAGGTTTTAATGTTACATATTAAGAATATAAGAAAAGTGAATACAAAATCGAATGAAATTAAAAAAAAAAAAATTGAATTAGAAAATTAAAAAAAAAAAAAAAACTAAAATAATCTTAAAAAAATATTAAGATAAAAGTTTTTTCTTTTCAATAAAGTAATTAAATTTTTTAGTCTATTGTTAGTATATATTATTTAAAAATTTTTTTAATATAATTTTTTTCAATATTAATAAAGCGATTTGTGCTGAAAGTTTTTTAAAATTTAATCCAAAATACGAGACTGAGTGCATAATTCCCTGAATATTTTAAATTAAATTAATATAAATATTTAAAATTTTTCAAAAATAAAATTATAGCCTCAACATAACCTTACTTTCAAAATAAATAATAGTTAAATTTATTTTCTTATTAATTTAAATTAATTTTAAATAAAAAAATAAATTCTGAAATGTATAAAAAATATGATTAAAAAATATCAGAAAAATAAATAAAGCATAATTGATTTGCTCGTGCTCGTCAAATGCTTTAAAATTCCGTTAATTTCACCTACAACTGATACTTTCCTACACCTTTCCGCTTTCTCTTTCCCCAATTTCCGCTTGAACTGAAATTTTATTTGCGAATTTAATTTTGAGTTTCTCAAGCAATTTGTGCAAGTGCGGCAAACGGAAGATGGAGAGAGAGAGAGAGGGAGGGATAGGGAAATGCTAATGGTACTATCAGGGCCAGTTAAGGGCCGGCTGCAGACACACTCAGCCCACACACACTCGCACACCTACACAGTTGAAATTAAAAGCGAAGTATACAAGTTAAATTAAGACACTCAAAAATGATTAAGAAATGCAAAAACAAAAGGCAAATGAAAAGAAATGTGTAGCGCAGGCAGCGGGGGAGCGAAGAGAGAGAGAGAGTGAAGTGTGCACAAAAGAAATGAGCATAAAACCAAAAAACTAAAATGAAATGGAAAATGGCAAAGCTAACCCCCCCGCATACGCTACCTACTTCCCGCTAGCCACTCTCTGATGGAGCAGATGATATGCCCGCGGGAATCGTTGGCCAAGTACAAGACTAAGGCAAGAGACAGCAAAGAAGACGATGTAGCCAAAGTCAAGCTGCAAAGACGAACACGAATGGAGAAGAAGAAGAAGAAGAAGAAGAAGGCAAAGGCAAAATGCAAAATGGCAAACCAAATGAGGCAAAACATGGGGAAAAAGCGAGCAAAACACATTTTGTAATAATTTCATTTTGCAAATGACGTGCGAGTAACGAAACAAAAGAAATTAAATTTAACATACAAAAGGACAAGGCAGCCCCCGTGGCCAGTCGACAGAAAGAGGCGGGGGGGGGGGGGCGTGGCAAAATTGCCTTATGCATTATGAAAGTGATGTCTCAGTTAGAAAGCTACGCGGACAACAAACAAACTATGCAGCTACAGCGCGAATTGCCTGCGCTTTTTTTTAATGTCAACTAGAGAATTATATATATATACTTCATATAACCCCTATATATACAGTCTATATAGCGTACATACTTCTCTCTGTAGAGCTGCCAACGGAGGTGCAATAAAATTTTGCGCTCTAATGTGCGGGGCGATAGTCCAGACAGACGTTGATAAAAACTCATTTCAACTGAGTTGGCACCCCCCGCCCCTCCCCTTTAGCCACGCCCCTGCACGACTATGCAATGAAGCGTTATGGCGCCCACTGTGGCCTCTGCGCCGTTTGACGACTCCTGACATGACGAGTGCCCCACTCGGACTCGCAGTCGGACTAGCGCTGCCGTCTATCCCGCTGCCTCCTCCACCCCTGCTGACGTTGGCCACATCGAGGGTTCTGCTGCTCCTCTGGCTGGCCGTCCTCTTGTCCTGCTCAGCGTCTGCGTTATATTTTAATATATTTGATACAGACCATTACTTTTAACGATTATTTTCTAAAGTAATTACGTTTCAAGTACGAAATATGAAGAAGCCAAACGGTCCCGAACTCTTCTCACATGCCAGAGTTGCCACCCCCCCTCACACACATTAAAATGAAATGTTCACACAGTGAAGTAACGACAACGTTGCCAACGGCTCATCGTCGTCGTCGTTCTCGTCTAGGCCCAACTACCCTACCCTAACTCCCCGGATGCCATTCCCAACCCTTTGACGAGTCATGAATTAAATTTGTGTGAGCAAAAGTAACACAGAAAAAAAAAGAGCACAAAATCCCCTCTGCCTCCCACTGTAAAGTGGACCATCCAAGTTGGGCACTTTTTATCGCCATTTTAATGAATATTACTTTTGGCTTTTAATATTTCTGCGGGGGTTGTGGCAGAAGTAGAAATTAAGGTTGATGCTGAAATCTCGATGTCCTCATTAGTTTGATATTTTCTAGGTAAACTGGCGTGGGCTTATGTGGTATTATATGGAAATTCCATGAAATTTCATACATACGAGTATGATTCAATTTTATGATATTTCAACTTGAGCTGGGGCTTAGCATTGCTTTAGGTTTGGTCTTAGGGTTTTCCAAGGGTTAGGTAATGATTTCAAATAAACCGCATCAAAGTCTGGACTACCTATTAGAAGTTAACCCAATGAAACCCTATACTAAATGATATCTCGGCCTCTGGTAACTCTTTAATTTATAGCTTTCTTATTTATTAAGTCCTTTCAACATTCTACAAAGAAAACTCATTGGGATTTCTTCTCAGTAGCTATCCACGTTGTCTTAATTCAATGTTTCATGGATAATCCATGCCCCCTTATTCTGTTTCTATATCTATCCCACTACTCACTCTATGCTTCTTACCCTCCCTCGCTTCTACACTCCTTTCATGCCTATCAATCAAGCTGTCAGTCACTGCTATGTACTATAGACTACAATGAATATATAGCAAGGCCTTAGACCTCTGGCAAAAACAACCCACTCTCTTGTCGAAGGTCAAAGCACATGCTGACTAAAGCAAAACTCGTATAAAAATGGTGTTGCATGTCACACGAGTTTGATGCGCAGGGATATCAAAAGCTCTCGACTGGACACTGACTACCAACAACAACAACAAGTGAGGTGAGGCATGAAGGGGGACTAAATTATACCTTCGAGAGTAATTTACGTGCTTTCCTTCTTTATTAGATGCACAACGAAGCGCATGGAATGAGCTCGAATGGCATAGGATGGCCGAAAAACCAAACAACAACAACAAAAGAACTAAAAAAAAAACGAAGTACAGAGAAGAGGTTAGAACGCTCTCTGGACAGTCCCCAGACTTGTCATGATGTATTTGTTGTTCGGACTCACCTCAAGCCTTCTGCCTCGACCTCAAACTCGGATATCCCATTGTCAGACGTTGGTTTTATTTTACTTGCTGCCCCCAACCCCCAACCCCTCTCTTTATGTGGGTAGAAAGGGGGTACACGGTACACTCTATTGTGGTTGCTGTTGTTGTTGTGGGTGATTTACAGACACTTTGACGTCCGTCCGAGTGACGCTTGACCCATTAGTCGAATGCTCAACGTAGAAGAAGCCTCCCTCGGGTGGCATCGCGCTTCCCTTGGTTTGGTGTGGATGGAAATAGAACTGGACTGGACTGAACGCCATGGCGGAGAGAGAACAAAACCGAAAAAAACACAATCAACAACAACAACAAAAGCGACAACAACAACGAGAAAATCATGAAATCATTGTTCATGATGATGTGCAATACATTATCCATTCCCATTGAACGCCAGCGCCGGGCGCCGTAGACCTCAAAGGACACTGCACGAATCCTTTTGGAGTGCACTGAAAGAAAATGCTGGGTACGTCAAAGAAATTGAAGTCACTTTGCGACATGTAACAGGAAATCTAACCTCACCTTAAGTTATTTCGAGTTTTAGAAACTGCAATCAGATTTTCTATACATTTAAGACTTTTCTGTTAGTTGTAGCTAGGGATTCCCCCTACTTTATACCTATCCCATTTGTGTTCTCTTTACACCAAGCCAACCTTTTCTTTCAGTGTATTTAACAACCTTCTGCTTGCTTCTTCCTCCTGCTGCTTCACACCTTTGCTCTGTGTTTAGTTTTTGGCCATGAGTGATTTCAGCTGGACTCAATCCAGCTGGGATAAATTCATCAATAATTCAAGCACCTTTTCAACCACCTCGTTTGGTAGTGTCGTTGTTGTTGTTGTTGTAGTTTGCTGATGCTGCTCTATGTCTTGTCCCCATCTGCGATTTGTGCATAAAGCTTGCAACGCAATGCGGTCAAGAGCTACAAGTGCGGGGGTGCCAAGCGACGAAGGCGATAGTTATGATAGACCCCAACAAAAAGTGTGGCCAGGTCAAGCTACCCTCGAGTTCAGTCCGTACCTTCTCACCGAAAAGAAGCCAAGGATTTCGCTTACAATCACCTCAATTGTTGTGGTCCTGTCGACGGCACGTTCACACTCACACACACTCACATACAACCCTCGGTTCAAAGCACCAGACGGGGGCACACACAACAATTGCGGCTAGCAGGCAGAGCGAGAGAGGGAGAAGGAGAAGGAAGGGAGAGTTGGCCAAGAGACAAGAGTGGAGAGTGGAGAATGACCCGCCAAGGCTTGTGTCAAAGTCAAAGTCAAAGGCGATGGGCATCTTCGAGTGCAATTGGCTAATTGATTTCGATTCTTTTGCCTCAACGCTGCGTTGCTTCACACGTACTCGGAGTGGGAAGAAAAAGGAAGGGGAGGGGTAACTCTGCTACTGCCCATCATTAGTTGGAAAGCAAACGTTAGCAAGACCTTTGGTGACATTATTGTTCCCTGTGATTTCTATTTGCCCCGTGCTAATTTCGTGACCAGAGAGAAGACGCAGACACAGCAAAGTTATTCGTCTTCCTTGACTCCCCGCTCTCCTTCTCCTTTTTCCAGCACACACTGATTAAAATGTTCATCCCCAGTTGCTCATAGTCTACCCCCTTACTACGCCCTTCCATGTTCCTGCTTTAGCTGACAATCGTATTGCGTCTTCAGTTTTCTTTTAACTGAAATTGTCATCAAGTGTCTGCGCAATTTCGATGTGTGCAAACAAGTGCAAGTTGCAAGTCGCTTCTCCTCCTCTGTACCCTCTCGTTCTCTCTACCTCTCTCTCTCGTTCTCTTGCCAGTTTAGTGCATTGCTTTTAATTACAGTCGACAAGCCAACGCAAGCCAAGTCCAGGCAAGGCATCCCATCAGCGTCATCCTTGCATCAGCAACAGCAGCAGCTGAAATCGCACTGCAACTTGTTATCCTGCTATGCTTGCGCACAGAGGCGTAGCTTGAGAGGGGGATCTAAGTATAAGTGGGGGAAAATGAGAGCCAAATATCGATTGGTTGATGTTCGTAGAAGAAAGTCTATCTTTAGTCTTCAAAGACTGTAGGGCTTTAAGACTTAGAGCTATCAGTCTAGAACTCTGAGAGGTTACCCCCTGAACTGTGTGGGATAAACCCTTTAAAGGGCTAACCCTATGACTGTGCGGGGCATAGACTGTTTGTGGATATACGTCTTATACAAAACAGGTTACCTTCTTCGACTGCGGAGGGGTTAACCCCTTAGACTGTAAACGGCTAACCCCTTTGATTTCTTCTTAGACTGTGGGTGGTTAGCCCCTTAGACATTGAATGGTTATCCCCTATGACCGTCAGAGGTTTAGACTGTGTATGGATATACGCCTTAAACTATTCTATGTTATCTATTAATATGTGAAGGGTTAGATCCTTGAAAGCGCGACCATGTATGTACCGGGAGTGGTGGTTAGTCTAAAAGGGATCTCACTGGATTTTCCATTAGGGCGTAGTTCAAGTAGTTCATATCTCCACTAAGTTTTCCAAATTCTACCCCCTTGCAAACACCGCCACTCCTTGTCATTTTCAATTTCAATGCTCCTCGCATTATTTGTCTTTATTTCTGGGGATATTTGGCGACTTTTGATGCGCGCAGGCAGCATCCCCCCAAGTGCCTGTCTTGCCCTGCCCTGCCTTAGTGTGGTGTGGCATGGTCAGTTTTTAAATGCTGCACTCGTCGTCGTTGAACATGTCTCGACATGTTCGCAAGCCAAGGAGTTGTCATGCAATACGATTTCGAACAATGCCAACACGAATTGATGCGAAAATTGATTCCGCTTGCATGTGACATGTTTGCCGAATTGTTGCAGAAACTGACAGAGACAGCAAAGCAGGAGAGGGGGTGGGGAGTTAGAGCAGGGTAGCTGAGGTTACCCAAGAATGTGCTGTGTAATTATCAGAGGGAGTGGTGCAAGGGGAGGGGGTTAAGTAATTCGGGTTCGCTTACAGCGCACAAATCTTTTACAAATCAAAAGCAACTGCGTCCGAGAAAGAAGAAGAAGAAGAAGGCGGCGGCGGCATACCAAACGCGTCCGCTTTGAGGCTAATTAGTGCGGTCACTCGGGCTCCCTTTTTTGGTATTTTTTTACAGTCACTTTTTTAGTCTTTTTTTGGGTTTTCTTCTTCGCTTTTTTTTAATTAGAGACGCGGCGAAAGGACAAAGATGCGTCAGGACGGGACTGGACAGGAACAGGCAGGCGGCAGTGACAACAAACAAAAGATATCAGGAATTTCATTTCTTGGCACTCCCACACACACACACACACACACACACACACCACACTCGAGCACGAAAGAAGGCAAAGAAGACAGCGACGAAGACTATCGCAGACGCATTTGGCTAAAATAAAGAAAATGCCAGCGAATTAGCAGCGCGCCAAGACCAAAGACAGTCGGACGCCGGCGACGGACAGAGCCGACCACAGCGATGAATTGCCCATGTCCATGTCCATGTCCATGTCCATTTCCATGTCCCCAAGTCGCCTCAGTTGCTGCTGCTGCTGCTGCTCGGTTCGGCGCAAGATGCGCTTTAAAATTCCACTGATAACAGCCTTGCCCGCTCGCGAAGTGCCCCATTCCAGTCCGAGGGCTACCCCAACCCAACTTCTCTCTGCCCTTCCCCCGCATAGCCACTGGGCGTCAGTGTCAGCGACAGACAGAAGAAATGTGTCCCAAGCAATTACCATGGCGCTGCCTGCCTTCTGCCTGGCCCTGCTGCTTCTGGTCATGGGGTGTCGCAAGACGTCTGCTTGGATTTGGATTTGCATCTGGATTTCTGGGCCTGCCTGGAAGGGTAACTAGCATGCGCTGTGACTGAAGTGGAAATTACGCAAGGAAATGCTAAGTAGGCTAAGGGGAACTTAAGGATTAAAGGAAACTCATAAGACTCTCAGTAGATGATTATGAAACTCTGCTAGGGAGAGTAGATTGAACTTTGATGACAGAAAATTCAACTAAAATTTTCTAATTAGATATACTACGAAAACCCCAGATCTTAGAGTGAAAACATTAAGAGACCAAAGGGGGGAGCTTAGGTAACTCCAAAAACCCAAGGAACGTAGGGTTCTAGTCCATTCTAAAGGAATTATCTTACTTAGAAACTCGAGCTAAGATAAAGGATTACTAACCTTATACCTCATAGATACACTACCAATACAAAAGTATATCCTATATCCCTACGAAAACTCAAGATCTGCACTTTAGAGTATTTTCTGAAAATCTAAAAATACTTTTGAAATTTATGCTGAGAACTTAAATTAAAATCTAGCCGAAATACAACTGATAAATCGACTTTGCCAAAATCTCTTTCATTCATTATTAAACCCCCACCGAGAATGAATGAATGCATGATTCAGCAGCTGCTGCAAATCTATCGAAAGCATTAGAAATACGAAAATTTGCCCACACATATGATGCGCATCTATCAACAGTTTCCATCGCGAGAGATTCACATGATTGATAAACTGGTGAATCAAATTCGAGTATTATCTGCAGCATTCCAGTGATCTAGAGATCTAGCAATCGTTTTTGGGCTACCCAAAATTCAATTAATTGCTGTGATATATCAAAACAATGTGGAAATTTTGCTTGGGGTCTGCATGAAATGTGGCCTCATATTTTCTGCGGAAAATTGTTGGGAAAAAAATAAATTATAATTCATAAATTAGAAAAACACAATGCGTGGCAGGGGGTGCCCAAGACGAAGAAGAGAAATACCCCTACTCGGAGGTGATACTTTGGACCCGCCACATTGGCGAAATCAACGCACCGCACGAGTGCTAAGAGAGATTTTCCTCCAATCAAAATAAACAAATCATCAATCAGGCGATCTACACTTGATACGCAAGGGAGGGAGGAGTAAGGAAGGAGGAGGGGAATTTGGGGGGGCTATCGGGTCGAGGCGGCAAGCTGGGATATCTTTGACAGTTTGGCCAAGTTGAGCACAAGCGGCGACGATTGGGGCGGCAGCTGCGATACTCTCGTTGTGCACTCGAGCAATCAACAGGCGCGACGAGGCAATACCCCTTGTTCTTGTTGTTGTTGTTCTCATTGGTTGTTCTCGCCGCGTTGTTGTTGTTGTTGTTGCTGTTGCTATTGCTCTCCATGTGTTGTGGGAGCCAAGTTCTGCTGTCTTCTGCACAGCAGTTGGCATTGCTGCCAGCCTGATAGACATTGCGAAGCGTTGCCAAAGTGTGCACAGTGCGGGGTAAGTGAATAGAATACTTTACTAATGACCTAAATTTAATAAACTGATTTGATGTTTAGGTAAAGTAAGCTGTATTTTTATACCATGTAGGCATAGGGGTTTCTTCCTTTGATATCATCCTTAATTTAACTTATAGTTTTTTAAACAATTTGTATAATAATTTCATAAAAATCATGAGCAAAAGAATATTCCACACGAAAATGCATCGATTATGAATATAAAACAAGAAACAAAGTCTACTTTCGGTACGCCGAAAGTTTTATACTTTAAAGGACATACTTAGACATATGTATATTGGGAAAGTTTCATGGCGATAACTTGAAAAATTACAAAAATTCGACCGATAGGTTCTATGGCAGCTATACGATATATCGGTTCGATCAGGCTCGTTCCGACTTATTTACAGCGTGCAGCAATATGAAACATATATACCAAATTTCATTAAGATAGCTCCAAAGCTGAGAGTCAAGTTTGCGTTGCAACAGACCGACGAACAGACGGACGGACGGACAGACGGACATTGCTACTTCAACTATATCTATTGCATTGCCCTACACTGTACGCACCACTGCAAGATCGTTCGACTTGCTGTTGATTATGTGAATACTTGCGCTGGCTACCCAAAACATGTGTGTGTGCCTCGCGCTCTCACTCTCACTCTGCTGCCATTCTCCCGCTCCACCTCTTCTCCCGCTCTCTCTCTGTGTGCAATTTTCAGCGCAATTATGGAAACTCAAATCAAGTGGCTCGACAGCTCGCAGTTGGAGAGAGGCATGAGGCATGCAACATGCTCGCATGGGCAATGCAATTGGGGGACTGCGGATTGGGATTGGAATTGGCAAGCGGCCTACCTCGTGGCTGGGATGACAGGTTCGCGATCGAATCAATATCGCGTCGTGTGCGGGTGGCCAGCATAGGGGAATGTGTGCGAGTGTGTGTGTGTATGCTGCCTGTCGTCGATGTTGTTGCCTGCGCAAATGTTTGCCTAGGAATCAACGCCTTGCCGCAATGATTTGTTTATTATTGCTTATGGAGTGTTTTTGTTTGGCATGCGATTACATTCTGACAGCAGCAGCAGCAGCAACAACAACAACAACATCGACAGCGACGACAAGGCAAGTCCATATAGAGAGAACGAGAGATACCCCAAGAGAGAGAGAGATCGGCGGGCGCATAAACAATGGCGCAGCCGCGTTCCACCAATGAGCGCTGCTACTGCAGTTGACATCTGACCACGAGGCCGGGCCTGGTCAGGAGTAGCAGGCAGCAATGATCTCGAGCACTCCCTCTTCCCGCTTCCCTCCACCCCCCGACCTTCTCTTCCGCTATCCAGCACAGACAATGGCCAAGCTCCACCAATGGCAACAGCAGCTGCCCGTGATGCTGCCTCGTCCCGTACGCTGCGACTTGACATTGATACATGGCCAGGCTGTAAGTTTGATAGCTGCTACCATTGTTACATTTCTCCTTCTTGTTCTTGTCTCCTCCTGCTCCTGCTCCTGCTCCGCCTCCGACGGCTGCCAGAGCAGGTTTTTGCAATTGGCTTCCTGCTACGTGGCCAGGCGACTAAGGCAGCCAGGCTGAGTTTATGCTCATTGGCTGAGCGATCCATGGGGACATCAATTACGGAGCAGCAGAGAGAGGGAGGAGAGGTAGGTGAAGAGAAAGAGGAAGGGGAAGTGGAAAGTGGAAAGAAGAGGGGTGTATAGGGAAGAAGCTATAATTGAAATAAGTTGAAATTGAGAACATTTTGAAAGTATTCCCTGATAAGAAGTAAGCAAGTATTAAAAAAATAAATAAGTAAATTAAATAGTGATATATATCCTAACCTCACTTTCTACGCGATTTTCAACGATATAGATACTCCAAGTAAACCTTCATCTGAAAAATGGAAATTAAACAATTTGAATATTTTCCAATTGGAGTTTTTGTAGAACCTTTAAAAATTTAGTAAAATTATTTTTCAAAATTTGTTGTAGTATTTTTTTAACATCAGGGTAAGGTATATTATAGAAGGATCTTTAAAAATGTAGTACAATTTTATTTCAAAATTTTTTGTAATATTTTTTACCAGCAGGCAACCCTTAGTTCCTCATTTTATTCAAAAAAAATTTGGAAATTTTTTTTTGTAAATTTTTAACGTAATCCTCCTATTCCAAACTAATAGTACTTCATGCAATTACACCCTCAGTTTCTTATGGCTTCCCCCCACACACACTCTCACCATATATAAATAGTCTACATCCATCTATCTTATCAAGCCCCAACGGCATTGCGATTTTTTGATTACTTCGCGCATCACATGCCAAACAGTTTTTGAAGCGGATGCAGTAGATGCAAAGCGATGCGATGCGTTGCACAGCTAAAAGATGCAGATACAGTTGCAGTTGCAGATACAGATACAGGCAATCCTTGCGATCTGTGCATGTCTGTCAAAATAAATTTGAGGCAAACGAGCGCAGACGCGTGAATAAATCAGTTTGTAAACATAAATAAAACAACAGAAATAATTTTTCGCACAATTCATGCGTTGTTCTTGTTGTTGTTGTAGGCGAAGTTGTCGGCGCTGCGGCGCGGCTGACGTTGTGCATGGAATATCTCAGGCAACACTGTGGCTGTGGCTGTGGCTGTGATACAATTGTATCTCATGGATTCCATCACCGATTCCAGCAACGAGAGCTCTCAAGTCGGCGCAATCGTCGAGGGGCCTGTGGACTGGGCCAATTTATGAGTCCAACTGCTTTATGGCTTTACGGCGAAGCAGCAGCTAGCAAAAATTAACGCATTATAAATAATAATTTTTATGATTTGCAAAATAGATGCAATTTATTGGCCCAAAGTGGCCGCCAAACTACCCACACAGCAATGTGCACGCGAATAGAAACAGCTACAAGTGAGTTGAGGCAACAGGGCGCAAGGACAGGCGACAAAATTCAAAGAAGAATTTACTTCGAATATTTAAAAATTTTTCTGAAATTAAATTTGACAAAATTGTCGGCTGTACATGTATATTTTAAAGCTTAAAATATAAGAAAAATATTTACAAAATTTTTTAAAAATATTTCTTCTGCTTACTCAACTCAAACTGGACAAATTTGCATTTTTGAGTTTTTAATAAAACCTAATTTAAAAATTTTTTGAAAATTTTAAATAATATTTGTCATATTTCTTTACAAATTTATCAATTCAAATTTGACAAATTTGTCGGCTGTACATATACATCTTTAAGTTCATAAAAAGATTTAATATGCCTTAAAATTTTTAAAAATATTTACAATATTTCTTTACAACTTTCCCAACCCAAACTCGACAAACTTGTCGCCTGTACGCGCGCTCGCCTTTCATACTTGAAATTAGTCACAAATTTTCCCACTCAACGCAGGCCACAAATAAACATCCGATTTGTATCTGCAACTGCAATTGCAATTGTATCTGTTCGCTGCTACTGTATTTGTATCTGCATCTGCATCTGCATTTCCATCTGCATGTGTAGCTGTATCTGTATCTTCTGCCTGCAAGCACGCATTTTGCGGCATTCGAGTGCGATATTTGAATTATTTCCCGCGCGCCGCATTTGACGCCAGCCTTTTGGCCACAATTGTGGTCGCACTTCCCTTCCCCTCTCTCTCTCTGTCTCCCTCGCCCCATCCCAATCGATTGTCCGCATGGCGTTGTGCGCGTTATGCGCTGTCGATGGGTTTACAATCCGTCAAAACAATCGGCGCGACGAGTGCATCATCATCATCATCATCGCCAGCGGCTGCGCCACTTGGCCACGCATGGGCTACGCATTTCGGCAAGTTCAACAAATAAACAGTGGGAATTTCAGTGGAAATTGAGATAATTGCTATGAGAGGGCACTGTTAGAAGTTGGAGTACTTAGGGAGATGTTTAATAAACTAAGGAATACAGTTTAAATTAAGGATAAAAGATGCTTGAACTGAAAGAAAACTAGATTTTATAAGGAATCTGTCATATTTGAATATGTTTATATTTAATTTAACTAAAATTCAGAAAATCTTCTTTAGCAAAAATAAATTTAAAAAAATTTAAGATATACGTAAAAAATTTTTAAACATTTTGGAAAAAATGTAGGAACAAAATTTGTAAATAAAATAAAGAATCTTTCAAAGAAAGTCAGCCGACTTTGTGGGTTTAAAACAACATAGAAAAAATAAACTTTTTATAATAAAATTTAGAAAAAATTCTAGAATAAAACATGTACCTCAGTTTTAAGTCTTAAATATTTCTAAGCAATATTTAAATATTTTTTAAAAAACTTAAAGAAAAATAAATAAATAAAAAAGTAATATATATTGAAACAATAAAAAAACTGACAACATTATTCCAAGTCCAAAGATGTTTTAAGATATAAAATGCATTGCAAGAAATACTGAAAATTTTCCTCCAATAAATTCGCATAAATTCCCCTGAATACCCTACCGTATTCAAATTCAAACTGCTATGATCTGTGACTAATCCCAGCGCAATGCCAATTTATCTGCTCAACTAGTTAGGGGTATTCAGCTTTGGGTAATCGCGAACGACTTTCTCGACCCACGCCGACAACAATGGTCAGTCGAGGCTCCACTCGAGACTCGATTGCCGAATTTCTTTTTGTCATAAAGACAGGGGCGTAGGAGTAGGAGAAGCAGGGAAGGCAGGGAGGGGAGTTGCTGCTGCTGCAGCGCATGCATGTGCTGCGGCGGCAACAACAATGGACAATGAGCACATAAATCAGTGTAATTAATAGAAAACTAGCCAAAGTCAAAGTAGCCACGCATGCGCAGCAGCAACAGCAGCCGCACAGCAGCAACATGCAACATTGCAGCAAGAACAACAACAACAACTGGTTTTGGGATACACGTGCAGCGACAACGGAATTTGCCGAAGGCACTCAAATGGAGTACGCGCAGCTCCATTTTGGGATGGATGCCAAAAGACAGCCAAATCTAGCGCCTAATTACAATTGAATGCGGCAAATGCCACAGCAACAGTGGCCAACAGTAGAGGCAGCCACAGTAGCAGCGGGAGCAGCAATAGAGGCTGCAACATCAGCAACATGCACGGCAGACGCAACAGTGGCAGCAGTTACAGCAGCAACATCAGCAGCAAATGCAGCAACAACAGAAATAGCAGCAACATCAATCAGGGAAGTTAGCAACAGCCATGGTGGAAGCAGCAACATTAGCTCAAACAGCAATAATGACAACATTTAGTGCAACAGCAACATTCACAGTAAGGCAAGTAGCAACAGAAGCGGCGACTACACTAGCAACGGCAGCAGCAACAACAGCAACATTTACTGTAGCAGTGACAGCAACAGCAGCAGCAACATCAGCAATTTAATCAACAGCAACAGTAGCAGCAGCATTACCAGCAACATTATCAGCTACAGCAGCAATAGCAACTGCAACACCAGCACCTACAGCAGCAACATCAACATAGGCATCACTACTAGCCATTACAAAAGCAATAGCAGCAGCAACAGTCATTGTGACAGTAGCAACAGCAACATTAGCCGCGTTATAAGCAGCAACATTAGCAATTGAATCATCAGCAACAGTAGCAGCAGTACAACTAGCAACAGCAGCAATAGCAACAGCAACTACAACAGCAACAATAAACTTAATCCACTAAGCAGCGATCTCATTCCATGCTCGATCCGATCCGATGCGAGCGATATCTATCAATATTTATGCCCTGCAAGTGTAAACACTTTCCACACTCTTTCCCCCTCTCTGTCTCTCTCTCCCTCTCTCTTCTTCTCCCTGTTGCTCCCTCAATTGCTGGCAATTTATCTCACAGTTTGATGCAAACGCATGAATCTCTCAACGCGCTCTGGCCCCCTCCCCTCTGCCACCCTCTTGCTGCTCCACATTCTCTCAGTGTAGGCAATATTTCAATTTCAAATTAAAATAAATATTTAAATACGCAACCTCTTCACCTGCTGCTGCTGCTGCTGCTGTTGCCTCTGCTCGCACTTAACTTTCGTAAGCAAATTAAATTTATTACCAATAAAGCAAAAATTTTCCCAACCCGTGCCTGGCTCATCCATCAGCGGGCCAAAAAAAAATCTCAGTCAAGGAACTCTCCAAGGAACTAATTCATTCATTTCGCCTCAAATCGCTGGTCATTCGTTTTTGGGGGGGGGGGGGGGACTCCTAGCTGACTGGACAAATGACCAGACCGAAAGGGCTGAGCAAAAAATAAAAGTCACCTGCAATAAGTCAGCTCGGTGGCAACTCTGATGCTTGGCTATCACTCGTCGGGCCCCTTCAAATTACCAACTGATTAGACTCGTGGGAAAAGCTACAGTTGCCGTCGACCATGCTCATCTGTTGTGGCTGACACGGGAGCAACATGACACAGTGGCAGCCAAAATTGATGCGCTCCATGGCGCGTCTAATAGCTCACCCGATTCTCCAGGTAGTTGACCAAGTGTCACCAACTTGCACAGTGGAATGGGATAACGAAATGTAGCGTCTATTAATAAATTGCTCTGATTGAGGTGGCAACCCTTTTTTTGTCAGGAAGGGTAGTGAGTAATTTGTGGCTGAGTGGTAAAGCAGGCCCTTGATTGAATGCTTGAAATGGGTGAATTAATGTGCACTATATGAGGTATAGTGAGGTTAGAGTGAACTTATGGAGGAAAAGGGTTGTTCTTCGTGAGAATAGAATATGTGGATATAATGGTTATCATTTGCTTATTGCCAAGTTCTTCAGATTTACCACACAATAATACAATTTTTCCAATATTTTTTAGGGTTGCCAACTTATAGCATGGTTTTTATAATAACTTGACTTTATTTTAATTTTTGTAGATTTTTAATTATTAATCTTTGCATCGTTTTCTAATCTTATCTTAACTTCTCAAGCAAAATCTTATAGCTTAAAATCTCTTAAATATTCTTTAAAGTGTTATAAGATAGTTCCTAATAGGAGCTTCCTATATTTATGCTCCTAACTTCCACTCCATCAAGCTTAGCACTCAACCATAATCCAAGCACTTTTATCTGCTCGTGCCTCATCTAATCTTCTGCAGCATCTAACCCATTACTCAGGCTGATCCCATATAGAACCTTACAAAATGTCTGCACAGTCATTACCTTCTCTTTCTCTCTCCTTCATTTGCGCATAAATTTGACTACATTCAGCGATCGTGTGACACAACGAATGGTGACAACCCTAAAACTTATTGACAGCGGGCAGAGCATAAATTATGCGACTGGCTGGCAGCGCGTTAATCGCACATTTTACTCCCAGCAACAACAACATGGCAATTGGGGGAATGGTAGCCTAAACGATTGGCAAATCGGCGAATGCGAACGATGCGCAGCAGCAGCAGCAGCAACGGCAACAACAGCAACAACTTTGTTGCTGCGATAACAATCACGAATGCAGCAGCAGCAACAACAACAACAGCAACTGCAATCTGACTGAGAGCATTGCCTGCTCCCGAATCGCAGATCTGGAATTGGCCTGCCCTGGCCGCGGCCATGGTGCAGCAACCTAGCAAGCGAGCGAGCGAGTGAGAGATGCAACAGGCCCGAACATAAGCAACAACACAAATAATTCGCTTTAATGAGATCGCAATCGGGCGATTTGCGACAAAAACACACGCGGTGTGCCTTGTGGCCTGTGCTGTGCGATGCAGTGCGGTGCGTGCGATCAGCTCTGCGAGATGAAGATGAGCAACTTTGCCCCAGAGCAGCAGCAACAGCAACATTTGCTAGCAACAGTTGCTGCGTCGCTGCCGATGCCGATCCCGAGATGCCGATCTCAATCCCAATCATCGACGATCGTTCAGCTCTTGTTTGTTGTTGCTGTTGTTCTTGTTGCTGTTGTTGCTATTGCTGATGTTGCTGTTGCTGCTGGTGCTGGTGCTGCTGATGTTGCGCTCATGTTGCTGTCAGTGCGCGTTGACTTGTTGCTGCTTGCCAGGTTCGAGCAGGCCTTGTTGACATGCCCAGCATGCTTAGGCAAGCAGGCAGCAACAACAACAGCAACAGCAACAACTGCAAGAGCAACAGCAACAACTGCAACAACAGCAACATCAACCTGAACTCAGACGTCAACGTGTCGTTGTCATTGTTGTCCACGCCCTCCCCCCCCCCGTCCCGCATTTTGCCTGCTCAGCACTTTTTCCTCTGCTGATTTGCTGCAATCGATTTGATAGATCGCCCTTTGCTCCCATTTGGGCCACGCCCACTTTAATCAATTCGCCGTAGAAAGTTTCCATCATGTTGCACAATTAATTGCCGCAATTAGTGCGACATGACGCGACTGGAATGATTAAAATGGCAATGGAATTGTTCCCCTTCCCAAAAAAAGAGAGCGAGAGAAAAAGGGCGAAAGTCTGACAGAGAGAGAGAGAGAGAGGGAGAGAGAGCTGGCAAAACTTTCGGCTCAAGTTGCGGCCATTTGTCACCCGCCAGGCGAGCATGTGTTAGATGTGTGTTTTAGCACGGCAAACTGATGATGACTTGACCTCTGACCTGGCTAGCGGAAAACTTTCAGACCGCTCTAAAATAAAAATATCTGTTATAAAAGTAAATTTTATAGACAACTATACTACATATATTATATGCATACCATATCTTTTTGAATGTAAGTTAAAAAAGTTTTTAAAAAAAAACAATTAAAAAAAATTTTTAAAATTTAAAAATAAATATAATATAAATATGCGATATATGTATAGATAAAAACATGTTATACTATATATATGTTATACTATATATGTGTATATACACTATCGAATTGGTACTCAAACCCATCACAAAAATATTTGGAAGTTGCAATGACTTTTTCCTTTATGTTCTTTCTATTTCTTTTAATAAGTAACTTGCATTAACTTTTATTCATAAACCAGTGTTGTAAAACGTTAGAAAGATTTTTAAAGAAATTCTTATCTGTATCTGACAGTATCTGTTTCTTCTTAAACTTTGCCATTATGCTCCATTATGGTTCAGATATTGTTAGAAATTCTACAACTTTTACAGCAATAACATCATCCCAAACAAAGCTATCGATTACTTTTACTTCCAGTGTTGTTAAACTAAATTTAAATACTGTTATTTTACTTACCCATTTCACTGACGTCTCACAGTTCGATAGAGTGAGAGAAATAGAGCACAAAATAGAGCGCAGTAAATATTTTCGAAAATCTCATTTTCCAGTTTATATAAAAATCCTTCTTAATACTGACTATCCCTTCCATTAAAGCTCAAGATGTTGACTGTACCAGGTCTATTGCGGAGTGTGACCAAAGCAGCCACGCCCATCAAACTGGGTCCGCTGTCAAGCAGTCTGCTGGTGCGAGAACAGAAGACAATGCCCGACATTGACAAATGTGGAATGCCAAAGAGAAAGGGTTACTCCCCGTTTGGCAGAAATCAAGTTGGTTGGGCCGATTGGGCGCTGACGCGTTTGGATGATCTTTTGAACTGGGGACGTAAGGGTTCCGTTTGGCCCATCACCTTTGGCCTGGCCTGTTGTGCTGTGGAAATGATGCACATTGCTGCGCCCCGCTATGACATGGATCGCTTTGGGGTTGTGTTTCGTGCATCGCCGCGACAAACGGATCTGATGATTGTGGCCGGCACTTTGACCAACAAAATGGCGCCTGCTTTACGCAAGATCTACGATCAGATGCCCGAGCCACGTTGGGTCATCTCAATGGGTAGCTGTGCCAATGGCGGAGGCTATTATCATTACTCGTATGCCGTGGTGCGTGGCTGTGATCGCATTGTGCCCGTGGATGTCTATGTGCCTGGGTGTCCACCCTCCGCAGAGGCTTTGATGTACGCCATTCTACAGATACAGAAGAAAATCAAACGCATGAAGACCCTCCAGATGTGGTACAGAAAGTAGGGCGGGAAGGGAAAGGCAGGGAGAGAAAGGGGAAGGTGTGGAAAGGAAGATTTAGACTAAGAGATATGAGAGGAGAAATATTACAAAATAAATATGGGATATATGGCTAATGCGGTTACTGGAGAAGGGATTTGGGAAGGTAGATAAGAGATAGATAGATATAGGATATACATGGGAAGGTAGATATAGGGAAGATATGAAAAGAGCTATAGGAAAATAAAGAATTGTTAAATCCATTTTGTATTCAACTGTTCTTCATATATGTAATACGTAGTGACTAAAATTGTAAAGATTTCAAGCATAAAAGTAAACAAAATTATTGAATAGTCAATGTCTTAAGGACTTATCCTAGTATGAGTTTTAATGGTAGAATTAGGGAAATTCCCTTTCCCTGACAAAGATGTTTACTGAACTACCATGTCTACATAAAGATTAACCTGTTCTCTTGGGAATATAGATTAAATAATGCAAAGTGATTTGGGTTCAGTATATAATAGGTTTTACTTGGAATTCTAAAAGCTCTTAGATTGATCTTAATAAGAAGTTTCAGTTGATTCTTAATAGCCTTTACCTTTCATAAAATTCTGCTAGAATTCCAGAGACCGTAGCGATCAGTCGAATATCTTGTATAATATTTTCTAGAGTTAATTGCACTCAGCGATCAGAGTTCACACTCCAAGGTTCAGACTTACATAACACTCATCTCTGCAGGCAGTTGTTTAACTCATTGCAAGACTCTCTTCTAATCCCCTTGCCCCCCTTCTCTGTGTGTGCTGTGAGTCGTGTGTGCAGCCGTAAATCAAGTGCCTAATCGATTGGATTTAATTAGAAAACAGGCAACCATCAAATGTGGCATGCAGCAACGGCAGCAGCAACGGCAGCTCCTCCTACAGCGACTGTAGCTTCTGCTGCTGCAGCTCCCCGTCTTGCTGTCCAATCTGGTCGATCTGGTCCGTTCTGTCCGCCATCGCATGATGCGTTCGCCCAGCGAACCTCGAGACGATCGCAGTGCATGCGATTTGCAGGGGGAAGGGTTGGGTTATCCACTGTGCCACAGCAGGCGCCCAGCTGCTAGCCGGCTACCTACTTGGGTACTCGTTGGGGTACTCGTTCGCGTACTCGTATCGCAGCTTGGCGATCGAAAATGGATTTGTATCAATATCGACTCACTAACATGATTCCAATAAATTAATATGCATACACACAGAGAGAGACAGAGAGAGAGAACCCAACTCCGACTACAACTGACGCTGCCTGTCGCCGTCTGGAGCAACCCCCTTGCGCTCTCTCTCTCTCTCCTTGTCTGGCGATCTCTCTTGGCGATCGACATCGCAGCCAAGCACACGATGATGCATGTGCAGTGTCTCTGAGTTGTGATCGTGTTAATGTAAATAATTGCCAGCGCCCCAGACCAGAGAGTACACACACAACACACACAACACAGAGAGTCACCCGGCAATCCTACCCAGACTATTGCAGTTGTAATTAAAATCTCTCTGCGGCTTCTCACTTTCTGTCCCTCTGTCTCTCGGTTTGTCTCCCCGTCTGTCTGTCCGTCTGTCTGTCCGTCTGTCTGTTTGGGTGTTTGTCTGCTTGTTGCGCAGCCCAGAGAGAGAGATTCGTCTTGACTGATATGAGCCAAGCGACATACACGCAAACCAGCCTCGTCTTCAGTCCTCATTCCTGTCTGCCTCTCCCTCTCCCTTCCCCTTCTTCATTCTCCATTCTCCTCCAACTACAGCTCTAACTACCGATCCCGATTCCGATGCCGATTCCGATGCAGCGTCGATGTTGACAGTTCACGAGTTTTGTTTGGCATTTCGCGATATTTCTTTGCGCGCTCTACCAATTGTCAGACACTGCCTTCCAGATACGGTTTCGGTTTCGGTTTCGGTTGGGTTTCGTCTTCAGTTTCGTTGCGCAAGGATTGACTTAGGGACTGCGATTTGTGTACAGGCGAATCGCTTAACGAGTTGTCTAATTGGCTTTGTTTTTGCTGTGGCTGTGGCTGGTGTCGAGAGTCAACTTTGACATTGTGACAATGTTATGGTCGGTTTTTTGGTGAAAGTGTGGAAACAGAAATGCTTTGAAAGTAGGAAAGTTTTGGCAAGAAATTTGCCTAGGACTTATAGATATATTGCCTGAAATACAAGAGAACATTATGGGGTTTACATTTAGACGATTCTCCTAACATTGTTTAAGTCGAAGAGGCTCTAGCAATTCTATTGAAATTTTACATGTAGAACCTTTAAGTATTATAGAAGCTGTAGGTGTAAGAAAACTAAGTAAAGGACTAACTGAGCTGCAGAAATCCCGTGTTATCTTTCTTACTCCTAACTATAAAGCTTACATTATTCTTCCTTCTTAAATCTTCTCTTAAATCTCTTCTACTCCCTCCAGTTAGCTACTTGCATTACAAATGTATATTAAGTTCGAAAGTTGTGTTGTATTCCTTCAGGTGTTTTAAGTAGTTTGCATGCTCCTAAAATACTCAACTTCAAAAAGTTGGGCCAATCTGCCATCGACAGTGCGAAATGCTTCGCACTGCGCCTTGGTAAACAAAATGCACGTGACTTTGCAAGGGGTAATCCAAGAGCAGAAGCAGCAGAAGAAGTACCAGGCAGGGCAGGGAAGCAGCTACTACTTGGTTACTCGTATGTCAAGCCATGGGTCGAAGCCGAAGTCGAAGTCGCGACTGCAGGCTGGAAGCCCTTTTGGAAGCGCGATACATTCTACTGTCTGCGCTTATTTATGGCCAGAGATGCTGAAGATATAGCGCCAGACGACGACGACTACGACGACTACGACGACGACGACGACACATCAGAAGCAGAGCAAAAGACGGGTGGAAGGGGTAAAGCCTTAACAAAGTCAGGGATTACTTAGCATGAAGACGGGGATATCTGTAGCATCAGCTGACGGCGTTTCACAGAAATTGCGAAACGTAGTCGTCCTCGCCATATCGATGCATTGTTGATTAGTCCATGCGGACAAGGATTCACAGAGCTCTCCAAGTTTGGCATGCCAAATATTTGGGTTAGTTAAGTCGCCAGAGTCACGAAGGCAGCTTGCAATCCTTCGATCTTCGCAGCTTCGATTTCAACTGAGTTGTCAATCAGCTTGCAATGCAATGTGGCAACAACGCATCGGCGCGTCGCTGCTGCGTGAAAATATCGCAATGTCATCATTTGTGGGAACCAATCCAGAACCAGTAAACAGAAAGAAATATCACGCCACAGTTCTCTGTTGTGTTCTGTGTTCTCTCTTCTCGCAAAAATCGACAAATCATTACTTGAAAAACCAACTTCGTCTCCGTCTTGAAGCAATCAATCAATCAAACAATCGAACAGATCAAACACAAGTCGCATGTCTCGCTCTCGTGGCTGAAACGGGTTCAGCTTTGGCTTCAGCTTCGTCTTCGACAATGGCGCACATATGACAGATCATCGGACAGTAGATCCCAATCTCCATTCCATTTCCCCCTTACCCCACTTGAGTGCGACCCGGCACTCGTTTCTATCCGTCTCACCTCGTCTCGCCTTGTCTCGCCTTGTCTCGTTTCGTGTTTCAAGTGCACAAATGCGCCTTGTCGAGTGCGCACAAATAAAGGTTAATGAGCTTTTTCTCACCTCTTGTTTTCCTTCTTTCTTTGCTTGTTATTTCTACCACTCCCCTTCCTCCCCACGATTTCTTTGCTTTTTACTCTATTTTTGTTTATCTATAACTTTTTTTCTACTTGTTGTTGAAGTGAAGTGTAATGAGCTGGTTGGGTAAATACGGTTAGGCGTATAAAGAAATTATGATCTATAAAAATAATTAAAAAATAATACATAATTTTTTTGGCGATCGGAAATACTTTTTGAAAAGCTTTGTATCACCTTATTTTATATAATATATTTAAAAAGTATTGTAGAATCTCTTTTGTCAAGATCATATTACTATACTGTATCAAACACATTTAAATTTCTCAATATTTATAAAGAAAATTTCAAAAATTTTAATAACATTTCACGCAAAACGAAGTTAATGTTAAAGTTAATGTTTAATCTAAATTTAAAATTTATGTAATGAATATTTTGATTTTAAAGTTGATAGTAGTTGTAGATAGTAAAGATTGTACATCGATCAATAATCATGCAGAATGATTATTGATCGGATGTGATTCATCTGACGATCTTTCTACGATCTACTAACTATCTATCAACTTTTCAAAATTGCTCTAAAATATTCAATAAAAAAATTTTAAATTTTGAGTTTAGAAAATTAACTTTCCTGTCTGCAAGATCAGATTTTATTAACCTTTATGTATTTTCAAAATTTAGGAATAAAATTTCGTAGTCTATTAAATTTCTATTTCTGTTCTTATCGAGAAGAATCTTAAGTTTCCATATATGACCCATATGATATCATTATCTTTTCATATTTACATTTAAATATGACTTTTAAATATTTTCTATTTTGATATATCATATCACAGAATATTAATAATTGATACCCCTTTAACCTACCTCACTTCCTCGGCCACTTCCTTTTCTGCACATTTAATCCAATTATACTTCAATCTGAAGATTTCGATTTGGCTACGCACTTGCCAACATATTTTCTTTCTGCAGAATTCTCCCAGCCGGCAAGCTATCTATTCTCCTGCTTGTTCCCTCTCCTTCTAGCCTTAATGTTTGTGTTCTGCAATTAAATTCGTATTCTCTTACAATTGAGGCGCTCAAGTGGAACTTCCACGAATATCATGGATATGGATACACTGCCTGCCCCGACAAGCCGATTGAGATGCAGCTGCAGCAGGGAAAGAGCAGAGAGAGAGAGAGAGAGAGACGGAGACTAGTTGCGCCTAGGCTGTTGTTGTTGTTATAGGCCCGAGTCCCTGGTCCCGAGTAAATACTTGTAGTGTGCGTGTGTGTGTGTTTATGTTGTTGCTGGGATCTCAGCACTTGGGCTTTATCAATGGACAAGCGGAGGGGGACGCACGCAGAGCGGCGTCTGAAGCACCTCCAAATCAAAATAATCAAAATTTTGATTGAGTGCAGTTAGTGCGTCTGTGTTTACACGATCACGCAGTGAAAGAGAGACGGAGAGCGAGAGAGAGAGAGAGCAAAGGTGAAGGAGGATCGTTTCATTGCCTGAGCATGCGTTATTTTATTTGTGTCCAATCACGTTGTTGATATTGATAATGACATTGATGGCATCGAGTTCGACTGAGTGACTATGTGACTTCGTGCCCAACGATCTTCGACGATCGCTCGCTTCTCGCTTCTCTCTCTCTTCTACTCTCGATGTTCAATCTTCGAACTCGAGTGCGAATGCAGTCGATTGTTTGCGCGGATTTTGTTGCTCGCGTAGGGCCTGTCAATCGTTGTCGAAATCCGGCACAGTTCGATGGAAACGATCGTGCCGGGGGTATTGAGATCCCAGCGTCGCTGCTCTCGCTGCGACTCAAGTTGAATGATGATATTGACATTATCGAGAGACACTTTAAATTGTACTACACGCACACACACACACACACACACACTCGCAGTCACAGCTCATGTAAATGATAATGCGAGCAGCGCGTTGTAATTGTTTCCAAGTCGTGGGTATCTTTCAGATACTCACTCGCCTCGACTTGACTTGGTTTCTCGTTCTCATTCCCCACTCATCATCATCAACATCGGGGCGCGCTCTCAATTGGTTTGATTGATTCGCTGCACTTGACAGCGATAAGCAGCAATGGGACGCAACTCCTCCACGACGAAGTGGTGAAAGCAAGTGGAAATTTATTAGTAATACTTGTGCGACTGCGAGCCCTCGAATGGGAACTCAAACGGCTAGGGGTACTCGCAATTGTAGCTTGTGTCGCGCTATGTGACTCTGCTTGCAGCTCATGTGCTTCGTTTCACATAAAGCTGATAGCTCGAGCAGTTCGAGAACAATTGCATTTTAATCTCAAAGTGTTTGTAGATTTTTTCGGAAAGATTACTAATTCAATTAGTTGAGTTTTTCACATGTGAATATGCGTGACATAGATGATATAATGGTTTCAAATTGTTGTAGGATTGATAGGCATATTTGAAATTCGAAAAAGATAGATAGTTAAAGAGGTATGTTTGCTTAAGTTGTTGAATCTCAGGATCCAGAGAAGCTAGACTTCTTAAATTTGGTATATAGCTGTCTTTATAAACTAACTCTATGTGGAAATTAAAATATTTCAGTTATCTCTTCGAAATATTAAGAAACGCTGAAAAATATACACAAATTTTGCAACAAATTGACAAATCGAACTATTTTTCACAACGAACCTTATGAAAATTGTTTCAAGAATCCACCCTCAGCTGCTCTACCTAACGCCATTCTAATGTTCTGCAAAGATTTGCACATCTAATGACTCCATCTGGAATTCCAGAGAGAACATTAAATGGTATCGTGTGAGCTAACAATCGAGGCAATTAAGTGCCTAGCAAAGAGAAAGCAACAAAACAATTTGCCGCTGACACGGACAATTGTCACTGCACAATTCGCCGTGTAATTCATCAAAATTCCAAGGGGAGTGCAGAGAAGGAGAGAGAGAGGAGGGAGGAGAGATGTAGAACTCCCCGAGAGCAATAACAGAAATCGAACAAAAATTTTCCTTTGTTTTTGGCACATGGCCCGAATTGATGTTGATGTCAACTGCAACTCTCTGGAACTGAAACTCTTTGCGGTTTCTTTGATTGGCAATTTTTCAAAATCGTCACCGATTCAGCGAGCCGGCAACTGGTATCGGGTCAAGGCAGAGCTCGCTCGCTCTCTCTCTCTGTCGCTCTCTCTGTTGCTGTCTCACTCTAGCTCTTTGGTTATTTATAATTCGCGGCGATTGATTGATGGAATCGCCGCAAAGTCGGTGACATTTGGCAGTGCGCAAAAATAAATAGCCCGCTCGAAGCACGAATCACGCAGCCATTGACAGCTGATTGCGAAAGTCCATTAGCCAAAAAGCGGAACAGAGAGAGACGGACAGAGAGAGAGAGAGAGAGAGAGAGAGGGGGGCAATGAGGAGTGTCATTGGCATTGCCCGTTGAGGTGCCGCACAGCCTCCGTGTAATGCCAGGCGAAGCAACAGTCAGTCAGGCCGTTCGACTGCATCTGCTTTGGCCAGATTGGGGCTTGGCTACGGGTAACAGGCAACAAGGCAACAAGGCAACAAGGCAACTGGCAACACGCATCACAAGTGCAGTCAATCAGGTGTACGAAATTTGATAATTTTGCCAGAAAAACCAATGTAACATTTACGTTTGTTTTTGAATGAGTTCTGACAGTGCAGTGGGTACTCCCAGTGTAGAGTTGAGCTGATAACAAGAGCAAATCAAAGGAGATGTCTGCTTTGGACAGTCTGCTTCGAGCTGGATGGATGGACTAGCCTTTATATTATAGGCTAGAAGAGGAAACATTTGCTTGGTGGTTTAAGCAAGACTAGCAGATACCCTTTATAACACGACTTGATAACTCTAGAGATTAGCTCCTCCTAGCATCTCTAGATGATTCACAGAACTTTATGTCACATACAACTTTTACTAGTTTAGTCAATCAAGCTATGTTTGTCCGTATGAACGCGCCGATCTCAACAACTATAAAAGCTACAGACACCAAATTTGGCATAGAGGTTCCACTGTAGCATACGAAGCTTAAGTTTATTTAAAATGTTTGATGCCACGCCCGCAGCCCGCCCCAAATCGATAAATGACGTTAAATAAACTACAACTTTCTTTGATATCTACATATGTGACTACTTTATACACATATCTTCCCAATGGCAATCCGATTGGAGTTTCTAAGCTAAGTAGTAACAAAAGAACGTTTTTGAGTTCCAGATCTTTCTGCTTTCGACTAGTCTATGGCAACTCCTAATGGTCAGTATTCAAAAGTTAGAGCCCCTTTGAGCCTTTCCTTTAGTCCTGCTATCTAGCCTCTATATTTTACTGTTTTAACTCTCTCCACTCTCTCTCTCTCGCTCTGCCTCTTCCGGTTAGATTAAAGCAAATCATAAACATAATCACAATAATCATTGCAATGCAAACAAAATGACGTCAATTTGTTCATTCATTCGATTCCTGCATTTCACTTGCAGTCGCTTTTCCTACTCCAGCTTCTGCTCCTGCTCCTCTGCAAGTGCATTCATATTCGCTTTTTGTCTAACCAGCAGGAGGCAAACCCTGAAATTCCCCCCAAACCTACCTCTCATACCTTCCTGCCTCAGCCAAAGCGGTTTTTGGGCAATTTATGCAACATGAAATATTCATCAGATCAGAGTTTTCTCTTTTGGTTTTTATTCTGACTTCTCGTTCCTCGGTTTAACAAGTTGATGATGATATGCAGAGGGAAATTTTTTTCCATTTTTTCCATTTATTTTTTATCATCTTTTTTTGGAATTTCTGTAAATCAAAGCAACAGGCAGCGGGCTAGAAAAATGCAGCTCTGATTACAGGTTTTGCAACGTAGCTTTCGTAGGGTATTTTTAGCACTCGTATCTGAGGAACCGTCAATATTGTGACATGACATGATTTGTTTGATGCAAGGCAGCCCAACCCGAACTTCAAACCTGAAGCTGAAACTGAAGCTGAACCTGAACCCGGGAAACAAGGCCCAGCCCCAGCGTTGTTGGCGCATCGCATGATGATCGGCAATAAATTGATGGCCTGCGCTGTCACGAGTGGCAAGGTGTGTGTGTGTGTGTGTGTGTGAGAGGGAAGGTGTAAGGGTGTGAGTCAGCTAAAAGCAATTCTTGACGGATTTGATGTGCAGTGTATGAGAGCAGCTGCTCAGCAGTTTAACAGTTACAGCAGTTTGTCAGGCATTTAATTTAGCCAGCCAGTTTGGGGGTTATTTCTTTTATGTAGTAAAATCGGCAGATATATTAAAGTGGAATAATACAGATTTTTTGAAATACTAACCAAGAAAACATGAGTATTTTCCACTGAGCAAAACGGATGGTTGAAAACTAAGCGTAGCTTAGCTTATGCTCTAAAGAGCTTCGATCTAATCTTGATGCAATCTTAATTTAAAATATATTACAAAAAAAATTTAAAAATACGTTAAAAAATAATATGAAACTGTGTTGATTCTATATGAAATTCCTAATAGATTAAAACTTTCTTATATGCATTGTAGAAACTTAAATTTCTTAATCCATTCTATAAAAAAGAAATCTAAGATTTTATAAAAAATATTCCAAAAATTCTAAAAATTTAAAAAAAAAAATTTATTTTAAATAATTTATATTTTACTATAAATTCTTAAATATATAAAATTTTTTAAAATTTAATTTAATCTATTTATTTCTTATAATATTATTTATATTATTTAAAAGTGCAAAGAATATTGTGTTAATACCAAAAACTCCCTTAATTGATAAGCAATAAATTCAAATGAAATCTAGAAAATGTCTCTAACAACTAACCCAACGATTGTGCTCAGTGTATCGAGCTGTAATTGCAGCTGAAGACATTTAGTGTCCAGGCGAACACGCGCAGCTGACATTTACGAGCATCAACAGCAGCAGCAAAACGGGTAACAGGCTGAGGCTGCGGAGCCTCTACCCCTCTCCCCTACCCTCCCGCTTTGCTCGTGTCCCAGTGACATGAACACACTCGGACAATGGCAGTTAATGGTCATGCTGGTGAACAGTGGCCACCAAAAAATAAACCAACTCACGAGCGCTACATAAATTTCAAAACTAGCCAGGACATTGTGCATAGACAGGGCGGGGGAGAGTAGAGGGAGAAGGGGGAGGTTGCCTAGGCAGTGCTTCCCCTCATCTGCCACACACATTTCACGCAGTGACGACATGAATCCGCCAACATAAACACTCGTCGTCCAGGACGCACCAGGACAGACAACAGCACAAGAGATAGACTAAAGGGAGAACGACGGCGGGTGCAGAGGCGGGAGGCGTGGCCAAATATTAGAGCTGCTGAAAAAACATGGCCAAAAGGGCAACAGCAGGCAAAAGCAAAAGCACAAAAAAAAAGAAGGAATTTCTAGCCAGGCGAAAAATGTTTAGTGGATGCGTGGACAAATGCAGCAGAGGCAGGAGGCGGGGCAACTAACATGCTAGTCGCCCAGCCAGGCTCGTCATGCTGCAGCTTCTCGTGCCATGATATGGCATTCAGTAGCACTCACATGTCACACACTGCTGGACGAGCACCCACCAGTCTCCCCCCATCCCCTCTCCATCCCTCCCCTTCGTTAGGGGTCACTCTCTCTCGTTGGGTCCGGCGTGCAGCCGTGGCCAAATTGGTTGATAGCTTGAAAAACTGTTTTCGCACAGCTCCGTCAAATTGCATTTGGTGTGACAGACCGCAAAATGCATCATCACCAACATGAGCGATGATTGTTGCTGTTGCTGCTGTTGTTGCTGCTCTCCTGCGTTGATGTTTATATTTGAGAGCAGGCTCTGTGCACCCCGTGCACCCCATTCCCCCCTGACCACCACTTGCTGCAGTAATTTACGAGCTTTTTTCGGTTAACGCATGTGTTGGCTGCACGCTGTCGCAAATATTACAGTGCGTTCGGTATGTGTGTGTGCACACAGACACACACACACACAGACATACACACACAGAGGGGTTAGGCATGACATTGTCCAGGTCCTTGGGAAAGTGTTTTGAGGTTGCAAGTTTTCAGTGGCCCCTGAATGGGCAAAACACTTCAGCCCTCTCTCAGTTGGCGCCTAAATGCGTGCGGTGTGCGCACAGTGTGCGAGAGTTGATGAAAATTGTCGGAATTTTGTTGCTCAAAATTGTATATTACATTAACAGATTTAAAGCATTATTGAGAGCATTTAGATTAATTTATAAGGCAATAATAGGAATTTAAAAATTTCGTAAGATTAAACTAAGAATTTTTTAAATTTTGAAAAATTTGTATATAAAATATATGAAATTTAATGAAAATATTTATAAAGAACTAAAACTAAATATTTATTGATTTTAAATTAATGGAAGCTGCATAGTCTGAACACATCTGTCGGACAATATTTTAAAGATTTTATTTGTCAGAATATTCGAATTAAAATTAATACTACAAAATTATGGAAAACTATTTGACTAAGTAAAAATATAAGGAAATTTCATAAATGCATCTCTGATTATTTTAATTATATGTAAAATGTATTCAAACTTTTCAGCTATATTCAATGAAGTATTCAAGAACTGAGGAAGTCTCTAAGCTGTAAGTTTTGTACACTAGTTTCTTGAAAAGGTTATCTTAAAAAGATATTTCTCGTATAATACTCATATAATATTCTAATTATACTTCTTCCAATACTCACTATTTGAATCATCTTATACAGTATCTACCTAACGTGTTTCATTCATATCCTTTGGTATCAATAATATCTTATCATTATTAAATGTCAACATTTCGCACTTACCGCATGCATTTCGTTCCACTGTGCTGGGTAGCGGCAACAACTTCATTCAGTTCGCATTAATGCAGCGTGAATTAAGTGTCAAGGACATTTTTTGGTTGCATTCAGTTGCTGCTGCTGCTGGTGACGACGCAACATGTTTCAGTCAGACGGTTGCCCGCTTTACGCTTTTCCCTCCCCTTCCGCTTCCGCTTGCCCCTGCTCCTCCAGCAGCTGCACCGCTGCCTGTCCTTGTGAGGTTATGTTGTCATGCCTGCGTGTGTGTGTGTGCCTGAAAATGCGTTGCAACATTCAAGTAAGTGACGTAAATGCATCACGAACACAACGCACAAACAAACAGACAGACAGCCGCAGCAGAGCGAGACAGAGAGAGAGAGTGAGAGAGGGAGAAGAGAGAGAGAGGGAGAAGAGAGAGAGAAGGTGTGAAGTAAATCATCATGGCCAGCAGGCAGGCATCCAGGCAACGGGCAACGGGCAGGACATCAGGCGGGCAGTTATGCCTGTCAAGATGAATGCCATATCATCGCACCGAAAATGGTGTCAAAACGTCAGCAGAGGCCCAACTGACCCCCCACACTGCCTACGCCTCTGCCTCTTTCTACTGCTCCTGCTCGCATTGCCGCCTCGTGTTGTTATCCTGGTGAATTATGAGTCCTGCAGTCCTGCGCCATCAGCAACAGGACCAAACGCACGCCACGCCTGTCGTCATCGTGCCGGGCCTCGTCGCGTCTCACTTCACTCCCCGCTCCCCACTACTCCGCTGCTCCGCTTGCCGCATGCCGTGTAATCCGTCACATGAGGAGTAGCTGCTGATGCAGCAGCATGTAGAACGAACATCCTCGACGTCGGCCTCGGAGTTTGTGCGAAAAACTCGCAATTTATTCCTGAATGACCGCAGTTAAATTAAATGCTAAACGAAGACATTAACAATGCAGGACAGCATGGCTGGACAGTATATGGCTGGGGCAGAGCACTCGGTACACGCATGCAGTGCGTCAGCAACTGCCCAGTTTGAGGTTAATTTCATTGCCAAACGAGTCAATGCAATTGACAGTTGATGAACTTAAGCTGAATGCGATTTATTGCAAGAGTTACAGTGGGAATGGAGTGGAAGAAATGCCTGAAAGACTTCCATGTTTAATCTGGAAAGGAATAAGGAAAGAAATTTAAAATACTTGAAACAAATTTGAGGTTAAGTAGAAGGTAGAGCTAATGAGCAGAGTATCTTCAAGAATTTTTCAAAATTTTCTTTCACAAATTGTCTCAATCTTTTGTAAATAGAGTAAAGTAGTTACAGAAAGGTCTCATTTATTCACATTCCAAATTTCAGAACTGTATCTCTTACCATCATCAAGATCTAGGCGATTAAAGAGATAGAAAAGTAGTCAATCTTCCTTAATTTCCAGCTACAATACTAACTTAATCGTACGTAGAGAAGATAGTATAGTTTAAGAATGATATTAGCTAGGTACATACCAAATTTCAGAGCTCTGTCTTCCACCAACTTCAAGATCTAGAGGTTAAAAAAGATAAATACCATCATCAGTTATGAATTGCTCCTAGAAAGGAATCCAACACTCAGAGCAGTTAACTTACCCTAGGCTTCGTCCCAAAATCACTTACAATGACTAAAAACCAAACAATTTGAACTGAATTGAACCCACGGTTACCCAATCGATTCCGCTGGGGGGAAACCACTTTAAAGACCTTTTTGATAGATTAAAGTTTCGCAACGTATCACTTTTTTTTGCCATTTTCCCACCAGCTAAACAATTTAGCTTGAATTGTTTTGGCTACCGTTTTGTGCTTTCCGCTATGCGATGTAAATAGAGTCGTGATTTTCGCCACTTTTGACATTCCAATTACCCAACAATAACAACAGGTAACAGGCTAACAGGTAACAGTCAACAAAAGCAACAGCAACAACAACAACAACAACAACAACACGTTGAGCTAACAAAGCTAAAGGCAACGCGTAGGTTGTTTTGGTCGCGCTAGTCGCTTGATTACCACCAACGATATCACGTTTATGGTGGGGCCCCCTGGGGTTAATTGTATCGCAGACAGCGATTGGCCTCACTCCGATTAAGCGATCAGCGGGACAGACAGACTGACTGACTAGTTGCCTCCCTCTCTCACACTCTCTTCCTGTCTTGTATTTAGATCAAAACTTGCAGAAAGGTTTGAAACTGTGATTTATATGGGGTAATAAATCAAAGTATAAACCTATAGATAGTTGGTAGATCAAGCAGAAAGAAGAAGGGAGAGAGCGAAGGAGGTAGAGGTAGAGTTGGAGACAGTTGTCAGGGCACTTTACACTTGGCAGCAAGTGTCAGGCAGCATTAGAAGAACCTCTCCTCCGGCTACCAGTCTTGTCTTCTGGGCGTAACTCGATCGTTGGTTAGCCCCAAAAAAAAGTTTTACGGTAGCGCATAAATTCCATGTCGCTAATCGGAAATTAATAAACGTCAGCAAATTGAAGGGGGAAAGCAGTTCCAGACCTCAGTCTTCCCTGCTTCTCTCTCTTTGATAGCTTCCGCGCCTCGCTTTGTTGCCAAGTTCGCTTTGCTCCTTCTGCTCTTTTTGGGCAACTATTTTGTTGCACCTTCTTCTTCTTCGTCTTGGTTCACGACTTGCTTTGCTTCCACTTTGATTGGGTGTCGTCTGAGTTCAGTTTGGCGTGAAATGTCCGAGGGAATTACTTGAGCCGATGTCACACTTGATGAACGAGCAGTAAATCGTGGCATGTGGCTGTGGCTGGCTTTCGCCTTGGTGTCGGGTTACAGTGCAGGATTTCTGCAATACTCGTGTAGAGAACGCGGTAGAATGCAACAAAAGAGAAGAGGATGAGATAATGAAGAGAACTTTAAAGAGTTTTATAGGCATTTTTGAGCATTTTAAAGAAGGAAGGTGACAATTTCATGTAGAAGAAGCTAAAGAAATGAAATGTGTTAAGCGATATTCGGATATGTAAGTTATGAAGTTAGTTAAAAGTTTCCAAAAGGTAGAGCTATCCCCAGCTGTGTTAGAAATTAAATTTGCTATTTTACTATGAATAAATCATTACAAAAAATTTTTAAAAATTTCTTTAGACAATATAAGTGAAGAACTTTTGGAGTTGGTGTCGAATGGGTCTGAGTAAGAGGAAAAAATTCCATAAAGCGTAAGGTAAATCCTTCATTAAATTCTGGTAGTGCAAACTATTTAAACTAAAATCAAAAACGTTTAGATAAAATTTTTAAAAATAAATAAAATTGTAATTAAATTACTATAATATTTAAAAATTGTATACAAAATATCTAAATAAATTTTGAACATTTTTCCAAAAAGCTTTTCAAGTGAAAAAATCGTTTAAGTTTTCAAAGCAAATACTTGGAATTCATTTTGCTACAAAGTTTCGCCCAATTCTTTTGCTAACTTGTTAACTTTATAGAGTATATTTCAAACAAAATTCAGGCACTTCTATAAATAGTTTAACCCGCTTGGTACACACACACACACAAGGCACATAGAACCCTATGCAAAGTGCCAAGCCCGGCAAATCGATAGGCAAATGAAATGTCGGCATAATAAATATTCTATCGCAACAAATTGCGACATTATAAAATTACAGAGTTTAACGTGTGATTCATGATAAAAATTGACAAAGATAAACACGTTCAATCATGCCAGCTGATTGACGAGCACAAGCACACACACACACACACACCCAGAGTGGGATATAGCAGCCTAAACCGTTGCTAACCCGATGCTGAAAAACAGAGCACAGATCAATTGAACAAGCTCGAAACAATGATGGAGAGCAGCAAAGAGGAGAAGCAGAGGGGGGAGAGGTGAGTGGAGAGCGCACATTGATGATGATGACGATAAGTGTGTGCGCTGTGTGGCGGGCCCACAGGGCGTATGCGTTCTTTCTGGCCCCTCTTCACACGTTGATTGATTGATGACGCATCGGTTGAGGGAATGGGGGCGGGGGGCGTCGTAATTCATGTTGAGAGGCGAACAATTTGCGTCTGTCTCACGCTGTCTGTCCGACAGTCTGTCTCGCCCTGCTCTGCCCCAAAAGGTGAGACAATAAAAATGCCAAACGGTTTTTTGCTCCTTCGCTCGCTTGTTGCGTGTGGCAAGCTGTGCGACTGAGCCTACCAACGCCTACAACCTGTGCACCGCCAACACGTTTGCCACAGACAGCAGCCTGACTTCCCTCGCACACACACACACACACACACTCGCACACACGCACAGTGGTGCTAGACTCTCAGACTCGAGTGGGACTAGGGCAAGGCCGCAGGAATTAAATTCGCATGCTCTGCGCCAGTACAGAGAGGGGGAATCAGGGGCAAAGGCCACGCCAAAGAGACAAAAGCGCAAAAAAAAAAAGAAAAGTTCAGGGAAAAATTGTTTTTCTAGCCCAGGCAGCCTCGTTGCGCTTCGCTTCGCTTCGGTTTCGGTTTCAGTTTCCTTTACGCTTTTTTTTTTTTTTTTTTTTTGCTGCCCCCCAAAAATAGCGAGCGATTTTTTCACGTTTTAATGTTGCCGTGCTGCCTGCGCCCCTCTCTCCCTCGCTGCTCCCTCTCTCGGCATGCTCGACTTCCACACACACACACACACACACACACCCTCAATGAGTGTGCGTGTGCGAGGTGGGGCGAAACTTGCCAAGCGTCTGCCTGCCGTCTGCTTGCCTCCCTTCCCTGCTCCCTTTCTCCCCTCCTGCCCCTCCTGCTGCCTCCTCTACACTCGCTCCACCATTCATCGAACCGATGGCAACTTGTTGATTTTCTGTGTGGAAATTCACATGCAAAAACCAAACCAATTTCGCCCTTCATTTGCGGGCGCCAGTTGCGCCGGTCGGCCCGGCCCGGCCCATTCGCTTTTCCTTTTTCTCTCCCTCTTTCTCTTTCCCTCTGTTTTTTTTCCACGCTCCACTCCCTGTGTTTGTTTTGTATGCGCGCTCTCTCTCCTTTCTTTTTTGCCTGCCTTTCCTTTTCTTTTTCACATTTTTATGCCAAACTAGGCTGCCGAAGTAAATCAATAATCGATTGCTCGATTTCTTGCAGTGTCGCCGTGGCCCGATGCCGTTGCCCTTTAAAGGTTCTGTGGAAATTTGCTTTATGTGTGCGTGTTAAAGTGAGCAAGGCGCGGGTTAAAGGTTGCCAGAGCGTGAACTTGCCCAGGGGAGAGAGGGAAAGACCTTGAGTGTGCAAATTTTGTATGCAAAACGAAGTTGCTTAAGGCATGTGATTTATTTTAAAGTGGGAAATTTACTGCGTATAAAATTTAGTAAAATTTACACGAGATTTAAAGAGATGCGTTCGGTATTTCTTTACTATATTTGGCAAAGGTATTGCCAGGTTAATTCTCTCCTAATTATATTTAATAGGTTATTATGAGTTGGTAAAACTTATTCAATATTTATATTAGGTTCTAGGGATTCTTGCCTAAGCTACAGAAAGGGCCTTTACATGGTAGAACATTTATACTTCAGTAAGTGCAAAGCTAAACAAGTGATACGCATTGAAAATTATCAAATTTCCAAGGCGGTGGGCGTGGCAGTCAAGATTTCAAACAAACTCTATTTGCGTATGATTTATATAAATCTATATGCCAAATTTTGTATGCCTAGCTTTTATAATAGCTGAGATCTGCGTGTTCATACAGACAGGAGGATAGGCAGACAGACGGACATGATTTATTTGAGTCTACAAGTGGTTCTAAGTAGGAAGATATTTACTTTGTAGGCTCTGCCACGCCTACTTTTGCTTGTTACATACATTTGCATAAGCTTAGTATACTCTTTTTTCACCATTTTCAATGCTTGAAGGGTATAAACAGGAGATTGAGTTGCGTTCGATTGAAAAACAAATAGACCTATAGACTATACAGCAGCTGTACTACAGTGGGTAACAAAAGTCAACATACGTTGTACAATTATGCTAACTGACAAACCTATAGTTTCTTCTTTCGTTATATACCAACTATCTAGCTCTTTATTTACTTTGTTTTATAGCTATTCCACCTTCCACACCACTTGCTCATTTATCTGCTTTAATCACAATCATATTCCTAAATAATATGTACACCTTTATACTGCACACCCTACTCTGCTCAATACATTTCTAATGCCAATTTTTCGGTTCAGAGTTATTTATGGATACGGAATTACACGAGTATTTGCATCTGAACCGACAAATCGAATTACGAACAAGCGTGACACATTCGTCACAGCAACAGGAGAGCAGGAAGAGTGGAGAGAGGGGGGGGGCAGTAGGTGCTAGATAGACCTGCATTCTCTCACTCGGTCTCTGTTTGGTCAGCTTCAACCTGCCTGTTCTCGTGTTGGCCTCGTCGTCGGCCACAGTCACAACCATCCGTCATGTTGGCTGACATTGAAGACATGGCCAGGGCCCCAGTGAGTACGTTCCCTCTTCCTCTCTTCCTGTCTCTCTCTGTCTCTCTCTCGAGTGCACTCGTAGCAACGGATTTGAACAGTTTGATGGATCAACTTGCGCACGTCCTCGTCATAACTCACAACACTTCCCAAGCCCGTCTGTCCCTGTCTGACCCGTCCAACTGTCCTCGGCCACGACGCCGATTTGACGTTTGACGTGAGCGCACGTTTGATGGAAGATCTGTCAGAGCCGGAGAATGAGAAGGAGATGGAGGCAAAGGGGGAGCCTTGCTCCAATTCGCTTGCAGCTTTGCGCTGTCTGTTTCAATGTTGGCCAATTTGCAAATCTGAATGATTGGCGGCAGCTTTTGTTCTCACCGTGGCACAAAAATTCTTCGCTCTTTCGCTCTTTATTCTCGCCCAGCCCTGATTTATTGCCAATTAATATGATTGAAGTGTCATAATTCATAAGCGGCTTTCTCCCCCCCTGGTCTTCTAGTCTTCCTCAGTCTTCACTTCTCTGGGCAATTGCCAAGCCCATGAAATAGACAGATTCGTGATATGGGAATGATTGGGCACCATGGGAAAGAGCTTGCAGAAATCAGACTAGGTAGTTTCTTGTATGATAATGAGTTAGAAATTTCTTGATCTATGATAAAAGCTAAGAAATATAAAGAAGTTGAAATTGTTTTAAGCTAATTTGGTAAGTTTGTCTTTCTTTGTTATATTTTAAAAAAGTTTTTAGCTTTTTTAATATTATTAAAATTTTTTGAAATATATAGATAAATTTTAGATTTCATATATACCATAATAGAATTGCTTTTATCTTTGCATAATTAATAGAAAATTACAGTAGAGTTTTACAAAGAATCTTCCTAAAATAACGAAAAAATTTTATAAAAACTTTTCCTTAAAAATTGTTTCATTTCATAAATAGTTTGAAGAATTCTCTAAAATTTTCAAGGAATTTTTTCCAATTCCTTAAATATTTACTCCTAAAATTCTACACATTCTTTTAAAAAATTGTATACCATTGCAAAGGGCATATTTATTTTGGCTAAAAGTTTGCAACGCACCTTATGGGACATCTCCGACCCTATAAAGTATACATATATTCCTTATCAGCATCTATAGGGGAGTCCAACTAGCCATGTCCGTCTGTCCGTCTGTCTATTGCAACGCGAATAAGTCTCTCAGTTTTAGAGCTATCTTGATGAAACTTGGTATACATGTTTCTTATTGCAGCACGCTGTAAATAAGTCGGACCGAGCCGGTTCGGATCGATATATCGTATAGCTGCCATAGAACCTATCGGTCGACTTTATTCATTATACAAGATATCGTTGTGAAACTTTCCTGATATAAGTCCAATTATGTCCATTAAATGCTATGCAAGTTTTCTAAAAATCAGACAGATATATCGTATAGCTGCCATAGAACCTATCGGCCGACTTTAATATGTGGAGTAACTGCAATGATATAAAACCTTCGGCGTGTCGAAGGTAGCCTTTCTTTCTTGTTTCTAAATTATTTTATTTATAAAAAATACCACAAGTTTTTTCCTTATTTTACCAAGAATTCTTAACAAATTTTTATCAATACATTCCATTCAAAATTGCTTGAAAATGAATAAGAAATAATGTCGAAAATTTTATGACTATTATTTTAACTAGTTTCCCCTTCAAGTGCTTAACCCCTTACCAGTTCGTACCCATTTCATATACCGCCCCCAGTATAAAGACCAGATGTCAACTCGCATTCATATGCGCCCGAATTAACACGACATTTGCAACTGGAACTTTCTTGCTTAGTTGTGGGAGGGGGCGCACTTCTTTTTTTCCGGCGAAAAAGAGATGTGTCAAAACTTTTATATTTCACTTAAGATTTGTACAGCCCCTACTCCATCTAGCCTCCCCCTCTGCCACGCTGCCACGACATTTATTCGTGTAAGCCGCACGTTTTACGCCTTCTATACAGGCAGGCTGTAGCTATTTATTTGGGGCCCTGTCAGCCGCGCTTAACCCACAGACGACACCAAAGTCGCCACAGAACATGGCTAGGCAGGGCAGGAGGAAGGAAGGGGAAGGCTGGGATGTCGGTTCACTTGAAGTGCGTGGCTTGGGAGCTTTCAGCGTGACGCTTTCTTTAATTTTGACAAGACGTAAAGTCTATTAAGAAAGTCAATCAATGTCTCTCAAGCGAGTTGGCTTCGGGCTTTGCCTCTCCTCCAGCTGTCTCCCTCTCTCTCGCTTCCTTTGTGCTGCCAGGATGAGCTGTAGCTGCGAGTAAAGTTCTGAAGTGACAGACAGACAGAGAGAGAGAGAGAGAGAGAGAGGCGCAGGGGCAGCACAGACAGTTAGTCAGTGGGAGTGACGTGTGAGGCAGGATGGAAGGAAGGGATGCGGGGGAAGGGAAGGCAGGGGTGCACTGGCTAAAGGACTCGCTGGTCTTCGTTTGAGTGTCGGGCACTTGACTGACAGCTGGACGCGGCGTACCCAGGCCGGGCAACACACACACACACACACAGACGATTGTGTTGCTGGGTCCGCGTCCGGCCTGATTGAAAGTTCGCATTCGCAGCGTGTGCACACGGTAAAAATTATGAAGAAAAATTGAAATCGCAGTGAAAAGTTGACAAAGTGGATGACCGAGGAGAGCGAGAGAGAGAGGTTGAGATAGACTGTGACTCAATCGGAAATGCCGAACAGGTGAAACTTTGCCCTTGGGCGACATTAATTTGTAAAAGTGTTTTTCATCAAACAGGAATTAATTAAGATGCGAACAAAGTTTGCAACGAGAGAGGAGAGGAGAGAGAGAGAGAGGGAGTGCGGGTAAGTCCAAGTCCAAAGGGAACCCGCTGCCCATAATTGAAAATCATCACTCGAGATTTTGCTAATTATGTGGAATTATCATCTCAATTATTTATTTTTCGATTTCGTTCGTCCCATCCAACGCAATTTTTTCTTGTCTCTCTCCCTCTCTCGCTCTTTACCTATTTGGCTGTGCTCAGGTGCGATTATAATCAAAGCTTTGCAGGATTTGCCGTCAAAGTCTTCGAACTTCTCAATTAAACGAATGCATAAATCATTTCTCGCCTTGCCTCGCCAAGATGTCTGCAGATAATTCCCGAAAGTCCTCGGCACCGATGTGCGCATTAGAGTGCGAAAATACACACACATGCACATACACTCACACACGTGCAAATCAAAGACGTCCGGCTGAGGACTAAGGACACTCACATAAATCTGTAGAAATGCGGCTAATTAAAAAAATACGCATATTCCATCATCATTTCGAGCCCTGTGGAAGAGGAGTGTGGGGGGGGGAAGGGGGAAGGGGGGTTACTGACGATATTTTTCCAGCTCAGATTTATGCGCTCATAATCCATAAATATGCTTTTACCACACACACACCGCAAACACTCGCAGCTACGCATACATCTTCATAAATTCGCTCGGGCTGCTTTGGGTGTGTCATTCCATGACGCATTAATTAATAGCCACATCAACAACTTACAGCAACAACAACAGCAGACCGACAACAACAATTATAATACATAATAAGGCACACATACTCACACACACACACACACACGTCTGCTTGAGACTGACGCGTCCTTTGGGGACTTCTTCTCCAACGCCGCCGCCATCGGTCCGTCAATTGCTTTGGCAGCAAAGTTGAAGTTTGACTTAAAGTACCGTTAGCTAGTATGCTATAAAACTATGTTGGATTTTGCTATATAACTGCGTCTATAGTCGTAATGTATAACATTTTAATGTCAAAGCTGCACAAAATTTTTCCTTGCATACTTTTTGGGGCACGCATAAAATGCAACAGGATGTTTTTTCTAGGGCGCTTATAGGTATGCTATAAATCTGTATGGCATGCTACTTTATTTTTTCTATGTAGCATATAGAGCTGTACACAATATACTATCATAAAATTTGGATTATTTTAAGTATTTCTAATTTTTATATTTTTTTAAAAAAAAAGTTTTTAACTGATGCAATAATCAAAAAAAAGAGTAAAAAAATTATTATTTATAGCAACACAAAAAATCTGAAAACTCTAAACTAAAGCATATATATTCTCTAGCATTCAAAGGGTATATATCAGCTTTATACCATCTATAGCTATGCCCATTTGCCCTCTCGCATTTATCTTGCCGACTTAAGCTTTCCACATATTTGCCATAATTATCCATATGGTCAGGCAAACCTGCCGTAAAAGACTTTGCAAATAGACAGAGAGGGGGGGGAGAGGCGTAGAGCGGGACAGAGCAACTCTGTGCGACGCACGAATTATGCCTGAGATAAATAACAAATAACCAAATGATAAATAATAATTTCGTTGAATACATCAGAGGGAGATAGAGGAGAGAGAGAGCGAGAGAGAGAGGCGCCCGGACTGCTAATTGGAATTGATTAGACTAGCAAACGCCCACGACAGAGTTAGCTCAGAGCTGCCCTGCTTACGTAGCCCCCTCACTACCCTCTCTCTCTCTCCCCTGACTGTCTGAAGTTTCGATGCTCGCCCAATGCACGTTTCGCATATTTATCTGCATCTCGTCGAGTCACATATGCGATGCCTGCCCCCCTGTTTACCCCCGCCCCTGCCTGCTCTAGTTGAGTAGTTGCTGAAGTTTTTGTTGTGCGGTTTGGGGAGAGCTGCCTAATAACAAATGTGCTTCATATTTGTGATCGATGGAAAATGCTTTGTTCGCTTTTCTTTTTCGGGGGGCAAGCACGGCGCAATTTATTAGAGCCACTCCCCCTCCCCCCCAGTTCCGCCCCGCCCTGTTGCATGTGAAGGCGTTGCACTAATCACTTCATTAGCTGAAGCAGCCGGACGATGTCTGGCAACCGTTCAAGCTCCCTGGGACATATTTATTTAACCTGCAAATCACAAATTCATCCATCATCCTTTTGCGCCGTGTGACTGGCAGGCTACCTTCCCTTGTCCCCTCGTCCCCTCGTCCTTTGCTCTACTCCTACGTCCTTCTTCGTCGCCTTTTGAGTGACATTTGACTTGAACGCCTTGACGAGCTTCGTCGTCGTCGTAGTCGGCGACGTTGAAAGCGACAAGTTCATTGTCCTTGCACTGCCAAGACGACGCCCATCGCAATCCCCTCCCGTCTCCGCCTGCTCCACCCTCCTAATAAACACGCCCTGTGCTGGGACTACGCACAGCTCGACACAGCCTGGCGAAGGCTACGCGGGACGCGCGCTACGTACAGGACGCACTTTGTTCGCAATTTGTTTTGTTTGCTTTATTTTGCGTTGCGCTCCTCGCCTCATGCTTGCCTCCTGTCGGACCCTCTTGAGAGGGTAGTTCCACGTCTGCCCGGTTAGTCTGCGTAAATCTCTATAGAACTGTCTGCCTGCGTATGTGTGTGTCTGCTCGAGTGAGTGTGTGTGTGTGTTCTGCAAATGTGTGTCGTCCTCGTCGTTGTGCTAAAATATGCTCGCAATTTGGGTTAAAACTTAAAGCTGGAGAGAGAGCGATAATTTTGCAGTAATGTGCGTATTATGTTGCATGAGATATGGCATGAATGAGATTGTTCATACAGACATATGTACATGCATAGATATTTATGTATGTCAGAGTCCTAGTAAACGTAAACTTTTCTTGAAGCATTTAATTACATTTTATAGAATTATACAAATCAAAAGAAGCTAATGGGCAAAACAAAGCAAATCGGCTTGAAAATTTTGCTGAACAAGAATATATATAATTTTCAAAATATTTGCATAAAATTCTAGCTGTTAGGTTAGAAAATCTGTCAGCTATATACATACTATAGGTATGTACCTATAGCCTTATTTATATATATACTTGATGTATATCTATATGGTTTTAAATTTATTGGAATTTATTTCAAAAAATTATATTTATTCTAAAAAATTGTCTAAAATTCCTAAAAAAAAAATTCCGCAATACAGCATACTATTTGGAATATGATGGTATTTAAAAATCAATTAATAACTTTGTATCTAATTCAAACTGAATAATAATTTAAAAAAGAGAAATTAATTTGAAAAAATTTCTAATATTTTGAAAATATATTCTATATTCCAAATTAATAAATTATATATATAATTTAATATTTTTTAATTTAATAATTATTTAAAAAATAGAAATTCATTTTAAAAAATTTCTAGTATTTTGAAAATAAATTCTATATTCCAAATTAATAAATTATATCATTAATTTAATATTTTTTAATTTAATAATTATTTAAAAAAGAGAAATTAATTTTAAAAAATTTCTAGTATTTTGAAAATATATTCTATATTCCAAATTAATAAATTTTATAATTAATTTAATATTTTTTAATTTAATAATTATTTAAAAAATAGAAATTCATTTTAAAAAATTTCTAGTATTTTGAAAATAAATTCTATATTCCAAATTAATAAATTATATCATTAATTTAATATTTTTTAATTTAATAATTATTTAAAAAAGAGAAATTAATTTTAAAAAATTTCTAGTATTTTGAAAATATATTCTATATTCCAAATTAATAAATTATATAATTAATTTAATATTTTTTATTATATAGCATAATTTCTTTGCCGAATAGGATTTACTTCTTCCTCTTCCTGCTCCCTCTTTAAAGTCATTTTCGCTCGACTTAAATGCTCGGCAAGCCTACAATGAATCACAGTGCTTGGTTAAACAGTAGTCAAATTATTCACCTTCACACACACTCGGACACACACACACATACACACTCCCACACCCATAGTCAATAAGGAGCATCATAATTAGCTGCTCGTATGTCACGCAACAATCCGTGCCTGACTCCGCTTCGAGGCGTCTCTTCGCCTTTTGCCGGTGACTCCAAAATGCTCGGGCGAATGTGAGCTTTGGCGTCAACAGCCAATTTGCTGCATTAGCGAAAACCGTTGGCCAATTACTGTCAAGTGGCCAGGTAGGCCTCCCTCTCGCTCCCTCTCGCTTCCACTCTCTCATCTACTGCCCGCCAAGGGACATTTGGCAGTTGCCAGGATTACGCACAGCTCGACGAGTTGCTAATCAAACGTTGCTCCGCGGGGAACAAGCTTAGGCAGCGAGGCAGCAAGGAGGGTGCGGGGGCGGGGGGCTGCAAAAACCGATTGTCAAAGCGTACTACGGCCCAAGCAAGCAGGACATCTTTAATCACATAGTAAGGCATATGGCAAGGCCGTGTCTCCACGCCGTGTCCCAACTCAATAAACGTCAACGATTTGCCAGCTAAAATGTTAATTAGCCAGGCGTGCATGAACATGCAGCATGCAGCCTTGCAACCTTGCAACGTGCAACGTGCAACGGGCACTAATTACACTGAAAGACGATGGCGGATTGCGGCTATCGGGAAAAGTCCTTTTGTTTTCGCAGTTTGAAGCGAATTAATCAGCGCGACGCAAACCATTCGACATTGTTATCGCACGTCATCGCCAGCCTCAGTCGCGGCAGCAACAACAATGGCCCAAGCAGCACAACAATGACAGCTACCATCAGCAGCTAAAGCAACAATACACACACACACACACACACAGACACAACACACTGGCACACACTCTCGCACACTAAACAAGAAACGGGCGCCTTCTCCATATCTGTCGTCTGCCTTTGATGTGCTCCTTTTGACAAGTGAGTTGACAATGTCAACGTCAACAGCTGACAGCCTTATTATGGCATTATGCCCCGCTAGCCAGCACCCTGCCCCGTCCTTCCCTATCTCTTCCTACTCCCTGCCCTGGCTCGCTTCGCCTGTGTCATGTGGTGCATGCCCATTTCGCATGTGGTGTCAACTGTAGATAAAGTCTGATTTGCGAGAAACTGCCTTGGGGGGCGCAAGTAATGTCCTTCCCCCCCCACCATCTCTTTCTTCTTTTCTTTATCCGTTCGTACCTATTTTCTTGGAAATGGATTATTGCAGAGCTGTGCAAAACTCGCAAGCAAAATCTATTAAAAAATTTACAGGAATTTTTTTGGGCTTTAAATTCCAACTTGGTCTCTAGATTATTTTGGGTTTTTCTTTATATATAGTACTATCTTTAAAGATAAAGATTTTAAACTGAATTTAAAATTTTTAAAACTTGCTAAAAATATTTTATAGATTTTTAAAATCCCTTTAAGAAATTTTTAAAATTTTTTAAAAAATTTTTATATTGACTTATTTGTTTAAAATCGATTCATCAGTTCAAAATAAGTATATAAATCGATTGCCAAGCTGCTTTTCGATTAAAATATCGATAACAACTATAGAATACCCATTTTCTCTAGAGCTCAGCAAACCCTTTCAAGCGAGTACCTTCTTTCCTTACTTAGTTTATCTTTGCCTCTAACCAATATACCAAAATAAATCATATAATAAATTGACCATACATTCACATTTCATCGTCTATCGCAAGCTCAGCCAATCTCAATCACCCAAACTCAGTCAAACTTCACTCAATTGGACTTTACGCACTGACAGTGACACATTCAGATTGACGGCTGAATCAATTATTTTGGACAATTTTGCAACCCTCAGTCAAATGACGAACTAATTACATAGGCCCAGCGTTTTTTCGACCACAAATGGGAGGTTTTTTCTCCCCTCACGCCCCACAATTGTCATTCAAATGCGTCATTTCATATTTCATTTCCGATGACAATAAAAATTGCGAGGGAGGTGGAGAACAAGAGGACGGTGACTCACCTGACCGACATAGAACGCAATTTGGACGCGGGGCATCCTCATCAACAGAGCATGCTTCGCTCTGTCAGCGCACACCATTCATAGCTCAAGTGTAAGACATGTCAACTTCATTCAATGCCGCAGCGAACCCAACCCCTGCCACACCATTCCATCCCTGGTCATTTGCACGGGTGCGTAACACTTGTCCGTCACATCATCAGAGGCATCAAAAGTTTTCTCATGTGAATGAAAGTTTTCCACCTGCCCAAGAGAGAGTGGGAGAAGAAAAAAGAGAAAAACGTTGACATATTAATCCCAAATAGAAATTTCATCAACAGGCACAGGCGCAACAACAATGACGAACGGACGAACACGCACAGTGGACAAGACCTTCGCTAGATGACAATGACAGCAGCACCGTGCACCATCCCCCAACCCTCAACCCAATGTCCTCAACTCAAACTCAGATTTGGATTCGAATTCGTATTCGGACTCGACTGACAGACTGTCAACGCGAGGCACCCTGTGGTGCGGTAGCTGAAATAACTGTACATTTGTTTATATATATCACATTATGGACATAGTACAATGGAACTTAATGATGGGGAATGTCAATCGAGGAAGGAAACTCAATTTGAAGCGGGATTTTCAAATGATGCTTCAAGTGTAATTTCAAAAGAATATTATTCAATTATGGCAAATAAATTTAGGATAAACACTTTTTGACAGAATGATGCGAATCTTAGAAAAATATTACAGACTCAAGGGAATTCTAACCTCACTTTTTATACATCATAAAGCGTGATGATGTTTACTTTAAATTATTCACACCCTACATTTCGGAAATCACTAATATGTAGATTATTTAAAAAAAATATTTAAAAATATTTTAAAAAATATTTATAAAATATAAATATTTCTAAATTTATCTAAGGGTTCCCCATAAAGTTTTTTTTCAGAAATTTTGCTTCTTCAAACATTTTAAATCGTCTTTTTAGACTTTAAGTTGATTGTGGATATTATTTAAAAATTTTTACGGCGTACGGAGTTCCCCTATAATATTTTAGATTTTTTTTTTCAAAAATTTTAGAGTGACTTTTTGCACTTTGTGAAAATTATTAAAAAAGTTTTAAAATATATTTCGCTAATTTCAGCTAAGGGGCTTCTCCTATATTGTATGATACAAAAATTTGTTTTCTTCTATTTTAAATTGTCAAATTTCACATTTAATGGAATCTGGAGAAAAATTATAAAATTTTTAAAGTTTTCAAGTATTTTTAGTATTTTTAGCTTATTTATTAAATTTCTCTAGCAATGCCTTTAAATAATTTTTGAAAACGAGAGTCAGCTGTTTTTTCCCCGTAAAAAAAGCAAGCTAACCATGCACATAATGAACTCAACGAACGAGGAAGTTGATGCATACCGGGAGCAAGGAGTGCACTCCGGACAACTCCCTGCTTCGACCCCCTCTCTCTCTCCCTGATAGGAGGTTGAGGGCTTGAGGGGGCGTGGTGCGAACACATTTGTCGCAGAGAGCAAAGTGCGATTGACAAACTGTCAGGCGACGCATTTTGCTGTTTTCATTTTCATTTTGCCAGCTGCAATGCAAGGTGCAGCCGGGGGGGGAAAGGTGAGGGAAAGAGTCGGAAAAAACTCGAAATTAATTGAACAATTTAAAGCGAATTTCTTTTTTTTTCTCATCTCTTTTTTTTCGTGACGCGCTGCTCTGCGGCCATTGGGGCTGTCGGTGTCAAAAAGGACTTGACCGAACGAACGGCCGAACGGGCGAGCGAGTGACTGAGTGAGTGAGTGAGAGATTGTTTTATTGATTTTGCATAATAAAAATGTCACACACACGCACAGGCTACTGCATGTGTGTGTGTGTGTGTGTGTGTGTGTGTGTGTGTGCGAGTCGACAATACAGCAACAATAAATTAATTAAGCCGATAGAGACAGTTTAATGTCATTTAATAAAATATTGACGTGTCACTGACACACACACACTCGCACACACACAGACACTGGCACACACACTCTGGCACGTCTGTCGGCCATTTTGTTTTTGCCACTGACATCTGATGGGTGTTAAAATCAATTGACGAAATCAATTGGAATTGGCGGTCAGCTGCCTGGCTGCAAGGCTGATTGATTGATTGACAGGCGACATATTGGGCTGGCCACTAAGATTGATGGGCTACCCTATCCCCTACATGCCGCTCCACGACTAGTGCACAGAGACAAAGCGAAAGAGGAGTGTATTAGTTGAGTAAGAGAGCTTTGGCTAATACATATCTCCCACTCTCTCTCTTTTTTTATTAGATTTTCTTTTTGCTGTCTAGCTTTTTCGCACTTTCTGCTCTCTCTCTGTCTCTCTGTCTTATCGCTGTCTAATAAAATTGTAGACAAGACAAAAGCGTGGCAAATTAAAGCAGTATTAAAGACAATATGTATTTAGTATATTTCCTTCTCTCTCTCTAAATAAATTACTCTCTCTATCTCTGTTACGCTTTGTCTGCTTCTTTTCTTTCTTACGCATAAAGATGTTTTCATTTTCAATTATAAAAAGTTCAAGCAAAATTCTAGCGAATTATTACAGAATAAGCGGCATATGGATATCCCCCTCTCATTCTCTTTCCCACCCACTCACTCTTGCCATCTCCTTCACACAGTCTATAGAATGCAACTAAAATAAGCTTTAGCAGAGAACTAGAAGCTGACCCTCTGCCTTGCACTATACCAATGCTCTCTGCCTTCCTCTCTCTCCCTCCCTCTTTGGCTTACTTTCTCCTTCTCTCTCTTTCTTTTCCTCCCCCTCTCTTTCTTTCGCTTTAGTTCGCACATAAATTCGCTTAATGAAATGTTAATTTTGACACGTCATTAATATATTTTGCCTTCCCAACCAGCTGAGGTTGGCCCCTCTATAGGTTAGCCCCCTAACCCCTCTCCCCCCGTCATCCCGCCCTCTGTCTCTGCTCAACCACAGTGGACAGTTCATTCAATTGACAGCTGCAGCGACGTTGTAATTAGTTTTGACGTTTCTCGTTGCACAAATTAATTTATTTGACATGTCAGACGACCATCGGATCGGCCATTGACAATTGGCCCCATTGGCCATTTTGGCTTACCAATTGCCGCTCCCCTCCCCTCCCTCCCACACTCCCCGTTCACCTGTCTCCATGCCCAGGCCATAGCATATGTAGTCTCATGGTTTTTCAAATTTGACATTTATTGGATGAGCGACAAAACATTTATGTATCGCATCCAGCTGTCATAGTCACAAATATAACGCTATACTATATACATATATAAGTATGTATCGTATGGGGAATGTCGATGTCGTCACAGCAAATGGATTAATTATTGAAGTCCGTAGGAAATTTGTCAGTTCGGCAGAATGCAATTTTTAGACAGTAAGTGGCAGGAGAGAGAGGGAGAGAGAGCACAAGTTTCGCTTATTTGATTGTCATATAACAATATCTAAAAATATCGTTTGGGTTTAACTATCTGAAGAGTGCTCTGATTATAATGAAATTTAATAAATATATAGATTTTAGACTAAGTTTTAAGTTTATGAAATTTTGTGGCAATACGCTGAGTATTCAAAAAGTTAATCAAGAAATAATGACTTTATTCTGAAAATCAATTAAAATTCTTCAAGAACTTAGCGGAAATTGATTGATTGCCCAGAGACAACGTTAGACAAAGCAAGCTATAAGTCTTGCTAAGAAAAACTCATCTATCTCTCTTTCTTCTTCCACTTCATCTTCTCCACTCTTCACACATTTCGATTATAGACTTGAGTCAATAACAAAATGAGAATACAGAATAATTAAGTGTTATGCAGTAGCTTCAACCGCCCCTTCTCTATCTCTCTCTCTCTCTCTCTCCCTCAGCGCCCTAATCAATGGTCACTCCTTTTCGTCAGTTTTTCTTTTCTTTTCTCTCATCTCTCATCTCTCGTCTCTTCTCCTTTTCTTTTGCTGCAGCTTGACACTTTGCATCTTGTGCAATCACCAAATATGCTCACTGCACTCGCCGCTGTCGACGTCAGCTGCGACGTCAGCGCATGCAGAGAGCTTCAACTTTGTATCGAAGTTTGCACACAATCAGTAAAATATTTTGGCCATCCTTCGGGGACGACCTCATTTCGTCTTTGTCGTTGTCAGTTGAGTGGGCGACAGCGAGGGGAGGTCAGTGAGACAAGGACGACGCTTCGTCGCCTGCACTGAGCTGCCTCTCTTTCCCCTGCTCTCTCTGCCTCTCTCTCTCTTCTTTTCTGCTGCTGCCTTCAATGTTTTTCTTTAGCCATGCACATTTTTCCGTTTTTTAATCTTTTGCTTTTGCTTCTGGTTTGCTTTCTTAGTCCTCCCCGCTCTCTCTCTCTCTCTCTCTTCTGCTCTGCCCTCGTCTAGCTGAGGGCAAACTTTTTGGCGTTTCATCTGCAGCGCATCAATTTTTGTTGCTGACGAGCAAAAGTTGCAATGCTCTCTCTCGTCCAGCTCCGGCTTCAGGTCCGCCAGAGCTGCCAAGACGCCCACACACACACACACACACAAGGTCTTCTTCTTCTTCCTATCTCCTTCCTCTCTCTCTCGCTTCGCCCCCGCACACTGTCGCAATGTTATTCTATTGGGTCGCACGATGTCCTTCCTGCTGTCTGCTGATTGACGGCAACTGACAAGTTTCTCTTCGACTGCGCATTGACTTTTCTTTTCCTTCTCTTCTCCTCCCCCTTTCGTGCTTCTGCTTCGCTTCCTCCTTTGCAGTCGTTGCATTTTACGAGTATGTTCCAAGTTCTGGCGCTGTCTCTGGCAGCATTTTCAGTAAATTTCTAATCCTTAAGTATATGGCAGGAAGCATCAGCCGCCTGATGTGCATGTGTCTCCCTCGCCCCCTTTCTCCTCCTCTCTTGCTTCGTTGCATAACACGCTGTCGCCTGCCAGACGTCGATTTGCCATCTCACTCTGACTTCTTTGCTTCTTCTTCTCTCACTCTACTTACCTTTTGTGCCACCTCCTCTGTAGGTGTCCCAAGAACCTTTTGCCGGTCACTTTGTCAGCTCACGCCGTGAAGATGAAACTCCTTAGCCATCTTTTATCTCTTTCTTTTTCCAGTTTCAATGGATACTTCAGATTCCAGCAACATTATGCAGGCACATTTCTGTTCTTTATGCACTTCTTCATTTAGCGCGTTAGGAACAGAAATAAAGCTGAAAAAGAGCAAGAATATTTTGAGAGAAGATGGAAAGAAAAGGGATTTCCATCGGGGAACCCCAATTGGAGTTACTAAAGAACCTAACTACAGATGCTACGAATTTAGTTCTGAAGATATAAGCCGTAATAATATATAGACAATGAAACTATATACCATATCCAATAATATAATATAATAATTCATAATTCCCACATCTTTCCATCTACACATTCAAGCGCTGCTTTGGCGCATCAATCAATACGTATACGCAATGAAATAAACATAGTAGTTCGCCATGCATCATAAGTAAAGAAAGAAAAGCAGAAAATGAGAAAGAGCGAAAGAGAGAGAGGAAAAAAAGACTGGCACAGGCTACTTTGTAGGGGTCAGAGTTCAAGCCTCCAGCTTGCTGCTTAAACTTTTCAACCAAGCACAACTCAAACTCGAATTCGGACGTGAACACAGGACAAGAAGCATAACGAGTAGGTGGAGAAGGTGAAGAAGGAGTGGGAGAAGGGAAGTTGGGGGAATTCTTCTTCTTTTAGTCGGACTCGGACGTCCAGCATATAGCGCATCAGTCAAAAATTGTTCTTGCTTGTCATCGGAGACGTGCCACGTCCGCGCGTTGCCTGCAGTAAAGAAGGGAGCAGTCAAAGAGGGATGTGGGCCAGATGAAAGGCGAAGCAAGGGGGAAAAGCGAAGAAAAGTGGAAACAGTTTGGAAAAGCATGAGGAAATGTTGCCAAGCACGAAAGAAACTTTGCAGCTGACCGCAAGATAGGCAAATGGGAGGTTACGACAAGTGGATACGCTAAAAAAAACGGGAGAGAAACAGAAAAACGAATATGATATAAAAAAAGAAGGTAAAGTCACTTTAGAAAACTTTCTTCAAAAGAAGCTAAAGACTCAAAGAAGTCAAGATAACAAGTTGGTCAGACCAATATATAAATTTTTTAGGGTATTCCCTAGTTAAAGGTTTCTTGGTTAAGGTTTAAAGATGGGATTCTCCTAAAAATAATAATTAGATTTCTTATGTAAGGCATTAAATATGGTATCTTATCGAGATCCCATATGTTTTGTAGAAATTTCCGATATTAGGAATGATAATATAAAATTGGATGTAATATTAAATGCAGATTAAGTATACGTAGGTTATCTGATATGGACTGAGAGTTAAATGATATGCCAAAAATGATTAGGAGTTTTCCTTGACTATTCCGAGTAAAAGGACATATGGAAGGACTCTCTTAATCAACAATAGTGTATACCCTATTGAGGTTAGGGTATTTAGGGCAACAGTTATTGCTGCCACATCGCCTCGCTCGACATATGTCCATATGTGTAGTTGCTTTTCCTGCTGGACGCCGCATTGATGAGGGCCACGTCAATAAAATGTACTAGGACAAAGAGGGGGCAGGTAGGGAAAGAGGGAAGATAGGAGTGGGCGGTCGACATGAAACAAAATGTCTAACTAAGAAGTATAAAAGAAATGCGCCACGTCAGACTAATCCTTGCGCCATCATATTACAGCATCCTCGGCATTGCCTGGGCACGAGCAGCAAAACTTGTGAATATTGTACAGCAGTGCCTGGTCCCTACTCCCCCCATTCCTCCCACGTCCTACTCCTTCGTCTAGCGTCTCTCTGTGTGTATGTGTGTGTGTGTGTGTGTCATGGAAGCCATCAATCGTTTTGTTGAAATGTGCAATAAAAGAAAAGTCATGAAAACTTTCTGCGCTGCTCGCAGATTTCCCGCCAGGCAGGGCAGGCAAAGGCGAAGACGAAGCAAGCGACGGGTTGGTCTTGGGTCAGGTCTGGGTTTGCTGTTGGTTGCCTAATGCCTGCGACAACATGGCATGGCTCTGGCTACAACGACGACATCGCTGGCTCCGGCTACGTCTTCGTCTTCGTCTTGGCATCCGCATCCGCATCCTGTCCTACGGCCCGTCATTTTGCCTGCATTTGACAGCGCCTTGGCGACATTTGACGATTGACGAGGACGTCGAAGACGACTCTGTCCTTGTCTCGACGCCAGCTGGCCCCCGCATTCCTCCTCCTGCTTCTCCCTGGGCCTGCTCCATGCGTTGTTATTGTGCTCGTAATGGCCAAGACGCTGTCAGGAGCCGCCGCCCTTAGCCCCACTACCTCCTGCTACCCACAGGATTTGCCACCCAAAAATGTCTCGGGTCAAACTGTCGTTCGCACGTTGAATTGCGGTTCACTGTGGCAGGGGGCGAAAGGGGGAGCGAGCAACTTGTGTATTGGATTTGCGCCTGACTGGGACCTGGACCTCGCCTCGCCTCGACGTCTTAGTGTCAGCGTCCGAGCCATGACTGCGGCAGCGGATTCCCTGCCCCCTCTTTCCTCTCTCTCTTCTGCTCCTGCAGGCGACAAGTGCAGCGCTTGTCCCTTGCCTCCTTCAGGACGCGACGCACCTCGCCTTGCCTCGCCTCGTTGTGCCTTGCTGCGTCGCTCTATCAATCCGCACGGCACATTGAACGACAGCGTCAGGATTTTTGCAATTTGAGAAGTTGCTACGTGACATTTCAATAATTTTTGAAAAGTTTCTTACGCTCTCCTCCCTGTCTGTCGCTCTCTCTCTCTCTCTCTTGCTCTGCCGCCTTTTCCTACTTATTTTTCGCTTCTCCATTTTCTTCTCTCTTTTTTTTCTATTTCTATATATTTTTATAGTGTATTTTGCGCTGCGTCCTTGGACAAAAATCGAAGCGACGCAGGCGGAAGTGCATGTGGTTGGGCCACTACAGGGGAATGGGGGAGGGGAGCCAGGAGAGGGGAGCGAAACTGGCGCCGGAACTAGGAATTTTATATTCTGCAATTTTCGTGACAACGTCATTTTGTCCACGACATTCTGCCTGACGTCTCCGTCAGTGGCCAGCCAGCACCTCCAGTTGGTGCAGCCTCCTTTTGCTTCGACTCCGGCTCCCTCCTCCTCCTTCCTCTCTCTCTCTCTGTATAAGAAATTTGTTGTGTGCATTAGGAACTTTGACGCTTGACTGGATAGCTGTCAGTGGGCGGACAAGATGGAAGGCAGTGATGGGTGGTGGTGGTGGGTGGTGGCAACTGCTTCGGCTCTTCGCCTGCTTTTTGACGTTTGAATTTTGATGCTCCGACAGTTTATTCGATTGTTTTTCTCGCTTTTGCTCGGGAAATTACGGAAGTGCAGCAACCCCGGCGTCGCCTTTTGCTCCTTCTCACTCCCTCTAACCCTACCGCAGACGCAGCCTCAGCCTCAGCTGGTCTGCTTATGTAAGAACAGAAAATTGCTGGCACAAATGGCGCCCGGCCTGATGTCCTGATGATGCTCGTCCTGGCGTCCGTCCCTTTCGTCTCTCTCTCCATTCGTGCTCTGTGCGCGCCATGCTGCCCGGCCATCTTCATTAGAATTTATTTTTATTGTTTTGCGCAACTTTCAACTTTTACAACTTTATCAATATATGAATATAGATGCGCACAGTGCCGGCCATCTCGCTAGAATCCTTTAATTATGAAAATGACAGAGGGCGACGACGACGACGACGATTCGACTTGCCTTCGCTGCTGCTCCTTATGCAGAATCATTTAATAGTCGAACCGCAGCAGCAGCGCAGCTCGACGCATTAAAAGGGGTTTAAAGTAATGCCCGAACATGGATGGAATTAACATTACTCGCATACTTAAAGGCAACTTGATAACCCAATCAAGGCGTAGGTGTTTAAACCTTACGCAATGAAAAGGGCTTTTAATTAATGTGACAGACGTGAATAAATGGGCGGCACATTATTAAGAGATCATCGGCAGTTTGAAAGGGTTTTAATTTGGTGCAAAAAGCTATATAATTATTAATATTACATACCTTAATTACTAAATTTAAATTTAATACACCAAAATATGCAAATTAATGCAAGCACGTTACAATTGCCAAAACTGTGTGTGTGTGTTGCAAAATTCTATGCAAATATCGAGTAGATTTGCTATCGATACCTTGCGTTAGCTCGTGTAAATAAATATCGGCAAGCAAAAGAAGCTTTGCTTTGGCGTAATGCAACACTGTAGAACAAATTTAAATAACAAGTTTAAATTTAAAAATTGCACAATTTTGTTTTATTAAGCACGGCCGAAAGCAGAGGAACTGCAAGGATCGCCGTAATCGTGCCTATAATTGTCTAAAGCGGATCAAAAACCAGATGTCCAGCGTGGGACCAGGCAGTTCACCGTTACCGCGCGGCTGCCTTAAGGCATGCCAGGATGTAGTAAAGTGTTCCAAATGCAGTTCATGTAATTGACTGGGAATAAATCGGATATCCATGAACTATGTGTAGACCCCGTGGGGTGCTTACAACATGCCCTGGAGGGGGGCGCATGGGAATTTGCATTTGAATCGAGTGTACAAGTTGGCTGGGTCGCAGATCAGTTGTGCCACACGCTGGCAACAAGTGTTCCCGAGTCGTGGGTGCCCAGAGAAGCCGCCTCAGGTCTTTTGCATATCGCGACATGGTCGTCGTGTCGGAGTCGAGCTGCGAGGCGACAAATAGACTTGTTTGCCCAATTCCCAGCTGCTAATGATGCATTTTCGATGACGTTTCGTGCACATGCAAATTTACTAACCACCCCCCTGTGCCCCTCTCTTCCAGCTACCTACACTGTGTGTGTGCAAAGTCAAGCCAAGCGCAGCGTATTATACAGCAGGAGTACTAGCAACAGAAGCAGGAGCAGACGTTGCGCGGCAGCAGCGGCAGAGGGAGAGGCATAATCACAGGCATCAGTAACGTGGCGTGCGACATTTATGACACGCTCCGCTCCGAGCGAGCGGGCCAGGAAGACAACGTAACATAATACGGCTCATCATCTACAGCGTGCCATGTGCGATGTATGTAGATGCGCTGTGGCTGTGGCTGTGGATGAGTATGAGTATGAGGACGTGGATGTCGTTGTTAACCTCATCAGTTTCAGAGCCGCGCCGCGCTGAGATTGTCACCATCAGCGCTGTCTGCCCTGTCCCGATCTGTATCCCTTGCCTGCCTGCTGCTCCTACTGCTTGTAATCATGCTCATCAAGCTCGTCCTCGACGCGGTTGTTCTTGACGATGATGGCAATTCGGGGGAGAAAGAGGGCAAAGGCAGAAGAGACATCAGCTTCAGCCACGGCACAACATATCACATCATCACTGGGAATGCATTTTGCATCGCTTCATGTCACTTCGCCTCGCATTCGGCTGCATTGCTTGCCTGCCTGCCTGCCTCTTGCTCTTGCTGCTCCTCCAGCTGCTGCTGCTGCCTTGCGTGTCTCTGGCAAGTCAAGGATTTTGGCGGGCAAATGAGTTACGAGTCGCGTGGACTATTTTGGATGGATGTGAATAAATATTTTGCGCAGATTTGTAAGGAAAGGCAGAGGAACGCTCTGTAGTTGCGCCCTGATTATCTGGGTTATGGCATGGCACATATTAGGGTTAATCTTTGCATTGTTATTGCTAGAAGAGGAAGTTTTTTTATAATTTATTAATATTAAATTTTCTTTACAGTTTGCATTTGCTTGGCATTGAATAAAGCTGGAGGATTAGGTGAAGGGATGCGTGATGTCTCGATATCTGTTTGGCAATTTATGTTCTCAAATAAGTCAGCTATATATTGCTCTAGCTTTACTGAGTACTATAGGTAATATTCCTCCTAAACTCACACTAACAATCTCTTTCTCTCCGTAGACCTACAACTACTTGTGCCTGCCCCGGCGCATGCCTGCGTCAGTTGCTAAAACAAAAGATGACAAAAGCGTCTAGAATGTGCGGCAATCCCCTCCCTGCTACGTCGGCAGGCGCATTCAGGCAGAGAATATTTAGCAGCGGCGTGCGAGTTGCCTTGGCCAATTTGTCAGTTGTTGACAAAGACGCTTTGTTGGCGCTTTTTTTTTTTTGGACGGCAACTGTGGCAAGTGGAGAGCGCAAAGTGGCAAGTGAAAAACATTTCCGGATGAGTAACTCATCAGTCAGCGCGCCGAGAGCTGTTGACACCACTTTGGGGGCCAGCGTTCGTCATGAGAAGATGCAAAAGTTGCAAAGTGATTTGCAGCTGCAGCGGCGGCGGCGGCGGCAGCTTGTGGCGCAACAAGTGCGCAGTAAATCAGGGCGGCAGAGCAGGAGAAATGCAGCAGAAGAAGCAGGAGAAGGAGGAGGAGGCAGGCGGGCGGTCGGGCGTGTGGGCGCGTGATTGAAAACTGATGGCGTGTTGGCGGCGATGGCGACGGCGACGGCGACGGCGCATCTCGCCATGCATTGGCATTAAATAAACAGAAATTGCGCATTTCTCACGCGGAAATGTTGTCTCGCAGTCGCCGACAGACGCAGACCGAGATGCAGATGCAGCTACAGATACATTTGCGCTGTGATAGATAGACTGGCTGACTGAATGCCAGTCGCAGCAGCTCTCAACGCTGCCGCATTGGAGCCGCATTCTGCCACCTAATTCGCCCGCGCGACTTGCCGCAAGGCGGATGCAACGCGCTGCTGCATCTATTCACGTCACTTGGCCCTGACAAAATGTATCTGTTTGCAATTAAATGTCACCCATGCTGACTGCCAGCGCCTAACGGCACTTGCTGACAGTTTCCCCCACTTGCATTATCGCGCAGATCGCTGGAATGCCAGAGATATGGCAAGTCAACACAATGTCGCAATGACTAAATAACAAATCAAGCACAGGATGCATGCGAAGGTGCCAGGAACTTGTTGAAGCAGCTAGCAGAAACGATATGTGGCTATAGACTGAGATACTAAGCAGAATGCGACAAATATCCATTGGTTATGTCGAAATGTGCGTAACAGGCAGAAGAAGGCAACAGCGACTCCATAAAGCATATATATTCTCAAACAGTATCAATCATGTCATGTCGTCTGTATGAACGCCTGAATCTCAGAGATTAATGGAGCTAGAGACACCAAATTAGGTTACAAGCTTCATGTGTGTTCTAAGTTCTCAAACTAATTCTAAAATTTGAGCCACGCCTACTTACGCCCCTGCAAATTGATCAAACCCGCATAACAAACGCAATTCTTAAGCTACAGCATTCAGTTTTGGTATGCACAATGATTAAAAGCTTGACTGTATCCTTGCTTACTTGTTCTTAATTTATTTTAGATTCATAAAGGAGTAAATCAACCCAAAGGAACTATATAAATCTTATACATGGGAAAAGGCTGCTCGATTCCCCTGCACAACTGCAAGGCGGGAGAGTAGCCAAAGCTACTAAGCATCTGCGCTGCAATGCGAACAATTACCATAAATGACGATAAATGGGCAAAGTGTTTAATCAGGGCTCAGTGCGCTCCAACTGCGCAACCGGATCGGGATTGGGCCAGTAGCCAAGTCGAAGGTGCAGGCGCGCAGCAGCAGCAGCAGCAGCATGTCAAACGTCAACGGGTAACTGCGCGAGAGTTAACATGCGCGCGTTTTTTTTTTTTTTTTGTGCCCCGGTGACTTTCCCAAGCAGCAGCGCAACGGACGGACGGGCAACCATTTGCCATGAAATATAACCTCAATCAACATTCGCTCATTACCCGACCAGGCCGACCGACCGACCGAGCGAGCGAGCAGGCCGCAAGTCGTTGTTGGAGGAGTCCGTATGACATTTTATTTATGAATACCAAATTGTAAATTATTAACATGTTTCACGCAAGTTATGGCCAGCCTGGCCTGGCCATGCTATGGGCCAAGCCGAGAGTGCGAGAGCTCTGACAGCGAGCGTCCATGTTCATGTCCGACTGCTGCAAGCTAGAGAGCAAGGAGAGCAGCCAGAGGAGAGGTGGAGCAGTGGATAGCGGGTGCAGCAGCGCTGTGTAGATGGATCGCTGACTGGTCCGTTGGACAATCTCCATCTGGCTGCCTGGCTGACTCTGTGGCTCTAGTTGGGCTGCCTTGTCCGTCTGGCTGCATTTGCTCAATGCAAAACTTTTTCGCGTGGCAAATGAAAAGTTAATGGCCCGCTTGGACATACAAATGAGGTTATTAGCGCTTGATTATGGCGTCCATTTAGAAATGCCATTGCCGGGTTTTGCGGCGCACTGGTATGACTATCTCGCTCTAGCTCCAATCCGCTCTCGCTCTCTCTTTCCTACAACACTTTGTTGTGGCAGAATTAAAGTGAATCCTCTCTCTCTCAACTAGAATGAAGTATCTTTACTTAAAGCGGGCAAAGGTCAAAGATAACTCGGGTATATAGCTTAAAGATAAATCGGAAATTTAAATAAGTCTATAAAACATATTCAATTTATTGTTATAAAACTTTCTTTCTTTATGCAAGACGTTTATCAACTCTCACACTTCCGCTGACATTTTAATAAGTCTGTCAATTACGCAGATTCCCAAGAAGATATTCCAATTAAGAAGGACCTCCTCCAGCTCGCACACCCAATAAGACTAGTTATCTTTCACGGCGACCCCAAAAATGGCTGCGTTAATAAATTAGCACCCAACCAGGAGAGACTCGGAGAGCGTAGAAGATCGGAATCTGCTAGTGAATACATGCGAATACTCGTACTCACATTCGCATTCATACTCACACTCACATACTGTGACACTGAGTACATATATCATTGCTGGGCACACAAATCAAAGCGCTGTGAAAAACTTGGACATTTCCTGATCTCTGCGCGCGGGGACGCGCACACTGCGATCGTACGGATCGCTCGGATCGTTAGGGACGTTTCAATAATTTACCTGAAAAATTACATGCGACCAGGTGACGAATGAAAGCAGCCGCCGTTGCCGACAGCAGTAAAAGTTGGCGAGTGAAAATCGCGCCAACTGATTGCGATTTGGTTGGTCAAATGGACAGGCAGGCAGGCAGGACAGACACACTACCAGGTCTCACCCGGCTCTCTTTGGCTTGGCCCCGGCCCCAGCTTCGTCGTCGATTTATCTTTCTCATATTTTGCGCAGATAAACACGAAAAGTAGACGGACTGCAAACAAATCATGCGACTGACTGCATAAATCACACAACACATTTGACACTTTTGGGATGCCACTGCAGCCTGGACTGTTGGACTGCTGGATGCCCAGCTGGCTGGCTGGCAACCCTGTCACCATCTCCATCTCCTCCGACGAGCCATGAGCAGCGCTGGATAAAGTTTACACTTCTCTCTTTTTTTTATAGTTAAGCAAAACAGTTCGCGTCATTGATGATGATTGGAAACGATGTAGGATGCGGAGGATGCGAAGGTGATGGGATGCTCTGTGGGGCAGCTGGATGTGCGATGCTGCGTGGGAGTGTGCATTGGCCGAGACTGAAAGTGTCGCCAGCTACTGTTGTTTTTTTGAATGCTCTGTCTTTGGGGTCAATGGGCTAGTATGATAGTTAGCAGGGAATTTAGATGGCATATGAAGCAGAGATCTATAACATTTATAGGGTATAATTTTGGGTTAGAGTTAACTTAAGATTTACGTATATATTAGAGATACGCATAGCATGTATGGGAAAGCATAATGTTTGGCTTAAGTAAACTAAACTTAATCAATTTTTTAAAAATTTAGTAATAAATTTAGATGGAATATAAAGAAGAGATCTATAACATATACAGAGTATAATGCTTTGCTTAATTAAACTTAATTTTCATAAATCTTGGACAAGATTTGAAATTTTTGTAAATGACTAAAGAGCTGAGATGGAATATAGGGAACATTTATCTCATTTTTCAATATAAGGTTAACAAGAAGGAAAGGCAACCTTCGACACGCCGAAGGTTTTATACCACTGCAGTTACTCCACATATTAAATCGGTCGATAGGTTCTATGGCAGCTTAACGATATATCTGTCCGATTTTAATAAAACATGCATAGCATTTAATGGACATAATTAGACATATATCACGAAAGTTTCACAGCGATATCTTGAAAAATAATGAAAGTCGGCCGATAGTTTCTATGGCAGCTATACGATATATCGGTCAAATTTCGATCAAACTTTGACAGCCTTTTAAGGATATACTTGGACATATATCGGTAAAGTTTCATAGCGATATATTCAAAAACAACAAAATACGACCGATAGGTTCTATGGCAGCTTTACGATATATCGGTCTGATCCGGCTCGTTCCGACTTATTTACAGTGTACAGCAATAAGAAGCATGTATACCAAGTTTCATCAAGATAGCTCTAAAACTGAGGGAATAGTTTACATTCCAACAGACAGACGGACAGGTGGACAGACGGACATGGCTAGTTCGCCTGCCCTATAGAATATTAAGAATATATGTATATCCTTTATAGGGTCGGAGATGTCTCCTAAGGTGCGTTGGTATAAAAAGTTATTGAATGTTTTACCTATTTGAAACAAGTTAAGTTGAAAAAATCAAATCTTTTTCTCTCTATCTCTCTTTGTTCCTCTCTCTCTCTCTCTCTCTCTTGCTCTAATCTTCAACCTCTTTCTCGCTCCCTCCTACACTTGCCACTCTCCCCAGTTTCTACATACAGTACAGTATCTCCATCATTAATCGACTGGCATGCCAATCTATCGCAGAGTCTCTCTCAACTTCGACATGCCGTCGATAGTAGCCTCACTCTACCCTTCATTGCCTCCTCGTGCTCCCCCCTGCTCCTCCATCTGCACCACCAACGCCTGATTCTTTCCATTTTTTTGTGTGAAATTTTTGCTTAATGAGGCTAAAGAGTTAGGGATTGTTTCGGAGGAGCGCATGATGCAAAGGGTAAACGCGACGGCGGCAAACGCTTCACATGCCACCCATAAAGTGCAGCGCAGTCGACGCTGCTGCTCACCGGATTGAATCGACTGGGACAACTGGACAGTGGTGATGCTGGTGCTGGTGCTGCTCCAGCTTGCAGCTTGCAGCTCGCAGCTTCAACTCAGCGCCGCTCGACACCAAGTTGATTACGCTGATGGCGTTGCCGTGTAGCTGTCAGCATCGCTGCCTGATGATGACGATGATGAGCTCGAGGACGCGGTTGCCGGCTGGCTATGCTGCTGCTGCTGCTGCAGTTGCTCACTGGCGGCGATTGCTGCTGCTGCTGCCGCTGCTGCTGTTGTTTCCCCACTTTTTCTTGCTGCTGTTGCCGTATCTGTTTGTTGTCAAAGCCGAGGCGAACGTCTGCCCGCCTGTCCGTCGCGGCCAGACAACCTCCGGGTCGAGTCGGAGCTTCGCTGTGTAATAAATCTGTCAGTAGGTGATTTTTATGGCCCCGCTCGACACTCGCCGCTATCCCCAGTTCCCACCACCGCTCCCGCTTGCTTCTCTCTCTCTCGCTTTGGAACTCGCTGCTGCTGTTTATAATCAAATAATAAATGCGCTTCCAGCTCCAGGCCTGCACAAGGATCCCGCTTCGGTCTGAAGCTCGCCTCAGAGCGTCCGTCTCCGTCTCCACGTTGCGTTGGCGTGGCACAACGTCAGCGAATGGATTTATTGTCGTTATCCGAGTCGGGGCGAATTGTTTATCATAATGCAGACACACATATTTTAGAGAGTATTTAAGTAAACAATAAACATTAAGTTGATTGAGCAGCACACAGCAAGAGTTGAGCCACAGCATGATTGAGAGACCACGCTAGGAACAGGGAAAGAAACTAACAGGAAGCGGATTATAGGGGAAGCATAACGCTCTATGTGGTTAGTGGTTTAGTAAAAAGTACAAATGCGTTTTAGTCGATTAGTAACTCTTTAATTAGGTTAGTACAATCTTGACCTGCTCAGACTCCGTCTCGGTTTACTTTCTGCCACGCCCGAAGCCGCCGCGGAACTCCACCGATCCAGTGCCGGCTCCTACGCTGGCCGTCTTGTCCATGTCACCCTCGGGACGACGATAGTTGGCACGATCATCGCGATCCTTGCCGTCACGTGGTGCACGTGAGCGTGCATCATCAGCCGTGCGAGACATGCGCACCGGTTCGGTGCGACGCTGCAGCGTGGTGGGCACCACCTCGGTAGGTAGTTGTAGATTGCCCCGCAGGAACTCAATGCCATCGTTGTTCAGGCACCAGTAGTAATGGCGCCACGCGCACTGCTCCGACACATAGCTACGTGACTTGAGCGACTGCAGCGTCTTGATGACTTGCAGATTTGTCAAATGCTTCAGATCTTCGTCCGGATGACGCTTTTGGGGCGAACGTTCTGCAAATAGTACGCCCGAATGGAAAAGCACCTGATAGATGGCGTTACGATCCGATTTTTTCATGAACATGATGAGGAATTGTATTAGATATAAATTCAAGAACTTTTCCAACTGCCAATTGCAAAGTGAATGAAATTGTTCGTTCGATTTGCGCTACGTCAAAAAGTTTTACAGTGTTGCAGAATCTGTCAAATGCGTAAAACGATACACCCGTTAAGCATTGATTAAATCATTGATTGAGCTATCGATAATTTTAAGTGCAAGCGATTAGCTTTTCGGTTGGCATAGTGCTGTGAAATATATTAGAAAAAAAACGAAAAAATTTCTCAAACTGCAGTTAAATATGCAATTAACATTTAAATGGGTGAATAATTTGCGTTTAATGTCTGCGCATTGTTTATATATTGATTCGTTTATATTCATTTATGTGTAAGTATGTGCATTTCCACTAAATTATGCGTATTTAAATTGGCCCCAAATATTCGTTTCACACACACACACACACACATCAATGCAGAGACATGCAGGGCTGCATTCATGTGTCAAATCAGGAGCGCCGCGACAACTTTGTTAAGTGCAAGTCACTTGGCGATTCTCATCGTCAGTTTAGGGGCCACCTTTCCGCACCCTGCGCCTTTCTCTGCCATCTTGCATCATGCAATGTTGTTGCTTGCTACGCTTTGCTGCAAATTGTCACCGTGTCTGTCACAACAAACTCAGCCGAAACGAAGGAATGCCTCATCTACTCGGGCAGACATTGTATGTATGTATGCATGTGTGTACATGTATTGTATGCTAAATTCGAACGTGTTGTTGTTTTTGTTGGCAGCGCCCTCTGTTGCCGCGTAGCCCTTTGATTGACTGACGAGCTGCGCCAATTCGACGAGATACAGTGGGCACTGCCACATAAGAACTGGCTCTTTTATAACCCAATTATGTCAGTTTGCCATAAACGAGAAGCACTTTCGGAATATAATTAGAAACTATGGGCGCATCCCTTGCAATCAATCACAAGTTGACAAACAGTTCCACGAATCCGTCTCCGGATATAATGCTTGCAGGGAGTGATCCGATATCAGAGCAGTAGACGCCATAAATATGTAATGTGTCGCACTGGTCGAGAACTAAAAAAAGACATAAATTCATAAATCCGCGCAACATTTGGCCACAAAACTTTTATGGTCCACGCCGGAGGCATAAACACGCTGCTGACTAACTGACGGATGGATGGACTCAAGGGATGAGGTACTACCACGGCAGGCAGGCAGACAGTCTACGCGACTTCGTTCGTCTTGACGAACCGGGTGAGAAAATAAATCGTCAGCTGAGTCGTCTCGTCTACTTCGTCACTCTGGCGTATGAATGAATGTCATATTCGCCGCTGGCAAGGATGACGAACTGCTGACAGGTGGCAACGTCTAATTGGGCTTCTTAATTTTTTGACACTCGGATTGCCATAGTGCGCATCAAGTGATTTACATGCGGCGCGCCGAGCGACCGCAACAAAGATACAGACAATTGCCCGAAGACTAAGACTGCGACTGGGACTGGTCGAGAAGGAAATTCCTCAGAATTGCCACATCTCTTCAGCGTGTTGTTGTAGTTGTCATGTTGACAATCCGCGATTTCCGAGGAGGCGAGGCTGAGAGATGAGTGAGACAACCACTGCAATTGGCAAGAGGCGGTCGAGCGAATCGGACAACCACGCGTTCATCATCATAATCATCATAATTCCCTGGCATAAAGCGAACAGCGCAAAGAAAGAGAGCAAAAAGAAGCATATGTCACCATCAGGCACAGTGGCATGTCCAATTGGAATAGTTGAATTGATCGATAATCGAACTGGGAATGTGGAAAATGTGGCTGGTAGTAGAGGTTGATTGAAGGCTTGCAGTTCCAACAGATTTCTACTGTGGAGTTTTAAGTTATAGATGGGAACTCTAAACCTATGAGACTCGTCTAATTCGAACAATCATATTTTCCTCTTTAAACTCTTCTCTTCAGTTATATATGTCTTCCTCAAGCTCAAAATACTGAATCTTTCTTTTACTCTATTAAATTTCAGATAAATTCATCTGTCACTGCCCGTGCATATGTAAATAATAAACACCAGCAAACTTTCACTCACCCACATCTAATTGAGTTCCACTGTGCAGGCGAGAATAAGAACCGGCAGCATCGTCCACGCCGAAGAACCCGAGAAAGAAGACGCCGACGACGTTGACGCTGAAGCTTGTCACTTGTCAGTTGTTTGTCATCTGACATACATGTGAGTGATATATAAACACACACGGTCGGTCGGTTGGTCGGACTTGACTTGGCCATGTCGACATCCACGTCCACATTCACATTCACATCCACATCCACGTCCACATCCATCCCGACCGCATTCACGTCCGTCTATCCACATTCGTGTGCTTCGAGCAAGCACTTAGTCTAAATTCCCGCGTACTTAGCGGCATGTACTTGCCATATAACAGATATACCATATATACATATGTCATATACATACATATATATTCCTGCTCGCATCTGCAGTTCAGTTTTGGCTGCTTGTTTTTTGTCAGCAAAATTTATTGCTTAATTTGTTTTGCAAAATCCGCATCCAAAACTCGTCGCAAAGGCCTGCGGAATGGGGAATGTGTTGCGTTCTTAGTTTAGTTTTTCATATTTTTCAGATGTCAGTGATATATCACGAGCAAGTGAAATGGACAGCTCGGCCCGGGATCAAGTGCCACTTCCGCTCGACTTCCTTTCAAGTGCCAGCAGAATCAATCAATCAACTTCGGGTGTCATATGTGGGCAATTTTTAGCTCATGAATATGGGATTGGAATGTTGAAATAATCATCACATCATCGATTCGCTGAGTTTGTTCAAGTGCCATGTGTGTGAGTATTAAATAAAATTAAATAAATTATATGCTTAATTATTGAATTTTCTTGTCTTTAAGGGATAATAATAGAATCTCCCCAGCAACACGTGCCTGGCTCATCCGTTTGATGGCTCACATGCTCACAAGCAACGGTATTTATGACATCCATTGAACGACAACGAATGCAAAACGTCACGTAATTTTGATTGACGAAACAAGCGCACAAAGCAGAACTCGGAACTAAGTTTCCACTAGCGCCCCAGCCCCCCTGCAGCTACCACCTCTCCTGGCTGCTCCCCTTCACTCAATCTGACAAATCGCCCGACTGAGCGACGCGTCGAAAAACTTTGCGCATTGCATTTGCACGTGAAGCAGCAACAGAAACGCTCTCGCAGGACACGGCGTAGGATTCATTCCGTTTGTACGTGCGTACATATGCTACACATGCTCTCTCTATATATACTACTATAGTATATTATATAAACCTCTACAAGTTATTTAATCTCATCTGTCTATCAATCTGTCCGTCAATTTGCCAGTCAGTCCGTCAGGCAAGTGCAGTTCCGTCTGCCACCCAGAGACGGCGTAACAATGTGAGTCCACCTTCCAAGCACAAACACACACACACACACACACACACACATTCGCTGGCACACACACACACACACAGACACATTGTGTAACTACGATGGCTGTCCATCATTTTGTCTGCTCTATAAATTTTCTATTTTAAATTGACAGCGCCTCGTCCAAAACTGAAACTAAACGGAACCGAGGCACTCAACCTCAGGTCCTTGCGAAATGGAACATGGAATTGAATGGATTGAGTGACGGCAGATGGAGGGACTGAGGGACGGGAAGAACTGCTGGTAGACGGACGTACAAACTGACATCCTGTCTGGGCAAATGAGCGAACGGGTCGAGGCAGTTGACAGATTGACGTCCTGCCGACCCCCTCTCCCTCTCTCGTACCAACCCACCCACTATCCCCGGCTTTCTATTTAGCGTTGAACTTGAGTTGAAAACGGATTTTAAATTGGCAGGTTGCATTAAACCTGAACTCAAGGACGAGAGAGAGTTCAGGGTGAAAATTGCAATCTATAGTAAAGTGTTTCTTGGGGGCTCACAAGTTGCAAGTTGCTGCTGCATTGAAATATGATTGATATATCTGGTGGAATTGCAGGTGTGTCTTAGTGATAATTATGGACTGTACTATACTATATATATTTACCATTGGTACTCTTCTTGCCTTTGCAGACACTTGTCGTGGACTTGCATTACCTTTTCTTAAGCAGCGCAATTATGTGGTCAACTTGAGACTCGTAACCCCAGACATGCAGGTTGATTGCCTAGGCGATGGCGGCGCCAGTCGCGTCCTGCTGGAAATTTATGCAAGTGGAGAAGGGGATTCTCTCTTCCCCCCTCGACAACAACAACAGCAACAAAGGGTAGCTAAAATTGTCTGTTTACTTTAAAAATTATTTTCACTTGACTGAAAAATCATTATCCCTAAGGTAACAGTGCGCAGCAACAGGAGCAGGAGGATGATATAGAGGAGAAGCAGTCAAGGCAAAGAAAAGGAGGAAAGAAAAGTTCAGGCAATGTCCGTCAACCGATGGCAGGACATGCGTTCGCATGGCTTGCTCGCCCCTCCCTGCTGATTGTCTGCACATTGGACACGCTGAAAGGGTACGGCCAGGGGGTGGGAGGGAACGGACAGGAACGGGACCCCTGCACATTATGTGTGTGTGTGTGTGTGTGTGTGTGTGTGTATGAAAGGATAGAAACCTGTCTCTGACAAGTCATCGTCAGCTGTCAACTTATTCTTTTGAAGTGTATTTAGTTGTGTTGTTGTTGCTGTTGCTGTTGCTCGACTGGGTGGGGGTGTTCTGGGGGTATTCGTGTTTGTTCATTCATTCCAACCGACTGAGAGATTAAATGAAGCGTGCGCCGCAGAGTTCGTCAGTTTGTCAACTTTGCTTCATTTTGCTTTGCCTCATCCTCGCTCAATGCTGCGCTGCTGCTGCTGCTGCTGCTGATGCTGTTGACACTGCCGCACAATATAATGTAACGGTACAGTTAATGTCCAGCTCTCTGGACAGAATGTCAACCGTGTCCAATAAACGCAGACAAAGCCCCGCATAGTAGAGCACGGGTGTGCGTGTGTGTGTGTGTGTGTTGGATGACAATTTGTTTGTGCAATAAAAATATAACAACTTTTAAAGAATTTATGAAGGACTCAAAGGAATGAGGTGGAAATAACTGTGGGTTCTAAGGGGAGAATTAGAGAGTAATAGCAAAGGCTGGTAGGGAAGGTATCTATTGTTAATTCTATGTATGTATATAATAGAATGTGGGGAACAGAGCTAAGCTAGAGCAGAGAAAATATGTTGAGAAATCTTAAAGTATTTTTATAAAATTAAAAAAAAAGAAATCAGATCAAATTTAGGTTTGCAACTGAAAGTTGTAATCCCTCGTATTAGCATCGTTATCTTTTCAATTTGCAAAAGTCTTCAGAGTTTTATTGGCTTTTAAAGCATTCAATCCCTTTTTCACTTTACGTTACGATTTTTAAAGCCTGCGCCCTGACGTAGCTGCCTTCCATTATCTGCTGCAATTTTCAAATTGATGTAGCTTACCCTCTGCCTTGCCCTGCCCTGCTTTGCCCAATGTCCTTTGTGTCGCTGCAATTTGTTAGCCTCGCAACTAAAATCAACATTTCAATTAACAGGAATTTGATAAAGTTTTTTGCTGAAAAACCTGCAGCAGAGTCAGCAGAAGCAACTGAGGCAGCAGAGGCAGAAGCAGCAGCAGGAGAGCAGCACGAGTCAAATTTCTATTTAATTTCAACGCAAGGACCAAGTTCGTCAAACCAAAACTCAAAAGTGACGAACTCTGGACGACAACGACGACGACGGCTACGTCGACCACGTCGACCCTTCATCATCAGCCCTGGCGACCCACACACACAAGAACAACAGGAATTATTTGAAAAGGAACGCACGGGCAGCGGAGGAGGTGAAGCAGATGCAGGAGCAGGCGACGTGCTGAAGAAAAATACAAGCAGAAGATGGACAAATGAAAAGCATAAGGAAAAGGGACAATATTGGACAAGTTGGCACACATGCAAGGGGCGGACAGAGAGCAACAGAGAACGAGAGAGAGAGAGAGAGAGAACGGAAAGCGGAGAAGATGAAGCCAGGACAGTAGACAGCCTGACGAGATGTAAAGCGACAGGCGAGCTGAGGCGAAAGCGGAGGCTGGGACAGAGGCAACAGCCGGTTTGGTTTGACTTGAGATTGAGTTGATGACGAAAAAGATGACAAGTTGAAAATTTTTCTAATGAAGGACCTTTTGCCGCACAAAGGACATGCACACACACACACCCACATAGACAGGCAGAGACAACCACACATACATACAAAGAGAGCAAGGCTGGCATGCAAACCGATGGACAGACATATCGTATTTATATACAGGCTGTGTGCGTTATGCCAGCAGGAGGTGTGGAAGGGAAAGAGGCAGCGAGTGTCCTTCCAATCCTTCAGCTTGTTTGCATTACGCTTGCACTCAAACCATAGACCGAAGCTTGTGTACTCTAGGCTTGCGTAGAGTGTGAGGCAGGTCTTCAGGCAATTTAACTCGTTCAATTGGTTTGGAAAGAAAGAAAAGACATTTTGTGGATATCTAAAAAACATAATGGGGTAGAAGGAAGAGGTAAGAATGGACTATATAGAGCGTATTATATGTTTAATAAATTTCCTTGCAGATGCCCCAAGTATCTTGAGAATTATCTTTAGTTTTCTTGATCCCTAAAAAACATCAGGAAATGCCCATGTATATATGGTATATATAACATATATTTGTATATATAAAATCCTACATCCATTTATAAACAACTTTACTTTGCAGATCTCTTAAACATATTCAAAACTATCCTCAGTTTTCCTGCATACTCAACACCCTCTTCCCATCAAAATGCTCCACTTCATGAGAGAGCATCAAAATGGATCTGAAAAACTAAGTAGAGAAAAAAGATTGAAAGAGCAAGCAAGAGGGACAGAGAGAGAGCGACTGAAGTGTGCTTGTTGGTGGCGTCAGCGTCTCGACTTTGAAGCATGAGAAATTACAAAGTTACTCGCCTCCAGTTGTCAATCCGTTAAAGGATCTTTGTTATCTGCTCCAATGCACATGCGGGTGGCACAGGCAGCTGCCCTCCAGGGAGGATGGGAGGCGAGACGGGAGGTGGTGCCAGTGGCCAAGACGTTTGCCCTGACGAAGTCGTAGCAGCAGCAGCAGCAGCGACGGGCACGAAGTTGTTGTGGAAGATGATGTCCCTGAGTGGATAGATAAAGGATTTGTGATAAATGAAAAGCAAGTGGCGTATGAAAGCAAAAACGTAAAGAAAAGAAAAATATGTGTGTCGCTCGACTGACAGACGGGCGAACAGACAGAAGGACATCGAGACGAGCGAACTGGTTCATTGGCGGTCCGGCATTATCCTGTCGTCGTCGTCGTCGCAGTCGACGACATCTGCGTCAGCGACAGAACTCTTAACTTTGATGTGTGTCCCGGTCGAGGCGACTCCGATTGTGGCGAACAGATTGTGCGAGTTTTTAATTAGAATAGCAGAGAAGGAGTCGCTTTCTCTCTTTCTCTTTTGCTTTCTCCCAGATATGATCTATGGGTAATTTTCGAGAAATTGTTTCAGATATCTCAGGCAGCGGATGTGTTCGAATAAATTGCGAAAATAAATTGAAAAATATGAAATATCGCAAGGATGCCATAGCGAATGATTTATCCTTCCGTAGTGCTGAAGCTGGACCCCCCCTGCCCCCTGCCCCCGCACCCTCTACCTCTCGCAGTGTGTGTCCATTGTCAATTCGTTTGTTGTCACATGCGTGTCCTGCTGCAGGGTTGTTTCATCATCTTCATCATCAGCATCGTCATTGCCATCGGAACGAGGAAAGAAAAATGAGCTGCAGAGCTTTTTTGGGTTTGATTGAAGGTTGTGATATTTGACAGATTCGATTGAAAATCCTTTGGGCAAGCACAAGACGAACTCGTTACTGGCCACTCGCCTCGTCGATTCGATTGAGTGAGTGACAGACGGACGGACAGACAGACGGACAAGCTGACCGGCCAACTGACAGCCAATCTAGGGGTGGGGCTGGGTAACCATAACCAAAACTGACTGTGTCCAGTCTTTCTCCCTCCACCCTCGATGGGTGTTGCAGATTGTGACAGGCGGCAAAAGGGTAAATAACTCAAGGGGTGTGGGGGGGGCGGCGCGGGAACGGCAGGGAAAATAAATTGAAAGTGCTCCGAACGAAAATTGACGAGCTGCCACTGGAATGAACGAGGGTGGGGGGAGGAGGGTTACCCCATTGGATCCTTCCGCTACAGTTTGTCTGATTGACTGAAAGGTGATTGAACTTATTTGCATAAAATAGCCAAAAAACCGTAGACAGCTTCCACGTAGACGAGTGTTTTGGACTTTAATTTTTGGTAAGGCAGCCCAGACAATTGCGTCTTGCGGTCTGACAAAAATACAAGAAGAATAGTGAGAGATAGCAGAAGAGAAAGAAGGAGAGCAAGAGAGAGAGTGAGAGTGAGTAAGAAAGGGGCTAGACCTTTTCCAAAGACAATGCATCGAGCAGGCGACGGAATGGAAAAGGAATAACACATCTGTTTCGTACAAATTCATTCACTCGATTGTTTCCAGCCAGACAGACAGGCAGGCAGACAGTAGGAAGGGGGCGTGGCTGCAGCGACACTCAATTCCGTCAACAGAAAAGTTCAATCAGAAATTAAGAAAACAGCCGCCGCGAAAAATTGTCGCTAGCGCGAAAAACTTTGCACCCCGCCAGGGTGAAGAAAGCAAATGAAAATGGAAAATGGCATTAGACAATGCTGGGTGAATTGAAAGAAAGGAGGAGGGCAGAGGGTGGGGAGTCGGAACATTTCATCGCGTGTCGAAGACGCATTTGAAGGCTCGACGACACTTCAGACATTTCCGCAGCCAATGTCAGGCGTAGGTTTTTTCGTAGTAATCAGACAGTCGGAGGAGGAGTTCATTTTCGGTTAGGGGGAAAGCAGCGACAAAAAGAATTCGTAGATAAATATCTTTAAATTGCTGGAATATTGCGAGGCGTAATAGGACTCCAGGCTTATCGCCTAACAAAGCTATGGGGCATATTTTTATGAAAGGAAATTTTGCATAGGTTAATTAGGTTTATCAAGCTTCTCTTCTCAGTCTAATAAACTGTTTTTTTTTTTGCTTTTTATAGATTAAACCATGTTTGAACGGAAGAGTGGAATCAATGCATTAATCTTCCGTTCTATGTTAAAGAATCCGAATATCTGGTATTAGCTCTGGAAATTTGGACTTTTGGATAAGGATAAGACTTTGTTCCAACTGAAAAGAGAAACGGATAAAGCTTTTCCTCGGGACTAACTCAACTTCTTAGGTAAGTCTTAGCCTTAGCCCTCGGAACAAGCCTTTATTCTAAGAATTCGAAGTCTTATTTTTTGACAATATTGACCTTCCTGATCTTAGCTCATAATAATAAGATACCTTAACTTCCTCTCTCGATTCCATAACCAAAGTAAGGTCTTGCTATTTCCTTGGACTTCCCATTCCGAATTCCACCTTCTGCTCGCCAAACTTGTTTCTCTAATGCCCAAAAAGTATGACCAGAACGCCCAGCTTTCAAGGCCTCGCCCCTCTATGCAGCCTGTTTCGCATATCAAATTCGTTTTGCAATCCATTCGCGGGATACGTATTGACTTGTGTTGATTGAAAAAGAAACAGGAAAAAAAAAAAGAAACGAAGCGCACATAAATTTTGCGACTGGCAAATGCCACAAATTCAATTTACGACGAACAATCAATTTCGTATCGAACGATCGCAGGTTGACTCTTGGCCCCCATTCGTTAGGCTCAGTCTCGTGCTGTTGTGGCCCAGCCTCAGATGGGATCCCAGAAGACACACACACCCCCCAATAACAACAAGAGCCGAACACATTCACTTACATATTTCATTTTGTTTATTTGCATTCCGCCGCACGCCGCGCAGACTTCTCAGAGAGCTTTGATTCGGGTTCCCAGACCCGAAACGTGAAGAAAAGAGAAGAAGAGTTGGACAGGCTAAAGTCTTGACTAGTTTCTTTCTTCGTTGCGGAAATTGAAAATCTGCCGTCGCAGAGTGAAGGCGGATCGATTGCAGGCGACGATCAAAGTCAACGGGCCTCGTAACACTTACTTCGGGCCGGCGATACTGCTATGGAGCTAAGAGATACAGTATCTCTCGCTCTCTTTCCATCTCTCTTGCTCAGTTTCTTCTCCTCTCTCTCACTCTCTCGCTCTCACTCTCTCTCTCTCTCTCACTGTTAGCTGCGATCAGTTGAGGCACTGTGCAATTTTTATTGTTGGCATTATTATCGTCACATGTCGCTCACTAATTGATTTTTCTTGTCGCCTGCCTCGTCGTTCGTTTGCTTAGTCGTACTACCTATCTCTTTCTCTCTCACTCTCTCTCTCTCTCTGTGCGACGATCGACTCGATCGTTGCTCGATCTGAATGATTGGCTGTACTTGTTGTTGTTGTTGTTGTTAATTTGGTTGCTGTTGTCGCAGTTGCTTGCAAATTTTGTGCGCACATGACACTTGCCGCAGACAGGCTACATCAGCGCTGCCAGGGCTGCCAAATGTGTCAAGTTTCCTACGTTAATAAATTTCGCGTGCATCACACTCGCCTCCCTCCTGTTATGCTTGCATGCTCTGCATCTCAGTTGGGGTCTCTGGGAGATGTTGATCCCTAGGCTAATGACATCGGGTGGAACTGTGGACTTTGTTGGGTTAACTGAACTGTGATCGGTTTGGTGTTCTATATGGATTGATCGACTTATGAGAATACTAACCTCTTGAGTGGTCTTAAATATTATATTACAAATAGGCGAGTAGCTTTGAAATTATGTTTAAAACTCGTTTTCTATCAATTTAGAGGGCGGGGGAGGCGTGGCCAAATTTTAAAGCAGACTTCAAAGATTGCTAGTGTAGTCAAGAGGTCTTAGCTTCTATAGATTTCGAGATATAGGCGTTCATACAGACATTTTTACTCTATAATTCAAACCTAACTCCGACTTCTACGCACTCTTATACCTTAACCCATTTCCCATATTTTGCAGAGCATTGCACATTCTGCAGCCTGTCCAAGCTTTGCTGCTGCTGCTGTCCACCAACTGAACTCAGCCAAGCAACGATCGATGATTTGGCCATTGGTTTGCTTGGTCCGTTTGTTGGTTGTGTGTGTGTGTGTGTGCCTGCCTGTGTTTGCTATGTGTGCCTTGTATGTGCTGCTTGTTTGCATTGACATTTTGTCACTTAATTTGTTGTTGTCGCTGCAGGTTGGTTAGTTGCTTAGTGCGGACAGCTCCAACTGGTTTGGACTCTCCTCGATCTGACTGGGACTTGGACGCGGACTTCGACTGTGACTGCGACTGCGACTGTGAGTCTGGTTCCATTCCAGGCAGCTGGCAAGACTGGCTATCGGGTACTCCGAGAATTGGGACTGGGTATCGGGTATCGGGTACTGCTGCCGCTGCTGCTGGTCGGCAATTGCAGCTGGGGAGCTGCTGCAATTTGTTGCCACGATCGCAGATAGGGCAATTTTAATTGGACTTAACGGAAACTAGCAGAGCAAAAGAAATGCATGCAAAGCAAAGACAAATAAATACGTTAGTCAAGGCAAACAGAGAGGGTGAGGAAGAGGAGAAGGGCAGGGGGAGGGTAGCTCACTCGACAGGGGGCCTGTCAAGGTGCCGGCTAAGACTCGGCTGCGAATTGAGCTATCTGAGAGTGATCATTGCAGCATCGATCGCAGTTTGATTGTGCCAGCGCGGCATCGCAACGTTTGACAGCAGCACTGCAGATCGTGAGAAATTCTTTTTTATAGCCTCGACAGTTTTCTGTTTGCAATTCCAATTCCACGAAAAGTTCAAATTCCGCAAAGGTCTTGAGCAAGATCAGTTTGCAATCGTCGCCAAAAACGAACTTTGAACCCAAAGAAATGAGATCAAAGCTGATATTCAAACGGTGATGGATAAACTGGCAGAGTACAAGTGGATTTGTCTTGGAGAAGGGCCTCCTTTGAAAGTTGGTGGGGTATTGAACTCTAAATTCGGGGTATATCAAGCAGAATAACCCTAGATTAATTACCATTCTTATATACGATTAAGGCCATGAGTTCCTACCCTGACCCTGTCCACAACCCTTAGAATTATCTTTGCCCTAGTGAAGGGACTTTCTTGGGACTCTTCTGGAAGTAGCTAAGGTATTGCTAGGCTAGGGTTTACTAAGTAGAATAACCCTTTCTAAATAAAGTGGACTAACCTGTCCACAACTCTTTGAATTATCCTCGAAATTGATCTTGAAATTCAGGGTATATCAAGTAGAGCCTATTCACTTCTTTCATAGAGACATCTACCTACCTCTAGAGACATCTTTAATCAGGATCATTTGCAGACTTGTTGTAATTTATTACTCCCCCAATTGATTTCTCCAAAACTGGAAAACTATCGAAAATAGTTTTAGACAAATGCGAGCACATTCACAACGAGTAAGTTTCGAGTGTGCTACCCTAACCCAAAATCTTTATGATTGATACGTAATTCGAACTCTTTCGTCGCGTACTGATTCGTCTGCTCTGCTCTGCTTTGGTCTGGTCTGGTCTGCTTCGTCGCGTCTTGTGAAACACCTGTGCCATTATTTAGCCTTATTGTCGCACATAGCGGCGTCCATATATCATTGATAGCCGATGACGATGACGACAACGACACATGTGTGTGTGTGTGAGTGAGAGAGATGGTGGCTATGTGGTTGCCTCAAGTGCTCCACGTCTCGTGGATGTTGCACATTTCTCAGACGTCACGACGACGCCTTGTGCCCAGCCCTGGCCCTGCGCTGCTACGACCAGTCTGACCAAGGAGGAATTGGGCAGAACTGGGCAGGGCTCGCGGAAGTGAGGTGGCTCGGGGGTAAGGGGGATTCTACGTTGGGTGACTTATGCTGCAGCCGGCACATCCATCATCTATCAAAGACGAATTCATCTCCGTCAAATCGCTGGGCTCACTTGCCCCGTCTGCTGCTGCGCTTTGAATGTGGGCTACAACATTTATGAATAAATTGCACGTACGACGACACCTCTTGGGTGCACCCCCCTCTTCCCCCCGCTTCTCCTGCGCTGCGCACTACTCTCGGTGCAGCAGCCACGTCGTCATGTCAGCCCACTTGGACGGCCTAGACGCGACTTGCTCTCGCTCTCTCGTCGAGTTGCCAATGCCAAATGGGAGCAACAATCGCTGGCCAAGTAGAAGCAGAAGGGAGCTAAGTAGAAGCCAAAAGGAACGAGGGGGAGGAAGGGGTGCCTGAAAGGGGGATCATTTGCTGCCGCCAGGAAATTTCAAATTTATTATCGCATTTGCCGTTATTTATGATTTGTGCGAAATCTCGTCGTATATCAAAGTCAATGGTGTGACATAAACTATCGATGGCTATCGATAATTTACGTCAACTCTTTCCAACTAATAACAGCAGCAGCAACAACAACAACATCAACAGCGAGTGCAACTAAAATAATGATGATGATGCGACTGACGTTGTTGACAGTGTGCACTATGGAACTGCGCCTGGGTTCTCCCCCGCCTCCGTTCTCCATCCAGCCGTCGTGGGGAAACACATTTCGCGTCTGGCATCCGGTTCAGTGACATCTTCTCGAATGCGAACGTGCTTGGGATGAATGCGACTTCGCTTCGAATTGATCCAACTAAGTGCAGGGGGTCATTATAGGGTAGATTTATCATGGCAATGAAGATGAAAGTCGGGAAGATTAGAAAATGTTTATAGAATAATATTATATGATAATATCAAGAATGCAGTTTCTAGAATTATTACAAATTTTTATAATGAAAAAGTGTAGATTATTATTGTCTGAAACATGAAACATTAGGTGGTGTAGTGAAGTTGCAGATTATTCGATAATCCTTTAAGGGGTTTTCCCAGGGGTTTTCCTCATGCAGAAAGTAGGTTGATTGTTCTCTAAAGCTATGTTCAGTAAAGGCCTTTCGAAAGGGTCTCCTTTCTAATCCCTAATCCTTAGCAAGCCTCTTAAAACCCCGTATAAAGTTTAAGTATAGCTCTTGCTCTCTCTTTCTTTCTCTTGCCCACATTGTTTATATTGTAGAGGAAAATACATTCCCATTTTAGTATCGATTTCGAAACGATTATAATAATTATTGGTGCATTAAAGTCAGAAACGGCATCAAAGTCGCCTCAAATGCAGCGCGGCAACGACTTTGAGCGCAGCGAATTTACAGTTGCATTATACAGTTGCACACACACACACACACATTTACTGGCACACTTGCAGATGGCTTGCAGAAGTTGTGCCGGAAAAATCTCTCACATAATCATAAAATGACTCGAGGAAAAAGGAAATTCCAGCGACAGATTTATGCACTCGAGAAAGCTTTTGCGCCGTTACATTTCGCTCGCTCGCTCGTCGAACTGCACAGCTTCTCTCAAAAGGATACCCCATGGGATTGGCATAGAGGGGACAATGGGGGGGTAGGGAAAGGGGGGCTGGGTAGGGTACTTGCTACGGCCATTTCCACGCTGAATTGCGATGGCGGCGGCGGCGCAATCGCTTGGATTTAGTTGCAATTATTTTTAATGTTGTTTACTTACACTTCAATTGATGATGCCAATAACTGTTTCAAAACTTTTGCTTCAAATCGATATATATACCGCAAATATATCTGCTCACTCCAGTGTTGGGTAATGTGCAAGCAATATCCTTAATATGCAGTATGAGGTCATTGCTAAGGGGGAGGAAAGCATATACATGACATGTGGCTTGCAAAGTATCACAAGATATGGAAATAGGGCTATATAGTTTGCTATCGATAAGCTTTGTTGGGTTATCGATTAATTTGAGTATGCAAGAACAAAGTAAGAAATAACTTAAGTGTTGTCAAACGTGGGAAACGAAAGTTGTCGCATAGAATAATCGATACCTATAAACCTGTACAGTGCTATCGATTACCCTCAAGTTCTTTTTCAGGTTATGTTAAACTTTATCATAACGTAAGGACTAATATCGGACATGCATCTTAACCAATGCATATCGGTTTATTCCTTCAACATCTTAGGAAATAGGAAATAGGGCTATATATTTTATCGATGTGTTTTTTTTATCGATTAATTTGAGTATGCAAGAACAAAGTAAGAAATAACTTAAGTGTTGTCAAACGTGGGAAACGAAAGTTGTCGCATAGAATAATCGATACCTATAAACCTGTACAGTGCTATCGATTCCCTCGAGTTCTTTTTCAGGTTATGTTAAACTTTAACATAACGTAAGGATTGTTAGTCGAATATGCATCTTACCCAATGCATATCGGTTTATTCCTTCAACATCTTCTACACATTTGATGGACTAGCCAAAGTCAAGAGCTTTCTCAATCGCAATCAACATACACAGGACATTATAAGGGGACCCTTCCCAGCCAATGTTGTATAAGTATTCATAAATAATCCCGTTAAATTACCACACGCACCGAGCACATTCCGTTTTCATGCCTATTTTTGGGGCATTGTCAATTACCAATTCGCCCACAGGGCACAAGAAAGACACAAGTAGATCTAGCAAAACTAATCAAATGTCGCTAGACTCCCCTCCTTCCTCTCTATCTTCTTCTACTCCAAAAGGAACCAGCTGCGCTCCACTCAAACCCCCCCCCTCGATTGAAGTGCACGTGGAATGCTCTCAGAGTATGAAACATTCATTTGACGCATGCGACATGACACGTCAGAGCGAACTCTCTGACGGCGAAGCGGGAGTTTGGCATCGTGTAGCACAGGCTGCGAGTGATGCGCGAATTGGATATTATTGTATATGGGCGTGCGTGACGTTGCATCCCGGCATGGAAATGGATGAAACTCGTGATGGAAGCGCGTCGAGCATAACAAGAGCTGACAACGACGCCTGATGCCTGCATCCAAATCGACATCAGCAACGGAATCGGAATCACATCGCATCAATGAAAGTGGCGCCAAGAAGCAGATGAGATGTAGTATCGACTGTGGAGCACCCTCTTTCAACTCCAAAGCTCTGCCAGCTGCTGCTACTGCGCTGCTGTTTGCGTTCGCCATTCGCACGTACCGCTCATACATATCGCAAGCAGTGGGAAAGAAGGAGGCGAAGGAAGAGGACTGGGAGAGTGCGAGTCCCACAGGGAGGTCACATTTAGGGACGCACATTAGGCAGTTATTTGAAGAGGACGCACAACATGAGCTTGGAGCGCGGACTGAACTGAACTAAATATAGAAATGGACTCTCAGTATCCGCTGCATATATATAGTCACTATATATATGTATGTGCATATCTAGTAAAATACCCTGCGCTCAAGTTTCATTAACCGTTACAAAATCACTGCTTGTTTCCAACTTTGATTTCCAAACAAAGTCATCCACTGGGTTTTCCTATTATAACACAGTCACACACAAAATAGAAAATTAACTACAAATATTTAATGGATAGATAAAAAAAAATAGCTTTTATTTTCTACTGTTTACACTGTTATGCACTGCTACTGTTTATGTACCCCAAATTTCAATTTGAGACTTAATGCCACTTGCAAAGGCCGATGTAAATACAATGGTGACTGTGGTGGCAGATGTTCCTCCGGCCGTGATTGCAGCCGTAGCTCCTCGCATTAGTTTTAGGTCAGTCACTTTGATATAGTTAATAGTTTTTGCCGTACCCGATTGTGTTAGGGTATATGTCTCAGTTGTTGTCGACATCAAGGATTTACGCTTGCTAATGATCACCCGTGCGATCAGGGTGCTAGTCGATAGTTTGGCACCCCATTCGTAATCGTTGCGAGTGCCAGCTTTTACACTAGGCAATGAAACACATGCAAGCACTACAAAAATTAATACAATGCTGAGTTTCATTGTGGTTAAAGCTAATGCTGGAATTGAACTGTTGGTTTCACGGAAAATATTCTACGCTTTTATAGTAAGAAAGTTAAGGTCATCGGTTGACCTACATTGATAATGTAACTGTGTCATCGTTGACAATAAGGGCATCACCTGCGTGTCTATCTTAAATGTAGATACAAAACCTACAGCTTACTTGTACTTCAATATGTTGAAATAGCTCCAACTGTAAAGGGAAAACTTGTTTCTGGTAATGAAAAATAATGTTTTGATAGAAATCAAAGCTTCGGTAAACCAATAAGATATTTCAGTTATGAAATAGGTAAAGGAAATGAAAAGTTACGTAAACTTTGTATGGGGTAAAAGTTTGCAAAGCACCTTGGAAAACATCTTCGACCCTATAAAGTATATGTATTCTTAGTCAGCATCAATAGGGGAACTAGCCATGTCCGTCTGTCTGTCCGTCCGTCTGTTTAACACAAACTAGTCCCTCAGTTTAAGAGCTATCTTGATGAAACTTGATATACATGTTTCTTATTACTGCACGTTGTAAATAAGTCGGAACGAGCCGCATTGGACCGATATATCGTATAGCTGCCATAGAACCTATCGGTCGACTTTATTCATTTTTCAAGATGTCGTTGTGAAACTTTCCTGAAATATGTCTGATTACATATGTCCATTAAATGCTATGCAAGTTTTACTAAAATCGAACAGATATATCGATAGGCTGTCATAGATAATATCGCCCAATTTAATATGTGGAGTACCTGCAATGGTATAAAACCTTCGGCGTGTCGAAGGTAGCCTCTCTTTCCTGTTCAATTTAAAGTTAAAATAGATAATCTATAAGACAAATTAAAAGATCTAAATATATGAAAGAGTTCCCTATATCAAGATCTCTTCAAGAATTGGCCAGATACCATGGAAACTAATCTTTCCTAGTACAAACAGTTGAGTTAGATAACAAGTTCAACCAAAATGATAGTTCAACAATACAAAATTCCTCTAGAGAACTGCGGGGTGGGGTAGGGGGGGATTTCTGGTGGCATGTTGCGTGTTTTGTTGCATAGTTAGCTGCCGCAGCAGAGAGTGCTGCGCGTCGTCTCGCTTTGGTCGCATCACATCCCGCAAACATAAACAAGGCAAAGTTACGGGCGCAGCTTATGTCCTGCCAAGCTGCTGCGCATCGCTCCAGCCATGGAGCCGGAGTCGGAGTCGGAGACGGAGAGAGCGAGACAAACTTTCGTGCAATTCGGAGATGATTTGTGCAGTTCGTGCAGTCGAGGCGAGGACGACGAGGACGAGGACTGCCGCTGATAAACGTTGTGCTGGGCCGTGCTTGTTTCGCACCTGTGCCGCGCCAGCCACGACTGCTGCACTGGGGCAATCAGCCTGCCGGAGTCGTAGACGGAGATGTAGACGGAGTGGGAGTCATAAATAGAGAGCGAGTCAAGAGACCCAGCGGCATCGTTGCCAATGGAAAATATGGCAACGCGCTGTCGGTAATTTGCGCAAATTATGTGCCGCCGCCGCCGCCGCCGCCGACGATGCCAGCCAGGGTTGCCACCGAGTTTTGCCTGCTTGGTTCAATCTTTGGAATGTGCGCACGTGCTAATGGCCAACGGAGCCAACGAAAATCGCCAACATCAACGCGATGGGGCTCGCTGGGTGCCCCTGCCCAGTCTCCTGCCCGCTTTCAGTTGAAATCTCGGCATGGCAGTTGGCGGCTGTGGCCCATTAGCATTGGCAGAAATTTACGCTTCACACACGTGCCCAACGTTGCCACTGGATATTGACACGATTCCGTCATCATCAAGTGGCAGCTGGAGACTCCAAGGAGTGAGGAAAGAGTGAGGAGAGTCTTTGGCCTCGCTTATCAGCTTATTTTCAAAATGTTGCGCCAAAAAATCAAATTGTAATTTGCTTGTAAGTCGTTGCTCAGGCAAAGCCCAAGGCGTGGATTATGGAAATATGTAAAGTTGAAAAGTGTGGGATTACTTGTGGAGTGAAGGAGAAGAGAGAGAGAGAGAGAGAGGTTAGTAAAAATTTTAATAATTTTTTAGTATCTTCAGAATGAAACTGCAGATATTTTATGGCTCGAACTTTGAAGATCCCAGATCCCATTGAAGATATATATATAAAACTAAGAAAAGTTACAGCTTATGTTGCCCAATAATAGTTGATATATCTTCATATTGTAATTTCTGCCAATTTTTTAGTTCTATCTCTTGAAATATTGAAGAACCCTAGGAGATATGATGGAAAACTTGTAAGATCTTTGCAATGGTTTAAACATGTTCCCTAAATCGATACAGATACATGTATTATCTAGGAAAGAAGCCTTGTACAAAATTTAAGAGTCCCAACTCTTGGAATCTCCGAGTTCCATTAAAAATGGTTTAAAAAATGAGTTTATAATTGTTAGCTATTTATAAAGTTTTCTAATATGGCCTTTTAAAGCTAAATGCTTTCCAATTAAAGTTAATAGACTTTTATAAAATTCCTTTAAAGCAAAATCTGATAAACTTAACCTCACTTTTAACTTAACCTCACTTTTAACTTAACCTCACTTTTAAGCATAATATTTAACCCTATACTTTCTATGGCTTGTTCTACCACCCCATCAATACGACATCAAACTTTTGCCTCTTCGCACAAGGCCAATGCGTCGCACAGCCAGACAAACAAGTAAATCAAAAGCAAAGAGAATAAAGACAACGGCTTGTTTCAAATAGGGGTTAAGTGGCCATGCGCTGGAGTGACCTGTGGGGGTCACCCACGACCCCGCAGGGGTTAAGGTTTATGGCCACATGTGGCGCTATTTATGACACGTTTCCGTCAAAATATACGCGATTTGCGAGGCAGGAACTGAGTGCAACGTGCACTCACATGCTCTACCTTCCTCCCCTCTCTCTCTCTCTCTCTATCCCTTTCCCCCTCCCCTGCCACTTGTGCCAGACAATTGCAGCCTGTACCCCCGAAAGGGACTTAAGCATTCTTCCCCTGCGCTAAAATTCGACGAGTTTTGCAACTTCAAAGGAAATGCCTATCGCTGTCAAGGACATAAATTGTGCTGACAGCGAAAAATGTTGTAATGCAACGACTCATTCCACTGTACCGCTCCCCTCCCCCCCCCTCCCCAACCCCCCACTCTTTCACGTTGCCCCGTTATGTATGCAGTAAAATATTTTTTAGCCAGAGACATCAATAAAATAAATAACAATAATTCTGCAAAACGTTCATAAATCCAACGGGCGACGTCATAACTTTCGTTTTTATGACTGCAACTAGACACGGTGACGCTGGCCAGGAGCAGGAAGAGGGGTTTCCAGAGGAGCAGGGGGTTGGAGGGCATATCACCTGCCACAGACGAACGAAGTTGGCCGCGGGCGACGCGGCGCGGTGGCGCTGCCAGGGCGCGAGCCACGTCAGTCAGACATAAATAAATGCAAGCTGGCAGTCAGTTGGTCGTCACACACAGGACGACGCAGGCAGACAAGGTGACCCCGTGGGAGAGAGGTGGGAGCAGACGTAGAGGGCGGGGGGGGTCACGCAGGGTCGCGCGGCAAATTGCAGTTGAAATTATTGCATTTAAACAGGACATTATCACACACATACACAGGCAGGCAGTGCAGACACGGGCACACACCCGACACACACACACACACGTACGCGGCACACACACTCACCGTTCGCACCGTCAGCCTGGACAGCGCAGCACACCGCGGGGCAAAAATGTGCTGCAGTTTGCCCTTTTACAATTGTTGTCCTTGCGCTGCTCCCGGCGAGTGCGCTGTCCCTCCCCCTCCCCTCTCTCTGTGCTGTCCTTCCTGCCGTTTGTCTGTCCGTCCGTCTGTCCGTCCACGTGTCATTTGTTGTTGCGACTCATAAATTAAGTCCTCATAACGGCAAAGTTATTGAAGTAATAAAATTTTACACTGACATTTGACAATCGATGCGTCGCCATTGCCAGGCGCAGCCAGTCACCTGCCCCTCCCCTGCCCTGCCCTGCCCTGCCCACTCCCTACACCAACTCCTCCCCTGCTACCTGTGACCGTGTCCATTTTCATGTCGTTCGCGTTGACGAAAAAAAAAACCTCGCGATAATCAAATGAAAGTTGCGAAGCTTCTCGAGCGTTTCCATGTTAATTTGGTTTACGCAGGTGTCAGCAACATAATGCGATGGTCTATGGGAAAGGCAAGGAGGAGGGCAGGAGGAGAGCTTTAGTATTTTTTAATAATTAAAGATGGAACTAGGACCTGGAACAAGCTTAGAAAAATATCAAAAAAAATGTTGAATAATAACTTAAAAATTTTCTCTAGCTCTATTTGACTTTTTTTTAATGGTCAACGACCGTTGAAATGTTCAACAAAAAGTATACTAACTTTGTGCAAATGTATGTAATATACTTAAGGAGGCGTGGCAGACCCCACATGGTATTAAGTCATGTCCGTTTGAACGTCTGAATCTCAACCTTTACAAAAAGTAGAGACAAGAAATTTGACTTAAGAATATCAAAACATAGGCTAATTAAGTTTATTTCTAATTTTTTTGCCACGCCCACCGCCCACGCAAATCAATAATCTGCGATTATTAAGAAAAGTATTGAAGTTAAAGCTTTCTGCTTTGCTATGTACATAGATGAATACACTATAAACTTATCCTTCGAACAAGACAATCCAATCAGTTAATAAACACAAAAGTTATTCAAGTAAATGATTTAAAATTTGTGCACAGTTTGTTGTTTAAATTTAATGTGTGATTAACAAGCTTTGTGCATAAAACATTACTTAAGTATGTTCACAATCGAGTTTACATCTCTTTTCACAATCCCTCTGGGAATCGAATCTGTTGTCATTGCCCCCGCAGCCGCTGTACATAAACGTTGTGCATTCGTTTAGAATTGAGTTGTAGGTCCAACTTGGAATGTTATCCATACAGATGCCGGTGCAACCAAAGGGCAGTTTACAAACTAAATATTATTAACAATTTATGTTTTTTATAAACGGAATTTATATCGTCATATAACTTACTGTTACTTTTACTTTTTTTCGAACGGCATAATATGCAGCACAAAATTAAACCAAAAGTTATCAAGAACTTCATTTTCAACTCGAATTGAGCTAGACTTAAATGGGTAACGTCGGTTACACAATGGAAAGGTTTTATTTATGGGCTCTGACGCTACTAGGGGGAATCTAATAAAATTAAAGCATCAAATTTTTTATTTTGTATGACAAATAAATTTAAATCGGTCGGTTAAGGCGTTTATAAATTTACTCGGTAATTTTAGAGTTGCATATATTACGTATTAAACCGCATTTTCATTCTTTCTATTTCAGGTACACCCTAAGTACACTTTTGAGTTAGAGAATATTAAACTTTGGTCTTGGAACCTTGGGAACAAATTCTCTACAGTATTCACACTTAAGTAAGTACATTAAGTAAGTAATGTAACTTGACAGGGTATTTATTGACAGACAACTTTCCAACTTTTAGTGTATCAGAGAAAGGAAATCATAACTGATGCTATCAGGAACATAATTGGGCACTTCATTTGGAATACAATTGATATACTTTTATGAAGTCTGCATTTAGAGGGATATTAAGGAGTTTTTAAGCAAAGCTTATGAAGTTTTCGTATGGAACATAGGGTTTTACATGGTGTTTACCCTTTAAAAGCTGTCAAAAGAAAGGTATACCAACATTATGCAAATTTATGTAACGTGCAGAAGAAGTCGTAGTCGAGTCGATTAACCCACGTTCGTTTAAACTTGGTGATCTCAGCTACTATAGCCGCTAAAGGCACAAAATTTGGGATGAATATTTTTGTACCCGCTACTCATAGAGTAGAAGGGTATTATAACTTTGTTTAAACCGAAAATGTATATAACAGGCAGAAGGAGACATCTCCGACCCCATAAAGTATATATATTCTGGCTCAGAATCAACAGCCGAGTCGATATAGCCATGTCCGTCTGTTTGTCTGTCCGTATGAACACCTAGATCTCAGCTATTATAAGAGCTAGGACTACCAAATTTTTTGACAATATGTGTTATTATTGCACGCTGATCAAGTTTATTTTGGATTTTGGCCACGCCCCCTTCCGCCCCCGAAAATCGAAAAAAAGTGATTACAGGAGCAATTTTGGTGCCATATTTTCGGTTGGTAACCATTAGTCCGAATAGTGCGTACGTGTATTCTTGATGAACGAGCAGCTGGGTAGCGGGTATATAACAGTCGAGCACATTCGACTGTAGTTTTCTTAAATTTTTAAAACCACATCCACCGTCCTTGCAAGTCTTTGCTTAAATTTTTCAATGCAATTTTCGAGCAAAGTATTAAAGATAAAACTTTCTGCTTCTGCATGAGGTTAGCTGAAGATATTATGAAGACATTCTACAAATTTCACTACGATCGAACTATAAACAAGTAAGAAATAAGAGAAAAAGGTAATTCATATTAAAGATGTAAGAGATGTTGCTTCTAAATTGTTTTAGAATGAGCTAAAGGGTATTTAACTGTAACGCAGCTTACTTTCAAGGTAACAAAATGCCCACCCCCCTCCTACCCTGCTCCCCTGCCTTTTGCTACGCCCCTGGTCGAGTGGTCAAAGAGTTCACCGGCTCAACTCGTACAGGCGGCGCTGCAAGCTGCCCCAAAGTCAATTTGCATTTCATACGCTTTTTCATGTGGCGCTTTATTTACCCTTCGCATTGCATTAAAAGTCGTGAGATGTGGTTGGAAGTGGCAAAGTGGGGTCAGAGTTCAGGGGGCTGTGTGCGCTATACGCCAGACATTTATTTACCGTAATTTGCCCACACCAATGTCTAATTAAATTTACCGGCGATTAACCAACTTGCCGGCTAAAACTCAAAACAGAAGCGTACGCACACACACACACACATACCGACACACACACACACACGTACACGTACACACACATGCGTAGAGGGCGCCCAACGAGCCGGGGAGACGACAGTAATTCGTTTATAATGCGTAGGACATGTTGACAATGCCACAGGACATTCGTAATGAGGAGGCAAATGGGGGGGTACGAATGCCAGAGGCGTAGGTGAAGCGGGTGGAGGGGGGATGGGTTGATGCGTGCATCAAAAGCGAAGAAACTTGCCGGCTTGGGCAACTTGAAAGGCAGCACACACACTTTGACAGACGCGACAAGCGGCAAGATGCGCTGCAGCAGCAGCAGCGAGGGGGGAGGGGGGAAGACGGGGGCAGGGGGTAGCCCGCCTGGTCAGACGGGGGTTGGCCTCGCTGACAGTTTGGTGCGCTGGCATCAGGCCAGGAAGCTGCTTCAAAGGTTTCGCCGGGTTTGACACATGTAAATGTGGTTGAAGTAATGACGAAATGGGCACTAGACACACACACGCACACCCAGACACACACACACATACAGACACCCTCGCCACACACACACACACACGCACACGAAGAGACAGCATAGTCTGATCTACCCCTGGCCCAATCCTTTGACTTTCAGCCGTCGCCTGTTGTTGATGTTTGCCCTCATTATTGTTGTTGTTGTTATTGCGGTTGACATCGTTTTGTTTGCCTAAAGGACAACCGCAGCAAGGGAGCGGGTGGCGGGAAAGGGGCAGGGGAGGACGGTGGCTTAGACCAGCGCGTTGGGCAGGTGCTCTACGCCGCTTTTGCTGCGCTGCGAGTATTTGTCAGTCGCGCGCATAAACCCTTAAATCCAGCTACTGCTTTGCCTGCTCCCCTGCACCCCGCACCCTCCTTCGGCTACCTCGCCCAGCGCCTTGTCCTTGTCGCTAATCCCTGATGTGTCTGTGACATTTGCACTGACAGTGACAACACTTTGATGGGCAACAACAGCAGCAGCAGCAGCCGACGCCGTCGCCCGATCCACAGCTTCCAGAGTTATGGCCACGGCCAGACAAAGCGAATGACGCTACATCCCCTTCTTCCCTTTCCATGTGTCGCCTCTCCGCCTGGCTAGGACAACATTCCCGCTGCTGCTTTCCTTTCGCCTCGTCCGGCTGGGGCTTATTGCTTGACGCACTTTTAAGTGGCGCATCTCAATCAAGGGTTCATTCGGCGTGAACTCAATTAAAAAGTTGCTTCCAGATTGTATTATTAGATAGTAATTTGGTACTAGACAAAATGGAATTACGTTCATTAGGGAGAGAAAAGCAGAGGAGTAAGAAAGAAGAGAGAGAGGAGGAAAAGATGGTATAAAGCATAAAAGGATGGTTAATGTATTGAACGGCTATTGGGAGAAGATGGAATTGGAGTGTAAAATTTTGGGGAATAAATTTGGATTTTGAGTCGATAAAGCCAAATCTGTCCGTCTGTTTGAATGCCTGGATCTCAGAGACTTAAAGAGCTAGAGCCACCCAGTTTGGGGAGAACATCCGTGTGAGTCCTAAGCACTTCAAGTTGTCTGCTAAAGCATTGATAAAGAGGGTAGAAGCATATGGAAGTTTGAGTTATAAGATTTTGTTTTAACTGAATCTATAGCAGAAGCAACAGAATGGGTTTTCCTGAGGATTGAAGGCACGGAACAGTTAGGAAAAAGTTCATTATAATGATTTCTATTTAATCGAAGCTTTCGAATCCAAAGTCTAGCAAGTTTGGAGTTTCCCACCCTTTTTAATTTCACTTTCTACTTCCTTGACATTATAATTCCCACCCCGTTCTAGACCATACTATACAAAGCTTGACCGGTTTATGCCTCTACCTCTACCTTTACCCAATTGCAATTCTCTTACCTTCTGCTAATCCCTATTTCCCTCTACCCCCTTTGCAACTATCCCACGCTTGCTCAGATCGACGCGACATTCAGCACTTGGTTAATGTCCTCTAATCGCCTTGGGGGAATCTTTGGCTTCGTAGCTGCCGTGCAACGGCTTCTGCCACAGCGTGTTGCACAAGTGTGACGTGTTGTTGTTGTTGTTGTTGTAGTTGTACAACAGCAGCTTTTGTCACCCGCATTTCTCGCTAGACTCCTTGCAACAAATTGCAAGATCGTAGGCGTTGCATTACAAGCAGGAGACGACGAAGAAGAGAAGAATACGTTGCCACAGACGGAAGCAGCAACTTCGCTTGTTTGCAGAAATTGTTAACAAATTTGGGAGTCAGTCGTTGTTGTTGTTGTTGTTCCTCTGGCTGCTGTTCCTGTAGCCGAGTGAGAGATGTGAGATATCTTTATTGGAAGCGAAGCGAAAATTTGAGTTAAGGTGCAGTAACTTTAGAAATATGAGAAACTGTCTGCATTAATATGCAATGGGATAAGACGGTGCGATAAAGAGGAGAAGAGAAAGTTTCGGTAGACAACCCAAAAACTGCTTAGCTTAGCTGTTTTCCAATTTCATTTAGCTTACTTAGACCTCTTAGGCTCTTTAGGTTGTATCTAATTATGGTAAAGTTGAGTTGGAATCAAAGGTATTTTGGGTAATAAAGATTTATTCAGAGTAGATCAAGGATGGTATAGGACAGTCTCTCCTTTTGCAAAGATGAAACCAGAAATCCTAAATTGCAAAAGTTAAGTGGGTAACCAAAAGATTTCCAAGATTTTAGGGGTCTTTTGAAATGGAACAAGTTTCATAATATCTTCTACTTATTCTAAATTACCATAGCTTCCTCTCCATGTAACGAAATATGTTCTTCTTTTTAGAAATTCTCTTAGATCTCACTCTATATCGCTATCTCTCGATATGGCATCAAAAAACTAATCATGCTGCCATCCCGTTGGCATCTCTCAACAGCTTTGTTTTTGCTCCTTCTTCGGTTTGACTTGTCTGCCTTTTTTGGCATTTGCATTGTTGTTGCTGTTCGATGTGTGTGAGTGTGTGTGTGTGTTGGAAATGGAAGTGTGACAGGCGAGCCAATAAAATTCAAATGTGTGGCGATTGTCGCAGCGCGCGGACTGTCGCTTCATCTTAGGGCTGTCAAACGGAGCGAGCGAGTGAGAGAGCAAAGAGCAAAAACGGAATGAAATGCGAAAAAAAACAAAGAAGAAGAAGCGAACACTGAAATGAAACAAAACTGGCAACGCCAAACAATAAGACAATGCGCAAGGGGAGGAGGCGGAGGAGGAGGAGGAGCGGTTGAGGCGACAGAGGACAGCGGTCGCGCTGTCAAAGCGAGGACATCAGCAGCGGCAGAAGCAGAGACTAACACGACAACATGCAAAATATCCAATGAAAGAAGTGTGAGAAGCGGGAGAAGAAGTGGGAGAAGGAGTGGGCGGAGGAGGCAGGGGCCAGCGAAACGGGTGGTAAACAACATTAGGGAACATGAGCCCACCACATATCTGCTGCTGCGACTTGGACTTGAAGCTACTTCTCCGACTACTCCCGCAATGACATCTTGGCCACATATTTTGCTTGTCGAGCGACGTCGAATGAGGACACAATACTGTCAAGCTTCGGAATGCCCGCACATTCATTTTCAACTGACTTTGAACCCGCTACTCCCCTGCCCCTCCCTGGGTAGACATCGCATCACAGCATCAGCTCGATTGACCGAAATAGAGAAATTCTCTATAGCTAAGAGACTTCGCGCGCTACGCGACGTCCCCCCCAGCATCATTTATCAGTCGCCGAGTTATTGGCAACTCGTCCAGATTTCTGCATACCATGAGAGAGTCCAAGCCCAAACATCGCAATGTGTCACTGCTTGTTTCGGATGCTTTGAATCCTTTCCACATGTCCGGGCTAACGTCTGTGTGTGTGTGCCTGGCCAGCTGCAATTTGTTATCCATCAGTTGGAGTTTTTTAGTCGCCTTTGATAACAACAACAGATTGAGTTCATTTTTAACTTGTTGTTCTTGCAAGTTCAATTATTGAGGGAGGGGTACGGAAATTCTACAAAGAGTACAGCAAGAATGGTAGATAAGTAGTTAACATGCCAAATTTGGGCAATATACCATGTATTCCTGTTGGGATTTGTAGGTTAACCTATATTTTACTTATTTGTTACGATATTAGAGTTAAATGACTGAAATTATGGTACGAACAATGTTTATGGAGCTTGTATGCCAAATTTCAGCTTGATATCTCTGTAACATACAGAGGTCTATAGATAAATGTAATTCTAGAATTAAAGAAAGGCTTTATTACTCAGCAAAGTTGCAACAAACCGAAAGATTGATGCATGAGGAGCTTTGAAGCCAAATTTCAGCTACATATCACATCTACTCCCAGAGATCTATAGATAAATGTAATTTTAGAATGGAAGATGTGCGCTATGATATTGAAAATGAGCAATAACTCAAGGGAGTTAAAAAGGATAATGTATAAGGAGCTTGTGTGCCAAATTTCAGCTTCATATCTGTCTTACGTACAGAGATCTATAGATTAATGTAGTTTCAAAATAGAAAAATGGCTTTATGATATAACAAAATATCGGAAATAGAAAGCTTAATGTATAAGAAGCTTCTACGCCAAATTTCAGCTGCATATCTCTACCCATTACAGAGATCTATAGATAAATGTAAATTCTGAATCATTTCCGCGGCAAAAACAAGCAACTCTTCACTTCCACCTTGACTTGATTGCAAAACAATCTGACACACACACACACACACACACACACATCTCGGCAACAACAGAAACAGAAGATAAACTTGCCATTTGCTTACGAAAGTAACGATTTCTATTCAGCTGCTTCGTCGTTTTCTTCTCCTTCTTCTTCCTCCTCTTTCGTGCAGTTGTGTGCATCTTCTTGCATCTTGCACCTTGACTATGTGTTATTTGCTATTCGATCTCATTATCATAATAAACGCTTCGAGAGTTTGCTACAAGCTAACCTTGACGTCGTCGTCGTGCAGGGTTGGGTTGGGGGGAAAAAAATGCTAGGAAAATGCATTTTCCTTTCAACTGTTGGCAATAATTTCGCCAAATGGTCCATTACAATGGAGAATTTACGATATGGCAATATCGTATGCCAGTACGAGAACGACTACACACATGGGAATAACATTTGCTCATAATTTTATCAACTTGCTCAAAGGAACTAGGAGTGGGGGAGGTGAGGGGGGAAAGATGTAGCTTGCATATTATTTTGGCAATAATTTTGTAGGCAGTTCCCGTTGCCTGGGTGCCTGGTGCCGGGCGGCTAGCACGTAATCAGTCGAAATAAACACTTGCGCCTCTAAAATAGATAAAAATATCTACACTTCAATAAACATGAAAATCATCGACGGCGGTCGGACAGAGAGACAGACGGACAGACAGACGGACAGACGGACGGACGGCATGGGAAACGAGCGCAAAATGTGTTGAAAATTGCGCAGCAATGCGATCCATAAAGCATTCGCCATTAATGACACAGCCCGACAGATACATCCCATTGTCAATAACTTTTACGCGCCGCAGATTGCCCCGTTCCAAAATCAAATTCAAATTTCCCCCCTTTCACATGCAGTCAGCGTGTGCAGCAGGCAAAAGGCAGGGGCTTAGAGCTGAATGGGGGGGCAGCGAGTGATGGCATCCGCGAGAAAGAGAGAGAGAGAGAGCGACTCGCACAAGACACTCGGCACATCCGTAAATTTATCGACAAACATTTGGACAGGCCGCGCCGGGACAGGCGACTGGCGGCGTCGGCGTCGACTAGACAAACTGCGCGCGATACGCGACGAGGCCCAAGCAGGCAGTCCGAGGGAGAAGGAGGAGGGAGAGAGCGAGGGCTGGGGCAGGCGCGACAGATGCAGCGATGCGAACTGGGCGAAACTGGCGGATCGTTGCTTCCTTTTCAATTATTAAGTGTTGCCAACTATGCGCGAATGGGCGATAAACGCGAGAAAGAGAGAGAGAGAGAGCGAGAGACGTGTGTGTTGTGCGTGTGTGTGTAGTGTGTGGGGGCACTCATAATTCGCGACACGTTGCCGAGCATCGCTGCACCTCTCTTTCGCTAGTTGCCTCTTCAATCTTGTGCAATGGATCTGTAACTGCGCTCATGTAGCCATTTATATCCTATTGCCTGCCAGATAACTGCAGAATCGTTTGTATAGGCTGTGAAAGAGAGAGAGAGAGAAAGAGAGCGGGTATAGCGACTATGACATGTGGTTTGTAACATGTTTAAAAGTTCAGAAATCTTTTATGAAGCTAATAACTGATGATGTCTCTAAGTTAGTTCCATATTTTGCATAAGCAGCACTTTCAATAAATAGAGTATTTAATATTATTAGTTAGTTAACAATTAAGAGTAGCATATCGAACTAAATATAAATCTCGTAAATTTGATTATAAACAAAGCATACTGTGCTAAAATTCCTTTGATAACTTTATAGGATTCTATTTAATTATATTTTCAACACTTTTCTAGAAGAAAGAGTATCTCAGCTTCGTCATTGTTAAGTCTTTCGTTCTTTCTGGTTTTCCTTGGCCCTTGCCTGGTGGCGCCTTGTGCATGTTGTCGTTGCTTCACTTCGCTCATGACGTGTACTTATGGCCAACATGTGTGTGTGTGTGTGAGGTCCAGGAAACCTGGCACCTTTGGGGCATTCTTCGACCATTTTGATAGTCAATTCTTTTTGCCAATTCTGTCGACAGAGTTGACATTAACATTCAAATGTTGCCCTAATGGGAAGGTTGTTAAAGTTAATTAATTATGGGTCTGTACAGAGGGCAGCAGCAGATGAGTTTGCTAACATTTATAGAGTTTCTGATTGGAATATAAGAAGAATGAAAGACAGACAACAGACTGGATTGTCATCCTGTTACTTACAGAGTTCTTTTAGGTCCCTGTTGTCATATGCGAGACAAGAAAATCCCTTCGAGAAAGGGTACACCCAAGTTACGATATCTTGGCAGTATTGCATTATATTTTAAAAGGTTGATTCAAGATGCAAGATATAGTATAACATGTTTGCAACGGTATTCCGTAATTGAAGGTAGGGTATACTACTGTTGGGCGAACTCGGCAGTAGTTGACTGTACCTGATCTTTAACTAAACTTCGCTCTTCTTAACTTCGATATAAGATAGATTACTTACATATCTACAGACATATATCCTTTTCAATGTATATTCTCTGTGCTATTCAAACCTCTAATACTTCTATATCTATATTCTTTATACCATATCTTCCTTTATTCCCATCTCAAATACCACTGCCTTTCTTAGAAGTCTTCTCATTCTTTCTCATCTTGCAATATTTATAGTTCCCTTAGTTCAGGATGATGTTGACTTTTGCGTAATGGATGCAAGTCGAGACTGGCTGGGCTCACAGTACCATAGTTCCCAACTGCAGAGTGTACACTGCATTACAAAGCACACGATTTCAGCTGTTGAAAAAGTCCACTCATAAAAATCCACAAAGCGCGGCACAAATATTGAAATAAAAAGCGGATTTGTGACTCGCCAAAGCGACGCAACAAGGGAAGGAAGAAGGCAGAGTGGAAGAAAGGATAGACCAAAGGATTAACCTAAATAAATACAAAACAGATGTAAAAATTGTGCCAGGCGCCAAAATATAAAAAAAAGCGCGAGCGAAAGAAGAGAAAGAAAGCAACGCAGAAAAAAAAAGCCCACTCATGCCACCCCCCTCCGCCTTCTTTCCCCGACCTCCTCGGGGCGAAGATGTCATTTTGAATGAGCTACACGCCGGGGTTAGGACTCAGACTCAGACTCTGCGTCAGCCTCGGACTCGAAGTCAGCGGACTCTTCATTACGCCTGGACAAATGGAGCAGGACATAACCCGTCGGCAGGCAGGCAGGCCGACCGCAATGATCTATGGCAGCAGGAGAAGGAGAGGAGAATGAGGGGCGCAAAGCAAACGCCAAGTGAAATAATAAAAGTCGACAAAGAGCGAGAGACGAGCGAAAATGATGGGAAAAACAAATGCGCGTAAAGGGATATTGTGGCTAAATGCAGAGGCGAACTAAGGACAGAGAGAGTGGAGGGACGGACAGACAGACGGACAGACAGACGGACAGGCGGACACACAGACGGACAGGAAGGGAAAGATGAGCGGATTGTAGGGGAGGGTGTGGTCTGTCGGGCGGCCACTTCATTATGTCGGCAATGCATGAAGTGTTGAAAAATGATTCCCTCAGCAAGTGCCGAGGCGGTGGGGGAAGAGGGGGTAGTAGTGAAGGGGGGATCCCCCAATGCAAGTGCATTTGACTTTTATGCTCAAGGCCCGGCGGCGGCGAAACGCGCGTTGTGAAACGAATCCGCTTTCCGCACAAAGCGCCGCAGGATTTCAAATAGTTTCCAATGCAACAGACAAAAGCGAGTGGCGAATGGTGAACAGCTTTTTCTCCGCCAGCTGCTCCTTCAGTCGGGGGCGTTAAGTGCAGCGGACACAGCTGTGCAGTGGACGCAGCCAACACGCCCAGCCTGGCAACTCTGACGACGACGACGACGACGACGACGACGTCATCATCAGCGTTGTCGTAAATTGTTTACTTGATGCCAGCAAAAGTTACTTCAAACAAAGTCATGTGGACACTGAGCAGCAGCAGCAGCAGCAGGAGCAGGAGCAGCACTAGAAACGGGAGCAGCAGCAACAGAAGTGGCAGTGCCATCAGACATCAGGCAGCGTTGCGGCCATCAAGTGCAAAATGTTTTCGGGATCGGGCACATAATGTGAGTTCTTTAAAACTTTTCTATATGTTGATGCACATGCTCCCGCACATCCCTCTACCCCAGCTACTGTTCCTGCTTCCGGCAAGTGCATATTAAAGTAATAATGAGATGAGCCAAAGTGCCAGCAGCTGTGGGCTGCACTCCTGGACCAGGAAAGGGAGGCATCTGTTGAGCTGCCCCACACAAGCTGCAAATTTATGCAGAAGATCTAAGCAGACTTAGGTTTGGCATTGTGAAAGATACATATATAATTTATATAGTTGAAATCAAAAACATTTTGCAATTCAGATAGATGTTTCTGAATAACAGATCTCTAGATCTAAAACCATTGGAATATCTTATGGGGGATCTTCAGATTTTGAATGTAGATTTTATAAATTTAAAATAATTTGGAAATTTTTAAGAGTGTTGCTTAAATTCACTTGATATTTAATTTATTTTTGAATGGGGTTTATTATTTGTAATATATGGTACATGATATTCCCAATTTAATTTTTTTTAAATTTTGTATATTGCTTAGCCTTGTCCGTCTGTACGTCCGTCCGTCTGTTGCAACGGACACTAGTCCCTCAGTTTTAGGGCTATCTTAATAAAACTTGGTATACATGCTTCTTATTGTAGTACGCTGTAAATAAGTCGAAATGAGCCGGATCGGACCGATATATCGTATAGCTGTCATATAACCTATTTTGTTGTTTTTGAAGATATCGCTTTGAAACTTTCCCGATATATGTCTAAGTATGTCCATTAAATGCTATGCAAGTTTTATTAAAATCGGACAGATATATCGTTAAGCTGCCATAGAACCTATCGGCTGACTTTAAAATGTGAAGTAACTGCAATGGTATAAAACCTTCGGCGTGTCGCAGGCAGCCTTTCTTTCTTTTCTTTGTGTGCGCTTTGATTGTATAATGTTTTCTATATTTGTTTCCAATTTCTGGCATTTTATGAATTATTTGTAATTATATTGTAATATAACCCGTGCTATACTTTTTACCTCTAATCATTCATGGGATAAGGCAGGAAATTTCATGTAAGAAACTTTTAATTAATATCAAATTATGGTTTAATCTGTTCCCTTAAGTAATTCGCTGGCTACAAAAGTCTCTTCGTTAAAGTCGCACCTGATTAAAAATCAATTTAATATTAATCTATAAACACTTTTCTGTTTGTCTCTCTCTCTCTCTCTTTTTCTCTCTCCGTCTCTCTTGCTTCGCAAAACGTTCAAGGATAGAAGAAATAAGCGAAATGCACTGAATCACTTGACGTCAAGTTGTAAAACAAAAAACTGAGCAGGATGAGCGAAGGTAGAGAGAGAGGGAGAGAGTGGGCGAGAGAGAGAGCAGCAGCACTGACAGTGACACGGACGTCACTTACAAAATGAAAGTCCATTGCCCACTGTGCACTGACCCTCCCACTCCCTCCCCCATCCCACTCCCTCTCTCTGCCTCTGCCCACACACCGCAGCGACTGCATTGCTTTCAAAGTGTCCTGCAGAAGCCCTTAGTGCAACCTTTGCGCGTGTGTGTGTGTGTGTGTGTGACAGTGTATGTGTGTGTGTGTGTGTGTTGCTGGACACTCTATTTGTATTTGCTCTGAAAATTTATTGTAAAACTTAAAAGTTTTGATGGAAAAATGAAATAAATAGTGACATCACTAAAAGTAAAGAAATTATAAAGTGTCACCGGGGATGATAAGTGGGCTACAGCAGCAGCAGCAGCAGCAGCAGCAGCAGCAACGAGTACGTCGGCAGCAGCATCAACAGCAGGAGTGACAGTGCCAGCAACAACAACAATAACAACAGCAACAACAATTGCCACGACGAGCACAAGTTGAGGCAGGACCGTCAGGACTTTAATAAGGACATTGGACAAGCAACAGCAGCAACAGCAGCAGCAGCAGTAGTGGCAGCAACAGCGATGGCAGCAGCGCTGCCCGGCAGGACAACTGAACTGGACGCCGGGACAGCCGGGCAGGACGCAGGACAATGCGGTGGCACGTGGCACGGAGGCCACGAAGGAGCGGGTTGATTTAAACCAAAACATGCAGCATAGAATGACCAACAACAGAGCTGGCAACACAGCAAGCACGCGTGATCGCGGCACGAAGGAGTGAAGGAATCGATAAATGAAGTGATTAAAGTGCAATCGATTATCGATAAAGTGTATGGAATGCCTTCAAGAATTGTGAATAGAGAAGAAACCATGGGAAGTTTAAGAGGTCATGTCATGTGCTCGATAGTGAAGTTATCGATAGCATTAACTTATAACAATCGATAAAAATGGAGAAAAATGCAATCGATAATCAATAAAGTGTTTATTAAACCTGGAAAAACTGGGAATAAAGTAAAATCCAAGAGAATCGCCAAAGATTAGCTCATATGATTGATGGTAAAGTTATCGATAGTATTTGTAAATATCGATTAATTTGATTAATCGAAAAGAAATGAAATTTTTGTACATTTTCTATTTGAGATCATCGATAGCTCGATTATTTCAACTTACAAACCGATAAAAAGTAATCGATAAATGATAATCTCATCTCTAGCACAATTATTCCACTTTACCGTGCTATCGTGAGCACGTTATCCACTCTCTCGCTGCTCACAATCAACTGAACGTTGGTCAGTGTTGCCAGACAGCCGCACACACACGCACGCACACACTCTCTTGAGCTCACTCACATGGGGCAGGGCAACTCTGAAAGGCAGCAAATTGACAGCCTCAACGAGCAGAACGTCAAAAAACTTGAGAACTATTAAAGTTCTCTTTATTTTTATTTTAGTATTTTTTTTTTGTTGGTATCTACTGCCACCACGCTGCTGCTCTGCTGCCGTTGTTGCTGCTGCTGTGCAAGTTTAATTCTAGAAACATTCCAACTACTCGCACACACATACCATATATTCTCGAAGGACAGTGGGCTACATACGCATACATTTATAAAAAAAATAAAATGCAGGACATTCGCTTAAAGTTTTGCTGTCAGTTTTGCCTGCTTTTTGCCCTCGCCGCCTCATCGCGTCGTTCGGCCGGGACGCCAGCGTCGTGTTTAAGTTTCCATCATTATTTAGCACAAAGACGAGGCGACAAACCACAAAGGGCATCTCGCCACCACCACTGGCACCATCAACTGACCACGTCACAAGCTGCAAGCAGTAGCAACTCCTCCTGTTCCAGTTTGAGCAATGTCCTGGGGGGAGGCCTCCAAAGGCCTCCTCCGAATACTATTTGAATGCTTTGGCGTAGTTAACACTTTGATGTTGATGATTTTTATAGCAAAAGGGGCGAAAGTATCAGTTGATAAGCAGAGTAGAAAAAGAAGTGTTAGAAAAGGGGTTCAGTGAGTGCTGGAAAACGTTGAAAGAATACTTAAGCTAGAAAATATTTCCATATATTTATATGGATTTTTTTTATATCGTAAATATTTAACGATTTTTTAACCTATATTTATTGCTATATATTTGCTAAATATTTTTAGGTGATAATCCCATTGTAACATATGCTTGTTTGTTAATTAAATAAGTTAAATAATATTTATTGATATCACAACTATCAAATTTACTGAATTCAAATTTCCAGATTGAAATTAAATTTAAATCCTTTTTTTGTAAAATTTTTTAATTTTTTGCAAATTTTTTTCTGACTTTCACATAATTTATGCAGATTTTGAAAAAAAAAATATTGAAAAAAAAACCATTTTGAAAAAGTATTTAACAATAAAGTATTTTTCAATACAATTCCTGGTTTTAAATATCTTCTTCTTCTCTTTAAAAAATATTTACAATTTCTAAATAGTAATCCGAAATTAAGTAGAGAAATCTCCAATTTTTTTTAGGAATTCTCTTTTTCCCTTTCTAGTATTTTTTCACCTACTGCCCATTCGCTGCTCCCTTTTCTATCTCCTCCTTTGTGTATGTTCTTGCATACCGAAAGTTTGTGACACCTTTTCGCCCACTGGGCGCCAATTTGAGGCCTGTCCACTTGCCTGGGGTCGAGTTGGCAGCCTTCAGGCAGTTTGACATATCAAAAGTATGAAATATGTTTTAAAAGAAATGCTCCCTTTATTTTTTGTATTTTTTTTTTTGGCTGCAAAAAGTTTTCAATTACAACATTATAAAGATCGACAAGCTGTCTGCGGCAATAGCCAGCAGTGGGTATGCTACACGGGCAGACACACACTCACACACACACACCGGAACACACACTGAGAGTGTGTGCCAGAAATTATTATTTATATGCGCTGCGAACGAATTTCATGTTCGACACACGTCTCCGAGGATTAACAGAGCTGACCACAAAATCATCATCAGCACAAAAAGGCCAAAAGCAGCTGCCGGATGGTCAGCAAGAGCAAAGAAGAGAGAGAGACGGATGGAGAGAGAGAGGGAGGGAAGACTGCCAGGCAGGTGCAACGAAGTTTGACGTGTGTCTGAGCGGAAGCTGTGAAAGTTGCTGCCGAAAAGTGCAAAAAATTTTTGTATAAAAATGCTCGATGACTCAATTGACGAGACGACACAGTGGAGATGGGCGGGGGGCGGGGGGCGTGGCCAAAGTGAAATATGTAGAAAAATGTTCCCAAGACAGCGGACAGCGGCCACAGGGGGAGGCGAAAGCGTTACTAGATCTGTGAAATATGCTAGGCGAAAAGCAAAAAGTGTCCATCAAGTGTAGGAGCAAAGAAAGTGGGGGAGCGAGAGAGAGAGGGGGGGAGTTGGAGTCAGAGAGGTAAACTTTTTATACCAAGTGTGTCCGAGCTGTCAAAAGCCACTATAAACTTGTGACGTGTCAAGCGTCACAACATTCCCCAAATGCTGCCCCTTTGAACCTCATCCCCTCATCCCCTCCTGCCCTAACGCGTCTTGACTGCATGTGAAACTTTTGAATTTATTTTTCTTTCCGTTTTTTTTTTTCTATTTTTTGCACTTTTAACGTAAGTATATAATTTTTTAATAACGGTAAACGGCATGCCATGAATGACAGTTGAGCGAGTGCCATGAGGGAGTCACAGGTTGGGGGGAGGTCATATTTTTTGTCGCTCTCTCTCTCTCTCTCTCTCTCTCTGCTGTTGCCTGCATTGTACATAACTGTCAGCTTAAGTGAAAAATGTCATACGCGCGTCTGTTTGCAAAAAAAAAGCTGAAAAAAAAAATGAAATACAAAAAAAATACTGAAATGGGGGGAAAAAAAGAAAATGAAGTCTCGTCATGTCTGGCCTCAAGAACTCAGAGGAGCACAGCGCGCGCGAGCGCCCCCTAGCGGTCAGTGGCGTGTGCGAGTGCGAGTGTGTGTGTGTGTGTGCGCAAACTTTGCACATCAAAATCACACGCCATGTCAACGTCAGCTGCAAACTGACCAAGCGACGCGATGAGCTGGAGGACCAAGCCAGAACAGGACCGGACAACAGGGTCAACAACGTCATGCGAATGCGCTGGGGCTTTCAGTCACATGACGCGAACCCCTCCACCTTTCCCAGTTGCCCCCCTTTTTCGTGGTTTGCCCCACTGTCTTCAGCCCGACTGACTGACTGACTGACTAGGTGGGGGTTGGAAGTGGATGACACGCATCCTTCATGAATGCATTCACTTTTACGGCTTAATGAGTGCTAGCCTGATTACGATATTCACTTGGGGGAGTAGGTGGGGTAAATTGGCTTTGAATCACAGTTTTATTTGTTTGATTAGCGGTTTTTCTTTGCTTTGTATTCCCTCTAAATACCTCTCCTTTTAGCTTACTTACGGTGGGTGTTTCTATCAATTCCTTATACTTTTTTCCGATTTCCTGCTTGGTTGTCCCTAAACGTTATCGTGCCCTTTCTCAATCCGCCTTTCTTTTTAGTTGATTTAATTATGGAACTTTGCATATTCCCATATGTATATCCCCCTTGGGTTTTTTCGCTTCCTTTATCCATCATTTTCTTAATCGATTAGCTGCCTTTTTCCACTTGACTTTAAGCTTTTTAGCATTCTTTTTGGGCCTCATATTCTTAACCTTGCTGCTACTCTTCATTCCCTTATCACCTTCTTAAGCCTTCTGTTCCTTATCCCCTTCTTCCTTTGCATTTCTTCTCATTCTCTTAAGTCACCCTATCCTTAACTTTTGCTCTACCTCTTCAAACTGTCTCCCCTTTGATTTCAAGTGCACTTCTAATTCTTTTCTTAAACTTATTCACCACACTCTACCATCTCCATCTTCTGTCTTGCCCATTTCCTTTTAGCCATCATATCCTTAAACTCTCACATTGGCTTTGCGCTTATCTCTCAAAGCGAAAGCGTCATCAGCTATTCCAAGTGACTTTTCAGTTTTGTAGCCGGCCAAAAATAAGAACAATCCATTTAATGGATGCCTCCGCCCACACGCTCACACACTTTAAACATCGAAAGAGCTTCGCACATGTTTTATATTACTCGATAAACATTTATTTCCAAAATATGTGTGGCAAAGAGGGAGGGAAGAGAAGAGAGGGATTGTGTGTGTGTGTGTGTGTTGTAAAAGGCCAGTGACATTTTACAATCGGACTTGTGACTGAGCCGGAGAGACACTTGCACAAATGAACATTTGCAGAAAGAGTTTGCGAGGCTGAGTGACAGTCGGCAAGACAGCCGACAATGTTCAGTTTTCAAATAGTCAAACACTAAGATGGCAATACTTGCACTCCACACACACAGATACTAGCACATACACCCGCACACATTCACGTAGAGAGAGAGAGAGTAGAGCAATAGACACTGCTAACTAAACAAACACGTACATACTTGTATGTCAAAAGTATTTCGAGATTTTTAGCTACAAAACTGCCAATAACAAAACTGCCCCCCTTACCCACCTCTCTCTCTCTCTATCTCTCTGCCTGCCACTCCTTTGGCGGATGCAGTTTGGACAAATGACAGCAGACACGGCCCCATCTTGTCTCAGCTCCACCCGCGCCGACGACAGGGCAAGACAAGCAAATGATGAGCGGGCATAGAAAGCTAGTTGCACTAGAGCTGGAAGTAGGAGGAGAGAGTGCGGAGTAGAGAGCGGGGGCAAGTGCATTTTCGGCTCTCGAAGATGTTCATCATTCAATTGGGAGGCGTATGAAATGAGCAAAAAACCAGCCTGTGTCGCTTGACAACTACAAAAGTTTATTTTCCCATCTCTGACCTACCCCCCCCCACACACTCTTTTGGTCTATCGTGTTTTTTGTCATGTACATGAAAATATTTTATTTCATTTGTGATTCTCAAGCGTATAACGAGTACTACTCAAGCTGGAACTCTCACTCTCACTCTGTCTCTCGTTCATACTTGGAAAATGTTTGGCTAGAAAATCTTCTTTGGCTTGAAAAATAGTTGACATTTTAAGTTTTATTTTAGTGTGCGTCTGTGTTTTGTTTCTCGTGTTCCACTCGAGCTGATGACACTGACAGGCATGCAAATGCATTTAATTGGAAGGGTTATGTCCTGATTGTCAGGGGTGGCGACAGCGGGGGTGTCGACTATTGAGGGGATCAAGTTTGTCAGTAAGCAAATGGTAGATTCCTTCCCGGTAAGCGCTTAGACCTGCCTAAGCAACCGTTTTGAAATTTCATTGGGTACCCCATGGTACCCCACCTTAGACCCATGCAACGACCTCTTTTGATAAGTTAGTTTAACCAGTTGCAACCCCTTCAAAATTTGTTTACCTACGCCACTGTCTACCTTATGTGGCACTGCCTGCGGCCTAGGCCCGGCTTCACTAGAGCTTTCAACAATAAAATAATTGTTCGCCATGTATTTTTCATTTATCAAAATAGCTTTCGTTCTCAGTGCTCGCTCTTCTCCTCTCTCCGTTCTCCGCTCTCCCTCTCTCACTATCTTTTCTCTGTCTTTGCTTGTTGTCAATTAAATAAAAATAATGGAACTTGGTATCAATTGAGAGATTGGTCTTGGCATCCTACCAGTTGATAAGGCACAAATGGAATTAACTTTGCTTTCAAGTTTTCCTTATAGTTTTTTTGTTTTTTTCTGTGCCTTGCAGTGCAAAGGGTTTTGGCAATTACTTCTGTCCACCTCAGCCTAGCCCAAGCTAACCCATTAACCCTTGCAGCCACCCGACTAAGCAACCTACCATCCATTTATCTATCTAGCTGTCCATCTCTGTATGCAGCTGTCCAGCTGTCCATCCATTGCTTCAGCTATCCATCTAGCACAAAACGCTCAGCTCAGCTGTCCAAAGTGTCCATTCAACTGGCCATCTAATTGCAGCAGTCAGTTCAACCGGATGACCAACCTTCTTTCTCATCTGCTGCTGCTGCCTCTTCTTCTTCTTCTTGCTTACCTAACAAGGAATGTCCTTACGACTTGCCTGTCTCCCATCTACCATCTCTCTTTCTCTCTATGCTGTCCATGTCTATCTCGTCTCTCTCTTTAGTTGTAAATTTTAGTGTTTAGTCCATTATTATTTTCACATTTTGCAGTCATTTACACTGCTCAGCGGGATAATTCAGTTGCACTTGTCTCTGGCTATGTCTGTGTTCTGTGTGTGGTGTGTTTGTGTATCCTGCAGTCTAGTCGGGCCTTCGCTTGTGTAGCCCGTCCATCTCGCAGTGTACATCCGTCACTGTTGTCCAGTTGATGTTGTCCTTCAGTCGCTCTGCTCTATGCTCATTCCTCGCATATCTTGCACTTGCAGTCTGTTTATACTGGACAAGAAGGAGGCAATAAATAAGTAGAGTGTAGAGTGGGAGTAGCTCAGGGAAGCAGGACATAGAGCATGTGTCTGACGAGTGGGAGAATTGTATTGTATTGGAAATATGTGAAAGATGAAAGTGATAAGTAAAGAAAACTAGAAACAATTGAAGCTGAGGGGATTCCAAATGATATCAGGAAAACCCTGAAAGGAGAAGGATAACCCATGCTTGCCTAATACAAGATCTAGGTAACTTCCTAAATAAGGGGTATGCAAGGATATTTGACTAAGGATGACCAATCCTAGCCTTATACACGACCTAGGTAACTTCCCAAATAAGGGAATGTAAAAGATGAAAGTGATTAGTAAAGAAAACTAGAAACAATTGAAGCTGAGGGGATTCCAAATGATATCAGGAAAAGGCTGAAAGGAGAGGGGAAACCAATCCTAGCCTTATACACGACCTAGGTAGCTCCAAAAATAAGGGATATCCAATGACATTTGACTAAGGATAACCAATCCTAGCCTTATACACGACCTAGGTAACTTCCAAAATAAGGAATATCCAAGCATACTTGACTCAGCTATGAATGCAGGATCGATAAACACGCTCTATAGGACCTTTCCGGCTATATAGCAATACCAGAATTACCTAGCTAGCTTAAAGCGTTAAACCAACAACAAATACGTTAAGTAATTTCCCCCATCGAATCGCTCAATTTGTCGCGAGTCCAAAGTCCATTTGGATATTGTGTTTGCAGTTACAGAGGGCGGCGACCTGGTCGGATGCGGCTCTCATTAAACGGGCGACAAGTCAGTCGGACGGGGCATCATTATGCTGGCATTAATATATCACATGGCCAAAAGTCAGCCAGAACCCTCGAGTGGAAGAGGGAGGGCACATGGAGGGGGGGCATACCGTAATTGCGGTTATGTCTGTGTGCGTGTGGATTGAAATTATTATTGTTGTTGTTGCTGCTGTTGTTGGTGCTCTTTTTTTTTGCCGCGTTGCCCGACATTATTGGCAAAAATTAATTAAATATTTTCCGAATGAATGATTCAACGCAACAATCATGCGGGGTGCAGCGAGGAGGCAGGGGGAACAGCGACGGGTCAGGTCACTCTCTCGCTCTGACATCAGCCAACGATATCGGCCTAAACCAGAACCAGAATCGAATCGAACCGAATCGAACAGTTGAGTTGCCATTTTGAACAGGAGGAGGTAGGAGGCAACACGGGGGCGGTGGGCGGTGGGCGTGGACACTTATGCACTTCTGCATTTGAATTATGTCAAATCCATTTTGTTTTAATGAAACGTTGATTGTTTCGCAATTAATTTTCTATTGTTTGACAGTAATTATTATTATATTATAATTTATATTTGCATTGTTTTGAACGCACACACAGGGAGCGAAAGAAAGAGGGAGATAGCTAGAGAGACACTCAGACAAAGCACACACAAATTATGCTGCATGCAAAAACACATCCTGTCGCTGTTCAGTTGCATGTCTGTGCTGGGTCTACCTCTCTAGCTCCCTCCCCTCTTGCTCCCTCTCTTTCACTTATTGCCTCTCTTTGAGGCTATTTAGTGTGCAAATGATTTTGGGTACAATTGTTAACTGATTCGAATAATACTTGATACATGTGCGAGACAAGCTACGATTAAAGAATGAGAGAACGATAAACTGAGCTGAGCTGCAGAGGTATCGATTGAAGCTTGAAAGTGTTGATAAAGTGGAAGACTATACATAAGTTGGGAGTAGAAATATGAAAATGGAAATCTGTGTAGAAATTTCTAAAGGCTTAAGGCGCAAGATAGGATGTTGATGGATTTAATGGATTAATATAAATAAAATTATTAATTATTTCTATGCATAAATTTAAATATATTTTGAATTTAAAGCACTATCTAAAATATTTAAAAAATACCATACATGATAGAGAAATAATTAAATTATTATTTCTATGTAATATATATAAAGAATATTTTTAAATTACAAATAAATAATTTAAATAGAATATTAAATATTTTAAAAAATATTAAAAAAAAATTATTTCTATGTAACAGATAAAAAGAATATTTTTCAATTATAAATAAAAATACTCAGTATAAAATTTGGTATAATTTAAATAGAATATTAAATATTTTAAAAAAATATTTGAAGAAAAACTTACAAAAACCTTTGGGATTTAATTGGATTTTCTTTTCGTTTATAATTATCATATTTATTTCCTTAAGTCTTAGTTATTTCTGAGCTTACAACTCTACCAATCGAGCTTAAGTTTCCCCCGTCTCTCTCTTGTTGGTCAGTTTCCCCGTCTTCTTCTTCTTGCCAAAGTTAACTAGAAATTCGCCTCAAACCCGAAACTCGTACGACAACAATTTATGTCAAGTGATGGCCATTTTCATGGCGATTGCTCCGGCTGACCCCCATCCCTTCCCCCCTTTGCAGACGTATGTTTTTAGCTGGATTTCTCGATTTTGGTCATGTGAATGAGGCAGATAAAAGGTGGAAGGAGAGGGAGAGGGAGCGGGAGAGGGAGTTTCGCCATCTTGAGCATGGGCCATAAATCGTGCATGCTGGTTCGTCTTCGTCAGTTAATTTAAAACATGTCAGACAACTCCGACAACTTTGGACAATTGATTGACGTTTTAAAAGTTTAGCCAGAAGGAGGCGTGCTGCTTGCAGCGCCAACAACAACAAAAGGAACAACAACACATTGTGTGGAGACAACAAAATGACCACAAGAAAACCAAGTGCAAGTGGACACAGCAACGACCCGACCTCCTTCTCCTTCTCCTGCTCCTCCTCCTCGCTGCTGCTGCTCCTCTGCTTTGCTAGTCCAATCCGGTTCGGTCCAGCTTGACCAGAATCTGCAGTGACGTTTTTTGGTATTGCAAAAAGGCCCAAAAAGTAATTTATTTATTCTCCATTTGTCTTGACGATGAGCAAACGAGCCAAGTGATGGGTCCGTCCACGCTTCGATGAATGGCGTCGGCGTTGACCTTACCCCCGCCCGCCCCCCCACAAGACTCACCTTGCTGTGGTACAACTTGGATTTTGGCCAGCTTAGAGAGATGCGAGTGTGCTCAGTGATTCGGGACTTGTTGCAGCCACAAAATGCAGCAAAGTTCAACAAGTTTTACAGGAAACTTGCATTAAATTTGCAAATAATTTAAATTTGGCTTAAAGCTGCGGTTTTTCCTATGAAATATGCAGGATGTGTAGAAAATATATAATTCTTTCGATAGATGCATGTTTTTCTAGATATTATGGAAATATTTTCAGTATTATCAACTTGAGTTCCGTATAAATTCGGATTTTAAGAGAATTTCTTTTGACAATTTTTGGATTTTTTTAGGGAATTTTATAATAATAGTAAAAAATAACTTAAGTCATACTTAAGATAGAAAATACTCCTATGAAATTTGCGGAGCTCCTAAATTTTATTAGAACAAGAAAAAAAGGCTACCTTCGACACGCCGAAGGTTTTATATCATTGCAGTTACTTCACATATGTATTTAATCGGCCGATAGGTTCTATGGCAGCTTGATGATATATCTGTCCGATTTTAAGAAAACTTGCAGAGCATTTCATAAACATACTTAGACATATATCGGAAAAGTTTCAGAGCGATATCTTGTAAAATTATTAAAATCGGCCGATAGGTTCTTTGACAGCTATACGATATATCGGTCCGATCCGGCTTGTTCCGACTTATTTACAACGTGCAGCAATAAGAAACATGTATACCAAGTTTCATCAAGGTAGCTCTCAAAACTGAGAGACTAGTTTGCGTTGCAACAACTGACGGACAGACAGACGGATATGGCTAGTTCAACTCCCCTATTACTGCTGATTAAGAATATATATACTTTATAGGGTAGGAGATGTCTCCTAAGGTGCGTTGCAAACATCTGGCTAAAATTAATATACCATATATATAATTAATATACTGTAATGGTATAAATATTTTTGTCATACTTAAGATAAAAAATACTCCTATAATAAAACTTACTAATGAAACTTTTCTTTTCTATATACAAACCTAAAATAGTTCTCGAGCTTGAGTTCTGAATAAATTTGGTTTTTAATACGATTTCTTTCGCTGGTTGCCAAAATCTTTGGACATTTGGGCTAAGAAAATTTTTGGTAAAATCCAAAAAAATATAACAAATTTACACAAAGATTTAAATCAACCAATGAACCTGGTGCTACGCTTAGAATCTCTACTAGAAAGCTTACTAGAGCAACTTTCCATTTTCATCTATTTTGCCATAGTTTGCATAGTTCTCGAGTTTGCTCAATTCGAGTTCTGAATAAATTTGAATTTCGAATAGTTTTTCTTACGCTTAAGCAGTCTAAGCGAGCGTATGTCTCCCTCTCTCTCTCTCTCTCGCTCTCACTCACTCACTTGTCTTTTGTCAATTTGAAACTTAGCCAGAGGCAAACAAGCAGCTGTGCAGGCTTCAGTCGCCTCTTTCTATCTGCTGCCTTTCAACGTTCCTCTTAACTAACCATCAAAAGAAATGGTCAGCAACTTTTTATAAAAGTACAAACAAGAAAAGCCATCAGAGAGACTATGTGTGCATGTGTGTGTGTGTGTGTGTGTGCATGTGTGTGTGTGTGTGTAGGGGCCAGAGAGCATTTCCAATGCAAGATGACAGCTCATTCGTCAAATCACACAAAGAAAAATTTGAACTCTTCATCAGCTTTTTGGGTCGTCTGCGACGAGCGTCGTTGTCTGCTGCGACTCCTTGTCCTTGTGCGCTGTCTAACTGCCTTCTCTCTCTCTCTCGCTCTTTCTCTCTCCTCCTCTATCTCTTTTCCCTGCTCGCCTGCTACGCTTTGTCTCTGCATTGAGCGCCATTTCGCCGCTGGCGAGTTGATGTTGACGTTTCAATATTGATGCAATGTGCTACGCCTCGCCTTGCCGAATCTGCAGCAGCCCCTCTCTCTCTCCTCCTCCCTCCTCCTCCTCTCTCTCTCTCACTCACTCTATAACATATTTCAACGGGCATGTCCTGTTTTGCTCGCTGCTTGCCAATTCTTGACTGACATGAAAAATAACAAAACAACAAAAGCGGTCAGTGCCAAAAGGATAACGCGAGTAAACAGCAGCCCCCCTCTCTCTCTCTCTCTCTCTCTATCCCTTCCCCCTAGGTCAACGGATGCAGCGTAATCCATCGTAGAACGCCTTGCTGCATGTCCTTGGCGCTGCCTGTCGCGCTGCATATGCCGCGCATTGCACACGCTGCTCCATGCTTCCCTCTTCCTTCCACTGAGGCTGCCTGCTGCTTGGCCAATTTTGTGCAGCTGTCGCTCAGCGTTGGATGGATGATTGTGTCCCCGCCCTCTACCCCGCTCTCTCTCTCTTTCTCTGTCCCAGCTCATGCCCTGGACGGCGCCATTCTATTCCACAAATCTTGCGACTAGAGCAACTTGCACGTCAAACTTGATGGAGTAGGCAGCGCGCATCGAGCACAAGCAGAGCAGAGAGCACAGCGTACTAGCTGGCAAAACGAGCACGAACTTAGCTCAACTCATGCAGTGCAGTACAGGGCTAAGGGTCTTTATTATGGTACACTAGACGTTTTCATGTATTTTAATGGTCTAATAAATTTCGGAAATTTACGATTTTTGAGTGGAACATTTAAATTTTTAAAATTTAATTTGTTTTTTGCTTTATGAGCTACTTAATAACGGTTTTTGTTTTGGAATTTTATATTTTTGATTAGTTTTTATTGAGTTTCTACCTAGAATTTTTATTGTTTTTAATACATATTGAATATATATTTGTAGTTTCTTATTAAAGTGCGATAACATGTTTGCAATGGTTTGTTGAAACTAGGCGAAGGGTATCTTACTGTCGGGCGCACTCGACTGTAGCTTTCTGTAATCAGTTTTTTCACATGAATAAAGTGTTGTCTCGTTATACCTATTTCTATTCGATCTAATAAGTTTCATATTTATACATTTTTTCCTAGTCCTGAACTTATTACTTGCCTATTCTTGTATCTCTCTTTTTATACCATTCGCCCATTGAAAATGATCATAAAAGGGTATACTGAGTTTGTGCAAATGTATGTAACAGGCAGAAGGAGGCTTGGCAGACTCCACAATGTATATATATTCTGACTCAGGATCACTAGCCGAGTCGCTTGAGCCATGTCCGTCTGTCTGTCCGTCTGTCCGTTTGAACGTCTAGATCTCAGCTATTACAAAAGCTAGAGACACCAAATTTTACATATACATTCCTGTATGCCATAGGTAGATCAAGTTTATTTTCAATTTTTGATCCCACGCCCACCGCCCACGCAAATCGATAATTTACGATTCCTTACTTGTTCTCATTCTATTTTTCTAAATTCCTTAAGTTCTAAATCTTTTCTTCCTCTTCTTACTTATCCTCTTGTATGTATATACCTTCAGTTGTCTCCACTCGAAAGCATCTACAAAAATCCTCACAGGCTTCTCCCGAATATATCGTGAAAGCACAACTTTTATTGATGCCCAGCATCATCGGCTGGCTCATCCGCAGGCTGTCACTCAACCCGTGACCCCTGACCGAACCCAACGGACTTGACCCACGCCGTACTCTCTTTCGCCGCTATAAATGATGCAATAATTCTTAAACTTGAGACAGCCGCGAAGAATCAAGAAAAATTTGCCTCAGGGAGTTGAGCTGCTGCGCCAAAGGATTACGAGCAAGGCGAGACTTGCCATAGGTTAGGTAGGGTGTCTGAGACAGGAAGGGAGCACTGCAAGGCGACACTAAAGCAGTAGCTGCTGTCCTGTTGTCCTGTCCTTCTTCTCTCTCGTCATCTTTTTGGAGCACGCGCTGACTGACGAACTCGCTTCCAGCCTGGGCACTGTTAATGGCTTCGGTCCATTATCTCGTCATGTTTGCTACGAAATTTAATTACTCTTATTTATTTTTCGTCCTCGTAGCGTCACAGCACCCCCGTCCCCCGTCCCCCTCTCCGCCTTGTGCTGCTGCTGCTGCTGTTGCGTTTTATGATTTTCAACTTCATCAAAAAAATGCGAAACACAAAAATGAAATGTGAAAAAAATTAAATTAAAAAACACTTTTTGTTGCCAGGATGCGTCCTTGCTGCTGTCTTCTTTGGCTTCGTCTTCTGCTTCTGCTGTTGCTTCTTCTGCTGTGTTCCTGTTGCTTCCACTTCCACTTCCGTTCTCATGTTCGCCTGTCCGCCTAATGTTTCGTCAAAAGGACAAATCAGCGAAGCACGCTGCACTTGACCCGCTTACCCCCAGTTTCCTCGTTCTTTGCCTTTTCCTTTCCTCCTCTCTCGCTCTATAATGAGCGTCCTTAATTTGTTTTTACCCTCCGCTCGAAAATGAGAGAGAATCTTCCCCATTTGCACTCGCGATTAATTTTTTAATGTTTACACTTTGATTTTGTCCCCTGTGAAAGCTTTAAAATGAGATGCTTGCTGAGCATAATTAAAGAGTACAACGTGGTTTGTCAATCTGAGGGAAGTAATAAAAAAACTAAAGATTGCTTTTGAGTTCAGTTTAAACTTATTTATGAAACTTAAAGAAAGAATTCCCTTAGAAGTTTATTGATTATTTGAAACGAGCTGAAAGCTTCAAGATTTACCTATAGAGTTACCCGCTCTGTTCCATATTCTTTACTTCAAGTTATTTCATTTAACATAAATGCATAAATTTTATTATTCCAGACTGAGTTTATCATAAAGTTGCAGCTAAGAGCTTTAATGAGCTTTTAAAGCTGTCTTAATAAATCTTAAATAAATCACATTCTAGTTTAAATTTAAAAGAATATCTTATCAGAAATGTGTACCTACACGTTTTACCTTCAATCTCCATCGAGCTTTAATGAGCTTTTAAAGCTTTATTTATAAATATTGCATAAATCACATTCACAATTTAAATTTGAAAGAACATCATATCAGAAATATCTACACGTTTTACCTTCAATCTCCATCGAGCTTTAAGGAGCTTTTAAAGCTTTCGTAACATATATTAAATAAAGCTCAGATTAACCAGTACTCATGATTAGGTCAAAACCGATACGCTTTAATGAGCTTTTTAAGTTTGTATGTACACATAAAAGCTTTGCACAACTGAAAGCTTTTAAGAGAGAGCTTTAAAGCTTTCACTGAGATATTTTAAAAACAAGCCTAACTTATGCACCACAAACAACGCTTTAACTTAAGCTCCCATCAAATCTCTGCAAACTATCTAAGAGCTTTAATAAGCTTTTCAAGTTTCCCTCTACACAAGCTTTTAAAGAACTTCAAGGATTTCATTGAGTAAGTTTCTGAAATTGAGCTTACCTTAATCGCATAAGAAAGCTTTACTTTAATGCAAGTTCCCATTAAATCTCCGCAAAACTAATTCGATTTCTTTAAACTGCAAAACTGACCAGCTGCAAGGCAAATAACTGCGTCTCTCTAATCGCCCCATGGTCGCCAGCGCTTGATGCCACGCTCAATATGCAGCCAAGTGGCGTTCGCTCTCGCCCTCACTCACTCTTTCTCTCACTCTCTCTTTCCCCCCTTTGGCATACCCTGCCCGACGCTGAGTTTGTCAGTTTCTGAGTATTACCAACAAAGCGTTCGTCATTTGCTTTTGTCTTTCGGTTTTGTTTGCACACGCCGTTTCTTGCACAATCCTTGCACTCGTCATGCCACGCCCCCTACGCCTCGCCACCGCCCGCCCACACACTCACTTCTCGCAGAGTCGAGTTGAGTTGAGTCGGTGGGACAGAGAGAGGCGGCTGCAGCCCAACTCGGCCCTGCAGCTGTCAGTCAATGTGTCGTGTCACAGTGTCTCTCCATCTGTCTGTCAGTCTGCATGTCTGTCTGTGTCTATCTACGTGACATCAGCCTCAGCTTCTTGTGCAATCCTTGCCAGACCGTAGAATGCAGCCGGAGCCAAGGCGAAGGATGCTCGCTCGCTGGCTGCAGCCGATGGATGGATTTTTGGATTCGCAACTTGCACTTGGATTACAAGTCTGATTTTGATGCGTACATGCACGATGCACCAGTTATACATACAGTATATATATGTGTGTGTGTGTGTGTGTGTGTGTGCTCCACCCCCGACCCAACCTACTATATGGGTCAACCACACACACACACACCCGCAAAGAGGGGGCTTAGAAGGGGCAACGCTCAAGTTTTCTTATGCTTTTGTCTTTTGTCCTTTTATTATTTCATTCCTGGCCTTGTTTTAATTCACAGCGTCTGCTCTGGCGCGTCATCCTCCCCCCGTCCCCATCCTACCCAGAGCACTTGCTCGACTTGCTCTCGTCCTTTGGCAACGTCTCCAGCAACATTGTCTCAGTCTCAGTCTCAGTCAGTGTCGCATGGCATCGCATCCTGCTCGAGTGTGTTTACACATGGCCATGGATACACACAACTAACTACTACACACACACACACACACACACACACACACACACACACAGATCGTGGTGCGTGTGTGTGCGTGTAAGTGACATTTGCAATTTTCAAACTATTGAATGAGTGACAAGTTCTGCAGACACGATTGAAACTGACAGCTACGTCGCACTGCACGCTGCACTGGCCTCGTCTCTGCCGCCCTCTCCCTCTCTCTCTCTCCCATCTCTCTCTCTTTCTCTCTATGCATCTCTCTTTCCCGCCCAAGGGCCAGTCACACTTCCTTCGACTTGGTCTGCCTTCGTTTCTGTCTCTGGCTTAGCTTGCCCGGCGTATGGCGAACGGGTTGGCAAAGCTTTCGCTTTAAGCTCTACACCGACTCCTTCTACAACATGAAACATTCCGAGAACTTAAATAAATTCTATGAGGATTTTTGGTCCTTGCCCCTCATGCATGGCGGTTCTATTAATTATTTACTTGACTTTGCCAAGTTTTACATGCTTTATTGTATTGGCGGCAGATTAGTGCAAAGTTATACGCTATTTTGATGGGGGGAATGTGTTGAGGTTAGGTGGAGTTTGTTTGAACAAATATAGATAGAATATTAAATATTATTAAATATCCTAAAAGTTATGTATGTATATAGATGATAGATAGATAGATGATATGTATAAAATTTAATGTGGAACATTTTGAAGTTAGATGGTTTGAAAAGATTGTGAATTTACTATACATTTTTACATAAATAAGAAATCTAAAGATTTACGGTATTTTGATAAGACATATATAAGTATAGAATAACAGCTTCAGATAGCACATAGAACTATAAAATTCTTGTATAAATAATTACCCCGATTAAATCGTTGAATTATTTTGAAGACTCAAAAGTTTAGTTCAGCTTTGTTATTATTTCGAACACTCCGAGTCTTGAACCCAATTTACTTTATTTCCCTTTCTTTCTTTATTCAGCATCAACAGGGGAGTGGAAGTAGCCATGTCCGTCTGTTCGTCTGGCCGCCTGTCCGTCCGTCTGTCTGTCCGTCAGTTGTTGCAATACAAACTAGTCCCTCACTTTTAGAGCTATCTTGCTGAAACTTGGTATACATGTTTCTTATTGCTGCACGCTGTAATTAAGTCGGAACGAGCCGGATCGAACCGATATATCGTATAGCTGCCATAGAACCTATCGCTGTGAAACTTTCCTGATATATTTTATATTTTTAACAAATTTTGAGCTTCTATCTTGTAAGAAATTTACAAAGTTTCTTTAGACTTTAATCTAGAAAATTTTAAAGAAATTTTTATTACACACTATGTTCAGACTAATTGAAAGTTTACTCTGTTGAAGTTCACCTTAGCGTGAATATACTGTATTCCTTCTGAGTTTCCTTTAGTCTCTCTTGATCATAAAATTATTAATAAAACTTTGTTTTACAATTAAGCAAAGCCAATTAGTCGCTTCACTAAACAAAACTAAAGTGTTTGGGTATAGGAATATGCTGTAAGCACAACATACGATATACAATACAAATATGGTACTTTGATTTAACGAGACCACAAAACTAATGTAAGCCAATCGATCTGGTACATTGAAATGAGCGTTAATTTCTGCTGAGGCAAGGGAACTCTAGACGGCTTTAACGATGCTGCAATGCAGCAATTATTCAGACTAATGCGCAATTTGCATAATGCTGACGGAATATAACAATAAAATAACATATTAAATGCGGACAGACGAAAGGCTGAGTTACCTAGACAGGGCGGACAGACAGACTGATGGAATGCCACTCAAACTCTCTGACTGACGGACTGACGGACTGACTCACTGACTCGCTCCATTAACAATTTCATTTATTTTGTCGCATCGAATTGCAGTTTGCCCTTGTCCTACCCCGCTGCAGCTCCATCTCTTCCGGCTGTTCGTCAATGTCAACATCAATGTCAGCGTTTGGGCATTGTGTGGGCGCTTGTCAGACAGCCAGACGGACATTTTGACAAATAATTCAAGCCGCATTTTATAATGAATTCCAAACCCAGTTAGGAACCACAGAAACCTTCCCTCCCCCAAACAGCCTGCAGCACACACGCACACACATGCACATACGATATGCATATTTACGATATCCATGCGGTCTGTCAGTGTGTCTGCCGCATGTCTGTCATGTTCGCCCAAGATTTATGCCATATATAAATGCAATCGACAATAATCGCAATGCTGAGCCTGGCTTATTTTGGCTGCCTTTAAGTGGCTGGAGGTGCGTCTCCGTTGATGACGCCTCCGTCACTCACTCGGCGTGAGTATTGATCGTAAACTGATGGTTTTATTGCCCTCTCTGGGGCGGTTGAGTCCGGCTTGGCGCTCTTAAATGACAATCGTAAATTTTCGAATATTGCAATCAAAAAAAAAAAAAAAAAAAAAGGTGAACAAAGCCAGCGGCTGTAAGGCAAGTGCCAGCAGAATGTAAGAAAAGGGAGTGTACGACTTTCATCTGAAACTTTTTCATACGATCTTCAGTTCAGAAGCTTTCAATATGCAAATGTATCAAAATTTTATATACATTTTGCTTAATTGACTAAATCAGTTAAGTGTTGAGGTTTTCGAATATCGTGAATGTGAATATCGTAAGGTGAATATCGTAAATCGAATATCGTAATTGATAATTGTAATTCTCAGAACCTACAGCCCTTAACTGTAGTGCACATAATTAAAATATATTATCAAGCGAATATCGTAACGTGAATATCGTAATCCGAAAATTGTCAATTATATATTGCAAATTTAAAAATCTAAGAGAACTCTATGTATTTGAATATCGTAAATGGAATATCGTAATTGTGAATTGTAATTCTTAGAACCTACAGCCCTTAACTGTAGTGCAGATAATTCAAATATATCATTATGAATATTGTCAAGCGAATATTGTAACGTGAATAACGTAATCCGAAAATTGTCAACTAAATATTGTAAATTTAAAAATCTAAAAGAATTCTAGTTATTTGAATATCGTAAAACGAATATCGTAATTGTGAATTGTAATTCTTAGAATTTACAGCCCTTAACTGTAGTGCAGATAATTCAAATATATTATTAAGCGAATATCGTAACATGAATATCGTAATCCGAAAAATGGCAATTAAATATTCCAAATTTAAAAATCTAAGAGAATGCTAGTTATTTGAATATCGTAAAACGAATATCGTAAGGCAAATATCGTAAATAAAGTATTGTTAACCTTAACACATTATATAATTCTCATCAAACTAATGCTATACATTCTAACGGCACCGTTTGAAACGAGAAACAAGTTTACCCACAAATTACGATCATCGTCGTCGCATCGACTTAGTCACACAGACACTTAATCGACTTCGAAGAGCGTGTATTTTTACATAACATTAATCGATAAAATAAAAATCCAATGATCACATAAATTTAACGAATATTACGCGCATTACGATCGCTGACAGGTGCCATCATATTCGATCGAATCGCATCAGCGAACTCAATTAGCATTAAATGTCTTATCATTTGGCCAAAAATAAACCAGAAAAAAGGAAATTTTTGATTAAAACGTATATTTTTGGGTAAAGCCGACAAATAAATGTATTAATGAGGAAGCTCTTTTTTTTGGGGATCGGCTCTCTCTTTCTCTGTCATTCGTCGAGAAACGAGATCGGTGGAATATCGATAGGGGTTTTCTCAACAGGATTGAAGGCATGAGCACAGACTGGAAATATGACAGTTTTTAGAATATCGTTTATCAGCATCGTCTCGTAATGGTAGCCATCCTCTACAATTGTTGAATTCACCTTACTGTCCTGCTGTACCAGAACTGGTTCCATGGTCACATTGTTGCAGTTAAAATAGAAAGTTTTACAGCATGTGAGTTCCATAACCAGTTGGTATAGCTTCTCCACCGATTCGTTCCACAAGGAGGTGCTAACGAATTCTTGCTGCTCCTTGTTGATTATGTCTACCGCCTCGCGATTAGTGCGAAACGTGTGCAGGCTGACGACTCCTGTAGTGCCGGGACCCAGTTCAGTCTGATGAAAGTTACATACCAAAATGGGTGTAATAAATCCCCGGGGCGCTCCCTGCCATGGTTTCGTTATAATTTCCACATTCAATTTCTCCAGCATTTTCAGCGTGCTCTGATAATGTGGATGGGTGAAGGTATCAAGATCCAATTCGTGTAGCTGATCCATCAAACGATCCACGAACTCTTCCCGTATACACTCCTCGATGAGGACCGTGGATATGGCATGTTGTCCGAATGGTTCGTATATCGATTGCATTAGAAAGTATATGGCACAATTCATATCGCCGCCATCATAGACAATCATTATCTGCGGACTCGTAATGCCATCGCCACCCTCTGAACTTTCAATGTGCAACGTTGTGTTCGATATACGAATATAATCATGTTCTCCAGCTAACGACATTGTGGGTGTTGGTGCATTGAAGGGCATGAAATTATCATTGCATTGCGGTTCAATCACCATTGCCGTTTTAATATATATATCCTTCGGTCCGCTCGTACGCGGTATTACTTCCTCAACCGATACATACGATGGTATCGAAATTGCCACGTAACTTCCGGCTAGGCGTTCACCCATTTCGATGCAGTGTGTATGTGTTGGTTAACTGTTTCGTTTAGAAATACTTTTAATTTACGATATTCTCAAAATTGCAATAGTCCTATATAATTCGATTTTATTGTGTTAACTTTGTGGGAAATTTTTTGTCAAAACTATGACAGAAACTTCGAATTTTATAAAATATAATATGTTATCAGGAAATGAGTTTTCATCCATCCAAAATTTAAATGAAATTGTGTTTATATAATTTCCAAAAAAAATATAGTGAAATTAATCCATATTTTATGAGATAAAGTTATGAGATTCCATTACGTTTATGAATCTAAGAAATCTTAAAAAAAAATAAAAAAATTTTAACTATTTAAATTTGTGTGCGTTGATAAGGATTTCCCTTCCTTAAACATTTTTTTCACATTTAGTATACCATTCAACCATTGAAAATGGTCAAAAAAGGGTATACTTAGTTTGTGTAAATGTATGTAATAGGCAGAAGGAGGCGTGGCAGACCCCACAAATTGTATATATATTCTTGCTCAGGATCACTAGCCAAGTCGATTGAGTCATGACCGTCTGTCTGTCCGTCTATCCTTCTGTCCGTCACGCGTCTGTGTGAACAACTAGATCTCAGCTATTATAAAAGCTAAAGACACCAAATTTGGTATGAAGGTGTATAAACATCACAAGCTCCCGGAGTTTATTTCAAATTTGGGGTGCCACGCCCACCGCCTCTAAAAATTGTTAATTAAATTTTTGAGTTAGCTTTGTGACGAAAGTATTAAAGTGTTGCATATAAATACCAAATTTCAAGCCGATCGTCTTGTAGCTTTCCTTACTTGTTTAATATTGAAAAATTTTAAAAATCGCAACTTAAAATGTTTTCTTTGTTTCTCAAGCTGTAGATCTATCGCATTTCTGTTTCTCCTCAACGAATTTCAAAACTTAAGCTGTTAAGCAATACCGTTTCTTTTCAAACTAAAACCCCAATTTAGTATATTTAAAATACCGCAGCATAGTTGTTAATACTTATTTTTTGGTTTGTGACTTCAAAGTACAAAAAATAATCCCGAATTTTGCTCTGGCATAAGTAAGCCAATTAAAATTAAATTATATTCCCCAACTAATCGGCCTAGTCGAGTGGGGAGAGAGAGAGAGAGAGAAAGGGAAACAGGGTTGCCACCCGCAGCCAAAAACGTGAATGCGAATTATTTATTAATCGGCAAATTTATGATCAAATGTGACAGTAAAATTAAAATATCAACAACAGATACAGATGCAGATGCAGCACACAGAGGGAGGGGAGGGGGAGGCGAACGAGGGAGTGGAGGCGAGGGAAGGGGGCGACTGCGTTAGGATTTGCTGAAATTAGCATTAAAATATTATAAATATTTGGTCAAAATATTATAATGCCTCGACGTTTTTTGGCCTCGTTTACTGGGCCAGAGCTAACAAAGAGCATAGAATGTTAATTTTTAGCTAAACAACAACAACAGCAACACCAATGAGAACAACAATTGATAATACATACAATTAAAAACATTCAAAACCGCGAAAATATTTTTGGTATTTTGTACGATAAAGGGGAGAGGGATGGGAGGCAATAGAAATAAAATGCCAGCAGCAAAAAAGAAAAGGGAGGGATAAAATTCCCTAACGAGCTATCCCAGTGCGGGGGAGGCGAAACAAACCAACATCAAGTGCAGTAGATAGACAACAACAACAACAACAACAACGACAAAAGGCGACAACAACAAGGCAAACAAACAACGCAAAACAATGCACGCTAACGATGACTATTTACATTTATCAAGAGTAATTATAATAAAATGCCAAAAATAAAATTTAAATTAATATAGAAAGCCGATTATAACATAGCCAAGCGACCAGACCCCGACCCCATTCCCTCCCCCTAGCATTGCTGCTGCAAAACAACAACAACTGTCAAATATAACAAATCCCATAAATCAACAATGGAAATTTGTGCCCCGAAAAAAAAACGAGAAGCAATAAAATAAAACACACAAAAACAGGCCTCCATTTGCAATGCAATAAATAAATAATTGAGCACAAACAACAAAGCAACAAATTTGCCATAAACAATAAAAAACAAAATCCAGCAAAAAAAAAAACAACTTATTTACATGTACTTAAAAAACAATGTGCGCAGATTTTGAGATAGTTTTCGATTGTATCGCACTAACATGCCATACCCCTGATATTATGCGTGTTTTTGTGAACACACAGATCTCAGCTATTATAAAAACTAGAGATACCAAGTTTGTTATAAATGTTAAATTTAAATATTAAAATAAAATTAGGAGCCTAACAACTTTTTTCAAAATTTTTTGCCACCCCCAACGCCTCCAGAAATCAGTTAAGAAATTATTGAATTTGATTTGTAACCAAAGTATTGAAGTTAAAACTTTCCGCTACGACGTAGTCAAATATATATTTTATATGCATCAAAATCCAAAACCTATCCGATCATAAATATAAAAATTATTCAAGTAAATATTTCTAATACTAACTCTGCTGCCTGTAGCTCTTTTGACTTCTTTAATTTTTAATTTCCTAAAATCATATGTGCTTCGTTTCAGTCTTCAAACTGTAATAAAAAAAAATTTAATAAAAAAAGCTTTATTTTACGATTTCTTTAAATCCCATACAGCAAGAGTCGTATATAAAAACATTTATAAAAATAATTTTAACACAATTTAAAAAACCTAATTATATTTAATACAAATAAATTATAATACAAATTAATTAATTATTGGAATATATAATATTAAATGATAACAATAATAATATAATAATAATAATTATTATTTTAATAATAACAACAAATTATTTTATTGTAATTATTAATTAAAAAAAAAAAGAATATATTTTTAATAATGCTACGCAAATGCATCAGATTTTCTTCAAAGTTATTGATATCCGTAAGAACTGATTAAAGCCCCTAAATATATATCTACATATGCTATAGTATCTCATTTTATAGCTCGTCATTGTGCTCACATTGCGCATAGTTGTGTCAACTGTCATCGGCTACAATCATCCGCCTTATCTGAAGGGCTTAAAAATGAAAGTGATTAGTGACTATTTATACATAATATCTGCGCTGGTGCTGGAGGTAATGTTATTCTATCTGAGCATCGGTTTGATCTATGCCACAACCGAGTGGATCGCTATGCTGGTAAGTGGTAACTGATTTGGCTAGTTAGTTTGGAGCTCTAATTTAATTTTTTTTTTGCAGTACCTGCCCTTGCTTATATATAGTCTACTGAACACATATCAATCGTGCGCGGCGTATATGATGAAGTTCTCGGGCAACAAGGAGATCAAAGATTTCATCACAACAAAATGGGAAAGATATTTCGAGAAGAACGATCGATTCTGGTTCAGAATACAAAGAGATGTAAGTGTAAATTTTATAATATGAATATATATGTATAATATATATAACTTCTTGTTCCATGTGACAGTTGCGTTGCTGTGGCCTGGACGGACCGCGCACGTATCTGGAGTATCTGCGCAAGGTGCATCCGTCGTGCTATGTGAATAACTACGTGGGAGGCACCTTGATTACCCAAGGTTGTCATGATGTTATAGACTACAAGTACTGGGCCATACGTGCACTTGCTGTGGGACTTAACTGGCTGGTGCTGATAGTACAGTTGGTCATACTTATATTCTATATAGGTTGGATACGTAAGATTTTGCTAGTAGAATATAGGGGACGTAGACGCATAAAGTAAGTTGGCCTTGCTTTCAACGCGATTAGAGCCATTTGAGACCTTCACATAATTCGACGCTATCTATTTGGTATTTAATCCCCTATTTATTTATTATTCATACCGATTGAAAGGGTTAATATCGGGTTAATATCACGTGATTTATTTCGATTTTGATAAAAACAATTGTTATATATTTCTACACTTTTTTATTTAGAAATGTCACTTTTATCTGTCTCTCTATGCGCGCTTTGTGGCGCCCCTGACAAACCTGAGCGAGGCGCACACACACACACACACACCTACACACACATATGGGAACACCCACACACTCTCGCAGAGACAAATAAAATAAATCGAAATTAGCTTCCTTTGTTGCCGTTGACAATTTGAATAAAATTAATATAAATTTTGCGTGCCGTTTTCGCCATTTTGCCCATTTTTAATTAATAAATGTCAAATGCTTCGCATATGCGAATTTATTTGCAAATTTATTTGTCTGATTTGTAATATTTACACATACATATACAGATGTGCGATACATGCAAATATAACTGCGTACTTTTTTTTCCACGATTTGCTGCAGAATTTCACGCAAAATTGATTTCTACCTTTTTTTTAACGATTTGCGATAACAAATTTCACAGCTCGTTGATGGAGGGGGGAGGCGAAAGACCTTCATAGTGCGGGCTGGAGAGAAGGGGAAAAAAGCTAGAAAAAAGTATATGTCGCCAGTGCAGTGGGAGTGGCAAGTAGGTGCGGAAATATACTTTGGGCTTTCGAGCGGAAACGGAAGTCAATATTAGTAGGCAAAAATTGAATGAATTTTCGCAAACAATTGCACATTACGATATTCGACAACAATTATTAATGGTCGAGAACTGTCGCTATTTTTCGTGGCAAAATGTGAAAAAGATTTAGAAAATTTATACATACATTCTATAGACAAATCAGGAAATCATTTTACCAAAATTTATTACCCAAAAGGCATTGACCGAGGCGAGAGAGGTGTGTGAGAGCAGAGCCGAAAGGTGAGGCAGGTATTCGTAGGCCAAATAAGGTGTGAAGGCTTTGCAGCTTTAATTGAAAGGCTGTAGAACAAAAAATATTTATTTAAATAATTTTTTAAAAATTTAAAACTCATTAAACGTATATCAAATAAAATTTAAATACCTCAAAGTTGGAGAAAGAAAAATAGATTTAAATAAATTTTCATAAATTCAAAACTCGTAAAACTAATTAATTAATAATTTTAAAAATGTTGTTGCCTACTTAAATCCTTTAAAAAAAAGCTGTAGAAATGTAACTATTAATTTAAATCATTTTAAAAAATTGCAAAATTTTAAGAAAGTAATGAATTAATTTTAGGAATTTTATATTCTACTTTAATGCAATTGATTTGATAATCAAAATAAGTTTTTCAACATATAAGACCCATCAAAAGACTTTTAAAAATTTTTAAACATTTTATTCTCTACTTCATTTAATTTAATTAATTAAAAAAAAAAATACAAGCCTATTAAAAGTTTATTAAAAAATCTAAAAATTTAAGGGATTTAAAAAAAACTTTAAGCTTATCACATAAATTGTAAAATAGTTATTCAAAATACTCAAACAAATTTAAAAAAAATTTCAAACTCATACATAAATCATTAATTAGTTTTGAAAATTATATCTTCTATTTCAAACCCTAATAAGACCTATTATTATACCGCAAACTCATTAACCCACTAACTGCCATAAATTGTGTTTGTAGCCAAATAAATTTTTGTGCTACATCTTGATTGATTGCCCCCCCTCTACAGCAAAGTACCAGCAATGCTGCAGATAAGGTCAAGCGCTTGATTGATGGCATCGGCCACAAAGCTGCAGATAGAGTCGTGTTGAATTTAGTTGAAACAAAAACATTGCGTGCAATAAACAGGCGAGCGCCGCCAATTCGCAGTCATAAATTGCAAATGCAAGTAGAGTGACTAAAGAAAGCTCTCTTTGTGTGTGTGCGTGTGTGAGTGTGCGAGTGTGTGCGCGCATGTTGGCTGGCAAGTGTCAAACATTGGCCATCAGAGCGAGACTTATCATGCGCTCATAAAAATGTCAAAACTATCTGGCTGACGTTGACTGATGACGACGGCAGATGGAGCCGCAGATGGAGACGAAGCCAGAGACGGAGATGACGGAGACGACGACAACAAGGAGCACTTGACACTCGTCGAGGATCTCATGTGGCAGGATGCCAATGCTAAATGCTTTTTGCGGCACCCATACAAAGCGGCGCACTCCTCCTGCCCCTCCAGCTCGCAGTTCCTCCTCCACGCATTCACTGTGCGCTCTGTGAGTGTATTCAGTTTTTCACTTCTCTTTTTTGCAGCTATCCATCCAAGCAAGCAAGCAACGTGCCATCCATCCGTCAGTGAGTGGAGGCGACGCTCTTGAGGCCATCATCAGCATAACATTCCTCGGCTGTCATGATTCATGGCTTCGATTGAATTTTGATTGACAATATCGCAAGCATTTAAAGTGTCTGTTTCCCGCATCCGTTATCTACGATTATTCCTTGCTCTCTCCCTCTCTCTCTCTCTCTCTTGCCAAAGTGATTTTAAAATCATTTGTCAGTCGACAGATGAGTCTTTGATTGACTGCAATAGCTTCAGCTATGTAGAGTATGAATACATCACAGAGTTGGGAGTTACTCACACTTAATGCACCTGCTGTGCTTATCGCACTGCTCTACATAATGGAGCGTGCTGGAAATTTACGACCTCTCTTAATAATATATGTGTCATCCGCCCCGACTCTCACGACCCACAACATCAATTAGCGATAAGATCGATCCGTCTCTCTCTCGCTCTCTCACTCTCTCTCTCTGTGTAATATCAATTTGTTTTGACATTGATTGAATTAATTTATGAGCCAAGTCGGTCGGTCGATCGACACCGTCACGCAACAATCTCGAGCTTTTTTTTATATATTTATTGCGTCCCAATGGACAATCTGAACCAAATCAGAGTACGATTTGAGTGATTACCCCTTTTGCCCAATTTGAGATTTATATTTCGAGCGTGTAGAATTTACAACCCATCGAGCGAGCGAGCTAGCCATATCGATTGGAACTGTCGAGATAAAGCGCTACGCGAGTCTGCACGACATTCTAGTATGGCAGATAATTCAAGAAATATATTGGCTTATTTCAGCGAATTTAATCGTTTTTTGTCTGGCCAGGGAAAAACCCCATTGTAAGTATGATTGGTGATATTTCTAGAGAGGTTTTCTAGTGCAAATTAATAAAGAAAGGATCATGGAAATTTAACTTAATTGATAATAATGGAAAAATTTGAAATGTGTTAAAATTTATTAAATATGATTTTATATGAAAAGTTGGACAAATTGGAAAAATTTTGAATATATAATAAAATATATTATGATATTATATAAACATTTATAAAATAAATTAAATTATAAAATTATATTTGTAAGAAATTTGAAATATTTAAAAAAGTTTCAAAAATATATAAGGATATTATATATCAGAAAAAAAAATTGATTTAAAATTTCAATTTTTAAAATTTTTTTATTTAAATAAATAGATAGAATTTAGATGGAAATATTGTATAAATATAATATAACTTCTTTTGAAGTTAAGTATTTCTAGATAGCATAGCAGATGGTTGAATATTTTCTTAGATTTATTTTTCTGTTAGATTCAGCTTAGTTCTTCCTCACTTTCCTACGCTAATACTATATTAGTTGTATTTGATTTGTTTAGTTAATTTTTATTGATTTAATTTTGAATTCCTGCAAGTTCTACTTTCTGTATAATTATGTTTAGTTAATTTTAAATTCTTTTAAATTTTTCCCAATATTTATGCAATATCATTTGAGGAATTTATATCCCCTTAGTCCCTCATCTCACTTAGCCTCCTCTTTCCATGTCAACTCTACGCTACACTCAGCTTCACTCGGACCTCTCAATTAAGCCGCATTCGTATATCGTATGTGACAACTTTGGAGAACTTCAAAAATTGACTGGCAACTCTGGCACTTGGCATCTGGCAACTGGCAGCAGGCGGCAGGCATTGCTTAATTTATATACTTTCATTCCATTATAGAGCGCTACAAAAAACCCGTAGGGGGGGGGCGGAGGGAGGGGCCGTAAGCCCGGTAGTCCACTGGGGAGATCACGTACGGGGCGCATTTCAATTTGCGTGGAGGCTGTCAGCGCGTCAAAGAGACAGAGTGAGAGAGAGAGAGGGGGGGGGTAAGGGGTCACCCGTTTGACAATCGCCAACAATCAGTGGGAAATGCGTGTTCATTTTAGGACATTTTGCATTAATTGAAAGCGAGTTGCGCCCGCACAACGAAACGAAATGAAACGAAACGAATCCATTCGCTGGCATTCACGCAGCTTGGCAGCGTGCAGTCAAATGGTTTTTAATTATTTTTTTAAATTTATAATTTCTACGAGAGAGTGCGAATGTCTGTACATATTCGTAAATAAATTGCAAATTATAACGAATGCAATTTTTTTGTGTTCGTTTTTGTAGTTGCCTTTTGCGCCATATATTTTAATTTTAATTCAATTGCATGTCGCTCATCGCCCTGCACTTGGGGATTGCAGAAGAGGGGGGCAAGCGGGGCGGCCTCTTCAAATGAACTGACATTTTGACGCAAATTATCCGCTGCGGGCAATCCCAATGCCAACCTGATGCCAGGCGACGCGTCGCTGTTGCCCGCATTCATTGCTCGGTCAGCTGTCTTTGGCCTTAATCAGTTGATTAATGCAAAAGGATTTTGGTGGATATTTTTTCGCTGTTGTTGTTGTTGTTGGTGTCATTTAAATGACATTTTTACAGTGGCTAAATCAACTGCAAAATAATTACAGTAATAATTGCATTAACCTAGACAGAATTGCAGAAAATTTGGAACTTCAATTCAAACTTGATAAACTATGGAGCTCATATGCATTTCTTTTCTTTCAGAGTTTACTGGCGCCCCAGTCAAGGCAATCCATTGTCTTTCTCTTTCAACAATTTCAAGTTTGTATAATTTACATAAATAACTCGAGAGAGAGAAAAAAATAAAACACTTTTAGAGTCACGCATTCCGGCATCGAGCACAAATAACTATATTTATAGTTCAACAATCGAAAATTATAACCGAAATAAAAATCATAAATTCGTAATGCACACAAAAAGCAACGACAAAAAATACATTTGATGACAATAAATATAAAAAAAAGCCAAACAACCCAAAGAGATCATAAAGCGAGGCATGACAGACAAATCACAGCCTAACGCGCCACATGAACTAGTTACACCAAAGAGGGGACTAGGCGAAGTTGGCTTACCCTAACAATTGGTCACAGATACGTGAGGTTCTTTAGAGCTTTGCAACGGAATATCCCTTGGTAGGGTATACTCCGGCGATGGGTGTCATAAACCATTGAACTTTTATCAGTTCGTCAAACTGAAATGACGCTGAAACTGGAAATGGGTCTCCGAATAGAAGTCGACTCGCCTGGGCGACTCGCTTTGGCGCTTTAGGCTATGCACACGGATTTAATATTTTTAATTGTCAACTAGCCAAGTTGTATTAACTACCTAATGCTATTAGTATCCTTTCCCCTCCTCCATTTATTAACAACTAATTTCTTAATTACGGCAAGCAATAACAATACATTTCAATGCGAACATTGTGTATACAATACGATTGATTGCCATAGCGATTGATTCGCAATATGGGTCCATTTAGAGCCAGTGCTTCGCCCTTGGCAGTTATGGTGCCCTCGAAGTGAGCCTCACCCGGCAGAGTGTGTACCTGTACCTTGTAATCGTTAAACCCGTCCCCTCGATCGAGTATATATGCACCCAGTACGCCGTCCAATTGCAGTCTCTGACACTGCTCGTAGTCGTATAACAGCAGATTAATGCTGTGCACAATGAAACGGGCCACTCTCTGAACTACACCATCCTCAATCGCAATCGGGTTAAAGGTTTGGCACAGACAAAATGCCAATGGAATACCCGCCATGTTGCAGTCTCGCTCCTCTGGTATCGGTAGAAAGAGACTTATGCCTCGCGGTATATTTCGACCCAGTGACTTAAGCACCCTGGTGCGGTTCTCAACATGTTCGTTGCGTAGTCGATTCTTGTTGGTCAAATCCTTGAGCGTAGCATGCAAATCGAATGTGGTAATCAAACTGTGGGAATTCTTCTCAAGATTCTCAATGGCCAAGGGATAGAACTCCCTCATCCAACTTGGATATATGGCTATCAAAAAGGGTTGCGATTCCTCCAGCATTCCCTGATAGGTTTTTCGAAAAGAGCTCGTCGTGCGTATACCATGATCGGACATTAGAAATATTATGGTATTGTCCATAATATCAGAATTCGTCATAAGGTGAAACAACTTTAGGTATTGCGCATCTAAAAGTTGGGCATAATTGAAATAGTCGTGCACTCCCTGCGTCTGCCAGTACATCGAGAAATGCGGTTCTACTTTCTGATGCGGCATCAATTTCTCCATGAACTCGTAAAGAATTTCGGCAAACTTGCGACCCGCCGTACAATGAATATCTTCTTGCTTATCAATGCTATAGTATGTGTGTTGACGTATTTCCACCATCACCGGTCTCATATAGAAGTCGGTGGGCTGCTCAGAGAATCCATTTAGGCCATAGTTGAATGTTCCAAACGTCGTATCCTCAGCCAAGGTTGTTCTAAAGCCCGCCGCCTTGAAGTCTCTCCAAATGAGGGGGCAGCTATCGTAGCGATTTTGACCCTCATAACATAATTTGTCCAATTCCGAACCATTTAGTCCACTTAGCATTGGCACCAGATTCGGAAAGGAGTTGCGTCCCACGCGATTGTAGCCCCAGAACTCGACATGCGGCAAATGCTTTATATAGGATTGAAGAAGAGGCATCGTGCGCTTAAAATGCATATGGGAGACAGAATCGATGCCGACTATCATGACGGATAACCATCTACGTTGCCAAGCATATGGCCGTTGCAAGGGTGGAGGTATAAAGAAGTGTACATCATGATAGATACTGTGATTTGATCCAACAAAGCACTGAATACGCACAATCTGTGGACCGTTTTCAAGGGTCAGCTGTTCCCTTTCGAAGCTCTTCAAGCGGAAAACTCCTTTATCAACATAATAATTCTTGTCTTCATTCTGTCGTTTGACCATCTTATAGGCACAGTAAATTTCCGATAGATCGTTCACCTGGTAAGTTTCTTTAATCTCATCATTGCTTATCAACAACACTAAATAGTTATGTCCTCCCCTAGTTACAGCCGACATCAGTTGTACTTGGGTACACTCTTGCTCCTCAACAGGCTTCAGATGGCGTATTACATTCTTCGAGAACGGATTCAGAGCTGGCATATGACAACCGGACTTATTGACGAAATACGCCTCTATTAGGTTATCCCGGTTTGTAGCATTGCTTATTGCATCTATTTTGAGGTACATCAACACACAGAGGAATATGAAACCCACACAAAGCCAGCGAATCCGATGGTTCCAGGACATAACCTTTCTATCTGGATAAGCCATTTTATAATGTTTCTCTCTCTAGGCAGGCAGAACTTATATGATTATACAGCAAAGTGTGAAGTGGAAATGATTTTTTAATGTAATTTCAAATAGTTTGTTCGAAGCAGCCTACTGATTTACTCTCTTAACTGATTTTAAAAAGGCTTCTAGCCCATGAAAGAACCAAACTCTCTTCACAAACAATGCTAAATAAAAAAAAAAATTTCTTGGCAGCAATAAAAGTTTTTAATTTGAAAACTCTACACAACGTGACTACGATCGTTGATTGACTTTCTAGGTTGATACTTGCACTGGGCTAGACCCTGATCAACCTACCTAGTTGATCTAGTTGAACTTCTGGCACAAACAGTAGATTGATGGAATTCCTGCCTTCTTGCAGTCTCGCTCCTCAGGTATCGGTAGAAAGAGACTTATGCCTCGCGGCATATTTGGACCTAGATGCTTAAGCTCCTTAGATCGTTGTGCAATGTTTTCGCTGCAAAGTTGACTCGTTTTGGTGAGATCCTTAAGCGTGGCATGTAGATCGAATGTGGTAATTAAACTGTTTGAATTATTCTTCAAGTTCTCAATGGCCAAGGGGTAAGACTTCTGCATCCAACTAGGATAGAGGACAATCAAAAGGGGTTGGGATTCCTCTATGCTACCCTGATGAGTCGATGGAAAGGTACCGCGTCGTAGACCATGATCGGCCATCAGAAGAACTATGGTATTATTTAAAACACCCGAACGTGACATGGTCTTAAACAGCTTCAGGTATTGTTTGTCCAGAATTCGAGCATAATTGAAATAGTCGTGCACTCCTTGCGTCTGCCAAAACATTGAGAAGTGTGGACCCGTTCTGAGACGAGGTATCATACTGTACATGAACTCATGGAGTACATCCGCATATGTACGTCCCCCCGTACAATGTATCATCTCTTTGTTATCGATGCTGTAGCGGGTGTGTGCATCGATTTCCACCATCAAGGGTCTCAAATAGTAGTTTGTGGGCTGTCGAGAAAACCCTTTCTCTCCATAGTTAAATGTACCCAAGACTTTGTTATCCTCAGCGTATGTCGTGGTGAATCCAAACCTTTGGAAATCCTTCCAAATAAAAGGACAGCTATCGTAGTTTGGTTGATTCGTGTAACAAGCAGCATTCAGCTCAGTTTCGCTTAACCCACTTAGCATTGGCACCAGATTCGGAAAGGAGTTGAGTCCAACGCGATTGTAGCCCCAGAATTCGACATGCGTCAAGCTTTTTATGTACGCATCAAGTTGGGGCATCGTGCGTTTGAAATGCATATGGGAAATGGAATCAATGCCGACAATCATGACAGATAAGGTCTTTGAAATGTTACGCTGACTGGTAGGGGTAGGTAGAAAGAAGTGAACATCATGATAGATACTTTGAATGCTATCCAGAAAACACTCAACACGTATTATTTGCATTCCACTTGGCACACTGAACTGTTCCTTCTTCTTGCTGGTCAATTGAAAGACACCTTTAGACACATATCGATTGCTATCGTCCCCTTCGCGTATAGCTATCTGAAATTTACATTGTATTTCCGATAGGCTGCTTAAATCAAAAACTTCTCGAATCTCGTATTTATTTGTCGATAGTACGAGATGGTTCTCTCCCCGCACAGTTTTGGCCGACAAGAGCTTAAGCTGCTTACATTGGCCTTCCGCAATGGATGCGAGCTGTTTTAAAGCCACCGCACTCCAAGGATTCAGAGCAGGTATACGACAACCCGATTTGTTGACAAAGTAATCCTCCAGATACCGATAGTCTTTTCGATCGTATATCGCATCTATTGTAAGGTATATCACAGAGCAGAGAGATAAGCCAGCCAAACAAATCCAGCGAATTCGTTGGTTCCAAGAAAACAATTTCTTTTTCGGATTAGACATTTTATTACTCTGCGTGTGTTATTTTAGAGAAAATAGACAGAGACTACTCTGATACACGTATATAAAGAAATATATAAAAGTATAAATGAAACCATTTTGAGATTCATTTGCCCTCTAACTCAAAATAGGTTTCACTGTAGTGTCCGCGATCCAAGTTATGATCCGTACCGAAGGCATGGGTAAATTCGAATTCGCTGGAGACAACAAAGATAATCAAGAGTATATAGAGCGATATACCGATCAGAGCACCCGTGCGGCGTAACATAAAGTTGGTTGTGATGCCGTATAGAATCATTGTTATGAGCGATATGATGAGCAGAATTGAGGTTGTTTCCCCCACGGTGCCCTCGGTTATCTTGTGAAAGTAGGATGAATATGGTAGATAGAGAAAACAGAAAGAGGGAACACAACTTACAATAACTTCGCCAGACGTTATGGTGCGGTACAAGATCGGTACGCAAATCGAAGTAAAAATGCCTATCGTATATTTGAACTGTAAGTGATATAAACATATATATTCATGTTCATAAGTACGACTCACCGAATATGGTAGCACCAAGGCAGGCGGAATATGCCATGCGAGGAAATCCATTGCGTGCAATGCCAACATTCGCCAACAAATCGGATAGACCCGAACCCCAAGTGTAGAGGGTGCAACCAATGAACGTATGACTTCGATTCAGTGTAATACCCAATGTCTCCAGCGAGGATATCAGTTCATTACTTATCAAATAGAGAGTAAACACACAGGCCACCCCACTCAATATGTTAATGAACGGATACCAATGCGGCACTACATCAGTACGTGATTTGAGGAAGGCGATTATAGAGCAAGGTAGCAGGCACAATGGCACGATTAAAACGCCGGGTATAGTCCAGCCACCTATGGACAAAGTTAAGTTGCGTACTGTGGGAATATTAGTCTAATATGAATTGTGGAAAACCCTTCAGTACTCCCTGCGTATGCTTACGTATAAAAAAGGCAATAACGGTGGGTGTCAAGCCAATCTGAATGCAGCAAAGCAACTTGGAATATCTATAGGTGGTTGAGTTGATACTCATTTGCGGTATTATCAGTCGAATCAATATCAGGCAGGGAAACTTTATCAATGCCCACAACTTGAAGACAGTCCAACGACTGTTGAACATATCCCGATCGAGCAGATCGAAGGCATCAATGAACTGCGAGAATAGCTTGACATTGGCAGTCTGATAGATTTCAAACAAAGCTCCAATGCGTCGCTCCGAAAGTTTCGATACAAGGGATATGCCCGAGACATAGGACAGGCGGGCCTTTCGCTTCAAAGCTGTCACGCAAATAGGAATTAACAACCAATCTCCCTCTCTCTAAAGCTTACCTCTTTTGCGCAAAAATTGAAAATACTCATCGAGTATAATCACTGTGATATACACTAAATATATGCTGGACATAGAGGCTGCCATTAAAATGTTGATAGTACCGCCTTTGATCTTGAATATCAAATCCACATAGGTTACATAGAGCAGCACGAAACCGAATTCGCGCAAAAAGAAGCTACCCTCAATGGCGAACGGTGTGAACCACATGATAACCGCAGATGTGAATATATTGAACATATTCACAGACATGGAATCGGTATACAGATGTCTGGCTCTCGAATCAACGCCCAGAAATGTGCTAACCAAGTCGGGCGCATTGTTGCCCAGCGTCATGATCGTTATGCCTGCAACGTATTCGTTGAGGTTCAAAATTTTCGTTGTTGCCTGCAGAGCCGGCACAAAGCTGACAGGAAAAATAATAAAGAAAAATGTATGAAAATTTAAAAAAATAAATAATTTAATAATGAACTCACAAGTCATTTGTGGTCACATAAATTAGCCAGAATTGCACAGCGCAGCAGACAAATATCAATATGATGCAGGTTATGCGAAATAGATCATTATCATCGCAGTGACAGTAGAAGAACTTATTGTAATTGATTAGATAGACATGTTCCAAGCACTGTGGGCAACTCAATGCGTAGGCACAGCGTGCATCCTGTTCCAACAAGGTGATTTTCTCACAGCGATCCTGGGGGTAGAGGCGCACAATTAATGCATATGCTTTCTGGTACCTACTGGCTGTACCTACCGGTACCACTGCCTTGGCGTAGTTCCTGTGCGCCTCGAAATGCGGTGAGGTTTGATTTGTCGTATTGAAGTTCTCAAAGAGTTTCAGTGAGTTCATTGTTTCAATAAATATTTTAAATATGATCGTATTGTATTGTTTATAAAGTCAAGGGTATGTGCTGAGAATTCTTAAAGTTGTAAATTTAATTTAAAATATAAACAATATGTGACAAGTTGGGCCACTCATTGTTCTTCTTAATATCATTCAGGCAGCGTTATCTAATATTTTTCGAATGTAGTAATTAAAATTATGCTGGTACTGCATAATTGAATACAAAACAGAAATTTTCTATTCTTTTCTATTGAGATTAGAATAGTTTGTGCACTACAGTGGAGACACAACTTAAAGAACCTGGAAGTATCTAAAAAAAAGGAAAATATACAAATTTGCTTAGAAATATTTTTTAAAAATTTTTAAAATTCTTTCTAAATTTAATACAAAATTCTTTCGAAAAACTTCTTTACATTCCTTATAGCTAATGGCGATTGTAGCCTCTGGCCGCTGTGAAAATTAATTAAAATCGACAATCAAAGTGAAAATTTTTTAGAAAAATGAGCGAAAAATCGAAAACATAAATGAATTAAATTTGCAAACAAAAACCAAACGAAACCAAACGAACTAAACAATTGTTGATCCCACATTCCGATATGACAAACATAATGCATAATAATGCTAACTGGCAATAAATATGGCAACCAGTACCAGTCCAGAACCCACGGCAAATAGTACAACAACAACAACAACAACAACAACAATGCCAGCAAATAGGTATAATTCGCAATTGTTCTAAATAAATAATGAGCACAACTGTACGCAAATTTTTAGTGTGTGAATTATAAAATCTAATCACCTTTGTTTAAAATTTAATGAACGCAATAATTTCCGAGGATTTGCCTGGATCCGGTACGAAATGAACCGGGCTGCGATCGCATTGGGTTTGGAATTGGTTTGGCTTGCTTTGGGGGGGCGGACCTTCGATAGTAGTAGTAGTAATTGGTGACAGCCAATGTGGCCGAATAATGGTAAAAATTCCAAACAGAATTTGGTCAAAAACAAAAACTAAATGCAAAAAACAAACAAAACGGATTTGCATCTGTTAACGCGAAATTCTCCAACCCCCCCCAAAAAAAGATATTCATGCGGGAAAAAACTAGTTGAAGAATATTTCCAGAAAGCGACGGTTTTGTACACTTTCAAAATATTATATTGAAAATATATATCAATATTAAATATATACCTATAATTTCTGGTTCATATCTTAAATCACGTATAGTATTTTATAAACTCTACTGGATTCCCCAGTTAGTTAGAGTATAATATTTGATTTCTATATTTAAAATTGATATAAATATATAATGATATATATTTTCTTGTTCACATCTTAAATCACTTTTATATACTTTTTTAATCCTTGCATATCTCACTTAGCTAGAGGAAAACTCTCAGTTCCTATATTAAAAAATATATATCTAAAATATAAAAATATAATTATATAATTTCTGGTTCATATCTTAAATCACGTTTAGTATTATATAACCTCTACTGGACTCACCAGTTAGTTAGAGTATAATATTTGATTTCTATATTAAAATTTGATAAAAATATATATAATATATTTTCTTGTTCACATCTTAAATCACTTTTATATGTTTTTTTAATCCTTTAATCCTTTCTCGCTTAGCTTGGGGAAAACTCTCAGATTCTATATTGAAAAATATATATCTAAGCTATAATAATATATATTCATGCTCATATCTGATATCACGTTTAGTACTATATGGTATAAACTCTTTTGGATTCCCCAGTTAGTTAGAGTATAATATTTGAATTCTACATTGAAATTGATATAAATATATAATGATATATATTTTCTTGTTCACATCTTAAATCACATTTATATACTTTTTTAATCCTTGCATATCTCACTTAGCTAGGGGAAAACTCTTAGTTGCTATATTGAAAAATGTATATCTAAAATACAATAATATAATTATATATTTTCTTGTTCATATCTTAAATCACGTTTAGTACTATATGAACTTTTTTGGATTCCCCAGTTAGTTAGAGTATACTATTCGGTTTCTATATTGAAATTAATATTGATATATAATGATATATAATTTCTTGTTCTAACTAGAGTTCAACTCTCAGTTGAATTATAATAATGTAATTATATATTTTCTTGTTCATATCTTAAATCAGGTTTATATACTTACTTTCTTTTAATTTCCCTTTTAGTTAGAGCATACAACAGTCACATATTTTAAACCAGCATCTCGTGTTATTTATTGCAATGCAAATAACAGTGACAACAACAATAACAGCAAATATTCCATTTCATACATTCGTTCACAATAAAAATCGCACAATTTATTTAACAAATTATCCATTTTAACGCTATTCGCTTTGTTTTGTCAAATGAGGTTAATTTGTGTTTAACCTGCCATGCAGCAGCAGTAGCAGAGGTAGCAGATCTGCATCTGTATCTGTATGTACAAAGCGAAGCAGATATCTAGTATTTATTACACGCCTTTTTGGAGGGTATTGGGAGTGAACATTTGGTGGAAATTAGACAACAGTTTTGTACTCAAATCGAGCGTGGAATTGTTACTCAAAGGTATCAAGACTTACTACAATGGATACAGCAGTAAGATACCCTTCGCTTTACTTTGAAAAACCGTTGACAACATGTTTTAAACCCTCGCGATTTTGTTAAAAATCAATCAAATTAAAATCAAAGTGATATTTTGCTTATGTCTTGTCAGACAGGGAAATTTCAAATTCAAAATCTGGTATTTATCCGTCTGTCCGTCTGTTCGTCTGTCCGTCAGTTGTTGCAACGCAAATTAGTCTCTTAGTTTTAGAGCTATCTTGATGAAACTTGGTATACATGTTTCTTATTGCTGTACGCTGTAAATAAGTCGAAACGAGCCGCATCGGACCGATATATCGTATAGCTGCCATAGAACCTATCGGTCGAATTTTGTTGTTTTTTAAGATATCGCTGTGAAACTTTCCCGATATATGCCTTAGTATGCCCTTAAAAGGTTGTCAAAATTTGATCGAAATTAGACCGATATATCGTATAGCTGCCATAGAAACTATCGGTCGAATTTTGTTATTTTTTAAGATATCGCCATGAAACTTTCCCGATATATGTCTTAGTATGCCCTTTAAAGGCTGTCAAAGTTTGAACGAAATTAGACCGATATATCGTATAGCTGCCATAGAAACTATCGGTCGAATTTTGTTATTTTTTAAGATATCGCCATGAAACTTATCCGATATATGTCTTAGTATGCCCTTAAAAGGCTGTCAAAGTTTGAACGAAATTAGACCGATATATCGTATAGCTGCCATAGAAACTATCGGTCGAATTTTGTTATTTTTTAAGATATCGCAATGAAACTTTCCCGATATATGTCTTAGTATGCCCTTAAAAGGCTGTCAAAGTTTGAACGAAATTAGACCGATATATCGTATAGCTGTCATAGAACCTATCGGCTGACTTTAATCATTTTTCAAGCTATCGCTGTGAAACTTTCCTGATATATGTCTAAGTACAAGTATGTCCATTAAATGCTATGCAAGTTTTACTAAAATCGAACAGATATATCGTTAGGCTGTCATAGATAATATCGGCCAATTTAATATGTGGAGTAACTGCCTTCGGCCTGTCGCAGGCAGCCTTTCTTTCGTGTTTTTTGGAAATCTTTTTTTCTTCAAATAATTTAAGCTGTTTGATGTTTGAAATTGGCCTAATTGGCAAATAAAATTCGATTTGGCTGACTTCTTAAAGGATTAAAATATAATAGATATCAAACTGAATACACATAAATACTCGAATAGAACTACATACACGTAGTTCCCCTGCTCATCCATTGAACTCCCCCTGTCGGCTGCAGCATTGCGCCGGGTTATGCAATCCAAAATAATTGCCGCACATTCACAACCTGTCGCCAGTGTGTGTGTGCGGCGCGAGTTGAAGTGAGGTTAGGTTAGGTTCGGTTTGATTGCGTCGCACTGGATGGGGATCGAGCCGCGCTGCGCTGCACTGTTTTACGTTGCATCGCATCGCGTTGACGTTGTCATCAAAATAAAAATTAATTATGCATTCTATGGGCTGCATTTGAATTGCTTTTGTTGTTTGTTACTGTCATTTCAGTTTTAGTCTTTGTTGCTATTATTATTCTAGTTGCTGTTGTTGTGCGGGATTAATGCGGCATTAAGGCTGCACACACACACTCGCACACACACACACGCACTCTCGCGCTTTTTAGCATTTGGATCTGATAAGCGTCGGGCGCAAATAAATTACAAATATAATAATTAAGCAGCATTATTTTTGACAAAACAAATGTCCGATTAGTTTGCGCATCCCTTTCCCCCTTGCACTCACTACGCCCCTGCCACACTGTGCCATAATCGCTTCGACAATCGCGCGACACACGCACACAACGGGTGGGGCCCGGCCTGAATTGCATTTGTGCATAGGAATTAATTACGCATAATGACAATTTGATAAAATTGAAAAATTACATTTTATTTAAATTGATTTATTGTAATTAAAAATTCCATAATGCCGGCAGAAATTTCACATTATCGGTACCTACCTACCTACCTACACATGCACACATAACAATTACGCACAATATATCTGATAAATATGAAAACATATATCTAGATAGTTTGCTATGCGTATTATTTGCTGGAATTCCATAGAGAAATGCTAGGTTTATAGCATGGTTTTATCAAAGAAATTTTATATATATTTGAAAAACTAACTAAATCGGCTCAAATCTGATTAGACATATTGGTAACTACCTAATTCGTCTGAGTCTGCTGAGAGCTTCAGCTTTATCGAAGCTTAAATACGTGATAGAATGGGGTTAAAGTCAGGTCCGTAACGAGGCGTGGGCCCAGGCTGGAAAGGGGCGTCCTTCGGCCGATCAAATATAAAGTTATAAAAGCAACAGTTCACCGCTCACGACAATAAAATACTCTACGCTTAAAGTAAATCATACAATTTAGTCACCTTAGTCACAGAAAAAGTAACTTAACCAACGAAATAAAGTGACTTAAACAACAAACAAGAAGGTTTTATATCAATGCAGTTACTCCACATATCAAATCGGCCGATAGGTTCTATGACAGCTAAACGATATATCGGTCTAATTTCGTTCAAACTTTGACAGCCTTTTAAAGGCATACTAAGAAATATATTAAATAGTTTATGAAGTTCTACAATGTTTTTTTCAACTAATTTGCATGTTTTCCTTCCTCACTGCTATTTGTATGAACAGCTGTAAACAGAACGTTTTTGTTTTAATTAATAATGTAAAAAAAAATTAACAACATTTTCAACAATAAATTGATTTGTTATTGTTAAAAATAATCACAAAATCGAAACAAAATTAAATTTGTGAACATTCATTTACTTTTTGATATACAAAATTAGATTTAAAGTTGCAGCTAATGAGCACTGCTATTTTTGTGAACACAGCTGTATATACTTTATAGGGTCGGAGATGTCTCCTAAGTTGCGTTGGAAACTTCTGGTCAAAATTAATATACCATCTGCAATGGTATAAAAAGTCACTTAAACAACACAAAAATCACTTAACCAGCGAATAAAGTCACTTAAGCGATGAATAAGTTACTTTTCCAGATAAATACCAAATAATATTACAAACCTTCCAGTTTTTTTTGCCTGTACAAAAAATTTCACTAAGGGCCCCCCAAAAATGAGCATAAGGCCCTTCGCGTTCGTCGATGCGACCCTGGAAATAGTCGCCATACGATATATCTAAACCTTATGATATTTGCTTTTGAAATGCTTAAATTTTACATCACGATACCAGATAATATTACCATCTCTTGGGGAATGCTTAAAGAAACTTCTTTATTGGGGTACTGCTACTATATGTTTTGGGGATCACTGTAATTTCAAATACGCAACACAGAACTGAATCAATAAAAGTAAAATATGTAGGATACTTTCTGCTTGAGCCACTGCACAAAGCTGAGATGTTTTTTGGAATTTCCATAAGTTACTATGGGATTTTTTGGCACTTGTACGCTGGAGCTGTGTGTGGTTTTCGTTTTGAGCACCTCCATTTCGAAAATGCAGATGGGAGTCTGAGAATTATGCGATATAGTTGAACTAGTCCCATTGGATGCAGCAGCAGGCGGGGAAGATTCAAACTGACAGCGGGTCGTAGTAGTGCAAGCAACCTGCTGATGGGAGCGATGTACAATGTGCTTAGGCTTCGGATGCTCTGGCTTGATTCTCACATGTATATCGCCGCCATAGCCGATCTGCTGATTGTCATAGCTGAGTGCGGTCTCACAGTCGGAGAATGTCAGATACTTGAGATACATTTGATTTGAGTCAGTGAAACATTTGTCCACAACATCTCCGATATCGATAAAGAAACGATAGACAAGTTGGGTTTGTTCCGCGGGATAATCGCTTATCAATACCCAAAAGGGTTTCCCTATCGAAATCGGTACGATGTCTTGAGTTTTCTGGTTTCTGTTACTTTTTGTTGCAGCTGCTTCAATGCGCTCCTCACGCACCTCTGTCTGAAAGGATTCCTCCACGTAGTCGCCATAGAAAGGTGGCCCGTACTGTTGCTCCTGCTGTCGCCTGGGCAACGTGCTTGGATTCATGTTGAAGAAGGAGTATGGGAATATATCATTGATTTTTTTTTTTTAGGATTTATTTTTGGGAAATTTTCAAATATTTCTTGATTTGGTTTTTTTATTTTTCATTTGCTCATTTCAAGTTTAGACAGATATTTCGGAATTTCCTGAAAACGGAACAGCTCGATTTCCGAACTGGCCGACTTTGTCCGTAGGAAATACCAAATATGATTGAATCGAACATTCCGCACTATTTTTTGCGGCAAAGATCAAAAGTTCTTTTTACTTTTCCGCTCTGGGATTCTCACATTATTTCAGCAAATTTACGATCGATCTTATTTCAGTTTTTCCCCACTGTACGTAAATTTCATCACAATCGAGTTCAAAGCAAAGTTCCCTCTGCAGGTCAATAAAATATTAAAAATTACCGTTATAATGGGCGCCAGAACTTATTGGGTAAGTGGTTCGGCTGGGTCGGATTGGGGTTGGGTCGCCCACCCACACAGTCTGCGCTGCAGCTCAAAAGCCGCCGACACGGAAGTGTCTTTCAATGGGAACCATCGGCGGGTTGGCGAGATTAAAGGCGGATCGCTTCCGTGGATCGACTTCAAAAGCTATGGAGTCAATATTCGTGTTGTTGTTGATGAACCTGTTGATGCCGCTAATTATAATCGAAAGAGAGAGAGAGAGAGAGGGAGAGTGGGAGGGCAACTGTTTATTTGTTTGCATTGTGCGCTGGCGGCGCCCTTTGAACTTGCAACTCTATTGAACTCAGGTGTGAACTGATGAATCAAAGTGAGAGCACAATGGAAAGAGACAGCAGTAGTAGGTGGAGGGGAGGAGATGGCAATAGTCGCTGTAGCAGGTGTTAATCATCCGCGAATCATAATTCAAATGTTTTCAATCGTTTTAGATCAAAGTTCGCTGCAATTTGTCAGCTGATAAAATAAAATGAGCTATACGTGGAGAATCTGAACTATACGAACTGTAAAGCATTAGCTTTAAATATGCCAATTCGCACGTCATTCTAAGCGGATTTTCCTTTGAAGCAGCTTTTCTGGGTAAGGCAAGTTCTCAGATATGAAAATTAGTTTGAAGATAGTGTGAAGTCTTCATAACCTAAACATTGTGCAAGAAATTTCTATTCATTTTTCAATTTCAACAATTTCCAATAAGCTTCCAATAGCGACCCCACTGTGCCTGCAGGCAATTAACAGTTGCATAACGCTCTGAACAGTAAACTTATTAGCCAAAAACAATAGTTAAATAAAAATAACTTAACAACAACAAACCTAGCTGCTCATCACAATAGGTGGGGGAAGCGCAATGTACCCCACACCATGTGAGGTTGGAGGTCGCCGGCGCTGCTGCAGCTGGCGTCGCTGTCGACGTTTGCCGGCAAAAGTTTGCATATGCAACGACATGTGAGTGTCGCTCTCTCACTGTGTGTGCCTGAGTTTGTTTGTGTTAACATTTGCTCTCGCGCGCTCTCCGCTCTTTGGTCTGCTACGATTTCCCCTTTGCAGACGCTGTTCCATTGCCAGCACGTTCCGCATTTCCCCAGCGTGCAGCGCTACCCCTACGCTCTCTCTCGCTCACAGTCTCACTCACTCACTCTCTTTGAGCTTCGTGCGCTCTCTCGCGCTGCCGACGTTTTCTTTTTTAATTTCATTTGCCTTGCCTTGCGCTGCCGTTCACACTTGCCTGGGCAGCGCCTCGTGCCGTCTCGCTTGTGCGCAACCAATGAGCTGTGCCAGAGTCGCACGTTTTTTTTGCTGCTGCTGCTGCTGCTCGTTTTGTTGTTCGTTTTGCTGTTGCTTTTGTTGTTTGGCTGCGCTGCTTTGTCTTGTTGTGTGTGCGCGTTAATTGTTTTTGTTGTAGCTACTGCAAACATATTCCCCAACCCTCGACCACACACACACACACACAGGCACGCACACACAGTGACGCGACAAAGTCATTTTTTGACGTGTTTTATTTTTCGCAATTCTCACTTGACATTTATTTTGCAGTTGCCTTTGCACTTTAATTCGTCCAATTGGCTATTTGCGTCGATAATTATCGATTTGATGGGAATTTATCAATTGCCAATTAATTGAAACGGCGCGACATGTTGGGAAATATTTGTGGGATATTTTTAATATGCAAGAATTAAAGTACCGATCAAGCGAAAAATGTTGGGAAATTTATCATTTGGTTAATTTAAAGGGAAAATGTTGGGAATTTCTTGAGGAATATTTGTATTGGCAGGCGCGAATGTAACCTAACCTCAATTAAAATTTGCAAAATGGTCGCAAACTAGAAAGAAACATTAAAAGACTGCGAAATATATTTAAAATAGAATAGGAGGTCTCAAAATTTGATGGTCGTACGAAGTTGTGCGTTCCGAAAGCTGTCAAAAAAAAAAGAAAAATACCCAGAAACATTTCATAATTTGATTTCATGCAGCAGAATAACAAAATGAGTTCCGTAAAAGTTACGAAAACCGAGTCGCTTCAGGGTAGACACCTTCCGAGGGCCGCGAAAAGTATCTTACTTGGAGATTGTTGCGGCATCTCGAAATGCGGCTACCCTGACGGATCGGCAGCGGAACGAAAGTGTTTGATGCGAGCACGTTGTCTAGCAAGTCGCGGTTTGGAGCGACTAACGGAACCCACAGACCGTGAGGTATGGCAGCATACGAACAACCCGATGCTCATTGCGCTAGCACAACGTGTCAAGCTGGAGCCGAAGATGGTCAGTGATCTGCTGTATGGCATGACGCTCAAGAAGTTCCACAAGGTGTTGCATCCCATGGAGTCAGAGGCATACGGTTGCAAGGTGCCCTTTGTGACCTTCGGTACCTGTGATTACTACACGGCCATCTTTGATAAAAAGCGCAACCTGCGATTTCCCATGTCACCCAAGGGGCTGCTGAAGCTGTTGGATTTACTGCGAAATCACAACGAGGCCAGCAAGCGATCCGCGGACAGTGGTAGAGAAGCCCTTTACGGGAAAACCCCATCTAAAGAAGCATCCAAGACGCTCGCTTGCATTGGACCCGATTCTTTGGCACGTGAGAACGGACGACGTCGTCGCTACAAGATAGACAATGAAGATTTAGCCGACATATCCGGCTACGATAGTCGACAGCTTAAGGAGCAGCAAGAACGTTATGATCACAAGGGGCGCTACCATGATGTATTTGGCGTTGGTAGCAATTATAACCAGGATAGTCGCAATTATCTAAGCGACTTTACCCACTCAACCGGTGGGAAAAATCGCAAAGGAAACTTATACGCTACATCCGATCAATCCGATTATTCCCACAGCGATGGTTCTCAATATGTTAAACACCAGAGATCCAATCGGGATGCAACCCATCACAAAGCTCATGATGGACGTGAATTCAGGGCCGCTAGTCGGGATGCAAGCCATTACGGAACTCATCAAGGACATGATTCTGGCGCCGCTAGTCGGGATGCAACCCATCACGGAACTCATCAAGGACATGATTCTGGCGCCGCTAGTCGGGATCACAAAGCTCATCATGGACGGGAATCCAGTGCCGCTAGTCGAGATCACAAAGCTCGTCATGGACGTAAATCCAGTTCCGCTAGTCGGGATCACAGAGCTCAACATGGACGGCAATCCATTGCCGCTAGTCGGGATCACAGAGCTCAACATGGACGGCAATCCAGTGCCGCTAGTCGGGATACACTCCATCACAGATCTCAACGCCAACATACACCCGTTGCCGCTAGTCGGGATGGAAATCATTGGAATAATCTTGACTACCGTGGCGATCCCTACGATGATCCGACGGGAGAGTATGCTCAGTTCATGAATAGCGTAAGGGAAAAGATAAGCAAAGATCAAAAATCCGCCAATCGAGCACAAGCACAGGCTATCGAGGAACTCAAGTCGATTCCCATGCAAATGGCAACCACAGATAATGAAAATGGTAACGAGGATGCCGAGGGTATTTCGAGACACAGACATCATGGAAGATCACATAATAAGAGACACCTCCATTATTATTATGGCGCACAGTTGCCGATTTTGGCACATGAACCTTTTAATCCCGAAAAGCCCGAGACATGGATACGTCGTCATCCGCATTCGATGAGATTGGCCGATCGCGATGGAACTATCGTACAGGATGAACCGGCCAGGCGATATAAACGACCCTCGATACGTGAAAAACTAACCGAGGTTCGCAAACGTCTGTCGGTACGATCCGAATACAATCCTGATTCCAATACACCATCCATTATTCATCACGCCCATCACAGTCGAAGGCTTTCGCCTGCGCACAAAAGAAAGAAATCACTCTAATCTTTTTGCTATTCTGTTGATGAAATCAATCAAAATTCACATACGTTAATCAATGGACACAGTTTGTCGGGTAGACTAAGCAAATTATTTTAATAGACATAGATAATTTATTGATTGATATTGACACATTTCAAATATAACTAACTTATTATTCTGTTTCGAAATGTCCCTTTCACTGCTTGGCAACCCTTTATCTAGGAATTATCTGACTTATCTGAACATATCTTTCAGGAAACCCCTTTCACTGCTTGGTAACCCTTTATCTAGGAATTATCTGACTTATGTGTATATATCTTTCAGGAAACCCCTTTCACTGCTTGGTAACCCTTTATCTAGGAATTATCTCACTTATCTATATATATCTCTTTGGAAACCCTTTTCACTGCTTGGTAACCCTTTATCTAGGAATTATCTGACTTATCTGTATATATCTTTCAGGAAACCCCTTTCACTGCTTGGTAACCCTTTATCTATGAATTATCTCACTTATCTGTATATATCTTTCAGGAAACCCCTTTCACTGCTTGGTAACCCTTTATCTAGGAATTATCTCACTTTTCTATATATATCTTTCAGGAAACCCCTTTCACTGCTTGGTAACCCTTTATCTAGGAATTATCTCACTTATCTGTATATATCTTTCAGGAAACCCCTTTTACTACTTGGTAACCCTTTATCTAGGAATTATCAGACTTATCTATATATATCTCTCTGGAAACCCCTTTCACTGCTTGGTAACCCTTTATCTAGGAATTATCTCACTTATCTATATATATCTTCTCATCTTTTATCTCTAAAACTCGACCGCATTGGGTGTGTTTTAGGAATGCCCTGCATAAATTGGCATTGGAAAATCCCAGGTAAAGCCCGCACAGCTGTGGCCCTAAATCATACGTGGCACTCATGAGTGCACTCACTCAACCATTCATAGCATTCACTCACTCACTCACTCCACTCGCTTTGACTTGCTTGCGAGTTTTGCGTTTATTTTTAGCTTGTTTTCCTTCTGTGATTTTGCTTTTATGACGTGTAGTAATTTGTCGGCTCGTTAAGTTGCTTTAATAGACCTCTTCTGGCGGTTCCCCTCTGTCTCTCTCTCACTCTCTCTGCACCTACCCATCCCCTAGGTATATCTCCCTAACCCAACCGACTCCCTCAACCTACTCAAACCGCAACCCTATTGATTCCCCCCACACTAAATGAAATGCACAATCCGTTGCAAGTTTTCATGGCTTTGGTAAAAAATGAAGACAGAATGCATGCTCGACTAGCAGATACCCTGTATGTTAAGTTTGTTATGGTTATTCAAGTCAGTTTTGCTAAGTCCTATGGAATAAAAACTAGCTCAACGCATTAGCATGTACTTTGTGACTGATAGACTAGTAGATACCCTGTAATCAAGCATCCAGCCACTAGTAAAAACATATAAAAACATTTGTTGTATATCATTTTACATTAAACTCTTGCAGCCTAGTATACCCCATTGTATTTCTACAGGGTATTTACAAAAAATGCATTTTACGGCCAGCAACAGAAACAGAAATATTTTTTATTGCACCAGAAACACTCAATAAAAGCGAATTATTAGTGTTGAATTGCTTTCGTTGTTGTTTCCATCTCTTTTTTAGGGCCCCATTTCGAGAGGGTATACCCCTTCCATGCGCTCCACACTTTGTGGGCTTGCTCGACTTTTGGTTGTTTAGTTTTTTTTTCGAAGCGCAAATGCATTTTTATTACGAATTTCATAAAACCAAAACGCAGATATTCCACTTTATTCGCTGTTGTATTCGCTCGCATTCATTTGCATTCGTTTTATTCATTCGGCTTGCTTGGAATTCACATTTGTATTGTGTGTATTTGTTATCACGTTTTTGTTAATTTTTATGTTTCTCTCTCTCTCTTTTCGCTTTCTTTTGTTTCCCCTACGTTTTCGTTGTAATATTTTGATTTATCGCAAATTTTTTATGGTTTTTCGCCATTTGGCGAGAAATTCGAAATTTGTGCGCTGATTAATTGGCACTTAGAGGCAGATGAGTTGGTATTGGGTTTTAGCTAGTATGCGTGTTTTGTTTGAGAGTGTAAAATGGGTGGAGAAGGGAGTTATTTAGTGGTACAATATACAAATTGTGTGAAGTTTTTAAAGACAGGCGAAAAATTGCAGAACATTTGAGAAGACTTTAAACGATTTTTAAATAACATTTTCTTACTTGATAATTAAAAGATTATTCATTGAAAAATACAAGAATTTTCGGAAACGGAATTCAATCGAATTTTACTTTCTAAATAATACGTTATTTATTCTAATATTTTTGAATTCAATTTCATAATATAAAACCGAATAGAAACTATTTAAATTCCTCTTTTATTTATTTACTTCATGTGCTTTACAAATGTTTCGTCAGTAATTTTAATAGAAGAAGAAGAATTTTACTAAAATCGGACAAAGATATCTTTAAGCTACCATGAAACCTATTGGCCGATTTAATATGTAAAGTAACTGCAATGATATAAAACATTCGGCGTATTGAAAGCAGCCTTTCTTTCTTGTTTTTATTGCGAAATTAGTCAATTTTACATGAGTCAAATAATTTAAATTTTTTTAAAGTATTTAAAAAAAATAATAAAAAAAATAGTTTAATAATTTCAACAAGCCTTTGCGTTTTGTAGGGTATTAAAGATTGTTTCCTATTAACGTTTTTTTTTTTAAATAATTTCACAAATATTCAATTTAAGATACGTAAAAATTTCCACTTGCCAATTTTGCAATGTTTCCTATAAAAATTAAAATTAAAATATTTTTAGAAATTTATTTAACAAATATGCAAATTAGATATTACCCAATAGAAATGGCTGACAAATTTCCTCATGGCAATTTCGCATTCATGTCGAAACTATTCCACTTCCTATGCAATGTGAGGTTATGTCATCAATCAAAAAAGAAGCGAACGCAGCAACTGTCGCGCAGCTGAGCGGAAAGGGGGGGCAGCGAAGGCAGACGCATGAGTTGTGAACGAGTGTGTCGCCTGTCAGTGTCTGACATCATAATAGTGTCATTGTCAGCAGCGCAATTGCAACCAGGCACGGGTAGGGAGGGGGGGTGCTAAAGGGATGTCGCAGCAAGCTGAAAACTGCCAAAAACAAGAAGAGGAAAAACCGCTTTGGCCATCGTAAATCAAAAAGCGACGCAGAACGATGAGAGCGAGCGAGAGAGCTGGAGAAAAAGCTAAACAAAAACAATTAGAAATAAGCGCCAAAAACTAGGCAGAGGATGCCGCCAGGCAATGTGCCCCATATGCCAGGCATAAATAAACAATGCAACAAGGACGCAGGCAGCACAAAGAGGGGGAGAGGCGGAAAGGGGGAGGGGCAGCAACGAGAGAGGACAACGACGACAACATTTCATCAACGCAAACGAGCGAAACGTTTATCAACTGCTCAAATGGCCATTAAATGTGTTGTGCGTGTGTGTGTGCGAGTGTGTGCGTCCTGGTAGGCATCCTGGCTGGCACGGCTATCTGCCAGGACATTCATCAAACGATAAATTGAGTGAATGACTTCATGAGGCGCAGCGCACAGGACGCACTTCCTCTCCCCCTTCCCCGCGTCCTCTCCCACGCTCTGCACTTGCAACTGGTGCGGACAATTGGCCAGTGTTGCCTGTGAAGGCGTTTGACACGCCCCTGTTTATCCTTTCAGCCATGTGAGCGACTTAAATTGCCATCACATCCTGTTGCCGCAGCTGCAGGGGCAGGGAGTGTGGCAGCGGCTGCTGCACTGCAATTGTTTCTCTGATTGGTATTCAGTTCCATCCATCCCGCACACACTCACACACACACGCACGCCCGCCCACACAGTGTGGCACGTTACGTATACGCCGCGTTGCAGCAGGAGCGGCCAAACAACAACTCAGTTACACAGCGACATCCTCGTCTCCTGCTCGACTTGAACCATCCGTCAGTCAGACACTGCGCCACGTCCTGCCTCCTGCATCCCCTCTCCCTTTCCCCTCTTCCTTATCCCGCTTCCATTTTGGTTGTTTTTCGCCTGCATTTCCACTTGGCCTTAGGCACATCCATCATTCGCCTCGCTTGACGTGACGTTAGTGTTTTAATGGACTCCACTTGTCCGCTTTGATCACTGCCCAACGGGCAGCCAGTACAGACAGACAGCCTGGACCGACTGGGAGCTGCCTCTGCAGTCTGTGTTTGCCTACGTGTTGGCAGCCGAGCAGGAAGTGGAATTTTCTTCTTGCCGCTTTGCGTTTTTCGGCTGCCTGCATTGAGTCATTTGCATGTTTATTTGACGCACCGCAGGATTTATCCTTGCGCAGTTTCGCAGTTACAGTTGGGGCAGAGGCGTTGGCGAATCGATTAAGTGTTTTCTTTTCGGATTGAACAATGCGAGTCACTCACTCAGTGAGGAGAAGGGATTCTACAAGCTAATAAGACAAGAATGCAATGAGGTAAGGTTTTGCGATTGAGTATGTTGTCTTTGCCAAGAACTTTGGAGTTGATTAAGAATTTTAAGGTTATCGATAGTAAACAATTAATCGATTAAACTGTTTTTGCAAAGAATTTAATCATAGGTGTAATGCAATGAATAGGTGTTATCGATAGTTAACGACTAATCGATGGATTTGTTATTCGATACACCAACTTTTTCAATTAATTTTGTCCATAAGTTTGCAATGCAACGTAGAAAACATCTCCGACCCTATAAGGTATATATATTCTTAATCAGCATCGATAGGGGAGTCGAACTAGCCATGTCCGTCTGACCGTCCGTCCGTTCATCCGTCCGTCCGTTTGTCTATCCGTTCGTCCGTCCGTTTGTCCGTTCGTTTGTCTGTTTGTTTGTCCGTCCATTTGTTTGTCCGTCCGTTTGTCCGTTCGTTTGTCTATCCGTCCGTTCGTTCGTTTTCAGTCTGTCCGTCCGTTTTCGTCTGTCCGTCCGTTTTCCGTTTGTCCGTCCGTTTGTCTATCCGTTTGTCCGTTTGTTTGTCCGTCCGTCCATCCGTTTGTTTGTCCGTCCGTTTGTCCGTTCGTTTGTCCGTCCGTTTGTCCGTCCGTCTGTCCGTTTGTCCGTCCGTTTTCTGTCTGTCCGTCCGTTTGTCCGTCCGTTTGTCCGTCCGTCTGGCCGTCCGTTTGTCCATTCGTTTGTCTGTCAGTCCGTTCGTTTGTCCGTCCGTCCATTTGCCCGTATGTTTGTCCGCCCGTTCGTTTGTCTGTTTGTTTGTCCGTCCGTCCGTACGTTCGTTTGTCCGTCCGTTTGTCCGTTCGTTTGTCCGTCCGTTCGTTCGTTTGCCCGTCCGTCTGTCCGTCCGCCCGTCTCCTTATTACTGATCGCTGTAAATAAGTCGAACCGATTTATTGATTATCGCTGCTATAGAACTATAGAAATCGGACCGATTTCTTACTTAGCGCATATAATATTTAACAATGACATCATGTTTCTTAACAGTTATTGATTTCTAACGGTTATTCGATTCGATCTTAAGGAGTTTATATAAACTTATAAAAGTATCATATTGGTTATGCTACGCATGTGCTGCGAAAGGAAAAGCTTACGCCTTCCAAAGGCTTACCTTAAACTGAATATATATGTATATGATAGATCCTAAGCACTTAAGATTTTTCTCTCATCGAACTAATATCAACAATCAGGTTATCCGCTCGGCTTGCTATATCTAACGCATTCTCTTTTTCGCAAACCCCTTTCCCACGCCCCAGCTCAGCTGATCGGCATATCAATCTGCGATAAGGCGGATATCGTAATGCGGCAACATTGTTTGCACTCACACGATTTCTGTTTGCCTCCCTCTCCCCCTCTCTCTCGCTCTCTCTCTCCCTCTCTCTTTCTGTGTTCTTTGCCGTCAACTGGTTATAATGAGCTTACATTGGGATTCGCTTTGGCGCAAATCCAGAGCGCTGTCAGCTGACGGCTTCCTTCTTGGAGTCGCCTGCCTCCTCCTCCTCCTCCTCCTCTCCGTCTCCCCCGTCCCCCCGTTCTGCGTTTGCGGCAGTGCGCCTCACAGAGCGAGGTCATTTCCAATGATCTAATGAGTTTTCACTTAATCCAAATCAAGATAGATCGAAAGAGAGAGGGAGAGAAAGAGGCGACTCGCTGTCGCTGTTGCATCTGTTGGCTCCGTCAACATTGTCTGCAAATGCGCCAAAACGTGCAACTCATGAGTTGCCACTGCCCGCAGACGGAGGCGCGCTGTCGTTGCCTGTCATAATCCGATCAACAGTGGCGGCGGTAGAAGGGGTAGGGGAACATTGGGGCACATTGCATGATCGCTGCCCGCCCCACTTGACTCGCTTTCGTTTCGTTTTCATAATTCGCCTGACACATGTTCAGCCATAATTAGAGATTAATTGTTCTATATGCGAGAATATATTTTCGAACATGCGCCTCAAGGTGCCCCGACAGAGAAAGACAGACAGACAGACAGACCGACCGAGAGAGAGAGACAGATTTATATATATATATAAATATATTGCCAGATCTCTGGCTGACAGCGCCTTCACATGCGAAGTGACGGCAACAGTTGCCAAATGCGGAACTAGTTGAAGCTGCAAAACGGGCGATGATTAGCCCCAGTAATTGCCCTAGGGGGGAGCTAGGGGAGGGAGGACTGTAATAGGCCCGAGTATTATCCATGTGGGTAATGCAGTGTCAACTGACAAATCAGCTGACAAGTGAAGCGGGGAAAGAACTAGGGGATGGAGATAGGGATTGGAATGAAGAAGGGGGATGGAGAGAGAACGAGAGTGATAGAAAGGTGATAGAGAAAGATGAAAGAAGGGAGATGGAGAGAAAGAGAGAGATGTAAAGAGCAAGAGTGATAGAAAGAAAGGGAGAGATAGCAAAGAAGGAAAAGAGATAGAAAGGAGAGAGATGGAAAGGTGAGAGAGAGATAGAAAGGAAGAGAGCTAAGAAGAGAGATGGAAAGGGAGAGATAGAAAGAAGAGAGATACGAACCGAAATGGAAATAAGAGATAAGAAAGAAAAGATGGAGCTAAAAGCAAAGAATGAAAAGAGATCGAAAAGAGAGAGTAGAATGAAAGACATCGAAAGGAGGAGAAAGGAGAGATATGAATCAGACTCTAGATAGATCGAAAGATATAATAAGAGAGAGAGATATTAAGATATAACTATCAAAAGAAGAAAGAAAGAAATAGAGATGGAACAGAGAGAATGAGATAGATATTCAAGGGGAGAAAGGGAGATTAAGAGAATGAAATTGATAGTAGAGCGAAAGGAGTTAAGTAGTCTGATCTGTAGACAGAGTGAAGAGAGAGGAATAGAGATAAATAGAGAACGAGATAGATATATAGTAGACAGAGAAAGCGAGAGCGAGAGAGACTTCACTGTAGCAATTGGGGCGCAGGAATAGTTGCAGCTCGTCCACTCGATGCGGGCTACACTTCACTTGCCCCGGCCAAGGCATCATTTCGCACAAAAAAATCGTATCGTAAATTTTGCAGTTAACATCAAAATTGTGAAAATTATGTACAATTCTCTGGCAACAACAACAACAACAACAGCAACAACAACAGCGAGAAGAAGCAGCAGAAACAGAAGCAAAAGCAGAGCAAGAGCAACATTCATAACCAAATTTATTGCAAATAAGAAAAATGTCCGCAGCACGATGGACAGACAAACAGAGAGAGAGAGAGAGAGAGTGAGGGAGACAGACAGACAGTCAGAGAGTAGGAGAGAGACAGACACACAGATAGAAGTGAGCAGAAGGACAAGTCCAAGTGTGACTGTGTGTGTGTGTTGCACAGGATAACAACAAGGACGAGTGTGGTCAGCAGAAACGTGGGGGCTAACACACTCACACACACACACACACACACACACACACAGATAGATGAAAAGCAGAGCATAAAAAACATAAATTCAGTAGAAGAAGCAGCAGAAAAAATAACACAAACACCAAAAAAGAGAGAGGGAGACAGGGAGAGAGAAAAACGAGAAAAAAACGAAATGATGAAAGACAAACATGCGCCACAAGGATAATGGACAAGTGGACAGCAGCAGCAGCAGCAAAGGGACGAGGCACACACACACCCACCACACACACATACAACGACACTTTGTGGGTGTTTTCCGCACCGACAGCAGCCGTGGCTGAGGTCAACTTGGACGAGCTTCGTTCGGTTGGTTTTCATCAAAACAAACAACGCCTGGCCACACTTGACGAGCGTGTGGCGAGAGTGAGAAGCGCGTAGAGCGGCAACAGCAAATGATATTCCAGTGGGTTGTCCCTACAACGCGTGTGTGGGAATGTCCCTAGGGGGGGAGGGATGGTTTGAATTGCTCACCCAAAAAAAAAGGGCTGTGCCCGGCAACTAATACAAGTCGAAGCTGGCAACTTTGGACTTGCAACTTCTCGCATTATGTAACTGTCCAAGCCACAGTGGCAACTGTCAGTATGCGCACACACACACATTAAGTTATACATATGCATATCTACGTCACGTAGCCATAACTATTTGTACAACTTAAATTAGGCAAATTTTGTTGAGCATTTATTTTAGCTTTAATTTTTTTTTTTTTTAATAAACCTAAAAGTTTTCTAAATTTAATTAAAATTAAAATATTTAAATTTGAAAAGGTTACCAACTACATTTATGCCTAGATTTCACTAGTTTACCATTAGGAAATTTGTAGTACACATTACTTTCTATATTCTTATCTGAGATATAGTAACAAACTACCTTAATTTATATTTTCAATGCTGAAAAACTACATTAAAGTGCAGATCTCTGTAAATATACTGACTAGGCTGTTGAAATTTGAACTGCAGGGTCTACTTATACCGCTCTCTAGTATTTCATTCTAAACTTTAATAGTTTCGCTGCTTAAAGCTTGTAAATTACTTTAAACTGCAGATCTCTGTTAATATACTAGCTATGCTGTTGAAATTTGAACTTTACTTACTATATATATTATTCTTTACAATGTCATTTGAAATTTTCATAAATTTACTGCTCAGAGCTTGAAAACTACATTTATACGAAACTGACAGTAACAGATTTCTAAATTTAATTAAAATTAAAATATTTAAATTTGAAAAGGTTACCAACTACATTTATGCCTAGATTTCACTAGTTTATCATTAGGAAATTTGTAGTACACATTACTTTCTATATTCTTCTGTAAGATATAACAACAAACTACCTTAATTTATATTTTCAATGCTGGAAAACTACATTAAAGTGCAGATCTCTGTAAATATACTGACTAGGCTGTTGAAATTTGAACTGCAGGGTCTACTTATACCGCTCTCTAGTATTTCATTCTAAACTTTAATAGTTTCGCTGCTCAAAGCTTGAAAACTACTTTAAACTGCAGATCTCTGTTAATATACTAGCTATGCTGTTGAAATTTGAACTGTAGTTACTATATATATTATTCTTTACAATGTCATTTGAAATTTTCATAAATTTACTGTTCCAAACTTGAAAGACTGCTTCACCCTGATGAACTTTGTGCTTCACTTTCTCTTTTGACATTATAATGAGTTGTAGAACTCATCAAATTTCCTAGCCAAGCAGAAAATGTGTTTTTATTTGAAGCTTTAAAGCCGATTTCGTTCGAGCTTAGTTGAAATTGTGTTCTGGATTACTTGACTGGCTACCCAAAATTTTGGGTTTATTTATGTAATGCTTGGCATATTGACGAAGCTTCCTGCTGCCGCTTCCTCTTCTTCTTCTCCTTGTATTGACTGCAGTCAATTTTCCTTTTGTGCTTTCATTTTTGGCTTCTCTGTGTAATTTGTGCTATTTTGGCCATAAAGTTGATGGTTTGCCTCGTTTGTTTGACATTCCGCAGGACATGGCCGAAAGCCAGAACGAAGCTGAAACATATTTTATTTTCCCTAATGATAGCGAGCACAAAATGTCTCCAAGAAGAGGGAGGGCCAAAAAAGGAAAAAGGAAAAAGCCGAAAGCAAACCGAAAGCAAACCGAAACTGAAGCAGGGAAAAGCGCACATAAAATGCGAAATTTATGTCTGGCTTTCCTTTGTTTTTACTCAAATCGTACATAGATTATACAGAATTATGACGAGCGCGTGTCTATCCATCGAAGCAGGACAATGGATTCGCCAGCAGGCGGAATGGCGGATACGGGGGGAACTTTGGGAGCTTTTGGTTCTTATCGCAGTCCAACGCAGTCCTGGGTAAATAGTTTTCATAAATTAATTTTATTTCGCCTCTGCGCAGACATCGTGGTTCGTGGAAGGAAGGAGAGCGAGGAAGAGTGGGTGGGTGGGTCCCTGTTGCCTCGCCCGTTGGGTTTGTCCAACAGTTTCTCATATTTCTTTCTCCTAATTGTGCGACATCGTTTCGCTCGTCTCTGTTTTTCGAAATTGACGTAAATTAGAGCACTTTGCGTCGATTTGCGACGATTTGTACGACAAATTCTCGTATCGGAAATACATAAATATTTATGTATATGACCAACTGGCGAGCTAACTTTATGTACGTAGTACGTACATATATCGGGATGGTACATAGTATATGTGAGTGCATAAGTTGGGCCCACTATGAAATACGTTTCGTTTATATGACAAGCTGATGAGTGTTTATGGCGGGTAGCTTCTTATAAGGCAGATAAGTTAGGGTACTTGAAGAACTTGAAGCACTTTCATGCTGTACTGAAGAGTACAGTAACGAAATGAGCTACGAAAAGAGCTTTATATTAAGGAAACATTCTGCGGAATACATATGAAAAATGTCCTGTCATTCTTCTAGAATTTTTTGGAATTAGTATAATGTTTATTTTTATACCATTCGACCATTGAAAATGGTCAAAGAAGGGTATACTAAGTTTGTGCAAAAGTATGTAGCAGGCAGAAGGAGACATGACAGACCCCATAAAGTATATATATTCTGGCTCAGGATCAACATCGGAGTCGATTGAGCCATGTCCGTCTGTCCATCTGTCCGTCTGTCCTTCTGTCCGTCTGTCCGTCTGTCTGTATGAACGTCGAGATCTCAGCTATTACAAAAGCTAGAGAGACCAAATTTGACATGATGGTTCCTATGGTTCCATACGCAGATCAAGTTTATTTCAAATTTGGAGCGCCACGCCCACCGCCCACGCAAATCGATAATTTACGAATATTAAGGAAAGTATTATAGTTACAGACACCAAATTTGGCATGATAGTTCCTATAAATCATGCGCAGATGAGATATATTTGAAATTTGAGGTGCCACGCCCACCGCCCACGCAAATCGATCATTTCCGATTATCAGGAGAAGTATTGAAATTACAGCTTTCTGCTTTGGTATGAACACAAATAATTGCAATATAAATCTATTCCCCAAATCACAATCCAATCGGACCATAAACTTCCAATGCTTGCGCCTGTGCTGCGCGTCGTGACGTCATCGTTACGATGCTTCGTTTCAGCCGTAGCGTGTGTAAAGCTATGCAGTTTTCACATGTAGATGGCGCTATTCAGAGATGAATCTAATCTAAACAATAGGTGGAGGATAAACTTGTGCAGAGTTTTTTGATGGAATTAAATATGTGATAATTTGTTTCGAAACTGGGCGAATGGTATCTTATAGTCGGGTGCGCTCGACTGTAGCTTTCTTTACTTGTTTTATATATAAGCATAAATAATATAGTAAAATTATTAAGAAAACATAACTTTTGTTGGAATCGATTGCAAATACTAATACTTTTCAATATACATTTCGTTTGAAAGGTTTGTGATTTATCTGAGGATTTGGTATTTATTCACTATAAGAATTCAATGATATAGCATATCATATAAGCCAATTTACTTAGAACCAAAATACTAAAACAATATACGAACTTATTTTTCTTATTTCTGCACTCAACCCTTTTCCTTCACGCAGTTAGCTCAAATGGAGCAGACAGACTCTATAAAAGGGAACATTTCATGGCGTAATTTTTGAATGCAGATGAAATGTCAAATTTTCAGCTTCCCCCACACACACACTCCTCTTCTCTCTCTCTCTCTCTCTCTCTCTCTCCTCTTATGATAACAAAGAAAACCAGCCCAAGCCATATGCGGATATGCTTTGTTTGCAGCCCTCCGACTCCAACCCATTTCCCTGTCTCTGGGTAAGTAGCCCTGGACAGGCTGAATGAAGTGCCAGGCATAATTATGTACAAGTGCCACGCCCACACACAGCCAGTCGACTCGACAACAACAACGGTTAACAGTGCCGAAAAAAAAAAACAAAAACAACAACGAAAACAGAAAACAGAAAACAAACAAAAACCGAGACGAAAATTTTGCAGATTTTTCAGCTGCGTCAAAAAATTGTCAGCACGATGTGCTCTGCGGCAAATGACAATCTAAAATGTTAACCAGCAGCCGCCAAGAGAGGTGGGCGGGGGGGGCGGGGGACCCTCCCCCTTCTACACCCCAGACACATGTGGACTACGTGGCTCGACAGTTGAAAATGTGAGTTACGTTCGCTGCAAAAATTTGACAGTTGAAATTTTGAAAATTGTTGAAATCGAAATGAAAATGAAAGATGGAAAATGTGGGGGGGCAGAGGCAGACCGGAGGGATATATTAAGAGACGGGCAATGGAAATGGTGGGAAATGCCATTGGGTTTTGGACTGGGAGTGGACTGCAAAACATTTTCGATTTATTTCTAATTAGAGACAACTTTTAGTCGCAATTTTGTTGTCAGCTCGACTCGTTGTTGTTGTTGTTGTTTTTTAATGAGTTTGACACTTGTCATTTTGATACGGGCGAGCCACGACTAGGGAATACTCTAGCACTCATATAGCCTCTAAAATAATAATATAGATCAAGTCGAAAATTGATGGAAAATAAAAGTATAGGCCAGAAGAAAACATGTAACAAAAGCTACGGTCGAGCGCCCTCTACTGTAAAATACCCTTCACCTAATTTTCAAAAACCTTTACAAACATGTTTCCACACTTTGAATTCTTTCAAATTTGCGTTAAGTTTTCTGCGAATTTATTTACGTAAATCTTAATTAATTTGCCTGCTTCACAGATATATCCTTTTTTTGCCGTACAGTCTGCGTCATTCATACGGTGTGTCCATGTATACCATAATTCTACACAATGCTCAGGGGTAGAAGCTCCGATACCATAGCTTGGCTCCCCGTCATGCCAGTCCAGAAAAGGGTTCCACCTTCCAGTGGCTGTTGAAATGTGTATCTTGTAGTTTTCAAGGTCGCGGATACCAATCCAGTAATCTCTTTGGTATAATTCTCTCTTCACCCAAAAGTATTCACTTTCATTTTCGAAAGTAACTAGATTTCCTCCCTGTGATCGACATTTGGCAAGTGCTTCAATCCAATTAATATCTGCGTAGTGATTTATAATATAGTATTTTGAACCGATTTTTTGGTATGGATAAGAATATTTTTTTGGCTCAGCTAGAGCCTCCTGTTTTTGCAAGACCCTATCAATCTTTCCATCCATTCCACTCTGAAGTCCGTTAATATTACCCACTAAATAGTTTATATTATCCACTTTTGAAGAGTATCCAGCTTGATTGTCCTGATTTTGTAAGGCACTTGATATCTTTTGATTAAGTGAACTTTGAACTGCATTAATATTGCCTAGATAATAATTTATACTATCCAGTTTTGATGTATATACAGGGCTACTCTGTAGAGCAGTTTCAATTGATGTGCTATGTGCCAATAACTTTTGATCAATCATCTTCTCTAGATTTTCTAGCTTTCCGACAGTATTATTCCTACTCTCAACCCTTGCTAGGAACTCTTCGATTTGGTCAAGTTTCGCAAATATATTCGCATAAAACGCATTGTTCATATCAATCTGTTTCTGCAATGTGCTTTGCATTTCAGATTGTAAGTCCATCAATTCATTTTCAACTTGTTGTTCTAAGCGTTTTTCCCGTGCTTCGCGCCTTTCTAGGTTATTCGTGGGCTTACCCTCAGTTTTTCTCTGCAATACCCTCGCATGATCAAGCAGATCTTTGGCTACGTCATAGCAGTAACCTCTACATTGCAAATCAACTTTTTGGCCCTCAAAGCAGCTCTATAAAAAATTATAAAAAACATTTTAATAAGAAGAAGTATATAAGAAATTTAAAGATGATTTTAAAAATTTATGCAACTTACCGAACAATTTCTCTCGGGAGCGAAGAGAATCCCAATTAGCAGAGCAAAAAGTATATATTGCATCCTGAAGTACCTGAGCATCAGCTCTTCTCGATGACTGTCTATGCCTGTTGAAATGAAGCGACTTATAAAGCAAATTAATACTATATGTTGTTGGCTTTTTATCAGCCTCTTGCTCACGGTATACACCTTAAAAATAACATTTGATAATCAAAATGACAGGTTGTTTTTTATTGATTAAACCTCAGGTTAAAAGTTATCTAGAGTAAACGAATATTCTTTATTTTAATAAGTAAACATTAGACTAAGCATATAGAAACAGTATCTTTAAGGGACCAAAACTTATACACTCTGACTTAATAGTCAGGTCTACTCTGCGGTGTTGCTTGAATAGATCTGCCATGATCTGCGAGCTTTTGATCAATGACTTTTGCAAGGTTATCGATCTTTTCAAATGTTTTTGCTTTTCCAGGATATCCGCTTGCCTATCTTCAGATTGTTTGTTTAATGCTCTGGCATGATCAGGGGTTTCACTACATTATATTGTAGCAGTAGCCTCTGGATTGCGAATCAAGTTGAATTTACCTCCAGAGCGAACAGAATCCCAATTAGCAGAACAAGAAATATATGTCTCATTCTGAAGTACCTGAAGCTCAGCTCTAAGCGATGACTAATAGAGCAAATTAATACTATATGTTATAAAGTTCTTATCAGCTTATTGCAGAGTGTTAAGACCTTTAAAAATGGCTTTAGATGTTTAGCTGGTCAGAATAGTTTAGTAGGTCGTTTTGGCTGAGGTTAAAAGGTTATCCAAAGAACATTTTTTTGTGTATTTCTTAGAATTGAATGCTCATAAAGAATGTGTGTTTATATACTATTATTTATTATAATTTAGTATTTTTATTTAAATTCTAACATTGGGTGATGTCACCTTCTGCTTGTTGCAAACTTTTGGCAAATCAGATTTGTATATTTATTTTTACCATTCGAACATTAAAAATGGTCAAAAAAGGGTATACTCAGTTTGTGTACGTAACCGGCAGAAGGAGGCGTGGCAGACCCCACAAAGTGTATATATTTTTGCTCAGCTAGCCGAGTCAATTGAGCCATGTCCGTCTGTCTGTCCGTCACGCGTCTGAGTGATCACACAGTTCTCAGCTATTATAAAAGCTTGAGACAAATTTGGTATGAAGGTGTATAAACATAACAAGCTCCTGGAGTTTATTTCAAATTTCGGGTGCCACGCCCACCGCCTCTAAAAATTATAAAATAAATTTTTGTGTTAGCTTTGTGACAAAAGTATTAAAGTTTTCACGTTTTGCTTTAAAACACACATAGATATATACTATATGCAAATATATTCCAAATTTCAAGCCGATCAGATTATAAACACAAAAGTTATTCAATTAAACGTATTCCGTAGTTCTACTGCTTGTAAATCGGTGATAATTTCTTTCGAAACTGGGCGAATGGTATCGAACTGTCAGGTGTGCTCGACTGTAGTTTTCCTTACTCGTTTTTTAATGTGTTTGACAATTGTCGTTGTGAGACTGGCGAGCCTCGACTTAAGAATACTTTAGCCCCCTGATAAGGGCTGCCAGCTATGCCTCCTACAAAAAGTAAGATCCACATGAAAATATGTGGAAAATAAAAGTATAGACAAGAAGAAAACAATTAACAAAAGCTACGATCGAGCGCCCTCTACTGTAAAATACCCTTCACCTTATTTTCAAAAATCAACCTTCCAACCTTCCCAGAAAAAATTAAATTTGCGTTAAGTTTTCTGCGAATTTATTTACGTAAATCTTAATTAATTGCCTGCTTCACAGATATATCCTTTTTTTGCCATACAGTCTGCGTCATTCATACGGTATGCCCATATATGCCATATTTCTACACAATGTTCAGGGGTAGAAGTTCCGATACCATAGCTTGGCTGACCGTCATCCCATTTGAAAAACGGTGACCATTTTCCAGTGCGTATTGAATAGAATAAGTATTGATCCGCAAGGTCATTGAGGCCAATCCAGTAATTTAGTTTGTATAATTTACTCGCTACTACATAGAATTCCCTCTCATTTTCGAAAGTAACTAGATTTCCTCCCTGTGATCGACATTTAGCGAATGCTTCAAACCAATTAAGAGATGGAAAGTGTTCAATAATATAGTATTTTGATCCGATTTTTTCGTACGGATAATAATATATTTTTGGCTCAGCTAGAACGTCCTGTTTTTGCAAGACCCTATCAATCTTTCCATCCATTCCACTCTGAAGTCCGTTAATATTACCCACTAAATAGTTAATATTATCTACTTTTGAAGTGTATCCGGCTTGATTGTCCTGATTTTGTAAGGCACTTGATATCTTTTGATTAAGTGAACTTTGAGCTGCAGTAATATTTGCTAGATAATCATTTATACTATCCAGTTTTGATGTATTTACAGGGCTACTCTGTAGAGCTGTTTCAATCGATGTGCTATGAGCCAACAACTTTTGATCAATCATCTTCTCTAGATTTTCTAGCTTTCCGAAAGTATTATTCCTAGTCTCCCTTCCGAGCAACTCTTCGATGTGGTCGAGCTTGGCAAATATATTCGCATAAAACGCACTGTTCAAATCAATCTGTTTCTGCAATGTGCTTTGCATTTCAGATTGTAAGTCCATCAATTCATTTTCAATTTGTTGTTCTAAGCGTTTTTCCCGTGCTTCGCGCTTCTCTTGGTTATTCGTGGGCTTACCCTCAGTTTTTCTCTGCAATACCCTCGCATGATCAAGCAGATCTTTGGCTACGTCATAGCAGTAACCTCTACATTGCAAATCAAGTTGTTGGCCCTCAAAGCAGCTCTATAAAAAGAGATATATAAAATTTTAATAACATAAAGATTATAATAAATTTAAAAAGGATTTTAAAAATTTATGCAACTTACCGAACAATTTCTCTCGGGAGCGAAGAGAATCCCAATTAGCAGAACAAGAAATATATGTCCCATCCTCAAGTAGCTGAAGCTCAGCTCTAAACGATGACTGTCTATGCCAATTGAAATGAAGCGACTTATAATACAAATTGATACTATATGTTTGAGGCTTCTTATCAGCTTTTTGCACACGGACCGCGACTTATAAATTAAAATGTTAGATTGTTATACCCGCTACTCATAGAGTAGAAGGGTATTATAACTTTGTTCAAACCGAAAATGTAGGAGACATCTCCGACCCCATAGCTATATAGAGTATATATATTCTGGCTCAGAATCAACATCTGAGTCGATATTGCCATGTCCCTCTGTCCGTCTGTCTGTCTGTTCGTATGAACACCTAGATTTCAGCTATTATTTGATCTACGGCAATCAAATTTGGTGTGTTATTATTGTACGCTGATCAAGTTTATTTTGGATTTTGACCACGCCTCCTTCCGCCCCCGTAAATTAAAAAAAATGGATTACAGGCGCAACTTTGGTGCCACATACGTTCATTTTCGGTTTATATGATTACTATAGCCAGCCAGATGATCTGTGATTTTAGTAGCTATCGGATAATAAACACAGAGGTTATTCAACTCAACGATATCCATTGCTGTAGGCAGTATTATATTCGAGCCCGCGTCAAAAATTAAATGTGTGCAAAAACTTTTTTAGTATTATGAGATTTGAACATAAATATTGAAAGTCCAAGGCCTATTACAATCAAAATATGATTGTAGCCGTTCTTTATTGTCACGCAAATAATTTTGATGTACGATCAGCTGGGTAGTGGGTATATTACAGTTGAGTACACTCGACTGTAGCTTTCCTACTTGTTTTTTTGTTGAGATTAAGAGGTTATCCAGCGAAAATGAATATTTTTATTTCTATGAATCGAATTCTATTAAAGACATTTCACTAGAAATTTATAAATGGTCGTTCTAGATCGCAAAATTAAAAAAATATTTTGTTTTGTAACATATTTATTGTATTTGGTTACATAGAAGTTTTGCAGAAATTCTTTGGAGTTTTCTTTACTAAGTTTCTTATAGAGGGTGCAAGCTAACGCTATAGAGCTTTCTATGAAAGCCTGTTTTGCTTTTCCACAACAGAATCCATCTTTTGATCGAGTCTACTCTGATGTGTGTAAATATTTGCCACTAAATTGTTTATATATTCCAGTTTTGACATTGATTGGCCTTGATGGTGCTGCTTTTGTAGGGCGTTATCCATATTACTAACCAGTCCATTCTGATAGGAACTAATATTGACCAGATTATTGTATATATTTTCCAGCTTTGATGTATAGTCAGGTCTACTCTGCAGCTTTGCTTGAATAGATCTGCCATGATCTGCGAGCTTTTGATCAATGACTTTCTCAAGGTTATCGATCATTTCAAATGTTTTCTTTCTACTCTCAAGCCTTTCGAGTAGCTCTTCGATTTTTTCCAGCCTACCAGAAATATTCTCATTTAGCCTATTGTTCATGTCGTTCTGCTTTTGCAATGCGTTTTTCATCACATTTTGCCAATCCTTCTGTTCTTCGTTCATCTGTTCTTCGAGCTTTTCCAGGGTATTCGCTTGCCTATCTTCGGATTGTTTGTTTAATGCTCTGGCATGATCTAGCAGAGGTTTCACTACATTATAGCAGTAGCCTCTGCATTCCGAATCAAGTTGTCCGCTCTGAAGGCAACTCTATGGCAAATCAAGAAGATTATATAATATATTTTGTAACCTTTATAGAAGATTGTCTAACTTACCGAAGAATTCACCTCGAGCGCGAAGAGAACCCCAATTAGCAGAGCAAGAAATATATGTCTCATTCTGAAGTACCTGGGGCTCAGCTCTAAACGATGACTGTCTATGCCAGTTGAAATGAAGCGACTTATAAAGCCAATTAATACTATATGTTATAGGCTTCTTATCAGCTTACTGGACAGTGCTAAGGCCTTTAGAAATGGCTTTAGATGTTGAGCTGGTCAGTATAATTTAGTAGGTCGTTCTGGCTGAGGTTAAAAGGTTATCCAAAGCAAATTTCTTTTGTGTATTTCTTAGAATTGAATTTCATAAATTTCCATTTCCAAGTTTCACGTGGACACTGATAAAGACTGAAGAATTATTTATACAATTTTTATATTGGGGGGATGTCATCGCATGCAAACTTATGACACTTTCGAATACCCTAACAGAAAGATTCGTTTTTTCTTATTTGTGAGAATTTCATAACTTTTTCTTAACTTTTTCCATCATCAAAAGGATGCAATGGATGGTTTACTGTATTCTCTCTCCCTCTCTCTTCCGCTCTCTATTTCCCTTTCTACCTCATTCGCCATATATAACCCATTAAGTAGGCTTATTTATTTATTCATATAGATCTATTAGACACGTGGTATGTGTGCGTATATACATACCTCCCTCTTACCCCTCCTTCGCTCGCGCGTGACAATAGCGTCGAAGAGGCCGTTAAACATGTTGTACCCATTAAGAGGAATCATTTAGGCAAATTAATTAACTTGTTGTTCCTGGCGACAACAATTACCAAGAGTGAAAAGAACGCTTCCATCATTGTGAAATATTTGCCGATGATGCGTGGAAATTAATAAAAATTAAACATATACGGTATACCCAGCACACATACAGCAAAATATCGCCAGTTACATATAGAAGAGATATGTGTGTATATAAGTGTTCGCTCCGCTGTTGCTAAATATAAAAGCTTTTTTGGCTTTCGCTCGTTTTGGTTGCGCGCCATTAAATCATAATAAAAAATGATAATTGCGATTTTCACCCGAGCGACCCGTAAATAATCCCTGGCCAGAAGAGTGCCACGTCGTCGTCGTCGTGGCCAAGTGGACAAGTGTAAGTCGTGATTCAAATTGACGTGTCGACAATTAACATAACTCTCAACGACTGTTAAACGATGCCCCTGCCTGCCTGCCTGCCTGCCTTTCTTCTCATCATTCTCATCACCTCCCACGCATTTGAATTTCCGCATTTTGCTGCACTTTGCGATCGTTTTGGGTCTCTTCTTCGTCAATAACGCGTAAATCGGTCCACAGTTCGGAGACATTTCTCAGTTGCCCCATTGGATTTGCTTTGTCGCGTGGGTGGTCACACTGTGGATAAGAATGAGAGGCGTATGAGTGCTGAACTGAACCGATGAACAGATTTCGGGATTGTGAAAGAAAATATTTGTGAAATAAATAAGCTAATAAATCATTATGTTAAATTGGCACAATACGAATATTTATCTGAGCTCGCTTCGTCTTAGTCGGCATTTTCAGCGTCCATCGTCTTCCTCTTTTTGTCTTCCGCTGCTGCTGCAAATGAAAATAGAATGGAAACATGTGTATGTGGAAAATGCTTGGCATGTTCGCTGTCATTCAGCCTCAAGTTTACATCTGCCCATTTCGATAGACAGACAGATGCCATTAGAGGCAGAGTCCAAGCACACGCACTCTGCCCCACTTGCCCCTTGGCACTAGTATAAGCAAATCATTTAAGGGATTAGCAGGGAAAATATATCAGGATTAACACGGCAGCTCATTGTGCACAAGGCTAACGCCAGGGGTTTTGTTATCAAAATAAACTGGGAAATCTCTCTGTTAGTTGATATTATCTTAGGTATTTGAAACAGCTACAACTACTTGAACTTCTAGCCTAACCATTGGCGAAAGCTACAGTCGAACGCGCCTGGCAGTTAAATACCCTTCAGCTAATTTTCAGTAACCGTTTCCAACATGCAGAAGAATTTGCTTGCTGAACATCCGATCGAACTGCTATATTGAATATAGGTTTATTTAATAGTTATATATTAGTATACCGAAGTAGAAAGTTGTAGCTCTAATACTTCGCTCAATAATCGTTAAATGATTTAAGTGGGCGGTGGGCGTGGCAGCAAAAATGAAAAATTTCTGCAAATGAGTTACTGTTTCTCTTATAACGAATACGTCATAAAGCTGAACCCGTCTGAATTGATCTACGAAATTTTGGATTATTAAAAATATTTCTAAATCTGCTGTAAATCTTGCAGAAATTTATAGACATAGAGAGAAAGTTGAGAGTAAAACTGAGAACATAAGAAAGAGGAATAAAATATGCCTATTTAATGGGCAAAACTGTGTGTGGGGCAGGAGAAATGCCAAATTTAATGTTATACTTCAATAAAAACTGTTGGCCCAGCCACAGATGGGGGCAGGCCACATAGACTGCATGGCAATGCATGTGTGTGCGTGTGTGTACATGTTTGCTGCACGTCCGCATTCTTGCATCGAACATTAATTTACAAAATATTAACAACTTGAGAAGAAGACAGCAGCAAGAGTTGGAGAGAGAGAGAGATGGAGACTGCAAGGAAGAGAGGTAAGGGGGAAAGGCTGGGGAAAATGTGCTGCAACTTCACGGCGGCACGAGGCATGTGGCAGGAGCAACAACAGCGCCAACTTTTTATTAATTGCAACCAAGCGACAAATTTCTCGCAAAAATTTTGCATTCACAGCAAATAAAGTTGCCGGAGCAGCCGGCGTCATCATCATCGTCATCAACAACAACAACAACAACAAGAACAAGAACACGATCATCATCTGCAGCAGCATCGAGTGCAACAACACGCTGCGGCCCACTGTGGCTGCAACACATGCAAATTGGCTGCAGTCAATGACAACTGCATGTCAACTGAATGTGGCAGCAGCAGCGGCAGCAGCAGCGTTGACAGTCAGAGAGAGAGAGAGAGATGCAAAGAGAGATAGAGAGAGAGAGAGAGAGAGAGAGGGCGGGAGAGTGGGCACGCAGGCAGTGGCAGCCAATAAATAACAAGTGTAAAACAAATGGAAAATATTAAAAACTGACGGATGGCTGCGTTTGTCTACCCCACATTCCCTCCCCCCTTCTCCCTCTATCCCCCCACTATTCCCCTCTCCCTGCAACACAAAACGATTTTTGGATAGGGAAACAAAACGAGGCGCTGCCAAGACAAATGAGAACAAGCTGCCGCCCGTCGCTGGGCTGCCCCTTGCCCGCTGCTTCTCTCCCACTGTGCAGTGCACGAGTGTGTCGCCTTCTGCAAGTTCAATGCTTGCCATGGTTGCACAGTGGCACCAGCACTAGGTAAATGAAAGAATAAATAATAATTTAGTACAAAAAGGATGTGTTTTAAATATGTTTGACTGTTTTTTGCAATTTTTATTGAAAGTTTCAATTTTTTTTTTTTTAAAGATTTAATTTCTTAAAATTTAAAATTTAAATAAAAATATTTAATTCTTTGATTACTTTCGAATCGTATTAAACTTTTGTCCAGCAATCTTATAAAAACAAAAGCTTGGAAACTTTGTAAAAAGTCAAGCGTTTTTTTTACAGGAATAAAGGTTTTTTTGCTTTTTGACATCTTTGGTAATCCTGAGAATAAATGCAATTAAGGAAATTTAAAAATTGTGCCTTTATAAAGGTCTTATGGTCATTCGATAAAATTTTTTTAGAAATTTTTACATTGCAGAAATTCAGCAATTTAAATGTTAATCAAAATTAAAAGAAGAATTATTTTTTTTTTTTATGCAATTGTCACAATTTTCCAAAACAATTTTTATATTTTACTTTCGTAAAAGAAAAGCAGAAAAAAAATTTTAATATATGCTAGACATTTGTCTTGCGCACAGCCCACTGTGCCGATGTGCTAACTGTAGTTTAGTTCTGCTTTGCTGCCGCAATTCGTTCTGCTGCAATTGAGAGCGCCACGCAAATGTCTCTATTAGTGCGAAAGCTAAGACAGGACGCATAAATAGCAAGTGCGAGGTGGGGGAGGCATAGGGTAAAAAGAGAGAGAGAGAGAGAGAGAGAAAGAGCAAGATTCGAAAGATTTGAGTTCGAATGCGATCTCGAATGTTTGATTGCCGCGCACATAATTGAATGTTGATGAGGCCCCCTTGATGGGCCGTGAAAGGCGTTTTACATAATCAAACGAATATCAAATACAGCTGAGAGAAAGAGAGGGAGAGAGAGGAGGGGAGGGGTGTATAAAGAAATTTGAATGAATATAAAAATTGCTGTAAATCACAATCAAGCCCAATCGAAGCGAAGAGATACCCACAGTCAGATACACCCACTATATATAATATCTGTCCGTCTCTTCTCCCCTTCTTTCTTCCTCTGCCTCCTTCTCTTCGCCTTTCACTGCCAGTTGGTCGCGACATTTTGTCGCCCTGCGACAGTTTCATCATCGAATCAGCCCGTTCGGGATAGTAAATCCCCAAAAAAAAGAAAGAAAAAAACGAAATCGAAAACAAGTCGAGCATATTTATTGCCCGTGTCTGTCATATATTTGTTTTATAGCACGCAACATTTTCAAATTGACCGAAAAACATTTTATTATGCGACCGAATTAGAATAAAATAAGGAAAGAAAGAAAGACCCCAAAATGCTCGCAACAATTAGCTAAATCAGCTGCAACAAGGTGGGGCGAGCAAGGGAGCAGGGAGGAGGGGAAGGGAATGCATTAGACACCAACAAGCGGTATCTGAAAGTCAATCAGCATCGCGTAGAGCATTGCGGCACCGTGGTTAACGCTGCCATAAATAATCGCCAAAAATAAATACGACGACACAATTTGTGTGTCGCCTCTAAAACAACTCATAAATCGAGCCAAAACTGTCAGTGGGCAGAATCGCAATAAGAATTCATCAAAATGTTAAAAATTCACTTGGGAATACTATGGAAATGTTTGACATTGAGAATGTTGCGTATTGGAAGATGGCAGGTTTGCTTTGCCTTTCTATAGATAGAAGATTAAAGGAATAGGAATGCTTAATTATAGAACTCTGCATAAGGAAATAAATCATTTTTGATTTATGTTTAAGAAAATTAGTATAAATTGTATTTTGTATTAGTTTATAGATTCACTGAAAACTTAAATAAAGGAAAGTTCTTTCAAAGTCGAGAAACAAAAGTAATAATTAAAATTTATTATATATTTCTACACTTTTTAGAACTTTAGTTATGGTTTTTACAAGTTTTAAAACTAAAAAAAATTATGAAAACTTTTTTTGTCTTAATTTAAAAATTGTTTTTAATTTGCAAACATTTTCTAAAATTTTAAAAAATATGTATCATATATTTTAAAAATATTTTATAGTTTTTCTTTAAATTTTAGAGGAAGTTTGTTGGCAAGCAAATAAAAACAAGAATTTAAAATAATTGTCCTTATTATGTAGAATATTTACAAAGAATATTTAGAAAATATTAATAATATTTTTAAAGTAATTATTAGTCCCTTTAAAGAATTGTTTTTATAAAGTTAACATATATATAAAATATAAAAAATTGTATATAATTTGCAGAATCTTTCTTACCATATCTAGAGAATTTGGATTATAATAAAAAAATTATTGTTGGTTGTTTAAAATGAATTCTCTCAACTTTAAGTATGTCTGACATAAGAGAACATTTCATAAATTAAAAAAATAATATATTTTCGATCTACGTGCATCTTTACTACATTCCCAATGTATTCCATGCATTTTCATTGGACCTCCATTTACTTATACAAGCAACAAACGCGAACCGATCTCGTGACCCTCGCATGGGGCACAATCAAGACGCGATCGATCGGCTTCGCTTAGCTGCGATCTTTATGCGGGGTTTATTTTTTTTTTGTATTTTTTATTGAGTGCAAAAGCCCGAAATGTGGTGCAAATCTATGCATGGAGAGGGAATAAACGCCGGCATTTTGCAATAATTTACTTTATTGTGGCGTGTGGCGAGTTGCAAGTTGCCCAGTTGCCCAGTTGCCCAGTTGCCCGTTGCAAGTTGCCAGCGAGTGGGTAACGAACATGCAGCATGAGATTTGAAATTCAAGCAGCTACAGCTTGACCAATGGCTGCCACAGCCATAAACAAAACGTTGGCCAGCGACTTGGGGCCAAAACAACAAACGCCAACGACAACAGCAGCAGCAGCAGCCGTAGCAACTGCAACAAAAAGTGGCAGACGCAACAAGGCAGCAAACATTCTCAACATGAGCAGCTGATATTTCACATAAACGACATAAACACCACGTCGAGGATTGGCATCGCCATCGCTCGGCGTCGGCATCGGCTTGGGGATCGGCTTGGGGATCGGGATCGGGGCGAAGGTGTAGTTGCTGCTGCAGTTGCAATTGCCGTTGCAGCAGCTACCAGCAACAGTTGCTGCTGACGACGCGGATGGACAACAAAAGCGAATGCAGCCTCAGTTTTTGCGGACGCGACGACGCCATCGCCATCGCTATTGCCACCATACAAACACAACGATGGGGCCCAGCGACCATCCCCTTTCCCTCGTTGCCTCCCCTTCGTCTGCTTTTGCTCGAGGAGCAAATATATCAAATGCGATCGATCGCCAATGTCGGGAGCTGTTGTTGCTGTTTTCATTTTGTGCTACGTTGCAGCGCGAAACAAAGCTGATGAAAAGTCGAGTGCATAACGACTATTGTATACCCTGTAAATGTATTGAGAGATCTAAGCTGCACATCAAACTAAGTAAGTTAATTTTATTATAAAGTTATTATTAAATAATAATGTCTTTTACTTATTGGGAAAACTCTCATGTTTGAATTTCAAGTATGGAACTTTTTTAAGAACTCTTTAATTTTAAATTTAAAAATATTAAAATATTAAATATAAAATATTATAATATAATAAATGCATATAAAATAACCATTTTTAGCTGATTTAATCTAAATATAATATATTATAAAATTTAAAAAAATTAAAAAAAAATATTTATAAAATTGAAAAACTCTTAAAAATTTAAGTTGTCGATTTAAATTATTTTTAAAAATTATGTTATTGTTGTATAAACATTTTTAAAACTCCATGAATATTTTAAAAAATTGTTAAATAATTTAAGATGTTTAAGGTATTATTTAAGTTTAAATTAAAATTATTTTTTTGACATTTTAAAATATATTTTCAAATATTTCTAAAAAGTTTTCTACACTTTTAAAAGTGAAAAAAAAATCATGAAAATTTTCTCTGATCTCTTAAAAATCGCCGATTTGCCTCTATAAAATTTTCAACTTACTCAAATCTACAACATTTTTTTTTACCCCAACCAACTTGACTAACAAATTTGCAACTTAATTCGCGCTGTGGTTTTCGCTTGTGCAAATTGGGCCATAACTCGCTGAGAGAGAGACAGAGAGAGAGAGTGAGAGGGCGAGGGCGAGGGCGAGAGAAAGAGAGGTAGTGAGTGAGGGAGCCTATGCAGAGGCGTTACATGTTGCATGTGCAAGTCGCAGCAACTCTGCACACAGGGGCAGTTGGGGAATGTAAATCCAATTTGATCTGTGCCGAATGCTTTTGTTGTTCGACGTGGCAGCCGCTGCAGCAAAACTGGCAACTTTTCGAGATTGTCGATCTGTGGATGAGGTTGCTGCCGCTGCTGCAACTGGCAACTTGCAGCAACTTTGGGCTACCTCATGCGATGCGATCCGATTGGCATTGGCAGCGGGCGCTCAAAACTTTGAACTGTTGCGCGGACGAAGACGCGAACGCGAACGCGAACGCGAACGCGAACGCGAACGCGAACTGAGGACGACTTGCGACTTGTGCCGCCTTTCAGTTTGTTGTGCTCATCAAGTGGACAGACGGACAGACGAAGGTATGGACGTGCACATTCGTGTTGCTGTTGCGGAGGCTGGCGACACTTTTCTTGCGCCTCATGCATTGTCTGCCACAGATTTGCCCAGACAGATATTGAGTTCAGGTGGAATTAGCATAAGCTGCAGGCAGATGGAACTGCGAACTATATGGTATACGGTAGGTCCGGCATAGAGCAACAGTTAAAGTTCCAGAGTATATAGTATCCATCTTATATAGATCTAAAAGCTATCGTTTCTTTAAAACACTTGTACCCTAAACCAACTCAGTAGCCCCCCCCCCAAAAAAAAATGCTTGATTGAAAATAATTTGCAAATTCCAATCTGAACTAAAAAAAATTTAAAAAAAAAAAAATTCTAATTCTGAATTCCAAATCAACGAAAAAAATGTCTTCGGAGCGAACTGAGAATGTGACCGCAACGCCCAGGGCCAAGGCGAAATTTACACCCGTAATCTTTACCAATGAACCAGTTCACAATGAGGAACAGCAGCCGGTGCAACTGTCAGAGGGTCGCGAGAATATCAAACGCTGGCTGGGTCGCATGGTACGCGTTACGCTGCAGAACAAACTGACGCTGGTGGGGATCTTCAGTTGTACCGATCGTAATCAGAATTTGGTATTAGCCAATTGTGATACCTTTTCACCCGATGATCTGGAGCCAATGTCATATGGCACTGTCATGGTGCCGGGCGATCAAATTGTCAGCTTTGAGGTCGATATGCCCGATGAGCAGGAGAAGCCAAAGGAGAAGCCAAAGGAGCAGCCAAAGGAGAAGCCTGCCGAAGAGCAGGAAAAGGGGCTGGAAGTTGAGGAACAGGAGCAGCAGGAGCACGTGGAATGATTCAAAGTCGTAACAAATTTGGAAACTGAATAAAGCAAAAGCGAAATGTGGCCAGGTTTTCTTTTTTGGACAGACAAGATGCGTCGTGAGACAGATTTATCTGCAGACTGTCCATTGTTTACCCCGAGAGAGAGAGAGAGAGAGAGGGGCCGATTTCGATTTTGTTGCTCGTATTGTTCCATCATTCCGGGCCCTTCTCTGGGCCTGCCGCTGGAGTAGGTGCCTTTATTTATGTTTATGGCTTATGAGACACGACGACACTGCATCGCATTAGGTTGCGCGCTCCAGTTGCCTGCATTCGCTTTCCTCCTGTTCATTCTTCCCTCTCCTGCTTCTCCTGCTTCTCCTTCTTCTTCTCGTCTTGCCACATAATGGCGCACAATGTGATTTTGCGTTGACATTTTGGAATTCGGTAAGCGCGCGCGTTCATGTCTCATCAGCTTGTTAGGCGTACCCCATGGGTTACCCCAGAGAGGGAGGGGGAAGAGGATGGCAGAATGGCAGCTAAGGAGCATGTGGAGGCACCTTCAGCCGGGCGAGAGAGATGTCCATCGCAATTGTCTGCTGTTAACTGAGTTAGTAGCTACAGCTTCTACCTTCCTTGGAGCGTTGGAGCCTTGGCTCCTTTTGCGCTCTCTTTCCTGCACTTCCATCGCGCTGTCTCCCTATAAGCCAGCCGCACGCGTGCGCATTTAATGAAATTTATTGGTGCCTCAGCTCTGGAATTCGGGCTTGTGTTCTCTGTCTGTCTATCACTTGAGCCAATGGAGGCAACGGCGCAGACTCCACTCCACTCCACTCCACTCGACTCGACCTGTTGCTCCATTGTTGTGCCAGGCCAGGCCATGCGATGCGATCGATTCCTTAGCCCCGGCCCCGGTGACTATTTCTTTGGCTCCTACTACGAAGCTTTGCTGTATTTTCTTTTCTTTTTTTTTTAAATATTTTATCAGTTTCGCTTAGCAGTTTACTGGAAGCGTAGCTGATAAGCATCTCGCCACTTTTTCGAGAGTGAAAGAGAGCGCAAATTCTCGACTGCTCGCGTAATGAGTTCGTTTCACAGCCAGCAAGAGAGCTGCCCAAGTTTTGGCAGTCGCCAACTGACAATGTGATTAGCCGCGGACTCGATCGGCTGGCGATCAGCAAACGATCCAATGATTCCAGGGCTAGAGGGGGTGAACAGAATTCAAGAGGAAAGTGAAGTCTGTGGAGTGAAAGATATCAGAGAGAGAGACAGAGAAATTGCAATGAAACTATACTCAATATTTATCTAAATTTCAATGTCTGTTCATATGAACGCGCTGATCCCTAAAAGTAATACAGCTAGAGACACCAAATTTGGCTTGAAGCTTCCTCCATGCAATATTCAGATGATGTTTAGTTTAAATTTTGCTTGCCAACTTCAAAGCTTCAGAAAATCGAAAGAATTCAATATTAAATAATATGTTAATTTGCTATGCAAGACACAATTTTCTTTTATTGCAGCTGCTACATAAGTGATTTTGTTAGTGAAAAAATTGACTTATTACATTAGTCACTCTTGACATTTCTTCTTACATTCCTCCTCAGTTAGAAAATTGTTTTCATTGCCACGGCAACCCCCATAAATGAACTCAATACACTTTTTGCCATTCGAATCGTAGCTCCAACGGGGCATATAAGCAAGACAGTGAAGCCTGCCAATTGTTGGCTGACTATGGGGCTGTCCACACACAGCTTTAAAAAAATTAAAAAAAAAAATAAAACAAAACAGAAATGGTCTTTAGCAAAGAAATCGCAATAAGGTGTTTAACTACCGACACCTTACCGTCTTTTAGTGCCACAGAAATGGACATCAGATAGCAAGAAATCACAAGTGATATTATTAACAGCTTCATAATGAACTTCGAATTCAACTGATAGCAGGTTTACAAAGGTTTCATTTAGAGGGTTGTCGGTTTCAAGCGAACCCTGATGAAATTATAGCCTGAAATTTTTCATTATATATGGCAAGGGAAGTATAATCTGTCGGTCATGGCATGCATTTTCTTGGCTTGTTCAAAATCCAATTCAGTTTTCACAATTTTCTAAACATAATTTTCTTATGGAACTCTTTTTTATACCAGTCGACCATGGAAAATGATCAACAGGCCGAAGGAGGCCACAAAGTATATATAATCTTGGTCAGGAGTCTTGCTAGCACAGTCGATTGAGCCATGTCCGTCTGTCTGTCCGTCTGTCCGTCACGCGTCTGTGTGAACACACAGATCTCAGCTATTATAAAAGCTAAAGACAACAAATTTGGCATGAAGGTGTATAGATATCACAAGCTTTTGGATTTTATTTCAAATTTGAGGTGCCACGCCCACCGCCTTTTGAAGTTAGCTTTGTGACGAAAGTATTACTTTTACTATATTAATTTTGTTTTCTATATATTTTAAGAATATGCGACAAATTCTTGTGAAATTCGAAATCGACTGCAATTCGGCGATTTCTTTTCGCAAATTCCGTTAAACTTTGTGCAATCGGCTACCGAAATCGGAGTCAGATTCGAGTTGAATGCAAACAAACTACTGTTGAGTCGAGTCTGCTTCCCCACATATGATATCGTATTTCAGTCAATTTTTGCTTGGGCTCGATTTGCGTATTTAGCTTCTGTTGACTGCTCGACTGGAGTGGAATCGTCGGTTCGTCGGGCATATCAAATGCTTGGAAGCATTTGATTCCCTGCCAAAAGTAAATTACGCCAGAAATGCACTGAACCAGATTAAGTCGAAGAAGATGCTGGGGAAGTGAGGGGGGGGGAGAAAGGACAAGGATCGAGTTGGAGAATCTGCGGCAAATTTGAAATGCCGCCACAAGAGGAAAAACAAAAAAAAAAAAAATTAGTAGAAAGAGTGAAAGGCAAATCAAAGAAGAAGTTCTTAATTCCATGTGGAGAAGCCACGACGACTTGGCCTCGTCGTCTTCCAGACGAACTGACATTCAAATTAAATTGGATTAGCCGCGAGTTCCCTTGTCAATCTGGCGGCCAAAAACGCGCCCCGAAAAACTCGACTCGTTGAGGCTGCTCCAAAGGCTTCTCTACCCTCTCCCTCTCCCGCTCTCTCTGTGTCGCTCTGGCAAATCTCATCTGGCTGACAGTGACATATTTTGTGACAGCTGATGGAATATGCCGCAGTTGGAGTTGGGTTCGCCAAGTTGATGTTCCATCTCTCTGGCTGCGTCTTTGCCTGATCCATCATCGTGGCGAGTGGAGAAGTCGGGAGTGGAGAAGTCGGGAGTGGAGAGTGAATCGGGGCTCGGGTCTGCAGTGTCAACTTTATTATAATGTAGAAGCAGCGCGTCTGCAAAGTCGGCGTCGGCTCCATTTGATCGCGCCGGACTAATCCTTTTCGCAATGACTTGACAGCTGCCTCTCTCGGATCCTTCTTGAATTTCGCGGTGCCATCAATCAGGGGCAGCAGCCAAAGCGGCGGATGCTGCTGCTTGCCGCTCGTCGCGCTAATTAGTCACCGACTTCGGTTAGTCAGTCAGTCAAGCCGTCAGTCAGTCAGTCCGTCCATCTGCCCTGCAACTAAGTACATCTCCTCTCCTGCGGCTGCTCCTCCTCTCCTCTGCCTGCAGTGATCAATCAATGCTGATTAATGCAAATGCAAGGTCAATCCGCCTCCCCCCTTGCATTGCCACACACATCAATCATTCATTAGCAGCTCAAGTTGTCAGCTTCTTCTTTGGCATAGTCTGATTATAAATTCCTTCGCCTGTCGCTCACCTGCATCCAAGGCAAGTCCAGCACCAGCACCAGCACCGGCTCGGGTTGTGCAATTAGCAATTGCTCTCTGCGATAGGCTTAGCTAATTAATTTGATAATTGACTGCGCATCTCACCCGTATGGGCGCTGCCCATCAGATCTCGTTCTCCCCGCCACGATAGAGTTGCCGCCAAGCGCAAAGCTGACTTAATGCAGCAATCTCCATGGACATCTCGACAAGTTCCTGTTCGGCTGGGAACATTTTCTTTGCTGCGTTCGATCATGAGGAAAACCAAGAGAGATATAAGTCGATTGGCTAGTCGTGCGTGAGTTTGATTGATAGCAATGGGTGCGTAGTATTTTGCAGTTTTCTCTGTAACCAGGCAACATATGAAGCTGAAATTTGAATATATAATGCATTATATAGTCTGCTATAACTGTGGCACATTTTGTTCATTTAGCTCTACAACTTTGGCTGCTATTTAAATATTACTTGACTTACTTTTGTATATTATGTAGTGATTGCCTCTACTGACTTGACCTTCACATTTCGCCTTTATTTCACTCTCAAGACCCTAACCAAAATCTTAGTCAACAAAACGCCCCCTCCTTTCCCGCGGCGTAGGGTGAGAACAATACGAAACTGTAGCTAATTGCACGGGCCGCGCTGCATGCGTCACGGCACGAGAAAGATTTGCTCAACTACCTGACACAACTTTCACTCGTAGCTGGGATCGTCTCGTTTCGTTTCGGTCAGCTGTAATCCGCACTAATCCGTCAGAGAGACTGTCCAAGTGTCGCAATGTTGGCAAATGCGATTTTCCTCGATTTTTCCCGGCTAACTGCAACGCTGTCACAACACACACACACTCGCACACGTTTTCCCGCTGTGCCGCAACGTGTTGGCCTCTCTCCCTCTGTGCGTGTGTGTTGACACAACACAATTCGCCCGGTTGCAATTTGCATTTGCCAGACAATGCACTGACACGCCCTCCTCCCTTCTGCCTCTCTGATTTATGGCCCGAATTTCACTTTCGCTGCATACAGGATCAAAGGGGATAAGCTGTTACAGTTATGCGTGCAGCGATCTTCCTTAGGGTTTTCTTCGAGTTGTCTACCTTATGAATCGGACAATCCTGCGTCTGCCTTTCCCCGTCGTAAATCACTCACTCAACTCTGTAGACAATGTCCAAAACGTTTCACAATTGAACCTAACAACTACCGTAGTGAAAGTTGACCTTTGCCTTGTCGCAGTCCTTGACGAATCCCTTTTGTGTTAGACAACTCGGGAAAAGAAATTAGCGTGATTTGTGTGCCTTAAAAGTTGGGAAAGGTTGCGTAGTAAGAAAGAAAAGATCTGAAAAGGAAAAGATCTCAAATCAGGCAAACCTTTTCGTTTGAAACAAAACTATGGATCGAGAAAATACTTTCTTAAAAAAAATTATTTTAAAAAAATAAAAAAACATTATATAAGAAGAATATATATTAAATAAAATATTTATTTTCTTAAAAATATGATTTGTAAAAAATAAAAAAATTATATATAAGAAAAAAAGAAGAAAAATATATTTAATAAAATATTTATTTTCTTCAAAATTTGATTTGTAAAAAATAAAAAAAAATTTTAAAAAATATATATTATAATAAAAAATATTATTTATAATTATACGTATGTTTAAATTATAAGTTTAAAAATTATTTTACATTCATTTCAAAATTTTTTTTTATGTAAACTAAATTTAATATTCAAATAGCTAAGGAAATGTATAAAAAAATCTCAGCTCGCAAAATAGTTAAAAAATTAATTTAGGTTATTTTTTTTTAACTTCCCTTAAGATTATTTTAAACAAAAAAAATTTAACCAACTTTAAACTTAATTTAAAAATTTTTTTGAAATTAATTCACATTATATATCCCAATTTGACTGCATGCATGTAGGAGTATTTTAATTAGAAGCCACTGTCAGAAAAGGCCAAAAGTAAAAACGCCAGTGAAATTTTCGAGCAAGGTTTTTTCCCATCTGGGAGCACACCTGTTGGTTGGTTGTTGCTGTTTGCCGGGGCACGTCTTGGCAGCGATTTTTGACAAACAATGCCGGCGGTTAATTTTAATTGGATTCTGACAACGACGGCAACAAGAATAACAACAAATCCTTTTAATAAAATTAAACATCAAACATAGCGTGCAATTTTTTGTCGTATTATGCCTGACAACGGCAGCCATTGCTGGAGCTAACCAGCGCAGGCACAGCGAGGGGGCTGGGGGGAAGCAGAGGGTAGATAGGCGGGGCAAAGGACGAGGGCGCTGGATTTAATTTAAAAACACGCCAAGTCCAACGGCAGCAGCCGAAGATCAAAAGGCATCACGAAATTGTTGTCGTTGTTGTTGCTGTTGTTGTTATGCAAAGCGAGCGGGAAAAAGCGCAAAAGCCAAAAAACTGGCGGAAACGGAAATCGACGCGCGGCGCGCTCAAAAAGGTTGCAGGTGTCATGTGACAAGGTCGTGGGAGAGGGCAAGTGATGGGGCTGGGGTGGGGCAAGGGTTGCCAATTGATTAAGCAAAGGGTGGTGAGAGAGCGAGAGAGAGAGAGAGAGAGAGAGGGAGAGCGAAATCAAATCAAAGTGTTGAAGCGGTTAAGCACTTGACTTAATGCGTGCGAGAGGGAGGGGCAGAGGTGGCAGAGTGAGAGAGCAGAGAAGAAGCAGTGCCAGGCAAGAGCAGCGAGAGAAAGAGTGAGAGAGAGAGCTGAGTGAGAGCTGTGGCTGGGGTTAGGGCAAAAGCGCAGGCAACTACGGGTTAAGGGTTGAGTCGCCCTGGGCCGCGGGGTTAATTTGTTGCGTCGCAGCATATGCCGCGTGCAATGAATTAGTCCCCAAAGGCTTAAGCAGAAATCATTAAGAAAAGAACGAACTGAAGAAGAAGAAGAAGAAGAAAAGAACAAAAAAGACTTCAAGACGAAACGCGTTACGTGGCGTCGCAGCGTGTCTGTCCTTAAATTAAGAGCGAGAAAGAGAGAGAGAGAGAGAGGCAGAGCAACTGCCAAAGCAGAAAACAATTGAGACAAGCGGCCCGCGGCAGCAGCAGGTGGGCAGCGCCAGGCGTAGGTGGGGTAGTGGGCGAAGCAGGAGGGGGTGGAAGGGGCTGCCTGGGTGGGTGACAGCCTTGCCATAATTTTAAAACGCGCCGAAAAACGCGAACCCGCAGCAAAAGTCGAGTCGAGCGCAAAAGTATCGAAAGAGGAACGTCAGTCAGGCAGGCAGGCGGTCGGGGGGGGGAACCCCCTACTCCATTGGTAACCCCCTACCCCGCCCAACTTCGCTGCTGCTGGCAGACTACTGAGGGTTGGTCTGCGGTATAAAGAACTATTAAAGTGTTTTATGGTGCTCGAGACAAGGCGAGCAGCTAGAGAAAATAATGGCAATACGGCTGGACGAGTTCCCCTTGCCCCCACCTTCCCCCCTCCCACTCCACACCCACTCCCACTCCCACTTCACTTTTTGCACGCTTCTCTCGTGTACTTCGCGTAGTAGCCAAAAAGATTTAGAGCTTTTCGGGGCTCAGGTTTTTGTGGTGTTTTCCTTCAACGGGACTTTATCTTGCCGCGACGTGTGCCACACACAGTCAGACACGGGAGTGATGGCTAGTGCCTCCAAAACATGGTGTAACTGGCCCCTCCCTCTCCCGTTCCCCTATCGAAGAAGTCTGCATGCATTCGTCTTGTGTTGCACTTCGTATTCGCATTCGAAGGTCTGTGAGGGTTGAAGTACGAGTGGTTGGGGTTAACTTAGTTAACGATTACCAAAAGTAATTTTAAAGCTAGATCGTTCAGTTTGGGTGTGTACATTAATGATTATCCTATAAATGAGCTAAGTGAATTTGCTTAGGATTGCACAATTAACATAGAAGATATTGAAGAAACAGCTCGACTCGACTTGACTTCTTAAAATGATTTGATAAACCAAAAAGAAAAGTTTTGATTTACAACTTTAATTTAGAAATACATCAGCAATTCGAAGAGGAATTATCTTTCTGGGGTTTTCCTACTCCTTCCTGGCTGTCCTACTCTCAGAGCTTCCTTAACTCTTCGTCTTATTAATGTCATAATAATATATACCCTAAATCGACTAGATACCGTCCATAACCTGTCTAAGATTGAGTGCCAGTACCCACTCAACGTGCTATCTATCTGCATATCCCCCTCCGCCTCCGCACACTCCAAGAAATTCCTCACGAATGTCAACTCAAAAACTAATTCATTCGCGAAGCCTTTCTCGCCTCTTCTTCTTTCTGTTCATTTCGCCTTTCCGAAACATTTAACAGAACCTGAGGAACGACAACGCGAAATTGCCAACGCTGCCAACAAATAAAGAATACCCGGACAGACGGCAGAGAGCAGGAGAACAAAGTGTCGCTGCTCATTTAACCCCAACCCGTAGAACGTAGCGCGGCGAAGGCGAAGGCGAAGCCAGCGAACCGCATTGAAAAGTACCTTCAGCTCAATAATTTAACGGATTTGGCCCCGAGGCGTTCGTTTGTGGGTGAGAGAGAGAGAGAGCGAAGGAGAATGAGAGGGAGAGGTTGGGGGGGTTTGCTGGCACAATGAGAAAATTTTTGGGAAAACATTAACATTAGCCTAAAATATTGTCCCATAATTTGCCGCGAGCGCTGGCTGACAACGCGCCCCCTTCCGATGGGGGTACCCTGAAATATGCCCAAATGAAGCCACTTGCCAGCTGAGGGAGGAGCGGGACGGGAGGGGTAGACCTGTTTGGGGTTCCGGGGATGCTTTCTGCCTGCTTTTTGGCGACAATTTTAAAATGCCAAACGGGCGACAACGACGACTGGGACGACTGCGACGATTTGAAGGAAGCAACAACCCTCGCAGGCGAACCGTACCGAGCGCTGTACCGAGCAGTCCCATCACTCAAGTCGCAAAATTAGGCAATTAAAAATATGCCGAAGGCGCTCTCAACTCAGATGAATGGAAGCCGGCAGGGAATGAGGGGGCCCCGGAGTCGGCTTAGAACGGCATATGAATCATCAGCTCTGTGAGAGGGTAGCGCAAGGCATGAGATGTGCCTGGCCCCGCTTGCGGTAGTCACATTAGCCAACTGGCACTGGAAAGCAGCAGAGCTGGAGACGTAGCCGTACCCTCATTCTTTGTCTCGCTCCTTCTCACTTTACTTCACCCACATATCACTGAAATTGCAACGAAACTACGTCGAGTCGTATTTATTTATTGTTTTCGGTGCCGGGGCGGATGGTGTACGGTTGCTGGCAGTGCCAAAACCTAAATACCGTTAATGTGGGAGGGTGCCGGGAGGGTTTTTCCAACTGATTTCAACTAACTAGTAGAGGGAGCAGGCGTGCGCGTATCTTCCCCTGATTAGCTTGAAGGAGAATGCATGTGATAGACACGTTTAGATGTAGAATCGAAAAACTCTTAAAAGCTAATTACATATATATTTCCAAGTAAGTCGGAAATCTTGTATTGACCCCGATAACCCAACACTAGATAGTACACAATCTCTAAGCTATATATAAGTTGATCATGTCTCCGCGAATCGTCAGTCCAGCAGAAGAAACGTCTTCAACATGAATATAATTCTTACTCTGCTACTAAGCTCAATTCTCACAGTGCGAGGGGAAATTCCGGTAAAGTCCAACTACCTCTATAAGCAGAAAGAACATTTTAAAATTTGTTAACTCATCTACAGCACTGCCTAGCGTCTGATCAGGAAGATTCCCAATGTGCAGAGCATTGCTACCAGGTTACCAAGCCCCTAATGGATCATACGAAATCATTGTACACACAAGGCGAGCATAGTCACGAGTCACATACCCTGGCGAAAGTGGAGGAACTCATGCAAACAAAACTGAAGAATCTTAAAACTGAAATTGAAGCCGCTTTGCAGAAACAGATCGAGAGTAATGCTGCGCTCAATACGGATATACTGGCTAAGGTTGAGAAAATCGAAGTACAACTTAAGAAGGTAGCTGAAAATAGTAAGAGTAATCTAGAGAGTATCAAATCAACATGAATTAAGCTTTCACTGCTAGTACAACCATTGCAAATATTAAATAAAGTCTTTAATCTGGAATCAAAACCTTGTCTATTCCTTATTACAAGTAGTCTATTTTATTTGAAGAGAATTTTCCAGTGAACTTTCGGCTTATCAGCAAATTTCTTATGTGAGTATTATCACTTCATTGCTTTAACTTAACATATATAGCTGTGGGGTATATAAGTTGCGGCCTGCCAACAAGCTTTGCCAGTCGCTTGGAAGAAGAGTTTCCAATATGAAAATATTTGTTTTTGGGCTGCTTATCGAAATTCTAACGATTCAGGCAGTAGCTTCGGTAAGTCTTAGGACCTTATCAGTCCGTAAATATATTACCAATTTCGCTTCTCCTATCCCAGAGCTGTGTGGAATCCCGTCAGCTTGATTCGCAATGCAGTAATTATTGCTACAGCATTATGAAACCCCTAGTAGATAGTGCAATGACCATGCACAAGCGCTCCAAGGAGAACCAGCTACAACTTCAAGCGAATACGCTGCAAAAGGTAGTGCAACAAGTGGAGCAAGACTTCAGGGATCTGCAAATAGAAACTGCAAAAGCATTGCAGAAGCAGATCGATGAGAATGTTGCAAATAATGAGAATCTTCTCACTAGATTTGAGCATGTCGTAGAGGAACTAAACAAATTGGAAGAATATGGGAAACTGATCCAAATGGCCATCGAGAAGATCGAGCGCATTCCGAAGAAGAAACCTCTTGGTTTACCCTTTAAGAAAATTGGTTCCAAATACTATTATATAGCACATGAAGATAGTTGCAACTGGTTTGCTGCAGATGCCAGATGCAAAGTTCTAGGTGGACATTTGGTAGACTTTCAGAACAAGCAGGAATTCAATGCTGTGCTGGGCCATCTAAAACGAGGCAGACATTATTGGATTGGCTTCAATGATCTTGTCTCAGAGGGTAACTTTGTTTCGGTGGTGGATGGACAAGTTCCTAAATATTTTCGGTGGTCCCTATGGGAACCCAACAATTTGTATCCCGGCCAGCATTGCGGTACTTTGAAATGGCTACTACATACACACAAAATGAATGACGACTATTGTGTAAAGAACTTGCATTACATTTGTGAATACTGAATTGAAAGAATTGAATAAACTTGCTAAAGATTACAGGGTATTTGCTCGGCGAATATAGCAAAGAATGATACAAATAAAGAGCTATCAAATTTGGTAACTCTTTTCTTTAATGAAATTAATACTTAGTTGAACATGATATATATATTATGTATATATATTCAGGTTATATCAGATCTAACCTCTTTTACAAACCTTCATTAGCTTCCTAGCCGGAATGGAATACAGCTCAGTTACCTTATATCCACAGTATGTATACCTAAACTATATAGGTTATATATTCATGTTCCCTTCGATCTCAGCCATTTGCCTTGCTAGAGAGAAAGAGAAAACTTCTTTATCCATTTCCTATTTCTTGGCTTACTTCACACTTATAGCTGACTACCCTTTGGGTCCTGGGCCACAGTTAATGCTGACGCATTCCATTCCATTCCGAAACGTCAATTGCGCCTTGGCGTGGTCGACAAAGCGTCAACGGAACGAGCCATCGAAACAAATGGCGCTTGCTCTGTGGCAGCAGACGTCGCATTAGGCCACACCCACTCACACCCCTAGGATAGTGCGGAGGAGAGAGGCAAGGAGGGGGGGGCAATCCTTTTGGCAGGCCAAGACGTTAGCCGATTCTAAATTTCGCCTCGCAATGTCAATAAATCGTCCAGTGGCCGTAATGATGCCGGGCGAGCAACTGCCTTGGCAGGCTTCGGTTTCGTTCGGTCTCGTACTTCGTTCTTGTCGGGCGATAGCAGCCGTTAATGTCAGACGAGCGAAAATATATGGGCCCCAACCCCCTGCAACCCCCACCCACTCTGCCTAGCCGAAAAGTATCTACAACTTGCGGGGTTTCATAAAACTTCACGTCTTTGGCCCTTCATGATGATGACGATGATGATGATAATGATGACGTCGCCTCCTTCCTTGGACAGCACTTGGCGCAGCTTGGGGGTGTCTCCAGCTCCCACACTCTTCTTGGCGCTCATCAAGTTAGGTTCGTCAAGCCAGCCCAGCAGCAACCCTTGGTCAGGTTGGACTTGGATTTGTTTTATGCGTCATGCGGCCAAATATTTCCTGTGCTCCTCCTTCCCCTCTTCCCCTCTCTCTCCCATTCTCCATTCTCGCTTTGCTGCCCCGCCCAGCGCTCTGGCCTAGGTCATTATGCGCTCGCTTTGGACTTGGACTCATCATTTATAAGCACTGTGCGCCATTTCGTTGTCAGTTGTGGAAGGATTTACGCTAGTCCTGTGCGTGTGTGTGTGCTTGAGTGAGTTATGGCCCTAGCTGATTTCTTTTTCGTCCTTTTTGCGTCCGCCCTGCCTCGCACAGTGGCAAATTTATTGACAGATATAATTTCTTATGCGTATAATTACAAAATTCGGCCATCATTAGGGGCAAAGAGATTGGCGTGTAGAACGACAAGCTACTAACATATATCAAGTTAATGGCCCTAACACACACACACACACACACACGCGCGCGCACACCAACACAAACAAACTGTCGAACTGAAAGCTCTGGCTTGGCATTGATTCGTCGTCGCTGAGCTCATTCAGAGATTTATGCTTAGTTCGAAAAATATCGATTCGAGTTGCCTCAATTAACTAAAAGCTTGTTCGAAATTATTTTTTATAATCCGCACAAATCATATTTCGCTATAAATATGCGTATATTACATTTCAAGTTTCCATTTGCGGGTGGAAAAACTAAAATGCCAGCCGAGGCGAAGTCGTTAGGAAAAGTGTTCATTATTCACCGACATAACTCAGCAGGCGCGGAGTATTTGCGATTTAAGCTCAATTTGCCATAAAATAAATTCCTTTTGCTCAAATAAATAAAGCACACACACACACACAGACGCACACACAGACGCACACACAGGCAAAGACAATTACCAAATTTGCATTCGCGCGAAATGGCAAACAAACAAATAAATTCAAACGGCAAAAATGACACATAAACAAAGCGGAACAGAGACAGCAACAACAACAACAACAATCAAATACATTTTTTGTGATTTAACGAATGTCAAAAATATGAAATGAAGACGAGGCTTTATGTACAGCTTTTCAATGTAGCTGCACTGAGCGAAAAATTAGTACATTTTCATTTAATAAAAAACGTGAAAATAAAAAAAAATTAATTTTATTATTTATTTAGTTAGAAATAGTAGTAAACTTTAATTAATAAAAAATGTGATTAATTTTATTATTTATTTAAATATTTAAAGAATTTTACAAACATTAAAATAATTTCCATCAATTTCAACAATTATTCGCGCCTTGCCCACCGTGCCAAGACTCCCTCTACCGGCTGGCTGCACTCTCACATAAACTGTAAGCTCAGTTTCATTTTACACTCAGTGAGAGAGCGCGAAAGAGTGATAGCAATGCATAAGCACAGCTTGCTCGCTTGGATCACATGCAGCTTACGCAGAGCCAGGCACGCTCACTCACTCTCTCTCTCTCTGCGTTGCGCTCTCCCACTCACTGCCGCTCTCTTGCAGTGTATTAAACAACTCATCTGCTTGCGTTTGTCAGTTGGAGTAGAAGCAGCAGCAGCAGCGGCAGCAGCAGCGAAGCCGGCAGTGGCAGCAGCGGCGCGTCGCTTGTGTAATGTGCGAGTATTCCGAATCCAGAATATACATAAATAATATTTATTAATGTATTTTTATGTGCGCTAAGAGTACACAATGTAATAATTTATACAGTTGCTGTCGCTGCCTCAGCCTCCCACTCTCTCTCCGACTCTCTCTCACTCTCACACTCTGTACATTATGACGCTCACAATTTACTGTCCACGCTTTGTTGTTTACTCTGACGACGTCGGCGATGATGATGCTGCTGCTGCTGCTGCGCTGCTTGCGTCCCACTGTGTAGTTAAGGTGGTTGTTGGGCGGGGGGCCACCGGGTGGTTCTGCTGCTGGTCAGGCATGTGACAAACTTGCTGGAATTTTCGGCTTGTCGTTGACAAGGGTGGCACACACCCCCCCCCACACACACACAGCCACCCTGCCCCGCCCCCTTCCCCATTCCCCTGCCACTGTTCTGAGCTGACAGGGCGCATTTCAAACAGAAAATGCCAACAAATGCGGCGGCGTGCAAATAAAAATGATTAATGATGATGCGCGCTGGCAGCAACAACAGCAACAACAACGACGACAGTAGCAGCAGCGGCAGCGGCAGCAGCAGCACTTGTAATGGCCGCCACGCAGGCGTCAACGTTGACCTTTGTGCCGCTGTCACAGTCGCAGTTGGCGTCGACGCCTGTGAAAATTGCGCTGAAAGCAGCCGAAAAAGAGCGCAAAACGAGAGCAACGCAAGAGGTTCCGTTATTTCTTGCACTCTCATACTCTTTGTCCCTCTCTCCCTATCTCCCTATCATGCACAGTGTGCATGCACTATTGCTTAATAGTTTAAAATATTTACTATACTCTCCGAATGGTAAGAAACGGTTAGATTAACTTTGTGGAAATGTATTATAAATATGTATAAGGCAGAAGGAGGCGTGGCAGGCCTCAGTGAGTGTATATTTTCTTGCTTAGGATCACAAAGCGAATCGATTGAGCCTTGTCCGTCTGTCTGTCCGCTTGTCCGTTTGTATGAACACACATATCTCAGCTGTTATATAAGCTAGAGACACCAAATTTGGCATGCAGGATTTTATATGCTGTCTGCTTTACAAGCTTATTTAAAATTGTTGATGCCACGCTCACCGCCACCGTAAATCGAGATAACAATAGAAGAAGTATCTTACTGTCATGCATTATTTATTGATAAATTAAACTCATACCTATTTAACTGCCTAAGACTGTGTTTACCCCTAGAGCAACTCTCGATTCAGTGAACTGTCAATTTCTCTGGAAATATATTATATAAACAACCATGTAAATAATGTAATAATTTCTATATAGGTTAAAGATTATCGATTATATTTTAGAAAAGCGCTAGATTAGCTCAATGCAATGTTTGCTATATGATTAGCAATGCATCTTCAATAAGACTCAGTTTGTCTCAAGCTGTCGTCGGTTCTTCAACTTTCGGATTAAAAAGTTTTTAATTTATAATGAAGTTTTCCATAATTATCGCGTTACTTTCGCTCTTAGTACTCACTGTGCAAGGGGTAAATTAAAAAAAACCAAAATTTTTGCCTCCGAATATGCGTTAAACTTTTAAATATTTGTAGAGCTATGAAGAATTTGAATCTTCTGGAGATATGCCCGAAGGGGAATACCTTTTAGTCAAATTGCATGAACGTAAAGATATCTCAGATGTATATAAACACATGCAAAAAAGGTTCGATGCACTCGAGTCGCGCATGACTGACATTCAAAAGGAACTAAGGGTATGGGCACATAGGGAATGTTCCAGATTGGATGTCAAAGTTCCTACCAAGAGAACCAAGAAATATACCTGGATAGTTGAAGCACTTCGAGGTATTCCTAGCTAAACAATGAGCCCAATGATTTCAACCGTAAGGAAGATTGTGTCGAACTGCGTCTCGTTGGCAGATACAATGGAAGGAACGATGATAACTATAGTAACAAATATTATTTCATATGTGAAAAGGTCAATCCAAGTTGCTTAACCACGAAAGATTCTTTAGGTATCCTTAAAAAAAAATAAAGAATATTTTAAAAGATATAATAATACAGAATATGATATAGCAAAATTTAAATAGTTCTTATTGTTTTAATTTTTAATTGTTTGGGGGGCACGAGACTATATAAATTTCTGGTATTTTCAAATTGGCGAGGTATTTCCCCGAAACTTTCTTATCATGTATACAACGTATTAAATGAAACAGAGAAAGAGAAGAATCTCTTATAATATATATATTGTAATTCATATCAGCTTATTCCAAAGAGCTTTTTGGATGCATCTAATGAAGTGTTTATTAAAATTTCTTAAGAGTATAAAGACTTAAGAGTATAAAGAGAGAATTCTTAAAATTTTTCAGCATATATAGGTATATGAAGTAGGTATAGCTCATCGATCCCATCAGTTGTCATTGATCATTTAAAGCTCGCGATGCGAAATCAACATTGAATCGCAATGAGAATCATTTTCGTCGGTTTAATTATCTCAATCGTCGCAGTGCGGGAAATCTCTGGGGTAAGTTAGAAAATCGAAGGAACATCTTCTGAGAATACAGTCGAATATAATCTTTGTCTTTCTCTGGCAGCAATGGCCCCACAATCACGGATTTCATCATCACAATCACGATCACAATCATGGATTTGGTGGATATGGAGGTTGGAGTCCGCCGTTTCATACTCAGTTCAACAATGAACTTGAAAATACTTTGAATAGCTATAAGAGTGAGCTGCAAGCATTATTTGCATCTCTACAGAGTCGCATACAAGGCACAATGGGGCAATACGATCAGCAAAAATTGGAGGAATCTTTGAGTGCCTCCAAAGCGTGCAGTGATCAGATTGCGAACTTTGCACTCACTTCAAAAACCCTAGAGAGTTCGATGCAAGCAAAAGTCGATCAGCTGGAGAAGAACCTACAGGATACTGAAGATCAACTGCTTCACATCAATAAAACCTGCAATTGTCGATTAGCTACAATGGAGAATTTTGAAAAGATTGGGGAGAAGTTCTATCGTTTCGAGAACAAGCTGAAGTTAAATTGGTTTGCCGCCAACAAGAGATGCCAGAAACTGGGAGCGCATCTCTCAAGTCTTCAGGACGAAGAGGAACTGGAGAAGCTGCGAGGCAACCTAACCGAAAGCGACTACTGGTTGGGCATCAGCGATCTTGATATACCCGACGAGTACCGCGTCTTGGCTACGTCGCAGATAGCAACAATTCTTCTCTGGGATGCTGGAGAACCGAAGAATGAAGATGGAGATTCTCATTGCGTGAACTTGCAGCGCGTAGACTCCGACTACGCCATGAGTATGCGGAACTGCAGGCTACAGTACCATTTCGTCTGCGAGAAGGTCCTCTTCGAAGACTGTCAGAGCTCAGCGGAGGGTTGCTGGGTGTTCCGATAGGTATACGTATTTAGTTCACTGAAAATGCAATAAAAATTTGAATTCTATTTACTTGTTAAGTCACTAAAGTCAAGGAACCTAAACAACCTTTATAAAGAAACATTATAAATGCTCATTGACCTCCATTAAAATGAGTATTTGGAAAATACACAACATTATTTTGGGACTCAGTTAATAAAATATTTAGTATAAACCTAGAAACTCAGAAATATATACGGAAAGAGAGAATCAAATAGAGAGGCATAGAGAGAGATTGGAATTGAGAGAGAGAGAGAAACCTTTAAGAGATAACATAGAAATATTTGTTGAGTCGGTACCATCAATAAATCCTTATCGTCAGCTCTCCAGTGCTCAAGCTATAGACACATCGATGAGAATACTTAATTTGGAAATAGTATGTTCTTTCTTAGAGCTGACCAAAGAGTGTAAAGAGAAACTTACTAAGTGCTCTACCCACATACTATATGGGTATATTAAGTATGTATAGCTCATTCATGCCATCAGTTGTATTCGATCGATCGGGGTGTTCGACTGCGAAAGCTTTTAGCCGCAATGAAAATCATATACAACGCCCTTCTTATCTCAATCCTCGTAGTGCGGGAGCTATCTGCGGTGAGTTAAGGAATCAAGGAATATATGGTGTAGTCTTTTCGACTAGGCTTTCTCAATATGTTACCAAACTGATCTTAGATCAACTTTCTCCCTATTTAGCACAATTACGAAAGTGAAATTCAAGCAACTTACAATACACATAAGAACAGTTTGCAAAACTATTTCGATTCTCTACGAAGTAGTGTGCAAGGCACAATTGGAAGCTACGACAGACAAAAGATGAATGAAGCTCTGAGTGCCTCGAAAGCGTGCAGTGATCAGATTGCGAATGCTGCCCTGAGCACCGAAGCGCTAGAAAAGTCCCTGAAGGCCAAAATCGATCAGCTAGAAAAGAAACTACAGGATACTGTAGACCAACTACTCCACATCAATCAAACCTGCAATTGTCGAGTAGCTGCCATGGAGGGCTTCGAGAAGATCGGTAAGAAGTTCTATCGTTTCGAGAACCAGCTAAAGTTAAATTGGTTTGCCGCCAACAAGAGATGTCACAAACTTGGGGCGTATCTCTCAAGTCTTCAGTGCGAAGACGAACTGGAGAAGCTGCGCGGAAACCTAACCGAAACCGACTACTGGTTGGGCATCAGTGATCTGGGCATACCGGAAGAGTACCGTGTCTCTACCACGGGACAGCGAGCGACCACTCTGCTCTGGGACGCTGGGGAACCCCAGAACGATGATGGCAAATCCCATTGCGTCAAGCTACAGCGAGACGGCTCCGACTACGCCATGAGCATGCGAGACTGCAGGCTAGAGTTTAACTTCTTCTGCGAGAAGACTGTCTTCGAAGACTGCGCCAGCTCCAACGAGGGCTGCTGGGCATTCCGATAAATAATTGAATTCTCTTTGCTTTGTTTCTAAAATTAAAAGAAATTATAAATTAATTAAAAGTTCGGGGAAATCATGGGGTTATCTTGGGTTTCTCAGTAATACAAACGATTTTTCGGAAAAAATGGATCATAGAGAAAGCGCCAAAGAAAAAAACGAGAGAAGGAGAGATGGAGAAGAAGCAAAATTGCAAGTGAGGAGAGCTAGAAGAGAGATTACCCATTGAACTGTACTATCTCTTTGAATTATATGAGAACAATCTTGTATTATATATATTATATAGAATGAGTAGTCAGTCTCTTCACTGATAACACGCTCTGAGCTTTCAGCATAGGGGGAATTCTGTGAAACACAATCATATAAGGTAGGCAGCTTCCAGCGAAAGCCTCAGTTGTCTAGCTTGAGTTCGTTTGATCGCAATGAGAATCCATTTAGTTCCACTTCTAATCGCATTCTCATGCCTCGTTGTGCAGCAAAGTGTGTTTGCAGTAAGTATGGCATAGAGAACTCCATATACAAGGTATACTAACTTATTAACTTTGCATCTTTTAGCAAGATTTTTATCACACCATGCACACGACGCATGAAGTTGTCAGAAACCGCATACGAGGCGAATTCTTAGCGTTTAAAAATAGTCTAGTAAGTCAGTTCTATAGTCTTCAACAGACTATGCAATACCAAATGGGATCGAATGAAGATAAGCAGAAAATCACCGAAACCTTGTACGTCTCTGATGCTTGCCAAGCGCAGGCGGCAAATTCTACGGCTCAACTGGGGATGTTAGAGAAATCGTTGCAACTGAGAATCGTCGAGCTGGAGCAGAAGATAGCCGACAACTTGAAGCAGATACGTCAAATAAATGAAACATGTGAATTCAATCAACGCAATTCGGATGGTTTCGAAAAGATCGGGCGAAAACATTATCATATTGCGAACAAACAGAAATTGAATTGGTTTGCGGCCAATTCGATTTGTCGGCAATTCGATTCGCACTTGGCAAGTCTACAGGATGTGGATGAACTGGAGGAGCTACGTGATAAGCTAAGGGAATCCGATTATTGGCTAAGCCTTAACGATTTGAAAGTAACGAATCAGTTTAGATTAGCTTACACGGGGCAGAGAGCGAGCGTCTTGCTTTGGGGCGTGGGAGAACCGCAGAATCCAGATGGAGATTCCCACTGTGTAGACTTGCAGCGCATTGGCTCCGACTACGTCATGAGCACGAAGGGATGCGGCATGCAGTTCAACTTCATTTGCGAAAAGGTTGTCGAAGATGACTGCGATGACTGCTGGACACCCTGAAGGGGAAGAGGAATGTACTTTCTTGTCAAAATCGACTACAAAATGCGTGTGTAACATCCTTGAGAGAACTCTAACCTCACTTTTCATTCACCTCAACTTTACCTTAGCTTGATTTAAAATTAAACAATTTTCAAGCGGAATGATATTATGTTTTAAGTCTTGATAATCTTAGTAGTTCTACATTACAAAAATTCCTTTAAATGTAAATAAGATTTTACAACCTTAACCCTTAACTTTAACCCTTACAAGGTTTTCTATCATTTCTGAAAAGTTTTTTTTTGTTAAGTTTGGATTTTTTGCTTTTAGTCAATATTTTAGATTCGCCAAAATTGTAATCATGTCAATACCGACTCAAAATGTTAACTGTAACAAGCTTTAGCGGAAATTCTAACCTCACTTTCACAAAAAAAATAAACCAATTTTTCTGCGATATGAATTCTAGCCTAATTTTTAGTTTTATATAACGAAAATTGTAAGAGTTATATATTTCAAATTTTTGACTTTCTAAATAGCGATTCCATAGAATTTCATTAACGAACTCGTTGTCGACCAACTTGTGGGGTGCGCCAAAGCAATTGCTCTGAGAAGTTTGTTTAATTTCAGGCGAGCGAGTAAATCAACAGCAGCTAAGACTTCAGGTGGCAGGCAGAGCAGAAGAGTGCGGGATAGGGGGAGGAGGGAGAGGAGGGAGAGGAGGGAGAGGGAGAGGCAGACAAAGGTTAATAACTGCCAGAAGATGATGCATAGCATGACGCGGCCACGGCGCAGTTGACAGTTGACTGGCAGCGAGGCAGGCAGGCAGGAAGCCCAGCCCGGCCCGGCCCGGCCAGCTGGCCTCGCCTGGGGACAGCAAGTTGAAGAGAGATAGAGAGAGGGAAGCGAGCAGGGTAGGGAGAGGGGGGGGGGGGGCACCAACGAACGCCATCGTCCCGCCCGCATGACGCGCAGCTGGCAGCCATTTTTATGCACTGCGCTGCCGCTGCCGCTGGCCAAGGTGGAATTCGGCCAAGTTTTGCGCGATAATCGCAAGTTTGCTGCAGCAGGCTCAGGTGCTCAGCTCTGCGTGTGTGTGTGTGTGTGCAGACAGAGACAGACTGACAGCCAGACGGACAGGCGGACAGACGGACATTTGCTGTGAATGTGCGCGCACTTGGCCAGCCAACCAGGGAGCAAGGCAGCTCGTTGCCAGCGGGGTGCATTTTCATTAAGAGTGAAAAATGATGAGCAATCAATCATTGCCAGTGGAGGGTGTTGCCCAAACGACCTGCATGCTAGCTCGCTCTCACTCACCAACTCTCTCTCTCTCTCTCTTGCTGTCTCTCTCTCTCTCGCTGTTAGATACAACTTGTAGATTGATAGCATTACCTGCCTCTGGTATTCAGAAATGGCTTCGCCAGGCAACTTATTTCCTTTTTGCTTGGCTTACTTCTTCTCCTCCCTCCCTCTCTCTCTCTCTCTTTCTCTTTCTACTCCTTGCTTGCTGCTCCTGCTGTTGTTTTGACCGGTCAATGCTTCACATTTCGTATAATTTACATCTTCATTTTGTGTACTTTTTTATTGTGGCTTCGCCTTGTTTCTTCAACTATTTTTCTGCTGCTTCTTCTTCTTCTTTCATTTTTATTATCGCTCCCGGTGCGATTTGAATATATTTCACACTTGATTTGTTGTAGGCGGCAACATATTTTTGTTGCCCACTGTGGCGCAAGGCGCTGATGAGCTCGAGAATTCTGGCAAATTAACACTGCATGTAAAGAAGGAAGAGAGAGAAAGAAAGAGTAAGCGATATGCAAAATTTACTGCTGGCATTATTAGAATATAATGTGAAATTCTTCAATATTTTCCTGCCACACATTCTACAGGAAATCCATAAATAATCCCCGTAACTATTCCGCTCTAAATAATTTTCAAACTCAGCTCAAACATAATGATCTTTGCCTTTTAGAGCTATAGACAAACTTTCTATCAATCTCCATAAAGCTGTCTCTCAGCTTTGGAATTTCCTGCCCGCTAGTCAAAGAACCCATCAGAGTCATCATCATCATCATCATCAGCATGATCATCATCAGAGCCAGTCACATTCATAATCGTTAGTCTGAGCCGTCAGCGACATTTCCTAAAACGTTTTCAAAACATTTTCAATTCCAATTCCCAATTTCGAATGCCAACGATGCCACAAGCTGAGCTCGAGCGGGGAGAGAGAGAGCAGAGGGGAAGACAGCCCATCGAATGAGAAACATTCTCAGCCGTCGACGAAAATGTGTATTTCTTTTTTTGTTGTATTTTGTCGAAGTTGTTTTTTGTCTTTGCGTTAATTTATCGTCTCTGATTGGGGCGTTATTCTTATTGATCCAGGCCATAAATAAGCGCAGCCTCTGACATGCCACATACATTACGGACATTTTAGCGTTTGATTTGTTATTTATCATACGAACGCGAAAGAGAAAGGTAGAGCAGAGAATCCGAGCTCCACAAGTTCTCGCATCTCATCGGATTTTGTATTCGTATTCGGATCGGATCGGATCGAGCGTCGCTGATCGCTTACCTGTAAAACTAGTTTCCATTTTCAACATTTCATATTTGTTTTTGTTTCTGCTTCGTTCTTCATGCATTTTGTTGTTGTCTTTTTTTTAATGATGAAATATACATTTTGAGTTTAATATATCAAAGCGAATGGCGGACAGCGATCGCAACGATCTCAGCGATCTCAGCCGCATGTTAATTTGCCAAGCAGATTTTTATTTCTGTTTGTTTTTTTTTTTCTTTCTTAATTTTGATTTATTTCATTTTGGAATTAAAAACCGATTGAGTAACGCAGCAAACTGTCGATCGTCGAGCAGCAACAACAACGAATGCCATTTACATTTTCAACTCGTCCGATCTCTAAGCGATCTCAGGTAGCGCTCGCTGCTTCTTGCAAGTTTGAGTGATTAATTAAAATTATGCTTGGAAAGCAAACTAATGAGTCTAATACGACGAGATCCATTAATTAACGAGAGGAAGAAGAAGCAGGAGAGAGAGAGAGCGAAACAGAAGGAGAGGAGTAGGCAGAGAGGCTTGTGGGGGAGGGGATTACGACCTCCATAATTAAAGCGCTAAATCTAAAAAACAAAAGGCGTTGCACGAGACGACGACGACGACGACGAAGACGAACAGAGACAAAAGGCACGACGACAACAGAGCTTCATCATCATCATGGAGACGAAAGCGTAGACAGAGAGAGATAGATAGAGATAGAGAGAGAGAGAGGGCAAACCAAATGAGCGCTGATGAGTTCCATTTAAATAAAATCTTGATCGGCAAGCGGCATCTCTCGACTCGACTCGGCTCGACTCGAGCCGGCATATCGTATAGTAGTAGTAGATATATCCGATAATTTATGAAACATAAATAAGCAAAACAAAAATACAAATCATTTGTGCGATGACAGACCCCGCGCTGTGATGCCGCACATCGCAGTCGCAGTTGAGGAGCCATCGAAAATAATTTGAAATTGATTTTTGTTTGCGAGCTGAGCTCAGACCGTGTCCAGCTGGGGTTGACCCATTGGGGCTTTCTCGGGCCGTTTCATCTTTCGGTTTCGGAAATTTATGTAAATTACGCGCTGAACAAGGAAGTCGCTCAAAGAGTTCGAGTTCGAGTTCGAGCTCGAGCTCGAAACGATCGATCGATCGATCGCACGACGAATTATGAATTTACGACTATGAAAGAAACTAGACATAAATTTCGGATTATTTCTTTTGTTTTAAAGTTACGATAATCACTTGGTCGCAAGGCAGGCAGGCAGAGAATGACGAAGGCGAATGGAATAAAGATATTGAAATTTTCAAGAAGAAACAAGAAAGAAAGGCTACCTTTTATACCATTGCAGTTACTTTATATATTACATCGGCCGATAGGTCCTATGGCAGTTATGCGATATATCGGTCCAATTTTGATAAAATTTGCACAGCTTTGAATGGATGTACTAAGGCATAGATTGCGAAAGTTTCTTGGCGATATCTTGAAAAATGACAAAAATCGGCCGATAGGTTCTATGGCAGCTATACGATATATCGGTCCAATTTTGATAAAATTTGCACAGCCTTGAATGAATGTACTAAGGCATAGATTGCGAAAGTTTCTTGGCGATATCTTGAAAAATGACAAAAATCGGCCGATAGGTTCTATGGCAGCTATACGATATATCGGTCCAATTTTGATAAAATTTGCACAGCTTAGAATGGATGTACTAAGGCATAGATTGCGAAAGTTTCTTGGCGATATCTTGAAAAATGACAAAAATCGGCCGATAGGTTCTATGGCAGCTATGCGATATATCGGTCCAATTTTGATCAAATTTGCACAACTTTAAATGGATGTACTAAGGCATAGATTGCGAAAGTTTCTTGGCGATATCTTGAAAAATGACAAAAATCGGCCGATAGGTTCTATGGCAGCTATACGATACATCGGTCCGATCCGGCTCGTTCCGACTTATTTATAGCGTGCTGCAATAAGAAACATGTATACCAAGTTTCATCAAGATGGCTCTAAAACTGAGGGACTTATTTGCGTTGCAATAACTGACGGACAGACGGACGGACAGACATGGCTAATTGGACTCCCCTATTAATGCTGATTAAGAATATATACACTTTATAGGGTGGGAGATGTCTCCTAAGGTGCGTTGCAAACTTCTGGCCAAAATTAATATACCCTATGCAATGGTCTAAACATGATTAGAATTAGATTAGATTTAGAAAAATAAGAAAGAGTTGGAAAAAATAAAACTTAGGTTTCTTTTAGAAGGTTTTCTATAAGAAAGTGTTTTAAGACATCTCTAAAGTAATAGGAAAAATGCAACTCTATTCAAGTTTTGTAGTTTTTTACCAATTTGCTTACAATTCCCAACTAGTTCTAGTTAGAAATGAATGCAATGAGCTCACAACTTAAATGGGAGAAGTCAATATGCTTTATCACTATTTAGCTTATAATTCCCAACCAGTTCAATTAAATATTTTATATATTTTACCCTTCAAATAAAAATATGCTTTAAGCTTCTAATTCCCAACCAGCTCTAGCAAAAAAACCATGAAGTTAGCTAGCTAACAACTTTAATATTTCTTCCCTTTCCCAAAACAAAAGTACCGCTAGTTATACAGTTATGTCAGTTAGTTGAGCCCATAACTAACCTGGCCCAAACGCTGCCCCATTGCGGCAAGACCAGTTGCAACTCAATTGAGGCGGCGACGACGGCGACGGCCAGTGGGGCGAAATGGAATGAAATTATCAAAGCGCAGCTGACAACTGCCAGAGGAAAAGACACGCTGCACGGTGCACGGATGCCGACAGACAGACACACACACACACACACACGCACACAGTTGCAGCTGCAAATGTCAAGCCGCCAAGCACGCCACGCACTTTGACACACGCACTTTTCCCATGCAAACACACACACACACACACACACAGACACACGCACAGGTGCGCCCCCTAGTGGGGGGCAGGTGATGTATGAATTGCTTTGAATTTAGTTGTCAAAGCGGCGGCGGCGCTGCCAGTGGGTCGCGGTGGGTGCGCCTCATAAATTGTTAAAATGTGTCAGAAGCGAACAAAACGCCGCACAAAAGCGGCATAAAAAACGGTACAAAAACGGGGCAGCCCAGAGGGTGGGGGGGGAAGACTGTGTGGAAACTCGGCTGACAGTCGAGAGTGGCCAACAAAGCGGACAGGCAACAGGAAAGGGCAGTGCGAGGCGAAATCAAAGCGAAAAACAATCGCGCAACAAAGGCGAAACGTGTTCGCAGAATGCACACGCTGCCGCGGCCTCAAGCTGCCGCTTGTTGCACATGCCCCAAAGCTGCAGTTGCCCCGCACACACACTCTCTCTCTCTTTCTTTCGCTGGACATGTGCGTTTAATTTGCAAGACACATGTTCGCCGCAACGGATCGAAGGGTCCTCGACTAGCTGCAGTACCTGGCGCGTACAGTGTACACTGTGCAGCGTGTACGGCGGCCACAGGTAACCCAGTAACAGGAGGCCTACAACTGGCTGCGTTTTTCAGCTATGCACAGTGGTGCACAATGAAGGAACAACTTTTTGCGATATGGAAAATTATGGGGGAAAAAAAAATATTCAAATTAAAAAAAAAAAAAAAATTTCACAAATTTAAAAACAAAATAAAATGAATTAAAAAATAAATATGAATCTTTTTAAATATTTTTAAATTTATTAATATTCTTTGCATTATTATTATTTTTATTTTTTATAAGCAAAACTTCTCTATAAAAATCCAAAAAAAAAACCCTAACAACTTTGTGCTTAAATGGAAAATTATGGAGAAAAATAAAAATATTCAAAATGAAAAAAAAAATTTCACAAATTTAAAAACCAAATAAAATGAATTAGAAAATAAATATGAATCTTTTTACATATTTTTAAATTTATTAATATTTTTTGCATTGTTTTTATTTTTATTTTTGTAAGCAAAAACTTCTCTAGAAAAATCTGAAAAAAAACTCTAACAACTTTGAGCTTGTATTACATTTTATATTATGAGCTAAAGTTATAGTTCCAAAACTATTTTACTTTCTGAAATATTAATACGAAGATCAAAAGCTTACAGTGTGATAGGAAAAATCAGCAATTTTTAAGTTTTAATTTCATTTGAATTAAAAAATTTTTTTAAACAATTTTCTTAGCTAAACTGCCCAAGAAAATTTGTGTAACCAATTTCAAAATTTTATTTTCCATGTTTTCATATGCCTTAGATTTCCTCAGCTCATTTTACCTTAACACATTTTTCGCCACACCCCGGCCCACTGTGCACAGGCATTAGATAGCCAATGGACAGTCTCGCCTCATCTCGCTCGACGTCGACGTGGACTCTGTTGCATGTTGCTATTGCTGTTGCCGTTGCCGTCGCCGTCGTTGCGATTTGTAGCCAAGTCGGAAAATGCATGTTACCAACAAATGACACCTTCATGTGCACTACACACTGTGCACAGTGGGCCCCCTTCGCCTTTCGGCCTACCCCCTTGGGTTGGCTCATAACTGGTCGGCCTCAACATGTTGCCAATTTGGTCGCTTGGCAACGCGGCCGCCTCATTGTTTCAATGGACATTTCAATGCGTCTCCCCCGCCCCGCCCCTCCTCTCTCTCTGCCCGCTTACTCTCGCTCTTCCTGCTGTCGCTGCTGCTGCGCTGGCACTGCCGCTGCCCGCTGCCTCCCACATGTGCGAAGTTGCATGTTTTTTTCCAGAAAAACTTTTTCGCTGCTGCCTTTTAAGGCCGACACTTTTGCTCATTTCGCCCACCGTGCCACAGTCACAGCCAGCAGCACGCCCCCATGCCAGTTGCCTCCCTCTCCCCCTCTCCCTTTCCCATTGCGTGTCCCTTGGCCAGAGCAGCTGGCTTTTGTCCACGGCTTGGCTTCTACCCCCAACGCACTTGGCCAGCAAAACGGCGCGCGCGAATTAACCTGTTGAATTTCGCCGCTTTTGCCACTGTCGCTGCCTCAGTCGCTGCCGCTGCCGCTGCCACAGTTGCTGCCTCCGCCTGTGGCATGTACTGAAAGCAAGAGGCCACCGCGTCGCCTTATGGCCATTATAATTGCCAGTTCGGCCTGCGCTCTGTGTGTGTGTGAGTGTGTTGTGCTTGTTAAAGGAAGCCGAAGCCGTAGCCGCAGCTGAAAGTGGCCCAAGCAGGGAAGCGTTCGATATTATTAAAGCAATGCGATTTATAGATCGAACAACTGTTTTTCTGGGTTACCTTTAAAGTTGAAAGAATCCGCTGGGGAGCTACGGTAATCATAAGGATTTGAATTAGTTTATGTATTAATAGCTTGCATGACTCTGTGAGGTATACTCAGATATTCATTGGGAATGTGATTTAGTTTCTGGTTCAATCTCTAGATGGATTAAGAATAAAATTATTAAAGGTCTTTGAAAAGACTTTTGACAATTGTAGGATCCCATGATTATTCGAATAGCCTTAAGTTTTCATTTTAAATATTAAATAAAGAGTTGAAACTATAACTTTCTACAATTTGTATACGCTTTCATCATTGAAAATGCTCAAAAAACTTGTGCAGAGTGTCTTGTAGGAATTTGATAACGTATTTGTAGCAGTATTTTGAAATAAGGCGAAGGGTATTTTACTGTCGGACACTTTCGTCGTTACTTGTTTGGAATTGTTTCATATTTTCCATGCTCTTTGTGTTTCTCTTACTCTTTTCCCTGTTTAAATATTATCATATCTCAATTTCAAGCACTCATAATTATTTTAAAATTTTTGGATTCTCGATAATATGCAGTTCTTTGCTTTATTTGACTTCCTTAATAAAAAATAATAAATAATAAAAAATTATAAAAATTCAAATTTTGTCAATTTATTTTTCATTTCGGAATTTATAAAATGTTCATAAAAGTAAAACTTCTCAATTTCTTTTTGAAATCAATTCAGCTAATCAAAATAAAAAAAAAAAAATTAATTCAAAATTTGATTAAAATTATCTAAAGTCTCTCTAGAAATTTTGGTATATTTTTATATTACCTATAGATTTTTTTTAAATCAATTCAGCTAATCAAAATAAAAAAAATTAATTCAAAATTTGATTTAAATTATCTGAAGTCTCTTTAGAAATTTTGGTATATTTTTATATTACCTATAGATTTTTTTTAAAATCAATTCAGCTAATCAAAATAAAAAAAATAAAAAAAATAATTCAAAATTTGATTAAAATCATCTTAAGCCTCTCTAGAAATTTTGGTATATTTTTATATTACCTATAGATTTTTCTTAAATCAATTCAGCTAATCAAAATAAAAAATATAAAAAAAATAATTCAAAATTTGATTAAAATTATCTTAAGTCTCTCTAGAAATTTTGGTATATTTTTATATTACCTATAGATTTTTTTTAAAATCAATTCAGCTAATCAAAATAAAAAATATAAAAAAATAATTCAAAATTTGATTAAAATTATCTGAAGTCTCTCTAGAAATTTTGGTATATTTTTATATTACCTATAGATCTATGAGGCAATGCAAATAGAATCTAAAACTCAATATACTCAATTTGAAGCCTGAAGAATATGTTTAATCAATATTAATAGCTACATACTATAGAACACCATAATTTATCAAGAATTTTAAATACCAAATCATATACTATACCATATACTATATACCATATCATACGATCCCATACTACACACTACTCAGTGCAGCTACTGTTTTTGAACTTGCCCCGACTCACTTAATCATTCGCTCTGCGGCATTTGCAACTACTGCAAATGCATTCACACCTCGTCGACAAGGTGTCGTCCCGCTCAATTCCAGCGGCATTTGCAATTCGCACTCGACCGAGCGAGCAATGCATGAAAATTCAATTTCCTTTTTTATTTTCTTTAGTTTTTTTTTTCGATTTTTCAGTTTCCTCGAGCAACTTTGTTAAATAATTAAAATATTTGTGCGGGCTAATGAATTTGTTTACATGATCGAACTGTGCAATTTTTCAGCTCGCTGCGAAAAATCAAGAAAATCCGCAAGACACAGAAAGAGACAAAGTGGTAGAGGGGGGAGAGGAGGGGGAGGCAAGGTAGCTCCGCATCGCTGACTTGGACTCGTAGTCGGAGTCGGGCGTCCATTTGAATGTGAAAAAATCGTTTAAATCACACGGCGAAAAATGTGGACGGCCAAACCGGTTCAGCTGGCCAGCACATGAGTGCGAGCGAGACGACATGCTGCCGGCATAGCGCGAAACAAATGTCAGAGGCAGCGAACATCAATCTCCGGCTCTGGCTCTGGCTCTGGCTCGGCTCGAGAGTTGCCCCAGCTGGCCAAGCGACCATTTGTGCAACGAGTTCTTTGGTGGCCACAAAAGGAAAAGCTGCGACGCCGGCCGAGGCAGCGCTGCAATGATGGAAAACCGGCTAAAAGGTGGCCAAATGCGTTGGCCATCGTTGCCGCTGCCACTGCGGCTGCTGCGCCTGTTGCTGCTGCTGCTGCTGACTGACAACGTTGAGAAACTACAGTTGGGTTCACAACCTCATTTCAAATTGGCCAACAGGTGCGACACAGTTGCCGAGGCGACAGCAGGCTGCATGTAACACGATACGTTAACTGCTCGCAGAGACTGTATGCTCGCTGGTACGGATATGTATGTAAGGACAGTGTATGTGCAGCCCGAAATTTGTTAGGCCATTAAAACGATATAAAAAGATCACGAAATCATAAAAAACGACAAACGGATGTGGGAAGGCTGTGAGGAGAGATTTGAGAGAGCTGCAAGAGAGAGCTTAAAGCTCATTGTATGTGCTTGCTCTAGTTTAAGGAGCTTTTGCAGGGAAACAAAGCGCATTATTAGCAGCAGAGTTGCATACGCATACAGTGCTGTCCAGCAAATTAAAGCCACCTGCTTTTAGAGTTCTCTCAATTTTAATTGTTGTTCTAGAGATTTTTTCTTTTTAAGTAAAGTTTTTATAAATATTTTTAAGGCATTTAAAATATTACGAATATTTTTAAATAAAATTTTTTAAATAAAGTTTATGAAAAATATATCAAACTTTTTAAATACTGTTTAAATCTTTTTAAAAATTGCAAATATAATAGACGAACAAAATATAAAGTATTTCAAAATTTATTTTAAATTTATTTTAAATATTTTTAACTGTATTTTAAATGTATTTTAAATGTATTTTAAATGTATTTTAAATGTATTTTAAATTTATTTTAAATTTATTTTAAATTTCTTTTAAATTTATTTCAAATTTATTTTGAATTTTTTTTAAATTTATTTTAAATTTATTTTAATTTTATTTTAAATTTAATTTTTAATTTTATTTATTATAAAAAAGTCTTTGATAAATTCTTAAAATTTGTGCTTAAATATTTTCCGAATTCGTGTTAATTACAGCAAATTGTTGTCAAATAAACTCTTAACATAAAATATTCTTAAAGTTAGTCTATTTTTATTATATTTAAATATTTTAAAAATTTTAAAACTATTATTAAAATTTTTAGTTTAAAACCCTAAACAAATTTCTCTAGATAAATTTCTTATTTACTTAAGCCTATCTAGGTTCCTACTACACGATTACACCAGACTTTTTGCCCAGTTTCTCACGTTTTGTTCAATCATTGATTTCCATATATCTATATTCTATGTTAACCTATTCCATCGTGATCCGCAATTCATCACGTTGTGCATGTGTGTGTGCGGCGTCGAAAGTTGTTCTCATTAAATGGCAACCAATCAAACTTCAATCGGCCGACGGTTTTATGCTTTGGACCTCGACTAAATTGCACCTGTCATGCAATCATGCATAGACCAGCCCCAGCTCGCAGCTCGCAGCTCGCAGCTCGCAAATCATGACATGAGTTCAATTTGTGACAATTATTGTTGCAACATTTCAAATCGAAGCGGAGCAGTGCAACATATTTGCATGCGGCGCGCGGCCTCCGGCGGCCTCCGACAGCAGAGCGCGAGATTTTTATCGTTTTTCATTCGATTTGATTTTCATTATTTTTATTTATTTATATATTTTTTATTATCTCCACACAAACACACACACCACATGGTAGTTCTGTTTGTTGCTGTTGTTTTTTTTTTATGGCAAATTAATCGTTGTGCATTTTTCAAGCGTGGCGCATTAAAATTGGGCGTTGACTAATAATTGCATTTTTATTTGTTTATTGCATTTTATTTATTTTCATTTTTTTTCAATGCGCTTTATTGCTTCGTCAATTCACAATTGAATGCCGGCAAAGGTGAAATATCATTGTATTCCGTTAGCGTGTGCTAACCAGTTATGCTAAAAGTCATAGGGAGAGGGAACTGCGAAGGGGAACTTTGTCAATTCATTTAGTTCGCATTAGCAGGCGGAACTGAAACTTAGTGAATGTGAATAGAGATTGATTTGCTTTGTATTTACAATAAATTCAGATCGGTTAATTAACTAAATTAAATTAATAAATTTAATTATTATATTTAATTTAGTTAAATTAGTAAATTAATTTATTTATAATTTATTGAATTATCTTTTAAAAAATGTAAAATTTATTTAAATATTATTTATAATATTTTATATATGTTTATTTAATTGTTTTAAGATCGAACAAGAATAGTCGACCTCATTTAAATTTAAAAAAAAATAAATTAATGTAATTTTAATTATTATAATTGATAATTATAAGGAGAGAGGAGACTGTAGAGGGAACTTTGTCAATTCTTTTAGTTCGCATTAGCAGGCGGAACTGAAACTTAGTAAATGTATAGAATGAGTAGAGATTTATTTTCTGTGTATTTAAAATAAATTGAGATGGGTTAATTAATTTAATGAAATAAATAAATTTAATTATTATAATTAATTTAGTTAAATTGGTTAATTAATTTGTTTATTATTTATTAAATTATTTTTTTAAAAATGTAAAATTTATTTAAATATTATTTATAATATTTTATATATGTATATATTTATATATTTAATTGTTTTAAGATCGAACAAGAATAGTCGACCTTATTTAAATTTTAAAAAAATAAATTAATATAATTTTAATTATTATAATTGATAATTATAGGTAAAATTATATTTAAATTAAAATTTAAGTTCAAAGTAAATTAAAATCATGAAATAAAAAAAAAAAAAATAAAAAGAAATAAATCTAAATTGATTTTGTTCCATTTAAGATATAAAACGTATATTTTAAGTTAATGTTAATACTTTTTATTTTATTTTAAATTTTAGGTTTTTGAACTTTAAATTTAATTTTTTAGGTATTAGATTATGCAGTGATATATCTAAAATTTCCTTTAAAAACTTGTGTAATTTTAAAATTCTAAATCTTGGTTGAGAAATTTATTTGAAAAATTAAAAAAATATATTTAAAAAATACTAGAACTAAAATTCTGAAATTCCAACTTAGTTTAAGATTAATTTTTATAATGATTTATAAGTAAATTATTTTCAAATAACCCCTAACTAAACAAGTCCCCCGACATTGAAAACTCTTAAGAAACTATAAACTTATCGTTTCGAGAAAAGTTTTACTAACGTATCACCTATAACCCTATTTCCCCCTGCACCCCCTCTGGCAAGCGCCTAAATAATTCCAAATACCTTACCTTAGATATCAAATATTATATACGATACGACTTCGCCTCGAATCCGATGTGCAAATATTGAACATGTGGCCCCAAGTGACTGCCTGCCTTCTCCCTCTCGAGCGGAGGGGCAGCAATAAACTGGGTAATTATGGAAGCTTTATGATTTGGTAAACTCAACTGTAAATATTGCAAGCGGAAGGCGATCATAAAACGTAATCGCCTCCCTCTCAATAAACACTTGCGCGCATTTTTGAGTTAATTAAATGTCCAAAGTGAAAATCAAACCACAAGAAAATTGCGAAACGTGCAGCGGGTGCAGAGGGAGGGGGGAGAGGCAACTTGGGTCGGCTCCAGTTACACATCTCGCAGATCTTCAGCAAATATCAGCGATGACTTTGGGTGCCTAATTGGAGGCTGAGGCAGCAGCAGGTTGAGAGCGATCCCCACCTGGTTCTCTGTGCTGTGCCGTCGCCAGACGCGGGACGATAGTTCATTGCTTAATTGCTCTGCTGACGCCGCTGCTGGCGCAGACAAACAATAATTGCGTTCGTGCTGAAGATAAAAACGTATCCGGTAGATACAAAATGCCTGTGTGTGTGTGTGTGTGTGTGTGTGTGTGTGATTGTTTGCTCTCTTAACAAGCCCAAGCCGCGGCGAGGCAATTTCACAAACAAATAACGAAATTTATTAACCCTTGAGTTCAAAAGAATCGCTGCGCACTTCCTCGATTCCCATCGATTTGACAATCGATATACGATAATATCGCACTTCAATTCGAAATCTGCTTAGTTTTCTTCAGCGAGATCAAAGACTGGAGTGCAACCCTTTGCCCTGCACCCTTTACGCTTTGAGTCGACTATGGGGTATGTTGAAGTCGAGCTGAGTTGAGTTTCCCACACAGTTGCCACATCAAGTGGATGCTGCCACAGCCACTTGACAAGGCGGGGGCTTGGCTCGGCGTCTTGTTCGACTTTTCGAACACAAATTACTAATCACATAAAGCATAAAACATATAAACAATAAACCGTATGCCGAGTCGCCACTCCCCGCCGCTCTTGCAACACGCAACATGTCAGAAACTTCATTTTTTCTTTCTGTCCCTCTCTCTCGCTCTCATTCTCGTTGTGTTGCACGTCCAATGCTAAATATGCTCGGAAATCTCGGGCACGACAAGTTACATGCATCAAACTGCCTCCAACGACAAACGAATGCCATAAAATCAAAGCCCCCGAGTGCAGGTGAGTGAAGCGGGTGGGGCAGGGTATGAGAAGGGAGGCACATTTTAAATGCGGCAACAACAACAACGGCAGCAGCAAAGGCAAACCACAGCCTCGGCGAGGCAACCTGTTGCATATGTTGCACACCCAAACACAAGCACACACACACACACACACGCACAGCCACACAAACTCACACTCTCAAAAACACACTCGAATCTTTTAAAATGCATTTCATTATGCTGTGACGGCAGCCAGGCGACAAAATTGTCATCTACGAAAATATATATAAAATGTTTAAAAATTTTTTAAATATCTTTTTGCTTATTTTTATAAATTCCTGACTAAATCTTAAGCATAACTTAAACTTCAATTCTATAGAGATTTTTTAACAAATTTCTAAACAATTTTTGTGAAATTTTTCAAAATTAGAAAGATTTTTTAAACATCATAGAAAGGTTAAATGATATTTTGATCAATTTTGAACTGTAAAAATGTTATATTTTATGATACGAACAGCCACATGAATTTTAATGGATCTATGAAACATATAAGACTATTTTTCTTAACAACAATATTTCCTTTAAGAGAAAACAAAATGCGCTAGGAACTTATACAAAACTGTTGAAAACTCTAAAATTTTAGAATATTAAATATTCTTTTAAAGAATTATTGATGGTTTCTACAAGAAATAAACCTCGAAAAATCTATTAAAATTGTTTGTTTCAATTAAAAATTTTGTATTTTGGTTTTGAACACAAGTTTAGACAGCTTTCCTTATAAAGTATGCCAAAAAATGTGACAAAATCCAGAATTGAACCTTAATTTTCTGTTATAATTGCAATTTACAAATTATATGCAAAAAATAATATAATAATATTTCTCTCCGATTAATCTTGCTTTATAACTTCCAAAAATTACAGTAAATTTCCATAACACTCCCGACACTTTTGTCTGGTGTGCGCACACAGAATATGCAGAGAATCACACGCGGCTCGCATTAAGCAAGCCCAAGAACCCAAGAACCATTTGCACTTTAGCCTCGCCAGAGCCGAGTCGCTGGGCCCGTCTGCACTGCAGCGCCAGAGCCCATACCCATTCCAGGCCCAGGCCCAGCATCCCAAACCCAAACCCAATCCCAAAACCCAAGCCAGAGCGAGTTCCAGTCGCAGTACCATGCCCTGAGCTGCGGCTGCGGCTGCGGCTGCAACTGTGGCTGATGCTGTGGTCGCATTGTCCGAATCAATTGTGGGAAACGCACAGAAATAATCTCGAGATTGTGTGCAAGTGTGTGTGCCTATCTGTGTGTGTGTGTGTGGCAGTGTGTGTGTGGGTGGGTGGCATTGCCCCCGCGCGATGTTTGTTGCTGCTGTCAATTAAAGCGCAGCGACGGCGTCGGTGGCAGCGACGACAGCAGGAACTGGAACTGGAACTTGTTGCACGTTGTTGCACAAGCAGCCTCGCTGCACATTGTGGGCACTGCTGCCCCTTTGGCCGTGCCACATTCGTCGTCGTCGTCGTGGCGTTTTTGACACTCGCCACTGCCGCTGTTGCTGTTGCTGTTGCTGCTGCCTTTTTAGCAGCCTGTCCCGCTGTATCTGTGTGTATCTGTTCCTGTCCCCGTCATTGGCAGCCTGCAGCCCCCCCCGCATCCCCCGCCGGCATCCCCCTTCCGCCTCAAGTGCACAGTGGATCAGGGGCAGCTTCGACAGGCTAGCGCGATAGTCCCGATTGTGTCCCTTGTTGACCAACTTTGTGGCAACTGAGGTCCAACTGAGGCCCAGCTAACTGGGCCGGCACAATAAATTGACAGTCTGCAAAGTCCAAGTGCCGCATTGAGTGCACTCGCGAATCAGCGCATGAATGAATGAATACCCAAGCTGACGAGGCACAAGTAACGTACTTGCTGCAGCTGCTGCGCACTTGCAGATACATTTGTATCTGGCAGCTCGCGTGCGCCTGCAGCAGGTTTCCCCGTTCAAGTATCTTTCACTTTTATTCGCGATTAATTGGGCCTCCGTTCGACAATGTCTGCGCTCTGTGCTTCATTAGAGTGCAAAGTAAATATCAATCAATAACGGTAATTAAACACGTTAGCCTAAGTCGAAGATATACTACTAGGTATATGTAGATAATGTAATACTTTCCATTGAGCTTTGAGAGCTTGAAGCATTACTAGACAAACCAAAATGAATGACTAGCTTTGGCTAGCCAAAGGTTGAACTGTTACTTTTAATGTATACCAATTGGTTCCATACGATATATTGGTCCGATCCGGTCTCATTTCGACTTATTTATAGCTTCTTGCAATATGAAGTATGTATACCAAGTTTCATTAAGATAGCTCAACAACTGACTGACTAGTTTGCGTTGCAACAGACAGACAGACGGACATACTCGTAGGGTATTCAAATTCAGCAAAACTAGAAATGAATGACAATTATTTTATTCAACTTGGTTGGGTTTTCTTTACAAAAGAATTCATTTTTTGTCCGCTTCACATATGTAGCCAATTTCGTCTGTGCAGAGTGCATCATTCATACGGTAGCCGTCTTGGATCTTCAATTGAACACAGTCCTCTCCAGTGAGTGCATTGTTTGGCTCTCCATCACCCCATTTGGTAAAAGGTGCCTCTTCTCCTGTGGCTATTGAAACGAATGTGCCTTCCTGGTTAATATCATTAAGCGAAGTCCAGTAACTTGTGTCATCTAAATTATTTGTTACTTCTTCAAATTCCTTATCTGTTTCAAAAGTAACTAAATTTCCTCCCATTAGTCTACACATATTTCTAGCTTTAAACCAGTCAACCCGCAACCCAGTGGAAATAAAATAATATTTTGACCCAATTTTTTCAAAGAGGTTTGATAAGAGTTTAGCTTGATCGTCATGCCTTTGCAAAACAACATCTATTTTTTTATTTATAGCTCCACTAAAATCCAACATCTTTTCATTGATAACGTTATTGAAACTATCTTTGTTTAAGCTTATAAGTTGTTCAGTTTTCTCAAAGGCTTTTATAAAATTTTCCTCATTTTCTTGTATATCTCCAATTCCTCTCATGACACTATCTATGTTTTGATTTTGATTCTGTAATGCGTTGTCCAAATTTGGTATTAATTTATTATGAAAATCAGTTGCTAAATTCCCCACAGCATTTGCAATGCTGTCATTCATTGTTTTCACTTGCATTGTCATATTTACACTGTGTGCTCTGATGTTTTCCTCTAAAGTTTTAAAGTTCAATTCTGACTGGCTTTCATTGTCTGTTTTAAAGTTTTCTTTTAAGGTTTTCAAGCTACTTGTTAAATTCTCAACCTTCTCCAGCAGATTTGTTTCGAGTCTAGCCAAAGCACTGCCTGTATTTCTATTCAATTTATCAACTTGCTTTCCGAAGATTTCTTCTAAAGCTTTCAATCTAGAATCTGTCACCTTGTTGTAGTTTTCAAGCTTTGCTAAAACTGCTGTTTCAATAGTTTTGCTTTGATTCAGCAGCTTGTCATCTATACCTTTCAACACACTATCAATGTATTGCTTTAATCGTCTCTCAAAATCAGTTTCAAGCTGTTCCAAACTGTTTTTCAAACTTTGCTCCTTATCCTGCATGTTCTGTTCGAGCCTAGCTAAGAAGCTGTTGGTAAACGCACTATGAGTTTCAACCTGTTTTTGAATATTTTGAACGTGCTTGTCCAGCGCTTCCGAGGTAATAGCTTTCTTTTCTCCAGATTGCTTATAGAACACACTAGCATGGTCCAAAAGCGGCTTCACAACGTCATAGCAATAGCCACTGCACTGCGAATCAAGTTCATGGGAACCAAAGCAACTCTATAGAATAGATATTATATTATATTAGGTATATGCTTACAATACATGTATGATTGTCTAGAGCAACTTACCGAACAATTTCCCTCGAGAACAAAGAGCACGGCAATAATTATTGCAAAATATATTAGTTTCATTCTGATAGATGGCAGTTCTTTCAAGTGACTGTCTATGCCAGTCGAAATGTAGCGACTTATAAAGCACATATAGCATATACTATACATATCTGTGATGCGGCTTATCAGTTTAGCTCGCACAGTTCACAACAATTTGAAAAGTTTTTGATGACGAAACAGTCGCAGTAAGAGGTTAACAGGGTAATCAGTGGTAAAATATTGAAGATGGTCAAAAAAGGGTATACTAAGTTTGTGCAAATGTATGTAACAGGCAGAAGGAGGCGTGGCAGACACCACAAAGTACATATATATTCTTGCTCAGGATAAGCCATGTCCGTCTGTCTGTCCGTTTGTCCGTCATGCGTCTGTGTGAACACACAGATCTCAGCTAGAGACACCAAATTTGGCATGAAGGTCTATAAAAAGCTTCTGGAGTTTATTTCAAATTTGGTGCCACGCCCACCGCCTCTAAGAACTGATTAATACATTTTTGAGTTTGCTTTGTGACGAAAGTAGGATCGAATATTATTTTACTATCGGGTGCGTTCGACTATAGCTTTCTTTACTTGTTATATATACAACTGAATACGAATTCGAAAGAAAGGCGAAGATGGTATACACTTGCCATTTGTGGCATCGATTTCTTAAAGATTCTTCTCATGACAATTAATAAAAAAAATTATTTAATTTGTTGGGGACACTTGGCTTTAGTGTATAACAATATACTAAATAAAAATTTGTTTTTGTACAATTACACATTATTAAAATTGTTTAAGTTTTACTAACTAATAAAATAATCCAAAGACAGCTAATTTTCATAGTGCCCTTAAGTTAATAGATCTTTTGACAATGTATTGTATATAAAGTAAAAGCGAAATATGGCACATTGCGAGACCGAAATGAATGGGCAATCGTTTTGTGGGGCCACATAGATTTAACAATGAGAGACTTGTGCACCTTAAAGCAGATAGACGAATGTTTCTAGCTCGTGTGGCCTGCTCGCGCTGATAAGGAATAAATATATAAATAAAAAAAAAATACATATAATTTCGCAGAAATTTTGTAGTACGTTTAAAAAAAATGAAGTCACTCAAATGATTCGTAGAAAACAGAAATAAAATAATATTTCTTAAAAAAAACAATATTTTTTATTTTTAAAAATGATTTAAAAAATAAAAAAAAGATAGCAATATTTAATATTTTTTTAAAAAATTTCTTTTTTCATTTGTAATTTTTATTTTAGAAATTCAAACTCAAAATTGTAGTTAAAATTTTAATTAAAAAATATAAATAAAAATATGAATATAAAAAAAAAAATAAAAATAAATAAATATTATGATTTTATTGTTAATAAAATGCTGTAAAATAAAATTATATCGTTTCATACGCTTCGTGTAATTCAAAAACCATTTAAAACATAAAAGTATTTCCCCCCAACATACTGTGACTTGATCTATAAAACATGCTTAAAATACATATTGTTTATTGCATATCTATATCATATAGTATCTCTATGCTGTCTCACACCTAGTTGAGGCTCCCTCGCTGGGCTACTTGAGGTGGACTCGCAGTGGACTCCATCTGATTGGATTGTAGCTGTCAAGTGGAACATTGACGGCGACTGCGACTGCGAGTGCATCAACAACATGAGGCAGGATTGTTGTTGTTCTTGTTGCAGGGGCAGCCTTGGCAAATTGATGGGCTAGTGGCATGCCCCAACGACAGGAGGCAAGGGCAGGGGCAGCAATGCTGTGCAAGGGCTTCGAGTGGATGCTGCGCAGCCTCCCACTGGGCAACTTTGGCGCTTCTTGCGCAGATCGCTTGCTGTGAAGGTGGCAACGATGGCAGCAGTTGCTCAGCTGTCAAGTTGTTGTTGTTGTTCGACTTGTTCGTGTTGTTCGTGTTGTTGTTGCTGCTGCTGCTGCGCGTTGATTCGTCGTAATTCATGCGAGGCAAGCCGCGTCACGTAGCACAACAAGTGGCGGCCTGCAGCTCCAAATGTATCTGTAGCTGTGCAGCTGCCTGTGTGCATGTGTGCGAGTGTGTGTGTGTGTGCGAGTGTGTGTGTGTGTGTGTGTGCAGCTTCCATGTTTATGGCTGCCACTGACGAAGACGAAGACGAAGACGCAGCTGATAATGATGTGTTGCCTCGCTGCCTGCCCCTGCCACGCATTTTGATTGCGTGTCCGCATGGAGTCTGCCCAGGCAGGCAGGCAGTCAGGCAGTCAGACATGTGTACATGTATGTGTGTGTGTGCCGCATGCTGCAGTTGCGTCGCCTTGCCTTCGAGTTGGCACTGCACTCGCTGGGCGACTACCTGCGCATCAATCGGCCATAAATTAGCATTTGAGTAAATTGCTTAAATTCGTTATTCGTTATTCGGAATTAGGATCCAATGAGCTCTGTCCCGCTCCCTCTCTCGCTCTCTCTCCTCTCTTTTTCTCTCTCTGTCTCTCGACCAATATGTGAGCAGCCTCACAGCAGCAGCTCCCCGCGAACTTGTTTATTTTGTTTTCAGTTCGATTTCTTTTGCTCTCTCCCTCTCTCTGTCTCTCTCTCTCTCTCTGTCTTTCTCTCTCCCATTTTATGTTTAATTTTCGTGTTATTGATTGATTTATTTTTATTGTGCGCTTCTTAATGGAGAAAATGTTTGGTTTTTCGTTCGAATTCCTTCTTCTTTTTTTGTAGCCTCTTCTTGGCAGATTTTTTTCTCTTTTTTTTTCATCTGTGAAAAATTACAGCAATTAATGAAGTCGCGACGGCTTCGCGCTGTGGAATCTGCTTCTTTTCGCCGATCCGCCAAAACGAGGCAACTCAATTGGCTAAGCGAAAGATATTAATAAGCTATGCGAAGGGTATTGGGTACAGTTGGACAGCGTTAAGAGGCACCAGCTGCAAAGAGATGAAAAAAAATTTGCGTAAATTAAGTTGCAAATTTTCGAATGCAGCTTAGGTTTTGGTATTTTTGTACGCCATTTTGAAAGTACTAAAAATCTGAAAAAATTCTGTATAGCTCAGCAGATATAGCACTAGCAACTAAATAGGCAAAATCAAATTTAAGTGCTGTATAATGAGCACAGCAGCAGTTACAAAACTTTAGATACAAATTAAAGATACAAATTTTTTAATTTGCTTAGACTTGCCTTGGCTTTGTTCTATACTTATATGTTCCACAAAAAATCTAAAAAAAATTAGGCTTATTCAGAAAATATATTACTACTATGGAGATAAAAAAAACTACAGTGAAGCTACGCTAAAACGAACGCAATAGCATTTGCAAACTTTAAGATACAAACTAAAGATACAAAATTTTAGGTTTACTTAAATTTCGTTTAAAATTTTTTTCTAATTTTTTTGCACTAACAAAAATCTAAAAAAATTATAAACTATTTCTAAAGATATTCCACTAACTAGAAAAATTATTCGATTTGAAACAATTTCATTTGGAGCTCGAAAAACAGCGTCATAAAGATGGAAAATGCGTGCGTCAAGACGTTGAACTCTTGAACTCTCGACGCGACGTCCAGCCGTGAACTGGGCAGCAACAACAACGAAAACAACAAGGAGAAAAAGAACTGGCATCCGAAATGAAAAAGATTTCAAGTCTCAAGTCGAATAAATAAAAATGTTGGAATTCAATTTGAGCAACGCGTAGAGGACTGAAAGGCAGCTGGGATTGAAATTGCCGCTGACTGCATAAATCAATCGAATTTATTGACCAATGACAAATGCCGGCAACATGATGAGGGAAAGAGACAGCGAGAGGGCAAGAGAGCGGGGAGGGGGGGCTGAGAAGAGTGTGGAGCAGCTAGGCGAAAATCAAAGGCAAACAATGCTAAAGAGATTTCAAGCCCAAAATTCAAATTAAACGACCCGAAAAAAGGCATTAAAAGGCTAAGCCAGCGACGGGGCGGGGGTGCGGGGGTTGCGGGGGTTGCGCGGTAACTCAGGCTCTAAAAATCGATTAAAAATAATGCCGAGGTGGGAGCTGCGATTGGCGCGGCGGAATGTCAAATGAACGACACGAAAGACGCAGACAAAATGAAGAACCCGCAAAGGATGAGAAGAAGGAGAAGGAGGAGCAGTAGAGGAGCAGAGGAGGTAAGGGGCAGCTGGCTCAGGCATCTCTGGGCAATAAAAATGATAAAAACCAAAACAGAATCAAATAATTCTCGGACTCTCCTCGCATTCAAGTCCAAGTCGCAGTCGCAGTCGCAGTCGCAGTTGTAGCTGGAGTCGGAGTCGGAGTCGAGTTGAGCCGCGTCGCCTGTCTATGCCACAAATCAAACGCCAGCAGCGCTGCAAGATGCCGCCGCCGCTGTCTCTAGACGCAGATGGAGACTGTCTCTGTGCCTCGTGTCCACGCCCCTTCCGCCGCACCCCCTTCCCCCTTCTCCCCCTGCTTCTGCCAGGAATGAAACCTGGACGCGGTCTTCAAGTTGCAGTCAGTCAGGCCGCTGCAGGGCGTCCAACGGCAGCGTCATAATCACACGCTGCAGCTCGCACACACACACACACACTCGCACACACACACACACTGGCACACACACACACACGCTCGATAATTATGACGGGAAATAAATTGTGTATGATTGCTTGATTGGCGATTTATTGACTCACATTATTGGAGCTGCCGCTGCCGCTGCTCGTGAATAACCAAGTGAGTGTGTACGAGTGAGTGTGTGTGCGAGTGAGTGCATCCGTGAGTGTCCATAATCGATGCGGGCTTGACAGCGTATTTATTACAAAATGCGCATATTTTTCTACCCCCTTCCGCTTCTTCCGCTCCTTCTGCACCTTTTCCTCTTCGCTTCTCCCACTTCTTGTGCTTTGTCTTTCGCCTTGCGAATTCACTTGGTGCAGCCTGCGCACAGTGCGATGATTGAAAATTGCGAATGTCTCAAAACCGGAAGCTATTAAATACTATAATTTCAAGTTAGCTTTGAAAAAGCAATCGACGCGAGTTGAAGTCGAGCGAAAGGGAATTATATCAATCACGATACTTACAAGTTTTTTATTGTTTAGCAGAACAATGCAGTATGGAAGAAAATGAAAGGTATGACTAATATGGTTTTTGGTAGTATACAGAATTTCATAATTTAAAATAGGTTTATTTGATATTACGGCATGGTATTAGGGTTTCCGAAACTCACAACTTTGCTACAATCATGAAAGGAAGATAATACTTAAACTGGCTTCCACAGCTTTTGCCTAAAACTTATCTTAAGCCGCAACAAACTTAGTCTTAAAGATATCACAACATGTTCGTAAAGAAGCCGTATTTTTTCAGTATTTTATTTTTATTATACCAAAAAATTACGAAAAATGTTTTGAAATCTAATATTTATACTTTTTTAAATGTCAAAAATATTTTTAAAAAATTAAATCAATTTTTTTGATATTTTCTTTCTATTCGGCCAGAAAGTTGTAAGTCTCTGTCAAGTTTTCTTTGTTTACTCCCAATCAAGACTTCAGCTTGCAAGATTTTTTCAAAAGTCAGAAGGATTTTTATTTGAAATTATTATTATCTGTTTCATGTTTTGACTGCAAAAATAATTTCTTATTATTATTATATTTATATTATTTCTTATTATTATGTGAATTTAAATTAAATTAATTAATTTAGGAAGGAAATTGTATTTTAAGAACATAGAATTTAAACTTTTCCATTGTACCCCCTTTCAAAAGTCAGAAGGATTTTTATTTGAAATATTATCTGTTTCATGTTTTGACTGCAAAAATAATTTCTTATTATTTTATATATTATTTTAATTTATATATATATTATTTCTATTATTATGTGAATTTAAATTAAATTAATTAATTCAGGAAGGAAATTGTATTTTAAGAATATAGAATTTAAAACTTTTCCATTGTACCCTCTTTCTAAAATTTTTTAATTTTTTTTAAATGCTTAATTCTTTAGGATTTGCTTCAAGTCAATAAAATTTCATAATTATTATTTTAAATTTAAATTCAAATTTATCCATTCTAAAAAGATTTCGAAATAAAATTTCAGAAAAATATTGAAAATTTATTAAACATTTTAATGGAAATAATACTAATATTGTAAGACTTCAGTATGCATCCTTTTGCTCATCAAATATGCTATTTCTTCAACCTTAAAAATTTCTATAAAATATCTGCATATTTATGACACTTTAAGCACATAAACAATGGCAAACACCTTCTCATAAAATGTCAACTCTACCCAAATTCCTTGTACCCTATTTAAAAAGTGCTCAAGCATGAAATGCTTAAGCCATTTACATAGGAAATAAACAGCAAGGACAGCAGTTACCCCTTATAAGTAGGGAGAGAGATATACAAATTGATGCGCCTTCTTTCCTTTCGCTTCCCTTTCTGGCGACAAGACCGCAAACAGTTTCATCAAATTTCTTGCGCTACAGTCATAACTCGCTAGAGTCGCCTCGAAAATTTGTAAGGCAATAAAGAGTGTAGAGAAAAAAACCGAATTAAAAAACGAAGTGGCAAGGGAAGGGCAGGGCAGGGGGAGGCGGAGGGGAAAACGAGGCATTCACACGCACATAATTCAATTGGCTCAAACAAAAGCACATTTAATTTTATTTATTATCGCCGGAATGTGCGAGTGTGTGTGCGAGTGCGAGTGTGAATCATGTGAATCATGGTGTGCGTGTTATCCTTTCAATGGACGCTGATGAGCACTTGCCTGTGGACGGATGCGTAGATATCCGTCAGATACTTTCACTCCGGCAACGATTTGATGCGTCCCTGTTTATCGGCAGAGACGTAGCACCCCCTGTCAGGCAGGACGGACATAAATAAAACGAAATGGAAGACAGCCACAAAGAGAAATGTCAACAAATAAAGTGAGTGTGTGCGTGTGTGTGCGTGTGTGTGTGCGGCGTAGATGGAATTCGGACAGGCAAAGCCGAAAAAGGCAGCCGCATGACGACACATGCTGGCAACAAAAGATACACAAAGAAGGAGAAAGAAATAAAGAAAGTGAGAGAGCGAGAGAGAGCGAGCGAGAGAGAGACAGCAGGCAGTTTCATTGCTCCGCTTTCAACTTTCCAATGATGCGGCGATAAATCAAGGATAATCTACTTTTCAGGATCATAATTTCTGTGCGAATTGACAGGCGCAGTGACAAAAAGAAAGCAAACTGACAGATTTATGTACGCACACGCACACGCACACACGCATACCAAGTGAGTGTAAGTGCGTGTGTGTGTGTGAGTGAGCTCCCTTCTACCATGATGTCTGCCTTCAAACGGATATCAATTTCACATAAAACCGAGTCGAGAAAGTGGATGATGATGACAGTCACACGGCGAGCAGCAGAGGGAGGGGAGAAAGGCAGAGGCGGAGGGAGTAACCCTTATTTGACACATTAAATGTCATTTGAGCATGCGATGAACGAGCCCAAATGGTCGGCCATCTTGGCCCGAAATGTATCTGTATCTGTATCTATCTAGCTCTGTCCGTATCTGCTGCTGCGATGCGGGTCGTGCATTACGAATGAGTCGCACGTTTCGTTTAGTCGTCCATTTATTGGCGACATTAAATCATTCTATCAATCCCAGGCACGAGCTCAGTTAACCTCCCTCTCCCTCTCTCTCTCTCTCTCTCTCCCTGCTGTCCACTTTCACTTTGCTGCTTGCCACCCCCTTTGAGCGGACAGCGCCACCATTAGTCATTAATCGCCGCACTGACTTTAATGGCATTAAATAGTCGCAATTATATTTTAATGTCCGAACCGAAAGAGACTCCCCCCCTTAGCATACCATATGGCAACCCACAACCCCACAACAACACCCACGCATTTCTTGCTCTTGGGGTGTTTGGGGTGTCTTGCCCATACTACGTCTTCTTCAACTTCCTGCTGGATTTAGTTAATTGCCCTCAGTCAGTGCGGGCAGCTTTTCCTGATTAGCGCATCTCGATAAATTTTCCAACATTTTCTTTTTCTTGCAAGCACAAAACTTGACTTAAGATTTTAATTTGCATAATAAGATAGCAAAGAATAGGCTACAAAGTGTTCCACTGTAGTAAACCTAGGCAAGAAGATATTCCTAACTAGTTCGATTAGCTTGTTCATTCTATATGCAAAACTTATGTCGCTAGTTCAATTTTAATAAGGATTTTCGAAACGAAACTTTATTTTTTTAATGCAGCTAAAACTCTTAAAAAAAACTGCCAGAACTTAAAATTTTTTTTAATATTTTAAAACAAAGCAAGAACTTTTTAATTCAAACAAGTTAAGTAACTTAGGTATGCAGAGTTTCTTATAAAGTTCTTTCATACGGACAAATTTAGATAGAGTTCTACGCATAAATATAATATTTTAATATAATATTTAAAGATATATTTCGATAATGTAACTGATAAGCTAGAAAATTTCCTTTATATAATTAATTTACAATTTCCTTTATATAACTTTTTAACACAATTTATAAAAACTAAAAAAAAATTAAAAAATTTTTAAATATTGATAAGATTTGCCAATACCTAAGCCATAATTCCAACTCCATTTCCACCTCAATTCCCTTTTCTTGCTCCCCAAAAAAGCCTCCTTAGCTCTTAATGAACCTTCCAAAGTTTCTCTTCAATCTTATCGCAGTTCAGCTAAGTAAGTCTTGCCTCCCCCTAATAATATGTCAGAGTGACAGAATTTGAAATACGTACACAATATGTAGCCGCAGCACAGGGCATACTTTTCAAGTCTGAGACAGCAAAAAGCAACCCCTTCTCGAGAGATTTATGATGGGCGGAACTGAAAGCCAAAGAACTGAAAAAGAAGGAAGAACTAAACGAAAAAAAAAAAAAAAAAAACGTAGAGAAAAACCAAAATGAAAGCAAAACCAAAACGAAACGAAATGAAATGAAATAAAATCAAAAGCAACTAATCAAGTTTTGACAGTGGAAAATCCACCTCGAAATGTGCCTGCGGTCGTAAGAGGGGGGGAATACTTGGTATATTTGGTATATATTTGGGAGCCACAGATCGGGCACGGAGTCGGGATCACGTGCTGATAGTGGCGAAAGCAACATGGCGCTGGCTGCCAGGGAAAATGTGTTTCTAACTAGGGAAATGGCCTCGGCGAACAAACACCCCGCATGGCAGAGGCAGAGCACCCTCTAGCCATCTCTCTCTCTCTCTCTCTCGCACACACATGCCGGCAATAAAACAATGTCACGCAATTTAAAGAAATGTCAAAAATTGAGTGATTTACAGGCCAGAGCCCTGTCCAACTCGGTATGTTTCGCTCGGGGCTGCCTTTTGGGATGGATGGATATGGCCAGAAGTTTGAAGTTCCTATGAATTTTGGGAAAATGCTCTCTTGCAGCGTCTACATAAAGGAGTTCATAATTTTATGTGTATAAGAAAGAAAGTGTCGCTCCCACTGTGTAACGAACTGCGGGCAAGGCGAACCCCCTGTGGGCAAGCGCGGCGAGTAAATTAGGCAAATTTACGAAATAGAACAAGTAACGAAAGCAACACTCGAAATGCCCTGACTGTGAGATACCCTGCGGCTAACTGAACAACAACAGAGTTGTCTACATCTGTTGCTATGTGCTGTAGCAAGTTGAAACTTGATTACTTTAAATACAAAAATTGGTTTCCTGATTTACAGCGGCGTTGGGCGTGGCATCTCATATTTTGTCTAAACATCTGTTGCATAGAAATTACAGAAATCTTCATGCCAAATTTGGTGACTGTAGCTTCTATAATAGCTGAGATCTGTGTGTTCATACGTACGGACAAGCGGACAGACAGATGAACGGACAGACGGACAAGGCTCAATGGACTCTGTAAGCAAGAATATGGACACTTTGTGGCCACTGCCACGCCTCCTTATGCCTGTTACATACATTTGCACACAATTGGTATACCCTTTTCTGTATATTTTCAATGAGCGTAGGGTATACAAAGGACATGCCACACACACCCGCAGCAGGACGACATAAATCACGCCCGGCTGGCAGCACTCTCTCTCTCTCCTCGTCTAATTTGGCAGAACGAAACGAGATGCTGCGATCGCACTCGCGCGCATCCGTCAGATACTTTTGCGCAGGCGCGCGTGGAAGCAGCTGGAAATATGAAAATTATGAAGATGATGAGTGAGTGAGAGAAAGAGAGAGCAAGTGCGAGTGCGAGTGCGAGAGAGAGCTAATCAGATTTATGACCTTGACAGGCCATTGAAATCGTCCATCGAGCTCTAATGCACTGGAACGAACCTAGAGCTGGACTCGGGAACTGGCACTCGGACCACGTCGGACCCCGCCGCGTCTCGTCGTCTTTTATCTGTGCGTCGCAGCACTCCAGAAATGCATTTGATCTTTTTTCGCTCCCAAAAACCCGAAAATTTTTAATATTTTTATGACGCACATTTCCCGTTGCCATCTCTCTCTCGCTCCGTCGCCTGTGAGTGACGACGACGCTGTCGGTGGCGAGGGGAGATTTATGCGTTTCTTCGATTATGTAAGCCTTGGTTTTTCCATCCTCGAAAGTCAATTATCAAATTTATGGTCTTTTCTCCCCGAGACTTTTCCTTGACGGCGACGGCGACGGCGGCGGCGGCTTTTTTATTGCTTCTCGTTCCCACATTGGAATTGAATAAATGTATGTATCGTATTTGGTTTATGGTATTTTTTTTTTTGGTATTAAATAGTATTTTTCTTCTTTTAGCTGCGCTCTTTAATTTGTTTGTAATTTTAAGTTATTAGTCATAATTTTCGGTATTCCCCCCGCTGCCTTTTCCCCTGCTTTTTGCTTGCTGACAGCGAGCGCGCAGGTCGCCTTAATTAGACCTCTTTAATCAGTTCAGTTCAGTTCAGTGTTTGCCCCATGGGAAGTTCCAAAATGGAATTATGAAAAAAACCGTAAAACGTATAACGGCTATGTAAATGCGATAAGAGCTCAGACTAATCATTTCTATGGTGGCATGGGCAGAGTTTATTGGATTGTAGGGTAGATCGATTGGGTTAGTCATTGAGAGAGGGCTTTATAAAGCGGATTGTAGTAATTAGTGAAACTTAAGAGGGATTCAAAAAATTTGTATTATTTATTTTTTATACCATTCGACCATGGAAAATGGTCAGAAAAGGGTATACTAAGTTTGTTCAAATGTATGTAACAGGCAGAAGGAGGCGTGGCAGACCCCACAAAGTACATATATATTCTTGCTCAGAATCACCAGCCGAGTCGATTGAGCCATGTCCGTCTGTCTGTCCGTCTGTCCGTTTGAACGTCCAGATCTCAGCTATTATACAAGCTAGAGACATCAAATTTCACATGAAGATTCCTGTATACTATAGGTAAATCGAGTTTATTTTCAATTTTTGATGCCACGCCCCCACCGCCCACGCAAATCGATAATTTACGATTTTCAGAAATTTACTTTTAAATTTATCTGAAATTTTTTTGTAAATTTTTGAAGAAATTTGTTGAGTTTATCTCTTTGCAACCCTTAGGTTTATAAGCTTATATTATAGGTTTTTTTTTAGGAAATTTAAAACATATTATATAGTTTTATTAACTAGAATCCTTGCAGAACAGTTTTACTGTATCTCTTTTTAAGCCTTAAGTTTAATGAAAAACATCATTCAAAGTTTTTCGGTTCTTTAATTCTCAAAATTATACAAATATAATCCGTAATATATAGTTAAACTTACATCAATTTCCTTCTTATCTATACCCATTTAACTGCGAAATTTTCCCTATCTATTCCCATCTTTACATTATTCGAAATATCTTGAACACTTAAGCATATTTATCTATTTTCATAAGCCGTGTAATATTCGAGAACTTTTCACATTGCTTAAAGTTGCTGAAGCAACTAGAAACTGTGTTCGCCTTTTTGCCGCACGGGCTCATCAAGAAGATAATCGAAGAAACTCCCACGTTGACCACGTTTCCCCTTGTCCAACCCTCCCGCCCCCTTCCCCCTCCGAGACGAGGGCGAGTATCATTGTTCAAGAATCGTTTGCTTTCGTCAAAATTAACGCTGAAACTTTTTAATGAAAAACCCGCATCAAGACGGGGAAAATTGCCCCACACACACACACACACACACACACAGATACACGCACAGCGAGTCGAGTTGAGTTTTCTTTGGCAACGCATAAGCGCAAGCGAGAGGAAAGAGAAACCATCAGCAGGGACTGCCAGCGCAACTACCCCACGCCAACGCACACACACAGACGCACAAGCACAAACACAGTGACAGCATTTTCATTCCATCATGGCCGACAACGACGACGACGACGACGTCGTAGCTGACAGTCTGTCAGTCCGTCAAGACGAACCCCGACGAGGCGAGCGAACCCTGACACGAACTGGGGGCAGGGCAACGGCCGCACACAATACACACACACAGGCACACACACACACACACACAGGCAGGCAGGCAGGATGTGCGGGCTGCTGATGATGATGGAAGAAAAAGCAACAACAACAACAACAGCAGCAGCAGCGGCAGCAGCAAAAGTCATTTCCAACCACCGTGCCGAGTTTTTCTTTGACTGAGCCGAGAAAACGACCCTTATATCGTATATAGTATAGCGACCTCGGCCGAGTCATAATTCTTTTTTATTTTGTGACACGAATAAATCACTCAATTGTATAAAATTAAGCGCAAAAAGGACCCAGGAGCACAGGCACAGTGGTTCGCTCAAACAAAATGGCAGACGGACACATAAAATAATTCTGATTCGTGAGGCCGAATAAATCAAGAGATTGGACACAGATATCATAAAAAAAAAAAACGAGTAGCAAAAATAATAATATATCCCTTCGTGTGCACATCCTTTGCAGCCTTTTGGCAGACGTCGCAACTTGACGGGTCCTTGCCCGTACTCCCCCCTCTACCCTGGAAAGCCCTGCCTGCTGCTTGTCTCGTAATTTTCACGGCTTTTTTTTGCTTTACGCAGCATTTTGGAGGGCGTAAATGAGCTGGCGACACACACACACACACACACATACATGTGCAGAGCAAGATAGACAAGCACATGCATGTCAGCATGAAATGTGAAGGGTATTTAGGCAGTTGTCACAGTTTATCTGCACAAGCAACTCACCCTTCTATGGGCAAACATTTTATAAAGGGCTAGTTCCCTTGAATCAAAGAAAACAAGAAATTTGAAAATACCTTAAAAAAAAATTGTCCAATTTTGAAATATAAAATTTTGATAAAAAATTATTTTGAATTTTTAGATTTATTTTTTACATATTTTTTATTTTTTGTTTTTGGAATTTCTGAGTCTTGATCGAAAGTTCATTTTGATGTGAGAATATTTTAATATTTTATCTATTATATTATAATTATAGAATGATATGTGAAAGAAAGGAATAAATAACAAGTAAGGAAAACTAAAACTTTCCTTAAAATTAGTAAATTATCGATTTGCGGGGGCGGTGGGTGTGGCACCTCAAATTCGAAATAAACTTTATCTGCGTGTAGTATACAGAAACCATCATGCCAAATTTGGTGTCTCTAGCTTTTGTAATAGCTGAGGTCTCGACGTTCATACAGACAGACGGACAGACAGACGGACAGACAGACAGACAGACGGACAGACAGACGGACAGACAGACGGACAGACAGACGGACAGACAGACAGACAGACGGACAGACAGACGGACAGACAGACGGACAGACAGACGGCCAGACAGACGGACAGACAGACGGACAGACAGACAGACGGATAGACAGACGAATAGACGGACAGACAGACGGACAGACAGACGGACAGACAGACGGACAGACAGACGGACAGACCAACGAACAGACAGATCGATTTTAAATAGAAATATTAACCTGAAAGATTGTAGAAATCATAACTTCTAAAATTTTAAAATATATCTTTTACTTTGATATAGTGGGCGTCATAATAAGCCCAGATTAAAACACGAATGATTATTGGTTGTGCCAAAAAACAGGCACCATCAATAAATACGATAATTATGGGCAGCAACAGTTCAATCTATTCAGTCTAGCTTTAGTCGCCAAACAATGATGATGTACAAATATCTTCTAATTCTGCTCTGTGTGTTCAATTTGTGGACAGGCATCGATACACTTCCACAACACTTAACAAAGGAAGATTTGATTGAAAGAAACCCCGATCCAAGGTATGAAAGTTTCTCAAAGTTAAACAAAACTTGAGATTTATCAATTTACTATCGCTCTCCAGCAACGTTTTTTAGTTATTTTTTAAGTTGAACTGAAGTTTCATTTAATTTTTTTCAGAGCATCTACAGGCTTACGTACTCGCAATTTTCGAATTTTTCAATTTGAAAAGTAAGATACTTGAGTTATTACAAATTAAACTGGAAAAAAAATATATACATATTTGATTTTTCTAATATTTCAGCTCGAAGCATAAGCCTAGGCCTCTACCCTGAATACAAGGAGTTGTAAGCGAGAAAGCTGGAAAAATGTGAAATGTATTTGTTTAAAGTAATAACAGAAATTTTCAAAACTTAAATATAGTGAGGTAATGTGAACATTTTAAAATCTGAAATAATGTTTTATTTTAGCTACAAAGCTTCTAAACTCACTTGACACGCATTTTATCTTGGCTAAAATATCAAGCAAAATGATATTTGGCTTATTTATTGAAACTTTTAACGATCCCTACACATATCTGAAGTCGTCAACGCAATTGCTAATGAAAATTAACATTTTATTTTTGTTTTAACTTCCCACGTAATACTTTGTTTAGAAACAAGAAAGAAAGGCTACCTTCGACACGTCGAAGGTTTTATACCATTGCAGTTACTCTACAACTTAATTCGGCAGATACTTTCTACGGCAGCTTAACGATATATCAGTCCGATTTTTGGAAAACTTGCAGAGCATTTTGTGGAAATACTTAGACATATTTCAGGAAAGTTTCACAACGATATCTTGAAAAATGATTAAAGTCGACCGATAGCTTCTATGACAGCTTTACGATATATTCGCCCAATTTCGATCAAATTTTGACAGCCTTTAAATGGCATAATTAGACATATATCCGGAAAGTTTCATAGCGAAATCTTGAAAAATAACAAAATTCGACCGATAGTTTCTATGGCAGCTATACGATATATCGGTCCAATTTTGATAAAATTTGCACAGCTTTGAATGGATGTACTAAGGCATAGATTGCGAAAGTTTCTTGGCGATATCTTGAAAAATAACAAAATTCGACCGATAGGTTCTATGGCAGCTATACGATATATCGGTCCGATCCGGCTCGTTCCGACTTATTTACAGCGTGCAGCAATAAGAAACATGTATACCAAGTTTCATCAAGATAGCTCTAAAACTGAGGGACTAGTTTGTGTTGCAACAACTGACGGACAGACGGGACGGACGGACGGACATGGCTAGTTCAATTGCATATAAATTTTAGAATACTGTAAAATTAAATACCCAATACTCCTTTATAAGGCATATTAACTTCGGTGTGCCGTTTCGTTTGTGTATTTCCTATTTAAATAGACATTTTTTGTTTGGTTTGTCCATTTTCTGGTGGTTGCGCTGTCCCCTTGCCATTACAGCGAGTGTGCGAGTGTGTGTGTGTGTGTTGGTGTGTGCGTGTGTGTGTGTGAGTGCGACCATCACATGGCATAATAATTTGATTTGTGATCTTTGATAGCGAATATGAATTATAGAATGTGCAATGTGTATTTGCCCGGCGAGTTGTGAGTTGGATTGGACTTGTTGGTGTTGTTGCTACCACTGTCGCTGTTGCTGCCTCTGCCTCTGCCAGCGTCGCAGTCGGTGTCAACGTCATTCAGCATAAACGAGCTGCCAGTCGGCATGTCCTGCCCGGCGTCCTGACGTCCTGGCGTCGCATTTACAACCCTTAGCGCGCATAAATTACTTTTATTACCTGTCAGGGGTATTTGCGCACTTACCAAACCCCCCCCCTACCTCTCACTCCCTCTCGCTCTCTCTCTCGCGCTCTCTCTCTTTCTCCATTGAGTTTTTGCCATTTGGTTTTTAGCTATATTTTAATTGCATATCGCGCTATAACTATTTGCACTCTGCGACAGCAGATTGAAGATATTTATTAATATTAGATGGGGCAGACAGACAGGCAGAGAGCGGGAGAGAGGGAGAGCGGGGGAGAGAGACAGCTAGATAAAGTATGATAAAGAGAGAGAGAGAGGGATATGGCTGCTGCTTAGCGCGCTTAGAGTGCGCTTCTCCCTTCCCGCGCATTGCATAATTCCGGTTCCATTAATTCTATTTTATTGCGTCACAGGTTTTTAGATGATGTTGCACGTTGCGCCAAGAAGGGGAAGGGGAGGGGCCAAGGGGAGGGCGTACTGGGAAACATATTCATATTTCACGTCATTCAAATGTTGTAAAATAAATTTCAGGTTTCTCGCTTCTCCTTTTTTTTCATATTTTTGTTTTTGTCAAGCTTAACTGAAAGTTAGGGTTGGCTTTATAATCATGCCATGATACCATGATAAGGTACAATACATTGCGGCCTGCGCGGTTTTAACTTGCCTTAATGTGCGAGTTAAATACGTAAATAGATGGAAACTTATGGGTTTCAAAATACCATATAAGTCGTGTGTAGATTGTGGGTGTATTAGGGAGATCATAAAACTTCAAATGAAAAATATATGAAAGGCAAAAGTTGCACAGTAATAGCTAGCAAAATAGCAAAGTTGAACCGATAGTTTCTATAGCTATACGATATATCGATTTGATATTGAGAACAATTTGTACAGCTTTTTAAGGGCATGCTTAGACATAGTATATAGGAAAAGTTTCATTGTGATATCTTTAAAAATAACAAAATTCGACCGATAGGTTCTATGACAGCTATACGATATATCGGTATAATTTCGTTCAAGTTTTGACAGCCTTTTAAGGGCATACTAAGACATTTATCGGTAAAGTTTCATGGCGATATCTTAAAAAATAACAAAATTCGGCCGATAGGTTCTATGGCAGCTATACGATATATCGGTCCAATTTTGATAAAATTTGCACAGCTTTGAATGGATGTACTAAGGCATAGATTGCAAAAGTTTCTTGGCGATATCTTGAAAAATGACAAAAATCGGCCGATAGGTTCTATGGCAGCTATACGATATATCGGTCCAATTTCGATTAAACTTTTACAGCCATTAAAGGGCATACTTAGACATATATCAGGAAAGTTTCACATTGATATCTTAAATAATAACAAAATTCGACCAATAGGTTCTATGGCAGCTATACGATATATCGGTCTGATTTGGCTCGTTCCGACTTATTTATAGCGTGCAGCATTCAGAAACATGTATACCAAGTTTCATGAAGAAAGCTCTGAAACTAAGAGACAAACTTGCGTTGCAACAGGCAGACGGACAGACAGACGGACATGGTTGCCAATTAAGATACTTAACATGGTCGTATATGTCTACTAAAGTGCGCTGCAGAAATCTGCTTAAAATAAATACATATATAAATAAAATAATATAGCATTTTTAAGATTATAAATTCAATGATTATTATAGAAATATATTTATGGTGGGCGTTACAATTCGTTAGAGAAATGAGTAAGTTAGCCATGTGGCTTAGAACTAAACAACATGAATGATTATGAGTTGAGCCCTGGTTGAGTGGAACCTATCAGAAATAGCTAGCTTTAGTCTAGCTTTAGTCGCCGAACAACAACGATGATGTGCAAATATCTTCTAATTCTGCTCTCTGTGCTCAATTTGTGGGCAGGTATTGCTGCACTTCCAATAACAACTGTGACAAGGTATTGTAGCGTTTTTATGTTTACATTTTAGAATTTATATTTGGTAAATTAATTTCGTAGCACTACACCTATGGATAACAAAAGCAACGAAATAACCGAACTTGAAGAATTTGAGGATAGCATACATAATAATGATGATCTAGTCGACTTTAGGGTTGGGTAAGATCTTTAAGTTTTTCTTTTTTAAAAATGTAACAAAATTCTAAACGTATTTCAGACTACGTACAAGCAATTCTGATCAAGTAAGATTTAGACCGTAAGTTATTAAAGCTTTTCTAAGTTGAACAGGTTAACAATTTTTTTTAATTTTTCAGAATCATTATAATATTACCCAAAGAACTACGCAATGGAGTCAAGGAAGCTGAAAAAGTATGAAATATATTTTTGTATTCATATAGAGGATATAATCCTCAAGATATGTTTAGGAAAAGTCAAAATTTTTTGAAAGCGAATCTGTAGATATTATTGTTATAGGAACAATCGGTCAAGCCTAATGTCATGAGCTCAAATAGTAAAAAAAACTTACCCTAATTTTAATTTAAAAAAATTGTTTAATAAATTTTAAAAAATTAAAAAGTGTTTGGAATTTTTTAGAAAATAATCATAAAATTTTTCGTATAAGAAAATCCTTCAAAATCGGAAAGAAAAGATCTTTAGTCTATATAGCAATTTCGCTCATAGAAAGCAGTATCTAAATCGCATCTGATTGCGCTCTCTACCCTCTCTGCCCCTGTCTCCTTATATATATATATATATTTTTGTATTCATATAGAGGATATAATCCTCAAGATATGTTTAGGAAAAGTCAAAATTTTTTGAAAGCGAATCTGTAGATATTATTGTTATAGAAACAATCGGTCAAGCCTAATGTCATGAGCTCAAATAGTAAAAAAAACTTACCCTAATTTTAATTTAAAAAAATTGTTTAATAAATTTTAAAAAAATTAAAAAGTGTTTGGAATTTTTTATAAAATAATCATAAAATTTTTTCGTATAAGAAAATCTTTAAAAATCGGAAAGAAAAGATCTTTAGTCTATATAGCAATTTCGCTCATACAAAGCAGTATCTAAATCGCATCTGATTGCGCTCTCTACTCTCTCTCTGCCCCAGTCTCCCTTATCCACCATGTACAAGCAACAGTTGGAGCTCTTAATAAATACCTATATCTGGTGGAGAAGGAGAGACCGGATCGCGGTCTCTTCCGCTAACAAATGACCCGCTTCGTCGCGATCCTTTCGAGCTCCGCTCGGCCAGAGTTGAAAAAGATGTTGCCTCTTATCGCTGAATTAATAGAGCTATTAATAAGTCTTTTGTCGTCTTGATATCAAAAAAAAAAACTGCGCTGGGGCTGCGATGCTACGATGCAACCTTGAAGATTGGAGCAGCAGCTGGCAGAGAGAGGGGGGTATAAATCCTTCAGTTATAAAGGCACAACTGATTTACCTGCAACGAAAGTGACATGTTAATTTTTTAACATTTTCCCAGAGATTGCAGGCAGCAGATGTGGAGCCAAGGCAAGGCAAGGCAAGGCTAAGGCAGGCTAAGGCAGGCAATCGGAGGCGACTCCGGGTTGCACTTGAGAGAGGACTTTGATAAATACCATGACAAATTCAAAACTGTCAGACATAATTTTTCAAATCGTAATTGCATTATTATCGGACAACTCTGGGCGGGCGGCAGGCAGCGCGCAGGCGGGGGAAATGAAGATGGAGATGGAAATGGAAATGGGAAATGATGAAGGGAACAATTGGCGCATTAATCTCGCCGAGGAAAGGTTACAACATGTGTGTGAGTTGGCTGCGCCGCCGCTGCCTTTCCTTTTCATAATTGAAATGTCAGTTGGCAGAGGGAGAGAAAGAGAGAGAAAGGAAGAGAAAGAAAGCGAGAGAGCGGGAGCGAAAGCAGGAGATAGTGAGAAAGAGAGAATATGCTTGAGTGGCACACTCAATGAAGCAGAAACAGGTACCCGCATCTGCCTTGACGAGGGCTACAGTCCACGAGTGTAGGCGGCAGCAGTTGCAGCGTTTATGCCGTGCCGAGTTCGTGATAAGTGGAAAGAGTGCCTGAAGAAAGTTTAGAGTGTTTTATATACAATATATAGAACATTTACTTAAAGTATTTCATATAAATTTTAATAATAAATATATAAATTTAAATATAATTTTTGAGATTTTTTAAATATAAACTTTAAAAAATTTAATAGAATATAAAGAAAAATTTTAAAAATCCTGATATATTATATTATATTTTATTATTATTTCTATTATAAATTTATAAGATTTTTTAAATATAAACTTAACAAAAAATTTTCTATTAAATTAGAATAAATAGAAAAAAATTTTACAAATTCTGATATATTATATTATATTTTATTATTATTTTATTTATACAATAGAAATAATAAAAATAGAAATAAAATAAAATAAATATATTTTTAATTTTTTTTATTTTATGGTATTTTTTACAGAAATACTAATGTGCTCTTTAAGCTATTTGCTTTAGATCGAATGAAATCGTAGATAATTTTATAGATTCGATCAGAAGTATATAAAATTATTTTTAAAAATATTAATTGTAGTTTTAAAAGAATTTAAAGACCTTAAATGAAATTAAATAATTCTTAATACATAATTAAATATTTTTTATAATAATTAGATTTATTTATGTAATTTTTTGCACTTGTTTTATTATATCTACTGTCCGTCAAGCCTTAAGCTAGCCAAGTTGCTTCAACCTTGCCCTCCTTAGCCAAAGAATTTCATCAATTTCTTCTCCTTCTTTGCCTATTTTTCTCTCTGGTTTTTCTCGATTTCCCTGCCGCGTGTACACGTTGCATGCAACTCAATGCGGCATCTCAAGTGCAGCACTTCTGCGCGCTGCCTAAACGGGCCGAAGATTAATTGCGCGTGGAAAGTCCTAATTAAATCATATCATGACTTCGACTCGCCCAGTTGGAGGAACCTATCTATGCATGCCGCGCCCCTCCCTGCAGCCCTCCCCAGTGGCTGCCTCTAACGATGTTGTGATGTGGTCGATTTTTCATTAGCAAAGGCATTGAGAATGAAGAGGAAAAGTAGGGAAAAGCGGAAAAGTGGCAAAGTGCATTCGAGAAGTTGCATATTCAAGTGACTCAATTAAGCAGAGCGTGTGCGAGAGAGAGCGAGAGCGCGAGATACAGGTTGCAGCCCGAGCGCACTTGAGCAAGACGTCTGCCATTTTGTATCTGTGTGTGACCGGGTGTATCTCTGCCTGTGTCTGTGTGCGCGCGTGTGTGTGTGAAGTGCACGTGAAATCCTTTGGCAACGGGGCAGCGGCAACAGCAGCCGACCTGATTGGTAGTTGACTGTTCCAAGCCCGGCATCAGCATTCGCTCTGCTCCGTCGTGTTGCCAGATTCCATCACCAACAACAAAGCCAAGCAGCAGCAGCAGCAACAACAACAACAACAGCAGCAGCAAGACGAGGCAAACAAACGAAAACGAAATGTTGCTGAGACATGAAGTTGACAGCTCAATGCGCTCGAACAAAACTCACAGCACACACACACACACACACACACGCAGCCACAGACACACAGCTACAACTACACACACACACACACGCACGCAGAGATATACACAGTACATACCCTACACCAATACGCGCGCAAAGTGCGCTGAAAAACGCAAAAGAAAAGCAGCAACTAGGGAGAACTCAGCGCGCAGCAACAATTGCAGGCAGCTCAATAGGTGCAGGTGAGTGGAAGAAGATATGCTAAAGCATAAAGAAACATTTAACAATGCAAACAATAAAAGAGCTAAGGTTGTGGGAACATTTTTATGTACACTTTTGAAAATCTGTTTAAAATACATCTTAAAATACAATTTTTAAATAATATTTACAAAATTTTTAAAAAATCACCATAAAACTATCAAAAAAAAATATTATAAATTATTTTGTTATTATTTAATTTAAAATATTTTATTTAATTACTTTTTAAATTATTAATTAACTCAATAAATTATTAGTTTCCAAATTTACGCAAAGATTAAACCTCGCAAACATTTTAAAAATATTCTAATGATTTTTTTTATATAATTATTGGAATTTTTTACTATTTACTACTCTCTTTCATGTGCATTATTTCCTTAATATTTGATTTTTTTCTCATTATTTATACAAAAGTTAAGCCTTATAAATATTTTTAAAAAATTTCAGCTTAGTTGCATTTGTTTGTATAATTTTTTTAGCTTAAGCTCAACTAATATAAGTCTACAAGCAAATGAATAAAAAAAACTATCAAACTATTAAATTAAAGAAAACATGTTTGAATTGAAATTATAATAAAATAACATTTACTTACATTATTAACATATTTAAACCTTCCCTAGCAGCACGCGCTTCTAACGCACTCACCGCTGCTGTACGCAAGCAGCCAAGCGTACTGCAAAAAGGCTGCACTCCGCCTCAGCCGCTGCTTTGCTGTCTTTGCTGTTGCTTTTGCTGCTGCTCTCGCTCTGCTCTGGGGCCCATCCTCATGCTGCCGCTGCCGCTCCCTCTGCCACTGCCACTGCTGCTGCTGTTGTTGTTGTTATTGTGCTGGACGCGTTGAAGAAGAATCCATCAATTTTTATGTTGCCCTCGGTCGACATTTTCGTCGATTCCGTTTTGCGCTCTTTGCTGTTTTGCTATTGCTCGGGGCTCGTAAAATGCAAATCGAAATTCATATCGTCGACACACACACACACACACGCAGGCGGGCCCGTAGTAGTTGGCCTCGCCTTGGTATTGGTGAGTTTTGTTGAGCTTGCGATGTGGTGAGTTGTTTGCCGATTCCACCCCTTTTCTCATTGTTCTGTCCATCAAAAAATGTGCACAGCTACAGCAACAACAACAACAGCGGAGAGAACGAACAAAGCAGCAGCAGCAGCAGCGGCAGCAGAAGAAGAAGAGCAGCAGCAGCAAAAAAAAAGAAAATCCCCATACACATGAAGTTGTTGTCGTTGTCTCGTTTCGTTGACTTTTTCGTCTTGTGCTGCTGCGCTGCCACTGCCGCCGCTGCTGCTGCTGCTCAACGTCATCTTCGCCGTCGCCGTCTACTCTCATTGTTCCTGCTGCTGCTGCTGCTGCCGTTGATTCGTTGGCTGCGCTTCTTCTGCTGCTGCTGCTGCTGCCACTTGAGCTTTTGCTGCCTTCTTTTCAATTGTTGTTGCTCTGCTGCTTCTGCTTCTTCTTCGGTTTGTTGTTGCTGCTGTCGCTCGTTGTTATCGTTTGCTGTTTCGATATTTTCGCTCGTCTCCGTCGCGTCGTTTGCTGCCATTGTTGCCGCTGCTGCTGCCTTCGCCTTCGCCTTCGCCTCCGCCTCAGTCTGCAACGCTTGTTCGCTTCAAATGTCTGCCAAAATGCCACCCCGCCCCTTTTTTTAGAGCTGCCGCTGGCTGTGAGCTTTCAAGCGCCTCCCCTCCCTTCCCTCCCCTCACTCGCTCTCTCTCTCTGTCTCTCTCATGCTACCCCCAGTCAAAACTTGCAACGTTCAAACTTCATTTCGTTCGCTGTCGGCCAATCTAGAAAATCCGAACGTTTCATTCAAACCTCGCTGCATCCTCTCATAAGCTGCCCCCCACTCGCTCTCTCTCGCTCTCTCTTTCAGTTGCCTTTCAGCGTTTGTAGATAAAACAGTGTGTTTTCTCTTTTTCCTTTTCTTTTCTTTTTTTTCCTACCTGCCACAATCGAAGGCGTCTGGCTGCGGCTTTTTGTTGCAAACTTTAAATAACATTTCATTTCGACATCATTTCTATGCGCCAGATAAGTCGCAGAATTACCCAGCACCAGACCAGGTGGGGTAGGTTCGCTCTAGGCTGGGAAGAAGGAAAGTAGTTGGATAAATTCCTAAATATACAAATTGAAAGCGAGTTGCGCGGGGTAGGGTGTTTAAGGGGAGTTCCTTCTTGAAGAAAACTATATCAATTATTTTTTTTTTTAATTTTTTAGCAATTTTTTAATATTTCAGACTTAATTTACATTATAAGACAAAGAAAGTTGTGATTTTAATATTAAAAAATTTAATTAAAAATAAATTAAAATTATTTAATTAATTAATGTATTTTGATTTTTTAACTTTAAAACATTTAAAAGAATTTTAATTTAATTATTTAATTTTTTTTTATTTTTTTCTCTAATATAATTATTTTTATTTTACTATAAATTTAAGCTAAAATTTAAATTAAATCATAAAAATATGTAATAAAAAATTTAATATTTTTATTTTCTATCTTTTAAATTTCCTTTCACATAATTATTTATAATTTATACAATATTTAGTTTGATATTTAATTTATCCCTTCAAACTATATAAACAAATGCATAAATATGCGCCTTTTTATATCTTTTTGCACTTTAGAAATATTTAAGAAAATATCTGATCAATTATTTTTACTTTTTCCCTAACATTTTCTAAAATTTTACCAAAATTTTGCATAAATACTCGCAAATTGCTCAACCTAACCTAACTTTCCTGCTACTATACCCAAATCAGTTGCTAATCGGTTGCTTTATACGTTGATTTAGTCGTTCATTTAGCACGTCAACTCGATTAGAGCCAATTTTAAGCCAATTTCGCTAGCAATATTACAACTTTGTCATAAGCTAGCAAAAAACCAGATGACCGTCCCCCGCTCTGCCCTCTTCTCCTGCTACCCTGCGCTATATAGTGCATTATTGTAGCAGTTTCGCTGGCGGGGCTCGAAATTGATGCCGCCAATTAAGAGGCGCGAAAAACATTTCGCGAAATTTTTGCACAGCGTGGGAGGAGGGAGGGGGAGAAAAGAGCAGAAAGAGTGAGAAGGAAGGGAGGGAGGTAGGACGGGGGTTTGCGCTTGCCAACCACACATATCAGCACTCAGTACATACGACACAATCCGCTGTTGATTACCGCATAAAAATCCATTGCTGACCAATTCGCCGCCTCGCCCGCGCTGCGCCTCTCGCTGCCTGTGTAAAACCCTTTGAGCGCTGCTCGCACTCTCTGCTCTCTCTCTCTGCTCTCACACCCGCAGCAGTTTTGATTGCCTCGACGCAGCGCAAATTATTCCTAAAAACAAATACAACACACACACACACACACATGCAGGCAGGCGGGCAGGCGAATGCAAACACACACACAGGCAAACACTGGCTCGCTAGCCCACTCTCATAAACACGTATACAAATACAAATTCATTTGAGTGGATTTCTGCTCTCCGTTCTCCGCTCTCCCAACTGCCCACGCTCCGAACGCTCGCTCTCCCTTCCGCGCGCACAAATCCTTTTGCTGCCTTTTCGCAGTGCATTTTATGCACGTCGCCGAAGCTTGCACAGGCTGCTGCTGCTGCCTGCGTTGACGTCGCCGCCTCTGTCGGCCCGTGACGATTGTCCTGCAATTTGTGTCTGCGCTGCGCTGCGCTGCTGCTGCTGCTGCTGCTGCTGCGTGTTGCCAATTGTCGTTCTTATTGCCCATTGCAGAAATTATTTTGCGCTAATGGCAATTACCACTTGCCCGTGCGTGTGTGTGTGTGTGTGTGCAGCTCTCCCCCTCTCCTTTTACTCTCCCGCTCCCCACTGTAATGCAATTCGAAATTATTTTTAAAGAAATTTAATGATTCGCGCGGTTAATTTATGTTAAGTGTCCTTAAGTGAAAATTGTGCGTTTCGAAATTAGCCAAAAGGGGGCTGGAGGGGTTCCAGGGGGCGTGGTTTATTATCCAACACAATTAGTTGCACTTTGATGGGGGGCGCACACATTGCACATTGCACGCTAAAACGGCAAATTGCATCATAATTTCAGCTTAATTTGCAATTTCGCAAAAAAGGATTTCCCAAAAAAGGATTTGCCAGCGCAATGGAGCAGTTCAATTTGATGTGGTGCGAGGGGTAAGGGGGAAGTAAGCGAGTTTTAGTGAAGGTTATACCCTACTGTAAGCGATGCCTGATGTTTCTAAATTACTTGGCGGGAACATGTTCAAGGATATTCTCTTTGTAGGGTATACGCTTTTTTTTCGAGTATTTTATAAATTTCAGAAATACTTAAGAGCTCAGCTAAAATTTTCTAAAGAAAAATACTATTGCTATATATGGTAGGGTATTATGTTTCCTTACTATGCATTTTGTATTGTTTAGTTATAAATACTGTGGAATTTATCAAAATATTTTAAAATATTTACTTAATTCAGTAATAAAATATTGAGATAAAATTTCGAGCATATTTTGTTATATATATTACATTTAGTAGGATATTTTCTAAGATGGAAAACTTGGGATTTTTAAAAATTTTTTATTTTAAAGCAAATTAAGTAGAGAATCAGAGACATTAATAAAAATATATATATATATTTAGATTCATAATATATATATATTTATCAAATTATATATAGATTCAAAAAAGATTTTCAGTTTGTTTCCTTAGTATAGTTAGCAAATTTTAAATATTAAAGTAAAGTATTAAAAATCACTAAAAAAATATCGCTTTGAACTATAGACAATTCTGAATATAAGTTAATTATATTAAATTTTCAAGTTCAGAGTACCCCCTTGTGTCTTTTATTTGAAATGAACTAAGTTTTGCATTCATGTTACAAAAATGAAAAGTATTTTTAAATTTTATTAGAAACAGAAGAAGAAGGGAAAAAAGAAAAAACATCCATAAATATGAATGTCTTAAATCTTAATTACTTAAATGTTAAAAATTAAAATTAAAAAAAAATATTTATACATTTATCTTTATAATTATTGTTGTCGCTATCTGATGCCAGCTCGGCACTGGAAATATTATGTAGATCCAAAGTGGAATGATGCCCAGGTAGTTTATGAAACATTTTAAGTATCTTGTTTTGAGATGATTGATTATTGGAATTATCTACACCCTAATATCTTTTATTTCATATGCAACAAATTTGAAATATTTATTTTAAAATACCTTAATAATTTAGTCACTCAATCTTTCTTTCTTCTTCCTTCTACCACCTTAGCTCCTTCTTCCCTTCTCCCTCTCCAGATTTTCAGATAATATCTAACGTAATACTTTCCAGCCATACTTGAGGCTACAAATTATATAATTCAAAATTTTACGATGCCGCCACAGCTGCAGCAACGCACACACACACACACACACTCGCACACACACATCGAGCAACATTTGTGCTATTTAGAAATTTTCAGTTTTGAAAGCGTAAAGTGAGAGAGGAAAATTGTTTAATTTTCTGGAACTCGTCATAAGCGAAACCATAAATTATCAGATATAGAAAAAAAGGCAGGCAGGCAGGCAGAGTGAAAGAGAGCGAAAGAGAGAGAGAGAGGGTAGGCACAGTGCGAGGCAGCTAAATAACTCCGAAGAATGAATTATGACAGTTCTAATTGACTGAAATATGGCGCGATGGCTGCTTTCCATCATCCACAACGAAGCAGACGTACTCCATATAGTATATAGAGCAAGGGGTAGCTAAGGGGTAGCTATGTATTTTTGACTTTTGTGCGGGTTATGCACACCCACATGGAAAAGTATCTTACAGATACTTTTGCTTCACTTTCGTTTTAGCTACGCCTGCAGTCAATGGGCATAAGAACAACAAAGAGACTCTTTACGAGTGCATGCACAGGGACAGAAAGAGAGAGATGGATAGAGAGAGAGAGGGGGAGAGATGCCGTAACCGAACCGAACCCAAAAGCCAGTGAAATGTGTCTAAAGACGTCGACAGCAGCGACGGCAGCGTCGGCTTCTGCCACAGTATTTCATTTTTTTGAAGTGCCAGTTTATGTATCTGAAAGATACGCTTAGCAAGCACACTCACACAAACACACACACATCGAGAGTGTAAAGGAAACGCCATGCCAAGCTGTTCTGTTCTTTTCTGCTCAGTTGGTAAATGGAAGAAATGGATTTTTGACAGATTTATGACTATCGGAGCCGTCGGTCGTCTTTCCCCATTTTTGAATTATTGCCATCGAAATAGACGAAAAATTTCGTATTTCTTGCGCCTTTCCCCCCACTCCCACTTCCCCCTCTGCCTGCCCCCCTGCCGTGCACATGTAGGATTTTTGGTTTTGGATTTCGTTTGTGGATTTCGATTCGAGCCGCCCCTTTTGTGAGTGCGCAGGAAATGTGGAAGCTGCTTGTGGCAAGTTTTCTTTTCAATTTGTGCAACTGCCTCATGCCTAGCACCTTGGCCTAAGCCACTCGAAGGGTTCCCCCCCCCCTTCTTTACCCCCTTCCCCTTTATGTAGCTCAGTCGTATGCTCTGACGGAAGCTCTGGTTTTTATGTACCTTCTCGGGTTAAGCTGGGGTCACCAAAACTCTTGAGGGTGTTCAAGTCTGTGGAAGGCGGCTAAAAAAAAGGGGCTAAGTTAGCTTGAAAAATTTGAGAAAATTTTGTTAAATTGTTTAACTATTTATAAATATATTAATATTTTTTATTTATATTTAAATTTATTTATGCATGTTTTATTATTTATCTACAGCTAAATTGTTTTTATCATTTATCTAACTATCGAATTACATATTTGTTGCATTATCTACCAATCTATCCTACTTAATTCTCTGTAACTATTCAACCTACATATTCACAAAGAAAGACAGATATATTTAGGGCTATATATATTAGAAGATATATCTTCCACTTCTGTCTTAAAGTATCTACAAACTTTAGCTTCATAGTTCATAGATAACTTTTCTGTGCGTACAACGTTGTAGCAATATGTAGATATATAATATATATTGTATAAAAAGATAAATCTTTTCTTCTCTATCTTAGCTAGAGTATCTACAGTATATTGTAAGCTAACCGATCTCGTTGTTTGATAAATTTATCTATCTCCCTATATATTTATCTATGCATTATACGGTCAGAAGTTTGCAACGCACCTTAGGAGACATGTCCATCCGTATAAAAAATAGGTATATATTCTTAATCAGCATCAATAGGGGAGTCCAACTAGCTATGTCCGTCCGTCCGTCCGTCTGTCCATCTGTCCGTCCGTCTGTCCGTCAGTAGTTGCAACGCAAACTAGTCTCTCAGTTTTAGAGCTATCTTGATGAAACTTGGTATACATGTTTCTTATTGCTGCACGCTGTAAATAAGTCGGAACGAGCCGGATCGGATCGATATATCGTATAGCTGCCATAGAACCTATCGGTCGAATTTTGTTATTTTTTAAGATATCACTGTGAAACTTTCCCGATATATGTCTAAGTATGTCCTTTAAAGGCTGTCAAAGTTTGATCAGAAGTGGACCGATATATCTTTAAGCTACCATGGAACCTATTGGCCGATTTTATATATGGAGTAACTGCAATGTAACTTCGGCGTGTCGAATGTAGCCTTTCTTTCTTGTTTTCTTATGTATCTAACAGATACTATTTATCTTATTGTTATTCCCTGAAATTATTGATAATCTATTCCTTTTTTATCTATCTTACAATTCCAACTACATATTCATTAAGTTTTTTATATATTTATCTACAATTTATCTACAATTTATCTACTATTTATCTACCATTTTACTATTTACCTTTTCCCTCTATCTTTCTGTTTCATCTATCTAATTGCATCTCTATCTTTTCGTTGTTTCATTCAACTAACTTACTTATCATTTTTTGAAAATTGCTTCCTAACTTTTTAACTTTTCAACCTTATCTCATTTTTTATAAATTTTTCAAATTTTTTAACATTATAAATATTGAAAATTCTCATAATATTTTTTACAACTTTTACTTGAATTATTTTACCAAATATTTAAAAGAAAATCTCACATTTTGCCTGCAAGATCTTTGCCACATGCAACACATTCCTTTGCCAGCCCGTCTGCTGCTCTCCCTCTCCCTCTCTCTCTCTCACGCTGCTGACACTGAGTTTTTCCATAGACTTTCCTTTCCTTTTGGCATAACTCGCGCATTTCCATTGAGCTGACCAGGCTGAAGACGCCAGCTGCGCCTCGTTTTGCAGAGCAAACAAAGCGAGAGAGCGAGAGAGAAGGAAGTGAAGGAAGAGAGGGAGGTCAGGCTAAAGGAAAACGATGGAAAATCTATAAATGCAGCAGTGGCAGTTGCAGTTGCAGTGGCAGTGGCAGTGGCAGCTATGTGCGCGGTAAGCTGCAATTTACGATCGATCGATTTCGCGTTAAGCAAATGCGACGCGCAGCAACGGCGGCAGCAACTGTTGCAGCCGTTGGGCACAGCAGCAATTGTTGCTGCTGAAGATGGAGTCGCCAAAAAGCATTGAGTGAGGGGCAGGGGGAGGGGACAGGGGGGCATATGTCAGCTGAAGCCCCGTTATGATGTGCGCTTGATGCCCCAAGGCGGCAGCGGCAGCATTTTGCACTTAATTTAATTTGTACGGCAAACAAACGCGCAGCGTGCGGAGAGGGGGAAGGGAGGAGGAGGAGGAGGCAGCGCCGAGTTCACTTTGCAGCGCCACATCAAGCGATTTTGGCCGCAGGGGAGGCGTGGCAAGGCAGGCAAGCAAGCAGAGCGTGTAGAGGGAGCAGCAGGGAGCAGGGGGCGGGGACAACTGCTGGTCCATATCAGTTTCATGGAACTATGGTCACGATTTGGCAATAATGTTGCTTAAATACGCTGCAGCCAGGCGGGTGTACGCCTGCACTGGACCTGTGCACCGGCTGTGGACTGCATGTGGACTCCATGTGCGCGACGCGACTCGCCGCGACTCGACTCGATGGCCAATTGTAAAACATTTCGTTTGCAAGATTTGTTTGCGGGATAAAAATAAAATTGTTCATTTAAAGTAGCTGCTTCTGTGCTGGCAACGGGGCGGGGGAGCGGGGAAGGGGGATGAGGGGGAGGTGCTCCGTGTTGCACTGTGCTGCAGCATGCCCCATGGCCGGCTTTGCTTTGCCCATTGCCCGCTTCCAAATTGGCTTTGTTTATGCGATCGGTTTTATCGGTCTCAGGACCTGCGGGTTCACATTCGCAGCGCTACTTAATTTTTAGCCACGCCCCCGACTCCCTTTCTCCCTCGCTCGCTCGCACTGCCTGCCTGCCTGCCCGCTTTGCGTTTGCTGCTAATTTTCGCGCAAATTCCTCTAAGCTTATCAAAAGTCATTAAGATAAGAAGAAGTTGTTTCTGTTCTTGTTGTTGGTGGTGTAGAATCGATTGGCGCAATCGATTGGCAAGTCGATTTACCGTTATCGATACGCCCGATCGGGCATTGAGTTGAAGATACATTCACATCTTGTTCAAACATCACGAACTACTAAATGTTTTGTTACGAAGAGAAGGAGAGAGAGAGAGAGAGAGAAAGAGAGAGAAGTGGAGAAGGGAGAGAGAAACGGAAGAAATCTCTACAAATTGTGTGAGCGCAGCCTGGCGGAACCAGAAGAATTGGGCACATATGTGTTGGGAGTGTGTGTGTTGTGGGCTATGAAAGTGGAACAAGTTGAGGGAAATTTGTGACATATTAAAGAAATCTTAAAATAGCTTGAAAATAGTTTTTCAAATCTAAAGATCTACTATATTTTGTATATATACGTATGTGATATATTGACTCATTCCCTTCTATGTTTATAAGCCAAACATCTACAAATTTTCACTGATCGTTTGGGTTGTGCAAATCATTCTATACACCAAAATTGAACGCTGTAGCTTTATAAATGCGCTTGTTATTCCAATTTGAAATTTGTGGGTGGGCGGAAGAGGGCGTGGCGCAAATTTTGAGATACTGTAAGTCACACAAGTCTTGCTACAAAATTTGTTGGCTCTGTCTTTGATAGTCTACAAGTTACTACTACTTAATCTACTTAAAAGTTATTCCATCTTTGATATATTGACATAAACTGAACTTTTCTATGCTACTTCTACAAATATCATATCAAAATTTGAGTTAGAATTCTCCAAATTTTTGGAATACGCGAAAATTCTTCTCTGTCTCTGTCTTTTATGGTCTACGAGATCTAGGAGCTCATACAGACAGACTAAAAGTTCTTAAAAGTTATTCCTTTCTTTGATATATTGACATAAACTGAACTTTTCTATGCTACTTCTACAAATATCATATCAAAATTTGAGTTAGAATTCTCCGAAAATTTTGGAATACCCAACAAATTCTTTAGTAACTAAGTTGGAGGGCTCCAATAGAGTCTACAAAGCTCTTATCAAAGAAAACTTTAAATTTTTCAATGTATACGATCTCTTCTTATCTCTGATCTCAAATATATATTCGAAAAATCCAGAAAAATGCATCTATTATTTCTAGAATATAATCATAATATCTTCAAACTTTCCATCATACATTGAATTAGTTAAAAGATCTGCACTCAAAGGGGAACTAATTCTTCGCGCTTAAGCCAGACAGAACCTCAACTCACTTACATGACATAGACCTAGTTACATGCCAATTCCCCCCCATGTTCTACAACATTTCTTCCTTGCGACAGTCTCGCATATGTTGCATGTGCCCCGCAGGATCTTTTGACTTTTGCCAATCACAGCGAGTTGAGGCAGGTCGCAAAGCGAACGCGCTACAAATATGGCGTGGCATAAGTGGCAACAGTTGCAGTAGAAATTCGAATACTGCGCAATGTAGTTAATCTCCATGTTGTTGTTGTTGTTGTTGTTGTAGATACTCCTGTTGCTGCTGCTGTCGCTGTCGCTGCTGCAGTCACGGCCGATTGGCCTCGCGCTTTTTGTGCCAATCGCATCGGCTCTGTGTGTCCGCTGCTATTGCTATGCCCGCTGCTGTACGTAGTTGTTTTGTCGTTGTCGAACGACCTGCAGCCTGCTCCCGTTGTAAATGTTGTCGCCGTCGCCGTCGTCGTCAGAGACGACATCACACATTGACCACAGCCCGTTGCAAGTTGCATGTTGCAAGCTGCAAAGCTGCCCGTGCCACAGTGCAGAATTTGGTGCAATTGTCGTGCCACCGCCCTCACTTAGCTGGCAGGGTCTCCGCAGAAAGAGAGAGAGAGAGAGCGGCCACTCGTTGTCTGATTTACGAGGCGATTCCCGATTCCCGATTCTCGATTCCGTGGCCAAGATCGTCGCCAAGTTAGCTTATGCCATGGCTCAGGTCAGTTCCATTATTTTGCGGCCAATTCGCCATTGTTACAAATGCTAATTTTGATATTTTGTATTTAAATGCACGGCCCGGGCCGAGCTGAGGCTACTCTCTATCTAGGCTGCACCTTACCCTTTTGCTGCACTACACAAGGCACAGTGGGCAGAAGGTAGTTGCAACTGTGCATTGGGTTTGGTAGGGCAAAGCAATTTTTGTTAGATGAAGAAGCTTAGAGTTGTAGAAGAAGAAGGTAGTGCGAAAGGAGTCAATATTATATTACATAAAAATATAAAAAAAATATAAAACTAAATTTAAAAAATTATAAAAATAATTAATAATAAAATTTGGATTAATCTGAAGAAACTTTTTATTAAAAATATATTTTTAATTATAAAAAGAAAACAATTGGATTTTTTTTTAAATTTACTTTATGCTATTTATTGCAGCTTTTTTATCAAATGAAATTCAGCACATTTATAAAGACTTAAGCTGTGCTTTAATGTGCTTTGAAAGCTCTTTAAAAGAGCTTTGGCTGCCAGCAAAAATCTATATTGAATCAGTTACAGCTTGAATGATATATCTGCTTTGTTATGTGCTTATTATTATATTTTTAAAATGAGCTAAGCTTTTTGTGCTTTAACTTTGCAACTTAAAGGCAGCTCTTGCTACTTGAATGTGCTTTCAAATCTCTAGAATTTTGACTTGTTCCGAAAGCTCTACAGCATTTTAACTTTAACTCTGCAAAAGAGTTGTATAAGTTTCACTCTCAATTTCTTGCATTTCTGCGATATTCAATTGCAAGTCAAACTGAGCTTTAATGTGCTTTCAAAGCTCTTGACTAGAACTTTAAGGCATTCCCAAAGCTTTGGCTTCAGTTATCCTATGTAAAGTAAAAGCAAGAAAATGTTTAAAAGGTTAATTTATACAGCAGAGCTTTAATGTGCTTTGAAAGCTCTTCTCCAAAACTCTAAGCCATTTGTAGAGCTTTCTGCGCATTTAAGCTGCCAGTCATCAGCTTTGACTGAGCAGACAAACAAGTTCCTTTAATGCAAATCTAACTTGTTTAAGTTTAAACGGAATTGCTTAGTCTTCCAACTTTGTAGAGCATTCCGTAGTCACCCTAGTCTCCGCTGCTCTCCGCTCTGGCTTATTTTCTAGTTCATGCTGCAAAATGTGGCATTGAATTTCATATTGCGCGCACTGCAGCCGCTTTGCTGCCTGCCACACAATCTGCTCCTCCCCTCATGGCATACAACTCGTCTCTCTCTCTCTCTCTCGCTCTCGCTCTGTCGCTCTCTTGTGGCAACATGGTCGTCTGGGCCCGATGCGCTGTAATGGATGTTATGTTCTGGCGGCGATCGCATGACAGGCGCATGTTGCAGCCGCTGGCATCCGCACCATTATGGCAACTGGCAACTGGGTCCCAGTCTGCCCGAGATGCCACCGTCTCCCTCTCCCTCTCTCTTTCCTCTCTCCCTCTTGCCGATTGGCAATGCATCGCATCGCATTCCCCAAAAAGCGTGTAATCAATAAACAACAAGAGCCATCGAAGCTACGATCCGATGCCCCCTTCGAGCTGGGCAGCCTCCTCTCCTTCCCTTCCCATTCCTGGCCCGGCAAGACAGGCATCTCGTGTAACCTATGGGAATGCCTGGACGCGCTCTGGCCACAGCCTGAGCCTCAGCCTGAGCCTGAGCCTGGGCCTGGGCCGAGCTCGATTGTATCTCGCTCTTCTTCTGCCTCTCTCGCTTTGTATCTGGATAATGATCCATTGTTTGCATCTTGAACTTGTTTTAAATGCGCGCGCACTCACACACGTTGCCCCCGCCCCTCCCCGTCCCCCCCCCTCTCCCCTTGGCCAATCTTCATTTCACTCCATCTTGTTGCTGTTGCCTCCTCATCATCCACAGCATCGTCAACGGCTGCAGCCATATCTGGACGCTGTGGCTGTGGCTGTAGCTGATTCATTGGGCCAGTAAAACAAAACAAAAAAAAAAACGCAGAGGCAAAGACTGTGGAAATTGTTGCGCTATCCCGAAGACATGTTCAGCAATTTCTTTTAATTAGAAGATATTTTTGCGCCTATTAGAATATGTTACGTCACTCAGGGAATGCTTGCACAGCGCATACTCTGCGCCTGGACAGGGCCACCTGGTGGGGCGCACCAGAGTGCGAGGCAGCTCTAATGAGCTGGAGCTTGCAAATGAACTGGTTCGTGTGGGGAACTTAATAAAGTTTAGTTAAATCAAGTTCAAATAGATAAAGCGAGAATTAAACGCAAAAAGTGAAGAATTTTGCGCAAAGTTTGCTTTACTTTTAGCTGCATAACTTGCTTGGTTCTTGAGATATGCTGCTAAAATTTGGCATAGATCTAGTTTAATATTTCAGCTAAGCTTTCGCCAAATTTCACAGCAATTGTTGCACAGATACCAAATTTATGCACGAAAATGTATGCATAACTCTTTTTTTTGGCATATGTTTTGATTTATATTTCAGACCCACTCCAATCTTACGCATAATTCGCTCATAAATATGGAAATAATCTGCAACGAACTGCAAGTCATCTACTTTGAGATCCCTAACGTATTTCCTCCAAAAATAAACGCTCGCTGCATTAATCTCAAGTTTGGTCTATAAATTCACAATTTGCTCACGTGAACGTGTGGCACTAACCTGTTCCAATTCAAAACGTTCCATTGCGCTATCAACACATACGCTTCGCGATTTGCACCATAAACAATAATATAATCTAATCGCGTGCAATGGAAATAAAGCCCAGAGAAAAAATATATATGATCAGCTGCGATGATTGCAAGCTGCTAAATCAATCAAAACGTATTGATAGCCCCCGTGACGGATTTACAATCGAAGTCGCACTGAGGCATATGAGGCCTATGGGGTTTATGATCATAAATCATTTGCAAACGATCGTATTATATATCGATCGTGAGGTGACTCAGCCACAGAGCTCTACTATATAATCTGTATCGTTTAATAACCTAGAGATAAGCAACTGCGACTTTGGGGAAAATGATTTGCATGGCGATTCCAATGAAAGATCCTCCACAAAGTTGACAGCCATAAATTCTCTCGACTCAAAACTGAAATCTTTTGTTGTTTTTTTTTCTGAAACTTTTAAATATTCATGCGCGATATTTGTCGAAGCGACAGATCTGCTCGAGAGACGTTGTCGTCGTTGTTGTCGCTGTCGATCGATTGTCCATGGAGAGAGGATCCTTTGTTTTCGTTCGATTCGGTTCGATTCGATTCGATTGTTTGTTGTTTAGGAACCAAATGCCAATAACAATGGGTCATTTAGTCGCTGTCCGCCTTGTCGTATCCCCCTGCCCCCTGCCCCCTTCTTTCTTCTCCTGCTAACTTAGCGAAAACGTTCCCGATCCTGACAGCCAACAAGTATTGCACGACTCTCTCTCTCTCTCTCTCTCTCTCGGGGCCAGGTTGTGGTCGCTGTCCTTGTGCCTGGAACCTGCCTGAGTGATTTATTTAGTTTGTGTCAATTCTTGAAATTATTGCACCCAAAAAAAGAGCAAAAAAGCCAAAGCAAGCAAATCCATTTTGGCTCAGTTTTGTCGTCGTGCTGACGGCTTCTGCATAACTTAACACATTTGGGTATTCCATGTGGGGTATGCGATAGTTGGTATTTGGTATTCCCTGAAAACTCGGTTCATAGAACGCGGAATCTTCGTGGGCGCGATCTACAGTCGGAAATGACGTGGCCTGTCGAGGCTGAAAGAATTCAATTAAGCTTGGCAGTTCTAACTGGAATCGAAGGCAAGTTCGAAATGAACTTCAAAATTATTTAAAACAAGAAGGGAAATTATAATAAAACTTGTTTAGCATTTAATGGACCTAATCAGACATATATCTGGAAGATTTCACAGCGATATCTTGAAAAGTGATCAAAGTCGGCCGATAGGTTCTATGGCAGCTATGCGATATATCGGTCTAATTTCAATCAAACTTTGACAGCCTTTAAAGGGCATACTTAGACATATATCAGGAAAGTTTCACAGCGATATCTTAAATAATAACAAAATTCGACCGATAGGTTCTATGGCAGCTTTACGATATATCGTTCCAATTTTGATCAAACTTTGACAGCCTTTAAAGGGCATACTTAGACATATATCGGGTAAGTTTCATTGCGATATCTTAAAAAATAACAAAATTCGACCGATAGTTTCTATGACAGCTATACGATATATTGGTCCGATCCGGCTCGTTCCGACTTATTTACAGCGTGCAGCAATAAGAAACATGTATACCAAGTTTCATCAAGATAGTTCTAAAACTGAGGGACTAGTTTGTGTTGCAACAACTGACGAACAGGCGGACAGACGGACATAGCTAATTCGCTTCCCCTATTGATGCTGATTAAGAATATATGCACTTTATAGGGTCGAAGATGTCTCCTCAGGTGCGTTGTAACCTTCTGGCCAAAATGAATATACCATCTGCAATGGTATAAAAATTTGGTATTTTTTTAAAGCATATTTTATTAAAATTCGAATCGTTAAAACATTAAAAAACATTTATTTTTTATTGATTTTTTAAATATTAATCATTTAGTAAATTAATAATTTTTAAAATCTTTATATTATTTCTTATCATATAATATTTATTTTTATGGTGCATCCTATAATATTATAATTTATCAAGACATTTTTGAAATTTTCCAAGAATTTCCTGATCTTTTATGAAATATTTTCCATGCTAAATACATTTTTGGTATAAAACAGCCACAATTATATATACACATATATAAATTAAATTTTTATCTTTATATTTATTATCTTCATATATTTTTGACTTCAGATATATTTTCAATTAGTACAGATCATTTCCTTATAATTTTCCCACTTTCTTAAACAAATTTCCCCTTCCCCCACTCAATTTCCCCTTGCAGCTGCAACAAATCACTTTAATTAACCAATTAACTATAACTGTGACTACGCTGCGAGTGTTCATTTTAGCCAAGTTCAACCGTAATTGAATGGTTGACGTCGAAGATGTTGCACTTTTTGCGCATTAAATGGCAAATCACGCAAATGATTTGTGCCCAAATCGCAGCAACTTAATCGGCTGCAGAGCACACAATAGAGAGCGAGAGAGAGGGGAGAGCGCGCACACATACCGGTAAATGCCAAACTGAGTCGAGTTCAGTTCAGGTGAGTTGCAGTTGCGAATAGGTAGCACTTCCCCAAAGCGGCAGCCATAATTTAAATTTCCCTGCGCCGCGACGCGCCTGTCAATTGAGCGCAGCGAACAACTCAGTTCAACGGCAGCAGCAGCGGCGAGAGAGGGAGAGCGCAAGGAAATTTGAATACAAACAACAGACGCGCACAGTGGGCCAGGCGCTGCAAGCTGGCGCTAAATCAAACGAGCGCGCACGAAATTGCCATAATGACGACACAGCGCGCAAGCGCAGCGGCAGAGAGAGAGAGGAAGAGAGGCAGAGCGTCAGGCAGCAGCAACAGTGCACGAGGATGAGGGCAGCAGCAGCCGAACATGATGAGCGAGCGACAGCGCAGAGCGAAGAGCAAAGCAGCAGGCGAGGATATTGATGAGAGAGCGCAGCGCGGCGAAGAGCGCTGGCAGAGCAACAGGCGCAGCGCATTAGGCTGAAGCTGGGAGAGCGAAGCAGAGAGAGGGAGGCAGAGCAGAGGCTGCGCTGCGACGGGCTTTGCGCCCTGCTGTTGCTGTTGCTGTCGTTGCTGCTGCGCTGACGCTGTCGAATAATCAGTGAAAAATGATTGGAAAATCGTCTGGGCATGCGCAAATGTTGCAGCAGCACTTGCTGAAATCTCGACGCTACTTGCAACTTGCAACAGTTGCAGCCGCAGTTGCAATGCCAAAATTATTGCAGCTACCATGTGTGTGTGTCGGCACGGCGAAATTATCGCATAATCGTGTGCGCGATTTGGTTGTGCTCCCTCTTTCATCTCTTCTCTCTCTCCCTCTCTCTTTTCGTCTCGTTGCAAAGTGCAAATTTGTGGCAGCTACTCGACTTGGACAGCGGCAACCTCATGTGTCGCACCAAAAGTCACTTTGGTCACGATTCACAACCGTAGGCAGTGAGGCGCAGTTGCCTCCACAGTGGGCGTGGCACACTGAGTCATGCAGCGAGGGATTTTCTAAGGTAATTATAGCATTAAAGCGTAGTACTTTTTTATGGCAGCAACTTAAGAGTGAAGTGATTGTGACTTAAGTGACTTAAGAGGTTATTATAACTTCCTAAGCAGACATTAATATCAGAGATGTGATTAATGCCAGCATAATGCGATTATCTAAGTGTTTTTTAGGGATCAAAGAGAAGTGAGGTTAGCTTAGAATCTTTTATACCATTGCATAGGTATATTACTTTTGGCCAGAAATATATATATATTTTAGTTAGCATCAATAGGAGAGTCAAATTAGCCATGTCCGTCTGTCCGCCTGTCCGTCAGTTGTTGCAACACAAACTAGTCCCTCAGTTTTAGAGCTATCTTGATGAAACTTGGTATACATGTTTCTTATTGCTGCACGCTGTAAATAAGTCGAAACGAGCCCGATCGGACCGATATATCGTATAGCTGCCATAGAAACTATCGGTCGAATTTTGTTATTTTTTAAGATATCGCCATGAAACTTTCCCAATATATGTCTAAGTATGCTCTTTAAAAGCTGTTAAAGTTTAATCGAAATTGGACCGATATATCGTATAGCTGCCATAGAAACTATCGGTCGAATTTTGTTATTTTTTAAGATATCGCCATGAAACTTACCCGATATATGTCCTAGTATGCCCTTAAAAGGCTGTCAAAGTTTGAACGAAATTAGACCGATATATCGTATAGCTGCCATAGAACCTATCGGCCGACTTTAATCATTTTTTAAGATATCGCTGTGAAACTTTCACGATATATGTTTAAGTATGTCATTAAATGCTATGCAAGTTTTATTAAAATCGAACAGATATATTGTTAAGCTGCCATAGAACCTATCGGCCGATTTAATATGTGGAGTAGCCAAAGGTAGCCTTTCTTTCTTCCTAAGTAATTCTAAATTTTGAAAATTGAAATTTAAACTATTTTAAATTTTTGAATTTGTTGCGATTTTAGGTAAGGGTATCCTAAATCGTTTTTAGCCACAGTTAGTAAGGGTTACCCCTTTAAGTTTCCCAACAATTTTCTTTTCAAATAGTAACCCTTGCCTTTAGAGTCATTTAGACACTTCATCATACAGACTATTCGTAGAACACGATTCCCTGAACGAGCGAACTCAAACTGAGAGCACACAAAATCGAAAAATGTTGAAAAATAAAAATTTGATACTGCAAGTTATACTGCTTGCCGCATGGGCGGGAGGCGTGGCACTGGCTCAGTTGCAGCCAGAGACATTGGAGCGTGAGAATTTTGGCGAAATCAATGAAGAAGCAGATGCGCAAACCTTATACACAATCGAAGGTAACATAATGTATCCCGATCCGGGGCTGCGTGTGGGTCCCAATTGGCCTGCAGATATAACCGTGTCGATCAATGGAGGAATGTACAAGGGCTTCGTACGCCTCGACGGGCACTTTGTGATCAGTGCGGTGCCATCCGGCAGCTATATACTCGATATATATCATGCCGATATTGAGTTTCAATCAGTGCGCGTGGAGATAAGCTCGGCAGGCAAGATACGAGCACGCAAATTGAGCTATCTGCGTCCACTGCAAATACAGAAGCTACCGTACCCACTGTACCTGAAACCCCTGGGGCGTCGCAAATATTTCCGCATGCGGGAACAGTGGAACATCATTGATTATGTGATGAATCCCATGGTGCTGCTAATGGTGGTGCCTCTCATGCTGATGCTGATACTGCCGCGACTGATCAACGATCCCGAGACGAAGCGAGAGATCGAGAACATACAATTCCCCAAGATACCCAACGGAGTACCCGATCTGAGCGACATGCTAACCTCCTTTCTGGCCGGCAAGCGTAATCCCGAATTGCCCAAGAAGTTGCCGGGCATAGCTAACAAGAAGCGTTCGTCAGTGACTAATCGGGAGTAATATCAGGAAAAAAAATAGAAATTTAATTCTATGTCTTATCTAGCATATAGATATACTATTTCTATTTATATAGCTATAGAGCACCATAAATAATATATAATTATAGAACATGCTGCAGAGGCACATCCGTCATCTTGTTTTCATTTTTCAAGGCGTTTCCCAGAATTCTAAAATACTTTTCGGGGGTTGAAAGCGGTTGAAACGTTTGGCATTTTTGTAATTGCTTCATTTTCAAGCAAAATTATGCAGACAATTTATTACACATGATTTAACTATATATTATATATTTTCTTGTTCAATTTGAAGTTTTTCAACCTGTCAAAAAATTTGCTTAAATTTCCTAAAGTTTTTTGACTTTTTAATATACAAGAAAACAATTCAAGCATAATTTTATCTTCGGTTGTTCAAAATTAGATTATATGCCATAACTATATAGTTATATATTCTGCTTCAATCTTGAAATTCTTCAACTTTATTTGTGTTTAACGAAACATCTTTACTGCGATTTTCAGTTCAGTTTTTCCTTAGAATTAGTATATATTAATATGGTTATATATTCTCGTTCCATCTAGCAATTTGCACTCTAAATGTTCTCTTTCTACATTTTTCCCACCCAGTAAAAAAGTCGCATGTTTGTGTTTTTATAAATTCAATAAAAGTCGGTTTATTTTGATCACAATGATTCTTTTTTTTCCAAATTTTCTGTTCTCTTTGCCCCAGGCATTTGGCAGCCCTGACAAGGGCTTTTCTTATTGTTTTTTTTTTCTTTTGCAATCTTTTTTTTCATTTCTTTTTTCTATATTTTAATTTTCTTTAAATTTTCTTAATAGTTTTTTTTTTTATATATTCAATTTTCTGATTAAAGGGTGGGGGTACCCAAACGCCTGTTTCAGCGGACAAAGAGAGTTGCCACAGTCTTTCAAGGATAACACGAGGCGCAATGGGAATCCTGGAAGAAGAGAAGAGAAGAGAGAGAAAGAATGAGTACAAAGAAAGAGAAATGCTTTATAGAGAGTAAAGAAGTTAGGTTAGGCTGGGTAAAGTGAGGTTAGTTTAAATTTAGTGAGGTTAGTTTGAATTTAGTGAGGTTAGTTTGAATTAAGTGAGGTTAGTTTAGGTAAAGTGAGGTTAGTTTAGGTTTAAGTGAGGTTAGGTTGAGCAAAGTGAGGTTATGTTTGCTTTAAGTGAGGTTAGTTTGAATTAAGTGAGGTTAGTTTGAATTAAGTGAGGTTAGTTTGAATTAAGTGAGGTTAGTTTAGGTAAAGTGAGGTTAGTTTAGATTTAAGTGAGGTTAGGTTGAGCAAAGTGAGGTTATGTTTGAATTAAGTGAGGTTAGTTTGAATTAAGTGAGGTTAGTTTAGATTTAAGTGAGGTTAGGTTGAGCAAAGTGAGGTTATGTTTGCTTTAAGTGAGGTTAGTTTGAATTAAGTGAGGTTAGTTTAGGTTAAATGAGGTTAGGTTTGCTTTAAGTGAGGTTAAGTTGAGCAAAGTGAGGTTAGGTTTGCTTTAAGTGAGGTTATGTCGAGCAAAGTGAGGTTATGTCTTGCGCTAATTACCTTGAAAAAGTCGGCCCAGTTGCGCCTTGGCTGAACGGAGGGGCGTGGCAGGCGCGCACCACACATGGCGCCCGCCCAGTTACGCGGTCGAATCAATATTCGATCCAGTGCTCAATATCATCATTATCGTATATATATCATTCTCAATGATGATGATGATCGTATATCGTATCGTATGATCTCTCGCTGAGGCAAACAAAAAGGTTGACACAAAAAAAGAAAATCGCGTGTGTGTGTGTGTGTGTGTTTTGTTTTTTTTTTGGTTTTTGTTCTGTTTTTGTGTGTGTGGCTTTCTTCGTCTTTCGTCTTTCTGCGCCGCACGAGAAACAACAACAACGAAAAAGAAATGAGAATCCGGGCCAAAAAGCAATGGAAAATGCTTGGCCACAAAAAACGAGAGTTGCGCCAAACGCCCCAAAACGCTTAGGCGGTTTTCTCTTTCTTCACGCAGAATTGCCGCAGCGCCGCAAGAGAATTGCTCGCACTGAGATTCTCCGGAGACGAGGGCAGATCACCTGCCGCTGCTGCCGCTGCCGACGCTGTTGAAGCTGCTGCTGCGGCCGCTGCTGCTGCCAGCTTAGCGCGCGTATTGGCGCCACTAACGCCGCCGCCGCCGCTGCCGGCGCCGCTGCTGCCAAGCGAGTCGAACATGGAGGAGAGCGCATTGAGTGAATCACTTGGATAGACCTTCTTGCTGGCATGGCCCTCGTGGCTGCTGCTATGGCTGGAGGCGGGCGATTTGGGCGTGGCCGAGCGTTGACTATCCGCCGGACTGCGTGCAGGCAGCGGCGCTGACTTAGGCGATCTGCTGCCATGGTTGTTGTTGTTGTTGCTGCTGTTGTTGTTGTTGTTGTTGTTGTTGTTGTAGCTGCCATTGAGCAGCGGCGGCGAGGGTTGCTCTGCCAGCGTCTTGGGCGATGCCACGGCAGCAGCGGCGGCAGCAGCAGCAGCAGCTGCCACCTCCTGCGCATCATCGCTTAGCTCCGCTTTGATGTCCATTTTGAGCGATGCCTCCGACTCCTGCTTGATCTGCTGCTCCGTCGTTGACGTCGTCGTCGCCGTCGCCGCCGCTGTCGTTGCCGGCAGCGCTTGCTGCTTCTCCGGCGTAGGAGCTTCGGCATGTCGTGGCCGCGCCTCGGCGCTGCATTCGCTGCCGCTGCGCTCGCTGCTGGTGTAACGGTAATGCTGATAGTAAGGATCATTGGTATCGATTAGGGGCTTATTATAGTCCACCGTCTCATCGATGCCCAGACGCTTTAGTATGCTGCTGGCCACAGGTGAAGTGTTCTTGGTGGATGAATTGGATGGGCTGCTAGCCGGCAGGCTGGCATGACGTGGCGGCGTATCGAAGCTGGTGGTAAACATTTGCTCAATGGCGCTGAGCACGGACGAGGAGCCGGCGGCAGCGCCAGAGGATTTGCCAGCAGCTGCTCCCACTCCCCCGCCGCCGCCGCCGCCGCCATTCTTTTGCTCCAGCTCTGGCGATGCTTTGTGCTTGGCCAGCAACTGGGCGGCCTTGGCAATCTCCTCGGGTGACTTGACACCCGTTATGTATTGCCTCATGCGCTCGGCAAACAGCGCCGCCTCCGATTTCTCCGGCTTGATTTGACTTTGACTCAACGGCTGCGATGCCTTCTCCAGCTGCTCCTCGGCAGGATTGGCCTTCAGTTCGAGCAACTTACGCACTGGCAACGACTTCTCACGCTTCTTGGGCGCCGGCCGCTTGCGTGCGCCGGCTGACTGCAGCAACGGCTCCGCATAGTGATTATTTTTGGCCATATGATTGCTCAGATCCCCCAGAGAACTGAATGCCTTGTCGCACACTTTGCAAGTGAGCACGGCGGAGAGCGTGCGACTTTCCTCAGAGCTGAGACTGTTCTGTCCACCGCCATCCTTGCCATGATCCCCACCAGCGCCGCCTCCGCCGCCTGACTTAATGGAGATGCTCTGCTCCTGGGACAGAATGTTTGTATAATGCTGCGTCTCCTGCATATGCTTGGTCATCTCGCCCAGCGAACGGAAACTCTCACCGCAGCGCATGCACTTGAGAATCTGCATGGCCTGCTCCACGCCCTTGCCCAGCCAAACATTCTGGCCGCGCACAAGCTTCCTGGGCAGCGGCGTCGGTGGATCTCCACGATATTGGAATGCATTCTTCACATTGGCCGACGGGGATTGCTTGCCCCGTTGCTGATGCTGCTGCTGCTGCGCATGATGTGACGGCGGTCCATGGTGGGATTGCTGCTGCTGCTGCTGGGATGGATGATGTTGCTGCTGCTGGTGCTGCTGTTGCTGCTGTTGCTGTTGCGCATGATGATTGGGTTGATTGCTGGGCAAATTGCCAAATGGTGGCACATTCACGCCACAATGTTTGCTGTCCTTCATGTGCGTTGTGAGCGCCTCCAGCGTGGGAAAGCTTTGCTTGCACCACACGCAACGGAAGACGGAGCTGGCGACGCCTTTGTTCTGCCAATGCGATTGCCAAATGTTGTGGCGCGCCTTGGTTACACCAGTTGCGGCTGATGCTGCTCCTGCTCCTGCTGTTGCTCCTCCTCCTCCTCCTCCCTCGCTGTGGCTATTGCTGCCGGCGGGACTCTTGCTGGCTGGCGCCGCTGCAGCTGTGGGTGGCGTCACCTTGTGCTGCTGCTGCTGGTGCTGCACCTTCTCCTTGTGCAACGCTGCACCAGAGTTGCCCTTCACTATGTCCGACATCTTCTCCAGCGGATCGACAACCAGATCACTTTTGCCATTCCAATCGGGAAATTGTCCGGCACGAAAGATATTCGCTGCCGCCACCGCTGCCAGGTAAGGATTCACGCCAGGCATAAGAGGTGGCGCCACTGCAGCTGCGGCAGCAGCGGCTGCGGCATGTGCAGCATGTGCAGAGGAGGGCGAAGGGGAAGCATTCGCTGGCGGACTTTCGGATTTGAACATTTTCTTCACCTGAATTTGTCCCACTGTGCCGGAACTGGGACCATTGTCGGCGCTGTCATGACTCCGCTTACGTGTGCCCACAGATAGATCCAGCGGATTGTTACCTCCATCATCGAACTCCTCCTCCTCGCCTTCACCCTCGGAGGCCACAGGTTCGGCGGACTCTGCGCGTGCATAGAGATTGGTGCGAAAATCCAGCGCCTCCGAGTGGTTGCTCGATGCGGTGGGTGAGGCCTGTGGGGGCAGTTTGAATGGCGCCGCTGCTTCACTGGCCAGCGGCAATGGCAGGCGGGGACCGCCTCCAGCTGCTGCTGCTGCGGCCAAGGGGAAGCCATATTGCTGTGCCGCCGCGGCAACCATGTGCAGATACGCCTCCATGGAGGAGGGTTGAGCGGGCAACGATTGCGGCACCGCCGGGAATGTCGAGTGTTGCAAGTTGCCGGGCAGCACGCCGGGTAGCACGCCACCTACGCCACCGCCGCCGCCGCCGCCACCGCCTCCAATGGACATGTTGCCCGCATTCTCGCGTTGTCCATTGTCGGAGGAGTTGGAATCGTGCGAGGGGCAGCGCTCGCTGGAATTTGCCGATTCCGTGGAACGTGGACGTGCTGTGGGCAGGGCGCTGCAAGGTGGAGAGAGAGAGAGAGGAGGGGAAAGAGAGAGGGGAGAGAGGTTAGTTGAGTTGATTTCTTTCGTATAATCGATAAGCAATTTATCGATTTAATCTAATTTTGGCACTGAGAGAAATTCTTAATTTACACTTAAAGAAATTGTACGGTATGTTTGAAAAGTATTCAATTTATTTAACTTAATTTATGCACTGAGAGAAATTTCCTAGCAAAAGTTAATTTATATTAAATATTTTCATCACTTTTCTACACTTGGAAAAATTTTAAAAACTATACAAAAACTAAGCGAATCCTTTTAATATAATTTATGCACTGAGAGAAATTCTAGAGTATTTAAATTATATATAAATAATATAATCTCTCCACTCAGAGAAATTATAAGAATTATTTGAAAATTAATTAACTTTTTTTTATTTAATTTATGCACTGAGAGAAATTCTTAAGTATTTAAATTATAAATAAATATAATAATCTCTCCACTCAGAGAAATTATAAGAATTATTTAAAAGTTAATAAACTTTTTTTATTTAATTTATGCACTGAGAGAAACTCTTAAGTATTTAAATAATATATAAAAAATAATATAATGTCTTCACTCAGAAAAATTATAAAAATTATTTGAAAATTAATCAACTTTTTCTTATTTAATTTATGCACTGAGAGAAATTCTTGAGTATTTAAATTATAAATAAATAATATAATCTCTCCACTCAGAAAAATTATAAGAATTATTTGAAAATTAATCAATTTTTTTTATTTAATTTATGCACTGAGAGAAATTCTTGAGTATTTAAATTATAAAAAATAATATAATCTCTCCACTCAGAGAAATTATAAGAATTATTTGAAAATTAATCAACTTTTTTTTATTTAATTTATGCACTGAGAGAAAAGCTCATAAGTTAATTAAATTATATTCCACACCGAGAAGAATTATACTCGAAATATTTGGTGATTAAATTAATCTCATTTCTATACAATCCTTATTTAAATACTTAAGATTAAATGGGCAAATTTATATTAACTGATTTCTACACTGTGATTAACGTATTAACATTACTATTTATATTGAAATATAGAAACCTTCTTCTTATCAACATCTTTATGACATATAAAACTATATAAATCCTTTGAATACCTCATAAAAATACTAACAGATTAAACTAATAATTTATAATCTTTATAAGGCACTTCTATATCCTCTATTACTCTTACTTGATCTATCACAATGCACACTAACTTAACTATGTATGTTAGCTTCAGTCACACTCCAAAAGAATTCTACTAGAATCTATGGGAATTTCATATTTCAATTAGTTCATTTTGTGATTAGAAAATAACCCCCTCGAAACCCCAATTAACCTACAGGTTAGCCGCAATCTATTGCAACTGATTAGACTACTTAGTTTGTCACCGATTATGACGCGTACGTACGTGTATTTAGAGCTAATTATACCAAATACTTTGCTATAATTAGTCAGGGCAATTGCCGCAGTGATCATGTGATCGATCCATGATGATCATCAATCGAAGCGGGCCATGTGCCGCAAGGTGAAGAGTTCGTGAGAACCCCCGTAATCGAAATGATGATAACATCTGAGTATTATTAATTACCATCGGAGTACTTTATATATTTATAGCAAATTACGCGATCAATTAGGGGTGATCAGCTATCGCATTAGGGGGTGCCATAAAAGCAGAAATGTTTGGGGAATGAGTAAATGCTACAACATATTTGATTATTAACGAAAGTTAAGATCAAAGTTAAGATCAAAAATGCAAAATTTTTGCAAATTCGCAACTCTTGCCGTCTCTTTCACACCCCAAATGCCAATAGATCATGAGTGAAAGGGGCATCTCGCGAGACTTTCACACAATTAAACGAGAAATCTTTATTGCTGACTATATACTATATATACAAATGTATAATCAGAGAGCAACAACAACAACTACAACTCGAGCAAGTGGCACAACAATGGCAACAATATGAAACATATGTCAACATTTCATTTGTTATTCAAATCTCCCCCATAAACCACAACGAAACGAAACTGTGCCCAGCTGTTAGATACCCCTTACCCCTTACCATCCCCCTCCTCCCCCACCTCGGACACTCTGTCGGATGACTGACAAGTTTTGCTCGTAAAAATCGTTAAAATGGAACAATGGCGTTTAATTCGATCGCCCGTGAATTATGATCAGCGCTCATCATCGTGATTATCATCCATGCCGTCGCATCGATCTAGCGATCTCTCCCTCTAAGGTGGATCATAAAACTGACGACAAAGCGCCAGACAAAGCAATTCCACATATTTTGCATAAATTAGTGCATATCAAAAGCAAAGCAAAGCAAAAAAAAAAAAGTTTTATTACTTTTCAACTCGTTTCCTCAATATTTTTCCGTCGATATTTTACAACACTGCCAAAAAAAAAGAAGAAACCATTCAAACGTTTCGTTACGCTACGCTTTACGAGCTTTTTACGAGCTGCTCGCTTTGTCTCGTTTTTTAATCACTCCAAAAAATTCATTTGCAAAAATTTGTAACAAAGAAATCACATCTTTTTTCCACTGTATTTTTGCGTGGGAGGGGCGGAGCTTACAGTGTGATGAGTTGTGATGATTTGTGCGGAAATGGCAAAACTTGATCAATAATCAAGACGGATTATGACATGAGTTGAAGATTTTATTGAAAAAAAAACCCGAGAATACTAAAGAAATACTAAAGAATTATGGAGCTCATAAGGAGAAGAAGAAGAAGCTGGGGAATTATAAGGTGAGCAATGGCATTAGTCAGTCGGAATATGGTCGGTGAGTTATGGCCATAAAGTGAGCTTTAAAAGCGGCTTTTGCAGTGGAATATTAGAAGAATAGATTGACTTGAAAATACTTATAAAAAAAGAATTAAATAAATAAATAAGAAATAAACGAAAAAATTATAAACAAATTTTTATGAAATTTTATGAAAATACTTAGAAAAATAAATAAAATAAATTAAAAATAAACTAAAAAGTAAAAAGCAAATTTTTATCAAATTTTTTAAAAATACTTTAAAATAAATAAAAAATAAACTGAAAATTAAAAATAAATTTTTATTAAATTTATTGAATTACGAAAAAATTAAATTAAATATTTGTAAAATTTAGTTATGCAGATAAAAGAATTAAAACATTTTTTTTAAATTAATTAAATTAAGAAAAATGTAAAAAAAAATGTTCATAAATGTTCAGATAAAAGAATTAATAAGCTTTAATTGTATATTAATTGGGAAAAAGAATTGATATTAGGATATATACTTATAAATTTAAACGATATTAATTCTAATAAAGAATAAAACATATTCATTTAGTTAAAAGAACTGTAAAATATTTTTTGAAAACTCTTTTAAATGATATATTACATATAAATTTATTAATTCAGCTTGGCTTATTCAATTAACAAATTTTATACACAATTTATTTATTTATTCGAAAAAGTTCTATAAAATATTTTTTTAAATTCTCACTCAACCTGATTTATTAATTTTCAAAGAGTTCTAACAAAAATTTGATAAAAATGTCGTGACTTTTAAAAAGAAGCTAGACACTTCCCATTCTTTTCACTCTTTTTTTTCTTACAGACAGAACCTGCCATAAGTGACACCTCATTTTAGATACATTAAGTAAATATTGAAATTTTAATTAATTAGTCTTTAGAACAAGCACATTATCTCAGCGCCTTTGTTCAACCTAAATAGGTATTATTTTTTTTTCCCCCGCCTGGCATGTCAACTTCAACTATAGAAAACGATCAGTCAATGTGCTTTTTGTTTTACCTTTGCCTTAAGTTGTCGATTTGAGGCTATTGAGTAAAAACTTATTGATGGATAGAGTTGAGACAGAGAGGGAGAGAGTAAGAGAGAGAGCGAGTGCTAAGTGCAATAAAATTGATGGGCCACCAATGTGATATGTATTCCTCAATGTTATTTATCTAATATTAGTTCTTGACTAAAAAAACAGTGACTCACTGTGACAGCTGATAGATAGACTGTGACTGACTGTGATTTAGTTCCATAGATTTTCCACTTGGATAATCGCTCTAGCTAATTGAATATTTCAGCGATTGCAAGTGGCGATTAAAGCCCGCATACGTGTAAGTTAACGAGTAGAAATATTTTCGAAAAAATTCCACAACAACAACAACGAGAAGAACTACAACTACAACTACAACAACAAGTTTTCCCCCCGCCGTGATAATCATAATGCAAAATCTCTCATTGGCTTTTTGATGAGGCTGTTTAAATCATTTTGATTTATGCTTGGCATCTGCGCGCACTGCAGTTAATTACAAGATGCAATTGTCTCATTAATAAACACAGATTGACGAGTTGATCTGAACAGTTATATAAGGTATAGATACTTGTATTAGCTATACAGCTATACAGATACAGCTACGGCAACGGCAGCGAATCGATGGCAGCATGACTAATCCCAGGCATAAAACTGTACGAGTATATTACTACGCGGCCTTCTCTAACTCGTATTGCTATCTCGCTCTTTAGCTGCAAATTGCGTGCATAAATCTTTCGGTAATAGGCACACACACACACACAGGCAGACACACCCACACGCACAGCTAACACAATTTTTGATTTGGCTATGTGAAATCTTTCGCTGATGATTTATTCAACTCGTACGTCATCATCGCCGCCAAGAGAAGATGATGATGATGAAAATCGAAATGGAAATGGAAAATGCGTACACAAATTGCAAATCATTGGAAAACACACACACACACACACATACATATATGTATGTAAAAGAAAATAGCGAAAAACTGCAATTTTGTCGCACAGCAAACTCGTTTTTTTTTTCTCGCTCGAACGAGTTTAATCGCCCAAAAGCCTATGAAAACATTTAAGCCAACAGATAATTATAATTTTGCGAACCAGTTCAATAGAACCGAATCGACAACAACAATAAACGTATTTATGATAATATTGCCGCCCCGTTGCCTGATAAGTAATATTATTATTCGCTTTCTTCTCGAGCATTATAAATCAAAAGAACTGCGCAAGAATCCAAACTTTCAGTCACCAAGTGCCACATGGATGATGTTGCTGCCGCTGCCGCTGCTGCTAGTAGGTGGGTGGGTGTTTGGTTTGGTTTGGGGCCCCATGATATATGGCCTTTATATTGCCGCGATCTGAAATTTATAACGACAGGTGCACGACGACAACATCGACTGTTGTCGACAACGATGTCGATCTGCTGGCATTGCGATGTCGCATATTCGTCAGAATTATTTTGAAATCGAATTATAAAGGGTTATAATTTTATGGATCACACACAAATGGAACGAAATACAATATACCACACATATACATATATATATCGCTGCTCGCATTAACCAGTTTGAGTAATAGCTAAGGCTAATTAGCTGATGGATATTTTGCGTATCGCAACCAGTTTCGTTTAAATGGATTTAAAGCAAGTATTTTGTTTCAGTAGAAAAAAGAAATCAAAAGATAATTGCAACTAGAAATGAAACTAAGTGAGTGAAATGTGAAAGATATGCGGTAGATCTTAAGTAGGTCTTATAGATAATATTCTTATAATTTTGCTAGGATTTTTGGTGCATTTAAAAAATATGAAGTCACTTCCGAAAGAATATTTCCTAGATTAAATTGAAATATTTGAAAAGAAAACAACGAAAGGAAAGCTACAAAATTATCGATTTGCGTGGGCGGTGGGCGTGGCATCGAAAATTGAAAGTAAACTCGATCTACCTATGGTATACAGGAACCTTTATGTGAAATTTGGTGTCTCTAGCTTCTATAATAGCTGAGATCTAGACGTTCAAACGGACAGACAGACGGACATGGGTCTGCCACGCCTCCTTCTGCCTGTTACGCACATTTGCACAAACTTAGTATACCCTTTTTTGAGCAATATATCTTAAGTCTGTCTTAAAGAAACTAAGGTAATAATTATGGAAGCAGATTTTCTAGATAAATCAATTTACTTTACTTTTTCTGATATATTTTCCTATTTATCAAACAACACTGTAAGACATCTAGCTACAACTTTTTTCACTTTAGGTCCCCTAGCAATCTGTATTATTCTTCGATATCGAAATTCTTCAAGCATTAACACTCTATAAAGCGTGTAACTCAAATCAACAAGTCAATAAATGGAGCAGCTGAACGCGATCCATAATTGACTTTCACAGACACATAGTATTAGATGCCATAAAGAACACATACTTAAGCATAGCTGAGATAATACCTAGTACTATAAAGCACACACTAACTTGCAGCGATAAAAACACATTAATTTTTCTATTTAACTTGCAGCAAAACTCGAATCAATTTATGCGTCCAATTTGAATGAAAGTGCCATAATAATTACTATGCTATAAGGTTGCCATAATTCAATTATGGCACAGTAGTTAAATTTCAATTTCTAAGCTATACAAATGAAGCTAAATAAATTTCATAAAAAACTTGGAACTATATAACTGAGCCAAAGTTCTTAACTTTTTCGAAATTAAACTTAATTAATTTGCATCTAATTTTATGGCTACTTGCTATAAAAGATTATGGAACTGCTCTTACCCGGCATTTAGCGCCTGTCTGTAGATTTCAAGCATCAGCGCCTCGTGCAACATTTTCAGATTTTGCTGAATTTTGGATGAATTTGGTATATATAACGAGGGGCGGCTTGTGCGGTTTTGCACACTTTAAGTATTTTCTTTTAATTAAGTTTAATTTGACACAATAATTAATTTAATTAATGTTTCTTGTTGTTTTGCTTTGTTTATTCTTTGCACTTGGTACGTTCTTACTTAGCGTTTGAGCTGCGTATAACTTGTGTGTTTAAGTAGTTTTATTTTTTTATTTAATTTATAATTTGTTTTTTTTTATGCGTAATTTATATATTTAATATTCTCATATGGCAGACGAAAAAAAAATGTATCTTAAATATTTGTATTTTATTTTGTTAGTTTAATAATTGCATTAGAATCGTATACTTCGTTTTAATTTGTAGATTGGATTTTTTTTCGTATTTATTTTTTGTTTTTTTTTTTTAAGTAACTTTTTGTTGTAGTTTTTGTTTTTTGGTGAGCAAAAAAATTGTTTTAATATAAATATTTTTTGTTTTGTTTTTTTAATAAATATATATGCTATAATTTGTTGTTGTTTTACGTATACTTTTGTTGAACCATTTGTTGTTGTTATTTGTAGTTTGCTGCGTCTTCTTCTTCTTCTGCTTCTTTTGTAGTTCGTTTGTTTTGTTGTTGTTGTTTTCAGTCTTTTTTAAAACATTTCACGTGCATTTCATTGTTATTAATCATTAAGAAAAAAAAATTGTGAATTTTGACTAGATATGCTGCATCTGTTTTTGTTGTTGTTTGAAGTTGAACTGATTAATTAAATTTTTCACATTTAATTGTGCATTTCATTTCATTTCATTTGTGGTTTTTTCTATCACACTTTTAAATGGCGTTTTTTTGTTTAAAAAAAAAAAAATGAATATCTCTTGTTGCAGTTGTTGCATAGAGAACACGCGTCGCAGCACACTTTTGTTGTTGTATGTTTTGGTTTTGGTTTTGCTTTTCTTTTTGCTGCCGTCGTGTCTTGTGCGGTTCATCCGGATTCCGTCGTTACTCGTTTGAGAGTCGAACAGCGAATGAATGTGTCGGCGTTGTCGTGTCGTCACTGGCTGCGGCGCGTCGCGTCGCTGTTGCTGCTGCTGCTTCTTCGCACACACAGTTCTTCTTCGCTGCCGCTATGGACTCGGCCTCTGCTGCTGTTGTTGCTGCTGCTGCTGCTGCTACGCGCTGCGCGTCGGGCTGTCAAACTGATTCAGTCAAGAATCAGACACAAACAGAAACAGCAACAACAATGCGTTCGTTGCGTTACGTCGCGTCGCGTCGTCGCTGTCGCTGCTTCGGCTGCCTCTGCTGGTGCTGCCGCTGCTGATTGATACCAAAAAAATGAAGTTCAAGCGCGGTGGCAGCGACGCGTTGCGACGCGCACGTTTCGTTTCGTTTCGTTTTGTCTGCTGCTGCTGCGTTGGGGAGAGGAGCAGAGAGAGAGAGAGATGGGAGCCTGGAAGCTGCGTTGGCGGCGTGTTACTGTTCTGCTTGCTGCTGCTGCTGCTGTTGTTGTTGTTGTTGTTGGTCGCCTTTGACGAGAGTTGGACTTGAAACACGACGCTGACAACGACGATGACGACGCCGATGTTCGTTAACACGAAGCGCGCGTTTGGCGACGGCAATTTCTGATTCGATTGCGTTAAGCGACGGCGCAACGCAATGCGCAGTCTGTTTGATGCCGCTGCCGCTGCTGTTGTTGTTGCTGTTCTTACTGTAGTTGTGTTTGGCGCCCCCACCAAAAACGCGACGTCGACAGCGCAGCGTGTTGATTACTTTGCTGCGTCGGTTTTTCTTTCTTTTTTTTTTTTCTTGTTGTGTCTTTCTCCCCTTACACACTTACACGCACACACATACAAAAACAAAATCGCGCTGCCTGTCACAAATGCTGTGATTAAATGTGCTTCTATCTCGCTCGCGCAGCGCTAACAGCGACGCTGGCGTCACTGTGCTAATTAATTACAACGGCTGCGTCGGTGGCGTCGGCGGTGACAGCGCGAATCTGTGCACGCGCTTTTTACCCTTTTACGATTTTTACGTAGTTATTGGCGCGCCACACAGAGCTTTTCGAACATGATCGTTCGCTGTAACGGTCTGTTGTTGACTGAAATTGTGGCGCGCGGCCGGCGAGACGAGAGCGCACCGCACACGCGAGAGTGGGAGCGGGAGAGAGAGAGAGAGAGCGTCGTCGTTGTCGTTGTCGTTCGTCAATGCGCATGGCTGTTCGTGCGCGCTTCCCCTGCGCACCAATTGGAACTGCAATAAATCTTGTTTATGTTTTGGCGGCCAGCGAACGAAGTGGAAACGAAACACACATGCCAGCGCAGGGGAAATGCTGTGCTCGCTCTCCCCCATGTGACTCGTTCGCTCGCTCGCTCTCTTACTCTCTTGCTTTGATGCTCTCTCAAATTAGCTGCTGCTGCAGCGGCGTTTCGTCAGCGTCAGCGTCACCCTTTGGTAGGTCGGCTTCACAGCGAATTCCGATTCCATCACTCCGCCACAATTAAGATTTATGACAGTTCAAAACAAATTTTCTCACTCGCATGCGCTGGCTCATTCACTCACCCTGCTCTCCCGTTTACTCACTCCCTTGCTTTTACTGTAGGTGGCTGGTTCTAATTTGTTGTTGTTGTTGCTGCTGCTGCTGCAGCTGTCGCGCTTTCGACATTTTGTCTCTCTGTCTGGCAGTTTTTGCAACGTGCGGGTGTTTCGTTGGCGTCGCTGTGTGCGTGTGTGTGTGCACGAATGACAATGTAATAGCACTAACTGTGTATGTAGCGGCGTTTGTTTGTATGTAAATGTGTAAATAGCAGCATTATTGCCGCTGCTACTGCTGCCTTTTTCGATTGTCACTTGGCGTCGCCGTCTTCTGCTGCTGCTGCTGCCGCTGCTGTTCGTCAATTTGATGCGCTCGCGACGGGCAGCAGCAGCAGCAGCAGAAAAGCAGCGCAGCATCAGCATATTGTGAGCAATGCACAGTGGGAGGGAGTGGGTGGTTTTGTGTGCGTGCGTAAATAATGGGATTTTTATTTAACAATTGTTTTATATTAATCTAAAGCTGCTTTATTTTTATTTAACTATAATTATACATTATTTATTATACAAATAAATTTATTAAAAATATTCTAGAGCTTTTCTTGCTGGAAACTATTATTTTTATACTAAATAAACTTATATTGAAATAATTTCTAATTTTTATTATAATTTTAGCTCGTTTTTAAGAGAAAACTAGTAAACTAACCTCAAAAGCATCAAAAACAATGATCTATTAAGCGAGAGCAGGGTAACCATAGCCCATCTGAACCCATTCAAAACATGTTGTGATCTTTTTCTAATCGCAAGCAAATTTGTTTCTTATGCAGATTATAAGTTTTTTGATCTTTCAGCGCACATTCCAAAATCAAAAAAAAAATCGAAAAAAAATAGGCAAATAGCTGGGGATATTTTGCGTACCATCTTTGAGCAACGAATTCCAAATAATAATTTATCAAACGAATTTTACGATCGGCGCGAAAACATAAAAAAATTAATGTGCCGCAAAAAAAAAAAGAAAACAAGACGAAAAACGAAAGAACGAACGAGAAGAACAAGAATCTCGGACTTAGGCCAGTTTAGAGAGAAGAAGAGGAAGAAATATTAAATAAAAATGCCCAAATCAAATTATAGAATCGTAAAAGTATTTATTACCCACGGAGCGAGCAAAGACCCAATCGAACGGGTACGATGGGACGCTTTGGTCGTCAATCGCGCAGCGCGGCGACAGGCGAACAAGAATTATGCGGCGACAGGAGCAATGGCTGTCGCCTGTCGGGGGGGGCGGGGGCGTGGCTTGAAGTGATTTGATTATCATCGGTTAATTGTCTGACTCGTAAAAACTTTTACGATCCACGCGGTCGGGCATTAAGTGGGCACGATTGGAGCAACAAGTGCATTTCGCGGCTACAAGACGCAGGATGAGGATGACGAGGATGAGGATGAGGAGTCGGCTCAACTCTGGGATTGGCCATCAATAAAGGCCTCCACCATTTTCACTCAACTGTCGTCGGGCGAGCTTCGGCAGTTGGCAGTTTTTTTTTTATGGCCGGCATTCGTCAACAATTATGGGGTCTAAGACTTCGATAATGCGTTCTTAATGCAACCCCGCGACTGCACTACACTGCGCGAAATTACAGCGAACTCAGAGCTTAATAGTCATGTATGGTATGTATAGGAACCCCGTGTGCGCGTGTTGAGATGAAAACATGTGGTTAGCTTGTGGAACTAATGAAGTCGCGAATGTTTACACTAATTTATGGAACATTTCGTCTTAAGTTCCGATTTTACGATTTTCTAATTTACATAGAGCTGCGTTTTATAGACTAAAAACCTGTCGTTGTCGTTATGCACAGAACAAGAGTAACAAAATTTTTATACAATTCTGATTGACTTGCGAGGGAGAAAAAAACACTGATTCCAACCCTTATGTAATGGGTTTTCTAACCTCACTTTTCAGTCAAAAAAGGGTATACTAAGTTTGTGCAAATGCATGTAAAAGGCAGAAGGAGGCGTGGCAGACCTCACTAAGTATATATGTATATTCTGACTCAGCATCACCAGCCAAGTCGATTGAGCCATGTCCGTCTGTCTGTCCGTCTGTTCGTTTGAACGTCTAGATCTCAGCTATTATAAAAGCTAGAGACACAAAATTTCGCGTGAAGGTTGCTGTATACCATAGGTAGATCGAGTTTATTTTAAATTTTTAATGCCACGCCCACCGCCCACGCAAATCGATAATTTACGATTATCAGGAGAAATATTGAAGTTACAGCTTTCTGCTTTGGCCTGAACATATATAATTGCAATATAAATCTATTCCCCAAGCCGATTCGAGACGTCATCATCCCGATGCTACGATTCAGCCGTGTAGCCTGTGTAAAGCTGACTGCTACGACGTTTTCATATGTAGATGGTGCTGTTTAAAGATAGATCTAATTTGAACAATAGGTGGGGGATGAAATTGTGCAGTGTGATAATTTTCTTCAAAACTGGGCGAATGGTATCTTACGGTCGGGCACGTTTGACTGTAGCTTTCCTTACTTGATTTTTTTTCAAAATTTTAGTTTGCGTAATTTAACTTTTAATTAATTTATTTAATTCCCTAATTTATTTTCATTTTATCTTTTTCCCTTTAAATTGTACAAAAAATTTATAATTTTGTTATATATATAGTTAGCTAGGTCTATAACAATTCCAGGCCTTATAAATAATACCCACTTTGTTCAGTTTTCACATGCAAATTTCGCCTTGTATCATTCCCAGATAGAGCAATCAAATAAATAGCCCCAAAAGCGCAACGCAATAAAGGAATTAAAAACACATTTGTACAAAATGAAATTATGAAAAGACATAAGGCATAAAGATCGCCACACGAAGAAGAGAGAGAGAGAGAGAAGCAAAAAGAGAGCGAGACCGTAAAGAGATTAAAGACAAAATTTAAATGTTGTGAGCTGCATTCGTCATTGTCCGCCGCCTGTCAACGCTTCCGGGCCGCGCGTAGCTCCCTCAAAGTCGCTACAGCTGGATAGCTGATATATAGTATATTTTTTAAATACATTTCTGAAACACATCATATCTGATAGCGAAGAAGAATCATTCTGCATCCACCCACTCGCCGAATTATATGTATGTACGTAGCAAATGGGAACGATCCCGTTGCGGGGCCATGCGAGATCTACGAGTTATTTTGATGGCCTCTGGCCGTGGCTGGGATTTGTTTTTAATGGCGATTTCATGTGGCTCGCGGATTAACACTTTCCATTTTTGAATTATGAACGACACGTAAATCTTCCTCTCCGGACTGAGAGTGAAAAATATATCGCAATGCGCAAATGTCAACTAAAGCTGAAATATGACTTTGACGTTGGCATCAAAAAATCGAATGCGTCTCGAAAGGGATGTGCCGAAGGTGATATACTCTATAGAGACTGATAAAGTAACTATCGATTAATGGAATAGTTTGGAGAATAAATACATAGAAAGGGACTTTAATTCTTTTTGCTTGTTTTAGATCGATTTGGGTTGGTTTAGGTTGGGTTAGATCGATTTAGATCGATTTAGGTTAATTTAGATCGATTTAGATCGATTTGGGTTGGTTTAGGTTGGCTTGGATCGTTTTAAGTACAGAAATTTCCAAACTATGAACAACAAAAGAATTTTCTTAAAATCCTGTACAATATTTTATACCTAATTATTTTGGGAAATATAAGTTTTAGTATACCAATCTATGCGATTTCTATAAATATAAGAATTAACAAACATTTGCTTAAAATCTTTTCAAAAACTTATAGACAGTCAATCAGTTATAAGGTTACAAAGGAATTTTCTTAAAATCCTGTACAATTTTTTATACCTAATTATTTTGGGAAATATAAGTTTTAGTATACCAATCTGTGCGATTTCTATAAATATAAGAATTATTAAACATTTGCTTAAAATCTTTTTAAAAACTTATAGACAGTCAATCAGTTATAAGGTTACAAAGGAATTTTCTTAAAATCCTGTACAATATTTTATACCTAATTATTTTGGGAAATATAAGTTTTAGTATGCCAATCTATGCGATTTCTATAAATTTAAGAATTATTAAACATTTGCTTAAAATCTTTTCAAAAACTTATAGACAGTCAATCAGTTATAGACCTAGGCAACTCTTTACTCGCATTCTAGGTTCCCTTGAGGTTCTCATAGCGCTCTACCCTACGCATTCCAATAAAAAAGCTATATTAGTAATTAAAAAGCTCCACGTGTGCGACTTTTGATTTCTCTCAAAGACGTTTTTTGGTTTATTATGCCTAATATTAGTATTATGATATTATGATATTATATGATGGAACTAAAAGGCGAAACGATTGCGAAACTCGTCTCTGCGTGGCGATGGCGACGGCGACGTTTGATAAATATTTATTCATTTCGATAAATCAATCAAATAAATTACAATTAACAAAAGCAATAAACTTGAAGCGCGTATTTTTTTTTTTTATTTCCATTCCATTCCATTCGATTCGATTTCATTTCGAATTCAGTCAACAACCAAAGAGATCAACGAATACAACAAAACTTTATAATTATAAATTAGAAATTTATGGCGCCACTTATGGCGAAGCAGGGGGGAGGCGGAGGAGGAGCAAGAAGAAGCAACAAACACAAAAATAAAGCGAACTGAAGCGAAAACAAATCCCCTAATTGATCATCAACAGTTAGTTCTGAAATCTGGTTTCGTTTCGATGCGATTCGATTTTTTGTTTTTTTTTGCCTTTTTTGTTCCAAGTTCGTCTTAATCAAAAAGATTTTGTCATCCCCTTCTCCGCCTCTCCCCCTCCCCCTCTTTTTTATGGCCAAAGCGAAAATCAGCAGCAAACAATTCAGATCGTAAAACATTTATTCAACAATATGACGACGCTGACGTCGTCGATGCCAAAGATATCACCCGAGTGCCGCATTAATTAACGCCAAGCTAAAAGATACAAAAGGTACAGCAACAACAATAAAGACAGAGAGAGAGAGAGAGAGAGAGAAAGATACTAAGCGCATATGGTAAATTGTGTTTCGGTTTAAATGGTCGAACATTAATTTAAATGAATGTCGAGAGTTGAAGCCGTGCGCGATGACAGTAAAACTTTTTTAGCATTCCTAAATGGGCATAATTAAATAGTAATTAGTACAGTGGATCGTGTTGAATTTGGGACACATTTCGATCAAGATCGCCAGAGAGGAGATTGCCGAAACGGAGCACGAGCGAAATTTGATGAGGTTGGAGTAACTGTTTTGGCATGATGTATGGGGTGGGAGTGTAGAAACGATAGGAAAAGAGTATGAATAGTATTGGTTGGGAAAGTTGGAGATCTTAAGAAAAACATCTAAGTCAAACTATGAAAAGAGTTTCAATCAAATTGTTCATGATATAAAGATATATCTTTTCATATATATTTAATTTATATACCCGTATTGCAGAGGGTATATTAATTTTGGCCAGAAGTTTGCAACGCACCTTAGGTGACATCCTCGACCTTATAAAGTATATATATTCGTAATTGGCATCAATAGGGGAGTTGAACTTTGCATGTCCGTCTGACCGTCTGTCCGTCTGTTCGTCCTTTCGTCTGTCCGTCCGTCCGTCCTTTCGTCTGTCCGTCCGTCCGTCCGTCTGTCCATCTGTCCGTCTGACCGTCTGTTCGTCCTTTCGTCTGTCCAACCGCCTATCCGTCCGTCTGTCCATCCGTCCGTCTGTCCGTCTGTTCGTCCGTTCGTCTGTCCATCTGTCCGTCCGTCTGTCCGTCCGTCCGTCTGTCCGTCCGTCTGTCCGTCCGTCTGTCCATCCGTCTGTCCATCCGTCGGTCCATCTGTCCATCCGTCTGTTCATCTGTCCGTCCGCCTGTCCGTCCGTCTGTCTGGCCGTCTGTCCGTTCGTCTGTCTGGCCGTCTGTCCGTTCGTCTGTCCATCTGTCCGTCCGTCTGTCCGTCCGTCTGTCTATTCGTCCGTCCGTCTGTCCGTCTGTCTGTTGCAACGCAAACTAGTCTCTCAGTTTTAGAGTTATCTTGAAGAAACTTTGTATACATGTTTCTTATTGCTGCACGCTGTAAATAAGTCGGAACGAGCCGGATCAGACCAATATATTGTATAGCTGCCATAGAGCCTCTCGGTCGATTTTTGTTGTTTTTCAAGATATTGCCATAAATAATCCTTTGCCGTTTGATATTATTTAAGTTTAAATTTAAGATATTGGTTTATGGAATTGAGTTACAGTTTATCCCTTTAGCCCTTATCCATATCATATCATTTCCTCTCTCTCTCTCTCCCTCTATAAATTAGTACAAACAACACTCTCCATTAATCTAGAGAAACCTTCAAACAATCCACTGACAAATTGAAAAACCCCACTGCGTTTTTTTTCTACCGCCAGATGTCGCTCGATAAGCCCTGCCCGCACGTCCGCCCGTCCGCCTGCCCGCCTGCCGGCCGCCACAGTCTATGCAAAAAGTCAACTTATGGCACGACTTATCTGGCCATATAGCCTATCACTAATTACGATATTAAGCCATGTGGTCGCTGGGCACGTTGTGCGCGGCCCAAAAGCGTGAAAAATCGACACAAACAACGCACAATTTATAGAAAATATATGCAAAAACTCAAATTTACGATGACATTGCCAACGAGGTTGCTGCTGTTGTTGTTGTTGTTGTTGTAGTAGTTTTATATTTTTTTCTAGTGCCCGAACAACAAAAACAAATTAATGGTTTGTAGTTTATAACTTGGCTGGGATTTAATCGTGTTACGATGGGTACACGCAGTGAAAGAGATGGGAAGAATATTTTGCAAATAGCAAAAATCATATCGAGCGCAACAAGGCGGCGAGTCGTAAAATTATGAGAGACACTGTTAAGCTCTGCGGGATCAATGCAGCGCCCAACGGTAAATTACGCATCGCACATCCACAAACGACCAGAAGGGAGCGAGAGGGACTGGCCGGGACTGGCTGCTAGGGATTTAGGATCTTTCGGTTCATTTTTATAGTTCGCGCCAGTCGCGAATCTGTCCGCAATTTACGAGCGTCCGCTTGATTATGAAGCGAGGCGAAAACAATCCAACGGCTACACAATAAACAATTTTAATTTAATGCAAACGATTCGATATTCAACCGAGAGTATGTAAAGCCGGTTCAATACTGAATCAGATACCCATTCACACTCACACACACATATGCAAATCTGATGCGCTTGCTGGCAAAACAAAATGAAGGATTTCCAAAAAGGGTAATGTGGGAATAATATGTAGGGAAAGGTGAATCAAAGTGAGAAAGAATACCTAAAGAATATATTAGATTTAAACTGGCATAATCTAGCAATTTCTAATTCATTATTTCGCTGATCTTAGGTTGAAATCTTAGGTTGGAAACTTAAACTAAATGAAATATCTCAAATTAGAAATATACCTGAGCTTCCTATAATATTTAGGGAAATACAACTCAAATTTCATGATCCTAACTCTTTTGATTACAGAGATCCTTTTGCTAAAATTTCATAATAAAATAATGAAAGGTTTGTTGGAGGAAGTCTTGGAAAGATGAGTGAAAGTGAGCAAGAACAAAGTATAATTGTAAGCTAGGATAATTCTGGCATTATCAAACTATTTCTAGAGTATAATTAATCGTTATTTCGAAGATCTTAAGTTTACTAAATGAAATATCTCAAATTTGAAATAAACCTGAGCTTGCTATAATATTTAGGGAAATACAACTCAAATTTCATGATCCTAACTTGTATAATTACAGAGATCCATATGATAAGAAACTATGGAATAACTAAATATTGAATATATTTTTAGTGAATTAAGTACATTATAGTACTTGTTCTTGTTCTTGTTCTGCAGAAGGATTAAAGTTAACTTTTTCATCAAATTTTATTCAAATATACCAAGCATATTTTCAAATGTTTTGAAATTGTCCTGAAAATATTTCCCTTAAAATTAGAAAAATTTTCAAATGTTTTAAATTGTCCTGAAAATATTTCCCTTAAAATTAGAAAATTTTTGAATTTTTGGAAAACAAAGATAATATTTAAATCAACATTGCGTAGGACCTTCCCCAGCTAACCTAAAAATATACCAGCAAACCTTTTCGATTTCGGCGGCAACTTCAACTTGATTAACACATCCGCCATGCGAGATGTGTGATGTCTGACTCATCCAAGCGGGCAGGCTCTCATCTTGAGCTCATCTTGTTGTTGTTGCTGGATTTGGCTGTTGAGAAATCAAAGTGGCAACCCGCCTTGGTAGGTCTCCCTTTGGGGCCCTTGGCTCACTCTTCAGTTAATCTTGAGATTCACATCCTCAATGCCATTCGTCGATGACATGTTGTCGTCGTCGTCGTCGTCTTCGTCTTCGTCTTGGACTTCGTTTTTTGTCGTTCACTCTCTCCTTCTCTCCTCTTCTTCTGCCTTTTTTTGTCTTCACTGATCGTGTCGCTTTGTTCGACTCTGAGGGTAAGGGGAAACGGGATTACGGGGGAGTTATTTATGTGCATCATTATAAAGTTGCCCATTTTATTGGTTCGCCCTCGAATAAATAAGGCACAATAAAGTTGTTACTTTATATTGACACTTGCAGGCGGCAATCGCTCGTCACATATCGAGCTCCCTTTCTCCCTCTCCCTCTCCCTCTCTCTTTCTCTGCCTCTTTCACGCTAAACAATGCTGCAGCTCCAGATGCCGCCAGATCTCAGCTCGAAACCCTTAGCTCTTGTCTCACTTTGCTGAAATTGCCTGCATCGCTCTCTCTCCCTCCTTTCCACTCTCTTCTCTCTTTGTAAGTCTTGAGAAAGTATTTCCCCCTTGGTTTGTCTCAAGCCTCATAAAATCGTAAAAATCTTTTCAATATGTTTTCTTCAGGCTTTACGATCTTGTTTATTTTCATTACAATTCGAAATATTTCTAAATGATTTTATTAACCTAAGCATTTCTGTGATCTGATTCTCAATTAGGTTTCGAGATCTATGCGATTATCATCTGAAGTTTATTTGTTTTGGGTTCTAGCGGCAATTTCAGCTGACATTTGACATCTACACAGATCGCATAAAATCGCTTAAAACTTCAATAAAAATTGTTAGTTTTCTTTTCTTTTTTATAGCATAACGTATAAAGTGAAAGAAAAGTATCAACATATTTTCTCGCCCATGGTTGATACCCAGATAAACGTCCGTTTTTATTGCATTACCCCATATTTTATGGTATATGGCCTTTTTTTTCCACTAGCCTTATTTCGAACTGGCTTTTTTCTGGCTGTCAGACGGCAGTGCAAATATTTCGCTGCAATAATAACTCAGCTTTTGCGGTTGTTAATTTTTGACAGCGACGTGAGTCGCCAACAGCCGCCGCAGTCAACACACAACAGCAACAACAACAACAGCAACAACAACAACCAGAGCCATAACTACTGACAACAACAACAACAACAACGAGTACAAGTTGAAATCGTGTTGTGGGTGTTCAGGGTTCACTTTCGGGTTGTGGGTCATTGTTTATTTTGAATCAACGCGAAACGCCGCCAATTATCGCAGCGCCGATAAAAAAATATATATGAACTAGTACACGACGTAGTAATAACAACAGCACAGCAAGTTAGTTTAACTGCAGTGGGGAGTATAAGACTATGAGTTACCCTGTACATAATTGTAAAATACTCTTCAAATAGAAGTAATATAAGATAATTTAATTTAAATACATAAGACTATCTGGTTAAATAAAAATGAATTAAATAAAAGTAAATAAAAAATCTAAAAAAAATTACAAAAAAAATTAAATATGTTAGCGGTATTTCTTGAATTTCTAAAAAACTATTTGGTGTATTTAAAGTTGAGAAAATATTTTAACTAACTTAGGTATTAAGGCATTTTTCTGCCAAATTTTCTGAGCCTTGCTCTGGTAGTTCCCGAGATCTAGGCTCATTTAGTTTGCCTTTAGAAAACTCTGCATAAGCTCTATACTACAAAATACTAATAAACTATGCAATCATAGGAATGTCTGCTTAAGTTTTGTATAAATTTATTGTTGGTATTTCTTAAATATTTTTGAAACTACAAAAAAAAATTAAATATGTTAGCGGTATTTCTTGAATTTCTAAAAAACTATTTGGCATATTTAAAATTGAGAAAATATTTTAACTAACTTAGGTATTAAGGCATTTTTCTGCCAAATTTTCTGAGCTTTGCTCTGGTAGTTCCCGAGATCTAGGCTCATTAGTGCGTTAATTGATTTGTTATAGTTCTATAAGTTTGCCATTTGAAAACTCTGAGTAAGCTCTATACTACAAAATACTAATAAACTACGCAATCATAGAAATGTCTGCTTAAGTTTTGTATAAATTTATTGTTGGTATTTCTTAAATATTTTTGAAACTATTTGGAATATTTAAAGTTTATAAAATGTTTTAAGTAATTTAGGTATTAAGGCAACTACATGCCAAATTTTCTGAGAATAGCTTGTGTAGATCCCGAGATCTGGACAATTATATAGGCAGACATAAAAAATCGAGCCACTTCTTCATACTTTCCTTACTTTTTGTGCTTTAAAGAGTCTTTAAAATGAATATACCCCTTGTAATGCAACTTTACAGAGTATCTCTGCATAATTATGACGTCAGTTTGTTGTTGTTGTCTTTGCTGCGGTTTTTCGCCAGATGCAAAAAGGGAAAAATCGCACAAAACTGCGCCGCGATTCGTCGAGGCTTATGTGCGAGACTGACGGGTGCCTATGCCATGCATGATGTTTCTATTTTCTGTGGGGTTGGGGGCTGGTCTTTCTTTTTTTTTTTTTTTTTTTTTTTGTTGGTTTCTGTTGTGAAAAGGGCGGCGCCAGCGTCGGCTACGTCAAAGCGAGCGGTGCCCTTTGATCGGCCCCGCGAGCCCGGCTAATTGCCCCAGTGTGCGCTGCCTTTTGTAATTGATAAGTGCCCGAACTAAGCACCGCATTGTCTGCTACGTCCGGCCCCGATCCGGCTACGGCTACGGCTCCAACTCGGCTCACATCCATCAAAGGCCTTAACGGTAAATCACTTAATTTTGCCCTGACCAGCAGCAAAGCGAAAAGCTACCGAAACTGACCAACATACGATTTTCCCTACCCCTGCAAAGTTCTTTCTATCGTATAGCCCATTTGATCGATTGTGAATTTGGCAATCGCCAAGGCGGCAGGCAAGTGTTTTGACGGATTAAGACTCCGAATCGGGCCTAAAACTGCATTATGATAGATGATAAATGATAGATGGTTCCAGCCAGCGATCGCTCTTCCATCATGAAAGTTCAGTTTCGTTTTCGGTTTCGGTTCGGTTTCGTTTTCATTTCCAGTTTTTTTTGTTTCCCAGTTTTTTTGGGCTTAAGTTTTCGCTTGAAAATTGATTGAGCAACGCATGTCGTTGGTTTTCTGGGGTCTTTAGCAGGTGATATATGTGATATATCCCTTCCTCTAGGTGCCGCCAATAATTCATTTTGGTTTTTTTTGGGGTGGCGTCTTACGCCATTGTGCGACTGCCATTCCAGTCATGCGATCCATTCTTGCAAGCTTTCAATACACAATTCTTCACACTTGATGGATGTCAGCGAAGAATGCGATACACAGTCCACACACACACACAATCCACGGCCCACAAGTGCCAAGTGCGAAACGAATTCGAGCTGAAATTAAACAAATAAAACGTCTCAATGTGACGCTGATTTATGAATGGTTGAATGCGTGAATGAGTGCACTCATGACTCCGCAACTTAATCAATCGTGCGAGTCAGGGTTTTCTCTAAGCTCCTCTAAAAAAAAATGATCGAATCGCTTGAATCGATCTTGTTGAACTGCAAAATTTTTCGTATTGAGAAATTTTCAAATTTTTATTGATTGGCTGGAAAGAGTTATACTTATAGAGGGGGCTGCTATGAATGATCTGTAGCTATCAATTTTGGTTGATTTTCTAGCATTAATTTTGAAATGATCTGAAGTATTATGTACTCAAAAAGTTGATATATTAAAATCAAATATTATTCAGAGTAAATTGAAATTGAATCCACAAGGCCTAAGCAGAAACTTTCTTATAATTGGCTATGATAAATGGATAAAATGTGAAAGAGGAAACCTTGAACCTTATATCTAGGAAATATGAACTGCCTAAATGAAGTCTATAACCCAAAACTATCCAATAGATACATTTATGCAAACCATCTCCACACTATCGACTAAATACTATTGAGAGTAAATTGAAATGGAATCCACAAAGACCAATCAGAAACTTTCTTATAATTGGCTGTGATATATGGATAAAATGTGAAAGACGAAACCTTGAACCTTATATATAGGAAATATGAACTATCTAAATGTTCTCAAAACTATCCAATAGATGCATTTATGCATACCAACTCAATACAATCGATAAAACATTATTGAGAGTAAATTGAAATGGATTCCACAAAGACTTAACAGAAACTCTACTATAAATTGCTATGATATATGGGAGATATGTGACAGAGAAAACCTTAAGCCTTATATCTAAGAAATATGAACTATCTTATTGCTCTCTATAGCACAAAACTATCCAATAGATACATTTATGCAAACCATCTTCACCCAATCGACAAAATATTATTGAGAGTAAATTGAAATGGAATCCACAAAGACTTAACAGAAACTCTACTATAAATTGCTATGATATATGGGAGATATGTGACAGAGAAAACCTTAAGCCTTATATCTAAGAAATATGAACTATCTAATATATCTCTATAGCACAAAACTATCCAATAGATACATTAATTCCCAACCATCTCCGCCCAATCGATCGAGGTGTCTTCTTCTCTCGCTCCCAGTGGGTGTGCCCATTCCAGCTGACGTTAATTGGTTCAAAAATTATATATATATATATATATATATGCTATACGTATGCCTCTTGAGTTAGATATATAGGCTGATATATAGGTGAAAGCGTAGCTGCGGCTATTTATTTATTTTCAGCTGCCTTGCGTTGCGAAAAAATAAACAAGCTGCGCGAGAACGCTCGACCTGAGGTTGAGAGAGTTCGATTTTTATGCACTTTTAATGGGCCACAAAGCAGGGGCACGCAGAAGGGACAGGGGGGGGGGGGGGGGAGGATGGTAGCCCTGCGGGGCCTCGCGGTAGCTGAGCGATGAGCGCGGCTGCAAAATAATTTAAGAGCCCAGCGCGTAAATACCCCGCACATTGCTCATAAATCTTTCACTTGCGTTGCTTAAGCGTTTTATTTCGCTCCCATATTTGTTTTGATTTGAGAGCGAGAGAGAGAGAGAGAGAGAGAGCGAGACAGGAAGGCAGAGTGAGAGAGATGTAGTGAAAGTATTTCGCCTGGCAGTCGAAAGATTCTAAATCAAAACATCTGTCAGTCAACGCCAGCGTGCTGACAACAATGTTGAGATACAAATTATCTAAATTGTATCTCGACTCACAGCGACGGCGACGGCGTAGCAAATGCATCTTCTGGATTTGTTTGTTTTTTTCGCCTTGTTTGTTTTTGTTTGCTCGCCGTTCCAAGTGGGCCTCCCTTCCCTTTCCTCCTTCTGCCGCCTGCCATTCGATTGGCCCGTGTTGAGTGCTCCCATTGCGCGCTCTCTCTCTCTCTCTCTCGCTTCTTCGCGCTCTCCCGTCGCGCTGCCTCTTAAGCGTGGTGAGAGATTTCAATTTAAACATTTAACTGACAGATTTATCAGGTATTAGACGATGCATGCGTCAACGATGGGCCCAAAAGCCAGCAATGCGCCCCCACGACCCTGGCCACCGTGGGCTACAGAGAGAGGGAGAAAGACAGCCAAAATTGATCGGTAAAAAATTACAAATAATTTATAATTAATTTAAAGAGCATACTGAGTTCATTAGGATGATCATTGTTAATAAATAAATTATAGTAAAATAAGTTAGAATATTTATATACAATAGTTAAGATTGAGTAGATCTTTCTCCCAGTCTGTTGTGGCCAGTTGTCGAAATTTTAGGTTCAAGTTGTACCTTTTATGCTAGTAAACTTTGTTAAGCTCTTCAGTTACTTACAAGTTAAGAGTTTTCAAAGTTGAGATCTATTAGTTAAGATCATGAATCTCATCCACTTTAATTTCTACAAAATTTCGTTTGACTAATGCTTTTTATAGAGACCCCACAACGTATATACGAGTATATTCTGACTCAGGATCAGCAGCCGAGTCGATTGAGTCATGTCCGTCTGTCTGTCCGTCTGTCCGTTGAACGTCTAGATCTCAGCTATTATAAAAGCTAGAGACACCAAATTTCGCATGAAGGTTCCTGTATACCATAGGTAGATCGAGTTTATTTTCAATATTTGATTAGATCTTGTTAATCTATCTACAGCTAGTTTCTTTTTCATGTAAAGAAGAACTTTTGTTTTTTGGTTCATTTATTCTTAAATTTATTCTGCATAGTTCTACAAATTCTCCGTTTGATTCTACAAATTTGGTATAGTTAACAACTGAAGATTCTTTTATATAATTTTTCTTGGGTATTTTTTCTCGTTTTGGCAACCTTCTACTTCTTCCATCTTGGCAGTAGCTAGCACAGGGTCTTAGGTATCTTTGATCTTCTATAGCTTTCTCAGTGTTAACTCTTGCCCAATACTTCGCCGTACTTAACACCTTTTACCCATTTCAATTGCATTTCGGTTTCATTTCCCCCTCCCCACCCAAACTTAGCTCAGTCACGGCGCTACCGGAGGCGCGTTAAGCGACCCACATCGAATGATATTTTTCGTATCTCAATCTGTGCTTCGCTCGCTGCGGTTCAGTCATCCATCAATCAAAATAAACTGGCGGATGTCCAAAATGACTAAGCGAGCGAGCGAGCGAGTGAATAAATGTTGCGTGAGTGCCCCTGCTAGTCCGCCTTCCCCTCCCTCCTCCGACTCCCCGACTCACCTGTGCCACCTGCCGCCCACCTGCGCCCACCCTTTTGTGTGTGCTTTGTGCTTAATCAGTTGTAGATGAACTACGGCGCAGCTCTACGAAATACTCTGACATTTTGGCCAACGTCAACTCGGCGATCGATCGATCAATCAGTTAACCAGCCAGCCATCCATCAGACTACACACACTCACACAGACACACACTCGGGCAGACTGTTTGATTGATAGCTGAATGCCAGGCAAAAAAATGGAAAGAAAGAGAGAGGAATATGTGAAAACAATAAGCGGACGCGGGCAACAATAACCAACGATGACGTTAAAGAGCCCAACGCAAATTTACTTAACCGATTTCGATTACGTTATGTTTTTGTTTTTTGTTTTTTTTTTTTTTTTTTGTGGCGCTTGGCCCAGATAATACACGGGGCTCACGAATCGGACGTCATTATATCAATTATTGATATGGCTAATCGATATGATTAGACGAGGAAGCCATAATCGCAGAGGTTGTTGAGTCACAGCAGTGAGTGGAGAGTACAGTGAAGACACGCTAAGAGAAAGTGTTAGAGAAAGAAAGAAGAGAGATGAGGAAAGATTGACACGCTAAGAAAAAGTGAGAGAAAGAAGGGAGGAGAGAGATGGCGATAGATTGAGTAAGAGAGATGAAGAAGAAGGTTGAGATAAGAAAAGGATATACACAGAAAGAGAGAGAGAGAGAGAGAGAGAGAGAGAGAGAAAGAGAAAAGAGAGCAAAGCGAGAGAAAAAGAAGAAAGATTTAAAAAGAATATAAAAGTGAATGAGAAAACAGAGAGAAATTTTGTTACGGATTTCTCAAGTTTTAATGGGATAGAAAAATTATAAAAAAAACAGGGTATATTTTTGTTATTGTCGTTTACTTGACCTGGAAAATGTTTTGAAATATATTTTTTACTAAATTTAATCCGTTTTATCGATTAGAAGTAAAAATTAAGGTTTTTAAATTTTGAAAAATTTTTATAATATTTGCAAGGGGTAGGTATGAAAAAAGTTCAAAAAATTTCGATCTTCAAAATTTGCTAAACTTTTATAGTAAATCATTCCAGAGCTAAAACCTTGAAGAAGAAGACATTCCACACAAAAATCGTTGGATTTTTAACAAAGTTATGTGAATCTGAAGTTTGAAGGGAGTTAAATAGAGCAAGATCTTAATATATAAAAAAATGTATGGAATTTTATTTATATTTATTTTTATTATTTATCATTATAAATATTTATTTTATATTTATTTATTTTCCTAGATATTAAAACCTTTGGAAATTTATATATTAAAGAAAAAAGAAATCTAATTTTAAATAACGTAAGTAAATAAATAAAAAAAGATAGAAAAAAATAAAAAAAATTAAAAAAAAAATAAATAAATAAAAAATATAAAATAAATAAAAAAATAATTTGATCTCGAGCAGGCAACCACGAAAAAAAGAAAAAAAAAGAAAAAATACAAAAAAAAGAAAAAAATAAATAAATTATTAAATTAATACATAAATGAAACTAAATAAATAAAAAAATAAAAAAATTTATAAATAAATAAAAAAAAAATAAAAAAAAATAAATAACCAACAACTCTATTAAATAAGTTCCTTCTCTTCAAAACTTCTTTCCAGCTACAGACCCCAATGCCAAGAAAAAACTGCCTAATTAAATACCCTGCCAAATCATCATCAAACATTCGCTTGAGCTCGGGCGGGGCGCAACTCAGCATAAATATTAAACGTAAAATTTAATGTAGCCCCAAAATGAACGATACCCCTAAGTGAAGAAGCAGAAGAAGAAGCAGAAGAAGAAAGAAGCAGAAACTGAAACCGAAGACGAAAAACGTACGAAAAACGTTAGAAAAATTCACATGTTGCACGCATAAAATAAAATTTTATTTTATTCATTTCTCATTTTCATGAAATGCAAAATACAAACAACAATTTATGCGGAGCGGGGTAGGGGGAGAGGGTGGAGGGGGGAGTGTGGAAAACTTTGCTCGGGGGGATGGCAAACAAAGGCAAAGAAGAAAAGCAGCAGAAAAGCTGCTGACGAAATGAATAAATGAGAGAAAATGTTTGTGCAGGCGCAAACATAACTTTAAATTTGTATTACTGCCAAGAGCCCAATGAGCCACACACACACCAGTACACACACATACACCCTCACACACACACACTCCCCCACACACTCGCACACACCCGCTAAGGCATTGTTAAGACGGCGCCAGAGACAGCAGAATGAAAAAGAAAAACCTGAATTCCATTTTTGCCAACTCCCAGAGACCCCAGTGGCGCGCACACACACACTCACACACACACACAACTCCCCTCCGGCTACGCCCCTGCCCACCTTGTGCTGCCTTGCCACATGCAGTTTAGACGCCAAATGAAATGCTCAAGTGTGCACGGAATTTTGATTTTCGCCGCCAATCTAACAATCCTTCGAGCCGCCTCCCCTTTTCTCTCTCTCTCCCTCTCTCTTTCTCCTTCTCTTTCCCTCTGCTTTCCGTTCGTCATGTCGTTCGCTTGCAAATCAATTTAATGTCCGTCATTTTGCCGCTAAGTGGGAAATTTTTGAAATTTCATCAAAAATCCGTTGCGTACCCCAGACCGTACCCGCATCCCGCATCGAGCTTGGGGGGCGAGCTACCATATGCTGCTCGGGGGAATTGGCTGCACTGAGGTACTTCCTTAGCCAGGGGAGGAGAAAAGAAAGGGGGTGTTCTAAGGAGGTTCGTTGGTTACGTTTCGCATCTAAGCGAAACACATTTGAATGTAAATTTCAGACGCGTTGCATGTCCATGAATTCTCAGCCAAGCAAGTAGAGGGGCGCGCGGGGGTAGCGGGGTTTGGGGCACGTTATTTGCCCTTTGTTGTGTGTGTGTGTGTGTGTGTGTGTGTGCACTTTTCCCTTGGCTTTGTGCGCGGCACGGAAAAAACAAATATTGTATTAAAATGCTGGAAAGCAGCTAAAACGCATAATAGTAAAATTTTATGTTATCACCAGTGTGAGGAAAACACGTCAGGCAGTTAGTCAAATAACACAGCCAAATGGCCAAAAGCGAAAGAACAACGCACAGCACACACACCCGCACACACACACACACACACTCGCAGAACGCACAACACACAAAACGCCAATGAAAATTTAGATGACTCTCGCAACGTAGAGAGAAAATGCGAAGCGAACTGAACAGATGAAATGCGCTACATATGTGTGTGAGTGTATATGTGTGTGTGTGTGTGTGTGTTGTTCCCATGAACCCATAAGTATATAGTACATAGCAAACTAGTGGCATATCTATAAGCTACATGTGCTAAACAGCAAACTAGTCGCCATAAATATGAGAAAGAAGAACTTAGATTAAGTTAGATTTGTAGCTAGAAAATAAAAATAAAATATTAAAAATATTTTTTAAAAAAATCTCATAAATTTGTACAAAATTTTAAAAAAATCTCAGCATATTTCTAAACAATATTTTCTCAAAAAAATTTGTAAAGAACTGCATAAAAGCCAAAGAAGATAGTGTACTCCTTTGGAATGTGTTCTACGATCGATTCACACAAGTTCAGCTTCTTTTATAGCAGATAACTGCCATAAACATTCAGATATTCTCATGAAATTTGGTCTGTATAATGCATTATGTAGCAGCTAGCATATACCTTAAGATCAGACTGATAGCAAAATCATATCTGCTGAAATTTAGGAAAGAAACATAACTCTAAAACTGTATTTATGCTACTTTATAGTGGAGCATTTCCAATGAAATTTGACATAAGTAACACTTACTTAATCAGCTACTATATAGCTTAAAATTGAGATGATTATCTGACTATATATATGATAGATATGATCTTATGACTATATATATTATATATCAAACGAGCTATGTCTTAGGAACTGCTATGCTTTCTTGGTGATTGTTGCTAAAAACTTACAAAGAAATTTCCACCTACAAAGTTCGTTGCTTACAATGTTTATGTAAGGTACTTCACACCCTAAATATACCCTCTCCCTCCTTGGCTAAATTCGCTTCAACCTAATCCCGAATTATGCGTTTTCTTTTGAGCTCGAATCATTTGCGTTTCACTGCACACACACAGCGCCCTCTTCCTCCTACGCCCCTGACGAAGTTTCAAATCGAACGAAACAATCGAAGCTCCAAATGCAATTGGAAAAAATGAAAGGATATCAAAACAGTGGGGGCTGTGGGGTTAGGGTCTCTGCGGAAAGGGTTACGTGGAGGGGGGGGGGGGAAGGAAACAAAATAAAACGAAACACATCAAATAAAATCAAACGCAAAACAAGCGAGAAAACATTGTTTCAAATTGACCAGCGGTAAAAAGCGCTTTAGCATTGCGTATGGCGGGGGAGAATGTACGGTGGGCGGTGGGCGTGGCAAATGTACGCCAATTCAGGCGCAACTAATTCCGCAACCCAATGCGATGCGATGCGATGCGAACTGTGAAACTATTTGGACATTTTCCTTTCTCTCTTTTTGGGTTTTTTTTTTTTTTGATGGGGTTTGTTCAGCTGCCTGTCCCGCTTCGATTTGGCTTGGTTTGGTTTGGTTTGGTTTTTGCGTGTTGCCATTGCGAATATTTTATTGTGCGAAAAATGATTTTTTATTTTCAATTTTCTGGTTTGATTTCGGGGGTGGTTGTTCAATGCGGGGGCGTCGTTAGAACGCGTTAGAAATGAAAGTAAAAGTAAAAGTTTTCACAGCCGAGCGAGCCAAAATGGGAAAGCAATTTGATTTTGAATACGTTATGAGGCGCAAAAAGAGAGTGTGAAAAAATCCGGAAAGCCGTAAAAAATCGTACAGGCTAAGCAACAGAACAGCCCCCCTCCCTCCCTCCCTCCCTGCCTTCCTTCTCCTTCTCGTCATGCACATCAATTGTTCAGGCAAGGGTTTTTCAAGTGGCAATTTTCTGATTGTTTGCCAGCCGCACTAAAAACTAATGATTTTTCATATGTTTGCTCAATGGATCGTACGGAAAGGGGAAAGGACTCTCACTCTCACTCCCAGTCGGCTCAACTCTTTTTGAAAAAATACGAGTGGGTATAAATCGAAAGCGCAAAAAGAAATGTTGTGCAAAACCTTTTGTGCTGCAAATTGTGATTATATTTTTTTCTTTTTCTGGGAAAGTGTTTGACAGTTAAGGTCGTGCTTCGTTTATTTTAATTATGCGTAATCGTAGAGCAGCTGCTGTCCAGTAATATAAAAGATTTCGGCATTCTGCATTGCAATTTAGAGCTATAATAAATGTTATTAAATTGTTTTCCTGTGTACGAAAGTAGAAAGCTAAAACTTATAAGTATTTATGGATTTCTATGTTATATAGCAATACACATACGTAATTTGCTGGGCCCAGCTTTTATAACAGCAGAGATCCAAGAAAAAATGTACAGAAAATTTCCGAGAAATATATTTAAGTAAATGTGTTTGAAAGTAACTCACATACCAAGTTTCATAGGCCTAGCTCATGTAAGAGCAGAGATCAAGTAGAAAATACGAAGGAAGTCAACAACGAGAGGTAAAAACAAGAAAGAAATGCTACCTTCAAAAAGGTTTTATACCATTGCAGTTACTGCATATATTAACGATATATCTGTCCGATTTTAATAAAACTTGCATAGCATTTAATGCACATACTTAGACATATATCAGGAAAGTTTCACAGCGATATCTTGAAAAATGATTAAAGTCGGCCGATAGTTTCTATGGCAGCTATACGATATATCGGTATAATTTCGATCAAACTTTGACAGCCTTTTAAGGGCTTACTTAGACATATATCGGAAAAGTTTCATAGCGATATCTTAAAAAATAACAAAATTCGACCGATAGGTTCTATGGCAGCTATACGATATATCGGCCCGATCCGGCTCGTTCCGACTTATTTACAGCTTGCAGCAATAAGAAACATATATACCAAGTTTCATTAAGGTAGCTCTAAAACTGAGAGACTTATTTGCGTTGCAACAACTGACGGACAGACGGACCGACGGACAAGTTACATAAATCCAGAGATCTACGCAAAAATGTATAGAAAATCATTGCGAGAATTCTTCTTATGCACTTGACTGTTGACTTAGTACTCTGAAGAGTCCCAGCTACCTTCCCTTTGTCCCAGCTACCTTCCCTTTGTTCACTTTCAATGCCTTAACTGATTTCCCGAATTTAAGCAAAGTTTTAAATATATATAGCAGACTTTCAACTTACCGTATTGTGTTGTAATTTCACAGCTACAACAGCGACTCAAAATCGAACAAAATGGCGCACATCAATAACAGTAAAACACGCAAATGGCGGCTGAGTGGGATATAGCGAAGCGAACTGAACGAGTGAAAAAATGGCGTCATAATGCAATGACAGAATGGGACAGAAGGGACAGAAGAGGTATGGGAGGGGAAGGGCTCGACAGGCGACAGTCCAGTGACGACTGAAACTGTCTCCCTCTCTCTCTCTCACACTCTATCTTTCTGCTTCTCTCACTCTCTCATGCTCTGCTCGATATTTTAATGGGCCAGACGTCATTTTCTGCCGCCATGCGAAGCCAACGCCAGCCCGCCAAAGCGCAAAATTTATGACAACATAACGAGCCAGACTGCTGGGGCGGGGGGAGGGGCACAGCTCACTTGACAGTGCGGTGGGGGCGTGGCACGGGCAGGAGGAGGCGTAGGGGGGCGCATTAAATGCGCCATTCAGAGACGAAAATAACAATAATCATAATTAAGGATATGCATATGCAGAGAATGCAGCTGTGTGTGTGTGCGAGTGTGCGAGTGTGTGGGCTGCAAAATGGCCGCCCACTTGATCCTCTGTCGTGGTGCCCCAAAACCAGGACAACAACAACAACAACAACTGGGAAATCGATCCATTTACAGTACGCAAGCGAGGCCACTGCGAATATTCCGCACGAATGATGATGTCCCACGTCCTGCAATGTCCGCAGCCAGATATCATTGAATAATGACTGTTAATACCCTTCAATGTGCCCATTTCGCCACGCACAGACATGCACAACACACGCACACACACACGCACACACACGCAGATGGGGAAAATGAAGTGGATTTCAATGCACTCAGAGCGACGTCAGCGCACAGCGCGAATCCAACTGAATGAGATAGCGTCGCATCTCGCAACGCAACGCAACGCAACGCAGCCGAGCCGAGAGTGGCAATTGGAAATGTGGAAATGTGGAAAACTCACAGCAACAACAACGTCGAAAATATTATGCGAATTGTGCGAAAATAGTATACGATAAGGCGGCAGGCAGCGGCGCAGCGACGCAGCGGTGCAGAGAGGCAAACATGATGTGCGTCCACAGCGTGTCTCGTCGTGCCTTGATTAACCCATCCACGCACAGGGTGTTGGCACAGGGTGTTGAAGTAGTGCACAGGGTGGTTCATTTGCATGTGTTTTGCAGACTTATCGGACTGGGAAGTAGGTAATTAAAGAAGCATAGGCAATGATTATTGTATGATATGTTTAGAAAGATATTCGATTTATAAGACATTAGATTAATCTTAATTATATATTATATTATTATTTCTTTTCTTTTCTTTCAGATTGGTCTATAATGTAGTGCTCTATACTCGCGAGTTATTGAAATTGAAGGTCTGCCTATCCAGGGTCTATGCTTCTTAGGATTATTGATACTTTCTTACCTTGATAGGTTACAGAAATTTTTAAGATCCCAAGATAATCTACCAATCTGGATTGATAACTAACTCGAATCGCATCACATAATTAAAATTCTGAATATATTTTTATTGATTTCTTATAAGAATAACTGAAGCTATGTCGATAACTAACCTAGATAACTGAAGTTGTTTTTGTATTTTCAAACCTCGACAAGTTTTTTAGAAAATTTTTCTTTTCATTTTGTTTCATCCCAAAGTAATCTTTCATAATAAAGACTTATGTAAATTGCAAAATGGAAATTCTCAAAATATTAATTATTATTATTAATTTTCTATAACGATAACTAATCTTATTTTATCTATAAAGATAGCTAGCCTTAATTGCCTCAAGTAAATAAAATTCTCAAAAATATTTCGTTGATTCTTTACACTTTTCTAATTTCTCATAATCATAAATCAACTTAATCAAAATTTCCAAAATCAAACCCCATATATAATATTCACAGCTTGAGATCAATTAATCGCGTTTTTCGCACAGATTTTTCACAATTTTTTTCAAGATTTTTTTCACGTCTGACAGCAACAAATTAGTTTGTGAAACGTTGGAAAAGACTGTATAAAGATTTCAGCGTGAATATTTCCATTTTTTGTATTTAAACTTCCCAAACACGTTTCATCGACTTAATCAGCGGGCATTGCAACTCGAAAAAATTACACAAATATAGTGTGCGTTTTTTCTCTCCACTGCAGAACAACATTCCGAAATAAACTATGGGGGCGAGGGGGGAGGGAGAAAATACTGAACTGCACGTCGAACTTTGCATAAAAATGTAAATTGCGGCAAGTTGCAGCAGACGCAAAGCGCACAGTGCACAGTGCACAGTGCACAGTGGCGCCCCCAATGGGCTCCACCCTATCCCCCAGCTCGATAACCCTGGGTCTGACTTTCAATTCCAGGCAGCTTCAAATCCATCCAATAACGCTTCAAGTACTGGAAGAGAATAATAAGCGAGGTGTAGGAGATCTGCAAGGAAATAGAAGGGGAGTGGCAAAAATATTGGGTTGGAGATATTTTCCCTAAAATATTATATAACGAAATAATGCTAGGAATTGTAAAGGAATAGGATAGATATATTCTATTAAATATAATAAAATAATCAAAGTAAATAAAAAGAGGAAAGAAGAATAACTGGATAAGTTAAATGAATATATTTCTTAAGTTATGATAAAATAATGCCAGGAAATATTTGATAATAATATAATATATAAAATAAAATAATATATATTTTTTTATGAATTTTATAATATTGTAGTTTATATATATTGTATGCATAAAACACCATAGAAAATCAGAAAAATCTCAAAAATATTTCCTTAGAATTTACAAAAAATCGCATTGCTTGATTGCATTTCTTGCACTGCTATTTTTGTGAACACAGCTGTATATAGAATTATAAACCTGCGACATCATAAACCCAATCAAAATAATTTTTTATATTATGCATGCTTCAAATATTGATTGATAAATTTGCCATTTTATATATAATGTTATTATATCATATCATATATATATCTCTCTCATATCTCTCCTACTTTCCATAGTACCTGCTGTCCATCACAGTAGAAGCTCAAAAAAAGGAGCACAAAATTTTGCCAGCTCAAAGTCGAAAATTGGTTTTAATTAAATCGAATTGAGTTTTTTTTTCCCCCACCCACGTGGTAGCTGCCCCTTCTGCTCTCTCGCTCACTCTCTACCCCTCTCCCTGCCCCCGTCACTCGTCTCTGTTGTTTCTGTTCTTTTCCGTCATTTCGCTGGCAACTGTTTCGCTTTTTGCACGTCGCCTTTGCATGCGAATGGGGCAAAGTGAATAAGTGAGTGTGAGTGCAGGCTGCGAGTGAGTGTGAGTGAGTGAATCGCAACTCATGCCGTGGCAGGGACATGGACACGAACGCATTTAACGCTGACGCGGGGAGTTTATATGCGTCATTGAGCTGCCCCATGGCATGCCGCATGCCACTTGCCCCTGCCACGCCCACGCCCCACTCTCTGTGCTGTGTGTGTGTGTGTGCGCCCCTTTTTCGGTTGGGCACTTTTTGCAGCCCGTTTGATTGAAATGTTTGCTGGCGTTGCAACTGTCCAGCCCAGGGGTGGCAGCAGGGGCACGTTGCAGGGGCGCCACTTGCCCAGGGGGGAGGGGGGTGGTTTTGTGCGCCACATCAAAGCATTCGGAATTGTTGGCTCGTTGGCATTTTGTTTTTACGGCTGCCACTGCACATTGCAACAATGCTGCAGGCCCCCCACCCCTCCCCCCCGCTCCCTGTGTGGAGATTACCAGCGCGTCTGGCTCAACCCTTTGTCGCGTCAGTGCGTGATGTATGGTCGGTCAGTTTGCGGACATGCAGTGGACACTCGGATTAACATGACGTAATTGATGCGGAAAGTGTTGAGTGTGTGGCATCGCAACGTTGCAACGGCCCCAGACTCATTGCCCGTCTCTCTGGGGGACACACGAGGCGAAAACTTTTATCAAAATTGATTCTGAACTCGCGCTGTCAAATTGATAAATAGTAAGCTAATCCGGCGAGCAAGTAGTGCGATAATTAAGTGAGTTCGCTATAGAGATACTACAAAATTGGATAAATCAAAATATATACCAATTATCGATAGTTTCGATAACAATTTCTTAACGTTGTAGATCTGTTATAATACAATTGGAAATAAGTAGGGAGAGAGAAGGAAGCGAAATTCCTTTATTATCAAAATTCTATCTGCTTAATTTATCGATATATTTATCTATGTATTTGTGCATTTATTTATTAGATAATCTAATCAATTTTTTATCTATACATTTATCTTAATGTTAAAAATTATCTCTATCAATTAATTTTAATCTTCTATTTAGTTCTATATCAAACTTACCTTTCATCTGAATATTAATTTATCTACGAGTATATATTTATCTAAAAATGTATCTATATTTTTGAGTACTTATTAACTTATCTGTATCTTTATCTTTCTATCTTTTTCTCTGCTTAATTTATTTATATATTTATCTATGTATCTGTGCATTTATTTACGAATTTCTTATCTATTCTAATCAATTTTTTTTTATCTATAAATTTATCTTAATGTTAAAAATTATTTCTATCTATCTGTATATAAATCTATTTAGTTCTATATCAAACTTACCTTTCTTTCTGAATATTAATTTATCTATATATTTATCTGAAGATTTATCTATATTTTTGGGTACTTATTAACTTATCTGTTTTGTTATCTTTCTATCTTTTTCTCTGCTTAATTTATTTATATATTTATCTAGGTATCTGTGCATTTATTTACGAATTTCTTATCTAATCAATTTTTTATCTATAAATTTATCTTTATGTTTAAAATTATTTTTTATCAATCTGTATATAAATCTATTTAGTTATATAAAAATAACTTTTCTTCTTTCATTTATCTATATATTTATCTGAACATTTATCTATATTTTTGGGTACTAATTAACTTATCTGTATCTTTATTTTTCTAACTTTTCCTTTTAACTTTATCCTTTCTACCTGTCTGCTTTTTCCTTTATCTGCATTTTTATCCACCCTCCATCTATCTTTTTTTCTAACCAAAAATGCACTATTTATCTAGATAATTATCTATGAATTTTTATTTATTTTTTCAAAAGCTTTCTTAACATTTTTACTAATTAAATTAACTTCTGTATTTTTCGCTTTAAGCTCAAAAATCATGCACAAATTCCCAGTACCACCTACAGGGTACCTGCCCGTCGAGCACACCCCTCCCCCCTTTAGCACTTGCACATGCATTCGACACATGCAGGAGGAAGAAAAAAAAAGGAAAACCTCATAGAGAACTCAGAAATGCAAATGAAGAGAAGGCAAAAATAAAATATTTTCTAGTTCATTGGCTCAAGGAGGAACGAGGAATCTTATTAAACCCGAAGCATATATCGACTGGGCGCACAAAGGTGAAGAGGCAGGGGGGAGGGAGGGGGTGCACTAGTGTGTGCTGCATTAGGTCAGGCTGACTGATAAAATTGAAATGTTTCGCATGTTGTGTGTGTGGAAAGAAAATTAATTTTTGAACTTATCAAAAGGCAGCAAAGGCAGCAGCAGCAGCAGAAGGAGCGGGGGGTGGTGCAACGTTGAGGCAAGGTAACATTTCGTGCTGTCGAGTGCACTCATCATACTTACACATATGAGTGCAGCAGGAGAGAGGGAGGCGGGGGTGGACAGGATACTCCTACACGAACATGGACATGGCTACCTTTTTATTGTTGAGCAGTTGAGTTGTTGCTGCTGCTGCTGCTGCAGTTGCAAGCTGGCAGGTTGCATTGCAAATTTGCAGCTGAACATGCAACGTGCATTTGGCAGTCCGCACAATGTGGCAAGCAAGGGGTGGAGCGGGGGGCGGCAAGCCACAGACGCTGCCAATATTGACTGAGCCAACGAGCTGCTGCAGCAGCGTTTTTTCCCTCTCTCTCCCGCTCTCTCTCGCTCTCGCTCTCTCTGAGTATCCTTGCAATGCGCTGCGAGTATTTTTAATAAAATAAACCCAGAAATGTAATCAACATAAAGGATTTCACACACACACACACACACTCGCACACTCGCACACACACCCGGACAGAGACAGACAAAGTTCTGTATGAAATTTTGCTGTGCGCATTGGAACGCTTAACGAGTTACGTTGTGAGACGCAGATACGTAGCTGTTGTAGAGCTACGAGATACACGTAGATATCATTGACGTTGCACCACAAACCCACCCACAGTGGGTAGAGGCGAATAAGAAAAAAAAAAAATACATATACCGAACCCAACCACAACCACAGAGCGAAGAACCCTTTATGAAATGCTGCTGCTGTCGGACGTCAGTTCCCTCTCCCCCTCCCGCTGCCCTGCACTCGTTGTATCTTTGAGATACATTTGCAATTATCGTGACTTGAGCTTGCAGTAGCACAGCCAGACAGACTTGGCCTGGCCAGAGCCAGAGCGAGAGCCACATGTCGGTGACAGTTTATTAAATCGATTACTTTCGGTTTTGATATTCTAAATAAACATATTTTTACAAGCCAAGCCAGAAGAGAGAACGAGCCAACCCAACCGATGCGACCACCCACCGTTTGATGGTCAATGTGAATCGTTTTTATACCCTACGAGCATTGATAATGTTCACAAAAGGGTATACTTGGTTTGTGTAAATGTATGTAATGAGCTTAAGAGGCGTGGCAGAACACGGCGAGTTTGCTAGAGATCACTAGCCCAGTCTTTCAAGCTTTGTCCGTCTGCCTGTCCGTCTGTCCGTCTGTGTGAACACGCATATCTTTGCTATTATGAGAGCTAGAGACACCAAATTTGGCATGCAAATTAAAGTAGCTGCTCTGCTTCACAATGTTATTTCAAATTGTAGATGCCACGCCCACCGCCTGCAAAAAATCGATAAACATGTTTTTAAAATAAATTTGTAAAGAAAGTAATCAATTTTCTGCTTGGACATACGGCACATAGAAACAGAAGTAGACGAACTTGTTGTTGAAAAGTTGACCGCAGGGTATTATACAGTCGGGTATGCTCGACTGTAGCTCTTGTTACTTGCTGCTGTTGAGGTTGAAAAATGTGCAAACTCGTGACGGGCAACAATGGAGTGTCCAGTCGAGTCTGGAGAAGGGGGGGGGGGGGCGATACGGAAGGGTACTCCGGCTGGCATCCTTGTCGAGTCTGGCAAGAACAGCATTTTGAGAGATTAGTTTATTGTTAATCAAAAAAGAAGGCGAACATACCAGATACATGCGCTATAGTATATATGCATTCAATATTGTGGTCTATCGCTTTAGCATTAAATTGACTTGGAAATTGACAGCATTTGAAATTGCCAAGCATGTCTGCGTGTGCAGGTGTGCTCAGCTATATGTGTGTGTGTGTGTGCGTTGTCCTGTCTGCCAACTGAATTTGACATTTTTGTGGCTACAAATTGGCACTGCCATTTTGGCTTGTCATTAGGCTGTGTCCGAATTGATTTTTGATTTCTTTGCCAGACAACAAACACATTTGCATTGCTAATCATCCATATCACACATACCCAGCTCTCTACCTGTTATAATCGCCTAGCAAATTGAACCTTTTGTTCAAAAATTATGAATATTAATGGAGGACTTAGTTTTAAATCTTCGCCGCATACCTCAGCGAGGGCGGCTGCGAGTGACGTATGTATGTGGCGTAGATTTGCATGATTGACCCTAAAAAGTTAAAGGTAATAAAAGTTGAGAGAGAGAGAAGAGTGAGAAAGGTAGACAGATATATATAGATTTAACTGTGCTATAGAAAGAAATAAATTGGTTTGTTGTAGAGAAGAGAAAAAATAGTCTAAAATTTGAGCAAAAATGTTAGAAAAATTTTATTTAAATTGTTTGACAATTACAATAAACAAAAGCTACAGCCGAGCATGCTTGACAGTTAGATACCCTTCGCTTAATTTATAAAAGCCGTTAAATATAAGCTAACAATTTTCAACAACAAAGCTATCTACAACACATTGATTTCTCGCTCTCACCATTTTATAATCTCTTAGATCAAGACGTTCAAACGGCAGACGGACAGGCAGACAGGCAGACGGACATGGCTCAATCGATTCGGTTCAATAATGGCAAACAAGAATTATTTTACTTTAAAATTTCTGTTGCTATGAAAAGTTTACATTAATGAGTTTATATTCAGTCGCTTTTGCTTTGTTTGAGTCAATCTTAAGGTATAAGCGTAGGGTATGGATTTTTATTTTAAAACATAGGTTAGATTTGAAAGAATATATTTCTTAAGAACTTGTAAACTATTTACAAAAAAATAAGTGGGAAAAAGTTCACTAGTTTCTGATAAGATTTGAGCACAGAAATTCTTTGCTGAAAGTTCACTTCCAACGTGTGAACTTTGAGTGCGAAAAACTTGTTCGAAATGCAACCTAACCTATAAAATACAAATATCATAGCATAGGCTCTGTGCATACATATATCATCTATCATGCACGTTGCCAAAAGCAAATGGAATAAATTAGACTAAAGCGAAAGGTCAGTCGTATAGCGTGTGGGCATTCTATATACATACTTGTATAGAGTATATATATCTGTGTCTATATGTATGTGCAATATAGCTTCGATTACTTTTTCGTTTCTTGTTATTGTTGTGGCTGCTGGCAATCGACTGGGATTTGTTTGTTTGGCTTTCGTCTGCAGCTTCGCCTCGGTTCAGGCAATGAGGTTGATTTTTATGATGAACATGCAACCGCGGGACATTGATGCCTCCGACACGGGACACGGGACTCGGGGACGAGCGAGCATAAAACTGGACAATTTATGGCGATAGCAGCTTTTGCTTTTACTTTCATTGTGCCTCAAAATGTTGCATGCGCCTCTCGTGCATGTTGCCAGTGTGTGTGCGTGCGTGTGTGTGTGTGTGTTTGCCGCTGATTAGCCGCCAGCAAGCAAAAGTCAAAGCATGTTGCAGCCGCTTGGCAATTATTCAAAATGCGCTTAAATTATTGCATCGCATCGTTTTCGTTGATGTCGAACGCGCTGTTTTCTAGTCCAGTGTGCTTGTAACTGGCAATACCCTGTAGTTGCGATGTGAAAGGAGAGTATATGGAAGCGAAAGGTTATAAAAGAGGTAAGGCTTTGATTGGTATTCAGTTTTGGGTCGATTTCGGCAACTGTCTGTGAAAAAAGTGTAGATCTTTGTTATTATAGAAGCTATCATAATGAAATTTGGTGTGCAGACTCCTTAATATGTTAGACGGACTTAGATATTTTGAAATTGTTTGTACTTAAGTGCTACTCTTTGAAAAATTGAGAAAAAAGATTTTAGGTTTACTTACTGTATTAGAATAATGTGCAGATCTCTGCTGTTACAATAGCAAATGTTATCAAATTTTGTAGATATATTCAACTTTAACTTAGACATGCTTAGAAATTTATTTAAAAACAAAAACGTTTAGATCTCTGTTGTTATAGTAGATATTGTTATGAAATTTGGTATGTACATGCCTTAATATCTAAGGCAAGCTTAGGCATTTTAAAATGTTGTCTACTTTTCTGCTACTCTACGAGAAATGGGAAAAAAGTTAAGAGGTTTTTTGCTTTCTCACTGAAAAACAATATAGTATATCATATAGTAGTATACATAAGTACAGTGCACACCCAAGTACTAGATTTATATATCATACGTTATGATCTATGCATATTCTATCCTCTTTTACACCATATCCCACAGTCATGCTCAGCCTTGTCGCCTGCTGACTCTGTTGCTGCCGCTCTCAACCCAGAAGCGTTTTAGCAACCACATTGCAACGACTACCATCATCGTTGAGCCACATCAGCAACATTAGCAACATCGGCAGCTGCAGCAGCGGCAGCAACAACACAACTGAAGCTGTGACTGCCCACATCATGTGCACGCAATCGACGCGCCGCCATCCCAGCAGCATCCGCATGCAATGATCCATGCCACATCGAGGCCTCATTCAAGTTGCATCCTCAGTCTGCTTCTCCTTCGGCTCCCCCCCCCGCTCCTTTTGAGGTCTATGCGCAACGCAAGGCATGCACCACATGTGGCCATTTGGAGAAGGGAATTGCGATAATCACGACGACGATCAACGATTGCCGATCGACTCGACGATCGGCCAATCGATGGCGTCTTCTTCTCCTCGCCGGCCACATTTCATTTCTGGTGTTAATATAGAACACGGCGAAACCGTAAAAATGTAGAAGCTTCGACGGGCTGAGAAAACGCCATGGGAAGTCCAAGATAAATTCGCAAGAGGCGAGAGTAGGTAGATTATGGTAAATAGAGTAGAGTGAGGAATAGATATGGCAAGAGTTGGAAGTTTGAAGGGGGGAAGGGACAGAGAGAAGTATAGAGAGACAGAGGTGGAAAGAGTAAAAATGAGACATAGTTGATTGACAGATGCAGCTAAAGATAGGCAGATAGATTGATGTATTGATCATCATAAAGATAGAGGCAAAGATTACACCAGAACTAGATATGGCAGTGGAGTAAGATATGATAGAAAAGAAGATATACAGAGGTATAAAATATGATACTAATTAAGGAGAAATAAAAAAGAGCAAAAACTCAAGAAGGAAATGTGAAAGGGAAATTTTGGATCCTAAAAGATTTCTTAAAAAAATTCTATATTAAAGAATAATGAAGAAAAGAAATTATGTTTTTATTTCTATACATGAAGATAGTATATAAAACAAGATTTCCTTTCTTTACAAATGATAATGTCAAGTCTCTATCTTTTCCAAATTCCTTGACTAATCCTTAATTATATCTAAGTTTTAATAGGTTCTCCAGACTTTCAAATCGAATCAATTTCATTAAACTGCTTGTATAATCGAGTAATTTGAATTCATTTCTTTAACTACATGTGTATGACACCTATTTAGAGTAATTTAATGAGTGCATTGTGCGACTTAACGAATACCCATTGAATTGCTTAGAGGGGGCAATCACATGAGTACTCGTGCCTTTTGTCTTGTCTCGCCAAAGTGAATGAGGAATCAATTTGGCTGCACAAATGCGAATAATTGCATATTCATATGTGCGAGGCAGCCCCCAAAGCGAGTGAGTGTGTGTGGATGTGGGTGCATATCTTGTATCAATTCAACGCCTAATTGATTGTGCTTACAATTGTCTGGGGGTCTCGCGCCCGGCAGGAATGTCAATGCTAATAATCGCCATGCAAATTGCCTATGAATTTCAAATAGTCTCAGCTGAGTGTTTCGAATGCATTTCGAATATGCAGCTTGTGCCTACGGCCGCAATTGAGTCGAGCTGATTGATGCAATTAATCGTGGCTAAAACTGTCTGTAGCCCCTTCTTTCCCTCTTCCGCCCACTTGCTGCCCGATTGAAGTAATCAATCAATAAGTTGGCGTCATCTAAGCGACATTTATAGATTGTTTGGAGACGCCAACTTACCTGTATCTCTCAAGCCAGTTTTGTCCGTCTCTCAGCTAGCTGCACTTGTCATTCGATTCACAGTCCTAAATTATTTTCAGACTGGTTATAAATGAAGCCTGTCCAGGTCGACTGACAGCTGAGCTAATAATTGCATGATTACTTGATCCGTCCACGAGGTTCAGTCAAGTACATAGGTATTTCTTTGGAGTGGATTGATATTTTGTTAGGAAATTTTGCAGGTATATAGAGCAGAGTCTAAGCTAACATTTCTGTAAATTTCATAACTTTCTAGGCTGATTTGCAGATTTAAAGTAGAAAACAAACTTCAGAAATTATTGAAAATTTCTTCAACTGAAACAAATGATATAAACCTCTTAATGCTTACTAAACATAGCGAAATCTTAATTCCAAATCTAGTTTAACTAAAGAGCTACAACCTCAAATCGCTGTCGCCAGCTCAACTCATAAATGTTTTCAGATAAATCTTCTGCGATTCGAATCGAGGTTAAGTTAGACCTATTGATTATTGCCCGCAGCACATAAATTGAAATTCGCAGCACAGTTTAATTTCGAGTCAGACATTTAATATTGATTAATTCCATCTTCTCTCTCTCTTTTTCTTTCTTTTTTTTTTGGCTCTCTTTGCTTAATAGCATCGCATTCACAACACGCGACGACTTTGGCCCAACCGAAGTGATGGAAAGATGCGCAGATACAGATACAGATAAGCCAAGGGGGGGGGAGCAGGAAGGGGGGTATACAGATACATGTGCTGAAGCAAGACTAAGAGAGACTAAGACCCAAGCGAATCGTTGAATCGACTCAAGTCGAGTCGTACCGTAAATAAATATAAACATAAATCTGAAGCGTAGAAGTGACTAAGGAAAAAATAAAAGAAAGAGAGACGGGACTGAAGTGGAAAAAACTCATTGAAGACAACATCCCCAATTGACGGTAAATCACTCAAGATGACATCTATCGATGGGGCCCGACAGATAAGACCATTTCGTCTCGTTTTCGCACTTTTACACAACTCGAAGACATCGCCGAACACAAGTTGCCAAACAAACGAACTAAGTGCGACAGAGAGAGAGAGAGAGGCAGAGTTCTCGCTTGGGGACTGGAATTGGTATTGGGTTTGGGTCTGAATCCGAGTCTGGCAGTGGCTCTGGGTCTGAGTCTAGGTCTGAGGCGACATAATCGTGAAGCATGCCAACTTGACGTCATTGCAATTTAAAGCTAGAAGGCCGCATTCGATACGCGTCCACCCCCCAGAGCAGCCCCAAACAGTGACAAATCAAAGACGAACTCGAACCCGGCACCACCCAAGTAACGCCAGGGAGAGGCGAACTTCTGCAAGTCCAATGACATACTGACGTCGTCAGTGCGTGGTCTGACTTTGATGCGGCACAGTGGGGCAAAGGCGATAAAAATTAGGAATTTTATGGAGTTTTTATGAAAATTTTTAAGAAAATGAGCGCAAATTTTATAGTGAGTTTAAGTAAATTTTTATAGGTAAATTGAAATAATTTGCATAATATATTTAAAATCTTAAAGAATATGAGGTATTTTTAAAATAAAATATAATAATTTATAAGTAAATTCAATTGAAAATGAGTTGAAATTTAGTTTGCAGTCAGTTTTAGTTAATTTTCACTAAAAGATAAATAAAATCTTTCAATAATTCAATTAAATGAGCGCAAATTTTATAGTTAGTTTAAGTAAATTTTTAAAGGTAAATTTAAATAATTTGCATAATATATTTAAAATTTTAAAGAATATGAGGTATTTTTAAAATAAAATATAATAATTTATAAGTAAATTCAATTGAAAATGAGTTGAAATTTAGTTTGCGGTCAGTTTTAGTTAATTTTCACTAAAAGATAAATAAAATCTTTAAATAATTCTTTGTTTACTTAGAAAATCTTAGAAATTAAATTTTCATTATTATATAAATTTTTTGAAATTAACTTAAAATTGTTTAAACCTATTAAAAACGAATTGTAATATGAGAGAATATTTTATTTTCGAATCAATTTTTTATTTATCAAAAAAATCGAATTTTAAAATTCTCAAAATTATCTAAATTAATTTAAATTATTCTTCGAGTGATAAATAACCCATAAAAGCGAGCTGGTAATTTCATTTTTTTTTTGCTCGCAATTTGTTTCTTCTTTGTCCCACTGTGCCTGGGACAGTAGCCTCTGTTTCGGTCAATAAGCGTAGGAGAGCGTACAAAACTACTGCGAATGAGTGATTTATTGAGAGGGCATTGAATTGAAGTTGATGGCGAAAGACATAAGAGACAACAGACAGAGATGGCAAGAGAGTAGGAGAGAGAGAGAGAGAGAGACGACATGGGCTTGGCAACTGAGGAGTCGAATAAGTTGTGCGAGCGTTGACAGAAGGCCGAACGGACTGAAGGACAGACTGACAAGGCGACGCCATTTGCGACGTTCCAAAAATTAAATGTGGCAAAGTGCTTGGCAGCAGGGCAGAAGGAATGTAGCAAGCGAGGGGGGAATGAGAAGTTCGATAAGCGTAAAATAAAGGCCAAGCCGAGCGGCCCGTTCGGTTCAGTGCGGTGGTTGCTGCTGCTCCGTCTGGACTGTGATATATCACACGCAACATTAAATCAAACCCAAGGAATCGCCCCGACTACAAGACGTGCAAGGTGTGTGAGGAGGAGGAAGGGGCGGAGGGGGGGGGAGGATATTACGAGAAGGGCGAAGTAAATGATGGCCGGGATTCCTTTTTTTTTTTCTTCTGCTTTTCGCTGTCACTTTGACAATTTACTGGCAAAAACGCTGAAAGCCAAGCGAAGCGAGCGAAAGAGCGAGAGCGAGACACTTTGTTGGCTCGCACTTATCTGATGGATTCCTTGCTATTTTTCTTCACATGCTTGTCCTTCTTCTGTTCCTGCTTCTCCTACTTCTTCCTCTCCATTTTCATCGTTCACAGTAAACGAACTTTTCGTGTTGTGTGCAATTTGAAAGCTCAGCAGTATTGGCTATAGAATGGGTTGGGCCTAGGCGAAGTGGGAGAGGGAGGGGGAAACCAGGCTGACAGCAGCCCCAAAGAGTGAACGAGACCATGAATAATATTTATGAGGATGAAATGTTCCCAAAAGCGACATAAATATGTCCACAGCACCCGCACATGAAACGCGCCTCAGCATAAAATGCTGCGTTGAAATGCGTTCGAAGGGGAGAGTGAGAGAGCGAGAGGAAGAGTGTAAGAGTGAGATAGAGCGAGAGGCCATGCTTGTCGCCTGCCTGATAGGGGTTGTGTGCGCATACAGACGTGTGACACTGTTTCTCCAGCTGCAAAGGACACGGAGTGAAACATGTTAATGCCCAAATGGAGACAGTTAATAATTAGAGAGAGTTTTACTGTACTACAGTGGGCTGTGGCTAAGGGGGAAATGTGACAAAATTAAGTGTGTTTAAGAACCCAAGGAATGCTTGTAGCAAAAGATTTAAGTTGGCTTAGCTTAGTCGTCTTATTGGGCGCCCTATTTATATACATATTTATAATTGCGCTTTCTATTTGAGTATGATCAATTGGCGGGGGAAGTGGGCGTGGCCCAATTTCAAAAGAACTTTAAGAGCTTAGGACTTTTACAAGTGTTGTAACTCTTGCTCTTGGCTCTTGCTCTCTTAGTCTCTAAGCTCTAGGCCTTCATACAGACGCATCGACACACATGGCTAGATCGATGCTGCTATTAATACTGATTCATAATATATATAGTTTATAAGGTCGCAGACACCTTCTTATGCCTGTAACGCACGTTCCCACATTCCCAATAGACCAAGTATTTTTCTAGTATCCATGAAACGCATCCATGTTTCAAGAAGTCCGACATTTTTGCCCTCTTGCTACCATGACAGAAATCAATCAAAATTTAAGGGTTGCTTTCGCACCCCAGAAACAGAAAAGGCAAGTGTAGCCGAAAATCTGTTCGGAAGCAACCCCAAAATCCAACTACAAAGTTGATGGATTGCTGTCATTAGCAGTGGAACAGATGCTTGAGCTACTGCACAGTGGCTAAGGGTGACCAATAAGAAGAGAGGGAGAAAGTGACACACACGGGAAAGATGAAGAAGCAGACGACAAGATGGCAGGAAATACGAAACGAAAAACGAAAAGAAAAGAAATAAGACTGAAGATCGGCAGATCCAACGATCGAGCGACCACATGCAAATGACTAATTCGTTAATTGAAATGCCAATCAACTAATGAAGGAGAAGCAGAATGGGAGAGGGGGCGACTTGAAGAAGCTGCTACATTTTGCCGCATCATGTCAGAGATTGATAGCCACAACTTGCCGCCGACTTGATGTAAGACGAGGGAGAGACAGAGAGAGAGAGGGAGAGAAGGGGCTCCCAAAAAAGACACAACAAGAAGTCGTTGCGTGAAAGGAAAACTTCAGACCAGTCGCTCCATCCACTGTCCCACCTGTCCGTCTGTCCCACTGTCCGTCTGTGTTTGTGTATGCGAACTCATTAGGCAGCAAACGTAAATCATTTCGATATCGATTAAGAAATATCCACCTAAGCGGGCCACCGCACGCAATGTGCCTCGTTGCGGCGCCTGCACAGCTGCCTACAGATCGCGGCCAGAGAAGCAGGGGGGCAGGGGGCAGGGGGGGGGGCGTGGCAGCAGCTCGTGCGGCGACAGTGTGCACATCAATTAATGAACCTGTCGCGCCATGCGTAAATTTGTCGCCAGCGCAGAGCGAGACAGGAAGAGGAAGAGAGAGGGAGAGAGGGAGAGCAGCAACAGCAGCTGCCCTCGATCGATTGCCCGAGTACCTCCAGAAACTGGTACAGCCTGAACCACGCACGATCGACAATCGAATCGACTGACTGACTGACTGACTGACTGATCGACTGACGGACTGATCGACTGACCTGCTTGTCAATCAGGCAAATCATTTTGGCGGCATTGGAATTTTTTTCGCTGCATTTCCACGTGACTGCGCACACCTGTCATAATCGATCACATCGCGCCGCGATTATAATGCATCAATTATCGGTCCAAACTGGGCGCGTGTGAACGTTCCAGCTTCCCCAGCAATCCCCCCTCCTCCTCCTCCTACCTGCCACAACTGAGTTGACTTATCTGCATCTTGGTGTATGAATATTGATAGACAAGACTGTAGTAGAGAGAGACGAGACCGGCTTGATATTGATAGTCGGCATCCGGTTCAGACTGAAGCGATTAAACTTGAGGCGGACGACGGCGTCAAAGATAGTTATAACTAACTTAAGTTTGAACTAGTTGCGGAGCTTAATGTATTATGAGTTGATATTGTATAAGATAATAGGGTTTGCAGGGGCTAATTAAAGTTGTAACTGCGATAATTTACGATCGATAGCAGCGATGAGCTGCACCAAGTGCGATGAATGTTTTGATTTAAATTTTTTTATAATTTACTCAGCTGACTGAACTGTATTTCTAGATAATTTTCTAAATAATTCGATCGATAGTTTACAGTTTTATTTACATACGTATGTACATATCGATAGTTAAATTCATTCAATTAATTTTCCACAAATTTTGTTATAAAATCTAACAAACTATCGAAAAAGTGCTCAGATTGATATGTTTTTATGAATAGTTATGTTTTTTTACGAGCCTATATATTATTAATCTATTGCAGACTGGCAATAACTTTAAATTGAAATCGATAAACCTATCTATCGTGACGAATAAAGTATCTTTTATCGATAGTTAGGTTTCTAGCGAAACAGTTTATGTTGAATCAACTTAAGGCTTTCATTTATGCATCTCTTGTTATTACTATCGATAAAAACATCATTATTCTATAATTTTTTGTACTATCGATAACATATATCTTACTGCATAATCAACCCACTCGACCTCATTCCCCTTAATCCCAAATAAGACCAGCTTAGAGTCTCATAGATGCGCCTTGTCTGCAATGAATAGAGAAAACGAGAATTAATTTGTCAATTAAAATGTGTCTGAAGCGTCTCGTACTTCAATTACGAGTGCGATTCATGAATGAATGAATGAATGCAGCGACCCCAGCAAGACAGAGAGAGAGGAACAGAGAGAGAGAGAGAGGAAGAGGGAAGACTGCAACTTCAGACGGCGCACTAAAACTGAAGACTTTAATGAATGGCCGCGAAAGCAAGGCACGAAGAGGAGGAGTGAGAGAGAGAGAAGGAGAGATGAGTAGAAAGAGAGGGAAGAGAGGGGCAGGAGGAGGCAACTGGGTCAGTGTCTAGCCGAGTGGCGCTGCGAGATGCGTAAATATGCGAAATGGAGAATGCAAATGCAGCTTGGAGGGAGATGGGGCTGCTGTTGGGTTCGGGGGCTGGGCCTGGGCCTGGGCCAAACTAAAAGGAAGCAAAAAGAGTCAACTCGTTGTCGAGCGAGTGGAGCGATTGAATGATTTATTTTTGACAGGTTTTTAACTTAAAATTAAAACGGTAAATCAACTTTTGACAGCTTTGGAGGCTGCGACAAGGCGACAAGGCTGCCAACAGCATCAACGTCGCGTCGCCGCAGCTCTTTGCTAATGATGCTGCCAATGTGTGTGTGTCTCTCTCGCAGTGTGTGTGTGTTTCCCATGTGTGTGTGTGTGACTGTACCCAAATCAAGCGGAGATGTCACTGAGCGAGAGAGAGAGAGAGAGCAGATGACTCCGAGACAGCAGAGCAAACAGTTGGCGACAGTTGCTGCTGCTGCCGAAATGTTGCTGCCGTGGCTGTTGCTGCTGTTGCTGTTGTCGCGACAAAATGTTGCTGTCGCTAACTGTCGCTGTTGCTGTTGGCTGCCGCTGCCGCTGTCGCTGTCTCTGTCGCCAGGCAGATGAATGACGAGCGAATGTGGCAACCGTTCGCAAATGTGGGTCGTGGCAATTAGGCGCAAGGGCTGTGAACTATCGGTTAAAGTATCGTTTGGTGCAACTATCGTTTGGTTAAAATTCAGGCAACTTTTATGGAAGTCACTATGGGAAAGACTAACGTTTAAGTTAAGTAAACATTTTTGGCAAAACTATCGTAAGTACTATCGTATAACTTAAATTAACGTTGTCAGAGTGTGGCGAAAAGCTATCGGTAATATCATCGTGTAGGTTTTAAAGAATTTCGTGTATACTATCGGCAAACTATTACCAGAATATGCAAGGAATTTAACCAACTATATTATACGATAGTTTGTGGCAAACTATCATCAGAGCGTGCCAGGCGCTTATTTAACTAGATTATATGGTAGTATATCCTGGATGTCTTTATATGTTTTTCCCAGGTTTCTGAGCCGCACTATGCTATTTCTTTTTTCCGGAGTACAATGTTTGCCCCTGCCCACTAAGTTACAAAATATTAATTTATTTTAGTGTTTTCTAATGTTAATAATAGACACTAACACAAAACCACTTACTTTTCATCAATTAAAAGTCTAAAAAAATTTTTCTTTGCTTATCAAGATACGCACTGCTATGTTAATGAACATCAAAAGACTGATGCTTCTAGCAAAAAGAGTTGTTCATTTGCTTAATTCTCGCAAATCTAACGGGATTTTTTCGTTTCTTCCTTGTACACATTCCATTCTACAATAACAATGCGTACAAGTTGAAATATTCGTAACGGAACTTGAAAAAAAATCGCATTGCTTGATTGCATTTCTTGCACTGCTAATTTTGTGAACACAGCTGTATGTATATTTTTAGTAGAATTCTGCAAAATTCAAAGCTTTTCAGATATATTTTACTGCTACGATAGTTACATCACTAATTATATAGAAAAACGACAATAATATCGATAGTTCATTGATAATTATTTAGAAATACTTTGCATACGCTAATAATATCGATAGTTTTGTTAGATATTGTCCACATTCGCTTATGCGATACTCCACTTGTCACGTGCTCGGCCTGAATTTCGGATTGATGAGCTCTTGCTGGAGTCATCGCTGAGCTGAGCTCGTGCGATATATATATTTACATAAACGATTTCTCTGCTCTGCTTAATGCGCTGAAAACAAAGCCATAAATTGTCTCTCGCTTAATTCTCTGTCAGTTGAACTGTAATAAATTAATATAAATTTCTTGTCAACCGAAATGCCCCCCCGAAAAAAGAAGGGGAATCGCTGAAGATGAGAACGCGAGAACGTTACAAGTGCTTGCAGCATGAGTGGGAGTGAGAGAGAGGGAGACAATCGCGTTGAACAAGTGAGTCGCTTTTATTCTTTGACAGAGCCCATTGTTCACTTTTGTGAGATTGTCATGAATTTTGATTTGCATATTCGCTGGCAGAGAAGGGTCCAACACACATGTATACGAAATAGTAGGCAGGCAGAGATTTGCCAACTTATGGCATGGAATGATATGTTGAAAAAATCAAGACAAGTCTGGGAATTGAGATCTCTGCAGATTGTGGCTTAATTATTTTTAATTCACATTCTATTTTAGTTTTTTTTTAGAACATTAAGTAATCTTAATTTTTAAAAAATTTTATGTTAACTATTTAACTCAAAAATTTTCGAATTTTTTTTAGCCATTTTTAGCTTAAGTATTCAATTATATTTGTTACCATTCGTTTATTGAAAATGGTCAAAAAAGGGTATACCAAGTTTGTGCAAGTGTATGTAACAGGCAGAAGGAGGCGTGGCAGACCCCACAGAGTATATATATTCTGACTCAGAATCAACCCAGCCGAGACGATTGAGCCATGTCCGTCTGTCCGTCTGTCCGTCTGTCCGTTTGAACGTCTAGATCTCAGCTATTACAAAAGCTAGAGACACCAAATTTCACATGAAGGTTCCTGTATACCATAGGTAGATCGAGTTTATTTTCAATTTTTGATGCCACACCCACCGCCCACGCAAATCGATTTACGATTACCAGGGGAAGTATTAAAGTTATAGATTTGTGCTTTGGTATGAACATAGATAATTGCAATACAATCCGATCCGAAAATAAGCACAGAAGTTATCCGTGTTAACGTTTTCCGTAGTTATACTGCTTGCGCCCTTGCAGGATGTCGTGATGCTTCGTTTCAGCCGTAGCGTGTATAAAGCTGACTGCTACGACGTTTTCATATCTAGATGGTGCTATTCAAAGATAGATCTAATTTAAACAATAGAAACTGGGCGAATGGTATCTTACGGTCGGGCGTGCTCGACTGTAGCTTTCCCAACTTGTTTTAATTTTAATTATTATTTTATTAAATATTTTTTATGCAATATTTTCAAGTTCTTTTAACTTCCTACATAATTTGTCAAGTTCTCCATTTTCTTGTACGTGTCTTTGCCCAACAAATTATCGATAAACTTACATAAATTCCATGGCAAGGCCATAGGGCGCATCGCTCGTTGCCTTGTGGTATTCGAAATGGGAATAATCTTAATATGAAATCAAGTGTCACGATATGGATATTTGCCATATGCAGTTGCAGCTGTTGTTGTTGCTGTTGTTGCTGTTGCTGTTGTTGCTGTGGTTCCATGCTAAATTGGATTAGACATTCACTGTCGCAGCTCAGGTGATCTTTAGCACATCGAAACGATGCAAGTGAGGCTCGGACTGGGCACAGTCGGTGGGAGACTGTCCCCGTGCCCCCAAGCAGATCGATGCATAGAGCAAGAGCGAGCCATAGCCGGAGATGCAAGCACGCGCGTGAAGAGACAACAACAACAACAACAAGCCGAATGGGACAACCACAGCGACGACAACGACAACAATCGGAAAAGCAGCAACAACAACAACAACAACAAAGATGAGGAAAAAACGAACGAGCCGAGCAGAAGGTGAATAAATCAAACTGATTTATTGGCGTCGACGACAATGACGACGACGACGAAGGCGACGGCGACGGCGACGGCGACAACGACGTCGAGGACGGACACTAAGACAATGGCAAAGGGGTATGGCGGCTAAGGGAGAGGGGAGAGACTTGGGGCAGCGGCATGCCCAGCTGCAGCAGGCATGCCCACTTGCTGCGTCGCAAGTTGCCCAATTGGCTTGGTGGGGGAGAGAAAGCAAACGAAAATGAGAGAGAGAGAAAGGGAGAGAGAGAGAGGAAGAGAAAAAGAGAGAGGAAGAGGGAGAGAGAAGTATGAAGATCAAGAAAGAGATTGCTATCAGGTGTTGAAAATATATTTTGACATTGAAGAGCCGTGTGATTATATAAGCTTCAAGAATATATATATTTCTTTACCTATAGCCCCAGCTTCAAAAACCTATACCGACAAATCGGGATATTCATCGTGAAAATATATACATAATTTGCAGAAAAAGCTGCTACAGCCACTTTCAATAGCCTCGTCTATTAAGCTATATCCATATATATGTTCGTATGAACGCGCTAATCTCAGCAAGTAGCAAAGCTATAGACTCCAAAATTGGCACGAAGTTGCCTGTCTACCATAAGAAACGTTTGTTAATTTCATACCTTAGATTATGTGTCTGCTTCCCTTGCAAATTCCATCTATGTAGAATCAAAAATATATATAATATTTGAATACCTGCCACGCTCCCAGAACCTAAAGCAAATATATGTAACTAACTAACTTAGCTATATAATATGTATTCTAATATATATTTATGCAATTAATATATATCGATTGTGCTATAGCCTGATGAATCACACAATTCACTCAGCGCATTTCGCTTTACAAGCAGCCTCGGTAGGAAATCGGTTTCCGGTGCCCTCGCAGCCGCTATACTGGAACTCAATACACTTGGCGTTGCCCGAATCGTAGGTCCAGTGAGTTTCGAGACCTTTACATAATCCAACTACACTATGTGGCAGTGCACAGACAGCTACAAATATGAAAAGTGCGCATATATCTTCAGTAGATTTAACTCATAACTTACGATCCTTAGCTGCCATGGAGCCAGACATCAGGTAAGACAAAAGCACAGAAGCTACGAGCAAGAACTTCATTTTCGAAATGGACACAACTGGAGCGAGTTGAAATACACTTGAAAGCCGATCGAGAGGCTTCTTTTATAGGGCTGTCAATGCTTGGCTTCAAGTGTTTCAAATGATATTAAAGCTTTAAATTTTCTATTATATATGATGTAATAAATTTAATTCGTCAATTCACACACGTGTCTTTCTGCTCATTATACGCAGGGTATTGCGAATTTACCAAAATGGGGCAGTCTGAGTTTATGCAAATGTAGCTAACAGGCAGCAGAAGGCATTGCAAAGGCCATAAAGTCTATATACAAGTATCTTCTAGCACTAGGTGAGTCTATTGAGCCATGTCCGTCTGTTTGATCGTTTGTCCGTCTGTGTGAACACACAGATCTCAGCTATTATATAAGCTAGAGATACCAAATTTGGCATGCAGGTTTGAGTATGTCATATGCTTGAGAAGTTTTATTTAAATTTGAGATGCCACGCCCACCGCCCCCGCAAATCACTATTTTGCGTTTACTTAAGTAAATATTAAAGTCACAACTTTCTGCTTTGGTATGCACATAGATAAATACCCTGTAAATATAACCCTTAAGTTTCAATTCGATCAGACTATAAACACAGCAGGTATAGAAGTAAATGTTTGAATCTGTTTGGGGCTTAAATCAAAAAGAATTCTTTCTGAAATATAAATAATATAAAATAAATAATAACAAAATAACAAATTGCACTCTGTAAATAATATCTACCAACTCTTTAAACTAATCCCCCATTAATTCCATGCAGACTTTCTACGTATTCAGCTCCGGCTTGCCATTAGGTTCCATTTTGGTTGGCTCCATCTCCTGCTCATTTCACTTCAATTTTATTCAGATTTTCGTCTGAAATTTCCTGCATGTCTGCTGCATCAACATGTCATGGTCATATAGCAGAGGCAGCCACCTCTCACCAATCTGCCCAACTCGTTGTTGTTGTTGTTGTTGTTGCTGCTGCTGCATTTATGGGCAAATCATGAGGTGCCCCGCTGCAGTGACCAGTCCCAGCTCGTTGCCAGGCAGCAGAGGCAGCTCTGGGTGCTCTCTGGCGCATCTGTCTGCACTTTGTGTGCCGAAACCGAAAAATCCCACAGAGTGCGAGGGAGACAGGCAGAGTTTTGGGGCCGAGGGGGGGGAGCGGGAAGGGGGCGCCAGTCGAGGTGGGCGTGTCATGCTGGCCGTGATTTGCTGTTGGAGCATTTCGGTTTTGGCATTTATGTGTGCCACTAAATCTTGCTCACTCACTCAAATGTTGTCCCTATGCCCTCCCGCTCCCTCTCCCTCTGCCTTGCCTAGCCGGTTTCCAGCCAGGATGCTCGCCAAATTAGCTTAAAAACCGACAAACTTTGGGCCCAATGGCACACGCATAAATTGCAGCTAAGGAGGGTAACAGACAGTGGCAAGCGGCAGGCGGCGGCAGGCGGTACGCTGTGGCAAGCCTGTGTGTGCGTTTTGGCCAGGGTTGCAACCTACTCCCCCAGAGAAAAAATCAAATCGAGTGCAACGTTTTGCCAACTCAATCACCGAGCGAGCGTAGCGACCCAAGCGAGGCACAGGCTCTGGGTAATTATTTTGTGACGCCACACACACGCACGCACACACACTCGCACACACACACTCGCACACTGTGCGACCACAAGAGGAGAGAAGGGATAGGGGGGGGAAGGCAATCGAGTTTTTGGTGCAGCTGATGCCGCCGCAGTCGACTCGTAAATATGCACGCATGTCCTGCCCCATTGCCAGGACAATTGCTGATGGGGTTGGCCTGGAGAGGCTGTTGCAAGGGTGGGGGAGGGAGAGGGGAGGGGGTGTGTGTGCAGCTATTTATGCGTTTTATGCTGCGTGCGTGCCTATTTGCAGCAGCCTATGCACAGCTTTCTCTCTCTCTCTCTGGTTTGGGGCCAGGCCTGTGAAATCTGTGCGCCAGATAAATTCCTGGCCAAAGGTTCATGAAAATGCAATTTTATTTTCTAAAAACAGAGTCCACATTCCACCACAGCTGCAGCTGCAGCAGCTCCAATCCGCAGCCAGCCAGTTCGGGTTGACCAGCAGCGCGCGCTGGAGGAGGCCGTTGTCCAATCGCCTGTGAAATGATGCCTTCTCGGGCAGGACGACTAATCAGGCAGCTTGATGGCACAGTGGGCGCAGGAGTGGAGAGAAAGGAGCGAAAAAATATGAAGTAGAAGAGAGAAGGTGTTAGGGAAACGGAAGTAAAAGGAGAGATTATAAGATAAAGATAAGAAAAGTATATAGCAAATGCATAGATGTATAGAGGAGTAGGAGAATATATATAAATATAGATATTTAAATTTAATAAAGACAGATTCAAATATAGCTTAATATATATGTATGTGAATAGATACTTAAACATAAATAGATTGGAATAGTAAAAAGATTGAATGATTGATGAAAGATTGAAAAATTTCCTCATACATATACCTAGATAGATAAGAAGTTTTAAAACAGAGAAAATTTAAAAAACTTGGGAAAAATTTAATTGAGCAAGGAATATATTAACAATTAAAGAGTTTTTAGAAAAATGTTTTTGGCTTTCTCAATTTTATATTAACGAATCAAAATTTTTCATTACAAAATGACTTTAAATGTTTTGTTTAGGGGTTAAGCCACTTTTAACTTCAGTTTTAAAATTTCTTATAATTTTTTTTAATGGTTTTTAAAATTTATGCAACATCTTAAATGTTTTATTTTTTCTTAACCTCCTAAACTAAGCCTAAGCTAATTTGTTTGTCTTGATTTTTACCTTATGAAATTTTAGAGATAAAAATTTAAATTTTCATTCACTTTTTGCCAGCTCCCGACCCACTGTGCAGCACAGATAGCAATTGTGTGCAGCACACTCGAAAAATTTGTGCTGGCCACGCAACACGATTGACGATTGCAACAATCCTGTCGCTCACAAAGCGGGAGAGAGAAAGAGAGAGAGAGAAACAGAGACAGGCAGATAAAGAGAAAGCCAGCTGGCAGAGTGAGTGCGAGGGAGATGGCAAGCTGCGCTGCAGCACTCTAAATATCGGCAATCAATGACAGTCACTTGTCCGGCAAAATTAGATTTACTCCACGTAGCATTTTACGGCGTTTTCCCCCAGCCTGCATTGAGCTCCCACTGTCTCCCCCTCTCCCTCTCTCTTGCTCTCTCACTCCCTCCCAGAGCGTCGCCTGAGCAGCAGCTGGAACATAATTTCATTCTCGTTCCACGTTGTATTTGCAATATTTGCGAATTGAATCCCGACTGCCCGTTGGCCTGGAATGGTTCAGCCTGCTGTGGCAGGACTCCCACTCCCACTCCCCCTCCCCCTTCTGCACTCCCTCCCCCTGCTTTGCACTGTGGGAATTGCGAAGCGCATCGAAATTGAATTCGAATCGAAAAACGCAGGCGACGCCGCGTGTTGCCAACCTTCTGTGTGTTTTCTCTCTCTCTCTCTCTCTGTGTGATTTGTCTCTGCCCTGCTTGCATATCCTTTAAGGATAATTGCCAAGCAAATTGCATCGACTCGCATTATCCTTGGGCATCACTTTGAGAGCAACTTACAGGCCAAAGAGCTGCGCTAGTTCTTTCTATTCGCCAGAGAATCGCCTCGAGGCGATTTGGAATTACGAATTGGTTGGATTAATATTTTATTTTTGGCGATTTCTTTGATCAGGTAAAGGGGGAGGAGAAAGGATTTCAATTTGATTGTGTCTTTGAAATTTGATAGTATTTTTTTTTTTTTTTATTAATATTTGGTATTTTCTTTATGAGTATTTAACAGATTTAAATAAACTCTTTGCTGTAAAAGAAACGAATTTATTTATTCTATATTAATGTATATATTTATTTTCCTTGTACTTTTCATTTGTTAATCGTCGTGGTCAGAATGTTCGAGTTCCAAATAATATAGCATTATATATAATATAGCATAATATTTCTTTATTTTATTATTTTTTTATATTTTTATTTTAGTTTCAACTTTCGAAAACTCTTTTGAAGAATCTAGCCAAAAAATTAGTTGGTAAAACTTGAAAGATAATAAAAAAATTAAACCTTTTTTAATTTTCATTTTTTTAACCTTTTTTTAAGCTCATCATAATACTAATATATATATAAATTAAAAAAATTAAAGTAAATATAAATTTAAAAAAAAAATCAATATATATATTTAACATAGTTACTTTATCTTTTATAATTTATTTCATGACCTTGCGCCGGCTCAAATTAAATTCTTTCTATAAAAAATATCATATATATCTTTAATATTTTTTGGCATCTTCCTCTTTTCCTCTAAAAAATTGTAAAATTTTTTAAATTATTTATCATAATTATTTAACTTAAAATCTGCCTGAAATCCTTAACCAGTTTGCCTTTTAATCCCTTTTTCAACATCGTAAACTTTCATCTAAAATTCATCAAGCTTTCAACCCGTTGACTCTTTCGTTCTCTTTTTTTTCTGGCTTTTCCATTCAATTTGCGCTGCACTCTGCGTGTTCTTCTTTCTTTATTTTGGCCATTTTAATGGCCTTTGCGAGGCAGTTAACCAGCTTGTGCCCGGGGCCACTTGGTTTCATCGTCGTCGTCAGCGTCAGGCGGCGTCATCATCAACGAGAGCATCGTCAAATTTGAGCGCCTGGCAGGGCAGAGAGGGAGGGTGGAGGGGTGCCATTTAAAATCACTTTGTGGCCGATGGTCCTCGCCCAACGCGTCGTGTTATGCATAAATAAACGCCATGAGTCGTCGGAGCGGAGCAGCACCTACACCTTATCTTGCTCCTCCTACCGCTCCCTGCTCCCTGCTCATCTTCACGTCATTTGCTTATCCTTTTGACTCGCTTGCTCGCTCGTTTGCTTCGCCTGTGATTGATGTGCAACTTTTGGCTGCTTCCCGCTAAAGTTTGGGTAACTTTTCGTGCCTGAGTTATGACGTGTTAATAATGGCGCATAAACACACCGAGCTCGTGTGGGCGTCACCTGGCCTGCGCCTCGACCTGGGCCAAAGTGTGCCACAATGACGGATGTGCTGGCGCCTTTTCCGCATCCCCTGCTCTTCTCGCTCTCTCTTTATGTGTGTGTGTGTGTGCCATTCACAAAACGCCAGCGGCCATGCCACCGAAAATGGGGAAGCTCAGCGAGATTGGCTCATTAATGGGCGGCAGATTGAAGAGGTTTATGTGGCATATTTCAAGAATGAGAGGGAAATATGGAAATTTTAGAATATGGAGAATATTTTGTGGCATATTTTTTAAATCTAGGAAAAGGTTAACTGTTAAGAAAGGTAATAAAAGAATATTAAATTATTCACTTTATCATATTATTCTAGTAAAAACAAATCTAAAATATATAACTAGTATCCTAAACATAAATGGTTTTAAATTAAATATATTATTGTAAAATATTTTCAAAATTTTAATTTGGATATATTTTTTATAGTTAAAATGCAATTTGTATTCTGAAAATGTTGTAAAGAGTTGAAGGAAATTGTTTCTAATTTTTTTAAAATTTACATAAATATATGAATGTATTAATTCTTTTTGCAAACTATTTAAAGTCTCTAAGAAATACTGAAGATTTTGTTTAAAAATTTAAAGAGATAAATGGATTTATTTTTATTTTTTTTTCAGTATTAACAGGTTAGTAAAATATTTCCAAATAAATATATGTATTTTTTCTAGTTCATCCTATCCAAAGTCTCTAAGAAATATTTAAAATTTGATTCATATATTTTTCTCTGACTGACAAATAAAAATGTTTCCATTCTTCTGTTAACAAATTCCAAAAAAAAAAAATTTTTTATTTAATTTTTATATTACTCTAGAAAATATTAAATATTTAAATTAAAAATTTGTCTATATTTGCCAAAAATAAATAAAATTCCAAATGATTTAAAGTTATCCATACAAAAAAAAAATCGTATTAAATTCCTATAAACAAAGTTGCCACCCCCAAAAATGTTGCCAAACATTAATTCCAATCTTCTAGATCGACAGCGCAACTTGATTTGCGCCACGCCCCCAAAAAAAAAGCCACTCAAGTTGCTCGTCGGGTGGCAACAACAAGTTTTAAGTTTTTTAATTTTTCTCCATTTTTTTTTTACGCGCGCTGGCAATCAAAATATATATTTTAATCGTGAATCCGTAGAGATCCCATGATGCGTCGGCCAGCCTGCCCGATGCGGGAGATTTATGAACATAATAATTACAAATTTGCTAATTGATTTATTGTCGAGTGTACAAACACCTCTTGCTTAATTTATGTCGTTGTTGTTGCTGTTGTTGTTGTTGTTGTTGCTGTTGTTGTTGTTGTTGTTGCTTTAAATACCGGTTGTAGTAGGCCTGGCCAAAAAGAAGAATTTATGCATTAAGCCAAGGAGGAGCAACCTGTGAGCCGAGGCAATCAGGCCGAGATGTGCGGCACACTGGGCGCGCGCATTTTGGATGATGTACGACGGATGTCCTGGCACACACACAAACCGTTCATTATAAAGGAGTCAGGTCGTCAGGTGAGCCGACAACAACAGCAACAGCAACAACAACGAGAAGAAGAAGAACAAGCCAAAGTCGAAGACGAAGACGAAGACGACCGCAGGCAGAAGACGCAAATTAATTATTAATCAACGAAACGCAGCCAGAAGAAGAAGCAGCAGCTGCAACTGGAGTCGAGGGGGGAGGAAGCAGGTGGAGCCGGAGATGGCGATGGAGAAGAAGAAGGAGGAGGATCGCAAGCCGATCAACCCGCGCTGCCGAGGAGTGATTTATGCCCCGACGGCCGCCAAAGCTAACGAATCGCACATTCTGACGTTGTGCCAAGATGGACGACGACGACGACGACGACGACGAGGCCGAAGCCGAAGTCTAAGCCGAGGCAGAGCAGCAGACGAGGCCAATAATGCGGCTGACGAAGGCCCCATGCAAGCCGCAATCAAGCCGAAGTGCACTGAGAGAAATTTTGTGGTATAAAGCAAAAAATAAACAGCAAGTTGTGGGTAAGGCAAAGCTGGGTTTTTTCTAAGCTACCTGACAAGAAATAAAAATAAAGATTTTTTAAATTTAATGTAAAGAATTAAAAAAAAAATGTTTAAAGTATATTGGAAAATTCGAAAAAAAAAACAAAAAAAATTGTAGTTGTAAGATTTAATAAGCAAAGCATTTTATAAAAATTTTTTAAGCAAAAAAATATGTTATTTGTCTTCATTTTTATAACAAGGAACATATATAAAAAACTTAAATGTTATAGAACATTGCAATGAATCAGATGAAAATTTTTAAAATTTATAAAAAAATTTTAAGACTGACTTTTAGAGAATCTATTAATTTTAATTTATTTAATTTAATTTTTTATTTTAACTTATGTATTTGTCAAAATTTTGATATTTTTTATAAAATTAAATAAATAAATAATATAAAATAAAATTAAATTTAAAAAATGTAAGACTGACTTTTAGAGAATTTATTAATTTTAATTTATTTAATTTATTTTTTTATTTTAACTTATGAATTTATCAAAATTTTGATATTCTATATAAACTTAAATAAATAAATAATATAAAATAAAATTTAATTTTAAAAAATGTAAGACTGACTTTAGAAAATTTATCAATTTTAAATTATTTATTTTATTTTTTTATTTTAACTCATTTATTTGTCAAAATTTTGACATGCATAATATATCAAACTTCAAAATTCTCACTGTCAAATTGAGAATGAACAATTTCTTAAATTTCGCTACGGCGAAAAATTATGATGAAAAATCGCTCAGTGTAGGATAAAATTTTTTTTTGCAAAATTTGGTTAGTTTATTGTTCAACTAATTTCATTCTCAACCTTAGCTTTTATTTAAGCATTAACGTAATATACTTTTTCTCTCAGTGCACGCCGCACCACAGATTGCGCCTGGTAAGCTGCCTCTGCCGCCGCAGAGGTTCCCTCCCATATCAGTCAGGGCTGAGTACGTCACTCAGTCAGCGTATGCGAATGCGAATGAATGTTCGTCCGTCCGCCTGTCCGTCCGTCCGTCTGTCCCTCTGTCCGTCTCTTTGTCTGTTCTGCACATGCAATGGGCCTGGGTCTCGCCTCCTGCTTGTGGCAGGATCAGCATGCGATGCTCAGCAGATACCTGTGCAGCAGCGGCAGCGGCAGCTCCACCTGCACCAGCACCGCCCTAACACCCGCTGCCCTCACACACACACACACACACACACACACACATCGCACTCACACACTCACAGCTCGGTCTGCGAATCAGAAATGCCAGAATTGAAATCGCATTTTAAATCATCCTCGCCTTGTCCAACGACGACTTGGTCGTCTGCCATCGTCCCCGGCGCACATGATTCACAGTCACAATCGCCTCAAATCTCGAATAACAAATCGCATAATTACGGGGCAGCCGCTGTCCAAGTCCAAGTCCAAGTCTCAGACTCGGACTCCAAGTTGCAGTTGGATTCAACTGGCCAGGGCGCAGCCCCGAAGCTGGCCATGGAACGTTGCTGTGTGTGCGCGCGCGATGGCGGGAGATATGAAATATTTTAGCTAAATGGCAGCCAAAGAAATAAAAATGTGGGATTGAAGCGTATAAATCAACGGGCCGGCCTGGAAGCCCCTCGAGAGTCAGTCAACTGCATGGCCAAGCAAAAACAGAACCAGAACCAGGAGGCAGCACATCCACGCCAAGCCGATCCTCAATCCCGACTTGGGGCTTCATTAATATGTATGCTATGCTATGTGAATGTGAGGCATAAAATCAACCCGAGGCGATAAATTGAAACGATTTCGCAGTGAACACGCAATTAGTTCTAGTCGCATATGAAAGCAGCTACAAATCGAGAAAAAACAGAGAGACAGACAGAGAGAGAGAGAGAGAGAGAATCCAATAAAATGGAATAACCCAAAGAAACCGACATGGAATTGAACATGATATTGTAGTTCGTCTGAGAAATTGCTTTGATTTCGCAAATGCAATCGCTGCGTCGCTTAAGTGGCGACTAATGATGCAGGAAATGCGCTTTGCATGCGTTGGCTATAGCATTTGTGAGGTTAGGCACGGGTGTGAGTGTTATTTGACGGGGAATATGTGAGTTAGATAACTCTTACGAAGGTGTTTATAGTATTTATTCAATTAAAAATATTATATGAAAAAAGTTTTATATAAACACTTATTGAAAAAATGTGGTTAATTTTTTTTAAAATAATTAAAATATTTGTTAGTCTATTAAATAAATTTTAAAAAATTCTTTTTAAAATACTTTATAAATTTTTGAAACTATTTATAGGCTATCCATTTTATTTAATTAATTATAGTTATTTAACTTATGCTATAATTATTTTTTTGTATTTTGATTTTAATTTATAATTTCTTTCTTAATTATTTTTATTTTATTAACTTTATTTTATTTTATTAACTTATTTTTATTTTATTTTAATTATAACGTAAATATTTAGTTTTATTTTTATTTAATTTATTTTTAGCAGTTTTGGTTTGTTTCCAATGCAATTTATTTATTTTTACAGTTTTTAATTCAAACACACAAAAACTACTCACTCCCCACTAAAATTCCACTCAATTTCAATTGCTCAACAGTTGCCGCGGCGCTCATTCGAATTCATTAAACAAGCACTCAAATCTGCAACTTGCTCACGCTCACGCTCTCGCGCTCTCACTGTTGCAGCCTCTCTCATTTATTTGCTTCGGCAGCCTTTCGTCAGCTGTTCGTGCAAGAGAGGGAGAGTCGAATGACGCGCGTTCTCGAAAAGTGCGCTGTGCAAAGTTCCCGCTTGAAATAAACTTAAATTGTTGATATAAACAACGTGCGCGAGTTTAAGTAATTTAAATAAAGTGTTAAGCGAATGTGAGTAATACGCGAGTGCAATGTAATATCGAGTGAAGGCTCTACATACTTCCAAATTATCATTTTGACGAAACACGCGGTAAGTGAGTGAAAAACACATGGAAAAGAGTATGAGACAATTAGCAAGATTTACTATGGCAATGTGTAGATATTAAATGTCTGACAAGCTACAGCAAAAGATTAAACAAAAAAAATCATATAATACAGTACTAAAAACAATGAAAACAACAACAAATTCCACCGTTTGTTTGCATTTTGCAATTGGACGCCGCGCGCGTCAGTTGCCGCTTGTGGAAAAACAGCTGATTTTAGCGCGTCCAATTTGGTTTTCGTTGTGTGAGTACGCGAGAGCGAGAGCGCGTGGCGTTGCCAGAGCGTGAGAGAGCGTTGCTCGCTCTCTTTTGCTTGCGTCTTTTAAGTGAGTTGAGTGAGTGAGTTGCATATGAGTGTTTGCGTTTGCGAATGTACGAAATGAGACAAATGAGTTGAGTGACTTATATATTGCTTATAAAACAGGTATTTCTTATCTGAAATAATTAAGAAAAACACCTAATCAAATATTTTACAATTTTGAATTAAGAAATCAAAGATAAAAATGATTTTAAGGTAATAATATTTTTATGACAGTTTTTTAGATTAATAGCAATGAAAATTTAGCTAAAATGTGTGAAAATTTAAAAAAATGCGGCTTTAATGTTTTAATAAAATATATAATAATAAAATAAATATTATTATAAAATTTATACACATTTTTCTTAAGCTTTTGGTTATTCTCAAAATATTAAAATGTTTTAATAAGATTTTTCTAATAGTATAAAATTGTATTGTTTAATTGATCAATTTAATTTGATCATTATTACATAATACTTAAATACACTCTGCAATATACCCTGCTTTATAACGCCGCCCGTCCTTCCTCTCCCCTCTGCAACTTTGGAAACGAAAACCTGTTCAGCTGCTGCTGCTTCTGCGGTTGTTGTTGCTATTCCGCTGTGTTCTTTTGTTGCTTCCCCTTTTTGGTCAAGGGCGGAGCAGAGAGAATTTTGTGTTTAGACAAGCCGCGTCGCTCTTCCAACATTCGCGCAGTGAGTGAGTGAGTGAGTTAAGCATCCACATGCTTTATCTCGCTTGCTCTTGCAGGCAGCCACCACATCCACATACAACATTCTCGCCTGTCAATCAATCACCTGTCAAACTTGGCCACGCTCACTGGTCCACCACACTAATACAGGCGCAAGCACACACACATACACGCAGCTGAGAGAGCTGGCGCACACGAATTTCGAACTGAGCGCAATGGCAGTTCGAATGGCAGGGGCCATTGCTGATAATCGGCATCGAATGAGCATTCGAATTGGCATTTCTTATTTTCGATGCTGAGTGGGTTTTATTTTTATGGCAATCGAAGACGGTTTGATTTATGGCACGATTTATACGAAAATGAGTTAAGTGTGTGTGATTTAGCAAACAGATTTCTCGAAATAAAATGTGTAACTTGTGTAGTTTTTCTTTCGAATTTTTGATATGTTCTAAATTGTTGCGCCCCAGAGAACGATTGTATAGAGCAGAGTATTTTGAATTTGTTTTGTTTTTCTCTTGAGTTTTTTTTTGCTGTGGCTTTGACCTTTTTCTTGTTGAAAAATAATAATGAATTATTTAGTATTTTTGTTATATTTCTTATTTGTATTTATTATTGAGAAAATGCAAAAATTTGTCTGTTCTTTGTTATCGATGGTAAAGAATTAAACTAAATTAAAGGTTTAATTATTTGGGCTAAGAAAAAATGTAAGAATTTTTGAAAAATAATTAGGAAATAAATGAAATATTAAACAAATATTTTTTAAATTTTTCTTACATTTTTAAATCTTTAGCTTAGTTATATGTTTTATATTTTTAAATATTTCGCTTAATTGACAAATGTCAACATAAATTTTTTGGTTTTTTTTTTTAAATTCATTTTAATATAATTTAAAAAAAATTAAAAAATTAATATAATATAATGTGTTTAATAAATTATTATTATTATTTATTATTCAAACAATATTTATTCCAATATCGATTGATATTAATCGACTTTAAATTAAGTAAATAAATAAAAATAAATATATGTAGGAAACGATTTGAACAGACACTGTTTGTGCATTTATCGATTGTTTATCTCTTGCTGTTTTTCCGATATCTTATCGAAAGTCCGCACTAATTTTACGAGCTGCATAAAAACCATAATATTTGTTTTTATCCTATTGACACGCAACAAGCGATAAAATTGTCTCTCTCTGTGTGTGCGTGTGTGTGTGGGTGTGTGTGTGTGTGTGGGTGTGTGCCCCCCCTGCAATATGACGACATTTCCCAAATCTCATTTGAACAATTTTGCAATTTTAATCAGCTTTATCTTTATGTGATGGCTCGAGAGTGTGCTCGAACTCCCCCACGTGGCGCAAGCCGCTCCCCCTCCCCCTACCCCACAAACAACCGGGGCCGCTTGTTGTTGCTGTTGTTGTTGTAGCTGTTGCCTTGTCATAAATCTATCAAGTTTAATGGCCGCCTCAGCGACTGCACATAATTTTATGTATTTTATGCTGCAAATGGTAGCCAAAACGCACACAAACACAAATCAGCAACAGCAGCAGCAACCCTCGGTGTGCCAACACCCCCAAACCCAAGCCGCCCCTCCCCCCTCTCTCCTTAGACTGAGTCTCGCTCACGATTTTCACGCACATCTCAGAAGACTCACAAATTTCATAAAGTGGCAATTCAATCAATCAATTCTGACAGCCAACCACCACCAGATCTAAGGGTCTCTCTCGCTGCCTTGGGGGGAGGGTGGCATGGACCGAGGCCATTTTACCGTTATGCTCACGTACACAATCACACAACTCAAGCGAACTCAAGAGAAACAAAAGGAAAAATGGCAAAGGAAAAACGCAGGCAAAGCATGCATAAATTTTCTTGACCCACCCGCGCCGTGGGGGAGGCAAAGAGAGAGTGAGAGAGAGGGTAGAGGGTAGAGGGTAGGGGGGGTTGGTTCGTCAAGCCAGCGCCAGTGTTGGCCATTTGGCAGTTTAAATATTTTTTAATTGCCTTTCGTGGCATTCGCCCTGAAGAAGCAGCGGCAGAAGACGAAGACGCGCGGAAACGTAACTCGAACTGGGCCATTAACCCCTTTGCACCCCCTACCCTTTTCTAACTACCCCACGCAGTGGCAGCCCCTTAACGGTTATTCTTTCTTTTTTGTTGTTTTCTTTTGTTTTTGTTTTGTTTTGTTTTCTCTCTTATTATGCTTATTTATTTGTGTTTTGCTTCTGTTTCATTGCCTTCGTCTCCTGCTTTGAGGGCTCTCGATAAATTCCTGTAAGGAGACGCAGAAGAAAGGAGGAAGGGAGCCACACTTAGACAAAAGTGTTGAAATAGAAATAGGCAAGTGGAGTGAAGGATTGAATGGGGAGCGGAAGGGTGGGGGAAGGGTGGGGAAAGTAGGGTATACGGTAGAGAAATAAGAATTGTTGGGGTATTTGCGGGATACATTATATATCCTACAAAGCTTACTAAACTTGCAGCCTGATAATATCTTGAGATAATAGACGAAACTAACTAACTAAATTAGATTAGATTTTATTTTTTAGATTTTTATAAAATCTGTTTATAAAAATTAAAAAAAGAAATGAAAATGTTGTCAAGCTGGGAAAAATAATTTGTATTGAATTTAAAGAATACAAATATAATTTCTTTGAAATATATATAGATTAGTCAGGGGAAAATTTCGTAAAATAAGTTATCCGTACACTACATCTGCAACTATTCTGTTAAGATCTACCATATATTGTAACAGATTGTAATTTCGAAAATTGATTTATATTGTAACTTCAATATTTCTCTTGATAATCGTAAATTATTAATTTGCATGGGCGGTGGGCGTGGCATCAAAAAATGAAAATAAACTCGATCTACCTATGATATACAGGAACCTTCATGTGAAATTTGGTGTCTCTAGCTTTTGTAATAGCTGGGATCTAGACGTTCAAACGGACAGACGGATAGACAGACGGACATGGTTCAATCGTCTCGGCTCAGCTGATTCTAAGTCCGAATATATATACTTTGTGAGGTCTGCCACGCCTCCTTCTGCCTGTTACATACATTTGCACAAACTTAGTATACCCTTTTTGGACCATTTTCAATATAACTATAGCTTTTATTTGAAAAATATATAGCTTACTATGTAAAAAGTATCATATAATTTATTTTCGATTAGCTGCATCTTCTGCAATTCTATTAGGATCTACTATATATATTTCATAACTGCACTTGAGTTGTCTTTAAGCTTGTCCAAACCTTACGCTTCTAACTTTTTGCCAATAGTTTCTGACAACCTTTCGACATCGCATAGTTCCCCCTAAAACGCTACTCAAAATTGAATTTGCCAGCTCCTAAAAAGTTTGTTATGCCCAGACTCTCTCCCTCTCTCTCTGTCTCTCTCTCTCGATAAAGATAAATTCTTGGAGCATTTGATGGAAACATTTTTGGGGTTAGAGAGAGAAGAAGAAGAAGCTGTGCAAAGCTTGTCTAAAACTTTATGACAGACATAAAGTGCGAGTGGAACAGAAAATCGATAGTTTTAAGCCAACAACGCGTAGGACCTTTTAGCTCTGGGTTTAGGTGGGCAGGGAGGGAGAGAGGGAGAGGCAAGAACACGTGTAGCCGAGTAACCAATTTGCGTAGAACTCGGAGCTTATTAAAATAGATTGTTGAAATTAAGCGGCAAGCTAAATGAACACAAGAAATGAGTTGAATGAGGTAAGCCAGGCAGGCAGGGGAGAGGAACCTGCTGAGGCAATTACGCAATGATTGAATGGTAATTTCAGCAGAAAAGTTGGGCTGCCTTTTGTTTTGGCTACTGCAGCAGCAGAGAAGGGGGTTTGGGGATTGAGGGGGGTAGGGAGCAGTTTATGCCAGGCATAAATTCCCATTATTTATGGGGCAGTAACTGTTTGTGATATTTTATTTCGCGCAAGGATAGCGAGAATAATTTGCGCCCTGAGTGCCCCCACCCCCTTCCCCCCCGGGCGCACCCAACTTAACAAAGAAAAAGCGTCGTGAATGTTTGGAATTAATTGCACAGAACTTCCCTATCAGACTCCCCCCACACGTCCCTCCCCCTTCCTTTCCCTCTCCTCGCTCCTTTCTTGGCATTGGAAATGGAAATCACAAAAACAGGAAAAAAATGTTTTAATTAATAAAATTGAATGTGTGCGAAAATTGAAAGGATTTTCTCTCTCTCTCTCTCTCTCGCTCTCTCATCCAGCTGCTCAGCTCGTCCTGTTTGTTATTGTTGTCCTTGCTGTTGTTGTTGCTGTTGTTGGAGCATTCATCTTGGGGCTCTCATTTGCAGGCCATGCTCATTTTGTATGCAAATGATTTATGCCAAAAAGTGCTTGGCAGCCCGGCAAAACTGGATTAGATTGTGCCCTGAGCCCCGAGTAGAGTCGAGTCGAGTCGAGTCATTCCCTAAAACTTCCTACCCCAACTCCCACTGCCTCACTCGCTCTCATTGCAAATGAGCGGCCAACTTTGGGTTCGCCTAGGAACTCCCGCAAAGCGGGAGTGGAATGGGGGGATGGGGAGGGGGTGCGTTTCCGCGCGAAGCTTTTTAAAATATTTACTTAACATCCCATTATCCCGCTGTGTATGTGTGTGTGTGTGACTGTGACGAGCGACCCTCGGCTTGTATCAACAGTGAAACGATAAACTCGCCTACCCAGCGCACCCCCTCACACCCTCCCTGACATCGCAGACCAGCGCGAAAAATGCAAAAGGACGAAGGACACGTCTTGTCTGTCACACCAAAATGTCACCGCGGGGTGAAATACGGGCGAAGACAAAAATGCAGAGAACGACAACAACAATAAAGTCGCTGAGCTGAGCATAGTAGGTGTAGGTGACACTTGAGTATACCCTGTAAAGGTGCAAGCATTAAACAGGAATAAGAAAATTTATCAGAAAACTTCTTTAGAAATATGTTTATGAAATTTTCATAAAGTTTGAGAAATCTGTTTTAAAATTCTTTGGAATAAGCAAAAAGTTAAGATTATCTCTAAAAATAAAAGTACAAAAATTTGACTTTAATAAGTATAGTAAAATATTTTGAATAAATTTGATTCGATATCAATTTAAATGTGATTTGAATTTAAAAAAAAATTTATTTATAAAGAGAATTTTATTTAAATGTGATTTATAATTTAAAAACAAATTTATTTATAAAGAGAATTTCATTTAAATGTGATTTATAATTTAAAAACAAATTTTTTTATAAAGAGAATTTCATTCTATAAAATTGTTTAAAAAGATTCTTATAATTTGGCTTATCTAACTATTTACTAAGAATTTTTTTATAAATTGCTAAACAATTTCCTTGAGTTTTGCATATATTTTATAGAGATTTTAAAAAACTTAAAATGTTTGATTTTAATTTAGCCTAGTTTAAAAAAAATTTAAATTTCTTAACTAGCAAAGATTTTATCTAATAAACTTACTAGATTTTTTTATAAGAGTTTCAGAAAGATTCTTAAAATATTGCTTATGTAATAAAACAGAATTTTTGTTATAAATTGCTGAAAGATTTTTATTATTTTTATTTTATTTTAGAAAAAACTTGAAATTTTCAAAATTTTAACATAATTTTAAAAAGTTTCCCAAAATATTCCTAAAATCCATGACTTTTTCGTACTTTCTTAATTCGAAAGCCTAGTCCCTGCCCACTAATTTACAGGGTATGCACAACCACGAACAGCAACAAAACTGAAAAAAAAACAGAGAAAGAAGAACGAAAAGGAAAAATCCCTAAACAAAACGTGAAACACAAAGCGCGTGCGAGGGACGCTGCGCAGTGTGAGCGAGCGCGTTGCAGGAGCGAGCGGGACAACGCGAGGCAGTGGCGCGCAGTCAGTCAGGGCGGGCCTGCAAGAAAGAGAGAGAGAGATGGAGAGAGAGTGAGAGGAAATATGCCAAGCGTGTGAGTGATTTATGGCGCAGCGAGTGACGAGGACGAACCAGAATTCTTCAGGATAATGCCGACATAACGAGATTGTTTTATGTACACATTTTCTCCTTGTTTCGCCTACGGTGCCGAGGCAAGTCGGGTTGGTCGGGGCGACGAGAGGGCGGAGGGGGGGGGGGCGTGACAGGATGGGGGGACCGGCGCACAGGACACGACTCGCCTCGGCTCCGCTTGTGCTCTGTGTGTGTGTGTGTGTGTACATATAATGACACTTTTCGCTGCAAATGGGGGCGAGATATGCGGGCACACACACACACACGCACACCCACACAGACAGTGAGTGTTATTTGTGTTTGTTATCTGCTTGTGTCTGTGTGTGTGTGATATATCCTGTTGTGCGTACGTCTGCGCTTATGCCCAGAGGACCTTCAATCAAACGCGTAATCCTTATTCAGTGCGTTAATGAGCTTCACATTAATTTGTCACCTAAAATGGCGCACCTGGCGCAACTCTCCCTCACTCCCTCTCCCGCTTCTTCCCCCATTTAGCTTTATGTTTATGTTTCTCGTTCTGTGCGGCTTTTGGCTGACATTCACTGAAGGTCCTTGAAATGATTTGCCAGTGCAAGCGCTGAATTTAAGCTCTGATGCGATGGCAATGCTCTCTATTAGGAGCCTCAAGTTGTGTGGGTTCTTATCGAGCGAATATTATCAGGGATATACTAGAGAAGTCAGGTATGACACTAGTATGTGGTTTATATAACGATATGATGAGAAAATGTTATGTTTTTTGGGTCTTTTGAAAAGCTTAGCTGATTTTATTTGCTTAAATATTGATGAAATTAAAAAAATTTATAGTTGGAAACAAAAATTTAAAGAAAAAACAAGTTAAAACAGCTACAGTCAAGTGTTGTTATTGGTGAAAGTGTTTTTCAAAGAAAAATAATAAACAATACATATAATTTTCAGTTGGACGCCAGGCAGTCCAAACAGTTAGAAAAAACACAATCCGATCGGAACCAAATTTTCAGCGATCGTTTAGGTGGTGATAGTTATCATACACACCAAAACTGAATACTGTACCCTTATTATTGCGCTTGCTATACGGTTTATCGATTTGCGGAGGCGGAAGTAGGCGTGGCCCAAATTTTAATAAGATCTTTACAGCGTATGATTCACCTAATTGTTGTCACCAAATTTGGTGGCTCTAGCTTTTTTAGTTTCTGAGATCTAGACGTTAAAACGGACAGACGGACAGGCAGACGGACATGGCTCAATCGACTCAGCTAATGATCCTGAGCAAGAATATATATTCTTTATGGGGTCGCAGATGCCTCCTTCTGCCTATTACGCAGATTACGACAAACACAATAGACCATGTTTTTTTTTTAAATCCATGGTCTAAAAAATACTGACATTTTAAATTATAAAAACGAATTACATTATGAAATTTTTATTAATCAATTATTTTATTTTCCGTAAGAACTTAATTGAATTTTATTATGCAATTTAAAATAAGTTTTCTAAAATATTTTTTTTATGTTTTATCATGAAGAGTATCGCATTTAGAACATACCAAAATAATTCTTTATAAAATTGTTTTAAAAACTATTCACAAAAAACTTACTTAAAAATATAAAAAAAATATTTGAAAAAATGTTTTAAGTGCCTGGCTTTAAAATTAAAAATCAGATTTTAAATTCCCAAAGACTTTTTAATTTAAATTTAAATATATTTTATAAAGTTTCATATATTTAATCTTAAAGAGTATGACACTTAAAATATATCAGAATATTTTCTATATATAATTTTTTTTTTTTATAACTATTCACAATAATTTCAATAAAGCGCAAAAACCGATCTCAAGTCAATCTCTTGAGCCATATTCGTTTTTACTCCCGAAGTTTTTGCTGCCGCAGCTTTTCATGGTCAGCTGGAAGCAAAAACAAGTTAGGAGCACCCAAACACACACACACACACACACACACACACAGCACACACACATAAAAAAGAGCAAGGCACAAACAATTCCATTCACAATTTCATTTGTTAAGTGCACAATTTACGAGTGCTTTTTGCAATTATAAACAGAGAGAGAGAGAGAGAGAGAGAAACGAGTGAGAGATGAAACCGAGAGCCAAAGCCAAAAGACGAAGCATGATTCATGCCGTAGTGCAACATTTCGCCAGCTTCCCGGCTACTACGAGATGCTATGCTATGTGTTTTCGGGGTATTCTTCATAATTTCTAATTCCGGCTAAAAATAATTCTAAACATTAAGTAGAAATTATTTGAAAAACTTTTGCTGGCAAAAATTTACAACTAAATGGCGCACAGAGGCGTACAACAATAATGCCCCTGCCCCCATCCTTTCGTCGGGTGGGGTGTATACACCCTGCCCAGACTGACGTCGATACAAACAAATTCTCATTAATGGCGCAAAGTCTGAGCCGGGGCGAGTTTTGGCCCGAAATGGCACCCAAAGCGCAGAAGAGGAAGAAGAAGACGAGGAAGAACGCGCCAAGCGTTTTCCCAAGCATGTAAATGAGTCGAGCTGGGGAGGGGAGTGCGGGTGCGGGTGTGGGGGTGTACTACACTGGCACTGGCAGTGGCACAAAATATGATTTTGACAGAAAACAACAAAACAAAATCCATAATTCAGGATAAAACATAATTCCACATAGCGAAGGCAAAGGCAAGCGGCAGCCCACACAGATGCACAGAAAGAAAACGTAGCAGAGTTGGGATGAAATGCGCAAAAAAACAAGTGAGAGCGGGATTGAGCGACTAGCAGTTACCCTAGAGAACTTAGAAAGTCGGGTTGAAAAAGCTATCGGCGGGTTAAATCAACTTGGGATGAGATGAAAGTGTCTTTAATGAATTAGACTCTTCAATAATGAAATTATATAGTTATATATAATTATATTATTATATTATAATAATATTATATAATAATATTATAATGAAATTTATAGAAAAGTTAAATCTTTTAAGAATCTAGGGTTACTCAGGCAACATCAAAGAAATTTGTACTATTTATTTCTATCTTAATTATAAAAAAATGTATTATTAAAATGTTGTTTAAATTTATGCAATGGCAAAAAAACTTTTGGGATAACTTTAGATTTGCATAAACTAAGAAAGTACATTCCAAACTGAAGACTAACTATTTAATTCTGTATAATAAGCAGTTTTTTTTTCCAAAATACGATCTTATTTTTAAATCGATTGCTATGAAATTGTGAGAATAGCTTTATATTTTCATAAGTTCAGAATATATCATAAAAACTAAGCTTAACTATTTTATTTTGATTGATAAACAGTCTATTTCTTAATAATACCCTCTTATTTTAAATCGATTGTTATGAAACTGATTGAATAGCTTTCTTATTTTATTTTTTTATCGATATATTATCAGAACACATGATCATCTTCTGAATTTGCGTTTTCAAAAGTTTTATTCTTTCTAAATTATTCGAAATTTTGAAAAGTCTAAATTTTGCTTAGCTTCCGCTTGTTCTTAGCCTCACATACCTCATTTCAGGCCAACGAGCTACAGGGCATCTTAGAAATATAACAACATGAATAACAACGCTGCAGAGCGATGGCAAATGAGCGTCGCGCTGTGTGAGCGAGAAGCAGTTACAGTTATTTATTAAATCCCTTTACGCATTTTCATAATAATTTCACAAAATATTTTAAATGCGACTACGAAGCGAGCAAAGGACGAGGGGCGGGGAGGGGCAGGGGCAGGGGGCGTACAGAACGTAACAGCGACGCCTGCCATCGGGTGATTCATGTCAGTTTCTCCCCCCCCAAACCGTCCGTTCTGTCTGTCTTGCTCTTACTCGCGGTGCTCCCTCTCTCTTCCTCTCACTCTCTTTCTCTTTCACGCTTGGTGTGTGCGTATGATTAAACATTTATGCAAGGAGCAACGCGCAGGGTAACAACAACAACAACAACAACAACAAGGGCAACGGCAATGAGAACGAGAAAGAGCACTCATCATAAACAGGACAAACGAGCGTGAATTTAATCCCTTTTGGCAGAAAAATCATAATTTCTCTCGCCGAAAACTCAAAAAAGCGAGACAGAGAAAGGGAGAGAGAGAGAGAGAGCGCCCAACAATAACACGAAATAGCACAAAACAAACACGAAAATTGAGAATGAAATTGAATTGCGCACTTAGCTTACGGTTTGGTTGACTTTGTAGTGTCCTACAGGAGGCGGAAAAAAAGAAACTAATTAAGGCAAATATAATAATTCGGGAATCTTTTAAAATGTTTCTAAGATTAACTGAAATTCGTCTTAAATTTAAAAAAAAATTTTGATAATAGTTTAAGACACGCATTTTTAAGAAATACATACAAGAAAATAGAGAAAGATCAGCTCAGCTTTAGTAAAGTTTTCAGATATTCGTAATATAAATTTAGTTCATCGCAAAAAACAAAGATGCCTATTTAAATATACAAGTTTTTTCTCAAAATATATATATGTTTTTTAAAATACTTTTCTAAAAAAAAAAGAAAATTTTTCAAACCCTAAAAAAAAGTAATATATATTATTTTATTATATTTAAATATTAAAAAAATATATTTTTTTTTTAAATTTCTTTTCAAGCAAGAACATTTTTAAAATTTTTTAAAATATTTTTATAATTTTAATTTTTTATAGAAAAAAATATGTAAAAACCCCTTAGAGAATTATAAATTTTTTTTAGATATTTTTTATAGAAGCAAAATTTTTAAAATCTTCAGATAAAAAAATCTTAATTTATGTTTTCAAAAAGAATTAGTTGACCTACTTTAAATGCTTGAATTCCTTTAGTCTCAACCGATCTCAAGTTAAACATGAATTCCCCTAAGCTCCTCAGATCGCTCCTAGTGTAGCGCAGAGCGAGACGAAAAGCAGAAGCAGAAGGTGGAGTGAAAATGAAAATGACAGCACGAAAAATAATTCTAATCTCCTCATGAATATTCCTTTTACATTTTCATTTTGCAAAGAGCGCCAGCCAGCGTAAAGCATCAACAAAAAGGACAACACAGACGCGTTGAGTATTGTGCCGGACAGGGACAGATAGAGACGGGAGAGGGAGACAGAGAGAGAGGGAGGGGGATATGCTAAAGCGTAAGCTAAAGAAATACGACGGCGTCAGGGCGGCAGGTCCAGTGGCAGGCCCAACTCGGCTAAGTACTACAATGGAACTTTGGCAAATGGCTGTCCCGTTTGTTATTTTACTTTATTTGTGCGCGACAGCAGCAAGAAAGAGAGAGAGGAAGAGACAGAGAGGGAGAGAGTGCGAGAAAGAGAGAGAGAGAGGAATGGAGGGGGCACTTCGTCCTTGCCTGGTCACTGATGGGCACAAGTCGTTCAAGTGCCGCATTTGCCAGGCCATCGTCAACGCCAGCTCGTTCTGCCCTGGCTCAAATTCCCCCCCCCCCTTCTTCTCTCTCGCTCTTCTCGAAATTATAAACTTGGCTGCTAAAGAAGGTTAAGTGATAAATTAACGCCGCTGCCCGCTTGGCCCCGTTGGCCGCCATTTGAATTGGAATTGGGCTAGAAGAGATTCGCTTTGGAGTCGGCTTGGTTTGGCTGGGTTGGATTGGGTGAGGTGAGGTGGGGAGAAATGTGAATGCTTTATGCACGACTGGACCTTTTAGTTTATTGTTATTTTAAAGAAGCTGTAACGCCTGGCGCTGCAACAACGACATTGGATAATTAAGAAAAGTGTACAGAGCCGAAGCAGAGCGCGTTGGGCGCCAGCGGGCATCGACCAATCGAGCTTAACCTAGTGGAAATGTTTATATTTGTGGAAATTTGGCTAGAAGCAAATACAATTTTTGGAAATTTTTAGCTAACTGTATATAAGAGTTTAGCTGCTCCAGTACTTATCAAAATATTTTCGAAAAATATCAAACATTTATTAGAGAATTTTCAACCTATTTTCTTCAAACTTGCAAGTTCCCATTTCATTCGAATAATGGAGGGAATGAGTTTCCCCAAACTCTGGCTTTATGTTTTCCCTAACGATGCTACGCTGGCTTAATCATCTCGGCAACCATTAAGTATTTCCTGCGGCATTATTAGACAATCTTCAGTCAGGCTGTTGCCAATAGACTGAGCTCGAGTCCTTCTGCCCAGGACAATGTTCATCACATCATATGCTGCTCCGTCGGTAAGGATGTGCAAAGAGCATCAGCACGAGCACGAGACATGGTGTACGACGTATGTGCCACAGTCAGAGTGAGAGAGAGTTTGCCTAATCTGATGATTTATAGAAATTTCGGGTCGCCATATAGTCGCATTAATTACGCCTCATAATAAGTGATTTATGCGAGCTCAGCTCTGCGAACTCGGGTACGGCTTGGGCTTGGGCTTGGGCTTGGGCTTGCACGAGTTCCGACTGGGGAGTTTGCTTAACATTGAGCGAGAGAGAGGGGTGTAAGGAACCTTTTGACTTGGCTTCACGCATACGCATCGCACATCCTGCGCCTTGATAACAACTGATTGCTCCGCCTGCGGCCAGAGAATCACATTAACACAGTATGCCGTAATTATGCTTTTTATGATGTCAGCCAAATGGGAGTCAACGTCAGCCACAGTGTCACATTCAGATTCAGATTCAGCTTCAGCAATCAGTTTCAGCCTCAACTGCTGTGTTAGAGATGAGCTGTGATTGTGTCGACTGGTAAACTGTGACTGTAACGGTGACTGCAGCTTTGTGTGATTCCTGTATCAAGTTTGTGTGGGAGTTGGATAAAACTAGAGATATTTTTACGATTCGAAACAGTTTTTATAACAAAGCTTGATTCCATAAATATTTAATAAGCTATTTTTATCAGTTACTGACTCGTTACTTTAAAGTATTTGTAACAAGTAACAGTTTTGCAAACTTCTCTACTTTCTTCATAAAAATATATAATTTGAATTGTCCAAATTTTTTGAATTTATATATAAAACGTAAACATAAAATCAAAATACAAATATATATAAATTACGAGATTTATTTTAAACATTTTTTATATTTTTTTAAAATTTCTTTATAATATATTTTTTATTAAATATTTATTATTTATACCAAATTATTTATATCAAAGTGACAATTGATAATGGTTGACATTTAAAATAATAAATAATATAAAATATTTTTAAAAATAAAGTATTATTAATATATTATTATTTACACTGCTCATCTTATACAGGGTATCTGTCAGTCAAGCATATTAAATTGCGTAGCTAAGTAACCAAGTTCCAAATGGTAAAGGAAGCACTTCCCTCACGTTTTGTGCCATCTGCAAATGGCCTTATCGGCACACACGCATAGACACACATACACACACACACACAGATAGTCACACACACCCCGTGTGTGTTCCATAAATGCGCTGAATTTAACGCATTTTTAATTCCCTTTTTATGTGTGCGGCGTCAATCACACAAAACAAAATATTTATAGTTGGTTCCTCAAACTGAGTCTCTGGGACTCAGCTGAGTTGACTGATTTATTGGCCAAGCTGCAATCGTTTGCGCCAATGTTTGTGGTCCTGATTTATGCAAGATTGACAACCCTGGGCAACAATAGAGCAACTGCTGGGAGGGCCAAACTGTTCTTGTTGTTGTTGAGGACTATAAAAATCCAGATGGCAATTTGATGGGGGCTCTTAAAATCGAATATTCGACGGTTTGGACAGCGAGGGCGGTCACAATAATTAGCGGTGTTTTGAAAGAAATTAATAGATGAAAAAAAAACCTAGAAATTTAAAAGAAAAATTTTACATTAATAAAGAAGGCACACTTTTAATTTCCAGAAAAATTTAATATAAAAAAATTGGAATTTTAGGAATGTATTATTTATCAATATTAAAATAATAGATAATAAATCAAATTGGGGAATTCAAAAGCGAAAGAAAAAGATATTGATAAGTATAATATCAAATAAAGGAAAAAGAAAAAAAAAAAAAAGAAAAAAAAGGAAAAAAAAGAAAAAGAAAAAAAAAAGAAAGAAAAAGAAAAAAAATGAAAAAAAACGAAAAAATAGAAAAAAATAAAAAATAAAACATTTCATACATATATTATACATATTTTATTTTTTACTTTATTTTAGATACGCTTACAATAAAAAATCGAAATTAATTTAATAAGTCTATTTAAAGATCTTTTACATTTTTTTCTAAAATATTAATTCATAAAATTTATATAACAATATTTACTAATTTCCTATTACCTTCTCGCACACCCTGCCATATATGCGCAATATCCATAACTGTTTCAATATTTACTTTTATATGCATTTCTAATGGTTCTAAATCATTTTGAGGGCACATCAAGGCAGCTCGTAAAACGGAAACGATTCTACAGTCGTCGTTGTTGGGGTCGTAAATTCGGTAAACGCGCTTAAGTGATTTTCACACTAAAAACCAGCGGGTCACTTGGACTATACGACGGTACTGCCCCATCATAGCACTGCCCCGACCCCCAACCCCTGACCCATGCTGCAAACAGTCGCAATGGCATTCGCTTTATGCGCTGACATAAAATTAAGTTTTATGTGCCGAGCGGGGGGAAAAAAGGAACACAGTTCAACAATTAAAGAACAATAAAAACCACTCTGCCCCGCTTCTCTATTGTTGTTGTTGTTGTTATTGTTGTTTGACTTTTAACGAGCATCAACAATTTTGACGTGTGACAAGTCGGTTGCGGCCCACGGTGCAACTGCAACTGGACTGGACTGGACTGGAGGACAACAAATCTGTCACGCCTCACCTGGTGGTGCGGCATCTGCTTCTTCTTCTGCTTCTTCTTGCTGCTGTCGGGTTCCTGGATTCCTTGTTTACTGTCAAATAATGGCCAAGGTCGTTAAATGTGTCACTTTACGAGCGCTTAAAGAGGATCGTTAAATCTAAGACAAGACTCGCTTCGGTCGTGGCCCCCTTGGCATTTGGTGTGTTTATTTAATTAGAACTCTACGAGAATACGTGTGAAATTGCTGCCCTTATCATTGTCCTCTCTCTCTATATACCATATACGAGTATGTGCGGTACTAACTATATAGATCGGTTCGTATTGCATTTGACGCCCACACGCCCCTAATAAAAATTTATGGCACTTGGCAATTTATGTTGATGTTTGCCGCGTTGAAACAAAGCGCAGCTTGCATCCTCACAACAAATTGTTGAATTTACGACGATGATCCTCGCCAGAGTCTCGCACGATCGTGTTGCGGATCCCACGCGCTGCGCATGCGTCAAAAACGGAAGCGCCTGCATTCCCTCTCTCTCTCTCTCTCTCGCACTCTGTGAAGTCACGCGCTTCATGTGTCGTTAAGTGTGCACTTAACGCGGATTTATCACCTCCACCCACATTTAAGAGGTGCCATAAAGATCTGTGGCACAGACTGTGGCACACGATCACCATGCATGCTTGCACCCTGGGCTAATGGCATCATCAGTTCCTCTACGAAATTGATTATATAGACATAAAAAATAGTGAGTGCGTGTTAAATTCAATGTAAAATTGGGAAATTACTTCCACTAACCAATTTAGTAACTCAGATTGATGATACTCAAAAGGTCGTTACTTTTTGGGGAATCAACTAAAGGGAAATTGATGTTTTGAAAAACATTTGTTATGAATCTACGAAAAATATTTGAGCCCATTATTATGCTTAAATTCTAAATAGGTGTGCCAAATAGCCTTAGTAATAAATATATTATTTGAGAAATTTGTTAGTTAGTTAGCAGTTACTTCACATATTAAATCGGCCAATAGGTTCTATGGCAGCTTAACGATTTATCTGTCCGATTTAATTAAAACTTGCATAGCATTTAATGGACATAATTAGACATATATCAGGAAAGTTTCACAGCGATATCTTGAAAAATGATTAAAGTCGGCCGATAGGTTCTATGGCAGCTTTACGATATATCGGTCCAGTTTTGATCAAATTTTGTCAGCCTTTAAAGGGCATACTAAGACATATATCAGGAAAGTTTCACAGCGATATCTTGAATAATAACAAAATTCGACCGATAGGTTCTATGGCAGCTATACGATATATCGGTCTAATTTCGTTCAAACTTTGACAGCCTTTAAAGGGCATACTTAGACATATATCAGGAAAGTTTCACAGCGATATCTTTAATAATAACAATATTCGACCGATAGGTTCTATGGCAGCTATACGATATATCGGTCCGAACCGGCTCGTTCCGACTTATTTACAGCGTGCAGCAATAAGAAACAAGTATACCAAGTTTCCCCAAGAAAGCTCTAAAACTAAGAGACTTATTTGCGTTGCAACAACTGACGGACAGACGGACCGACGGACAGACGGACGGACGGACAGAATAGGCAAGAATATAACGTCTAAAATTAAGGGATTTTGGGGATTGTTCAGTTTCTCATGGAAAAAACTTAAAGTGTAAATAGTTAGTTGAGTACAGCTTCCGAAAGCCTTAAGCTTTGCAGGTACACACCATTACGTAAGCTTAAATTACCTTACATAAAATAAAATGTTATGCAATAATTTCATTAGAATCGCTTGAGAGCGCGTGGCAGATTCTTTAAATGCAGCCCTTATATTGACTATTAGGTCTGTTTCGAAGCGCTCTTGGTTTGTGTCAAACATGAAGATTTTGATAATATCTTTCATGATTCTGGGCTACATAATGTCAGGGTCTGACGCACTTAAAGATGGTAAGTTCCCTGAAGATGATGTACCATGTTGAGTTATAATTACGAAAGAGCGATTTTTGACTTTATACAGAGATTTGTGGACTGCCACATAGTGATATTGGACAATGCAGAGCTTATTTTCCTAGTTGGACCTACGATTCGGAAAGCAATCAGTGCATTTCTTTCATCTATGGTGGCTGCCAGGGCAACGACAATAGATTTCCTTCCGAGGAGGAATGTAAGGAGAAATGTGTAGAGTGAATTGTGTAATGAGTACATCACAAAAATAGAATTTTTAAAGCTTAAAATAAAAATCTCAGTCTATCATGGGGCTTCAGAAAGCTTAAAGCTTTGTAAGTACAGGCTATAATTTCATTAGATTCGCTTGAGAGCGCGTAGACGATTTTATGTGAATAAAGCCGTTCTATCGTCTATCAGCTTTGTTGCAAATCGATCTTGCCCTGTTCAAGTTCAACATGAAGATTTTGATAATATCTTTCATGATTTTGCTTTACATTATGTCAGTCTCTGATGCATTGAAAGATGGTGAGTTGTCGAAAGATGATTGTATAGTTCTACTTAACATAGAGATATTTCACTCCAAGCAGAGCTGTGTGGAGCATCACATGAATATATTGGATACTGTAAGTCTAGATTTCCCAATTGGACCTACGATGCGGAAAAGCAAGAGTGCGTTTCTTTCTATTATGGTGCCTGCATAGGCGACAAGAATAGATTTACAACCGAGGAGGAATGTAAAGAGAAATGTGTAGAGTGAATTGTGTAGTGAGCTAAGCTGATCTTAGGCGGAATGTTAATTTATATATATACTTGTATTATATGTATCTTTTCTACTTGCTTCATAAAGTATCTTCTTACAACCCCTTTCCAATTATCGCTAATAAGAGCCTTTGCCTTTTACTACGAATCTTTTCACTCGTTTTGCCTTCATCACAATCGTAGTTATATCTTCTCGTTCGCGCTTAATCGATTGCCGACACAAATTTTGCATTCATTGCAAAAAAAAATTAAATAGATTTCCGCTTGTCTACTAAATATTTGCCTGCAAAATCTCATATCATATTTATGGCCAATAAGCGGCTAGGCGCAGTCAGAGAAAGAAGAGAGAGAGAGGGGCAAAGCAATCAGAATACTAAATCTGATGTACGCAGCTAATTGCGCATAGATTACAAGATGCATGAGCGATATTAAACGCCGCCCAATGCCAAAACCCGAAGTGCCCAACAACAACCATTCCGATCCCAACGACGATCGGCGCACAGCGACAGCTCAATGAGAAATTGCGACAGAGACAACTCTATTTGCCGGACAAGCGGACGCACTGCGGAGAACTTGGGCTGGGCTGGAGCTGGGGAACTGGGAACTGGAACTGGGATTGGGTTTGGGACCGTTGCTTATTTATTTCGAATTGACCCATTTGGTAATATTCATAATTTAAGTGCGCACGAAAGCCGCCGCAACAGCAACAACAACAACAGCAACATGTAACGAAAGCTACAGGCGAGCATACTAGACGGAAAGATACCCTTTCACTTAACTTTCCAATAGCAAAGCCTTCTTTTGCAATCTTAATTTGGGAAAATTTACGAAGGCGGTGGGCGTGGCATCTAAAATTTGATATAAACTTGTGAAGCATACAAAATACAAACTTTATAGCAAATTTGGCGTCCCTAGGTCTTATAATAGCTAAGATCTATGTGTTCATACGGACGGACAAACTGTCGGACATGCCTCAATTGACTTGGTTAGTGATGCTGAGCAAGAATATACACGTATATACTTTGTGAGATCTGCCACGCCTCATTGATTGCCTGCTACATACATTTGCACAAAACAAGTATACCCTTTTGTGTACATTTGAAGGGTACAACAAGAGGAAAGACCACAACAACAGCAACGCTTTAACTACGACAACGACGTCGTCGCGGCCAAAGAGCTGCATAAATTCTCGCGCCCCACACTGGCAGAAAGAACTTGAAGCTGTTGCTAAAGCTGGTAGATTGGAGTGAGCTTGGCAAGCTTGGTGAGCTTGGCGATCAGGATCGGTGGAAACCCATTTGGGTTTATTTGCGATCGCGGCGCTGTCATAAGTTGCCGCCAAATTGTTGCATTGTACCTGCTGCGTGCAGCGGATGCCCCGCATCGACATTGCCCCCATCGACTGACTGCGGTCGGTGCTTGTAACTCAGAAATCATTAAAAGTGCCAGATACTTTATGAATTCGTCGTGGGCCGCAGATGGCGGCGCGCCTGGCGTGAAATATGCACATAAAATGTACGCGTTGCCGACGCGATGCGAATGCGATGCGATGCGAATGCAAACTAGACAGCCTCGTCCATCCCCTCCACACTCCACTCTCCCATTCCTCTTCCTGCTCTACATCTTCCTGTGCGATGAGTTATTGTTAACGATTTGCAGTTAATTTCGATTCATAACTTTGTGCTGCGATTTCACGGTTCGCCTCTTATTGACTTTATTTGGAATGCTAATGGCTCGATCAGTTCTGTTGAAAGTTGATCGGTTTATACCTAAGTAGGTTGGGCAATGGCAACAGGAACATGATTGAGCTCCTAAGTGGGATTTGAATAGAACATGAAGCTTGAAAGCTCGCTAAGCTAACTTCTAGAGTAATTAGTGAGTTGAGTATAGCTACGGTATGCATCATTAAGTGATCTTTAGTATTTCTTGAATTTCTTAAAAAATAATGCTTTTTTCTAAAATTTAAAATAAGCTTATTTTACATATAGTATACAGGTAGCTTTTTGCCAAATTTGGGCTATGTAGCTGCAAAACTTTTCGAGATCAAAGCGTTCAAACAGACAGACAACCCGGTATAGTTACAATTCGTGGGCTCTGCCTACAAACAGTTAGTAAACTTTATTTTGCAAACTTTCAATGTGCTAAAGTCACAATAATTCGCTGTAAATAAGCCAAGGGGGCATTAAAGCGCGACATTTTTTATATCGAAAGCTACTTTAAAATTTTATTTTCGCCCCCCCCAACACACACATGCACAGAATTCAGCGATCGTTTCGAAAACAAAACTTATTCACATCATTATTAAATTAATGCAATCGATTTGCATATTTTCTTTTACGATCCCCGCCCCTCCCCTCTCCCAAATGTAATTTACCATGCAAAATTTATTATTATTTCATTTCTTGATTGAACAGGCAGCGGCCTGTTTTCTGGCTCTGTTTTATTGTCGCAACTTCTGCGGTTGTCCATGATGTCGATGATGTCGTCTCCAGCGGAGCAACTGCACTCATGGCATGGCCATGTGTCATTTACATACATGCACAGCCGCAAGCTGTGGCGATAATGACTCCAACTCGACTTTAACCCTAACTTACCTGCGCTTACCGTGCGGCCTTTATTCCCTTTCCCTACGGACTGTATCTGCGTCGGGATCAGTCATCAGGTTTATGTGGCATATAATTTTTATTTGGTTCGTTCATAAGTGGATCGTAAAATTTTTGATGACGTTCGTCAAATTGCAGTTGTCGTTGTCGTTGTCGTTGTCGCATCTTCGTCTGCTTCTGCTGCTTCTGCTTTCCCTGCTCTTTCCGCTGCATTTCATTTGCAGCTTGTTTGCTTTGCACATAAAACTACAAATTTATGTCTGACGATTCTGAAACTCAGCTAAACGATATATTTTACGGAATTGACCTCATTCAACAATTATATTTAGTACAGAGAATCCAAAATGAAAAAGGTTATCGAAATTGACTATAAACCAATTAAAAGCTGTAAGGATGCGAAAGGGTATGCAAGGTTTGTGTAAACATGTGTTCAAGGTGAGTCGAGACCTAACAGATGCTACAGTTGAAAAGATATTTTCATTATGGGAATAACCCTAGGATCTCTGTTAATTTTGCATTTAGGGACTCGAGACTCGTATCATACACAGCTAATGAGATTTTCAAATTAAAGTTGCCACGCCTACCGCCTACGAAAATCGTTCATACTCGTTGTTCAAATGTATTGTACAGGCCACAAAGAATCATTAGTTAGTAGGTTGTTGTTTTGCGTAACTTGTCTTGTTGCCAGTGTTGGATAACGCATTGATACAAAAACTTTTCAAGATTCGTTTTAAAATAGAAAGGTTTTCCAACTTGAGTACCTCATTTGAACGCCTTCAAACAGGGAACCTTTAGTAGGCCTTGCCATACTGTTTGTGCCCCTCACAAGTTTAGTTAGACATGACAATGAGATATAGTATGCCATTCGTCTCTCAGCTCTGGACGCAGACAAATCGAGCTGAAAGTTGTGAAAGTTTTCTAAAAAAAAAAAGTAAAAAAATGAACAAAAATCGTCGTGCACGAGCGGAATCCTCGGACGAGGATGATGTGGATAAAGCACTGCGTGCAGCCAAATATGCATGTCGTCCCGACTCGGAGGAGATGCTGCAAGCACTGGAGGAACTCTTGGTCAAATTGAGTGACTTTAATTACAACACGCTATATGCACGCATAGATCATTTGTGCTTCTTTGTGGGCGACTGCCTGGAGAGCAACAGGAAGCATCTGGTGCGACTGCTAATCGAATGCGTTGCCACGCATTCCATGCAAAGTGGAACCTATGCCACCTTTGTGGGTCTGCTCAATGTGAAGAATTACGAGTTCGGAGGCGAATGTGTTGCCAAGACAATGCAACAGTTCATGCTGGCGCTCTACGAGGGCAACTGGGAGAAGGCACAGGCGCTGATCATGTTCATGGCAGATCTGGTGAATACGAATGTAGTCACTGTGGACTCGCTGCTGCAGTTGCTCAATGTGCTGGCGGATGTATGCGAGGAGGAGGAGGCCATGAGGACACGTCGTGATTTCCATGCGCTGCTGGTGCTAATCACTTTGCCACTGGTGGGTCGCGAGCTCTACGAGAAGAAGGAAACGGCGCTGCAGTTGCTCATCAAGCGCATGCAGGTGTATGTGAAGAAGGATCGCAACAAGGCAACTACGGTGCAGTTGCTGCGCATTTGGCACTATGGCGAGATGCCGCAGCATGAGTCACTGGATTTGCTGTGGCAACAGATCTTGCGACTGCAGCGTGATCATTGGATCGAACATCAGCTGCAGCGTCCCTATGTTGCCTTCGACGAGCGTCTCAGTCCGGCGCTGCAGCATCATTTGTCCGTGCTGAAGCCACCCAAGCATTTGGCCTCGAAGTCTCTTCGCTATCCGCGAGAGCGTCTGGTCTATCATCTGTTCGAATTGATCGATTTTCCCAATCGCATGAGTCTGCCTGAGGTAGTTGATATCGAGCGTTATGTGATCGAATCACATCTACGCGAACTGCTGCGACTGCATCATCTGGAGCGCAAGGAATGCGCTGAGCGAATCTCTATGTATTGTGCCTCCAAACCGATGTTTGCCCTGGAGCATTGCGCCATCGAGCTGCTGCTCGGCGAGATGCTGCAGTTGCCCCGCTCGCCGTACATGCCCCTCAACTATGGCGCCATCATTATCGAACTCTGCAAGCAGCAGCCGGCTAAGTTTCCACGTGTTGTGGCCCTCGCCGCGGATGTGCTCTTCAATCAGCTGGAATCGATGAGTGTCAGTAGCTTCGATAGGTTTGTCAATTGGTTCTCGCTACATTTGAGCAATTTCCGTTATCAGTGGAACTGGCAGGAATGGGAGAGTTGCACGACGTTGCCGCTGTTGCATCCAAGTGCGATGTTTGTGCGTGAGCTGCTCCATAAGTGTGTGCGGTGGGTATAGTGATGTTTTTACTATCGATTAGTTTATCGATAACATGCTGTTGATTGATCAATCGAAGGTGTTACTGACAACACTGAAGTTGGCATTTCAATCAATACACTAATCAACACATTACTCGATATGCTAATCGATATGTCGTTTGCTATATTAATCGATATATCTTTCTTTAGATGTCTCTAGGCATTGTATTTGTCTCATTCGATATATCATTCGATATTACATTCGTGATATCTTTTAACATTGTATTCGATCTTGGGATTGATAAACCAATCGATATGCATCTCGTCACTGCTTCCGATTGTTATGATAACCGATAAGTTTATCTTCTATTTGATAGGAAATTCAATGTAGTGTTTTCTTTCGATGCACATGTCTTCATATTCCTCCCTTAATGTATCAATCGATTTCTCATTCGATATATTCGATAAACACAAAATTTGTCATGCCATGTCCTGCGTCCCACAGTCTTAGCTACTACAAGCACATTGTGCAACTGGTGCCGGATTCCTATGTGCAATCAACACATTAATCGATATGCTAATCGATATGTCGTTTGCTATATTAATCGATATATCTTTCTTTAGATGTCTCTAGGCATTGTATTTGTCTCATTCGATATATCATTCGATATTACATTCGTGATATCTTTTAACATTGTGTTCGATTTTGGGATTGACAAACCAATCGATATGCATCTCGTCACTGCTTCCGATTGTTATGATAACCGATAAGTTTATCTTCTATTTGATAGGAAATTCAATGTAGTGTTTTCTTTCGATGCACAAGCTTTGTCTTCATATTCCTCCCTTAATGTAGCAATCGATTTCTCATTCGATATATTCGATAACACAAAATTTGTCCTACCATGTCTTGCGTCCCACAGTCTTAGCTACTACAAGCACATTGTGCAACTGGTACCGGATTCCTATGTGCAATCAACACATTAATCGATATGCTAATCGATATGTCGTTTGCTATATTAATCGATATATCTTTCTTTAGATGTCTCTAGGCATTGTATTTGTCTCATTCGATATATCATTCGATATTATATGCGTGATATCTTTTAACATTGTATTCGATCTTGGGATTGATAAACCAATCGATATGCATCTCGTCACTGCTTCCGATTGTTATGATAACCGATAAGTTTATCTTCCATTTGATAGGGAATTCAATGTAGTGTTTTCTTTCGATATACTTGTCCCCATATTTCTCCCTTAATATATCAATCGATTTCTCATTCGATATATTCGATAACACAAAATTTGTCATGCCATGTCCTGCGTCCCACAGTCTTAGCTACTACAAGCACATTGTGCAACTGGTGCCGGATTCCTATGTGCGTCTGCTACCCGGCGTGCCTGATCCCATCTTTAAGTACTTCAACGAGCGCCTGCCTGGCGCCAAGCTGGCCAAGCATCTGCTGGAGGCAATGCGTTGCCGTTGCAAGCCCGAAGTCATTGGCGGTCTCATTGAGGCTGCCACCGATGTGGACAATGAACTGAAGATCAACGTGTTGGTGCAGAGTTTTCTTCATCTTGGTTGCAAATCATTCACGCACATCTTCTGCATCTTTCACAAGTTTCAGCCTGTGCTGAAGGTGAGTTATCCTAGAAAGGAGCAGTAAAGTTTAGAAAGTAACGCTACCTGCCTTGCATAGATGTTGGTCACCAATGAGGCCAATCAGTTCGCTTTGATGGGTGCCCTCTTTGAGGTTTGGGTAAACAACGAGCAGCTCAAGTTTGTGCTAACCGAGAAGCTATTGAGAATGGAAATCCTGAAAGCCAATGTGATTATCTCTTGGGTATTTCAACTCAAGGAGGAACTGTGTAAAATGTATCTCTGGGAATTGATCAATGCAACCGTGAAGTACACAAAGAATCAAATGTTGAAGAGCAGCGATGAGGATCAGCGAGCAGGTCGCCTGGAGTGTCTGCTACTCCATGTGGTGCAACAATGTGCAACAGTTTTGACCGAGCATAAACCCCAGTTGGAGTCCAATGATACCGATTACTGGTTCAACTGGGTAATCGGTCGCATGCAGACGATGTTCTTCAACTTTATCGATGATTTCAATCAAATTAGCTCCAAGTTGCGTCAGATCTCTGCTGATATGAATGATTGTCCGCGATTCAGTCAGATGATTGACAACTATCTGGACTATATACGTTAGGGTATTACGAATACATTAATCTATAACAATATACAATAACCTAAACGATTTAGAGAATGTATAAAGGGTTCTGCATCGATCCAAATATTAAACCTCGAACTATATATTGAAATCAATTGTAATTTATTTCATATATAGAACTTCGATTCCTTTTTGTTCTAACTGTAATATAACCTTACTTTTTGTCAGCTAATTTATTATGCAAATTTGATTAGGCCTGTAAAATTTGCGATCTATTGAGCACGATTTACCTCCCACCATTTGCCACATACAAATATCATTTACAACACTTCACATAGAAGATGTCTTGGTATAGCTCTCCCCCTCACCCACGCCCACTTTGACCTTCTCGCACCCCACACACACACACACACACACACACACACACACAAGCCATTCATATGGAACCGTTTGGGTTTGACACAAATGCCATGTTGTACAGTATGTCTATTTGGTGTACAACCGAGCCCCAACAGATCCCACATACATTAACCCCTACTCACAGTGTGTGCAATGTGTGTGTGCTCATCCTTGCGATTGTGTGTGTCTGTGTGTGTGTGTGTTATTTCGCGCTTGTGGTGCTAAATTGGGTGATAACTCCTTTTTAATGGTTGAGCTTTTGCCTCTGTTCTTGTTGCTGTTGTTGCTGTTGTTCTAAGTTTTATTTTTATTTGCCCCGCTAAAACTCAATTTTCGAATCAAACAACCACGAGGATTTCACGTCCATATCGCCTCGCCTAACTGCCTGCCTGTCGGTTTGTTCTGTTTGCCAATGATGTCCTCAGCGCAATGTTATGTTGCTCGCATTGTTATGGTATCCTGGCAATGTTGGCAAGTGACTAAAGCGGGTATATAGGTTGCTTACAGGCAGGCAGAGTTTGGGTTTTCTTGATTATGCATAACCTGTTTAGATCTCGGGAACTATTGCAGCTAGAGTTCGAAAATTTGGTGTACAGTTTCAACTATATTCAAAATATTAGAAAATATTTTAAACAAGGCGCTGTCACGCCTCACAAAGCTGGAAATCAAACTTTAGCGCTTTAAGTAGCTCAGCAAAGGCTTGCCGGGCCCTGTAGAGCAACTTCAAGTTGTGCATACTCAACAACAGCTTGCCGTATACGTAGCTGTTGCTGTTGTTGTTGCTGTTGCTGTTGGCATTGCCATTGGTTTTATTGTTGTTGATGGGTTGGTTGGTTGCTCGTCGCCGTTGTCACAAATGCAAATAATGGCACAATTGTGTTTGTGCAGCTCTTAACTGCTTTTATTATTTAATTCCTCAATATTGTTGCGTACGACTGTGCACACACACGCACACACACACACTAGTGTGTGTTGCCTGCATTTCGACATGCGCAAGTGCTCATTACACACACACACACACACAGAGTCATCGCCAGTCTGCGAAGAACATTATCAGCTGCCCCGCCCCATATGTTCTACGTTCCAATTTCCCATTGATTGCTGTGGAAAAAAACTACAGATTGCGCTATATAAGTGTTATCTGTGTGATTATTATCTTTAATGTTTATTAATTAAGCTATTTAGTTATTTAATTTTTAAAAATTTTACTTTCAATTTAATGTTTCTATAATTTTTTATAGCATACTTTTGGGAGACAATTTTCTGAAAATCGAGAAATTTAAGTATAAGGTGAAAGATGACAGTCATGTCACACTATTCAACAGTTATTGCCAAAAGTGATTTCCATAACAAATTTCCCAACACTGTAACCTCTCTCTATAGCCTACAAGTTGCAGTCAGTCAGTCCATCAGTCCCTAAGTCTCTGCCAGTTCCTAAGCTAGCTTTAAAGCATGTTTAACGCTTGCATAACTATACAAAAAAACCTTGTAGGTGATGTTTTCCAACACTGAAAACAGTTCGTTTCTTTGCTATTTAACACTGCCTCAGTCTTTAGTCAGTTAGTACACAAATCCATCCTGTTGTCAGTCTGCCGAAGAGTGAGCTTCAATGGCAACGCCTTATGCGCCTTTCAAGCGTTTTCCAACACTGTCAGCAACGAAATATACTTAACCCCATCGATCCGTTAGCCAACAAGTTAGCCAATCAATCACTTAATTATCCTGTTAGGCAGTATGTGCTGGTATGTGTTTGTTTGGACTTTCTAAAGACATTTTACAACACTGGCAGTTTTCATTTATCATGCTCATGAAAACATCTCAGTTCCCTCATTTCTGCATTGTCATCATTCCATTCGCCGTGTTGTCATCAATTTCGACTTGCCCGTCTTGAAGTCTCGATTCTCTCTCTCTCTCTCTCTCTTCGGTTCGCACAGGACATAAATTCCTGGATATGTGCAATTAGACGGCAATTAGTTGTTTAAACGCCCCTCTCTAAACATTTGTATGTGTGCGTGTGTGTGTGTGTGTGTAATAAGCAATTAACATGAATCACAGCGCACACACACACTGCCTCCTGCTCCCTCGCAGGCAGCCAAGTGTTGCCAGCTAGTTGAAAATCAGACGGCCTACTAATTAGCCATATAAAAATTGGTAAGAGCTTGGCTGACTAGTTGAAGACAAGCAGCGAAAGAGAGAGAGAGAGAGGGAGAGAGAGAGAAGGGGAGTGCGCCTGTTAGGTGTGCGAGTACTTGTATAAATAACTGTGCATGTGTTGCAGGCACGTTAATTGTTAAACAAACGCGCGTTTATCACTCAGCAGCAGCAGCAACAACAACAACAATGGGCGCATCCTTGTACCGTTAGCACAGGCTGGGCCAATATTGTCCTTGTCGTTTCGCTCGTTAGACGGATGAAAGCATCGCCGGCTGCGCTTCGCTTCACATTCGCATTCACATACGCATTCACACTCAGACTCAGACTGGGATTCAGATTCGGATCCGAATTCATATCATCAGCAGCAGCGCCAAATGCTTTGACATCCGCCTACGCACGCGAAAGAGACAGCAAGAGAGTGAGTGAGCAGGGAGGGAGGAAGGCAGAGAGAGAGAGAGAGAGCGAGAGTGTGGGAGTGCAAGGGAGATAGCGAGTGCGAGAATTGTTATGTTTTTCGTATTTAACCTCAGACATGGGCCTCGTTTGTATAAATTCCAACAGCTGTTGATGTTGCCGCTGCACTGAGAGAAATCGTTGGGTGGGTTAAACAAAAGATTTAGAGAAATATAAAATATATTTAACAAAAATTGAAAAATAATTTAACTAATTTATAGAAGAGTGTTTTAAAGAGAAATTCCGCATAATTTTTAGGATATATTCTGAAAAATATATATAAAAATATATAATATAAATTAAAATATTTTAATTTTCTTAATTAAATATTTTCACAGTTTTTTTTTAAGAAAATTCCATAATTGAGATTATTATTGAGATTATTATTCGAAATTTATTGGAAAGTTTTGCAACAGTGTCTTTATAAGAAGAGAGTTGATATTCGCTTATTTATTTAGGGATTAACAAATAATAACAACATTTAAAAAAGTTATATATTTTTTAAAAAGTGTACAAAACTTAAAATCAGTTTTAATTTCAAAATATTTTCCTCTATATTTCAAATAAATATATATTTTTATTTTCATAAAATGCAAAAGTAATCTTAAATTCTTCAGAGAATTTTTCACCTTCAATACTTGACAAGTCACTGTTTAATTTTTTTCAGTGCACTGCAATTGTACTGTGAAATTATTAACAGCTTCCAACACGAGCGCGTAACGTTGGCGTCGCTGTCGCCGTCAGCTGCGGCGGCGGCATCGACGCATCGTTCATCGCGCTCACATATGGCGGAAATGACACTTTTACATTTAGCATCGCGGAGCGCGAGAGAGAGATGGAGATGGAGAAAGGGAGAAAGCGAGTAAGCAAAGGGGCAGGTGGAGAGTAGAGCCAGTGGGTAGAGAGAGGCGCAGCGCGACACGTACACAACACAGACGCAATAAACTTCATTTGTGACAGGCCGCAATGCCAACAGGCGGACACGGACATAAACAGGAACACAAACAGGCGCAGGCACAGCAGGAGCAGGAGCAGGAGCAGCTGGAGGCAGGCGAGGGGCGGGAGGGTAGAGGGAATACAGGGTACATTGCACAGGAACAGGGATACGCACAGGCGCGCCGTGGCATGTCAACGCTGTGGTGATGTTGATGCAGGAGCCAGTCTGGAGCAGTCAGTGAGAGGCAGCCTGCTGCCTGGGCTGGATTGGATTGGCTGCCAACGTTGTTAATGAATAAACTGGGCTTGAAATATGACCCGGCCCGGATGCGCGGTGGTTGCACCAAAGCAACAGAGAGAGAGGGGCAGAGGGAGTGGAAGATAGAGAGCCAGATAGCGCTTAGTTTAGTTGGCATAGAGAGACTCCGGTCCGCTTGGCATCTCAATAAATCATGTGCCCCCGTGAGCTCAATCAGCAAACAGAGACGGGAGCCAGATAAAATTCTATTATGACTATATTACATGGATTTTTACCAACTAAGTGGATTTTATAATGGGAAATTGCTATGGGATTTTGAAAAAATTTTGGTATATTATCTACAGATTTTTAAGGTTTGCTATGTGAAATGTTTGCAGATCTTCAGAAATTTCTGTAAAATTTTACAATCCTTTGAGGGATTTTCTAGAGCATTCATATAAGTTTAGATCTGCATAGATATTGTGATTTATAGATAGATTCTTAACATTATTTGTATATATCTATATGTAGCATCAATTGAACTTTGAAAAGATCTAGCTAAATTTGTAACTTTATGAGGAAACCCTCTTTATATGAATAGCTTTTTTGTCTACTTTTCTAGCTCATAAAACTTGCACAATATTTTTAGTATAATGCAATTCATACCATAATAGCATATATTCATTATATATATTCATAATTCATATCTTCCAATAACTTAAATTTTCATTTATATATTTGTATCTTTATATGTATATCTGTCTATAGCGTTTATCAAACTTGGAATTCTATTATGACTATATTACATGGATTTTTACCCAATTTTTACTAAGTGGATTTTATAATGGGAAATTGTTATGGGATTTTGAGAAAATTCTGGTATATTATCTATAGATTTTTAAGGTTTGCTATGTGAAATGTTTGCAGATCTTCAGATATTTCTATAAAACTTTACAATCCTTTGAGAGATTTTCTAGAGTATTTATATAAGGTTAGATCTTTCTTTACACTGTGGTTTAGAGATCATTTGTATTATTTGTATATATCTATATGTAGCATCAATTGAACTTTGAAAAGATCTAGCTAAATTTGTAACTTTATGAGGAAACCCTTTTTATATGAATAGCTTTTTTTGTCTACTTTTCTAGCTCATAAAACTTGCACAACATTTTTAGTATAATGCAATTCATACCATAATAGGATATATTCATTATATATATTCATAATTCATATCTTCCAATAACTTAAATTTTCATTAATATATTTGTATCTTTATATGTATATCTGTCTATAGCGTTTATCAAAGTTGGAAAGTTTTGAGCTGATTATGAAACCCTTTCTATAAGTATTCCAAACCATAATCACAACCTATCTATGGTAATTCCATTATTATGTCATACATATTTATCGTATTTAGAGTTATCTTCCTGTAAAGTCTATGAAACTTCCAAAGATTTTGTCTAATGTTTGTTTCAAGTAAGCTAATCTATATTTATATCAAATCTTTGGTAATTCTATGTCATACAAACTTGCCTATATCTTTAAATAGAATCCCGCAAACTTAGCAAGATTTAAACTGAACTTAGTTTCTTTAATAAGAAACCCTTTCTACAAGCAAGTCTATCCATGACACACATCTTTCTGCAGAGTTCATATAACTTCCAAAGATTTAAGCTAAAGCTACTCCATTCTATATCAAACCCTTAACCTGAGTAAACCAACTTAGAATTCAACCCAATCTGAAATCAATCTATTCTTTCTCCCCTCCACAGTCCCAGCACATCATGCAAAACGTACCGGATGAACTGGAGGACACACACCTGTGCATCAAGTGCAATGCGACCATTGTGGGTCTCAGCAAGTACATCGAGCATCGCAAGACGAATTGCCTGAGCAAGCAGAGCACAGCCTCCCAACCGGGAGGAGCAACTGCAACAGCAACAACAACTGCAGCCAGCTCTTCCTCCACCACCAATCGCAGCACGCTGCAGCATAGCTACGATGGTTTCCATTTTGTCGAGCCGGAGGCACCGAGCAGCTACCTGCGCAAGACCGCAGCCAGTCATGGCGGCAAGAGCTCCAAGTCGTCGCTGGTGGAGGCCTACGAGCCAAGCTACGAGCTGGGAGCGGATCTGTTCTTCTCCTCGCTGCAGCTGCAGAGCGTATCCACAGGTGGCAAGACGACGAGTGCACGAGTCGAACGTGGAAGTCAGGCCAAGGACGAGCAGCATTGGCCTGCGACGACTGCATGCTCCGCTGATCCGCTGCTGAAGGCGGTGCGGGAGCAGGAGGAATCCGTTTTTAAACCCTTGAAATTTGTGCATTCCCCCGAGGCCAGCGACGTGGAGGAGGAGGATGAAGATGAAGGCGATGATTTCGAAGGCGATGAGGATGAGCAAGAGCAGGATCAGGAGCACGAGCACGATGGGGATGAGGATGAGGACGTAGATGTGACACATCGTCGCCACTCGCCGCCCGCCGTGCCGGCCACCCACACCGGTGGCAAGTGGCGTCCCGAGCAGCGGCCACAGTTGCATCACAGTCATCACACGCATCTGGCACGCATCTCGCCCAGCTGGGATGAGCCCGCGGACGATGCGCATGACCATCCGCCGGCGGAGCACACGCACGGCAAGTGGGTGCCCGGTAGCAAGCAACTGGAGTATCGCGAGAATATCGATTTGACCAAGCTGCAGAGCCAGGCTGCCGATCAGGCCAGCTACTGGTGCAACATCTGCTGTCGACGCCTCAAGACGCGACCCAACTATGAGCAGCATCTGCAGAGTGGCTACCATCAGCGACGCGCCGAGGCGGAGCGCCAACTGGAGCAGGCCAATCTGGAGGGGGATAAGCTGCTGCTGCTGGGCAAGGATTTTGATGCACTGCAGCAGCAGCAGCAGGAGGAGGAGCAGCAGACCAAGTCGGTGCCTTGCCAGCGCCAGCGTCGCACCAATCTGCTGCGCTGTGAACTCTGCAGGCACAGCATGCCAAGGCATCTGATGGGCAAGCATCTGATCTCACACTATCACTACCGACGCCTGCAGCAGCCACAGACGCCGCTGCGCCGCCAGAGCGCACTGCATGCCATACTGGAGCACATGTCCAGCATTGTGCGGCAGGCGCCGTTTCAGTGTCTGCCGTGTCGCTTCTATGCCAATACGGAGAGCATGTTTCTGGTGAGGATTACCCTTGGAGATGAGGCTTCAATAGATTTACCTCTCTCTCTCTCTCTTACAGCTGCACTGGCGCTCCGCCTGCCACTTGGAGCAAACGCAGCGCTTGGGTGGACAATTCTGGTGCAGCTACTGCCAGTTCGAGTGCTCGGGCAATGAGCAGATGTGGCAGCATCTGTTGCATGCCACGCACAAGGAGGTGCTCTTTGCCCTCAATCGTTCCGTGCCCGTTTGCATTGCCCAGCGACGTGCGTTGAGCTGCTCACTGTGCGGCGCCGCTGGCTTCCTTTACAATCTACAATTGCGTCGTCATTTTGCCACAGAGCACGCCGGGTTGGCGGCCACGGGCAGCGCCTCGGATGACTATCAGTGTCGCTTCCGTTGCGCCATCTGCGGCGCTGCGCAACGTTCCCGCGTGGCGCTGCAGCGGCACGAGAAGCATCAGCATCGCCTGGCACGCTACTATTGCGCCCTCTGTCGGCTGGAGTTCGAGACGCCGCAGCAGGCGCGACGTCATCGCAGTCTCATGCAGCATCGCAGGCATCCCAGTCGACGCACGCAGTCATCTTCGCCAGCGCAGCCCGAACGGGACATTGAGCACATGCTGCGTGAAGTGCTTGAGGCAAGCTGCGTGGAGCAGGAGGAGCAGCAGCAGTTGGAGCCGAGTGAGAAGCGTCGCCGCTGCTTGGAGGCGGATCATGAGTGCAGCAGCTGCGCTCTAAGCTTCGCCACGCCGCAGGCACTGGTGGAGCATCGTCGCACCGCGCATCCTCTGCAGAATCATGCCTGCCTCAGCTGCGGTGGCTGCTTTCAATCCGCTCAGGCGCTGGGCAGGCACACGCGCAGCTGTCAACCCACGCCGTCCAGCTCCAGCTCTGCAGCGGCAGCAGCGCCTTCGTCTGCAACGGCAACTGCCTCCAGCTGGAGCTGCGATCAGTGCAGCTTCAGCGCCAACTACGAATCGGATCTGCTCTATCATCGTCTCTTTCACACGCGCAATGCCTCGGCCATTGGCAAGAACGAGTTGCTCCAGTGTCCACTGTGCCCCAAGAGCTTTCGCAAGCATTCGCTGCGCGCTCATCTGCGCAATCACACGGACGAGCGCATCTTCGAGTGTGATCAATGCCAGGCCAAGTTTGCCAGGCGACATAATCTGAAGACACACATAGTCAGCATGCATGGAGCACGTGGTGAAGCACGCACAGTGGGGCAGCCGGTGAAGAAAGTGGATCCTGGCAAGAGATTCCAGTGCGGCATATGCGGCAAAGTTTTGGCCAAGAAGTGAGTAGCAATTATAGTACGATATTTATATTAACATTATAAGATAATGACCAGACCAGGCTATATATATATATATTCTTGTTCAGTGTGTAGCGTATACCGATTTCTTTGGGAATATCATTTCTATCAAAGATGAGTTTGGCAGTTCTTACGAGTGTTTTAGAATTCATTCACATGAGAAGTTTTCCATCGATTAAGATCTGATCTATATCTGACCCAGCCAAACCCTTAACTTCTGTCGGACTGTCTGTTTGAACGCACAGATCTCGGCTATTGCATAAGCTAGAGACAGCAAATTTGGTATGATGATGTATATAGGACATATGCTTAATAAGTTCATTTCAAATTTTGTATGCCACGCCCACCGCCCTCGAAAATTTAAAATACATTTTAAAATTGTAATTTGTAGCAAAAGTATTAAAGCTACAGCTTTCTGCTTGAAAATAGATATAGATACAACTTCATTACAAATTATAAACGCACTTTAGTATTTAAAGATCTCATCTTATCCCCCTTAAACCTCAACAATCGTAGTCCCTATACTATAGACTCATTTATAGCTTAGTTAGCTCAATCTTTTCACTTCTTGCTCATGTAGAAAGAAACAATAAGCAAAAGAAATTTCTTTTGGGGTAGGGAAAATTTATAGAAATATAAATATTGCAATAATACAAAAACCCTCTTATTGTGGCGCCCTCTATGGTTGGCTTCGCGCTAATTAAAAACTTGCCGCGGGGCACGCACTGCGCTGCTCTTGTTGTTGCTCACATGCAAATGTCATGCAATTTATTGTGTTGTGTTTCTCAGTGAGAACACCTCCTTGCACTCCTACTCAGCCAAATAGTTGTCCACAGTGTCCAAAGTGTGCGAGGAAAGGGAATTGCAACCAAATGAGAAATGAATCCATGCAAGCGCGCATTTTGCATTTTGCATTGCGAATTTTGCATTAATTAAAAATTCCAAAAGACCCAAAAGCAAAGTTTGCCAAAGCGACTTGCAGCAAATAAGTAACCCAAAAAATAACTCATTAAGTGCTGGACATTCCCCGGCTAAATTACGCAAAAGAAAGACAACAATTCACACACACACACACACTCACACGAGCACACACACGCGGACATACGTTTGTGCAATGCCGCAAAGTATGCAATGCACTCGCAAATCAAGCCTGCGGCCACGCCACCAAAAACTGCAATCGCACAACCGAAAAATGAGCTACATGAAAGCGATAGTCGATTGCGAAATACCCTGCAGGAACGGGGGAAAAAATTTTGCAAGTATATAGAAACTTTGTGTGCTACAATTTTAAGAAATTACTTTGTATAAATATCAGATTGCGTAGGCTTTCATCTTCATTTTATGAAATTTTTCAAACAATTGAAGCAGTTTTAGATTGCTAAAGATAGCAAAAGTTTCCTAGCAATATCTAGTGGAAAAGAATATCGAAACTCAACCGATAGATTCTATTGCAGCTATACGATATGTCTATCAAATTTTGATAGCATTTTCACAACCTTTTAAGCATATACTAAGACATTGATAGGGAAAGTTTAATACCGATATATTGAAATATATTTAATAATAATAAACAGGGCAGCTATACGATATATTACCTGAAATCGGTCCTTTCCAAAATAGGTATTTATCGCTTGCAGCAATAAGGATGCTTACCAAGTTTTATTTAGATAGCTCTAAGACTGACAGTCCAGCTTGAGTTGCAACAGATATGCTGGCAAACATACAAAGGACAGACGGACAAAGGACAGACGGACAAAGGACAGACGGACATGGCTAGTTCGAAACCGCTATTGATGCTGATTAAGCACACCCATACTTTATAGGGTAGGTGATGCCTCCTAAGATATATAGGACACTTTAGAGTATAAAAAACAACAAATGTCTCAAGAATATATCCTTCTAGCTACAGGGTATTATAAAGTATTCTATTTGCGTTACATCCAAAGCAATTGCTAGGCGCTATAGTAATCAGCATCTGATTTATTCACCGATATCTTTCTCACATATGAAATAATGCACTTTGCTACAATTGTCATCGTTCATTTGATTGCTGGATTCGCGAGCAACCAAAATGACACAATCCTCCTCACCGAAAGCATTATTTGGCTCATGGGATTCCCAATTGAAATATGTCGCCTTCTCTCCCGTTGTTGCCGATAGGAAATCACCTTCTGTGCTCAGATCATTTAGATCTAACCAATAGAAATAATGTTTTGTCTCCATACCAATTGCATTGATTTCTGCGTAGCTCTGCACACTTGCCAGATGAGCACCCAATGAGAGACATTGATGATGCGCAGCGAACCAGTTGACTTGTTTTTTCTCCTCAAAATAATAATATTTCTCACCGATCTTGCGAAAGAGGGAGTTAACTAAAGTAGATAATGCTGTTTCGACTGGTTTCGCAGACTGCTGTAAATTCTCTTCGATAGTTTTAGATAGTTTTAGAAGCTGAAGTTCCTGCTGCAGTGCTCGCAGTGCTTTCTCCATGGACGTCTCCGTCAGCTGATTTCGCTCATCGTATTGGCGCTGCAAGAACTTTGTGTGCTCCAATATGGGCCTGAGGGACTGAAAGCAATAACTGCCACAGGTGGACTCCAGTTGGCGTGAATTCTCGCAAGTCTATGTAAAGAAATCGAGCAATCTGTCAATTTCTATATACATATATCATTTATATAAGACACATTTGCATTATGCTAACCGAACTTAAGGCCTGTGCGGCCAATAGGCTAAAGATAAGTCCCAGCAAGATGATTTTCATAGTGTTTACAGTCGGCGAATGCTCACGAAACTGTCAGCTGCGCCATTGAAAATATTCGCTGAGACCTTAAACTTTTTATTATTACACTATACAACATATTTGCGATAGTCGGGAAGCAAGTGAAATATTGTAAAATAAACTACAACACGCTTAACTAACAGTTTTGTTGCATAGTTGTGATTACAATATTCATTATCAAATTGTACGGTCAAATGTTATCGCATTTTAAGTCGGCAATTCTATAGTAGTATATATGTATACTATATGCTTAGTAGTATATATATATAAATACATTTAGTATATATGCATTCAAACTTGAATTATATGTATATGCTTGAAATATTCTCTCTTAAAATGTTGTGCTGATAAGCTTAGCTTGGGGTTCCCCAAAACCCCCATGCACATTATGTTTATTTTCATTCAGTCAAAAACACTTTTCAGTTTACTAGGTCAAGCTTTCCCATTGAATTATATGCTTGATAAGGAAGCAAAATTTTAGCGTAGATATGCTGAAATTGTAGCTGAACAAAATTATTATAAACAAGTAAGAAAGCTATAGTCGAGTGTGCTCGACTGTAATATACCCGCTACCAAGCTGCTCGTACATCATTTTTGCGGAACAAAAAAAACGGCTACAATCATATTTTCACCGCAAAAGGCCATGGATTTACAATAAACGTTAATTGAAAACGTTGATTGAATTGTTACCAAATTTTCAGAGATTATCTGGCTATAGTTATTATATAAACCGAAAATGAATATGAATATGACACCAAAATTGCGCCAGAAATCAATTTATTTCGATTTACGGGGGCGGCAGGGGGTGTGGTCAAAATTTTAAAATAAACTTGATCAGCGTGCAAAAATGACACATATTGTCACCAAATTTGGAAGTTCTAGCTCTTATAATAGCTGAGATCTTGATTTTCAGACGGACATGGCTATATCGACTCGGCTGTTGATCCTGAGCCAGAATATATATACTTTATGTGGTCGGAGATGTCTCCTTCTGCCTGAAGACTAGACAAATCGGCTTTCGGATTATTTTAATTTCAATATACAAACTGATAGCCCCGATGCACTCATGTAATAATTCAATGTGATTAATATATTTTATAAAGTATATATAGCTTATTTCTCTGCTCTCTGATCAATCACTGATCTCTCGCTGCAGTTACACACTCATGCCTTGAGCCATGTTCATTTTGAGTTCTTAGACCCAATCCAATTACGAGTCAGTCATAACTAATCATACTATAACTTGCTTAGTCCTTGCCCATATTCCATGCCAAGTTGCAACTAATTCCTTAAGCAAACATTAAGTTGAATTGCAGAGCAAAAGAGAGAACTTTCAACTACAAGGGAGGGGGGAAAGCGGAAGGGGGATGCTGCATAAAGCAACTGGGCTTGGCAACTGCCAGAGAGAATTTTCCACTTTTCAAGTGATTATTTGAAAAATTTATTAAAATGCTCATTTGAAGTTATTGTCGAGCGCGCTTTGATGTAGATACTTTGCTTTTACGACTAACGAGACTGAGACTCAGACTGAGTGCGAGTGCGAGTGGCCAGCGAGCAGATCGACTTACCAAGGAGAGCGCGCGCGAGAGAGAGAGAGAGGGGCGAATCGACAAAGTTTCAGCACGACGAAGTCGTGAAAAGGACGACGCGACGTCGTCAGTCATGTCAACAGCGCAGCGCAGCGCAACGCAGCGCAGAGCAGAGCAACGCAGTTCACTTCCGGAATTCCAGACTTGAACTAACTCAACTTTTACGGCTGCTGGCGGCGAGTAGAACGTCGCAGCGTTAGAGATGGCCGCGTGACACGCACAGTTAGTATTAGGTTAGGTTGGGACGATTATTGTGACTTTTGTAAATATGTACATATTGGTAATACTTTAACAAATTTAAATATAAAAATTAAAAAATTAAATTAAAATTAAAAATAAAAATTAAAAAATATATCTAAGATATCTCGATCGAGATATCGCAGTCTGAACTCACGAGCTTGTAGCCTTTATTTAATATTATAATGCCATGTAAAAACGTTATGCTTCTTTTAATTGGATGCGAAGGTGATTAGTTAAAGAGAACCCAAAGATTTGTGTCTTTGGAAATCTTTAATATTTTCTAAGATATTTTTTTGCCATATTTATATTTGTAACAAAATAGAAGATTAGAAATAATTGAAAATTGCATATATAATCTTCTACATGTGAAGATATCATAAACATTTTTAGGTATTTATTGAAATTTACTATATTTCTTTAAGCTTGGCTGATAGTTTGCTTGTTCCATTTCTTTGTCGTTCTCACTCTCTGAATTTTGTTTCTCTACATTTCTTAAAATATTATATTTATACCTTTAAATGTTACTCAATTTCTCTTTGTCCTTTTTCTTTTTTTGCCCATCAATATACATATTTATATTTTTCTATCTCTATTTCTATCTTTATCTTAATTTCCATCCTTAACTTTACCTCTCTGTCTATATCTATCTCAATTTCTATCTCTATGTCTACCTTGACATCTCTATCTCTATCTTTATCTGTATTACAAGATCTTTCTGATTTGCTCATTCTATCTCTCTTTTCTTCTCTCTCTCTCTCTTACTTCCCATATTTCTGTCTTTTTCTCATTCTTGTTCCCCTTTTCTCTTCCCTTCTTTATTTCATTAACTTCATTTGCCTCGCCTTCTCTTCTGTGATCTCTCTTCATCTCTATCACTCTGCCGTGCACATTTTTCTATGATTTTGTCCATCTCTAGCCAGGGTGCTGACTGCCAACTGCCGCTTAGATGCGTCCTGTGCGGATACTTTGCCCAGCATCAGCATCAGTCCAAAGTTTGAGGCGTCCTCGTCGTCGTCGTCGACGTCGTCGTAGCTGTTGAGCAATTCACTTTTATTGAAATGGCGTGCAATGCTCGCTCGGTTTGGGTCTGTTCTGTTTGGAATCGGAATCGGATTCTTTTGGCTTGACTTCGACTGCGACTCTCTTTTTGCTGCGATGTCTGCGATTTTAGTTTATTTTGTTTTGTATTTTAAGTCATTGCAAATGCTGCATCATTCGTTCGCTGCCGCCAGTTGATTCTGTTGATGATGGCACAAAGTGCAGTGCAATTCATTTTAATGGTTGGCTACCAGACCAACTCCAGCTCCAACTCTCCCCCTCTCTCTCTCTCTCACTCTCTGCTCCAGTCGTCACTTGAGAGTCAATTTCAGGAAAACTTGATTTCCCATTGCCTTGCATCGTTGAATCCATCGATTTACTGAATTGTTCACTACGATTGCCCGACGCCGCCGCCGCCTGCCCAGTGCATTCATTCATTTTTATGAATCAACGAAATTGACTCGAACATTGTTCGGTTTGTGGTCGACCAGACGAACGTGTTCGCTTCGATTGGGCCACGTCTCATTTGCACTCAGCAATCGGCAAGTCTCAATTGCAGCCGACAGATGGCGCAACACATTCTCTCACTCTATGCACTTCTCATCTCGTGCACTCCCTTTGTGAAGTGCAAGCTTTGAGTTGATTTTACTTGATTTGGGTGGAGCCCTGTTTCAGATATTAACTAGGTAGAATACTAAATAGAATTCACTTTATTCCGGATATTTCAAATTTTACAATATTATTATGCGCTAGTTACATTTTCTATAGTATTTACTTCGGTTTTTTTAATTTCGCAAATAAAATTCAATCTTTTATAACAGTATACATTAAGCACACGATTCGATGTGTATAACTGAACACAATGTGAGCCCCTCGATGTGGATGGTTCGCCGTAAAACCAACTAGCATAGCTGACCTTTTGACCATTGACCACCGAATAGAATTGACCCTTTGCGCTCAGATCATTGAGATCAGTCCAATAAATCGTATCATACGCTAAGCTTCTTCGAATTGCTAATACCTCGTTAAGGTTTTGGAAAATCACCAGATGTGAACCCAAGCTGCGGCAATGATTAGCCGCAGCGAACCAGTTCAGTTTATGCTTCGATATATAATAGTAATTGGAACCAATTTTCGTAAACTGTTCTTCTATTTTTTCAATTTTTCTTGAATTAGCCTCTTCTAGCTGGTGCAGTTTTTTCTCAATTCTATCGAGCTTTGTTTGCATATCCAATTTTTGTTTAATCAATTTAAATTGTGCTTCAGTACAATGCGAAATCATTTGCTCTGCTTGCTTTAGCTGCTGTTTTTGGTCGTTTACATAGTCCATTAAAGGTCGAAGGGCATTATAGCACTGCGCCTCAAGCTCTCGAGATTCTTTGCAGTTCTGCGAAAAGAAATCCAACTAATCAGTATAAATTTCAATTTGAGATTGTACAACTTACCGCATAACCTTGCTGAACTGCAAACATTGAGATGATAAGACAATGAATATATATATTCATTGTGACAATGGTTTCTTGCTATGCTCTGTATTTGACGAATAGCTAACAGAGACTAACATCTTCGTCGAATTTAGACCTCCGCCTTAAGTATATATATATATTTCGAATATAACATATACTATATTCACTGGGGTTATCAACAGTTTATAATGATTGTACTTTCGAAATTTCGTAATAGCAGAGAATGGAAAGTTTTCAGTACGGCAAAGACTATACATACCAGGTAGATAAATAATATATGATTGATATAAGTTAAACTGCGAATATATTGAAAAAACAGTATTTGGCATTTGTTATTCCATGAACCATATATATTCCTTATCAGTATCAATAACCAAGTCGACATAGCCATGTTTGTCTGAGCTTCTATATCTCAGAAACTATAAAAGCTAGAGTTACCAAATTTTCCAGCAATAAACTTGCGAGTTCTAAGGTTTTTTGCGCCACGCCCCCTAACGCCCCCGTAAATCAATTAAACTACAATTAAAGGCGCAATTTTAAAGCTATATCATTTATTTTCGGTATGTGGAATAACTGTCACTCTCTTAACGATCTCTGAAAATTTGATAACGATCGCATAGACACAAAAGATATTCAAGCTAGCGTTTGTTATAGATCTAAAAACTTTACTATAGTCAGTCTTACTTGCTTAAGACGACAGTCTACGCTTTATTGTACTGTCACTGTAAGCGATATTAAAAGACAGCAGACGACAGTCTTAGAAACAAAAAGGGGGCGTGGCACTGTGCACAGCGCCAAAGGGGCCAAGGGTGACACTTAACGGTAATTTCCGGCGACGATTCAAGTTTTTGCCATCAGGCAGCCAGATAAGCTTGCAATGAAGAAAAGGTGTTGGGCACTTCCCTAATTACACATGCCATGCTCCCCCTTCCTCCCCCCCCCTTTCCCCTTCCCCGCTAGCACGTACTGGCTTCCGCCAAAGCAGGGACGGGTTGATAAAAACTAATTTCACATGCAGCACGGGGCGAGCCATCAAAATCCAGCTAATGTCGCACAAGCGAACAACAACTTGCAACTCCGAAGATGGCACAAGACTTACGTACCAATTACAGCAAACTTGGACAAGTGCGAGTGTGTGTGTGCGAGTGTGTGTGCGAGCGTGTGTGTGTGTAAGGATATGTGCTGCGTCAGGGGCGGGGGGTGTGGCTACTGGCAAAGTTGAGCACATCCGTGTGACTGACACCGGAAGCTGTCGCTGCACTGGCTGACTAACACCCGCGGCAATAGCAGCAAGAGCGAGTGAAAGAGAGAGAGAGAGAGGGAAGATACCCCCTAGACAAGACACGACAAGGAAGACAAGGCAGAAGGCTGTCATAAATATTTATGCGAGTTTTGGGAACAACAATGCCGGCGACGCTTGATGCTGCTGCAGCTGCACATGCGATTGTCTAAGACAGTACGCTGGCAAGTTCCCGCCCCCAGCCCCCCACCTCCTGCTCCTGCTCTCTCTCTTTCTTTCTCTACACACACACACACACACTCCCTCCCACTCGCTGCTTGCAGCTGACAATGAGCAGCAGCAGGATACATTTGCACCTGCCGCACCCGCGACATGTTTGCTCAGCGTCTTGGGCTTCCTGCCAGTCGTCTTGTCCTTTTGGCTGCCACGCCCACCTCCCTCTAGCTTGGCAGCTCCTAATGGATGGCGTGCAAAAGTTGACACAACACCCGCCAGCCAAAGCCAAACAGCTTCTTTGCCGCGTGCAGCTGCTGCTTCAGCTACGACTCCAGCTCCACTTTGAAGCCAAGCAGCCAGGGCAGGCAGCACCTTGAGGGCAAACAGACACTACCCCCACACACACACACACACTCACACACAGACCCAATCACATACACACACACACACCCTGTTTGCCCAGCCTCGCACAGGTGTCGCTTTGGCTGCAGAACAAAAGGGCAAAGTTTTCGTCGCAAGGCGTGAAACGTTTCGTCAACTAATCGCATTGTATAGCACAGGCAACGGTATTCACATCCGCAATTCGCAATCTGCATCCGCGATTCGCATCCGCATTCGCGATTCGCATCGAAGGGTGTCGGGCGTGTTTAGGTTTTAAATGCAGCGACTTAGACAGTTAGGTTTTGGTTTCAGCTTAGAAGTTTTAAGCGCACAGAAAGTTGCTATAAAGCTAAAGTAATATGCTATAAACATGTAGAAGCCAACGCCCGATATTGCCATTGCTTCAACACAGCGCTAAAAACAGACTATGGCTCAATGCGCTTGAAAACACATCCGAATCGGCTGAGTTGGTGCTGCTGAACAAGAATATATATGTTGAGGCAAGAAAATATGGCAAGCTTTTAGGCTAATAAAAAGCTGGCATAATTGCCCAACAAAAATAACTAAAAATGTGCTATAACTTGCTATAAACTTGCTATAAATTTGCCATAAACTTGCTATAAAAGCGCTATATACTTGCTATAAAACCTCGCCAGCCAATTAGCCGTGCTCACAATCAATTCAATTTACGCTAATGTCTTTGCCCATAACTAAGCAGCAAGTGTGAGCGAGAAAGGGAGAGAGGTGCCGCCCACTGTGGGCGTGGCATGGGAAATGGGGTAGGGGATTACAAAATGCAGTTGGGCAAATAAAAGTTAATGTTATAACTGAAAATACAAGCAACGGCAGCAACGGCAACAACGAACCAAGCGAAAGATAATTTTGTTGTTGCATCTAATTCGCTTTGTTGTTGCTGTTGCTGTTGTTGCTGCTGTTGTTGCTGGCGTGGCGCAGGGATAATGGCGCCGGCAGCAACAGCAACAACAACAATTTACGGCAAACTCCTGCAGGTGAAATGGCATCCTTTTGTCAAGTCTCAAACGGCAGCATCGACTTGCACTTGGACAGGACTATCAGAGCTCCTGCGCTCCCGCTCCTCCTTTCTGCTGCCACGCCCATCGTTGTCGTTGTCGTTGTCGTTGTCATTGTCGTTGCTATTCAAACTCCATACAAAGTGACATTTCACATATCAACGCTGCCGTTGTTGTTGCTGTTTTTGTTGTCGCCCACGCGACGGCATCATTAGAAATGCATGACAATGTCCCCAACACCCAAGCATGCCACGCCCATTTGCGAACACCCCGCACTCTTCCAGCTACCCTCCCACTGCCCACATTGTCGTATCGCGTATCGCTTGTTTGTGCTGCCGCTGCGCCTCTGCCCGCTTTGTTGCCGTTAGAAGGAATTTAGATTAAAGATTGAAACTTTGTTAATGTCGCTTGCGCATTATTAAGAAGAATCTTTCTTTCTCTTTGGCGCATAAATTTCGAATGAGAAACGGAAATTAACCCACTGAATATTTATGCGCATCGCTGAATCGAAGCACTTAGCTTGACATGTATTAACTATATAGTTAGTTGGACTTAGTGCACTGCATGTGTGGATATATTTTGTGAGATTCATTTTGGGAATTCGCAGTTAATTAACATTTCGGATTCTTTCTATATACGAGTATATTGTATTAGGTGTGCCAAAACTCTCTTACCTCTCTCTCTCTCTCTTTACTTTCTAACATAAATTTAAAGACCTTCTTGACCTGAAGATGTGTAAAAAGAAAGTTGAAAAATTTCAAATAATTTATTTTATAATTTTTTGAAATTTTTGATTACCAAAGATCTCTGAACAAAGTATTCAAATATCGTGGAAAGTTAAGTAAGTTAGAGGATGTTTCAAGAATGAAAGGTGTGCAGTTTTAGAAAAATATTGAAAAACTCAAAAGCATTTGAAATTTTTAAAAGATTGCCATTTTTTAAATATAGATATAAAGACAATATCATTTCGAAGAAAAATTACTTGACATTTTTAGAGACTTACCATTTAGGTAGTTTTTATATTCTTACCCAAAGGCGACCTAAAGTCTTCCATTTGAATTCACTTTAAAGTGTCAAATTGTTTTCGACTAATGCTAAAGAAGAAGTGAAAGAAACAGAGGAGGAAGGAGCATAGGAAAGGCCAACAAATGTCCGACCTTATTTAAAGTCCACATGGACGAGGACGATTCTCAGCTGTTCCGATTAATTAGCATCCGTAATTGATGTGCACAAAAAAGTTTTGCCTGCGAGTTTGCATTCGCCTTTTGTGGGCCGACAACTCGACTGGTTCGCTTTGAGTGGCCCTGGACATGGACATGGACATGGACATGACCATGGTTGTGAATGTGGATGTGGATGGCGAATGGGGGGACATGGCCTAGGTCGATTCGGTTGGCCACTGCACGTTTCGCAGAGACGTGAATGGGACGTGACTTTGGTGCGAATTACTTTAGCTTTGATTTAATGTAATTAAAAAATTTCAAATGAAATGCAAAATACATGAAAAAAAAATTTAGTAAATTACGCTTGAATACCCTGTAGGAAATTTTGAAAATATTATTGAGGGATCTTGCGTTTTAAATTTAAATTAGAAAACTATATTATTTGTATTTTCAATAATTTACTTTAAAAGCTTTTGAAATTAATTTAAAAGATGAACAATTTTATATTCCAGTCCATTCTGATATTTGTACAAGCCTGATCTACATTCATTTTTGTGAAATACAGGGTATATATCAAACATAGATTGTAAAGTCAAGTCAAGTCACAGTGTAGATTCTTGCTGCCTCTCAAGCTATCGCTCTTTCCTCTCCTATAATTTCTAATCGTTTTGCTGTTCCGAATTTCAGATACTCCCTGAAACAACACGAATTGAGTCATACCCAGACAGAACGACGTTTTCGTTGCAATTTCGAGAGCTGTGCATATGCAGGTCTTACACCTGAGGCCCTCAAGACCCATCTGGCCTCACATGCTAAGGGCAGTCATGGCTGTCCCCAGGAGAATTGCAACTATGTGGGCAAAAGCGAGCTACATCTAAAGCGGTAAGTTTACTGAAATGAAAATCGGAATGCTTCCTTAACTGATAAGTAAAACAAGCTAAATTTATTTACTTATTTTAATTATATATACATATGTCCCTTAAAGTGTCTTCTCACAGATATAGTTCTTTGGCTTTGTACAGGTATCATCGTTCATGCCGTAAGTCTTATTCAATTCTCTCAGTTCTACACAATGTTCTTTGTTGGCGGCGTTATTGGGTTCCCCAGCACGAAACCACTTTAAGAAGTTCGCATTGCGACCTGAAGTTAGGGATATAAATTCACCCTCTTTAGCCAAATCATTTATATCGAGCCAATAAAAGCGTTTGTTCAATTTTTCACTTATTGCCCGCAACTCAGCCTCGTTCTGTAGACTCGCCAAGTTTCCACCCAGTCGGGTGCATTGATTTACCGCCTGGAACCAGTTCAACTCAACTATGCTATCAATATAATAATACTTTGAACCGATTTTCTCAAATGGTTTGGCAATTTTTTGTTCACTTTTTGTAATTATTTCACGTAGTTCACTTAGCTTTCGCTCCATTTTCTTCTCATACTCATCGAGCTTCTGCTGCATCAGACGCTCAGTCATATTAATCGTAGAAACAGTTTCCTCTTCCTGCTTATCGAGTTTCTTGTGCATTATCTTTGTATGATCTAGAATTGGTTGCATGGCTTGAAAGCAGTAAGCTCCACAGCTGGCTTGCAGTTCTCCATTCGACTCGCAGTTCTATAAAACCGAAAAGATACGTTTTAGTATTTTTTATAATCCTACAATATTTTTCTACCTCACCGAACTCGCGCCTTGAACGACTATATACGCGACTGAAAGTGCTAGCAAGATTATTTTCATTGTGTTTCACTCCAAGTTTACCACACAAATAAATCAGAGCGAAACACATCGAATTCCTAGAAAGTTTGTTGGCTGTAAAAAAAATATATACTAAATATACATATACTTGTAGTATATTTATATGTGTGTTAACATAACCTATAAGCTGATAATGAATATTATTATACTTACTAAATATATTCGTTGATAACGCGGGAAATTCCAATTTACTTATCAGTGCGTACATTTGTAGTTAGTATAGGGTTTGCTTGGAGCTTATCTTTAATGCGAAATATAAAATATTATTATATGTTTTAAATTTTTTTTTCGCAAATTTTTTAATTCGAAGTTTGTAACTTATTGTTTCATTAATATTATTGCAGCTCAAAAAAAACATAGTATAGAGACATAATCAACACGAATTGCAATTTTTTGTATAGTCAAAAAAAAACAAAAATTCCGAAAAAATTAAAAAACAAGTATGAAAGCTACAGTCGAGTGTTTTCGACTGTAATATACCCGCTTCCCAGCTGCGCGTACATCAAAATTATTTGCGAAACAATAAAGAACGGCTACAATCATATTTTTACCGCAAAAGGCCATGGATTTACAAAAAACGTTAATTGAAAACGTTGATTGAATTGTTACCAAATTTTCAGAGATTATCTGGCTATAGTTATTATATAAACCGAAAATGAATATGAATATGGCACCAAAATTGCGCCAGAAATCAATTTGTTTCGATTTACGGGGGCGGAAGGGGGTGTGGCCAAAATCCAAATAATCAGCGTGCAATAATAACACATTTTGTCACCAAATTTGGTAGTTCTAGCTCTTATAATAGCTGAGATCTAGGGGTTCATACGGACAGACGGACAGACGGACATGACTATATCGACTCGGCTGTTGATTCTGAGTTAGAATATATTTACTTTATGTGGTCGGAGATGTCTTCTTCTGCCTGTTACAAACATTTTCAATTTGAACAAAGTTATAATACCCTTCTACTCTATGAGTAGCGGGTATAAATAGGAAAAAAATTAAGAAAATATTAATATATTATTTGAGTAATTTTTTAAAGATTTTTTCAGCGCAATTTCTTAACTTACTCTTTTACTTTTACCATCTCACCTACCAAGATTTACTTCACAAAACTACAAAATGCTTAAGTTATTTTCCCCCCCAAAAAAAAAACTAGTCTAGCGACAGTATCTACACAAATATAAATTTCTTGTATAGTCACAAAAAAAAGAACAAATAAAAAAGCAAAGAAAACAAAAACGAACTGGGAATGGAAATGCAAATGGCAGGTAAGAAGAAGCGAGCAGCAACAAGAGCAACAAAAATGTCATCCATAATTGCAGACTTGCAACGGCAATTGCATAAATTGATGAAAGCAACAGCAACAACAGCGACAACAGCAACAGGAGGAGCAGCAGCAGCAGCAGCAGCCTGGAGACTGGAGTTGTTCACTGTTGTTGTTTGGGGGGGGCAGGAGATAGAAGAGGAGCCGCCCGAGTCGTAACTGAAAATCGTGACTTATCGATCGCCTTTGATATGCGCATTGAATTCTTGTAATATTTCCAAAGCGAGGCGGCAGCTGCGGTTGCCGTTGTTGTTGTTGCTGCTGCTCCTTCTTAACTTGCCTCGTTCAGGGCCAATTGCAACTGCCACCGTTGCCTGCCACTGTGTGCAGCTGTCCGCCCCAGTCCAATCTGCAACACACACACACAACGAAACACGGCACAGTTGCTGCTGCCTCTTCGCATTGCATTTTGCGCGATCGCTGAAATTTGAATATTGAACACGCTGTGTTGTCCATGTCTATTGTGAATTACTTAATAGAGTGTAGCGTAGAAAACCTTAAGCAGTTGGTAATATAGTTTGTGTACAGTTTGTGCCCTTCTTTTTATACCATTCGACCATTGAAAATGGTCAAAAAAGGGTATATTCAGTTTGTGCAAATGTATGTAACAGGCCGAAGGAGGCGTGGCAGACTCCACAAAGTATTTATATTCTTGATGAGCAGCACTAACCGAGTCGTTTGAGCCATGTCCGTCTGTCTGTCCGTCTGTCCGTCACGCGTCTGTGTGAACACACAGATCTCAGCTATTATAAAAGCTAGAGACCCCAAATTTGGTATGAAGGTTTGTAAACATCACAAGCTTCTGAAGTTTATTTTAAATTTGAGGTGCCACGCCCACCGCCTTTGAAAATGACGAAAAGTATTAAAGCTTCAACGTTTTGCTTTAACACATATATTTATTCATAAAATTATTTAAACGTTTTCACAAGTCAGGTTTTCGGCTCCATTGATTGCGCCTATACAGCATGTCGTGACGTCATTATCGCAAAGCTTTGATTCAGCCGTAGAGTAGCTTTCCTTACTTGTTAGTATTTAAAGTTTTGTTTAGACAATATTTGAAGGCTTTGAACGGATCAAACTGATCTTAGCCCATGACATTTTCTTTTTGATTTTTTCAATATTTATATAAATATATTGTATTTTCCACTTTTTTTAAAAGTTCCTTTTAAGGAAAGAATGCAGTCTTTGAACAGTTTTTTTTTTTAATTTTTTTAAATATTTAAAGTTTACATTGAACTATCTTAAAGGCTTTTAAGTGATTAAACTTATCTTAACTCTTGTAGGACTTTTTATTTGACTTTCATTGATTTTTAAATATATTTTATATTCTTTCAAAAAAGTTTTTTATAAGGTTTGTTTTAAGAAAGCATAGTCTACATATGTACAGTATATTTATATTTAAGCTTCAATTTGGACAATCTTTAAAATGTTAAAAGGATCAAACTGATCTTTACTCTTATAAGAATTTTCTCTAAGTTTTGTTATAGTTTTTTAAAAAGTTTTTTTTTATGAGTTTTCCATATCGATTACCGTAATCCCCCCTCTGAGCTTAACTCGCCTTCAAGATCTTCAATTAGCGATCAAAAAAGAAGAAGAAGAAAGAGAGAAGAAACAACAAGAACAACAACAACTAGCGGTCACTCCCAAAGGAACTTCGACTTCGACTTCGGTCTCGATTCGCTCGATCGCCGCATTGTCGGTTGCCTCAAAGCGAGCGAAAGGTTCAACTAGGTAACTCCTACACGATGCACATACATTGCATGTACATGTATGTGTGTGTGTGTGTGTGTGTGTCGTTGTCGTCCATTACTCGCCGCTAATTAAGCCTACCGAGTGCGCATGAGCCCGTCGCTCTCGCAAGTTGTGCTTGAGATTTCACACAGATTCCAATTCGGCGACGGCCACGCAGAACATTGGCAATTAATTGTGACTCTTCGCTTTGGACAGTAGCTGATAAGTGGAGTGGACAACACACACACACACAAATACAGGGAAACACACACAATCACACGCCAGGGAGCTCGCAATTTGCTTCTGGGCACAACTCAACTCAGGCCTCGAATCGGTCGTAATTGAAGGCGCGTAACTGTGTGCACCCTACGCTCGTGTTCGTGTGCGAGCAGCTGCGGCATATTGGTTTCCCAAGAGAACTGGAAATATATGGCAAAGAACAGCTAAGTTCTTTTAATGACAAACTTCTAGATCGGCAGAAGTTTTTAACCTCATAAGATATATTGAAATATCTCTTAATAGAACGTTGTGATTAAAATAAATATATTTTGTTAAGACAAAGTTTAGGAACATTTGAAAAATATAGATAATTATTGATATACAAAACTAAAAGACTGAATAATCTCTCGACTTAATTCACTGAAGATATAGAAAGCTATATGGAAAGGTACCTCTTGAGCGCGATAGTGATTATAATATTCCTTAAAATATTACTTGACTTCAACGACTCTCTACAACTGCAAAGGCTTTCATATCGGAATTAACTACCGATTTGTACAAGAATATATATGCATATATAAACACAGACCTTTACCCTCACAGCGCATAGCGCATTCGCCACGCCCCCAACCCAATCGCTGTTCGCTTTTGTTTACCACAAGCCGCTTGTGATCTCCATCTCCTCCGCTCGAACAGCCTCACCCGCAACTACTACTGCGCAACCGTTGGCCGGCCAGGTTGGGGTAACCAGCAGGCAGGCGTCCTTTTTTTTTGTGACCGAAAAAGTCGTTGGCAACTCAGGCCAACTTGCCAACCTATTCGCATTTTGATTTCGGGCGTGCGATTCGAATGCGAAATTAGCAATTAGTTGCCGGACAGAGTCGACGCCGCCGCCGCCACTGGAATTTACCACCTAATCGAGTTTGAGATTTTAAATATGGCCTCGCGTAGTTTGCTCTCTCACTCTTTAACTCCCTCTCACTCTCTCTCTCTCCCTCTCTTCCACAGACACCTCAAATCGCACGTAAGCGAACAGGAACTGAGCGAGGCTGAAGGTGGCGTTGGCGGCAAATGGTTCTCGTGCGATCAGTGCGACTTCAGGGCCCGCATCAAGGGCCATCTGAGGCGACATATGCTACGCCACACCGGCGAGAAGCCACATCAGTGTCCGCACTGCGAGTTTCAGTGCAGCAGCTTTGACAATTTGCGCAAACATATCGTAAAGACGGGCAAACACCCTGGCAAGTTTATCTACGAATGTGCCGCATGTGCAGCGCCAGAGGCGGCTGGCAGCAGCTTCAAGAGCAACAGTTTCAAGGAGTATCAAGCGCATTTGGCAACCCATAAATAGATCGATTTATCAAATCAATTTTAATAATTAATAAAAAACAAAAATAAAAAAAAAATTGTTTTTGCATCGGCCGGGAATCGAACCCGGGCCGCCCGCGTGGCAGGCGAGCATTCTACCACTGAACCACCGATGCTTGTGTGAATCGAGTGCCAAAATACGCATACTTAAAGTTTAGGGTGAGTTCGGTATGTTAACAATAATACAAATACATAAAAATAAGAAAAGCTACAGTCGAGCTCAACCGACAGGAAGATACAATTCGCCCAGTTTCAAAACAAATTATCACACTTTGATTTCCTCTGCCACCTATTGTTTAATTTAGATATATCTTTAAATAGCGCCATCTACATATGGTGACGTCATAACAATAAGCTTGACACACGATACGGCTGCGACAATGTCGTCACAATGTGCTGCAAAGGCGCAAGCAGCGAAAGTACGGAAAACGTTTAATTGAATAACTTTTGAGTTTCTAATCCGATCGGCTTGAAATTTGGAATATATATGCATATAGTATATATCTATGTGTGTTTTAAAGCACAACGTTGAAACTTTAATAATTTCGTCATAAAGCTAACTCAAATATTTATTTAACAATTTTAAGAGGCGGTGGGCGTGGCACCTCAAATTTGAAATAAACTCCAGAAACTTGTAATATTTATATACATATCTTCATACTCAATTTGATGTCTCTAGCTTTTATAATAGCTGCGATCAGACAGACGGACATTGCTCAATCGACTTGGCTAGTGATCCTGATCAAGAATATATATACTTTGTGGAGTCTGCCACGCCTCCTTCTGCCTGTTATTGTACATTTGCACAAACTTAGTATACCTTCTTCGACCATTTTCATTGGTCGATTGGTATAATTATGCATTAATAATTTTAAGTGATAATGGCATAGCACCTCACGAGACTTTATATTTTTATACTACTTCTGATAAGAAAGTTGTCGGTACTAATAGCCCCATAAATATTCAAATGACAAGCGTTGTGATTTACATATTTTAATGCTGATAACACAAAGCGAACATGCTGTATAATCGGGCTATATAAGATGAGTCAATTCAGAGAGGGTTTCTCCCTTGTTTTTTTTTATAGAGTTAAAGAATTGTTGTGAAATGGAAGCTGAGTGCGGTAGTTACTGCTTCAAGGCCGTAAGACCGATAGAGGGGCCTGTCCAGGGTTAAAAAATAATATTTATTTAAGATTATACTGACATATGACTTGCCGCCGATAACCCCATTAAATATGTTTTGATTGCTTGCTCTCTCATATATTTCTTGTTAAGTACTGATTGCAGTAGCTGATCGAGCTATATAAGCTGTGTGTTTTGAGTAAAGCTTTTAGTTTGTAAACACTAATTGAAACATGTTGAAAATATTTGCAATTCCGCTACTCATCGTAGCTCTTGCAGTGCAGCAAAGTCTTTCGGTGAGTTGTTCCACAAGAATATGAAAATATATATAATAAGTATCTTTAATTCCTTGTGTAGAACTGCGGCATGCCTCCCGAAATGGAAGCTGAGTGCGGTAACTATTGCTTCAAAGCCATAAGTCCGATACTGGCATACTCAAAGATATTGCAGAATCAGGTTGATGAATATAAAAGTGTACAGACTACGCTTACTCTGCAAAAACTGGAGAAACTAGAAAAGCATTTCATGAACGAAGAAGGCAAGTTAGACGATTTAAGTGGCTTTCTCAATGTGACATTAAAGACGCAAATCGATGCTCTCGATAGAAAGATGAAAGACGAGATCGATACACTCGATACATCAATGAAGACGGAAGTCGATAATATTGCCAGATTGATTGTGAATTCGTTTAATGAAATGAAATTAAAGAATCTTAATGGTCTAACAAGGAAAATCACACCTGATAAAGCATTCATGAAAATCGGATCTAAATATTATTACATTGCGCAAAACGAAAGGATCAACTGGTTTGAGGCAGTTCACAAATGCATAGCCCTGGGCGCACATCTGGTTAGTTTTCAGAGTCAGGCGGAACTCAATGGAATACTGCCTAAATTGCAACCCTCTGTGAGTTACTGGATTGATCTCAACGATCTTGCGACTGAGGGTAAATTTCTATCGATTGCCACTGGTCTATCGCCCAGTTTTGTACATTGGCATGCTAAGAATCCCGATAACTATAGGAATCAGGAACATTGTGGTGATCTATGGTGGCACGATGGCAAACACCTTATGAATGATAATATATGTAAGGCACCCCATGCGTATATTTGTGAAGCTGAAGATTAATTACGAACTTTGAATTGAATAAATATTATAATAGAAAACTTGGGTTTTATAATAAACACAGCAGTTGATAGCGTAGTCGACCATATTATACTCTTTGATTTTTATAAAAAATATTTTTGAATAATATAAAAATAATAATTTAAAAAAAAAAATGCATTGCATCGGCCGGGAATCGAACCCGGGCCGCCCGCGTGGCAGGCGAGCATTCTACCACTGAACCACCGATGCTTGTGTGAATCGAGCGTCAAAATACACATTGTTAAAGTTGGGATGAGTGTAAAGTTAAAGTGAGAGTAAAGTTGATCAACTTTTGGTCAGTGAATGGCCCGTAGAGAGGCCTGTCCAGGGTTTATAAATAATATTTACTTAAGATTATACTGACATATGACTTGCCACCGATAACCCCAATTTGATTGCTTGCTCTCTCATATATGGTATTTCTTTTTAAGTGTTGATAGCAGTACCTGATCGAGCTATATAAGCTGTGTCTTCTCAGCCAAGCTTTCAGATTGTAAACAATAATTGAAACATGTTGAAAATATTTGCAATTGCGCTACTCATCGTAGCTCTTGCAGTGCAGCAAAGTCTTTCGGTGAGTTGATCCACTAGAATATTAAAATATATATATAATATCTTTAATTCCATTGTGTAGAACTGCAGCATGTCTTCCGAAATGGAAACTGAGTGCGGTAGTTATTGCTTCAAAGCCATAAGGCCAATGTTGGAACACACAATGGTATTGCAGAGGCAGGTTGACGGACATGCAGAGATACAGACCACGAATACCCAAGAGAGACTAGACAAAGTGGAGCAACGTCTGAAGAACGAAGAAGAGAAAATTAACAATCTTAGTTGGACAGTGAATACGACTTTAAAGACGCAAATCGATAATATGGCCAAATCGATAACTGATTCTTTTACAAAAATGAATACAGAGGTTCTAGGTGGCACGACAATCATTAGAAAAAATACGCCTGAAAAAGTATTCATAAAAATAGGTACTAAATTTTACTATTTCGAGCAGAACGAGAAGGTCAACTGGTTTGTGGCAGTTCACAAATGTCTCGCACTGGGCGCTCATCTGGCCAGTATTCAGAGTCAGGCTGAGCTAAATGGACTGCTGCCTCATCTACAATCCCCCATGAATTACTGGATGGATTTCAATGACCTAGGCACTGAGGGCAACTTTCTGTCAATTGTCAGTGGGCTGCCCCCGACGTTTATAGACTGGCACGAGGGCAATCCCAGCAATAGCAACAATAACGAACACTGTGGCGAATTGCACAAACACAAAAATCAATTCCGTATGAATGATAACAACTGTAGCAAGAATCAATTGTATATATGCGAATCTGCGAATTAATTACGTATACGTCATAGAACGAACTTTGAAGTGAATAAAGAATGAATAATAAATAAATATTAAACAAAATCTTGTCTCTTATCAATTTAAAATTCCAAAAAAAATCGTATTGCATCGGCCGGGAATCGAACCCGGGCCGCCCGCGTGGCAGGCGAGCATTCTACCACTGAACCACCGATGCTTGTGTGAGCGGCTTGTCAAAATACTGAATCACTTGAAAACAGTGCCAGTTGAAATATATTTATTTATAGCTTAATCACTTAGTATATGTTTAAAGTTAATTGATAAAGAACAAGTAAGAACGGCTACAGTCAAGTATGGACGTGTTTTTCAAAGAAAAATAATAAACTACACATTTAATTTTCAGTTAGACGTCAAGCAGTTGGAAAAAAACACTGCTTGGCAAAAACACTGCTTGCTTGCAGTGGGCGCAGTGGAAATCTATATGAAACGTTAAATAACTTCTATGTTCATTATCCGATCGGAAGCAAATTTTCAGCGATCGTTTAGGTGGTGATAGTTATCATATCCAAAACTGAATACTGTAGCATTATTATTGCGCTTGCTAAACGGTTTATCGATTTGCGGGGGCGGAAGTAGGCGTGGCCCAAATTTTAATAAGAATTTTACAGCGTATGATTCACATGAGTGTTGACACATTAAATTTGGTGGGTCTAGCTTTTTTAGTTTTTGTGATATAGGGGTTTATACAGACCGACAGACGGCCTGACGGACAGACAGACATGGCTTAATCGACTCGGTTAGTGAATCTGGTCTAATAATTGTATAAATACTGTAAGTTTTTACCAGACGGGAAAGAAGCTCCCTTTTCTTTTCTTAGTAATTTGCGATAAAATTGTAATATTTTCGCATTGCAAGCAATCGCCAGCTTTGCGAGATTTCAGTCATCGCAAGACCCTTTGCGAGTGCAGTAGAGAGATCAAAATGCGACACGCTTTGGTGGCACTTCTTATCACGTTACTCGCAGTACAATGGATCAGTTCGGTGAGTTTTTCCACATCTCGAGGCGAGGCAGAATCGATGTAAAACTAAATATAACATGATTCATCTCAGAGTTCCATTGAGGAGAGTCAGCCGGAAGAGATGTGTGGAGATTATTGCCTTGGCATCCTCAAACCCCTATTGGAACGCGCCCACGAATTGCAGAATTAAGTGAATGTGAAGGAAGAAAATGTTAAAGATTTACTTGCTAAAAAAATCGATGAAAAATTCAATGAACTTGTTGAAATTCTAAAACAAAATTCGTATACCCTGGCAAAAGTGGAAACAATTGAGCAAAAACTAAACGAACTGCTGCAAGGTAAAGAGGTTAGCCCAAAAATCACCAGTACAGGGGATCAGTTCAAGAAGATCGGTTCCAATTACTATTATGTATCGAAGCATAAACTGAACTGGTTCGCTGCGGCTAATCATTGCCGAACTTTGGGTTCGCATCTGGTGAGTTTCCAAAATCTAGACGAGATAATGGCAGTTCGGAAAAGCTTAGCGTATAATACGGTTTATTGGATTGATCTCAATGATCTGAGCGCTGTGGGTCAATTCTATTCGGTGGCCACTGGCCAAAGGGCGACCTATGTAAATTGGCATTCCGGTAAACCATATTCGTTGCGGAACACAAATTGTGTTCAATTATTACAATCGAATCGTATGAATAATGCTAACTGTTCCCATACCTTTAACTTTATTTGCGAAATTAAAAATCAAAAGTAATTATAATAAATTACACAGTATTTCCAAGGCGACTACTGAAAATAGCAATCAATATAAAGTACATATGAAACTGTATAATCTAAAACTGTACGCTCTATATACGTGCCAATAAATATAAGAAATGTTGGTTCATTTTGAAAATTATATGTATATATATGTATATTGAGCTTTGGGATATTTTCTGCGCTTTTTTATAACCATGTATATATAAAGCCAAGCTGATAAGTATATACATAATTAACTTCTCTGGAAATTTGTATAAATCTGTCATTAAACTTTTCTTGGAAATAAATATTTAGACATATTGCTGAAATAATGTTCTGGTATAAATGTTGAGCTATATAAATCGCTTAAGTCCCGCGATCTGTTTCAGTTTTTAAAAAACCCTCAAGCGGCGAAGAAAAACCGATATACAATGTGCATATTTCAACTTGCGTTTTTTATCGCAGCGCTCGCTGGGTCGTCTAGTTTCTTGGTAAATTTGATAGCTATAAAGTTACATATATGTATAATTATATATTGTATGCATAGGTCGGCGAAGAGTTGAAGATTCCAGCAGCTTCTCACTGCGGCAGCTACTGCCTAAGTGCTGTAGAACCCGTAGCAGAACAAGCGAAGGCGCTGCAAAAACAACTCGACGAATGTGATAGGCGTGAGAATACCCTGGCAAGGATCAAGGAAACGCAATTGCAGTTGCAGCAGAGGTTCATAGAGCAGGAACGTAAAATCGAAGAAATTATTTCATCCACGCAGCAGCAGCAGCAACTCGATCAAAGTGCCAAACAAAATGCGAATATTTTAGCCAAATTGGATCAGTTGGCGGCACAACTGAGCTATCTGCAAGCCAAACTAGTAACGAATCGAAAGATATTCCAGGAAGGCAGTCCCTTCGAGAAGATCGCTTCGAAATATTATTATATAGCACACAACGAGAGTGTCAGTTGGTATAGGGCAAGCGATAAATGTCGCGCCATGGGCGGCTACCTTGTCAGCTTCGAGAACCGAGAGGAGTTCGAGGCGCTGGTATTGCATCTCAGGCCGGAACATAACTACTGGACGGGTATCAATGATCATGGCATCGAGGGTGAATTTCGTGCATTGGCAACTGGCCTGGAACCCGGCTACTTGAATTGGCAAACGCATAATCCGAACAATTTGTTCAACGAGGATTGCGTAGAATTGTGGTTCCACGAGGGCAAACACCTCATGAATGATTTGGAGTGCAACCGAGCGAAATCTTTCATTTGTGAGGCGGCCACAAGTACAGAAGTTGCGCTCAATTCATTGTGAAATTTTTGTATATTATTTTTTGAATTATTTGAGGCCTATTTTATTATTAATCTGAGAATGTAAATTCTGTACGATTTTTTATTTGTTTTTTTTTTTTAATTATTTGAAAAAAAATTTCATTATTTTTTCAATCTGAAAAACTAAATATTCTTTGTGAAATTCAATTATATTAGTCTGAAAATTCTTTGAGAAATTTTTTTTAATTATTTCATAACTTAAATTCTTTCAAAAATTGTCGTATTATGTTTTGTAATTATTTTAACATTTTTTTTAAATATTTCTTTAGATCTGAAAAACTAAATTCTTTTCAAAATTGTCATATTATTCTTTGTAATCTTTGAGACATTTTTTATAATACTTCATTATTCTGAAAAACTTTATTCTTTTGAAAATATTTTTATATTACTCTTTAAATTATTTGAGCATTTATTTTATATTTTATTTATCTGAAAAATTAAATTCTTTGAAAAATTATTCCTATTATTAAAATAAATCGAAATACGAGAAAAATATTTTTCATAATATCCATTGTACTATACTATATAAAAACGCGATTACTTTTGGCGCAGAGAAATTCGCTCTGGAGAATTGCATTATAATTTTGCGTTCCGATAACGTTTCTATTCCTCAGAGAGCGGAAATATCATTTTGTTTGCCGAGTTTGGCCTTTAAGTCGAGAATTTTTCATGTTGTGTTTCAGTTACGCCTTGCAAGTCAACTGTAAAACATAATGAAATTTATATCCATTAAAACTTTGTTACTAATTCTACTCATCATGAGTTCGGTGAGTTCGGTGAGTTTATTTTATGAATAAAAAAATTTTCAATAAACTATAAATACCAGTAATTAGAGCTCCAATGAGTCGGAACCGGAAATTGAAATGGAAATGTGTGGTTCCTATTGCCTCAACGTGTTAGATCCTCTTCTAGTACGCGCTAACGAGTTGCAGAACATAGTGGAGGCAGGGCATGAAAATGAGAAGTCAAATATTCTCAAGAAACTAGAGAGTATCGAAACTCGACTTCGCAATATCGAGGACAATACGGCAAAGCTTAACTCGGCTACGATAAACAAATTCGATAGTATTGGAGAGAAATTAGAGAATATGTGCCGGCAAAGTGCCATCAAAAACCCAATTGCAGAGAAATTAATGAAGATCGGATCTAAATATTACTACATAGAGCACAATGAGAAGGTCAACTGGTTTGTGGCAGGCGATTTTTGTCGCACCATGGGCGGTCATTTGGTTAGTTTTCAAAATCGAACGGAGTTTGATGATGTGACGAAACTCCTACAGCCCCATAACGATTATTGGATTGATCTCAATGATCTTGGCACTGACTGGCAATTTCGTTCGGTAGTCTCCGGCTATCAGCCCAACTTTGTGGATTGGCATTTCGGTGAACCGAACCATGGAAAGGCTGGAGAGCATTGTTGTAATTTGTGGTACAAAAACGGTTTACACAAAATGAATGATACCAATTGCAAAAGGTTGAATTTTTTCATTTGCGAATTTCCGAGCTTGTAATCTGTGCAAAGTCAAGATTTTAACAATAAATAAAAAGTGTAAACTTTATTTTAATAGAGTATAAAAATCGTTTAATGTGTGTAGTACTCTTTTTCTGTTCAATCTGGTTTCTGTTCTCAGATAACCGAATAACCCAATAATCTTTTTAAAGTGTAATATTTAAACAAGTAACGACGGCTACAGTCACCCAACAGTAAGATACCCTATCAAATATGCCTTTATAATAGCTAAGATCTGTGCGTGACAGATAGACGGACAGACAGACGGACATGGCGTAATCGATTCGGCTAGTGATCCTGAGCAAGAATATATATACTTTGTGCGGTCTGCCACGCCTCCTTCTGCCTGTTACAAACATTTGCATAAACCTAGTATACCCCTAAAATGGTCAATTTCAATGCTCGCAGAGTATAATAACGACTAATTGTATCCATTTCAAATGTCTAGTAAAAATGCCATTTAGACTTTCAATTTGATTAGTAGAAAGAATTTTTAGCGGAATATAAAACAATAGAGAAAGTCTACTTTCGGCTCGACTGGTCCAATACGGCTCGTTTCGGCCTATTTACAGAGAATAGCTCTAACATAAAAACGAGGGACTAGCTTGCATTGTCTTCACAGCATCGAAAAGCGCCGCCTGTTGTTGTCCCTCTTAAGCTAGGTCTGTTCGGATGCTTGTCGATAGATGGCGCTTGCGCGAAATTCGACACATAGAGGGCGCCATCTGCTGAGCAAGGTAGCGATACGAATAAAGATTCAAAGCAAAGACAAACAAAATTTGCATGCTAAAAATGACAAGCTGCTTTTTAGACGGAATGACTTGTCGTGATAACCCCCCTCGATAACGTAACTACGTGATTTCGTTTGCGAAATTGGCTCAATATACATGTGTATATTATTTTTATACCATTCGACCATTGAAAATGCTCAAAAAAGGGTATACCAAGTTTGTGCAAATGTATGTAATAGGCAGAAGAAGGCGTGGCAGACCCCACAAAGTATATATATTCTTGATGAGCAGCACTAACCGAGTCGTTTGAGCCATGTCCGTCTGTCTGTCCGTCTGTCCGTCACGCGTCTGTGTGAACACACAGATCTCAGCTATTATAAAAGTTAGAGACACCAAATTTGGTATGAAGTTGTGTAAACATCACAAGCTCCTGGAGTTTATTTCAAATTTGAGGTGCCACGCCCACCGCCTCTAAAAATTATAAAATACATTTTTGAGTTAGCTTTGTGACAAAAGTATTAAAGTTTTAACGTTTTGCTTAAGTACAGTAGATATATACTATATGCATATATATTCCAAATTTCAAGCCGATCGGATTATAAAAACAAAAGTTATTTAATTCAACGTTTTCCGTAGTTCCGCTGCTTGCGCCTTTGCACCATATCGTGACGTCATTGTCGCAGCCGTAGTGTGTGTAAAGCTCATTGCTATGACGTCTTCATATGTAGATGGTGCGATTCATAGATCGATCTAGATTTTAACAATATGTGGCATATGGATGAACTTTTGCAGAGGAAATCAAAGTGTGATAGTTTCTTTCGAAACTGGGCGAATGGTACCTGACTGTCGGGTGCGCTCGACTGTAGCTTTCCTTACTTGTTCAAATTTGTATAGTTAGATGTATAGTTAGATGTATGCTATGGTATAAAAGATCTGCTTTAACAGCATGAATTTCAGTTGCCAATGGTCTTTGTTTCGAAAATCCGTAATGAATCTTCTTTTATTTGCGTTAATCACCTCAGTGTTTGTAGTGGAGGGATACCTCATGGCAAGTTCTTATCTATTGCTTTGAACATCTGAATTAAACTCTGATTTCTTCTCTCCAGAGCTGCAAACAAAATCAACAAACAGAATCCATTTGCAGTAGTTATTGCTTTAGGACAATGCTACCAATTTTGGATCACACGAAACTAATGAATCAGCAGATTCATAACTGTAGGAATATTCAAAAATCGAATGTTCTTTTCAAAGTCGACAGAATAGAAAATGAATTAGAAAAAAATCTTAAAAATAATCAACAGCAGATCGATGGTGTTTTAGAGCAGCTATCCCAAACTCAAGCTAAACTGGCAGCGATTGTAAAGAAACTTAAATCACTTGATGGTCTAGAAGAAAAGCTAAGCCAACAACTGAACAATCAGTTTGAACTCATAGAGACTGAACATAATAAGACAATTGGTAGCATAATTGAAAAATGCACAAGCCTTGAGAAGCAGCTAATTGAAAAGCAAGATAGAGTTCTAGAAAATCACTTTGCTCAAAGTATTAGTCAGCTGGAAGAAAGCCTTTCACAGTTGCCTTGTGAAGGGAACAAAGTTCCCGATAAAATAGAAAATAAATATATCTTTATTATATCTCTTGAGAAGGTCAACTGGTTTGTGGCAGCTCAGAAATGTCTAGCATTAGGCGGCCATTTGGCTAACTTCCATAACCAGAAGGAGTTCAATGCAGTTAGGTTGCAACTTAACTACAAGGCCGTTTACTGGATTGGCCTCAACGATCTTGGAGCTGGGGGCGATTTTCGTTCTGTTGCTACAGGACTTAAGCCAAAGTTTTTTAAATGGCATGACGGCAAACCGATGAATGTCGAGTCTGACGAGCATTGTGTTGAAATATCTAATGTCGATGGCGATGAGTATATGATGAATAATGCAAATTGTCAGAAATTAAATTCCTATATCTGCAAAAAGCTTCTAGACCTGAACAGTTTGAAGGCAAATGCAAACCTAGACCCCATCGATAACCTCTGGCTTTCTTGAAACATTTTCGGGATGCTTTATCACACTGTATGAAACATATTTATATGTACTAATATTTATATGTACTAATATTTATATAATGCATAGAATAAACGCAGCGATATAAAAGACGTGCCTTTAGTTTTTTGAAATATTTGTTTGAAATACGAAACTATCAGTTGGGCGCAATGAGGAGATTTCTACTTGGAATTATCATCTCAGTGTGTGCAGTAGAGGCAAATGTGTTGGTGAGTTTGGCAAACTTGTCAACCCAAATACATATATGTATAATCTATAAACGTTGAAATTTGGCTTGCTATTGCAGGTCTGCGATGAGAATGAGAGTACAGAAACTCTTTGTGGTGCTTACTGTCTGCAGTCAATTGGACCAGTGTTGGGTAACACACAAATGTTGCACCAGGAATTCAATAAGTGTCACGAGGCGCAAGAAGAGAGTATATCAGAAAGATTTGACAGAATGCAACATAAGTTCGAAACAGAACTGAAAGATAAGCAAAATCAGATCGATAGAAGTGTCGCACAAATTTCTTATACACAATCAAACTTGGCAAATATTGAAAAGCAGGTAGAACAGATTAAAAAACTAGAGAGGGCGCTATTAGAAAAAATGCAAGAGCATTCAAAAACAATTGATGCGCAAATAAACAAAAATATTCTTGAAAAGTTTGATGACATTGAGAAAAATGTTGCCAAGCAAATGGAAATTTCAATACAAAAACAGATCGATCGTAGTGCTAAATTACTAGCAAAGACCTATGCCAAATGTGAAGGGACTGATCATTTGGTTGCCGGGGTAGCCAGACCACTATTCAAACTGATTGGATCTAAGTTTTACTATATTGCGTACGATGAGAGGCTTAACTGGTTTGTCGCAGGTAATAAATGTCGGGAACTTGGCGGGCATCTGGTTAGTTTTCAAAATCAGAAGGAATTCGATGCTGTAACAGTGCAGTTAAAACCTGAAGTGGACTACTGGATTGATCTGAATGATCTCGGAACTGAGGGTGAATTTCTCTCGATAGCAAACGGACTCAAACCTAACTACACCAATTGGCATATTGATCAGCCGAGCAATTGGGACGGTAATGAAAATTGCGCTGAATTAAGGTACTATAGCAGTGAACACCTTATGAACGATGAACTATGCTCTAATTATCGATCTTATATTTGCGAGCTTGACAAGAAATAAATAAAAACTGAAGCCAGACGGATTGCATATCCGTCAGACGGATATGTCCAGCTTTTGACTCTTTCTTGTTAATGCTTATGCAGTATATACTAAAAAAAAAAAAGATTTATTTGCGAGCATTTGTTTAAATTAGAAAATAATAATAACAATTTTCGATTAACAAAAAAGTTTTGCTTGCATCGGCCGGGAATCGAACCCGGGCCGCCCGCGTGGCAGGCGAGCATTCTACCACTGAACCACCGATGCTTGTGTGATTCGGGCCTCCAAAATACACATTGTTAAAGTTCGCATGCGGTTTGCTATTAAATGAGCACAAACACATTAAAGTACGTCATATGTTTATAAGAATAAAAGACATAGCAGATGGCGGGTCAGAGGCCTCTGAAGAGATTAAAAACATATATGGTATTTAGATTAGCAACATAAGTTGCCCCGAAAGTAAAGTTTTTGGGGGATTTTATTTGGAACTATGCATGTTACACACAAACACAATACATAAGAGCCGTACATAATAACGTATGACTATATAAGATGTGCCCATCTATCATAGAATTCAGTTCTCTGTAAACAACGCGAACCATAAAACGTTCATAATGAAAAACCTAAAAATTGCGCTACTTTTTGTAGTTGTTGCAGTACAGCAAAGCTTTTCGGTAAGTTACTGATCGCGTTGGTTTATATAATGTGTAACTGCTATATACAAGATTTCTGTAGAATTACCAAGTGATTGCTGCACCAAAAACCGAGTGCGATAGTAATTGCTTGAAGGAACTGCAGCCAATATGGGATCAACTACAATTATTGCAGACGCAAGTCAACGAATTTAAAGCGAATCAGACAACGAGCACCCTACAGCGACTGGACAATGTAGAGAAGCTTCTGGCAAATGGCACCACCATACTTGATGATCTTAGCAGATCTGTCAATATTAACCTGAAGACGCAAATCGATAACATCGAGCGATCGATAGCGAATTTCAGCAACAACGAAACGGAGGCGGAGGCGGAGGCGGAGCAAGAGGATGAGAATGTTAAAGAATCAATACGTAAAAATACGCCCGATAAGGAGTTCATCAAGATCGGCTCCAAATTCTATTATATTGAGGAGCACGAGTATGTGAACTGGTATGCGGCAGTTCAGAAATGCCTTGCGCTCGGCGCACATCTGATCAGTCTACTGAGTCAGGAGGAATTGGATGCGGTTACGCTATATTTGGATGAATCGTCGAGATATTGGATTGACATCAATGATCTGGGCACCGAGGGTAATTATCTATCGATAGTTGATGGTCTGCCACCGATTTTTCAGAACTGGCACGCGAACAATCCCAGCAACAGCAAGAATATCGAAGATTGTGTCGAATTGCATAGCATCAATAGTGAGTTTCGCATGAATGATAACAGTTGTAGGAAGGCTTTGTTATATATATGTGAATCTTCAACTTAAAAAACAAAAAACAAAATTGCATAATAAAGAAATTAAAAAAAAAATTTGAGTTGCATCGGCCGGGAATCGAACCCGGGCCGCCCGCGTGGCAGGCGAGCATTCTACCACTGAACCACCGATGCTTGTGTGGGCGATCGTGAAATAGAGCTCGTTTTGAGCTACAGCTACAGCACGAGTGAGGCTAGATTACAGGGTATACACAATAATATTTATTATCGAATTTCACACGTTTCTTTATTTTAATCGAGAAAGTGCAAATTGAATTATAATTCAGATCTTTCGTTTATTTTGCCATTTAGAATGTGTGTGTGTGTGTGTGTGTGTGTGTGTGTGTGTCGAGTGAATTGTTTGACTAAATGACCCCTTGCTGCTGTAGTTGCTGTTGTTGGTACAGGGTATCGATACATACATACATATTCATACAGATATTTGCTCGTACTTTTAATACCATTTTCAAAAAAAAAAACAGAGTGCAATGTGGCGCACAGATATTACAGCTAGAAAGGGACTGGGCGTGTGTCCGAGTGTGGGATTGCGTGTGCATATGTGTGTGTGTCTGTGTGTGTGTGTGTGTGTTGGGGAAAATCAATAAATTTTCAGAGCGCAAATTTCAATTTGTGTGTGTTGTGTGGTGTCTGTTGTTGTTCACATGATCGGGGAAGTGGGGGATGATGATCGATCGATCGATCGGGCACTACGATCGCGTTCTACTCCTTATAAGACATCCGAGAGCGAGCTACCAAAACCGAAAGTCTGCTTGATACTGTGCCAATAGTATCGATGCCAGTTGGTTCGCATCGCATCGTACTCGGAGGCGGGAATGCCGGTCTGCTTGAGGGACATCTTCGTGCCAGAGGACTACAAGAACAGAGAAAGGTAGATCAAAAGGTAAGAATCAGTTGTTATAAGTATAAGAGAAGCTAGAGAATAGCCCTATGAGTAAGTCGAGATCACGTGGGAAGGTTAAGGATCTTGCCTGACTCGAGAAATGCTTAACTAGGCTCGTTTACTAATCTTTAAGATCTTTAAAATATCCCATATGAAATTTGACAAGAAAGAAAGGTTACCTTCGAATCGCCGAAGGTCAAACTATTGCAGTTACTTCACATATTAAAGTCTACCGATAGGTTCTTTGACAGCTATACGATATATCGATGAAATTTCGATCAAATTTTTACAGCCTTTAAAAGGGCATACTTAGACATCTATCGGGAAAGTTTCATAGCGATATCTTAAAAAATAACATAATACGATCGATAGTTTCTATGTCAGCTATACGATATATCGGTGCGATTCGGCTCGTTCCGACTTATTTACAGCGTGCAGCAATAAGAAACATGTATACCAAGTTTTATCAAAATAGCTCTAAAACTGAGAGACTTCTTTGCGTTGCAACAACTGACGGACAGACAGACAGACGGACATGGCTAGTTGGACTCCCCTATTGATGCTGACTAAGAATATATACACTTTATAAGGTTAGAGATGTCTCCTAAGGTGCATTGCGAACTTCTGGCCGAAATTAATATAGCATCTGCAATAATATAATAATATCTTTAATATCGATCAGAGGATAGTCAAGCAAGCAAATAGAAAGAGAGAAAATATTACTATTCTCTTATATTGTTCCAGAATTTTCAACTTCACACTCCAATCAATATAACTTTGTTAAGAATCAATCGATCGTAATCGTGATTAGTTAATGTTTTGATAACCCAAGCAAGTCTAAATTTTGCTATGGCAAATATGACCTAAAATTAGACACGGAACCCCGTGACAGGACCTCACAAATTGCAGTAGAGACTGAATGTGAATTTCCCATATATTAGATAGCTCCTAACTATGCCCAAAACTTGGATAGTTTCAAATCAAAGATGCCCTGTAGGAACTTAATAATTTTCAATAGGAAAGAGTGTCCAATAAGAACTCTGCCAGAAGCTGCCTGCCTTGCACTGAATCCAGCGAGATATACCCCCCTATAGGCGCCCTATTAAGACTACTTACAGTCTCCTCCAGCTCGATGACAACATTCGAGTAGTGACCAGATGACCAGTTTTTCAGGCGCCAGCTCTGTTGGATTCGCTTCTCGGGCACCAGTTCCTCGAACTTGCCCAGCACATTGCCGCCGTAGAGCACAAACCTATAACGAGAGGAAAACATAAGTTGCCATCCATGGAATACCAATTCAAGCCGATACTCACTCTCCGCCACGCACGGCATCCACCTTGGCTGGGGCACGTGTAAATGCGGTTACCATGTCTGGTTTGGTGAGTGCATTGTAGATATCATTGGCGCTACAATGGAACTCTTCGCTCATTGAGAGCGTGCGCACGTCCAGCTTGCAGCCAACGCTGCCGGCGCTGGAGACGGATGTGACTTTCGCTGCAGACGCCGAGGCGGTGGCTGTCGCAGGCTTTTGCGCCGCATTCTTGGCCGCAACCTTGAGGTCAATGGATGTGGACGAATCGCTGCCCTCGGCTCCCTTCTTTGGTAATATCAAGTTGCGAGAATATTCCTCCTTCAGCTCCTTGATATATGTGCCCAACTGTTGGCGTATACGATCGCGTCCCACATTGTACATGAACTGCTTAAGGGTCTCCGACTCGTCGTTGGACTCATCGATGGTCACCGTGATCTCCACATCCTCCAGATCATTCTCCTCCGATAGATTCGGTATGGTCAGTTTGCCCTTGTGGCTTAGCTTGCTGTTGCTTAGCAGACGTCCGGACCACTTGAGCACCAATTCCCATTCGTAGAAGAATATCAGTTTTCCTTTGCGATTATTTACAGTTGCCTCGCCGCTGCATTTGTCCACTGCATCCACTACGCACTCCACATCGTTTTGTCCTATGCCAATTTTTTTTTTTTTTTGTTTTTTGTTTTAAGGTTAGAATTTTTGTAGGCAACTTGGGGTTAAGGGGCGAACTTACCTATTTTAAAGTCAATGAACAACTGTTGCAGCCGCTCCTTGGACCACGGTGTCGCATTCTTTTCCGTCCAATGCCAATTGTTCACATTGGTCGCATCGGGTCGCTCCTCAACAATCCAGCGTGGATCACCCTCTCCCCACTTGGCCATGTCGCTGTTGCTGCTGCTGGTGCTCGATGATAACTTACTGAGGTGTTTTACTGTATTAAAGTGTCGTTGATAGTCGCATTCACTTGTTCTGGGTGCCGGCAGTGTTTATTATGCGTTCGCTTCAATTGACTGGCAGTGCGTTTTTGATTTTGGTATTGAGTTATTTGGAATTTTCTAGAAAAATCGGTTAATTCTCGCTGCCTTTGCAGTCAGTCTCGGTTGGCGATGGGCGATAAATGAGTGTCACGAGTTAAGTGTCATGTAATCAGCTACCCGGTCACAGTTACTTGTGTTAACACAATGTGCTCGTGTGGAGCAATTCTGTTAACTAACAGCAGCAATGTTAAGCAATGAGCAAATCAGAACTGAGAACAATGAATGAAATGCATTATTATATAGTTGAAAATAAATAAAAGTAATTAATAAAATGAATATTTTTCAAATATACATGCCTTCCGTTGGGGTTATTGTAGGGTTTTGGCGACCTTTGTTTAGCTAGTTTTGATAGCTTAGTAAGCTGCATACCCCGCCTAGAACTGTTAACAGAGCCCGCCATCGTGCCCGCTATCGATACATCGCGTTATCTACGGCTCTGTCCATCGCTATGCAGTACTCTTTGTCCATCGCTAGTGGGAAAAAAGTCGAAGTGATTGTGATTTTTTTTTGTTTTTAAAAATTAAATTGTATTTCATTAATGAAAACGCGCTAGCGTATTGTCGCAAATTGTTAATTATGTTTAACTAGTGCGATTTGTGCGCGTTTCTGTGATTGCTGTGCCCGTGCCCGCCACAATGATAAGCGCAATGGACAATTTTGACAACAGATCGTACGGTGCGATATCCAAGGGGCGCAGTGAATTCTCGATGCCAGGTAAACACACTACTACAACGACAACTTACAAGAACAACGACGCCAGCAGCGAACGGAATGAGTAAACAAGAAAACAAAGAAGCTCAATAAAGATTAGTTTAAGCTGCAATTCAAGTGAAATTGTGCGAATTGCCGACGCAAAATGCAAATCGAAAAAGAACAACAGCAGGAGAAAAAAATATGTGTGTGGCAAGCAACAAGCGACGCTGCTAGTGGGCGTGTGCATGTGTGCGTGTGTGTGTCAGTGCGTGTGCAGCTATGTATGCGTGAAAGTCTGTGTGTGCGTGCGTGTGTGTGGGTCTATTAAACTGGCCTTCAATTGAATTAATCCGTAATGCGACATTAAACTAATAAACCCAATTAACACAGACTGTGCAGCCTGTTGCGAAAGTCAACAACAACAACAACAACAAAAACAAATAAAAGTTTAATTATTGAGTGTGTGTTTTTTTTTTGTATTGATTTGGCAGCTCTGGCTGTGACGCTGCTCTCTTCGCCGCGGTCGCCGCGTTGCCTTCGCCCTCGTGTGCGCATATGCTGCGACTGCAGTCGCGTGTCGGTGTGCGTGTATGTGTGTGTAGGAGTGTATGCTCACTGTTTACGTGCGTGCGAGCGCGACTCGAGTGTGTGTGTGTGTGTAAGTGGGACTGTCACTGTGTGTGGAATGTCGCTGTTCCAATTAACCAAATAAACCAACAACAACTGCGACGAGAGTGAGCGAACCGCTTAAAGCATTATGTTTTCTTCTTGCAGAATTGACGCCAGAGCAGCAGAAGCTTCTCATCGAGTTGCGCAGAAAAAAACAGGAGCTTTTGCTCGAGATTCAGGTGAGTTCAACAACAACAACAATAAATTACATTTCAGCTTAATCTCTTCTTTATGCTTCATCTCCATCTCGCTCTGCATTCTTCCTCTTCACCTTTGGCCAGCGCGCAAATGTCAAAGCTCCCAAAGCAGCAGCGGCACCTGCGCTTCCTCTTTCGCCGCACGTTTTTTTTTTTTTTTCGTCGTTGTTTCTCCCCACTGTGGTTCGTTATGGCTAATTAGTGTGTTCACAATTCTGCCACGTTCATTTTGTTGTCATATTTTATTTGATTGTTTTTAATGACTTCGCTTCGATTCTCTCCTCCCCTCACGCTCTCTTTCATTCTCTCAATTTGATCTAACGTTTTCATTGACAATCGCTCTCTCGCGCACTCTCTCTCTCTTCGCCTGCAATGCGCGCCTAATGAGGAGTTGCCATAAAGAGCATTTACCGTTATGCTAAAGTGTGCCCAAAAGCTTTGAACTTTTGTTTGTGACATTTGTTGTTGATCGTCGTTGTCGCCGTCGTTGTTGTTGTTGTTTTCGCATTATTTTCGCTCTCGTGAGAGCCGCAAATGAACTGTAAACAAAGCCAAAGCGCACAGAAGCGCATTTAGAATTTACCGCGGCGCCCGAATTGAAACAAATTTACTATGGGCTACCTGCACGCCGCTCCTGTGCGGCCGCATGCAAAAATTTCGCCGGCAACGCGACGACGCGACGCACCGACGGGCCTCATCTATCACATCTCGCACACCCGCTGCCTTAGTCATCGATGACGTGCCGCGCGCCGCAGACACACCAGACCGAGCAGACAGACAGACGGACTGACAGAGACAGCGACAGCGAATCCTCTCGCGACGCGTATCGCAGGCGATAAATTGTTATAAATAAATACTATTCTTGCAGTTCGTTGCAATTTTTATTATTGTTCGTGCGTTCCATTATAAAAACGTGATCAATTTGATGTTATATTCGCCGTATTGTTGTGTTGTTGTTCCACTGTGCTATGTATAAGTTTCTATATCGCAAGATCGTTAAGAAAACCAAACCCAAGGTAAGTCTGACTCAGAGTGTGGAAGGGAGTCTTTCCCCATGTCTGTCTTATCAAAGAAATGAATAAATATGTTAAGTGATTTAACGCATGAATGAAATGCATACGCGACGTTTCTTATCAGTTCGATAGCGAAAATATTTGTAAAAGTCGCTTAATCTGTACACCCTGATAATAGAAATACGCACGCTACTCCAGTGAAGTGTGCCACGGTCAAGTGGTACAGTAGGATAATTCTTTATGTTTTTGTCTTTTCAACTTAAATTTTGAAATTCCTTTAAATTATTTTCATATTTTATTTATCCTGGCAGGGGTAGCAGGTAGCTCCGCATATGCTCAACATACACTCGTAAATCGTAATTGTTTTGCCTTTTCTGTGTGTTTCGAAATGTTTTTCCATTTTTGCATTGTTTTCCAAAATTTTCACGACGCGACGCGGATTATTACGCATAATTTTGGGTTTTAATTTCCTGGATATATACTCGAGTTGCGCTTGCGCGCTTTACCTGCGACAGGGGCAAATGCCCATGGGCGACACCTCGGGAGAGATACACACCCTGCAGGCATCGATCCTGTCTCGGTTTCTGCTACCTGCGCCTGCGCTACCTTCCTTGGCTGTGCCTTCGTTTAGCGCAATGCATAAATAATCTGCAGAGAATCCCCTACTTTGATTGCTCTCAAGGGTTTTTTCTCTCTTTACAATTTTTTCGGCAATTAGTCGAGTTCAGATTTCGGGTTAAGTTAGGTTAAGTTTCTTTTTGTGGCTTGTGCTCGAAATTCTCTTTTCTCATTTACCCCTCGAGGCATGTCTCAATGTGAAAAAGTAAACAAGAAAAAAAAAAACGTCTGATCTTTGGCACATTAAAATTCCACTTTCGAGTTCATTAAAATTAGTTAATTATGCCCAATAATCATTACGGGAAACTGGTGCAGTTCTAAAAATATATAATTTTTGCAGCTTCAATTTGTCTGTCAAGATGTTTAACAAATATTTGTTTAAACTAGCTTAATCGTTTTAGGAAAATCACCAAAAAATTAAGTTTAATTTATATACTTTCTACTTTTTAGAAAATCTTCTCGAAAGAGACTAGTACTGTTTTAAATAGGAGCATTTAATTTAATTTTAATTTCGCTTTTCATTTTTGATAAAACTTAAATATATTTTGTGCAGTTTTATCGAATTTTTCGCTTTTTTTTCTGTTAAAAATAGCTATTTCTCGGTTTTCAAAAGTGGGCAGCACTGATTTTAGCTGCAAATGAAATTTCTATGCACCGCCTGAAAGTATGCTTTAAAATTTTAAGAATATTGCGTCGAATTTACAGCGACTGTTAAAATGATGGGAACTGTTGAGAGTGTGAGTCTGTTAGTGAAGTAACAGTCATAATTAGCCTGACTCTCTCTGCCACCCACTCTTAAATACCCAAACACTAAACGATCACTCGACCTGGCCTCCATTTTGCAATTTTACTCTGCCACTCTCTCTCTCTCTCTTTAGCTGCTGATAAGATAACAGCGCTTTGTTTTGCACACTCTCACGCTGTCTGTGTGTCGTCTGTCTTCTCTCTCTGCGTTTCTTATCGCATATCACGTTGCCAGATGCTGATGATGTTGAAGCTGATGGGGCACAGCAAGAGAGGGAAGAGTGCCGCGAGCGCCTTTTATCGCAAAATTTAAATATTCCGTTGAACTTTCGCTGCGTTCTTGTTGTTGTTGTTTTTGTTCTTGCGCCACTTAGTCATTCGATCTTACTTACAAAGTCTCATGCCAGCTCTCGTTCTCTTAAGTTCGCTACAAGTTGCAAAAATGCAAATTACAAAGTTTTGTTTGTTGTTTTCTGCTTCATTAAGTTGTTGTTTATATTTTAGTGCTCTGCATTTGCTAAGCTTTTAAATTATGATTTATGGGGGCATCAACAGCAGCAACAGCAACAGCAACAAAAGCAAACAGAGAACTTTTCAACAACAACAATGAAGTCGCTGCTAAAACTTATTGAAAGCGCACTTAAAGTGCAAATTTGTGCTTTGATTTATGGCGTCTGCTTTGAGGTTATAAACGACTGCGACGACGAGTGGCAACAATGACCGTTGCGCTATGCACGTGTGTGTGTGTGTGTGTGTGTGCGTTGCTGGACTCCTGTCGCTTCGCTCAACACACAATGGGGCAACTAATCGAAGCAAGCAGCGCAAATGTGGCTAACATTGCAGTTTATGGCGTCTGCATGCAAATGTGGCTGCGCACTTGGCACGTGTTTTGTTCCCTACACGCTTTAGCTGCACATCTCCTACGCCATTTGATTAAATCTGTTTAATATGGCTAAAAGGTTTGCCTCTTTGTCTTCGCTTATCCTCTGTAAGTGCTGAAAAGCTGCGCTCTCTTAAATTTAAAAAAAAGAAAACACTTGTTGGTCAGCTGTGCGCGTTGCTGTTATTAACAGCGCTGAGCGCGCTCTCTCTCCAATGCCGCTCACTGTAACTTAACATTCGCTCTTTATGCACAACAGTGCATTTTGAGTATAACAGCGTGTTTGCAGCGTATGTTAACGCACTGTTTGGCAATTTGCTGCTCTCAGACACTTGTTGTTGTTGCGCCCCTGGCATTAACGGTCGAGAATCCAAACAAAATGTTCACGTAACGGACGTACGTCGCGCGTCGTCGGCAGAAATACGGAATACGAAATACGAAATACGGAAAACCGAATTTAAATCTCGTGTTATTTTTGGTATTTTTGGTCGTTCGCGCGTTTTGCTCGAAATAAGAAAGGAAAGAATCCCGCATTTTATTGTCGGAGTGCCAAAACACAAAAAAGATTTACTGCTGCCGCTGCTGACTGAGCCCGGCGCGAGGTTCTGTTTATTTATAGTTTTTTTTTTTATTATTTAATACAAAAAATAAAAACACGGCAGCAAAAACACGTTGGCAGCGCCAACAGGGAATCAGTGCAAAAAAAAAACGAGAAAAAATAAATATTGAAAGAGAAAAGTGAAATTGAAAATTGTATAAATATTTATAACAACAAATGAAACTAGTGTCTGTGTGTTTGTATGTGTATGTGTACATTGCAAAGTGCTTATAAAAAGAAGCCGGAGAAATCTAGCGCGATAAGAAGGCCCTCATATCAGTTTGATCGCCAGCAGAAAAAAGAAGAAGCTAAAAAAGCAGCTAAAAACAGTGAGAAAAGTGTGCAGAATAAATTCACAACGAGAATTCAATTAATTCTACCGTTATTCCTGCTTTAATTTTATGTAAATATTGCAAATTTTTTTTGTTATTGAATTTCCTTTGCCAGCAATTTACAAGTACAACAAGCGAAAAAATTACCTCGAAAATTGAATAAAAAAAAAAAAATTATAAAAAAATTAAAAAAAAAATAAAAAAAAGAGTTTACAAAAAATGTTTACAACAAGGTCGCGCACTCAATTCTCGCTGACAATTGTGATTTATCTATATTATAGTATATTCGTAACCCCCTGCTTCGATTAATCATTCATTCCCCCGATAAACAAATACGCGTTCACACTGTGACGTCACACTCATGTTTCCGCTTGATTGTCGCCTTTATCAATTATTGTCAGTTAGAATATGCGATTTTTACACACTCGCCGCTGTGTGTGACGCCAGTGTTATTTATTTATTTATGCATTTATTTACTCTGTTCAGGCTTTTGCCATGTGAGTAATGAAAATACATGTTCGGACACGCTCTGCGTGATTTTTGCTCCCAGATGGGGCGATTCTTCTTCTCTCTTCTTTTTTTTTTGGCAATAATTAACAGCAAAGCGTTAAAGCGTTGGACTGTGCGTGGGTGGATGCTATGTGGATCCTATGGGTGGCACGGTAGCACGTGCAGCGGAATGCGTGGAATGAAATGATTTCTAAATGTCAAAATAAAATGGAGAGAGTTGATATTTCTCTTTGCGATAACACTTTGATATGCATATAGATTCTTGATCAGTTCGTCAATCTCTCAATCTGTCACAGCGCATGAATCACACAAAAATGGGTTAAAATGAAACCTTATCGTGGTTTCTACCTTTGCACAGCTGCAAAATATAAAAAAAAAACGGGGCAAAACATTTTAACTTTTTCTGCTCACTAAATAAACAAACTGCTGGGTAGATAATAATGCAGTAGTAAATCGAATTCGATGCGGTCCCATAATGAAAATTGGTATAGGCTACACAGCAGCAACACAGCAGCAACACAGCAGCAACAACAACAAATCATAGTCGAAAAGGTCAGGTTGCGGGCCAGCGAGCAGGGAGCAGAAAGAACCGCAGGACATGACGCCCCTTTTGGGCCGGCATAACTTACGGCTAGGTCATATGGAGGCGTTCCAGTTGAAAGGAAACCCAATGGTTTTCCACACCCTTCCCTCTCCCCCCATTTTTCCCAATAGGCCAAAAGTTTGGCCAAAAAATAAATTCACAACAAAAATGTACTGCGCCAAAAAGGAATGGGAGAGAGAGAGAGAGAGAGAGAGACAGTTAGGAGCAGGCGAGAAATGCAGTAGTTTTTCGACTGTTTAGCAATAGATGTGTGTATGTGTGTGTGTGTGTGTGTGCCTATGCAGATGTCTGTGTGTGAGTGGGTGCCGCGACCCCATGTCGTCGATGTGTCACACAAGCTGAGGTTGTTCCAAGAAGCGGCAATTTTGCGCAATTGGCGTTTGCGGCGCTACAGAAACAAAGTGAGTTGGCATTTTTATCAAGTGTTTGGCGTCGCGCGCGAATCGCGCACAATAAACACCGTCACAAAAAAAAACTAAGCAGTGGGAGCAGCTGCTTCTAGTGCGCCCCCGCCCCCCATTACCCCCCTACTCATTCGTGAGACGCCGCCTCTGCCTGAATCCACCTGCTGCGCGTCTTGCCGCGCGCGCGACTTTTTCGCTGCATATTTTAAGCGCGCCTGCCAATGAAACGCCAAAAACACAGAGAACTACAAGTGCAGAGGGGGGGGAGGACTGGGTGCGATCTGCAGGGAAATTGTACGTTAAGTGTTGCCAACTTTTTTTTTATTTTTTTGGTGCCAAGAATGCAAATGGCGCGCTGCCGGCATTCCCAGGCAAACGGCAGCGGCAACGGCTCCAACTGACTCTTTGGGCCACTTTGGCATTTCACTCGATTCCGCGAATATTTTTGAGTTTTTTGCGAAAGACAAAAAACAAGAAGTAGAACAACAATAAAATGCACAGCAAAATAAACAAGTAAAGTCGAATAAACCTGACTGTAGGATACCCTACCGCCAACTTTAAAAAACCTTACCATTTACTCACTTTTACTTGTTTCAAAATCGAAAGATTTTCAAGCCAAATAATTTTTGAAATCATCTACGCGTTTGCGACTTGTAGGTTAGGTTACTTTTGCACAAACTCAGCATACCCTTTTCAGTAAACTTTTATTGGTTGCAGCGTATAAAAAGGAGTATAACAAGAAATCAATAGGTGCCACTTGGTGACACTGGAATTATGCGTCGTTGTTCCTTTGTCTGCGATGCTCAACCATTGCAATCGACATTTCCCTTTTGCCACGCCCCCCCTTGCCCCTCTTCATTTGATTAAAAGTCCTTTGAAATTGTATGCTATAAAAATGGTACTTGTTGTTTTTTTCCCCCTTTTTTTTATGCATTCGCGTATTGGACTCCGCATATCTTTATCGTTCTAGGAATGTGCGCTGAGTCTCTTTATCTAATCTTGAAAAAAAAATACCTTAAACTTGGTATCTAAAACGTTACAATATGCCAGGCATAACTGTAGAGTCTGGGTAGATAAAGAAATGTACGTAATCTTGTGCATAAATAAATGCCTGATTTAAGGAACAAAGTGAAATGACACACGTTGTGATTAGTCATGATGCTACAAATATTAGACAAATTGCTGTAATGTGAAACAGTTGGAAATGAAATATTTGTTTGAAAAAATTCCCCATATTTAAATTAAAAAAATACCGAAAGTCATATTACAAATATTCTACTTTAATTATGTGAAACACTTGTTAATGAAAAAGCTCCACATTTCCACAACCAGGTGGAACAGTTGGCAATGGAACAAAAAATTAATAAATTAGTTCGCTCAGCGTGAAAATATGTTTTCTTCAAATACGTTTATGACTTACATGAAACACTTGGCAATGGAACACCGCAATTTACATGAAATTGTCAATTACCGTTACTCGAAATCAACTGGAATAGTTGGCAATGGAACAGTAAAACCTTCTTAGTATAAACTTGAAGCTACAATATGTCTTATGTGTATTCGTATATGATTTGCATGAAACACTTGAGAATGGAACACATGCAATTACCGTTATTCCACCTCTTCACGCTGTTTCACTTCCCATTCATACACAGAGTTAACGTTGATTAGCCAATATATCCATCAGAAAAGTCAACAACAACAAAAGCATTAAATGCGTGACAGTGACAAGACATTAAAGTCAAAGGGCGCAAGAGTGAGACGGGGTGGGGAGGAGAGTGAGACGGGGTGGGGAGGTGGAGAGCAAGAAGACGTTGCCGCAATTTGCGGTCTATCAGGGTATAATAACCTCGTCGTCGCAGTCTCGATGCCGTTGACAGCAGAAGCCACTGAAACAACATCAAAGTGTGCGATCCATAAACAGAGAGAGAGAGGGAGGGAGGGAGAGAGCAGTAGAGTTTCTCTCTGCTCGATTGACTGCACACTTGTTCCTCTCTCTCTGTGTGCGTGTGTGTGTGTGTGTGTGTCACCCTATGGCCGCGAACTGACCCCAACGGGCGGATGCGTTCATTAAATTTACAGTTTGCCCGTGCCGTACAAGAATTTTGCTGCAATTGGTCAATTTCAGCTTGCCTTGTTGTTGCTGTTGCAGTTGTTGTTGTTGGCACAGTGGGGTCGCCTGCGCAGTTGTTTTTTTCTTTTTATCAGCTGCATTCAAGTTATGCGGAAATTAATGCATAAAGTGCAACTCGCAATGGGCGCATTTGCCGCCGCTGCCGCTGCTGCTGATGCTGTCTCTGGGTGTGTCCACAACAAAAGTGACAGCAGCAGCAACAACAATTACAACAACTACAACTGGTGCACATTAATTGTCAACAAACATGCGCAACGCGTGCCACAAGCGGCGCCATGCAACGTTCAAAATAAACGCATTTTGCCATTTACAATTTTTCTGTTGCCTTTTTTTTTGCATTTTCGCTATTTGCATTTCCAAATTCGAGCATTAGCCAAGCGACCCCAGGTTGCAAGTTGCTGCAGTTGTTGCACGTTGCACGTGTGGTCAACTCTGTTTAAACTTGGTTGCACAGACAACAACAGACGGACAGGGGCAGGGGGAGGGAAGGGGGGGTAGCGATATTAATCGCTTGCAGGTGCGAAAACTAGACACCGTCGCCAGGCGACAAACCGCAGACCAACACGAACCAAAGAGGGGGAAGGGTGTTTCGAAAGGGTTAAAACTACAATATATATAGATAGGCATCTCGGCCATGGCATGCATAGAGAGTGCCTACTGTATGCAGCCATAATTATAGCATATTTCAAGCGCTTTCCCCCCGTGCTTTGCACCTGCTTTAATGACACTTTTTCCCCGCTGCAGCTTGAGTAATGTTAGCAGTTGCAGTAAAATAAAAACAAGATTCGATAACTAACTCGATTTGTGAACTGTGTGTGTGTTTCATTTACTTCTTATCTCAAAAACTTTTGCAATACTTTTTGCATTTGGAATTTACAAACTCCCAAGCAAAGTTAAACATACTCACAATAAACTGAAGAGTTTGCTAGTTGCAAACGTTTTGCGTTTCATTCCATTTGTTTCGCTTGAACTAAGTGAAATACCAATTTACTCGGTTTATGCGTTGCAAAGTTTACTCTGGAATTTCATTTCATTCCGATTTTATTATCGAATTTCGTGTATAAACAAATACATGTATTTGGTTTGAAAGTAATTTACTTTTTCACTTTATTAGATGATTTATTCACATCCATTTTTAGCCCCGATTTTGATGCTGCTGCTGCACACAATCAAAGAGTCCAGACAGATTGTCAACGTCCAGAACTAAATTTCCATTCTTTGTATAGAATCCCTGATTGCAAGCGGGTGCCGCGAAAGCGGCGGCTAGCAGACATCCGATGATCAGGCACAGGCAGAGAATCTTGTTGAACATTTTGTAGCTTGTATTACAGATCAGATCAGGCTATATGTCGTTCGAACTGCAAGCGAAAACTGTCTGCTGCTGCACACTGAACGAGGCATTATATGCTGATTACATGTAGAACTGCTGCCTCATCGCATGGGCAATTCCCTAGATCAAGTTTGCTAATTTCTACACAAGATTAACTACTTATCATCATATTAAATTATATTATATATTTATTCCGGTTTATTTTTTCATACCGCTTATGCACACACACTTTTCCACAAATCATGAAAATGATTGCATGAAATGAGCTTTGCATGGACACAGTAATAAATGGGGAATACTCTGAGCGTGTTTCATTCCATTTGTCTTACGTCAAGCGTGCTTATTTTGTTTCATTCCACTTGTTTCAATCTGTTTAAATTACTTGCATTTCATTTGTTTGCTTTTCATTAGATTCTCCTTCATTAATTTTTCTGTTTCATTCCACTTGTTTCAATCTATTTACTTTCATTTCATTTGTTTGCTTTTCATTAAATTCCTCTTCATTAACTTTTCTGTTTCATTCCACCCATTCCCATGGCTTCTAATGACTTTAGTGTTTGCCTTTGCCGGCGAATTATGATCTCTTTGCAAAACCTTTTTCCGGCCCCCTTTCCCACACAAAAGTTTTCATGTAACTCATCGAGTTTTCCTTCGCAATTTAGCCCTGGTCCCATTTTGCGTAATAGACCTCGTATGCTACATAGAATTTTTCGCACGTACAAGCAAGTTTCTCTGATTTTGTTTTCTGTTTGCATTTGCTGAAATTCAATATTTTCCTTGAGAAGGAGGGGAAGGGGAGAAACGAAGGGAACAACACTCGCACAAGGCGCGTGCAATACTTAATTGTTTATTTGGTCGTATGTAATGTGAGTTTTCCCAGATTTCAGATATCATATATGCCACCATATCTCAGACAATTTCCAGAGTTTTCATCATATTTCATTATTATTTTTGTATGTCGAGAGCGCACGAACATGAATCTGAATCCGCCGCAACTTCTCAGTGTAGGCCAAAGTCAACACGTAGACTGAGACGACGACGGCTGAACTTGGCAATAGTTAGTGTTAGTGTTGTTAGTGTTAGTGTTGTTAGTGTTGTTGCGCTAAAAGTGGCAGCAAAACAACAAACAATTCACAAACAGCTGAAAGCAAAAGGCGTGAAAATTACTTGGAAAACCCCCTGAAGCAGCAGGCACGCGAGTGTGCTATAGCGAGCTCGCTATACTAGACACAGATCCGGCTGATCGATAGGAAGGTTGAGATCTCTTGCTCTCATTATGATTTCAGTCGCAGTCGCAGTCGCAGTTTTCCAGCTCATTTTCAGTCACGTGTCACGCGTTTTGCACTTTGTGCACATTCGCAATTCGCTTCGCATTTCAATTCAGATCAGATTCAGAATCTCAAATAAACAACAACAAACAATTTGTCTATATATATTGTTGATAGAAAAACTGTGCAACAAAACGCTTAAGCAGATAATTAATATTTCTGTGCAATGCTCGCTGCCTAGAAAAGAGTCAATTAAAATGCATTTCAATGGAAATGAAAATGAAATCATCTGCCATCAGGCATACCCTATAATAGATTGATCAAATATCATTGCCTTTTCGCTTAGTAATTCTAAGTTATTGGGTTACCTCTTGGAGATCTATTAAAAAGATTTATACTGGGTATGCGCTAGTCTAAAATACGCATATATGCACACTTTCAGTTTAATTTATGACATAATAAAAATAATAAAAAAGTATTTTCAAGATTACGTCGCGGGTCGTTTATAAAAGCAAATAAATTTACGTAGAACTACTTCCCTGCCTGGGCCGCAAAGTTGTGCTTCATGCGAAAAACCTTTAAAAAAGATAACTAGAAAATGTACATAGATTTTAAATAGTTGTTGTTCTTGTTGTTGTTGCTGCTGCTGTTGCCTCTTTTCATAAATCTATAAAATAGAAACGAGTCAGCGCCCATTAAAGCGGGCATAATTAATTTAATAGTCCCCGAACACGGCACAGACACACACGATATATGTAGGTAAACAAGGAGCCCCAGCGGGTCCATTACAACTGCATATGTTATACGAGGCGAGCCTATGTGTGTGTGTGTGTGTGTGTGTTGTATCTAAGTGAGGTATATGTGTGTGTGCCTATCGAGACAATAAAAACTATCCGCACTCATAACAATATTTTCCATTTTCCAAGGGCAAGGCAACCCGAGACGAGACTCGACTCGACTCGACTCCGACACCCTCTGCATGTCAGGCCAGGCCGACCGTCTCGGGCTAATTGCATGTGCCTTGTCTGGTTGCCAAGAAGGGGACGCGTGGTAGGGGACGGGGGTAAGGGGCAACTCAAAATAATGACTTTTGTGGCACTCGCTCAATGCAAAAGGGGCAGCATGTGAGAGAGCAGGCAAGGCAAGGCAAGGCAAGGTAGGGTGTGTGTGCACTATGGAAAATGTTTTTAGGGGAAGAAGAAAAAACTTTGAAATTATTAAGTTGTTCAAAATGCAACGAAAAGTGGATGGGAAATATTAAGAGTGGGCTCTAACGAATTTTAGATGCACTATGTGTGAGGCAGAAAATATTCCAAATTTATAAAAAATACTAAAGAATTTCATAACAGTTACTAGAAATGTTTGCAGGCTTTAATCAGAATTTTTAATAGATAACTTGGCTTGAAAAAATTAAATTGGCTATAAGGAATAATGAAAGTTCTTAAAATAAATTATTTATTAAAATAAAAACTATATTATAATATAAAAAATATTATAAATACTAAATATACTGAAAAAAATACTAAATAAATAATTTCAGTTAACTTAAATGTTTTGCTTTCTGTTTAAACTTTTATTGAAGTTTTCTGAAAATTTAATCAGTGAAAGCAAAAGAGCCTTACCATTAAAATACTACTTAAATACTAATTAAAATAACTAAAAATACTGTAAATTAAATAATAATTTAGGGTTTTAGAAAAGTTTTCGTTTTTATGTTTAAACTTTTATCAAAGAAATCTAAAGATATTTTAATATCGGCCCTTATTTAGTTTGAGCTAACTTTTCGACCTAACCCTTATCGATGTAGTTAATAGTTTGCCAATGCATTTTGGTCATATCGACCAGCAGCAAAGGCTCTGCCTCAGTCACCCTTCCCCCTCTCGGTTGTAGCAGCTGCTGCCAGACGGTGTCGGGGCAATGCTAATTATAACAAAACGACGATAACAAAACAATTTTATTACATTCTCAACTTCCTCTCGCGTGCCGCACAGCAAACCAAACCAAATACCCCTTCCACTTCCTACCCCCCTTGCTCTTAGCCTCTGCAAGTCGTAGCCAATCCGGCGCTAAAGCCTGGCAAAGGTTGCGTCTGTGGAATTTGCATACAGATGGCGCCAAACGAAGTCAAAACGAAGAAGAAGGGTTCCAAGCACATATGGCAAGTGGCTAAGTAAAACTATAAAATCGAAAAGCAACAACAACGATGTGATAGAAAAAGCAGGCAAAACCAGAAAGGGCATTGGGCGACCTTAACCCTTGGCTGCCCTTTCTGTCTCAATTGATGTCTTCTTCCATGTTTGCTCAAGTTGCTTTTGTAGTAATTGTTGTTGTCTAGGGTGTGTCCATTCTTTCATTTCCATTTCCATTCCTTGCCTTGACGCCCCGAAACGCAGATCAATGGACTCGACATGAACGCGACTTGGACTTGGGAATCAGCCTGCGCTGTCTCGTCTGTCTAGGCAGAAAAGTCGCAGTTGCAGCAATTAAAATATATGTATACCCTACACGCTTGTTCCACGTGTTGTTGTTGTTGCTCACTTTGCTCTCTTCCTTTGTTATTTTTATTGTTTTCGCATTGTGCTGCGGGCAACTTTGTTTTTGTTGCCATTAAATGAATTTATTGTAATTGTTTTTATTTGATGAACACACACACACACACGCAGATACACGCATGGACTTTGGGGTTAATTGTTGTTGGTTTTTGCGACAATTTTGCTTTGGTTTTTTTTCTTTTTTTGTAGCAAACGAAATTGTGTATAAAGCAATTAGTTGCGTGTAGCAAGTGAATAGTCGAGGGAAAAAAAGGTAAAGTCAGGAAGAATGTGCGCTATAAGTTGGCATACACCTTAAAGAAAGAGTATATAGTGCTAATAATGCCTGCTTAGAGTTCTAGAAAATATTTTTGCAGCAATTATTATTGATTTAAAATGAGAAATTCTAGGAACATAGTTTTATATATACAGTGTTGGAAAAAATAATAGAAAAAAGCTTGTTTTCGTCCATTAACTTGAAATATTTCATAGGAAAAGAAACTAAGATTTATTTAATTATTTTTTTTAAACATATATATAGGTAACTTATATAATAAGGAATACAAATATTTTCTTTTGATTTTCCATTAACGTAAAAAATTAATTTCATTTTTTGAGCTTGGAAAAAATAATAGAAAAAAAACGCAAAAATACAAGTGAGAGACGATTTTTCTAAATTTTTAAACTGAAATAGTGGTTTTGCTAATATTTAGTGGTACAGCCATTACTTTTTATAACTGAGGAACACCTACGAGGCATAGATTTAATAACTAATAATATTTTTCTATATTTAGCAAGAATTATGGCTTAGTTTCTAGCTATACTTTCTATTAGCGATGCTGTAATTGCTGAGGGGGAATTTTTTTTTAATTGTTATAAAGCATGTAGTAATTTATGCAAAAATGCCACTTATAACCATAGTGCAGGCAAGACAAAACCGCTTGCGAATTACAAGCATCGCAGAAAATGTCGTTGTCTGTTTGCCTTGTTGTTTGCGTTGTTGTTTTCTGTTTGCTTGCCATGTTGACTTACAAATTGCTGTTGATCACAAGCACAAGAAGCCTGCACTGTTCACCTTTTCCAGGTGTTGCTGCCTCTATTCCTCTCTCTTTCTCCATCTCCCTCTCTACACATCCGGCGTTGCAAACATGCTGCAAGGCGCTAATACGGCGGTTTATCTGCGCTGCGATTTGCTTTATCTGCTGCTGATTTATGCCGCAAAGAAGTCTTCAGCTATCTGCGCGCTACTGCATGTGTGTATCTGCTTGTTTGTATGTATGTGTGAGGGAGTGTGTGTGTGTGCGTGTCATAAAGGCGCGTGTAAATATCGGCAATGAGTCAGAGCAAACTTGTAGATACAACTACAAGTAGCGGATACATGCTCTGCCCGCTTGTAGATACATTCGCCGTCGCTGCCGTTGCCGTTGCTATCTGCGGCCATTTCATCTAAGCTGCAATGCGCCAGGTCCCCCCCCTCGCTCCCTTCCTGCCCGCTCCTATGCAAATAGGCCTGCGCACAATGGACGCCACTTAGTGCAGCTGCAGCAGCAGCAGGATGACAAATGCTGCAACTTGCAACTGGGTGCCAGTTGCAACAAGTTGTTGCTGCTGCTGATCTAACTGTTTGCTTTGGCTTTGTTTGATTTGCTCATTTGGTCGCTCGACTTGCCACTTGTGCGCTAATGTTGCCCCAGCTCGTTTGCATGCGTGTGGTAATTATGCAAAAAGAAGAAAAGTATCTTACAGATACTTGACACGCGTTATTAGCTGGCCTTCTCTTTCTCTCTCTTTCTTATTCAATTTGTGCGTTTTCTTTGGACTCTTTGCATTCCAAGCTGTTGCATTGACCTCGCGCCTCGACTTAAAATTTGCATGCGACGCAAGAATTGTCTACGATATTTGCATAAAATTCGCATAACTTAACTGAGATATACACCCTTCTTTTTTCCACTCTCTCTTAGTCGGTCTCTCTCTCTATCTCTGTCTACTCTTTGCTCGTAATCCAATTGATATTTGTACAAAATTTTGCGCCCCTTTTATGAGTCAGCGTAGACATTGACTCACTGCGGCATTCACTCGTTCATTCACAACTTTATTGCACTCATAGTATTCACACACACACACACACACACACACACACTATTCACGCGTATTTGCGACAGGCTTTTAGTTGCCGTCTTTTTGTGTGTCAAGTGGCAACTCTCGAGGAGCTGCAGGATTTCCTTCTGCAGCCTGCTTTCATCTGCAACAAGTGCTGCAAATGGTTTTGCCATTAGGCTGAAGAGAGAGAGAGAGAGAGAGGGAGAGGGAAAAAGAAAGACAATAGCACAGATATTTGTAGTTGTATTTGGGTTTAAAGATTTCTAGATTTGTTCAGAATTTTGAAGATATTTTTGCAGCGAAATTTCGACCCAAAGATATTCATTGTTTATAGAAGTTTTTGTAGATATTTAGGCTAAACAAGTTGTAGCTTTAGCTAGGAATCTTTTGGAACAATTTCAAGCTAAAGATACTCTATAGAAAGTAATATAACACTTAATGAAGATTTATCTCTAATATGGTTGAAAATTTATGGCTAAAATGAAATGTAAATCAAAATAGGAAATATACTAGGAATCTCTATCAAAATTCGGAACACCTGCAAATGCCTTCAGAATGCATTTCCTCCAGTTTCAGCCACGCCCTCCACTCTCCAATTTTGGGGGTAAATAAGCAGCACATTGAAGGGCTTCCCTAAAGAAAACAGCTCTAAAAACTCTCAACTCTCGCGCTTGCTTCAAAAATAGCTACAAAAAATACTGTTTAGTATTTTTAGTATTTTTTTAAGAGTGCAACTCGTGACGTTTTTTTTTGTTGTTATTTTTTTTTTTTCTTATATGCTCTGACGCTTTTTATTTATGTTGTAGCACTTTACGTTAATCCAGTGACGCTTGAGAATGCGAGAAAGATACACACACACACAGAGACAGAGCGACAGATACAGATACATTTGCTGCTACCAGCTAGCAGATACAGATACTTTTGTAGCAAGTTACAACGCGCTGTGCGATTTAGCGTCATGTAAAGATCGTAAATTAACATGAGCATCTCGCTTTATAGCCTGTCCAACGCAGCGCACGAGGGAATTGGGCCCCAGATCGGATGTGTGGGTGACGTGAGGAGGGGGGAGAGGGGGAGAGCGGGTCACCCCTTGGGCTGATCTCACGTGGGATGAGTGCAAAAACGTAATTAGGTGAAACTGTTTAAATGCACGTGGGAAACAGAAAATTTTGTTTTGTGTGCTACTTTTTATTTGTTTATCACGTATACGCCTCGTATTTCCCACAAGCTGATGCGGTCGCATTGTGGTCGCACTATATAGCCACTATATATCATGTATCTATAGGCATACAGTGTGTGTGTGTACACGTTATATTGACACAGCTGGTGGGCTAGTTTGCTGATTAGTCGCTACTTTGTAGTTTACAAAACTATTAAAATATATTTCAATTGTTGACAAAATGCATAAAATAGCACAGGCATGAAATGAATAAATAAATAAATAAGAGAATGGGCTACCAGAAGGCGTGGCAGATATATAATATATTTCAGCGCAATATTTACGCAATTTGTGGCGCTTTGTTTCAGTTGGAAGCAGGGCAGAGTCGAAGTTAACATACTCTAGCAAAGGTGTAGATACGAGTCGAAAACTTGAGTGCACTGCAATGTAAATAAGTAACAAAAGCAACAGTCAAATGCACCCGATTCTAAGACACCCTTCCTGCAACTCTATAAAACCTCAACTAAAACTTCACATAACTTAATTAAAAATCAAGCAATTTGCTTAAGTTTTTTTTCGAACTTTTGAAATAGTTTTCTAGCTGAAATTTTGTCTATGGTTTTCTAGCATATCTCTTAGTCTATCACATTGCTTTTGCTGTCCATTTTGGCAGATTGTATAACGTTAATGCTCTTTCTGCCTCTTTCTGCCTCTGTTTCATTTGTTTAGTATGAACCACATGCCGCCGGCTCGTTATATATTTTGTTTATTTTCTTGGCCTGTTGAATTTCTCCTCCTGCTGCTTTTCTCTTATGGGACTGTCAATAAAAAAAATACTTATATATATTTCTTACATATACATATAATATATACGTATTAAGCGAGCCAAACAAAGGCGAAAATCAAAAGAAAATAATATTTATGTCTCTTAATTAACTTGACAGTGAAATTTTTGCCACTCGTGTCACGTTCTTTGACGATGGAAAGAAAATCTAATGACAATCTTTTCTTTGCTTTCTGGCTGTCTGCAAAAATTGCTAGAGTATTATTAATATTATTGTTGCTTTTTATTGTTATTAATTGCGTTGACTGCGACGAGGCGCGACATTGGAATGTTTTGAGAATCGCCATGGATCGGGTGTGAGTCATCTATTCTATTTGGCGCATAACTCTTGCATAGAGCACAATTCAATGACCTTGAGTATTTTGGCAAACAGCTTAGCAAAATGTTCGAGGAGCCAACAGAAACGAAATAGAAAGAGGGAAAGAGATGGAGAGAGAGAGAGAGAGAGAGAAATTCAATTTAATTTGTTCGTGACAAAAATCTTAAAGCAGCGTTTGATTTTTAGCGAGAGGGGGAAACAATTAGGAAACGTTTTCACATTCTCAATAAATGATTATACAATTTATCCAAGAAATTGGCATGTTTATGGCGACACTCAGTAATGAAGATACAAATGTATCTCAATCCATGCTTTGCACTTAACAAATGCCTTTTTTCTCAAATTTCTGTTTATCTCTGCTAACTAATCGAACTAACTGCATTGACTAGCCAACATTATCTATCGATAGTTAAGTCGAGTGTTGGCAATCAATATTATTATCACACACACACAGCAGACAAGCGATAAGATACTTGTATTTATAGATACATTTCGATGGGAACGCGACAGACAATTGGCAGCCAGAAATTATCTGGGGAAAATTTGTATTTAGTTTTTCGTTAAAATATGGAAATAATTCGTAGAAAAAAAAAATGTTCGGGGGAAAGTGTAGAAAATTGGAAAATGTCATTGGGAAAATGCATGCATTGACACACAAAATGAGTTTTTAAATCCGAAACATATGTCGGAAGCGTACCAAAAATAATCACACACACACACGCACGCAGCTAGCAATTCACACGTCGTGTGCCTGATGTCAGTTTTGGGGGCAGGCATAAACAAAACTCGGCGTGAAAGATACAAAAGTATCTGCGACGCAATTTCAAGCAACTTAGGAGTGCATTGCAGTTATTAACACGCCCCGAACACACGAGCAACTGCAACTGCTGACAGCTATTTTCAAGGACTTCCAGATACCATTCACTTTCCACACACACACACACACACACACACAGACATTCCCTGGCACTCCCATGTGTTGCATTTGAAAATAGAAGCAGCCCGGCAGAAAAAGGGCACAGTCTTTTTTCTCTTCTTAGTTTTTGGGTTCACTTCGGTTTGGTTGGCCATAAAATTCCCCAAACTTATAAACAAAATGCGCAAACGATGCGATGCGATGCGCTGCGCGCGTGTCTGCAGACGCGTTTAGGAAGCAGCAGAAGCAGCAGCAGCAGCAGACGACGACAGACAATCAGTCAGACAAGCGCGAGCAAAAAGCAATGCCAAAAAAATACAGAAACCGAAACCAAAAACGAAAACGAAAGAAAAAGTGCCTAGAAAGAGAGAAAGAGAGGAAGATAGAGAGACAAAGTGCGGATATCTTTTGCGTGTGCGAATCACGTTGCAGACAGGGCACGTCTGGCGACATTTAAATATATACACACACATGCATGCCTAAGTATGTCTATATAGCTTGCATATATCCTTCTATGCTGTACTCTGTCTGCGCTGTCAACCTTTGCCCTCTCATGCTTTGTGCCTTGGCCATGCAAAATGGAAAGTGTTCTACAAGATACTTAGACAAAGCGAGGCGGAAACTTAGAGAGTTGTGCAGCTTGTAGAGAGATAGTTGAAGTATAGCTTAAACATTCATTCTATTACAAATTTTCCCCAAACTACTTGAGCAACCCTCGCTGTCGCTGCTGCTGCTGCTGCTGTGCAAGTTTGTCAGACTCTTTGCTTTGCGTGCGTGACGACGCTACATGTATGTGTTTATCTTGTGTATTTTGAGGGTTTTTTTTTTCTATACGAATGTCAACGACTCGATAATGCCAAGTCAAGCCAAGTCCAGACCCCAAAGTCAGACCGCAGCTGCTGCGGGCTTTGATAAACTCATAAACTAACAACTTAGTTCCAAATGGAATTGAATAATGAAAAGAACAAATGCTCTGCTAATCTAAGCTTGCGCTTCCGTTCGAGTTTTGCAAGCGCATACAGAAAGTATATAAAAAATATATGTATAAAATTCCCATTTTATCGAAAAGAAAAAAAGAAAACTACGCGCTCTCAAAAAATGTTTTTGGATTTCGCAGAAATAATCATATCACACGCGTTCCTCAGAATTCTTCAGTTTATTATTATACGAAATATTTTTTGGGCAGCTCGAACTGGTCGCACAACTTTGGCTAAACGTTTATCAAGCTCTCAACAACAACATCGCTTAGCTCTTCGTAGAGCTTGTCCAGCAACCTGTTTCAGATTCATAACAAACCAATTTGTTCATTATCAAGAGTTGCCCAATGAGTTCATGGTTTAAATGTCGCCAAGGCCTAGTTCGAAGCGCTTGTGATGTGGAAGTGTTAAACTGTAAAAGAAACTTTTCGAAAAATATTTAACTGACTTGGCTTTTCAATAACTTAATTGCTTTTCTTCAAAAGTTTCTCTACGCAAAGTTTGTGAAATTCTTTGCGGAAAACTTTTGCCCCTATCTAACTAATTGGCTTGGCTTATAAATAGCTAAAGGTATCTGTAGTCAATTGGCAAATGGAGCAAATGACATGCACAATTAGCGCAATTGATGTCGCTCCGGAAAAACCCCCCCTCCCTCCTACCCTCGATCAATAACAGGGTCCATAAAAATTGCCAAGCTTGCTTGATGATGCGATATAATGTGGCTGAAGTATAGAAGAATGTTTACTCGAGGCGGGAGTCAGTGCACCTGTTGCTGGCGCTATAAAACACACGCATGCCATTAAAGCGGCACAGGTAGAGAGTGAGAGGGGAGACTACTTTGTTTAATATGCAAAATGCGTGTAGCCTTTTTAGTATACAATACGAAATTCCAGAGAAGTCGTCGCGCTGTTCTAACCGATACATGTAAATGTATCTATAGAATACGCACACACACACAAATAAGATACAAATACATTATTTCAGTCTGCCCTGCGGCATTTGTAATGAGCTGTGGGAAATGTGCGCAGCCAAAAAAAAAAAATGCTAGAAAAACAGCTAACTAAAAATTCAGTTCAGGATTTGGAAAATGCAAAGACAGGTGGAGGTAGATAAAGCTACAGTTTCCTATGTAGCTCTCTATTACCTTCATTATTTCTATTTCACTTGCTTTTGTCTTTGCACAATTTGTACAAAAAAAAAATTCTTGCCACAGCAACAAAAGGCATTTAATTAAAAACACATTTAAATAGACATTCTGTCGGCGCCCGTTTTATTCTCTATTTTCTTTAGCTTCTTCTCCCTTTGCTGCTCTCCTGCTCTCTTCTTCTTTTTGGCCATTGTTTGTTTTGTCGCCCGTTGGCAAAGTGGAACAACGAACTTGTGTGCTTTGATGGTTCAGCGAGTAGCGCGTGAAAAACACATGTTACAGACGCCCATAATTAATGCAATTTGCACTAATTTTCTATTTCTGAACTGACATCATGTGTCTTTAATCTATACGCAAATTATGGTAGAATTGCTAAAATTATAACTAGCTTTAAAACGGCTTAAAATGGAGTGAGTAAGTGTTAAAAGAAAATATTTCGAATATTTTTAAAATATTTCTCGGGTTAATTGAATTTCGTTTACGATTGTAGAGCTGTTTAAAAAAAGAGATATGATTTCATGTGCTATCGCTGAAAAAAATTCTCTTTTGTTTTGATTTTTAATTTATTTTTTCGCTAATGCCCCAAACTGGTCTGGGTTTATTTACTTTTGTATATTGCCGCCATATAAAACTCAGTTGAGAGAAAAGAACGCATCATTTTAACAGCGTCGAGTGACGCTTTAGCATAAACTCTCTGACCATATGTAGGATATGGTTATTTTATTTTCGATCTGTTTTGTTTGGTTCGCTCGTTTTCGTTTAGTTGCGTCATTTGGCTATATCCAGAAATGGAGAGAGAGGGGAGGGAGAGGGAGAGATGCAAATTTGGCATTTCGCTTTTTGTTTTAGTTTCCATTTACATTTCTGAACTTTTTCGGCGCGCGTGTGTGTATTTTGGCTGGAGAAAAAAGCGCTAAAATTTTGTAGAAAAAAAAAAAATGAAATTAGAAATTCCAGAGTTGTTTTTTTTTTTGCTAAATATAGAGAGATAGATTTAGCCTTATAATCATTACAGTAGAGGGACTTACCTCTAAAGCAAATATAGCTACAAAAAGCAGTAACAGATACTTTTATTTATCCATAAGATACAGATACTTACATCGATACATGTAGATATACACACAAACAGCTACAGGCACTGTGCGAGCTGTAACTGACGCAATTTGAAACGACCTCCCCGGAGGCAACAGATGGCGCCACGCCTCCTCCGCCCACTCCCTTCCGGCGGCGTTGGCCTTCGTTTTGGCATTTGTTTATCTTGTCAAAATGATGGTCAACTTTTTTATGCATTAGGCCAAAATTGCGAAACGCTTTGGCATCTGAATTTATGACACAGTTCAATGATGATTCAAATTGCCAGCGACTAAAATGCTATAAAGATAAATAAAATATTTATTTTTAATTTATTGAAATGTATCTTTGGGCAAAGAAGAACTTAAATGATACAGATATATTTATGAAAATGTAGCTTTAATTTTAGCTAGGCAATACTTTGTGTAAACACTCAATTGTAGCACTCTTATACACTATTTATTCATTATAGCATTCACTTTGGTATTTACACTCTACTTCGCCCTGTTTCGAGCTACTTACGAGTTGTTCGAGTTCTGTAAGGCGCTTACAAAATTTACACAAAAGTGAAAAGACGCGCTTAACTTAGTTAAAGTCAGCGCATATTTTTCCTCTTTCTCACTCCCAGCTGGCCGTCAAAAGAAAAGCATTTTTCACACTTTCCCGACTTCTAGACAACGACGACGTGCAATGACCGCGCTGCGGCGCCAACGTTGCTTGCACTTGTAGATACATATACCACGCTGGTTTGAGATACTTTTGTATCTACCGCAGACAAAGAGCAGAATAAGAGTAGCAGAAGTGCTAGCAAATGTGTCGAGTAAAGCTTGCGTTTAATTGCATTCTGTGAAAGTGAAAGTCAGCAAAAGGAACCCGGCTAAAGATACTTGCTCAATCCGAGTTTCCCCCCTCTCGGTTCCCATTCGGCTACATATCCAGACAATGTCTTCATTGAGCTGCCTTTTGTGCTATACGCTCTTTGCTGTTTTTTTGGTGTCTTTTGTTTATGTGTCTGATTGTCTAATTGGATTCCAGCAAAGGGTGCAGAGCGAAAGAGAGAGAGAGAGAGAGGCGGCAACGGCGGCGGGGCGTGGCACTATGTGTTAACCCTTGGGCGTTGGCCAGCGCTGCCTCTCCTTCTCTCTCTCTCTCTCTCACACTCTGGCGGCGCACTCGACGTACTTGTAGTTTACAGATTAAATTGTCAAGATAAATTGCAGCAGCCACGCCCACAGCGCCTCCTTTTTCTGGCTACTGTCTGACAGCTGAAAATTTTCTTTAGTTTCTTTTTGGGAAAAAGCATTCATCATGTTGGCTACAAAAACTTTTCACACAAAACCGACAAAATTTTACATGCCGTATTAGTTTGGCATAACTAAAGCGCATTTCCTGGCCACACACACACACCCAAACACACTCCCACACACACACACACTCATTTGAGTTGAAAAGATTTTCACAGGTAGCAAACGCAGCTTTGCTTTGTTGTTGCGCCACTTGAGGGAGACTCGCCTCGCGCGTCTATCTTTCTATCTGTGTATCTCATGGCATGTATCTTGTATCTGAGAAGCTTCTATCTGTAGTTATCGCGCGTGTGTGTGTGTGTGTGTGTGTGTCGCTGCCTGTCTGTGTTTATTCAGCTCATTTGTTTGATTGATAGTTTGTTTACAAATTTCATTTGCCTCGTCTCTTTTAATGTCTTTTGCGGCTTCCACCTGAGCTGCCTGTACTGACTTTTGTCTTATTTGTCTTTTACTGTGACTGGTCAACGACGCCGATGCCGCCGTCGCCGCGCCTTTAAATGTACACAAGCCCACACACACACACACACACATACACACATACACACCTTTCTATATACCTGCTCATTTATATAGAGAAAAAGAATCAAGATTGAAATTCATTTGATTGTTGTTGCTTAGGCAATCGCATCACGTTCGCGCGTCAAAGGATACAAAAGGAGCTGCCTTTCCCCTCTCCTCGCTTGACGACTTACTCGTTATTTAAACTTGTTAATGCCAGCAAGTGGGCGTTGGGCGTGGCAGCACTTGCGACGTGTTCAATGCGCGCCCCCGCAGGGAATTTCAACTCAACTTTGTCAAAAAGTTTTTCGAATGCGACTCGAGAGAATTGAGCTGAGAAATTTGTGACGAGTGTTTTTGACATTGAGGAAAATCAAGTGGAATAGTGAAAAGCGTAGGAAAATAACAATAAAAGGTGGAAAATGTAATGAGATGAGATGAAATGGGAAAAGGCAGGGAAAAGGTATTTTTTTTTTTTTTTTTGGAGCTTGATGAAGTGAAGTGATTTCCAGGAATTTGTTGCGAGTTAAACAAGTCTAGAAAATATTTAATTTTCTCTGCGCTAGTTGACAACCCTAGGCAGCCTTCATCACCGGGGGGACATGTCGTAAATTATGATAAGCCGAAGGGAAAAATGAAATGTCTTTTTGCAAACATTTTTTTTTTTGCATGCGGATCACTGCGCATTCCCCACATGCTCACAATGTGCCTTCAATTAGAGTTTTAGCCAGAGTTGCCAGAGCGCTGTTTTATCGTGCTTACTTCCTTCCGGGCACAAAAACGCAAAAGCTAAATGCATAGGGTAAACATTAGAACAGACTAAGACGAAGAGAAGAAAGCGCAATAAATCAACGCCAGGCACAAAAGGGAATGTGCGTTTCAATTTGTTCCTGCCTGTAGAGTCGGTCCTATACCCTCTCCCCCTCCCTCTCTCTCTCATTCTCTGCCTTTCTCTAACTGCTGTCTGTAAACTGCAAAGTGTTTGCCTGACTCTGCTACAAATCACACACAACTACACACACACACACACTGACACACAGACTGTCACACACACACACGCACTCGATGGGAAAGTGTCGTCGTCCTGTCGCTGGGATTAACGTAACGCCAGCACCTTCTTAACCTGCTCCCCATTAGCGTAATTTGTTTTGTGTCTGCGCTCGCTTCCTTTTACCTTCTCCTACTTCTCCTTGTTCTTCTTCCTGCCTTTTTTTTTTTTTTTTTTTTTTTGTGTTCATGGGAAACCCGAAAAATGTCGCACACAAGCGTCAACAAATTCAATTTCTGAGGTTATGTGTCGCGTCCTTCTGTCTTCTGACACTTCCTGTCGTCGTCGTCGTCTCCGTCGTTGCCAGCACTTTGTAGGCATCATAATAATTAGCTAATGAATTTATGATACGGTGGCAACTCGTTAAGTGAGAGAAAAGTTGCCTGTTGTAAACATTTTTTTGAGCGGAAAATTTAATTTTATAATGTAAGAATGTGATCAATTTGAATAAATTTTAATGCAAGAATATTTAAAAATAAATGTTTTAACTACATTTAAAATCTTTCTGAAATTAAAAGAAAAATAATATATTAAAAAGCGGAAATAAACTAAAAAAAAAAAAATATTAATAAAATAATAATAATAATAAAAAATATTTTAAACTTTACAAAGTTCTTTATAAAAAAAAAAATAAATTAAACAATTTGAAAATATTAAAAAATAAAATAAAATTTAAAAATTAATTAAAATTTATTAAAATTAAAAAAAAAAATTAAAAAATATTTTGAATAAATCGTACAAAATTTTACCTGAGTTCTTGGCAACATGTGCCCACTGTGCCGCACATTGCCTTAACCTCAACGTGACGCGCCTTTTGTACTTGTAAATTGCTGGTAAACTCCACGTGGAATAAAAACCAGCGTAAAACAACAAGAACAACAACAACAAATACCCTACAATTTACAGATTGTTGCGCCATGGAGAGAAGCCAAAATAGTTGACGCAGAATCAAAGACACAAGCAAAGTCAACTCGAACTCGTTTCTTGAGGCGGGACTCAACGAAAGAAAAAGCAAAGAAGGAGCGGCAAAATAAAAGCAGAAGCCGCAACAAACTAGACCTAAAACGAAAGGAAGTGAGCAATTGAAGTGAAGTCATGACGACGACGGGAGTGGGAATGGGCGCAACGCTGCACCAGAAGCGTCCCAGCATAAGCAACTGGTTCAGTTCGCTGCGCCGCCAGCCAAAGGCCAAGAAGAACATCGATCGCAGCGGCGGCAGCTTTGGCAGCAAGCAGCAGCTGCAGCGCAGTTGCTTCGATCTAAGCGCCACAGCGACGGGGAATCTGACGGGGCCACTTGGCGGCGGATTGCCTGGGAGTCGCAGCAGTAGCACCTTCTACATCACAGCCCCGCCGACGGGCAGCGATGAGGATCGACATCGATTGCTGGGCGGCGGAGGTGGCGGTGGCAATGCCGGCAGCGGAGGTAGCAGCAGCACCGGCAGCAGCAGCAGCACCATCAGCAGCAGCGGCGTATGTGCGCGTTGCTTCTGCAATTTGGGAGGAGGCAGCACCAAGCGTAGCCCCAAGAAGGATTCCCCCAAGTTGGCCAAGCTGGTGGCAAAGCCACCGCCATTGCAAATGAGTCCTGCCCCCCGCTCACCACGTTCCCCCTCACTGTCGCCCTTCACCAGTGTGGCCACCTACAAGGTCACAGAGCTGCAGGCAGAGAGTCCACCGCCAGCAAGTCCGGCGAGTCCCACACTTAGCACGGAGACAGTGACATGCAGCGATGTCAGTCGCAAGGTCGAACTGCAGCGTCTGCCCTGCGAGGAGGCACACACACAACTCTACAACAAACGCTGTGAGGTCACACATACAACAACAACAACAACTACACGCACACTGATCGTCTCGCGTCCCGTGGAGCTGCTGCTCAACGAGCGTGGCGAAATCATCTCGAAGCGTTTGCCACCAGCGCCGCGCAAGACGCGCTCCAACTCTTTGGGTTGCATGCTGGACGTGGTCGATGATGAGGGTGACATGGTGGGCATCGATAATCCCGGCCTGCTTGCAGAACAGCCTGTCAGTCCCAGTTCGTTGCTCAGCTCTTCCAACTCCCCATTGACACCTGAGGCTGGCGAATTGCGTTTCATTGACGACAGCTCAAATTCACCCAGCGAATCTGAGCGTAATTCAATCAGCCATAGCAACAACAACAGCAACAGCAGCAACATTGCCGAGCATAACAACAACAGCAGCAAACAGCAGAACAACAATTGCAACAACAACAACAACAATGATGCACAACAAGCGAATCTCTGCGAGAGTTGTCGCACGCTCATCCAGCGAAATCGCAACAATGCGGAGCTGAGCAGCAACAGCGTCATACTGCGGCGACCACAGGTATGCGAGGAGGTTGCCCCCCACCCCTACCCCTACCCCTACCCCTTCCCCTTACTCTACCTAGCCAGAGGGATATACCCGAGATACACTCGAGATACTGGGGGGGAATATACCGAGTATTTTCTGTTAGCCTGGAATAAATTTAGGGAAATACTTTTTTGGGATTTATTTTTTGTGGTTTTAAGTGAATGATTAATTGCATGCTATATAGGTAGATATATCTCTAGATTTCTATGCTCATTTTATTCATGCTAAACTTGGTGACTATTTCTGTTGATTTTCTGGTAATTTTTGGGGGTTTTTTGGCTAGTTTATTTTCTTTAGAGAGGAAATTTTAAAGTTCAAAATTTTCTCCAATAAATTTCATTCTGTATTTCTTTCCTTGGATATTTCTTGATCAAAGTTCTTTATCTTTTTCCCTATAGGAGTTTAAATATCTTTCTTAACTATGTTATTACAAAGTATTCAGAATATCTTTTCTTTAACTTTGCCATACAAGTTTGCATATCTTCTATAACTATTTTATTTCATATTTATTACCCATCCCATATCTAGCTTTATAACATCTTCTTCAAGTAGTTCCATTCAGTTTTCTTTCCCTTAATCAAAGTTCCATAACCTTCCCCCGCAGCAAGGTCGTAGATCTTTCAATTACCGCCATGCGTCGTCGTCCTCCATGGTCACTTTAGAGAGTGCGTTAAGAATATGTAAATTGAAATAGAAAACATTTTTAATTGACTCGACACTTGCTCTTTGACAGCAACTAAACAGCAGGCATAAATGATATGTGGAATATATAATGTATATATATATCTCTATAAAATTTAATTTCTATGAATTGTTTTCTATATTAAATAATTTCTATTTTCAGTGATTTCTTGATAAGTCTTATGAATCAAGTTGAGTCGACTCGTCGTATTGTATCTGACGTGCCTTTGTTTTTAATGTTCGTATACGACTGTGTGTGTGTGTGTGTGTGTGTTTACCCCTTTCAATGGATTTGCATTGCATTGAAACAGGTTTCTCGGCTCCTATTCCGATTCTGATTCTACCTTGTTGGCGTTCCCACCACATCGTATGACGTCGTTATTCTACCTGTCTCGCTGTCTCTCACATATCGTGTTTATTTTTAAAGCTTGACGTTCGTTAGCTTTACGTCTGGCCACAACTCGCTATCAATAACCTCAGAGCAGCTCCAGAGCCCCCTACTTTTCCTCCTTCTTCTCTTTTATGTAATTTTCTATCATTTCTTAAATGATTCTCCGATAGCCAGCGGTGTTTAAAGGGCCCTGTTAAAGGGCTCCTGTGTGTGTGTGTGTTTGGATCATTAAACGCGGTGAAGGAGAAATTTACATATTTCAAAAACTCCGCTAATTGAAAGGTTCTTTTTGGATTTTAATAGCTTTTTAATGCCCAACGGAAGCGCAGCAAGAGAGCTATAAAACTGTCAGAGAGAACGTAGAACTTTCTTGGACTGCTTCGGCGAAGTTTACCTGAAATTTTCGGATTTCGGATTTCGGATTTAAAAAATTCCCGCATGACATCGCGAAATGCTGCACGTCAACGACCCAAAGTAGTCACTCGACTGAATCCCGAACCGAATCGGAGACAGTTCTAAAATTAGCCCCAACTCTTCTTGGGGTCAACTACAACGCGACGAGGCGAAGTGAGGCGAGACAAGTTGGGAAGTTCCAGAGGCATGAGCTCATCGCGTAAAGCAAAAGAAACTGTATTCAAAAATCAGATACACATATGGTATATAGAACTATATATTCGTGAGTGTGTGTGTGTGGGTAATTTGCAGTTGTTGTCAATTGTTTTTCTCATGCGGCAGCTTAATTGGAATTCCGCTGACGATTTGCATGCAGGCCGAGCAAATGAGTCAGAAGGTCGAGCAGGCAAGGCGCAGCCACGACTGGGGGCAATTGATATGTTCCGGTCTCGTGGCGCTCTTGCTTGCTCTCTCTCTCTCTGTGTCTTCCTTGATCTCTTTCAGTAGCTAGTGAAGCGTCAACTGTCTGACATAGTCAAATAGTCGATTGCAACAACTGTAGCTGAAAATGTGCTAAAGTTACATACAAAAAGAAGATACAGATACACTTACATAGACATGTATCTTACAGCTACACATGTAATTCATGTTGTTGTTGCTGCCTCTGTTGTCGCCTTCAATTACATGTTTGACAAATTTGTCACGCCTCTTTGAATACACATTACGAGCATAAGATGAATAGAAGTCGAGCGTGCGCAAGCGAGAGTTCTTGGAAAAACGCTGAGGTTGCAACAGCGCCTAGAGATGGCAGCGTGAGATCTGGCAAAAAGCTGTATCGTGTTAATATACTCGTATATGCCTAAAGTCAACTCTTTCAACAGCTTCCCCGTCTCAATGGAGCCACATTATGTGGGCTACTTGTTGAAAACACTCATAATAGCCAGAGTTATTCGCGTGACACGACAACGTCGCAAATTTCACTCTATATACTAAATCTGTTAACACTGTTGTGTCCGCACAGCTCTAGCTGTTCTAACTGGGTCCTCTCACTCTCTCCTAATGGAGTCCATACATTTTAGCTACTTGTTATGCACACTCTCTAGAGCTAAAAGCAGGAACGCGTGATTCAGCAACGTCGCAAACTTCACTACTTGCGCTGTTGTCATGCTACAATCCCTAGCGATGACAGCGTGACTACGTGCTATCATTGTGACAGTTCCGTGCCGTATCTCTGAACTGTGTCTCTTTCTGAGCAGGGAGCCCGCATCAAACCGTGTCAGGTACTCGTTGTCCACACTTGTAATTTAATTAAATCAAATTTGCTATGAATTTCATTTGATTTCTCTGCGCCCTCCAGCATTTCTTCAACTGCATCTTTATGCTATTGTTGTCGTTGTTGTTGCTGTATTTTTAGCACTTGAACGAATCACGAAAATTGTTTCAAGTGAGTCGAACTCGGTCGTCCATTTGGCGCCAGTCACCGTCACCGACGCCACTCGATGCCGCTGGAATAATGCAAATGATTCGCACTTGTGACTCGCTATCATGTGTGTGTGTGTGGGTGTGTGTATTTACATACTTACGCAGTTAACGGCAAATCTTGTTGAACTTTCGCATTCCGTAAACAGTTGAGACACTTGTGTGTGTATTTATAGCAACAATTGTCGCCTGATTTCCGCAAATTATACAAATACATTCCACAAACTATTTATCTATTTATATATTACTTGAGTATTTCCAGGGAGTTGTTACAATTACTACAGCTGTGCATACAAAAACGTTTGTGGCGTGAAAGTTCAAACTGAATTTAATTTACGTGTATTTCTTTCTCTCTTTGTTTTTGCAGCAAATCAAGGATGAACTCTGCGAGGTTGTCTCGGAAATGGAGGCGCTCGATGTGCCCGAAGACAAGCATTCCAATAAGGATAAACAGATGTCAATTGGACGCAAAAAGTTCAACATGGATCCCAAGAAAGGTGAGCGGAAATTCTAGGAAAATTATACGAAAGATGATATACCCTATAAAAGATACTTGACAGATAATAAGATACGATTAAATATATATCTCTGTTATAATGTGTACCTACCTGAGATAACTCTCAAGATTCATTATCAGCTCGCACGCCCAGTTTCCTGTCACACCTGCCACACCTTCTCACACGAGAATCATGTGCCTTATTATCGAACTGAAAATATCACAAAATTATATCATTTTCTCGCATGCCAAATGAAGGCCTCAGCCCACAGGGGAAGCACCAGTTGGCGTCGACCGCATCAAGATATGTAAATGAAATCTCAATGACGACAAAATGGAATGCTTTATAATTGGGCTGTCTCGGTGAGAGAAGGAAGGGGGGGGTGCAATGACATGGGCGCCAAAATTATCATGCAAATTTCCACACAGACATAATTGGGTGTCTTCAAAGAGTGAGATTATCTCCCTCTTCCCCTCCCTCTCCCTCTCTGGCTCGACGTTAATTTAATAACTTAATGAGCCCCCAAATGAGATGCAACAGTGAATGCCACGTGCTGCAGCTTGCTGCTCCCTATCTTCCTCTGCTACTCCCCCTACTTTAGTACTCTGCCTTTTGTTATTTCTTCTTCTCCGACAAATTTGACAGTTCGTTGACATCTGCGCGCATTGCTTTCTTCCCCACTGCGGGGCGTCTCTGGTGGGTGCTAAGAGCGTTTAATTTAATGGAAATGTCAATGTCGCAATGAGATCTGCTCGAGATCTGTGAAGGGTATCATGCCGACTGACAGGCCCGGCAAGGTCAGCAATGCGGGCGGCGGACGTTGAGTAAATTGACGACGGACATGTGGGGGAACATTGTGTGAGATATGTTATATAGATAACGATAGTGTGTGACGTTAACGATAGTTTACACATATCGATAGTAGACCATATTGTCAACTGGGAACGTACAGGTGTAGGACCTAAGTCAGCTGCGGTCTCATAGCTAGATATGGTACCTAATGACGATAGATATGAGATCGATAGTCTACACACTTACCGCTTGCTCACACCTATCGATAGTTCCGTGCGGCACTTCAGTCTCTGCCCACACCGTCCTGCATTACTTTAGCTGCTCTAAAACTGACACTAATGGCATCTGCAACATGTTTTGCCTCTTCTCTGTGACCCGTAACTCAAGATCTGCTCCCCATCGACCTGCTTTCTGTGTCCTCCCTCCGCCCGCTTTGAGAGCCAATCAAATATTTTCATCGAACTTTAAGGCAATAAATTCACGTTGACAAGCCGAAATTGGGGCACGACGCATGTGGGGTGGCATGGATAGAGGCGGATAGAATGTGCCGCATCCTGCATGAAATACCAATTGAGGAACTCATGCCGGGAGGGGGGGGCGCAATAAAAATGCTAATCCACATGGAAGTCAGCGACCGAGCAGCGAGTCGATAACAAAGCGCGTTCAATTCCAAAACGTAGGAGACGCGACGCCTATTAAAAACTTGCACCACCAGAGAATGTGAAACAGACCCTAACAGGGGGGCGGCAGTGGTAGGTGGTAGGAGGTGGTAGGTGGCAGATAGCGTCGCTTGGGTGGGTCGTCATTTGTCGCTTTATCGGCCGATTATCCACATCAAGTATACAACACACACGCACACACACTTAAATTAATAGCACACAAATGTGCCATTCATAACGCACAGCAACCAGGCTCGGTGTGGGGGTAGGGGGGGGCAGTTTGGAACTGCCAACTTGCTGATGCTAATCGCGTGTGACGCGCCTTGCCGCAACATGCTGCGCCACAAAACCAAGAAAGAAAAAAGCGAGAGGAAAAACTTTAGCCTCCTTTCCCCCTCTCCCTTTCTCCTGCTTTGAGGCGGCGACTCCTTTGTCATTATCGTTGCCATTTCGCATTATTATTGTCATTGTTGTTGTTATTACTATTGTTGTTGTTGTTGTTGTTGTTGCGGTTGTTGTCATTGTTGTTTATATGGATTCCCATCGGCGGCAACAACAACAAGAAAACTACAAAAGCTTCAATCTGAAAAGCCAATCTGTCTGGGATTGAGCGAAAAGCAGAAGAAGAAGCGAACCGCTTCGAACTTGTTGTCCAAGCGAGGGTAGCCTAATGAATTTACCATTCTCATAGTTTCTACAGTCTTCTACATATCTTTTTATGTTAGTTAAAGCTTACTGGATTCTAAAACCATAGTATGGTTACCCTAATATAATAAAAAGCTGCAAAGATGTTGTTAGGCCAAGAAATAAATTTACGCGTGTTTTTGGTTTTAAATAATATAATAATATGCGCAATATGGTCACCCTAATGCACATCATTTCTACAACATGGTTCAAGATATCTTTGATAAACTCATGAAATTACCTTGGTAATGTAAGAGATACAATTAACTGAGGAAATTGTTTTTTCTTTTGTTTCTTTCTAAACACTAAATGTGTTACATGGTCACCCTAATAAACATTATTGACATAGAAAGGCTCAGGATATCTTCAGCAAACCCAAGAAATAACTTGGCTTTTGTTCGTTTTAAGCATTACATTTGCAATATGGTCACCCTAATAAGCATTTATGCACATTTCAAGCATTACACTCGTAACATGATCATCCCAATAAACATAATTACCATGGCAATGTTTGAGAGTCTATCATAAACTTAAGAAACACACATTACACTTGTAATATGGTCACCCTAATAAACATTATTAACATAGAAAGGTTTAGGATATCTTTAACAAACCCAAGAAATAACTTGGCTTTTGTTCGTTTTAAGCATTACATTTGCAATATGGTCACCCTAATAAGCATTTATGCACATTTCAAGGAATTACACTCGTAACATGATCATCCTAATAAACATAATTACCATGGCAATGTTTGAGAGTCTATCATAAACTTAAGAAACACACATTACACTTGTAACATGGTCACCCTAATCGTTATTACTTGACTTTTTATTATTTTAATGGAGCCACCTATGCATCGCTGCATGCGACAAACCACACGCGATTACCAAATTTCTTTGGCTTTCTCGCCTTTTTTTTCTTTTTTTTTTTGCTGTCTTTTGCTCCCTCACTGCAAATGTGTGTGTGTGTGTGTGTGTGTGTGTGTTTACTTTATATCGTCTCCCTTGTCTGTTGCTTTCCGGCTTTTATCGCAAATTGCCGAGCCTCGAGCCCGCAAAGCGCGCGTTTTGATTGGCAAATAATGACATCGATGTCTCGCAGCCGCTCCTTGTTCTGCGCTCCCCCCTTTTATTGAGATTGCTGTGGTTTATGTTGCGCCTCACTGACGATATTACAGACAGACATATACATATACAAACATAATACTTATGCACACTTTATACATATATGGATAGATTATATGTCGCTGTCTGCTCTTTGTTTGCCCTGCAACGCATTGTGCGACGCAATGCGACTTGGGTTTCCGGGTGCCTATTTATCTGAGTTGTAGCTTAGCTAACCAAGGCGCATGCATACATACATATATAATATACCATTAGCTTGATAATGCCATAAAAAAAAAACTAATTCTCTAATATTTCTAATCTCTTGCAGGCATTGAGTATCTCATAGAGAACCGACTGCTGCGTCACGATTCGCAGGATGTGGCGCATTTCCTCTACAAAGGCGAAGGGCTGAACAAAACGGCAATTGGTGAGTAACCAAAGAGGGAGGAAGTGCGAGAGAGGGGGAGAGAGATAGTGAGGGAGAAAAATGTGAAAATTCAATTAAAACTTCATAATGCATAACATAAATTTTCATTTTCCAGGCGATTACCTTGGCGAGAAAAACGATTTCAACGAGGATGTGCTAAAGGCATTTGTGGCCCTGCATGATTTCACCAATCTATTACTGGTGCAAGCATTGAGGTAGGTATCGCTAGCCATCCTTCCCTGCTGACTTGGCTAATTTCATCAAATGTTTCCTTTCCATTCTGATCTAATCTTTTGCAGACAATTTCTGTGGTCATTTCGCCTGCCCGGCGAGGCGCAAAAGATCGATCGCATGATGGAGTGCTTTGCGCAGCGTTATTGCCAGCTCAATCCGGATATCTTTACCAACACGGACACCTGCTATGTGCTCAGCTTTGCCATTATAATGCTCAATACATCGCTGCATAATCCATCGGTGAGTTGGGGGAATGCGTGGAGGCTCCTGAGAGGGAGGTAAAGAGGATTTCGGCTCAGGCTCCTTATGTGGTTAGCCACTACTTTAGACTCAAGTTGACTTATGTGTATTTAAATATAGTATTTATTATATAATAATATTACTCACCCATGTTTCATCCACACTTGCTATAAAATTGCACTCATTTCCCTTTCCTATTTCAGTTAATTAGCTGAGCTCAGTGCGCTTAGTTCTTGTTCAAAGTAATTAAAGAGAAATTTGCTCTATAATCTGTATAAAATCAACTTGGCAGACTATGAGCTATATAGCTATATAGCCAGACAGTGGTACCAATTGTTTGTATCCTATTGTTGTCTGCCAAAACTTAATCTCTTAAGCAGTTAAGCTCTTCATCTGCCAACAATTTCACTTTTTTTTTACCCTTGCCTCTTGTTTTATTGGCAGCAAATTACAATTCACTGTCATGGTTTTGCGAACCGGAAGTGTTTGGCAGTGACAGGAAGTAGCAGTTCTGTGTATCTCTGTGTGTGTTGCCAATAACGAAAACGAATGCGAATGCGAACGCGAAATTTGCGACGCGTGGCCCACACCACCAGCCAAACGCGGCGCCTCGTTCTACAATTGCGGAATTGAATTCTCTCTCTTTCTCTTTCTGTTCGGTGAATTCTCCTTCTGTTTGGTGAATTCTTTCTCTTTCTGTTCAGTGAATTCTCTGTCTCGCTCTTTCTGTTCGGTGTCTTCTCTGCTTGCCTGTCAGGCAGCAATTATCGTGGGGTCGCATTTCCGCATTCTGCCCTGTGGCCTCATCTCCCGCTCCACTTCTATAAATAGGTCATGTCTAGAGCAGTTCACACGCGCTAAACACAAGCGAGTGCCAACTAATTGGCTTGTGGCATCTTGAAAATGATATCAGCTGCATAGTTCTCTAATGGGCATTTAATTTATTTATACAGTTTACTGATTAAATTTATTACTCACTCTGTCTCGCTCTCTTTCGCACAGGTCAAAGACAAACCCACCGTTGAGCAATTCATCTCGATGAATCGTGGCATCAACAACGGCGGCGATTTGCCGCGCGGTCTGCTCGAATCACTGTACGACTCCATACGCACCGAACCCTTTAAGATACCCCAAGACGATGGCAACGATCTGATGCACACTTTCTTCAATCCCGACAAGGAGGGTTGGCTCTGGAAGCAGGGTGGCAGGTAAGCAAACGTCAACACAATTGCAATTCCTGCACTAACTAACTGATTGTTTACCTTTTCCACGCACAGATACAAATCGTGGAAGCGACGCTGGTTTATACTGAACGACAATTGCCTGTACTACTTCGAGTATACCACGGATAAGGAGCCGCGTGGCATCATACCGCTAGAGAATATATCGGTGCGCGAGATACAGGATCGCAGCAAGCCGCACTGTTTCGAGCTATTTGCCACGGGCGGCGCCGACATTATCAAGGCATGCAAGACTGACTCCGAGGGCAAGGTAGGAAGCTATATAATATACATATATGATTAGACAGTTGTGAATTGAAACGTTTCTCTTTATCTTCCCACTTAGGTGGTAGAGGGCAAGCACACTGTCTATCGCATGTCCGCCGCAACGGAGGAGGATCAACAGGAGTGGATCAAGCGCCTGACGCAGTCCATCAGCCACAATCCGTTCTATGATATTCTGGTACAGAGGAAAAAGAAGGCGCTCAGCAAGAGTTAGTATTAAGTTGACGCTGGACGAGGCCCCGCCCCCGCACGGCCTTGTGGTCTCTTGTATTGGATCTCAGTGGAACAATGCTGCACGCCTGCGTGTTTGTGTACGTGTGTGTGCCCCAGTGCATGCCTATGTTCGTGTGTGTGTGTGTACAGCTCTTACTGTGTGTGTGTGTATACGCTCGAAATGTGTTGTACTAAGCCCAACGTTTTGTATATAAGTATCGTTCGTATGTATATTTAACTCTATTTTGTAGTCTGCGTGCAGTTTGAATTGTGTTAATTAGCCAAGATGTGCACGCACACACACACACATAAACGGGCTAACGCACACACACACACACAGCACAAACTTTGTCTCTATTGTTGTGATATAATTTATTTATATTAAGTAATTCAAAAAACCGAAATGAAAAGAAAATAGAAAAGAAAGCAAAAGAAATATACTATGTTAAACCGAAAGAAATACAAATTTCAATTTAGTGCAAATTATGTTATGTTAAGTCCACGAATATGATGTCTTCATTTCCCCCAACATATACACACACAGATTTTGTAATGCTTTCAAACATATCCCAGCTGCCTGCTAAATAATTTTGCTTGGCAATTATTATGGAAATCAAAATCAAACAAAACAACTTGCAAAGGCCTTTCGAAACATTATTTCAACAACGAAAAAAAAAAAAAAAAAAATTAAAACGATAAACGAACCCAAACCAATTTGAATATGGTGTAAGAGACTAGAGAATTAACATGGACAATACAAATTTGCATTTCACTTAAGTCACTCACTTACATATGTATGTATTACTGATAGGGTATCGATTCAGTTAGAAATGTGTTTCATTAGTTAATGCTAAACGTACCAAATATCACTGAATAACACTGAACAGGCCAACGACTGAGTAGAATATCGTAGCTATGACATAAGGATATCTGCTAATCAGCTATGATGCATTTTGTATTGTGTTTTGTTAATTGGAACAGTTCGTAACGAACCCAATCGCAAAGTGTTTCTGCCAAAACTGAAAACGCTAAAAATTATTCAAATGGAAAACACATGAATGTTGCTTATAATCAATTTGTACACTCGATTGTGGGGAACTGTATGGATGATGTATCTGTGATACGCATTTCTCCCCACTTCAGAGTTATCTTTTTTCATCGCTTTTTCTCTTCATGTGTATCACGTATATCACGCGTATCTCAACCCGTAAATTCTTTCCAATATTATTTAGTGTACTTACTCTAAACCTTGATGGGGCGCAGTTGTAATAGCTCAATAAAAACTGGAAACGAAAGTCCCAAAACAAAAACAAAAACCACAAAAAAAACCTATTGCAATACTATTGTAAACTATATTACTATATCAACTACACGATTATATATATATATATGTATTCATATATTCATTCAACGAATGCCTACGCACCACTCATATTGTATTTCTTTAGACTTGTACGCAATATAATACCATATAGCATAAGTAAGCGGGAGATCGAACTGTCTGTACTATATGAAATGTGCGTTTTAGCATTATGAAGAATAAAACAGAACATGGAAATGAAATATATATAGATACATGCGAGTGTGTACATAGACATAATCAAATTTTTTTTGTACATACACATTTAGTGCGAATATAAAATACATTTTTTTTTTTCATATTTTCTTTAAGTATGCCAGTAGGTGTTATAAATATATAGATATAACTACTAGGAATGTATGTAACTTGTAGCCTAAACAAGAATTTTGTATTGCTTTAGCAGTAAACTGAAAAGAATATATAAACCATACAAATATACGTATTCATAAAATTAATAAACAATTTCATTATGCTTTGGGTGCAGAGTCCTAGCTGAGTCTTGGTGAATGGGTAAGGTTTTTCAAAGTAGCATGTATTTTTCCGTTGAATACGTGCGTCTTCATTCAAAATAATCAATAATCAGACGTGGATCGGTTAGTGATCCTGAGCATATATAAGTTAACACATTCAACCAGCAGCAAAGAGAGGCCAATGCAAGCCCTGATGCTTTTACGATAAGAGTCGAGCTTTTGGCTTGGGATCAAAGGCGAGCTTAAGAAAGAAGAGGAGAGCGAATTGGATCATCGAACGCGTCGGTCGTCGCCATGCCGACATTGATTATTATTCAATAAACTTACAAGCTCAAATATAATCTAAATATAATTCGTAGGCCATAGCCACGACATCCATAAAAACACAAATCTATTAACTTATACACATGTATTGTATATATTTTCGGGTTCTGCAACATGTGCATATGAACATTTGCACACAGTTAGTATAGGCTATAAAAATCATCTAATCCAAGTGGTTTCATTCAATAATTCCCTTCGTAAATTAATAATAATACACTTGTGATAAGACTTCAAGTGGACAGTGTCGACATGTATAAATTCAGGCTGAATCGTTACAGCGTTATTAGTTCTAACTGAAATAGCAGAATGTGTGGTAAATTCGTATTTCTTCTATTGTTTCTGCAACTATGGCACTTTGCAATGCCAAATCAAACTCGTAAGTTATTCCGGAAGTTCTTTCAAATTCTGTAATTCATTTTTTCCGCCTTCTATTAAGTGTCAACCCTTCGCCAATTGCACGCTAAGGAAAATCCCACAGTTGTGAGCAATTTAAAAGCGAGCTCTACGAACTTCCCATATCAATTTGGTAGGAAAGTCTACCACATTCAGACTAAATTGAAGGTGAACTGGTTCAAGGCTGACAGCAATTGCCGCAAACTGGGCGGCCACTTGTGGAACATCGAATCCAGTGAAGAAATGGATGCGATTCTAGCCACAGCACCAGGGTCTCATTATTGGACTTCTGCGAATTGCCTGGCCAAATTTCAGGAGTGGATTTCGACCACCACTGGAGAGCCGATGCCATACTTGAGATGGCATCCTAATGAACCGAACAACTCAGGTGGTATGGAAAGATGTGCTGAAAGCGTGTCTATAAAGGGCCTGAACGACAATTCTTGCACGAATATACTTAATTACATATGCCAGGCTTATTTAATGTAAATAATGATGGCTTTAATAATTAATAAAACATAAAACAAAACAAAACAAAGAGCTAAAAGCCATTGAAGAAGAATACAACATTTATGCGTCTTATTTGAATTAAAGTCAACCAGAATAGTTCCCTTATCCATTGCACTACTAATTTGATTTATTTTTAATTATTGTTTTATTTCATGTTAAATTTTTGTATGATTTTTAAGATTTTCATTGTCAAGATTGGAATTTTATCCGACATTTACATGAGGGTAGCCTCACATATGTAATTATAAGCATTGCTACACCGAACATCGTTTAGGTTTGTTCTTTTAATTTCAATGCAATATTCACCATCAAAGCTGTTGCTCGGTTCACCGGATCCCCATCTCAAGTATGGCATTGGGTATCCTGTACTGGTCGATATCCACTCCTGAAATTTGGCCAGGCAGTTCCCAGAAGTCCAATAACGAGACACTGGTGCTGTGGCTAGAATCGCATCCATTTCATCACTGGACTCGATGTTTAATAAATGTCCACCCAGTTGGCGGCAATTGCTGTTAGCCTGGAACCAATTTACCTCTATGTTAGTCTCAATGTGGTATACTTTACTACCAAATTGGAATGGAAATTTTGCATTGACCAATGGCACATTGTTTACAACTGTAGGTTTCTCTTTAGCGTCCAATTCGTTAAGGGTTGACACTTAATATATAATAAGTCAGAAAAAATGAGTCACAGAATACACACGAACTTCCGAAATAACTTACGAGTTTGATTTGGCATTACAAAGTGCCATAGTTGCAGAAACAATAGAAGAAACGCGAATTTACCACACATTCTGCTGATTCGATTAGAACTAATGACTTTCTAATGATGCCTCTCGAACTTATACCTATGGTCTCCGTCTGCTCGAAATCTTTTCAGAAAAGATTATCGACATTTTATAATTTTTTTTTTTTTTTGTTTTGTTGTAGCGTTCTTTTATTATATTTAAGATCTGTCCACGTGAACAATAGTTAAATGGTTGGGGGAGTGACTTAGCTTAAGGGATTACATAGTATGTAGCTGGAGGAGTTTATTTGGTTATAAGCTATGGGGCAGGTCAAGTGGGTGCTTCCTCTTAAGGCGTCTGAGGGTTTGGCTGTTGTCGAGGAGATTTATAGCCAGGTGGTTGGGGTGGTTGCTTAGTCTTTTGTTGTAGTTTTCGCTAAGGCGGGAGATCTCCTCTACCACCCAGGGAATTCCGAGCTCTTTGTGGATAGTGGAGTTTTCGTGGTAGGGATGAGCGTTGGAGAATGTTCTCAGGCACTTGGTTTGAAACAGCTGGATTCGGTTGCGGTTTGAAAGGCTTACTGTGCCCCAGAGCTGTATCCCATAGGTCCATATTGGTTTGAGTATTGCCTTGTAGAGGAGCAGTTTGAGGTTTCCTCTTAGCTTGGACTTCTTCCCAATCAGCCAGTGGTAGGTAGTGTGGGAGGATTTGTCCGCATTTACTGCGATGTTCCATCGTTTCAGCCATGTGTTGAGCGCATCCAGTTGTCTCTGGATGATGGCTGATGCTTCCTGGGGATCTGTAGCGGAGGCTAGAAAGACGGTGTCATCTGCATACGTCGTTACTGTGAGGTTCCGGGAGGGTGTGATGGGAAGGTCTGCTGTGTACAACGTGTAGAGGATTGGTCCAAGAACGCTGCCTTGTGGTACTCCGGCTCTTATGGGCCTTTACGTGCTGCTTGTTGCACCGCATCTCACTGTGAATTCTCTTCCCTCCGTGTGGGATTTGAGGAAGGCGAAGTTGGAACTGGGAAGATGGGACTTGAGTTTGAAGAGGAGTCCAGGGTGCCAAACTCGGTCAAACGCCTGTTTGATGTCCAGCATTACAGCATTACAACAGTATTGCTTCCTCTCAAACGCTTCCAGTATACGCTCAACAAGCCGGTGGCATTGCTCAGGTGTTCCGTGAGAGCGTCTGAAGCCAAACTGGCGATCAGGGATCAGACCTGCCTCATCCAGGACCTCAGGTTTTCCAGGCTTAAGGAGTATTATGACTTCAGCTTTCTTCTTCTTTCTTCTTTTTGCTGGTCTTCTTATGTGCCGCGTGACATTCCACAGGTTGTGCTGCGAGTCGCCAGGTTCGGGTTCCCCAAGGAATCTGTGAAAGGAATCCTGTCGTAGGGTGGTAAGCTTTTCTTTCAGTTCCTTAGCGGCATGGTTATGTGCTGTCTTGTCTCTGGAGTTGCGTAAAGAAAACCAAGTCCTCCTGAGGCGCCTTTTTTCAGCCACAAGGGCCGCGATTTCAGGGGACAACAGGTGCAAGTCTCTTTCGGGGGTTCTCGGGGTCGTCGGGGGAGGAGGATTGGCAAACTTAGTTGCATTGTGCATCTCCTTGGTGAGTCTTTCGATGGCCGCATCTATATTGCTTGGTGTGGAAAGAGGGGGATCTGGGTTTAGGGAGGAGAGCATCCAGAACGTAAACTTGGGGGTGTCTGTGTGTTTCCCGGTGAGTCTTCTTGGTGGCGTTTTCCTGAGGACGGGGATGTTGAGGAGGAGGTTTACTGCGCTGTGGTCGGATAGGAGCCTGTCATAGGTGTACTGATGCCACTCCTGATGAGCATGGCCGCTCCTCCGCGTGCTCTGCCAGATGGGTGGTTGGCTTTGATCAGGTCATACCCGCTGATGTTGAAATGGAATCTGAGATAAAAGTGGGATTCCGATACCAATAGTTGTATCGATATTGTCTGTTTTTATAAGGTGCTCTTCTTCGGCTTTGCTCCTCTGCAAACCGTTTGCGTTCCATACAACAATTTTGAGTCTTATTTGCATGACTTGCTATTGATGATGGCAGCCACCAGCTGCGTCATCTGAGAGAACATCTTCTCCATCATTCGCTCGACCATGCCTTCTAATCGGGCAAACATGAAAAGCTCTGCTTGTAGACATATGTAGAAAGAATAATACCGATATATTTTCTTATTCATTTTTACACTACTAATGTGTACACATTACTTTTTCAAGGGGTGCAAAGGAAATTTTCAAAAACCTGAATATATTCAAAAATCTAGAAAAAAAATTTTTAGCTGGAGCTCTTTCAATTATACTTTAAATTAAATCTCTCATCTCTTGATTTGCTGATAAACTTCCTTAATTTATTGTTTACTCAATAAATATTACAAGAATTTGAAGTAATATTTAGATCAATTTTGCCTCACATATGTACTTCAATGAAACCCTTTGGCACCCAGCGTCGTTTAGGTCTTTTACCTTAACTTCAACGCAAAATTCACTGCCACCTAAGTTGTTGGGTTCGCCGGATGCCCATCTCAAATATGGCATCGGCTCTCCAGTACTAGTCGATATGTATTCATTTACTTTGGCCAGGCAATTTGCAGAAGTCCAATAACGAGACACTGGTGCTATGGCTAGAATCGTATCCATTTCTTCACTGGATTCGATGTTCCACAAGTGGCCGCCCAGTTTGCGGCAATTGCTGTCAGCCTTGAACCAGTCCACGTTCAATTTGGTCTCAATGTGGTAGACTTTCCTACCGAATTGGTATGGAAAATTCGTAGTGCCCGCTGTCAAATTGCTCACAACTGTGGGATTCTCCTTGGTGTCCAATTGTTGAAGGGTTGACACTAAAAATTAGTCAGGAAAAATAAGGCATAGCATTCACAAGAGCTTCCGGAATAACTTACGAGTTTGATTTGGCATTGCAAAGTGCCAAAGCTGAAGGAACAGCAAAAGAAACCCGAATTTACCACACATTCTGCTGATTCGATTAGAACTAATGACTTTCTAACGATGCCTCTCGAATTTATACTTGTAGCTCCGTCTGCTCGAAATCTTATCAGAAAAGATTATCGACATTTTATAATGGAAATTAAAAATTATAGAGAGTGAAATTCAACTACCAAAATTCGGTTAATTTTTTTTTACTTATAAATCGATAACGATTTTTATGGTTTTATGACGCAGTTATGGAGCACTTTCCGGTTCCGGAAATAATTTTAAAAATAATTAATAAAGAGTGAATTTCTTTTCTGATTACTTTGTGAATTTCTATGGATCTTTTTAGACCATGGGATTTAAAGAACTACATGGTAACAGGCAGAAGAAGGCATATGCGACCTCATAAGGTATATATACAAGTATTCTTGCTCAGGATGACTAGCCGAGATTATTGAGCCATGTCCGTTTTTCCGTCTGTATAACCGTTTATATCTCAGAAACTAAAAAAACTAGAGTGGGTCATAAGCTTTACATTTTTTTTTTTTTAAATTTGAGCCACGCCTCCTTCCGCCTCCGCAAATTGATCATACCGAATAGCAGGTAAAATTTTTTAGCTACATTATTCAGTTTTGGTGTATATTATTTGTTATGGTATCTATCAACACCCAAAATATCGCTGAATTTAGTTCCGATCGTCTAATGACATGAAATTCATTAAACGTTTCCTATAGATTTAAACTGCGCCCCCGGCATGCAAGCAGTGGATTTTGATGTATTTCAATTATAAATTGGTAATTTTTTCATGATCTTCGAAAATCCATGGTCTTCTTTAGTCAAAACTTGACTGTACCCAAAAAAAGTAGCCTAACATAAGTTACAGTATGGTAGGTTTTTTCTGAACAAGGCTGGAGAGAGACAGACAGATAAAGAAAGATAAAGCTTACTTGAGTACAAATTGCTCTGCATAATTTAATTGTCAAATTACTTAGCAATCTTTTAATTGTCAATAATACCCTTCTACTCTATGAGAAGCGGGTATAATAAATTCCCAATTCTATAGCTTCCTGTAATAGTTGATAAAAGCTAAAATTAGGCCATTTCTTTTTGCGCTAAACGTACTTCCTTATCTCTAGTATTACTGGTTTCTTTTTGTGATGTTATCAGGTTTCTAGATTATTTTATTTTCCGATCCAGACCTATATAACACGAAAGTTTGCGCAGAAGAACGGTCAGTTAAGTCAGGACAAGCGACATGGGTGTTAAGCTAGCATTTGTTCTGTTATCTCTGCACTTATTGCACACGGTCTTCTCCGACTATTCACGTGAGTAACTTGATAAGGATTGACCAACTGGAATTATACAACACTTTCCTCTACAGCTGAGCCTGTGGCTCTTTTGAACCAGGACGCCAAGTGTGTTAGCAGTTGCAACCAGTACTCGATTCAAATCTCAGGCAAGTTGTATCACATTGAGTCCGCATTGAAGGTGAACTGGTACCAGGCCGGAAACAATTGTCGCAAGTTGGGGGGAAACCTGATCAACGTGGAGAGCAGCATGGAGATGCAGCTGATCTCATCGATCCTTCCCTCGGGTCAGTACTGGACCTCATCCAATTGTTTGGCTACAGACAAGGATTTCATTTCGCTGACAACCGGAGAGGCCATGCCCTACAACAAATGGAAGGACGGACAGCCCGACAGCAAGAAAGACGCAGAAAAATGTGTGGAAATCGTAAACGGATTCCTCAACGTTCAAACTTGCGAAAGCCTTAAGTTTTACATCTGCCAGGCCAATCAACTTTAGGGATTTTTAAAAGTTTTCCCGAGAAATCCTACACTTATTTATGGTAATAGAAATATAAATAAAACAGAGTGAAAATGAAGTGAGCACAGTAACTGTAAAGATTATTAAATTGATTGGATCTTTTCTAGTTTACCATATTAAATGTTCTAGCAAGTTTATATTATATAAGGGTTCGTTTAAGGGTAATTTGGTAAAAGACAAGGAACAATTCCTGCAAACGTTCACAAAAAGCGAATAAATTATAATGTTCATTAAAACTGAAAACTAATGCTTAAATTAATCTAGCCTGACATATGTAATTACGTTTATGAAAAGTGGGATGCAGGTCGTTTAAGCCTTCATTGCGTATGCTTTCAACGCAAGATTCCAAACCCCCTGCGTTGTTCGGTTCACCGGGATACCATCTCAAGTATGGCATCGGCTCTCCAGTACTGGTCGAGGTCCATTCTTGAGATTTGGCCAGGCAATTCGCAGAAATCCAAAAACGTCCGAGTGGGGGAATTAGGGATATGATGGCATCCATTTCTTCACTGGATTCGATGTTCCATAAATGCCCACCCAGTTTGCGGCAATTGCTGTCAGCCTGGAACCAATTCACCTGCAAATTATTTTCAATGTGGTAGACTTTCCTACCAAATTGGTGTGGGAAATTCGTAGACTCCGCTTCCAAACTGCTCATAACTGTAGAATTCCCCTTGGCGTTCAATTGGTAAAGGGTTGACACTAAATATAAGTCAGGAAAAATTAGTCACAGAATTTACAAGAGCTTCCGGAATAACTTACGAGTTTGATTTGGCATTGCAAAGTGCCAAAGGTGCAGGAACAGTAACAGAAACTCAAGTAGACCATACATTCTGCTGATTCAATTAGAACTAATGGCGTTGCAACGATACTTCCCGAATTTATATATGCTGACTTCGTACACTCGAAGTCTTATCAAATATAGATTCTAGGTATATAGTAAAGGAAATTACAGAATGAAAATAATTGAATCGGGTGCATTTTGTTATTACTCATTGCGATGTCGATACCTTTTGTAAGGGTATATCATTTTGACCAGATGGTCTTGAATGGGAATAGTATGTATATGCAAATATGGTTTGAATTAAGGATTATTGCATAACAAATTTAAGTAAAAGTACATGACGTACTTCAGTATCTATGTAAACTACACCACATAAAATTTTATAAATTATTTGAAATATGTGTCATTATTGTACGCTGGTCAAATTTATTTTGGATTTTGACCACGCCCCCTTTCGCGGTCGTAAATCGAAAAAAATTGAATACAGGCGCAATTTTGATGCCATGTTGTCCTTTTTCGGTTTATATAATAACTATAGCTGGCCAGATAATTAATAAAGAAGTCGGACTAGCTATGTCCGTCTGTTCGCCTGTTCGTCCGTCCGTCCATCTATTGCAACGCAAACTAGTCTCAGCTTTAGAGCTATCTTGATGAAACAGGGTATAAATGCTTCTTATTGCTACACGCTGTACATAAGTTGGAACGAGCCGAGAACCCTTTATGGGTTCTGCGACGTCTACATATTATACATATGTACGTTTGCAAAAAGTTAGTAGAAGTTATAAAAATCACCTAATCCAAGTGCTTTCATTCAATAATTCCCTTCGTAAATTAATAATAATACACTTGTGATAAGACTTCAAGTGGACAGTGTCGACATGTATAAATTCAGGCTGAATCGTTACAGCGTTATTAGTTCTAACTGAAATAGCAGAATGTGTGGTAAATTCGTATTTCTTCTATTGTTTCTGCAACTATGGCACTTTGCAATGCCTAATCAAACTCGTAAGTTATTTCGGAAGTTCGTGTGTATTCTGTGACTCACTTTTACTGACGTATTATATATTAAGTGTCAACCCTTAACGAATTGGACGCTAAAGAGGAACCTACAGTTGTGAACAATTTGCCTGTGGCCAATGCGAAATTTCCATACCAATTTGGTAGTAAAGTATACCACATTGAGACCATCTTAGCGGTAAATTGGTACCAGGCTAGTAACAATTGCCGCCAAATGGGCGGCCACTTGTGGAACATCGAGTCCAGTGATGAAATGGATGCGATCTTAGCTTTAGCACCGCCGTCTCGTTATTGGACTTCTGGAAACTGCCTGGCCAAATTTCAGGAGTGGATGTCGACCAGTACAGGATACCCAATGCCATACTTAAGATGGCTTCCCGATCAGCCGAGCAACAGCTTTGATGGGGAATATTGCCTTGAAATAATAAGAACAGCCCTAAACGACGTTCGGTGTCACAAGGTTTCCCTGAATTACATATGTGAGGCTAAATTCATGTAAATTGTGGATAAAACTCTGATCTTCACAATGACAATCTTAAAAAAAAAACAAGTAAGAAAGCCACAGTCGAGTGTGCTTACAGCTATGGAAAATGTTGAGTTGAATAACTTCTGGATTTGTTATCCGATTGTTTCAGAGATCATCTGGCTAGCTATAGTTATCATATAAGCCGAAATTAAACAATATAACACCAAAATTGCGCCCGTAATCAATTTTTTTTTTCGATTTACAGGGGCGTGGTCAAAATCTAAATAAAACTTAATTAGCGTGTAATAATAACACATATTGCCACCAAACTTGGTAGTCCTAGCTCTTATAATAGCTGAGATCTAGGTGTTCATACGGACAGGCAGACGGACATGGCTATATCGACTCGGCTGTTGATCCTGAGCCGGAATATATATACTTTATGGAGAGTAGGGGAGTTGAACAAGACAAAGGGGTATAATAATATTTTTGAACTCTGGAGTTTCCTATGGTCGTGAACTTTTAAATTTTATTATTTCTAATCTTTGCTATTTTTTTTATTTGTATTAGATTTCTCGGGGGAATCTGATAGATCCACTTAAATTTTATTGGCCAGACAGATGTAATGCTTAAGGCTTCTTGAACGTTCAGGAAACCGCTTACAATTTCCACACATTTTTCTGCGTCTTCTTTGCTGTCGGGCTGTCCATCTTTTCATTTCTTGTAGAGCATGGCCTCTCTATCAGACACACCCTAGGAAAGGATCTATGAGATCAGCTGTATCTCCATGCTGCTCTCCACGTTGATCAGGTTTCCCCCCAGCTTGCGATTGTTTCCGGCCTGGTACCAGTTCACCTTCAATGCGGACTCAATGTAATACAACTTGCCTGAGATTTGAATCGATTACTGGTTGCAACTGCTAACTGCCTTGGTGGCTTAGCCCCTTTGAGATACCTACGTGAATATTTGTAGAGAGAACATTAAGTATTGTAGCTTAACACCCATGTGGTCAGTCTTGAGTGAAGTGATTATTTGGCTTAAACGGAAAATTAAGTACTTCAAGTAACAGGTAAGATTACTAAATAAAAACAGTTTGTGCAGTTAAGAATAAAAGTAACACAAAAGATAAGAAACAAAATTAAAAAAATGAACGATGTTTTTGGCTTGCCGAAGGTTTTATACCCTTGGAGCTTTTGAGCTTAGTCTTCAACGAGAATTTCTACAATAATTCAACATATATCTAAGGGGTCGTTAAGAGATTTAGGAACTCTATTGCATACTATCATACATACTATCTCATCTAATCAATCTTCGGTTGATTGCGTCTATGGAGGATATAGCTGTCCGATTTCAAATAATTTATAAAATTTTATGTGGTGTAGTTGTCAAGACCATCTGGTCAAAATGTTATACCCTTTCAAAAGTTATCGACATCGCAATGAGTAATAACAAAATGCACCCGATTCAATTATTTTCATTCTGTAATTTCCTTTACTATATACCTAGAATCTATATTTGATAAGACTTCGAGTGTACGAAGTCAGCATATATAAATTCGGGAAGTATCGTTACAACGCCATTAGTTCTAATTGAATCAGCAGAATGTTTGGTCTACTTGGGTTTCTGTTACTGTTTCTGCAGCTTTGGCACTTTGCAATGCCAAATCAAACTCGTAAGTTATTCCAGAAGCTCTTGTAAATTCTGTGACTAATTTTTCCTGACTTATATTTAGTGTCAACCCTTTACCAATTGAACGCCAAGGGGAATTCTACAGTTATGAGCAGTTTGGAAGCGGAGTCTACGAATTTCCCACACCAATTTGGTAGGAAAGTCTACCACATTGAAAATAATTTGCAGGTGAATTGGTTCCAGGCTGACAGCAATAGCCGCAAACTGGGTGGGCATTTATGGAACATCGAATCTAGTGAAGAAATGGATGCCATCATATCCATCATATCCCAAATTGCCCCACGCGAACGTTATTGGATTTCTGCAAATTGCCTGGCCAAATCTCAAGAATGGATTTCGACCAGTACTGGAGATCGGATGCCATACATAAGATGGCGTGTCGGCGAACCGAACAACGCAGAACGTGAGGAATTTTGCGTTGAAAACATACACCATGAAGGATTGAACGACTTGCTTTGCACGCGTTATAATCGTAATTACATATGTCAGGCTAGATTAATTTAAGCATTAGTTTTCAGTTTTAATGAACATTATAATTTATTCGCTTTTTGTGAACGTTTGCAGGAATTGTTCCTTGTCTTTTACCAAATTACCCTTAAACGAACCCTTATATAATATAAACTTGCTAGAACATTTAATATGGTAAACTAGAAAAGATCCAATCAATTTAATAATCTTTACAGTTACTGTGCTCACTTCATTTTCACTCTGTTTTATTTATATTTCTATTACCATAAATAAGTGTAGGATTTCTCGGGAAAACTTTTAAAAATCCCTAAAGTTGATTGGCCTGGCAGATGTAAAACTTAAGGCTTTCGCAAGTTTGAACGTTGAGGAATCCGTTTACGATTTCCACACATTTTTCTGCGTCTTTCTTGCTGTCGGGCTGTCCGTCCTTCCATTTGTTGTAGGGCATGGCCTCTCCGGTTGTCAGCGAAATGAAATCCTTGTCTGTAGCCAAACAATTGGATGAGGTCCAGTACTGACCCGAGGGAAGGATCGATGAGATCAGCTGCATCTCCATGCTGCTCTCCACGTTGATCAGGTTTCCCCCCAACTTGCGACAATTGTTTCCGGCCTGGTACCAGTTCACCTTCAATGCGGACTCAATGTGATACAACTTGCCTGAGATTTGAATCGAGTACTGGTTGCAGCTGCTAACACACTTGGCGTCCTGGTTAAAGAGGGCCACAGGTTCAGCTATAAAGGAAATTAGTTTGTTATTCTGGTAGCTAGGAGCACCAATCCTTATCAAGTTACTCACGTGAATAGTCGGAGAAGACCGTGTGCAATAAGTGCAGAGATAACAGAACAAATGCTAGCTTAACACCCATGTCGCTTGTCCTGACTTAACTGACCATTCTTCTGCGCAAACTTTCGCATTTTATAGGTCTGGATCGGAAAATGAAATAATCTAGAAACCTGATAACATCACAAAAAAAAAAAATAAACCAGTAATACTAGAGATAAGGAAGTACGTTTAGCGCAAAAAGAAATGGCCTAATTTTAGCTTTTATCAACTATTACAGGAAGCTACAGAATTGGGAATTTATTATACCCGCTACTCATAGAGTAGAAGGGTATTATTGACAATTAAAAGATTGCTTAGTAATTTGACAATTAAATTATGCAGAGTAATTTGTATTCAAGTAAGCTTTCTACAATTAAGTTTGCCCTCTTTATCTGTCTGTCTCTCTCCAGCCTTGTTCAGAAAAAACCTACCATACTGTAACTTATGTTAGGCTACTTTTTTTGGGTACAGTCAAGTTTTGACTAAAGAAGACCATGGATTTTCGAAGATCATGAAAAAATTACCAATTTATAATTGAAATACATCAAAATCCACTGCTTGCATGCCGGGGGCGCAGTTTAAATCTATAGGAAACGTTTAATGAATTTCATGTCATTAGACGATCGGAACTAAATTCAGCGATATTTTGGGTGTTGATAGATACCATAACAAATAATATACACCAAAACTGAATAATGTAGCTAACAATTTTTACTTTCTATTCGGTGTGATCAATTTGCGGAGGCGAAAGGAGGCGTGGAGTAGGCGTGGCCCAAATTAAAGAAAATTTAAAGCTTATGACCCACTCTAGTTTTTTTAGTTTCTGAGATATAAACGGTTATACAGACGGATAGACGGACATGGCTCAATAATCTTGGCTAGTCATCCTGAGCAAGAATACTTGTATATATACCTTATGGGGTCGCATATGCCTTCTTCTGCCTGTTACCATGTAGTTCTTTAAGTCCCATGAATTTAAATCCATAGAAATACACAAAGTAATCAGAAAAGAAATTCACTCTTTATTAATTATTTTTAAAATTATTTCCGGAACCGGAAAGTGCTCCATAACTGCGTCATAAAACCATAAAAATCGTTATCGGAATAAGTAAAAAAAAATTAACCGAATTTTGGTAGTTGAATTTCACTCTCTATAATTTATAAAATGTCGATAATCTTTTCTGATAAGATTTCGAGCAGACGGAGCCACAAGTATAAATTCGAGAGGCATCGTTAGAAAGTCATTAGTTCTAATCGAATCAGCAGAATGTGTGGTAAATTCGGGTTTCTTTTGCTGTTCCTTCAGCTTTGGCACTTTGCAATGCCAAATCAAACTCGTAAGTTATTCCGGAAGCTCTTTTGAATGCTGTGCCTTATTTTTCCTGACTAATTTTTAGTGTCAACCCTTCAACAATTGGACACCAAGGAGAATCCCACAGTTGTGAGCAATTTGACAGCGGGCACTACGAATTTTCCATACCAATTCGGTAGGAAAGTCTACCACATTGAAAATAATTTGAAGGTAAACTGGTTCCAGGCTGACAGCAATTGCCGCCAACTGGGCGGCCACTTGTGGAACATCGAATCCAGTGAAGAAATGGATGCGATTTTGAACAAAGCAACCGCGTATCGTTATTGGACTTCTGCAAATTGCCTGGCCAAAGTAAATGAATACATATCGACTAGTACTGGAGAGCCAATGCCATATTTGAGATGGGCACCCGGTGAACCCAACAACTTAGGTCGTGGTGAACTTTGCGTTGAAGTTAAGACAACAAAAGGCCTAAACGACGATTGGTGCGAAAGGCTTTCATTGAACTACATATGTGAGGCAAAATTGATCTAAATATTACTTCAAATTCTTGTAATATTTATTGAGTAAACAATAAATTAAGGAAGTTTATTAGGAAATCAGAAGATGAGAGAATTAATTTTAAGTATAATTGAAAGAGCTCCAGCTGAAAATTTTTTTTTTTTCTAGATTTTTGAATATATTCAGGTTTTTGAAAATTTTCTTTTGCATCAGAAAATGTATCGGTATTATTATTTCTACATATTTTTACAACCAGAGCTTTTCAAGTGTTTACTTTAATGATATTTAAAGAAAGCTCAGATATATTTAAAACCGATTATATATTCTATGCTAGTTCATTTCCTTTTTTGATAATTTATTGAAATTTGTTGTAACTTATACTTATATGTATCTGGCCTCACAAATGTAATTAACCAACCGCTTATCACACGGAGCGTCGTTCATGCCGTTATCGCCGATCTCAACGCAATTTTCTATTTCATATAGGTTGTTTGGTTCGTTGGGAAGCCATCTAAAGTAGCGCATCGGCTCTCCAGTGCTGGCCGAAACCCATTCCTGAAATTTAGCAAGACAATTTCCAGCAGTCCAATAACGTGTGCCTGAGGGCGCTATGGCTTGGATCGCATTCATTTCCTCACTGGACTCGATGTTCCACAAATGTCCACCCAGTTGGCGGCAGATGTTGCTAGCCTTGTACCAATTCACCCCAAACTTTGTGGAAATGTGGTAGACTTTTTTGCCAATTTGAAATGGGAAGTTAGCATTATACTCAATCAAGTGGACAACTGGTTTTGTTCCATTTGAGTCAATTTGATAATGCCATGACGCTAAATAATATTAAAAGAAGGCATCAATTGTCGAGAGTTTTTAAAATACCTAACTCAGATAACTTACAAGTCGAATTGGGCATTCCAAAGTGCCAGAGATGCAGAAACATCAAGAGAAATCCAAATTTACCACACATTCTGTTGTTTTGATCCAAACTAAGGATTCTCCAATGATAACTTTCGAATTTATACTTGTCGGTTATCTTTTTGGCAAAGTCTTATCTGCAAAAGATAAAATTATAAAAGGTACTACTTGACTGAGATGCTTTTTATACCTTTCAACACATTCACTGGACTTAGAAGATAATAGCAAATGTTATATGTTCATGTAACTCATCTAGATTATTGTATTTGTATGTAGATTGAGTATAGGGCCAATTCCCTCTAGCCCTTCCGCATACAACGCTTAATTGAATATATATATATATATATTGTTTGCAGTGGCTTTTCTGGCTTTATTCACGTAATTTACACTCAATTTAACTCATATGTATACAGTTTTTTAGTAAATTTCTCTATAGTTGATTGGCCTGGCAGATGTAATACTTAAGGCTTTCGCAAGTTTGAACGTTGAGGAATCCGTTTACGATTTCCACACATTTTTCTGCGTCTTTCTTGCTGTCGGGCTGTCCGTCCTTCCATTTGTTGTAGGGCATGGCCTCTCCGGTTGTCAGCGAAATGAAATCCTTGTCTGTAGCCAAACAATTGGATGAGGTCCAGTACTGACCCGAGGGAAGGATCGATGAGATCAGCTGCATCTCCATGCTGCTCTCCACGTTGATCAGGTTTCCCCCCAACTTGCGACAATTGTTTCCGGCCTGGTACCAGTTCACCTTCAATGCGGACTCAATGTGATACAACTTGCCTGAGATTTGAATCGAGTACTGGTTGCAACTGCTAACACACTTGGCGTCCTGGTTCAAAAGAGCCACAGGCTCAGCTGTAGAGGAAAGTGTTGTATAATTCCAGTTGGTCAATCCTTATCAAGTTACTCACGTGAAGAGTCGGAGAAGACCGTGTGCAATAAGTGCAGAGATAACAGAACAAATGCTAGCTTAACACCCATGTCGCTTGTCCTGACTTAACTGACCATTCTTCTGCGCAAACTTTCGCATTTTATAGGTCTGGATCGGAAAATGAAATAATCTAGAAACCTGATAACATCACAAAAAAAAAACCAGTAATACTTGAGATAAGGAAGTACATTTTGCCAAAAAAGAAATGGGCTAATTTCGCTTTTCGCTTTTTTATCAACTATAACAGAAAGCTAAAGAATTGTGAAATTGTTAACAATTGAAGGATTGGTACGCAATTAGGCAATTAAGTTAAAATTTGCAAAACAATGTATATTTAAGTAAGCTTTCTACAAGTGAATTCGCCCTCTCCTTCTTCCTCCTTCTCCCTCTTCCTCTGTCTGTCTCTCTCCAGATTTGTTCAGATTAAACTACAATAACTATAACTGCTTATAACAGCCTTACAAACGGCTGGTTGACGCCAGCAGCGGGACTATGGAAAACGTTTTCTTGAATTACTTCTGTCTTGATTGCGCGATCGGTTTGTAATTTGGGTGTTAGGTGCATATTATCAGTATCTTTACGTGTGCTAAAGCAGAAGACTGTAACCTTTATACTTTCCTTAATATTCGTACTTTACCGATTTGCGTGGGCGGTGGGCGTGGCACCTCAAATTTGAAATAAACTTGATCTACTTATGGTGTACAGGCACCTTCATGCGATGTCATGTGTTGTCTCTAGCTTTTGTAACAGCTGGAATCTAGACGTTCAAACAGACAGACAGAATCGACTCGGCTAGTAATCCTGAGTCAGAATATAAATACTTTGTGGGGTCCGCCACGCCTCCTTCTGTCTGTTACATACATTTGCACAAACTTAGTATACAATTTCTGACCATTTTCAATGGTCGAATGGTATAAAAAGACTAATAAAAATATGACAAGTATTCAAAAAAGAAATTCACTCTTTATTAATTATTTTTAGAATTATTGCCGGAACCGGAAAGTGCTCCATAACTGCGTCATAAAACCATAAAAATCGTTATCGATTTATAAGTAAAAAAAAATTAACCGAATTTTGGTAGTTGAATTTCACTCTCTATAATTTTTAATTTCCATTATAAAATGTCGATAATCTTTTCTGATAAGATTTCGAGCAGACGGAGCTACAAGTATAAATTCGAGAGGCATCGTTAGAAAGTCATTAGTTCTAATCGAATCAGCAGAATGTGTGGTAAATTCGGGTTTCTTTTGCTGTTCCTTCAGCTTTGGCACTTTGCAATGCCAAATCAAACTCGTAAGTTATTCCGGAAGCTCTTGTGAATGCTGTGCCTTATTTCTCCTGACTAATTTTTAGTGTCAACCCTTCAACAATTGGACACCAAGGAGAATCCCACAGTTGTGACCAATTTGACAGCGGGCACTACGAATTTTCCATACCAATTCGGTAGGAAAGTCTACCACATTGAAAATAATTTGAAGGTGAATTGGTTCCAGGCTGACAGCAATTGCCGCCAACTGGGTGGACATTTGTGGAACATCGAATCCAGTGAAGAAATGGATACGATTCTAGCCATAGCACCAGTGTCTCGTTATTGGACTTCTGCAAATTGCCTGGCCAAATTTCAAGTATGGATATCGACCAGTACTGGAGAGCCGATGCCATACTTGAGATGGTATCCCGGTGAACCGAACAACAAAAATGGTAATGAATTTAGCGTTGAAAGCATACGCAAGGAAGGCTTTAATGACCTGCATCCCACTATGCATGTACGTAATTACATATGCCAGGCTAAATTAATTTAATTAATTAATTTATTTATTATTACTAATTAACATAATAAATTGGCGTTTGTTATTCCTTTCTAGGAAATTTGATATGGGCAACTAGAATTAGCAAAAATCATGACATGACCTATTTGTAGCATAGGACGTGGGAAGTGGGGCCACAGGGCAGAATGCGGAAGTGCGACCCCACGATAATTGCTGCCTGACAGGCAAGCAGAGAAGAAACCGAATAGAAAGAGAGGGAGAGAAAGAGAGAGAGCGAATTCACTGAACAGAAAGAGAGAATGATAGAGAATTCACCGAGCAGAAAGAGAGAGAGCGAAAGAATTCACCGAACAGAAAGAGTGATAGAGAGAGAATTCACTGAACAAAAAAAGAGAGAGTGTTAGAATTCACCGAACAGAAAGAGAGACACAGAGAGAGAATTCACCGAGCAGAAAGAGAGAGAGAGAAAGACAAAGAGAGAGAATTCACCGAACAGAAAGAGAGAGAGAGAGACAATTCAATTCCGCAATTGTAGAAAGAGGCGCCGCGTTTGGCTGGTGGCGTGGGCCACGCGTCGCAAATTTCGCGTTCGCATTCGCATTCGTTTTCGTTTTTGGCAACACACACAGAGACACACAGAACTGCTACTTCCTGTCATTGCCAAACACTTCCGGTTCGCAAAACCATGACAGTGAATTGTAATTTGCTGCCAATAAAAAAAGTGAAATTGTTGGCAGATGAAGAGCTTAACTGCTTAAGAGATTAAGTTTTGGCTGACATCAATAGGATACAAACAATTGATATCACTGTCTGGCTATATAGCTATATACATATATGTATGTAGCTCATAGTCTGCCAAGTTGATTTTTTACAGATTATAGAGCAAATTTCTCTTTAATTACTTTGAACAAGAACTAAGCGCACTGAGCAGAGCTGATCAACTGAAGTTCGAGAGGGAAATGAGTGCAAATTCATTTCGTCACTGGATTCGATGTTCCACAAATGTCCACCCAGTTTGGCCTGGAGTAAAGTATACAAATGCTTCCAACTGGAATAATAAACAATATGCTTTGGGTCAGGACGATTCAAATATCAGACAAGTTGTATAAGGTGAACTGGTACCAGGCCTGAAACAAATGTCACAACTTGGGGGTCGGGTCAGTACAAAACCTCATCGAACTGCGTGGCCAACAAGGATTTCAATGCGCTGAGAACCTGAGAAGCCATTCCCAACAATAAATGGAAGGACGGACAGCTCAACAGCAAAGACGCCTAAAAAATCTGTGTGGAAGTCCCAAACGGTTTCCTCTATTCTCAAGCCTTGAAGATTACATCTGGCAGGCCAACCGTATTAAAGAGCATTAAACAGACTTCCCGAGAAACCCTTCACAAATGTAGATTATTAATAAAGATTATTAAATGAGAAAATATGAACGAATGAGTACAAACCCATAGGGGAACTCCAGAGTTAACAAAGTATATAGGTATTTTTATTTATCAATATTGCTTATCCCCGTCTTCTCCACTTGCAACAGCAACTCCTGCAACTTATTATCGAATAGTTCACAGCGTATTGGCATTTCCAGCGAATAAAAGGGATTCTTGAGCACATAGTCCGAGTATAGCTCGTAGACCTTGCGCAGCAACAGATCCATGCCGTTTAGCCCCGTTTCCGAGACCACAATAAATTTCACTCCCGTCAGCGTTTGGAAACAATGCAGCGTAAATGTGTCCGCCTCGAGGGTCTCGATGCCGGAACTCTTTGGCTCTGGACTGAGTTGGCTGGCAATAGCAAACAGTGGGTAGAACATGCTGGCGAGGAAGATTTTCTCGTTTGTCGTCATTTTGGGCCGACTGAACTTGAGATCTATGGGATAATTGTCGGGCGACTCAAGTGTTGTTTTCACATCCCGGCCGTCTTCCAGTGTTGCGCCGCTAACTGGTATTCCGTTGACGGCAACGAGCACATGTCCCACTGTAAGAGGAGTTCAATAAAATAGATATATTCTAAGGGCAAATTCAAGGGAAACGCCTACCGTTGATGCCATCCTTGCGGTTAAAAACCACCGAAACTTTCTTGGGATCGTAATCCAGCACCAAGTCCAGTGGGTATGTGAACGTCTTCTCGTGCTCTATCCGTGGCACATTATTATCCAGATTGAATATAAGCCCGCCGGATTTGCTCACTATATAAACGCCAAAAATAATCATTTTTGGAATGTTTTTCTTGCTGTGCGAGTGACAGACAGCTGATTATACAGTGGCCACAGTGTTAACAGTGTGCCAAACTGTTATTAACAGCGAAATACTCAAATGGTGCTGCAGTATGCCTTGGCAATATATCAAATTGTTTTTAGTTCAAGCTTCATTTAATTAAGGTTTCGAACCACTTTTAGTAAATCAGAGTGTTTTATGTGGTAGTTACTGTGAATAATTAGTAATACAGTTGATTTTTTATTCAGAAAACGCGCTTAACATTCCTTTATTATTCTTCATAATTCAAACGATGAACAGCCACTATCGATGTGTATACGTTTTTCCACACTGGTTCGTGGTTAGGTGTATATCGATAAAGACGTTGCTTATCGATTGCGCGACAGCTGGCACAGCTGCTATTGGCACGGCTTTCGCTCACATACACATATATTAGTATTAAAAATAAACATTGATTTATTTCCAAAAATATATAATCTGGAGCTGCAGAGGAAGCCATAACGCGTAAAGTAGACGAAAAATCTCATATTCTCATCGGTTGTGACACTGACAGTGGCTTATCATGGGCTCCGATGACCTCAGCGCGGGCGATAAAATCCAGAAGGGTTTCCAAATCAACTACATGATACTGCGCGATGCGGACACCGGCAAGGTGATCTGGCAGGAGAACAAGGATTTCTCGGCCCCAGATGTGGAGCATGAGGCACGAGTGCCTGTGAAAATACTGGACATGCGGGCGGTATCGCGTGAGATTAACTTTAGCACAATCGAGGCCATGGACAACTTTCGGCTCGATCAGAAGGTGCTCTTCAAGGGACGCATCATGGAGGAATGGTTCTTTGAGATGGGCTTCGTCGGTGCCAACACGACCAACACCTGGCAGAGCACCATCGAGGCAGCACCGGAGTCCCAAATGATGCCAGCAAAAGTCTTAAATGGCAATGTGACAATTCAAACCAGTTTCTATGACAACGAAACACTCATCACAAAGTCGGTTGTGCGCTTGTACTACATATAAACTGTGTGTGGGCGCAGTGCCCACGCACACATACACACACACACACACAGACACTCATATACCCACTGTCAGGTGTTCGTCAGGCATATAGTATACCCCATAATGATCTTCTGCTGCCGCTGTTCATCATTCTGCTGCAATATCTCGGCTAAAAACAAAGTTTACGAAATGTTCTCTGATTTAATTCTTTTAGCTTTTGGCAATGAGAACGAAAATGAAAAAAAATGAATGGAAAATCTTCTGGCGCATTTCTCAATGCAATTGTTATTGTGCGTTTGTTCCAAGCTAGTGAAAATCATCGTCGTACATCGTACTATTATCATACATACATATATATGAGTCTAGACTAATGCATTTTAATAACTACTTATAATTTACAATGATTGTTTAATTTATTAATAAAGTATTAACGAAAGTAATACGCTGGCATAAAATATTGAGTATTCTTTTTACTCCGTGATGGATCTTGACTTGAATGTTGCCTATATATCTTGTGTTATCTGCTGGGAGCATCGACAGACGAGACGGTTGAGCATAGTTGGGGGCACGCAAATGAATCAAGATAATTAACATAATTATCCAGTTTGTCGTGTCACGGGATTAGTGAAGCAATGAGGTCAAGAAATGGATTGCGACTTACCCGGAGGGCGCTACAGAAATCGACGTTGCTTTGGCTCTCAACTTGATAAATATTCATTAAAAATATTCTTGCCAAAAATCGAATTCAATCGAAGCGATCGCGATCGCGAACGCGATCACAACGATCGTTGACAGCGACTTGACCCCATTTCGCAAGGGGGCACTCGTCCAAAATAGAACCGCCGCCAGGTGCTCGGAGAGAGCTGAGAAAGTCTTCGTTTTGAGCAGATCAGAAAAGTGGGTAACAGTTCAACTTGGACGAGCATCGGGAACGGATCACATAACATGGCAAATCTGCGCAGCATCCTCGTGCTGCTACTGGTGGCGCTCCTGGCGCTTACGCTTATCAGCAGCGCCTCAGCCCAAAGGAATAAGAATAATAAGAATAACAATAACAAGAACAAGGGACCACAACAACAACAACAACATCAGCAGCGACCTATTGCGAACAAACGTCCCAAGCCGCAGCAGAACCAGAACCAGAACCACAACCAGAACCGACCCAATAGGCCGGTACAGAGCACACCCAGTCCCAAGGTATTCACCACAACGCTGTCCGGTCTGGGCAAGATTCGTGGTCGCACCACACTGACAGAATGGACCGGCCAGAGTGTGATGCAGTTCCTCGATATTCCCTACGGCAAGGCAGAGCGCTTTAAGGTAAGCTAGTGTCCTAGAAGAGAGACATGTAAATGTTCGACCCATTCTACCTTCTCTTCACTGCAGGCAGCTGAGCCTGTCTCGCCATGGAAGGGTGTCCTGCAGGCACACAGTCTTCATGCCGGCTGTCCCTCCATACAGAACATGGTGAAGTTCTCCAGCCTGGAAGAAAATGGCTTCGATGTGGAGGACTGTTTGCGTCTGACAGTGAATACCAAATCGGTGAGTAAGCTTGAAGGAAAACCCCATGAAAGCATCTCTCTAATGCGAACTTCTGCTGTCTTTAGCTGGAGGGTGACCTGGCTCCGGTCATGGTCTATGTGCACGGTGATTTCTTCTATGACGGCGACTCTGTGGAGGCAGCACCTGGCTACCTGCTGGAGCAAGATGTTGTCTTGGTTTCGGTGCGTTACCGTCTAGGTCCCTTCGGTTTTCTGTCCACCCTTACCGAGGACATGCCAGGCAATGCGGCTGTCACTGATCTTATCATGGCTCTTAAGTGGATACAGGAGCATATTGCTGCTTTTGGCGGAGATCCAGAGCGTGTAACGTTGTTCGGTCAAGTCGGTGGGGCAGCCCTCATCAATGTGCTCACTTTGAGTCCAGCCGTGCCGACGGGTCTCTTCCATCGCGTCATCTATCAGTCTGGCTCGGCTCTGTCGCCCGCCTTCATCACAGACTCGCCGCTGTCAACCACCAAGGATATTGCACGCATTTCCGGCTGCAATCAGCTGACCAAGGTGGACTCGCTGCACAGGTGTCTCAATCGCTTGAATGTTACCACATTGCTGGCCGCCTTCAGTCTGCATGCCGAGAAGAAGCCTTCGCTCATTGCCGGCGCCTACGGTGGCGTTCAGCTGGTGATTGGTGGACCCTCCGGCATTCTGCCCGATCATCCGGGAAAACTGCTAGCCGCAGAGAACTTCAAGGCCTACCCCAGCTTGGGTGGCAGTGTCAAGCATGGCGGCACCTTCATGATGAGGGGTGAGTAAGCAATAAAGATGATCAGACAAGAGAATAGAGATAAAGAGAATAAGAAGCACTTTAACTGGAGATCACTAGAAAGAGGTTTATGCTATCAAAGATTATTAAAATTTATAGTATTTTTGATTCTTTACCATAATCAAGATTTGCATAATTTCATAGGTAATTTCAATTTGCAAAACTGAAACCAGTTTTAGGTCGCGCAAAACTATGCGAATTTGAATTTAATATTTATGGAACCGGTTCCAATAGAAGCTTCGCACTGCTCTAAGATTATAGTCTGTATAAAGTGGGTCACAATTAGCTGCATAATATCTCTAATCAATAAAGATTTGATAACTCTTTCTTGCAGACATTTTCGTGGAGAGCTTTAATGAAAGCACTGTGGATCCGAATATGAACGGGCCTAAGTACATTGATACCATCATAGAGCAGATCAATGGAGCCGATCCCACGAGCTCGTGGCGCGAGTTTGCCGAGGAATATATCTTTAGCGAGCAGGACATCAAAAACGGCAGCTTCAGACGCCTGACACCAGGTCTAATCGATGTAAGTGAGGAATAGGCGGGATTTGTTAGGTGCTCTATTAAATTTTGAATTACTCTTTTGTCTCTCTAGCTCTGCAGCACAATTGCGCTGAAGAATCCCGTGCTGCTGGTGCTGCAGGCCAATGCCAAGAAGCTGCCCAACAGCACATACCTGTACACCTTCGACTACGAGGGTGAGCTGAATCGCTATGCTACCAGCGACGAGGAGGCCATCGATGTGCCCTTCGACATGGGCGTCAGCCTGACCGATGAGAATCTCTATTTGTTCCCCTGGCCGCGCATCCACATGATTAACTCCAATCGCGATGTGAAGGTGGCCAAGCGCCTTGTCGCCCTATGGACATCGTTTGCAGCTGATGGTGTGCCCAGCGCCGAGGGAGTACCCGACTGGCCGGCAATGAACGATGAGACTGGACCGTATATGCACATTGGACGCACAGTTACCTTCGGGGATAATTACCTGGACGAGTACAGCATTGCCGTGCAGGAGGTCAAACAGGGCTACAACCTTGTCAACGATGACTACTACGCACTGGAGGCCTTCTTGCAGGAGGCTGTCAAACGGAAGGCCAAGCCAATTTCTGCTCATGTGGAAGACGAGGAAGAGCAGCAGGGTAGCGACGAAGAATTCGGGGATAATGAGCCTCGTGGACAGAATTTGGTATATATAGCCCGGAAATCTTCACGTACTGCCGGTAAAAGACAATAATCGCGCAGAATCTAAGGGTTTCCCTGTAAGTTTATTTATTGAAAGTGTAAAGTAAAAACAATAATAAAGCAAAATAAATATTACAAAATATGATCTATATTTTTTTAAAATTGTATTTTATACTGAAATGTTATTTTCTTCGTTAGGTAAGAGAATCCCTAAAAACGCTTAGGATAAAAACAAAGCTGAATTCAAGACTGAATCATAACATTTGTGTTTGTTTCTTCTTCAGTGTAACAAAGAGGGTTCAGTTTCTCTTCTTTAAACAAATTTGATAAACTATAAACATACATATTTATCAACAATATATGCTCTACATACAGTCTGACCTCCATGAAAGTGTACTTTACTTACGCAGTTCATTTTTTCTGGACTAACCCACTTCTAACGTTTTAGAAATTAATTAAATTTAGGTTAAGTTGTTGGTAAAGACACGTTTTGTTGTTTGGTTAAGTTTCTTACAGGGTATATTATAGTCGCTTATGCTTGACTTAAGCTTGATGTTCAGTTCTCAACAGGCGACTTACTTCAGATAAAAACTCAGTCAAGCTCAGTTCCGTTTAGCAGTCACAAGTAAAGCACACATATTCCATAGAAATGGATCATCAATATTTCATAGGGTTTCTAGTGCCGTTATTAATGACATCCCTTATTCGAACGGTTTGTATTATCGAGACTAGGCAGTGAACTTGATAAAAGAAAGGCTTTTGCCGCAGGAAACTGTGGAGAACCCTTGCGATGCGTATTGCTTTAAGGTGGTAAAGCCCATGTTAGAGCATATCGGAGGCATGCAAAAGTTTTTGGAGCACTGCGATGCGGGGAAACTGTCCAGCACGGTAACGAGAATGGATAAGCTCGAGACTCAGTTGTTGGCACAGGCACAAAAGGAGGTTGCCTACGAGGATGCCATTAAGGAGAATAAGCAGAAACTGGCGGAACAAAGTAAACTGATCGAGAAACAGAAAACGACATTGAGAAAGCCGTTTCAGAAAATCGGTTCAAAGTATTATTACATCGAGGAGATACAGAAACTCAGTTGGTTTGCAGCCGCTCACAAATGCCGGGAATTTGGAGCCGAATTACTTAGCCTGGCCAATCAGAGGGAACTCGATGCATTGCGTCCGAAACTGAACTCCCTGTACTCCTATTGGATTGATATCAACGATCTGAGCAATGAGGGTGAATTCCTCTCCCTAACCACAGGCCTAAAGGCACCATTTAAAAACTGGAACAACGGAGAACCAAACAATGCCGGAGATATAGAACACTGTGTGCATCTAACTGGTAAATTCTCTCTGATGAACGACTTCAAGTGTAGTTCCCCAGAATATTTCATCTGTGAGTCACATGTGGAGTGAGTGACGAATTCGCCAGAGCTGCAAAGAGATGTAGATAAATATATATATATTTGATTTACAGAAGCACCTGCTAAGTATTAGTTCTACTTCGATATTCACCTTAAATATATGCTTTATTAATATTTATAAATATTTCTACTTCAAGTCACTTTTTTCCCCTATCATTTCACTCGACTTCCGCCTGCGTTTCCGTTTCGAATGTGGAATATACTTATACAAAGAAGCAAAGATAGCAATTCACGCTTTCAGAATTCTCTACAGAGAGTTCTGATCGGTTTCCCCCATACACAATCTACTTTATTGATCTATACATATTTAATCTGTGGGATTTGTTATTATGTTATCATCGTCGCGTATAATTTATGTTAAGATATTAAGCCCGTATATGTGATAATACAATTATATATAGATATATTGTATTGTAGCAGAGGTCGTTGAACCCGACCGCAACTTGACCATTTCTATTTGTGAACTCTGAACCGTGGAGCTGCTAAATGACCAAATGGCGTTGCAATGCTTTCACCCGCAGCCGAGAGTGATTAATTTCGAGGCGCCCAAATGAATGGAATTAAGTTTAAAACTCCGGTAGCCGCATCGTCAAAATCAAGAATCGGGGGGAATCTTAAATTTAAATTAGTAAATTTAAAATTTAAATACCGCACCATTTTAGCCCGCAGCTCTAAAGCAAATCCATAATTGAAGCCCAACCAATTTCTGGGGGAACTTTCGTCGTGAGAAAGATAAACTAAACTCACTCAGTGAGTCAGTCAGTCATTCGGCCGACTTGCCTTTATTTGCCGACAAATATTAATTTCTCGGCCCCATCTGCGGGCCCCAAATGGAGGATCAGCTGTGCGCAAATTGGAGATGACCTCTTCGCCACCATTAACCAATTTGCTGGCGCTCTTCCCTTTTCCCTTTTACTTTTACGTACGACGCGATGGAGATGAAGATGAAGCCGAAGAAACCGGAGCAAACGAAATTCGAAATTAATTATTTACACACTATTAAGACAATGGGACACCGCTTCGCATATTCCATTTCGAATATTCCATTTTGTGCTTCGCATTCTTTTTCTTAGCATAATTCGCAATGATCTATGCGAAGCGGGGTGAAACTTTCGTCGATCCATCGTCTTGGCTAAAATCGCATGGCCAACTTCTAAGCAAGTTCAGTCGAGTCTCGTTCGTCTTCGCGTCTTGTCGCATTTGGTCCCGGGAATCGCCAATGCGATTCAGTTCGATTCAACAAATATGCAAACGATCTGTATTGTGGCTCTACTCTACTGCGCTCTTGGACTGTGCGAAGGACGTGTGCGTGGTAGACAATTTGACCAGGAGGATGAGACAATTGTAGAGTTACCAAAGCTAGGATCAATTCAGGGCAAAACCATCGAGACAGCCTGGACAAATCGAGAGGTTCTGCAGTTTGTGGATATACGATATGCCGAGCCACCGACTGGAAAATATCGATTCAAGGTTTGTACACAAAAAGTTAAGTCACTGAGCTGACTCTCTTATTGGAAGTGCCCAATCTAAGGATCTATCAATATTACAAGCACAAAATTTGATTTGAGGACTTGAGATAATTGCTTAAGCAAATTGTAAATGAAAATTTGAATGGATTTTTTTTTAAATTTTTTTTTGTGTGATTTTTTTAGTGTATCTTTTAGTCGTTCTTTATTGACTAAAATCTTAAGCCAAATTTTTGGAAGTGCCCAATCTAAGGATCTATCAATGTCACAAGCACATAATTTGCTTTAAAGACTTTATATAATTGCTTAAGCAAATTGTGGAAGAAAATTTTAATGGATTTTTGTTTTAAATTTTTTTTTGTGTGATTTCTTTAGTGTATCTCTTAGTCGTTCTTTATTGAAAAAAAACTTTAACCCAATTTCGTATAAAATAACTGTTTTATTTATAAGCTTACGCACCCACCCACACATTGTCTAGTTCGCACTTTACCAAAAAACGTTTAACTACCTTTAGAAGTATCACTCTAAATTCTAGCCAAGTTAGTTCCAAATATTTAAATACAAGAGTTTATGGCGACAGGTAAAATGGGCTATTTGAAAATCAATATGGAGAGATGGTTGTCCATCTTTGTATGCTAAACGTGATCATCAAGTGATTTGTGGTTCTCTGGTTCTCTCTCTATCTCTCTGTCACTTCCTCGCTCCCTCCTTCTTTTGTTTAGCCACCGCGACCAATCGAGCCCTGGGAAGATGTGATGGATGGCACAAGCGAAAAGATCGGTTGTCCTTCTGTTGTCTCAATGGAGTCCCTGCTTAAACTGGACGATGTATTGGATGTCGAGGATTGTCTGACAATGACAATAAGCACGCCGAATGTGACAGGAAAACTGCCTGTTCTGGTCTACATACATGGCGAGTACCTGTACGAGGGCAGCAACTCGGAGGCCCCACCGGATTACCTCCTCGAAAAGGATATTGTCCTGGTTACGCCTCAATATCGCCTGGGACCTTTCGGCTTCCTTTCAACCAAAACGGATGAGATACCCGGCAATGCGGGTTTCCTGGATATATTTCTGGCTCTGCAGTTTGTTAAGCACTTCATTAAGTATTTCGGAGGCGATGCGAATCGTGTCACAGTCGCAGGGCAGGTGGGCGGAGCCGCCATCGCACATCTGCTAACACTATCGCCCATTGTGCAACGTGGTCTCTTCAGTCAGGTTATCTATCATTCCGGCTCGGCGATTATGCCCATTTTCCTTGAGGACAATCCTCGCAAGCACGCCCAAGAGATTGCCCAGAAGGCAGACTGTCAAATGGTCACCGTGCGAGATCTCAACACTTGCCTTATGGAGCTGAGTGCTCTGGAACTACTGAATGCCTTCATGGAACATGCGGTAAGTAGTCGGAGTAGTGCATGCTGTGGGGTAGTGCTCTAAACATTGATTTACAGGTGGAGAAATCAGATCTAGGTATTGGTCACACGGGGGGAATACAGTTCACTATTGGCGGGCCTAGTGGAGTATTGCCCAAGCATCCATACGACCTCATGCTTGAGTCGAACTTCTCCTATCCTGCCCTAGGCGGGTGCCCCAAGAACGCCGGTACTCGCATTCTCAACGAAATTGTGGAGAACGACTTCGAGGGCAAGATACCCGATGATGAGTACAACACCTACAACTACATCGATCACATCATCCGTCAAGTGGTGGGCACTGACAAGACGATGCTTCTCACCAGCTTCATCACCCACGACTTCTTCAATCGGCAGTTGCTCGAGAACGGCACCTTTAACACACTGATTCCACGGCTAGTAGATGTAAGTTGAATTGAGGCTCAAACCCTATACCCAAATACGATTTAACCCATCTTCTCGCAGGTCGCTGGTACCTTGAACCATAAGCTGCCGGTGCTGTTGGCTCTGAACATGAATAACAAGCATAATCCGGACAATACGTTCCTCTACTCCTTTGACTATGCGGGCGAGTTCAATCGTTATAGGGAAATGGATGAGGAGACAAATATGCAGAGTCCCTTCAGGGCAGGTGTGTCCTTAACCGACGAAGCTCTCTATCTCTTTCCTTATCCGGAGCATGTGAAGCGACTAAGTCCACCCGACGTGGCCATGGCACATCGCATGGTAGAACTCTGGACGAACTTTGTTATTACCGGAAACCCGCTTGGCTCTTACAAGGCAGGTTACTGGCCACCCATGACCACGCTCTATGGTCCCTATATGAAGATCGACGAGACTCTGACAATCGGAGGCAACTATTTCAATGAGTTCTCAGCCACGTTGCGTGACGAGGAGCAAGGTTCCAGCCTCATACGAGAGATCTATTATCTGCGACAACGAGGCCGCCAGCAGATCCGTGCCCAGGCCAAGGCTCAGGCTGAGGGTCAGGCCCAGCGCAGAAAGCAGGCTACCGCAGTGGTCAACAAACTGAAGAAAGTAGACGTACGCAAGAGTCTGGTTAAACGTCCGAATCGCAACAAGATACGTCTCTAGCGTGTCTCGAGCTTATAGACTCTAGGCCTGGAAATGTGTTAAATACAAATACAATACTGTAACCTGATCTGAGCAAGCTTTAAATATAGGAATATTAAATTATGTAAATCATTGCAAACGGATAGTATTAAAAAAATTATGATATCTTCAAACGCACTAGGAATGTTGCCTATATAAAGGGATTTATTATCTATTGTGATTCAATTTGATTAACAATTTTACTGAGTTTATTGAAACAAACTTGATGTTATGCTTAGGTAGTATGTGGTATGTAGAAGGTACTGCAGCTCCTCAAACGTAGCACGTCGATTTCTAATAGTCGGCATTTGGATCTTCTGGTGCCTGATCAACAGGAGCTACCTGTTCTTCTTCCTGACTGGCATAGCTCTCCGGATTGTAGAGATCCGTTTGTTCATTGATCCATGCGTTATAGGCCTCAACATATGCTTCATATGTGGGATAGTCATCCAGTTGAGGACCCTCCGGCTGAGTGGGCTGCGATTCACCTTCTCTCTCCTGCTGCTCTCGTGCCACTTGTTCTCGCTGTTGTTGCTCTCGTTCCTGTTGCTCTCGTTCCAATTGCTCTCGCTGACGCTGCTCCCATTCCTGTTGTCCATTGTCCTCTTCTTGGTGCTCTTCCTGCGATTCACGTTCTTGTTGTGCACGCGCCCGTTCCTGTTCCTCTCGTTGTCTAAGCTCCTGTTCGTATTGAGCTCGTTCTGCTTGTTCACGTCTTAATTGCTCCTCTCTTTGCTGCTCCCTTTCGCGATCGTCTTCTTGAGGTTGCGATTCCCCATCTTGTTCTCGTGCTTGTTGTTCTCGTTCGTACTGATCGCGCTGTTGCTGCTCTCGTCTCTGTTCCTCCTCTTGCTGACGTCTTTGTTCCTCGTATGGATCACGCTCTTCCACTTGCGGTTCAGCCTCCTGTGATGGTTCAGCATCGGTTTGGTTTTGCTCATATTGTTCTCTTTGTTGTTGCTCGCGTTCGTATTGCTCTCGTTGTCTCTGATCTCGTTCGTATTGCTCTCGCTCGGCCTGTTGTCTTCTGAATGCCGCCTCTCTTTGCTGCTCCCATGCACGATCATCTTCCTGAGGCACCGATTCCGGGTGTTGTTCGCGCTCTCGTTGTTGTTGCTCCCGCTGCCTCTGATCTCGTTCGTATTGCTCTCGCTCTGCCTGCTCCCTTCTCAATTCCTCCTCTCTCTGTTGTTCCCTCTCGCGATCGTCTTCCTGTGGTTGCGGCTCCTGTGGACGATTTCGTTCTTGTTGCTCACGTTCCCATTGCTCGCGCTGCTGTAGTTCACGTCTTTGTTCCTCCTCTTGATGTCTAATTAGCTCCTCATAGGGATCACGTTCGTCTACTTGAGGCTCAGTTTCCTCCGAGGGTTCCACATCGGGTTGGTTCCGATCGAACTGTTCTCGCTGCTTTTGCTCTCGTTCGAATTGCTCCCGTCTCTGCTGCAGTTCGCGTTGCTCCAGCTCTCGTCTACGTTCCGCCTCCTGTCGTTCCAGTTCCGCTCGCTGACGTTCTAGTTCCTCGCGCTCCTGTTGCTCTCGCTGCTGTTGTTCGCGTAGTTGCTGTTCGCGTTGCTGTTGCTCACGTCGCAGTTGTTCGTCGCGTTCCTGCAGCCCTCGCAGACGTTTCTCTTCGAGTTCCAATTCCATTTGCTGCACTCTGGTGTAGTGTGTGCCAAGGGGGCGCCTATTATCGTAACGTGGGTACGACGGTCTTGGCTGACGGGGCGTATACGTATTTACAACGTATGGACGCCTTGTGGTGGTAGTAGTTGTTGTAGTGGTAGTTGCCACCGGAGGGATATATGCTGCCGTGGGTGTAGCATATGTTTCTATTGGAGGCGGATATGCAGCCACTGGAGTGGGATAGGCTGCCACGGGTGTAGGGTATGGTACCAATGGGGTAGGTGCTGCAACAGTAGCATTTGTCTTGAAGTACTGCGGATACAGATTGGGTATATTGATGCCCTCGCCAAAGTGTTGGTCCAATTCCAAAGTGTTGTCCCTGGAGTTGGTGAAACGCAGGAATGGACCATACTCGGATGTTGCCTTGGGCCAGACGTTTGCATTAGGATTTGGAATGCCATCCTGGGCAAAGTTCACCCACATGGCCGTCAGGGCACGAGCCAGGGATAAGTCCTCCGGATTAAGCTGACTTGCCTCAATCGGATAGGGGAATAAGTAGACACTGTCATCACTTAGCGATGCGTCCACACCGAAGGGCAGAGGATTGTTCAGATGACCGAAGCGATGATGCTCGCCGCGATAGTCGAAGGTGTACAGGTAGGCAGGGCTCTTCTTGTACGACGATCGTATCGAGTTGATCACGGGCGCCCTGTACAATATCAAATTGCTAAGCTCCAGTAATCCCTGGGTTATGGTGCGTGCACTAATATAGCGTTGCTGCTCGGGTCCGAAAATCTCACGCAATGCCCAATCGTGCCAGATCTTCTGATGTTGCGGCGGTGCTGTGTGTTGCAGCACCACGTTGATATAGTCGCTGAGATTCTGCGACTGCAGGCCCTGAATCTGATCGTAGAAACCTACAAAAAAATAAAGTAAAATATGTATGAGTCAGCGTAGACATGACATCAAAGTAAGGTACAACTTGTTGACTTGCACAAATTGTTGGGGAAATTATCAACATTTACACACATGGGCGAAACCCAAACTGATAGTCAAATGCAATATATATGAATGTACATATAAATATATATTATATATAATATTAATGTATGTACGCACATAGAATATTACTGGTGTATACACATATATGATAGTAGAATGATTATGACGATGGTTTTTTTTAAAAGTTTTTGAGCAACTTTTTATACATGCACAACTGGAAACCAACAGATAATACTTGAGGTTTCCAAGACCATTTCCGCTATATAAGACGGAGACTTTCGCCTAAATGTATCAGTTTTCGAAAAGAAATAGTAGAGTTCTATCACAATGAAAGAAATTCTACTTTCGCTGCTCATTTCAGCTCTGGCAGTGCCAGGCAGCTTTACGGTACGTTAAATATTTTCCAATATTAATTAATCTCTGGCTAATGTTCGGCTATATGTTTACAGAGCTGCGGCGACGAAAGTGAAAAAGAGTCGTACTGTGCCAGTTTTTGCTTCAAAACTATTCAGCCAATTCTGGATAATACGAAAGTGCTGCACACCCAATTAGAGGATTGTAACAATAATAGGAAAGCTATTCATTTAGACATCCAAGGGAATCTAAAACAAATGCAAAAACAAATTAATAATAATACTGCTCAAATATTGGAAGTCTTTTCCAAATACGCAGATAAAGAAAATGAGATGGAAAGGATTGATACTCTAGAAAAGAAGCTAAACGATTTTTCCACAACAATTGAAGACGAATTATTAAAAAATGTTGAAAGAATAGAAAAGAAGATGAAAGAGCGTTTTAAAGCTGTGGCATTCAACATGAAACGTATCTTTGCAAAATTGGATGAAGTCAAGAAAAGCGATGCACCTGCAGAGATTGGGCCAAACTTTGAAAAAATCGGTTCAAAATATTATTATTTTGAATCAAATCAAATTGCCAACTGGTTTATCGCAGGCAAAAATTGTCAAAGCATGAACGCCCACCTAGCTTACTTCGAAAGCAAAAAGGAATTTGATGCTGTGAGGAGATACTTAAGAGAGAATGAGGAATATTGGATTGGTCTCAATGACAGCGATGACGAGGGAACATTCCTTACGGAAGAAGGTTTTGCAGATACGTTTACTGAATGGCATGACGGGGAACCAAGCAATGATGATAACGATGAGCATTGCGTTGAATTAAGGTACATAAAAGATGAAGGGCATCTTATGAACGATCTGCTCTGTAACACTGAGATTTCCTATATTTGTGAGATTACGATTTAATACCGATAAAAAAAAGTCTGAATAATTAATGCCAGTGCAATAAAATGTTGATAATCATTCTCAGAAAATACATTTTTTATATTTTTATTTGATTTATACAGTTCAACCAGTCTGACTAGTCAATCAGTCCATATTTGTTCTCATATAACCACGGGCAGCGGGTATAAAAATTATAGGGTGATAACATTTTCTTGAAAACATATATAATATGTTTATAACGATAACCCCAACTGTCAGTAAAATGCAACATTTTATTAATGAAAGTATATTTTTATACCAAGCGACCATTGAAAATGGTAAAAAAAGTGGTATACTAAGTTTGTGCAATGTATGAAACAGGCAGAAGAAGGCGTGGCAGACCCCATAAACTACATATTTATTCTTGCTGAGGATCACTAGCATAGTAGATTAAGCCATGTCTGTCAAGCTAGAGACACCAAATTTGGTAAGAAGATATATAAATATAACAAGCTTTTGGAATTTATTTTAAAATGAGGTGCCACGCCCACCGCCTCTTGAAATTGATTAATCAATTTTTGAGTTTGCTCTGTAGGTTTTAATTTTTTGGTTTAGCACACACATATAGTATATATGCATATATTTTCAGATGAATTTGTGCAAAGGAAGTAAAAGTGTGAAACTGAGCGAATGGTATCTTACTGTCGGGTGCGCTCGACTGTAGCTTTCCTTACTTGTTCTTAATAAATAAATGTTATATAGCTCCTAGAGCACATATATAGATCAACAGATAATACGTGTGCCATTTCCGCTATATATGACGGAGACTTTCAACAAAATGTATCAGTTTTCAACACGAGAGAGTGGAGGTCTAGCACAATGAAAGAGATTTTACTGTCGCTCCTCTTCATAGCTCTGGCAGTGCCAGGCAGCTTTACGGTACGTTGCATATTTTTAATTATTAATCATTAGCTGAAGACTGATTTTGTACTTACAGAGCTGCGAAGACGATTATCAAATGGAATCCCACTGTGGCAGTTATTGTTTCAAGGCAATTCGACCTATTTTGGATCATACTAAAGTAATGCACAACCAATTTGAAGACTGCAACAACAACCAGAAAACAAATATACTCAACAAGCTCGACAATATTAAGCTGAATCTACAAGAGAATCTAGAACTAAAGCAAAAACAGATTGATAATAATACTGCCCAGATATCAGAAGTCATTTCCAAATGTGCAGATAAAAAAGAACATATGGAAACGATTAATTCTTTAAAAGAAAAGCTGGAAGATCAGTCTAAATCTGTTGAAAGACTAGAAAATAAGCTCGAAGATGGTCTTAAGGATGTGAAAACGGAACTTAATCAGAATATGAAAAATATAACTGAACAGCTAGAAGCTCATTCTCAAACTATTGAGTTGGAATTAAAGAAAGTTATTGAAAACATGGAAATGAAGCTCAAGGATGTTAAGTCGGAATCAGACAAGAATATTGAAAACATTGGTAAGAAGCTGGAAGATCGTTTCGAAATCATGCAGACGGAATCTAAAAAGAATTTGCAAAGTATTTTTGAAAAATTTGATATAGTTGAGAAGAAACTTGCACAATCAGTACTTGGGCCAAACGTAGTAAAAATCGGATTCAAATATTATTATTTTGAATCAAAGAAAGCTGCCACTTGGTTTGTCGCAGGCAAACACTGTCGAAGCATGCACGGTCACCTGGCTTACTTCGAAAACAAGGAGGAATTCGATGCAGTGAGGACTCACTTAAAAAGTAATGAGCACTACTGGATTGGGCTTAATGATCGTGAAGTTGAGAAAACCTTCCGCACGGAAGAGGACTTTCCAGCTAAGTATACCGAATGGCATAATGGTGAGCCAAGCAATGGGAATGGGAATGGCGAGCATTGCGTTCAATTGAAGTATATGAATGATAAGCATCTTATGAATGATTTGGATTGTCGCAAAGATTGTTTATTCATTTGTGCTTTTGATTTTTAACAACAATTTCAAACTGCAATAAAAGAATTGTCAAAAAAGATAGAAAAGTGTCTTTGGTATGACTATCTGTCTATGATTATATAAAAAAAATGATGATAAATGAAAAATATATAAAAAATGTATGTATGACTTTTATTTATGAAAATTATACAAATTATAAGAAATTATTATTTTCACAAATAACAAGTAAAGAAAGCTACAGTCAAGCGCGCCCTACAGTAAGATACCATTCGCCCAGTTTCGAAACAAATTATCACACATTTAATTCCATCAAAAAACTCTGCACGAGTCACAATCCGTCACCTATTGTTTAAATTAGATCTATCTTTGAATAGCGCCATCTACATGTGAAAACAAAGCAAACAGCTACACACACGCTACGGCTGAAATAAAGCATCGTGACGATGACGTCACGATATGCTGCAAAGGCGCAAGCAGGGTAACTATGGAAAACGTTTAGATGAATATCTTGTTATTGTTATTGTTCGATCGGATTGTAATTTTGATAATAGATTTATATTGTAATTATTTATGTTCATACCAAAGCAGAAAGCTATAACTTCAATACTTTTCCCAATAATCGTAAATTATCGATTTGCGTGGGCGGTGGGCGTGGCATCAAAACTTGAAAGTAAACTCGATCTAGCTATGGTATACAGGAACCTTCATGTGTAATTAGGTGTCTCTAGCTTTTGTAATAGCTGAGATCTAGACGTTTAAACGGACAGACGGACAGACAGACGGACATGGTTCACTCGTCTCGGCTCAGCTGATTCTAAGTCAGAATATATATACTTTGTGGAGTCTGCCACGCCTCCTTCTGGCTGTTACATACATTTGCACAAACTTAGTATTCCATTTTTTGACCATTTTCAATGGTCATATGGTATAAAAATCATCAAACTAATAAAGAATGCGTACATGAGCGAAACCCAAACTGATAGTGAAAGGCAATATATATGAAAGTACAAATATATTTAGATTTGCAAATAAACTGATAAATGTGTATATGCATTAATATAAGGCATTTATAGTAAATTATGTTTTGCAAATCAACAGATAATACCCGTGGATTCTAAGGCCATTTCCGCTATATAAGAGGGCGACTTTCGACAAAATGTATCAGTTTTCGACACGAGATAGTGGAGGTCTAGCACAATGAAAGAAATTTTACTTTCGCTCCTCTTCATAGCTCTGGCAGTGCCAGGCAGCTTTATGGTGCGCTCCATATTTTTCATTATTAATAAATCTTAATGTAAAGACTGATTTTGTGCTTACAGATCTGCGAAGACGATAATCAAGTAGAGTCCTACTGTGGCAGTTATTGTTTCAAGGCTATTCGACCCATCTTGGATCATACTAAAGTAATGCATAGCCAATTTGAAGACTGCAACAACAACCAGAAAACAAATATACTCAACAAGCTCGACAATATTAAGCTGAATCTACAAGAGAATCTAGAACTAAAGCAAAAACAGATTGATAATAATACTGCCCAGATATCAGAAGTCATTTCCAAATGTGCAGATAAAAAAGAACATATGGAAACGATTAATTCTTTAAAAGAAAAGCTGGAAGATCAGTCTAAATCTTTAGAAAGACTAGAAAATAAGCTCGAAGATGGTCTTAAGGATGTGAAAACGGAACTTAATCAGAATATGAAAAATATAACTGAACAGCTAGAAGCTCATTCTCAAACTATTGAGTTGGAATTAAAGAAAGTTATTGAAAACATGGAAATGAAGCTCAAGGATGTTAAGTCGGAATCAGACAAGAATATTGAAAACATTGGTAAGAAGCTGGAAGATCGTTTCGAAATCATGCAGACGGAATCTAAAAAGAATTTGCAAAGTATTTTTGAAAAATTTGATATAGTTGAGAAGAAACTTGCACAATCAGTACTTGGGCCAAACGTAGTAAAAATCGGATTCAAATATTATTATTTTGAATCAAAGAAAGCTGCCACTTGGTTTGTCGCAGGCAAAACCTGTCGAAGTATGCACGGTCACCTGGTTTACTTCGAAAACAAGGAGGAATTCGATGCAGTGAGGACTCACTTAAAAAGTAATGAGCACTACTGGATTGGGCTTAATGATCGTGAAGTTGAGAAAACCTTCCGCACGGAAGAGGACTTTCCAGCTAAGTATACCGAATGGCATAATGGTGAGCCAAGCAATGGGAATGGGAATGGCGAGCATTGCGTTCAATTGAAGTATATGAATGATAAGCATCTTATGAATGATCTGAGCTGTGAAACTACTTGTTTTTTTATTTGTGCTTTTGATTTTTAAAAGCGAAAGCAAAGTTTAAAAAATAAATTACAGTTGCAATAAAAGAATTGTCTAATATGATAGAAAAATTACTTTAATCTTAAAAAAAAAAAAAATAGAATGAATGAAATGTATACATATAAAACATGATTGAGTGTTTATAAATTTGGGAAAATTATACAACTAATAAAGAAAGCGTACATGAACGAAACCCAAACTGATAGTGAAAGGCAATATATATGAAAGTACAAATATATTTAGGTAAATATATATAAACTTATGAATGTGTATATGCATCAATATAAGGCATATATAGTATGTTATGTTTTTGACGGTGGTTTTTATTGTTTTATTTCATTTCATATGTGCATATGAGCTGCAAATCAACAGATAATACCCGTGGTTTCTAAGGCCATGTGTCCTATATAAGACGGAGACTTTCGACAAAATGTATCAGTTTTGGAAACAAAAAAAATTGGAGGTCTATTAAAATGAGAGTGATTTTACTTTCGCTCCTATTTTCAGCCCTGGGAGTGCCAGGATGCCTTACGGTGGGTTAAGTGTTTTCCAATATTAATTAATCTTTAGCCTAAACCTGACTTTCTCCCCAAAGAGCTGCGAGGATGATAAGCAAAAAGAGTCCTATTGTGGAAGTTACTGTTTCAAGACGGTTTTGGATCATTCAAAAGTAATGTGTAACCAATTTGAGGACACGTCCGATAATATTAAGCTGAATACAGAGCAAAAGCAAGATCAGATTATTAATAGTGCTGCACAGATATTGGATGTGATTTCCAATTACGCAGATAGAGAAAAACAGATGGCAGATAGAGAAAAACAGATGGAAAGGATTGATTCTCTAGAAAAGAAACTGGAAGGTAATTCAACTATGATTGGAAAACTAGAAAATAAGTTGGAAGCTAGTTTCAAGGAAGTGAAATCGGATTTGTACAAGAATCTTCAAGGTGTCGATAAGATGCTGGAAGATCGCTTTAAAGCTATGCAGTCAGAACTTCAAAACACTTCACAAAGTATTTTCGAAAAATTGAATTCCCTTTATGTAAGGCACGTACGTTTAATGCTTGGAGCAAACCTCAGGCGAGGCGGATATAAATATTATTATATAGAACCCCGTAAGAAGAACTCCTGGCTTAAAGCAGTCGAACGTTGTCGCGATTTGGACGGTCAACTGGCTTACTTTGAAAACAAGGAAGAATTCGATGAAGTGAGGCAACACCTAAAACAGGATATGGAATATTGGATTGGCCTTAATGACCGCGAAATTGAGGGAACATTCCGCAGTGAAAAAGGTTTTCCAGCCAAGTTTAGTGAATGGCATCGAGGAGAATCCAACAATGGTTTTGCTAAGAAGCAATGCGTTCAGTTGAAGTACTCGGAAGGTGAACATCTAATGAATGTTGGCGATTGTAACAACGAGTGTTTGTTCATTTGTGAGTTTGATGATTAACAACAAATGGAAAAATCTGAAAAATAAATGACAATTTCCATAAAATGAATCTCAAACGAGGCACGTAAAATGACGTTGGTATTTCTACTTAAACTTTCCCCTCTATAGCACTCCAAGTGTCTTAACTTTCTGACCTATGGTTAGCGGGTTTTAAGATTACAGGATGATGCAATACTTTTTGAACAATTATACAATTAATATAATAATGCCTATGCTGATTATGTTTGACCTAGTCAGATTATGAGCAGATAAGATTGGAAAACTTACGTGACAAAATGAAAGCGCCCGCATCTTTGGCAGCGCCTACAATCAAAGGTTTTGTCCGGTTGTTGTTGCTGTTGCTCTCGACCAGGGCAGCAGGATGCTCTGGCAGATAGCCCAGACGATCGCCGATGACAAGCTTGAAACCGCCCAGTGCGCTCAGGCCACGTGGCTCGTTCTGCTGCAGCAGCTGCTCGAAAGCGGCCACCAGCTGCGAAGTGCTCAGACCACGCAGGCACTCGTAGAGCGGACTCAGATTGCGACCGGCAAGTGGACAGCGGGCGAGACGGGCAAAGGTCGAGAGCGTCTCCAGAGGACGCTCGTCGAGCAGGTAAGGATTCAGCGCAGTGCCCGACTGCAGAATGAGTTGCTGGAAGAGATGCTGTGTGCGTGGACTCAGGCTCAGAGCGTGCGCCAATGTGGCGCCTCCAGCCTGTCCGATGAGAGTCACCTGGTTGGCGTTACCGCCAAAGTAGCGTATGTTGCGCTGCACCCATTCGAGGGCCAAATGCAGATCGGCCAGGGCCACGTTGCCGGGCAGCTCGTCACTGAGAGAGCTGAGGAAACCGAATGGAGCCAGGCGATAATTGACAGAGACCAAAATCACATCGTGCTCCAGCACATAGTCGGGCTGTGCCTCTTCGGCGCCGCCGTCGAACAGCATCTCGCCGTGCACAAAGACCAGCACGGGCAGATCACGTGCGCCGGCAGGTGCATAGACGTCGAGGGTGAGGCAATCGTCTACGTTCTCGCCACGTGCCTCGGCCTCCTGCAGGCGCTGCAGCTCGGGAAACTGCGCACAGTTCGCACTCGAACGGGTGGCATCGATGCGGCCCTGGTAGGGCACGGCTCGTGCTGCCTGGAAGCGTCCAAGGCCGCCGGCTGTGAGCTGAGCATAGCGTACACCCAGATAGGCATCGATGGGTCGATTCTTGATAGTCTTGTAGCCCCTTCGACCGTGCAGTTCACCCACGCCGGGCAACTGCAGACCCTCAGAGGGCGGTGGTGTGGCCGCTGCTTCCTCCACCTGCCAGGGGGCAGGTCTCAGAGGCTGCGGCGTAAATACACCAGCCAACCAGGCATCCTTCTCCTCATTATCCTCACGCACATCATCGAAATTCAATGGCTGAGCATGGCATGCGCCGACAATTAACAGTAGTAGCAGCAACGGAGGCAGCCGCATGTTGTGGACTCCCTTGTGGCTAAAGTGAAACTGATTTCCGAGCAGGAAACAAAAAGTTCAAACCTAATCGGGCTACACACACACTACACACACACACGCACAACATATAGTCAGACAGACAACGACGACTCCATGTAGTTCCAGTTGTCGATGTCGCCAGTCCTAATCTCTCCGTGATGACACTTTTCAGTGCTGCTCTGCGCCTCATTTCGCCTTCGAGGCGATAATCTGGGAGGGGTTATCAAGCCCAAGACATAGATCGCCTATTTCTGGTGTTAATCTATTTGAAATGTGCTTAATTCATTAAAAGAAACTATTCGAAAAACACACACATTTTTTTTCTATTTTAATTGCCAACTCAATTGCTCAATTCATTGTGTACACAAATGGGATCAGATTGAATTAGACTCAAATTAAATATTATATGAAGAGCTCAGGAAATTCATGAAGAATCGCTCGCAGAGTATTTACCTATGCCTTAACGAAATAAAAGTCGAAGTTCTATGAAATTTAACAAAGTCGATGGCAGTTTAATGTTTTCCACTCCCCAACCTAATTTGCAATAAAACTCAGCGATTGTTTCATAATATAATATTCTCTATATTTTTCATTTATTAATCGTTTTTCGTTTCATTTTTCTTGTTGTTGTTTCAGTATGTTTCTATAATAATATGTTATAATTAAGAATTCTTCATTTCATCTAAATATTTCAGTTATAATAGTACAATATAATAATTGTTAATAATATCTTGTTAAATTTGTTGTTCTTCTTGTTGTTCTTGTTGTTCTTGTTGTTGTTTTCTTGCTTTTGCTTCTTGTTAATTTAACACTTTGAATGCGCCCTCTCTTTCCGTTATTCAGTTTCAATATTATTATATATGTATGTTATGTTATGTATGTCATTATCTGCATCAATCAATCATTAAGTAGCATCTCATCTCTTTCGATTCGATTCGTACCTTTTGCTCGCTTAGTTCTCATTCATGCCGGTTTGATTATATTATTTCAACAAATCTATTTTGACTTCTCTCTCATCTGGCCTGGTTCAAAATGCGTTTGAGATTATAAAGACTCGTTCTTCTCGTTCGATTCCTACACTATATCTGCTTCCCCTCTGGCTAGCAATATGCAAGTACAAGTATGTGTGTGTTCGCATACATTCGAGTACATGTGATGTACGTATTGAAATGAGAATTCTAGGAAAGCTAAAAGCAATTGATGCGAACGAGTTCGTCTGTGTGTGTGTGTGAGTGAGTGTATATAGTGTATATAGTATTCAGTTATTTGCTTTATAGATCTGGATTATGCCTCGTGGCCTTTAAAGAAATTCATCACCGAATCATAAGCTAAGAAACAAACCTCTCTCTCAATGTATAATAATTCTCAACGGCTTTACGTATATAAGGGTACAAACTTATCGCGTGATTTCCATTTCTTCTTATGCAGTTTTTCCATTTTCCGTTTTCCATTTACTTTCGAATTTCAAAATCCTAAATGCATTTTCACTTCAGAGACTTGTGCGTAATTATATATGTATATATATAAATATTATATTTGATTTGTAAGTAAGTATTCGAAAAAAATGATGCTCAAAGAAATGCCGAAGTTCCGTTAAATAACTGTTATGGGATATATCGATTCATATCGTATTTCGATTCAACACTTAAATGCATTTCGTTTAGGAACTTCTTAACAAATAATCGCATATTAACAGAGTATTAAACATTAGTTTCTTACAATAGATGTGAATGGGTTGGGGTACATAACAAATAAGTCGGAATCAAGGCGAAGGAGAATTGCGAACTGAATTGGGGGGAAAAAGCTTTTTTCTCTTTTATTTGTAAATCTCTATTCGTTCAAAAAAAAAAAAAATGATATAATTCATAGATACCTCGCTTTATTAATTGTTTTCATTTCTTTTTTTTTTTATTTTTATTTGTGGCTCAGTCTTTTTACTAACATTTTGTTTTTCTTCTCTTCATTTATTATGGAATCATTTGTAATTATTATATATATGTATATTTTATATATATATATGCTTAAGCGTTTGGTTGAACTAAGAAGAATGTTGTTCAAAGAGGTGCTCAAAACTTCAGATGCTTGGGCTATGATTTCAAGGTTCCCCTAGAGTTGTCTGTGCTACAGACTGGCTATAATTGGGGCTTGGGGGGGGGGCTCTACATATCGGTAAGGAAATGCGATTAGGTCGTAGGTCGTAGGGCGTGTGTGTTCTCTTTGTGTAGCTCTATAGTTGCTTGGAAGTACCGTTCTCTGTCTGTGTGTCTACGTAGTTTCGTAACTTATTCGGTTAAATATTCATTTATTTATTCGTTTTCTCTATGCATATTCATTCTCGTTCGTAATGTGGCTTTACTCGATTTAGTCAACAATTTGAAGAATCAAAAAACGAGTTTCAATTTTACCTGACAAACTTGTCAAATGTTTCGTCAGAGCCCTTTGTGGGACGTGAGTGTGGTGTGGTGTGTGTGTGGATTGTGGATTATGGGTGTATGGTAATTTCAATATCGGTTTCAGTTAATGATGGCCAAAATAGTTGATAGTTTAGAGAAAATCGATTTTGTGTTGTGTCGAATGAAAAAGGTTAATATTTATTTTTATCATCTTCAATGGGTTTTCATGTCAAGTATTTACAAAGTATTTCCTGTGTGTGTATGTGTGTGTGTATGTGTGTGAAGGAGTATGTTTTTGCGTATGTGTATGCACTATATAAGTATTGATGTACTTGTTTTTTACTGTTATTTTAGATTTGATGCGTTATAAAACCTTAACATAACTATATAAATTGATTTCTCGCAAGTGTCGAAGTAAAATGCATTGATTACGTTGCAAGTTAATATATTATAGCAGGCTACTTACAAATTAGAAAACCAAACGCTTCTCCAACCGAGCCCGATCCGTAACCGAATCGGGGCGGGGCATCGTGTTCTAATTTTAAAACGATTAGGCATGTTTGAATCTACAATAGTTCGCGCTCGCTTTCGCATTCGCATTTGTGTTCATAAATAATATATAGTAAATTTAATGCTTATGTCTAGTTAGTAGGTATTCTTCCTTCATTATCATAATGTTTATCTTCATGTAATGCCTGTTAATAATAATATATATACTATGTGTAATTATATGTATATATATTTATATTTATTTTATGTAAGAAGCACTTGAATATATATCGTTTTAATGATAAATGAAAACTTGAGTGTGTTTTTGTTTTTTGTTCTTTTTTTTTTTTGAAGTTTTGCTTTCTCTTTGTTATCATAATAATAATTATCCATAATTATCGTTATTCTTTTGTTTCTAGGGCTTTGTTCTGCTCTCACTAATTTGTTAATGCCTTCTCTTGGGTATTATTTCTGGTATTTTCTCGCTAAGTTGCAATATGCGCACGCTACAATTGTTTCATACAGACATAATTAGTTAATAATCGCGTCTTATCGGGAGAAAGTTAAAAATCTTGTCCTTTAGCTTAGTTTTATCTTTAAAGTATTCTTCATCATCATCATCATCATCATTATATACGTAATTATCATGTGCTGCGTCTCTAAAAGTTGCTGAGTTGATTTTCTTCAAGTTGTTGTTAGGTTTTTGTTTTTTTTTTTTTTTTTTTTTTTTATTCTTGCATTTTCCTTTTGTCTCACAATTTTTGCGCATTTGCAGAAAGATTTCGAAAATTTCTTCACACTAGTAAAATACTTACTATTCTCCATCTTTGGATCTCATTTTAAAAGCATTGCGAGACGGTTGCGTCTTCTAAAGTATCTAAGTATAAGTATAAGTATATATATATATATATATATATATAAGTACTTATATGCAGCATCTATGTGAGTGTATAATTAATAATTTCATCTGTTCTTCTTCAATTTCTTGATCTTGTTGTTGTTGTTCTGTAGGCATACTTCGTAAAACCTTTGAATTGTTGTAGCTTGAATCTAGATTACAATACGCTTCGCTTCGCTTTGTCTTTGTCTTTGTCTTTGTTTTTGCATGCACTATGTATGCACTATGTATGTATATAGTATGTATTACTATCTGTATATATGGTATGGTAATTGTAAAGTGTATAAAAGTTAATGATCTGATTTAGTTTAGTTCTCATATGCACTTAGTATGTACTCGTATTCGTATGCAGCTATAAATGTACGTGTACTAGAGATGTTAGTAGAGTCGCTAGTCCATATACTACTACGTGTTATCTGGCTCTCTTTATTCTTCTTCATCTTCTTCTTCTGTTCTTAGTTGATAGATTTACGTGTTTGTATTGCTTTTGAAGTGTTCGACACGGACTCAAAAGAAAAGCGAAAAAAAACCAAATTAAATTTAAGAATAAAATATAAGAAAACAATAACAGGAATTTACTGCATAGATCATATTTATTGGTATAAGATAAATTATAATAGAAAAAAAACCTAAGCATAGAAATCTTCTTTTGTTTATTGTATTTACAGTAACAATATAAAAGCATAAATCATAAACTTAAAGCAATAATCGATAACTTAAAAACGTGTCTTTGGCTCTCTAAATGCAAAAAATTGCCAAAAAAAAAAAAATGTTGAAAAAGGGAAATATTTCTTGATTTTTTTTTTTTGCTTTAGCTTTTTTCGAGCTACGGTATATACTAGTATAAGTTGATTTACGTTTTCTGTGTGTGTGTTTCGTTTTGTTTTCTTTTGTTGTTTTCCCGTACTTTACACATTTGCTTTGATTTAGATATTACTACGCTTTCTTTTCGATTTGCTTATATGCAATGCAAAATCGCAAAGTTTAAATTTATCATAATTTGTTTTCGGTTTTTTTTTTTTTTTTTTTTGTTTTCTTTAATCTTAGTTCTGTTTTTAAGCTTTATACAAAAAAAATTTCTCACTTGCTTAGGCTACGGTACTATGAAAGAGAAACGTGTTTCATTCAACGCTCTAATATTGAATAGTATTTGCAAAGACTTTTTCCATATTCTATTCGATTAAAGACTCTATAGCTAGTGTTACGTTATGATTTTCACTATGTTTTGATCGATCACTTTATATAAGAAATTGCGTGTGTGTATGTGTGTGTGTGTGTGGATTGGTTGTATATACAACAAAAGGGGAACGAAAAATCTGTATCTTTTTGCCGATCTGTATATACACGATAGAAGAATAACAAAAGCCAATGCGGAGTTCTTTGAGGATTTTCAATATCGCAAAAAGGCAAATCAATTTGGAAAGTTTAGGAAACAGCATCGTTTTTTTCCTCTACTATGTTATTTATGGCACATATCGCACATATGTACAGTTGGCTATATCAGGCTGTACATTTTATACAATTTGTATACTAAGTAGATCAGTTGATTATGTTGAGTTTTAAGCTTTATTGGCGTAAGCAATCGAAAGATCAAAGCATAAGGCTGCAAATGAAATTGACCGTTAGAAGTTAATGTTATTGGGACGAGAGTCGGAATAATACCGAATCTCCCTGTGAAAATGCAACTAGGTATGCCATATGCCCTTTTGTCTGTATTTGGTTTTGCTATTTTACTCTTTATGTATACTAATATATATAGTAGGTATCATCGTGTGTGTTAAGAAAGTCTACTGATAGCCTTATAATAGAGTTTTACAAGCAACGCTCTATATATATTATATATAGTATCTATGTCGGTATGTAAAGAATTGTTAGCTGTTGGCAGTTCCTTTTAAGCTTATGTATTGTTGTATATCATAGTATAAAGAATGCAGTTTCATCTATATAGGGTATTTACATAGAATCCAAAACGTAATCCAAAAAACAATTGAAAGCCAAAACAGGAGCAATATTCGTACTGAACTAATTTGTCCCTCTTCTCTATGTGGGTGTTACAATATGTTACTTATAGATGTAAATCGGTAATAAGCGTTTCGTTTTTTTTTCTCTCTTCTTTTTTTACGTTTCTCTTCTTCTTAGCAGTTTAGCTTTTTGTATATTTTTACTATTTTTTTTTTGTTGCTGTTCTCGTTTGTTGTTGTCGTTTTAAATGCAAAAAAATGTTGTTTGTCTTGTATAATATTTGTTAGTATTTTTTTTTTCTTTACTTAATTCACAATTGTTTTGCCTTCGATTAATATAATTAATGAGTTTTTTTTTTTTTTGTTATTTACAAATTGCATTGGAAATTCCTAATATTTCTCATTCGAAACTTTTTCTTTTATACATGTTTACTAAATACTTTTATCCGATTATATCTGCTGTGTGTGTAAAATATACCAACTTCCGAATCTGAGTGTCCTTTAACAATATTGTTTTCTTATTTTTTTTTTTTGTTTGCTTACTTTTAACTCTTTTTATCCTGCTACGAGTTTTGTCGGATTATCTCGTTATTATGCTTCGATTCGTATAATTAGCAGCTCTTGGTATTTTATGTATATAAGTATGCATTTTGTATATAGTATATGTATAGGCTATATATATATATAACTATTTATAAATTTTGTGTATAATTCTCATTGTTATTTTGCTTCATTTCATTTTGTTGCTTAATTATTTTTTTATTGTTGTTTTTATGTGAGTGTGTGTAGATATACCATAAATTTGTAATAATTTCAAAAAATGCAAACTATTTTTTATTTTTACTTTTTATTGCGTCTAAGTTTAGTTTTGGGTTTCGTATGCGCGATAATTGCTATATTTAAATCTATGCCATACTAAATGTATGTATGTCTGTCCTTATTAGCCAGAAAAAAAAAAACGTATCCTAATTGTAACTGCACTAAGTGTGTGTATATAGTATATATCTGTGTATATATGCCTTGGCAATTAGCTAAGAGATCCCAGTTCTGTCAGCCAGCCATTCCAGCAATTGCATTTTACATTCACCCAACGGGAAAAGTGTCTCTCGGAGTCGAAATGAATTGAAATTGTTATCAATAAATTTTAAAAATATTTAAAAAAGTTTAAAATATTTTTAAAAAAATTTTACAAAATTTTAAAAGTGAAAAATATTTCGAATAAATGTTTGAACCTGCAAACTGAACTTCATCTCTTCTGCATAACCTCTCGAGACAATTCCCAACTATCTGCCTAAACTGATTGATATATATTCTTGCACAATTCTAAACGATCTTTTCTACTTGCCTTCTGTGTAAATCTTAATGTAAAGTTGCATCTAAAATTGGCAAAATTAAAAATATATCAGCTCCAAATTTAGGATGGCTATCAAAAAACGGGCGTGTGTGTGTGTGTTATCGGGTGTATCGCAGGCTTATTTCATTTACAGAAAGTACAGTTGTCACAAGCTATCGATACGATTGTTAAGCTACATATTTATGTATGTAACTAGAGGTCTACTACGATTATAGATTAAGAAGGGGAGGGGCAGCCCGCAACGTCCACTAATACATCTCATTCTCATCCCAATCGACAGACTGCAGTACAAGCTTATCCAGTTCCTTCGAGTCGCCATTGCTGCTGTTGCGCCGTCGACGCTTGCGCTGCAGATGCGCCCATTTGCGATTCAGTTGCGCCATTTGGGGCGTGGAGAACATCGCTGCCGCTGCGGCGCCTAGCTTTGTGGGCGTTATGGCATTCGATTTGGGTGTGCCCGGACTCATGCTAAACAGTTCGCGATTGCCAAAGCGAAATTTACGCGGCGGCGGCAAAGGAGGCGCTGCTGCTGCTGCTGCTGCTGCAGCTCCTTCTCCAGCCGCAGTTGCCAAACGGGCAAACGCCAGTTGAGGCGTATCGTAGGGCGGCGGCGGCGTAATCATGGCCAGCGATGAGCTGTCCTCCTCCTCGGCATCGTCGTCGTCGTCATCCTCCAGGTCATCGTCGTCGTCGTCGTCGTTGTCGTCGTCGTCGTCGTAGGGTTGTGGCATGTGGAACGTGGCATCGGAATGGGCATGGCGAAAGAGTGCAGGACGCGTCTCGTACAGCTCATACGAGGGCATTGTGTCTGTGGGCGATTGCGGCTGTATCGGGGTTACGGGCATGGATTTGCTGGCCAAGATTCGTGCTGGTTGCTGCTGCTGCGGCTGGGGATGTTGCTGCTGCTGCTGTTGTTGCTGCTGCTGCTGCTGTTGCTGTTGTTGCTGTTGCTGCTGTGTTGTGGGCGTGGGCGTGGGCGTGGGCGTGGGCATCGCCTGGATGAGTGGCATCGATTTGGTGTTACATATCAATCAATCACGGTAAATGTAACTGCAATTCTTGGGGCTCTCCTGCGGACTGGGACTGCTGGATGGCGGCGCTGGGCTGGAACTGCTGTTTGACATTACCGGCGATGAGCCCGAACTGGAGTGAGCCTGCTGCTGCTGCTGTTGCTGCTGTTGGTGCTGCTGCTGCTGTTGCTGTGGGCTATTTGAACGGTGCTGAGTTACTGCAAAAACAGAGAAGAGACGAAGGTCAATAGAGGTCACACACATACACACGCACACACACACACACACGCAGGTCACACACAGGTGAGAGAGCAGCTGTTGCTCGCGCACTTATGCAAAGTTATGCAAAGACACAATAGACACACACACACTTGCACACACACGCACACGCACACACATGGAGAGAGATAGTAGATGTCATGTTGCAACAACAAAGATAGTTCAAATACGTGTACAAAGCTAGCAGTTTCTATAAAGAGATACATTGATAGTTACACAGATACACACACACACATTGAGATACATTTTGCATTTAGCTATTTTAAACAGGTTTTTGGATTTTTTTTTTTTTTTTGACAACATTGAGTTCTGTTGCAACATGCATAACTATATATGGACACGCACACAGATTCACACACAGATAAGAGCTTAGATAAATTCATAAAAATACCAAATAAATTTAAAAGAATTTACTAAATAAAATTGAGAACTTCTGCTTGAGAACTTTTTGGAGATTATTACTAAACTTTCTGAAGAAAGTTTTGCAGAAAATTTTATACAATATTATCTCAATTGGTTTATAGTATTTTTCAAATAGAATTATAGTATTTTTAGTTCAAATTCTAAATATACTGTAATAAATAGTTATCATACTCGAAAAATTGGTTATTCAATAGAATCTTCAAGTCTTAACTTGTCATTAGCTGAATTGAATCATCTCTAGAGCTAAAAAAAGCAAATTGGCCAATAACAAATTTTGAATATTCATTAGATTATTCAAATTACTAGAGAGAAAAAAATGCGAAAAAGAATGTATTTTTTTCTTTTTAATGAATTTTAAACATTGACCCAATTTGTTGTTGCTTGTGAGTTGTGCGAGTTTTGTTTTCGTAATTTTTATAAATATTCAGCATAATTATGTAAACTAAAATTAGTTAAGTTTTACAAAATAAAAAAATAAATATTTTACAGAAATTTCATGGTTATCCAATACATAGAGATAGAACAACAATTCACAGTTAGTTGGAGAGCACGAAAATGAGAGAAATAGAGATAGACATAGAGACAGAAGAGAGAGAGAGAAAGATATAGAAACGGGACAGATCATCGCAATCGAACCGATGGGGGTTTCAGGTCTGTGTGTCTGTGTGCGTCTTCATATGTTTTTTTATTTTTATTTAGGTTTTTTTTTTTTAATTATTGTTTAACTTAAATTTGGAAAAAAATTGTAAACATAATTGGAACAGAAAAACTTACCGATACCATGACGGGGCGGCTGTCTTCTTGCACGACCAAGACTTCTGTTACGTGTGTTTGTGTTGTTTACAGCCTAGGATTGGTGATACATAATCGTTTATACCATTTTTTGTAAAAAAATTTGCATGTATTACTCATAAAACGGAAGGAAAGAAATTTGCAAAATATTGCATTTACTGTACGTAATGTGAAATCGAAAATCAAGAAATTGTATAGTATTTTTTTTTTTTTTTTTTTTTTTTTTCGTTGCTCTAGTTTTAAAGATCGGAATGAGGTACTCAGAAATTTTGATCCAATTCGATGCAGTTAGCGAGAGAGTTAGTCAGCCCAGTTCACGGACGGACTTCAAAGATAATTCAGATAATTTTGTATTCAAATTTGAATTCTGATCTTTAATTTGTGTTAATATTCAACTTGTCAGGCAATAAACTGAAACTGAAAACTGAATCAATACGTTTTTAGGCATTACAAATGAATATTACGAGTGAGTAGTTCTATGTTTCTTTGTGGGTAGTTTGTAGTAGTAGTAGTATTACGTATAGAGAAGTATATTATAGGAGTGTGTTGCAAGTACATTTATCATAATCATATAGTACGTGTAAACGGTTTCTAGTACATAGAAGGTAGGTATCAAATGCACACACACATTCTTTGACTAGGGGGGGTTGGTTGGATCGATTGTCGGGTATATATATCGTATATCGCATATCGCATATCGCCCATGCAGCATCAGTAGAAGAAGAGTTCAAAAGCCAACCTATCGATAGTGAGAAAGACGTAGATAGATAGGTACAGTCACACACAGCTCACACACGCAGAGATACAGGCACACACACACGCACACACAGAAAGATAGTTAAACGATAACCGATAACCGATGAATTTTGGAACCCTGCAACGTCGAGTTGGGCGCGGGATGGCTGACTGCTCTGATCGAATTTCATCTGAGATAATTTCTGCTGGGGTAATTAAGGGGCGTGGGGGGGTCAAGTACCGCTCTCTAGTGGAAAACACAAAAATCCAAAAATCCAAAAAAATAAATAGAAGGCATTCCAAAATGTAACTTTGGTGCGAAGTGTTGAAGAAGTTTCGAAAGTGAATCTGAACTTTACTTTGCAGAATATCGGAAATAGGCAAAAGCAAAAAAAGAAAAAAAACAATTTCGTAGCAAAAATATTTTGCAAAATTTACTTTTTTTAAGTTTCGAATTTCAGTTGATCACGAAATCGAGGGTATCCATATTGCAGCTATTGAGCAAATTTTTTCCGTATCAATAAAACGAATTATAAAGTTTGGATTGAAATTAAAAGAAAACACAAAAATAAATGAATAGTTTAAACAAAAAAAAAAACAAAAAAAAAACAATCACCATAAATAAAGACAACGAACCAAAGTTGCTTTAGTTATGCGTAAGTATTTACCATATTTTGGGTAATTAGTCCCTGACTGGTTTCAGCCGCCCCACTCCCGTCTCAAAGGTAAACCTAATGAAAAAGGGAAGAAGAAGAAAAGATAGATAGAGTTTTTTTGGGTTTTGTTGTCGTCCACATTTGACAGTTTTGCTTTTTTAGTAGTAGTAGTAGTAGTAGTAGTAGTAGTTATCGTGTTTCGTGTGAGAAGAGTTTAGGTTAGTAAAAGCATAGATAGAGAGAGAGAGAGAGATTGAGAGAGGCTGGTAGTGTTGGTAGAGAGTAGAGCAGAAATTCAAGAAGTTTTAAAAAGTTCAAGAAAATCCAACTTTACGAAAAAATGTTTTACAATTAGAGAGAGAGAAAGAGTAAGAGAGTGAGTGAGAGTGAGAGCGAGAGCAATTGAGAGACGCCTGCAAGAGATCAAGTTTCTCGCCCGTTTCGAAGGATTGGTGTATTTCTAAAACTTTTGGCGAGAAAAACGCACACAAGTACACAAAAAGAAAAGAGGCACCCCAGACAAAATGAGTTAAGTATCAGTTAAGAATCAGCAGAACTATATGGAACAATATACAATGAGTTATATATATATTATATATGGATTATAATGGGTTTATACTTTAGTCATGGGCATGCGTATGGACTGAATGATCGGTTCGATATGGATGTAGAAGATTAGTAGTACATATAGAGTTAGATAAATACATATATATATTATGGTGATATTTATTGGTGATTTTATGGTTCTATATACACAGATAACGTTGATGCAGATATAATTTATATTATTGAAAATAAAAGAAAAAATAAAGAAAGTTATTTAAAAAAAATAAAAAATAATTACATTGGATATTGAAATAAATAAAAGAAAGTTTATATAATTTTTTATATAATATTATAAAGAAATAATTCTCATAAAAAAATAAAATAAAATACTAAACAGAGATGCAAGAAAAATTACATAGATAACGTGCTTAGTGATGTGAACAGTTACAGATACAGATTGCATTCAGTGATTGACTATGTGAAAAATGTCATAAACAAAATACCCTGTACAGAGGGTACAGACACACTCTCTCTCTCATACACACACACACACACACACACACGCACACACACAGATAGTGGAGACACAACAAAGTTTGAAAACGTGTGAGTCTAAAGAAATACACCAATCGACGATTTAGTGAGAGTTCAATCAAATACAAGCGCACCACAAGGATTCATTTTAGTTAGTTTATATACTAAATGTCAAAATGTCAACAACATCGAAAAGAGCTCAATGGATACAATTAGAGATTAGATTAGTTTAGATTTAGATTTAGAGATTAGTAAAAACGTTAAAAATGAGGAAAATTAAAGTGAATTTTTCAAATTTTTTTTTTTTTTTGACAATCAGGCATCATAGAGATTGCGACTCACCTTCTTGACGCTGCGAGTGGTTGAAAAGCCATCGCCGCGTCGATAGTTATCGCCCTATATAAATAGAGATTAATATTAATAGGCATTCATTGGATAGAGTATAGTGTGCCTTGTGCCGGACTCACCATCACCTGATGCGATCGCAACGTGCCAAAGTTGTCGCGTCCGCGATATGTTTGCTGTGTATTATAGCCATCGGGCTGGAACTGGAAGAGCGTCTCTGAGTTGGGTCCCTGATGCATCTGATGCATGGGTGGTTTGCGCAGTGTATTCTTTGGCGAGTGCATCTTGTTCTGTGGCGGTGGCTGTGGCAGTAGCACAGGTTCCGCATAAGTCACCTCCTCTACCTGTGGCAACAGTTTGGGCTCCTGCTGTATGCGGCAGGATGAGGGGAAGCTAAAGAAAGAGAAAAAATTAGTTAGAACTGCACAAGAATCTATATTCTTCTCTCCTCTGACCTGTTCACATTCTGGCGCTGCTCAAAGTACTCGTATTCCGTATCCGGATAGGGCAGATTATCGTCCTCATCCTTGTGACAGCGGCGACCGCAGAAGTAGCCTGTAAAGAAGCCTACGAGCAGCGAGAAGATCGAGCCGGCCAGCACGGCCATGACCAGAGTTTCCACCGTATATTGTGCATTGATAATATCTGCGGAAATTTGTGGACCTTTGTTAGATCAAAGCACATAATTTATGGGTTGAACAGAAACATCGATAGTTGAGGGATTCACCAAATTTTACACAACATATAATATGTTTTTTTTTAAGAGTTTTTTTTTCAGAGTAGGATTGCGTGTACATATAAGTTCCGGTTTATTTTTTTTTTTTAACGACATCAATAAACATCCAAACATCGAAAATAGAACAAACGTTTTTTTTTTTGTTTTTGGATCAAAAATGAAATGAAACAAGAAGAAGAATGACAAAATTGAGTTAATACAAGTAACAACAATAATTCCTTTTATTTATATACAAGAATAATTTTTAATTTATTGAAGAATATAAGATATTGAGTGCTACGAAACTACGAATTTGTGGGATATAAACTAATGAATTTATGCCAATTTTATTTGCTTCTTTTGAAGTTCTAATTAATTTGGCATGCATTTAAATATATTGCTTCCTTTATATATATATATACAACATGTTCGTACAAATGAATCTAATATTAGATCAAAAAATTATCACAATATTGAAAAATTCTTTCAAAAATAATAGAATGTTCATTCATTATGAATATAAGCAGTTTTTTTTTCTAATATATGCAGTGCAAAAAAAAGGTAGGAAAACTAAGCAAGAGTGCAGCCGACAAAATACCCTACGCCAAACTATAAAAAACCGTTGCAAAACACTGAAGTGATTGTTATATTTTAAATAATGTTTAATTCATGTCGAGATCGACTAGTAAAAAATGTAACATCCTTAACAGACTGACAGAAGTTCACAAAGAGGTTTATTTATCTGCCTGTTACATACATTTTCACAAACTTAGTATACCCTCTTTTCAAAATGTTCAATGGTTGAAAGGTATATTTAGCAAATAGAAAATTTTACTTTGGCCTGCCGAAAGTGTTATACTCTTATCTGCTGTCATCCAGTTAGCGAAATGCCATTGTTCTTGGCTGTAAAAACGTCTAACTAAAATCAATATACCCACTGCATAGGAATATACTCTATAATGCGATCTGTCTTTGCTGCTGAAACAACGGACTTTCAGTTGCACTAAGGTATGCCAACGAAAATGATCAAATATTTTATATTATTTTTTTGGGCTTTATATTTGTGGAGCTGCGTAGAAGCTGCCCGTGTTCATCCGGCAAATAAAATTCAGTCTGAATTTGCGACAAAGTATTGTACTTAGTTTAGCTTTTATATATTATACTATGTAATTAAATGTTTCAGGCGACCCGTACAAATACCAAACGAGAATACAAGAGAGAAGTGGAATTCGATTTAAGTTAAGACCTTATGTCCATATAAATATGACAATAATAAAGTAAACAAAAATAAAAAAAAATAAATTTATTTTTATATTTACATAAACTACATTCAAGCAGAGATAGCAAAGCAGATAGAATAAGCAGCAGGTTAAATGTTGATTGAAATTGAAAAGCATAAAGTGGCAATATGCAAAGGAGAGAGAAATATAAAGGAAGACAGGTGGCAAGTGGCACGTGGCACGTGGCAAGTGGCAAGTGGAAGGCAGCAGACAGGCGGCGAACTGCAGCAGCGAGTGAAATGAAAATGTGATTTGAAAAACTGACAAGAAAACTGCAAAATGTGATAAAGTTGACAGCGTTGCTTGGGTGAGGCAAAAAAAAAAAAAAAAAAAAAAAAATATGCTACAATTTGCGCTAAAAGAAGCAGGCAAAAACAAGCAGAAAAGAAGTAGAAGAAAGAAAAAGCAGACAATTTTATTTACACGTTGCAACTTACCCTCAAAGTTCTTATCAATGTTGTCAATGATTTCCTGATCCTTGCTCTGACGTCGCGAATCCAGCAGGTCCATGTCGTTGCGGAAACCCTTTTGCTCGCCCACATTGGCATCCTTTGAATTGATTTTGCCTAGGGGGGAGTGAAGTGTGAGTCAGTTGAGTCGTTTAGCTTAATTTGTGCTGCAGCATATTGGCCATTTAACTCACCTGAGGGACATGCCGCATGTTGACCCGTTGCAACATTCTGATAGAAATAGTTCTCCTCCAGCCAACGTGGCGCGCCATGCGAGCGACACTTGCCGGCAATTTTATCCCAGGCACAGTAGGGATCCTGCAATGCGACGCATTCGCTGCAAGTACAGAGGCGGAGGGGATTACGAGGGGGGTGTGAGTAGGGTGTAAACATATTGCAAATTGTGAAATGTAAAACGCCATAAATGGGCGCTGCAAGTGCTGGCATATTGCAGCTGCCAAGTGGCCAGAGAGGAAGAGGATCCCAGACAGACAGCAGCTGTAGCTACTCTCTCTCTGTTACTGTCTGTCTTCCTCTCTCCCTCACTATCCCCGTCTCTGTCTCTGTCTCTGTCTGCCAGTCGACGCATGAAAGTCACGCAAATTGTTACATGAAATAAAAATGCCATTGTCCTGTCTGCAGGACTCGCTTCAATCTCAATTCATTGCGACTGCAACTCATCCAGTTCAGCTCAGTTCAGTTCAGTCCAGTTCGGGTCGGTTCAGTTCGGTTCGTTTCAGAGGGGATTGTCCCTACCCCACTTACCTGCAGCTGGTGATTTTGTCGTTGTGACATCGATGCAGTTGTATGGCAATCACTTGGCTATCTGTCACAATGATTAATTTGCCATCGTCGTAGCTGCCATCTTTGGGTTGATCTGTGAAAATTGCGAATTCATTTTACAATGTCAGCTCGTTACACGTATTTTTTTTCGCACCCCTTTCTCTCCTTTCTACTTTGCACTTTTAATTGAGTACCATTCAAATTACACCCTGCCCCTGGCCGTGCCCCTTGCCCGTTCACTTACCATACTGCATGGTTCGCACTATTTCCAAATTGCGTATGGGTTCACTCTTGGTCAGCACATCGATCTCCTCGATGACAACTGAGGTCACCTTTTCCGCACTGTCAGCCGATTCGGCATTAACCGATTTAATGATTTTGCCATGATCTGTGGGGAAGCGGAAGAGGTGAAGATTTAATAAAATATATTTGAGAAATAGTTAGGAATTCGCTGTGTATAAATCTCAGATCTAAATAACTTAAAGTTTATTTATTTAACGTCTTAAAGGAACAGTCGACACAAGGGAAATTAAAAAGAAATTTTAAATATAAATAAAATATTTTATAAAAATTAAATATTAAAAAAAAAAATTAATTACTAATTAATAAATATAAAAAAACTATTAAAAAATTTCTTAATAATAAGAACAGTCGACTCAAGGTAAATTATAAAAATATTTTATAAAAATTAAAAATTAAAAAAAAAATGTATTATTAATTAATAAATATAAAAAAACATTTAAAAAATTATTTGTTAATAATAAAAAGAGTCGACTTAAGGCAAATTAAGAAATATTTTATAAAAATTAAAAATTAAAAAAAATTAATTGTTAATTAAAAAATATAAAAAAAAAACATTTTAAAAATTATTTGTTAATAATAAGAAGAAAGAAAGAATAATAAGTCAACTCAAGAAAAATTAAAAAAATAATTTATAAAAATTAAAAAGAAAAAAAAATAAATTACATTTTAATATATATAAAAAAATATTTAAAACATTATTTTTTAATAGTTAAATGATTGAAAATTTAATTTAAATTTAAATTATAAATAAAAAAATTGTTTAAATAATTAAATGATCAAATGATAGATTACATTACAAAAATGAAACTTTAATTTGTTTAATTAATTTCTAAATAATTTTCTAGGATTTTTAGGGATTTCAAGATATTAATTTTAAATATTAAATATTAATAATATTTAAAATTAATATTTTGAAATTCCTAAAAATCCTAGAAAATTATTTAGAAATTATGCAACACAAATTGCTGTCAATTATTTGCTGAAGATATACTCGTATACGAAGTTAGTCTGCATGTAACTCATCAGATACCCCTCGAGGTATGCTATGTAGCAGCAAGCGCCTTGTCTATGGCTTATCTGCTGCTGCTGCGGTTGCTGCTGTAGTAGGGTGTACACAAGTTTATGATGCCCGCTGGGCATATTGAACAATCGAACAATGTTATCGGCCTCACGATTGGCCTAGGGAGCCATAAAGCTTGCTTGCCGCGTACGCAGACAGGTAGACCCGGTAAACCGTTAAACGTTAACCGTAACTTGTCTATAACTGCAATGGTAACGGTAACTGTAACTGTGTAACTTACCTGTGCCAACGAAAATCACATCATATGTCTTGCCGCCGGGCGTTTTGATCTGTGCATCCACAGCGATTTGCGTGAAGCGATAGCTGTAAAGGAGTGAAAGAGACACAGAGAGAGAGAGAGACATTAGAGAGAGTGCACAAATTTAAAGCTGAAAAGTTGGGGCAGATTATAAAGAAAAGGCAGCACATTTAGAAAATTTGTGAAAAGAATTAAAACCCTATAAAATCCCATTGAAACTTTTGCGTACTGAAAGTTAAGCTTCGATCTGGCCGTATTTGGATTATCAATATATAGCATAGCATACACGTACATACTATCGTATATGTATGCATAAAACTCATGCCGTCTCTCATGCTCTCAAATTGGGACCACAAACAACATGTCAATGCTGCCAGCTGAATGACATAACAGGACATTCCGGATGGGGCGGCCGGGTTTTTTTGGTTAGACACCATTAATAATGGACAGACAGAGTTGAGTGTGTCGGCGCGCGCGAGAGAGAGAGAGAGAGAGAGCAGGAGAAGAGGTCACTGAGAGAGGGGGAACCGCTGCCGTAGCATTGGTGAGAATGACAAACAGAATGGCAGAAAACCGCAACAGCGGTAGCAACAACTGCGACAGCAGCAGCAGCAGCAACTACTGCAGCACACACACAACACACACACACAACTGCAACATTTATATGTAAAAACATATTCGAGTGCACAACAACAAAAGGACATGAAATAAAAACGGAAATTTCTCTCTCTGATTTCACCACAAAAATGTTGGACGTTTGCGTCGATGTTGCTGCCGCTGCCGCTGTTGTTGTTGCTGCTGTTGCTGTTGCTGCAGTTGTTGTCCTTGTTGCAGGCAACATTTGTGGCTGTGCGCTTGACTGCCTTGTCTATTGTTGCTTCCATGTTGGTTTTGCTCGCTCGCTGTTTATGTGTGTGTGTGTGTGTGCGTTGCCTCGATTTAAATGCAAATGCCCGAATCCAACTTTAGAGGCAGCTGCAGCAGCAGCAGCAGCAGCAACTGGACCCGCTCGGCATTGTGCATTGTTTTATTGTTAATTAACAAATCTCGTTTTTTGAGTTTTAGTTATGTTGCTCAATTTTCTAAATGGCAAAAGAATTGCAACGCATTTTGGCTTGTCCGACGAGGCTCGTCTCGGGACTTTTGGCCTGGCTTAAATGGCGCCCGCTCCATTCAGTTTGTGTTAACTGTTGCGGTTGCCTTGTTGAAATGGCAACACATGCACACAAGTGAAATATACATACATATGTGAAATTGCGGTATATATTATGCTTGTACGAGCAGAGGGAGGGAAAGAGAGAGGGAGACAAAGAGGAAAGCTAGCATGACAATGCTAGTGCAGCTTAAACCTTGAAAACTTGCAAGTTGTCATTGAATTGCCTAAATATTTGTTAGCACTACAGAAAATAGTACGATCTCGGCTAAATGAACAGTTATAACTAATTTAGTACACACTCACACGCATTTTTAATAATTTTGATCGCAGCACGCGTAGTTCGTTCTGTTCACTTTGACAATCATGCGCAGACTGACAGAAAACTCTTACTCTCTCAGCAATTATATCGTATGTGCTCTTATCGTATTTTCTCACATCAACGATGCACTTGATCGTCGCTCGCATGCTTGTTGTCTGCTCATACCAACAACAACAACCCAATAGGCTGAGGCGGCGCTCTTGCTTTCGTTTTCCGATTCCTTACTCATACCAACAACAATGCCACACTAAGCAAGGGCCACTCTCTTGCTCGCGTCCTCTCCGTACCTAAGCAACAACAATGCTGCAATAAGCTCAATAGACACGAGGCCTACTGCTTTCGTCTTCGTGTTACTCATTTACAACAACAGCGCTGCACACGACAGATCGGCTCTCTCTCTCCCACACTCAGCTGTCACATACCAAACGATGCTCTCGTCTTCGTTCCCACACGATAGCTTCGTGATGCTCTCGTCTTCGTGTCCTTCGCTTACAACAACAGCGCTGCACAAGGCTAAACGGATCTCTCTCCCTCTCCCACACACACACAACTATCACACGCACCTCACCTCTCACAAAACAAATAAGCTGCATAGCGAAGTGCAATGATGCCTTGCTCTTCATTCCTTAGCTGCTGCCTAGTTCGCTCTCTTATGCTGTAACATAGACATGTTGAGCCTCTCTAATTTTTAAAATATATAATATTCGATGAGGCTTAGCTCAAAAATCAAGTATACTGATTAGAGATATGACCTCCTGACTGTTGAAATACGCACATTTTCTGCGCCTACATAAATTCTTGCATCTTAAAACTTTTCTTTTCTCTTCTTTGCGCCACATTTAATTGAATTTCATTTGCTGCTTGTGTGGTGAATAATTAAATTCTCTTTCTCTACTAACTTTTTTTTTTTTGCTATGTATTTAAATAACAATTAGAAAATTTTAAAATTTGCGTCGACATTGTCAGAAGTTAACACAAAAAGCACATTGAAACTTTTTGTCAACGACGAGAGAAAAGAGAGAAACTGACACATTTCTAATTGCAATCTGGCAATGCCTTTCTTATGTGTGTGTGTGTGTGTGTGTGCGTGAATCGTGTATGAGGCCAAGAAAGTATCCAATTATGGTTGAAGCGATAAGAAATAAAATATTTAATACAATGCGAATTGAGAGCAAAGTTGAGCCAGCTTATAAATTAATTCCCCACGCAACAAAAGAGAAAGAAAGCGAGAGAGAGAGAAAGAGAGAGAGGAAGGACATTCAATGAATGGAGATGCAAAAAGTGCTGGCAAAAACTTTTGCCTGGCCGAAAATTACAAAATGGCAAAAGGCCACGAGGCGAAGAATGCGAGGGAGGAGGAGGAGGGACACATGGAAAATAAAAACACAAAATAAAAAGGGACAGTTTTAGTGCGTGAGAGAGAGAGGGGGAGAGCAGGTGCTGGCTGCTCGCAGCTGGCAATTGAAACTTGTACAATTTTTGCCAACTTTTGTGCCACGCCTCGCTGGACTTGACAACAACTGCAACAACAAGACAAGAGGAAAGGAGAGCAGCAGACAAGGGTCACAAGTGGAAGTCAACTCTATTCGCAGTGGAATGAAATTAGCAGGACAGTAAAGGTTCCCCCCCCCCTCCACTCCACTCCACTCCTTTCCCTTTTCGCTCTCAAGGACATGCATGATAAGGGCCCCGACGGAGGTAACAGAGAAAAAACTTGAACGATAAGATAAGCGCACCCAATTGTGGCAGGCCATGGCAGAGCAGGGCAGGGCAGGATATGGTCAACCAGCTGCCAGAAATCTGTTGACTATGGGATACTTCCGGGTCGACCAGGAAACAATTTGTTACGGAGCCGGCCGGCCCGCAGTTGAACCCGGCGACACTGGCACACGACGTTGTGAAGCATTTAACTTTTCGCCGAGGATGCTGACAAAACTTTCAAGTTCTTGCACAAAACTTTGTTAGACCTGGCAACTCTACCGGCCCACACTCCGCACACACTCCCCGCTAGCATATGCAAATGAGTATGAGAGTTTTCTACCAACGGGCAGCAGCTACTTTAGACTTGCCCCCCCCCCCCTCCCTCTCCCACTCTCTTTTCCAACTCTCCTTCTTGATTTATTTATTTGCTCACGCACACACACACACACACAAACAAAATGGCTGCCGGAAGCATTTGTGTGTGGCAACACTGGACCCCGGCTCAAATAAAATTATAATAAATTTATGCCTGAGCCTCAGAGCGAAAAAGAGAGGCGGAGCGAGAGAGAGAGAGCGAGAGAGGGAGAGGGAGGGGAAGCTATAAATTTTGTGCATTTTTGATTTGATTTTGACATTTGCTGTGAAACACACAAATCGAACCCGTAACACAGCAAATCCAATTGAAGGTATTTCGCTTTTTTCGCTCCCTCTCTCTCCTTCTCTTCCCTGCTGCCCTGCGGTCGCTTTGTGGTATTTGTGCACCTCCGGCTTTAACCTTGAATAATTTATGCACATTATGCACATTGTAAATATACATAAATATAAATCTATATAAAACATTTGATAAATGAATTTTTCGCAATTGCTAAAGTGGCAACTTAACGGCTTTGGCGGTGCGTCAACGAAGCTTTAAAAAGGGATCTGTCCAGGGACTACGGGTAAGCTGTAGGGAATTGTGCAATAGTGTTGATACTATGACAGGCTTATCAACGTATTAGTTAAGGAGATATTCATTTTAAAGAACGAAAAGCGAGAGAGAGGCATAGAAATTGAAAAGGAAAAATAGAAGAGAGAATGAAACAGTTCTGTGAGTCGACTGTTAAGTAACATAGCTTGTGCAGGGTGCTCTTACTACTCATTATGTTAAGACTTAACAGCGCTGTTAAGCAGAAAATACTACTTTACTGCAAATATCTGCAAGTTCTAATGTCTTTTTCTATAGCGGAGCAGAGGGTATATTAACTTTGGTCAGAAGTTTGTAACGCACCTAAGAAGACATCTCCGAGCCTACAGAGTATGTATATTCTTAATCTGCATCAATAGGAGAGTCAAACTAGCCATGTCCGTCTGTCTGTCTGTCCGTCTGTCCGTCAGTTGTTGCAACGCAAAGAAGTCTCTCAGTTTTAGAGACTTGGTGTACATGTTTCTTATTGCTAAATGCTGTAAATAAGTCGGAACGAGCCGGTTCGGACCGATATATCGTATAGCTGCCATAGAACCTATCGGTCGAATTTTGCTATTTTTTAAGATATTGCTGTGAAACTGTCCTGATATATGTCTAAGTATGTTGTTTAGAGGCTGTCTAAGTTTGAACGAAATTAGACCGATGTATCGTATAGCTGCCATAGAACCTATCGGCCGATTTTTGTCATTTTTCAAAATATCGCCTTGAAATTTTCCCGATATATGTCTAAGTATGTCGTTTAAAGGCTGTCAAAGTTTGATCGAAATTGGACCGATATATCGTATAGCTGTCATAGAACCTATCGGCCGATTTTTGTCATTTTTCAAAATATCCCCTTGAAATTTTCCCGATATATGTCTAAGTATGTCGTTTAAAGGCTGTCAAAGTTTGATCGAAATTGGACCGATATATCGTATAGCTGCCATAGAACCTATCGGTTGAATTTTGTTAATTTGTAAGATAACGCTATGAAACTTTTCCTAGCTATGTCTAAGTATGTCGTTTAAAGGCTGTCAAAGTTTGATCGAAATTGGACCGATATATCGTACAGCTGCCATAGAATCTATCGGTTGAATTTTGTTAATTTGTAAGATAGCGCTATGAAAGTTTTCCTAGCTATGTCTAAGTATGTCGTTTAAAGGCTGGTAAAGTTTGATCGAAATTGGAGCGATATATCGCATAGCTGCCATAGAACCTATCGGCTGATTTTTGTCATTTTTCAAAATATCCCTTTGAAATTTTCCCGATATATGTCTAAGTATGTCGTTTAAAGGCTGTCAAAGTTTGAACGAAATTGGACCGATATATCGTATAGCTGCCATAGAACCTATCGGTTGAATTTTGCTATTTTGTATGATAAGGCTATGAAACTTTTCCTAGCTATGTCTAAGTATGTCCTTCAAAAGGTACAAAAGTTGTACCGAATTATCGTCCGACTATCGGCAGACTTTCATCATTTCCAGGATATCGCTATAAAACTTAACAGTTTCCTCACATAAAACTTATTCACTTAGCGCTCTAGCACTGTTAATAAGTTAACAAAAGGCAGAGTGTGCAGAAAGTTTCTGCCGCAAATTTCACTAATTTATTTATATTTCAATTACGTTTAGTTTTGTGGCTCGAGTAAATCTTTAGCCCAAATTTATGCAAGGAGAAGAGAGAGAGAGAGAGTGCAGGGGAGTGTGTGTTTTTCCAACTGTAAGTTGTAATTGTTGCACTTGGGAAGGGGCTTTAGCATTTGTGCATGACCGACTTAGCGCACAAGTTGCTTGTGGTGCTGGGGGCAGTGGACAAAGTGGGTCGCCAAATAAATTTTGTTAGTAACTTTTGTGCTTTTCAATTGAGTTTGAGCATGATTAAATTCTGATGCGTGTACATGTAGTCAATTGCAGCTGTGTGTGCGTGTGTGTAAGTAGCCGAAAGCAGCTCCCTCAGTAAACCCCATTGCAATCCGCAACATACGCGGCAACCACTTCGCTAATGTTGCATTCTGTTGTGGTGTGTGTGGGTGGCGCAGGAAGAGGAGGGGGGGTTGGGGTAGGAGTAGGGGTCTTGGCTGCTCTTGTCCCTACGTGTTCCATATTTCATTCTAATTTATTCAGTTGTGCATGCATATTTTCGTTACGGGTTGCCTCGGCGCATCCATGCATTTCCTTCTGGCTGGTTCGGTTCGTTTGGTTCAACTATCGCTTGACTGCAGCAGCAACGCTTCTTCCTCTCTCCCCCCCCTGAGCCCCACTCGACACACAGTGGATACTCCTTATGATTTACTCTTTAAGCTTGAGTCCACCCTCCACCCTCCATCCTTGGCCTGCTCCATAATTGTGGCTCAATTACATGGAAAAGTTGCCAAATTGAATTTTTAAATTTTCACATGTCTGAGTGAAAAATCTTGGAAAATAATTTATGAGCATGCAGAAAAGCCCACAAGACCGAGAGAACAGCTGCATATACCATACACTCCCTGGCTCCCTGGGAGCCCTCCTTTCTCCTCTCTTCTCTCTCTCTCTCTCTCTCTCTCTCTCTCCTCTTGCTGGCTTCGTTTCTGTCCTGCGGCCAAAAAGCATCAGCATCGTGTTTGGTTATCAGCAGGTTGCCTTTGTTGTATGTGCGGGTGTGTGTGCGAGTGTGTGTGTGTGTGGGTGTGCCTCTACAGCTGCCTCTTGTTCATGTTTCTAAATTCTTAAAGCTTGCACGAACATCTTAATAGCCTTTTCCATTGGCGCAGACCTTCTTCAAAGGTTTCGGGGCACATTGGCGAGAAAACATGAATGGAAATTTATGCATTATGAAAGTAAAATTTTTGGTATATTTTTCTTATAAAATCCCTGACTATTAAAAATCAAATAAAATTTGCAATCAACATGAATATGCAATTAAATTAGCATGCCAATTCATTTAAGAAATTTTTTTTTTTGTAGAGCTTCCACGGAGAGGTTTATGCATGTTATTGATAAATTGCTATGGTGAGAGAAAAAAATTGTTGAAAATTGGAAAAAAATCGTTATAATTTTCGGGGTTTCTTTTCTGAATATAAAATGAGTTGATTTTATTATTTTAGTTAATATATGTAATGTATAAATTGACAGAAACATGCAGATGCTAAATGAAGACTTGGTATTAGCCATTCTCTTTTCTTTCTTGCTTGCTACTTTTCTACATTTTTCTATTCATTTTATTTAATTTTTCTATTATTTTAAATTATTATTTCTGTTTCTATCTCCTTTTCTTTTCTTATATATATTTCCCTATTTTTCTCCTTTTTATCTTTGCCTTTTTTATTTTTTTTCTCAATTCTTACTTCTGTTTCCTGTTTCTGTCCACTTCTCCATTCTTATTTGTTTCTATCTCTCTCTCTCCGTTCCTCTCTTTTTAATGCATTCTTAGTTTTTCTTTCTAATCCTTTTTCAGCAACTTATTTCTACATTCTCACTATCTTCCTTTTTCCCCTTTCTATCTTTCTATTTATTCATCTTATTTCTTCTCTTTTTCCTCTCTATCTTTTCACAGATAATGCATTAATTGCAGTAAGAGCAAGCTAAATACCTTCCTCTCTCTCTCTGCCCCTCGGCATACCCACGCTCCAATCAAGCCAATTGCCAATTTCCAGGGTATGCGAACATGGACAAAGTTGTGCCGTATCAGATGGCGAGGAATTTGTTATTTAAATGAAATTAGTTGGATTGGATCGTCACGTATTCACTTCGAGCAGCCGCAGCCACAGTTGCAGTTAAACTTTTTACAATCCACATACGGCATGTGCCACGCCCACACGTCCACACCAGCACACACACACGCACACGTATAGACAGAATCCGTTTGGGTGCGCGCTTGACTGTGGCATTGGCTTTGTGCAATAATATTTACATTGCCGCAACATTATTCGGGCAGGGGCTGGGGCAGAGATGGAGGGGGCGGGACGAGGCTAGGGGGGTGTGGCACTTTGCGACGTGCCCGTGCAGCAGAAAATAACCCGCTGAGAGAGAAGGTACAACAACGCAAAGGCAGACAGAGCGGAAGCAAGGCAGGCGAAGAAGACGGGAAGTCGGGGAAGAGTCGAGGGAGAGGATGAGGGGGGGAAACTGTTCCCCATGGATACTACGAACAGGGCCACTTGGGTACTCACATTGTGCTCGTCCGCACCAAAATCGGCTGACCGAAAAATGCCGGAACATTCTCGTCCATTAGCGAATGTGTTTTGATGAAATTTAATGTGGGATCCGGAAGTGTTCGTGAATCATTGTGACAGGCGCCGGGCCGTGGTTCGGGTACCTATAAAAAAAAAAGAAGAGGGAGAAAAACAAGAAGAACAAGAAGTAGTAGTTAGAGATGAAAGACAGTAAATATTCGAGCATACGGAGCGTATACGTTATGTGTGCAATGTGACTCCAGTTATGGTTATGCGCTACTACGGTCGGTCAAAAAGAAAGCGTATAAATTGCATTTGCTGCTCTCGCGCCAACCGTAACAAATACCCACACACACAGGCAGATACACACACACACACACACACACACACGCAGGCACACACCCAGTCAGAGCTCGCCGGAAATTGCAGAGCACGGCCAAGTGCAGCCGGACAAAGCACCGCCGGGAAGTGTCCTTTGTGCGGCGCTGCGCACGTACAACCTCACACACACACACACACACATGCACACATAAATATATATATATACTATATAGCATACGATATATATATATATAGTGCTATGCGAGCTTTCTGTTTTGGCAATGATTTGGTTTATGAATCGCCAGCGGAAACTACGCGCTCAACTGTTGACTTGCTTTCGGTGTGTGTGTGTGTGAGTGTGTGTCCCTCTCTCTGTATGTGTGTGTGAAAAATATGAAGTCAGCATTCATATGTATGCGCAGCTCGTCTCCTTTTGTCGTCGCCACGCCCCTGTATCCCCCTGCCCCTTTGGCAGCTCTAGCGAAAAACCTCTGCATGTCGCTGCGGTATAATTTGAAAGCGACAAAATGTTGCCCGTAATCGGATTCATATATTCCAAAATGCAACTCTGTATAAGGATGTATGTTGCGGCGAAAAAAGTGTGTTTCGAAATTTAAACTCTGCCTCGATGCGGTTGGGCTTTATGTAATCTTTATGACTTGAAAATTCTGTATGGATTTTAGCTTTGTTTGTTTTGAATTTACTAAAATTTTAGAAAATTTAAAATGAAATTTCTAACATTAATCTCAACTGATTCTAATACTTTTTGCTATATAATTAACAATACATAAATTTCAAAAAATTCTGAATTTAATTTAAAAACTAGAATTCTCAAAAGAACTTTGCCTAACTTGGTGAGTTTGCTAAAGTTTAGAATATTTTTTTATTGGTCGAGTTTCATTTAATTTATTTATATTTAAAAACAGAAAATGCTACGAATAAATTTTTAAAATTTTTCAAAATATATTCTAAAATATATTCCAATATTTCAAAAGTTTCAAAAAGCTCTAATCGGCATCTGATTTTGCTGAAGATGTTGTCTAAAATTATCTCTAAACTCATTCTATGCGAATTTCTTGATACCTCGCAAAAAGCACTTCAAACTCGCTTCAAAAATGCATTGAAAAACCATTAACATAACCTCACTAATTTCTCGAAAAACTCTTCTTTAGCTTTCCCATTAACTTTTGCCATTGACAACTCAAAGTTCAGTTCGTAGCTGGAAACAGCTTGTTGCACTTTTCCTAGTATTATATGCAAAGTTTGCTGCATTTTGAATTGGTTTTTTGAATTTGCCAACATCTTCAATTTCTAATTTCAAGAGAGAGAGAGAGAGACAACTAGCCTGCTCTCTGTCTCCATCTCTTTTGGCAGCATGTGCAGTTGGAGCGTAGTCATCTGGCAGAGCATTCGTAATTCAAATGCAAATTTTCTTTTGCTTTTCCGAAAAAATTTTCTTGCCTTTTATTTTTTTGGCACACCAAAAGTTCTGCTGCTGCTGCCACTTTCTCGAAGGCTGAACAAATTTGTGTGGCCATAAATTGTGGCACAGCTGCGTGCAAGTGTTGGCCCTGCCCACACACTCATACACACACACACAGTCACACACACACTCGCATTGCTTACGCACCTTGGCATTATTCACTGGCAACCAGTTGGAGTTGATGCCGCTCTGCTCCTTGAACTGTCCCTCGAATGTGTCCGCAATGTCCTGTGGGGGGAGAGAAGCAAAAATTCAAGAGATGAAAATAAGACGTGGAGAACGAGGGGGGGAGAGGTAATCGTAATTGTGCACTCACCTGCAAGGCGAAAGCACAAACCGCTGAGCCGGGAATTGAATTTGTTGGCGTATTAAAAACGCCGTAAATCAATTTGGAACTCATGGATCCATACTGTCCCTCGACGAGATTGCTGGCCGATTCTGTGTAGCAAAGCGAAATCAAGGTTAAAGTAGAGTAGGGGGGAAGAGAGCGCGGTGCAACCACTTACGTATCTCATTAAAGTAGAACGGATAGTCGCCCGGTATGGAGCAATTCAGGCGGGACTTGAGGAACGATGTCCAACGATTGCGAAAACGATGCGGGCCGCCCTTATCCCATTTGCAGACGCGTGCAACGCGCGAATAAATCGCCTGAAATAGCATAAAAGATAAATATTAATGCGCAGGTAACTGGGCAGTTGCCTTTCCCTTTTGCAAATCCCCCCCAAATAGAAAGCCAACAAACGTGGGCCCTGAACAAATAGCGACGCCCACCCAAATACCTCTAACTGTATTTGGCCATGTGGCAAAGCCGTAAGCCCTAACCGAAAACCCCAAAAACCAAAATTTGCAGCCCAAGTCGAAGCCGGAAGTGTGTGTATGGTTGCACAACAACGGCAACAAAATGGCCGCCCCCCAAACATGGCGGCGCTTCCGCTTGAATCGCCACTCAGCCACTGTCCCTGTTCAATTATAACCACATGCATAAACATGCTATATCCATCCATAGCCATATCTATCTATATCTTCCCCGCAACTCACCTTGCCGCAGTTGATGAATTCCACCGCCGTCTCGCGAAAGAAGAAATAGACAAAATCTCCCTGCGTGAATGAGCTCACAAAGTTTGGCGCTAAAAGAGAAGAAGAAAAGGGATGAGATAAGAGAGAGAGATGAGCAAAACAAGCGAGAACGAGAACGAGTAAAATTGTTAATATGCCAAAAAGTTAAGTCATAAATTGCATTTATAGTTCGAGTTGTAAAATCATTTTATAGACAGCATTTTCTCTGCATGTGTTCCCGATTTACGAGCAACTCGTGCCGATGACACGACAATCGATTTGCCGCATATACTATATCGCATGTGGGAATGTCGTATGCGGAATGTGCCATAAAATTAGGATGCTCATGTTCTTGTTTACTTGGCTTATACTAGGAATTATTGTTGTTGTTGTTGTTGATTTTGATGTTGCTCTTTTAGCTACAAAGTAATTGAATTATGCGCATAAACTATCAATTTATTGCATAATATATATTTTGTTGGAATTTATTTTGCAATTGTTATTGAAGATGTTAAACAGAAATGTTTTTTTGAATTTTTATATTTGTTAAAATAAAATGAATTAATTTTTTTTTTAATTATATTTAATTTTTTTTTTTTGAGTAGGTATTTTTGGTCGATTTTTTTAATATGTTTTTGTTATTCATTTTTTTAATCTTTTTTAAGGTAAATTTTGTTTTTTTTTTTAATTTTAAGCATTTATATCTTATTTAATATTCCTTAAATTTCTAGCAAATTTTATTTACTTTTTTATATTTTTTTAAATATTTTTTTTTCATTTTGTAATATTCATGTATAACTTTAAATTCCCTAAATCTTTTTGCATATTTTTTTAAATTTTATATGAAAAAAATTTTTTTTTTTTTTTTTTTTTTTTTTGTTGTAGTCAAATTGCAAACAAATTTGTCAATTTTCTGGTGATTTTCCAGCTCTGTCAACAATTTTTAGATTCCTTAAATTTCATGCTTGTATCTACTAAGAATTCTCACTCTCTTCAAATTTATTAACAACTTAATGAAAGTGTGATAAATGCGAATTCGCTACAATTTCACTTTCGGCTAATTTATTAATATTTCATTAGCAGCAAACTACACGCTTCAGAGGCAGCATAGCAAAGCCTCGAGGGTATCTGCTCGGTGTCGGGACAATTTTCACTAGAATTTTGCTGCAAGTTTTCGCCATGAATTTTCACTAGAATATTCCGACGAATTTTCTCTTGAATTTTAGCCTGAATTTTCCTCCTCCCCCACGAAAATTTAAAGTGCCTTAAAGCTTTTTGTGCTTAATTTCCGCACGCTGCATGCAAACACGTCGCGAAATTTCATAAAATATTCAACATGCGCGTAACGCGAGCCAACCAACGCGTAGAGAAGAAGGAGATGAGACACTGCTCTCCGTAAAGTATATCTCTGGCAATGCAAAGGGACAGCCAGTCAGGCTGGATAGCTTGAGTGCTGTCATGTCTATTCGGTTAATGGACATCTGCCATATGAACGAATCGCAACGCAACGCAACGCATCGAAATCGAAGCGAAGCGAAGCACTTGAAATATGCAAAAGGAAACCGCACGTCGATTGTCGATTGTCCTGATTGCAGGGACAGATGCGAAAGATGCCGATGCCGATGCCGATGCGATACATTGTGAATTCTCTTGCAGCGACCGACAGAAACTTATCCATAAGCCGCCGCAGAGTCTCTGTGTGTGTGTGTGTGCGGCTCACAGTGCGTATACGTATTGATACAATCGGACTTAATTCAATTCAAGCAGCGCGCATTTCACTAATATTGAGAGCACAACAGCAACAACAATAATTCATAAGCAAACCGACATTTTCAATTACACAAAGTGTCCTGTCAGTCCAAGACAGTGAAAGCTGCGGGAGGGGTTAGGGGGTTGGGGGTACATGGGGGCAGTTGTGATGATTTAAGCAACTTACCATTGAGACTGAGACTATCGTATTGTTCCGTCTGTAGGGGCTCACGATAGATAATCGGATCACTGCCGCTGAAATCGGCCACGGTGCCGGAATAAAGCTCGTTGTCTGCAAAATAGAAGAGAGAAAATTATTTCGTTTAGTAAAGTAGCGAAAAGAATTTTTACAAAGGCTTACAGAGAGGGAAGGGAGTACAAAAGAGATTTAATTGAAATTTGTAATTTGAAAATTATTTATTTATTTATTTATTAATTTAAAATCGAAAAAAGATATATTAAAATTATAAAGAAAGAGAAAAATAATATACAATAAATACGATTAAAATTTAAATCAGTTATTTATATTATTGAGTTAATTAAATATAATATAATATAATATAACTATATTAATTATAAATTGAGTTCAAAATTTTACAATTTATTTTAATAATATTATTTTATTTTATTACAAATTTATTTAATTAAATTTTGATGTTTTTTTATAATTTGAAATATTCTAATTAATTTCAATTTTTATGAAATAAATTTTCCACTATCCTAACTATTTTTAAACCTTAATCTAACTTTACCAATTATTTTCCAATTTCAAAGACTAATTAAAATTATATTGGAGGAAAAAAACAATATAAATATGATTAAAATTTAAATCAGTTAAATAAAAATTAAATTTAAATATAAAGTGAGTTTAAAATTTTACAATTTATTTTAATTATATTATTTTATTTCATTAAAAATTATTCAATTAAATTTTGATGTTTTTTTATAATTTCAAATATTTGTTAAATATATTTTCCACCATCCTAACTGTTTTTAAACCTTAATCTAACTTTGCCAATTATTTTTCAATTTCAAATCCAAAATTTCCCTAACAATCTGCAATCTTCCCCACACTTAAGACTCCCATTTCAGCTTCACTTTAGCTTCTTCTCAGCTCAGCGCAAATTGAATAAATAATCAATCCCCATCCCTTCCCATTCCATTAGCTCCACCTTTTTGCATAAATAAACGCTTAAATTGTTTATGCATAATGCAAAAAGTATCAACGTTATCTGCGTTGTTAACATTGCGCTGAGCCGACGTTGAAAACGAAACGCAAAAATAAACACGCTAATAAATGTCAATTATGCGTGGTATTTTATTAACTGTAAATGATTTTTTTATGCGCAAATTTTGTTGTTGTTGTTGTTGATTACACTTCGAATGCGATAAACTTTCATGTTGCGTGTCGTTGTTGTTGGGCAACTAAAATATGCAGAAAAAATGAAAAAATGAAATGGAGGAACAATAAAATTTTAATCAATTGTTGCGCTTCCTCGCATTACACATACGCCACGTAGTCAGCGGCGACGGTGACGGCGACGGCGATTCAAAATGAAAATGCGAATTTGCGAGTAAATTTAATTAAGTTAAATGACAAACATAACAACAACAACAACGCGAAGCAGGAAAACTTTTGACATGTCTCCGGCGACATTGAATGGCCCCGCGGCCACAGGGAACAGTAAAGACGCGCCCCTTCTCTCCCCCACTCCCTTCTTCTTCATCTGCCACTGCTTTTGCTCGGCCTCGAGACATAAGATAAATGAGTTTTTTCTGCCTCAACTTTTTACTTGGCTGAATTGCCTGCCTCTGCCTCGGCCTCTGCCTCTGCCTGCCTGTCTCTGCGTCTGTCTGTCTGCCTCCGTCGCTTGGCTTTGGCTTTGGCATTGTCAAACTTCAATTCCGACGAGCCAAAGAAATATGAAAAAAACACAGCAAAAGCGGCAACAGCAGCGGCAGTAACAACATTAACAACAACAACAAGGACAACAAGTTGTGCAACAAGAACAACAACAACGAGTGAATCGCGCAACCGGAAATGCCAAGCAGGCTGGCAACGTTGCCCGTTTATTGTCTGGCCGGAAATGGCTTTGCCTTTGCACCGACCGCCTCCCCTACTCATCCCCTCCCCTCCCCTTGCCCAATGAGGCTCATTGCGAGCCGGCGGCTCTCAATGACAGAATCGATTCCAGTGTTGGCTTTGTGCGCTGCCTGCAGGCGCTTTTGGCCACAAAACTTCGAGAGCAACAGCCGAGCACAAGGGGCCGCCCCACAGAGAGAAAGCCAAATGCAGAATTATCGCTAGCATCTACATGGCATGGCGCAAAAGGAAACAAAACGAGCGAGACAGAGAGAGAGAGAGAGAGGGGAAGCCCCTACGTTGTAAGCATAAACAAATCTTGCAGCATTGCGGACTGAGAAAAAATTGCTTCATTCACATAAAGCTTTTTACAGCCCAAAGTAATTTCCAGCTATCGTATAAAATTTGTGTAATTACTTACACACACACACACACAAGCACACACAGGCTGCGTCGAAATAAACAAAAACTTTGACAATAAATTATCTTTTTAATTAATCAACATTGCGCAAAACAATTGAAACATGACACAAATAGAAATACAACAAGAACAAAAGCAAAAAACAAAATCAACTCGTAAGATACAATGCCAAGTTTTTTATTTTTTGGATTTTTCGCTTGGCTCGCAACATCCTCGATAGTATAGTGGTTAGTATCCCCGCCTGTCACGCGGGAGACCGGGGTTCAATTCCCCGTCGGGGAGGAGTGTAGAGACAATTTTTTTTTAAATATTTATTTTAAGTATTAAAAATATTTTTTATTTTTTTAAGTACATAAATTAACTAAAAAAATTTTTTTATTGAATTTTTGAGCACGCAATTTATTATAAAATTTGTTTTAATTTATTACTGCCTACTTTTAGGGAATGCGCAGTGCATATGTGAAACAAATTTAGAGCATTTAAATAATTTAATAATTTAAATAATAATTTAATAATTTAAATTTTAAAAAAATATTCTACAATTTTTATAATTCTCAACATGTTTTTGTAGACATTTTCTTTGTTGCCCCCTGAAGTATGCTGCACTAAGAGACACGTGCTGAAGAGCTTCTTGCAAGCCATTAAACTGTATACAATAACTGTATAAGTAAGCTTATAATTTATATATAAAACATATATTTAAAATATTAAAAAAAATAATTGTTTTACTATTTAAAATTAAAAAAAAAAATGTATTTGCACATCTCCCCGACGGGGAATTGAACCCCGGTCTCCCGCGTGACAGGCGGGGATACTAACCACTATACTATCGAGGATGTTGATCGCCTCGTGTCAAATTGGAGCTTTCAGATACGTAAGTGTTATGCCAATAGAACTTGGAAGATCTGTTCTGTGCTAAATCTAATCTAATCTCTAATTTATAAATACATTTTATAATCTTCATATTTTATGCGCAACTAATCTCTTGTTAATCTTATCTTTGAGATTAAACAAAATTCCCAGAATTATAACAAAATATGCTACAATTATTTTTCAAATTTTTCCCAATTTTTTTTTCATTATCATTCAATCCTTTTCCGCTCCAGACAATCCCGCATATTTGTTTGCCAACTATTATCGCATAATCAAACAATTTTCCGCATGGCTAAACGCATCGAAAATCACACACAAAAAGAGCAGCGAAAAATTGACAACACAAGTGAAGAGCCGCAGGCTTAGCTAAGGTGAGGGAGGTAGCCCCCTCTCTGTCTGTCTGCTGTGTTGGACACGTAAATGCCGCAAACTGTCCAACAATTTATGCAAAACTGTGAAAATTGCATAATTATAAAAAGCTTACATGAATTTGATGCGCGTGCATTATAATTTCATGTTAATTCGCATGCACATGTAGCCCCAGGGGCGGCGGCGGCGCCAGGGGGGGAGTTGCGGATGAAAAATCTGTGCGGCAAATCGATAAAATATACCACAGTGCACGCACGCACGCCCGCCCGCACGCACGCGGCCACGTGTACGCAGCAAGCAATGTGGCCTAGGGTAGGGGCACTCAAAAAGTGAATATAAAATTTGAATTACGTGACGAGTGTCGAAAAAGCAAAAAGGAAACTAAAAACGCAACGCACAAATCCAAATGCAAAGCGACAGAATTTCCCCCTCCCCCCAACAACAGCAACAACAACAACATTAAAAATGTCGTCTGGTACAAATTAATTTTGGCACTCGACGCAGGCAACGCACGGGGTCGCACGGGGCCGCCCCAAGGCGGTCATAATGTGCCCGTGAATCCGCCCTCTTAACGGGGGCGACTGTTTAAATTAAGAGGCTGTAAAAGTCACGCGGTGAGTGAAAAGTAAATGCAGGCGCTCCACCCCCTTTCCCCTACCCACACTACGCCCCTGTGCCTAGCACACACACACCGACACACACCCGTCCCGCCTCCAATGCGCTATAGAAATCTGCTTTGCAGCTTCGAAGCTTTTCCATTCACCCTGGTGATAAATAACGAATGCTAATTTTCTATCATGGGCGTGCGGGGCAAAGAGCTAGAGGGGGAGGGGGGGGGGCGGCTTGATGGACGTACGCCGCAGTGGGTAAAGTGGGAGGAAGTGGGGAAGTTGAAAAAGCCGACATGGGCCAGGTGAAGCTAACGGCCAATAAAAACATTTGCTAAATATGCGCACGGGGAGAGTGAAAGAGAGAGACCGCTAGGAACAGTGGCGTAGTGAGAGGGGGGCGCCGCCACGCCACTGCTTTAAGCTATGCTTACAGCTTAAAGTTTTGTCATTAAACTTTTTCGAAAATTGCCAGAAAATGCAAATTTCACAAATTGAAATATGAAGCGAGGCATAACAATGAGGGGGGCGTACGGGGGGCGTGGCCAAAATCATATTCTTCTGGATGAATTCCTGGAAAATGATGATGTCACTGATGGAATTTTTTGCAGATTTGAGTAATTAGTATAATTACTTTTTGTGATTTCTCGCAGGGGCGGAAATATCGCGGCACGAAGGAAGGAAACCATAAGAAATCCAGATAGCATTTTTAATCAGAATCAGAAGCGAACAAAATATTTGGGAGGTTTTTTAAGCAGGATTTACAAAAAAAATTAAGGGCAGATTTTCTGTTAAATTTCTCATATTTTCTTTAGCCTCAGAGTTTCTTTGTATATCGTATGCCAAAACTATCGTTACTATCGTATAATATAAACTTCTTCATTGGTTACTCTCCCTATATCTCTTTCTTTGTCTCTCTCTCTCTCTCTCTTTCTCTCTGTCTCTTTTCCTTCCTCTCCCACTCCTTATCTCTTTCTTTTTCTCTTTCTCTTTCTCTTTGAATCTTTGATTGATTCTTTTCTTTTTCTCTTGATTTCTTTCTTACTCTTTCTTTTTCTTTCTTTCTCTCTGTCTCTTTTTCTCCTCTTCCTCTCTTTCTCTGTCTCTTTTTCTCCCTCTCTCCCTCTCTGTCTCTTTTTCTCCCTTTCCTTATCTCTTTCTCTCTCTTTCTCTTTGATTCTTTGATTGATTCTTTTCTTTTTCTCTTGATTTCTCTCTCTCTATCTCTCTCTCTCTCTCTTTTTCGCTATACCTTTCTCTCCCCCTCTCTATCACATATTTCATTAATAAATAACTTAAACGACAACCCTACCTTTCGCATTTCTGTCAACCTCAAGTCAACCCTGGCCAATGTGCCCCGTCAAAGGCCAAAGAGGCCAGTCTGCCCCAGCGTCGCGTCGCGTCGCCTCGTGTCGCGTCGGTTGAGGTCAAAGGGCAATGCAAAATTTATGAATCGCAGGTAATTAACAATGGAAATGCAATTTACAACGCGACCAGAGTTGCCATTGTCGACGACGACGACGACGACGACGAGGCGGCAGTTGTTGTTCTTGTTGCTGTTGCCTTTATAGTTGTAGTTGCAGTTGAAGTTGTTGTTGCTGTTGTTGTTGCTGGTCGCCATTGCCAGCTAACGAGGCGCACAATAAACACGGCCCAAAGAACCCGTTGCCACTGTACCTGCTCTCTCTCTCTTTCTCGCTCTATCTTCCCTCTCTTTTGCACCTGCAGCACAGCTCAGCCTGTCGCTTGTCACAACATCGACAGAACACGAAAAGTTGCGGCACACGGCGACACTCCAACTCACTCGCTCTACCTCTCACTCTCTCTCTCTCTCTCTCTCGCTCCTTCTCCTTCTCTCTCTGCTGCCTGTTGGCATCTAATTGGTTTTCGTTCTTGTTGTTTTTTACTTGTCGCCATTGTTTCGTGCAGCGCCGTTTGCTTTTATTGTTTGCTCATTACCTGACGACGACGACGACGACGATGGAGCGCACAAGGACTCCAAGCCAAGCCAAGCCAAGCCAAGCCAAGCTGGACTCCAGTGCCACGCCCCCCCCTCCCCCTGTCACACACTCCTTTCGCCAAGTTGTCCGCATTGCAGCAATTGCAGCGCTTAACTTGTTTTAAATGACAATCTAGCGTGCAAAAATTATGCACAACTCTCTCTCTCTCTCATTCCTGTCTCTTTGCTGCGCCTCTCTCGGCGCTTCTCATAAAGTCACTTGTGCAAATATTTGACCGACTTTGCCCCTGCGCTGCGCCGCTCTGGTCTGCTCTGCCAGACAAGTTCGATAAACCCTTAAAGAGACGCCGCACGCTTTAAGCTCGCGAGCAGCGAGCAGCGAGAGGAGAAGACACAAAGTTCATCGCGTTGGCTGCGGCAATTTGCATATTTCTGCATGTTTTACTATGCAGCAGACACACACACACACACACCAACACACACACACACCTCGCTGCAGACTAATACATAAATTACACTCATTTTCCAATGACAGCGGCTAGGCGAGTGTTTAAGCACGCGTAACTTTATTACATGCCACATGCCACATGCCACAGTATCCACGACGTATCCGCCCCACTGTACGGATAGTATTATGCTGCCATGGGCCACCATAGGGGTTAGCCAGGGCTGCACAGTTGCGCGTTTTAAATATTTTATGTAAACATATTTTTCGGACAGGTTTTTTGCCATGAACTTTAATTACGACGACGGCGCTTCGCGTGTGCGTGTGTGTATCTATGTGTGTGTGTGTGTGCCGAGTGTAAAGCCGTTAGTTAAATAGCTCGTTTAGGAATAATTATGCACACACACACACACACACATACGTACACACACACAGTCAGGGGGCACACTTTGCTACCCTAAACAAGTGCAATACGAGTGCGCATACAATTGCGAGTGCGGATGTGAGTGCGGATGTGAGTGTGTGAGTGCGAGTACAATGGCCATTTTAAATGGGCTACCCAACCTTTTAGCTTCTAGTGGGGCGGCTACAGATTGGGGTAGAGCTCTACGTGTACTGCAAATTACTTCATTTCAGTCACATACGTTGGAAAATGAGCTGCAAGCGGGGGCTGAGTTAGGGTGGGGAGGGGCTCTAATTGATGGGTTGCTCAACAACTTCAAGACATACTACGAACTCTGTAATGACAGCTAGATGTGCCTAGAGATAAGGGCTCTTATAGCAGGGGGAACTGGGCTTGATTTAAAGGTAAAAAGCGGTTAGGCAACTCGACGGGGTTTCCTTAGTTTGTTAGATTTAGATTTTCATTTAGATTTAAGAAGTTTACTTCAATTTTAAATATAAACTGTTCTTTTTTTTATACCATTGCAGAGGGTATATTCATTCAGAAAAGTGTGTATATATATTCGTAACCAGCCATGTCCGTCTGTCTGTCCGTCTGTCAGTTGCAACGCAAACTAGTCTCTCAGCTTTAGAGCTAACTTGATGAAACTTGGTATACATGTTTCATATTGCTGCGCGCTGTAAATATGTTGGAATGAGCCGGATCGAACCGATATATCGTATAGCTGTCATAGAAACTATCGGCCGAATTTTGTAATTTTTTAAGATATCGCCATGAAACTTTCCCAATATATGTCTAAGTATGTCATTAAAAGGCTGTCAAAGTTTGAACGAAATTAGACCGATGTATCGTATAGCTGCCATAGAACCTATCGGTCGAATTTTGTTATTTTTGAAGTTATCGCTATGAAACTTTCCCGATATATGTCTTAGTATGTCGTTTAAAGGCTGTCTAAGTTTGAATGAAATTGGACCGATATATCGTATAGCTGTCATAGAACCTATCGGCCGATTTTTGTCATTTTTCAAAATATCGCCTTGAAATTTTCCCGATATATGTCTAAGTATGTCGTTTAAAGGCTGTCAAAGTTTGATCGAAATTGGACCGATATATCGTATAGCTGCCATAGAACCTATCGGTCGAATTTTGTTATTTTTGAAGTTATCGCTATGAAACTTTCCCGATATATGTCTTAGTATGTCGTTTAAAGGCTGTCTAAGTTTGAATGAAATTGGACCGATATATCGTTAAGCTGCCATAGAACCTATCGGCCAAGGGTACCAAAGCTTCGGCGTGCCAAAGGTAGCTTTTCATTCCTCACTTTTTTACTATATTTATTTACTTTATTTTATTTATTATCTTTTATTTATTTCTATAAAGCCTATCAACTTATTATTGATTTATTTTCCAATTACTTTCAAAATGCAATGTCATGGCCTGAAGAAAACTCTCTCTACATTTGCTTGACTTGACTTCTCTCGATATTTGCCCAACGATTCTGCATTTCTTTACCTTTTTTTTCTGATGACAATTTGCTTTTATGAACTTTGCTGTTTTCTATTTTCCATTTTCTTTTTTTTTGTTTTGCTATTTTTCGGTTTTTCATTACGCATTTTGTTTGCTCAAAGTGAATCTATGTCAAAAATTTTTGTTTCAGCATGTGTCCGAATCTAAAAACCGCAGGCAGTAGCTGCATAGGGATTTAGCCAGGCCTATGCCACAAGTCTTTCAGGCAGGGTAGGAGGTGAGAGAGGGGGGGAACTGAGGCTGGCCAATATTTAAACACAATTTGTTTTGGGGATTTTGCATGCTCGACTGGCTCGACTGAATGCGTTGGGTTTTGGGTTTGGGTTTGGGTTTGGGTTCTTTGCTGCTCAATGCGGCATCAGGCTTGGGGTTTCACTCAGCTTAGGTCTCACTAATTAATCTCAAATAAACTCACACATGTGCTCGGTTTTCTCTCTCTGTGTGTGTGTGTGTGTGTATGGCATTTGTATGCGTATTAATTACGATAATTGCGGCCATGTGGTTGGCCTAGTTTCTTCAAGGCAGGAGGATTGCTTTATGAAAGCTTTATTTGATGGCTTTAAGCAAGTGTGTGACAGGCATTTGGGCATCAGTCCAGGGGATTATCATGCCATCTCTCTCTCTCTCTCTCGCTTTTCTTACTGCCTCTAATTACATTTCACTTTGGCCGCGATAAAAATGTGCAGTCAAGTTGGTCAAAAAAAAAGGCGAAATTATCAAAGCGCTGCAGCAGTCGCAGCAACATCTGCCAAGCTTCTCTGCTCAACTTTGGCAACATGTCTGCCTCTACTTGGCAGTATAGCTGCCTCTCCCTCTCTCTCTCTCTTTCACTTCCTTCTTCTTCTGTCTTTCTCTATGTGTGCTGCATAATTACCAACTTATAGATACTAACTACCCTAGGCCAGCCCCCCCTGCAAATGGCTGGGCAACTTTTATTAGCTTATTGTTCTTGCGATAGTCTCTCTCCTTCTCCCTCTCCCTCTCTCTCTCTGCTGCTTGCGGGATTTTGCAAATTTTGCAATTAGCTTAATTTGCTTTTTATTGGCGCACCACAATTATCAGCTGTTGGCTTTTCTGTGCAAAAGCTGCTCCAGTTTTTGCGACAATCCCAGCTGAAGCGAGACGAGCACGACCCGCGCGTCGAGGCCAAGACAATTCCAAAATGTTCTTCACTGCAGCTGTCTCTCTCTCCCTCTCGCTCTCCCCCATCTCTCACTCTCTGCTGCCTCGCTCGTATCGTGTATCTGCATCTGTGCCCGGCTTGCGTTTTGCTTAGAAATGTTCAAATTAAAAGTTAATGTCTTGGCTCGCCATTGGCGAGGCATAAAACAAACGCTTTTCCTCCATTTTCCCCCATTCTCCCGGAAGCTAATGGCCAATGTTTTGCAGCTTAAGCCATGAAAATGGCATTTGCGGTGGTCGAGTTGCGCCTGCCTTCTCTCTGCCAACCATTTGGCAAGACATCAAAGCTTTATATGCAGATATATTGATGCAGCTATCAGAACTCATGTGGATTTATGGGCGTGGCGCAAAAAAAAGAAACGAAAACGAAAACAAAAACTCACAAATAGCAAAAGTTATGATGAAGGAATGGGAATGTTTTTTTGGGGTAAAATCATGGGGCATAAACCTTTGGCATAACTGCTAAACTCATGCATTATAACTTTGCTTAAAATCAAATGTTTTTCTGGGGGAATTCCACTTTCTTTATAGCTTGACAAACCCTTAGCAAACCTGCATCAATATATTTAAAGTTTATGTTAGGATTTTCTACTTTTTTACAATCTATGGCAGAGGGTTCCCCCTTGGAGAACCCCATGCCTACTAATCTACCTCTTTCTTATACCTTTGAAGAACCTTTCTTTTAATAAGTATCCCTTTGCCTTAACCCTCATAAAGAACAAGTTAAGACGCATAATTAAAGTACTCAAATAGTACAAAGACTACGTAGAGTCGCAGCAGCGAAAAACCCACAAATCCCGTATAGACAAATGATCTGGCCTCGTCGCCATACACAGCCATACACAGCCATACCCAATCCTCCAGTCTGCGGTGCCGCAAACAAATGACTTCACTTACTGCACGCCGTGCAGAAGCTTATGCCACTCATTTATTTAGAAATCATTGTGTTTGTTTATCATTAGGTTGACTGGGATCCCAGACAGGCAACCCTAGCTGGGGTAACCAGAGCAGAGCAGCTGTACCTACCCTAGTCCAAAAAGAAGCCAACACTTTTTTGTTTTACCTTTTTCGATGGGCTTGGCTTGGGTTGGGCTGCTGCGGCATCAACTGGTTTATGGTGCACAGTTTGATGCTCATTAAGGTTAAGTCGCCGGCGAACAACCCTTAGAGCCGGCATCAGCTTTATCCCCAAAAAGTGGGGAGTGCCTCCTCGCTTACTTTGACACCCACTTGAAGGCTTGAAGAAATCTTCAGGCCCCCCTAACGAAAAATGTGCAACATTAAAAGTTGAGCAACTTGTTTACGCGACAGTTGCGGCTGTGTTTCATTCCCTCGTTCCCTTTTTGAGCGGAAAGCAACCCTGTGTCCGCTCTCTCTCTCTCTCTCTCTTTCTCTACCGCACACATGGCCAAATTTGTAGCATACATTGCGGCGTTTATAGCCCGCAAAGTGAATGCCCCCAGTAAGTGGCGCCTGTCTGACTCGTTTAGCTATTTTCCAAATTTCCGTTTTCCTCTCGCTTGCTTCCTTTGAAATTATGAATTATTCCCCTTTCTCTATAGTTCTCTTGCCTGCTTGCCCCTGCCACACTACTTTTCCCAACCATTTGTCGTCATCGATATTGATGTTTTCCCTTGTCTTGCGGCGCCCAAAAAAAAAAGAACAGAAAAACTTTTCAGCTTTCCGGATATTAAGTTAACCTCTCTACCGTTTCTCCGCTCCCCCGTCTCGGGTTGCTAGCGAACCCAAAACTTTGGGTCTGTCATCTCAATCAGTTGACATGCTGAAGGTTATTGTGTTAGATTATATGAAACAATGTTTCTCTTGTGCTCTCAGCGTTTTCGAAGGGGGGGCAGCTTACAAAACGCTTAGATTAATAGCATAAGCATTCGAAGTGAAACGGAAATATCATAAACAAAAGATGAGATTATGAATTCAATTAGAGAGAGAGACGGGGCAGAGTAAGAAAGGCTAAAGATACTTTTAAGCTGTGGCTTAATTAGAAAACTTTTGGTTTAAGCTTTGATTGAATTGTAGCGAAGCATGGCATGGAACTTGGAGCTGCTTGTAGGCTTGAATTACAGTAATATTTTCATAGATATATCTACACTTCAAGCTGGAGATATGTTACCCTTTCCCATGCCGCTCTAGTTATCTTCCCAACTACGAATCACATTTTGACCTTCACTTGCATAAATAAACCCACAGTTAATTTCATTCCTTCACTCTCTCTCTCTCTCTTCTCTCTTTTTTCCATCCTCTTATCTATCTCAGCTCTTTCGATTAGCATGCCAAATTGACCCAAATTGATGCGTCAATCATAGCTCAGCTGAAAGCAAACTAGTTTTCAGTTTTTTTCTCTACGTTCTGTTTTGATTTCTTCTTCTACTTCGTTTTTTTGCCACGCCCCTTTTTACATCACCTGCCCATCAGCGTGTTGCACTGCCAATTAGCTTGGCAAGCACATGAATCGTGAGACATTCGAAATCCTTTTAGCTTCGCATATCCTTCCGTTGATCCTTTGTTATTGCTGTTTCAACTGTGAGTTGTGTGTGTGTGTGTGATGCAGAGCATAATTCATATGGCACACACACAGCATCAGGGGGGATGTGGATGTGGGGGGCGTGGCACTCTTCGTGTGCTTGCCGCATTGTTGCCTGTTGTTATTTACTCGAGTTTAGTGTTAAAAATATGAGCCAAAGCAAACATAAACCGTAGAGAGAGAGCTGCCTGCTGTGTTGCCTACCTAAACATGCTATAAATTACATGTGAGGCTGCCATAAACACGCTCACACACACATACTTGAACGCACTTCCTGTTGAAACAATGCGGGGGAAGCTGCCACGGCAACACAGAGAGAGAGAGAGTAGACACGTTTCTTGAGCCTTCTGCGTGTTGTTTCCTTCCTTCTGCTCCGCCTTCCTTCCTGTATGCACAGCAACAGAAGCAGGACCAGTGCCAGCACCTAGCACACCAGGCTTGTTAATCCTGCTTTACCTTACCTAACCTCCCTCCCCACTCCCCACTCGCTCCTGCCTGCCTGCTGTTTGCTTTAGAGCTTACGCTTTTAATACCCGTTTCTTCGACATATGTAAAGCATGCAGAGAGAGAGAGACAGAGACAGAGTCATGGCTCAAAGCGTTCCTTTCTTCAACTCGACTGCATGTCCTTTTTGACTGCTCATCTGTGTTTCGTTTGTCTCTGTATGAATCATTGAGACCTGCTACGTCTTCGTCTCCCTTTTTGGGTTGCCATTGGCTACAGTGACTACAAATGTTTGCACACGTTCTAAGCCCATGAAACTTTACCGAACCGTATGTAATTAGCTGCAAAGTTTCCAAAGCATACTCGACCGCAGTGCTAAGACTTCACAGGAACTATCTTCGAGTCCGGCACACAATAGATTGAAATATAATTAGTTGGGGCAGAGCTTGTGTGGTTATGTGCGAGACTGTAAAGTGCCAGCTGAATAATTTGATAACTGAATAGGGCATTGTTTCGGCTCGAGAAATTGTGACAGATAGTGCTATATATAGTAGAGATTTCAGAGCTGATATAGTAGCCCATTCAATTAGATGAGCTGCGCTAATCTAGAGCATGTAAAAGTTTGCCAGAACTCGACCTAAACTTGACTACGCTACGCTCTATTGTTCCATTTGCCCTTCAAGGTCTTTCATTCTCTCTCTCTCTCTCTGTGTTCATTGTTTATCTGCGCTGTAGTTCATAAGCATCTGGGGGCGCAAAAAAAGTTGAACTTGCCTAATACAATTGTTCGCTTTTGTTGTAGCTGTAGCTGTGCTCATTTCAAGAGCTAATTGTTCTTGTTAATGTTTTTGCTTCAAATTAAAAGTACTGCAAGAATTGAAATAAATAGCAGTGTGGGGGCGGGGGGGCGTGGCTCAAAAAAAAAGGGTCACAAGCTGTGCGCTTATTTTTGTGCTTTCTTCTTTTCGTTGCGTTTCGTTTCGTTTGTTTGCTTTTTCCGCCATTTTGTTTATTGTGTTTAGACTTTGTTTCTGCCAGTATATAAGTATTTTAGCAGCACTCGCTTTTAGCCTTTTTTTCCGCACTGCCCTCTGTGCGTGTGTGTGTGTGTGCGGACAAGTTCTTTTTTTATGCTCTTTGCGGACGCTCATTTAAACTCGCTGGCTCTTAGCTGATTTCATTGTTTTTAATGAAACTGACAGTAGTCGCATTTGTTGTTGTTCTTTTTGGCTTCTTCTTTCTTTTTGTTTTTTCATTTGCACTGCACCCGCATTGTCCTTCGCTGCCTTCTCCTCTGCTTCTTCTCCATTTCGCTATCTGCGTGTGTTGTCTTTCTGGTTTGCAGATAACGCGCCATTTGTTTTCTTCTGGTCATTCGCTTAAGCCAATTTAAGTTGGCTCAAATAAATTAGCTGTATTTTACTTTTAACGAGCGCCCCCACAACAGCAACAACAGTAACAACAACTTTAAACCGAAATATTGGCTAGAAAAAAAATGACGCTTAATTATTATATAAACATCAGTTTAGGGCTTCTTTTTGCGCTGCTTACGACCCTTAACGATCGCAGCGACCCCCCGCACGAAAATAAATTGGCAATTTGGCTGAGCCGGCTACAACATCCTCGATAGTATAGTGGTTAGTATCCCCGCCTGTCACGCGGGAGACCGGGGTTCAATTCCCCGTCGGGGAGAGAGATGTGAGAACAAATCTTTTTTTTTCTCAATTTTTTTAATTAGTGTTGGAGCAAGTAAGCAACGCTAAACATGGCTAAGCCTGTTAACTTTAATATTAAAATTTATTTTTAATAAATATAAGTAATGTTTTCTTTCTTTTGTTAGATCATTAGAATACGAACTGCTTGATTATGACATAGGCATTTGGCGAGCGTCGAACAACATCCTCGATAGTATAGTGGTTAGTATCCCCGCCTGTCACGCGGGAGACCGGGGTTCAATTCCCCGTCGGGGAGATGTGCAAGTACATTTTTTTTTTCTATTTTTTAGAATTGCAAAAATATTTTTTTTTAATATTCTTACCAATATATGTTTTATGCATAAATTATAGGCTAAATTATACAACAAAATGGCTTGCAAGAAGCTCCTATTACAGTATTAATTAAGTGCAGCATACTTCAGGGGGGCAACTAAGCAAATGTCTACAAAAACATATTTAGAATTATAAACTTTATGTCGTGCATTGTCTGCTTGATTATTTATTAAAAACAAAACAATTCCTACAGTTTGCTTAATATATTAAAAAATAAAAAAAAAAATGCTCTCACATCTCTCTCCCCGACGGGGAATTGAACCCCGGTCTCCCGCGTGACAGGCGGGGATACTAACCACTATACTATCGAGGATGTTGTATGCGCTGCGGCAAACTGCTTTCTCATAGTCAAGCAGTTCTAATTCTAATGCTGATCATATCAAACATCACAGCAGCAGCAGCAACAACAACAACAACAACAATGGGAACAATGTTAAAGGGTTTTGTTCTTCCGGGACTGTTGTTATTTCCGTGCTCATTTAGCAAAAGTTAATGAGTTTCTGCAGCGCAGCACACACAAGTACACTCCACACACACACACACACACACACACAGAGGACACACACATGTCGGGTATATCATTTATTTAACTGCTGCGAGCGTTGTCCCAGTTTTCACAAACATGCCTGCGCCGCCGCCTGCTCCTGCCCAGCTGCCAGAGTGTCCTTCTACCTCTACCTCTCTCCCTCTCTCTCCTTCTCACGCTGCCTGTCACCGGTCCCTCCTCTCTCTCTCTCTCTCTCTCTCTGCTTTCTGCCCAAAGCCATTTCCCATTTCGTTTTTCGCGTCGATGCGGATTCTTTGTATGTTGTTGCTTTTATTTACAGTTGCTGCTGCTGTTGTTGTTGCCGCTGCAGTTTTATTGTGTTGCGCTGCGCGTTGTTTGTTGTTGTTCTTGTTTCTTTCTTTTCGCTCTTGCAGTTCATTGATATTCATTTTGTATGCCGTTTGTGCCACGCCCCTGTGTGCCCCAATGACGCACGCCCCCGCCCATTCTGCTGGTTGCAGTTGTTGCCAAAGCATTTGCATGTGGCAGGGCAGAAGCAACATCTGCTCTTCTCTCTCTCTCTCTCTCTCTCTCTCTTAAAGCCTTTCCGCAGCGCTTACTTTATATTGTTTTAGCACTTGAAACGCATATGGATTGCAATTAATCGAAAACAGCAAGAAAATTAATGCGATTTGCTTGGTGAAGGGAAAGGCAAACAGAAACAGAAACACAACGCGTCGTATTTGTTTAAGCAACATTTGTGCTCAGCCAGAAGGGAGTAGGGGATGAGTCGATGTTGTTCTAAAAATACATTGCATTTATTTGTAGCATACTTTCGCGCGGCGCATAAAGTAAGTGCAGAGCAAGCGGCGCACTGCTTGGCACTGCACTGCTTGCTAACCAATTAAAAGTGTTGCATACTTTTGTGCTGCATTTGAAATTGTAACTGGGAACAGTTTTCAATGACTGATCACTAACTTAGCAGTTTTTAGCGGGAAAAAGCTGGAAAAAAGCCAAAAAAGCCAAAAATTTAAAATTAAGTTTTTCGAAATTTAAGTTAAATTTTCTATGAATTTTTATTTTTAAATGCCGCCACCTTCTTTTGCATGTGGCTACATCAAGTTTCTGCCTCGCGGGCAATCTGACGAAAAAGGTCAAGCTGCTGCCAAGCACACACACACACACACACACACACAGCACGCAAAGGCAACCCCTACTCTCCCCTCTCTCTCTACCCTCTTCCGGTCATATGCAAATGCGATAATGCGTCATATGCCCCACACCAGCGACTGCTCCGACTCGATCCGATTCGAGCTTTAAAACGACGCCCAAAAATTGAACCAATTCGGCTTTTTCTTGTTGCTTTCCTTTGCTGTTCCTCTTCTTCTTCTTCTTGTTGTTGTTATTTTCCTGTTGGGATATGCAAATAGGAAAATGGGAAAACCAGTCGACGAACGGGGTGAATGCGCCATGCCATGCCAGGCCAGGCCGGACGCTCTGTCGGCCTTGTCCAGTTTCAACTCGCCGCTGCTGCGGCCCTTGACATTTTCGAGCCACAGTTCAGTTCAGTTGAGGCGCGGCTCCAACTTCAGAATACCCAATCCCCTGCACTCCCTTCCCCCTCCCCGCATTTCACATTCACATTGACGTTCACGTCGCCATTCGTCAGCGTTTTAATCGCGTCTGTGCATTTGCTTGGAAAAGTCTAAAATTGAACGCAAGTGATGGCAATTTGTACGCTTCGCCGGCGCAGCTACCCCTCCACTGGAGAAGGAGGCAGGCAGCGGGGACTGGGGACCGAGGCCTGGGGCTCCAGTCAGTCCCAGCCAGCCAGCCAGCCAGCCAGCCTGAAGGTTGTGCCGAAATTAATATGCGTCGGCTTTTTGAATGGGCAGAGCGGGGGGGGGGATGGAAAACTTTTTGTCAAGGGATTTTCCCCCGTTCGCTCTCTTTTCGCTGCTTTTTGTTTTGGGCCTTCGTTCGCGGCGGCGACGTCTTTTCACAGTTAGCCTCTGCCTCTGCCTCGGCTGGGGCAGCGTCGACTCGTGATTAATGTGGCAAATGCGCGCACTTATAAATTATTTATTACTATTGCGCTCGCATTGTTCTCTGGGGCGTGCGCGAATTGGTAAGACATTTAAGCCATATTTTGAAGTGCCCAATTCTCCACTTCCACCTCCATTGCCTCGATTGCTGGGGGTGGGGGATGGGGGGAAAATTTTAATAAGTGCGTATACTTAATATTCCAAGCACGAATGGGTCCAAAGTGATTTGATTGAGGCTATCGATGGCGAAACTTGTGCAACTGCTATTCATTAGCTGTTATGCTGTAACTGTTATACAACTGTTATACGGCAAGTGTTATACAACTGTTATACTGCAACTGTTATATTTAAATACGAATGGGTCCAAAGTGATTTTTTAGGGTAACGATAGCTAAGCTTTGCTACTTTTATACATTACATTATAAAGTAACTGTTATATTACTGTTATACTTCAACTGTTATTTTGCAACCGTTGTAATACAACTATTATATACATTCACGAACAGCTCTAAAGTGATATTGATGGTGAACCTATTCCAGTGCTATTCATTAGCTATTATAATGTAACTGTTATAGTGCTGTACAACTGTTATACCACAGCTGTTATACTGCAACTGTTATACAGTTATTATTATACTGTAATTTAACTGCCACATGTGACTCCACCCTGTCCATAAGAGAGTCTTTAAACTGCAATTGTTATACATCAATTGTTATACTTCAACTGTTATACAGTAAAATTCATACTGCAATTTAACAGACTGTCCACAGACAAATCGCTTTAACGTTAAACAACTGTCATACTTCAATTGTTATACTGCAACTGTTATACACAAACTGTTATACAACAATTATCACACTGCAATTTAACTGTCGCACATCATTTCACGCTGTCCTTTCAACTTCTTTCAACCTCATTCATAATTCAACCTGGTTGCTGGTTTGCCCTCTGGCAATTTTCCACGCTAGCATTAAGCCAATTAACTGACAAAGACAGACAAATTGCCCGGGCATAGCCCCAACTACCGAATCCAACTGGCCTGTAGTGCAATCTCTATTTCTCTATTTACACAAAACTGGAGAAAGTCGGAGTTTGGGGGAAAAAAAAGTTTAGCTTATTTCTTTATTGCTAAAGTTTTCGCCGTGCTATTCCCTTTTTTTTTTCTCTGACCAAACCCCTGGATCGATTGAAATTTATTTCGCATGCACTTTCCCCCCTCCCCTCCACGCCTCTCCTGCGAAATCGAACAAAAATAGATGCGCATGGGCCGTTGCCTAGGACGGGTCGTTTCGCTTGAATGTCGAGCGAAACCAATTGAAAACTTCATCATGGTTACAACAATATTTTCACAACGAAATTGGCACAAAAATGTTGTCCACGAACTTTTTGCAAGCGTTAGCAAAACTGTCACCAGATCGAGGGAGGCGAAAGTGGGCGTAGGGGTGTGGCAAAAAAAAAGTGGCAGAAAAACTACGAAAAATACTGGCCAGAAACCTGTGAACAGAAAGAATTGGTTTTTTGGGCCACGCCCACGCAAGCAACCGCAGCAGCGAAAAAAACTAAATTGATAACATTTGCAGTAGCTTCTTTTTGCACTTCCCTTCCTTCTTGAGCAATTTGTAATCTAAACAAGATGGCGGCCACACAGCTAAGCATTCAAATTCTGGCCTGATAAATCGTTGTCACAGTCGATTTTATATTAGCGCCATAAAGAAGCGACGAAAAATCAAAATGTAATAAGAAAAACAACAACAACGCTGAAACGAGCCATAAGCGAGCAAGTGGCAAGCGGCAAGTGGCAAGTGGCAGCCTCAGGTTGCCTGGGATATGCCGGATGTGGCAGCTTGTTGATGATAAACTTCAATGACCCACATTGGCCTTCTCCCCCTACCCTCATAACAGTAGCAGCGCCCTCTATGAACGACGATGTGGCACACATGTTGGCTGCATCCGCCGGAAGTTTGCCGCAACACTTGGCAGACCCTAAAGAGGGGCAGAGGGGCAGAGGGGGGAGGGTGGCGAGGGGCGCCCCTGCATGACCACAAACACTCTCAAGTTAGTTATAAACGTTTATCGATATTATGGCACAAGAGGCGCCAGCGTCAGCGTTGTGTGTGGGCGGGGCGCAAAACTTTTCGCCAGGCACCTAAAAAGCACACACTCACCCCACCCCTTCTCTCTCTCTGCAGAGTTGCCACCTCCCTTCGAACTTGTGTGCAGACAATGAAATGCAAACAAATCACGTTGGCGAAACTTCAGCAAAATGCCGCGCGCTGAGCGTCGATTTATGGGCGCCAAGTGGAAATATTATCACAAGCCAGAGAGCAGGAGGGAGCAGACTAGGGGCAGTCAGCCAAGGACAGCAGTTGGCCAGAGTTATCAACATTTGCTGTCGAGGGCAGTTAGCTGCCAAAATTGCATGTTTATTGCTTGATTTCTTACTCCCCCAGCCCCCCAGCCCCCTACACCCTCTGCTCTTCCCTCCCCTTTCGCCCCTCCCCCCTGCCCAGTTTAGTTTTGCAGTTTGCGCAAAGTTCTATTTCATTTCACAAGCTGTGGCACAAAGCATGCAGAGCATTTTACAAATATTGTTGCTATGCAAATAAGAAGAGAATTTTTGGGGGTGTAAAGTGTGTGAAAATTTCAGAGATTTTTATAGGGAATTTTTAACTGAGCAATTGCTTTAAGTACTTATATCTATTTAAAAAATATTTCCAGCTTTATTCTCTAATATTTAAAATTTTATTATAAATTTCTGCTTGCTTTAACTGGTTGGGAATTGTAAAGCCAGGTACAATTCCCAACCAGTTAAAGCCTCAAGGCCTACAAAGCCTGCAATTGTATGCGCTGCAAAAATTGGGCTTTCTTTCTCTCTCCCTCCCCTCTCTGCCTACGCTTCTTTCATTTGCTTGCTTCTTCTCCAATATTTTCCCATTTGCCATTTTCAATTTCATGCGCAAAATAATGGACTTTTTTCCAACTATTGAAATCCATCAATTTCACATTTTATTATTGGCTTCGTTCTTCAAACAATGCGCCAAATATGCCACGCCCCTTTTTATTCGCCCCGCACGTCAGTGGAAAAAGCGCACAAAACGTTGTCATAAATTGCAATAAAATATTAAATAAACAAACAACACACAAAAATCAATGGGCAAAAAACAAAAAAGGCACGCGTATTGTGCCCACAGTTGCATGCAAATTTGACTGGAAACAAATTGTGACTGAACGACTTGGTAATACTCTGCATGAACTACGAGAGTTAGTGAAACGCATAGCACAATAAGTTCTGTACATAAGCTCATTTCATGTGTTTAAAAAACAAATCAAGAACAAGTTTAGTTTTCAACTTTTTACAGGGTATCTGTGAGTAAAACGAAATAAGTTTCGCATCAACACATTATGGCGACAGTTGTGTGCCAAGTGGGAGTTACGAGTTCGCATAGACTGTGAAATACAATCAACTTTTCAGTGCTTGCATTGCATGACGAGTGACAATTTATACCTGACATACTTCCCACCCTCCCCTGCCCTTCTCTTCTCTTTAGCCACATTAATTGCATTTTTTTCTTCAACATTTGCTAACGTTACACAGTAAATAACAGTCAAGTACATGAAAGTTAAGGCAGAAATAGTAGGAAGAACACTCAAGAGGTTAATACTCCTATAGAAAATGTGCAAAAATCGTTAACTTACCCGCCAGCACAGAGGTGGAATTGTGTCGCGGATCATAGGGACACACAGCCTGACCATTTTTGGTTGCCTCCAGGGTATAATTGCTGTCGTTGATCACGTATGTATTGCACATGGGCCGAAACGAGTTGGTGCCACAGACGAAGAGGCGACCCGGCGAGGGAACCACCATAATTCGTATATAGTTTTGACAGGCCTCCTGCAAATGGTAAAGCAAGTGGAAAGAGAAGAGTAGAGAGTAGTTAGTATAATTCTATAGGGTTTCTAGGACTATATATTGTGTTTATTTTGAGATAAAAGAGAAATACATAAGTAGAAAATTTTTAGAATTTTTTTTATGCTTCATAATAATTTTTTTTTTGTTTATTCAGAGATCAAAGAGTTTATATCATATAAAATTAAATAAAAATCAGCTCAAAAAATAATTAAAATAATTAAGACTTGCCAAAATATGTAAAAATGTTTAGGGATTCAGAGGATTATAGATATTACATAATTTAAAATTATTCTCAAATATTTTTTTTAGAATTTTTTTTTGCTTCTTAATAATATTTTTTTCTGTAGATTCAAAGATAAAAGAGTTTATATAATATTAAATCAAATAGAAATCAGTTCAAAAAATTATAAAAATAATTAAGACTTGCCAAAATATGTAGAAATGTTTAGGGATTCAGAGATAGATATTATATAATATAAAATTTTTCTCAAATATTTTTTTAGAATTTTTTTTGCTTCATAATAATATTTTTTTCTGTTGATTCAAAGATAAAAGAGTTTATATAATATTAAATCAAATAGAAATCAGTTCAAAAAATTATAAAAGTAATTAAGACTTGTTAAAATATGTAGAAATATTTTTAAGATATTCAGAGATAAAAGACATAGTAAAGTTTAAAATTCTACTCAAAATTCAGTTCAAGAAAATGAAAAAATGAAAACAATTTCCCTGAGCGTTTTTTTTCCCATTTCCCATTTCCCTGCACTTTAATCAACTCTCAATTCAATTAACGCGTATGGTCACCCTATTTGCCATGCCAAGAGGATGGGACAGGACTCTGCCTCGCATATATCAATTGGCTGCATTAGTTGGTAAATATTTATCGAGTTCTGCTCGCACATGCGACTGTTGCACTAATTTCCACTGGAAATGGAAGTGGAAATGCCAAATGAAGTGCACAGACACAGACACACACACACACACACACACACACACACAGATACATGGTGTGTGTGCTAACAAATGCATATGTTCATCAAAAAGTTGCACTTCCGTTTGCCATTTGGCCTGAATGTGCCCGAGTTTGTCGCACTTTTGGCCTTAACGAGATGCCGGAAAGGAACCGCTACAGGCAGCACGGCACGATGCAGAATGTGTGTCAACAGCGCATATGTGTGTGTGTATGTGCACTGCATAAATGTTTTGCAAATTGAAATATTTAATGCGTAACAAATACACTTAAGCGACACAGGGACACGGCAACCCAGAGAGAGAGAGAGAGAGAGGGAGCGAAAGAGAGCGAGCAACTTGCAACTCAATAAATATTAAAAGGCAAGCGGGTTGCAGCTGCCTCAGTGCGCAACCATTTTCCACACATTTCCCCATACCATTTTCGCAGCCCATTCCATTTGCGCACTTTACCTTTTGCATACGCATATGGAGGGAAAACTTTGTGCGGAAAATTGCCCGCTTCAGCACCGGAAGTGCACTGCACTGTGACATGACAAATCATTTGAACATTTTCCCCGGCACAGCAGCAGCAACAACAACTATAACAACTACAACTGCATTTTCCATTTTCCATTTGCATATGCTTTGCTCTCGCTCTCTCGCTCTGTCTCTGTCTCGCTCTGCCTCGCTCTGGGCCTTGCTAAAATATTTAAACATTTCGTTTTGTTTGCCTACTAATTTTCACAATTTACCCACGGCATCGTTTTGCATGTAAACAACAAAAAGCAGACACAATTCACATTGCATATTTAGTGTCGCTTGTCGTTCGGTTGCCACGCCCCTTCCCCCAGCCCCTGCCCCACCCCCTTGTTGCCCCACCCAACCACAATATTTGCATTGTACTGATTGCAGCGAAGAAGACTAAACAATCTAACGGCATAAGAGGCCTAATGCAATTTTTTCTTAGTGTGGGAATTGAAAAATATTTATCGATAAATTCGATGGTTATCGATAACAAGCTATTTAAAATTTACCAAATTTGCTGATATCATCACTTATAATAAACGATATCATGTGTGGAGTTATCGCTAGTTTCAATTTATTTACCAAGGCAAATGAGTTATTTAAAATTTTAAATATTTGAGGACTGTAGATACTCCCGAGCTAGCTACATACCAAATTTGGCAACTCTAGCCCTTGTAATAACCAAGATCTGTAGTATAGATATTGGTAAGTTCGATATATCTTGCACATCAAGTAAGCTATATGACTTTTTAAATACTCTACATATATAAAACGTCTATGGCAATCTGCATACCAAATTTGCTGTCTCTAGCTTTAACAATAGCTGAGTTCAAGTAGACCACTTTCAAACAAAACAATTTATTTGGAGTATTTCAAGAGTTATACCAAAGTTCAGACATTTCATATCTCAAAGTGGCCTATAGCAAGCTACACAACAAATTTCCTAACCCTAGCACTTACAACAACAGAGAACTGTAAGTATAAGCAAAGGTGACTCTACAAAATTCTTAGAAATTATGCTTAAGCAGAGCTATAAAGTTGCTTCAACCTTTAATCGATTGAGCTCAATATGAGCAAATATTTCTCTGTACACTACTCAATCAAAATTCCGTAGCCAAGCGCCCTGTGGCTAAGTTAATTAAAATACTTGATCCGCTATGGATTTATTATCATTATTTCTGTTGTTGTTGTTCTTTTCTTGTTAAACGTTGTTTTAACGTGGCATATTCATAGCAAAATATTTTAATACGAAATTGCAGAAATACTAGCAGGGCCAACTTGTTTCATAACTGAGAGGCGGGAGAGGAGCTCGAAACAGACAACATATTCATTCCATTTCGTTTTGTTTATTGTTTTAAATATTTAAACTGTTTGCCTGCTGCCGTTGTTGTTGTTGCTTAGTTTGTGGTTTTGCTGTAGTCAGGATGTTGTTGCTGTTGTTGTTGTCTGGTTTTGTGCTGCGTTTGAGCATAAATTTAAATAAATTAACAAAACACATTTTACAACAATTACACAGGCATGCGGCAAAACTGGGGCAGCAAAGTGAGCGCAGCTGGCGGGGGGTGACACTTCTGGAATGTCACTTGTGCCTTTGTTCTTGTCATAGTTGTTGTTGCTGCTGTACTTTTCATTATCCCCGTTGTAATTAACAGGCCCGAGACGAGGCCCCTCCCCTTCTCCACTCCTTCCCTCGCCTTCTGCCTCTGTCAAGCACAAAGGCAGCGCAATTTCAACGCGAGTTGCGATCGCAATTAAGTGAGAAAATTTATGAATTTTCCCACTGTGCAGAAATTATTGCTGCTTTTTATTGTTTTGTTAGCAGTTGCACATGCTAAATTCAGTTGTTGTTGTTGCTGCTTAATAAATAATTTCTGTTTGGCTTTTAGTTTAATTTTAAAGTTTTTTTTTCTCAATGCAAAATTAATTTTGATTTTATGCGGAATTTTGTTTGAATTTATTTTAATTTCGCAACTGACGCAAATGTTGATTAAATTTGCAAATTTATCAATTTTGATAAATTAGCATTATTTAGTTTGTGAAATTGCTTGAATAAATAGAGTAGCGTATGCTCGACTGGCAAATACTGTGCGTTATTAAAAATAATATTTAGTTTTAAGTTTTTCTCTATATTTAATATTTAAAATATATAATATATTTAAAAATATTAATTAAATGTTTGTAAAATTAAATTAAAATAATAAATAAAAGTTTTAAAGATTTTAAAATTTTTAAAAATTTTTTTTATAATTTTATAATTTGACTAGAGTATAGCCTGCATAGTATTTCTTATGTTTCATATAAAGTTCTCCCTCATGCTGCATAGAATATTTTTTAGAATATTTACACAACTTGTTTATGCAATAATATGCCCTCGCATCACACCCTCTACAGGGTATAAATTTGCATAAATTTACTTAAACAAATAGTTTGCCCAAAACTTTGGCCTATTTTAAAGACTTTCTGTGTGCAAAATCTTCATTTTGCCCGAGTTGACACACGATCTACGTATCTGAGTCCGGCAACAAATAAAGTAAATTTGGCATTAATCACGTCGACAATGGAAATTTGTTTGCCAGCTTTAAGTGAGGTTAAGTTGAGGCAGATAACGGACTGGAGTGGAGGCAGGCAGAAAGTGCCAGATTGCTGTGCAATTTGGCAAGCAAACGTTTTGGAAAATTTCCGAAATTTCTGACATTGCCAGAAACTGAAACCCTGGCTGAGAGAGACAGAGATAGAGAGAGCGAGAAAGAGATAGAACGAGGCGTACATCAATTTTCAGGATACACACGCTTACGGTTCGTTCGGTTAGCCAACGTATCTGCAGATACGACTTAAGCTCTGGCAGAGACGACACTCAGTCGGACAGACGAAGCAGACAGAACTCTTTGCCTGCAGGTAGGCAGCAGCAACAACAAAATGTTCGTTAATGATACGCAAACAGAGCCAGAGATGAATGCGAGAGACCTGCCACAGTTTCGGTTGGTTATGGGGCAGCACCTTGGCCTTTACCTTTGACCCCGCCCATCAGCCATGCCAAATGAGTTTGCCCGAAAAACTGCAGAAAGCATCTCGTTTTATAAATTTTCACAGAGACATGAAAAATGAATGACAGACAAGTTGCCACAACAAGAGCGGTAGCAACAAGGGGCATGGCCCCAAGGCAAATGGACCAAACAATATGCCGGGGCTCTCATATTAACTGAGCTTATGCCGTGTTGTTTCGCTTAGTTTGTTTCTTTTCTTTTTTCACTTTATGACTTTTCGGACATTCTTGAAATGTCAGAGGCGAAACCTAAACGAATGTTAGGGGACCAAAAACCTAACTGCAGGGCGTGGCACTTTAATTAGAAAGCGTGAGCCAAGACTTGAGTAACTTTACAATTGTCTTGAACTTTGTACAAAAATTCATTGCATACTTTTCAGGGCATTCCAGATATAAAACGAAATGATACCTCAATTTGATATGACACTATAATATGATGTGAAATATGTATAATATGAATTATATAGAAATCTTTTACTTTAATTCATATGCTTTAATACTTTCTTTAGCTTTTTTAACCATCTACAGAAGGTTTTCACAGACCTAAGAAGCTAGTGCTGCCACCCATTTAAAATCTCCAAACTTTACCTCCCTCTCACTTCTAACATCAATTTGGAAAATCATTTGCGACTCTCTTCGCTTTATTAAACCAAGCAAGCAATTCGAGCAATGCGTCACAAAATGCTTAACGCATTTTTGTGGCTTGTTCGGAACATGAACAATGGAATGCTTCGAGTCCATTTCGTTGGCTAACCAAATGCTCGAGAAGCTGCTGCTATGCCCCTCCTCCTCTTCGTCTACCTCTGTCATTCTTCCATAGTTAAACCTCATCATTAGGCATTTGGCATGGTTTCGCCGAAGATGTTTAGCTGCACTCGCAATGTGGCCACAAAACCAGAAATACCATTTCTCATTTCGATAGAAGATGGAAGATGGCAAGCGGATGGGGTGGGCTGGGCTGGGCTGGGGCGAGGCGGTTCATTGTTCACTTTGGTTTCTGGGTGTGTGCTGTGAAAGTGCTTTTAATTTATGCACAGGTGGCCAACACTTTCGACATTCGCAACGCATCGACATGGAGATTCGCCTTGCCCCGTATCGCCTCGCTTCGACCGCAAAAGTACTTTGGCATTTTGGTCTCCAATCTGTCCAATCTATCCATCCCAACCATCTATCCATCCATCTGTTCAGCTGTCCGGCTGTCCGGCTGTCTAGCTGTCCATCTATCCGGCAGCCATCCAACTATCTTGCTCTCTATTTTGCAGTGGTTTAGGTGGGGAAGTGGGTGGGGGTAGAGTGAGTCCATTCAAATGCGTACATCCATTCAAATCACTCATTTCGTTTTGACTCTGCCATTCGGAATTTCATTAATTCTACTATAGTCGTGACCATTCTCCTACTCATTTTCCCTCCCTCTCACTCTCACTCCCACCCTTTCACAAAGTTCACGTAATCTGTTGACCCCCTCACTTTATCTCTCTTTTGCCCCCTTTAGGTTTATTTACTTTTTTTTCCTGCTCTGGCTCGAGGCTTGACCAAATTTCGTCTGCCATTCAAAATTAATCGTCTGTTTGTCTTTCATTTGTCGAGCGAGCTGGTACAGGGCGATCCCTATTCCCCCCTGCTCCATCCTCTTTTAGCAGTAACAATAAAGGTAACGGCATTTTATTTGCACTCGTTTTCCCATTGACATTTTTCGATGATTGATTTTAGTTTTGTGCACGCAGTAAAAGCACCTCGATGGTGCTTAAATGTGTCTTGGGTCAACATGGAATTAAAGGAGCGTTTATTCCACTTCGATTTGCAGTGTAAAGCACTTGGCAGTCAGTGAAAAAGTTAAGGAAAAGGGGGGGATAACAAAGAGCCCAAAGAGGTTTAAGGGAAAAGTTAATGAAAGAGAAGAAGGGAAGTTAGCTTGAGGTAGGGAATGCTAAAAATATTAAGAGAAGCAAGTAATGTGTGAAGATGCATTTGCTGCCAGTAAAACGTTTACGAAGAGCATAGAAAACGTGTTAATGTACTTCTGGACTGGCATCTCTAGCTACTGGACTAAGCTTGTTTAACTTGGAAGAACTAATTGAGAAGAACTAGCTACCACTGCAAAGTTAGGAAAGTGGAAAGCCCAGTATGCTGCCAGTAAAACGTTTACGAAGTTGATAGAAAAATAGCGTAACGCCTTTTAGAACTTAACATATAGAAATAAAAGTAACCTACTCTGTTTACTAGCTGTCAGTGCAGCGTTTAAGAAGTAGAAAGCCTTCACTGCTGCCAGTGAAACGTTTAAGAAAGAGCAGAAAAAGGAAGCAATACTTAGAAAACCTCGAGTAAGACACTTGTACTTCTTTTAAGGGGTATCAAAATCCAACTTAGTAGAGCTACGCTTAGTTTTTACCAGCCAAGAGCCAGTGAAACGTTTAAGAAGTAGAAAACTTTAGATGCTGCCAGTAAAACGTTTAAGAAAGAGCAGAAAAAGAAGGCAAGACTTAGAAATCCTTGAGGGGTATCAAAATTCAACTTAGTAGAGCTACGCTTAGTTTTTACCAGCCAGCAGCCAGTGAAACGTTTACGAATGAGCTTGTAAAGCAAAATACAACAAAAAAAGAGGCAGAAAAGGTGACAGCACACCTAAAGCCTCACAACAGCCACTGACCTGATCTGGCTCATTTATATTTCTACGCTGTCTCTCTGTCTCTCTTCTCTGTTCTCTTTCTCCTTCTCTTTGTATTCCTCTTCCCCCGCCCTACTATTTACACTCACTTTGTATTGATTTTTGCTTAACACAAATTTAAATTTGTTGCACAAATATTTAGCAACATGCTGCATTGGCATGCAAATATTTTTGCCACGCCTCCCCCCCCTCTGCACAGAGGCGAAAGGGCGGGGCAGTAAAGCAGGCAGGCATGCCTCTGCGTTAATATTTGGCTTTCACAATTTAATCAAATATTTTAACTTGGTTTTTATTAATTAATTCGCAGCATATGCAAGTGAGCACACACACGCACAGACAGAATTGTGCGGCCACGTTTAATGCGCATTTTGTAGCTGCGTTTTTCATGGCACACACACAGACACTCACTCACACCTCATTGGCATGTGTGTTTTCCGTTGCTTTCTGACCGATTGCTCATTTTTCGCGCCCGCCTCTGCACTGAGTGGGCGTGGCCCGCGGGTAACTGTGCTGGATTGACGCCTGATGGCAGCGCGTCGTTTTTACCGCTGTTTACGCAAGTTTAATAAAACATTGTGGCAAATAATAAATCAATTAAAAATTTACAACCGGCTTTCAGCGCTGCCTCCGCTCGGCGACAATGCAAATACGTGTCTGTGTGCGTGTGTGTGTGTGTCCAGCGGTGCAGCTATAATCACACCTATAGTGCCTGCGTCTCCCTCTCTCTCTCTCGCTCTCTGTCTCTCTCCTTGTGCAAAGTCGCCCATAACTGCGATATGGGCAATATAAAGCGCTTTGAGACCCAACTTTGCAGCATCCGGCTGGGCATTTTCACAAAATGGCCGCCATTATGGGTTTAAAACAAATATGCAGGCGCGAACAGCCAGTTGCCAGACTACAGCATACCCTGTATATTACAGTTTCTTGCCAGTTCTGCGTTCGCTTGACTTCAATTAGTTTCCAATTTCTTCTGAGCAGTGTATACCCTTTATTGAGTTCCCTACAGGGTATGCGCAAAGAAAACAACACGCAGCGTCCATTTTGAGGCGTGTTATTAAAATGAACTTTTCTTTTTTTTTTTTTTTGATTCTCGCTTTTTTTTTGCGGCGCCACGCCACGCAAAAAAAGCCACGCTCAACACAAATTTTACAGCCATGAATTTTTTTTTTGTTGCTTTGCTTTTGCTTTGCTTTGCTTTGCTTTCTGCCTGGCCAGGCCAACAACGTTTGAATTGGCCTTAAAATATTCAGCGCAAATGAGAAAAGTTTTTGGCATGTTTGTTTTTGTGTGTTCGGTGCTGCTGCTTCTTCTTGTTCATCGCTCGCTTTTTTTTTTTTGTGGGCTTTTTTGTGTGTGTGGCTGGTCGAATTATTTGCAGTGTTGCGTAACGATGCATTAAAACGATGAAGAGCCGCAATTTGCGATGACGCAACAGATTGTGGCGAAAAATTCGCCATTGATGCAAAGTTATTGTGAAATGATGGAAGGTGGGGGAGGTTTCAATGGCAAACTAAAGAGATTGCATAAAGAGCTAATGGCGTTATGGAAAGTGAGGTTAGGTTTTGCGAAAAATATGAGACATAGAGAAAGGGAGGAGTAGAGCAGCTCTAAATGGAGTAAGACTTAAGAGTCTGTGCATGCTTATATGATCTTCATATGAAAAAAGATTATTTTATAGAAAATATCTTCAAATCCTTGAAAATTCGTCCACCTCAAGTTAAAAGCTAAAAATTTTAAATTTTTAATTTGCTAGATTTAATTATAATTTTAATTTTAAATAAAATATAATTATTTTTTTCTTATTTTAATATTTGTAAATATTAAATTAAGTAATACTTATTTTTACTATTACTTTCTTTTTATTTAAAATTTTTAAAATATTTAATTAATTAATAAATATGTTTTTTATTATCCCTTAATAATTATAATATAATTTACAATTATTAATTAATTAATAAATATTTTCATTATTACTTTCTTCTAATTTAAAAAATATTTTAAATATCAAATTAATTAATAATTATTTTTATTATGACTTAATAATTATAATATAATTAATAATTATTTTTATTATGACTTTCTTTTTATTTAAAAATTTTTAAATATTAAATTAATTAATACTTATTTTTATTATGACTTAATAATTATGTTATAATTTATATTTATTTTTATTTTTACTTTCTTCTAATTTAAAAAATATTTTAAATATTAAATTAATTAATAATTATTTTTATTATGACTAAATAATTATAATATTGTTAATAATTATTTTTATTATGACTTTCTTCTTATTTAAAAATTTTTAAATATTAAATTAATTAATACTTATTTTATATTCTATGTTATGCAATTAATTTGTAATCTTTTATTTTAGATTTGCCATTTTAATATTCGAATGTTTATACTAAATAGCTAAAGATTTCTTAAAAAATTTCTAAATTTAATATTATATCTCAGAAATAAATAAAACTTCATTTAAATAAAACGGAAAAGAGTTAAGATTTCACCTTTATGACGTTTGCGTGTGGCAAATATGACTGAAAAATATTACCAGAATTTTTAATAAATAGCTGCATATAATTTATACTCCAATGCTAATCAGCTCGAAGCTCACTCGGTGCATAAATAATCACGCTATGATATACTCGTATAAGCACAATACATACCCCGCCATAAGAATCTAATCAATTGTTTTTCATCTGCTGGCATTTACCAACACTGGCTAACCACTATACTGCACACACTTAGAGATAACGCCGCATCGCGTGAGTTCTTAGCATATTTTTGCCATGGGTTGAGGGAAGGGGGAAAGGGGTGGGGGTAGTGCGCTCTAATTGCATTGCCAGGCGGCAATAAAGTGTGGCATGCTTTTAGGCGCGCGCGCACCCGCTTATGGCCAAATTGCAGATGGCTATCTCTATTAGCGCAAGTCTTGCGCAAATTAGCGAAATGTCAGCTAATTAAAATTGTAAATTTTGAACTTTTCATTAGCGCCAAGTGAAAGAAGAAGAAAAACAGCAGGAAAACAAGTGCATTTTCCTTTGAGGTAGGAAAACCTTTTGCCCAAAATGTCCGAGCTGCACGCCAAGCACGGCAAAGCGCAGAAGGGAGCGGAGCGTTGGCGTTGGCCTTGCTATTTAGTTGTGTGTGGAGTCAAAGCAAGAAAAGCGAGGCTAATTCTTTCCGTATTTTTTGGGCGCCTCCCAAAAAAAATAACCTTAACTTGACTTGCTATAAATAACAAGTTAAGCGAGAGGGGAAAGGTTAAAGAGTTGGGGCAGCTGCAGCTACAAGTCAAGTTGCGGCCAAATTGAGTTCAACAAATTACACCTGTTTTAGTGTTGTTGCAGCTGCAGCAACAACAGCAACAACAGCAGCAACAACAACGCGCACAAGTGTTGCTTAATTACGTCAGAGTTGCCAACGCCAGCAGTGCCAGGCACTGTGGCATGCAATGGGGCTGCAACGGCATGTCCTTCATTTCTCCTTGGCTGTGTGTGCGCCATTTTGTTTAGTTGACCGGAAACCGGAAGGCGCAACAGCAACGGCAGCGTCGGCAACGGCAGCAGCTGCGTTTCACCCAATACCAAATTAAACTGGCCAAAACTCGCAAATGTTCGCCATGTTTCCATTAACCCAAAGCACATTTTGGCCTTGTTTATGAAGCCAGTGCGAACATGGTCTCCCACTCTCTGTCCCACTCTCACTCCCGCCTCTTGGCCATTTTCTTAATGGGTCAACTGGCAATGGAAGCCAAAAATGCAAACAATAAATTTATTTCGATTTCTCAGCAAAGTCAACGAAGGAACGCAAAAAAACGGGCAAGAAAACACGAAGCAGTTGCATAAATCAATTTCCCTGCAACTGCAGCAGTTGTCGAGAAAGAGAAAGAGAGAGGGAGAAAGAGTGAGAGGGCGGCGTGCTAAACATTTTATTGCTTTGTTTTTCGTTTGCTTTCCCGTTTATTTTCTTGCAGCTGCAAACGGAAGCGTTGCCCCAAAACAAGACAGCAACAACACCAGCAACAACCCAAAGTGAAATACAAATTGCACTGGAAATGAAAACGAAAATTGAAATTACCATAAAAGCAACGCGAACTAAAAACCAAAAAGAAAAAAAGAAAAAAACGAAACTTGATCGAATAACATAAACAAAATGATTAAAGTTGGCAAATCGAATGCTAAACGGTTTTCGGGAGCTACGAAATTGGCAATCCATAAAAAACAGAAGTAGGTCAACTTTTTTTTTTTAGAGAATCTATGCGAATTTGGGGGAACTTAAAAACTTTTGAAAATGTTGACAGAGAAATTTGAGAATTCAAATGAAATTTCTAAGTCTGTTTCAGATATATAAGAAATTTTTTTGTAAATAAGAATGAGATAAGAATCCAATAAAAAAAGTAATTCAATTTCATGTATAATTTTGTATAAAATTTCCTATTTCATATCTCATCCTTTCTACTTAAAAGACAATTATAAGCTAATTTATACTAGGTATCTTTGGCTCATCCATTATCTCATCTTATACCATTTATATATTCTCAATATTTTATTATTGCCAAGTTTGCAACGCAACTTAGAAGACTTCTCCGACTAATCAGCACCGATAGGGTAGTCGAACTAACCATGTCCGTCTGACCATCTGTCCGTCAGTTGTTGCAACGCAAACTAGTCTCTTAGTTTTAGAGCTAACTTCATGAAACTTGGTATACATGTTTCTTATAGCTGCACGCTATAAACAAGTCGGAACGAGCCAGATCGGACTGATATATCGTATAGCTGCCATAGAATCTATCGGTCGAATTTTGTTATTTTTTAAGATATCGCTATAAAACTCTTCCAGTAGCTGTCTAAGTATGTCCTTTAAAGGTTGTCAAAGTTTGATCGAAATTGGAGCGATATATCGCATAGCTGTCATAGAACCTATCGGCCGACTTTAATCATTTTTCAAGATATCGCTGTGAAATTTTCCTGATATATGTCTAATTACTTATGTCCATTAAATGCTATGCAAGTTTTCTTAAAATCGAACAGATAAATCATTAGGCTACCATATAACCTATCGGCCGATGGAATATGTGGAGTAACTGCAATGGTATAAAATTTTCGGCGTGTCGAAGGTAGCATTTCTTTTCATATTTCATTTCATATTATAATCTGCCTCAACTTCTTTACTATATCTATCTTCTATCTTCTCTCTCTTGGTTTACTTTTCCCCTAGACTTACCTCATCTTTGCCCTTGACGAGACACATTTTGGTATCATCCTCCGGCGACGTCCAGATCAGACGTTGCTGTTCAGCGAGATCGTGTATGCTTAAATTAAATACGGTATTTCTGCAAAAGCACAAGAAAAAGATGAAAGAAAAGTTAGTGAAATATATAAGATAAAGATGAAAATATATACAAATATGTATGGTATATAGTAAACTGGCGGCTTCGGTTAATCAAAAATATTAATTAAAATTCATTTGACCTTTTGCGGCGCAATCAACACACGCTACGGCTACGGCAAAGTCGCGTCGCTCACCGCGCGCGCGTGTTCAGTAATGCGAAAATTTATGCAAAAAATTCCAAAATTCTCGTTAATAAAATTTCATCCCAAACACACACACACACACACACACACACAGACACACTCAAACACGCTGTGAGCTTAACGAGTTTGCATGTGCGTGTGTGTGAGTTTTAAGCCAAAAACATTGGCAAAGCGAGAGGCAGAGAGGCAGAGAGGGAGAGAGGGAGGGAGAGGTAAACAGAAATTTCATAAAATCAACTCATTGATTATTGAAACCGCAACTACGTGAGTGTGTGTGTGTGTGCGAGTGTGTGTGTGAGTGCACTTTGGTCGAATATTTTATGGCTGCCGTGTCATGTGGCAAAATGAGACCGAATCGAAGCACCTAACGAACCACCCCAACCATCTAGCCAAAGAGCTTTCCATTCCCCCCCCCCCTCTCCCCTCACGCAGCAGCAGCAGCAAAACCATCGACAGCCGCCGCCAACCTTATCGAAACTTCCGGCGTTTTTGGCTTGAATGCAGCAAAGAGAGCGGAAAATTTAAAATAAATATGTAGTTAACTTTGCATAGCGTACGGGCAAATTGGCCCTGGCCCTGGCTAGAGATAGCTACATAGGTGTAGCTCCACAAGCAGCGAGAGAGAGAGGGAGAGAGAGGGAGGGAGTCAGGTAGGTAGCGGGGGTCCTTGGGGCCAAATGATGCGGTTAAAAGTGAATCTCTCCCTGTTACAAAGTTCCGGGATGCCAAGCCAAAGTTGCGATAATGTTGGGAGAGAGAGAGACGCCTGCCATGCAAGTGCAGTTGACTTTCTTCTAGCCAACTTTCAGCAAAGTGAGAGAGGGAGATAAAATAGATTGGTTTCATATATATTCACTCGATTTAATTAAATTCAATTTAAATGAGAAAACTCCGCAGCTGCCGCATCGATATGGAAGCTAATATTTATATAGCATACTTATTGGGGCAAGTATAAGACTGAAGTAGAAGACTTAGATTCTAAAATATATATTCTGATATTTGTCAAAGTGCAAGCTTGTTGATGCATGTGCTTTTTCGGCCAAGTTTCTTTTTAATTTAGCCTTTTTTTCTTTGAGAATTTTAGCTTGCTAGCATTTTCGGCCTTTAAATACCTTTTGAATGTGCTAGGAAATTGCATCCACTTCAAGGCATTTTTTTTTTGTAGACTTTTTCTCTATCTTCAGTAGGTTTTTTTTTTCGACTGCTTTTTCATTTTCCGCTATCATTTTGTGCTCCCATTTTCTAACGGCATATTTCTCGTTTGCCCGTATGTGACACAACCTACTCTCCGTCTCCTTCTCCTTCTCTTTCTCCTTCTCTGTGTAGCGTGTAGTGTGTGCAACAATGTTTAAGAGTTTTGTTGGCGCTCTGCCATGCAACGTTATCCAATTACGCCCCAAAATGTGGCAACATTTTGCAGCGCGCATCGTTGCATTCACTACACAAGTGTGCATGTGTATGTGTGTGTGTGTGCGCGCTGGCTGATGGCCTGGCCAATGCAAACAGCGGAAAAAAAGCCTGCACATTGTCCACTTTGTTAGGCAGTCGAATAAATGGATGTGATTGCAATGGGCCCCGTTCCAAGCGCAGGCCCAAAGCCCAAACCCGGCAAACGGCCCTGGCTGGCAAGCAGTGCGGTGCCTGTCTCCCTCTCTCGCGCTCTCCCTCTCTGGCAGCGCATTGTGCCATTGTTTGGCAATTATGCAGCGCGTTTTAATTATGACAACAGCAGCGGCAGCAGAGAAGAAGAAGCGCAGCGACAGCAACAGCAACAGCGACAGCGACAACGGCAACGGCAAAAGGCAACTTCAAACGAAAACGAGCGAATGCAACCCTGCGGTTTTTACAGTTAACTTGACTGCAGTTTGCCGCTTTGTTGCGCGCTGCCTCTCCTGCTGTTGTTGTCGGCAGCGTATAATATAAAATGTGCTGAGCGAAATTAGCATATGAGCGCAAGAGAGCGGGAGAGCGGGCAGCGCGAGAGAGTAAGCTCAGAGTGTGAGTACGGCAGGTGGCGCTGCTGTGTTGAGTGCCAAAAAGCATAAAGCGCCAAGTGAAAAAAAAAACAACAACAACGAAAATTTAAAGCGCTCTCTCGCTGCTTGCTGTTGCTATCTCTGTTGCACACGCACGTAAGCAAACACATAAACACTTTAACGCACTGCTTAACGCACACGTACACACACACACACACACACACGCAGCGCGACAACTGCAGAGGTGACACAAGTAGTGCAACAGGGACAGCGAGGTGGAAGAGCGCAATTGAGCGAGGGAGCGAGTTTGGCAAAGAGAGAGAGTGAGGTGAGCGGGTGAAGAGAGACAACATTTTATATAGAATGCATTTGGCGTTAAAACCGCGCTCATAAATATTTTCCACACGGCAGCGTGTGTTAGTATGCGTTGCTCTTGCTCTGCTCGTTGTTGTTGTTGTTGTGATTGTTACGCCAGTTAACGTTGTTGATGTTGTTGTTGCTGCTGCTGCCGCTGTTGCTGTTGCTGGAAGCTGCGCCGTCGGCGTACGCAACGATTATGTAGGATTTTCAGTGCTTTGCAAATGTTTTGTTGTTGTTATCGCGCTGCATTTGCCTCCCCCTGGTTGTTGTTGTTGTTGTTGCGCTTTTAACTGCATTTGCTGCACTTGCACAGTAGTTTAGTTCAAGTAGCTGGCTTAAGTGGCGCACGCAACTGTACTTACAGGTAGAAAAAATGCTTGCGCGCGTTATGAAAATTAAATTGCAAATATATTGAGGGAACTTTTTATATGGTAAGATATTATAAAGAGTTTTTGTAACTAAACATAAATCATTAAATATATATAAAAATAAGTAAGTAATAAATAGTATGTAATAAGTGTGCCCAGCTGTTAAAAAACCAAATTATACTATTCGACCATTGAAAACGGTCAAAAAGGGTATACTAAGTTTATGCAAATGAATGTCCGTCTGTCCGTCCGTTTGTCCGTCTGTCTGTATGAACGTCGAGTTCTCATCTATTACAAAAGCTAGAGACACCAAATTTGACATGATGGTTTCTGTATACCATACGCAGATCAAGTTTATTTCAAATTTGAGCTGCCACGCCCACCGCCCACGCAAATCGATAATTTACGCATATTAAGGAAAGTATAAAGTTTACAGCTTTCTGCATTGGCACACGTAAAGATGCTGATAATATTCACCTAATTCCCAAATATGATACACCTTCGACAGCAATTCTAATCTTACATTTCATCCATCTGAACTTTGGCTAAATTCTACATTACTAAACTCTTTATATAGACTATTTCAAAATATTTCGCTAAACTATCGTATCGTAAATCTATAAGCCCAACCCAATCAATCTCTAACTATCCATCTATCTATCTATCACCTCTTTCTAACCTTTCTTCTAAAATGCACCCAACTATTTTCCAACATTATCCGACGTATGCATTCAATATCTCTCTTTGGGAAATTCATCGAAAATCTGCATTTCAAATATGAAAATCCGCTTAACAGTTGCATCCTACGCTGTCTGTCTATCTTCGTTCTCCTCGTGTCTGTCTAACTCTCTGTCCGTCTGTCTGTCCGTCTGTCTGTCCGTCTGTTCTCGCGTCTGTTTTATGCTAATGTTTTGCGAATTAAAATAAAAGTAAATGCTCGCATGTTAAATGCGTCGCATTTTTGGAATTTGTTTTCGATTTATTCATGAGAGAGTGCAACGAGTTGGCACAAGTTTTGGTGGCACAAACCGCGAATCATTTCAAGCCTGACGGCATTCACATGGCGCAAAACCGCAACCGTTATATCATGCTAACGATAACGGGGTAGGTAGGGTATGGGTAGCCCAAAATGCATCGATGCATTTGCCTGATTTGCCTAGTTATCGCACACAGACAGCAGACAGTTACACACACACGCACACACGCGCATACTGCATACTCATTTGCATGCAGAAATTTATGCGGAATTTAAGTTTAAAAAACAGAAAAAAATACTAGAGGTAAAAGCAACATAAAGAAAGATGTTTTATGTAAATAAGAGACTTGTTAAAATATAAAAAAAAATATCAAAAGTAAATCTAGCAATTCTTTTTATTCGCTTTTAAATTTTAAGTAAGCTTAAATCTTATAAATTCTTTTAGCTAAATTTCCAAACTTTACTCCATCGAAAAAACCGAGTTCAGTCAGCATAAATTATGTTTTTATGCAATTCATACATTTCATACATTTATTCTTGGCACATTTTCGACCTCAGCTGTCGCTGCCTTGACACGAACCCATTCACATGATTTGGCCATAATTTTAAAATTATGTGTAACAAGTCATCGTTTCTCCATGAAGAAGCAAAACGAAAAAACGGGCACCCTTTTCAAATATTTGAAAATGGCAACAAAACAAAAGCCACATGCACATAAATAACGGCATTGTGGTTGACGGGCTTTCAAAGACGTTAACTGTAAAAAAAAAAAAAAAAAAAAAAAAAACTGCAGGCAGCGCGCGAGCGAGAGAATGTGAATGAGATGCCATAAAATAGATTGAGGAAACCTTGCAAAAAAAAAAAGGAAAACAAAGCAAAGGGCACAAAATAGAGAGAGAGAGAGAGAGGGAGAGCGAGAAACACCCAAAGAAATGGCATAAAATCATCGACGTCGCCAGCATCGCCGCCATTTTGTGGCTTGACCCACAGAAAAAGTATCAAGTAGACAAAACAGCAGAGGGCAGAGGGCAGAGGGCAGCAGCACCCGCTAAACAAAGCGACCGCAGTCGCGGTATCTTTTTCTTCTGCTTCTACATTCTTGGTATCTTGGTAGTCAGCCTTTTCTTCTTCTGCTTCTTCTTCATCGTGCTACTGTCTAGACTAGCTCAAAGCATGCAAAATTGCTCATACGACGCGTTGACGCAAAGTTGCCTTAAGGCAACCGACAATGGGCTCAAATCGAATCGAACAACAAGTAGAATGAGTTCAAGGCGGAAGTAGTCGACTTGAGCATGCTCTTCATGGAGATATTATATACTTTTATATATATATTATTTAATTAAAATTAATTGAATTAAATTCTATAAATGAAATGCATAAAATTCAAAAATAATGCGTATAACTTATAATCTATTTCTTACTTTTCTATCCGAATACTCAATATATTCCAAATTTAGTATATATACAGCCTATATTTAATGATTAGCTTTGTCTATACAAAATTTTCTAACCCTAGCTCTTCCAGTTCTCAAGATCTGAGCGTTTAAGTGAGCAACCTTTTTTACCATTACAAAGAAACCTAAGTATGCACTTTATCAAACAAGTTTATGGTCTGCAGGGTATGCCACAACCCACACACACACACACACACACACATACAGCTTGTCAGAACGACCTTGGCTGCCATGGCAGTTGTATCCCTTTTAGGTTGCCCAGACAACGCGGCCCATTTCGCTCATCATTATCCCTAGGCGCAGTTATCTTTTTGGGGCCAGGTTCTTGGCCGCGTGTTTCGCGTGTGGCCAATAAAATGTGGAAATTTATTATGCACACTGCCACGCAGATTTCACCATATCGTATATGGCTGTGAGCAAGAGAGAGAGGGGGAGCGAGTCTGTGCGTGTCGTGCGCATACGATGAATATAAATTATGCATTTTTTTGTGCTTATGCCTACTAGATCTGATTAATTTTCATATTTCTCTTTTCATATTTCTTTTTTTTTTTTTTTTTTGCGTTGCTTCACTTATTCAGCTGCCATTGTCATGCAGCAAAGAGAGAGAGGGAGTAGAAAAAAAACGAGAATATTCCATGGCGCATTACGCTTTGTTGTTTCTGATGGTTTCCTGCGAAATTTAAGCATCATTAGCGCCATTTGAATAATGTTCATAATTTATTTGTTGTTATGCCACTTGATTATTTATTAGTGAGTGCACACACAACAACGACACACACACACACACACACGCACGTCTGCTAGACAGGCAGCTTGACAGTGTGTCAAGCAAATTGGCCAATAAAGCAAATTGAAAAAACTTGTAAAAAGCTCAAGACTCAAATTTCAATTTGGAATTGCAATCTCGCTTGTCAAGCAGAAATTACTTCGATTTATTACACAGAAATTGAGTTGCTGCCAGTGAATGAATTGTGTAGATAAATGTGTAAAAATATTACAATGAAATTATGAAGGAATTTAGAATGAGACTTTAAGAATGCCGAAATTCTATTTAAATATGCAGAAAGTTTTTGCTAGTAATTGTAAAATTATACTACAACAACAATGGTTAAAGCTGCTGTGGAATTGAGATATCAATGAAATTTGAAATAATTTTAGCTTATATTACTTTACAATTGTTGTACAATTTATTTCACAACTTAAGCTTCTGCATATTTATGCACTTACATAATAATTGTAAAATTCCATCTTAAATTGCTATGAAATTGAGATATCAGTGAAATTCCAAAGAAATTTAGCTCAAATTATTATGAAATATTTCTATAAATTATTTAACAGTTTTGGCGTGGCAAAACTGAAACAAAATACATTGAAATATTCATTTGGAAATCAGAAAATTATATTTTCTTTCATTTTGCAATGTTTTATTACAAGAAATAATTTTGAAAATTTTTATCTCTGTTTATCTTTCATATTATATCATCATATCACAATTTCCTAGTACTGACTTACTGAACTAAGTCAGATTTTCCCCCCTTTCTGGCATTTGTAACCCATTCCAGCTGCTTTTTCCTGCTCACCTTTCCCTACACTTTGTTAGCTTCAGGCCCATTGCACGTGCTGAATGGAATCGCTTGCAATTGAGATGGCAAATTGCGGCACTTTACAAATGCGATTCATGGACGGCTGCAGTTGCAGTGGGGGAGGGAGCAGGTGACTGTCTCGCTCTCTCTCTCAGTGAAGTCACTCTGGCAATGGATCCATTGCATGTCTGCCTGCTCTGCCATTGCCAGTCAACTTTCAATGTCACACGTCATCAAACTTGGCGCTGCAGCTGCAGCAGTTCGTCGTAGTGTACCGTTAGCTTGGTTCACCGTTAGCTTCTGGCGTCATCCATTTTGGGTTTAACCAGCGCCTGCACACACACACACACACACACCAACACACACACACTTGAGGCATGAAAAGAAGTTGACTTTGGTCGGGCATACGAATTGACAGCCTTTGTTGGATGACTCCTTCAGGCAACTTACGTACCCCCTGCTTCCTTTCTCCCCTCCCACTCGCACTCCCTTTCATTGCTTACACTTTGAGCTGCATTCAAGTTGGCAGCCAGCGCTGGCTGACATAACGGTAAATGGCTTTGCTGTATGCCCCTGAAAGCTAAGCAAATCAAGCAAAATTTTACCCCGATATGGCAACGCCTCATGTAGCTCACGCTGCCATTTGTGCGAGTGTGTGTGCGAGTGTGTGTGTGTGCTGCAGCTTGGCAGCTGGACAAAGTAAAAAGTTGACGCTGTCGCCGCCATTTGCCATCTGTTACACACGAAGCCTCTGCTCCTTCCGCAGCTCCTTTCCCTTCTCCTCCACTTAAGCTGACTGTGCCCACTTTCCAGTTGCCCCCTCCCCCGTGTGCCTCTGCCCCCTCTCTGCACATATTGCATTACATGTGTGCGCTGCAATTGCAGCCAATGCAAAAAATTATCGAAGCGCAGCAGGCAACTGACATTTTAACCCCGACGCCCATTTTTCAGCCACTCCCCCTTCCAGCCCTATTCAGTTTCCACTCGCCTAGCTTAACCAATTTCATTTCATTTCCGCCAGCCTTAACAGATTTCTCAGCGATCCCAACTGTTCTCTTTGTAGGTAGGTACTATTTCTATAGCCCAAGTGTCTGAAGTGCTATGCAGTATTTGCTTCAACTTTCCATATATGTCAGCGAGGAGTAACTGTAGTTTTGGATGAGTTTCTCTAGTTACAGAGATGCAGTTTTTGTCTTTTCTCTATTGTAGCTCTTTCAAAGTTCTCTATGAGGTATATATAAACTTCCTATATTTGACTTTTCTGATATATGTAGATGTTTTAAATAAAGTTTTTATAAAACTTTATCAATTTAGAAATATTTCAAATATTTTTTGGCAACTTTTCTGTTTTTTCTTTACATTTGTCTTAATTTTGTTTAAGTTTTATTTTGTGGAACTGCATTTTAAATTTTTTTCTAATATAAACTTTAAAGTTTCCAAACTAAATAAAACATTCTGTTTTAAAATTTTCCCCGGCACGTTTTTATTTTTTATTAAAATTTTATATAGGATTTTAATCGTCTAAAATTATTTGATTTAATTGTATTTTTATTTTATTTTTTTATATCTATTTTTATTTATTTTTTTTTATTTATATTTATTTTTATTTTTATTTATATTTATTTATTTTTTTATTTTTTTTCACTTTTATTTAGTAATTTAATTTTATTTATTTATTTAATGTATTTTATTAATTTTTTTATATTTTATTAATTTATTTATATGTTGTTTATATATTATTTATTATTTTTATTTTTTTATTTATATTTATATTTATTTTTTTTGTTCATTTTTATTTTTTTATTTATTTATTTGATTTTATTTATTTATTTATATATTATTTATTATATTTATTTTTTCATTTATATTTATATTTATTTTTTTTCTTTTTTTGTTCATTTTTATTTTTTTTATTTTTTTTATTTATTTTATTTATTTATTTATTATTTAAAATATCCCAAAAACTGCAATATATTTTTTCCTGACTTTACTTTTTAATAGAAGCTAAAAAAAACCCCAATCAATTTTCTTCGAATCGATGCATGAGTGTATTCATTAGTCGCCTTGACTGCTAGGCGGCATTGCCACTTGTTCAGCTTGTGCATTCATTTGAGTTTCTGTCAGTGGCAACGTCTGCTGCTCCGTAGACTTCCCCTGTCCCTACAATTCTCCGCTCTTCCCCTGCTCAGTCGAGGTCGGTCGGTTCTTGTGTTTTGGCATGCATCGAATTGACGGTTTGAATTTCATGTTATTGACCGACGTTTTTCTTTTGTGGCACCACCATGGCCCCTCTCCCTACTCTGGCCTGCTCCATACGGCATTCATCTCTCTCACTCTCTGTCTCTCTCCCAGGCTGTCGCATCCTTTTAGTTGGACTCCCTCGTCAGCACTCAATGCAAGCAGAAAATGTCCAAACTGTCAAATGCCAAAAAGCAAAATGTGAATGCCATCGAACAGAGCAGAGAGCTGTGTGAAGGAAGCCAAAGCCACGACCACAAGCAAGGTGGAGCAGGTGGAGCAGGTGGAGACGCAGTCGCTGGCGTTGCTAGATTTCGACATTTGCCATTGCCAACATGCCAGTGCTCACCTCTGGCCATGTGTCACCATTGGGGCTCATGGCTGGGCGATGCTGACCACCGGCGACATGACAAAGCGAATTGCATTCGCCTCTGCCTCCAACTTCACCTCAAACTCTGACTGATGTGCCGCTCTCCCTGCCAGGCTCTGCTAGCGTTAGTCGAACTCATAAGCATGATTAAAGTCCAAGTGCAGCGCACTCACTGAGCCAATTACCCCAACCCCCCCGCCTCGAATTGACCCCTGCGCCATCCCAACGTACATAAAATATTAGCTTCAGGTCTGTCATTTCGAATTTGTCAGGCTTTGCGAAGCTTTTAGTCGCATCAAAGGCTCCATCCTCCCTGGGTTTGATTTCTGTCTGGTCTACGTTTCCGTTGCATATTTTAGACGCAATCCTCACTCTCCCCAATCTGGTTACCTACCTGCTCAACGTTGCTAAATTCAATTTGGCTAATGAATGCAATATTAATTATAACAATAAAGTCATCTAAGTCGCTTTTTGGGCGCCCTCAAGCTACTTTGTTATTATTATTAACAACAACATTTTCAGCATACACACAAATTGTTGGCGTTGTCGACTGGCACCGCAAGCTATAATTAGCTTAGAATTTTAGCTCAAATTGTTGATGTAATAACGTTAAGGTATTTCCTAGGAATATTGCAAGGCGTTGGTATGTGTGAGTTTCGCATAGAAAGGCAGAGTCAAAGATTATTATATACATCTATTACAAGATTAAATTTCTAATTTTCAAATAGAGACACAATTTGTATAGTTTTTGATGCTATCGATAGTATTGCTGCCAGTTATCGATAGTTTTGTCAAACTTTTTATGAGAATTGAGACAATTTTGCGCGCAATGTTCTTTATAAAACTCGAAGACTTAATAGACTTAAGAAATTTTTGACTTAAAGATGGAATATCAAGAGTTTTCAAAGCAATCGATAGTTTAAACTAATCGATAGTTTCTAAGTGATTTAGATATTTATTAACATTTTTTACGTATATATTTTAACATTGCCTTTATAAAAGTTAAATTTTCAACAAATTTAAAAGTTGCTCACATAAATTAATCTTTTAAGCTAAAACAAATAATTAACGATAGTATTATCGATAGTTTCTCTTATGTTTTCTTCTTAATAATCATGAAAATTTATACAATATATATACAAATTATATACAATTATTTCCTTACATAACAGAAAGCCTCTTCGAACTCATATAAAAGCCCAACTTATGCATTTTATTTTTTACCTTCCGCACTTAGGAGACAACACTATGCCATATATAGCGTATAGTGTATAGTGAATGCAAACTACTCAGCTACACTCGCAGCACTTCCGATTACCCACTGACATCATTGATGCTCCATTGTGCTGGAAAAGAATCAGAATTTAGCGAGCACTTTCAGCGAGCACTTCTCGCCTGCTTTCTTTCACTATTCTCTTGTCTCTTTCTTCTTCTTCTTCTTCTGCTTGTACTCATGCACTGACAGCACTTTCGTGCCAAGGTATCGGCCTGAATGGCGCTAAACAATGCCCAAACGACATGGCCAACAATGGAGAATGTCATTGAGCTCGCGAGCGTGTGGAAGGACATTTGTTTCACAATTCAATCTACAATCTTCAATCAGGCCGAAGGGGCGTGTAGAAGGAGAAGGGGCGTGGCTAGAGGGTGCGTGGGCCGCAGATTAAAATCGGTACGACGTAAGGCCGCAGGGGAAATAGGTAGCATGGGTAGCTACATAGGTAAATGGGGACTCAGAGAGGGGAGGGGGTTCCCGTCTTGATAAAATTGCCATGAAAATTCATTTCGGTTCGCCGCTGGCGCCATGAAGTATGCAACGCTGTTGCACACTGCGCGTATATAAATCGCACAAAATTAGCTGGCGATTGTTGTGCACACACACTACACACACACACACACCCACACACGCGCGTGCATAGTCGCGCACACTCGAAGTGAAACGAGCGCAAGCGGAAATGAATTTGCGGCGCAAAAATGATTGTTGCACAGTTGCACAAAGGCGAAGACTGAAATGAAATAAAAGATGTACGTGTGTGTATGTGTGTGCTATGTGTGTGTGTGTGTGTGTGTGTTTGTGCGTGCATGTGTGTAAACGAATTTGTGCTACGCCTGAAAAATGCCAAAGGAGAATTGCATACAAAAAATTGAATTGCCAAAACAGCGCACAGTGGTTAGAAACAGAATTTTATCAAGTGAAAACTTATTTTAAAATAATTTCAAGGGATTGAAAATGCAATATGAAAAACATTCCTCAAAAAAATTTAAAAAAAATATTTTTAAAAAATTTTAAAACTAAATCCAATTAAAAAAATTCAATGTAAAAAAATATATACATTTTTTTAAAAAATATGAAAAAATTGTTAACTATTGTTTCTACAATTTATTTATTTTTATATATTATTATTTATATATATTATATATTTTATTAATTAATTTTATTTATTTGTTTATTTTATTCTTCATTTTCCACTTATCTTTTACATATTCTGCTTTCAATTTTCGTACACACCTGCCCCACTGTGCAATGCCTCGTTGCACACTGAAAAAGACGTTAAAAGCCAAAAAGATAGGCCGACATATGCCTTGATGAAGCGAACGAGAAGGCAACAAAAAGAGAGACCAAAACACAGAAAGAGAGGGAGAAAGCGAGAGAGGGAGACAGAGAGGAGCCGCATTTGAAATGGTTTTTTCGTTTAGCAATTTTATTTCCGCCTTTGTCGCCATTCATTCGATTGCCAAGCTGATGACTGCGACGCTGACAAGGATGGAGAATGGCAGCCAGAACGAGCACGAGCAACGAGCAGCAGCGAGGACATTGCTGCACATACATCAATACACACACACACACACACGCAGACACTGCTATGCCACGACTTAATGTGTTAACCCAATTTTCACGTTGAGCCGCCGCCAAGCTCGATTGGGACTCGACTCCGCTGCCTCGCTGAAAGGCCCTGCCCGACAAATAGATCAGATACGTAGAGCGACAAGCACCGAAATCCGTGAATAACAAATTTAGCGCTGAATTACGATTACGGTTATTTGCCCACCCATCTTTCCCTTACCCCCTACCGCTTCCTAATGGCAAAGACCCACATGCAACTCTCGCAAAAGTCACAAGAAAGCAGAGGGGAGAGTGGAGATTGGATGGGGGTTGAGAGGTTGGGAATAAGTTAACAGGCCTCAGGTTGATTTGCATAACTGACGAAGGATTAAAGTCACGATACGATTTTGCAAACTGACATCGGCGTTGGCAATTAGCATGAATTTCCTTTGACAAGGCAAAGTGTGAGTGTGCGAGTGAGTGAGTGAGTGTCACAAGAGTGACAGTTGCTAAGTCCTGCAGGTGTTTACAGGATATAAACTTGTAAAAGTAACTTGTTTTTTTTTAGTGGAAAGTTAAGATAAGAAAGAAATGAAAAAGGTACGAAAAAGGACTCCAGTAGTTATGTAGAGGTTATGTAGAGTGATATGAGATAAATATTTCGAATATTTTTTTTAAAAAAGCTTTGAAACCTTTTGCAAATAGATTTTTATAGGTTTTTCGACATGCCAAATCGATTTAAACCTAAAACACACAATGAAAAATTTTGAAAAAATTTTTAAATTTTTTATAGGGTGTGGCATGGAAAAAGTTGCAAAATTTTGAAAATTTTAGATTCATGAAATTTTATTAATAAGTTATTCTAGCGTTAAAAACATAAACAAAATGACATTCTAAATAAAAATCGCATGAATTTTGACAGAGTTAGAAGAGTTACAAGTGCAGATAGGGTGTGCCATATTTTTAGGAAAATTTTGAAAAATCTTAAAATATTTCTTTTTTGTCTATAATATTTTGTTACTAGATTTATATTTGATCAAAATTATAAGTAATAAAATATTTCAAACTTCTGGTTCAGTTATAATATTACAAATTTGCATCGCATGTTTGCTATAAAGTTTCATACGCTTTTCCAACACTGCAATACTCAAATTTCAATAGCAGCACACCCCTTTTTTTTCTACACTTTTCTTTTCCCCACCTTTTCTACCACAATTTCCAATCAATTGAAGCATAATTAAATCAGCCTCAGACAGCATATCAAAGGGGAATCCATGGTAAGCTGTTAGAGTTGAGCTCAGTTAAGGCTGCCTTTCGATTACCTTGAGCATTTTTGTGGCCTGCTTTTTATACTATATCCTATATGCATACGTCTTGCTCTCTCCTCTCTGAGTTTTTGCTGTTTTTGGCAACTTAACAAATTCACTTTGACTTTGCATGTGGAAGCAGAACTTGGCGATTGTCAGCTGCAGGTGTGTGTGACTACGTGAGCGACGGTGCGTGTGTGTGTGTGGGAAAGTTCTGCAAGGAAAAGGCAACTTATGCGTATATTTTTGCAACCTTTTTCTCTTCACTTTTCTTTCGTTTCGTCTGCTTCTACACGTTCTTTCGTACCGTTCTACATTGTTCATGACGTTTCACATGCAAAACGCGTGTCACATTCGCATTTCCGCCCCGTCATGCTAGTTGTAGTCGCCTGCCAGGCCTTATGTACACCCTACCCTACAAACGCACACACCCACGCACGCACACACACCATTACACACACACACACACGCAACGCTGCCTTTTGGCTTTCACCAACAGTTGCCTTTGGGTCCTTTGGTTACTTTGACTCGCCCGCTCGCCCGACTTGGGATAAGTGGGCAATGCGTGTGTGTGTGCGTGTGTGTGTGCTGCTTTCGGCGAATGTGTGTAACTTGTTAAAAATCCATTAATCACGTAAGTGGCAACTCTGGCAAACGACAAAGCCAGCATACAAATGCGTTCATGCGTGCTCAAACTCAGCTAGCAAAAAGCCGACAAGGCAAGCAGAGCGGGAAGGGAAACCCCACTGTAGTTGCCCCTCTCACTCTACCAGCCATCTCCCTCACTCTCTCTCTCGCTCTCTCTCTACTAATACTAACACAACACTAATTTGTATGCGTGTGTTTGGCGCGCTCACTTAATTTTTTCTGCCTTGCTTGCGTTTCTGTTGTGTTTGCATTTTGCTGGCTCATTATGCTCCAGGCGAGCTGCCCCCTCTCTCTCTCACACACACATACTCTCCCCCTCTCTCCTGCAGCATCAGTCATATATATAGCAGCAGACTTCTGTGCTTTTTTTCCCCGCTCTTACTAAATAAGCAAGCCGGAAATTATGCATGTAATTAAATTTGCAAAAAGTGAAGAGAGTGCAAAAAAAATTGCACAAAAAAAAATTGCAGAAAATAAATCAAATGTTTTAGTTGAGCGTTTTGTTGTTTTTTCAGGCGTTTCCAGCTTGCTGGACTGGGGTGTACTCGTAGTTGTGTAGGAACAATTGTACAGATGTGCAAATTACACAGTGCGGTGCAGCACTAGATATGCCTGTACACCTGGCTGAGTGTCGTAGAAGGAGAGAGAGAGAGAGAGAGTGAGAGGGAGAGAAACTAAGCAACATGGTAAACTTCACATGTTTTGATTTTGCTGAGCACTGCGAAAAACTTCACTTGTGAAATTAGCAGTATTTAAAATATTTATCAAATGTTTTCAATATATTTTATTAATGTATATTATTTTCAAATTATTTTCATTATATATATAGCGCAACACAAATAATATAAAATTTTCCATGTATTATATTATATTATAACTGTTATACTTAATTTTTTTAAAACTGCTCAAAATTTTTTAAAATATTTATAAAATGTTTTCAATACATTATATTATTTTTAAATTATTTTCATTATTGATTAGTGATTTAAGGCAATTTTTAAAAAATATAGCGCAACATAAAAAAAATAATATAAAATTTTCCATGTATTATATTATATTATAACTGTTATACTTAATTTTTTTAAAACTGCTCAAATTTTTTTAAAATATTTATAAAATTTTTTCAATATATTATATTATTTTATATTATTTTCAAATTATTTTCATTATTGATTGGTGATTTTAGGCAATTTTAAAAAAATATAGCGCAACATAAATAATATAAAATTTTCCTTGTATTATATTATATTATAACTGTTATACTTAATTTTTTTAAAACTGCTCAAATTTTTTTAAAATATTTATAAAATTTTTTCAATATATTACATTATTTTATATTATTTTCAAATTATTTTCATTATTGATTAGTGATTTTAGGCAATTTTTAAAAAATATAGCGCAACATAAATAATATAAAATTTTCCTTGTATTATATTATATTAATTTTTTTAAAACTGCTCATATTTTTTTTAAATATTTTATTTTAATTTTAAAAATATTAAAAACCATCTCAAAATATTTATTTTACTCATTTAAATTATGTTTTACCATAGAGATAATTTATGCTTTATCATTAAATTTATATTTCTTCATTAAGCTGCTCCATCTATCATATTTGCTGCACTGCCAGCTTTGCTTTAGCTCTTCAAAATTTTCTCAGTTTTTTTTTTTTAAATAATTTTCAAGCATATTTCATGCCGGTTTCTTCGTAATTTCAACCACTTTTGTAGGCCATATATCACTTACTCTGCTAAAAACCTCTCAAACTTTAACTTTGAGCTCTGTTTAAAAATGGAAATCCTTCTTCTTTATTTTCCTCCCCACACACACGCATAACAAACTTAATTTTTCCTACCCGAGATTGCACTTTCTCATAGCCCAAACTATATTATTTTATTAAGCGCTGCAGCCCGCAAGCTGTGGCCAAACACACACACACACACGAGGCAGCTGCAGTTCGCCTCCTTCTTCTGCTTGTAATTCTTTTTTTTTTTTTTGTGCCGAGCCAAAGTCAACATAAAATATTAAATGAAACGATGGCACAAACCGCACTAATTGCAAAAACCAAACATTTTGCCACAGCGCCTTTTGAAAATGTATTTTCTGCAAATTTCCAAAAATTTCAACGTGCGTGAGTGCGTGTGGCTGCGTGTGTTTGCCTGTGTGTGACCTCAGAGAAAGCCGCAACAAACACAGAGAGCAACGAAGAGAGCAGAATAGAGAAAGATATATATATATATAGAGAGAAAGAGGGGGAGGCAGAGTGGACTGCCAACTCGTGTTAATATTAAATTACCAAAAACTATTTGCAATTTTTGAAAGTTTTGCACTGTCTGCTGTGTCTGGGCAAAAGGCATGGCACAAGGCTCTGGCAGTGGCGACGTCTTGTCTTACAAGCTGCACGCATTCCTTTGGCACAAATTCCTTGGCTCCTTGTGCCGCACACACACACACTCGCACACCCGGCGCACACTCACAAGTTTATTACGTCTGGCTGTGGCCAGAAAGTATGCAACATTTTAATATGTGTGTCAGCTGGCGCACATTTGCATGAGTGCGGCAGGCAGGGGCGTGCGAAAGGGGGGGGTCGTTGACTGCCCCCATTGTCTATGGCACAGCAGCATATAATAAACCTGAGCATGGCAACATTCGCAGAAAGCATCTTTTGCGGTTTTTGCGCACAGCGACAGAAATTTACAATGCTCATACACAATGCGAGGCACAGACGGGGCTATCCTTTTACACACGCTGTCCCTCTCCCTCTCCCACTCTCTCCCACTCTCTTTGTCTTCCTCACACTCTCTGTCTCTGCTGCTGCTGCTGCTTCAACTTGCGGGCAACCCTTTAAGTTCAGCACTTGAGGCTCAGCCGGGCTTCAAACTTTAACAGCGCCGCACTTGCTGCTCTGCCAGCCACGCCTCCCGCCTCCCGCCTCTCTATGAACTCCCCCTTCTTTCTGTGCTCTACCTACACTGTCAACCTTTCATATCTTTGGGGCACCTGCTGCAAAGTTTTGCCCTCGTTTTTGTTTTTCCTGCCTGCACCAGCAAAATCAAAGTTACCACGCACGTTAGCTTCTGGCACTGACTCCCCTCCAAGCCCCCCGGCATCCTCCGTTCAGCGTCCTCTTTGTAGCCACTTCAACTCCATAACTTCGACTGTCTTCTTGCGTTGCCCTTGCGAACTTTTCATATAGTCAGGCTGTCTTCTCTCTCTCTCTCTTGCACACTGCGTATATTCTACTTAAATTAAATACAATGTGTGCGAAAAGTAAATTGAAGTTTGCTTTATGCGAACTGCATTTTCGGAGTTTCATTTAAAACATGTTAAACAAATGCTGACGACGAGGCTTACACACACGTCGAAGCCCCTACACGTTGCCCTACCACTTCCCCCTTACGGTACTTTTCGAAAAAGTTGACATTACCTAAGCTGGTAGCAGGTAAAGTGGGGGAACCTCTGGCAATTTGTTAAAGGCTTCAACTTTCAACTTTGAACTCCCGCTCCCTCTCTCTCTCCCCCTCTCCCTCTCTGTCTAGTGTTGCCCATACGCTTCGCTTCGTTCCGTTTCGTCCATTTTCGCTTAGATTGTAACGACATCAGTTTAATGCTTGTTGTCGTATTTGCTTTTTTTTTTTGGGTAAACGCATCGAAAATCCTTATGGGAAAACTTTCAAATGGTTAACTAACGGTTTCGTATGCCTTGCAAAGAGCACTTAATGAGGCTTACAAGGTGTGTGTGTGTGTGTATCGAGGAGCAAGTGTTGTAGTTGAAGAAGTTCAAGTTTTGATGTCTTTGGGGTATAGCTTGTATTGAGCAGCTGAGATTTTAGTAGCATTTACAAAAGTTTAGTTTATTGTTTATTTACAGAAATCATTTGGAATCGTTTGGATGTGGATCATTGTTCTATAAACCAAAAATCAACATTCTAGCTTTAAAATCACGCTTGGAAATCGCTTTCATTCAATTTACGGGGGCGTAAGAGGGCGTGGCTCAATTTTAAAATAAACCTTAGCTGCGTGGAATATAAAGACTTAATGACACAACTTTTAGCTCGGACGGACTTTTCACTCCACTTCCCCTCCCGCATCTACCTGCCCATCTCCCTCGCTTTCTGTGGTCTGAGCTGAAATTGTTGTACTCGTGACCAAACGATCATCGTCATCCATAGAGTCCTCGTTACTGTCGGCAAATCCAAGCGTCTCATTCGGTGCAGGCTGAAACTCACCCATAGCCAACTTGGTGGGCAAACGACCAGGGTTACGCACTATGCCATACGGCTTAAGATGATAGATCAAATAGTCCATGACATACATCAAGTTTGGCGAAATATAGTGAAAGGATATGGCATTATCCGAGCAGCAGTCAAGACCCTAAAAGCAAAGGTGCTTAGAAAACACTGCACTAGAACTGATTTAGATTGATTGGTTTCCCCATCATCTTACATCATCGGTCTGATAGAAAATGTACTTCCAATACCAAAACTCTTTATCTTTGCTTGGCATTAAATGATCGTTCGGATCGAAGGGAAACATGCGACCACGTCCATTGTAATCGCGGCTATCACCTGCCGTCACATTGAGGTTCTCCAAACACCGTCCGATTTCGATATCTTCGTTTTCCACAGTACCAGGCAAACACATATCTGGATTGGGTATACCCTCAACCACAAAACGACGTAATGCTTCTTTGCTGAGCACATACCCAGGACCACCAGACATATAACCCTGTTTGACAAACGGTTTAAACTTGAAACCAAAATGCACAGGGGTCTCAGGATGGTAGGGATAAAGCATGTAGCGTAGATTCTCTATGATAGCATAAGTATCGTCGTCCGCTTTGTAGAACCAATCCGCATCGTTATAATGATGCTCGTACACATACGTAAAGGCTTGCTTCACCTTCATCCATAGATTCTCACGGCCCTCGCTGACGTTCAGCTTCACTGTGGGCAGTTCATCATCTGCCTCGGAACTCATAAAGAGAAGTATGTTACAACGCTTGCCCCAGGTGCGCTTCACATGGCGAGCCTTCGCCTTGTGGTTGTTGGGATTGGTCATAACCCAACATAGCAAACGCACTTCTTTCTTAACCTGTTCAGCAATCGTAGCATTATCCCATGGATACTCGGGCAAAACTTTCTCATTTTCTGGTTTGGGAGTATTTCGATAATTGTCGCTTCTTAGATTGAATCGATTTTGTGCCACATACGAATCGAATCTATCAATCGATAAGGGGGTACTGCAAATCTTTATAAGACCACAGCCCACAATGATGCCGACAGTGAAGATAAACAAGGGTTGTTTCTTCCATTGGACACCTAAACGAGTGGCTAATTATCACACGGAAATTGAGCTCTTTGTGGGCCAAATAGTACCTTGTGTTCGAAAACCTCGCAGCAGGCACAGTGGGCGCATTTTATTTGAGTACAAAAAAAAAATTTCAACTAGATTTTCTTAACATTTTCCTTATAGTTTCAATAGACTTAAGCACCAGAAAGGACAAACCGACGTATACCAAATGGCAAAACTAACTAAATAACTTTCGTATGCGTTCTACGTTAAAAAGTTGCGCAAACTTGATTAAATTGATGGCCAAAATGGTTCGCTTTCAGTGTGAGATAAATTCGATCATATCTGCATCAGATAGTTTTTTAATTACTATCGAGTGACAGAGAAGAAAACATTCTTTGAGGTGCTTTCATTCTTCTGTTTACATTTTGAAGCTATATATATATAATATTTTAAAATACTTTTAAATTTATTTTGGATTAAAATGGAAGTCTCCATCTGTTGTCGAGTCGAATCTAACTTAAATCTTTCGCATAACGTTTGTTACTTAATTGTTTTACGGAATTGTTTACAATCTTTGAAGTTCCCTAACTGCCGACAAACATATGTATCATACCTTATCGTAAGGAACTAAAAATACAATTTGTTGGCTATTCAACTACTTGATATCATATCATCAAATGTTAATGTTGTTTAACAACTGATGATTCCTAAGATATCAGTTCTCTACAACTGTTATACACGCTTACTTGAGCTTTGCCTTCCACAAATAACCTAGCGCAATTTATCAATAAATAAAGTTTTAATTATTATAGATACCTTCTCTTTTCTTGCTCTCACTTATTTTTCCCACTAACACTTCTCATCAAATCTAACCAGCTGTAATTATAAAACTTAAATCAGACTCTTCCCCAAAGTGCACTTGGGCAAGGCGTGGCATCTTTGAGCTCAGCATAAAACTCATAAAGTGCCACGCCCACATTCTCTTTCTCTTTCTACTTCACCCTTCTCTGCCTGCATCTTACACTTGAATGCAAAATGGAGCAGCGGAAGAAGAAACTTTGCTTTGCTGCTTTTTGCATGCTACAACAACAACAACAACAGAGGCAGAACAATGGAGCATAACACAAAGCTGAATTAAAAGTGAAAAAGTAGGCGGCCAGTTGCAAAGGCCTTCCCTCCCTGCCTCTCTCCCTTCATCTGGTTGCAACGAGGGATTTGGGTTGAGTGGACGACGACGACGACGACGATGACGCCCCAAATGGGGGGCAGCAGTTCCAGCGAAGCGTGACTAAAGCAGGTAAATAGTATGAGGAGGGATGGGAAAAACTCACCTGGCACCAATGAGCAGACTGTTGCCATCTTTGGTGACGAGCTTGAAGTGATCCACGACACTCTCGTTGCCCAGAAATTTCAGTATATCTTCGGGACCTGCAAGACAGAGAGGGAAAGAAAGAGTGAGTTGATGAAAAACAAATATAAAGAGAGGAAAAGAGACAGGGAGCAGGAGCGGGTACGGCGTGCCTAATTAGGCAATTAGACAGCGTTAAAGGCGACAAAAAGCGCAGCTAAAGAGCGACAAAATGGCGCAACAATGCAGCAAACAGCAGGCAGAGGCAGCAGCATCGGTCGCCATTTGTCTGTGTTCCCGTCCCGTTATGCAAATGGCGCACGACTGCCAGGCGGCGGCAGGCTATGCGGGCGCACAAAGCATACCCCGTTTGGCGGCGAAAAAACGAAACGAGAAACAACAACAAAACAAGAGAGAAGACGCTGCAAAGTTTTTATCATTTGTTTACTTTGGCTTAGTTTGCAATTTAGCTTGCTCTCTCTCTCGCTTGCTCTCTCTCTCGCTTGCTCTCTCTCTCGCTTGCTCTCTTTTGCTGCTTTTTGTTGTTGTGTCCCCGGCGAGACCGCTGATAGTTGTCAGCTGTCACAAACTGTAGCTGAGCTGATAGTAGCGGGTTTTAGCCAGTATAAAACCCAGGCAAGTCCTTAAATCTCTCTGGGGAGTTGTCCGTAATTACATGCTAAGGTGTTTGCACTCGAGAGCGAGAGAGAGGCCAGATAAGAGGGAGGGAGGCGTGGCAAACTCATTTGCTAATAATGAGATTGGGAATGGAAATGGGAAAAGGTAAGGATATAATGAATTGCATGGCGTAAAATGATATTGTATTTATCAAGGGGGAGAATATGGGCAGTTCCATGGGTTCTATTTGAGTTTTAAGGATTTACAGCTCTCTGAGAAACACAAAAGATAAACAAAAAGTATAAATAGAAATTCCTGAATTTATGGGGATTTCTTATAGGGTTGCTTTCTCCATTAATTCCTTTCAGTATTTGGGATATTTCTATTGATTTTAAAACTATAATAACTATGGAAGTATATGTAATTAGCGAAAGAACCCAAGAGGTTTTCTGTAGGACAATAAGAGTTCTATATAAGTTTTAATGAAAGGAAAACAGAAACTGAAAAATTTAAATTCCTTGAGTTTTCTGAAAGTAAATATGTTTTATTTCTATTTTTCTTTCAATTCCTTTAAAAATATTTCGTAACTTGCTAATGGAAATGGAAACTTTGGTGCAGTATGGAATGTTCCTACTAATTTTGATGATATTATTACCATGAAAGAACATTAGATTAGAGTAATGAAAGAATAATTGCACCTTGGGAATTTCTGGCAGAAATTGGTAGAAGTTTTAGATTTATCCAGAATAGTTACAGCTTATATAGTATCTAATCAGTTCCTGTTATAATTAAGCTTAGATCCCAATGAAATGAACAATGGAGTAGTTTTCATTAGTGAAACCCTCTACACAAGACATGCACAGCAACGCAATTCCCCTTTTCAAATCCAATTCTATGCCGTATCTTTTTAATTCCCAGATCCCTTTTGTTCATCCCCTTTAGCCACTTTCGGGCTTACAATTATCACGCATCCCCAAGCTCCGTCTCCCCCCTTTCCCTCTTCCCGCTGGCATCATTACCGCCCAATGTGACACGCCCCCATTGTCCGGGCGGTACCTTCATTTGATCAATGATGTCGCTGGGAACTTTTTAACCTCAGCTTTTAACTTTGACTGCAAGCGGTCAACCACAAAGAGCGAAAAAGTTTTCAGCGCGAGTTTTGGGGTTCGGCAGGATTGCGCTACTTTTTTTTCCGTATAATCGCGCGGCAGTGGATGAGAGAAAAGGGAGGTAACATCTGCTTGCTGCACTCCAAATCTACGTCTCCGTCTGCCTCTCTTCACACTTTTCATTTTCGGGTGGAGCGTCAAAATTAATGGGCGGAAAAAAAGCTTTTATTCACGAGCTTTTCAAATGGGACAGGCCTTTTGTGTTTGCCTGACGTTTAACGTGACACGTGGGACAGACATGTGCGCAACTGTCTGCCAGATAAGGCAACTCTACCAGGCAGGGGTAAGGGTTTACGCTCCCTCTCTCTCTCTCTCTCTTGGCGTAAAGTAAAGCAAAAGTTTCACGCTTTCGGCACATACACTCACGACATTTTTAATTTGCTGCTTTAATTAAAAGCAACGCAAAAGCAAAAAAAAAAAAAAGCTTTGAAACGCAAAGCGTATCAAAAAGAGTTGCCAAGTTGTCAGAAGAAAACGAAAAAGAGCAACAGAAACAGAACAAGAAACGAGCAGAAAAGCAGCAGCAGCAGCAGCGGCAACAGACAGCTGCATTGGTAATGAAATATGCTAGAAATGAAGACAGAGAAGGTAAGAGAGAAGGTAAAAGAGAAAACTAGAAAATTAGCACAGGTGCAAATGAAGGCAAAGTCCAGGGAAGTAGAGCAAAGGGGGGGACAGCTAAAGCTAAAGCGCATAGCAAATGACAATGGAAATGTAGTTATGCTAGAAGTTAAAGCATGTTTGGGAAAGTTAATATGGAAGAGAACTATATAATTTACTATATACCAGGCAGGTGTATGGTATTTTGTATATTTTTAGTGTTCTGGAAATCCATAAAATATCATATACAAGCCAAACCCCTGAAAGTATCCAGTTACAGCTAGGGTAAGATTTGCAGTGAAGCTGTAAAAAGTCTTTGCTTATGGCAACCCTATACTTCTACCCTATACACCTACACCTACCGACCCCTAACACCTTTCTTTGCTGCCCTACCCCCTTCGATTAATTTGCATTTTAAATACAACTGTCTTTCATAAAGAACTCTACCTTTTCCTCCCTTTGCTCTTTCTGATAGAAGCTCCCTACTGTTAGCTGCTCTACCCGCTCTCAGTTAGGTACCATGCACAGCCTTTAGGATCCTCGCACGTTCAAAACGCATTGCATTTTCCCAGCCCTAACTCGTTGCCAGTGTCGCACCTAACTTATGTTTAATGCCACCGCGGGCCTTTTTGGCTCTCTCGACCCGGCAAACTATGTAAGCCCACAAATTGTAAGCTAATATTTACTTTACCTACATCCACAATACAGTAGAGCGAGAGAGGAGAGAGAGGGAGAGCAGCACTGCCAGCAAGGCGGCAGTTTTCGGCCAGCAAACAGTCAAAAATTTTCAACAACCAAAAATCTAATATTTACCTTGACTTTCAAAATGTATGCGACGCCAAAGTAAACTGCAACTCAACACGTACCCAGACCCCATAGGGAGGGACTCCAAACGCACACACACACTCGCACACACATACTCGTACACTCACACACCTACATATATATTTGAACAAAGGCGCAGCAGACCGTGCCGAATCCGCCAGACGATTCAGCGAAGCGGGGAGAAAGAAGCTGAAAAAATAACGTAGCAAAAGGCAAATTCTGACAGAGAGAAAAGGAGAGAGAAAGAGAGGGGTAACACAGCGAGTCAGTCTATCACTTTAATCAACTGCTCCGTCAGGCTCTGTGTTGTCTGTCCTGGCCAGAAGGGTCCTCTACGCTGACCGGCTGCAAATTATGCAAATTCAACGAAAATAACGTAAAATTCCGACATTCGAAATCTACAAATGCCGGACAACCCGCTCGCTATCTCTTTCCCAGTCGCTGCCTCTCTCTCTCTCTCTCTCTCGCTCTATCTCTGTCTCTCTTCTTTTGTGGCAACAATGGCGACAACGTGTCCATGTTTGACTTTGAGAGTGTAACCGGAACGTGACAACGCAAGTAACGCACAACTTAAGGCGCCCTACGCACACACACACACACACACACACACATATACAGCGAGAGGGAGAGAGAACACACTATAAAGCTGATTATTAAATATTTCTTAATGAATTTTTCATACTGCTGCGGAAAAACTCTTGACACACGCCACGTTAGCGGCAAAGGAAGGAAAAGAAAATATTTACCTGGAAAATACAATCATATTGACTGACCACATTGGCTGCTTGTGGCCAGGTAAGGGCAGCAACTTTATGAGGCAAAAGAAGAGAGAAAGGGAGAGAGAGAGAGGAAGGGGCAGGCGAGAGAGTGCAGGCAAGTAAAAGACAGTGTTTATTAAAAATGCAAATACTTTATAAATGCAAGCAAAATGTTGCACTGTTCCCAGGAGAGAACAAAGAGAGAGGGAGAACGAGAAGAAGAGAGGGAGACAGAGTGGGAGAAAGAGGTAGCTGGTCGAACAGAAAACACTAAATAATGAAACGAGCCCTAATGGAAGTGAGGGAAAAAGCAGCAAAGTACAAACTACTCAAAGTTTATGCGAAAACCAAAAAAGGAAATGACACTCGACGGGTAGAACAATAAGAAGAATTGTGGAAGAAATTCTCCAGAGCTTCAATTGCATTTTCTCAATTTACATTGTTAAAATGAGCTATGCTATAACTTCATATATACGACTGAGTTGCAGGGGAATTCTAGTGCAACTTAGCTATGCGAAGCAGAAAGTGAAAGCAAATTCGTATATTTTTTTCTTAGAATAAAGAAAATTACTTATACAAATATTAAAGTATTATTTAACTTAATTTTTAATTAATTTATACAAATATATATTAATATATATATTATTTTTGAGCTTTTTATAAGAATTTTTATGTAACTATTTATTTTTTTCTTATATAATTATTTATTATTTCTTAAATATTCATTACATTATCGATTGATGTTAATTGAATTTTAAATTAAATAAATAAATAATTTAAAGAATAAATAAATTAATTTATTAATTTCATTGAATTTTAAATTAAATAAATAAAAAATTAAAAAAATAAATAAATTCATTAAAAATAAATAAATAAACAAAAAAAAAATAAATAATTTAAATAATAAATAAATGAAAAGTTGAATTGCAATTATTGTTATTATAATTAACTTTCTTATTATTTATAATATTATTTTTATTATTATCATTTTTTTATTATCATTACTGTTTTTTTTTATTTGATCTTTTATTATTATTATTTTTAATAATATTTTTTCTAGGATATTTAGGATCTTAAAATTTCAGAATTAATTTATTTTTATTTTATTTTATTTATTTATTTTTTTATTTATTTTAATGAAATTTCTTTTAAGTTTCATTAAATCCTTCTCAGTTTTTTTGCAAGAACTTCAATTGCTTTGGTGAAATTCCCAAACTGTCATTATATATTTCGGTGAGCATGACAAATAGCCCACAATATATCATATAGAATATTAATTAATTTGACAAACATTTCATTGCGTATGCCATGAATGCAAAAAACACCGGGCGGAGCGGTTAAACCGCTTTTAAAATGCAATGTGCCCCGCCTTCATGGCTTATAGCCTCGCAAAAAAAAAAAAAAAAAAAAAAAAAAACCCGACGACATAAAAATTATATAGTCGAAAAAAGTAAATACGCAGGCAGACTAAGAAGTAGGCAGGGACGCGGCATGGCGTGGCAAAGGGCAGGAAATGAAGGGGAAGAGTGAAGGGGAGCTTTTCGCATGCCGGAAAACAAAACGCAGCGATGCGTGAAAAACATTCCACGACTCTGTGCAACGCCATTTCACTGATGCTGGCAACAGGACCAACATCCTGTCCAGCAGGCTTCCCTCCCCCGCCTACTCACTACCTCAACGGTCGCTCTGAACGGCGTTCAATGGGAAAAATCCTCGCCCGAGATTTGCATTTAATTGAAATGAACGCCAAACCGTCGCAGCAGCAGCAGCAGCAGCAGCAGCACAAAAGGCACGAAAAGAAACGCACAGCGAAAGGCAAACATCACAGAGCAGAGGGAGAAGGAGAGAGGGAAGAAGTAGGTAGAGCAGCTGTGTGGGAATCAAGGGAATCATTTAGACATAGAGCCGCCAGTTGGTTGCAAAATGGAATCAGAAATCGACGCTGTCCTTGCTGCTACGCCATGCTGCCTCATCCTCATCCTTCCACTTCCCCCCCACTCCGTTCTGCCTCATCCTTGGCGCAGTGTCTTATCTCTGACGCAGCGTTCTCTTCTGGCCACAGGCTTATCGATAACTCGCCGCCTCGTGCCTCGTGCCTGTTGCCACGTGTCTCTCCCCTGCAACCACCACCCACATGCCACACCCTGTTGCAGCTGCCCTGTGTCTGTTTGGGTTTGTTTGTTTGATTTGGTTTTGGCTGCTTTGTTTTTCTTTTGATTTCCTTCTTCGTTTTTTTTTCTTCTCTGTTTCGTTTTCGTATTGTTTCCCTTTGCAATTGATGTGCCAGTCGCAGTCTCCGCTTTTGCTTCTTCTTCTTCTTCCCCTTCTGGCAATTTCTTTTCTGCTGTCGTTTGCATCTTGATAAAGCAAAAAGCTGCCCGAACTGTAACTGGATCGACGACTGCTAACACCTTTCTGCGTCACCTGTGTGTATAGGTGTGTGTGTGTGTGTGTGTGTGTGTGAGTGTATTGTGTGTACTTGCGTTTGTCCATTTGATGGCAGAACCTAAGCCGCAATATGACAACGGATAATGTACAGTTATAGCCAGAGCTAATTGGGATCAGCAGAGCTTACGCATTGCTGTCAGGAAAAGTGAAGAGAGAAATTGTGCGGGAAAATGTGATAGGCAGAAGATGCTATTAGGCTTGGCAAATGTAGATTGAAGTCAGGCCAGGATTGTTAAAGAAGATTTGCTATGGTATATTGTATAAAAGAAGGCACTCATTTGTTAGAGCATACTTTGTCTTTTATCTTATATGGCAAAAGAAAGGGAAGTCCTTAGGGCAATCCAAGATATTATTTGTTATGATTTCAAATGAAATATTTAAATGTATATGGCAGAAGGTTGTAATAAAGGAAAAAACAAGAAAGAAAGCCTGCCTTCATACCATTGCAGTTACTTCAAATATCGGCCGATAGGTTCTATGGCAGCTATAGGATACATCGATCCGATTCGGCTCGTTCCAATTTATTTACAGCGTACATCAATAGGAAACATATATACCAAGTTTCATTAAGATAGCTCTAAAACTGAGAGACTAGTTTGCGTTGCAACAACTGACGGACAGACGAACAGACGGACATGCTAGTCATGACTCTCCTATTGATGCAGATTAAGAATATATACACTTTATAGGGTCCGACCCTATGTCTCCTTAGGTACATTGCAAACTTCTGGCCAAAATTGATATACCATCTGCAATTGTATAATAAACTGCAGCTCGATTTGTGTGGGAAAAGGAGGCGTGGCCCAAATTTCTAAATTTACTTAAAGACCTCACAATTGGCACAAGTCTTCTCACAAAGTTTAATGGCTCTAGCTCTTATAGTCTCCGAGTTCTAGGCGCTTATATAGACTTGATAGACATGACTGTATCAAGTCGGCTATTAATGCTGATTCAGAGTATATAGTTATTGTGGTCGCTTTTGCCACCTTCCGCCTGTTACACAACTTTCGACAAACATAATTTTCCAAAAATTCGCTGGTTCAAATATAATAAAGATTATAAATAGAACGAAGTGGTAGCAAGAGATAAATAAATTTCTTTAAAATCAACAGAAAATGAACTGCGAGCTTATTGTTATATGACATGTAGCATGATATTATAAAGAAGATTAACTTCTACTATCTGCTCTACTTTCCCTTTGAACAAGCAATTAAAAATATGTCAAAATTTGCCATATAATAAATTAATTAGTGCCACAGTCACACATTATAACAAACATACATAATGTATAATTAAATATAAATCCTTAATTTATAGAAAACATATAAATTCGCAAGCCACATTGTCAACGCGACGCGTCCTTTATAAATCACAAAATAAGCCTTGTCACACACACACACACCCGCGCACACACACCCCCTCGCAGATTCGCGCACACAAATCAATTCAATCACAAATCATTTTTGCCCGCGCGATATTTTATTGTACTATATATCGTCTGCATACAACACACAAATCGAATTTATGTGCATTGTGTGCTAACGAATACGCCCCGAGGTTGCCCCCTCTCTCTCTACGCCATGGAACTCCCCCTGGGACATGTGAAATATTTGCGCTGAAATGAAAACTTCGTTAATATTTCAAATCGTTGGCAATTAAATTTAATTCGTCTACACTTTTTGCATTACAATGCAAACTTGCTGGGTGTGAAGCGTGGGAAAATTGCCGGAAAAAAAATTGGCAGGCTCTATAAAAAATGCCAGGGTGGCAGGTAGGGAAGGAGTGGATTGCGGGTTTCCTCTCGCTTCAAATCGAATTACGCGTATAATTGTATTGGATTTGCGGTTTCCGGTTGTGTTAGCAGTAAAATGTTATGCGATGACAATAATTAAGAGTTTTACTTACAAGCAATAAAAAAGTTAGTAAAAAAAATTTGTTAAAAAAATTGTTAGAAAATTTTTTAAATTTGTCAATAATGCAATTAATAAAATTCATAAATAATACACAAATTTTGATAGCAGTTTAGAGTGCAATAATTAAATCAGCTTGATTAATTGCAAAGCATGTGGAATTTACAAAAAAGCTATCGATAACTTTGCTGCAGTATTTTTTTTGTTTGGTTGGCTAGCGCCATCTGTTGGCCACTGGCTGCAACTTATACTTGTCGCACGTGCCTCGTGCGCAATGAAATTAATCGGCAGACGTTAAGGAAAAGCCATGAAAGCCTTTAAATTCATTTAGGCCGGAAAAGAGACCAGCTACGGTGTGTGTGTGTGCGGGTGTGGTTGCCTTGCAATGTGACAGGATATGAACTACACGCCATTTATGCAGCAATTAACGCAACTTACGTCAAGTGGAAACGAGAGGGAGAGAGAAGAGGAAGGGAGACGAACCGAGGCCGCGCACGAGGCCAAGGACCAGGCGCATCCTGCTCTGCCTTGCTGTGCGTATTTTATGCACTTTTAATTATTATTGTATTATTTTGCATTTATTTACGCTCATTGCACGTCCACGCCCCCTCCTCCTTTCCCCCTCCCAACTCTTCGCCTTTGTAAGCGATTCGTCTCTTAATGATGAAGAACTTCTGTCAGCTGCGGCTTGTTGCGACAGCCTGGAGAGGAAGCAGGAGAGCGAAGAGCGACTACAGAGAACTGAGGTCAGACAGCCAGACGGACCCTGAGCAGGGTCTTTCATTTCCATTCGTACCCCTCTCCCTGCTCTCCATGTAATGACAACAAATTGTCGTAAGCAATTGGCAGGTGTTTTATTTAAGAGCTCAAGTTAAGTTCTCGAATTATGCGGGCATGAAAACAGCAGGAAGCAAATACATACATACATATGTATGAGGGTTGTAAGATATGTTACGCGCGATATGATCAACTTAAACGAATTTAATTACTTTTTAATGTAGCGGAAAAAAAGGCGCGTAGGGAAAAGTGAAGATTATAATGCAGTTAGGGAAAGTTAATGCGTTGTTTGGCGGAAGATTGGGGGGAGTGTACAGACAGATAAATAGGTAAGCCTTCTGAAAGAGGAAAGGGAAATGAACAAATTTGCAATGGAAATGTTAAGGAAAGATTTTCGGATTTAATTTATAATAATTTCTTTGCAAATATAATTTTTTTCGATTTTAAATAAATTTTGTTTTTAAATATTTTACAAGATTTACGAAATTTTAGTCGAAGTCAGAAAAAATTTTTATGAGCTTAGTAAAAATACGAAAAATTTTAAGAAACTTAAAACTGCTAAAAAAAAAAAAAAAAAAAAAAAAAAAAAAAAAAAAAAAAAAAAAATTTGCAGAGAACATATTAAAAAGAATACCATACCCAAACTATTGCTTATTATAGAAATATGTAGTCCGCAATTTAAGCATTCCAAGCCAAATTAAGACAACATATTAAAAATACCAAAAAATACTAAAACTACTGTAGAGCACATTGTAACATTGCAAAACGTAGTTGAGAGAACTAAATTCATTTCTTAACATAAGCAAATATACTACGGAAATTCAGAGCTCTGAACCAAAGTGAAAAAACTTTTAGAAAATACCATAAATACCAAAAAAAAAAAAAAAATACCCACTTGCCTTACATTTCTTATTGTATTGTAGATTAGAACATTCGAACATTTGAACATTCATTATTATATCATGCAAAAGATATTAGATTCCCATGTTACTTTCAGAGAGATAGCACAATATGCAAATTTAATATACCATATAATAGAATACCAAAAGAAAATACTGCACAAGAGTTGCAGTACTATAAGCGTTACACATTTTGCGCTCGTTTACACCTCAAGTATTCCATGTAATAGTAACACATTTTGCGCTCCGTTTCCTTTGACTTTGCACCAACCAAATTTGTCTGACCTTCAAGGAAAACAGATATGTTTCCATTTCTCTCTCTCTCTCTCTCGCTGCCAGCTCGCACATGTTTGTTAAGTGCTCTCGTAATGCATTTTCATTTTTCCTTTGGCTCCGTCGACAAGTTGCGCCTGCTGTACCTGTGCCTTCATTAGGAACTCACGCCTGTATGACTTGCTCTTCAAACAGAAACTAAATGATATTTTCGGCATGAGCTGGCGCAAAACCTGAACTGGGACAGCAGATGTGGGAGCAGATGGGGGGCACGTGGAGCTGTAGAGCGTCTCTGTGCATAATCCCAGATTCAGGCAGTGCTGGCTTTGGCACTGGCAAGCAGCATTTACACGAGGGCAGATAAGACGCTTTACATGTGCCTAAACAAACACACCTCAACTCACCTGCCCAGGGGGTAGGTTGTCAGGTGCACGCACCCAAAGAGACAGAGACTGAGACTGAGAGACTGAGAGAGAGGGAGCACAGTTGCACAAACTGGGCCAGTGAGGCATGCATGAATGAATCGCAAACAGGCAAAGACAGATAGATAGCAAGACAGACAGGTAGACAGAGGCGCACAGGGGGGGAGATACGTGCACAGGTGTGTGCATTAAGCCCACGCGTCACTTATTACACTGACAATGATATGCGGAGCCAGAAGCTGCTGCTGGAGCTGCCACGGCAAATATGAGTCCAGGTGGAACAGTTCCTCTCCATCGTCTCCGTTTGTGTTCCTCTGCTGGGTTAACAGTGTCAGTGGGTGTAATTGATCAAGCTGAAGCACTTGAGCCAGCCTGAAGTTGGGCAACGCACACGTACCCATGCAGACGCACACACACGCACACACACACACACAATCAAACAATGACTTGCATTGCCTTATAAACTGGCGCAAACTTATTCGGGCGGCAGTGCGAGTGAGAGAGATGCGAAAGATGCGAAGGCTTTATGAGATGCACAGCACGAAACTTAACATATGCACAGAATATGTTGCAATACACTGAGAGAAAAAGGGGGTGAGCATAGTTGACTAAAACAAAATTTTGTTAAAGTTACAACGAGATGACAATTTGTTTATGCCTTGGCAACCTAAGTAAACTTATGTTTAAAAAATTTTATTAGTTTTTTTTTTTTTGAAAATATTGACTATTTTTGTAATTTTAGGTTAGGGTTTTTTCTTAAAATTTGTTTAGAAATTATATTTGTTAAACTTTAAGTGAGTTTTATAAGGAATCACACTTTGTAAGGGTTTCGACACACTTAGTAATTCTGCATAACAAAATTAGCTGAATGAAAATTTTCGAATCTTTTGCTATACTTTTTTTTTAGAAATTTTTCTTAAATTTTTACAATTTTGTCATTATAATTATTTATGAAAATTTCATTTATAATTTTTTACAAATTTTTTTCTTATTTTTATTTGAAACTCTTATGGAAGTTCTTTTTTTTTGTCAAAAATCATTTTGAAATAATTTATTGTAAAATTTTGCCATGCAAAAATTTCGAACTTCAACTTCTACTTTAATCTTACGTTACTTTCTTATAAATCAAGCAATTAGCAGTGTAAGATTTGCTTTATGTACTGACAAGCTTACTAATCCTATTCCAATATGAACTATTCAAAATTGTTGTATCTTTATAAGAACTAAAGGTGTTCAAACAGACACTCAGATGGTCACCCTCTCTTTAAGCTTCTTTCCCTAAGAATTGAACTAATAATCTCATGGTTCTTAAATACATTAACATGAACATTAACTAACATTAACTCTAGCACATCACGTGCACTACTCTTCCCCTCTCCGCCACCTACAACTACAAATGAAAGTAGATAAACAAAAAAATTTGCCACGCAGTCAACATATACTAAGATACGCGTATACCCTATGTTATGCGTGTGTAAACGTAAAGCCACAACGGAAGCACTTGATTAACAATTAATTTAACCAGCAGTTAAAGTTTTTACGATCTTGCCAGGCAATTTCTCTCAGTGCAGCACGCGGGGCACGTGCTAAAGTTTATGTATACCCATCTCTGATGACGGCGGCTGACGACTATGGCGATGGAGATGAGAGTATGACGATGATACTTTGTTCGTGTTTAATGATGCCGTTTGCCTGTCAACCAGCTTCAGCTGCAGCTGCAACAGCGCCTTAACTGGCTACGTCAACCCCCTCCCCATCCCTCTTGCTCTACCTCTTTGTTATGTGCGCCCCTTGCTGTGCGTCTGCTTCACATGACATGAACATTATCATGTAGGTTATGTCGCTGCATGCTCCCGTTGGCTTTTCATCAAACTCGAGCCCCAATGATTGCCTCGATGGCGGGCTGAAGCACGTCAGTTGCTGCTGCTGCTGCTGCTGCTGCTCCAATGACCCATAAAACGGACGCGCTCGCCCAGACACACGGGCTCAGCCTCAGCCTCAGCCGCTGCTCTACCCGCTCGCCCGGCAGTGTTGCTTTTGTGGTTCACATGGCACGCGCTCAAAAATAAAGCGGGTCATGTCAAATCGAGCGTTAGAGCTGCCAACTACAACTGAACCTGATCCCTTGCAGCTTCGGCCACAGTACACAGCCCAAGCTGAAGCTGAAGCTGGAGCCAGAGCCAGAGCTGCTGCTGCAGGTGCATCGTGCCAATTGGCATCGATGCGGCTTAGTCGATTGAGTTGGCCCTAATGAAATTGAGCGCACTTTGCGCTGTGGGATTATAATCAGGGATTAGGTTAGCTGTACAGGAAGAGGCAGAGAGAAGGGGAGAAGAAGATGAAGAGGGGCAGAGAAATGTAGATAGTAACAGACACAGGATGGGAAGAGTTGGTAGAGTGGGAGATAGGTTGCAAGTTTGAAAGAGATGGAAATGGGAACAGAAACAGGAAAAGTTATAAAAGTAGAAAATAAAAAAAGAAATATAGAAATAGAGGTATTGCGTGATGTATATGATAGAGATAGTAAGAGATATAGAGCAAGCAACAGAAAATAGAGACGAGTAGAAAACTTAATAGAGTAAGAGATAGTTATAAGAAAGGATTGAGGATGCGAAATAAACGAAATAAAGAAATAGATAAAAGTAATCAAAGGAATGGCAAGAAATGAGATAACAATAGATATGTAGATAAAGAAAGATACAGACTAAGATGGAAAATTTATAAACAGAGTATGGAAAATCTAAAAATAATATCAAGAAAGGAATAAGTAGAATGACATGATAAAAGAGATTCAGAGGAAAATAAGAAATATATGAAAAAAGTAGAAAAAATCTAAAAATAAAGCAAGAGATAAGACAACAATAGAAACTCAATTCAACAAAAAGATCTCAATCTCTTTACCTACCTATGAAAAGTACAATTCGATAGGCTAAGCTCAGCTCCATCTTTGAAGTTGCCTCAATAAAAATTCTCAGAATAATATTTTTCTATAAATTTGCCATGTTTGCTAGCCCAACAAAAATATTATATAAAAAGCAACCGCTGCCTAGATTGTATAAAAAGCTTTATTATATTTGCCACATAAGTCACAGAGATTTATAGCTTCATGGAAACACCTAAGCTGCAGCCTAGTCGAGAGGCTAAAGATGTTGCTGATGATGCTGTGCGGGCTGGACTAAACTTGTTACGCGGAAGTTGAAGCGAACTAACAAAATGCCTGTCAGAGACGCCCGAGTGACCTCGAAAAAAAAAAAAAACGAGGGAAACGCATTTGAAAAGGTTTAGCCGACCACATTCGTTCTGGGAAAGGGGGCACAAGATGATTGTGAACAATTGAAATCGTCAATGTCATCATTATAATCATCATTATTCAGCTGCGGTTGAGCTCAGTCTCTGAGCTACTTGTGGCTGCCTTTTCCACAGTGCGCACATTTTGCCAATTCACCCCCATCGCAGCCCCCCAAGTCATCCCCCTCGCCTTGCCTCATTCCGCTCTGCTTTGACTGCTCAGCGACTTTGGTTTTATTTATTTAAAGGCCAAAACCCGATGAAGCCCAAAGTCTTAAGTGGTGAAAAAGCGTTTGGCTTTGAGCCTGTAAAGGCATTCAGTGAAAGAGGAGAGGCCTTTCATAATTTTCTCTCTCACTCTTGTGCTGTGTAAAGGCGCCGCCATTTTTAAAATAGGCAGGGGAATGGGCGAAGTGGGCAGGGCGAAGTGGCTTCGAGCAGGTAAGGTAAAAGGAGTGGAACGAGGGGGGGGAGATTTTTATGTGCTCTGCTCTGCTCTGAAGGCCTTTACGACTGAGTGTGTACACACTGTCGCTCCTGTGCTCACGTAGCTACCCACGTAATACAAAAGACGTAGAGTGTAGCAAAAAGAAATAAAGTAAACCGAATGTAAAGATAAAAGCGCCAGCGGCAATGAAAACGAACAAAGACAATGATGAAGATGACGACGACGACGACGATGCCAGCCACGTCCAAAGCAAATTTCCAGCAAAATGAAAATGGAGAATCATACAGAGCAGAGAAGAGAAAGGAAGGGAGCGGGGAGCGGGGAGGGAGTGCAAGAAATACGCTTGAGAACTGCGTTGCGGTTATTTATCATTTGTCGCTGACAAACGGGAAGTTGAAGTACGTTTTTCGTTATTTACATTTATTAAGTGCAACTTTAACGACTGCGGCAGGAAACTTAAATGTGCGTTATATAGTTATATATAGTCTGCATGTCATAACTAAACCAGAAACTCATAGATAATATAAAAATTTGCCTCGTATACTTAACGCAGCGACAGCTTTGATTTTCTCCACTCACAAATATTACGTATACGCACCTGCAAAGAGAGAGAGAGAAGAAAAATGAGTTAGAAAAATATTGAAAAAAATTTAAAAAAATTTGTATAGCTTTTTCAGGCAACTTAGCATTTTTCTTAGTTTTTAGCTTGTGCCTTGAAAAATTTCTGCTGCTTTTTCTACAGAGTTTTTTCCACTCGCTTCTCCTTGCAGCAGCTGCGTTTTTTTTATCATGTTGTGCAATTTATACGCTGCCAGTGCCGAGCAAAACTAACAGATAAACAACAGAGCAACAACAACAACAGCCACACAATTGTTGCAACATTTAAGGCTGCTGCCACAGCGAGAGCAGTACAAAAACTGGCAATAAAGAAGCCAAAATCAATGGAAATATTCGCGTTTGGCATAAATTCACTTTGGCCACGCCCCCAAACTCCCTTACCGCCCCGGGCGTTGTAGCCACACAAAACAACATTTGAAAATAAAACTTTGTAACCCAGATTTGGCTGTTTTTTTTTTTTTTTTGTGGTACGGGGTCAAAGGGTGCGGCAAGCAGTGAAGCGATGCGTTGGCTCCTGTTTTCTGCTCCCTCTTTGTTTTTCCGCTTGCTGTTCGATATTTTTGTGTTTATGGGCAGCAGGTGTGTGTGTGTGGGAGTCTCTCTGTGTGTGTGCGTGTGTCGTTTGCATTTTCGGCGCAGCGGAAAATGAGTAGAGCCAAAGGAAGCGCGACAGAGAGCCCTGAGAACTTTTCATTGTTTTGAACGCACTTTTTTGGCGCAATGCTACAATTTCAAACGACCCAGCGGACAGCTGTGTGTGTGAGTGCGTGTGTGTGTGTGCAGTTAAATATTTTATGAGCTCTGCTATGTGTGTCTGTGTGTGTTGGGGGTTACGTTTCGTGGTCGTCATGTTGCAGCGCCCCAAACAACAACGTGGTAGAAAAACCTGCACAAACTTTTCTGTTGCCGCTTCCTGTTGCTGCTGCTATTTGCTCTGTTGCTGATATTGCTGCGCCCCCCTCCCCCTACCCCAAACTCTTAACCCCTGCTCTTTGCCCTTTTTTTTTTTTTGCTCAGCTGCCCCTTGGCAAATTTATTGAATTCTCTCTGTCTCTCTCTCTCTGGCAGTGCAGCCAGCAAAGCAACTTAATTTCCAAGTGAAACTTTGTTAATGTTCGCCATGTGCTACCGAAAGCAGCTCACAAACATTTTCAAGTGCCCGAGGGCAAAGACCGATACCAAAAAAGTAACCCCCAAAAACAACAACAACAACAACAACAGTTGTGTTTGCATTTGCGGCAAGTGCAGCAGCAACTTGTTTTGTTGGCTTTAAGCTGGCATTAGCTAAAAGTGTTGTAAAGTACCAAAATAAAAATTTTAAAAAATTAAAAATTAAATATAAATATTTAAACAAACTAAAAAAATTTAAAAAATTAATAATTAATTAAAAATATTTAAAAACAATAAAAAAAATGCTTGTCAGAAGTGGGATTCGAACCCACGCCTACAGAGTAGACTGCGACCTGAACGCAGCGCCTTAGACCACTCGGCCATCCTGACTTGTGTGAGCAGCGTGTCAAATGCGCAATACAAGGCGAGCGAATGAGATGGCATGACAGAACGATACACAGCGTATGCTAATCAGAAATGTAAGCAGCGTCGCAGCGTCGCGTCGCTGTCGACGTCGCTGCCTACGCGCTACCTACGCGCTGCCTACGTTGCGCAATTTGCACATGCGACAAACGCAGAAGCGTTTTTTAGGGTGAGCCAAGCAAATGTTTTAAAGAATTCTTAAAGCACAGAATTTAATAAAAGCTATGCCATTTTTTCTTCGAAAATTTATGTATTTTTCTGCGCACCAAAAAAAACGAAAAAAAACGCAGTCAAGAGTTTCTAAAACTGGCCCAACTTGGTCAATTGGCTTGATTTTAAATTGCCTTGGCCAGGCTAAGCGCATAAATAAAACAGAGTACACAACAACAACAACAACAGCAACGTACGTGCAAGTGCGAGTGAGATGGCAAATCAAAGTCAGACGCGCAGCCAAATGGATAACATTGTTCTGAAACAATGGAATACATGCATAGAGAAGAGAGAGAGAGAGAGGGAGGAGGGTGTGCCAAGCTCAACTCTAGCGCAGTAGAGCCCCCCAACTGAGAGACTCGGCTAAGCAAGAACAGGCAATAAAAAGGCAAAAGTGGAATATGTGCCACAACGTTGAACAGATGCCGACGTACTGCACGCACACCCCCACACACACACACACACACACACAAGCGCCTCAAACACCGCCCCTCAGGGCAACACCCCCAACTCAACCCCCCAGGAGAGTCCACTTGAAACTTTTGCGCTATTGTGCCCCCAAGCGGCATGTACTGCTCTACTCCCCCTCTCTCTCTCTCTCTCTCTCTCTCTCTCTCTCTCTCACTTGCTCTCTCTTTCTCTCTGTGTTTTTTGTATTCCTACTTTTCTACTACTTCTCGCCCACACACGTCGCACACTAACTGTGCGAGTTCTTTTTTTTTTGTGCCATGTTTCGGGCTCAGTGAATCTTGGCCAGAAACAGAACCAGCGCCAGTTCGCAGTTCCCAGTTCCCAGTTCCTAGTTCCGATGGCCACTTCAACATAGCTGCGCAAAAAAAAAACCCAAACAAAACAACAGAATTTTATATTGCACATGCCAAAAGGAAAAAAATGAAAAGCTGTAAAAAACTTTTAAAATATAATTGCCGCGCTGCTTGCGTAGGCAGAGTCCCCCCCGCCCATTAAATTTCATAAAGTGTGCAGAAATTTTCACTCATCGTCATCGTCATCGTCAGTTCTACATATATAATATATATATTTTTTGCTGCGCCCCATTTTACAAGTATTGATTAATAGTTTTATGCTTGGTTTTTTACAATATTCTCAACTTTTTTTTTATTGTTTTGTTTTTTTTTTTTTTTTTTTGCATACTTTGGTCATTAATTTCGCATTTTAAATAAAAGAGCACTCAACTCAATTAAGTAGTATGTGGGTCGAGCGAGAGAGAGAGAGAGAGAGAGAGAGAGAGAGTGAGAGAGAGAGCGAGCGACGCCCTGTGGTAACACAAATCGCTGTTAAAATCATTAACTTTTAACAAAAGCACAACAAAGGCATCGCTTTCAAGTGGTATTTTTATAAATTTATAAAAATTTATATAAATTTTAAAATTGTAATTTTTTAAGAAATTTTAAAACGGAAAATAAAATATTTTAATTATAAAATTTAAAATATTATAATTTAATTTAATTTAATTCCGGAGAAAAAACAAAAATTCTAGCCGATCCAACATTTGTTACAATGGATTGGGGAAAACCCAGAAAAACCCAATCAGATCAGAAAAGTTAATATTAGTTATTAGTATGAAGTGTTAATGAGTTAAGAATATAAATTTTTATATTAGAAAGAGTGGACTCTAAGTTGAAAAGTCTAAAAAGTTTATTTTATTGATATAATAATATTTTATTAAATATTCTATACATTCTATATTTTATATTATGTGCACTATAGATATATATTATTTAATCAGAATCTTCAGAAAACTTTGCAAATATATATTCAATAAATATGCTCGAGTTTGTATACAATTTCAGATGGTATATTAACTTTGGCCAGAAGTTTGCAACGCACCTAAGCAGACATCTCCGACCCTATAACTAGTCATGTCCGTCTGTTCGTCTGTCCGTCAGTTGTTGCAACGCAAACTAGTCCCTTAGTTTTAGAGCTATCTTAATGAAACTTGGTATACATGCTTCTTATTGCTACACGCTGTACATAATTTGGAACGAGCCGGATCGGACCGATATATTGTATAGCTGCCAAAGACGAAATTAGACCAATATATCGTTAAGCTGCCGTACAACATATTAACCGATTTAATATGTAGGGTAACTGCAATGGTATAAAACCTTCGCCTTCTTTCTTGTTATATATATATATTGCTTAAGGCTTTAGCGAGCCCCCAAAATTGGAAATAAAAATTGTTTAATTAGAACCAAAAAACGACAGGTTGCCCTCTCAGTGACCCCATGTGGTATTTTTTAATATGCTGCATAAATTGATAAGCATTTAGCCTAGTCACGAGTGCAGCGGTCTAGACGTTTCTATATTGCATATGTGCATAGCTTAAGTCTGTAAAGTATTTTTATTTTCATTTCATTTAAATTTTTGAGTTAATGAACTTTAAAAACTGTTTAAGACTTTTCATAATTCATATGTCAATTTAGCTATCAAATCTTAGGCCTTTCAACACTTCTCACCCAATTCAGGCTCATCTATCAATAGCTCAAACTATATATGACTCACAGCTACAAGTTTGCTTCCAACATAAACTATGCGCTTATCAACCTCTCCTAAAATGTTTTGTGACAACTTGTCTGTCTACATGCCTGGACCAGGCAAAGGTCAATTCAAAAGATTAGAACTTGTTTATTTATAGGCAAGCATAGAGTGTATATAGAATATATGTATATGTGAATTTCTTTCATGCGCCTTTCCAATGGGCAATTTAATCAAAATGTGCCAAGTTGCTTGGGGTCCCATCAAAATAAATATATATATATGCGCCACCTTGCCCAACATTGAGGCGTCAAAATGGCCCTGAGGACTCAAACCTGAATGGAATACTTAAAAAACTGAAACCGGTTGAAGTAGCCAAGCAAAATGAAGAAGAAGAAGACGCAAAGAAAGACGCAGGGGGTTCGTTCGCCTTGACTGGGTGGGAAAAAAACATTTTCATTTCATTTTCATAATTTTGCCATTTGGAAAATATCTCACGCATTTGCAATTATGTGCGGATTTTTCATTTCATTTCATTTCGTTTCGTTGCGTTTCATTTCTTCATTTCATTTACGTTGCGGCCTTGCGGCTTCGACGAGTGAAAGAATGCACGGCAGGGGGAGGGGGCACAGCTGGACCGCGGCTTGTTACAGTGGGGCAAGTAGAACAATTTGCTGTTTACATTTTTTTTTTGTTTGGTTTGCTGGCTGCAGCGAGTTGTCCTTGTTGTTGTTGTCATAGTTCTTTCTTCTTCTCTCGCGCAACCGCATTTCGAAAGCAATAAATTTTACAGCTTTGCACTGTGAAAAGTTCCATGCGAAACTTTGCTCATTTGCGCGATTTTGATTTTTCGCCCTTCCCCCCCCCCCCATTCCCCTCCCTCTACCTTGCAATTCTCCCTGGGCGAACTGGCGAAAATAAATTAAGAATCGCACACACACACACACACACACACAAAATATATATATATATATATAAAATAACAAATTAAAAGTAAAGCAAAACTTTCCATTCCGTGGGGTAGGGCAGTGTATGGCAACGCCGGGGGGTGGGGACGGGGGTGGAGGTTAAGGTGAGCTGAGTTGATAGTAACACACAAAGTAAACACATTCAATATTTTAATAAAAATATAAAACTTTTTTGCGTGCAAAAACATTGCGCATACAAAAGGTAAAGCAGAGTGCAGTATGGACTGAGAAATACCCTGTATTAATTTAAAAAAAATTTAAAATCTCCACTTTCATAAGATTTGCTTGAGTTTTTGCAATGTTCGAAGCAGTTTTGAAGAGCATTCAAATATTACAGGGTATACTCAGCTCGTATAACACTTTTTCAAGCCTTTAAGCCTTTTTTTGCGTGCAAAGACATTGCGCATAAAAGAGGTGTAACAGAGTGCAGTATGCACACAAAAAATACCCTGTAATTATTTAAAAAAATTAGAGTTCTCAAATGTCATAAGATAGGCTTAATATTTGCCAAAACTTAGAGCAGTTTTTGAGAGCTTACTTCAAACTTACAGGGTATACTTAGCACGCATAATACTTTTTCAACCCAAAACTTTCAATACCCGCCAGCTATACAGCATATACAAGGCATGCTTAATAAAATTTTTTGGCTGGCCAACAACCAACCGCAAAAAAAAAACCTATATAAATATTTCACACGCTTGTTTTTATTGTGAATGAACAAAATTTGCTTTAACTGCGGAACTTTTCTTTATTTTTTCAGTATTTCGCATTTTCCTAAGCTACCCGTAAGGGTTTTCTGCTGTTGTTGTTGCTTTCCATTGAATTTGAGTGGAAGTTGCTGTGTACCAAAACAATTTTCAGCGCAGCTTGCGAAACGGAAATTCCTTTTGGAAAATTAATTGCGCATTTATTTCACTGAGAGAAAGAGAGAGAGAGAGAGAGAGGGGGAAGGAGAGGCAGACAGAGTAAAAAAGAGCTGAGGCAGCTGTATTTTCCTTACAACTCGCTGCATGCTTTGTTGGCCGCCTTTGTGTGCTCTTTTCTCCCTTTGGCAGCCACAGTCGACACACGAAGCTAACCAACCTGGGCAGCAGGTGACATGTTTATGCGTGCACACTTTTGCATGGGAAGCGAGTTAACTATGATAGGGGGGGTTTTCAGTTAAAGAATGTGCGCTAGAGAGTTTCTTTGAAACTATAAAAACGAAAGGTGCAGAAATTTGCATATAAGCCGCAGGCGGAGGTGCAGAAAGAAAAAGAAAGATGGGAAGCGCAAGAGAAATTCAATTGGAAAGCGAAAAGGAAATAAACTCATACTATACATATATAAAATATATATATACGCTATAAAGGAATTGAAATTTGATAAGGAAGCAATGTGAAGTAATATGAGCTTGTTTTATTATAGAATAATTATATCATAATCAGAAAAGAGATTTTAATTTTTATTAATAATTATATCATATGAATTGAATTGCTTAAGTAGGAAACAGACAACCGATTAAAATCGGAATTGATATTTTATAAAATATTTCAAAAAATATATATAAAATTAAAGCCATATCTGTCTGCAATTGACAATAGATTAATGTACTCAATTAAAAATTTTGTCAAATCATGAAACAATCAAAAGGAATTACGTGTCCGTCGGCAGATTGTTGTTAATCACGTTTTCAGCATATAAAAACGTAAGGTCTGGTTTCGTAGAGCCCAGGGAGATTGAACCTATAAGGTCACAGAACTGAAAACTTTCAAGATTTCACTTTAATATAAACATAATATTTATTTTCAAATAATTTAATAAATATTTTTTTTTTGATTTTACTATGGAAAGTTTTCTACTATCAATGCAAAGTTTTAGCTATGCCATAGAATAGACCCCCATATAGTATTAGATCAATGTTGCAAACAACGTGCATTCCACAAACATATCAGAGTCCAAGCTGGAAGTGCAAAAAGAAAAAGAAAAAAAATCAAAGCAGCGACGACGACGCGTCCGACAGTCGCCAAGCGATGTCATGCCAAGGTTCAAATGGAACATAAAACATGCTCGTATTATCGTATAGCATAGAGACGCTATAGAGCAGATGCCAATGCTTCATATGCAGTCATTATTCCCAATTACACAATACGAGCTGCAGCCAGTGCGCTTATCAGGCAGGTGAGGAGTAGAAGAAATGGGGGGAAATGGGGCTCTGCGTGCAGACTGATAAGCGGAGGGCGTCAACTGCACATAATGCGAATTAGACAACGTTAGCTATTTTTGGCTGCGCGTTGTTGCCTTTGCTGATATGATGCAGCGCAGCCAAAAAAATAAGTCGGAGGCTGTGCGGTGTATAAAAAGCCCAGCTGCAGCACGGTAAAATCAACAGTCTTTAGGTGTTTGGAGCTAGCAGCAGACCAAAAACCGGAGCAGTTAGTCCAGAAGAAGGAAGAAAGGAAAGCTTGATATCTGCAAGGATGAAATTGACACTTGTCCTGCTTGCCCTGGTGGGCTGTGTGGCCGCATTCAGTGTGCCCACATCCACCAAAGTGAAGGTAGCCGATGCTGCGTTCCTTGAGAAGCAGCGTTTCCTCTTGGAGATCGTGCAGCGTGTGGAGGATCCACTGATGTTCGAGGAATGGATCAAGCATGGCAAGGAGCTCATCTACAACAAGTCGCAATACACCGTGAGTTGCCTTAGTCGCATCTAATGATCACCCCATGATCATTACGTTCCCTCTCTTTCTCCACCCTAGAAATTCGACTCCAAGATGGAGCAGTTCTGGCAGTTCTACAAGCTGCACGCTCTCCTGCCCAAGGGTGAATTCTTCGGTGCTCTGGTTAAGACCCATCACGAACAGGCCTGGGGTCTATTCAACTTCTTCTACTACGCCAAGGACTGGGAAACCTTTGTCAGCAACGTTGCCTGGGCTCGCATCCATGTGAACGAAGGCATGTTCATCTATGCTCTGACCATGACCATCATCCACAAGCCCGAATACCAGGGACTCGCTCTGCCCATGATCTACGAGATCTTCCCACAGTACTTCTTCAACAGCAAATTCGTCTATGAGGCGGAGAAGTTCGACTACGATGTGTGGAGCAAGCTGATCATGTACGAGAAGGAATACAAGGATATCCTGTACAAGGATGTTAGCGAAATCAGCGATCAGCATTACATCTACACCAAGGACTGGAAGACCTGGCAGTGGTGGAAGATGATGGGTCTGGGTGAGCACTGGTACGTTGAGGACAAGTACTTCCTGCGCGAAAACATTGCCGAGTTCAACAAGGATGCCAAATACGCCGAGATCGTTAAGGGTGTGCAGAAGTTCTGGATGCCTGTGGACTACACCCGTGACATTGAGTTCTTCAACTCCGAGAGCAAGTTGAGCTACTTCACTGAGGATTTGGGCTGGAATTCATACTGGTACTACCTGAACATGGACTACGCTTTCTTCTTGAACGGTCAGGAATTCGGTCTAGAGAAGGATCGTCGTGGAGAATGGTGGATCTACAATGTGCAACAGATCTTGGCTCGTTACTACCAGGAACGTTTGGCCAACGGTTTCGGTGACATTCCCGAATACTTCTGGTACGAGGAGGTCGAGCACGGTTACGATCCTCAGTTGATCTACTACAATGGCATTGGCTACAGCTACCGCAAGAACTACTTCGAATACCAGACCTACGGCAAGTTCGATATGCTCTACCAGATCCAGAGCTTCTTCAATCGCATCAACAGTGTGCTCGATACTGGCTTCTACAAGACCGCCGATGGTGTGACCATCGATCTGCACAAACCCGAGGCTGTCCAATTCATTGGCAACTACCTGCAGGGCAATGTAGACACCTATGACAAGTACTTCTTCAACTACTGGTACGTGCTGTCCCATATGTACTTCGCCGATGTGGACTACACCGATTACGAGGTGTTCCCCAACGTGTTCCTGAACTTCGAGACCATGCTGCGTGATCCCTTCTTCTACTCGTTCTACAAGAAGTTCACCGATGTCTTCTACAAATTCAAGTTCTACCTGAGCCCCTATGAGAAGCAGGATCTGATCTACGAGGGTGTTACCATCAAGGATGTCACCGTCAGCAAACTGGTTACCTACTTCGATTTCGTTGATACCGATGTGACCAACCTATTGAACGATAAGATGACCTTCGTCGATGGCAAATTCGTCTGGGACAAGACTCTGTTGGCCCGTCAGGCTCGCCTTAACCACAAGGAGTTCAACTTCGAGTTCGACATCGTCTCCGACAAGGTGCAGAAGGGTGTTGTACGCATCTTCCTGGGACCCAAGTTCGATGAATACGGTCGTGTCATCCCATTGAAGAACAACTTCCAGAACTTTGTGCAAATCGATAGCTTTGTCTATCCCTTCGTTGCCGGCGAGAACACCATCAAGCGCAGCTCCAACGACTTTAGCTGGACCGCTGCAGACCGCATCACCTACACCGAACTCTACAAGTACGTCATGCTCGCCAGCAGCGGACACTATGACTTCCCACTGGACATCACCGAGCCACACAACTCCTTCCCCGATCGTCTGGTTCTGCCCCGTGGTTGGGAACAGGGTATGCCCATGCAGTTCTACTTCTTCGTCTCACCCTACACCGAGGACTACGAGCAGTTCTCCAACTTTGACTACACCTACGCTTCGGGTATTGCCAGCGGCACCCGCTTCGTGGACAGCAAACCATTCGGCTATCCCTTCGACCGTACCATCAACGAATACAACTTCTTTGTGCCCAACGGCTACTTCAAGGATGTCAAGATCTACTACGAGGACACCTTTGCCAAGTACTTTGAGAAGAAGTACCCCAACTTCGGCACGTTCGACTACTCTGTTGAGTACTAGAGACTTCATTCGATGTAGTTCTTAAGTTCTCACTTTAATTTTACCATGCAATTACGAAAAAATCCAAAAAAAAACAAAACACAAATATCAAATACGAACAGATAAAACACGACGAACAACAGAGCTTTAAATAAAAGCAAACTAAAAAAAAATACCTTTTGCGTTTTTCTAGGGGCTAGAGATGGGATTGGGTTAAATCAATTAATTTCAGATGTTCTTTTCAGCTTTATTTGTATACTAATCTAGACATGCTTGAGCTAAATGAAATATGAATTTCATTTTTGTAGGATTTCCTTTTCTAAGTTTTCAGCAAATTTCTTGCAATCCAGGGGATTCTTAGGGGCATGGAAACTTGTTCACATTCTGACAACTCGCATAGAAAATTTCAATTTTAACTACTTGAAAATATTTGAATTCTTTTAACATCTTTGCTATACGTAGGTTCAAAGAAAACCCCATTGAAATTAGGAAAACTCTTACCCCAAAAAAGAAGGCGCTAGAAATGCGCCAGCAAGCTGTTATCTTACTTAGTTTCATCCTTTTCTGTCTCATTCTCTGTCTGCTTTGCTCTCTATCTTGCTCTCTACCCATCTCTTTCTTCCTGCCTCTTACCACCCACACTGATGTCGGTTAATGTGTCATTCGTACCGCAAACTGCGGCAACTCGCGCTCTCTGATTGCATTCGAATTGAAATCAACCGCAAAAACTAATAATAAAGTTCAAAATGTTAAATGCGGCAGTTGCTGCGACATTGGTGTACGATGGAAAGCGGGAAAGTGCGCAGTTATTACCGAGTTCAAAGTTCGCCGGGTGCGCAGAGTGCGCCTAGAGAGTTCGACGACAACCAAACTGCGAAACTGAACCAACAAACCCAGCACAACCCAACCCAAACCAAACCAAACCGAAGCCACCCCCCGCTTTGCATTTGGCAGTTCGATAACAATGCGGGTGCGTTGCTCGATACACACACACACACACACATAGAGAGAGCAAGAGACAGGCACAGTGAGGCAAACAAACGATTGGCCATTGCGATTGCGATTGCCCGATGCAAATGAAGTTATGCTCTGCGGCTTTGATGTGCCGCCTCGATTCGCTGCCCCCTGCCCCCTGGCCCCCCTCTCGGAATACGCAATTAAATCACACAGAGAAGACACACAACGCGGCATATAGCGGGGCAACATTATCTGCGCCGATGTGGCAAACTGATTTGGTAACGATAATTTACAGTTATGCGCCATGGCAATCGCATTTGCCTTCGCCCCCTTCGGCAACCCCTTTGCAGTTTGGCAAGCGGCAGCTGATTACAGCGATTGCACATTTTGCCAGAACTAATACCAAGTCCTCAACATGGCTATATCCATCCATGGTATATGGCTATGGTACGATTTGCAAACCCATTTTGCCAGAGACCCCCCAATATGCGCTACGTAATGGAGACTTCAATAATGAACTTGGCTATAAGCCTCAATTAGTCAGTGACATTGCAGAGCATTGGAAAGTTGGGGGAGGGGGACAGAGGTCAAACACCCCTTAGCAGTCACCCACATAACGTATCAATATCAATTATACACACACACACACACACACACCATCCTTCACACACACACGCACTCCACGAAGTTGTCTCTCATTGTTAAAGTCAATTTCGGCTGCTCGAATTTCAGTCAAATTAATTTTGGGCAAAGAGCTACAGCTGACAGCGGAGCTATATAGCTATATATAGAGCTAGTTATGGATATATAAATTATGGTATATATAGAGTATATTATATGTTTGCATTTATGCTAAAGTATCGCATAACAGGGGTTAGAAAGGGTTAGCCATGGGCGCTGCACAATTGTAGCAGTACACAGTGAAAAATTTTCTAGTAAAAATTTGAAAAAAATTTCCAAGCCTTATTTAACTTTTAAACTAAGTGTCTACTATAAATCTTATAATAGCTAAGAAGCAGTGCACAGAAAAAAAATATCTAAGATTCAAAAAAATTTCGTTAAATTACTTCATATTCAAACTAAATTTGTGCTATAAATTGCTGCTATAAATATGTTTCTCTGCTTTCTTGCAGTGTAAGTATCGTTGGCTAAGACCCTGTTCGTACCATATTTAATCTATTTTGTGTATGTACATTTATTTGGTATTTTTTATAGCAAGTTATGGATTATAAACATAAAATGTGTATAAAAAAATATTTTAATATTTTTTGCATATATGCCAGACACAATTAGAATTTTCTTGACATTTCTAACACTAAAAATTTTTTAAAAAATGTTTGTACCTTTTTAAGTTTTCAACTAAGTGCCTGCTATAAAAATGTGCTATAAATTGTTGCTATAAATATGTTTCTCTGCTTTCTTGCAGTGTAGGAATCGTTGACTAAGACCCTGTTCGTACCATATTTAATCTATTTTGTGTATGTACATTTATTTGGTATTTTTTATAGCAAGTTATGGATTATATACATAAAATGTGTATAAAAAAATATTTTCATATTTTTTGCATATATGCCAGACACAATTGGAATTTTCTTGGCATTTCTAACATTAAAATTTTTTAAAAAAATTTCTGTACCTTTTTTAAGTTTTCAACTAAGTGCCTGCTATAAAATTGTGCTATAAATTGCTGCTATAAATATGTTTCTCTGCTTTCTTGCAGTGTAAGAATCGTTGGCTAAGACCCTGTTCGTACCATATTTAATCTATTTTGTGTATGTACATTTATTTGGTATTTTTTATAGCAAGTTATGGATTATATACATAAAATGTGTATAAAAAAATATTTTCATATTTTTTGCATATATGCCAGACACAATTAGAATTTTCTTGGCATTTCTAACACTGAAAATTTTTTAAAAAATTTCTGTACCTTTTTAAGTTTTCAACTAAGTGCCTGCTATAAAATTGTCCTATAAATTGTTGCTATAAATAAAACCTTTAGCTTTCTTGCTGTGCAAGTAGCAAACGCTGGCTTAGTGCTCACTTAATTTTACAACTTATTTGACTTTCAAACTAAATGCTCGCTATAAATTTCTGCTATATATACATATATGTATCTTCGCTTTCTTGCAGTGTAGGAAACGCCAGTTTAGTCTCTTTCACTTGGTAGCTTGTACCATGTACTTTGTGTCTACAATTTATTTCAGTCATTTTAATTGATTTCGTCGCCGACGCTAAGACGCCGCCCCCCTCTGCCCTGCGCCTCTGCCCACTGCCGTCTCAGCTGCAGCTTCTTGTTATTTGTAACAATTAATATCCAATATCTGCAGCCCTGGCACAGCTCATGGCTCGCTCTCTCTCTCTCTCTCTCTCGCTCTGTCTGTCTCTCCTATCATTAGTTCTTCTCTTTGCTACGACGCCCGTCTGACTGTCTGCCACGCTGAATGGATATTTCACTCTGCGAAAACTATATAAACGTATATATACTATATATATATATACATATAACTCGCCGATGATATCAATGAACAAGCAAAGGCTAAGCAGAGAAAAAGCAAAATAAAAATGTGCACGACACAGGCTGCTCCTGCTCCTTATTGTTGTTGTTGTTGTGTTAGCCATTGATGCTGCATTTGACAGACCATTTATCATCGCACTAATTGTGTATCATTAAAAATACTACAAAAAAAAGAAGAAGAAGAAGCAGCAGAAGACGCAGAGAAAAACGCGGCAGGGCACAAGCTACTCCACCTCCTCCGGCTACGGCATCAACGTGCTGATGTTAATCCAGCGGAGCCGCGGGCCCAGCAACGACAGCGCCACAAACAGACGACAACGACAACGGCAACGCGCCCTATCGATGAGTCCGAGGCACCCCCAGTGAGAGGCCATGCCCCAAACCTCAGCCCGATGCCTGACAATAGCAGCGCGACAGCAACGTCGACGGCGGCAGCGACGTCGGCAGCGACAGCCAGTGACAGTGATAGAAATCTGCGGCAAGCAGATTAAACGTGTTTCCAGCTGAAAGCTGAAGCCGAGCGCACTAATGGTAGCTGCTTGCTAGGGGGAGGCGGGGGGCGTGGCAGTGGGAAGGAAGGGAGGGAGGGATGTGGTGGTGCTTGCTAGCTGTCCCTCTGAGCTGAAGTTGTATTTGTCACTGGCAGCACAGCCGCGCCAGCGGAGCGTTGTAAAAGTCAGTCATGATTATCGCCACTTTGCCACCCGCCAGCAACAACTAAAGAGAGGAGAGGCCTGTGACACACACACACAAACACAAAGACACACACACACACACAGTAACACACACAATGGACGCCAAACTAATTTCAGCTACTTGCGAAATTGAGCGACAGGCTACAGCAGATGCTAAAATTAAGGGAAATACTAGTTAAGTCCCTGGCAAACAGTGTTGGAAAACTACCATAGAATTCTTTATAAAATATTGGAAAATGTTTAACAATATTGTTAAGGTTTATTTAAAGGAAAATTCATTATAAAATATTTTAAATATTTAAAAAACAGTGTTGGAAAACTAACGCAGAATTCTTGATAAAATATTGGAAAAAATTTAACAATATTGTTAAGGTTTATTTAAAGGAAAATTCATTATAAAATATTTTAAATATTTAAAAAACAGTGTTGGAAAACTAACGCAGAATTCTTGATAAAATATTAGAAAAAATGTAACAATATTTTTAAGGTTTATCTGAAGAAAAAATGCATTATAAAATATTTTAAATATTTAAAAACAGTGTTGGAAAACTACCATAGAATTCTTGATAAAATATTGGAAAAAATTTAACAATATTGTTAAGGTTTATCTGAAGAAAAAATTCATTATAAAATATTTTAAATATTTTAAAAATATTGTTAAGGTTTTCATGAACAAAAGTTTCCCATTTTGTCTTCAAATTTTAGTTTTAATTTAATAAGATATATATTTAATACAATTTGAAAAAATGAGCCAATATCTTAAGTTTCCAAAATTATTTCTCTATTTTTAAAAAAAAACTGAAATATTTTCACATAATTTTCGTATAAATATTTCACGTTTCTTTCTTTTACTAACCAAAAAGCTAATCAGCATTAGCTATGTTCGATAACTTTATTATCGATTTTATAATTATACGACTCGGAATGATTTATACATCTCAAATTCAACAAATTTAGTGTACTCATAACTCTTAATAAAAATCGTAGAGTTAATCAACTTTTCTTTTAGCATTCTCTATTTTCGATAACCTATCGATTCTATAACTAAACTACGATTATAGTTATTTAGAACGTTTTAATTTCTATAGAAAAATCATTCACTAACTCCAACAAAACTTTCCGCCATTATTTCCTTAATAAATCGATCATTTCTCAGCTGTCACAGCCAGTCATCGCTTATGCCGCTGACAAGTGTCGCGCTGGTGACCTAAATAAATTTCTATTTCTATTTTAAACATATCTTTTTCACATCTTTCATTCCAATAACACCTTGCCAATAATACAGATAGGTGACTCGGTCATACGTATGTAAGCTATCCCTAGCGTATTGTGTAAAATGTATATCGATAATTTGTAAGCTGTCACAGCATGTCATCGTCGCATACCTCGTTGTCCATTGTGCCGTGTTAAGGACATAACGATAGATTAAGCAGGAGTTGAAGCACGATAGGAACGCACACACACACACAGACACACACACACACACGCACTCGCTAATGAGAAACGTGCGGCATGAGTTGCGATAAATGGCCAACACAGCGAAATCGCTGATAGTCGACTCGTTATACTCGCGCAGCCTATCGCAACGTTTTCATCTTCGGGTTCCATTGTTGCCGCCCACACACGCACACAGGCACACACACACATAGAGAGAGAGAGAGAGAGAGAGAGAGAGAGAGAGAGAGAGGAAAACAAACACATAAACATAATAATAATAAAAATTCAAAGCCTTTTGCCAACTGGCAATGATGATGGATTACGCCCGTCAAGCGACTCTTTTGCCGGCTCTGCCTCCCCCTCTCTCTCCCCTGCTCCCTCTTCCTCTCACAGTGACTCATTCATTGTGCGCCTGATGAAAATGTTAATGTCGTTGCCAATCACTTTGTTAATCCGTCCCAGTGTGAGTTAGTTGATTTACTTTCCTGCCCACTCCTTCTCCCCCTTTCCCTCCCCCCTCCTCCTGCTCTTTCGACCAGCTTCAGCTTCAGTTTGCTTTGCTTTTCTACAAAAAAATCGAAAACAATTAAGCACAGCTTTCCACAGGCCTCGTGCCCTGATGAATCGCTAAATTAGAGTCAGCAATGGTCGCAATGGTCCGTACTCCTGCTGCCACCAGCCTCTTGGCTAGTCTACAACTAAAACGCAAGTTGTCACGTAATACATACTAATTAATATTGATATTTTGGTCAAAACGTCCCCGTAGAGCCACGAGTTGTGGCGCGTAATGAGCCGCAGCTCTCATTATGTTCGCTAGTTTTGTGCTTAGTAATGACTTTTTGATAGCCAAAGCAAAGCAGGCGTAGTACAACACCAAAAATCACCATGACAGAGATAAAGTTAGTCCACCCTCACTCCCTTTCCCTCTTTCTGTCTCTCTTCCTGTCTGCCTATTTACTTGTTGTAATTTCATAACTGAAGCGTTAATTGAAACGGCTGATTCGTCTATATTTTTGGCTGAGAAAATTACGATTTAATGAGCTGCATGAATTAAGTTGAAGGGATTAATTGATAGGCAGCCAAAGCGACAGATGGGATTATCCAGGCAAATATTTAAGCTAAGTAAGAAATTTAGCTTAAATTTTGATTGCAAAAGCAGAAAATATAGAAAAAAATAAGTTTTCGAATTGAAATACATTTTTAGTGCAGAAAACTTTTTTGGAATCGAGAAAAGTTTCCCAACGAAAAGAAGAAAACTTATAGAAAATTTTGGTATAGTTAGTAAAATCACAGCTTAAATATATCTGACGATAATGTCTGAGAAAAATTAATTGAAAGCTTCGTAAAAATTTCAGAAAGTGTTGAAGAGAGTCTGAAATCGAAAAAACTCTTCCAAAATAATAAGAAAATTTGTAAAAATGTTGATTAAATCTAAAAACTCTCAAAATACATGCATGACGGACAAAGAAACTTGCCTTCGACTCAGAAATAAATCTTCTAAAATATTAAAGAAATTTTGAAAAACTTTCAATAAATATTGAAATTTTTATAAAAAATATAAGGCAATTTTCTCAAAGTAAAACAAAACTTGAAAGAAACATCGTAAAGATGATATTGCTTGATTAAAAAAATCCCATAACAACCTACATATTGTCAAACCTTTAAAGCTTTTGAACTTAACTTGATCTGCAAAATTGTCAGTCAGCTTCTGGCGCTCTCAAATATAACTCGCAATTTCACACTTTTCGTGTCTCTATGTAATTGGGTTAATTTTGAAAACTCTCTACATCTAACTCTTGCCTAGGGTGAGGCTAGCGCAAAACTTCAGTTCTCTCTGCTGCCTTAATTAGTTATGTTTTTCGCCATAAACCGAATGGCAGATCAAAGAGGAAATTCCCTTGTCAGGGAACACGCTCATAATTGCGTTACATGTTGGCGTTTCTCCCTTTCTCCCTCTATCTCTCTTTCTCCATGTGTGCTACAGTTGCAAGTGTTGCAAATTAAAAAGCCCAACACGTAGCATGTTCCATGTTGCTAAAACAAACAACAACAGCAACAACAAGAGCAAATCGACTTTAACACGCTCGTAAAATGTTGAAGGAAATGTGCCGCAGGATGCGTGGTTGGTATGCGAGAAGAGGCAGGCGGAAGGCGGAAGGCGTGGCAGGGTCAGCGCCATGAAGAGTGGCTGAACAAGCAGTCCGACTGCGACGGCGACTCCAACTTGGACAGTAACACGGACTTCGACACGGACACGGACATCGACTGGACACGGACTTGTGTTGTCATAAAAGCGAACCGTGGCAGCGGCAAAAAGGCTGGGGGCGTGGCAATAAAAGCAGAAAATGCGGAACCAAACGAATGCAAAACAATTTCAAAAACTGATAACGGCCAAGCGGCTACAAATATTTAATGAAATCGACAACAACAACCACACGGAGAAGAAGAGGGAAGAACAACAAGAAGAAAGCATAAGCATAACAAAATGCAATTGTTGCATTATTAATTTATATGATGCGCAATTGTTGAGCACACGGTAGAACAGGCACACACACACATATGTACGTACACAGAGAGATGCTGCTGCTGCTCATGCGGAAAATCGTGAAGGAAATGTACGGAAAATGTGCGCCGGGGAAGGTAGGAGAGGGTAGATAAGCAGCATGTAACGCTTGCCAGCACAAAATCATAAAAACAAAAGGAAAAAGAGAGAGAGAGAGAGAGGGAGAGAAAGGAAACCAGAAAACCAACCAGAATGGACAACAGACAGTGGGCAGAAGTGAAGTGCAGAGGGGCCAGGGGGAAGCAGGCGCAGGGAGGGAAGGAAAAGCCAACCAATTTTCCCAGCCGCAGAGAGAGAGAGCGAACGAGCAAGCGAAGGTGAAAGAAATGCGGTAATAAAAACAACAATTGAACACAGTTATGATTGAAGTGGAAGTAAAACACAAACGGCACAAAGGAGACACACACACACAGGCACACACTCAGTCAACCAGTCTGGCAGGAATCAGAAAACAGTCGGGCACAAAGTGCCAGGCAGCGTCATCAATGCGGAACTATGCACCCCAAGGGAGAAGGCTCTGCTGCTGCTGCTGCTGCCCATGTGACGCAAATTGTGGGATAACTCTCGCTCCTGACTCAAGCCGAGCAACCCTCATGCAGAGACAAAGACAAGGATAGCGTGTGCAAACCCCCCTTCCTCCCTCTCTCTCTCTCTGTCTCTCTGTCAGGCTGACAGGCAGGAAAGCTGCTGACGTTGGTTTTGTAATTTGTATCGATCGATTTGGCTGCTTTGTTACTTTGCGAACGAACGAAGAAGCGCATCGCACATTTTGCCAATTGAAAAACACGTTGTACACTGTGCAAAATATGCTGGAACCATAGCAAATTAATTCACAGCATTAATGACATCATTGTCTGTGCGTTTTGCTATTGTACTCGCGTGTCTTTTAAGTGCTTTATTATAATAATTGAGGAGTGTAGCAGAAATATGAGATATGGCAGTTAGGAGGTCTCTGTTTAGAGAGAGAGAGAGAGTCTTATAGCAATTAGATAGAGTTTTCTTGGGGTTGCATGAAAATCAATAGTGGTAATAAGGGAGCATCAGATTGATGAAGTTTAACATGAAGTAAAGCATCAATTGTTTTTTAGATTTTCTTTACAAAATTATCTAAGCTACTTTAAAAATTGTGCACAGAATCTTCAGATGGATTTTAGAATTTAAAATGTTTTTTAAAAAAATGTATTATAAAGAAAAATTTCTATATAAAAATTTCAAGAACTTTTCAAACGCTGCTTTACTTATATGATAGATTGATAGTTAGAATGCTTTGACTAAAGATTTTTAAAACATAAGCGATGAAATATATCCTGTAATTAGGCGTTTGAAAAGCTTTTCAATTTTCATGTATATTTTTATTGCATGAATGGAAAGATTGACTAGAAAATTTTGAAAAAGGATGAACAAAATTAATTCAAAAAATAAAAGATGCGAAGTTTGTTAAATCAAACATTAACTTTAGAAAAAACTTCAGAAGAAACTATATTAAAAACATTTTATGCAAAAATTTCTATAAATTTTATATAAACTATTATTGTCTAAAATATACATTAATTTCTGCTTTTCATTTCCAATTTCTAAGATATTGGAATAAGCAGATTTGTTGGGTATGAAACATAAAAGAGCTCACTCAATCCGTTCAAAACTTGAGTATAAACTTACCACACAAAATTTCAGACCATTTCCGAAATTTCAAAACTTCTCTTTGAAGCTTAAACTGTCACAATTTCGCTCAGTGTTTGCGCAGTTACACACAGGAAATGTAACTTTCCGACAATTATGAGAATGCCTCTGTGTATACGCCAGCGCGTGTATAGCGCTTTGTGGTGTGTGTGTGCGTGTGTGTGTGTTTCAGATCAAACTAAGCGCGCCCCCCAAAAACTTTTGCGCCTTTGGGGAGATGCTGCTCCGAAAATTCGAGGGTTTAGCTTGGTTAGCTGAGACTTTGATTATGTTCGTCGTTGTGTTGCTGCCGTTGCCGTTGCCGTTGCCATTGCTGTTATTGTGTTGCAGGCGGCTTACACACAGTGCGCTGGCACATTATGCGTACACAGTAGCAGCAGCAACAGCAGCAGCAGCAGCTCCCCAGGCTTAATGGGCGCAGGCCTGGTGGGCGGGGCAAACTGCAGGCCTCGACTTTGGTTTCTGTTTGCACTTGCAACTAGTTGTCGGGACTGAGGCAGCCCAAATTGCGGTTTACTATTTCAATGGGACACACGTACGCTGAGTGTGTGTACTGTGTGTGTGAGTGTGTCTGTGTGTGTGTAAGAGTGACTGTGCGGTCAAAATAATTGTTATTGTTACTTGAGCAGTTGATGCAAACGCGTCGATGAGCGAATGAGGATACCGCATCCTCCAAACATTATAACGTTTTGCGGTAATGCGATTAACAGTCGCCCAAAGCTCCCTAATGACCACCTTGTCGACTTAGCTGACATGACGTTGCAGGCAGCGAAGGGAAGGGAGTAGAGGGATGCCAGGGTAGGGGCGGGGATGAAGGGTTTAGTCAGGGGGGCAGCAGATTGTGCATGCTACTATTGCGCGCCATTGTTTGCCGGCAGGGCAAAGCAAAGCAATAAGCAAAGTTATTAAACTTATGCGCATGCATGTATGTCTGCACTGAGAGAAATCGAATGGGTGCGAATCTATAGTGTATATATATTCATGTACAGCAGGATGAGTAAACTAATTCACTTGCTTTAGAAAGTTTATTGAATGAAATTTGTCTCAGCTGCTTTTAAATATACTATAAGCAGTGTAAGTTAGTTTGGCTGACTATATAGAGCATATATATTCATGAACAATAAATAAAATTGTAGGGATTTTGCATAGTTCTTCGTTTATCAAAAGTTCTTGCAATAAAACTGAACTAAGCTGCTTATTGTAGCGTGCAGACCGAAGCAGAAATGCATAGCTTATGTTCTTTATAAACATATATATTCCTGAACAACAGTATTAACTAAGCAGATCTAATCAAATAGTTTTATACTATTTTCTAATTTAAACTACTCTATGCTTATTTTGCTTGCTTATCAGGCAGATCAGCTCACTATATCTTTGCTATATTGTACTATAAACTTATCTATACCAATTTCAGAGTTTTCACAACTCCCCACCGCTTTTCTCGCAGTGCAACTGCTGACTTTGATTGGCGTTTTGTGGCATGCCCTGCAATCGACATCAGCAGCAAACAAGGCTGTTGCTCAGCGTGTGTGTGTGTGTGTGTGTGTGTGTGGAACACGCCTCGTATGCGTAATATGTTTGCATGCGCACTTTCATTAAAAATAATTCCAGTGCAATGCCAGAGCAGCTCGAGTAATTGCAAATTAAAAATTGCTTATTAAAGCAGAAAACACCCGCAGCAGCTCGTAAATAGCCCGGCAATTGGCTTTGTCTGAATGGGTGTGTGTGTGTGTGTGTGCGAGTGTGTGTCGTGACCGGGTGTGGTTTCGTAGTTCGTGTCCGCCGTGTCCATGTCCATGTCCATAGCAGTCGCCAGCCTGTCTAGAGCCGTATAAAATGGCCTGGCATTTTCAGCTTAATGGCCATTAATTAAACTTGTAACAATGGCATTTTCTTATTGGCCAACACAACGTATTGTGGTCGAAGCCGCTGCCGCTCTCACTCGCACACCCACACACAGTCTCTCCCTCTGGCTCGCTCCCATTGTGTCTCTAATTTAATTTCTTACTCAATTTCGCCAGCGCCTATCAAAATTGATTGTACCTTCTCAGATTTTCGCATAAGTTTTGCCATACATACCTGTAACGGGAAGAAGAAGAAGAAGAATAAGCAAACGGTAAATTTGATTAGAATCGCAATTGTTTACAGTGCACAATACAAAATACAATATGAACAGCAGCAGCAGCAGCAGCAGCAGCAGGTCGGCCAACCCCAATGGCCCCAAAATTTCATTTATAAATATTAACAAGCTGCCCCCTGCTTCGCTCTCGTTCGTTTCTCCCCTTGACCATAAATATTTATACATAGTTTTGGTCGAGCGGAAAATGTTCTTACTGCTCCCGCACCCTCCCCTCTCGCTTGCCCCCCTGGCGTGGGTAATAAATTTTCAATTCGTTATTGAGCAGGTTGTTTGGCGGATTAATTTGATATTGTTTGCGAGATTAGTTTCATAAGCATTAATTGGTTGTGAAAGCATGATGAATTTAACATTAAAGTGAGGTTATGTGTAGATTGTATAGAAGAAGTGAGGTTAAGACAGAAAAAAGTGAGGTTATGTGTAAGAAATGTATTGGAAATACAGAGAGGAAGTTGGGTTATGTGTTTAAAATTAAAATAAAAGTTGTATACAGAAAGAATAATGTTTAGTGCGAGAAATTGTTAAGAAATTTTGCGAAAGAGTGAGGTTATGTTTGAAAAGTTAAATTATAATTAATAGAGAATTTTTAAAAATATTTTAATAGGATTTTTGAATGCAATATTTGGTCATTTCTGAACAATTTGTAGATTTCTAAAGATTTTATATAACATAAAATTTTATATATCACATCTAAGATATGAGTGTACAAGAAGTAGAGCAAATATCTATATAGCATGCATATATATAACTTATAACTTTGACAGACTTAAATAAACTTTTCCCAGCGCAATCTTTGACTATAGAATCTTGTTTAAAGTGTTGACTTATCGAATTGAAGCTGTGCCATAGCTTTCAGTCATGTCTTAGTCTCATTGGAGGCCTCAACCTGGCATAAAGAACTTTCTTACACTGCACTGCATTGCTGCAAGTCGATTAAACAAGCCGAAAGAACCACGCTGACTGTATACTAATGCCACGAACTGTTGCCTATTTGGATGCACTGCAGTGCCTCATTTTGGCTTCCTCTTCCTCTCTCTCTCTCTCTCTCTCTCTGTGTCTTGCTCTGTTGTCTTGGGCGTGGTACCAGCTTGTTGGCTTTGATTAGGCTGCTTAGCCTGATTTCGCCAGTGCAGCAGCAAAGCGCAGAGTTGCGATCCTATGTGTGATGACTAACTGTGCTCCGACAAAACCAGATGCGTTTCATCCTGGTCTGGGTCTGGTCGGGTCTGGTCTGGGGAGGCACTTGTGCACTTTCTGCACTTTTTGGGCCAACAAGTCAGCCAGGCTAGCCTGGGCTAGCTAACGAGCAGTCGAGGGTCAACATTAATATTTGAACAACGTACGCTGGCTACGCTCGAGTCATTTTTTTGTGCCCCCCTTCCGCCTTCCCTACTCCGCCACTGCGCAACGCTCTCTGCAGCTGCTCTGGCTGTTTGTCTGCTGCTGTTGTTGATTATTCAAGGATCAGCTCGGCCAAACAAAGCACATGGCAAGCGGAGCTGAGTAAAGCATGTGGCATGCGGCATGCGGCATGCGGCTTGGCGCATCTGTGTGTGTGTGTGTGTGTGTGGCGTATAAATTTTGCACTCTGGCTTCTGCCAAATCAGCAAAAATTTTTTTGTGTAGTGTAAAACAAAACAAGAATGAAGCAAAAAACACAAGCAGCAGCAGCAGCAGGGGCGGGAGGCGTGGCAAAATATGCGGCGTACGTGTTAAGTGGCAAACGTTTTTCAGCCCCAGAAGCTGCCAACGAAACGAAGCTGCGTTACTCAGTCAACCAGCTAGTCCACTCCCCCTCTCCTCGTGCCACGCCACTGTCAGTCAAGGCAAGTCACGGGAGTTTTTGCCACGCATTTGTAAACTTTATAAATCAGTTCGTGTCGAAGCACAAGCTGCACAAGCTATATAGCTATAGTTATATAGCTTCGCTCTCTTTTTTGGTTGAATTTTTGTTTTCAAGTGCTGCTCGCGGCGTTCGCTGGCCACGAAAGCGTTGCCAAAAATATTTCGTGGAAGAGAAATAATTTTTTTTTTGTTTTTGCGCGCGCGCTGGCAAAATTGCATACTTTGCGGCATGGCGCGCTGATTTGATGGGCAGCGTCTGCCGTTGCATTAAAATTTGCTCGTTTTCTCAGAGAAATTTGCTCGAAAGAAAGAGAAAGGAAGCGTGAGAGAGGGAAATACTGTACTGAGAAAAAAACTCATTTCAGCTAAAGTTCGCTTCTTGGTACTGCAAACATATCAAAGCAAACAAGCATGCAGCATATGCTTGCAGCCAGAAGGGTTTTCAATTTCTGATTGACATCGAAAGTTTCACCGAAATTCTCTTGAGAAAATATTGGAAACATGTGCAAATCGTAATGGATTTTAGGTACCACATTGCCGCAAAAAAGTATGCTACGTATATGAAAAAAAAACTTGAGGGAGAAATCGATAAGTTTATTCAAAAAAAAATCATGGAAATTGAATCAAAAGTTCGTGCTATTTTATCAAATTCAAAGAGTTGATTTACCTTTAAATTAATCAAATTCTCTAAATTTCTAACTTACTTAAGAAAATATTTATTTTTATTTACATATATTTTTTTTATTTATTAAGTGAAGAATCAGTACATCATAATATTGTATCTTAACATCACAGGGTGGAGAAATATTCTTAAGAATTACCAAAAATTAAGAAAATATTAAATGGATTTTAGTTTTCCCCTTGCCCCAAAAAGTATGCTACAAATTTGAAGAAACCCTAAGGGAGAAGTGGTTAAATTTATTTAAACTATTTTCGTAAAATTGATAAATTAAGCTAACTTAATTCTTTCTAATAATTTGGAAAAAAATCTTTATATTTTAATATATATATTATTATATATATTTTTATTATAATATTAAACCAATTAACTACAGCATAATTTCCCTTTCTTTGCTCATTCCAAAAAACTTGCATAAAGCCACAAGTGTTCCTCAACTCGCCTGCAGCATTCACATTTTCCACACCAACACGATTCACCTTTATTTTTATAGAGTTCTCAGAAAACTGTACGACCTTTCCAATAAGTGTCGTTTTACTTGACGGCCCGACAACTTTTTCCGCTGGCATAAATGCCAACTTATACCAATACCAAGTGGGTGGGTTGAGTGGGTAAGGGCGGAGGCTGATAACAAATAGAAATTGGCATTCGTACAAATCTCACTGGCAGCATGACGAACAGGCGAAACTTTCTTGGCGGAGAGAGAGAGATAGAGGGAGAGCAGGGTAGTAAACTGGCAAACAGAGCGCAACTGTTTTGTGCAATCGTGTCAAATATTAAAACATGAAATAAATATTAAACGTGCTGCAGTCACAGCGTAGAAGCAGCAGTCAGAGAAAGACAGAGAGAGAGAGCAAGACAGAGAGAGAGAGCGAGAGGGCTATAAGCAAGAAACTTGTGCACAATAAGTTTGCAAAATATTTACAATATTTTTGCTGTTGCAGCAGCAAATGCCAGAAATCAAGCAAAAAGTCGGTGATGATGCACGTACTACAAATGTATACAGAAAGAGAGGGCAAGAGAGCGAGAGAGAGGGAGAGAGAGAGAGAGCAGAAGGCAAAAATCAGACAAAAAGCACAAAATATCTAAAGATGAAGCGTTGCGCTCGCTGTGTGAGAAATGAGTGAAAAGTTTTTCTGCTGCTGCCCGAAACAGAAAATGGCTAACGAAGCAGCTGTCTAAGGGGTGTGTCAGTGTGTGCGTGTGTGTGAGTGTGTGTGTGAGTGTGTGTGTGCCAGGTTGTGCTATTGTGTGACTAAGTTGCCGACAACAAAAATTGAAAACAATGAATCAATGCAAATCTGTAGAAATTATGTTTATCCTTGTAAAATATCGACTAGAAAGTAGCAAAACTTTTGCAGCTTCAATTGAAATTGTTAAGAATTCTTTTTTATTATTGCTTTTTGTTTGATTTGGCTTGGCATTTATTATTTATTATTTCATTATATTACTATGTAGAAAATACATTTTTTTCTTTTTTTTTGGAGTTCTTGGCAAAAATATTTTTTATTTTATTTTTTAAAAATCAAAATGCTCAGCTACGTCTGATCTGCTGTCGCTTTCTTTACTTTCTATGAATTTCATAATTCATCAATCAAAATATTTCCCTTTCTTTTAGACACTTTGCAACACTGGCTGCGCTTTAAACTGACGCTTTGCCTTTGCGTTGGATTTAACATTTTCATTATTGTTGCTCATTTCCGTATCGCTTGACAGCTTCATATAGCAAAGCACTAACCCCGCTGCCTTAGTTAGCTGAGCTTCTCTTTGCCCTCCCCCCTTACCCCTTGTCCCTTTCCTGTCTCGTTGACTTCAGCTTAGATGTCGGATTTAAGTGTTATTGTGGGCAATTTGATACTTTCGATTGAGCAACAACATTTGCTTGTGCGTTCAAGTGAAGCGTGCAACGTGCCCCACCGCTCTGCCAATCTCTCCATCTCTTTCCTTTACATTCACTGTAAAAATACGCAAAAATGGCTGCCACAACACACACACACACACACACACACATATCAAGTGTATTTATGTATCTGTGTATGCGGTCGCCGTCCTCAAAGTTTTTCCAGACGCCTCGAAAACAACTTGAATATAAATGATGTTGTGTGAGTCTATCCCTGTCTCTCTCACTCTCTGGACCTCTGCCTGATAAACATGACTAAAAGAGATGTCTTGTGTGAGGTTATTTATTTGTATGCGTGCCAGCTAAGCTGCTGCACACACACACACGCAGATAAATATCCAATATAAATCGTTAGGCAACTTTCCACAATAAAAAATAATGTCCACAATCGGAATGTCATTTATATATCGAGAGAGAGAGAGAGAAAAAAATAAAGAAATCCTAGCCTCGAGCTGCTAAAAAAATATTTGTCAGAGAGTGTGACAATTTAGCAGAGAGAGAGTGTGGCTTTTAAATTGAAGAGAGAGTGGGAGTGCAGGAGCAGAAGAATACTCTATAAACGCTGTAGGCATTGCATGGAATTGGATTGGTATTAAGTGAGATTAATTTGTGGAAATATCTGAGAAATAAGAAAAGAATCGTGGAACTAGAGTAAAAATATTGAATGTTTTCTAAACTTCAAACTATTTGAACACATTTCCCGACTTAATAAAAGTTTTAGAATAAAAACTTTTATATATATAGAAAATTTCTTATATACAGTTGTGTTCACAAAGATAGCAGTGCAAGAAATGCAATCAAGCAATGCGATTTTTTTTCAAGTTCCGTTACGAATATTTCAACTTGTACGCATTGTTATTGTAGAATGGAATGTGTACAAGAAAGAAACGAGAAAATCCCGTTAGATTTGCGAGAATTAAGCAACTAATTCCACTGTTTTCATTACTCACTGCTATTTGTATGAACAGCTGTAAACAGCACCTTTTTTGTTTTAATTAATAATGTAAAAAAAATTAACAACATTTTTACAATAAATTGATTTGTTATTGTTTAAAATAATCACAAAACTGAAACAAAATTAAATTTATGAACACTCATTTACTTTTTGATATACAAAATTCAATTTAAAGTTGCAGCTAATGAGCACTGCTATTTTTGTGAACACAGCTGTATAAGCATAAAAGTGCTTTAACTATTTTCAATTTCAACAACATTTTTCAAAATATAAATAGCATAAAAAGTTAACAACTTTCTCAAAGATATGTTCCAGTTGCGACATTGATAAGGATCAGTAAAAGATTAAAACTTTTTAAACTTCAAACTTAAAGTTTTCTTTATATAGTTTTCCATAGGCTTTACGACATTTTCAACTGGCTGTGGCAATGCATAAAACATGCCTCGACAACCCTTTGCCCTAATGTGCTTACATGTCATTTGCCCTTTCACTCTGTACCCTTTTTGTCCCCCTCCCCCCATTCTAATCAGTCTGCAGAATGATTTAGTGGGCAGCAACCTTTGTGCTACACGACGGGCAATATAAAGGAGTTAAGACCTTTGCCGACCATTAAATAAATTAAAAGCCAAACAACATTGATTTCGGTGTATGGGAAAAGGCAGAAATGAAGATGGAGAAAGGAGGAAGGAGGAAAAAATATTGAATTGCCCGTGTGCTGCTATTGATTCAACTTTCACCTAAACCAAGGACACGGCAACGTAGTCCATAGTCAGGCCAGACAAGCAATTGAAATCCCACACACACACACACACACACCCGTTTGGCGTATGCAAAACCTCGCACAGCTGCAGCCATGTCCAAACGGAAGTTTTATGTTTCGTTTCAGAATTTCATTAGAAGCTTTGCGCTTCAGTGCAGCCATAGCCGTAGCACAAACTGAGGTTGAGGCAGAAGAGCATGCGGCATGCGGCATGCTGCGGCAGTTTTTAAGGGGTTAGCGAAGCCGGCGGGGGATCAGCAGCACAGCACAGCCAGCCAGGCAGGCAGGCATCTATCAAACTGAACCGAAAAGTCAGTTGCTGCATTAGCAATAACTCTCATTATGCCGGATTGAGCACGTGGCCAAAGACAGAGAGAGAGAGAGCGCCAGGCAGGGGAGGGGCATGGCCAGAAGGAACCATTCAATCACGCTATCGCGCCCGGACAAATTGCGAATACGTACGGAAAATGCGAATGCCAAGTCCGGTTCACTCCTTCTCTCTCTCTCTCTCGATTCGCTGGGAATTGAATTGCAGAGGCGCAACATTATGCGAGGGGCGGAGCAGTAGTTGGGGCGGGGTTGGGGTTTGCCTGCAGCAAAATGGATAAGTGAACTGGGACTTTGGGATGCCGGCAAAGTTCTCTCACTCACACACACACTCGCTCTTTCTCCCCCTCTCGCTACTGTGATGAATGCGCTGGAGCTGCCCAGGTGGCCTCAGTCGCCTAGCCACGCTGGCACTACAAGTTTGGTGTGAGATTAGCTTTGCTTTCTCGCAGCGCACTCTTTTCGAAGAGAGAGGGAGGGAGAGACAGAGAGAGAGAGAGAAATCTGGAAAAACTTTGCCCCAGCTGTGCAAATTTGCCGCTGCAACGTCACAGTAAAGTTGAGTGGCATTGCCTCTCACTCTCTCTCTCCCTTTCTCTTTCTCGCACACTCTCTCTCCCTTTCTCTCTATATATGCTGCACACAAATCGCTAATCAAGTTTTGCAATTTTTCAAATATGCATTTGACTTTCTTTTCCCCCTATCAAATTCCTCGACACTTTGTCGCGCCAGCTACGCATCTCTCTCTCTCTCTCTCTCACACTCTCCCTCTCTCACTCTCTCATACTCTTTGCTGCACTGGGTTAGCGTGTAGAACTATTAAAGTTACTCAGCAATTTTCTCCAACTGCGCAACTTAATTAAGTTTTTTTCCTCTGCAATCAGAATCATCATCCAAAAGAGAGAAAGAGGGAGCAAAAAGTTGCGCCCCGTTTAATTGAAGCGTCAGGCATTTATTAGCCAAATCCCAACAATAAGCCCTGATTAAATATGAACCAGGCTCCCGCTCTCCCCCTCTCTCCCTGTCTCTCTCTCGCTGCCTGGCAAGTTCGAAGTGCTGAGAAGGTATTTAATTTGCAGCGCGCAGTTTGCCTCTTTAATCAAATAGCAAAGTTTTTGAATTTGAAAAGCAATTAATCTGCCAGCCTTGACGGAAGTGCGAGCAAGAGAGTAAGAAAGAGAGAGAGAGCGAGAGTCAGCTGGCAGCTGAAGTGTGGAAATTAAGTATTATTAGTGCTGAAGTGCTCTACAATTATAGAGAATTGTTTGACTTCAAGCTGCCAATTGGGGGGCTGCCTTATGAAATTTCTTTTGAATTCTTTTTTCGAAGATCTTTATAATAGTTTATGGAGCTTGTTGAGAGAGAGAGAGATAGAGTAATAGAGCAATTAATTGTGTGCAAAGATTGAGGTTAGTTTGCTGTGCAAATTTGGGGTTAGGTTGGGTTATTGTCATATGACACTTGATTTCACACATTAAATTTGCTAGCATATTTTGCTTGAATTTTTCTACAATTTTCACACACTTTATGCAAGCGAATTTATTATAAACTGCTTTTAAAAATGCTTAGCAGTTGTCATATATTTATTTAGGATTTTTTTCAGCATTTTAGTTACGTCTCAACTTTACGCATTTTCCTGGCACACTTTTGCAACGCAAAATACGTGCAAAACTTTTGCAAGTCTTTTCGCTCACTCTTACCCCTCTCCCTCTCTCCCTCTGTCTCCCTCTCAACTTTTCACAAATGTTGCACACACTTATTCAATATGCTCTGCTTGAAATCCTGCGCTGCTCCTCATTCTCATTCTTCTTCTGCTTCAGTCTTCAGTCTCACATGCGCCTAAAAGTCTGCAACATTTTTGTGTGCGCGCTGCGCGTTTGCTCGTTTAGAATATATTTTTACCTGACTCGCATTTATTGTGAAGCTACGAGTATCTGCTTGCTTCCCTTCCCTTCCCTTTCCCTGCCTTTTGCTACTTTCTACCTCTCCACACCCTAACACACACACACACACGCTTCTTACACACGCTGCGTGTTTCAAGTGCTTAAAAATGTGTTTGGTTTGTGTGCGCCACGCCCGGCTTTGTTTTCATAAAAAAATTGTATATATATTTTCCATCGCAATGAGCAGCATGTGTTGTTCCATTTTTCCATTTTCATATATACATATATACACACGATATATATGTCTGTGTATATTTTGTATTGTTGGCAAAGGCTACTTGACTTTTGTTGCCTGCAAAACACAGAAAAAAAAAAAAGTTTGAACTTTTCTTTGGCATTTTTTGCCGTTTCGTTGTTTCCGCCTGCTGTGTTCCTTTTTTTTTGTTGGCCTTTTTTTTTGGTTTTTTTTTGGCGAGAAATCAGCCAAAAGTCGTTGAACGCGACAAGGCACAGGCTCGAGTCGAGTCGAGTCGACATTTATGCGACCCCGTCGTCGTCGTCGTCGTCGTCGACATGGACCAAAACACGAGGAGCAGCTCGAGAGAAAGAGAGGCAGCACAGCAGGCAACATGCGACAGGATGAGGCAGGATGAGGCAGCTGTCAAATATTAGTTCTTGTTAGTGGTTGTGGGGCCACTTGCTGCCCGGGGTGAGTATGGAGTGTGTGTGTGTGTGTTGTGACCAACATTGTTGGTCAACACACACACACACACACACACACACACACACGCCCATGCAGACACTCCCAGGCTGTGTTGTAATTTTTTTCCTGCCGTCTCCCCCTGCTGCTTCCCACTTGCCCGCACTTGTTATAATTGTGTTTGCGTTTTTCAGTTTCTTCTTTCTCCTGCTACCCACTTCCTGTTCCTCTTCTTCCCCCCTGTTCGTGCCGCTGCTGCCGCTGCTGTTGGCTCTCATCACTTGTTCGCAATGTCATAAAATTTTTGCTTGTTCAGCAGCATTCTACACTCTTCCCTACAGTTCCCCTACTCTCTACTAGAACCTAGCTCCTCCTGCGGCTCCTCCTTTAGCCCCTCCCCTCGCCTGGTTTGTGCTGTCGCTTTTGCTGTACTTCTTTGGCATTTGGCTTGCGGTACTTACCGCGTTGCCTGCCTGCCTGCCCCGTTCACTTTACTAGATTGAACACAAACTGCGCACAACGTGGAATGTTTACTGTAGTTAAAAGATGGACACATTGTGATAGCTTGTCCAGCGGACAGCTCGATGAGGCGAGTCAATGTGAAGACGACATCGAGTTGAAGCAGCTTAAAGGCAGCAGGGCAAAAAAAAAAAGTCACACGATTTTTGCATAGAGCTTCAACTTAGGGGCGTGGACGCAGAGGAATCAGAATAATAAACACTACTCTGACCTAGCAAATTGAATCGAAGTTTTATAGGAAGTATTTTGAGTAGATTATATACCTTATTTCTATCTCTGTTTCATCTCTGAGTTTAGTTGTGGTAAATTATGATTCTTTTTCATTGGGGTTAGCTTGATTAGGACAAGAGATTACTGAGTTCTAGTAATCTTAAGGGGATAATAACTATAAAATAATAATTTTCGACAAGATACTGTATGAAAATAATTTTACAAAAATTCTGCCGAGAATTCATACACAAATGAGTTTAAAAAATTAAATATTAAAAGTTAAAACTCTAAAAAATATTTTATGAATTTTAAAATGAAATATTCAAAAACATTATAAAAAAAATTCATACTTATTAAAAATCATTCAACAATATTTTAAAAATATTTCAAAATACTTTACATATATTAAAAATATTTAAAAAGTATTTCTAAATAATTTAAAAATATAAAATATATTTAGAAAATATTTAAAAATATTTAAAAAATAATACAAAATATTTTGCAATATTTAAGCCAAGCTTAAACATTATAACTCAGCAAACATAATATAATTTTGCTTTCTCACCACTTTTCTTCATCTTATAATCTTCCTCACATCCTTCCCTCCTCTTCCACTACTAGGCTCATGCTCAAGATTCCCAACTAGCTGACCACATTGCCCACATACAAGTTTAATACACACTCATTTCATTGCTCATTTAACCCCTTGAACAGGCTTTATGGCTTAATGAAGCATTCAGGGGGCGTGGCTGAAAAATAAAAAAAAATAAAACCAAAGCAAACCCAACCAAACCATCGAAAAACTACACAGCCCACATCAAACAGTTGCCATGTTATTTTAATCCTTTTATTTGGATGAGCAGCAGAAGCAACAAGAAGAAGAAGTAGAAGCTGGGTATAACAACAACAACAACGACAACAACAACAACAGATACACCCTTGTCATGGGGCGCTTTAATCAGCAAATGGAAAAATATACAGTTAGCGAGAGGTGGAGAAGTAGAGACCAATGCGGCATAATTTCAAAATGTATGCAAAACCCCCAAAGAGAGCAGCATAATTTCAGCTCTTTCCCACACATATTTTCCCACCCTCTGCCTCACCACCCCTTCCCCTAGTTAGCTGCAAAGTAGTGGAAACTGCGCTTCTTATCAGCCACAACACTCGCCTCGACTGGCCTCGACTCGCCTCGACTTTGCCCCTTGCTTGGTCCCAGTGCCGCGTTTTGTTGTCGCTTAAAAATCTAATTTGAAATAAATGAACTAAATATGCTTAACACGCGCGCAGCCACCGCCACCCATTGCAATTGTTGCTGTCCTTGTTACACACGTACACGCACACGCACACGGACGTCCTTGTTCGCCTCGGCTCGCCTCGCATATGAAATAACTTTTGGTTAGGTTTTCACTTTTTGCGCAATTCAGGCGGCGAAACAATTGTTGCCGCAAAACTTGCAACCCCACAGCGCGCCCGCACACACACACACACACACGCACACTCCATGCCCTCCCCTACCCACCCGCACACATGTCCCATAGTACTTTCGAAAATTGTATGGCCAGGCTGATGAGCATGTTGAGGATTTGGCAGCAGCGTACGCTCGTGTCCCTGCCGACTCCAAGTGGCCAGCCCTGCGCTTGCCCCTGGGTAGGCGTGGCCAGACAGGCGACCCTCCTGCTGTGCCACAGGGGTCCACACACACATAAGCGCATTTGCATGGAATTTTAATAAGGCACAAACAATTTTTTTTTTTTATTTTTTATTTTCTTGCTACATTTTCTCTGATATTTTTCGACGCCATATTTATTTATTTTATGGTAGAAACGTTCCCTTCCTACGTATGAGGGAATGCGAGAGAGAGAGAGAGCGAGAGAGAGAGAGAGAGAGAGAGAGAGAAGGGGAAGAGCGAGAGAGCAAAATGAATACTGATGACAGACAATCAAAGAAATGTAGCCATTCATGCTTGAAGATAAGTACCCAACAATTGGTGCACAGTGATTGCGACTGAGAAGGGGGAAGATGCCGCCTAACGATGGACATCATTTAAAAAGAATTTTGTGCAGAGTATTTTTTCCCAATAATTTATTTAAAACTCTAAGACAGTTGGAGTAGTTGAAAAAGTTGGGGCACATGAAAATTATTTGACATGTCTTCTCCTTATGAATCTTATGAAATTTATTCCTAATTATCCACAATGATAAATGAAGAAAAGTAAGAAAAGCCACAATCGAGTGAGAACAACAATTAGATACCCTTCGCTCAAATTTCTAACTGTCATTATATATATGCGTATTATTTATTACTTTCTTACAAATTTAATTTATCATTTTATTCATCGATTTGCGTAGGAGGTGGGCGTGGCACCTTAAACTTAAACAAAACTTATGAAGCAGACAAAATACAAAAATCTTCATGCCAAATTTGGTGTCTCTAGCTTTTATAATAGCTGAGATCTGTGTGTTCATACAGACGGACAGAAGGATTTAAATGAGCGGACAAGGCTTCATAGACTTGCTAAGTGATGCTAGGTAGGAATAAATATACTTTATGTTGTCTGCCACGCCTACTTACATGACTGTTTTATAGATTTACACAAATTTGGCATACCCTTTTGGGACAATTTACTATGTACGTGGGGTATAAAAGCTCTGCCATTGAACTCAAACCTCATCACTTCCCCAAATACCACATTATCTTTTCATAACTACAAAATGATCTAAGTCAATTTTCGAGTGGATATTTTTGCAAGTCCTCCGCCCCACTTTCGTCGCTCAAAACTTTGCAAAAAAAAAAAAGAAAAAAAACCCTTAAATAACTCAAGTTACTTTTTAAGAGCCATAAAAAACTGCTTTGATTACCAAACTGATTTTGGGGTCTCATGGTTGAAACGCGGTTCGCGGCAGCTTGTGGGCGGTGCGGGAAAACTTTCGCGCGCCGCCGCCACTCGCTGACAATGTCATTATTAAGCAATAAATTAAGTTTAAGTGCGCGTTGGCAAGCCAATAAAACTAAAACTTAATGCCGCGCAGTAACAAAATGAAACTTAAATAGAGTATAAGCCCGCAACTAACTCGATAAAGGCCATAAAAACGAAAGCAAGAGGAAGGAGTTACGCCAAGGCAGAAGGCTACACACATCTGAAGTACCCGAGATTACCAGACTCTGGCGTCTATAGTAGTAGCCCGTAAATCAGCAACATTTAAAGCGTACCAAGCCGCACGCACCATAACACTTGATGCTAATTTATAGCACATTTATCGCAGGCACACACACACATCTACTTGTCACACTCAAGTCAATAAAAAAAGAAAAACTTTAAAGTAAATTTTTTCTGCGATTTTTTTTTTCATATTTTGTTTTGGTCCAGCGCATCAGAGGAAAAACTCAACTGATTACGAAATGAAAACAAACAACCAGAACGACCAGACAACAACAGCAACAACAACAGTGGCATCAACTGAACAAATACCGCGCCATTGTATTTGCCAACTGGAGGTTGCAGCAAGACAGAGAGAGAGAGACAGTGGAAACGTAGGAGAAACAAAAAACGCGTTGACAATAGCCCAATGGTTTTTGAGCTGGCAAATATTTTTGGTAACAACGTCAGGGCTGTCAAATGTTTTTGTTCTACCCTGCCTATCCAGCATGACAAGCGGGTATACAGGACTAGCGAAGTTTTCTTTAGCTAAGAGCGCTAAAAAGGCTCAGCTAAGCTGATAAAACTTGACTTTTTCTAAAAAATTTTTAAGGATCTTGAAATTTGAAAATGTTTTCCAGTTTTATTTGAATATATATAAGGCTCATACTTGGCATAGCTTTATATTTTAGTGCTAGCTAACTATGCTCAAAATTTCATAGCGATTGCTACACAAACATCCAAGTTATAGAGGTATATCTTAGCTTACAGCGTAGCTTTTAGTCCATGCAGAGCTTTCCTTTACATGTTTACGAGCTTGTTGTTTTGCAATTTGCAAAAACATGCAACGAAACGCGGCAGGAACACAAAATACAGCACAATGATGCTGCTGCAGTGTGGACAGTGGAAGTAGAGAGGGGGCACAAAAAGTGTACAGCGGGTCAGGAAGATATATCTATAGTTATTTCTCTCTCTCTCTCTCTCTCTGTGTGTGTGTGTATTTAGCCGACACACAAAAGACGAGGCTTCTTACATTTCCGGCACGGGGTCGTTCAACTGCACAAAAACCCAAAAGCTGGCAACAACAACTACAACTACGCTCGATTGTCTGCGTGAACTGTGTGAATCACCTTGCCGAGTGACCGCTACAAAGCGGCAACTCGACGTCCATTCTCCGGGCTCATTCTCTGTGTGGTTCCTCCAAGCACTTTGCATGTCAGCAGAGATGTTTGTCCAAAAAAAGCAAAAAAAATGAAAATGGCAAAGGAAAGACAGAGTAGAGAAGAGGCTCCCAGACTAAGCGCCTACTTCCGCCAGTTCCCTCTCGCTCGCACACACACACATCTAATAGTTTTTCACTTATATTTATACACACACACACACACAGAGTCGTTTGTCTTCTACACAGGCAGCTTTTGTCTGCAATATTTCAAAATAATTTCCAGCCAAAAATTCCCTCTCTTTCTCTAGCTCTAGCTCCATCTCTGTCTCCGTCTCCGTCTTTCTCTGTGTACTCCGTCATAAATTGCATAAAACGGAAATGCTGAAGCTGAACAAAAGTCGAGTGGCCTGTCGAGTGGACATAAAGCAGTTGGGACATCAAGCATAATAACCCCTATCTCTGGGAAGGACCGACCCTCTAGCACCCGCTCTACCTCTTTCTCTTTCTCTCTCGTAATTTCAAACTTTATTGACGACCATCTGAGGCTGACTTGTGGCCAACAAGTTGAGCTATCTGTGCTGCGGCGAGCTATGTTACTAGTACTATATGTGTTTATATTTTGCAAGTGTTTTACCCCATTTAAATCCCCCCTCTCTCTTTTCCCCTCTCGCTTGGTTAATCTGCATGTGAAACAATGTTTTGAAAGCGATATTAGTGTGTGTTGCGTGAGTAGAAGCCAAGCGAACAGAGTGTATGATATTTACAAACTATTAGAGTAAGAGAGAGAGATAAAGATAGTGCGATTTGTATACCCTACAAGCAAAGATATTGGTCAAAGCTCGAGCTGGTTAAGCCATGTCCGTCTGACAGTGCGAACAGCTGGACAAAAGCTGAAGGCACCAAATCTCATTTGAAGAATTTGCGTAGAATTTCTTGTAGGAATTAAAAGTTTGATAACATGTTTACAACAGGATTTCAAAGTTAAGCGTAGGGTATTTTACAGTCGTGAGCATTCGACTGTAGACTTGTTACTAGTTTAATGCTTAAGAGCTCTGGTAAATATGATTTGCTTAAGTTAAACTCAAGTTCTACAGTTTCATAATGCTCAAATACTATAATCCTGCCAGTCTACTCAACAATTTTTCGCCACATTCCGAACTAATATAAAATACCATTTAAAATTTCTCAGCCAACGCATAAATTCCGCTCGAAACGGTTATTTGATACACACACACACACACCATTGTCAAGCATCGAACACGTGTCACTTAAAAAACAATTTACATACCACTCTACACTACACAGTTTAAGCATGATAGATAGAGCGAGAGCGCGAGCGAGATAGCTCTACAACTTTGTAAATATTTAACTTTTCCATCAACACCCGACGATGAGGCAATACGAAGTGTTCAAGCATTTTAATGCATTTTTATGGCAAAATGCACATAACAAACAAATTTGACGAAAATTCCACATTTATCTCATTTCAATGCGAGTTTGCTCTGCAACTATTTAAAGTATTTTCACTCACTCTCAATTATGTGTAAAAAAAAAAAAATAAGGAAAATGTAGAAATTCAATAGTTCATCAATCATGACGACAGCTTGAGGACAGCAGAGGGACTTCGAATACCCCTAATGGAAACAAATACCCAAAAATGCAAGCAAATAAAATTTGCTTATGCTGCAGCATTTTTGAGGTTTGCCGTGCAGACAAAAGGCATTGAACCAGGCTGCACTATGCGAATGCACATGCAGTTGGTCATCAATTATACACACACACACACACACATAGAAAGAGGGAGAGAGAGAGAGAGAGGGAAGCCGATACACAGACATAAGCGTATGTCTGCAAGGTAAGTTGGAATTTAAAGCACAGCTTGCAAATATTATTTTCCGAAAATTCTTTCACTATAAAAGTGGCAACAATCTAACATACTGACTGAGAACTACCCTATAAAGAACTTTTAGTTACTTCACAATGCATGTTCCTTAAAATTTTCCTTCTTTTTCGTTGCTCATTTAACTCACACAAAACTTACTTTACTTTACAGGGTATACAAGCATTGGGAGCTGCCATATGTTGTTGCCTGGCACACGCATATCTGTCGCAATAAAAATAAATTCTACTCAAATTGTCATTGCAATTCAAAGTTACTGTTTACAGTTTGAGGGCAACCCCTTTTGGCCTTAAATGTTGCTGCTGCCTTCAATTCGAATTGCAAATTTCGCAGTAGTGAGCAAACAAAATCTTAAACATATTTCCCTGCATACGATTCGATTACAAAATCTGTGATTTCAATCGTATTTGCAATTGATTACAAACTGCTGGGCAAATCACGCACTCTCCCTCTCTCTCTCTCTCGCTGTCTCGCTCTGTTGAAAAGTTAAATATAATCTCAAGTTTAATGTGCTTCACACAAAAGCGCAAATACATGCTATAGTTTGCTTTGGGTCAACTTTGTGTGCGATAAGTTAGTTAAGTTGCCAAGTTGAAATTTACTTTTGCTGAAATTTGGCAACTTTTGCATAAATTGTATACGAAAAACGGGGCCCAGAGGAGTTTAGATTGTGTAGAGCACTTCAATTGTGACACGTAATACTTGAATAGCAGTTTCAGAAAATTTGTTGCCTCAATTCAATGATTGGTTGTTGCAGCTGCCGCATGCCGCATGCCGCATGCCGCATGCCGCATGGCGCTTGGCAATGTCATGCAAAAACTCAATAAATTTTGCGCAAACGATTTATCATGAGGTTGATTACGAGAAACTGCAGACACAATCACAAAATGTATGTATGGCAGACACACACAAGCACACGCAGTCGCGTTGCATGCATAAAATAATATAGGGATATTATAATAATAGACATGGCATACAAAAGCGCCATTGCCATTTTTCACATGTCAGCGCATTGATTTGCAGTTGTTACACAAAATGGCGCCATCCAGAGGCACCGTTAGTAACCCACTAATGGATTGTTGCCAGTCATCCGCTGTACGTGTGCGCGTATGCGTGTGTGCGTGCGTATACTTAATGGATGCTACTGGGATCACTGAAATGAACAGGCAACTCAGGCAACCCACTGCCTAAGCTCAAGATTATACGGCAACAGCATCAAAGGTTGACGGCAAATTAACATAAATTGTGGCGTGAAAATTGACAACAACGCATTGAGTTGTCAATTTGAATTGAAAGGGGTAAGGTGAGAGTTGCTTAGCGTCATAATTAAAACGTGTGTAGAGAAAAGCAAATTAAATTAAAACATGGCAACGGCAAAGTTATTTTTTTTTTTGTATTTTAATTAGGCTCTTTCTATAATTGAAGTTTGGCAACAATGCATTTAGTTGGTTATCAGTATTTTAAGAGTATTTTAACTATTTTCTTTGCTCTTATTGATTGAAATATTGGCAACATTGCATAAATATGCACACTGCAGGGTATTCTAATTTAATTAAGCTCTTGCTAAAATAGAAGTTTGGCAACAGCGCATTTAGTTGATTATCAGTATTTTAAGAGTATTTTAACTATTTTCTTTGCTCTTATTGATTGAAATATTGGCAACATTGCATAAATATGCACACTGCAGGGTATTCAACTGTTTCTCAACCTGCCCAATTGACTTTGTCTTAAGCCATTACGCCCACTTGCTTTGATTTATGCGCTCGAGACTTTGTGATAACAATTTGATTTCGAGTTTGGTATTTGAATTTAAATTAATTTATTAATATTTTATAATCGAATTGTGTTACGCAGTCCGCAGACGTGATTTGCATATTTATAACGTTGCCAGTCAAATTGATGAACAAACATTTTAGCCATAGTGTATCTGGGCCGTTATTAACTGCATATTGTCAGACTTGACAAGATGTTGCCTTGAATTTGAGAATTCAAGTCGACAGCCTGTCGGAGAATAGTGGCGAAGAGGGGTGAGGGGAGAGAACAAGCCTGTGGACCTGGCCAAGGCATGTTAAGCTTACTGGCAAGTAAATTAATTAACTTTATTGTACGTTGCAAGGAAATTGCATGGTCGAGAGCTTAATTTGATTAAAGAGCTAACAGCATTTTATACATTTCATTATCAATACGATAAGAGAGCATTTATCATTTTTCGGTTTTCATATTTTACATGCACGTACACGCACAGTTCATATGTGCATATATGTATTAGATATTCCATCTATAATTGAATAGTCTGCATGGATAATGGACTGCACAATGCGTTGGCTGCTCTCGGCCTCTTAAGTGAAGCATTCGCATTAGACAATGACATACATAATAATAAGGATTGTCAATGGAGTAGACAGCAGTAGCGGAAATTGAAAAGCTTACATGAAGCGAGAGAGATGCAAAATGGGGCTATTCTAGTAAGTGGATATGCCAGAGGGCACAGCTAAAGTAAATTGCCTATAAGTTTTGGGGTTTGCTATGCACTTAATATGCTTAAATTGTTAATACCCCACAATGCCGAAAATCCCTAAGCTACATTTCTAATGCTCCACAGATAATTATAAAATAATTATGCAAGTTCTAAGTAATTATACCCTTCGCTCATTGAATATGCTAAAAAAAAGGGTATACCAATTTTGTGCAAATTGCAATTCAATTGTAAAAAGTATGTAACAGGCCAAAGAGGGCGTGGCAGACACCATAAAGTATGAATATTTTCGCTCAGCTTCGCTTGGCAAGACTTTAAAGATTTGTCCGTTGGTCTGTCCGTCTGTATGAACACACAGATCTCAGATAATATAAAAGGTAGAGTCATCAAATTTGGCATGAAGATTTCTGTACTTTGTCTACTTTACAAGTCGTTTTCAAATTTTAGATGCCACGCCCACCGCCTGTGGTCGGTATCGAAATTGCAATAGAAATATCGAAATTGCAATAGAAATAGAAGACTTCGTTACTAGCAAGTTGAACGAAGAGTATCCTACTGTTGCGCACGCTTGAGTGTAGCTTTCGATACTTGAAACCATGTCTTTATCCAGCCACGCCTCTACTTAACCACACTTTACATATGTTTTAAGCTTTTTAATGCGCATTTAATGCAAACTTCGTGTAAATTAATGAACGCACCAAGCATAATGTTTATCTGTCCAGCAGTTAATGCTGATTTCGCACCCACTTAATTGGATCTGAATACACGCACAGTATATATATATAAATGTAGGTATATATATATATAAATAAATGAATTTACGACTACGTAGGACAATTGCACTAATGAAAAGCGCTGTGGGAGGGGGGCGTGGTTGCTGCATGCAACTCCCTGCGACTATTTGAATAACCCCAGCGAAATGAATTTGAAATAAAAAGTTTCGCCCAGATATTTCTCATTTGTATGCACATAAATTGCATTACGAATTGACGCTTTACAAAACCTTCCCCCCCTGCCAGCCCAAAAAAAAAAGAAAGAAAGTTCCCAGGGAAAATGCAGAAAACGAAGAAAGATGAAGAGCAAGAGACAGAGACAGAGATAGAGCATTGAGAATAAGACACAGCGGAAAATAAAATAAATTAAAAACTCTTGAAGAATGCAGCGCAAAGAAGAAGAGAAGAAGTAGAAGAAGACGAAAATGTAAAAAGTGAATTGCAAAGCGAATGAAAAAAAAAAGAAGCAAAATCGCTGAGCTATGCGTGTCCTTGCCACGAATGCAGCGCACTCCTGTCGCAGCAAATAATAACAAAAGGTAGCTAAAGAGTGAAATGAGGTTTCAGAGACCTGCAAATACCCTACGTGGATAATCTGGATACAGCCCTGCTTTACTCGCCTTATAATCGAATAAAAATTCGCTACGTCCTGCTGATTTTGCTGGTAAATTTTTGTGCATTTATCATTCGCTCTCCCCACTCGATTTACTCGATTCGCCACGTTCTTTCCTTTTTTTTTCCTCTTTGCTTCACCTTGCTGTACACTTTCCGCTTGATTTTCACGAACGCCGGAAAATTGAAAAATGCTTGAAAGTTTACTTGGCATTCGCTTTGCAAACAACAGAAAAGAACAAGAAGGAACAGAACAGAACAGAACAGAGCAGAACATCCAATTGATGATGAATTGATTTATGTTTGCGTATTCTCTACCTACTTTACAGCAGCATCCTCCTCCATTTCCATTTCCACTTCCATTTCCATTACACATTTCTACAATTTCTATTTCGCTTTGCAATTTACCTGCTTGTCTCAAACGAGAATTTCATTGCAACGTTTGCAGTTCAAAATTCCATAGAATTTATGCAATAAAACTCAAATTGTTTTGCAAAAGGAAGGAAATGTTTTGCAGGTGAAAAGCTTAGGAAATAAATTCCTTTTAATTGGGCGAAAGCAAGTGAATGAAGTCGTATAACAACTATATATATAAATATAAATACTATTACAATGCATATACTAATATCAACACCAAAGGTTGTAGTGATTTCAAATACAAAATGATACTACCATAAGTAAGATTAGATTAGAATATATGTGCTCTATACAAAGGGAGTTCATAATTCAATAACATTTGCAACGCATTTTGCCATTGATTGACAGCTGGAACTATGGTAATGCTACCAGTTAAGTTGAAATTGCATTTCTTGAAACACCAGAATGCAAATGCTACAAGGTATTAGTTGTAAACACTTCCCAAGAAGCCAAGAACTTATGCAAATCTATCTTTTACGCAGCTACTACATACTCGTACTACTACTACGTGTATTGCGTTGCTAATCGATTGACCAGTTCCCCGTTGGGATGATAACCAGTTACCGGTTTTATGTTTATTTCCAGGGAAAAAAAAAATTTCATTCTGAGACCCCAGATCTCTAGGTTGATTGCCCTGATGCAATAATAATAGTTGCATTTATACTATAGCTATAGCTATAGCTATAACTAAAGCCAGTTTTAATTCAAGCCGTTCAACTTATCGCTCGTCGCGTCGCATCTCGTCTTGTCACTCGTGTTTTCCCATGCATGGGAAATTCTCGCTGCAATCAAGCAGAAGGGGTAATTCCCAGATTGATAATAGCTAGTAGTACTATAGCTTCTAGTTGCGCTATAAAAGCGCATTGCAATCGTTCGAACAGCATCAGTTCAGTTTTCAGTACAGTTCAAGTACCATCTGAGTTAATTCTCTCGTTCGCAAAACAAAATCAACTAAACAAAACGCAAATATGAAATTCCTGTCGCTCGCTTTTGTGCTCGGTCTTTTGGCTCTGGCTAGCGGTAAGTTCACCTGACAAAGGTGCCTAAGAATTCCTTTACTTATACCCATATTCTTCTGCTTCTTCGCTCCCTGACAGCTTCTCCTCTGAAACCTGGCAATGTGATTATCAATGGAGATTGCAAGGTCTGCAATGTGCATGGCGGCAAGTAAAAAATGGCTAAGAAACTCGCCTTCCCCCCCCCACACTCTCAACTTGGAATATACAACTTTACACTACCCCAATATGTTCATTCAAAAAATTCTTTGCAAAAAAGTTCGCTGAACAAATAAAAAACATATAATGTAACTGATACTATACACACACACACACATAGAATTGCAAACGAACTTGTCTATAATCTATTTATTTCTTTCGCCCCGCTAATCTGGCGACCTCAATTGGCGCTAAGTGCAAACTGATTGACTTGCCGTGGAAAATGCAAATTTGCAGCTCTATAGAATCGATTTATCTCTCTCTCACCCTCTCTTTCTCTTTTGCTCTATAAATGGCATTAAGCTCTCGTCGCATCGCAAATTGTTAATAACAAGTTTAATTGGAATTTTCTGTGACAAGACAATATTTTCGATATTCGCGATTTACGCCGCTTCACATGACAACAACAGCAACAGCAACAATAATAACAAGTGCAACAACAACAACAACAACAACTGCAACCACAAGCGAAACGAGAAAATTCCGCAAATTTTCTCCGCAATTTTGCTGCGGCTCGGCCTGGTTGTCATTCTACACTAACAGAGGATACTTTGAATAAAGGAATAATTTGAAATATTAATTGGAATTGATAAGAATGTCTAGAAAATTTTTTGGATTTTTTCTTGGAATTTTTCTAGAATTAATTTATATGAAAATTAAGTTTAGAAAATTTTCTATTTGTTCTTAGATTTAAGCTAAAATATTTTACCTTAATTTCTTGGACCTCATCTAAGGTATGCTCGGTCTAGTTTTCTGTTCGAATTTCATAACAAAACTCAACTAATTTACTTGAAAATATTGTTTAAAAAAATGCCATATTTTATCTTGGGTTTTAAACTACATTTTTTAACTTAGCATGTCTAGAGTATTCAAGTTATATTTGCATGTAAATATTGTATAAAAAATTTCATATTTTATCTCAGATTTCAACCTTAATCTTTTACCTCGAATTTCAATAGAAGAGTATCTACACTTCACCTAGTGAATTTAGTTATTTGAATACTCATTTCACTGGCTGGCTTATATGGTACATAATGCGCAGTTATTATAATACCGTACGCAGTAGTGTAACTCCAAGTGTCGCTGTCATTTATGACAATATATATACCACACATACTATATACATATATCGTGTATACTATATATGCAGTATTATTTCATTTGCGTTGATTTATTAGCCTTTTTCACTTAATGAATACGCAAAATGTGTCACATAATTTTCAAGTGCCTTGTGGCAGACGCCTCTACATGGCTAAAAGATTGCACGTACGTTGTGCGTGTGTGTGTGTGGGTGTGTGTGTCTGTTTAAAATATTCTGTTTTCAATAATATTATTAATTATTTGGTATGAAATCGTAATTTCATTATGCGTTCTTCGCTGAAATTCAACTTATTTAAGTGCATATAAATCTTAATTTGTTTTTTCTGCTGACAATGGCAACTACAACAACAAAAACAACAACAACAATAACAACAGCTGCAATAATAATGAATGCGTAATGCAATCACAAAGAGTGCGACACGAAGGCGACAAAAAGAGTAGGAAAAGAAGATAGAGAAAAGTAGATGAAATTAAGTAAAGAAAATGCAGCTGCATAAGGTATTTATTTTAATAAAGCAAATATAGAGAAAATACCACAAAATAAAAGAAAATTAATTAGACAAAAGAAAGCAAAAATCTAATAAATTTATAATATCATAAATATAGTTAAAATGTTGTACATTTTAATGAAATTTCTTACGCTCAAAGCAAGCCCAGCAAATTGTACAAGATAATTACCTGAAAAAGAGAAGAAATTGTTTTCATTAGTTAAAACAAGAAAGAAAGGCTACCCTCGACACGCCGAAGGTTTTATACCAGTTACATATTAAAGTCGGCCGATAGGTTCAATGACAGCTATACGATATATCGCTACAATTTCGATCAAATTTTCACAGCCTCTTAAAGGACATACTTAGACTACTTTCGAAAAAGTTTCATAGCGATATCTTCAAAAATAACAAAATTCGACCGATAGGTTCTATGGCAGCTATACGATATATAGGTCCGATCCGGCTCGTTCCGACTTATTTACAGCGTGCAGCAATAAGAAGCATGTATACCAAGTTTCATCAAGATAGCTCTAAAACTGAGAGACTAGTTTGCGTTGCAACAACTGACGGATAGACGGACGGACAGACATGACTAGTTAGGGTCGGAGATGTCTCCTAAGGTGCGTTACAAACTTCTGGCCAAAATTAATATACCATCTGCAATGGCATAAAAATGTTATAGTTGCCTTGTAGTTTAATTAAATTGCGTCCTTAGATTTGTGGTTATTAACCAAAATTGATTGCAAAATTTTGATAAAACTGTTGCTATTCCAATAATCCCCCTTTCTATATAAACTTTTGCCCTCAAAATTGTCGATTTATGTCACACAGCGCACGGAAAACCGCAAAAATGCATTTCAATTCGAGATAAGCAAACAGAAATTTTCTATTTTTCTTTGGCTCACAGTGAGCTATGCCTTAGCCAGGCTCAATGCATGCATGCCGGCAGTTATCCATCTCAGGGCAAATCCATTGCCAAATGCCAAAGCGGAAAATGCCGAAAATTTCAATAGCAAAAGAAGGCAATGCTCAATGCGCATAATTTCTCGGATGCTGCTGCCGCTCCACGCTGCATTTCATTTTAGTTTTGTGGCCCCAAAAAACACAAAAAAACAGGAAAATGTAAAATGGCAGCAAACAAAATGGCGGCACGGCACACAGCAGGCACAGGCTACACAATGCGCTGCCAAAAAGCAAAGCGGCAAAGAAAGAAGAAAGATGAAGTGCAGCAGGGTAGGGTGGGGGGGTCAGCATAAATTTCATTTTAGCCACGTCTGAAGCACGGCGCGTTGCTTGTCCATTTCCACGTTGTGCTTTATCGCGTAATCTCGGCAAGGCGCGCGATCCCGCGCTGCCCACTTTCTTTTTATGGCCTGACGATGATGTTAATGATGGACACGGCGTATGCCAAGGCTGCGACTGCGTCGGCTTTGTTAGTGCAAGCAATTTACTTTGCAATTGTTTATGCCAAAAGCAGAGAGAGAGAGAGAGGGTAGAAGAGAGTGGGAGAGAGGATGTGGGGGCAGCAACTTTTGGTGCACTAATTACGAGCATGCGAAAATGCTTTAAATGCGACCGCAGTCAGCGGAAATGCTGTCAAAGGCAGTCAGCACTTTCTCTCTCTCTCTCTCTCTCTCTTTCGCTCTCTTTCCCACTTTATACGTCTTTGTGCAATGGCGTCGCGTCGCCATTTTGTGTTTAGAATTACAATGGAGCTACACGGCCGACGCTGTGTGCTGCGGCAAGCTTTGACGTTGACGCTGGAGAAAACGCTTAGTCGCTGCATATGCCGCGTGGCTCTGTCTCTGTCTCTGTCTCACACTCAAACTCTCTCCCTCTCTCTCTTTGCCTGTCTCTTTATCTGTCTGCTCTGTCCGCTCTGTCTCTGTCGCTGTCGCTGGCTTTAGCCTTCCGTTTTTCCTATTCCCCATTGCCTCGTTATCTCCGTCTCTCTCTCTCTCTCTCTCTTTCTCTTCCTGTCTCTGTTTTGTGCACTTCCGCTTTAGTCTGTCGCGCTGTCACACACACACACACACATTCGCACATGCAGCGCGCCATAAAGTATGCAATAACATTTTATTGTAACAACTCGTTAAACGTAACAAAAAGAGAAAAACCCAAGCAAAGCAAAATGAAAATAAAAGAGCAGCAAAGGCAGCAGGACATGCCGAGCCAAGCCTCAGCTCCTCCTCCCCCCCCCCTTCCCTTCCCTCTTCCCCCCTACCTTACCCCTTGCCTGTTTAGCATAAAATTTACTGCACCACGAACATTTGACGTTTACGTTGCCGTCTGCCCGTAAATCCTACTAATCAAATTTATTACCTCTCTCCACACACACACACACTCGCACACACACACTCACACACACACTCTCCTGCTGGCGACCACAAGCTCATTTCTCCCAAGCAAAACCATACCTAAACGTACCGCTTCGACTGACAGGTGGAGCCGCTGCAAGCCAGGCGCTTCCTTTCCCACTCGGACTCCTGCTCCGTCTGCAGCTCCTGCTCCGGCTGGCCAACAGCTGCCAGCGGGCAACTTGGACAGCTGCCCACTTCAAACTGCCTTGGCAATATGCATATTAAATTTAATTAGAGCGACGGTAAACATAAATTCAGCCACTGGAGAAGCAGAAGCAGAGCACAAACGGGGCAAAACGCTTCAATGTGCAATGCAAGGCCAGCAGCAGCAGCAACAACAACAACAACAATCAGCCAGAACAACAACAACAACAATAGAGCAGTTATAGCATAAAAGAGAGAGAGAAAGAACGCTCCACCTGGCTAGTTTTATAGCTGGCAGCTTGTGTCCTTCTCTTTTGTGTGCCTCAAAGAAATGTTCCAACGAACTTAAGTTAGTTTATTTTAGCTTGAAATTAAGTTGTGCTTTTCAGCTAGAAATTTATGTATAATCATTAAAAATAAAGGCTAACTTAGAGTGTAATAAAACTGCATTATTAGCACGTTAAGGCACACAAGTTTATCATAATGTAAACTATGCTAAAAACTCAGTTCGTTAATAATAGTGTGAAGAATGGGTTGGTTTATGATCTCTAGAAAGTTAGAAAACATTGAGGTAAAAAATAAAAAAAAAAATCTTTTAAAATTTCATGAAAGCAAAACATATTATTCAAACCTTCCATAAAATATGAGGTAAATTAAACATTTTTTTATGATAAAATTTAAAAAAAATATATCAAATATTTCTAAAAAAAAATATCAATATAATAAATTCTAACAACATTTGAATTAATTAATGATATAATATAATTATTATTTCAGCAAAAAAAAAAAAAAAAAATTTTATTTAAAAGATTTTCCTTAAAAAATACAATATAAAATCTACCTTGATAAATTGTTATACTTATTTTTAAAAAATTATTTAAAACCAAAAACTTATAACTTATTTCCATAAAATATGAGGTAACTTAAACATTTTCCTAATAAATTATTTCAAATATTTCTAAAAAAAAAAAATATTAATATAATAAATTCTAACAACATTTTAATTAATTAATGATATAATATAATTATTATTTCAGCAAAAAAAAAAACCCACAATTTTATTTAAAAGATTTGCCTTAAAAAATACAAAAATAAAATCTGCCTTGATAAATTGTTATTATTTCAGAAAAAAAAAAAAACCACAATTTTATTTAAAAGATTTCCCTAAAAAAATCCAAAAATAAAATCTGCCTTGATAAATTGTTATTATTTCAGCAAAAAAAAAAAACCACAATTTAATTTAAAAGATTTCCCTAAAAAAATCCAAAAATAAAATCTGCCTTGATAAATTGTTATATATATTTTTAAAAATTATTTAAAACCAAAAACTCATTTATTCTATTATTATAATAATTTCTTTTGCTTTAACCCTTAGTTTCATAACCCTAAAAATTTCCCCAAATTAACAATTCCCTCTTAAAAATTTCCCCTAAAAATAGGCAACCTTCTTTCTTTCCATAATTTGATTCAAGTAATTTGCACAACTTTTTAATTTATTTAAAGTTTTCTCACAAGTTTCCCCCACCCTACCCGCTTCCTAATAATGAGAATCATCTTCAGCTTCAGATTGTTATGACACCTCAGAAAGCGCAACCCTCTACAAAAAGAAAAAAAAGGGAAGCAACAATAAACAATCAAATTAAATGCGCACTTTGTTGCTAGATCATGCAGCGAAGCGACGCCTCCCCCCAAACTTCAAGCCAAACAAACCCAAACAGAGCCCCAAACAGAAGCTTCCATTTCGAACCCAAAGCCATAGCCAGACCCTTTCTTGGCGGACACTCAATGATGTTAATGAAATTAATGCCAAGTTATAGTCAACTTTCGCTGGCATCTTGGCTTACCTTGCCTGGGATTATGTTTAACTTTTGTTTGGGGGGAAAATCGAAACTTTTAACTTGAATGTTGCCATTTTGATGGAGTTCTTAAAAAAAAAAAAAAAGCGTCAAAAAAGCCAACCAAATCAAACTTGTCCAACTTGAAAATGGTCAATTCATTTTGTAGCATAAAGTAATTTTTTAATCCACTACGTCGAGTTTTGTTTATGACGAGGGTTGCCACAAGGGTTTTTGGGCAGCAGGACGACCTTTCATAACCTCCAAATGAGCACGCAGTTTAGCATGCTGTCTAAATAACAATTTAATTATAAACATGCTGTGCGTGTGTGTGCGAATTCAAGGACAAATTATGGCAACAACTTTGTGCACTCCCTCTCTTCCTCTTCCTCTCTCTCTCTGTCACTCTTTGTTCTCTCTGCACGCCTGTGGGATAAGCTAAGAGCTCATTAATGTCACATTCATGGCATGGTTCGTAAAAAGCATAGAGTGTGCCCCGAAAATTCTATCAGAGCAACGCAGCCGTCCACCAGGGGGGAAGGGGGGGACGCCAAAACGCTTTCACATACCATTTTAATAGAGTGCATAAAACAAATTTTATGTGCATGTATGCGTATGCGTGTGTGTGTTTGGGCCGCCCACGCGGTAGGTAATTAACAAAAATCCCCAAAAGCGGCAGTAAAATAATCAAAATTAGCCAAATTTTGGCCATTGCCGTTGGGATCATGTTTCGAGTGGGTCCCAACATGGTTGCTCTGTTTTTCTTTTGACCCTCCCCCCCACAGCCTCCTTGCCGTCCCCTCGAGCGAAGCAAGGCTAAAGCAGAATTTATGCAACAATTTATTTTAGTGCTGCATTTAAACCGTATTTGATGGGGGATTATGCAGACATATATGTTATAGATATATGGATGAATGTGTGCGTGTGTGTGTGCGGGTGTTGTTACAAAAGATTTCCCGCAGGCTTTTCTGGCATATTATGGTTAAATGGAAATTACATACAATTCATTGGGAATTTGTATTGCTTTATAAACGTGTATGTACAGTGTTGGAAAAAATAATAGAAAAATATTCTTCTTTGTATGTGGTTTGTATAGGTTTTAAGCTAACCTAACCTCACTATAAACTAAACCTCATTATGGACTAAAGAATTTTCTAGCGGTCTGTCATTTCGTTTATGCCTTGACTACATTTTTTGCCATGTAAACTATTTCAAAATTTAGATTTATTTTGTAATATTTTTTTAGAAATTTTTCGCATTTAAGTTAAGATCAAAAATCATTGAACCAATAAATCTAGAAATATTTTAGAACAAATGTTAGATTCTTTTTGGTGTTTAACTTGAAAAACTTCCTCAAGAATTTAAAAAGATTTACCGAGCACATTCGCATAGCTGCATTTAACAATAAATAAATCAACTTTAAATATTTTCAGCAGCAATTAATCTTTTTACACATTTGCAACTGAATTTTATTATACTATAAATCACACAAAACAAGTGCTAATTTTTCATGCCTGCTATAAAAGAGAAGAAGGTCAGCTTTTAATTTTCATGTAGCACGTTTTGTCATAATTAAGTTGCATTTTTGTAGAGAGAGAGAGTGTGAGAAGAACACCCTGACATTTTGTATCGTAATTATTGTCAACAAAAACACAATTCTAGCTAAATCAATTTGAATGAATGCGCCACAAGCCTAGGCGCAGAATGCAGGCAAAGGGAATACAAAATACAAAATACAATCCCGCATGTTGCAGCTAAAAATACTATATCATCCAACTCAGAGCTCCCCCAAAAACAAACAGACCGACAGAGTTGTATACAATACGAGGGAGACTCGAATGTGGCAGATAGACAGGCAGACAGGCAGACAGACAGATAGACAGAGCGAGAGTGAGAGTGTGCAAGAGATGCTCGAGAGATACGGGAGATAAGAGAGAGAGAGAGAGAGAGAGAGAAACACAGAAACTCAAATTAAATTAAAATCTTTCAGTTTCAATTACGAGTTTTTGTGCCACTTCAATTCCAACGTACAAAACACAAATTGCATTCAAAATGCATTAAAAGCAATTTGCACGAAAATTTGCATAAAAGTAAACGACGACGAAACACACACAGAGAAAGAGAGAGATAGCAAAGAGAGAAGCTCGTGAATTCGAAAGAAAATGGAGAATTGGTGGAGAAGCAGCAACGAAATTATACGCTATCAATTATAATGGCAATGACAAACAGCAGAGCAGAGCAGAGCAGAACAGGCAACAAACACAACACACGGTGCGGCAAGGTAAAGATGCATGCAGCAGAGAGTTGCAAATGAAGAACAGACAAGTGAGGCGGGCAGCGGGGAGAGCGAAGAGAGAGAGAGAGAGAGAGAGAGAGGAAAGGACGCCCTGGGGACAGGCTGCAAGCCTGACAAATTGCATGTTGCATTGAAAATGCGCGCATGTGTTTGCAGTAGCAACAACAACAACAACAAGAACAGCATAAGGGGTATACCTAGCACGACAGGCAGATACCCTGCAACAAAGAATATTTCTTGAAATTTTTAGGGGATTTTTTCATAATTTTTGTATATGCCTAAATCAACTTAAATGGGCACTCAAATTGTCTAAAAGCAAATCTTCATTTCAAATGCTGAGAATTTTATATATGACAAATCTGATTCAACTAATCTAAGAACTATATGCTATATAGCTAATCACAAATCTGACATTTCGAATGCAAACTTGAACTTTTGCTGATAAAAAAATGTTGTATTTCGTACTTTGATTGCTTATACAGATTAATTAAATGAAAGTGCTCACTGCATAAAACGATCTATGTAAAATTGAAGATTTTGATATCTTAAAAAATATCGAAAATATTTTCTATATTATATAAACATTAAAAAAATATATTGTGTAGTTTTCAGTGAAGTTTCAGCTTGTTTGTTTGGTTGTTTGTAACAATATTACTGAAAGATTTTTACGAATTTTTCTATTGTGTGTAAATTTTATATATTTTATTTTGTTAATTCTCACGAGTGATCACTGTATTGCATACGAATCGAATCGATGGCAGTTTAATACTATCAAATCAGTCTTCGAATACATTCCATTAGAATGAGTCAACTTTTAATACTTTCAACGCTGTGCGTGCTACTCGCTCTAATATCAGGTCTCGCTGCAGCGCCCTACAATGATTATGGTATAAGTTACAACGATATTGAAGAATCAAAGTTAATGCCTTCTGTGGAATGTGAAGATTATGGAGATTTTGGCAGGCGCTTTAGCCGCTCGCTTTGCTCGCAAGCCATAAGGGATGCGGCTGGAAACCCTCTACGAATGAAGTGGTTTCGCAGAGGTTAAAGCAATTCGTTTGGTTAATTACAAACAAAAAAAAAATCATATAAATATATAAATATTAGTAAAAACTGTTTATAAATTTTAATAAAAACTTAACAATTTATTTGTTTAAATTTTGAAATTTTTGAAATTTTTTTTGAAGCCATTTTTTTTTTTTTGAATTTTATATAAGAATTCGCAAAGAATTTTCTAAGAATTAAAATATTTACCAGAGCCTCATATGGATACAAAGTTAAATGTATATATATAGAGAACTAAGTGAATCAGATCACAGACCTCACACACACAAAGAAGCTGCAAGAAGTGACACCCCTCTAGATAACTTGACTTATGTCTGACAATGTTTAATAAACAGATATACCCCACAGCAATGGATATGTCTGTCTGCAGCTGCACTCGATGCGAGGCATTTGGGCCATTTGGAACCGTTGCCATCGCCATCGCCGTCGCCATCGCCATCGCTATAGTCATCGTCAGCGTCAGCGTCAGCGTCATCGTCATCCATATGCAACTGGGGCCTCGTTCTATGAACAAAAGCGACGCTGTTGGTGGTGGTGCGACACGGACACGCTTCAAAAGGTGCAAGCGATTGCACTCAAGGCGTCAACCGGGCGCAGCAGAGTTTGCCTCCAACTTCAACTGTAACCCCATGGCAAATAGACAGACAGACAGACGAACAGACAGACGGGAGGACAGACAGACAGAGAGTTGAGCGAGACAGAGCCGGGACAGATTGCAGTTGCAGTTAGACGGGGCAGGCGCCCGGCAGGCAGGCAGACAAGCCTGTTCGTGCTACTTCCTCTTTCCCGTGGCACAAACTGACAACGACAACATCGAAGGTGTTTGGATTTTCCGTAATGTGTTGCATAGAAGCTTTAGCTACCATTCACTCTCTCTCTCTCTCTCTTTCTCCCACTCTTCATAGCGCATTGAATTATTGCCAACTGCAACGGCTACAAATCAGCTACAAACATGGATTGCTATTGCAATCGCCGTCGCTGTCGCCGTCGTCGTCGTTGTTGGTGGCCAAAATCGGTTGCAATGCAGCAAATGCCAGGCTATATATTAATATATATAGCATTTATACTGTATACAGCATGTGCTTGACTAATGTGCACAAACACAGCAGCAGCGAGCACACAAAATCATAGATATCGCGCTGAAATGTTTCAATTGCTTCGCAGCTGGGGTAAAATTATTATTATTTTGGGGTTTTACAAAATCGAAGCGAAATTGAAAACAAATCAGATAAGTTCGCAAGATATTTATGTACGTTATGATACAATAAATAAGGGAAAAGTCAAAAACAAATATCGTATTTTTATACACTTGCTGAGAGGGTGCAATATATTCCTAATCATCTTAAGAAAGGCAGTCGAACCAGTCATGTCCGTCTGGCTGTCCGTCTGTCTATTGAAACGTAAACTAGTCTCTCAGTTTTAAAGCTATTTGGATGAAACTTGGCATACACCTTTCTTATTGCTGCACGCTCTAAATAAGTTAGAATGAGCCGGATCGCACCAATATATCGTATAGCTGCCATAGAACCTATCGGCAGATTTTTATTATTTTTCAAAATATTACCATGAAACTTTCCTTATATGTGTCTCAGTATATCCTTAATAAGCTGCACAAATTTCATCGAAAGCGAACCGATATATCGTATCGTATGTCTGCCATGGAACAAATCAATCGATTTTTGGTTTTTTTCAAGATAAGAAACTTTGCTATCTTACGAATCGTAAACTGCTTTATATTTAGACTAACTGCAAGGGTATGAAACTTTCGGCGAGCCGAAGGTAACCTTTCCTTTTTGTTTCGCTTTATTATTTCCTCCCGTTTCGTTTATATCTTCCCTTTTTCCAGTTTTTCATTTAAGCAACTCTTACCTCTTAGAGTTTTCCACATAATCGATTAATTGGAGCGTGAAATTAGCAATTTCTATTGATTTGCTGCAGAAGATTTATTGTTTCAGGCGGAAAAATACACGAGGAGAGTTTTTGCGAAAAACTTTTGCACAACCAAAGTTTTTGCCGACCAAAAACTTTACTCAACAAACATGCGAGTAAAATTTTCGGTTATACATTAGTTTCCCTGCACTTTCGATAGATTAGCAAACAAATATAAAATTTGCTCTTAGGCATAATTTATAGTAGATTTCCAATATGACTGACATATTTGGCAAATAAATACATTTTTTTTTCTTTTTCATTATTCTAAAAGCGGATTAGAAAACAAGTTGCCCCATGTTGCCTAAGGGGGCCTGTCGCTTTTAATAGAAAATAAAAATGCCTCATGGCCATATGGAATTAAAAGAGAGAGAGAGAGAGGAAAAAAAAAGAAACCCAAAACCAACCCCATGAACAAATCAGGCACACACACACACATGTGTGTGGGTGTGGTCCATGCCCCGCAACGAATATGCAACTCAGCAACAAAATACCAACTTTTTTTCCATGCTTTTCTTGCTCTTCTTTTACTACTCGCACTGCCACTCCCACTGCTCTTTCTTCTTCCTCTTCTTGGCTAAGTATTATGTATTTCATTTTGGCTTTGCCGCAAAACACTCCAAATGCATTTGCCATTCCAGCTGTAACTGAAGCTGCAACTGCGTTGCGATTCTAAGCACGGGATGAGTCCGCTTTTGTCTGCTAGACAACGGAGCAAGGGGGGGGTTGGGGAGAGGGGGTGGAAATGGAGAAGGGGTAGCAGCAAAGTTCTCAGACGGAAGCGTGGATTTTTAATAGCTGCACAGTGGGGGGCGGAGTGTGTGTTCTGTTTGCTGGCATCGCCAGTGCGAATTTAGACACATGTTTCGTTTCGTTTCGTTCGCTGTTGCATGCCACACCCCCCAGTTGCTGCAGAGTACCATAAGTGCGCAAGGGGCAGAGGGGGGAGGAGGGGGGCGTCTGGGCGTGTGCCACACATATCAAACGTCAACATAACCAGAACTCTGCCGTGTTATGTGCATGTAAACGAGTTTTATTGCAATTTTCCCTCTACACACAAACATTTCCACACTTGTCCTTAAATTAAAACAAACTGCTGCGAATGAGTGCGTAAAGAGAAGGTGGCAATAAAAAAAAATGTGCAAAAAAAAAAAAACAGATGCGCTGAAATTGTAAAGAGTTGGCAGGTTGAGTTGAGTTCGAAAACATTTGGTACTCAGTGTAATTATTTAAAGAAATGCAGCTATGATTTTTTTTAATGCAAACCTTTTATAAAAGAAATCTCTATAAGAACAACTTTTATAATTTTCTATATAATTTGTTGTTTGTCTATAAAATATATGTCTTACCTAAATTTTCTGGAACTTTTTAAAATTTTAAATTTTAAAATTTTTAGCATAAACATAAGAGCTGATACTACAAGTATGCTATGATTTATAATATGACTATTTATTTTTTAAGTAATTTCCAAGTTTTTTGGCCTATTATAGCACTAATTATGATATATCGTAGGTATACAATGATTGGCTCACTTTTTTATATGCTTTATCTGTGAGTTTCCTCTTTAAATACGTAAAGTTTCTCAGACTCACATCTTATTTAAATTATAATACTAAAAATATGTGTAAACTTTTCCAAATTTTTTTATAAAATTTATATTATTCTTTAAACTTTTTTGAGTTATAAAAAGTGCTCTAAATTTTAATAGTGATACCTTATATCATAAACATATAAGTTGATGTTATACTAAATTTTATGATATTACGAACGATTTGCAATGAATTTCCAAGTTTTCCAATCTTACCCAGTACTAATTACCATATATGATTATATAAATTGCTTGTTTACTTTATTATAACCTTTTTCTCTGAGTTTCCTTTATAATTACCCAAAGCTCCCCACACTCACAGCACATATCAATTATAATACTTCAATATTTGCAAACTTCCTCGACTTATTTACTTACAAACTGCATTAATTACAAGTTAAATACCAAACTATACCTAAAAGTTGCACTCAGAAAACTAAATCGAGATGAACTTGTAAAACTTTTTACACCTGATTGCCTGATTCACCTGGCGCTGATTTGCTGCCAGCCAGAGAGAGAGAGAGCGGTAATTGCAGCAGCTGAGAAACCCAAGACGCGAGTCTGGCTAGGGAAAAACCCAACGGAGAAAATCTCTCATCCAATTGACGCAATTACTTTTTTTTTTTTTTTTTTTTTTCTGCACATTTCAGAAATCTTTCTTTTTTTGTACTTCTGCAGCTCTCAGCTTCATTTTGTTGCGTTGATTTGAAAAGTAAATCTGAGCTGCAGCTGAAGCTGAAGCTGAAGAGGAAAAGGAACTGCTGCAGTTGCTGCCTTGGCTGAGTGAGAACTTAATCCCAGCGCGCTGAAGGAATGTCGTGACAAATAGTTTTCCTGCCACACGTTGCAGGAACGACGGCGACGACGACGAACTTACCGAGCGAACATGTGTAGCAATTGCCACAACACACACACACACCCGCTACATGTCGTAGCTGCTCAGCGAGATTTTGTCACTTGCCGCATGCAGCATGCAGCACGTCGCATGCGTTTTGCATCTTTCGCTTTGTATCTCTCTTAAATGTGCCGCAGCAGCAGCCCAAAGACAGAGCAAAGGCAACGGCAGAAGATCTACCGGTAGGCAGGGCCAACACGGGCATTTACAGCATCAGAACCAACTCCTCCCGCCTCCCACCTCCCGCCTCACTCCTCCCCTCAGGCAGATACAAATGCATCTGTGTAACTGCCGCATCTTCTCTGTCTGTGTGGCATGCAACGCCCCAAAACACTTTTGTGGCGCCACGCTCAACACGCCAGACGTACCCAGAGTGTGTGCCTAGTGTGTGTGTGTGTGTGCGTATGTGAGTGTGTTTACACTCAAAAATTTCGTTTTATAGCATTGCGGTTGCATCTCTCTCTCTCTCTTTCTCTGCAGTCACGCCTCCTGCCACGTTGCCGCACTCATCGTTAAAGTTTTTCGTAAAGTGTAATTAGTCTTTTATAAGTCTCATGTGTGTGTGTGGTGTGTGTGTGTGTGTGGAGGGGAGACAGCAAACATCGTTGATTTTTTTCTCGCTCTTTTTGGTCTGCTTGTTTGCTGGACAGTGTTTTGAATACTTTGTAAATGCTTTTGCAGTTTTTGCCACAAGTTTAAATAGCTCAAGTTTTCTGAAGGAAGGTGAGTATCAAACGCAGTTTCTATAGTTTTGTATTGTCCAATCGATAGCAGAAATATTATCGCACTAGTTTCGATAATTTTGATTTATGTAGGCTATAGTTGAGCATAGTTAGATCATCTTGTTTCATAGTTAATAGTCAAGTAACAAGTTGAACTTGAAATGGAAAATCTATAAAATTTAGACGCTGTACTTTAAGTGCGATAGTTTCGATAGAACTTCATAACGTAATCGATAACAACTTTAACTTTATTGTAACTTTAATAAAGATGATTTCAATGGTTCTTCCCAGCGTTATCGATAGTAACCCAATAGCACAACTAAATTCAAATTGGAACCAAACAAAAGCAAAGTTTTTATCGATGCGATCTTTAGTAAACTATATTTATCGATGAAAACTAAGAAATAGTTGCAAAATTTTATTTAGGTTTGTTAGGAAATAAAATACTAGTACTAAAAAACTCCAATAAAACAATAAACTTAACTTATCTTAAGTATATCAACTTACAAACTGCATAAAGTTTCCCATTGTTTTTATAGTGAAAATCCATTAAGCACTCATAATATTTATAACTTAACGGAAAACCCATTACCCACTAGCCACATAGAAAAAAAACTTATCAAATTACACCTTGGTACATCGCATCACGCATCTCGCATCTTGCTTCAATAAACCGGTCAACTTTCATGCAAGACTTTTTTTCATTCTTATTGTTTCTACAGATGTATCTATTTCAGAGTTGAGTTCAGTTTTCGATGCATTTCTCTGTCTCTCTCTCTCTCCACAGGAATCAACATTTGTTGCTTGTTTACTCAAGTTTATTCTTGTTCATGTCTGTTCTTGTTCACCCCAACAAGCTACTACAATTGAATTCAATTACTTAACGTTAACGTTGTGTGTCAAATTTCACATTCAGCACTCACAAGTCAAATATAGATGAAGATATGGATAGACTACGTATAGATATATGTATTTAATTTCTGTACTTTTTTATACGCCTGCAGAGGGTATATTCACTATGGCCAGCAGCTGGTAACGTACCTTAGGAAACATTTGTAGGGAAGTCGAACTAGACATGTCCGTCTGCCTGTCCGTCTGCCTGTTACAACATAAACTAGTCCTTCAGTTTTAGAGCTATCCTAATGAAACTTGGTATACATGTTTCTTATTGCTACACGCTGTAAATGGATTGAAACGAGCCGGATTAGACCGATATATCGTATAGCTGCCATAGAACCTATCGGTCGAATTTTTTTATTTTTCAAGATTTCGCTATGAAACTTTCCGCATATATGTCTAAGTATGCCATTTAAAGGCTGTCAAAATTTGATTGAAATTAGACCGATATATCGTATAGCTGCCATAGAACTTATTGGTCGATTTTTGTTATTTTTCCAGATTTTGCCATGAAACTTTTAGAGTAAGCGTACGAAACCTTCGGCTAGCCAAAAGTAACCTTTCTTACTTGTTTTCTCTCCTTCTCACTCACTCCTTGCCCCTTTTCAAATGCGCACAATGTGTGCGAATCAACACGAAAAACTTTTGATGATTTTCTTCAGTCATTTTTTGCCCCATGTGTGTTTTCAACCGGTTGGCAATTGTCGCAAGTTGTCGCCCAAAAGACAAAGGCAACTATCGAAGTGTGTGTGCGATATCTTTCACTCTTCCTGTCTCTCCCTCTCTCTCTCCCTCTTGCGATAAGTTAGAAAGTCAAAGGGCATAGCAGTTGCACATTGGCACAACAAATGCGCTTAAGAAAACTGTCAATAAACTTTAATTTTCGCTTCATTGCATCGCGCGAGCGCCGAGCTGCAACTATCTGTATCTATCAGATACTATGCTCTTTCTTTTAGTGTGTGTGTGCTTGTGTGTGTGTGTGCAACATAAAACTTTGCTGGTAATTATTTATATAGCACACTCGCACACACCCGCATGTTATTCCCACATGGGATGCGCCATAAATTGAAACTCGCGCGACGAACGCAGATGGGGGCAAGCTTGGAGCAGCTTGGGGGGCTGCACTGGGGAGATCTGGGAAAGAACCGAGCGTACTGTATCTGATGTGAAGTTGGTGTGAAAAATGGAAAGCATCCATAATCTAATTTAATCATTATCACAGTTGTCTGCGCTAAGTGACGTCATGCAGCATGCAGCATGCAGCAAGAAATGCTGCAGCAAGTGGAAATAAAAAACCCCCAAACTGTGAGGTAGGGGAGCAAGGGAGGGGTGTAAGATGAAAAAAGGCAACCTGTCAGCAAAATAGGAAAAGTGTATTATTGTGTAAGAAAAATCGCCTGGTACTTGACTTGACTTTGCCCGGCAGCCCCAACAACAACAACTGCAGCTATTTTCATGCTACTTTCATGCGACTTTTGTTTTTGTCAGCCACACACACACACACAGCCACACACACACCAATGCCATTTAGTTGCTGCTGCTGCTGTTGTCGTTGTCATTGCCGTTGTCCTTGTGCTTATTGTGCCACCATGCACAACGCTCTCGGCTTTCTCTCGGCTTTCCCTGTGTCTGAAGTTAAGTGCAACTCTAACATTGCGCACCCACTGGGAGCGAGAAGAAGACAGTGAGAGCGGGAGAGGGAGATGGAGAGATACCCAGTGCGCATTCCATTGTTGAAGCGCTACGAAAGACTTAATTCAGCGCTCGCTTACACAGGGGCAAAAGCCCTAGCCCACAGCCCCCACCCCTCACTCTAGCCCCCCAACTAACCGACTCTATTACGCAGCCTTGTTGTTGTTGCTGTTGTTGTTGCTGTTGTTGTTGCTGCTGCAACGCAAATGGCGACAACAGTCAGTGCAAAAAAGCACTCTACACACCCCCCACATTACCGCCCTCCCCCCACTCCTTGCATGGAGTCAACTTTTCATGACGTCCAAAAAGGTTAAGCTGCCACAAAAAGCGCTCCCTGCTACGTGCCGCCGCGTGCTGCGTGCAATGAAAGATCCCGCCAAACTTTAACTTGATAAGCTGTTGAAATAAATTGCAGCATAAGGTGAAGTTACGCCCTCCTACCCCGAGTAGGTTGACCCAACTACCTGCCCTATATAGTACATACATTTCAAGTGCGACTTAACTTTTTTATGCTGATACGACAGCAGCTTACATAGGATTTCGGGCATATAAACCAAAATTGTCAATAAAATAAAGCCTTACGATATTTATTTTATACTTATCCAACAATTTTACGTACCTGCAAGCAGAACAAAGAAAACATATAATTAGTCATGTTATATATAATTAAATAAATATAAATTTAATTTGTTAAAGAACCCCAAAATAAAACCGCTAGATCGTTAAAGTAGACCTTCGAAAATCACAGCCAATAGGCCAATTAAAAGATTCCTATTGCCTCGGCGAGACCTCGAGCCCAGCCCACAATACTTACGGTGCTCGTAAACCCTATAATTTACCACACAATGGGGTGCACCGATACACACACACACACACACAGTAAAAAGAGGGAAAACCACAACAAGTCGAGGAGGGAACGTGGGCATAGACGAGGTAAATGCTAACAACAATTGTGTGTGTGTGCTATAATTACGTAGTGAGTTTTCTTTGGAAAAAGAGGTAAGAAATCAATTATGCACAGTGGGGTCTCGAGACGAGCTAGCTCAAGGAGGGAAGAAGAAGTAACAGGAAAGAAGCGCTTACAGCACTCATTGAACGTTGTTAACTGCTTGCAATGACAAGACAAGAGAGAACACAAGAGACGTCGACGATGACGCGTCGTTGACCTCGACCTACACACTCCGGTGCTCCCTCTCTAGACCGGACACACCCTACACGCGGCGGGGGCGTCAATAAAGTGCTGCTGCCTAGTAATTTACGCCTCATTAAGCGAGAGGAATTAAAAGAGGCAGCAGACAGAATGGCCACAGTATTACGAGCAATAATAAAACAATAATAACAACAACAACAACAACAACAGCAGAACAACAACAGTTGCAATTAGGCTTATGAAAATGGCAAGCAACATGTACGCAAAAGTCCGACAGACTCATTAAACGAAGCCAAATGACCTAGCAGACAAAGGCAGTAAGAGAAAGAGAGAGAGAGAGGGGGGGGAGGGAGAAGGCAATTAAACCTGTCTTGGGGCACGACATGCGCTATCGATCGATAAAAAATAATGTAGGTTGCAAGCCAGGGAATTCCCATTTTGGGTGTACTTCTCAGTTAATAAGTAATATCAACAGAAGTCATGCGATTTTTTCCTATCGATTAGCTATCGATTTAAAGCGAACTAGTTTCATTTATTCAATGATTTACTGCATATTGACTATATCAGCTGAGAAATCAACCCATTAAAACACATTCTATATACACAGGGAATTCGCATTGTAATATCAATAAAAAGCAAACAAATTTCTTATCGATTAACTATCGATTTTAAGCCAACTAGTTTCATTTATTTAAGCAAGCAATGATTAACTGCATATTGACTATATTAGATAACAAATCAACCCATTAAAACACATTCTATATACACAGAGAATTCGCATTGTAATATCAATAAAAATCAAGTCAATTTCTTATCGATTAACTATCGATTTTTAGTTACACAGTTTCATTTATTAAATTATTAAATGTTTTGCTAAGTATCAAATTAATGAACTGTGAATTCAAAATAATAATTCAACTTTATATCGACTACGTTTCATTAACAAAATCATTCGATTTCTTATCGATAAATTATTGAATACAAAAAAATTATTCACAGTTTGCAAAATCAATCAATAATTTATTAATTTATAATTTATTTTTAATTTACCAAACAGCAATTTTAGTTCATATTTACTTCTTTTAACCAAATAAATCAATTTAAGTTATCGATAATTTATCGATAACGCATTTAATTTATTCATAACTCAATAATAAGCATTACAATCATATACTCTGCAGTTATTTATGCAGAATTATAAATCTCTGGCCATATTTAACATTTACAGCACTGTGCACAAAAATAATCCATTTTGCAGCCAGCTGAACGATTAATGTTATCGCCAGCTTCCCACACTAAACTTGCCACACTACATTACACTGACTGTCGTTGGCTTCCTCTTGCTCTCTCCCTCTCCCTCAGCTTTCCTTTCTCTATAACCTCCCCTCCCTTTCTTGTTTACTTGTCTAATTATGATTTATTTGTGCAAGCATTTTTCTCAACTGCATTTGGCAAATGAGCGAGGCAGCCAGGCAGCTTCTTCTCCCGTTCCCTCTTACTCTCCAGCACTTGGCCAACGAGTTCGCTTGCCTTGCTTGCCTCCTTCTAAGTGCCACAGCGAGGCAAATGTCCCATGGTCGGTCGCTTGGTCTGCTTTGGTCTGCTTTTTGTTTATCTAAGTTAATTACAGCAAAACATTTTTAGGGTCGGCTCGTGCAGCTGTTTTCAGGCCTGAAAAGGCCGTTGTCAAGGGTCCAGCAGCTACCACTTTATGGCTGGGTGTGTGCGCTTGACTCTATATGTGGGTGCGTGTGTGTGCGTGTTGTTGGTGTTTACGCATGTTCGGACGCGGACAGTTCCGCTGATTAATTGCTGTTAAACACACAAGCCGTAGCCGACATTATTCAACCGCTGCTGCTGCCCCGTTACACTACACACACACACACACACACACACACACACTCTATAAACATGCGTATGTGATGTAAGTTTACCAACTGATGTACCAAGAGATATCCCATAAAGTTGATTCAACCGCAGCATAAGTTGCTAACTTCAAAACCAAATTTCTTTAAAAATCTTAAGTAAAGTTAAACTATTTCGAGTTTTATGCATAATATAAGGTGTGTATATATATGCTTTGATATCAGTTACTATATTTAGTTCTCAATAAACGTACACACCAAATTTCACCACTATCACTTCCATAGTGAACAAGTTTTTTGAGTTCACAGCACAACACTACAGGGTACACAGCGAGTTCAAAAGGCCATGTTATACAACCAGCATGCTGTAAATTCAATATGCACGCGTGTAGAGCGCGTACTTCAATTGATATATATGTATCAAAGTGCCTATATAGTATAGCATAACGTTGTAGTTAGAACGTCCAATTAGTAAATCATGTAACCTATATATATAACACCCAAAATACAAATAGAGAAATTAGCGGTGAGTTGTATTCACGATAAATCTAATTGGGCTAGTTAGCCGCATTGATGGCGCATTTAACTATGGAATTTTCCAATTATTTTTCAAATAAAAGTTAAACGAAAATGTGAAAACTCTGAAGAAAAAAATATGATACGTTACGATTTTCCATTTCGTGACAGCACACATGGTAATGGATCGCTCTGAACGACTGTCGCAGCGCATTAATCAGTTTCGATCAATCATCAATCGATGGAAAGGTTACAAATGCGAATGAACTCGACACATACCAAACCAAAGAAATGAAAATGGAACTGAAAATCAAACAGCTGCACAAAAGACAACGACGAAATGGAAGCGACACCCAATGTCAAATAGACAAATCAATTTCCAAAACCAAGAAAAAACCTACAGAGGCAAACTCCGAACAGTAAGATACTCTTCGCCCAATTTTGAAAAGCTGTATTAAATACAGAAACAATTTTCAGTTACTGTGGTTACAAATAAAGTTCAATTGTGTATTTATCGATTATCGGGGGCAGTGGGCGTGGCATCTTAGGTTTAATGTGAACTTCTCAACTAGAAAATATACAGAAACATTCATGCCAAATTTGGTATTCCTAGCTTTTATAATAGCTGAGATCTGCGTGTTCACACAGACGGGCAGACGGCCATCCAGACGGACATGACTTAATTAACTCGTCTAGTGAAGGCGAGCAGGAACAAATACACTCTGTGAGGTCTGCCACGTCTCCTTCTTGCCGTTTACAAACATTTGCACAAAGTAAGTATACCCTCTTTTAACATTTCCATTGATCGCAGGGTATACACAGGAAAAAACTTTGGTCTTACTTTAATCATGCGACAGCTGCTTGTCGCACTTGCAACGCAGCAGACACGCATCAAGCTCCGACTGGGACTGGGACTGCCTCATCAGTCTGTCTAATTTGTGCACTTTGACCTCTAATCGTCAGGGGAGTGGGTTGGGCCTGTAGTAGTGAACCGGCGCCGCATCGACAACTTGTCTGCCGGCGCCATCTTCACAGTGTTTGCCACACGGCCTCAGATCAGACATGCTATATATACAGACATGGAGAAAAACGGCCACATTCAAATGCAACTTGAGGCAACGCCTGAATAATTTCCGCCTCTCGAATGCGGATTGATTGCCAAGAGAGAAAAAGAGAGAAGAGAGCAATGTGAGAAAGTGAGAGAGAGAGAGAGAGAGAGGGCACTGCGCCAGACATGCGGCCAGTTTCTCGCCCGGTTTGGCTTCAATTGTTTGCTAGTTTGTTAGTTGGCTGAACGATAAGTATCTTGCAGCTACCGCGCCAAGTCGTAGAAGGAAGAGGGGGAAGCAAGAGTGGTGGGAGGGGGTGGGGGTCTGGACCTTAGTCGGACATGCTTCCTCAATGAATAAAGAAACAAACAAACAAGAATTTTGTACGCTTGACTGCATGTTTGCATGAATGAATGAGTGAGTGAGTATGTGAGTAAGTGAGTGTGCCAGTGAGTGTGCGAGTGAGTGGGTGAATGACTGACTGCCTTGGCTGTTGGTGCAAATGGCTGAATGAATTGGCGGTGGGTTGTATAAATCAACTTGGCGTTTATCTCAAAGCAAATAAGTCAACAGTGAAGACGGATAGCGAATGCAACTGTGTGTGAGTGACTGAGTGTGTGTGTGTGTGAGTGTGGCATTGTGTGCGGCATCTTGAATACGCACATACGCACACGCATACAAACATACACGTATATATGCACATATATTGCTGCTGCGTCGTCCGCTGGCGATGACATGTGCGATTTAGTTACGCTCGCGTTGCCAACCTCCCTGAAAACCCCCCCCCAGCTCTTCCTCTTTCCCCCTGCTACTTCCAACCAAACTCCGCGTCTGATTGCTGTGCAGACAGACTGGAGCCAAAATGGCTAACAATGACTAATTTTCTACACATGTTGGCGGAGAAGCAAGTCATTTTTTAGACCAGAAAAGCTCCAAAGAAAAACGTAGACTTTGTGTAAGAAAACAATGCAAATGCAAGAAATGAAAGAGAGAGAGAGAGACAGAGAGGGAGAGAAAATAACAATGCATACGCAGATTAAGGGAATTCTAGAAAACAAAGAAAGTTGCAAGTGTCGAAAGAGTTGGAAACAAAAATATTGCTGTCATTTTATTCTATACCTAATTCGATTTAGATGTGAGAATCTATTTTGGTCTAAATTAACCTTGAGTTTAGAACAAGAAGTTAATGATTTTAAATTTTACTAAATTTTTTATTAAAAACGTATTTGAAAATTAAATAGATATTTATCAAAATAAATATATCTACGTCTAAAAAATATTTTGAAATTTTTAAAGTATTTTAAATATTAAATATTATTAAAATGTGAAAATCTATAAATTATTTAAAATTCATTTTTTTTTTTTAGAATATTTTTTAGTACAATAAAAAAAGCTTTGGATTGTTAACTTTAATTTAACTTTTAGTTAGGAGAAAATTTTTCTTTATTTGAAAATGTTAAATTTTAGTTCAGAAATTATTTTAAAATTTTTTAATAGATATAAAAGGTTCCGAAAACTTAACTTCAATTTAAGAGAAATGTATCTTTCTTTTAAAAGGATTTCAAATTTGTTTGCAACTTTGCTTTAAATTCGATATTTTCTTGCAATATTTCCTTATTAAACAAAATAGATGCACATTAATTCCTTATATATTCCGACTGCCCTGACTTAAGTTCGTACAGAAGTCAAATTTCCACATCCACACTACTCAAAGTCAAGCTCAAAGTATCTCTCTGTGCGTGTGTGTGTGTGTGTGTGTGTGTGTGTGTAATCATAAATTCAAATACGTAATTATATACACAAAATAGTATCTGTAAATTGTGCAACCATTACGATAAGCAAGGACTGCGCAGTCTGTGCCCAAACCGATATTTGCTGTGAAAATCTTCTGGGCGACACACAGTGTGCACAGTATGCAGAATACAGAGGCAGCTTGGGTAATCGGGCGTACACACACACAAATACACAAACACTGAACAGTTAGTGAGGCGGTTGCATCTACAATTATTTGCAACAATTTGACAGCTTATGTTGTATAATTGAAATGCGATGATTCAGGTGCAGACTGACTGTCTGATCTGTCCGTCTGTCTGTCTGTCTGTCTGCTGGCTGAGTGTGCGGCATCAGCAGCTGATGTTGAATTAATCTAGGTACACACACACACACACATATATTACGGTTGAAATGAGACCGCAAAAGTCGCTGACAGGCAACAAGGGGGGTGGCGCATTTGTATCTTGCAGATACATTCGAGTGCAGCGCAGTAATTCATCAATTAAACTCTGCCTTTATAGAATTACCCATAGATATATCGACATAGGTGCAGGCATAGGCAATGCAAATGCAAATGCAAATGCAAATGTTACCAAGTTTTTGGGGTCAGATGGAGGCTTTTAGCTGCTGCGGTATCGATGATGAGTGCCCCCTGTCCCCCTGCCCCCGCCTCACACGCAACTAACTGTGCACAAATGTGCGGCTTTGGCAATTTGGCAGCAAACTAATCGATGGCTCAACATTTACCCAGACACAAAGCGAACACAGTGCGTCGCCCCCTACCCTTGCCACGCCTCCTCTAAACACTGCATGCACATGCATGTCATAAATGATGCACATTGTATCTCATAGTGTGCATTCTGCAGCTTCAGCTACAGCTTCAGCAACGGCTTCAACAGCTGCAACATCTACCAGAACTTCAGCTCCTGCTGCCTGCTGCCTGCCACTTCCACTTCCAGTTGCAGCTAAAGTTCTTGTTGTTGTTGTTGCTGTTGCTGTTGTCGTTGCTGCTGCTGCTGCTTCTGGCTACGGCTTACTTTGCGGCCCGTGTTCGTTTGTGCTGCGCTTAATGCGCTTTTGCATTTGCATTTGCATTAAAAGCGGAGCCACAAAACCAGGCACAAGGCAAGGCCTAAAATGATGCACAGTGGTGTGCAGTTGAGGAAAATCTGATGAAAAATGACATAGCAAAACGATGAACAGAAAAACTACTTAGCAATTTTAACTTTTTTAAAAATCTAGCCAAATAGTATTTAGTACATAAGTTTTATGTCAAGAAATTTAAAATATAATTTATAAAAAATTTTATATTTTTATTTAATTTTATATTATTTTTCATACACATTTTTGAAAATATTATATTTTATTTTTAAACGAAATTCCTATCAAAATATTCAACAAATTTAACTTTTACCAGGATTCTAACAGAACTTCTAACCTTACCTACTACCCACCATAGCTCAACAATATTTTTAAATTTTTTAAAATTTTTCTTCGATTTAGACTTTTTACTATCATTATTTTATCATGTATTATTTTCAGTGACATTTTCAACTGAAAATTTGCTATTCAAATTCTTTGTCTGACTACTTCCAAAAACTTTCTAATTTATACCACAGTACAAGCAGTGAATTTGCAAATTTTTCGCAGACACACGCTAAGAGCGAGAGACACACTGTGCGGCAGGCGCCTCGTTCTGCACCACATTGCTTATTTAATGAGATTAACGTCCAAAGACAAACGTCATGTGCATGTTAACAGTAGCGCGCATGGACGACGATGCTGGACTGGAACTGGGAGACTGTGACTGGGATTGCTGCATGGCCAGAGCAGAGCAAAGTATCTTTTGTGGATGCGAAACGTTGCGTTGCTTTTGCGGTTCACTATGGTCAAGTCTCTGTAGCGGCTTTTTGGACAGTTGGACACAATTGGACAGTTGGCAGCTGCTGCTGTCTCGCTCTATGCCTTTTGTAGTTGTTGTCAATTGTGCAGCCATAAAAGGCAGAAGGCGGCACATTAAAATTCTAAAATGCTTTTGACCCCCCCGACGTATCCTCTTCCCATTTTCAGGCTTGCCATAAACGGTAGGGTCAGTGGCAATGGCAGCGCAGCCACAGACAGAAAATGTCAGCGCGCGTTGCTTGTTTTCTTTTTACGTTTTTTTTTTTTTTTTGAGCCAACTTCAAAGCAATCCGAAGGCCATAACGATGCCCACAATAATGCCCCGTTTGAGGATGTCATTGAAAAAGCGGGGGGAGCACGTCAAGGCGACAAGGCATTTGATGCAGATGCACCAAAAAAGGGAGATCGCTTAAAGAAAAATTCGCATCCTTGACCGAACTGGGAGGCCCCCCTCAACCCACCCCCCCTAAGAGGTAAAAAGTGAAAAGCTGTCAACGACGACGCTGGCTGTCAAATACATATATACTATATATGTATATATATATATCTGTATGCATTGCAAGGCGCTGCAATGCATTCAGCCATAAAAACTAACGAGCCGTAAATTATGAAAAACGTTTCGTTGCGTTCAGTAAAAAATTAAGCAACTAACGGGATTATGAGATAGAGCAAAAACGAGAGAGAGAAAAAAAATGGTGGAGCAACTAACGAGTTGATTGCTGCATTTCTTTCAGAGAAATGCGAACAAATAAATTGCACATTTAGACCACGAAGAGGTCGTTTCATTTATTGAAATGCAGCCAGAGCAAAACAAATTATTAATTTGAACTATGTTCTTAAGTTCTGAAGAGAGACTTGACGGGGTATATCACTTTCTTTCGGTATGAAATTCATTGAACTTAACGAAAGCTGGTATATTAATTTCGACCAGAAGTTTGCAACGCACCTTAGGAGACATCTTCGACTCTATAAAGTATATACAGCTGTGTTCACAAAAATAGCAGTGCTCATTAGCTGCAACTTTAAACTTAATTTTGTATATCAAAAAGTAAATGAATGTTCACAAATTTAATTTTGTTTCAGTTTTGTGATTATTTTTAACAATAACAAATCAATTTATTGTTGAAAATGTTGTTAATTTTTTTTACATTATTAATTCAAACAAAAACGTGCTGTTTACAGCTGTTCATACAAATAGCAGTGAGGAATGAAAACAATGGAATTAGTTGAAAAAAACATTGTAGAACTTCATAAAACTAATTTTAATTTGTTTGCTTGGGTTAGTACTTAGTCGTGTACCCATTATTATTGATTACGGCCTGGCATCTGCGAGGCATAGAATCCACCAAGTATATTTAGCATCAGTAGGGGAGTCCAACTAGCCATGTCCGTCTGTACGTCCGTCTGTTAGTCCGTCTATCCGTCCGTTCATTTGTTGCAACGCAAACTAGGCCCTCATTTTTAGAGCTAACTTGATGAAACTTGGTATACATGTTTCTTATTGCTGCACGCTGTAAATAAGTCGGAACGAGCCGGATCGGACCGATATATCGTATAGCTGCCATAGAACCTATTGGTCGAATTTTGTTATTTTTTAAGATATCGCTATGAAACTTTTCCGATATATGTCTAAGTATGCTTTTAAAAGGCTGTTAAAGTTTGATCGAAATTGAAGCGATATATCGCACAGCTGCCATAGAGCCTATCGGCCGAGTTTAATCATTTAATTTAATTTTATTTTAAATAAAATTTTTAACGATTCATTCACTTTTTTTTGGTACAAATTTCCATGCTACCCTCTCTACAAAATTTTATAAAATTTATTTCACAAACAAAAACTGCAGTTTTTAATTGAAAACAACAATCTAACTCAGATTAAGCATACAAATCAAATAGAAATTGTAATCTGTCTTAAATTGCATAATATACACAACATGTTTTCCAATTTTCAAGTGCTCATTAGCAACATAAAGAATTCTATGCATGTTGCAAACCTTGTTTTATTTTCAACTTTTTTTTTTTTAGACTATCAAACTTTAAATTAAAATCGCAAAAAAATAAAAAGTGGAACTGGCTAATGAATTAGCCATGTAGCTGGCTGTGCTAGCTGGCTGTTTGTTGCAGTTGTTGTTGCTGTTGTTGTTGTTGACCCAGTTGTAACCGCAAACAAACAAACTCAATTACTGGAACAACTATTCTTTCTATAATACCACCCACCCATCCACCCACTCACTAAGCTCACCCTTCCCTCCTCTCTTCTCTCCGCGTTTCTCTGCCAGGCTCATTCGCATTTCCGAGCAGAGCAAATTGTAAAACGTTTTCATGAAGTGCTTTGCTCGGGGGGAGCCCAGAGAGAGAGAGAGAGAGCAGCTAAGAGCTTTTCATTAACAGCGAAGCAGGACATAAGCCCGCAAATTAATGTAATGACACACACAGCCACACAGACAGACAGAGATACACACAGATACAGACAAAGCGCACTCCTGCACAGTGGACAAACACTTGAGCACATTCTAAGCGGCTTAGGTCAAAACTCGCAAATGACTTTTAAATCTAAATCTGCTTGAAAACCGGAGATACCCAAAGGTAGCCGCAAAGCGCTTTCCCTCTCCCCCCCACCCCCAAGCTGGAAAATCATCAGTCACACACACACACACAGCTACTGTGTGGCATATTGAAAAGCTTTGCTGATTTGCCGATTGTCAGTGCGACATGCGTGGCAATAATTCATCAAAACAGAAGGCGCCAAAGGAACACGCCCCCAGCCCCCATCCTCCGCCCCCCTCAAGTGAAGGATTTGGCGTCGTCGTAGACAATTTTGAAGGCCTTCGACGTGGCGGCAAATTGCGTTGCCAGGCTGAGCCACGCCCCCGCCCCCTGCCCCCTGCGACGCCTTGCTATGCCGTTGACAACGTTGTCGCGGTTTCGTTGCCGCAAAAACAACGCGCGACTGACAATGATGAATAAAAGGCGATAAATCTGGCCAGAAGAAGAAGAAGGGAAAGACGAGAAAAAAAAATAAGAAAACCTAACAAAAACAACAACACCAAAGAAAACTGTGCAATGGATTTGCGCCAGAGCCCAAAAAGAAGGTACGAGGGAGACAGAAAGAAAAGCTTCAGCAACGGAAGGGTTTGGTAAAGACACCCAAAGGGGGGGAGGGGTTACTACGCCACTGTTCACTGCATGACGGAAGCTGGCAAAGACGGAAGACATTTGTTTCAAGACCCCAGCTAGGCTGAAGCCTTCGAGCAGGGAACAAATGGCAAAGTCGAAGGGAGGAGGAGGCGCAGGAAGTGGAAGCTACGACATCTGCGCAAGCTGCCGCGCAGTCGGCTGCAACTGAACGCTTCGTCTATAGCGCCCGACTTAAGTCCGCTGACGTGCGCTGATTTGTACAAAGTGAGCGAAACGCAGCATGCGTGGGCTGCGGCTGCCATGGATGACGACTTTGACAGCGAGGGTTGCGCCAATAGTTGCAGGCAACAAACACACAGCACAGCAGAAAACAGAACACAACACAACACAGCACAAGGAAACAACGACACAACTAACAATGATGAATGAAGCCGCCGCAACAGATGTCTCAATCAAGCATTAATATATCAGCATAGCAGCAGAAAGAGAAAGGGCAAGAGAAAGGGAGAAGGACAGAGAGAGAGAGAGAGAGAGGTTGCAATATACTCAGCTCACCCTACTGAAGACATTATGCTAGATATATTATTTTTTTGTGGTAATTTTTCATGCAACTCAATTCATCATCTTTATCAGATGAAGTCAGTATATTTTTTTGCGTATGAAAAGGGAAACAAGGTAACAAAGAAATGTAGAATTTGGAATTTATCGGAAATGAAAAAAAAAAAATATTATTTATCTGGGCTATTAGTCAGCCTGATAGCAATTTTAGTTTATAATAATTTCTATATACTATGCTAGTAATCTTTTCTAAATGGTTTGAAAAGCAAACAAAGTTATGTTACATAGTTATTAGACATATTAAATAAGGCAGATAAATATAGTAAAATTCTTTTATATTATATTTTGGCTATTATATTGCTTATGCTTTGAAAAAGATATATAGGAAAGCTGAAAAAACTTAAGACTAAAACTCAAAAAAAATTTTAGAATTCTTTACCGAACTCAGATCAATATAAAAATCTTTCAAGTAGTTTCTTTCGCAAATATTATGAACCTATCGACTTGTTATATGCAAAAATTGTGTATGCATTGATTAAAAAATTTAATTAAATTTTTTAAGACATTAAAGTACAAAATTTAGATATCTCAGTTATGCAGATCTTTTAAAAAATGTGGAAAAATGAAAAAAACTTAAGTTTCTTGACTATAACTCGAAAGTTTAAGCAATACTTTATAAAACTAAGTTTATAGCAATATACAAAACTTAGTTAGGTTTCCTTATCCAAATATAGGCAACCTATATCAACTTGCTATATCAGGCAATTGATAATACTCCACATGCATTTAATAAATACATTAGACAACTTTTTCCTCGAATTTTTTTTCCCAGCTTAAACAAACAGAATCAGCACTTTCAGCTGCACTTCAGCTACGCTGCCAAATCATCAGGCAAAAAGTCGAAATGGCAAAAAAAAAACACAAATCATTTGTATGCGACGAGTGGCCCCAAAAAGACAACAACAGCAGAAGGAGCAGCAGCAGCGACTAGTGTAAATACAATGGCTATGCTTAAAGGCAACACGTGAGCGACAACAACCACAACAACAACAACAACAACAACAATGACAAGAAGTTGTAGAAGGAAGCAGGCTACGTGGGCGCCGCCGCCAATGGTGCAGATCATTAGCGCAGGCTGCCACAGCGTGTGGCAAAGACGACAGCTGTGGCAGGCAGGCAGAGGCTCCTTTCATACTTTTCCGAACCCAAAAAAAGAAAGAAATTGCCAGGCCACTTGAGTTGCTTGATTCTTCACCTCTAGCTTCAAAGACAAAGACGGATTTATGTCTGTGGGCAAAACATTAAAAACAGTCAACAAAAAAAAAAAAAAAAGGAAAACACGTTATGGCGCTGTCGCCAAGTGTTTATTATTTTAATGCGAGCACTGTAAACGCCTCGTTGGCCGCTTCGTTAGGGCAACACTGGCAGGCGAGAGAGAGAGAGAGGGAGAGGTGTAGGAAAGCGTGATAAGCAGCGCTGTCAAGCGGACATGCCATTAACTAGCCGGCAGCTCAATTGAAAGCGCGGCACAGTGGAACGATTCGAGTGTTTACTGCTTGAAAAATCAAGTAATTTGCAGAAAGTGCAACTTAACTTCTACTAAGCATATTAACTGCTTAAAGCTATTCCACTTTTAAACTTATTTGCCCCACTGTGCCGCCTGCAGCGCTGCCTAACTGGGCCAACACGGCAAATGAGACGCGTCGATGTCCACGTTACGCTGCCAGCGGGAGCAATAAAAATCAGCTAGAGCTAGCGTGGGCCTAAAATGGGGCTTGGCTCAAAGGCAACGCTTCCATTGACCACAACAACAACAAGAACAAACAGAGAACCACCATGGTATTAATGGGCTCAATTGAGGGGACCAATAAAATAGCAAACCAAATAGCTGAGAGAGCTGTTTGTAGAGGGATATCGACTTGGATTTCTTTCACGAATTTATATGGTTCAATTTGTTAGAGCAAATGATTAAAGCAATTCCATTTCGCGTTGTTGTTGTTGTAGTTTTAGCAGATCCAACTTGATACACAAATTTATGACATACCACAAAGCACGAAGCAAGTGCATAAGTCACTAGTGCTATAAATAGTAGAAATATGCTATGGATTTAGTTTCCATGATGTTTATTTATGAGTTGATCAGGCGAAAGAGCAGAAAAGTTGCGGAAATTAAAAAGGTTTTTGCTTCGGTAAGAAAGTTTTCTAAGTTTACTGCAAATTTGTTTGCTCTGCGTAAGTTTTTCTATATCTAAAATATTAATAGATTACATAAACTATATTATTTCATTTTCTAAAATAATTTAATTGTTTTAAAAGATATATTAATAATTTCATAAATATTTTTATGCATTGTAAATAAATCTGACGTTTCAGCTGGATAGAGAAAAGTTTCCAAAGTTTCCGGAGTATCTAAACTTTTGTGCAAATATATTTGTCTTATGTAGGGTTTTCTAAATCTAAAATATTTAAAATTTGTTATGCAGTATTTTTATATATTTTTAAAATAAATTTATTGAATTGAAAAAGTAATTTTAAAAATCTTCAAAATTTTTCTTAATAATTTGATTTGATTTTTTTACACTTTTGATTTTAATTTTTTAGGCAAGTCTTACAACTTTAGGGTTTAAAAATTATCTTGATTTATATTTTGTTTAAGCTTTCTAAGTACATAAGAATTTAGTTTCTGCTTAATATATTTTTATTTTTCCAATAAAATATTTTTATATATTTTTAAAATAAATTTATTGAACTTAAAAGTAGTTTTAAAAATCTTCAAAATTTTTCTTAAAAAAAAATTCGTAAGTTTCCGCTTGATATATTTTTGATTTTTTTATTTTAATTTTTTAGGCAAGTCTAATAACTTTAAAATTATCTTGATTTATATTTTGTTTAAGCTTTCTAAGTAAATAAGAATTTAGTTTCTGCTTAATATATTTTTATTTTTCCAATAAAATATTTTTATATATTTTTAAAATAAATTAATTGAATTGAAAAAGTAGTTTTAAAAATCTTCAAAATTTTTCTTAATAAAAATTCGTAAAAATAATATATAATAATAAAAATTCGCTTGATATATTTTTAATTTTTTCCACACTTTTGATTTGAATTTTTCAGGCAAGTCTTACAACTTTAGGATTTAAAAATTCTCTTGATATATATTTTGTTTAAGCTTTCTAAGTACATAAGAATTTAGTTTCTGCTTAATATATTTTTATTTTTGCAATAAAATTCAAATTTTTGTTCTAAGTTCTATGCGTCTCAATCTGCTTTTTCCTTGCAAAAGTTTTAATTTTAGTTTGTTTAGAAATTAAATAAAATTTATTTAATAGTTGGTATTTAAAATAAGTTTCCTCTGCAAACTATGCTACACTAACTTTTCTCTTATTTATTTTTGCAAAACTTTAGCAAGCTGCCTCATTAGTTATCTCAACGTTTGTTGTCCATCTAAATGGCTCGTAATCCGATTGACAACAGCTTAAGCCAATTATAGCATATTGCTAATTGCATGTTTATAAGTTTCAGTGCGGTGCAATTAGCTCAACACACGCTTATCCCAGCCGTAAAGACAGTGTGAGCTTAACGAGGAGTAACAGGAGGAGGAGCAGGAGGCAGTAGAAGCAACTGCGACGTTGTGATTTGCCTGCTGGCAATAGAACAGAATTCACACACTTGTTTTGCCTGTGCATGTGAATTGGCAACACACACACACATGTACACACACACAGAGAGAGATAGTTAAAACGACACATGCAAATCTTCACCTGCAGCAACAGATTCCCTGCATGCCGCACCCTTTCTGCCTTGCTGCCAGCAATAACATTGATAGCGACAACAACGACAACTGTTGAGCAACTCATTTTCCTGTTAATTAATTTAATTAGAACATTTTCCACAAGACAGCAAAAAAAGAAAAGCGCAAACGTGCCACTTAACTCATGCGCAGACAGGGGGGGAGTAGACACCAAAATATATGCATGGATGGGGGGAAAAAAAAAACACGTATAACAGCCTCACCCCGAAGTTAAACTTTTTTAATTGCATTCAATGTAGCTGCCAAGCCAGAACTTTGTAGGGAGAGGAGCAGGCACACTCTATAGAGTTGTAGTTGGCAGTTGATGATGATGCTGCAGCTGCAGCAGAAGTTGAGGCTGACTTCGGTCTGCTGCGGATTCATTTTGCGCATTCCCCACTGTCATTCACTGACATTTTCATCAGGATCTGTGTGGAGTCCCCCCCCCCCCCCACCCTGCGACATTCTTTCACCACTCTCATTATCATTATAATTGTCATGCTGATTTCCTGTTCGCGTTTTGCCCTCCAACTATTTGCGAACATCACATCTCTCGCTCCTCCTTCTCCTGCTGCTCCTGCTTTGTCGGCTTCTTCTTTTGCATTTTGTTTGCGAAAACTTTTGTAGCCCGAAAAACTTCACGCTTCCTATTGTGATTTGTGTGTATGTATATGTGCCTTGGTTCACAATAATAGTGCTGGCACACATGGCATCTCGCTCTCTCTCTCTCTCTATAAAGTATTCCCCCGGGCGTGACTTAATTTTTAATGAGACGATGCCCAAGTGTAAGTAATGAAGTGCCAAAGGAATGCGTAAGTTGATGTACGAATGACATGCATAATTACATTTCAATGCCTAATGGCTCTCAAGTGTCTCGCGCTCTCTCTCTCTCTCTCCCACTCTTTCTCTCTCTCTCGCTCTCTCAACTGCTGCACTTTAACACTTTACACTCGTCTTTTCTGTGTATTAACAGCGCATAAAATAGTGAAATATCATGTACACTTTGAGTGGATAGAAATCGATAAAAAAAATAGTGGAAAGGAAAGAGAAATAAACAAGGCAAGTTGATAATACAGAACTTCTTGATAGGTTCAAGATATATATATCATGATATAGTGTTGAAAGAATTTTAGAAATCAAATTTCTGACATAACAAAACTCTTATTACTTTTGATTTCATTTCTTTATCTTTTTCTTCATAAATTTCAGAATATTTCCAACCTACAGTCTAGAGCTCCCAACAGTATAATACCCTATGCACAACTTAAAACAAAAACCGTTGGCAGACCGTTCAAATTGGAAATTCTATCTGGTAAACTACTCAACTAACTTTATACTACAGCTCGAAGTAAAGTTGCAACATTTCCATTAGAAACAAAAAGCATAAGCCAACGTAAATAATATGTTTAACTTTTCAATCAAACAAACTGCCAACTTATCGACTACAGAGCACCCTTCTCCCCCTCTCTCCCTCTCTCTCGCTCGCTCCACTCATTATCATTAAAGTGCTTTCGGAAAGCAGAAATGAGTTTTGAGACTGGCAATCGATGCCACAAACTACGGCAAAAGCCGCACGCAACAATCATAACAACAGCAGCAGCAGCAACAGCAGCAACAACAATGCTTGCAACAAAAGGCATAAGTTGCACTTGGGCAATTAATTTTTAATTTTGCCAGCTAAGCGAAACTTTTGCGTGGCGAGACAATAAGTTTCCTTGCCTTCCTTCCTGACGTCCATGCTGGACCTTCATGTCGATGACGTTGATGGGGGAGGGGATGGAAGGGGGAGTTAGTTGCTTTCATATTCCCCATATAGCTGGCAAACTAATCAGGAGCAGAATGTCGGGCGCAGCAGCGTGTCGCACGTGAAAGACCCCAAAAAACAAAATGTACAATTATTAAACTTTTAATCAATTTATCAATATTAACTTTTTACTTGTGCGCGCGCCAACTTTGCAAGCAAACTTCTTTTTTCTTTCGCTTATTTTTTCATATTTCTCTCTATGCGCTTTAACTTTTTCATTAGAGTTGTGAGAGAGGAAAAGCAGGAAAAGCAGGCAAAGCGTTGAGGGAAAATTTTCGCTTCAATTTTTGTCGTTACGCCATTTCAATTACTGGCGAGGCGCCAAGCCGGGGACGATCAGTGGCAAAATTTATAGAGACAAAAAGCCGAAGACATCGCACCCAAAAACGTACAAAGAGAATAAGTAAAATGGCCAAGAGAGAGGGAGAGGCAGTCTGTGTGTGTGTGTGCTGGCGACATGCAACTCATTTGTCCAAAAGAGTGAGAGAGAGAGAGAGTAGGGAGGGAAAGGGCAGGCAGCTGCACTGCAGCACAGCGGGCAGCCTCTGCGCTTGTCGTATTACTAATTTCCCTGGCGACCAAGGGCAGCAGCAGCAGCAGCAACGGCAGCCGTCCGTGCCACATGGCTTGCCCCATGCCACCACACTCGCCGTGGCTGGGTTCCATTGAACCCAGTCAGAGCACAGAGTCAGAGCGCATCTTCTGGCATCATCGTTAAACGTTCAATCTGCCCCAGCGGCAGGTTGCTGCAAGTTGCAGGCTGTTGTTGCCACTGCAACGTGTGCAACTTTTTGATTAACGCTATTATGAGCTGATTGTTCAGTTGACCCAGGTTAATGCTTCAGTGCCTGCTGCAACGCAGCAGCAGGACTTCAGAATGCCAGGACATCGTGGTCTTCTGCTCCTGCTCCTGCTCCTGCTTCGCCCAAATTGCACTCATGTGTGTAATTTATTTTCTCGGCATAAAAACTTCCTAACCGGAAAATGAGCACTCAATTAAGTAAGCCGTTGCAATCCATGAAATTCTCTCTTCAATTGCACAAAGTCTTCTCTCTCTCTCTCTTTCTCTTTTGCTCTCTCTCCAAATTGCCGTTTGGTTGTCGTAATTGATAGGGTGTAATAGGGTGTCTGTGTGTGTGTTTGCTCCTTTCGGATTAATTTTAAAGCACATTCCAGTGATTTGTAATTCCCAGCTCAAATTACATGGCAAATGCCTTTCGCATTGCTGGCATATTTAAAATTTAGCTAGAGTTTTTTTTTTTTTTTATTTAACTAGCTCGAAATTGCAATTTAGTTGAGGAAATTGTGTAGATGTTGTAATTTAACAACTGCTATTTGCTTTAAGCTTGTGAAACTGATAAGGCTATAAGGTTATAAAATAGACAGAATTTATCTTTAGCGAAAGTAAGTCAAGAGTTAATCTCACTCTACAAACAAGTTAAAAAGCTGACTATTTGGGAACTTTATGAACTATTGACATATGTAGTAGGTTTATATTGGTGATATTATATTGTATAGGTTTGTATTAAATATATATTTATATAATTTAATTTTTAATTTTTTAATTTTTGCCCTACGAGGCCTTAATTGGGATGCAAACTTAAGATTACCTTCTTACTCTAGTAGACTTCTCTTATTAAATCTTCCGTCTTTAGCAAATCGTAGAACCATGCTTGGTGTACTGTTTATAAATAACCTTATTCAAGGTGATATTGATAGTGAAGACTTGGTTAGCCAGTTATACTTCTCTTTCCCCTTTAGAAACTCTCGTAACTTCCTACCTCTAACACTTTCTTTCTGTAGGTCAAACTATGCCTTGCATGAACCCTTTAGGGCATTATGTTAGAACTATAACAACTTATATTTTATCATAGCTAATTCAAATTCTGTAGACTTAAAATCTTTAATTCTTTCTCATCTGTGTACAATTTAGTCCTGACTAGTGTATTTTTTTCTTTTCCTCGTTTATCTTTTTTCTATCCATGAACTATATATCTTTACTTACTATCTAATGTTGGATTTTCTTTTATGCTTCCTCCGGTCGATGTGGCGTACTAACAACTAACACCTAACAATCTTCTCTGATCTGATTGGGTTTTTCTGGGTTTTCCCCAATCCTTTTGCAACAAATGTTGGATCATTTTAAATAAATAAAATTTTTAATTATTCTTTTGTTCACCCAGACTAGTCGTTAAATTTTTGTTTTAAATTGTAATTATTTACTTCACTTTTAATTTTAATTTTTTTTTAATCTTAAATATAATTTTAACTTAATTATATGAAAAAAAATTTTTTTTTCTATTTAATATTAAATCTTTTAAAATTTTGTGTCGACTGCCATTAGTTGACGTTAAATAAATAAATGAATAAATAAATATCCTACCTTGCTTTTTTAAGAGATGTCCATTGCAACCCCTAGCTATGAAGCTATAATATATCTCTATCAATTCTTTATACAACGGCAAATATACTCTTATAGAGACAGTCAGTTATATAGCTAGCAAACTTGAAATGAGTCACCCAGAAGTCTCATGCAACATATGCCACCTACTACCATCCCTTCGTCAAGGGATTTTCCTCATCTCCCCAACTACATTTCATCGATACCAATCAGACGATTTTAATTTAAAGCAACATTGTCTAGTCTGTTGACCCTTAAATGAATGCATCGATGACTTTCAATTTCACCCTCCTCACCTACTTCGCCCATTATCCAGCCCACTGTCTCTTCCACTTGGTTAACCCATTCCACCTGTTCGCTGTGTTATCTCGCCAAAACTATCACGCATAATTCAACAGGCAACGACGACATCGACTAGACTACAAGACGTGCCAGTATTATGTATGTATGAGCAGTGCGGAGAGTGTGAGGGGGGGTACGTGGGCAGAGGCTATCGATGATCTTCCGCGCAATTTAACTTGAAATTGAGCAACGTTGCGAGGTTGTACAGTGGTCGCATTGCATCGCATCGACTTGAAAATTACGTGAACTTCCGTTGCAGCCAATTAAGCGAATGAAACGAAATGTGCCTGGTCAGAAGCAGAAGCAGAAGAAGACCTTGTCGTCTGCCCACCCTCTCCTCGCAGCCCATACTTGCTTTCCGGTGCAAGTTGCTCCACGTTGCAATGCCTAAAAATAGTTTGCAACGCAGGCGACGCCGTCATTAAAACTGTCTGCAATGTGTCGGAACAGCAAACATAACTGTTAATTGCCATTTCTTGAGAGCTATGCCGAACCACCCACCCAACCACGTCCTCCCTTTTCTCACTCAATACTCATTTCAGCTTCTCATTTTCATATTTCGCCGCCGCATGCGCCTCATTACAATTTAATTCACAATGTAATTGCAGTTGCTTGGCACAAGGAGAGGAGAAGGGAAGAATAGGAAGAGCAGGAGAGAGGGAAGAGGAGAAGTAAGGGACGCAACGCTGCCAGGCAAACTCGGCAAGAGCGTCGTGAAGTTTTGTATAGTTTTCTGTATAGCACTTGACACGCGCCTCACATAATTTCGCCACGCCTCCCGCCTCCGACACACACACACACGTCTCATGTGCCTCACTTACTTGTGCTTATATGTGCTTTCCTTCCCCCTACTCTCTCACCTCCCTCCCTTCTCTTCCCTTGCTCCGCTAAGATTTGCATATGCATTTTTGGTAGTCAACGGAAATGCGACAACTAAAAATATTATGTCTGACATTGGTTCCCTTCACAGTTGTTTCCTCTTCCTACCCACTCTTCTTCTTCTTCTCCTTCTCCTCCTTCTCTTTCTGCCCTCCTCCTGCCTCTTGTGCGCATTTGCATATTACTTTTATTCAAATTATATTAAGTAGGCACAGTTGGACTGTTATGGAATGGCATCTTGAGCAAATTGTGGAATTCATAATTTCCCGACAGTCAGCGCTGTTGGGGATTTCTGTCTTCCTCTCTCTCTCTCTCTCATTCTCTCTTTCTTTCTTTCTCCCTTCTTTAAGTTGTTGTCGGACGTGCACTCCATATAAGCACAGCGCAGTGTCTTGCTGTCTCGTGGGCATTGTGAAGAGAGAGAGAGAGACAGCATACTTATGAGCAGGAGACTGATTTTGCTTTGAACTTCGCTGGGCATTCAAGTAATGCAGGCGAATTATATGAAAATCTTGCTATATTATGATATTATATATAGAATAATCACATTTTAGCTATGGCAGGTATTAAATTCTGTAGAAAAGCCAAGCTAAGACGTCGCTCTCGATGCCCTTCGAGCATTGAAAGTAGTCAAAGAGGGTTACAGACATCCAAGTCGGTTGTCCGTCTGTTTGTCCGTCTGTCTGTGTGAACGCGCAGATCTCAGCTATTAAGAAAGCTAGAGATACCAAATTTGACACGCAGTTTCCTGTTGTCTTTCTGCTTGACGAGGTGAATACATTTTCGATGAATACATTTTTAATATTGATTTATAGCAAAAGTATTCTTTCAGCATGAAATTCTACGATTTCACATAGAATTCTACTTTAAAGCTTAGCTCATTTCGCTAATGATAATGCACTCTAAGCTACTCAAGGAAATCTCCTCCCAATAACCCTCTCTCTTCTCTTCCATTTCAACCCTAATCTAAAACGTCTGCATTTTTGGCACGTATCGCTTGCACAAAATAAAAAATCAGCATAAGCTGCTGCGTTTTTTTTTTTGGAAAATGTCTACGAAATGAAGTGTCCCAAAGTGAAGTTGAAGTGGAGCATAGAAAGCGGGCTGAAGAGGGTCACAAAACGATCAACGTTAACCGCCCACTTGATAGAAGTAATTTTGGAGCGAGCACCCCCCTACCTCCCTTAGCAGGACACCTCTTCACGCTGTTGGCCAAGTGCTGTGTGCATTTAAATGGTCGTTTTGTTGTTGTTGTTGCTGCTGGGTCGACGGCAAAAAGCTTCGCCTAATGACAACCACTTGCGGCTGTCAAATGCAACTCTGGGGCGTGCCACGCAGCGTTGTAATATTTTATGCGTGTGCGGTGGAGGGGGAGGTTGGTAACGCGAAGAGCAACGCAAGGTTTTTTGTTTCTCCCCCCAACAATGGCATATGAATGCATTACCCAGCACACACACACACACACACATAACCTCAACGTCAGCTGCCTCTCTTTTGCACACGCTCTCTCCATCTCTTTCTTTTCATTGCCTGGCAGCACTTTCATTTTACTTTGGTCACAAATGTCCTCAACGACGTCTTCCTGCGGCCCTGGCAAACTGCTTCAGTTGCAGCTCATGCTGTCTCGCTTCCACTCGCCGTCTCCCTCTCTCTCTCTCCCTCTCGCTCTGCCCTGCATTCATAATTTGCACATTAACCTTATTTCGCTGTTATGCATGAGTGCGAAAAAATTGTCACCCAGCCCGAAGGTTTTTACAACTTGCCTCTTGATGGATTTTAAATGAACTTTAACACATGCCACGTGCCACGCCCACACCCAACGTAAAAGTGACAATCCTGCTTGCAACCCTGCAACAACAACAGCAACAACAACAAAAGTATAACAGGCCGCCCCACCCAACTCGAAATGGGCGTTGGCTAAGTAATTGGTTTTAACGGGGCAGCGCACACAGAGATTACCTTGACTTAAGCCTGATAAAGCGGCCGCCGTCGTCGTCGTCGTCGTCGCGAGAGTGCAACGTCGCGTCGTCGCATGCAGCTAATCAGTAAAGTAACCTTATAGAGAGAGTGCTTGTGAAATTTCAGAGAAAACTCAATCAACGTACGTGTAGGGTATTGCAGGGGACTATGACAATTTTCAACTGATTTGTAGAGTGAAAGAAAATTTTAAACAATTTTCGAAAACTAGTTTATATGATATAATGATTTTTAGACTTTAAGGATATTTTATATCTACACCCAACAGTCTTGAAAAAAATATTTCTTGAAGGTTTTGTAAAGTACAAAAATATTTTAAGCAAAATATTTTTATCATATTGAACTTCTTATGAGATAAAAAAAGTTTTAAAAGTTTTATAGAGTGTTAGAGTTTATAGAGTGAAAGCAAATTTTAAACAATTTTCGAAAACTAGTTTATATGATATAATGATTTTCAGACTTTAAAGATATTTTATATCTACACCCAACACTCTTGAAAAAAATATTTCTTGAAGGTTTTGTAAAGTACAAAAATATTTTAAGCAAAATATTTTTATCATATTGAACTTCTTATGAGATAAAAAAAGTTTTAAAAGTTTTATAGAGTGTTAGAGTTTATAGAGTGAAAGAAAATTTTGAAAATTTCTCGAAAACTAGTTTATATGATATAATGATTTTTAGACTTTAAAGATATTTTATATACACCCAACACTCTTGAAAAAAATATTTCTTGAAGGTTTTGTAAAGTACAAAAATATTTTAAGCAAAATATTTATATCATATTAAACTTCTTATAGCATAAAAAAAGTTTGAAAAGATTTCTTAAGTTTGAAGTTTTTAAAGAATTTTTAAAATTTAACTAATTAAATTTCTTCATTCTTTGGCGAAATATCCCCAAAATGGTTTGTAGACTAAGAGAAAGCTCTAATATTTCTAGATATTTGGACTTTCCAACTTCGTTCCAATATCATTTCTCATCTTGAACTTTCATATTACGAAACTTTTTTGTAGAGTACAGAAAATGCAAGTATTTGCAGCTTCTTTATGAATTTCAATCTGTAATCCTTATTTATGTTTTTCTCTCTCTTTAATTAGGTATTTCAAACTTCTATCTACCTGCCAAATTAAGTACCCAATGACCACAAAATTTTGTCTTTCAAAGCATTCTCTCTCCCCTCACATGCAAAGTGCTTTCTTATCTATCAAGCACCTACACCATTTTGGTCATCAAGTAAGAGAAACTAAAAATTACATTTCTCGTTTTAGGCCATATATCTATGGTAGACTCTCTCCTCCTTCCCCCCTGGCCACCCACACTGTTATAGCACTACATTTATTCATATCAACATGATATCTTTTGCATTTTCTTTATGCATTTTTCCTTAGCAGTGACACATTCATTTGAATTATTTCCTGCCTGCAATGAGTTCCCAAGCACCCAAAAAAAAAAAAACTACTGAAACGGGAAAAATGGGAAAGTGGAAAAAGCGAGGGAAAGAGGAAAGAAGAGGGCAGAGGGGAGAGGGAGAAGGAGCGAGTCTTGACTTCATTTCGTTGGCTCATTTATAAACAGCACATGTGCGCCTGATGTGACTTGTCTAAAAAGGCTCAGCCAGAGAGTTGCCATTACCTCCCCCCTCCCCCGACCAGTGCAACATTTTTCAGTGCAACCCTCCTTCTCTCCAGAAGCCACCTACAACACCCTGCTGTGTGTGTGTGTGTGTGTGTGTGTGCTGTTGTTCACATTTAGTGTGTGCCAAATGCACATTTAATAACGTAATTTCTGAAGCGTGCAAAAGATATTTTTAGAATTTAGTTCTTTTCTTCGGCAACTTTCTGCTTCATCTACAAACAAAGTCATATATATTATCTACACATACACACACATACAGCCATGTGTATTTGTGTGTGTGTGTATCTCTGTCTGGGACGACGTGAGGATGTCGCAGAACTTTTTAGCCAAATTTGCATATGCAACTGACGATGATGACGTAGCTTGAGGCAGCAGCAGGAATTACCCCGACTGTGTGTGGCAAGGCTTGGCTGACTGTCCCTCTATATACATATAGTGCTATATCTCTATGCATGTATGTGTGCGTGTGTGTGAGAAGCTTCGCCACTTTTATGCAAATAATGTCTTCCAGGAATTTTTGCTATTTATAGTTAAGATACCAAACGTGTGGATGCGCCTCAGAGCCAAGTGTAAGCAAGCAAGCAAGCGAGTGGATAAGGCAGTGTGTGTGTGGGTAAGGCAGTGTACGTATGTACTTGTATGTGTGTGTGTGTTATACTCCTGCACAAGTTATTGCTTCATTTCTTACTCGCACCTTGCCATGTGCAGACAGCGGGCGCCAGTTCAACTATCTTTCTCAGTTTGGGTTAGTCTAGTTCCCCCACTTCGTATCTTGTATCTTATATCTTTTATGTCTGCACACACTGCATAGTGCAGTCAAATTAGATTTTGCAGCTTGCGCACAAAGTAACTATTAAAGTTTTTTGGCAGTTGATTCATATAGGGAGTGAGAGGTGGGGAGAGAGAGTCCCAGCTCGTTGCTCATAATTTAGATTGGCATTTCTATTAGCTCAGCTGGGCAAAGTAGAAGCTACAGTCAGGTGTGCACGACTGTTATATACCCGCTACAAGAGCTTTTAACTATTAAGCTACTAAACTTATTTCATAAATATCTTTTATGTCTATTAACTAATTGCAATAAAACAAAATTATTGTTATACACAACAAAAATTATAGTTCTAGGTTGAAAATTATGCTTGAAATACGTTTTTCTCGCTTCAGAGGGGCGAAAATGGGCGTGGTCAAAATCTAAAACAAACTCTAGCTGAGTGCAATAATGAGACATATTATTACCAAATTTAATAGCCCTAGCTCATAGAGTATCTGAGTTCTAGATGGTCATACAGACATATACATAAAGAAAAGGAAATCCTTAGAAATTTTGTAGCAGGCGTACTTACCTAATTCCACATAGAGTTTTGGTCGTATATTCTCCTGCCAGGCACTTTGATTACCGATCACAAATAGTGTCAGCAATAGGAAGACTTGCAGCCATCCAAAATTGTCGTATAGACGCTGATGATATTGATGGCTGCGTAATTTCTTTGCACTTTCCAGATGCATTTTGTGGCTTTTCAATTGATTACTTTTGTTATTATTATTATTATTAATATTTATGTGTAGTTTGTTGTTGTTGTTGCTGTTTGTTTTATTGCGGTTAGAGTGTTTGGGTTGCTTGATTTTTGTATTTGCCGAGTTGTGAAAATGAAACATTTCTATTTTTTGCATTAATTTACGTGATTCTCTTTTGTTTGTTGATTATTTGTTTGATTTTTATTATTTTCAGCTGTGTGTGAATTGTGTATGTATTGTTGGGATTATTATTAAATTTATTAACTGCCTCTGCTTATTTACTTACTATTTAAACGCTATTTTATTATGGCAAATATAATTCTGTTTTGAGTGTGTTTTTTTTCTTGTTTGTTTTATATTTTTTGTTTAACAAATTTTGCTTTAACAAAGTCGATAAAAACTGAGCGTTTTATGTGTGTTTTATTTGATTTACTTTTTGTTTTTTTTTTTTTTTATTGGGGATGTATTTTTATTACGGGTTATAACTTTTGCAAACAACTGGGAAGGAGTTTCTCTATTTAAGCCATAGCTGCAAAGAGATAGAGAAAGGGAAAGAGGTTAGTATGAGTTGGATAATGAATTTTATATATATAATAATTATTTCAATAGAAATTTTACTATATTATTTTTTAAAAAAATTTGTAACATAGAATAATAATTATTTACAGTTACAGTTATCAAACAATTTTTGTCGAGTAATTTTAGAAAAATGTTCTGTATTTCAATAAAAATTTTACTATATTATTTTTTAAAGAAATTTGCAACATAGAATAATAAATATTAAATTATTTACAGTTGAAGTTGTCAAACACTTTTTGTCAATTAATTTTAGAAAAATTTTCTTTATTTCAATAGAAATTTTACTATATTATTTTTTAAAGAAATTTGAATAAATTTTAAATTATTTACAGTTAAAGTTGTCAAACAATTTTTGTCGATTAATTTTAGAAAAATGTTCTATTCTTATATCAGTTAAATAGAAATCAATTTGATAGGTTTATTTAACACTGAAATGTATTAGGTAATTCGAAAACTATTTTAGTACTTATTGGTCTCTCTCTCTCTCTGTCTTTCACCCCTTCAACTTCACTTGAAGTTGATCTTATTTGCCCTGCTTAATTCAGTTTGCATTAATTCTGCCTACTTTGCAGGCACTTTCAGAGCGCAACAACAACAAAAAAGAAGCGAACCGCTTGCGTTAAATGAATGAATGCGGCATGTGGAGTGCGGCAAGTGGAGTGCCAAGTGGATACTCTACTTTAGCACTTGGCGCCCCACTTGGCGGCAGTCAAAACCCTCCCCTCCCCCTTTCCCCTATCCCCTATCCAACCACCCTCTTCCGTTGGCAAACACCTTAGCTACGCGCATTGTTGACATCATAATTAGAACGCACCGGCAAACACACTAACACTAGCACAGACATTAGCATGCACACACACCTGCACACACACACACCTGTGCCTCACACATGACTTGCAAACAAATTGCGCGCTGCACTTTTGTGCCCTGTGCTGCACAGATTTATGACACCGCATAGCCCCCGTATTTCCTTTAGCTCAGCCCCACAGCTGTTGCAACAAACCTCCCCCCTAACCTCACTCTGTATGTGGCACATTTCTTCATTTCGTGCTACATTTTAATTCGCTTGTTGGGGGCAGAACGAGGGAGGGGGTGGGGGGGGGGCGTGGCAAATGTTGAAAAACTCATTAACTGTGCACGCTACTTGGCACCTTTCTCTCTCGTTTCTTTCTTTTTATTTTGCCAGTTTCTCTCACAATTTGTTCGCACTTTGACCCCCTCCCCCCCCTGCCCCCCGCACACTCTTCTGCTCAGATTTGCACGCTTTGTATACGCTTTGCTTTCTTTGCAGTCTTTCTTTTTAGATTCGCACCCTCTTTCTTTATTCTCGCCCCCCTTTTGTGGGCTAAGGTCGACAACTTATCTGCCCCAATGAGCTGCGCCTCTGCCTCTGCATGCAATTGCTATGCGTGTCAGTGTGTTAGTGTGCGCGTGTGTGTGTGCACACACATCATTGCACAATAAGCCCACAAACTTACATTGAGCACTAAATTTATGCGCAACAAAATAAACTGTATTAAAAACGAAAACAAGAGTGAAATCGCACTGCACAATAAAGAAATCTGATGGGAAATCTGTGAAAGGAAACTATGCACATATATTTCAATAATTTTTGAAATAAATTAACTAAGGAATTTACTGTGAAAATACCTCCAAATAAACTTAAATTTCAATAATTTCAAAATATATATTTTCAAACAATGTAACTAAAGAATTTGCATTGAAAATACCAACAGTTTGTTTGCTTTCATTATAAATAAATTTCAATGTGCAGCAGTTCTCAATTTAATAATTTTTATATCATGCGACCATTGAAAATGCTCAAAAAGGGGTATACTAAGTTTGTGCAAATGTATGTAACAGGCAGAAATTGAGGCATGTCCGTCTGTCTGTCCGTCTGTCCGTTTGAACGTCTAGATCTCAGCTATTGCAAAAGCTAGAGACACCAAATTTCACATGAAGGTTCCTGTATAGCATAGATAGATCGAGTTTTTTTTCAATTTTTGATGCCACGCCCACCGCCCACGCAAATCGATTATTTTCGAATGTTAGGAAAAGTATTAAAGTTACAGCTTTCTGCTTTGTCATGAACACTATAAATCTATTACCCAAATTACAAGCCTATCCGTGACGTCATCGTTGCGATGCTTCAAGCTGATTGCTATGACGTTTTTATATGTAGATGACGCTATTCAAAGACAGATTTTAACAATACGAAGCGGATGAACTTGTGCATAGTTTTTTGATGGAATTAAATGTGTGATAATTTCCATAGAAACTGAGCGAATGGTATCTTACTGTCGAGCACGCTCGACTGTAGCTTTCCTTACTTGTTTTCCATTTGAAAAAAAAAAATCAGCGCATATTTTATAAATATTTTTCAGCGTAACAAATTCTTTTTTGTGAATTAATTAAAAATGTTGCTGTAATGTTGCATTACAGTCGTGTTGCATTTGTTTTAAGCATTGGTAACTTTATATAAATATTTTTTAAAAATAATAATGTTGTTTTTTTATTTTAAGCTTCCCTTCACATCGTTAACTTTTCGAAAAAATTTCTCGTATTATTTTCGAGACATAAAAAGTGCAATTTAAGTACGCAAGTTTATATTTTTTTCTCTTATTGTTCTGCTCACACACACACACACACACACACATACACCCACATTTTATGCGATTATGGTACGCAGAATTTTGTGTTCATATTTTCATTTTTTATTTGCAGCTGTAACAGCAGCAGCAACAACAACAACAACAACATGGTAAACATTTGCAGGGGAGAAGGCATTAAAATGGCGAGTCGTGGCATTTTAAATGCAACTGCACACACACAAACAAGTGCGCAAATAGGAACGTTTCCTTCTCCCCCCCCCCCCTGCAGCTTCTTCCCTGCTCCACTCCTGCCCTTGCTCCCTACTTTCTGCTGCTCCTGTTGACAATTGCATTTTGCACACAGCAAACGTTGCTTGTCTGCGGTTGTTTTTGGTCAACGAAAATTCTTGCATGCGGGTGTGCGAGTGTGTGTGTGTAGGGAGTATGCCTGTGTGTGTGTGTGCGTGCGTGCGTGCATAGTTAGCTACGTTGCGAGCTGTGCAAATGGTAAGCCAAAATAAATGCAGCAGGAATATGTCAAGTGCGGCCGGGCTGCAGCTCAGCAGCAACAACAACAATAGCAACAATAGCAACAACAACAACAACAATAATATGCTGAGACTGAGCCTCTGCCGCTGCTGAGCCTGATGCATTGCGCATATTACTCAAAAAATAATGAAAAACGACGGCAGCGCGCACAGTTTGTGTGATTTTCAGTTGCAGTTTTTCAACACCCTGCCCCCCGTTCCTACTCGACGCTGTCCAACACTACTGTTAACACTCATCAACGACGCCATTTGTTTTGCGGCCGCCATTTTGTTGCAGTTGCCGCTCACACACACACACACACACACAAAATGGCCGCGCCGGCATTTTTCGGGTAAAAATCAACTCGTAATGCACAAATAAATGCCGCATTTCCATATACAGTTACAGTTACAGATATATGCAGATATGCTGTCTGCATGTGTATCTGTGTGTGTGTGTGTGTGTGTCTGTGTCTCTGTAAATACGTGTACAATCATGTTTATATCGTTTGTGCTACGCGCCCCAACGACGACGACGACGACGAGGACTGTCTGCGAAACAAAAATATTTATGTTGCAAATCTTTGCGGCTCGCAGTTGTTGTTGTTGTTGTTGTTGTTGTTTTGTTTTTGTTTTCTGCGCTTGTTTCTTGTTTTATTTTCTCTACTTTAGCTCGTTTGCTCCTCGTTTCGTGACTTGTTTGTCTTGTCTGCATATCCTGCAGCGATTTTTTTTTCTTTTCGCCTTCACTTGCGACTCTCTTTGGTTGTTGTTGTTGTTGTAGTTGTTGTTGTTGTTGTTGTTGTTGCTTTGACTGCAGTCGACGTCGCAGAAGGCCGAGGCATCCACCGTATATAGTATATCCTTGTAAATGGGATTTGTTGCCTGGGCCGTCGCGTAAACTTCTCATTTATTAGCTTTATTTCTGTCTCTCTGTCTCCCCCTCGCCCTGCCTCCCTCTCTCTCTCTCTGGGTGTGTAAAAATATTTTACAATTTTTATAAGCACATGTCTCGGTCTGTGTGTGTGTGTGTGTTGGTGCTGCGTGTGTGAACGTATCCTGGCAGCAGGACAAACAGATTTATTCGTTTAGAAAACGTTGTTTCCTTATCTCTCCAGCTCCCTTTTTTTGCTTTGTTTGTGTTTTATGTCTCTCTTTCTTGCTTTGCTGGCTTGGTCAGGGGACAGGGGACAGGGGGAAAGGGGGCACCTGCTGGTGCTTGAGTAAATAATCATAATGGAATTTTTAAGGCTTATGACAATTTAACATGTAACCTGTGTGTGCGATACACATATATAGCCGACTTGCCATGCGGGCACCGATACACTTGGCTGCCTAAGGGTTAAGAATGACTTATGTGGTTTTTGTTTTTTTTTTTTTTTTTTTTTTTTTTTTGATAACATTTTTATATGAACTGCAGCACTTAATTGGAATTTATGTCATAAATAAAAAGTGAAGTCAAGTTGCTGGCAGAGGGCAAAGTGGGCTGACTTGGTTGGGGTTTGTCTGATACGATTTCTTTTCTTTTTTCCATTATATATTATATACACTTGCCTAGCAAGATTTTCGATTTATCTTTGCATTTTATTGTTTGTCGTAAAGATAAAGTTGTAAGCTTTAATGTCAAGAAGAAAGAATTGTTTTTTTTTATAGTTTATGTTGAGAAAACACAAAATTGTTGAATATTTTCATTATCATTTAGAATTTAACTCGAAAGTTGTTTGATTTTTACAACAATTTTGAACTGTTTTATTTATTTTTTTTTTTGAATAAAAAATGCATTAAAAAATTTTTGCATTTTTTTTAAATATTTCGATATTTCTAAAAATAATATTTAAACAATTTTTGGAATCTCTTAGGTGCAAAAAATATTAATAAATATTAAATTAATAAAACGCAAACGAAAGAATTTTCGAAAAATAATTTAAAGCTTTAGTCAAGTATTTTTAACATTGAAGATGAAGATAACATAAGATAAATGGACATAATATTTTTATTTGTAGATCAAAAATGCAGATCTCATGTAAATTAAAATTTAAGCTATATAGGAATAGATCAGATGCTTTTTGCTAACTAAAAGTCTAGTCAAAGACTTAAATTACTTGCATTATCATGTGAAGAAACTTTCAGTTGTATTTATTTTAAGAAAGTCCTGAAAATTACACGGTATTTGCAAGTCGCAAGCCAGCTACACTAGCTTGTTAATCAATTTCATAGCAATTTCCTTGCACTTACCCCACACAAAAAAAAAAAGAAAACCAAGAGAATCGATTGGCAAAGAAGCGTTGCACAGATAGAGAAATGTAAAGATCTGCATTGTTGCACTGAAACCAATTGCATGGGGGGGGCAGGGGGAAGGAAAGCAGAGTGGGTTAGTTGCCATTCTGCGGTAGGGATTTTGGCCATTTGCTGCAGATTCCTCGGCCACTTAGCTGAAGTACTTCAATCCAATTTTGTTTATGCAGCAATTCGAGTTGGGTTCCTACTTCTTTTTTGCAGCAGCAGCAGCAACAGAGTCCAAGGCAAACTACAAGTGCGAACAGAACTGAAGTGCTTGAAGAACAAAACTTCCAACCAGCTGCGCTGCCTGCCCCCCTCACATTTTCTAGCGGTTTTTTTTTTGCACCCTAAAGGGAGTCTGCTTGGATTGGGTTGGGTAAGGTTTGGTCGTCAATTTACATGTTCATAAAGTGTAAATTGGAAATTTGAGCTGTTGCAACTTGCGGCGGAATTATTAATGAATTGAGAATCAGCAACAAAACTTTGCGATAACAAGCTGCGATAGAGATGGACAGATAGAGACAGAGAGATAGGGAGAGAGAGAGAGAGAGAGAGTGTGCATCTAACTAGCGAAGAAAGCGCAGTTGGTGTCGCTGGGGCGCAGTTGCAATGCGGAAGTTGTGAATTTATTTACATAACCACAAAAGAAAAGAAGCCACAAGAAGCTGCTGGGAACAACATTAACTGCAAACCAGCAACAACAACAGCAACAACAACAACGAAAGAGAATGACAACGAAAGCACAACAATAAATAGCATTATGCTAATCCAGGCCAAACAAAATGGCGAAAGCAAAGAGAGAGAAGACCAATCTTCTGCTGCTCCCGCAGTCTTCTACTCCTTGCTGCAGGAAGCATTAGCCAGGCTGCCAGGCTGCCAGGCAGCAGCTGCCATTTGCCACCACAGCCAACAGGAATAATAATTATGAAGGAAAACAGCAAGAGCAACAGCAACAGCAACAAAAGGCAAAGCAAACTGGCAACAACAAATACAACAAATAAATAAAACCTCAACTAACTAACTATTATTTACTAAAAATAAGTCACAAAAAAAGCAAAATGGACGGCAGGAAATGGCGAAAGGCGGCGACAAACGCGCACAAAGTTTGCGCTGAGTTTTGTGCGAGGGGGGGGGGTAACTGCGGGGGGTCTTGGCTACGCTTCAAGGACTGCTGCTGCGACGCGAACGTGACATGGCATAAGAAATATGTAAATCCCCGGACGTTAGTCAGGTTTAAATCTTAAGCCTTCGCTTGCGACAGTCGCGGCGAGTACGCAAATTGAGAGTTGCAAAGTATTCAAGATAAATGAGCCAGAGTGGATAAATATTATACTACTCCGTTCTATTACTCAGTTGGGTGAAAGAGAATTAAATAAAATACTGTACACGATACGCAATGCTAATAGTTAGTAAAATAAACTATACAATTAATTTTAGTATATTAGTTTCATCATGAAATTTGCTATAAACAAAGCTTAGTAAATAAACTTGACCTCTAGAAAAAAATTCCAAACATAGCTATAAAATTCAGCTCGAAATTCAAGTATATCCTGAGCTGGGCTAAGCAAATTATCAACACTTGCTTGCCTTAAACGTTAAGTTCTTTCAGTATGATAATTCCTACGATCGAATTGTCATGAAATTCGGTATAAACAAAGCTTAGTAAATAAACTTGACCTCTACAAAAAATTCCTAAACATAGCTATAAAATTCAGCTCGAAATTCAAGTATATCCTGAGCTGGGCTAAGCAAATTATCAACACCTGCTTGCCTTAAATTTAACTTAAATGTTAAGTGTGATAATTCCTCCGATCGAATTGTCATGAAATTTGGTATAAACAAAGCTTAGTAAATAAACTTGAACTCTACAAAAAAATTCTAAACATAGCTTTAAAATTCAGCTCGAAATTCAAGTAAATCCTGAGCTGGGCTAAGCAAATTATCAACACTTGCTTGGCTTAAACTTAACGTGTCCTTTCAGTATGATAATTCCTACGATCGAATTGTCATGAAATTTGGTATAAACAAAGCTTAGTAAATAAACTTGAACTCTACAAAAAAATTCTAAACATAGCTTTAAAATTCAGCTCGAAATTCAAGTATATCCTGAGCTGGGCTAAGCAAATTATCAACACTTGCTTGCCTTAAGTTTAACTTAAATGTTAAGTGTGATAATTCCTACGATCGAATTGTCATGAAATTTGGTATAAACAAAGCTTACATACCCAACTTGATCTCTGCAAAAAATGATAGCCATAACTAAAGAATTCTACTCGAAATTCAAGTATTTGCTTTGCCTTTGTCTTAGCAAATTATCAACTCGCTCGCTTGCTCGCCTTAAACCTAACTGGAAATGCTTAGTGCCTGCTTGTTTATTTTATTAAAATTTATACTAAGCATGTTTTAGCATGCATATGTTTGAAGCAGAGAAGGTGCCCCTAGAGCTACCCCACCCTGGGCCACTCTCTCGCCCTCTTTTTCGCTCTGCATATTTTACAGCGTATTATACGCCTCATCCAGAGAGCTTAACGCTTAGTCTGACGTGGCATTTTGATTCCATGATTTATGAGATTCAGGGAACCCTCTCTCTCAATGCTCGCTATGCCTTCGTTTCGTTTCGTTTTGCATTTGATAATCCTTTAAATTTGCGTATGGTCGTCGCATCCCATAGGCGTGACAACTGACGGACATTTGACTTTGTTTGGCTTGCATTAAAAGAACTCATAAATTATGTTCAAGGGTCGAAAATATGCACCCCCAAAAGCAGGGGGAAGTTTACTTTGAATAGATATCTGCATGAAATTAGAGAAACTTTAAAGAGTTTGCTTTTGTTTCAGATTAGAGAGATTTGGAAAACAATTCAAACTTTTTAGGGGCTCACGACTATTTTGGGATCTATTCAATTAACCCTTTCATCTCTATTGCTTATGAATACCCAAGCATTTGATTATGAGTATCATTAAACCAAGTTGACACTCACAAAGTGTTCTTCGTTAGTTCTAAACGATCAATCAATGAAACGTTTGTTTCCAAGCACGATACCATTTACAAGATTGTCAAAAGCAAAGCGAAGCGAAGTTATTAATGATATCGATATCTATTATAATGCAAAGCGAGTCGTGAAGCAACCAAAAAGGGTTACGGAATGGGTAAACATATTTACCACTTAAGCTGATAAATAGCACAAGAGATTTCTTATAGGTTAGAAACAAAATGGCATAGAACAAAAAAAAACTTAAAAGTTAACCTGTTACCTGCTTCGTTTTTATAGCTTACCCATTGGCATGGAAGAACGAACTAACTGCGATACTTAACCTAATCTAATTGCAATGAAAATGAACTTAAAAATGCCACACGCATTGCTAAGCATTTAACTTGCCATAAATGAAACGAAACGAAATGGAATGGAACAGGGTCAAGCCCAAAGAGAGATGGAAGAACACTTAAAAATGCCGCACGCGTACTAATTCCTTTACGACACCGTAATAAATCAACTGCAAATGGACGAGGACGGGGACGGGGACACACACCCTACTCGCATCAATCAAGCCATCAATTAAATCGAACCCAATCATATTTCAAAGCGGAAGAGCTCAAGCGAAGATTCTCCTCGAAGCAGAAGAAGATGAGACCACAAAAATGCGAACAAACAAACTAAACGAGCCGCATAAAAACGAAACCAAAGTGCAAACAATTTGTGTGTGTGTGTGTGAGTCGTGGGTCAAAGGGGGCATCCGACGACTTGTGACTTGCTGTAGTTAGGTAACATTGTCACATCATAAATGTCACGGACACATTTTGTGCGTTTTTAGTGCGAACATAAAAATTCTTTGAAGAGTGCAAACAACAAACAAACAGAAAGACAGAAAGAGAGAGAGAGATGAAATACGAAGCGAAATGTAGAGCAAAATATTTGTTTGATTTTCATTTTTTGAGCTGGGTCAACAAGTCCCAAAAAGTGAAGATGAGAGATGCTGCCATAGGGTGTGAAAGAGAGCAACACAAGCAGCGCAAAGTGTGCACAGCAAAGAGGGAGAAGGAGAAGGAGTAGAAGAGAGCACAGGCACTACGTCAAGCTGACCAGAAAATGACGCAAAAGGCGTGTGGCATGCAAGCAGGCAAGGCAGAGCGACAGGGTGAGGGATGGAGGAGGAGGGTAGGACAGCACAAGGTGCGCCCTGTGCCACCGCGTGGCAACGGCGCATCGCATCGCCAAAAAGGTCATAAATCACTTAATCACATAATTAGAATGTATAAAAATTGATTTACGAGATTTAACAATGCGAATGTTGTTGCAACGTCGCGTGTTTACGATTATTTACTTATAACCCCACAGCCTGTGGTCCCCCACACCCCCCCACACATCCCTTCTACTGCTCCTACACATGTCCGTGATTGCATAATGGCGGTTTATATTCGGGAAAGGGATATAGCAAGTAATCCATGCAAATGAAATGGAGCGGGGCTACTGCACTGTCAAGTGGGTGTTGCAAGAGATTTATGCATTTTAGCATAAATATATTGACATTTTCATGGGGGGGAAAACTTGAGGAAATTGCGAAGTAGTTTTGGTTTATATTAAAGTAAAATACTTAGAGTTGATTTTGAAGGTTGCCAAGTTTATTAAGTAGAGAAATGTTTAAGCGAAACTGCTTAATATTATGAAACTTAAACAAGCTACAGTCGAGCATTACCAGCAGTAAAATACCCTACGCTTAACTTTGAAAAAACTGTTAGAAACATATAAACAATTTTGTTAGGTGTATAACAAAGCAGAAAGTTGTATTCTTCATACTTAAGTTACAAAACAAATTCAAGATTTTGTGCATCGATTTGCGAGGGCGTTGGGCGTGGCAGCTACAATTTTAAATGCTATAGTCAGGCAAATAATATGCATAAGCCTACATGCCAAATTTGGTGTCTCTAGCTGTTAAAGTAGCTGAGATCTGCGTGTTCACACAGACAAACCGACTCAATTGACTTGTCTAGTGATCCTGTGTGCTCTGCCACGCCTCCTCATGTCTGTTACTTACATGCTCACGCAGTTAGTATACCCTTCTCTAAACATTTGCAATGTAAGCAGGCTTTAAAGTCTCCAGTTCAGTTATACTACTTAAAATTTAGAATACAAATTAATAGAATAAAATAGAAATCCTACAGCCTGTATTGAGAGAGTATCTCAATTTACACTTCAATAATATTATTACCTTTTCTTCCCCTTTTGTTTCTAGCTGAACTTTAGATCTCTGTCAATTCCACTTTATGCTCAATACAAATAATAGATCGTAACTTGCGATTTTCGCTGGCAAAGTCAATTGTTTTGTGCCACACACACACACACACTCGCACACACACACGCACATAAAGCCAATTTGGTAGCTCAGTGAATTTGATTATATATTAGAAATAATGAAAATTTTTCTCTTGTGCGACAAACCAATCAAATTGATGCCGCTTTGTCGTGTGTCTGGCACGTGCTCTCATATAATTCAGAGACAAGAGGATTTGCTAGACCTCAACCCGCTCCCCCTCTCCCCCTCTCTCTCTCCCTCTCTTTAACCGGAACATGAATTTGCACAACTTTGTGCTGTCAAAAGTCAAAGTAAGCCGACGGCGTGTGACAGTTTTCTGCTGGCAAAAGACTCAGAACTCAGACGAGCAGAGACTAAAGTTGTACGTGCACGAAACGAGTGTAGTAGTTCGTCCCTCTCTCTCTCTCTCTGCTCCTTGACAACCCCCAAGCTGTTGCCATCCCTTTTAGCGAGGGCTTAACTAAGAACAGTTGCCATTGATATTGTTTCTTTTGTGAAAGATCGCTTAAGCGGGTTGCTAAAACGGGTTTTCGGCCTGTCCAGTTCGGATCATTGAAACTGGTCATTCCGAGGGAGGTCATTCTCTCTGTGTGATATATAGAGGGAAATGTTTCCGTTTTTTTGCTGTGCCACGCTTTGTCCAATTTTCATTATGCGCGTTTTCTTTAATTCGTTTCCACTTTTCCCAACAGACCAGCACGCAGACAAACCCGAATCGAAAGAGAAAAAAAAAACACACACATAACCGAAACCCAAACCGAAACCCAAACCCAAACCCAATGCCATGTCACGTACCCTTCCAACACGCATGCTGACATTCCTCCCTCTGCACTTCCTTACTCGCTCGCTCTCTTACGCTTTTGCTTTCGCCTTCTCTCTCTTTCTTTTAACACTCTTTTTTTATTGCATCATAAATTTAATATTTTTATGTAATGTTTGTATAACGGTTCGCTTTTACTACCCCTGCCAGTGTCAGGCCTTTCTCTCTCGCCTCTCCCCTTTTTCGCTCCCCCGCGCGTCATGCAAAAAGTCCATAACATGCACACAAGTCCTTCGTGTCCTTGCCTTGTCCCGGCTTCTTATGCGATGCCTGCCCTCTCTCTCCCCCTCTCTCTCTCTCTTGCGCTGCCTTGTTCTGCGCTTCGCAACGAACTGGCGAATTTTTGCTTCTTGAAAGTGTCGCCGCCGCGTGCCAAGGGGATTATTTTTCCCCCCCTCCTGCTTTCTCTACGTTGCTTCTGCGTCTTCGAAAATCTGGCAGTGTGAGGAAGAGGGGGGGGCGGAGGGTGAAGCAGGGGTAGGCAGCGCAGCGCAGCAAGTTAGGGAAATTTCTGTTGTCATTGCTTGAATGCTTTGCGTTTTGGTTTTTTCGCTTGCCTCAGACATGCTCGCAGCCAAGAAGAAGGGCTTCTCTCTTGCTCTCTCTGTCTTTCCCACTGTCTTTCTTTCTCTCTGCTTTGCCTCGAATCACATATGAAATCATGTGCAGGAATTTTTCCATTTTTTCACATATTATTTTTTAACCTACTTTTTAAAAAGACAGGCACGTGTTATCAATCAGGTAGCTAGTTGACAATTCGCATGATTTTGGTTGCGCATAGACTAGATATGACAGCTAATTAGCTTAGAATTATTATAAGAGTGGGAAGAGCCTAAGGAAACCCCTTAAGAAATCATGAAATAAACTGAGGAAAATTGCTTTATTAAAACTTTAAAAACTTTAAGCTTTAAAATTATAGAGAAACCCACAAAAATCTGGAAATAAATATAGAAAAATTTCCTGATAAAATTCTTTTAGATCTAAAACGATTTGAAGCTTGTCTTAAATTCCCCAGAAAAGCTTAAATAAAACAAAATTTCACCTTCAATTCCTTTTCTTCTACAAGCTTAGACTTACATATTATAATCGAAGCAAATTCAAAGCGTTCTCAATTCAAATGCACAGCTGATATACTAGCTCAATTTCATCGTTTACTGGGTAATTACCTGCAAAGAGAAGAAGAGAAAACAATACCGAAAACGTTAATTGAATTCAGTTCAAAATTAAGCGAGCTTCACTTCCAACACCCCACCTCCCCCCACGCAGAGCTCCACTGGTTTCGAATACACCTTCAATACACACGCAGCTATTTAATTTGATTTAGCGCACTTTCACGGCCTACTCGTATTGCAATTTAGCTAATGGCTCACGCAAAACCTTTAAAAAGAAATTACCCATCATATTTACTTAGGCTCTACGATATACAAGGGTAACCAAATCCGCACGCAGACAGACAGACAGACAGAGTGAGGCATATAAAACACCGCCACAGACACAATGTGCATACGAAATTACAAATTCCCACGGCAAATCCATCAGCAGCAGAGCTCGGATAACCGGCAGAGAAAGGGGGGAGCAGGGTTCGGGTATATGCTTTATATGGTAAATGTTTCTAGCACTCGCTAACACACTCATCAAATGCTGAGAACTGTCTGAGAACCATGCCCAATCGAACCTTACTCAACTAACTCGCTGCCATTAGCGATAAAAAATTGATTCTCAGTCAGAGTCTCAGGCAGCAGCAACAACAACAACAACAACTGCGACGGCGACGGCGACAGCAGCCAAGTGCGAGCAAATCAATAAATCACGTGCCACTGCAAAGAGTTCAATAAAAAATTTAAAGAAACGAATAAAAAATAAGAGAAAACAACGAAAAAAAACGAAAGGAATAAAAGAAGAAATAATTGCCGACTGGCTAAATGTTCGTTGTAATAGCAGCGCAATGCAGATAAAGAATCGGGAGTGAAAAAAAAAATACAGATGTATGCGGCAGTGCGTGGCAGTTATGAACGATAAAATACCCTACAAAATTAATAAAATCGAAGTACATAAAATATTTCAGATAATTTTAAAAATTATGCAAAGCGAAAAGATCACGAAAAATTATAGATCAAATTTGGTTTAATTTGGCAACAACTTAATTTATTCCAATGAAACTTTTCACATATTAAGTTGATGTATTATGGTAGCCATATACCAGAAATTTCGTTCAAAACTTTCAAATTGAGTTTGAAAAGCAAATCATAAAAAACATGTTTATTTATTTAAAAAAAAATGTAAAAAAAAAATATACATAATTATAAGGAAGTTTGTTCAATTGAAAACTGTTGCACTTCTCCCGTCAGTTTACTTTACAGGGTATGCAAAAAATGTAAATAAATGCTTACAAACAAAGCAAAGAATTATGTGTGTTATCTGTTGCGACAGTCCGCCGATGTCAATGCCAAAATGGAACCTCGTCCGCTTCAGGCTCAATTCCAAATCCAGCAAGCGGAATGACAATGCCTGCTAACTGGTTTTTGGACTGACCGACAGAGGGAGGAAGGGAGACAGACAGACACAGATACAGATACAGATAAGGCAAAGTAAGTGTGTGTGAGCGAGGCGCAGCAAGTGGCAGCAGCTTATCAGCTACAGAGCGCGGTGTAGCGTCTGTGGGGCCCAACAAAAGCCTCTTAGTATGCAAATCGAGAGTCAGTCGTTAAGTGAATCATGTGAATCATGCAGAGAGAAGAACCGCCAACGCATCTCAAGATGCAGCCCCACGACGCGTCGCTGTGGCAGACCAAGAAGAGGAGCGTATTCAGATAATTTATGCTGTAATAATTAAGCACCAGACTAAGGCAGACCCAAGGCAGACCAAACCCAATGCAGAGACCCCAAACCAACAATGACAGGCAAATGTCGCTGGGGAACGGAAATGCGGCCAGTCAGACAGACACACACACACAGTGAGAACCTATGACGCACGTGCACACATACACATAGAGAATTTACTGGCTCGATGGGACGCCATGTGGTGCAGCTGAAGAAGGAGCTGGTGGCGCATCACCCAACCACAATGACAGACCAGGCCTGAAATTGGTTAGAGGGGCAAGTGGAGAGTGGCTACGGGTTGCGGCACTTTGTAACCATCCAGCGGCAACACATCTCCCGTGACAGGTCATGGGGCAGGATTCTAAAGGTTGCTCGTGCTGAGGTTTCGATTTGAAATTGACTCGCAACTTGGAATTGTAAATTAAACAGTTGCACTGCAGCGCAATGCGAGCTGGCAATTATTCCTAGATATGTATTTGTATATGTAACTAAACGTAATTGGTATTCATATTTCATGATTGGAGACCTATATGGACAGTGTGTGTATTACGCTGCTCATGTCTACTACTATCTGATACAAACACTTGAAAAATTATTAGATATTTTTTAGAGGAATGACAAGCTTAGTAATCCTGCTTATTAACAAAAAATGCAATGTAGGTTTTTTAAAAATTTGCGATTTTATAATTTTTTTGGCTTTCTAAATTTTTTTCCTCAATTTTTTTATTGATTGCAGAGCTCAAAATCATAATATTTTTTTATATAATATTTCTTTTGGCCAAAAATTTTTTTAAAAATTTTTTTAAAAATTTTTGACATGAAAAATCCATGACAAAACTCTAACCTTATCTTTTACCCAAACCAAGCAATTTTTATTAGGATAAAAATCTTTCATTCAAAAATCTTTGATTTCAAAAACTGCAATAAATACTTTTGGAAATTTTATGTTTTTTTCGGGATTTTTTGGTAATTTTTATTAGGATAAAAATCTTTCATTCAAAAATCTTTAATTTCAAAAACTGCAATAAATACTTTTGGAAATTTTATGTTTTTTTTCGGGATTTTTGGTAATTTTTATTAGGATAAAAATCTTTCATTCAAAAATCTTTAATTTCAAAAACTGCAATAAATACTTTTGGAAATTTTATGTTGTTTTTCGGAATTTTTGGTAATTTTTATTGGGATAAAAATCTTTCATTCAAAAATCTTTGATTTCAAAAACTGCAATAAATACTTTTGGAAATTTTATGTTTTTTTCGGGATTTTTTGGTAATTTTTTATTGGGATAAAAATCTTTCATTCAAAAATCTTTGATTTCAAAAACTGCAATAAATACTTTTGGAAATTTTATGTTTTTTTCGGGATTTTTTGCTAATGTTCTTTCTTTCAAAAATTGTAAGAAAATATTTTTATATCTCTCAGTGACAATATTCAATGATCGATAAGCAGTTTCCAAAAATAAAAACAATATTAATCAGATTATGATACTTTTCTTTATGCAAACAATGAAAAATTATGCATATTTTTTAGCCCAAGCAAATGGTATAAATATTATGCAATTTTCTCTTTGAAAATCCTCTGGCTGCACTGCAATATCTATCGCAATCTTCTCACACTTGCTTGGGCAATTAGCCAACGAAAATTTTGTGAATTTTGTGAATTTTGGTAAATTTTCGTAACTAAAGCCAAACACAATTTGTGGACTGGCAACTTGCTGATGGCATGGATTTTGGGGGCTAAAGTTTTGGGGCCAAACACAACTCTTACTGACAGCGCACAAAATGAATGAACCCAAACTGACTGATGATGTAGTCCCCCCCCCCCTTCCCTCATTCCCCGCTGAGCTACAAATGTGCTCCAAATGTGCACTATAGTATGTATGGCAGTATCTTGGCCTGGACAGCTTGAAAAGTCGACTTGATGTACTTAGTAGTTGCAGTTGTAATTGAAATTTAGCAACAAAACATTGTCAAGAGAGAGAGAGAGAGACAGAGAGAGAGAGCGCAGAGCTGACTCTATGAAATTGAATTGAATTGAGTTCAGTTCAGTTGAATTCAGTTGAGTTAAGTTGAGTGACTGCGTCAGTGTCGGGCCGAGAGTATTTGATTGATGAAGACATTTTCCGTTTCAGAAATTTGCACCGCCCACGCGGTCTCAAGTCTCGAGTAGACGCTGGACGCTGCACTGGACGCTGCTGGACACACACACACACTGCTGGGGCAGGTCATGTGGAGTAGCTCCCCAATGGAGTTGCAGATGCGCGCTGACAGCACAGCGAGAGAGAGAGCGAAAGAGAGAGATGCCACTGACGCTGCTGTCCACAGCTCATTACGGTTTACCGACTCCGGCCGCAGTTCAAATGAATTTAATTGAAATTTCAAAGTTGTCAAGTAGCCCTGCTTGCCGCAGCTGCCCCATCTGCCGCACCCAAATGGGAGAGAGAGAGAGAGACACAACGAAGACACATGGGTCGAAGCTCGACTTCAAGTGCGCTGTGCAAAAAGACTAAATAAGTTTTTCCTGCCTGCACTTTTGATGCTGCAACATCTGGAAAAGCCGTCGTCGCCATTGCCATCGCCATTGCCATCGTCTACGTCTTTGTCGCCGTCCAAAAGGGCCGCAAACAGAAGTGTCATTCAGAGTGTACGTAACTTTTTAAAAGAAAAGTTTTTTTGCTACTCTCTCTCTTCTCTCAGCTTCAGAGTCCGAAAAATTTTTCGGACTTTGTATATATTTTGAGTTATTTAATGCGGGTGAAGAAATGCAGTTCGTGCCCCATCCCACCCCCCATTCCCCCCTTTTTATACTTTGCCCAAAGTCTTACTGCAAAGAGACAAACTGTAGAAAAAGTCAATGTCTTCTTTGCCAGCTGTTTGCGTGGGAGTGTCAAGTACTTGGAGTAGCTTTAAGCCCTGCCAGTTCATAAAGAACAAAAACGGGAGGGCAAGTAACGGGAAAAGACGGAGGGAGCGAAGGGGAGAGCGAAGGGAAGAGGGCGCGTCAGGTGGAGCAGGAAATTGGAAAAGTGAACTCAAACATTTTTCAAAACTCTACAAGGATTTAAGGCCTATGGAATAAAGTTTAACAAGTATTCAAAATGAAAATCTTTGATTAGCATCTTAAATTTTGATAACTTATTTATAGAATGTCAACTTTTAATACCAATCAAATTATTGCATTTATTATTGATATTTTATAAGAAAACCTAACCATGAATTCGGTTCTAAGAAGTTATTGAAAAATAAACAATTTATAATACAATTTATATTAAATTTTGGAAAAATTTTAAAACCGATTATAATGTAAAAATTTTGATAACTTTTTTGTGGAATCGAAATTGGTAACAATATTTAAATTTTTTTTTATATATTTTTTTTTTTTTAATTTAATTTAAATTTTTAAGAGGTTACTTTTTTTTAAGAAAAACAAATTAAAATCGTTAATTTCAATAATTTAGTTTTAAAATGTTAATTTATAATACAATTTAAGATTTTGAAAACACTATCGTTTTTTTTACAGAAAAAAATATTAAAAAAAAAAAAAAAAAAAAATTACAATATTCTTGAAATGAGAATGAGAGCCCGAACAAGCAGATAATAAAGAAAACTTATAAAAAGCAAAAAAAAAAAAAAAAAAAACCAAGTATTGTAATGAAATGATAAGCAAATAAGCAGAAAAAGCTGCTAATCAAAGTGAAAACACAATGCGGTTACACGCAGTGGAAAAAGCATAAGTAATCGCCTTAAAAACAGAGAGAGAGGGAGAAAAGATATGCATGTACGTATGTACACTATGTGTTAGATATGTATGCCACATAAGTTAATTAAAACCAAACCCATTATCAACATATTCATGCACAAATCTTTGACAACAAATTCCCAAAAATATTCTACTGCACAATATTTGCTTTCATAAGACATAAAAGAAATAAATAAGTTTTTGCCTGCTGTGCTATCGATTTCCCACACACACACACACATGCACACTTGCCACAACTTTGTGCCTTGTGGCTGGTGGCTGGTGGCTGTGGCTGCTGTCTTGTGTTGTTATCAATGAAATTACCACACAAATATGATAAGTTGACAAGTGTGTCTAGGAAATTGGTAAAACAATTTATTTTTATTAGTTTTACAGGCTGTTGCACTATGCGCTCAATTTCTCACAGTCTCACTTTGATCTATGGCGCAACTGAGAGAGGGAGGAAAGTAGTAAGTACAATAGATATACAACATCTGCAGCCGAGGCATTAAAGTGTGTTTACTCTACAAGTTAGCACTTTCGCCCTTTTTGCATTTGCATTTTCAATTTCGCATTTGCATTTTCAAACTGACATTTGCGCCTTCATTTTCGAACTCAATTACGCTTCAATTACGTGTATTACTTAGTTGGTACCGGGTAGCGTATTTAGCCCTGCGGCCTCTGCATATGGGTTAAAAGCGCTACGAATAAAAATTGCTACGGGTTGTTCCCTTTCTTTTTTTTTTTTTGGGCGGCAGCTGTCGCAGTTTCCTCTGCTTCTGCTTCAGCTTCAGCTTCTTCGTCGAGTGCACTTTGGGTATTATGAAATATGTCGACGTTCCACTTTTTCGGGGGTTGTTAAGGATGAACAACAACAACAAGAAGAAGAGCTACGTTGCGATATGCAGATATGTTCAGCTTTTTTGGGTTTTTTTGGGGTTCCACCCTTTTACATGGCTGCGGCCTCGTTAATGATGCTTTTGACAAATGGCAAATACTCTGTCGCTCCTCTCGTCTCGTCTCGTTTCGCATTGAAGTGCACTACAAGCTCAACCATTGAGCATTTTTGCCGTTGATCTTTTACGGTTTGGTTTCACTTCAACGATTTTAATGAATTTCAGAAGTATTTCGATCTGGGATCTGCTGCTGCTGCTGTTTTTGAAGTTCTTTCAAAGTAGAATGCGCGATTTTTTTGAAATTCAAAATCTCTCAAAATTGTACACCCCAATCAAACTTGTGTAAAGTTTAAAAATATCTTAGAAGTTAAAATTTAATTCTTATTTTTAGTTGTATTTTTAGTGCAAGTCGAAACTAGTTAATCCTTGTTGACTATCTCAAACACTAGCGTAGATTTATTAGCACCGCACACACCCCTTTTAAAGTCATTAATAATGCTCAATGATTCAATACGACATTCGATCAATGCTTACGCATAATTCATGCAAAGAATCAAAAAACGCAAAAAGTGTTGCACACTAAAAAAATAATGTAAAATCCAATTAAAATTTCCACTTAATCTAAAATCGCATGAAAATCGTATGCTGTGCACTCTGCAACTGTATAATTAAAATATTAATTAAATTATAATTAAAGCGATTTTTTTTTGTCGGTTATTAAGCAGCAGCACAGCTGCACAGAGCAGAGCAGAGCAGAGCAGGGAACAGCGTGCATATTGTTTGGCGGCACAAAGCCGCGTGTGAAGTTAATTGCACGGCAAATAATACTCGCAGCGCAACGATTGAGGCAAATCAAAAAAAAAAGAAAGAAAAATAATAATAAAAAAATGCAGACAAAAGAAAAAAATAAACGGAATTAATAAAAACACTTATGTAAAACCTATTTAACAAATTTATTTATTAATAAAGTGCTCCAGCACAAAAACAAAAAAAAAAAAGAGAAAGCTGAAAAGCGACCTATGGAATTGCAAATACCCTAGCAGAACTAATGCGATATGCGAGCTATATATAATCCGATTTTAAAGAAATTTGGCTAGTACCTAAAATACATACTAGATTACATATTCTATGAGTTTCCTGAAGCTATGTACAAAAACAAACAAGTTACACAGGTTTTAAATCCATTGGCAATACTCTTGCATTATTCCAGCCACACAAACCTTTAAACATTTTGCGTTTTATTGACTTTCTGCAACATAATACCCCCACTTTGCTAGTGTACTATAAAATCACAAAGATATTTACTGGAGTATGAAAGGCAACATTATCAAATATTTATGCACATCGAATTGCTAATTAAACACGAAAACACAAACTAGGCGGTAAATTAAAATGACAAATTACATAAGAGCGGCCAATAACAAATCGGGGTGGCAACCCTAATCAGACCCAATAAACAGGTGCAAAAAAGGGCAGATGTTTATGTGCCTGTATGCCATGTGTGAGTGGGAAGAGTATGCCATGTGTGAGTGGGAAGAGTATGCAGATATAATTCAGAGGGGGAATGCGTGATAAACCGCAGAACGTTGAAATTACAATTTGGCCATGCATTTGTAATTTCGTTTAATTTTATTTGTACGTCCTAATGGAATTTGATTTTGTTGTAATTTACACGCGTCTCGTTGTTGTTGCTGTTGTTGTTGCTGCTGTATTTATTTTATGCCTCAATTGATTAACAATATCTGTCAATTGGATTGAAATTGAACATTTGGGAAAACTTTCAGCTCAAACATGGCAATTTTTTCAAACTATAGAACAAAATCTTTTCTTTTATTAACAATAGGGAAAGGAAAAATAACCTGTTCGCTTAACTGTTAAACAAATAAGAATTCTGCAATTGATTTCTGCATAATTTGCGTAAATATTTAATCCCACGATATACCAATGTAACAAAATGTACAGATATGTTTCTTTTTTTCGACCTAACGTTTTGAAAACGTATACAAAAATTTGCCAGCCACAAATTGGGCAACAAAAGCATACCCCCTAACGGCATTCAAATGCACGAATATTCGCAGCGAACGTAAACAAAAGAATGCAAATGAATACATATACATATATATATATATATATATATATATATATCTCAACTTTATAGAAACAGTTATGCAGAATGATTTCAACACGAACAATTTAGATTTCATACAATATTTCGCGCATGTATATAAATATTGCATGCTGCAATTTCGCCAGACCAAAACGAATACAAAAATACCGAAAAAAAATACAGAAAAAAATGCAAAAAAAAAAATACGGAAAAAAAAGATTCAAATGAAAAGCAGTTAATATTTTGAATGCCGCTGCTGCCGCAGAAGCGGAAAAAAACACTGTGCGATAAAAAAGTTGGAAAATAAATAAACGCAAATGCACAAATACGCTTAACGCTAACCACACACACAGACACACGGACACATCACACAATCCATGCTCACGTACTGCACACACACACACGTATTATATGGTGCTATCCATACTACTATATCCGCAGCATAGCCCTAGCGCACATCTATGGAAAGCCGTTAAAACCAAAGAACACAAATTTCCAGCAATTAAAAATTCAATGTTTGCAATTTTTATATCCCAATGCATTAAAATTGCTCGCAAAAGGGTATAGGGTATATAGTTTTAGCTAAGGGTAGTTAGAGTACTGATAGATTTTTTTTATGAAATATTATATGGTACAAAGAGATGTATGAAATAATTCTAGAGATCAAAATAAATATTGTAATATGAAATTTTTGTTTTTCTACAATTTCATTGCCTTTAATGCTTTATATATAATTTTTGTTCATTTTTTTGTAATTTTTTAAAATTTGTATATTTATATACTTTAAGTAGATAGTGGCCAAATTTTGTAATTTTTTTTATGTAATTTTAGTTTTAATATCAATTTCCTAACCTCTTATTTATTATATTTAATTTTTATATACATATATATTTTATATATATTTTTAATTTAATATTTGTTTTTTGTAAAACTTAAATTTTCTTTAATAATTATTAGTATTTATTAAATTTGTATTTTCTAGGCCTTTTTTTCTTTATATAAAATTTTATTTGATTCTAAATCTTCAATTCAATATTAGGAATTATTTGAACTCATATATGTAGTAACTTTCAGTCGACTACGCATTTATTTTGAACTCCTTTTTACACTTCGCAAAAAAAGTGTTGCCTCCACTTCCATTTTAAGCTCGTATTATTTTTGCGCAGCGCATATTTTTGTTCTACTATTTTATTGATATTATAAATTATGGTTTTTACGAATTATGAACATGCACATCTCTATATATATTTTCCCCGATTTATTTATTCGCACAACTCTCCGCATATTAACAACAGGCTAGTTGGAATTTTAAATGGTCTGCTTTGGTTTTTTATTACGCGCTAAATCGAGCACAAATTGAGCTTAGAAAATGCGGCATATTTTAAACATTTTTTTGCAAATTATGCGTAAAATTGAAATTCACCTTTTTTTGTAAATTATAATGCAAAATAGCTGCGCAATATATGTACATACATATTTATTATAGTTTTTCGAGACTCCCGCATAGTTAATTAGTTTGCTTCAATGAATTATTGTACTAAATTCACTAGATTAACGGCAACTACTCCCACTATCTGCATACATATCTCTCTTTATGCTATGCCAATACCACGCCCTACACACACACACACACACACACACACACACATGGCAGTCAAAGTGTTTATTGTCCAATTTCAATAGACATTCACAATTTGTTTTGTACTTTTGTCGTCGTGTGCGACTGCGGGTGCGGGTGCGGGTTGGGGGCGGTTGAGCGTGTAGAACCGTTTGGGGTCACTTGCGTGTTATTTAATGGTTTCTGGCCACGCAAGGACAAGCAACTTTTTCGCCTAATTGTTTATGGCATAATAAACTGGATCGAAAGCTACGAAACAAACAACAACAACAACTACAACAAATTGGTGCGGGCAATCAGTGAGAGAAGAAAGTTCGTGTGCGTAAAAGTTTGCCTCATGTATTGGCCAAAAAAAAAAAAAATCTATTTTAAGGTCAGGGAGTAAAACGACAAAAATGTGTTAACGATACGCTAAATTATTGACAAATACTTGCATTTTTTAGTATACTTCACAAAATTCGCATTAATTTCAAATGACATAAGAGCGCACGCAGAAATTCCCTTGATTTAATCGGGTTTGGCATTCGCGGCACGCTCAATCAGTCCCATATTTCAAGGTCTTTGCCATTTAATTTGGCAATCCCTAATCTGGCGACCACCGACCGGGTGTGGCCCAAAGTGTCAATGATAGCCTCATTAAATCAATCATTTTTCGTGGGCAGTCAGCCACTTGCAGCTTAATTTGGAGGCGGAATATTTATATACCATAATAATATTCTTGCCAGTCTTTTGATACCCTGCGACCATTTGAAATGGTAATTAAAGGGTATACTCACTTTGTACAAATATACGTGTATGTAGGAAGCATAAGTAGGCGTGGCAGACACCAAAAAATGTATATATTCTGGCTCAGGCTGATTAGCTGAGTCGATTGGGCCATGTCCGTCTGTCTGTCCGTCTGCGTGAACGCGCAGATCTCAGCTATTATAAAGACTAGAGACACCAAATTAGGCATACAAATTTCTATAGTTTGTGTGCCACGCCCACCGCCTCCAAAAATCAATTAATAAATTTTTAATTTTAATTTGCAATAAAAGGAATAAAGTTACAACTTTTTGTTTCGATAAACACATAGATACTGAAGTTTTTCTTAGTTTTAAGAGTTTTGTTTCTATTATTTTTTCCAAGCGTCAAAATTGAAGTTAATTATTTTTAGTTAATATAAAGATGACAAAAATATTTTGGTTTCTTATTGTGAATCATACTAATATATGAATTAAAAAAAATAAAAATTAAAAAATATTACTTTCGTTCTGAGCACAAATTTTGAAGTCCAAGATTCAACCAACGTGTTTCTATTATTTTTTCCAACAGTGTATATACTATATACCGCAATGTTTTAACAAGTTGCGACGGTTTAGTTGTTGAAAGTTTAGGCGAAAGGTATCTTACAGTCAGTTGCGATCGATTGTAGCTTTTATTACTATTGTAGTTTCTTATGCAGGCCTATCGCCTGTTCGATGGCCATTTTCCTGTTTTGATGAGCTTTATTGCTTGTTTCTTTTTTGGCTGTTTATTTTTGGCAGCGCTACGCTGACAAGTAAAAATGATTATAATTAAACTAATGAAGGCGCCACCTGACAAATACACACAACAGCAAACACACACACACACACACACACACTTAAACCTACACATGTTCTTGTGCTGTCCTCAAAATTTGCCCATTGAATTGCATGAACTTGGCAAGGGAAGGAAAATAATATACTATGTGTTTATACCAATATTTCTAACTTAATTAGGCAACTGAATTGCTTTGTGCCTGTGACTTAAGCACGGACTGCTAAATGTTAAAGGACCTTAATGAAATTAGAGATTAGTAATGAAACTGCCGATTTTACTCTTAGCTACGTTAGATGATTGAAAATTTCTTTTCTTGCTCTAATAAAAATTATACAATATAATGATCTAATAAACCTAAATCCTCTATAGTTATTTATTTCTAAACTAATTTAAGATTCTACTGGAAATTCCTTTTCATTACTTATCACGCTTGATCTTATCTTTTCTATCTCTTTGCTACCAATTCCATTTAGTTTTCTCCATCTACAGCTGCAATCTTTGACCTGCTGCTCTTTCAGTAATAAACTTAGTCTTCTGCAACAAATCAAATGGTGTTTTTGCTGTTTTCAATATTGACAAATTTCATAAGCAATGCCCCCGCACACACACACACACACACACGCACACACACACACACACACAAATAAATCCCCTCGTATTGCAAAAACGTAAACTGAAAAAGTATTTTCCATTTTATTTCCATTTATTTGAGAGAGAGAGAGTGAGACAGAGAGAGGGGGGAGTGAGATAGAGGATGCTGCACAATCTCGCCTCGAGCCATAATATCGTTGGACACACCCATTTCGGTAATTGAAATAAAAATGTTAAAGGCACATAAATCGCACAACTACCTACGAGATACACGTACTCACAGAACGCATCGCAACGTGAGGTGAGCTCTCTCTCTCCTTCTCTCTCTCTCTGTGCAAGAAGTGCATAAACAAATAACAATAATATTTTAGAGCGGGACATGGGCAATCGAGGCTCGTGTATCTTGATTAAAAACGCCCACGAGGCAAGGCAAGGCGAGGCGAGTCGAGTCGAGTCGAGGACACAAAACCCAATCGATGCCTCCACACTCGACTGACTATAAATTCCGGCTATATCAGAAATGGCCTAAAGTAACTGTACAGCGTATTAGTGGGGATTATAGCTAGCAGCTACAGCAACAACAACAACAACAACAACAATAAGAAAGGCCTCCTAATAGCATGCAAAATAATTCATGAATTTATTGAAATTTATAAGCATGCATAGAGAAAAGTCGAGCATGGAAATGTAGCTTATAGATGCAGGTTTTCCTCCTCCTCCGCTGCCCACTTCACTTCGATTTTCTTTTTTTTCTTCCGCCCTCCCTTTTGACTTGACTTTTCTATGCTAGGCCCGGACCAAAAGGCTGCACTCGCACTACGGCCAAGTGGCTAACAAACGTTTGGCCAAAAGACTTTTTGCCAAGATGAAATCGTAGAAATTGAATTGAAGTGAATTGTGTCGACTCAAGAGAGCGGCTGAAGGAGAAGGGGTACGGGGCGTGGGAGGGACGTGGGCTGGCAAATGGCAAACGATATGCGTATCAATAGAAAAAACAGAGCATCAGCAGACAACTTATACAAATAGCACATAAAAACTAAGACTCGCTCGAGTCGTGGCATGTGCACACACACACACACACACACACACACACTGAGACACAGAGACACACATATATACGTATGTATATCTCGAGTAGTGATAACTTCTTTCACGACTTTTGCCTCCTACTGAGCACCCGCACAACACAAGTTTAATGTAACTTTTCTTTCAGCGCGCTTTTCCTCGCTTTTCTCACTCTCTCTCTGTCTCTGTCTCTGTCTCTGTCTCTGTCTCTGTCTCTCTGTCTCTCGCTGTGTATTTGTATATCTTAAACGCGTTTCGCTGTATCTACTTAAGGCAGCTTAAATATTTGTGTAACATAATACAAAACATACGGGCTTCTTTGGTTATACTTAGATACATAGCATAGATACGGAGGAGGAGTAGCTAGCGAGCCACAGACACAGGCAAGGCTCTCTGGGTGCTTTTACAGTTACTTAGAGATTGCCAGACAGTGCCGCACAATGCGGCACACACATGGCGGGGGGGGGGCTTCTTACTTCTACGGCGGCATGCAACATTCATTGGGCAATTATCAACAAAAAACATTGGGATATGTCGGGGAGTGGGAGTGGGAGAAAACTGCAACAAAGCTATCAAAGATATCAATTAGTCATGTTTAATTAAATTTACTTTTAGTTTTAAGCTCACTTGAAAAAGCTTGAAGAACATAAGTTCATCAGGCAAGTATCCTCAAAATTTCTGAGATAAGTAAGAAAACTATAGCGAAGAAATACATGACATTTAGCTTAATAGTTATATAGTTATTTTGCATAAATTACACTTTATATATGAAGTTCTATAGCATTTATTTTTCCATCAAAGTGTCAACAGTTTAGGGCTCTGCGATCTCTACGTTGATCTCTTTTGAAAAAGTGCTTCCTAATCATTTGTAAACATGCTTAAGTGCATCTACAGCGAAGCCTCATTAATTGAACAAGGCATACGCTGTGTGTTGGTGTGTGTGTGTCCACTGTGCAGCCAGATACTTATTCAGGATATTGGAATTTCAAATGTGACATTGGACGTGACGTTTTGTGTGGCTGACGTCCTGCTGATTGTCTCTGCTGCTTTGCTTTGCCTTGCCTTGCTTTGCTTTGCTTCTGCTGCTGCTTCTCTGTTGTTTCCGTTTCTTTTTTGCCTTTTCTGAAACGCTAATGCGTTGTATAACACACAGGCACAGAGGGACAGGCACAAGGAGCGGAGCAGAGAGGAGGGGTCGGGCCAATCTTTATTTGCGGCACGTTGTGTCCTTAGCCAAAACACACACGCGCCGATAGAGATAGATAGAGAGATACGAATACGTACAGAGTGATAGAAGATAGCAGACAGAGATAGAGATAGAGGAATCACTGGGTAATGCCTGCCCAGAGAGAGTCGTCTCGATATTTGCCTACTGTCACACGATACGCACGACGGCGTTCGCCTCATTAGAGTGGACCCCGGACGGAACACTCGAGTTGGGTTCGTGGCGAGGCAGGCAGACTGAAGAGACTCAAGCTAAGTAGTTAACCGAAATAGCAAAATGCATTTTGCAGACGGATACAACAACAGCAGCAAAAACAACAACATGAGCAGGTCGTATCTGCCGCACACACACACACACACACACACACAGCGTAGATAGCAGAGCAATTTCCATTTGAAATGTAAACAAAACAAAACATGCTGCCCGCACATTTTGGTCCACAGTGCAGAAACAAAAGCAAATGCCGACGCCATTAAAAAGATGCAGATAAAAGTGCACAGTGCACAGTGGAGAGAAAGAGAAAAGAGGTATAAAAAATAAATATGGGTAAATTTACAAAAAACATGAAATTATTAAAAAAATTTGAAATCTTTGCCTAGCACATTTCTAGCCGTGTAACCAGTTTGAATCTGTATCTGTAGCTGTATCAGAATCAACAACAACAAGACAACCGAAATGTATCTCACGGATACCATGTCGATCTGCTCTTTTCTCCTATCTAGTTAGTTGATTTTGATGGTGTCTTTATGTCTGAATTAGTTGCCCGATTTCACAGTTGATTGCCTGTCCATGCAAATGCATGTTTTTTTTATCTTTCAGATACATGCAGCATCTTTCTCATTGAATTGACAACATTTTCGATGTTCTTAATCTTTTAATGGAGCTAAGCTGCTCTACTCTATCTCTCTGCACCTTTTGTGTTTTCTCTTTATGCTGGAATTAAGCTAATTTCTTGTTTGCTGCTGGAGTAGATAAAGCTAAGCTTGGGGGTCACAATTTCCAAAATGTTAAGTGGCAAATAATGCGGGTCTATCGAGGCTTAAATTGCTCAATTAAATACCTATCGATAGACTTACCTTTTTCCATGCAATTTGCCAGTTCGATTAGCAGAGCAAAAATCGATCCTCTTTTCGTCTCTCTCTCTCTATCTGTGTGTGTGAATCAACCTGCTAGGCGTTTCCTTGTTGACGCAGCAGCTGCTCTTGTTTTGCTTGATTTATCGATACATTTGACTTTGGCGCATTGAATTGATAAATTTTCATATCGCATATGCGGCAGCAGATTATCGATAAATGTTGCGTATCTTGTTGATTTTAGCCTTTTTTTGCACCTTCTTTTCTTTTTCCACTTGTTCGTTGCGGATCGTTTGTCGTATTTGAACAAATTATAGACACTTACACGAGACAACACCGAAGAACACAAATTTATTATTATTTTTTTTCTTATTTATTTATACGAAATGTCGAGTAAATAACAACAGCAACAACAACAATATCGACGACGACAATTGATGATGATGATGATGATGGAATACGACAAATATTGTACATATGTACAGAGGCTGTATATAAAATATACAAACACACACACACACAAACACACTTAGACACGGAAAACAAGACAAGGCGGCAGCGATGAGAGAGAGTGATAATAACGTTTAAACGTTTTGGTCAACGCGGGCGGGGAAGACGATAAATAAAAACAAAAAATTAAATAAATGAATCACACAACACGCGACGCGAAAAGTATGCAACAAATTTGTATTTGTTTTGTCAATGCAAATGCTTCATTTTCGTTATTTTCCAATTTAACTGTATTTATTTATTTGCTTCCTTTTGTGGTTTAATTAGCTGTGAACACTGAAAAAAAATATAAAAATAAAATTAATTTTTTGCATTTTTTTAATTTTTTTTTTTTTTGAAAAGTTTTCAACAATTCTTATTATGACAATGACAACACACACGGCAAATTCGTTGGCAACGCGGAGCGCAACGCACGACCAAAGGACAACGACTGCAGTCAGTCAGTGACAGCAAACGATGTGAGAACATTGAACGCGATAGAGAGAGTGCGAGCGCGAGTGCGAGTGCGAGTGCCACAGGCCAAGTGAGAGAGAGAGTTTTGGTTTTGGTTTTGGTACAGAGCGTGTCGCTCTCACTTCGGAGAGCATGCAAGGGAGAGCGGCGCCAGTTTGAACAGCGGCGCCAGAGCTACGATGCGAATGGGCGAGCAAAGCAGAATTCAAAACATCGCACACAGTCAGTCACGCCGAGGGGGGTAGAACGGCAGGGCAGAGCGAACGCCGCGAGAGCAAAATTTACATAGGGCAGCTGCCGACAGTCACACACACACACGCACACACACACTGGCACATGCTTATTGTGTTGAAACGCGGCGAGAATGAAATGCAGCGAAACGAATGGGCAGCACAAAATGTGCGCAACAAAATGGAAACAGGCACTTGAAAATAAACAAAATATATAAAAAAGGATAATCCGCACACACGCGAACGCACGCACGCACACACACGCACACCCAAGTGTTCCAATGCCAAAATGTGCACAAAACACAAGGCGGCATGGCAACATGCTCTCTCTCTCTCTCTCTCTGTCGCTCTCTCTTGTACTTGCTCCCCCGCTCTCTCACATGCTCTCGCTCTCTGCATAGCGGTTGCACGGCGGCAGGAGGTGTGTGCGTTTGTTTGTGTGCGTGTGAGTGTGTGTGTGTGGCGCGCCAGTAGAAAAATCAATGAAAAATATCTGGAAAAATTGCCCAAAAAAGTTGTTGTATTATTTGTTTGTGCCGCCTTTATGTACGCTTTGCATTATCTGCCGTTATACTGCAGCTTTGTTTGTTTACGCTTTTCTGCACTTGTGATTTCTGCTCAATTGAAATTTAACACAATTTAGTTGTGCAAACTCGTGGGCCAATTGATTGCTTTATTATTATTGTTTAGTCACACACACACACGCACACACACACGCACACACACGCACACACTCATGCACACCCACAAGAGGCACACAGCGAAGACGAAGACGAAGGCGAAGAAGAAGACACACAACAAGAGACTTTAACTAAAGCAATTGATTAACGGGACTGCTGCCATTTACCGTAACAATTGGGAAACACGCACTCTTTTTCACACTTATGTAGCAGCGGCAGCGATTTATCGTTGTTTCGTTGTTTATCTCTGTTGTCAGTCAGTCAGTCAGTGCGGCTGATGCATTGCGACGACCAGACAAAGCCCGTGGCACCATCAGACATCAGAAGACGCGAACGCGAGACATGAACACACGCGACTCTCACGACGACGTAACAACAACTCATTCAGTCGGAGTTTCGTTTGGTGAAACGAACGGGAACAATGGGAACCAAACTAAAGCGCAGCAAAACATTGCCAACAAATGTTTGGCAACATGTTGCCAGCAACACATTCTGTTATCATACATTCCAGCAACTGTTTAAGCTTAGCAACAAAATGTGCGGGCGACAACAACAGAAATGCACTAAACGCGCATGTTTTGTTATTATTTCTCTCACCAAGGAACCAAATGAATGACTCAAAGAGAGAGAGCGAGAGAGAGATGACAATGACAAGATGCTGCATTACCCTTGAAGGTTCAGCTCGATCTGTTAGAGGGAACTCAAAAAAAATTTCTAATGTATTTTGTTCTAGTCGATTTTACACGAAAAATTAAACTACTCTTTGCGAATTTCAAACATATTTGCTCTTGATTTCGAACTTTGTGTGTTTTGCTTAATTTGGATTTTAAATAAACTTAAGATAGATGAAGAGTCTCGAAAAAGTCCTGTAAGAAACGCAACATCTTTGCTTTGATTGTCTATGGTGTCAATAAGCTGCTGCCGTTTCAATTCCACAATTCCGCTTACGCTCTTTGGGCGGCTGAGTCTGCGCCCTACACATGTTCTTGTACACAATACGAACGAGAGAGAGAGAGAGTAAATAATTATTGTTGTCAGTTTGGGTAAAGGTGCTAATAAGTAAGTAAGATCATAAAACATTTAAAGTCACTAATTACTTTGCATCATATAAGTGCATTATTTACTTTATGAGCCCACCAATTGGCGGTTTTCGAACAGCTGACAACTCTAGCCCGCACTGCCCTCTCTCCTATGTCTCTCTTTCTTATTGGCGCTCTCTCACTTGCGACCTGCTCAATGAATGTGTTCTCTGTTTTTGCCGGCGGTGCATGTGTATTGGTTTATTTATAATTTACAATTGTTTAATAACAAGAAAATTCTTGTTTGTATTGGCTCCGACACATTCCTCTGCATGTAGGTGTAATAAACAAATGCACTCAAGCACAATATTTAGATTGTAGTAGCTTTTAGCGCGCAGAATTATAAACAAATGCAACACATAAATAAATTAATATGAAGTACGTCTTACACTGCATTTCTTATTGTATTTGTTAAGTTATTGTATATATGCACTTTTCTTTTGGTTTTTTCCACTTATTTTCTTTTTATGTTTAATAGTTATTATGCGTATCGTACTTACTTTTACATTGTTAAATAAACTTTTAAAGTTTATTTTAAGCAGCGCATTACAAAACGCAACCTTTGCTTGCGGAGGTCAACCGATAACTGATAAGCTTATCGATTTGCCATCGATTGGCAACAGCTGTAAGTGTCGTTTTAGCAACGATAATAATTTCAAATAATCAAATGCAATTTTAAAAACTATATTTATTATTAAACAAACTCAATAGCAACAATAACATTCAGTCTTAATGCTGTACCACCACCTTGCCCCGCAAATGTCCCTGCTTTAAACGTTCAAAAGCTTTGGGCAATTCGGCGTAGTTGAAGCAGCTATCGATTTGCGGAATGAGCTGCAAATAAATATGTAAATATAGTTTCTGTATAGGAAGAATCGTTTAGGTTGCTTACCTTACGCCGCTCGACCAGGCGTTGCAGAAACTCTATGCCATGCGCCGCCGGATAGAAGTAGCCCCACTTGACCAGCCCGCCGCGTTGTGTGACCGCCTTCGCGTTGGTCTGCAGCAGATCGGAAACGTTCTGCAAGGCGCCCAGGCACAGACCCTGCTTGTCAATGTTGGCCAAGAGTGGCGACGAGAAGGTTATATATTGTCGAAAGTCATATTTCAATTCTCCTGCATGCTGCCCGCCCTGCCCGGCGCAATCCAGCACAATGTCGTACGGGGCATATGAGCATAGCTCACCCATTGCTGTGGGATTGGAGTAATCTACCACATAGTCAGCGCCCAGCTGGCGTACCATTTCCATAGCATCCTCACTGCACGTGGCCAGCACCTGAACGCCCTGCGACTTGAGTATTTGCACAGCCAATGTGCCAACTCCACCAGAGCCGCCCAAAACCAGGACGCGCTTACAGCTACCGCCACCTGCTGATGTTGTAGCGCCACAAGGGCCGCCCAAGAAGCCGGTCAGATAGAGCCCTGACCAGGCAGTCAAACCGGCATAAAGCACACTAGCTGCCTCCTTGTCATCCAGTTCCCGCGGTGCCGGCGCAAGCTGAAAGTGAACAACAGAAACTTCTTTAGATCTTTCCTTGCAATCTGCGATGCATCACTTACACATGAAGAGGGCACCACAACGTAATCGGCATGTGCTCCGGCGGTATTGGGTATGGGCACCACGCCCCACACTCGACTGCCCAGCTGCAGCTGCTCATCACGCACGCCCATGCCCTTTTGCACAAGTTCGCCGCAGAATTCTCGGCCGAGGGTCAATGGGAACTCAATGTCATCGTCATAACGACACCGCATCTTGTTAAGCAGTGTAGATCCATAGCCACGCAGCATGGCCAAATCGATGGGATTCACGGCAGTGCTGCGCACCCGCACCAGACATTCCTCCGAGCTGCGTATGGTGGGCAACTTGAGCTTCTCCGAGAATTGCAACTCATCGATGTCACCATAGCAGTGCAATTGCCAGCCGGACATCTTTCGTGTGTTCCTTGGCCGTACTGGAGGAGGCGGCGGCGATTTTGTTTGCTCCGCTCCAGCATCGCTGACTTCGGCGGCATCTGCGGCAGTTGCTACGTTCCGCTTGGCCACAAACAGACGCGGAAGCCATGCAAAAGGCACTCTGTAGCTAGCGCCGGTTGACAACATGACACGTAATAGTTTACAATTATTTAATAAATATTAGTAAAGTTTTCAATAACAAACTTATTGCAAGCTATTTCCACACAACGTTTGTTTTTAATGTTTACAAACGTAACTTGCGCAACGTAACACATGCGACCTATGTTAAGTTAACAGAGCACGTAAGCGAACGCGGACTAGTATGCTGTTAACATAACATTTTAATGTTTTCAATAACAAACTTATTGCAAGCTATTTCCACACTACGTTTGTTTACAAACGTAACTTGCGCAACGTAACACAAGCGGCCTATGTTAAGTTAACAGAGAGCGTAAGCGAACGCGGACTAGTATGCTGCTAACATAACATTTTATTTGAAATTTTTGGCGCAAACAAACTGTTAACTATCGATAGTTTTGTCGGTACTAAAACTCACTAGGCCCATTTTCAGCACACACTAAAAGTACTCTGTTTTGCGATATATTACAATTGTTGTTTTTTACTCGTTTCTTTTACTTCTTGCGGTGACTAACCTGTACTTTGGATTTTGCTTTGTTATACACTCGACGCTAAAGCAGAAACCGCAACAATATGTGTACACAAAAACAACCGCAAAAACGATTGACCCTTTGAAGCAATTTAGATGCGGTCGTTGTATCGATTATATGTCGACTACTTTATACCCTAGCAATTTATAAAGAAATTCCCAACTTTTCATTATGCAAAGTATTTGAAGTATATATTGATATAAATGCAGAAATTTATTTAATAATAACTTAGTATTATCATTCGTTTACATAGTATCAACTAATTATTCATTGAAATTTTGATTTTTATAGCAAGAATTGAGAAAGAGTAAATTATCTACAGAATTCGGTGCTAATCTATTTCGTTTTTCAGTTATCACATTTTTGGCAAGTGAACAAATTCTTTCGGCAGCTTCACTACTTGCAGGCATAGAATGAACTTGTAGTGCAAATTTCGATAAATGCGGATAGAATAATTGATTGACTTTCCACCAATCTACGACTTCGAAATCTTCTGTTATAAGTACTTTTTCCCTGCAATATTTCTCTAACTCATCCGTTGGAGATTTTTTGGTTTTTGTAGATTTTTGTACTAAATCCGAAAAGAAGAACTTATTTTTATAGATAGTTGCATCGGAATCCGGCTCAGGCTCAGGCTCAGTAGATTGTGAATCACAATTTTCTGAATCGTGAAAATGTTCCGATTTTATGGAAAGTGGATCGGAAGCAGTTTTGCCTACTGTCCTTGCTATTTTCTCAACTTCGGAAGCGCAAAAGTTTTTCAATTCATATAAACCATCTAAATGCATATTCAGTGCTGGTGGATATAGAAAAAAGGCAACTCTATGCCAGATGCATAAATTATTTTGCCAAATTTCCGTAACATATCTATTTACTTTATCTTTGAAAACTAAAATAGCCGAAGTATCTTTCGAATTGTGCTCACATAAGCTTTGTACCTTATAAATTGATGGTAGAACAAAGCAAAGCGAAGGAGATTTTTGCAATTCATTGAAAATAATTTCGAAATTCTTACAAAGTTCAACAACTTCGTGAAATGTGTTAATATTTATGTGAAGCAGCCGTTGCTGTTCATTTGATTCTTTCAATATTTTATTTATAACCAGCCAATTATCACAAAATGCCCTGCACAATGTGTAGCTCGAACTCCAACGTGATGTACTCTGTGGATTTTTAAGGCAAATATTTAGCTTATGTTGTAAATTTGATTTTGATTTCTTCAAGAATTCGACAATTTTTTTGCAATCAATTAGCATATCGACTAGCTGTAATGTCTCATCGAAAGATTTATCCAAGACATTAGCAAACAGCTTAGTACTGCAATTAAGTCTTATATATGGTTCTAAGGCCTGCACTAAGCTTGCTTCGCGGTCAGTTATAAATTTCAAATTTTCCATTGATTTAATGCCAAACGTGCTTAAAAGAGATTCCAGTTTCTCAAGCACATTCGCAGCACTTGCTCTTTGCATATCCATTGATTTAAGGCCCAACATCATATTCATCATTTGATAGTCTTGTTCAAAATGCACAGTGACTCCCAGTAGTGTCCGCTTCACATAGTTATCGGGCAATAAATTCATCGATAGCGAAACTCCACCGCGGTTCATCGCATCTTGTAGCATGTAGCTCAACTCTTCCCTTTTTTCATCGGCATCGCCTTTGCATTTCTGTGCAATTGCAGCTTCATCGGGCAGCAGATCATCGATGTCAACCAGGTCGCCGTAGTTGGCACCTAGTTTTATGAAAAACTGCAGCATTCCCCTAAATCCCGTTCCACTTACGGCGGAAAACGGTCGGCAATCTTCCACAATCCATTGCGAGAGCGTATTCAATGCTTCGGCTATGTCATGTTCTTGCACTTGTTTTATTTTTGCAACTTTAAACGCTTTACAGCATCTGTGGCGACTCAGATTGGAGGTTTGATTCGCAATGCACTTCAAGACGCGTCGACATTGACGGCAATACACCTGGTCTGGCACTTTTGTACCATCTTCTTTCAATATTTCCGATATAACGTTCCACACAAAGCTTTTACCCCTTCTGCGCGGCGTCAAAGTGTAGGCACCGCATGCTACTTTATCCGCAATAACCGCTTGCATTGGAAAACAATATTTTAACGTCTACGTTGCACTCGATTCACTTTGATACTGAGTATCTTTTGTGTATGCATCGCATATTTTTTTGTTGCTTTATTCTTACAGCTGGCGAATAATCGATAGTTGGTGCACTCGATATTTCTTACAGTACTAATGCGGTGTAAGAACACCGCAACCGCAAAGTGTGCAGTGAACAGGCTAGTAGTGTAAATAATAAGTAACGCTACAGTTGTATAAAAAGCAGAATGCACAATTTTTTTTTTGACTATTTTCTTAAACTAATTTAAATTTGCAAAAAACTTGCACTTAATTTGCAATTAACATTTGTGCCAAGTACTGAGCACTGCTGTTAATGCACTGTTAATCAGCAATATGTTATCGATATTTTGTTACTCACATCTTTATGAAAATAAAATACAAAATCGCCGGCGAAAGAAAACAGCAAAGTCGGCGGAGAATTTCGCAGAAAATGGAGCCGACGTTGGATAACTTTAAACTGAGCTGCGAACTATTGGGTCACAGCTTGGACGTGCGTGCTGTGGCAGCCGGAGGCACTGCCGCAGACGGTGGTCAATTAATATTATCCGGTTCGCGCGACAAGAGCACAAAGCTATGGAAGCCAATGGGGTGCGTTGTATAGAACAAAGAAGATGCAGTTTGTAATTTTTCGATTTTCTCCCACAGAAATGAGTACATTGAGAGTGTAACGCTGCAGGATCACAAGAACTTCATATCCTACATCTATTATCTTGCCTCTGAGCAATGGATCTGCACGGCCAGCAACGATGCAACCATTTGCATCTACAATCAAGAGGGATTTGTGCCGTTGCTGACGCTCAAGGGACACGAGTCGACGGTGTGTGCCCTGGCCGGGGGACTCAAGTCACGCAGCATCATCAGTGGCAGTTGGGATAAGACCGCACGCGTCTGGACTATCAGTGAAACGGGCGATTTCACGTTCATCAAGCTGGAGGGTCATGAGGCAGCCGTTTGGGCAGTTGCCACAATACCGAATCAGCGGAAATATGTGACTGGCGGTGCGGATAAGTGCATCTACTATTGGAACGAGAAGGGTGAAAAGTTGCGTCTGCTCAAAGGACACACCGACTGTGTGCGTGCTCTGGTCCCCTTGCCTGCCAATTCGCTGCTCTCGTGCGGCAATGATGCTGTACTGCGTTTCTGGAACGAGGATGGAGAATGTGTGCGCGAGCTAAGTGGCCATACGAATTATATTTATGCGCTGGCACGCAACCAGGCGCTGGGCGAACACGTTGTGGTCTCCTGCGGCGAGGATAGCACCCTGCGCATGTGGAATGTCATCACTGGCGACCAGCTGGGCGAACCTATCTATCATCCTGCGATCTCTGTGTGGTCAGTGACATGTCTGCAGAACGGCGACATTGTCACCGGCTGCAGCGATGGCGTTGTGCGTGTCTTTACTATGGAACCAGCACGTCAGGCCAAAGAGAATCTGCGACAATCTTTCGACATGGCCGTTGCCACACACAAGTCTCAGCTCAGTGAGGAAATCGGTGGAGTCAAGAAAACTGAGTAAGTGCAAATCGGCATGAAATTTGGCACACCTTCTAATCTTTCTATTCTATAGTTTACCTGGCCCCGAGGCGCTGCTGACGAACGGCACCCGCGAAGGTCAAACCAAAATGGTGCGTCATGCGGATGGCTCTGTCAAGTGTTATTCCTGGCAGTTGGGCAAATGGAATCTAGTAGGAGATGTAACCGGCGCCACAGGCGGCACACAGGCCACATCGGGCAAGAAGATGCACGAGGGCAAGGAATACGATTATGTCTTCAATGTTGATGTCTCAGACACAGAGCCGCCCATTAAGTTGCCCTACAATCGCGGCGAGGATCCCTGGCAGGCGGCCCAAACGTTCATTCATCGCAATAATCTTCCGCAAGCATATCTTGATCAGGTGGCCAATTTTATAGTGAAGAATTCCGAAGGAGCATCTCCAGTAGTTACCCAGACCACAACGTAAGTTCGAGGAGCAGAGATTAGTTTCACGACGAAACTAATTGAGTTATCTTGCAGTGGCTATCAGGATCCTTTTACCGGCGGTTCGCGCTATGTGCCCGGCTCCAGCAGCAGCAATGTACAAGGCGGCGGCAATTTGGATCCCTTCACAGGTGGCTCCAGCTACTCCACTGCCAGCAGCAAGAAGACATCTCAGGTGGATGTTAATTTTGTGCATGGCAGCGACAAACACTTTCCCGTCGCCACATATCGCACCTTTGACACCTGTGACGCCAACAAGGTGCTGGAGAAGATGAAGTAAGTAGTTTGAAGTTTTGTTAATGAATCACCTAATGAATCCCCTCCTGCCGCAGGGAGTTCAATAACAAGTTAACTAGCGCCGAGGGCAAAGTAGGTGAAGAGACAATGCATGCGGTGATTCGATTGACAGACAAGACGCCCGAACTGGATACCACCGCACTGGAGGCGTTAATGCTGCTGCTCAAGTGGCCCGCTGGCATGTTGTTTCCCGTGCTCGATATACTGCGTCTGGCTGTGCGCCACGAGCCTGTCTTTAGTTTACTGCACAACAGCTACAACTTCCTCAACAATGTTGTGCCCCAGCTGAATGGATCGGCAGCTAATCAGTTGATGGTCTGCCGTTGCCTGGCCAACGCCCTCAGTCACACAGTGGGACGACAGCAGGTCGAGCAGCAGTTGCCACAGATCATTGAGCTGGTCAGCGGCATTCGTGCGGGCAGCGCCAATTTGCAAATAGCAATAGCTACCTTCTATTTGAATGTGACCATTTCGCAGACTGCCAGTGTAGCACGGCCAGAAGTGTGTCACATAACCACCACCGGCATTGTGGAGCTACTCAAGTGGGCCAATGATCTGGAGGCCTGGTATCGTTCCATGCAGGCCATTGGCAATCTGACCACCACGCCATGTGGCCAGGAAACAATCGCTCAGGTTGTCTCTGTGGATCATGTAATGGATAAGCTGCGTGAGCTAACTAATACGCCACACGATGAGAACTTCACCAAGGTTAATCTGGTCGGGCAGGCACTGCTCGCTGCATTCTAATGAGATCCCTCACTGCCTGCATTTATTACATATGTTTTATGTATGCATCGCATATTTTTTTGTTGCTTTATTCTTACAGCTGGCGAATTATCGATAGTTGGTGCACTCGATATTTCTTACAGTACTAATGCGGTGTAAGAACACCGCAACCGCAAAGTGTGCAGTGAACATGCTAGTAGTGTAAATAATTAGAACGGCTACAGTTGGTGCCATATGTAGAATGCACATTTTTTTTTACTATTTTCTTAAACTAATTTAAATTTGCAAAAAACTTGCACTTAATTTGCAATTAACATTTGTGCCAAGTACTGAGCACTGCTGTTAATGCACTGTTAATCAGCAATATGTTATCGATATTTTGTTACTCACATCTTTATGAAAATAAAATACTATTGCCAAAATCGCCGGCGAAAGAAAATAGCAAAGTCAGCGGAGAATTTCGCAGAAAATGGAGCCGACGTTGGATAACTTTAAATTGAGCTGCGAACTATTGGGTCACAGCTTGGACGTGCGTGCTGTGGCAGCCGGAGGCACTGCCGCAGACGGTGGTCAATTAATATTATCCGGTTCGCGCGACAAGAGCACAAAACTATGGAAGCCAATGGGGTGCGTTGTATACAACAAAGAAGATGCAGTTTGTTATTTTTCGATTTTCTCCCACAGAAATGAGTACATTGAGAGTGTAACGCTGCAGGATCACAAGAACTTCATATCCTACATCTATTATCTTGCCTCTGAGCAATGGATCTGCACGGCCAGCAACGATGCAACCATTTGCATCTACAATCAAGAGGGATTTGTGCCGTTGCTGACGCTCAAGGGACACGAGTCGACGGTGTGTGCCCTGGCCGGGGGACTCAAGTCACGCAGCATCATCAGTGGCAGTTGGGATAAGACCGCACGCGTCTGGACTATCAGTGAAACGGGCGATTTCACGTTCATCAAGCTGGAGGGTCATGAGGCAGCCGTTTGGGCAGTTGCCACAATACCGAATCAGCGGAAATATGTGACTGGCGGTGCGGATAAGTGCATCTACTATTGGAACGAGAAGGGTGAAAAGTTGCGTCTGCTCAAGGGACACACCGACTGTGTGCGTGCTCTGGTCCCCTTGCCTGCCAATTCGCTGCTCTCGTGCGGCAATGATGCTGTGCTGCGTTTCTGGAACGAGGATGGAGAATGTGTGCGCGAGCTAAGTGGCCATACGAATTATATTTATGCGCTGGCACGCAACCAGGCGCTGGGCGAACACGTTGTGGTCTCCTGCGGCGAGGATAGCACCCTGCGCATGTGGAATGTCATCACTGGCGACCAGCTGGGCGAACCTATCTATCATCCTGCGATCTCTGTGTGGTCAGTGACATGTCTGCAGAACGGCGACATTGTCACCGGCTGCAGCGATGGCGTTGTGCGTGTCTTTACTATGGAACCAGCACGTCAGGCCAAAGAGAATCTGCGACAATCTTTCGACATGGCCGTTGCCACACACAAGTCTCAGCTCAGTGAGGAAATCGGTGGAGTCAAGAAAACTGAGTAAGTGCAAATCGGCATGAAATTTGGCACACCTTCTAATCTTTCTATTCTATAGTTTACCTGGCCCCGAGGCGCTGCTGACGAACGGCACCCGCGAAGGTCAAACCAAAATGGTGCGTCATGCGGATGGCTCTGTCAAGTGTTATTCCTGGCAGTTGGGCAAATGGAATCTAGTAGGAGATGTAACCGGCGCCACAGGCGGCACACAGGCCACATCGGGCAAGAAGATGCACGAGGGCAAGGAATACGATTATGTCTTCAATGTTGATGTCTCAGACACAGAGCCGCCCATTAAGTTGCCCTACAATCGCGGCGAGGATCCCTGGCAGGCGGCCCAAACGTTCATTCATCGCAATAATCTTCCGCAAGCATATCTTGATCAGGTGGCCAATTTTATAGTGAAGAATTCCGAAGGAGCATCTCCAGTAGTTACCCAGACCACAACGTAAGTTCGAGGGAGCAGAGATTAGTTTCACGACGAAACTAATTGAGTTATCTTGCAGTGGCTATCAGGATCCTTTTACCGGCGGTTCGCGCTATGTGCCCGGCTCCAGCAGCAGCAATGTACAAGGCGGCGGCAATTTGGATCCCTTCACAGGTGGCTCCAGCTACTCCACTGCCAGCAGCAAGAAGACATCTCAGGTGGACGTTAATTTTGTGCATGGCAGCGACAAACACTTTCCCGTCGCCACATATCGCACCTTTGACACCTGTGACGCCAACAAGGTGCTGGAGAAGATGAAGTAAGTAGTTTGAAGTTTTGTTAATGAATCACCTAATGAATCCCCTTCTGCCGCAGGGAGTTCAACAACAAGTTAACTAGCGCCGAGGGCAAAGTAGGTGAAGAGACAATGCATGCGGTGATTCGATTGACAGACAAGACGCCCGAACTGGATACCACCGCACTGGAGGCGCTAATGCTGCTGCTCAAGTGGCCCGCTGGCATGTTGTTTCCCGTGCTGGATATACTGCGTCTGGCTGTGCGCCACGAGCCTGTCTTTAGTTTACTGCACAACAGCTACAACTTCCTCAACAATGTTGTGCCCCAGCTGAATGGATCGGCAGCTAATCAGTTGATGGTCTGCCGTTGCCTGGCCAACGCCCTCAGTCACACAGTGGGACGACAGCAGGTCGAGCAGCAGTTGCCACAGATCATTGAGCTGGTCAGCGGCATTCGTGCGGGCAGCGCCAATTTGCAAATAGCAATAGCTACCTTCTATTTGAATGTGACCATTTCGCAGACTGCCAGTGTAGCACGGCCAGAAGTGTGTCACATAACCACCACCGGCATTGTGGAGCTACTCAAGTGGGCCAATGATCTGGAGGCCTGGTATCGTTCCATGCAGGCCATTGGCAATCTGACCACCACGCCATGTGGCCAGGAAACAATCGCTCAGGTTGTCTCTGTGGATCATGTAATGGATAAGCTGCGTGAGCTAACTAATACGCCACACGATGAGAACTTCACCAAGGTTAATCTGGTCGGGCAGGCACTGCTCGCTGCATTCTAATGAGATCCCTCACTGCCTGCATTTATTACATATACAAATTTTTTTTATATATTATATATATAGATTATATTTCTGGAGTGCGTCGAGTTTCTAATTCAATAAATACATTTTGCTTAGCTTAGTTTATTGCGTTGCCGGTGGCGATTTGGTAGCAGACTGCCCCGCTCCGGGTGCGTTGCGTGTCTGTATGCGCTGCAGCAACTCGTGCTTCCAGCTCTCTTCGGGCACACCCTTTGCCCAGTCGGGCACGGTTATGTTCGGCAACGTTATCTTCGACATGGCCTTGAGTATCTAAAAGGAAAAAAAACAATCAATTTTCTACTCATCTACAGCTCATGCCGTCACTTACCTGCTCGGTGCGCGTCTTGTCCAGCTCAAGTTGCAACTCCTTTGGTCGTGGCTCGTTCCATACCTGTCGCTCGATCTCTGCATCTGCACTTTCAATTGGCGGCATATTGGGATCACCATGTGTCACCTCGGCTGTCATCAAATCAATATCCGCATCGTTTTCCTCAGCGACAACTGTGCCTGCAGCATCTTCTCGTTCCACTCCATTATTGATGGTGCCCGCATCTTCTGCATCTGTTGCCAGCGGTTGGTAGCCATCGTAGGCATCGGAATCATCGCTATCTTCGCTCTGTTCGCCAATGCGAGGATGTTCTATTATCGGTGTGGGGAAGTGGTGCTCATCTCCAGGATCTGTGGGTAATTCTGGACCGCCCATTGTTGCTGCCAGTCTAAAGAAAAACAATAATAAAAATGTTCGATTGCTGCCCGATAACGATAACTGCAAGTCGCAGCTGTGCCGTGTTGCAGTGTTGCAAAACGAAGCAAACGCTACGAGCTTCAAAGTTAATTCTGTTATTTTGAAAATAAAGAAGTCATCAGATTTTAAGACTAATTTAATCAGTAAAAAAGTATATATAATATAAATGATTTCATATATACTAATACAAAAATGTTGCTGGCGCTGCCGGCGCAGCTGCACTCGGCTCTGCGGTTGTCGCCTTCTGGAGCGGCACAATGGTTGATTTGATGTCACGATTCGATGTCTTACGCAGCTCCGTCGCAGCATGTTGCAGTTGCAGTGTACACTCGCTGCTGGCTCCGTTCAATGTGAGCACCGCATTTTCCTTTTCCAGCAAGATAGCGAGCGCCTCGAGCAGTTCCACGAAGCCGAGTGCCAAGGCAGCACGTCGTATACGATTGAGTTCCTTGTAGAAATGTTGTGTCTTATCGGGCATCTTTTTGGCATGACGCAGCACCTTTTGCACATCCGACTGTAGACTGGCCTGACGTATCCAGACAACACTGCTTTGCGAATAGGAACGACGTTCGGCGCGTACGGGAAAACTTGCTGTTTCACCAGGCGCCAAATCCTCGGGAAAACCGAGCAACTCAAGGTCTCCCAGCCAGGGTATAACATTGGAGCCCGGTGGCAGTATGTTAAGCATAAAATTGGATTTCTTCTTGGCATCCGTGTAGGCATAAATGAAGCCATACCACTTCTCGCCGAGCAACACAAGTGCCGCCATATTCTCCAGCTTGAGTGCATCATGGAGCAGCACACATAACGTATCCTTTTGTTGTTCCGTCTGTGGCGATGTATTGTGCTTGACCACTACACTAACATCGGCATCATCGCCGCTCTCCTCTGCCTCCTTGGAATCTTTCATATAGAAATCACGTATATCCTGCTCAAGCTTCTCTAGCTCATAGTTCGGATTACTAGTGTCCAGTGCTAGTTTCGGTGGCTTAGCAACTGTAGCCTGTCCACCTGAACGACGCGTCGGCTTCTCACGCTCAACCTTTGCCAGCACCCAATGACGACTGAACGTAGCCGGTGAACCAATGTCCGATAGCGCCAGAAATCCACAAATATCAATGCGTTGCTCGATGTGGCGTATGGTCGACTCGCCGCCATAGAGCCCAAGCTCTTCGTACGGCATTGGTGGAGGCCAGAGCAGCACTTGACTTTCCATACGAAAATAGTGTCCACACTTGAGCGTCACTTCGGTCGACTTGTAGCTACTCTCGCAGAGGCGTTCGATCAACTCAAACACGGCTGTGCGTCCCAGTTCGCTCTTATGGCTGGCACCGGGCGGCGCATCACCATTTTCGCAACTTTTCACCGGCTTGGTCATGAAGAGCTGACCTAAGTAATGATAAATGGATTCAGTTATAGTTGAAAAACCGTTTAATCTTAACTTGGCCTACCCTTTAGCGAGACGGTGTCCAGTAGCTGCTGATGCAGTGTTAGACCACGCGTGAAATGCAAATCTGCATGTATTCCCAGACAGATGAAGTTCAAATTGTATGTGGCCAGCATCTTCAGCCAGGCATATTCAGGTTCAGCCTCTTTGCCAGCGTAGCCCTCAAGAAATCCTGCAATCGATGTGCTGCCAAAGCCAGTGCCGCAGTCCGTGAAGACCACCAGCTGTAGCAGATTCTGTGTGCCCCAAGAGGCCATCAGGCTGACGCTTGTCTTTAGCATTGTCATCAGGCAAGCCTTGTCCAGTGGCTCTATTTTCTTGATAGCCTGACGTATCTGATCATAGTCGCGCGTAAAGTCCACTTTCAATTCACAAACTGTGGTAAACGACACCAATGCTACGTGCTCCAGTTTTCCGGCGGCTGTCAAATTGTCCAGCAGATGCTGTATGCCCTTAAGCGCCAGAGATTGATAGGTGTGTTCATTGCGTCCCGGCACAGGACGCAGCATCGATAGCGATGCATCCAATGCAATTATTGTTGGCATTGTGTGCAAGTTTAATAAGCTAAATTTTTCTGTTTTTTAATTTAGTTTGCAGTATAAACAAGCGCCGGCAACAAACAGCTGTTGGACTTATCGAAACTCGATAGTTATTTGCAACGTTTGATGTTGGCCAACAAATATCGAAACCAAATGCGATTTATCGATGTACAAATGAGCGGTTCACTTTTCATTTTGATCTCTTTCATTAGCTGAGCATAGAAGCGCTAAAAAAGTTCGATTCTTCTTAGTATATCTTAATATTTTCTTCATTTTAGGCGGAGGAGTCGCTGTTGCAGGCAGGCAAGATCGACATGGCGCGTCATTCATCAATTGCCTTACTAATCCTGATTCTAATTGGCTATGGTCTTGGGGAGACACTTGCAGAGATAACTCCGAATAAGTGAGTAAACAAACCATTGCAAAAAAGTTGTTAGAGACTGAAGGATAATATCTATTTGGTAACTACCTATGCTGTGTATGTATATAAACCTAACTGCTAATGCCCGACTTATATATCAAAGACAATTTTCTACGTGACTCAAAATATATAATATGCATCCTCAAATCTTATCTATGCAGCTGTGAGAATGTAAGTGACGTTCTCAAAGCACTAAACTACGCTTCCCATCAGCTGGACATCAAGCTGGAGCGCCACGAACATCGCGAGCGTGCACTGGGTGAGCTGATAAAGAAGGCAATGCAATCACTGATAAAGGGTCAGAGAAGCATGGAGGAGCGTGTCATGCGCATTGAAAGCATGCTGACATCGAGCGTTGTTAATTCATCAATATTGCCGAATCCAGTACAGATTGAACAAACACTAGTGCCAACTACACCACTGCCACCCAACGCATTTGTCGAGGAGCAGCAGAAGATCAACAAGCAGCTGCTGGAGGAGCTTAAGAAACTTGATGCCAGTGTCCACAAGCTGCTCGACAACAGTAAGCAGGTGGCAGAGCGAAGTGAAGAGCGATTCGAGCGCATACCAAAGACAGAAGAGTTGAGCAAAACCAATACCATGTTGCAGCTTCCCATCGAGGCCATTGCAGCATCGGCGACCAAGCACAACGAGCAATTCGAGCAGCAGCTTATGCAGCGCTTGGGTGACCTAAGCTTAGAACTTGCCCAACTGCGAAATGTCACAATGCGGTCCTTGCCAGCCTCAGGTCTTAACGAGCAGGACAGGACATTCATACAAGAGCTCAACAATGAAACCCTTGTCGCACTAGCCGCACTCAGGATCAAGGAAACTGCAGCGGAGCAGCTGGGTAAGTGTGTCAAAAGTAATGAAGGATGCATACATAAATATTTGTCCATCTTGTACAGATCTCCGCCAGCCCACTGAGTATATAGTACAATCCGAGACCAAAACATTGGATAATTTTAATAGCGGTTTGATGACTTCCAATGAGTCTGCTACAATGAAGACTATACAACAGATTAGCCTGTCGATTAAGCAACAAGTTGACGAATTGCAAACGGATTTCGAAGTGCTTAGCCGCAATGTGTCCGGCTCTATAGATAGGGCTCTCAAACAGGTCGAGCAACCACTCCATGTGGGCGACATGAACAACACAATGAATAGCATGACAGAGCTGAGTAACAAGTTGGATGCAACCAAGACCGACATGGATACCAATCTTAACTTTTTGCTAGGCAAGTTGCTTTTCATGCTCTCCGAATTCGCCAACGTGAAGGATGAAATGGGCCACGCATTGAAATATTTGCGCAATTCTTCTCATATCGCGCAGGAGCACAAAATGAGCATTTAAATAATATTGTTAAATATATATAAATTGTTCACTATAAAACCTTTATAATAATTTTAAATTTTTTGATTTTCTCTTTCGTTTTATGTAATTATTTACTAAAAATATTGATTATTGTGGCTTGGCTATTCGCAGTTCAAATTTGTGTGCAACGAAAATGAAGTTTATCGACGATCGATAAATGCAACCCGCATTGGCTTGCCATTCACAGGTTACGCCGACGCTGCGCAAGCGAATGGCAACCGTTTCATCTGTTTGGCGCCAAGTACGCAATTGAAATTTTGTAATTCATTAAACATTAGCAGAATGATGCTGTGATAAAAATGCTATATGCATATTTATGACAGTTTTATTAGCTTGATATCGCCGCTGGCGCATAGAAGCTATAGCGGATTGATGACCCTTATGAGAATCGAATGTGCATTGAATAGTTTTAATAGTTTTGTATTATAACAAATTGAGTTTTGATTCAATTGAAACTAGGATGCGGGAAGATTAAAATGTGATGCTCCTCTTGCACTGCGCGCATTGTGTGTGCTCTTTTAATTGCATTTAATTAGAAACATCTGAGTGAGATTTCTCTCTCTCTCTCTCTCGCTCTCTTTCGTGCGCAAGTTCTCTGTATGCGTCTCTCGTCAACAGAGCGTGCATTATCGGCAAAAAGAACCTCGGCCTCGTACCAGGCGCCAGCATCTTATGCTCATTCAGTTTGTGCTGCTCGAGCAGTGAGGACGTTATCGGCTCTGCTCTCTATAATAGAAATAGTAAAGTGTGTGAAAGTGTTTGCATTGCTTGGACTTGATCCAAGTGAAACAGTAAACAGGAAAAGTTTTCGGAAGAGAGCTTCAAATATTATTTTCAGCTTGTTTATCTACAAAGTTTGTAAGATTTCTGTTATTATTATCATTATAATTATTATTGTACATTATTCATGTTTTCATTTTCGTAACATTGTGACAGCACGCTGTCTATATGCTATAGCTACGACGAGTTCTCTCGATCTCAGCATTCATGATTAATCGAACCTTTAACCTACATAAACTGTCTCTACGCGCGATAAGGACACTTTGTTGTTCTTTGCGTAAACCGAAATTATTATTCAAAAAAGAAACAAACCCTAGTATAGCATATACTTTTCGGAATCTGTACGTTATGTGCTCATTAACAGTAATTAACGACATTTCACTTGCATATTTCTGACCCAATTCTGGTTGCATTCCCCCATGCATCCCCCCGCAGCTCCATAAAAGATCTGCTGCGCGCCAGACCATGGGCAATTTTATAGCCATCTATATTCACGCCAGATATGCATGCAACTGCTTACATATTGTACATTCGTGCATCTCCTATATGCGATGCTCCAAATTATAAACAATGGCAATGGCAGCCGGGAACAAATTGACGCATTGTTCAATCCATGAACGCAATCGAATTGTTTAAACAAATGAAAACTCGAAAATTGCATTTGCTGCATCTGCATCTGCATCTGCGCGTTTTTGGCATTGTTTAAACAATTTAGCGTTGTAATTTTTCAATAAACTATACCAAAACTGTAAACATTCCACAGCGGCGCCATTGCAATTGATTCTCAATTTATCACAAACTACGTCTATATATTTCGTACTATATATACATATATCAGATCACGCACTTCATTCAGCCTTCAGTTGGGGATTTGCATAGTGCGCGCGCAGACTAATTGAGCAGATCAGCCGGAAAGCGACGAAATGGCGACTCCAGCAACAAGAACAACAACAACATCTTCATCATCATCAATTGCTTTGGTGTTCCTGGCCCTAATTGGGCTGGGCCTCTGGCAGACGTCTGTCGCAGCATCGCCTGTCTCGTAAGTACACAGATTCCTAGAATATTATATAGTAGGCAACCCATGGATCTCTGATACAACATTTCAAACTATATAGTGCTGATCTAATAGATCCTTACTGGTATACTATGTCGTATCATATATTATGATCCTTAGCTCTTGAGACCTAAGCCTTTTGCACAATTTTTAAATCTTACCACAGGTTTTTTTTTACAGTTCAATCATGTCAGTTCAATCAAACACTTCAAAAATATTTTCGAAAATATTTTCGAAAAATATTTTCAAGTCTTCCCCCCAGATTTAACTATAAAGCTTTCCAAGTGCATGAAATGCATTTGAAGTGGTTTGAGAAGTTTAGCAAAGAGTTTGAGGAAATCCATAAAAAAAAAATTGGAATGGAAAAACTCATCAGAACATATGGCGCTATTTCTGAGTAAAGATAAAAGAGACAAGTCATAAAAATGTTTCACACTTCTTTGGTTTTGAGTTTCTCAAAAACGGATTTGAAACATAATGCACTAAAAATATTTTGCACATGCATAGGGCGAGGGTTGACGGCGCCTGGATGCAGTTGATCTGAAGATTCCCACACCTAATCTTCCCCCCATGCTGCTGCTGCTGCCATAGGGCAACGCCTTCATCTATCCAGCTCCTTCTCCACTTTGGCTGACAGCACTGCCAAAACTAATGACTATTGCCTTCAAAGAAACAGAGATGTTTCTGCTCGAGCTGCGTCTTGCTTGTTCCGCTGCCTGTTTGTTTGTTTATTTTTGGCCCACACTTCATGCAAATGGCTTGGAAGGGGTTAAAGTAGGGGGAGTAGTTGGTAATGGAAATGGGCAGGGGTAGGGGCAGGGGGAGGGAGAGGCCAGCATGCAGCATATGTTGTCTATCGCGCACTTTGCTCTCCCTTCCCGCCCGTTCTGCATATCTATCAGCATCAATGCATTTCACACAGACACACAGCTGGCCAGACCGACAGATGCATCTATAATTTAAAAGGGTTTCTGACCCTGAGACGCTGGCGCTGCGCTGCGCTGCGCCGCGTTGCGCATCATATACAAAATTATTAGCAGTCAGGGTGGGCTCCGGCAAGTTTACGAGAATTGATCGCGAGATCTGCGCGATCTCCTACAGAGATCAACATTTATGAGCAGCCATAAACGGGCTGTGCTGCGCCCGGAGCACTCCTCAACCCCCCCTCCCCGATGATTAATGAGGGCAATTTGAAAAGAAGAATTTGAAAATTAGTTTCAAGCAATTGTGGCTGGCATACGGGAAGAATTGCTTCCTGCATGCGGCTCGCAGAGTATAGAATTTATGAGCTATAAAATGTTTTCTGAAAATATTTGTTAAATACTTTGGATGCACTGAATGATATGCTTGAATTTGAAAAAAAATTCTAATCTCTGCCCCCTGGCGCAGCAATGAGGATCTAAGCGGCACACTCAAGTCGCTTATCTACTCGTACAATCAGCTGGACAACAAGCTGGAGCGGCATGAGCATCGTGAGCGTGCGCTGGGCGATCTGATGAAGAAGGCCATGCAATCGCTGCTAAAGGGTCAGAAGAGTCTGGAGCCTATCAATGGCATCTTTGGGCGCTTGGATGAGCGTGTCAGTCAGATAGAGACCATGCTGATTACAGTGAGTACCAGTTGCCGCTACCCAACTTAAACGAATCCTTGCCAGCTAGTACTTTCTTGCAGCAAGAGGAGAAGTACAATGCGCAGTCGGATAAGTTCAATCAGGCCATGGAGCACATGTTCAAATGGATGCGAGAGAATGACGAATGCATCAAGAGTCCAGCAGGTGCTGCCAAGGCAATCGCTGCGCCACTGCCCAACGCTTTCGTCGAGGAGCAGCAGCAGATCAATAAGCAATTGCTGGAGGAGCTCAAGCAGCTTGGCTCCAGTGTGCACAAATTGATTGACAGCAGCAAGCAGACAGCGGCGCAGAGTCAACAGGGATTCGAGCGCATGCCCAAGACGGAAGAGTTGATCAGCAAGATTGAGGCCAAGTTGCAGCAGCATCGCGTCAACGAAGTCAGCACCGCTGCGCCGCCCAAGAACAATGAGCAATTCGAGCAGCAACTGTTGCAGCGCCTGGGCTCCTTGAGTTCCGATCTGGCACAGCTACGTGATGCCACAGCGCAACAAGCGGCTGCGGCTGCACCTGCACCTGCAGCAGGTCTCAATGAGAAGGACAAGGCGTACATGCAGGAACTGAACAACGAAACCCTCAATGCGCTGGCCGCACTCAAGACGGAGGCAACTGCAGCACAGCAGACGGGTAAGTGGCAGGAGTAGCAAGTAATTAACCAGCTCATTTGAGTATACATTCCACTTAGGGCTACGTGAGAGCACGGAGCATCTGCAGCAGGCGGAGGCCAACATACTGGCTGACCTCAAGCAGTTGGTGAGCGATGTGAGCCACCTGAATGAGTACAACAAACAGGCCAATGCCAGCCAGAACAAGCTGAGCAAGGGACTCGATGCACTGGACAACTTCAATAGCATCATAATGACCAACTCGGATCTGGTGCTGGATACGCAACGCAAGGTGGAGTTTGGCACATTGAAAATTGTGCAGCAGATTAGCCTGTTGGTGGAGCAACAAATCGCCGAGCTGGGCAATCAGCTGCAAAAGAATTTCACTGAACTGAACAACACCGTGGTGAGCACGCAGCTGGATACCAAGCGCAATGTAAGCGGATCTATGGACACGGCTCTGGAGCAAGTCTGGCATCAGATACTCATCATGGGCACCGAGCTAACTGAAAGCAAGAAATTGCTGGAACTGATGCAAACAATTCACATTGGCTATGTGAACAGCACCTTTAGTGCCATGTCCGGTCTGAGCAACAAGGTGGATTCCACCAAGAAACACATGATCGACATGGATACAAATTTGAATTTCCTGCTGGGCAAGTTGTCTGTCATGTCCTCCGAGTTTGCCAACATCAAGCAAGGTTTGTCCGACTCTCTGACAGATTTGCGCAACTCCTTCCACATGATACACGAGCGCATGCCCAGCAGCTCGGCAAAGCATAACATCGAGAAGAGTCAGTATCTTACGGATGTGAATCTACTCTCCAAGCGACATGCTCAGCCCGGACGGGAGTAGACGCGTAGGCGCGTACCAGCAGCAGCCACTTGACATACAATTCGAATTTCTATTTTTTTTTTTTTAAATAAACCTAACCCTAGCAACTAAGTGAAGCAACTTACAAGAGCAAGCTACAATATTTATGCCGCAACTGATCTAAACCCTCGACAAATACAACTTCGTTTATAACTAAACTTCATTTCGATCTTTGTCTTTGTCTTTTCTTTCATACTTCACTTTTCACACTCTGAACTTACAGAACTAGCGGGGTTTGCCCTAACTGCAGGAGGCCCCAACACTTGCTTAACTACGTGTACATTTAAATTAATTAATAAACTTAACTAATGCAGTGAATAGACGAGGCAGGGATGGCAGGACGACTATTTGCCCCATCGCTGCTCGCAGCGCGCATATTTGTAGAGTACTCGGGCAAATGCCTGAGGCCCAAAGTAACGTCCCGTGTGATGTGTATGGAACTCGGTGAAACGCGAATGCCAGGGCAGCAGGCCGTAGGTACAGGTCTGCCTGGAGAATACAATGCCCAGTTCGGGTTCGGGCACCGCAAAACCCAAACGTTTGTTCAACAATGCGCTGATGCCGTCCGTTAGCGCTTGGCGCTCCTTTAGCAGCTGCTGCACTTCGCTGCTTGTGCGCTTCTCGTACAGCTCACGGCAGACATCGGCTATGAGCGCATGCCCATCGGCGGCACCAATTTGATAGACCTAAACAACATGAGAGAGACAGAGAGAGAGATAAGAATCAATTCTATAAACAAGGTTTAATTACTATTAGCAGCAGCGAAAGTGCTACTCAATCGGATCTCGCATTAAGTTGCTCTACCGGAACAGACGCATCGAGTGCGTGAGCGCGTGTGATTAGCGCCTTATCAGTGTTAACTCTCACCTGCAATTGCGCGCACTTCGCACTTCCGTTGCTTACGTTGCCGTTCATAATACCATTCGTCATGGCATGAATATGATTAGTTTTATAGCCATTTTGTTGCGAATTTTGTTCATTGTTCGATTTTTGTTTGGGTGGCCAGAGATAGCATCTCTCTGCGCTGGACTGACAGAAACGCGATAGGTCCACGTAACCATCGCGGGCAGTACGTGTATCATAGACACTTACATAGGGTATGCTTACAATTTGAGCATATTCAAAAATGCGTGTCAATTGTGCCACATCCACGTAGCGTTCATCGGGTCCAATAATGAGCACCAAATGCCGTGGCAACTTTTCCAGCTCGTGCGCCGCACGCTCGAACAATGCACGGTGATCACATTGCCAATAGTCATATGACCTGCTGGCGTGCGCATGCAATCGATGCCAGAGTAGCTGCAACAGCTCGCACCCAGCGATGGACAGCAACAGTAGCCGGCTAATTAGGGTGCACAGAATTTCCAGCATTATGTTGAGTTAGGAATGATAGCAGTTGTTGTAGTTGTTTTAAATATTTGTTGGTCTTTGAACCGTGTTTTCAATATGCCGGGCAACGGTGTTCCTGTTGCTTTTCTTCTTTTTGCTGTTGTTGTTGTTGTGCTTGTTGTTGTTGCTGTTGTTGTTGTTGGCGTGTTGCTGCTGCTGCTGCTGCGGTACCCAAACATAACCTGGAATGGGTGTTATTTAGTTACTATTTGCCAATGGGGCTCTATGTGCTCCAAGTACTTACGTATAACGTTAGGCGGCGGTTGGTCTAACTGTGCCGCTGACAAGCAACATATTTCGTACTTTAATTTTTCATTACTCTTCTTGTCGCACGCACACAAATGCACAAATTAGGCGCACATACGTGTTCTTGCCGTGTGAATGCTTAACTATCGATATATCGATGTTTCAACACGAGTTTGCCAATCGCTTGCCACCACACGGCAATCATATATCAGCTGTTCGAATGCGCGCGTTGTTTAAAAAAAAAAATGCTTTTTATTGTGTTGGTTGCGTTAATATTGTTGAATTAAATACACATAGTATAGTATATGTTAAAATAGATCTTCTGAAACGTATAGAGTAAAAGAAATGGCATTTTTCTTGGCATGCTATCGACGCCATTTATACTGTATGCAAAAAAATGTAATCAATAAATTCCAAATAATTATGTTACTTGTTGATCCAAGGTTATCAAACCATTTGACTTGGGTAATTTTATTATGTTATTCCACTGGCGTCTTCAGTTTTCAATTGTCGTCTCAGAGGAGCTGAACACACAGAACGATGGAATTTATTTTAAAGGTTCTGGTAATCTCAGCAATGTTTGTTTTATGCACCACTGTGGTAAGTTTGCTTATAGAAACTTCCATAAATATGCGCCTAAAATCATTGCAATCATTGGACAGCTGTGCCAGGAAAATACTTGCGATAGTTACTGCTTCAAGGTGGTTAAGCCCATCTTGGAGCACACGGCCAGTTTAAAGAAACAGAGTGAAGATAATGGCAAACAAGAGGAATTTCAGTCAAGGCTGCAAAAGTTGGAGAACCAAATGGCAGCGCTGAAATCGAAAGTTAACGTATATGAGCAGAAGTTAAAGACGGAACAACAACTGAGAGTTCTGCACAAGATGTTCAAGAAGATCGGAAACAAATTCTATTATCTTGAGGAGCAAAATGAACTCAATTGGTTTGCTGCGGCAAACAAGTGCAACGAGCTGGGCGCCCATTTGGTTAGCTTCCAAAATCAGCAGGAGTTCGATGCAATGGCTATTCAGTTGGATCGTCAGAAGAGATATTGGATCGATGTGAATGATTTGGCGCAAGAGGCTGAGTTTCGATCTCTTACCACAGGGCGCCTGGCTCCATTTCTCTTCTGGTATCCCGTCAATAATCCAAACAATTGGGCTGGCAGCGAGCATTGTGCGCATCTGTGGACCAAAAGCGATAATATAACCGGTATGAACGATGAGAGGTGTAACCAGAACATGTCATTCATATGTGAGCTGTACGAGGCATAATCCAATTCATTTAATTTCAGCTTAGTACATACTATACAAAATAGATTGTATTGTATTGTATATGTTGCGGGACTTTTTTTTTGTTGTTAATCTGTCAAAATTATTGATAACAAATACATGTACTACAAATGCAGTTTTCTATTATAAATGCGTAATATATTTAAAGCAGACTTCTGAATCAGAAAGCATTAGTTTTCCGTTGGCTTTGAAGGGAACTACAATGGGATTTTTGCAAAAATTGCTGCTTATCTCTGCGCTGATGCTGACAGTAGACAGCGAGGTACGCTTATCTACAGAATATAGCAGAATCTGGGAACTATACGTTATGGCAATTTTTCAATTTACAGTCTTGTTACGAAGAGAAAGAGCTGGAGAATACATGTGGTACCTACTGTTTCAAAACAGTTAAACCGATCATGGAATATGCGACCATATTGCAGGAACAGATATATCCAAGCAACGAAAGTCATCGAGTTTCTTCTCGCACGGAGTTGGAGCACATAAAAAATGAGTTGAAACTGTTGCGCGATAAAGTTGAAGCTCAGGAACGAAAATTGCAGAAAATTGAACAGCAATCGATAGATAATGGCAAAATGTTTAAGAAATATGGAAGTAAATATTATTATATCGAAGAACAACATCGAATGAGTTGGTTTGCCGCCGCCTACAGATGTCGGGAACTTGGCGGACATTTAGCTAGTCTGCAAAGTGAAGAGGATTTCAATGTCTTAACTGCTCAGTTTAAGAAACCCCATAGATCCTATTGGATTGATATCAATGATCTTAGCCATGAAGGTGAATACCTTTCTCATACAACTGGCCGCCTTGCTGGATATTTGAACTGGCATCCTGTACCTGGCAGTCCAGATAACGCCGGGGGCCACGAAAACTGTGGACAATTGTGGTACTATGAGCCTCGGTATGGCATGAACGATGAAACGTGCACCAATTTATATCATTTTATATGTGAAAAAGAAATGTCTTGAAAAAATATTTGAAAATGTTTATTATTTGCTTTTAGTGCTGCCAGATCGGACTTTTTCCGTTTGAAAAAGTTTCTTTGCTCTGTAACTGAGGCTGACTTGCGATAACAGCGATTTAACATTAACAGTAGCTTGTGAACAGCGTACTGTTCGCAATATTGAAAAAAACGACACGTGCTAACAGCGCCATTTTGAGTAAAACATCGCCGCATGAATAACATTAACATTATTGTTGTTGAAAACAAATCAGACGTTCGTGCGCCGTCGACCGAAGACTTAACAGCAAAATTGACAGCAGTCGGAGAATTTACAAAAATTAATGAAAATACAAATATTTGTTAAAAGCTTGTAAACTGCTTCTTAAAGGCTTGTGTCCTGCATCGCGTCCTAGATCTTTCAGCGGCGATTGCCGCTTTGCATGCGCTTGTGCTTGTGTGTGTGTGTGCGCATCTGTGCGCTAAGTAGGCGTGTGTGTGTGTGTGCGTGCAACGCTATCGCTTCACAGTAAGTGACACCGCCCGCCACCCGTCCCGCCAGCAATAAAAAAAAAAAAAAACTAAGTAAGCTAACTGAAAACAAAAGGAGAATGAAGAAACAAACTAATATTATAACCTGTAATCAAATACGTTACAGGGCTCGTTCGAAAACAAAAAATTGGAAACTTCTTTGATGAAACCTATATACCAACAAGTTTTCAAGGCGCAAGGCACAACTGACAAGCAGCAGTTACAAGAATAAAAACAAAAGCAAGGTTAAAGGACCCAACATACGCAACATTCTTAACATCGTCGAGGTCACAACGCGACCCAAAGTAATCCTCTCAAGATGTCCACCGCCTTTTTAACCCTCATCGCGGTCTTCGTATGCATTCTATTCCGCATTCTCAATGTGCACAGCCAGCCGCTAAGACCGAGTGTATGGTGCCTGGACGAACAGTTCCTCGATTGCCTGTACAAAATTGCGCCGGTGCTGCGTGAACCGTAAGTAGATTAACCCAAATAATGTACATTTATGTAAATGAGTGTGTCTCTCTGTGTGTGTGTGTGTGTGGGCGGTTTACTTATAAATTACCAATATCGATATGTGCACCTATCGTTTCTTGTGTTTTGATTGCGCCTTCCCACATATGTATATTTCTTATGTACACACTTACATGCATACATATGTACAGCATCTGTGTGTATGCATGTGGGTGTGTACGGCCTCACGCTACTGCGCTCAGCTGTTCGTGGCGTGCCGCATCCACATTACAGCCAAGCCAAAATGTTAGCTAACAGTGGCAGTTTACATAATTATGCTTTAATGATACCAAGCATCCTAATCAAAATTAAATACCGTGGTACAAAAGCTAACAGTAGCCTGTAGTAAAAAAAAAAAAACAGGCTTAAAAATATAAAACATTTTAAAGACAATGTGTTTTATGTGTGTAGTCTGAAGTCATACCCCATAGTGTTTATTTTTGGCACAAGTTTTATACGATACGTTGACAATGTAGCCTAGCCTTATTAGCGATATGCAATTTTTACAATTACTTTATTGTTTCAAATTGCCGTTTTTACAAATTGCTTACATCTTCACAAGTTGTACGTAATCTCGCATTGTTCATTTTATGCACAATCGCGTCACACTCAATCACTTCTTCACATGCACAAAGTTCAAATAGTCAACCGCAAACGCGTTGTGTGAACGAGTGAATCATTAGCCGTAAATAGAAGTCATTACCTACATATAGAGTCGTTGTCGATTTGTGCTTTGCATTGCTGATCTGATCGGTTTAAATGATTTTTAAATTTGTATATTTATTGAAAGTGTCGATTGATTAATAAATGTTCTATCTGTATTATCAGCATTGATTAAATTGGGTTTAATCAATTGATCAACGTTTAATGTAGCACGTAAGGATTGCTATGGGGAACTTTCGTTTTACGCAATATTTATTTACAAACTACTATCAGTTCGCCAAACCCATATCAGTTGTCTGGAAACTTTTTTAGCGATCGTAAAAGCTATTGAATCATATGAATACAGGCTTATCGGGCGGAAGAAGAGTCAAAGTGGTTAATATGTATATACTTTACATAGGGAATATATAAGAGCAATAGGTACATACGTACTTAATTTAATCAATGAATTAAAATCTGATTCAAAGTCAATTAGAAAATTGAATTTAATTGAAAATGTTAACTTTCACTCATTTATTTGCCTTTACTAACATTTTGTTGCGAGTGTAATTGGCCTGGAAAATTTTTGCCCATTTTTTACAAAATCCATAAAAAGATAGGTACACATATGTATGTCTTGAGTATATGGGAAAGGCGTGCATGTGAATATATATATTTCCATTTGGATTTGTCAAATCATTAAATTTCGCTTCGATTCGACTTTATTTCTATATATTATTTAGCCGCCTTCGATTGTCTGTGCTTGTTGCCGGTCAACGAGATAAGGCGCGGTACAAAGTGTTAACATTATTACGCAGTAGGTTCTCTGCAATCGTTGCCAGTACGACAACTAACGCCCCTGGCAACGCCGCGGGCGGGTGGTTCGGTCGGTCGGTCGGTCGGTCTGCTTAACAGACTTTTAACTAATCTGTTAAATCGCATTCAATAAATATTTGCACACACGCGTTTGTGTGAGTGTGAGTGTGTACAGTGTGTACACACATAAGTATGTACATATTTATATAAAATGCCGGCAAATTGTTTGTCACGCTCTCTCCCTCTCTGCTCTCTGCTCTCCGCTCTCTCTGCTGCTCCTCTCAAATGCCGCGACGCGTCGCATCGATGCCGGCTGACGAGACTGCGTGTGAAACGGAGACGGGGAGACACAGGGACTGGCAGCCAGCTACCTGTTTGTGTGTTCAGTCTGGTTTTCATGTTTTTGATTTTGTTTTGGTTTTTTCCTTTTTGCTGTTGTTGTTTTTGGCATTATGCCCGTGCAGGCGTTCGCCACTTTTGTTTGACAACAAAGATTACGTAAGCGCGCGCATCAACAGCTTTTGCAGTCTATCTCTCTCTCGCTCTTGCACACTATTTGCTTGCATTTGCCGTTAGCTTATGAAAGTGAATAGCGAAAAAGGGTTGCAAACTTATCAATGAGTCAGCTGCACACACACACACACACACACACACACACACACACACACACACACACTGCACACTCGCGATAATTTTTGTTTGCTATCTTATTTGCCGTTATTGATGAAATTACTTGACAATATATGAAAATTAACTAAGGGAATTTTCGCAGCTGTTTGTTAAGTATTTCCCAGCCGCATTAATATTTAATACTCATTGATCTGACATACTTTTAGCGTGCACACGCAATAATTAATAAATAATTTTAAACTGATTAACAAAATTTGAAACAATATAATATGCCGCTGGGACGGGACGGGACTCTTGCGAGAATTCCCTTGAATTGGTTTGCTTAAAACCTACGCTTCACTTCAGATTGATACTAATTGAAAGGGGAAACTATTATACACATACATATGCATGCATACAATGTCGCTGTGTGTGTGTGTGTCACAGTGACAGTTGTGTGCGCACGTTTTTGCACGCCTGACAACAATGGCGCTGATTTTGCTGCTGTTGCCGCTCAATTGAGTTCAATTGATACTAAGAGCTGCGCTTTGTTTGTCATTTACTTTCTATTTGCTGGCATTGGGCAGCATTTTGGCATTTGGTTCTCTTCTGCAGTGGCAGCAGCCAAGCACATTATACGATTAGTTCAATTGTGTGTAAACAATTGCATTTATAATTTAGTATTCATTTCCAGTTTTATGTCTGGCACGCTGCCACACACAGTTCTTGGTCAAGGTCAAGCGAATGCATGAGATATTTTATAATGTTCGAATTAAAAAATTAAAATAAAAAAAATATTTGCTTGCATCGGCCGGGAATCGAACCCGGGCCGCCCGCGTGGCAGGCGAGCATTCTACCACTGAACCACCGATGCTTGTGTCTATTGCTCAGCAGCTTACCCAATTAATCTTAGCGCTAACGTTGTTAGTGTTAGTGTTGGGGCGCTGTTGGAAAGCGCGCAACAGTTGGTCATCAAGTTTGCAGTTGGCCCCCTAATTAAATGTGTAGAGTATATGAAGCACAGTTGTTTGGTTTACAGACAAATTATCGACACGCAATTGAAAATAATAATAAATTAACCAAGCATATGCATTATCCTCTCTCTCTTTTTCAGTTATATTCCTCCTCGCTTGTGGGGTTTTAGTGGACATGTACAGACAGTTTTGCATAGCATTGTGGGCCGTGTACGTTGCCCCTGGCCGCTGGGTGAGCGTGTCTACCTGTCGCTGCCCGATGGTTCTACCTTAACCTATGATTTGTATCAGCCGCTGAAAGAGCAAGAGGGTGAGAGTCGATGACCTTTTCTTTTCACTTGTTTTGTTCTCACGTTCTGTCTTGCTTTCCTTTCCTTTCCTCAATAGATGACATCACAGTTGCCATATGCCCAGGTATTGCTAATAGCTCGGAATCGGTTTATATTCGCACCTTTGTGCACTTGGCCCAGTGCAATGGATTCCGTTGTGCGGTCATGAATCATATTGGTGCACTACGTACTGTACAGGTGACATCGACACGCATCTTCACCTATGGCCACACCGATGATTTTGCCGCCATGGTAGAGCATTTGCATCAGAAGTATCAGCAGAGTCGCATAGTTGCCGTTGGTTTCAGTCTGGGCGGAAATCTAGTGACTAAGTACATGGGCGAAGTGCAGAAGACCAAGCCGAATAGCGTCATTGGAGGTATATCCGTGTGCCAGGGCTACAATGCTGTCGAGTAAGCGCTATAAGGAATCCATTCTCTGATCTTATCTTACTAACTTGAACTTGTCTTATTTTCCTTAGGGGCACCAAATGGCTGCTAAATTGGCAGAACTTCCGACGTTTCTATTTGTACATCATGACCGAGAATGTAAAGAGCATCATTTTGCGCCATCGTCATGTACTGCTCTCCGATGAGGTGAAGGCCCGACACAACCTTAACGAGCGGGAGATCATTGCCGCTGCTACTTTGCCGGAACTGGATGAGGCCTATACACGACGTGTCTACAACTTCTCTTCGACACAGGAACTCTATAAGTGGAGCTCATCGCTCTTCTATTTTGATACCATTGAGAAACCCATGATATTTATCAATGCTAAGGATGATCCGTTGGTGCCGGTTGATTTGCTGCATCCCATTAAGGAATATGCAAGTAAGTTTATGCAGAATTCCGAAAAACCCTTGAAAAGTGCTGGACTGCTTCGACTTAACAGTTCTTTAACATTACAAATCATTACTGTTAAGTTTGCATACTGTTATGTTAGGCTGTTATGTTGCTCATGCAGTTACCGTAACATTTCGCGTTACAGTAAATGCAATATGTTATGTTAACTTGCGAGCTGTAACAGTATAACTGGGCACTTGGCAAAGCTCAAGCAACAAGCAGCCGTGGCCGAGCGGTTAAGGCGTCTGACTAGAAATCAGATTCCCTCTGGGAGCGTAGGTTCGAATCCTACCGGCTGCGAGTCGGAAAGTTTCTTTTTTTTTTCATTTTTTTTATTTTAATTAAATAGTAATACAATTTTTTATTTTTTTCAGCCACTCGTGATAAGTCAGCCTACGTCGAGGTGGCACATGGCGGTCATCTGGGATTCTATGAGGGCGGTTTTCTCTATCCAAATCCGGTCACTTGGCTGGATCGCACATTGGTTGCCATGGTCGGCTCTCTGGTAATGATGCACGCTGGCGGAAGCAAGGTAGCGGCATAAGGCGACAGACCACGTCCACTCCACGCTTATAATATACATAAATAATGCCGCAGAACTCTAAAATGCTTTTTAATTTGCCAAAATTCCATGTTGCTGTCAAATCGAATCTTATACAAAGTAGAGAACAATACATATAATATTATATATATCATGTTTGTTGTAATGAAAAGGACGCTAAAGAAGCCCAATTTAATTGATGTAAACTTTTCAAAGTGCATTTAAAACAGAGCATTGAATTGTATTTTATAACATTAAATTGTTTACTTTTTTGACGAACTTTTTGCCAACCTCAACACCTATAGATCGAAAGCGAGAACTTTTTTTGTTTAGTTATAAAAAAAAAAACCTTAAATTATCTTTTAGCTAGTTACGCACATACAATGTACTTATTTGTAAGCAGATTCTAATTTTTTCTTTTTGAAGCTTTAAATTTTTAGTTAAATAACTTTTAAACACAACTAAGATGCAGGCACAACCTAGACGAGTGTTAATTAGTTAACAAAATAATGCAAATATAATAACATAATTATATAAAGAAAATACTAAATGTCCATTGGCCGAAAACTAAAGCATAAATTGCCTTATTGTAGATTTTTGATATGTGTATATGATTTTTTAACTCCCATTGTTCTTTTTATACAAATATATATACATATATGTATATAACGTATACTATTTGCGACAAAGCATTTCCAAATATCAAAATAGTGAAAATGAAAAAGGAAACCAAATATTGTCAGAATATAGCGACATTTTTGTACGCCCAACTTTTTCCGATAGATGTGTTGGTTTCTTTTAAACAAAAAATATTAAAAAGAAAATTGTTGTATACTGAGAAGTTGAAGATATAATGACAACTATTTGTGTAGCATAGCATATGTGTGCGTATGCTTCGATGTCCACGTGTTTGTATGTATATTAAAATAAAAGGAAAGTCATCTCCAATTCATAAAGTGTTTTACCCTTGCAATGGCGGAGAGCCTTTACACTCATGTCTAGCGATTAGTGAGCTCTTCAGCGATTATGTTTACAACCCAATTTGCGATATAACTAACTGGAAAATACTTCAGCTTTATAGTCGCTTATTGAGTGCCAAACGCTAAACATGCGTCTCTATAAAGTATTTGCGGTGCTGACATTACTGCTGGCACTGGCCCAGGCTGCAAGCCTGAAACAGGAGCAGGATAAAGTGCGCTATGACAATCATGCGGTCTATAAGATCAAGTTCAGTAATCCAGTGCAGCGACAACTGCTGCTACAGCTGGCTAAAAAACATCGGAGTGTGAGTATATTTCTATGCATATTACTTATATATTTAAATAAAATGTAATAATTTATTTTACAGTTCAGCCTGTGGCGTGAAGCAGACACTGAGATAGATCTAATGGTCAGTCCTGCGGCGCAGTCGGAATTCCAGAAACAATTGAGCAGAGCTAATGCCAGTGCTGAGATCTTCATAGCCAATGTGCAGGAGTAAGTACAATGTCTGGTAGAACCGGACATGGTTATGCCATTGCTAATCTTAGCAATCAAACTGGCGTAAACTCAATTAGCGCACAATTACGATAAGAAAGCGATTTCCATGCTTTTTAATAATCAATTCGTATTTTCCCAGGCTAATCGACGTTGAGAGTGAGGCGAATACGAGGGCTACTTCTACATTTGGTTGGACACGCTACAACAATTTGGCTGAGATCGAAGCTTGGCTGGATGGCATACTTGAAACGTATTCAGACGTCGTGGAGGGATTCGAAATAGGCAAGTCCTATGAGGGGCGTACCATACGCGGCTTGAAGATATCGTATAAGTCGGGCAATCCTGGTGTCTTTATTGAGTCCAATATACACGCACGTGAATGGATTACCTCAGCCACCGCCACGTGGTTTATCAACGAGCTTCTTACTTCGCAAGATGAGCTGGTGCGGGAATTGGCCGAGAGTCACGATTGGTACATTGTGCCCGTGCTGAATGTGGATGGATTTGCCTACACCCATGAGAAGGTGAGTTTGAGGCAATTGCGTTTCAATTTCTCCTTAATGAATTGTGTTTTAATTCTACCAGGATCGTCTTTGGCGTAAGACGCGTCAACCTTCGGAAATTTCCAGCTGCGTTGGTGTTGATCCCAATCGTAACTTCGATTCGCATTGGATGGAGAGTGGCGGAGCTTCAGCAGATCCCTGTGCTGAGAACTACGGCGGACCTTACCCCAACTCCGAGCCGGAGATCAAGGCGTTGTCGGAGTTTGTGGCCAGCATTAAGAGTAAAGTGAATATACTATTGGCCTTCCACTCATACAGTCAGCTCTTGCTATCGCCCTTTGGACATACAACCGAAGAGACACCTGAAAACTTTGATGACTTGATGCAGGTCGCCAAGGCATACGCTGATGCAGTCGAAGCACTGCCCTACGGCACAGAATACGTATATGGTACCTCAGCCGGAGTACTTTGTAAGCTGATGACTTTGAATTCTAATATTTTTCGCTTGACTAATCATGCAATGCAATTTATAGATCTTGCCACGGGTGCCACCATCGATTGGGCTTACAATGAACAGGATATTAAAATTACTTATACCATAGAGTTTCGGGATCAGGGACGTTATGGCTTTGTTCTGCCGCCAGCTTTTATTATACCCAACGCTGAGGAAGCGCTGATAGGTATTGTTGCGTTGCTAGCTGAAGCCAAAAAGTTGGGATATCTGGAAATAAAATCAAGTCTATAAAATTTTCAAAAAAAAAAAAAAAAAAATATTTTTACAATTGGCAATAAAACAATTCCATTGAATTTTGATTGTATTTTAGTTATCGAGTTAAGATTCGCTATACAATATCGATCATTTAGCTGCCAGTATGCGTTTAATTTGGATGTTCTCTACGCTTGTGGTCCTAGTTGCAGCTGGGACCCTCCAGGGCGATTCGCCGCAACGACGTTACGATAATTATAGTGTATATCGTTTGAACATAAGCAACAAGATGCAATTGGCACTGATCAATGCACTGAGCTTTGTGAACCAAAAGGTAATCTAATAAATATAAACTCGATGATCGAAGATCGCCTAAATTCTGTGAATGGTTCCTTTTGTAGTATACCATCTGGAGGCAGTACAATGAGCACTCAAAACAAATAGATATTTTGGTAAATCCAACAGAACTTAAGCGCTTTCAGTTGTTTCTCAATCTGTACGGTATACAGCGCGAAGTCATGATTCCCAACTTACAAAGGTATGTAATATATATTCTTACTAAGTGTATTCTAGGCACTTCAAGCGTTTCAAGGTGTGAACATCAAAAAGTTCAGTATAATTTAGATTTTTAACATAATTTGACACTAAATCAAATGTTGATCAACAAGGTTATAAAACTTGATATACCCTCTTTTCAAGTTCTTTATAGAATCTGTGTAAAAAAAATGAAATAAAATAATAATGGTAATCTTAACAATCGGGTCAATAATATAATTCCATTATGAAATAATTAAGATAAGATTGATTTCTACTTGAGATGCCATAATATTATATCAATAAATATATGTACTTATATTTTCCAGATTAATTGACGCTGAGAGCGTGCCCAATACGATGGCTGCTTCGAAATTTGGCTGGAAGCGCTATCATAAATTGTCTGAAATCGAGGCTTGGTTAGACGGCATTCTTGACTCATATCCAGATGTGACCGAAGGATTCGAACTGGGTCAGTCCTATGAGGGACGTACCATACGTGGTTTGAAAATATCATATAAGTCGGGCAATCCTGGAGTCTTTATCGAGTCCAATATACATGCCAATGAGTGGATCACCTCGGCCACTTGCACCTGGTTTATTAACGAGTTGCTTAGCTCAGATGATGAGCAGGTTAGGTACATTGCCGAGAATTATGATTGGTATATTGTGCCGGTGTTGAATGTGGATGGATTTGTCTACACTCACGAAAAGGTTGGTTTTCTTTGTGGTCCAGTATATATATATATAAATTCTATGCATTGTATTTGATTGCTATTTAGGATCGTCTTTGGCGCAAGACTAGACAACCATCGAATATTTCCAGCTGTGTTGGCGTCGATCCCAATCGAAACTTTGATTCGTATTGGATGGAAAGTGGTGGAGCTTCGGACGATCCCTGTGCCTTGAATTATGCTGGACCTTATCCCTACTCTGAGCCGGAGATCAAGGCTCTGTCAGAGTTCGTGGCCAGCATTAAGTGTAAAGTGAATATATTGTTGGCCTTCCACTCGTACAGTCAACTCTTACTATCGCCCTTTGGACATACAACTGAAGAGACACCTGAAAACTTTGATGACTTGATGCAGGTCGCCAAGGCATACGCTGATGCAGTTCGGGCAATGCCCTATGGCACAGAATACAAATATGGTACCTCAGCCGGAATACTTTGTAAGCTAACTTTCAATTCTTATATTTTTCGCTTAGCTAATCGTGTAATTCAATTTATAGATTTTGCCACAGGTGCCACCATCGATTGGGCTTACAATGAACAGGATATTAAAATTACTTATACCATAGAGTTTCGCGATCGGGGACGTTACGGCTTCGTACTACCTCCAGCCTTTATAATACCAAACGCTGAGGAAGCGCTGGTTGGTATTATCGCGTTGCTAGCCGAAGCCGAGAAGTTGGGATATCTGGAACTAAAAGAAGAACTGTAAACTGTCCCAACAAAAGAAAAACAATAAATTTATTATGATTAGCAATAAATCGATTCAGATTCTGATTCTGGTTATAGCTTAGTTATCGAGTTTTGATTCGCAGTGCGATATCGATCAGTTTGCTTCCAATATGCATTTGATTTGGATGTTCTCTTCGCTTGTGGTCCTGCTTGGAGCGGCGACTGCCAAGGATGACGCTTTGCAACTACGCTACGATAACTTTAGTGTATATCGTTTGGATATAAGCAACAAGATGCAGTTAGATTTGATCAATAAACTTACCGATGCGAGCCAAAAGGTAAGAGGATCCCAACTTAACGATCGAAACTTGTTGTATTCATGTGAATTTTTCTCGTTTTAGTATGATATCTGGAGGCAGTACGATGAGCACACAAGGCAGATGGATATTTTGGTAAATCCCTCGGAGCTTAGACGCTTTCAGTCGTTTGTCAATCTATACGGTATTCGCAGCGAAGTTCTTATTCCAAATTTACAAAGGTAAATCAAATTCATTTTCATATTACTTTTGACTCTTTCAATCGGATTAAAGCAGAAACCAAGGTTTTTGTTAATCTGAAAAGTTCTTTAAGGGGGTAGTGCGAAAAATAGGGATATATTTAAAATATCTTAAATTCATTGTACTCTTAGAACTTGGATGTTCAATCCTGAAAGCGTAATATACCCTCTTTTAAAAATGTTTAATAGAATCAGAGTATAACGCGAAGTAATAAGGGTAATCTTAACAATCGGGTCAATAATATTATTCAATTACGAAATAATTAAGATAAGAAATTGATTTCCACTTGAGATGCCATTAATATTATCAATAAATATATGTACTTATTATTTCCAGATTAATTGACGCTGAGAGCGTGCCGAATACGATGGCTGCTTCGAAATTTGGCTGGAAGCGCTATCACAAATTGTCGGAGATTGAAGCATGGTTGGATGGAATACTCGCTGCATATCCAGATGTCACGGAGGGATTCGAAGTTGGCAAGTCCTACGAGGGACGTACCATACGTGGCTTGAAGATATCGTATAAATCTGGAAATCCTGGAGTCTTTATCGAGTCTAATATACATGCTAATGAATGGATTACCTCGGCCACATGCACTTGGTTCATTAATGAATTACTTAGCTCTGAAGAGGAACAGATTAGGGACATGGCCGAGAGTCATGATTGGTATATTGTGCCGGTGTTGAATGTGGATGGATTTGTCTACAGTCACGAAAAGGTGGGTTCTCTTCGAGTTGCTTTTTATATTTTAAACTTCATACATTATAAAGCAATTTCTACTTAGGATCGTCTTTGGCGCAAGACAAGGCAACCCTCGAATGATTCGAGCTGCATTGGCGCCGATCCGAATAGGAATTTCGATTCGCATTGGATGGAAAATGATGGAGCATCAAGTGATCCCTGTAGCACTCGATACGCTGGACCAGCACCCTATTCTGAACCAGAGATAAAAGCCATGTCTGAGCTCATTACCAGCCTTAAGGATAAACTGAATGTGCTTCTGTCTTTTCACTCGTACAGTCAGTTAGTGCTTTCACCCTATGGCCACACGGCCGAAGAGTTTCCACCCAACTATGAAGATCTTATGCAGGTGGCCAAGGCCTACGCGGATGCAGTTGCCGCATTGCCCTACGGTAGTGTCTATCAAATTGGTTCCTCAGCTGGAGTACTATGTAAGTTGAATATAAACAATAAGTTATAAATATATATTTAAATGATATTCTTTTTAAGATAACACATCGGGTGGCACCAAAGACTGGGCCTATACGGAGCTGGATATCAAGATATCCTATACCATAGAGTTTCGGGATCAAGGACGCTTTGGTTTCGTACTACCACCGGCTTTTATAATACCCAACGCTGAGGAGGCTTTGGCTGGCATACAGGCCCTGCTGGCTGAAACTAAGAAATTGGGCTATCTAGAACTTAAATATGAACTGTAATTGCCTCGAGAAGGCATATAAAGTCAATAAATCGATAAAGATTATTTCTGCGATAAAAGCGATCGCACATTCTTGTATGCGAGTTAATAGTTCAAGCTACCGATCGCGTCGATCAGTCAATTGCCGATATGCGTTTGATTTGGTTGTTCGCCACACTTGTGGTCCTGGCCAGTGCTGCCACTATAAAGGAGTCACCGAAGTTGCGCTATGATAACTATAGTGTCTATAAACTGAACATTAAGAACAAAATACAGTTGGCGCTGATCACCAAACTGAGCGAAGTGAGCAAGAAGGTGAGGCATGAAGCAGATTGATTTCACTTAAAAACAGTTGAAGCAAATATATATATATATATATATAAGTTATATATATTCTTGTTCAGTACAGCAATTAGCAATTTCATTAGTTGTCTTTTATAAAATTTAGTTGTCTTTTATAAAATTTGTGCTTGCTTCCATTTTAGTATGACATCTGGAAGGACTACGAGGCATACTCCAAGGAGCTGCACATTATGGTGAATCCTGCTGAACTGAAAAATTTCCAGCTGCTACTTTCCCTTTACGGCATTGCTTATGAGCTACTGATTCCGGATGTACAAAAGTAAGTAGTCATTACGATTAGCGCTACCGATTATGCGCTCGTAAGTGCGTATTATAAAGATTGCGATCTGGTTTTTCAGGCTTATCGACAACGAGCAGGTTGCGACTGGCAGAGATAGCGCTAGCTTTGGCTGGACACGCTACTATGAGCTGCACGAAATAGAGGCCTGGTTGGATAGCATATTCGCTGCTTATCCCGATGTCACAGAGGAGTTCATCATTGGACAATCGTATGAGCAGCGCACCATACGTGGCATCAAGATCTCCCATGGCACTAACAAACCAGGCATCTTCATTGAGTCCAACATACATGCACGCGAATGGATCACCTCGGCAACGGCAACATGGTTCATCAATGAGCTGCTTACCTCACAGAAGGCAGAGGTGCGCAATCTGGCCGAGAACTATGATTGGTACATTGTGCCTGTGTTCAATGTGGATGGCTTTGTCTACTCACATACCTCGGTAAGCAGAGCGTATGGGTAAAATGTAAAGTATATACACTATGTGACTATGTGGCTTTATCTATTGTAGAATCGCATGTGGCGCAAGACGCGTCAACCGCATCCAACGGACAGCTGCATTGGCGTCGATGGTAATCGCAATTTCGACTCACATTGGATGGAGAACAATGGCGCCTCTGCTGTTCCCTGCAGCGAAACATTTGCCGGCGAAGTGCCCTGGTCAGAGCCAGAGACAAAAGCCTTGGCCGATTACTTGACCAGCATACAGGACAAGTTCAGTGTCTATCTGTCTTTCCATTCCTACGGACAGTGGCTGCTCTCGCCCTATGGTCACACAGCCACCGAATTCCCAGATAACTACGAACAGTTGCAGGAAATCGGAAGCGCCTTCACCGAAGCCATACGCAACATGGTCTATGGCACAGAATATGTGCGCGGCTCCACAGCCTCCACGCTATGTAGGTTGAGATGGTTCCCCCAAGGGGGGGCCCCCTTGCCATTAACTGAACTGAACTAACTGAACTAACTCTTGCAGATGTCGCCTCGGGCGCCTCCGTCGATTGGGTCTTCAATGAGCTGGGCAAGGAGGTGGCCTACACCATCGAGTACCGCGACAAGGGACGCTATGGCTTCATTTTGCCACCAGCAATGATACAAGTCAATTGCGAGGAGCTTATGACCGGCATGGTGGCGCTGATCGATAAGACCAAGGAGCTGGGCTATCTATGAGCAAGATCTATGGGGTAGAGAAGCGAAATGCTAGCTAAATATAACTGACATTGTAGAGCCCGAATTTGTTGACTTCATAAGCTTGTCTTACTTTTATTGAAAATCTTTATAAATAGCTTAAGTCGTCACACCACAGGCTACTCCTGTGTGATGTGCCTCATGTAGGACGTAAGCAGGTCGTCCATTTTGTAACCCTGCGTTGTGCTGCACAGCAGCTTCGAGGCGCCAATCATGTTGCCAAAGCGTATGTGAAAATGACTCTTTCCCGAGCTCCACATGCCTAGCTCCTCGTAGGCATGGCTACGCAGCAGGCGCTTGGTGTGCGCGTCGAGCAGATGGAAGCCATTGGCATTGATGGCAATCAGTAGAGACTCAGGCAGCGCTTCATCGCTCAGCTGCTTGACAGTAAAGAAGGTGGAGCCAAAGCTCGCCTGCTGGGCCAGTTGCTGTAGGAACTGTAGCTTCGCCTGCTCCTCTGCCAGCTGCCTCTGCTGCTGCAACATAGGCTGCAACTGTTGATGCCACTCCGCAACGGTTTGCAGTGGCAGCAGATCCTCGGGCAACAGACGTGGCAGCAGCTCCTGCAATGGTTGCTGCTCGCTGAGCTCCTGATCGCCGCTGTAGATAAGCTTGGCCAACTGCAGCGCCAGCTTAAAGTCCACAGCATAGTAACCCTTGAGATACTTGTGCAGCTCCTGGGGATAACTAAAGATCACATCCGCATTGATGTCCCCGCCCGGTTGGCAATCCAGCCACAGTTTGCGCATAAAGTGCAGCTGATAGTGTCCATCGTCGCAGCTGGAACGAAGCGTTTTGTGCTGACGCAAATGCTGCAACAACTGCTTGATATAATCAAAGACGAACTCCTCCTCGGGCATGGCGTACACCTTCTCGCCGAACTTCAGAAAGATGCTGTAGCCCAGCTGCGACTTGAGCTCCAAACGCTGCGCTACTTCTGCAATCAGCGCTGCTCCTCGCGTATGCGACTCTATTTCAAAGGCCTCCACAGTGGCATCGGGAAAGTAAATCTTGTGATAGATGTGCATGCAACGCTTCTGTATGCCCTCCACTTCGATGAGATGTGGCGCCTGCTTCCGCTGGCCATGCTGCAAGGTGCGCTTGAGGCGCTTCAGGCAGGCATCCGCCAAGGCATCGGCACGCAGACGCAGCAGCAGCACAAGCTCACGCATGATGAGCACACTGGGTGCCATCAAGCCTGTGGCCAGGTACAGCAAATCCCAGCCACGTTGCTCGCTCTCCTCCTGCGTGTTGCCCGTCAGCTGCTTCATTAGCTGACAGAAGAGCTCGTCGCAGAGCAGGGGATGCTGCAGCGCCGGCTGGAAGATTAGATCGGTATTCACTGCCATATTGCCACGCGGTATGTCGCCCATGTACTGGAAGAGGGAGAGGTTAGAGATGCACACATGGCTTATCTGCCTGCCTGCCTACCTTCTGTATGTGATGGTGGATAACCTGCGCCTGCTGAAAGAGCTGCGGACTGCCGTGCAGCGATTTGAGTAGCGGCGCCTTTAGAGGATCCGCTGAGTAGTGCCAAAGTGGCGTCTGCTCGGAGCTATGGGGAAGAGGCAAGAGTTGAGTAGTTTACCAGGATTACCTTTGCGCAACTTACTCCAAAGACTGCCTAAACTGCTGCTCTGCAAACTGCGCCAGACTGTGCTGACGGCGACGTGATGGCGCCCTAGGAGCAGCCGTGGGCAAGCTAGCAACTGTGTCTGCGGCAGCTTTACCCCCTGCACGCTCCTTGAACATCTGCTGCAGCTGCGCACTTGGCTTAGTCAACGTGGCCAGAATGCGCACATGGCCAGCCACAAAGTCACCTTGCTGCCCATTGACTGTGCCGCGCCAGAGACGCCGTGGATCGTCCGACATAAGCTGTGCGCCAGTCACTCCCGCCTCGAGCTCCACAAGATCACCAGGCAAGAGAGGCAGCAGCTCCGCCAACTCTGGCTGTGTGGCCTCAATTGCTATGGCATAGCTGGAGCGTTGCTGCAGATTGGACAACATGAAGTTGATAAGCTCCGCCGCATCCAAAGCCTCACTGCACTGGAAGCTGAAGTTCTCATGCTGCGCAGTGCAGACTTGCAGCTGATCCTGCTCTTTGGCCTCCACCGTCAGCAGCTCCGCATAGGTGCAGGAGGCAAGCACCTGCTCGGTTTCATCGATGAGTGCGAGGCCGGTGGAGTTGACAGCCAACATGAGGTCATCACTTTGCAGCTTGGGACCGGTCAAGCGGAGTACCTCATATAGCCGGGAGTGCCTCATGGGCCACGAGAGATGAGCAAACAGGCAGATGTCCTCCTTGGCGCGCAGCTGTGACTGCGCATCGGGTCCCTTCTTGACGTATGCGCTGCGCTCATAGGTGGCGCCAATGAGGCGACTCCAGTTGTGCACAGCACGTTCGCCCGGCGCCAGCAGATCCTGTGGCACATACTCTGTCAGCTGACTCTCACTTAGCTTAGTCACTGCGCCAGCTCCGTGCTCAATGTAGCAGGCCAGCGCACAGACCATGGCAATGTCCTTCTCGGAGCGGCAACGATATTCTCCACATTTCAATCCCCTCACAATCTGTTTGTAGATCAGATGCGTAGCCTTGGCATCCAACGAAGGATCATACCAAGCGTCGAAGAGCTCCTTGCGCAGATAGAGCTTCCAAGGCGCATCCACTTGCCGCTGCTCGCAGCTGGAAATTGCATCCAGCACATGTTCCCGTCCAGCTGCCAGTGGCATCAGCTTCTCGTGCAGCGACAACACCAAGCCGAAGCCAAAGCTATCGCTCAGTCCAAGACCATCGCATAGCTGCTGCACTGCCTCACGCGCTGTGCTGGCTGCATCCACCTGCAGCTTCCTGGCCTGCCCATCCATCAGGTATATCGCTAGCTTCAGCGGTTGCTTGCTACGTATGGCCTGCAGTTCCAACAGGGATGGTGGCTGCGAGCGTGCTCCGTTTGCCAGCGTGCGCTCCAGACGCTGCATCGCTGGTGCTGCATGCAACTTTGCCGTGCCCAGCTTCATGTAGCTGCGCAAGTAGGGCTCGAAGTTGCCACTGGGCGGAAAGCAGCTGAGGCAGAGCGACAGAAGCAGCCAGCCGCGCGACAGGGAACTACGACTGGGATTGAGGTAGATCTGCTTGCAGATCTGCGCCAGAATTTCGTCTCTGGGGAGGGGGAAGAAGTGTAGGTAGATCAGTGATACGATAGATACAATAGATACGATATGTTCTGCGATTTGAAGAGAGTATAAACTGAAGAGAAAGATAGGTTTCCCTAATATGCCTCATGTTAGTTCGCTAACAGCTCTGTTAACTCTTACAGATGTCAATTAACATTGTCTTAAGACTTCTCTGTTAAATTCGCTTCCCACCTCAAAGTCTCTTTTAGAATGCCATGTCCAATGATGAAGTGCAGCTTATCCACATGGCTGCTGGGGCCATTTAGCCAGAGCTGATAGAAATTCTCTGCTTCGGCCTGAGCATTGCCCATTAGCTTGGACTGTCGCTTCACAGTTTGACGTATGAATCGACGTGGTTTGGTGCCCAGCATGCGCGCCAGATCCTGCATCAGTTGAGGATGGCGCAGCGAGAGATTGGGTGAGCTGGGAGCAGGCTCAGGTAGATCACCCATAAAGCGTAGAATCAAGAGCCAAATGGCCTGAGAGGAGAGGAGAAGAAGAAGATACAGAGAGAGAGAAAGGGAGAGCAAGAAGAAAGATATATTAAGAAAGAGGAATAAGAAGTGGAAAAGTTATGTAGTAAGGTAAGAAAGATAGAGGAGTGCGAGCGAGACATATCCTACCTTGGCAGCCATTTGATCCACAGGCAGTTCATGTTTCAGCAGCGGCTCCTTTAGTGGTTTCCGCTCGTGCTGCGATGTGGTGCCGCTGCAGAAGTAAGTGGATGCATATTTCTGAAAACTAAAATCGGAGGTATCCACATCGCTGGCCACCGGCTTGGGCAGACGTATGGTGCCAACGGAGGTGATGCTGTTGGTTTTCTTCAACTGAATCTGTGCGGCAGGAAGGTAAGCAAATTATATGTTTTATAAACAAATTATAGGGTATATGTCTTGCGACTACTGCTAAACATGTTAGCCCACTGTTAAAACTCTCTTATACAGCACATAGCACCAGTCTATAACTCAAAGTCGTAATCTATGTAGAGCTTTTTCTTTCCGTTGCACTCTAAGATATGCCAAGCCGATAAAGCCACCGTCGATTATTTACAATCGGATTTTTTATTCAATTTATCATCTTGAGGTATTTATGTAGTCAACCAAAGTAAATGCCTACCGATAGCGGCGATAGCCGACTGTCCGGGGTCTAGAACTAACTTTATACTTATTCTTAAATTAGTCGCTGACTAGACTAGACGTAACGCTGTAGAACGGTGACTGAGAGAACTGAGAATACATTTTGAAACTGTTTGTTTAATAAATTTTGTACTATTTCTGTGTTGTTCCACTGTGGTTTTATTTGAATATTTTTTGTAGAATTTTTGGAAATTTTTTTGAAAATATTAATAATTTTCTTTGTGTTTAAAGAAGAACGGAAAACTTTTAAAGTGAAGTTAGTAAAGTTCGTTAGTTGGAAAATCTGAATTGAAAAATTTCAAGTTTTCAGAATCTTGGGAAAGCCAAAAAAAACTAACGTATATTTTTTTAGTAGGTTTTTGAATAAAATAAAATGGCTTAAATTCCTGCATGTAATTATTATAAAAATTTCTAACCGACTCTTCAAACTAGTCATATTCGTAAATTTTGTACTATTTCTGTGTTGTTCCACTGTGGTTTTATTTGAATGAAATTTTGAAAGTTTTTTGTAGAATTTTTGGAAATTTTTTTGAAAATATTGATAATTTTATTTGTGTTTAAAGAAGAACGGAAAACTTTTAAAGTGAAGTTAGTAAAGTTCGTTGGTTGGAAAATCTGAATTGAAAAAGTTCAAGTTTTCAGAATCTTGGGAAAACCAAAAAAAAACTAACGTATATTTTTTTAGTAGGTTTTTGAATAAAGTAAAATTGCTTAAAAATTTCTAACCTCTTCAAACTAGTCATATTCGTATTGCTCATATTTATCCGATTAGATTAAAATATAAGTTGGGAAATCTCAAGGAAAGTTTTAATTGACTACTGTAGAATGATTCGCGGAAATATTAATACATTTTTGTGTACTACGCATAAAAATAGAGTTTCCGCTGGTAATTAAAAACCCCACTTTGGCAAAACAATCACAATGAATCGAGGTTATCTATATGGCAAAGCAATTGACTTCTTGAGATTAGAGTTCTCTAATCTAGTAGTACCATAGCCTCTTTGTATGTTTATGTAAATAATGCCAGAGTATGGCACATTTAAACAATTGAAGTCTTATCATTAAGTTTAATAAAAACCCATGGCTATATGAGTGGCTATAATTTCCGCAAATGGAAGAGTCAGTCAACGATATAGTGAATGCCGTATAGAGGAGAAAGAAATTTCATTTCACAATATTTTATACGAAATCGAGTTAATTTTCTAGAAAAGCGACAATCATTTCGATAAAAATCTTAAGATAGTAAAATATATAGATAGTATTTCGTCTATGGCGTATTTGCTAATTTTGTCCGATGTCGAAACTGTTTGGACCTCGGCCCTATTTCATTTCAAACTTGCTTGATAGCGCATCGGACATGGCATTAATTTGACATTGATAGGCAAAGCTCTTCGGGACAGAGACTACTATATATGATGACAATATAAGCGCGTTATGAAATGAACAAAAAAAAAAGAAAATAAGAGATATGAAACGAAGTGAATCCATACGAATAGCTACCATAAACCAGAACAAACGAAACGTAGTAAGGCAAACACAAAAAATAACGTGAAAGAAAAGACAAATGGATTTATATGCATAGTAAAGCTCCCTCTCTTTCTCTCCAGTCTCTGAAGCTTCTTAGATATCACCACAGTGGGTTTTATTTACAAAATATATAATAAATATTAATTAGGTACATGGAAGATATAGTATATAGTACATTTATCTGTAAGAAAAATAAACGATCACAAGAACAAAGCTAAGCGTGTGTGTGTGTGTGTTGGTAGATAGTGTGTGTGTTTGTGTGTGTAGGTATATATGTACAGGCCCACGTGTATATAAGATTTGTACAGGTGCCACAACACATGACAGCACAAGCATTACGTTGGTAGAGAATACTTCATAGAGAAGTGAATTCTACCAACGCAGTTGGTAATATCAGCTACAGCTGAACTGCTCTATAAGAAATGTTCATCTTAAGTTAACGAAAAATGAAATTAAAATTATTCAAATTATTCAAATACAAACATATATGTGTATATATCATATATCGTACAATGTTTTTTTGTTTTCTTATATCAATGGAATATTATAATACGCAATCTTATTGTATACCAAGTATCTACCCGTTCTATTTGCAGTTCTTTATAGAGCAGTTCGACTGCGACAAGCTTCTTAATGTTATTGTATATATATATATATAGACTGAACTATGGCTATGGCTATGCGATTTGCTTTTGCATTTGTTCGGGGCTGCTGTCAGCCGCGCTCGGGCAACTACTAGAGACGCGTCTGATTGACAATTTTGCGCGGCGCTGCCTCGTAGTAGTTGACGGGTCGGGACAGCAGCTTGGTGGGCACATCTCTGCGCAAGCGTAGCTCCCGTTCGAATAGCAAAGATTTCTCCTTGACATTCGGCCCCAGCGGACCACTCACATCGGGTTCGTCGTTGAGGAAGCCGAAGACATCGTCGACAATTTGCTTGGAGGACTCCACGTCCATGTAGCCGGGACTAACTACACCATTGCCATTGGTGGTGGCGGCGGCTGCTCTACTCTGCACTCCATTGCTGGCGGGTCGCGTAGCCATGGGTAGTATAAGCACTGGTGACATGGGCGGCGGTGGAGGCAGTGACATGCGTGCCTGCAACGTGGGTGCAGGCAGCACTTGCTCTTGCCGCCGTATCTCGGGCTGCTCGGAACGTTTCAGCGACTTTGTGCGTTTCGGCTGCTGCACTGCAGCCATGGCAATGGCATTCTGCGCCATCACTTGCTGCTTGAGACGCAGCTGCTCTGCTGCCACTGCTGCTGCCGCCGCCTGCTGCTGTTGCTGCTTCAGGCGCAATTGCTCCGCTTGAGCTGCCGCCGTCTGTTCCTGTTGCTGCTTGAGCCGCTGTTGCTCCTCTGCCTGCTGCTTCTGGCGCAGCAGTTCGAGCTCCTTCAGGCGCAGCAATTCCTGTTCCTTTTGTAGCTTCTGCTGTTTCTGGAACTCCTTTTTCTTTAGTCGCCGCACTGCCAACTCCTCACGGAAGCGCTTTCTGGCCAAGAAGCCACGGCACAGTGCCTGCAACTTAATCGTACGACTGCGCACCATGGTGAACTTGGCGGTCAATTGCTGCGCAGCAATGCAGGCGCCAAGACGATGGAAGCCACGACGCATGATCTGATAACGCTTGCGCTGCGCACGTCCACGCCAATGGCGCTGCACGGTAATGATGGCCTGGCGATATTTGCGCAAATAGCGACGGAAGAGCACACGGCGTATGCCACGCTGTATGGTCACAATGCATTTGAGCATCACACGCGAACGTTCCGCCTCCAGTAGAGCATCGTCTTCGTCACGCAAGAAGAGTTTAGTGCGTCCAAATTGACGATCGGAGTCCGGCGACAGAGCCGTCACACAGATCTGCTGCGCCAGCGCACGACAATCGCATTGATCCAATGGTCCAGTGCGTGGTATGAGCAGGCGATAACGCTCCACGAAGGCGCGATAGGCATGGCGTATGGGATAGCCAGCACGACGTATGCGTGCGGTTTCCATCATGCCCGAGTAGCGTAGCTGACGCACGCACAGCTCCTGGTCGAAGTTCTGCGGGGAGGAGAGGAAGATTAGTAAGGAAATTGGAATTGGAATTGGCAACGACTTGAGCTGTCCCATTTAACCTAGTGAAGCCGCTGCAGTTCACTTTTTGTAGCATACTTTTTGGCGCAAAATAAAATACGAGTGGAGGAGATTCTGGCTTCATCTTCTAGTGCTAGCTGCTTATCGCTCCATCTTCATAAACTCTTATCTCTATATAGTCTACAATACATCCCCCTCCAACTCTCTCTACTCACATTGGGTTCCTTGTACTCATTGGGCTTGATGCAGCGTATAAAGTAGGGATGTGCCTGGGACAGCGTGCGCATAAGCATGTCCAGCGAATTCCGGAACTTCACACACAACGTTGGCTGCTTCTTGGCCGTATCCATGGGCAGTTCACGTGGAAAGATATCCACCAGATATTTGTTGTTCGAGCGCTGCACAAGATTACGCAAATCGGTGCTAAACGAATCGCGATTCTTCTCAAGAAAACCCAATGGATTGTACATAACAACGCCGGCATAATGTCTAATGCCAAAGAGCGAGGTCTGTGTAGTCTTGCCCTTGACATAGATGGAACGATTGCCATGCTGCACATGCAGCTTCTCCAGCAACGTAGTATCTGTGCCCTTGGGAAACTTGGATTCCTCATCAATCAACGACATTATGTTCACCGGCTTCATGCCAATCAAATCGAGTATGTCCTGATTGTCCTGGAAATCAATGTGCTGCCAGTTGATGTGCTCCAGCTGATACTCTGCTTGCTCCATCTGCGCGAAAGAGAAGGGGTTTAGTAAAGGAATACAGTATAAAGTAGATGGTGCAGCTCCTAACCTTAAAAATGTGTCCCACGAAAAACTGCTGCAGATTCTCGTTGGCATAGTTGATGCACAGCTGCTCGAAGCTGTTGTTGTCAAAGTTCTCGAAGCCAAAGATGTCCAGCACGCCAATGCTGTTGACAGGCTGTTCGATCTGTTTGTTGATGGTGTCATTGATGCTACGCACTATGCGCACAAAGATGCCATCGTACAGGGACTTGACGAAGGCATCCCTACCCTCCAGTGCTGCCTCCTTGGACAAGCTGGTAACCACATGCTCGCCATGCACAAAGATGGTGCGTTGTGTGAGTGCCGCATTAAGTGGCGCCGCTGGCAAATCCAACAGTTGCGCCACACGCTGCAAATTGACACTGTCATCCACTTCAGCGGCCTCCAGATTGGCCACTTCGGTGGCCTTAAAGCGCAGATTACCCAGATGAAGTATGGCCGCCAGCAGATTGAGTATACACCACACTTCGTCGGGTTTGAAGGACAACACTTTCATGGCGGCACGTATATCGGCAAAATCCTTGGCATCCTGCTTATTGGGCAGTGTGAAGCAACCGCCTTGCGATAGATAATGATACTGACTGGGCGATTGCTCCTCCAGCTGCAGCCGTGCGCGTTCCTGTGCACTCAAACCCGCAAGCATGGCATAAAAGATGTGATAATTGCGCTCATCGCGACTCTGAAAGACAATGCGTGATTTCTCCAGCAAATATTGCTGTATGCGAGCACCCTGTATGGCTCCCTCGGGCGTAAAGCGTATCTCAATGTATTTGCCAAAGCGCGAAGAGTTGTCATTGCGCACAGTTTTTGCATTGCCAAAGGCTTCCATAATGGGATTCGATTCAATGATCTGTTGCTCAATCCACGAGTGTTTGCCACTAATGGCAGCCAGATATTGTAGTATCAGCTTGGTGCTCTCTGTCTTACCCGCACCCGACTCGCCACTGATAACCACACATTGATTCTCCTTGTGCCGCTGCAGACGCTGAAATGCATTGTCACTGATGGCAAAGATGTGTGGAGGCAGCTCGTTGAGTTTCTTATTGCGATACAATTGTATCTCACGATGCGTATAGATGGGCAGGATCTGATAGGGATTGATGGCCACCAGCATGGAGCCTGTGTAGGTCTAGGTAGGGAAAGAAAAAGATTGCATAAGTAAGCAAGAACAGTTTAGAATTTTCCATCATACTCACATAGATCAGCTTCTTGGCATAGCGTGTCTGTAGATTGCGTAATATGGTGTATTCCTGCAGATCACCCAGCGTGATCATATCCTCAATATCCTCCTGTGAGGTAATGTGCATCGATTTGAGCACATCCCCTGCTGGCACCCAGTACTGTTTGTTTGCATCATCGCAGATCAAAGTTTGCGTCTTCTCTGTGCGCACAATGCGTGCCCCAAAGGGTACAGCAAACTCGCTCGTTGTGTTCTGTGGCTTAACCCACACATATTCACCCTAAAGAGGAAGAGAGAGAGATGGCAATAATAAGTCTATGTACCGTTATCGTTGTAATTGTAATATTGTACACGCGTGCGATTAGATATGGTAGGCAGACAGCACTTTCCAAAAAATCAGCCTGAAACTTGAGAAATAATTCCTCAACTCGAGAATCGATTATTGTCGTCGTGTAAAGCAATTCAAGTTGTAAAGGCTATCGTCTCTCTCTATCTGCAGCTACCTAAATTATAGACTCCTAGGAAATATATCAAGCGATAAGGCAGTTATTTATGAAGTCGAGAAGTTGCATGAAAATGAAATTACAATTTTACAGTTCAGGCAAGGAAACATGATTGCAAACTTAGCAGATAAGCAAGGTACTCCTTTATTTAGTTATATGTAAGCAAGGTACTCCTTTATTTAGTTATATGTAGAGCTTTATAAATGAACTTCCTACAAAGGAAATAAGACTTAACTAAGGCACACTCGATAAGGTCACAGTAAAATAATTTACCCCAAAGTCGGTACTTCACGCTAGCCATAAAATAATTACCAATTTTTATCGTAATTCTCTGAAAATATTTTAATACCTTAACCAAAATTCTAGCTAATTTATAAGAAATTTTAAACAAATCCCTAACTTCCCGGAAAAAAATAAATAAATAAAATAAAACACAGAAAACTCATTTGAATAGGCAACAAAACAAAACGGTAGCTGGGCGTGGCAAAACAGTTGCGACCTCAAAGCACTAAAACAAAAAAAACGAAGATATGTACGAATCGCGTTTATCTTATCAGCTATCACTAGGAATGCCGATATATAAACGCGTCTTATCGCTACTTTACAATCAGCAACACAGCAACAGCAACGCTTAATTACTGTCAAAAATGAGAGAGAGAGAGGAACAATGAAAAAGCAGGGGCCTAGCTATAGCATGGATCGCAAGCTAAACGACTAAAGAAATTGCAAAATAATTAATAAATTTCCTACTTCAATTTTTGGCAGACGACCTTGTTTATCAATAAAACCGAAATGACACAGCTTTGCACAGATTTCCAGATAAGATTGTGTCGCAGAGCTTCTGTATAAAAACAAATTGCCCAAAAAATATATACCATATAATATATGAAGTGCTACTGTGTGCACTCGAAATTAGACAATGATATTTTCATTTAAATACCACTTCTAAGTCGAAACTTTCCGCAACTTGACGGGGTGTTTTTTTTTTTTTTTTTTTTTTTTTTTTTTTTTTAATATTACCTTCTAATCGATGACTAGAAATGAGGTCATTCCTCGACTGAACTTTAGACAACACTTGCGAGAATTAAAATCTAATTGCAAAGTAATTTTCATGATGACCTAATCATAAGATAATATAAGCTATAATCAACATATATCAGCTGTCATGGTGGCTAATAAAGTCATGAGTCGAAAGTATGTGAAAATTTATGACTATTTGAAATAGAAATTGCTTCATCTGTGATAGAACTTGATTAGTATCGGCTTTATAAATCGTGCAAGAAATAGTCTAGCTCTTAAAATTTGACTCTCCATATTTGCTATAGGGTATCTGCTTGTATTACTTTCTCTACCTTAGTCAGCTTACTTTTGCTATTTGCTTTTTGATAAGCAAAAAAAATTGCTGTTGGGCTTATCACGTGCTAAAGCTATCATAAGCTATCGATAAAGCAGCAAAAAAAAAAAAACAAGTAAACCCAAAAGGAGGCAGCCAAGAGACAACCTCATTTTGGGATACCTCTCTAGACACTATGGTAATCAATAACTATTTTTAAATGTCTCACTTAGATATGGCAACATTTTTCAGGCACATTTTACGATTCAGGCACGCGTGGCACTACGAAAAGCTACACAGTAAAGCCTACGGGTTTTTTCTTCTCATTTTTTTTTTGGAATGCGGAAACTCTGCACAGTTATAATTATAAGGCGTTATCAACGTAATTTTCTGATAAGCTATGTTTAAGTACGAAAAAAAATAGTAAAAAAAAAACTTACATGTTCGCGCAGAAATTCGGACATGTCTTTAGAAGTATATATAATATATGATTAGTTGATTTGGTATTGAGTTTAGAGAGCACTGCCAAAGACACACGCGTCGCGAAAATTTGCAGCTAATTATCGAGCAAATATTTGCCCAACAAATGGGTAATATTTTCACAGCCGTTTCGGATTCTTTTTCAATTCTTGCGCTATTTGAAGACCGTTGCGGTTTTTGTTTTGTCGCATTCCGCACGGCACGGAGTCTCGTTCACTTATGAACGCTTGGTGTGAGCGAGCGGGTAGCCCGAGTTGACATTTCATTTTGTTTTCTTATCTAACGCGGCGCTGTTGATATTGATAATGAATATTGAATGCTTTTTGGCAGCCGCCCGTGGCCCGTGGTATGGTTAGGGCCTTATCTATTGCCAGTCTCGCACACAGCCGCTTGCTTGTCTCGCCACCTTTGGGTCTGCTTAGGTCTATGGTTGGTTACACGATCAGGTGTGCAAAAATTTCTTACAGATAATTCTGTCTATTCGAGCGAAGGCTACAGTTGTTTTCTTATATTTATATCACACTAAATTTAACGTATTTGTTTTCTGTAAAGCCCTACAAGCTTATTGATTGCTGCTTTGCTGCTTTCTTATCTGGCGATGAGCTGAGCTACAACAGCGTATCGTATCGTATAACTGACCATGCCAATGAGTCATAATGGCGTGCTGTCATTTTTCACGATAATCTATGAAACGTAGAGCGTGTCGATAAGCCTGCAGAAAGTGTTGGTATTCTTGTATACCCTTGCTGAATCTATTTACAATTTTCGAAGGTATTTTTAAAGCTCAAATGGTAGGAACAGCATAAAATGTATGTTCGTGAGTTTGATAGGCGAAGAAGGCATCTCCGACCTCATAAAGCATATTCTTGTTTTGCTTCAACATACTATTCGATATAGACAAGTTCGTAGGTGTGGAAGCCTAGATCTCAGCTATTATAAACTGGAAGTAACAAATTCAGTTACATCCTAAGTCAATATTGCACTCAGATGAAGTTTGTTTTAAAATTTCACCACGCCCACTTCCGCCCCCGTAAATGAAAAAATCGATTTGCGAGCGCAATTTTTGTGCTACATTATTAATTTTTGGTTACTAGAATAATTTTCTCCAGCCTAACGATCTTCGAAAGTAGTTTTTCTATTAGTGAATGGAAATGTAGGCATTTCTCTATTAAAATATTCATCTGTATTCCCCCACAATATCATCTAGAAGTGCATGTAATTTTCGGTTTAACTTTCCCAAGGGAATCCCAATATTTTACATAATACTCCACGTCATGCTGAATAGATTTTTATCGTATTTCACAAATGAAACAACGCCAATTGCAGCCAAATCGCAGCCAAGTGATGACTAAACCCGCTCACGGGTCCAATAGGGAACTCAGGGAACACTCAAAGCAAAGCCACAACAATTGGCAACAAAACGTTTCTGATTTATTGAGGAATTGACAAGAATACAAAAAAAGGAATTGAGGAAATATGACAAGGGCTTAATAATTGAACGCGAAACTACGCAGTGAAATTTGTGATTTAAGATAAGAACTTTCTTTCTCTGCTGTCGACATTACTAATCGAGTTTGAGTGGTACAGAAAGTACATATATATCTTTATATTGTTGCAAATGCTTGATATCTTTATCTTTATAGTTATTGATCGATTCATGCAATGTTTTTTACCTAATTCGAAATTCAACAAAAAGATTACAAAGTTCACACACCGCGTCGAGTGGACAAGTTTCATTCACACACAACGATTTGTCATGCAGAGTTTTCGCTTTATCGCTGAGAATGTCAGGCCATATAATCATAATGTACGCATAATCTATAAAACCAAAAGTAGTGTGCAAATAGTTTCGAAGTTGTGTGTGTGCATGATAAAATCAAATGTCAACAACAAAGGAAAAGGAAGTACATTTTTCAGTTGCAGTAATTATGTTTACAATCGACAATATTTACGATTGCCATAATGATTTGAAATTTAATCTGTCAGCGTCATATAAAGTGCACACAAGCAGAGACATACAGGGTGTCGCAGCGATATAATTAATCAATAATTGAACTGACTAATTCAACAGATTGTAGAGCAATTAGAAACAAATTTGAGATAACTTGGCATAACCAGAGAAGAAAGCGTAATGCAAGTTCTTTTCACAAATTACGTATACGCACAGTAGGTTAGCCAATTCTTTGGAAAAAATACTTATTAATTAATCAGTTATATCTACTCTAATCTGTCAAGCTTCTCAGCTTGATTTATGCGTTTAATAATTATAGAATTAATTTAATTTTCCTGCCGCCTGGCCAAATTTAGCATAAATTTATTTGCTCCCAAAACAATAGCCTGCTCTCATTGCAACACGCTCAACTGCTGCCTTGGCTACTCACTAAAAATACCCTGCTTTATATATTATTGATTTACTATCAATATTTCATTGCACAATCACAACGTCTTGCTGCGGTGGGAGGCTGCTGCCGGGTTGCTTATAGCCAAACACTACTTGGCTCGTCACCCTCTTTTATGGCCATTAAGAAGCTCAAGTAAAAGTGCCGTTAGGCAACCATTTCATTCATCGTATTTGGCGTAGATAATTCGCTACTTGGTACCACAACAACAACAACAAGTTCGCTGCTTTGCGATAAGCTTGTTTGGGGGCCCAAGACTACGTGGGCATTTCTTCGATTTGCAAGGGAACGCAATAAATAAGTTGCCCCCTGGAGCTGAATTTGAATTGAAGTGAAACTGTAAGTGGTGCTAGGGGGGAGTGTGTGTGTGTGCTGGTGTGTGCTGGTGTGCGTGTCTGGAGTGTAATTCAATGCGATGCCTGAGGAGCTTGGCACTTCGCATCGCTTTGGGCCATTGGAATGCACGTGAGCCGAGCAAGAGAGAGAGAGAGAGAGAGAGAGAGTGCACCCTGCGGGCGCAGGGCAACGTGCTTTGTTATCCTTGAGGTCCTTTTGCGTTGCCTTAAGCTTGCCTTACGCTTGCCTTGCCTTGCCTTGCCTTGCCTTCTTCGTGCACTCATTCAGCGAGGCGGCAAACGCACGCCGACATGAACAAGCTTTTTGCTTTAGCTTTCGCATTATCCCATAAGCAAGTCCTTGGCTTAATGCAACGAACTTACTGCCACAATCTGCGAGCTGTGCGCGTGGGCGTGGTTGGCAGAGCCAGAGGGGAGGGGAGGGGCAGGGGACAGCACACAATTAAGATTATCCTGTAAACGCGCTTAGCTAGAGCAACAATTGCACGGGGCCAGCTGGCCGCGCTCCGTTCAACTTTTGACCCAATTTGCTGCAAGAAATGACGACAAGTTAAAATTGCGAAATTGTCTTGCAGCGGCAGCGGCAGAGGCAGCGGCAGCAACTGCTGTCAGCTGTCGCGGCATAAAATTCAATTATTGTGCACAAAGCTAGAGCATGACGATGCCGACAACGACGACTCCGCGTCCATGACAAATGCACCAAATATTTGTGAATGCCGCCGACAAGGCCGGTCATAAATTCTCTCATTGATGATAACGGGGCGTATACGCGTTGTGCGCGCTCATGTTGTGCAAATTGTTTTTGTTCAATGGCAGCCGCAGCCAACTAAAGCAATTTACAATGTTTGCACACACAGCCAAGCCAAACAGCTCTCACACACACACACACACACACACACACACACAGTAGTGTGTGTTGACAAGCACGGAAAGTGGCAGGCAACATCGTTTCCATTGCACTGATAAACCCATCGACGATGTCTTTTTAACAACGCCTTCGTCTTGCCTCTTTCGCCTTCTGCCTTCTGCTTCGTTTGCTGCTCCGCCCGCGCTGCGTTGCGCTTACCCACTGTGCACGTTGTTGACCTATATTTGGGCATCAATGAAACGCAGAGCGCAGTGACAGCGGCAGCGGCAGCGGCAGCGGCGGAGCGGCAGCATGCGCTCGTCTTGAGTAAAAGCTTTGCAAGTTGCCGCCTGCCTGTTAGCTTGGCTGGAGCAAAAGCTCCAGGCAGTGCGTGCGCTCTCACTCTCACAGCAACATGAAAGCCAAAAGCTCTGCCAACTGGAAGTGCACAGTGTACGACTATTGCCAGAGCTCTCTCTCTTCGGAAAGTTCTATACCGTAAACTGGAGTAGTTCTGGCTAAATGTCCGGTAAGCTGGAAGCTATGAAACGTACAAACATTATAACTTAGTTAAAGGCTAATTCTAGATAATATATTCTATTTAATTCCATATTCAACAACAACAACAAACAATACCAATTACTATTCGACTCTATTTGGCAAAAGCGAAGGAGGCGTGGCTCAATTTGAAAAACCTTTGGGGGCCTAAAATTCATGGAAGTGCTGTCATAGTGCTTGGTTCCTTTACCGTTTAAAGCTTTTGAGATCTAGATACAGTGGACAAACGTACGAATTGGCATGGCGATGTCGATTCGGCTATTGATACTGATTCAAAATATATATGCGACCCCACACGTAAATAGGTTTTTCTGCCTGTGACGCTCATTTCAACCAATAAAATATACCCAGCATTTTATCAAATCCATGCTTTAAATATTACAAAATATTCTTTATAAAAATGTTGGACTTTGTTCATTTTAGGAGGAAGTCTTTTATAACCTATTGAATATTTTTTCAAAATTTTTAATGAAGTTCTTTAAATTTTAATTAAAATTTTTCCAAAAATAGAAATGTTAACTATTTTAAAATTTTCGACCTTTTGCAATTTTTGGTAATTTTTAAATTTGTTTTAAATTTTTTATTTAATTTTCTTTAATATGTACATACATACTTTGTTCATTTTAGGAGGAAGTCTTTTATCACCTATTGAATATTTTTTCAAAATTTTAAATGACGTTCTTTAAATTTTAATTTACATTTTTCTAAAAATAGAAAGTTAAATTGTTTTTAAATTTTCAACCTTCTGCCTTTTTTGGTAATTGTTTATTTTATTTAAATTTTTTAATTTTTTATTTAATTTATTTTATTATTATTTATAATTTTTTTTTTAATCTAGTTCTTTAATATGCACATGCAAATATTTCATTATTGCAATCAATAATTTTTTAAAAATTATGAAAAAAAGTAAATTTTCCTTCGATAATAAAAAACTCTTCCCTTGGGCAACATTAAAGCGGCCATGCTGTGCAGCTCAACTTGTTAATTGAAAATTATTGCAAAAGTTAAAGTTTCCTTTGAGAATCTTATTCGCAACTCTCCTGGGCCTCGTTTACAGCGCGTCGTGGCTGCAGCGAACTCAGCTGTAAATTCACGCATAAAATCAGCTGCGAGACAATGCAAAAAAGTTCAAGCCCGAAAAAGCTTCATTTGTTGTTATTTTTATAAAAATGTGCAATCTGGAAAGCGCACGCGAAGGCAAATGCAAACAGCTGGACCAGAGCAAGAGAGAGAGAGAAAGCTCTCTCTCAACAGACACAGGCTGGGTACGAAACACGCTGACGCGCCGCCATGTGCAGCACTTTGGGGAAAGGGTGTCAATGGAAGTACAAAACTTTATAGATACGAACGCACACACACACACACACACACATACGCACAGTGGGAGAGCGCGAACATCAAATGTCGGCACTTGAGAAAACTTTGAGACAGCAGCAGCAGCGGCAGCGGCAGCAGCAGCGACGCCGACGACGTCGATGAATTTTCCACCCAACTCGAGGTACGCGCGAGGTTGCCCAAGTTTTTCAATTCAGTTCGAGTCACGCAGCGAAGTGGACGCAACCAAGAGGAGCATAGATACTCTAGCTCACACACGGCGCTCGCTCATTTGTCACACACACACACACGCACACATAGTACACATACATAGACATACGCGCGACCGCTTAACGTGTCCTGGCGCTAACGGTAGCTCAACGAATTGAATTAAAAATTAAATTGAAATTGAAATTAAATTAAAGTTTCGCTAAATTCGCTAAACGCGCGAGCTACAATTTTTCCTTTCCCCAAACGTGTTGACAGTGCTCTGTGTGCTCTCTCTCCCTCTTCCTCTCCTCCTGCCACTCTTCCTTTCTCACTGTGTGTACATTTTTAAAATGCAATAAATTATTTAAGGCATTTATTTCGTTTCGCTTTCGTTATTACTGTGCTGCCTCTTCTGGCTGCCTTCTTGTTTTTGTTGCTTTAGTCGCTGCGCTCGCACTTGGCCCATTGGCCCAGTAGCGAGCCGAACTGAAATTGTTTGCCCGTAGCGCCTCCAGCAAAGCAAAACAACAATATTAACCTGCAGCTTCCCCTGCCACACGAACTCCCTCTCTCTCCCCACCTCTCTCTCGCTTTCTCTCTGTAACACACACACACTCTCTCTCTCTCTCTCGCTCGCCTTGTCTGCCAGGCGAACATCCGAGCACATACCGAGTACAGCCGAAACAGTCGAAATAACGAAACACGCACAACATCGTGCCACACAAACGGCGGCAGCGGCGGCTCGAGAGGCGCCTCCATTCATCAGTCGCGCGAGAGCAACTGACCGCATCTGTCGCACCAGCCAGCAGCAGCGCAGCAGCAGCAGCAGCCAAGTCAAACATTGAGCTCTCCATCCATCTAAGGGAGTGTGTGCGTTTTTTTTTTTTGTCAACTGTCAAGTGCAACCTGCAAGCCCAATTCAATTAATCAAGTGTGAAAGAGACAACAGACAACAGAAGACAAAACAAAGCGATAGCAAGTTAATTGCCGCACAACGATATTTGCCACCTGCCACCTGCCGCCGCACGACACCTGCCGCTGTTTGAGACACATCATTCGCCTGCTCCCCTTCCCGTTTGGTTACAGGTGAGTTTGCCCTCCCTCCCCTCTCATTACTTGTCTAACTTGTGACCCAATTGCAATTGGGCAAAGCCACAAAATCAATTGTTTTATAAACAAAGCACATTGACATTTTTTTTGAGGCACCAATTAGGCATATTCTAAAATGTCAACTGGCATAAATAATATACTAATTTTTGGTTTTAGTATTGTCATTATAATAATAGCTTTATAATTTGACTGACAAGAGAATTCCAGGGATTCAAGCTGGCGCTGCTGCTTTGCTTTGCTTTGCTTTGCTTGACCTAAATCTGTTTGGTTTACGCTGAGGTTTCTTGACCCGACGCCAGCAGATACTATATTTAGTTGCCAACGGGAATAAGTTGCAGCTAAAGCCAGCAGAATGACCATGGTTATAACTTTAGCTGAATTAAGGAAACAATTTGTTAAAGAAAGAAGGAAAAAAGAAGCGAAGAATTTGAGTCAGCTATAAGAGAAGATAATGAGAAAATCTAAGAATATATCACAATCTTAATAAAAACAAAGATAGAATTAAATAAAAATTTATGGCATAAAAAACTGCAATAAACAGCAAAGCAAGAGAGAAAGATTTGCCAACTTTTCATATACATGCAGTTACTCTTAATGTAAAACAGTTCGGAATCACTAAAGATATAGCAAAATATAACAAAAATCCGATAATACATTCTATTGCAGCTATACGATATAAGGATCCAATCCTAGGTTCATAGAACTATATATCTGACTAATTTCGAACAAATTTTCAAGGCCTTTTAAAGGACATACTTAAACTATATCGGGAAAATTTCATGGGGATATTTTGAAAAATGATAAAAATCGGCCGATAGGTTCTATGGCAGCTGTACGATATATCGCTCCGATCCTGTTCATTTCGACTTATTTATAGCGTGCAGCCATCTGAAGCATGTATACCAAGTTTCATCGAGATAGCTCTAAAACTGAGAGACTAGTTTACGTTTCAATAGACAGACGGACAGTCAGACGGACATGACTCGTTCAACTGCCCTACTAAAGCTGATTAGGAATATATACATTTTATAGAGTCTGAGATATCTTCTGAGGTGCGTTGCAAACTTCTGGCCAAAGTAAATATACCATCTGCAATATTATAAAAATATTCTAAAATATCAACATAAAGAGTGCCTTCCATAGATCCTAAACATTTGCTGCTGCAATCTCAAGCTACAGCCATGAAATTTCCTATACTCGCTCCTAACTAAGTCATTGATCGTTTGCCAGGCCAAATTTCGTTTGCAAAAGTTATGGAAAACTTGTGAAAAACTTCTAAAAACTATGCATATAATATTTATAAAGTAAATAATGAAATTTCAACAGCCCCCCACGCAGCGAAGAACACAGAGAAGAAGGGAGTAGGAGAGAAAGTTGCCAGCACACTGCACTGCACTCTCTCCCTCTTGCCCCTTCAATTTCTTAGCAAACAATGTTCGGTAAATTTCTTGCAGTTCAACTGCTAGCAAAGTATTATGACGGCACATTACGTATACGCCCCAGTGCACACGCACACACACACAACGTTGCAGCAGCAGCAGCTGGAACTGAGCTTGCGTTTCCGTTTGCGTTTCATCAAAAACTGCTTGAATTACGTCTAATGAGACAGTTAAATCGCAATCGTCGTGTCGACGCCAGTTTCTACTCTGACTCCTGCAACTCAGCGAGTTTAGAGCCCTTGAGTGGCAGTGCGCTTGAAATGCTTTGAATGCCATTTGGAGTCGACTGCACGGCGAGCAGCTCAAGGACAAGTTAGGCGAGGGTGTGCGAGTGTATGCTGTGTGTGTATTAAAGTACGACACGCCCGTCTCATAGTCGCCGGCGGCCAAGCAAGCCGGGCAGGGCTAATGCTGCTTCGCGTTGCTCTTTAGTTTTGCGCACTTGCTGTGGAATTGGAAGTGGGGAAGAAGGGAGAGAGAGGGGGGTGAGAACTACGCAAATGACGAAACATGGTTTTGGTTTTCTTTCTCTCCGGGTACTGTCTACGCTCCGCCGAGCCTTGTTTAACTTTTGCTAACGCATTGCGGCGCTTCTTCGCTGGAATTTCTGTTTTGTTTTTTCTTCCTTATTTTATACGATTCGACCATTGAAAATGGTCAAAAAAGGGTATACTAAGTTTGTGCAAATGTATGTAACAGGCAGAAGGAGGCGTGGCAGAGCCCACAAGGCATATATATTCTGCCATGTCCGTCTGTCTGTCCGTCTGTCCGTTTGAACGTCTAGATCTCAGCTATTATAAAAGCTAGAGACACCAAATTTCACATGAAAGTTTTCTGTATACCTTAGGTAGATCGAGTTTATTTTAAATTTTTGATGCCGCGCCCACCGCCCACGCAAATCGATAACTTACGATTATCAGGAGAAGTATTGAAGTTACAGCTTTCTGCTTTGGTATAAACATAAATTAAAGTGTGATCATGTCCTTCAAAACTGGGCGAATGGTATCTTTCGGTCGGGCGCGCTCGACTGTAGCTTTTCTTACTTGATTTTTTGCAAACATTTTTATTTTGACTTCCACTTTCTGCATTTTTTTTTCTTGTTTTCTCATTTGTTGATTTGATTTTCATGTTAATTTCAAATGGCAAACTTGCGCGCTAAGTTGGATCGATTGTGAGTGTGTGCGAGCGCGCTTCACTTGTGTCTGCTGTTCCGGTTCAGCTCGTTGCCTGCATAAAAATAATAATAATAAAAAGCTGTCGAAAACCAAACCCATTACAAGGCACACACACACACACACACACCCACAGACACAAGGGCAAGTACCGAGAGTATTTATGACATTTATGCTAATTATGCTAACGCCCAAGTGTCCCGCACAGCATAGGGCATTGTTTTAAGAGCCCCCAATGCGGGTGCGTGGCAGCTCCTTGGCAACGGCGAACGCGGCGTATGCGTAATATTTGCTATTCCGTTTTATTTTTAGACATAAAACAGACGCCGACGCGCCTAGGCTACAAGAGCCGGCATAGAGATTTCTTGTCAAAATAACAAAGCAAATATTTTGTTGTTTGTCTCAAGGAAGTGGGGGGAGAGGAAGAGGAAGAAGTAGCATAAAAATCTCAGCGCAGAGTTGCCAACGAAGTGGAAAATCAATGGAAAAAAATTCGAGCTAGCTACGGCTATAAATAAATTGCGATTTTTGCTGGAACTAATTGAGGAGTTCAAGTGGAATTGGGCATAAAAATGGCATCGATCATTTCAATTTAATTTCTTCTACTGTAACGCTTTGCGCAACTTGTCAACCCTTAAGCCGTAGCATATCTATATGTAATTAATTATGAAATATTTGCCAAGAGTGTCCAGCGGCTCATCTTGCTTCTACGCCTTCTATTCAATCTTAGGCCTCCAACTCTGGCACCCAACTCAGCTTAAGCAAATTGTTTGACAGGATACTTGTTGTGTGATTTATGCCAACCCCGAACCCCGAACCCCGCCCCCGACCCCGACCCCGGACCACGCAAAAATTGTTATGTTAGCCTTCAGTTTAGGTCAGGCAAAAGGGAAAGAATTAGTTCATGTTACAGACTCCGCCCAAGCGGAGCCACGCCCACGCATTTAGGCGCCAAGACAAACACATCAGAGACACGAGACCAGACACGCAAAAACACACACACTCACACACACACGCGCACCCACTCACCCCACTCATGCCCAAAATCCATTGAGGCATTTTGTTTTGCTTTTAAGGCGGCTTTATTTCGTGTCGTGTGTTTGCTTTAATTTGTTTTTGTTTATTTCACTTTTTCGCCTGGTCACAAAGGTCAAAGTTTGGCACATTTTTGCCCCACATTTCGCATTCCCTTTTAACCCTGAAGTTCATGTGTGTGTGGCTCAACAAATTTTGTTTATGGAAATTGATGGAAACACTTTGTTGAGGCAGGCAGTCAGGCAGTCAGGCAGTTGCCTGTTTTTTAGAAAGCCGCCAAACTTAATCAACGATTATACATATATCGCATATTGTTTAACAAGTTCTTAGCTAACTTTATTAGTTTATAATTGAATTGTGCAGGGTATCCTAAAGTTTTCTGCGCCGGGATTAACAACTGTCGGCAAATATTTATGAGCCCAGCTCAGCGACTTAGCCCGGCCGGCCTCAAGGCTTTGCCACTGATAATTACACTTTGCATTCATTAATCAAATTGCTTTTGCCAACGACTGTGATAAATCTGACAATATAAATTTATATATATATATATATATATACATATATATATATACATATATTTGTTTGTATATATCTCTGCCTCTGACAAGCTCAGCTCGAGAAATCGCTGACATTTTACAAATGTTGGCAATAAAATTAACCTAAACAACGTTTGGGCTGCGCATCGAATTTCTGGGGGAAGGCCTTATAAAAATAATATGAGTGCGAAATTTGAGAGACAATAAAAGAAAAATCGAAGGAAAAATAATGCCGACGCATTGCTACACTTAACGAAATTTATTTGCGATTGTCGAAGGAGGAGAAGAAAAGAAAAACAATTTGGCATATGTTGAAAGCGACTTAACGGTGTCAAAACTTGAGACAAAATGACGTGAACCCCAATAAAATCAACCACACCAGGCTTATCCCCCCCAAGTGTGTGTGTGTGTGGGTGTGCGAGTGTGTGTGCGTGTGTGGTTGTGTGAGTTATTATGACCCACAGTTGATATGCTGTCAGCGTAAAAGCCTCGTTGCCATCGTCATATGAATATGCTAATTTTTGTGTCAACATATTGACAGAATGTTTGTCATCCCACACACACACACACACGCACACACACACATACACACACATAATTTATGCAAACTTTAAATGAATTCGAGTATGTCGCACAGTTTTGCTAGAGGCGCCTGCTGCTGCCTGCAACTAACCAAGCAACTAATAACCCTAACTAACTGCGTAACCAACCAGCCAACCAACTAACTGACTAACTAACTTTAGTTTAGTTTTAGCTGCCTGTTTTGAGTTGCGAATTTTGCATAGCCTCTGCGTACATTTTGCGGGTCTTCGCTTTTCTGCAGTTAATTAGAAAATTTTCCAATAACTTTTGTTTGCATTGTCCCCGGCACTTTGCATACATCGTACTTGTATATGGCCAGAATGGATCATCCATCCAGCTGCTGCATTATTATGTTTGCCAAGGGGATAGGTAGGAAAGAGAACAAGAGAGAGACAGAGAGTGAGAGAGGGACAAATGGTAATAAAAATCTTGTGCAACGAAATAACGAGCTCTTTGTCAAAGCAAAAACGGTTAATAGCCATCGTAATGAGTCTTTTGCAATTGGCTTCTTTTTTAATGGAAATGAATCCTTTCGAAATTGAAATCAATTTCGATGTGAAATAGAAGTTGAAAGGGTTCAAAATAGTTAGTAAATTGATGGCACAACAAAATCAATGATGTAGTTTTTTTAGACCATGGATTTAAAAAAATACATGGTCTATTGTGTTTGTCGAAATGTGCGCAACAGGCAGAAGGAGGCATCTGTGACGCCATAAAGTAAATATATATATATATTCTTGCTCAGGATCACTAGCTGTGTCGATTGAGCCGTCTATATCAGCGCCTATATCTCAGAAACTTAAAAAAGCTGAAGCCACCAAATTTGGTGACAAGACTTATGTGAATCATACGCTGAAAAATGTTTATTAAAATTTGGGCCACGCCTACTTCCGCCGCCATAAATCGATAAACCGTATAGCAAGCGCAATAGTAAAGCTACAGTATTCAGTTTTGGTGTGTTTGATAACTATTACCTCCCAAACGATCCGTGAAAATTTGCTTTCGATCGGATAATGAACATACAAGTTATTCAACGTTTCATATAGATTTGAACTGCGCCCACTGCAAGCAGTGTTTTTTCCAAGCAGTGTTTTATTCCAACTGCTTGTTCCAACTCCAATAACAGGTTTTTCAATCTGATTTTTTTCAACATTTGACTGTAGCCTCTCTTACATGTTTTTTCTAATTTTTTCTGATTTTTAAACGACTCTTTAAGGTTATTATGCACTTTCTGTAGGCGGTGGGCGTGGCATTCAATATTTTTATATTGCGCATACGATGTTTACGAATGTTTATGCCAAATTTGAAGCTACTGCCTCGTCAAGTTGCTGAGTTTAGCGCGTTCATACAAACAAAAACCAGCTAAATTGATTTGTTTTTGTGTTTTGAACAAAGTTTGCAATGTTATAATGCCCCTTTCGTTCATTTTCAATGAGCATAGCAAACACAATATTATTTCACATGCAAATCTTATGAGTTTCGTCAGAAATAAATCAAATGTGTCGCAGTGAGTTCAATTTGATTGCTTAGGCTTAGCTTAAGCAAACAACAGAAAATTGTCAACAATAGCAAACAGTAAATATTTACATAACGAACAAGTGCCTGTTTCCATACCTCTTTGCCACTCCTTCCACTGCCTTCTTGCTTGTTACAAACTCAATTAATATCCGTCCGTTTGCATACTGCATGCGCAAATACGATAACTAACATTTTGCTTTCATTTTGCCTGCATTGTATTGTTTATTTATGCATGAGTAACATATGTGCTTTTCGGCTCTCTTCGACTCTTTAGTCGATATACAAATTTAATGAGTAGTTACGGAAGTTTGCCTCGTTGATCGACAACAACGAACAACAACTTCCGTTTCCGCTGCAGCCAAAGCTGCAACACAAATTGCATTTCCGTTGCGCCGCACAAACATGAACAGATTTTACCAATTACTCCAAGTTGTTATACACACGCACACACACCCACACACACTCTCCCTCTTAGCTACACATTGTAATTGCGAAATTAAAAACAAAAGCGATGCATTTCCGGTTTGCCGCACGCCACAGCCACAGCCACAGCTACGATGCATTAGCTGGGGACGCATTTTCATTTATTTATCAAAATCTGTTCGATGTCCCACGAGAAAATTGTGCCAACTTTTCGCACTTTTCCTCCCTGCTCCGCCGGCGAGGACTATCAACAGTTGCCTGGCGCGCGCTGTGCGGACATTGGCAGCCGTCCATTAAATGGCTCAGTTTGCTCGTTGCACGTTGACGACATTATTACCTTGTTGTTGTACAGGTTGTTATTGTTGTTGTTGTTGCTGCTCTGGTTTTTGGCCTGTCGTTTTGGCTTAGCAGCTAATGGACTCAAATTGTCCTCGTGGCTTCCGTTTTGCATATTGAAGGCGCCTTTTGTTTTTCTTGCTTTGCTTGTTTTTTCTACTTTGCTTATGCCTTCTCCTTCGCCTGCCTCCCTCTCTTCTTTTCACTTCATCACCTGCTGTGTTTCTTTTCAGCTTTCTCTCTCTCTCTCTCTATTCTCAGTCTCGTGCTGGGTCAATCGTCGCTTATCGTTTGTTTTTGAGATTTGCCTGGGGATTTTCTTGGGGATTATTGCAGCGCAAAAAAAGTATAATTAAAATGGCGGCCAGGTGTCCAACAGGTCAGCACGTTGCGTATACGCAGCGTATAAAAAAGCAGAAGACAATTAATTTTGCTTTTATTGAGCTCTGTTTGATTTGGTTTAATCAAAAAGTATTTTACAGCTCATTTCGCTTGTTAATCCTTTCAAGCGTTTTTTCTGTGTGTGTGCAGTAGTTCGTTAGGCAGGTTTTGCTGCCTGCAACCACAATGCTTATGCCACCACATCCAAGTTGGTTGAACATAATCCGCACTATCCACAAAGCGCAAACTGAGCCAGCTCTCGCTTTTGGCTCAACTCGACTTGACGCTGGCCACAAAGCGAACCGAAAGCCAAAGGCGACCGGATGCAGGCAAAGCGCATTTAGGCCAGGCACAAATACACACACACACACACACACGGAAACATAGACGCACACACACACACACACACACAGGCTTGGTTATCTTTTATGCAAGAGCAGCAGCTCTCGTTCGCTCGCTTCTCGACTGTTTCATCATTTTGCTATGGGTCAAATTGGTCAACGATGCATGCCAGCCTAAAAGCAACGGCACGAGAATTGATATGCAAACAGAGAGAGAGAGAGAGAGAGAGAGAGAGAGAGGAAGCGGAAGATGACCCAGAGGTCGCATACATGCATATGCAGATGGCTTTAGGTTATTGTAATTTCTAGCATAATTACTTATACACAAGATAATAGAAACTGGAGCACTCTTTGGGCACCTCTACCCTACCCACTGCCCGCTCTGCCCATCTTCCTGCAGTTGACTCTCTCTCTCTCTCTTAACGTGTCTTCATTTGCATAATCCTGCAGCGAAATGGTAAATGGAATTAGCCTCCTTGCCGGGCTGCATTCAGGGTGCATTTAATTTCGCATTTTTATGCCGCTTTTATGACTTTTTGGGCACATTTTATTGCTCGACTACACCTTTATAGGCGTCCAAGGCGTCAGGCACAGTAAATCTCCTAGATATGCCTGATCCGCAGGCTGTTTATTACAAAATTTACAGCCCAGTCAGATGGGCTGTGATAAGGTGGAGGTACATTCGAAATCGATAAAGTTGCACAAAGAAATCTGTGCTACTTTGGCCTGACAGAAATGCAGAGCACGGACTGGTGCTAGGTATACCTTGATTTAATTACGCATACGCCGCATGAACTAGTCACACAATACATCATGGGATACCGCAACATTCTATGCCAAATCGTATTCAATCATTAATCATTTACATATGCGACCTTATTAATTGGCTACGTTGGCCGCATGTAAACACCTTGCTTGCGTGTGTGGCGTGTGTGTGTGCACACACTACACTACTACATACAACATACACACATGTATCTGCGTGTTGGGTGATTTACGTAGATAGCGCTGGCAGCGCTTATCCAGGCACAAATTGAATGCATACACAATCAGCCCTTTAATCATATGTAAATCGTTGTAATTTACGACTGTGTGCGAGAGAGACGGATAGAGAGAGAGAGAGAGAGGAAGATAGAGAAGGGGAGAGGTTAGCAGTTGCCCGCAAATGGGTTTGACATTTTCGATCTATGAGAGGTCGCTGCTTGCGGGTTGGCCGGGCCATAAATATCAGGTGGAGGTCTCTGATTTTATGGCAACTTAACTGGCAAGTTGTATTAGTTTTTAATGGTCTTTTGATTAGCTGGCAATGAGCTTAGGAAGTTGTGTTGGTTGGCAAAGAGGCTGCCGCGCAGCGTATCAAAAAGTGTTGCCTACTTTTCAGCGCATATACTTATTCAGGCTAGGAGTGAAAATTTTTATGTTTACTTATAAATATATACAAAAAAGATACGGCATACATAGTAAAAAGATAGCTCTATCTCTTTTCCACGCTTTCAAGTTCACGGCTCAGCACTTAGCAGCTTGAGCAACCAATCAAATACTCCTCCTGCGGCTGCTTTGTAGTGTGACAAAAAGTGTTGCCTACTTTTCAGCGCAACTACTTATTCAGGCTTGCAAAGCAGTTTAGTATATTAACTAACGAATTTATATGAAATATATATGAAATACATATAGAAATTGTATAGCTATCTCTTTTGAACACAATCAAGGCCACGCCTGTCCACTTAGCAGCTTGAGCAACCGATCAAATACTCCTCCTGCAGCTGCTTTGCAGTGTGACAAAAAGTGTTGCCTACTTTTCAGCGCAACTACTTATTCAGGCTTGCAAAGCAGTTTAGTATATTAACTAACGAATTTATATGAAATATATATGAAATACATATAGAAATTGTATAGCTATCTCTTTTGAACACAATCAAGGCCACGCCTGTCCACTTAGCAGCTTGAGCAACCGATCAAATACTCCTCCTGCAGCTGCTTTGCAGTGTGTCAAAAAGTGTTGCCTACTTTTCAGCGCAACTATTAATTCAGGCTTGCAAGGCAGTTTAGTATATTAACTAACGAATTTATATGAAATATATATGAAATACATATAGAAATTGTATAGCTATCTCTTTTGAACACAATCAAGGCCACGCCTGTCCACTTAACAGCTTGGGCAACCAATCAAATACTCCACCTGCAGCTGCTTTGCAGTGTGACAAAAAGTGTTGCCTACTTTTCAGCGCAACTACTTATTCAGGCTTGCAAAGCAGTTTAGTATATTAACTAACGAATTTATATGAAATATATATGAAATACATATAGAAATTGTATAGATTTCTCTTTTGAAGACAATCAAGGCCACGCCTCTCCACTTAACAGCTTGGGCAACCAATTAAATACTCCTCCTGCAGCTGCTTTGCAGTGTGACAAAAAGTGTTGCCTACTTTTCAGCGCAACTACTTATTCAGGCTTGCAAGGCAGTTTAGTATATTAACTAACGAATTTATATGAAATATATATGAAATACATATAGAAATTGCATAGCTATCTCTTTTGAACACAATCAAGGCCACGCCTGTCCACTTAACAGCTTGGGCAACCAATTAAATACTCCTCCTGCGGCTGCTTTGCAGTGTGACAAAAGTGTTGCCTACTTTTCAGCGCAACTACTTATTCAGGCTTGCAAGGCAGTTGAGTATATTAACTAACGAATTTATATGAAATATATATGAAATACATATAGAAATTGCATAGCTATCTCTTTTGAACACAATCAAGGCCACGCCTGTCCACTTAACAGCTTGGGCAACCAATCAAATGCGCCTGCAATTTCATTTCATTTTCGTTTTGCCTCAGGCTGTGCCACATGATTGATTCGTACTAATCTCGCTGGACATGTAAAACAAAAGCGCTGACAACTGTCGGCAGTCAGCATCGTCAGTTGGTCAGTCAGTCAGCCAGTCAGCCGGTCAGCCAGTCAGTTGTCTCTGACAGTTCAACATAAATAATCAGAGCAAAGCAAAGCCCATTGCCCCAGCGCACGCTGCGCTCTCTTTGCGGTTGACCATAATCGCTCGCACGCTGAACGAATGCGGCGCGCGTAATTGACCATTGTGACTGCCTAGGCGAAAGTGTCCTGGCAGTGGAAAGTGTTCTGCGGATGCTTTGTTTATGCTGCACGCTATGTGTGTGTGTGTGTCGATTGACGTCAGCACTTTGTTTGCTGCGGCCCATTTTGCGCTCTAGCTAAGCCAGGCCAACCAAAGCCAACCCGACCCACTTCTCTGGCCTTTTAGGTTGCTTTTTGGGTGCTGGGGAAGGCGGCGGCGGCTTCAGCTAATTAACTGCGCACGATGCTGACAGGAAATGTGCTAACTGTCAGCCGGATTCGGGTAATTAATCTCTTTACCGGTCCGCCAAAGAAACTGAGAACCCGCGCACATTTTCCGAATGCGAATTTTGCCGGCTTCCTGCGTTCAGCTGCTGCGGCTCAGCTAAATTTGTGTCAGGGACGGTGCTGCCAAGTAGGCGGGGCAGGGCGGGTTAGTGGCAGCATGGTGCGGCCTTGGAGTGCAACATTTCGCGCAAATTGAATACAAATATATGCAGAAATATATATACATATATATATGTATCGTATACAGACAAAATACCGGTTCGACTAAATTTCCGTGGAAATCAAGTGCCGACGGGCAGTGGCTGAAAAAATATGCTCAAAAAAAAAAAAAAAAAAAACTGGGGCAACATTTCAAATGCTAAACAAGAGCGGGAGGGAAGACAGAGAGAGAGAGAGAGAGAGAGGATGAAAGTGGGCGACTCAAAAAGAGATAGAAGATGCAAGCAAATATGTGCTGCGATTTTAAAATCACCATCTATTTGCCTATACCCTGCAGGCAGTGTTAGAGTGAGGCATGACTGAGTAAATAGTTTTCAGAAATTTTACCACACACCCCTTACCAAAGAACAGTTACAACTTTTTCCTAAAATTTCACAATCAAATATTTCAAACTATAAAAAAATATCTTCTAGTTTTATCTCTCTGTTTGCTGCGGCTTTATAGAGTTCTAAGTTTATGGCGCACTATTTGCTAGCTGTACCAGGAAAAACCTCACATGCCACACGAGCAACTTTTCATTTTGACAACAACAACAACAACAACAACAACAACTGCTAAAGTAATGGCAAAGAAAGAAACTAAAGTTTGCCGAAGGCTTCGTGTGCTATGGGCAAAATTTACTGCCAGGAGATTTCTGATTTCTTTTTCTCTCTCGCCATGTGCCATAAAATAATAACGAAAATGTGTGTGAGTGAGGCGTGTGCACACACACACACACACACACATGCACACGTTGGCAACTCTCAAAGAGATTTCTCTTGAATTCAATTTGATGCTGAAGCGAAAAAAAGGCAGCAGAAACTGTGGAATACCACGAAAAGAACATGTATGCAGCGTAAATCGTCAACAAGGACATGAGGCGCCAAACGAAAACTGCCGAGCCAAGGCCCAGCATGAGTAATGTATGTGCCAGCAGGGAGGCAGTTGGGGAGGGGGGCGTGGCGTGGCGAAAAGCCGCAGAACGCTGACAGCATGAGCTGACATTTTAATAAAAATAAATTTGATCAACACTTTGTTTGCTCTGTTTGAGTTCGCGTGTTATCCGATATCGATATATCTTTCCCTCCCCTCTCTCTCTTTCCCTCCTGCTTTCTGTTTGTGGCAGCTCATGCATCTCTTGCACATCACATTGGCATCACATATAAATATGATTTATTCTAGCGGCACAAATACGCGATTGAGTACACCATCTAAATTGCAATCTATGAGAATATATTTGGTATATATATTTTAATTCAAATATGAATAAACAGAAAAGGCAATCCTCTTATTTAAATTGAGCTTGATATGCAATTTGCTATAAGCTGCTGTGTCTTTGTTTTTGAAATTGAAATTTTGATCTGCATTCTTATGGGATTCTTTAGCTGCTCGTCGACTTGTCTGTCTCATTCCTTTAATTGTTTGTGTGCTCTTTGTTTTTTATCAGCTTTTCATTCGTCTCTTGTAGTAGCAGAGGCCCCACTATTTTTCAATTTCGCTGTCATTCAGGCATTTCTTTGCCTCTCTCTCTCTCAATCTCTGCAGTTTGAGGCTCAACAATAAAATGCAAAAAAAAAAAAATCCTTGCCTTGCCTTGACTTTTATCACAGCCAATAATTGTCTTCGTATCTACCTTACATTCCCTCAACAATTCTTTCTATCTATCTACCTGCATTTCTTTGGTCCACCTAACACTTTGCTCCCCCAATCAAATTGCAAGTTAAACTTTACCTGACAAACTTGTCAGCTTTAAATTTCACATTGTAACTCTCGAAGTTTCTCTTGGCTGCGGATGGAAAATTTCCCAGAAAATCTAGCTACCTTTTTTTTGGCTTTAAAAAGCTACAAAAATGTGTCCTTGGCTTGTGTGTGTGTGTTTGCATTTTTGCCATATGCCAAGGTGGACACAACAAGCTGGCGCTAGCTAGCTAGCAGCAACTTCCTTCCGTTCCATGCGTCGCCCTCTCGCTGCGCCCAATTACAAATGCCACCTGCGCTATATATAAACACATAGTTGTGCAATCAAACAGACCGTAAATAATCAAAGAAAACCAGAGAACAAAAACAAAAGCGAAACAGAAAAAGAAAGAAAAAACGTAACATGAGCAAAGCCGAAAACATCGCGAAGCGCCTGTCACGGTGACAGCAGCTGCCAGCGCGGACCCAAAATTTACGAGTGCCATCGACACACAACAAAAGCCACACACACACACCCACACACACACACGGTCATACACTTGCCGTGACACAACACAAGCAAACAATAAACATATACACAGCTCGCATGGAGACGGACAATGGTCAATGGTTGGCTGCCTGCTTGGCATACGGTTTGATGCGGCGCTTGATGAGTTGCTGCGAAGTGGGAGCGGTGGGGAAGGGGGGGGAGGTGGAACATGGTTACCGCCTGCACTTCCGTTGCATGTGCCACTCCCCCCGCTTGCCCCTTCTCGCTCTGTGCTTTTTATTACATCCGGCAGCTGTTGCGGTTACGAACCGGAGTCATGCACGTCATGGCGACGATTTCGAGTTCACATCCGCGCCGCAATGGCGAAGCAGTAGGGGAGGAGGAGGGAGGAGTAGGGGAGCGGAGCTGGCGGTCTCGCGGTGATTAGCACGTTGCCATTAGTCGGCGCGTCCAACAATAAAAACGCATTTGCAATCGTCCTTTTTATGAGATGTGCTGGGCCAAGCTTATCGGGCAAGTCACACCGTGCTGCACACACCACGTGGTCAGCATATCGGACGGGCACACACACACACACGCACACACACACAAACACCGAGCGCTTCCTCTGCCAAGGCTTCGATAACAATATTCTTGACCTGCCTTACAGTTAATGCGATTCCGGCTCCGATTTCAATGCCATTTGATGATTTTGCTGCGTGTTAGAGAGGAGAGCGTGTTTTGAAGCTAGCGTGACACGAGACTCATTGTGTTGTACGTACGATATTAACAATAGTTCGTGACACGACACGTGTTTAAAAGAAACTTTGGAATATACGTGACACGTCACATAGGCACGAACACACAGCACGAGTTCCAGCTGCAATTTATGAACACATTTTAAACCCATACAAATTTCACAACCAGCTCGTGTCACGACCCACGCTCCTCTCTAGCCATCACCATTAAAAGCATTTGCTTTCGTTACCTGCTGTCGGCGCAATTTTGTTGACTTTATTTTATATTTTCTGTGTTTATTTTGCTGCTGCTTCGTTCTGAGTCGCGCGTTCTTCCACTTCGCTTTCGACTTTTAGTGCAATCAATTTCATTGATTGCAATTTTCAATTTTCAATTTCAATTGCGACAACGTTCAAGAATGTGACATCAAATGCAATGCGATTAATCTCATCCGCAGCCACACCGCATTTGCATTTTTTCCAATTACATTTTCTCGCCATTTTAACACTTCATTTAATTACGTTGTTCAGGTGGTGTATAGCAGAAGAAATCTCAAAGTTTGTTGAGATTTTGGTTTGGAGAAAAAAAACAAAAATTTACATACTTTTTTTCTATGGCAATTGCCGGCGTCCATTTTCAGTGCAGACTTGTGCGGAACTGACCGACGTGCCGAGGTTTCTCGTATTTCATTTACATTTCACATTATTCTCTGCTCGACGAAACGCTTTGGGCCATTTCTCTTTGCCATGGCCATTACCAATGCCATTTATTTTCCTTTTCAGCAGGCACACACACACACACACACACACACACAGACACACACACCGGCGTGCGACAGGCAGGCAGACACGGAAATGCGAATAAGTCGAACGGTATCTGTTCCGAGCGTAACGCTCAATAAATGAATAAGCATAATCGGGTATATATATATTTTCAAAGTGATTGAATATGACAGAAATCGATTTAGCATTGAAATGATATTCAACTGAGGACGTTCTCTTGACAGTGCTTCAACTGATTTATTTGGATTTTTATTTTCGTCACTCAGTATTTTAGCAGTTTGTGTTCGAAATTGCATGTGGAAATGTTTCATGAACTTATTTGCCAAGTTTCAGCTGCATTGCTAAGCTAACTCCCGAGATCTGCGCTTGGAACCATTGCGGAACCAGTTCACTGAGCTTTAAGCGCAGAGTTGGCTTTATTTGTTATTGTATTTTGATAGACATATTTCTCTGGAACTTTAATAAGAACTTTCAGTAGCTTAGGTGCAATAACTTCAGAGAAAAGCACTTGGAACCATTTAGGAACCAGTTCATTGAGATTCTGGTAAAGTTGATTTTAGTTCCTTATGTACTTTACCAGACATATATTTCTTGGACTGATATATAGCCCACATTTCAGCAGCATGGCTAAGTTACACTCAGAGATCTGCGCTTGAAAACATTTCTGAACTAGTTCAATAAGTTCCAAGCTAGAAGCGTACACTTTAGCACAATAAGTTCCAAGCTAGAAGCGTACACTTTAGCACATAAGAACTCTCACTTTTAGAATGTTTTCGTATAGTATATTATAGATATATCTTTCGCCTTAAGCTCGCTCTCAACCTCTTCAACCAATTCAAGTTCGCTCCCAGTAGATCTCTCTGTGGGACACTAATGAAATTTGATGTCGCATTGGATAAGCGTTTATCAGCGCTGAAGCGCGCAAGTAGCAAACTAGCAAAGTAGCGTTAACTAATGTTATTAACTAATCATTCAAGTGTAATGTCCTTTTAATTTATGTCGAAAATGGCACAAACAATGCCAGCCCCAAGCGCGCACACACACACACGCCCCCTTCAAATTGAGCGCTTTGTTTGGGACAAAAAGTTTTTGGCACGAAATTATGACCTTACACGCAATGGCACGCAGTGTACGCCCCGAACACACACGCACACACACACACACAGACACAAGCTTTGAGCGCAGCTAGTGAAGCCAACAAATATGTGTGTGGCATGTGGCAAGCCATCTCCCCAAGTTGATTTGGCTGGCGCCGGGACAAATCACGCTGACTGGCTCAACATGACAGCCAAGTGATGATAAATGAACACACGCTGCATGCGCGCACACACACACGCACACACCTAACTTCTGGTCAGCTGCATACGCTGCGTATACGTAATTTACTCGAGCACACTTTGTGTGTGAGAGTGTGCGTCGCATTATTGACATTTTTATTAGCTCGCCCTTCAGCCATAAAGCCAACTTGTTAATTCGCGCCATATGCTCTGTGCGCCCTCACCCTCTCACTCTCTCGCTTTCTCTCTTTCTCTCTCTCTCTTTCGCTCTTTCTCTGCTTGCCTCCTTTTACCTCATGCGGCTTCTCAACTTGACACAAATTTTGTGGTGTGAATTACGGCGCATAACTTGATGCAAATGGCCAACTTGGGAATTCTTGTTTTGCCTGCCTTCCTCCTCCTCCTCCTCCTGTTCCTTTTCTCCCCTTCCATGTTTCATGTTTCTTGTTCCTTTTGTTGTTGTTCTTGTTGTTGCTTGTCGAGTCGAAATTTGATTACAATTTGGCGTTTGTAATTTTTATGTTTTGCACGACAATTTGCAATTCGCTTTTCGTTTTGCCACTTTTAATTACACTCTGTGTGCGGCGCATTGTGGCGGCATTTCCATTTGAATTTGTATACAATTTGTATACCCGCTACTCATAAAGTGGAAGGGTATTATAACTTTGTGCAAACCGAAAATGTATTTGTATGTAAAAAGCAGAGGGAGACATCTTCGACCCCATGAAGTGTATATATTCTGGCTCAGCATCAACAGACGAGTCGATATGGCCATGTCCGTCTGTCCATCTGTCCGTCTGTCCGTATGAACACCTAGATCTTAGCTATTAAAGGAGCTAGGACTACCAAATTTGTTGACAATATGTGTTATTATTGCACGCTGATCAAGTTTATTTTGGATTTTGGCCACGCCCCCCTTCCGCCTCTGTAAATCGAAAATAATTGATTACTGGCGCAATTTTGGTGCCAAATTGTTCATTTTAGGTTTATATGATAACTATAGCTAGCCAGATGATCTCTGAATCTGAAATTTGGTAACAATAGGATAATAAACAGAGAGGATATTCAACTCAACATTTTCCATAGCTGTAGCCGTTCTTTATTGTTTCGCAAATAATTTTGATGTACGAGCAGCTGGGTAGCAGGTATATTGCAGTCGAGCACACTCAACTCTAGCTTTCCTTACTTGTTTTAATTATTTTATGTAAACCAACAAATTAAGTGAAGTGCAGCCTGATGGAGTGAACGCAGGCAGGCAGAGCTGCGCGTGTTTATTGTTTGATGCAGGGCATTTTAAATTTGCTATGTAATTAATTTAACTCAATTAAGCCACGTCGCAACGTGTCGCATAAGTTTTGTATTTGCCGCAAAAAGTAGGCTATAATTTTTGAAGACGAGAAGTTGAGCCTGATTTCAAACAAGTAAAGAAAGCTTCAGTTTTCCTCTTTGAAGATTATACTGCCATCCAAATAGTAATTTAGTGTATAGATTTATATTGAGCTCAGAAATATACATACCAAAGCGGAAAGCTATATCAATACTCACTCTCACTTTGCTTGTCTCAAATAAAGTTGTTAAGTTCTTGCAAACCCCACGCTCTTATCATAACCAAATTAACATAACTAAAATTGACCTGAAATTCAATTTACACTCTCAAAAGCAAATTGACTGATAAAATCTACAAAGTTCTTTGTTCCATGTAGAACAAACGAAAAGTTGTCTCAGTTTGATTTTAATATTCCTGCGCGCAGTTGTTGACCCAGTGAAGCTTAAATTATGCGTAAGTTGCCGTGAAATTAATCAAAATAAGTTAAGCAAGCAGAGATGCGATTACGACAGAGAAAGAGAGAGAGAAAGAGAGGGGAAAAGAGAGGCACAGCATATCTGCATACACAGCACGGCGAGTTAAGCGTGGGACCCTTTTTGCTGGCATTTCGCAAAGGCGCAGGCAGTCGGGCACTCAGTCAGGCATCAGGTCGCTTCAAGCGTGTGTCCATTGCTCAAAGTTCAAAGTTCAGGCGCGTGCCGAATGCTGCGACACGATACCGAGTGCGCACATGACTGGCATTTCCGAGAGACTAAATCAACAGTTTGCCATTTGCTCATCTGCTGCCCACGTTGTGTGTAAATGCCAACATTTCCAGCAGCAGCAAAAGTCAAAATTGCCTTACTCGCTCTCTCTCTCTCTCTCTCACTCACTCACTGGCTCTCTCTCTCTCTTTTTCTCCTCTTGCTCTGTCATATTTGCACTGCGTCCATAATGATAATTGCGCAGGCACATCGCACTGGCAGGCGCATATCGGGCACGAAACACTTCATTGAGTTCTCCCACTCGTAAATCAAACGCAGTTGTTTCCTTCCGTTTTCCCTAGTACGAGTACTCCCTGAGCTCTCTGAGTCCCGAAATTAAGTGCTCTTGAAATTCGATGAGGAAAGCTAATCTGTCGGCTTCACTCAATCAACAGCGAGCTGACGCTGCCCAGTTGGGGGCGCCCATCGTCGTCGTGGGCGGGCGCCATTGTTTGCATTCGGGCAATTATATTTAGTAAAACAAATCAATGAAATCTAATCATCCGGATATTGCTTTGCCCATTAACAACGCAGTAAGCGGGGCACTTACATGCAGGAAGCCAAACAGTTGGGTTAATAACTTTTGCAACTAACTGCGAATTATGGCCTAATGAATTCGTCTAATGGGAAACTAGATGAGCTAAAAAGTTCTTGAAAAGTTTACAGCAATATTTTCTATGTGGCTTTGCCTAGCGTGATTTATAAACGAAAACTTTACGCAAGTTTACAGCAATATTTCTTAAGTGTTTGGCTTGCTTCAATTTATAATCGAAAGTGCTCCGATTTATTTGCGGGAAATTAAAGTGAACAGTTTGCTATATAAAGGGTATGTTTATTGCAAAGGGTATACACCTTGGGAGACATCAACGAGCCTATAAAAGGCAAGTCGAACTAGCAATGTCCGTCTGGCTGTCCGTCTGTCTGTTGCAACACAAATAAGTCTCTCAGTTTTAGCGCAAACTTGATGAAACTTGGTATACATGCTTCTTATTGCTGCACGCTGTAAATAAGTCGAAACGAGCCGGATCAGACCGATATATCGCATAGCTGTCATATATAGACCTATCGGTCTATCTCCGATACTTTTCAAGATATAACAGTGAGTCTTTTCCTATCTTTGTCTCCATGTGTCATCATTTTATAAAAATCGAACAGATATATCGTATAGCTTGATAGATTTACCTAATATGAGGATACATGTTATTGCCATCCAAAACTGTTACACATTCACACTGTCTGCAAGGGTATAAAGCCTTCGGCAATACCTTAGGCTTGCCTTTCTCGTTCTCTCTTTGTTTGCTTGGCAAAAAACTTTCACATTAATCAAAGTTTATTTCCCTTTTGCAGATCCACTGTGCCGTGCATAAATGAAAGGAACGTGCGATGCAACTGAATCCAAGCAAACATACTGAAACGCACTACTGGATTGTGAGTATATATGTGTATGGCATATGCACACTGTGTGTGTGCGTGTTTATCCTTGAACTTTAGTTTTTATTTCCGTTTCCGTTTCCGCTGCGTTGGCTTTTCGCTGAAGCCGTCGCTGTGGCCGTCACTCTGTTGCTGTTTTATTACAATATTCACGATGACAACTCGAGAAGTTTATCGAGCCAACTTGCGGTTCGTTGGCTGCGCTGCACTGCGCTGGCTTTACCCGCAATTATGACGCCATTAATATTCGAGCCAAGTTCTCGCTGCCGCTGCCAAAGTTCAGGATGTGCAGGATGCTGCAGTCGACAGACGGCAGTCAGCAAAAGGCTAACGTGGCATTGTTGCAGCCCCATGCCACACAATTGGCAGCCAGCCAGCCTGAGGCTTTTCACTCTTCCCTCTTCCCTTCCCTGTGAGAGAGAGAGAGACAATAGGACGCCGCACACCGAAACTGATGATAGAATTTTATTGTGTTGAAATTGTTGGAAAATCGCAAATTGCCGAGGCAACCATCAACCATCGAGTGCAGAATGTGCAGCCCATTCACATGTGGCACGCGAAGGCGCATCAGTAGAAAATTTCGACGCTTATTTCAGGGGCCAATGCACTTAATTAACCGCCAATCAAGATGGCAGCCCAATGTCTCCCCCAATCAAGTCAGAACTGACATGTTTATCTTGCATCAAACTGCCTGCTTGTCTACCCTGTCTGGCTGCTTGCTGCATTCAATTTTCATAAATCATACGAAATCGACAGTTGAGTTCAGTTCGAATTTCACAAATACTGATTTCTATGGCCATGTGACATGCTGGCCTCGCTGCGACCCCAAATGCCAATGCAATTGACATTCTTGGCTGCAAAATTGATGATGTGACCTGCTGCCTGCCAGTTTATTGGGGGGTGAAAAAGGTTTAGCATAGACCAAACGCTACTTTGAATGGTCAGCAAAAAAAAAAAAAAAGTTTTTTTATTTTTTCGGGGAAGGTCGACAAAAAGTTTGCATTGAAAAGAAGGAGGCGTGGCTATATACGGAAAACTTAATGAACCCTATAACTTTCCACATAAAGCTGTTAAATGATTCAATGACATTTTGGGATTGATTTGAACCCAAGCCCCAAAAGTAACGAAAAGACAATCAATCAAGGGAAATGGCGAGCAGCAAAATGAGCTTTAGATTAATGAGAAACGCTTGAGAAAGTTGCCAAACGGAAACTTTTATAAGGTCTGCCTGAAAATATTGTTAAATTATATTTTTTTTCTGCCTAATTTTCTTTCTGCTTTAGAGACCTTTTATATTTCCCTTTTATGCACTTTCAATTTAGCCATATTCCAGCTAAAGTTTCTTTGCTTTCTTTCTCTGCCCTTTTCAGACCCTATTTTGGTGTGCCTTGGGAGGTTTAATTTTGGGTGGAATCGTTGTCATCTCATATTGGATAAGACGATGCAGGTATGTATGCGTTTCACTATCCCTTTATCTGTGCTTAAATAAACTTCGAAAATTGTTGTAAAATTTATATAAATTTCGTCAAGCTTTTGGGGTCAAGCGCGCCCCACTCATCCAATTAGAGAGAGTGAGTGAGCGGCTACGCATGAATTTCGTTTTTTCTTTTTTTTACAGTGGGGCTTACAAGCATTTAACAGTGGTTGGCTTTTGTAGAGAAATATTTAAATTGTCATCGCACTAAGTCGCGCAGCACGTGACAGTTAAAGCCCCCCAAGAGAGAGACAAGGGGCACACAACGTGCTGGCCCGCACAGATGTAGCAGGGGAGGCTTGGGTTGGGTTGGGTTGCTCTGGGGCCCAGAGGGGATTTTGCCTAAGCGGCATATGCGACTATGACAATGCGAGAAGGGAGGGAGAGGAGGTGTAGGGTAGCTGCTTGGGCTTCCAGTGCATTCAAAGGGGAAGGGCAGGGCAACATTAGAAAAGACAAAAGCTGCCATTTGGCCGGACAGAAAGCCAACTGAATAATTCAAGTCGGCAATTGGACTGACTGCGAGCAATTAAGTTAATGATGCAAGGTCACTGGAAGTGGGCATCTCCCTGTCCGCCCCCTCCCCCTCTCCACAGCCCGCTCGCCAAAATAAACACAACAGCACTAACAAAAAAAGCGAAGCGAGAGAGAGAGAGAGCGAGTCGCCCAAGAATGACGCAGTTGACATTCAAGCCTGCGGGGCAGCAGTGGGTCGGTGCCGGTGTCGGGGTGTGGTGACCACTAAGAGCAGCGCCGAGGGGCCTATTACGATGGTTGGCGCCAGTACGTCCCCACTCACACTCGCACACATACACGCCCATCAATTTATTAAAGGACAAACGCACAAAAGGACAACTGCCAACTGGCGTGCCTCTCTCGCTGTCTCGCTGTGTGTTAGTGTGTGTCTCTGTGTGTGACAGTCTTGTCTCTGTGTCCCTTCGGCTACGTTTTATTTCGTGTCTTTCACGCAAAGCCAAAGGCCAACGCGTCGTATACGCTACGTACTACATACGCTCCGTATGTATGAAAAGTTTTTTCCAATTTCCATATGGAGCACTCAAATAGGAAACAGCAAACAGTAAACGAACAAACAAACTGAAATATTTGCATACAAACGAATGTCCTGCGACCGAAATGTGTGGACGCAAAGAAGTTGAAAGGGGAAAAGGTCGGGGGGTCGTCAGGGGGTTGGGCTTGTTGCCGCGCTGGCTAAGGTAAACAGTCGTTGAGCGGGTCATGATTAATGTGTCACGAAGTGGACATCGCGATTCGTTGCCCACCCACTGTGTGTGCGTGTGTGTGTGTGCCCGACACACGCACAGTGGAGCAAAAGCTGCTGAACACTTGAGCAACCAGCCAAGTGCAAATTGAGTTCAGACGAACTTCAAAGCTAAAGCAAAGAAAGATTTCTGGCAACGCGGGTAAAAACCCTCTAGATTTGCTGCTATTTTGCATAAGTCAGTTAGCTATAAATAGCTGCACTTTCAAGCCAACTGCCATGCCATAATTAGCCCAAACCAAAACTAACATGACAACATTTTCATATTGCTATCAAAACATGTTCATCATCGCAGTAATGCCCCCTCCCTCCCGCCTCACTATCTACAACTATCTACAACAATTCCGATCGATCAGCGCAATTAAAGCTGATTAGCCCACACAAACACACAGTAGCCCCACTGTAAATTACACATTTTTACATTGTTATCCCATTGTCAGGACAAACAAGCTGACATGCCATATGCGGACGGGGGTCAACTGAAGACGAGCAAATATCAAATGGAATGAAACGACAACCAGAGGCAGAGGCGACAGACAGAAAGAGAGAGCGACAGAGACAGAGTGAATGACAAAGGGAGCACGCGATAGAGACGGCATGAGTCAGTTGGAAATTGTCATAAAAATTAAAAATCAATTTTTATAATCCAGTTAGAGGGGCCGAACAGTGACTACCAGCAGGCCAAGCTGCTAGGCTAGAGCCCCGAGCCGAGCAAGCCGAGACCGAGACCCAAACTAGCTGATATGGGGCACGCAAGCATATCGTAGAGCCAACTCACTCACTCACACACACACTGGCGCAACGGCAACGTCGCGTCCGCGTCCGACTGGAATAAAGAAATTTCATAGTTTTCGCTTTAACCGAAACGATGTTCGAAATTTACCTTCATTAACAGACGACACGACGAACCGCGTGGCCGCGTTTTTCTGTGCTTAGCTCTCTCCCAACCAACTAACTAACTAACCAAGCAACTTACTAACTTACTAACTAACGGCAAACAGTTTTTTTCTTGTGTGCGTGCTTTGTTATTATTATTATTAATGCAGTAAAGAAAAGTTCTTCAAACTCAACTTTGGTGCTTATTTTTTAGCAAGTGTTAATGCGGCAAAGGCAACCCTACAAAAAACTTGTGCCATAAAACTTTCAAGTACCAAAAAAAACAAAAAAAAAAAAAGAAGAGAAATTAAAAATTTATTTCGTATTTCGCGCAATTTTCATAAGAAATGACTTCTATCATCAGCATGAGGCGATCATTAACTATGCTCGGGCTGAACTAAAGCAGAGCCAAGCTGCTGAAACGCGCAGGTGCATAATCTAACAGAAAAGAGTGTCAAGTGGATTTGGTTTCTCCAACCTTCCAAGCTTCCTTTAGCCAACTAATCACCGGTCTAGCAAATGAGAATTCCCCCCTCCTGCGCTCTCTGCCTCATTTTGGTTCACAAAACATTATTATTTTTTATGCGCAATTCAATTTGGCAGCCCTTTGGCATTTACCTTGCGGCGGTAATAACTTTTTGGCTAGATTAAGTATACGCACGGTGGTCGTCATAAAAATAGCAGCAGAAAGGGCCACGTGGCGTTGTTGGCAGGAAAAAGCCAAGGTGTTTTGGCAGCAAGAATTGCCATGAAAGTTTATAGAGAAATTGTGTAGAATATTTAATAAATTTATTGCAAAAGAATATGTAGAATTTTCGTATATAAAAGAGTTCGCCAGCAAACTAGATAAATTCGAAAAATTTCTTATCAATCTTAACTGATAAACAACGCATGTAAACTAGGTCTATTTATATGATATATGATATATGTTATATGGCTAAGGTTTGTCATGTAAATAAATAAATGACTAAGTTCGCTAATTTTCTAATCCTCGCAAAGCTCTTCAAAGTTAAATGTTGCGTACTATCAACTAATCCTGATTAATGCCAGCAGACAATCGAGCAAGCACACAAACACACACGTAGAGACTGGCAGACTGGCAGACAGACGATAGTCAACAAATTGCGATAAGATCTTTAGCTCTTTGTGTGTGCGTGTGTGTGTGGGGAAGTAATAAAAACATTCGATGCCAATTGAATGACAGAGTTCAGACAACATGGCGCATTATGAAATATGAAACGCTCGTTAGCTTTTGAAAGTTCTCCCCACTGTGATTCGTGCCACAAACAAATTGACAATTTAATTTGCAACGCGCGTGCTACAATGGTACAACAAATGTGACAGGATAATGCAATAATCGAAGGCAGGTGCGACGGCTAAAACGGCTCGCTCGCATTTCCTGCTGCAATTGGGCCGTGGCAATGTGAGCGGCGTATTGAAATTGATTCGTAAATTTTCCTGCCACAGGCAAAATGCGGAATGTGAGCTACTCACGCTGCACACAGACACACACACACACACACACACACACATATATATACAGTATATAGCAAGAAAGAAAGACAACAGCAAAGACAAGCAGGAAAATCAATAAGCCTCAAAAGGTAACAAAAAAGGCATTGGCGAAATTTTGCGCGCTTGATTAGATAAAAGGCAGGGCAGGGGGGGGGGGAGTACAGCGGGGAGGGGGCTGACAGCTAGGCCGCTTAAAAACAAAACAGACTGAAGCAAAAAGTATAAAATTAGAATTGAACAATTAGAGAAATGGCCAAGACGCCGAGGGGGGGAGCGGGGAGCGGGCGGAGGCACGTGCAGAGAACGCACACACACGTTTTGGGGTCGTGTGCTTGGGTTCGTGCATGTGGCAGTTGACAGGCATGAGTGTGCATGTGCATGCGTGTGTGTGCTCAATGTCACACACGCACTCACACACGCACACAACAACAGCAACAGCAACACACAATTGGCGGCATGGCGCGGCAAACGGGGCGTATGATTTATTTAAGCGTCCATTAAAGTTCTTGTCATTGTGTTCGCCTTGTTGTGCCGTTGTTGTTGTTGTCGTTGTTGTTGTTGCTGCCGTGTTTATTCGTGTGAAGGACATTCGTTGAACTGCACGCGTTGTGCCTTGCCTTTGCCCGGCCAAGAAAAAGTTTAGTTACGCCAAAAACGCTTTCACGCGTGTTTTTTCAATTAACGCAGCCGTTTTCAATTTGGAAAATTGAATTTTTGAGCCCATTGTCTGTGAGTTTCGTGCATGCATATCTCGAACACATGTTTGCAACACACACTCACACACACACACACGCACACAAATCCGTATCTAATTACAGTTTTGTGGCGCTCTAATTTGTTCATTTTCAAGTGGCATCAGCTAATTGCGAAATCCATTTGAAATACAAAATAATTGTAGAAAAGACCATTAATTATTGTGGATATTGTTGTGGCAGATGTTAGCCAAAAATGCTTGGGCGGCAGACAAACGAAATATGCCACATTTTAAATAATAATAACAAACAGCATTGGTTGGGTTGGGTAAGGGATTTATTTGTGGTATATTTATACGTTTACAATATTACAATATTTATAAGCTTACCTACCCCATAACCCTCTCTCTCTACTTTCTACTACGATTCGAATTTAATTTGAAATCAGCAAACAAATTCTATAACTTTTAAAACGAGCCGTTGAAATGACCACACATCTTCCTCCTACTCCTCCGCACGTTCTATTCCACATATATATCAAACTGTATACAACGTATTCGATTAATTCAGATTTAGGTGTCGCGCATTGGACCGTTGCTTAAGCGATCGGTAGGTAAATTTCGTCAAGTTTGCTTTGAAAAAAAACCAAAAAAAAAAAAAAAAAAAAATGCCAAGCAAATTAGTCAGATAAAAGCAAAAATCACCAAAGCAAAATAAAAGCATTTAAAACAGTACGCAGAAAAAATGTTTTCTTTTTTGTTCCAAAAGCAAATTTTCAGTTTCTTCAATCGCAATTAAATCTCAATTGGCTTCAAATACAAAAAACATTTGTTCTTTTTTTTTCTTTTCGGACTACACGCAATGCATCAATCGAAACGCTTTTCTTATATTGAAAACAAAAAATACAAAAGTAAAAAGTATACAAAAAAGTATTGGCTGCAAATTAGTTTAGTTATTGAAAAATTGAATCGCATGTTTTACGTTTCTGAATCGCTTTTTGTTCTCGAAATTCTTATTCTAATCGAATTTGAAAACGTTTTTCATTTTCAACATTTTTTTTTGCTCTTTGATTTTCGATTCACAAGTGGCAAGAAAAAAAACAAAGCCTTGGCAAATGCTTTTGTGATTGTCCATAGACATAGTTGAAACGCAAGCAAATTAATCACACACACACAATTACACACACACACACGCACACGCACACAATCTTATCGATTGCTGTGCAATTGAAATGTGCAAATTTGTGACGTCAGCAATTCACCTCGAGTGCAAGAGAGAAGAAGCAGCAGAAGCGGCAGTAAGAGGCGCCGCCTTTGTAAATGCAGAAATTGATTTGGTTTTTTTTTTTCGTTTTTCGTTTCTTACTTTCACGAATCGCTTCGTTCTCAGTTCGTTTATTGTATATTCCCTTTTGTTGCTGTGTTTCATGCCGTTTGCGCTACGCCACCGCCAATCTCCACCCTCCACCCCCCACCGAAACCCATTTGCAGTGGACAAAACTTTTATTAAACTATATATATATTGTTGCATATATTTCTTTCCATTTCTTTTCGCAACTCGAATTTTGTTCCAAAAACAACTACAACTACAACAACAACAACATCAACTACAAAACAAACAAAACAACAACAACAACACACACTTGATTTGGTTATTGGCTTGCGTATCGTTGTTATCGATACCCAGGACACTTGCAGCGAAGTCGTCGCGCCCGCGCTCCAAACCCAGGAGCAGGAGCTCATCATCAGCTGCCATCGCCGGCAACAGCAGCAGCTACACCAGCAGCACCAACAACAACAACAACAATACCGGCAGCATACGCAGCAAGCGAAGCCCGCTCAGCCCACAATACAGAAAGTCATCACCCGATCACAATCATCGACGTCGTCGTCGACGCATGCTGCAGTGCATCAATTGAAGCAGCAGCAATCCCTGCCCACCCCACTGCCCCAATTGCAGCCAAACGGCGAGCAGCATCTGCACTCGCATCACACGCAACACCACAACAACAACAACAACAGCAACAACAGCAACTCGCACGCACCCAAATCTGTGTCGATATTGGTGTACAAGACCCTGAACACGGTCTTCAAGAGCAGCCGCAAGATCATCGTACGCGTCTGTGAGGTTGCTAGCGCCAAAAAGTCATTCACCATGTTTAAATTCAACAAAGCTGCCCAGCAGCAGCGACTTGATAGTCGTGCCAGCGCCGTAACCGGGCACGATCAGTTTGTCAGGCCGCCGGTGCCGGAAAAGTGAGTTTCAAGGAGTGAAAAAAAACCCTAAAAAAAAAAAACCGAATTTCTCTCTTCTTAAAGCTTTGTTATTCGTGCAAGTGTCGCAAAAGCAAAGAGTCTATTTTAAATGTTTCTAAATATTTTTTAAATGTTTCTAAATATTTTTTTAATATTTCTAAATGTTTTTGAAATATTTCTAAATATTTTTATAATATTTCTAAATGTTTTTAAAATATTTCTAAATATTCTTATAATATTTCTAAATATTTTTATAATATTTCTAAATATTTTTAAATGTTTCTAAATATTTTTTAAATGTTTTTAAATATTCTTTAAAATTTTGAAATGTTTTTAAAATATTTCTAAATATTTGTTAAATATTTCTAAAAAATTTTGAAATATTTTTTAATATTTTTATAATATTTCTAAATATTTTTAAATGTTTCTAAATATTTTTTAAATGTTTTTAAATATTCTTTAAAATTTTGAAATGTTTTTAAAATATTTCTAAATATTTTTTAAATGTTTCTAAATATTTTTTGTAATATTTCTAAATGTGTTTAAAATATTTCTAAATATTTTTATAATATTTCCAAATATTTTTAAATATTTTAAAATATTTTTTAAATGTTTCTAAATATTTTTAAATGTTTCTAAATATTTTTTAAATGTTTCTAAATATTTTTTGTAATATTTCTAAATGTGTTTAAAATATTTCTAAATATTTTTGAAATGTTTCTTAATATTTTTGAAATATTTCTAAATATTTTTATAATATTTCTAAATATTTTTAAATGTTTCTATAAATTTTTTAAATTTTTCTAAATATTTTTAATATTTCGAAATGTTTTTAAAATATTTCTAAATATTTGTTAAATATTTCTAAATATTTGTTAAATATTTCTCAAATTTAAACTTAAACAGAAAAATAAATCTAGGTCTTGTAACATTTTTTTCCTTTTTTCAAGATTTTCTTTAGAAATGCTCATGAATAATTTAAATTTTCTAATATTAAAAATATTTTAAAAATATGTTTTAGAACAAGAATGTCTCACAAATATACCAAGTAATTTAAAAAAACCTTTTTAAACCTATCTACAATTTCTATATTGATGTCTAACCTCTTCTGCAAAACGTAGTCCCCCTCCGCTTTTTCGACACTTACACCAAATAATTTAGCCGCAAAAAATGTACCAAAAATTTCTTTCTGTTACTCTCAATAGCAAAAAAAAAAAATATATATATATCACACATTTCACAACATTTATTCCCACAACAAAAACTCAATTCAAAATGCATTAGGAAAGTGAAACACATCATGAAGAAGCTGCACAAGGCAAATGGACTGAAACGATCCAATTCGGCGATAGAGTTTGATGTGTCGGCGCTGACAGCGGCCAATCGACGCCAAATCTACAGTAGGTGAGTACCACAACTGCTGGCAGAGACTGTCATGCAAATGCAGACCTACAAACACACACACACACACACACACACACATGTACATTCTCACACTAATGCAAATAGTTCAGCGAGCAAGCGAGCGAGAAAGAGAGTGTGTGTGTCCAATACAACATTTTCTATTGCGATGGGACCATGTGCACAGCTGTACGCCAAGATAAAAGAGCAAAAAAAAAAAAAATAAAAAAAAAAAAACAAACACAGTTAATGCACAGGTTTCTCATACAAATTTTGAGTTTCGTTTTTGATTTCTGTTTCATTGAAGCTTAGTTTAAAAATTTTGCAAAAAAAAAAAAAAAAAAAAAAAAAAAAAGAAAAACCTCAACAAAGACAAGCAAAACTGAATTGTAAATCACCCAATTTTACTTTAATCCTTTTCGTTTTATCTAATTCCTTTTCAAAAAAAAAGCAAAACCAAAAACATTTCTCGTACGTTATTTTTCTTCTTCCGGCGTCCTTCTATTTACAGCAATCGCTCGGCCAGCTCGGAGCAAGATAACTCAGATCAGTCCGAGCACTCGGAGAAATCGCCACTGGTTAGCGCGAGGTTAGACAATCTTGCTAGGCTCTTTTTTAGCAAATCGATGCCAGCGGAAACCGGAAGTAGAGATACCATAGATTCAGTACTAACAACCAGGTTGCATATTCTATTTAATTGTGTATGAATTTTGAAACCAATTGTTAAACAAAACAAACCAAAAAATATTTCCATTTTCAATTCGTTTATTTTTGTTTTCTAACCCAAGACTAATTTCGTATTTTGTATCTTTTACTCCCCCCTCACACACACACACACACACACACACACACACACGCTAACACGAAAAGAGACTTGAAACTCAATCAGTGTATCTACATGAACTCTCCTTATACTACATACATATTACACATACTACTTCAATTGGCATACGTTCTACTTTATGCTTTTCCTTTGCTCTCTCTCTCTCTTTCTCAAGTATCTTCGAGTATGTTTTCGTTACGTTACGTTACGTTACGATTTCGTTTCGTTTTGGTTTCGTTTTTCTTTGCTTTTTTCTATAGCCCAAAAAGCACTTTGCATGCTCAATAACTAGCGGCTAATGGCGTTCGCAATGCTTTCACGTAGATCTAGATCTAAATAGTGCACAAAAACCACAATTTGAAACACACTAATGCATATGTATACTATACTATATATACTATATATTTGAACAACAGCAAAAACTATACTCAACTTGAAGCGCAAACATGATGAACAAACAGAAAAAGTTTTTCAAGTGAATTTTGCCAAATTGATTATGAACTTATATTAATTCGCTTTTGGGGTTGAATCAAACGAAATGAATTGTATGAAACAAAGAAAAAACTGCTGAATAAGAACGTTGAACAAATGAAATCCAGACCCTTCTCTCTCTCTCTTTCCCCCCACTTCTCTTTAACCACAGCGCGTGGCCTGGAAAACCAAAGTCAGCTTTTATATTTTCGTTTGATAAAAATAAAATGCGTTAATAAAATGCATTTGCAGCAGGTGAAAGTTGCCAAGGTAAAGAAATTTCTTCTTGAATTAGACGCAAGCACAAAAATTGCAAATTAAATTATCAACTTGGAAAATTTTCAGCTAGCGGAAAAAGGAAGCGCTTCGCACTCGCGCCCCAGGCGCATTGATGAAAAGTCCCTCATGTGGGTGTGTGTGTGTGTGTGTGCGGGTCTTTGAATGTGCTTTTCAGCGTGTCTACCTGTCCGTGTGTGTGTGTGTTTGTGTGTGTTTGCCACTCCTCTGCCGCGTGCTGAGCCGTATGATGAATGTGCAAGCGAGCGTAAGCTTCAGTTCGCGTGTGTGCGAGCAAAACATCTATTTGTGTGCGAATTCGACACTCGTGTGTGTGTGTGTGTGTGCCAAGGTGTGTGCGTGCCTCCAACATACATCGATATGGGCGTGTACCCCACGCAAAAACCTTTTGCCCTCAGGCTCCAGCCCCAGCCCCGCTAAGTATGCAATAAAAAATTTCACACTCGAGCACGTTAATTATGTAGCTCGAGTGTGGAACGCGCTGGCGCTAACAACTGGACTCAACTGTGTGCGCTATTGCCATGGCAATATCTGCTCATATTTTTATAGCAAGCAAACATTGCTGCTTCTTTTTCGGGATGTTAGGGTTGCCAGCGTTGATTGAGCTGTTGTGACGTTTGCTCGAATGTTTCGCATTTGTATCACTTAAGCCAGCAGATTGAACATGACAGACGAAGCAAAAAGCTTTGGTTGAAATTGTTTGGCATTTTGCACAGTAAACTCAAATTCCAGGAAGACCTACATATGCTTGAAATTGGATATAATGCAAAGATTCTGCAGAAATGTAACAGTTCAAAGCTTCAATACAATACAAGCAGCTTCAATTTCTGAGAACAGATTTTGATGTTCTCAAAAAATTTCTAAAAATATTTGTCGTATATTATTATTTAAAGAGCGCTCTCCTCGCTTTACTAATTCAATCTGTTCACCCTTAAAATCACGTCTCAAAATTGTATTTCATTGTGCTGCTAACGAGGCGCACACACACACACACACGCACACACACCCAACATGTGTGTCGAGTGTTGTGTAAATATTAGTCAAGCTGTGCGGCGTGGAGGCCTGCCAAGCCGCGGCTGAGCAAAAAGCCTAATGGCTTCAGCAGCAGCTGCAGCGAAAAAATTGTTGGCTAAAATTAGCTTAAGCAAATAGAAAGTGCATTTATGTGCATATGGTGCAAAACACATACGTACGTGCGTGCGTATGTGTGTGCCCTGCGATAATAGTCAAGGTCCTGGCACTTGAGAGCACAACAACAACAACAACAACAGCAAGCGAACAAGTTGTGCAGTTGTGCAAAAACTTACAAAAAACAAACGTTACTCATACGCAACGTTGGCCAAAGCGCCAGACCAAGCATTTAAAGCAATATGAGCCAAAAATGTTTGCGTGTGTGTGTGTGTGTGCTGTGTTTTGTCAGGCCTTGCTATGTTTTACCACTTTTCGCTTTTCGGTTTACTCTGACGCAATAAACTTTCGGCCACACACGCACGCACACAAGCGCAGGCACTTGTATAAATTACACATACGCCACGTTGGTCGCAGCCAACTTTTGTGTGACATACACACACAGACAAGCTCGCACTTGTCGGTGTTGCCTTATTAAATTTTCAAACACATGCTAAACTTAACCCGAGGATGTGCTTAACCTTCGCTCTGTTTTGATTGAGTGGCCCGTGAGTGTTTTCACATGAGCCGACCGTGTCTCTGCTGCTTCCACTATGCTGAGTGTGCGGCTGTCTGTGTGTGAGTGCCTGTGTGTGTGTGCTCTTTTCTTCTGCTTTCATTCGTCACTTCTTTTTTAGCCTCTTTTACTACACAATTAAGCCGCAGCAACTTGAGACATGTCACTGCTGCAGTTGCTTTCGTTTTGACACGCTTTTCCTTTTCACTTTATCCACTTTGCAAAAAAAAAAAAAGAAAATCCAAAATCCACCCACATCAGCCCCCTCCGTCGTGTTTTCTCTCTGTGTACCGTTGCGTTTTTGTTTTCGAAAATAAACAAATAATAAATTGCACAACCAAAAAGCAGAAATGAAAACATGTTAAACTCTTGCTTCCGTTTCCGCTGCGCCATTGTGCAGGCAGGCAGGTACTGCCGTTATCTTCTCTCACGCCACTTTCTTTCCATTTCTTTTTTTTTTTTGGCAACATTCACAACATTTCGGCACCTGCCCCACATGTGGTGGTGGTGGTGGTTCGTTTCGAGGCAGTGGGAAAATTATTTTCCAACAAGTTTTTTATTACATTTTGCTGTTCAATTTGAATGCGGCGTTGCATGTCAATGCCAGCCAGCCAGGCTTGCCAGCACCTTGTTTACCGTTGAAACTTTTGGCCAAATTGTGCAACAATTGTCATCTCCGGTTGCCGTGCGACATTGTTGTTGTACATTGTTCATTGTGCCCGACCACATGCAAAGCAATTGCTCAGATGTGTCGAACTGCAAAACTTCTGAATGAATAACGACAAAATTCCACTTAAAAATTTGTGAAGTTTTTCACCTGAGCAAATTCCTTGTTGAATTTTAATTGGAATCAATTTTACTTAGCACAGCTTAGCTTAGTTGAACTAGTCCACTTCCTAAGTACTCTGAATGGTCTAAAGCAATTACTGAATGCTTTAACGCTTTTAATATGCAAATTGAAATGAAATTTTTTTTTTTTTTGGGGTCTACCTGCAGCCGCATTTGAAATATTTATCAGCTAATGCATTACAGAATAAATAAAAACAAATTGCGGGGCGGGGGGGGAGGCTGCATAATTATGTATGTATAACCACAGCGTGTCGGAGTAGAGATTACAAATTGAAAATGTTTTATCTCGCCCCTCCTTTTGTTTGTGTTTCTTTCTGAGTGCGGTCGTCGTTAAAAGGGACAAATTGCGAACGCGAACGCGAGCGCGCGCACGCTTTAATAATGTACATAAATCAACATAATCTCATTCAGAAAAAAAAGTAAAAGTTATGTAGACACATTGCCATGTGATTACTTTAGCTAGTTCCTCTTTGACTATCCAAGAAATTTTCTTACTGAGCTTGAGAACTGAAGTGATTACTATGCGAAGAGTGGAAGACACAACTAATGCCGCTTGTCTTGTCTTGCAGACCCAACATCAAGTATCAGTACTCGGCACTGGACAGCGGCAATGGCATTGTGGAGCGCAGTCCACGCGAGCGTGCACAACGGGAACGCGCACTGAATGCCACACAGGAATGGATACAGAGCGCTAATGGGCGTTACGAGGTGATTGCGCATCTGGATGAGATTGGTTCGCGGCATGGCAAGAACTGGTTTCTGGTCAACGATGCGTCGGTGAGGCTGCAAACTTAACTAATCCTATACGTTCCATACTATACCCCAGTCTACCCTCCCTCTCTCTAGGTACGCACGGATCGCCTGCTGACGCTGCTGCCGCTGCCCACAGATTGCGTTGCCTTCGAGGATTTGCCGCCCGATGAGAGTGCACACGATATACTTATGGAGTTGCTTGGCTCACTGCATCATCCGTATATCTATCCCGTGTTGGACTTGGGCTTCTTGCGCAACAGCTCGCATAACTATGCCTGCCTCGTGACGCCCTTCAATTCGCGCGGCAGCCTCAAGGATCTCATCTTTAAGGTGAGTCGAGGAGGCTCTAGACGATTAAGCTTATTAATAACTTCCCTTACAGGCCCAGTGGAACGAGCCCTGGGCGCGCAAGTATACACGCAAACCGAATGGGCTGCCCGTTAGTCAAGTGCAGCGTTTGGGCAGGCAAATACTGGAGGCGCTGCTGTTCCTCAAGGAACGCGGCTTTCCGCTGCATGGACATCTGCATAGCGGCAATGTTATACTACAGAATGGAGCAGCCAGGTGAGCAGAAATTATTAAATATATTTTCATATTTAAAGAATTTTGCGAAATTTAATTTCGACAGACCCAAATGAAATTCAAATGAAAAGCAATTCAACTGAAATCGCTGCCTATTTCAGTGCAGCAAAGTGTGGGCAGGGTAGGAGGGCATTATATATGCATCTAAAATTACCTTTTTCCAGCCAACGCATGGCAACGTATTTCAATGCAGGTGACAGGGCGTGCAATACGCCCCCACTTGCACCTGCAACCTCACACACACACACGCATACACACTCCCCACAGTGGCAGAGGCAAATAAAAAATATAAAAACCCTTTCAGCTTTTGCCATTTTCATATAAATGCTGCAAAATATTCGTATGACAATGTGGGCGTGCATGGGGCGTGGCGCTGTAAAAAGGCACACTCGCTCAGTTGCACACCCACACACACACACCCACACACACCCACACACGCGCGCGCTTAACGTAAGAGGATACGCTAGAAGTCGATTAAAGTTTAAAGTTCGCAATGGCAAATTCACATGACCCAATTCACTAGGAAGTTGCCTGTGCGACATTTAAATAATGTTTTTCATATGAATTACTATGGCATTTACCGTTAAGCGTGTGGGCCATTTCCCTGGGCTATTAGACGATTATAGTTGGGACCGCAATAAGTATAAAATGGCGCAGAAGGTATAAAATAAATGAGCGAAATGGAGGTCAAATCGACCCTATGCGCTCCATTTGGTTAGCTTAGTGGCAGAACGAAACGGAACCCGTTTGGTTTCCGGAAAAGATATACTTTCGTTTAAAGATCTCCCAAGGCTTTACCTTTTTGGCATAGTTTTCATTCATAACTATATAATAGACTTACAAGTAGATTCTTTCTTAAAGTTTACCTCAACTGCGAGAGAGCAAGAAAGATTCAATTTTGATAGTTTTTTTTATGATTTCTGTAAAGTTTTTTCCGAAAGATATTTAAACAAAATTTTGATTATACTTTAATGTGTATATCTTCTATAAAACCTAACGCTAATGTGTTCTAATTTTAGCTGACAGCTAGTTTCTATTAAATATGCAGGCCAACAAATATTCCCAACAAGCAAATAAACTCATTTGCCGCATATCTCTTGTTCTCCCCTCTCTCTCTCGCTCTTAGTTGTTCTTTCTTTCTCTCTACCAATACCAGAGCCAACCAAGTGTGGATTGTAATATATTCACATATTAAAGTTGACAAGCGTTGTTTGTCACATAAAGACACATAACACATTTTTGCCATAAAAGTCGCCACGTGTTCGCCCCAACACAAGAGAAGGAGAAAGATATAGAGAGAGAGGGAGCCAACCGGCATAGCAAGAAGTTTCGTTATTATGCGTGAAGTGGAAGAGGCCGAAAATTTAATTATGCATTTTCTTTGCGGTTCCATGAGCCACGCACTCATTTCATTTCATGTTTTTTTTTACCTTCTTTCCTTTCGTCCTTGCTCTCTTTGCAGATTGTCGGGCCTTGAGAACGGCCTGCTGGGCCTTAGTTCGCGCATCAATGCCGTTATGTGGTCTCGTTCCGTAACGGAAATCGAGAATGTCGACATCATCTGCTTTGGCCATCTGCTCTACGAGATGTGCACCGGCCAGGAGTTGACCACACCGAAACCGTCCATGCGGGTGCTCGAAATGGAGCTGCAGCATTATCCACAAATTGGCCAGGTAAGTGAGGAGGGAGAAATGATGTAACTAGACAATTATACATGATTTATGTGCCCTGCAGGTGTTGGAAATATTAGGTCTTATCTTTGAGCCGCCTAGCGGCGTTTGCCCCTCCGTTGAGGACCTAGTCCTGTGCGATCTATTTCGCAGCATCGATTTGCGCGAACTGCGTGGACCCTGTTTCAGTGTAAGTTAAAAGGAAACTCCTAAGTCTTATTCAGGTATATTAGCATAGTCTCTATATATATCTTTCTAGACAATCAAGCCGAGCCTCAGCCGTTCCACACTGAACCTGCTGCACGCGGTCAAGAAGCGACAATGCGCCTCGCTGGGCAACTCGTTCAGTGAGGCAAGTTCACCTTGTACGCCGCCCTCGACGCCCCATGATCGACGCACTGGGTAAGTGTTAAATCTCCGACTCACAGCCATACTACTATATACTACTACTAGCAAATGCAGCTCACCTACAAAAAACACACATACTCTCGCACACACAGATGCCAAATGTACACAGTGAAAATATATATCTTCATACATTCATCACACACCACACACCACATCACGTATTAAAACAGTTGTCAGCAAATGGTCATCGTCGTTATATCTGTTTACGTGTCCTCTGCCGAGGTCTTGTACGGTTCACGTGTGTGTCTGTATGTGCGTGTGTGTGTGTGTGTGTGTGTGTGTGTGTGTGTAACAGTCATCTTTGTGGGCAACTTTAGGTGTACGTTTAGGGTTAGTAGGGCTTAAATTTTGCATGCATTTCCATGTTTATTAAATGTTTTTCTTTTCTTAGTTATCTGTTCTATATATGGTAGACATGTTCATTCATGTTTAGTTCCCTATTTTTTTAAATTCTTGCTGCTTCTATAGTTGTTTAGAGTCCTTAGATAAACCGTTGCGAGAGTAATGCGCGCCTTAGCTGTCATTTCATAAACTTTTGCAGTGCCCACGTTGGGCGCCCACTACAGTGTGAATGCGCTCCTGGCGCTTGCTTAGTGCATTTACAGGTTAATAAAGGGCCACACATGCACGCAAGTGCTGCTGCTGCCCAAACGAGTGTATAACTTAGCATGATGTGTTAAATAAGAACACACAAAAAAAAACTGCAAAAACAGAAGAGAAGAGGAGGAGCAAAGAAAACAAGCAAAAGGTGAACGCAAAATGAGAGCACAAAAAAATGGCGTCATAAACTAAATGTGCGTATGTATGTGCGTGTGTGTTGGTACGTGTGTAAGTAGCTGACGTCTGTCTGTGTGTGTGTGTGTGTCTGTGTGTGTGCACCTGTCCGTCCGCCTGTCCGTCAGTCTGTCTGTCCGTCCATCTGTGTGTACTTTGCTGTGCGTGCCTGCGGTAATTATGGTAATGTCCTGGCCGAGAACCCAGCTCGCTCTTCCTCGCTCTGTCCCTGTCTCTTTCTCTCTCTCTCTCTCTCTGTCTCTGCTCTGTCTCCCACTCGGCCTGTCAGTATAAAGTGCTTTAAAATTATGCATACAAGACAAGAATGTAATTAAGTAATAAGCGGGAAGTAGGAAGTGAGATACGGAAAAAGCAGGAGCAGCAGTAGAAGAGAAAGACAAGGAGAAGGAAAAGGAGAAGGAGAAGAGGGAAAACAACTACCATACGTAGGTTATACAACTTTTATGAACTTTTATGCCCAATTCACATCGTTGTTCATCCTATATATATATATATAATATATATTTTAAGCATCTTTCTCTCTCAAACTATCTCTCAGTGTAAATTTATCTTTTGCTGCCTAACAAAATCGCATGTCTTTAAAAAAAAAACTACAACAAATACTTAATATTCAATATTATTATATATATAATAACATTCTATGTAGTAGAGGAATCTCTCAACTAAAGTATATTTGTATGCCATGTTTACTCTCTCTTTCTCTCTACCCAAAAAAAAAAAAAAAACCGAAACCACTCTATCTACTATCTATATAAATATACCATATATGTTCAACTGATATATATGCCTTAGTGTTGCGAACCCAACAACAGTTATGAATAAACTGAAAATGAACCAGTTGCAGTTACACAAGCCTCATCTTCTCTACATCGATACATACAAATCAGCTCTAGAATGTCTATTAACTTTCATTTTTGTTTACCTTACATACGTGTGTGTTTTATTTATGATTTACAAATTGTTGCATTTCTGCATTTGTTTATTTACATAACCCGTTCGAACTAACTACTACAGTGTACCGCCTGCGCCCTATGAAGTCTTTCGTATGTACTAAAAAAAAAAAACTAACCTCAACAAAACCAAAAAACAAACAAAACCCGCAAAAAAAAAAATAAAAAACAAAACCAAAATCAACCAAATTTACAGAGGCAAAACAAACAAGAAAACAAAACGAAAATCGAAAGAAAACTCTCAACTCACAACAAATCACTCACAAATACAATTACTATGTGTAAAACTCTTGATAAATCGAATGGCAAATGAAATGAATAAAATCTATATATGTATACTATATATAAATACAGCTGTATCAATCACAATCAACTTTTTGTACTCGAAATGCAATTTTTGTACCCCAAAACAAAAAACAAAAAAAAAAAACAATTACCCTAAATGGAAAGCAAGAAAAAAAAACATTAACAAGCAAACAGATTTGTTGTTGTTGTGTTTTGCAAAACAGTAAAAAAAAACGTGGTAAGTGGCAAATTTTTGTATGCTAAAACCACCAGCGGCCAATGCACCACACCTCCAACAACAACACTCCACGCCCACCGCCCACCGCCCACACAACAACACCTGGCACACACCCATTTCAAAGATAATCCCCACAGGCATTTGTTATGTCGGGGCAACAAGCCAAGAAGTCATTCAACAGACGCATATCTTACCTATAATTTATTTACTATGAATTTATGCTTAAATATTTTCACCAAAAATGCTTAAATTTTTTTTATCACAACTGCTTAAATGTTTAGTATATGTGCACGATTGTATTTTATGAATATTTTAACTTAGTTTCTGTTTTGCATGAGAAAATGAAATATTTTCAAGTAGAAAACTAAAGTATTTCAGAAACTTAGAAGATAACTTTTAAAGTCTCGTAACTATGAAAAACTTCTTGTGTTTTATAATAAATTTCTGAAATATTTCGTATTGTATTTTACTGTCTAAAAAATAAACTAATTTTTAGAACTTTACTCACCGCATTTTCTTTGGAACACATCTCTTTAATTCTAAACCTTCTGTCTTCCTTTAATATCCGAATTTGTATTATAAAAAAACTGAAAAAAATAAGAAAATAGTTTAGTAAAGCTAAAAATATACATGATGAATTCCATGTATAGTTAAAAGATGTAGGAAACCCTTAAATCGATTGTATAGAATTTTATCTCTGCATAATTACTAATAGCTTCACTTGAACTTGAAACTTTAGGAGAGAACTGAACCCATTTACAGTTTACAAATCATAGTAAAAACTTTGCTTTCCCAACCAGACTCGCTTTATACTTAAGGGATCAATTAAGTTCATGCGCTAGTGAAAAGTACATGCCTTTCTACTTAGAACACAAGCTGCTTTTCAGGTATCAGGTATCAGCATGGCACAGGCATATTCCATAATCAGATTTCAGGTCTCAGGCCAACACGAACAAAAAGCTCTCGAGCAGCGCTTGCGAATTGCACGTGTATTTGTGAACGAGTATTTATTGACGCTTCAGCTGCAGCACGATGGCAGATGCCCACGCTCACACACACATACATAGACACACACACACATTCACATTCACATTCAATCACATTCATGGCAAACACATTACATGACCGGCCTAAACAAAGCGCCTACACTCACTCTCTCTCGCACACTCACACACACTCATTGAGAGAGAGAGAGGGAGAGAGAGAGACAAAAGAATCAGGTGCCATAGGCATCGTGACCTGCATCGAAGCCAAGCTGGAATCCACTAGAGCTTGCCGCTCGAGATATATATATTACACACCACATAGTAAAACCTGCTATACCCTTATTTTGATTGTTATTCTCGCCTTGCACAGCATCAGCCGAACAATGGACTCATTTGACATATCAAGCGACTCGGAGGAGGGGCTGCTCGAGGAGATTGTGGTTGGCAGCGGGGGTATCTGTCACATGAAGAGCCTGCAGCGTTTGCAGCGTTACCAGCACTGGCATTCGGCCTCCTCTGCCTCGGTCTATGGCTCTGCCTCGTCCTCGTCGTTCACACGCACCCAGCATAGGCAGCAATATGAACCTACGGAATCACCCATACACTACTGTGACCATGCAGCGCTCTACTCCGATGACAACAGCAACAGTGGATACGCCCATGAGGCGCCACAACCGACACAGCCCACAATACGTTGCAGCACCAGCAGTCAAAGCAATCTGAATGTGCTGCTTGCCGAGAGCAGCATTGCTATCGAGGGGGCACAGGGTGAGGAGGAGGCGGAGTCAGAGCCAGTGGAGGTAGAGGTGGACGAGCAGCATGAACAGCAGCAACAAGATGCTGATGCAGTGGCCAGTGGCTCAACGAGCGCACAACGTTTGCATGCCAACGCCTCCGCGGCAGCTGCCTCCTTCAATCATCAGTTGACAGCGGACATGTGCAACTACAAGAATTCCAAGAGTCGACGACTGGAGTACTCGCTCAAGTGTTTGAAATATGGACGCAGCAATCCGTCGCAGGACTCGGCCTTTGGTTCGCTCACCGACAACGATTTGTCCATCGGTTCGTCCAGCATACGCCTGAGCAGTTTCCAATCGATTTCGTCGCCCATCGACGAAGGGGTTGAGGATATCATCATAGCCACAACGACAGGTGGCAATGAGACGTGCCTGGAGTTGGCCACCATACCACGTAGCATGGTCTCACAGGACTCGGCCATCTCGTCGCCTTGTCGCGAGAGTTCACCCAGCAATTTTCTGCATATTGATGACGCCATGTCCGGTACAGGGTCGGGTTCCGGTTGCGGTTCATTGGGCAACATGCGTCCGCAGCATTTTCCGGTCTCGCTTTCACCGAAGATTCTTGTGACAGCCACCAGCAATTCGAGTAATTCCTCCATTGCCTCGAGCACAACTCAGCAACAGCAGCAGCAGCCACAACAACAACAACAGCAGCAGCAGCAACAGCAATTTGATCCGCCCAAAATCCTGGTTAATGATCAGAATTCCATCTACACTACATCGCCTTCGAAGCGCTCCAGCATGATTGAGGTCTTCTCGCAAAAGTATCGCGTCAGCTCATTCGAGGACATGTCACCCAAACGCTCGGGCAGCGATAAGCAGCATCTGAAGCATGTGAATCGCCTGGCCTTTCGCTCGCTGGAGGAGGAGCGTCGCATCGACAACGCCTTCATGCCCATGGCAGATCGCACTCACTCGGACAATCGTGTCAATATGCAAAGCGAGAAGTATAAGAAGTTGACGCATGCCTCGTTCCGCATTAGCAAGACCTCGTCTAGCGGCGCCTGTTGCCCCGATCAATCGCCCACCAATCATCCCGGCTGCAGCATGGAACTGCAGCGCACGGGCAGCTCCAGTGGCAGCCAGCGTCAGACCTTGTGGCGCGACAGTAAGTTCTATCGCAAGAATCGCATTGCCAAGAGCAACGATTCACTGCTGGAGCATTCACCGAATCATTCAAGTCACTCGAATCATTCGTCGCATTCGGCTCGCCTGTCGCCCAGCTCGTTGCGTGACAATCACTACGAGAGCAGCTGCTGCTCCACACAGGGCAGTCGACGCTCGCTCAGCGGCAGCCAGCAGATGTTGAGCGTAACCACGAGCTTCTGTGGCACGGCCAATGGGCAGGTGCGTCGCTATTGCAGCTCAAAGAGCGAGGATCTTGGCGAATCGTCGGACTATTTGCGTGTCATGGACGCACGCAAATCGTATTCGGAACGGCATCTGGTGCGGCTCAAGCAGACGGCCATTAACAATACTCATAGCGGCAGCGAGGATGATATGAGCTTCAACGATGACAATAATGCCACATCAACATCAGCAGGGCATCAGCAGTTGCAGCCGCCGGCACAACGCAACGGCAGCAAACTTAGCTGGAGCAGCTGCTCCATTAACCACCTGAAGACGACCAATATTAAGACCACATCCTTGGCCACGCTTACCTGCCAATCGAATTTAGGCCAAACCAAAGCTCCCTCCTGCTCCTCCACCTCGTCCTTTGCCTCGGCCCATGGGCCAACACCACCAGCTACTGCCAACAACAAGACGCCCAGCTATCGCACACCATCCAAGTCCCTCGATCAGGCACTCAACGTGAGCAGCAGCAATAGCAGCAACAGCAGCAGCAGCAGCAGCAACAGCAACAACAACAGTAGCAACAACAGCGCTGCCGCCGAGGACAACAGCTCGGTGGATGAGTCGCCCTCGAGACGCACGCTCAGTGGCGCTGAGCTGTCGCGCATCTTTGTCATGGACATGGACGACGCACCAGGCAGCAGTTGCAGCGAGGAGAAGACGCCGCTACTGGACAGTGTTGAAATGTCGCCAATAAGTCCAACCGAACCGCATTCGGAAATGGACAAGCTGTAAGCTTGCAACAAAAAAAAAAACCACTGCAGCAGCAAAACTAACGGTTGTTTCATCGAAATATGCTCTTTATATATAAAAGTTAGTGAGTTTACTTTACAACTTTTAAAATTTACTCTCAATTAGCATAATGCAAATCGAGACTATTTCGATAGAGCTATCGATAGTTGCGCGCCTCAGCAGGACAAACACACACGCGCACACACAGAACACACGTATTAAGCAGCCGAAATGCAAAGCATGTGATAAGATACGATATGTATGTATGTATGTATGTACTTACCAATAGAAATTGAAAGGGGAACCATCAAAAATTGAATTTTTAAGCTTATTATGGCTAGCAGAATGAAAGCAGCATGTATGCTTATTGAATGAGAAAGGCGCGGGACACTGATCGCACACTTTACACACGTTTACCAACACTACTGGCAAACTTGCGCTTCTATGGTAGCATGACACTAGCTATTCGCTGCAAAACGCGTCGCCACTCGCCTTTTCAAACACTGCAAATGGATGCTTGCATTCAAGTTTTATCGGTGTCCCATAAACATTTATGGCTTTGGGTCGTGGGACTGCATTCGCCTTCGCAAAACCACACTGAAAGCTTTCTTCTGGTAACAATAATTGTTTCTTTATATATATGTATTGTATTTTACGCTTATTGTGTACAAGTTGACAAAACGCTTTTACAGCAATTAAATCTCTACTGATGCTTTTCAACTCTTTAGACTGCTAAGAAAAACTACAATATATTAGAAAACAAAAGAAAACAAAAGCAAAAACCATAAAAAGAAATACAAAAACACAAAATACGTGCATCTACATATGTAACACACCGCCATCGCTCTGATGATGATGTTTTTTTTTTTTTTTTTTTTTTAAGAGTGAATACAAAAACTTTTTGCAAAAAGTTTTCGAACACGAAAATATATACACATTAATTGTAGCTAATTACATGGTTAAGACTTAAGCTTCGCAGCGAGTATTGAAAATATTTTACTGTAGCTTAAAACAATTTTAAAGCCCAACATAAATAAAAAATTGAATAAAAATACCTACATGGGTCACGTTTTAAATGCAAACATAATTATATGTATGTATATTTAGGGAAGAACAAGCCAAAACCAATTAAAATTACATGTTTAAACCAAATACAACTAAATGCAATTTAGTATAAAACAAAATAGCAAAGCAGCATACGCAAAATAGAGTTCTAATGTTTTAGCAGGGGCTTTATTTTCAGTTACGATGGACAATGGAAAGTACATATGAAATCGGCTGAAATCTGATAAATGAATGAAAATGTCAGAGGATCACATGCACAGCAGAGGGAGTATACGAATATACCAAAGAAAAGTGAAAATAATCAAACAAAAGAGTTCAAAGAAAATTCAAGAAATATATATAGATACATACATATAATATTTACTCTCTTCTTTTGGATTAATTTTGTTTCACAATAAATAGAAAAGCAAACATGCGCGTACATTTAATGTAAGAATGCACTCAAATATCGAAAAGTAAACCAAACCATAACAGATATTAGTCAATGGAATGCCGTTTAAAATGAAATCTGAATCGGAAAATATAACTCGTACATTTTAAGAACTAAGCAAAGATTACGAAAATACAATACAAAAATGCAATCAAATTTACAACTTACATATATCACGAAAATCACTCAAGAAAATTTAAGAGATACAAAAATATATATACAATATATACCAGAGAAAATATAATACCTATACATTTAAATTGCACGCACCTAGCGTAATGCACCTTCATGGAGAGTACCCGGATAACATAACATACCCACAGTTCTAGTCGCTACAGATATTGTAGATAGAACTTGAACAGAGCACAGAGTTCCACATTCAATCTAACATACTACATAAATGCATAAATGCAAATAAATTCGCTTTTAGTTGTATTCTCTATGATTGATAAGTATGTAGAAATTGTTTTCAACTCTAAGATTACGTATTACAGAGCTTGTGTAAGTTTATTTGATAAGTACGATTACATAGTTTCAATATTCTTGTGTGCCCCTTTGAAATGTTGCCCGAATTGTTCGCAAGGTGGTCGACACAAGTCGAAAATAGAAATCGCCCCGAAAAAATCAATTTTAAAAAGCTAACAATGTAAAATTATTTATAGAATCGGTGATATTAAGATGAATATTTTTTTTTTTTTTGATTTTAAAGTTTGGAAATAAAGAACATAAATCTAGAAGTCCAATTGAAATATATTTTTCTGAATGAAACCGCTCGCATGATACTTAATCATTTTTGCCAATAAAACATAAGTTTATGGCAAGTTTGAATTAGGCGGTAAGTTGGTGTTTTACAGCACTACTTCGATGCAACTGTCTTGCATGCGATATATTTTAGAGCAAAATAATCGACCTGCCGCCACATTTGCCGACTGCTTGTAAAAATATATCGATAGCAGACGTAAACAAATGAAATAGCGGCAAGCAGCAAACAGAGCACATTAAAATGGCAACGTTTAAGCCAAAATTTATAAAACCCGATACGGACGATGCTATTGTTGAAGGTGGCACTGAGCAGGAGCCACAGAGCTCCGGGTTTGTGTTCAATGCCAACCACAATCTGGGCATGATGGAGCAACGTGACAAATTGCCCATTCGTAAGTACCGCGACCAAATACTCTACTGCCTGGAGAACCATCAGGTGGTCATACTAGTGGGTGAAACGGGCAGCGGAAAGAGCACCCAAGTACCGCAGTACCTCTACGAGCTGGGTTGGCATGCCAAAGGAATGATTGGCATTACAGAACCACGCCGGGTGTCCACAGTCACCCTGGCGAATCGCGTGGCACAGGAACGCGGCGAACTGGTAGGCGATACAGTGGGCTATGTGGTACGTTTCCAGGAGCGCATGTCGAGCGAGACAAAGATCAAATTCATGACTGAGGGCATATTGCTGCGAGAGCTGCTAGCAGATCCACTGCTCACCCAATACGGCGTTCTCATTGTGGACGAGGCGCACGAGCGGAACATGCTCACCGACATGGTTTTGGGTTTGCTTAAGAAGATACTGCGTAAGCGTAGCAACTTAAAACTCATCATCTCTTCGGCCACCATCGATGCCAGCTTCTTTAGTGAGTTCTTTAGCTGGCCAGGCGCCAAACCTGATGGCAAAGAGATCAGCGTCAAGCTGAGCATCGAGGGACGCATGCACGCCGTAAATCACTACTACCTAAACGAGCCCTGTGCAGATTATGTAAAGGAAACAGTGGAAACAGTTTGGAAATTGCATCAGAAGGAACCACCAGGCGATATACTCGCTTTTCTCACCGGTCAGGATGAGGTACTGGAGGCACTGGATCTGCTGCGCGAGTATATTGCCAGCGCAGAGATAAACAACCTCAAGGTGTTGCCCATGTACGGCAGCATGACAAGCAACGACCAGTTGGCTGTGTTCTTCACTCCACCCAAAGGCACACGCAAGGTGGTGTTGGCCACCAACATTGCAGAAACCTCCATAACCATCCCAGGCATTGTGTATGTCATTGACTGCGGCTACGTCAAGGTGAACTGGTACAATCCGACCACATGCAGCGACAGTCTCGTCGTGGTGCCTGTCAGCAAAGCTTCGGCCATACAGCGTGCCGGTCGTGCGGGTCGTGTGCGTCCCGGCAAAGTGTACCGACTCTATACGAAGCAGGATTACGATGCGCTCGCTCCACGACAGCCGCCAGAGATGCGTCGCAGTGAGATGAGCGGCGCAGTGCTGCAGCTAAAGGCGCTGGGTATAAGCAACATTCTACGCTTTGATTTTCCCTCACCGCCACCGGCAAAAAATCTGCTCTCCGCGTTGGAGACGCTCTACGCACTAGACGCCATCGATGAGCAGGGCCAGCTGACTAAACCTGTGGGTTTTCTGCTGGCCGAGCTACCCTTTAGTGCCATGTTATCCAAGATGTTGTATGTGTCTGGCAAAATGGGCTGTGCCGAGGAGATCATCACAATTATTGCCATGCTGCAGGTGCAGTCGATATTTTCTAGGCCAGCATCGGCGGCAGCACAGCAAAGTGGACGCATTGCACATCGGCACTTCGAGGTAGCCGAGGGGGATCTGATAACAATGCTAAACATATACACCGCCTTCGTGGAGGAGGGCATGACCAAGGAGTTCTGTGGCCAATATTATCTGATCTATCGCAATCTTAAACGTGCCTGCGAGCTGCGCGAACAATTAATCACGCTGGCTAGCAGAAAGTATGGCATACCCATATTCTCCTGCAAGGGAGATGTGGAAATGCTGTGTAAGTGCATCACGGCGGGTTTCTTCACGCAGGTCGCATATCTGCATCACTCTGGCGTCTACAGGCAAATCAGCAGCGGCTCCGAACTGGCAATACATCCCAACTCCACGCTCTACACACTGCCCCAGGCGCAGTATGTGGTCTACGGTGAGCTGCTGCAGACAACGAAGCTCTTCATGAACCACGTGACGGTTATCAAGAAGGAGTGGCTCACGGAACTGGCACCACATTACTATCAGCAGACCACAGTGCGCGATTAACAAAGGGTAAGTTTTAATAATACAAGCCAATATACAGAAAAAAAATACACTATTGTGTCCCTTAAACAACTAAAATTATAGGATAAACATTGCAATGGCGATGACAACATCAGCGTCTAGCCAGCGGCAACACGTCCACGTCCTTGGAACATCATCATGGACTCGGGACCACGTATAACACGCGACATCAGCTCCCAGCACATTTTGGCGGGCAATAAGCTGCAAGCAGGCGAAACACAAATTAACATTAAACAAGGAAACTCTAAAATAAAACCCTAAACTCACCACTTGAGCGGCGTCAGGAGTCTGATGGAGTTGGGCAGCACACACCACACCTCGTTGCGCTGCACAGCGCCCACAATGCGATCTGCCACGTATTGTGGCTCCAACATGGGCTGCATGCGCGGCTTGACGCCCGTAAACATGCCCGTATTGATGTAATACGGACAAATCAGGCTCATATGTATCTCATCGTAGCCGTGCGCCTTCAGATCGGTCAACAGACTTTCGTGGAAGCCAATGCAGGCATATTTGGTTGCAGCATAGTCGCTGCAGCCGTAGGTGCCCAGCGTGCCCGTCACCGAACCCACAGTGACAATGTGTCCACGATTGCGCTTCATCATGTAGGGCAGAAAGGCTTTCACTGTCCAGTAGTGTGAGATGATGTTGATATTGTATGTGTTTTGGATGACACGATCGTGCAGCTCCCAGAATGGTTTGCAGCACACAATGCCCGCATTGTTGACCAGTATATCCACCTGACCTACATCCTCGACGACTCGTGCGGCACGCTGATAGATCTGCTCGCGATCCGATATGTCAACCACATAGCCCTTGCAATTGCTATAGCCATGTTTGGCCAACAGATCCACCGTAGTCTTGATGGCTGTCGAAAATGGTTTAAATAAGCTAATCCATTTCGTAAATGTAACAAACGCTTTCTCCCGCTACGAGTTCCTTAACCCGTCGACTTGCTAATTGCCTGTGCTCATGCGCTCCAAGCACTTAGCTAGCCGATGTTAATTAACCGTAACGTTGCGCTATGGAAACTCACCTTCTTGATTAATATCCCAGATTACAATACGCGCCTCCAGTCGGGCGAAATTCAACGCTATAAGACGACCCACGCCGCCACCTCCGCCTGTTATGAGCACCACCTGACCGGAGATGTTCTGTAAAGCGAAAGTGAAACTCAATTAACAACTTGTAAATATTGGATTAGCATAAATATTACGTTAATGTAATTTGTATAGGGCTTATAAATGGCTTAAGTTGCTTGTTAAATAGAAAGGCGGCTGAAGACGATGCTCTGTATATAAATTGTTAATAGTTTTAACTATTGAACAAAGACTTGTGTGTAAGCCCTACAACAATTTGTGATAAAAGCATTAAGTATATTTATTGTATTAGCCACATTGACTTAATGAATACTGTTAACTTAACTATAAACTACAGATCATAATAGACCAATATGTCATATAGTTCACTCGAACAATAAGAAAACCCCAAAAGAAAACTGTATTTAAATTCAATAAGATCTATGAATGTCTTTACAGATATTCAATTAAACTTAAGAGCTCATCCCATTATTATTAAAAAAAAAAATACTATTAATCATTGTAAACAAAACAAATGCATGTTAACACCTGCTCCCAATGACTTGTGAGTGTAGACCACGCACATGTCGTAGATAAAAAGGTGCGACACGCATGTCTTAATGTGCAGCAAACGAATAACGAATATCGCATTATGAATATTGAATATCAAATGAATTTCGTTTGCCAAGCTTGGAGCGCAAATTGCAACATGCAAGTTGTGGCTTAGACTATGTATAATTTAAAAACAATTTTGCAATACGTTGCCATTTTTGACATTAAGTTTTTGTTACAACGAAGACGATGCGACGTCAAGTCGACAGGCAGGTTTATTGGTGCGCTACAAAATGTGGCATATCTGTTTGCGTAGGCATAGAAAGGCATAAAAAGGCGCCTCGGCCCGTTGGTTAGGCCTGCCTCGAGGCCTGTAATTTAGGTATATATATTTCGTTAATGCTGCGTATTATTTTTACGTGATTTTTATACCATTCGACTCTTGAAAATGGTCAAAAAAGGGTATACTAAGTTTGTGCAAATGTATGTAACAGGCAGAAGGAGACGTGGCACTCCCCATAAACTATATATATTCTTGCTCAGCATCACTAGCCGAGTCGATTGAGCCATGTCCGTCTGTCCGTCCGTCTGTCTGTATGAACGTCGAGATCTCAGCTATTGCAAAAGCTAGGGACACCAAAATTGGCATGATGGTTCCTGTGTACCATACGCAGATCAAGTTCAAATTTGAGGTGCCACGCCCACCGCCCACGCAAATCGATTATTTACGAATATTAAGGAAAGTATTAGGGTTACAGCTTTCTGCTTCGGTACTCGGAAAGATGCTAATAATATGTACCTAATCCACAAATAACAATCCGATAAGACAATAAACACAGAAGTTATTCAAGAAAACGTTTTCCATAGTTCCGCTGCCCGAGACGTTGCAGCATATCGTCATGCGTCGTTTTAGCCTTTGTATGTGTGTCTTTATATGTGTGAGAATGCTAGTTAGTGCAACTACGAAGTTGGTCGCATGGTATCTTACGGTCGGGCGCGCTCGACTGTAGGTTTCCTTGCTTGTTTTATTTTTATTTTATGCTTTGCGCTGTGCTTTATGCTGCAGTTGATTATAGGCTTGTTACAACAAAAACAACAACAACACAGCTCACGAAATCTAAACAATGACAAAAACAATGCAAAACGAAGCGGAAACCCGTTGTGGAAAAGCGAAGCGGAAAAGCATTTCCTTACAATAGAAAGTCCAATTGAATTTTCTTAAGGTTTTTGCTCTTCTTCTTTTTCGGCTTCGTCTTTGTTTTAAGTCGAAACTAATTTCAATGTCAGCTCCATCGAAAAACAATCGCAAATATTTGTACGACGTCTATGGTAGCATTAAAAGTGACGTCGACGAATACCCGAAAAATAAAGTAAAAGAGCACTCACAAATTGTGCAAATAGCAGGCAAAACGAGACGAGGCGAGGCGAGCCGCGGCGAGCCGATTTCATTCATTGACCAAACGGCGCAAACAATTTGGCCCATTAAAACAAATCGCAGCGGCGTGTGAACAACTATAAATTTTATACTTGAAGTCTGGACATGCCAACGGCAAACCACTGAGGCCTGTCTAAACAACGCCACCGTTTTGTCTTGGCCAAAAAAATACGAAAAAAGAGTCGCAAATGAAACACAAAGCACAAATAAATTGGAAAGTTTTATAAGCCATAAAAAACGATGCGTGAAATTTTCGGAAATACTCTATGGAACTTTTTTTTTTGGCAATTTTACAAATGGAAAAAAACTTATGTAAATTAAAACCTTTTATAGAACTTCTAACTTAAACAATAGATATGTAGATCAACTTAAACAGGTTTCAGGCAAAAACTTAAAATATTTTCTAGTCACTTTTAATCTTCATTGACATTTGATATCTAAGCCAAAGTGCGACAGTTTACAGTACTTTATAGACAATGCCCTTTGACCATTGTCCACAAAAAAACTGAGTTAAAATATTAGAGTTAAATCTGTTGGTCAGCGTATTTAACCTTCGTCATGAAATTGGCACTTTTTACTATTTTGTAGCTTAATGAGTTTCAATGATGAAGAAAAAAAAAAGAAAGAAAAATAATAATCGAAAAGAAAATAAAAGTGTGCAGCATGAAATTTGCGAAACTACAAAGTAGTGTGTGGGGGCTTTAAACAATGCCGAGGCGTTTTCGAACCGAGATTGAATGAGATTTGATATATTGCGCAATTGAAAAACATGCGTCGGCCTAGTTTTCGAGAAAATCAACTAATTTAAGCGCCAAGGTTCAAAAATCTTTATGGCTGACATAAAAATCGAAGCCCGAGCGTTGACATGATGCAAAATGCATTTAATTATACAAATTCGGTTTATTATGTCGCCGTATTCCGTTTTCTGGGCTAGTCTTGGATTTCCTTACCTTCAACTTTCTAAAGCGTTCGGGCAGCATTGTATAATAGAGCGTTTCCAATAGGTAATATGCGGACTTCAATGTGAATATAATTAAATCCAAGAAAAATTGATAGAAAGCACGCAACGGCTTATCCATATGCAGCAGTCCAGGGGGCGTGGCACTCGTCATCATATTGCCAAAATACGAAATTAATGATCGATGGTTCGTTTGCGATTCAATTGCTTTGTTGAACTTTAGGTAAGATAGGGAAGGGAGAGGCGGAGGCGGAGGCGGAGAGAGAGGGGAAAGGCCTTGTACGTTATGTGCTGTCTAACACGTGCGGTGCAATTCAAGTTTTGATTATGCGAATCGCATACGTTGATTAAGGCACACACTCAGCGCTTTATTCGAGCCTAGTTGGGCCAACACTTTGCATACTAACGAACGAACGAACTTGCGACGATGACTATGGCGAACACGTATTCAAATGATATTCGCCTGAAAATTTCACTATGCACAACGAGACACTATGCGATTGTCTGTTTTATTCACTTTTATTCGTTTGCGCAGGCGCGCGCGCGCGTTGTTGTTTATTCAAATTTCGTCTGCAGTTCGACAGTATCGTTTTTCGTTTTGTATCTTTCTATCTTTGTCCCGGCGGTGTGTGAGCGCCGTGCATGCCGTCCGTTTATGCTGAAGTCACAATACCGACTGAAACCTATTGCCAGCCAGCCAGCCAGCCAGGCGGTGGAATCGTCTTGTGCCTCTCGGCTCGCTTACTTTTTCTATCTTTTTCTTCTGTCCCCTTCCGTTCCGTTTTTTTTCGGTGGTGGGCGCAGCAGCTTGCGCAGCCTGCTATAAGATTCACAAACAAAAGTCGTGACCGCAGAAATAGCAATAGAGCAACAACAATAAAAAAGCCACAGCTGCCTCAGCAGCAGCAGCAGCAGCAGCGAAGACTTTCCTCTGTGTAACTAGTATGCCTGAGAAGTTTACAGAACCAGTTTGTTAGTTTACTTTAGTTTATTATCTCATTTGGGTTAGGGACTAGGCAAACATTTCTTTATACTTCCGTGGCCGAAGTTTGTAAATGTAGATTATGTGTTAAGCATTGCTAGAGGGGAAAGTGAAATGCGTGTAAGTTGTAAATTTGCTTTGTATTCTAATGCGTGTATCTGTTGAATGCGCTATGAATCATTGAGATACAAATACAAATAATCATGGCATGCTTTTAGGCTTGCTGAAAAATAAACAACAATTTTAAAAATATTTTGATTTGTCCATAAATTGTTGGTTTTTTGTTTCCTTGCACCAATAACTGCATCTTATTCACCTTTAGATACATTTGTATCTGCTAAATATACTTCAACCCTTCAAACTGCACCTGGAACTGCAATGTATGCGTATTGCGGCGGTTCGATTCCCAGTGCGGGCAACTGTAAAATATTTTTAAAATTTATATTTTTTGCATTTGTTACATTTTTTAATTTTTTTATAATTTTTTAAATATTTCCTCATATTTAGTTTTTTTTTTAGCGCGCACACAAACCTGTTTTTTTCCTAGTGCACCACTGCATACTGCGCACTGCGCACAGCGTAAACCCACCCCTGTTTATAGGCAGCAGTATTGCTGGTTCACACCGTTTCACGTTGTAATTCCCAAGTCGTAATTCACCGCATGGCCTGCATAAATACAACGGTAAATGGAATGTATCTTGGAAGTGTCTTCTGTGATTGTTCTCTGTGCATCGATCGATATATAGATTGCCATCTGTTTATCAGATCTGCTCAGTGCCGACCCTCCGTCACACTTTGTTTCCCAGTAATTCTGCCTGGCATTGCTGTGGCAACAGGTTTCGATTGGCTTTCCGCTGCCTTTGCTACCGACGACGGGTCGATTAGCAACAGACGCACGGTTATGCACTAGTCCAACCCGCCGCCCAATCTCCGCCTCGCGCATTTCAGTCTGTCGTCTCAGATGATTGAGATGCGTATAGGTAACGGCTTGGGCGGGGGCGCTAGTGTTGAAGCCAACAACAGTTGCCCAAGTCAGCCATTTTCAAAATTTCTTGGTTAAGTAACTTTGTAGCTTAGCTTCGGATTTTCGTAATAAATTTGCTGTTCAGAACACTTCCATGTACGCGGCATTGCCGAGCAATTTGCCCATTCTTTTGCAAAAATTTATAAAAAATTCCTATTGGTCACAAACCTTAAGATGCGAGATGAATCTAGCTAGATCTACTTGTATACATTCCATTAGATACTTTTAGATACATCGAATGGATATCGGATGTCTCTATATATTATAATATATTCTTTTGCAAAAATCTATAATATTTCTTATTAGAAGCAATGCAAAAGATACATTAATCTTAATCTAATTAGATACTTGAAATTTTTTAAAAACTAACTATTAGCAACAATCTTATAGATACATAAAGATGTAGCTACATTAGAGTAAATCCAATTTAATACTTTAAGATAAATCAACCAGATATCGAATGTCTCTAGCTTGTCTTATAGTTGAGAACCGTGAGCTCAAACAAGCATCCGGACGGACAGACAGACGGACACGACTCAATTAACTAAGTCAGTGATTCTAGGTTAGTAAACATATACTTTGTGGTATCTGCCACGTCTCCCTATAACTGTTATATACATTCGCACATGGTTAATATACCCTTTAATTGGTTTTAACTATTACCCAATCCTATAGATACAATTGATTAATTATTCTGAAGTTCGCAGTTGAGTGCTACGACGCCTTGAAATATATATATTCAACACATAAAAAAAGAATATTTGACTTAAATTTACTTATAATATCATATTGAATATTATGTACTCATTGATCGTCTGGGCACAGGAGAATCCTCGGTGGAAACATGCAACCATATCGCATCGATTTGTGTGGCAACACTGTGAGCCAGATAAAGTAGGCAGCACTGCCCGAGAATCTTTTCAGTTTCTTCAAGAACTGTTCGAGAGTTAACCAATCGATCAGTTGTATAAAACTTGGGTTCCTTTGATGCATTGGTCTAATGATCAGTTCATCAGTTTCCGTTGATGTGGATTTATTAAAAAGCTCCAACTGACTGCGTTCCCTAAAGCAACAGGATTGCCTGCTCAGTTTAGAGATGGATATATACTGTGTATATACTTACATGCAGCTCCCTGTTAGCCTCTGCTCCAGCTTCTCGATCATCGAGCTCATGCTGTGTAGCGTTTGTGCCTTCTGCTCCAGTTCGTGTAGAAGTACCTCCTCGCGCCGCGTGAAGTCGTTCTCTAAGTTACGCAGTTGCGTAACCTCATCGAGTAACTGCAACTTCTCCTTGTTGAGTAGTCCAATGAGTTGCTCATCCTGCGTCAGCTGATGCTGCAGACCCCGCTGCTGCAGCAGAGCTGAGAGTAGCTCATCCTTACACTTTCTCGAACTGCGCTTTAGTTCGTGGCACTCCTCTTTGCTAAGTTCTAGTTCCTGTAGCAGTTGCTCCTTGTCGGCTTCCAAAGTGGCCACTGATGTGTTGAGCACATCGCATGAGTTGCGCACCTGCTTGATGCTCAGATTGGACTTCTTCAGCTCCAGCTGCAGCTCCGAGCAGCGTCGCTGCTTCACGCGTATCAGCGTGTTGCACACATGCAGCTCGTTCTTTGTCTGCATGGACTGTATATACAGGGTGTTAGTAACACTCTTTCCCTTCCAGTCTCCCCTTACTCACACTCTTCTGCAGTCGCTCCACCACCAACTTCAGTCTATGCACATCGGCGCGTCGCTGTCGCCAGGCATGCAACATGACCGATGTAAAGATCTTCATGCTGGCTGTCGTCTGCACCGTATCGCCAGAGTTCCACGACGAGGAATGCTGTTCCTTGAGGTTCTTGGCCGTTACCAATACCTTTGTGTTCATGGCACTTGAAGTGATGGATGTAGGACGCACGGCAGCCGTGTGGCTACTCGAATATTCATCCGGTACCAGCTGCATGTTATTATCGATGACACAAAGTAAACTAACTAGAATAACACGTGTTATAGATGGTTTTTATTTTTGATTTTTTTATGTTTATCGAACAGCGTAAGTATGTCTTAAAAATTAAAATGTTTAAAAACAACACCGAAAATGTGATGGGAAATTTGATTGTATGTACACTGAATTTCTGCTGTAAATTGTTGAAACTCAAATCGTTGGCTACTTGAGCATAACCAAAAAGGTGTCCTAAGCATTGATTAAATCATTTATTATGTCATATAATTGCTTTGCTCCTAGCTTCGAGCCATATTTTTTCGCCGTCAAGAAATTCGCAGAATTGGCCAAGGTCCTCGACAGGTTAAGTAGCAAATTGCACGCACACTTCCGCAGTGCCGGATAAGGCGGCCTAAGAAATCACTGGGTAGTCGCAACGAACTGTGCATGCTCTACAGTTGAAAAACAATTGTTATAAAATATTAATAAATTTTTCGAAAAATTTTAAATTATTCAAATTTGATTTATTATCTATTTTAATATAGAAAAAAATATAGGAGTAGCCCTTTTAACTATTACTTTGAATGAATTGAATTTTATATATAATATTCTTGAAATTTTAACTGCAATTCCCAGTTAACTTCCAGTTCCAGCAAGCTTTCTCTGTTGCTCTGCCAACAATTTATTTCAGCTTAGTATTAACAAATTGCTATCAAGTCTGCAATCTGCGAAAATCAGAGGGTACCATAGAACTTTTACAAGGTCCTTCACCGCATTTCACCTTCACATTGAACGCACCGACTTTGTTTGGTTAAGTTGCCCGTGCCAAGGACACGTGTCACAGGAAGTTCAAAGAGTTTAAAAGGCGCTAGCTATACGAAAATCAATATAAGTCGCGTATATAAGGTATAGCTGCGACTTGGTATGTATGCCCAGCACGTGCCGACTTTGTGGGGGGCTGGTAGCTTAGCTGTTTCCCCCAGCCCATTTGGATATTTAGTCATCCCCCGTTGTGAAAAACCTGGGCACTAAAGTAAACACTGGACGAGTATCGCGTGATTTTGCCGACAAACGCTTTTTGATTGGCCGCCGGGTAATACGAGTTGGTTCGCAGAAGGACGTAGAGGGAGGAACTGCATGTTTGATCGATGTAGTATAAGCCATGTTGAGCCGGCTAGGACAACTGTTGTTGTGTTCGGGCTGCCCAAAATCGTGATAGGAACACGTTTTAGCTTTTGTTTTATTGTACTACACTATGCTCTTTGGTGTTATGGGGGTTACGTTGTGAAATTTCAATACACCAAAGGGATTGACATAATTTCTATTTATTTGGGGTTTAGCTCATACGAGTATGTCTGACATTTTGTTTGGGAAATTTTGGTAGTTCGCCAAGTGGATTGCGTGCTGCAAGTGTTTGGAATTCTTATACACGGTTTAATAATTGTGGAAATTTTATAAAAGGAAGACGGACAATATAATCGATGTGTAAGGGAGTAATTATGTCTAAAATGTCGACAAAGTAGACACCCTAGGCAGGACTTATGCATATCCTCATGTAAACTTTCCATACAGCAAAACCTTTTTAAAAAATTTTTTGTTTTATGTTTTGATACTTTTATTAGTTCTATACTTAAAAATTGTAATATAGATAATTCTAAAATTTTCGAATATATATTTTTTGATAAATTTTTTGGTCTATTTTAAAACAATCATATAAAAATTTTAAATAAATTCCATATAAATAACTTTAAAATTTTCTGACTGTAGTTAAGGTTTTTCCCTTAAATTCTTTCAGAATGTTGAAAAATTCCTGAAATTTGTTTACAATCCATCCTCATTTTAATGCAATGATTAAGATTAGAATATGTATTTCTATGTGTTCAGTCAAGGATTTGAATTACCCTTTCAATTCAGCACAACGACGCAGCTTGCTTGATAACGAGTTCCTCGAAATGAATCAGCGGCAGAAAATTTCATTCGAAATTCCATGGAAATTGGCATCCTAAATGTCAGAGTTCATGCGGAAAGTGAAAGTTCTGGAGCGGCGTAGATAATGGGCTGCTGTCGCTGGTGCAAGGACTACAGGGAGCGTGTGAGTCATGGCCACAACAAATGCCGCCGCATGACTATGATATCCTTTTCCAGGAATCGCTGGCTGAATCAGTCGCCGATGCAGACAAACCAGCGGCAGCTAGCGCCCATAGTACCCCACCCCTAGCAGCAAGCCCCACGGCAAGGCCACAACAGAAAGCAAGCAAGCACGAAAGCGAGAGGGACAGAGAGAGAAAGCAAGAGAGAGAGCGAGTGCTAACAGGCAGCACTTTTCATTCATAAAAGCGAAAAGAGCTTTTCTGCGCGGCGCGTGTGAAAGTGACTCACAGCCAATGAAAATACACTGCGAGAAATTTCCACAGCAAAATTAGGAAATTCACCATTTTCGAGTTGATTCGAGTTGATTCCATGCATCGTGATGCGTGACGCGTGCTTCGTGCCTCAGCTCAGCTTGAAGTTTGCTTTGAGTGGAGTAAGTCGCGCTCTCTTCCTCTCTTCCTCTCTCTCTCTCGCTCTCTTGAGCTGCGCTTGCACTTGCCGTGTCTTCGCCTTCGGTTTTGCAGCTCAACTTTGATCTTTGTTTTTGTTTGCTTTCAGTTAACGGCTTGGAAGCGAAAAGCTCTACGAAGTTCGTCTGGTTTCATGTTGCCGCTTGTTTCTTCAGACTTTCGGTTTAGTCTTCAATTCGCTGGCGTCGTGTTCGGTTCGTTCGCTTGATCGCTCGATCGGTCCGGTTTGTGTCACTCACTCTCTCACTCTCTTGCCCTCTCTTTCTCTCCCTCTCTCTCTCTGTTTGTGTGCGCGCGTCTGTCGATAACTGTGTTTTTTTTAACGTCTTTGCACGATCGCACGCGTGCGCGCATGTGTGTTAGTGTATGTGAGTGTGTGTGCGTGTGTGTGTAGCCAAAGCTCCTCTGTCTCGCTCTATCTCTCCCCCTCACTGTCTTTATCTTTCGCTCGCTCGCTCGCTCACACTCCCTCTGCCACTGCGTGTGTTTGCTGCGCACTTGTGGCTAAGACAAGTGTAGAAAAAAAATTGTAGATAAAAATAAAATAAAAACGTAAAAAAACGAAAAAAAACACACACACACACAAGGTGCATACTCAAACGTTGTTGTCGCAAAATTTCACCTCACCTTCTGCTAAATAGCAAACAAATACAGTATATATAAATAAATAATATAATATATAAATAACAATAATAACAGGCGTAACAGCAACAACATCAAACAAATCCCCACAACGAGACCGACTGCACGTACAATTTGATAATTTGGCATTAGAATTTGATTAGATTACGCCACACTCGCATGGCCCGAAAAGTGTTTGCGGTGCGTCGAAATTTGTTGTTGTTGTAAAAGCTTTGGGCGAAACAACAACAACAAGGCGTACCTATATGCTGACTTGAAGCGAATTCAAATTAAATCCGCCGCCGCCGCCGCCGCCGCTGCCGAGTGAAAAACAAAAACAAATCGAACTATCGTACGCTGTTTCATGATGATCGCATAAGCATAAAGCCCGGAATTCCCCACAAGATATCGACGTCATTACAAAAGCGCGCGCGCGCTCTCTCACTCTACCTGTACCTCTTTCTCTCTCTCTTTCTTACGCTCTTCTGCATTTTTTCTCCTATCTCTTTGCATGCTCTCGCTTTCGATGAGAGAGAGAGAGCGCATCCATTGTAAACTTCGATTTCTTGACTCTTTTCTCTCTCTTGTTTTATTTTTTTTTTTTTTACATTATATGTTACTTTTTTTCTACCTACCTTTCGGTTTTGGTATTATCGCATCGTTCTTTAATGCGCGTCTTCTTCTTGTGCCAGTCACAACTTGTCGCATTTTTTTTTCGCGCAAAAATTTAATAAGCAAAGAAAATTATTTGAGAGAGAAATATCATTAAAAAAAAATAACAAACCGGTTTCTGTAATAGTTTTTTTTTTTTTTTATTGTGTTTGTGCCTCAAGCGAATTATTTTCAGTGTAGTTGTTGTTGTTGTTGTACATAATTGAATTGTAAATTGTATTTCAAGTCAATTGTTTTGCATTGCATTTAGCCAATTTACATACGGACAACGTTTAACGAGAGTTTTGCGCCCCCCGCGCCTGAAAATAAAAAGAGATATCGTACGTATTCCTTTCCAGACGCCCCAAATTAAACGCACAACACTTGCATTGAAAGTTTTTGGGAAATAAAACAAACTTACAAAAATCCAAAAGAAAACAACGTTCGATGCATTTTAAGTTTTCAACGTCCACCAAAAACAAGCTTTGATTAAGGTAAGCTCAGAAAATATTTCCTATATGCATACAACTTAGTGTGAGATATGCAAACAAAACGAGCAAATTATTTATTCATCGTATAGGGGATTCACTTTATCGCTGCGGTTATTAATAGCTTGTAGAATAGATCTTAGAGAAATGAGGTTTTTTTCTTCTTCTGTGTTATTATAGTTTGCTCAGCGTAATTGATGACTTTTTCATGACTATTGAAGGAGTAAATCTGATGATTGAAGATAATTTCTTGAAACTGCAGGAATGTTTACTTAACTACTTAAGTTTAGTTATAGTTCTTTATAAAAAAAGGCAGTATATAAATTATAAGAGTGAACATTTTTTATACTTACAGCTCAAGATTTCAGTCTCTAATCTGAAGCAGTAACAAATTTAAATTTAAGACGAAATTTTGAAACATAATCTGGAAGCTTTCTTGGCAACATAGTTTTTTTTTTTCATTTCCGCCTCACGAACATGATTTTTTAACATTAAAAATTTGAGTATATAAAAAACTGAAACAATTCTGATAAGCATGCATATTCATTATAATAATATAATATTCCAAATTGTTATCAGTTTAAAAGGCGCACATGCTTTGCTCGCAGTGTACTTGCAACCCCTAGTAAAAGCTTTTGCTAGCTCTCTCTCCAACACCCTTTCCTCCCCCCCGTCTGGATTAAACAATCTAGCATAAACACAGCCCATACAAAATTAAATAGGAAAAACTAAAACACCTGTGTATATTGGCAGCGCTGCTGCAGTTGGCGTCGGCGTCGGCGTCGCCCGAAAGTTCTCACTGCGAGGAAAGCTTCGTCGATTCGCTTTCGTTCGACTATAGTGTATTTGTAATTGTTAGTTTCGTCCAAAAACCGCATGAGAATTTTCAACTGAGTTTCATTCTAAGATCGACTCGATGCGTTTGCGGTTGTGTTGAACGGAGAGAGAAAAAATATACAGAACGGAAATATAAACAGTAAATAAATATTTGTATTGTTTTCGTGCGGTTTTTTTTTTCATTGCAAACGACAATTTGAGAAGTTGGAAATGCATTAACAATAACAAGTTAATATCGAAATCAAATAAGAAATCTCTGCGGATACTAAGAAAACGTTTGCAAGTGTCTGCAAGAAAAGCGTTTAAAAAAAAAAGTGGGAAAGGAAACAAAAATTAATTAAAAAATCCCGCGTCATGTCTTAAGACGTCCTTGATTGGCCACCACTGCAGGTAATTACAGGTGTGTGTGTGTGCGTGTGTGTGTGATGCTTTTAGCTAATTCGACGTAATTTTATATTGCACACACAACATGCAAAACCGGCTGCTGACTCATGAACACAATATACCATATATATATATGAATACACATAGATATATCGTATGAATATCTGTATATAGAGACTGTGGACTCTGTGTGTGCGCTTAAGTAAAAGGCAAATAAGCGGCTGCGTCAAGAGATCTTGCAAAATTGAGCAAGTCATGGCGTGTATAGTTATCTCAACTGTGCGATATAGACACAAAGCTCGGCTTGTGTGCAATCTGTGAGCTTTAGCTTTGCATGTATGTATGTGTGCAGAGCTACAGCTACTGCGTTAGGCCATAGCTTAATAACTCAAGATACAACTTTTCTTGGAACTCGGGCTTACATACATGTATGTCTAAGCCGCAGTTTCGATTGATAACCACGTGGGTAAAACCACATATTTACATATGTTGAAACTTGTGTAAATGTATCTATAATATTTATGCGATTAACTTCTGATCTGATCTTGATAACAGATTATGAGATCAAATAGTTTATTTAGATTTTTCTTAAATTTTAAAAGCTAAAGAAACTGACGTCAATCTTTCTTTACTTCCTAAAAGTTTCGAGTTTTATAAAAATTCCAATTAATATTTAAAAAAAAATCATTAAATTTAACTCAATACTGAAAAAGCAACAATATGATCAATTTAAACAATTGTCAACATTTTTTACCTCTAATTGAAATTGTCTAATTTTCTTTCTTTAAATTTTTGCATTAGCAATAGAGATAGGAGAGATCACTTAAAAAAAATAGGTCAATGAATGTCTATGATAATAGAACGAAATTAAAATGCCCGAATCGTAATCCGAGCTGACCTTTTGTAGAACTTTTTTGACAACGAATTTCTTGTCTGTTTTTGCTAGTCAATTAAAAATTAGTTTTTTCTCAAAACAGACGTGTCGCGCTATAATGCATTGTGCAACATTTTTGATTAAATTTTGTCAATAATTGCAATTACGCACATTGATGGTTTCACTCCAATTGCAATGATACCTATTATTTAAATTACTTTTGGTGCATTGGCTGTGATCAGTGTACATCTTTTTGTTGGAAAAAAATTTGGGCAATTTGTTTGCTGATCGTGTCCCTACAGCAATTGATCATTACTTATCTGCTATTCAAAACTAATGCTAAAAGGTTGTATGCCATAAAACGGGGAGATTTCTTCCATGCAACCCAGGAAGTCATTCAATGCTGCAATGCCAAACACTTTCCCCAATGGAGCGGCTCCTGCACGGCCGGCGCCGCATTCATGTACTATATGGGTTGTCGCGTCCAGTTTCAACAGTATTTTGTTTTCTTCTATGATGTTTTCTATAATACAAATCTGAGTCTGATTGCGGTCAATTTGATCATTGCCTGTTCTTTAATTTACAAAATTCGCAAACACAACTGACGCTTTGGCGACTAAGTGATTGATAAAAATATGTTTAAGAAAAAATACTTTAAAAATTCTTTTGAAATTTACAATTTAATATAATTTAACCCCTGTATCTATACCCTTTAAACTTTAATGCATTCCAAGTCATTGTGCAAAACTGTGAATAAAACAAAATTAATGTTGCCCATATCATATAGTAAAAGCAAAGTTGTGACTTCTTCTTCATCTTAGGGTTGAGTAATTTATACTGTAGGCGGACTCGCATTTCCAAGAACTACGATCTTAAAATCGGAACTAGTTCCACAGATAGCATTTGTCAACAGCGACAGCCCATCAGTTATTTATTTGTATTTTTATTTTAGCTGTAAATTGCTTGACGCCAGAGATCATTAAAGTTGTATATACACGAATATATGTTTTTTTGCGTCAACCGTCGCCGTCTCAGACACATTCTCTGTCTGGAATCTACGGTTCCCCAAAACAAGTTTGGGCCTGTTTTGGGCTAGATTGAAGAATTTCAGCTGCTACTTTGAAGTTGATCTTAATCTTAATTTGTTGTGCCTGGCGCCAAAAGTTTGTTTTCCGTTTTTTTTTTTTTGCCAGAAATTTGATTTTATTGAAAATCGCATAAAATTTGAATATTGAATAATCAAGAAATTTGTTCGTCTCGCCATTGGCTAAACGATCGCTCCAAACTGCCGATTTGGCGCCGTTTCGTTAAGTTCTTATCGCTAGCTGTCTCTTTCGCTCGCGCTTGCTTGTCTGATTTACTCTCTCTTTCGAAACCTTTTTTGTTTTTTTTTTTTTTTTTTTTGTTGGCTCTTTCCCCGTCATTAATCAATTTTATTATTGCAAATTTCTTTGACTGTTTTTTTTTTTTGTGAATCAATTTCTATCAGGCGGTATTTCGGTTTTTCTCTCCATTCCGTTTCATTCTATTTCGATCCAGACGCTTTTTATATCATCGATTATTTTATTTGTATACGCTACTCTTAGCCATATCAGACCAAACTGATACGCATTGTTTCGGGCCGTATCTGAAAGAGGCGGCGTTTCGGTAGCTTATCTAGAGCATATTGTGTGACCGTGTTATATGATATATGCAAGCTTCTGCAGCAGGGCCCTATAAATACTATACTATACTATCGCAACGCAAGCGTTACGCATAAATTGTCATATAATGTCATGGAAGGGCATGTGCCAGGGTCCAGTCAATACCGGTAGTGATAATATTGATATTATTTTCAACAAAGTATAGCGAAAAAAGTCATTCATTCAAGGTAAATTAATTAGGGAAATTGCTTCTAGATACACATACATAAATATTTGCAATTAGTGAAACCGATAATACTTAGGAAAATATTTGGCTATTAATTCCTTTGACTCGTCACATTTCTTGGTTAGGTAACTGACCTCAGATCCACCATAACAAGCCGTATATGTGGTTGATATATTTCTTTATGAAGACTCTCGATTAAATGTCGCCATCCACACAAATTTGTGCAGGCCACGCGTTTTCTGAATGATTTCCCAACAAGACATTGGCCACACGAGCGAATTCTTGAAATTTTCTAATTTATATTATAGAGTAGATAATATCCGAATGTATCGTGTGATTCACATGATTTTCTTGGAAATTCGCAGGGTTTTGCTATGAAACACATACACATACATTCTGTTCAATCGCTTGTATTTTGTTTATAATTATCACACATCTCCTATAATGCACATGGGCAAGGCACAAAACATATACCAATAAATACTCATACACATTCATGTATAGGAAATATAATTATTATGTTATACTATAGCTAATGGGCAAAGCATTTTCTTAATTTTTTTTTTTTTTTTTTGCTCGTTGGTTCGACAAAGCTTTATGATGCGGCGCCAAGTGACCCAAAAAAAAAAGAAATGTTGACAAGTGTCTTGGTTGTTGGCCACCGAACGGAAATGCCAATAAACACCATTCCCAGATAGCAGATGCCACAAACGTTATAGGTAACATACTTGAGGAATTTGTTTATTGTGCAGTAAGACGTAGAATATCAGCTAAAGACGCAATGCCCTAATGGCAATTGCAATCGCAGGTTATTAAGGGAATTTGTGTAGGTGCACAAATTGTAAGAAAGAATTTAGAATTTCATAGCAAGTGTATTAGAAATTTTCCAGAAGGTTTGACTCAGGATCTTAATTTTAACAATTTTTTTTATTTCTCTTAAAAAATATTTTAGTTACACTTTGTAAAAAATTTAAATATTAATTCGTAAAAAAATAAAATAAAAATTAAAATTAAATAGAAAAGATCTTTAAATGCAAGTATTATCAAAATTATATCGATTAGGCAATCTGAAGCCATAAACAAAATTATATTTGTAATGATATCGAATTTATATATATATATAAACTGTAACCAACTCTGTCAAGAAATAATGCTACCTTTAGTAAGTGTAGATTTACTGTTCACCTGCAGTCGCATGTCGCATGCAGATGTTGCCTTATTAAGGTTGCTAAGCAAATCCTGTTCAGATCGACGAATTTCATATGAAACAGTATGTATGTATATGCACTACATATATATATTTAATTTTTAATTTTCTCAATGAATTCAGGCATTTTGGTGTGTGTGACTCAGTTTTGTTGGAATTTTAAAACACACGAAGACAAATACTTGTTTTGTTTGCTTATCGGCTATATATACTACAATATATATGTAAATATAACACGCTCATTATAATCTCTTTTTCAAGAAGACAATATATTGTTCCTGGAAACTGCTTTATTGGTTTATTTTGTTTGCTTAATGGCAGATTTGTATTTGTCACTTTTGCGGACTTTATCACTTATTGAACAATTGTAATGAACAGCTGAAACATCGGCTGCTGTTTACTCTATTTTACATACTACTTACTACATATATCTGAAAGGTAGTTGGGAGTTGGGAGAATGCGTCACATACTCAAGTATTTTTCTAATGATTTGTTGACACAAGTGTGGCAGAGTTTATTGACATCATTCACATCGCAGAGTCCACTCCCAGTCAGTAGAACTTACACACAATAACTTGTCTATAAATATGTATGTAGTATGTACAATATAATTCCTGTGGGCTGACAAGAAAATGGGACAACGACGAAATTTACAAATAAGCAAAGCAAGACGATGGATTCCTCGAAAGCCAAAAAGAAAATATACACAGCGAAACAAAAAACATGAATGCCACATTAAACGCACATACATAAACCCATTTAATAGATTAAAAAAAATAAGAGACAATTTTCTCGTAGCGCAAATAGCAGAAAATAGCAGAAAAGCTTTGCTTGGTTTGTCGACAAAAACTTTTTCGAAAATTGAAAATTTTGCTCGTCGTCGTGGTTTCAGTCTATAGCCGATGGGCAAGAACTCAAGACGTGCGATTCGAAAATAAATTCTGTGAAAAATCTATACTACAAGTATAAAGCTATATATACACATACAACATATAGAAAACTCGTGTTGTCTACATATATATATATATTTTGTCCGGACCTGTGCGAACCGGTCGAAACCGAAAATATACGATAATCAAATAGAATCGTGTGCGGGGTGCTTAATAAATTATTGTCAATATTTTTTTTGTTGTGCCAAAAACAACGCCAAAAAGCATACAAAAACAATTATTTTGCAATTGCCCAAACAAATTTTGATTAAATAGTTTCGGTTGAAACTTCGCATCGGGTCAAGAGTGAAAGGTGAATATATGATTATGCAGTTAAGCGTAGAGAAGTGCTTAAGTGTTACAAGACAATATCTACTTAGATATTACGATTTTTGGCTTTTGGCCAAATATTCTGATTTCATATTTGGCTAATGCCAAATCTTTATGACGTAATAATTGTAATATTGTGTGTGCATGTGCCAAGCAACTTTTATGTTTGAAAATTGTGTACGAAATGTGCGAAATTATCGTCGATACACAGTGTATTTAGAATACGAATATATACATGTATATATAAAGCCCCGCTATATTTGCTTGCTAAAAGTCAAATTGCAAATGACAGGCACATTTGGTGTGACGTGCGATCGTTTCCCAAAAAAAAAAAAAACTAAACTGATCTGCAATTGTGTGCAGAGTTTATGTTCAAAGGTTTTCCATTCTGGCCCCCATATGCACGATTTGGCCGACTTCAATTGATTTATGCGACTTGATTTTCCAAAAATATACAAATGTCATATGTTTGCTTTGAAAATGCTCTAATTGATAATTTATAGTGCACGGTGCGTGATCTTGAAATGGCTAAAAGCTTTAGACATATTTCTTTCGTGCTATTTGTAATTTGTCTCTGGGGGAGAATATGATCGGCAAAACTATTCGAATATTTTATACCACAGTCTCAAGGTAACCATTTCGGGAACTATTAAAATTTCAAATGGGCTCAAAACTGTTCGATTTTTGTAAATTTCTTATGCTTCTAAGCGGGGAAGCTATTTAAATATTTTTTTTATAATTATTTCTTTATGTTTACTGTTGGTATTCCCACAAGCAGGGCAACTCCCAGTTCTCACTTGATTAACTCAAAATTTCCCCAGATGTTTGTGAGAAATGATCTTATAAATTCGATTTCAATTAATTAACCGAAAAGATTACAAAATTGGCAACTCGTTTACGTTTTTTTTTTTATTACTTCTTATTTATTTATTTTTATTTCTTTTTGGCTCTGTCGAATTTACCCCATGCCGTGGTCAAATTTTTGTTTCTTCTTTTTTCAAACGTATTGACGTATTCTTTTTACGGCAGACCAGTGTCTAGACAGTGCACGAAACGAGAGTCTGAGGTCATAGAGCTAGTCACCATATATCAGACACAGATATATGTATGTATACATATCTATGGGTATATGCAGAAGACAATGACAATCAGCGAACTGTGAGCCATCGCATCATTGATAAAACTTAAGTTTGCATGTTTTGGAAAATCTTTGGGGAGGCCAGTCCTCTACTTTGCCGATCGGCAGCAGCTATATATATTGTCAGTATGTATGTATGTATATTTGTATGTGTTACCTGCTCGTGCCTTGTATATAGATCAGCGTGTAGAGTGTTGGAGCATTTCTGTCGCGTACGCATTACGCAAAATGTTATTTTTAAATGATAGTCCGAAGCTAAGTTGGCTATGGCCAGGCCCAGCCGGTTCCACACGCACACACACAGACACACACACACACACACACACATGCATACACACCGGTACGCATATGGTCAACTGCAGCCATGCAATCGAGCGAGTATGATCTAACGCGCCTTTATGCAATTTATCTCGTTTTGAATGTACACAAAACGCCTACGATTTGTCGCCTTGTCTAGACTGCAAATCTTTAAGATCCCCAGATCTTTGGTCTCGTTGGAGAAATCAAAGAGCAGGCATTACCTATTTGTAGTATGTATGATGTAGGCGTCTGTCTATTTACCTAAATCTCTCCCCCTCTCTCTCTCTCTCTCTCTCTCTCTCTCTCAAAGTGTGCTCTCTTCTTTGCTTTTCGCGGAAATTGTACGAACAACTGTGTCTTGGGCATTATTTTTGGTAGACGTCGTCATTGTGGTCAAGGCGCAGCGTCATTGCCAAAAAAATTTGTGTAGCCTTGCAGAGGGTATATACGTTTTGGCCAGAAGTTTGCAACGCAGCTCGGAAGACATTTCCGACCCTGTAATTCATCTTAATCAGGACGAATAGTGAAGTCGAACGAGCCATGTCCGTCTGTCTGTCCGTCTGGCTGTTGCAACGCACACAAGTCGCTCAGTTTTGAAGCTATCTTTATGAAACTTGGTATACAAACTTCTTAGTGTTTTGTGCTGCAAATAAGAATAAATGAGCCGGATCGGACCGATATATCTTAGAGCTGCCATAGAACCCATTGAACTATTTTTTTTTTTTTTTTCAATATTTTGCTATAGAACTTTTTCTATCTGAAGCAATCCAAAACTGTTTTATATGCAGAGGGTATTAAACCTTTGGCAAGCCTTCCTTTCTTGTTCTTCTTCTTTAAAATGTTCTCTTTGTTAACACAAACTAAATATGAACTCTATACAAATTTTGTTTTTCTTTGCAGTTAATATTTTGGCCTTGAAATGTTTCCAAATCAAAATAATTTGGCCGCAGCACCTGCGGCCAACGATGCCCAGCAACAGAATCTAAACTTCAATGGCCTGCAACAGCAGCAACAGCAACAGCAGCAGCAACAACAACAACAACAGCAATTGCCACAGTCTGCCAAGAATGTGCGAAAGAAACCATATGTGAAAATCACAGAGCAACCAGCCGGCAAAGCGTTACGTTTTCGCTATGAATGCGAGGGCCGTTCGGCAGGTTCCATACCCGGCGTCAATTCGACACCCGAGAACAAAACCTATCCAACCATCGAGATTGTGGGCTACAAGGGACGCGCCGTAGTCGTTGTTTCCTGTGTCACCAAGGATACGCCATATCGGTGAGTAAAAGAGAGAGAAAGAGATAGAAGATCGTCATATGTTATGCTTGCAGTCCACACCCCCACAATCTGGTTGGCAAGGAGGGCTGCAAGAAGGGCGTCTGCACGCTGGAGATCAGCAGCGAGACAATGCGTGCGGTCTTTAGCAATTTGGGCATACAGTGTGTCAAGAAGAAGGACATAGAGGCAGCGCTCAAGGCGCGTGAGGAGATACGCGTCGATCCTTTCAAGAGTGAGTAGCAAGGCAAGGCATTAAACTGATTAGTTCTAATCATATCTGTTTGCTTAGCCGGCTTCTCGCATCGTTTCCAGCCCTCGAGCATTGATCTGAACTCGGTGCGTTTGTGCTTTCAAGTATTCATGGAGAGCGAGCAGAAGGGGCGCTTCACCTCGCCGCTGCCCCCAGTTGTCTCTGAACCGATTTTCGATAAGAAGGCCATGTCCGATTTGGTCATATGTCGCCTGTGCAGCTGCTCGGCCAGTGTACTGGGCAATACGCAGATCATTTTGCTGTGCGAGAAGGTTGCCAAAGAGGATATCACTGTGCGTTTCTTTGAGGAGAAGAACGGACAAATTGTGTGGGAAGCTTTAGGAGATTTTCAGCACACCGATGTGCACAAGCAGACTGCCATTACGTTTAAGACGCCACGCTATCATACCATGGACATAACGGATCCCGCCAAGGTTTGATATGGGAAAGTGCTTGAAATTCTGAAAATTTCATCTGATCTTCTTCCGCCAGGTTTTCATACAGCTGCGTCGACCCTCGGACGGCGTTACCAGCGAGGCGTTACCCTTCGAATATGTGCCATTGGATTCAGGTAGGCATACGTTCTGGAATCTTCATCGGCATCTCAAGCGGAAGCCCGATGAAGACATCTTTCAGCAAATCTTGTCGCTCGATGCGGCGGCTGTGCCGCCCAAGCGGGAGATGCCAACGATTGAGGTGATTGATTTGAATACGCCAGCGGCAGCGGAGCCGGAACCGGAACCAGTATTCGTACCCATATCGGAGCAAGTAGTGGAGTCAGTAGGGGAACCTGTTGAGGAAACAGTAGTGGAACCAGTATCGGAACCAGTTTTGGAGCCTCTACCGGAACCGGACACAGAGTCGCTCTCGCAGCTCGAGATGTCCACTGTGGATATACACGATCAGACGCCACAGGATATGGAAGCAGCTTGCGCTGCAGCTGAGGCCGAAGCCGAGGCGGATCGCCTGCGCACAGAGAAGGAAATCGATAGCATCATCAATGAGAAGGTACGCGAATTGGAACAGCTGGAATTGGAACAGCAACAGGCTGCCGTTGAGCAGTCACATCAGTTGAGCGCCAACGATAAGATCAACGAATGGATGAAATCCAATGAGCTACTGCATCAGCCACACGAACCGAGTCCGGTGCGTGGCAACGAGGCCGACGAGGAGGGCAGCGATGCGCCCACAGATGGTACGGGCGAAACCCAAGTGGCAGCCGATGGCAACGATGAGGATAAGACACTAAACGAATTGCTCGAACAGGTGGCCGAACTGGATGAGATCTACACGGATTTCGTCATGCAACGCGACACGTACAACAACACGTTGCAGAATGAGCTGCAGAGCATGGAACGACCACCGATGCAGGTGGAGGAGAGCTTCGATGATACAGCCACATATACAAGTCTACAGATTGCCTTTAAGAATCCCGTGCTTATACCCATGGATGACATAATGCCACCAACGCCGCCCATGTCGCAATGTGCGCCAGAGGATGCGCAGCATTACGATCCCATCGAGGTGAACTCGCAGCAACAATTGCTGCTGCAACAACAACAACAGCAGCAACAGCAACAGTTGTTGCAGCAGCAGCAGCAGCAGGAGCATGATTTGGAGCAGGAGCAGATCAATAAGGCAGCTGTGGCCATGTTAATGGCCGTCGAGGAGGAGAAGTTGCCGCCTCTTCCACCCAAGCGACTGCGCAAGCAGGACAGCAATGCAGAGAATCGTTCGATAGAGGCAAACAACGGAGACTCCTCGCCGGGAGTGCGTGAGAAGGCGCGTCTGCCGCCACCCATTATACATCCACGCATGGCCGATCTGCCAGCGGCGCCCACAAAGCGTTTGCCACAGCCACCGGAGGCGAAGCCCAAGCCGCCAACCGCAAAGAATCCCAACTTCAACACTTTGCCACGTCAAAAGAAGCCAGGCTTCTTCTCCAAACTCTTTTCACGCCGCAAGAGCAAACCGGAGCTGATGCAGCAGAGCAACGAGAACTGTGCACATCTCGGCTCCAAGGGTAGCAGTGCGGCTGCAAGTGAACCCAGCTTGGATCACTTCAATGCACGTGATCCACTGCGTGCCTCACAGCGTTCCGCCAAATCGCTGAATCCAGCTAAATCCGGCAATGTGAATCCATTGAAACCGACAGCAACAGCTGGCACAGTCTCCTCGCGAAAGGCTGCCAAGACAGGCAAACCCTGTGGACGCAGTGTGAGCAGCGTGTCGGGCAAACGACCCTCGTATCTCAATGCGGATGTGGTGCACATACCCCTCAAGGGCGACAGCTCGAGCAGTCTGCAACAGGCGGCGACCAGCGGCACCAACGAGGCCTACTCGAATGCCAGCACCATTACAGTGGGTGGTCAGCTGGACAGACGCACTGCATCCGCACTGCAGTTGGCCGAAATACCCATCAGTGAGGGCGGCATGGAGCTGGTGGCCATTGCCGATCGCCAGAGCCTGCACAATTTGGTTAGCTCAATTGAGGCACATTTCAATGTGCAAATGGATCCCAATTTGGATCTCACCGAGGTGGAACACTTTGCGCTCTACACCAGCATACCGCCCACGGCGACGGCGAGTGAATTTGATGAAACCTCCGCCTATTATGCTCCAGTTGATGCTGGCGAGATTCTAACGCCCGATCAGGTGGCCAAGCGTCTGGCCTTGGCAAATAGCAACAATTGATTGCGCCAAACAGGAGCGGATTTGTATTGGTCCGGGTGCATGGCGCCCCTTGGAAAATTGAATAATGTTTTTTGAATCTTTAGCCTGACGAACAATCAACGACTAAAACAGCCAGAATTGTCACAAATGAAACAGGAAGGGGGAAACCCCCTACCAATTTGTATTTGTATTTGTTTTAGATTTGTAAACGTACACACAACCCTGTACAACCCTAATTGTACCCACTTGGTATGCCAATTTGTAAGCGGTAGCGTCCTTGTCGCACTACCCAATCGAAACTTGTTTATTATGGCTTGCATTTTCCCAAGGAAATTTTTGCAGCTAGATTTGTTTTTTTTTTTTAGGGGTTCGAGGGGGTCGGATAGATTACCCCATACTCGATACAACCGATTTGTATTTAATAGCTCTGTCTAAGTAAATCTTAAGGTTTTTAGAGAGACACAACAAGACAAGAAACAACCATGTGACCTAGTCCCAGACTTGTCGTCCATAAGTCCTAAAGGCAATTAAACAATTTGTCGCATTGCGAACTATCTCTTTTTTTTTTGTAGATCCAGCACATTTGAGGCGAAAACGTCAGCGTACAGGTGGAGATCCCATGCACTTGTTGCTGCAGCAGCAACAGCAGCAGCAGCAACAACAGCAACAGCAGCAACAACAACAGCAGCTTCAAAATGATCATCAAGATGGTAAAGCAGTTTCTTACCTACTCAATTCTCTTTGTGGTTTTCGGGCTATCTATCTATCTATCTATGTATCTATCTATCTGTTTGTCGCATTCTACCATTCGAGATGTATATCTCTCTCTATCTCTCATTGTGGTGAAGGTTTTTATTGTTGTCTCCGTTTTTTTTGTGTCCTCCGGTGTTGGATCTATCGACTGCAATAAATGAAATATTTTGCAGAAATTGTTTTTTGGAAAAAAAAAAAAATTTGTGAAAAACGCTGCTCTGATTTTCGGCAGACGTTTCAATCAGTCAAATCTAGTCAAATATAGAGAATCTGAAAACTGATCCTACCTATCGAAATATGCTCGTACCAACTTACTATCTATTTATGGTATATCTACCAAAGACTTGACAAGTTCTCTGATGTATTAATCGTATAGACTATTAGTGAATATTACAGCTAAACTAAAACCAAAGCACAATATCTATGCAAGATCGAATACACACACCCTATACACACACATACACACACACACACACACAAAATATATAAGTTACATACGTAGTAGAAATATACATAAAATAAATATTGTTGTTGAAAATTGTCGCTTTGCTAATCGAAAAGAAAATTTGATATTTTTATACACTTAAAAAAAAAAAATTAAAGAAAATTATTGAAATTTTTCAAAAACAAACGTAATGTTTCAAACTATTTTATAAAATATGTAGATTAATAAAAAACCATTAAACTTAAAATTTAAAAGTTTTCTAATTGAAGAAGAAAAAGGTTTCTGTGCAGGCGAGTAAGTTTTTCGAGCACAATAGTTTTTTCTGCATGAGTTTAAAGCTTTATAAAAATATTGAATAAAATTTTAATGAAACAAAATTTGGCATAGTAATTGAGCATGAGTTCTTAAATTTATTTTTGAAAAATTCTAAGCTATTTTTAAAGCATATTTCATTTATTTCTTTGTGTTTGTCTTGAGTTTTTTATTTTTTATTTTTTTTTTATATTTTCTGTCTTATCTTTAAGTTGTTTTGTTTTTCGCTTTGCTAACAATTTTCTGCACTGCTTACAGCACAAAACAACATGAACTGTTGGAACGCACAGAACATACCGCCCATCAAAACCGAACCGAGAGGTGAGATAACTTGTTAGATACACGTACATTGAAATTCAATAACTAGCTTACCTCTGCTTGCCTAGATACCTCACCGCAACCCTTTGGCCTGTACCGTGCGCCGCCAGAGTTGACACCCTCGCCGCAGCCATTGTCGCCGTCGAGCAACTACAATCAGAACAGCACACCCTCGCCCTACAACATGGCAGCGGCAGCAGCTGCTACAGCGCCCAGCAATGGCCAGCAGCAACAGTTGATGTCACCCAATCATCACCAGCAACAGCAACAACAGCAACAACAACAGCAGCAGCAGCAACAGCAATACGCTGCTGCTGGCACTGGCAATTTGGAATTGAGTAACAACTACAATCCTTTTACGCAACAATTGCTGGCACAACATCAACACCAGCAACAACAGCAGCAGCAACAACAGCAACAGCAACAGCAGCAGCAGCAACATCAACTCCAATATAATTCCAATGCGAATCCATTTATTACCGCCAGCTGGGAGAACAAATTCTCAGCGGCAGCTGTTGCTGCTGCCGCCGTGTCGGCAACACCTGCTGTTGCTAACAACAATAACAACAACAGCAACAATCTTAGCAATCTCAACAATCCCTTCACCATGCACAATCTGCTAACTGCAGGCGCGGGCGCTGCGGGCAATCTGCAATGGAATCTAACCACAAATCATTTGGTAAGTTCAGAAACGAAATTAATTTAATTAATTATATTTAATTAATTAATAATTAATTATTAATCCGCAGCAGAATCAGCATACACTGCAGCAGCAACAGTTGCAGCAGCATGGCATGCAACAGCAGCAGTACGACAACAACAACACCAACAACAACGATAACAGCAACAATACCAACAACAACAACACCAACAGCAACAACAATGAGAACGGTCCCACGATCAGCAACCTGCTAAGCTTCGACAGCGAACAGCTTGTGCGCATCAACTCGGAGGATCAGCAAATGTTGCGTCTCAATTCAGAAGATCTGCAAATTTCGAACCTGTCAATATCTACGTAATACCTTACTGGATGCACAACATTCAGTGTTTGTTAGTCATAGTAGAGAAAGAGAGAGAAAGAAAGAGCGCAGAGCGATTGTGTGTGTTTTTTTTTTCAAATGTAAAATGTGTTTTTAGTTTAATGTTTTTTAAAAATTACAAAATAAATTAATCGTTTTAGTAGTAAAGATTTTGAACGAATTCTTATTGATAAAACTTTAGAAATATTTCAGAAACCAATGGAAATTAATTAATAATTCGACTATTAATGACAACTAACAAGAGCTTTAGAATGAAAAAAATAATAAAACATTTTTTGGTCCTGTTTTAAAATTTTTTAATATGTGAGAATAATTTAAAAAAAAGAAAGATAAAAAAACAATGGAAAATAATTTAAAGTCAATTTTCGAAATCATTAGAAAACCTCTCGAAATTACCCTTAAAATTTTTTAAAAATTTTTAAAAATCCACTAAAAGTTAACAAGTATGGAAAGCTACAGTCGAGCGCACCCGACAGTGAGATACCATTCGCCCAGTTGCGAATGAAATTATCACACTTTTATTTCCTCTGCAGAAGTTCATCTGCCACCGATTGTTTTAATTAGATCTATCTTTGAATAGCGCCATCTACATATGAACACGTCATAGCAACCAGCTTTAGACACGCTACGGCTGAATCGAAGCAACGCTATATATATCTATAAGTGTGTTAAAGCAAAACGTTGAAACCTTAATACTTTCGTCACAAAGCTAACTCAAAAAATTATTAAACAATTTTCAGAGGCGGTGGGCGTGGCACCTCAAATTTGAATTAAACTCCAGGAGCTTGTGATGTTTACACACCTTCATACCAAATTTGGTGTCTCTAACTTTTATAATAGCTGAGATCTGTGTGTTCACACAGACGCGTGACGGACAGACAGACGGACATGGCTCAATCGATTTGGCTGATGATCCTGAGCAAGAATATATGTACAATATATACTTTGTGGAATATATATATTTTGTATTTTCACAAACTCAGTATACCCTTTTTTGACCATTTCGAATGGTCGAATGGTATAATAAGTAAATACATTCCTGTGCTTACAGGCGAGAAGACCCGCAAGAGGCTCTTAATATCAACACAAATAAATTCCCTCACTCAAGCAAAAACAATATCGCACATTATTAAACAGCTTAAGGCGGCGATTATAAATTCATAGACATGCCGCAGCACCTGAACAATTGTCGTATCCTTTCATAATCATTTGTTTTCCCATCCGTTTCCGTGGTAGCACACACACGCACATCCGACAAATTCCCACACACCGCCGCCGGCTGCCTCCCGCTTTAGTAACTTAATTCCACGCAGCATTCGCACATTGATTGCGGGTCATTTACCAATTGTGAGAAAATACATCCCCCCCCCCACATCCTGCCCCTCTTCCCTCTGCCAGCCTGGCACCTTTCACTTTCCACAACATTGCGCGCCCAATTGTGTCCAACGGCATTCGGTTTCAGACCATTTCAAAAAGTGCGTATTCAACCCCGTCCGGGAGCTTCTCACCACACAGTGCACAGTGGCCACAAAACTTGTGCGTCTGCGCTGTGAGCAAAAGCTTTAGTGGAAATTTAAAAATTGTTGGTAAAAATTTGTTTCGCTACGGGGTCCGTTTTGTGGTGGCCAACAGCGGCCGTTGGCGGTTTCATTAACATCGCGACGCTGCTGGCAAACGGTTCATTTTCGTGTTGGCTAGGTCCAGCTCCAGGCATAAAATCGACAGGTGGGCAAAGAATTGCTGAATCGGTTTCAATTTCAAAAAAACCAATTTTTTTTTTAGTTAATTGTTAAACGAAAATTTCGAAAAAAATATTTCTATTGAAAAACTGCATAAATCGTTTGCAGTGTATTTGTGTTTATTAGTGTCTGTCTGTCTGTGCGTGTGCGTGTGCGAGTGTTCTGTGTCTGTGTATTACGAAAATCGTATCGAACATATTCGAAGAACATACCTTAAATAAATATTGAACACCGCGAGCAAATTCTCTTGGGTAAGTTTTTTCCATAAACGCCAGAAAGCCAGAAAGCTATAAATAATGTCTTGGGATTTGTGTACCGATCTTGCTAGCTAGTATTACAAAAGATTCCACTAGGCAGGCACACACATAAATAATTACCCAATTAAGTTATTCAGAAAAAATGATCGTAGTCGGTATAACCCAAAGAGTATCAATGAAATGGGTTTATCCCAAAACTCTCGCTGCCGAGCCGCCCTCTAACACTCAATTTGCGTCTTGGGAAAAAGTAATTAAACTCAAATCGATCGTCGTAAGACGTCACCTGTGCGAGTATGGATCTCTGGAGCTGTCTGCGATCTCGTCTGGGATACGTCATGCAGCGCATACCTGTTTTACGCTAACAGATTTTGCATTGGACTTCAGCCACATATAACACGCGACATGGCGCGCGCGAGCTGACAGTTCTGGGAACGTTTGAGAGCGCAATAACAAGAAATTAGTTTAATTCCCGGAAAGTGTGTTCTTGCATTGTCAATGATTTTCTTCGATTTTTCTACCGTGTAATCAGTTTAACAGAAGTGTGATTAATCTACCAAGTATATAGCAAGTTTACAGCGTAAGTGACAGTGGATAAAGTAAAAATAGGGCTGATAATATCGGTATAGCATATAGTTCTCTACTTGGAATTCATCTTACTGTATCTTCAAGCATTTCAGCTGAAATGTTTGATAAGTATCGAATGTTTGCAAACATGTTTCTCAACCGGTTTTTGCCAATGCAATTTTAAAGTCAATGAACATACGAATTCGTATTAACATAGAGCAGAATTTTTTATATGCCATATATCTACAGTAATCTGTCTATATGCTAGTTGGCGACCGTAGTAAGCTCTCATTTATTAGGAAATGCAATTGCAATTGTCTTGGCTGCCAGCAACTTATCGGCAACCTACGTAGCCAGTTTAGTAGTTCCATACCATTCTCCGGTTCTCCGATTTCACAGAAACCCCTGCGCATCCCCTGTGCAACCCGTGCCCTCTCATTACTATAAAACTTTGTGCAGTTGTGCAGGCGATGGCACTCGCGATTTGCTGGCGCATTAATTAATTAATTGTCGGGTATACGCGAGAGTGAGTCGAGCAAACGAGTGAGTGTGTGTGAATACATGTGTGAGTGTTTTTGTTGTTGCTCTTGATGATTGGCTACTGGCGCGAAAACAAAATAAAAGCTTTGAATCTGTCGATTCTGTTGTTGTTGTTTGTCTTTCAGTCTGGCTGTCTGATTATTCATGTCTTTTCAAGCTGTCGTTAGAAATTGTGAAATGCTACTCTACGATCCAGTTTCACAGACAACCTTGGGGCAACAACTCCAAAAAAAAACTTCTCTGCATGCGGAACCTGCCCAGGTTGCAGCATTATGTAAGCGCCAAAGTAACTGGAAAGTTATGTATGCGAACTGGAATTGAAAATGGAAAATGGAAAGTACACACGATCGCAGAGCGTGAGAGAGAGAGAGCGCGCAAGAGCATCGCTGGTTTCCGCATGGGCGCACTCTTACACTCGCTGGCTCGCTCGCGTATCTATCGCATACAAGTAGCACAATTGCGAGATGACTCATGCAGAATTCGGGGAATCCGAAACCGAAACCGAAACCCAAAAACGAATCCAATCAAGTGCTGCGCCACAGCATAGCATAAGATCTCAGCTTTTCGACAGGTTTTTTTTTTTTCTTCATTCGATTTTATATGCCTAGGTAACTTGTTCGCTCGGAGTATCCCGAGTTTGTCATGGACTTTGCCCAACTTTGCCCACATATGGTATGTAACGTACATACATATGTTTGTTTATTGCAAATTAGAGCGCAATTCCCTGGGGCAAAATCGCAGATCGAGTCGTGCGATTTGTTTTTTTTTTTTCTTTTCTCAAAGTAAACCCCCGCGATGGAGTGTCGACGTTTTTGCATAAAATTAAAAATCAAAAAATTATAAGAAAGCTTACATCGATTTTCTCGATTCTTATTAATAATTTGAAGCACACAAAAAAATTAATTGATTAAACCAACATTTTCGAAACATTTTCAAAACAAACATTCCAGACACGTGGCCACGTGCCAGCGATAACAATAATTTTCTGGAATTGAAACTCTCGCGAGATGTCGGAAAAAATGCATTTTATTCTTACGCCTCATTTACTACAGTCGTAACAAACAATTCCAAGAATTAACTTAACAAACAGAAATATAAATATATTTATTTATAAATAAGTCTGAATGTAGCTCAAAGGGTTCAAGGTGAAGTTGACACACTTCTGAGTGATGGTTAATGGGTTAAAAATTTTTAAAAATGCAAATCGATAATACATATAAAATATTTATATAATATAATATAATACATATTTTCAATTAAATTTATGAATTTAATTATAGATGTAACTTTTAGCTTTCTTTGCTTCTTTAAAGACAGAAAAAATCATGCACGTTTCCCACGACCAAAAAATGTTTGAAAATTAACAGGGAAAACAGAAAGAGAGGATGATTTGATAATAATACTTTCTTTAGCTGATTTCGAGATAAGAAAAAAAATTCGAAAATTTTGCCAAAAACTCTATAGATATATATGTATATTTTGAATAAGTCCAGAAGCAGAAAGCAGAAAGATAGATCGATGAAATGCCTTACTTTCATTCAAGTCAAAACCTAAGAGCATCACGCAGTCGTAATCTGCCCACTTGCTGTTAATTCCACAAACTGTTTGAGTTCATTTTCGTTTGTAATTTGCTCATCTTGTTGGGCTATCAATACGCTCTTCGAAACCTTCCTCTGCGTCTCTCTCTCTCTCTTAGCTCTTTGTGTGCCTTGTGCGTGTGTCTTGAATTTTAATGCTATACGGCGAGTCTTGCTTTGTCTTCGGGGCGTCGACGACGACCTTTTGCTTGACTCTTTTCAAGCTGAATGCACTGCACGTGTGTGTGTGTGTGTCTGTGTGTGTGTGCGTGTGCTTGTCTGCGCATTGTACTGGCCATAAACAATGGCCTTTTGCTACGCTTGGCTCTAAAAGCCAAGCCAATGGCTTGCTACAATAACAACTACAACAAGTGGTTGCCCAACTAACCGAGCAATTGCTACCACTTTTCACTCGACGCTGACGTCTCAAGCTGAGCGGACTCCCAATGGAGCTGTGCGGCTTGCGTCTCTTAAGCGTGAGCGACCTTGAGCCGGCACACATGTGCCGCCAGTGCGAGTGCGAGTGCAGATATGCCACACGGCGTGGTATTATTTCTCGCTCAGCGGTTTGACGACTTAGCCTTTTCTGCTGATAAAAAAAAACCAAACAAGATTTGCGTGTAGGTGTGACGTATTTTTTTTTTTTTCTTTCTTTTCTTTGCTCTCATTCTCTTTCTTTGTTTGACCACTGACGTCACAGACGCACGTCAGTCGCTGCAGCAGCGGCAGCGGCAGACGATATCTTCATTCATCTTTTGCGACTGCTATCGAAATTGATTTGTTGCTATTTTCGTTGCTGCCTTTTGTTTTGCGCATTTTTGTATTTTGCATTTTGCATTTTGCATTTCACATTCGCATTTCAGCTTGCCAAATGCATTTGCAGTTTGCCCACGCCGCGTATACTTGATGTTGTTTAAACTTTGTTTTTAGTTGCCACAAACACACAGAACACGCACATAAACACACAAATACACACAGTGGAAAAATTCATTTCGCCAATTTTTGCAGTTTACAACAACCCCCTCCCCCCTCTGCATCCCCTTTGGACGTTGTTTCGGTCATTTTCGCCACCGAAATATTTGTTTAAATGACTCGAAATCACCGCTGATGGAATGGCAGCCAGAAATTAAGTCAATAACTGCTCAGACTCATGACCTTAGATGTTGTGTCTGCTGCTGCCGTTGCTGCTGCTGCTGGGCACATCCATAAATATGGAATCTTTTTCTGTTTAAATTAGCGTCAGTTTTTATATAGATTTTTCAAAATTCGCGAGGGTCACTGAAAATTCGGGGAATTCAACACACAATAAAGGTGTCAATAGGATATACTATACTACTATACCTATGTATATGGTATACAATTTTGTATAAATAAATATTCATAACGTAAATTTTTCCCTCATATTTATTCGCTTTGCTTCCGAGTTACTTGAGGTGTTTGCCATGGCTTTAAGTCAAATTAAACACGCGTGTTGTGACTTGACGTCAAAAGTTTGTATTGGAACAGATTAAATATCAAACTATATATTTTGTATTTAATTTAAATAAAATCTGTATTATCTTTCAAGCTGCTGTCAGAGCTTTAATAATATTTTTAAAATTTTTTCCCCACAAAATAAGAAAGTCTCTGTAATTCTTAATCTAATAATTCAGTATGTTCTGTTCTAAATTTTTTCACATATAAATCTTGCCTTATCTGCAAATAATTTCGAATCATTCCATTGTCAAAGGTCACTTATTAACAATGTCTGACTTCTTGTGTTTTGTATAATCTAAATTAGCTGGGATTTGCCCAAAAAAAAAAAGTTGTAGACCAACTACTGATACTGCATATTTTTTCCAAGTCTTATAAATATGGCCAAACATACACTATGCATACAAATCAAGCACCTGCAGCATACAACTATAAATGTCTCAACACCTTGCCACAGCCACTTATAAATCTATAGCGAAATTTCAATATTCCACTTGTTACGTCATTAATTAGACGCAAGAAACACAAAAAAAAAAAAATAGAAAAAAAACGGGAAAAATGAGAAGAAAAGAAAAGAAAAAGAAAGAAAGAACCAAGCAACATGAACGAACACACGCCGCAAGTATCAATAAACAAAAAGGAAAACACGAGCAACCAGAAATATGGGCAAACAATGTGAGTGGCAGTAACAACAACAACAACAACGAGTTGAGGAACTTCTGAGTGTGGGAATTTATGACTGACAGAATACCCTGAAATTCCCAAAGGGTGTATGCAGTGCAATGCGTTTGAAATGTACACAGTATTATGACATTTATGCTATTTACAAGTATCATAGAACTCCAGCATAATTAAAATCAGAGATAGATATATCTTTCTTTATTTTTCATCTTTAAGTTTGTGTCTATTTTACATTATTCTTTATTTGTTTAACTAAAATCTATTTATGTATTTGGGTATACCGTATTTCAAACTGAGCATCTTTTAAATCAAATTTGACAGCTTAAGCTCTTAAAGTCACAGCTGGATGATATAGTATATATGTGTAAAATACTCGTAGAATAAAATAATACTAAATTTCCAGAAAAGTCTCTGTGCAATAAAATTAACATAAATTAGTAATACATTAATTTATTAATTATTAATTATTATTAAATAATATTAAATATTTCAAACTGGGCATCTTTTAAATCAAATTTGAAAGCTTAAGCTCTTAAAGTCACAGCTAGATGATATAGGATATATGCGTAAAATACTCGTAGAATAAAATAATACTAAATTTCCAGAAAAGTCTCTGTGCAATAAAATTATCATAAATTATTAATACATTAATTTATTAATTATTATTAAATAATATTAAATATTTCCAACTGAAAATCTTGCATATCAAATTTGACAGCTTAAGCTCTTGAAGTAACAGCTATGTTATATGAGCTACGTTTGAGGAGATAAGCTTTAAAGTACTATAGTATATCTTCATGATGTATTCTTTAAATATATGTGTGTATTTGCAAGCTGAAGATCTGTCACAGATAATATAAGATATATAGTTGTAGTACAAACATATACTGAAAATTTTGCTAAAATGTTATTCTACTTAATTCTCCCAAGTATATCTTTAAAATATTATTTAAATATTGTATTTCTATATATTATATAACAAACTGAGAATTATATTACAAACTTGACAGCTTCAGTTCTGGCAGTCAATGCTTGATACAGATGTACATGCTGAAAATACTCTTATATTATAATTCAGTTTCCCACAAATATCTCTGTGCAGTAAAATTAAAATATATTTATGTATTTTAATATAATATATTTTCAACTGACGATTTTGCACATCAAATTTGACAGCTTTAGCTTTCGAAGTCAATGCTTGATAATATAAGAAATACTATAATACAGTAAAATATTATTAAAATATACTAATGTATTTTGGTATATTGTATTACCAAGTGAGGATCTTGCAAATCAGACTTGTCCACTCGAGCGCTTAAAGTGCCTACCATATAGTACTCTCTACCAAGTCGTAGTCATTTAGGGAGCGCGTCATTTAGGGAGCGCGCGTTTAGCTGCCGATCGTGTGTGGCGACACGAACCACAAAGAGAGCGAACAGAGTAAGCAAAGCCGAGCATGAACTCGCGAGCCCGTCTGAGATTGCCTATGCGACTGAGAGTGTAGGTTCATGTGTGTGGGAGAGTGAGACTGATAGCGGCTGAGAGACTGCGTGTGTGTGTGTGTGTGCATGTGTGTGCGTGCGTGCGTTAACGAATCGATCTGTGGACGCTGAGTGTGCCGATTGTTTAGTACGAGGCCTAAGCTTGCCGGTGACGGACGTGATTTTCAATCCCTGAGTTTTTTTTCTCTGTCAACATTTCAGACTCGTGTCTGTGCGAGAGTGTGCCTGTGCTTGTCTATGCTTGTCTGTGCCTGACTGTGTTTTTTATGTTTTTTGCCGTGTTGTATTTGTTAATTATACGCGACACGACACAGTCAGACAAATTTGATACTACTACAAAGCCGCTCAACAAATTAAAAGAAATACACACACACACAAACACAGTAGATAGTCAAAGCGACAAAACAAAAAGCAACGCTGCAGCACAACAACAACAACAACAATAACAACAATAACAACAATAATAATAATTATAATCGCCTGTCTCAAAAGTCGCTCGCATCTAGCTTTGTTTTGGTTGGAGCACAGGCGGGCACGCGTATCAAGTGCAAAGTGTAGAGGAATTTGGCGGGCTCTGACTCACTCCCGATAATAACGCAATCATTTCTTTAACAAACATTGGTACGACACACTGTACTATAACTATGCTATAACCATATTGAATAAATAAATACCACACACGTGTTGCAAAAACACAACAAAACAAAAGCGAAAAGAAAAATTCAAACTGAAATCGAATCGGAAAAATTAATATCATTGTCGCGCAGCGTGTTTTAATCAGGTTTCAAATACGTATACCAAATCCGAGAGACAACTACAACAGCAACAACAACAACAACGAAAGCTATAAAGGTTAGCAGCAATAATAAATTAAATAAACAAACTCAACTCAATTCGAATCTAACGCGCAGTTTGTGCTCAACTCGGAATTACTATATGTGTAGCTGTAACTGTATCTGTATGTGCAATGCATGCAACTATCAATACACATACATATATACACTATGTGTGTGGTAAACGCCTACTTAGATCTCACAATCTCCTCAACTGTACTACCAGGAACTCAGCTTATAGTTATACTATATAAAATGATCCAAATGTCATTTATCAAGTCAAAATTGATGCTGTTTCTTTAGTTTTTTGCCTCGTTTCTTGTGCTAAATTTGTTTCTTATTTTCTGTGTAATGTTATTTCGTAGCGATAAGAAACTGTGATAAGGCACACTGTGTGATAACCTTGTGCACCCTATAAACACTGTGCTGTCAATAGCTGTCGATTCATTTTTATTGCTTTCTGAGAAATTCCAATTAATTTGTATTTTTGTTTCAAATGTTGAATTTGCTGTGGCTATTGCATTCTATAGCTAAATTAATAGCACTTAAATGTACAATGGAGGATTACCATATAATATTAAGTATGGGTTGCCAAGCGAGTGTAGTGATTTAGAAAACCACAATCAAAATGAAATTTAAAACGTTTTCAATTGAATTCTTTGTCTATATTAGATTACGAGCTAAGTGACAGTTTTGCAATTACTTTCGATTTCGGTGCAGTTAAACAAGTTCTAGATTCATAATTCCTCTTAAATTTCTAAGTTTTTATGCCATTGCAGATGGTATATTAGAAGCATATATATTCTCAAGCAGCATCAGCAGGGAAGTCGCAATAGTCATGTCCGTCTGTCTGTCCGTCTGTCTATTGAAACGTAAACTTGTCCCTCATTTTTAGAGCTATCTTGATGAAACTTAGTATGCATGATTCTTATTGCTGCACGCTGTAAATAAGTCGAAACGAGCCGGATCGGACCGATATATCGTATAGAACCTATCGGTGGACTTTAGTCATTTTTCAAGATTTTGCTGTGAAACTTTCCTGATATATGTCTAATTATTTTATTAAATTAAATACTATGCAAGTTCTATTTTAATCAGACGGATATATCATTAAGCTACCATAGAACCTATCGTCCGATTTAATATGTGAACTAACTTTCTTTCTAGTTTTTTTTTTTTTTTCTTAAAGAGTATTGTAAATTGTTTGCAATTAAAGCAGACACTCTAAGCAGCCTGCTTATTTATTATGCGCTTTTGAAATATGTGCAATCTATGATGAAAAATCGTAGCCTTTAACAAGTTTGCTAGTGATTTGATTTATTTTTCTAGTTATTCAAATGTGTGTTGTGCGATTCTATAGTTTGGATTATCAATTGAAGCTGGCCGAGGCTATAGACAAACAGTTTTTACAATCTTCACAAAACACACACATATCACTTTCTGACTTGAAGTATTTACGAGTATTTATAGTACTATGTAGATTCCTCAGCTACTGCAGTTTATTGTGTTTATCATCCCACTTGTTATTCTGTTGTAGATTTAACGAGTGTGGTTCCCTTTGTAGCCTGTCTGTAATTATGGTATAGCAATTTCACGTTAACCTGTAAACATATAGTTAGTGCGGTCTACATTGTATTCGCTGCCGTACCGGTTTCCTTCTAGATTTACGTATTCGTGTTCGTTTATGCTAATTGTGTAACCCCTGGAGAGTTGCCTTTTTTCTATCGATTTTCTTAGGTCAATCAGAAGTGTTTGAGTTTGCATTGTGGAATGTGTTTTACAATTTCCCTTCTTTCCTTCTACTTGCAGGCCCCATAGGCGATAAGCGACCTCGTACAAACAAACAAACCCGATAAAAGACGACAAAAACAAAAAGAAGAAAAAAAAGTTTTGTGTGTGTATCAAATTTCGTGTTGTTGTTTGAGGAGTGACAAAATTCTAAAAATCTTTCGAAATTTTCGCAACAATCTATACACTTCATAATGGCTGCCAATGATGGTAAGTTGAGAAAGTAAAGTAACGGCGATTAGTATGTACAAATATTATATGATTGAGGCAAACAAATTCAAGGTCTTCGCAGAGACCCAATGGCAGCACGCAAATATTTAGATAATCAGTTTGTAAATATTTTTACAAGTGGAGCAAAAAGTTTATAAAAATCTATTCGAGGCATCTGGAACATTTCGCTTGTTTCATTTGCAATCAAAGCGATGTACACGTAACACGGTGGAGGTCTGGCTGGGTCTGGCTAGGTCTGGCTAGGTCTGGCCATGGCAAATGAAGGAACAAATCCAATAAAGTCTTAAAGGCTTTGGCCATGGCTAATACACACACACACACACACACACACACACACACAAATACACACACACACACACACACACAAATACACACAAATAGTTCACGTTTCGCGCTGGACAGTCATGGTCAGAGGCAACTTGAATATCGATTTATATGGCAGATCTAGCCCTCTTTCTCCCCAACCCCCCTGGGGCCTGGAGAGGAGCATGAACTTTGCATTGGCAGCAGCAAACGGCACGGAATTGTTTTCAACAATTGACGAAAGCAAACAAACAAAAACACAATCACCCACACACAGACAGACAATTTCACACCTTTTGCACGCACAACACGCATACGTAAATACATATGTTATTACGTATGTTGCATGTGTGTGTGTGTGTGTGTGCCTGTACAGCATCAGCAGATCTCTGCATAGCTACAGAAAGAGATACAGATACAGCTAAAGATACAGATACAGATGCCAGTGGCATATCTTGCCAGGCGAATTATGCGCGCAGATTTCAATTCAAAGCGCACAAAGTTTCTTTCCCTTTGGTAATTAGCTAAATGCCGAACAAAAGAACAACAACTGCAAGAAAAATAAACAAAAGACGAGTATGAGGCAGTTAGAAGTGGTATAGGGTATATGCTGCTTGAGTGTATACCCTAGGCATACTTCGAGAATTTCTCATTGTTCATAGTTCCACGCAAGGCGCCTGAACCTTTGTTCTGGTATAGTACTATAAGTTGCTCTTCCTCAGTTTTTACTACCCCAATGACTTGACATATTCCATTCTAATTTGTAAGCGGCTTTTAAATATTAAGTTCTAAAGAAATAGATCAATACCGAATACCGCCCCATCAAACGATTTCCCAATTGACCTGCAAAAGCGTCAAAACTACCCTCGTTGGCAAAAGGAAGCGCCTGATTGGGGGGGTAGGAGTTCATGTCTATGGCAACTTTTAACGTGAAAAGTATTGTGACTTCCCCTGGGCTAATGGTCGCAGAGTGGTCTAACGTCTGGCAGCTAGCGCCGATCGACCCATTCCGGCCGGACGTCATTATGGCCGAGCTTGCCACAGCACGCATACGCCGCGTTGTACACGCAGCGCAGAGCCCACGCTGCCAAATTGAATTGATTGAATTGTGAAAAGTTTTATCGCAGCCCAATCAAAATGCTGTGGTTTGCGGCCATTGCGTGTGAATTTTACACCACCTCCAGCTGCTGCTTAGAATGAGCATTTTCTAGCCCGCACAAAAAAATTCGTGCGCTTGTCTGCGCTTTTGGCATATTGAAAATGCTTTTCGATTTCATCTTTCGCTGCTGCTGCTTCTTCTTTCAATTTCGACTTGACGTGCGCGCTAAATAAAAGTAAAACTTGTAAGGTGTTCTTTCTACATTCCGTTTGATTGGCCTGGCAGAGACATGAAAATCGATTTCACGCTAATTGTATTTGATGTTGGCACCTTCTCGTTGGCCTTTGTAATTCACAACGCGGGCGAAGCCAAAAATCAACTTGCCCATGTTGGAAAATTCGCTCTCTTCACGCGAGGCGCATTAATTGCTTTTTAATTAGTTGCACACACGAGAGTGCGAGAGAGAGGGAGAAATGTTCTAACAAAAGCGTGGAAAATAAATTCCGCAAAAAATTTGACGATTTAAGTTTCGATAATGAAGGCAACAAGTATGCATACAAATGTATGTTATGTTAGCTATATTTAGTTTCAGTTTCAGCTTCAGTTCAGTCGAACTCAATTAGCACTACACTGACTCACATAGGTAGCTCTTTCTAAGTGGCTTGGGATATTCCCTACGCTAACACGTTCATTGTAATCTCTAGGGAATCTCAAGTGCGTATCTCTCCATTGATAGCAAGCTAAATTTATGCTAGGAATTTTTTTCCTCGCACACACAGCATAATCGGCCGAGAAATACGTTGGATCGAAATACGATTTTGCTGAGGGGGAAGAAACACGTGTAAGAACTCAGAACATAAATTCATTTCGAGAGCTGTCCGCGCTAATTAAATATCAATTTGCCGGCCGGGCAAATCGATGGAGGTCAAAAGTGAAAGTATTGAAAAATTGAATTACTTCAGTGGAAATTTTAATGGAATTACTGTATTAAATTGCAAATTTATAAATTCAAGGGAGAGATCAAAGAAAATGTTGTAAATTGTACAGTTTTCAATAATGATATATGAAATCATTCAATATTTAAATTTTAGAAAATCAATTGAAAAATGCTTTAGTTATTTTGATACCCCTAGTAATTTTAGTTTTCAAAAAATATAAAATGTAAAACATTTAAAATAAATTGCAGATTTATAATTTTTTTTTTTTTTTAAGTGTTTAAGGAAGAAATCAAAGATTATTTTCAAAATTGCACAGCTTTTCATATTGATAAGTGAAATATTTTATTATGATATATTATTTGAATATTTTATTTGAATAAAAATAATTGAAGGATGCTTAGGTTGAGCTCAAGGAAACTCTTTTATTATGTATTAAAACCCCAAGTAATTCTTGATTTAAAAAATTCTTGAACATTGAATTTTCAATATTTTTGGAAATTTTTAAATTTATTTTTTAATTCTTTATTTATCATTTTAACCAAAAAGATAAGTACCAAAAATTTGTTTTAATTAGTATTCAAAATCTTCAATATTTTCGGGGATTTTAAAAATTTTTGCAATTTTTTTGTTTTAGTTTAAATTTTTTTATTTTCATTTTAAATCAAAATGGTCAGCACCCAAAAATTGTTTATATTTGTTTTACACCCAATTTAGTTCTTGCCGAAGATTCTTATTGAAGTCAACTAAAATTTGGACATGTAACACCCTTGATAGGACTTTGAGTCCTACTCGAAGTTATCCCACACTCATAATCCTTTTCTGCCTAAGGTTATCATTTACACAAACTTAGCATATCCTTCTTTGACAATTAACAATGCGTGAAGGATATAAAAAGTTGAAAAAACTCATTAGATACTCAAAATTTAATGAAATTACCAAGTTTCGCAAACTTTTTTGACCCCCTCAAAATGAAAATCAAATCGTTTTCTAATGGATTTAAGCTGTAAGCGACAGGCTCAACGAACAAACGAACAGACAAACAAGCAGATAAATTTCGTGAGTTCTCCACTAGAAACTATCAAAACTAGACACGTCATCGATATGCTTGATTCTACAGTTATTGATTTTACACCCACACACACACACAAAGGGGATGTATGTGCCCTACATACCCAATATACCCTGCAAGAAGACAGGCAGTCAGCTAGACAAGCACTTAAAAAAGTCCACAGCAAAAATCTGTGACAGGCTGTGTTGGAAAGTTTTCACGCGCAGATTTTGAGTGCTTCAATTTAATTTTGATATCCACATATATCTCTGGTATATCACTCTCCCTCTCCCTCCCTCCCTCTCTTTCTCTCTCACTCTCGCTTACTGTCTCTGTTTGTACATAAATATTTATGTGCATAGAAATTGCGCTTGAATAAAATGAAAAGTGGCCTTAAACGCACACGCACACGCACACGCACACACACACATGAGCACACACACTCACACACACACACATATGAGCACACACGCACACACACACATGAGCTGGCACGCTCGCATGCACACACATGTCGGCTTATGACAAACTTTCCTTTAAGTACTTGAGGTGCAAATGGGAATGGCAAATGATGTCCTTCCTCCACTCGTCTCCCTGCTCCCGCTCTTCCTGCTGCTCCTGCTGCTCCGCCACGTCCCACACGTATCTGTGTTTGATGTGGAACCTTGTAAAGCGCAACCGGTGCGCTTGTGTGCGTGTGTGCGTTGGCACTGGTTGTGATTAGGCCATTCCGGAGTTGGCACTTTTCGGAAGGGCGGGCGGGCAGGGCAGGGCAGGGCAGGGAGTAGGAGGAGCAGGAGCAGGAGGAGATTGGGCCCAGCCCTGCGGGCCGTGCGTCCATGTCAAGCTGCCTTCAGGGTGTCCGTCCAATGCTTTCATTTTCTCTATTTAGCTGTGTTTATTTTCGCTTCAGAACGCGATTTTCCAATCGATTGAACGCATGACAAGCTACAGCCGCAGCTACTAAGCACACACACACACACAATTAGGTGTGTGCCTGTGTGTGTGTGTCCCACTCACATATGGCACCGGCTGGCAACGACGTAGACCAAATGCCATACTGGCCAAGTAATTCAAAACGGTGCGGTAAACGGAAACCTTCTTCAACTTCATCGCTCGCTGCCGTTGCCGTTGCCCGTGGAAATCTGTCGTCTGTCCCTTATATCTTTCTATTTTTGATCATATTTAATTAACATTTTATTTTGCTTTTATTTTCGGGTATATATTTTTTTTTCGTTTTCGCTTTCGTTTCACGTTTTTGACATCCTTTTTTGCTTTCGGCTCCTTCAGTTCTGCATTTATTTACGCATCAATTTGTAGCGCTGATTTATGTCGCCGGCGTCGGCAAAGTTAGACAAAAGCAAAACAATTATTCGCCCCCCCACAATGCTGACAGCTGAATGCCCTTTCCGAGGACACGACTGTTTGATAAGATTTTCAATTAAGATTTCAGGCAGGTTTGGATTTGTTTTGCTTTGAGTAATTAATGAATTTGCTTGATTGAACTTTAGATTGAATAGAAAATGCTAGAATTTGGTATTTAATAATATTAAAAAATATTTTTTCCTTTACTTACATCAGTTACACACCTAATGTAGGGTATGCTTCAAAGGAAAAGCGAAAAAAAATTTTTGTTTTGCCTAAATGCGAATTAAATTTGTTTCTCTCGCCGAGTGCCACGCAGGCTGTCTTAAAGTATTAGTAGCTCAGTCAATGCTCACTCTGGGGAGCAGCGTGTGGCGGGGGGGAGGGAGTTGCTGATGACACACAAGCGAGGGGGGGTAGGAGTGTGGTAGGGCAAAGTAGCAAGTGCCTGCCAGGGCTGCCAGCCCAGCCCAGGATGAGCCCAGCAATTGCGCAATTTTAAAGCGCTTTTCCGTTGAGCGTTTAATTAAATATAAAATTTTACACTGACTAACACACAAATTGAGCGCAAAATCGCTAATTGGAAATACCAGAAAAAAAAAAAAATATCAAATAGAATAATCAAAAAGAAATTGCGGCTTAGCTGTGAGAGAGATTTGCGGTCTTAAGAAGCTTTCAAGATGATATGAAAAACAATTTATAAATACACTCTGAGGTATTACAAGGCTTACGTGCGCTGCGAGGGGAATCAAAATGTGATTAATTCTGGAAATAAATATTTGGAATGTGATGAGAGTGGTTGAAATTCGAGTAGGACTATATAAAATGGAATATATAAAGCAGAGATATATAAATAAATAAATAATAATAATTATTTCCAGGTATTTCTTGGGGTTTTTCTGCACTCCACTCATAGCATGCTCTCTGTAAAAATTCTATATAAAATTTAATAATGACGTAGGTATATTAGATAATTTATTAACATTTTCATAAACAATAAACAATTGAAACATTCCCTGACCTGCAAATAGTCGAAAGATTTTGTGTGTTAGATTTAGCTTTTTGTGTTGTTCTAATATTGATTTAACAAAACCACACTGGTTGCCATGGGCTGAGCCTGACGTGCGTAGACCCTGCTGCACCTTGCGGCAAGTGTGGGGTGGGGGCAATGAACCCACCAACCTGCTGAACAACATATTGCGTCACACGGCGCACAGCTGATTATATAAGGCACGAGGCACAAATTACGTTGGAGCTGCCAAATGGCGGCAGATAATCAACCCGCAGAGCTTGCTGCTCCATTCCCTGCCAAAGGAGAAACAGGCACAAAAGCGAACCCTTTGACCAATTGCCCAACCCCCGTGCACGCTTCCTTTTTTTTCGGGGGGGCAGTGTTATTAGCTGTAAGTGAACAAAGAGCCGAAGGCGATAGCCAGCGTGCGAATCATCTGCTTAAAAGCGCCTCCATCCGTGCCTCCCTTCTCTTTGTCGACCCACTTTTGCCTGTTACACAGTTCAGATGTTGCACGGAACTGGGCACAGCCGTAAAACGTGTTGTCCGTAAACACGCTCCGTCTCTGCCTGCCTGCGTGTGTGTGTGTGCGTGCGTGTGGTGTGAATTGCGAACGCGCCGAAACTGAGCGAAAAGAAACAAGAAATCTTGTGTGTGTACAAATTGTTTTTGCAATGTTTTAAATGTAAACAAAATTAACATATGCAAATTTTTCATATGCCCACGTGTCTGCGTGTGTGAGTCAGTTTTGGCTGTCTCTCTCTCTCTCTCTGTGTGTGTGTGTGTGCTTGGCATATAGACAAATAGGCTGTCTGAGAGGCTGCTCCTGCTCCCCCCTGTGGAAAGGCAAGTGTTTTGCTGACAACTTGAGTTATGTGCGGAAAATGCAAATGCGCTGCACTTCCCCCCCCCCCCCACACTTCCACTAGTATTTGCTCACTGTTTTGCCACTCTTTGCCCACTGTCTCCTACTGCTTTGCAACTGTTTTTCCGGCATCAAATATGCATTATTATATGCGATCAAAATAATAGCCTTGATAACTGTATAAGTAACCGGTTTGTCTGGCACACCCTGCTCTAACGGTAAGCCGAGTTGTTGTTGTTGTTGTTGTACGTCTTGTTCTTTGCATAAATTAGCATAAATATAAGGCTATATAAGGCTGGCGCACAAGGACTGCGGCTCATAAACTAATGTAACAGATTGCAATTGTCTGTTGAGTTGGTGGAAAGCAACGTTTGGCAACTGATAGACTATGGAATACCCCAAAAAATTTGTACAATGATTTCCATAATTTTTATAGATCAGATTAAACATTCCCAATTCGTAGTATATAGTATAGTGAATATTTCTTATCAGACACCGCAAAACTGACCTATATGCAGACAAAAAGCATAATAAATAAAAAACAAAAAACTCCTTTTCTTAGAGCTCATTTGCCGCAACAAAAACCCCATGTAAAGCCCCGCGTATGCGTATAATAAATTAAAGTATTATAAAATCAAAATCTAGCAAGAGATAAGCTTATCGCCGTGTGCATTTTCCCACCTTGAACAGTTTCGAAAAGTTCACGAATTCGTTTTCAAGTGTCTAGAGATACCTTGCCTGGAAATAGATTAATTTTTCCCACTCCCCCTTTATAGTAGCTTCCAGTAGCCCCCACCCCTCGGGGAAAAAAAACCCAAATTCATTGAAAAGTCATAAAAATAAATTATGTCGAATTATGTTAAACAACTTTTGTGATGTACAATCAATAAAGCGATTAATTTCCAAAATGGTGAAATTATGCGATAACGGTTGCTACCAGAGATTGTATTGTAGCTAAGTTTAGAGTATGTGAAATGTTTTATGGCAAAATATTTAAGATTAATACTTGCACAAAAGTAAACAAAGGCCAAATGAAAGTGTGGTAGATAGAGAGGAGTCCATTTTATTCCACTCACACGTGACGCATATCAATCAATGGCAATCAAGTTGCTTGTTGTACCGTTAATAGCAGCCACACGCACTGCATACAGATAGATACTAGTATATGAATATGAATACATATAATAATATATACACTCTGTGCTAGCATGACAGATTACGCTAATCTATCATTATTTTAATTTGCAGGCAATCGACATCAAATGGCGGAGGACGAGATCTTTGACGATTTGCGTAAGTACAAAATGGCGAACGAGCAAGAGAGAGGGGGGTGTGATAAATACATGTGTAATTAATAAGCTGCTATTATGGCGCGCACACACACACACACACAGAGTCATTAACAAGTGTGTAGCATAAACATGTGTGTGCTCTGTGTTGTCTAGTGTAGTGCGTGGCAGCCTCTGAATAATTAGCCACAATAAGTCAATCGGCGGTGGGACTCTGCAATTTGTTTGTGGCTCGTCTAGCATCTGGAATTTTTAGTGGCCAGTGGCCACATTAAATCAAAGCTAAAAGCCAATTCTAGTTGCTACTTGCGCCCGCAATTGCGGTGCCACAGCAGCGGCAACAGCACCACAAAAAAAAAAAAAAGAAAAAAACAACCTGGGCAAAAAATAAGTCTTTGGCATTTGACGTCAGACATTAACATCTGGCCGAGCCTACATATATAGAGTATGCCACGTATGTGTTGCCCCACGCTTTTCCAGCGCACAGCGAGTAGCCCGCTCGAGCATAACAATAGCTTTGATAGATGGCACAGCGCAATTTAATGCCGCCACTGTGCATAATTCATAAAAATATATATAAATATGTGTACACGTACGGCCAGCGCTGCTCCGACATGTATCTCATAGATACATCGTTCGTGCCGCTGGCGTTCTACTTACTCATATGCCGCATGCCGCTTGCCGCATGCCGCATGCCACCACATCGCCTTTCTGCTAAATTGTTTCTGGCATTCCGGCAAATTGCCGTCATATATGTATATTGATTTTACCCCACCCCACAGTGGCAAACATCTCAGTCAGCTTATTGACAACTCTTTTAACTTTCCCGCACTCGCAGAGGATATTCTACCCAACTATGCCCAACCAATTGCGCCAGCCGTCTCACCATCTCAGCTGCATCAATCGAACTCGTTGCCCGTCATGCCATCGCACATACCACCGTCGCTGGTCATACCGCCAGCCGCACCGCGTGTGGCACGTGTTCAAATTGTGGAGCAGCCAACAAACAAGACGATTCGCTTTCGCTACAAGTGCGAGGGACGCACAGCGGGCTCCATACCCGGTATGCATAGCACGGCAGATAACAAGACATTTCCCACCATCGAAATAGTTGACTTCGATGGCCCCGCCTTTGTGGTGGTGTCGTGTGTCACCAGCAAGGAGCCGTATCGTCAGCATCCGCATGTGCTGGTCAGCAAGGATGAGCCGAAGAATTGCCGTCATGGTGTCTACATTAGGGAGCTGGCGCCCGACGAGCGTCGCCTGGAGTTGCAGAAAGTTGGCATACAGTGTGTGAAGAAAATGGATGTGCGAGAGTCGCTGTTGTCGCGTGAGGAGCGCAACATTGATCCGTTTAATGGTGAGTGAAGCGTGTGCAAAAGATAGCCTGAGTGGCGTATACGTAATATTTGTATGGTTCAGCTGATAAAGCGGCGAGTGGTGAGATTGATCAGCGAGACTTATCTGATTTGTAAATAATTTTTAATATTTTAGTTAATTTTTTAAATTTTTTTAGCGATGTCAGGACTGTCTTTACATTGCGTATACGTAATATTTAACATTAAATATCAACTTCTCGTTTAAGCGACTTTTTAGCTTAGTTCAAGTTTTGACTATGCTGCGTATACGTTATATTAATATGGTATTATTGATGAAGAGTCAAGCAAAGTGACTTGCCAACTTGTTTCTTTTCTAAATCTCTTTAAAACATTGTAGGGAAAAGAAAAAAGAAATTTTAAATATTTTTATAAAATACTTTCAAATTTTTAAATAAATTTCAAACTGCAGCAATTGCGTTCACAGTGCGTATACGTAATATTGTTGTATGGTATTAACAATCTATAAGAGATTTAACTAATTTATGGAGTATCGCATGAGCTTGGAATTTTAACTATGCCAGCACGCTGCGTATACGTAATATACGTACAACTTTGACAGTCTAGGCTGATCACTTTTTCTTGTTCATATATCAATGTTTATCTTTGAAATGTTTCTCTACGTATACTTAATATAGAAGCTTAGTTCGAAGACCTTTCTCTAATGTTTCCCCTTTCCCTACTGCAGCCAGATTCGATCACAAGGATGATGTGAACAGCATAAATCTCTACGAGTTGCGTCTGTGCTATCAGGTCTTTCTGAAGATGCCCAGTGGCGGCAATACACCGCTGGAGCCTGTGGTATCCACGCCGATCTATGGCAAAAGCAACGAGTTGACCATTTCACGGCTCTGCAGTTGCTCGTCGCCCATGAATGGCGGCGCAAAGATCATTATGCTGTGCGACAAGGTAACGAAAGGCGACATCAAGATACGCTTCTTCGAGACAAACGAGGATGGCACCGAGGTCTGGGAGGCCTATGCCGAATTTCAGCCCACAGATATACACAAACAGTTTGCGATTGCCTTCACCACGCCGCGTTATCGCAATACGGAAATACAACACAGTGTGCAGGTAGAAAGTGGGGGGAGCAGGTGAAACCGCTATCAGTTACTAACTCATGAGTTTCCTCTACTCCATCCAGGTGGAGGTACAACTGGTGCGTCCATCGGATCAGGCTACAAGTGCGCCGCTGCCGTTCGAGTACTTTCCCAATCCAGGTATGCTAACATTTGCTCGACTGCAGCGTAAGCTAAAACGCAAGCAGGAGATGGACGTGTTCCAGCAGATACTTTCTCTAGATAGCGAGACGACGGCCACGAAATACTCGTGTCCACCGGTCGATCTCAATGAGGAGGAGAATACCGTGTCATCGGATGAGCAACAAAGTTCGGGCACACTCAACGATTTCGAGATAGCAGTGAAAAAGTTGCAGCTACGGCATCGTGGTGAATCGGAGGCCAACGAGGCCGATGCCACGGCCACGGAATACACCGAGGGTTTGGAGAACGATAACGATCAGGAGCCGGATATGGAAATCGAGCTGGAGGTGCCACAATTGTTGCCACAATTGGCTGACGATTGCACACAGACCTCGACACCGATGGAGGAGATATTGCAACAGCCGCAGTTGCAATCGCGTCCCCTGAGCAATGTGGACAAGATCAATGAGTGGATGCGTAGCAGCGAATTCGAACGAACCGATAGCCTCACTGTGGAGAATGGGGATACGCCCACGCAGTCGCACAGCACTGCCCAGACGGCATTCACCAATGTCAGCAGCCTGACTGCCAATACGACCATAACCAATCAACTGGACGATGAGGATAAACCCAACGGGGAGGAGGAGGATGGCGAAGCTGCTGGCAGTTCGCGTCGCGATACGCTGGAGAATACCGCGCTCAAGGAGCTGCCCGAGGCGGAGCTGGTGAGCGCCAGCGCCCAGGCCTCGGTGGACATTGATGAGAATTTCGATGAGACTGCAACCTATACGAGTCTGCAGATCGCGTTCAATAATCCCGTTGAGATACCACAGAATCAGCAGAAAGCCGAACCAATTTATCATGCCACAAATCCTTTCAATCAGCTGGATGAGGCCGAACTGGTGGTGCTCACTAATCCGCCGGCGCCCAAGATAAAAGTGAATGCAGCGCAGACACCTGCCACGCCTCCATCGCCACCGCTGCCACTGCCACCGCGCACGCCCTCGCCCGATCCCGAGCATCGTCTGCCCCCGCTGCCGCCCAAGCCGCGTCATTCGCAGGACTTGAGCGTCAGCGAGTGCCAAAGTGTCTCGAATTCCGTCTCATTGAGTCGCTCGCGCAACGGCAGCGTCAGCTCGACACGCACCACACCCTCGCCCATCATAATAATGCGTACACCCGATCAGAGTCCCACCAAGCGGTTGCCAGCGGGTCTGCCCAGTGGCAGTGCATCGGCCACAGCGTCGCCGAAGAAGCGTCAGGGTTTCTTTTCGCGTCTCTTCTCGCGTCGTCGCAGCAAGGCCGAAGAGGGGGAGGGGGAGACTCCCACGGCCAATGGCGGCAGGGCGCAGGAGTTGGGTTCGCGTGCCACCACGCCCACTGCCAGCCGTGAGCCGAGCTTGGCCCAGTTTGCACTCGGTGATCCCAATCGCAGTTCGATTCGTTCGCTGCAGCCACCGGGTTTGAGTCCACAGAATAGCGCACGCGGTGGTCGTCCTGTGGGTCGCAGCTCCAGCAGCGTATCGGGCAAGCGTCCCGCGCATCTCGATGCCGATGTCATTCACATCCCCCTCAAGGGCGGCGACAGCGAGAACAGCCTGCTGCGCCCCGAGAGCTACTCGAATGCCAGCACCTTGACCTATGGTCGTCCCTTGGATCGCAAGACGCTGAGCACGCTGCAACTGGCCGATATACCCATTAGCGATGGCAACATGGAGCTGGTGGCCATTGCCGATCGTCAGAGCATTAAGAACTTGTGCGAGGGTGCCTACGGTGTGGTGCTCGATCCCAGTGTGGATCTCTTTGAGGCGGAACATTTTGCGCTCTACACGACCAAGTCGCCAGAGCCGGAGCGACGGGAGAGCGGCGCGGATGCAGGCGGGGCAGAGAGTGCGGATTTCTTGAGCGCCGATGAGATTGCCCGACGTCTGGCCGAGGCCAATGGGCTGGAGTGAGCAGGGAGGAGGCAGCAAGGAAATGAAAACGGAAACGGAAACGGAAGATGCGAGAGCGGGGCACAATTTATGAATTAGTGAAACAAACAATTTTTTCTAGTCGTCTTTTCTTTCAGTATTATAACTACGATATAACATACTATATATACTATATGCTCTCGATGTATTCTAGTCTACGCACAAACACACACACACACGCACATACAATGTCCTAATCAAATTTCCTTCCCCGATTGTCTTTCTAGAGACTATGGCTAAGAAATTTCGCTCCGATGCGACAGCGACTAAGCGAAGATTTTCTGATATTATGCAACAATTTCAGTCCAACCCGTCGAAAGTCGAACGTAAGTCCCCCCTTCCGTACGCCTTCCACATCGATTTGCCTATCCCTTTCTGGTGTTGGGTCTCTTCGCGAGTACTTCATCAAAAACTTCCATATGCATACGTAGTATGATTATAAAAAACGTATCTAAATCCATTTGGGTCTTCATCATGCTATACAAACAACCCCACACACACACACACACACACACACACATACACATACTATTCGAATTTGTCTCTCAGTGTTATAGTTCCATATTATCGTATGCTAGTCTTTGTCTATATAGCATATGCATAGACCCCACTCCCCCCCCCCAGAGGACCAATAGGTCAGATCACTTTGGCCAGTATTGTTTTTGAAATTTGCTAGAATTACACACACACACACACACACACTCACACGATATATATACGATATATAGTGGTCTACGTTGGGTTTATTGTGTTGCCTCCTGCTACAATAGAAACACACAGAAACAACATTCATACCTTGTGTAATTCGATTCGATAAATAAAGTTTTTTTTGCTAAAAATTTCGACATGTCGTAGAGTTTGGTTCTTGAAAAATCAAGGCAGTTCTAAGCATTTGGAGGAGTCGAACTAGGCATGTCCGTCTGACCGTCTGTCCGTCTGTATGTTGCAACGCAAACTAGTCCCTCAGTTTTAGAGCTAACTTGATGAAACTTGGCATACATGTTTCTTATTGCTGTGCGCTGTAAATAGGTCGGAACGAGCCAGATCGGACCGATATATCGTATAGCTGTCATAGAAACTATCGGTCTAATTTTGTTATTATTTAAGATTTAGCTGTGAAACTTTCCCGATATATGTCTAAGTATGTCGTTTAAAGGCTGCCAAAGTTTGATCAAAATTGGACCAATATATCGTATAGCTGCCATAGAACCTATCGGTTGAATTTTGTTAATTTGTAAGATAGCGCTATGAAACTTTTCTGATATATGTCTTAGTATGCCCTTTACAGGCTGTCAAAGTTTGATCGAAATTGAACCGATATATCGTATAGCTGCCATAGAACCTATCGGTCGATTCTTGTCATTTTTCAAGATATCGCCAGGAAACTTTCGCAATCTATGCCTTAGTATGTCCATTCAAAGCTGTGCAAATTTTATCAAAATCGCACCGATATATCGCATAGCTGCCATAGAACCTATCGGTCGAATTTTGTTATTTTTTAAGATATCGCTGTGAAACTTTCCCGATATATGTCTTAGTATGCTCTTAAAAGGCTGTCAAAGTTTGAACGAAGTTAGACCGATATATCGCATAGCTGCCATAGAACCTATCGGCCGATTTTAATCATTTTTCAAGATATCGCTGTGAAACTTTCCTGATATATGTCTTATTATATCCGTTTAATGCTATGCAAGTTCTATTTAAATCGGACAGATATATCATTAAGCTGCCATAGAACATATTGGCCGATTAAATGTGTAAAGTAAGTGCAATGGTATAAGACCTTTGGCATGTCGAAGGTAGCCTCTCTTTTGTCTGTGTTAAGTTTCAAATCTATAGACGCTAAAGTTTAGAATATATATCACAAAATAGTATTCAAGCTCTTCCGGTAAATCCTTCCATTATGATAATAAATAATAGTATACTAATTCTTTTTGAGCCACCCCCTTTCTCACACTTGCATCCACTTAGAAATGCCATTAAAACTTCGGACTACCGAAGAAGCGTCGTCGTTTCCTTTCTCTCTCTCTCTCTTCCCCCTCTTTGGTTTCTCTACAAGTTTAGCTTACCCGAGTGTGGCAGCCACGAAGTAACCCAACTAACTTGTTGGCCAGTAAGTCATAATATGATAATGATGTTCTTATTGTTGTTTGTTGTTGTATGCCCTTTTAAGTTTTAGCCAGCGAATAGATTAGCAATGCTTATGTTCCTTTTGGTTTCTAACTGCCTGCACCTTGTTTTCATTGCGCTCATTAATTTTGTTTTGTAAGCAAAAGTTTTTCCCCCGGCATTTTGACAGTTTCACTAATGAAGTTTCCGCATTGCTTTTGCAGCTTCTCTGGCAGACTTTCTGAGCATAACCGGCTTTGTGCCGCACGTGGCCAGCTACAACAATATGCAACGCACCAGTCCCACCGGCACTTATGTGCCCGACATCAAGGCCGAGCTGGATAATCCACGCAATTGCCCCTCGGCGGCCAGTTCGAGTACCTATGGCTTTCCGCACTCGCCCGGCTCCAGTTGCAGCACAGCCGATAGCTATGTGTTCCAGCAACAGCAGCAGCAGCCACTACCAAATCTCCTACAGCCTGTGCCCAATATAAATCTGCCGCCGCTGGACATGAATGCCGGCTGCAGTCAGGTGACACAGGCAAATCCTGCGCTGATGACGCAGGCAAATCCAATGAACCAACAGGAGCAGCTGATACAGCAAACGTTGCAACTGAACATAACCAACGGTCTGAACAATACCAACTGGAGTCCAACTACATTCAATGGAGGAAATGTTATCAATTACAACAACAACAACAACACTAACAATATCAATGCACTCACCATAAACAATCAAATGACCATAAACAATAATAATCCGTTTAGTGTCAATATGAATGGCGGCACAAGTCCTGCGTATCCACAGCAAAGCTATGCACCCGTGCCACAGCAGTCTCCCAATCCTGTGCAGCTTCAGCCATACCAGGATCAACAAATGAACAGCATAAATACCAATAATCTATTTAGTCCACATATGAATGGCGGCACAAGTCCTGCGTATCAACAGCTCTCGCCCGTGCCGCCAATGCAGCCTCCAGAAGTGCAGAAGATGCCATATCAGCAAACGGATTCGGAAGCAGATATATCCCTCAGTGATCTGATACGTACATGCGATGGCATCGATACCAACGACTTGATAGCAGAGAGATTCCCAAATTAACAATAATTACGAGTACATCAAGTAATTAATATATATGTATGTGTATATTCGTAGAGCCATGTTTATATAGTAGTTAGTATAGCGTGTGTGTATATATTGTGTGTATACGTATGTTTAGTTAGCGCGTATGTTGAATCTCATGGAACAATTTTGTTACGCATTTCTCTTTCGCTCTCTCTTTCTCTGTTGAAACTTAATAAAACAATTGATAAATTCAAATTGGACTTTAGTTTTGGGGAATGTATAGCTGGCTACATTAACATGGGGGTATTCACAAAAATATAACTACTTCCAATTTCTCTTTATGCATACACATTGTAAATCTTATAACAAATATAAAATAGTTTCGCTTTCTACAGTGAATACCCCTAATACTACATGGGTTGCATAAAATTTAACGACAAGTATGTTGCTGCGCGAGATTCACATTATTCTCGTTCTCATTCTCGCTACGCATGCCGGCAAAGAAACGTTTGATATCCTCCTCGGTGACGACCTTCTTGCTGGTGGCAAAGGATTGCAAATAATCCTTGAGTTTATCCTTCATGCGATTGTATTCGGTTATGGCATCGATTTGCTGTGTGCGTCCAATGGAGGCCAATGCGCGTATACCCTGCTCATAGCTGGAGTTTTCCTGGGCGCGTTTCATGCCGCGCTCCTCATACGACTTGGCAGAGTCTTCGACATCCAGCAGAAACTCCACCGATTGCTCCTTGTACAGCGGCAAACAGTTGTCGCACTGACAGAGAGCCTTGCGCCAGTCGTTGGTCCAGAAGGCGGCACCTGTGTGAAGGCAAAGAGAAATGTTTTAGTCATGGAGCTGGAACAAACTGCCTGCAAAGTCAACTTTGCCTAACACTTTCTAAACAGTATATAGAAACTAGAACTAGGATCACTTAAGCTTATATATTTTGCCTACGATTCAAATTTATTCAGAGCGACATGAATGTGGAATTCTTTTCGGAGGGCCTCGAGTGCCTCATGTATTGCGGCAGAAAACTGTCGCCCGAGCAGCGCATTCTCATCGAGAATTCGCTGATTGTGCTGCTACAGGAGAATCGCTTCTCGGGCATGTATTTCTGGGGTCGCATCACGGCGACAAAGAATGATTATTATATTGCTTTTGGTTATACCAATGATTGCCTCAAGGATCGCAAGTATTTCTACAGCTTGGATCAGTATCAGTGGCAGCTGTTGCCCTTTGTGCAGACACCGAAGATCTTTCAGGCCACCATTTTGGCACGTGATCCCTTTGTAGGTGATCCAAGTCTGCAGATCTATGTGAGACTGGTGAGTAAGTGAGATGAAGCGAAAGGGAAACGTGGTTAACGCTTTCTCTGGCTAGGATCCCACATTTAACATTGTGGCCAATCAAGTGGTAAGTATTAGTCGCCCGGAGGTGATTAAGTTGAAGGAAGAGGAGCGTCTGGCTGCCATTGTGTTTATCATTAGTGAGGAGTGCGCCATTTGCCCACGCGGAGCTCTCTACAAACTTGTCGATGGTCGTGTTATACCCAATCAAATGTTTCGCGGGCTCAACGATTTGCAGATCGATAATCTATCCTATTATCAATTGTATCGTCTGCCTCGTAATGATCTCAAGACCAATCTGTCCAAGCGCAGCGATTATAACTATGCCATAGACTTTCTGGACACTATCGATGGGGTTATCCCATTGAATCAGGCCTTCACATTGAATATGCAGCGCAATGAACGCATTGCTGTCATCAAGTCATGTGTCTGGCTGGGCATGACCTTCTTCCACAAGCTGAACTCGCGCAAACATGGATTCCTTTATCTGGGCGATGGTCGCAAGAACTTTGATCTACTCTTTATGTATTGATGTCAATAAAGTTATCTTAGTTGTTGTCATGAGCAAAGCTAGCGTGTAATACACAGGGTATCAGTTAGTCGCGCACTTACCCTTGTGTTCCGTTTTGGTTGTGGGACGACGGCAATTGTCATCCGCTTTTTTGGGACGCTTGCTGACTGGTTCATCAGTCTCTTCCTTGGTCTCCTCCACATTGACTTCGGTCTTGGAGGATTCAGTTTTCTCGCCTTCCGGCTGCAACGCCAGCCCAGCGTAGTTACGCAGAAACGGGTGACGCTCCATGCAAGTGTCACAGATCATTTCACTGCAGGCATCTAGCCACTTCTCGCTGGCCTCCGGTACCTGTATGTGTGGCAGATGGTACCAGTCCTCGCAGATGGCGCACTGTAGCATTACCTCCTCGGTGGTGCGTTCGGGATCGGGATATGGACGCTTGCACTTGCAATACAAGCCCTGAAAATTCTGATTATAGAGATTTCCCTCATTCGTAGGCTGCACTGCATCCAGCTGGGGATTCAGAGAGCAACGTTTCTCGTCGCCCAGACGCTGCGTTGGGCAATCGCAACGAAAGTTGCGCTTGGTGTACAGTTCGATGAGCTCGTGATTCTCATGACAGCGATAGGAGCAGGCCAGACAGACGCCAGCTGACTTCGACATGTCGTTGCGTGCCTCCGGGCAACAGGTGAGGCACGAGTATAGCGCCTGACGTTGTATGGCGCCTTTCGCATATGTGCAGGCCTTTTCATCGGAGGCGCCAAGCACCGCGGCGTATTCTTCCTCCAGCTCCTTTTCCTCTTCCAGCACATCCAACATTGTTATTGTCGACTGCTCCAATTGATTGGCGTCCTCCACTTCTGCAGCATTTACTGCGCTATTTTCGTCGCTCATTATGCAATTATTAAAATGTTTAGACTGTTCTTTGTTTTGTGTACGGGAAGAGAACGCTCTTGTTTGGCGCAAAAAAAAATTGCGAATTAGTGTTGAGTGTACATGGTAGAGATGAGCAATATAATTTGTACCGGTGACTTGGCTAGTTATTTAATGGTATCATTACTCAACACTTATTTTCTAACAATCGATTGCAATTCAGTGCCGGCAAAACAGCTGTTTTCATACTAGTACTGGTATTTTTGCACTGCTTGCAGACACAGCTGTGCATTAAAATACAAACAATCGATAAGACGTAGCGTTGCATATATCGATATTTAAACAGTGCTGGCAAACGAACACATCACACTTGTTTTGCAACACACACGCATCGCATTGTCGTATTTGCGGCTTTATTTTCATAATATTAAAAGTTTTATTGTTTTTAAACATTCAAAATGAATGCACCGCCCACATTCGAATCATTTCTGCTCTACGAAGGCGAGAAAAAGTAAGTACTTGCAATCGATAGACCACAGCAGGCATTAACAAGTCTTTCTGGCGGCACACACAGAATTATTAAGGAACTCGACACGAAAGTCACAAATGCAGCCATATTCACCATAAACAAGGAGGATCACACGCTGGGCAACATGATTCGCAAGTGAGTGGAGCTCAGATATGTTTTATAGGTAAATTAATACAATTTCCGCTGCACAGCCAACTGCTGAAGGATCCCAATGTGCTGTTCGCCGGCTACAAGGTGCCGCATCCTCTGGAGCACAAGTTCGTCATACGCATTCAGACCACGGCGGATTACTCGCCGCAGGAGGCATTCATGAATGCCATAACAGATCTGCTAGCTGAGCTATCGCTCTTTGAGGAGCGTTTTAAAGTGAGTTACAGTTTTTATATATCCGATCTCAATTCAAATCTAAATGTAATTCCCCCCCTGCAGGACGCGATCAAGGAGAAGAAAGAGGGCGGCGATTAGTTTTTCTTAGTTACCGATTTAATTTTTACAAGAAATTTACGAAACAATAGAAATATTTTCACTATTTGTATAAATAAATAAACAATTTAAAAAAAGAGCCAATCGCGCTGCATTAAAAAAGAAAAATACATAGAAACTAGCCTTGTTGTAGATACATAGAAAACGCTATACTCCGTAGCACCACGTGAGGTAAATAGTGTCTCCTCTCTCATCTCTCCCATCGATTGGCGGATTGGTACAAAGCGAGTGTGTGTGTGTGTGGGTGAGTGTAAACAACCAACATAATTGTCTTAGTTCTAATAGGTCTCATCGTCGGCGCATTCGCTGGTATCGTGTCCGAAGACTGCAAGGAAAGAAAGGATTAGCTTATGAAAGGATTTCAAGGCGTCTTGCAGCTACCTTCACAGGAATCGCAGTATTTGCGCGGCGCTGGCAGCTTGCGCTCCTTCTTCTCATTATTGTTGGCCTCGGCGTGCGGTGGCGGCGAGTAGTCACGATCCTCGCTAGCCTGCAGTGGGCAATCCTCGGTCTCATGCTTGTCGAACTCATCGCAGATGTCACAGAAGAGACGTGGCGCTGGCTTGCGCTTGTGCAGCATATCAAAGGCATTGGATCTGCAAGGAGCGTAGAGGGATAAGCAAGAGGAAATTTGAGATATTCTAAGACTACGTTACTTGGTGAAATCCATGGGCAGCATTTCCAGCGTCTGCACCTTGGCCTTGAGTGCATCATTCTTCTGCTGCATGTCCGCAATGATGGAGTTCAGGAAGTTAATCTTAGCCAAGCTGCTCTCCGTATCGAGCTGCAAGGATTAGTGGGAATTATTAGAGCTCTATTAAGGGGTCTACCCTAGCTTTACCTCCTGATCATTGGGCGAGGCGCTGGACGTGCTGGCACGCAATGTCATAATCTCGCGAGCATCCTCCAACTCGAGCGCCTGCACTTGGCGCGTCAGCTGCAGACACTCCAGCTGCACCTTCTGCTCGGATTGCTGTGCCTGATGCAGCGCTGATTCGAGCTCTGCGACGCGACTCTGTAGCTGCTGCAGCTGTGTAGACTTTGCATTGGAAGCCTCCTCCATTTCATCGATGACCTTTTTGTATTCCTCCAGCTGAGCATCGTACTCGTTGCCCTTCTCCAGCAGCTGTTGCTTCTTCTGCAGCAATTGTTGCAGCTCCACGTGTGCGGTCTGCAGTTCGCGTAGCTTGTCAAAGGATTCGGCAATCTTGGCGCGGAAATCTTTTTCACTTTGCTCGCTTTGCTTTTGCAGCTCCTCCAGTTGGGTTTGCTTCGCCTGCAGCTGCTGCTCGCGCTCGCTGATCTGCTGCTGCTGCTGCTTGACTGCATCCTGCAGTTCGCCATTGGCTTGTTGCAGCTGACGCAGTTGCTCTGCCGCCTCCACAGCTGTGCCCTGCAGACTTGACTCCGCTTGCTGCAGCTGCTGCAGCTTCTCTTGCAACTCCTTGTTGTTTTGCTGCTCCGTCTCCAGTTGGCTGTGCGTCTGCTGCAGTTCCTGCTTCATGCCCTGCAACTTCTCAATGAGCTTCTCCGCATTCATGTCCGCCTCCATTTCGAATAGCTCGAATATATGTGCCGTTTCGCTCTTCTCCGCCTGCAGCACCTCCAGCACAGTGGACAGTTCCGCATTGGTGGCAGAAATGTTGGCATTGGCCACTTGGATGGCCTCGACGAGCGTCTTGAGGTCGGCAATCTTCTGTGCATCCTCGCGTGCCATTTGCTCCTTGTGCTGCAAATCCGCATTGGTTATTTCCAGACGTTCCTGCAGCTCCTTGATGGCCAAATCGCTGCCGCTGCTCTGCTGCTGCTGCTCATCCTTTGTCTTGGCTAGCTGCTCCTGCAGTTGCTTCAGTTCCTCCTGCAGTTTGGCCTCACGTTTCTCTGCCTCCGCCTTGAGCTTCTCCCGTGCTGCGGTCTCACTGACTTGGGTCTCACTCATATTGGCCTGGCTAGCCTGCAGCTGTTGACGCACCTCCTGCAGCTCCCGCTCCAGCTGCAGTCGCTCTGCGCTGCTCGAATCGCGCTGCGTGCTGAGTTCCTTTTGTGCCGTGGACAATTGCTCCGTCAGCTGATTCAATTTGGCATTCAGTTCGCTATGCTCTGCGCGCACCGTGCTCAGCTCCTGTTGCAGCTTCTCCTGCTGCTGCTCCAGCTGCGTCGACTTGCTGGTGCTGGCCTCCAGTTTGCGCGTGGCATCGCTCAGTTCCAGTGCCAACTTCTCTGCCAGTTCCTGCTCCGTTTTGAGTTTGCCATTGAGTTGACTAGTCTGCTCCGTGCTGCTGGCCAGTTCCTGCGTGAGCAGCTCCACCTGTGCGCAGAGTGCAGCCAGTCGCTGCTTCTCGGATTGTATATGATGCTCCAGGGCGGCACGTTCCTCGCTGCCTTTGCTGGCAAGTTGCTCGTTCTGCTGCTGCTGCTCCACCAGTTGCTGCGATAGCTTTACCAGCTCCGCATTGGAATCCGAGGAGTTGCTCTGCAACGTGGTCAACTGTTGCTGCAGTGTCTCATTCTGCTGCACCAGCGACTGGCAACGCGCCTCCAGTTGCTCCCGCTGGCGGCCTGCATCCCCAAGTGCCAACTCACGCTGTATGGCCAACTGTTCCTGCTCGCCCAGCTGCGTCTGCTTTTGCTCTGCCTCCGACTTGAGCTTCTCCAGCGCTTGCTGCAAGTCCTTCAGCTCACGCTCCAGGCGCGTGTTGGTCTGCTGCAGCAACTCATTATCGCTGGCCAGTTCCAGTTGGCGTCCGCTGCTGTTGCTCTCCAGCGTGGCATAGCTCTGCTGCTTGGCCAGCAGCTCCTCGTTGAGTTCCTTCAACGTGGCCTGCAATTGGGTTGCGCCTGTACGGGATGCTTGCAGCTCTGTCTGCAGCGTGTCGTGTTGCTGCTGCAGCGTTTCACACTTGGCCAGCAACGCCTCGTGCTGACGACGCACATCGCCCAGTTCCAGTTCACGCTGCGAGCAGGATTCATTGCTCTGCTTCAGCTGCGCCTCGGTCTGGGCACTCTGCGTTTTGATGGCCTGCAACTCCTGTGCCTGCTCCTCCATGGCTGACTGTGTGGTCTGCACCAGCTGCTTGGCCTGCTCTAGATGCCCAAGATTCTCATTCAATGCAGTCTCTGCCTCATGTGCCTTTTGCTGCAGCTGACTGAGCTCTGCCTGCAACTTGGCCAGCTGCTGCGCGCCAGCCTCGCCACTCTGTGTGGCCTGTTGCTGCAGTTGCTCCAGCTGCGATTGGCTCTGCTTGAGTGCAGTCTCCGTTTCTGTAAGCTTGGCTTGTGCTTGACTAAGCTGCTCGGCTTGCTGTGCGGATTCCTTGAGCTGCTGCTGCTTGAGTTGCTCGTGACTGGCTAGCAGCTCCTCATGCACTTTGCTCTGCTCCTGCAGCTGTTGCTGCAGTTGCTCCAGGGACTTGGTAAGCTCCTCCAGTTTTTCCTGCTTGCTGCCTGTCTCTGCCTGCGTCGCTTGCTGCAGTGCCTCGAGCTCACCACGAGTTTGAGTGAGTTGCTTCTCTAGCGCCTCCTTCTCTGCCTTTAGCTGCACTTGCTCCGCCAGCTGCTGCTCTAGCTGCGCTTTGCTCGCCTCCAGTTGCTGCTGCGCTGCCTGCTGCTGCTGCTCTAGCTGCACCTTGTTGGATTCCTGTTGCTGCTGCGCCTCCTGCTGTGCGCTGCCTAGCTGCTGCTCCAGTTCCTGCTTCAGCTTGTTTAGCTGCACTTGCTCCGCCTGCAACTGCTCCAGCTGCGTTTTGCCCTCCACATTGCTTGACTCCTGCTTCTTGAGCATCTCGTCTAGCGCCGAGCTATCCGCCTTCTGCACATTGAGCTGCGTGTTGAGCTCGTCCAGCTGTTGATTCAGCTCCTTGATCTGCTCATCGCGCATGCGAATCTCTGTTTGCAGAATCTCACACTCATCGGTTACATTGGCTCGCTCGCTCTCCAGTGTGTCGGAGGAGCTCTTCAGTTTCTGTAGCTGCTCTTGGACCTGCTTCACTTGCTCCGCTTTGGTTGCCAACTGCTGCTCGAACTCCTTTTTCATCTGCTCTGCCTGCTTCTCGTTCTCCTCCTTGAGTAACGCCAATTCGCGTCGGAGATTCTCAATGCCGCATTCGGACAAGGAGAACTTCTCCAGACTCTCATCTTTGGCCACCAGCTCTGACTGCAGCGTCGCGTTCTGCGCCTGCAGGTAGCCGATGTTCTCACGCAATCGCTTCTCCTCCTCCAGGGATTCGGCCAGACGCGCTTCACTAAGTTTCTCCTGCTCACCCAACTTCTGCTGCAATTGAGCAATCTCGGACTGCGCATTCGACAAGGCGACGCTCTCCTCCACGGGAGGTATGCTCTGCAAACTGGGCGTGGCTACAGTGGGCGGAAGGGAAACCCAATTAGTTATGTTATCAAAGAAATCTTAAGAGGTAACTCTTCACCTGACACTAGCTTAGTGATTTTCTTTTCCAGATCGTGTATCTTTTCCCTATAGACCTGGGATTGAGCCTGCGAGGGAAGGAAGAGAAGATGATGATCAACGTGGGTTAATGTTAGCTACGGGGCTTGTGACAGAGTGTGTGTTCTCTAGGGAGTTGTGCATTGACTCGATAGGGTGTAGACAGGTTGTTGCTCTGAACAAGGTGATATCTTAGGTGTGCCTATAAATATTGTTAGATCTTCAAATTTCGTCGATCAATTAGAAGATTTTTGGATTTTACGAACGTAACCCAAACTTATTATGAAATTAACTTAACAAATTGATTAGCTCTTTGATTGAAAAGATCTTGTGAAACTCACGTATTAACTTTAAAATTTTAGTATAAATTAGCGAGATCATTAAAAGAACATGGAGCATAAAAAACTATATAATCTTACGCTTGTTTTGTTAACTTAACAAAACTTTGCTAATTTTATTGTCTCTCTCTCTGACAATACGGAAGCCTAGATTAGTTCCATAAATACTACACTGAAAACATATGTGACAAACCATGGAAGTAAAACATATTTTAATTGTCTTTCGAAACAACTTTTATACTCGTAGTTTGTTTCGTAGCTGAACATCTGCGAATCTGAACCATGTTGCCATTGTAGGTCAAGTAAGGCAAACGCAATGCAGGCCTAAAAATACCCTGTAACTTATTGGTCGTTTATTATATAGTAGACAAATCTCACAATTTCATAAAAAATCTTTAAAAAATTTTCAAACGTTCCTAAAAGTTATAAAAATATTTTGAAAAACTTTCAAATGAATCTATCAATATATTTTCATTAGCTTGCGTGGCTCAGCCCATAACTACTTTATAATATCTCAAAAGATCTCAAGATTCTCTGTATAACACATGGTATAAGCATACCCTACATCAAGACAACCTCCCAGCGTCTATGCACAACTCCCCCAAACCATTTTGGGATATCTCTTCTTCAACTCTTACATTCATTTCATCGCCACAGAACTGTGCCTCGTCTATCGAGAATTGCAGTTCCTCAGATTTCTTGCGCTCGTCGACCAATTGCGACTCCAACTGAACGATACGTGCCTTCATCTACGAGCGAGGGAGGGAGGGGGAGCAGGAAAAATACCACATTAGAAAGAATATACCAAACAGAGAGAAATAAAACAACATTTTGTTGTGCAAAATGCTTTGCATGATAAATTTGTATATCGTATATTTGATATCGTTAGTGTATATATCGTAAATAGGTATTCTTTTGTTTTGTTTTTTTTTTCTTTTTATCGTAGATCGTACAACTAAACCAACAGCAAGAAAATTCGCTTTCATACAAATATGTGTGTGTGTTTTTTTATACAGGTTTTCCAATTTCCATTTTAAGTATATATAGTACATTATATATTCATATAATATTTATCATTCTTCATCATCATCATCACATGGCCCTTTGTAGTTTTTGTCTCTTTATTTTTTGTGGCTCACGTTTTCGTTTCATGTTTTTTTTTTGTGATTTTTGTGATAGATCGAAGATATTGTAAATATTTTTTGGTTATATCAGCATAAAACGCTGTGCAGACTTCCGCTTTGACTTCTTCTTCATCATCTCCATTTCCTCATCTCGGATGTGTAGCGTATAAAAAATCTTTTGTCAAAGGTTTTTTTTTTGTTTTCTTAACAACTTTGAGCACTTTTTTTTTTCATTACTTGATGCGCAACGGTGTCAGGACACTGTGCAGTATACAGTGCCTCTCGTGTTTGCCCGACCAGCCACGGAACTCACGTCGCAGATCGGATATACGAATGCTATGTCGAGCTATCAGACGCCTCCAGCGATCGGCCTCGAGCAGTAGTTGCTATAAGAATTGAACAGGTACATACAGTGGTGCGTAAAAGTCGTTGTACAGTTTGAGAGAAATTTTTCATAAATTTTTTTCGTTTTTTTTTTCTTTTGTTGCGTTAAAGAGATCAGGGGTTAAGTACTGTGGGTGGGTGGGGGGAAGTGGTGATTATGTTTCTTTGCCAATTGAAGTAGAAAATCTAAACACACAACTCAAAGTGCGCACGACATTTATGTGGAGGAGCAAGAATAATAATATAATGATAAGTATAAAGAAATAATATATAGCTAAGCATTGAGCACAACTCATGTTTATTTAATAAAACCGAAATGAAGAAAAAACAGTTAAACGACAACAAGAACTAAACAAAAACGAAACACTTTGACACGTAAGTCGGTCCCCCCCCAAAAAAAAAGAAAATAATATGTAAATATGGCCAGTTGAAAGCTGTGCAATTTGTGCTAAAATTAACTGCAAATATTGTAGATATACTTTTGGGAATAAGTGTGAATTTGTATACCCAATGATAATAGAAAATGCCATACATAATGATGTCAGTAGATATTCACATATATCTATTTGGAATGAAATGTTATGAAGCTGGAGCTGAAGTAACTTTCCAATTTGTCAAAACTAACACCATGATAATTAATATAATATTATTTGCTAGTCTATAGATTGCCAGGGAAGTGGTGTATTTCTAAAGGGAGATCTTGAAAAGTTCGCTTTAATTTTTGAAGATATTTTTGTAAAATTTCTAGAAAATTTTCTATGTCTTCCCTAGCAATTCCCTAGTTAAGATTAATGTAGATAATACTTGTGTTAAGAGGTTTCGTTCCCAAAGCGTATGCAAATCTATTAACACCTTGTGGATTTGCACACGAAATAAATGACAAGAATAATACAAAAAATTGCAATTCTTCTTTTGTTGTTATGCTCGTTAGCGCCTCGTTAGAGTTAGGATAATGAACCCGCATGAACCTTGGCCGAGTAAGTTAGAGCATTCACTACGCCTAGTTAAACTTATGAAATTTGTACTTGCATATCAGTGTGTGTGTCTGTGTGTGTGTGTGTGTTAGCGCACTTTAGGCTGTCGCTGTGTCTCTTTCGCGCTAATTGCAACTAAAATTGATGTGAATCATCTCGAATGACTAACGAGTTTTAAAGAGCCCCAAATATTATAAACACAATATTAAAAGAAAAGAAAAACAAACATAATAAATGAACGTGCGCAAATTAAGTGTGTAAGATTAACGTAGACAAGACAATGCGAAAAGTAAACAAAATAAAAACACAACAAAAAAAAAACGAAAAAAAACGAAAACGAAAAAGAAATGTTAACACAGACAGAGAGAGAAAATCAACCAAGTGAAAAGTAGAAACACAATTTTCGATCACTGTGTGTGTGTGTGTGTGCGAGGGGTGTGTGGGTGTTTGGGTGGTTTTTGCAGTTGCAACAACAGCTGTGGAATCTATATAGAAAAAACAATCGTGTCTGCTGCCAACTTTAGCCAACTGGAAACAGTTTCTTTTTTTGATCGCAAAACCAAACTTTCTTTGGTCTATCGGAACGCGGCGCTGTTTGTTGTTGTTGTTGCTGCTGTTGTTGCTGTTGTCTTGCTGTGGTTGTTGTTGACGCCTTTGTTGTTGCTGCTGCTGTTGTTGTTGTTGTTGTGGTGCGACTGCTGCTGTGGCTGGTGGGCCGCAAGCGAAACGGACGACTGCGATCCGCATAGGGCAGCGGCATGTACATTGTGTCGGTGAAGATAATTACCTCATTGATGTTCTTCTGCAGCTGCAGCGCCTGATTCTGTGCATCCTCGCGATCCAGTTCACGCTCCACCATCAGCTGTTCCACATGCTGTTGCTTCTCGCGCAGCAGATCCTACATGGAAACGAAAGAGACGGAGAGAGAGAGCGCACACATGGTGTGTGTTTGTGTGGCGGACAAGCGCATGAGTTACAACTGACAGAGAGAGAGAGAGAGGGAGAGGGAGTGTATGTGTGTGTGCATGTGTGTGTTTGGTGTATGTACAGTGGGGCCAAACATATAACAATTATAAATGCGCAAACCAAAACAAAAACATGCTTAAATATAGACAACAATAAACAAACAACACAGAAGCGTGCACGAAAATAGAAATTGATATAGAATTTTCTTTTTTTTTTTATTATTATTTTTATAATGCAAGGGGTGTACGCAGATAAATGCCAAAATAATAAAAAGATATATAGCAGTAATAAACATATAATATGTACAGAGATATAGGTAAAGGTAAATTAAGTTAAGGCCGAAAAAGAGAGCTGGGTGCAATATATATTTTTGTATTGTATAAATAAGGATATATACTCGTATATTTGTAAAATTTGTGTTTTTGTACAACAGGAGTTTAGTAAGAGTCGTGTGTGTGTGTGTGGCACATAGCTTGTTGCAAGTTAGTTGTGTGTGTGTGTTGTAGATTAGTGGCACGCTTAAGTTCTACCAGGGCGGGGGGTTAGTAACATATAGACACACGCTCAAGCAAAAACAGGCAGTTTGGGTTGGGTTGGATTGAGGGGTAGGGTGTAGGGGGGTTGGTACAGTAAACGCGTTTCTTTACCTGCATGGAAAATTGATTTTTTGGCGGCGTTACAATTGGCCTAAGGGGCGTGCTCGATTTGCGCTGCTGCATGGCCGGGCGGGCGGGCGGGGGGTAAGAGGAAGGATTAGATAAATTTGTACGCGTTAGTATGATTAAACAGAGCACGGTTAACGGTAAAGTTAACGAGTTAAAATTTAAACTGTAACAGGTAACTGGTAACTCAAAAATCGAAAAAAAAAAACTGTTAACTTTAGGTGTCGTTGTGCTGCCCTGGCTTATACCTGAGCATTCATGCGCATGCGCGACGTATTCGTTGTCGCAATGCTGTTCATGGTGCCAATCGAGGTGAGAGATTCGCGCGAACCGCTGCGCGTTAGGCGCGTCTTCTTTGTGGACGGCGACAGCGACACCTTGGCAATGGGCACAAACACGCCGTACTTGGGCTTGCACTCGAAATATCTGCAAGAGGAATCATTGAAATTGTTTAATCTGAGGCTGGCTACATTTCCACTTCTTGTCCCACCTGATGCCATCGACAGCGCCATCGTTCTTGCCACTGGCCTCGTCCAGCTCCACGCCACACCAGTTGCCCGGCGCAAACTGTGTCTCGCCCAGATAGCGCAGCAGACCCGGTCGACTGCCAAAGCCCGAGGAGACAATCACGCGATCGCCCACAGTCAGACCATTCTCTGTGGAATAACCAAAAAGATATAAGTGAGTACAAGCTGCAAAATTTACAGGGTATCTGCTGTACTTACTGCCCGTGCCCGGACTGCGCAACATAGAGCTGCGCACACTGGCCGTGGGTGAACCTGTGCGCGAGCGTTCCGGCGAATTCTTGCCCAGCGGCGATGTGGGTGTCATGGCGCCGGACAACGGATATGTGGTAAGACGTGTGAGGCGCGAGAAGATGCCACGCTTTGGCTCGCACTGGAAGTAACGTTTGCCCGACACACAGCCATCGTTTTTGCCTGCCAGAGATCAAGGTTAATTCAAGTTCCATAACTGATCCATAACTGATCGCTGTCACTCACCATTTGGCTCGTCGAGCACAATGCCCGCCCAATCGCCGGGGGCAAAGTGTGTCTCGCCTATGTAGGCTATCTGGCCGGAACGCAATCCGCCCACCCACACACGTTGGCCAATTATAAATTGCTCAGTGTTGGCTGTCAGCACGGTGCTGTTGTGATCTGAGAAGGGGGAGGGACGAGATCATTGAGTTAAAGTTCAGTTGAGAATTATCATTCATCATCAGCAATCATCTTGATATGTTTCTCTGGCTGCGTTTCGCGCAATGCGCTCAATCACAATTTTTGTGCACACAGCGAACAAAATCTAAATCTATATATAGCCTATACTATATACTAATATGATGTCATATGCAAATTGCAATTGGTAGAACAATTTGCATATGTCGCTCGTAGTCAATGAAAACCATTTGAAGCTGTCATATGCCGTCGAGAAAAATGACATCGACACGATCCCCCGCAGCGTCAAGTTTCCATCTAGTATATATACAATATATATAATATATAGCAGAACGGATATTGACTATTAACAATTACGCTTTATACTGGCTGACACAAATCTACTTAGGCGCTTCTCGCCGTGAATATTCTTAATAAATTGCCTGTTGATAATTGACAAATGAGGGAAGGAAAATCATTAAGTGGAAAATTACTAAAAAAAAATATAAGAAAAAAATCGCATGCGATCGCAGCAACTTCACCCACGTATTATATGCTAATATACCAAAGCAAAATACCAAAAATAAATACACATTTTCATCATTAGCTTTGCATAGTATTTTTCTCTCTTGCCGCCGCGCTACGCAAGACGTGTTTTTCGCTCGCCTGCATAAAGGTGTCAAGTTGTTTTTGTTGTTGTTGTTGTTGTTGCCAAAATACTTATGCATATGCATTAGCTGATTTTATCTCTTAAGCTTATATAAACAGCTCGTCGTGTGTGTGTGCGTGTGTGTGGGAGTGGATGAGCTTATATATCTCTTAATTATATTATCATAAATTAAGTCAAGTAGACATTCAGTTTTGGGCTTCATTAAATGTTAAACGTCATCTTAACTGATCGCTAAATAGAAAAGATTTCGGCCAATTTTAATGGCAATGTTTACGAATGTCAGGCATGGAAGAATAGACGATTAAAGTATGTTTTTTTTTTCGAAATTGAATAAAGAGAGATCTTTATGCAAGTAACCAAAGCTGCAGTCTAACTTCCCCGACTTTCTTCTTTCTATTTTTGTTTGTGTTTTAATAAACTTAGTAATCCAAGATTTTCAAAATTTTAATTCAAAATATATTAAAAATTTCATTTTTTTGAGAAAAGGTTACTCTATTTATTCGTGGAATTTTTTTTACCAAAATTTTATTTGCTTGTGTAAATTTATTTATCTAAGTTAATTTTGGCCAAAAATTATATTGCTCGGATTGACATTTTGTTTATGTTTTGATATCATTTTAAATCCCAAAAATTTTGAAAATTTCCATTTGAAATTTTAATACGAGGGTCGTTTGATAAGTCCGTGACTTTTTGAATAAAATATATTTTTTTCGTCAAAGAAGCGTTTTATTTCTCAACATAATCTCCTTTTAGCTCTATACATTTAGTCCAGCGTTTTTCCAATTTTTTTATTCCTTCCAAATAATAGGTTTTCTCAAGGCCCTCAAAATAGTCGTTTGTTTCTGTGATGACCTCTTCATTTGACCCGAATCTCTTACCGCCGAGCCATTTCTTCATGTTTGGAAACAAAAAATAGTCACAGGGGGCTAAATCTGGAGAATATGCTGGATGGGGTAGCAGTTCGTAGCCCAATTTATGAAATTTTGCCATGCTGACTACACACGTGTGCACCCGTGCATTGTCCTGATGGAACAGCACTTTTTTGATGTGAATGATACCTTGTGCATCCCAAAAAACTGTGGCCATGACCTTGTTGGCCGACAGACCCACCTTGGCCTTCTTTGGTGCACGTTCACCCGGAGAAACCCACTGTCTTGATTGTTCTTTGGTCTCTGGTGTGGTGTGGTGGATCCATGTTTCGTCTACGGTAACGAAACGGCGCAAAAATTCGTTTGGATTGCGGTTGAACATCGCCAAACACTCCTTTGAAATGGTCACACGGTTGCGCTTATGGTCGTGTGTGAGCAATCGCGGCACCCATCGCGCGGAAAGCTTTTTCATGTCCAAATATTCATGTAAAATGTGATGTACCCGTTCAGTTGAGATGCCTACAGCCTCAGCTACCTCACGCACTTTCATTCTCCGATCATCCAATATCATTCCATGGATTTTGTCGACGATTTCTGGCATGACGACCTCTTTTGGGCGACCTGAACGTTCGGCATCACTTGTACTGGTACGACCACAACGGAACTCAGTAAACCATTTCTTAACCATTGAAATTGATGGTGCAGAGTCCCCATAATATTTATCAAGTCTTTCCTTGGTTTCGGTGATGGATTTTTTACGCAAAAAATAATGCTTAATTAGCACACGAAATTCACTTTTTTCCATTTTCGTTAAAATTCACGAGATCGTCTGCTTTCAATGCCTATAAAACGCAAACCAAAAAACGCAGCTTTCTCAAAATTTTACAGTCAGCTGTTAATCGATAACTGCTGACAGGAGCAGTGTTGTATTTAGAGCAGGTGCGCGGCAAATACAAAAAGTCACGGTCTTATCAAACGACCCTCGTACCATTGCAGATGGTATATTAATTTTGTCCAAAAGTTTGCAATGCGCCTTAGGAGACTTCTCCGACCCTATAAAGTCTGTATATTCTTAATCAGCATCAATAAGGAAATCGAACTAGCCATGTCCGTCTGTCTGTCCGTCTGTCTATTGAAACGTAAACTAGTCTCTCAGTTTTAGAGCTAACTTGATGAAACTTGGTATTCATGTTTCTTATTCCTGCACGCTGTAAATAAGTCGGAACGAGCTGGATCGCACCGATATATCGTATAGCTGCCATAGAACTTATCGGTCGAATTTTGTTGTTTTTAAAGATATTGCTCTGAAACTTTCCCGATATATGTCTAAGTATGTCCTTAAGAGACTGTCAAAGTTTGATTAAAATTGGACAGATATATCGCATAGCTGCCATAGCACCTATCGGCCGATTTTAATCATTTTTCAAGATATCACTGTGTCAGCAAAGTTTCACAGTCTAAGTATGTGCTTTAAAGGCTGTGCAAATTCAATTGAAATTGGACAGATATATCGTTAAGCTACCATAGAACCTATCGGCCGATTCAATATACGAGCATTCGGTTAGGATCGTCTTATAAATTTTGAAAATAAGCTAGGTAAATGGTAAGTCCCTCAAAGATATCTCACACAGCAGAATAGACAACTTAATAAAACGAAAGGCTAAAAACCTAATAAAACCATTTCAAAATAAACGCTATAATCTTCAGTTCTCACGTGAGAATCGCTTAATAAAACCGGCGAGGTGAGCGTGCGAAATTCCGCCATTATAATATAAAGCTTTGATATATAGTTCATAGTTTAGGAAGCGACAAGCTTAGTATTTAAATTATAGGCCTCAAGTACAACTTCATCAGTTGTGAAGGTCGAAGTGTGTGTGTGTAAAACAGTGCATAACTAATAGCATGTATTTCACACCTTATGTAATCGAAACAAACACACTTTAAGCGACTCAATCAACAGATTAGACGAATCATTATACACACCCACTCAAATATTGTCACACGGTGTAAATATCTGACGGGGCTCATTAGGTTCTGTAAATTTGACAAAATTTCAAATATTTCGGGTTGAGCTGCTTAAGTGATTTCTGGAAAAATCTACATAAGAGCAATTGAAATCAGTTAGATGGAAACGACATCGCGGGCCCTGCATGCCAATTTTGAGCGGGGGCCATAAATCGTGGGTAACGTCCAATGGCCGTTTAAGGTGCGAGCAACTGACATAGTTTCTAGGCTAACACACACAAATGAACCAACCACCTGCGCAAATAGTTAACTGACATGTTGTGTCTCCCTCCCACTCCCTCCTCTGTTTCCCTCCCCCCTAGATATCAACGTGCAGATATCTATAGATAGTTTTGGCAGTTCGTGTGCTGATCTTTTGCTTACCTGAGCTGCGACGTCGACCTGTGGCCTCAAGATAATAATCATCTAGCGTACGAAACGTTAACGAAAACGAGAACGAAAACGAAAACAAAGCACAATTACAGTTACAGCATGCAGGGTGGCCTGGATGGGTGAGTACTAGGGTTGGGGGGTGGATGGGACTTACACGATGTGCGCCGTCCATTGTCGGACAGCGTCGGCGTTGTTCGAGACTTGAGCGATCCGCGGCCGGACGAGAAGCGTTCCCAGTCGGATGTGGGTGAGAGCGAGGAGCGCGTAAAGCGCTTTACAGTCTCTTGATAGAGATCTGCGATATATACGATATATATATACAATATAGACATGTATGGACACGTTTCGTTTCGCAAATGTGCATGCAATTTGCATAAATGTTAAATTCATTTTTTGCACCCATTGCTTATGGTTGTTAATAATACTTGCTGTTGTTGCCGCTGCTGTTTTTGTTGCTTTCGGGTGGGTGTTAACACAAAAACAACAGCGAAAACCAGCGCAAGCTGCAAGCGATTTCTGGTTTTAGTTTTTGGGCGTGCTAGCGTTTGCAGCTTGTTTACTTTTCTTTTCTTGTTTTTAGTAGTTTTTTGCAGCTCGTTATTATTAGTTAATAATTAGCGAATTTGTGTTAATCACATACGTGTTCAGGCTTGTTTCTTATTTGGGTTTTCCTTTTTACAGAAGTTTATTGTTATGTGAAAGTTGTGCGATTTCATTGTTGTTGTTTAATCGGTTATTTTGCCGCAAGCCAGTTAGGTGAAAGAACTTCCCAGTGTGGCAAAGAAACAGGTGTCTACCAAAGAAGTGGCTCGGGCTAGAGAAAGAGTGAGAGAAAGGCAAAACGAAACTGCCCGACTGAAACTAGTTAAGTCAGGCAATGAATTGTCTAAGATAAGATTACAAAATTCTTCACATTTTTTTTTTACAGATCTTTACAGATCTCTTAACTCTCTTGCGCTTTGTTCTTTTGCCGACTGATCTCAGAGTATTAATTTCTGACTAATTAGGCCTGTAATTAAGCTCGCAGTCGATTAAATAAACCGCTAACCGCTTGATTGATTTCAAACTTCTTTTGAAGATCCGTAAATCTTTCTTCTACTCAGGCCATCGTAAAGTTGCCACCGTTATGCGGCATTCTCTCTTTCTCTGCCATCTTTCTCTCTCTCAGCTTTCTGCAAACTGTTGCCGTGTGACTTTCAAAATCAATTGTCGTAAATTTTGCAAAGAGTCAACAAAATATAAATAAAAAGCTACATAAATCAATTAAATTGTCGACAGTTTGGTAACGCGCGCTTCGTGCAGGTAAGAAAGCAAATATCATAATGAAAGAGAAAAAATACATTTATCTTTGTGTGTTTTTCTTTGATTCAATTGCACGATTTGGGTTTCCGCTTAATTTACTGCATGATGCAGAGTGTATGCTTAATTGTGTTTTTGTCAGTTTCAATTGCCAGCAAGAGATGCGCCACAGGCCTAGGCAGCCACAGTAGCTATCGATGATGATGGCCAACTGGCGCCGCCGTTGCGTCTGAGCCAACTAATCAAGCAGCCGAAACGGTAGCCGAGCATGACATGGCCAAAACGAGCATACAAAAAGCAAACAACTTCAAGGTTCAATTGTTGCTTAAAAGATACATAGATTGCCCGGCCTCCCCCTGCTTCAGATCTGTCAGTCAGTCTGTCCGTCTGTCTGAGTGCCTTGCGTGTCTGTGTCTGTGTCTGTGCTGGGCGGTCAAGACAATTTGTTATTATTTGCTATTATATTTCGTGACGCTGGCAATTTTTTAATTATCACAACGCAGGCCTCTCTCTCTCCCTCTCTCTCTCTCTCTTTTTACTGTCTCTATCTTTATATGGCTCCCTTCAATTTTTCTTTCGAAACTTTCACTCTGCCCAAGCAGGCGAAACTTAAAAAGTTTTTCAAGTGTTTTTCCCGCAGCTTAACTCGTGTCAAGTTTAGTTACGATATATCACCGAGGCTCAATGTCGAGACTGTTGCGTGTTAATAGATCAGATTAGACACACATAGAACCTTCGATAGGCTCCCCCCTCGCCCCTCGCCCTCTTCGATATTTTTCACATTTAACTGTGAAACGACGTCAGCTAAAAATACATTCATGTTGACAATTTCCTTGCAGTTGACATTCAGTGTGTCTACACTAATGAACTCATGTATCTGACAGATACGCGCAAGCAATGAATCATCAAAGCCAGCCGCCTGCGTGTGGCGCCCCATGTCTGGGGGTTGGCCTAATGTAGTTTTGGCCAAAAAAAAAATCACAATCACAAACGCAAACGCAAACGCAACGTCGACCCACTTTGTGCACGATTCTGGCCAAATGGATGGACGCATCCATAAAAGGAACGCAAACGCATCGATTCGGTTTGAAACGGGCGTGCTTCATTCGTTCACTCGATAAATCACGGTTTGCATTATCTGGTGAAATGATTAAACAACATTTAATTACACTAAACTGAGCCAGCGAGCGAGCGTGTGTGTGCGTGTGTGTGTGTAGGTTGTGGCAATCGAAAGCGCAGGCTGCAATTTAGATACAGATGGCAAATACAGTGGACAGTCGCGCTTTGCGGTCGTTGAACGATTCGAAGTCGCCATGTCGTCCCACAGTCTCTGTTCGGGCCTGGTCACACTGGGCATGAGACTCTTACATGACTTTTCGGCGTGTAAATGCAAATCGCTTTTTTTGTTGTTGCAAATGCCGACAATTTTTTTCGCCGCTGCTGTGGGCAGCAGCTGCTGCTGCCGAGACATTCCAACAAAGCTTCAAAGCGCCGCTTTAGCAATTACAGTTCGACTACGGTATGATGAAACAGCGTATTGAGTATACGCCGCGTATTTGTTAAGATATTAACAATGATAATTTATTGCCTGGCAAACTGAGGAGTTAAGTTAAGCAAAACTTTTTGCCTCAAATAGTTGCATATTGGTTAAGTTTCGAAGTATTTTTCTAACATTTATAAATGTGTCAAATATGCCACGGCTATAGATTTATTGGGTATGAAAAAGATCAAAGAAAATTGCAGTTTTTTAATTACAATAATTTTGAAAATTTTGAGAATTTTTTTTGGGAATTGAATTATGCATAAATCATTCGTTTTACCTCTGAATATGTCATTGTGCTCATGAAATACATTCTAAATTATTATAGTATTAAAATTTATTGACTTTAAATATTTCAAAGTTTTCGAAAATTTTTCAAAATTTTTTTTTAGAATTAAATCACGCATAACTTGCTCAAAAATCATTCGTTTTACCTTTTATATGTCATTGTCTTCATGAAATAAATTCTAAATTATTTTAGTATTAAAATTTATTGACTTTGAATATTTCAAAATTTTCTAAAATTTTTCAACATTTTTTTTTAGAATTAAATTACGCATAACTTGCTCAAAAATCATTCGTTTTACCTTTGATATGTGATTGTCTTCATGAAATAAATTCTAAACTATTTTAGTATTAAAATTTATTGACTTTAAATATTTCTAAAATTTTCTAAAATTTTTTAAAATTTTTTTTAAAAAATAAAAACTTAATTTTTTGCTTTTAATAGACAAGACTGTTGAAAATTACTATACAGATCTGTTTCTGCGTATATTTGGCTGACATAAAGTTGATATTCCCTATTCATAACCTTTCAACAGATTTCCAATACGTTAGTCCCCCGTTTAGTCACTGCCCACTCTGCTCATTGTAAATGCCATAGGTTTATCGCAATTCATATCGTTTCTGTGCGCAATTATAGTTGCATTTAATTTTCTATGATAATATTCACTGATATTTTCAACACCAACTTTTATAGAATAAAACTCACGCCCAGGCAGAATTAGAATTTCACCAAACGGAAAACTGGTTTGTTGTAGGTTGTGCTGTGTGTGTGTGTGTGTGTGTCTGTGTGGGGTTTTTATTTTCGGTATTCGGATGATTACGTGACGCGAGGGAGCTGCGTAGTTGTTGGCCGGGTTTTCACAGAGCGCCAAACAGGCGCGATCGATACTGATATATATGAATATTTAGAGAAATATACAAAACAGATATACAATATTAACGAATATCTTGACAGGCAGGCACAAAAAACAATAAAGCCCAAAATTAGCAGCTGACTTTGGAAGTCTAGTATATTGAATATACCGGTAATATTCTGTCCCGCCCCCTTTCGATCGACTCAGTTGGTTTTTTTCTTGTAGCTTTTATCTTGCCTGTCGCGTATTTCACATTACATTTGAAAACGTACGCATATGTCTAGAACGTGTTTAGCATTTGAAAGACTACCATAAGACCCTCAACTTTGTGGGGAGAAGGGCATACGGAAAAGTTATACTCACAAATTTGCTTAATGAAAATCATTTGAATTGATAAACTGTAAAGCTTTGTGCTCGCTATTCAGGGTAATAAGCGCTTCAAAATGATCACTTGTTCTGTACTTAATGGCGCTTATTGTTGTTTAAAACTCTCGTTAAATACCAACAGCACACACAAAAAAAAGGGGCACCCAATGGGGCATCTGACATTTGTAGATTGGGTACAGTCGATGCATACAAAATGAAGCGCAGCGAAGCGATTCGCTATTGAAATAGTTTACTGAACTTAGCAGCAAGGTGAGGTTGTCGAAAATCTGGCTAAAGTTTAGGGAAACTTCTGAGATTTGTGAAAAGATATATGCCATGGGAATCAATGGTTGAAAGGCGAAAATATATTTTAAAATTTTATATAAATAATTTTCAAATTTTTTTCTCAGCTCAACATTTGCTAAAACACTTTAAAGTTGCTTGCACTTTCGTAATGTTAATTGAAATTATTGTGTAAATGCATTTCCCCACTTATTGTAAATGTTTAAATTAAGCAGGCATTTTCAATTGAATTTTTGTTTAATTGACGATGAATCCCGGTTCAATAGACTCGAGTTAAACCATACCAGCTTCAGTAAATTTTAACGTATGAATTTGCCATGAATTTAGTTTGGTTTTTTGCTTGTGTTGTGAGACGCATACGCAAAGCCAGGTTAAAAAGAAGGATGAGCATAAAATGTAAATAAAATGCAAATAAATGACAAAGTTTGTGTTTTTTTTTTTACCTGTGTACGCCGAATTGATCGAGCTCAAATTGTCATCGCTTTCACGACTCATGCTGTTTGTATCTAAAAATAAAAACGAATAACGGTAGCAAAGAAAACGAGAGAGAAAGAAAAGAAATAACACATGAATGAAATTGTTAAAATCGGGCAAAAAATAAGCGTAACATATAATTACAAAAATAACAGTAAAGTACAATACATGCGGAATGGTTGAAAAGAAACAAATTATTAAATAAAAATTAAAGCTACTTACGCTGCACAATGGGAGAAACGATCAGAAAGGGCGGTTCGAAAAAAGAGTGAAAAAGAGAGGAAAATAACAAAAAAAAATAAAAAAAAACTCAAAGGTTCACGCTGCTTATAATAATCAGGCCAAGCTAATTGGCCAAGAAAGCCAAAGGCGGCACAACAACATTCGAATAACAATAACAACAAAAGAGCACAAATGTGCAAATAGCAATTAGTAGCCGGTAAAGTTGCGACTCAACTGAGATATATATATAGTCAATATGTATATATAGCGAGAGAGAGAGAGATATTATTGGTGTATATATTGCGAGTGGGCTGGAACAAGCGGTAGTTAGCAAATTGCACAGTTAAGTAAGTTATATAAACACACAACGCTGAGATAATAATAACCACTGTGCCAGAGTCTGAAGTGAAAGATACTTTTTATGTCTGTCAAAGATACTTTGAAACTTCGCACACGCGCTGCATCTTTAGCGTGATTCGTGTGCGAGATAATCCATCAAAAAAGCTAAAACCTTTTACTAAAACTCGTTTATTTGGGGAGCAACTTGAAATGAAACTAGACACCCATTTTAATGACCTATAAAATACGTCAATGCGCAACTGTAGAATCCACTCGAAACAGGTTGTTCTCTGACTTCTGGTGAGATTATTGCAAACATTTCGCATAGACACTCAAAATGTGCCGGCTGATTGCGAATTTGCCGACGTAGACGAAAGTCAATAATTTACTATAATAACTCATACTCAGCACAGACAGCGAGGCAGGTGCGAAGATGATGTTGATATATGTGCGGGCTATACAAGTGTTTAACCACAGTGCAATCAAGTGTGTAAACAATGAGGAAGGCATCGTAAACACAAAAAATTGTATAACTCTCTGACTAATTCCCATTTGGCTAATGGGTATCCTCTAGTCGTTCAATAAATTCTGGCAGCTGCAGCATTCTTCATCGTTTTGTTGCCTGAATAATTAACAACAAAATGAGGCACGACAGCTACGCAGAGTAAACAAACGTGCAGGGCAACAGCTTGAATATAGAATTCAGCGGTTTTTTCAGCGGGTTTTTTTTTCCGAATGTGCTGTGTCTGCTTAACTGATTGAACATTAATTATAATAGGTATGTACAACTCAATGGGTTGGCAAACACTGTGGCCGACGCCGCGTGTCTCTTCAGATTGAAGGAAGACAAAAACAACTTAATTACTTTTTGCGCTTTATGCCAAAAAGAGCCTTCAAATTTGGCCAAATACAATTAAGAGCCACAGTAATTTGTACAATTTTGGCCAGTAGCCATACAAAGCAAGAGAGAAGTAGAGTGTAGAGAGAGGGGGAGACTACAATATATATTATTATTATTGTTATTAATTCATTTGCTGTTACAAATTATGAAACCCACACGCAGTTGGCGATTAATAAACGCTTTTGGGGCTGGGCTAAATTCATTCAATCAGCGTGCGCACTGTGGGCGATCGTGGGCAATTGTTGCTAACTGTTTTCGTCGTATCTGCACACAAATCGGGGCAATAATTTCATAATTAACTGACAGTTCGCAATGGTTTGCCTAAACGGTTAACTGAGAAAGGGAGATTCTTCCTTTTAAAATTTTTATACATTTTTTATGGCAGTTCAAAAAATAATAGAAAAATAACTTTCATTTATTTATGCCTCCAATTTGTATATAAATATTTCTAGAAGATGATATAATCATTTTTTAGCTGCTGGAAAATTACGTAGATTTTTCCCGCGCTACTCTAGAGTTTTTTTTAGCAACTCTCTAGAACTATCAATGTAATAATATGTAAGATACACTTGGGAGTGGTTACTATGTACCCAAAAGGGCAGTTGCCAAAGGGGCCGGCACTTAGCACTGTGTCAAATGAAACTTTCAAGTGCCACGTCAGACTATACGCAGCGGGTCTGTCGGTGCGACGAGTACGCGGTAAGTGACACGTTAATTTATTTGCCTTTGGCTCTAGAACAATATATCGCATACGAAATAATTAAAAGCACTCGAGTGTGTGCGCCCAACAACAACAATAGAATAAACAAAGCATTCGCAAGTGATTAAAATTGCTGCTTAATTGTTTAGCTTTTTGTAGGCAGAAGTTCCACACAAACTTGCCGACTGGCAGCTGGAGCATGAAATCAGTAAAGGAAGTTGGCGCAGAGAATTTATGGATATAGTAGAGCTAAAGAAATGAGTAGTCTGTCTTGGAATGAGTTGCACACTACGCAGAAATGACTTTGAGGCTAGGCAGCTTACAAAGTAATGCTTGGGTGGCTGAGCATGATGACCATAATGAACTCTATCATTAGGCGCAGATTACATTACTCAAGGGGTTAATAATTCATTCGAATTGTCGGACAGCGTGCAAAAACAGAATTCAAGTCAATAATAGGTTTGTTTACGCCAAAAAAGCGGCAAAAGAAAGCAAAGAAGCGAAGAAAGACGAGCAAGAATACATAGAGAACAGAAATGTGAGAAAATAATTTGCCATTTCATGGTTTAAATGTTTTTAAGCGTAACTTATGCAGAAAGAAGAGGCAGGCGAAAAGAAAACCATACAAAAACGGGCGGCGGCCAAACATGGTGGGTCATAAAAATTAATTAACCAAATGCGGCAACACCTTGACGCTGCCCAAAAAGAAACTGTAAGTGAATTACAGAAGAAATCCAAAGCAAAGACAAAGAGTAAAAGGCGCCGGCGGAAAGCAAAACAAAAACAAAATTAAGGTGTGTGTGTGTAATGCAATTAGCAGGCGTCTGGATTGTGGCAATTAAAGTGTCGTAATAATCATTATGCCGTGTAATATGCACACTCTTGCCGGCTAATGGTGCGTATGCGTAACACGGCGCACTATATTACTCATACGCCGCCTACGCGGATGCGCACACTGGTCTAGAACAAATACAAATACAAACACGAAGCCAGAGTGCCGAATGCTGCTCAATTTGGCTAAAACTGCGAGCCAAGCTGAGCTCATTGCGCACTAAAATAGCCCGCAAATAAACAATAATAATAAACAAATATGTAAACAGCAGATGCGACGAAAAGCGACACATTTCGAATGACGCCAGACTCGACACAGACACAAAATGTTGCTACCAATGTGAGAAACATTTTATACGCTTACTAGATTCGCTCTAGTCCAGGGGAGATGCGCACGCGCTGACTTGGCTTTTATTTTTTTTTATGGTGCCCCCCTCCCTCTTTGGTACATACATATATGGCACAAGACTCGTAACGCTTGCGCCCACAGTCGTGTTTTTCTCTCTATAAAATGTATCAGAGAAATATATTTCAAAATCATTTTGGTTCTATTGTGTAAGCGCGGGAGGCGACGTCACCTTGTAAGTTCTGCGTCGCAAAGAATTCTTAAAACTTCATGTTGCCTGAAATCGATTTCACAACAAATGTCAAGCTGAACCTAAACTAATCGCATTCCTTTTACAGATTTCTATGTGCCAGATAATGTCATAAAGGTTTTGTGTGCTGCCCCATCGAGCTGTCAATTTGTAGCATATTTTAAAGAATTTATAAGCAAGTGAAGTTTGATGGTAATCGAACATTAAATTTGAATTAAATTTTAAGCTTTAAGTATTATTAAATAATTAGCAAATAAGTTAGAAAAACCTTGTATGTTTTTTAAGACAAATTTCATCATCATTTGCAAGGTAAATTTTTATTTTTAGCAACGCCTGCTTATTAAAGGTTTTGAAGATAAGCCTTATCTATGAATTGTTGCGCCACTTCTAGCATTATTTTATTTATACTTTTATTTATAAAAATTAAAATATAATCGATATGTAAATAATCTGGCACTTTCTCTCTTTCTCTTTAGGGTTCTCCAGAATTTTGTGCTGGCAACGCTGAGCGCAAAACAAAAAAAAAACAAAACACAATTTCGCTTTGTCTCTGCCTGCTGTGTACACTCTCTGCTTTATCAGTTTGTCAAGAGCGCAACGTCTGCTCTGCGATAATAGCAAAAACAAAAAATTCCAAAAAAAAGCTAAAATGTAGTACAAAAATTGTGTGTGCTGCTGCTGATAAAATTCCATGCGGCAATAACAAAAAACGAAGGCAATTGTCAAAGTCGAGAAGCTATACAATTGCCAAGTATGCTAAGCGACATGAGGGCAGACCTAAGACATCTCTCTCTCCCTTTCTGCTCCCACAGCCACAAAGACCCTACGACATTGCGTCCGGTTGAAAAGAAAGCCCAACACGGTTGATAGAAAGTTTACCGGCAAAATTTGCATTGTGTATTGGCCACACGACGTCACAGGCCAGAGACACATGGCTCAAAACGTTGTTGCCAAATTCACAATTAACAGCTTTTTGGTTGACAACAAATGCAAAGCAAACTTTTTTTGCGCAATATGTAAATATTTCTTTTATTTATAGTCGAGTCGAGGCGGCACCTGCGACGAAAGTTGATCGAATTGTTTGCTTTGATACCCTGTACTGTGTGTGTGAGGGGACTGCCTGCATAATTTGTGGAAAAAAAAAAAGAGAACAGCAAGTAAAATATATACAGGTCGAGTCTGTCATTAGAATGACGCATGACGAGCAAACACAAACTGCCCCTATATGATACAATCTGACGACCTTCAGCACAAAACACAAAACTGAATCTGGTTAACTTTTGTTTTCTGCTCGGCTTGCAAAAGGTTTCCGACGAACTGCTTGTCAATTATTTACTTCTGTCTTCTATTTCTAAAAGTTTGCTCTACTTAATTTCTTAGAATTCTTGTGATTACTTTGTACATTTTAGAGGGTATTTTCTTGAGCTTATTTAAGCTGAACTTTGGCTTCTTTTATTTACTGCTTGATCTTTGTGATTTGTGTGCATATTGACCAAATAAATAATATGAGATCTTTTTTTTTTTTTTTATACCTAATTAGCGGTTAACCGCAAACTTCAATATGGCTAAAATCCGGCTCGCGTCGCTGGCATTGTTGTTGTTGTTGTTGTTGTTGTTGCGGCGACAACTTTGTTGTAGTTTTGAATTTTTCAGCTTCTACTACAGCGACTACTGACTAAGGTTAGTTTTGTGGCCAAAACAAAAAAAAAAAAACATGCAATTCTCAATGCTGGAGACAGACTGGCGCCCCTCAATTTACAGGGTATGGCAGCTGTTAATGGCCTGGCTAATTGCAATCAAACGATTAGCAAACAATGCTCAAGTGTTTAAAAACAGAAAGATTAAAACTAGTTAACAATTAGCTATAAAACAATTAAATTCTGAAGTAAAAGTTTCGCTGAGGGAATAAATCTAAAAAACTGGCTAAAACAACTCTTGGCTAAGGCTCAACAAAATGTAGCCAGGCACACCTTGATGTAGTTTAACGCACTATGAAATTGAACTTGGCAGCCAACCCAACCCACATAATAAAAAAAGTGACAGCGAAATCAATGCGACTATATAGATATGATAAGAGGTTATGTTCTTTTGAAATTGGGCTACAGATAGCAAGCCGTAACTAAGTGTTGTCATTGACATTTATCTTATCGCTAATGCAATAAAAAGGAGTCTAAATTAAATGTGTATTTAGAAAAGTGCGAAATTATTTTAATTCTATACTATGCAAAATGAAGAAAACTTTTTCAAATATTTTGAAATAATTCTAGCTATGTAAAGAAAGCTGTGGCAGTGAGAAAAAGAACCGTAATTCAAGGTTGCCAAGGGCAATGGAAAATACCGAAACATAGTTCGTTCGGAGTTGATCAATCGATGTCTGATAAAACCGGCAGAAAGCATCAATGAAACACACACACACGCAGATACACACACAACCCTTTTAGGGCAACATTGAGGACAACAATAATAACAATACGGGTCGCACGACTTTTACTTTCAGATTATGTATAGGTTGTTTTTTTTTTTGGATATTTTTGGAATATTTTTGGCTTTCACGCTTATCAATACAAAAAAAATTCACCTTTTCAAATAGCCACAGAAAATAAAGTGTGTAAATTTGCTTTACAAAGCCGTTAATTTTTCTGCCGTTGCTGCTGCTGCTGCTGCGTATGCACTATATGCTAGTATATAGTCGTATCGTTCAGTTGGAGCCAGTGCAGGCCCGCATCTGTGTAGAGCAGTTGCCTTAGAAGAAACGCGTCCGTCTCGCGAAAAGTCGTAGAAGTTACTGAAGCGACAAAGTTTTGCAAACTTGCACGAGAGCCTCAGCGCGCTCGAGCTTTGCCAGCTACGCAGAGCGAAAGAGAGAGAGCGACTCTCAGAGAGCGAACCGAGCTTTGTAGCACAGTGTGTGCGTGTCTGAGGCAACGTTGTTTTTATTGAATCAACGTCGACACGAGAAAACCCGTAAAGCTATTTGATTTTTTATTTTTTATCGTAACACGGACGCGTTTGCGTACTTTAATAATTTTCGCAAACAAAAGCGGAGCGCAACGCACACAGATCGTCTCTTTATTACGGTGCAAAGCTCGCCAAGTGTTGCCACATTGTCGAAAAGCGGTTAACGCTTTTTTTTTATGCCTGCTAAATGAGTTGCACTAGAAACCTTGTGGGAAACCCTTAAGCTACAAACTGAAAATGCAAATTATAAAATTCTAAATCTTTTACGTATTTCAATTTTTCTAGAGTATTTGCCAGTTGATCACTGCCTGCAGCTGGCTGGCAAAATGGGCGCGTGCACTGACGATTGATGATCGTGGCGCCCATATAATGCTGTCTGAGTCTGAAATCGAATTGCATTTGGCTTTTAGCACTTATCGCAGTGAATGTTTTCTGTTTCCTCCATTGTTCCCCTGGGATTTTGCAGGGATTTTAGTGAAGATACTTGAACTAATTTATAGACAATCTCCATGCTAGAAATGTGACTATAAATAAGTGAGAGCCAGAGATGATTAAGTGCCTGGCTGAATCATTTGAGTTCTTTTCCGTGTAATGATATTTACGCAGTTAAAAGGTCAACTGAATTGGCAACTCGAGACAATCCGTCGCAGAGCCGTCAAAGATCACGGATGTACCCACCCATTTTGAAGGCTTAGAGCAATCAGTGTACACGCTCTGACGATGCTATCTTAAGACCAAGACAAATGAGCTTTCGGCTTTTTGTAGCACACACATTTTTCATTACATACAGAGAGAGAGAGAGAGAGAGAGAGAGGGAGAGAGGTAGGGAAGAGAAAGAGCGACTGGTGGGCGCTTGTTTCCGATCAAGATCAATAGAATGACATAAGCTCGTCCACGAGCTGCGAGCTAGAAAACAAAACGTTAACGAGAAAGTGCAAAAAACAAGCACGAAGATGAAACCGGGAGATGAGAGCAGACACACAGTCTCTCTCTCTCTCTCTCCCGCTCTTTCTGCCTCCCACTGATCTGCTTCTGTTTCTATAGAAATGCGCAGTGCAAAAGCTGACAAAAATATATATGAAAAGCAACAACAACAGCAACTCGTGTGTCATCCGACGATCTCAGAACACGAACGCAGAAATTCAATTATGAGCGCTACAATTTATAAACTGTCTCCCTCTCTGTACTCCCTCCCCACTCAATTGAAGATCGCTGATGATCGACTGCCCCGGTAAGCGGAGAGGGGGGATCACCTGCATTGACATTGAGTGCTGAGAGATAAATGACAGGTACACGCAAATGTTTTACTTCAAAGTCGGGGTACGATCGCTTAATTAGAAAGTTTACAACAGGCGAGTGAAAAGTGAAATGTGTCAAATTCTTAAAATATATATAAAACTTCTTCAGGCAATGTAGATCAAGCAGATAGATGCGAAAGGTTCTTGATCTCTGCATAGGAGAAAGTAAAGATATGCGTTGCTTATCTTGCATCATCTCATCTTAGAACTATCTGGGGTAAACCTGGGGAAGATAACTGCAAGTCATACCCAGGAAAACTATTTACATACGGCTAAAGATCATCAGTCATCTTGAAACCATATATCTCTCTCCAAAGTGTATACCTAATTCGTTTAATATTTGACGCGTATAATTCCCATCGCGTTTTGGGGATTATCGAGCGTACTGGAAACGCGATACTGAGTCTTTCCAGACTGCGGTCGCATCGACTACAAAAATCGAAAGCGCGTGTGGAATGGTAAACATAAATAAACACGGCATTTGGTATCGTATGGATATGGGCTATTAGGTCGATCTATGATCGATACTCACACGATCTTGTGGTTTGGCACAATTACGTGAATGAAATGTGTCATAGACGCCTTCATAGGCATTCACTTGGAGCGGGGCTCAATTATATGGAAGTCATATTACTTAATTGCCTTCGACTCAGCTGTGCGTGGGCGGTAATTGACTGTCTGTCCGTCTGTCCGTTTACTTTGACTGTCCGCGAACGTTTTTTTTGCAAAGTCTGTGGCTCTGTTTGCTTATCGTCGTCGTCGTCTGGGGTTGCCTGCAGAAGCAAACTCATTTGTTTATTTACACTCTAATAAATGAAACACTTGAGGATTGTCAATTGTTGTCGGACAACTTTTCAATTGAAATTAAGTTGTGGAAATTAGCATTCATTTGATTTTAAGTGCAATTTACGCATTGATTTTACTACAGAACTTCGGACTGGCAAAGTGGCACAAGGAACATTCATTGAAAAGTTTTTGATGGAAATGAAAGAAAGCCCCTCTATAGTATACCCTACTATAGTATACTATCGATGGTAATCATATCTAATTTGCAGCTCTAATTGCCGCTCATTGTCTTTTTTCATTCAGCGATTTCCACTTGAATCTTGATCATTCACAATGTTGCAAGTTCAATCAAGTGCAATTTGCAAATTTACAAGCTTTTGTTATTAGTTTCGTTGTTGTTGTTGTTGTTATGCCTTTTCTTTCGTTACACAATGGAAAGGGAGAGCACACCGACTGTAGAGATTGTGGGTGCGTCATCGTTGGGATTAGATCGTTGCATTTACAGTTGATTTTGTGTGGGTTATCCTATAGAGTACCCGCTTAAACCGGAATTGCAGTTGACTAGTAACTAGGCATAACATTTGCGTGAAGAAATTAGAGATGACAAAACTCTTGCGATAGATTCGATACTGAGAGAACTACCCTAAACCAAATCTATCCAATAAGAACTACACAGAACGAGGAAAGATCAATGAGAGCAAAGTGTTGAATATAAGAGTAACTCACCTCTTGGTGGTGGACCAGCCTTTGGTGTGGTGTGCGTGCAGCAGGGTCGTCCGATTTTCGATATCGAATTGGATGAACCAAAATTGGAGGAGGGTGGCTTCAGTTTGCCTATGCCAGACGTGGGTATACCTGTGACAGACCCCGCTGGTGTAGGTATACCCGATGCAGTTCCTGCTGGTGTAGGTATACCCGATACAGTACCCACTGGTGCAGGTATGCCCGAGCGTCCCGGCGCCCTGGGTATTTTCGATGTGGCGGGCGTTTCCGCTGGAGTTTCAGCTGCCGCCGCCGGCGTCGTCGTCGTCGTCGCTGTGGCTGCCTCTGCAGCTGCAGCTTCAACAGTTGTTTCGCCAGTTGACGTTGTTGTTGTTTCACTCATTTTGCACTTTTTTTCTAATTAACTTTAACTTTTCTTTCACAACACACGCGTAAATAAAAAAAATCAAACGAAATAAAATCTGACCAAAAGAATTGCCAGATATGTAAGATATGTAATTTATTTATAATTAATGCAGAGAACTTACCTTAAAATTGGGCTAAAAACAAGAAGAATTTGCTATAAATATTTCATTCGCTTATTGCGATCACTTGGCACACTGTGCGCAGCTCTGTGACGTTTTGGCGGGCACTCGCAGGCTGTCTCACTCACATTCGTGTCGGTTCTGCGCACACACGGCAAACAGCTGATTGAAGCTGATTTTTTTTCTCGCTTATTTTCCGTTGGAAGCAGCTTCGAAAAAAAAAAAACAAAACAAAAACCGCTGCTTGGCGTGGCTCTTGTTGTTGTTGTTGCTGCTGCTGGTGGTGGTGAGGTAAATGCTTTAAATTGCGGTGTGACCGCTCTTTTGCTTCGATTTGAAATATGCGGAACTGATGCTGGGCCTCTTTCTTGGACACCTTGAATTAATTATGCATATCTCACACGGTCGCGCGCGCACACACACACACACACGCACAATCACTTTAACTGAGCCACTTATTGAATTTAATTTTTGTTGTTGCTGCTCTGGTTTTATGTGCACAGCGCGTATTGAGAGCACGAAAGTTCTGCTGCTGCCGCTGCCGCTGCTGCAGTGCTGCGCTGCTTTGGGTGTTGTTGTTGTTGTTGTTGTTGCGCCCGTTCAACTGACACAGTTTCGAACGCGATTAGACGGTTGGCGTTGCGACTGCTCTGGCCTACACGACACTACCGCGACACGTTGTACCGTAGCGCTTGGCGACAAACAAATGCGAATTGATAAGAGTATCGCGATTACAATAATTTAAACAAATTTTCAATTTTTGCTATTAGATTCGCGTTGCCTGCGTTGGAATTTTTGTTGTTGCACTAGCGATGGTAGATAGGTGCTGCAATAAATATGGGGATGAGAATGTGACTATCGATAAGTGTGCCAATAGGCCGCCAATATGACACGAATTTAAAAACAAGCAAATTATATATACGCTGCTACATATAGATTCCACTTTAAATTGATTTAATTGCAATATTTAGCAAAAGTTTGCATTTGTAGCGCTGTTTTACACTCTCGGAAAATATAACGATAACTTTCGGAGCTGCCAACTGTTCTCGAATATACTAGCACTGCCATTTGGTATTTTATGGATTGTATAGTGTTTTTTGCCGCAAACACAGTTCGGTCACACTGCCACCCTGACAGTTTAGTATTTTTTTTGATTTCGTACCGTGCGCTTGTGTTTTCGGTGCTGCTCCGCTTGCTACTTTCGGTGTTTTTTGTTTGTGTATGCGCTCGCGCGTGTGTGTGTGCGTGCGTGAAAGAAACGAAGCAGAAGCAGAGGAGAAGAAGAAAGAGAAGCCGCTTAGGAAAATCCAATTCTTGGAAATCTTATCAATGAGTTTTTAGCCGCTGCACTTACAGCTGGAAAATGCCAAACGTTTTACCACGTTTCACACGTCCTCGTCGCAGCTTGTAGTCAGCTCCTGCAGTCGCGTCGTCTGTTTGTTTGATTGTTTGTTTGTGTGCGTGACGCTGCCGCAACGCGTCGCTGCTACCACGCCCACACGTACACGCAGACACAGACACATAGTCACACACGCACAGCATGGCAGCCACAGTGTATAAACGCCTACATAATGCCAGCATAGGCGGAGGCGTCCTCGCCAGCGGCAGCAGCAGCAGCGGCGGCGGCGGCGGCGTCGGCAGCGGCAGCAGCAGCCTCTTGACCAGCACGAGCGGCTCCGCCGCGGCCACTGCCGGCGCATCGCCCATGTTGGGACACTCGCAGCTGACGCGTTCGCTGGAGCGCATCCTGGAGGAGGCGCACTTCAGTGGCGAGCTGATACTGACCAATCGCAAGCTCAAGGATTTTCCCAAAATGGGCGCCAAATATAGCCTAGAGGATACCGTTATTGCAGGTAAGTCTGCAAATTCTGTGGAAATCCAAAAAAAAAAAAATCAATAATCTGCAGCAGCCCGTCGCATGCTGCCTGGCTCTGCCTCGCCCTCTCTCTCTCTCTCTCGCTTGCTCTGCTGCACGCACTTGCTCTCTGCACGTTTTTTTCGCTCTCTGCCGCTGCCTCCTTTCTGCTGCCTCCCCAAGGACAATAATTATTGCAGCTGTTTTTTTCTCTTACTCTTTATCTTCTTTCTCTGCCTCTTTTTCGCGCTCTGCACTTTGCACTATTTCCGTTATTTTTTTTTTTGGGTGGATTTTCTCCCGCTGCCTTTTTCAAGTTCAGCCAACTTTCGTTTTTGTTGTGCCCGAAAATGCAGTCGACGCGACGCGACGCGACACAGACACCCTAACACCCTACACACAGGCAGCACCCTACCTATCCACCCACCCAGCCAGTGTTAACCACCCTGATAAGGAGAAACCATCTGTTTTCACAGACGCCCCGCATCGATTTTCAGCTGTGGCCGAACTGCGCCCTCAGTTTCATTTCCTTTGCTTTTCCTTTTCCCTTTTCCCTTTTCATTTGGTATTTGCTCAAAGCAAGGGAAAATTAAGTACATAAAAGATGAGTGGAACATTAAATGGGTATAATATTTTATTATAATATATTTCCTAGTGGTGGGTCTGGCTTTGCCATATTCATTTAACTGGTACATAAAATAGAAAAAAAAAATATTCTAAATTTTATTAGGTTATATTATTATAGTATATATTATTTATATTATACATACTTTTTATGTATATTCTAGAAATATTTGCAAAGTCTAGAAAATTGTGCATAATTTAATATATTTATAATCTAAAATGAAACACCAGCATTATAAAATATAACCACATAATGGGGTAGGGGTTTCCGATCTCTTGAGGTTTGCGAAAGCGATAAGAAATTGCTCAGCTAAGAAGGCAAAATGAAATTATTGAATAGTTTTTGTTTTGTTTCCCCGATAAATACAAAACTATTTGGTTGGGTAAAATTTTGTTAAAATTAATGAAAAATCAAATGGAATTTTTATATAATATAGAAATACTTTTTAAAGTTCCATGTTCCGTTAATTTTTCTTAATTATAGACAAAAACAAATTATTTTTATAAATCATAAAAAAAGAAAGAAAGAAAGGCTAACTTCGACACGCCGAAGGTTTTATACCATTGCATTGCCGATAGTTCCAATGGCAGCTATACGATATATTGGTCCAATTTCGACCAAATTTTGACAGCCTTGTAAGGGCATACTTAGACATATATCGGGAAAGTTTCATAGCGCTATCTTACAAATTAACAAAATTCAACCGATAGGTTCTATGGCAGCTATACGATATATCGGTCCAATTTCGATCAAACTTTGTCAGCCTTTAAACGACATACTTGGACATAGCTAGGAAAAGTTTCATTGCGATATCTTAAAAAACAACAAAATTGGACCGATAGGTTCTATGGCAGCTATACGATATATCGCTCCAATTTCGATCAAATTTTGACAGCCTTGTAAGTGCATACTTAGATATATATCGGGAAAGTTTTAGAGCAATATCTTAAAAAACAACAAAATTGGACCGATAGGTTCTATGGCAGCTATACGATATATCGGTCCAATTTTGATAAAACTTGCACAGCTTTGAATGGATGTACTAAGGCATAGATTGCGAAAGTTTCTTGGCGATATCTTGAAAAATGACAAAAATCGGCCGATAGGTTCTATGACAGCTATACGATATATCGCTCCAATCTGGCTCGTTCCGACTTATTTACAGCATGCAGCAATGAGAAACATGTATACCAAGTTTCATCAAGTTAGCTCTAAAACTGAGGGACTAGTTTGCGTTGCAACATACAGACGGACAGATGGTCAGACGGACATGGCCAAAATGAATATACCATCTGCAATGGTATAAATATGTTATACATTCTTCTCTTTTTGGAGTAGAAAAATCAAGAAATTATTAGAAAATTAATTTTCGATCTTTTAGAAAAACTTCATTCAGAACTTTCAGCAAATAGTTCACTTTTTGAACTTATCCGATTTCTTGCTAAATTTCGTAAGAAAGTTAAAAAAAAAAAACATATCGAATTAATTTTTGCGCTCCAAAAGAAATTTGCAAATTAACTTGGATCGTGAGTTGATTTTGTGCCTAAATTAGATTTTTCTCTTTGTGTTTTTTGCTTTGTCTTTCGCCTTCATTCGCAGATTCTTGATTCTTGCCTCCCCCGCAGTTTGGCTTCCGGCATTTTCCCAATTAAGTTTCGTTTTTTGTTTGTGGTTCAATGCGTTTTGCCGGCTCAAGAAATTGAGTCATCAGCTGAGAGAGGGGCGTGCGTGTGTGTGTGTGTGTGTGTGAGCGGGTTGTCTCTGTCTGTCTGCGAAGGCGTGACTAATTAGCAATTAAATCGTTTGCCCCTTTTGGTGTGAACAACAACATAAACTTCACTTTGCAGCGAAAATATGTTGCACCAACAGAGCAAGTCGAGAGGCGAAGCAGAGAGAGGAGGAAGAGGAGGGGAAGGGGCCAAGCAACCCTCGCAGACCGGGCGGGTTTTCGAGTAACCACTTGAGCCAAGAAATCAATGAGCGTCGCAAAGGAGCCCGAAAAGAAGCGATTTCTTTCTTTGTTTCTCTCTGTTCGCTTCTCCTCTGCTGCTGCTTCCTCTTCTTCGTCTTCGTCTTTGCTTTGTGTTTGGCCAACAACCCCCAAGAGGCAAGCTTTATGGTTCACTTTGGAGGCGGAGGTGAAGCGTTTTGGCCTCGCAGACTGTCAACGCTTCCTAAAACCATTTGTAACTGCGGTCTGCCCCAACTAAGTCGTCTCTGCCCCCCCCCCTTCCCTTCCCCTACCCTTCATTTTGACTGCATTTTGCGGCACGTGATTGAGACGCACGTCACGTAGTAAATCAAACAAAAGCCATGAAAAATGAGAAACTGAGCAACTGCAGCAGGCGCAGGCAGAGCAGCAGTCGTGGTAAAGTCAACTTGGCGACGTGCAGGAAATTGTTTAAAATAATTGCAACTTGCTAAACTGGAAACAGATAAAAAAAGAAAAAGAAAACGAAAAACACAAACATAATAGTGCAGCTGCTGCTGCAGCGGAAGAAGCAGCAGAGCAGGGACAGCGGCAGATAAGTGCAGTAGCAGCAGCAGCAAAGCAGCAGGAAGAGAGCAATAAAGTGTAGCAGCAGAAGGGAGCAAAGGCAGCGAAGTAGTAGTAACAGCTGAGAGAGAAGCTGACAGAAGGGAGCAACAGTAGCAGCAGAGCTGATGGAAAAGTAGCAGGACAAGCAGCATGCCAGCAGCGCAGAGAGGCAGCGGGAGCTAAGGCAGAGCTAGCAGGAAGAGAGGCAAAACAGTAGTTACTACCACTGGCAGTGGGAGAGGGGGCAGTAGAGAAGTAACAGCTGAGAGAGAAGCTGCTAGAAGGCAGTAGCAAAGGAAAAGTTAGAAAAGTAGTAGTGGCGTGGCAGCTGCAGAGGTCGACAGCAAAGTAGTAACAGAAGCAGCAGCGGGAGAGCAGCGCAGAGACGACACGTGAGAGAAGTTAAAAGAGTAGTAGAAGAGGAGCGGCAGCAGGAGAGCGTAGAGCAGAAAGCTGAAATAAGTGGCAGAAAAGGAGCAGAGCAGCAGAGTAGCTATAAAAGGCAGCCACGCACAAGTGAACACTGGCAGCTGCGCAGTACAAACTGCAGACTGTGGCCAGTGTTGGCAAGTAGCAGCGAAAATAAACAGCAAATTTTTATGGCCGGCAGCAGCGCAGCAGCTGCTGCTGCTGCTCCAGCACAAGGGCGACAATTAATGTTGGCAGCGCATAATTGCAGCTGTGTTGTCAGTGTTGATGAGCTGCAGGCAATTAAGGCACGTGAAATGTAAGCAAAAGCGACTCTCAAGTGCAGCTGCAGTGTTGATGAGCTGCAACTATAAAAGAACTTCACTTTGCATAGTTGTTGTTGCTTTTAATTGAGAGTTGGCAAACAAAACGATGAGGGGAGAGACAGAGAGCGACAGAGTGAGACAGACAACTGAAAAACTGTCTTGTGCTATGTGTATCCCCCATCTGTTTGTTGTTGCTCTTTGATGTAATGTGTAAATCTCAGACGACAGCTTTGTTGTTTTTTTTTTATTGTTTGTTTCTGTTTTCCTCTTGTTGCTGTTGTTGTTGTCGCTGCTGTCAAAGCGAAGAGGAAGCGACGCCGTCAAATGCCGGCGAGCACGTCTTCTTGGCGTCGCAGTCGTCGTTGCAGTGACTCTCAAACTGTGCCAGCTGCGTGCTTTGCATGCGCAATGAGTGAAGCAGAAGAAAAAGCAGCGCAGCGCGGCGCAGCGCACAATTAGTGATGACACTTTTCAACTCCACTCGATCACGCCACAAGCTCAGCATATTATCGATGTCGTTTTTTTATGTGGAACTTGCAAATTCTTTGGAATCCATTGTAGATGGATGTGGAATCAACAAGAAATGTTTATTCATTTCGCTGTTTGTTTATTTACTGCACATTCCATTTTGCTTAGGGGGAGAGAAAAAAAAAAGAATTCAATTTTTCCCCCCCTTTTTTCAACGTCACGCGATAAGTGCGCATAAATGCGAACGATACTAAAAGGTAATTCTCTCTCGCCCAGGCTATCATTCGCTGACGGCATAGCTAACTATAAATATGCATGTATGAACATGCACACAAACTGTATGCATGTGTGCGTGTGTGTGTCTGTGTGTGTTTAGCTTTTTGCTGCCTATTGCGATTGGGGCCAATGCAAACTTGACACAGAAAGAAAAGACAGCATTCATTGGCTTAATTCATGAATTCATACATATGTCGAGTGTAAGCAATATTTAATGCCGCAACAATGTGTGGCAACTGAAAAACGCGCTAAATGGCAGAGTGAGGCATAAACAATTTATGTAGTTTAATTGCTGAGCGTAGCACGCGCGCGCTCACCAATACAAGCGCAGGTTAGAGACTTCAAGAATTAGGTTTATGCAGTGCCAAGTAAAGCTGATAATAAGTTAATGAAATACAATTTGATTAACTCTTTAAGACGTTTTTATTAAGGTGTCTATACAGTGTTGGAAAAAATAATAGAAAAATCTTGTTTTCGTCCATTAACTTGAAATATTTCATAGGAAAAGAAAGTAAGATTTATTTAATTATTTTTTTCTAAACATATATATAGGTAACTTATATAATAAGGAATACAAATATTTTCTTTTGATTTTCCATTAACGTAAAAAATTAATTTCATTTTTTGAGCTTGGAAAAAATAATAGAAAAAAAACGCAAAAATACAAGTGAGAGACGATTTTTCTAAATTTTTAAACTGAAATAGTGGTTTTGCTAATATTTATAACATTTTTTTTTTTAATATCTAAATGTATTGCAAAAATTTTTCAATTAAAAAAATTCAACAAAATTTAAATAAAATAATTTAATATTCGTCTTAAAATAATTATATGCCTCGACTGCTATTCTACTGATCATGCCTCAGTCAATACACTCTAATTTCTATTATATCTCTTTTTTGTCACTCTCTGAGTTCATGAACTTATTTCATGGCATAAACGTTGACTCAAAAAACAGTATGTGGTCAAGTGGCAGGGGGAGGGGGGCGGCAATTTGAGCGTCGACTGGTATCAGCTTACAACAACTGCAAATAAATTAAGGGCAATAGCCACAACAAAAGCAACTACAACAAAAGGCAGCAGCAACAAATTAAACGCGCGCGCCAGACATAAGCCAGCCGCTCTATATGTATGTGTGTATACGTGTGTGCGTGTTTGCATATGAAAAACTGTTAAGCTTGGCACAGCTGTTCCAGTTGGTTTGGGGGAAAATGCTGCCTCAGCGGAAGGACCACTCCAGAAAAGGGAAAACCATCAACATCATCATCAGCAGCAGCAACAACAACAAAAGCAACAACAACAACAGCCAAATTGATCAATATTTATTTATTTTGTTGCTTGTTTAATGTTGCCAAACAAAAAGTTGTTTTTCTTTCTTGAGTTTACATTATGATTAAATGGAAAATATGCAAGAAATTGCGGTGCCATAAACATTGTGTGTGTGTGTGTGTGTGTGAGTGTCTTTAAGTGCTGTGTGTGTGGCAAGGGGCAGCGAGGTGGGGGAGGAGGAGGAGGCACCACGCCTTCACTCTTCACATAAGGCATAATCAATTGAAACGATTTCATGGCATGAGACATCGAAGCGGGCTTTGTTGTTGTCTTTTATTGCTGTTGTTGTTGTTGCGATCGCAGCATGATTGAAGAGCAAAAGAGAAAGAAAAACATATGGAAACTGTATTGGATGTGTATTCCCAGCTGCGTATGGCCGATTAAAACTGAACACTGCGATAAGCAAAACAAGTAAGAAAAGCTACAGATGAGAGGGGCCGGTAATGAGATACCCTACGTTCAACTTTGAAAAAGAGGTGCAATTTAGACACTTAAAAGTGTTTAAAAGTGATACCGATAGTACTTAATTGTTAACCAAAATCATATACAGCACTCTATGGTGTTTCTAACCTCACATTTTGTATGTTTTTTGAAAATCTTGGGTAATTTTACGTTTTATTATATTATATTATTAATTTTTAGAATAGACTGCTAAAACTTATATCTTTTATGTGTGTATTTATAAAATTTCCACAAACTTTATATACCCACTTTTGACATTTTCCCATGGTCGTAGGGTATAAAGAGCTTTCAAGCGATAAAATATTATTTTAATTAGTTTATTTAGAAATATGTTAATAAATTTGCAAATGATTAAAACATGTCAATAAACTCAATGAATGAGTTTCCTGAAAGTTTATAGAAAGTCCCCAAAGAGAGTTCCCATTTATATATATTGAGAAACCTCATGTGCTTTTCGCATACAACCGTTTTTCATTTCAATTAACTGTCTTTTCATGCTTTAAACTAGTTATGGCGAATTTGTGCTTTCTAGCACACAGCGGGTTCTTGTCGACTTAAGAAACTGAACCACTTTTTGATTAGGCCTGAACCGGTTTGAATTCCGTTTTGCAATAATTATGAAACACAATCGGGAGGAAGGGGACCTACTTTCAAAACATGCTAGTGGGAGAGAATTGAGTAGATTACGAACCGTTTGCGAACCGGTTGGAAAATGTTTTTTATAAGCAATTATAATTAACCAGCAGAATGTCAATTGTTATGAACCGTTTGTTGCAAACCGGTTAGCGCATTCCTGGCATTTGGTACTACTCCCATTGCGAACGCATAAGGAAGTGCTGGCAAATCCGCACAAGGTCTGATTGCGCGATGTGACCAAATGCGCCAAGGAAGTTAGTTGCCTTACATAGAGTGGGCGAGTAAAAGGGCTGCCAGAGACGATACAATGTGAATCATAATTCCAAGCATGCAACATCATCATCATCATGGACGTCGCATGTGGCAACAATAAAGTTGAGTTAATTAATTTCAATAAATCCATCAATAACCAAGCGACTGCCAGCACTGCCTAATGGGCTACGAGGCAGTGGGGTGCGTCAAGGGGGGGGCAAGCCGACCTAGGTTGTGCCATAAAAAGAGGGGCACGCGCCCCGTTGGAATGTGGCGCCATTAATAAAATTTTTTGTTGCTTCCGTTGACGCCCTTCAAATTGAACAACTGCCGGTACGACCCTCGCTCCCTTCTCGCTCTCTCTCTCTTTCTCGCTCTGTCGTTGTTTCGCTTGTGTCCTGCGCTGCACCCTGGGCACATGAGTAATCCCTGATAATTGCGAGTACTGTGTGCATTATTTATGAGCCTCGCCTCGGTGGTGCAGGTGGTGGTGCGACACGCTCGAGCGAACCACTGCGATCCAATTCCCCAGAAATTGTTGTCGCGACAGACACTCAAAAAAAAAAGAACAACACGAAAAACGTTGAAGAAAAAGTGGCAAAAACAAATTTGATTTATTTTATGTGTTTTTGCGTTTTTGCAAATTTCTTTGGCCCAGCGCCAGCAATAGCCACAGAGTGAGAGAGCGAGAGGGGGAGCGCAAGGCATGCGGCCAGCTGTGGCAGGTTCACAGTACAAAGTCGGCTGGCCCAGTTAGAGGCAGAGTGGCAGAGGATGCGTTGCTGCTGCCGTCGCGTCGGATGCTGCTGTGGAATCCAATTTCCGCATTTGGTAACTGATAACGAGCAGCGCAAGCCACATTGGATGTGTAGTGACGTCAGAGCAGGTAGAGTCCTTGGCACATCCTGTTGCAAAGTTTATTCAACCTGTGTGTGGGTGCAGCGCAAATGCAAATGCAGCAGCAGCAACAACTGCAGCCATCTTAAGCGCTGCCTTTGTCTGCCTTTTGTGTGCGTCCCCTAGACAGGAGGGGGGGGATATGTGGAGGGGGTCTCTCTACTAATGCGAAGCCATAGCGAGCACCTACCCAGGCCGCACCCCATGCGAATGCATGCGCAGCTAAGCAGAGACGGCAGAGGAGAGGGAGTCATACATAAAGCAATCTTCTCGCTGCCATAAACAACGTAGGTTGAGGAGTCACTGAGTGTGCGTTAAACAACAAAAGCAACAACAACAACAACAACGACAACGACCAACAAATGCCTCAAGCTGTCGTCAGCCAGTTTTAATGTCGAGTTTTCTGAGTAGTCTCGTCCCCGAAGTGGAGTGTGCGGACTCTTGAGCATGTGGAGAGCCAAGTGTGGCTGATGGATTCCGATTTGGTATTTCTGGTTTGTGAGACTCGCAGAAAAGAGAGGAGAGTTGCATAAGTGCGTCGCACGCATCATTAATATTCGCAAAAACAAACTGATTCCAGTTTGCAGGCGAACTAGTTCATTGGAATCAGCTTGAAAGTTTTGTAAACTAAACTGTAGAAATCCATCAATTTTCAAGCTGCTCCGCATTCAGTTCCAGCTGAAACTGTTCTTTATGTTCTTTTATTTTTTTCGTCTGCGATCCCAAAGGTTGTTGTCATTACAACATTTTTTTTATCGTCTCTTTAATGTGTTTTTTATAGGCTCTGAACTAGTTGAAGAGGCCACTAAACACAAACTTTGGCACTTTGGTAACATGAATAAACGCCATGTAAAGTTGAAATTGTATAAAGTTTGAGCAACATTAATGGGGAGTATAAAACGGCAGAGCTGTTAGAGTGATATATTGACTGAGTAGATTCTTTAAAAAGAGATTTGAGGAAATATACTATGGATAGTTAAGCCTCTCACTTATAGCATGTTTGAATATATAGTTTGAATAAATTAAGTTCTTTCGATCATTGTAAATAGTCAAATAAGGTATTCAAACTTTGTATGTAACAGGCTAAAGTATAAGTATATATATTCTTGATTAAGTCATGTCCGTCTAGCTGTCCGTCTGTTTGAACGCATAGCTCTTATCTATTATAAAAGCTAGAGACATCAAATTTAGCATGAACATTTCAGTAGGTTGTCTGCTTTGAAAGATTGTTTTAAATATTTTTTTGCCACGCCCACCGCCTTCGCAAATCGATAAGTACACTTTAAATGCGATTTTAAACAAAACTATTGAAGTTACAACTTTCTGATTCAATATAAACATAGATAGAACTATATGAAACTATATACCAAATTGTTAACGTTATCCCAGTCATATACCCCCTAGACATTTTCCCATTCCCTTGCGAAATGCCCACTTCCACTTGCCCCAAAATAAAGCAGTTAAACCCACTCGACTGTTGCTGGCAACCTACCTGAATTATCTCATTATATAATGCTGCACCTAACTGGAAATACTGCTCTATCTCTTTCTATTCCCAACTCCCGCTCCAGAAGTCTTTACGCACAATTTCATGTATACAATAAATTTGGTTTGTTTTTGTTGGCTTTAGTGCTCACTCCCCCTTGTCTCTCTCTCTGCCTCTCTCTCGCTGTACTCCCTCTTCGTTTTGCATGCAAATTCATTTAGTAAATTAATTGCCCATTCCACTCTGGTTTGCCACTTGTACGTAGCCCGCACCCGTACCGGGCAGCGGACAGCGGACAGCGGACAACGCAGAGCGGGCAACGTGCGCCGTAAATTGCCTGCGTATTGAGGTCATGCGCTCCACTGTGGCGTGCCATGGCAGCATGGCTAGAGTCGCAATGCGTGGCAAGTGATAAGGGAAACTCAGTGCTGCCTCCTCCCTTTTCCTCTCTCCTGCTCCCAAAATAACAAGCAGGGGAGCACACTATATGCGTCTGCGCTTCCTTAATTAATGTCATGTCTCCCCTCTCTCTCTCTCTTCTTACAGATCTCTCCCGAAATAGATTCTGTGAGCTGCCCGAGGAGATCACAACGTTCTCGTTCCTGGAGAGATTGCTGCTGTATCACAATACCATACGCAGCATACCGGAATCGGTGAAGCAACTGTCCTCGTTGACCTATCTGGATTTGCGAAGTAATCAACTTGGCTCGCTGCCACGTGAGATTTGCTTTCTGCCGCTGCAAGTGTTGCTCGTCTCCAACAATCGTTTGGCCTCACTGCCCGATGAGCTGGGCCGATTGGATCAAACTTTAACTGATCTGGATGCATCGTACAATCAATTGACTGCGCTGCCTGTGCGTCTGGGAGAGCTACGCACTCTGCGCTCTCTTTCGCTGCGCAGCAATCAGCTGTTGTATCTGCCGCGAGAGATCACCTGCCTCAGTCTCGTCTCGCTGGATGTGAGCAATAATCGCATAGCGAGTCTTCCACTGGAGATTCGTCACATGAGCACGCTGGTCGAGTTGCAGCTGGAGAACAATCCGCTCACTGCACCGCCGGCAAGTGTAAGTATTCGCACAGAACATGCAAGTCATCTTTGGAGGAATGCACAGAGTCACAGAATGGGGAAGAGATAGCTGCTGTTGCGCTGATAAGATAGCGCTGTCTATATATAGAGAGTAATATGTATTGAAAGTAGTTCAAACACATGTCATGCTGCTGCTGGTCAGTCTTTGTTACTAAATTGAACTGGACAAATTTGCAAAGTTTTATTCGTTATCAGGTTGCCCAACTCGACAGACAGACAGACAGACATGTTTGGGTTTGCTTGCGTTATTGAATCAAGTTTATTTGCGAAGTACTTTTCGGTGCCAGGCTCGATAATTGTAATAGCTTTTATATTCCACGAATCAATCGATGTGTCAATAGTTCCAATTCAAAGTGTGTAAATAAGCTCTTAATAGCCTTCCTCTTTATTTTTGAAATTTAAAGAAATTTTGTTTTTGTTTTGAAACAATAAAACGAGAACAACTTAGGCAAGTAAGGAAAGCTACAGTCAAGCGCGCCCGACCTTAAGATATCATTCGATCAACTTCGTTGTTGCACTAACTAGTACTAACTCGCCCTCACACACACATACAGACACACACACAAAGGCTAAAACGATGCAATATGCTGCGATGACGCGGGCAACGGAACTATGGAAAACGTTTTCTTGAATTATTTCTGTGTTTTTTGTCCGATCTGATTGTAATTTAAAAATGTCCGTACCAAATCAGAAAGCTGTAACTTCAATACTTCTCCTGATAATCGTAAATTATCGATTCGCGTGGGCGGTGGGCGTGGCATCAATAATTGAAAATAATCTCGATCTACCTATGGTATACAGGAACATTCATGTGAAATTTGGTGTCTCTAGCTTTTGTAATAGCTGAGATCTAGACGTTCAGACGAACAGACGGACAAACGGAAGGACGGACAGACAGACGGACATTGTTTAATCGATTCGGCTGGTGATCCTGAGCAAGAATATATACACTTTGTGGTGTCCGCCACGCCTTCTGCCTGTTACATACTTTGGCACAAACTTAGTTTACCCTTTTTTGACAATTTTCAATGGTCGAAGGGTATAAAAACTCATATGAAGTCTATAAATCATAATTGAAATCTGATAAAAATTGAACTGTAAATAATTTTCCTGCTTAAATCCCTTTAAGTTGCATTTACTTTGTCACTTCTTATGCTAGAAAACGAGTTCAAGCGCAACAAAAAATAGAAAATAGAAGGGACTTTTTAAATAATTTATGATGTCTGTCTGGGTGTATCTGTGCCTGCCTGCAAGACAGTTTCCTTTTGCTGCTGCTGCCACTGCTGACAATAACTCAATATCTAATATCCAATTTTAGCTCTGCATGCGCGGTCTGGTGCACGTGTTCAAGTTTCTGGAGACACAGGCAACGCGCGAGGAGAAGGGCGCACGAGCTGGGGGCAATTACGATGGCTACACGACGCTGCGCCGTGCGCCGCGTCACAATTCCAGTGGCAACATGCTGGAGACGACAACAAGTCAACGTATTGCGGCACGACATCAGATCGATTCGGGCTACAGTACCAGCGATGGCCTGGACAAGCGTTGGTCACACGATGCACCTGGCAAATCGAAGACAGATTCGCCGCTGCACTGTGCCACATTGCCGCGAGCATTGCCCTCGGGCAACAGTCAGCAGCAACAGCAGCAGCAGCAGCAATCGTTGCCATTGAGTGCAGATTTAATGGATGCATCGCTTACGTCCAGCACCAGCACCATAGTGGATGAAAGTCTGACTCTCAGTGCAGGCGTCTCACCCATGTCGTCGCCCTGCAAGCGGGCGACATATGAGCACTCGGGTAGCTCCAGCAATGGCTCGTCGCCAGATCAGGATGATGATCTGATGCTGGATCATCAGGAGCGCAGCGTGCACGGCAGCAATGGCAAGCTGAACAAGAGTCTCAACAACATACAAACATACAAGTGAGTAGGGACATGGAGTTATCCCAAATGGAAGCTGTACTAACCGAGTCTTTTTGCTTACAGGGAGTACAAGGAGGCACTGAAGCAGCAGCGCAATCAGGAAGTTAGCGTGTACAAGCAGAAACATCCCAATGCCAATCAGAGTCCCAGCGATGAGCAGTTGCCACGACTCACCAATGGCATCTCTGGCACGGCAACAGCAGCAACAACAACAACAACAGCGACCACATTACCAAAGTCCATTATGAAGCAGCCAAGCAGCAATGGCCACAATGGCAACGGCATCGATGACGTTGTTATACCAAAGAAACCCATACAAAAGGTGATACCTTCACGCAACACGGAACTGATGTCATCGCAGGCACAAAAATCCACAGCAACAGCAACAACAGCAAACACATCGCCAGAAGCCAATGGTGCACATTGTCTGGGCTATGTGAAGCCGCATAGTCCCATGAAGAATGGCCATGGTGTGCTCACACAGAGCAATAATAACAAGTTTAATACGTCCAATGGAGCTGGAGCTGGAGCCAGCGGCAGTGTCATCAAGTCACCCGTCAGTGCTGGCAGCAAATTGGGCAACAATGTGAAGGCACCACGCACAGTCACCTGGAATCATGATATACCCGCAGAGAAGCTGAGCTTCACCATGCGTCGCGAATTCGATCGTCAGCGCGAGGAGACGGAACTCATGTCGCAGCTGCGCAGTGTGAGTGTTGCCATTGAGTAAACCCTTTTTGGAGTCAGTTACTAATTCCGAATCGCTTTGCAGATCATAGAGACGCGTCTGAAGATGACACTGCCAGAGGATATAGCTGAGGCACTCACCGATGGCGTTATACTCTGTCATTTGGCCAACTATGTGCGACCACGTTCGGTTGCCAGCATACATGTGCCCTCGCCGGGTGTGGTGAGTGTGTGTGATGCATGTGAGGAGCGGCATGTGGTGCAGCTAGCTGGGGAAGCGAGCTGCACCAACTCGAAGTCTTATGCATTTGTTTAAACTATTTGAAAAAGCATTTAATATTAATGTAAACCTTTCCCTTTTGTAGAACAAACTCTCCATGGCGCGCTGTCGACGCAATGTGGATAACTTTTTGGAAGCCTGTCGTCGCATTGGCGTAGATGAGGTAAGTGCTACCCCGCTACCCGTAGGCTAATTCGTATCTATTCATAAGTCAGTTGAGGTTAAAAGTCATGGCTATATATCATACGGTTGTGGGGTCACATGCAATTGCTTTGCAAACGCTTTTCGTAGCGCACTTTGTTGTATGTAGAGACATAAGTTGAGTTAGCTTTTGTACTGTTTCCCACTCCCTTCTCCCCCGCCCATACCCTACACATACTATGAAAAATGATGCATAAAATCTGTTATTGGTGTTGGTTGCAGGAGTTGATTTGCTCCTGTGCAGATGTTGTGCCACAGCTAAACGATACCCAACGCGCTGACGATGACTATGATGCTGATGTTTATGTCAATGATAACGACAGCAGCGGTGGCGACAACAACAACATTGATAACAATGCTGGCCGTGGCTGGCAGCAGCAGCAGCAGCAGCCGCAGCAGCAAAATAAGCCACGTTGCCATGTGCCAAATGCGGTGGCATTGCTACGCACAGTGGCCGCACTGATTGCCCTCGATGCGAATCCACATCATCAGCATATGCGCTACCTGCAGCAGCAGGAAGAGTTGCAAATGAAGCTGCAGCAGCTGCAACAGCAACAGTTGCCAACATATCAACATGTTGCGCAACATTTTGAGCAAGAGCAAATAACTGTAAATGCACAAAACTCCTGCACCAAACAGCCAGAACAGATGTTGCAGCAACAACAAGTAGCCAATGTATTGTATGAGAAATGTGAAGCGCATATGGCTGATGATGCAGCAACCACCACCACAACAACAACTTGTTACCTCTATGAGCAGCAGCAGCAACTGGGCACAGTGGGTCAACTGTTGCGTTCGGCCAAGCAAAAAACCTATGAGAAAATCAAACAGAATCTGCTCAATACACACGGCCAGCATAGTTTTCAATTGAACAACAACAATAGTCGCACACTGCAAACGATCATTGAGAGCGAGCACGATGTGGCCGCCGCTGGACCGGCTGGACACTATCAACTGATTGATGAGAAGCAACAGCAGCAGCAGCAGCAACTGGAGGAAAAACCAGCAGCAACTGCAGACTCCTCGCTCGTCAAGCCGCTGGCCAAGCGCATTGAGTTCTTCGAGCAGAAACCCAAACTGGAAGTTTTCAGCATCTATCGCATGGATGAGCAGCAGCTGCAGCAGCCAGCACAACATAAACTGGAGCAGCTAAAGCAACACGAAGCGGGCACTTCGTTGCTTAAACACGATTCGCACACACTGACAATTCTGCTGTCCTGCGTCTTCATTGTCACCTTCCTGTGGCTTGTCTTCTTTCCACTGCCTGGCTAGCAATGGCAGGCCTAGTGCGGCTATAGCTTATATTTGCCTTTATATATATACATATATATATTGCCAATAGTTGTAAGAGACACAAAAGAGAAAGAGAAAGCATTGTGCGTCTCTCTCTCTCTGTCTATTTGGGCTTATATTGCGCTTATACTAATCGAAACGCACAAAACAAAACATTTACATTTACAACTCTTTGAGGCTGCTTTTTTCTTAAATGTTTAAATTGTAAACTAGGCTATATTAATAATCCCGACAACAGCATCATTTGTAGAACCCAAAGACTTTGTAATGCGGCATTTACTCTAAACAAGAAGGAAGAGAAAACATAACTGTATTTAACCGATTTTAAGTGCTATCTATGTGAGATTTATATACAAACCTAGCTATACAACATACATACAAGTATATCATTCATTCATTCATTCATTCATTCATTGATTCATTGCTAAACTCATTTTCATATGCCAATTCTATAGCCATTAACTAAGTATTTAGTTAGTAATTCATACACAGACAAGGTTACCTTTTTTTCGTTTTTGTAGGTTGCTTTTTATATAGAATTTCAATAGTTATAATGAACTGTAAACATTATATAAAGACTATATAGCTATTTATAATCACACTATAAAATGACGCTTCAGTTTGTTTATAAACATATACTATACAAGTACATTATGTATTCAAGGAGGTTACCTACCAAGTTATATTCCCCCTCATATATGTATCTAACTTCAATGCAGCTAAGTTACAACGAACTACAAGTAAAACAAAAAAAAATTATAAAGATAAAGATACATGATTTCAGTTCCGTTCGCTAGTTGAACTAAGTAGAAAGTAGTAAGAGTTAACCAGTTACCAATGAGGCGAGGCGCAGGTGTTTAGACTTAAAGAGGTTAGTTGTTATGGATCGATCGAGGACAGGCAAAGCGTTGTACGGTTTTTAACTGAAGCAGGGACACAAAATAGTTATATTGAAACAAGCGTGAAATAGTTATATACATATAGGTAACAAATCTGAAGTATTTTCTTTCCATAGCGCACAAATTGAAAAAAAAAAACAAAAAAACAAAAAATCATTTAAAACACGCTCTCTTCAAGCACAATTTCTCATATAAAACACAAAAATAGTGCCTTCAACTGTGCGAAACTGTACTGACAGTTCAGATCAGCTCTATATAACTATATATACTACACATATATGTATATATACTGTATACACACACACACACACACACCTAAAGCAATACATCTTGATTTGACTGTACTCACTGAGTGTGAATCGAACGCTTCTTTTCCTTTTGTTCCGACTATAATTGTATTATTTTATTTTTGTAACTATTATTAACTATAAATATTGATAAATCACATTCCTAATATATCATATATATATATATTATTTGCTTAAGATTATAAACTATAACTATATACACCAAACCTATACTGCATAAGTACTTAACGAACTCTCTCGATGAAAAAACATAATGAAAAGCTAATCAAATTTCTAAAAGAACACACACTCGATAAGAGAACATAAATCAAACACACACACACACACGTATATAACATATTTATATTTTGTCTAACAAAATTGAAGAGAAGATGAAAACATTCAGGCAGCTACAAGAGATGCATAAAAAATATACCTAGTTATTATAGAGGAATAATTTTTATAAACAACATTTAAACAAAGTCAAGCTATTTATGCTCTACATATATATGAATCTATATACACTTATCTGCTAAGAACTTTTGAACACTGTAAACGAAATGGAAAACAATCAAAAAATTTAATAAGAAACAAACAATGTATTTATGAGCCACATTTGATGTAATTGATTGCGCCAAACAACATGAAAAGTTGCATTTTAGATAATTGTGCACAGTGGGACAAAGAAGTAACTTCCAAAGCGCCAAGTCATTTATGCTTGAAAAACCAAACAAGAAACTGTTGCATTTATTGTAAACGCACACACACACACAGACATACAAACAAGATCTATATGAGAATCAAAGAAATATATATATATATATATGCAAACCTTAACTGAAACGCAGCGTAGTTTCTTTGCGACAGTTTGACACTCACTGTTGGCAAGCTTAGCCAAGACACGCACCACGTGCGCCGTGTGACTCTCAAACTGTAGTGCGTGCAAATCTAATAAAATTGTCATTTTTATTCGTTTTGACTACTTTTTGTGCTCGTGAATTATTTATTAATAATGCTTTCATTCTATTCTACTTAATACACAGAATCTAATTTGCTGCGCTGCCGATGTGCTCGAGGGCAAAGGCGCCGTCCAGGTGTCCATCACAGTGGGTGAATTGTTTCGACTGCACAGCAGCGGCTTGGTCGGCGGCGGCAGCAGCAGCAACGGTGGCGGCAGCGGCAACAGCAGCGGTGCTGCCACACCAACCAAATCACCGACCAGAACAGCACGTGCCACATTGTCGCCAACACCGCTAGTCTAAGGAAGGAGTGGAGAGAGAGAGGAGAGGATTTGATGCTGCCATCACACGTGAACCAAATGGATAATACTTTTTTGGACTTTCTTATTAAGGAAGGTGGGCACAACTTAACGTCTGTGTCCACCACATGGGTTTCCTGCATAATGTTGTGAACGTCAAATTGAAAGTTGGCCATAGTTTTTGTTGTTGTAGTATTTGTAGACAGTGTAGACAAGTTACTTTACTTATGTCATCCGATTTGTTGAACTTCATTTAGGCATGTAGCTTATTTATTTATGTAAATACACAATGAAACCAAAACAAGAACACATGAATACATACATACACACATACATACATACACACATATACATATAAACGACACACAATACCAACGAATTTGAGTTAGAGTCACAAGAAGTATTTATTAAATTTGTCATACTATGAATTAACATACACGTACTATATACATACATACATATTGTATAATTATTAGTTAATAGCCTTGGCAATGCATCTCAAACTGTCGCCATTTGTTTCTGTTATACACGTTTTGGGCCAAATTTCGATAGCGAACTTAATGATAACTGCAAAGAATACTGTTTTAAGTATGCCAACGAGATCAATCTGCATAGAGACATAGCTATATAAAAGAGAATACCGTATAGATATAGAAAGAATACTATATACCATTTGTCATACATACATACATACATATATTTCTAAAGATTATGTAGCTTAGTTCTAACCACAATTTATACGAAGCGAAATTATGCACTACGTACTGTAAGTCTTCGATTATATCAAATAAAACTGAAACTGAAAACTGAAACGACGTTCGAGTGAATTTTGACACTTTTGCGGAGCTTTTCTTATTTGCCAGCGGCTTCAAATTTGCCTTGCAGCGTGTGTGTTTACACACACACACACACACACATGTGTAGCCGAAATCCTCTCGATAGGAAAAACAAACTCAAGCACACACACACTTGCAATTTGCCAAACATGCGTTTTCCCCCGCCCTCCTCCCACTCTTTCTGTGTCTTTTCTTTTGCCAAAGCTAACATTTTCTTTGGCGACTTTTCCCATGGATTTTCATTTTCCGCTGCCTACAACTGGCTGCTGTCGCTGCTTGGCAAATTGGAAAAACCGTCGCCAGCTGCGGATCAGAGACAAAGAAAACTTTTCGTTTTTTTTTTGCCACGCCCCCTTCACATAGTTGTCGAATTTGCATAATGCGCTGCGCAAGCAATTGATGGAAATTATTGCTACCGCGGGGCCAAAAACAGTTGAAGCCATAAGTGGAAAACGAATTGCAGCAAAAGGCGAAGATTGTTGAAGATAAATGTAAATAATGCGCGCGCGCTTAGCCCACTGTGCACACTGTGCTACACTAAGTGGGTTAAGTTTCGAATTGAAATTAGGTCGAGTTCATAAAGTTTGCTCTAATCAATATTGAAAGCAACTTCCAATAAGCCCAAGCACAATTGTTAAATCCCGATTAACCCCTTAGTGTGGCAGGGTAGGAGCTGTGGGAGGGGGGCGATAGGAAAAACCTTAAAGCAATTTCCAAACTTGAATTGAAAGTGATTCGTAATAATCGAAATCAAACACTCGCAAAAGTCATTCAAATAACAGTTTGAATGTCCTGCTGGCTAGCTGGCTAGCTGCCTGATTTGATTGCGTCAGGTGCCCGTCGTAGCCAGTTGCCAGTTGCCAGTCGTCTTCAAGGAAAGAGAAGGAGAGTGAGAGAGCGAGAGGGCAGCACAAAAGACGTCGCATTGCACGAACGTCCATAAAATAGTTGCGAAAAATATTTTCGTATGAAAACAATGCATTCAATTTTTGGCTAACAAAAAGCACAGCAATCAATAGAATACTTTCCAAGGCCCCCCCACCGGATGCTTGCCTTCCCTCGCTTCCACGCAATCTGCTGGCGTTTGCTTTGAATTTGAATTAATAGGATTAGAGAGAGAGAGAAACCGCTCTCTGGATGACTTTGGCAACTAAATTAAAGTGCTTTTTACCATAAAATTAAACGCAAATGTTGATTTAGCAGCGGTTGGCGGAGCACTGCGTGTGTTCTAAGGACATGCCGAGAGAAAGAGAGACAGAGAGAGAGAAAGGTTAGCATCAGTCCCATTCCCTGCTGTTGCTTTGAAATAGGAGCAATCTGATTAGTCTGATATGGCAGCTAAAAAATATTGCCGCATACAGCAGCATTTTAATTATCGCTATTCCCCGGGGCGCAGTTGAACTAATTGCCCTTCCTGCTGGAGTCCAGGACACGCGCTACAATTAAACTATGCCCAAGCGAAGGGACGACAAAGGACGACAAACCACACACACACACAGGCCAGGCTTATCAGCAGGCAATGCCAAAAAGCTGTTGTCTCTGGGTGGTTGGTTAGGTAAGTTGCTGCCACTCATAAGAAAACAAGTGCAATTTGTGGCCAAAAGAAAAAACGCACGAAACGAAAGTAGAAAAACAGAGAGAGGAAGAGGGAGAGAAAGTAGAGGTTAAAGCGTGCTCCCTTACAGCTGACAGAAATTACGCATTCCGTGCGAAATTTAGCCACGAGATAATCATTTTAATAAATTTCAGTGTGACAAATGAGTTGCTTGTGTTGCCTCTTCTAGTGTGGCGTGTGGCATCATGTTCTGCATTATTAATAAGTGTTGCCATTACCCCAGGCCAACGGCCTAATACGAGCTGTCTAATTGATGACTAACCCTAACCCTATGGTAAGAGGTAATTGTCCTTAGTTTATGTATCGCCTGTGCGACAATTTTACGGCCAGCAAATTGCCGCATGACTTGTGCCGCCGCGTGACTTATGCTAATTTACTCGCTAAGCTAAGGTCGAAATAGTTTGGCAGTTCATAAAAAATGTAGTTAGAGGTATTGCTCTGTTTGTAACCAATAGCACTTTGCAAGTTTTGTTTTTTCTTCGAAAAAGTAAGGCAATTCAAAAAGTGTTGCATACTTTTTAGCGCATAAAAGGTATCTCTTTGTTTTACTATTTAAACGCTTTCTACAACATGCTTCGAATTGTTAGAAAGTAAATCTAGTCTCTGGTATCATCCCTTAAGTATCTTACTTTATTAGAATACCTAAAACCCTTAAAGAATTTCGCAGAAATCACTTTAAAATTCCAACTTTTCTTCACTTGTAATCTATCCTCAAAAATTTCACCTTCTTACATTACCTTTAATATAATTTGATCCAGCATCTTGGCGAAATGCAATCCATTCAAAGTGCTTGGCTAGCTATTTAAATATTATACTAAACAGACAAGAGGCCAACAAAGGGGAAAAATATACGAAAATTTTATTTAATTTGCCAACGCAAATTTCACAGCAAATTCTTTTACTTTTTTTTTTTTTTTTTTTTTGGTGTTTTTCCACGCCCTCTGCACTTGCTACGCCCTTCGCTTGGCTGCTCGTCAACCCTAGCAACGCTTTTGAAAACTTTCTTCCGCTTACTGAAACTCATTTGAATGCATTTTCGTAATGAAGATGAATTTGGAGATTGTGTATTTTTCCAGTTCGCGGCACATTTTTTGGAAAATTGTTTGGCCAAAGTTTCAGTTGGTTTTCCAGCTTCAGCTACAGCATCAGCTTCAGCTGGCTGGGCTCTGTTGGGTTTTGCCTGGCGGGCAACTGAGGACAACAGCTTGAAAGCAGCTTTAAAAGCGCATTTAATATTCAACAGACATTCTAAAACACGCAACCGTATCAGGTTTCAGATTTCACATTTCAGAGACGGAGCACTTTCATTGCGCTAAATGAGTTTCAGCTGCAAAATTAAAAACTTTATCAGTGCGAGGGAACTGAAAAAACACGTTGGTTAGGCAAGGGGGCAGAGCGTGGGGTAAGCAAGGCGCGTTAGCACGTGTGTTCAGGGGTGTGACCGCGTGTGTGAGTGTGTGTGTGTGTGCCGGAATGTGTGTGTATGCGACGGTGTGTGTGAAAAAACTTGAAACTTTTTCATGAAGTTAAAGCAAAGTAAAATCAAATTATTGTGGCTGGGCTCGTCCCGACCCGACCCGGCCCGGCTCGGTTCGGCCCTCTGCCTGGCGGGGCTGGCAAAAGGATTACGCGACGCGGCTTTACTCGTTGTTGTTGTTGTCGTTGTTGTTATTTCTGTGGCTGGTGCTACCTGTAACTTGTCGCCATTGCAGTCGGAGCACAGACCGTGCCACGGGCTGCAGTTAGAGCTGAGCTTGTTCACATGGAGTTGCCGCATTCTAATTGAATTTTCACTTTTTTTTCCTGTCATCTTTTTTTTTTTTGTGTGCCCGTAACGTATTTCAACCCGTGCACGAGCTTACCTGGCTACACGGCGGCTACGTGATGGCGCGACGCGGCACAAAAATTGCAATAATTATTTTTAATCTTAAGTACGACTTTCGCGTAATGAGATTTGGATTATCTGCGCAGCGCCGCCAACCGACTCGACACACACACACACCCACACACTCACGCAGACAAGCGCAGACAGTCCCAAAAAAAGTGTACGTGCAACGAGACGCATAAAAAATATATACATACATATATCTGTCTAAAGTTTGGGGCGTACAAATTATGCGGGTTACAAAGTTGAGTCGACTCTACAACCGGAAAGGCTTTAATGAGCAGCATCCCGAGCAACATCGCCTTACACCTGTTTGCCGTGAGTCAATTGTTTGCAGGTGGTAAAATGTTAATATACCCCAAAAGCTTGACTTGAGAATGAGCTGTAAAATTTAAGAAGATGCTTTATGACTGTGTCAGAGTAAGAGGTAAGTGAACTTTGGAACAGAATACAACGAGAAAAAAATTTTATTATATTTCTAATTTTTTTTAAATTTTTTTTTAAACGAAATCTTTATATAAAATTAACGTGCAGCAAACTTAATTTAATTAAAATTAAATTCATTATTCAATTATTTATTTAAATTATTTAAATATATTTAATATAAGTTTAATGAAAGTAAAAGTCTGAGGCGAGATAAGTTACCAAGTCAAGGCGCAGCCGAGTAAAAGTTGCTGGAAAGCAAAATTTTCAAAAATGAAAATCTAGTCAAGGCTTCAGCTTTCAGAGCACCCTGTCAATCTGTCGCATTGCAATTGGCACTGTTGACTTTGGAAATTAGAATAGAGATTTGCAATGATATTCCATGGCTGGCTAAGTTGGTCGCGTTTCAATTACAGAATCAACATGGCTTGTGCTTTTCTGATTTGGCTGCACACAATGCATAAATTTGCGGCAGGCTGGCAAAAGTTTTTAAAGCAAATATTGCATTTTCATTAAGTTAAAGTTTGATTTTTAGTTTTGCGGCTCCCCAGATCAGAATCTGGGCGCGATTTAAGCCACAGCCTCCAGTTCCAGTCGCAGCCTCTTTGCGAGTCGTTTACTTAAAAACTTTTCGCCGTTTCGCTGGCAACTTTTTCGGGCCAAAGTTTGATGTCTGTCTATCTGTCTATATCCGAGTAGGAGTGTGTGTGTGTATGTCGGCGTGTGTAATAATCATGTGGGAGAGAGTGTGGGAGAGAGAGAGAGGAAAGCTGGTAGCGACGCTTAAAAAACTTTTGACTGGCAGCTGCCTATGGCAAAACAGTTGTCAGTCTCAGGGAAATTTCACGGAAATTTCTTTGCCATCAAGTTAAGGTAATTTTAGCCTTTGGCTTTCACATAGTTCATATCGAAAATAATGGCGCGAACACGTGTGCTCGCTGCATACCACAAGGCATCACATAATGTCACATTATTTCGCAAAAGTCTGCTTAATTATTTATGCCTAATTGGCAGGAAGGGAAAAGGGAAAAGGGGGAAAACTTAAGATGAAGTTATAAGAAATTGATAAGCAGAGCGATAGAATGTGGCCTAAAGTATATACCATGTCATTTCCTAGAAGCTAACAAGTTATGCTTTTTAAATCTCTCACTTATTATTCAATCAATTCTAATTTTTTTTATAATTTTTTTTGAAATTTTTGTGGTGACAATAACAAAAAATTGAAATCATCTAAAAAGCCATTGGCATAACTTTTAGCCATTTTCACACTTCAACAATTTTATACAATAGTGAAAATTGCATTTTTCTTTTCATTTTGGATTGCGTGAAAAAGCGAAATGAATAAAATATTAGTTGGCTGACACACACACACACACGGCTCTCTCTATCTCTTGCTGTGAATCTTCCATCGCTCTGTGAGTTTTTAATAAAGTTCTCTGGCGTACAACAAAGGGTCAACTTCATCAAAATCTTTTGTTATCAGTTCACAAAATGCATAAAATGCAATTGCAGCGCTTTGTTCTGCTTTTATTATAATCATATTTTTTTTATTGATTGTCCGAAGTTGGCAAAGTGTCACGCCAAATCGAGAATTGTCCTACTCTTCTTTGCAGTGCAGCTAGGATTGACAGCAAATGAAATGCAATTTCAATATAAATGCAGTTTTCTTTATGGAACTATTGAAAGTGACTCGGCGGAGTTGAGTAATTGAGTAACTTAAGTTTGGCTGGCTTTCGAAGCTTACATGAATAATAAACAAGAAAGAAAGGTTACTTCAAATATTAAGTCGGGAGATAGGTTCTATGGCAGCTATACAATATATCGCTCCGATCCGATCTACTTCCAACTTATTTTTAGCGTGCTGTAATGAGAAACATGTATACCAAGTTTCATTAAGATAGCTCAAAAACTGAGAGACTAGTTGGCGTTGAAACAAGCAGACGGACAGAAGTACAGACGGACATGGCTAATTATAGGGTCGAAGATGTCTCTACCCTCTGTAGAGATATAAGAAACATGTATACCAAGTTTCATTAAGATAGCTCAAAAACTGAGAGACTAGTTTGCGTTGCAACAAGCAGACGGACAGAAGTACAGACGGACATGGCTAATTATAGGGTCGAAGATGTCTCTACCCTCTGCAGGGGTATAGCAATATATAAATATATATATAACTTAAGCGAAACAAGCGTAAGCAGCTTAAGCTATATTTATTGCCAACTCTTACTACATATAAGTTCTACTCACCCATTCTCGTTGCAAGATACATATATCTAAATAGAACTATTACTAAAATATCGCTGTGTAGGGTGTTCAGCTAATTGATAAGTCATCTAAATGGGGACAGACACAGCTGTTAAGCGACTTATAATCGTCATTTTCAACAAGTTGTCAGTTATCCTTTTGTTCAACGTGAACGCTTGTCTGCATTCATAAGGACATTTGGCATGCTGAGCTGCCGCAATATGTCCGTTCTCCCTCTCACCTCGCCCTCTCTTTCGCTCTCTCTCTGTCACGGCATATGCTGCGCGTCTGTCCGTCGCTTTTCGTTGTTGCTGTTGCGCTTTAATTTATGCCATGCAAGTGGCAGGACACAAGCAGCTCCAAGTGCTGCTGCTGTTGCTGTCTGTGTATAAGTCTGGCTGTCTGTTTATGTGTGTGCGTGTGTGGCTGGGCATGTATGTGTGTGTGTGTGTGTGTGTGTGTTTGTATGGCACTCCTTACATTCTCGTTGGCTGCTGCAGCAGGTGAAGCAAAACCCATTTTCTTTGCAGCTGATTGCATTTTATAGCATCGCGCGCAGCCAAACTGCCACTTGCAAACCTTCACCCCCCCCCACACACACACCTTGACTTCTTTTGCCCCCCCTTTTTTGCTCTTGTTATCTAAGCTGTTTGTTTTGTGCCACGAATGAATTTTTCACAATCGTTCTGCAGCGCCAAACATGGGCTGAAGGAAGCTGCTATCGTTGCTGCCGCTGGCCGCAGCTTTTCGACTAAATGCGTGGCATAAAATAAATAAAAATTTATTAAGCGAAAAAAGTCTTGCACTAGCTTTATTTGTTAGCCTTTTTTTTGGTGTACACTGCACTCAGTATTTTAGAGTATTTATGGGGTGCAGACTTGAACTTGATCAAAGCTAAAGTTCACGTGTTGAGGCGTGTCTGTTTTGATAGTTTAGCTGCAAAAGTATCTGCTAGATAAAGAGTGTATCTCTTAGATAAAAAGTGTATCTTGTAGATATAAAGTATAGCTTATTGATACAGAAGATATCTTGTATCTTCTAGATACATTATGGGTATCTTATTTAGACATAGCTAAGCACATTGCGCCACACCCAAAGCATACTCTCTTTCCTCGCGACTTTACTCAGTTTGTTTGATCTCGAACACCCTGTCTACTCTGATCACCCTGTCAGTTCAAACCTTTTGCCTTATCTAAACCAGATAGCATACTTAGCAAGTGGCACCACGTTTATACCACGCCTACTGTCTATCCCCTCTGCCTGCTTTCCCTGCCTTGGCAGCTCAAGGCGTTGCATTCGCAACATTCATCTAAATTAGTCTGAGTTTTATTTGCATTTCGCCTGCTGCTGCTGCTGTGTGTGCACTCTGTGTGTGTGTGTGTGTGTGTGTGTGTGCGGGGGGCCGCTGGCGCTTTGCTGACACCAATTTGCCGAGCACACTTTACGTTTTATTTGTTTCGCATTTGTTGCATGCCACACACCGCTGCGCCGCCCACTGGCTGGCTGCCCAACCGAGCGTTGCAGTAACGATGCCCATTATGCAATATAAGTTGCGTTTAATAGTTAATGCAAAGCTTTTAAGCAGCCGCCGGCAGTTGGTACTCGCTGAGCGCAACTGGCAACTGGCACGGCCAACGCGTCGTATGCGCAATGCAAGAAAAAGTTGCAACAAGCTGTTGAATTTAATTTGGTGCACATTTGCCGCGGCAACAAGGCGTTACACGCTTGGCCCGTAATTACATTAGCTTTTATTTCTATTATCCGCTCATAACATATTTTTTATTAATGCTGCGTTCCATTAAAGCAATTAATGACAGCGTGTGCAAAAGCGAAGAAAATTGTTGGAAATCACTAAAAAGTAGAGAAAAAAAAACCAACGCAACCAACAACTAACAAAGTGCACACTTGCCAGTGAGGTATGAGTAATTAAATAGCAAGAGGGTAGTCGGCAGGGAGAAGCTTAAGGCGAAGATTGAATACTCTTATTTAGAACTTTAATTAAAGAAAAAATTTTCTTGAAATATTTTTTAAGCCTGGAGAAAGGTTGTAAAATTTAATCAAATTTATTTCATATTTTTTATGTAATATATAATATATTTATTGTTTAATATATATATATAAAAATTTTCAAAAATAGTTTTTATATAAAAGTCTTGATTATATTTATAAAATCGATTTAAACTTATTATAAAAATATTTTTTATATTTTTCACTTTATTTAAAGTTATAAAAATATCAAAAAAAAAAAAATATATATTTTCTTTTTACCTTATATTTTAATTAAAAAATTCCTACTAAACTTGAAGGCATTCTTAACACAAAAAAAATATATTTTATATTGAATTAAAATCCTGTGTACCCCAAAGAAAGTGTATAACGATCGAAAAGTTAAGCCAGCATAATGATGTGCTTACTGTGTGCTTAGAGCCAGATACATTAGAAGTCGAGGACCAACAACAACAACAGCAGCAGCAGCAGAAAAAATCGAAATGAGGCGAGGCGAAAGAGGGTGGGAGAGAGAGGGAGAGAGGGAGAGAGAGAGAGAGTTGCAATGAGCTGCGAGAGCACTCTGGTTTATTGAGTCTAGAAGTGGAGACAGTGATGAATGGCGGCGCACAAGAAGAAAGCGGCAACTGGGTCAATCATTTTACTCGACACTCGACGGGGAACAACAGTTGTAACTCGTTTATGCTAATTAGTCAAGAGACGGAGAGAAAGAAAGAGAAAGAGAGAGATAGATAGAGAGAGGCAGAGAAAGGGGTGCAGGTTATTATTATTGTGTAATGTGTTGCCATAAAAATCAGTCATGTACTCAGCAACAGCTCATTAATTATGGCAAAAAAGCTTATGAAGCAAAATGGCGCAAAATATTATTTAAAAAATTTAAGAATAGCATAAAATAATTTTTAAAACTAATAAAATTAAACTACCTTTTTAATATGATAAATTAATAATGGCTATAAAAGTAAAAATGTGAAAAAAATTATTTGAAATATTTAAAGCAATGTTTTAGAAAATTCGAACTCATTAAAATTAATTTTTGCTTATTTTTGGCTCGTTAAATAAAACGCCAGCTGACAACTCAAAAGCATCTCGACACTTTTGTGTATATAACGCTAAAGTAAAGATATATATACACGTATATATATATATATATTTATAGCTATACATTTCTACGCCTTGGTCTGTGCTGCAGTTGAGTTTGAAATGCAATTGAAAATTGCCAGGCAATTAAATGGAAAGCGCTGCAAAATGGCTGCAGTTGCAGTTGTTGCTGGCCCAAAAATGAAACCGTAGCCAGGCGGCAAAGGGGAAGTGGGGGTGGGGGAGCGGGAAACCCCGACCGGACGTTTACAATAAAATGCCGCTAGCTGCTGTTGCATCAAGTTCAATTTAATTGCATTCTACAGAAAGTCAGGCAAAACAAACAGTGAAGCAAACAACAAGCAAACGGGCAAACAATATAAATACAAACACATAAAATATATACACATATATAGCTAATATATATGTATTGGCTATAGGCTAATAGGCCAGATTAAATTACAGTCGAGGCCAAAGAAGTCAAGCTATGCTTGGGTGTTGCAATTGTCCCTGAGGGAATTGCGAAATCAATTGCACTTGATCGACGTGTTAATTAAATGTATTAGTTAGCAGCTGCAACTAAGTGTGGCCATTAGCACTAATATTGCTTGGCCAGAGCGGACAGCTGCTAAGCCGGCTAAGCGCATCTATCAATCGAAGCGGAATCCTCTCTCTCTCTCTCCCTTAGTTTATGTAAATTATTTGCGTAGCAAAAATCACATCAACACGTTGATAGCTCGCACACGGGCATAGGGTGAGGCCATTTATCAGCGCCCAAGTTCCATAAATAAAGCAAATAATACAACAAAAATATGCAAAATAAAAAGTATAAAAAGCATTGAAATATAACCGACATACCCCTTGCAGGCTGCATCCCTTTCACCCCCTCCCCCCCCACAAAGAAAAAAAAGGTCTACATGCAGAATACATTTGGGCTAATAGATGTGCTGAATGAAATGGGCCTTGCCGGGACCCGCAGGCACTTCAATATCTGCGTGTGAGTGTGTGTGTGTGTGTTGCGTTAAACAAATGGCCGATGACCCATAATAAAAATTATTATGAATGAACAAGAACAAGAAAAACCCATTGGCCCCCTTTCCCCATGCCCGCTTTGCCCTCGAGCGCATGAATTTGGCATGTAAGGAGGCTGCTATCAGCTCAGGCTGGAGAGCGGAAAGGGGTATGGGGGTGGGGTAACTAACGACTGCCACTGGCCCGAGTGGTTTGCACCCTTTGGGAACTGCCCGCACGACTCGACGGAATTGTATTGGGCTTTGTGTGTGTGTGTGTGTGCCAGAGAGAGAGCACGTGCATCAAGATTCAATTGAGAGTTACCAAAAAAAAAAAAAAAAATGAAAATGAAAAATATTTATACTATGAGTACACGCATGTGCCTTCTGTGTGTGTGTGTGTGTGTGTGAGAGAGCCGAAAATAGTAGCCAGCTTTGGCGCTGTGCAATCGCTTTGAATAGACAGATTAGTTTTTATTGTCTTGGAAAAAAGTGTTGCGAGTTTTTAAAGCTTTAAAACTTGAAGAAGGCTATAAAATTTCAAAAGAATTTTGAATTTTCAACTCAAATTAATATTTTGAATGAGTCATTCATAAAAAATTGGCAAATAATGACGCATGCCAGACGAATTATTAATAACATTGATTAGAATTATAAAATTAATGCCCTATGATCTAATGATATCATCCCATCACAATGTCAACCATTGCTTGTTTACATTTCTTTTGCAATTTCTTTCTTTTTTTAGCTGATAACAAAATTTTGAAATTTCTTTTCTTCTTTGCTGCAAGCTCTACTCTCTCTCTGTCTCTCCGATATTCAGAGCTAGCCCGCTCTGCATTGCATTTGATGTACACTGAGCAAAGCTTCATAAGCTAAACATTGTTCTTAGATTTCAGTCTTTGGCTACCCTTCATAAGCATGGGTCGATTTACTCTTCACTTGTGCGCACTTCTCGCTCTGATCTCGTTTCTGATTAAGCCAGCAAGCAGCATTTGCACTACCAAAGTTTACAATCAATTTATCAATTTGTACGGAGAACATTTTTACGAACTGGAAGTAATTTGCCCAAATGATGATGAAGACAATGACGTCACGGCTCTAGTCACACAATACGAAGAAGACGATTGTACAGATGGCAATTCACTAACTTGCGTAACTCATGCAAGCTTCGCCGACAAATGGTGTGAAGGTTGTTATACACATTATAAATATCGATTTAGAGTCACTTGTTGGCATTATGCAGCCATAAGGCGCTACAAACGCTGTTTGCATGCAATTCCTGACTATAATCTTCAAGGCGTAGCGCAAGAAATGAGATTTCCTCAAAGTAGTTCCACGTCTGTCTGGAAACATCCGTTTTTTCCATGGAACTGGGGCTAAACTGAAAAGTAATAAATGATATCTAATAAATTTTGTTGAACTCATATTAGTTGAAATTTATTTGGTATGGGTTTTTTTGGCTGTATGCCAGTTGCACATCTTTAGCTAATGAAATATTTGTATGTCTGTTCTTTAGCTGATAACGCATCAAGCTTAGTTCACATAAAGAGTAAGAGCTCTCTTAATAGAAAAATCTGTCTGAAATTCAAAGCAAATCTTCTCTTTAGTGTACTATAATAGATTACACTATAGCTTTGTTTCATAAGCTTAATTTAGCTCTTGGGGCATCAGTCTTTCACTGTCTTCCACTACAATGGGTCGCCTTGCTATTCAGTTGTGCGCGCTTCTCTGTCTGATAACAAGCCTCGCTGCAGCACCGAATTGCCAAGGCGTCGAACCACAAGATCTGCGCTTTTGTATGTCCCTATCGAGACGATGGTATCAACTTCAGCACGAAATTTATACGAAAACATGTCCAGCACTTCACCCAGGAGCGATTGGCTTTAATAGTTGTATGGCAACAGTTAACAGAGGAGCAACTGAGCAATTAGCTTCGCAGCTAACAGAAGAAGCTAAGCAATTAACTTCTCATCATACACAAGAAGATATTGGAAACTTTGTTATTCGAAAAAGTTTGTCTCCTAATGCTTTGAAAACCCTAACAGAAGTTCCACAAAGAGAGGAAAATAAGACGAATTGGTTGGAATTTATTCAAAATTGGTAATAAGTTGCAGTGTCCTTGCATGTTAATTATATGTGAACATCAATAAAGAATTTTAAAAATAATTTTTAAGTGTTTTAAAGCACTAAAACTGAAAAATGTTGTTGCTTAGTATTTCTTAATATTTGCGAAAAAAATAATAAATATTTTATACATCAAAAATACACAATCAATTTGAAATGGTTTTGTTTTCTGTATGCCAGCTTAGATTGATAGAGAGTAGGATCGGACAGTAATTTGCATGTGGGAATTCTCCAAGAATATCAAAAGAAAATTTTGATTAAGTTGTTAATCGCTCTCCAGATAGGTAGGAACTCTCACTTAAATTTATGTGAAGCTTTTAAGATTGACTTTGCTCTTTTTATAAGCTCAATATTTTTGTGAAGCGTTAGTCTTTCTCTGCCTTTCGTTATGATGGGTCGACATTTTATTGAGTTCTGCGCGTTCTTCTGCCTAATAACGAGAATCGCCGCAGCACCGAGTTGTGATGGCATCGATACAAAACATCTAGACGATTGTCGAGCCATACTGCGCCGATGGTACGAAATTCAGGATGACATTCATAGAAAAGAATGTCCTTCATATCTGCCTGGTTCAGTTGACTATGACATTTGTATGGAAGAAGTCAACAGTCAACAAAAGATAAATGAGCGGTTAACTTCGGAGCTTCAGGAAAGAGATACAAGCACAGAAAATGATATAAGCACAGAAAATGAAACTGTCTTTCGTAGGGGCTTAAGTCCTGCACCTTCCTTAGTTAATGGAAAACCAAAGATAATGGACTTTTCTGGCGAGAAGGATAACTGGTTTACATCGGCATTTGGCAAAGTTCGGGGATGGTTTTCGGGTTGAAACTGCAATCGTTAAATTTCAACTGATGTTTAATTGGATTTTTAATTTTAAATGATTGCAAATAAAAGGTTTATAATAATGCCTTATGAAGTTTGTTTTATTTATTGCAGTTTACATATATCTGTCGATGAAATGGCTTGTCCAACTGTATAGGTGACTTTGCTAGGCTAACCTTTTGTTGATAATTTTTTAAAAACAAAATTTCTTTGCAGGCAGCTTTCAATAGAGCACAAGTGCTCTCTAAGCTTTTTAGAGCGGCTGTGCTCTTTTATAAGCTTATTAATATTGTTGTTAATTAGTCTTTCTTTGTCTTTCATTATGATAGGTCGACCTATTTTTCTGTTGTGCGCGCTCCTCTGCCTGATAACGAGAATCGCGGCAAGGCAACCGAGCTGTGAAGGCGTCGATACAAAACATCTAGACGATTGTCGATCCATACTGCGCCGATGGTACGAAATACAGGATGAAATTTTTAGAAAAGAATGTCCATCACTACAGGCTGGTTCAGTTCACTATGACAATTGTATGCAAAGAGTCAACAAAAGGACAAATGAGCAATTAACATCGGAGCTTCAGGAGGATACAAACGCAGAAATTGTTCCTTTCCTTGGCCCAAGGGGTTTTAGTCCCGCACCTTCCTTCGTTAATGGAAATCCGAAGATAATGGAGTTTTCTGACGAGAAGGATAACTGGTTTTCAACGGCATTTGGCACAGTTCGTGGATGGTTTTCGGGTTGAAATTCCAAGCAATGGTTTTTCCAACTGTTGTTCATTATTTTGTTTCATTTAACATTTTTTTTTTAATAAATTGTTTTGAATAATTTTTGCACAGAACATTATTGTTCTGATGATATCATCGCAATGCCAATAAGTTATTTTTTTAGAGGAAATTTGCGAATCACATTTGTTGCTGATAAGGTTTTTAAATCGGGGATTTCTTTGGACAACAAGTCTTTCTTGGTTAGCTGGAAATCTTAGCTTGTCTATGCTCTTTTCATTAGCTTAGTATTCTTTTTCGCGCTTCTTTGCCTGATAACGAAAATCGCAGAGACTCGAGCGGCGAGTTGTGAAGTTGTCGATGCCAAGTAATCCGACAATTTTAATAATTGTAAATTTCTAATAATTTTTGTTGAAGTTATTTAAGATAGGATTTATGTTATTTATTCAAAGTTAACATATATCTGTCGATTATAAATATGAAATAAAATATCAGGAAGAGTATTATTGTTAAAATCGCAATGTGAATAAATGACCAAGTCGGGGATGTCAAAGGAGTCAGCTAAGGGAATAGCATAAGTGCTTTCTGTTTAGATTTAACATTTTTCTGAATTGTTTGTGCAGCTATTTAGATCGAGTTTGCTCTTATTTGTAGAAGATTACAGAGAGTCTAAATATAATAGGCTCAACACTACTGTCAGGCGTCAGTCATTCACTGTCTTCCATTGAGATGGGTCGTCTTATTATTCAGCTCTGCGCACTCCTCTGCCTTATAATGAACATCACAGCAGCACCGAGTTGTGATGCCGTCGATACGAAATACGTAAGAGATTGCCGTACTATACTGCGCCGATGGTACGAAATACAAGATGCAATTTATAGAAAGGAATGTCCATCGCTGCAGCCTGGCTCAGTTGCCTATGACAATTGTATGAAGGAAGTTATCAAAAAGACGAATGAGCAATTGACTTTGGAGCTTCAGGAAAGTGGAACAAGCATAGAAATCAACCCGTTTTCCGGTGGTTGTTTAAGTGCTAAGCCCACACTTGTTAATGGAATACCGAAAGTAATGGTATTTCCCGAGGAGACCGGTAACTGGTTTGCAAGTTTCATCAAAAGTGTTTTCTAGTGATGTGCGCAAAAAATATATATATATATATATCAATTGCACTATACTGGAATCTGTCTATAGGTTTATATTTTCAGAGGTATCTGCCTTTCAGCAATGATATCTCATTTAGCTATACGCCGAATTACAAGATCATACTTGATAAGTCTTTCTGCACATATATGTACATTACATACACATTATATTCAAATAGAAATTTGGGGAAACTTTGCTGTTTGATAATGTTTTGAAATTGGGTTTTTTTGTATGATGTCAGAATTCGCTTGAAAGAGATTAAGTGCTTTTTGGATGGATCAGCTGGCGTGTTAGTAAACTCTTCGGTGTAGCAGAGAACATTGAGGAGAATAAAGATTTCATTCAAAGTTCCTCTCTTGCATCAGTCTTACGTTGCCTTCCACTACGATGAGTCGATTTATTATTCAGTTAAGCGCATTGCTCTGCCTGATAACAAGCCAAGCTGCTGCACCGAGCTGCGAATTTGTTGATCAGAAAATTTTGAATACTTGTATTTCCTTAACGCGTCGATGGTATAAACTCAGGGATGAAATCTTTTTGAAAACATGTGCATCAGCAGAGCCTGACTCAGTTGACGCTGACAATTGTTGGGAAACAGTTGACACAATGGCAACTGAACAATTATTTTCGGAGCTAACGAATGAGACCGTTGCATATAGAGGTGCTTTCAATGCTGTTGCTACCAAAAACGCAGCAGGAGAACCGATACCAATGAAATTTGCAAGAGAAGAGGTAGAAAAGAAGCCGTGGTGGAAACGGATATGGTCTGTCTTCAAGTAGATGTAAATAAACAAAAATGAAAAAAAAAACAAGTTTAACTAATTTTATTTTAATTTTAAACCTCTTGAGTGGCTGCAAAACCTTGTTGAGTCTTCTTCAAATCAATGATTCTCTCTTATCATTAACCCAGCTGGCAGTCGCTCTCTGGCGTTATCTGTGCAATTCCTGCTAAAGTTTCATTACATATTCTGTGATACATTCATTTGAGTTTCAAGCAGCTACAGCGATGCATCTTCTCTGGCATCTGTGGTGTATTTTGCTCTGCCTCACCACGCTGCAGGCGGATCCAAGTTGTGATGCAATCGATGAGCAACATCTTGAGATCTGCCAGGCTGCATTGCGACGTTGGTACGAGCTGAAGGATCAGTATTATCAGGAATGTTGTAGTGAATACACGGCCAGCGGACAGTCTGAGCTGTGCGTGGAGTGTGAGTCGAAAATACGACAGGATGCCACGGATATAGTACGTGCAGAGCTACGTCGGATTGAGGTGGATAACAGGAGAATGAGAAGTGAATGTACCATGTTTATGAACCGCTGCATTCTCATGAGATTCGAACACTGAGTAAACAAATTTAATGTTAAAATACTATAAAAAAAATAAATAAAATTAATATACCACATTGAAAGTATGTACAGGGTATGCGAATATTATGAGTCATATGTGGTAGACTTGGAAAAAATAACAAATAAGTAGGAGAGCGACAGAGCGAGAGCAAGATGGCAATAGAGCAATGGTGATAAGTAAGTGAGAGAGAGAGAGTCTTAATTAATGCATAAAATGTAAACAAATCAGCAAGTAAGTATTAAAATTTAAATATATATATATATATATATATATATATATAGTATGTGTAGTATTTGCTGATAATTGTTGTCAAAGGTTGGGTATGCATATGTATGTGTTCACTGCGCCATTTGTTGTGTTCATTTGCGACGTCGCCTTGTCTGCCTGGTCTGTCTACACAAATCTTTAATTATTACAGCGATTCATTATAGCAATTATCGGCATAATATATACTCTACTATACTATATATGTATACTCTCAAACTTGCTTGTTCAGTCTATCAATAAAATCTAACCCATTTCAAGTTCAAACATAGCTACAACATGGCATAGTCTATATAGATTAGTTCAGCCTTGAATCGGGTCGCCATCTCTCAGTGTGTGTGTGTGTGCAGTTCAATATACTCGACTCCTGCACTAGTTTAAATCGCATGCTTCATTCCCTACCCACTCTCTCTCTCTCTCTCCCTCTTCCTCTTGCTCTGTTTCTGGCATCTCTTTTGGGTTGTGCATACATAAAATATGAAAAATATACAATACGAAATATTCTCTAAGCACATTCCATTCGCATCATTGAGTTGTACTCGCACGCATAGAGAGAGAGACAGAGAGAGAGAGAGATAGATAGAGATAGAGAGATAGAGAGTGAGAGAGTGCGAGTGTGAGCGGGCCGAGTGTGACTAAATAAATAATAGAAATATTTTTCACAGCTATTTTGCATATTTTCATACAGAGCACACACACAGTGCGATTTAAGGTGGACAAGGCACTAGAAAAATGTTTTTATTTTTTCGGAGGGTTTTTGCCCGCTGTGTGTGTGTGTGTGTGTGTGCGGGATGTGTTTTAACATTGTTTGCTCGGACAACAAGAGGGAAATTTTTTTTTTTTTTTTTTTTTAAAGTACTTGCACTAAGTAAAAAGTAAATAAATAATAAACATAAATAAATATGCGAGCGAGTGTGCGCGGGCATTGAGCGAATGTAAAGAGTGTAGGCGATGGGATCGAAATCCATTAGCTGCTACTCGAGAGCTACAGCAGCCGTGGCTCCCGAGAGCTGCTGGCCGTGTCCCAGGAGCAATGATAGCTGGCAAACCTAATAGCCTCGCCTCGACGTGTTGTCCCTTTCAATTATGCGGTGGCCCACTTCGTCTTCGACTTCGACGGTAGCGTTTTTCAATTTTACACGTTTTTTTTTTTTTCGTTCCTTAGAAAGCAGGCAGCGTCGCGAAGTGCTGCCCATTGTTGTTTTTGTTTGCCGTGTGCGGCAGGGGGGGGGGGCGTAGGTGTGGGCTGATCCCGCGGGCAGCCTGACCAGCTCGATGGTTGTAGGGAATTTATTGGCAATGGAATAATGCCAGGCACGTTCATTTGATTACATTAAAACGAAAGTGGCTAAAAAGGTTGCCCAACACAGCGGCAATCCTCGCCACGCCCCGCCCCCCTCTACGCCCACTTGGCTTGCAGCATAATTGAGCTGCGGCGAGGCGGCGTTTTTAAATAAATAAATAATGCACGTGGCCGCTTATTATGCGCCTGATAATGCGTATACGCGTAGCAAGTGGTGCCACGCCCCCGACTTTACCCAAAAACAATAGAACCGCAAACACACACACACACACGCACATGCACTGTACGTGCGGGAGACTGTAATTTCTATTATACTTATGTGCATTCGGTTTTGCCAGTGGGCGTGGCTGGCTTTTCAATTGTGTAGGGATAATGCCTGAACTTGCCATGAATTTCTCATTTTTTTTTCGCCACGCCACACAATGGCAGAGCGAGAGAGCGCGAATATTTGCAGAATTTCGTAGGAATTTCGAAAATAAAAATTGTATTTATTAAATCCAAATGAAATAAAGCGTTAGATTTGGCTTTACGCCACTCGACGTCAATTTAATTGTCATTATCAAAAGCCTCTACACATGTTTAAATGTTCAAAATGTTCAAATGTTGCTAACGCTACAAGTGCCTAGTTGGCGGATCATTGCGCGCCACAGCATGTTGGCCACAGCCGGCGAAATTGGGTGTGCGGCTAATTGATTCAATGTTTCAATTACGCGGCGAAAAACGCGTCGAGCGCGCCAGAAACAAATTCAAATTCAAATTCAACGCATAATTATAATGTTTGTTTACAGTTTTTGGGCCAATTCAAGATGCACAAAAAATTCAGAGGGGGTTGCTATGCAAGCCTAGAACTATATTTATATGCAGCTTAACATAGCCCATGGCTCGCAGCTTTACAGGGTATTCGCTGCACACAAATCAAGCACTCGACTTAATTGCATTCGAAATGAAATTAGCATTAAATGTTTACAAATTTTGTGGCATTTTTGTGAGTGCGCGCGAGTCCATTTATTATTTAACTAATTTGTTTGTATTTTATTGTGTTTTCGCCCCTCTACTTTTAGTATACCATTCGGCCATTGAAAGTGGTCAAAAATGGGTATACTAAGTTTGTGAAAATGTAAGTAATAGCTAGAAGGAGGAGTGGCAGAACCCACGAAGTATATATATTCTGACTCAGGATCACTAGCTGAGTCGATTGAGCCATGTCCGAATGTCTGTCCGTCTGTCTGTCCGTCTGTCTGTCCGTCTGTCTGTCCGTCTGTCTGTCCGTCTGTCCGTCTGTCTGTCCGTCTGTCTGTCCGTCTGTCTGTCTGTCTGTCTGTCTGTCTGTCTGTCTGTCTGTCCGTCTGTCTGTCCGTCTGTCTGTCTGTCCGTCTGTCCGTCTGTCTGTCCGTCTGTCTGTCCGTCTGTCTGTCCGTCTGTCTGTCCGTCTGTCTGTCCGTCTGTCTGTCCGTCTGTCCGTCTGTCTGTCCGTCTATCCGTCTGTCTGTCTATCTGTCCGTCTGTCTGTCCGTCTGTCCTTTTGAACGTCTAGATCTCAGCTATTATAAAAGCTACAGACACCAAATTTCACATGAAGGTTCCTGTATACCATAGTTAGATCGAGTTTATTTTCAATTATTGATGCCACGCCCACCGCCCACGCAAATCGATAATATACGATTAGCAGGAGAAGTATTGAAGTTACAGATAATTGCAATATAAATGTATTCCACAAATCACAATCCGATCGGATAAATACAGAATTTATCCATGTTAACGTTTCCCGTAGTTCCGCTGCTTGCGACTTTGCAGCATATCGTGAGGTCATCGTCCCGATGCTTCGTTTCAGCCGTAGCGTATGTAAAGAGGACTGCTACGACGTGTTCATATGTAGATGGCGCTATTCAAAGATAGATCTGATTTAAACAATAGGTGGCAGATGAACTTCTGCAGAGGAAATAAAAGTGTGTTAATTTTTTTAAAAATGGGCAAATGGTATCTAACGGTCGGGTGTGCTCGACTGTAGCTTTCCTTACTTGTTTTGCCTCTCTTTGTGTTTTGGCAAACAAAACAAATGTTATATATGATTTTTAAATTGCGGTCTCGCGCTGCTCGCGCGCTCCGTTAATGCTGATAAATTATCGCCAACGCGACGCGTTGCTGTTTTTTATGTGTCATTACAGGAGCATTTAAGTTATTTAACAAAGTGCATAAATTAACAATAAAAATGCCGATCAATTTATGTGCACACACATACATATATACACATACATACATATATACATATATGGCTCGACGCTGGCATAAATAATAAATTATGGCCGTCGTGCCCAAAACTCGCCCGATTCCGTTTTGCATATTACAACAAATTTATTAATATTATTATTATTATTATTGTTGTTGTTATTGTTGTTGTTATTATGGCCATGGCTGGTTAATTTATCTAACGAGCGCAAGTGCAGTGCGTAGTAAATTTAATAAATTCATTATCAGCTCATTAACGTGGCGTATACGCAATATTGCAATGCAGCGCAATTAAAGAAATCGAGAATAAACATGCTGACACGGCGCAGCGGAGCGCAGCGCAGCGCACGGGGGCGAATTAATAATGCGCGTAAGCGAAAAAGTTCAGCAGGCGCAAAGCCTTAAAGCCAACAGCAACAACAACAATTTTGCTGCATAGCAAAGTGAGTGGGCGTGGCGCGGGAGAGGCGCGGTAGAGGCGTGCCACAAGCACGGCCGGCAGTCTAATTGCAAAATAATACACATAGCCAGGGGCGACTAGTGCTTGGGTCTTTCATCAATGCCACACACACACACATAGACACACACACACACACACACACACACAGACAACAAAGCAAGTGGCAAAGGAAGGCGTAACTACAAGAAGCGCATGTTTCGGTTAATTAGTAAACAGAAGCAAGGCAGAAGCAGAAAAAAAGAGAGTAAGCCCGAAAAGAAATGAACGAGCTGCAAATGCCAAAAGGAGTTGCAAACAGGAAGCGCAAATGAGCTAAAATTAAGTGCAAACTATGAGATACCTTGTAAGAAAGTGATAAGTGAACTGATTTGCATATTTGACTAAATCCAATCGACTTTTCTTTGCAAGAAAAAAATCTTAAAATATTTCCACGACTTGACTTAACATACCCTACAATGCGCATCTACAGGGTATTTATTGTAACAAAAACGCCAGGCGTAAGCAACATTGGCAGGTGGAGCACCAAATGTAGCACAGTACTAAAAGAAAGAGAGAGTGTTAGAGCGAGAGAGAGAGAGAGCACGTTAGAGAAAGCGTGTTAAGCTTGAACTCTGCTTAAAGTGGCATTGCATGGCATACTATGTGCCTGCTGGCCATGCTCCTTGCTGAGCACAGTCAATGCTTAATTTGCTGGCAAGGCTGCTGCCACGCCCAGCGCGCCTTGCCCCTCACTCTTACTTTGGCCGGCGGCAGCAATTGAATAACATGTGTGCCACGAGGCATTTTATTAAAGCATTAAGCATTGTATTTTATGTGCGACTAACTAAATAAATTAGGCTTTAACTATGCGCAGCTTGAGCTCTGCTTGTGGCACATAAATAATTAAGAAAATAGAATTTCAATTTCCTTAGTCTTTAAGCTGTAAACCTTAGTCTTTAAGCTGTAAACCTTCCTCTTTGGCCATGTAATTAGCCTGCTCAATTCTTAAACGTTTCCGCAGCTGACACAGCAATCAGTCTGCCTTTGTGTGACAGTGGGTCAATGCACTCTTGACAAACTTTACTCATATGCGTAAAAAGTAAATAAATACAAATATACATGTGTGTGTGTGTGTGCGTCGTTGAAGCGATGTATGCATAAATTGCGGCCAACGTGGCGTATACACAACGTACAACTCCCAACGTACTACAGCGCATAACGCATACGCGCATATTTTTCGCCTTATGAATTCGTATTTTATATGAATTTTGCTTGCTAGTATGCTGTTGCTTCTGTTGCTTCTGTTGCTGCTGCTGCCCCTTGCACACGACTCTGTAGCATGGGTAATTTCTGGCGAGCGACGCAGCGCAAAATGCAACACACCAATGCATAAAAATGCCATATTTCAAAATGCAAATATATTCTTTTAGCTTTTTTGATAAATGACACCGCGGAGGTCTGATGAAAATGGCGCACAGCACTGCCGACGCTCGTGAGCAATATGAAGCGTGCCAGGCAACTAGAAGTTACACTTGCAGCATGAGCAGCAGCGGCAGCAGCAGCAAGCAGAGGCAGCAGCTGTAACCGAAGCATGTGCAGCAAAACGTTTCAAAAACAAGTGCAAAGGCTGAGAAGGCGAGAGTTGCACGACTAGCTGAATGTGCCTGAAATGGCTCAGTTCGAAAGGGTATTCAGGCAGCTAAGCAAAAACTCAATATATATACAATATATATATACATCTGCTTCCAAGGCAGATTTCTTAAGGAGTTAAAAAAATATTTTAAAAATTTTTATAATTGAAAAAATTTAGTCTGCAATCAAAGTGAGCTGTCTTTGCCACACATGCCCCCTCACTCCATTACAGGGTATACTCACGCTCAGCGTGCATGCCAAACACGCTGGCATTTTAATTTAATTTGCCCACATTGCAAACGGCCGAGTACTCAAAGCATGAAGAACTTTTCGCTAAGAGCTCCCCATGGGCAAAACGGACAATTCGCTGGGGTCGATTATCTTGCAATCTTTGCAGCAATTCAATATGTTAAAGCGGCGGCGGCGGCGGCAGCAACAACAAGCCGTTACACTCACACTCTCACATGTCAAGTGCAAACATGCAACACGAGCTGGCAACCCCCCCTCCCACTCCACACTCCATGCGCAAAAACCAACGCAATAAAATTCTGTTTTCTTTTCTTATTTGTTAAAAATGTTTCATAAAATGTTTTAAGCGCCGGCAACAGCAGCAACAACAACAACAACAATTTCTACTGGCATTGAGGTTTTTGCTTGTTTTTTATGCGTGCATAAATTTTTTGTCTTTTATTAAATTAAAGCATACGCGTTGGCTCACACGGCGTATGCGCAACGCTGCCGCCGCCGCTGCCGTCGCCGTCGCTTTTTTAATAATATTTAACACATTTCACATGCCGTATACGCAATTTTTTAATTAACCAACCGACTCGGTAATATTTTTGATAAACAACCTTTTGGCTTCATTAAGCGCAACATTTGCCGAGCAATTCACAGCGTGCCAGGAGTGCGAAGGGGAGTGTGGATAGAGGGGATGTCATATAATATTTATATAATGATTCAGTTGCAGGCAGTCGATGCCAAAGCCGGAACGAAGCCCGAGTGTGTGCGTGTGTGTGTGTGCAGAGTTTGACATTTTTGACATGGCTGCAATTGCAGCACGTAACGCTACAGGAAATTGCGTGGCTCAGCGGAAAATCAGCAGGAAAGGCAAATAACTAAAAGCAGAACTACAAAATGCGAGCAAAAATTTTCCAAAAAAGGCAAAATCCTTTTTGGCTTTAAAGACGACAACACGAAGAAGAAGCAGAAGCAGAAGACGGAGAAGGAGAAGGAGAAGCAGATGCAGGAGAACAACAGCAAGGCAATGTCATATTTTCGTAGTCAAATAAACTGTCGCCTGTCCATCCCTTGCAAAGCTGGGCGTGCAGATGATACATGATCTGAGATTTCTTAGCTTGCAAGCAGCAGCTCAAGCTGGCGTGGCGTGGCGAAACCACAAGGCAGCCGCAGTGCAAATAGAAAGGAACAAATACAAATTCATGCGAAATGACATAAGTCACCGCAAAAGTAATTTTTCACTAATGAGCTTGCCAGCCAGCAGGTAAACGCTGCTGCACAGTGGGCTAGAAGGGGAGTAGAACTGAACGTATGACTTTATCTAAATTTGTTAATATAATATGTAAATATTAGTTATTTATTTATTTTTTTAATTTATAATAATGTGGAATATTTAAATAAAATTTATTAAAATATTTATTATTAAACTACTTTTTTTATATTTATATATTTTTTTTTAAGAAATATATGCCATAACTAAATACCATATTAAAATAAATATAAATTAAAAAAATTCAATTAATTTGAAATTATTTTAAGCCATTTGACTGCAAGTAAAAATTAATAATAAGGTGTTTATGTAACTAATATATTTCTATTTTTTTTTCTTATTTAAAATCGTATATCTTAGTTGTAAAAATACATTAAAATAAATATATATATATAAAAAATTCAATTAATATTATTTTTTGAATGCATAAAAGTCAATTAAATATTTTCAATATTTCAACAAAATATTTAATATTCATTTTGAGTTTGCATTTAATATAATATTAAAATTAAATTTAAATTAAAATTTCAAATGTTTCCACTGTACCGCTCCGGCTTTGCCATGCGGCACGCGTTGCCCATTCAGCCTGTGTCTTTGTGTCTCAGTCTTTGTCTTTGCCGTGTTTGCTGCTGCTGTATCATTCCGTTTTAATCTAATGATGTATCTCAGGTGTTTGTTTGTGAAATTTATCGTGAAAATTTTATGCGTATTCTTTGGCTTAAGGCGTTTTAGCTGCTTCTCCGCCCTCCCCTCCCCACCTTCTTTACAAGAGACTGGGATTTATATGCAGCTATTAGTTTGGCTAAAAAACGCCAAATTGTTGTTACGCATTTGCCACGCAGCAGCGGTAAAGTGCGTGTGTGTGCGGGAGCAGGAGCAGTAGGAGCAGGAGGTGGAGGGATTTTGGCTGGTATTTTTGGCTATAATTAGCTGGCTGGCTGGCGCATCCAATTACCCAATATCCGCAGCAGCATTCGCAGCTAATTACTGCAGCTCTGGCTGCCGCACCTAATGCACAAATTACAAAATGAATATTCATATTTGCAGCAGCAGCAGCAGCGATGGCAGCGGCAGCGGCAGAGTATGCCACAATCGTCGCCGCAGCTTATTGCAAATGAAAGCCGGTAGTTTTTCATTATTTTGCATTTTGCTGCAAGTTGCTAGCCACTGCTCGTTGATGCTGGCTCAAATACAGAAATCTGCATGCAGCTGGAGCAGCAGCAGCAGCATAAATATTTTTTGCGAAGGTTTTTCGTATTGTTGTCTGGCTTGTTTATTTGTTTGCCTCTGAATGTGGACCTGGAAGCTGCCAACCAGGAGAAAGCTCTCTCTCTCTCTCTGTGTGTGAGTCTGCCCTTTGCATAGCTTTTCAGTGCGCTTAACAATGAAATTTGCGCATAACCACATGCAAATTGCCAACCCACAACATTGCACACACGCACACACACACACACACACCCGCCCGCACATACATGCACATTGGGAAAATTTGCAAATAATAATCTACGCGTCTGTAAAAGAGTTTTACTTGCCATAGGAATGTCAGAGTTGAAAATTTTCTGCAGAGGTAGAAGAAGAGCAAAAAAAAAAAAATATACCAAATAAAATAATAATAATATTATGTGAGTTGGATCAGGAGATTTATGGTAAGCAGTACTTTTTAGAGAAAGCAAAACAATCAAGAGAAGGCAGAGAAAAAAGCAGAGAGTGAGAGAGAGAAAGGGAGAGACAACTCAAGTGAAGTCAACTGGAGGTTAGGCAATGCAAAAGCAAATTTGTTTACAGTTTATTTACTATTCAAAGACAGGTTATAGTTTTGCATATGTATATGTATATATGTGTGTGTGTGTATTTGAATATGTAAACTTAAATATTTTTTATTATTTGCTTAAACTTTGCTACAAAGAAATGTGAGCGAACTGTGCTAAATTTCATTGAAATGAACTGCAAAAAAAATTCGCACGTTGTAAGCGGTTCAGCTATTATTATTTTTTAATTTTGCAAGGACACAGACACTCACACACACTCACACACACATTTCGCGCAACATAAATTGTCGTGTCGGTGCGGCTGCAACTGTGTTAGTTATTGTTCGGTTGTACGCTCCGCGGGGCATTTGGCTGAGGTAACATATGGAAACATATTACATGCCATGACTGTGTTGGTCATTGCAGCCCCCACTCCCCACTCCCCACTCCCTCTCCCTCCCCACTCCCTCTCTCTCTCCCGCCCACTTGTCTGCAATTAATCGATAAACGTTATTATAATTTGTTGTGGTTGCATTTGGTTTTTCGAGCACTGCAGCAGTTTGTAGGCACATTGCGTATACGCCATGTTGGCCATGTTAGACCCATCGCTGTCAATGCAATTGGCATGCATTATAATTCATATTCGATATTGTTTAATGCCAGCCAAACATTTGTTACATTTTCTGTTCTTATCAGTTAATTAGAATTTTCGGCGAGCCGCATTTAAGTTGTCTATCAACGACGGAAATGACACAAAATTGTTGCACAAAAAAAAAAAACAAAAAAAAAGTTTTGTTGCACATCCGTTTCAATTTAACTTTCGCCCAAGAAGCAGAGACAGAGACAGCGACATCGGCAACTGCAACGAAACAATTCGAAAATGGGGCAGATGCAAACCGATGCGAACGGCAGCTTGTTACTTTTTGTTAAAAACCTCACACACACACGCACGTACACACACACACACACACACACACATGCGCTCATAAATTTAAAAAATGTAATATCCCTCTTACGGAAATGACAATTTATTGGTGGTTTTTACTATTCGCAATTTATTTCAACTCCGCAAGGAAATGCATTGCGGATGTTACGCCCTGCGCGCCCCCACATGCCACGCCCCCCCGCCCCAGCCTTCGCGCCGCACTACATGCCATGAGCTCTGCCGTGACCGTTGGCTCGCTGGCTTCGGCCGGCAAAAGTTGACGCTGCAAACAAACAGAAACACAGAGAGAGGAGAGAGGCGAGAGGGAGTGAGAGACGAAGGGAGAGACAAGCAAACATGTACGACAGTGTAAATATAAAAATAAAATAAAAATAAAAATAAATATAAATATCGGCTGCAAAGTGGCCAAGGCAGCGCAGTTGCAGCAGCAGCAGCACCAGCAGCGGCAGCGGGAGCAGCGACCACATTGCCAGAGCCCAACCCAACCCAACTCAACTCACTCGTGCCCGGAACGCGGCTGAGATTGAAAATCCGTTAAGTCATCGCCACTGCTAACCGCTGTGGCCATTGCCCCTGGTGTTGTCTTTTTTACTGATCTCCCTTCCCCTCTCCCTCCTTTGTTTCTGTCTCTCTTTTTGTGTTGCCATCGTTGCATTTGTTTGCACTGTTGCTTTGCTCGCCCTTCGCTCGCTCGCTCGCTCGCTCCGTGGCCAAATCCTATGACAAATAAACGCTTCTCCAGCAATTTGTAGTCGCTGCTGCTACAGTTGTAACTTTGCTTTTCATTTAAGCGAACTGCAAAGCCTCAACTACCTAGGGACATGACGACATAGAGCGCTCTACCAGGGGACGCAATTGAAACATCAAATCGCTGAAAAGGGTTCAGTTTTGACAGAACTTACTTTAGTGCGACATGCTCAACTTCAAAACAAGAAAGAAAGGCTACACTTGGCACGCTTGCAGTTACTCCTAATATTATATCGCCCGATATTTTTATGGGAGCTTAACGATATATCTGTTCGATTTGAATAGATTTCGCACAGCATTTAATGGTCATACTTGGACATATATCAGGAAAGTTTCATGGCGATATCTTAAAAAACGATGAAAATCGGCCGATAGGTTCTATGGCAGCTATACAATATATCGGTCCGATCCGGCTCTTTCCGACTTATTTACAGCGTGTAGCAATATGAAACATGTATACCGAGTTTCATTAAGATAGCTCAAAAACTGAGAGACTTGTTTGCGTTGCAACAACTGACGGACAGAAGTACAGACGGACATGACTAGTTCGTCTACTTTATTGATGTTTATTAAGAATATACAAATTTAATAGTGTCATAAATGTCTTCTAAGGTGCGTTGCAAGCTTCTGACCAAATTTAATATACCCTCTGTAATGGTATAACAAATGAGATTGAAACTCACATTTCGGGAAGCAAAATTAGCATACAAAATCGCAATTAATTAAACCTTTATAACCCACTTACGATATTCAACGTATTAACCCACTTGTAGGGGCTCGCCTCAAAACCGGCTTGGCAGCTTTGTCAAGTTATTGCTCTATATATAACACTCAGCTTTAAGGCCGCTAAGCAAATGGGAAAAAATGCATATAATGTTTGATGACCTAAGCCAATAATTCTTGCTTTTTCTAATGATAAAAAATTCAAGATATATGGAAATACAAAGTACTAAACAAATCTAATTTTCCACATTTGTGGGTATTTCAGTGCGATAAAACAAATTACTGATTCCGATCAGAGAACAGGTTAGTTGACTTGGCGTAATTTTACATATTACCCTAACACAGTATTCCACATTAGTTTGTGTAGAACAGACCGGCATATAAGCTCGTCTAGAAGCTCGTCCAGTTTCAGTGCGCAACGAAGCGCGTCAGCGTAAAGCTCACATCGTATCGCCGCTTATCAGGGTGAAAATTCTCAGAAAATCGTGTTTATTTTTATACGTGCCGCAGCCACAATGAAAGCCTACACTCTTTGCTTGCTCGGATTCTGTGTAATTTTGTGGATTTGTGATTCATCGCAAGCATCGAAAGAATGCCAGAAAGTACCAGCAAAATATTTGGAGCAATGTCAAGCTCGGGTGCGTCGCTATTACGAATTAAAGCAAATTTATCATGAGGAATGCTGTGAGAAAGAAATGCAGATCAATGCCGATAGTAACTGTGAGAAGTGCAACTCTTTGGCATCTGAGCTGGCAGCTCAAGCGATACGTAGTGAAATACAAAGTGGCACGAAGTCCATAGATCAACCCCATGAGGATTCAATTGGACCAGTTGACATCGATAGCAGAACCTCTTTGGGCGGTGGTCATGGATTCAGAGCTAGATGGCATAGTAGGCGAGTTCAGCCAACGGTGCCAAGTGAATATGATCGATAAGAAAATGGAGATTGTAAACAAGAAAGTCGCGCCTACAGCTGATACTGTAATCTGAGTACAAATAAATGTTTATTTATAGTAATTGCATTCATCAATTAAATCTTTTATAAAATTATAAAAACAGAAACAAAACCACGTAGAAACCCTTTTTTTATAAATCTTAAATTAATCACATTATGCTGCCCAAGCTTTGCTAGCTAGAAAGCTCAATTTGTTTATAAAAATGCAAATTTTCGCTTGATTTAATTAGTTGCTTAGCAGCCTTCGTTAAAATGGGATCACAATTTGCTTGTTTCGTGTTAGTCTTCGGTTTTGTGTTTATTTCTATTGCATCTGGTTTTACGAATTGTGACGACGATGTTAAAATCGAGTACAAAGAATGTTGCATGGCTACAGTGCGTCATTATTACAAACAGAAGAATACGTTTTTCTTAAAATGTTGCGAGAACAAGAAATTATGTAGATGGTGTGAGAAAGAAGCAACAGAACAGGCATTAGATGAAATTAAAAAGATTTTTGAACTTGTGGATTTTCGAACTAGTTTAGGAGGTAGAGCGCATCTGGCAAGAGCCTTTCAAACGCCGCCACCACCGACGCCCAAAAGTCGAACGCCAAAACTATGTCCGCTCTCTCTTCTAAATATACAAACAAAATAATTTGTGCTCTGAAATAAGTTTAACTAAATCAAAGATTGTTAAAAGCTAAACTAGTAGCGAAATGGAAGATCTCACAAAGAAATTATAAATATTTAAAAAATATATTTTTACTTCATGTCGATACGGTATTTTTACAACGTGTGCCCCTAACTTTTTTTAAAAAAAAAGCTAAAAATAAAAACGTTATCTGCAGCTGAATACGTTTAGTGTGAAACAGTTGACCGGTTTTATAATCGAATCGATGCATACGGATTATTTCCCTATTGCTTCGCATCTTTGTCTGCACAAGCATATCTTTGTTGCAGCTTTGCTTTAAAGGCTTCAGTCTGTCCCAAGCACTCAGCATACTCACAATGAAACTGGGAACACTTCTTTGCTTGATTATGCTGATAATCAGCATAGAGGCTAATCCAAAGTGCGATGCGATCGAAGAGCCATATCTAGAGGCCTGCCAGGCTGCAGTGCGTCGTTGGAACGAGCTGAAGAACACGTTCAATGCGAAGTGCTGCGCCAAGAGAGGAGAAGATGCATGTGCGAATATGTGTGACAAATCTGCTGCCCAAAAAGCAACAATAACAATTATGATGGAGTACGAGAACTGGATGGATATTGTAGAATTGGATTTAGCACTAGCTACAGCTGCGAATGATCGCACATCGTTGGGAGCGACGCGTTCGTTGTTCGGCATATTTGCTACAAAGCCACAGATTACACGCAAAGATTAAAGCTGGCTTGATAATGTTAATCAAAAGTATATTATAATAAAAACTTTGTTGTCTGTCTTTTTTTTTATTAATAATTCGAATGTGTTTACTTATTTGCCTGAGCTTTTGCTGAGCATATAAACAAGATTTTTTTTTATATTTTTCGCAAACAATGTTGAGAGCCTTTTGGATTGTATTGTGGCAGAAGAGAGTAATTTGCAGCACTGATCTTTAGTCGTGTTTGATCAGCTCAAGAAATATGTTGAAATATTTCGCAATCCTCCTGCTTGTTTTCACCTTGTGGTGCCAGAGTAGAGCAGCCCCGACTTGTGCTAAAGTGGACAGCTTTAATACAGCAACGCGATGTTGGTATGAAATGAAGAACGAGGAGTATGAGAAGTGTATTTCAGAGAAGGGAAATAGTGATGCGGCGGATGCAGAGTGTAACATCTTGGCACGTGAATATGCATCAACTACTTTCTGTATGCAATTTACTGAATATGCGTGTAATGGAACTGAGGTGGATTTTAAGTCTGCTCGCACACATAATGACCTAAGATTTGCAACCGTGTAAGCAGACGTTTTTTTCTCTCCTAAATTTTTATTGCTTGCAGTTTCTAAAATAAAACTTTATATTGCAAAAAATTGATTGAAAAATATCATAAAATATTAATTTTTAATTAAAAACGTTTAAAATGTTCATATTTTCAGGCAGCCTCCCACCTTACCTTCATGGATGAAAAGAATTACATCTAGCCAAAAAAAAAGTTAAATACGTTTCGGAAGTTTTTCTTAACAGTGCTAAATATATCAATGAGCCAAAGAGAATATTTAAAAAATGAGTGTCTCAATCTCTGTCGTATTTTTTGTGTTGTCTGGTCGGTCAGTTAACATTTAGCTCACTTATCTCTATGAAAATTGGGAATTCCAGTCATAAAAACATTTAATTAATAATCTTTTGGGTCAAGGCGGTGGTCAAAAATAATCGACATGCCTTCAAATTTGTATACCCGCTACTCATAAAGTAGAAGGGTATTATAACTTTGTTCAAACCGAAAATGTATGTAACAGGCAGAAGGAGACATCTCCGACCCCATAAAGTGTATATATTCTGGCTTAGGATCAACAGCCGAGTCGATATAACCATGTCCGTCTGTCCGTATGAACACCTAGATCGCAGCTATTATAAGAGCTAGGACTACCAAATTTGGTGACAATATGTGTTATTATGGCACGCCGATCAAGTTTATTTTGCATTTTGTCCACGCCCCCTTCCGCGCCCCTAAATCGAAAAAAATTAATTACTGGCGCAATTTTGGTGCCATATTGTTCATTTTTGGTTTATATGATAACTATAGCTAGCCAGATCTAAACGTTTTTCATAGCTGTATGCAGCGCTGCCGGCTATGTGGCCTTATTCAGACAAAATATGATTGTAGCCGTTCTTTATTGTTTCGCAAATAATTTTGATATACGAGCAGCTGGCCAGCGGGTAGATAACAGTCGAGCACACTCGACTGTAGCTTTCTTACTTGTTTATTTAAGTCCACTGCCTTCCACATCGGTTTTAATTCAGTTGTGCTTTGGCAGCCCAATGAAGATGTTCAAAAATCTCAACAGTTACCTTGGTGCAAGCTGAAGAACTGGAACAACGAGAAGTGAAAAGGTTGTGGAATATTGCCTTGGTCTAGACGGTCAAACAAAATAAACAATTATTAAATAGACTACATTAAGTGCAGTGAAAAACCTTTACTTCTAAAGAATATAAAACTTAAAAGAAAAGAAAATGATTGTTTTTATTAAGATTTTAAAAAGTTCTCCTAAAATTAGTATATAAAATTGACATTATTATAACTCAACAAAAATGGCTGTAGCAATTTATTTTTGGTATATAATGTTTTATTATTAATTATATATTTTTTGAAGCACTCTATATGTTTTATTATATTTTGTGTCAAAGCCAGAGATTATCAGCATAGAAGCGCAATGATTTGATTTGTTTATTTTTATTGTCAGTCGTCTTTGGGAAAGGCAGTGAAGATGTTCAAATGTCTGCTAATCTTACTCTGTGTGTTCGATCTGTGGTTGCGTAGCTTAGCTGCCCCGACTTGCAATAATGTATATAACAAAGAAGTCACACTTAAAAAACGCTGTTTATATGAGCTGAAAGATGAATTCTATGTTAAATGCTTAATAGGAAATGGTTATAGTGTTGATGTTAATGGGAAGTGCGAAACATTGGCCTTAAGCTCCGCTAAAACAGCTTTTTTGCTAATGATGCAAAATCATAATGACATCAAAATTGAAGATAGACACTTTGCCAGTCTACTGCATACACGGAGTTGGCTACAACAACAATTTGCGACAAGGTAATGTAATGCGTTTATCTTTTATGCAGTCTTATTTTTAATTTTTTTTTCCGTGTTCTAGGGAAATTTCACTTCCCAAAAACTCAACTGTTAAAAAGTCAACTTAGCTTGCTAAAATGCTGTGCTGTGTGATTGATAACAAAATCTATATTTAGTGCGTAGCTGATAAGCAACATATTCGCAATTTAAAGAACTGGAGCAGCGGTTTATAAATTATAGAAATTTGGGATACATTTTTAAAGATATTGAATATATTTTTTTATTAATATGTTTTCTTTTATTGTTTTCTTTTAATATTTTTCAGTTAAGTTCATTCTTGATTTTAGCGGTTTTAATTTTTTTTCGAAAACAGTTTTAGCTAGGGAAATCAACAAATTTCATATTTACCTAACGAAATTGCATTTTCCAATTGACTTGTGACCACAGTGAATTCGATTAGGAGTAGAACTAATTGAATTAGAATAACTTAAATTACGTAAACAAGCAGTGGGCGTATGGCGGCGGGGCGGCGGGGACGGGGTCGGGGACGGAACACACAGGGTTGCCAAGCCTCAAGCAAAGCAAATGATATTGACAATTTGAAAATAAAAGCAAGAGGAAAAACTAACGCGCGGGGTTGCAAAAAACGAACAGTGGGAGACATTTTCAAAATCGAATTTGAAATGGCAAATGCCACGCCCCCTGCATACTCCCTACATCCCACCCCGCTGCCTTACCCGCTTACACAGCACTCAGACAGACGCAGAGGGAATTAATTAAGTGCATTAAAACTTATTGAACTGTATGAAAAAGCATGTGGCATGTGGAATGAGACAAGCTGCAGACGATGCGAAGGGAAAGCCGGGATGGGGACATAGGGGGGGGGGGGGGGAGGTAAAGCAGCACTTTTGCAGTTGCATGCAAAATTATTTAACTGGCACACGGCGGGCGGGCGCTGCGTCTGTGCCCGTCGGAGCGTTTGTGTCGTTCGCCTGGTTGACTGCAGTCAAATGCTAAATGCCGCCACAGAGGCGATGGCAACGCCACTAACACACACACGCACACACACACAAATACACTGGCAAAGAGGCATGCACAATCCTCACTCACGTACGGGGCAGCACAGAAAAGGAACGTGCCCCAGCACCAGGGACAGCCAGCAGAGCAGAGATACAGATACAGCTGCAGATACAAATACATCGACACAGACAGACAGACACTTGAGTGCGAGGGTTGCCGAAGCAATTGCAGTGCAATTGCAAAAGCAGTTGGCAACTCTTGTGCCCACCCTCGCATTGAATTGCCACTGTGTGCATGTAATGCGTGATGGAAAAGTTGCTGCTGGCGCGTGATTCCAATCGAGTTATTACAGAAATTAATCATGTTGAACATGCATGGGAATTGCATATATCGTGCACATCTATATTTGCATAGCACACGCGTGTGTATGTGTGTCTGTGTGTCTGTGTGTGCGTGTAAAAAATGGCCAGGAATGGGTAGCAAAACGAGCAAAGATTATCATGGTAAGCATTCTTTGAGTGAGTGATTAAAATGCGTGCATGAAAAATGCAAAATTGCGGTGCGCACGGCAAGGTTGAAAAACGAGCAGACACACACACCCCTAGCACACCTGCCGCACACACACACACACGTACACATACAGACACGACAGACAAGCAGATATGGCATGGCCATGTGTTAAGTTTTAAGCGATGTCAGAGTTCGTACAGCGTAATTTGCATTGATTTATGCTCGTATAAGGTGCAGCAGCAACAATAACAATGGCAACTGCAACTGCTGCAACTGCAACTGCAACTGGAACTGCTGCAACTGCAGTGGCTGCCTCAATGTCGCAGCTAGTGAAACGATGTCAAGGTGGCAGGGAGCAGACGGCGCCAGCGCTGTTAATGTGTCTACGGCCATGTTCCGGGGCACGTACATTCAATTAAACGCCCTTGAGTGCCGGCCACGCCTCCCACCCCGCCCCCGCCCACGTTCATGCACCCCTGACACACCTCGCCCCTTAGTTGGCAATGTGTGTGGGAGTTTATTGGCAGTCAGTGCCATTGCCCGAGAGCAATGAGCTAAAGATAAATAACAAGCCATATAACGCATACGCACTGTGTGCCCAAAGTGCAGGCGTGCGTTGCTTATGCAAAAAGGAAGCGCATGGGGGCGTGCCCCAAACGTGTGTGCGTCTGCGTGTGTGTGTGTGTGTGTGTGTCTGTGTGTGCGTGCAAGTAACGCAATCGCTTGCCAAAGCCCGGACAACAGTAAACAAGCACGCAGAGATAGAGACTACCCACACGGCTGCCGCTGCGCTCTGCACTGCGCTGCACTATCCCCATCTTCTTACTCTCTCTCTCTCTCTTTCTCTGCCCTCTCTCGCTCACTTGCTGCGCTGCAGGACAACTTTGGCGCTTGTCAACGCTGCCCACTGCCTGGCAGCCAACGCTTTTGTGCTTTCGCATGTCCTGCACGCGTACCAGTCTTCCCTTCTCTCGCTCTCACTCTCTTTGCCTGTCTCACTTTCTGTCTCTCTACCTCTGTCTGTGTGTGTGTGTGTGCGTGTTGCATGCTTTCAGGCGTTGATTTCCACAACTGCCAAACGCTTGTCTTTTGATCTTACCGTGACCTCGTTGCCCGCCTCTGCCTCTGCCTCTGCCACTGGCTTTGCCTCTGCCTCTGTCTCTGGCTCCATTCCGCTCCCCACGGCTTGCAAATGCAATTTCAATTAAATTTTAAATATTTATGCAGCTGCAGCACCAACAATAACAACAACAACAACAACAACAGCAGCAGCAGCAGCAGAGCAACAGCAGCAAACAAAACAATTGCAACCGAATGGCTTAATCCATTGCTCTGCACTGCGCTCTGTTTTCTGTTTTCAGTTTTCTGTTTCCAGTTTTCCATTTGCCATTTGCCATTTTCAGTTTCCACTGCGTGGATTAGCATAAGGTTCGCATATCATAGCGATCAGCTTTTCATAGTGTGTCCAGCGGCATTTGCACAAGTAGCCACAGGCTACAAAAACAAATGGAATAAATTGTTTGTTTGCCAGCGGGGGAAAACACAACAACAACAACAACAACAAAAAGAATAAAATATGCTGCGGAAAAGTCAATGAAATTACAATATTAAGGAAAGCCTGTTGGGGGTATTTCAACTTATGAAAATATTTGTTTAGTCACTTTCCCCATTTTTATAGAAATAACTGCAGTCAAAGTAAAGTCAGTGTGAATGAAAAAATTAATTATAATCTAAATAAAAATAAAAAGAATTTTTTATTGAACCTTTTGAAAAATTTTAGAATTTGACAAACTATAGAAATTTAATTAAATTACATTTCATAGTTACTAGCTAAAATTAAAGCAACTAAAAAAAATGTTCTTGAAAAGAATCAAAGCGAACAAAAAATTTCAAAATAAATTTAAAGTTTTTATATATTTTTTCTATGTTATTTAGTTCCTTTTTTTTTCCTCATGTTTAAAGAAAAAATGGTGGGGCCAAGAATGCCATAACGCACGTGAAGATGATTATGACTAAATAATATAATATAGGAATTTCCCATTGCGCCAACTTGTGTTCATTCATTAAAGGAAAGCTTGATGGGATTTAAAACGATATGGCAAAGATTAAAATTATTTTAAATAAAAATAAATCAAAATTTTTAATTGAAACTATTGAAAAATCTAAAAACTTGACAAGTTATATACACTTCATTTAACTATAATACATTTTATAGTCTCTAGCCAAACTTAAAGCAGCTAAAAAAAATGTTCTTCAAAGAATCAAAGTTTACAAAAAATTTCAAAATAATTTTAAAGCTTTTAAATTTTTTTTCTTTTAATTTATTTATTTATTTTTCATTCAATTTTTTATTGTCATGTTTTATGCGAAATAGGTTGAGCTACGCATGCTAGAACACACGTGAAGTTGATTATGACTATATAATATAATATAGGAAATGGGAAAGCATTGATAGCAAATAGCTTTTGCCCCAACTTGTGTTCAATCAAGTCTTGCTGCTTTCGTGGTTCGCTAAGCGTCTGTCAGTCTCGTTTTAACAGTTCAACAAAGATGCTCAAATATTTTGTGATTCCTCTCTTTGTGCTCAGTTTGTGGTTTAGCTACGCAGCTGCCTTGCAATTTCGCAATTATAAAGAACAGTCATTTACTACAGGGTAATTACACAATTTGTTCAATTTTTGTTTTAGAATTTAATCTACATATTGTGTTTTTTTTTTGTTTTTCAGCCCTCCTCCAAAGCTTCCGCCTTTCCCGCACATAAGTCATAAGTCGCATGTTGCGAAAGAAATTCATGTGCCATTTTAATATTTAATTGTTATCTGTCATTAAACTTTGAAATTATAAGTAATTTTTTTTGAAATTTCCAGAGATAATCAAAATTCACAGAAAGTGAACTGCGCAACCTACGTGAATTTTGGGAATTTTTGTATTATAAATTTCTTTTTCTCTGAGTCTAAGTCAAGCTAAGAGAGAGATGCTTATGCTTTCTGCTGCTTGTCTCCTTGGCATCGTAAGCACCTTCTCTTTACTCCCAGAGTACCGCCTGACTTTGAGCTTGAAGACAAAGACATAATTCACTGTCTCATAAAGCGAAGGAAGGCGAATCGAGCGTGTAAATCATGCTCTGTGCGTGTGTTGCCTGCGAGTTACTTAAAACGCGCAATTGCAGAGTGCCACGCCCCAACCAGCGCACACACACACGCAGCGCAGCGCAGCGCAGCTACTACTTGACGGCCGAATAATGCCACAAATAAATCTAATAATGCCCGCATAATTTGCATAATTCGCGTATTTAATAGACAGGCGCGCGAGCTCAGGCAGCGTCGCACACGGCGCAGGTAGCCAAAGCAATTGAAGTTGCCGTTGTCGCGGCGGGTAATCGTCGGGCGCGCTGGTTCCGGCTGCCGCTTTGTGTTGCTGTGTGCCAACATAAAACACTCAAAGGATATGCTGACAATGAGGCTTAACTCACACACGCACACACACACACAAACGCTCCGAGTGGGCCATAAAGCGGCTGCAATATTGTTGTTGCTGTTGCTGTTGCTGTCGAGGCAGGCAGGCAGTCAGGCAGCTTATGCCGAGTCCCGCCTGCGCCTAAAAGCGCGCTTAAATAAATTCAATTTAACGTGACTAATACCATTTTATCGCATTGTTTAAAGCATGAAACGCTGCACGGTGCACAGCCTGCCACGAGGCAGGCACCCATCCCTTCCTTCCCTGCCTTTCCCTCGCATACAACGGGAGCCAGACAGATTACCTGCCTGCAAGCCTCACTTTGCCTTGCTGCCAGTGCTCCTGTGCAGGTGTATATATATATATATGTGTGTGTGTGTGTGTGTGTGTGTGTGCCAACAATATTGTCAAATTTCATACACAAGTCCTGTTCCTGTATTTGTCCGCCTTTGTCTGTATTCCTGTATTACTATCTGTCTGCCAGCGTGTATGTCTGTGAGTGCGTGCGTGTGTGTGTGTGTGCGTGTGTGTGTGCACGCTTGTTTAACTGTTGCGATTTACGGACTAACTCCAAAGAGGACGTCGTCGCCGTTGCCGGAGCCGACGTTGATGTCGTCGCCAGTGCAATGAGGAAATAATAAATACAACATTTGAGGAAATTGAATTGTATATGCTCATACATACCTTCATGCGAGATACACACACACACACACACACACACACATGCACATACATGCATGTTTGTGTTGGTGCATGTGTGTGTGTAGCTTGTACGTACATATGCTTGGTGAGGCCCCACGGCAGCTGCCCGTGCAGGCGACAAAGTTGTTGGCTTTACTAACGTCTTAAGTTAAATTTATAAAAAGTATTAAAAAACAAACCGAAAATTGTTAGAAAAATTTCTAAAAAAACTAAGAATAAATTTACTAAACAACTTGATAAATATGATTAACAATTATGATGAAATTATGAACCTTGAAAACCTGGTAAAATATATAAAAATTATTAATAAATATTGAAATGTTTTAAATGAAAAAAAAAAAAAAAAAAAATAAAAAAAATAAATGAAAGAAAAATTAATAAAAGAAAAATCTATTTTTATTTTTTAAAAATAATTAAAAATATGCAAAAACATTTAAAAATTAAACAGAAATTGTTACATATTTATTTCAAAATCTATATAATTAACTTGGTAAGTTTGTTTAATAAATATATTATAACAAATATTTTGTTTTATTAAAATAAAAGCAATGAAAAATAAAACAATAAAAAAAAATCCTTAGCCATTTTTGAATTTAATCAATATACAAAAAGTTATGAAAACTGAATGTTTAAATTTATAAAAATGTTAAATATATTTTCCAATTTCACTAAGAATTTAACTAATCAAATGAAATTTATCTTCCATACAGAAAGAAACTATAAGCAATTTCAATTGGCTTTCTAAACAACATCGAAAGCGACAACTTTGTCGCCTGTCCGTGTTGCCTCCTGCCCCACTTCGTCGATTGTTTCTGTTTGTGTACGTATGTGCTTATAGGCCACTTTGTTGTTGCTCTGGTTCTGGCGCTGGCACTGCCACTGCCACTGGCTGCAGCCCAGCCATGGGATACCTCGGTGCCACGCCCCTTGTTTCGCCTCCCCACACACGCTGCTATTTGTATTGAAGTTAATAAAACTGCCTTTTATGGGGCGCTGCTCAATATGTTTTCATGGCCATTTGAGCGCCTGAACGTATGCAGCAATCAAATTAAATGTTATGTACGCTTTTAAAGAGAACAAAAGAGGCAGAGAGAGAGAGAGAGAGAGGGAGAGGGAGAGGGGAAAGCTGTGCTTCCTTGGTAAACGCGCTCGCGGGGACGATCATCGATTGTGAATTGGCAATTTGGCAATGCTTACTTATGCCAATCAAGTGCTCAATGAAATCAAAAATTCTCCATGTTCCCCTCGGCCAATGTGCGCCTGCAGCATTGTGATTATGATTATGCAATCATTATGGCAAAATCTTTGCCACAAAATCTTTTATGTCATTTGCATAGAGTACTCTGTGTGTGTGTGTGTGTGCAGAGCTTCTAATTGAGTTAACAGCTACGCCTTGGGCCTGCAGCAGCAATAACTGCGTATTAAACATATATATACTCTCTCTATATATATATATTCTATATGCATATTTGATATCTATCACGCACAGTTTTGCATAACAAATTCGTTTCAGCTCTAATCCGCAAACTCAATTTGCGCAAAATGCGCTACGGTCCGTTTGCTTGCTCTTTTTTCGCTTGGACTAAACAAAAGAATGAAAGAAAAACAGAATAACAGAATAGCCCAGCCAAAGCAGACATGGAAAAGTGTGTTGAAAAATTTCTGCGACATTTGTCAATTTTATTTATGGTCACGTAGCGTTTATATTTTGCTTTAGATTTTTCCTAATGGCCGCTGCAAACAAGACAAAAAGCAACAACAACATAGTACAGAGAGCTGGTAGCAGCCCGGCAGTAGCCCGGCAGCTCGGCAGCATCAGCAGGTGTTAAAGGCCACTTAAGTGCTGAAAAATGTTAGCTCCCAGTCGGAGGCAGAATGCAGTTTTTCCAGCTGGCTGATATAATTACCTGGCCAAAGTGTTGTTGCAAGGTGTCTGGGTTAATGCACAAACAACTTAGCAACCGCTCCAACCCTTTTCACCCCTTTCTCTATCTTTATGCATAGCTTAAAACAACATTTATTTGCCTTGGCAAGATTAGGCCGAGCACAGGGGGGCGAAGTCAGTGAACCGCGCCTAATACGCTTAGATTAACCAACGAAAACTGATAAGCTTGCCAGAACGAGCGAGAAGGAGAGAGAGAGGGAAGGCAGGTAGGGAGTGCATAAAGTAAAGGATTGTAAATTATTAACTTTTGCGGGCAACGAAATTTTTAATAATAATGTGAAAGCTAATAACATGGAAACAGAAGACGGACATGGAGAAAAGAGTTTTACAAAGCTTTTCAAAAATTATTAAAAATATTTGTAATAAATTAAACTAAATTTATGATTATAACGTTTAAAATATCAAGTCTAAAAACGGGCCATGTCCGTCTGTCTGTCCGTCTGTACGTTTGAACGTCTAGATCTCAGCTATTACAAAAGCTAGAGACACCAAATTTCACATGAAGGTTTCTGTAAACCATAGCTAGATCTAGTTTTTTTTCAATTATTGATGTCACGCCCACCGCCCACGCAAATCGATCATTTTCAAGAGGAGGAGGAAATAAAATTTTGATTATTTTTTTAAAAACTGGGCGAATGGTATCTTACTGTCGATAGCTTTGCTTACTTGTTTTTAACTACTACATTAAATTACTACTACAATATTAAATTCTTGACCAGAAACCATGTGGAAATTGTCTGAAAACTGAACACCCTCAACAGAAATTCCAACCTCACCTCTCGCTCACAATAATTTGATCAAAAATCAAATGAATCTCAAGCAAAACGACCTTTTGTTCATATTTTAATACATTTAATAATATTAGTTTATAAATGGCAATATGAACAATTTGAACATATTTGACTTTTGGCAATTATTGGTAATTTTTGAAATTTTTTACAAATAAAATTAAATTATTTGTTTCTTTATTTCGTTGAGTATTTTGTGTCCGACTTGAGTTCACTTTGGCATGCGGAATTTGCCATACGACGCCCACCGCACACACTGCATTTTGGCAAAACAATTTGCAAGTGTGTGAAATAAATTTGCGAAAATATTTTTGCATTTTTCTATGTACAGTGGGAGTGCATAACATAAATATGTTTTTCAATTAGTTGTGTCTCTTTCTCTCTCTCTCTCTCTCCCTCTCTCTTTCTGTGGCATATCTTCTGCTTTTTGGGAATTTATGTGATTGAGTTTTAAAGCTGGAATTTGTGCTCGGCATTCAATTTGCAGCTGTGCTCAGTGCGTAACACAGCAACAATGCTAGCAATTTTAAGCCGCAACACTTAAAGTGTGAACTGCATAAGTGTGTGTGTGTGTGTCTGTACGTGTGTGTGTGTGTGTGTGTGCCACATTACGCCTGGTTAAAAATGCCCAAAGAGTTAAAGCAGCGCACAAACTGAAGCGATTCGCTATGGCTGACAGTGAGGGTGGCTCTGTGTGCGAGTGTGCACGTGTGTGTGTGCGTGTGCGTGTGTGTGTGTGTGCGTGTGGCAAAGCATCATCATCATCGTGTTAACAAAAGAGCATACTCAAGTTTCATACGAAATGCAATTCCACTTTTGCGCACTTTATGTCAACATGTTGTACGTAAATCTTTGTGTAAGACTATGCCAAACGCTTTGCCCTGGGTTCACGGGGGTCTCAACTCACGCTCTGCATCCCTTTCTTTCTCTCTCCCTCTCTCGCTCTTGCTCTCGTTCGCTCTTGCCCTTTCGCTATCTCTCTGAGGACTGTCGCATGCGAGGACACTGTCCGCTTGGCTGGTATAGGTTACAGTCGCTCTCTCTTTCACTCTCTCTCCCTCTCTCTCTCTCTCTTGCGCGCTATCTGTGTGCAAAAGTGTCAAAAGTGCTTGAAATTTCAGCAGGCTTTACACGCTGAACACAAAACAGAACTACAGACAGCGGGACGCGAACTCGGACTTGCACTGGGCCCAAAATGGCAGTTCAAGTGGAGAGAGAGAGAGAAGGAGAGAGAAAGGCCAAAAGTGGCGAGTGAAGAGGCGCAACTGGACAGTCGTCGCTCTGCGTACGCTTCCGCTTTTGCCCACGGCAGCTCAGTCTCCTTTCCACTCTTCTCCTCTCTCCTCCCGCTTTCATTTCGTCCACGGCATAAGCTCAAATGCAGAAATCACGCTCATATGCTCAGTTGCACGCAAAGTCAAAAGTCTCTTTGAGTGTGTCCCACACACACACGCACACACACACACACACACGAGTAGTACATAAATATTCGTCCATTCTCTCTCTCTCTTTCTTCGCCTCTGCAATCTGTGTGTGTCCTGCTCTTGCGGCGGGAATTTTTCCTACGATTTTCGCACAGCTAGCGAAAAATTTGATATGCGTATTTGTGTTGCGCTTTTCTTTGCCTGGCTGCGATCCAAAAAATCTTTCGCACTCGACGCTGGCGAAGAACTCTGTTTAGGCGAGAGATGCAAATAAACAAACATGCCTGCAGACACACACATACTATGATACCACGCCCAAGTGTGTATGTGCGTGTGGGTAGGGGGGCGTGTGCAACTGCCATGAAATATTTGGCGCTTGTAGCGTTTTTCACTTTTGTGGCGGCGGCAAGAACGTTTGCCTTTTCCTTTTGCCTTTTGCCTTTTGCCGTTTGCTTTGCCATTGCCGCTGCCGCTGCCTTTTGCCTGGCAAACCGGAAGTTGAAGGAAGTTCTCAAGGAAACCAAACAGCTGGCAGGCAATGCAACTCGCTGCTTCCTTCGCTTCTTGCGACTTGCGCTCACAGCTTTCCTGGCTTCTTCCTTCTCTGCCTTGGTTAGGTGCTGAGTTGCCTCGTATGCGCTGCACTTCCTGGCGAATCTCAACCAACTGTAAATGATGTCGTAGGACACAAGCAGCAGCAGCAGCAGCAGCAGCAGCTGCCTTGATGTGATTAATGGGCGAGTGTCGGAATAATTAAGATACAAATGTGCCGATGTAATGAAAACGGAATGCAAGCTGCGCAGGTAAGGCAAGAGCAAAGGCAGAGAAACAACTAAATATTTTAAGAAATTCAAAGAAAAAAACTTAAGAATTGCAAACTATAATAATAGAAAAATATTTTCAAAAATATTTTAAAAAATATTTTAAAACAAGTAAGAAAGCTACATTCGAGTGTGCTGGACTGTAATATACCCGCTACCCAGCTGCTCGTACATCATTTATTTGCGGAACAAAAAAACGGCTACAATCATATTTTGACCGTAAAAGGCTATGGACTTATAATATCTATGCAAAGTCAAAATCGGCTTTCAGCTATGGAAAACGTTAAGCTGCATAACGTCTGTGTTTATTATCCGATTGTTACCAAATTTTCAGAGATCATCTGGCTAGCTGTAGTTATCATGTAAACCGAAAATGAACAATATGGCATCAAAATTGCGCTTGTAATCAATTTTTTTCGATTTACGGGGGCGGAAGGGGGCGTGGACAAAATGCAAAATAAACTTGATCAGCGTGCAATAATAACACATTTTGTCCCCAAATTTGGTAATCCTAGCTCTTTTAATAGCTGAGATCTAGATTTTCACACGGACAGACAGACGGACATGGCTATATCGACTCGGCTGTTGATCCTGAGCCAGAATATGTCTCCTTCCGCCTGTTACATACATTTTCGGTTTGAACAAAGTTATAATACCCTTCTACTTTATGAGTAGCGGGTATAAAAACTTAAGAATTGCAAACTATAATAATAGAAAAATATTTTAAAAAATATTTTGAAATTAATATATTCTATTTTTATCTATTATAAAGTGCGCAATCAAACTGACTTTGCAATTGATAATGTATCTGAATTTTTTGTAAAATTTTTTAGTGCCTCTTCAAGATATTCATTACACACTTTGCTGAACTAAGAAGTTTCACCACACCCGCAGGACACAAAGTATGTTATTACTAAAGTTATTTCTGTTGATTTTCTCCCGCACATAAAAAGCGCATTATAATGATGAATAAACAACCTTATCTACAAGCCATGTTTTTTCCAGCCCCCCCACTTCCGAAAAAAAGCGCATTGTCAAACTGCAAAGGATGCAACAAACCGAGCTCAACCATTCCATCAAAGCAGCTCATGTGCGTTTACTTGGCTAAGCTGGGGTGGGAGAAGGGAGGGCAGAGGGTAAGCGTGTGTGGGGGATAGGGCAATATAACTGTTATTGACACGACATCATATATTGAAAATATGCAGTTTTTTTTTGCGTGTGTGAGTTCGCTTGTGAGTTGTGAGTTGTAGTCGATGCTGGTGCTGGGTTGCCCAGGGGCAGCAAGTGTGGGTTAAGTTTGAGGGGGGCAGGGAGGGCGCGGGTAGTTGTCCCCAAACGCTTGGGTAAATAAATGCGACAACATGGCGGCGCATACATATATCAAAGTGCAGTATCGTGCATATTTTATGTGCCCCACCCACAGGGACAGGCACACAAACACAGCGCACACACACAGAGAGAGGGAGAGACGCGCACAGGATGCAGGATACAGGAGGCAGCACACAGGAGACATCATCATCATATTACACAGATAAACGCCTTAGGCAGGCGCCTGTCAAATGCAGAGCTGAAAAGGCGTTTTACACACACGAGTGTGTTTGCGCGCGCGCGTGTGTGTGTGTGTGTGTGTGTGTGTGTGCTGACAGCTTATGATTTTGTAATTAAATGCTGTTATAAACAAACAGGGCCATGCGCCACGCCCCCTCCACGTCTGCATAATGCGTGGCTGTAGCGATCAATCAATCTGTTTGGAGAGAGAGAGAGAGTCGGCAAACTCAGCGCGTCTCTGTTGCGTCTGGAATGCCAATGCACTTGTCTATTTATACGCTCACTAATTAAAATCTATTAATCTTCAAAATACGCACATTATTATGCAGCATATTTCACACACACACAGACACACGCATGCACACGAGCCCTGAGTCATTTATCTAGCATACTTCCTGGCGCTCTGTGAAATTCCTTTCAATATTGCATTGATTAGGTGTAAATTTATGCACAGCGTTTATATGGCTGCTGCCTCTTCTTCCCCTCTCCCTCTCCCACTCCTTCTCCCTCTCCCTTTGCCTGTTGTTATTGCTGCAACTATCTGCGCATAATTTATGCACGTGCCTTTTGCCAAAACTTACATTGCGGTTGCGTATGTGATTTGATTTGTGCTCGCCTGTTGTCGGTTTTGCTGCCACTTAAAATTGCCTTGTGAGCTGAGGTTGAAAACCCGCAAGGCACACAAATTGTTTTCACATTGTTTCCTCCCCTCCCCTCCCCTCCCCTCCCTCACAACGTCTACAACAAACTGAGTACAAAACCGAAAATGGCCAAATAACCTTTGCATAGTATTTTTCTGCAAATTAAATCAGCACATTTTCAAGCACGAACTAAACACGCACATTAACGTTATCGATAATTTTCGAAATATTTAATTTGATTTTCATTTAAGTGGAAAATTTGCATTGTGGTTTACGGTTTCAAATTTCATGCAGTTTGTGCAGTTTGTGTGATCGATTCAAATCATGGAAATAACGATTTCAACTAAAGTGAATTGAAATTCTATAATTTTCTCAATATATTTGTTAAGGTTTTTCGGAGTTATTGAAATATATTGAATTATTTCTTTTATTGTCTTGAAATTGTTGTGCATTATTTCTTTAAATTTTGTTGTATCTCTAAGTAGTCCAATAGAGTTCTTAATTTCTATAACTTTATCAAAATTTATAAGAAATTCCTCTGGATCATAATTTTCTGATTTCACCTGGTTTCACCTTTAGAATAATTTGGCATTCAAAAATAATTATTGCAAGAATTTCATAATTTGCCCAGTTTTTTCATGCTACCCCCTTATGAAATTTTCAAATTTTTTCAAACATTTTTATAGCTCAAATAAAGCATGAAAATCAAGTTCAAAACAATTTCCGGTTGAAATGATGCGCAGTGAAAAAAGTGTTGCCTACTTTTAAGCGCTCTTCATATTACAATTGCCTTAAGCATTTCAATACGCTGGCCAATGCGCAGTGAAAAAAAGTGTTGCCTACTTCTAAGCGCTCTTCATATTACAATTGCCTTAAGCATTTAGCAATACTCTGGCCAATATCGCGCTGGCCGCGCGCTACAGTGCCACAGAAACTGAAATAATTAAGCACGTCAAATGTAATTGCACAAAAGTTGTCGGGTTTTTGGGGTTTTCCAGCACGCGCTACTCGCTCGATTGCCGTGGCAAACACAGCAACAAGAGAAACAACAAGCAGCAACAGCAACAGCAACAGTTACAGTTACAGTTGGAGTTACTCATAGACTGAAGCTACCGCAATGCCTGCCAACTGGCTGAATGTTAACCGAGGACAGTTGGGACTGACGGGCGGCTCATCGCGTCAGAAATCCTTTGGTGACCCCAAAAAATATGAAACCCTTTAGAAGGCGCGAGAACTGGGGAAGCTGCGACTGCGACGTGACTGCATAATTTGCGTTGTCCTTTTCCGCCGCTCGACACAGTGGCCATTTTTCGTTACAATTTCGCTCTGCCCCTGTACGTCCGCTCTCTGGCGCTCTCAGCTGACAGTGAAATAAATTATTACGCTGTCGTGTAAAAGCCGCAGAGATTAAGCAATTATGTGGCACTTAATGCTGGACCAGGCCCAGGCTCAGGCCCTGCGCGCTGTGTCGAGGCCGGCAACGTCGTGGTTTTTTGTTTTGGGGTTATTTAAGGCAACCGCCGCCGCTGAACGCTGGCCATAAATTTTTGATTGCCAACTACAGTTAGTTGTTGGCCTCCTTTCCCCCCCTGCCTCAGGTGCTCGGTTACGCACGCTTAACCGCAATTTGATTGGCTGCTCGACGAAAGTTTGCTGCAGCAGCTAAATGCAAAACAGAAGACGGCGGCGGCGGCGGCAGCTGTTGCAGGTGAGTTGCTGCCTCGAGTAGCGGTAAAATGAAAATGAAAATCAAAATGAAAATGAACATTTTCGTCGCTATAAACTCTAAACTGCAAGCCAGAAGTTGCCGTAAGTTGCAGCCGTAGTTTGTGTTGTTGCCGCTGTTGTTGCTGCTGTTGATTCTGTTGCTGCTGTTGGCAAAGTTTTGTGCGTGCGCGAAACCATAAAACCCAACGATGTGGCAAAAGCCTTTTCTGACGTTGCCACAAAATCGTTTTTCAATATTTCCTCTACCCACCCCCTCTACCCAGCCCAGCCCGGCTCAACTCACGAGCAAATTTTGAATGCGTAACATTTGCTAAGAATTTTTGTATTTAAATTGTGCGAGAGACGAAGGCGGGGGGGGGGCGAAGTCAGTCACATTTTATGGCTATATGCATTTTAAATTAAAATTTTCTAATTTACGTTTTACTTGCAACAGCAACAGCAACAACAACAACACGGACAACAACAACATGTAACAAAACTGTCGCATGCAAATCAATCTCAGCTGTCGCCCCGGCGCAGACAATTTATGCATCTCTCTGGGTCACAATTGTCCTTGCACTCTGCAGCCCCCTCTCTCTCGCTCTCCTGCTTCTTTATCCCTTTCTGAGTGTTTTGTAGCATCTTCTTCAGCTTGTCTTCCATGTTTCATTACAGTTTTTCGACGGTCAGTCCGCATAGACGCTCGCTCCGAGTTGCCTCAGACAGACGAGAAGAAGGAGAGAGGTAGGAGTCGAGGGGGAGTCGTGCAGTAGCCCATGTCATTTGTCATTAAACACTTTGCAGCGGCGGGCGGTCGGGCGGTCGGGCGGGCGGTACAAAGAAACAGCTGTTGACAACGAGCCAAGCTTATGGTTAACATGGCGTATGCGCAATATGTTTGCTTATGCACATCTGTGTAGCGCCTGTGTGCATTGTAAGCTTTTGGTCATTGTTGTTGTTATCTTTGTCCTGTGTTTGTTTGTCCTATCTGTCGCAGAGCACGAGCTTGAGCTCCCCATCTCCCCATCTCCCTCTCTTTTTCTCTCTCTCACTACTTCTCACACTTTCTCTCACACATGCTGTCTTTGTTCGTTTGCTCGTTGGCAAACCATAAGTAAAGATTTTAAGCGCATATTGTTGAATTTGCAATGGCCAAAGCAGCTGCAAACAGAGCAATCACATGGGAAGCCATAGAGACAGATAGAGAGAGAGGATGATAGAGAGAGATAGGGAGAGTGCATTGAAAGCGAAACCCCACACAAAGATATCATCATAAATTTTCATCAATTTTTGCTGTTGCTTCCTTTTTTCCGGTTATTTCTGCTTTCGATTTTTGACAAATATTCTGTGCCGCATTTGATATGCAGTTGCCTGATTAATAGTCTGAACTTTTCAATTAAAAAGCATTTTGCATTTCTTGGGCTTGGGCTTGGTGCAAAAACCTTTGCAACTCTCAGCCGCTTTGTATATGCAAATAGAAATCTGACTCTGAGCTTAGGCCGTAGCATTTCATCAATTTTACCAAAAAATAAGGGAATTACTATTTACTCTGGCGAAAAAATGGAAAATATCTTGAGCAATTTTACAAATGAAAGGGCCGCTGGGCAAGCAGAAGTCAGAGCTGTGGAAATTTTTACAGGCAACAACAACAACAACAACAACAAGTTCTGCAGGCTGAACAACTTAGGTCAACTAATAAACTCAAAGTACCTTGCAACGCAGGGGAGGAAGTCTGCTTTTAAAATGTGTAAACTTCAAATGGATTTCATTTTTCTGCTTTGCCCACAATTAAAATGCACTTTCATCTTTGTTGTTGACCTGCAGCCGCAACCTAACCATTTTTGGGTACGCTCTGCATTTAAGAGGCCTGCGGCAGACAAGTCAACAGGGTCGGCCCTATAGAGTCGATGTTATCGCTGTGCTATCTGCTTTTTGACTCTTTTGGGGAAAACATTTTCTACGATTTAGCTGCGGGCATAATTGCGCGAGGGTGGAAGGGGCAGCAGAAAGGGCTGAGAGGGAGTAGGAAATATTATTTATTTTAAATTTTTTTAAGAGTTTTAAAAATGCTCAAAAAGAAAATGAAGGAAAAGAAATTATTAAAGTGCTGCTTGGAGACTTACTTTGTAAATAAATTAATGCATAAAAAATTTCTAGAATTTTTATACCATTCAACCATTGAAAATGGTCAGAAAAGGGTATACTAAGTTTATGCAAATGTTTGTAGCAGGTAGAAGGAGGCGTGGCAGACCCCACAAAGTATATATATTCTGACTCAGGATCACTAGTCGAGTCTGTCCGTATGAACACCTAGATCTCAGCTATTATAAGAGCTAGAGACACCAAATTTGGTATGAAGGTGTATAAACATCACAAGCTCCTGGAGTTTATTTCAAATTTGAGGTGCCACGCCCACCGCCTCTGAAAATTGTTTAATAAATTTTTGAGTTCGCTTTGTGACGAAAGTATTAAAGTTTCAACGTTTTGCTTTAACACACTTATATTTGTATATATTCCAAATTTCAAGCCGATCGGATTGATTAAGCCGTAGCGTGTGTAAAGCTGATTGCTATGACGTCTTCATATGTAGATGGCGCTATTCAAAGATAGATCTAATTTAAACAATAGGAGGCATATGAACTTTAGCAAAGGAAATAAAAGTGTGATAATTTCTATCGAAACTGGGCGAATGGTATCTCACTGTCGGGTGTGCTCGACTGTAGCTTTCCTTACTTGTTTTAATTATTCTAAAATGGTGGTTTCAAATGGCTTAAGCTACTATCCCTTTTTTTATACTTTTATGCAGAGAACGTTCGTAAAGAAGAGCTGAGAATAATAAGACAATTTTCTTAATTCAAATTTATAAAATATGCAAAAAAAATATTTCAAAAATACTTTAATAAATTGTTAAAATTTTTTCTAAAAGTTGCAGCTTATAAATAAATTAATGGATAATAAATTCATAGAATATCCTAAAAATGTTAATAGAGTATTTCAATAAAACCTAATCTAAACTGCTTTCTCTTTTAGTTTAGATATTTATGAACATTTAGTAAGGACTAAATAAATGCATAAAATTTAATCGACTTTTCTTTATCTCAGTTTTTAAATAACATGCAATTTTTGCCACACCCTACTCCAAGCTCGAACACTCCACTTAACTGCATATTCAGTATATTCACTTTAAATTCAACTCAAATAAAGTGAAGAAAAAATGTGTTTGACATTTAAAATGCAGCAAGCAATCACCTTATGAGATTGTCGCCCATCTACAACAATATTGCTGGCTTATTGTTTGCCCAGGTGCTAATAAACATAAAACTCATGTGACATTTATAACAATAACAGCAACAATAACAACAACAACAGGAGAAGCAACAACGAGTGCGACAAGTGCCATTGGCAGTTGAAGTTCAAGTGCAAATGCGGCTGAGAGCGTATGCAATTTATTCGAATAGACACTTTGGCATATTGAATTTGGGATTAGGCAAATAAACTCGATGGACTTACAAGTAAGTGAGTGTCTGTGTGTGTGTGAGTGTGTTTGTTACCTGCCAGTATAAAATGGCGTACAAATTATATCATATATGCTTTGCTTAAAGTAAATATTCATTGCGATTACTTCAGCTTAACAACGACAACAAAAGGCGAAGGCAGCGAAAATTCACATGGCAAATTTCACTTGGTAAGGATAAGGAAGAGAGGCAGGGGGAGCAGGAGGGGAAGGTTTGCCCAAGTTGTTGTCCCAAAAGAAAATCAACTACGCATACGACACAATTCTGTGCACTGCACAGAAATTGAAGCTGCCAGTCGAGGCAGGAGGAGTGAAAGAGACGGGGGAGAGACAACTTGGGTCAGAGGTCGCACGGGCTGCCTTGTAGCTGGTGCCGTCACTGTCATTGCCATTGTTGGCGCTTATGTTTTCATAATAAATTCATAGATTCGATTTATTTTTCAATCAAAATAAATATTCCAATTTTTTGCCAGGCAACACACAACAAAAAAAATATATCTAAAATATATATATATGGCATATTATTGAAAACAATTGGCAGACAAGTGAAATGAAAAATGGAAAGCAACTTAAGCAGCTTAGAAGAGAACTTAAAGCGTTGCAATATTTTTGCACATTTTTTCCCGTGCGCAAAGCTGAATGTGTGGATTAAGCGACGACTTAGGCCGCAAATCTCTCACGGCAACATTGCACGACTAATTAAAGTAATTAAAATAATTTTCAACACACACACACACCCACACACACAGGCGTGCATAAAGGTGCGCGCAGACAGGTGAGTAACTTATGCCGGGGGAGAGAGAGGGAACGAGCAAAGGCGCGACGCCTTCATTCTGTGGCCGCGAAAAATCTACATAGCAACAACATAAATTATGCGCAAAAATGCCAGCGCCAGTGTTTTATCTTGTCTATCAAGAGTGTTTAGCAAGTTTTTGAAACACTGAAACCATTATGCAAATATGCATACGGCAAACGCGCGGCGGGCTCACTCAGGTGGTGGGCGGGGACGTGGACGGGGACGGCGCAGGCAGGAGTAGACAGCCCGCACAGCGGGTGGGCTTTCAATGAGCTGCTACACTAAAGCGTAGCACACGATGAGCAGCAGAGCAAGCAGCAGCGGAGCTGGAGTAAGTCTTGTCTTGGATATATATACACATATTGTGCGAAATATATGTTTTCATTTTGTGCCGACTTTTCACATCATTTTTAAATGCATTTCCGCTAAGCATGCCCCCCCTAAACAGAAATTGGCTTCAAAAGTTGAGTGTTTAACAAAGCCAGCGCTCAACAGATGCTTAACAGCGCGTTGGCAGAGCGGAGAGCGTAGAGCGTAGAGCAACTGTTAACAGTTGAGAGCCATGGCTAACAGCAGTTCATCCTAGCTAAGGGGCTGAGCGCCCTTACAGCAGCTTGCCTGCTTACTCACGCTCTAAACAGCAGCTCTTCCATTACAGTTAACAGTACACTGTTAAAAGACTAGCCTAACAGCAGATCGCCTTACAGCAGTTAACAGTCTACTGTTTACTCGCTCTCCTACCGGCAGCTCGCAATGCACTGGTTAACAGTCTACTGTTATCTCGCTCTCCTAACAGCAGTTGGCCTTCCAACAACTAACAGACCGCTGTAGGTTGGCTACGCTAACAGCAGCTCGAACGTCAGCAGTTAACAGGCTGCTGTTCACTCACTCTTCTAATAGCCGCTCGCCTTGCAGCAGTTAACAGTATGCCGTTTACTCACTCTCCTACGCCTTGCACTAGTCAACAGACTGCTGTTAGCTCCCTCTGCTAACAGCCGCGCTTGCTGCCAGGCTTAACAGCAGTTCGCTTGCGCAACAACAAAGCCCAGCGCTGTTTCCACAAATGAACGACGCTGTTAACTTCCAGGCAGGGGTAACAGCCAGCGCAGCGCAGCGCTGTTAATGTTAAGTGCTGCCTATTACAGCGCTGCAGGCTGTTATCGAACAATGCTGTTGCTGCTTTAAGTAAGAATGCAAAGGGAAAGCGAAAGAAAGCAAAATGAAATAAGAAATGAAAGAAAGTGGCGAGCATAATGCAAAATAAAATCAACAATTTTGCTTCACTTTGCGCACGGTAATTATGGAAAATGTCAACAAGCCATGGTTGTTATTGTAGGTTAAGCGACGCGGCGGCGGTGTGGCACGGTGGGGGGGCGGGGGGCTGAGGTTGCACTGAGCTTGGGCCTTGGCCAGTGTTGGTTTTTAATTTCAAACGCGGAAACTGGCAAAAGAAACGACAGTTGGCTTGTGGGCAGAGAATGAAAAAGAGTGAAAGGGAGCGAGGCGGGGGCGGGGGCGGCGCGGTTGGCTCTTTCGGGCTCAAAGGATATACGAGTGCGCGCACTCAAAGTTGCGTTTTCTGCATTTCATGCCGCGCAAGTTGACACCAGTAATTAACATAAGACAAAAGGCCAGTGCCGTGGCGCCTGCCCTTCCTCCCCTTTCTGCTCCTCCCTTTGGTCTCTGCTCACCTGCACAGCGTCCAGTTTTAAGTGTTGTTGCGCGTTTTGCCGCCGCTTTGCACTTTGCAGTGATTAAAGTAAATTTACCTGAAACACTTGACAACGCCTTGCGCTCGCTGTGCGTGTGTGTGTGTCGGTGTGTTTGTGTCGCTGTGTGCGTAAGTACACTTGTAAGTGTTTGACAGACTCAGGTTAGCCAAACAAAGCAGCGCGCTGCGGTCGGGGTCGCTCATGGACGCGCAGCCAGTCGAGGTCGCTGCTCAGTTCACACTAAATTACACTGCTGTCCTTGAGTGTGTGTGTGTGCGTGTTAGTGTGTGCGTGTTAGTGTGTGTGTGACTGTTGCTCTCTCCGTCTCCCGCTCTATTTGTCATTTCCGCTTGTCGCGCCCAAAAGTATGCAACAGTTAAGGCAATGCATCAGCGTCAATATTAGCGCACGCGACTGTCACTCGATTATGCCAAAAGCGATAGCAGCTTCACTATAAATACATGTGCAAGTGTATGTGTTTGTGTTTGTGTGTGTGTGTGTGCAAGCTGTAAGCAGCTGCCAAGTATGTTTACTAATATCGGTTACTTAGCGGGCTGCCATGTGGCCGCACAAATTGGCAGCTTGCCGCAAAATTGAAGTCAGCTTTGAGATGGCATAACGAGGCTTACGTGGCGACTTTGCTAGTACTCTATATATAGATATATAGATGAAGGATAAGTAGAGCTTAAAGTTAAGTCCAGAAGGAACTTTAAGTTTAATGAATACAAAATGAAAAAGTTTTTGAACATGTATATGCTGTTTATAAGTTGCTCGATAAATTTCATTCTATCTTTGGCAAACAGTTGGCGAAAGATTTAAGGGGTACAAAGAGCACTCAATTATCTAAAAAATTCCGTAACACCCACACCTGCTAAGCTGTGACATTCGCCAAGCTGCGCCCACTTGCGACTATAAATAATGCATTTGAAATATTTAAATGCTTTTCGATATGCATCATACGCCTCGTTGGCCAACACCAACCTTGGAATTCCACGAAATGCTTGAAAATGCAAAATATAATGTAACAAACATTTTTCCAGTAATTTATCAAGCAGCCCAAACTGTTTTCTCTGGCATTCTTGGTATAAAAAAAACAACTTTGGAATAATTTAAAAAAACTTGTGCAAGCATCAAAAAAAAAAAAAAGTGAAAGGCAATGCAAGTTACAGTTCAAGCAGCTGACTCTCTTTTACTCTCACTCTTTCACGCTTTCTTCACTTTATATTTCTCTGCCTTGCCTGAGCTTCAAGCTTCAAGCTTCATGTAAAATAATATCAAAATTAACTGGCCACGCAAAGTTGAAGTTGAAGTTGAAATGAATCTTTGAATCGCCGCGCAACCTCGAAAGTTTTCCATGTCAGTTGTGTCCGTTTCAATAAACTTCAGTTTATGATTTCCTTGTTTGGCAGCGACTTGTTTTACGCTTCCTTCAATTTCAGCTGCTTCTTCTCCCCTTTTACTGTCGTTTTTCAAGAGTTATTTTGGATAAGTTCTCAATGGGGCATTTTGTACAATTTCATATTTCAAAGGGCACAACAAATGCAGTTGACATTTTTACGTCTTTAAACTTTTATTGGTTTTATGCGCGCATGTGTGCGTGTGTGTGTGTGTGCTCTGTCGATTTGTTTGCTCTTCACATGTGCCCACCCCGAAAAAGGTTGCCCGTTCAGCATTTCATAATGGCCAGTGAAAAGGACACTTTAGGCGTTCTCGAGCAGCTTCAAAGTGACAACAACAATTTCGCTTTGTTTTATATTTCATCCTACCTGTACAGCAAGCGATTGCGTGTGCGTGTGTGTGTGCGCTTGTGTGTGTGCGCTTGTGTGTGACGGGGTCGGGTAGCTGGAGGCAAAGGTCTGCCGTGTGGGTGACTGTAATTTAATGCCGCTTCAAGCCAAATCGCTTTGCTGGCTCCCGAAATTTTATTGTAGGCGAGTTTCGCCTTTCCTATTCCCGCGCAAATTCTATGCTAATTTAGTGGCAGAGATTTTTTTTTAAATTTAAAACTAAGTGCAATCGATTTAAAGATAGAAAATAAACAGTATTTTATATTTTAAAATTAACTGAAAAATAATAATAAAATAAAAAATTACAAAAAAAAAACATTAATTGTAATTTTATTTTAATTTTCATAAAAATTGTGAAAAAGCCTTTTAAATGATCAAATTTATTTTAGTTTTTAGAACAGTAAAATATAATAAAAATAATATTAAAAATTATTTGTGACATTTAATTTAACTAATTGTTAATAACTAATTTCATTTAATAGCTTTATTCATTTTATATTTGATTTTAAAAATTATTAATTTATTTATATTAATGTTATTTTTCTCACTTCTATGCTAATTTAGTGGCAGAGATTTTTTTTTAAATTTAAAACTAAGTGCAATCGATTTAAAGATAGAAAATAAACAGTATTTTATATTTTAAAATTAACTGAAAAATAATAATAAAATAAAAAATTACAAAAAAAAAACATTAATTGTAATTTTATTTTAATTTTCATAAAAATTGTGAAAAAGCCTTTTAAATGATCAAATTTATTTTAGTTTTTAGAACAGTAAAATATAATAAAAATAATATTAAAAATTATTTGTGACATTTAATTTAACTAATTGTTAATAACTAATTTCATTTAATAGCTTTATTCATTTTATATTTGATTTTAAAAATTATTAATTTATTTATATTAATGTTATTTTTCTCACTAAACAAAACTCTTAAAAAATATATAAAAAAATAAGTTGCTTAAATTCATTTTCCAAGCTTTGTAGATGGTTTGAAAAACCTCTCTCAAACCAGTTCCCTTTGCTGGGGGCTATTTTCGTGGCCCACGCTCGACTTGAGCTTAAGCCAAGTAGAAGCACATTACGCATACGTCAGGTTGCACACGCGCGACAATGCCAGGCTGGCCAAGACAGCGTCTCTCTCTCTCTCTCTATCTCTCTCTCGCTACATTGTTGTAGTTTTTAATGGATTTTCATTAAGCCAAAGCACAGCAAAGATGCAAAGGAAAGAGAATAGTAGGGGCGGGTAAGGAAACCAAGATAGTGCGAGAGAATGGAAAGAGAGAGAGAGAGAGAGAGCTCTTAAGAAGTTCATTACGCCGATAGCCAAGCAAAGAGCCAAGCGGCCAAAAGTTTATTTGGCCATTTAGTGGCGCCCGCTGAAGATGTTTTACTTAAGAACCGAATGAGAAAGGAAGAAGCAGGAAGAAGGGGTGAATAGTGCGAGAGAAGAGAGTGCGAGTTGGTTGTTCATTGTAGCCAGCGCCGCGTTTATCTATCATGTTTGTAATCACTTTTCATTAGGTTTTGTGGCCGAGCGAATGTAGCTGGCTGCCACTGTAGCTGCCACTGTTGCGGGCTCAGTTTCAGTTGCTGTTGCTATAGAGAGGCAGGGAGGGGAGAAGGGCTTTTGGGGGGTTTTGCGATACGGATTCTCTTTTCGTTCGCACTGTCTCGCTGACTGTTGGCTTTGCCATTGCCGAATGGCATTTCGCATAAAAGATTTTCGCACATGCTCGAACATTTTCAAGTGTAGAAAACTTTTTTAATTGGAAAACACATTTAAGTGGATTTTGTGCTGCCACACACACGCACACTCGCACACACACACATTTCGTTTTAGTGTGAGAAACTTTTAATGCTGTTTATTTTACGTAGCCCTTACCCTCTCGCTCTCAGCCCTTGCTCAAGTATCGTATTTAAAGTGCGAGCACAACAGAAACTTTTCCTTGTCTCGCTCTCTTTGCCGTTGCCTTTGACTTGGCCAATGTGCAATGTGCAATGCATTGTGCAATCGCAATTATGAGTCGGCACTGAGGCATTTCCCTGTGCATTACTAACTCATAGTTTATGCGTACTGTCGACTCATTTCATTAGTTTCTTTTTACGTTCCAACTGCTGCGCATAAATAAATGTTTTCGTTTCAGTTTCAGTTCCGCTTCCTTGCCGTCCCACAGCACAGTTGCCCATGCCAAAGTAGTAAACAACATTTTAATGTTTTTAATATTTCATAGCAGCCGCTCAGGGGGCGCGTAGCCACCCCCCTCCATACTCTCCCTTTCCCTGTTGTGGCATATTAGCCAAGTTCGAAGGCAGCTCCAGTTGGTGCAGCAGCAGCCTATTACGACGCTGGCGACGCTCTCCAGTCAACGTAGCTCATTAAAACTTCGTTGCCGGCTTTCGTCTGCCCAACGGGCACTTTCACCACTCAACGAGAGTCGAGAGTCGAGAGTCACCGGTCACCTGCTCACCTGCTCACCTGCTCACCTTCACCATATTTTTCTGAGCGTCGGCGTTGATGCTGCCATATGCCACACGCCACACGCTACATGCCCCATGCCCACATGGCACACGGCACATGGCCGAGACAGACTGACAACCAACACCAGCTCACAGTTTATGCACAATTTGCTGTGCTGAGACATGCATTTTATGCCAAAACTATTAATGGACGGTGTTGCTCGGGTAGCTAAAAGGGTAACAAGAAAATAACAAGATATTGTTCGATAAGATTAGATTTAATTAAGAAATATAGTTAAACATTTAAAGAACTTGCTAAATTTAATATTTTAAATGGATATTATTGCTTAAAAAAAATTCAAAAATTTGCTTAACTAAATTTCTATTTAATAATTTGTATAAAATATTTTTTAAAATTTTTGTAATAATTTTCAATCATTTGTAAGAAATGATTTAATAATTAAAAAAAAAAATTGGGACTCCATATCATATTTTGACAAGATATAATTTATTTAAATACAAAAAAGTTTACATAAAATATTTGATAAAATAAAAAAAAAATTTTACAACATTAACTGAATAAAATTAAATTTATAATACTTTTATTTCATATCGCGTTCCTATATTATTTGAATTATTTTGTGCTGGCAAATTTCATTTATTAAATTCAAAATTAATTTAAAAATTAAAATTAAACTATAATTTAGTTTTTTTATTTTAATATCTTTTATAGTTTCCTTTCATTGCTGTTTATAGAAACTGTTTGTAGTCAACTAAAATAAACTGCATGACAAATTTTAAATTTGGCAAATGTTGTAATTAATTTAGATTAATTTTTAATTATATTAAATTTTATTGCAGTTTCAATTTAAATAAATGCAATTTTAAGTTAATATTTTCTTTTATATTTCGTTTTTCTCCTTTTCTCTCTCTCTCGCAACTTACGCAGCCCGTTTGAGTCATCAAGCAGCATCGAAAAAATAAAACCAAAAGCGTTTTTCACGTGTGCTTGCAAGGTGAGACGAGACTTTTAACTGCATCCTCAAACTGTTTTTTATAGCTTTTATTTTTATACACATATATCTTGTTGTTGTTGTTGTTGTTGTTGCTGTTATTGTTTCAGACATGTCCAGCGTTGCAGTGCAAAATATTTTTCAAAAAACTTTGCGGGTGGCAGCAGCTAACGGTATTCCGCAGCCCCTGTCTCTCTTGTCGTTGTTGTTGTTGTTGCCTGGCTGCCTGGCTGCCTGGCTGACTGGTTGGCAGCATGTTCATACATCATGTTGGCCCCGCCAGAACAGCAACATAATTGCGGCTAGCTGGCCAAGTGGCCAAGTGGCCAGTTAAGTTGGCTTCCAAATAGCTGGAACGGTATGTAAATAATAACAGCAAATAGCAATGTATATTACGTATACGTTATGCGATTTAATTAATTTCGCTGCAGCACGAAAACGCGCACACACTGAGAGCAGGATAGAGAGAGAGAGAGAGAGAGAGAGCGAGAGGGCAGCACACACCATTAGGGGCGACAAGGAGCAACAACTTATGCGAGTTGTAAAAAACGACGAGGTAAAAAATTATCGCACTGCGTGACTGAGACGCAGCCAGGCAGAGCGACAGAGCAAACTGTGCAGACAATGCGAGACGTTACACACACACACACACTGCAGCTGGATAACTAAGCCACACACACACACACACACGTATCTATACAGACACTCATATAGTCAGTCAAGTCATTTGTCTGGCGTCTCATCAGCGTGCTCGTTTTGAAGCACTCGGAAAAAAAGGGTAAGACGTACAGTTATTTATCATGTTATAAGTTATGATGTCAGCATGCTGGCATTATGTGACTGATAAGCGCAAGAAAATGAGCGCGCACACACACAGCCCTTTCACTCTCTCTCTCTCTCTCTCTTCCCATTTCTCACTCCAACATAAATGAAATGAAAAATCGAGGTGAGAAAACTTTGACGTCGCTGTCATTTGTGCGTCGTTGTCTAGGCGACTTTTTGCCTTTGAATAATGGCAGCTGCGTCTGTAAGAAATCAACTCATATAGATGGCTAACACACACACACACACACACATACACACACATATTCCTTTGAATTTACATTATAAATGAAATAAACAAACAGGCAGCGCGCTGCTCTGGCCAAGGACGCGCTTGTCTCCAGGCGACAAGTTGCTCGCTAAGTGCAGCTGCAACTTGGCCAACAGTTGTATGTATGTGTGTGTGTGTGTGCGACAAGCTGTCACAAGGCCAAGATCCTGACCCAACCTGCCACTAATTGCAGAGTCGCTTCTAGCAGGGCCAGCTTGAAATTCGCAACAAAACTTTAAGCTGTCTATTAGAGGGCTGACCAATTCTTGTGCCAGTCAATTAGCCAAAACACTCTTAGCCACTGTGCTGCATAATTCATGAGCGCAACTAAGTAGAAAGAGACAGCAGCAGCGAGGAGAGGAAGAGAGAGAGGGGGCGCACTGTAGCTGACTACAAATTAAAAGCATAAATAAATATTTGCGCAACATTTTCGCCGCTCTGTAATCTGCCGCATTTTGGCCACTAATTTCGCCCAGAGACAAATCCGCCTACTCCACGCGTTGCGACTAGCGACTAGCGACTTGAGTCGTCTTGACTACACTTGACTTGACTTGCTCGCTGCTTGCGGCTTCAGGCTGAGCGCGCAATTGAAGTCGCAGTAATTGAAATATTGGCAGTGCGCTGGGTTCGTGAATTATGCAGAGAGCGAAAGAGAGCAGCAGTTGGAGGCGTGGACGTTGGAGTAGTGTGCACAGAATACCCTGCAAGTAGGGTATATACGTTATAAGATAAACTAAAGTTGATTTGGTGTAGACTAAAGCTGCTTAAAGGTGTAGACTAAAGCTGCTTAAAGTTCGATTAGAATACTTGCTCAATACTCCCCACTTTTGATATACCTTTTTGTGCAGGGTATTCACCGCACTTGCTGCTGCTTTAGCCGCCAAATGCGATGAAGTTTCAAAAATTCACTTTAATTTATAATTTATCAGTTCAGCGCCGAGCGCCGAGCCCCGAGTTGAGCTTTGAACTTGGCCACATTGTTTGGGGAATATGCGGCTGTAACTTTGATTGTGTTAATTAGCAAATTGCCGCCTCTGTGCGCTGCCACAGCGCGGAGGCGTGGCGCCAGCCCTCTCTACACCTACCTGCCTGCCTGCCTGCCTAACTGCCTGACTGCCTGACTGCCTGTGCTCTTGGCCCTAAATTCACCTCATTGTCAACAACAATTTGTTGGCAACATAAAATGAAGTGAAAAGGGTAACCAATTTTACCGGGCAGCCTCTCGTTCGTTCGTTCGTTCGTTCGTTTTCGGCTATATAAAACGCACAATGAAATTGCCTATGTGGCAATAGTTTCTGCTCCTTTTGAGCATGCATACATATATCGTGTGTGTGTGTGTGCGTGTGTTTTTTCTGCTTATTTTGTTGGGCTTTTATTGTTGTTTCTTTTCGGCTCTGTTATGTTTTCTTCTCTCTCTGGTTTTTTTTTTTTTTTTTTTTTTTTTTTGGTCAGGTATAACGTAAGCTAAGCAAACATTTTGGTCGACATGCAAAAAAGTGTTAGTATGCTCCACGCGGCACACACTGCCATCAAAAATGTCCTTTTGCCTCACGCACACACACGCACACGCACACACACACGCGCACATATGTGCATGTGTGATGGCTTTCCGTATATGTAAAAACTCAGACGTGATGTAAATTTCTATTGAATGCTGAATGGGCAGAAAAAATATTTTTAATGGTCTTTGGCCAGCCCCAGCCCCAGAGCCAGCGTTGACAGTAGCCGCCCGCCCTAAAATTGAGGCAACCAGGCTGTCGAATGATATCAAGAGGTAGTGAAGAAGGGGATATGAATGTGGTATAGGGCTGCAGTGCAGATTGGCCAGTCGTACATATGTAAAGTAATGTTATGTGTCGGTTTAGTAAGCCAACAAATCGTGTGGCTATTTAAAGTCAAGGTGCAGCCTGAAAGTAGGCAACAGTTTTTTGCTTCGCTACACTTTTCGTCTCTGTCATAGACTGCAAAATATTCTATGGAAATTCGTATCAAATTAGAGAGTTTCGGTTCGAAAATTGGAACGAAAGAAAACCTTTGACAGCATATTTATGATGATGTTATGCATAATACGATACGAGTGAGCAGGAAATTGACTGGGCAAAGAGTTAGCAAGATGGCTAAAAGTAAATGAGAACCAGCACACACACACACACACATACACACATAAATGCATACATAGATAACAATGCGCACACATACATACATAGCAGATCATTTTTGTAATGCGCATGTTCGTTTAGCAAGAATAAACAACAATGCGAATTGATTTATTTAAGGCGCCGCCTAAAAGTAGGCAATGAAAAATTTAACGTCAAGCCAAATCATGCTAAAGTAAATATTATTCTTTGCTTTTACTTTTTTACATCGCTAGAAGCCCTAGAAAGGAAAGAGTATGCAGTAGCAGCCTTTCTAGACATTCAACAAGCTTTTGATAGAGTGTGGCATTCTGGTCTTCTACATAAAACAAAGAAAATACTAACACCCCAACTATACCAGCTTGTGATGAGCTCTTTGTTAGGACGTACTTTCCGTGTGACGACCGATGGATGCATTTCTTCTGTTAAAGTGATCGAAGCTGGAGTACCTCAGGGAAGCGTGTTAGGCCCTACTCTATACTCCATCTTCGCCGCGGACATGCCCACCCAGACAGCAGTCACAGGATTGGATCGTAAAGATGTGCTGATTGCAACATATGCTGACGTCACCGCGGCTCTGACAAAAAGCAACATCATTATCGAGGCCTCGGACGCACTGCAAGAGTACCTGGACGCATTTCAGAATTGGGCAGAGTTGTGGAACGTCTGCATCAATGCTGACAAATGTACAAACGTCACCTTCACAAACCGATTGAGTAGTTGCCGTTGTATCTCACTTAAAGCAAGAGTGCTTGACCACAAGTCATCATGCAAATATCTTGGAGTGATTTTAGTTAGAAGATTAACCTTCGGAAGGCATGTTACGGCGATACAGCAGACCTCTAAAACTAAGGTCTCTAAAATGGCCTGGTTAATTGCTGCCCGCAACAAACTTTCCCTCGCCAACAAGGTTAAAATAACAAGGCCATATTAGCTCCTGGTCTATTCTATGCCATACAGGTTTATGGAATCGCTGCCAAAACGGGTTCGGGCTCTTCAGGCAAAAACTCTGAGGAAGATCACAGGCGCTCCTTGGACCAGAGATATTGAACGTGATCTGAAGGTGCCGAAAATTGGAGACAGGATTCGGGAGTTAGCAAAAAAGTACAATGACAGACTAGAATCTCATCCTAATAGTCTAGCTAGACGACTAAGTATCGCAGCCCAAAGCCATCGGACAAGAACGAGAAGAAGACTGAAACGCCACCACCCTCAAGACCTGATCGACCGCGACTTGACATAACTCTACTTAATTATAAATTTCTAAATACTATAACGTAATCATTCCATTTCCTTAATACTCAAAATTATATAATCTTTGTAAATAACTTAGATATTAAGAATCGTTTAAATTTATACCGATTAGATTAAGTTGTCCAAGAAAAAAAAAAAAAAAAACTTTTTTACATGCATTTTCATTGCATTGTTTTAAACCATATACAGCACATACGAATAAGCCTAGCTTAGAGCTGAGAGCTGAGCTCAGCTGATAAAGTGATTTGCTTGCAAACAACTTTGCACTTGTTTTTCCAATTTGAAATCTGCCGCCTCCTGCCTGCCCGCTTTGCAGTTTGCGGTCGAGCTAATTGCATACCCTGTTGCTCCTGTGTGTCTAAACGATTTGTCAATGTCATAATTACACATTCAAATGTCAGTACACTAGATTGCAGATACCAACACACGCACAAACACGCGCACACAAACATATTGCATCAACTAAATTGCCATAAAACATGGCGGCAGCGACCTTGCGCGGCAAGCAACAACTAAATGTAATATTCGCCAAAATACCGTTATACCAAAATATTTATATACTAAAAATCAAAAAAAACGCTTGCAGCAGGCGAGCGCGTAGTAAAGCTAGATGTCATTATGTTGTTATGACAGGCGAATGCAAAATTCAGCATCGATTGCTGGGCCGCAGGGCGCAGGGCGCAGGGCACACACACAGTGGCATGTATGCGTGTGCTTGTGCAAATATTTGAATATGTATTGTATTTTGGTATTTTTGCATAATTTGGCATGTAAAACATTTACAACAATGCAGCGCGCGCTCTGGCAGGGCGAGTGCATGTAAATATTGCATTCGATGCTGGCAAGTTGTGCGGCTTTTCATTTTGATTGCAGCTGTTGTTGTGGCTGCTGTTGTTGCCATCAACTACGTGTAGCACGTGCTTAGGCGCGTCCCTGTGCACCGCTTGCCAAATAATTATATGCAGTGAAATCCGTTAAATAAAATATGAATGCTGTCGCCCTGCTCTCCCTGCTCTCTCTCTCTCTCTCCCTCTGGGCTGGCATTGTTTATGGCCCGCTTTTGCTGTTGACAATATTTATGTAGAGATTTTTTTGCCTGCCCGCCTGCCCGCCCGCTCGCTCTTACCTGTTCCATGTTCCATGCGGCTGCCTGTTTATGCTTCGGTGTCAGAGCGTAGCAATTTTTTGTATGCAAATATGCCAAGTTTAGCTCTGCAGTGTTTCGCTTTTGTTAGGGGCATTCCGTTGTCATATTTATTTATCGAACCACCAGCCAGCAGCAAATGCGACAAACTTCTTTGGCGTCGCTTTCGCCTGCCTGCATTATTATTTACTCTTTCTCTCGCGTTTTTTTTGCAGCTTAAGTTTTTTTTTTTTTTCCAAACTTTTTGTTTGTTTTTCCTAGCGCAACGAAATTGTTATTTATGCCGGCTTAGATTTTGCTTGCTGCGATTGCAGTTCGAAGTTTTTTTTTTGGCTGCCCCCCTTGCCACATGCACGACAAATCATTTTGTAAGCTGCTCTTCTTATCAGCTCGTCTCGATTTATGCTTGGCTTTTAGGGTCCTTCTACGCTAATCTTTGCTAATCGCTCTGTTTGCAAATCTCACATCAACTGCGAATTTATTTGTGTTTTGTTCTCAATCAGCTTTTAGCTTAACTTTAGCTGATTTTGTCTCTTTACTATTTTATATGAACTTATTAAGAGAACTCCCCAGCTGCAACTGTTCACTTTACTCCACATAAACATTTGGCTTGCCTGACTTTCAGCTTTGATTTTGATTCTCTGGTTTGGTTTTTCTGTCTTTGCGCTTCATACTGCCTTAAGCCTGTTTCTCTTGCATTACCAACTGCATTGATTTTCGCATGGATTGTCATCTCTCATTTTGCCCCATCTAAGCCGTGTGCTTTGGCTTTGTCAAGCTGCTCCAGTTCCGATTCGCCTTCACCTTGTCTGTCTGTCTGCTTCTTTTATCGTCTTTCTCTGCTTGGCTTTGCTTTGTCAGCAGTTTCGATTTCAGTGACCATGTGAGAGGAGGCATCCCATAACCGATTCCGATTCCTCTCTTTCACTTTCATTGGCTGAGCCTTTTGCTGCATGCGTCTTCACGTTTTCACATTTGACCTTCCTCGTTTCGATCTGCGACTTGAGCAGCTTGTTTCAAGTGCAGCTCAGGCATTTACATAAATGTTTTTAATTTTGTTGTTTATTTTAATAAAAATGTAATTTATAAACCAAAAAGTCTTCGTAGCACAGCAACCCTTAACGGCCTATTTCGGCCCCCCCCCCCCTAAGCTGCGGCAGAGTTATGTAAATATGGCTATATCTGAGTGCTTATGTGCTGGCCATAAAAGTGCTTTTATTGCTCATTTGACAATATGGCCTGCCCCACCCCTTATCATGTGAATATTGTTGTTGTTGTTGTGCTGCTTGCCGGTAAATCTAAATAATTTGGCAATTTCGTGCTGATTTTATGACACACCACAGAGGTACATTAAATGCTCAACATGCAGGCTACGATAAAGCTCTGATTAAACGCTGCGTATACGCAATGAAAACGACTAATTAAGCCACGGTCAGGTAAGGCAGGCGAAAGAAAGCATCTCAAGTGTGCGCTAAACTTTTCTTTTAATTTCTCCCTACACTTTGCTTTCAGTTCAGTTTTCTTCTTCTTTTTTTAGTGTGGCCTGCCCAAGTTATGCATTTTATGGCAGGCGTCTGATTTAAACTTTCCCCGGCTGCTGCTGCTGCTGCTGCTGCACTTTGGGGGCGTGTGCACAGCACTTGCTGTGAATTGCCGGCGGCACCCAGGGGAAGTTGTTGCTTTAATTTCGTCTTTCATTTTCCTGAGCAACTGTCAGGTAAATTAGCAACTCCATGCGGATAGCAGACACTCAGAGAGAGCGAGCGAGTCGTTCTCTGTATAATTTTAGTCGGCAGAGCAGTTAATGAAAATTCATGAAATTTACTGCCATTTTTAAGTGGACACTCAAGCCGGGGGAATATGGTGACAGAGTTATTATATTTGTGGTGACAATGCACCCTGTAAAATGGGCGAGTTTGCTTAGATGAAGCAAGTGAACTGTAGAAGAAACTGAACTGATCAAAGAAATTCAAAGAAATTACAGAGAAATATTTAAAAAAGATTTTCATTAATTCATTTCTTTGCTTATTAATTGTTAGTTTCATTTAAAAATATTATGGAGAAATATTTTGAAATAGTCTAAAATTGCTTAATATTTACTATAATGTTTATTGTGAGCTGTAGAAGAAACTTAGCTGAACAGAAAAATTAAAAGAAAATATATAAATATATCCTAAAATATTTTTTAAAGTTTCGATTATATTTTGTTAAATTTATTTAAAAAAACAATTTAAAAACAGTTGAAAACATTTTAAAATTTTGAATTTTTCCTAAAGTATTTATTGAGTATTTTAGAAAATTTGAAATTTTAGTTTTTATTTTTTTAGGGTATTTTTTGTCTACTCTACTTCCCATTCAAAGCCTATTTCCCTGCCAAACTGTGGCCAATTCATGTAGTGCATCCCTCCATTTTATTTGTAACTTTAATGCAGCAAAATGTAGTCGACCGTCTGGGCCAAAAAACCTGCTTGCCACTCCTTTTGGTCAACAAGTTTTTAATTATAAAATAACTTTGACTAGTTTTGTGGGGAAAGTGGGAGGGGGAGGGGGGCGAAGCACAGCAGGCGCTGTGCGACATGTGCAAAAGAATTACGTATGCCACCCAGTTAGGGCAGTAATAGCAACACACAAGTTGGCTACAATTGATGGCAATGCTGTGTAATTAGCCACAAATTGTTTAGGCCTAGTTGCACACGCATACACACACACACACATACGCACACAGACTCAACGCACACGCACACTTTGGCAGCTGTTCGACTGGAGCGGTTGAAATCCAAATATGCGCATATCCGAAACCAAAGATGACACAATCTAGTTGTGTTTGTGCGTCCGTGTGCGTGTGTGTGTGTGTTTGTGGTGGGTGTGCGTGTGTCTGCTTGTGTGCGCTTGTGTCTGTGTGTGTTTAAGTGTATTTGCGCAATTAAGTAGGCTGCTCTCGTACGCAGCCGCTCATGTCCACGCAAATTAAAATAAAATTTTTGTGCCCTTTCAACCCGCTGCACTTCCATTCCCCCTCCCCCCTCCCCCCGCCAGCTCTCGATTGCAGCATTGCAGCAGCAGCTTAGCCTGGCCAAAAACTGTTGAAATTCTGTGGCACAACTTGCTAGTTGTCGCAATTGAACTTTTATGGACGTCGGATGGCGCGTTGCACGTGTCGTATACGCAATTACGCGTGGCAGCTGCACCAGCTTGTTTGCCAGAGTGCACCGAAATGCCATAGCCATATGTAATGGAGACAGCAGCGTTGCCTGCTATGTTATTTGGCAATTTCAATGGAACTAGTATATGGCATGGGCATGGTACATTGACCTAAGATGATCGCGTCGAGTTCACTTTGAATGCGGGTGGAGCGCACTAAAGAGCGCTTGAAAAGGAAGTGTTCCCATGTTTTTAATGTAATTTAAAATGGAAGCACATGTTGGGTTATGTCATGATATTGAAGATGAACTTATTAGATAATTAAATTAAATTAAATTTAATAATACAATTTGATTACAGAGGCGTGTTCATTTTAAGGTGCGATAAAACGTACTAAAAAAGATTTTGTTAAAGAAAAGAAGTTTTTATAAATAATAAAGGAAATTGTGCTATAAGTTGCAGTTCGATATATAGCTTGACAATATATTATATCATGTAATATAATATAAATTAATATTTTTCAAAATTAATTTCAGACAATTTCTGCTTTACAAGTTAAAGGAATATTTGATTTTTATATACAGTAAATTTATTTTAAGTAAAAAATTGCAGAAACTAATAAAATTAATATCATGTAATATAATATAAATAAACATTTTTAAAAATTAATTTCAGACAATTTCTTCTTCACAAGTCAAAGGAATATTTGATTTTTATATACAGTAAATTTATTTTAAGTAAAAAATTGCAGAAACTAATAAAATTAATATCATGTAATATAATATAAATTAACATTTTTAAAAATTAATTTCAGACAATTTCTTCTTCACAAGTTAAAGGAATATTTGATTTTTATATACAGTAAATTTATTTTAAGTAAAAAATTGCAGAAACTAATAAAATTAATATCATGTAATATAATAATATAAATTAATAAATTAATATAAATTAACATTTTTAAAAATTAATTTCAGACAATTTCTTCTTCACAAGTTAAAGGAATATTTGATTTTTATATACAGTAAATTTATTTTAAGTAAAAAATTGCAGAAACTAATAAAATTAATATCATGTAATATAATATAAATTAACATTTTTAAAAATTAATTTCAGACAATTTCTTCTTCACAAGTTAAAGGAATATTTGATTTTTATATACAGTAAATTTATTTTAAGTAAAAAATTGCAGAAACTAATAAAATTAATATCATGTAATATAATAATATAAATTAATAAATTAATATAAATTAACATTTTTAAAAATTAATTTCAGACAATTTCTTCTTCACAAGTTAAAGGAATATTTGATTTTTATATACAGTAAATTTATTTTAAGTAAAAAATTGCAGAAACTAATAAAATTAATATCATGTAATATAATATAAATTAACATTTTTAAAAATTAATTTCAGACAATTTCTTCTTCACAAGTTAAAGGAATATTTGATTTTTATATACAGTAAATTTATTTTAAGTAAAAAATTGCAGAAACTAATAAAATTCAATTCTATTACCTTTTTTCTAACAGTTTTAAATTCAAACGAATTTTGATAAGTTCGTCAACAGTTCGTAAAGTATTCGCAACTAGATTAACTATCAAAATTGACTTACACTGCTCGTCGTCGTCGCTGCCTGATGACTAATAAATTGCTTTGCGCTGTCGTTGTTGCGCATACGCAACGTTTGCCGCAATGTTACTCGCTGCCATCTCAGCCATTGCCTGCTCAGGCATTTTGGCCATTTCAACCATTTTGGCCATTCTAGCCATTTCAATGCATTTCAAGCAGTTGTCGACAGCAGATGCACGTTGGAGTGGCTCCCCTTCCCCTTTCTCATCTCTCTCCCTCTCTGTACTTTGCCTTTCCTTCTGCTCACACATTCCCCCAGTCAGCTATGCTCAGCTGTCTCCTTTGGCTGTTGGCGCTGTGTAACAGGTGCAGGCAAGCAACATTTTTTGTTTGTTGCCCTTGTCGTTGTTGTTGTTGTTGTTGTTGTTACGGTTGTTGTTGCTGCCACAACTCAATTTATTTCAGCATGTACTTTTGAAACAATGAATTTCACTTTAGTTGCTAATGGATTTTGTTGCAAGCAGGCAGCGTGTGTGCAGGCACTGCGACTGAGTAAGTGTGTGTGTGTGTGTGTGTGTGTGTGCGTGCCTGACTATGGCTTGGTTGGCATCTTTTTTCTACGTATTTTTTCGGGCTGGGTCAGCTGCCAAGAAACTGCAGGAGACAGTCCAAGTACGAAGGACTCGACTCAACTCAACTCAACTCGACTCGACTGGAGCGCACTCCTCCTCGTGCCTGTCTACGGCCACGCCTTGCATTAATGCATTTTGTTTGCTCTTGGCGACATTTCACCCCACACACACACACTGGCACACACATTCGCAATGACAAATGAAAGTTGACGTGTGTGCGTCCTGATTGAGACAAACGGCTGACGCAGGAACATTGCGTTTGCATTTTACACGCTGTCTGTCGCCCTTACAGCCACGCCCATGCCCACGCCCGCCCCCACAAGTATAATTATGCAAATGCAAATGATTGCAGCTGCAGCTAACACAGTGTGTAATTAAAAATGCACCCAAATTGCGGCCCAACCCTGGACACTTAATTAATTTTCTTGCGTCGAGCCCGCTGCAGTTGCACTTGCAACCGATTGTGGCACTGTGGCAACTGCTTGCGCACTTTGTGCAGCAATTCAATTCATTGTTGACTCGCAAAAGTAAATTTTCAGCTGCAAGCTGGGTATTTTCAGCTGCAAGCTGGGTAATCCTCGCTTCCCTCCCCTTCCCTTCCGTTCAGATTGCTGTTATTTCAGCCTGGGCAAATAGTCTAAGCTGCGCTGTCCGCTCGTCTCGTTGTCCTTGCGGCCATTGTCATTGCCATCGTCGTCGTCGTCGTCGTCGTTGTTGTTGTTGCTGTTGCTGTTGCTGTTGCCTCTGCTCTTGTTGTTATTCGAGACTTTTATGCTGTGTTTATAGTTTTCATGTTATTCGCAGCCTACGGGCCCGACAAGCGAGCCACATAATAAAAGTTGCCTTGCTGCATGCACCTTGTCGCTCTCTGTGCTCTGGCCCGACTGGCTGCTGCCCTGAGGCCCACGACTCACTCACTCACAGTCACATTACGGCGACATGTGTCTCTGATTTAGTTAACAACTCGTATTACACGCCGTGAACTTGTAAGCCTCAATTGCTTTTGCAACAGATACTTGTATTTATTTTTGCCCAGCGTGCAAGTTCGAGCAGGTTTTTTGGTACATGTGTCTATGCTATATGACTTTGCATGCCATATGCGATTTGTTTGCAACCCTGGGGCAATAAATGTAAAATTGAACCATAACTGGGTCAGTCTGGAATGAAAGTAAAATAGCTGCGGGGGGGCAAGTCGTATTATTAATGCAGGCAAACATATGTTTCGCAGCCTCAAGGGGAACTCAATAAATTCGGAAATTGTTTAATATTTTGAAGCTGTTGAAAGGAGTTATGTATCTGCTATAGGAATTTATAGATCAGAGTAGAAAACTTATTGGAAAATAATGATCTTATCTTAAGCAGTTTAAAGACAAGAAAATATCCAAACATTTTAAAGAAAGCGTAGAATTTTTTTTGCAAATGTTTTGAATTGAGAAAAAAAATTATAAAAAAATAAATTTGAATAAAACTGATGTGTTAAAAAATATTTTTGAAAAGTATTAAGTGTTAAAAATGTTTTTAATTAAAAATAAAATATTTAAATTTTTTTCCAGATTGTTCTTTTAATTTAAAAACTTCTTTAAAAATTATTTTTATTTAAGATAGAAAAATGTTAAAGAATATGTTAAAAATAATAATAAATTTATGTGATGCATTTAAAAATCTAAAAAAAAATTTAAAGTATAAATAGAATGCGAAAAAAGCTAAATAAAATCTTATAAATTAACTTAACTGCTTTATCGCTTAATTTTCAAGCTAACAAATATTTTTATTTTATTTTTTACTGTCTTCATTATCGAAAGTATTTCCTAGTAGCTGCAACTGCGAGACGGGCATGTGAAAACGGATTCAATCACAGCTGCTCAGCTCGACTTGACTGCAAATACTTCTACGGGGCATACACACACACACACACACACACTCGCACACACACGCACACACACACACATACGACATGCCAACAAACACTTTGAGTTTGTGCTCGGGCTTAGTTACCGATGACATGTGTCAGGTGCAATCAAATACGCTTTCAAAGCTTAAACGCTTTTGCGGCACTTGGTGCAAATTTCAGAGAGAGTGAGACAGAGAGAGAATGAGAGAGAGAGAGAGAGGGAATTGTGGTGAAGAGCGAGAGAGAGTTGCCACAGCAACTGTGACTGGAAGCGAGGCTAAAGCTGAAAGAGGGCAAAGGCTGCCACCACGTTACGTGGCTACAATTTTAGGCTGGCAAGTGCTGCACACATGTGTCTGTGTGCAGGTGTGTGTGCAGGTATGAGAGTGTGTGTGCCAGTGTGTGTGAGCAGCTACCGTACCGAGTTTGGTTATGCTTTTACTTTTGTGGCATTGCTTACTAATTGAATTAATGTACACAATTTCCAAACAAAGTTTTCTTACAGGAAAACCAGAAGAGAAGAGAAGATAGAGAGGGGGAGGGGAGGGGAAGAGGGAAGCCTGAGAGGTTGAGAGGGTAAGGTTTGCTTTTTTGGTATTCCTGTTGCTGCCACAACACATGTGCGCGATTGAAATCAGTTTTGGCAGCGCCAAGCGAATTGAATTTGTCGTCGCCGCATTCTCTTTCTCTCTAACTGTTGCGCGCTCCTCTCTCTCTCTCTCTCTCACTCTCTCACACACTCTGCTAAGTAATTTTAAAACAATTTGCTCGTTTAATGCCAAAACATGTAAAGTTTTTTAATTGTCTACAAATTGGCAACATTTGTTGTGCAGCCAAAGCCGGAGAAGACATTGAAAACTCGTCGCCAAACTTGCTGTCTCCGCCGGCGTCGCCTTCTGCCCCAAAGTGTTGTTTGTTCTTCTTCTTGCTGTTGTTGTTGTTGTTGTTGTTGGCGGTGGTGCGTCACATGTTGCACTTGGCGCCTGCCTTTTAATTATATATATATATATATATATATTTAATTGAAATTCGAAACCACACAGCCTCCCACGTCCCCTCATGCGCAACACATTCGTCTCCAAAATGAGTTTCGCTTAATGCCTTTTGCACAACAGCTGAGAAAACACTTTGCGGGCGGCTTTTTTTTGCGCTCATAATTTTTTGGCATAAATCAATTTAATGGCTTAAATGTTTTGTTAAATGACGCACATAATTTCGCGTGCGGGGTTTTACTTATGAATAATTAAAATGCCGTTTGCAAATAATTTCAAACAAATTATTTTTTAATATTTTACTGTGCATTTTAATGCTGCAAAATATTGAATAATATTTTAATATTTTAAGTTTACTTTTAAATAAAACTTATTTATTATTTAAGTTTAAGTATAAATAATTAAAAATTATAATTGATAAAAATTAATACAAAATTGAATTTAATTTTTTTTTTTATTTTTTTTTTTACCTTTTAAAATTATTTCGGCTCGCAATTAATTTTTTCATTTCACACTGATTTTTTTCCTTCAAAATTGTCAATATTTATTTGTTTAAATTTTTTCAAATTGTTTACTATTTTCTTATGCATATTTTACTCATATTTACGTTAGCCTCGTTTGTTCTCGTTAATTATAAATAATTTGCCTGGCAGCTGCAGCTACTTTTCTTACTCATTTCCCAATGACCTTTGGACGAGGTATCGCTTTGCTTCAACACACACACACACACACACACACTCGTAGTGTGAAAATGCAAATTTATGTGCCATTTTTATTGTGCAATGAAATTTCAGACTGTGGCAACGCTCTCCACTCGCAACTTGCCACTTGCCACAGAGACTGCTCGACAGTTTTGTAGCGTGCACAAAACTAATTTGCACTTGAAACCACAACAGCTAAAGTCAGCAGCCGCAGAGGCAGCCGCAAGTCTGCCGCATGCCACACACACTCGCACACTCGCACACACACACACACACACACACAGCCGGCGGCTCAGTGTCATGTGTCCTTGGACCATCCTCGTTCATGCAGCGGCAGCCGAATGAAGTGTAAATGAGATTTTTATGCAACACCAGACGGACCACAAGATGCAGGGCAAGTGTTGTCGTTGTTGTCGTTGTTGTTGTCGCTAGCTAAGTCAACATTGCGTTGCCTGTTGTCTGATTTTATTGCTTAAGTTGCGACTCATAAAGCTCATTACGGCCAGGAAATTGCATATAACATTACACAATGCACACACACACCGAGACAATAACCAGGCAACCGTGGAGCAAGTGAAGCAGAGCTTAATTAATGTGCAGTGGCAGCGTGGCAGTGGCAGTGGCAGTGGCAACGGCAGCTTGTGGCACGCAGCTCGACTTGCAACACTTTTACCGCTGCCATCGTCTGCTGCTGACGTTGGCTAACGAAATAGAAAACGAAAACATGTCAGGCTTCAAAAACATAATTGTGTTAAATTTGCAGCAAATATGTTTTTGCCAGCCATTGTTGTTGCTGGCGAAGATATTGCCGCTTGCCGCTTGCCATTTGGCGTTGCTCTTTGCTCTTTGCCATTTTCCATTTGCTGTTTGCCATTCACGTTGCTATTTTCCTGTTTGCTTATTTTGTTGTTTTCTTGTTGTTTTGCCAGCTTCCTTTGGCATAACTCAACTTTTGTGGCTTGACGTATGCGCAACGTGTGTGCATAAGATTAAGCATACGCACGGTTGGCTGCTCTAACTAAAATCGTTACACGAATGTCATGCCATCACATTCACATTCACTGTCGCATGTATGTCTCTGTGTGTGGTTGTGTGTGTGTGTGTGTGCATTACATTTCGCCTGGCAATGCCAAATGCATTCGAATATAAATTGCCAGTCGTAAGCTCACAAATTATTGCTCGGGGAGCAGCGTCTCGTTCACCCAGTGCACAGATAAGTTACAATTAAAATAACCATAATATGGGAGGCAATATCTCAGGAGATCTGGAAGTAACTAAGTTTGCACAACCAATTCTATAAATTAGTTGCAATCAATCAGGGCAAACTACACACTCGCAAAGAAGCAGCACAGCTCAGTCAATTGCAGAGCAACTTTCTGACAGCTGCATAGGGAAAGCGAGATAAAAAGAAACAAAGAGAGTGAAAGGAAAATTAAGATAAATAAATTTACTAAGAACTGTTGCAATTTGCTTATGAAACTGTGGCAATTTACAGCAATTGTTAAATTAAGAAAAATTAGCTAGCAACATTGAGAAAAATGTAAGTAAAATTGAATAAAGTTTGGAACAAGTTGGGACAGTTTTAGGCGAGTTTGAAAAATATTAAAAAATATGTAAAAATATTTTAAGCATAACCAGGTCATGCTACAACTTTCTCCAGCATATAAGCTCTATGGAATATCTAGCTCATTAATCTCACTGCGATACAGAAACCAATTAACTTATATCCGTCAAAACGCGCGCAGGCATTGTCGCTGTTTGCAAATGTGTCGATTAATTAGATCTGTCATCGTGTAAATTTTGCTAAATTATTATCGGTCAGCGATATAACTAGACTGGACTTGTACATGGCTTGTCACAAGTATAAAGCAACAGAAACAAGAACAACAACAACAACAATGGGGAAAACAGGCGCGTTGACGGCCAATGTGATGAGGCGACGAAGGTTGAGTGTGTCCCCCCCACGCAACAACAACAAGAGGCGGAGCTTTGTCGACTGGCCAAATTGCAATTGCGATATGACAATAATGCAATCAAACAATCAATCAATTAATGTCTGCTTGAATTAATGTTGAATATTATGTATTATCATCAATGCCATCATTAGCACTAAATTCAATTATATCACAGAGTAGCAGGCAGTAGGCAGTAGGCAGCAAGCCGGCAACTTGTGGGCGGACAGGCAAATGCTGCTCGATATCAACTGATGATTCATCATTGTTAAAATTACCATTCCAAATCATATTTGGCTTGTGCGAGGCAGGAAGAGGGAGAGGAAGAGGGAGATGGGGGAGAGAAACCTACTCAGAAACAAAGCATGTTTTGAGTTTTCAGTTCCAAAAGAACTTTGAAAAATTTGGAACTTGTGGAACTTTTTAAAGTGAGCACCTCCAGCATGACCAGTCAATTCTACAGAAGTTGCACATCGTGTCGCGTAGCAGACGATGGTATATTGGAGTTATATCAGGATGTCTATAACTCTGGTTTCTTTCCCATTTGGGTAACCATGGTGGCGCTGCTTGTGTTTGTGTATTTTCAAATAAACAGACCCCCAATGGAACGGTAGAGCTGGCGCCGCAACAGACATGCTGGGCGTGTTTATCACACAAAAAAAAGTAAGAATTAATTTGCTGCTATGCAACACTGATTTTACTTACACATCTCTCTCTCTCTCGCTCTTTCTCGTTGCAGTTGATCTGTGGACAGTGGAAAAAATGAAGCAGCTTTTGGCTGATTGACTACCTCGAAGTAATTTAGTCCGTTTTCGAAAAGAGTTAATATTACAAATTTACAGCTATTTTTAGATTTTATGCGGCTGTTAAAATTATATTGTATATAATAATTGTATCTGAAACCGATGTGCAATCGGTCAATTTGAATTGCGGTTTTATGTCTTTGACAAATTTTAGCAAATTTGTTTGGCTTATCAATCATTCGGGGTGTGTGTGCGGTGTGTGTGTGTGTGTTGGCATTGTGTCAATATAATCATAAGAACGTTTTCGGCTGCAATCGCTACTTGTATCTTAACGCCTAATTTGGGGGCGTGGTGCAAAAACACAGACATCACTCATACGCCGCGTGCGGCTGATGTCTCTCTTTCTCGCTCTCTCGCTCTCTTTGTGCGTGTGACATATGCAAATATTTATGTGTCGTACAGTTGTGCATAACATTATGCAAATGTGCTGATTGTGGGAGAAAAACAAATACACTTACACAAACGCATGCCAGAAGTCAGACAGAGACAAAGAGAGGGTGCGAGAGAGAGACAAAGCGGCGTCGCCATAAAAGTTAAGTAAATATATAAACAGGCAGCGGCCTACGCATGCCTGCCTGTCAGCTTCCTTGTTGTTTTTGTTGTAGCTGCTGTAACTGCATGTTGATATTGCTATTGATACACATGCACACACACACACGCACGCACGCACAATATAAATCAAAATGCTTGTAAGTCGAGTAAACATTGAAAATCAGTTATGTTTGCTGCATTATGTATCAAAGGCTATGAATATGAATACGTACGTATATGAATGAATGAATGCACGGCCGTCTACTTGTGCGCCCCACTCTCTCTGCCACTAGTTTTTTTTATCGATAAATTGCGCGTGAATGATGCATAAATCAAACAAAGTGAAATAAACAACAACAACAACAACAACAGCAATTTGTATGTGCAACTTTTGGCGGGCAATTTGGCGTCTGTGAAAAAGTGTAGCATACTTTTTTGCGCCCGCATATTTATTGCCAACTTGCGTGTGTGTGTGTTCGATGGGCTCACATGTATGCACAAACATTTAAAGTGTAAAGCAAATTGCATTAAGGTGAATCGTTTGTTGATGAATAAACAGAACTTTATTGGATCGCGAAATAATTTTTTGTGCCACAGCACAATGCGCGCAAAGGATGGCGAATTGTTTGTGCAGCAGCAAAAGTGGGCCAGAGATACCCCTTAGGGCACTTTATAAAATATATAAAAATTTTTTAACAATTGTTTTCGAATACATTTAAACAGTTTGGCTGGGCTTTATTGTCTCTTTAATATATATATGTTTTTTCTTATTATATCAGCAACTTTCCATATGGTTACACATTATACATTCTGCTACTACAGGGTATACTTTCATGTTGCTACACGCTTATTGATAGATTTCACAGCAATTTTTTCGCACAGTCGTGTAGTATATACAAAGTATCGAGCATATTTTTTTATGCAAATTTTTGGCATACATTTAATGCGCATACCCTGTACTCAATGAAATTGGCTACAAAGATCCGTGATTACGTGTTTCAAATGAGTGCAGATAAGGCGAGAAAGGATTGATAGTACGACTATTGCTCACGACTATTTGCTATCTTTCTCTCTGTTTCTTTTGCACCATTTTCCACCTTCACTTCATTTTCATACGCTTTTGTTCTGATCTCTCGTTCGACTTCTTTGCAATTTGCTTGGAGTGTTATCAACAATCATCGATTCCTTTTTTACGCTGCGCATATGCAAAAGCCAATCTGCAGTACATCTATCTGCCCCCACACTTTGCTGGAGTAGTTCGCTGCGGGCAGCAACGCCCTGCCACAATGGCAGCCTGCTGCTGCTGCTGCTGCTGCTGCTGCTGCGTCAGGGTTGCTTGTCAGAGTGTCAAGTTGCCGGGGTTTTAAGGCTGCTGTCGCAGCTTCAACTTGAGACAGCAGCCGCAGGATGTCATTCTCGGGTGCTGCTGCCTCTGCTGCCGCTGCTGCTGTCCTCACTAATGAAACAAAAACAGACAAGTTAATGTACAGTTGATGTTGCCATTCTAATGGCCAACGAGCACTTCGTGCCGGAGCCTCAACTAGCCGCAACTGTCGGCAGATTTGCATAGAAAGTGGGCGCTGCTCGTGCTAATTGAGTGAGTAAGCAGCGGCGGCGGCTAAAGTTTTCGACATTCTAATGCCATTGTCAAGCTGCTTGGCTGCTGCCTCAAACTAGTTAACATTTCCGCAGCGCTTACCTGCAGCTCTGCCTTGGCTCTGCCGTACTCGATTCGCCATGAATATGGCTTTTATATAAATAATTCAAGCGCACGCTGATAGCGTCGCTAAGCCTGAGGCAAATTAACAGAGCGCATTGAATGGGTCGAGGCCGGTACAAAGAACTCAAAGCTCTGCTGGGCGCACAAATGTCACAGCAGCAGCAGCAGCAGCAGCAACTGTGTGCGTTGTGTAGTAGAAACTGGCGGAAGTTGCTCTTTTTGAAATGCAAAACTTGGGAAGCTGCAAAATTTTCGAGCATTAAAATCAACTGTGCATGTTTTTTGGAATTATTCGAGCATAATTTGGCTCAACTGGCAGCTGCTGCTCGGCGTTGTTGCTCGGCGTTGAGTATTGACTTCCTCTAGCACATTTTACTTAATTTGCGCACAAAAGTGTTGCCTACTTTTCTGGGCAGCACGCGCCATTGCAAATTACCAGGCAGCGCAAGCAACAGCAACGGCAACAACAACAACAACAACTGTCAGCAAAAGCAAACAAAATAACACAATTTACAGTTAATCTAAATGTTGGTTTTTATTAGCCAGCAGAAGTTTTTGCGGCTGCGACTGCAACTGAACTTGATAAAAGTTAAGCCAGCGTTGGCGGGTGGCTGGCCAGCAGAGGCAGTGGGGCAGTGGGGCCGTGGGGCCGTGGGTGGGGTGCTGGAGCCGTTGGAGTGCATGATATAGCTACAGCAAAAGTGACTTTATTATAATTTTCAACTTTTGATTTACTGCGCACTTTGAGCGTGTCCCTCCCGCCTCCTGCACGCGCTACCTCCTGCTGCTTTTCCTCTCCCCCTCTCTCTCTTTCTCTTCTGCTACTTCGCAGCGCATGCACAGTTGATTATGTCTTTGTGTGCGTGTGTGTGTGCGGCTCAAGATGCCAGCAAGGCCAACTCCGGCTGCCAACTCTGCTGCCTGCTGCCTGCTGCCCCTGGCCTCCCACTCCTTCCCACTCTGCTTGTGCAAGGCTGTCTTGGCATGGGCCCTAGGCAGCCAACACAAAAGCCAACCACACACACACACACACCAAATGATGCTAATTTTTACACACTACAACAGCAGCAACAAGAATGGAAGCCAGCCAGCCAAATTGTTGCCACAGAGATAGCGACGGCAAGAAAATACAATTGCAAAAGTTTCTCACAAAAAGATTTACAAAATTACAATAATAAAAACAACAATAAAATTAAGCATTGTAATATGGTGACAAGAAAGCGACAACAACAACAAAAGAAAAGAACAGTGGAAAAAAAAAACATAATAAAATAGCAACAAGAAACACAAGAATGTTAACAACAATGGCGCAAATCAAATCAATCTTCAAGCAAGTCGAGTGGGAAATACCCTAGTTAAGTCAACCGAAATTAAGCAGAAAATTCACAGCAGATTTTCCAACAAAATTTGTCATTGGGTGTCGCGTAGCTGAATTTTTGGAGAATTGAAAGTGATTAACATTGAGAGCATAGGAGTTCTTTAGAGTATTAAACAAAATTTTAAGCAGATAGAAATATTTTTAAAATTTTAGCAATTTATTTATTTATTTATTTATAATTTAAAATCAACTAATAGCAGTAGACGTAAGAGTAACAGAAAATTATATAAATTAAAATTATATATAAAGTAAAACAACATAAGCAATTTAATTTTGATTAGTAAAATACAAAGATAAGTAAATTGATTTTAGCATTAAATTCTAATTTCAACTGAGTTTAAAATTTTAAAATGGAATATGAATTATTTATAAAATTTCATTAATTATAATTTGAATGATCCAATTTTAAAATTATTTAAATTTAATTTTTAAGCTCTGGAATTATTTTATTAGGAGAAGAAATAAATTTTTTAGTTCGTATAGTATTTAAATTAAATCGCTGCATATTTTAAAAATATTTATTTTTTAACGTCTGCTATAGGAAATAAACTTAAAGGCTTAACAAATAACAAAAAAAAACCAAAAAAAAGTAAATTATGAAATTTTAAAACAAATTATATATGAATAAATTTCAAATTAAATTTGAACAAATTTAATAATTAAATAAACGAAAAATATTAAAAGAAATTTGTATAAATTTTTAAATTCAGTAAATAAATGCATAATAAATTTATTTGATTATTTTATAATATTAATCAAATATTTTAAGTTCTTATACATTTTTTTTTTCTATTTAAATAATTAATAAACCTTAACCTCCCATACCCTGTAATCTGAAAATAAACTTTTTCTATTATCTTCAACAAAAAATCAAAAAATTATCTTCTAGAAAAAAAGCTTAGACGTTTCTCATGCTCAGCTCGTTGAAGAAGTCAAACCACCTAACATAGTCAACATACCCCGCACACTTACATAAATTTTGAAAGCTGCGGTCACTGTGAGTGTGTTTTAAGAGCTTGTTAAACTTGATGCTTGAGCTGGGAAAATGCCAAATCGCTTTTAATTTGATTGGCTGACGGTGGTGACGATTTAAAATTCTGTGGTCGATTTGCCACACCCGCGACTTTAAACCAGTGTGTATTAGAGTGTATGTGTGTGAGTGTGAATGTGAATGTGCTTGTGTGCCAGTGTGTTAGTATGCGTGTGTGTGTGTGTGTGTGTGCGGGCTTATAGCGTACCTGGCACGTGTCATAATTGCAAATCAATGAGCTGCAATACAATGGGCGCACTGATTATGACGATGCCATAACGATGATTACGCCAATTGTGTGAGTGTGTGTGTGTGTATGTGTGTGTGTGTGCTAGCCACGCCTTACTGTAAGTGTGCGTGCATGTGTGCGCTCTCTCTCTGTGTCACGCTGCCTGTGTAGCATTTTAATAAATTACGTGACAAACTGCAACGCTCTAAGCCTTCCCATGTGGCTTACCCGGAGGAGCTGAGCGAGCGAGCGCATTGGAAATCATCGGGGAGCAGCAGGTGGCCTCTCGCCGTGCGGGTGCGTGCCCGAATTCCGTTAATGTAGGCTCATTAGTTGGCGCATTAAAGCGGTATTATGAGCAACATTACGATGAGGAGGAGAGGGCGGGACGTGCTGCCGCTGCGAATTGGTCCGGATACATTTGCATTTGCAGTTGGCAACGTCTTGCGCACATTTGCATACGCAAGCCTTAGCCCTTTCTCTGTATGCCCTCTCCCTCTCACACTACTGCTCTCTCTCTCTCTCTCGTTCGCACTATCTGCACTCTCCGGTATCTCGTCGCGCGCGCTTCTAGTGTAATTTGCAAAATTAAATGACAAAGTTTTGCACACAGTTAACAATATTAAATCGGATTTCAAAGGCGACGCCGACGTCGCTGTTGCCGTTGCCGTCGCCGTCGCCAGCGTCGACGTTGCCAGCTGCAAATGTAATTACATTTTCTGTTTTGTGTGTTAACAAACCGTATAATTGGCCCGGCGCTTTGTCGCGCCCGCCTGCATTCGTGTTATCCTGTGCCCTGTGCCCTGTGCGCGAAACTGGCGCAATTCAGACTCGGATTCTCGCATTCGCCGATTCAGCTCTCGGCAGCCCAGCTCTCCGGCATTAGCCTTGGCCGATAAGCAACAGCTACAACTACCGTTGCAGCAACAGTTAGTCACATTAACACACGCACACAAACACACGCACGTTACATGGTTAATGCGCTCGGACTGTGCCTTGCATGCAATTAATGTGAGAGCGACGCTTGTGCAATGGATTGCAATGATTAAATGAGACAACGACATGAATAACGCTCGCATATCAAGTTGAGCCTCAAAGGGAAGCTGTTCGGGATAACATTACCTGTGGGGAAGAGAAAGAGGCGAGAAATTTGAATGTTTATAAATAATAAGTACTAAAACTGCTTAAATTTGTCAGTAACAATAAAGACTAGAAAGAAAGCGTACCTGCGGCACACCGAAGATTCCTTACACTTTCAGTTACTTCAAATATCGGTATATATACCGATATGTTCTATGGAAGCTTAACGACATATCTGTCCGAATTTAATAAAATGTTTACAGCATTTCAGGCACTTACTAAGACATGAATCAGGAAAGTTTCATAACGATATCTTAAAAAATAACAAAATTTGACCGATAGGTTCTATGGCAGCTATACGATATATCAGTCCGATCCGGCTTGTTTCTCACTTATTTACAGCGTGCAGCAATGAGAAACATGTATACCAAGTTTCATCAAGATAGCTCTAAAACTAAGAGACTTATTTGTGTTGCAACAGGCAGACGGACAGACTGCCAGACGGACATAGCTAGTTCATGTCCCCTGCTGATGTTGATTAAGAAAATATATACTTTATTGGACTGAGATGTCTCCTAAGGTCCATTGCAAACTTCTAGACAATATTTCTGGAGGGTATACAGGGTAAAACAAGTAACGAAAACTTTAGTCAAGCGAGCCCGACATTATTTCTAAGCTAACAAACCAATTCTCTGGGAGCTACATTCTGCTTATGTATTGTCACTTCTAGTGATTCTACATTTTCAAATTTATAATATAAACTGTTTGAAATGTTTTTCAAAATTTTGAATTGTATAATTGAAGTGAAATCAATTTTTAAAGTTGCAATCATCATTTAAATCCGTTTTAAAAACTAATTCATTATTAATCGAAAGTCCCTTACATTTAAAATATTTTAATTATTCTATTATTTTCCAGAAATTTATTTTTTGTAAAAATTTGAAATTTTGCAACTCCAATTGCAATCAAAGGTCAAAAGTTAGAGGTGTGAAGCTTACAAATGAAAATTCACTAATCATGTACATACAAGATGTCAAAGCAAATCAAACTGCATGTGAAATAGATCAATTTCTTCCTTAATGAAGTGAGCCCAAGGTCAGCTGCAGCGCGACTTCATTAAAAATTAAAGCACTCCACCCGCAACAAGATGTTGGCGACTTAATTAAGTATTTCATTAACTTCATTTAAGACGAGGGAAATTGCAATTATTTTTAATCAGCATGTTCAATTTGCCACTCTCCTCCCACAGGCACACAGTCACACTCTCTCACGTTCTTTCATTTTTGTGCTTGGGTCTACACAACAACTGAAATTATGCTTTGCATTGTGGTTTGACGCTTTTCCAATTACCAAGATTTCCCCCAGTAAATTGCCAGCATATCACGCAGCACCAGCAGCAGCAGCAGCAGCAGATGAATGCATGTGCAGGCAAGTGTGTGCGAGTGAGCGAGTGTGCGGGTGTGTGTGTGTGCACCTGCACTACATGATAGCAAGACAGAGAAGGCGGCTGGCAGGGAGTGGGCTGGATGAGGAGCAAGCGATGCGCTCGTGTGTAAATATGCAGCTGGCATATTACTTGGGCACAATTGCCGAGTCCCTTTGTCATATTTTCGGCATGCCATCAAGTAAATTTAATGAAATTGTTGCGGCTTTCAGTTGCCAGGGCAACAGAGCAAAGTCTGCGGTCCGGATGAGTCGCCGCTGCCGCTGCTGCTGCTGCTGCTCCTCCTCCCTCCTCCTCGAAACAGGGAGAGAGTGAGAGAGTCATCAGAGCGCCATCATCATCTTTGGCACTCGCTTGTTTGCTCAGGCGTTGCTCCAACCCGCAAACGCACTGCCTGACGGGTTGTCACTCTTTTCCCTCTCCCACCCGCTGCGAGCCACAAAACTGGGTCAGTTGCACAGGCAATGCGGCATGAAATTTGAGTTGAGCTCGGCATGTTAAACAAATTTCGTGGTCAGTTGTCAGCAACAAAAAGCGAAGGAGCCAAATATTTGCTCAACCGGCTCAATACAGAGAAAGAGAAAGAAAGAGGGAGAGAGAGAGAGAGAGGGGGAGAGTAGCCTCATTTTCATGCTTAGCCTCAACCTCAATCTAAAGCCACCCAGCTCATGCTCATCCACATTCTCATCATCATCATTTCCCGCCTAGCTCGAGAACTGGAGCAGCCCCCATCCCCCTCGGGTCAAACTATTGTCTGCTTGATCTCATTATCAAAGCGAACTACGCAAAGAAAAAAAAATAAAAATTACCACAACACAACAGCACAAGCATCGCTGAGGCAGCCACTAACCGCCAGAACTACCCCTACTAGTAGCTACCCCTTGAGCCGCTGCGAAATTGATTTCTACTCGTTTCCCCCCACACAGGGATCACAGGTTTGTTTGAGTTGCACTTGACACATGCTGAAGCCATGCGTAAATCTTTTAAAACAACTTGAAAAGGAAACAGCACATTAATTGATTTTCCACACACTTGAATGAACATTCAAGTTCGCACACACACACACACACACACACACGCAACAGCTTCCGCTAGGCGCGAGAGTAAAGAGGGAAGACTGTGAGATGCGCTGTAAAGTGGAGTTTGAGAGAAGCAAATACCATATAGAACTAAGAAAGAAAAGAATATATTGAAATTAATTTCAGAATTTTTGCATATCTTTAAAAAAAATTATATTAATATTTAAGGAAATACTGTCTAATAATATTAATTAATTTTTATAATTTCTAAAAAAAAGACTTTAATAATTATTGCACAATAAAAGAAACTTTGATTTATTATTTTTTAAAAATTTTAAAAAATCCATAAACATTTTTAGAATAAAAAAAAAAAAAATTACAATAAATGTTGCCCAAAAATATTAAAAAAAAATTATTTGATCTTATGCTGGCAAAAATAATATTATCTAGATAAAGTTTGCTAAAGTTATTATTTAAAAATTGCCTTTTTTATTTAAATATTTTTTAAAATTATTTTAAAATATTTTACACAGTTCTGCATAAGCAAAACATGTAGAGGTTTATCTATAAAGCTTGTTCTAGATCTATCAACTTCTATCGACTCGCTTCCCATACTTTCTTCCATTCATAGCTTTACTTAATCACTTCTTTTCTCTCCCCTACAGGGTATCTCAAAAATGAAGCTGATTTGCGGCGCAGTTTGGCATTCTCATAAGCAGGCCAAAGAGCGACAGTCCAGGGGGGCGGGGCAAGGGCAAAAAAGACACTGGGCCCGAGCGACCACGGCCAGTGAAGCGTGGCAGGCGCGTGGCCAACTGACAATGGCAGCAACAAAAGCAAAAGGCAAAAGGCGAAAAAAAACCGTCAAGCAAAAGAGAAAAGCGAAGGCAAAACAGAGCGAAAAAAAAACGAAGAAAAACAACATGAAAATGCTTGCTTTGCATGCCAAGCGGCGCACTGTGCCAATTTTTCAGTTAAAAGGCCGGGAAAGAGATATAGAGAGCGTGGTGTGAGGGGTGGGGGGGGGGGAACAGGAAAAATTGCGCAAAAGCAATGTAATAAATGCGTCTGCTTTGTGCGGCAACTGATGAACAGCCGCAGAGCAAAACAGGCAAATGAAAACGGCGGCCGATAGAAGAAGCAGCGCAGCAGCAGCAACAACAACAAACGCAACGAGCGAAACTTGAAGCGAAACGGAAACTGAGCCCAGTTTTGTCTGTGCCCCCATAAACGTGCCTCCTGCCGCACTTGCAACATCAATGCATTCCGTCACAGTTAACTGCGTGCGTGTGCGTGTGCGTGTGTGTGCGCACCTGAATGTCAGCGATTTTTATGTAGCGCACTTTAAGGCGCATAAAAATGGCCACTGGGTGACACGGCTCTCGCTCCTTTAGCGTTTTATGTCGCATTTGCGTACGCGCTTCTCCGCTCAGCTCGTTTTATTGTAATAAATTTAAAACATTTTGCACTCATACACATTTTATGAGTCTTCAAGATGCCCGGGTGCGCCGAGTGCAGCTAAGCGAGAGCGGGAAGATATTTTATTTGGCCATTGAGACACGGGAATGGCAAAGTGCACTGCAATTGGGATTTATGCAAATGGTGATATATATGTGCCTCTCCCTCCCTCTCACTCTGTTACACATTTTTGTGCACTGCAAACTTTCAACATAGATTAAAAAATGTCAGCGGAATTTATGCGAAATTATGCAGAAGCAACAGCAACAACAGCAACAACAACGACAGCGGCAGCGCATCATCTTGCATATGCAAAGTTTGCATTACGCATACGCCACGTTGTCGTGCTCCTTTCAATGCCACGCGCGCTAACAATGCATCCCCTCCCCCACTCTGCTTTGCTTTGCTTTGCTTATTTTTTTGCCGTGTTAATAATTCTCTGGCAAATACATATTTTATGCTAGCTACAAATCGTTGCCAGCTGCGCGGTAAATCAACATGCATTTTAATAACTCGAACTGTAACTCGTGCCGAACTGCAGCAACTTTGGCAGCAGCCGTGGCAGCAGCCGTGGCAGCTTCTGTGGCAGCAGTAAAATCAACAAGAAAATGTAGCTTCATTATGGCAGCCAGCAAAATTGTTATGAAAATTGACTTTTTAGCCGCAAGCTAAACTAATTTTCTGCGCTCGCTTCATGCTGCCTGCTGCCTGCTGCCTCTTCTTGCCTCATGCTGCCTGCTGCACATAAAAGTCAATTGGCAACGGCATTGACTTTGGCTATGCTTTGCTGCGGCATTGGCTATCGATGAAGCGTCGTTATCGTTATCATTTGACTGGCCATTTTGCTGCTTATCAAAGCTGATTGCAATGCCCGCCAGCCACGACGGTTGCTACTCTGAGCTGAGCTGCTGCCGCTGCTGCTGCCTTTTGCATTGGCTGCTCTTGCTTTCTTTGCATACTTATTGCACTGCGCAGTGTGCCTCTTTCTTGTTGTCCTTGTTTATTGTTTTTGAGTTTTGCTGCCTGCTTGGAGTCTTAGTTGCCTTCTCTTAGTCTCTCTCAATCTTCCTCTCTCCTTTGCCATTTTATTGCATATAAACTTCATAAATCTTTTGCTCGCTTAAACTTTTGCAATTGAGTTGTGGATACAAATTAACTCAACTTGCTGCTACAAAGTTTTTGCTAAATAACAACAACAACAACAATAGCAACAATTCATACAAAGGCAACAGCTGTGGCAGCAACAATAACATTTACTAATAGTATATACAGAAGTTTCTGAACTTCTCTTCTCAAGTCGCAAGCGGCAACACTTGAAGCTGTCTGTTAATTCGAAGGCTCGCAATTTAGTTGCGATTTTCAATTAGCCACAGAGCATAAAGAGAGAGAGAGAGAGAGAGAGAGAGCGAGTGTGAGAGAAAAAGAGAGAGGGAAGCAGTGAAGTGGGTTGGTAGTAGAAAACTTGGCTTATATAAGTTAGCAGTTTGTAAGTAGCATAACTAGGCGAAACTAATTGAACATGCTTTGCGATGAGCTGCAGTTACATCTTGCGTAAGACTTCTCAGATTTATTTCCGCTCTAGATTTAAGAATGTTGCTCTACTTCTTGCGGTAAAAATTATAAACAATAGTTAACTGAAAATTTGTATACCAATGGTCAAAAATGTTATACTAAATTTGTGCAAAAAGCCATGTCCGTCTGCCTGTCCGTCTGTCTGTTAAACGTCTGGATCTCAGCTATTACAAAAGCTAGAGACACCAAATGTCACATGAAGATTCCTGTATGCCATAGGCTGGGCGAGTTTGTTTTCAATGTTCGATGCCACGCCCACCGCCCACGCAAATCGATAATTTACGATTATCTGGAGACGCATTAAAGTTACAGCTTTCTGCTATGGTATGAACATTGATGAATGCTATATAAATCAAATTAATAAATATTCTTTAATATATTTAACTTTTTCTCGCCCTTTAATTTTATTTCATTCGATTGAAAATTTAGTAAATTAAAATATACATTAAAATCATATTCTATTACCAATCCTCACTTCAGCTCTTCCCTCTTCCCGTCCTAAAAAAAGGGTTTCCTTTCCAGAATTTAATTCGTAACTTGATTAAAATACTATTTATTCTGCCAACTGAACCCACAAGCTCGTCTCGAGTCTCGACAATAAAATGCACTCAATTTAAATATAACGTCGGATTGTCGTGGCCGACGGCAAACTTTGCGGCACTCGATACTCGATGGGAAGGACACGGTTTTTGCGCCGCCGGGCAACCATTTAGAAATTGGCTTTCGCTGCCTTTGTTTGACTTTTCTTTTTGCTGTTTTATTTTTGAGTTTTTCTCGCTGTCTTTGCACAAATATTTTTCATTATATTTTTAGCATTTCTCTTTCCCGCTTTTTTTTTTATTTTAGTCAACTTGGCTTTTGTGGTTGTGCAGAAAGTTGCCGGCCGGAAATGGGCAGCGTATGCTGGCAGTACACTCGGTTAGTGAGAGGGGGCAGAGAGACAGAGAGGCATCCTGTGACGAGCCGTGCGGCGAGTGACTCGATTTCCACTTGAGTAAACATTAACGTGCCGGACGCCCCATTGAAATTCAAGCGTGCAATTCATTTCCACTTAATTTTCAACGCTGCTGCTGTGTTTTTCCCCCCCGACTTTTCCTTTTCCTCTTTTGCTCTCTCGTTTTCGCTCGCTTGACACAAGTTTTGTGCACTGATTTTTGTGATTTTTTTGTCATTTCCTTTCTGGACATTATACCGTGTAGGAGTGGGGTAGAAAGGGGTAGCACAAGCTGTGGAAAGATGCTCGATAAAATTGTCTGCAGATGTAGATAGCATGCGCTTTCATTATTTGATAAATTCTGAACTGAATTTCGACATTTATTGTAGCGTATTTGCCCGTCGTACACACCCTGTACCTGTCTACATTCACTTTCACTCGCTTTTATTTCTATATTTTTTGTGCCATTTTTCTTTGCTGTGCCAAAGTTTTGAGCAAAATGTGTCGCAAATTAGTCACAAGTGTCTCAATTTGAAATTGCGGCGCGTCGCCAAGTCGATTTGAGGCAAATTTATGAAAATGATGAGGCAAAAACAAAGTGCGCCACGTTTGCGGTAGCCCTCCCTTCCCCCGCCCGTCCGAGCACTCGATTTGTGGCCGTGTAATTTGTGGCACTTTGAGTGGCTAAATTGAAAGCAATTAAGTGTGGCACGTGGCACGTGGGGCCAGTGAGGCGATGGTGGTCGAGGAGTCGAAGTTGCGCTCAAGCGATTTGATTAGCTTGCCGCTCGTCTTATTGAAATTGATGGAGCGAGCAGAGGCGCGCCGTAGTAGGGGGCGGGGGATTGTAAGTTTTCCGGCGGAGAGTGCAGAGTGTTTTCCTCATTTTGGGGCCTGCGAATATAACATTAATTTTGATTGGGCGACAGTGAAATTTATTGATTTGTATACAACAAATTGTATCTGCAGCAGCAGGGACTCTCCCTTTCCCCCCCCCCCTTTTCCCCCTGCTGCCTGGCCTAATTATGACAGAGTGCGTTTTCGAGTTTTGCAGTGCATTCACCCCTTTTAAACTGTCAGCCATGGCGGCTCTTCATTTGCCTATAATTTGTTTTGTTTTCTGGCCTATTTAGCCTTGATTTCATTTCATTTCAGCTCGTCTGTCTTTCCCTTTGTCACCTTGCCCGCTGCCTAATTGAGAGGCGGCAAAAACTTAATTAGATTGCGGCATTTGCCACCTCAGGTAATGAAGAGACCTGCCGCACTTTGCCTACCATTCCGTTTGTCACCTACCTAGTCACACCATTCCCTCTCTCTCTTTCTTTACCTTTTCTCTGTCTCTTTTGCTATGTTGAGTGGGCGAGCATTTTGTTGTAAATTGATTAACTGACTGACAAAGTGAGTGCGACTGAAACTGACGCGCAGACCCCACTGGCGTTTTGCTGTTTGTTTTAATTAAATTTCTATTTTCCATTAACCATATAATTATCTCATTTCATTATGCTTCAAATGATATAACACTAATTGAATGTGTGTGTGGCAGCAGCAGCAGCAGCAGCAGCAGCATCGCTCTGTAAACATTCTCCCTCAAGCTGTTCGCTTTTAAATACCATTTCCGAGTCTGATGGATGCCAAACGTTGAACATGTTCAATTTATGATGGGCTACGTCTGTAGGCAGCAGAGAGAGGTAACCAGACTCTAAAGTGCTGTAATTATGTTCATAGCTTGGCTGCATTGTTGTAAGACATGGACATGGGCATTGTACTGATCAAGCAATAGCTTAAAGCAGCATGTCCAATTACTGAACTTGAGTTGGAACTTCAGATCCGCTTTAATAATTCAACAGCCTCACCCAAACCTTAATTTAAACTTATTCTACTCATCCTTCGGCCTCTAAATTGCTTTAATACGTTAATCTAAAAGTCAAACAAATTTACGAGAATAAATAGATAAACGTGTTCTATGATTTTGAAATTTGCTGCTAGTCTTCAAAATAATAATTAATAATAAATAATACTATAAAAGTATTTAAAATATCAAAGATCTGTGCGACTAATCTATGACTTACTTTCGTTTGAAAAGTTTTTTTAATAATGGTTTGAGTCCTAGGTTTATTTTGAATAGAAAAGTTAAGGTTCTAAAAATTTGCACTTCTCATGCTATTCGTTTTTAAGAACCTGAGAAATCTAGGTATCTAAACTTGCGATTCTCTTTACTTTCTCAAAAATCTGTTGATTTTTGTTTGGAATTCTAAATCTAAGTTAACTGATTGATCTCTATCTTTATTCACGACAAACAAGTTAAGGGTTTAACAATTTAAAATGTTACCTTTTCCATGCTAAGAAACCCATTTATCTAGACTTCTATAACTTTGCCAAAAATTAACCGAATTTTATTTGGAATTGCATTTTATTTCTGTTATGCTCTCAAGTTTTGTAAAATATCAAAATGAAAATTTGAAATTCTAAAAATGTTTTTGATTTTTTCCATGCTTTACCCTTACAAGATTTTTAACCCCTTTTCAAAAATATGCAAAGTTTTAAAACCTCAGTCAAGTCAAAACAAGCATAAAAGACGACATAAAAAGATATTCTGACTTGAATTTCGAATATTATTCAACTGAATTTAGCTTTACTGCCGTCAAACGCTTGGCTATCCTCACCTGCTCATCTTCGACTTTATTGTTAATCGAGCGACTGCAACTGGCAACTGGCAACTCGAAACGTAAACGAAGCTGCGAATAAAAGTGTGGCCAAACTTCAATATCACTTGAGTTAACTGTTTACAAACTGCCAGACAATGTCGTTTGGCATTAAGAGCGTGTCTGGCTTATGCTCCACAGAGCATATTTGTTGCTGCCACAACAGAGGGGGAAGGGGGAGGGGGACTACCAGCTCGACCTGTGTTAAAGTTAGTTTATTACTTAATTTTTACTAGCTGCCAATTTCAGGCGACAATTTGTGTGCTTCAACTCGGACTCGGACACGGAGTCGGAGTCCGGCGCCAATGAACTCCGGAACTTCGTTTCCGACTCTGCGACTCTGGCTGCGGTTTCAACTTCGACTGGGCAGCATCCAAGGATCATCCTACTTATGCGGGCTGCCAGTGTGTGTGTGTGGGGGGATGCACTTGTTACGCACCCGCAGCGGGCAGTGAGTACATTTACGGGTTACATTATAGCCAAGCGTTGCCCTAATCCTGTCTGAAACATCCTACCCCTCTTCCCCCCCCAAACCATGCCCCCTCTGGTATTGTCCGGCTTTTATGGCACGTTGTAAACACTGCGCATAAACTTTGCACTAAAGTGTTGTCGTATAAATTGTATTATGGCAGCTCCCAGGCCGGCCATTTTATGTGTGCGACAGAGACAGGGAGAGACAGAGCGCGAGAGAGAGTGGGGTAGGGAGTGGGTGAGACTCAGACAAAGCGTACAAAAAGCGCTAAAGCAAACGCAAACGCAAACGCAAAAGTAAAAGTACAAGTTGTGTTTTACTTTTTGCCTCGTTTGCTTTCGGCCAAGATATTTATCATTTTGGTTAGCGTAGCTTTTAATTACAATTGTTGCGGCAAGCTGCACGGTTTCCTTTTTTTTGCCCCTACTTTGCTCGTTGTCTCGTCTCTCGTTTGCTGGCCCTTAAACAAAGTCCAGGCAGCTTCAAGTCCTGTTGATCCGTGCCGGGGCTGGCCGTGCCTGGCCGTAAATTGCATTTTCACGCCCAACTGCAACGCAGACGCAAACGCGAACGCATCGCATGGCATCGCATTCAACATTCAACGTGCTCTGGCAACGGTTCGTCAACATCATCATCATCATCATCATCATCATCATCATCATCATCATCATCATCATCATCATCAGGGGCATCTTCATTATCATCTGCAGCATCCTCATCATCATCATGCTGATGAGCTTTATCATTGGCCCCCGTTTTTTTGGGGGTTTCCTTTTATGCCGTAGACCTTTGGAGTCTTTTCCACTTCCTTTCTCTCTCTCGCTTTCTCCCACTTCTTCGCTGTCTTTCTCTCTCTCTGCCTCTGTCTGCTGGGCAGTGAATTGCCCTGATTCGTTTTCATTTCATGACCATTATTTCGACTATACGTAGCAGACAGACACACACAGAGGATACGCGGCACCCGGAGAATTTCAACCATGCAGCGTGCTTGCTGTTGCTAAACTCATTTGCATGATTTTTGGCTGCATTCTGCTCCCTCTCTTTCTCTCTCCCATTCTCTCTTCCTTTGCCAAAAAAAAAGAAAAAATAGAAGGCAAACAAACCGCCGATGAGTTTGGCCCACCAAGTTCGTTTATTGGTTAAGCCTTTGTGATTTATAGCATAGCGGCAATTGGAAAATTTTCAGGCAGCACAGAGTGGCAGCAGTTGGCATAAATATTAAGCAAGTTTTGGCTTGGTTTAGATATTTCAATTAGTGGCAAACTTTAATGAGTGGAAAGAAAAAAATTAAAAAATTAAATTAGTTAGAAACGGAAAATATTAAAGTAATTTTTGGTTTAAGCATTTCACTTTAATAATAATTTCAATTTTAAAAAAAAAATGGAATATTCAATTATATAAAATTTATATTTTTTAGCCTTAAGTATTTTATTGATTATATTTAATTTGAATATAGTAAAAGTATTGCTTCGTTTAGGTATATTAATTTTGCAAGCTGAAGAGTTTATTTTATTATTTTTATTTTTTTAATTTCTATAACCCATTTTATATGAAATATCATTACATATTACTGAATAAATATTTTCCAAAAAATTTAAACAAAAACTATTGCAAATTAAAATGAAACAATAATTACAATTTTAAATTGAAATTATATTCGTTCGTCTATTTTGCCCCGCCTTAAATTGAAATAAAAATTAAAATTTAATTATATACAGCTTAATTTAACTTAACTAATTAAATAAATAATTTTAGCTTTCCTTCATATTTTATTACTTTTGAATCGAATCCTCCTAGTCGACATAAAATAAATAAATAAAAAAATTATTTATTATATAATACAATTTTAAAATTATAAAATAATTGCAAACATTAAATTATATACTCTTTGAACATCCCCATAAATTGTCCTTGAATTTTCTTCTACACGTTTCTTCAATAATTTAATTGACTGAATTGCCTCGCCTCTTGTGCACTTTCTATTGCGACTTCCGGTGGCGCCCGCCCCCAGCGCCATAAATCATAGTTAACTTTGCCATTCTTTGCTGCGTGTGTGTACGATTGTGTGTGTGTGTGTGCGCGTGTGTTTTTCCCTTTTTAAGCCCACGGCTGCTGTCGCTTGACTGTCAGTTTTGAAGGCCAACACGCGCGTATCGACCACAGGCGCTGGCCACAGCGACCAACTGCCACGGCCACAGGAAGGCAGGAAGCAGGAAGCGGAGGAGGAATGTAGGGAGCTACTCCCTCTGCAGATAGGGCATTTATATTGCAGCGATGACTACAAATTGGTCGCATTTCCTTTTCGCGAAACCTCGAACTGAAGTTGCACAGCCTGAGTGGGAGAAGGAGGCGAGTGGGGGGGGGGGTGAACCCCATGACTCAGCCGCGGGCTGGCATAATTTTTCCCTAGAAATAAAAATTTCGTTGCACTTTTTGTACGCTTTACTTTTTCATTTTTTTCCCCCGTTTCTCTTCTTTTTTTTGTCTGTGTTTTGTCTTCTCCATTCGCTGCAATTTGAGTTTTTAGTTTTTTGTGTTTGCTGCTGCATTTGACATTTTGTGACTTTTGCTGGCGCGCGCGCGTAATTTATGTGAGTTTCTGCCGAGTGTACACCGCGCAAAAAGAGGAGGCAACTTTAACAACGACGGAGGCCACTACTGCCACTACTACTACTACAACTACAACTAACTGACAATAACAACAACAAATGGTCCAAGTTGCCGCATAAGTAAGTTTGTTGCCGTCGCAGTTGGCCCACATAAGTGGGTAAGTACTCGTAAGTAAGTAAGTAGTTTGTTCGGATCCGGTTGCTTTGTGCCACTATTCCGCCAGCTGTCTATCTCTGTCCATCTCTCCCCCCCCTCCACTCTCTGTCTCACTCTCTTTATCCTTCTTTCGGTTTGTTTATTCGTTTTGTCTGTTTGTTGTCAACTTTGTGTGTGCGTGTGTCCTCAGACAAGTTTCTTGTTATTCATATTCATTAGCGCTCCATTGTGTGCCCCGTGGCTGCAAGAGGACCTCAGATTATGCCTACAATTAAAGGCGGCAGAAAAACTTTGTAAATGTCTTCAGTTTTAGAAGGTAGGTTGACACGGATAGAGCAGAAATTCAGAAGCTTAAATAACTAAAAAGAAAAGGGCGTCAACCTGGATACATTTTTTTATCTTTTGCTTAAATTTTGTTGGGTAAAAATTAAAGATTTGGAGTCAAATAAAAATGTTGAAAATTATTAAAATAATTTAGTAAAATATTTAAAAAAAAATTGCTGAATTTTTAACAATGAAATACAAAATTTAACAAAAATTGTAAAAATTTAAATAGAAGAGAATGGAGAGAACTGAACTGAAGAGGTAAGGTAAGTAAGTCAGGAAAGTTTTCTAAATATTCTCTTTATTTAGTGAATTATAAAACAAGTTTATTTATTTATTTTAAAACTTTTCTTTACTTTGTAAAAAATAATTTAAGCTTATTTATTTACTTTAATAATATTTCAATTAGATTTAAATATTATTGCGAAATAGGGAACATTTCCTAATCTTAGTAAAATTTTGTTTTAAAATATGCAAGCTTATTTAAATAATTAAATAAAAGAAAGAAATATTTTAAAAGTAATAGATTTAATAAAAAATGATTCTGTATTTTTTAATAATTAATTTAATTATAGACAGAAATATTTTTAAAAGTAAGCTAATAAATAAAAAATTATTTGTGTAATTTTAATGGTTTTTCTTGATATTTTTCATATCAGTTTTACGCCACTCTGTTTTAAACCTACACAAAATTTTTAACTGCATCGCAATAGCCTTCGACTTTTCCATCATCCCAGCTCACCTAAGCTCGTAGCTCTCTAGAAATCCTCATTCTTACATTCGAACACCTATCCATAACATCTAAATTCCATTTGTGGTCTCAAGTTGTGTTGGGTTTACGGTAAATAATAAAAAAAAAAAACAAAACCCAAAAATCCGAAAAAAAATCCAAATCCCGAAACGAAAATCCTTGTTTTTTCGATCGCTTGTAAATCGTGAAAATTCATTTTCTATTTTTGCGCTTTTTCAGAATTTCTAAAGGAACAAACATGTGCTGTGGACCTTGTGGTGGTTGCTGTGGCGGTGGCTGCTTTGGCCCCAACGTTTGCGGACCCTGCTATGCAACGGGACCGTGTTTCGGGTGCTGTGGCTGCTCCTGTTGTGGACCCTGCGGTGGTTGCTGTTCCAGCTGTGGTCCTTCCTGCTAAGCTTTTACTCTCTCTCTCTCGAGAGAGAGAGAGAGTGAACCATATGTTCTAAAACGGAAAATTTCGTGAACCCTTGAGGCTGCAAAAAAAACAGATATCTAATGTAGTGTCTATTTCGGCTTGTAACACACCAAATCGAATAGTTTCCACGTTTCTCACATAGATCATAATGTAAGAAAGCAAAAAAGTGTAGTTGATTTTATTGAAGGAAGGGACTCTGGGATTTCTTACAGATTGAATAATTGGCCAATTCCCCTTCTGGGGAAAACTTGTGGCCAACATGGCGATAAAGCTAAAGTCCTCAACTTTGGGCCATAAGTCGCATGTGCATCAGGCTGTCATGAAGGGATAACCGTCGCGCGGCCACAAAGCGCGAGTGCTGCCAACTCTATTTAACTGTTTGCCAAGCTGTCAAGCGCTAGCTAACTGCCACGCCCCTCCCCTCCCCCCCACCCTCCACACACACACTGGCAATTTTGGTAGTCTGCTGTGCTGTTTGGGTTGCTGCTCCTTGTCCTGGTCCCTGTTCCCTGTTCCGGCAGCACAGTGTAAAAGCCAAAAAGGAAACGCGCTACATTTGCGCTCAACGTGTTTGCCTTTTGCGCTGGGCTGGTGAGCTTCAACGTTTTACGCTTCGATTGCATTCGCAGAGCTAAAGCCGTGGCGGCGGGGGCGAGTCGCAACGCAGCGCAATGCGTCGCGTGGCGTCGAGTTGAATCGAGTTGAGGCACCTGAGCGAGCTCTCGCACACAGTTACAGCTATTGCTGCAGAAATGCGCAACCACACAGAGAGAGAGAGAGAGAGAGTCACTCACACATACACACACACGCGAGCGTTTTAATCTAGCTGCAGAAAAATGTATAGCCAACACCCAGAGCACATCAAGTATACGCGCCGTGTGGCAGCGAAATTAAATTTTAAATATTTATAAAGCTGGGGCCAATAAAAGGAATTTGCAATTGGCCTGATTGGCTTTTAATCGCGGCAGACAGTTTTTAATAAATATGCATAACGCGCTGCCAACGAGACCAGACTTAACAGGCCAGCAAGGAGTGGAAGACAGTGGCGTCGTGGGGGGGAGGCTGCCCGTTTTGATTGCAATGAAATTGCAACTGGCAACTGGCAACTGGACACGCCTGCCTTGAAAGCCTGCAACAGCAACAGCAGCTAATATCAATAACGTGCAAGCGGAAGCGAAGCATCTTACGGATATACAGATACGTAACGTACAGCTACTTGCAACGGATGTGCTGCATTGTGTTGCGTAAAAATTGCGGAAAAGCCAAAATCAAGTGAAATTTATGATTGCCATAAAATTGCGTGGATATGTGTGCGCCCCGCAACGGAAGCAGGCAACAAGCAGCAAGAAAGCTAGATAGAGAGAGGGAGAGGAAGAGATAGGGAGACCTACTCGAGAGTTGTTACTTATGCGCATAGAACGTAGCACGCTGCATTGTTGCAGCACACACACACACACACTTGGTACATAAGAAATGCAATCGGGCAACTGCAATTTCGTAAATCGAACAAAACTGTTGGCCAAGAGCAACAGTGGCAGCGACTGTGGCAGCAACGGCCTGCTGCATAAAGCAGGCAATCAAAGTGGTCCGTCTGACAGTGCGTGCGGCAGCGATCTCTTCGGGCAGCAGCAGCAGCATCATCATCATCTGCTGCTGCTGCTGCTGCTGCTGCATCTCTTTATCGTGCTGCCTGTCGCATTGCCTGAGCTGATAAGCAGACAGTAAGAGAGAGAGAGAGAGAGAGAGGGGGGGATAGAGCGTGCCAGCATATGCATGCCTGAGCGCCAAGCGCTGAGTTCCGGCCTTTCTTCGTGCCACTCGACTGCAGCACGAGACTGGCTTGTTTATTTGCTGGCAAAATTGTGAAATAATGTGCTGCAATCAATTCGCAATACATGCAGGTTTCGCCACGCCCCCCAACCCCCAACCCCCTTTCCCCTCACTCTCTCTCTCTGCCACTGGCAAAAATATGTGCACTCAAGTGTTTTGAAGCGGCAGCTGCCACGCAGCAACAACTCCGACATGTCGTGATGAATATGTTTACATCAATAACAAAAACTCGGGTCAATAATGAAGCCTTGGTAAAGCAGCAGCAGCAGCAGCAGCAGTCACTGCCACGCCTCCTGCTACCGCCCCTCAGTGCCTGCACCGTGCAACAGCTGCCGATGATGAACACGTCAAAATGAGTTTACTTTGTGGCTTGATAGCTGCGATTGCTGCCATCGACTTGCTGCTGCTGCAGTGGCATCCCAGATATTAAGTGCTTGACATACACACACACTCGCACACACACACACTCGCACACACACACACACACACACACACACACACACAGAGAGAGAGAGAGAAGCACTCCTGCTAGCTGCACTGGGCCACAACAACAAGGATTAGTTGTCGACTGAGAGTGCTCGCAATGGGAAAGAGATGCCAATAAGAGCTCTTTTGCGGCATGCAGCTTGTGTGTGCAACAAATCTGATTTGGCTTGAATTCCAGTTTTTTTTGTTCCCCCCTCAACTTCAGACAGGCAACTACGTCAGCCACGTCAGCTATCTGCCTTTTGCTCTGGCATTGTGTGGCATTGTGCAATTGGTTTGGTAATTATGGCAAAGTGAATTAAATGTTAATTGAAAATTATTCTTTAATTAATGCGATGGCTGAGTGAATTTTGTTTTTCATTTCATTTCTTGTTTTCTATATATGTATATAGCAAATTGATATACCCTGACAGAGGGTATATTAGATTTGGCCAGAAGTTAGCAATGCAACTAAACATACATCTCCAACACTATAAAGTATATAGAAACTTAAGCAGCAGCAATAGGAGAGTCGAACTAGCCATGTCCGTCTGACCAACTGTCCGTCTGTCTGTTGCAATGCAAATAAGTCTCTTAGTTTTAGAGCTAACTTGATGAAACTTGGTATACATGCTTCTTATTGCTGCATGCTGTAAATAAGTCGAAAGGAGCCACATCTGACCGATATATCGTATAGCTGCCATAGAACCTATCGGCCGACTTGCATCGTTTTTCAAGATATCGCCATGAGACTTTGCTGATGTATGTCTAAGTATGTTTTTTAAAGGCTGTAAAAATTTGATCGAAATTAGACAGATATATCATAAAGCTGCCATAGAGCTTAGCGGTACTAACTGCAAGGGTACAAAACCTTCGACGTGCCAAAGTTAGCCTCTTTTTCCTGTTTGTTTAACATTTCCTGCATTAGATATGCATAATGTAGTTTAAACAATTAGTTGAATAGTTGGCTTTTAATTGGTTTTAGGCTTTTCTACACATTTTGACATTTTTCACTGAGGTATTTTCATCTATTTCCGCTCGAAAGCAACCTTTGTTCAGCTCATCTTTCTCGTTCTTAGTAGCCTGTGCCGGCTTAGTTGGCTGCCTTGACTTTGATCTAATCAGTTAAGTCAATAACAACACAAAAGCAGGTGTTTTCAAAATTTTGTCGCACAGAAAATTCAATAAATTATATATAAATAATTAAATAAATTTCATAATCAACATTTATTTTATATAACGCAAAAGGGTTAACATGGATGTCTCTGAGAGCGTTAAGGGCATATTGAAAATGTCGGGCAGTAAGTTTACACAGGGCACATCGCGTAAGGTGGCCAAGTTTGATGAACTGAATGTGCTGGCCACATTTCATCCGGCGGATAAGGATTATGGTCACATGATCATCGATGAGCCGAAGACTCCATTTGTCTTCGACGATGATATATCACATGAGCTCGATACGGAGACATTAATGGAGAAATTGCGACTTGCAGCACAATCTGAGACTCCGGCATTTGGCATAGAAAACGATTCGGATGATTCGTCGGACGATGAGGATTATCCGGAATCAATTGATGAGAAAGTGCATCGCATGGAATTCGAACGTCGCCGCAAATTGCACTACAAGGAATTCATGTCGGTGCCGCTAGCACGACGTCTCATTGCCGAAGAGTTTGGTGACAAGAGCACCGAGTCGTCCATAAGCATTGAATCCGTTCACCCGGCCGAGAGTTGCATACCCGAAACGTGTCCGTCGGCACACGAAGCGAGTGAACAATCTAGCACAGAATCAGAGGGTCATGCCGGCATGTCGATCATGAGTGGGGACTATACACCGCCGCTGGTGGAAGTGGAGCCAGGCATGGAGCCAGGGCATCATTGCTATCACAAACTGATGGCCGAGGTCTACGGGCCAGACTATAAGCCACCCGAAACGGCAGCCCAAGTGGATGAGACACAAAACGCGGCTGAGCCCGCCGAACCGAAGGTAGAAACCGTAAGGCCTTCGATAATGCGTCACACTGTGACCAGCCTGGCGGGAGACAAACTGGGCAGAGGCTCAGCAAAGCCAGGGAATTTACGAAATTCTTAGATTCTTGTTTCTTATGAGCATTTGGTTTGACTGGACCGGAACGAGAGCAGTTGGCGTAGAGCAACTTCTTGCAGCTACTGTCTGCATATTCAACTAACAACATCCTCTCGCTCTATAGCCCTCTCTCTATCTCTCTCTCTCTCTCTCTCTCTCTCTCTCTCTCTCTGCTGTTTTCCTTGCCGGACAAACTGGCTCAATTCAAATCCATTTCCATTACTTGGACCAAACTTAACTGTCTCGTTTTGTCGCTTAACTTTGTTTAATAACTAATTTCGACATTTTGTTTTATGCATCGCATCGTAATTGAAAACTTAACCCAAAACTTCCTTGTGCAAAATAAATTAATTTTGATTTATTGTCTCTCCTCTCTCTCTCTCTCTCTCTCTCTCTCTCTCTGTCTCTGTCTGCAATTTAAATAGAATTTTCGTATCATTTAGTATAATTGCGCACAATGTTTAATTTGGCAATAAAATAGAGGCTGGCCTCAAATTATTTGCACAGGTTAAAAGGTGAAAGGTGAAAGCACACACACACACACACAGAGATAAGGCAACACTTGCATAAATTGTTCGTAATTATAAAGTGAAGAAATTTTAAAGACACAAATTGCACTTAAAGTGAGCAGCACAGCAGCAAGTTGCCATCCCTTTCGCCGCAGCACGTAGCCTTGCCACATGTGCGAAAATTGCATTAAAGCCGCGCTCCAATTTATGGCCTGGCCACGAGCCAAAGCCGCCGCCGCCGCCACAGATCCTTGTGCCGACTCTGCGACTCCGATTGTGTCTTCGGGCTGGACAATTGCCGTGTACATTTCATTAAGTGCATAAGCCGTCGCCTGTCAACAGCGCCGGCTGCGTGTGCCGCCTTTTTTAAGCCGGAAAATTATTTTTTTCACGCTATTTACGGGCGCAAATGAAAATAAAGCAGCCAGCGAAAATGCAGGACGACGCTGGTCACGAATTGGCCGGGCTAACAAACTTAACTGTCCGCATGAGCTGCACAATAAAACGGAAAACAAAGGCAGCACCTACTGTAGGGGCGTGGTAAGGGGGGGGGGTCACAAGTGCAGCCAAATATTTGCCAAAGCATTTTTGCTATTTACGACAGCATCTTGTGCGGCATGTGGCGCACGCGGCCCCGGCTTGGCTTACATAGCTCAGGGGGCAGGCACGCCTGTGCTCCGAAGGTGCAGCTCGTTTACGGCCACGCCCCCTGGCCGCCCTCTCCCTCTCCCTCTCCCTAACCCTCTGCGACAAATACTGCTTGAATGCTGCATCAATTTTCATTTTGATAAATTATAAAATGGCCAACGTGGCCGATGCTGCACGTTAATGGATTGCCTCGCCTTGCAGCTTAACCCAAGGTGGCTAGACTGCATGTGAATGTGTATGTGGTATGCTATGGAGACGGACATCATTTAACTTAATGACAGCTGGGAGCAGTTGAGGGGAAGGAAAGTAAGAGGAAGCGAAGCAGGTAGAACTTGACTTGAGTTAAATTATTTTAAAAAATTTTTTACAGCTAAAAAATTTCTAAATAATTTTCAAAAAATATTTTCCAACAACAAAAGGCACTAAAAATAAATTGAAAATATTGTATATATTAAATATCATTTTAGAGCTATCATTTATTCTAAATGAGTACAAAAATATTTATAAAATATTTCTAAAATATTCCATATACATAGCTCACTTTGATGTATCTATAAATCATAATTTTGCTTATTTCTATTCGAATTTTCAACTCAAATAGACTGAATCGCCATATTACTCGCATTGCTTTGAGCTCCTTATTCAATGGCTTAATTTGAATGCATCAATGAGGCGAATAGTTCAACTAAAGTTAGCAAGCCAAGCCAGAGGAGAAGGCAGCTGCCGTTGGCCTGCTCGGTTAAGTGTAGCTTAAGCCTTATTACAAGCTGCAGACTGCGTTGCTGGTCATTCAACCTCACACGCCGCACCGCCACGCCCCACCGCCCACGCCTCCGCAGCATTTCGCTGGCACTTGCTGCAAGTGCTTTGCCGCAGTGCAGCTTAGTGGAAGCTGAGGAGGCATCATGTAAATTGCAGGACAAGTGACATTGTCTAATTGATTGCCGTTACGCTCAGTGCACGCTACTTAGTACGCGCTGCTCACTACTCACTGCACTCACTACTCACTACTCACTACTCACTACTCACTATTCACTACTCAGTACTCAGTACTCACTTCGCTCCTCGCCTTGCCGCTGCACAAGTGAAGCTAATAAAGATTTATATAGCTCGTGACTTTGTTGATTTTTTGAAGTGCGGCAACTAATGCACCTGGTCAAACAAACCCCTTGTCGCGTCTTGGGGTTGGTCAGGCTCAGTCGTCGTCAACGTCAACGTCAGCGTTAGCGTCAGCGTCGGGGGTGAGCGCGTGCCTAGGGGTCAGGGTCACGCAGGTCACGCGGGTCACCCGGCTCTACCCTTTGTGCTCAGGTTTTTTCTCTCCTTTTTTTCCACTCTATTGCCTAAGTAAATATGCATAAACTGTGCATGTTACCAACTATGCTGTATCTGTGTCTGTGTGTGGGTTTCTATGTGTGTGTTTGTCTCTGTGTTTATTTGTAATCAATTATCGGATAACGCAATCTATACGAAGGACAGCTGCCAGCAACGCTGTGACAAGTTCGCTCGCCTGTCGCAGCTGCCTGGCGAGTGCATAAATTCTGAGTTATTCAGCAAAATGTTTAAACAAAAAAATCGAAATTAATTATGACATAACACGCAAAAAGACTGCATAAATTATGCGAAAATCGTGTGCAGAATTTTTTTTCTGTATTTTCGCTATGGCCAGCTAACTCAATAAACAACTAGAATAATTAGCCTAATCATGGTGAATGTTGCCGGAAATGAAAATATTAGTTTTTACTTAGCTGAAACGTTTGTATTTTATGAGCTGCAAATGAGAAATTTATAAACCTAAACTAGCCAAAATTTCCATTATTTCTTATCGACTTTACCTGTGTGGGGAACTGAGATAATTTTATGGAATTTTCTATTATCCGCTTATTATTAATAATTTTATTTTCTCAGAAACTAATGTAAATATTATTTTTTTTATTTTTTTATAAAAATATTTTTTGGGAAAAAATTACTTACGTGTTTTGGAACATATTAACTTCTTTTAAATATTTAAATTATATTTTCTATACGCCTTTTATTATTTTAATTTGAGGAATGTATCCTATAACAATATAAACATTAAAGCATTAATAATTTAATTTTTTTCTAAGCTTTCCTTATTATGCTTTAAAAAATATTTTTTTGGGGAAAAAAACCCCTAAGTGTTTTGGAACATACATAGTTTTCTTAAAATTTAAAATCATATTTTTTTTATGACTATTTTTATTTTTATTTGAGAAATCTTTTTCTTGACAACAATCAGGGTATCACAATTTCTCTTGCTAAGCACTGGGATTATCGCCATAAGGAAATCCCTCTAATGTGCAAAACTTTCAGCACGGATTAAGGAGGCTAAGCTAGAGAGACTCTCAAGGGGTGTCTAAGCTCTATTTTCATGGCTGGCAAATCTGCCAGAGATCCCCAGCGGAGTTCGCATGTGTGTGCTTATAGGGCCAACAGGGAGGCTGAGCGTAAATTATTTCCGCAGAATGCAGTCACGATTTATAACAAATGAAAGAAAGTTTACTCTAACTAAAGTTAGTTGAGGCAGTCGAGTGAGGGCAAAGACTGCGGCTGGTTGCATCTTTATGCGCATATGTAAACACTTCCTGCTCCAACCAAGGACGACAGGCAGGCAAATGCGTGCCGACTGAGAAGTGTGAAAAAATCCATGGCTAAACTTAAGTTCTCTCTTTCTCTCTCTCTCTCTCTTCACACACATGGCAAAGTTTTGCGGGAAAAACTTGGATGGCAAAAGTAACTGCATTCGCACACCACCACAATAGCGTTATAATTCTACAAAAACTTTCACTCCAGCATGGACTGGAAATTAAATAACAAAAGCGCAGTAAACAACGCTGAATATTTGAGATTTCATTTTGGCGCTAACTTTTTCACCAAAGTCCTTTTGACATTGAGAACATTGACCAGTGAACCAGCTAACATATGTGTGTGTGCGTGCAGATGTATGTCGATGTGTGTGCGCTCTCTAGTTTATGGCGTTTTTTTGGCACGACATGAAGTTGAAAAGCCAAACAAAGCTTTGTATTGCCAGTGGATATTGAGTTGCTTTTGTTTTGATTATGTGAATATTTCATAAAATAACAAAAGCCCCTAAAAAGCTCATCGATAGCCAGTGAAAATTCTCCAAATGGTAGCAGGCAAAATTGTTAGTCGAAAATAAAAAAAACATACATTTTCATTTCGAACATGTCGCACATATTTTATTTATCAGCTTGATTTACCAGGGAGCGAGTCCTCGAACGGGATTTGCTAAATGTTTTGAAACGAAATTGTTATAAATTTAAAGAACTTTGCTGTGCTCATACATATTTCAGCATAAACATATAATTTGCCAAATATTGTCAGGCCTCAATTTTCCGCGCAATATGCAATATAAATAAGCGATTATTTGCTATCTCCCTCTCTCACTCTCGCCTCATGCATCATAAATATTTTCATTGATTTTATGGTAAACAAATTTTAATTTTCACCTGCAAATGATTTTATCATAAATCAGTTTTGGCAAAATAAAATACAAATATTTTCAAACAACGTTTTTTGCTGCACTGTAAACACTCTACATATTTTTTTATATTTTTTTATACCATTCGACCATTGAAAATGGTTAAAAAAGGGTATAAAGGGTTTGTGCAAAAGTATATAACAGGCAGAAGGAGGCGTGGCAGACCGCGCAAGTCAATTTAGCCATGTCCGTCTGTCTGTCCGTCTGTCCGTTTGAACGTCTAGAGCTCAGCTATTATAAAAGCTAGAGATACCTAATTTCACATGAAGATTTCTGTATACCTTAGGTAGATCGATTTTATTTGCAATTTTTGATGCCACGCCCACCGCCCACGCAAATCAATAATTTACGATTATCAGGAGAAGTATTAAAGTTACAGCTTTCTGCTTTGGTATGATAGTAATACATAAATAGGAGTACATAGATAATTGCAGTATAAATTTATTCTCCAAACTGCAATCTGGTCGGACAATAAAGACACATATCGTGACGTCATCGTCCATATGATTCGTTTCAACCGTAGTGTGTGTAAAGCAAACTGCTACGACGTTTTTATATGTAGATGATACGTAGATTCTAATTTGGCAGATGAACATGTGCAGTGTTTTTTGATGGAAATAAGTGTGTGATAATATTTTTCAAAACTGGGCGAATAGTATCTTAGTGTCGGGTGCGCCCGACTGTAGCTTTCTTTACTTGTTTATTTTTTTTTAGCTTTTAAATTGTAATACAAATAGTCTTGACAGCTGAGCTAAGTTGCTAAATAAAATATTAAAATATTTTTAGCTATTTTTGAGCCGGAAAATTAAATGATATATGGCTTAAATGCATTTGATTTGCAATCGATTTTGCAATGAATCCCTCAAAGAGGGCACTTTCTCTTTTAGCATTTACTGTGACTCGCGTTCGCGCATAGAGCATAAAGTACAGTATTTTATTGTGCGCCCGAAAAAAGGCTAAAGCTCTGGCCGTGGCAGCCGCAAAATGGCCGCTTGGCCACACACGCAACAGCATGCGTATGTGACTGCGTTGTCCGACGGCGACTTAACAGCTCTCTGCAGCTTGCCGTGAGAGCGAAAGAGAGGGGTGATGCAGGGGGGAGAGGGATAGCGAGAGTGTGTGTGCGTGTGTGTGTGTGTGTGTGTGTCGTTTAGATTTAGTGCCGCTTGTTACGTTTTGATGCCACGCCATTTATAAGCGGCGAACAGTGGCGCAGCTAGCCGCAGGCGGCATGGAAGGAGTGAGTGAGGAAGGGGTAGGGGTGCAATTGCACCCCTCGCTGGACACTGTCCATAACGCGACAACAAATGCAAACTGACATTTTTGCATGGCGCAACTTTGAACCTTAACATGACAGACCGCAGCAGCAGCAGTAGCAGCAGCAGCGCCATGGACCACCATGAATAATGTGCAACTTTAAGTGTTGCCACTTAAAGCAGCGTCGTTGCGTGCGCATTGCGCATACGTCACGTATGTCGCTGACTACCAAACGCAATTGGATGAAAGACTGAGAAACACACACACACACACTCGCGCACACTCGCACACACACTGGCACACCAATTGCCATACCAGTCGAGTAATTTACGCACAATAATGCGCTTCGTTGAACTCGGCCAGGGCAGATGATTGATGTATGGACGTGTTAATTAGGTCTACTCACTGACAAAAGAAACTAACAGGGCGAAGTCGAAAGAAAAACAACGAGAGCCCTGCAAAAAAAAAAAAATACCAATAAAATGCCAGATATTTCGTGTGCACAAAAAAAAAAAAAAAAAAATACTCGAAACGAATTGATTGATTTCTCACAAGCCACAAGCACATTAATCAGCAATGCGCTTGTTTGATTGCCGCTTCAACTTCCCGGCCAGGGCAAAATTAGGCTACGCACACGCACACACACTTACACCCACACACTCACGTACTATGTGTGATAAAGTTTGGCAGGCTTTGATTACCGCTAACTGTCAAGTGTGACCAGTTGTTGGACATGCACTTTTGCATAGGCCGACAAATTCAATTTATTTCAAGTTTGACTGGACTGGAATCACGACAAAAAATACTGTCGAAAAAATACTGCAAGCTGTTCACTAAATCAAAAACAGATTTTGGCAACAAATTCGTTATGCACGTGACATGTCCAAAAAGCAGGCAGCACACACACACACAAACACACACACACACACACGCAGCTTCTATACTCTACTCTAGTTTAAGTGCGTGTGTGTTTGTGTGCGAGTGTGCATGGACACCTAAAAGAAAATTTGAATAAGTGAATTTAAAAAGCGCTAGCGGCAACAACAACAACAACAACAACGATGGGAGGCAAAAAAAGTAGTAGAAGAGGTGGAGGGGCAGGGGCAGGGGGAGGGGGAGGGGGAGCAGAAGTAGAGCCAACGAAAATAGCAGCTCATGCTAAAGCCAAGGACACTTTCCATGAAATGCAATTTCGCACTTGTAAACTTTTATGGCTGCACGTGCCATGACAGTGCTGCGCAGTTTGGCCATTTTCAAGCTGGTAATTAGGCAGCGTGGGAGATACAAAAAACAAGTGAGAGAACTAGAGAGTAAATTTTTTAGCTGCTTTTGCTGTCTTCTATTTAACCAAAAAAAAACGAGGCTACTTTGTTGCTTGGTATTTTAAAAATACTAAAATATATACCACATTTAGGCACCGCTTGTGAAACACTGTCTGTCTGCATATTTCTTAATTTAATTGGTTCTTTTAAAACGATCTAAGGCTTTTAGTGCTGTAAGTCATTTTCTGTTTACCAACACTGATTGCAACAGTGCTGCATAACGCTACGGTAAATGCTGTGGCAATTCTCTTCACCTTAGAGGGCTGATTGGGCTAGTGTTGGCAAACGTTTAAAATTTTGCAATTATTTTAACTGCAACTCTCCTCTTTTCAACACTAATTTTGCTAGTGTTGGATAACGTTATAAAATTATTTTAGTACTAGCGAAATATACAAAATTGAGCCACACTGCTTTGGCAACTCTCTCCACTTTACAACACTGATTGTGATAGTGTTGTAAAGCGCTTAAAGTTGTAACATAATTTTTTAACACTAGCCAATTTTTTGAGCCTCACTGCTTTGGCAACTCTCTTCGCTTTACAACACTGCTTGTGACAGTGTTGTAAAGCGCTTAAAGTTGTAACATAATTTTTTAACACTAGCCAATTTTTTGAGCTCCACTGCTTTGGCAACTCTCTTCGCTTTACAACACTGATTGTGATAGTGTTGTAAAGCGCTTAAAGTTGTAACATAATTTTTTAACACTAGCCAATTTTTTGAGCTCCACTGCTTTGGCAACTCTCTTCGCTTTACAACACTGATTGTGATAGTGTTGCGGACAAATGCAACTACCCTAGCCCGGCAAGGGTAAGGAAGGGAGGAGCTGTTAGGCAGCTACAATATGCGCACAGTTGGGTGGGCAGCGGTCTCCATAGAACTTCACTTTGCTTCACTGCACACACACACACACCGACACACACACACATCGACGCACATACACTGCAAATACTTGTACATAGTACACAGTGCAGTGTACACACTGAGCACAGTCCATGCGTGTGTGTGTGGGTGCCGCACTTACCACTTACCCCGCCTAGCCCGAATTTTGATCAGCAACATGCAAATCTGCTCGGCGTTTGACTGTTGATGGCACATTTGCTACAGCTGCTTGCCAATTTTCCTGCCACACCCCTCGCACTTTTCTGGTTTTTTTTTTCTTCACTCTTTTTATATGTGTATATTTTGCACTGTTTGTGTGTGTGTGTGTGTGTAACTTGTTTATTTGCATGTCGTTTGCTTTCATTTGCTTGGCTAGGCTCGAAAAGGCAGACGAAGGCGAAAGCGAAGGCTGAGGCGGAGGCGGAGGCGGAGGCGGAGGCGGAGGCTTCTTTTATTTGCACACTTTGGCTAATGGATTTTTTGGTTTGGACTCTGCGGTTGCACACGGCGTATGCTTAATATTTGAGCAGACCGCCGCCTCGCAAATTATGTTTTATGTTTCTCTCTCTCTCTCTCTCTCTTTCGCTCGCCTTTTTTTCGCCTCATTTGGCTTGCATTGGGCTTCCAGCTCGGCTGCCTCGGCGACTTAATTGAAAATTCAATTAGACCTGTGCAAATATTTTGGGCCAAAAGGAGCAGCGCACAAATTGAGTTACAGCTGTTTATCTAAATAAAAAGTGCAGCCCTACCAGCTACTGATGTTGTTGTTGTTGTTGTTGCAGGGTTGCTGCTGCTGCCACAGCTTCAGCCTCTGCTGCCGTTGCATTTTAATTACAACTTAAATATCTCAGTGCGGTCGGCAGTAGCAAATTACAACTTCAGTGAACCGCAAAATGAAAGTTGTTTATTTTAGTTTTTCGCTGGAATTTTTCCACAACCCAAGCCTCGGCTTCGGCCTGCGCCTCATCCCGGTCTGTCGGGGGCTGCTTTCGCAACTAAATCAATTTTGATGAAGCCCCCAAGTTAATTGCATGCACTAGCAGAACCCCAGTGCGGACTTTCAGCCCCAGCTCAGCCCAGTTTATTAAATAATATTCCACTTTCACTGACCCTCAACATTCTCGCCAGACATTGTTACATTGATGCAGCCAACCGCCGCCCCCAACCACGATGTTCTGCCCCTCCCTCTTTGGGTTTTGCTTTTGTTCCGCAGTTGCTGCACGTGACTTGATTGTCAGTTGCAATTTAAGAATTTGATAGTTTGACAATGCAGTTTGGCGCGTTCTACTAACATTTCTCCCCACTTTTTCGTTAGAAAAAGGAAAAAAGGAAATAACACGCGAAAAAAGCAACCAAAAGGAATTCACTGCACATTCGTGCTGCGACAATGCTTGCGTGCTGCTAAAACATTAAAATGCGGCATAAATAATCGTGTATTTCCGGGCGAGTCAATGGCGGAATTTCAAATAGCAACAACAACAACAACAACAATGCCGGAGCACATTAAGCACTAAAAACCAATCGAATCAATAGAGAAGATGGCGAAATATGTTTTATTAAATTACAGTTGAATTCTAGCTAGCGCTATTTGCTAGCAAAATGCTGTTAGTTTTGGCTGGAAAAAGCTGTAGCTGAATTTAAGGGGAGATTTTCAATGGAATTGTGAGTCTATATCAAATAAGTAACGAACGAAGCGTAAGAAATAAAGAAGCATAGCTTAAAAAAATATGTATTTACATTTATCACACTAAAAGAATATTTAAAAATTTCTTAATATTTTTTGCAGTGTAACGAAATTATTTTTTAAGCATTTATGTAATTTAAAAATTTGGAGTAATTTTTTAGACACTTTTAGTAATTAATTTCCTTATTTAATGTTGACTGAGGGAACTTTAACTTTAACTCTCTTCAATAATATTAAATTACCAAATTCAAAAATCATCTGGCTAGCTATAGTCATCATATAAACCGAAAATATGGCACAAAAATTACGCCTGTAATCCATTTTTGTCGATTTACGGGGGTGGAAAGGGGCGTGGCTAAAATCCAACATAAACTCAATCAGCGTGCAATAATAATTCATATTGTCACCAAATTTCTCAGTTCTAGCTCTTATAATAGCTGAGATCTAGGTGTTCATACGGACAGATAGACAGACGGACAGACGGACATGGCTATATTAACTCGTTTGTTGATCCTGAGCCAGAATAGAATACTTTATAGGGTCGGAGATGTCTCTTTTCGCCTGTTACATACAATTTCGGTTTGAACAAAGTTATAATACCCTTCTACTCTATGAGTAGCCGGTATAAAAATATTTCATAACATAAAATTAGAGATAAACTAAATTTAATAAAATAAAGAAAAATTTCAAATTTTTTGTACAATGTATTATGTATTTAAAGTTAAGTATATAATCAGATAAAGATAAATGCCAGAAGTTTTTCCAAACCTGCACAGAATTTATTAATTTTTTCAAAAATTCGCCTTGCTTCACCAAGATATAACTATATAACTATCATATGCATATACAGTTCTTTTTTTCAAACATGTTTTCTATATTTCTTTCCCTACTCTTATCCAAACTTCTGTTTTAACTGCCCTCGTTGCACATATTCGCACTGCGGATAATTGGTTGGTTTTAAAGTTTTTAAGCTACTTTGCGCACCCACTCCCCCTCTCTCTCTATATATATACATACATATATAGTCGTAGTGCATGCATGTTGTATATCGAATCGCAGCAATTGAAATGCAAAAGGCTGCCTCTGCCGCTCTCCGTATGGCGATTGCCAGGCGATGCGATGTGGCAAAACATTTTCCGCCTTTTAATACGCTTTCCAATTTTATTTTTCAATTCTTTTTTTATTCTTTTGCAGCTCGAGTTTAACTCATTCATGTGCGAAACTCTCCGCACTGAATGCTAGACCAAGCTGAACCAGCCGGACAACAGGACAACAACAACAACGTGAACGAGACTGGTAACTGGGGATAACAACAACAACAACAGCAACAACAACAACGGCAGCAAAAACAACAAACACAGTTCATTTAAGCGTGTAAAAACATAAATCAAAAAGCATGGCCTAATAGCAGCCAGTCTGGCTGGCCACACACACACACACACACATCTCCCTCTATCTCGCTCTCTCTCTCTATTGCGCTCTCTTTCGCACAGGCGACAGGCATCGAGAGGGCCACATGAAGTGTATATAAATTGCCTACTTGCATTTTAATTAAACTGACTAAAAACCAAGCCAATGTCAAACGTTCCCAACCCCCCCACCAAAACACACACATGGCACAGGCCTACCACGCCCCCTATCTCACTCCCTGCCCCTCCCCCGCTGGTGCTGTCGAAGTCCTGCTAACCGGCTGTGGCTATGGCTGGCCATGGCTGCCGCTGGCTATAATAACACACAATGGCAGCCAAGTGGAAATTTGCTTTAAATTGACCAACTGACCGCAGCAACCTTTAAACAAATTAGAAAAACTTGTGTTCCATTGTTGTGGTTGCTCTTTGTTGTTGTTGCTGTTGCTGTTGTTGTTGCTCTGCGTCTTGTTGTTGTTGTTGTTGTTGTTGGGGTCACAGTTAGACATTGGCTTTTTTATTGGGCCTGTGATTAGCGCAGGCCGCAGCTGCCTCGTCGTCTTTGATGTGCATAATTTGTGCTAAATGTTTTTGCTGCTGCTATTTGTTGTTGTTGTTGTTGTTGCTGACTTTAGCAACGCCTTCATTAAATTTACATTTTCAGCTAAAAAGTCGCGGCGAAAATACAAAAAAAAAAAATACTCAGCATGCTGAGTGTCAGCCCGGGGGGTTGACCAGTTGACAACATATGGCACCTCAGTCAGTCAGCAGGCGAGAAGCAGAGAGGGAGAGAGGGAAGGGGAAGGGGGGAAAGGCGAACTGTCGGGGCGCGTGACCAGGTAATGGACTGTAATTATGCTAAATAAGCCATGAGGAAATGTCTAGATGTGTGTGTCACGCCATGTACAGCAGGCAGAACGGCTAAATAGCCAGAGGAGTGGAGGGGGAAGAGAGGCAGGGAGCAGGGTGTAAGGGAATACGCTGAGCTGCTGGCAGGAGGTTAGGCAGAGGTTAAGGGGGAGCGGCAGGGGGAGGTTCAGGTAGTTAGGCAGGTCTTTAAACACATTGCAGATATACAATGTATGCCATGGGCAGCATCGAAAAAAAAGGGAGAAAAATTTGTATATATTTTTTGCAGGCACTGTGAGCACTTTATTTATCGGACTTACACTGCGAGAAACGTATATAAATTTATTTAAAAATATTTATTATAATTACAAGCAAAAAGCTCTCCGTCTTGAGCTTTTGAAAGCACATTAAAGCTCATAGGGTAAATTGTGCAATTTCTTTGAAGCTTTCGCTTCATATTTACTCATCTTCTTTTAGTCCCATAATAAACTGAATTTCATCAAGTAGTCTATACATTTTAGATCCCATTCCTCCTCAAATTTCCCTTGACATTTCCAATGTAATAATCTCTTCATATTCCCAACAGTCTAATCCATTTATAAGCCATCCCTTTCAATGACTGTCATGATGAATATTTTTCTATTCGATTTCAACTCCAACTGAAAGCTCTAAAAGTATCTTAATTTATTTTAAATTATTTACTATAAGTACAAGCTTAGATTAAGCACATATTTTTATACAAAAAGCTCATAACATTAAACTTGTAAGAGGAGCTTTAAAATCACATTAAAGCTCATTGAGTAAATTGTGCAATTTCTTTGAAGCTTTCACTTCATATTTACTCTTCTTCTTTTAGTCCCATAATAAACTGAATTTCATCAAGTAATCTATACATTTTAGATCCCATTCCTCCTCAAATCTCCCTTGACATTTCCAATGTCTCTTCATATGCCCAACAGTCTAATCCATTTATAAGCCATTCCTTTCAATGATGAATATTTTTCTTTCCAATTTCAACTCCAACTGAAAGCTCTAAAAGTATCTTAATTTATTTTAAATTATTTACTATAAGTACAAGCTTAGATTAAGCACATATTTTTATACAAAAAGCTCATAACATTAAACTTGTAAGAGGAGCTTTAAAATCACATTAAAGCTCATTGAGTAAATTGTGCAATTTCTTTGAAGCTTTCACTTCATATTTACTCTTCTTCTTTTAGTCCCATAATAAACTGAATTTCATCAAGTAATCTATACATTTTAGATCCCATTCCTCCTCAAATTTCCCTTGACATTTCCAATGTAATAATCTCTTCATATTCCCAACAGTCTAATCCATTTATAAGCCATCCCTTTCAATGACTGTCATGATGAATATTTTTCTATTCGATTTCAACTCCAACTGAAAGCTCCTGAAACTTCACCTCTATCTGCATTTGCCACCCACTGCCCACCTACATTTTCATAAAATGATTGACTAGAGCAGCAGCTGCAACTGCTCTAATAATATTTTCAAAGTATGCTCTACCGCCCCCTCTCTCTGGCAGTATCTACTATAAATGCCAACCAATTTACAGTTTTACGCCGCAGCAACTTTATAAATAATTCGCGTGCCTTTTGCTTGCTCATCCATCTGTCCCTTTTGTCTATCGCTATCTGTGCTCACTCCCCTTCCCCTTCCCCTTACCCTTCGCCTCTCTCTCTCTTCTCCATGCTCATTTCTTTTATTCTTTCTTCTCGCGCAGGGCCACCCACGCACAGGCCTTACATTTATGATTAATGAGCCTTAACTTTTGCACTTTTGCATGGCAATTTATGCGGCGTGCGGCAATGCGGCAAAGGAGAGCAAGAGGAGGGGAAAGGCGCAAAGGAGAGGGACCTGTCTCTCACTTGCTGGCCAAGTAGCTGGGCCATATCTTTGTCACAGCGCGTGTGTAAGTTAAGACAGGCAACAATTGTAAATGTTTGTTGCGCAATTAAAAGCCGCGCAAATGTTGCCATTTCGCGTTGCCTTTTTGTCATTTCTGCATAATTTCATTTGCTTTGCCCACCCACCCGAAGCGATCCGCGAAACGAGACAAGGCAGAGTGACAGGGTAGGGGGAGCAGATTGGTAGGCCATCGCGGGCTGCCACAAATTGTCAATAAACATATCAATATGCAGCACGAAATTGGTTTAATGTCAATCAACAGACGAGTGGAAAGACAGAGTGAGAGAGACACCAGCATAGCCGCCTTCCACGCATTGCGGATCTGATCGGCTTAACGAGCCCACAGTCATCCATCAGGGAGAGCAAAAAAAATGCGCGGCGAACAAAAAGTGAACAAATATGGAAAACTGTAAAATATTTACACAATTTTAATATACAAGCTGGGAGAGCAGGCAGAATTACGTGAGATGCAGGAGGTGTGCTTAAATTGTGTAAAATCATAACCTGTACATAAGCAAGCTGACAAATTCAATTTTGTTCTTTGTGGCATTGCAGCAGGAGGAGGGCAGATAGAAAGAGAGAGAGAAAGAAATAAACTGAGAGAAAGAAAGAGAGTGGAAAGAGAAGAAGTAGATGTAATTATGCTTCATTGACAATGCAAGCGAGTCGCAGTACAAAGATTAAAATATTTTAATAAATTGCTTAGTTTTTGAAATAGTATTCGCTTCAAATGTTTTCAGTGTGACCTAATTGTGAAAATTTTAGATTATTTCTTGCGAGGATCCCTTAAATAATAAATGATACTTGTAGCTCTCGACAAAATAAGAAGAAAATATTAAATACAATTTTACGATATCTGCCTCAGTTTTTGAGATATACCCCATAAAAGGGCCCAGTGTGACCTTATTGCCAAAATAGTAGATTATATTTTGCGAGGATTCAAAGCCGAGTCATTGATACCTGAAGGTCTTAACAAAATAAGACAAAAATATTAAACACAATTTATCGATATCTGCCTCAGTTTTCGAGATATACCCCATGAAAGTGCCCAGTGTGACCTGATTGTAAAAATTTAAGAATATTTCTCGCTAGGATTTCTTAACAATTGACTGATACTTGTAGTTCTCGACGAAATAAGACGAAAAGATTAAATACAATATTACGATATCTGACTCAGTTTTCGAGATTTATTCTATTAAAGTTCCCAGTGTGACCTGATTTCAAGAAAAAAAAGGTTAGAGGTTAAGGTAAAGTAGCTTATACCGCAGCAATCAAACTCATTTGGCTCCCCTCGACATATGGCCTACGATATGTAGAGCATATTCATGGACTCTGACCGACATAAGTGTTTTTCCGATTGGCTACCATCTGGTTCGTCTGGCCTGTTTGATTCAGCCCCCCTCCCGGGCTGCGGCACCTGGGGGCAGCCACAACCGCAGTCGCAGCACGTAAGACTGTCGCGTGAATCACGCTAACGTGCTAATTTCCCGATCTAATTCTGCCCGACAGCTGGTCGGGGTAGCCACGGCCCTTCCCATTGCGGACAAAATGACAAGAACAACAACGGCAACGGCAACTGCGGCTGCCTCGCATGATTTGCAAATTTGATGCAATTTGTATTTTATTTTTGCGCTTTGCGTTTTTTTTCTAATTTTTACTCTACTTATTTTTTCGCCTTTCTGTTTTGTTTCCTTTTTTTTTGTCCGTTTTGCAACCCGCGTCTAATTAGCCCCCCTGTTAATGGGGCGACCGTCGCGCAGACTCAGCTGCAAGTCACGAAATGGCTATTTAGCGCGTTTTGACCGGGTCTGAGTTGGCGTTTTGCGCTGCTTTTTGCCTTTCTCATAATTTCAGCTAAATGTTAGATTTGCATGAAATGCGATACGAAAATAATGGCAAGGCGGGGCAGCGAAAGAGAATGGGGGACTGTGCAAACAAAAAGTGAGGGAACGAGGGGAACGAACACGCGGACAGCCTGAAGTTGGACTGCATTGAAATTACATTTTTATTAATTAATGCACTTAATGCACTTTTAATGCGCGCCAAATGTGAAATAATTCATGCGCTTATCAGCACTGATAATGATTAATTTCTGCCAGCCTTTGTCGCTGCTGCATCCACGCGGGCAGCGGCGCGGCGCGGCGCGTCGCGCACCCGGCAAACTCATCGCGCCAATCGCAGCCTTCAATTATTTTAAATTATGCGCCAGCGCCATTTCACTGTAATTGCAAATAAGTCACATGCTATACATGCACGCACACAGACACACACACACACACATAAAGGAATATATAAAATAAAAAAATAACAGAGAGAACAAAGGTGAAGTGGCCCAGGCAGGTACCCTGTAATGTTGACACCTGTTTTCATAGCAACAACCTATTAAAAAGTGTTTTCATTTAAAATTATTTAAGTTTTTATCTTAATATTCGAAGCATAAAAAACTTTAAATAAATAATATATAATAAACAAAAATTCTTACAACTGTAAAAATATTTTTTCTTAATTAATTGATAATTTTAAAAAGTTAAAAGAAAGTTAAAATAATTCCAAAAATGTTGCTGAAGTATTAAATATTAAAATTGAAAGGCAAACTTTATAATTTCAATTATAAAACATTTTTAAATTTAATAAAATTAATAATAAAATAAAAGTATCAAACAAATTTTTAAAACTTCATCTAAAAGGTCAAAATAATTTTAAAAATATTGTTGAAGAATTGAAATTTTAAATTGAAACCCAAATTTTATAGTTTAATTATAAACACATTTTTAAATTAATACAGCTTTAATAAAATAATTTTCATAGTTAAAAAAAGAAAGGTAATTTTTGAATATATCGCTAAAGAATAAAATATAAATATTGCATTTCAAACCCAATAATTTTATTTAAAAACACATTTTTAAATTAAATAAAATTAATATTGCTTCACAGACTATTTTAAATTTATGAATATTACCAAAAATAATATAGACATGAAGATATGACAATAAATGGCCAGACATATAATTCATAAATTTTATTTTAACACACAGATAAACAAATTTCTTTACGCCACTTAATGATTAAGCCATCCTTAACCCCGCACACCTGACACACCTTATCATACCACACCCACCTGTCTCTCTCTTCACTGGGTATAAACGGCATAAAAATGCTCGAACCGAATACAAAACTGCATAAAATGTTACATGAAAAATTGTTGGCGCTTATTTATGGAAGTGACAAATGAAAGGATTCGCATATGCAAATATGATTTTGTAATTGCCAGTGCAATGCATATTTAAAATGCAGGTCATCCCATTCGTGTTCGAGCCCCAAATTAATGATTGATACCATTGCTAGCACGGAAGGTAATCTTCCCTATGAAGCCGCTGAACATTTGTTATTAAAATGTTGCTAATATTAATTAATATTAATAAGCTTTACTGGACAAAAAACAAAATGTTAAATTGTTAAAAAAAACGAATGAAATTTTAATAGCTGATTATTAATTTATATTGAAATTGATAGTTTAGTATTTTTAATTAGCGCACATAATCACTTGCATCGTTTCATAATCGTCAAATAACTAACAATTAATTTGCATATTGAAGCTCATTAAAATAAACTCAAAAATTAAATATGCTAGAATAGAGTTTATGAAGCGAGTATTTCAATTAATTTGGTGCACTAAAAGAAATTAAGGGATGGAGTTATGAGTTAAGAGCCAATTAAATTGAAAACAATTTATTTTAATTTTAATAATTGAAATGTAATTTATATTTAATTAGTTGAGATACTAAAAACAATTAGAAAATTGTCCAACTATTCCGAACAATTTAAGAGTTGTTTATTATAAATTTAATTATCATTGTTGGGCCTTATTATAAATTTAATTATCATTGTTGGGCCTAGTTTAAACAGGAAATAAATATATATTTGAAACTTTAAAAATCCTATAAAAATTATTTGAAATGATAACATTTTTATAGCTTAAATAAAGTTAATTAATATAAAATTTAAAATGTAAATAAATGTAAGCAAAAATAATAAGATTATGCCTGAAAAAAAAAACACAAGAAATCCAAATAAAGCCTGATATAATTCGTTCTCAATCCATCAACTTCATTTAAAGTTCTCAAGAGCTTTCGTAATTGCAAAAACGTGCTTAAAAATATATTTGAAAAATTATTTAATTTGTTCTTGACTTGATTGGCGCCTGTAATAAGAGTAAGTATCATTATAGCTATCTCTCTCTCTCTCTCTCTCTCTCTCTCTCTCTCTCTCTCTCTCTCTCGGTGTCTTTTCCAATATGTATTAACTACACGCAATAGCGAAATTGAGAACTTAACTTAATTTACAGTTGCTGCTTAAAGTTGCGAAAGTTTTTCAGTCTCATTTTACGGCTGACACGAGGAGAGCATCAAATCGAATGCCATGGCAAGAGTGGAAAATTTCTGGAAAGTGCTTAATGCCCTTAAAACAGACACACAGCGAGAGTGGGAGGGAGAGTGAGGGAAAGGGAGATGGATATAGAGATAGAGATAGAGAGCTGGGTAGACAACAAATACGCACTGGACAGTGACTGGACAGCACTCGAAAGCTTTGCACTGAGTGCAATTAATTAAGCAAAGCTGAAAGTCATGCACACCAACAACTCCCTCACACACACACACCCACACACACACCCACACACACACCAATTTAATTGCTTACAAGCTGGAAACATGGCAGCAACAACAAGAGGCAACAATTGTAATAAAGCGTCAAGAGCAAAGCAAGAAAAATTGCAACAAATGTTGAAGCTAACCATAAAGTGTGATTAATTGAATATTTCTTATGCTGCACGTAGACGCAGAGCGAAAGAGAGAGAGAGAGAGGGGGAGAGCGGGAAAGAGAGAGGGGGAGAGCTGAAATTCACTTAGAGTACCGACCCTAGGGCCAGCCTGCAGCGGGGCTGGGGAGTTGGCAAATTTTTCGCACACAGCAAACTCTTCCGTTCAATTGCCAACAAAAGACTTCACGTTCCAACCCTGCCCCGCCCTCGGCCCCGCCCCCGCCCCGGCTGCACAACCCACTCCACTCACTCTGCACTTGGATCCCCTGGACTATTGGTCGAGCACGGTAGCTGGCGGCAATAAATTTAAATAAATATACGATTACGCGTGCGTATTAAGTTGCCCCAGCCGAGAGTAGCCCCATCGCCTGTGCCACATAGAACAATGACTGGTGGCAACTCCGGTTGCTGCCGCTGCCAGCGCTGCTGCTGCTGCTCGTGGCTCGTTATCTGCTGACTTCTAATTCAGCCACAATAAATCAATGCAACGTGCTGCAACGGCAGCGGCAACATTTTGTGGCACAAATGTGTAAGTGAACTTGATGAGAGTGTGCGAGCGAGCGAGAGAGAGAGAGTGCGAGCTGGGGGCAGGGGGGCAGGTTAAGGGCCACGTCTGGCCGCATGACAAACACAAATTTTCTCGCCCGCTTGCCTAATCGAAATTTGTTGGCCATTTGTGCTCATTTCTTTAATTTTTTTTTCCGGCCCCAGAATTTATTTATGTATTTTTTTTTTGTTTTATTTTATTCGCTTTTAATTGGCCATAATACAAATTTATCGAGCAAACTTGTTAATGGCTCGTTAATGTTTTAAGTTCTGCGCTGATTTTCCGCATTGTCCGCCAGCCCCGCGGGGCATCGAATTAATTAGATAACTGAGCGAAAAGAAGACCATGTAGATTTAATGGGACTTTTAATAGATAGTTTGTGTAGGCATTTCAATTGTTAATCAACATTTTTCATTAATTATTAGAAAATCCATCAAGTGCGTGAGCGATTTTAATTAATTTGATATGCCAATAACAATACCTTAAATTACATAATTAGTTTGCGGATTAATATTTGTTATGTTTGCACTGATTTTGTGTTCACCATTTTTTTTCTTCTCTCTCTTCTTCTCTTCGTCTTTTTCTTCTCCATTTTTGCATGTTGTTACAGACAAAACAAACATGACATAAAAATCGCATAATATATCAATCGGTTGTCGTAATGCGATAGTCGTGTGTGTGTGTGTGTATAGATTACCCTCAGCTATTAATATGTTAACTCGATCCGGGGGTGTTATGAATATAAATCACAAATTTCAACAGCCTATATATATTGTGTATATATATTTTGTTCATTGTTTATATTGTGATTAATTTGCTGACTTTTTATACGCATCAATTGTGCCGCATTTCCATGGGCTAATTTACAGGAATTTACATTATTCCCGTTTTTTTTTTTTTTTTTTTTTTTGCTGACCTGCATAAGCAATTGTTTTCATAATAAGTCCATTGATATTGTATATCATCAATTGAAAGGTTTATTAAACTAATCGAAATTTTTGATTTTTTCCATTAATTTATTGGAGATCTCAATCAGAAAGGAAACTTTGTAGCAATTTTAATTTAATTAAATTTTAAGCCGAAATGATATTTTGTTTTTTTATACCCTGCAATCATTGAAAAAGTTAAGAAAGGGTGTACTCATTTTGTGGAGACGTGGCAGAGCCCACAAAGTGTTTATAATATTGCTCAGATTCGCTAGCCGAGTCAATTGAGCGATGTCTGTCTACCTCTCCATTTTTCTGTCCGTCTGCCTGTCCGTCTGTCCGTTTGAACGTCTGTATCTCAGCTAATACAAAAGCTAGAAACACCAAATTTGCCATGCAGATTTCTGTACTTTGTCTGTTTCACTTCCTTTCTTTCGTATTGGAGATGCCACGCCCACTGCCTCTGCAAACCAAAAATAGTCTTCAAAATTTGATTTGCTGCAAAAGGTTTATAGTTATAGCCTTCTGCTTCGATGTATACATAGCTATATACTGCTATATGCAGCTATAATGCAAATTCCAAACCGATCGCATCATGTGCACAGTCATTTCTTTTTTCTTTCACTCTTCCTCAACTTTCGCTCTCTTTTCGAACTCAGATCAGTGCACACACCCCGTGACATATTACCCCAAAGTGAGTGCTCAAAACAACGCACGATCTGCTTACACAACATGTGCGGAATACAAAAAAAAAAAACTACAAAAAAAATGAAGAAGGATGCATACAAAAAAGTGAGCGCATAAAAAGCGCAATTTAACTTAGTTAGTCGAAGGTTGACAGCAGCCACAAAAGGTGTTTCTCGGCTCGACTCAGCTGGCAGCGGCAGCTGCCGTTGAAATTAAATCCTCCAATCAATTTAAACGCGCTTAAAACACACACACAAACACACACACACACGCACAGACGCACAGACGCATTGCAACCGGTTGTCATGCAAAGCAGCTTGCCACAGTGCCACAGAGAGACAGAGAGAGAGAGAGAGAAGGAGAGGAAGAGGCACTGCCAGAGGTGCCTCTGTCTACCTGCCTGGGCATTGTCGGCATCTTTTTTGGACGAAGGCGTTCGTGTTTAAATGCGTCGACAACAACAATAAAAGCAATCAAGAATAACAAAGCAACAACAACAGCAGCAACAACAGTTGCAGATGCCACAAGGAAGACCCCGTTGCGGTTCCAGACAGAGATGCAGACTCAGACGCAGATCGAAGCGTTTGCACCTGATGATGAAGACGACGCGTGCCAAATGAGACAACAAAGCAATGGAAGAGATGGAGTAGATATAGGGAAAAGGAATGGGAAAAAGATGCGGAAGGCATGTAGGAAGTGATGCCAGAGAGGGGAAGAGCCTCCCCTACAGCTACCCTTAGCTGGTAACTTGCTTCGAAACAGAAGTCAGTAAAAACAAAAACGTGAAGTACTCACATTGAATGCATTTCATTGCTATGAATCATTATGAGTATTTATGGTCTACTCATAACTGACATTTGCAGCTTTTTTGCGTGCTCGAATTAATTAAGTCGATTCGCTCTGTTCCCCATTCTGTCGGCACGTCATATGTCGTCCCTCGACCTCAGCCAACCCGCCTCTCTGCCTCTGTTTCTCCTCCTCCTGCTTTGCCTCGTCTTGCCTGCAGTTTGCGTTTTTCCTTTTTTTAATGGCATCGCTTTTTAAACGCTCCAGGGTTCACTTTCGCTTTAGGGATCGTTGCACGCCCGCAACCTATCCCTTCCCTCCCCTCGTCTCTGTATCAACTGAAAATTGCATGTCGACGCGTGACCCCAGCAAAAACAACGCAACCCGCACAAAGCATACATGAACGAGGTGCAGTTCCCCCTCCCCCTTTCTATTTCTGACCATAAACTTCAATTTTGAATGCATGTTTTGAGTCGTATTTTTGTTTGAATTCCTTGTTATAGTTTATGCTCAGCGTGTTTTACGTTTGTTAAACCCAAAACTCGAACCCAAACCCGTAAGAGGAAAGTCTGCTGAGTCATTGCCTGCCTCATGCTCCTGTCGCGTGTCCATGTGCGGGTGTTACGTGTGGTTGTGTGGATTGTGTGGGTTGTGGGCGTGTCTGCGGTCAAGCCACACGTGGCCACACATGTCCTTGAGGTAAAAGCAAAAGTGTTCGTGCTGTGGAGTGAGTTGCAGTCAGAGTCAGAGTCGGAGTCGGAGTTGGAATTGCCATAATGCAATTCACAATGATTATGAGCAGAAATGGGTGCGTTTGTTAGACCAATGACTCTACGATAATTTTTTGAAATAGAAGCTTGCATAGAATTTGACATATCAATTGTAAAAGTGATGGAAAGGAACCAGGAATAAAAAGCTTTATTTGATTTGCCTAGTTGGAATTTTCTTTCCAACATTATGAATGAGGCCTGCTCTAGGCTGAAACTGCGCTCGCTGGCGCTCCTACTCTCTTGAGAGCATAAAAAATTGTCTATTATGCTTTGCTATGTATTCATAAATGTTTCAGAGACTGTTAGATCTTATGAACATAGCTTCAATGCAACTCTTTCGCATTCATACAAACTTTTATTTAAAATAAATTAATAACGTTTAAAAAGCGATTAAATTGACAACATATCATGTTTGTTTAGAAGGATTAAATCCTTATAATATGTTTAAATATTTTTTCATAAATTTATTTATATTTTATTTCATGTCAAACATTCCATTAAAAGGCTCTAACCAATCTCCACGCTAGCCCGCTGAATCCTTGCAAAACAACTGCACAAGCTCTGCCAATTTGTCTGCCAATTTTACCCGTTGTTGTTTGATTTGCTTATTTGCCCGGCACTTAGGCACATTAAATGCCATAAGAGCCGTAATCAACGATAATAAAATAATCCGCAATAATCCCAAACAGAACTCGACAACACAAAAATAGCTCGGCAAATCTCAGAAATATTCGCATGACACTTGAGGCGGCTGCGAGGCAGCAAACACTTGAGCCACAGTTGAGTGTGTCTACGAGTGTGTGTGTGTGTGTAAGAGTGTACTTAGTTTTGCATAAGCCTTTTAATCAACTTTATTAATATTAATAAGCCGTAGCCATAGCCGTAGCAGGGTAGAACGATACACAAAAACAAAGCACACAATGCCAAATGGAAGGCAACAATTATACAATTACGACTCGACCCGAGGGGCAAAAGCCTCTTCAGGGTGGGAGAGGGGAGGTAGGCAGGGACAACACTTAATGGTAATTCAGTTAAATAGTCATTAGTCGACATTATTTTTTTTTTTTTTTTGTTTTGTCCTCCTGGCAAAAAACCCTTTCGAGTCGCTACCCCGAGGGAATTGCTGGCGCATTCGCTACCTGAGCCCTAAAAACCACCGCCAAAATAAAACAAAAACAATTTTATTTTTATTTATAGCTATTTTTGGAGTGATGTGGGCAGGAGAGGTGGAAGCAGGCATACAGGCAGGCAGGCAGGCAGGGAGGCAGAGAGGCTGTGGCATTTCAAGGAGGCATTTCAATTGAAATTCAAGTGCGTACTTCATTTCCACTTAATTTCTGACGCTGCGACGCGTTGCCGCAACAACAACAACAACAACAACCTCACTCTCCTTTCCTGCTGCTTGCTGACTCCTTTTGCGCTTGGGGCACAAAGCCTCTGGCTGTATTTATTAGGGCCGCCAAATCAGGATAATATATATTTAGCATTCGCATTAATTATTTGCGCACGACCAGCAGCGCTGCTGCGTTGCCAAGGGGACATGGGAGCAAGGGGACCGCCTCTGCCCGGCTGAGATGCCAACTTAATGAGATGCCAAGTCAACAGGTCGCGGAATACGGTAAACAAGCGATATCTCTGAGATTGATAAGACGTGAAATGAAAGCAGAAGTGGGAGTAAATGCGTATAAAGGGTTATACTATAACTCTAGCTCTATCTCTAGCTCTATCTCTATCTCTATCTAATTATGAGATTGAAGTAAAGTAAAACACTTGTGAAATCTTTGAGGTTAGGTATGCTTATTGAGGTTAGCTACGCTCTTTGAGGTTATTTAAGCTAATTTGCATAATTCAATTTGAGAAAAACATTTAAAGTTAAATGCTTTTGATAAGGCAAAGGCAATATAAGAAATTTCTTAATTGTTTTATGTTCGAGGTCAATTTATTAGGACAACGTAATATGTGTTCTTTATTCAAGCATATGTATTACAACTTTATTCCACGACGGATTACGACTTACTCTGCTACGAAACGAAAAAGCGAAGTTCTAGTCAGGGGTTGCCAGACGTTATTATTTCATAGGGGACATGCAGCGTTGCCAGTAATATTATTATTCTCAACATTTTAGTATTATAAGCAGCTACTTTCTTAACTCACAATGATTTTTTTATAATTTCCCAACATATTTTTCAGTGTTTCTAACTTATGAAGTGTCTCATTTCATTGAAATTTAGTATAATTATAATTTTTTTTTATGCTTTAGCTACATGCAAAATTTCAGCTGGAATTTTCAGATAGTTTTCAAAATATTCCACCGAATTCTTATAACTATATCAGCTCGAAACTTGTTGATAGTTTGTTAGTATATGTAATTTTCTTTCGCGTCCTTCTACAATTTGTAGACTCACAATGATTTTTTTATAATTTCCCAACATATTTTTCAGTATTTCTAGCTTATGAAGTGTTTTATTTCATTGAAATTTAGTATAATTATAATTTTTTTTATGCTTTAGCTACATGCAAAATTTCAGCTGGAATTTTCAGATAGTTTTCAAAATATTCCACCGAATTCTTATAACTATATCAGCTCGAAACTTGTTGATAGTTTGTTAGTATATGTAATTTTCTTTCGCGTCCTTCTACAATTTGTAGACTCACAATGATTTTTTTATAATTTCCTAACATATTTTTCAGTATTTCTAGCTTATGAAGTGTTTTATTTCATTGAAATTTAGTATAATTATAATTTCTTTCTTATGCTTTAGCTACATCCAAAATTTCAGCTGGAATTTTCAGATAGTTTTCAAAATATTCTAGCAAATTCTTACAGCGATATCAGCTCGAAACTTGTTAATAGTTTGTTAGTATATGTAATTTTCTTTCGCGTCCTTCTACAATTTGTAGACTCACAATGATTTTTTTATAATTTCCCAACATATTTTTCAGTATTTCTAGCTTATGAAGTGTTTTATTTCATTGAAATTTAGTATAATTATAATTTCTTTTATGCTTTAGCTACATGCAAAATTTCAGCTGGAATTTTCAGATAGTTTTCAAAATATTCTAGCAAATTCTTACAGCGATATCAGCTCGAAACTTGTTAATAGTTTGTTAGTATATGTAATTTTCTTTCGCGTCCTTCTACAATTTGTAGACTCACAATGATTTTTTTATAATTTCCCAACATATTTTTCAGTATTTCTAGCTCATGAAGTGTTTTGTTTTATTGAAATTTAGTATAATTATAATTTCTTTTATGCTTTAGCTACATGCAAAATTTCAGCTGGAATTTTCAGATAGTTTTCAAAATATTCCACCGAATTCTTATAACTATATCAGCTCGAAACTTGTTGATAGTTTGTTAGTATATGTAATTTTCTTTCGCGTCCTTCTACAATTTGTAGACTCACAATGATTTTTTTATAATTTCCCAACATATTTTTCAGTATTTCTAGCTTATGAAGTGTTTTATTTCATTGAAATTTAGTATAATTATAATTTCTTTTATGCTTTAGCTACATGCAGAATTTCAGCTGGAATTTTCAGATAGTTTTCAAAATATTCTAGCAAATTCTTACAGCGATATCAGCTCGAAACTTGTTAATAGTTTGTTAGTATATGTAATTTTCTTTCGCGTCCTTCTACAATTTGTAGACTCACAATGATTTTTTTATAATTTCCTAACATATTTTTCAGTATTTCTAGCTTATGAAGTGTTTTATTTCATTGAAATTTAGTATAATTATAATTTCTTTCTTATGCTTTAGCTACATCCAAAATTTCAGCTGGAATTTTCAGATAGTTTTCAAAATATTCCACCGAATTCTTATAACTATATCAGCTCGAAACTTGTTGATAGTTTGTTAGTATATGTAATTTTCTTTCGCGTCCTTCTACAATTTGTAGACTCACAATGATTTTTTTATAATTTCCTAACATATTTTTCAGTATTTCGAGCTTATGAAGTGTTTTATTTCATTGAAATTTAGTATAATTATAATTTCTTTTATGCTTTAGCTACATGCAAAATTTCAGCTGGAATTTTCAGATAGTTTTCAAAATATTCTAGCAAATTCTTACAGCTATATCAGCTCGAAACTTGTTGATAGTTTGTTAGTATATGTAATTTTCTTTCGCGTCCTTCTACAATTTGTTGCCCACATCTATCAAATATATGGCAGCATACACAAAGTTTTACATTCATCGCCATCGCCATTTCCAGGCTTATCTTGTCGTGTTCGCCGCTATCGCAGCTTGTTATATTTATTGCCCGGCAGACCTTGAGGCCTAATTGTTTTAATAGGCCCTGGCCCGAGACGTGCGTGGACTCTCAATTGGCAAAAAAAAAGGATGTAGGACGCAGGACGAGGCTGTTCGCGATGCCGTTGTCGATGCTGACAAAGCCATTTGTTTTGTTCGACTCGGAGGCCCGAAAGAAGCCTGCGCTTATCACTCAAAGTGGCAAACCGCAAAATAAAAATTAAAACACGTTTGCTGCTCCCTTCCCTTCCCTTCCCTTCTTTCTTGTCTCCCATGCTGCGCTGCTCTTCAAATGTTTTCTACATATGTCAAGCTGTCAATGTTTATCTATTTTGAAGTTGCCTTTGCTTTCGAGTGTACGCGCTCGAGGATTACCGGTTCCTCTTGATTTATGGGGCACACAAATACCAATGTGTTTCGCATGTGATTGAAAACTGATAAGCATGGCCAGAGCACGCTGCCAGGACGCACCCAGGACTCGCAGCTCACCTTGGCTTGGGCCAACCGCCTGTTTGTTTAGGCTGTTGGCACATGTCATGGCAGCAGTAGCGGAGGGGTGCAAGGGGTGCAAGGGGGAGGCGGACCCCTGCTGGTTGTTATTAGTGTAACTGTCAGCTGGCGAAAGTGTTGAGTGCACGTCTGTCAAATGCGGTTGAGGTTGCTCTGTGGCAAGGCAAAGGGGAGTAGAGAGAGAGAGAGAGGGGGGATGGGGCTGGCTTAGTCCTAGCACTGTACCCCCAAAATATAAGCAGCTGCAGCAATTGATGGCTTAATTTGCCACTAATTTCCGCTTATCGGTCGAGCCTCGCTTCCCTTCATCCCCCCACAAAGTTCCCTTTCCTGGGGCTACATTGCAGCCTGTCATCAGCTTCGGGCTTTGAGCGCAACTGCTTTGCGGGCCTTAAATTACAGCCACACTCACGCAGTTGACACATACACACACACATAGTCGGGCTTACACTCACAACCACACACACTCATATTCATATTCATACGCACACTCGCATTCATTTGTGAAGTATGTGAAGCCTGTCAAAGCATGCAAATTGCTTTTGTAACGCCGCTTTATGGGAAACTGCAGCGAGCCAGAGAGAGAGAGGGAGAGAGAGGGAGAGAGAGGGAGAGCTGCGTGGACCTCTGCAGACCGCATATCATTCAGGCATATAGCAAATAAAACTTTGCGCGCCGACAAAGCGTAGTCGAGCGCAGACTTCCACGAAGCTTATCAGTGCGTTTCAAATGAAGTTTTAGCTTTAAAACGGTTGAGAACAGCAGCAAAATTGTTGCTTATCAGCCTGAAAGAAAAGAATGTTTAAAAATATATTATAATATAATATAATTTTTTAATATTTTATTATAGAAAGGTATCTGATCTGTAGAAGTAGAACACCTGGACCAAAAAATCTTTTAAAGCATATCGATTTAATATTCCAAAAAAATATTACTTGTGCATTCTTTTTATATAGTCTTGTTCCTTATTTATATTTCATTTTTTACATAATACATAAAGAAAGATAGTTAAATAGATTGTTTGCTTGATTTCATATCATTTACCTTTACTTTGCTCTTTTGAATTGATTACTTCAAGTTCTTGGCTCACTTTTTGGACCAGAAACTTTAACAGACCAAAGAAAGCATTTGCGATCCCATAGGCTATATATATTCCACGTCAGTATACAAAGTAGACTCTGTCTATGTGAACTTGTGGATCTTTGTGGAAACTTAAAGAGCTACAGGCATCAAGTTCAATGTTGTTTTAAAATTTGGGCCACGCCCACTTTAATAGCAAGCGCAAATCAAAACTTTACTGTAGCCGTTCTTGCCAGTTACCTCTCTCCTTTCTGCCTACTAACTTAATTAATTAGTATTTGCCACTAATTAATGTTATTATATTTTAAAGATATATCCCCCTCTTTCTCTCTCACTCTACCTTTCTATCTCTTTCTCTCAGACAAAACTGTCGCCAGCTGCTGCCAAAAGCTGCCCAGCAGCTGAGCTGATGCGCCGTTGATGAAGCGTTGCCCATTGACAACAAAACAACAACAAAGAGTGAGACAGAGAGAGAGAGAGAGAGAGAGAGAGAGAGGGACAGCATTGGAAGAGCTGCTGACATTAGGCCATCCGCTGGTCCCTGGCCAGCCCATCCTTTTTGGCCAGCATAAACAACGACGACGACGACGACGACGAAGCGAGGCGCATAGAACGCGCTCGAGCTCATAATAAAGCAATAAAAAACGAGCCTGGTAAATGCCGGTAAAGAGCCGCAAATGCTACCTGAACCGAGTGAGAGAGGGAGAGAGGGAGAGAGAGAGGGGGAGAGCGAAAGAGAGAGAGGGCAACTGGCTTTGTGTGTGCGCTCATGTTTTTTGTTTGGTTTTTTTAGTGCATTGGCCAAGTCTAATTTATCATCAAACAGCAGACACAAAGGACACAGGCGAGGCCAGAAAGAGAGAAAGAGAGGGAGAGAAAGAGAGAGAGAGAGAGCTAGAGCGAGAGAGTGAGCATGAGCGTGGCCGTGGCACAGCTGGCTTCCTGACTGCCACCAGGTAGCGTTAATAGTTTATGACTAAATTGAAACAGGTTGTCGGTGCGGCAGGAAGTGTGTGTCACAGACACACACGCACACCAACACACACGCACACCCAGAGCGCCTCTTCCAGCGAAAGGCCAAAAACGCAATCTCCTCTTTGTCGCTGTGCTGTCAATTTGTCAATCAATACGGAAAGTATCTCGAGCTCCACTCCTGGCGTATCTTTTACACACACTCGAGATGCAGCTGAAGATCAAAGGCAATGGCAAAGTGAACTAGGCTAAGGCGTGCCACGCCCCCCCCCCCCCTCTTTGGCAGGCTGGCCACTCCAGGCTTATCGCACACTCAGCTCAAGTAATTGTAATATTATCCCTAATAAGCAAAAGATTGATAGCATTCTGGGGAAAAACAATCGAGCTGGGTTCGAAATTATTGAAATGCCTTTAAGGAGCGAGGCTGGAGGGTCGTGCGGTGTCCTTTCTGGAATCTCAGTCCGACACACACTCGACACCAAGTAAGAAAGGACACACGCGGACACACAACGACAACCCCGGCACCTCACTCGCACTCACTCGCACTCACTCGCTCTCTCCCTCTACCTCTCTCGCTCCGTCTCACTGTCTTATCTGGCTGGGCAAGTCGCTGGCTCTACTCATCATCACTTGAGTAAACAATGTCATAAAATCATCAATCAAGCTGCGACTTCGGCGTCCTGCCTTGCCTTTTGCTGCTGCCTCTTCTCCTTGCCCTACCCTCGTCCTCCTTCTGGGATTGTCGTTGTCCCTGCGCATTGTCTTGGGCTATTTGTTTGCCCAGCCTAACTGCTAAAGCAAACACCACGACACACCATACACCATACACCACACATACCATGCCACGCCCCCCCCCCCCCGCCCCTCACATTCCACATTTTCCCCTGACCGACCTAAGATTGGGTTGTGCCTGCCTGTTAATACAATTAAGTGTTATATTTGTTGTCTTGGCTTTTATGCGACTAGCAAATTGTTTTATGGGCGTGTGCCGCCTTTCACAACAATAGCCAAAGGAATCACAGCAGGAGAGGGAGAGAGAGAGAGAGAGAGGGAGAGGTAGAGTGTAGAAAACAGTGAGGCAGGTAGCTGTAGTCGCTACTACGCAGGGTATGTAAAAGTGCAGCGGGAAATCTAACCTCATTGATAAGACACTCGTCACCTGCTGTGCCTGTTATCACCTGAAGCAAGATATAAGGTATCTCAGGAAAGGTTGTTAGAAGAGTTACAAAAGGTGCAAAAAGCAGTGAGAACTTATGTAAGATTTGATTTTGTATCCTAATCTATGTAGACTTTTTTGAAAATATTTTTAAAAAATTTTTTAAACATTCTAGAATACAATAGGAGATCTAGAGATGGATAGAAGAGTTAAATATATTTTTCTTTTAGATATCTTTGGACTTATAGCAAAGAAAAAACACTTATCAAAATTTTCGAAGCTTTAAAAATTCGCATTTTTTTTTACTTTAATTTAATTTAATTTTAATTAAATTTTATCTATCCAAACTGAATTTTCAAAACAAAAACTTGGCGCCATTTGCCTTTTCAATTAAATTAAACTATTAAAAATTAAAATAAATATATAATTATTTAATTATTCGTTTGGAAAAAATTTGAAAGATTCAAATTTCTTTTAACTAATATTTTTTAAAATTTTTTTAAAATTTTTTAAAATTTTTTTAACATTTTTTCTACATTTTTAAACTCACACACTTTAAACAGTTCCCCCTTCAAGCAGAACTTAAAAATTCTTCCAGCTCTCGCCCATACTTACATTATTTACACATCCCCCAACATGATCCTTACCCCTATTCCCTCTTGAATAATTGCATCTTGACATTTTCACATTAGCCCACTGTGTGTATTAGTGCAACAAGCTGCTGCCGATGCCGCTGCTGCTGCCGATGCCGCTGCTGCGCCGCCTACGCAGTCGCTGCTCGCATACTGCTGCTGCGGCTGCAGTCGACGAAACCCGAAATTAATTACAGCGCGACCTACCCAAAAGGAGTTTCCATTGCTGTTGTTCGTCTTCCACTCAACGAACTTCGTGCGAGTTGCGCGCGTTAACAGCGCGTTGTGCTGTTAACGCGCTGTTATACAAGCAACAACAGCATATAAGAGTGTAGTACAACGCATTAGACAACAGATGGAGCCACTGCGTTCGTTACGCTTACACTTCGTGCACACGCACTTCGGCTATGCTGCGCCTCGTTGTTGTTGTACGCAGCATAAACAGTCACTGCAATTGTCGTTCGGCTCGCATATCGCGCACACACATCGTGCCTGCAACGAACGCCGACGCTGCCGACGCTGCCGACGCGCCCGCTTCGTGTATGCGCGCTGCCCTACGCTTATACTTGTATTCCATTCCATTCAGTCTTTTACGACGCGCGCATTGTGACGGACGCTCAGTTGCGGATGCCGTAGCAGAGCAAAGAGCAAAGAGCAGAGTGCAGAGCAGAGAACCAACCAAAAGCAGCGACGCTGTCATCCTCTACTACTACTACTACTATTATCAGTTGGTATCAGTTCAGTCGACAAATTTACAGTTAGCTTCGGCTGCAGCTCGCCGCCGTATCTCGTATCTCGTATAACGTGTGCAGTGCAGTGCATGCACGCGCGTGTCTGTGCTTGTTTGTTTGTGTGACGGTTTAATTTGAATTTCGAAAATATTCATCAAAGATGCTGAAGCCGACGATCGGAAAAACGAATGAAATGAATGCGAAGCGCAGCGTTTGATAAATGAACTCAGATTGAAAGAAAAGAAAATTAGACGAGACAGAATCAAAATCGTTGTGTGTGTCACAGTGTCGTTTTTTTTTCTGTGTGTGTGTGTGTGTAGGTGTGCGTCGATGTGTTTGTGCCTAAACAATTAATTAGCATTTAAATCGCTCATTTATCTGCTCGCGCCTAATCAAAAGCCAAACAGAAGAACCAAAAAAAATCCCAAAAAAATCCCAAAAAAAGAAAAGATTTTTAACCCAAGCAGCCAAAGGACGCTTCCACCAGGTAAGTTTGTCCAGCTCGCATAATTAGCATAAATAAATGTAAGCGCGTCCCAAATTAAATAAAACTCGCCCAAAATTTGCCTCAAACTCATGTGGATGCCCAAAAAAAAAAAAGAAAAGCCAAAACTGGCTAAACAATTTTGTACAATGCAAAAAAATTTACATTCTTCTTTACAAGAATCCCCCCTACCACCCCTCGCGTTGCCATTTAAAAATAAACAAATATTTGCATTAAAATAAACACGGGTCCACGCCCACCGCCCCCTGTCCCCCTACCCCCAATGCGTGTGTTGTCCCTTTTGTTTTTTCTATTCTTTTTTTTTTTTGTTTTCGCCGCTTCTTCTCCTCTGCTGCTGCTTTCGGTCATTTGTCTTTTTGGGTCAGCAAATGCGTCCAATTTTTCCGCGCGAGATTTTTCCAAACATTTGTATATTTGTTTTTCCGCCGTCGTCGCTGCTGCGTGGGTTTTGCCACAAGTTTTTCTCGTTTTTCTTTCGATTATTTACACATTTTTTTATTCGGCGCTCTGCGAAATTTTCTAGCTAAGATTTTAAACCCTTTGTAACCCATTCCTCGCCCAAACCTTGCAACAAAAGCAACGCTGTGGCATGCAACACAAAAAAAGAAGGAGAGAAAACAAAATGAAAATAGTAATAGAAACGGGGAGAAAAAAACTTGGAGAAAAACAATGGATGAGACAGTTGGAAAAAAGTTTGATCTGATTTGATTAGCAATTTGCATGTGAATTGCCAGACAGACACAGACACAGAGAGAGAGAGAGAGGGAGGGAGAGAGAGACTGAGGGGGAAAAGTGTCTCCATTAGGCAGGCCTTGTCTAGCCCAGAGATCTCAATCGGATCGGCCTTAAAAAAGGTGTTGAATGCGTGTGACAAAACTTGGGGGAAATTAAACTCTTGTTAACAAGCTGTAAGTCGAAAAAGATTTTACATAGATTTTTTTTTGTCAACGCGCTCGTAATCGTTTTCGAAATTGGTTTTGGAAATTGGGTTAAGGTGTGTGAGGTTTAAAATTGCATAAAACATGCAATAATCAAGGAATATATGATTTTTGAACTAGTTTTTAGCATAAATAATATTTTTAAAAAATTTCAAAAATATTTATGTCTGAGTTTTGAAATTGGAAACTAGTTCAATTTGTATGTTAATTGATGAAAAATCGTTTTTAAAATGGCTTAGGGTGTGAAATTTTAAAATTACATAAAATTCCAATTGATCATAATATTTATGTGATCCATAAAGAGAACAATGATACTTTTCAGAATTTTCAACTTGGCAGCAAGTCAAAATTTCGATGTAAGCAATAAAAACTAGTTTAAAATCTAAACAGAAAATGCAACTGTCATAAAAATCGAAAAAAATATCTAGATTTAAATGTGAACAGCTCAAATATATTACACACATTTTAAAAGGAAAAATACTTATAAATACCTATGAAATATATAAAGCGGTTGAAATTATTGACTTTTCATCATAATGAGCAATTGTTTCAAAAATCAATTTTATTTATAAAAATATCGATTTATATAGCAAAATACAAATCACTTATAAAGATATTCTATAAATATTTAAGATATTGTATAAACAAGTTAGGAAAGCTACAGTCGAACGCACCCGACAGTAAGATATCATTCGCCCAGTTTCGATAGATATTATCACACTTTTATTTCTATCAAAAAAACACTGCACAAGTTCATCTGCCACCTATTGTAATTGGCGAGATAGGTTTATAATGCAATTATCTATGTTCATACCCAAGCAGAAAGCTGTAACTTTAATACTTCTACTGATAATCGAAACTTATCGATTTGCGTGGGCGGTAAGTGTGGCATCAAATTTTGAAAGTAAACTCGATCTGCCTATGGTATACAGGAACATTCATGTGAAATATGGTGTCTCTAGCTTTTGTAATAGCTGAGATCTAGACGTTCAAACAGACAGACGGACGGACGGACAGACATACGGACGGACGGACAGACGGACAGACAGATGGACATGTCTAAATCGACTCGGCTGGTGATCCTAAGCCAGAATATATATACTTTGTGGGCTCTGCCATGCCTCCTTTTGCCTGTTACATACATGTGCACAAACTTAGTATACCCTTTTTTAACCATTTTCAATGGTCGAATGGTATAAAATAGATTTCTTGGCTTCTTATCACATTAAACTCATCAGCAAGTACTTAAGTCATATAAGCTTAGACAAATCTCATGATGAACTCAAGATCAACTTCATCTCATCTCCTCATGTGATAACTCAACTTTCTCTCTGTAACTTGATAATCCCGCAACATGTTGCAAGTTGCACTCAGATAGTAAACCTAATCCCTAATTTGCTGCCGTTTACGTCCCTTGACCTTCTCATGCCGCAGCATGTTGTAGTGATGATGTGGCAAAGCTCTCGCCGCGTGTAGCAGAAGCTGCCCCTTCCTTCCTATATAGGCTATAAAAATGCGACCTTAATTGCAGACAGTCTCACCCCAAGCAGTCAAAGAACTCACTCACTCTGAGCCAAATTGCTGCCAATTGTCAACGATTCCTTGGCCGAAAACTGGCCAAGTTGCATGCACGATCAGCTCCAGCTGCGATCTTTGCCTGCCTCCCCCTCGTTCTGCCATAAATCGTGGCGCAAAAGGAAAAATAGCGCATTTCCGAAAATATTTTCATTAAAATCGAGAGTGAACAAATATAAATTGTGAGAGGGCTGAAACAACAGGGCCAGACAGCGAGACAGCGAGACAGACAGACAGACAGACTGGCAGGCAGGCAGACAAGGAGAGTGCGAGTGCGAGAGTGAGAGAGCGATGGGCGGGCGGGCAAAAGGCAGCATAAACATTCATCAATCTGTCAGTGGGGCCTGTCAGCTGTTTTAAGCACCCACAAAGTGCTGTTGAGGCAACAACAACAACAACAACAACGACACACAGAGAGAGCATTTCAATAAAAATCGAGCACAGAGAAAACCCCAAAAAACACACACACACACCGAGACACACACACTGACAGCACTGTGAATGTAAATGTGAAATTGAAAATGTGCGTTTTCAATGCATTCCTTGGCCAAGCGCGTGTCTACGTAGGTGCGAGAGTTCAGCGCCATAAAAAGAGCAGGAGAAGTAGAGGGAGAGGAGAAACATAAACTTCTCCCCCCCCCTTGGCTTTTTCTTTCTCTATCTTCGAGCCACGCGCAAAACGTGCGCCAATCAATTGGCCACAAAAAAGAAGAAGAAGAAGAAGAAGAAGAACGAGAGGCTACAGCAAATGCCGTGTGAAACTTTTCGTCTCCCACGGCAAAGAGACAAATTAAAGTAAAACAAAAGCGAGGGGGGAGAGAGCGGGGGGGGGGAGAAGATGCGTCTTTAAAATTAGAGAGACAGCGGCAATTTGTCTTTGGCAATCGCGCAAGATACAAATGTAGCTAGCAGATACATTTCCAAGATGATCCACCACTTTGACTATTAAGCGCGCGTGTTGATTGATTTTTATGCTCCGCAATCCAATCCAATTGCGGTTCAAAATCGGGGAAAATTAAGAGTGCATAGGCAAGAGGCAAGCGCAAGAGTAGAGCCAGAGAAAGAGTGTATAGAATTGTGCTAAACTAGAGTAAAAATTTTTCGAAACGAGGCAACTAAATCAATCGACACTTGAGCTGCATTTCGTATGCGCTGAGGGTAAGTTGTGTTTATTAATTGTAGCCACACAAATGCAGCACACACTAACACACATATGCACACTTACTCCCCCACACACACACACACACACACACACACACACACGCGCGCTAAGTGTGTCCCCTAATTCCACAACCCTCGTCATCTAAGTAGTCTGACTTATTGCGGCGTGTGAAATGCCACGCTTGCACTGCCTGCCTGCCCCTCTCTCTCTCTCTCTCTCTCTCTCCCTCTCGCTCTTTCACTATCTTCTGCTGCTTTCTCCTGGCAACTTTTCTCAACACTCGTGTAAATAGATTTCAGTGTCGCTGTGCACTTAGAGACGCAGCCCACTGTTTCTTGTTGTACTTTGCCATACAAATTGATTGATTTTATTTGCACTCGCCCCCCTCACACACACACTCCCCCTTCTCTCCCCTCTTTCCCTCCGCTTAGCCCCACAAATTGCTATGCGTGTCTGTGGCTTTTAGGCGGTAACTGTCAAGTGCGAAAGGGTTGGCGGGCAGAAGGGGGAGCAGGGGCAGCCCTGATCGGCCCTGCACCAGTTGAGCACTGACATTTTGCGGTTAACTCATTTACACAGCGACGTCGTCGTCATCGTCGTCTTTACCCTTTTGCCCTGCTGACGTTTTACTGATGGACGTGGCGGTTATGATGCAATGACACCAGCTGACAGCGGCATCTCAATAATTGATTAATTTCGCAGCCGGGCAGGTTGTAATGTGCCAGTTAAGGCAGACTGAACAGGAACTAGACTGTTATGGCTTTGAGTTCCATTTAGAGCTTTAATGAGCTTTGGCAGCGCTAATCATTTCTCCTTAACGAGCTTTAATGTACTTTGTGAGCAAGTTTTGTGACGCAAAGGCTTCTTTCGCCTAGCTAAAACTCTAAAAAGTTCCGCATGCTTTCACTTTACTTTGCTGTCATTGAATAATGTAGCTTTAATGAGCTTTCAAAGCGGAGCCATTCATACACATACACATGCATAGCTTACCTTAACTTAAGTTATTTAAACTAATACCTTCACAAACACTACGAATTGTAGTCTTAGCAGCTTTAATGAGCTTTGGCAGCGCCAATTCTTTCTGCTTAATGAGCTTTAATGTGCTTTGTTAGCTAGTTTGTGATTGCGACGAGCAAAGGTTTCTTTTTACTAAGTAAAATTGTGCAAAGTTTCCTATGCTTCCACCCAAAGCTCGTCTCTTTATATTGCGTAGCTTTAATGCGCTTTCAAAGCTCTGTCATAGCACGCTTTCTTATGCACAGCTTGCCTTGCGCCCACTTATTTCCATACTAAAATCTTTGCTCACTTTTTGTGCTGCTTTCGATAGTCTAAGAAGCTTTAATGAGCTTTGAAAGCTCTTCGATTATGACATTTGGTGCATGTGCAGCAAATTGCTTTCCCTTTAGCCTTTTGAATTATTTTCAGCAACTTAAAGCTCTGTTGGTCAGCAACTTAAAGCTCTGTTGGTTAAAGCTTGAACTAGATGAATTTCTATTTGATTTTATTTTAAATATTTTTCATTATCTTAAGCAGCTTTAATGCGCTTACAAAGCTCTCTCATGTATAAAATACAAGCCTCAGTCACATAAATCTCTCTCTTTTTGCTCAACTTCCCCCTCGTAGCTCACCTTATTGCCGCCTTTGGCCTACTTATCCCCACCCTTTTTCTAGCAATATTTTTAATTTGCTGTCCAACATATCCGTGAGTGCATCGTCCATCGTCATCATTTTTTCAGAACATCTAGTTATGAAAGCTCTGCATTATGCATTGCTGCATTTGTGCGCTCAAATTGTTTTCACTTTTATTTTATTTTCCCTTCAATTTGTGGCCAACATGAAACCAGAAAATCGTAACTGCATTATTGATGGCCCTGCATCGACGATATTTTCATATTAATACTGCACCCTAGAACTGACCTCGCCCCCAGCTCATCCCGTTCTCCGCCCCCGTCTCTCTCAATGTTTGGCACTCCTGAGAGTTGAGTATTGTCATGCATAACTGATGCTTCACGTTGCTGTGTGGCATGAGAGAAAAATCTCAACAAATTTATGGCATATTCCCAATTGTCCGCACTCGGCTAGAGCAAGCTCTTGTTTCGCTATACCCCTCTCGCTCACACACACACTTTCTCGCTCTCTCTCTCTGGCAATTCATTAAAAATACTCGCATGCTGAAAATCATAAAATGAAAGACAAATATCGTGCAGGCAATTAAGTTGAACTTGCCCTATGCACACACACATGCACAGGCCACCCACACACACACACAAACGCACGCACACACGTAAGCTATAAAAATATCTGGTAAATGAGTGTATTGAAAAATTTATGCATAAACTAACATTGAATGGAAATTCATTTGTTAGATGAGTTTTTTCTGTGTGCGGGGGGTGGGAAGGGAAGGAGGCCAAAGAAAATTTTCACAAAATAATTTTACATATTTTTAGCATAGACAACAAATTTCTCAAGAGAGAACTTTATTAGCCAGATACAAGTGGAATATATAGAGTATAGATTGTTGTACAATATATGAGTAGCTCACTTACAATAATTAACTATCAAGTTGAGTTACAAGCTGCCAAGTTGGGGAATAATTTAAGAGAGAGAAAAACTTTATTAGCCAGTTTTAAGTGGAGTATATAAGGTATAGATTTATGTCTGCATAGCATGTGTTGCTATAATTAGCTATAAAGTTAACAGATACTGCCATAATTTAATTTGTTTTGGAAGCAGGCTGAACTTTCTTAGGCAGCTAGGTGAAGTATCTCTGGCAGTTCTCTTTTGCTGATAGCCTTAAATCTAAACTATTTGATTACTCTCTGCCCCTCTCCCCCTTCTACCACTTAATCTATGATTAAGCTAATTAATCAGACAAGCTTAATAGATGCACTCTCACGCCTAAACGCTGAGCATAAAATGCAACTTAATTTATTTCGTTTAGTTAGCGCCTCGAGTAATGCGACTAATCAGCGGCGGCTTAGTTGAAAATTGGTAAACAAGCCGATTTCTGCATGCAATGCAATTAAAGCAGCTAGAGCGAGAGAGACAGAGAGAGAGAGAGAGAGGGAGACAGACAAATACTGAGCGAAAGTGTGCCATAAACAACAGCTGTAAAAACGGGGACAAAATGATGAAAAACCTATGGTAAAAATAAAAAAAGAAATGCATACAACATTTCCATTGATTGACAGTCAAATTAGCGGCATTCAAATGGAGGTCCGCCTCCCCCCCTGCCCCCTGGTGCCCCTCTTCCGCTGGCACTGGCCTGCCTCATAGCTGCCGCTCGCTTTGGCAAATAATTTATAGAATTATACGAAACGATATAGCGCACAGCTGAAAAGCCATATCAATCAAATAAATTATGGAATGTTTAAGAGGAACAGGCGGAGAGAAAGAGATAGGGAAAGAGAGGGGAGAGGGAGAGAGAGGTCAGGCGAGGCCAGGCAATCCACTAGATACAAATGCGAATCAATATGGGCAAACAATCAGTCAGAAAGGCAGGCAGGCAGGCAGGCAGGCAGGCAGGCAGGCAGGCAGGCTGCAGGCAAGGCTGGCAGGAGGTGTGTGTGGAACATGGTGTGGGCCTATGTAGCCTCAAGTGCATAAACAAGCTAAAAAGGGGGGAGGGGAAAGGGGGGAGGGGGAGAAGCGGAGGGAGTCTCTCACTTGATTTGTTGACGTTTCGGAGTTTCCAAACGGCGCCTAACGCCAACTTGCAACCTAATTTCGAATCCAGCAAGTGGCGCTACATCAAGCATGGCAATCATATGCTGTAAGTACTCACACACACACACACACTCGCACACACACTCGCACACTTGCTGTGTGTTTACATAGGCATCATCACTCATACGTCACGTTGGCGCGGCAACATTTCAATTTTTTTTTTTTTTTTTTTTGGAATAAAATACGCGATGCGAGGCAGCCCAAGCGACGATAAACTCAATCGCATTGACGTTTGCATAAATATTCAACTCACAGCACCAACTCCCTCCCCCTCTTCCCTCTCTCCATTCCCACGTTTTATAAATTTTTTAATTTCCCGCACTGCCGCTGTTGATTTTTTATGGCACTCACTGTTTTGTTCCCGCTGTGCATTTAGCGCAAAATAAACAAATTACAGCGTGCATAAAAATCGAGGCCCAGTTCAACGAGTTTTCACTTCTTCGCTTCTTGTTTACACCATTTTCACCATTTACACCATTTGCGCCTCTTCTTACTTTATTAGCTGAGATCTTTTATACGATATGCCCAACCCATTGCCTGGCCTGGCCTGGCTTCCCTGTTGTTTATGCTTGAAAGTTTCGCAATCGATTTGTGCAACCCTCGCTGTGTTTACTTGAAAATACTTTATAGATTTTATTCAGTTCGGTATTATGATATGATATATGTAGTTGTACACAATAATTTAGTATCTTCTTCTATGCTTTCGTTTTTGTTTACGTGCATATCCAGCCCATCTAGGTCTCGTTACTCTTGACATCATGTTACCAAATTTTGGTATGCATTTACCCGTTTTTCTGTTTCTCGTGCATTTGGCACTCAGAACTCTAAACGCAAAATCACTTTCATCATCAGCTTCGTTATCTTCTACCTCATTTTCTCCGCAATTTTCTTCAATCATTTGCGAAATATCCTCGGTGAATGATTCCTCACACAATTCCACATTTTCCACTGCTTGCGCGCTGAGACACTTTACAAATCTGGCATCTTTGATTTCATAGATACTTCGGATTTCATTGCGACAACATAGCTCGGCAGCTTCAGTGGAAAATTCTTCGCAATCGGGTAATGTCCACATCCTCATCTCAAGGATCTGCATTCCTAGGCAGAGTATAGAGATCGCTGCTTTCATGCCGACTATCGAAGGTTCACTGTGGAAGTTCTTAGAAATAGCCAAGATATATGTGGGCCAGCTTGCGGTTTAGCTTGGTTCATATCACTTGTGTGGTACTGAGTGCAAGCTGGTGATAGGTTCTGGATGAAAATACAACAAGTTTCTAGTATATTCGAACGTGTTTAATGGATGCAGACTCTCTTTTATACACTTTGCAGAGAGGGTATATACACTTTGGCCAGAATATGGATACCTTAGTAGACATCTTCGACCCTATTAGGCACATATGTATATTCTTAATAGCAGCAATAGGGTAGTCGTACTAGCCATGTCCGTCTCTCTGTCCGTCTGCTGTCCGTCTGTCTTTTGCTGTATATACACTTTGGCCAGAAGTGGATACCTTAGTAGACATCTTCGACCCTATTAGGCATATATGTATATTCTTAATAGCAGCAGTCGTACTAGTTATGTCCGTCTGCTGTCCGTCTGTCTTTTGCCACGCCATTTAGTCTCGCAGTTTTTGAGCTATCCTGATGAAACTTGGCATACATGTTTCTTAATGTTGTACGCTGTAAATAAGTCGGAACGAGCCGGATCGGACCGCTATATATCGCATAGCTGCCATAGAACCTATAGTTGGAATTTTGATGAGACCTTTGACGACCTTTATTCATGCTTATTTCTTTGATTGACAATTAAGCCAAGCAAAATGCAAAGCTCTTAGAAAATGCAACAGATTTAACTTTTATTGCAACTATTAAAACATTTTCTTGCATTTCTTTGTTATGGGATCTTTGTGACAACACGCACGTAGTGCACTGCAGCCCACTTCACACTGATCCATGGCGTATTTAAAGAGTCGCTCCATCGCAAGAGTTTCCACACAACTTTGGCAATTCTCATGTTGTTGCATTAGTTTTCGCACCACGCAGCACAGTGTAAATCGTTCATCACGCAGACGAAATTCCTCTTGAATTTCCGATATCATGCACTTTAATTGTTCCGCCGTAGGTTTTAGTTCCCTTGCAGGACACTGTGCAATTAGTAGGAGCAGCAGCAGCGGCGGCAGAGAGAAGAGTCCCCGCGTTCCTTGCATCTTCAGAGTTGACCTCAAACTAAGTGCTACGGCGAGGGTTGCCCTTTAAATATGCCACACGCCATTGACGCAGAACTATGAATCAAATTCTTTTGTATGCGTCAAGTTTTCTTATCTCGCTGTGGTCCAGCTATATATGTATATACAATATATGTATATATGCGATGTGGTATAATTACAGAACCAGACAAGAAATAACTTGAAGCTCTTCGCCAGCTTAAGTTTCCAATAAGTGAAAAAATGGAAAATATGAAAAACCAAATTCAATTACAGCAGACGCAAAAAGCCACAAATTGTAATCTGAGCTAGCATCAGAAGCTGTAGAAACTTTCGCACACACACACACACACATACATATATATTCTACTATATGTTACAGTAGACTTTCTATATTGTTTTTTTTTTTTTGGGGGGGGCAAGCACAAAGAAATGGTAGAAAGAAATTCGACTAGAGAGAGAGGGAGAGAGAGAGAGAAAACAATCACTCGATGTGCATTGTAATTGATAACTTTACAGTTTCCCATTTTGGTATACAGGGTGCTGCCATAGTAACGCATTAGGGGGGCACCACACTAAAAACGCAATGAAGCGTAATGTAAAAGTATCTCGACATTTTTATTAACACCCCTCGACAACGAAAGGTTGACAAAAAGCAGCACCTGACATTGGGGCACACACTTCTAGGGCTGCACTTGGGTCAAAGTGGTTGCAAGTAGGCGGGGCAGGGTGTGTGTGGGCCTGGCCTGTTGTTAGTAGTAGCTGAGCTATTTTGGACTTGGAGTTTTGAGCAGGTTTTGATTCTATCTTTTGCTTTGCTTCTCTAACTTCGTTTACTTCTCCCTACTGTCTGCTCTTCTACCTTACCTACTCCATCTAGTGCGCCTACATTCTAATTACAGTTGGGTCCCATAAAAATAGCTGGCACCTAGGTGCCTATCTGTTCATTCGATTACATTTTTCCGCCACTTAACGGGCGAATTATGCAAATTAGTCGAGACACGCGAACAGCGCAAGGCGGCAGCCCTCGCAGAGCTTGCTTGTTTTGTGCCTGCTTGGAAATTAGTTGGCCAAACGAAGACGTGTCTGTATGTGTGTGTGTGCACCTGTCGGAAAACTAAGCAAAACACCCTGCCCCTTGCCTGTCTAAGGGTAGCCATGGCATTTGCCCTGGGGTAGCTGTAGTTGTATCTATGTATCTGTCAGCTACAGCCAGGGCAGACAGTCGTAGAGACAGCGAGACAGTTACACATGTATTTGCCAAGTCATTGGGGCATTTAGGGCTAGTTACAGCTAGGCAGAGAGGGGGCTGAGGTAGAGCAGGGCAAATATAGCATGCAAACCAATTTTTGACAATCATTTCGGATATAGCCACACCCTCTCCCTCTCTCTCCCTCTCTCTCTCTCTTCGTAAAAAGCATTTGTCAATCAAAAAGCAGAGCCAAACATGCCACAGATGTTGCAAGTAGAAGGAGAATTGAGAACATATCAGCACACGAAACGAAACGAAACGAAGCGAATCGAAATCGTAGAACTTTTGCACATGGAACTCAGCTAATAAGCGCCTTTAGTTCCATGCGAAACATAACCTCAATTACCTGTTCTTCTTTTGAAATTCCAAAAATTGATGCTCATCTTCCGGTTGTCCGTTGTGCCTCATTCGCCTCATTCGCCCCATTCAAGCCTTCAATTGCCCATCAATTAGAGGCATAAGGCCAAAATGTATCTAATTTAGACAAACAGCCCGAGCAGTTAAAGCATCCCCATTCCCTTTCCCTCCCTTGCTTTCCTCTACTGGAACGGAAATTATTCATGGTTTCCAGGGAAACCAGAAAGAGCGAAGCAGTGCAAAGGGGGTAAGCGATAGATAGATAGATAGATAGAACAAAGTGGTGGAAGCAAGACAAGAAGATAAATGACCAACAATTAGTCACACCTACGATGACAATCATCGAATGATTTTCGAATGAAATGAAATGCCCAGTGGCGTCAGCAGAGGGGGGGCAGGGGGGTGCAGAGCTTTGGGGACTGTCTCTGATTCCGCTTGCAATGCGGCATACGGATTCGTTTCGTTTCGTTTCGTTTCGATTCGATTCGATTTGTGATTGTGATTCGGTTTCGGACAATGGTCAAACTAATGAAAATTCTTCTATTTTTTTTCCAGAGGCTAGTTTGGTTGCACGTCTGTGTGTGTGTGTGGGTGTGGGTGTGCCATAGCTAGCTAGCTAGGTACCTTCCTCTGCTTATACGCTTAATTGCAGCTTGAATGGGTGTGAGTGGAGCTGCCTGTGGTGTTGATGGCAATGCCAGGCTTGACACATGTGCCGCATGACGTCGTGTAGCACGTGTGTGTGTGCATGTGTGTGTGTGTGTGCATGTGTGTGTGAGTTCCGTTTTGATTAGCGGCATGCCATGTCAAACAACAATTTGTAAGAGCGAATGACATTTGAATGATGACATCGACAGGCGGCGGCGGCGGCGGCGGCACAGGTGGCGCTTCCGCTCGACACTTGTTTCGGGAATTGAGGCTCGTCCGCTGGTTGGGGGCGGACCAGGCCACGTAATGTCTCTATTATGGCGTGCTAAACAAGCGACAAATTGCCAGCGTGTCTAGGGGGGGCAGCAGCAGCTGCTCGATGCGAAAAAAACACACACACACATCCCTCAATCGAATGCCTTAACTCATGTTTGTTTATGTCACTTCAGATACACGCTAGCTCTCTCTCTCTCTCTCACTCTATATTGCTCTCTCATTCACACACTTGCTAACTCTTCATCTCTCCCTCTCTCTTTGCAGACTTTTATTAGATTAAAGCGATTCATACAGACAAAAAAAACGTGCAAAATGTTTGCCTACTTCCATTTGGCGCTGCTCATCCTTGTCATTGGCATGCTGCAAGGTAAGTGAGTGTATTCATAAATAAATAGCATATGTGTGCGTGTTGGTGCCACTGTGCCGGGCTGCTGCTCAATTATGCAGCTCGCCTCGGTCAGCTTCATTTGTCAACGGCGCCGGCAACCAACGACGACGACGACGTCATTCAATATGAAATTTCACACTTTGGTTGACATTTCAAATGGCGAATGGCCAAAATGGCAAACAGGGAGTTGGCAAGGGGGCGACAGGGGGCGCCAGGGGGGGAGGGGCGTGCCACAGCACTGACCCCAGCCACACAGCGCGGCGCCGGTTGAAGCCGCATGCCTCATAAATTAATTTACACTTGAAACTTTGCGGCGCTGTGCAGCCAAAAACAACAACAACAGCAGCAGCAGCAACAACAACAACAACAACAACAATTACCCATGCAACAACAACAACAACAACAACAGCAGCAACGCTGCCTGCAGCACAACCACAACAATAATGCTTAAAAGCTTAAAATCAAATGCAACTGAATCTGCCACAGCCACAGCCACCCATGGCGTGCATGTTGCACCCGCCGCATGGGGCGTCATGTTGCACAGAAGGGCCAGTGGCGGCCGGAGGGGGCATCGGTTAGGCTTGCAGCGTATCGGGAATCGCATGGCAAAAATTCGCGCAACGCGTTGGGCCAAGTGCAGCTCGTTATGGCCGCATTAAAGATTGAACTGCGTGGAGAGAGAGAGAGAGAGAGAGAGAGAGAGAGCGCCCGCAGCGGCAATTGCTGCACAGTGGTGCCAGAGTACGGGAAAATTTACACATAATTAGCTGAAATTAATATACTTAATTAACGCTTGCACACCTTTTTGGAAGTGTTTACTTGAGCAGGCGCTTAATTAGGGTAATTAAATTTGCAGAAATATTTGCGAAAATTTGAAATGAATTCGAAAAGAAAATTAAACAATTATTAATGCAAGATGGTCAGCAATAAATTGTTTAATTATTTAAAATTTATACATTTATTATGCATTTAATTTAAATAATTTCTAATAAATTAATTACACGCATTTTTATATTTTTCTAGAATTTTTTTTATAATTCAAAAGAAATTGGCATAAATTTTGTTGATTTATGGCTTGAGGTTTTTTGAATAAATCAACTTGTGAATGATATATGTTTGTATGACTTGGTTTTATAAATCTTTCTGCTATGATTTCTATATCGTTTAATATTTTTCATTTATTTCCAAATATTTTCTGCAATATTATAAAACAATTTTGTTAAAAACTTTCTAAATAACTTAAAGTATTGAAGGGAATACAAAGCGGAAATTTGCGAAATTTTGAAATGAATTTGAAAAGAAAATTAAACAATTATTAATGCAAGATTGTCAGCAATAAATTGTTTAATTATTTAAAATTTATACATTTATTATGCATTTAATTTAAATAATTTCTAATGAATTAATTACTCGCATTTTTATATTTTTCTAGAATTTTTTTTTTCAATTCAAAAGAAATTGGCATAAATTTTGTTGATTTATGGCTTGAGGTTTTTGGAATAAATCAACTTGTGAATGATATATGTTTGTATGACTTGGTTTTATAAATCTTTCTGGTATGATTTCTATATCGTTTAATATTTTTAATTTATTTCCAAATATTTTCTGCAATATTATAAAACAATTTTCTTAAAAACTTTCTAAATAACTTAAAGTTTTGAAGGGAATACAAAGCGGAAATTTGCGAAATTTTGAAATGAATTTGAAATAAAATTAAACAATTATTAATGCAAGATTGTCAGCAATAAATGGTTTAATTATTTAAAATTTATACATTTATTATGCATTTAATTTAATTAATTTTCTATAAATTTATTCCTCAATTTTTTATATTTTTCTAGAATTTTTTTTATAATTCAAAAGAAATTGGCATAAATTGTGTTGATTTATGGCTTGAGGTTTTTTGAATAAATCAACTTGTGAATGATAAATGTTTGTATGACTTGGTTTTATAAATCTTTCTGGTATGATTTCCATATCGTTAAATATTTTTCATTTATTTCCAAATATTTTCTGCAATATTATAAAACAATTTTCTTAAAAACTTTATAAATAATTTAAAGTAAAGGAATACAAAGCGGAAACTGACCCAAGGTTAAATGGAATCCACATCTCTTTTCCTCTCTATCTTTATCTCTGTCTCTTTTTCATTATCACACTATCTTTGTCTGTGCTTTTCTCTTTCTTTTCCTTTTGCTGCCTCCCCATTCTTCTGTTCCTTTCTCTTCCCCTCTTTCATTTTCTGTCTAATGAACTTCCCTTGCCTTTTGGGAAAACTGTCACTTTTTGCTGGCAAACTTGCCAAACTCGCCTTGCCACAAGCATGCATTTGCCTCACTAAACTTGCCACCACCAACGCCGCCGCCGTTGCTGCTGCCTCATCCTGGCAAGCTGAGTAAATGAGGAAAATGTTGATTTTCCGTCGCGCATCTGCCTGGCTACCCTAAGTATCTCAAACGCAGCGTGATCTGCCCTACTACTATGCGACAGGCAGGCAGGCGGGGGTCGACCGCTTAGTTGCACAAGTTGGGCGCGAGTTTTGACGCAGTGGCGATTGTGGCAAGACAACAAACATATGTGCAGCGCTGCCGGCCAGTTGGGGGCAACAACAACAACAACATCTCCATCTCCATCTCGTGTGCAAACTGAGGCCACGCGTGTCTGTTTAATTGAAATTGACGCTTACTGCGTTTGCTTTCTTCGCGCCAGAATTTGTTTATGAACAATTTACCAGTGTGCGAAAGAGAGAGAGCGAGGGAGAGCGAGATGGCAGGCTAAAGAATGAAATTGCTGCGGCTGCAGCGGCACTTTGTCGCCTGTCGTAATAATTCTGCTGCAATTGAAATAAATTAAATTGCATGCGGAGCCATTTTCAGGCGACGCCGTCGCCAGTTTTATGGCGGAATTGTGCGAGAGAGACAGCAAGAGAGAGAGAGAGAGAGCTGAAAAAACCAAAAGCTATGCTTCCACAACTTTCCAATCCGCGATGCACCCCTTCCCTCCCCCTCCCCCCTCTCGTGCAGCTGCATAACCGCAAAACTGCGCTGCACTCAACATAGTCGTGTGCGCCAGTCATCATCCTGATGTGCACATGTCACTGCGGCATTTGTTTAATTAACAAAGCCCCCCGCCCCCCCGTTGCCCTTCCACTCTCGACTGCCCTGCCCATGGCCCACTTGGGTGTGTGGATTGTGGGTACTAAGTGGTGGTGGCAAGCGGCGCACGCTGACGTTGCAGCTTTGCGCCTGGCCGTGTCAGTCATCGTTTGTCTTTGTAATTTGTGCGTTGATGAGTTATACTTTTGTTGTTTGCCTGTTTGGTCTTGCCCCCGGGGGGCTGATTAATGGGCTGTGGATCATATGCTGTGCATGCGGGTGCGTTAGTTACTGCAAGTCAGGCGCACCGACGAGAGAGAGAGTGGTAAAATAGCGAGTGCGAGCTAAAGAATGTTGTGTTGAAATTTTTAAATGTGGCGTGCAAGTGTGGAACGCATGTGGAACGCATGTGGAACGCGTGTGTGGATGGTGGAACGTAAGTTAAAATGCAGCTGTTTGCATGAATTGTGCAATAAATAGAGCGAAAGTATTTTATAGCAGCGCATACCCAAAGTGGAACCTATTTCACGTGTGGATTCTGTGATAAAAATGACTAGACGGATTTTTCTTAAATTTTGGCGACGTAAAAGACTAATAGGCAAAAGTTTGCTTGTGGAACGTATGTGGATGCCATGTGGAACTTGTGGAACTCAACGCACAAAGTGCCTCTCTTATCTCATTGCTATTTATGGCTAGTCCTTCCCCAAAGTGGAAGCTATCTTAAGCACTTGTTGCCACCCACCCGTCGCACAGGCTATGCAAATTCCGCCATGCATAATTTCATATTCAAATAAAAAATATGTAAAATATGATTTCGCCGCCTACAAGTTGCCAACAAGTCGGAGTCAGCCGAGCGTAAAGATTCGCCACAAAGTCGCCGCAAAAACTTTCCCAATAAAATACTCAACAATTTTGAATCAACAGAGCAAAATAAATGAAATAAAAACCAAAATACGAAAGAAAACACAGCAGAAGGAGGAGCTGGGCAAGCGTTTGAACTGTGAAAAACTGTTGCTGACATTTCTCAAAAAAAAGAAAGAGAGGGAAAACCAGCAGCAACAACAACAACAACAAACATTAATCATTTAATTTGATAAGCAATAAACGAAGTTCTGATAATCTTTTTACGTGCAGAGCAGTCGAAATATTTTGCCAGAGCAAACCGCAAAGCCAAGGGGAGCAAGTGGCAGCAGAGGGAGGGGGGGCACCAGGACTTTATTGGCATTGGCTTTGGCTTTGGCTTGGCTTTGGCTTGTTTTGGCTTGGTTTTGGCTTGGCTTTGGCGTGCCGATGACGCATTGCATGCAATTTCAATTGATTATGCGATGCTTGAAAGGGTTTGCACAGCAGGACAACAGCATAAAAGGGAGTGGGCGGCGGAAGGAGTGTGAGAGAAAGGAGCGAAAGTGTGCAAAAAAGATGAAAGACAGCTCTAAGGAAAAACTACTTTAGCTTTCACTAGCAGCCAAGGACGCGAGCAGCAGCTAGAAAGAGGGCGGGGAGCAGGAGCGGCAACTGGCAGTGGCAGCCTTTGGGTCCACAAGGGGTTGGCCAAACTTGTCGCATGAAAATGCAATTCAATTGATTTATGTGCTCAATGCAATTACCCCAAAAGCAGAGGGGGAAAGGGGGGAGGGGAATAGGAGGGGCAGGGGGGATGGCCAAGTGGATTGCCAGGAGCTGCGTGCTTGCTGCCAATAAAAATCAAGCAGGGTTGCATTTGACAGCCGCATAAATTGCTGCGCGCACACCCCTACCCCGCACACACACACACACACACACAGACACCTTGTCAGTAGGTGTGAAAATGGCTGCCAAGCCAAAAAAGCAGAGAAGGGGGAGAGTACGAAAGAGAGGGAGAGAGACTACCGTGGAGACGCTGCCGGAGATGAAGCTGCGAAATGGGGAAATGGAGCTCAAGCAGATAAAAGAGGTGTGTGTGCGTGTGTGTCAGGGTGTGTGCAAGATGGAGCGAATAAGGTGCCCTGCATAAGCCAAACAAAAGTCAAAGGGGGCGTCTTTCAACGGGGGCGTCAACGAAGGCCAATTAAATTTATTGCTCGCTCTGGGTGCCTGCAAAATTGTTTTTAATTGTCCCGGCAATTAAAAACACGCCCAGCAGCTTCGTCTTCTACCGAGGCCGGGAGACCACAGCAGCAGCAACAACAACAACAACAAAAGGAAGAACTACAATAACAAGCAGAACAACAAAATTAAAGTGTGCAAAAGTTTTTCGGCCGGGGGGAGGTAGAAGGTTAAGTCAAATTTATTGAAGAAAAAGGGGTGGCCGCTCACTAGGCAGAAGAAAGCAAGAAAGATGTTCAAACAAGTTGATTAGAAATGAAATATTTGGGTGTGCAATTTTTGAGAATCGCATAGAAGAGCAGGGTGAGAAAATTTAGCGGCACGCAATAGGCTCGATAATACCGTAGAACGGACTAAAAAATATGACTAAAAATGGAAATAATACAAAATTGAATAGAAACGCAATTTATTGGAAAATTTATTGGTCAATCATGAAAGATTTAGGAAAAAGTTTTTGAGAATCGAATAGAAGAGCAGGGCTAGAAAAATAAGAAGCATGCGATAGGCTCGATAGTATCGATTGGACTAAAATATGAGTGGAGATGCTTTGTTGAAAGAGAAATAATTGAGAATCGAATAGAAGAGTCAGACGAGTAGAGAAAAGAAAATCAAGGAGCATGCGATAATCTCGATAGTATCGTAAAACGAACTAAGTGATGATAACAAACTAAACAGTGAAAGGGGAAATTTTTGAGAATCGAATAGAAAGGTGGAGTTAGAAAATTATTAAAAATTGACCGAAGCTTTAGTCTCGATAGAATGGATGTTGTTTAGGAAGGAAATTTTAAAGAGGGATAATTTAAGAATCGAATAGAATCAATCGATAGTCTCAATAGTATCGTAGATCAAGCAATTGTCTCGGCTTTTTGGTTATATATCGAGTGGTTAAAATTTGTAGGCCACTAATCGATATATATCGACTTAGAAATAGCTAAGTGTAGTATATGCATTGCGATAAATTGAAATTTTCCTAAATATCGAATTTCAAAAATATTCCTAATAAACTCAACAAATAATCCCCTTTCAATTGAGCTAATTCCCTGCCAAATTTCATCTTCAAATACCTTTCCATTTTAACCAGCTTAAGCAGCTTTCTCTCTTTATCGTATCGCAGCAGCTACTCAAAATTGCAAATTCTCTTAGCCCTAATCGCACTAACCGATTTGGGTAGGCACCTGCTTTTTCCGCAACTGTTCCATGGGCAGCGCCATCTGTCGCCCACGGCTTAAGCCAATAAAAGTCTTTCAGGACCTTTTGTTCTGTTTGCTGTTGCGCGTCCGGCGTGCCGCAGCAGCTCATGCAAAAATAGCAGCAGCTTTTTTTATGGACTCTCGACCAATGTTGGCGTTTCTCATAACTGCAGGGTCTTAGCCGGGGGAGGCATTGAGAGGGAAACAGAGAGAGAGAGAGGGAGGAAGAGGGAAAGGCAGACTGAGGTTTCTTCACTTCGTCTGTTTATTTCCTTGAGTTTTTTCTTGCTTTTCTCGTACTTTCTTTCTGCGTTTTCTCTCTCTCTCTCTCTCTCTCTCTCTCTCTCTGGCTGCCATGCAAAATCGACATAATGCAATTTTAGCTTTAGAATTTTTTCATCATTTCCTTTGGCCATTTTTGCGCCAGGACTTTAGCTGTTCATTTTCATAGCGGGCCAAGCGACGCCATTTTGTTGCACTTTGTGTAAATATTTTCGCTTGATGCGTTACGCAAATTAAGTTGCACACGGATTGCGGCTGCGGCAGCGGCTGCGGCTGTGGATTTGCTTTGCCAGCATCCCAAGACATAAATCACGCTGTGGGAGGGGGAGGGGATACGCGCACGCCGTGTGACGCTCGCTACGTGTTGCATTTGCACATAACTTTTGCCAAGGCAAACAACGAGACGCAAAAAGGAAAGCAAACAAATTTGGCACAGCATTTATTTATTTTTCAATGCACATTCCATTTTTTCTTTCGTATTTTGCAGTTGCGTTGTCGGCCGGAAATTTCAGTTTTACAGTTTGCGCACAGTTTTACAGCAATTGATTAGCATTTAAATTGCTTGCAATGCGGCATAAAAATGAAGCCATAACGCAAGATCGAAAGCGAAGGCAGCAGCGGCAGCGAACACATGTGACCAGCAGCGACTAAACAGATGTCAGTGGGGAAGGGAAGAGAGAGGGAGAAAGAGAGGGAGAAAAAGAGAGGGAGGGTAATGTTGCTGCCGTGTCACAATTGCAGACCAACGACGGCAGCAGCAGCCACGGCAGCAATGAATTGCAAATAACGCATTGACCGCACTGCACCTTTGGTGCCACCTTTTGCGGACAAGTAAGGCAAAAGCCTAACCCACACACACACACACACTCACACACACACACACTGTCGCGCGATATCTGTCGGTCTATATGCGCATGTTGCTGCCGTCGGCGGCGCAGCAACATAAATGCCAGCGGCAACATGCAATGCGTTTGCCGCCAAAAACAGCAAACCAAACAACAACAACAACAACAACAAGCCACAGAGTGCTCAGAGAAAAAAAAAAAGTAAAACAACAACAAAAACTGCACAACACGAGCGTAAAATTTTTCATGAATTTGTAATTTATGTGCTAAAATGTTATCGTTGTTATCGTTCCTTTTGTGTGCAGCCAACAGCAACAACAACAACAACAATTGTTGTTGAGCACTTTTGGCTGCCATTAAGAGGGACAGCAAAGGCAGTGGCAGAGAGAGAACGAAAGAGAGAGAGAGAGACAGTGAGAGAGAGAGGGAGTGGGGGCAGGCAATGGGCCGGCGAGGGGCAGCTAAGGTTGCAACTGCATAGAGAGCCTGCTCATGTTGCTGCTGCTCATGTTGCACTGTTCTTCTCTCTCTCTCTCCCTATCTCTTATTGCTGTTCCCACTCGTGTTGTTGTTGTTGCTGTTGCCGTTGCCGCCGCACTGCTTGAAGGCTCGATGGTCGGAAATTCATATGAATAATAGTTTTATGAGAAGTTTATTCCATAGAAACGAATGCAACTCGCACATAAATTACAAAAGTCTAGAAAAAAATACAACCGTGTGTGTGTGTGTGTGTGTGTGAGTTTCATTAGATTTATTTTGCCATACATAAATAATTGCTAAAACAATAAAAGCTACAAGCAAGAGATTAGTTCCAGACCTTGCAGACGGTTAATACTGCTCGTGTTTTTTGCCCGTCTTTCCTGCGTAGTACTAAATCAAGAGGGAAACAAGGCAGAAAGTGATCAAATATTTCCAAGTTGCCGATGACATGGATTTATAAGCTGCAGATATAGTTGGTTTAAAGATTAATAATTTTTAAATATTTTCCAAATATTTATAGAAATTAAATGTAAAGTTTTAACTAGCTCAGTTGTTTCTAAGAGAATAATATATGATAAAATATTTCCCAGTTGAAAATGATATGGATTCTTAAGTCGCATATATAGTTGGTTTATTGATTATTAATTTTAAATATTTTAAAAATATTTTATATATATTTAATTTACAGTTAATTTATTTTAAATATTTTTTTTAAATTTTAAAGAAAAAAAATGTCAAGTTTTAACTAGCTCAGTTTCCTCTAAAAGAATAAAAAATGTTAAAATGTTTCCCAGTTGAAGATGACATGGATTTATAAGTTGCATATATAGTTGCTATATAGATTATTAATTTAAAATATTTTATATATATTTAATTTACAGTTAAATTATTTTAAATATTTTTTTAAACATTTTAAAGAATAAAAATATCAAGTTTTAACTAGCTCAATTTTCTGTAAAAGAATAAAATATGATAAAATGTATTCCAACTGAAGATTACATGGATTCATAAGCCGCAAATATAATTGGTATATAGATTATTAATTTTAAATATTTTAAAAGTATTTTATATATATTTATTTTATAGTTAAATTATTTTAAATATTTCTTAAACATTTTTTAAAGTCAAGTTTTAACTAGCTAAGTTTTCTCTACAGAGAACAAACAATATAAAATATGATAAAATATTTCCCAATGTCAGATATACTTAGTTTATAAATTAAGCATTTTAGATATATTTTTTTAAATTTTTAAAAATATTTTTAAAATATTTTTAAAACCTTTTTAAAGTCATTAATGCTAAAGTCTTACAGCCTACTCCGTTCAGTTAAGTTTTCTCTTTCATTGAAACGCTTTTCATTAAGGTTTCCTCTTGCTTTCCCTCGCACAGCGTTTAAATTACAAGCTCAGCAGCATGCACGCATAATATTTCTTTCCCCATCAAGTGATGACGTCACGGGCATTTATAAGGAACCCACAAAGAAATCGAAGAGCCGAGAAACGTTTCAATTGCAGCTGTTGTTGCTCACGCTTAATATGACAGCCTCAACAATTCAATTTGCCACCGAAGTTTGAGTGTTTGTTGTTGTTGTTGTTATTGTTGTTGTTGCTGTGGTCATTTGCAAACCAAGCGACAAGCGACAAGCAACAGCCAGCAGATCCACCTCGGCAGCTGCAGCTGCTGCCTCCGTTGGATACTCTCGAGTCGACTTGACCGCTGAGCCGCCAGCTCGGTGCGCCGCAACATTCAATTAAATGCGCCAACAAAAAGCTCAGAGACAGAAAAAGAATGAGAGAGAGGAAGTGGGAAAGAAGTAGAGAGGTATCGTCTGATGCGGGCATCTGTCAGCTGTGCGCGTGGTGTGGGTCAGGCAATCAGTTCGACAACGACGTCCAAGTCGATGCTCAGACGATACTGAGACGACACAAAGGTCACCACAGCAAAGACCGCTTATGTTTTCCCCCACACTCCCTGTGCCTCTTCCACTTCTACTTCTACTTCTTATTCTTTTCGATTTCGTTTTCACATACTACATACATATGTCGCCGCCTGCTAAGTAAGCCGATGAGCGACGCATAAAACTTGATAATGAAATTGAAAAACAAACGACGAAAGACACGCAAAAAAATAAGAACCAAAAAAGGTTTTGAAGGAATAAGGAAATAACGAAGAATTGGTACACTACAGAATTTAGAGAAATATAGAAATTATTATTACAGAATAAAAGGAAATATATAGAAATTATTTCAAGTCAAAACTATTAAAATTCTTTCATATAAAAATAAAAGAAAAATTTTTCAAGTATGCTATGAAAATAGTATAAGTATATCTTGAAAGTTGTTCTTTATTTAAAAATTTAAAAAAATGTATATAATATTTTAATAAGTTCCAAATAATTTTGAATATTTAGAACATATTTTCAGTATCATATTTATAAGATATAATATAAACAATTTATTTCTCGTAATAAATTGAATAATTATTACGATTTCCACTCCAAACTTTAAACTGTTCAAACTTCAATCTATTTTTCTGATCTCCAAGCATAAAGTTCTTTAAACTTTTTATATTGATGTTTGCTCATTATTTAAAAATTTTAAAAAATTATTGAGTACTTTCTATATAAAGTTTTATAAAATTCCAAATATTTTTCAATATTCAGAACATATTTTCAGTATCATATTTATAAGATATAAACAATTTATTTCTTGTAATAAATTGAATAATAATTACGATTTCCACTTCACTAAAGTATTCCAACTTCAATCTATTTTTCTGATCTTCAAGCATAAAGACCTTAATCCTTAATCTATATAATTCATAAGGTTAAGTCACAATCTCTTAGACGACTGACAACTACCTTGACCCATTTGGTATACCCCAAGCTATGGAGAGTATCTCTTCATAGTGTCCGTTCGCTCCATTTGCGTATTTCGTTACTTTTACTGTTACTGTTGTTGCCTTTGTTCTTGTTGTTTGTTATACATACGTTATTTGTAGCTGCTGCCTGCATACTACATATTCCCATATCCCCATATACCCATATCCATATCCATATCCATTAAGCTGCCGGCAGCTATTCATGTGTGTTCACGCTCATGTCCAGACGTCGTCGGCGGCCGTTTAGCTTAATGCAACACGAGTGGATGTAGATGTGGAAGTTGCAGTCGACTGTGAATGTGAACCAGAATGAGAAGTTGAAGTCGACTCCAATGCGACGGCGTCCAGTCGGTCTCGCTTGCTGCCCCTCCTCCCTCTCTGGCTGCCCAGCACGACGACATAATAAAACTCGCTTTATGCTTCGCTGTTGAGTCTTTGTTTCGTTCCGCTCGCTGTCTCGCTCCCATTCTCTATCCCTCTCTCTCTTTCGCTCTCTCCCTGGTCTGCTCTTTGTGCTGGCAATCGTAAAACATTTTTATAATGCGCCGATGTCGCCTCTGCTCCACATTGTGTAGAGCGAGCTGCATCGTTTGCATCTCTCGCCTCTTGTAGGTGGCTCAATTCGCCTCGAACCCATCAAATATTGAGCGAGTTTAAGTGACATTTTACATGCGCATTTTCACCTGACAACCCGTGGCAAGCCATGGCAACTAACCCAGCTGACTATCTATGTATGGTATATGTTACCTGGCTATGACTCAGCAATGCTTTTAGCTTAGTTTTACTCGATCGTAAAACATTCCCAGCGTATTACAATTTTTATGTGCTCCCATTTCCAGAGGGAGCAGGAGGCAGATTCGCTGAGGCATTTCTCGATGAGAAACTGTTGACTCGATTGACTAATTTTACGAGCCATCGTCACTTGGCACCTACTAGACTGGAGGCCCTCCCCCACCCACTCTTTTCCCTTTTAGATTGTTTAGCTACAGTTCTTAATGTTTATCTTAGCGCATTCAGCTTTGATCTTAACTCTTTGTCTGTGCGGGGCACTAATTACCGCCGCCCCCCTACGTTCGGCTAGAATTTGTTCCGGTTACGGCAATCGAATAAATACCAAGTATATACTGTATTTGGTATTTTATTCTCAAGAAAAACTTCTTTGCGGCCTCTTGACAGCCGCTTTCAACAGCTTCTACAGCGGAAGCGGAAAGAGCTTTGTTCTCCTTCTGCTGCTTTCAGGTGTGTGTGGCTGGCGCCGCCTTTGGCAGGTGATAAAAATCGTGACGTGTTGACAATGCGGGCTCTGCATATTTTGAGGCGGCACTTGCCTGCAAAAACGGGGTAAATATGTATTTAGATAAGTGTCGTCTATCGCTGCCGAAAGTGTTGCAGTCACAGTTTCGCTCCCTCTCTTCCCCTTCGCCCTGTCTCTCTCTCTCTCTCTCTCTTTGTGCACTTCAGCTGCCTGGCGCACACGCAATTAATTCTTTTAATTGAAATTGCTGTCGCTACCCGCCTAATTGGTAGTTACTCTTCACTCCGTACCGGGCCGGGCCTGGCTTGGGCTGCGCCAAATGGAGTCAGAGCTGGGACCGTATCAGTTGCACGCCCAAGTGGCAAGTGGCAAGTGGCGTCCAAATGAATGCAACGGGCAGAGAAACTCGAACAATGAAAACGGAATAAGAAATGTATGAATGAATTTCCAAAGCATTTGCACACTGCTTCTCGCGCGCGCGCGCTTGCACAGTGGTAAAAGATTTGTTCGTTCTTAACGATGTGAAATATCTTTGCATGCCATAAAAACTAAATTCCAGTTTATGATATTGTCGCATGCTATAAAAGTGTATTCTACGCCAGTTTAACATAAATACACGATCTATTGGGGGCAAAGTATTTATGGTATTTACAGTATTTACGGTATTTTTCTATAGTTTTACGTTCTTTTTATGACATTTTATTGGATTTTATTTTCTTGATTGGGTAATAACGCAGTGAGTGATCAATTTAATGCAGAGCTAAGATTAATTTGGTTATATAGTATGGCAAGGTTGTAGAGTGATCAAGTTTATGGAGTGTAAAGATCATTAATCTTTAAAAATATTGACTGTTTTAAAAGAAAGAGATTTACTTCGAATTAAAACTAAGTCAGAATTTTTCTTAGAATGTTTTAAAAATAACTTTTAATTTTAATAATTCTTCAAGTTTTTTTATATCAACTGTAAAATGAATTTTACTTTATTATAGTATTTTTTTCAGAAAGTATATAATTTTTATATTTAATATATATTTTTTATATATATTTATATATTCTTTTATTTTATTATATTTTTTTTATTTTATTATTTATTCGAATTAATTTTGAAATATTTTTGTAGTTTTCTTTATATTTTTTTTATTAAACTTTTTTATTTATATATTTTTTAGTATTTAAAATATACCCAAGAGTATCATTTTTTTTTTGCAAATATTTTTCATTCAATATTTTCGCACACTTGCACCACTGTGCCAGGGCTGGTGGCAAATGAATGAATACATGAATTCCACAGCAATTGGGCAGCGCCTGAGGAGTGTAGTTAAGAAAGAGCAGAAAAGAAAGAATGAGAAAAGAAAGAGCAGAGGGAGGAATGGAGTAGGGGAAAGAGCGAGAAATGCAGTAACTGGAAAATTGCGCGACAATTAAAGATTTTGCGCAGCAAAGTCGTCGCCATCGTCGTCGACGTCGGCCCAAATGTAAGTCAAGTGAGGCATGAAGTGCGCGCCAGAAAGTTCTTCACTGTGTGGCAGCATCCGCTCACCCCATAGCTGCCTGCCTCGACCTACCCCCACCCCTGCCAGCCGTCAACTTGTTGCGGAGCTGCGCGAAGCGAATGTGACAACTTGGCTGACAAAATGCTAACAAGATGATGTCTCTGTGACGGCGACTCTGACATGGACTGCGTTGGCGACCCCCAGGGAGTAGCCAGAGAGCGTAAGAGAGAGAGTGGAGTGGAGTGGGGTGACTGGGGGCTGGGGGCTTGGGCTGTTTGCAATTTGCAGCAACAAGCGGCGGCAACAAATGACCAAATGTCTGGCGAGTGTCAGCGGAACGCGGACCACCCAGACGCGACGACTGTCCGCGCTTCCGCGCCGGCGAAAAAGGATTGCGCGAGGCTAGAAAATTTCTCTAGTTATTTGCATCAAACGCTTTTGCGTTCTCTGTGCAAATTTATGAGCAATTTTTTTCTCTCCCTCTCTCCCTCTCTGTCGCTTTTGTTGTTGTCGTGGCTGCCGCTGCCGCTGCTGCTGGTGGCAACGTCGCGTATGCGCAATTTTCCATTTGGGCCGTAAATCATGCGGCCAATGCTTGACTTTTGTTTTCGGCCTGCCAGCGGCGAGCCTGTTACGTATGTGTGTGTGTGTGGGTGTCAACGCCCACAGTGCGGTGGGCGTGTCGCACTGCGTGCGTGTGTGTGTGTGTGTGCGTGCGTGTTAATCTTCACTGCAGTCGCCGCGCTGCCACTGACAGGCAACGGCATTTAGTTTTAATTTATGGCGCATTTTGCTGGCGGTTTTTTTCTCTTCTCTCTCTCTCTCTCTCTCTCTGTCTCTCTCGCGCCTTTTGTCAGTTTTCTTCGCGTATTTTACTTCATATTTATTTTGCCTGCCCAAAGGCCAAAAAGGGGAGGCCGTGTCAGTCGGCTGTCTCAAGTGGCGGCAACTGCACAACTCATTTGGCATTTGGCATTCTCTTTGCCCCACCCACTCCCCCTGCTTATCAGCGTGTCACTTTGCTACGCCCATCGATGCGCTGCCGCAATGCTGTGCGCTGTCCTTAAGCCATGGCCATTAGCAGCGAACTGCCCCCAAGTTGTCATCCCCCACGCAGGAGCTGCCTCATCCACTTCCACATTCACATCCTCATCCACGTCGTCATCGTCGCACGTCGCCAACATTGTGATAATTGCGTCTAATAACTTTTGATGGCTGTAATTAATTCCCATAAGCGCTGCCACCACGCTTGATGCATGTGTATGAGTCAGTGTGTGTGTGTCCAGCAACAGTCAAGCCACCAGCCACTACGACAACAACAACTTCTTGGGCATTTCAAACGGTTTGTCAGCCATGAAATTGACACGTCTTTGGTATTAAGTGGCACATTGAATTGTGCAAATTAATACTACAGTTGTTGTTGTAGTTGTTGTAGTTGTTGTAGTTGTTGCTCGTCTTGACTTGAGCCATGCCAGAACTTGTATGACCCACTGTACTTGGCCCTGTCAGCCTTTAAGCTCAACTTGAATGCAAAGCAAATCGCACAGAGCGCAAGTTCCAAGTAAATGTCATTCTCGAGGCTGTCGCAAGTTTTGGCTTAACTTTTGCCACAAGTCAACTGAAATTTATGTCGTGTTGGCTGGCAGAAGCTACACAATCTAGACACACAGACATACACACCTGACATGATTTCGTGTGTGTTATATAAATTAGCCCAAATGTGAATTAGTTGCGGTTACTTTGGGAGTGTAGAGAAAAATCTTTCTAAATTAGTTTTTTTATTAAAATTAATTTTAAAATATTTAAAAAATACTTTATTAGTTTGAAAATCAAATACTAAATTTTTAAAAATAAAAAATTTACTTTAAGAATAAAATTTATATATTTTAATATTATTTAAATGCTGGAAAAGTGCTCCAAAACCAACACAAAACCTCTAACCATTTAGTTGTCTATGTATGAGAAGAAAACTTAATTAAAAAAATTTTTTTTTCTTTGCATTAAAAACTGTCGCGAAATTTCCAAAATTAAAACTAAAACTTTAATTTTTAGTTTTACAATTTTTAATTACTTTCATAATTTTTAATTCATAATTTTAAACCGAAACTACAAAATTAGCAAAAATATGTCATATTTTTAACTACTCATTTCACTTTCTATAAAATGTAATTTAATTTATGCTTCAAAATTAATGTAATTATTTATGTTGGAAACTGTAAAATATATTGCAAATTAAATTTAAAATTATTCCAAATTTTCTATGCCACTTTTTGAGGCACAAAATTTCGAAATTAGGCGCAATTCAATTGCGGCACGCGAAGCTCAACTAAAAATAGCCAATTAGGCGTACATGATGCGCCCATGGCTAACCCTAATGAGATTTATGCAGCGAAAAGTCAGCCAAGCTGGACAGGGGGTATGTGTATTAGGGGTATGCTGTTTAAATTAAACCACATGCTCCTCCCCGTCTCTCTCTCTCTCGTTCGCTCTCTCTGCTTTCCTCTATCTCGCCAAACCTGCCGCAATTTTCCAATAATTTGTCAGAGCATTGGCCCCCGAAAAATCTTTGGAACTGTCGCAGCGTTGTAATTAACACTTGCTGCAATTGAAACCTCGACTCAGGCGTAGTTCTCTTTTCCCCATTAACCCCTCCCCCTCCTGCCCCCTGGCGCCCCCTTCAATCGCATTACAAAAACAAACAAACACGGCGCAAAAACAATAACTTCCCCGACGCCGCCTCCCCGTGGCGAGTGCTAAAACAATTAGAAACAGCCGCGCTACGTTGCCTGCTGCACGCTGAAGCTGTCATTAACGAGCCCCTCCCCCTTACTCTTCCCCCCTCTTTCCCCTCTCTCTCTCTCTGCCTCTCTCCAATCCGCTCGCTATTTGCTGCTCTTGCCACATAATTTGTAATTTTAGTGCAATTTTCGTGGCACTTTTCGAAAGTTCAAAATTTTTGCCATAAACGCAGACAGTAGCAACTGTGGGCGGGGGCGTGGCATATTGGAAACATTTGCTACTTGAAGTAGATTTTCGAAAAATAAAACTTTTAGCTTGAGCGGGGTGGGGGAGAAGAGGGGGCGCACTCGAAGCTGTTGAAAACGGCGACAAAATTGCTGCGACGTGTTGATTGAAGCAATTAGCAGTTGTCGCTGTGTGCAAGTATTTGTTAGTGTGGTGTGGTGTGTATTTGTGTGTGTGTGTGTATTGCTGTGGTACATGCGAGGGTTGCTGCTTGCAGCTGCTGTCCGACCACGGGCCAAATGTTTGTCTAATTACTTTGCACAGCTTTCAGCGGGCGGGCATGTGTCTTCATTTTGTCACACTGCAAAAACAACAAACACAGCCGGGGGAGAAGCTGCAGAAGAAGCAGAAGAACGACAGCAGCATCGCTCACTGTTTGTTTGTGCTTGTCAAACTGCAGCAGGCAGCAACATCGCGACAGGCACGCCAGCAACATGGCGCGACACGCCAGCAACATTCGACAGCAGCAGCAGCGACAGCCTTGCCCCGTCTTCAGTCAACATGGCAGCAGCCGGCGAGGAGGAAAGAAAGGAAAAAAAAACCGCCGTTGCGGAAATTAATGTGGCAAACTTGCAAGTGTGCCACGCCCACAGCGCCCTTTTACACCCTCTGCCTGGCTCTGCTTGCCAGCGATCGCTCTCGTCTAGTTGCACGTCCGTTTGCGTTTGACATTTCTCCAGCTACAGTTGCCTCTCCCTCTCTCACTCTCTCTCTCTCTCTCTCTCTCCTTCTGCCCCTTCTTTACTACCCCCTCCCTTTTTCTCAGCCTCTCTAAGTTTCGCCTTGACTCCTGCACGCCTTGTTGCACATTGCGGTCTGCGCCATAAACTTGCGTTTTATAGCATGTGCCATAGCACAGTATATACGATACTATAAATAGGTTTACGTGCGCCCATGCCAAATGTTTAATTATTGCAATGCGTCTGCGAGTCAATGGGCGCGTGGGCGTGGCGGGTTGGCGGCCCTGCGTCCATAATTGTCAATGTGCGCACAGGCTGTGCGCTTCTGCGAAGCTGACAAATTGATTGATGATCTGCTATAAAATGTCTCGTTTGTTGTAAATGTAACGCATCATAAATTCGCAAAATTATGGCAAACGAGGGCAGAAACTGGAGCACAGCTAAGTCCGTCTGACGCTGCCTCCCTGCCCTGACTGTAGACGGCGACTCAGACGCTGTCTGGGATTGAGGGGGCGGAGGGAAGAGGAAAGCGTGTGTGGTTATAATTAAAAACATATGTGCTGGAACCAAGGGGGGTAGGAGAGGGGGGGAACGGAGCTGGAGAAGGGGAGCCTCACTTGCCAACAAGCACTGCAAACAAAGTCAGCTGAGTCAGCACAGGACAAGGCAAAGCATGGAGAGGTGAGGCGAGTCGAGTCTGTGGGATAAGCCAAGTATGGGTTAATTAGACGGGCGTCGAAGGGTTAAGCGGCAGCTACACCATACGGGAGTCCCTCTCTCTTTCTCTCCTTCTCTTCCTCTCTCTTTTTTTTATTCTACATCTGCTTCCATTTAAATTTGAAGTGCAGAAAAACTTTCAACTTGTCACAGTGCAGAAAGCAATGCCAAGGTCAATAGGGGAAGAAGACTTTGGACTACAGAAAAATTAAAAATATCGAAAAATAAATATATGAAAATTTATCTCACGATATTTTTGTAGTATTTAATATTTTCTACAAATTTTTAAACTGCATTAAAACTTTATAGAAAAATTAAAGAGCACAGCTAACTCAAAACTAAAACCTTTAAAGTCTCGCAACAATTCGTTAGGGTGAAATGATTTTAAGCTACAGAAAAAATAATAAATACCAAAAATTATAGATGTAACATAATTTATAACAAATCCTAAGATATTACTTCAATTTCAAATAATTTTTCAAAATTTTGAAACTGCATTAAAACTTTTTAGAAATATTGAAAAGCAAAGCCAACTTAAAACTGCCTCATAAATCCGATAACAATTTGTCAAAAGGTACAGCTACAGAAAAAATTATAAATATCATAAAATATATATGTAACATAATTCAAAATAAATCTTGGAATATCATATTAACTATATATAATTTTTTTTAAATTTTTAAACTGCATAAAAACATTTATAGAACGCAACTAACGCAACGCAACTTCCTTTCTTAAATCTTGCAACAATTTGCCTTTATTATGCAAAACATTGTCGCGGCGCGCATAAAGCATGATTATTATATAGGAAATATCTCGTAAAATCGATATGCTCAGAATCATATACATTCTTCCGTGCGTCTTATCAATGCGTTGCTTTCTTTAGCTTCAACATGAAACAAGCTTTCATTGACAAGTCATGCAGGCAGCAGGCGCCAGCAAAAGCCTTTCTTTGAGCACACGTACATACGTGTGTGTGTGTGTGTGTGTGTGCATGTGTGTGAGTGTGTGTGAGTATGAGTACTCGTAATTCACATTTTTCACACGCCATTCGTTTTCAATAACCTCGCACAGGAACTGAGCGGCAAAATTAGCCCCAAAGATGCCAAGCCATATTCCTTGCGCCATATAACTGTGCACACATACATATATGTATACATATATGTTAGTGTATGTGTGTGTGTGTGTATACTGAATAGTCATGCTGACTGTGGGCGCAGCGTCATCAGCGCGGCACAGAACGGAATCTGAGACGGCAACTGAGACGTTGCCTGCTGCTTTCGCCTTCGCCTTCGCCTCCTTCGATGAAATGGCAAAGTTTATGTAAGGCGACGGCGTAAATTTTCAGTCAGTGTGTGAATAGCTGCTGTATGTCCCTGCCCCCTTGCCACTCCCCCTTCCCACACGCCCTACAGCTTGTTAACGAATTGAACTACAACTCCACCTTTTTCGCGTTGGATTCCGCCGGTGACGTTGCCGAAAAAAAAGAGAACGAATCGAGCAGCGAAGGAAATCAGAGCGAAAGTATTCCCATATAAGTAAACATACTCGGCTGTGTGTGTGTGTGTGCTATAAAAATTACTTTGTTTGCCTCATGCAATTTTATTGAGCTTGAAGCACACCCGCTGCCAAAAGTTTTCACACAGCGCGCGAATCTCAGTCGGGGAGAGAGAAAAGGAAGAAGTTGTAGCTGAAACTGACAAAGATTTCTCAGTTGTATTGCGCTAGTTTCAGCCGCCTCAGGCAGCAGCGGGAGCAGCTTCTTCAGAAACAACTACAAGCTGCCTAGGGGTTTTTGGCTGGCTTCTTTCTTTTTTCTTTTCTTTTTATTGCTATATAAACCAAAATCGTAAAAGTGATTTTTGCGACGATTCAGCAATTCCGCTTGAGGTGGCTGCGGGTGCACAGGTAGCAAAACATTTGTAATGAAAAAGGATGCGCCAAGTCAGAGAAATTGCTGGCAGGGAAGGGGCGAACATAATAAATGTGAGTTGCGCGCGAATAACTTGCGTCATTTTGGGGCGCAGGTAAATTGCGAAATCAGCTCAGCTGGCGTATACGTAATATGCGAAACCCTTTCCCCTAGTCGCAGCTTAGTCAAAGTTTGTGTATCCGATCTGCTTAGACTGAGACTGAGACTGCAAGGGGGATCACTGCGGGTAATTACTAATCCCCGGAGAGAGGGAGAGAAAGAGAGAGAGAGAGAGAGAACTTTGCCCAACAGGATGAGAGAAATTAGGCACACGAAATTAGCAAACTATTCTCGACTCGACTCGGCAGAAGCGGAAATCTTGTAGTCAAAAATATTTAGGCAAATTTTAAACTGTTGCGCCGCCGCCAGCAGCAAAGGAAGGAGGGAAGGAAGAGGAAGGCACAGCTGGCTCAGCTGGGCACTTGAGGCAGACCGGAAGGCGGCCGCACAAGGAGGAAGGCGGCGCACAAGTTGGCCAAAAAGTTCGCACTGTGCTCGAGACTGTAGCCACTTGCGAGTGTGAATTTAGCAAAAGGAAGTAAGTAGGAGGAGCGCAGGCGGTGCAGAGGGGGGTGGGGCAGGCAGAGCCCGGCACTTGTTGCACTTGGCAGGCAGCAGACGACGACGACGACGACGACGGCGGCAGCTTTTGCAACGTTGCGCATTTTGTGTGTAATTTTTTAGTAAATATTATTGGCAACAAAAAAAATTGCCCAGCTCCAAGTCAGACAATGCCAGCAGAGAGGGGAGGAAGGGGAGTGGGTGGGGCGGGCAGGCAGCTGCCTCAAGTGTGTGTCTGAGCTTAACATCCCCGTGGAGTGCAAGCACAGTTGCGCCGCCGGATGAGGCAGCTGAAGTAGCTGCCACTGTTTGTGCCACACTTTAAATGCACTCGAAAGTGTTTGCTTATAGCACTTCAACGAAGCGAACACGGAGAGACAAACACACACACACACACACACACACACACACACATGCATAGCCGGCATACTATAGAGCATGACATGCCTTTTAGTTGGGCTCGCTCTTTTCATGCTGCCCGCCTTCAACCGGTTTCGCCGGCTTCGGCTTGCCTCTACCTACCTCCCTCTCCCTCTCCCCCTCCCTCTCTCTCTTTCTTTCTTCGCTCACGCTATTTTTTATGCTTTTTATTTCAGTTTATTTTATTCTCAGCTGCTGTTCAGCTTTTGCCTTGCATTTTAAGTGCATTTCGGCGCAACGCCAAACACATTTTCACTCGTGTGTGCGGGTGTGTGTGCGAGTGTGTGTGTTGCCTGCACCTTTTGCTGAGCCATTTTTAAGTGACTTGCCGACGACATTTGCCACCGTCGCGACTGTTGGCTGCCGCCTACACTGCACACACTATACACGCCTTTAACCCTTCCCTCTACCCCTTCCTCTTCCCTTCCCTTGTCGACACTTGCCACACTCTCAGCTCGTATGTTTGTTGCATACTTCGCGGCGCTCGCCAAGCAGCCATAAATCATAGCCGAGTGCCAGCACGACAGTCTTAAAGTGTTAACGCAGCACAAAGCGCCACAACTGGCGGCAATAAAACTGCACAAATATGCGACACCATAGAACGTACAGAGCAGAGGCCGAGGCAGAGCCGCAGTCACAACCAGCCTTAACCTCGAAAGCGGCTAAGTATCCAAAGTATCCAAATCACATTATGCGACAAACGGAATGTGACGGTAGGGAAGGGAGAGGAGAGGAGAGAAGGCAACACATTGCTAACATGTTGACTGCGGTGGGAGAAGAAAAGAGAGCAAGAAATATTTAGGGTACAGAAAATGAAAGCGAGACAGCTTAGGATTTGTGTTTAAAAAACAACATATGATTATGATTATTCCATTTTTAATTAACTTAAAAATATTCTTGGTATTGTGAGGTTTTAGAAAGTTTGGAAATTATACAAACTAAACGTAGTGACAAGTCACCAAAGTCACAATCAATCGTTTCCCAAAGTAAGACATGCTTCTGCCTCGCCAAGTCTTCTAAACTCACTTTCCAGCTACCAAAAAAATGTTTAAAATTAAGTGAATTTTATGCGGAATAACGAGTTTCTTATGAATTGAATACCTTTGCTTATCTTACATTTATAAACTTTGTAATATCTATTAAATATTTTTTCAACATTTACGATTTCTGGTAGAGGTTACCCTTGGGTTTATGTGTTGATAAACTTAGTATAAATATTTAATAAAAATTTTATAAGCTTCAAAAAAAAATTCTGTGAAAATTGTAGATATTTTTGCGAACTGTAAGAGGAATTCTCGCATTGTAGGTGGCGTGGGCCAGACACCAAGTTCTATCTTCGTATAATATTCAGCACTCCTTATAGCAAATTTGCTGTCTCCAGCTCTTGCAATAGCTAAGATCTATGTGTTCACACAGACAGTTCTCAAATCTACTTAAGCTCTACAAGCTCCACAATCCACAATCTTCTTTTCTGCCTCCTCCACACACTCTCAAACTATGTGCAACCACTTGGACAACAATAGGCACATAACAACTTGCGATTATAATTAAATTCCGATATGTAAACACTTATTGAATTCGTTATCGCACACGCTACATTGGCAATCGGATAATGCTAATGCTGATGCTGATGCTAATCTGATTCCCTAGCCGATGCCAGCCGATGTTAATGCTGTTTGCCGCCAGTCAGTGGAAAGAAATGTCATCATACACACTTCTAAGCAGGCGATTATGTCTCGAGTTGCCCTTGTTGTTGTTGTTGTTGCTGTTGTTGTTGCTGCTGCTGCTGCTGCCAGATGTTTTGTCGCAGAGGGCGCCTAATAATCTGTACGTTTTGCTGCAAAGATTTATTATCGTTTTATGCGGATAAAAGATTCACGCATATCTTGAAGCAGGGGGTCAGGCTGCTCGAGAGTCTCTGTATCTGTCTCAGTTGTTGCTTTTGTGTGTGCGAGTGTGTGCGTGTGTGTGTGTGTGCCTGTTTATGGATATGAATGTGAATCTGTCGCATATAGCAGGCAGTCACAGACTGGGGCGCAATGCAATGAAATGAAGTCATTTCGCTCGCTGATTTGGTTATTTATCATTATTTCGATATGACGCGCCAACATGTGTGTGTGTGTGCGTGTGTGTGTGATACAATATTTATTGCGCCCACTGTGAATTATGGCAAGCATGTGACATTGACATAGTTAAGCGCACTGCCAACTGCCACTCAACCCTTTATCAATTACCTAACTAATGTGGCTAGCTTGGAGAAGAGAGAAAAAATAGAAAACAGGGAATGCAAGTTCCATTTAGCTTGTCTGTCAATTTGCCAAAGTCCAATAAAAACCCCCCTAGGCAATCAAAAGTAATTCCTTGGCCTCGACTCAGGGATCAGTTAACATTAAGTTGGGTGAAAAGTTTCACAGCGGGGGTGGGGGAGGGGCATACGTAATGCCAATTGATTTAAATGTGCGACAAATTTCCAAGGCGAAGCCAACAAAGGCAGCATTAGACAGATTGACAAATCTGTACGGAGGACCCCAAAAACTATTAGCATTTATAAGGCAGGCAGACAGAGAGAGAGAGAGAGAGGGGGGCAAAGATTTCCAGTTAGCAATTTCTCTGGCCCAAAGGCATGCAAAAACTTTCAGCCAAGTTAATCATTTGTGGGATATTATCAATCCATTTTTGGGTTTTACCCAGGCAAATACGAGCTGTGCGTGTGTGTGTGTGTGTGGGTCGCTTTGTGTGTCTGTGTGCGAGTGGGACTTAAGCACATCATTACATAAAATTCCCCAAAGTGAGGGGCCGAGCTGCAGGTTGCTGGGTCGTTGGGTTTGCGCCTTGGATCGACTGGTAACAATAATAAAGCTTATAACACTTTGCATTACACTAATGCAAATACAATAGCGTGCGTGTGTGTGTGTCTCTCTTGGTCTTTGTGTGCGTGCGTGCGTGCGTGTGTGTTTGCTTGTTGTGCTTTGGGGGGTCGCTTGGCTCGGGCTGGTATCTGTTTGCCTCAGCTTCAATTATGCCATATGTCTGCTCGGTCTCTGGCTCGGGGCTCAGGTTTGGGACTTGGCCTAAACAAAATTTGTTTAAGCTTCGGCCTGGGATTAAAATTGCTCGGCTCAGCTAAGCCGCAACCTGGACGCAGCCCCTGCTCCTTCTACTTGGCGTCTAGGCAGCATTTGGCATGTGTGGTCTGAAGTTTGCTGCGGTTCTTGGTCCTTATTGCTGCTGCTATTGTTGTTGTTGCTGTTGTTGCTGCTCTGGCATCGTTGTGGCTGTGGTTGCAGCAGTATTGCCATCAGTCAGACACACCAAGGCAGAGAGAGGGAGAGAGAGAGAGAGTGTGTGTGTGTACACCGACAGTAACAACATCCGAGACATGGTCGAAGAAGATGAGCAGCACACCTGCAGCTGTAGATGCAACGTATATGTGCCTCATTATGCTGCATGTGTGTATGTGTGTGCTGCAATATTGGTTATTGGCTTATTGTGCCACAGGGCTCAACCTGCCCCCCCCCCACTGGGAGTGCGTGTGTGAGACTGGACTAAGACGCCTCGCCTAGGTGTGCTGTCCTCATGGATATGACCAGAATTTACGTTATTCATTTAGGCCTAAGTTGATTGTTAGCTTCAAAAGATGTCTATGCAAATCTCACTTGAGGGTAAATAATTGAGAGAGAGAGAGCAAGCGAGCGAGCTGATTTTGGGGGGCACTTGAGTGTGGCTGAGCGTGACTTATGAGAAGTGTCTCGTTATGCTTGAAAGGCTAATGTGAGCTTTAAGTTGTGAGCAAAATGCTGGAAAGGCACTTAAGCTGGCACAATTAAGTGAAATACTTAAAAGTTTAAGGGGAAATGTGTACATTAGACATCTGAAGAGCGGACTAAAGGAAAGAATATAAAATGTCATAGCTAGTTAGTTTAATAGTCTTTCAATTAAAGACTTCAAAGCACATTAAAGCTCATGCATGTTTAGAGAAAGCTCGAAAGCTAAATATGAATATTCACAGCTTTGCTTGCTATTTCAGCTAAAAATTGCTCTATTGTAGACTCTAAAGCACATTAAAGTGAAAGCTCAAAAGCTTCAAGAAATATATATAGCATCTATTAAAAGCTCTCTGCAAAGCACATTATATAACTTGCTAATTATTGAACTTAATAATCTTTATATTAAGGACTTCAAAGCACATTAAAGCTCTTTCAATTTTAATCTTCAAAAGCTTAAGAGCTTTTAAACTAATAGACTATTTCGCTCAACCTCTAACGCCTCAAAAATATTTGAATAAAGCACATTAAAGCTTCTGCATATTAAGTGAAAGCTCAAAAGCTTCAAGAAATATATATAGAATCTATGAAAAGCTCTCTGCAAAGCATTCTATATAACTTGCTAATTATTGAACTTAATAATCTTTATATTAAGGACTTCAAAGCACATTAAAGCTCTTTCACTTCAAATCGTTAAAAGCTTTAGAGCTTTTAAACTAATAGACTATTTCGCTTAATCTCTAACGCCTCCTAAATGTTTGCCAAAAAGCTCCTGCATATTAAGTGAAAGCTCTAAAACTATTAGCAAACTTGGCCCAATCTCTCATGTCCCATAAATATTCGCCCAGCAATATCATTTCCACAAATAAAGCAACTTTCAAAGTGCATTTAGCCGTATCCCCAAAGCAATTTCAAAAAGCGGCAGCATCCATTTAAAATTCTGAAAACTAAACGGCGTCTCATCTTTAACACTTAATTACTTGCCATATGTCAGGCAACCGCGTGCGCTCGCTCCGGCAGCAATCAAAAAGTTAAGAGCCAAACGACAATTCGACCACAAACTAATTTATTAATCCCGTTGCTCGCCCAAAAACTAACTCACACACACACACACAGACAGACAGCGACCCAAACTTTAAAAGTCAAGCCAAACTTGTAACCACGCTCGTCCTGCCCGCCCTTCCCGCCCTTCCCTCTCTCGCTCTATCGTCCTTCTCCCTCACTTGTCCTTCCTGCCTCATCGTGTTGCCTTTCCCGTCGGTTGCCTGTGCCATTCGTCTGTTGCCGCCAAACCGCTTTTTGGGCATGGCTAAAATATGCAAAACTAACATAAATCTCAATTTAGAGATTTATGAAAAAAACACACACACACACATCGACACACACTAGCACAAACTAGCGAGCGAGCAACTGAAAAAAACCCGCAAAGTAATAAAAAAAATTTGTTGTAATTCCAATTCAGCTAACGCCAAAGCAACAACAAAAAGGCAAAAATAAAAGAAAAAAATGCAAAAATGCAAAAATGAAATGAAAACTGAACACAAAAGTTGCTCAACGCCAAATATCACCAAAATACCGCAAACGGCGTAACAATATAACAAAAAACCAAAAGAAAAACAAAACGTATGAGCGGGCAAGCGCTACAATGCAACAGCAAAACAAAATCAAAAGCAAACTGCAGAAAAAAAATAAAAGAGAAGAAAAGAAAATGGGAAAAACGAATATGGAACAAAGTTTAAAGTTCAAAAAGCAATGCGGAAAAAATGCTTTAAAAATCACTGCAAACGCGTTGTTGGCCACAAATGGCCGACAAACAAAGGGTTTGGCGGGGAAGATCACCAAAGGGCCGACCCGGCAGATACTCCTTAATAAAAATTGTGAAGGCACGACAAAAAATAAAATGAAAAGTTTCCTGGTTAAAAAGTTGATAAAAACTCTACAAAAATTCACTGAAAATAAATATGCAAAAATAAAAAATAAAAAGAAAATAAAAAAAAATAATAAGAAATATATAAAACTTTACAAAAAATATGCTATGTAATATTTAAAAAATATATTTTACTTTTATATTTATATCAAAACGAAAGTCTATGCAAACTTTTCTTCAAAAACTTTCTCCTATTTTGACAAACTTTCAACTTGATCAGCTCAGTCAATATACCCCACCAAAGCCGCCTTATTGAATATGCTTAAATTGTTTGGCGCATAAGGCACACAAATTTCGCATGGCAAATTGAAAATCGTGTATAGGTTTCAATGTTGGCGCCTGCTGCGTGCTGCGTGCCGCTTCGTGCGGCATGGATGCGCCATGAAAATGACATCAAAAATTTGTGCAGTGAAAAGGGACGGGGGGAAAAAAAGCAGCGCAGAATTTGCCAGGAATTAAAGGGAAAGCAAACACAAAGGCAAACAGCGAAACGCACACACTCACACACACTATCAAGATAAATGACTTAATGTAAGTTCGCGACGAGGCTGCGCCGGTGCACAACATGAAAAATGCGCGAGGAAAAATACGCACGCAGCGAGTAGTGCCAAAAATGGCGAGGCAGAGCAGGAGGTGGACGGTGGGAGGAAGAGGTCATGTTGAAAAAGGGTTCTGGGGCTGTGGCCCCATTTTTTATAAGCCACCCTCGGTCGAGGCTGCCTTTTCACCCTCATGCCCCATCCCTTTGCATACTCCACATCTAGTGCGTGTATAAAATCTGTCGCAGCTTCAGCTTCAATTATTTTTTACACAATTTTCTTGTCTCTTGTGCCGACTGCTGCACACAGATCTTCCAGCTCTCCACTCCACTCTCTTCTTTTTCCGTCGCCTTACATATTTTTGGTGCTGCTCATAAATTTTGGGTGTCTGTCTGTCCGTCCGTGCTCTGTCGTTAGGGGCCTTCGTAAAGAATCACTGCTGTTATTCTAATTTTATGGAAATTCCTACACTTTTTCTTGCCTTTTCTTTTCAGCGCACGGATTTGCGTTTGAGAAAAATCTGTTTGTCATACGCTTCGTTGCGCCTCATTTTGCAAAAAACCAAAAAATACCAAACCGAAGCAAAGAAGGGAGGTTTGTGGCGCGGGCGGGGGGCGGAGGGAGTGGCACAAAAAATTATTGCTGGGCCTGGCTCCTGTCTTTGCAGCTGGCCGAGCCTTCGCCATTGAGAGTGGGTCGCAGCTGTCCAGCTGTAGGCGGCAAATGGCGTAAAGGGGGCGTATGCAGAGAGGGGCGGGGCAGCAAGAAAATAAAAAACTTTTCACAACGCATAAATTTCCAACATTAGTTTTGCGCCACATTATTCTTTGCCCGGGGAAACATATGCCAAGGAACAGGCACAAATTTGATTTTAAAGCCAGCGCAAAGTGAATTTTGATTACAAATTTTCGAATACTTTTTCATTCGGCCTGACGGGAACCTTAACTCTTTCTAGGTCGCAGCAAAGAATTTTGAGTTATGAGCGAAAAGAAAGTTGCAAAAGAATAGAATGGGCAACTGAGTGAGATGTGTGGAGCATGTGGAGTGATATGGGGTGTTTTCTTTCAGATGATATACGATTTTGTTGATAGAAAAGTAAAAGAGTTTGAAAAGTTTCGAAAATTGGCTGCATTGTATAATGAATTTGTTAGCGAAACAGATCAACATTTTTTATAAATTGAAGATTGAAAGGTTTCCTAGAAACAGCTCAAAATTTCATTTACAAATTGAGGATTGAAAAATTTCTATAAATATACCCAAAGTCAAGTTGTATTTGCCTCAACAACTCAAGCAACCTCTTCACTAAGTTATCGCAAATTTGTTCCCGGTATTCCCATTCATTCCAAACCGATAGTCGCGCTGAGAGCACTCTTACTTACCCAATTTAATGCTTGAACTAAAACAAACCAAGTTCGGTATGGGAGAGGGTGAATGCATACATAAGCCCGAAGAGCGCCAGCCAGGCAGACGGAGATAGTTGCTTTTTTTATATTATGGGGGGATCTGCATAGTTTATTGTCAGTTTTATGACCCGACTCGCCCCCGCTGCAGTTTTAAATGCTTCGGCGATCAGTGCTAATGCCGCAGTCAGCCGAAGGGCCTTCATTAAGTGGGGCAACGTTGCAGCAGCAACAGCAACAGCAACAACAACAATCAAAGCAAAGACAACAACAGCAAACACTTTTCTCACCTTCCCGTCTCGTTTGCTTTGTGCCTGTTTCTTCCACTCTCCTCTTTACTTTGTTTTTGTTGTTTTGGGGTCACGCCTGGGCCTATTAACTTTTTGTGGTCGGCGACATCCGTCGCGACTCGCGAGTGTTGACAAAATTAGAAGCGCGTTGGCGTTGACTGAGGAGCAACAGCAACAAAGAAGGGGCAACTAAAGATGCGACTAGATGGCTCTGGGTTTGCTTTTCACACCTCCCCCACCTACCACCGCTTCCCATCAAATTAATTAATATCATAAAAATGTCAAACCTTAATTATCATAAATAGACAAACGACAACAAATATTACACGAGTCATTTGTTTAAATTTTCTGCGAAAAATCGAAACAGCATTTTTTTTTCTTCTTCTTCTTCTCGCTGTGTCTTTAATTTCACGGCATTTTTCTTGCTTTTTTCCAGCGGCTTCTTCGGGTTTTTTTTTCTCTGTCATTAGTTAAACACATTTAGGACAAGTCTGACACTAATTTGCTGGCATGGCATTTAATTTATTAAATTATGATATTCTCGCGCTGGAATGAATAGCAATTAATTTGTGCCCAATTTCAAGTGGGTTTTTTTTATTGGCGGCGGAAAATATTTCGTATTTTAATAATGTGTGAAGCGCATAAATTAGCTCCAATTATGCGATATTTTGTTTGATTTAAATTTTGAGTTAAAAAAGCATGAATTGGCGCGGAACTGATGGAGACATTAGAGGGATATTAAATGGAAATATTGTATGTTTAAGAATGTGGGAACTAGACATAAATTGTGAAGATCTAAAATGTGTCTGTGTGAACACGCAGATCTCAGCCGGGGCAAAAGCTAGAGACTCCAAATTTGGCATGCAGATTTCTGTAAATTTTCTGCTGCACAAGAATATTTCAAATTTTAAATGCCACGCCCACCGCCACTGCAAATTAATAAATACATTTTTAAGTTTGATTTGTTACGTAAGTAATACAGTTACAACTTTATGCTACTACATAAACATAGCTATATACTATGTGCATCTATAGTCTAAATTTCAAGCCGATCGGATTATAAGCACAAAAGTTATTCAAGTAAATATTACTCATACTTCCGCAGCATGCAATTGCTTGGGTTAAGTTTTTTGCACGTGTGCTAGAGTAAGATAGCAATAGAATTGAAAGACTTTATGCAAAGGGTATCTTACTGTCTATTCAGCTTGTCTGTAACTTTCTTTACTTGATCCCACTTGATCTAGGTTAGTTCGTTGCCTTGACAGTTTCCCCCCCAAAAAAAAAAAAATAAAATTGAGCTGCCTTTTAATTCTCATGTTGCTGATTGATTGATTTTCTGTGTAGCCCCCCAAAAATTTCCGAAATCAATTTTTCGCTTCTCCAAATTTTCAATCTGCCTGCAATGCCAATGTCAGAGACAAGTGCAAGGCAGGCACTTCAATTGCGTTTGTCAACACGTGCGACCCGCAACGGCAACTGCAGCAATCGTATTTCTCAAAACGAGAAACTGAAAGTTAAAAATACAAAAAATCGATTGTGCTCACCCCAATCGTAGACGCACATATACAGATGCACACGCACATGACACATGTCAAAAAGGAGCAGCGCAACGGGGAAACGAAACGCAACTAAAATAAAATAAAAGTGTCATAAGGCATTTGGGTGTGCGACAGGCCCCAAGTGCAGCCTGCAGATGGAGAGTCGCTGCTGCTGCTGACAAATAAAACTGTCAGTTTTAATAACTAAACACAGCAGCAGCAGCGACAACAACAGCAACAACGGCAGCAAGTGCACTTCACTTGATGCGCTTCAGGCGAAGACGCGTTGTTGTTGCAGCAGCATTCGTCAATGGGCAACACAGACCGCCCGGCATAGAAGTTGCAAGCATTGTCTGTCTCACTCTCTCTGTCTCTCTCTGGTAGCTGCCCCTGCACTCGACTTCTGTGGCCCCACCGCTTTGTCTGCTGTCCCGCTGACAGATTACAGCTGCGATAAAGCGCCAGAGTTAAAATATTTTCCAAAACTTTTTGTCTTCTGTTCGAAATTTTTAATTAAAAGTAAAGCAAGTAAAATGCTGATAACTCGCTCTCCCCTCTCTCTCTCCTCTCCCTCTCTCTCTCACTCTTTTCCAAGTTCCACTTTAATCTTTAGGCACACTCTAAAGTCACTCTTCGCTCGATGAGCTCATAAATATATCAAATTTTATTTTTATTTTCGTACATCATTCGTGCTGCATGTAGCATGCAGCATGTAGCATCATCAACATGGGGCATCGAGTTGATTAGGGGTCGCTCGCCTATTGATAATCTCTGGCAATTAGGTTTGCTAGAAATTTATGTTCTGATAGCTGAGTTCTTTATGTTATGTTTTGTTTTGTTTTCTATGCTGCAGGAAATTGAAAAACTAAATGAAATAAAACAAAAATTCTTGCAACTTGCAACTTGCAACTGAAACTGAAACTTTAATGCAATTTTCATTCTTTTCATTCTGCTCATTCTTCTCATTTCTCTCTCTCTCGTTGCAGGTAAGTTTTGCTGTAAAAGTTGCTGCAACAACAAAAGACGCTGTGGAGGAAAGGCAACAACACTCAAGTTGCACAGTTGCTGGTGGCTGCCACGGGGCTGCTGCTGCTGCTTGCCACAATTGTGTCAACGCTGGCGTGAAAATCCATTAGAACTAAACTATGTCAATCGATTGAAACAAACGAATGCGGAATGTGTGAAAAGCGAAAAGCGAAAAGGTGGAACCGATCTGTGTGTGTGATGTGTGTGCGAAGCGGAGCGGGGGGAAAAACTGTGTGACCGACTGAAGCTGAATTCAACACAAACAAGCCACACAATTTTCAACGCATAAAGAGTATCAAAATGCAGACACACAAACACACTTACACGCTGTTCTATATGCAGATACATTATCTGAGGAGAGGGAGGAGCTGCTTTGAGGCAGCTGAATTATTTAGTCGCCCACTTCGTGCACCCAAATGCATTTCTAATGTTTGATGCCAAGAAAGAGAGACAAAAAGTGCAAATTAAATTTGCTGTCAGTACCTTCCTTATATCTCAACCAATTCAGTTAAAGTATCTTTTCCAGTGACTCACATTGATTTCCCATTCGTCTGACCCCAAAGTCATTGCGGCTTGCTTTGTGAAACCTCACAAAATGTGGCAATAACAACATTAAATTAATTTCAATTGAATCTAATTGACATACTTATCGAGCATATCGAAGTGCGTGTGCCAAACACAGCACAGAGTGACCCATTAAAATTGACATTGGAGAAAACACTTTAAATTCGTTTCGTAAATTTATCTAGCAGCAAATTAAAGTAAATTCCTAGGGGCACTCTGAGTAGAGAGCCCATTATGTCGCATAGTCTGGCGTTATTTTAAGAGCTAACAAAAACTCTTTCAAGCTAGACTTGTATACAGCATTAAAAGAGAACTCTTAGCTTTTCAGTTTTCTACAGAAAGGAAACAAGAATGAAGAATGAATTAAATAAAGTTTTTATGCTTGACAAAATTTTAGTTTATGGCAAGTAAAAAGGAGATAAGCTTAAGCTATTAGATACCCTATGAAAGCTGAGCACTTTAATTTCTCAATTCTCAATTTCTTGTTATTTTGGGCAATTTGTTTTAAAAAAAAGTTTTGAATACAATTAGATTCTTAATTTAGGTTTGCTTGATTAATTTGTATTCAAAATTTAAGTTTTTAATTTTGAAAATTTTTTTGGAAATTTTTGCATAAAAAAAAAATCAGGAAATATTGAAAATATTAAGTACACAAAATGTTGATAATAATTGAAACTAGAACTTAAATCTTGAAGAATGTAATAATTAATACCAAAATCTGTTAATTTCTGGCAGAATTAAAAGAGAGAAAATTCATTTTCAATTTTAAGGAGAGACACAAAGTTTATAATATATATATATATATTTTAACTGTACCTTAGCTCTTCAGTAAAAGATATTTCTATCAAAATTCGGGAGGCTTGGAACAGATAAGTGAGAGTTGAAAATCTAGTTGCATCTGCAGTCTTCTACTTCCACCATAACTTCTGCTTCTTGTCTGTGCATTGACTCTGATCTCTGCTGTTGTTTGTCACCAGCTCATGTATCTGTATCTGTATCTGCAGCTTTATTTGTATCTGTATTTGTTAGATACTTAGTTGCAGTTGCATTGCCAATCAGCTGGCAAACAATCGAGTTGCCACATCAGCAGAAGGCGATGAAGCCAACTACACGGCAAATGTGGCACTTCTGATGGACGGGCAATTCCTAGCAGACTGTCTCACTCTCCCCTCTCTCACTCTTCCCCTCTCTCTCTCTCTCGCTTTCTATGACTGCCTGTCAAGCAGCTGTTATTATCAAATAACCGCGCATATCAAATAACAGAGCACACTTTGCTAGCGCTGCAAAATTGCCGACTTTAGTAGACAGGCAGACAGAGAGGGAGAGAGAGAGAGAAGGAGACTGAGTGAGAGGCAGCTACATAGAGTGCGGGAAGATGATAGATAGTGGGAGAGGGAGAGGGTGCGCTGCTGCTTCAGTAGCTGCGACTTTGCTCTATGCACAAATAGACTTAAATGATGTTTACGAAGCCGCAGAGAGACGTTGACTGCCTGCCTGCCTGCCTGCCATGCTTGGCAGTTTGCAGCGCGTTGTTGAGTTGCAGGTTCAGTTGCAGTTGTCACGCCCCCTCCGCCCCCCCACTCCCGCCCTTCCCTTGCTGAGCACCCTACTGCGTTGCCCGCGCTCAGTTTGGCGTGTGCTGTTTGCACATTTGTTTGTATTTGCTCGATATTTGTGTATCTTTTTCCGCATACGATTGTCAGTCAGTGTGAGGGTGTCTGTGTGTGCGAGTGTGTGTGAGTGTGTGTGAGTGTGTCTGCTGGGTGTGCAGAAAAGTGCAATTTGATATTATTGCCAACTAGCAAATACTCTTAGCGCCACGTGAGGCACTTTGTGCGGGATTTCCAAGCAAATACCTCACTACAAGCTGAGTATCTGTGTGCAAGTGGCTGAATAGCTGAGTATCTATGTATGTCTGTGGGTGTGTGTGTAGCTGAGCATCTCTCTCTCTGTGTGTGTTTGTGCAAAATATTGCCATTTTGTCACATTTAGCCGTAGCCGTAGCCAAGGAGCGGAGATCTTTGAGGTTTTGCACATCTTCGTATTGTTCAAATTGTGGCTGCGGTTGCCTTTCTCCCTCTCTCTCTCTCTCTCTCTCTATCTCCCTCTTATCACTGCTCATTTGTGCCTTGCGCTGCTTTATCCCGCCTTTCATTTAGCGCGCTAAATATGATTAAATATTTCGTAATGAGGCTGCGGCTGCGGCTTCGTCGACGTTGACATTGTTTGTTAGTTGCGCCAGCTGAACACCTTTTGGAACAGGTAGCACAACAGCGCAGCGTGAGAGAAAGAGACAGGTGTATAGTCAGCTAATTGACAGCGCTGTGTGTGTGTGTGTTGCTGCGGCTTTTGCCTAGTGTTACCCGCCAACCGAGTCACGTATGTTCTCGCTCAGTTGGTTGGAAAATTTTAATAAAATTTTGAGTGGCAAAAACATTAAATAAATTGAATGCAGTAAATGTTAGACAAGAACAGAGAGAGAGAAAATTAAAATGAAAATTCCGCAGAGCAAAAAAAATGTAAAAGATTTCTCCCTGCAATCGATACTAGAGAAATGTAGCTAATGCTCAAGTTGCGTGGCTAATAACGCAGCCTTTAATTGCGCTTCAGTCAAGCCAATCGTAAGTCGAAAATGTTTTTCGGAGGAATTTTTTTGGCGCCGCCACGACCTACCTCAATGGGCACAGAATGCCAAACAACTTTTACTCGGTGGCCTTGACAAGGTCAGAGACACACACACACACACACGTAGCACGTACCGTCGCTGGTTTCGCATTTCAGGCAGAACCGATTAAATTGTTTTTCGTATAAATTTCAAATTAACAAGCCGAGGCTCAGGCAAAAGTTTACTGATTTATTTCGGATTTATATTACTTTGGCTGTGTGTAGCACACGAATGGGTTGACAACAACAACAACAACAGCAACAACAAGGGGTCCAGGACATATGAAACCCTTTTTCGGTTGCCCTTTGCCTGGCTCCCATTCTGTATCTCTGTCTCTCTCTCTCTCTGTGTGTGTGTGTGTGTGTTTGGGGCCCCTCGAAAAAAAGTGGAGCGCCAGGCTTTTTATGAGCTCTGCCTTGATTTTTTTTGCTCTGCTCTCTTTTCTCTCTTGTTTTTTTGCTGCTGCTGCCGAGGCGACCCTTTTCCTGCATCGGATCAAAGGATTACGAAAAGTTTGGTGATGCGTAAAATGAGTTTGATGTTGATATAAACATGTTGATGATGTTTTAATGTAAATAAAACTGTAGGGCCTCTCTCTCTCTCTCTTGGAAAGAAGAGCTCAGCGTGAATTGAGCCCACAAGCCGCACAGCTTCAAACCGCAACCCTGTAATGATGTGTAATCGTCTGCGGCTAAATTTGCCTCGACAGTGTTGCAAACTATATGGCTTAAATACAAAACGAGACAAGTATATTTAGGCTGAGCCTGAGGCTCAGACTTGGGCTCAAAAAAGGACACACACCCTGCTGGCTACTTGAGTGTGCCAGCTTAGTTGGAATTGGAAATTAAAAATTTAGTAGCTTATTTTGAGCAAAACTTAAATATAAAGTGAGCAAACTGCGAGACATATTTAGAACAAGTTTTTAATAGAACAGAAAAGAACAGAAAAAATTAGTTAGGTCGTTTCATTTGATTGGTTTTTGTCTTGGTTTGGGCAAAGATTGCAGAGAAGCGAGGCACATAGAGTAGACCTTATTATAGACCCTCCCCCTCACCCACCACATAACTGAAATGTTTAAGTTGTCAAGCTGATTTTGGCAGGACCCTCAGCTGACACAAACAAACAGTTTATTAAGCGTGCGTGTGTGTGTGTGTGTGTCCTCCCACATCCTTTTTACGCACGCCTGGTTGACTGCCAGCGGGTTGACTCTGCGGGTAAACGGTTTGGGGTACTTGCTTACACTCGACTCTCTTGGCTTCAAATTGATGCATGACCGCAGCACGTACGCGTTTTTGGCTATAAATTCTCAACACTCTGCCAGCAACAACAACAGCAACAACAACAACAACAACAACAACAAAAAGTAGAAAGTGTTTTAAAAATGTTTATAATTTTGACGGGCATGCAACACACTCTCACATTGCGTGTGTGTGTGTGCGTCTGCCACACGTCTGCACCTTTGCGCCTTTGGGCCGTGGCGCCTTTTGGCCTCGGCACGCGTCAGTTGGCCTGCCGCCCTGGCTAGGGTTCAGTGTCCCCAAGGCGTCGTCGTCTTCGTCTTCGTTTTCGTCTTGGTTGGCGTCTCCAACGGCTTCTCAATAATGTACTGCGGCGTGCTGCTACTGAAACGTGCGTAGTTTACTCTATGAATTGCCATAGACACACACACACATCGAAATAGACTCACACATCTTGTCTCCTAATGCGCTTATTACGTTGGCACATAAAATAACAATTTATCTGAGCATTACAAATTTGCCCCGCCTTTTATGTCAGAGCCTGCTCAGGGCTCTGTCAACTGTTCCCAGCTCCTTCGGCTTCGGCTGTTCCCAATGCCTAATGCCATCATTATGCTAATAGTTTTATTGCCGCTGCACTTGTCTATCTCTCTTTCGCTCTCTCTCTCTCCCGCATGAATGTTTAATGAATTTATTAGCAGCCGCCTGGGCTCCTTTGTGCCTTGTCCTATCCTGCGCTGTCTCCGGCTCCTTTAGCTATTGATGTGCGTATTGATTAGACGTGCGTCCCACTGTGCGTGGGCTACCTGCGCTGCTTTGCCCTTCGAGCAGCTGCTTTCACTCACACTGAGGCATGCATGCGTACACAGCTGCCTCTATATATAATTCCAATAAATGTTACTATTTTTATGCCCTCGCCGGCCCCTCGCCGGGCTGTGCAATTAGTCGGGCCCATTGTCAGGACTAAATATGTGTGTCACCAGAGAAACAGGTTGCTATGTATAGCCGGCGGGGGCGGTTTATTTATTACCAAATAATTATGAGCAAAACAAAGATAATTGAAGTGGAGAAATATGACGAATTAAAGTAGAGGGAAAATTATGGAGAGAAAGCTAGAAATAAACTTATTGGAAATTCACTTAAGGATGACAGTAAAAAAGGAAATAAAATGGTAAAGTTTTTTTTTTTTGTTGAATTGAGGTCATTAAACTCTTATTAAAGCGACATTTAGTTAGTCTTTAAAAGAGATTATTTAATTTTAACAACAGAATTTATCTGAATATTTATTATTTAATAATATTTATTTATACTTATTTTTATTTAATTAAATTTATTTATACTTATTTTTATTTATTTATATTTATTTATTATTTATTTATTATTTATTTATATTTATTTATATTTTATTTATTTATTTATTTACATTTTTGTTTTACATATTTTAAATTTTTTTTATTTTTATTTATAGTTATTTAAATTTGTGTATATATTTTTATTATTAACTTTTTTTATATTTATTTTTATTTATTTATTTAATCGAATAACAACTGTCGCCTCAATTAAAATTTGAAGTAAAGGTAAATTAAAAACTTAATTAACTTTTCTCAATTTAAAATATAAATTTCATTAAAAATTACTAAAAATAGCTTAAATAATATTATTTAAACATTATTATTATTTATTAAATTGTTTACTATAGATAATATAATATCTATCCAAATTAATATTGAAAAGTAATTATTTTAGTTATGGTAAATTATTATATAAATATTTTACCAAAGTTGTAGAAAAAAAACATTTTGAAATAGGATTTTCTTCTGGAAAAAAAGGTTTTAATTTTTTATTATATTTAATACTTCCGAAGACAAACCGTAACTTGATCCTAAGTAAATATTTCATTATTTCCATTTATCTCTTTTAAACTTTTTCGCTCCCTAATCAACTTTAATCTGAAATTCAACAAAATGTTCAAGTTCTATCAATCTTATTTTGTAGCTGTAAAGTCGCTAATATTATTAGCCTTATGCTCTTTATTTGACTTACAGCTCAAAAATTCATTTAGCCTTTCTTGGTAAGCAGGCAGGGAGAGTGTGCTGACCCAACCCTCCCCGCCTAGAAGGACATCCCTAAAACCTGCTGCCGCTGCTGCTGCTGCTGCTACTGCCTGAGAAACATCTGTTGTAAGCGCATTAAGGGCTCACTCAGCAGGCAGGCAGGCAGCCGGGTCAGGGGTCAGGGGTCAGTGGCGGTGCTATTTGCGCTGAAGATGACACAATTTAGAGCGGACCATTGGTCAACAATCAGATGCGAATCCACCCTCGCACTGCCACTGGGTCTGTGTCCCAATCTTATGGCTATTTATTAAGCCTTCAGCAGGGCGGCCCACAATTCATCAGCGACGACCCCGTACCGCTTTAATTGCTGACCTTCCAGCGAACAGCACAGCTGACCTTTCGAACAGAGGCAGAGGCAAAGGCAGAGCTGTAGAGAGAGAGTTCCGCTTGACTGCGCTGCGGCTTACGAGTCTGGCTGAATTCTGAATGAGAATTGCGTCTGGTCAGTTGGGCAACCCCTTATAAGGTACGCTCGCTGCACCCACTCAACTGTCCCCGTTTCTATCTCTTTTTTGCTCTCTTTCTATGGCTGTCTCTCTTGCTCTTCCCTTTCGTAATTCAATTATAAAATTCTCATGGTCAATACGCTTTAATTGCAGTTTTTATTTGGGCGCGTGCGGATTAGGTTGGCGATGTCGAGCAACCTTCCAGCGAAGCGTATAATGTTCTAACTGAAACTGGAAGTGCTGCAGACAGGGGGCGGAAGAGTGAGGGAGGAGGTGGCTGACTCGACCTGGCTGGAGCACGTTGTTAGCCTGTCAGCCGCACAGTTCTCGTATTAGAGCAGGCAACGAGCTGGCAGAGCGACGCACAAAACTCATTTAGGGCCCAAAATGCTGTCCCCATGGAGCAGAGGGGGATGGGGGACGGTGGCTGGGGTCTGCACGACACGCCTTCATTTCAGTGCCGTCAGTGTTTTCTGCTCTGCTAGTGGCACGCACTTTTTCTGCAACGGACATTTCCATTTACCGCAATTTCCTCCCAGTCGAACTCTAACTCCAACCCCAACCTCCCTGGCGGAACTATGAAATGAAGTCGCAACCCCTTGGGCAGGTCTATTAAATCGAAAAACGATTACAAACTATAATGCAGTGTGTGTGCGTGTGTGTGTGTTTGTTTTGTTTGTGTGCATAATCCGCACTCCCTCCCCCTCACCCAACCTCCTTAGTTGCCCTCCCCCTCCCCTCAGCTAACTGCAATTATTGACTTTGTCTGGTCAACGCATCTGGCAGACGGCAACGCATTTTCCCATTTTAGCGTAAATGTCAATTCTCTATTCTGTTTTTCATTGCAGGGCGGGGGTGGCAGGGGGGGTGTGTAAGGGTGGGAGAGGGTGCTACCCCGCTCCTCTTCTGGGGTTTCGGCCTGCGTATTCGCTTTTCATGCGCATTAAACTTTGTTAGTTTAGTTCTCGTTTTAGGCCTGTAAACTGTTTGTCTGTCTGTCTGTCCGTCTGCCTGTCCGTCTGTCTGTCTGCCGGGGTGTCCTTCTGTCCGTCTGCCTGTCTGTCATGGCTTTTGTGGTCATGTCATTGTTTCATTTTCACACGCAAGAACTCCCTGCAGCCCTCCTGGTAGCCATAGCAACCACCACTGCCTCCCCTTCCCCCATTATGGCTAACCCACGCACGTTACGCTCCCCACTTCGCTTCCGCTCTTCCGCTCTTTTAGTTTCCCCCTCGAACAGCTGTTAAATTGCGTTCATTTTTATGTGCAATTTCTATTTTATTTGTATTTGATTGTGATTTTATCAATATGTTTTTGCTGCCTCCGCCTTCGCCGCCCGTGTTCGCTTTGTCCTTAATTGAAATGTTCAGCGTTCCACAAAGTCGCAATGGATCGCATGTTTGAGCTGCGTAATTCCCTCGGGCAACTTAACCCTTATGCGCAAGAGGGGAGCCAAGGGGGCACCCCAGTTAATTAATAATAAATTATGGAATTCACTGGAAGTGCCTGCGTAGTACTATTCTGCGTGGTTATTAGATGAGCTGGGCTGAGTTATGTGTGTTTGTGATTGGATTCGTTCGCTTTGAATCTGTTGAATGATGTGTGGGTGATTAAGTGGGTGCGTGTGTGAGTGTGTGTGAGTGTTTGTAGGCTAATTAAGATGCTGTATAATGTGTGGAAATCAAAGAAACTTGAAATTTGATTTGGAGGTAAATTCAAAGCAAGTTCGGATAGAAGTTTAGTCTGGACTTGAAGAGATCTTTGAGCTATAAAAGCTGATGGGGTTTATTTTTGAAAATATAAGAAGTATTTTTTAAAAATGCCTCATAATCGAAACTATGAATCCTGAATCTATTAATTTTTAAAATCTCAAAAAATGCTATAAATTTTAATTAGAATTTATAGATAGTTTTTAAGTAATTTCAAATTCAAATCTTAAAATCAAGCAAAGTTTTCAAGCATTAAGAAAAAATCTTTAAAAAAATAATAAAACCTTAAGTTCATTTTTTAACTTCCTTAAACAGACCCAACATTACTTTCTATAAGTAAATTATTTCTTACTTCAAAAAGTCAATTTGTTTTTTAAATTCCTCAAATCGTTTCAAGAACTAAACTCGACCTCAATTTAACTGCAAATATGTGCTTAATCAGATAGACATCTGCAGCAATGGGTGCAGCTGCTATTTCTACTTTTTCTCGCTGCTTCATCTTAGCATTATTTTCTAGCCAAAGACTAATTCCAGAAATTGCCGGACGCAGCACGCACACAGTTGGTGGGCAAAGAAGCAAAGTGTCAACTAGTTGACCTCATGGCAAGCGTAGCTAGGGGAGAGAAAGGGGGACAAGAACTAGAGTAGAAAAGTGCCAAGCCAGTTGGAGACATCAAAAAAGAGAAAGACGAGAAAAAATAGTGTAGCTGGAGAGGGTGAAAGGAAGAGAGAGAGAGAGAGAGAGAGAGGGGCAGCTGCAGCAGTGCAAATGAAGTTGCTAAAGCGAGGCTCAACCTCAGCCGCAGCTCCGTGCAGCGAGTTGTTGTTGTTGTTGTTGTTGGGGGCAATTACAGTGCAAGCGTTTGGGTCGCTGGGTCGAATTAAAACTGTGATGCAGCTGTGTGCAGTCACGAGATAAACAAGTTGGCAGCACTGCAAGTGGCAGCCTCCACTCGCCATGGTTTAGTTCCATCTCCATCTCCATCTCCGTCGCTGTCTCCGTCTCCGTCTCCTTCTACTTCTTCTACTCCCATCTCGCCTGTCATTTCGAGCTTTACGCTCATTTTCGCTTTTCGCAATGGCGGCGCTTTGCCCTGCTGCTTTTCCCCGCTGATTTCCGAGAGTTTCTCCTCCCCATCCTCAGCCGAAATTCTTTTTTGCTCGTATTGCATTGTTACGGCTCACGGCAAATGCCCAGGGAATGACATTCGGCATGGTCTCCCTCGCTCCCTCTCCATCTCACAGCTAAGCAGCTCTCCCTATGCGTGCGTGTGTGTATTGGTGACTTGCGGTTCGACAAGCGTAAGACATTTTCAATTACAGTTGCCAGCATGGCCGCTGCTACGTGGCACCAGAGTCTCGTCTCCAGCTACAGCTTCAGTTTCAGCTCCAGCTCCGGCTCTGACTCTGGCTGCAATCCCTGTTCGTGCCATGTCCGGCGTCAGTTTTGGGTTGCGGCATCTCTTGCTGCTCGCCTTGCCTCGCCTCGCCTCGCCTCGCTCGTTAGCCTGCCCGATGCCTGCTGCATGCCACATCACTGGCTTGCACTGGGCACGCATGGTGGGGGCATATTGTGTGCCACTCTGCGGCTGCCTGTCAGCCACGAAATGCGTCAATTAGACAAAATTGCAATTTCTGAAAGTAAATGTTGGTGCACAACTCGCTCGCTCTCTCCCTCTGTCTGACTCCTCTGCTTCTTGGCAAACTTCTTGCTGGGCCAAGCAAATATGCACATAAATTTCTTATTCTTGCTTCTCTTTATACCCTACGACCATTGTAAATGGGGTAGAAAAGGGTATACATACTTTGTGTAAATGTATGTCACAGGCAGAAGGGGGCGTGGCAGACTTCATGAAGTGTATCTTAGTTTTTTGACGATCACTAGCCGAGTTGATTGAGCGATTTAGCTTTGTCCGTCTGTTTGTCTGTCTGTCCGTCTGTCCGTGTGAACGCATAGATCTCAGATAATATAAAAGCTAGAGATACCAAACTTGGCACAAAGTTTTATGTATATTGTCTGCTTCACAAATTGATTTCAAATTTAAGATGCCACGCCCACCACCTACGCAAAAGTATAAATAAGTTATTGAACTAAAATTGTAACAATAGTAATAAAGTTGCAACTATTTGCTTTGATATACACATAAATATAAAGCTCTTTAAGAGAGATAGCAATAGAAGTAGAAGACTTAGATTTAGAAAACTTGGCGCAAGGGTATTTCACTATCGGACAGGCTCGACTGTAGCTTACGTTACTTGCTCTCTCTGTCTCTGTTTTTGTTGCTTGTTGTTTATGTTGAAGTTTTTCGTTTCGCACTCTTGTTACATTTTGTTTGCGGCACAAAACTTTTATGAGTGTTAATTTGTGTTGTCAACAAAGTTAACATGTCTGCGCATGTGAGAGAGAGTGAGTGAAGCAATCGAGTGAGCTCTACTCGAGAAAGAAAGAGAAAAGAAGAGGGTGCCAAAAGTTGATTAATTAAACGAAATTAATCTGATCAATTCGTAGAATCTCTCAATTTGTCACTCTCTTTTCTGATGGCATAGCGCATATGCATTCGCTTTATCATTTCATTTTTGAGGTTTTTATTGATTTTTCGCTGTTATTTTATGAAATCAAAGAAAATTTGCATTTATGCCATAGATCATTTGTTTTTTTTTTGTTTGTGTCGTTGCTTGTCAAATGCAAATATGGAAAATTGCATTATTGATTTAAATCATTTGTCGTGTTTGCTTTGCCTTTAGAATCGTTTCAGTTTCGTTTTGTTTTCTTTTGGCATATTTCGCATATTTGCGCATACGTAAAAAGCGTAAACACAATTTCATATTTTTTAATTGAGGTCGTTTTTCGGATTATGTTTTTAATCTTTTTCGACAGCTGTCAACGGTAGCGAAACGCTAAATCGATGGCGCGCCATGCGAAGAGTGCAACGATCGGGCAGGAAGGTGAATTGTTTTGAACTGAGTTTAAAAATATTTGAACAATTTACGCGGAATTTTAAGCGGGTTACAGAATTGGAATATTTAAAAGAAATTAGGTATAGGAAGCTCGTAAATTTGTAAGTTTTAAACGGATTTATATTTCAATATTCATAAATGTTTTTTTGAGTTTTAAAGAGTTTATCATTTAAATAATAAGTTGTTTGGAATTCATTAGATTTTATGCAGATTTGGTACAAGGAAAACTGTGATATATAAAAGACTTCAAGTAGAGGAAGCTAATACATATTTCTACAGGTTTTGCAAGACTTTTTAACTCAGAAACATTTCTCCACTTTAAAGCTACTTCTTGGCTTGAAATTCCTCAACTATCTTCATGCTTTGTCACATAATAAATAGCTAGTTATATATTACACATATCTGCTATCATTTAGCTTTGCTCTCCCTACCTTCATTCTTATCAGCACATTGCACTCTGGCAGGCACCGTTAAGTTCAGTTCTAATGCAGCAATGCCACTCGGGGCTCAATAGCTCACCTTGCTATATGCAACACCCGCACGAGACTCGAGTGCAATTAAGAGTGCAACTTTATGAGTCACTAATCGGGTAGGAGCTGCAGATAAGAGCTGCGCGTTTTGGGTTGTCTGGCAACCTGCGTTACTCCCTCGGCGACCACACAGATGAGCTCAGTCGCTGCCCTCCCCAAGAGACGGCTGTCAATCAATCTCAGGGGCACTTGAGGGGCGCGCGGTGGCAAGCAGATTGCAGCCGAAAACACTTTAGTCATAAATCAATTAAAATTGATTTGCGGCAGGCCGTAGCAGCAGAAAGAGAAGAGCAGAGGCAAAGCAGAGACAGAAACTGACAGCACGCAGTGCGAATTACGAGTGGATTTTCACTATAGAATTTTATACATTTTACATTGCTCCTCTCTCTCTCTCTCTCTTTCCACTTTCTACCGCATAATTTCTATAATGAATCGCAGCGCAGTGAAAATTATCTAGCATCAGCATCATTCGTCTGGTTTATGCAACGTTGTGCCACAGTTTCTTTTTTTTTTTTGCCACTTGGACTTGTTTGAGCGATTTATACGCAAAGCAGGGAGGGGAGGGGGGGAACGTCCCTTTTCTCTGTGTGTTTCCACTTTCCATGCTGCAGCTTCTTCCTATCTGCAACATCTTTCAGCTCTCTGCGCTGCTTATCTGCCAGAGACAGCAGCAAACGGAGCGTGGCCAGTCAGGGTCGCAGTTGCATCCATGACTTGGCATTGCCATTTGCTTTATGGCTTAGCTGTCTCTTTCTCTCCTGCTCTATCTCACTATCTCTTTCTCTGGCTGTCTCTGTTTATAGCCGCCTTAGCGTATTTTAAATATTGACAGCTATTTGCCAATTGCTGCAGCTACCTCAAAGGGCAGTGCCAACTGCTGCCACTGCCTCTGCTGCTGCCTCTGCCTCTGCTGCTGTCAATTGTTGATAATTTTGTTGCTGCCTGTCTTTGGCAGTTGCGTTTGTAACGCTTTTGGGCCATAAATAAAATTGTTTTTATCTTGGCTTTTACTTAAATGCGCCCGGCAACAGCTGAGACTCCAAAGAGAGAGTCCTTCTTTTCTCCTCGCATGCGAACTTTTGTTTGCATATGTATGCATAAATCGAGATGCACACTGCCTGATATCAGTCTGTGTACCTCCCATTCCTCCTCTCCTGCGCTGCGTATATGCGTGCGTGTGTGTGTGTGTTTGCTTGCAATTTTCATAAATATTTCATTTAGCGTAACTTATACACTTACCAAGAAGTTTCCGCTCGTCTGGCTGGCATTTTTGCTTAGCTTATCTTTGGTTTTGCATCTTTCACTTTGTTGCATCTTCAGAACCTTCCCCTCCTCCCCTTTCCGCTCTCCGCTCTCCTGCTGCTATTGTGCAGCTTGTTGCTTTGCTACTTGTCATAAATTGGCAAGAAGAGAAAACTGAGACAGACGCAAATACACAGGCACTTGCAGCTCGGGCAACTACTTTAGCTCTGCACACACACACACACACACACATATATATGGTATATATATTTTCAAGAAATGCTGCTTTTCGTTTGACATTCTGAGATAAATGAGAGTGCAGGAGAATGGAAAGCAAACTGAACATGGCGAGTATATTTCAAACGTTCTTATGATTTATAGCGATTAGTGGCAAAAGTGCAAAAATACCATAAAAAAAAAAATACTAGCAATACTTATATAATATAGTTAAACTGCAACTAGGTCACTTTCTGCCCCTCCCCCCTCAATTAGAAAGCAATGGAGCGTGCAGCAAAAGGATCAGCTTGAAGTACCTGCTAATTGAATGTTATTTATAAGGCAAGGAAATGCATTAGCCCAAGATGCTGACATTATTTGCCATAAAATGTCTTTATTATGCGCAACAGCTGGGCATAGTCGGAGCAGGAGGGGGGGCGCACTGTAACTGGCCAGAGTTACGAGCAACTCGCCAGGGACATGGCTAGGGATAATGACTCGCTTAGCATACATTAAAATACTAATTTCCCGGGAAAGTAGCAAAAAGCGGTAAACGAATCGCCTCCACTTTCCCCCGCTTCTCCACTGCTGTGCGCATACTATGGCAGCCACTGTCGATGAAGTCGCCGTCGTCTGGCAGGCGGTGCCTTTTAATAGAGCCGCACTAATTACACCGTTAGAGCGAACGCCCGAGAAGTCAGTTTCAGTACGGGGGGCAGCAGACAGTTGCGTGTTGGTACCCCACTGCCCCCAAGTGTGTGTGTGTGTGTGTGAGTGTGTGTGTGTGAGTGGTTATTCAAGTGGGTGTAGCTGTGAGTGTGTCTCGCCTTGTAACGACATGGCATTTACTGGGCAGGCGCTACTCCTGGCTGCCTCCACTCTTCTGCAGCAGCCAAGTCAAATTTGTAATTAAAGCAGCAAAATTTATGAAACGTAACATTCTGCAGTTGCCACACACACACACGCACACACACACATACACACATCTAAATTTGCCTCATGTTTATGCGCTGTTTGTGATTTTGCGATTTAGAATTTCGCGTGGAAACTGCGTGAAAATTTGACTGAGTTTTGATTTGCATTTGCATTTGAATTTCAGAAGATTTTTATAGCAGCATCTTTAAGATATTTTGAGAGTAAAGATTGGTATTATATACTTTAAATATAGCGTAATTTTGCTGATTTATAAAAACTTTAATGCAAAAGGAATTCAGAATTTTTTAAAAAATTTTTTTTAAATTTCTCTGTCGAAATGAACTTTATAATTAACAGAAACTGCATGAACCTGATTAAACTGTAATATAAACGCAGATAAGGTTTTTCTCTCTCTATCTCCCTCTCTATCTCTACCTCTCCCCCTCTATCTGCTCTTCTTCCTTCCTGTTAATGTTTTTGCTTGCGCGTGCATTTTACGTTGTTGCCTTCTACTTTTATGCAAGTTAATTTTGTGCGAAGTTGCTGCTCCTTTTTTTTCTTGCAGTGTAACTGCTTAAATGGGCAACTGTAGTTGCAGGACTCACTCTCTTTCTATGTGTGTGTGTGTGTGTGTGTTGTCTAGCATTTATCCTTGTGCACACGCTGCGAGCTGCTTGAAAGCAGCTCAAATTTTATGACCACATAAGCGGCCGCATTACCATCGCCATCGCCCATCGTCATCTACGCCATGGCCATTGCCTGCTTCAATTTCCAGCCGATTCAGCGGAAAAATTATGCTACTCCAGCTGCTGTGCGTGGAATGGCGATGTGGAATCAAGCTGACCAGTGCCCAGCAGGGGTGAAGCGGTGCACGGGGGCAGCAATATATAAAATTTATTAGCAGAAATTATGATTATTTCGTTCGCTCTTTGCTGCGTGTATTTTTAATATCCATTTCACATTTTCCTCTTTTCTCCTGTGCGTCCACTCCGGCTCCAGCTCCAGCTCCAGCTCCTGCTGCTGCTCCTTCCTTGACTGCTGCTGCTCCTTGTGCATTTTAATGGCCACTGCGTCTGTCTTTTGCCAGCTGCATCAATTCCGTTTGCTCTCTCTCTCTCTCTTTCTTCGTTGCTTTTGTTGTGCTTGTTTGCTTTTTGCTCCCTCTTTTGGTACCCAGTGCCCCCAAGGAATTCGGGTATAATTGGCAGCAGGCAGCAGGCAGCAGGAAGCATGCAGGCAACAGGGAACAGGAAGTGAGCCTATCGCATATGCAGAGATATGCTTAATCAACACCTTGAAATGGTATCAGTTGTGGGACTTGATATCTGTCCAGATTAAGAGAAGATGTCAAGAATAAAGACATATTGTGGGTTTCTTGGGAAGATATCTTTCACATAATAATAATATCAAAATAACTCATATATCATGTACAAAGCTATATAGCTTGATAGTAAGAAAAGTAAGCTAGTCCAAATTTTATGTAGACAAAGTTTATTGTACTGTTAATCGTTATACCAAACTTCAACTTTATAATGACATTTTTTTAGCCATAAATTATGGAAAAAGTTAGATTTCTTTGTAACTATATAATGTAGTTGATTTCAATTTGGTAAATACAAAGTTTTTTTCTTAATTAAGCGCTACGCCAAATTTCAGCTCAATTGAGTCTCTTTTTTATTATAAATAAACCATATATCATATGTAAAGGCAATTATCTTGGCAAGTACGTTAGCTAGTGAACTAAACTTTTGGCTATATAAAGCTAGTTCTATTTTCTAACACATCATCAAATTTCATTACATTATATATATTTTTTAAGCTACCTACTGAGTATCTGCGCGTCGACTGCGCCTGTCTTGCTCCGCTTGCATATTCCTCATTTCTTGTTCATTTTTTCTTTTTTTTTTTTGAGTGGCGCTCGTTAAGCTCGCTTTAATTTTTACTTGAGAACATAATTTTGCTGCTGCTGCTGCTGCGGCAAAGCGTTTTTATGCGCCACATAATTTGCGTGAGTTTAATTGTGGCAAAATGGCTGGCAACGCTTCAGCTTCCAACGTTCATTTCGGCCAGGCGGTTCAGGCCATTAGGCGTTGCAAATTGTTTCGCTTCACACACACACATGTGTGTGTGCATGTGTGTGTGTGTTTGTGTGTGTGTGGGTGTGCGGAAGTATGGCTTCGATTACAGTCGCTGCAGTAATCTGCATTTTTGCCCGGAATTAATTCCAATAAGTTGTGAAAAATCAAAATGCGTAGCTCCGCCGCGTAAATTGAAAGAGAATCCACAAAAACACACACACACACACACACAAATGCATTACACACAGAATTTCAAATTGCATAATTAATTTTGCGCTGTTGTTGCAGCTTAGTGCTCGACATGACAACAAGAAAAAACAACAACAACAACAACAACTTTATAAAACGATTAATTAAGCTAGAAAAACGAAATGCGAAAAACAAGTTGCAAAATTTTAAGCTTTGCGAATAATTTCAATTTCACAATTTTTGCAATAATTAAATTGAATTCGATATGCACAGCGAAATCATATAAAATTTCATTGAATTAAATGTAATGCATAAAGCATGAGTTATAATTTAAAGAAGCATTCTTTAACAGTGGGAAGCGTATTTAATTTTTACCTATATGCAGCCTATTTGTAAGCCGAGCAACTGCTGTTCTCGGTCTTTGGCTGCCAGCCTCAAGTGGCAACCCGAGCAGCGCCATAAAAAAAAGACAAATGACCCATTAAACGCAAAACTTGTGCACTTTCAACGGGTCCTCCCCGGGGGGTGAGAGAGAGAGAGAGAGAGAGAGAGAGAGAGAGAGAGAGAGAAAGACGAGCCATGAATGCAAACGGCGGCAGCGGCGGCAAAGGAAAATATTGCCCCGCAGCAAAGACAACAAACTCTTGATTTTTATAGGAGTAGAAATACCTGCTGCTCCTGCAGCCACCTCAGGCAATGTGATAGCATAGGCAGCGAAGGGTGAAAAGGGGGAAGCGGCAAAGGGGGTTGGGTTGCCAAAGGATAAGGCGCATAAAACGCTAAGATATGCGCGAGGCTTCACGCAGCGCGTCTATTTTTCACTTGGTCGCTCTGTCTCGGGGTTTTGTCTTAGGATTTGTTGTGCTTATGAAAGCATTAAACTTTCCTCATTTAAGGCAGCGCACTTGAGTTGCCTTTTTTACTGCAATTTCGTCCTTCAGACCGCTGTCGCTATCGCTATCGTAGCTACGACTCCGCCTTCTACTCCTTCCCCTCCTTCTTGTTGCTGCCGACACGCCCCACTGGTTATGCCCGTATCCGACGTTGTCGTCTGATTATGGCATACAGCTCGCAGCGGTACTTCTTTCTTGATATCGTACCCTATGAAATCTGATCTAATGTAATGTGGTTTGAACTAAAGAGTTGCAAAGAAAAGGGCTTGGAATGGTTAAGAGAGAACTAAAGAGATTTTTACACAAGTTCAAGAAAATTTTATGAGATTTTATTGAAAAATTAATTAAATTAATTAATTGCATTGCAAAATTATTATAAAATATTTTTTAACATTTTTTAAATTTCATTTTTAATTCTTCATTCATGCTTAAATTTTAAAAATTATTTTAAATATTTCTGAAAATGTTCTAATATTTTCTAATGAAGCCAAAATATTCTAATAAAAAAGTAAAAAATTTTAAAAATTTTTCTAAATTTTTTTTTTTTAATTTTCTGCTTTGAAAAAATATTTGAAATATTTTTAAAAAGTGTTCTAGGCTCAATTTTGAATATTTTTAATTATGTCAAAATATTTGTCGCACCCCTTTACAGGGTATCTTTTTGCTTGCATTCCATTTGCTTTTGAAACTATTGTCTTTGGCTTTGTCGCTCGCTTAACCCGATATGTGAGTGTTAAGACTGTCACAACTCTTCTCTATGCATGCGTGTGTGTGTGTGCTGAGAAATATTATGCAATTTCTACACTTAGACAATCTACACACACACACACACTAACACACACTAACACACTCTCGCTCTATAATTTTCCCAATGCCCCGCAGCGCAATGGTAGCTGAGGCTTTTCTAGCCATTTTCTTTTTTGACTGAACCCAAAAAAAAAAACGAACGCAGATGGAGACAGTTGATGAGCTGACTCCCACACACACACACACTCCCACACTTAGCTTGCAATTGTAATAAATGAATTTTGAAACATGGCTTGCGCTGCTTGTTGTCAGCATGTGGGCGTGACACTTTTGCTGCTTACAGTTTCACAGCTTACTCTGTTTTTCTTCTTTTTTTTTTGGTGTTTTCTGTTAAATTTTTTTGTTGTTTTTGCTGCTGTTTTGCAGCATTATAATGCTTTTCGGTGGAGCCCTTTGTGCCCGGGCGACTTCCTTGAGGGATTTCACTTGTGCCATGTCTGCTGTTTGCCTTTGCCTTTGCCTTTGCTGTTGTTCCCCCTTTGTTTGCATTCTGTAATGCGAGAGGCAAAAATAGCGCTGGGGCAAACAAATAAAAGTCTAGCGTGGAGCAAGAACTGTGACGACTGTTGAACTTTGCCAGGGCGCAGGGGAGGGGAGGGAGGGGGAACATAGTGCGTGCAGTGGCAACTGCAGTAGTTGCAGCTGCAGCAGCCTGACAACTAAGCCGCTTTGGCTTACCTTGGGCAACAGGATCAACGTCGCAGTCGACAAGTCAGCGCGTGTCTTAAATACATTTCATGCGCCCGGCACGGCCAGCAACAAATAACAAAGACGCAGCCAGCGCCAGTGCCAGTGCCAGTGCCAGGGGTTTTCCTTCAGCTAGACACGTTTTCCCAAATAAAAAAAAAAAAATAATAATAACAACAGCTACAACAAAAAACCGGAGAAGAAGTAACAACATATTTAGCTCACGGCGCGACGCTCATATTTGCTTTGTAAAGGCAGCGGCAACAATAATAATAATAAAAAACAAAAGGGAATAAAGCAGCAACAACAACAACGAGAACGACAACACGGTAGCAACAGTGACGATGACGTTGACGTTGAGTGCCTGCGAGGCGAGCCAAGAAATAATAATAACAAAAAGCAAACAGCTACAGCCACGGCTTCAGCAACGACTACGGCCCAAGCCGTACCCAAGTCCCAGTCCCATTCCCGGTCACATTCCCATTCCCATTGCCGTCCCCAGGTCCCCAAACGTGCCCGGCAAACGCGACGCTTCGTGTGGGAATTTTCATACGGCGCGTAGCAATTTTACACATTTACATAGTTAAACACACACACACCGACACACACACACAGAGCAAAAGTGTCGCGGCATAGCGGAAGTGAAAGAAGTTGTTGCTCCGGTGCCTGCTCGTTGGCATGGGGCGCAGAAAAAGGCGCAAATTATATTCCGTTGTAAGGCAGAGCACAGTACAAAAAAAAAAGGACGGGAAGCCTGGCAACATGTGTGCGTGTATGCGCACGTGTGTGTTTACTCCCGTTGTTGTTGTTGCTATTTTAGCAAATAAACAAACAAACAAAACTCATGTGCGCAAATCAAATAATACAAAAACGGACATTGTACCGTGGCTGCAAATGCATGTCAAATAAAATGTGAAAATAAATTCCAAATACAATTAGCTTCAATTTGAAATGAGCAGCAGCAGCAAAAAAAAATAGTAGAAAAATACTAGAAAAATACTGAAAAATATAATTAAGCTGCATTCAGCTGCTGTCAACACTGTGCATAAATTACCTACGCTATTTGAGCCCTCATTTAGCTGCTTAGGCCCATGGTGTTTGCATGCAGCACGTGCGCACAAAAGTAGGCAACAATTTCTAAGCGCGACCACAAAAGCGCTGCAATTGCGTCTGTAACTGTGTGGGGCATGCAGAGAGAGAGAGAGAGGGGGAGGGCTGTCAAGACATGCGTCACGCAGCGCACAAATGCTATTAATGTGCACACACCCACACAGCGGCATACAGCAAGCAGGAGCCTCGCTGCTCTGGCTCTGCCTTGGCTTACATGACGTATGAGTGACTTTTATGTTTTAATTGCAATACAGTTTAAAGTTGATGGGCGCAGCTGGGCACACAGCTCAAGGCACTCTAATTGACACTGAAAAGGCGAGCTGCTTTCTCTCTTCAACCCCTCTCCCTCCTCTACTCACCACTGTGCGAGTGTTTGCGCCCTGATAAATTTTGCGTAGCCATAAAAAAACTTAATTCGCATGTCATTAATATTGAAAGCGACTACTCTGGCAGTTGTTCTTGTTGTTGTTGTTGTTGCGGTTGCTCATTAAAATGTCCATAAAGATTAGCATAATTAATTGTATTTGTCGAAATATTAGATAAATTATAATTGGCTCGCATGTAAAATAAAACTACTGAGCCGGCAGATTAATGTCAACCATGTCTCTCCCTCCGCAATAAAAATGTATATGACAAATTGGCTATCGCTTAAACATGTAGTTTAACATGCTTTTTCTATCGCATATGTTATTGTATATTATGTAGCACAGTGTAGAATTTGAAGTGACTGAAAATGAAATTTAAATTGGATACGCGCCCAAAAGCCCGAGGAGAGCTTTAAAATAAATGACCCGCAGCGGACAATTTTCTGACATAGGCAAAAGCCAAAGGGCCACGGGCACACACACACACAGAGAGAGAGACAGAGACAGAGACAGGTATACACTCACGCAGACACAAATTAATTAAATAAGAAAAAAGGTAAACCAAGAAGCTAAATAAGAAACGGGAAAGACAAACCGTGCGCAGTAAGTGAAACTTGAAATTGAATAAAGCCTCGGGGCGAGGAGGCAGCGTAGGCAGGAAGTGAAACCAAGACAAAGGAAGAATAATGTAAAACAATGCCGCAGAGAGAGAGAGAGAGAGAGAGAGAGGGAGTGGGAAGGAGAGTGAGACGAAAATCAAGGTGGGCAAAATGTGCCCACAAAGCGCCAGTCTTGGGCGCCCAGCCAGAGGGTTGCCTGCTCCACAGGCCGCACTTCACTTGGCCCTCGTCCAGTGCACTTGGCAATTTTCAAGCCTCGTTAGGGTAGCAGGAGAGGAGGGGCGTGGAGAGTGGTAATGGTAACTCACCTGGCCAGGCTGGCACTGCTGCACTTTGGCCATGTCAAGAGGCCTTGTGCGGCCAGGCCCAGGCCCAGGCCCAGTCCCAGGCGCAGAGCCGGGCGAGTCCATTAGGAAGCAGTGCGCCCACATGATTAAGGTTTCACAATTTATCTAATACAATTAGTCAAAAGGTGAGCACTGCCCCGCTACGCCACGCCACGCCTTCCCCGCCCCCTGGAGCTACTGCTTCACTGGTAATCGTAGACGCTTGCCGAGCTACGCTCTCTCTCTCTCTCTATGTCCCCTTCTTTGTGTGTCTCTGCCTTGGCTGTCAAGAGGTGCGACGACTTTTGAACTTTTGACGCTTGCATGCAAATGTGCAGGGGGCGTGGCAGCCACAAAGTTTAATGAAAGCCCTGCCAAAATAAAAAGGTGGTAATTTTTGGTTTATGCTGCAGTTTGGCTTCCTTTTCCCGGCTGGGCAGGGCGTGGCCTTAAATTGGCTGGGAGATTTCCTGATGTAATTTTATTACTTGTCTGATCGAAGTCGTCAGTCACTACTCTCTCTCTCACACTCTTTCTCTGCTCTTCAGCTGCACTTGAACACTTACATGAAGAGTTTATTTTCCGGCAATGCAAATAGCAAAGCATTTTCCACTCATGCTGCCTGCTCACAATTTCAAGTGCAGCTGCGAATAAATAAAACGAGGCCTGCAGGCAGCTTCAGGCAGCTTCAGGCAGCCTCAGGTGCCTTCGAAAGGTGCTTGGCAATTGCTCGAACTAAGTGGCAAATTAGTTTAAGAGTTGTGCAAAATATTTTCCAATGCATATTTCAAATTGAGCCACTCGAAAGACGTAGCATGAGAAGGTGCGATAAATCTAACAAATTTAAAGCACGCATACGCAGCGTTGGCTGACTTAGCTAACTAAACTTTAAGCTGGCCACGCCCACATGTAGAGAGAGAGGGGAGAACACACAGTGGCTGAGCCGCACAACTTGTCCATTAAAAAGTGGCCAATGCATTTGGTTGTCAACTGTTTTTCTCCGCTTTTTTTGCGCTTCTTTTTTTTTTGTTGCGTTGCTCTCGGCCATATCAAAAAACCGCAAAAAGCCAACAAACTTTGTTGGCCAGCTGCAAAGGGGGGGCTGGGGGGGCGGAGAGAGGGGAAGCTGGCCAACAACTTCAACAACTCAATGCACTCAATCAATGCACACAAACAGCAGCCACAGCAGCAGCAGCAGCAGCCGCCGCCTTTTGTTCCAAACACTCAACACAAAAAGCTCTCATCAAAAATAACAACAACAACGGCAGCGGCAGCGGCAGCGGCAAACTGTGGCGACTAAAATAAACAAAATAAAAATCGCTGAAAAAAATTGCAGAAAAAAAAGGTTGTTTTTTAGCTTGCTTCCCTGCAGAGATAAGTTTCGTGCAGCAAAGTGAAACGCCAAAATGGAAATACTCAAATCAACAAACGATTTTTGTGCGACTAAAAAATGCAACCAATCAAAGCACAATAAAACCGCACAAAGATATATAGATATATATATATATATATGGTATATAGCTTAACCAGCTGCGCTTTGTATTTACTTAGCTATTTCTGGCGTGCCCCAAAGTGTTGTTAACAGATTGATTTCGAAAATGATAATGTGCTTTAGCCTGCCCCCTTGTTGGCTCGTTGGCAAAAGCCGCAAAAGCCTCTTGTAGCAGCAAGAAGAAGAACAGCAGCAACTGGCAACATTCACAGACCATTTGGCGGCTTAAGGTTCACATTGGGGTTATCGCCTAATCGCATCGCTTGCCAGCCGCGTTTTACCGCCGCCCTCGCTGCCTTCTTGTTGCCGTATCGGTTTCCTTGTCTTTCGCTTGTTGTTTTTCTGCTCGCTATGTACGAGTATGTGTGTGTGTGTGTGTGTGTATTTTATGCTGCCTGTGTCTCTCTCGCTCTCTCTCTCTCTCAGTCTGCCCTAAGCGCACAATCATTTTTCAATAAACAAACAATTTCATGGGCGGCTTGTCTTTTGCCAAATCGGATCTAAGCCTCAATAAGCAGCCAGCGACAAGACGCACTTCCTGCCCCAGCCCAGGGTTGCTCCCTCAGTCTCAGCTGATGGCTATCGACAAGCCAAAAGACTGTTGCTTGTAGTCCAGCCCCTCCCCCTCCCACGAGCCCTATCTGATTACACTGCCCAGCCGCGTAACAGCATTAAAAGGAAAACTGCTCAACAAATTTGTTGGAAATAATTTGCTTAAAAAGATTTTTTGATTATATTAAATTTTGCCGCAAATTGGTAGCACAGTGTGCGAGGCTTCAAAATTTGCATTTTTATAATATTTAAACAATTTATATAATTTTATAATCTTTCTATGAGAATTTTGCGCCAAAATTGATGGTACAGTGTAGCTGATTGATTTAGGCTCAATTGATTAATAATTGTTGTTGTGCTCAGGCAATAGCATAGCCTGATACGAGATGCTTCCCTCCCTGCGATATCGTCAGGGCAATATCCTGACAAATTTCAAGTCAAACAAATGGCCCAAAGTGGATCCAAGGAGTAATTACAACGAGCTCAGCTCGGGCCAAAAGCAAGAGGCATAAAGTAGCAACTTGGGGCGGAAGCTGAGCACAGCATGCAGCTGCATAGACGGGTGTGTGTGTGTGCCCCTCTCTCTCTGTGTGTGTGTGTGTGAGCAGACAAATGAAAAATTAAACAATTTCCTAGCTGCCTCGGGCTGTAGTCGTAGTCGTAGCTGGCAACGAATTGCAAAATTTAACTGAAACATTTATTCTACAGAGAGCACTAAATTATTCCAGCGCGCTGGCAACGAGTCTCGAAATGAATCCAAATGCGAATGCGAATGCGAATACAAATACGAATAGATTCAGCAACAAGAAGAGAGAGAAGAGAAGAGAAAGCAAAGCTTCGTCTTTGTCTCTGTTTGTATTCACGTGGCAAATCGGCGACATTATCCTGTGTCGTTATTCTTGGGTGCTGCCAACTCGTGCCAAAAGTCATAAGAAAAAAACACACGAGCGAAACGGAAACTTGCTTTATGCCTTGCCTTTCATTAATATGCACGAATTATAACGAGCAGACAGTACGGGGCTAAAATGATAGAGCCTAAGATACCCTGCAGCGGAAGTGGCATATGCCATATGGCTTGCACTTCCCTTGCTGCCTGAACTCACTCTCAGCATACTCTACCGCACGCTGTCAACTCTGTCCGTCTGTCTGTCCGTCTGTGTGTCTGTCTGTGCACTTTTGTGTCTCACTGTGTTTGTGTTTTTTCACATTGTTGTGTTGCTGAAAGACAACTTCATTTACTTGCCTGGCATGGTGCATGGTGCGTTTCATTCGTTTCATTCGTTTCAGTCGCTTCATTCGTTACATTCGTTTTCATTGTCGTTTGCCGTTCGTTTCGTTTTCACTTCTTCTCTTTCTTGTTCTTGTTTTCGTTTTCGCCAACGTAAGCGCTTTTAATTTTCAGCTTGCATGCACAAAAGTATGCAATATGTTTTTTTCCAGCCCCCCACACACCATTCCATACATTTCTCTGCTCCTCTCACCGATTGCACTTATGCATGCATGACATCCAGCTGTCCCACACGTCCCTCTCCCCCTCTCTCTCTCTCTCCCGCACACACACATTGTGTGGCTGACAATGGCTTACATAAATTTTAAGCTCCATTAGCAAAATGTTACAGCCACCGCACCCGAGGCGACGTGTGGCAACCCGTCTGAGTCGCTCTCCCTCCCACTCATGTGCGTGTGTGTGTGTGTGTTTGCCGAGTTCAAGTGCAACAAAAGTTGGTTATTGTGCTCGGTCTGCTCTATTATAGCATGAAATGCATATTACATGCCAAGCCAAAATTTTGGACATTGAAGAAAACTTTTGCTTACCTAAGGCGAACCCAGGCTAATTTCTACATAAATTAGAAGACGTGCTCTTCTGTCTGCAGCTGAGTGCCTGCCTGCCTGCGTGTGTGTGTGTGTGTGTGAGAGAGTTACTGCTGCCCTGAGGTAATTTATGTAATCAAGATTTGAGTTGACCAACTTTAAAACGCATCGCAGTGTAAAACTTTCAATTTATTTAAAGTTCACAAAAAAAAAAAAATGTAAAGTAAAGTTGCCATTGCAGTTAAGCCTTACATTGTTTCCAGAGTTTGCATGTAATGCAATTTAAATGGGAATTTTGAAAGCTTCATTTGGAATTGCAACTGCAATTTTAGAAAGCATGGGATTTACTAGCTTTGTTATTGTTATCTCAATTATGGCATGAAAACTGTATAGTGTAGATCTCAGAAGTAATGCAAGCTGCAAACGAGTGTATCTGACACTAAGCTACCCTACGCTCAATTTCAAGAAATCGAGTGATCTTTGAAAAGAGTTTTGCATGGATTCTACTAAAAGGTTTCTTTTTATATAATTTTTTAATTTTTATACTATGCGACCATTGAAAGTGGTCAAAAAAGGGTATACTAAGTTTGTGCAAATGTATGTAACAGGCAGAAGGAGGCGTGGCAGAACCCACAAAGTATATATATTCTTTCTCAGAATCATTAGTCGAGTCGATTAAGCCATGTCCGTCTGTCTGTCCGTCTGTCCGTTTGAACGTCTGGATCTCAGCTATTACAAAAGCTAGAGATACCAAATTTCACATGAAGATTTCTGTATACTATAGGTAGATCAAGTTTATTTTCAATTTTTGATGCCACGCCCACCTCTCACGCAAATCGATAATTTTCGATTATAAGGAGAAGTATTAAAGTAACAACTTTCTGCTGGTATAAACATAGATAATTCCAATATAAACCTATTCCCCAAATTACAATAGGTGGCAGATAAACTTGTGCAGTGTTTTTTGATGGAATGAAATGTGTGATAATTTGTTTCAAAACTGGGCGAATGGTATCTTACTGTCGGGCGCGCTCGACTGTAACTTTCTTTACTTTTTTGACTGCAAAATGATTTGATTTTTCTTACTTTTGAAAGATAAAATAATCACTAAATAATTGTTTTAGCTTGAAAGGATCCTTTGTTAATGTCTTGACACTATTAAAAATTTAAGCTTCATAGAAATTTTTAGAAATATCAATATATAATAACTTTTCATATTCATAGTTAAGGTTTCTTCTTTTTAATTTTTAAAGATTTATTTTTAAATTTTTTGTCTGAAACCACAAAGGAAAAAACCTGTAACTTCTCTTTAATAGAGTATATAGAGTACCAATACCAATAAACAGCACACTGTGCACAGTGTGTGTGTGTGTGTGTGTGTGTGAGTGTGTTTGACCTTGTGATAGGGGAAAACCAAAGCGAGAACTCAACTCGACTAATTGCAAATAAATTAACTTGGCTTTTAATGGCTTAGGCCGAGGCAAGCGATGGCGACTAGAGGCGGCTTTGCTTGCCAAATGAAAAGAAAAGAAAATAATTATTTTGTGCTTAAATGCGCAAAACTTGAAGTCGTGGCCAACACATGTGTGAATAAGTGTGCGAGTGTGTGTGTGTGCGAGTGTGTGGCGGACGGCATTGAAATCAATTCGACAAACAAGCAAATGAGTTGCGGAAACTATAAGTTACGACTCAGCGCGCGAGCAGGATCAGAACCTTTGCTGACTTGTAGACAATTCTAGCCAGGAATTAGGCAAGAAGAGCGAGAGAGAGAGGGAGAGAGAGAGAGAAGGGAAGAGTCGCTAGGCGAGTGTTGGTAACATGAGCCTGGGTGGCGCACAATGAATACAAATTGCTTGGTAAATAAACAACATCTCAATAAGGAGCAAATTACTGACGCCAGCCAGCGAAAAAATAAACACACACACACAGGCAGATAGAGCTATGTATATACATATAAATATAATCAAAGTGAGTGCGAAAGAGAGAGGGAGAGAGCGAGGCAGAGCAGGAAAGTCGCGCACTGCATAACAATAGCAACAATTTGGTTTTGAGCGTTGCCTTTGTGTGTTTATTTGCCTGCCAGCGTGTGTGTGTGTGTAAGTGTACTATGTGTGATGTATGTATTTGTGTGTGTGTGTGTGCCTGGGTGCTAATGAATATAATGGTGTTACATAAATGGCGGCAATGCCCCCCGTTTGAAGAGCTGGCAACGCTGCTAGTTGCTATTGTCGGCATTGATGTGTGTGCGAAACAACAATTGCAAATAGTCAAAGAAGAAGCAAAGAGGAAGCAAAAGAGAGCAAAAGAGAGAGGGAGAGTGAAAAGGAAAAAGTAGAAGTGGAACATGGGTAAAAGAGAGAGACAGTCAATGTAATTGTGTGTGCCAAAGAAAGGCAAATAATGAGCGTAAATCATGGTTTAACGATATACACAATACACACTCACACACAGAAAGCGATACATGGCCAGCACTTGCTCCTTCCCCGCTCCATGCAAATTCACGTAGAGCGCGCAGCCGGCACAAAAGGGTGGCTGAAAAATTAATTAAGGTGCTGCGAAAACTGTTTTGACAGCAGCGAAAAATTAAACATCGCATAGCGAACACTTTGTGCCGGCAACGCCACGTGAAACTATCAAAGCGAGAGGCAAGAGGCCACGATGAAAATTTCAAATTCAAAAATTAAATTCATATTCAATTTGCAATTTCACTGAGAAATAAACGCAATGAAGAGTTTCCCCCATCAAATGAGTGGAACAGCTTTAAGCACTGGCAAGCCTTAAAAGCTGCGCTGTCTTTGCTCTGCTCTTTGGCTTTGTGTAAGCTTTCAGTTGCAAGTTTCGCTACGACAGATTGGTCATTAAGCTTTAAGCAGCTTATGCGCTGCTAATTTGGCTTTAAAGGGAGAAAAAGAGAAAGAAAAGAGAGAAAAGAATGAAGAAGCTAATTGAACAATTTAATTTAATTTTCCAGACAACGTTAAAGCAGCACAAAAGATTGGCAATCAAACGTAATTTGTCTGTGTTGCCTAAAGCTCTTTTTAAAGCTGCTTAATATAAAAGCTTTAATTTGTTAATTTGATTGAATGAAAAAGTAATTATTCTATTAAATTTTAAAGAATTTTTATAAAATTTTTTTATAAAAGCTTTAAAGCTTAAAGCTCTTGAACACGATTAAAAGTAAACTAAACAACTTTTGAATTTTATAGAAATTTCCAAGCAGCTTTAAAATCTCATTAAACTCTTTTTTTTACTGTATTTTTAATTGAATCGAAATGTAATTTATCTTTTATATTTGAAACAGCTTTTAAGCAGATTTAGAAGCTGTCTAACTAGAAAGCTTAAGTTAATATTTAAATTAAATAGTTGAATAATTTATCAATGCAAATTTCAACAGCAACTCTTAAGCAGCTTTCAAAGCAGATGAATAGAACTTAGTCAACTCCCACGTCGACTTCTGCTAAATATGCAGCTAGTGTCATTACCTACTCATTACCCAACTGAGCTGGTCAGCAACCCCTGCTGCTTTGTCATGTTCATGTTCTATTGTGCCACACCCCATTCGTAGTTTCCCCTTACTGAGCCCAATCACAATTATTTGATAGCCGCATCTAATTAGGCCAACAATTGTCGTACCTCTCTCGCCCAGCGACGAAACAATTAAATATTAATGCAATGCAATTTTTAAGGGCAACAACGGCAAGGCAACTACAGCGTTGCCTAGTTTAACCTACAGTTGAACTATGCTCCCTCAGGAGAGAGAGAGCAGGGGGAGAGACTGGGCACAATGGGGCATGGGGCATGGGGAAATGGAGCGCGGACCCTCGCAGGCCCAGCGGCCAGTACTTAAAGGCCGCTTCGTGTTGTCTGTTTTCTTTTCATTTTCTATATCTTCTACTTCGTTTTTTCTGCTCTGCTCTGCTGTGCTCTGCTCTGCGCTTATTTTCCATTTTCTCCTCTTCTTCTTCTTCATCTTCTTCGTTTTTTTTTTTTATGTTACCCTCGGGATCGCTGAAGTAATTGTTGCGCTTGCCACGCCCTGCGGCCTACGCCCAGGCACAGCGCACATTAAAGTCACGCCGGGGCAGCACAGTCGCAGTCGCAGTCACAGTTCCAATCCCAATCCCAATCCCAGAGCCGTGTCCCCTCCCCGTGTACGTTGTGAAAAGCGCGAAAAACTCGGGCATATTTTCTCATTTTGTGCGCACGAGTTTTTCTCACTATAGTCAAATATTTTTTCATTTTTGTGTTTTGTGTTTTCTGTTGTTGTTGTTCTTTTTATTGCGTTTTGCGTTTTGCCCGTCGCTTTTGTTTTGCCGGCAATAAAAGTTGTGCACTTTATTGTGGCTACTGATTTGAGTGGCAAAACGGGAGGATTTCGAATCAATTTCAATTTTCCAAATGCTATGCATAGTTTGGCTTATTAAATTTCATCAATGCGTTGCAGCAGGGCACAGCATGAGAGGGGGGAGTGGGGCAGGGCAGGGCAACTGCAGGCCATGATGCCAGAGATACGCACAGCGCATCCCTGGGCATGTCCAGGACATCTTATGAACTTTTACAGCTCCATTATATGCAAATGATGAAAGCAAGAAAACAAATATTGCTACCTCGGGCGATGGCCGCAGAGCCACAGCGAGGCACACACAGCGAGGCACACACAGCCACACACGCACTGACGCACACATGAAAGGCATTGTTTGGCTGCCGGCAGCAGGACATAGAACGTGAACGGAGGCGGAGGCGGACTCGGAGTGGAGGGGGGCGACAGGATGCGGCGCGAGGCTCATATGCAGACATTTACATAAGCAAACAGCTTCTGCTTTCATGTGGCAGCTCCCTGCAGACAGCAGGCACTGGGCCATGCTGCACGCTGGGCATGCCAGCTATCCCGGCTATCTTTCTCCTGCTGTTCCTGTCTGTCCCTGTGTCCTGCACGAACTACTAATAAACCAACAGCAGCAGCGGAGGCAGCAGCAACAACAATGGCAACGGATATTAAGCTGGAACTGCCCCGAGCATGGCCTGTCGAAAAAGAAAAGAAGACGATGCTAACTTGGCCAAAGAGCAAAAGTGACCGACATAAGGAGACAGAGAGAAAGACAGAGACCCTCTCACACCCTTCTCATTCGCATTGTCAATCCGTATGGCCTATTGCGGCGGCCCTTTGCATGCTTATCAACTGATAGCTTAAACAAGCCGCCCCCGGGTCGAGGCAACAGGCCACAGCAACAGTTTGTAGCGACAGCTTGGGGACAGTTCCCCCATCCCTCGGCCCCTCCCTCCTTCCTGCCGAGCTGTCGAAAAGGGTAAATTGGCATTCAAAGTTGCCGGCAAATGATTTGTCGTTTGGCAAAAATGGCAAACTTCCTCATCCTCATCATAATCATCAGCATAATCAAATTGTGCGGCGCCCCAAAAAGTATGCTACGAAAAAGTTTTTTCAACTCCGTTCGGCAACAATTATGCGGAAAGGCAACGCGTACGCTCTACGCGCTACGCGTCCGTGTCACACATGTGTTTCTGCAACTTGAACTTTTTCTGCCTCTTTGCGCATTTCCTTCTTGGATTTTTTTTTTTTGTTGTGCAAATTTAATCACTTAACCCCAATGAAGTAGTATAAAAGGCGGCAATGGCGCAAAAAACTTTTTGCCCAACCGACAAAACTTGTCACTGTGGCATGAGGCGCTAAGAAAGGCGCTAGGAACGGGCAGGGGGAGGGGGAAAATTGATTTTTCACTTGGACGAGGTCGCTGCATGAGCATATTAATGCCCATCACAGCCGCATCCGCATTTCCCCCCCACTGTCCACGACTCACTCTTGCCCCGCCTGCAACTTTGCAAGTTTTCACATTTTGTTGCTCTTTGTGCGTTGACATTTCTCGTGTAGTTAGTGCGTGCATGTGTGCGTGCATGTGTGCGTGTGTGTTGTGTCTGTGTGTGTGACACACAAATGACAAAGTTACTTAAATTACCAGGCGAAACTTTAGTTGCGCTTACTTTGCCTCAAGTCGATGTCGTAGCCGCCGCCGTCGCCGTTGCCATTGCCAACTCTTAAGCAGAATTAATGAGTGGAGAGTTGGTTTTTCCTCTCTGGCATTTTCCTTTGTTTTTCATCGGCGAAAAGTCAAAAGCTGCCACTGCAAGCATTTTTACTCCTCCTCGAGCCAGAGCAGACTGTATACGCTTTAAGAGCTCAACTCAAGTGAAAGTTTTCATATCAACGCACACACACACGCACACACGCACACACATACTCGTGCACTTACACTGCACTTTACTGGCAAACTTTTATGCTATGCCAAGGGTTGAGAGACTTTCTCTAGACCTGCCCTCGAAGTCATGAATGTCTTTAGCTCTGCGCTTCTTGTTGTTGTTTCAGTTGTCGATGTTGTCGATGTTGTTTTTGTTGCTTCTCTAGTCGAGAGCACTTTGCTGCTGCTGTTATTGTTGCTGATGTTGTTGCTGCTGCCATGTTTGCATGCTGCCAGATCAACGCCTTCGATACATCTGCATTTGCACTTACACGCAATTTGCATACGCCGGCGCCAGCCAAAGCCGTTGGGGGAATTAACAGTTTGTTCTATATGCACAATTTCATGGTGTAATAATTTATTTAGAATATTTAGAAACATTTTTGCGAATTATTTTCAGCTGGCAAGCTGCATATTTAAACATTTTTTTATGAAAAACAAATACGACAATTTTTGGAAAATTTTCAATAGATTTGCCAATAAAAGCGAGTAGAAAAATCTAAATAATTTTGCATGGATTAAAAAACAAAAAGGTGGGAAATGAAATTTATGCATAGCTAAAAATATTATTTTTTGCACAACACTTGGGCAAATGAAATAACGAGTATTGAAAGGTTTTTGCAGCTTTTTTGCCTGTCAAAGAAAATTTCTTTAAATTTTTGTTGCTGCCCCTGTTTCTATTTTTGTTATCTTCAGTTACATTTTCAACAAATTCCGAACATGTTTTAATTACTTTGTTTTCTGTTGCCCCGTCCTGCATTGCGAGGCTCTTAAGCTGTCGTCGTCGTCGACGTCGTCGTCGTTGCCTGCACAGGACACGCTGCTTTAGCCCTTCTGCAGTTGCTGGGGACATGCGATGCGACTGCACTCGATTTTTGCTTGTTTTTGTTGGCAGCTTTGCTTCTTGCTGCCAGCTGCCTGGCTGAAGAGTCCTACATCCTTTCGACTTGGCTTGTGCTCCTTGTACAATAATATCCTTTCACATTTTATTACACTTGTAATGTGCAACGATTGCTTGCCGTTATGAGTGGAAGAGTGGGAGAGAGCTGCTCTCGAATCCAGCATGAGCAGTCAATGTGTGCGAGTGTGTGTGTGTGCCTGCTCGAGGCGCTCTAATAATATAAGACGCACGCACAAAGACCAACAACTTCTAGTAGAAGGTGGCACTGCAGCTGTGTGTGTGTGTGTGTGCGAGTGCGAGTGTGTGTATCATTGTCAATATTGACAATAAACAAGTTTGCCATAAAACGTTACATGAGTCGAGTTGAGTGGAGCATTCAAGTGGGCACATACTCAATATAGTTTCCTCTTTGCCCTACCTCTTGCGCCTTATCCCTTTGCGTGCCACATAAATCAGGCACTCAATCAAGCTGAAGGCCAAAAGGGAACCCAGCCCACAATATGACGCATTGCGTTGTCATCACGTTGACTTATTAATCGAGATGGCGCCCGTTTCAAATTTATATAAAATATATATATAATGTATGCTATATAGAGCACTATATATATCAGCTGTAGCTGCTGACCTTTTGTGCGTTGTGCACTTTTGTAAATTAAAAAAAAAAAAGAAGCAGGAAGAAAGGCAACCTTCGGCAAGCCGCAAGTTTCATACTCTTGCAGTTCCTCCAAATATTAACTAAAAAGCAGCTATACGATATATCTGTCCGATTTTAATAAGACTTTTACAGCATTGAGTGGACATACTTAGACATACATCAGAAAAGTTTCACAGCGATATCTTAAAAAATGAGAAAAGTCGGCCGATGTATTCTATGGCAGCTATACGATATATCGCTCCGATCTGGCTCGTTCCGACTTATTTATAGCGTGCAGCAATAAGAAACATGTATACCAAGTTTCATCAAGATAGACTTAAAACTAAGGGACTAGTTTACGTTTCAATAGACAGACGGACAGACAGACGGACATGGCTAGTTCCACTCCCTTATTGATGCTGCTTAAGAATTTACATACTTTATAGACTCGCAGATGTCTCCTCAGGTGCGTGGCAAACTTCTGGCTAAAGCTAATATACCTTCTGCAAGGGTATAAAAAACTGTACCGCATATTGGCGTATAAATAAAATGGCCACGACTCGATGATAAAATGTTATTATAAATTATATTAAATATACATAAATTGTGTTGAATTAAAAACACACACACAGAGTGAGAGAGAGAGGGGGGAAAACTTGCTCGTTGGCTCAGGCAATCAGTCATTGAGCTTGCCTGGCCAATGGGTTGACATTTATGCAGCGCAGTAAACAAACTTTTATAATTAATTAACATTAAAATAACAGCAACAGCAGCAACAACAACAACAAGAACAGCGGCAATAACAAGTGTGTGTGCAATTTGTTTAAACATTAATCAATCATGAGTCGGCGAGTCGAGGCACATTAAAAATTTAACACAAAAAAAAAAAAAAAAACGGGTTACACACGCAAACTATTTTAATATTCCTACCTTACACACACCCATTGAATTCTTTCTCACATTTCTTTTTCTCGCTCTCTCTTAACCATTTTGCAGATTTCACAGCTGGACTGCGTCTGCTGGAGGTGCGCATACCGAATTACGTGATTAAGGGTGCCACGGCGCAGTTGGAGTGCATTTACGATCTGGACGGGGAGGCGCTCTATTCGGTCAAATGGTACAGGGATGGACATGAGTTTTATCGCTATTTGCCCAGGGATAGTCCACCGGGGCAAACGTTTCGTCTACCAGGTGTTGCCGTCGATGTGAGTATACCCCCCAGGGCCCACGTTGGGCGCCCATTGTTTGTTTGCGTGCACTAAAAGTAAACATTAAAACAACATTGCATACTTTGCGGCGCAGGCAGACAATGCAAGCTCTGCCTCAGTCTCGGTGTCGTTGTCGGTCTCGGTCTGCTTCCCTGTGTGTGTCTTGCGGTGTCTCTTTCACCCTGCTGTACTTAAAATGAACTGCAGCAACAACAACAACAACAACAACAACTGAGTTTATCACTGCGCTAGCTGCACAGACAATGCGCTACCTACGAAGCACGCGTTTTTGTCTGCTTCTCTGCACACGAGGCAGGCAAACAAAGGAAGCATAGAAAAAGGGTGGGGGTAGTCAGTTGTAGTAGGGGTAGTAGGGTAGCCTAACCCTGCCTCTAACAACAGTTTGTGGCTTGAGATTTTTGATTTCAAAAATGCAAGTCATGTCTTTAAGTTGAAGCGAGCGAGGCGAGGTGCGTCTTAAAGCGAGTCTTTTCATTAACTGAAAGCACTCGCTATAGCTTATAGCTTGCGTTCTTTTCCCACCAATTCGTTTTACCACTTATGGACACTAAAGCGTATTTGTTAAAACAAAGAGACTGCATACTCATCCCCTTTCTGCTACGCCCCTGCACATCATTTACTAGCTGAAACCAATTGCCACAAAATCCCATGAAAAAAAATCGAACAATGATCATGGCGCAACTGCATGCACTGACAGCAAAGGCTGCGCCGTACCTCTTCCCCGCTACTCTTTTCGCTCCTTCCTCTACTCACCCCTCTGACAACAACTGCTGCAGAAGTAGCGCACTTAAAAGCCATTGCTCCATTATTTTTGCCACTAAAAGTTTTGCACGTAAAATGCGCTGCACGTTACCGGTTAGGTTACGGTTACCCTACCTCCTCCCCCCCCCTCCCCCAACCCACTTGCCCGACTGTCCATATAACTGAACTATACAACTACCTGTACCAACTGGCAACCCCTTCTCCTACCTGCCCCTCCACTGGCTATTGCCAAAAACAGAGTAAGAGAGAGAGAGTGCCAGCGTTTAGTGAGTGCCAGCGGCAGTGGCACTTTCAGTGCTGGCAAACGCCTCGCTGAGTTCAAGATAAGCACGTGAGCCCGAGTTAGCTCTGGCCATAGCTATATCTCTATATATGTGCTATATATAGTAGTAGGGGATAGGGGGAGTACATGGGAGTACAGTGAACCACTAATCGTCTGCCGAAAAAGTGAAACTGCTTGGCATGCATGTCCTCACGCGCAAGAGGGTAGCCTCCTTACCCCCTCTCTACCTACTTATGCTGCATAGTTACCCCTAACCTGCCCATACTTCTGACTCCCCCCCCTTTCCCACTGCTTTCCTGCTTAAGCTGCCGCTACATGTGTTTCCAGTTCGAGTGCAATAAATTGCTCAAGTTGCGCTTTTCGCTGCTGACTGACTGCGTGGGCGTGGCCGAACGTGTCTATAAAGCGCGTTATAACCACTGAATCGCACACTCGCACACACACACTCGCACACACACGTAGTGGTCGCACCTACCTACATGTGTAACGCTGGCTCGCCGCTGTTCAACTTTGATGTTGGGCCGCAGATAAAGCGAAACATGTTGCAAGAGATACAAACGAGCGATAGCTGCGGGTTCGCTTCGGTCTCCCTTTCTCTCTCTCCCTTTGTTTGGCTGGCAGCCAATGCTAATGGTTATATCCAACTTCATTGGCGGATATTGTTTTAGCATAATCGATTCAAGTGACTGACGTGGCGGGACTAACAACAGCAGCAGCAGCAGCAAGAACAGCAGCAGCAGCAGCAAGAACAACAACTTTTTGGCCATTCTATCTGATGTTGAGCTTTGGGTTTTTGTTTGGATTTCGTTTTGTTTTATTGCAGTTGCAAAACTCTTGCCTGCTTAGACGTGAGCTCTACCTGAGGGTCAGTCGTGCGTGCCAGTGTGTGTGTGTGTGTGTGTGTGTCTGTGTATCTGCTAGGTAAACTATAAATTAGGTTAAAGCAACAACAACGGATAAAAAATGCGCAATAAAAGATAACAAAGTGCACTTTTCGTTGGCCAGATAAACAGAACCCATTGCCAGCTTAATGGCTTTAAGTTTGTGTCTGTGAAATATATGTATATGCGCCTAAGGTTTAGCCTTAACTGACCCTTAAAGAGGATACATTTTGCCTCCCTCCCCCCGCTGGCTTTAAGCTGGCAGAAAACACTGAAAAAGCATTCTCGAAAACAATTAACGTGCAAAGTGCCTGCCTGCCTGCCTGCCTGCCTGCCTTGCCTTGCCTTGCCTGTCCATCTATCAGCCTGTGCATTGACTGGGCCATTGTCAGCGAGAGTCCCCTCCCTTCCTGCCCTACCCCCAGCATTCGACACGCCTTGCAAAGATTTTTCAGCCTTCTTTGGTCTTACAACTTTTGGCACTTTTCGTTTACATTGCAGCCGCGGCAGCTGCAACTGCAGCTATTTTATTGCCTTTTGTTCTCAATATAATTTCGTCTCCTTCTCTTTAATTGCAGCTCTTCAACTCGAGCGACGCTCGCGTTATACTGCACAATGTCAATCTGCAGACTGCGGGCCGTTTCCGTTGCGAGGTATCCGGTGAGGCGCCATCTTTTCAAACGGTCACCGAGCATGGCGACATGGTGGTTGTGTGTAAGTATTAACCAGCTGTGTATGAGTGTGTGTATGTATGTGTGTGTGCTTGGCAATTGTGTGTGAAAAGTCAAGCGAAAAGTTATAATTCTAATTGAAAATTGCGTGTGAAGCGTTGACTTTGCGGTTGCAATTGAGAAAGTTCATTTCGAATTGGGAATTGCTTGTGCGGTGCAGTCGAGTGTGGAGTGAGCTAGGAATGTAGGAATGTAGAATGTATATAAGGTAATAGGTCAAGTAACAAAGGTCAAGTAACAAAAGCTACAGCCTTATTTGGTGTCTCTAGCTTTGATAATAGCTGAGATACAGACAGACGGACAGGCAGACGGACATGGCTCAATCGACTCAGCTACTGATTCTAAGCAAGCATACATGAACTTTGTGAGATCTACCACGCCTCCTTCTGCTTGTTATATACATTTATACAGATTGAGTATACCCTCTTTGTACTTCCTTTATAGTTATACGGTATATATAATAAATTTCATATGTGAGGCAATTAAATTTCATAGCTAATCAATAGGCAAACTAACTTAGTGATTTGATATTAACTTAGCCATTATATAGTCTAAGCCTTTATTCTCAACTATTCTTGACAACTTAAGCTGCAGTTTATTTGTTCCATTCCTCCTTGAATTTCCCCAACATCAAAGCAATTCATGCTCAGTCCCTTTTGGTACCTTTATTTGCCTAATCGTCATTGTGACCTTTGTCCTCTGGTGTTTCCGGTTAATTCTCCGTACATTTTGATCTGAGGCAGGGCAATTCAATCGCTCATTTGGCTGCTCAACTGTTTAAGTGCATTTGACAGGCTTCATTTGATTTCATGTTTATAATAAGCTTAGTAAACTCTGCGTAACTTCACCCAACTCCAACTCCAACTCCGACCCGGACTCGACTGAGCTCGACTTGACTTCAGTCAAGTGTCCCCCAGAGCGTTGCGAGCACACAGAGTGTATGTGTGTGTGTTTGTGTGTGTGTGCTTGCTTAACCTGCCAAAGCTTAGCATCTAACTCAATTTTGCAACTGTCTGTCTTGTTCAACAATTTCCTGGGGGCAAGAACGACAAGAACAACAAGAAGATGAACATTTTCAAGACGCCGCGACAAACTCGAAATGCAAACAGAACAACAACAACAATACCAACAACAAATTTTCTCACAGCTGCTTTAAGTATTGCCAGGGCAGAAACTACAACGCTTATTGCCAGGGACAACCAGGGGCAACACGTGTGGCAGCACCCAAACCCGGACGTGAAACGCTTTGAGCTGTCGTTGACATTTCGTTTGTTCAATTATAAACTTTAGCGTGGGCATTTCCTCGTACTAGCTAGCTGTCTCTCTCTCAATATGTCACAGCTATTGTTGTCCCTTTCGAGGCCTGCCGAAAAAACACAGAACTCTGCCTCTCTCTCTCTCTCTGGCTGGCTTCGCCTCGTGTTCTTTGTCTTTGTTCTAACGCGCTTTTGTTATGCTTTGTTTTGGCTTTTGCTCTGCTGGGCGCACATTGGGCCCCGGCACGGCCCAGCCCGGCCCTGTCCGGCCCGGCGTGTTTGGCTTTCAATCAAAGTTTTTAAAAGCTTCAAACAACAAACTGCTAGCTCGCATATGCCACAGCTTCACACAGAGCTGCACAGAGTTGGCAGCTCTGCAGCGCCCACAAATGCCGTTAGCTCTGGCATGGAGAGCGAGAAAAACGAGCATTTCCGTTGCCATTCTCATAGTTTTGCTCAGCCCTGATTTATAGTCTTCGCAAATGGGTAGTCTAACTTTCACATAAAGCATAGTTAATACGGAAAGTGGTAGGATCTATGGGGAAGAGTGTTTAAACTTAAAATATATTGGTGTAGAAAGTGAGACTGGCGGCAGAGTGAATAGAAGAAAAGGTGTCTATATTCAAAATGCTAATATATTTTTAACTAAATAATTACAGAATGTTAACTATATGTTAAGTAGCTGTTAATTTGATTTTTAGACCATGGATTTTATAAAAATACAAGGTCTATTATGAAATATGCGTAGCAGGCAGAAGGAAGCATCTGCGACCCCATAAAGTGTATATTTTCTTGCTCAGGATCATTAGCAGAGTCGATTGAGCCATGTCTGTTTGTCCGTCTGTCCGTCTGTATAAACGCCTACAAGTATATCTCAGAAACTAAAATAAGCTGGAGCCACCAAATTTAGTGACAACACTCAAGTGAGTCTTACGCTGTAAAATTTGTATTAAAATTTGGGCCACGCCCACTTCGGTTTTTAGTTGTTTTACATATGTTAATTAACAGCGACTCGCCTAAGCTCAATTATGAGTTAATTCTGTTGTCTGCTTCTGTAAACAAACAAAAACTCTTAACAAAACAGTTTGGTAACAATTCCTCCTAACATTTCCTCTACGCAGTCTTCTCTCTACTTTCAGTTCTATCTACTCTCAGTTCAAGAAACTCTTTTTTTGAAGTAGCTCCCTAAGATTTCCTGCCGTTAGAGTATTAACATTACCGCTGCCATCAAGTGTCGATTTCCTCCGCATTTCAATTTTATTTTTTTGTTTTTCTGGTTTTTCTGATACTTTCTTTTTTTTTTGGTTTCGTTTTGTTTTCCCCTCTATTTTTTGTGCGCTTTGTGTGCAATTTTATCAGCAGTCTGTCAGTGCATCAGCGGCTGGAACTTTTATTGAATTTCCGGCTGGGCGCCGGCGAATTTGCTGTTTTGCGCTCATCTTGTTGTTGTTGGTTTTGAGCCAAGGGGGGCGGGTTGGGGTTTTTTGGTTTATTACGGCATTTCAACGTCGCTGGCAGCAAGCAATGTTCCTAGGCCGTGGCTCAAGCCAGAGTTTGGCTTGTTCCGGCTGCCAACTAGCCGTAAATTAAATTTTGTACAACTCGAATTCGTTAGCCATCGTTGGCGAAGAATAAACTGCATAGAGTGCCAACTAACCAAGTGAACGCGTTGCTTTTGCAGCTCTGCCGGATCAGGGACCGCCGAAAATAAGTGGAGGACGTCCGCGTTACCAAATTGGCGACTGGGTGCGCATCAACTGCACCGCCGGCCGCTCCAAGCCGGCTGTCAATCTGTCTTGGTTTATCAACAGCGAACCAGCTGAGCCGCAGCAGCTGCGCAAATACGACACCATCGTGTCGGGCCGTGAGGGACTGGAGACCTCTGTGCTGGGGCTGCAATTTCGCGTGGAGCAGCAACACTTTCGCAACGGCGACATGAAACTAAAGGTGAGTTGCATAGTATACCATGATGCTTATACATATATAATTATGCTTCTCCTCCTCGCAGTGCGTGGCCTCGCTATCGACCTTCTATTGGCGCAGCAACGAGGAGTCTGTCGAGGGCGATCGGCCGCAAAAGGCGCCGGTGCTCGAGTCGCGTGAAAGCGATAGCGCTTTCGCCAGCAATTCGCGCGCCGATCCGGTGCAAGGTATGTCATACCGGGAATTATTTGTAACAAAAATCTTATCGCTTTTCATTACACCAAATGCAGCCAGCAAAACGGATTCGCTCCTTGTGGCCCGGGCGCCCAGTGTGCTGCTGTTGCTGGCGTTGGCCACTGCAGCCACCTTGGCTGGCGTCAGCTGCGGCTCCCCATGGCCAGCGTCTACGCACAGTAAGCCCGTGGCCGTTACCGTTACCGGGGCCGGGGCCGGGCCAGGGGCAGGGGCATCGACTAAAGTTATAGATCAGGGTCAAAAAGAGTATCAGAATCGGGTTAAACATGCTGGGCAGGCTAAGCGTCTGGTGGCTGTCGAGTTGTTGGCGGCGGCTAAGCAAAAGCTCAAAAGATTTGTACGCCAACTGCGCTGCTCTGTCAGCGATGTGGCAGCGACGCAGCAGCAGCAACAGCAGCGCCAGCAGCCACAAATGTTGTTGGCTGCGCGGTAGCTGCATTAAGTCGCCAACGCTCAACCGCCCAAGCACTTCAGCCCCGCCCACAAATAAGAAAAAAATATAACAAAAAATTTCCACTGAATTTCCGTCTTCGCTTCGCAAAACAAACAAAAAACAAAAAATTGTTGCTTAGTTCACGTGCAGAAAACAGAAAAAGAAAATCGTATAAAACCATAAAAGAAAACTGCGAAAAATCGTAGAAAAAAAAATTGTATGAGAAAATCGATAATTTATTTATGTCGTTAACAAAAGCTTTCTTGAATTTAATTTGTATAAACAGAAAACATATTTATATGCATAATAAAATAAATTAAATTTAAACAAGCAGGCAGCTGAGCCGCAAAGAGAATGAGGAAAGAAGAGAAATTTGTTAAGCGTATTTAAAACCGAAACTGTAAATAGTTAAATAATAAATGTATGTATTATTGTATGTTATTAATTCATAAGTATTTCCACACACAAACAAACAAAAGATAAAGCGGCGCTGCACTAACCAAAAAAAAAAAAAAAAAAAAAAAAAAAAAAATAGAAATCAACTAAAAACGAAAACTCTGAATAATTAAAAAACGAAAACGAATACAGCTCAAAAATCCATTGTAGGGCAAATAACGAACTTAAATGCATTAAAAATATATGAGAAATTATAATTGAAATGAAACTAGTTATTAAGCATTCTGTAGTTAAATAATAATAATAATAATAAAAATGATGTACTAAGCCATAAAATCCATTGCAAAGAGAATTTTAAACTGTGCAAATGTTCAACGAATCGAAGCTCATTTAATATTGTTGTCAAAACTCTCGATTTTTTTTTTTTCCATATAGAATGTATTATTATGGCACATTTTGTAAATGCAGAGAGAATGCACACACACGATTTAATAACGATAATAATTATAAACGATAACTCGATTACACGATAACTCGAATGAAATTTAATCAAACTTAGTATCTTAAAGCTGGTGACTGTTGAAAAGTCTTAAAACTAACAAAAACATATCGTAAATTTATAAATTGCCAAAGTTTTTATGTATATGTGTGTGTATGTGTATGTGTGTGAACTCAATTAATACGCATCGCAGGCGTATACGATTTATCGATTAGCTATGTACTACACTCCGTTCTCTGTCCAACTAAGTGCATATGCGTATTCGTATCGTTTTTTAGAGTAGATTGAATCGTACTAAATACTAATAACATTCCATGTTATTTCGTTTGCTGTCACCCCCCGCCCACAGAATGAATAAAGTACAGCGCTATCTATTGAATTGTTGACAATTTAGTTAGACAATTTACCACTAGTAACAATAGCTAAAAGTCAACTCGGAATGATAAAGCAAAATGCAAAAACCAAAACAATAGCGAAATAATTGTGATTAAGCCTTAATGAGGAGTTGAAATTTATTCAAACACAATATAAAATTTCTGTAAATAGCCCAGGAGAGAAAGAGAGGGTGAGAGAGAGAGAGAGGCAGGGAGAGGCAGCGCCACATTAAATGCTTTGTCCATTATAATTATGAATGCAATTTCATTGCAAAACTATCTATGTACATATATATATCTCTAGCATATAGACACAAAAAATGTATTTTGATTTCCGATGCGCTCTTTTCGTTTCAATTACAATTATCATAAATATAAATATGCATTTAATGTGTAAATATTTCCACAAACTATTTAAACGATAACCAAATTAGGGTTAAGATGTCAGCAAAAAAACAAACAAGAAAAAAATAACTAAAATAATGCGCCAATTTTAACATTTAAGCAAATAAATTTAAAATTGAAAATGAAGCGAGCCTTGGCTTCGCCGAAGAGTGGATACATTTGCAGAGTAGATCGCAAATAAATTCAGAGTAAAAAGAAATCACTTTAATGTGCGTTAATCCTCTGCAAGTGCATCGTAAAATATTAAAGAGCGTGTCTGAGTGTGTGTGTAAGTTTTTTTTTTGTGTGTATCTGTGCGAGTGAGTGAGTTTGCTATTTTAGTCGTTAAGCCTAGGCAAAAATATATATATTTATAACTACACATACCCACACACACAAACTCACGTATATATGCAAGTTTAATAAAAATAAATGTGCATTTGTTGTAAACTGTAAACTGTTTTTAAGTCTCACTTAATGTCAACGCTATAAACTACAATTAACATAAAATATATGTATTAACCAGAGGGAAAATCGAGAAATAAAATAGAAAATACATTTGGGTCGCTCTGCACGATCAAAGCATAAACAAAAAACAAAAAAAAATAAATAAAAAAAAAAAATTAAACTGTGTGCTAATTGTAAGTGTAAATTATTTGTGTATTTAAAAATCAATTTTTAGATGTATAATAACTAAGATAAATGCATTCGCATCTATACGATAAATATTAACGAACATAACAAAAACACAACAAGAGCTGCATACTAAAAATTAACAAGACGAAGAAGAAGAAGGAGAAGAAGGAGTAAACAAATGCCATAACGTAATTTAACTTGAATTTAACAAAAACCTAAAACATGAACAACAAGTGAAACCCTGTAAATATCTTTAAGCGTAATTTCGATGTACGATACAAGTATCTGACACAGCAAATCAAACAAATTATAAACGAAACTCTTGAAGAAGAATTAATAATAACAACAAAAATAAATAATATTTGTTTCAAAATCAAATCTTTTGGTCTTTCTTTACAAAATTTTGCCCCACAATTTGCGCAGTGCTTAGCCGGAAATGCTACAACAAGAAGGAAAGAGAGAGAGTGAGAGCGAGCTACATTTTAAGAGACGACACAGAAAATTGGGTAATTTTTAGAAAATATTTCAAATACGTGAAAATGTGCGCCAGCTACGTGACAACATCATGTCAATGACTGTCCGGCAATAATAAAGGCAGACCGTTTAGCAGTAAAAAAGCGCAGATGCCTTAGCTACACAGCTCATTGCTTAGGTAATACAAGAAGTTCAACAGAAAGTAAAACAGACCTCGTGCAGGTGGAGTATGGTAAAAGAGTAGAACGTGCTATAAAAAAGAATGTAAAAGAAGTGCAACTACTTCAAACTCAACTTAATATTTTCTATAATTTTTTCAAATATATTTCAGCTATATTTTTCAGTTTCATAGCGACTTTGCCTGCCTGCTAAACTTCATATTTGCTTTGCAGCTAATCCCCACGATGGGCAGCAATGAAAAGCAAACGTAAGTGAAGCTTCTAATAAGTCTGTTTGCTCCAATCTGCCCCCAACAAAGCGCCATAATATGCTCTGCTACGAAGTCAGCTCACTCCTGCTAGGACTCTGACCTTATCCCAGAAAGTCTCATTTCGGCACTGAAGCTCCACTAATAAGCTGCCAGAAATAAGCACACTTGATAAATAGATGACAAAGCCAAACAAATTATAAGCGGCAAATGTTTTGTTTCGACTAGGAGGAAGGGGCGCCTGTCAGCACATTTATTAGCTAACAAAATCTTTGGCTTTCTTCTTCGGTCTGCGCCCCAAATGAGCAGACCGTCTGTCCACGTGTCCACCTGGTGCGAAAAGTCTTCTTCAGCACCTGCAGCTGCTCGCATTTGACAAAGCCACAGACTAAGGCGTTGGGTCAAGCAACTTAGCCTCAGTTTGTTGTTGTCTCTGCGGCAGCTATCAAATGTCACATAAATCAGATTTGTCATTTAATTACAACAACAACACGACCGAGTGTGTGTGTGCGTGTGTGCGTGTGTTTATTCACTTGGTAAATACGTTAAACAAAAACCTTGTTGCAAATAGAGCTGAAGCTTAAGGCAAAGCTGCTATTAGGCAGCCATTTCAGCTTGTCTGCTGCCTAAGTGAAAATATGCGTTGCCTACTTTGCGGCGCTAAGCCCTCATATGCACAAGAGAGCGAGAGAGAGCGAGAGAGAGGCAGAAGTTGGAGACCTTCTGCATATAAAGCTCAATTGTCGGCAGCTTAAAAGTTTTATGTTTGATTTCGCACAGATAAGACGGCATAAATTGCCGCACAGGTAAAGTTTTGATTGCCTTAATGATAAGTTAAACTGTGCATTAAGTGTGTCGAAGGGCGGCCAAAGTTGCCAAAGGTGCCCTGCGCTCTGCGCAATTAAATTTAAGCTTGCCTTTGCAAGGCATTTAATAAATCTCTTGAGCAGCTTGAGTAAATTTCCATCGTTTTGCGGCTCATTTGATTTAACGCGTTCTTCGATTTCGCATTGCAATTGTCACGCATTTTACTCGCTCCCCCCTCTTTGTTTTGTTTGCCCATTAAAGTTGTTCCCTCCATAACCAACAGACAACACTCAGACAATGTCAATCCAGTCAGCGGTGCCCCCCTGAGTGCAGTCGATTTCCATGCAGACAGCACATTGTCATGTTCGCTTGCAGGTCGCTGGGTCGCTCTTTGCTTTGCTTTGCTTTGTTGTTGTTGTTATCATTTGCAGCATTTGAAATGATTTGCAATAAAAGTGTCTGTTGTTTCTGTCTGTCTGTCTGTCTCCGTGCTCTTTCTCCGTGTGTCCATTGGCCACACCCCATTGGCATATTACGTGCTGCTGCTCTGGCTGTCGATTCGACCCATCGCCGGTTGTTCCTGCTGGCCAGTTCCAGTTCCATTGCCATCGCCATTGCCATCACCATCGTCATTGTCATAGTCCTTGTCACCGTCACGTAATTTCATTGTCTTTGTTTATTTATTTTTCGTCTTTATGTATTTGCTTTTATTTCTCTTTTTCTACACGCATGCTGGAGCGGTTTGCGGGCTGCAGAGCGCCCAAGGCGATAAACATTGAAAATAACAATAAGCTAATTTGTTTCACTTAGTTATCATTCCATAGATACATGCGTACATGCTGGAAGAATTTTTTATAATTTAAACGATATGTTTTATTTGACAAAAAACTTGTTGAAAAATTATTATAAAAATTCTAAGAAATTCTCTAAATCAAAAACTGCAATACAATTTTTTACTTTAGTTTGTTTTTGGTTTTTTTGTTGAGCGCCCAAAAGAGACTTCCCCCTCGGTACAGCCCTGGCACAGATAGCGCTCCAAAAACGTACCCAAAAGCAAAGCAAAAGCAAAGCATAAACAATCCAAGCAAAACACAACACAACAACGACATGGGACATCGAGTAGAATACTCGAAGATACAATCATAATTTTCGTATTGTGATAAAAATGCGTGGCAAAATAAAATTTCCTCATAAAATGCTGGCTGCCAATTTCAGAGCGTAGACAGAGCGCTTTCTCTCTCTCATGCTTGGGTTGCAATTGCTGGCACATAATTTGGCAGAGCGGACTGTAACATAAATTATATAGATGCAGCAGCACAAATTTGTTCCGACAGTACTAGGACTAGGCCTCGTCTTGCCATTAAAGGGGCATTTTGTTGCCCTGCAAATGGAAATGGAAATGATTTGATGTCATTGCAGCTACGTGCTGCAAAGTGTTGTGACAGCTTAAAGCTGCCCCTAAAAGGGACACCCAGTTGCAGAAAGTAACTCAAAAGAAAAGCAGAAAGAGCGCAACCCGCTGAAGTATCTGCATTTCGTGTCAATTCGTGCGGAAAAGTCAATGAGCTGCATTGGAAAATTTGTGGAAAAACTACTCAAGTTGCAGCTGCTTGTTGAGAACTCTTAAGTCCTTTCACTGACAGCTAATCGATGACAAAAGTTTGAAGAGTTTAAGCCAAACAAGCGGCGGCGCTAAATTGTTTTCGACGATAGTCAACACTTTTCACTTTCAAATCGGGATGGAGAGAAGGAAGCGAGTCTTAAAGTTTCAGGTATTTTGCTTGCTTAACTTTTCTTTCCTTTTCCTGCTTCTCCTGCGCTGTTTAACGCACAATTTACATATTATCGAGATGCTGTTTTTTTTCTCTTTTGTGGCATCCCTTTTTGTCTGCGCGTGTGTCTCATTATTGTTTGCCAGTTTTATTAGCTTCTAAAGATTTTCAGCTAAGCAAAAAGGGCCAGCACAAAAAACGCCACACATATCTTTTGCTGATTTCATCAGTAAAGCGACAGTAAAACGCATTTCGTTACCTTGATTTTTTATGGTACCCAGTGCCACGCCCCCTCCACCCATGACATGTGTGTGTGTGTGTGTGTTTTTTCTTGTGCATTACAAGGCAAATACTCGTATGTTGGCAAATCTTTTGGCCCGCTTATCTGCCACACAGAAGGAGGAGAGGTCGGCGAATGGTTCATTTCATTCGATTTTGAGGGCGCTGTCCATTTGTGCTTGTGTTGCCTACGCAATGGAAAACTCAACCGATATTTGATTTTTTATGACTTGGCTACTTTCTACCCGCCTGCTTGGCTTTGTTGTTGGCTGCAGCGATTTCCTTTTCGCTTAAAATAACAATTTCAAATGGATTTTATTGCCTTGGGGTTAGATTTGTGCAGACTGGCAGACTGGCAGACGGCGTACCTCTGCCACTTTTATCGCTTTGCATAAGCGCCTTTTGTTTCACTCACATTGCCTGGGCCTGTCTTAAAGCCTTTCGCAATGTTTCACTCCACACTCATGCACGTAGTCAAGTGCATTACACACTGCATTGCAAAGTATTATGAAAAGGACAAACTTTTTGGTCGCACAGACAATAATTGAAAACGCTGTGCGGTCGCTGCGTTGCTGTTAGCCAACTTTGCGTTGCCATAAAATTTATGTTAATTGAAATTTATGTGCAAGCATCTCTCTCAGCAGCAGCAGCAGCAGCAAAGGCAACAGACGAACAAACAAACAAACAAACAAACAAACAACAACGGCAGCGAAACAAAAACAAAAGCACAAACAAACTTTGTGGCAGACGCATCAGAACTCATTTGGCTAACGCATCTGTTGACCAAAACTTGTTGGTAAGCACTTTTTCTCCTGCGGAGGGAGAGGACAAAACTGTGAAGGCTTAATTCGGAGCGAAAGAAAACTGCCATAGATTATTATTGCAATTGGGCGAAAATCCATAAATCAATTTGACAAAGGTCTGGGCCACGCCATGAAAACTCATAGTTTTTAATTTAACAAGGCAAAGAGACAAGCAAATGATATGTCAAAGTCAAGCAGCTCCAAGGCAATCCATAAAAATTTATTTCATTGCAAATAGTTTGCCATAAGGAAACGTTCGAGAGTTTTGAATGAGTTTTCTATTTTCTTTTATGGCACAATGCAAATTTTCCGCCGTTGCTGGTGCTGTCATAAAACGCTTTTCCGATTGCATTTCCCGCACATTATTGACACATGCGACGGACGCGCATTATGCAAAAATTTATGGCGGAAGCATTTAGGCAGAGGCGAATGACGGCACTTAAAAGTGCAGTAAAACGAGGCGGCGGACATGGCTTAAATTAGTTAATTTTATGCCGAAACACCCCTTACGCCTCTCCCCATCGTTTTGCCACATGTCGTTAAGCACTTGCTGCGTTTATGTGCAAAAATTGTGTACAATTTTTTTTTTTATTTTTTGTAAATTGTCTGATAATTACGAGCGCTCTTTATGGCCTGCTATAAGCACTCGTGTAGTGTGTGTGTGTGTGCCTTAGCCTGTTTACCATAATTACCTGTTTATAATTAATTAAAATGCAATAAGCGTAAATTTGATAAAACCTGCACGCACCTGCTTACTTGGCAGCCATTCGCTGCGCTCTCTCTCGCTTGCTCTCTCTCTGTGTCGCGTGTCAGCAGTTTTTCAGCACTCACTGTGTGCGAGTGTGTGTGTGCGTGTGTGTGTGTGCTGGCCAAATTAAATGAAATTGATAAACTAAATTACAATCGAATAGATAAAGCGTTATAATGCGCTGCGTGGCCGAAAATACCTAGGCGAATAATTCACTGCGCAGCCGAAAAGTAGGCAACACTTTTTTGCCTGCCTCACGTTTTATTTACATTTATTGTGCAATTTTCTGCATTTGCTGGCACAATTTTCAGCCTCAATTGGGAGTAACTAATTTGGCCCGCCAGCCAATGAGGCGCACTATCAGCTGTAGCCGAGCCGGTGCGTAAACTGCAACATAAACACATTTTGGCGCTGACTTTCAGCTGTGCAGCAGCAAATACACTACCTTTTGCTTGTTGTTGTTATTTAATTTTCATTGGTTTTTGCTTTTATGACTGCGCACACGGCCTACGCTTATTGACCATGAATAACCAACGGAAATGCAATACGCGCTGTGGTCGCGTTTCCTGTCCGCAGCGGCAACACTTCGCCCCCTTCCATGCGCTCTCTATTTTAGCACCTCACTCTACCAACTAGACATGAATCATGGCGTAGCTGAAGTCGCGTGTATGCATGTTTGTCTCTGTGTGTTTGTGTGTTTGTGTGTGGGTGCACTTTAATTGCGGCGACATTTTAATTTATGACTAAACGTAAATCGCATGGCGTGTCGCGCATATGGCGAATATATACGAGCACCTTAGCGGTTTTTATGCCTCACTGAAGCCGAAGTATCTTCTGCTGGGGAATTCAATTTGTTGCCTGCGCATAGTTTTTGTGGCAAAAAGGAAGTGTGTGTTTTATTTGTGCAGTTAGTGGAGATGGTATTAAAGTGCGCATTAAAGCGTGACAAAGGTTGGTATAGCGCTTGGTCTATAAATAATAGATTAAGCGCTTAAGGATTAACAATTCTAAGGTTACGCGAATGTAGGTCGGAAATGAAATTTTATAGAAAATTCTATAGAACAATCAGCAGAATTATATATAGCTCGAAAAGCCTACCACAAGCTATTTAACAGCTAAAAGTATAACACATATCTCGTTAGTTTAGGTGAAGCAATTAATGCTTGAACATGTTACAAAATATGCATTAGGTAAAATTTATTTTATAAAGACAAAGAATGCACGAGCAAAACTTTTACTTTGTTATTTAAAATTCAAAAGAAATTCAGCATTTTTCTGTCACTAAAAATACCAAAGCTTCTTTAACAAATACACTGAGCAGCTGCCCAAAAATGTTCTAAAAATACACCAAAATATAAAGAAAGACAGTCGAGTGCCAGCTTGTTAACCTGTCTGACCAAGTCAATAGAATTTTAAACCTCACTTGAATTTCTTTCATATTTAAATACATTCATGCTCGAAATATATTTATTCTTTGACTGGCTATTTGCCTTGGCCTCTGCGCAGTCGATTGCCCTCAAGCATTTCCATACACAACTTTTGAGCCCAATATTAAATTTGTGTGTGTGCTTTGAGCTGCGTCCTGTTTCTTTGCGCTGCAACAAATTTAATTAAATATTCTACAGTTACGCCAAAGGGCTCGCATTGTGCTGGGTTCATCAACTTAGGTAAATAATCGTCGAGTGAATTGAGAGGAAATTGATGGCAGCCGGAAATGGCCGGCAGCAGCGAGCGACAAACGGAAATGCAACCACAATGGAAGACAAAAACAGAAAATTGTTTGTAATTTAAAGAAATGTTTGCTCGTTTCGTTTTTATTTGTTTTCTCACATTACAAACTATTCTTAAACATGTTTTGCTGTCGCTTATGTTTAAAAAAAAAAAAACATTTTTCATCAATTATTCTTAGAGTTTTAACATAATCGATGAGCTCGATGGAAAAACAAAGTACGTAGAGGAAGTGAATCGCACTAGTTATGGTATTCATATTTCATTTGGATTCTTTATCGTTTTCCTTTGTTTAATTTACAACACGCACAAGTTTTTTTTTTTGTTGCTGCTTAGAGTTAATGGAGAATATGTTTGAGAGTAGTTACTACAGACTAGGGGGAGCGGGGCGGGGCGGGGCGGGGCGGTGTTGAGGCCGGGCATTCCCGCTTACGTGTTTTTTTATATTTACAATACAATTTCTCATTTTGGCTAGTTTTATGCACCTCAATCTGCCAGTTTTAGCATTATCAATATCAACTATCTGAACCGAATGCCAAGCGCGGTGCGGTTCGCGTGCTACACTTGGCCACAATCGAACGCCTTTGCCTTTGTATGCAAATGAGCTGGTGCTGCCACAGCAACAACAAAAATAACAACAAGAACAACACTTGGAATTGGGTTGCATTCACCTTTCTTGCTTTGCCTGACCCCTTTTCCAGCAGCTGCTTCTGCAGCTGCCCTTATGAGTCATGTGGCTCAAAGCATTTTGGCCTTATTTGTTGTTGTTGCTGCACACCTTCGTGTTGGCCGTTTGCAACATTTTTTTGGCTATTGTTTTATTTTTTCTTTTTTTTTTTCTACAAATCGTTTTCGCAGGCTCTTTGTGGGTGTGTGATATGTTGTTCTGCGGCGTTGTGACTCAGCTTACAGGCAACAAATTAGCATAAGCAAATGATTATTATCTCAACTTAGCGCAAGGCTCGAAATCTGTCAATGATTTATGGCCAGCACAAGTTGAACATTTGTGGTTCATAAGTAAAAGGAGGCGCAGGAAGTTGAACTCATTTTGGGAATTTTAGTTAAGGAACTTAGTAGAATATTTAACAACTTTCAGATCATGATTCAAAACAAGTAATGAAAGCTACAGTTGAGCATTGCCGACAGTAATATACCCTTCGCAAAGTTTTCCAACTACAAGAGGCGGCAGAATTGTGGGGAATATATACCTAAAAAAAACTTTTTTGTTTATGATTCGATCGGCTTGAAATTCGAAATATATATTCATACTGTATAAATCTATGTGTGTGTGGAAGAAAAAAGTTAAAACTTCCATACTTTCATCACAAATCAGATACAAAAATTTATTTATCAATTTACGGAGGCGGTAGGTGTGGCACCTTAAATTTGAAATAAACTCCAGGAGCTTGTGATGTTTATATACCTTCATACCAAATTTGGAGAGTCTAGGTTTAATAATTGCTAAGATCTGTGTGTTCACACAGTCGCGTCACGGTCAGACGGACAGCAGGACCGATGGACAGATAGACGGACGTGACTCGGCTAGTGGGATCTGCCACGCCTCCTTCTGCCTGTTACATACATTTGCACAAATGCTAGTCACTCTGAGCTAACTAGGCCACTTAAGGATTGAGCTTCCCTACTCCACCGCAGCTTGGCATTGATTGAGTTAGATTCATTCATTCTCATTCACAAACAGTTAACTTATTATGTTTTGCTCAAATGCTTTACTCTTTTACTCTCATAATAATGACAACTTGTAAAGTTTGCTTTTGCAGCTAGCAGCTTTGGCTATTTACAGCTTTCAACTTTGGTTTGGGGCAAATTGATTTGCTTTCATGCCATGGCAAATTGCAGTGTGGCCACAGTGTTTGCTCGACCAGAGAAGATATTGCTGGGCTGCTTTACAATTCGCTTACGTCTAGACCTATTCATATGACTATGCATGTGGCTGGGGAGGAGTGCACACTTAATCTATTAGGTTTTAATTTACGCTATTAAGTTGTGATTATGTAGATCGAATATGTGCGTTGCTTTTATACAATTGAATTGATAAAAATTTGATAGGTAAAATGAGCTTAGTTTCCTAGTGAGTGGGTAAGTAATACAAGTTGGAGTAACCAATAGGAGTTAAGCATATCGAAAGGAGATTTTTTGCTAGAGATACAATGGGAAACCGAAATGGGAATTTTTGCTAGTTGAACTGAGTTTTCTACATATGCTATTAAAAAAAATATATTTTACAGAGCAATCGCTTTAACGAAAGAAAGTTTCGTCTTGTTTCTTTTGAGTTTCTCCAATTTTTACACTAATTGAAAATTATATTTTCATAATAATAATTATTTAATTTTCTCTGGATCAGTAACATGTTTTTTGGTTTTTGCATTTATCGCACTTAATGTTAACACTTAATATTTACAGTTTGCTTAACGTTTACTTAAATGCTCGAATTGAGTAGTTCTCATGCCTCATGTAAGTATTTTAATAGTTACATAGTTTAGTATATTTTGTATATTTATTTTAAATTTTTATTTTTTATTTATTCGTTTAATTTTGAAAGATTTTTACGCACATCAATTGAATTTAATTAGTTTTCTTTTTAATTTTAGATTTAGCGCAACATACTTGTTAGGTGTGTAAGTGTGTGTGAGTGTGTGTGTGTGTGTTGGTGTCTGAGTGTATGTAGATTTTTCTATGAAATTTGGCATAGGATATGTTTGCTTTTACACTTGAATCTTGTATTCTTTTCGCAGTTACATATGATGTCATGGCGACAACCCTAAAACTTTTGCAAGCATTTCCCTCTTTGAGATTTAAGGGGGCCTAGGATTCACTTGGGGGCTGAAGCCAGTTAACTTCCAGCGCCTTCCGGTGGCCAGCGCCAGGAACCAGCGACGCCGCAGAGCAACAGCAATGCCGGCAGTAGTGAGATGAGATGAGAGGGTTGTCTGGAGGCAGCAGCACCTGCAAAGAGAAAGGCAGAGTTTAGTCAATTGGTCTACAGAGGAGACTCCCCACTTCACTCCCCCTGAACCCTTTTAAGTTACCAATTGTGCTGGATTTGGCGGCAACAGTTTCACGTGATTCCAGTGCAGGTGCGCGCTGCTGGCGATCGCTCTCCACGCTCTCCTCGTTGCTCTGCCAGTAGAGCGAGCTGATCTTGGCCACGCACTGCAAAAGAAATTTCGATTAATAAGGACTCCCACTGTTTATGTCACACACTCACCTTGAGCTTCATATCGCCATGTTTGAAATGATATCCGCGCACACGAAACTCCAGTCCCAGACGCGACATCTCCAGGCCATCGCGATTCACCACAATCTTGTCGTACTGCTTGAGATGTTGCTTCTGCGCCGGCTCCCCGTTGATCAACCAGCTAAGATGGCAGGCCGGTTTGGACGGAGACGAGGTGCAGTTGACGCGCACAGTGTCACCGATTTGATAGCGTGGCTGTCCGCCGGTTATTCTAGGTCCATGAGCGGGGGTCACTACGAGAGAAAAGAAGTGTGTTTTAGTGAGTATAAATTAATTACGTGGCTTAAAGAAATAATATGGAATTTTCGGTGCAGTTTAAACACAGCTGGCAATATAATATTTTGTGGAAATAAAGTATGTTCAATTTTCAAAAATATTTTAAAAATATTAGAGTATCTTAAAGATACAAAAATGTCCTGAAGTTACCAGAAATATTTGGCTAAGAAAACTTTTCAGGTACGTCAAATTTTTAGAAAAATTGTTTTTAAAAACTTCTGTTAGAATTTAAAGTAATTTGAATAAATGTAAGCCAAAGATACAAATATATTTTAAGGATATTAGGGTATCTAAACGATTCAAAAGTATCTTAACTATACAAGCAGCATCCCAAGAGAAAACCGTAACTTATGTAGCTTGAGTTGATATAATTCTATTCAAAACTCCTTCCTGTACTCCAAATATTGTGTAGAATTATAAAGTACCGCAAAGATACAAAAACATCTTAAAGATACAAAAGTATCTAACAGATACCAGAAGTAGCTAAATTAGAGAATGTCTTAATACAGTTGTGCAAAATGTTATTTAACTCTACCAACACTAAATGAAGTTGATAAACCACAAATAGGCTTCCATTGGAGTCCTTAAATTTAATCACACAGATTTATTAATCTGTCATTTACCTCCACACTGTTAAAGTACAATGGCAGCAGATAGTCAAAGCTTATTAAAGAAAATAAAAAACATGTTTTTGTAGCTCTTGTTAAAGTGGAATACCTCAAGAAAGTTACCCAACGCAGCTGACAACCATCGAGCTCCCTTGACCTCTGACCTACTTATGCATATTTCTATTTTATTCAATAAAGCTAAAATGCTTTCCATCACAAGCTCTGTGTGTCTATGCGTGTGTGTGTGTGTGTGGGTCAAAGACAACCCTTATAATGAGTTTATGTGCCACTTTTATCGCATATTCACCTAATTAGCCCACTGTGAACGGGGGCGGCCTGCCTAAGGAAACACGTGCATTCTCTTAGCTGGCATTTGTGTTTCTCCACCTGAGTGAGTGTGTGCGAGTGTGCGAGTGTGCGTGTGTGTGAGTGTGCTCTAAGCACAGTTATTTAATTTTAATGAGCCAAGGAAATTGAATATTTTGTTGCTCTGCACTAGCCGGGCTCCTCAACTTAATGGAGGCAGCAGCAGAAGAAGGAGAAGTAGGTGGAGCTGAAGCTGAAGCTGGCCAGATGGCAGTTTCCTCGTGCTGTGTTTCATCTGCTTTATTGTTTTATATGCAGCTTCGCATATTTGGCTTACTTTCTGTGCCCGTTTTGGCAGCCATAATGAATGTGTGCGAGAGCGTGTGTGTGCGAGTGTGTGTGGAGTATCTTTTGCAGCTTGGCGCTCGGGACTGGGGCATACTTAAGATTTATGTTGAGATTTGTGCCAGTAAAATACAAAACACGGCGCACAGATCCAACAGAGAGAGAGGGGGACGGGGGGCGGGCGCAGCACATTTTATACGCATACGAAATGCTTATTCAAAGTTTATTTTAGCGTGCACGTGTGTGTGTGTGTGTGTGTGTGTGTGTTGGTGTTAAGGCATCTGGCTATGGCTAGGACTAACGCCCACGACCACTTGGCCACACTCGGCTCGCTCATTGCTTAGCGCTTTTGGGCAAAAAAAGCGGGCGAAAAACGAGAAAAAATAACAAGGAGAAGCCAGCACAAAAATGGAAAGAAAGGAATCAAGTCAAGTGTGGCGCCCCCTGGCGTCCAGTTAACGCCCACTGTGAGGCAGCTACGACGCAGTCGAGTGTTTGTGTGCATTATAAATATACCATGCCAAAACCAAAGACACACACACACTCACACTATCACACACACAAACACACACACACATATGCACAGCAGACAGGCATACACACACACACACACACACACACACATATGGGCGTAAGCTGACTGCAATAAAAACTGGCGTAGAATTTCTTGTTTCATTTTCATAACATTTGCAGCTGCCCCTTTTGTGTGTGTGTGTGTGCGAGTGTGTGTGTGTGTGTGTGCGAGTGTGTGTGCTTTAGCTCTGCCATAAAATAAAATTAATTTTTAATGGTTTTCAAAAAAAATTAATTTTCTTTAGAAGTTGCCGGAGTTTTTGTTGCGGCGTGCCCCGCTCTGACAGGCACAGCAGCAGCAGCGGGCACAGACCCCACATACGAGTGGGTAGGGGGGGGGGGATATACGGCCACATAGCATGTCTGCTGCTGGTCAAGAAGTGACAGGAAGGGGGGAGAGGTGGGGGGACCAAGCCTGGATTTCCAGGTTTCTCTGCTTATTTGTAATTTATAAAGTGAAGTTTACTTTACTTTTGCTTCACTTCTCCGCTTGGGTTGCTCACTTTTTTCTCTCTCTCACTCGTGTCCAGAATTTCAATTTAGTGTGTGGGGGGGCAACCCTGCTACGTATGGATAATATGAAGCCTTATAAAATATGACCAGACTTGGGTAGAGAGTGGAACTCTATATGTGATAGCGGGAGGGCGGCGGAGTGCATATTAAATGACAGGGCAATTGCATTGGGCCAGCAAATTGCATTTATGTTTGACTAGAGTCGAATAAAGGTTGCATTCTCAGTCGGAATATTAAAATTGAATCGAGTGAAAATTGATTTCAATGGACACAATAAGAACGAGTGGAAAAAAAGAAAGTTCACAATCAACATTTCAAATACAATGCGAATGCACAGTAAATCGGAATATGGAAAATTTATCGAGCATATTTTGCATTAGCCAAGCGAAGAGAGAGAGAGAAAAGGATGCAAAGATTTGCAGCTTATGTGGGCAATTGTGGGAGTTACCATCTAATTGAATTTGCTTAATTTCTTGAGGCAGTCAAAATTGAAAAGAGAACGGAGAAAATGACAAAGAGAAGATTAGAGGATAGCTCTTAACTTGTTATACCCTTGCAAAGGGTATACTAATTTCGGACAGAACTTTGCAACGTTTCTGAGGAGACATCTCCGACGTTTTAAATACACATTATATTCTGAATCAGCATCAATAAAGGAGTGAAAGTATTCATGTCCGTCTGGCAGTCTGTCCGTCTGTCTGTTGCAACACAAATAAGTCACTTAGTTTTAGAGCTAACTTGATGAAACTTGGTATACATGCTTCTTATTGCTGCACGCTGTAAATAAGTCGTCACGAGCCGGATCGGACCGATATATCGTATAGCTGCCATAGAACCTATCGGCCGACTTTCGACATTTTTCAAGATATCGCTGTGAAATATTTCTGATAAATGTTTAAGTATGTTGTCTATGCAAGTTTTATTAAAATCGGACAAATATATCGTGAAGCTACCGTAGAGCCTATCGACCGTTTAAATATTTGGAGTAACTGCAAGGGTATGAAACCCTCGCCGTGTCGAAGGTAGCCTTTCTTTCTTGTTTTCGCATGTGTTTGATGAAAACTAAATTACGGAACTTAATTACTTTATTCTTTGTTTGCCTCTTTCACATGCCAATTTCCGACTTTACTTTTCACGAACTAATTCGTAACTTAAATGATCGCAATCTACAAAGTGAGCCACAAACTATTAGCTCACACAGCCCCCATGTCATTTTAATTTTTCGCTCTTCATTCGCTTCAATTTTCAGGCGAACCTTTTCACACACCTTCGGGCGGTGTCTGATAATTGTTTTCATATTATATGGCTATTTTTTAAGCCAACGCCATATTGTCGCACTTTAGTTTTATTTGTGGCATAAATCTAAAGGCGCCCCGCAGCACACACACACCCAGGTCACACACATACACACATGAGTGTCTGTGTTTACAATTTATTCGGGCAAAAAAGTTTGCACGCAACGCCAACACCAACAAAATTATTCGAACCTGCGGCGTCGGCTGGCACAGTGGGTGGAACTCGAGAAGAGAGTGGGAAGCGGGAGAGGGAGAAGGAAGCACCCCACAGTGGGCAGCTGCAATAAGTCGAATGCTGAAAGTGAACAACTGGCGAACAAGCAAGCAGGCAGGCAAGCCCGGCTCAAGTACACGACGCATGAGGTAAGCATTTTCCCCTGCCTGGGCGCTTTTCCTACAGCATTTTCCCTGGCAGCATTTTCCTATGACTAAGCAGTTCGACCATCGCATTTTCGGCTGCTCGTTTGCTACCTTTTGTGCAGTGGCAAGGAAAGAAACGTGAGCAGAGCAACAGCAAGAGAAATCATGGCGAGAAGGTGAAAAAGCGTCGAAGGCAGCTCGTTCTCTCTCCCTTTCCCTCTCTGAGCTCAGCTGCCTGCAGGCGGCCCAAACAGCAGCAGCAGCAGTAGCAGCAGCAGCAACAACAACAACTGGAAGCATTTTAAGTGGCAAAACGAGAAGATGGTTAGGAATAGGTAAGAGCCGAAGCGGGGGGAGGGCTGCCTTTCAAGCTGCGCATCTAGTCAACACAGCTGGGGGTGCCTTTTAATATGCTGCGGTATGTTCTTCCCTTATTTTATTATTTCTTTCTTTCATGCTCTGCTCTGCTCTGCTTTCTTTCTTCTTTTTTTTTTGGCAGGTAAGCGCACTTTGCAGCTGCCGCAGAGCAGGCACTAAGCCGGGTCAGGAGCAGCCCGAGGAGGGTGTAGCGGAGCAGCCACTTGATCTATATGCAAAGCCTTAATGTGTGACAGAGTATGGGTAAAGTATCTATAGAAGTATGTGTGTGCGCGTGTATGTGTGTGTGTGCTTGGGATTATGCACATGTTGAGCCTTGAGTCGCAAATACCAACTTGTTGTTAAGTGTTTCTCAAAATTTTAATAAACATTTCGCAACGATGATATATGGCAGCAAATCCAAGTGCTATCACAATTTTAATGGCTCGGGAAATTGGAATAAATATGCTAACCAAAATGTGGCAATAAATAAGGCTTTACGGCGTAAGTGGGCAAACGGCAGAAGGCGTGTTATGATGTTGCACTAGTTCAGGAGAGGGGAAATTAAATGCAATCTAAATCGCAAGAATATATATATTTATTTATGAGGAATTTTAACTTTTAATTATTTTAAAAATATTTCGAAAATAATTTAAGCTATCAAATTGTTTTATTTATAAGCGCAGACAACAGCTAAAGCGACGTCAGATTGGTAAGAAATTTAATGAAAATATTATTTATTAGAATAAATTTTCAATATTTAGAAATCTTTAAAATAAATTTAAGTTTAACTTAATTTCAATTAAAATTGCTGAATCTTCCAATGCAGTCATCTACTAATAATAAGAAATAAGATTAAAAGAGAAATTTAAAAAAATTATGTTAGTTGAAATTTTTGATTTAAAAAATTCTTTTAATAGTTTAGAAAATTATTTAAAATTTGTTTGACTTATTTTCATAGTAAAAATTGGAATTAAATACTAAATAAAATGAATTTTGAAGTTAAGAAACCAGAATGATAGAAAAATTTTAAAAATTATGGAAATTTAATTCTTAAAATTTTTTAACACATTTAATAAATTTTTTAAATTTGGTCAATCTATTTCATTGTTAAAAATTTAATCTTACTTCAAATAAAATTTTAATGTTTTTGAAACGAGCGAAGGGAAAGTTTCCGAGAATGCTGGAGATATTTTAAAAATTCTGTGTTTTGAGAATATAAATTCCAAAAATTTTAAAAATATTCTCATAAATTTAATAAGTTTTATTTCTTGCGTAGAAAGGTTTTCAATCACAAACTGCAGTCAGTTCACCCCACATTGATTGCATTTCAAACTAGCAGAGCTCAGCGAAAGTTCTCAAAGTTATGGGCAAAGTTTGTGCACAAACGGGGCCTAAGGTCATGTCATTACGCAACGATGACCTTTCAGCTGTCACTTTCGGAATTTACTGCTCATTAGCGAGTAGGAGGGGCGTGCCTGTAGAGCCTGCAGGGAGACAACTATAAATATGGGCTGTAAGTGCTGCTCGGCCACTCAAAGCTCATAAAAATCACATTTAATTTTATATATATATTTCTCTCTCTCTCTCGTCGCTTCTTATGCAGGCAATTGCTTTTTATATTGTAAAATCGATAAGCGATCACATTATGTGTGCATGTGGAACGTGTGCGCGAAAGAAGAAACTCAGCAGGAAGCAGCAGCCAAGTGAGTTATATGTATGTTTGTCCTTTAAAGTGCACTTAACCATAAATTCACACACACTCTCCCCTACATGTGTGTGCGAGTGTGTGTGTGTGTGTGTGTGTGGCTTGGGGCCAGGACATATGCAGCTTGCGAGCGCCTTGCGTGCTCATTAATTATAAAACAACGCGTGTTACTTTTATTTCTGGCCCCGCGCCGCGCCGCGTCGCGTCGCGCCGCATTCCACGCCAGATACAGATACGACAAGGAGGCCCATAGTCGGTCCCCAGCTCGCAGCTCGGGCGATGGCATAACAGTCAGTGTAACTGGTAACTGGTTACAGTAATGTTTTCTTAACTCAAACATGCCCTCAACGACGGCGCAGCACAACGCAGCGCAGCACAACGCAGGGCAATGCGACGCGTATCGCGCATTAAAAATCGTAGCCATATGTAAAAGCAAAGATAACAAACGGAACGAGAGACGCAAGAGGAGATAGGGGAAGGGAAGGGGGTGCTGTGTGCGGGTAAGTGCAGTCGTGGCATGCGGATACGCGGGCTGAGCTGCGCTGAGCAACAACAACAACAACTGTTGCGATTTTTGCTTCCTTTAAGTTATTTCCGATGCGCAGCGCGGCCAATGCGGCGTATGAGTAATGGCTGCCACAGCCAAGAGACACATTTTGACCGCAGCGCGCGACCAGCTTAATGTAAATGCTGTTTGTAGCAGAGAGAGGGGGGGTTGGCAAGTGGCTTAAGCAGGCAGAGAAATGTCAAAAAGGGGTGGCCCGCATATTTTTTTGTAAGGAAATTCCAATTAGAGCAAAGGTGAGCAAAGAATTGAATTCTTTTCAAGATATTGAAAGTATGCGAGAATAGCTGCAGAATATTATGGTTATATAATCGATTAAGGAATTGCAGCTCATCAAAGAAAAACGTTTAATGGGTAAATAAAAACTGAAACTGAATTCACTTTCACATTTCTTATGTCACTCAATTTCCTCTAGATTGAGGCGCAACTCAAGTGAATATATAACATTGGCAAACGCTTTTCCATTTCCACACTGCATAGCATTTTGCAGTTTTATGCCCACTGTGCAGTGCAAATGGGCCGTGGGACACTCGAAGTAAACGTACTAAAGCATATTTTATGGCTCACTTGCAATGGCAGGGGGGGCTGATCCAAACGACGACAAGAATGATGATGATGCTGCCGCTGCTGCTGCTGTTGATGATGAGTCGCCTTTCGCTTTTGCCCCTTTTTCGATGCTTCGATTTGCCCATGCGCCCATGAAGCTCTTCGGGGACTCTGGGAGCGCTGCGAGCGATGGCAGCAGAGTTGCCTTTTTTTCTCCACTCTCTCACTCTCTGCTTGCTTGTCGCTTGTCGCCCAATTGGCAGCCCCAGCACATTGTTTAATATGCAAAACCATTTCCGCAGCATTCCAATGCGTCTCAGCCTGGATATCTGTGCCGCAGGGGCAGCAGGGAGTGGGAGTGGCAGTAGAGAAGATTGGGAACGCAAGCCAAAGGCTGCCAAATCAGCATGAAATGTGCTTAGAGTGGGCGCTGCGACTGTGTGTGTGTGTGTGTGTGCCCCAGAGCCCAGAGAGTTTCATCAGCATCAACATAATGATGATGATGATGTCGCTGCTGCTGCTCCTTCTGCTCATGATGAAGCTGAGCTCCCCAAGGCAATCTCTATGCGGCTGCACATATTGATAACTGTTTGATTTTTTATGAGTTTATAAATTTGTGATTAGCTCGCGCCCTGATTGAGTTGCGGCAGCGCAGAGAGGGAGGAAAAAAGAAGGTTAGCCTTGTGAAATTTATATAGTAAAGATTTTATGGCAACCTCTTGCTAGACAATGCAGCCTGGTGCTTTGTCTTAACCCTCTGCTGCCTGCAACAAATCGCACGACATGAAAACATAATTTTACTTCAAATTGCAATGACAGTTGCAGCAGCCACGCCCACCCACTTGGCTCCCCCCCCCCACGCCCTGCTATGCCATGCAGTGCTTTTATCTACAGACACCACGCACAGCGCGCCGCATTCATATGTGAGTGCGCCTGAAAGTATGCAGCACACATTCGCACACACACACACCGACTGCGACGCTGACTGCAAAAATTCCATTTCAATTGTTTGCTTAGATTATGCAGTTGTATTAAGCGAACGAAAAAAAAGTCGAGCTGCCTGAATGGAAAAAGCAGCAGCGCACGGTGCGAGGAAGGAGCGGGGCGACGCGGTCAACAAAAGCCTCTGTGACTCTGCAACGGCAGCAGAGGCCAAGGCAGTGCGTGGAGTGAAAGAGAGAAGGAGCAGAAGACTTGGGAATAAATTTCATTACATGCAGGAGAGCTTGCTTGCCTTCTCTCTCCTTTTCCTTTTCCTTCTCTTTCTCTCTCTCTCCCTCTGTGTGCTACGCTTTGCCTTGTGTGTTGTAGGTAAAAATAATTAAGATATTTGCCAGTTATAAAGCCTGCAGCAAGCTGGGCAAATAGTTTAACATGTCTACAGGTTTTTTCTCGCGCTTTTTACCTCAATTTACCTCTCTCTTTTCTACACTTTCTTTAACCTTTCTCTTCCTTCTTTTCTCCCTTTTCCTTCCATCATTTCTCTGCCTTGACATATGCCTGCATCTCTTACCAATTCTCTGCAGCTTAACTGTCCACTTACAACTTATGCCTGCCCGCACAAATATGTTGCACAGCTTTTGGCCACGCCCCCACCGCCTCTTCGCAGGTGCGCACACTTGACAACAACATTGTCGACTTGCCTTGCCTCTTCACCCGCAGCTATTAGCATTTTAATTAAATTTTTACCATGTCAAGATGCTGCCGCCTTAACGCACTCCCTTTCTTTTTCATGCACTCTTCCACTCTTTCTCTCTCTCTCTCTCTGCCCTCTTTCTTGCTGCGTCTGTTATTGCACTCTCTGCTCTTACACACTGAAAATTCCATTAAGCACTCGTGCTGAGCTGCAACTTACCCACAACGGTCATTGTCTCTGACTCGGAGACGGTATTGAAGGCGGGCGCCTCGCCGGACACCTCGCAACGATAAAGTCCGGAACTCTGTAGCGTTACGCGTTTCAGCATTACCTGCGTATCGGAGGAATTTCGCAGCTGTAAAAAAGAGAGAAAGTACAAATGTTCGTGTTAAAATATTTTGCAAGTCGAAATTCAAATAAATTACAACGCCATGACTAGGCAGCCTCTTGCCGCCTTGAAGGCAATTAGATTTACAGATTTGGCAGAAATTTTTGCGGGTTTTCTCTGGAAATTAAGATTGATGATGATTTCTGTGTGATTTCTGGGTGCGAGTGTGCAGAGTTTATTTATTATTAGTTTAAGATTTAACAGCGTCTGGGCGTGGCCGAAAATGTAATTTGGTCAAGAGGCAAGCCACAAAAGCACAAGTCATAAGGCAAAGGCAAAGTCAGAGAGGGAGAAGCAAACGTAACGAGAGCTAAAACGAGTGCCATGAAATATCTAGAAACAATCGCAAGTGGAAAAGACGTACGCAACTCTGTAAGCAGTGCGCAACGCATGAGAATGTAAGCGGAAAGAGAAGAAGACGAGGCAAAGGGGGCGGTGGGTGTGGCTGTTGTAAAAGTCACTCAACATCTTTGCCAGAAACAATTGCAGTCAAGTTCTTTAAGTTGCAGTTTTATTATCACACACACACGCATGCACACACAAAGACACACACACATGCACACACACACTCGCACACACACACTCGCACACATACGCAACTGCAAGTGCTTGGAAAAGTTTTCATTTCTTTCCATTTTACTTGACGGCGCTACCCGAAAAACTTGTCGAGCAAATTTTTATGAAAATTCTTTGCTCCTCCTTCATCTCTGTCTTTCTCTCTCTCTTCTCTCTCTCTTTCTCTGCACAAACAATCACAAAAGTCACGTTCAACATTATTTTTGGTTTGTTGCTTGTTGCCCGCTCCACCACCCCCTGCTCTGGTTACTGCCATTACCCCGTTACAATGACTGCGAGCTGGCTTTTGTTTGTTTCTTTCTTTCCAGTGCTTAAGCCGATTCCTTCTGGCAGTGGGAAGGGAAGGGAAGGGCAGTTGTAGTGGGGCTGAGCCGGAAACCCCCTTACGCTTGCCAATTTCTATGAACGCTCCAGTTGTCAGCGCCGACGGGCAGGCAGGCAGGCAGGCAGACAGGCAGGAAGACAGGAAGGCGTCTCCTAACCATAAACCCCAAACCGCACCACAATTCAAATTGTAGTTGGCTTTAAGACGAGGGAGAGTCGGGGTAGGTGGGGGGCGTGGCAAGTGGGCTGTGCTCGCTAACTCGCCACGGGCCGCATTTATTGCATTGCCTCAGTACGTGCGGGCGCCATTTTGTTTATGATGCCTGCAACAAAATGCAATACAAACAATTTATGGCACTGCCCAATGCGTTTTGGCAGTTAACAATAAAAGCTAGACAGAGTCTTTATAGCTAAAAAAAGAGTAAGCTAACTAAACTAAGCAGTTTAGTACGCAACTAATGAGACTGTCTGTAGGAGTAACTAAATCGAATGATAAAGATCTACAGACAGTCCAATTTCCATTTCGTATCCTAGGCTAAAAGCAAATAGTTTGTATAGCCTTTTTCAGCTTAAATACCGCTAAAGACTTGGCAATTATCTGTAATACAGGCCACACTCAGCGGCTGCCGCCCGTTTGGCTTTGTTCCAATCACGCATATGAACATAAATATCTGTTACACGTTTCAGCTTGGCCTGAACTCAACACACACCCGCACACCCACACACTCGCACACACACACACACGCAACTCTTTCATGTCTAAATGCAGACATTTACGCCTACACATTACGCACAGACAGCACAAGGACACGCGTGGACGGACTGCGCACGCACAGGCCATAAAAGTCGCGTTCGCATCGCTCATACGCCGCGTTGCCAGGCTTTGCTTTGCTTTATTTGCCTTTCACTTCGGTGGTGGTGCTGCGACGCAGCGGCAGCGGCGGCGGCTGTCAACAAAATGCCACACAAAGTAGACGCACTTAAGTGCTTTAGCAAATTATTATTATGAGAGTCCGGCGGGGTTCACTCGGGTTCGCTTTAAGTGTTGCCAAAGCAAAGTATGCAACCTTTTCGATCGCCATTCGCAATTGAAACTGAGTGACGTCTAACGAGTTCGACCGCAACGTGACCCAAGCCATGAACCGGCATGGCACACACACACACACAACCCCAACATTTTTATGGCTAACAAAAAATTACATCAACATTAAATTAAAGTTAAATGGCAAAACTACGTGGCAGCAATTTCACTTTGCGACGACGTAATCAGCACATGAAAACACAACAACAACAACGAGGAGGGAGGGAGAGAACAACTACAACAACTACAACAACAACTAAGCAATTACATGCTTTCAAAATAATCATTATGATAAGGTCGTAACACTAAATTTTCCGGGCAGCCACCGCTTAACCCCTGCCACAGCACGTGCTCTGCCTCCCTCTCTCTCTCTTTCTCTTTTTCGCTTATTTCGCTTCTGTCTTTTTTTACGCCTCTCCCACGCGATAATCTCCCTGTAAATTGCAATAAAATTTTAAATTAAATTTTTCCCACTGCTTGTCGCACACCTGTTGCAGCTTCCACTCCCTACCCCACCGCAGCCCCTCCGCTTGCTTTACTCACATCAATGTTAACGCCTGGCAGTGGAAATGCCTGTCCCGGTGGCTTGTCCCGCGGCACATAGCGGTAGATCTCGTGTCCATCCTTGTACCACTTCACCGAGTAGAGCGACTCGCCGTCCAGGGCATAGCGACAGCCCAGCAGGGCGCTCTTTAGCCGCATTATGTGATTGGGTATCTTCACCTCGGTCATTGTCAGCGCGCTGGTAATGTCTGCAATTAGCCAGAGAGAGATGCAAAAAAAAAAGAAAGAAAGGTTAGCACATTTTTCTATTAAAGCTAGCGAGGTTTTTTCTGGAGAGCGCATTATAGTTTGCTCTTTAGAAGGGGAAATGCTGTAGGAAATTTTTTATACCATTCGAATGGTCAAAAAAGGGTATACTAAGTTTGTGCAAATGTATGCAACAGGCAGAAGGACGCGTGGCAGAACCCACAAAGTATATATATTCTGACTCAGGATCACCAGACCAGTCGATTAAGCCATGTCCGTCTGTCTGTCCGTCTGTCCGTTTGAACGTCGAGATCTCAGCTATTATAAAAGCTAGAGACACCATATTTCACATGAAAATTTCTGTAAACCATAGGTAGATCGAGTTTATTTTCAATTTTTGTTGCCACGCCCACCGCCCACGCAAATCGATAATTTAAGATTATTAGGAGAACTATTGCATTTACAATTTTCTGCTTTGGTAGAAACATAGCTAATTCCAATATAAATCTATTCCCCAAATTACAATCCGATCGGATGAACTTAGGCTGAGTTTTTAATGAAATTGAATGTGTGATAATTTGTTTCACACTGTCGGGTTCACTCGACTGTAGCTTACTTTACTTGTTTTGGTTTATTCTATTATTATAACTTTTATTAAGCAAAGCAATATATTGTATTGTATCTAGGGGACATTCTTGGATTAGCTCAGTTTAATTTTATTTATAAACTTAGTTGCAAAAATTGAAACGAGTCAAATGAAATTACATGCGCGGCGCGTTGGCTTTGGATTATGGGCCCTCAACCTGGAACAATCTTTATTTTGTGCCTTTTTCTGGTTAAGAAATTTAAGCCTCTTTTAATCGCTTGCGCACTTGAGAAGAGCTGCCTACTGAGCACTGTTCGCGCTCTAAATCTCAGATATGAAATACAATAAATATGACAATTCTAAAGCTCTAAGGTTTGATTTTTTCAAGTATTTTCTAATTGCTACTTCGCCGCCTACTCAAATTAATTTTAAATAAAATTGTTTATTTATTTATTATTTACATATTTTTATATTTTATTTCTATATAATTTTTATATATTTTATTTTGATATTAAAAAAATGTATTTATTTTACTTTTTCAATTTCAAATCCATTTAAATATTACAAATATTTTAGATGTATTTTCATTTGTAGATTCAAATCTCAAATCGGGTCTTCAATTCGCAACATGCAGTGCCAATTAAGGCATTTTTGGGGGTTCGTGCTAAAATCGTATCAGCGCCATATGACCATAAAACTGTCTGCCAACTTACGCGACCAACTGTTTCTATATGTCTTTTTTTTTGTTTGATTTTTTTTTTTGCTGAATTTATGTCAAAAATTCGGTCATATTTTGCATGTAAAATAGAAAGTGCAGTCGGGCGACATCAACAAAAAAAAAAAGAAGAAGGAAACTCAACAGCAACGAAAACGCCCTCTGCCGGCTGTCACATGAATTATGCTTGCACGGTTGCATATGCAGCTACTGCTTTGCTTGCTGGGCTGCCTCGCCCGACTGCAGCTTGGAAGCTCCGTTATTGCAAATCGCCTGAACGACAGCATACAAAAAATACACTGATTTTTATTTAGAAAATTAAATTGACTGACTACAAGATGCCACGCATGTAGTTGAGGTATAAAATTTATGAGAAAATTGGCAGAATTTTTTACAATGAAATCAGCTTTTTTTATTTCTTTTCTTTTCTAATGAAATTTTGAGAGAAGATTAAAAAAGCTAAAAGAAGCTAAATAAAGCTACTTAAGTATACTTTCACTTAATAGCTTATGTAAGCTGAAAATTCTGGTATTCCGATACCATCCATCTCTTTCCCTTTAGAGGGTATATAAATAGCCTGGAGACGCCGGCAATCGCTCGCTGACTGTCGACAGTCGATGTCACTGCAGTCTACAATTCACACGGCAGCGGCCAGTTTGCTGGCCAGCATGGACTAGCCAGATATGGGTGAGCAGTGAACAGAAAAAACGTTAGTCAAGGGAGGAGAGGAGGCAGGCAGAGAGGGCGGGGCAGAGGGGCTACTGTAAACCGTTTAAATCACAAAAATTCTCATATTTGCTTTTACGACATTTTGCTTTGGCGCGTTGAAGCTTTCACGTTTTATGATTGCACGGCAATTGCAGGCAGCGGTGGCGGCAGTGACAGGGCCAGAGGTAGTAGTGGTCGCCGCTGGCAGTTGCAGTTGACCATTTGCCAGTCGGGCAGAAAAAACTAGAGAAAATTGTAGCGCAAAGCAGGCCAAAGCTTTGTGGCCAATTGGCAGCGGCAGCAAGTTGAACAAGTTGGGGCAAAGGAGTGACTTGGCAAGTTGGCATTGCCATGATAGGGACACACCTACTTATTTAATATACCGCTACACTTTTCATTTTTCAAAACCCAACCCGCCTCCCTTCCCCTTTCCGCCTCCCTTGCCTGCTGTGTGTCAAAGGTGAAAAAACGAATGCGAATGGCTGAAAAGGTGCACAAAACAAACAGGCGCACACATAGAGAGAAACACACACACACATGGAGAGGTAGTCGCACTCACACGCGCACACAATGTCGCAGCGGAGCAGCGCGCACATTTGTACCGTTTCGAATGGGGTGTAACGTATACGCCGCGTGCGCCGCAAAGCGTCGTCCCGTTTCGCTTCCACCCGTTGAATTTATCACATTCACATGCAAATTGCGCCAAACGACCTTATTATGCAAATTGCCAACTGCAAATGGAGAACGAAATTGATTTTCCTGCATTTCTACTACAATAACAACAACAGCAGCAACAACAACAGCAACGAAGACGATAACAACAACAAGCAGGAACTGCGGCGGGAACAACCTGCGAAGGAGTTGCGACTTGGACGCGCCCACATGTGAATGCCGATGTCGATACCCCTTTGTCAACCCCCTTTGCCCCTGCGACGTGCCGCGCTCAACAGTTTTGCAACATGGGGCAACCGCAGAGCGACAGCTACGGCTCTGGCTCCAGCTACGGCTCTGGCTCCGGCTACGACTACACCTTGCTCCGCTGCTCTGTGGGCGCAAACGACGGCGACAAATGGCGAATATATTGAGCTGTCACACCCGGCCTGGGCTTATACACACTCGCGCACACAGGCACACACACACACACATACACATGCACACTCAGGCACTTGTATAATATTGAACAATGTGCACACAAATCGACTGAATACGGGGCAAAACTCATCAGATACGCGAATGCGAGCGTGTGAGAGCAAGTGAGAGAGCGGAATCTGAATCCGGTAAAAAGGCAATGCGAGCAGCAGCAACTTTCAGCGCGCGTTGCCAGCCAGACAATTGCCCCACACAAAAAGGTGGCAACCACAAAATGAGTTACTTGTTTGCCAGTCACTTGCGAGCGCCTTTTTGCAGCCAAGCCGCGTGTGTGTTTGTGCCCAAAAATTTATGACTGGCATCAAAAAAGCAGCGAAAAAATAAGCGAAACCGCAACGAAGAAGCAGCAGAAGCAGCAGCAGCAGCAGAATAAACACACAAAAGACATCGCGCATTATAAATTCATTTCCGTTTTATATTATGCGAGGTTTGCGTTAGCTTTGCTTGCTTTGATTTCATGATTTGCTTTTGTTCGGCTGACAAGCGAGCGAGAGCGAAAAAAAAATAAGGAGAAAATGGCAAGCCGAAACAACTTTTGCAAACGGGTTAAAGTAGGCAATAAAATGTGCTAATAAGCACCGGATTTGTGTCAGTCGAAGAAGAAGAAGCAGAGACACCCGAATAAGGACAACAATCACATGCAAATTATTTGCATATTTAATGTGTGCGCACAAAGGCACAAACGGGGTAGGCAATTTGCATAACTTACAGCGATGAGGGGGGAGTGGACGGAGTGAATTGGCCTAAATATCATTTTCATAATTTTGGGAAAATTTGTGGGAATTGTGATATTGTGCCTATAATGAGGTTTTAACGTGGAAGAGGGATAGAAATATTTCTCTAAAATTTTGGAGACAATAAAAAGAAAGTTTTTGGGAGATTTTCGGGCTATTAAAAGTTTTAAATTGAGACAAAGCAAAATTTGTACGTTTAGTTTTTGACTTTTCGAGATATGAAAAATACAACATTTTAGATAGTTTCTTTCCTAATATACTTAAAATAATGTAAGAAATTTTAAAATATTTTTTAATGCTAATCAAAAACTTTTACTTTATTTTTATAGGTTTTTTTTTTGGTAAATGTTTGCAGTACTTTAATAATTTTATTTTACTTATAAAAATCTCTTGTTTTCTGTTTTATTTTAACTTAATTTCTCAGTCAAAATGAAATGCTTTAAATCGTTGTATTTCTTGCTATTCGTTTTGAGGATTGTCTCACAACTAAATCTTACTTTCTTCTCGTTGTATAATTTACCAATCAATTTCTTATTTATTCTTTCGAATACAACTGTAGTTATACTTAGTACAGATCCACTGATAATCCTTTAACGCTTTAATTTTCTAGTTAAGTTTCCAAGCAACAAAATTGCGTTAAAATGTTCGTACTTTTTTCCTTATTCTTTTCCAACTCTGCTGGCAAACAGCACTTCAGCCAGCTTCTAGTTCCATTTTCATTACCAAACTTCTGCTCAACGCAAGTCAAACGTCGTCTGGCTACGCCTCTGGCACGGCTTGTCCCTAGCGGCCCTACCACCCAGGCCTGCCCCCTCACTGCGACGTTCAACTAAACGCGCCTTAATTGCAGTTACTGACATTTGACTTTATAAATTGGCTGGGCTGTCACCCTCGTTTTTTTCATTCCAGAATTTGTTCTTTTCCGCCTTGAATGCAGTGCGGACTGCGTAAATGGCGTGTATCCTTCAGCTGACGTTACAGCCCGGCTTTCTTTCCCCCTCCTTGCTGGCTGACTCAAGTGCGGCTAAAAAATGCTTGAAGTCAACGCAGGGCAGCAACAACAACTGACTGCACATTAAAAATTAAAAAAGCCAACGAGTAGGACGACGTTGTAAAGGGAGCAAAGAAAAGCAGCAGCGGGAGAGGAGGTAGAAGCAGAAGAAGTTGAAGCCAGTGGCAAACAGCAACGGCAAAGGCAAAGCTAACGAAAAAGTTGAAGCATCAGAAGTTTGTGGAGCAACAACAACAGCAACGACAACAACAAAAAAGAAGCAAAGTAATTTCATGCATCGTTTAATTTTCATTCGGGTTTAATTTGTGCAACGCCCCCGACCAGCTACGCTTATTCCCTAACCCAACACAACACACACACACACACACACGCTCCCAGCCAGGCGAACTTGACACAACACCAACAGCAGATCTGGCGTATCACATGATGGCAGCTCTTATTGCTGTTGTTGTTCTTCTTGTTGTTGTCTTTAGAATGTTGTAATACCCCATTTAGACCTAATACCCGACAGCCACTTCCAGCCAACGGCAGCAGCAGCTCACAATTGTAACGGCAAATAAAATAAAAGCCAAAGCAGACACCAACTAAAGAAAACACACAACACCACAACAGACACACACACCCACACACACAACAAACATTCCCCCACACACACTTCAGAAATTGACGCCAAAATTTTGAGAGAAATAAAATTAAATGAAGCGCACCCGTAACTGCTCAGCTCTCGCCCCCTTCCTAAGACTTGCTACGTGCAACCCTTTTAGGCTGTTTTCTACTTGCCAGCAGCAAGGCACAGTGGCTTGGTGGCGATTGGTATGAAGGAAAAAACTTGTTAAAATATTAAAAAATAATTTAAAATATTTTGAAATATTTTCTTAAAATTCGTTATAATATTTTAATCATAAATTGATCCTTTAAATATTTTTAGCATTATATTATATTATAGTGCGGAGAAAAAAAATTTTTTTTTGAAACTTGAACATTAAAAATTAAAATTATTAACTTAATTGAAATTTTATTTGATTGCGTATTTAATTGGAATAAAATTTTTATATTTAATGATCTTGTAATTTATTTTCTATCAAAAAAATATTTTTCCACCATTTTCAAAATGATAATTTTGCTGCTGTTTCACATGTTACATCATTCAAGATCTACAAAGCCTACCAAATGCTTTAACTGCCATAACTCTGTTAAAAATCAACCGATTGTGCTTTGGATTAGCATTTTCTTCATAATTTAAACACAAAATTGTTATTTTAACAAAATATTTTGGTTTTTAATTTTTCAAAAATTTATGATTTTTTCCTTTAGAAATTTTTGAAATATTTTTTTAAAATTTAATTCTTAATTTTTTGCTTGAAATTGATTAGGCCCTGAAATTTAGTATAAAAATCGCTTCCAAAAAAGTTTTGCAGTTAAAATGTGAAAAATATTAAGATTACTCCTATTTATAGAGTATTTCCTTTCCCTGCATACCCTGCAGTGTATAACAGAGTATAGCTTAACCATAGTTCTCTTTCTTAGCCTCCTTCGCTTGCCTTCTACATGCCATAGCTGCCTCCCTGCCTGCGGCACAGCGTATTAGCCCGCTTCGTTTGGCAACTTTTTATTTTGCTGTCGTTCTCACACGTCTTCAGCGCGTTGCTTTTCTCTAAATTCTTTTGAAATTTAATGAAGTCAATTTGAGTGCCCCCTGCCCAACCCCCGCTTAAACTGCCCTGGCTACGCTACTGTTTTCACCCTTTCTCGTTGTAATTGAAATTTTTATAGTTGTCGCGCTTCGTCTATCTTGAGCTGGGCAGGGAGGAAAAGGGAGAGAGAGAGAGGAGGAGAAAACTTTTATCAGCGCCTGGCGCACTCTTAAAAACAATTTTTAGTGTCGCCTTCACTCCGGCAACAAATTAATCCCTTTATTTGCATAATTGAAAAACATCAACTGACGACGCTGCCAGCCAAATATCAAAATGGCAACTCGACTCGAGTCGAGGCAAAATGGCCGCGGGCTGCCAGTCGGAACGGGGGGTAGGGGGCGGAGGCAGCAACTGGCCAACTGTCGCCACATTTTAATGTCGTCGGTGCCTCCGGGGAGCTATTTAACATTTTTCCAACACTTTGATAATCGCACTTTGCGGCCAGATTAATTATTTACGAGCCTGCGCTACCTGTGCGACGCGACGCGACGCGTCGTTTAACCCGCAGACCAACAGCGACAAGCGGCAGACGACAGACGACAGACGACAGTTGCCACTCACACACACAGACACACACAGACACAGAGACTCACAACGACAAAAGCTCTGGAGTTGTTGTTAAATCTTGGTAATGCCCAAAGCCGAGTCGGGCCACGGCGCTCAAGTATATTTGTCGCCGGTCTTAAGAGATTGCGGCGCACAATTTCCGCGCCTCCAACCACGCCTCCGCTCTCCCCGTCTCCCTACTTTCCTGCTACACCTGGCAGGCTGAACTCCAACCCAATTCCAGTGCGATTGCGAGGACATCAAAGCGCGCAGAGTCAGAAGCCAAAAGGCAAAGTAACAAATGCCTTTGCGACACGGCTCGCTGGCTGTCGTAGAGGTACAGGAGGGCGGGGCACGACTACTGGGACTGCTACGTGGCGCCGTCAGGGTTATTCCAGTGGCCCCGGCGGAGGAGTTTGCTTAGTTACCTTGTGCCTTAAACGGGCGACAGTTATCAAACGTAATATTTCAATTGTGGCCGCCAAATTGAAAAGAAACAAGGGGAGGTAAGGCGCGTAGAGGAGGCAGCTGAGCTTCGTTCTTATCACAGCTGTAGCTGCGTGGCATATCTTGCTGGCAACTGTGAGCGCAAAGTGCAGTTAAGCTGCGGATAATTAAAAGGGACAGCGGCAAAAGCCAATGTCAAGCAGTTCCTGCGCTGCATTTCGCAAGCAAATCCAGTTTGCAGGGTGAAATTAATACGCTTAATGCAATTTGTGGCAGGCTGCGAAAAGGCAGCGAAAAGGCGGCGCAAAGGCAGCGCAAAGGCGGCGCAAAGCCAGCACCTTCATGCGGCAAAAGACCTTGTTCGTATGTGTGTGTGTGTGTGTGCAGCGCCTTTGACTTGGCCACAGTCTTTGCCGCTCGCACGCTTAACAATTCTTGCAATGAGTGCGCGGATTATACCAGGCGGAGGTAGGAGGAGGAAAGAGTGGAGAGTAGAGACGGAAGATCCGGGCGGGACTAAGATGGACTTAGACGTGTACTCGTTGTGCCCGTGAATAGTCATGTTAAAAGCGGCTTAAATTTTCATGAGCACAAGGTGCTGCCTTAAAACATTTACGAGCACAACTGATTCACAGCCAGGCAAAGTGCAGTTAAAACACACAACTTGAGCAACTAAGCAAAGGCAAGCGGATTAACTTAACAACAAAAGCTGCAATAAAAACAAATATGATAAGTGTGGGAAATAATCGGAAGGGTTTTCAAGGATAAGAACTGAAGAAGTGACAAGAGCTACAATCCCACACGCCTGACAATAAGTAAGCGCTTACGCAACTTCCTACACAGAACTTTGAACCAAACTTTTAAAGCGGAATGAAATTGCGGTTTTGTCTTGGTTCCTCTAAGTAATTATTATATTATTTTCAGTTACTCCAAATCGGCCGATACGTTCTATGACAGCTATACGATATGTCGGTCCGATTATCATAATATTTTCACAGCCTTTAAAGGACATAATTTGACATATATCAGGAAAGTTTCATGGCAATATCTTGAAAAATGACAAAAATCGGCCGATAGTTTCTATGGCAGCTCTTCGATATATCGGTCCAATTTCCATCAAATTTTGTCAGCCTTTAAGGGACATACTTTGAAGAAAGTTTCATAGCGGTATCTTGAAAAATGACAGAAATCTACCGATAGTTTCTATGGCAGCTATACGATATATCGATTCGATTCGGCTCATCCCGACTTATTTACAGCATGCAGCAATAAGAAACATGTGTACCAAGTTTCATGAAGATAGCTCTAAAACTAAGAGACTTTTTTGCGTTGCAATAGACAGACGGACAGTCGGTCAGACGGACATGGCTAGTTCGACCCTCCTGCTGTTGCTGAAGAAGAATACATTTTATAGGGTAAAAAACGTATGCTAACTTATAATAAACTTTCCTTATTTATATTATAACTTTACTTAAAGAAAATCCCAAAACTTAAAATTCCCAACTTAATCCGTGAGTTTTTCAATTGAAACTGAAATGAATTGCAAGTGCTTTCAAGTAATTTGGAACACGTGTAGCACAATGGACTTGCCCGAGAGCCGCATTAAAATTTCACATATGCATTAAAATTAAACATTTCATTATAAAAACCTCTTCAGCTGACGGAAAAGCAAATCCTTGTAGTTTTCATTTTTCAAAAGAATTCTCGCTTGGCCATAGCCAACTTACCTAATTGAGGTGTAGCCCATTCAAAAATAAATACACTGTGTGCGAGTGTGGTTAAGCGCATGTGTGTGTGTAGGGCGAGTGTGTGTGTGTGTGTGTGTGAGTGTGCCCAAAAAATATACCTGTTAAAATAAAGGCCAAAGCGAGCTGGCTGACTTCCTCTTTTTTGGCTGCTGCTGCTGCTGCTGCTACTAACGAAAAGTGCTGCCGGCATAATTTGCAGCACTTCCTTCTATTCAAGTTTTCGAGCTGCCCCAGGGGCAGCACAGCAGGCGGGGAGGGTGCACATCTGGCACTGGCACACCTCAGCCGAAAAAAGCAGAAGAGAAGAAGAGGAAGAGGCAGAGAGGGGCCTGCACATTACCATGCTCGTGCCCATGTCCGTGTCCATGTCCAAACTCATGCCCAGCTCCAAGAGAGAGAGAGAGAGAGAATATATGGAGTACATACACAGAAATTACGTATACGTATACGTATATCAGGCTTGTGCATTTCTTTAGCCCAGTGTGCCGCATAAATAATTCAGTGGGCCAAGTCTGCCTGGGGGCGCTTTAATGAGGCCAAAATGAATGAAGATTGGCAGCTCGGCCATGCGAAAGTTTAAACAATTTATGTAACTTTCATAAGTTGGAAAAATTTGAAATTTATGAAAATTTAACAGACACAGCAGACGGACAGCGGGCCAGCGAGACAGCGGGACAGCGAGACAGACGGACAGTAGGTGGCAAAATGGAAAATGGACACGAAAATCACTTCAAGTCCCAAAGACCTTTCGCTTCAGCTTGAGTTTTTGCCTCATCTCGCAATGTGGCAAGAGTTGAAGAGTTGTAGTCGTTACGACGTTCCGGCGTCCTGGCGTCCTGGGGGACCCAAAGGTAAATACTACACACAGCATGCAAATTTCTCTGTCCCCCAGACTGTCTGGCGGAAGTGTCGAAGGCGGCATGCGGTGGGGGCAGGTTGCGGAAAATGCCTGAGAAAATCAATTTCATATAAAAATTCAAGCAAATTTTATGCGAACCTTTCGGCTGGCTCGAGCTAAAGTTATTGCCAATATGTCTGACAGTGTGTGCAAAGCTGCAAATGTGTATGCAAAATAGATGTGTGTGTAACAGTTAGTCGTGCGTGTGTGCGTGAGTGTGTGAACTTAATGATTATGCAAATTGGCATCTAAATCGATTGCCAATCGCCAGCAAAGCCACAAATTGTTGTTACTTCAACACCGGCGACAGTTTCGATCTGAAACTGTAGCTAGACCCCAAGTGGCAACCCCTACACGCTGCGATACTAACTCATGCCCCAAGTCGTGGCCCTAATGGCTCGGCAAGCTCGTCAACGCACTATAAAAATGTCATTATCAGTGCAAAAGTTTTGCTTGTATCAGGCATCAAGTGTAAAAAAGAAGAAAAAATTTGCATATTTCACAAGACACAAGACACAAGACACAAGACGTAGCAGCGGCAGCTGGAGTAGCAACCGAAGCAGGAAGCGTTAGACGAAGACTGAACCAAGCCAGACACGGCGCCGTCTGCTGGCGTTGAAGTTGAAAAATGAAGGAGACACACTATGGTGAGAGAGGCAAATTGAATTGCCAAGCATCGCAGACGCTGACTCAGACTCAGACGCAGTGGTCCGCTGATAACAGCTCTCGCTTATCATTAAATTCAAATATCAATCAATTTATCATAAGACTCCAGGCTCGAGGCTAGCCAATGGCTGTGCCTCACTCTCTCTCCATTTGCGGCAAGTTGGCGTTGCAGTTGCAGCAGTGTGAAGCTAATGATAATGCCAATGTGGCTGCTGCCAATGCTGCCGATGCAATTGACAGTTGACTTGGCTAACGAGCTGATTAGGCTAATGCCAGAAAGGGCAGACGGAGCGACGAGAAGGCGTCGAAGTTGAATTATGAAAATTAGCAGAGGCTGCAAGAGGAATGCTCAGAGAGAGGCAGGTCGAAGGGCAAAGATTTCAGTCAGTTTTATAGCAAAATTTATTAATCTGTCTGTATGAACGCGTCGATCTTGGAATCTATAAGAGCTAGGACTATCAAATTTGGTGTAAAGATGTCTTAATCATGTATGAAGATATAGATTTCTGTAAAGTTTAGCCACGCCTCTTTTTGCCTCTAAAAATTAAAAAAATTTAATAATATAATATATAATAATTTTTATTTGATAACTAGAAAAATATATTTGAAAAAAATGCCAGAATATCAACAGAAATATAAAGAAAATTCTTTTCGATTTTAAATGGAAATCTTAGTCAATTTTGCCGACTTTTTCGCACTCCGAAATCTTTTTCAGCTGCTGTTGCGCACATTTCGCCATAGATAATAATGGCATTTATTTATGTTTATCATCCATTTGGCGCATAATTAAAATATAAAGCAGCATAAAATCAACAAATATGCGAAAGGCATAAAAACAATAACAAAAGTAATCAAAAACTGGGGCACTTTAGTCAGCCCCTCCCCCCCCACACACCGCCAGAAATCTTCCCTTCTGCTAGCCCTTATTTCACTTTCGCTTGCTGTGCTGTTGCAGGGGGCAGCCGCTCAGCAGCTGTTTTTATAGCTCATAAATTCGTAAGATGCTGTTTGCGAATTGGCAAAGCAACTGGCAGAGTCGAGTCAAGACATCAGAATTCATTGCCTTCTGTGTTTGTTCGTATGTGTGTGTGTGTGTGTGTGTGTTTGTGTGTGTCTGTATTTATCCTTTCGCCTGGGGGCCTTGGCGAGAGAACGAGAATGAGGCAGCGCGTTGGCGAATCAATACAAAATTGATGAATACAAATGATCATAAAAAACAATAAAAAGCAATGCCAAAAAGCATCTGGAGTTTTTGGCAAAAGAAAACAATGCGCCTGCAAAATGGGGCCACAGTCGGAGTCGGGCCACTCGCTGCTCGAGCATTCAGTCCTGATTTGGTTATAAAAATCCCAACCACGTAGTCTTTCAGCTGGGTGTGTGTGTGTGTGTGTGGGGAAATGCGATTTAGGATTGGCGCTCTTAAAGCCTAGACAAGACAGCAGTTTTGTGTGTGTATGTGTGTTGGTTTTTCTTCGATTTCCGATTTCCATTTCACATTTTTGAGTTTTCCAACCAAATGAGTTTCGTATCGTTGATTATTCATATGATTCTTTGTATTGGCATCGGTATCAGTCACTCAATTGAAATTAATTTCGCGGAATGAAGCGGCGGCGGCGGCGAAGGGTGCCCCACAAGCCTCGTCCTTGTCGCAAGGATGTCTCTCAGTCGGTCTGTCTGTCTGCCAGTCAGTCTGTCTGCCTCGTAGCAGGTTCCGTTTGATAAGTCAGACAAGTCTCTGCTTGATTTCAAGCGTATCGTCGTTTAGCGGCGCAATCTCTAAGCACACATACATAGCATGAGACTGAAATGAAGTTTAAGTAAATATGCATAGACAAATAGACACACACACGCACACACACGCACACCCACCCACATAGCGCATGCCTTTGACGGGAAATTGATTTCAATCAATCAAATGTTGTGATTACTTTGCTGGAGTGCCACATCTTGGCACCGTTCTGTCGAGCCATCCAAGCCGACTGAGATCCCCCCACCCCACCCCTGCTCTCTTTTGCACTCATCTCATGCCTCTCCGTCTCCGTCTCTCTCTCTCTCTCCCTCTCGTTTCTGCAATCGTCTGTGCTTTTCTTGTGGCTGTTTGCAAGCCATTAGCAATAATTTACTTAAAGGCTTAAGTGAAATTTAAGACCCGTTGGCACTTAACGGCCCCGATTTGCAGCGTTTTCTTCTCCATTCCCCCAATCAAACATTGACCTTAGCGGCGTGGGCAATGTGAATTTTTGGCGTAGGCATTAATGAATGCGCTTTATGGCATTTTGGGGCACACTGAAAGCTTTGTGTGGGCATCGAAAGTTATGCGGTAGTTTGCATTGAGTGGGTGAAGGCAAATAAACTTGGTTGAGTTGGCAAAGGATATAGATTGAGGCGGGAGGAAAAAGCATAGAGCTTTAATGTGCTTTAAGAGCTTAAAATTATTTTGAAGAAGCTTTAAGCTTTTATGGAAACCAAAGCACATTAATTTTGCCTACTGTATGCTCCTACATTTTTTTTTGGTAATTCAATCAAAAAATTTTAATAAAACAATTTCATGTATAATTAATTTTAATAGTTCCCTGAAAGCTTTTACCCTTTCCCGCGTAGGCTTTAAAAGCTTTTTGCTGAATTATATTCATAAAATTTTATATTGCATTTTTATTGAATTTTCCAAGAAAATTTCTCTCGTGATTATTTCAATCCCAAAGGCGAGCGACAAAGTGCAGCGAGTGAAGTAATTTGTCGCTTCAAAGTTTCGCTTGAAATAAATGCGCCTCAATTAGCGTCATAATTATTGTTGTTAACATTTTACTTTTCGCTTTTGCCGTGGGGGTGGGTGGAAGGGGGGGGGGGTAAGTCAAAGGCTGCACTGCACTGTGTCACTTAATGAAATTTATTTAATTTATTAAGTGGTGCGCGCAAATATTATTGATAATTAACTTTTCGCTGGCTGAACCGTGAAAAAAGTCAATTTGCTGCATTTCGATGAGAGGGGGGGGGGGGGGAGAAGAAGAAGAAAAGAGGGAAAGAGAGAGAGAGAGGTGGAGAGGTGGAGCCTGACTGAGGATACATTTGCAATCGCATGCAATATTAAATATTTAATTAAGCTGCGCGCGCATATTAAAATTGCATTAAAAATGCCATGCAAATGTTATTTTTGCGCTGCACCCGCCAAGCCGGAATTAATGCATAAAAACTGTTGTTGCCTACAGAGCCAAGGCTGCAGCTGCCAAGCTGCGTAGCTCTGCACTGTGCACTGTGCACTCTGAATCCGCCGCCGCTGTTGCTGCTCTGCGGCCGCAAAACCTACGCAGTGCAGCATAAAAAATTGAATAAGTTGCAAAGTGAATGAGCGAATGGATGGACGAATGAACTGAATATATCCACATACACATACACATACACACACGCATCCGTATGCATAACCGTATATGAATGCGCGCAACGGGGTCGACAGCGAACCAAAGCCGAAAAGTAGTTGTCAGTGGGTGATGCTCTTTGGCAGGCCAACGTGGCGTATGAGTGCTGCATGCGGGGGCGACGGCACGCGACTGTCAAAGTTATTGACAACTGTAAAGTTTGTCTGTGCAGCTCCACTCCCTCTCTCTCTCTTTCTTTTGCTCTCTCTCTCTCTGTCTCTTTCTATGCTTCTTTCTCTGCCCTTTTCTGCCAAATACGCATAATAAAATGCAAAAATTCAATTAAAATTTCACAAAGCGACTGCGACTGAGCAGGGTCAAAAGGCGGGCTGGCAAACAAAAACCAAAAATCATGCCACACTCCGCCCACACGCACACACACACGCACACACACACGCATACACACACACAGAGGCGGGGGCACATAAAAATGGCAAAAGCAGCGCATAAAACTCGCGACAAATGCGCATAGTCCAAATGTGCGGCCTGAAATTGTCGACTGGCATAATGAAAGCCAGCTGCAATGGCGGCCAAGGCACACACACACACTCGCACACACACACACACAGTCGCTTGCTACATACACATGTAGTTGCCAGCATGTGCTCATTGGGGCAATTGGCAGTTCTGCGGCGGCACCAACTGCACACAAGTGCTGCGCATTTGGCTGAAACATAAAGCAATACCCTGCAATCGAGCAGCGCTAGAGAGGGTGGTTAGATAATTTTAAAAACTATCTATAAAATTTTTAAAAATATTTATTCAACAAAAACTCAATAAACATGAAATTTAAAATGCAGCAAAAATATCTGCAATTGTAGTTAGGGTATTCGCTAGTCAGTCTAGCTGCCCGTCTACATTTTATTATAATAATTTGAGTCTTTTTCGCTTTTTGCATAATTTGCGCCACAAATTTTAGTGCTGAGCTTTGCTTTTTGTCAGATCACAACAAAATAAAAAGGAAAATGAAAATGGCAAAAAATGTGAGAAGAGCGAGAGAGAGAGAGCGAGAGAGAGGGAGAGAGTGGGTAGAATATAACACTTTAAATGGCGGTCATAATTTAGCTAAAAATTTGTGTTGGCTTTGTTTTTGTTGCCGTTGTTGGGGCAGCTGCTAATGCTGCTTTATTGTTATGGATACTTTTGGGATGCTCGCAGGCTGCGCCACATTATTCGCACATATGATGCAAGCACTCGACTCGAGTGTGCGTGTGTGTGAGTGCGCTAGTCATATGCATATGCAAATGCTCATGTTAACAGCATGTTCGGAATGCTAATGCTCAGCATGTTGTCATAAATCGTTGCCACAAATCGCCCATCTGCAGTGACCTTTCAACTGCCGCCCATAAAACTGCCGCTTCGGCTACTTTACAACTTTAAGAGGCCACCAAGTGGCACAGAGCGAGAGAGAGAGAGGGAGAGGGCGGGAGGGAGTCACGATAAGCCGCTTGGCTTAGCCCATCCCTTTTGGACTCGTATATCAGCATCAAAACGAAGAGCGCAGGAGGCACCCCACGGCACCGGACAGCGGCCCATTGATTACCACTTACCAAATAAATTACTCGACCCCCTCCCCTTCCCCTTCCCCTCTTCCTGCTGCTGAAATGGGCCGCGCTGCAACAAACTTTCTCTCTCGCAAACTTTCACTCGGCCCTCAGTCGCAGTCGCAGTCGCAGTTACAGCTCGAGTTTGGGACAACACGACAGCCGGAGGCGCAATTTTTCTGCTCTATTTGCGCTCGTCTATTGCCAAATTCACTGCAAGCACCTAAAACTAACATCGAGATGCCATTTGCCGGCACTTGCCACTTTCCCGACCTACCGCCCGCTGCCCGCTGCCCGCTGCCTACCGCCTGCCACTTGCCACTTGCCGCTTGAGTGCGTCTCGAGAAGGAAAGTGTTGGGCGCGGCATTCCACCGGCGGGCAGCATCAGCAGCAATGGCAGCAATGGCAGCGACGGCTGCTTCTTGCACGACTTGCCCCTTTCAGCATTAGCAGCCAGGGATGGACACGTGACCAGGGCCAACGGCAAGCGTGCCATGAAAAAAATAGGTGAAGCGAACTGAACTGAAGGCTCAAATAGTTGGCCAGCAACTGTGGAAATATTTCAAACTCAAAGTGAAATCCAGTCGACAGAACACGGAAGAAAAAACCCCTCTCTGTGGGAAATTGCAGTGAATTTTCACGGTAAGTTTGAGTTTCAGTTTTTCCTGCTCTTTATGTTGATTAAACTTTGAGTTTCAGTTTTAATGTGTGTAAGAATTTTCTAGCTCTAGAAGATTGGAAAATATCCTTAGATTCTGAAATATTCGAAATGTTGTTGAAAGATTCACAAGAGAATTTACAAAAAAATAAGAAAATAAATATAAAAAAATATTATAATATTTTTAAGATTATTTAAAAAAATTCTACGAAATCTTAACTGTTCAAAAATATTATTAAATAGGTGTTTAAGTGTGTGAAACGCTTTATAGTGTCATTTATTAAACAAATATTCTACTACAATTTCACATAAAAAAAAATTTTGTACTATTCCGTTACTTCAATCTTCCAAAGAGAAATTATCAAAGACTTCTGTGAGCTTACCCAGTCTTCTTAAAAATGTTTCTAAAATCTTCCAACTCTCTTCTCATTTTTTTGAAGAGGCTTAAGAAAATATTCTCTCCTTTCTCACTTCACTTTTCCATAGACAAATAATTCTGAGTTAACTCAAAGCTTTGGCAACATTCCGAAAATCTCCAGACTCGCTGCAAACATTTGTTCAAGCATATAACAAATCTCCACTCTTCATTTACTGCAATCTTCTGCAGCTAAATATTTGCGACGCTCCTTCCGTCTTAGTCTTATTGAGGACATTCAAAAAATTTACTAAGATCCCCACACACTCTACACAGAAATTACAAAATCTCCACTTTCCACTTACTTTCCGCTCTCTTGTGGACAAATATTTAAAATGCTCTCGCCCTGTTTTCCATGTCACGCAGCCATCACATAGAGAGACAGAGAGAAAGTGAGAGAGAGTGTCGAGTCGAGCCAAGCTGGCGGCGCCAAAAAGTATGCTTCATTTTCTTTGACTCGTGTGTTAACATATTTGCGCGCGTTTGTCGTTTTTTGTTTGAATTCACGGAATGTGTTCGAGGAAATGACAAAAGTGAAAATATTTCAAGCGTCGCTTTGTATTCTCTTTCCCTCTCTCCCCTCTCGAGTGTGTGTGTGTGTGTGCAAAGCGCATTATACACACACACTCGCACACGCACTCGCACACATTCTTGCGCAAATCGATTGAATTGTCGAGCTTAGACAAAGCGCTTAACTATTTGCCTAGTTGCGTTGATTATGTCAAACAAAAATGTGCGAAAATTATTTAAGCGTTGCCTTTGAATAACTGTAAATATTGGCAGGGAAATCAAATCAATTTGCCGCCCGAAGGGGGCCAGCCGGGGCAAAGGACCAAAAGGTCGCGCCTCTTAGGGCCCTGTAACTTTTGACTTGGCCTTTTCCATGGACCATTTCTGGTGGCAACTGCTGATTATTTTATGCCCGACCGAGACTGATGCCGCCTGGTGTCATGTTTGGTTGCGGCCCTTGTATTTTTTGATAAATTTACCATATCGTTAGCGACCCTTCAGGCAGCCGTTGCTGCTCATTTTCCAGCTCTTTTATATGTGTTTGAATTTCGGTTTTTTCCTTTTGCTGTTGCTGCTGCTGCTGCTGCCGTTGTGTCCCTTGGGGTTCGGGTTTGCTGCACAAATTGTTGTAATACAATATTTTTGCCATTAGGCTGGCAAATGGGCAAAAGTCGGGGGCCAGTTACTTTGTTTGCCTCGCAATGTTTGCTTTCTCAGGGGTTTCACTTGCCACTCGGCACTCGGCGAGCTTAGGTGTTGCTCTCTTTGCTGGCATTGCTTACACTTTGAACCTTTTCACGCCCGCAGGGCAAACAACGAAAGAGAGAGAGGGGGAAAGTGAGCGAGTTGCAAAAAGGTCATATTCAATTTTACACTCATTCCTAGGGTATGCGCTAGTCGCTTCACTCATTAATCACACGCTGCACAGGTTGCTTAAAGTTGCCAAGGTGGAAGTGTCCCCCCCCCGGCTCTCTTTCTTCTCCTTTCTCCGTCTCGCATATCATGCGGCAATGATATCCCAAAAAGTCGAAATCGGGCCTCACTTTTTCGGCTGCCTTTCGGGGCCTGTTGAAATATTCGTGCTTAATGGTACGTAAAGTCTGCATGATTAATAGGCGTCAGTCGCTCGTTTGTTTGCTCGTCAGACATTAATACACCCCGGCCCCAATCGCCTGTCCCCCTTGTCCGTTCTACGACTTGTTCTGCTTTCACTTTCTATATTTCCCCTTGGCTTTTTCTGGGCTGCGCTCTAATGATTTCAATACAAATCGAAAAAAGTCAACACACGCACACGCACACCCACACGCACACGCACGCATAGGTACACCTACAGTATGCTTCATTTTGTTTCAATTTGCTTAGCATGCTTTTGGGCGTTGTCCAGTCGGACAGCCCCGAACGGCGAGCGCACCGCCTGCGATGGTTTTCCTCTCATTTTTTTCTGAGAATTCTTTTTTTTTTTGGCTTTTAGCTACAGCTATCATTTTTAATTGAAATGTTACAATTTCTGTAGCGGCCCATATCAATTTACCCCCCGCATCCTGAAAATAAAAGGCAAACTAAGCGTGTGGGAGGTGACACAATGTCAGCGAGTTCTTCCCTTCAGTTTTTTTCAAAAATCAAACTACACATAGCAACTAATATGCCCTCTAATGGCCTGGCTAGCTCTAATGACAGTGGCAAGGGCTGTCACGTGTATTGAATGGGTATTTCCCCAAGGTTTTCTATGCAAGCCGAAAGAGCTGGGAAATTATAGTTGAAAGATAATTTGTATCTTTTAAATTTAAAGTTAGACACAAAGTTGAATGAAAAAGCAGCTAAAAATTTGTTTTAATATTTTATAAATATTTTTTTTGAATTATAATAATTATTTCTATATATTTGTTCATATATTGTCAGGCTTTCTCTCATCAAATTAAACCTGAGCTGCAATCAAAAGCTGTCGCTAAACATATCCCAGAGATGCCGCTGATAGCACAACGCTGCTGCGCATTAGGACTACGCAAATTTATGAGGATTTAAGCTACCTGCTGCTAACGTCAATGTCAATTGTACAACAACAACAGCAGCAACAACAGGCAACAACAACAAGCAACGAGCAAGTGCAATAAAAAACACAAAACAGGCACAATAATAACAAAAGCCAAGCTGCCATCATTTGGCAAATGCAAAGATAAACTTCAACAATGGCTTAGTGGCTCAAATGTTTTTTATGTGTCACACTGATACGCCTCGCCGAGCGCGTGTGTGTGTGTGTGTGTCTCAGTGTGTGTGTGTGTGTTCGCATATCTCGCAATCAGACAGCTATCATCATCTATTGTAGCTCTGTAAGTATGTTATGTGCTTCTGAGTGGAATGCGTGTGTGTGTGTGCTTCGCGTGTGTGTGTGTGCGAGTGTGCTTCATGTGTGTGTGTGTGTGTGTATAATCAAAACAAAAACACTTGCCATGCTTTTGCGACACAGTTTTATTTAAACAAAAGCCCACTTGAGCTTTGCTCAGTTCACAGCAAAAATTTAATGCAAAAAGTGTAGCATACTTTTCAGCGCCGCATACTCAGGGTGTGCGTGTGTGTGCGCGCCAAATGAGGTGACAGCGTGAAATATGCAAAGAAAATGTAAAAAAGTAAATATGCAGAAAAATAGTTAAATATTTTAGGTAACTTTCTGCATAGCTCGCTATATTTTAAGATTTAAAAATTGTCTGAAATATATTAATATGCCTAAACGCTTCGCACTCTTATCTCTAGCTCAGCTGTTACTCACTTAGAGCATATACCCTAGAAGAAGCCACGGCACTTTGCAAACTACATTTATTATATTAAAGACTTGCAGCTGTCCGCTGTGGCCGCCATGAAATTAGTCCGCCGAGGCAGCAGCAGCGCGTCTAACTAAGTCAAGGGCGGACCCGGTCTGATTAATGGCCTGGCCTAATGAGAGTGGGCCACAATTTTATGAGTTGGCTTTTTGCATTTGCGCTAAAATTCATATTTAAGTCAGTCAATTTGGGCGCAGTAGCGGGGGAGGTACGTAAGCGGGGGCAGGGGGGCGGGGCTGCCGACTGTCAGAAGCAATCAGGCTGCAGGCGAAATGCGTGGCAATATCAAAGAGCGTATTTACATGCAAAGCAGGGAATTGTGCACGAGTTTGGGTTGTGGAGTTTTGGGTCGCTGCCGCTAAGTTGACTTGCCACAGACGGAGAGAGTGAGAGAGGGGGAGCGAGAGGGAGCGAGGGAGAGCAAAAAATTGAAAACCATTAGGATTAATGTTTAGTTGAAAGATTTGCGCGTTAAGCCATTTTTACATGGCCGCAATGCCGTCGAGGCCGAGATGCCAGTCTGCCTGTCTCTGTGTGCCTGTGTGTGTGCGTGTGTGCGTGTGTTCGTTGTGGTGTGGCACACAGCTGACACTGTGCCATGCCGTACCCTGCTCCACTCTGCTCTGCTGTGCTGTGCGTCCTGTCTGCTGACTGGCAATTGCTAATGTAGTTTATGTGTAACAGGCGGAGGCTTCTTAACGTTAACTGACGGGCTGCTGTGTTGGCTTAGGGCGAGCGAGGCACAAACGGCATGTAAAATGTGACATTTTAATGTATGCAAATGAGACGTTGAATTAAGCTCACACACCCACACACCCACACGCACACACAAAGGCATGCCAACATCACTTGGTTTCATATCCGTTTCCGTTCGCCTTGCTTCTTGTGATATGATTTAAAAATAATGAAAGCGAACGCTCTTCAACAGCTTTAATGTGCGTGTGTACCCATCCCCCATCCCCCTTCCCTCCTTTTCGCACATCATGACTTGTGTTTTCTCTCCTCTTTCTCCCTCTCTCTCTCTTTGTGTGTGTGTGAGCGGAAATGTCAACTTAACTTTTTTTTTGCGCTTTGCCAGTGACACAAGAACAACAGCAGCAGCGGAAAAGGCAGCAAAGTTAAGCTGGAAAATGTCTGTGCTGAAAATCCCCCCCGGGACCTGACCCCACCCCCACCCCCAAGCCCCACCCGCTGCCATCAACAGGCAATTTATTAATTTCTATGCAGCATGCGTATCGCAATTTGTTGCCTTGTTGTTGTCTTGTTTGTTTTTTTCTTAGCCAGAAAATTACTTAAGCATCCATTGCCGGTTCGATTGTTTGAACTTTGCTTTGCAGCTTTCAATTTGCTGATTGTTTTTTTATCGAAACGCAGCAGCGCGCGTGCCGAGAGTGGCCAAGCTGAGCAGGCCTAGTCGGCTGGCCATTTTAAAGCCTGCTAAAAGCAAGGCTATTTATTTCTAGCTTGTCTATTTGCAGGCAAACATATTAAAAGACACATCTATATTTTTTTTCTTTTTTGCTATTCATATCGAAATTCTACATTTATGTCGTAAGGAAGCCATGCTTTTTTTTTTATTTTGGTAATTCAATGGGGGATTACAATTTCGAGGAATTCGTTTTGTGAAACGTGAAATGAAATTTCTCTTCATACATATTTTTTTTTCTTCTTCCCCCCCAAATAAGCTTTTAATTATGTCGAGTACTTTGAAGTATAATTAAGCCATAAATGTTTGGATTTCTCCCTGTTTAAAGTTACCTTATATTTTTTTATGCCATTCGACCATTGAAAATGGTCAAAAAAGGTATACTAAGTTTGTGCAAATGTATGTAACTTTCTGATTCTTTCTCAGAATCATTAGTCGAGTCGATTAAGCCATGTCCGTCTGTCTGTCCGTCTGTCCGTTTGAACGTCTAGATCCAGCAATTACAAAAGCTAGAGATACATAATTTCACATGAAGATTTCTGCATACCATAGGTAGATCGAGTTTATTTTAAATTTTTGATGCCACGCCCACCGCCCACGCAAATTGATCATTTTCGATATTCAGGAGAAGTATTCAAGTTACAGCTTTCTGCTTTGGTATAATCATAGATAATTGCAATATAAATCTATCCATGTTTCCATTTTTCGTACTTCCACTGCTTGCACCTGTGCTGCGCGTCGTGACGTTATCGTCCCGATGCCTCGTTTCAGTCGTAGCATGTGTAAAGCTATGCAGTTTTCACATGTAGATGACGCTATTCAAAGATAGATCTAATTTAAACAATAGGAGGCATATGAACTTTAGCAGAGGAAATAAAAGTGTGACAATTTCTTTCGAAACTGGGCAAATGGTATCTTACTGTCGGGCGCGCTCGACTGTAGCTTTCTTTACTTGTTTTTTTTTTTTTAATTTTCCAAGAATTTTTCTATAGAACTCAAGGGAAATGTTTTAAGTTATAATGCCAAAGAAATTAAGAGAAAACCAAACTGCATAAAATAATATAATTTTTTTGAAAATTTTTACAGTGTATATCGTAATATAATTTCCTGATAAATACCCCAAGTTTATCGTGTATTTTATTATCTAAATTCTGAGAATTTTTTTCTAAATTGTTTTTGCTTTTGATTTGAATTGGATTACGAATGCAAGAGAATTTACTGTGTGGCATGTACCAATTACGCAGAGGAAGGCAGAGGGGGGAGACTAACTCATGTCTCATGTCTTATCTGTGCCTCCAGCAATTGGAATTAATTATGTATTTGTAGTCAAAGCCAACAATCCCCACACACATACACACACACACACACACACATACTTTGCATAAATGAGCAAACATTTTCATCTACATTTGCGCAAATATTTGCAAACTTTTGGGGCATTCATTTGTAATTTAGCCGGGGGCAGGGGAAGGGGCAACTGTACCCCATGGAATGCGGGGTATAGCGTGTATTAATTGCAGAACATTTAAAATAATTATAAAAAGCCCAAGTTAAACTGAGGGCAGAGAGACTCACCGATTAGCACTAATATCACATGTAGAATATACCAAAGCTGCAGATGTGTTCTCGCTTTCGCTGCTGCTGCTGTTGTGGTTGTTGTTGTTGGCGTTCTTGTTGTTGTTGCTGTTGTTGTTGTTGTTCTGCGCTTGGCCTGTTGCTGTTGCTGTTGCCGCTGCTGCTGGTGGTGTCGGTGGTGCGGCGCCAGCTGCTGCTCTGTGCGGCTGGCATTGTGTGTGTGACTGTGTGTGTAAGGCTCCGGTGCACACATATTCGGGCAGTTAAACACTTTCACTTGTCGCTGGGCGCGGAGTATGGAGTGTGCGGAGTGTGGAGTGTGGAGGGGAGTGATTCACTCGGGGGACTCGCCTCGGTATTTGTGTTTATTTATGCGTTGTGGGCAGCGTCCAGGCCTTGGCACTTGCCCGCAGACACACACACACGCACACACACACGGAGAGAAGCGCGCGCATACACGCGTGCACACACACAAACACACACAGAGAGAGTGACGCACTCACGCACAGCGATGTGTTTATTAATTTCTGCAAGTGTATGAGTGGAAGACAATGAGTAGGAGTGAGTGAGAGAGAATTCACTTATTTAATTTAGACATTAAGTTGCTGTTTTTCTCCCCCCAGTTGTTGTTGTTGTTGCAGCTGCTGCTGCTGCCTTTACTGCGCGGCAATTAATCACTTTTAATCGGGGGCCGCGCGCGCGCTCGAACTGCAGCAACAAAAAAAGAGAAGAAAGAGAAACTATTAAACGCTCCCAAAACGCAGACACAACGCAGCCAAGTTAAAGACATAAATTTTGCAGCATTTTGGGCAAAGATTAATTACGGAGCGAGAGCAACGACTATTGAGGCGCATGCAACATAAATTCAAAAGCTTCGCCACCCCCTTCCCCTCCCTGGTTGGGCATCCTTGGCACCTTCCCTGCTGGCATCCCTTCTGCAACTTGGGCTTGCCTCGAGCATTTGATTTACGACAAACTGGCAACGCTTACAACGAGGCAATTGAGCCTGTTGTCGTTGCCGTTGTCGCAGTTGGACTTGCCTCCCCCTCTCCCCTCTCCCCCCGCTCCCGACTCTCTGCTGTTAGAATAATAATGCCACACGCTTCGCTGACCCACATGAGCATAGAGCAGAGCAGAGTGCAGCCAGGCTGGCCCAATTGCCCAAGTGCCCATCAAACTTGATTAGCGGCAAATGTCGCTGCGCCACGCGCCGTTTCAGCTCGTTCAGTCTGTGCAGCAGGTCGTACCCGGACCCCTATCTCCCCCTGCCATGCTGCCCATTTTCCATTTACAAATGCTCCGCTTGCTTTAACGTCCACGCAATATTATTGAAATCGTTGGCAATAAATATTTAGCTTGTCGCAGGGGAAAAGCCTTATTAATAGCCAGAATTGGGAAAACATTTCGTTCTGCTCTAAATACGTTTCGAAAACTCTTTGAAAATCTACAGAAAATTCTAAAATAATTCCCAAGACAAGCCTCAGCTGTAAAATGCTTTGCTACATTGAAGTTCTTAAACATTTTGTTAGTTTAAAGAGCACGGAAAATTTAATAGAAATTCCCTTAACGTTTTTCATGCCGCATGCACTTTAAAATTTTTAGGAAAAAAAATAACTTTTTTATAAATGAATTTTACAGCTAGCATAAAAATATTGCAAATTTTTTTTCGGCAGCATTATTGAAAAATTCTTGGCGCAAAAAGCGCCTTTATATTAAATCAGGGATTTATTTTCGCTATTCTCGTATATGCACTTAAAATATGCGCCATCAAAACTTTGCAAACAAAACTCGAGGTCTATAAATAAATATGATGCGTTGTTATATTCATGCGTATCGTGTTTGTTTTGTACATTGGGATAGGTCGCAAAATGTTTCGTCTAGTTGGCCAGCGTAGGGCAGGCAAAAGGGGATGGGCAAGGGGGCGCCTAGTCAATTGCCATTGTTGAGTTTTGAACAATTTTGAATAGGCAGAACAAGCATTGTAACGTGAACATGAACATAAATAAATGTAAATCTTGACAAATTTTTTACACGCACACACACGCACATAACAAGCGAATTTAAACAACAATTTTTTCGTTGACAATTTGTTTGCACAACAATGGCAGAAACAAAGGCAAAACGACAGCTAACAAGTCGTGCAGAGCTAATAAAGCAGCAGCAACAACAACAACAACAAATAATAATAACTACAACAAAAACAGCAGGGCAGACAAGTGCTGTGCGCAAAAAAAAAAAAAAAAACGCAGAAAAACCGAGAGGAAAGACACGAAAAAAATGCGGCATCATTGTTTTCGAGCGCGCGCCTAAAATTATGCAGCACAATATTTATGTGCGGACGCGCTGCTGCCCATAGCCAAGACTCAAACCATAACTTTAATAGGATCGCGACGGCATGTTGTGACGACGGGCAGGCGGCAGGCAGGCAGGCTTAATTAGGTTAAATTAGACAGAAAAAAGCAAGAAAAAAAATGGGGAAAAAAAATATGAAAATAAAATTGCGAAATACGCGCGCGCCAACAATTATGTCGCGGCGACATAAAAATAATTAAAATTATAATAAGCCCCGAATGAACTAAATAAAAAATGTATATAAATATTCAGCACGAGCGCGCATTGTTGTGTTCAAATGCTTTTTGTGCCGTCCCTTCTCATTCCCAATGAGTGTGTGACATGTTCTTTTCTGACGGGGGGGAAGGGGGATTCTATTTTAATTAACCGCAACCGCAGCAGTGTGTTGAAGTTCCTAACTCAGCAGGCAGGCAACAAGAACAACAACAACAACAACAGCAACACGAACAGGCGTACAAAATGCTTGACAAATGTTTGAAGCACGCAAAGCGTTTCTATTTTTATGTTCACCAAAAAAAAAAATTTATATAAAAAAAGTAACACACAAATATAGATTTAAATTTTTACATTTTTATGCAGGCTGCGTTTCACTGGGAACTTGCACTTGTTCTCTTTGTTTTGTTTTGTTTTGTTTGTTTTTACTCAATTTGACTTTGTTTTTATTTTTTTGTTTTCTTGTTTTGTTTATTATGTTCCTTTGTTATGGAACATACAAAACTAACACGAAATAACTTTTAGTGCACGCACACGACACTTGTCCATAGGCCATAGGTGTACGTGTATGTGTGCGCGCCAGCTGCATCGATGTGTGCGTGTGCGTGTAAGACTGTCAGTCGTTGGTTTTGCTGGTTTCGGTGTCGGTGTTGGTGTCGGTGTCGGTATCGGTAACGGTTTCGGTTTTTGCCTTCTGCTGCTGCCTCTGTGCTTCAGTTTCAGCCTCAGCTTGAATCGCTGTGTGAGACCACGCGCGCTCGACAGAAACGACGTGCGTTCGTATTGGAGTGAAAATCATAACTAAAAAAAATTTCAACTTCTTGTGCGAGTTAGCTGCGTCGCCATCTAGTGAGCAAAGTGTGAACTAACTGGGGAAACAGCTGCCCAGGCGCAGACGCGAAAACGCACGAGAGCGTGGGCGAATGCGAACGCGATGTGTTTCATTGCCAGCTCGTTGCGTTCCGTCGTGCCATCGTTCCATCACTTAACAGTGGAGCCGAAAAGCTTTTCACGCGACGCTGTTAAAACGTATGGGGAAATTTCGCTTTGGCGCTCAACTTTGTTTGTTCAAAGCAAATTGCATGTAATATGTATTTGCGCCAAAGTTCAAGTTAAGTTTACACTGGGCGTATGCTATTTGCAGCGTCATTAGTGCGTATTGACAGAGCTTGAGCTAATGAATATGTTTAAATAAAAGCGGGGGAGGGGCATAATTAATTTAAATTTGCCAAAATATGCAAAAGGTCTTCAAATCAATCATACGCCACGTTGCGCAGCTGGCAGCATGTAAGTAATTTCTATGTTGAGCTTTGTGCTTACTTATTAAGCGCACAATTAATTGCCATTAAGTCGGCATAAGCAACATACTATATAACTATATAATAAAAAAACAGGCGCAACAATGAAATGTAAATTTTACTGTCAGTGCGTAAAACCACTTGAAAATAAATATGAGAAATTATCACAATATTTAATGAACCAACAAACCGAAAAGCCAACTGTAGCCCGCATGCGAGACTGCGACTATAATATATCCATATACATATATATAATGCATATGATATATGACTTTATCTATTGGCTGCACACGGAAAGCGAAATGAAAGCGAATTGTAAAAATTAAAATGCGTCGGCTATAATTAAATTTTGTTGTTAATGCACAAATATGGCGAGTTTTATGCGAGTTTGAAAGTGACAACAAAAAAAAAAAAACAACAACAGAGCCTACACGCATTGTGCGTTAATTAAGCGTCCACATTTTGCAATCGCTTTGTAAATTGCATTTGCGCAATTTATTATTGTGTAAATATTCTGTGAATTTAACGCAGCAGCAGCGACGGCAGCGATGGCAGCAAAAGTGTCGCCCCGAGTCAAAGGACATGCAGACAAACTGAGCACGTGAGCCATACATATGCAAATTGTGTGCGTGGGGGAGTGTGTGGCTGGGTTGGAAAAAAGAAAAGAAAACTCTGACCAGTGTGTGTGTGTGTGTGCTTGGGCAGCTCCTTTACATGCCGGCAACAACAGGCAGGCGAACTATGGGTCGATGGCATTTAAGTTCATTTTTGCAGCAGGATTCTGGATTCCTCGAGTGCCTGCTCGCTGTGCAAGTCCAGTGCATACTTTGCTAATAGTCGAGGCCAATGAATGGAGCTCTTGCACAGGCAGCCCGAAGGAGGCAAGTCTGTGTGCTTAGATAATGGTCTGTAAGGTTCAAAAGAGAGCAAGAGAGAGAGCGAGAGCGAAAGGGGATGCACTACAAAGTTAAACATCAGCTTATAATCTGACATTCCCGAACTTTAACAATTATATGGCAAATTGAAAATTAGTTTAAACTATGTTCGACCTCAACTGATATCAGTGCTGTGGATTTGCTGTCTGTGGTTGCTGCAACATTTTGCTGTAGCAAATTCTTTTGGCTTAAGCAAACATGCAACAGATTTCCATGATTCATATGGGAAATTTCTGTGAATTTCTGTAAATTTCAGTGAATTATTTCAGCAGTAGATCAAAGTGAACCCTTTCTGTTTCGAAATCTCTTGGCAAAATTATTTAGCCAACAATGCTCCCAGTAGAATCGTAACATAAAGTAACTTTCGACTCTTCGAACTTTCACGCAGCTGTCATAAAAATGTTCTATGCTCTGCAAGGGACTTAAAACAAAAGAACAAAAAAAAATGCCTGGCGGCAGGGGTCAGAGGTCAGCGCAGAAGGCTCTCCAAATGGCACATAAATTAATAGAAGTTGTTGCTGCTTGTGAAAACTTCGCCGCATACTTAAATAAAAACAAGTAACGAAAGCTATAGTTGAAAGCGGCTGACTGTGAAATACCCAGCGTCCAATTTTGAAAGCACACATAGATTTATAACCTCACTTTACATATTTGTTTCATGTGATTTTCTTTGATATATTTTAGTTTATATTTTTTTATATCTTCAATAATTCATTGTTCTTGAATTCTAATATTTTTATATAATATTTTAATATTTTTTAAAATATTTTATTAAATTAAAAAAAAAATATTAGCAAATTTTATATACCCAAATCGACTTAGCTAGAGATCTTTATCAACAACATATACTCTATTTGAAGCCTGCCTTCTACCCGAACAGAGATATCCACAAGCTTTGTATATCCTCTTTTGAGCAATTTCAATGCTCGCAGGGTATAACAAGATATTTCGTAAAGAAAAGAAACTTCTGCAACACCTGCCCCCTAACTACACCCCTACCCCACTTTCCCTCCACCTTCTAGCGTCTGCAGTGCGGCATGATTTTTATTGATTTATAGCGTTAATATTTTTGCTTTAATGCGTCAAATAAATTAAATTGTCTTACGCACCTTTCCAAGCGCAACGCACAAAGGGCGCAAAAACTTTGACGACCCTAAGTAGGGAAAAGAAAGAAATGGGTAGGAGACGGGGAGGAGACGAGGGGGCAGCTCAGCGGGGCCAGGTGAAAGCGAGACAGCGAATGCATAACTTCGATTTCCAGCGAAAGCAAATAAATATTCATAAAAAATATTTTTGCACTCACAAAAAGCACTTTGCGCATCTTTAGCCGCAAAGCAGAAGGGGGTAAAGAACGGACGGGGGACGCCGCCAAGACACTGAATTATAAATATTCATTTATGCTAAGCGCCGACGCGTGAGCATTTGCAGGTGTCTGTGTGGGTGGCTTTTCTTTTTTAGCTTACCCCACGCAACACATACCTCTCTCTTGCAGCTTGTTGTGCGCTTTGCTGCTGGCACCACAGGGCGTATGATTGATTTAATTACTCTGTCAGACTTGTCGCTGCAAGTTTCTTTGCCACCTGACCTTTCGACCTTTCGCAAAGCATACAATATGCAAATTTATGTGTTGCCTTTTTGTTTGCCTCTGCACATGCAAAAAGATCAAATTTGGCTAGGGGAATGGGGTAAGCTTTTTGATTACTTGATGCGCGCTTTGCTGCTATAAATAAATTACATGTGGTACAATGAGCTATAATTAGTAACAAATATGCATTGACATATGTTTCCCTTTCCTTAGTTATTTTTAAAAATATTTCTAAATTTATTTCTGCAACTCAAACTGTGAAATTCGCCTTCGCTTCGCCCACATAAAACATATTGCAAAAATTTTCCATACCTTTTGATGCGCATTTTTCATTCAGCTAACTTGTCTATTGTTGTTCAGAAAATTTGATGAGTGCGTGCTTTGTCAAATTGTTTATCGCTTTATGTCATTTCCCAATTGTTAATTGTGCCCCCTACCGGCTTTGCCTGTTTTACTGCGTTATAAAACGACAGCGCGGCGAATCTTATCGCACGAGTGAATGGTTAAAATTTATGCGCCGCCAGTTGTAGCCACAGAGAGTGCAGGGGGTGCTGCCGTTGTGTCGCTATACCGTTGTGTCGTTGGGCAATGGCGTAGCTGAGCTAAGCGCTAACGCCCGCATACACATAATTTCCGTTTTCCTTTGTAGCGCCCACAGCAGCGGCAAACAAACAAGCGGCAGTCGTACTTCATGTAATCAACATTTTAATTGCGGAAACGGAACTCACACATACACCCACATGTGCACAGAGCCAGATAGAGACAGAGAGCGACAGAAAGAGAGACAAAGAGAGAGAGAGAGAGAGAGACTGTGGGGCATATCTGTTACACATTACGCATACGCAACGTGTGGCTGTTGCTTTGCCTTGCGTTGGTTTTATTTCCCTCCTCCCGCCGCGCGCAGACAATGCAGGTGTTCTATCTATAGATTCACTTACTAGAAATTGTGTGAAAGAGATGGAGCGAGATAGAGCGAGAAAGGGTGCTCTCTCGCTGCATTAGTGCAAACATTTCTCACGTGAGCGAAAGCGACGACAGCACGTCAGGAATTCATTACATCAAATATAAAGAAAGTTTTAGGCAATTTGCCAAAATCCCCGGCAACGAAAAGAGAGAGAGAGAGAGGGAGAGATAAAAGCCAAAAGGAAAGGAAAATAACATAGAGAAAAATAAAGCGAAGCAAGCTAAATTCCCCATGCGCTGCAGCTGTAACGAGCTGACTGCATGCAGGTAGCCCGAAATCTACTTAGCCCAGATGGGGGCAAACTGAACTTAAACGAATTTGCGAATATGCAGCAGGTAGAGCAAGTGAAGCAGCGGCAGTGCCAGGTGGGACGGAGCCGCAGGCACATTCGTGGCGCCAGAGCCACAGCAGCATGCAGCATGCACAACTTTAGCTTCGCACAGATAGATTCCTCTGCTGGCAACACGAAACACTTGAGCGACAATGGCGGCTTTCGTTCTTCCCCCCCCCCCAAAAAAAACCCCTTCGAGAGCTGCCACCATGCTTTTCTCTCTCTTCCTTTCTCTCTATCTGTCTTTCTCTTGGCTTCTTTTCGGCTGCCGCAGCAGACATGATAAATTCTCTTTAGTATGCGGCATACATGAGTGATGATATTAACCAACAAGAGGCCCGAGCGCAGGGACGAGCGTGGCGACAAGTCAGCCATAAAAAGAAGTCACTGAGGCTCGCTGCGGTAATTTTAAGAGAGAGAGAGAGTGTGTGTGTGTCTGTGTGTGTGTGGAGCAGCAGTTCATCTTGTTACGGCGACGCCAGGCGACCCAAGCAAGTGTTGAGTTTCCTATTTAGTCTGCCAATTTGACTCATTACACACTATTCGTTTTCTTATTCAGAAAAGATTAATTTATTTTCTCTTTGTTTTGTTTCTTTTAATTAACTGTTTACCAAAATGACATTGCGTAGCCCGGAAAGTTCCAACCTTACACTGGGCAGTTATATGGAAAGTGAATCGAACTTAAGTTTACCCTCCATCAGGATGAGATCATCCAAGGAAAGGGGTACCAAACAAAGCATATTTGGCAAAAGCTCAATGTACCAAATGAAAAGCCCAATCCGATTGCAGGTTGCGACAAAACGTGAAAAGAGACATAGACAAGGTGAAAAGAAACGCAAAATAGCGATCTTGAAGCCATTTCCGCAGATTAAGCAAGCCAAGAAGCGAGCAAAGAAAGAGGGACCGAAATCTTTGCAGTCATTGACAGCCTCTTTCATTAATCGATCCATGATAAGCAGCTCTGCGGCCATAGATACGCAACGTCGCAGTATACTGAGTCTAAAGAACCCTGACAATATCCTCAAAACGAAGGTAAGGCAAAAGACGATCCAGGAGGTTGGTGCCGAAAAGAAGAAGGTACGCCGCCTCAACGTGTGCTATGCGCAATTCGATGATGATTTCGGTGAGAGATCGCCGCAACCTGAAGAGCACGAAGAGCACGAAGAGGTGCTCATTGTAGAGGAGCCAAGCGCCATAGCACTTCGCCAGCAAATTATTAGCTCACTCGGACAAATACCAGATATAGCTGATCTATCCGATTCCAGTTTGATATCCCATAGTCCTTGGCAAAAGAAACACAAAAAGAAAGCAGAATTCAAAAAGGAAAAGAAAGAGCTTCAAATGGAAGACAAGCAGGGTCACTTTGTTGCTTGTCTTGATGAACACGATTTCTCGATCGAAGAGGAGGAGCAGGAGGAGCAAGAGGAGGAGGAGGAGGTCCAAAATAAGGTCGATACCTCCTCTGGCTTCACTTATACAACGCTGCTCAGCGAAAGCGATTCCAAGCTGCTGCCGCCAGTTCAATCTGTTATTATTGTACAGCCCAATAAATCCGATGAACTATTTACGGAAATGGTACAGAATATGATTCGCGAATCCCAAATGGTCGTGTGCTATGATTCAGACGCAGAAGACATACGGCTAGCTAAGCTGACAATGATTGAAAAGTTTCTAGATGAAATCATTGATCGTGTAGTGGAAAAATCAGAATTATCTCGGGGCGGACTGCGAGACAAGTTGGACAAGGCGAAACTGACTCAAGCGCTGCATCCACTTATACAGGAGCTATACATTGAAAAGGACTTAAGGCGAAGACTCGAAAGGTTGATGACAGAACATTTTTATCGCAAGAAGAAATTTGTTTACATTGATAAGAAACTTCATTATGATCCCCTTAATTATTGGCGCCTGCAGGACGCCCTCATTCAGCTGGACAAGCAACTGCAGCTAAAAACAGAGACCGAGGAGAAGAGCATAGCTTGCACAACAAAGTTGCGGCAGGAGCTTAATGAATCGCTTATTTACAGTGACAAGAAGATTGACGATTTTGAGAAAATGGCACAAAAAGCCCTTATAAAGAATGAAAGCTTTGCACATTTAAGCAAGTTTTTACTATATCAATTTAAGATAATGTCAAAAGTGCGCGATGAGCTGACCAATATGCGCTTAGAGCTGTTCCACATGCAGCATCGCTTTGCCGATATGCAGCTTGTTAGTATGTCATAAAGGGTATTCTTATACGCGCTACCCAAGAAGGCATCAATATAGATATTATTGTCTGTATGAACACCTAGATCTCCGAGACTGTGAAAGCTAAGTTTACCAAATTTGGTGGCTGTGTGTCTGTTACTTCCAACTAGATTAAGTTTATTTTAGAATTTAGCCACGCCCCTTTCTGCTTTAATAAATCAAAAATATCCAAATTTCGAGCGTAATTTAATGGCTACAATTTTCATTTTTGGTATGTACCATAAAGATTGTTAGCCATAAAGATTGTTAGCTAAACGTTTACTGAAAACTTTACTTGTCATCGGTTAATAAACATAGCAAGAAACTAAGAAATAAATTCTGTATACGAATTGATGATGGCTTGGGTAGCGCGTATGTAAGAGTCGAGTATACTGGACTATGCCTAACTTCTGCTTTATACTGACCTACACTTTATGCTGGCAGAAATCAGAAGAACTGGAAGATCTGGGCGATGGTATGAAAATGCGAGATTATCTCTCGCAGCAGGCTCACATGCAGCTTTTGACGGATAAAATTGATGGTTTGCTCCAGTTTGCTTTGCTCTAATTGCATGCATTCAATAATGAATTTGTATCTTTGCAGATCGCAATACGGAGCTGCATCGCATGCACAGTCGCATTAACTACGACATTCATGCCTTGGCGCACATCAAGTGCAAGGCGAAAATGTTGCGCACTCAGCTGGCCAAAATGCGTGAAGATTTGCAGTGGAGCGAGCGGCGAACGCTCTATTATCGCGGCCTCATCTATCGCGGCAAGTTGAAGCATATAAATGTGATCAGGGAGATTAATCGAATGAGACAGCCAGACTCGCTGTTACCTTTCCCACTGCTCATGCGGGACTTTGACAAAACCGTGAAAGATTTGGAGGCAAAGCGCGACAAAGTGGAGCAACTGCGTGAGGAGCATAGCGACTTGCTGCATCGTGTGGACAGGGCAGAGCATTTCCTGAAGCCTCAAAGTATGGCAAACATTTTGCAGAAGGTAGTAGCAACGCCAACATTTGAGCTGATCATAACAGCAATGCCAACGGAGTAGACTGCATTGAGTCGAAGCGCTTGACAAAATGTTGCGTTACACTTGTCAGGCATTTCGACTGAATAAGCTATTCTAGTGGTTCTTGCATCGGTTTCGCATTACTCGAATTGACGTTAATCCCATGCAAAGATTTAGTTGAATTTCCTTGCAATTTCCTGTCAATATGTTAATAAGTGCCCAACTAAATGCTACTTTTGTATAATAACAATGGCGTAAGCTGTCTTGGCCATGGCTAACAGACTTCCTTTCAAGCTCTCTCTCTCTTTCTCGACACGCTGCACAGCGGGACATGTTCTGCCTGCTCGCATATAGAAAAGTCATGTTTTGCATCTTTTGGCAGCTGCCATATATCTTAGTATGGGCCCGAACAAGACTAACAAACATGGCATACATAGTCAGCTGCACACACACACGCACGCACACCCAGGTGAGAGCAGCATACATGCTGTCAGTGTATTAGTCTGTGGCCAGCTCTAACGACAGCTACAAAAACAACAGAGTGAGAGAGAGAGAGGAAGGAAGGAAGTGTGAGGAGTGTGGCAGCTGGCTGCATGCAGATGAGTAGCAACTGGGGAGTTGACTGGAATGCAGGAGGAGGGGGCAGCAGGTCACCAGCAGCGCTAGTGGACGCCTTCTTGGTATGCACAATTCATGTTGCACTTAAACAACAACAGCAGCAAACCAAGTCGAGCCAGGCATAAAGGGAGGGAAAGTGGCGGCAACTAATAGCAAAGAAGCTGCGGCGCACAGGCTGAGCACAGAGAGGAACAGAGAGGGGAGCAGAGTTTGGGCATACCCACAGCAGCCGGGTTAATGGCAAAGGTGCTGATGTAGCCTGTTTCTCTCACTCTACTCTCCCCCCCGCCGGTTACCTTCTTCCCTACTGGTTTTTTTTTCGTTTTTTCTGCTCACGTGTGTTTGGCACGCATGTTGCAAGCGCTTATCGCCTTCGTTGAGGCAGCGTGGCAAGCTATGCAGTCTGGGAGGGAACAGGCAGCTCTCTCCCTCTCCCTCGCTCTCCCTCGCTCTCCCTCTCTCTCTCTCTGTGTTTGGGGGCCACTTCAGTTTGGCTGCTAAGACGAAATGCCGTTAGCTACGAGTAAATTCGATTTTGCACTTGAGCCGCTTGCAGCTAATGCAGCCAACGACCTGCCACATCAGCCAAAATGGGCCACGCCTAACATGCGTCGCCCCTTTGCAGCATGCTCTCCTCTCTCTCTCTCTCTCCCCTTGCTCTTCTCGGCACTTCTTGCCTGTTCGGCGCTCCCCACTGCCTTCATCAAAACGTTTTTATGTGCTCGCCGGCCAAGTGGAAGAGGCTGCTGCAAAAAAATGCTAAAACTAAAACTAAAGGCTAAAGCTAATGTTCTCAGCAGGCAACAGCGAGGGCGACTTCAAAAGTTTGTGCCTACTTGGGTAACTTGTGTGCAAGATTTGTTATGGGAAATCTTTTATAAAGTTCTCAAAGCATGTTTCGATTAATATCAAATTAAGCGTTGAAAGATTTTAGATTCTTATATGAGAATATAGATGATATAGTATATACCTAGATCCTAAATTGTGCTAAGGTTACTTGTGTATTAGATATGGAATATTAATCTTAAATGAAATCAATATAAATTCCCAAAACATATATCGAATTGTTAGCTTAACTTAGCAAGTTCCTGAATTCATTTTGTAATCTCTCAAGTTCATGTTAAGAATATATATTAACATATTTGATATGATCTATCAAACTATAATCCTAAGAAATTATTTTATATGGTCAATTGGTTGCTTCACTAGCTTCGTCTTTTCTCTCAAGTTTTGAATCAGACGAAATAATATTCCTTGCTTTCTTCAAAGATATTTCCATTTCTTCTCATCCAACTCCTCAACTCATCGCGCCACCCTCGTCACACTTCGTCCAGCTGCTCTGGTGTATTTGGTTTGGGGGCATCGCCGTCGACGTTGCCGTCGCCATCGCCATTGCCGCCGGTTTGCAAGTAAAAGCAATTTCAGGTACTCAGGACGACAAACAATTTGCATATGCGATGCACGTTCGCATCTTCAATTTACAATTTGGATGCGGCTAAATACGTATCTATGCGATAGATCTATAAACCAATTTCCGTAGCGACAGCAAAAACACATCCGATGCGATAGCTACAACTGTTGTTGTTGTTGTTGTTGTTGCTGCTGCTGCTGCTGTTGGTGTTGCTGTCTCGTCGCGCTCAATTAACACAGTTGGCATTTTGGCGCATTTCCTTTTGCAGGACATTTCGATGATGACGTTGCATAAGTGTTTCCGCCATTTTGCAAAATATCATAACGCACACACACACACACAGAGGCATGCATAGAGATTTACAGGCAATTTGATTAAGCACAACACAATTTTGTATATTTTAAATATTTATAAATAAATGCAACCATTCGACTCTGCAAAGCGTCAACAGGCACGCAGCGACTTCCCTTTCCCCTCGTCGAAACTAACCTCAATCCCCGACTAAACTTCAACCTCAGAGCGACTGCAACGCGACGCTGCACGCCACTTAAAGCGAGTCACACACGAGTGTGCGTGCGTGTGTGTGTGCGTGTGTGTGTGCACATTTTGAGTAATAAACTCATTTCATATGCTGACTGCTTTTTCATTTCAAACTTTTTTCGCCAGTGTGTGTTGTGTTTCTTGTTAGCCCAAGCCGAACCCAAGCTGAAGCTCGAGTTGCAGCTACAGCTGGAGGATGGGAAAGGGGGCGGGGGGAGTGGCCCAAATGATATACGAGTTGTGTGTTTCTGTGTGCTGTGCTGTGTTGTGTAGTGTAGTTTCTAGTTAACCCTTTTTGTTTTCCGCTGCCAAGCCAGCATTGTTTGTCGGCCTCAGCTCTCTGCCTGCTTTGCGGGTTGTGCGCTACCAGAGTTTCCACTTCCATGTGGGTTGTACCTCCCGTTGTTGTTCGTGTTGCTGTTGCTGCTGCTGTTGTTGTTGTTGTTGTTGCAACAAAAAATTATTAAATATGCATGCATATGTGGAAATGCAGCCGTTAAATGTAGGTGAAACCGGGCTGTCAAAATGCCTGACACAACGATAATGAAATTTGCACAGGCCATGTCGGCAGCCAGTTCCCCTCTCTTTCTTTCCCCATCTCTCCCCTACTAAACACGTTGAGTGACATCTTAATAAAGTGCTCACTCGTTCAATTAAATGCACTCCAGACTGACTTGTGCCTTATAAAAATGCAAAATAGACACAGTCAGTCGAGCAGTCACTCAGTCAGTCACTCAGTCAGTCACTCAGTCAGTCACTCAGTCAGTCACTCAGTCAGTCACTCAGTCAGTCAGTCAGTCACGCAGTTCGTTAGTTAGTCAGTCAGCCAGACAGACAGTTAGTTAGTTAGTTTCTGTCTGCAAGACTGGCTACCCCTTTGTCATTTGATTGTTGCCTGCCATTTGCCCCTTTTGTTTGACAGACTACAGAGAAGCTCGTAAAAAGGAAAAGAAAAGAAACTGGGATAAACTGTGATATTTCACTCGATATTGAGGGCAGACGTATATTTGTCTGACGTAAATTTTTAATGAGCTTTTCTTTATTGAATTACTGCCAAGCGGTGTGCAGGCAATTTGGCAGTCTGGCATATATAAGTAGAAAATTATTTAGTGCGGAAAAATTGTCAACTTTACAGCAAATGTATTAGGAAAGGAGTTAAACAAAAAACTTTTAAAACTGCATAAGGTTCTAAAAACCGAAAAGAATTTATTTTATTTTACTTTTGATTTATTAATAGATAATAAACATTTTTTTTTTATAATTTTTAAGATTTTTTTTATGTCAATAAATTTTTGTGATTTTTTTATTTATATGTTTCGCAAAAATTGAAAGTTGAAGAAGAGTAACTGCAAGTGAATTAGTTTTAAATTTATTTCAATTATTAAATAACTAAAATCACATTTTCTAATATTTTATTTTTAGCTTAAGTACTTTTAATTACTTTTTTTTATTTTTAAAAATTTGATAATTCTTGTGGTTTTTTTTTAAAATTTATTTTTAAAACACAAACAGTGAATTAGCTTTATATTTGTTTGAATAATTAAATAGTTGAAATAAAATTTTTATTATACTTTGTATTTAAATAAAAGACTTTAAATTATTTTTTTTTTTAATTTTAAAAATTTTTATTTCTTTTTAATTTTTTTGAATTTACAGAAGTTACTTTTGCCATGCCGAATGCCTTCACTCCCCTTTTCTGCCTCTTCTGCGCACACCCTACTATATGTTTATTTAATTTATTGGCTTTCATTGAATTATTCCGAGTTGGCTACTGAGTGCGAGTGACTCGAGTGACGCGAGTGTGTTTGGCCGAGTTTTGCTTTGCTTGCGATGTTTATCGTTTGCGACAGCGTTGAAACTCAATTATCGCTAATTGAATTCGGCTTTGTTGTGTGGCAAATTGAATCATTTAAGGTAAATCTGCTTTATTATTTGTGCCTGGTTTGTTGCTTGCTCTATATCTGTTTACTTTTTTTTCTGCTACTGTGTTGTTGTTGTTGTCGTGATTTTATTGTTGTGGAATTACTGAGAAACTTTGGCAGACGTCACTGAGCTGCGCTCTCAGTGTGGGCTAAAGTGCAAAAGTTGGCTTAACAAAACTTTGTCATGGCTGCAGCAAATAATAATAAAAATGAGCAGCAGTCGCATAAAGTGCAGCAAATGCAAAAACTTCTACCCAATGCTGGACAGAAGAGGACAGCAACAAGCAACAACAACAAGCTTGGAGAGCTAAGCACTGTCATTGGTACAGCTACGAGCACGATCTGAGGTCTTGGGGTCTCTTTTTGCAGCAGTCACAAAACTTGAAGCAATAAACAATAAAACACTAAATCAAGCGAATGTGTCTGTCCGTTCGCTCAGTGGGTTTGTATGCCACAAAGAGAGAGGGAGAGAGAGAGAGGGAGAGTGAACTATGAAAATTGGCACATCAAGCGTTTTAAGCGCAACTCGTTTATCTCGGACGGGGTAAGCGATCCGCCTGCATTATCCAAGCGACAAGCAATTGAATCGCATTACAAGCCAAATAAATTTCACGGCAAGCGGAAGCAGCTCCTGTTCAGCTACAGCTTCCTTGTGCTCTCAGCGTTGGCAAATAAATTTCCCCATACTTGACTCACACTCACACACACACTCACAATGGGACATTCTGTTGGCTTCCTGCGTCCCCTGTTTTCTTAGCATTTTCGCCAAGTGCTCGAGGTAAACTCGGGGAGGGGTTGTCAAATAATCAACGTGTCGATAGTACTCAGCATGATAATGATAGTTAAGCAGCTTATCAATAATTTAGGGTGCTGCTCGTTGAGTGACAGAACTAAAGCAATCACTTCCTAATCAATTTATGCATAGCACTGCAACTGAGGTGGGGGGGTTCTGTGGTATTATAGGGAATTACTTACTTAACTATCGTTTAAATGGAATACTATCGAATGCTTGGCATATTATGCAGTTTCCAAGAGGAACTTTTTTATGTGAGCTATGAACAACTCTTAAAATTTAAAAATATATAAAAAACGAAAGACTCTTTCCATATAAAAATATATGGCTTCCTAGCTGATATATATTTATAAATTTCATATGATATAGCTACCTCTTCTGCAATCTCAACTCAATCAGCTTCAAGAACTTGCTTGGCACACCTTAAAGTGCAAACTACACAGCACACACTCACACGCTTCAATGCAAGCTAGTGCTTTGAGAAACTAAATCCACTCTCGACAAGTTGGCGAAATTGTGCAGAAAGCGATTTGCAAAACACAAGCGATATTGTGTTATCAAAGGAAAGAGCAAAGAGAGAGAGAGAGAGGGAAGCGGCGAGAATAAGTTCACCTCACAGCTTTAAACAGCTGTGTGGCACACAAAGCCAGGCATTTTATGCGCAAAAGATTGAGCTCTATTTGGGAGAGAGAGAGGGGGGAGGAGCAGGTGGCAGCGGCTTAGGTGGGCGTCAGGCAAGCAACTTTGTTCGTTGCCTACTTTGCGGCGCATATTCTAATCACTCGAGTCACGCAAATGTCAATGTTGCTGTCAAAGTGTCAATGAAATGTTCAATGAAAATAAAATGCGCAAGAAATAAGAGCGTACAGAGTGAGCGAGGCGGCAAGAGTGAAAGAAAGAAAGATAGGAAGCATGGGGCGTGCAAAGCGTTTCCAGCGCGAAACACAAAGTTGTGCCTGGCCAAAGCCAAAGACTTGCGGAAAGCAACAACTTTGCACAAGTCGCTTTTGCCGTTGCTGGCGGCGTTTGTTATTGAAATTGTGGCTTATATGGAAATGCCGTGGCAAAATATTTTCCCACTTCTTCTTCTTCTGCTGCTGCTTTTCCATTTGCCTCGTTTATCGTTGTATACTTCTTTTTCCACTCTCTATTTTATTATTTGTTTTGTTAATAAGGCGCAAAAGCGCAAGGCAAGTGCCGCCGCCTGCTGTCGATCTCTCTCGCTCACTATTTGTATAGCTATCTCTTTCTTTCTCCATGTCTTTGTGTATGTGTGTGTGCGTGCGGAACTTGTCTGGCGTGTGCCAGTTTATTTCTATTTCTATTCAGTTTTTTGCTTCGCTTGGCTCTCAATTAAATTTTATAGGCGACGCCGGCTTCTCCTTTGTGTGCTCAATAGAGTCCTCGAGTTGCCAGGAGTTCCTGCAGTTTCCCCCCAACTCCCTGCTAGCTTCCTAGCTCTACAGTGGGCAACAAAAATTAATAGGGCAAAAAATGCAAACTCACTTTATTACTAAGCAATGTCAGAGTGAAGGAGGGGGAAGGGAAAGGCAGTTTGATAGAGGCCTACATTGTTAATGAAAACACTAAGTAGGTACACTATGAACACTAGACTACAAGAAACAAGTTACGAAGGCAGCAAAGGGCCTAAGGACCTAAGGAGAACGAATCCGTGAATAACTTCTGTGTTTATTACTTGAGCGGAATGCGATTTGAAGGTAAGGAGTATATAATAAAGTTGTGACTTTAATACCCTTTTCAATACTAAAAATTAACGATTTGCGTAGGCGGTGTGCGTCGCAATCAAGATTTGAAACAACCTTTGCCTGCTCAAGATATAGGGCAAGCTTCATGCCAAATTTGGTGTCTCTAACTGTTGTTATACCAGAGATCTGTGCGGTCACACAGACGGAAAACACTATATCGACCCGGAAAGCGATGCTAAGTAGGAATACGGAAGGACGGACATAGATCAATCGTCTCTGCTTGTGATTCTGAGCAAGAGAAGACATATATATTTTGTCTTTCACGCCTTTATCTTCCTGTTCTATTAAATTTTTTCTGGTGAGGCTTTCATAAATTAATGGCAAAGTGCAGTAAAGTAAAGGTAACAATAGCTAAAAAATGCAACAAATCAAATTGCATTTTAAATATCAAAGGAAGAAGGAGTAAGGTGCATTTAAATACGCAAATAAATATCACAGACATCTCTCGTCTACTACCTACCCCCTTAAGCTCCTCCTTCTATACTATAAATTCAATTAAGAATCCTTTATTACTTTTGATTTATCACCTGCAGCTCTCTTGCCCCACAATTGAAACTCCTTTTGCTTATGTTAATTGCTGCAAAGGACACACAATGGCAGCGTTTAGTTGTCGCACCTCACACCTCGCACCACGCGCTCTGCCTCATTGATAGCCCGTGCATGTCTGCAATACACACACACACACATGCACACTCACACATTGCCAGGCAAGCGACAAATGTCGAGCAAACTGACGATGGAAATGTGCCACAGTTTATACAGCCAACGGCACTGCCAAAATTTGACGCCTGATCAATAATATTGGCTGAGAAGCAGCAAGGAGTGGGGCAAGGGGTTGGGAAGGGGAGGGAGGGAGGTAGGTACCGGTGCAAAGCAGGTGAAGCGAATTTGCATGCAGCTGAGCTGCGACAGGTAGAATGATGACGAAATTAAAGCAATACAACGTGCCGTTATAGCCTGATATAGCCATAGATATAGCTGGCTGCATATGCATATACATATACATATATATAACAGCCATATATATATCTCGATAAAGTGGATGTCACACTGGGGCAAAGGTAAACGCTTCATTGCCAGCTAAAGTGTGTGTGCGAGTGTGTGCGAGTGTGTGTGTGTGTGCGAGCTGTATTGGCTGCAGCGTTTGGCAAATTTTGGCAAAATATATTCAGGCGCACGTAGGAAATTACAAACGGATGTAAATACATCAATTCCAAATGAAGAGCATGTGCACTGAATAGCACTAAACGGGGGCGTGGCAATGGGGGGAGGGGGGGGGGCGGGGGCGGTTGTGTGTGAGGCATGACTGTTGAGTCGCTGAATGCATGACAAACTTGCAACCAAATCAAATAGTTCAATAAACCCGAGCAAACAACTTAATATGCGTGGACAGTGCAGCCAGCCAGTCAGACTGGCATTATACACAGTCTGTGTGCCTTTCTGTGTATGTGTGTGTGTGTGTGTGTGTGTTGGTGAGTGGGTCTGCTGACAAGCTTCGATTGCAATTAATTGTAAATGTCTTGCAGACGAAATTAACACATTCGCCTCGTAGTGGAAATTGGCAATTGCAGCTGGTAAAATAAATTGCAGCCAATCGGGCTCAATCGAGCAATCGCCACTTGCCACTTGCCACTTGCAGCAATACACACAGAGAGTCAGCACAGACTCCATGCAACACTTGCCAACAGTTGCAACTGTAGCCGTAGTTGTTCTCTGTTCTCTCTGCGCTTCAAGTGCTCCGACAATTTGCATGCCAAGTGCCCGGCCAAAGTTGCCAGAAAAGCTTCGGGCGCCATTTTCAATTGGTTTCCCGTAAGAATTATGAATTTATCGACAGCAGCTACAGCAGCAGCAGCAGCAGCTACAACAGAGAGTGCAACTTGCCAGCAAAACTATCACGGCGAAAGTGGCAAAGTTACCTTTGACCTGCCAGTTGAAATTGAGCAACAAAAGTTAAGATTTTAGTTGGCCAAAGAATGCATAGTTAGATCGGTGAGAAATACGTAGGCAGCTTGAAATTGCGAAGAAGTTGCTAAATTTAAGTTAGAAAATGTTCTAAGAAGCTGGAAAAAATATTTTAAAAATTATTTTCATATTTTTCAATAGGCTAAATATTTATAAAAATTTCTTTAAAAAATTTCATACATTTTTTTGTAAGGGGCAGCTTGAAATTGCGAAGAAGTTGCAAAATTTAAGTTAGAAAATGTTCTAAGAAGCTGGAAAAAATATTTTAAAAATTATTTGTATATTTTTCGATAGGCTAAATATTTATAACCTTTCTTTAAAAAATTTTCATTAATTTTTTTTGTAAGAAAAAAGGGAAGGAAGAAGATTACAAGGCTTTAAATATGGAATATTCTAAAAGTATTGAAAAAAATATTTTAAAAATATAGTATTATATATTTTATCTTAAAAATATAGTACTATATTTTATTAACTCTAAATATATTTGGATTTTTTTTAAATTTTAACTTTTGTAACATTTTATTATTAAATTTATCAGTATATTATTTTTTTATTTACTTTTAATATAACTGAATAAAAGTTTATATTATTTTTAATTTTTAAAAACGAGGAAAGAGCCAGAAGTTTGCAAAAATTGCATTGTAAAATGTTTGAAATGCACGCAAAATATTTTTAATATTTTATTTTATATTTATACCCGCTACTCATAGAGTAGAAGGCTATTAAAACTTTGTTCAAACCGAAAATGTATGTAACAGGCAGAAGGAGACGTCTCCGACCCCATTAAGTATATATATTCTGGCTTAGGATCCACAGGCGAGTTGGTATAGCCATTTCCGTCTGTCCATCTGTCTGTCTGTCCGTCTGTCTATCTGTCCGTATGAACACCTAGCTCTTAGCTATTACAAGAGCTAGGAAATTTAGTGACAATATGTGTTATTATTGCACGCTGATCAAGTTTATTTTGAATTTTGGCCACGCCCCGAAAATGGAAAAAATGATGAATGATTACACGCGCAATTTTGATGCCATATTGTTCATTTTCGGCTTATATGATAACTTTAGCTAGCCAGATAAAAATCTGTTAACAATCGGATAATAAACACAGAAGTTATTCAGCCCAACGTTTTCCATAGCGGTAAGCCGCGCTGCCGCCAGCATGATATACATTTGTAATATACTTTTGTAAAAATTCTCATTAATTTTTTGAAGCCAAATAAATTCTGTTCTTTTATTATGTCCTAGAGGAACTGCAACTTCATAATTGAAACTCGCTGAAAATTATTCTCCAGCATATACTGATTACTCATACTTCCCACACACTCGCACGCACTTTTGCGGAACTCAAAAAATCAACACAATTTATTAAAAAATAGTTAGCAAAACCAACGAATAACGTTTTAATTAGTGCAAATTAATTATGCAAATCGTTGAGGCGAGTCGCGAAGTTGCAACGCCAGCAGCGCGTAGAAGGAGGTAAAGAGTTGCGGGGGGGCGGCACCAGGTAATCACTTGCTCAAATAGGAAGGCAGCGAAGCAGTCTGCACAGGCAGCCCAGCTCAATTATTTGCACTTATTTATTCATTTAGTTGGCAATTAAAGCATACAAAATTAAATAGAAAACCATTTGGCTTCATTTCAAGCAGAATAAAATAACACAAAACTTTAATTTGTATGAACGCGCGTCTGTCGGCGCGGCGCGGCGCAGCGGGGGGAGGCAACTTTTTATTTTGTATTTTCTATTTTTCTTCTTCTTGCTTGCCTGGCTTGCTTGCTTTTTTTTTTTTTTTTTTTTCGTTCGCCCATTTTTATTTTAGTTTGGCGCGCTGCTTTTAAATCAAAGTGCGAGGCAAGCGGGGGCAGAGCTGCAGCCATAAGTGCATAGCAGAGCGCACGATGAGGGGTCGACGGTGAGAGGGAAGAGAGTTTGGCTGGGTGCAGGGGGCCAGTCCATTCCATTTTCAACTAAATAAATAAAAAGTGAATTTTTAATTAAAAGTTAAGTGGCAACTCATTTAAATTAATGTTGACTCAAGCGTCATAGCAAAACATTTGGCGAGCAAAGGCGAAGCGAGAGCGAAAAAATTCCATGGCAGGCGAGTGGGACACGAGATGGAGGAGGAGGGTGAGAAATGGAGGCACTGGCTTACAGCAAACTGCAGTGCATGTGGTAAAAGGGAGTGAGAGAAAGAAAGACACAAAAAGAGAGAGATAGCGAGTCGAGCGCGTGCACAGACTTTGGTGCAGTGGGCAGCCTTAATAAGCATAATGCACTGCAGGACCTTGACTGGCTAGCTGGCTGACTAGCTGGCTGCGTAGCGTAATGGAGTCATAGATAGAGCACACAAAAATGCTCATCATGTAATTAGAACGCAATGCACTCGCTCGTTATGCCATGGAGATGACAATATGCGCTGCAGAATGACCGCATGCAAGCGGCCATCTCCTTGGGGCTAATGAGTGTGGAAATAACGAGGTGGAATTGAGTGAGAACGAGAATGAAAACGAGCAAGTGACAAGCGAGGAGAGAAAGCGTGTGTAACTAGTGGAGCTGAAACGGTGGAATTAGTGCACAGATTGCAGAAGAGAATAGAAATTAAGAGAAGAATAAAATAAAGTGAAGAAGTTTTGTGATTAAGACATACGAGAAAAGAAGTAACGAGTGGATCTCTCTCTCTTTATGATATGAAGAAGTTGAGTTGTTGCCACGAATGACGAGAAGTAATTGCAGTATGAAACGAGTAAACAAAATGACTTGTCAGATGGAAACGTAGAGCAGTGGAACTAGCCATGTCCGTCTGTCGGTCTGTCCGTCTGTCTGTTGCAATGCAATCTAGTCTATCAGTTTGAGAGCTATCTTCTTGAAATTTGGTATACATGTTTCTTATTGCTGCATAGTGTAAATAAGTCAGAATGAGCCGGATCGAACCGATATATCGTATAGCTGCCATAGAAACTATCGGCCAATTTTTAACATTTTTCAAGATATTTTCTTTCTTGTTTTTTTTTTAACTTATGTCAAAATCTACCTCAAATAAGATAAAACAAAATACTCGACAACTTTTGAATCCCCAACTTCTACTTTTTAAAACAGATTATCAAGCAGTTTTCTTGAGTGAGTACACATTACGGCTTAACTTCCTCGACTTTCAAAGACTTGCAGACTTTCTACACATTGCCTACTTTCTCGATATTTTGCATAATAAATCATAAGTAAATTGTAAATATTTTCACATCGAACAAACAAAGTAGCCTGTCTGTCTACTGCCTGTCTCGTTCGTATAACAATCGAGGTACACAAACAATTGTGGCATTATCGTAGACTAGTTGAGAGCTCAAGTACATTACTAAATTAGCACAATGGAGCCGACAAGCGATTCAAGCCACACAACATTCCGCGCAACTGACTCGGAGAGCGGCGAAGTGCTGACACCGTCGCAGACGGAGATGGCTGAGAACATGCGCATGGAGGTGGATGAGGTGGGGGCGGAGGATGGGCCAACATGCAGCGGCGAGTGCCACAGGGGCAAGAAGCGTTTCACAGTCAAGAAATGGAATGCGGTCGCCATGTGGGCATGGGGTAAGCCTAAGCTGGGCTCGCTGTCGATGCTGGGCACTTAAGTAGCTCCAAAGCAGATTAATAAACAATTTCCGGCTGCCTCACTCTCTTTGTCTCTGTCTCTGTCTCAGATATTGCCGTTGATACTTGTGCCATTTGCCGCAATTCCATCATGGATTTGTGCATCGAATGCCAGGCGGATCCCAATCAGAACTCCTTCGAGGAGTGCACCGTGGCCTGGGGCGTCTGCAATCATGCCTATCACTTCCATTGCATATCGCGCTGGCTCAAGTCTCGCTCCGTTTGCCCGCTGGACAATCGTGAATGGGAGTTCCAGAAGCTGGGACGTTAGTCCTCTCTTTGTGTGTGTGTGTGTGTTTGTGTGGGTGCAGCTGCTGTTCAAGTAATAAGAAATCGTTGCGCTGACTCAGCGTCCTGAACTTTATCATTATTTTGTGTTAATTATGCATCTTTCGCCGGCTGCAAGGGGGCGCGCGCGCTGGCTGGCGGTGCGGCTCAATGCCCAATTATCATTTGTGTGCTCGACGCAACTTTTGCGGCACTTAATAAACGAGCTGAAGCCGAAGCTGGAGCCGGAGGAGAGAGGAGGAGGAGCAGAAGCTGGGCAGAGGTTGTACAGCTCAAACTTTATCCGCAGTTTTCGAAACTGGCGGCGCGGCTTGGCCAGGCTTATCAATTTTGCAGCTCGCTTTCTCGCGATGGCAACCTTTGAACTTTGCGCAATAAGTTTGGGTGGAGGTTGGGGGGGATTGGTTGCACTTTTCGCCGCATCTTGAGATTCTCAGTTTTAACAATTAGCTCATCGATTTTATGAAGTGCGCCGCAGCTCTTCTTGGCTGTCAATTAGCCGCGGTGCCTGGCTGGGCAAACACGAGCGGCAGCGGCAGCTCAACGGAACATAATTAAATAGAATTACTGTTTAATTGTTGCCCGAATCACATTAACACGCCAGGCCAGACAGCGAGCGGTGCCCGCATTGTCTTCGCCTTGATTGTTTGCCCCGTCGAACATGGCGTACAAAACACACGAAATAATTTTCGTGCACAACAAATTGGCAGCTTTCCATTTAACTTGTCTAAAACTGCGCGTGGACGTGGGTTACCCCTTGGCCACGCCCCCCATAACTCAAGCCCCTCCCCTAGCCATGTCACGCGCCAAGTTTGCTGCTGCTGCTGCTTCTTTTAATTTTTGCACGAAAATTAAGTTTGTTTTCCATTAAGTTAAATAATTACAAAATTATCCAGCACTCAAAGGCTCTGCCGGCTGTATAGCTCTATCTGCCTTGCTCACTCTATGCGTGTGTGTGTGTGTGTGTGTGGGTGTGTGCATGTTTGTTTTGCTAGAGTGGCAACTCTGGTGAGACGACAGTTAGAACGCTGTCGGGTTGAGCAGCAGCTGCAGTTTTCCGTGTAACTGACAATGATAGCTGCCTGCTTGACTGACTCCCCAAGCAACCAGGGCTGCAGAGGGAGAGTGAGAGGTAGCGAGAGAGTGAGAGAGAGAGTGAGACAGCAAATCAATTAAAATGCTTTAAAAATTCATAATAATTTTAGCAGATTTTTTTCAAATTTTTTCCTACTTCAAATGCGTTGCCTGCTTTCGCCCAAACTATTTGCTGCAGCCCTGGCCCTGCACGCCTGTTGGCTCCGACAAAAGTTTTGCTTAAACGCTGCTCTTGGCCCGAACCAAGGCTCATTATCTTTTCATTCGTTTTATTTTATTCCCTCTTTTTTTTCGCCCTCGCTCGCTCGCTCGCTCGCTCGCTCGCTCGCTTTTCTTTTCTTTAACGCTTCGCTAATCAAATTCAACATTTTTCCGTTTTAATTTGACAATTCGAAAACAGGCTGGGAGGCGGCGCGAGGCGGGGCGGGAGTACCGACAACAGCTGTGCGTTGTCAATTGGAAAATGATAAAGTGACGCGAATCTCTTGTAATGAAAATGGAAATTGGCATAGGAAGTGAAACAGATAACTGTAAATGGCATTGACAACCCCGAGGGTAACGAGTGCTAAGCTTGTTAGTTTCTCATTTTTCTCACGCCACGCTCCCGTTCCCTTGCTCTCAAGGTGACCCTGGGTCCTGGCTGGTGGCGCCGCTCTAACTGCATCACAATTAGCGCAAATTATCCGTGTCCAGTTGCAACTGGGTGCAACTTGATTGAATTTACTTGCGAGCGCGTGACTTGCGCCACGTAGCGACAACGTGCCGCATTAAGTATACGCCAAACTGGGCATATTAAGTATACGCACGGTCAGCCAAGCACTTGAAGTTGCCAAGTTGAAAGTTGCGCATTTGATGTGCAAACGAGTCGAGTCGAGTCTCAGTTTAAAGTTGTTGCCCTTTTTTTCGGCCATATTTTGTTTTAATTATGTCGAGCTTAGTTCTCTCTCTCTCTCTCTCCCACTTTTTCTCGGCTAATTTATGCATGACTTTGCTGGCCTTTCATATGAGAGCTTAGCGCACTTATCAGCCGCATGCAGGCGACGACGTTGGCGACTTGCAGCTTCTCGCTCAGCTGTCAATATAATTTAGGCAAATGTATGCAACTTTTCGGGTGTGTCTGTGTGTGTGTGTGACACATTTAACTTTGCCAATTTTTAATCACAAAAGTTTGCCGTGCTCTTCGACTCCGGCTGCGACTGCGACTGCGACTGCGACTCAGTCTCGACTTTAGACGCGTCGCCGGCAAACACATTTGCATATTTCTAATTCCAAAGTTGTAATTAGTATAATTTTACAGCTCTAATTGGATGATGATTTGAGCAACTTCATTCCGGGGCCCAACGTATGTGTATATAGTCGCATGCATATGCATGAGAAGGCCAGGCCGTAACCTTCATTTAGCTAGGGAGAGAGTGGGAGAGAGCGAGTGAAAGTCATTAACATAAGTTTGTAATTACAGAGTCCACAGCATGGACTCATATGTCATCTTGTTGTCTCTGCGACAGTTTCAACTTTATCGCCAGCAGACAGACAGATAGGCAGACAGAGAAAGCGAGAGAGAGGGAGGGAGAAAGAGGATGGTAAACAGGACGGCAAACGTCTAACTGAGCTTATGTCGTTAGTTTCTTAGCGCTGCAGGCGCAAGTAGGCTGCACCTTAAGGCCTAAAGAAAGATAGGGAAAGAGCTGGAAAGAGAGAGGAATAGATAGCTTTAAAGTAGTAGAAAGAGACAGCTACAGTTGGCAGTTAAATTATGCAAAGCTAGAAGCTACTTGAGAGTGATAGATAAGTTGCCTTTTGAATATATTCTCAAGTAAAGAATTAGGCAAGCTCACAAACTGATTTCACCCTAACTGAATATTACCAGAATTTAATGTCATAGTAAACTCTGTTCAAGTCCTAACTTGCCTTAATATTTCCCATTTATTTCCTGCATTTAGAAAAGTATAGAATTCCCTTTATTTTCTTCAGGCTTTAAAGCAACCCACCGCATAAACGTGTCCTCAATCCCTTAGCAAGCAACTTGAAATAAAAATCGCAATGGAACCCAAAAATAAATATGACAAAAATGCACTGCACATGCAGAGGTGCACACACACACACACACTCTTACCCACACACAAGTACAATGGGCATTGAGCTGAGTTTTCAAGTCATTTCGAATGTTTTTGATTTCACTGATTTGTTTATTTATGCATAAAGCATGCAATTTTTGCGCTTTATGCGAGCATCAGCAGAATACGAGTTGCCTGCCGGTGATAAGGACGAACATGACTGTAGGGGGTGTAGGGTATGCTATGTTTGTCTGTGTGCAACTTTAGCTGGGCTAGAAAACTTAGATATTCCAAGCGAATGCACTCGCACGCAATGTGCAGCGCGCTGTGCGACTGAGTTTCGCAAACAAATCAAAATCAAAATCGTGTGCGAATGCGACGAAGCTTCTCCTAGTCGTAAACATGGCTGCCATTCGTTCGAGTTGTCGTTGTTGTTGTCGTTGTTGTTGTTCACACAACGGAAACGGAAGTTGCACAAAACGATTTCATTTGCGCCGAATAACTTTTGATATGCACTTGCCAAGGGCTTCTTCTTCACAACGAACGACCAGAATGTCTGTCTTGCCTCCCTCCCTCCCTCTCCGCATTGTTTGCATTGACACGAATCGACGGCCATGAGCTCAGCAACTTGTGGCGCCTTTAAAAAGCCATAAACTAAAGGTAGCACGATATGCTATACGACCTACGCAATCCGGATACGAATTTTCCAATTCTATTTTGCCCAACATATTCGCTTTCAAGTGAAGCTGCCTGAGTTGCCCGGCGTCTCGTAAGAATTGCTAATAACCAATTTCGATTCAATTCAAGTGTCAGCACAAGACGGCCAAAGATGGCTGCGTGAGAGCGAGAGAGAGAGGGAGAAGGGAGCGAGTGGGAGAGAGACGGGAGACAGCTCGACCGCAATCCGCACGGGAAGCACAGCCAATTGAGTATTAATGGTCAGACTGCCGGCTGCTGATGCCAGCAAGTTTCCTGCGCAGAATTATGGCAGGCACACAGACGACACAGACGACACACACACACACACACACAGACAGAGGGACAGACAGACAGACAGCAGGAGGAGACTGTGTGCGCCCGCTGACCGCATTTGAAAGTAAAATCATACATATTAGAAAAATGTTCGAACCAAAGATGCTCGCAGCCAAGCTCGGTCGAGCCCCTCCAATGCTCCATGCTGCCAGATCAACGATGATATATGAGATTAGCTCAAGTGGCGCTCGATGGCAGCACGCCAGGCAGTCAGGCAAGCCGGGGCGACACTTCTACATACATACAAACTGTCGGATTTTATATTAATGATAAATTAAATTGTTCATTGACTTGAATAATTTTGTGCGTTGTCGTTTTGGGGTCGCAGCGCACACTAGTTTGGCTTCCCCTCTCGGCCTCACTCTCCTTCTCCCTTACCTATCTGTCTCTCTCCTTCACATACTTTTCTTTTGCTTTTCTTGTCTTTTCATTTTTTGTTTTTTTCGCTTTTGCTTGCATGATGAATTGATGAATTCTGTATGAAATCGTTACCAGAGACAAATACAACAGCAACAACAACAAGATAAAGAAGATGAGAGGAAAATATAAAGAGGAAGGAGAAGAAGAAGCAGAAGACAGTCAACTATGGAGCACACAAACTGTCACGACGCGCTGTGTGAAAATGGCAGAGTGTTAAATTATATAACTCTATTATGTGCGCATTAGTAAATAATTGATGGTTCGGGTAGTTATCGCATCACAGACATGAAAGATAGTCCGAATGGGAATTCAAGGTGAGCGGAAGGTGAATGCACAGTCACGTGACGGTGGCAATTGACAGAGGAATTTACTGTAATGATTTAATAAATATTAAAATTTTAAAAATTCCTAAAATTAAATTTTAGTGAGTGGTCAAGAAAATTAAAAAATTAATTCAGGAACAAATTCAGAAAAATGTGAGGAGAAAAAGATGTATATAAAATTAAAAAAAAAATTAATAAATAAATTAAATAAATCTAATAAATATTTAAAATAAAAATGTGACTGTCTAAAAAATAAAACTAAAAAGTAATTGAATCAATTCAAAAAAAAAAAAAAAAACAATTTAAGAAATTTAAGTAAAATGCGAAGAAAAATTATATATAATAAATTAAAGAAAAAAATAGATTAAAATTAAAATCATATTTTTTTCATGTATTAAATATTTGTATATTTAATAAATCAAAAATAGAACGGAATAAACACTGAAATAATTTTTATTTTTCAAAAAACTATTTAAGTCATATTGAATTGTCTGAAATATTGAACTTTTATTGCCAATTCTTGCCAAGCTATTTTGCGTAGTAAATTAACAAATTTGCAACACTTAACACTCATAAAACACAAATTAAAAGTTGAAATTAAATAATTTGGATGTTTTCACACCAGATAAGCAGATAAAAGTCAAAACGCTTCGCACATTTTTGCCAGTTCAATTATTTAACAATTTCATAGTTGGTGGCAATATTTTGTTGCGCCAACTATTTGCCAGGGGAAAGAAAGGGGGTATGCCAGCTCAGCTGGAGTCCGAGTGCGCGACGGAGTTGGAGTGGACATTTCTAGCGAACCGACACAACAAAACAATTTACTGATTTTAACAAAAATTTTAATTAAACAAATTTTGTGTGGAAAGGAAGTTGCTGCTGCTGCTGCTGCTGCCGTTGCCGTTGCCAGGGCTGTTCTTGTTGCTGTTGTTGTAATCTGCCCCTGCAACTGGAAGCGAGCTGAAACTTTTCGCACGGTCTGCGACTTCCTCCTTCTGCGTAGTAGGAAGTCGGCACGAGCGAGTCGACCCCCTCAATTCACTTTTTGCACCATAAGTTGTGCCCAAAATAGCAGAAAAGTTGCCCCCGATAATGTAAAAATGAAGCAGCAACAAAATAATAAAGCAAAAGGATGTGTCCACAGGCTCAGGACCCTTCTCCTACTCCTCCGCCTGCTGCTGCTGCTGGCTCAGCAATGCTGTAGGAAATGTGCAAAAGTTTTCGTAGCGAAAACTATGCGGCATTCGTTGAGCGCCATCCTCACCTTCCTGCTGCTGCTGCTGCTGCTGTCGCTGCTTGACCCTGCTCGAAACTGGCGCAGTGTAGCCGAGATTTGGCCAAGCTCTCGCATAAATCTCTGCCGGCTGCCTTGAAGTTTACACACACACACTCACACACACAGTCAGAGCCCGAGCATTTGAATGTCACCATTGAGTCTAGACTGCAAGCCATGCGCTTTGCTTATAAACTTGTCTTATGTCTTCTTCTCTCCCCTCTTTCGCCTCGTGAGCCAACCAAAACCAATGTCTGACTACCACTTAAGCCAGCTAAACATATAAATCTTGCAATGGTTGGTATTCCGCAACAACAAAGCGAACGAGCGACAGCAGCAACGACAACAATGCGCAATTTTATTGCCAAACCTCAGACGTTGCGTATACGTAACGTAAGCCGAGCTGCCATGCAGTGCGAAATGACTGCGAAAGCGGTGGGGAAATACGCAGTAAAGCTGGGAATGCTTTGAGCAGACAATTCGACTTTGACAGCGAATCGAGCGAATGGCGAATGCCAACCGATTTCGAGTTTGAGCAACAATTTGGACAAGCAATTTCTGACTTTAAGTTTGTCACATGCGAACGGCCTGTGGAGCCAGCCAACATACGACTCGAATTCCAGTCGAACTTCGGCCAGGAAATTTGGGCAATTCGGCAGAGTCAGAAATGTCTTGAAATTGTGGAGCCCAAAGGGAATTGGAGTAAGGCTTGAAATATTCAACAAGCATGAATAAGCTTTAAAATATTAAAATCAAATTTGTATACATTTCAAAATATTAAAAAAAAAATATTCTTTTTCAAGTTTTTCTATTGGAATTATGCAAATAAAATGTTTACAAAATTTAAAAAATATTTTTTCAACAATTTATTTAAGTGAAGTACAATTTTGAAAATTTTGCATTAAAAATATTTAATTGATTTGCTTATGAATATTAAAAAAAAAAAAAATAACGAGATGTATCCATTTAAAATATTTTATAAATTATCAAATGTTTAAAATTAAATTTTTATTTTTGTTTCACCTTAAAAATAATAAATTAAATCTTGAAAATTTTTAAAAGGTTTTAATTAATTTATTTAGATGATTTATCATTTTATAGCTACCTTAAGAGCTGCCCAATCTTTTTTATAATTTTTTTTTTTGGTTCTTAAACAAAGAGTCCCAAACACATGAGGCAAATTGCCGCAGTTGCTTCCGCTCCATTTTTTTGTGGTCCCCAAACAACAATTGTCTTTGGCATTTGGAGCATGTCCCCAGCGCCATAATTAGAAATGAAAAGTGAAAAATATATGTTTTCCACTTGGCGCGCAAGCAAACAAACAAACGGCGACAATGCAAGGTAGACAATGTCGAGTAGGCAACCACTTGGCTATTATTTATGCTAATTGTTCCAGCCGCGGCTGAGGCGGAGGCGGAGGTGGAGTCGCCGCTGGAGGAGCTTCGTCATGTTGCTGCCGGTTTGTCAACTGTTCTGCTGAGGGTTGGCAGGCAGCTCAAAAACGCAGACGACAGCCTGATGGAGTGTGGGAGGGGAGTGTGTGTGCTGCAGCATGGCGTTATTAGGCTAATGGCTGCCCCGTGGGCATTCAATGCTTTTGTCTAGCAAAATGCTTTTGTCCCACTGTTGACGACGCCACTGCCGCTGCTGCCCCACTGTTGCCCCCATCGTCGCTGCCTGCAAATATGCAACGGCAGACTCGCAGGCTAACTGCCAAAGCCACGCACAAAACGCATTGAGACGCCATAATTGCAGCCAGTTGCCAGTTGTGTCTCTGTGTCATGCAGCATAAAAGCTGCTGCCCCTCTCTCTCTCTCTTTCTCTCTCTTGCTGTCTCTCTCAGCGTGTGTGTGTGTGTGTGTGGGGGTGCAAGTGCGTTAAGTGCAATAACAGCAATGACAGCAATTGCGTTGACAGGCTGCACAGGCGCAGGCAAAATGGGCCACACACTCGCTGAAGTGAAGTTTATATTTAGACGATGCTGAAACTTCACCTGCCACGCCCCCCGCCTCCCTCTGTATAGCCTGCGGCTGGCTGGTTACAAATAAATTTAACTTGAGTTTACTTGACACGCTGCCAATTGAGCGCGCACCTCAGCCTGTCTTGCATTGCATCGCGGCAATTGTGAACAGGGTCAATTTGAGTGCGAAGAGCTGAGCATGTGTGGGTGGCAGGAAGGAGGAAGGGTATAAGAGACACTGCTCTTTAAAGTTAACAAGCTGAAAGCGCAGCAGAGTTTGCTGTAAATGAAAAAGTCTTTGCAGCGCAACTTTCCTTGAGCAAAACTTCTGGGCAGAAAAGTAAATACTGTGTAAGTTTCTTTTGCGAATCGTTGATGGAAAGTTAAATAAATAAATAAATATATGTGAATTCGATACCTTTTAGAAATAACAGAGAAAAGATTATCTAAGCACATTCTGCATTCGAACATCTTCAGCTTTGTGTAGCAAGTCATGAGACGAATTGTTTTCCCTGGCTTTAGGTCGCTTTGGAATGCTGTGTGGAATATTATAAAAAAAAAAAAATTTTATATAAAAAATAGAGCTCAACATTGACTCAACGCTTGCACGATATCTTTGCGTACTATGGTGACCACAAAAATAAGTACACTTTGGCCATGGCTTAAGTAGAAGATGATATGGAAAAAGAAGCAAGTGCGTAAACAGCCGCACAGAGCTCAACAATTCAATATTTAAAGGCAAGTGAAAAGAAGCGTAAATAGAATCTGAATCAGTGAAGGAAATAAAAATACAAAAACTATTTTTGAAAACATTTTCTTTTTAATGGTGTCGCACCCTATGAAATGCCTCAAATGTTTCTGCCAAGGGCCTCAAGCTGCTTGTCTATGCCAGCTGATGACCGTCATAAGATTAAGGATCACCTTAGAGGTGACCAAAAGTGCGACAGGTGCTCGCCCAATGCGACACTAAAAGACAAGAATGGACTCGAAATAATAAGATACTTTTCGCACAGCATTCATAGTAAGCATCGCCTACTTTCCAGCTCGAATGGACATCAAGACCTTCGAGAATCTGATCTTTGTACAAATGTGTGAAACAATCCTAAGGAGGCGTGGCACTTCCCGCAAGGTATATCTATTCCTACTAAAGGTTACCAGCTGATTATCAAATCATCGTCAGATATACTGATTACATTGTAAACCCAAGAGTTTCTCATGTAAACAAATTCTATACTTGTCTGAGATTGCGTCACTTTGGTTTCGTTTGAAGGTGAAGGCTATGATCGACTGTGGCTTTCGTTACTATTGTACAAACATATGTGAAAACCTTTTCTGTCCATTCTGATCGAATTTCTAATATTTAAAATATTTTTAGATTTATTCCCACGATTTCCTAATCAACTTGATATGCATAACTTGTAGATAACCCTAGCAATGTGCTATTTTTTTGAATCTGAGGCACTTGAGACAGCAGTTGTAGCGCCCCCTTTATAATGTGCACAGTTTATTTTCACACTTCGCTTTTATTATTTTTTAAAATTCCTTGAACTAATTACGCAGCTTGCGGAAGAAATGCAAATTGTTGCTTTGGCAAGGCAAGGCTTGAAGAATTATGAGAAATGTGCGCAGTGCTTGAGACGTATGAGGTTTGTGGCTCAAGGTAGACTGTGGCTCCTCGGTTGCTTCTCGGCTGCTGCTGCTGCGATGTTTGACTGTGATTTATGTGGCCTCAGCTTAACACCGCAGAAATCTGTGCGGCTCTGTCAATTTGTTTTGCGTGCGGCAAACGGCAGAAAAGGGAGCACGACGCACGAGGCACGAGGCACGACGCAGCTGGGCTAAAAACTGGGCCAAGTGAATAATTAAGCGGTTTATAAACATTTGTCTCAGTAGCACACGCCCAAACACCACCAACACCACAAGCAACTCAACTCAACTCAACTCAAGTCGAAGCGGAAGCTGTAGCCGTTGTAGCCTGCCAAGACGACGGCTGGGCAAACAGAGTTCTTAGCGGCGAGCCAAGGCAAGCAACCGCCTACGCATTATTTATGCCAGCTGCTGCTGCTGCTGCCGAGAAGGAATATATACCAGGCCATGCCCTGCCCTGCCCTGCCTTGGTGTTTGCTCTGCAAACAGTTAGCCGGGCCAACTTAAAGTTAACGCTAATTTGCGTGGCCCTTCAAGTCGGTTGGTCGTGGGGTCGTTCTGTGCCTGGGAAACTGCAACTATTTATTTTTAATCGCATGCTCCAATTGCAAAAACAATTTAAAATCAACTCGCTCGTTAAGTGAAGCGGCTACGTAGACATTCGCTTGCAGGCAGGCCCCAGCCTGTTTCCTGCCCCCATCTGACTCCCCTCGCCTTTGCTGCTGCTGCATTTTCGACAAGTGCTTTTAACATTAAATATTCATTTACAGCATTAAGGGCACTCGAAGTCACGCGTTAACGGGCCAAAAAACGCTCAATGTTCTAGGGCTAACAGCGGGTGCAGCACGTTGGTGCAGGGGCAGGAGGACAGGGGGCACAACTCGATGGGCTGCAGCCAACTGCAAACGTGGCGCATCAAGCAAAACGGACACGGGCGTGCATTAAGTGAATATATTCCTGGCCCAAAAACCCAAAGGTAGCTGCAACAAAGGGGTGGCGGCGGGGGTGGGTGCAGGGGGCAAGAAACACGCGCTTTTTGGCCACCTGCAGCGGCCAGCAGGTGCTCGCTGCGGCAACGTGTTATCGTTGTTATTGTTGCTGTTGTGCCTTGTGCTTGTGCCTTGTGCCTTGTTTCATTGCCGTCGTTTCGCAGGCGAAAAGCTTTGAGAGAGACACAGAGAGAGAGAGCAAGGCGAGCCGAGAGAGCCGTCATTGTATCGCTCTCGCGCTCTCTTAGTGCCTGCTGCGCTCTCTCGTTGCCCGCCTTCGTTTCGGCCCGGCTAGCTCAGTATGCTTTGTTGGCCAAGTGCAGACGCAACGTGGTTCAACATGGCGCACGTTGACCAAGTCTGCAGGCAACTCATAAATGTCATACATTATGCCATGGTTGTAGCCAAATGGTCAACCATGAAAACTTTCCCTCTCGTTGCTCAAACTAAAATTATAAAATATTTATATCCGCTCTCTGACCAACTCAAAGTTGGCTGAAATCTTTGAATGAGAAGTGAATTTCTTGGAAAATCCCTCCCACTCATATATCATTTCATTAGGCGCCCAAACTACTGACCCCAATTCTTGGTCTTAGAAACTTTTAATTACTGTCCAAGCATATGAATATTGCTGAAAGGGTTTCCCCCTCCCCCGAAATATGCTCGAACGCAGCTAATTGACATTCAATTAGTTTGTTTAGTTTACTAATTATAAAGCTTGAGGCGGGAAGCAAAACTTTTGATGTTTTCTTTTCGATTAATTATCAATTCATTCGGTTAATCAAGTCTTGTCTATTAATACCCTCCGGGGGTTTTTCCTTTTCGACTCCCGTGGAACTTTCTTCTACTTTCACTTACGCGCAATTAAACACGAAATAAATTATTTTCCATGTACGCGCCCAACATGTGTGACAATTATGCTACCGAAAATTTGTACGCGAGCTGCGTTTGGTAAACATTTGCAGCTTTTGTCTAATGATTAATGAATGTGTGTGGGCGAGCGAGCATAAGGTTCTCTCTCTCTCTCTGCACTCGTCTCACAGTTGACTTCACAGTTGACATCATAATGCGGCTATTGCTGTCAGAGCGCGCTGACAACCATTTTGGGGTAAGGGGAAACCTTTCTGACCGCAGAACCCAACCCAGAAAAGGTCAAAGGCTGCTGAGTGCAAACGTCTTTCACATTAATTTGCCAAAATTTAATTAAGCCTCATGTTCAAGTTCTGCTGCTGCTGCTGCTTCTTGTACATTTTGCAGCTTGTTTTTTGCGAGCCAAAAAGAAAAAAAGATCGAAACAAATCTAAGTAAAACTGCAAAGCATTTGGAAATTTATATGCAGGCCGCATGTTGCCGCCGTGCGGCACATGTTGCCAAACACATTTGACTCGACAAGCAGCCCCCCAAGACAGTGGCTAGGGGTAGGTGTGTGTGTGTGTGAGTGTGTGTGCATTTATGACTGGAAACCCAACACATTGGCAAACATAAAATTTAAACATGCATAGGCCAAAAATACAACAGAGAGAAAACAATACAAACACATAAACAAGCGACGAGCATGAAAAGTACAAGCAAGATTTGGAAAGGAATTTTTGCGGGGATAGACGAATGTGGAGTGCACTATAAAGCGGATTAAAATTAGCTCAATATAACTAAGAATTTTAAGAAATTTTATAGAAATGAATTAAGTACAATGAAGCTTACTAAAGTCATTCAAATAAAATTCTAAATTTATTTCATTAATTAAAAGGAATTTTGTGTAACTTATATTAGTTGTTCTCTTGTTGAAAATCACAAGTAAAATATGTTAAAAATTTTAAAAAAATAAAAATATTAAAATGAATTAAACAAATATTAAATTTATTTAAAATAAATATATAAATAAATATTAAAATATTTTTGCCTTATTTGTTTTTAACAAAACTGACTTCACTACCTCAAAACTAAAGTATCTCTCTTTATGTAAATAAAATTAATTAGCAAATTTTAATCCTAACTTTTGATTACATAATAGCACAACAAATTTCAAGATAATTATGTAAGATATTAGAAAAAATTACCACGTTAACAATTTAATAGAAAACTCATTCGAAACTTTCATTAAAAACATCCTAACTCTGTTTGCACAGCGCTCGTTTATATAGACGATCGATTGATTTCTGTGGCCTTAGGGTATGTTGCGGCAAGCCTGGCGTTGCCTGTTGTTTGCTTAGCTGCCGCTGGCGTTGGCTGCTAAGCAGCTTAAGTAGCACCACGCACACACACACACTCGCACACTCACTCACACACTCACACTCACACACACACATGTCTGCCTGCCTGTGCGCCGCATATTTGCATATTTGCGTGTCGCTTAAAATATTTGCGCTCTTGGTGCGCCTGATTATGGCGCTTAAAGAAACACTTAAAAAGGCAACCAGATACAAAAATAACAACAACAAGGCAATGTGAAGCAAAAACAAAAAAAGAAAACACGAGCAGCGTCGGGGCCGAGAAGTGCCAAGCGCAATTGGGGTTAATATCCTTGCACGGAAAATATTCGCACAAACATTCAGACACCGAAATAAACACACTGACAAAGGCGCAAGGCAAGGCGGCAGATAGGTAGAAAGAGAGAGGGAGAGAGAGAGTGAGAGAGACAGGGCCAACACGTAGCAGCCCCCAGGGCTGAGTGCACATTTTTTGAATTATTTATGGTTAAGTTTATGGAAAAATTTTTCGACTTGAATTTATTTTTGCGCTGCTTAGAAATTTCTCCCCATTTCGTTTCGTTTTTCGTTGGAAAAAATACGCAAAAAATTAATAAAAAGTTGTTGCATAATAAGCAGTTACACTAGGCCCTACAACAGTGTCAATTGTTGTTGCTGTTGCTGTAGTTGTTGTTGTAGCCTTGCGTGCCGGCCAAATTAAAAGCCAACAATGTCGCTGCAAACAGGCAGCAAATGAAGCAAAACTACGACGTGCTGCTATTTGTGCACGAGGATCCCAGAGATTTTTGTCGCCTTGCGCCATGGGCCATAAATTCGCTCAGGTTGGCGCATTTTTTCGCCCCCTGGATAGATAGTACTTTCCGCTGCCTCGCTGTGTGTCTATGTGTGTGTGTGTGTGTGTGGCACATTGACATTTACAAAGTGAGAATTTAATTAAACTTAATGAAAGTGCATGAGAGAACGGAGCGCGCGCGCGGCCTGGCAGCGGGCCAGCAATGGAAAACTTTGGCCGCGTCACTCGGCGAGCACTTTTCGGCCATTGTTGTTGTTGTTGTTGTTGCTGTTGCCAGCCGGGTTGACTGAGTTGGCCATTAAGAAGGCACAGCGCAGGCTTTGATGCGCGCCCGCTTGCAACTGCCACAACATGCGAAGTGGCGCTGCTGCCACACACTGCGTATGCTTAACAAACAATTCGAAATGGAAACTGAAATCGAAGCACAGGCCTGACCCAAATTCGCGCACTCAGCTGCGCGTCTCGTCGCAGCCCTGCGATCGGTTTTAGCCAACGCACACAATGTTGGCGCACACACTGCGTATGATTAATTTAAGCAGCAACTGCAGAGGAAGAGGGAGGAAGGGGGGTGTGGAAGGTGTTTCGCTTCGGCTGCTGTGGCATTTTCTGGTCGATAAATTTAATTTACACAAATTAGTCGCGCGTAGTCGTAAAAACGCAAACGAAAACACGAGCGCGCGCGCGCTGGACACAAAGCACAGGACAAAAGTTCAGCATTAAAACAAAAAGCTAATTAATTAAAACACCTAGCCAGCAGCATAGCCACTGGGCAGGGGGAAGGAGTATTTGTGTGGGTGTGAGTGTGGGTGGAGTGAGACTAGAAGCGACTAGGAAATACCCTGGAAGAGGAAAAAAATTGTAGGAGATTTTTTAGAATTAAAAGAAAGGATTTTAAATAAGTAAAATAAAAAGAAATACAAAAATACAAATTAAATTTTATTTAATAAAAATTAATTAAGATTCCTTATATATATAAGAAAAATTATGAAAAAAATATTTTTTTAATTGCGAAACCCTCTTCAAATTTTTTAAAATATTTGCAACTAAAATCTTACTCTAAAGTTGACTAGAAAAAATTATTTATGAAACATTTAAATTATTAAAAATTTGTAAAGTACATTTTAATAAATAAAAATAAATATATAATAAATACACTTAAATTAATATTAATAAATTTTTATTTAATTTCCCCACATCTTATAAATTCTTAAAAAAATGCAAGCTAATCTCTATCTCAATTCACTTAATTCTTTTACAGGGCATACCCAACTCGGGCGTGGCAGCCGTCGACATTGCTAATTATTTGACCATAAATCTTGCCACTGACTCTAGTTTTTCTCTTTCACGCTGCTTTTGTGCTTCTGCTTCGTTCCCCTCTCTTTTATTTGCCATTGCTTTTGTTGTGGTCCCATGTCAATGTCAACGAGTCGAGTCGAGTCGCGTCGAGTGGAGACATGCCTCTGGTGTCTCTTAAGTTTTCGGCCTGCTACTTTAAGCAACATCTAAACTCACTTACCCTCACTCTCTCTCTCCCCTTCTCTTCCTTTCCCCCCATTGGCATCAATCTTTCAATAATTTTATTGCTGGCAAAAGGCTTTCCGCTTTTGTGCTGATTGAAAGCGCAAATAAAATATGCGACTACACGATCGCCAGCGAAAATTCAAAGCACAAATTTGCGAGCATTTCCGCAGCACGCAGCACGTAGCCACAGAACTAGAGGCAGGCAGAGTCAAAGCCTTGGCCCGGCAGGGGCAGCTGTCAAGCGTGTGCGCGCTTTCATTTCATTTCGCTGACTCCCAACTCGAAGGACTTCGAGATGCGCTCGAGCCATGGGCCTCGCCTGAGTGGTAATTTATGGCTACGCATTTGGTTTACTAATAATATTCGAGGCGGTCGAGGCATCATCGAAGCGCTCTAATCACGTGACCAAGCCAGGCCAGGCCAAGCCTCGCTCCCCTTCGATTTGGGCTCCTTTGTTTACCTAAGCAATAACAATAAATTAATCGCAGCTAGTTTGGAGGCAGCAATTGGTGGTGTGGGAGGGGGGCCAGACAGACAGCCATTAGTCTTTGTATTACGCTTTATGCTTTGTATTTTTAATTATGTGTCTAATTTTTTTGCCTCCCACACCCTAACACACACTAACGCACAATGAATGGAATTTGTATGGATGTTACGCATACGCCGGGGCATATTGCGTATACGCATAGGAAATATGGCGTGTCGAGCTGTTAATTGCCTCTATCAATGCGGCTTCCTGTACGTTTTACATGTGTTTATAGATAACTCGATGTGGTTCGTGTTGCTTTTGCTACTGCTGCCTATTGCCTAATTGTGTGTAATGGTCATGCGGCTCTCGGCTCTCTCGGCTGCCCCACTTGCCGCTTTCGCTGGCTGCTGGCATAACAAAAATTAATATACAATTTTCGTTGGCGCTTTGTGCCGCGCATTGTTGAAAGCCAAGCCTGGCAAGGGGTGTAATTGCTCAAATTGGTTAGATATACAATCGACTGGTCCGCACGGTTCACATGGTTTGACTGGCTGCGTGCGAAATTTACATACATGACCAGATAAAAGCGAAAGCACAAACATTTATTGACCCACAGTGCGTCGCGGTATTGTATGTTATACAATAGTATCGAAGCGCAGTTCGAAAGTTATTTAAAGAGCTCAAACGTTAACAAGGTTTGCATTAAGGTATTGATGAATAAACCTATACAATCATAAGGCTTAAATATAATCCGAACTGAACTTTGTTAAAAACTGAGTCATTTATATTCTGACTCAGGATCAACAGCCGAGTCGATTGAGCCATGTCCGTCTGTCCATCTGTCCGCTTGAACGACTAGATCTCAGCTATTACAAAAGCTAGAGACACCAAATATCACATGAAGGTTCCCGTATAACATAGGTAGATCGAGTTTATTTTCAATTTTCGATGTCAGTAATGGGAAAGTCGAACTAGCCATGTCCGTCTGGCCGTCTGTCTATTGAAACGTAAACTAGTCTCTTAGTTTTAGAGCTATCTTGATGAAACTTAGTATACATGCTTCTTATTGTTGTACGCTGTAAATAAGTCGGAACGAGCCGGATCGAACCGATATATCGTAAAGCTGCCATAGAACCTATTGCCCGATTTACTCTTTGGAGTAACTGCGCGTGTATGAAACCTTCGAAGTACTGAAGGCCGCCTTTCTTTCTTGTTTTCTTACAATTAAAGATTCACTAAGCCTAAGCCAGTTATTAATACTATCTTTTAGACTCTCTTTGTCGGTCTCACTCCTTCTGTATATCCCTTTTGCTCTCTAATTGAATGAGAGTGGTTTCTTGTTAGTTTTCTCTTTCCCTTACCGCCGCAATTGCTTTCTAATCTTCCGCCTTGGTCAACAGGCTGCCGGCACCGGCTGCCTTCTGCACCTCCACCTGAGCTCATCTTGCGCTGCACTCGACAGTCACGTGCCGCTAAAATCATAACTCAATGTCGAGTGCGAGTGCAGTCTGAAATTAGTTTGCACTTGCGAGCTGCGAGGCGCCGCGTGGGCGTTCAACCAGCTTCAAGCAAAACACTCAACACGAGGCGACATTGCTGCCGCATTTGGTGTTGCTGCTGCTGCAGTTGCATTCGTGTTCATGCATAAACAAAATGGCTGCTGCAACAACCGGAAACTGACGGCAAACGACATTTGCGATATGCATCATATGCCCCGTTCCCCCTCCCCTCTTCCTGCCATGCCAGCAATGTGCCCCATGTAACAGTGCAACGTCGAGTCAGCTACTTGGCACATTTCTGTGCTGTCATTGTTGCCTGTGCGTCTTTTTTGCTGCGCTGCCGCTGCTGCTGCTCTTGCTGCCGCCATCTGTTAGCCTTGCAGGTGCAATTATGACGCCAGTCGGAGAGAGCGGGGGAGGGGGGGCGGTGCGCGGCAGGCTGACAGTGTCAGCGACACATAAACATTACATCATCAGCAACTTTTTGTAGCTGTCATAAAATGGCGCAACAACAACAGCAACAACAACAACAACAGCGGAGGCAATGGGAGGCACAGCGAAAATGGGCACAAGATGCATGCGAAAAAGACAACAAACTGCAAACAACAGGGACAACAAATGAATGTTATCCTGCTGCATTTCCGGGCGGCGGCTGCTGCCTCTGCTAAGCCGGCATGCTAAATCCTTGCCACGCCCCCTTGTCATGGCTCTAATGAGCTGTGTGTGTGTGTGTGTGTGCGACGCTGCATTGTTGACATTTTTGCTGGCATATGATGCTTGTTAGTGACTTTTTTGTTTCTTACTCCAGCTGCATGTTTTATGCGCTGCTCTCTTCTGTCTCGCTTCCTCTCCCACCTACCACTCCCACCGCCCACCTCCCACTCCTTGCAGCGACAGTTCGCTTGTCGCTGTTGTGAAATATTTTCATGAGTTTTGACAGTAATGTGTCGCAATGTTTGTCCATGCCTTTTTTGTCTGCCTGCCAACCAGTCAGCCTGCCAGTCGTAGTGTACCCAGCCAGTATCCATTCAGACAGTCAGCCATCCAGCCATCCAGTCCTGCAGCCAGCCACATCTCCCGCTCTCCATTCAGTCTGGCATTGTCTGCGGCTGGGCGAGAAGAGCGACATGTTTGTCTCGTTGTTGCGAGTGTTTAAGCGTTGATTACACTTTCGTGTTTGCTGCTGCTTGTCACTATCTGCTCTGCTCTCTACCCGTTGTTCTTGTTCTTGCTCTCGTTGTTGTAGTTGTAGTTGTTGTAGTTGCTGCTTCGTAGTTGTCATTTGCGCTGCTGGCAGTGTGCAGCATGAGGCAGCTGCCGGTTTGTTTATGAGCTAAAAACTCTGCGCTCTTTGCGGGCACATGCAAGTTGATTTAAATAAAAAATTCAACTGAAACTGCAACTGAAATTGGAAAGTTTTGAAATATTTTCGAAGTTGCACAAAAAAGTTTTGATAGTAGTGAAAAATATTTCCATATTTCTATAGGGAAAATATTTTCAATATATTTGTTCAGCATTACAAAATATATAAAAACGTTATTTATGCATTTAAAACAGTTTGTGCCAACAATAACAACAAAGCAATAATTCTTAAAAAATATTTAAAAATTAAAAAATTATTATTATATGCTTAAAACTATTTTTAAATATTTTTTAATTCTTGAAAATTTTTTTAAAATTTAAAAAATACTCAAGTCCTAAAAAGAACATGGAAATTTAGGCAGTTCGCTTAAATGATATATGGATTGAGTTTAATTTGTTTTAAATTTTTCTAATTTAAAAAAAAACTATAGCAAAATTTTTTAAAAAATTTGACTCAATCAAAAAATTTCTGAGAGTGTACAAAAATGTTTAAAAATGTTTTTATATAAGTTCAAACAATTTCTTATATTAACTCACTTAAACAGACTCTCAAAAATTATTCGGAATTTTTCTACTCAGTTAAAAAAAATTTCTAAAACTTCGTGAGCTAAAAAAGCTACAAATTAATATAATTTAATAATTTACTGTTTTGCTCAAATTTAATTTCACAATTCTACACAAGTTTAATGATACTTTTGCCTAACTATCATGCCATAGTTTGCTTTTAAACGCTTTGCTCTTCCCTTGCAGCAATATAATCACACCGAAGTTGCCAGCAATTAATTACAAATATTTTTTTTAATATGCATAATTAATTTTTATTGATGCAGTTTTATTAATTGATGCATTTGTTCGCGGCCGATCTAACGGATTGAATGCGCGACGTGTCATTAATTGCGACAGCGTATCTCGAACTGGTTTTTTTTTTTCACACACACGCGGATCAAATTAATAAAAATGTATTTATGGCAAATAAACATAAATAAATTCACGAAAATGAAAACGAAATGCTGTCATAATTTTTTGGAGGCCATGTCAAATGTTTGGACATTAAGTTTTTAACGGACCGATGAGTTGACAGTGAACAGAAAGGGAAGGAAGTGGAGAGGGGAGAGTGGAGGGCTGACTGAAAAAGGACAGACGCAGTGACGGAGCGACATGGGCTGATGGACGGCCCACAAATCTTGCGTCAACTTCTGGTGTTGATTGCCACAATGGGCATTCGGCTGCGGCACAAATACTCGACACACACACACACACACAGTGAAAGAGAGAGAGAGAGAGGGAAATATATATACAAACACTCGTAGTCGTAACAAGCGATATTTCATGTACATGCCATATATCAATGTCACTTTACTTTGGCAAACAGTTTCAGTTAATACACAATCAATGTACCAATGTGTTATCAATAATAAATTGCTGGCGATTTATCAGCCAATGCAGCCAAGGCAACGCAACGCAACACACAACTACAGCTACAGCTACAGCTACTACACAGTCTTAACTTACTTTCGAGCAGAGCAGCAACAACAGTTGCTAGCAATCCGTTTGAGACGCTCTTTCTCTCTCTCTCTCTCTGTCTTTCTCTCTCTGTCTCTGTGAGCCACCCACGCCACGCGTTGGGGGACTTTTAAATCCACCCAAACCGCCAGCCGCATGCGAAAGTCAAACATAAATCGCTCCCACTTCTGTGTCTGTATGTCTCTGTGTGTGTGTGTAAAAATTACGACCTAACATGTGTGTGTGAGCGAGTGTGTGTGTGTGAGTGGTGTGTCCTGTCTTGGTGTGCGTGCAAGTTATGCGCAGCATGCAAAACTCTGCACGCTGCACGTGCCGTTTGAAGTGTATAAATGTGCTCGCTGGCGGCCCCTAGCGGTAGGTAGCTGCAGCTGCAGCACCAGCTCCTGCTCCGACTGCGACTGCGACGACAACGTCGCACAAGCGACAATGCGAGTCATGCGGTGGAGTCATATCGGATGACAATTAGGCCCTGGTCATCAATTCCAAGTGCACAGGCGATAAATCTTTGGTAATTGTATGTGTGCGAGCAGCGTCGCTTTGCTGTCTCTTTCCCACTCTACATCTCTCTCTCTCTTCCTTTCTCTCTCTCTCTTTTGGCAAACTGCTCTGTGTCTTTGCTTGGCTTGCGCTGGTGCAGGTTAAATGCAAATTGTGGCTACGTTTTGGGTCAACCAAAAAGGGAAATATGCGCACTCGTTCGCGGTCTAATTGAAAAGTTTTGGGCGGGCAGGCAATTTGTATGCAGTTGCAGCTAAAAGATAACGGTAAAGTTAAGCCAAGCATTTGCTTAACTATATCAATTCAAAGCGAACACGCCTGATTAGAAAATTCCGCTCGAATTCGCATATCATTTTGCAACTCATGCGACAAAGGGTTAACTGAAAATTGATCCAGGCTTGTTATTTTGTTAACCGAAGCCCGCAAAATGCCGACAACAAATAACAGCAATAACAACAGCAGCAATAACAAGAATAATAATAACAACAACGGGAGCAACGGCAGCAACGTCAGCAGGTGCTGAGCAGCTAATTAGTTTTTGGAAATGCCGCAGGTTACTTCAAATGTGCGAAACGCAAAACATGTGTTAAATTACATGCGCATTTGTGGGGCTGTACGTGTGTGTGCGTGTGTGTGTGTGCTGCATATTATTTATGCTAAATAATTGAAAATATTATTTACCAAGTTAAATGTGTCACATTTCCTGTTGACTTTAATTGTTGTCAAGCCTGGTAGGCAGACGATGACAGCAGGCAGAGGAAGGGGAAGGGAAGAGTGAGAGAGAGAGAGAGGGAGAGAAGAGACTGTGACAGAAGGGAAACTGATAGAGTGGGGAGACTGAGAGAGAGAGGGAGACCAGTGGCTGGCGCGTTGCACGGTGCGTATGCGTAACTTATCTTACCGTTGACATAAATGACATTTTAAGGGCAATAAGTTATTTCACATTATGTCTTTGTGGCTCTGCCACTGTGTGCGAGTGAGTTAAGCCCCGCTGCAGTGTGTGGGGCGGGCGTGCGTACAAGCCAAGCTACAAGCGGTTGCAAGGACAAATGGGGACAGCGGACCGAGGACCGAGGACCGAGGACGAGCCAAAGACAGACGAGCGAGAGCTGCCTGCCGCTCGAGTTGTTAACAACTATGAGACTATGGCACAAACTTTATGAATGCCACTGCAAGTGTGCGTGTGTGCGTGTGCGTGTGCGTGTGCAAGTGTTTGCACCGCATGCGGAAGTCACATGTTTGCATTATGTGTCCTTTGGCATGTCCTTGCGAGCTGCCTGCCTGCCTGCCTGGCTGCCCTTCTGGCTGTCCTTCTCCTTCTTCTGCTGCCTTGTTTACCCTGCGCTACTTGCTGCATTCTGCGTGCCACGCTGCATTGCAACCCGCGCTGCCCTTGCTCAGCCCGTTTTCATGCATAAATTTTATATTTCGGTGTGTGTGTGTGCGTGTGTGTGTGTGTGTGTGTATGCAGGTGGCGTGCGGCGGGTGGCTACATAAATTTTAACTGCTGTGAAAATATTTGTTTAATGAGAAACTTTTAGCTGCTGCCGCCTGCTTCCGCCTTGACTTGCACTTCCCGCCGCTCGCTCTCGCTTTCGCTCTAGACTGTCCTTATAATTTATTAATTATTTAAATTAAGCCACGCACAATAATTATTGTACTACACACACAAACACACACACACCTTGCATAACTATTTCTCCGTAGACTCAAGCTCGCTCAGCTTCTTTGCTGCTGACAATGCGAAGTCATTCCACATAAGCCATAACTGTCAGCAATAATTTATTTATGAGCAGCAACAATTGCATTTGTTAACTAATGGTGCACTATACTATATGCTATATATACTAAAACTTTATGTTACTCCAAGCAAATTTGCCAGCAAAGTCAAACGATTTTTGCACAGTTTAAAAAAAAAGGTCAAGTGATTTAAGCGCTTACTAAGTTAAATTAATATTAATAAATGTTTGAATAAATTTATAAAAAAAATTTGAAAATATTTTGTATAAAATCAACAATATTATTTAATTAAAATACTGCAAAATACTTTGATTTTATTTGCCGTAATTTTCGCTTGATTAATTTATTTAAAAAAGTTTTCTATACGCAATTTTCTTCTTTTTTTTTTGCCGCTCCGCTGAAGTGTTTGGCCTCTCTTTTGGCGGGAATATAGCTATCATTTGAGTGAGTTTTTCTATTTGCTTTTTCACTCACTTTTCTTTCAGCAGCTTTTCCACTGTGCTTGTGTGAGTGTGTGTGTGTGTGTGTGCCGCCTCTTTGCTTTCGTTTTCATTTGCATTTTTTATTGATTTATTTGCGTGCAAGTGCAAAGCCGCCGTATAATTTCCATTGAGTGCCGCTCGGCTGCTGTTCGACGTTTACATGCGCACAAAAAATTAATTGGGTCGACTTTATGTTACCCTGCACTGATCCCCTTTCCGCGCTCCTCTCTTTTTCTCTCCTCGCTCTGCTCATGTTTGCGCTCTTTCTCTGCGGCTACATTGATTGCAATTGCAATTAAATTGGCAGCATGGAAAGGCGCTTAAATGACGTGACAAGGAGGCTCCTCCAGCGAGTGCACACACACACACACGCGCACACCTGCAGGCACTCAGAGGTCGCTGAAGCGAGCTTAATTTCCATTCGGATCAATGCTTCGCCACATGAGCAGCTAATTTCGTGTGTGTGTGTGTGTTTTTCTGCGAGAGCAAATCGCAGCCAGTTATACGATCTCGCCGGCTAATGGTTGACTCTGCTGTCTGCCCCACACACACACACACACACACACATGCACACATGCTCACTTGCCTGTCTAGACAATGTGGGTTGCATGAACTCATTTGATTGGCGACGCAGCTGCAATGTAATCGAAACTCGCTGCCAGCCGCATAAAAATTGAAAGCGGCCGCACTTAAAGCACATTAAACATGCTATGATGTATGAGTGCGTATAAGCACGCATATGTGTGTGTGTGTGTGTGTGTGTGTGTGTGTGTGTGTGTGCAGATAATTAATGTTTACTCGGCAGCACTTTAGCACAAAGCACAAGTCATGCTTCCTAATCGCCAAGTGGCTTCCAAGTGCGGCGCAAGTCACGCTGATAATGTCGAACTGATTAAGTGTGTGTGTGTGTGTGTGTCCTTGTTGCCACGACAGTGTCCTATGTTGCAGCTGCTACTTTGTGTGTGTGTGTGTGTGTGTGTGCAGCAAGAGCTGCACTAAGCAAACTGTGCGGGCATAATTCATTAATCCTAATTGAAGCAATGACACAAGTCGCCGCATGCCCGCTGAGAATTGTGCCAGGCAGATTAAAAGGCTGCCGATGTGGATGCATAATTGAGCCTGGAAAGGTAACTCGAGTCAAGCTAACTGATTGCTCTAGCTTATTAGCCAGATCTGAAATATATATGTGTTTTCTCTACAAACAATTGCAGATATCTTCAATCATAATTAACACAATTTACATGCCTATGGCTTGTCTTCACTCAATTATTGATATGAAACTTTACCTATAAGCTTCTCTCAACAATTGCCCTACACCTACTGCCTATGCCCTATGCTATCTGAGAACTTCAGGTTTGTATTTAAAATTTCCCATATCATTAAACAAACCCAAAGGCAGGGAAGGAAAACAAAGCGAGAGAGTCGGCTGCGACTCAAGCCTATCGAAATTCGAATTCAACAGCTGCAAATGGGGCCCGAAACTCATAAAGAAACAATTTGGCAAGTGTGTGAGAGAATGAGAGAGTGTGTGTGTGTGTGTGCGAATGTGTGTGCGCTTGAATAGAGTCCAGTATTTATGTGTGTGCTAATGTGTGTTGTACAACTACAACTACAACTACAACTGCTGCTACAACGACTTGCTTGTTGTTTTCACTTGAATGGGCTACGATGTTGTTATTGCTGCTGGCCAAAACACACACACACACACACACATACACATCTGCATGTGGCCTACAAGTTGATTGTTATTAATATAGTTGCTTTCGCACAGGCCTAGCCTGTGTGGGTGTTGCTGCTGCTGCTGTTGTTATTGTCTTTTCAACTGTTTGCTTAGTGCGAGAAAAACACGGCCAAATTGCTGCAATGAGCAGAGCACACACAGCAAGAGGAAGAGGGAGAGGGAGAGAACGAGAGAAAGAGGGAGTAGAGACTGACAATACACTTGATTAAGACGCATGCAGCACTTGCACAGAGGGCGAATGAACTTGGACACTGACACGCTTCACTAGACAAAGCTCGACGCCTTTGATTGTGATTGTGATTGTGATCAAGATTAAGTTCGAGTCGTGTGTGAACCGAAACAACAACAACAACAACAACGACGGCGCAAAACAACTTATTCATCAATTTGTGCGCAATTCCGTAAATAGTCAACAGAAATAATGGCAAAAGTCTGTCAGTCTTGCTGCCTCTGCGTGGGCGTCTCTTTCCGTCTCTGTCTCTATCTCTGCCTCTCAATCTGTTGGCTGTTTTGTTGTGCTTGTGTTTTTTTTTTGCGTAGTTGAAGGTCAGCTGCTGAGCAAGCACAAAAACAACACAGTCCACAGTACGGCGCAATAACAAAAACAAACTCAGGCGCCTTCATTAGAGCAAATCTCGCTTTGTGTGCGTATTAATTGTGCGGCGCGCACGAAAGTATGCTATGATTTTTTTCACTCGCAGCAAATGGCATGGAACATGATTTTATGTGCCGGCAGGGGAAAACGCGGGGGGCATTAAATATTTTATAACATCAAATAAATGAAGTGAAATCAATATTGATTGAAATAAAGCATACACATGCACACAATGAGCCCTTCACCTTTTTAATATAATATTTGCCAGCGATAAATTTAATATTGAAATTAATAAAGCTTTTGACTTTGAAAAAGAAAATATTTTGCTTTGGGTGTATTTTGCAATTTATTTATAACAATTTTAAGCTCTACAAAGGAAATTTTAATCTGCTCTAATAATACCTAATTTTACATTAAAGTCTGCCCTGACAATATTGCAAAATTAACAATCAAAGCCAACTGGCTGCTCGGCTGAACCGCACAATCATCGTGGAACAATTGTTGCCCCTACACACAGGAATATATAGAAACGCCTACAGTGAAGCTTATATACACAACATGCTCGTGTGCGTGTGCGTGCGTGTGTGTGTGGGTGAAGTGCCTCGTCTGCTTGGGATGTTGCGTGTGACATTCAAAAGGATAACTAACTATGGAACAACGATAATGGCAACGTCTACACACATAACGGGTTGGCTATTATGGCTACGGCCACTCGACTCGTGTTTGTCTTGTTTCAGCCAAGACGACATATGGTTCGGTGTGTGTGTGTGCGTGTGTGTGTGTGTGTGTGCGTCTGCGGCAATGTGTTGAAATTGTTTCAAAAAGCTGACGCTTAACATTATCGCCTTTTGCGTCATCTTCAATGAGCGAGTGAGCGGGAGAGAGGGAGGGAGCGTGCGTTGTACGACAACTCATGCATAACAACACACAGCAGCACAACACATATGTGTGTGTTTGTGTGTCCATCAGCATGATGTGCATTTATATGTAGTAAGCATGACACGACGATTCACTGCAAGCAACAGAAGGAGAAGCAGCAGGCGAGACGCCGTTAGAGGACTTTGCCCCCGGGCAGCGGAAATGTCAACAGCGACCATTGGCAAACTGAAGCTGTAGCTGAAGCAATAAAGGCGCAAGAAGTGCGCCCTGTGTACAACACACACACACGCACACAATAAGTGCGTATAATGGATTGATGGCGGGTGCACAAACTAAGAGAAGAGAATCTTGGCAAGGAAGAGACTCCAGACAAATATCAGTGGAGTACATTGACTGAGTTGAACTTTGGCTAACTTTTAACGCAACGAAAATTTGGCCAAACTTTAAAGGCAGCAATACGAGCCAAGTTGAAGGCAAATCAATAAGTATTGATGGAGTATGCCGAAATAAAAATCCGAGTAAAACTTTTGCCAACAAATCTCTAATCAAAGATTTTGCTGTACACTTTAAACTGCTGTCGCCTTTAACCCAGATAAGTTTGCAAATAGCTAATGCCGTCTGTATTTAACAAGCGGCACTTTAGCTGTCAAATTGCTGCCTGCATAAATATTTAACTTGCCTCTATCTGTAGCGACACACGGCATCGCTGAGTACTGGCATACATATTTTATCATTCACCAGCATCATTCAATTCCATAATTTGATGCTCGATTTCTCGTAAGCCCTTCGAAATGGCCAAAAGGCATTTTTGGGGGTTAAATGTTTGACCTTGTGCCGCATGTCAACGCGTCGACATCGTAGGCCGCTTATCGCTTGGCTTGAATCTCAACCAGAATTTGTTTGCCAAACTTGTCAGCGCCAATGTTGCTGATGCTTGCCAGCGATTTCGATTTGTCCGCTCCACACAGACAAAAAATCGTATTGAAAATGGGCACAAAAAAGTGTAGCATATTTATGGGGGGCCAGGGCGACCCTCATTTAATTTCTGTCACACAGCGTGTTATTTATGTGCCACAGGCTACGCTGTCTAGCCGTCTGTCCGTCGATGCTGTCTGAGCCCAAACATAAATATGCTATATATACAATATAAATAAATATATTGTTTATCGTGTCAGGTTAAGCGTTTCCTCTCTTTTTTTTCAGTTTTAATTGGATTGCAGCTGCAAGTTTCTGGCAGCCACTCGAAGCCAAATTGAGCCGCTGAAACGTGACATTTGGGCAACCACAAAGCAGGCAGCTACTCCCCTTCTTTCCCTCCCACTAAAGTCACTAAAGACGTAGCTGCTTTGCAAAAAGCACAGCTGGCCCCGACTGCATTTTGACGCTTTGTGGCTAAGACGACGTCGACGTCGCCGTCGACGCCAACGCAGCGACTTGCAGCGCGTTGCGACTTGTCTTATGCATAATTAAATTCTGTGTTTGCAGCTTGGCTCCGCGGCGGATTGCGTAAGATTCGCATACACCACAACCACTTGACCCAAATTCGTCGTTCGCGTCGTCGGTTCTGCTTCATTCCTTCCTCCTTCCTCCCTCCTTCCTTCCTTCTTGCCTTCTTTTCCCTCCCTCTTCCTCTCTCTCATTCGGTTCGGTACTGTTCTGGCAGCCGGCAACCAACATAGAAATAAAATGTTTATTTTGCATTTTATTTTGGCGCATGGCAAGCGCTAAAATTATTTACGCAGCATCAGGCGTGTCATTTGCATGCGCCACGCCCACGCCTCCAAAGAGAGGAAGAACTTAGCTCCCGCTCTACGTGCCGACTGCCTGCCTGCCTGCCTGCCAGGCAGCAGCAAATGACAGCGATGGGAACAACAACCAATGAAACCCACAAAAATACGCTAAAAGTATTTACATTTGACTTGGAAAAAATTATACATTTCCGTGCAAATAAAAAACCAAAGCAACAGCAGAAACAACAACAACAACAGCAACAACAGCAAAAGGCAGCCAGCTTTGGCTTGTGGGTAAAGTAAAATCTGCTAAAAAGGAAAACTCGCCTTGTAAATTATTGACGAATATGAAATGCACTAAGAGTTGCTGCAGCCTGTGAGTTGCGGAGAGACGCAGCTTGGGCTAAGCACACAGAAGAGGAATATGTGAAAAGAATAAAAGAATATGTAAGTTAAAAAAAGATAAAAATGTTAAGAATCATAAGTAAAGTTGAAGCAGACTAATGGGCTTGGACAAAGAGAATTAGCATAGTTCTAGAATACATATCTAAATTTGTGAAATGAGTTAAGCAAAATCTTGAAATAAGGCAAAAGAAAAGAAATATTAGAGAAGATTGAAATAGAAATGCAGCCAGAAATGTTTTAGGCTGTTCATACAAATATTTTTTAGTAATAGAAATAAATCAAAAATTATTCAAAATTTTTAAAAAAAGTTAAGCAAAATCTTGAAATAAGGCAAAAGAAAAGATAGATTAGAGAAGATTGAAATAGAAATGCAGCCAGAAATATTTTAGGCAGTTAATAAAAATATTTTTTAGTAATTGAAATAAATAAAAAATTATTCAAAATTTTAAAAAAAAGTTAAGCAAAATCTTGAAATAAGGCAAAAGAAAAGAAAAATTAGAGAAGATTGAAAAAGAAATGCAGCCAGAAATGTTGTAGGCAGTTAATACAAATATTTTTTAGAAATAGAAATAAATCAAATATTATTTAAAATTTGTGAAAAGAGTTAAGCAAAATCTTGAAATAGGGCAAAAGAAAAGAAATCATAGACAAGATTGAAATAGAAATGCAGCCAGAAATGTTTTAGGCTGTTCATTCAAATTATTTTTAGTAATAGAAATAAATTCAAAATTATTAAAAATTTTTGAAAAAAGTTAAGAAAAATCTTGAAATAAGGCAAAAGAAAAGAAATATTAGAGAATATTGAAATAGAAATGCAGCCAGAAATGTTTAGGCAGTTAATAAAAATATTTTGTAGTAATTGAAATAAATAAAAAATTATTCAAAATTTTTCAAAAAAAGTTAAGCAAAATCTTGAAATAAGGCAAAAGAAAAGAAATATTAGAGAAGATTGAAATAGAAATGCAGCCAGAAATGTTTTAGGCTGTTCATACAAATTATTTTTAGTAATAGAAATAAATCAAAAATTATTCAAAATTTTTGAAAAGAGTTAAGCAAAATCTTGAAATAAGGCAAAAGAAAAGAAATATTAGAAAGGATTGAAATAGAAATGCAGCCAGAAATGTTTTAGGCTGTTCATACAAATTATTTTTAGTAATAGAAATAAATCGAAAATTATTCAAAATTTTTGAAAAATTAATTCAGCTATAAAAACATGTTGAAAATAAATTCCATAAAATATTTTAGCATGTCTATCCATTCTCATTGAATACCAAGTTATTCATACTACCAATTTAACTAATAATAAAATTCTAAATATTTTCTACATACCATATAGAACTCCCTAGGCTTCCATGATCTCTTTCAGCTTCAACTGCTTTAAAATTATTTCACTTCACAATTTAATCTTAATACTAAATACTCTTTCCGGCTTTCGCCTTCCCCTTCCCAGAAAAATGCAAACATTTACATGCTCATCTAATACCGAATCATCAAATCTCCGCGGCTCAACTGTAACATTCAGCTGCACAAATGCTGCATACCCCGCAAAGAAAAGCAATGGCGCTGGGAGAGAGAGACAGAGAGAGAAAAAAATGCGTTGGCAAAGCGGGAAAAAGCGTCAAATCCGCAAACAAACACTGTGACAGCAACAATGCGGGGCGTGACAAGCCATAGGGCCGCAGGCAGTAGCAGGCAGCAGTAGCCTGGCCTGGCAGGGAGATATGCTACGGCTTTCAGCGAGGGGCGGAGAGACAGGGGCGCTCTGGCAGGGGGGTATCTGGTTGCGGGGGATGAGTCAAGCGGCAACTGAATGAAATGTACTCTCTATTGACATTTGATTCACAACAAAAAAAAACACACACACACACACAACGAAAGAGAGAAGAAATTGCAAAAAAAAAAAAACTAGAAGAGAAGAGAAGGGGATACAATGTCCAACTGGGCTGATGGGGGTTTGCCCTAGTCCCTGCCTTGGATTTGAGTTCCGATCCCATTGCCAAAGCTTTTGCTCAGATTTCACAGTGACTCTTAGAAAAAAAAGGTGGGGGGGGGGAGGGGGTAGATTTGCTGCTGTTCCGATTCGTTTCATTTCAGTTCAGTTCGTTTCGTTTCGTTTCAGTTCTGTTTCAGTTTGTCTGCGGATTGTGTTTCCCGTTGGCTTCTCCCCTTCCCCTTTGCGGCTGTGTCGTCGCTGTCTTGGCGCATAAATTTGCCTTAATTTGTTGCAAAATAATTTCATTCATTTACGTGCTGCCATTTACATGGCGATATGCCGTTGATAACTTATTTAAGCGACGCCATCGTCGTCGAGAAGCAACAAATTTGAACAAAATAAATTATCAAACTGTCACATTGACATATCGCCCAGGCAAGCGACAGCGCGGGGATGTTGCGGGTGTTGCGGGAGTTAGCCAAGGAGCAAGTCGTGAAAGCATAATCTAGAGCATCATGTTGCTCGTTTAAAGGATGTCAAAGGTTGCCCATATATCAGGAAGGCATCAAACGCAGGCGAAGCTGCCGTTGCCGTTGCCGTTGCTGCCGTTGCTGCTGTAGCCCGTTAACAATTTCATGTAACAAATTCTTTGTGCTGGACATGCGACACACAAACACACACACACACACACACACACACACAGAGAGAGAGGGAGAGCCAGTGTTATATAGATACGGAGACAGGGATACTGTGGGACATTCGAGCTGTTTCAGATTTCCAATAAATATGCCTAGGGTGGCCCAGGCAGCTTTTTGTTGTAGCTCGATCTCTGCTGTTTGCCCGCCCCAGCTCTGGCTCCAGCTCCTGCTCTGGCTGCGACTCCCAGCACTGTCGCTTATTTGACATTCTGACAGTTTCGACAGTTTGGTTCTCGTTTTACTCTCTACGACAAAGTGCGTGCAGGGGGCTGGGCCTGGGTCTGGGGCAGGACGAGTAACTGGCAACTGGCAACTGGAACATGGCTCTGGCTACAGTAGCTTGTTTATTTATATGGCCTGTGTGTGTGTGTGTGTGTGTGCGTGTGTGTACCTTGCTGCGGTCGCCATGCCCTCTGTGCCCCCGGCCCTTCCCACTACCTCCCGCCGCCATCCACATTATGCCGTAAACGTTGCTTTGTTGCGCAGAAAACACAGACGAGTCTGCAAAAAATCGCTCAAAGTATCGAAAACCGAATAGCGCAGCATGTGACAGCTTCGACGCAACCGCCCCATCGCCTGTCGCTCCATGCTCCGTGCTCCCACACCCGTAACATGCTGGATTTATGAAGCAGGAAGCTTCCCTGCGCTGCGCTGCGCTTCGTTACATTGGGGGCTGCGTGGCGTGGCTTTGCTTTGGAGCCCGGAAGAGCCACTAACAAGCGGCTGAAATGTGTCACTTACAAGCGGCGAACAGTGGCAACAAATGTTTCAATTTGCGGTAAGAAAACCCGGGCTCGATAAGTCAACATTATCAACTCGCAGCTGCGTTAGAGTATTGCCAGCAATTATGCCAAAGTGCCAAAGTGGCAAATTGTTTGATGATGATTTTCCATTAAAATGCGTTTTAATTAATTTTTTTTTGCAAACATTTCGCATGAAAAAAATATTAAACCATAAAATTCACACTTGTTAAATTTCTTTAGCCAATTGAATTAACATAAACATTTAATTAAAAAGCATTTAACGTTTATAGCCGTTTGAAATGTATGACGAATGGTTTAAGTTATACATATAAATTGAAACAATTATGTTAGAATTAACTAAAATAAAAATTATAAAAAAATTTTTTAAAAATAATTAAATTTATAAGAAATTTTTGCATATTTTTTGTAAAGTATTTTTAAGTATTTTAAGATTTTTAGTTAATTTAAAGAAACGCACTCGAAATTCCACAGCAAATGCAGCAGCAAAAAAAGTGTTGCTTACTTTTCGGCGCGTTGCAAAATTCGTACAGCAGGCAAGATGAGCGCTTACTTTTCTAATTAAATAAAGAATTATTTAAACTAATTTCACACTAAATAATGAATTGTTTCTTAGTTAATAATAATATAAATAAACCATAAAAAATGCCCATAGTTTGCTAGATTCCCCTCATACCCCATTGTGCATTGTTGCACTGCAGCTTTTTATTTTCACCATTCGCTGCTATTTTTGGCTGAAACTTACTTAGCAGATTTGATGGTGGCGTTGCTATGGGTTCAGCGTGCTCAAGTTCGATGCGCTTAGCAGTGAAGAAAGTCGTGACAGCTATAAGTGAAATGTGATAGCGTTTTGTGCCGGCTCAACGGGTGGCAATGGCGTTGAGCATATGGAGTAGGGGGAGCTCGCACGACAGCAGCAGCAGCAACAGCAGCAGTATCGGCATCGGCATTGGCATGCATAAGCGTATTTGCAGTTTTTGCTTGCAATTATGCGGCAGTTGAGAGCTGCATTGTTTTGCCAGTCAGACAAGGACAACGATAGTGACAAAGATAGAGAGAGAGACAGAGTGGGAGCAGAGAGGGGGCAGGTGATGCGTTGTGCCATCGTCCTTCATTGTGAGTGCTCTGTTCTTGTTGATTTTGTCGATTTTGCTACAGGCCAATGGACGAGCTGACAGACGGACAGCTGCACAACCAGGCAGACAGACAGACAGACAGACCGACAGACAAGCGGTCGAAGCGAGAGACAGGCAAACATGGGGACAGACAGATCCGGACAGCTGTTTGCTTCATTGGCTGCCACAAAATATCAACAAGCATTTTGTTTATTTGCTTAGCGTCGACAACTACCAAATACAAAGAGCCATTAGATTGTTGTTGGCCAACGACAGAGTGGGAGAGAGAGAGAGACAGGCGTATTGGCTCAAGCTGTGTGCGGCATGGGGGCTGGGTTTTTTTTTAAGTGCATGTTGTTTCAGCGTTTGTGGCATGCAACTGCTAACAACAATGAGTCCAAGCTGCAGCTCTGGGAGCCAACAAATGTTGAAATTTATGCAACAGCAATGCCAATAATCTATTGTTTTTACCCAGCTAGCCGGGCTGCCCATTCCCTCCCTCTCTCTCTCGCTGTGTATACAAGGGCGACATGTGTAAACTGTGTGAGTGAAAGCTGTCGCTGGAAATGTGTTTGTGCAATGCAATGTTAAAGTTGAGTTCCGAGTTCGAGTTGCAGTTGCAGTTGCGAAAGAGCACTTCAGCTCTAATTGAAAAAGGAAGAAAGGGAAATTGTTTGAAAATTTCTGCAAATATTTCTTTATTCATTATAAAATTAGCTTACAGTTTGCGCAGCGAGGCAGGCCAAGTATGTCAATAGTTAAAAGGAAAAGTGCTGAAGTCTTTAGTCAAATAAAAATTCCAAACAAAGCATTAAAAAATTTAGAAAAATTATATTAAAAAAAAATGGCTGCACTTTGAATTGTTGAATTTTAAATGAATATTTTTAGTTTATTAAAAAATATATAAATAAATTAAAAAATATATTTTATTTGTAGAAAATGTTTCTTAAGAATTTATGCTCTTAACATAAACCACAAAGGAAACAATTTTCCTCTTGCAAATTTTGCCGGGAATTGCAAATTTTCGGTTCGCTTTGTAGGAGGGTGGAGAAGAGGAGGGGATGGGGGGGGGCTTACAGCATTCGTGCTGCACAAGTTAACCCCTAAGCATCGCTTGTTATCGATTGTTGTGACAGTTACCACATGCAGCTGACGCCGTCTTCCGTTTCGTGCTTTGTTTTACTTTACTTGACATCGTTTTGGGAACATTTTTTGTTGTTTTGCTGTTGCTGCTACTGAATTTATGCAGCTTGGCTCCGATCATGGCCATGGCCGTTGGCCATGTCAATGGACGATATGGACGCAATTTAAATATTGCATGTGCCGTGGATGCGGATATGGATACGGACAGGATACGACGGGTTACGGTTAGCTGCACGTTGGGGGATAAGATGCAGCAGCAGGGAGAGCGGGGCAACTGTAGGGGGGGCTCCACATGTGACTGCCGACATATTAAGCATAAAATTGTGTGCCAAACAAGGATGAGAAACGGCAAAGCTGCAAAGAAATATGGCTGGCAGGCAGGCGAAAGGGGGCGTGGCCACTGGAGTAGCAGCAGTAAAACGTTGCATTATAATTTATGCACATGCAAGCCACGGAGTCTGCCACTTAATCCGTGTTTAATAACACGAAACGAGTGCAGGAGGCAGCGGAGAGAGAGGCCAGACAGGGTGGCCAGTCGATAGCCAGGCTAGCCAAGGCTTTAAGCACTTTATGTGCGCTCGGTTTGGGCCAAACAGTTTTTCGAAAATTTGTTTAAATTCGCCACGGCTTCGATGGAAGTTTACGTTCCCACTGCGCGCATGTGTGTGTGTGTGTGAGTGTGTGTGTGTGTGTGTGTGTGTGTGTGTGTGCATTGTTTAAGCCAAGGTATGCTTTTTATCAGCCAAAGGTCTTAGCACGCACACACAAATATGCCGCAAACACCAGCACCACCCGCTCATATATAAGGCAGCTGGGTAGGGTAGGGGGAGGTGGGAGGGGGGAGGGGTTTGGGGGTGCAATGTCTGCGGGTTAAAAGCGAAACCTTATCGAAAACGTTTAAACGCACGCAAATTCCACGTGGGCAAGATAAAACATGCATAAGCCAGGTTGAGTATGGTCAAGGGGCGTGGCAGACAGAGCCGCCAGCCGAGTGCCGAGTGTGGGGTGCGTGAGTGTCTCTCTCTCTCTCTCTCTGTGTGTGTGTGTGTGTGTGTGTGTGTGAAAAATATGCCAATGTTAAATATTTGCCAGGCGTTGTCGCCGTCGCCCCTCAGATAAAGCGTTAACTACAGTCTCAAACACAGAGCGACACACACACACAGGGCGACACACACACTCAGGCACGCTGGAAGCGAAACATGCGTGTGTTCATTGGTATGTGTAATCTTTTGCGTGCTTTACGCATTACCCACACTGGCGCAGGACAATGTTGCAGGACACTTTGAATTATTCATTTACACGTCTTTTTTTTCTCTCTCTCTCGCTCTGTGCGAGCCAAGTGGGACAACTGGAGCTGGGAGCTAAGAGAAGATGGAGAGGGGGCGGGTAGGCACGCCTAGTAGGCGTTTGTAGCAACAACTGTATTTACTTTTTATCGCTGATAAAGCGCATAATTTATGGGTTGTTCAAAAATTTAAATGCCCCCGAGAATGCGAGGAGACAAAAGGAGCCAAGGAATTTCTCTCGGGGATGGCAGCTAAACTGTGGGTCAGTTGACTTCGGGGGCCAGTCGCTGTCGCTTCCAGTGGGTGTGTGAATTATACGTGTGTCCATCTTCCTTTCTTTCCCTCACTCCCTCTCTCTCCCACTCTCTCACACGCACATTATCATTGCGATTCAAAGCAATGCGAAATATGTGACGCATTAAAAGTGAAACACGCGCGCTTATCCAGCTGGGAAAATATGTGCGCGGATGTGCTTGGAGAACATATTTATTTGTTTAGCTTAATTAGCGCTAATTAATGTATTCATTAATATGCTGTAAGTTCATCTAGCACGAGCGTGGCATAGCTAAATAGATGTTAATTAAAAATGCTTGTAAATTCTTCGAATTTGGCATAGAATTTTAAAATAAATATAATTAAATTTGCATATATTCTATTGAAATATTTATGCACAATAAATTTTGTTAATAATTCAATTAATTTTTATAAATTATTTGCCATTCATAGTTACACTTCATAAACGCGCACACACTGCGTGAAGATTTCACTGATAATTTCACATATTCAATTAACGCAACTTGTTGCATGCGCGCCTGAGGGGAGGCGTGGCTAAACGATAACAATTATAAACGCCCTCGGGGCATGGTTCAATGATTTAAGGCTTCGACACAATCAAACGCACACACACATAGACACACACACACACCTTCACAGCGTGTCAGGTGCCGCCCACAATGAATAATTGCTGTTTAATAGATGATTAGAAAAAAAGATAGCATACTTTTTGGGGCCGGCCTCAATGAATGTTTTATGCATGCGGGCGCCGCGCCTGAGCGCCTGGGCGTCAAAGCGAAATGCAAATCGAAATGCAATGCGATGCGATGCGCTGCGATGCGATGTGATGTGATGAATGTGCAAATGCAAAGCATGTGGCGTTAAATTTCGCTGTGAATAACAAAAAAAAAAATCAAGCACAAAATGCAAACGGAGCACAACAAAAGCAAAGCGAAACAATTCTCGCGAAATGAGGTCGGCCAAACGTGGCATGCCAAAAGGGCAAAGGCCAGGGCACAAAGACAGCCAGAGAGGGGGAAGCGAAAGGGGGTAAGGGCCTCGACTTGGGGCATAAAGCAACGACGCAAGGCAAATTTATGACTATTAAGCCGAAAGTATGTGGCTTTTGTTGCTATTTCGCCGCCATCGGCGCGGTTCAAGTTATGCGAAAGCGCTGAAAATATGCAAAGCAATCGTAATTTTATGCTCCGCTTGGCTGCTTTTCTTCTACGCTTCTTCGCTTCTGCTCTTTGCTTTGCTTGCTGTGCTTCTTTACTTCTGCTGTTACTTTTTGTAGCCATGCAAATGACCTGGCGAGCTGTTGTTATCAACACAGATGAATCAAATTAAATGAAAAGTACATTACGCGCTGCTTAATTGAAAGCAGCCCCGGCGCCAACCTCTCCACCTTCTCCGTTGTTGACTGCAGCGTGCTCAGCCCTTCGTCGCCTCGATTTCAATTGCGATTGCAACGACGATTGCTATCGCGATGCTCCCAAAGCAATCAACCTAATTTGTCATATGCACTCGACCCACACGCTCAGCCCACCTGCCACCTGCCACTGCGACTGTCTGTCTGTCTGTCCGTCTGTCCGCCCGCCTGTCAGTCAAACACTTTTGTCCAGTCAGCCAGTCAATATTTATAATGAAAGCTAATGAGCGACTGCGAACCGCAGAGAGAGGGAGTGCAAAAAGTTGGCCCTGGTCACGGACTCGTCTGCGCTTTGAGTGCGCCATGGCGGTCTGCAGCAGCTGCAGTCAGCGTGTGTGGGTGTGTGAATGTGTGCGAGTGTGTATATATGTGTGTGCAAGAGTGTATGTGTGTGTGTGTCTGTATTTTTCTTGCTCTTCTCTCCTTTTGCTGCATTTCTGAAGTGCTCAACTTTTGTTCTCGCTTCAGCTCTGCCACTGTCTCGTGCTCCCTCTCTCTCTCTCTCTCTTTCGCACTCCGTCTATTGCTGTCCCTTTTCGTCTGCGTTTTGTGCTGCTGCCTTATAAATGCGACGCTTAAAAATTGAATGCAGCCGTGTCGCGGTAAAATAAATTGAAAGTACTTGTCCATTGTTTGATTAATGTGTCAATAATGGCAGCAAGTTGAAAGTGCAACAGCAAAGAGAGAGAGAGAGAGAGGGACAGAGAGAGAGAGAAAGAAAATCAGCTCTTGCGGTTTGAGTGCCGACTTAACTGCTTAGAAGATTGCGCAGGTAAACCGACTTTGATTTGAACTTTTATTTATTCAAGCTGCTGCACAAACATTTCACATTGGATTAACTAAGCCGCTTATGTGATGGCGTTCTCCCTCTCTCTCTCTCTTACGCTCTCTAAGCTCGCAGCTGCAGTTAATTAAAATTATCTATAAAAAGTGCTTAATGCACCTAGCTGTAATTATTAAATAGTTAATAATTTATAGAGCATGATTAATGTGTTTTTGCTTTCCCCCCTCGAAGTTGTGTGAAAAACTGCGCAATTATCAAATGAAATTAAAATTGAATGCACTTAATAGCACATTAATATTAAATACTACCGTTGTGCAATCAACACACACACACGCACACACAGAGTGGCCACTTAATTAAAAGCGAACTCATATGCGTTATTAGAAAGAAGTTGCCAGTTTGCTTGCCTTAGTTCATAAAGTCAAGTTAGCAAGGCACTTGACTGGGACACAGTAAGAAAGAGAAAGACATAGCAAGAGGGAGAGAGAGAGAGAAAGAAAGGGAGAGGTAATGAGACACTAAGACACTAAATGCTTGTTATTCAAAACACCCATTTCGAGTACTCGTTTAGCGCGCGCGGCAGCAGCAGCAGCAGCAGCAGCACAGTGCGTCGTGGTCCGGCCAAAGGGGCGGCGAAACCCTTCGCCAAGGACAAGTGGAGTGCGCTCAAAAAGAAATCCAATTTAATGACTGCACTGGCGAAGACGTTCTCGACCCTCGGCTGCCGGCACGGGACCCCCCGTGTGGGCGCTGTGGGCGATGACTTGTGCTCCGGTCTGTGCGCGTCTTTGTTTTCATTGCGGCTGTCACTTTGGGCGCACGGAACGTTAATGGCAAGTGTAAAATGCTTTAAGCCCGCAACAGCAGAAAGCAGCAGCAGCAAAGGAAAGAGGAAGGTGCAGAAGAGAGAAGCAGAAGAGAAGCAGAGAAAGCGGTTGAAAAAAGAGAAGAGTTTAATTAACACGAAAATGGTTTCAATTACATCAAATTACATTTCTTTGCAGCGGCAGCGACGCCATTGTAGTTTGTGTGTGTCTGTGTGTGTGTGCGGGCGGGACGGTGTGGGCGTGGCACAGTTGATTTGCGCGCGGAGATTTATTGGGCGTCAGTTGAGGCAGTGAAACAGAGAGAGAGAGAGAGAGAGCAAATTAGTTGAAATTGCCAGTGGAAACAGAGTCAAAGGACACGCCATGTCTGCCATAAACTTCAACATGGGCAATCAGATTAATCCCCTACGATAATTTTACATGATCTTCTATGCGCACATTTGCATACTTTCATGCACTGCTATCGGTTCTATCGCGCTCCCTTTCTCTCTCTTCATTTCTGGCCTAGGCACTTGAGCACTTGCCGAGTAAATCTCTTTAATTAAATTTACTTTCAACTGTTATTTTTTTCCTTTCTTTCTTTCGTTCCTTTCTCTTCTGCTGGTGCCGCATGAATAATGTCGCCTCTTTGCCGTGCATATGCAAATAATGCTATCAGCAAAATGAGTGTGCGACCTCAGTGGCAGTTGATACCCTGTAGAGTGGAGTTTGCTAGGGTTCTAAACTGATTGGGGTGCATTTTGAAGGGGGTTGGTTTGGTAAAGTAGGGTATTCTCTGTTAATTTTTTAGTGTTTTTAGAAATATTTAAAATATTTTTTAAAATATAAAAATTTTAAAAATTTATTATTAATTGTTTTTAGTGTTTTTAGAAATATTTTAAAATATTTTTAAAAATATTCAAATTTTAAAAATAGATTTATGATTATTTTAAGTGTTTTTTAGAAATATTTTAAAATATTTTTTCAAATTGTAAAAATTGAAAATATTTATGTATGATTGACTTTAGTAAAGAAATTTAAAATCAAAACTAAATTAATTTATATAAATATATCAAGTTGTTTTTTTAAGAACATTTATTTAAATATTTTTTCTCTTTCTTTTCCCACAGTTAAATTAATTATTATTTTTATATTATTTACTCTTTTGCCTATAGAAAGTTTTTAATTTTCAAATAAATAAATAAAATAAAACAAGTGAAATAATTACCTAAATTTCATTTTTTCTTTGAGTAAATTTAATTTCAAACTGCATACAGAATTTTCTTTTAATTTCACAATATATATTAATTTAATAATTTTTCTCCCCTTGATTTCAAATAATTAAATTATTTATTATTTAAACATAAATAAATAACTAATTTGTTTTTGTCTATTTTAAGTAAATTTTATTTTAATCCGTATTAAAAACTTTCCTTCAATTTTTATTGAAATTTCCAAACAACTTGGCCCATTTTTATTTCTACACACTTACAGGGTATCTTGTATGCCACTCTCTTTATTTTTTTTCACTTTACATATTGTTGTTTTTGTTGGTTATTTTTTTTTTCGGCGCTGTTGCTCTGCGGCTTGTGTCATTCATTTGGCTTTTGTTGGCCTGACAGTCGTTGCCATTGTGCCGAGCCTCATTTATTTTACTTACACGCATGCGAAGGCGTCTCCGCCAGCGACGCAGCCGCGTCATTTATGACACCTTGACAGAAAAATGAGCGCACACATACACCAGCGTCATGGGGGCGCAGGCAAGGCAGATGGGGGCGACACCAAGCGGTGCCAGGTGAGCAGCGCGTTGCCTCTGCTGCTGGTTTGGTGTCTGGGGTGCGGTTGTGCCAACGCACATTCATAATTTCATTTTCCCGCGGCGCCGCAAAGGTTGACGAACAGGGGCAGGACAGGAAGGGGGAGGAGGAGGTTGAGGTGGGCTGCCAAGGAGGATACGGTGCAAAGACTTTGGTGCCGCTTATTATGCGACAGAAATTGAAAAACTTTGTTTGCCGGCGCGCTGGGGTTAACAAATAGGCCTGGCTGTCGCCCCCCTCCCCCCATACTCCCCTCACTCACTGCGCCACCCTTGAGACTTGCTGGAATGGGCAACCATTTAAGCGCAACACCCAAGTGCCGCACATAATTTGATGCCTTTTATGGCTTTTAATTTGTTGGCAGCACACTCGGGTCATAGGTCGCATGTCGCATGCCTGCTGTCAGTTTTTTTTCCTTTGTTTTTTTGTATTTCTAATGAATTCGAGGATGACGACGGCGACAGCGACGTCGCTGCGCTGCCAGCTAATAAGATTGGCATTGGCTGCCGCGAAACTGTGGCACGTGAGTTGATTGTGCAAGCTGCCGGGGCAGGCAACAGGCAACAGGTGAGCCACGACCAGCAGACAATTGGCCAGTGAAGCTGCTCCTTACTTTCTCCTGCCCCTTTTGAAATTGATTTTACTTGTTTATTGTTAAAAAATTGTTTGTTATTGTTTGTGTTCGTGTTGCCACTTTGACTTACTTTCGCACAGTTTGAGGCGACATTGTCTTCGATGCCTGAAATTGATTTTATTTTACATATTGCATAATACTCTCTCCGTCTGTCTCTTCCTTTGTTTCTGTCTCTTTCTCACTCTCGCTTAAGCTGCACGTGTTTTATATAAGGCTCAGCCGGGTATTTACTTCAGCATCAACATTTCCCGTGTCATCACATGGCATCAACGGAGGAGCTCGCGGCGATGGGGCAGGGACAGGTTCAGCCTTACATGAATGGCTTAAAATTCCTTTCGTTCTGTCAATAAATTTCTTATGCTGCATTTAAATTTCTGCTTTTTGTTTCCGTTTATGACAACGCATCCTGTTGAGCTCTGCTTCTTCGGCAGCTGCTCTGTGTCAATTTCGAGTGGAAAATTGTTGCTCAGCTCGGATGGATTTCTCGCTCTCTCTCAGGGTATCTTTGTATAACTCTCCCATTGTTCTTTTTATAGGTAAAAATTGTCAGCTTGTTAATACATTTTGTGTTGTTTCTTTCAATCAGTAACTTAGCAAAGGCTACGTGAAGGGAAATTGAAAAGTAATGCATTTTTTTTAGCAGGTGAAATATTTTTAAAATATTTTTAAATATTTTTAAAAAGTTTTAAAGTTATTTTAAAATATTTTAAAATAATTTATAAAATATTCTGAAATATTTTTGTATATTTTAAAATTTTTAGAACACACGTTTAGCTGCTTCTTAGGGTATTCTCTGCTCCACTTGCCGCTGCTTCGACTCATTCCCTTCTTGCGCATTTACTAAGACATTTCCGGCGTCTTCATGTCACGTTTCCTCATACAGTACATGCACAACTCACACACACACACACACATACATGCACATACTCACATATCCATCAAGCATGCACACACACACTCACACACACTCACACACACACATTCCTTATACACTCTGCACATTTACGAGTATAAATTATGAAATTTGCACTAAAAAGTTGCAGCTGCTTTCACGTCTTTGTTACATTCCCAACCACGCCCCCTGCCCCCGCCTGCTTTGCCTTTGTTTGTGCTTTTAATAAACAACCCGAGTGAATTATGCATATGCGTATGTATGTGTGTATGTGTGTGTGTGTATGTTTGCCATGCATATGTATATGTTATGATTCCCATATTCGGCTGCAGTTGCATGCACCTGTTTGCACTGCCTCAGCCTCCCCCCTCCCCTGCTGCTGCTGCTGCTGTTTACCATTTGCTTTTTGTTAAATTGTTCCTTTGTTTTAACGTGAAAATTTTTGAATTTTCATCATGGTTTTTTCCCTTTTTCTGCTTTTCCCCTACTACATATATTTGCCTTTTTTGCCGGCCACCTTTTGTGGCATGCAACGCACCGGCTACGACTATGGCTCCGCCTGGTTTATTCACTGCATTTGTTTGCATATCAAAATGCGTGAAATGTGTACCGCATTGCTAAGAAGGGGCGAGGGCAGAGGAGCAAGGGGAGGCAGTGCCAGTGGGCGTGGCGCGAGCTGGGGCGCTTTGTTCATGTCCGAGCCAACTTATTAGCGCTGCTTGGCTCAGCGTTTTCTATTTTCCTATGCATAAAAATGTAAACGCTTCCAGCCGAGCTAACGCGTTGCCCCACCCCCCTTTCCTGCAGCCCGCCCTTCCTTCTGTCTGCCTCTCTTCAAATTTATGTGCGTTCTCGCATAAATATACATGCAGGGGCAGCCGAGCATAACTAGAGCCAGTTTTTAGTGCCTGCTTTCCCTCGTAGCAGGCACATTCTGTTTGGCTTAGCAAAAACACCAAATTAACTTGGCCTACGGCGAAAAATACCACAAAAAATACCATATGAGATGGAGAGAAGAAAACGGTAGCGTTTACGTTAGCTAATTCAATAGTTAGTTCCTCCCGTGAATGTGGATTACGTATGCACATGAGGAGCTTCAACAGTTTGCTCAGTAATTTTTAGAAATATTTTCAAATTAGTTTTAGCTTTTTTAAGTTTTTATTAAATTAATTTCAAATATTTTTTTACATTTAATGCTTAAAAAATATTAAAAATTGAAGATTACTTATTTTTATATTTTTTTTTAAATTTTTCCATTTATATTTATATTTAATTTCTTTAAAATTAAAATACCTTCTATATTTTTATTTTCTCACCTAATTCAGTAGTCAGACATAACTGACATCATATTTAAATATATGCTAAGACACTCTGAAAATATCTGAATTTTTTCTCAAGCTCAGGTGTTGCCCGCTCAGTAACTTCCCCATGGCGCCTTGAGCCGTAGCTGATATCACGTGATGGCAGCAAACTGCCGCTTGGCAACTTTTATTTAAACCTTATGGCATTTTGGCCTCAGCCATAAGTAAGTCTGTCAGCATGTGTGTGAATGTGGCAGGGTGTGTGTGTGTGTGTGTGTATGTGCGTCGTCCCTTCACAGCGGATTATGCGACAAAAGGCAAAAGCGGCAACAAAGCTATGCGGTCAGCGGCAGGTACATTTTATACAGGTGAGTCCTGCTGTGTTCGTCTCTTCGGCTTAACTACGCGCTCAGCTAAATGCATGTGCGCTCCATGTGTATGTGTGTGTGTGTGTGCTAATACCTTTTTATGAGCGTCATATGTTAATGCGGCTTCATTAACATTTTAATGTCCTTCAGCCCCAATAGAAGCTCGCTTGCTTGCTTCCCAAATCCCTCTAACTCCCACTCTATTGCTCCCTCTCATTCTTTCACTGTAACTGTCTCTGTCTATCTCTATCTGCTGCTAGCAGTGTTGCGCTTTCATTCGTTTAATTAAAAAATGCAATTAAATAAAGGCAAATAAAGCTTTAAATATTAAAACCAAATAACATAATTTGCTCGTGTAGTTAGAAAGGCAGCGTGGCTGTTGATACCCTGTGCAGGGAGGGTGTAACAGGCAGGGTAGTGTGAGAGGATTATAGAGATGAAAGGAGGAAAAGATTGAGGGAGAACCAGTTCACCATTTATGGTACATATTTCATAAAAATAATAAGACTTTTTATTTAACTCTATTAATTTTTTTTTAAATTTCATTTATCAATTTATAATTTATTAATGCATTTAAATAGATTTATTTTAAAATTTAACAACTTAAAAAATATTAATAAAATAAGATTTTAATAAATTTAAAATTATAATAAATGTATCAATTTTTTTTCTATTTATTTACAGCGCATTTGGTAGTCAACCCTCGTCCTAGTCCAACTCAAAGCTTCATCCATTTGTTTTCACCTGTAAGCTGTTGTATCTAGTCCCAGGCCCACAACAATGTCAAACACACAAAAAAACATTGACAAAAGCGCAAACAAATTTCCCACTGACCCGGCAACAGCAACAACAACAACTGGAGCAACCCACAATATCACGGCAAGCGGTGAAGAGCGCGTAAAGAGTTTGACGAAAAAGTAATTTTAAGCATCGTTTAATTTTCATTTTGCGATACAATTTTTTTTTCTTTGGCTCTGCTTTCAGAACGCTTTGCTTTTTGGCTTGGTTTTTTTTTTGTTGCTTTCTGCTTTTTCGTTGAACTTTTGCCGCTTTTTGGTGCCGCCTTTTTTGTGCTCAATGGACATTTGAGCAGAAAAATCTCACAAAAGTGCGTACTTTTTAACAAAGTTAATTTTTACGCTTCGCTCTCCGTTGCTTTGTTCCGTTCCCCTTCTCCCTCTCTTCAGTTGCAGTCTATGGCAGCAAGGAAAGCGCAAAAACTCAAATAAATAAAAACAAAAATTGTTTAACAAGTATCAAGGGGTTGTGTGTGCGAGGGTGTGTGTGTGTTTTTTTAGGCTGCCAAATGGCAAAGCGCCTTAATTATACACGGGGAAGGAAGGTCAAGTGACCCGTTCGCCTGGCCCGCGGGTCTTCAAACTAATTGCTCGACGTACGCGACGATGCCACGTGATGCGATGCGATGCGATGCGGGCAACGTGGCGTATGCGCAATTATTGACGCTTAACATTTTAGCTTTGACCTGTACAGGCCGCGTCAGGGTCGCACAATGACTTGAAAGCCTGTTGGCTTGAGTGGGCAAAAGGTTAGAGATGGCAGCGCATGCCTAAGTCAATTTTGGGCATAAAAAAAAATTTAAGAAAGTTTGTTGCAAACTTTGCGCCGTTGTTGCGCGACCTAGTCGTGATTTTTATAAAGCAAAGAAATCATAGCAGGTACAGCTAATATTTTTGTTATATTCATTATAAAATTAGCTACTAAGAAATAATTTTTTTTGTAATTTTAAAAACAGTTTTCATAATTAAGTTTTTTTTTTGCTGTATTCACTTAAAGCTGAACTAATTACTTGAATTTTCGGCAGAGCATCAAAAACAAGTCACAGCTTGGCAAGCACAAACACTGGAAGCACTGAGCACACTCAGCTCTCATCTCGCAACGTGCCAAGTCCCAGTAGACTCGACGACCCACATATTCCCATTCCCCAGAGCATGTCGGACGCCCGCACAATCTCGGCGACCTCAGGAACAGACAAACAAACATGCACTCTGATTTGTCATTCGGTGTGACTTTTGGCACGCATTTCTACTCACACACACACACACACGCACACGCACACACCGAGAGGGAAAAGTGTGCTGCCTTGCCCTTGCATTGGTCAAGCTTCACTGAGTGCTGCCTTGATCTCACCTGGGGCGACGTCGTGCTGCAGCTGCAGGTGCCGGTGCAGGTGCTGCTGCAGCAGGTGCAAATGCAATTTGCATATGCATGAGACTGTGGCCGACATTTTTGCAAATGTAAGAGGTGCAAATGACAGTAGCCAGGGATGCATCCTCCATGCGCAATGATTGCGCCACGCAAACAACGGCGAGAGAAGCGCGCGACCAAAAACCGTTGCATACTTCTCGGCGGCGGCGTAAATTTTAAAGCCAAGTCTTAAAGCGCCGCAGGGGATTTCCGACTGCTGCTGCCTGTTTTATGTTGCTGACTAACTGCCACGCCCACTACTGTTTTTAATTAGTCATTTGCGCTGAAAGCAGAAGAGGGAGAGAGAGAGAGAGAGGGAGCGATGAATATGCAAACGCACCTGTTTCGTGTTTGCCATTTCTCTAATTTGCACAGTCTGCGCTCGGACTTGGACTTGGACTACGACTTGGACTTGGACTTGGTCTTGGACTTGGTCGCACACCCATTTGGTGTTATTGTTTTTAATTTGAAATTCTTGAGAAGTTGTAAATTCATTACTTATTCACTTGACGGGGGCCGCTCGAAAAAATAAATTAAAAATGTAAATTAAATTAGTAACTTCAGTGCGTCTGTCAAGTGTTGCTGATTTATTTGCCAGTGGCCAGCGACAGGCTCAACGGAAGCAGCCCCCCCACTCTTTCTCTTTCCTCCTACTCTTTCCACTTTCCACTTACAATTAAAACTCAAGGCGGTTGCCAGCCCCGGCTCAACTTGACCTTCAAACAGAGCGGCAAACTTATGTGTGCACTCACCGAGCTCAGCCAACACACACACTCAGCCCGGCAGCTAACTTTATTGCATAAATTTTTAAATGTCTGTGCAGCAGAGAGAAGGGAAGCGGAGGGGGTGGAGGAGCTGTGCTGCCGCAGATATAAATGTCACGAAAAATATTGCACGACACTCTGCGCCGTTGCACCGCCGCCCTGTGCAGCGTTTGTCCCGCTGCGTTTGGCTGCAATCAGCCAAACTTGGCTGCGTCTACGTCAAGATAAATGCACAAGTTCATTTTCGCTACCCAAAGCGAATGCATGCTCCTCCAGGCAGCCATACAGAGAGAGAGCAAGAGAGAGAGACGAAGCCAGAGCTGCCAAATGGGCATACTTAGCTAATACAGTCGCATGGTTGAGTGTCTGTGGAGATTTGCTGGCATCGGGCAATCCATCATCGTAAAATGAAATTTCGTGACGGAACTTATGACTTGCAGATTGTTTAGCATATTTCCATATTCAAAGAAACTCTTAAAAGTATTTAGAAATAATTTCCATATATTTTAAAAGGCGCTAAGTAATTTTTAGAATTAATGAAACTTTTTTTTAACATTTAAAAGTAATCAAAAAATTTGTTTTCATTTAGAATAGTTAAAAGAAAAAAATAAAATAAATTTATTAAAAATTTCTAAAATTCATTTAAGGCTTCCACTTGCCTCCAACTGCATGACAGGGTATCTGAGAGTCACCCACATTGCTTGCTTGGCTCCGCAGCCTGTCCCACTTTGCTTGTGAGTAGCCGAAAAGCGAAAAGAAAAATGTTGTTGATGTTTGCTGCATGCCACGAGCTTGGCAAACGCGTTGCATATTTGCCTTAAACTTTTGCGGCACCAGCAGCATACACGCTGACTGAAGATACAGACGGTTAGACAAAGCGACACACTACCAGAGAGAAAGGGCAGGGAAAGAAAGAGAAGAGAGAGAGAGTGAGAGAGAGAGAGCGCGAGTGAGTAAAGTGAGACTTGCAGTCAGACAAACAGACATGCAAAAGTTGTGACATACCCAACAAACAGACGCACTTGCACTCATGTAGACACACACACCCACACACTCGCACACACCCGCACTCACACACGCGCCTAGGCATACCAACACCTACAGCTGCAGCGCGGGCAAAGTTTTGCTACTTGCAAGCAACTCTTGACTACGCTTTGTGTTTACTTTGCCCGAGGAGAGACAGCGGAAGAGAGAGCGAGAGAGAGGTAGTAGGATAAAACTTTTGTGCCATGAAGCACCCGAGATTCATTTCACTTGTCACTGTGTGTGTGTGTTGGGGGGGGGAAAGAAATATTTGTGCAGCATTGCGCAGAGCAAACAATTTCCCTTTAATTAACATTAAATCAATCTTTGATTTAAACAACAACGACGCACAAGCTCGCACAGAATTTATGCGACTCCTGCTGCTGCTGATGCTGCCACATGCCACATCAAATGTTGCAAGGCCATAAAATTTATGCGTCAATTTCCATTGTGCTCTCGCTTATCAATGTGCGTGTGCATGCGAGTGTGTGCGAGTGTGTATGCGCAGCACAATTGATTTATATAGTAGCAAGGCGGGAGCATATTGTGAGCCTGCGATCGCATCGCTTTAATTATCGAAATGCTTCAAAAATTAGCAAATATTTTGCGCACGTTGTGCAAATGGCGCTGTGCGTGCCAAATATTTACAGTGCGTATGCGTAATTTTTAATTGATTTGGCCGCAGCGCAAACAAGCGAAGCAGCAACAGCAACAAAGGCAACACGCTATGCCATACGGGTCACGTAGGCGTGCGAGCGTGTGTGACTGCCTGCGTGTCTGTCTGTGTGTGTGTCTGTCTGTGTGTGGCTATGGTTATTTGGCAAGAGGGCGGGTCAATAATGCGCGCGCTGCCTCTTTCTGTCTGCCTCTCCCTCTCCCGCTCTCACTGTATGTTTATTGTATAAATTAAAGCGCATTGCGAGCGCATTTTGTTTATTTAGTGGCGCTAATACTGTGTGTATACTTTGTGTCTGTGTTTGTGTTGCACGTGCAGCGTGTGGCAGATTGCATAGAGCTGTTGCATAGTCACTTCTTTGTCACTTAATTACCATGCACAAAATGCAAATTTACAATAAGAAGCCAAAGCATATGTTCGCCATAATTTTCAATTGTTTCCCGCTGCTCTCCCCCCTCGCTTTCCCCCCTCGTTTCCCTCGGTCGGTTTGGCTTAATTGTCAGCCTGATTGAGCACAAGCTCGCACTCTGGCGACTTTATCAATCACGCGTGAGATGCCATGTTAAAACTCAGTCAAACTTGACGTACGTCGATTAGCAGCAGCAGCAGCAGTTTAACTTTTGCATGGGGGCACCCTCCCCCCTTGCTGCTACCCCTGCAATATTTACCTATAAAAATTGTTTAAGCATTTTATGTTTGCACAGCAGTTGCCAGCGCCGGCAAAAAAGGAAGGGGCATTTTTTTTGTGCGCAGAAATTAAATTAAACATTTTTTATGCGACGCAGCTATGCCGGAAAGGGGAGGCCAAAATGGGAGGCCGTATATCTGTTGTGGCTACAGGTAGGGGTTGGGGGGGGAGGGAGGAGGTAGGAGGGGAACTGAGTGCGGTACGGGCTGTTCCACTCAGCCTGCATATGGCGAACGCTTGACAGGCGCGTTGCAAATAAATTTTGTATCGTTGCGTGTATCGCATGACATATGCATCAAAGCAGCAGCAGCAGCAGCAGAGGAGGCGGAGAAGGGGGCGTGGCTGGACTGGGTCTCGTGTCACATGCCTGTCGCAGCTGTCAATAAGTGCGCAGAGCTGACGTTAAAAATCAGCCATTAAAATATGCTGTTAAAAAATGCAGATCCCCCGACGCGTCGCCTGTTTGTTAATGCGCTTGCATAAGCCGCACTTGCCGCACGGTTGCTGCCGTTGTTGCTGCTGCTGCCACCACCACCACGACGACGACGACGACAGCGCAGCTGGCGACAGCTGCATATAAAGCAAGCAAAATTGAAACGCGCTGCAAAGCAACTTTGTATCAATTTAGGCATCGATTTTGCATGGCGAAACCCAAACGAAACTTTGCAGCAAATTTAATTTTTGATGCCCCAGAAACGTGAAATTGAGGCTGCCCGAAGAGTTGAGAGCAAGCAATGGAAAAATGCTTAAAAGAGAAAATTATCTTAATATTATCTTAGATAAAAAGTTAACTACAAATTGCCAAGTTTTGCACTGTCACTTAGGTATAAATCTTTGGCAACATTTTTTGATTTTATTTAAAAAATAGTTTAGCTTCATTTTTGATTTCTTAAAAATATTTAAATATTTTAGAAAGCTCTGCACTTTAATTCTGTAACCTAAAAAAATATTTTGAAAATTATTTCTCATTTTTTGTGTCATTTAACGACAACTTCTGCAGCACACCTCGCCGCAATTGTGCAACCCAGTGCAGTGGGAAAGTTTTTAAATAGTTGCCCGAGAAATTGAAAAGCGCTTTCCATTCCGTCGCTGGCCGGCAAAAGGGATTTACGGGATTTGGCAGCCAGAGTTGCCACAGTTGCAACTTGCCGCAGAGTTGCTCGAGTCGATTTCGATTTGGCCAAAGTACACAAAACTTTTATGAAAGAAAATGAAATGAAAATCCCCCAAAGCCAGCGAGCAAAGTAAGCAAATGCAAGAAACTGTATATCTAAGCGAGCATGTGAGGGTTAGTCTGTGTGTGTGTGTGTGTGAGTGTGGGAGTGTATAAGTGTGTGTGTGTGTGTGATTGTGCGACTTGGAACTTTGTGGCAACAATTAAATGCAACGCTGGCAGCGACGACTAATGCAGGCAACATTGCGCACACTAATCCAGAAGTGACTCGGAAGCAATTAGAGCACTTTGCACCACTGTACACTGTGCACACTGTACCCGAGCCGATACTCACTGTAGTTCCTTTCAAATATTTATAGGCGACAGTGGGCAGCGGGCAGTTAATAGCCAAACTAATAAAATAATAATTAAATGTGTCAAAGTTTTCGAAGAGTAATTAATTATATATACACAGACACGGACACGGACTCGGACACACATCTATGCGGAAATCTCCCTTGAAACTGAGGCAAACAAAAACACACACACACGCACACACACCCACGCGCGGGCTCACGCATGCCAGCACAATCCACCCCGAGTCGAGCGAGCGAGCGAGCGAACTCGCATAAGCCAAGCTAAGCGCAAAACTTTCTTATTGGCCGGCAACATTAAATGTTTAATGGGCGTCGCTGACCAACTATACCTGCACAAACAGTCAAGGTGGTCAAATACTGCAGATACATATACACAAATATATGCTTTATTTATATACATATTGTGTGTGTTGGTAATAGAAAAGCAACGACTTGAAGATGCTCTCTAAAGAGGAAAGCATGTGACCATGCCATGAGTTGTGAATGATTTCTGTTGAATAAAAAAATTTATAGAATATAATAAAAAATTTTTTAAAATTATATATATTCCTGTTCTTAAGGCAATATATATTAGTGTAGAAAATTGTCTCAATATAATGAAAATCAATAATTTATTTTTATTTTAAATTTAAATTGAAATTTAATTTTACTTTAAAAATTCCTGAACTTTCCTAACTCATTTGCCGTGCCAAATCACTACAACCTCGCCATTTACAGGGTATTTTCAACGAAGTTAAGAAAAACAGTTGGTCAACTGAAAGTTTTGTTAGGGTTACACCCAATCCATCAGTTAATAAATGTGACAAAATTGCGCTGCCAGCCAAGGTAGGAAGCAAGGCGAAAGGCTTAAGCAATTCCCCAAGCTGAAGCACATTGAAAAATAATAAATCATGGGAAATTGTGGATTGCTGCTGGTTGTTGTTGCTGTTGTTGTAACTGTAATCCTTGTTGTAGTTGCTATTGTTGTTGTTGTTGTTGTTGTAAAGCAAAAAGCAATTTCATGACAGAAACGCGGTCGAAGCAACAGCAGCAGCGCTGGCAAAAGTTGAAGTCAACCATAAAGCGCACCTGTTCATGTGTGGTGAGAAAAAGAGAGAGAGAGAGAAAGAGCAAGAGAGAGGGGGAGAGGGGGAGAGAGAAAGCGAGCGGGTTGTGTAGAGCACATGGCAACAATTTGCTACGTGCTGAATGCGACGCTGTAAACTATTTTGCTGTCAAATTTATTACAAGTCGCCAAGGCAAGCAAAGTTAGAAAGGCAGATAAGACAAGAAAGAGAGACAGACAGAGAGAGTGAGGGAGAGGCAGTGCAAGCTGCTTGTGTTTTTTTGGCCAAATGAGTTTAATCACCTTGCCGAGAAAGTGTCGAGCACAGAAAACATGTCTAGCAAATTGAGCTGCACATCCTGGCAACGGCGACGGCGACGGCAGTTGACACAGTTTTTAAGGCGCTCTAATTGAAGTGTTGCTTAAACAAAAGCAAAACTTAAATTGCTGTGAAATTGTCTGTATGTTTCCGCTCCCCCTCCCTACCCCTTTCTCTGCTTCTGTTGCTGAGTACGAGTTGAAAATGGCAACGTTTGCCACTTGCCTTCACGCTTAAACACTTTGCGGCAACTGCCGGAAGGGAAGGCGTGCGGGGTAAGGGCTGCGCTGTCTGCAACGGCATCGCGTCGCCAACTTGCAACATTTATGGCATCGGCAACGCTGCTGCTGCTGCTTAACTGCTTGGAGAGCACTTGGCGTGCAACGCTTTGACCAAGAAGCGGGTGACAAGCCAGGCGCTTTGTGGCTGTCGAGTGGCCTCTTTTCTGCCGGCAAATGCTGCTGCCTTCTGCTCCCTCTTCCTTTTTATTTCGGTCTTCTCTCCCGACTGCGACTTCGCACATAAGTGCACTTCGCAGTCGCCGACGCCGCCCCCATTTGCCAGTCAGCCAATGTGGCGGGGGGCGTAGGGGGCGTGTGGCTCACACAATGCAACACAATGTCGCGCTTGGCTATCGACGCGGCGCGTTGCGAGGTGGCAAAAATCGCGCCAAATTAACTGACATTTGCTTTCATTGAAAATAATATGGCGATGCCAGCAGCAGCGGCAGCGGCAATTGTTATATGAATATTGAAAGGCAATGGTAGATTGTGATCTGATGGGAGCTATAAGCAGTGGAAGAGTCTCTAGGATGTTTGGGATAAGAAACTGAGAGAAGATTTTGTCAGGGAAGAGTTAAGTAAACTAAGAAGAAACTTTCATATTAAAAACTTATTTAAAAAAAAAAACGTTTTAAATTATTTACATATTAAAATAGAACAAAATTTAAAATTAAAAATTAATTTAGAACAATTTTTAATTATTTCAAATTAAATTGAGTTTCTAAAATTTTTACAAATTTTGAAAAATGTATTACAAGAAAAGAAAAATGAATGAATTAATTCTTTTTTAAACTTTAAAAATTTTTATGCATTTAATGTTAAATAACTAACATTAAAAATTAATAAAATAAGTATATTTATTTCTTGTATTTATTTTTTGCTATTAATTTTTCCTTTTCTTTAAAATTTTTCCTGAAATTAAAAAATATTTTTCTACCAACTCAGCTACGATTTGAGGCTACCTGAATGCAGTCATAAATTTAGCTACCCCTTTTAATAAAATCTTTAAAAAATTGTTAGCTCCATCAATCTTTCAAATATCAAAACAAATATTCCCTTCTTCTTCCCCCTCTATGTTTGTATCCCCCTCGAATGCTTGTGCTCACATTGAAAACGAATTAAAATCGCGCACATCGGATACGCTTACGGCTGAAAATCAAAAGGTTTAATTTCACAGCGCACATCGGAGGCTGCGGCAAAAGTTGCATCAATATCAACGACAGAAGCGCACACACATAACACACACGAACAGTAGCTCACACACAAACAGACACACTCAGCTTGCCAGACTTTTATGACTTTTTCTGCGCGCGTAACTGATATGTGAGTTTACCCCTATACCCCAACCCCCTGCTTCCCACACACACTCAGCCGCATAGCGACAGCCACACTCACACACGCACACACACTTGCACACACACACACACACACACACACACCCGTGCTCGGCCAGCACTTTCTAAACTGCTTAAAATATTTTGTTGAAGCTCAACAGAAACAAAACCAATGAAAACCCAAAAGTTAACCCAACTCCCCCTCACACACACACACACAAACTCCCACGCACACCTACTACTCGCTCCTCCCGCATCGCGTTGCTCTTCATTCATTTTTGCGAGCTTTTGCTACCGTTGTCGGCCGAGCGCTTCAAACGATTTTCAAGCGATTTTCCAAAAAACGAGCAAAGCGAGCGAGTATCGTTTTCAGATGCCAACAACAGCGCCAAGGCGGAGTGAGTGTGTGTACGTGTGTGCGTGTGTGTGTGCCTGCGTGTGTGTGTGGGGCAATGTATCTTTCACTTTCCTGCATGTGGCAATGAACCGTGAAACCGTAAAATGTTATGTTCTGAAAATCTGAAATTTTTAGCGCGCTTCAAAGCGTTGTTCGTTATACGCCGCCATCGCCATCGTCGCCATCGCCAGCTTCAGCGCCAGCTCCAGCGCCAGCTCCAGCGCCAGCTCCATCGCCAGAGACAAGGTTCCCCAAGAGCCTGACTACAGCTACTGCTGCTTCCGTTGCTGCTGGTTGCCAATAATGTGGCAAAGCCATAGCAGCAAGCAGAGCGAGAGGGAGAAGGAGAAGCAAGTGTAGTATCGAGTCTGCCTAATGGGTGGCATGTCTGCTCGTGCAGCGGCTTCAGGTGAGTGCTGCATGGCAATTGCCTCCCTTCTCCGTACATCTTTGTGGCATCTGCATCATTGGTTCGCTGTTTGCGAGTGACTACGTAGAGATCATATCACTGGGAAATGCAGGAAATCTAGTAAAAACTATAGGCGTGTTGGAAATGGGAAGGTGGATGTAATAATAAAATGGGGAAAGAGATAAAATGTTGCAAATTGCGGGAAATTATTAAAATTAAATTCAAAAAGTTTATTAATATATAAAATAAAAAATTAATATTTTAAAAATACTATTTAATAAAAAAGTCTTTCATAAAAATTTGATTTCATATTTTCATGAAATTAAATAAATAATAAATTTTAAAAAATTATATAATAGATACAAAAAAATATAACTTAAATAAATAAATATTTTATAAATATTATTTAACAAACAAAATATTTTTTAAATTATATTATTAGATTAGAAAGATATTATGATAATAATAATAAAATATATAAAAGTTAAAAAATATATGCAAATGCAACGTAAACATTTAATCTCAATAAATTTTTAAATATTAAATATTATTAATCAAAAAATATTTAATTAAATAATATATACAATTTAAATCAAATATCTTTTGATCCAACATTACACTTTAAAATTGCAATTACAAAATAAATATATACTTTACCTTAAAAAAATATTATTTTAATGACAAAAATTTAAAATAATTTGGTAAATTTAAATGAGGAAAGAAACAAAAGAAAATCTTAAATAACATAATTATTTTGAAATGTTTAAATATTTTGTTGCTGTATTAAAAATAACACAACATAATGTTCCTTCCAATTTTTGACTACAATAATAGGAGCCAGGCAATCTCAATATATTTCTTCGACTTCTTTGCAGATTGCATCCTTTAATCATAGGGTATTTTTACTCTTTTGCAGGGTTCAAACTTCTTGCTCTACCTATAGTTTATGTGCAGCTGTTAGGCGTTCGACCGTTCGACTCTCGCCTTGCCAGCTACCTCAAGCAGATGTGTGAGAACCTGCACCTCTTTCTCTACTTTTTTACCTTTCTCTCTCTCTCTCTCTTCCGCTTCCTTGCTGCCTTCTCTAAATACACGCCCGTCCAACTGGTCATGCAATTTAGTTCTTATCATTGCTTTATTACCACACAACCCGCTCACGTAGGCCCCCCCCCAGACAAGTTCAATGGACTCTTCCGGCTTGGCCACGTGAATGCTGCATAAATTAAAGACACGGACGGAATTTATTTACGGAATTTCGGTTGATAAACTTGCGCCTATTGATAGGCAGCAGCACTTAGGCCTTATACATTTATAATGCGACGATTCGAATACCCGAACTCAGTGGCTCCCAAAGACATAACAAGATACGGAAAGGCTGGCAGGGCAGGTGGTAGAAGGGGGAGAAAAAGGAAGGGAGCTGGCTTGGTCCTTGCCGCACCCAAATGCACTCGAACGCAAATCCCTTTGAGTGGAAGAACCGCAGGGCAAGTTAGTTGGCTGCTTGGCTACGTCTTCCGTCGAGCGTTGGTGTTGGCCAAGTTTGCAGAGCGAGAGAGAGCGAGAGGGAGAGCAACAGCCAGCACTTAATTTACGAATAAACGCGCATAATTTTATATCTATACAAGTCGAGTTGCTCCTGCTCTGCCGCCGACAACGCGTTGTCTAAGTTTTTGGCATATGAAAAGGTTGCCAACGTGGCGCGTTATAATAATTTTTCAAACTACGCATGTGTGCGAGTGTGTGTGTGCGAGTGTGGGTAGTTGAAAAGTTTTTAACCAATGTCTACTTGTGGCAGCCCCGCACACACGCACACACACACACACACACACGCAGAGTGGGAGAACTCCTCAAGGTGTGCCTGGCACGCAGCAGCGTCGGCAACGGAGCGTTGAACGGAGCCTCCTGTCTGACTGCTGGTCTTTTGTGGAAGTTTCGCTCGGCCCCTTCCTGGCTCAGGCTTTATGCTAAAACTTAAGCTAAACTCGGCGCACACCTGCTCACACACACACACTCACACGCTGCAGCTGCACGCATGCGAAACCCTTTTCGCATGTGCAAAACTTTTTGCCAAAGTTTTCGCTCCGAAATTGTTGATGATGAAAATGCGCGAGAAGCGAAAGGCAAAGAAATGCGGTGTGCAGCGGAAGGGGTGAAAGAGGGAAGGAAAAAGGTTACTGCGCGTTGAACCGCAGCCAAGTAAAACGCGAAAAGCACAACAACAACAACAAGGAGCGAGCAACCTGCCAGGCAGCAACAAATCAGGCAACAACAGCGCGTTAATAGGTTGAGTCAAAAATAAAAAGAAAGTAAACTAGAAAACGGGATTATAAGCAGAGTGTGATAAGTCGTCGGATACGCTAACTAGCTGAGTATCAGATGCATGTGAGCTTAGCAGGGATTTATGGTATTAGAATACTAAATTTACCTGGTGGATATAGGAAATATAATTATAGTTGTAGTTGTTTTTTAATTCCTTCTTCAAATTAAAATTTGATTTAGTTTTAGCTTTTATTTTTAATTATTCAATATTTTTTTAATATTTTTCAAAACATTTTTGATTGGAAAAAAATTAAAATTATAATTTTAGTCATAAAATTTAATATTTATTTATTAAAATATGAAAAGACTACCAAAGTGTATGTGGCTCATATAACCCTAAAGTTTTTAATTTTCAATTATTTAAAAATTATTTTTTAATATTTGTTGGGATTTATTTAATAAAAAAATGTTTACAAAATATTATAAATTTATTTAAAATTATTTTTTATATTTTTCTCTTTTATTTTCTGTCTGTTTCTTTATGTCTGTGTCTCCTAATAACCTTAATTTATTTCTTAAAAATTGCTTAACATTTTTTCAAATTTTTTTTCAGCTTTTAAAAATTTTATAAAATATTTAAAATATATACACAACTCTCCCCATACATTTCTTTATCCCTTTTCAATCCCCTTTCACCACTTTGCAGCGCATACACAGTACCTTATGGTCTGATCAAAATATCCTTCAGCTTAGTCACACTTGAGTTTGCGCTGCGCTGCTTGTTAAGCTTTCTACCTTACTCCCTTGCTCGCTTCTCCCTTCTCACTCGATGTGCGTGTGTTCCCTGCGGAACAGTCACACACACACACGCACACACACAAACACACACACAGAGAGCAACGAATTTGATACTTGACTGATAGACTTGTTGGATGTGGTGACAGCTTTGGTGGCGCTGCTAGAGAGAGAGTAACCAGAGCCCAAGTAATTGCAGCTCAGCTCAAAACTATCGTCTGACAGCGCGCAGTTGCCAGAGTACTCCGACTTTGTATGTGTGTGTGTGCGTGTGTGGGAGTGTGTGTGTGTTACCCCGCACTCGTATCAATATCAATTTGATTACATCCATCAGTCAATTAAAAGCATTATGCAAAGCACATAAACCAACTGACAGGCACAGTCAGAGCGGAAGAGAGAGAGAGAGAGAGAGAGAGAGAGGGGGAAATTCAGTGTGAGAGCGAGAGGGAAGATCAGCTGGCAAGTGGGGGGAAACTGTGCCGGTTATATTCGTTGTCCCATTGGACCAATCAGGCAGCTGTCAGCAATGACAGTCCGTGCGGCGAGCAGAGATTAAAATGGCCATGGGGCGCAGAAATAAGAAAACAAGAGGCGAATCGGAAAGAAAGACTCGTTCGACATGTGTCAAGCGCAGACAAGGCGCAAGTAGGGCGAAAGAGACAAGAAGAGGGAGAAGAAAAGGGAGAGAGAGAGGGAGAGAGAGGGGCAGAGCTGTTCGGTAGTTTCAACGTCAATTAGATGATGTTTACTGCATTTGCGACAAATTGACAAACTCGAGGCTGCCACAAAGGCAGCCCACACACACACACACACACAAAGCAGGCAGGTATAAAAATATGTAGAGCAAATGAAAATTCAAAGCAAGGAAATATGCCAAACAACAACAACAACAAAAAGAAGGAGAACAACAAATAAGATTGCGGCCCTTGTTGGTTTGCGGCTGTGTTCGATGCTGTTGACGTTATCAAAAGTTGTGGGCAACCTAAAAAAAAAAAAGTGAAAAAGAAGAGGAGAAAAGAGAGAAAGCACACACACACACACACACAAACATATATACACTATATACAAAAGGAAAGAAATCAAGCGAGTCATGAAAAAGGATACAAGTAATTTGCCAAGGGCAACATGGGCGCAGCGGAAGTTAACATTGAAAAGGATTACCGCGAGGCAGCCTCCACCTCTCTCTGTCACTGTGTGTGTGTGTGTGTGTGTGTGTGTGTGTGTGTGTGTGTGTGTGTGGGGTTGGTCGCATTCAATGCTGCCCTGGGGGCGGCCATGGCAGGCTGCGTGCTCATGATTATTTCTGGCGACCAGGTAAAAAGTCAAAGATTTTTAGTTGACTGCGCGCTGCGATTTTTGCCATTGTTGCCACAGCTCCTGCTGTTATTTCTCTTCCCTACTTCTTCTTCTCCTCCGCTTCTCTCTCTCTTACTGATTTGCTCTTTGTCTTTTGCCTGAGCAGTTGGCAAATTGAAATTTGCATTTTGATTAGCTTCGGCTACGCTGGCCAATAAATGTGTGAGGCACTCTGAGGTGCGCTTCCATTTGCATTTAGACGCAGCACGAAAGAGTGTGTGCGTGTGTGTGTGTGAAGTTGTAAATGTGTGTGTGTGTGGGTGTGTATAATGACTTAATAATCTTGTGCGCAAAGTCCTTTTGCAAATTATGACATTTACGTACTAATTTTACTTCCTAAATGCGTTTTGCGCCGCAGTCGCTGCTCGCTGCCCGCTGCCCTCTGCCCGCTGCTCGACAGCATCTAACGGTAACGGGCATAAGTTGTTAACTTAAGCTTTTTTACCACACACTCGCATAAAGTTTCTTGCTGCTGCTCGTGTGTGCTCGAACTTCCTGTTGTTGCAAGTTGCACGTTGCGACGTGTGCGGAAGGAAATGAGAAATTTTAAGTGAACTAGATTTTTGGTCTGTTTTGTTGGCTTTGTTTGCCTTTCACTTGCCTGCTGCAGCGCCATTAACAACAACTGTGCAGCAGCAAGTGCTAGCTGTCTCGCTCTCTCTCTCTCTGCTCGATTGCTGCATGCGGTTGTGCACCTAGGTTACGTATACGCCACATATGCCCCACAATAGACACTCGTCCGGCAGAGGATACCTCAAAAAGCAGCCGAGGCATGGCAAAAACACACACACTCACACACACACACACACACTCTGACTCTGACTTGCAAGTGGCGAGTGAGTGCGACTCGCTCTTTCTCTCTTCAGCTGACTGACTGACAGGCGAAACGGCAGGCAGGCGGGCAGCTGGTTCTGCTGGCTGAATGCAGGATTAACCTTGCCAGTGCCAGTGCGGTGTGCCTAAAATCGTTTGGCAAAGCTAAAGAGCTAAGCTCGTAAAATGCAGCTGGTCTACAAATGGCCAGGCTTATTAACTGGAGCACGTATGCAGCGCGGTGCGAGCAGAGGGAATACGGCTAGAAAAAAGAAAGAGAGAGAGAGAGAGAAGCGTAGCGTAGCGAAAACTGCTGCAGCAAGCTAAATTCAAATTTAGATTTCGCTTAAGCGAGCAGCATCCATTAAATTCCGAGCAAATAAACTGTTATGAGAAATTGATGTGTGAATGGAGCGAAAGAAAAGATAGAGAGAGAAGAGTGCACAAAGTGATAAAAGGTTGAATGAAATAAATGATACATTTGCCAGAGCACATGGCATGCATTTTCTAATTAGTTAAATTCGTTTAGACGAAGAAAATTGCTAAAGCAGTTTAATTTGTTTGAAATGATTGAGGAATTTTTCGCAGGGTAGCTAGGGTGGTTTTCAGTTGCTCGAAAGGGTAGCCTGATGTGGAAGCATGGCCAGAACTGAGATAAATATACATTTACTCTTTCCAGCTTTAAACTCTTTCCACACGCTTTGAATGACTTGGCTTTAAATGAATTTCTCGCTTATCAAATCGTTCTCATTACCCGCCATTTAACACGCAGCATCCCTTACATAATTCACCCCGCCTGTGTGCGTATTGAAGTGCAAACATTTGCTTAGCCTCCAATTAGCTGCGGCACCAGCAGTTTCTGGCCCTGCTTATTGGTGGGTGAGAAGGAGCAAAGGGGGTAGAAGGCATTTGGCACGCACTCTGGCATTTGCTAGGTTCCATTTCGTTATAAATTTATTTGCTTTTATTTACTGCGGTTGTGTTTTGCTCATTAATTTGGCAATTTGTATGCAAAATGCACACACAGCATAGCCAGGCACCACCGTCCCCCCGCCCCGTGGTCTGCCCTTCACCCTGTCATGGCCATTGTCTGGTGTAATTAGAAGCATGTTAATGAATTTCATTTGTTTGTCTGCCTGTCGACGCTTTCGTTTTTCGCATTTTCTCTGAGCTGCGTTTTATTTTTTTGCCGCCCCGCCCCGCGCCCAGCTTTCGCCTTCATCGACGCGCGCACACGCTGCGTATGCGTAATAATTTCCTTTTTTTTTTGTTATTATTATTTATTTTAGCCAACAAAATTGTATCTTTGAAGTTGATAGTTATTTAATTTTTAATTACTTATGAGGCCGCTGCGAGTGTTTGTTTGAATAGCCCCGGTGAATGCATTTAAATTGTGCATTCAAATGTGAAATTAAATTTGTTGCACTTGTCAATGATTCAGTTTTGCATAATACGTGAATATTTTCCCCTCTCTCTCGTTCTCGCTCTCTTTTTGCACACTTAATTTGAGTCTGGCGCGTTTTTTCTGCTGTTGTTGTTCTGCGCAGCGTGTGTCTTTGGCAATTAATTGTTTAATTTGGTTATTTGTGAATTAATGATGTGTTTTTCATATGTCATTGCGCACATTGCACATTGCACATTGCTTGTGGCTCGTCGCTCGTAGCTCGTAGCTGTTTTAAATTACAAATATCGTTAAACATTCATTTCAATTATGCAGATAAGCGCGAATGTAATGAAAGTTGAACAAGCGGATTAATGCAAAAGAGTTTGCCAAAGTGCAACATGAATACAATGTGCAATGCAACACAAAAAAAAGAACCAAATAAAAACTGGCTTAAAGTCGATTTAATGAGTTATAATAAAAAGGTTCGAGTGCGATTTTGTGTGACAGTTAGCGGCAATTTGATAGGACAATAACATGACGCATAAAGAACACCGACACCGTTAAGCCGCTTCAACGCGCCCACATTTTCCCAAGTTAAGCCATAATAATTGAGACTGTTTTTTTTTTTTTGCCCCTCGAACAATAATAAAATTAATTACTATTTGTCAATAGCTGCAGCCGAGCTCTGGCCACAAATGTAAATGTGTTAAAGTACAGAAATAATACTAAACATTAGTGCAAATTTAATTCACAAGCAGCTAAGGCTCTGCATTTCTCTATAAATGGCAAAATTAATACCTTTCCGACTATAATCATCTATTTCAATTAGTATTAATAATGCATTGCCAGTTTAGATTGATTGCATATATGGCTCGCACTCTAAACTATCCTAAGTTCCATGGCAATCAGCAGTAACCGATTATTATGGGGGATTTACTTTAGTATTCTCTGGCATTTTGTGGGCGGTTGCCAGGCAATTTGTGGTGCTTTGGGATTAATATTCCAAGTGGTCGGGCTCTTCGTCTTTATAGGAGACATTGCTCCAATTTTGCTAAGGGTTGGGCTGCGCTGCAGCTGCAACTTGCCAACGCAGAGAGAGAGGGAGAGAGAGAGGGAGAGAGAGAGCCGTAATTACGTTTTACTTATTGCATTTCTTTCCTTCTCGTTTCTTTTTGCAAAATGATATGGGGGGCCAACGTTGTGGCGCTGCGAGCTGAGCAAACAGCATGTGGTGCACAGAACATTGGCAATGGGGCAACAGGATAAGCAGGGAAGGGAAAGGGATGGGGCAAGCAAGGCAAGATGATATCGGGGCTTGCGGACGAAGCGTAACCCCTTTAGTAAAGCTCAACGTTTACCCCATTGTTTGTTTGTTTTTACAGCTGTGATTGAGGTGAAATTGCATATTTCTGTGCGTTTCTTTTATTTCATTTCATTGCATTTCATTTTCCTGCACTGCCAGATGAGGTGGCTGTGCATGTGTGTGTCTCTCTCCCTCTCTCCCTCTCTCCCTCTCTCTCTGTACGTGTTCCCATTATAATAGCAAACGTTTTATTGAATGTCGTTACCGTTGCTTGTGCCGTCTTCAAGCAGTGACTGCACTTGACCCCTGCTACTGGTCAAGCTCGTGTTTATTGTGCGAAATTCTCGTGAAAATAGACAGACCAAAGCTTCACACATACCATACCAATGCAGTAACTGGCAGATTGTTTGCTTAATCGCACAGCTGAGCACTTTGGTAAAAAACTTAAAATGTAGTAAAATATTATTTTAAAAATGTTTGCTGATTATTTATATCAATTTTATATTTTCTTTATAGTTTTTATATTTTCTTAATATTTATTTATTTATTTTTTTTATTTTAATATTTTTTTAGACCATTGAAAATGATCAAAAATGGTATACTAAGTTTGTGCAGATGGAGACATGGCAGACCCCATAAACTACATAAATTCTTGCTCAGGATCACTAGCCGAGTCGATTGAGCCTTGTCCGTCTATCCATCTGTCTGTATGAACGTCGGAATCTCAGCTATTGCCAAAGCTAGAGACACCAAATTTGACATGATGGTTCCTGTAAATCATGCGCAGATGAAGTTTATTTTAAATTTAAGGTGCCACGCCCACCGCCCTTGCAAATCGAATATTATAAATATAAATATTAATAAAAGTATTAAGGTTACAGCTTTCTGTTTTGGACCATGCTGATAATATGTTATTAAGTTATTAAAAGAAACGTCATTGCAGCATATCGTCATGCATTGTATTAGCCTTGTGGGTGTATGTGTGTGTTAGAGCGAGCTAGTATTAGTTAGTATTAGTTAGAAGTTGCCCGAATGGTTTCTTTTATTAATTTATTGCTTTTAACTTTGCTAAATAAGATTACTGGATAATTAACATTGAAAAAAATTAAAAGTTTTTACACCTTTAATTTTATTAATTTTAATACAACTAGAATATTTTGTATATTTTATTGCGTATACTTAATATTTCAATATAATATATCAAACATTTTTAATCACAAATAAATTGTTTATTTATTTTTATTTTATTTAATTTTTTTAGTCTCCCATCTCTCCGCAGTCTCTATCAAAATGAAGCAGGCCAGTCCAAAGCTCTCAGAAATTTGTATACAGCCATTTCTACGTCGTCTATCGAGTAGTCAGCAATTCGTAGCTCGCAATCTCGTCACATTCAGCCGAGCTCCCCAGTCAAGTATCGATAAATACAACTCTCTTCCATTCAAATATATATATATATATATATATATTGTGATATTAATTGCCCAAAAGAAAATGCACAATCTGATCAAGAGTCGAGCCGTCTTTGAGATACTGAAGAAGCCGCTGCCGCAAACGCTGCGGTTCTACAAGGAAAGCAACAGCGAGGATAGCGAAAGTGCTGGCGAGGAGTTAGCTGATGCCAAGAAGAAACCAATTGAAGCAACTGAAGGAAGCGAAGCAGCTGCTGTGGCAGAGGAGCAATCTGCTGCCTCATCGAGGCTGGCCAAATTGAATGTGAATGCCAGCGAGTTTGTGCCGCGCGCCAAGGGCAACGCAGATGAGGAGGGCGATGAGGAACGTGTCCTGACTTTGGGCTTTGGACGCAAACCGGCGCAGCCAAAGCTGCTGCTGCCCTGGAAGGGTTTTCCCAAGCCCATGCGCCCCGAACGAGCCAGCAAGCCGTGTAAGTTGCTTAAGCATTCGCCATACTCCCTTTCTCGTCTCCCCTCACTTGTCTCCTACTGCAGCGGGAAACGGCGAGCAGAGTGTGGCCATTGCCAATGCCAAAGCCAGAACTGAGGCTCGATTGAAGCGTGCGCAGCAGGAGAAGGAAGCCAACGCAACGAGCAGTCGCAAGCATCCACAGCCTGTGAAGGAAAAGTCACAGATCACTAAAGCGGCGCAGTCGGTCGAGAAGCGTCTGGAGCAGGAGCGCAAGGTGGCACTGGAAGCACTCAAGTTGGTCGAGCAGCGACGCATGCGCGAATCGCTGGACGAGAAACCGCAAGATGTCATAGTGCATCTGACACGTTCGCCCGTGGCCTTCACGCCGGAGGAGCGCGAACGCGTGGATCGTTTGCGTGTCATTAAGCGGGAGCAAATTGAGCGTGTGCTGCGTGAGATGATGTCAGAAGCAGATGCAGTCGCTATTGAAGGTGCTTCAGCTGCTGCTGCTGGTGACGTGCCGCCCCGACGCTACATACCCACAGTGAAACAGTGGGACGAGCGCTGCCGTGCCAAGGCATATGGTGAAGTTGGCGGCGCCAACAAGGAGAACAACATGGCCGTCAAGTCGCAGCCCAAGACGGAGGATAGCTTGCCGCCTGCGCAGCCCGTGCAGCGTGCCATGACCTCCTCCAGCCTGGGCAACATTATGCCCAAGCTGCAGCAGCAGCAGCCACTTTCTGGCCATGGCAAGGGTCGCAAGCTCTTTGTGCCACGCTATCGGCCACCTGCTCCCATGGTGGCCAGCGGCGAGACACGTCGTGGCAATTTGACACACGCACGCAACATCTCACGCGCCTTTGTCAACTGCGGCCTACTGCCCACACCCGTGCTGGACAACGATGCCAATCCCTATGCCTACTTGAGCGGAATGCCTGTTTTCCCAGCTTCAATCGATGCCAAACCGGTCAAGCGCTATGCCATCGAGGAGCTGCTACAATGGGAGCCACAGCCGCATGAGTTGCAGAAGCTACACTTCGACGAGGCATTCCACAAGCTCGGCTTCTTGGCCAAATAACTTTGTGCCGCAACGCCGCGATTTTGTCTGTCTGTTTTGTGTTTCTTTTGTCGTTTATTGAGCATTGTTAACTTAGTTTGTTGTTCTTGTTAAGCCATTCTCAAACCATACTCCACATACTCAGTTGCAGTTCCACACAGTGCCGTTTTGATTTCGCATTGTATTCCATTTTGCCCTCCCACCCCGGTGGAACTGCACTTATATTATTCTATAAATAAAGTCAAGTGCAACAAACTATTTGCGAATGGTTTCCTTGGTAGAAGCCTAAAGAAAAGTTGACTTATCAAATTTTTTGCACTTTGTATTTATCTCAGGCTTTATTTCAACTTGATATCTTGCGAGTAGACGTGATTTTTTAATTAGTGCAAAAAAAAAATACTAATTTAATTATAAAGTTTCCCCGCCCCCCCATGGGAGTGCAGGCAATCCGTGGCTGACAGCCTTACGCCAAGGTCCTCCAAGGACTCGCCTTGCATTTCAACGCCACTCACTTGTCCCGACCAACAGGATCTGGGCGCAGTTGTTGGCCATTTTTATTTGCCATAAAAAGGTTTCATTAAATTGATGTCGACCAGTTGATTCATCTCAGCCACTCAGCAGCCAGCCAGCTAACGGAAGCTGCAGCCGTGGTAGCTGCAGGCAGAAAGCACTGCAAGAAGCAACCAAGGGGGGAAGGGGCGGTAGTGGGCGATGGTGTATGGTGGAGCAGCAAAGTGATGGAGCCATGGTGAAGCCATAACTTAAAAGGCGACCGGCAATGCATCCTGGCGGGTTGGCAACAATTAACAGCATAAATTTAAATATGCAATTAACGCAACAGCTTGAGGCTGCAAACAGAAAAAGTAAACAAAATGGGGAAAGATAAATGTGCAATGAGTCAGACTGACAGTCACCCTGTAAATTAAAGTTAAATGAAATATTTAAAAAAAAATTAAAATAATTAAATTTAAATTAACTTTTTTTAGGCTTTATGATAAAATAAATAAAAATGTTTAATCTCAATAAATAAAAAAGGTTCAGGGATTTAAAATGAATTTTTTATATAATTATAATTTTAATTTATTAATAATAATTTTAGTTAAAAAAATAAAAAAATATATATAAATATATTAGAAATATGTTTAGATTTTAATAACAATTTTAATTTATTAAAAACAATTTAAGTTTAATTAATTTATATAAATTTTTAAATGTTGAAAAATATTTTTCGTAAAGTAAAAAAAAATATACGTCGACTTGAAATCGATTTTTCAATTAAAAATATATATTTTTTCTGTTCATTACAATTTTTTTATTTAAAAAATTAAAAATGCAAAATTTGCTAATAAATTATTTTTTAATATTTTAATTAAATTTCTATTTCCTCATCATGCTGCACTCTCTGCCCCCCGCAGGGTATGCAATTTGTGGCATGCAGCGACGACAATGAAAGCCAAAGGTCATTTTAACACATTCACAGGCAGACACGCACACGCACACGCACACACAGTGAAATGCATTTGATTGTTTGTGTTTTCCATTTTTAAAAGACACACAGCAACAACAACAGCAACAACAACAACAACAAGGAGAACAACAAACAACGTGCGAAAAATAAAACACAATTTTACGCTTTATTTGCGCGACAACAGCAGCTACACAGCTACAGCAACAGCTACAGCAATAACAGCAGCATTGCTGGCCATGTGATACGCTGGACACGCGCTGCAACAACAGCAACAACAATGCAGCACATGTCAATATTTTAACGGGCAGCCACAAGGGATGTTGGGATCCGGCCGCGCTTTGCTCGTCTCATCTCCTTTCTCTCTCTCTTTTCTCGCCCGCAATTGGAGTCGTTCCGTTGGCGTTATTGATGTGTAAAGTGGACGCTCTTGTTTAATAAAATTAAAACACAAATTTAATTTTGCCCGCCTGTCTGCCTGCTGCCGTGCCGGGCTGCATGCGTTGATTTCGCGCGTTATTAACAATACGCAGGCAGTGCAAAAAATGAAAAAAAAAAAAACAATAATAAAAGTGCCGCGCATCGCATTAAAAATACCTTCGCACGGCAATTGACTGCCAGCCCTTTGCTTTTTGCCGCAAAGTCAAAGTGCAAAAGTGCAACTGTCAACCGGCTCATTATCAGTTCGCCTGTTGGTTGTTGGTTGTTGGCTGTTGCTGGTTGGTTGGTTAAAAAGCCGCACAGTTAGTTAACGTGGCCCCAAAAACGCAGGCTTCAATTTTACAGTCAGCTCAGCCCCAGCCCAGCGCAGCCCAGCCAAGTCGAGCCGCGCCTCACAAAGCCGCAAAGCAAACGAAAAACTTTTCATTCGCGCTGCACGTTGCATGCATCGCGAGGTAACCTCCTCTTCTCTCTGCTGATTCCCCTGCTGACTGCTGACTTTTGCACGCTTCCTTTCCATAATCATAACATGGCAATTTTATTCAATTTCCTGGCTTTTGTGTGTGCCATTTGCAGCTGAGACTGAGGCGCCGACAACGACGACGACGACAACGATGCAGCTGAAGGGCACAAAGAGAGGACAAATTGAGAAAGAAAAAGGTGGAAAGCAGCGTAAAACTTAACTAGGCTAGCTTCAGTATGCCCTGTAAAAATTTACAACAAAAATATTGTAGGCATATTCAATAATTCCATTTAATTTTTATAAATATTATAGAGACATTTGCTTCGAATTCTCTGCAAAATATTTTAAAACAAAAATCAAAAAAAAAAAATAATAAACCAAATAAAGAATAAACAATTAAATAACCTAACTTGACTTAATAAATCCTGTAATTATAAAGGAAAAAATAATTTTTAAAATTTGTTTAACTTTTATAAATCTGTTTAAAAATTTTCAAGATATTTTCTTTTACTTCGCTGAGAAAAAATGCCAAACAAGCGATTAAAATTAAAACAAAATTACCAAAAAAATTAAAATTAATTAAAGAAGCTAGCTGGATTAGTTTTAAAAGTTATAAAAATATTCAAAAATTATTATAAAAATTTTTATAATTTGAAAAACTTGCTTAAACATTTTTAAGAGATTTATTTTCAACTTTCCCGGGAAAAATTTTAAATAAATTCAAATATAAATCAAAATCAGTCAAAGAAAGCAGCAAAAACTTAAGGCAAAGCGTTGTGGGCTACTTTGTGGCTACGATGAACGCGCTGTGGGTCAAAGAAACCGTCGCACCGTCGCGCTGGGTCAACGCAAAGCGGCTTAAGCCGTGGCGCAGCATACGTGCGCCAGCTGCATGTGGCGCACACAATGCGCGGTAAGCTGATTACAGACCACAAGAGTTTGCACAACGACTTCTTGAAAAGGTCAGCTCAATTGGCAAACACTTTGTAGCACTAATTAAGCCACTTAATAATTTGTTGGGCAGCGTCTTAAAACCCGACGGCACGGCGTATGCGCAATAAATATTGAATGTGCAGCGGCAGGAGATAAAAGACCGAGCTGGTCTTCGTGTACGGCATTAGGCATTCCTTTTAGTGGCACTGAAGCTACGCTACGTGCACATTACGAGCTGCCAAGTTGGCAGTTGGCGCTTGAATTCGGCACAACGACGTGACTGGCGGCGAAAAGGCGAGCTTCCACCTTGAATGGGCTTCATTTTCGTTTCCGTTTGACAGTGGCACGCGGCACACAGCGAGGCACACGGCGAGGCAGCCATGTTACTTGCGATTGCAGTGCAAATGCAAAGCAATTCATCACGCATACGCCCCGCTGGGCAACCTTGGCTGTAAGTCGCAAAACTATGGAATTATCGCGGTAATGCCTAAATCGATGCGCAGCTCAGCTTACGCTCGTTTACAGTTCGTTGCAGTTAAGCAGGTAAATAGCGTAGGAATTTTAAAAATATTTCGAATTTTATTGCAGTTTCTTTTGATCTTTAGCGCTTCACTTTTTCAACTTGTTTCAACTGTCAAATTTGTTTTCAGAATTTTCAATTTAGCATTTTGTTTCCCTTTTATCTGCCCTTCTCTCGCTTTGTGCAACATTTAAGCGCATTTTAGACAATTTGTTGTCGTTGTCGTTGCTGCTGCCCTAGTTATTGGCTGCTTGTTATTGTTAGGCACACTGCCATCAACAACATCATTGTCGGCGCCATCAACGTTGATGGCCTGTTAAATTGCCTGTTTCGTGTCTGCCTGTCTACTTTCACGTGGGATGCGGCATGTGGGATGTGGCATGTTGGATGCCTGGGCAACGAGATGTGGCACGTGTGCAGCTGAGCTGGTTAGCCTGTGCGAGTGGATGTGCAGGTGTGCGTGTCGCTTACATTATGCACATTAGCGCACATTATGAGCATGTTTGGTGACCTCTTCGCAGCGCAGCATATAGCAGCCGAAAAAACAGAGAACGTTGCTGCTGCAGGTGAACATTTCTCCGCTGGCCACTGAGCCTTTTCGTGACCCGTTTGGCAAGTAGCCAATGACAAGCGCCAACAACAAGCAAGCTGAGGCGCGGCTTGACAGCTGACGTTTTCGTGTGTGTGTGTGTGTGTGTGGGACAAAATGATTTTTCGACTCAAATTAGTCACTGCAACGTCAAGAGAGAGAGAGGCAGAGCTGTAAGCGATGTCCAGCTTCAACGTGTAAATCCAGCGCAAGCAGTGAAAAATTAACTAAATCACCAACAAGCTGACAACTGCTAACTGTTTACTCTGCCCGAGTGGGTGAGTGTGTGTCTCTGTGTGTGTGTTTGTGTGTGTGTGGTTGGGTCACCCGCTGGCGTTTGCTTGCTAAGTGTTTACGTGTGCCACATGCCTAATGCATCCTTGCATGGCCGAGGCGTGGCTGCGGGCGCTTTGAACCAGAAAAAAACCTCACAAGCAGCACGACAAAGTGCAGCTGGCTTCGTTATAGTGGCTGCTAAAAGTAAGGCACACGCTTACGGGCAGCTATTTGATATGATGCCATTGCTGCAGGCTATCACAGAAATTGGAAATCCAAGCCAAGTGGCCACTACGAGCAGCAAAGCCCAAGCAGCAGAGCTGGCAAAGAAAGCTTTGAGAAACAGCAGGAAAAATGTACAAGAAAAAGGGGTAAATAATAAAAAAAATAAATTTATGAAATGAATTCTGTTATAAACATATAAAATGTTTGTAAATATAAATAAAATGTTTCCCATTTACTTCAGCTGCACTAAGTAAAAAAGTGTTGCCTACTTTTCAGCGCAAACTGAAAACTGTGATCAATGCAAAAACTATAGCATACTTTTGCGCGCGGCGCTCAGTGATTATCTTTAATGCACAGCAGCCAATGTAATTTATCAAATTGAGTCTTACAATCCAATAATTTATGGCGCAATACTTTATTACCATAATATTTATGTCCAGTTGCCGTCGCTGCCACTGTCGCTGTCCCTGTCTCTGTCGCTGTCTCTGCGCGTGTGTGTACATAATTTCAAAGCCTTGGCTTGACAGCCGCTGATCTTTTTATTGCCCATGCAATCAACCACACACTCGCACACACACTCTCACACGCACAGCCAGTTAATGACAAAATGTTGCTGCTCGCTGTTATTGTATTGCATTTATTAAATATAATTTTCGCGCATAAATTTAAACACCAATTGAGGGTGAAGTTTTTTTTTCGCTGCTTCTTGCCAGCAGCTGTTGTTATTGTTGTTGTCTGGCTGGTTGGTTGGCTGGCGGGATTGCAATTAAAATTCATTGTTATGTGCGGCTCATTTTGACTTTTTGTTGTTGCCTCGCACGCTCCTCCAGCAATTTCCAGTCGCATAATTATAAATACTCATACGCAGCATAAACTCATACATATATAAAGACCTCAATATCTATAGTCACAGCCACAGCCACAGCCATAGCCATAGCCATAACTGTAGCTGTAGCCTTGTCATGCTTAATGGAGAGCCACATTTAAATGTATTTAAGTAGCATTTATCTTCTCACCCTTCGGCAAGGGTAACCCTGCTCCCCCATGGAGACTGTCCACGCCGCTTTGTTGCCGTAGCTATTGATTGGCGCTTTTGAAGTGCGCGGCTTAATAAGCGATAATTACATGTCAAGAGCTACGGCAACAGGCAAGAGGACAATGCGGCCAAAGAGAATATTGCATGTGTGCACAAGTGTCCCATGTATGTGTGCGTGTGTGTGTGAATGGAAAGCGAACACGTACAAGCACAGCTTATAAGTGATGCCTAGTTTAATTAAGAATCCATAAGCCCGGCTGAAGTTCAGCCAAAGAGTTGCTGAAAAAATTATATCGATTAATTTAAAGCAAGTAAAATCTGTAGTGATTTATAAATAATTTGTTTATAAATTTTAAAAAAATTATTAGTAATTATAATATTGCTTTTTCTTAGGCATACAACAACTTAAATTTGGTAGTTATATTTCTCTTTAAACTGCAACAATTCGTATTCAAATGGATTTCAAATTCAGCGCAATCGATAAACAAATACATTGTTTTAGTTCGACCCGTGGTTAACCCGCTATATATAGATTATAATTAACATTCCAACACAAATTTCTAAGCATTAGCCATGGCAACTGTTTGAAAGCAACATTTATCCCCATGTATTCAGCGGGCGGACTAAGCCACTAATGCATTTTGTGGCCAACTGAAAATTGCTCTGCAACTGGGAGACAACAGCAAACAGAGACACACACACACGCGCGCACACACACACACGTACTGACAGCAGCATTTTAATAATAAAATTGTTAACAAAATTGTGCTGTGCTTTGGCCACAGAAACATGTGTTAGCCTTGTTAGGGAGTAGACAAAATGCGATGCCTCTCAACGACCTTAATGTATTTGCCCGTTTCTATTCTTGTTGTAGTTGTTGTTGTTGTTGTAGTTACTACTGTAGTTCAAGTTGCTGCTCCTGCTGCTGCTGTTGTTGTTGTTGTTGTTGCTGCTGCTCTCGTTGCTGTCGCTTGGCTTTGTTGCGCAATCTAAATAAAATGGGCGACGTGTGTACGCACAACTTTTGCCATATTTAATCGTATTTGCAACGCCAACAACATTTCCAGTGTGCTTCAACTGAGAGCAGGGGGGGGAAGTAAGGGAAAGGGGGGGGAGCTCCTGCAGAGGTTCGGTTTTAGTGCCAATTGTAGCCATGCGGCTGAAAGTTTTTGGCTTTTGGGCATTTGCTTATTATTGTTAAACTTTTTGCGCCCACAACAGGACGCAGCACACAACAGAAACACACACACATGCACACATTGCCCTCTTTAGGTCGCTGCATATGTATGAATTTTTCGAAAATTTGTAGCACAAAATTACCTCAGTAAATGCAGCGCTTGCAGCTGGCGATGGCAGCGTGACACGAGTTGAAAAATCTTATAAAAAAAATTAAGATAAATACAGAAATATTCTTGGAAAAGTTGGGTAGACGAATTAGGTTTATATCCTCAATCCAAGCTAGTCTGATATACCCTTCTTTATGCTCCACGCACTACACGATAGTTTGCCCATCTCTAGCAACACATTTGCTTACCTTTGTGTCGTCGTGTCGTTGCATCCTCGTGTTGTTCTACTGCCTGATTTTCTCTGGTGTTCAGTTTCGGTTTTTAAGCTTGTTTTGTGGCTCTGTGGAATAGCTTAAAACGTGCAGCTCAAACTTTGCCCGGCTTGGCCCCGGCAACTTTTAAGGCACAAATTTATGTCAGACTCACCCATACATACACACACATACACACATGCAGAGAGTGGGGCATGGAAAGTGATTAAAAATTGGGTCAAGTGGCATATGCGTGCTGGGATTAAGCAATTTGGCCTCTTGCAGTGCACACAAATCAAAAGATTTGTTCATTTTTATTGGGGAGTGACCGCTCTGGAGTAGGCTAGGGGGCGTGGCGAGACTGACTTGCGACAAGTTGGAGAGGCCAACCTCAAATGCAGTCGGTACGCATGCAATAAAGAATTCCACTTAATTACGAAACGAGACCACAGAAAATGAGCAACAATGTCAAGCGAACTTCTGTTCAACTGTTTCTTCTGCCTCTCTTGTTGTTGTTGTTGCTGCTGTTGCTGTTGTAACAGTAACAAGTTAACTGCTGGCCAAATCAGCCGCTGGCAATGCCAAACCTCAACGCTTTGGGGGCCAACTGCAAATGCAAATGCCGCCTCTGGCCCTCCCATACTGCCACATGCCGGCTCAGGCCAATACCAATGCCAATACCCGCTGTGTATACGCAAGCATCTACGGGTAACTCTCCCTATCTGTGTGTGTGTGTGTGTGTGTGTGTGTGTGTGTGCGTGTGTGCGAGGGGGCGGCTGGTTTGTTTTGGCTGCGGTTGCAGCTGCGATGTCATCAACACAACAACAGGAACAAGGAGGGCAACAACATTGACAGCAACACTCGATGCCTCGACTTGTGCACTTGCCAGCTGAAGCGTTTACACACTGCAGCAGGCCTGAGGCCTGAGGCTGCAGGTAACAGTTTAAGAAGAGATAACAGAAGTTAATAAAGAACGGAAATACCCTTTCTTTGCGGTGCAACAGGAAATAAAGTCTATCGGAAATACTTCGCAATCGATATGTGAAGAGTTTCTGGTCTATTCGAGGAACAATATTTAGAGAGTAAAGTCTATTAGATATGCAATCAGTTTTGATATTTTAATAGTCAATATTGTAGTTATCGATAACTTAAGCAGATCTGCTTTTAAAAATGCAATAGGTAATAGTTATGCAAACTGTTACAATGAAAGGCAAATATCCTGAGGGAAACTGTATTAAATAATTGATTCGATAATCAGTCGACAACTACAATACTATCGATTGCTGAAGTACATTTCTGCAAACTTAAGAAACTTCAAACGTTTTCATACTATCGATAATCCAATAAAAAGCTCTGTTTTTATCAATCAAATTCTGTCTTTTTATAACAGGCAACTCAAAATTTACTGATAGAAAATTAACCATAGTTTTAGATTCGATAGTCATTCGATAACATAAATACTATCGATACTAACTGAAATACCACCTTGAGAACCTTTCCGTTTCCTTTTCTTAAAGCAATTTAAGATTCTGCTGAATCGAACTTACTCTTCATTTAAAACCTCATATAAATTACCTTAAAACAGTTGTTTTTATACTATTGACAAGTCAATCGATAGCTCTATCTTTATATATCAATTACCCTCTCTATCCTTCTCCGCTGCGGGCAAGTGAAAAAACTACAGCTTGTTGCATTAGGCAAGTGTAAACAATTTTGTGTGTGCCGTGCGCTTGCATATTTTATGGGAACAGGTCTGCGAGCAAATGTGTGTGTACACGCTTACCTGTGTGTGTGTGTGTGTGTGTGTGTATAAGGAGAGAGGGCGAAGAAGTGGGAATCAGGGAAGAAGAGAAGGAAAGGTAGCTGGGATAAACTCGTGAGCTGACCACAGGGCACGGAGCACAGGTTGCTGTCTCTGGGGTTGCATTGGTTGCTTTAGTTGTTACTTCTGTTCCTGGTTCCCCCCCTGGAGTCCTCTCTCGTTGCTTTGATTTTCAAGGCAGGCAGGCAGGCAGGTGTGTGTCTGTGTGTGTGTGCGTGTATGTTTAACGTGCCTTAAATCACATTTGGGCTGTAATCAAGCTAAACAAATATGGGTTTGGGTGTCTGTCCAAGTGCCAATGTGCCAAGTTTTCGTTACGTTTGGCAAATTTAAAGTTTGCCAGCTTGCGGACAGGCTGCAGCAGCATTGACATATGCCTGAGCGTCTTGGGTATATGGTGTGAGTGTGTGTGTGTATGTGTGTGCGTGGCATATCTAGGTCATTTGCTGCGTGGCAGCTAAGGCGAAGCTAGCGGGCGAAACATAGAGTGAGAGGGTGAGTGACTAAGCTATGTGCGAAAAATCTACAAAAATTAATAGACAACATAACTATATTATATGTATATAATATATAGCATTTTCCGGGTTCTTCCCGATTTTCCGACAAAGTTTAAAAAACTGCCATAAATCGCTGTCAAATCAATTAACATAAATTGTTTGATTGATGAGCAAACGAATGGCAAATAGAGAGCGAGAGCGAGCAGAGTAAGACAGACGGATAGAGGCCACAAGTAATTGGCGCATAATTCGCTTTTCATGGCCATACGATAACGATAACGATAGCGATAACGATTAACGATAATGATGCCCCGAGCTTTACATTTGCCAGCAAATTTGACGCAAATAATTTTTTAATTCCCACGCCGACAGCCATGCTCGGTCATTAATCATGCATTGTTGCGACTGACAGACAGACGGACAGCCTGACGGACAGAGGGACAGACAGACAGATGGACAGATGAACCGATAGGCAGACAGAGAGACACACAGACAGACGAAAGGGAAGTCAGACAGGCTGTGGGGGCAAAGAGGCTAGCTGGCAGTCCGGGCGAGCATTCGGGCAACTTACTGACTCATTCAGTCAGTCAATCAAACAATTGAATACATTTCAATCATTTATGGCTTGCCTTGTTCCCTCCTCTCTCCTTCTCCTTCTCTCTCCGCCTGCTCTCGCTAGGTAACAGAAGTGACCGCTCGACTCTCTGTCGGACAACTGACACAATTCGATTTGACTTAACTTGGGCTCGGCTCGTGCGGCTCGTGCTCTGCTTAATTGTGGATGATGTGTGTGTGTGTGTGTGTGTGTGCAAGTGTGCGTGACTGGGGGCAGCTACTGAAGTGTTGCTAATGACAGGCAGTTCAATTTGCGAGCTGCAAATTATGATTCGAGCTGCGAATCGGCAAAGATTTGCTAATTTAATTCAGTTCACTTTAATTGCTAAAAATTAATGATTAATTAAATGAGTTGAGGTGTTAATTAAGAGCGGAATATTGAAGAATAAACCAGGTGGGGGAAGGCTTTAAAGATTTAGCTCAGATATAACTTGAACTTAGAGAAGGCGCTCAGGAAATAAAGTAATTTGATGACGAAACTTATTTATTTGATGGTGCTGTGCAGCTTGTCAATGGAAATGCTTCAGTGGTTATAAGAAAATTATTAGAAAAACTTAGATTTGGTCTTCAAAATTCTCATGAAGTGGCAGGAAAACCTAAAGTTTGTTATAAGTTTGAGTTGACTATAAAATTTCAGAGACTGACTTGAACTTTTAGCATGGCAGTAGAAGTATGAAAGCTTTTGACGTAGCTCTCCGAATTTTGATGTTTGAATTTAAAACTTGTTTCGCATAACAATAAAAATCCAAAGTATTTTAGAATATAAATGCAATTATCTTAAGAAACTTCTGAGCTAAGCTAAGTCATTGGCTCCCCTCGCTTTGGTCGCTTAATTCAATAAATCAAACCACAAAATCAGCTCGAAAAGCCCCCGAAAAGAGTTGCCAACACACACACACACACACACACACACAGATTAAAGCTAATTAAATTGGAAAGAGGTTTAATTGGCGGTTAATTAAACACACCAAACTCGAGGCCTGGCAAAATGTTAAGCGGAGAACTTGAAACCCCCTAGCCTAGCTACACACAGATTTGGCAACCCTTTTCAATTATGCGTCGCGATTTACGTGCAAAATAAAATGGAAATGCGGTGTTCATTAAATCGATAGCTCGCATGAAATATGCATTATTATTAGATTCGATTGAGGGGCGTGGACGGTGGCGGGGGGGGGTAATATTCAAATTTTGCACTCGCAGCGTATAAATTAATTTAAATAAGTTCGCTTAGGCGCGTAAATGGCGCAATTTATCTGTGACCCGCGCGGCAAGGATGTTAATTTGCAAAACATTTTGGCAACAATAAATAGTTGAACCCGCCACGCCTCCTCTGGGGGGCGTACTAAGTGCAAATTTATGCGAACTGTGCGAACTGCAAATGTTGCAATTTTATACAGCCAAAAGGGGGCGTGGCTAACAAATATAATTAGCATTGCATTAACTCGTGTAATTATTGCGCTGATTCGTTGCGCACCCGAGGACATTGCCAGTTGTTGGGGCAGACTTAGAAGAACCCTTTCAATCAGGCTCAACTTGAGTTGTGTTTTTCTTCAGCTTTCACGCTAATTTCGCTTAGGCCCCGCCCCCACCCATCCCTCTTCCTACTCTGCGCTCTTTTGTCAAATTAAAAAGCACAAGGAATAAGTTTTTGCCTGCTTTTCTTTCTTGTTTGTTGTTGGTTCATTTATCATGATTTGTTTGTCGAACTTGTCGCGTGTGTGTGTGTGCGTGCGTGTGTGGGTGTGTGTGTGTGTGTGGGAAGTTTGATAGGCGGCAAATGTTTGTCTTGTTGTTGCCATTGTTATTTCCTGCCAGCAGCGGCAGCTGTTGATGGCATGCGACAACACCAGCGGCTCAGTCAACGACTCAGTCGCAGTCTCTGTAGGAGTTGCTGCCTCATTCAGTCTAACCCCTACCCCTGCCCACCTCGTCAATGCCTTGCAAATAGCTCTTTGTTCTCTCTCTTTCCCTGTCGCTTTGTGTCAGCCAATTTCTTCGGCGCACTTTTTGTTTGTCTTTTGCCAGGCCCCGAAAATTGCAAAGTGATTACTTTTGATTAGTTGCAAAAAGAAGCGTAATTTGTTTAACGCGTTGCCATTGTTGTTGCTTCTGCTGTTGTTGCTGTTGTTGTTGCTGTTGTAGAGTGCATGTTTGCCTTTGATAAATGTAATTTGTCGCAACTTGCTGATTAGAGGCATCGAAGTTGTGTGTGTACTAAACAGCGTAGCCTAACGAGCGCAAATCGCAAGGCAGGGAAAGAGTTCTGCCAATCAAAGCGGGAATTGAGGAAGGGAGTGTAAGCAAAGCTATTTTTATGCATATGAGTAGGAAGTTCAGGCAAATATATCTATATAATAGACATATAGAATTCCGCTATTAATTCTACAAAATTTAAATTGAAGCAACTTCTAGAAACTCTCTGGAACTGCAGAAGGCATAAATAAGAAATCTTTCTTTCTGTCTCTACTCTGTCTTTTTCAGCTCTCGTTTCCCTAGTCCTTTTCTCCTTCTTAGCTGCTTTCAACTTCTCATAATGATATCATTTAAAGTAATTCAATATTTACGCTGGTATCAACATAAACAGGCCACGCCCATTGCTGCTGTCAAGGCTGCAGCAGATGCAAAGTGTAAAACGATGCCGAAGCCAACACTCAAAACTGCCCCACATAGACACAAAGCACAAAGCAGCATCCCAAGAGAATAAGAAACAGAGAGAGGAATAGAGAGTGAGAGACAGAGACAGAGCGGCTGTCAAGGCTTACGCAGTATCTGGAGAGCAGCGACTTAATCTAACTTGGCTGTGCTTACATTTATAAGCAGCTGTCGCTGCTGCCTGCATGCAAAATTATTACTTAAAGCGCAGCTGGGGCTGCCTAACCCCCCCGCCTCCCCCTACCACGCTACCTTCTCAGCTGCCTCACCTGCCTCGCCACATACAGAGGTACGCACAGTTGCATACATCACGCTGGCAACAAAAGGATAACATTGGGGTAAGTTATTCATTGTGCACGCAAACATTACGGAAGTCATATGTTAAAAGCACACAGCGAAAGCAGAAGCGAGAGAGAGGGAAAGAGCAGGGGGGGAAGAGAGAAGGGGGCACACTCTGTGCCAAGTTGCTGCTGCAGAGCTCAAAGAAGAAAAAAAATATGAAATATGACTCCAAGTCGAATTGTGAAAACTTGCAGAAAGGTAGGAATAAGCATATCTGGATCATAAATAAAACAGAGAGCAGTGAAATTAAATTTTCGACTAGGCGCACACACACGCACACATGCACAGGCTGAAACCTAACCTCAAAGTGAAAGCCAGCGAGTGTGTGTGTGTGTGTGCGAGTGTGTGTATTGAAATGAGTGCAGATTGCTAATATACGCAACGCGCTGCTAACTTTGATTTGAGAATAAATTATTTTGTGCCTTTTGCCGGCAATTTGGGGCAAAGGTAGCGCGCTAGAGAAATTTACAATGCCAGGAAATACCCTGTAAACATATAGCAAGAGAGTAGTTTAGTGGCAAGTGAAAGCAAAACTGTGGAGAAAATTTTAAAAATATTTTTTTCACTTAATAAAAATACTAAAATTTTGTATCTTCTTTTGCTACAGGGTATTTCCCAACTAAGCACTTGCTGCGCTCTCTTGAGAGCGAGAGAGAGCAAGCGACAGTCCGCTTCGCTTACTGCCTACACTGCGGCGTGCGGCCCTTTGCCTGGCGGGCGAGCTAACCAGAAAGTTAACTTGAACTTAAAATAAAAGTTTTGCCTTTTTCTGATGATGGCAGCAGGAGAAGGAGAAGGAGAAAGAGGCGGGGGACGAGCTTGAGTTGATAGGGAATTTGGGGCCGGGGTGCGTCGACGAGTTGCGGAGATTTTTGCGTTGTACAAAGTCAAACATCATAAAGTTCGCTACGCCTTTTTGCATATTTTATTTGCGCTCATTTTCCCCAACAAAACCAAAAAAAAAAGGAAGCTCGAAAAAGTTTCGCTCTGGTTTTGTGCCATTGCGTTCTGGCGCTCAGCGCGGCTGCTGTCAAGGTTTTCCGTACGCGTCTCTTCTGCAACAATTAAATTATTCAACCGAAATTTGTTCGAGTCTCCAAAAGTCACGCGCACTTGACGGGCCCGCACCACCAGCAAAAAATACCAAAAAAAATGCCAAAAGTGGCTTGGAAAACTAAGTTTGTTGCCAGCCTTGTTGTTGTTGTTGTTGTTGTTATTGTTGCTAATGCTGCCTTTACTTTGCTGTCTTTTATGCTAGCTTCAGGTTTTATTTTCCAAATGAAATGAGTTTCAAGTGCATTCGGCGGCGGCGTCGACGTGCGCCTTGTTTTAGAAGTGGGCGTGGCTGCAACTTTGGCGCCGGCCACGCCTGCCAAACCTGCCCCTTTCCCTCCCCATTCTTCTTGTTGTTGTTGTTGTTCTGGCTTTGTTGTATTAAGCATTTTAATGGAAAAGTTTCGCAGTTGAAGGCGCTTTTCCAAATGATATTTTAAAAGCTTTCGCCAAGCCAGCAGTAAAAACCAAAAACAACAAAAAACGAATGCCAAAAAATCAAAAAAAAAAATCAAAAAAAAAAAAAAAATGAAATAAAATAAAAGTTGGCCAAAAACCAATTAAGCAATTTGCGAGTTTTTATAGTCGAATAAAATGATTTTCCATATTTATTTCGATGCCGCTCCCCGTTGCAAACTTATCGCTTTGAATTTTGATTACGCCATCAACATCGCACTGATTTATGCAATATTCCGAGTGAGTGAAAGGGAGAGCAAAGCAAAAACAGAAATTCACAAATTGAATAAAATTTTTAAATTCATTTCGATTTCAATTTCGGCAAGGGATTTACAAGTTAATCAAACGAATTGCAATAACTTTGCTTTAATTGCATAAGATCGTAGGTATTTTGCAAGCTTTAAAAATTCTCGACAAATTTTAAAAATTTCCTTTGATATTTCTAGATTTTTTCTCGCTATTTTTGCGTTCTCAAGGCAAAGCAAAAACTTGCAATTTGCAGTTTTTGCAATCTCTTTTTTTTCAGGGGGAATTTGTAAATCTCTTGTTTCGCAGCAGCTTGCAATGTCGCTGTGCGCTTTTTATACCTTGGCAGAGTAGAGCAGGGTGTATTAATTTTACAACTCACCATAGGAGACATCTTCGATCCCATAAAGTATATATAGTCTTAATTAGCATTGACAGGGGAGTCGAACAAGCCATGTCCGTCTGACCGCCTGTCCGTCTGTCTGTTCAATTTTTCAAGCCTTGCAAATGGTATATACGTTACCACATAACGTATATACTCGTATATGGTTAATCAACATCCATAGGGGCGTCGAAGTAACCATGTCCGTCTGCTCGTCTGTCCGTCTGCATGTTGCAACGCAAGCTAGTCTCTCAGTTTTAGAGCTATCTCAATGAAACTTGGTATACATGTTTCTCAATGTTGTACGCTGTAAATAAGTCGGAACGAGCTGGATCGAACTGATATATCGCATAGAACCTATTGGTTAATATTCGGAATAACTGCGAGGGTATAAAACCTTCGGCGTGCCGAAGTTAGCCTTTCTTTCTTGTTTTATCTTTAAGTAACTATTGCTGTTTTTCTCACCTGCACTTTTTGCACACTCTCTCTCTCTCTCTCGCTCTCTCTCGCACTTTTTCTCGCTCTTTCTGTTGCCTTTGCCTTCTATCTTTGCCTCTGTTTTTTTTTTTTTTTTTTTTTTTTTGCTGCAGCTTTTGCCGTCTTTGGCGCGCTCAGCCGCTTGTCGACGGGTCTCAGCATGTGTCACTTCATTCCGATTGGTTGCACGCATCTCTCAGCTCCATTTTGCAACACTTTACCTCACACACGCACACACATGCAGCTCTCGCTCTCTGCTTATGTTCTTTGCATTCATGAATCGCCTAATGGCGCCTGCCTTCCCCTCTCTCTCTCTCTTCTCCACGGAGCTTGAGCTGTCAGCAGCTTTGCTCGCCTTGCTTTCTTTCAAAGAGTCATTCAGAGTGTGAGTGTGTATGTGTGTGTGTGTGATTGCATCTCTCTATGTGTGTGCGAGTTGGTGTGTGTGTCTCCTGTTCATTGGCTGACAAATGAAATTAACTTTATTTGCGCGCTTTATTTATGCGCTTCATTAAAACTTTAAGTCCGCTTTATATTTATACAACGCACAAGCAGCGACATTAATATTAATATTTATTTATTTATACACAACAATATAGTATGGTATGCTTGTTATTGTCGTTATTGTTATTGTTGCCATTTGAGTGAGCGCACAGACAATTGGGCCCAACCCCCGCGCGCGCCTTTGGGAGCTCTGGTCAGCCTTGGTCAGCGCGACTGGCGGCGTCTGTTATCGTATAAATCGCACTCAATAAACCATATACAGGGCATAAATTATATTTTTATATTTTGCTCGGCACTTTTATTGAACGTTAGCAGACGGCAGACAGGCTGGGAGAGAGAGAGAGGGAGAGAAAGGGAGCTCACAGAATTAAAGCACTTGAAACTTTAATGAAATCGAAGCCACTTGAAGCACGGCAGGTTTTTCTATATTTAGCCGAAACTAACAAGAGCTAAAACAACAACAGCAGAAAGAGGTGTAGAGAGAGAGGGAGAGAGGGAGAGAGCGGCAGGCGGGCGCATTCAACAGTCGAAAGTCCAAAAAATTAATGAGCGCAATAAACATTTTAAGTGGAATTGTTTGTGAAGTTGTTAATTTTTAGTGCAATTTATTTTTGGCAAGTGTAATAAAATTGTTGGCAATTGGCTGGAGATGGCGACGGAGAGAAGAGAGAGTGAGAGGGAGAGAATGGTAGCCCTTTCGCTCAGCTCTTTGGCCGGCATCATAAATAATCTGTTTACAAGTAAGTTACGCAGTTAATTTCTTTGTGCCGCTGCCTTTCCCTTCCCCCGCCGCTGCCGCCTTCTTCGCTGCCCTTTTAAACTAATTTCCCAAAGGATGCTCACGGCTAACAGGCAAAAGTCGTAGCTGCGCGCCAGCCCCCCTGTGCGGCTCCCAGACACGCAGCAGGCCGTTGAGCAGAGAAGAAGCAGCAGCGGCAAGCGATGCGTTTGCTTATTGTGTAAGCCGAGCACGACACCTGCCCAGCAATTTTTGGTTTTGGCCGCTGCTCTAGTTTTGTGCACAAAATTATTAATATTTGATGTTGGCCCCCCAACAACACCGACACCGACAGCGACACCGAAACCGAACACCGAACACCCTGCCCCATGCCCATCCCCATGCCCCCTGGCGCTGTGTTGCTGCCGCACACTCAGTCGGTTCTATTTGTGTTGCATACTTGATGGCGCTTTCATCTTGTTAAGTGCTTAAAGCCTTTGCCGCTGACCGTGCATGGCCCTCTGTGTGTGTGTGACTGTGTGCGTGTGCTCGCTGAAGCTTGCTGTCATAATTGTGCAATCTGGCGGGCGTTTATGACGTTAGCGGTTGGCAATTTGTGGCCACGTGCCGCACTACAAAGTGGCTCAATGTCTTGAATTGAACTTGGCTGGAAAATAGCTAGAACATCAGTGCGAAAAGCTAAATATAGCTAGCGCTATTTTCCATCAAGAACTTAGATATTCCTATCGCAGTTGTCATCTAAAATTCAAACAGCATGCCAAATAAAATTATTATGGTACACAAATTATTGCCCAACTTCATGAGCCGCGCGTATTTCTAGTGGCAGCGGAAGTCAGTGCACAGTTAAACCTAAGAGGTTAATAGCCAAGTTTATGGCCAACTTATTTTTCACCTGCCACGCTATGTGAGTCGCTTACATAACCTGCTTAGCGCGCCTCGCTTTGCCTTGGCTTTACTAAGCCTAAACTTGCCACTTGTTGTGGCTCTAAATAAATGACACTCGCCCAGTGTGGCACATACGTGTATGTAGCATAGTATAGCATATGTGCTAGCTACACATATCGCTCAAATTTGACACACAGCGGGTCGTCAACTTGCTGACCCCGCACGCAGCACCCTCGCCCCCGAATGTTGCCCATAGTTGTAGTCGCAGCACGCATAGCTTGCTTGAGCTTCGGTTTGTGCTTTTAAGAACCTGTTTTAATTTCTTGCTGCGCTCGCACGCAAAGCCACCCACGACCTCCTCCCTGCCTCCCACTCAGCTCGTTAGGCAAGCTGCCACCTGCTGCCCTGACGCAACAAACGGCGTTAGCCTTGGTATTAACACTTTGTCATGTTTGCTAAATGCTTTCTGAACCCGAGCCGGGCCACACAGGGAGAGAGAGGGAGCGAGGTAGCTGCCTGCCTGGCTTTGTGTGCGTGCGCAAGCGGCAGCAATTAGTGTGCGAAATGCTGCGGGGGCCGCAAAAGATTTTGATATTGCCTAACACGGCCTTTGATTTCGCCCCGAGTCTGATGGATCTTTTCCACCCGCCCGCCTCTCTGCGCTTACTCAATAATATTTATTTATACATTTATTGCTTATCACAGCAATCGATAGCAGGAACAGGCAGGCAGGCAAGAATAAATAAGGCTTAATTGTGTGTGCAGCGACGGCGTGCGAATGCGGGCCGAAACCCCATTTAAAGGTTATCCCAGGCATTATTTTATCAAAGGGAATTAACACGCATAAACAACAGCAGCACCAGCAGCAACAACAACTGCGGCAAGTGCGAGTTGGAGCGCGCCTTGCGCCTTATCGCTCGTTGCAGCAGTTAAACGCACGCACGCGCCCGCATTGCGTGTACTGCATGCAACACGCATACGCCATGTGAGCCAGCGCCAAATAAACATTTGCGCCGCTGCAAGGCAGCCAAGCCTCGTAGTGTTTAACCCATTTTTGCGAGGCAAAACCTATCGACCTATTGAACACTAAGCCAAACATAAACATAATTAAATAGATGAGCTGCCACAGCCATGCATTGCGTATACGCCCCACACTCCAGCTTGACATATGCTAATCAGGCACACAAAGCTGCCCGCAATTTATCACAATTGGCAAGGCGACCTTTTTTTTCTGTTTTCTGTTTTGTTTTTTTCTTGTTGTGTTTAGTTTGTCATAAGCAGACGTCGCCCGTACGCCAGTCGAGTGGGCGTGGCATGGCCAGCGCTGCTACAAATTGATCATAATCTGTGCGCCATTTATCTTCTACCACGTCGCGTTGTGCTCGCCTTTGGATGCGAGATGAATGGGCCACGGCTCGCTCGCACGATTGCCCAGCCGTATGAATGACACTCACACACTGAATGAATGGCTTTGTTTGAGTAGATGAATTGCCTTGGCCCGCAGCCCAACAGATACGTTTGGCTCCGTCCGATTTTTTTTTCTGCTCTCTCCCTCCCTCTCTCTCTCTCTGTTTGGTTTGTTCTTTTATCTGTTTTCGGGTAGGCAATGTGCTAATTTGGCAATTTGTTTATCGATTTTGTGGTCACTCGCAGAGCCTCTCCCTGCCCCCCTGCTCCCCCTCGGAGGCTGTCTGAGCATTAAGTGACCAATAAAAATCACTTAAGCTTAAGTGCTTGTGCAACAGCAACTGTTGAGCCGCAAGTTTCTGCCGCGTCATTGTTCAAAACTTGTGCTCATAATAGTAGGAAAGTTTCTCGAGATATTATGCTGAGTGGATTCTGCAGCAGTGGTGAGAGATGGAGGGCGCGAGGGAAGGGAGGGGGGGAATTAAATCAAAGTGACTCGGAAAAGGCTTGTGCATTTTTAAGAGCGCTTCTAATTGGCTGCCAACCGGCGTGGACTAATGGAAACTTGGGCAGAAAAATGGCAATTCTATTTAACAATTGTGAGGTAAACAAAGTAGGAAAGTCAACTATTAGATACCCTGTAAGTGCTCTAAAATAGTCGGAAGAGAAAAAGAAAGACTACCGAAATGGTTTCTTTGCAATTCTCTACATGTTAGGCAACAAATTTTGGATTAGCTAATTTGTTTATTATATTCAAAATAATTTAATCTAAATTTACTTTTTATATTTTAAATTCAAATTTAAATCAAATGGCAATTAAAATGCTAAGAAAAATATATAAATTATTAATATAATATAATATAATTATTTTTAATATTATTTTAAACACTTACTTTATTTATTAATGAACTATTTTTGAGCTTGACAAATAGCTTGTTAAATTAATTAAAAATTTAAATTATATTTAAATATTAACTAAAAATAAAGAAATGCATAAAACTTTATATAAATATACATAGAGAATATAACAAATTTAATTTTTATATGATTGAATAAAAAATCCCATTGAAAATATTTAAGGAAAATTCATGAAATTTCTCTTAATTTTTAATTTAATTTTTATATTTTCGAATGGAAAATCTTATTGAAAAAATTTAAGTAAAGTTCATTAAGTTTCTCTAAATCTTCAATTTAATTATGCCAAATAATTTAGTTTTCAATAAATACAATATAAATCATTTTCTTTTAACTGCTTTTCTCAATAAGTCTTGCACACCGCTTCACATATTTCTTCCGCAGGGTAACTAAGCCACATCTGAGAAACCCAATCAAAACTTTAACTTATCCATACAGATTATTTTTCTATTATCCGCATAGTTACTTCCAACTTAGTCGCATTAATTTCCATTTGAAAATATTACAAACATAATGAATACATTCAAAACATCCACTTCGATTCAGTTATTAAACTCGAGAGCTTTTTCGCTCTATTGGCGAAAATTTGCTTAGCACAGCGGAAAAGCAATCGCAACGCTTCAGATAAATACAGCATGGCAAATATATAATAAAGTCATTATTCCACTACATTTCGTGCACTTGCTGTGCGGCATGTGTGGGCGAGAGGGAGGGGGGAGGGAGGGAGCGGAGGGTGCACAGCAGCTTGTGTTTATGCGTGAAGGGTTGAAATCGAAAGGTTGAAAGTTCGAAGACGTGGCTCAGTTGTGCAATTTGCCACACTGCCACATGCTGCCTCTTGACCCCGCTCCGCAGCCGATTCGACGATTTGCCGCAACATTTGTGTGACACAAATTTTGCGCAAGAAAACAAAGTAATACACAGGCGTGGGCAGGCGTGGGCAGGCGGCGGGGGGCGTGTGACATTTTATGAGCACGCTATGCACATATTGATCAAGTGACAGGCTGAGTGACAAACAAACTGTCGAGCCTGGCCTGGTCTGGGCCTGGTTGGGGCCTGGCAAGCTGTGGAGCTGTGCTTATTATGCAAATATGCAGGGCAAATTGATTCGGTCGGCAGGCGCAACTGTGTCAGCAAAGTCGAAAACAAAACGCGGCGTATGCGCAATTTCAACAAAAGCCACCGCAAATGTATGCAAATATAACGCGCATACGCCACGTAAACAACATACATAACCGAAATCTCTTGGCCGCGTTCGCTGCTGCTAGGCGAAAATTGAAAAGGAATGCCATAAGAGACAGAGAGAGAGTGAAAAGAATGAGGCAGCAAATGGAAAGCGGCAAAATTGCCGCAGGCTAAATGCAAAGATGAAACTTGAGGCTCACCGTCAATTGGCCAACAAATCGACAGCAACTGCCGCCCACGCAGACACCTATAGAAATCTCGGCTTAAACTAATTTTTTGCTTGTTGCATTGCGGTTGCCGTTGTTGGCAGGCAGGCAGCTGAAGTTGGCTTTGAATATTTAATAAGCCGCGAAAGCCGAAAAAAAACGCGAGCGAACTGACAAAGAGAATGAAGGTGCAAAGTAAGCAAAGGTGAAGAAGATTTCGAAAGACGAAGCGGGGCATACACTATGCAAGGGAGAAGGAGAGAAGGAAAAAATATTTAAAATAAATAAAAAATTATATTTAAATTTTAATTTAAAACAAAATTCAATGCTAGAAACTACTTAGCAGTTTCCCTATTAAATCATAAACACGCCAACGCATCAGAGCTTTGCTTTGCCCCTTAGTCAAATTGATTATCGCTTTGGCACGCATTGCTTGCCTTATCGCAGACATGCTTAAAATGCAATAAGACCCCATTTAGCAAGGGCAAATCGACAACAAAGCGAGCGCTGTGCACAACTTGTAACTCTCGCACACACACGCAGCACACACACACACACAATTGTCCTGGGGGAAATATGAATGAACGCGCAGCTCAGGCACAAAAGCAAAGCAGGTGAGCTTCGGCTGCTGCTGCCCCATTGTGTTGCCGCTTAGCCTAGGCAGGCATAAAGGTGTGCCTGTCTGTGTGTGTGTGTACACTGTGTGTGTGTGTGTGTGTGTGTGTGTTTGTGTGTCCTGGCCATGCGTGCTGTTGGCCCGGCTTCATGGCCATAAAGGGACCAGCTCGAAGAATTTGTACACAAATTATTGAACGCCAAACAAATGTAAGTGCAAAAGTTTTAAGCAAGCAGCGGCTTAAGGGGTGGCGCGACAAAGAATAAATAAATAAATAAAATGGCGACAGAATAATTATAAAATAACAGTAACAACAGCCAAAGAAAAAGTACAAACTAAGCAGCCAAATAAAAAGCAAGTGCAGTCACTTTTTCGATTACAACTTGCAAATAGAAATAAAATTGCCACGCCCAGCTACGCCCCTAAGCTGCGCATACATAACACTCAGAATGTGTGTGTGTGTGTGTGTGTGTGTGTGCCAGTCTGACCACCTACACAATTTCAACTTAATGACACAACAATCACAAATGCCATAAAACATTTTATATATCCCGACACGTGCGTCTGGCTATACGTGTATACCTCTCTCTCTCTCTCTCTGTGTGTATGTGTGTGTGTGTGTGTGTGTGTGTGTTTTGAAAACTATTTCTGGTTGAACGAATGCGCTGCGAAAAATTTTTAGCTGTTTCGCCTGTTTGGCTGTTGGTTTGGCTGCCCATCTCCGGCCACATTGTTATTGCCATTTGGCTTTTGGCTATTTTCGGTGCAAAGTTTTTCTATTATATTCAAATTAAACTTTTGCACTCCCCCCCTCCCCCCACTCTCTCATATCCCTCCCGATCTGAATCAAGAAATTGTTGCTTCAGGCTACGTGCGCGTGTGTGTGTGTGGTTTATTGTGCTACATTAGATTGTGACGCCTGTGTGAAAGGTGCCGCTGCGGCACGTTCCGTCATTCAGCTGCTGCCGCTAAAAAAAATATCAAATTTATATTTGGTATATAAGCGGTATATATAGAGCGCATATATTTGGTATTTTTTTTGAGAACAGTCGCTTGGTCTGGCTGCGACTGTGACCCGCTCTCGCATTTAGCAAGTTATCAAGCACTTGACTGTAATTCTATTTATTGCCGCATTCGCCATTAAGCTTGCCAACGTTCTTGGCCAAAATGCGCTGCAGTCCGAACAGTTGTGGCAAGCATGGACAGAGAGAGGGCATTAGAGAGGGAAAGAGGGAGTGCTAAAAGTGGAACAAGTCAAGCGTTGCTCTGCGCTGAGTTTGAAAAGATATGAGAAGAACTATGAGAACTATTTGCAGAAACTTTTGTAGAACTAAACCTAAATCAATTCGAGGAAAACTTTGGAACTATGCACTATGTATATATGTATGTATTATATACTAGACAGCTCAGTTTTCTAGACCCAACTGGCTTAGTTGCTTTAAGTAAATTATTAAATAAATTTTGAAAATATTTTGAAAATATTTTAAAAATATTAAACTAAAACTAAACACTTTAAACAATCTGCCATAATTTTGCTCAGACTTAGTCACAGACTTTAGCTATTTTTAGCTTTATGCACTTTAGCTTTCTTTGCATCTTGTGCTGTAGCTGATTGCACAAGTTTGTTTGCCTTATATACCACACAGATCAGTTTCCTATATCATTTGCCATTCCAACTTGCTTAGTTTCTTTAAGAACATTATAAATTTACTTATAAAATAAATTTTAGAAATATTTTTAAAATATTTAATAAACTAAAAATAAATACTTTAAACTATCTACAATAATTTGGCTAAAATTTACGCTAAGACTTTAGCTATTTTTAGCCTTATCCACTCCATCTTGCGCTGTAGCTCATTGCGCGAGTCTGCTGGGATTTCGAAGGCCTTGGCAAGCTTCGAGCTAAAGTTTCTGCATGCAGGACACACAGTGCGCTGCTGCCACTTGCCACATGCCACTTGCTGCTGCTGTTGCTGCCACTTGCTGTTGCAGCTGCAATTTTAAGTGCCGTTTTTCTCTAATTTCTTCGCCGCTGCTGCTGCTGCTGTTGGCCATTTTTGTGTGCTGCTGCTTTAGCACTTGCGCTTTTCTTTAACTGCCGCCGCGCTGTCTGTGTATACGAGGCTCAGGCTCAGTAGTTTATTTAGTTGCCGAGCAATGCTTCTTTACACACACACACACACACAAACAGACAGGGACACACACACAGATACAGACGGGTGGGACTTACACTGACAGCCGTCGTCCATATTTCTTATTGATTTATCTGTTAATTAAAATTCTTAGCACGTAACTGGGTGTGTGCCCGGCAGTGAATGCTAACATGGAAATGGAAATGCAGGCGCGCACATGGAGATGGAAATGGAGATGGAGACGAAGATGGAGATGGAGATGGCGATGGCGATGGCGATGGAGCTGCAGATACATGCGATATGAAGGGCTGCAGTTGTTGTTGTTGCTGCCACATGGAAACAGGCAGACAACACGAAATGCATTTCAGTTGCAACTGTCTTCACATTGCAATGTCTACGCACATGTGCGTGTGTGTGTGTGGGTGGGTGTGTTAAGGGTGTGCGCCTGGGTGTGTATAAAGACACTCTCTGGCTGCCTTTTAATTTGATCAAGTCGCACACACGCCCACGCCGCATTTGATTGATTTGCAGGCAAGCTCAGCCAGCGCAATAATAAATAACAAGCTGAAAACTTTCCAACTGCTGACAAAGCAAATTTGCGTACCAACTGAGGCACCCCTTAACCGCCCGCCCTCCCTCCCTCTAGCCAACTCTATGCAGCACTATCCACACACACTCACACACACACGCACACCCGCACAGGCACACATACTCGCTCGTATCAGTGAGCGCTCATTCGCATTGCCATTTCCCATTTTGATAGCCGTATCTGCAGACAGGCAAACAGACAGAGACATAAGCATATTACAATATTACGCTGTCACCGGAAGTGGAAGGCAAAGCGGAAAGCAGAGCAAAGCGAGAAAAGCGAGAAAAGAGAAAGACAGAGAGAGAAAGGAGAAGAGAAAAAAAGGAAAGCAAGCAGATTGTATGCGACAAATGGCTGATAATGTTGCTGCTACTCCGAGGGGACTGGGAAATGTGAGCTGGGACTTTGACGGGCACTGCCATAGGGATTTGTCGAGCGAGGTTAGAGTGGGAGCGGGAGGGGAGGGAGGGGACTCTGCCTTGTGCTGTGTTGATGCGGGCGCCTCGCTGGCCAAATAAAGACGGCCTGTCTATGACTGTGGCATTATTTCAACATTTTATGCTGGCACAAGGCGAAATCTGACAGTTGACTAGCGCAGAAAATATGCTACAGACACACACGTACAGGCGCACACACACACACACACACACACACACAAGTACACGTACACGTACGCTCACTATAGCTGACACATGGCAAATATTGTATTACATGCAGAAAACAGGCGGAAACGAGACTCGAAAGTGTTAACTGCGCGAAGGTTTTTGCTGTTGCCGCTGCCGCTGCTGCTGCTGGCGTTGATATTCAATCAACGGCACTCACACTCACACTCGCACTGAGAGGGCTGCATGAATGTATTCATATAGTGGAGCAGGTTCCTATAGTTCCCATCGAATTTATCTCGTAGTGATTGTCTTTGTGGTACCACGCAAAGGTAGTTTGAACTTCTCAAGAAAGACTTAGTTTGAAATGTCTTTTTTATCAACATGATACTTTTTATTCCATTAGATACTTTTCATATCTGTAAGATACTTTTTACATCTTGAAGATACTCCTGTATCTATGTATAAAACACACATAACTCTCAGATACTTATGTATCATGGAGATTCTATTAAAAGATACTTTTATTTCCATGAGATACCGTTGAATCTCTGAAATAATCTATAGTAATTCACAGATACTTTTCGTATCTTTGAGATACATTTTGTATCTTCGAGATACATTTCGTATCTTTGAGATATATATTTTTGTGAGTTGGCGATACTTTTTTGATTTCTGAAATACTTTCGTATCTTTAAGATAATTTGCATCTTTGAAATAATTTCGTCTCTCTGAGATACTTTTTGTATCTTTGAGATACTTAAGTATTTTTGAATATCTTTTTGTATCTTTCAGTGACTATTCGAATCTATGATTACGTACTCTATGAAGTTTTTCAGATACTTTTGTGACTTTGAGATACTTTATGAAATCTTTCAGATACTTTTTGTATATATGAGATACTTTTCGAACCTTTGAAATACTTTTCGTATCTAAACTGTTGCATTTTTGAGTTACTTTTGTTTCCTTGAGATACTTTCGATCGTTAAGATACTTTAGGTAACTTTGAGAAAGTTTTTGTGTTCTTTAGATACAGCTGTAGCTTTGAAACAGGTTTTTATAACCTACAGATACTTTTATATGTTTGAGATATCTTTGACTCGTCGAGATACATCTACATCTGTCAATCACATTGTATCTATAAGATACTTTTGAATTTGCAAGCTTGGTTTCGCATGAGGTACTTGTGACAGCACGACCTACTCAGCTTTGATTCATTGATTCATTTGTCGCTGTGAATGCATTCATGCAGAACTCTATCACACACTATACCCAGCACCCACACACACTCACACACTCCCGCACATATTCATCATCGCATGCACCTTCACTGGGGGCAATAATTGGGCAAGCAGCTCACGTAGTGAATCAGTGATGAATGTTTTTATGCTTATTGTTGAGTTCACTGAGCGAAATGAGTTGTTTGTCTGTCTGTCGGCAGGTGAGTGTGGGTGTGTGTCTCTGTGTGTGCGTGTGTGTGTGTGTGTGATTGTGTCAATATGTGGGCATTATGCGGCAAGTCGCTGTCTGCCTTGTTGACCCGCGAGCACAAAGGTTGCAAGCGCACACGTGGCCAACGAGGCACAAGGTGAAGCCAAGCGCGATGCCACACGAATGAGAATATATATATATTAGCTATATAGGATTATAGTGCAGTAAAAACTGCAGCACAAATTAAATAAATATTTCAGCTATGAAACGTAACCGTTGCAACAACAATTTGGTCGTGCAAAATTTACAAATTGAAAATATCACTCATACGCCCAGTAGGGCGTAAAAAATACACTACTAATTGTCATTACGATCGACTGGGGATGCCGCAGGGCGAGTCGAGTTCCCCCACTTCACCCTGCCCCAAAATGAGCCCAATTGAATGCAACCACAACTGTTGCGGCAACAACTGTGGCAGCGAGGCAGCTCCTGCTATGGCTACGGCTCTGGTTGCGGCTCAGGTGTGCAATTGCCATGCTGCAATTGCAATTGCAATTTGGAATTATGTATTAACATTCATATCGAAATGGCGGCTATGTTGTTTGGCGTTTTGTGGCAAGCCTGCCGACGGGGGGCAGTCATGTGTGGCAAGCATTAGTGCAAAGCGGGGAAAGGAATGTTGCAACTAGGTGGCAATAATAAATTAGGTTGATTGCCGTGAGGCGAATGCCAGCCAAAGCTTCCCTTGTGCAATTGTTGTTGCTGTTGCTGTTTTTTGGCAGTTCCCACTCAAAGCGGCCACACAAAGCAGCGAATGGAAAAATGGTTTGTTTTGCGGCCGCACACAGACACACACAAAATTTTTGCTCAAAAAGCGAGTCAACTCTTTGGCAATTTGATTACCGAGCCGCACAGAGCACCGAGTCGAGCCTCGTCGCCGTTTGCCCATCATCAATTATTCAAGCGCCATCAACAAGGCATGCGGACGGCGGAGCTGGGATTGCGGCCCGAGGGCAACAATTGCAATAATTAGCGCATGATTTAAAACCGTCAGTAATCATCATTACCGTTGTCGTCGTCGCGTAGTTGTTGCTCTCATCGTCGTCGTCGCCGTCGCCGTCGCCGTCGCCAACGTCGTCATTGTCGTTGTCCTAGTCAACGGCGGCATCATTAACAAAAGGCGCCAGGACCACACTGAATGACCGCAGGCATTTCATTTCAGCTCGTGAAAATTTCAAGTGAAAATTTCGCTGCGTTGCCCGCTAATGACGATAAATTGCGCCGCGTCGCTCGGCCAACTATAAATAAGTTGCGCTTGGCTTACGTGAACCCCTGTCGCATTTGACCCCTCCCCTTCCCCTTCCCCTTCTGCAGTCCCTTTTGGGTTGACCCTTGTGCCGCGTCCTGTGATTCAGGATTTCAGCCGGGATTGCCAGCCGACAACAACCAATGCGACAGTCGAATGCATCAGTGAGCGGCTTAAAATGCCTGCGCCATGCATTTCTAGCACAACAAGCAGACTTTAAAACTTGGGTTGAAGCTGCAAAATTTTGTTTTATTTAAGAAAAAAATTACTTTAAAATTGTTTAAAATTTTTTTGTAATTTAGGAAAATATTTTAGAATTGTATTAAAATTTTTAATAATTTTAAAAACTTGCTGACTCAGACTCTAATTTATATTTTCAACTATAAACTTTGAGTTTGTTGAACCTGGAAACAAAATAATTGTTATCAAGTTTCAGAAATAAATAATTTAAAATTTATTTGGTAAGTTTTTTTAATAAAAAGAATATATTACAATTTTTTTTTTTATTTTTGTTTACAAAATTTTATTCTTGACTCACAATTTCTGCTTCCTTTTCACTTTACGTATGGTTGACCTCGGAGAATTTTAGTTCGATTCACGCTTGAAAAATTAAATTTTAAATTTTCTTTATATTTTAAATGCTGTAAGAAACTTTTTCACTTTCCCTTCTATTACTATTTCTAGCTCACACCTTTTGTCTGGCATACATTTTGTGGCTTCTTCAAATTTCTCAAACTTTCCTTAATTATTTCACCCAAAAAATACCAGACTGAAAATTCTCTAAATAATTAACCTGAGCCGACTTTGCGTTGCACTTCACTGGGCCAATTTAATTTAATAGATTTTCGCCCGCCTACGGCAGTAAAACTTTATTCATCACACATTCCGAGGCGACTCGGCTCAGTGGCCACTTGTCGCATAGGTGGTGGAAACTTGGGCTTGGGATCAAATTGATACGCTTAAGTCTATTAGCCGGGCATCATCCTCGTCGGCTTCGTTGTTCCATAAATCGCTCGCCCAGGCAACGGAAAGCTAAAGGGGAAGGTAAAAGGAAAAAGGGAAAAGGAAAAGAAGAGCAAACGGGAAGGACAAACAGCAACAGCAACGGCAACGGCAACGGCAGCGGGAACAGCGCTACAAAGGGCATTTGCCAACTTTATTTAGCTACTCAATCAGGGCCGCAAACAACACTTCAGCTGGCCTGGGCTGCCGTTTGGCCGTTTGGCCGCTTGGCCAGTTGGCAAATGGCAAACGGCAAACGGCAAAGTAAATAAATGAAGGCGAAGCTTCGCACTTTTGTCACTCGGCGACCGAGTCGTCTAACCCAGACCCTGTGCCCTCGTATCGCAGCTCTGCTCTGCTCTCAGTCGAGTCGAGGCGAAGCGATTCGAGCTCACCGTCACCCACTTGGTCAGTCACTTGTGCTGCACATTCAAGTGTCACTGATTTGAGGATAAGCACTTCACAGGCAACTTGATAGCTCTGCTGAATGAGCCCACTCAGAGGGACAGTCACTCACTCAGTCAGTCAGTCAGTCAGTCAGTCAGTCAGTCGCAGTCTCGCTCTCTCTCTCTCTCTCTCTTAGTCTGTCGGTTTGGTTAGTCAGCCGTAGTTGAAAAATATCGCAGTAGCTCTTCTTCGAGTGTCACTCGTGCAAAACGAACTAATTTGAATATATAAAATCAACAGTGGCAGCAACAGCAACAGCAACAACAACAACGGCAACCCAAGAAGCCCCACAGCAGCAGACGACAGCAAAGGGCAGACAGACAAACAGACAGAGAGACAGTCAGGCAAAGCAGAACTGATGAAAACAAAAGCAGTTTTTCTACTCGGGTGTCTTTTATGCTCATGAATGGGTCAGTTTAATTGCTTAAATTTAAACAGAGCATGCAGAGGGTGAGAGAAGGGGGAGTGACGGGAAGTGCAGCCCATTCAACTCAGTTCATTAAGTTTGAGCTGCTTTGCAAATATAATGCCTGAAATTGTATACTAAGACGTATTTATGTGCATGAGAATGGGAGCTTTCGAGAATGTGAGCTTAAGTTTCGGAATTCCCTGCGAGAAATTCAGGCTCATGGCACACACAGGGAGGTTGCTTTAGGGAAAATATAACTGAAATTCCCCAAGCCTTAAGATCCTTATAAATTACTGATATATCTCTATAAAACTCAACTTAGTTGCACAAAATGATATACAAAATATTTAAATAAACAGTTATTATATTTTTGAATATTTAGCTTAATCTATGAACATATATTTAAAAAAAATCAAAGTGTACTTGAAAACAATTATCCACTTTAATAGACCACACCATAACCCACACTGAGGTTTTTTTTCCAGCCCCATTCTGTAATATTTCATTTGAAGCAGAACCACAAATATTGAGGATAGTCAATAAATTTGTGCAAGTAATTAGAGCAATTAACTAGAACATAGACAGAAAAAAAAAATTGGCACGTTAGCTAGTGAGTACCGCCATTAGCGGCGGGTTCAAGCCAAATCTGGCCATAAATTGCAAACATGGCAAAATGCAAACATGGCCAACAGCGAAGCGAAGCCGCCTGCTCTTTGGGATATGGCGAACTATGCGTAATTTATGTTTCTAACACAGTCGCACATGCAAATTAGCTGCGCGGGTTACGAAAGGGAGACAAGTGAAAGCCAAAGCTGGCAACGACAGCTACGGTAGAAAGTGATCGATAATCAAATACTCTTCCTCAGAGAGTCAGATACTCTTCCCTACTTTCATGCTTCTCTTAATGGAAGAAGCACATTTTAAATAAAATAAATAAATAATAAAATAAAATAAATATTAAAAAAATAAAATACACACTACATAAATATTTTTGAATTTTTGGGTTTCAGTAGGGGTATTCCTTGTAATTTTTTTTGAAAATATTTATTCAAATTTTTAAATCATGCGACTTCAATCTGTATCATATTTCGAGCTCAAAATGAAGTCTTTTCAATGCATTTGCACAAACTGAATATACCCACTTTTTTATTAAGCGGAAGGAAATTAGAGTGAAAGCCAGCTGAGACGCCTGGTGACTTGGAAAATGCCGCGTTGCGGTTTTGGCAGCAACTGTTGACAAAATGAAATCAATAAATTCAGCGAGAATCAATTAAAATATACGATAAGTATGCGCTGCGTGTACGTGTGTGTGTGTGTGTGTGTGTGTCACTTGTGTTTGTTATGCAAATTAAAATATTTGTCAATTTGCGGTTTTGACAAAATTAAATTTGTCGCACACACACACACACGCGAACACACGCGCGCACACACACACTGCGCATAGTTTGCCATTTGCATGTTTTGCCTGCTGTAATCGTATTTGTATTTGTATTTGCATTCGCATTTGTGTGCGTTTCATGGGGAATTTATTTTAATTTATTTATATGGCTTATTAAAATTGTTGTAAATGCTGCATTTAATTAAATTTTTGTCAAATTTGATTTGTGCAATGCAAATAAATAGCGTAAGTGACAGACACAAATCGACGAATGAATGAAAGTGAGTTTTGGTTTGATTACCTACGCCGCGGGAAACGAATCTTGTTTTTTTCCTCTCGATAAACCAGAGCAGAGCAAACAAAATGAAGCCACAGCCGAAGGCCTCATAACGCAGGCGGATTAGAAATTCTCGCGCGCGCGTGGCAGACCGCAAGCAGCCGCAGCAATTGCTATGCAAAATGTGTAGCATACTTTTGTGCGCCAGCTGAAATGCAACTACTCCACGCGAGGGCTTTTAATTTGCAGTTAGCGCCAGCAGCTGTTGCAACCGCTTGTTGTGTGTGTGTGTGTGAGGTACCGTTTGGAATTGTTGCCTGGCAAATGCCTGCTCATTATAATAAAGTCTTGACTTTGTGCATAATTAGGCAGCCAGCCGCGGCCTAAGCAACTACAGTGAGTTGCTCTCTCTCACACACACACACACACATGCACGTGGACGTGCAGACTGACCTCGTCTAATTGAAAAGCCATTAAAAAGCTTTCAGCTGCTCATTATACATTTAAATATTCGTGTGTTTTTATATCGTACGCCGTGCGCGACGCCCCCACAGGGTGTTGCCTGCTGCCGAGCATAAAAAACTTCCCACACACACACCCGCACATCCGTACAGCTACAGCAGCATAGCCGCTGAGAGCATCCGAATTTCTGGCCAGTTAACATGCATGCAATGCATTTATGCAGAGGTATCTGCATTGCAGCCATGCGGGTGGGTTGGGAAAGGGAATTCCATGTTAGCTTTACACATAAATTCATAGCTAAAGCAGTTTTTACTCTGCGACTAAATTACACAGACTTTCGAAAATAACTAAAAGAAATATGCATATTTTATTTTGTAGTATTTCAAGTAAATTAAATGTTAACCCTAAGCTGTTGGTATAACAATTCTGTTGAATATTATAACCAGCTTAGCTTGGGAGTTATGAGTTCAACTAGAGTTGCTTCACTGCGATTTAAAGCGAGAGAACAAGTTGAGATTTTCTGCAAGTCAAGCTGCAGTTTAAAGCGGGCCACAAGCTATGCAGAGAGAGAGAGAGGGAGACGTGCACAGTTACAAGTCTCTGGTTGCCCAAACTTGCGTTCAGCTTGCACAACGCAGTGAAGTAAAAAGGCAAGAGGCTGCTGCTGCCACAAGTGCGTGACGTCAATAGCTATGCAAAGCCAAATGATTAACCCACACACACACACACACGCCCACACACACAGCGCAACACGCATGTGGTAAGTGCGGCAAGTCGCGCTGCTTATAAACTATGTACAAGTTGTGGAAGAAGTAGAAGCAGTTTGACAGACAGCACTTGGACATCAAGAATTTATGAGCAGACACACACGCACGCACACACACACACACACACATGCACACCCTTCCTCGCAGCTGCCTTGTGGCAATGCTTAAATTCGAATTATTGCACTCGTTTTGGGCATCGCCTTCGCCTTTGGCTGCTGCTGCTGCTGCTTCTGCCACGGCACTTAAGCCATGCTCATTCGTTTTGGCGCTTTCTCTCTCTCTCGCTCTCTCTCGGTTTTGTCTAAGTGCGGTTTCGGCAGCGCCTTAATGCCAAGCAATTTGCGTTAAATGCGAAAGAGATTAAAACAATGTTGCATTTCTAATTGTTTTAAGCAGCAGCGACGACGCTGGCTGGCAACGACTAAGCCGCACACACATGGCGCAGCAAACAGACAGACACAACTAGAGCAGCTCTGGCAATTGCAATTTAAGTATTTTCTATTTATTGCGCAAAAATTCACACGCACACACACACGCACACACACACACAAAGCGAAGACACAGTGGAGCACCGAAATCGAGGCAGGCAGGCAGGCAGGCGAGCAGCTGCTTCAACAATCCAACTCAAGACTCAATTTGCGCAGCTTAAGTTTCATAGTTGCAATTATGAGATTATTAAACGCACAGCTCTTTCTGTGTATGTGTGTGTGCGTGTGTGTGTGTGGGGTGTGTGTATTGTGGCATCACTTGCAGCTTGCTGTGGCACACAAATTGCTTTTTGATACTAATGCAGCGTACACACGCTTTTCCCAACTCTCTCTCTCTCTGTTCTTGCATTACGCATACGCACCGTTGGACAAAGCGCATGCAAAAACGATCGCAAACAAAAAGTAATCGCTGTGCAATTTGAAATAATTTCAATGTAATTAAATCAGATGCGGCATGTCAAAGCCAAAAAAGGCGAAATTCAAGAGCAGCAGCAATTTTCAGCTTGAACTAGTTTTGGCACTTTCGGTTGCAGTTGTTGTTGTTGTTGTTGTTGGTAATATGCGATGTTATGGTAATTAATTGACCAACGTTTTGAAATCGACAACATTTAATTTGCTACAATATCCATTAGAGAGCGAGGGAGAGCGAGAGATTTTAATTATGATCAAATGTCAATTCACACTCGCACACACGCTAACTGAGTCTGAGCATGCACTTAGCAGACAAACCGCAACATTTGGAATATGGTCGATAACATTTTGCCACAAATTTATGAATAGCTTTGGTTTTCGGGTTTGGCCGACGTCGACGTCGACGTCGACGCTGACGCATTTGAGTGCATTTAATGAATAAGCCGAATTAATTGAAGCAATTTATATATTTTAAGGTGCGTTGTCAAAGTGAATCAACATAAATGAGCTAATTACAGTGCCGTGTGTGTGCGTGTGTGTGTGTGTGTGTTTGCCTAGCTAAGTGTGCGTGTGTGCGTGTGTGCGTGTTTGTTGCTCTGATTGAGTCAAATACAATCACAAATTTTGCTAACCATCGTTGTGCGGTGCAGGGCGGCAGACAGACATTGCCTAAGCCAACAACTGATGCGCCTGACTAGACACAGACACACACGCACACACACACACGCGCGCGCACACCAACACATACGTAGGCCTGCAGTTAGCTGTGCATTTGACAAGCATGTTGCATGCAAATAGAATTGTGTTGAAGACATTTTAATTAAGCAAACCGCCGGTCGGCCCAATCAAACCCAGCAAACATTCTGCCCTGGGGGCACATAAGTCATCTGCCAGCCGTAGGCCCCAAGAGCGAAGATTGTTTACTCTATGTTTGTTATAAAATTGTATAATTAAATTGAATTTACTATAAATTTTATCTTGAAGATTTTCTATATTTTATATATTTTCTAAATATTTTCATTCATCATGCAAGGCAGCAAATCGAGCGTGATTATTTAATATGCCCACTTGCAGTTAGCTTTTAATTATGAATAGCTTAGCTAGAAAAAGAAGTTAGCATGGCACAATTTATGCATGTGCCTCATGCGTCAATTAACGCTGCTTAATAATGTAGAATGTAGAATGAATACTCTGTAAAATGCTGGCTGCATTTGACATGTCACTTGTGATGATGCAACCAAAATAATGCGGCCAGAAATCAAAGCAATCTGCCAGCACAGATCAACATTTGCAAGAAATTATGCCTTATGCATATATAGATTATCGCTCTATCTCGCTCATATACTGAAATGTATTTAATTTGTGAAGCATAAAATAATGTGGCAGACAGCCAGGCAGGCAGGCAGGCAGCAGACTTGTGGCTGGCCACAGAAACTTATTGCGAACATTTCACACAGACAGCAGGAGAAGCGGCTGAAGCGGCTGAAGCGGCTGAAGCGGCTAATAGACAAGGCAGTCAAATTAAATTGCACGATCGAAGCAAAGTAGGAAGCAGCTGCACAAAGATGATGATGGGGAAAAGCTTGTTGATTTACCGCAAGTTTCATTTCAAAAGAAAACTTGCCGACACGACGAAATGAAAGTCCTTTAAGTCTGACGCTGCTTTTATGCTGCCCACGCATTGACAACGAGGTTTGAATACGTTTTACAGCTAGCTGATAGTCGAGTGAAAGTGCCACAGAAAGTAAGAGAAATGTAAACTTAAAAGCAAAATGAAAAGTTACTCACACAAATGTGCCTTAACTTTCGAACTATTAAGACAAATTAAGTTAAGGTATGCCATAATCTTTGGAAATTTCTGGAAAATGCTAAGCATCCTTTCACATGCTTTCAACTTCGCACACAAAGCATTGTTAATCGTTGCAATTAGATAATTAAAGGTGCAGTCCACACACGCACACGCCTTCTGCTGGGGGCGTGGCAAATTGACAGGCAGTTGCCAGCTCTGCTTCTCGCTCTGCTTGCAGCACAATTTGCATAAGGATAATTGGCTTTAATTTAAAAGGCGAAGGCAAAAAACAAAAGAAAAGAAATTATAATTGCAGTCAACACACACACACACGCACACTCAGGCACACATGCATGCAGGGCTAGCGAGTGATTTTACTGGTTTTTTTTTTTATTGACTGCTCGCCGTGTCCTTGCCACGGCATCCTTATACAATACAAGCGCGAAATTGAGGCTGACAATGCTGACAATGCTGTCGTCGCAGTGGCTGAAGCATGTCCTTGCTGTTCCTGATGCTGATGCTGATGCTGTCCTTCCCCTTGCTCTTCCTGCTCTTGCTGCTCTTCATCGTGCTGTCGATTGTCATGTAGGGATTTAATAATCTGGCCGCTTTTCCTTTTCGCCACGTCTGACAATTTGAACGGCATTTTCATTCTGTTGATTTACATTTGCTTATGGTTTTTGTTCCTCTCTCCCTTTTCGCTTCTCTTCTCTTTTTCTGTTATCTTGTGCTATGTTTCTGCGCCTTCCTCTTCACGCTTGGCGTGTGAAATATATCCCTTGCTCTGAGCAAATAGCAGTTATGACATGAATACACTTTAAATGATTTATTAACCGTGCCAAGGACAAATTACCCGAGCTACAAATTACCCCAGGCGAAGGTCAAAGAAGTGAGCAAAATGAATATGTGTGGAACATCATAAAAAATGCATATACATAATTGGCATGTGTCATTGAGCAGCAGCGAGCCAGGCAGGCAGGCAGGCAGACAGACAGCAAAGCGAATGTGATGCCTTATTGGCAGCTGATGAGTTGGCTTTATTTATTTTTATCGAAGGTCGAACTGATTATGAACGAGGGGAGGCAATGAATAATAAGTGAAGCCAGCAAGGCAAGCTTTACACAGCTTAAACTTTATGCAGACTAAGAATTGCCACAGCTTTCCATATACCATGGCAAGCTTGGGGCTAAATAATTTAACAACTGGCAAACCATTAGCCGCTCTTGCAGTGGGACAACGCGAAAACAGGCTGCGGCTCGATTTGGCCGGAAATTGCGCTGCACTTCGGAGCATTCGAGCTATGCGCGCGTGCACACACAATTCCGCATAGTGCTCTGGCTTGCTGACGCTGCTGGCCACTGAAAATACCCCAGCGCGGCCATGCGGCGTATACGCAACAAATTGACATGTAGTTGGCCCAGCGGCAACAACTGACCAACACGACACGACGCGAAGCGACGATGTACGTTGTACATGTTGTATTTGTTGGGATTTTTGAAATTTTTGCCATTTTTCTATTCATTTGAGAAGCAAAGGGAGCAGAGGGCGGGGCAGACGAGATGGAGTGATCAGTAAGACAAGCAAAAGATACAAGTGAAAAGCCAACGATAAGTTGAACTTATTGTTGCGCAAAAGTTTGCAGTCACTTCCGACATTGTTGCCCATTGTTGTGCTCAACTTGTTGTGGGCGCAGCGACTGTAGACAGAGTCTGGCTAGCTGCTTTTAGCTATTTTCCTTTCGCACCCACGAAAAAGTAACGCCAAAGCAAGACAAAATGTTGACTCAGTCTGGTTGAGAAGTTGAGTCAGTAGTTCGGCTAGCTCGATTGACCTGCAACCTAGATACATTTATCGATTGTCGATTATGCGCTGCAATCACAGACCAATTAGATTCAATTTGTTTGCATTTTAAAGCGAGCTAGTGCAACTCGCTCGCCGACTCGCTGACTGACAACAATGAGGCCAATTTGATGGCAATTTATTTTAATTAAAATTTCACTAGCCACCGCCGCCGCCGCCGCCGTTGGGCACATTTGCGTGATTAAAAAGTTGAGAGCGACGCGGTGCGGCGCGACGCGGCGCGGTGCCTGCTTCCGTTTCAATGTCATAAAAATAGCTCACGTGTCACGCCCATAAAAGTCACACATAAAACAACAACAAAAGTTACAACACCAACGGCGACGGCGATGGCGGTGGCTGAGCAAATTTAATTACAAACAAGCAAACATTAAAATTTGTAATTCCATCATAAAAAACGTGTTCTTTTTCCAGTCGGGGGAGGGGGTGGGGGTGGGTAAGCGGCACCTGCTCAGGCTCAGCATTTACATTCACCTACTTGTATTTCCTCAATAAAAACGCTGCAGATTAGCCAATTTCTCAACGGGAATTCTGCTCTGCGCCTGCCAAATTGCGGTTTTTAATTACTTTATTTTATTGCGCAAGTTTTTGGGCTTTCACAGTACATAAAATCTATGCGGTGTGAAATGGCAGACCCGCAACTCTCCTCTCTACTCTTCTCCCTCCCACCGAGCAGCAACGGACAACGTTAACATGCCACTTGCTTGCTGCCAGTTTCTATTGTTGTTGCTCTTGTTTTTCTGACTGAGACTTAGTCTTGAAAGTCAGCAGGCAGGCTGTGAAGTGAATTTTGAGTTGTTCGTTGTCAGGGCGCTTTTGTTTCAGGCGCAGTTCATTTTACGCAGCTCCCACTCATTCTCTTGCTTTCTCACTCTATCGCACTCTAGATGCGTCAGTGTTCGTTTCCTGTACTACAGCCACATGACACGTGTCACAGGATGCCACACCCACACCCACACACACACACGCACTCACACTCCCTGACTTTACTGCGCATTCAAATCCTTTGTGTTCCATTTATGCAGCATCAAAAGGCTGCAAAACAAAACCCACATTCGATGCTTCTTCACTCGCTTTTTCAGCTACGTTTTGAGTTGCATTTTTTTTTTTGCCGGTTTCTGCCAGATTTCTGCTGAATAATTGGCAGCTGCCAGAGAGAAGATGAAGCAAAACTAATGCAGACTGGCCCAACAGCATTGGGCCTCGACTCGATGGATTTGTCAATTAACGCTTATTGTTCCACAGATTTGTGTCTTTCTAGCTCGGAGAAATGCTGCAGAAATTCATAATTGAAATATTTTCAGAAGCCATCGATAGCAGACTTCTGGAAGGAATTTCTTGACAGCTGAAGTAAAAGGCATAACAGATTTGTAATCATTTTTACTGACTCAAAAGTCATTCGACTTGTTCTTTAATTTATAAAATTTAGTTGAAAATGAAAATATCTAAGGAAAAATTTAAAACAAAGTATGGAAATGTTTTTCTCAAGATTTTGTTTTGAAAAAATATTTTTTGACCCTTAGAAATATGAAAAAAATATTAAGAAAATGGTTCACTTCAGTTTTTGTTTTAGAATTCTTTTCAAATTAATTTATACTTAAAAGGCATAACAGATTTAGAATCATTTTTACTTACTCAAAAGTCATTCGACTTGTTCTTTAATTTATAAAATTTAGTTTAAAAAGAAAATATTTGTTTGACCTTAAGGAAAAATTTAAAAGAAAGTGTGGAAATGTTTTTCTCAAGATTTTGTTTTGAAAAAATATTTTTTGACCTTTAAAAATATGAAAAAAATATTATGAGAATTTTTCTCTTCAGTTTTTGTTTAGAATTCTTTTTAAATTAATTTATACTTAAAAGGCATAACAGATTTATAATCATTTTTACTCACTCAAAAGTCATTCGACTTGTTCTTGAAATTATAAAATTTATTTTAAAAAGAAAATATTTGTTTGACCTTAAGGAAAAATTTAAAATAAAATATGGATATGTTTTTCTCAAGATTTTGTTTTAAAAAAAATATTTTTTGACCTTTAAAAATATGAAAAAAAATATTATGAAAATTTTCTCTTCAGTTTTTGTTTTAGAATTCTTTCCAAATTAATTTATACTGAATAACCCTTTACAAGCCTCTTGCAAAGCCTGCATGCTAAGCAAATTAGTTGCAAAAGTTTTCATAAGCTCTTCTGCTCTTTCAAGAAGCTCCAAATCAGCCCTCAAAAGTACCACAAAAATCGGAGCAACTTTATTATTGAGTTCATATGGCAGCGCTTTTCAAGCATGCGTAATCTGCAGCCTGATTTTGCTCTATTTTTTTTTTTTCCAGCCATTGTGTGAGACATGTGTTTTTGTTGCAGTCACAAAGCGGAGGCAAAGGCAAACGTGAACGGGCACGAAACCCAATGCAAAACACAGCGACAGGAGACGAGTGGAACGAGAGAAGGCAACGGCGATGGCAACTGGATCGGGAACTGCAACGTTGCATTTCAAATTTCAATTTACCGACAACTGTTTCGATTGTTTACATTGATTTATTTACGTTGTTGTTTATGCGGTTTTCGCATAGTTCTGGGGCTTTTGTGAGCTCTGCCACAGCGCTCTAATCCACTAATACTCCAACTGTGCCGACTCGGATTCGGGTACGGATTCGCAGCGTATCATATCGATTCGATGCAGCTTTACCCATGCCGTCTCGCTTCTTTTTCGCCCATTTTGTTGTTTTCTTTGCCGCTTGTACACGGGTGTGCGAGTGTGTGTGTGCGTGTAGTTTTTTCTCTGGCAACTGCAGCGGTATTGAAATGGATTTATTTGGTTTGGCAAAATATTTGGCAAGTCCTGACGCACGGCATTTTTATGCTGTGTTTTGGGGCAACGGTTTTACATGCACATAGACACACCATATATAGAATACTATATACGTATATTCTTTATATATGCATGTATGTATGTTACATGCACAATAGTTGCTGTTTACATTAGTGGCAGCTGGGTGGGCGGGCTGCGTGTGGGCGTGACAGCTGCCAACAACAACGAAAAGCAGCTCAAAATGCAGCACACAAAAGCATTAAACGTAGCACTGCATTGTGCGGGTTTATTTAAAAATATTTGTTTACAATGCACTCTCTCTCTCTCTCTCCCTCTTGCTGTGTAAGAGAAGAGGGGGGAGGGGGGCTATAAAAGACTATTATCGAACACAATTTCGAAACTATAATTCACAGAGTTGCACTTTTTCGATTGTCCGCCCGCCCGCCTGGCTGCCTCTGGCTGTGACAGAAGTTGCAAAGATTCTTTCAATTACTTTTCAATTTTGCATGGAATTTAACTGAAAGCGGCTTAGCTGGCAGCGTATACTACATGTAGTATAGGTCTAGCTTTGATTACAGCAGCTCGCTTGCAATTTACAAAATTTGTAGCATACTTTTAGCTGCAAGCGAAAAACGTATTTCGTTTGCGCTGCTAAGTATGCAATGAACTTTTGTAGTCCATAAATTCTGACCTAAAATTGTCTCATAAATTAAAGCTGACTGTTTTTGGCTTTTTAAAATCAACAATAAATTTTTTTTTAATCACAAAATTCCCTTGCCTTGGTTTACAACTCAATACACAAGCTGTCACAGACAATTATACACAAATACCCAGCAAATTTAGAAACAAAAATATACATTAAATAAGTAACGAAGATTCTTCGAAAGCTAAGCTCCAAATCAATTGAAGCAGGGAAATTAGATTGTGATACAGTGCAGGCAACAGGAATCTACCAAGTATGCGCAACCAGAGCCAATGCCTTGACGCTGCTACTGCTAAGGCTGTTGCTGCTGCCAGCGGCAGTCGCACTCTGGACAAACGTCTCAATCCAAATGCACCCGACTTTGTGCCGAGCAAGGAAACCGCCCGCCTTTTGGCCGCGAAAAGGATCAATGAACGTAAGTGACTGCGAGGGCTTTGCATGTTGTGTAACCCCCTTCAGTATCGATTGCAGTATTAGGTTACACCTGCTGGAGCAATGCCTCGGAGGATGAGGGCTCGTATGGGCCGCAATACGATAGCATTTGGCATGAGACCAGCATACAGTCACAGCAGACGACGTTGCAGTGCGCCGACACTTTGTCCGCACGCCTCGAGCTGTCGAGCAACAACAATGCCAGCGAGCTGGAACTTTCGCTGAAGCAACGATCGAAGCTGCCCGACGAGAATGAGTTTAATGAGTGCGGTCGACCAACACATTGCTGCGGCACGTGCGTGCTTATGTAAATGCAGACAGTGTGCATTAGTAGATAGCAATAGGTTTTGTGTTCTTTTATCTTTGACATTTGTACTCATTAAAGCTTTTTCTCATCATACCAAACTAAAGTGAAAAGCTGCAACTCTTCGACTCTTTCACGCGTCGGTAATGACATAAATTATAGCCTACTTTTCAGCGCCGGCCTGCAGCAGCCGCCAGCTACTTTGTGCTGACTTTCTAATGATGTTGAATATGCATTGAAAGTTTCTGCCTGACGCGAAAATTGCTGGCACAAAACTTGGCTGCCTCTACGGCGCTCTCGGCGCCTCACCTGTCTATGGTATAGTGGCCCGCATCGTTGACTTGCACTTGCACCCGCCGCCGCTGCGACAACTTTTTGCTGGCACTTTTGTTTTTTGGGGGGGGGAGGCGGGTGCCCATAAGTGGCTTAAGCAGTGTGTGCGCGTGTGTGTGTGTGTGTGTGTGTGTGCGGCATAATGAGAAAAGTTTCGTGTCCTTTCATGTCTCATTTAGAGCGCTGAGAGCAATGTAGGTTGAATTGCTATACAAGTTGGTTAAACGACAGCAGCAACGGGCTGCAGCAGCAGCTCGCTGATTGCTTGCGCCTCAGACAGACAGACAGGCAGACAGACAGACAGAAAGAGAGACAGCTGGACAGTGAACGCAACTGTCCCATCGACTGTGACTTTTGAATGATTAAAATGGGCTCGCGCTCATAATTGCAGCCAGAGACGTAGCCGGCGTCGAAGCCGGGCTGCCATGTGAGCCACAGCTGCAGCATTTGGCGGAAACAATTACCAACTTGTATGCAAAAGTGCAAATTGCCAGCGCACACAAAGCGACAAGGGAGAAAGAGGGAAAAGGGGCAGAGTACAGAGTGCCACCTGTGTCGCTGTGTGTGCTGTGTGCCCCGACTCGTATCTGTCCCGGTCTGGTTATCTGGCACCTACGCTGGCAATTTCGTGCAGTTTTGCCTGCTGTTTGTTTATGAAACAAGTCACGTAAACGTCGTCGCACGCTGCGGGGGCGTTGAACCGAGCCGGGCTGCCTCTAAATGGGCGTGCCGGCAACAGCAACAGCAACGACACCAGCCATGGCACCTTCTGCTGCCTGCCGTGTTGTTCTTGCTGCCACTTTTCGGCAAATCGAAAACGTAGCAATTGTCAAGTGGCACGTCACCTGCCAGGCAATTGGCCGTGGAAAATGCGCCCCTCCCCCCACCATCCCTCCCCTCCCCTCTCCCTGTCTTCTACTCACGTTGCTTTTCTAGGCCAAAAAGTTGGCGATCTTTCTGTGGCCCCTGGTTGATTGTTGACATTCTATGCTGTTTGTTTCTTTGTTCAACTTGTCGCCGCATGCATATTCATTGTGCAATTGAAAAAAACTTTGTTTACCCATACAACAAATTCCGAATTTTTTTTCCCCGTTTACAGGCCGCAAATAGAGAGAAAAAGAGAAACATAAATATTACAGTCAAAGTCGGCAAATGCCGCCAGCCAACCGACAATGACACTATTTATTATTTATGCATCGATTTCAAATCACAAATGCACAAAAACTGGCAAATAAATAGAGCGAGAGCGACAGATAGAGGAAGTGTGGAAAGTGGGGAAAGGAAGAGGTAGCGTGGTCCAGCCTTGCTGCAAAATGACTAATGCAAAAGTATATGAAAAGGAAAATATGAATATATATTTTATACACATATTTTGCATGATAAATATCGCGGCGCATCGTTTAAATGACAAGCAGCGCAATAACCAAAAAGTTTCGGTTTGTTATGCCTCGCATCCGTTTATCAATAATCTATCACACGGTCTGTATTAGTTAAGCGCTTCAGATAAAATCAAGGGATTTTAATGTGTACTGCAAAGGATAAATAAATTATTGGAAATTTTTCGAAAATATTCTGATGCATTTCATGAGCTCGATTAATTTTTTTAATTATTTGCAAAGCATAATTTTTAGGTTTTTAAAATATGTTGGAATTATTAACATTTAAAAAGAAAGTTTCTATTTTTTTAATTTATTTTTAAATATTTTTTAAATAATTTGTAAATATTTATAATATTTAAAATATTTTCAAAAAATATTTTTAAGCATTTTAAATTAATTTAAAAATATTTATAATATTTAAAATATTTTATATAAACACAAAAAAATATTTCTCTTGTTTAAAGATGCGATTTTTATATTTAAAAAATATTTTTAAGCATTTAAAATTAATTTAAAAATATTTATCATATTTAAATTATTTTATATTAATGCAAAATATATTTCTTTATTTTATACACTCTGAAAAATCTCATTAAATTCCCTTCATAATGTACGCCCAAAACTCTCTTTACAGGGCATCTGCTAGTCGCTCAACTCTCGCTCCCAAATTGCTGTTCGATATTTTTTGTGTCGACAGACAACAACGTTGCCAGCACTTTTAGTTAAATTGAGCAACAAACACGTTTGGCAATAAAACTGATTCCACCGCCACCACTAGCACCCAACACAGCCAACTGTGCGCTCCCTTTCCTCTCTCGCTCTAGTGCACTCTCCCTCTTGCGCACAGCTAGGTTTACCCCGGTACCCTGGAAATATTGTGCTGTGCCGAAAATGCCCGCCGCAATGCGCTGGCGGAGTTTTGTACATTCTAACAGATTTATTTCACTCGAAATAGTTTCATTTTAGTTGCATTATTGTTATTGTTGTTACTTCTTGTTGTTGCTGTTGTTGTTGCCGTTTGCCAGAGCGACTGTAAAAAGTTTTTCTATTATTTTCAAATTTAACTTTGCCATTTGTTTGAATTTCGTGTGAGTGGGCAAGCAAAAGAGCAACAGCGAAAGGCAAAGGGAGACCGATGTGGAGTTAGGTAGTGAAAGAGAGACAGAGAGAGGAAGAGAGAGCAGTAGCACGAAGCATGGCAAATACTTTGCTATCAGTTCTGTTTTCATATATGAATTATACTTACATACTTACGCATCGATATGCTAAGCGAAACTTTTCGAATGCCTCGTCACAGTTTTGTTTTCGTAATCGGAAAATATCGGAAATTTAGTGGGCTTAAAAAGTTTCATGCAAAATGACCAGAAATACTTAAGCGTCGCAAAGTTTTTCATTTCCATTTAAATTGCAAAATTCTCCACAGTATTCAGTTCAGCTGAGTTTCTACAGACATATGTACGTATATAGCAGGAGAGACCTTAGTGCGCTTTAAGCCCGTCCTTCAATTCGGCTTTCAACACTTGAGCATGTTGAACACGCTCACTTACGGCCTGTTTACGGACTTCACTCAGTTGAATTTGATAGCTCTGCATAGTTGCACACACACACACACATACGTACGTACATGCTAGAGTCCTGCGACTCCTCGTGCCACGCATCGCTGCGTTCATTTGACGCCCAAAACAAACACGACGACAAGGTGGCCAAATTACTGCCGGTACGCTTTGCTGCCACTGTTGTTGTTGTTGTCCTAGCTGGTGTCAGTGTTGCCACCTTGTTGTGCAGAGCGGCAAAAAAAAATCGTCGAGCAGGAGGCAGACAACAACATGGCCGCACAAACAGCTGCAAATGTTGCATTTGCATGCATGGCCAGACGCAGCCAGTGGCCTCGGCAGCGACGCTCTCACACGCTCAGCTAGTTGCACAGGTGAACGCCGCTGCTATTTAGACAAGTGACATATGCGACATGCACACACACACACACAGACAGATAGAGCTACAGTCAGCTCTCTCTCTCTCTCATGCAACATGCAAAATGGTGTGTCAAAAAGGAAGGCAGACTGCACTAGGCGCACGGCGCGAGGCGCAGATATCAGTCGACTTCGACGCCGACGTTGCGGCAACACCTGCGGGCAGCGACGCTGGCGCTTAAGAGGAAGCGTTGGCTGTGCGCAAATTGCAGGAAGCCGGGGCAGCGTTCAGCGGCAAACGACGAACGGAACGCAAGGCGGACGAGGAGCAACAAACAAACGAGCAAACAAACAGTCAGCGAGCAAACTAAACAACAAACTGTGCGCACTGTTTTTGCATACCCTGTAATTAGAAAAGGAGAGAAAAAGGGGTGTAGCACGCTGAAAACAGAAAGGGGAATCAGAAAAAGAAAGCTTAAAGCGAGCATGGCGAACTCAATAAGAATTGCCCCAAAAAGTATGCTACATTTTTTATAAGTTTTTGCTTAGTGCTCTAAGTAGTATCTTTATATATACCAGCAAACTTTTTCTACAACAAATGTTTAGATATATATCTCTTCAAATTACAGGGTATTCCCTAGTCTTGCTCTTAAGGCTTTGCTTCACCTCTGCCAGCCTTCAGCTGCGCCCTCCACTTCATGTCTCTTATGTTTTTGACACAGTTCACAGAACTCGCAAGCGCAATTTTTTATTTGCTTGTGTTTTTGTTTTCTTCCACTTGTTTCTCCTTGTTTCTTCTTGTTTTGCACCCCCTCCTCCTCCCGCGTCTCTACCGCTTTTTTGCTGTTTTTAGTTGCAATTAAACATGCAACTGCCACATGGAACGGGCAAATGCACAACTGAACGGCAAAGGCAACGGCAACGGCAGCGGCAACGCATCCGACAGAGCATCGCTCATCACAGCCCAGTCCAATTTGCATCTGTGTGCGTGCGTGTGTGTGTGTGTGTGTGTCTAGCTCTTGTTACTCAGCGCCTGTTGTAGTACTAGATGAGAAAGCGTAAAAAGTTATATGAGAAATGAAAGAACAGTAAGAAAATGTTTGGTTGGCTGCAATTGAATTGGGGCAAACTCACTGATGATGCCCAGAGAGAAAGATGACAGAGTAAAGAGAGAAAGAGAGCGAGGGGTAGATAGAGAGAGAGCGTGATAAGATTAATGAATGGAAATGCATTTTTAAGAACTAATTCGAAGCTAAGTCAAAGCTAAAAGAATTGTCTGCATATGTGAAATTTAGTTGCTTTTGCTATAAATAAAAAGGAAACTTTAACTTTTAATACTTATCTAGTTAGCTGTATGAAAATATATATAAAACATTAACAAAGTTTTCTTCGAACTTTTACTTTGCTCCCCAATTTCTTGTCTCAACTTTCTCAACTCACTGAAATGGAAACCCCATCAATATATACACAAATTTATTTACTTTTCCCACCACGAATCAATTTCTATAATCAATGACGAGTCAATAAATTATTATAAATTTGTTTAAATATTGAACGAGAGGCAGGCAGCCGCAAAACAAATTGATATAAATAACGATCGAGCATCATCTGTCGGTCGAGTCAAAGTTCATGTCAACATTTGTCAGTCAACAAAGTTGCCATTTGACACATTTCAATTAGTGGCGTTATGTGAGCACCCCCGACAGAGCACGAAAGTACCCGCATAGTACAAATAGACCATAATTCTTCAACATCACGCTCTGTATTATATTTCAATTAAATGCGACATTCATCCAAACAAAAAGTCAATCAAAGTGCAATTACACCTAGAGAGCGAGAGAGCGAGAGAGAGAGCATTACCACAGAACAAATATAGAACTTACGCATATTCATAAATAAATGTCAGCTGGCAAAAGAAAGCAGTCACAGAGTGAAGTCACTTGCCTGCTAGTTACTCTAGAAGTAAATTCCAAGTAAATGCTTCATGCACTTCACAGCTTGCTTAGCTTGCTAATAAACAATTTACAGGGTATTTACATGCGCTTAAAAATTAAACAATATTCTCCTCGGGCAATGCAGCTTGTCGAAAACACAAGAAAACTTTTAAATATTTCTGCTCTATTTATTCGATTGCGGCTCTTGAGCTCTTGCCAAGCCAAACTAGGCTGTGTGTGCGTGTGTGTGTGTGTGTAAACGAAGCTTATGGCTGTATGTGAGCTACAGTTTGGGCCTGTATAAATAAATATTTCAGCTGCCTCGTCGCCCTTTCTTACTAATTAATTTATATCAACATTTCAATGCTAAGCCAAACAAAACAATCAGCTTAATGTCGGCCAACGCACACGCACACACACAAACACACCCACCCGGACGCACACGGACACGAACACAAAAATCTGTATCTCTGGCTGTGGAGGTGTTTGTCTAGTTGCGTGGGTAGTTTGAATAGTTTGCGAAGCAGGTGAAACGTTTGAAGTATTCAGGCTGACGAAATGCTTATTAAACTCCAAAAACTTTACTGAAATGTTGGAAAATTTTAAGCTTAAAAATTGTTTAATAATTTTTCTCATTAATATAAATATTCCTTAATTTATATAAATATTTTAAAATATTTTTTAAAAATTTATTAAGGCGCTAATATTTTTTTTCTGCCTCCACTTCTTCAAGTAAAACTTTGCTTTGCCTTTGATTAATTTACAAATTTACTTGGCACATTGCTTCGATTTCTTGTGGCAGCCTCCGTTCGACTTGGCTGTGATTGTATTTAAAGGATTAACAGCCCCGAAGGCTGCGGCTTTGGCTACTTTCACACGACTGCAGGATTAGCTTGGCGAACGGCAACGGCAACGCGAGCGCGGGCAACGGCAAAGACGACAATGACGACAGCGACGCCTTCAATGTTTATCTTTGCCAAGAAGCTTTGGCGCCGGCTCATTGCTCGACACCTCCGCTCCCTGCTAATGCTCCTCCTCCGTGTTGTTGTTGCCGCTTAAGTTGGATGTTTGCCTGTTTGCTTTTGTCTTTTGGCCAACTGTTTGAGTTGGCGCCTTTGTCTAGGCTCTAGGCCGCAAAAACTTTGGGTCACACATGACGCCCCCGGTGTGATTTAAAGTTTTCATTGTCGCACGCCGGAAGCAACAGCAGCAACAGAAGCAGCAGCACCAGCGTCTGCTCAGCCGGAAATCACAAATTAAATTATGGTCTTATGTGCGCACACAAATCGATCATAAAATACTAATTACCAACTGGCTTGGCGAGTTGAGCACGTTAACACGCTCTTGCGCTCGGAGGGACACAGGATGTGGGTTGCGGTATGTGGAATGTGAGGCGGTACAGCGAGAGCGATTAAAAGCTTAATTATCCCATTGCGACACTTCATTAGTTTAGGGCGAATAGCGCAGGAAGAGCGGGCAAAGCGGGCAAAGCGAGCAAAGCAGCTGCCTCTCTCTTGCCTTGGGGGCGCCGCAAGTTTTCGCCACGTTTATTGCAATTAATTTTCTTGAGTTCAGTTTTCGGTTTTAGTTTTACTTTCAAGTGTTTGCCACGTGTGTGGGCATATGTGTATGTGTGTGTGTGTGTGTGTGTGTCCAATTGGTCGTCGCTCCGTTGACTTTTGCCCAGAAAAAAAAAACCACGCACATTTGCTGTCATTGCTCAATTAAATTTCGAAACACCCTACACACTCCACCCCCGCAAGCAGCTCAGCTCCATTGTTTGACGTTTTGGGTTCTCTTATGGTTTTTCGCTCAGCTTCTTGTGCTTCTTTCAGGCTAATGGAAATTTCCTGTGTTTCCAAGCAAAAACGCTGAGAACTTTAGCTTATTTTGCTTTGCGCGCCGCGCGCTGCTTTCAGCAGATTCAATTTGAAACGCTACATTGAATTAAATTACGTGAGCGATGGGGGAAGTAGCAAAAGAAGGGCCAGGAAGGAGGAGGAGGAGCATCTGAATGAATGGCGGCCAGTGAAGGCCGAGAGATGGCAAGCGAGATGGCATTGAAGCGTGGGTAACTGGCAACCGTAACAATAATATGGCCCACAAAATCGCATAACAATGAAAATGGCTAAATAAAAGCCAAACAATAATAGTAAAAAAGTCGCTAGCGAAAGGAAGCCAAGGCAATAACTTTTTGACTGCACTATGCAAAAGCCGACGAGGCAATACACTACACGCTACAGGAAAATCGAGAGCCATAGAAAAATAGTTGTATATTTTATAGAGTACATAAAGCTATTTAAATAAGAGCTAGAAGTGCAGCTAAAAATTCTAAATAAAATGGCAAACATAAAGAGTTTTCAATAAAAATATAGCAGAATTTTTTTATATCTAAAACACTCTGGCAACTCTGTGAGCTAAAAAATTTTAGAAATATTTTGAAAAATATTTTTTTAAATTTTTGCAAATTTTTGCAGTGGCAAAACTGAAGCTGCTAGCTGAAAAATCGCATTGCCCTTACAGCTTCTGGCCGCTTGACAACCCTAGCAAATCCCTTAGAGCACCCTATCCCGTTGACCTGCACAAAAAGGGTCGCTGGCCATTGTCAGGCCAGGAAATCAGCTAATGTGCTTAGACTCTCAAATTGCCAGCAAAAATCAGTCAATTAGGCGCATTTGCCTTGTGCCTCATGCCTTGTGTCATGTCGTGCCTGCTTGCCATATCGCTGTGCCTTTGGGTCGCCTTGGTCGCATTGGTCACACTGGTTACACTGGTTGCCCTGGTCACCCGTCGGGTCTGCCACACAGAAGGCATCTCAGCAAACGAGATCGACATAAATTATGTGCTTTATGCCTGCGACTAGTTGACTTTTTGCATTGAACCCGCTGCATAAATCACAAATGGCAACGAGGCTGACACTCGCACACACACACACGCAAACACACACTCCCACACAGAGACTGGGATGCAGCTCTCTCTGGCAGTCTCACGTAGTTGTTGGCACGTTTTTTGAGGCGCCACCGCCGCAGGAGTTGGCCGCACAATTTGGCACGTGTGATAAACTCAAAATTGTTGCAGGCAACGCAGCCTGTGCGCAGCCCCGGTTGCAGCCTGCCAGTGTCAGCGTTTTCCAAAAACGGCTAACCAAAAACTTTGCCAGATTTTTTACCCTGGCGTTATCTGGCACATGTAGTCGACCTCTCTCAGGCGGCTGCAAAACTAAAGCTGCACCTCCTCCCCCGCCCGCATGGCAAAAGCAAATGGGAGCATTGAAAACTATTAGCTGTGGCTGCCGAATATTTAAAGTTTTTAATGGGAAAGGGCAAGGGGAGGCAGCGTAAGGGGAGAGCCAGGAGAGTGGGGCAGATCGAACAACTTTGCACATTTTTTCGCAGCTTAGCGCGCTGAGCTCTTGCGGCACTCGAAACATGTCGAGCGTGGAGCACGTGTTTGGAGAGCGATCAGGTTTGAGTGGAGGCATAGGTGAAGGGTTTTAAAAAGAGACAGCAAGCTCGAATTGTGGCAGAGGTAGGAAATATTAAATTTTTATTTAAAAAAGTAAATATAAAAATATTTTTTATATATGTATTTATAATATTTTTTCCAATGTAAAATTAAATATAAAAAAATACATAATTTTTTTTTTTTTTGGTTTTATTTAATTTAAAATTAAATAATTCTTAACTAATTCATTGTCAGACAAATAAAGATGATTCAATTTATTTAATACAAGTAAATTTAAAATTTTATAAAAATTTTAAAGCAAAATAAATTAATTAAAAAAATTTAAAATTAACATTTCTTTTTTTTTTGGAAAAGAAATAAAATATTCAATTAATTTAAAGGTTAAAAAAATTAAAGAAGTCATAAATAAAAACTCTTAATCTTACAATAAATTTTTTTTACTAAAAGCGAAATTCATTTTAAGTTTAAAAATTGGTGTAGTAATTTTAAGTCACTTGTTCCTTTCTAGTTTAATTATCTTTGAGTCGATTTCAAGTTCAAGCTCGAATTGTGGCAGAGGTAGGAAAAATTAAATTTTAATTTTAAATAAAAAAATAATTAAAGAAATATTTTGTTTTTATATATTTATAATAATTTTTCCTATGTAAAATTAAATATGAAAAAATACATAATTTTTTTTTTTTGGTTTTATTTGATTTAAAATTAAATAATTCTTAAGTAATTCATTGTCAGATATATAAAGATGATTTAATTTATTTAATACAAGTAAATTTATAATTTTATAAAATTTTTAAATTAATATATTATATTATATAATAAAAAAAATTTTAAATTAAAAAATTTTTTTTTTTGGAAAATAAAATATTAAATTAATTTAAAGATCAAACAATTAAAGAAGTCATAAATAAAAACTCTTAAGCTTAAATATAAAACAAGAATAAAAAAAAAAGCGAAATTCATTTTAAGTTTAAAAATTGGTGTAGTAATTTTAAATCACTTGTGCCTTTCTAGTTTAATTATCTTTGAGTTGATTTTAACTTTTCAAATTATAATAAAATATATTTTAAAAAATTTGAACTAGAATTTCAACTTATTTGTTTTTAAATTTAAATCAAAATCTCTACTAAACACTTTTAAAACCCCCCGTCAGTTATAGCTGCCCATTGATATGAGTCTGTCCATAGCAGACAAGTTTTCAAATGCTGCTCAAAATCTAATGACAGACATCAGGGACATTTTGAGGGCATTTAATAGACGAAACATTAAGTGCTTGTCCTGTGACTTGCTCTGTAGCTGTCAATGAAGTCAGTGAGTGTAGCTGACAAACAGCAGCCTCTCTCTGCCCACAATCCCGGCGGGGCCATTAAATGGCAACAGGCGCCTGCAGCGCTTCAATGCATAAACAAAACATGTTGCCAACATCAGCAGAAGCAGAGTGGAGCAAGGGGGTAGGGGCACGGGCCTCGGACTAGAGTCGAAATGTAAAACAGTCGAGGCAGAGTTTAAGTAGCGCCGACACATGGCAACGCAATGGAACACAGAGCAGCGCAGCACAGCGCAGCGCACATGTCGCACACTTGGCCCCTTAGGTGTGCGCGTACTTAGGCCAATTACAGTTAGCCCGGCCCGGGCATGTGATAACCCTTTGACACCAGCGATAGCCCCCGGCAACCCTGGCCAACGCAAAGGGCGCTGCCGTTTGGTCACTTGCTTGGCGTGGGTTTTGTTTGCCCCCGCGCGGTCAATGCGACTAATTAAAGGCCGCGCACGTAGCCCAACGCAGACAGCGGCAGGAGAGAGGGGGGGGAAATGAAGATAGACAGGGGAGGAAGGGGATACAGCATAGATTTCATTTTTGGCGACGACTAATGGCTGCACTTTGACCACAGCTGCCACATGAGTGGAGGCAACATTATAACACGGCGCTTGCGACGCCTCCTCCTCCGGTGGGAGTGAGAAGGGGGAGTGAGAAAGGGGAGTGGAAGGGAGACAACATGCTGCTGTAATTTGCAACTTAAAACTGTTGTCCAGTCGCACTCGGGCTGCGCTAATGCCAACTGCTGATGCAGCGAGCGCCGGCGACGCGCTATTTGAATGTGATTTAATGTGAAAACCAGCAGAGCTCCAGCAGAGTGGCCACTCCCTCCTCCTCCTCCTCCTTCTTCCACCCCCACCTGCACCCCTTCCATTGCTGCCAGTCAGCCAGCAGCATCCCCGAAAATGGTCATGTGAAATGAGTCATTACAGATATGCAATCAGGCAGCGAGTGCTGTCCACAGGGTCATGTTGCCCCATGTTCCCGCATGTTACTCCTGTTGTTGTTGTTGTTGTTGTCGTTGCTGCTGCTGCCCCTACGCCTTCCCCTTACGCTGGCCAGCTGCTGGCTAACCCGCAGCGTTGGCAAGGCGGCGACCACATCGAGTCATTTGTTAACAACCAGCGCGCGGTTTTGTTACACCAAATGCGCGGAAGTGTGTAGTCGGATGCGGTTAAGCATACGCCATGTTGCCCATCAAAATGACTTTTTTGCTGTTTCAGGCATTTCATTTGAGCACAGCGCGTGCTCTCTCTCTCTCTTTGTCTGTCTGTTTTTTATATTTGCTGGCTTGTTGTTTGGCGTTTTGAGGGCGACTTTTATTAACCGAAATGCATGAAAATCGCAATAATGCCAAATTTATGGCGCACAGAACGTGACGCACCCCTTGGCTGCTGTCTCTCTCTCTCTCTCTCTCTTCTGCTTAGCTTTCTTTATGCCAGGAAGCCATTCGTTTTGGATTTGAATTTAAAAATGGATTTGCTAGCTGCACTCCGCGTGCAGTTTTAATTATTTTGTCGCTGAAATATGCTGCATACTTTTTGGCGCAAATTACACGCAGTTTATGGCATTTAATTTCGTGTGTGACACACGCACACACATAACAAATCTGCCGTATTTGCCGCTCTTTAATGGCGAAAAAAATAAACACTCCCAAATGGCTTGTTGTCTGGCATTTTGTTTTCTTCTCGCATTTTTTGTATTTGGCTTTTGTTTTTTTTTAGTTGACCGCACAGCATTTTGTTAGTTTGTTGTTATTTTTGTGGGTACTTTCCGTGTGTCATAAAGTGTGTAACGTTCTGTGTGGTATATAGAGCAGTTTGTCTGGGGGAAGTGAGAGATTTCAAGTTTAGTTACACTAAAAAAATGTTCCAAACAATTTTGCTCGGACAACTTGTCTTTTATAGTTGCTACTAAAACTTTCCACTCACATAGGGTATGCACAGTGCAGTCAACTTTAGTTTTGTCATGCTTTTTTCACACTTTTTCCTGTTGTGCATTTTCCATTTGTTCAAATGAAATTTGATTGTCTGCTGCGAAAAAAAACCGGTCCACAAATGACAATGTGTGTGTGTTGTACACGAGGTTGGCATTGCACATGCTATAAACATGTTTTTGATTTTTGTGATAAATATTTTATGTAAGTCAAGTATTGAGCGCTTTACCAGTACAGCTCAAATTAAGGGTAGTAAAACGTTATTAATCCTTGTTTTATTGATCCCATAATTGAAATGGTGTATAAAACGAGAGTAAATATATTTAAGTTAAAGAGAATACAGCGAGGGAATGAAAGGGATGCAAGCACACTTCAAACTTAAAGAAAATATTAATAATTAATTTAATAGAATTTTAAATATGTTTTTCATCAAAATATAAGTTTCACATAATTTTAAATTTTATTTTATAATCAAGTTTACCTTTGCCCCAACACTTTCAAATATTTGCTCAGCTCATTTGAATTCATTACTTACACATTTTAATTATTTGATTTAATTGTCCACCATGAAAAAGGATGAGGTCATTACCACCGAACAAATAGGTTACTATCGCCATTGGGGCCTGAAAATAATCGAGACACGAGACAAATGGAACAAACTCTTCGCTTGGTATCCTGTGGAGCAGAGGAATCACTACGAACAGTTTGGCAAAATCTACATGGAGAGTCTGGATAAATACGGGAAAAAGGAATACAAGAAATATGCCCAGGCTCGACGGTTGCGTGGTATCCACACAGCGAAAGTCGATGAATCTCAGATAGAGTTGCACAGAAGGTCCTCATGCTACCCCATGAGTCACTTGGCCAATGTGAAGATGTCCGAGACAACAAATGGCATCTACGGCATGATTCCACCTGGCCATCAGCATTATTGTTAATCTATAGGAAATTCTCAGATCTTGCGCTTTCTGACTTAAGTTCAATTTTAATTGCCAAAGCTATGCACATTTTTTTGGCAATTAAAGCTGAACTGAAGATTGAAAGACAGATGGGGAATTTGCAATAATAATATTAAATTTTACCGTAAATTTTCTTTACCTTAAAATACTGAGTATTTCTTTTTCAGCTTTTTTTGCAGCTGCCTTTGCTTCCCTCTTGACAAAAAGGGAACTTTCCACTTAGTTTTATTTAGCCAGCTCTGCCTTCATTTAGTTTTCATTGCATGTTTGTCTGCTTCAACTTTGATTTCTTGCCACGCTCGGCTTGGCACAGTTAGTTGCATTGGGGGGCGTCAACGAGTGGGCGTGGCCACTGGCCAGCGAACTGCTGCTAATGCTCAATGCCAATGCTATTTTCATTAGGCAACAGGTTTTTACAGCACTCACTGCTAATGCAACAGCTGCGCAACTATCGCAAACACTTTTCCCACTCCCCTCGCTCCTCCTTACAGAACAAACAAGCAAAGCGAAACGGAGAGAGAGAGAGAGAGAGAGAGAGAGAGAGAGAGAGAGAGAGAGAGGGACAGCAGATAAGAGTAAGCGAGTGCGCGTCGCAAACTTTTTAATCTTGTTACGTTGAAAAATAATAAAATTAAAGCTCGTTGCAGGCAGCCAGGCAGCCAGGCTGCCAGGCTGGCAGACACTTCAGGCAGTTGTTGCCTGCCGCTTCAGGTGAAATGTTTTGCGTATTTCAATAAGCCATTTAAACTGATAATTGTTTCGTATAAATCATTGTGCCACGCCTACCTCAGCCTACCTACCCGCTGGCTCAACTGAAATGACCTTTGCCGCAGCGCCAAAAGTTAATTAAAAAATTGTGGCCACTGCGCGGGAAGCTTTTGTGTAAGTAGCCCAGCCAAATAAACTGCAATTCAATTAGGGACGTGGCCATAAATAAGCCACACACACACACACACACACACCTACGCACACCCCACCCACACACACACACACACGCACACACATACACAAGGACAAAGAAGTAAACTGACTGTGGGCATATTTAGGTAAATATTATTATAATTTCTGCCTTTGTGCGGCGCCTTTGCTTTTTTGTGGTTTAATCTTTTATAAATAACAAATGGCTCAACTTGCTTGTGGCTCTTCAACTTTTACAGGGTGTGGGGGCCGTAGCAGAGCCCTGCACAGATACACCAACACATACAGACACTTTCACTGTGGGCAACTTGGCTAAAGTAATTATTTTTAATAATTGACTCGCCGTTGTTTGGTTTTTTTACAGTTTTTGTTGCTCGTTTTGTTGCTGCTGCTGCTGCTGTTGCTGCTGCTGGTGTTGGCCTGAATTTGAACTTTGAACTAATTTGGCAAAAGTTTGTTGGTTCTGCCCTGCGTGTGGCGCTGGCAGCTGCTTTGGTTGCGCCCACCCCCCGGCCGACCACAGCGCGTTACTTAAATTAATTAAATTTATTGGTCAAGAATTTCAAAGTTGTTGCCACAGAAAAACAAAAAATTAGATAAAGTAAAAGCAGTGAAAATAATTTTAAGCAATTTTTAATTTGCTCTCAATTTAATTTGCCTTGGCATATGCTGAAAATAAACAAAATTATTAACTCACATATTTAATAATCGAAATGTAAATGCAATTTTGTTTATTTTGATGCGCAAATGCGCATTTGTTTAACCAGCAAATTAGTAACTAAAAATGCATTTGTTGCTAATTAGATAAGCTAAACAAACAGCGAGCTTTATTAATTTGCATTCGGCAGGGCATTTTGTTGCACGCAAATATTTGGCAATTAGTTGCTAAAAATGTGGAAAATATTTTGTGCAAAATCAAATGAAATATATATTTAATAATCAAGCGCTTGCGGCGCAGTAAATTCCAATCGAGCAAATGTGCGTTTAATTAATCGAACATTTTAGTTAGTCCAACTAAAGCAAACAACTGGAGTTCAAAGCACTTGGACGTCGTGTCACAGGCAACTTAACCAAAACACACACACACACTCATCTCTTGAGTGGCTTTTGACCCGCCTGACACACGCGAGCAAAATAAATTAGTTGGCATCGCAGCGCGACAGGCAAAAGTCAGAGACATTTAGCCGATCGCCATAAGCGACATCATTTACAAACATGCCACACACTGTCTGCCTGCCTGTGTGTGTGTGGGTGTCAGTGTGTGTCGTGTATCAAATTGCTCTTTTGGGTTTTTTGTCAAATTTCTCTCTGGTTTCCTTTTTTTTTTTCGTTTTCTTTGGCCTCTGCGCTTGGCATATTTGACTTTTGCAACTCTTTTGGGGGCTGCCCGCCACGTGCCGCGAATTAAAGTGAAAGTCTTATTAAACTTTCAGACTGGCGGCAACACTTGACAGCGACTACAGCAGCCCAGCAACATGTTATATTTACTGTTACTTTTATTTACTTAAATTGCGACAGACACACGCAAAAACAAAACAAAATGAAAGGGGAAAAGAAATGCGAGGCAGCAGCGAATTACGTATACGCTGGCTTTGATTAAATACAGAAAATTAGAGAGTGCACAAAAGTATACATTATTATTTTTTATATATATTTTATTATTAAAAAAATATTAAAAAAATTTTTTATAGTTTAAAATTGAATAAAAAATATTTTTTTAATTTTTTTTAGATTTTGCTATTTTTGTCTTTAATAAATTTTATTTTTATAAGCATCTTTAAAAATAAGCTCACATTTCATTTTGCTAAGCCACACTACCCTCTGCATACCCTGCTTAAAATTTACAGCACCCCATTGGAAAGAATATCAAAACTGTCTCAGCGCAGCCCACAACAAAATATTTGCATTACTCATCCGCCGCATGGGCTCGCGTGCTTGATGGCGGCAAGGGCTGCTTCCACCACACGCTCAGCTTGTAAGTATGTGTGTCTTGGGCTGTATATGTGTGCGTGTGTGTTTGACATACACGCGCCTGGCTGCGATTTAGTGTAATTTCCGCAATCATTTCCTACAGCATTTTATTCCGCCGCCAATACGAAACACAACGCCCGCGCGTCTTGCTCGACTGAAGCCATTGAGGGACTGCCTAACTGACTCGCTGTCTCCGTTTGTCTGTCTCACTCACTCTCACTCACTCTCACTCACTCTCTCTCTCTCTGTCTCTCTGTCGCGTGACGCACTTTAACCTTGACGCCGGCTGTTGGCCGATTTGTGCTAAAATTTCAAACGAATTGCACAAATGCCAGACGAAATGCTCGAAGATACAAGAGAAAAGCCTCCCCTAGCTAGTTTTGACTTTCGGTTTCGTTGCGTTTTGCTCTTTGCGTTTTGTGCGGCATTTAGCGAAAATTGCTTAAATTGAATTATGGCATTCGCTGCATATTTTGCCGACTCGCCAGTCAAATGCTTTTGCATTAAATTTATAGCGCGCAATAAACTTTTGCGGTCGCTGGCGAAAACTTCAACGCGCCAAATACCGCAGGGCAATTACAGCACAAAGGGGCCAAAAGTCGGACCCGGCAGCTGGAGGAATGGAGCATGGCATGGAATGGAATGAAGCATAAATGGCGAAACCGAAAAATCTACATGCATAAATATGTTGTGGGGCCCGCAGGGCGGAAGCGTACACTGGTCAGAAAGAGAGAGAGAGAGGAGAGTGAGAGAGAGAGAGAGCGACAGGGATCTGGTCTTGTGCATCAGCAACAAACTGATTTGCTTTCATTTCTGGTCTCCAGCTGGCACCCGCTCTCACGCCTCGCACTACAGAGAGAGAGCTAGAGAGAGAGAGAGAGAGAGAGAGTGAGAGAGAGAAGGGAAGAGTGAGAGAGCGAGAGCAAAGCAACAATGCACGAGTACACGAGTTTTATGAATAATATCCTAAAGGCATTAATTTTCAAATTGGTTATTTTGCCCATTTGGCAGTCGGCGAGCATGTAAACAAGAGCAGAGCGAAAATATGAGAGTACATGAACACACACACACACACACACACACAGATACAACCACCACACACTCACACACACGCGTACTCTCGCCTTGTACGAGCATTTTCTGGCCATGCCCCGCAGCCATATGGGGTAACAGACCGTAAAGAGCGAAATATGTGTAATATGATTAAATTTTATCAACAACAAAGCAACAGCAGCAGCAACAACAACAACAGCAGCAACAACAAGAGAAAGAGCAACATAACCTCAAACTCAAATGTTGCCAAGCACATGAGGCACGTTCAACAGCTTCGACGACATCTATAAATGTATTTATATCTGCGAGACTCACGACTACGAGTTGCTCGTATCTTCATCTCCGTCTCTGCCCTTTCTCGTTCCCTTTACCTTTCCCTTGCCTTGCCTTGTGGCAGCTTTACATGTGGCAATGTGTTATTTATTGCTCATTTATGATTTGGACGCGCATCGCACATATCGCATTTGCCAGAGACATTGTCAACCGGAGCAGCGTATCGGAATCACATGCCTGTAGCAGCAGGCTGTACGCATCGATGTCTGTTTACCGATTCGCATTTTATGTCGTAGACAGCGACGTGCATTCAGCCAAGAAGAAAGCAAGCAGAAATTTATTTATCATCGTCTTGTCGAGCGAGAGAAACAAGTCAAGGAAGCAGCAGGCTACAAAAGAGACAAGTACAAATACAAGTACAAGTTTCTGTCTGTAGTTACATCGACTTAAAGGCGACTCAGTAAGGGACGCTTAATTAACTTTGATGACAGCAAGAGACTTCGGTGGAAAATTAACATATTATGCAAGCTTAAAATGAAATTATAGAGATGTGATTCATGAATTTTACCAAGAAGTATTGCTGGGGTCTGAGCTTGAATGAAAGAGGGGGAAAGGGAGCTACAGATGTCAATGACCAGCCAAAAGTTTTCGGCCACAGAATCTTGCAGATGGTATATACGTTACCCTATAACATATAGACTCGTATATGCTTAATCAACATCCATAGAGGCGTCGAAGTAAGCATGTCCGTCTGTTCGTCTGTCCGTCTGTCTGTTGCAATGCAAACTAGTCTGTCAGTTTTACAGCTATCTCGATGAAACTTGGTATACATGTTTCTTATAGCTGCACGCTGTAAATAAGTCGGAATGAGTTGGATCATACCGATATATCGCATAGCTGCCATAGAACCTATCGGCCGATTTTTGACATTTTTCAAGATATCGCTATGAAACTTTTCCGATCGATGTCTAAGTTTGTCTTTAAAAGGCTATGAAAATTTTATCAAAATTGGCCGGATATATCGTTAAGCTGCCATAGAACGTATCGGCCGATTTTTGTCATTTTTCAAGATATCGCTATGGAACTTTGCCGATATATGTCTAAGTATGTACTTGAAAGGCTGTAAAAATTTTAACGAAATCGGACCGATATATTGTTAATATTTCGAGTAACTGCAAGGGTATTAGAATTGAGACATGCAGCAACATCCTCGACATGGAAATGTAACATAAATTATTACAAAATGCCCAGCTAGCCATAAGGCTTGGCTGTAATTTGCCAGAGTTTTCACATAAAGTTCTACAGCCCGCAGGCACTAACCGAATTAAGTGTTGTCCAATGACATCTGCGCGAACGAGGGGGGGCGGAAACCGACACAGGCTGCACATGTCGCGGCATTTCTTATTGCGAAGTTTTGTCCCTCACTCATTACAAGTTGCAACATGCGGCTGTCATGCTGCGCGCACTAGTAGTATAATCAACCCGAACTGTTGCCGCTGCTGTCGACTGCTTTGCATATTGCGCATACGCCGCGTATGCAGGGCATATTAAACTGACAACTGTTGCTTGACTGATTGAATTTTGATTGTTGCCTGGCATTTTTGCATACATTTTGCCAAACATCTCAACGGCAATTATGTCGACAACTTGTCGTCTCCCTCACGCCCTCATCCCTTTCTGCCCGGCCCAACCACAGCAGCTACGCTTGTCGTGTGCAACTTCATTTTGCGCGCGTTGATAAATCTAATAAGTGTCGCGGCCGTCATGCAATATTAAACCGCGTCGCTGATGCTGATGTTGACGCTGCCACGCCCATAACTACGGCCCCGCCCTCAGCGCCCGCCTGCTTACCTTAAAGGTTAATGCAACGCAAAACTTTTCAACTTGTCGGCTGCAAAAGTTTCACTTAAATTTTGACATTACTTTATATACTATAGACGCGCGCGCCGTTTCTATTTTTTTTTATATTGCAGCTGCCACCTGCCACCTGGTCTCTCTCTCTCGTCCTCACCTATGCAACAATGCACATTGCAACTTTTTATTATTGTATTAGCAAAAGTTTTTTACGCTTTTACTTTGCCTTTCTGCATTGCTTTTTACTTCTTATCCAGTTAGCTGCGTGAAGCAGCCCCACCCCCCCCCCCACACAGCTGCACCCGTTCCACCACCCACAACTGGCCGTAGCTTTTGAACTCTAGCGAAACATTGTGCCGTAAAGTTGCTTTCTGATCAGCTAACAATCTTCATTTCCTGCCAAGCTGAGCAGATTTTAACTTCAAGGTAAATTGTACTGATACTTTAAAGGGTTTAGATTCAAGCGATCTCTGCAAATTACGATCGTGCAGTAAGCACGTAAGTTATGCAATTTGAAGTCTTTAGCTTCTGCATACGAGTATAAGCTTTCCTTTATGCATCCTACATGAGGCCATTCAATACTGTATGAGCAAAATGCTGTAGAAGCAGCCGTGTAAGCCATATCAGATCACTCAACTGCAGCCTGCTCTATTGATAATTGTAAACTAATCACATAAGCTCATCGCCATCATCGACAATGTGCAGTCAGTGCGCCGCACAATGCATAATTAGAGCATTCAATCAGCAGCGTATGAATGTACTCGGATAGACGCTCTCAAGGCTTGCAGGTTGCCTGGCAGCAACTGCTGCACTAGGGCCTAGTCAAGGCGGTGTCTAATTGGCAAGTGAGAGAGAGAGGGAGAGAGAGAGACATCTGAGACTGTCTGCAGCTGCAGCTGCTTCTGCCAAATGGGCAATTGGAATTCGCAGATGTGTGTTGCGTCTTTTAGTTAATTTTTTAATGCTTCCCCCTTTCTTCGCACTCTATCTGTCTCTCTCTCTCTGTCTCTGTCTTTTTCTCTCTCAATTTCCATTAATTCCGTGTGCAGCTCGACTGAAACGTAAATGAACAAAGGAACAACGCCTTCAGGTGCACAGCAAGACAATGAAGGAGACAGAAAGGAGGGAGGAAAACAAGCAAGAAGTTTGCCATTGATAAAATGTGCCAAGTCAAAGGAAGCACCAAGGAGTGTGCAGTGGGCGGGGGCGGGGGCGGGGTAGTGTAGTGGCAGCTATCGACGGCATCGGGTGTTGATTGTGCTAAATAACTGCACAACAATGGGGCCTAAGTACGTTGATAGAAAAGTAATGAAAGCCAGTCGAGCAAAGCCTGAGCTAAGCGTAGCAACGGGAATAGAAACGGCAGAAAAAGACGCAGGAGATGAGGAGAAGCAGAAGGGGAAAGGGAAAGGGGCAAGGAAAGTGTAGTCGAAGCTAGAGGCTGGCTGATTGGTAGTGCCAACAAAGGCTAATTCGTTCGCTCTGGCTGACTGGTTCGCTGCCTGGCTGCACTAGCGCACAATAATTGGTAAAAGTCGAAGCAGGGCGCAAAGAAAAAAAAAGCACACACACACACTGACACACACACGCAAAGGCCGAACAACATGAAGCAAATCGAAAAACAAAAGACGAAAATTGTGTAAAGTGGTTTTATGGGGCAACAAAATAGAAAAATAGGATTTACCACACTCACATAGAGAGAGAGAGAGGAATAGAGACAAGTAGAATGAGAGGGAGAACGCGCGCAGACATAACGAAGAGCTTGGCACTTGGGATGTGGCTAAGAAGCGAACGCCTTAAGGTTAAAGTAAAGATTGCAGCAGCGGCTCAAATGGATTTACGTGTTGCGAATTTTAATTAAACGATAAAAAAGGGCAACAGACATTCAGCCTCAGCTCAGCTCTGGCTCTGGCTCGGCTCTGACTCTGCTCCCGGCAATGGATGACCAGCGCACTGCGTGTGCTTAGCACAAATTTATGGGGCCGACTACGAGTCCAAGACGAGTCAAGTCGAGTCGAGTCGAGTCGAGTCGAGGCCTGGCCCGGTCTGGCAGCATCATTTGGCCAACGTTGCCGTTGACTTTTTGCTATTCATTGCGCCAGTCGGTGTAAAATTTAATTTACGAGCTTGTATTTTCAATATGGCCACATCTCCATCTTCCATCCTCCATCTTCCATCTTGGCCATCCGTCCAGGTGGCTCTTAAAAGTGATTAACATTAAATCATATACAAGGCACACGGCGCAGCCATATCTTTGCCGGCCACCTGACCACACACACACACACACAGCGGATTCTCCGCAGGCCGCAAACAATTACGTTTTGTGCACGCGCCCTTCATTCATTTTCACGCACGTACGATTTTTCGCACACAATTTTCACCTTGCGGCCTACTAGGCTCCACACCACAAAGCACACACACACCCGAACACCAACACCAACACACACACAGCTAACAGAAATAAAGGCAAAAGCATTTACAGCTACGCAGTTTGTTTGCTAATTTTCGACGGCGACGGCTTATCAACGAGCCGCCATTAGCATGAGACACGAGACGCACTCAGGGCACTCAGAGCATGACCCTCCAAACCTCCCCCACCCCCCCACTCGCCCCTCAACTGACAGCAGACAGCGGCTTCTTGAGTTGCCCTCAGTCCTCAGTCCTCAGTCCACTTTGCTGCGGCTGACCAGGCAGGCAAGACGCGAGTGCGGCTGGTCCTGAACTTTTAGCAATTTGTTTGATTTTGTGCTTATTGGACTTGCGTTTTGCATAAGCAATAAACATAAATTATCGACAGTGTACAGCAGCGGCAGCAGAGATGCTGACATTTATTTATGCCCATAACTCATTGAGGCGAGAGCGCAAGCGCTCGAAAGTATGCTATGATATTTTCTATGCTGTTGCTTCGGCCACGGCATGAGGTGTGAGTGAGCCTAATGGTCAAGCTGCGATAAGAGGAGAGTGGAGTGAGAGAGAAAGAAAAAGAGAGAGAGGGAGAGAAAGGGAGAGAGAGAGTGAGAGAGGAGATACAAACTATAATAACCAGAAAGAAAGGCTACCTTCGACACGCCGAAGGTTTTATCCTATTGCAGTTACTCCACGCATTCAATCGGCCGATATATCTGTCAGATTTTAATAAAACTTGCATTGCATGTAATACATATATCAGGAAAGTTTATGTTTTTTTTTTTATTTTTTTTTTTTTGTATGTATACATTTGTACCAATTTGTCAAATAGAAATGTCTTTTAAATATTTTGTTTAAAAGTTACAATTCATTAATATATATTACTGCCATGCATAAATCGAGAACTTTATAAACAAAACATAAAAAAAAAAAAAAATTGATTAATAAATACAATTGATAAAACTACGGACTTAAACTTTTGAATAAACTCATTTTGTATTCGGCAATACAAATGGCAGACAACAGTTGGTACTTTCGCTCAATTGTCAGTAAATAGGAAGCACCAGGCCCGGAACAGAAATCAAATGGGGACATTGATGTAAATTGAATAGTTTTTAACAGTTTGCCAATGTACTCTGCATCCCTTCGTTTATCCCTTTCACTTTTCTCTTGCTTTGGGTCTGAAGTCTCATCCCCGTTCTCTGCTTTGCTTTCATCAACTTTCCCCTCATTTTCAGGCTTATCTGTATCATTATTTTCGTTTACTGATGGCACATCTGACGTTTCCTTATGTTTATTAACTGTTACTAAAATGTCCTGATCATGATATGATTTGAATGTTTTTTCCGATGCACTCTGCTCAGAGCCTGGCACCAAACCATGTATTCTGCAGTACCGATAGATAACATCAAAGCGAATTTTATCGCTTACACACACTTGAAAATCCTCAATAAATTTTAAAAACATGTCCGAGCTCAGGTCAAAGACAGCAGATGTATTAATGTACGATTCGGCGTTCAAACAAAAATTAGATCTTATACTGCTGAGTAGGCTCTCTTCCTCAAGTTGGTGAGCATACTCATACATATCTATAGTTACATCCGGGTCTAGGCCATTAGCCAAGCGACGCTTCAGCACAGCTATACAATTGGTGGTCATGAAGGATACCATGAATTTCTTGCTTAGATAAATCAACGACTGCACTGTCGACAGGTCATACGTATCCAGGCGCCGGTTATCATGCCAATACAAGTACTCAACAAATCTTTTAAAATCGATTCCCGATACATCGTCAAGCACGATATTGTCCGAAATGACAGCCTCCTCGAAATCTCCTTCAAACATGCGTTCAAACACCGGTGAAGCATTCATAAGCACAAATTTGTGGCACTTCACCACGATCTTCTCGCCATCATCGTCAAAGACAATGAAACTGCAATCTGACAAGTGCCCAGTTGCTAGCAAATATTCCATACGTTCTCTGGGCTTGCGACTCTGCCAGTTTGAGTCCGAATTCTGCATTTTTAATTTAATCGATTTTGAACAAACAAGGCGGATTACCAAAGACAAAAGTGAACGGAACCAATTTCAAAGCGATATGTTGAAAAATTACTAAAGTCGGCCAATAGGTTCTAAGGCAGATATACGATATATCTGTTCAGTTTCGACACAATTTTTACAGCCTTTAAAGGGCGTACTTAGACAGATATCGACAAAATTTCATGGCGATATTTTCAAAAATTTCAAAATTGGACTGATAGATTCTATGGCAGCTATACGATATATCGCTCCAATTTCAATCAAATTTTAACTGCCTTTAAAGGGCATACTTAGACGTATATCGGGAAAAATTCATGACGATATCTTAAAGAATATCAAAAGTCGACCGATAGGTTCTATGGCAGCCATACGATATATCGGTCCGAATCGGGTAGTTTCCAACTTATTTACAGCGTGCAGCAATAAGAAAAATGTATACTAAGTTTCAACAAGGCAGCTCTAAAACTGAGGGGCTAGTTTGCGCTGAAACAGACGGACACACGGACGGACAGACGGATAGATGAACAGACGGACAGACAGACGGACATGGCTAGTTCTTCTGGCCATAATGAATATACCATCTGCAATGGTAAAAAAGGGGATTCACAAGGCAATCGCTGGAGTCATAAAAAATAATTGGTTTGAAACTCAAGTAAAATCTGACCGAGGTCCTGCAGTCGCAACTATTTGATATGTTCTCTGAAATATAATTGTATTATGTAATTATTTGCTATATTTATTTTTACTACTCACTGCATCTCCTTTTCTACCTTTACCTCTACCTCTCATTTCATTCCACTTTCCCCTCCTTCCTCCGAGCAGCAGCTTATTTTCCCAGCACATTACGCTGTCCTGTTCATTTGCGCTGGCTATCGACTATCGCAGCATCTTCAACTCTTTGATTACTTTTCTATTTTGTTGCATTACGCTTTGGCCAGCAGCTTTCTTGGGCCACTTGTTGATTACTTTTAAATGAGTTTTGCTGCGGGGCTGGGTTTCTTAGCCTCGTTCGTTCGCCTCGTTCGCGTTGATTGATATTTACGCGCGTTTGATTGAAGTGTAATCAGCAGACAGTCAGTTAAGGGGGCGGCGGTGACAGTGTAGGCGGGGGCGTGGCAGTGTAGACATGTTTGTATTAGCAGCAAAATGAAATGTAAGTGAGCAGATCGTAATTAAAATTGCGCCCCGAGAACAGCAGCAGCAGCAACAACAATGGAGCACAGCACAAATTACGCTCCAGGGCACAAACAATATGCATTAGTGCCAAGCGCGCGCCAAGCAAAAGGGTCAAAGAACGCAGATGACTGTGACAAGGACTGCGCTGGTGACTCCGCCTCCGACTTCAGCTGTGACTCCTGCTCCTCCGATGGGGACGGCGACTGCTGACTGATGGCAATGACGTTGCAGCGGCGCTGCTAATGAAAATGGTTGCATAAACAAGCGCAGCGAGCACATAATGAACAGCAGCGGACAGAGAGAGAGGGAGAGAGAGAAGAGGAGGGCGTGGCATGCAGTCATGCGGCAAACAAAGGGAGGCGCCCCCTGACAAATGGGCAAAATGGGCGTCACAAAAGATGAAAGCCGCGCTGGCACTCATAAATACGTTGACAAAAACGAGACAAAAAGACAAACAAACAAATAGGCAAATAGCAAAAAACACAAAAGCAACACACAGAGCCAGGCACTCATATGCGTGTGTGTCTGTCTGTCTGTGTGTGCCTTGACAGGCTGAAGCACTCTATGGTTTGTCATTCAGTCCGTCGTCCGTCGTGCGCCTTTCAAGCACTCAGACGCCTGGGCGTAAATCAAAGTGAAAAGCGTGCTAATTGCATTAAAAGCATATAAACAAAATGCAATGCAAGTGGCTGTGATAAATAAAAAACCCAACAGCGACACCAGTGCCATGGCCTTTCTGCTCTTCCTCTCTCTCTGCTCTCTCTCTCTTTTTTCCCTTTCATGGCCTACGGCTTGTGCCCACTGCCGTTGCCTCTGCTGATGTCCTTTTGTGCATATGCGCGCTGTGAAATTAAGCAAATAAGCACGAGCTCGAGCTCGCACACAGAGTCGCAACTTTGTAGCCGGCAATCGTTGCGCCTCGCCGCTTTTCATAATTTTTAATTGCTACAACAACTTTAAAATGTGCACACAAAGTTGCCCAGTTGCTTTACGGCGACGACAGGCGCAACAATTTGTGCCAGAAATGTGACAAAATTATGGAACGTGTGTATATAAGATTTGCTGTAATTTAACTCTTGATTTAATAGCGAAATAGAATGAAATAATAATTTTACTACCTTAAGAATTAAATTTAAGAAGGTTAAGGAGATAACAAAATTTTCATAGATAATGCAGAAAAAATTTTACAACAATTTTTAAATATATTTTAAAAGACTTAAAAATATTTCTACAATCTAATTCACATTCCAGGAACTTTTTTAAAAGTTTGCATAAGCAAAAAATAATTTTTTTTTATTTTAATAATTTATTTTTTAAGTTTTAATTTAAATTTCATTTTTAATTTTGACTCTCAAAAATTCTAGAAAAAACAATGAAAACAATTTTCACATATTTCTTTATGCCTAAAATATATTTAAGACTGATTCAAAACTTCCAAAAAATATTTAAAAAAATAATTAAAATTTTCTTTGTTTTTTACTTTTATTTATTTTTCAGTTATTTTTGAATCAAAAACATTCTGCATACTTATAGCACATTAAAGCTATCCGAAGAGTCAATACATGTGCATTATCTGACACTTTAATCAATTGGTCAATGAACTCACGTGAACTTCCTGTACTAACTACCTGCACGATTAACTCTCAAACAGTCCCGTTGGCCACAAAGCACAAAACGATTTCGTAATCCCTATTGGTTTTCCGTAACGGGAAATGTTTTTCCGACTCGTTGCTTTATGGAGGCCAATCACGACCGCATATAGCGCATAGCCCGCGGCAGCGTAGCATAGCATAGCCGAATTTCAATCGTACAATGTGTTGATATATGACACGTAATCAAATGTTTTAAGTGCATGGCACACGCAGCACCGACCCTGGCCCACAATATGCAGCCCACCTCCCCCTCCCCCTCAGTCGTGCCACATGCCACATGCTACTGCCACATAGCGTATAAGTCAAAATAAATATGGCGCATTAAAAGCCAGAAGTGCGAGAGAGAGAGACGGGAGCAGAGGGGCAGCTGTGGGGGGTGGCTTTGTGCCAGGCGCATACCCGGAAAAATCCGACAAGTAAATATAATAACAATAAAACGAAGCAGCGGCATGAATACAGCCAAGGCGAGATATTATGGCAGCGCCAACAACAATAAAAGCACACCCAAAGCGACAACAACAGCAACGACAACAACAATGACAGGCAAGGACAATCGCTGACGGCGACACAGCGTACTTTCAGTTCCCCGAGTTGCAGCAGCGACGATTTAAAGCAGCGCAAGAGTCGCCAGCCAAGTGCAGCTGAAAGCAAAAAAGTGTTGCCTACTTATTGGGGCAGTCAAGCGTATCACTTCTCTTTCTTTGCATATTTATTTAAAGACTTAATAACATTCATTACATAATTATCATTTACAGCGCTACACATATGATTTCCACTCTTCCGACAGCTTAGTCATTAAAATGATTATATATATATCTGTTTAAATATTTCCCATACTTTACGAGGAGGTGTGATTTAGACTAAACATTCAACAAATTTTGCATGCCGTAGATATTTGCATCGAGATATGCACTAGATTTCGCTTCAATATGTATAGGTGTGTGTGTATGTGTAAGCATTAAGAAGTTCACACTAGAATTAGTTGTAGGCTGTAAATTTATTTATTAACTGTACAGTTTGCCCCTTGCCGCTTGCTAATTGATTTATTTAAAATTTCGAAAATATTCTGTACGAACTTTATGCAATATTTTCATTATTTTGAATTTACTAACGCCCCTTAAAAATTTTTACCACATCCATTTCGATGCCCTTTTCCACTTTTTCACTTTTCCACTTTTTACTTATGTTTTGTTTGGCTTGCGCTAGTTTCAACAATTATTTTTGTTATTTATTCTCTACGATTTTACCGCTAGGCTAGTTTTGTATTATACACGAAATGTGATTTTGATTTACCGTAAGATTTATTAATGAAGACTAACCTGACAAAAAAAAAGTGACTTACCTCCTTCGAGTACGTCTTATGTCTAAGCTTGTACAGTTTTGGCTGTTTACGTGTTTGGATTATGTTTTTAATTCGATTTTCGACTAAACTTTGAGCAATTCTCGTAGCCCGCATAGATGCGCCGCCCGAAAGGAACAACGATAGGCTAGAACTAGAACTTCCGATCTAATTTAAAGTCGGAATACATACTTTCTATGTACATTTAGCTAAGCAGCCACAAAATTTGATTAACCGCACGGCAGATGCGGCGTATACGTTATGTTGCTATCGTGTTCACTGTGTTCTCTTTTTTTTTCGCCGTGCCTGGGCAAAGGTTGAAATATTTACACGGATTTAATGAGTTTGCCGAGGAGCGCAGGAGGCGTTGCCATACATCTTCGTTAATTGTTATCTGCACGCCGTGGAGTCGCTTAATTGGGCCAACAGGCAGCGGTCATGTTGCTGCTGGGAACAGCTGCTGCTGCTGCTGCTGCTGCCGCTGTTGCTGCCCATGTTCTTGCAGCAGCAGCGTCGCCTTGTGGGCGTGTCCAGTGGCTTAGCACACAGCCGGGCGCGGGCATTACACAGAAATGCTATTAAGACAGGCAGCGCGTACAGCGAGATGCGTGCAATGCTTTCCGATTTGCCGCCTAATACGCGTGACCAGCTCACGGCGCCGGACGATGCGGCCGCTGCGGCTGCGGCGGCGGCAGCAGCGGCAGCTGAGGTTGCTGCCGCAGGACGACGACTCTTCTTCAGCTGCTTGTCCACTTTGTGGTGTGTTATGAAAGTAGACAAAAGGGGGGAGAGGATGGGTAAGGGGAAAAGTTAGTTGACTGTTGACAACTGTTGCGTGGCAAAGTTGTGATTGATGACGACGCGGGACTCCTCTTCTACTCACCTTCCAGTGATTGATCCAGCTGGCGCACTGTCTCCCTGGACTCCAGCACGGGTATGCGCTGATGCTTGTCACTCTCCACGCTCTCCTCGTTGCTCTGCCAGTAGACGGAGGAGATTTTGGCGACACACTGCAATAAGAGAGCAGCAACAGAGGCTGTGTTACTCGTGAAATCTCTACGCTGCAGTCCATGGTGTTGGCGCGTTGACGGCCCAGTAAAACTTTTATGCTTTCATTAACTGGCCACACACACGCACACGCACACGCACACATCGCTGATAACCCGAAATGACCCGCATATGCAAACGGTCAATGGAAATGGGCGCCTCGTCGCATCATAAAAGTCTCTCGTGTCCGCGCTCGCATGAAATTTTGTGGCCTTTACGACACACATTTGCACTTGGAGCGCCTCCATTACACAGCGCAGAGCAGGCACAGACCACCCACGCCTTCCTCCTCCCTTCTCCGCCCTGCCTGATAGTAATCAACATGCGCGCTGTCATGTAATGTTGTCGCAAATTGAATCAAAATGTTGGCGTTGGCCTCGCCTCGTGAAATGTATCAATTCACTGGCCAGGCAGCAGCGAGGGAGGGGCTGTGTCAATAATCAGCTTAAGTCTGATCCGGTGTACGTGAAACAAGCTAGCGAATCATAACTCACCTTCAACTTCATGTCGCCATGCTTGAAATGTCATCCGCGCACACGAAACTCCAGGCCGAGTCGCGCCACCTCGAGACCTTCACGGCCCACCACCCGCGGCTCATAGGGGCGCAGCAGGGAACGGTTCGCGTGCATCCCGTTAATCAGCCAACTGAGATGACAGACGGGCTTCGATGGCGCCGATGTGCAGTTGACGCGCACCATGTCGCCAATTTGATAGCGGGGCTGTCCGCCAGTGATTTGTGGTCCATGCTTGGGCGTAACTGCAAATGGGAAACGGAACGGGAATGGGAATGGGAACGGGAACAGAAAGTGGCCAGTGTGACCACATCGATTAGCAATAAAGTAAATCAATTTTAGATTAGGTTACAAACAGCAAACTGTGCGGGAAGCTGATTGGCTTGATACGAGAGGAATTGTTGTGCATATGCAAATATATTATTAAAATATTTGTAAGTCCAATTTTTAAGTTATTCAGCAAGTTATTTAAGATTTAAGTAACCCTTGGAAATTTATATAATTTTCAGCAATTTTAATCATTATGCTGTCCCTTTGATTTAAATTTTAAAAATTTCTTTAACTGTTTTGCACGTTAAGAGTCAATCTTGCTCTAAACAGCTAGTAAATATATTTCAAACCATTTTCAAAATAATTTTTTAGCATTTTTTTATATTGTTTATATTCTATTAAAATTTAAAAAAATATTTAAACTAAAATTTATTAAATTATTAAAATTTAGAGAAATTTCATAATAATTTTTAATCATTTATTTCAAAGTGTCCAAGCACTTTAAAGCTAAACTAGCTTTTGAAAGGCACTTTAAAAATTTGTAATGCATTGTCGAAACCAGTTTTAATTATTAACAAATTTTAGTTTAAATTTTAGTTAAAATTTAAACTACCTTTAGAAAATTAACCAAAAAAATATTTAAATTATTCTCTAAACTTTATAATAATTGTTTATGATTTATTTCAAAGTGTCTAAGCACTTTAAAGCTAAACTAGCTTTTAAAAGGCACTTTAAATATTTCTAATGCATTGTCGAAACCATTTTTAAATTTTAGTTTAAATTTACTTGCTCATTTTAATTTAAAACTATCTCTAGAAAATTAACCTTATATTTTATTTAACTTTCAAGGTTTTTTAAAGGTTTCTCTTGCTTTCAACATCCTTGCCATTTATCGACTAATGAAAGCCACGACTCAAATCAATGCAATAAGCGGGGTAAGTGAATGCATTCTTTATGGAAAATAACGGTATACTGTGAGACTGCTGAAGCTTTTCAGGCAGCTTTGCCCAGCAAGAAGAGCAGCAACAATTGCCGTAAACTTTGTGTGCAATTTTTGCACGTTATTATTGCTGTTGTTATTGTTGTTGTTGTTGCAGTTATCGTTTTTTGTTGTTGCTGCAACTCTGGTGGAGCATCATGTCTGGCTCTGACCTGGATGTGTGCCAATTGGGTCAGCCAGCCAATGGACAGCAGGCAACCTGCTAGCCACGGCAGGCCACTCTGCTCGAATTGCAAAAAGCAACAAAGAATCTAAATAAATCGACTGGCCCCTCACACACACACACACACTCGCACACACACGTGCACACAGATTTGTTCTGCTGCTATTTTTGATAGAGAGAAAAAGAAATTCTATATACATTTTCCAGCGTATTTTTGCATCTTGTCTGTGGCATTCCCAGAATCGCTCGATAATGTCCTTTCTCTGCCCCACTTCCCCCACTCGCCTTCTCCTTCTTCGTCTGCTTCTGCTTCTGCTTCTTTCTCTTCCTTCCGTTCGCATTAATAATGATAATCATTTTGATTGCTCTTGTATTAATATTTGCCCCTTGCTTCCGCCCACAGCACAATTCTTATAATAAATGCAAGACACCAAGAGAAAAAAAAAACGAAGTGAAAGCTGAAGAAAACGCAGAGAGAAAGGGAAAAATTCGCGCACGCTTTGTGTGTTGTTCTTCCATTTCTTTTTTCTTCTGTTTATTTCTCTCCTTTTTTTTTCGTGCTGCTTTTTATTTTTGTTTGCTTCGTATTGTTCGGCTCAACTCGACTGCATAAATTATTATTTTCAGTCTTTTATGTGCCGCGACTATTTTTACGCTCTTCTGACATTGATTGAGCTGTTGATGTGCGCGCTCCTTTTCTCGTTATTATTGCGCGATATTCCATTTTCTTGTCAGAGGTGGACGACCCCTTGCTTATAATTGTGGCACATTATGATGTGCAGAGGTGGAAACATTGTTACCGAAATAAACGCGCAAAATTTGTCGACTGTAGGCAGCGGCATGATAAATCTTTTAAATCGCACTTGCAACAGGCTACTCTATCCTGCTCTCTCTCTCTCTCTCTCTCTCTCTCTCTCTGTGGGGCACTGCAATCAGCTTATGATAATCTAATTTACTATGTGCCATGTTAGTTTTGCTCAGTCGACGATATTTTCCGTTTCTGTTTTTCAATTTCCGCGTCTGCACTTCAATTATCCCTTTTTGGCCGGGTCGCAATACACACCAGGCCAGGCCAGACCAGACCAGGCTAGGCCAGGCCAGGCCAGGCAGAGCCAGAGAAGCTATCAAAACCATCTGAGCCCAACTAACTGGGTCAAATGTATTTCGCCTCGTCATTTGCCTTTCTCTCTCTCTCGCTCTGTGTGTGTCAGTAATCACATTCAATTATTTCAGCCACAGCGCACACAGGCACACGAACACACACACACACACACAGACAATTATACCCCCACACACACACAGGCGGGCTTATATGCGGGGCACATTAATTTCAATATTCCGGTAATTTAAATCATTTGATATTATTTTTTTTTCTTTGCCTGCCTGCCTGCGCCGACTTTATCGAGTGTTTCATTAACTTTATAGATCTGCGAACGTCGCTGTCGCAGTCGCAGTCGCACTGGCAATCGCAATCGCAATCGCATAATGCTGCTCATATAATCCGCTTATGCTGGCAGCGCACTTCGATTCGGATCGCGAGGCAAACATTAAAGTCGAGCATAATTAAGTAATTCCCCGAGCACAGCGGAAACGTGTAGAGCTTTGATTGCTGCTCGCTCGCTCGCTCGCTCGCTTGCTCTACCCCATATACTATACGCATAAGCGCAGTTAGTTAGTTAGGCTAATTATGCGATATACACATTTTGATAGCCCTGCTTCTATTTCGCCACCCTCTCCCCCCTACGTACACCTTACGGAAATGAACACGAAATTGCCTGGGGAGTAACAATTGAGCGCCAATGCCGATGTCAATGATAATCGCAATCATAATCGTAATCATAATGATGTTGCCAGAACATTGCTGTAGCAAATGAATATTTCAAATAGGCACTCAGTGTATGGTACACACACTCAGTCTGCACTCAACTGCGTTTGAGTTATTTCATTTGTGTGTGTGTGTGTTTGAAGCTGCGCTTGAGCTCGAAAGCAGGGTATACGCACTAGCAGGAATATTGCTAAAACTGGTAGTATTAAATGCTGCCAAAAATTCCCCATTGATAACGCGCTACACACGTTTCCCCTGCCTGCCTGTCAATTTGTTCGATTTTAAAGCTCAGCCCAAAAGTAGGCAACACTTTTTTGCACTTCTTAGCAACTCGACACAGCTTTGCAGCTACTCAAGTTGTGGCACTTGCAGCTACTCTCAGGGTATTCCCAGTGCGTTATAGCCCCACCACTTGTTCAGTTATGCTTGCTGCAATAACTGTAGCTGCGAAATACAGCAACAGCAACAGCAACAGCAAGGCAGAAAGGCAACTGGGATTTATGGTGGCTTCAACGGCCGTTGCGGCTGTTATTAAACACGTTTATTCTAAGTTTTCCCCAAAGCACTTTTTCATATTGCGTTTTCTGCCATATTTTCGCCATGTTTTGTTGGATTGCGCAAAAATTTCAAATTAAGTTGCTGCACACAGAGCCCACACAGAGCCAACAGACGCGGCAGAGGCAGCCGGAAGCCAAGCGCAAGTCGGATTCAGTCGGGTCTGGAGCGGTAAGTGAGCAACAGAATTGCATCACGTACATGGGCAATTTGCCAGCAGAATAATACAAAACACACACACAAACACACACACGTGCAGCGTCAGGCAGATGTGCAGACATTGTCTGTGCTGTGAAGGTTGTTGAACGCTGCCCAACGCGCTGGCCAAGTGCCTGCCTGACTGCGTAGCCTTGCGGAATATGTTTTATTTTTATTTTTATCTTTATTTTTACTCTTGTTTTTATTTGTTTTGCTTTGCGCTCGGCTTTTTTGGCACAGGTTTCATGCTTGAGAATTTGTAAATCGCAGCGAAAAACAATGCCGGGGCATAAACTAAATAAATGCGAAATATTTTATAGGTATGTGTGTCAGGCAGTCTCTGTGCGAGCCGAGCTGCCTGCACAAAGAAACAGATTACTTTTCATCGCTTAGTCCGTACTGAGCAATTAATCTTGCTGTATGTCCTCTCTTTCGCTCCCTCTCGCGCGCTCACTTACCCACAACAATCATGTCCTCATGACCGGAAACTGTCTGGAACGAAGGCGCCTCGCCGGACACTTCGCACCGATAGCGACCCGTCGACTGTAGGCTGACCGAGCGCAGGACGACGGCAATGTCCGTTGAGTTTTGCAACTGCAGAAAACAGGGAGAGAGTAAAAGAGGGAGAAAAATAAATAAAATATACGAAATAAGTGAAAGCTGAAATCAGCAACTGGGTCACATAATAATGGAGGCCATCAGCGCGAGCCCCGATAGCTGTTGCTGGACGTCGATGGAATCTTTCTGCCTATTTGTTGCCTGCTCACTTATTTATGGAATCAATCAAAGGTAATGGAAACCGCCTTAGCTAACTAGTAGAATTTTCTTTAATATTCGCCAAAAAATGTGCAATCAAATAACAGCATCAATGGGTTGTTGGCAAGTTAACACTCAAGCTTAGTTCAATCTTCAGCTTCATAGAAACATATTACTCAGATTATAACGCTTGAGCACATCGCCAACAGTAGCAGCATTTTCGCCATCACCGTCCAACTCCTCATGCTCTGCCTCCTCGTTCTCATCCTCATCCTCCTCTTCCTCTTCGAGATCATCGTCTGCTTCAGCCTCTTCATAGAGTGCCGCAGACATGTCGACCAACTCGTTGAGTTCCTCATCGCTAACTGGCATCACCTTGTCGAGTTGCTCGGGCGTTGCATCGAAATGCTCCATGGCCTCGTGCAATTTGATCTGACTCTCCAGATGCATAATGCTGTGCTCCTTATCGATCTTGCCCAGACGCAGTCCCACCTCGATGGGATTGTTCTTGGGCTGTCGCACCATCTGAGCAATCATGTCGACGGCATCGTCCTCATTCACCGGCGGCACCGTCTCCTCCAACGTTTGCAGAACTTTCGATTTATTCTTGGAGTACATTGCACTCAGAGTTCCGAGAAAATGTAAACGAACGAGAGTCTAGTACTACTTTACTATACTATTTCCTGCCTGCTACGTCTCGTAATTGACTTTGATGAGTGAGAAGCGACGTACGACGAACGACAAACGGAGACGCTCAAAAAGAAATCGAGCTACCGTGCCCTGCCTACTCGACTGAATGAAATTGAATCAGTTTCATTTGGAAAACTCTCCGGCTACACTTACCTCCACATCGACGCCGGGCAGCGGAAACACCTGTCCAGGTGGCATATCACGTGGCACATAGCGATAGAACTCGAAGCCATCTTTGTACCACTTGACCGAGTACAGCGACTCGCCGTCCAAATCGAATTTGCAGCCAAGCACAGCGTCCTCGTGTCGCATTATGTGCTTAGGTATGCGGATCTCAGTCATCGTCAGGCCATCTACGCCAGCTGAAAGAAGAAGAAAGAGCGAAGGTGCAGGTTATTTAAAGCAGCTACACGATTAACTAACTACGAAGCGTCTTGTCTTGTCTCTTCGAGCGCTTTAACAGCCGCATTAGAACAATGGCGGCTCGCTCTCTCTCTCTCTGTCTCTGCTCTGCTCAGCTCAATGCCAGGCCATAAATAACTTGCAGCAAGTGCATAAAAGTCAAGGAAATCGAAAGAAAATTCGCTGTGCGAGCCAAAACAATGCGCTTTTGTTTTGCCAACACAATGCCAGCTATAGCAACTACCAACTAACGGAGAATGAAAGCAACTTGAGGCGTGCGAAACGTGCTCACTCTGGCGCTGGGGAATATATAGTACAGTCTGCCGCATAGACTGGCAAGTTGTGCGCTGAGAAAGTGCAGCCCCCACCCACTCTCTCTCTCGCTCTATCTGCTGCTGTGTGCACTCGAGACAACGAAACGAAAAGTTGCCGACTTTTAGGCGCGCACACACAATGGCGCATAGGTAGGCTTAGACAATTTGGGTCAAAGTTATGACACGAAAATCAAGATATGAAATTAATATTGCACAGCAAAATGAGCACAGAGCAGGAAGCTCGACAATCGCAAAAGGCAAAAGTTGCAGCTTTCTATGGTAAATTACTTAAGACCTTAAGTCACTTACATATATCCTAAAGTATCTTTTATATAATTATCTAAAGTAACTTCACTGCCAGCTCAACTTCAACTTGAGCTATTTCTGTGAGTCGTTAGTCAATTTAGCTATACATAGCACACGGCACTGCCCCATTAATTGCTAGTCTTTGACGCCTCTGGAGATCACACACTTGCAGCCATATATAGACATCACTTTGATGATGTTGCTATAAATACTACGCAATGCTCAATCAAAGTTGCTACAATTTCGTTGTATATGTCTGGCTAAAAATAAAAGCTAGCATTTTCATTATGCCACCGGAAGCGGCAGCATTAAAGGCTGTCAGTGTCTCCAACCGCAAACGTCAACCCCAACCGCAGACCCTCGCTCCATTGTAGCCCCGTCGCCGTCCGAGCCGCAACTCAATTCGTCCCAACTGCCTTTGGCGGCAAAATAAACAAGCACAAAGCGTGTGCGCCGCGCGCACAATGCACAAAGGCAAACAGGCAGCCGCCATTGAAGCGTCGCCGTCGCCGGCCAGGACCAAAAACAGAAACGGGAACGGATGCGGAAGCGGGACGAAGTAGGGAGCAAAGTGGCGCCGCTGCCTTTGAGTGCAATTCCGTTTGGCGGCGTTGCTGGCGTTTGTTTTTGCCATGGTGCGTGTGGTTTGCCAATGCAGTTGTGCGTGTGTGTCGCACACTTTGAGCCAAGTATTTATGACATAAAGTATGATTTAGCATTATGCAGTCGCACTCGCCGAAGTCAAACAAAATGCGTTGGCAAAAGGCGCGCGCACAAAAGTATGCAACACTTTTCAGCACTCGCTGCCACTTTGGCTTTGCCTTCCTCTCCACTCTCTTTCTTTGCTTTGTTGCCTAAGCAGCTTTTTCCGCATTCAAACGCTTTGAAATTTTTCAGCGCTTTGTTGCCCGCCTCGCTTAATTTAAATTTTCATTCGAACACGACGTGAAAAAGTCGTTGCTTTTTAGGCTCGCGGCTAGTTAGGCTTCCACGAGTGCCTACGGCTCTATGCCAAAAATAAACTGCTGTTTTTAATAGTCTGTCTATAAGCTACGTTTTTATAGAGAATTTCTAAATAAATGCGTACGAAATTTATTTCCATTTACTGTTTACCATTTTAAGTTTATTCCTGGAACAGACACAAAAATAGCTGACCCAGTTGCAATGACGTCACCAAGGTAATCCGCAACAGTTTGCGTTGACAAATGTCAAGTGAGAGAGGGGCACATTTAATCTAGGCAATCTAGACAGCAAACCATCAACACAAAATTTCAAAAACGTCGACCACAAATCACTTCAATCGAATGGACAACGGGCTAATTATAAAGGCAACATGCAACATGGCAAAGTTTTGTCATTCTAGTCGGCGTTTAATTAGGCAAAGCCAGTGCGAGGGAAGGGTTTTGGCCTGAGGCGGCACAAGTGGCAAGACAATGCCCGACAGTAGGTGAAAAGTTTTCAATTTGATGTCGTGTAAATGCGCTCTAAATTCGTTAGTTGCGAACTTACCACAAAAGTTGCCTGCTTTAATTATTGTTGATTTTTAAGTTGTTTAATCTGCAGAGCTGAGCGGAAGGGGAGCGAAATGTCAGACGCAGACAACGGGCGCATAAAATGAAGTTAGTTACGGAAGAGTTAAGGTGCCACACGCAGATTGTGGCGCAGTAACTTTCAGCGAATTATTACAAGTTTCACTTTTTGTGCAAGAAATTAATTTTTTTTTTTTTTTTTGTACAACAATTCTGAGAATTATCTTTGAGAAGGGTAAGCGGTAAGCTGCACTGCAGCTGAAGCCGCTTTAATCTCATTGGCTTCCAGGAACTGACTGACGAATCGACTGATGGCCGCCCCCCCCTCTCACTCTCTCTCTCGCTGTGTGACATTTATGCTGCAGCTAAGCTGATGATGATGATTTATGCGGAGACTGAGGCTCAGTCCAAATGGATCAGTTAGACCGGATGCGAAGCCTTGAGCAAATAAAGATGTTTTTGCATGTTTCGCAAACGCCTCCGGCATCAATACGCATCAATTGCAAGCCCCAAGACCAACCCAAAGCAATCTCTACCCCACATAGACGCCTGTGGAACGTGCTTAATCTGCAATCAGAAGCGGAAGTTTGTCTCAGCGACAGCCTGTCCATTGTCTATGTTCCAGTCTGTGGCCCCGTCTCCCTCTGTGTGTGCGTGTATGTTGCTGTCTGCTGTCTGTGTCCCTGTCTATGTCGCTGTCTGTGTCAGGCTCGTTTGCTTTGACGATGAGAGTGCGTTCCCTTTTGTCTATATTGTTGTTGCTGTTGCTGTTGCCATTGCCCTGGCCTGTGTAAATGGAGCACGTTCCTCTCGCTCCTTTGCTGCATTGCAGGCACACTTGCATTTGCATATTTGTGCGCGTACCGCCGGGAATAGGAGGGGTAGAAGGCAAACTGAGGCAAACTTCGCCATCGATTCGTGCCGGCTGGCGCATAGAAATGGAAAACGCGCCGAATTACAAGTCAAAACTCACTTCTGGCCTCCGTATTTATGTTTGTAATTTGTTTATTTACTTGCAGCAAACTTTGTGCAGCAAGAAACGTTGACGCTGATAGGGAGCTAACCCACTCACCGGGAGGCCTCACAGAGAACAGCTCAAAATTCTGTTGAAATTATTGCAATAAATTTGGCATTGTTATGCGAGCAAGGCTCGTAAAGCAAATCAGCTGCGACGTGGCGTCTATTTTCTTTAATTAGTATATCAATTAAGGCAACCTTAGACGTGTGTGCGTGTGTGTGTGCGTGTGTGTGTGGGATAATATAATTAAAATTCATTTGGACTTGCAAATTGGCTGGCGGCAAAAACCAAAGTCGCAGTCACAATGTGCAGCGATGAATTCAATTTAATTGGAAATATCAATTTTACGTTTTATGATTAATTACATGCCAGCACCCGCACACACGCACACACGCACAACCAGCAGCTTGTCATGTGCCTTGGGCGGGTTTGTAAATTATCGTTGCATGCTTTTAGGCGGCGCCTAACAATGCAAGCTGGCGCTGCATTAGTCGGAGGGGCGGGCTCAGCGATTAATTGATTTCACTGTAGACTCAGCTGATTGATTTCATGCATCAATCAAATGTTATTTTATTCCCTCACACACACACACACATATTTCAATTAGCTGACTTTAATGCACTTGCGTGTCGCTTGGCATTAGCCTCATGTACTGCCAATAAATATGAACTTCCTTTGCGCCTTTTGTTAGTTACATTTGCGCCGGACCCAACCCAACCCAAGGCAAGGCAAGTAAGTGTGCGCCACGTTTGCTTAATTTCATTATTGTTACTCGTTGGCATTTCTTTCTCAGTTTTTGCTGCTTTTTCGATATGCTTGACCCTGCTCCCTGGCTGCTCGCTGTAAGTGTGACATGCGTACGTGACCTCATAACGACAAAGTGAGATTTTTATCTATAATTCAGTGACGCGTTTTTGCCGGAGCAAATTAAGTGGGCACAGCGAAATAAACTCTCCCCTCGCACACAGTTATAATCATAATCATTTCTGTATTTTTCTCTTTGCCTGTCTAGACGAAATTGTATTTTCCTCTCATTATTTGCCCTCAATTGAGTCAAATTATCCGCACAAAGCCACGAGCCGCTGCCAGCTTAAATAGAGAAAAACTTCCGAAAATCCAGAGAAAAAACTTGCCTAGGTTTATTTATTTAATTAAATGTGACGCCGTGAAAGTTTTGTCTGCCACACACCGCACACTACAAAACTAGCGCATCAATTACTCAGGCAAGCAATCAAATTAATTAAATGCTGCCAGCTAGCCAGCAAAAAAGTAGCTAAAATTGACAAGCTGCTTAATTATTTCATTAGCAGGCAATAAAATTAAATTTTGTATGCAGTTTTTTTTTTTTGTGCAAATATTAAACTGCTTTAGTGATCTCTAAAAACAATGTGACTGGCAGCTAAGCCGGCGCTGCCTGAAACTTTTTGAGTTGGGTTGCGTATACGCCGCGTTTAAGCCAGCGATTTCTATTCAAATGTTGGCATTCCCTAATGGACTTTGCACCACGCAGCACGACGCAAGACGCCAGTTAATTTTGTTTATATTGTCAAGTAGTTTGACGAACTTAATTAAAAATTAGCCAAACTTATTATTAATGCGGCCGTGGCGGCGGCGGCGGCGACGCGGGGCACATTGAGACAGTGTCGAAGGTCGCGCAGAGGTTTCGAACATGCCACAAAGTTTGTCTGTCGTGATTTCAGGCCAATGGATTCAAAGAGGTTACTCGACTGTCGTCTTGTCTGACTTGGCCCAAAGCTGTCAAAGTTGCTTTGGCAGCTCGCAAAGCAGACTAAGAAGCAGAAGCTTGGCACGGTCTTAAATCGATTAAGCACTCGTAATCGAAGTATCGAAGTATCGGCCAAAGTGTGCCACATGGCCAGGCCTGCAAGGGCGACAAAATGTGGCCGAAACTTTGCCTTTGCCTTTGCCATGCCAGGCAACTAGTAATATTGTTGGCTAAAATATGTGCACGCCCTACCCCACCTGCCTCTCTCTTATTTTCCCTCCTACTCCTCCTGCTTTTCCGCCAGCAAGCTGCGAAAAAAGCAAACTTTTTGGCCAATTTTTGCGGGCCTCGTTTGGCGTTGGCGTTCGCCAAAGTTGCTAATAAATTAAATAAACATTCGGAACCACCCAAACCCCGTACGTTCCCCCCGTACACTCCCTCCCCGCCCTCGTAAACTACTCACCGCTGTGTAGCAGCGTCGCCAGCGCCAGCACGAGTAGCGTCAGGTTGCAGACGTTGCTGGCGTAGCTTGTGGAACTTGCGGAGCGGCAGCAGCAGGCGGTGCCACGGCGTCGTCTATTCAAAGTTGCACCCATTTTGTTGCATTAATGTGTTCCGTTGCGTTCTGCCTGCTACTCTCCTTTCTCTCCCTCTCTCTCTCGTTCTTTGTGTACTTATTTGGGTTTCTCTCGCGCGCTTTCGTGTAACACTTTTGGCGCTTTTTCTTGGCCAAGTTTCCTTTCCTTTCGTCGCTGGTAAAACTTTAATTTTTCAATTTGTTGCGGAATTTTCGGTTATTTTTCTTTTGCCACAATTTGGGGCACGCAGCGTCGTCTCGCTCGCTGTTTTTTCTTCCTTTTCTCCGTGTGCTGCTCCTTCTTCTTTGCTTTGCAGCTGTTTGCTTTGCGTTTTAGTTTGACTCGTTTTGTTGTTGTCTCATTTGTGCAATGCAATAAATTTCACTTGACCGCCAACGAGGGAACGCGTCACCCGCCAACAGCAACTGATGTGCTTACCCTCTCTTTTCCTCCTCCTCTTCTCCCTCTCTCTCTATTTCTGGCTCCTTCTTTCACTACTCCTTTTGGCTGCTCTCGCTAGTTGTGGCCTGCGTTTTGTCGTTTGCTATTTATTTTTATTTTCCATGCGCTCCTTACTATTTGCTCTTTCTATTATGCGCTATACACACAGACACCCACACACACCCACACACACAGACACGCAGCGCATTCACCAATACAACTGCGGAACGTACATGTATTCACAGTTACATTTACATGCGTCCGTCCTGCCTGCCTGCGCTGTGTTTGTTCAGCAATTTGTGTTTGTCTATTTGCTCGCGTTTGTCTTTGCTTCCTCTTTCATTTCACTTTGTCTGCTTTTAGTGTGCGCGTCGTTGTTTTTCTTGCTGTTGTTATTCCTCTTTGCTCTGCGTCTTTGGTTAGCGCAAATTAATTGAAACATCAGCAAAATGTCAGCCGAAATATATTCAATATGCCTGAACTTGAGGCGGCACTGTCGAACTGCAAAAGAAAAGAAAATATATGTGGTTAAATTTAGTAAGTGTTTTTAGTTCATGTGAGTTATTTTTATAAGATGTAGGTAGATGTTTGCTAACTTGGAAAATTTTTAAAAATATTTTTATAAGTTGAGCGATTTTTCCGGAATTTTATTAAAGTAAAGTTAGCTTTTGCATGATTTGATGGAACTAGAAAATGTTTTCTTGATTAAACGAATTTCTTAAATTTCTTTCTTCTTAAAAAATATATTAAGTATATATATTAAATATATTAAAAATATATAAAATATTTATTAAAATTTGGGCCACGCCTACTTTTACTAAATCTACAGTATTCAGTTTTGGTGTCCTAAACGATCGCTGAAAATTTTTTCAAACTGATTTTTTTTTATGATCCATTGTCTTATACAGTGAACACTTGACTGTAGCCGTTCTTGCTTGTTTAAATAAAAGGTTGCACTTCAAGCTCAGCTTAAACATGACTTCTAGGGTTCTATGCTGAATATTGTAAGCTAGCAAAGCTTTGGAAATATAAATTAACTGAAATTTTCATTCAAAAGATTTACTCAATTTAATTAACTTTTGAAATCCAAACTAAACAATACATGGATGGAGCTGGGATTTATTTTATAACATATAAGAATCTAATTAATAAAACAATTGAATTTATGCCAGCTTTGAATACAGCTTAAGCTTGACTTCTCCAGCAGCTATTGTCTTGTGCCTTGCACCGTTAGAATCTCTTACAATTTCATATGCTATTCAAGCTCTCCACTGCCAAACTGCCTAGCAACATGCCCCGCTCTCAGGGCACATCAATTGTTGTCCTTGCTGCTACTCGATATGCCCAAACTCAAGCTTATTAATTAGTCACACAATGTGGTCGATGGCAATTAATGTGCACAGTGTGCCGTACTAGTTGTTGGGTTTGTCTCGGTGCAGACGCTCGCGTCTATAAACTCAATTTGTCTGCTTAAAAACCGAATGACAAACATAACTAAGTGCATAAATTAATATGCTTTGGCAAATGCGAATGCGTGAATACATGGCAATAACTGAGAAAAGGGGGAAGAGATGCTGCTGTGCTTGGGATAAATTTAATTTACATAAAATCAATTAAACAAACACTCGCTGTGTGTATGCAGCAGCTAAACAAAGCCCGAGGAAATCGTATACCCGAAATATAAACACAGACTTACACGCACAATCGCACACACACATGGCAAGTTTTCACATGAAAAGCATGTTGTGTAATTAGAAGCCATGAATAATTTTAGCACCTTGTTGTCAGTTATTTAAAACGAGATTCACGCACACACACACACACACACACACACACGCCCATTGAGTGGCTTATGCAAACTAGTTTGGACCTCGCTGCGTATACTTGATGCGAGAGAGACAAGAGTAATTTACATAGACAAGCTCTGTTTTTCTCAGCCTTTTGCATAATTAATTATGTGACTAGCATCGCGTCGTCTTGTTAAATATGCAAATACACCGAAAACACACGGAGCGACCACGGCCGAAGGACGCTGCCTCTCAAAGGTCACTCACATGCCGAGCCTGCCGCCTTGGCTGCCAGTTTATAAGTCACTCGCTCTTTCTCTCTCTCTCTCACTTACACAGATTCTGTGAATCCGGCGTTGACAGCTGAGCTTAATGAAATTAAATTGCGTATACGGCGAGTGCGCCGGCAATCGTCGCCCTTTAAAGTTGGCAGCCTTGAAACGGCTACCGCAAAAAGGTATTTCTATTGCCGTGTTCAATGGCCTGCAACACAAAGCAGGCCCCAGTAGACGCACACACACACACAGTAGCTAAGCCCAAGCGTGCTGCTATGTAGGGCAAAAACTCGGCTGAATCCTGAATGAAGAAATGACTGAATGCCGGCACACAGACAACTGAAACTGGCTGAGTGACTGCCTGCCTGCCTGCCTGCCCGACTGCCTGCCTGACAAACCTCAGCATTTGTTTTTGTGTTACCCAACAAACACTCACTGTGAGTGTCTGTGTGTCTGTGTGTGCAGGCGCCTGAGTGTGCTAGGGCCATGGCCAAAACGTTGTCCCTTCGCTTGGCTTTTAGGCAAGCTGATTGCCTCAACTTAAAGCTGACTCGCACAAGTGCAGCATAAAAGAATTTGCAAAATTCAAGCAAAACTTGCACAGCTATTTAAATTATTTATTCTTTTGTGGTTTGCTTTGTTACCTTTACGAGATTCACATCAGTTTAAGTTATGCGAAAAATTCCTCAAAAAAAAAAAAAAATAGGAAAAGGAAAACAAAGCAGAAAAATTTATAAAATAAATGCAGAAACTAAAGAAATCAAAAGAGAAAAAACTGCAAAAGATTTTCATATTATTCTATTGTATTTTGCCGAGAAAATAAATAGTTTTAGTTTGAGTGCTTGTCGTGAAAATGTGCTAACAGCTTGTGAAAATTGCCTTGATTGGCTAACAAATCTGCACTTTAATTAAGAGAAACTTCAGTTAAAATATTTCTCGAATTTTTTCCAATTTATTTGCAGCTTATTTAGAAAGTAATTTCTTTTGCCAAATAAATTAGCCAGGCTGCTACTATCGATTGCGTTGCGGCCAATTAAAGCATAATTCGATGCTAGTAGCAATTACCAAATTGGCCTCCCATAAAATATGCAGGTAGCTGCGCAAAAATGAATAGGCATTATTTTCAGGCATTTTATAGCTAGAATTTCATAATTATTATAAATTATGTTGACACCTGAGGCGCGTGTGCAAATGAGAGGGAGAGCGAGAGCCAAAGCGAACTCCGTGCAAGGGTCCATTACAAAAATGTGCAGAGCCCCCAGGGGAAATATGGCTTAAATTGTGCGACTCACTCGAATATCTCTTTCTCTTTCTCTGCTCTGCTCTGCTCTGCTCTGGGCTGTCCTCTCGTTCTACGTGCTCTGCTTGTTGTTGTTGTTGCTGTCCACTCCCTAGGCAGGTCTTAATATGCTTTGTGGCCAGGAAGTCGACGATGTTGGCAATGAAAAGGCAGCTTTGGCTTAGAGCTGCTTCTGCCAATGTGTTTGTCGTTGTTGCCGGCAATTGGCATATTTTTTGCTTAGTTCCCGTCGAATGGGGAGCGAGTGAAGTGGCCCCTGGCCTTGTCTGGCGAAAATTGTCGTTAAAGCTGACGTTGAGGTTTGAGTTTCAGTTCACAGTTCACAGTTTGAGCTGGAGTGCGAGTTCGGTTGCGAGTTCGAGTTCGAGTTACACTGGGTGCGAACTGTATACGTATTTTGTTCGCCAGTCGCGCTGCTGGCCACGTGCATTATAATAATAACAAATTATTAGTTGTCACGCACGTAACGGTACTTTCATTCATAATTTATGCATTTTAATTTGTCAAGCGAAATGTGCCACACACACACACACACGCACACACACGCACGCACACACAAAATAACCAAAACAAAACAAAACACCAGGATACTCACGCACACTCACACACACAGATGAATATGAAGTACTTGTATGAATATGAATAACACTCGCTTAGTCTTTGGCTTGAAGTTTTTCAGCTGCTTTCCACTTATGGAACTCGAGCAATTGTTATAGTTCCTCACACACACGTTCACATACGCATATTCATAATTTAGTCTTTTCACTGCTGATTCACACACTCACATACGATTTACACACTGTCTGGTGCGACGTCGTCGTCGCTGTCGCTGTCGCCGTTGTCGTCGTAGTCACAATCGTCGCTTTTCCTGTCGGCCTCGGAGCCACTGTCGTCGTCGTCAACCACACAGCACCAATAACTGAGCAAGACTAAAAGCTTCGCTCTCCTCATTACCTGATTTTCACTTGGGGTCCCGGCACGACACGAGGCCGAAACTTCAACCCGAATGACGCCATGCGGCCGCCGCTGCTGCTGCTGCCAACGACCGGATATCAGGATAAGAAAAAACCGAGGCTAACTTGGCCAGCGCCAAAGGAAACACGCTCGCTCGAACCTGTTTCGCATTGTCTGAGGTTGCGAAAGCACTCACAAACAGCAGGAATGGGAGAGAGGGAGGGAAAGAGAGTGAAAGCGTGAGAGAGCGTAAGAGAGAGCCAGGCAGTTCGCGAGAGCGAAGTGCACGAAGTGAAGGTCGCTCGTGCTGCGAGTTGGTGTCTCGACACGGCGCTCTCGCATGTTTCATTTCCATTTCGTAGCGCAGCTTTGTGAGGCCAGTTAACAGTTACATTTTCAAAAATTACTGGGAAATTTATGACGATTCTATGTAAATGCAAACTAAGTGTAGATGAATAAATAAATAAATATTTAGTAAAAATTATTTAAAAAATCTTAATTAAATTTTTTAAAATTTATATATATTTTAGAAATTTAAAAAAATTAGTAAGTATTTTTATTTTTATTAGTAAGTATTTTTATTTTCATATCAATTTTTGATTTAATTTATTTTGTTGAATAAGGAAACAATTAGGAAAAATCCAAATTAAATATTAATTTTTATATTAATTTTAAGTTCATTTAAATAAATAAAAAATCATTTGGAAAAAATATAGAAAAAAAATCTAAGTAAATTATTATAATTATAATATTCATAATTCTAAAATTAATAATATTAATTTGTATTATAAGTTATTAATTTTATTAATTATTATAAAAATTATAAATATTTATTATTTATTAAAAATAATTATTTAATCTAAGCAAATTATTATAATTTTTATATCCATGTTTTTTAAATTGTTAATATTTATTTAAATAAAAAATTATTATTTTTTATTATTTATTATACAAATTATTAATTTTTATTATTTATTAAAAATTATTATTTAATTTTCAAAATTTCAAAATTTTCTAAGTAAATTATTATAATTATTATATTCATGTTTTTTTAATTATTAATATTTATTTAAATTATAAATTATTATTTTTATTGTTTATTATAAAAATTATTAATTTTTATTACATATTAAAAATTATTATTTAATCTAAGTAAATTATTATAATTATTATATTCATGTTTTTTAAATTATAAATAATAATTTGAATTATTAATTATTATTTCTATATTATTTCCACCTCATAATCTGATGAATTTCATGTATTATTTAAGGCAAACTTTAATATATTTTCAATTATTGCTTCAATGCTCACCAATTCTGACCTGCCTCACCTCTGTGCCTCAGCGCACTACTCCGTACAACAAGGAATCAACAAACTCACACAAACACCTGCACACACATACACTGACACAGCGAGCTTGCACAGCCATGCCGCATCATCGTCAGCTACAGGCTGCGCATCATTAGCCCAAACAAAAACTGCTGACTGTGGCACATTGGCAGCGACTGAATCGAAACTTGGCCCAAACTGGCCCACTAACCGGCTAGGCTATTCAACAAAAGTTGTTGTTGCTACTTGTTGTTGCCACTTGTTGTTGTTGTTGTTGTTGTTGTTGTTGTTGTTGTTGTTGTTGTTGTTGCAGTTGAAGTTGAGGCAGGCAGCCGAGAATCGTCAGCAGGCGACAGGCAGCAGTTGCCCTACGCTTGGCTCATTGACAGTCATAACGCTGAAACGCGCCTCAACTTGAGCTAATTTGAGCACAATTTGTGCGAAGAAAAGCAGCGACAAAAGCAGACAGTGATGCCAAGAGGAAGCAAGCAGAAAGAAAGAGAGGGAGAGGGATAGAAAGAAAAGTAGACAGAGAGAGACTGAGCAAAGAATTTGCACTTTTACTTAAGCACAAAACTTTACTTCATTCTGCAGGTTGCAATGTGCGCTAATTTAGCCACTTCTGGCTATGTGTTGCCTGAGAGGCCTAGAGAGGGGAAGAAACACAGAACGAGAATAAGAAAGAGAGAAACAGAGGGGGGGGCGGAGGTAGGAAAGGAGCGTAGCAAAGGCAAATGAACTGAAATTGATTGCGTCAAGTTTTTCGAGCACTGAGTCGCTGTTTTGTTTCAAGTGTCCCCATTCTTGTACGAGCCAAATTGCATAAATTTGATTATCGAATTTCGCACTCCCCGCTCCCTTCTTACTCTCTCTCTCCCCTTCTGGGGCAACTCCTTGTCGCTTTGTCAGTCACTGAGGCAGCTAAAATTCGTTTAAATCTGCGCAATTCTGCCTAATTGGCGTCTGTTGGCCGTATTCATGAACTGATTGAATCTCGTGCACTCCACTCTCAGCTTTATTATTTAACGTTTCAATTACAAGACGCACACACTTACACACACATACAGATAGAGAGAGAGAGAGGGAGAGAGGCAACCCCAAGAACTGACAGTTCAAAATCAAATTTGTACTTTCGGCAGATCAGACAATGCCGTCCAGGCAGGCAGAGGCAGCCTTCCCTCTTGGAGTCATCAACGGATTTAGCCAGTTGCAGCTATTTAGCATGTAAATGTGAGGCAGTCCCAGTTGTAGTTTCACCCCTCCCCCCGACTAACATTCCTTGTAGAGTGTCTGCTTGGCTCAGGCAACCAGCTATTTTGCATACAAATTACTTTTCTTTATGTTTTTCTCTGCTGCTGCTTCTGTTGCTGCCGAGCGAAGGCCTACAAAATAATTTAAATGTTTCATTAGATTGCGAAATTTGTTTCTCTGCTTGTTTAATTGTGATAAAGCTAAAATTGTGACACTGTTGTGTAGTTTTTTTTTTAAATATTTTTATGCATAAACTAATCTCTTTTATAATTATTATAATAATTTTTAGAAAAATATAAAAGAAAACCAGTTAAGCAATCAGAATTCTTCATTCTGTGCAGACAATTGAAAGTGTGTTGGCTGTCAGCAGATTGCAACTGCATGAAACTCAAGCCCGCAGCTTACACACACTTCAACACACACCCATTCACACTGGAACATGCAACAACAACAACAAAGACGACAACAACAACAAAAAGTCGGTCATTGGGTACGCAAAACGCAGGCAAAGCACGCCCACATTTTTGCCGCTGTTAAATATTTCAAAAAAGAAGGGGGAAAAAAGCTAGAATAACACGCACAGTAGCAAACATACACACACACATGCACACACACACACACACATATGCACACGCATAGCCCAAACACAGCTGCGCTTGGTGCAGGCGACAAAAAAGCAAAAAATTATCTCATGCTTTGTTGGCGTTGAAAAAATAATGTATAAAATTTTGTTGCTAGAAAAAAATTACTAAAAAATAAATTAAAAAATTATACAAGTTAAATAAATTTTAAATTTTATGCCTAAAATATTTTTAAATATATTTTAAATTTTTATTTACTTCAATTAATTTTTTTAAAATTTTTACTAAACTTTTCTTGCAAGCAGGCAAAGCTAACTGGCAAGTTTCGTCGCCCTACGTTAGTCTAGCATGCCGAATGTGTGTGCTTAGGTCATTATGAGTGTAACGTGTGTGTGTGTGTGTGTGTGTGGAAGTCATTGCACGCTGGCGTTTAATGATTACAGACATATTATTACTTGACACACACGACTCCGAAAAGGGTTAGCCGAGCAATGGACGTACGGGGAGAAGAGAACAATGCAAGAATTTTCTATTTTTCACTGCAATTATCGCTGGCATGTGCACTCGCACACACGCAGGCAGACAGGCCCTGTCCTGGCTGGCAGAGCAGGACTTATTACTCCAGTCGCATCATGTACTAAGAGCGAACATAAAATTGCCATAAAAATAACATTAGATGCCCCGCGGGACTCTCGCTCATCAGACAAACAATGCGCAGCCGAGTCGAGCCTCAACCGGAGCCAAGCGACACACATCCGTCGAGACAGTTTGTCCTCTCACTCAGCCAACACACTGCAACCCCTTGCTGCTGCTCCTTCTCCTTCTTCCCACTGCATATGTTATGATTGTTTGTTTCAATTCGATGGCGTTGGCTGTGTTTGCATTTGCAGCTCATTCCCATCGCTTTGTCGCTTTGTCTCCGGCATTTATAACACTCGAGTGCTCTAATCAATGTGCCCCACTGATTAATGTGGATAGCGCATTCAGTGTATAAGCGAGCGAGCCACAGCGCACCACAATTGCTTGGTTTGCTACAGTTTGCTCTGCTATTTATAAGCCTGCGGACGGAGAAGCCGCTGTAATACGCTCTCTCAGGCATTCCAATGCATTGCGCTCAATGAATAATTAAGCGGTTTACACGCATTCATCAGCCTGCCTGCCTGCCAGGCAAGCCAGCGCCGCGCAGACCGCAGCAGGCGGGAGATGCCACGCCCACACCCTCGGCCGGGCCCACGAAAAACCACAGCGTCTTTAATTTCAACGCCAAGTCGCTGACTGACTGACTGACTGACTGACTGTGCGCCTGGGTGGTTTCTATATTAATTTTTCACGTGTGTCTTGCGACGTTACGTATACGCCGCGTTATCCGCTTGCGGTGCCAATGCAAAAGCCATCTAATTTATAGCAAAACCTGCCTGGCAGGCAGGCAGGCAACCAACACATTTCGTCACGTTCCCCAAATGTAGACATAAAATGAATAAAAACAAAAAAAACGAGCAAACGAGCAAACGAAAATGGGAAAATGGGAGAGCGCAAAGAGCATCAACATTTTTCGTTTTCTGCGTTCTTCCTTCTGCTATTTGCGTGTATTTTTAATTTATTTGCATTTGCTCATTGAAATGCTGCACAAATATACACGCCCATGGGCCCAGGACGCCCACGCCCTACGCCCACTTCAAATGCCACAGGACCCAAATAAATGACAATTTATGTGCCCGCTCAACGCACGCCTGTCATTTTTATACTCAACACATACATATACAATATTTTCGGCACCCCGCAATAGTCTAAGAGAGCGGGAAGTGTTGGGAAGGGGGGGGGGGTCAAATAAAATAAAAATATTAAACGAATTTTAACATGCAATTTTTACCTTCTCCCGCAGCGAACCCGCTGTCCGTCATAAATTCTCGTTATACAATTTAAAACATTTGCTAAACACGCATTTCCTGCATGGCAATCGCATAAATTTACTTTTTTTCGGGGGAAAAGCAACGCCCATCGCCATCGTCGAAGGCCGAAGGGCCTCCAGAGTGGCCACTGGCCATGGCTGTGGACAAGGATAACTTGGCCAGAATTGCCACTCGCATTCTCGCACAGATAAAATTGTCAAATGTTTGATGAATGCGTTTCGAAAATATATACGAAACGCATAAATGAAAATATATTTTTGACACCGTTCGACATTTGTTTTTATTTCGCTCTCTCTCTCTCTCTGGCTTTTTCCTTTTTGATACACCCAAACAACTTTATGGGGGAAAAAAAAAAAACAGATCAAAATGCGTCGCGCGGTTTGTTTGCGTATGCGAAAAACGTTTTAAGTTAATTTGCCATGAAGTTTGAAGCCTTATCGGTTTGGATATTTGGATAATACGTTTGCAAAGGACTGTGGAATTCGGTAGGGGAAAGAAACGTGTTTATAATTGCGGAGAGAAGAGGAAATATAATAAATAAAATATTTTAAGAAAATAAATAAATTAATAAATAATAATTTCATTGAATTAATTACAAGAAAATTCATTCAATTCTTTAAAAAAAAACTAAGACATTTTTAAAAAGTTTTGTGAACTTTAAAAAAACTTTTAAATTATTTCAAATAATTTTATAAATATTATTATTATATTTCATAATATTTCATAATATTTTTTATTATTTTTTGTTTCCGCCTCATTTCAAATTCGTCTGTTCCATCTTCATTGAACTTTAATTTCTTGAGCTCTGCCAAAGCTCTCAATTTCCCATTTCCGCATTGGGAATAGCTTACACGAACCTGCGAGCCTCCAAGCTGCCTACAGTTTCACCTTTCTCATTCGACATGCCGAGCATTTCATTGACAACCAACTGACATTCAATCCCGAGCAGTGGGCCGCCTGTTCGCACCTCGGCTCAACTAAATCCTCATGCTACTACAATTTGGTAGTGTGCTCAGTGAACCACAAAATTAGTGTGAGTTAATTTGCAGCCATCATCAACGTGGCCCACACACACACACACACTCGCATACGCACCACGAAACACTCCAAAACACGTGTCGGCTTTCACGCATTCTGCAGTAGTGGGAGGGGTAGGTGGAAAATGAGTGAGGAAAATGCGGAATTGGTGAAACGGACAACGTGCCATGCCGTGAGCCTTGAAAATTTATTAACACATGCCAATCATAAAAAACGAAAATCGCAATTTCATTCAAACAAAAGAAAAGCAAAAATTGACAATGTTCTCAAAAAGAAAATCGCCATAGTTTCCAAGGGACAACTACGCATTGTCTACGACAGAGCTCTGTGTCTATCGTTGCAGCTCAAGTTACGGCAAACAAATAGAAGCGAAATTCCTGGGAAAGTGATTTGGAAAAATGCTTCCGGCATCGCTTTGTGGCATCTATTTGTCTAGGCTCAATATTACAGTCACGTTTTCGATTATGAAAAATTTTATTTCCGTTTCGTCTTTCGGCTGCTACCGCTACTACCGCTGCTGCTGCTGCTGTCGATGTTGTTGATTATGCATATATTATTATTATTTATTCTTTGTTATTTATAGCCCTAGCAGAGTTGCGAACCATTTACGCACAAAACTGTAGCATACTTTGCGGCGCTGCACTTTGCCCAGCAATAGCAGCCGAACGCGGCGTATGCGTAATGGCAGCTGTTGAAAACAAGTGCGTAGTCGTCGCACCGCAAAAACCATATGCAAAGAGAGGGCGGAAGAGAGACAAGGAGAGAGATGGAAAGAAAGAGAGCGAGTGCAAGGGAGTCAGTTGCCTGCGGCTTAGTTTATTTAAACTGTTAATTGATTTTGTCTTTGACTTGAGCTGCATCCTCTACCTTCTTCACCCCTGCTCCGCACCGCACTTGAATTTTGCGGCTTTTGTGCAGCAGAGCGCGGTATTAGCTAAGCTGGACACTGAAACTGCTTAACTTTCATGCAATTTACAGCTAAAGTAAACTACTTTCGCCTGGCTTCGGTCACACTGCAAGCCCTCCCTCTTTCCGCCTCCTCCTTCTCAACCGAGCAACATAAATCTAAGGCAACCAGCGAGCATTTTGCTCAACGTACAAACGACAAACAATTTTATTGTGCTGAGCGCATGAAGTGGGAGCGAGAAGGAGAGAAAGAGAAAGATAGACACACACATGCATGCACACACCCACATGCATGCAGAATGCGATATGAGTGAGGTTAGTGGCCAGCACAACGAAAATTGCAAAAGGATATGACTTTGCCGAACACACACTCGCACACACACACACACACACACACACAGATGCCATGCGGTTGCAGTTTTATGCGTTGGCAGTGCTGCTGCCACGCCCGTAAACGACCTGACCCCATAACGCCCACTGTCACAGCACAGTAGCAAATGGCAAAATAGTGGAGAGTGTGGGAGAATGAGAGGATGAGTGAGAGCGAGAGCGAGAGAGCGAGAAGGAGCTGCCAACGGAACGAGGGACAACGAGTGCCGGTAGCGAGCGAGCACAGCTTGATCCTTTTTTATCTTCTATTTGATTTTCATTTTTAATACGAAAATAAGTTTAGCTTAAAATTGAATTATTTGATTTATTTTGCTGGCAAGCGAACGCACACACACTCCTATACAAGTCAGCGTGCTGCTGCTCACTCTCTCTGTGTGTGTGTGTGTGTGCGTGTGTCTCTGCAAAAGTTTTCCTATTTGCTGCAGTGCGCCGAAAAGTGCTTCCTACAAACATTTTGCTGGCCATTTTGTCTGCGCTTTTGACTTTGAGCATAATTTAATCGGATATTTGCTGCTGCCATTTTATTATTTAAGTTTATTTTTGGCCAACTTGTTGTTATAGATTTCCACTGATTCCATTTGCCCAGCCGGACAAATAAATAAATTCAATTTTAAATCACAAATTTCTTGGCCTGCCGCACCGAAAACATTTTCCCGTTTCGTGGAAAGCAACAAAAGATTTTAATCATCTTAATTAGTTTACGTTTGTGTTTGCATTTTATTATGAACAAAACAAAAAAGGAAAACTCAAAAAAAAAGACGATAACAGCAAACTGCACTGGCTGAAAAATGTGGAAAATGAGAAAAGCATTCAACTAGCATGAAAAATTGCCCTGCCAAACAATTCTGCACATGGCTGCAATTGGTTTTTGTAACACAGTCGACACATCTCCAGCTGCTTCGCTCTCTCTCCCTCTCTCACTCAGTCTTTGTGTGTGTGTGCGTGTGTTTGTGTGCATGCCAACGTGTTTGTTAGCCAAATTGAATTTATGACCTGTGGCGTTGCTCTGACACACACGCACACTCGCACACACACACTCGCACACTGTGAGACAAACGAACTGAGTTGAGGTTGAGCAGGTTGACTTGCGACATTGTTAAATTTTTGCTTTCTAATGGCCAAGGTGTTGCCAACAGAGAGAGAGAGAGAGAGAGAGGGAGGGAGGTGGGGACGCTGTCTGCTGCATGTGGCATGTGCCTGTCACTTGCCACAAACGGTTGCACGACTCTTTTAATATGCCATGTAATGGAGTTTTTTGATAGGCAAATGTGCTGCACAACTAACACACACACACACACGCTGCGAGACGGACAACTGTACAAATTGCATTAGCAACAAGATTTATAATCCACACACACACACACACACACGCTCTAATGCAGATAAGAAAACTGGCTACAGCAACAAAGCATAATAAAGTTTTCATTGTGCTTGACTATTTTGGAAACCTCTAGTAGAAAGATAAATAATATTTCCTGTATAGATATGCCTTAATCTGCCAACATTTCCGTTGGAAGCGCTCTGGCATTATCTCGTAGTGTTTAGATAAGGGAATACCTTAGATAGTTGGGTACATTGTATATATAGAGACATTCTGTCGCCGTCATAGAGCAACGGAAGTATTTTTATGAATGAAAATTTGTATAATCTTTGCTGTGATTAGATGTAACACAAATTTTAATTTGTTTACTTTTTGTTTATTTATTTTTGTACTATTTTATTTTTATTCCATGCTACTTAACTAAGTAGAAAAATTGTTCAATAAATATATTTTTAAATATTTTATTTTATATTTACATATTGTATTTATATTTCCAGCGGATTAAGTACATCGGGCAATACAGTACAGCATTAAAGCAAACTAAGATATTTATATATTTAAGCATTTTTAAATTTAATCATAGCTGCGATTAGATTAGAAAAAAATTCAATTTGTTTACCTTTTGCGGATTTATTTATTTATTTTAATTTTTAGATATAAATTTGCCGTATTAATGTATAAAAAAAATTTTTACAATTATTTGTTTTATATTTAAAAATTTATTTTAAAAATTTTAAAAGTCTTTTATAAAGTTTACATGAGTTTTACTATTATGAAAAAATATTATTCAAAGTAAAATGTTTTTTAAATCTATTAAATTTCTTTCCATAGGAAAATTAAGTTATATCTTCATTGAATAAAAATATGTAGAATATTAAAGATGCAGCGCTTTTAAGTGAAGCTCATCTTTTCTTCCATCCGATATGGTATCCCGCTCTGTTTTTCTTTCATGTTTCAGCTGCATATTTCACTTAACTAGTCCAATTTGCCTGCAACAGATCAAAGTTAAGACTTTGGTAAGTTGTAATAGAAAGGTCACTTCACTTAAACCTACCTATAAGGCACATATCTATCCGGCGTTACATAATTTCTCTTATATGTTGTTGCACTTAGCCAACTCTGATGCTCTTCAAATAGAGGATTTTCAAAATTAATTTCAAGATCAGAAAAACCAAGTTGTTTGCTTCCATGTTGGGGTAGTATTTGTCTCAAATTGCTGACAAATAATGCGATTGCAAATTTAAACTGTTGAGCTCGTCAAGGTTTCACGCCGAGGGCAAATCAATACTGAGAAGCGATGGCACTTTCTATCACATTTATATTTTAGACCAACGCGTTGTTAACAACGAATGACAAAGAGCTCTGGACAAAGGCCAACTATCCCTGGGTGCAAAAGATTAGAAAGCACAAAAAATAATAAACTCTATCGAATAAGATAGAAGACTTCCGATTTTGGGTACATTGAAACTTCGTTTCCAGACCGCAAAACTAAGTGGACAATGAAAAGAGATAAGAGATACCGAGAAAAGAGAGAGAGCAACTCGCCTTGAACGTAGTATTCGGTAGTAAGACGGCGATAAGCCACACATTTACATATAGAATCCATTCGATATCTTCGTACTTCAGCCAAGCAATAGTTATCTGTCATCGTCGAGTGCATTAATCACCTCATGCCATATTTTAATTTCAAGTTGTTTCCTGTACGATTTGGACTTTATGCTTTGCAGAAATTGAAGGGAACGAAATCTAATTAAATTACTGATCAAGTGGCCGATTTATCGGTACTTCGGGCTAGACACCTTTCCAGCCATTTCAGCAATTTCATCAGCCTATTTCGCATATATAAAGCCCGACGAAAGGGAAAAATCCACAACATTTACTTGAGTTCCGAGGTAGACAATAGTACTAGTACTAAAATGGTTTATGAGCCACAGGTCAGTTACAATCCGGATCTGAAGGTTTGGATCGGCGATGAGGAGGTGCCTTATTACTCGCCCGATATCTCGCTGGGCGAGATTACCTTCAATGAAATGCGTCGTCATCCCAATCAGATTGCGCAGGTAAGTTAAAGGAATCTGATGTAGAACTCTCTCACAAAGTCTATTCTTTTCTTCTTTGTCGCCAGATCTCCGCCACGGAGCACACCACGCTCACCCGTGGAGAGATCTTCCTGAACGCCCAAAGCATTGCCAGCTACATGCGCAACATTGGCATGCACCAGTGCGATGTAGTGGGCATCGTTGCCCGCAACACAACGCACATATCCGCTGTGGTCTATGCCTGCCTCTTCAATGGCGTGACCTTCCAGACCCTTAACCCCTGCCATGCAGGATATGCCATGGAGAGTCTCTTCAAGATCACCAAGCCACGCCTTGTGTTCTGCGATGGTGATGATTATCAGAAACTCAAGGATGCCACCGCGGCGGTGGAGGATTGCAAAATTGTCCTGATGCGCAAGCCCATGGAGGGCGTGCTGAGTATACACGATCTTTTGGCCACGCCCATTAAGGCTGGTTTTAAGCCAGTGCGCCTGGAGAAGGGCAACAACCAAACTCAGGTGATTCTCTGCACCTCAGGCACCACAGGCACTCCCAAGGCGGTGACAAATACAGCCACACACAAGTTCTTCACCACGAGCAGGTGAGTTGAGAATTTCTAAGTTATTCTTGGGTCATCTCTCTAACAATTTCCCTGCTTCCTTCCTCTCCCCTAGCTACCTGACCACCGAAGATGTGCAATACTGTCCCAGCACACTGGACTGGACGACAGGTGTGACAGCTGTGCTCTCCTCGGGAGTTCACAGCACACTGCGCATCATTTCAGATGAGCCCTTCGATCCCGTGCTCATGCTGCACCTGATTGAGAAGTACAAGATTACCTGGTACCTGGGACCACCCTCTCATCTGGCCATGATGGTGAACTGTCCCGAGTTTGAAACATGCAAAATCGACAGCTTGAAACATCTGCTATACGGCGGTATGTGCGCCTCCGTTGAGGTGCAGGAACGTTTCCGCAAGCGTCTGAATAAGGGTGCACTGCAGTTTGCCTTTGGCTTCTCCGAGCTAGGATCGACAAATGCCACGCTGAACAAGCACTACGATGAGAAACCGAACTCTGTGGGTCGCATTGTGCCGGGACTTAAGATGAAGATCGTCAGCCCCGAGGGCGTAGCTCTGCCACCCAACAAGACTGGCGAAATTGTCATTCACCCGGGTCAATATTGGGATGGATATTTTGGCAACAAGGAGACTTCCCGTCAGGTGCAAGACCTTGATGGCTGGCTCTACACCGGTGACTCTGGCCATGTCGACGAGGACGGTTTCCTGTACATCTCCGGTCGCATCAAGGACATGTTGAAGCACAAGGGCCTGATGTTCTATCCCAGCGATGTGGAGGATGTCATCACTCAGATACCTGGTGTAGCTGAGGTCTGCGTCATTAGCGTTTTCCATCCCATCAACTGGGACGAGGCAGCCGCTGTGGTGGTACTCAAGCGAGGTGCTAAGGTCACCGAAGATGAAATAATTCAATATGTTAAGGATAATACAGACACCGAGTACCTGCGCCTGAATGCAGGCTGCCTCATTGTGGACGAAATCAAGCGTCTGCCCAACGGCAAGACCGATCGTCAGGCCAACAAAGAAATCTTCCTGGCCAGCAGAAAGTAAACTAGTTTAAGTAACCATTTGCATTTATTATGTTTTTTTTTTTATTATGCTTTTATAACAGTTTTATATTATTTAATTAAAGTTTTTTTTTGTTAAAAAATTTGGAAGTATTTTTAATAGACTGAGTGAAGCTAAAATTTATGGAAATTGTTTGCATCTATAACCCAAATGTAGGACAAATAATTATTGTAAAATTTCTCTTATTTTGAAAGCAGCAAAAATATTTTGGAAATTGTTATTTAGAACATAATTTTTATTATTGTGTTTGTAGGAACGAATGAAATAGACAGAAGGAGGCATCTGCGATCCCATAAACTACGTATATTATAAATCAGTATCAACTGCACAGTCGACATAGCCATGTCTCTTGATCCCACAGTCTGTCTGTCTGTCTGTATGAGCGCCTAGATCTCGAAGACTATCAGAACTAGAGCCATCAAATTTTGTGACTGCATTTGTATGAAATGTCTTAAAGTTTTTCTGGGATTGGGCCACGCCCTCTTGCAAACAAATCAAGCGATCTAAACATGAATTAACTGACACTCTAACCTGGAAACGAACGATTTTTAAAAAATGTATTGGGCAGCTCAATTCGAACTTTCAGATCCACACAAAAAGAAAAGCATTTCAAACTTAGCTTTCCAAATTCAACCAATTCTTTCATATCACTTAAATAACATTTGCCACAAAGCGGGGCACAAGTGCGTCCGTTTGTCGGGCTTAATTAAGACAAACCCTGCACAGATAGTATATATGCCTGCTCGAGGCTGTAGCTGGTGCCTTGGTGCTTGTACCGAGCGGGTGTCAACTAGCTGCATCGATATGTTGTTGTGCACACCCAGGCACAGGCCGAGGGTATCCATTGCCGGGATATAGCATATTGTCAATGTGCATAATTTCACATCACGGCCGACGCTGTTGGCGAAAGGGAAACCCAACTGCAGGGCCAGAACTCAGGGCAGAAGCAGCAACTGCAACTGCATCCAAGCCATTTGTATGCATTGCCCAACTGAGCCCCGGCTGAGCACGTATTGGTGTCTTTGTCTTGTCAGCAGCAGCGGCAGCAGGAGAAGGAGGAGGAGGAACTACAGCAGCGTGGGCGAGGGGGGGTTACGGGGGAGAAGGCGTATGTGCGCCTGTGTGGGTGCTGTGTTTTTGGGCTCATTGTTGATTTCAACACAATTTAGTGTCTTATGTCGTGTTGTTGTTGCTGCTGCAACGAGGCGGAGCCTTGGCTAAATACCTGCACAGCGCCTGACACGAACCTCCGCAGATACTACCCAACCCAACCTTGTCTAAGCAAACAAGGCACAACATATGCACACACACATACGAACACACACACACACTCTAACACACACGTGAGTATGGAAAACAAAATGAGTTGCATGTTGATTAAGTCACCTGTACACACTTTTGCACAGCGCAAACAAGAGCAGAGCAAGCAGAGGCAGCAGAGGCAGCTGGAGCAGCATCTGCCGTGGGTGTGTGTGTGTGTGTGCGAGTGAGAGAGCTAGCTTTTCGGCTTTTGCTCGGCAAGTTGAGTTGTTGCTTTTTATGCAGCTGCAGTTGCTGCAGCCTCCGTTGCTGCTGCTGCTGCAACTTGCTGCTAAAAATTGCTTCATTAAGTGTTTCTTGTTAGCTCTCTGTAGCTGTGTATTAGTAACGCTTTTATGCTAATGTCCTTCGACTCTGCCGCTGCCTCTGCCTCAGCCTCCACTCGACTTGGTCCTTGATAGAAGCGTGCGAAAGCGGCCGCAGTCAAGTCGACCACCGCCAGGCACCACCAAGAGGAGCCAAGCAATTCGACACTCGACTGCAAAATATGCGTGTTTTTGAGCCAGCTTATGCATGTTCTGAATGCTATTACGCACTGCACGTCCGTGTGTGTGTGAGTACATGTGTGTGGGTGCTGGAGTATCTATGGAAACCAATGTGTATGGTAGAGCAATTTTTTGGCAAATTAACTAGGCTATTCTTGAGTGAGGGCAAGGGAGAGGTGGGGAGAACTACGACTAAGACATGCCTAGCAGCTCAATTGGAGAAGTAGTTGGCAAAGAAAAGTTAGGGTGTAGATGGAAGGATAGAAATGTGAACGATTTTTGGGAAACTAAATGGTAATAGAAGAGGTAAGAAAATAAATTAAAAAAATATAAGGGAGATCTTTAGCAGAAACAATTGCAGAAGGTTAAAAAACTCTAAGAACTTTTTGCTTTAATTTTGAACATAACTAAGGTTGTCTAAACCTAAACAGATTAAAAGAAAAGAAGTTACAAAAGAAAAGCGAAATTGAAAATTTAAAAAAAAAATATAGAAGATATTAAATTATATTAAATATTAAATTATATTTAAATTATTATTATAAAAGTCTATATTGTATGTATTTAAATTGAGATTTATGAAGGCCGTCAAAGCATTGTCAAAAAAAAATTTAAATAAATTTAAATTTAGATACAAAATATTATTAAATATGTTTATGACAAATTTGTGTGAATACCTTTTTATCGAGAAGTAATAAAAAGTCTTATCTAAATAAAGCAAAAATAAATTCAAATTTTTTAAATTTGCAAAATGTTATTTCATTTAAAAATCTATTCAACTTGTTAATGAAGTTTGGGTAAATGGAAAAGAAGATTTACACATCTTGTAAAGTGTATTACGTGTTACTAAATTTATTTTAAGAACTTTGCAAAACTTGTAGTCAGTTTATTTATGTCTTCTATTTATCAGCTACCTTTACAGCACACACACACACACTCACACACAACTGCCGCGCAGCAAATGAAATGTAAATTGAAAAATATGCGTGGCTGGCAATCAAGTTTCAGAGCGCGCCCCGCCCCTTCCCGCTCCGCCCCCTGGAAATTGCGTCGACTTGTCGGCAGGTTTGGCTCTAATTGTCTCAATTTAAGCAGCCGCATAGTTTCAATTAGGCGGCAGACGTTGCCACGCCCCCTCCCTCCTTGCCTCTATGGCAATTTTAAATGCCAGCCCACATATGTGTGTGAGCACACACACACACACACTGCTGCGTGCGTGTGGTATGCAAATTTTTAAGCTGTTTGCTGAAAATTATGCCGTCACCGCAGAGCTAATAAAACGCGCTACAAACTACGCGACGCTTGACTGATGAGGCAGCCGAGCGTTAGCCGTAATTTATGTTGCGGCAAACCGCCGCAGCAGCAGCAGCAGCAGCGGCGGCAGCATCCCAGCCAGTTGCCACCCAATCAGCCAGGTTACCAGGTTTGCAACAGCAGCGCCGACTGTTTATATTGCTTATTTAATATGTGGCACGGTTGCCTGGATATCAACAGACAGCCCGCTCTGGCAGCCATTCTGTGTGCCTGCGCCGTCAACAATGCCTTTCATTGAGTTATGCCGCTCATTTGGAGGCGCCACCATAACAATGAGCTCATTGCGCCGGCATTAAATAGTGGCGCGTGTCAATTTGGCGCAGGTTGGGGCATTAGCTACGCCTTAGCAGCTGCAGCAGGCAGCAGACTATATTAAATTCCACGCCTGAGCTGCGTTTTTTGTGCGCACGCAGCGGGGGGAGAGACAGAGGGGAAATAGAAGATAATTTGCTGCACAAATCGTGACTAACTAAGGCGAAACTTAATGAACTACAGCAAATGCTTAAAGTGTTTCGTAGGAAATGCAACTCGTTGCTGGGCTATCAATAAACACATTTACACACTCACTGGCCTGGCCTGGCCTGGCGCACGCTGCGTATACGTAACGCTGGCAATGACTGCGCAAAACGCAGGCAGCCTAACTGCGGCTGCCAACGACACTTGGCACAAGCCCGTTTCGTGTGGCTTCAGTTCATTTTTCATGCATTCAATGGCCGCACAAAGCAACGCGAGCCAGACACTGCCCAGCAGCGACGTCGACGTCGACGTCGACTGCACTGCAGCTGCCTGGTACTGGGTGCCTGCTGCCTTTGTGCTGCGCCAGCAGAGGCTGCTTTTCATATAACAACAATATTTTATGCTCAGCTGTCTGGCTTTTTATGCATTTGTGGCGCTGCTGCTGCTGCTGCTGCCTATGTGAAAAATTATGCAGCAAGAGTCTGGCTAAGGAAGAGGGAGAACGAGAGGGAGAGAGAGAGGGAGAGTGCACTCCAAGTGTTTGCCCTGCACTTGACTGTGTTATTCTTGCCGTCCAGGCAGACTGCATAAATCAAACAGCAACAAAGCCTCGGCAACTGGCTTAACCATTAAAGAGCGCCTTAAAGATCGGCCCCATGGCGTAGCGACAAATTTGATTGAGCTGCAGCTCAATGAGGCGCAGCAAGCAACAAACTTTTTGGACTTCGACTTCTACTTGGACAATTTGCATGCACAAAGCCAAGGCAGAGCACAAACACAGAAACACAGAGCACAAATCATGCCGGAGCAATGCAATTGCAATTGACTAACGCAACAGCAACATCCTGTCCGATTTGCAGCAGTAAAACAAACTTTGGCACTGCACTTTTTTATATTGCTGTCACAGAGTCGACAGAGACGGAAATGGCAACGGAAGCTGAAGCGGAAACGCCAACGGAAACCAGGCTGCCCGCAGTATACCGCCCTTTGATACATCTCTCTATCTTCCTCCCTCTCTCTCTCTCGCTCTCTCTCTCTCTTTGTGTGTGTTCCCTTCGATCTGCCTGTGGCGCTTTTCTTTTGGCTCTCACTGTCTCTGCAACTTGGTAACGTTGTGCTTCATATTTATTACACACACAAAACTTTAGCACATTAAAAAAGTCAAGTTTTCTGTTCGTTGTTGCTTAGCTTTGCTTCGCTTCGCTTTGATAGCGCCGCGTTTATCTTTCCAGCAGTAGCTACATGAAATGGGTTTGGTTTAATTAGCCAACAAAACAAACGACCAAATTTTCTAAAAGACATTCCACGCAGCTCGAGCAGCGAAAGAAGACAACGCCACAATTCGCTGTTCGCTGATAAGCACATAAATTTAAGCCAATATCATATTTAGTTGTGTGTTGTATACCCTGTAGCTGTAACGAGTGCTGGTGGGGAGTTTTGAATATGCACTGAACTCATGCCAGAACTTGACAAAATTCAATGTAAAGCAAACTAAATCGCCTTGGCATTCAATTTACAGCTGCCGCGCAAAAGTATGCTACACTTTTTTGGTCTTTCTACGCTCTCTCCATGCAGTGGCTATTTTAGTGTAGCATACTTTCGAGTGCTGCGCTTAATTCTTTGAGTGGAATTTCTTGGCTCTGCATTACGCATTTTCATAGCTTGAACTAACTCAAGTTGCCTGTTTTTTAGTAGGGCCAACAAAACTTTAGCTCAGATAAAACCAAACCCAACTGAAATAGTTGGGCAGACACTCACACACAGCGCTGCCTGTGCCTTTATTTAGTTGTTATACCCTGCAAGCAGTGCAAATTTGTGCTAAGGGTTACATTAAAGTTATACAAAGGCATAAAATACTTACGAAACTATCAAGAAAATACCCAAACAGGTCTACAGAGTGTTCAGTAGCCAAGTTCCTTAGACTGCAGCTTTCTTCACTTGGTTTTTTTTTTGTACCTATTTTTGCCAGGGTTACAGCAAACACTTGACGAAATTTGATGACAATTACCGAGCGGTAAGCAGCTATAATGGTATGTACAACTCGTTATTTGCTTAATGCGGCAATTACGCTCGGTTGGGTTGTGCTTTGTCCCCAGTGTAAGTCTATCTGCGGGTCGTCCAGGCAACCTGGCACTCTCTTTGGCAGCCCAACCAACCCGTTCGCTTTACAGCACGACAACCCACACACGCACACGCACACACACGCACATAGAGAGAGGGCGAGCAAATGTGAGCACTGTCATTGGAGTGATTTTTATGCGCACCGAAACTGCAGCTATTTCTTTTGATAATGATTGCCAACATGTTGTGTTCTTTGCTCCCTCCCCTTTTCTCTCTCTCTCTCTCTCTCTCTTGCTTTCTCTTTGTTCCTATCTTTTTCCTTGCTTTTCTCGCCAAATTTGCATATTTGCTTTGGCGCTCTTTATGGCCTTTTTAATGACACATGAAATTTAATGCGCAAGTGTGCAAACTTGGCTTACACATGACCTTGAGCTAGATGAGAATGTGAGCTGTGATAAGAGCACGTAGAAATAACTATGTTTATGAAGATTACGTCAAGCGGGAAATATGAATTAGTTTTTGTGCCAGAGCTGTCTGCTAATTTAGTTAAGCAAATAATTAAAGTGAATTTTTGGCTGGAAGCCACAAAATATTTGCTTATTTATAGCACACCCCCCCTAGCTAATGAATATAGGTATATTTATTTCACATTTTAGCTTGATCTAGCTAAATTGAGTAAGTATGCTTTGTACGAAGCACTTTAAGCACGCCACAATTACATGCTTTTTGGGGCACTCTACGACCCGCAAATTCGAGTGGCAATTGCAAAAGCGGCCACTTGTTTAATTTCTGTTTAACATTTCGCTTAATGCATTTACACAATAACCATGCGTCGAGGCGGCAGACCTGACACCCCCTCCCCCTCTCCCTCACCCACCCATAAAGCATTGCTAATGGCCTTATAATTACTGTCCACTTTCAGCGCGCAGCGACAGCGCAGAAATATTACCAAGTTGCGCAAATGGCAAACAGCGAAAAAATTGCGAGTATATAGAAAAGGCAGCGGGTTTCATTAACTAACCCAAGAAAAAGCTGCCAAGTGCCTTGGCGGCAGCTCTAAAAAGTCGACACAGCAGCAGCTGAAAAGCAGCAGAAGAGCAAGCAAGTTGCATCCTTGGCATTTTATGCGACAGCTCAGCTCAGCTCAGCTCACAGGGTCAAGTTGCAAGCAAGAGGGAAAATATAATATATAGAGTGAAATTAAACTTTGGCAGCAAAATGTGTTTGCATGAAAGCGATTTGTACGGCAGACGGTGCAGATATATATTAACTGAATAAAATAAATGCTTTAAAGAATTTCAAACATTTAAATGCGAATTTAAGAAATATTGGAGCATTCGCATTTAATTTGCCACCCGAAAGTATGCAACATTTAATTGCAATCACGCCGCAGACTGATAATTATTTCTCACCTTAAAAGTATGCTACATAATTGAAGTGCAATTTGATGTACGCCAATTAAAGCAATTAAAGTGCGAAACTAATTGATTAATACGACACTGATGAAGCTAATTAATGGTTTAAGAAAAGGATTAAAAAAATGTATTGAAATTTCCGCTACATAATTGAAATCAAAATGAGCAAGAAAGTAATTTCTGCTATCCTATTTGAGCGCCATCTAATTTAAGCGCCAAGTGCGACGAATGCCAAGAAGAATGTGAAGAAATTGCCACAGTTGCCTGTCATGCGAGTGGCTCCCCATTCTTTTTGCATGCGCTGTGCAACTCGTTTGCCTCGACGCTTAGTTAGAGCGTCTGGCAGCGCCATTTTGAATTTGTAACAACATGTGCGCGCGCGCTCACAACAATTTGCATTTCCGGTTTTGCCAATGGGCAGATTGGCTCGACGTTTTCTTTATCCACCAGAGTGCCGAGCATTTTGTAGTTTTCTCCGCTTGGGGGATTCCATTTCACTTTGAGCCAGCGAGGGGCTCTTTAAAGACGTTCCCCCACTCAGACAAAATGCCAAACAATGAAGCCGACAAAAATAGCAGCAGCAACAGCAAAGCAAACAAGGACAACAACAACAACAACAACGTTTGCTGGCAGTTTATAATTGAACTGTGTGTCGCTGGAGCGCATCGAGCTGGTCGTATCCGAGAGCGTCTGGCATGCACAATAACAAAAATTCAACTTAATTTTCGAGCACACACAGTGCACGAGGTATCATCTACATGCATTAACAACACCCGACAGCAGCCAGCAGCACTGACAATTGTGACAATTTCTGCAGAGGCAGAGAGAGAGAGAGAGAGGGGGAAAGAGAGGGCGCTGAGCCTGAGCTGCTGCTTTGCAAGTGCATCAATAAAATGTAGCTATAAAGGCTTTCTGTCTGCTCTCTTTCACACACACACACATCAACTGCGCCCACACTGCGTATGCTTGACGTGCGACAAGGGCGATTTGTATACCCTGTAGGCGTTGGACAGCAGCCTGTCACGCGTAGCTATAAAAACAAAAACGTAGGCGCCTGAAAAGAGATAAACAGAGTCGAAGTTGGGTGCTCTTTTCACAGGGTATCTGTGCGCCCTAATTCACCTACAGCCTACTATTTTTGTCACTCTGCTCCAACGCTGTACACAATGGACACTAACTAACTGCACAGTCTGATTTGAATGTAATGGCTTTGGTTTTCCACACGCTCCTCTTCCTCTTCCTCTCTGCCTGCCTCCTGTCTCCTCTGCCACAGTCATCGCACTTTTCGCTTTGACCAACTGCAATTGGAGCCCAAAATAACAATTTGCGGCGTGGACAATACACACACACACACAGTCGCACACTCGCACACCGTCGCTTTCAACCGGTATCCGACTTCAATCAGACTTTTCGTTCCTTTGACTTTGGCCTGGTTGCGAGGGCTGCTGCCTGCTGGCTGCTTATTGCTTTGTGTGCCCAGGTAAAGCGCAATTTTACGAGCTTGTTATTCTTGTTGTTGTCGCACTCGTCGAACACGACACGCCTTTGCTGTGCCAGGCCATAAACATTTTTTTATTATTCTTGTTACTGTTACTCGCAGTCGCAGTCGCAGTCGGAGTGGGGGGCTGGCGCTGGCTTCGGTCAGCTTCTAATTGGAAGTTCGAAATTTCATTGTTTGGCTTTTAAGCCTCAATTGTTTGCGGTTAAAATGGTCATAAATATCGAGAGTGAGCGTGTGTATTTATTATCGCCTGACGACCCCATCGATTGGGTGAATGATATAAAAGGAGGCGGTGTGAAAACCGAAAGCCGAAAGCCGTTTATGTGTGTGACACAATGAGGCCCCTGGGAGGAGGCTGGAGGCTGGCGAGGAAATTGGCCAGTGCTTTAATGATAAGCAGCAGAGGATCAAGCAAATATATGAGCCACAAAGCGGCGGCAATCAACAAGGAATTTGCCTTCAAACACAATTTAAAATGTGAGGCCGAAAGAGCGAGAGCGAGAGAGATTAAAATTCGTCTGGCCCCCAGGGCACATTGCGTATACGCCAAGTTGTGCGACTTTGACCGCATTGGCAATGGAATTCTGTGCGGATGTAAATCATTGACCTCTTATTAAAAACTTTCAAGAGCGACTCACACAAATTATCTACACAGTGCGGCAAAGTTCGCTGAACTTTGGGCACGCTTTCTGCTATTAGCGCACACAAAGTCAACATTTAATACTCCCACACAGCGTGCACACACTTCAAACGAAACCAAATAATCCGCAAGCCAGAAAACTTTTCAATTTGTAGGCTACAGGCCGCGCAGCGACTCGTAGCAGTGCGACGTGCCTGCGCCCTTTGGGGTCGGATGTTGCGTTTGATTTCTGACGCTAAGAGCTAAAAAATTTACACAGCCACTTGGACTTCCGTTTTGGCAAAATCGTTCGCACGCAAATTCTGTTTGCCCAAGTGTAATTTCTTAAGTAAAAGGTAAACACTTTTAGCGGCTACGGCCCGAGCTGAACCTCGGCCTGAACTTGAGCGCAATGCAAATGACACCGCTTGCCTTTGGCTGCGCTCCCTCCCTCCCTCCTTGCTGCCTCTTGGCACAACACTCGCACACTATTTGCAGTTCAATTTGTGCTGTGCAACGGAAATGGCAAATAAAGAAAACATTTTTACAGATTTACCCAGTGAGCTTCTGCTGCTGCTTCTGGGGCGCCCTTAAGCGCACATTGTATGCCAAAATGTGTCGTAATGGCGCTGGGCTATCGATGGCCGTAATACGCAATACGTAAAACGTATATAGTAGTTGCGTTGGTGTTGGTGGCGTGAGATGCAACACTCCGTTGCGAGCATTAACGATGCAAACTTCACACAATTTCCGCAACTAGCGAAATAAAGCACAGTCAAGTTGCATTTAAGGAGTCCATTTTCAATGGGGCAAGAGTTGCAGCAGAATTGCTGCGGAATTTGTAAAGTACTTCGGCGTGAATGACAATCGTGGTTGCTCGATTGTAATAAGATAAGTTTGTGAAGTAAACTGGGAGTCGAATGCACACTTTGTAACTCCAGCAGAAATATTTCAAGAGATTCCATATTTAAAAATAAACAAAACCCATAGAAAATTGCAGTCATTGCATTCAAAAAGTATAGCATACTTTTCGGCGCAGCTAAAAATTAATTGAGCTTTGCTTCTCTTCTTTAGCCCCTCAATTTATTTGCAATTTTTCAGTTTATTTCTACGTCAAAAAGCAATTTGAACATTTCCCTTCGCACTGCAGCTGCAAATCCTTTAAGCTGCCTGCTACAATTGGCTTACACTGCCAGAATCCCACTTAAGCACACACCACACACTAGCACAGCAAGTATCATTGTTCAATGGAAACCAAAATTGTTTACACAATAAACACAGCAAACGCAAAAAAATAAAAATATGAAATTTCGCAAAAAAAAAATTAAAATAATATTGTACATTTTTTTGCTTTTAATATTTATTTTATATGGTTTTTTTTTATATTTCTTTAGAATTGATCAATCTGACAACAATCTGTACTAATTTATGCAGTTTGGGCTCTGTGCGACTGGCCTATTTACGCTATGATCAAAAATGTTTACATTGTAAGCTGCACTGCAAACAGTCACGATGACAACAGCAACAACAACTAGAGAGGGAGAGAGAGAGTAGATACTGCTCAGATTGTGCATAGGTTTATTTTGTGTGCCTTACTTAAATATACAACATTCAATGAATTTTCAATTAACTTTGATTGGCACTTTTCCTTACACACTTCACTGGGCCGACTGTCTGACAGCATTTCCAGCACCAAATCCGAGAAGAGTTCTGCCCCCCCTCTCTCTCCCCCTCTCTCTCTCTCCCCCCGTCTCTCTGCCTCTTACGCACTGTATAAATGGCCAGGCTGTGGTTCGGTGTGCCTGACGATGCGTCGGTTTGGGACATGTTAAAATGATAGACTTTTACACTTGAGACTTTTATGCTAAAATCGAGCAGGGAGCGATGCCAAGCGAGAGAGAGAGAGAGGGAGAGAGAGACAGGGGGAAACCCCAAAGAAAACTCTGTTCGAAATTTAAACACAACAGCAACCGAAATGGCAGCAAGGAGCAGAGCACAGAATTCAGGGTTTATTATTTCAGTTGGTGAGTCAACATCAGGAAGGCATGTCAAGTTAACAAATACGCACACACACACGCACGCACACACACAGAGGCAAACACAACACTTTGTGTGGTCTGGCAAAAATTTACCAATAAATCAGATTACATATCAAAAATTAATACGACAATATCAGGTAACGGCATCAAGTAAATAATGACTTTTCTGCAAGCATACACACACTTAGACACACACGCACACACACACGCATACACGCATACACATTTGCTTAATGAATTTTGCATTGTTTTGCAATTGCATATTTAAGAAAATGTATTGAGTGCTCATTTCAATAATACCCTGTAGGCATCAAATATGCAAGGCAGATAACATGGGCACAGAGACAGTTTGAGATAGAGAGAGAAAGAGAGAGAGAGAGAATCATAATGCACATGCACTTGTAAGTTGCTTCTTTTTGCGGCTTAAGCTTACTCCATCAAGTATTCCTGCCTGTCAGCTCATGCCAGACGCTTTTAATTTTAAAGCAGCCTAAAAGCAGGCAACAGAAATTTTAATTGTAAATTTATTAGAGCAAATTGTTTAAGAAAATTAAACAAGGATTGTCACTTAGTATTCGAACACATCTGAGACTTTAAGCCACGTCACTTGTAATAAGCCTTCTCCTCCTCCTGCTGCAACACGCTCCCACGCAGCCTTGATGCATTACACGCTTCAAGTTCGCAGCTTACAAAAGCGAAGAAAAAAAAATCTAACTAAAATGCCAACAATCAAAATGCTTGGCTGTTAATAGAAAACACACACACACAGCTACGATACATGCATGTGAGTGCAACGAAAAATCAAAAAGCAAAACGCAAAAGCGGGCCAAAGGCAGCGGCACAAAGCAACAACAACGACAACAGCAACGGCAAAAAGGCTTATTAAAAGCGCATAAAAGAAAACGGCACGTTTACAAAGCAGACGCACACGTACTCATGCACACAGCGAGCAGCGAACTAGCGCACCCACACACACACACACATGCATGCATGGTCATATGTGTGACCCGCCGCCCGCCGCACACGCCGCCGCTTAAGCTCGCCCATCTTGTATGGGGCACTCGGGCGCATAAATCCGCGCTAAATGAGTTTAACACTTGGCTTAATAGTTTGGTTTCATGAAAAGCAAAAAAAAAAATAAAAATACACAGAAAAAATAGAGAAGAAGACGAGGGCGCAAAAAACAACAGCAAAAATATGGAAAACAAGCGAGAGAAAAAGAAAACGAGAATGTTAAGCGAAACGTCATGGGAAAAAATTTTCCACAGCATACTTTTATGCGCAATAGAAAACTTGCAAATCGCTTTTTGTTTTCATTGCAGCCAGGCAGGCAGGCAGCAGGCAGCAAGGATGCTGTAAGGGTAGCAGGGAGCGGGGCTGCAGGCAGGCAGCAACGTGGCAAGCGAAGCTGTGGAGCCTTTGAGCATTTAGCTTGGCTTAGTTTGTGTGCAGTTTTGTTTTTATTTCTATTAGCAAACCAGTTGGCCGACTGGCTAAATGAAAAACTGCACTGCAGCAGTGTGAGTGCCCAGGGGAGGGGAGGGGAGGGGGGGTGCAATGGAAAAAATGGTTTTCAATGAACGAGGCACGCGGCGGCGGCGGCGACGGCGGCCAAGGCAAATCGCTGTTAGTTAAATGTTGCAACAACAACAACAGCAGCAGCAGCGAAACTCATTTTAAATATTAAATTTCTAACACGCAAACAAGTGCACAGCATGTGCGAGTGTGCGAGTGTGTGTGTGTGCAGCATGTGGCATGCAGCAGTTAATATTTCACATGCATTTTACTTTCAACATAATTACAGGTGGTGTCTACGGCAAGAAAACCTACAGCCAGCTTTGCCGGGCACTTTGAAAAACTATTTGCGCATAGACAAACACACACAGACGCACACACACACACACACACAGATATATGGCTGCATGCTGCATGCATATGCTGGCACACTCACACATACATAATTTAGCACAGCACTTGGACAACATTAATGTGTACAGCGCCGGCGTGCTGAGTGCTGCGGCTACTAGACCAAAAAGCGGATGCACCTCACGAGCGCGCGCACACACACACACACACACACACATACACACTGATAGCAGCACAGCAGTCTGCTGCTCGTGGCACCTGCTGTGCATATTTTTCAGCTAATACATATATAATTTTTCACCGCTTTTACAGTTTTTTTCGCTCTCAACGTATTTTATTGCCGCCGTTCTCGCCCGCTCGCTGTGCATGTACAGGCAGTGTGTGTGTGTGCATGTGTGTGTGTGTGCTGCTCCTGGTCTTCACGCTGTTGTTGTTTTTAATATTGTTTGCCTTAGCTACTTTATAGTTAAGTGCAGCTGGAATATCTATTCTTAAACAGAACAACTTAAAAAACCGTTGACAGCGTGCGAAATTTTTCATTGTTTTTCTCAAGGCTTACGGCGCGCGCGCTTCCTTCTCTTTCTCCCCCTCGCACTCGCACTCCTTCTGCTTCTCTTTTTTATGATTATCACAAATATTATTCATACGAAAAGCTTAAGAGCGTGTACCATGCTCTTTCGAGGGTGCATATAATTTACGAGGCAGCCAGGAGCGCAAGCTTATGCTAAAGTTTATAATCAATTTTGTGAATATTTCTGGAGGAATCTAAAAAGTTTTAGCTGCCAACTTTTAATATATTTAATTTTATATATTTTTTTTTTGAAAACTATTTGCATATTTTATTGATGAAGCTCCTTAAGAAATGTGTAGCCTCATTTTGCTGCGCTTACTCAATAAACACAAACTTCTGGTTAGTTTCGGGGGGAGAAAAAACAAGAAGACAAAACTATGATTAAAATTACGCATGAAAACAGAAGAACTTAAAACTTTTCATTGACTGTGCGCGCGCGTGTGTGTGTGTGTGTGTGCGTGTGGAAAAGCTGCATAAAGTTTTTCATCTGCCGCTAGGCATTAAAAATTTCAACAACAACAAACTGTGCACAGCATACGCGACGCTATAAGCAAGTATACGTATGTATGTGTGTTTGACTCTCCCTCCTCGTTGTCTCCATTTTTTGCCAATGCAATTGTGAGAGTGTGTGTGTATGTGTGTGCGTGTGAGTTTTAAATCTTAACAGCTAACAATTAAGTCGCATCATAACGAACGTTTTGCGTAAATTTAAAAACTTTTTAATGCCACACACTTGCGGGCTTTTTGAACTTCACTTCAGTGCCAGATAAGCGGCTTGAAAACTTTACCCCATATACAAACTACGAGTACAACTGCAATAACTACTGCATAAATGAATCAAGAGAGGGGCAAGGGGGAGTGGGGAGTGGGGAGAGCAGAGCTACCGCAAGACAAGACAAGCGAAGCAATCCAAGTACAGATGCAATTAATTTCTGGCCACCATTTCGTGGTCGGTTCCCTTGGCTTATTCACTCTCCCTCGCTCGGCTGTGTAATCGGCAAATGAAACGCTATAAAACGTGCCAGGGCTGCTATCATTATGGCGCATCTTGAGCCATTTAAATAATCACACTACTTAGCTAACCCAACTAACCAACATGGTGTGCCAGGCAGCCCAAGGTGCTTTGTAATAAAAATATTTCCACAACTGATTTCTAGTCTATGCAAAGCGGCAAATACCTAGCAAAGTGAAGTCACAAAAAACGTAGCATACTTTTCAGCGCAGCCCAAGGCTCAACTACAAGTTAACTCCATTAGAGGTTTATAGACCAATTTTGTTGCTAGTTTGCCACATATCATTTACATTTATGCCTGAACATTTAATGCATTTAACTTTGCTAATTGCCTTTTTTGATAGCTTATAAGGAAAGTATCTTGCTGTGATAAATTTCAATGAGTATTTAGATAATTTGTGTATGTGAAATTTGCTCTTACCGAGCTACTTTCACGCTTTCCCATAAGAGCTGACATGCTGCCCACAGCTCATCAGTGAGTTTAGCTTGCCAATCAACAGTCAAAAGGTTAACTAGCAATCTGATTATAGCCTGACCTTAATTCGAATTGACTCACGCAGTGTGAAGAGCTTTTGTTAAATCAAACGTTGAATTAATTTAGTGCATTGACCTTTTGACTTTTTCGAAACATTGACAGGCTTACTAATGATAGGGTAGCAGAATAAAACAGACTTTTTCCTAGATATTTATCCATTTCCTGGAACTGCGCTGAATATGTTTATCTATTTCCAAGAACTAAGCATACAAAAGGTTAACTTTCAGCCAGTTAGATAGGCAACCTAATTGAATTTACTGCCTGATATATAACCAGTTTCCAGGCTTCCAGGGTATTGGCCAGTCGTGCCACGCCAAACTTCTCGCCGACACTTTTTTATGAAATTGCTGCAATATTTTAATTCCCAATGGGAATTGACAGTGCCACACAAAAGTGTTGCACGGCCCTCAATTTCATGTTGCTCTTGTTGCTGTTGTTGCTGCCACTTCTTGTTGTTGTTGTTCCTGTTGAAGGCTGTGATGTATTCGTTGGGGCATGTGTCAAACGAGAGACGCGCTGCGGGCTGGGGCCAATTAATCATGCCGTTTGCCCCAATAGATTTAAATTGTCGCATCGTTTATCAACGGCGAACAACGCGGCCAAAGTGACGAACAAAAAATGAAAGCACATTAAATATTTAATAATCATTTGGCATACATTGTTCGAACGAGAGAGAGAGAGAGAGAGAGAGAGAGAGGGGGATAGTAAAAAAGCGCAGCTGTAATTAGATAGCGTCCTGTACAAACGCATTAAACATGCAAATTATTGTCGAGCTAATTTGCCTCAAACAGATCTGACAGCAAATTGGCAATAATCCGCTTAAAAGCACTTGCAAAAAAACAGTATTAAAATAATACTAACCATGCTGAAACTAATCACAGGCGAGCCCGAACTGAGCATTAATGCGAGTTTAAAATAATAAAATAATTTATGCGAGCGACCGAAGTGCAAACGAAGTGCGACACCATGCGAAATCCACACGGCAAATACTACAGTAAAATGGCAACTAAAACCAAGTGCAAAGTGTCTCGGAAATTAAAAGATAAAATACCAATTAGTGGGCACTCTCCATGTCTACGATATGGGGTCAGTTCCTTCTCATTTCTCAATTCTCATTGCTCGTTGCTGTTTGCAAATTGAAAAACAAACGAAATTTGCTGGCAATTTATGCGAAAGACACGTTCGCAGCTTAGTTTGCACGTTGAAATCTTTGCCAAGCAACAACAAAAACAGCAACAGAAAAAATCTATATATATTTATTTAAATTATGAAATTCATCTCGGCTGCACACACACACACACTCAAGTGCAATGCTGGCCAAACAAGGCAATGCAATCAGCAACAAGAAGTGTTAAGCAAGCATTGTGCTTGACACTATCTTGCGCCACTTCCCCTGCCAACTGCCGCCTCTGCTCCCCTCGCTTTACTCTCTAGACTGCCGCACACTCTGTCACTCAACGGAAACGGAAGTGTGGCACAAAAGCAAGTTCCATTTTAGCCTGCTGCCTTTGATATATGCGAGCAGAGCGATGAATGCAGCTGCAGCAGCTCATCGCAAATAAACCCACATGACACACTCGCTTATCGGAATAAACATATACTATATGCATGTAGATTTCCCCCCTATACATATGTATATTTATATTTCTAAACAATTTTTCCATTCTTATTTCGTAATGCACACGCATCGCAAATATTTCAATATATTTGCATCACAAGGCAAAAATTGCAAATGCCAGCGAGGCTAGGCTAAAATGCATATTGAGTGCGCTACAATGGGGCGAGCAGAGCAGTTAGCAGAGTATTTCAATTTGTAGAATATTTCTTAAAATTTTAGAAAACAAGGTGATGTCTAAAAAATATTTGCAAGCTCTACAAATATTAGTTAAATTATAAGAAATATTTTTAAAACTAATTAATTAATTTGCAAGAAGTTTGAATAAATTTAAAAATATATACAAAATTTTATAAAAATAGTTGAATGACTGTTTAAGATTTTTAAATATTTTGAAAAGCTTTCAAAAATATTTCGATGGGAATTTTAAAAAATTTAAGAGTTGTTACAAATTAATAAATTTTTCCAAGAGATTAAAATGCATTTTTAATGCTTTTTAAATATTTTAAAAATTTATTTATCTCGTTTTAAAGTAAATAAATTTTTTTTGGTTATTCCCTTTTATTTATATTTCACACAAGTAGCACACTCAACAATTTAAATGCTCGCTCTGCTGACCTGCTTCTTATGTTACCAAATACACAAGCTGTTCCTCCCTCCTGCTGCCTGCCTCAAAAGCTCGTGCATTTTGTAAGTGAACTGCAAGTTGTGCTATGGCAACGTGTCAACTGCAAAGCAAAGAGATATGACAAACTGAAATTCAATTACAGGGCATACTTAAGGCCAGCGCGCCGCGCCGCGCCGCGCTGCCTGCTGTCAAGTCGAACACACACACTCGAGTGTCACACGCGACGTATGCGCAATTAATGCAGAGCAAAATAAACAAAAGAGTTGAGCTCGAGTCCATCACTTAAACTGGCCATATTGCAACATGATTACGACTTAAGCCAACAAGCAGCGGAGCGGGGGGAAGGAAGAAGTGGACGAGGGCGTTTCGTATTGAAATGAAACGCAAAAAATGCGCGCAATAAAAATATTTTTAAATAAACGACGCACAACTTAACTGAAAGCGGAACCGAGCACTTGGCATAAATGTTTTGTGCACATACCGAAAAGAAGCGAAAGCACACACAAGCACAGAGAGAAAACACTGAAAGCCAATACATTTACACACCAACAAACACACACACACACATATGTGGACAGTTATTGAGTCGAAGGCACTTCATGGGGCCACAGCAGGCTTTCAAAGAATGATAAATGAGCGTAAGAGTTAAATGCCAGCACAAGGCGCAGTTGGAAATGGAGTCGGAGTCGGAGATGCAGATGGAGATGGAGATGATGCCAAAGTTGGAGCTGGAGCTGGAGACTTGGCCAGGCAAACGAGCGCCATTAAAGCGCTTTTATGGTCAACAAAAGCAGCTGAAATAAAAAGCCAAAGCGAGCGGGCAGCGCAAACGCTTAATTGAGCAGCCAGTCAGGGCCAGCGTAATTGACATTTTAAATACAAACGTTTGCGCTCCAGCCGGCTCACATGGCGTATGATTGATGCGCACTCAGCTCAACAGCATATGGTCGCCTCACTTGGCCTCGTTATGTTGTTTTTTTTCTTCTGTTTCTGTTTCTGTTGCGGCTAAGCAGCTTACGGCGCTGGCAGTATGCATAAGTAGCCGAAATTAAATTTCGTGTGCGCAACAAGCGCGCCCTCGCACACATTACGTATACGCACTCCTTTCGAGCCGACGCCGACGCGTGTGTTTATGAAAAATTACTTAAGCTGCAGCAACATGAAAATGAATTTTTCAACAGTCTGCTCACTCTGTGTCTGACCTGCTGTCTTAAGCTGTCTTAAGCAGCCAGGATAACAAACAAACAACATGCCGAGAGGAAGAGAGAATGCGCAAGACAGAGAGAGAATCAAGACTGTGTGTGTGCAAGAATCGCAGCCGCAACTGAAGCTAATAAATAATTGTCTGGTTAGCAAAGACAAAGCAGCGCCTATGCAGCAGCCTCGAAAGGGGCAGGAGAAAAGGACTCAAGAAAAGGACAACGAGCGTCGGGCGACAGGCGACGGGCGACGGGTTGAGAAATACCCTAGGAATGGCAACATAAATAAGCGCATATAAATCATGCATGCCAGCGGTCTTACAGTCTTACTTATGCCGTCGTCTAAATACATGGCAACAGTCAGTGCTAGAAATTAACGTCTCTGGTCTGGCGTTAAATAGGAATCCCTAGCACATTACTCACAGTCAGCAGAGGGAGAAGGGGGAGCTGACAGTAGTTTGCTAATTTAGAATTGCATAAATCATGTTGCAATAAAACATAATAAAATATCAAATGTGTTCAAAGTGACAGCACACTCTCATGTTACTCTGTCAATTATGAAATTATTTAAATTGTTTAAAATTATTAACTGCCCAACTAAACACACAAACAGAACGAACAACAACAACAACAAGAACAACAATGGGATTTGCACTAAAGCAGATTAAATTCGCAATCTAAATCCCTTTTGTTATTAATATTATTATTATGATTTAATTGGCAAATGTAATTTCAGTGCGCATACTTCTAATGCCCAGTGTTTGCGAGTATTATTTACCATAGCAACTTTTAATTAATTCCAAACCATTTAACTGTAAACAAAGACACAGCGCCCAAAAACGTGCCCACTTAAACAGAATGAAACCGAACGCGACGCCAGCGACGGCAGCGACTTATCTTGCAATTTACAAACCATTTGAAAATGATATGCTGCCGCCTTTAAATGGCTTTAAGAGACGTCGCCAAAATAATTAGCGCCAATTGTTGGTCGTAACTCAAGTTGATATCGCAACGAACAAAGGGTTAATTAAGCACAACAGTTTCAGAGAGTCCGCGACATTGCCCCATCGCGACGCGTCCATTCCTAAGCAAGCAGAGAAATTTTTGAAGAATTTTCAGATTTAAAGTTGAACAAATATGCGAAATGATTTTCATAATTATTAGGTTTGTATTCCTGCAAATTATTGAGTAAAGAAAGTTGTAATTGTTGTTAGAGATTTATATTATAAATAGCATAGGAACTTTGTGCTTCATTCAATGACTCTGAAATTTTATAGGTTTTCAAAACTTTTTCTTATTTTTGCATGCCATAAATTTTAGAATATTTCCTATTCAGATTCTCAAATAAAATAGGTATACAACATAACAGATCCTATGCAGTAGAAATCATTTTAACTGATATATATTTGCGCTCAATTTAGCTTGAGATTATTGAAAATTTCGATATGAATATCATACAATATTTAAACATTATTCTAGTTCTCAATAAGCAATATGTCCGATTACCTTTCCAAGTTATACAGAAAACATATTCGCCAATTCTCTCTCTAGAAAACCTTCAGCTTCCACAACATAATAATTCCTTTGTTTATTTTACATAACATTTGTAGTGGGATTATACATTGTGCCCTATATTAAAGTTGCTTATGCACTTTGTTAAATTACTACTAAACTTATTCACACAATTCAGCAACTAAGCCAAGTCTCAATCTTGGCCCACATAAAATACTTGCCCTCTCTGTCTCTCTCCACTTCGTCTTTGGCTAAAGCCCGCAAGCGATTTATAACTGAATAGCAAGCATACTTAATTAGATATTTTATCCAAAGCATTAGCCGTAACACCTATGCGAACAAGGCCAGCAGCAACAGCTACAACAGCAACAGCAACAACAACAACTGCGTCCATTGCCCAATGAAGCAAGCCAAGAAGTTATGGCAGCTCAAATGTTCTGAGGTTGAGCTTAGCCACGCCCACTTGCGTGTGATTGTGTGTGTGTGGGCAAGTGTGTGCTTATGTTTGTGTGTGTGTGTGTGTGTTTTTAGCAAATTAGGTTAGCCAACTAATAGATACACACATGAGCTGCACTTGGCAGCGGTTGAGCAGGGAGGGAGGAAGGGGCAGCACAACTACAACTTCATTAGCTAATTCAATGCGGCCGTTACGTGTGAGTGCGAGTGCGAGACGGCATTGCCCGTGCAGCAACTACAACTGCTGACTGCCTCCCCCCTCCCCTCTGTAGTCTTTCGCCCCTGCTTTTTACCAACCCCTGCCACCTCGCAGACTGTCTGCCAATAAACACAATTTTACGCTAATTGGGTAACAAATATAATTGCCAAGAGCAGCGTAATAAACCACACACAAACAGCTAACACGCTCACACACACACACAGACACAAGTGCATAAATATCCGAATTGTAGTGCGAACTTCCTGTTCATTTTGTCTGCCTGTTGATACAGCACAACAGCAGACGAGGCAGCCCAGGCAGCGCGGCCAATCAAATGAGGTACACGCGCTGCCGCTACAGCTTCGACTCAGCTGCCTCACGGGGGCACCGACTGCGGTTGAACCTCAACAGGTTCATTAGGTAAGTAGCTGTTGGCCCGGCAACTCGGCAACCCGCTACCCCTTCTCCACTTATGCAGCCTGCATTGTAATTAGCATGAAGTGCGGGGGTTGGACAGAACGCTTAGGATGCCACCGTGTGCCACCGCCAGCGTTTGTTTGCCGCCGCGTAATGAGTTTCTCGATTCATTATTAATTAAAGCCTAAACAAACTGCGCTGCTAAATTATTTGCAATTCAACGGGCAAACAGAATAAGCACCCGAATCGGTAGGCCCGATACAACCCTCCCCCATCCACCATCCACCATCCACCCCTTACCCTTTGCGTAATCGAGGCGCATTTCTTTTACTTTGCCGGCGAACGAAGAACGAAAAGCGTTTGCTGTTTGCTTTCTGTTTGCCCAATGCTGGCTCGATTTATTTGCATTTGCTTAATTGAAATAATTGTCCTTAATTTGTTTGTGCCTGCGAGCACAACACACAGATCCCTCTCCCCTCCCCTTCCCTCTCCCCCTTGGTTGACTTGTGCCATCTTCTTTGCGCACAATTGATTGTCTGCGATTTGTGCCGCTAATGGCGAACAAATCAATTATTTGCCAGCACTTCGCGCGCAACAACAAAACAAAAATTGATTAAAATTGATTTGCCACAGCCCCCGCGAAGCAAGCGACGACATCTGCCGCGGCTTGCATATTCGATTCGATTTGATTAAATTATATACGCGGGCAAACACGGCTCACTTTGCCCAGCCGACATCTTGTTATGTTTTGCGTCAGCCAACATATCTGATTTCCCAGAAACCAGCCAAGGTTAACTGACTAAGGGAAAACGAAAGAGGCAGGGGTGGCAACCAGAGTAATTAGCAAACTGATTTATATTCTGATAATTGCTTGACCTTTTTTGCGTATCAAATTTCGCAGAAAAAAACACAATGTGCTCAACAATTTATGGAAAATATCAAAAGAAATTCCAGGCAATTTGTTTATTATGAAATAACAAAAAACCGAACCCAGCATAAATTTTCAGCTACTAAATTGTTTAACTGACCTAACTAATATATGCTTAATAATCTCTCTAAACTCCACAAGCGCCTCGCACGCTGCATTTCACGCAGCGCCAAAAAGTATGCAACGAATTTCTGTACAGTCGCCCACAAAAACGCTGTAAGCCCACGACGACCAACGCGTTGTCCACCTGATAAACGAGGCGAGCGCATTATTTGCTAATTTCGGCAAACACCAAAAATTCATTTGAATTTATGTCAATTTTCGTGCTGTGCGTAGCCCGTGTTATTCCACTCGAATTCGATGTGATCTGTAAAAATAAACAAAACACACACACACGCACACACACTCGAAACAGCGTGCTAATGTGCAGACATTAAAGCCAGGCAAGGGTGGGGGGGGGTGGGGAGCAGCCAGAAAACCGCTAAGCACGCAGCGTGCATGCCACAAAAAGAATAACACATCACGCATACGACATGTAAGCCGCATTATGAATATTTTGTTAGCTAAGCGCAGCCCGCCCTTCACTCTCCTCTCGCTCCCCTTCGCGTTGCACACACTAATCCGTGCAAATATCAAATACTCTCATAATCAACATGCTGCTAAAAACATTGAAAACGCATTTCAGTTCATTTGATTTATGAATGCAACGCGACAGTTGACATTGGATATATTTTTATAGTGCGCAGGGCAGGGGCGGAGCTCGCTGCAATATACCAGCTAATGCATCAATTATGTCCCTTGGTGCTTTTGGCTTGTGTCGCGCATTATAATGTGCAGCATGGAGCATGCAACATGCTACGCAAATAGAAATAACTGCACACACACATTGCGGCTATGGCACTTTAATTGCCGAATACTATTAGTATTATTATGCCTGTTATTATTATAGCTATTATTGATATTGATTTTGGGCAAGTGTGCGTGTGCGTGAGTGTGTGTGTGTGTGAGGCACTCTAAGCGCATTCAAATGCAATTGGAATTGCAATAGTTTTTCCGGCATTTGTTGGCGTTGCAAACCGCAAATGTTTATATACCCAGTAGGCAGAAGGCTGAACAAATGAGGTATATTGTTTTAAGTAAAACTACAAACATTTAAAGGGTATATAGGGTATATGCAAAATATGTTTTGGTTAGTCAATTCTGGCAAGCAAAATGAAAATCTAAACATTTTTCTAACCCAACACAGGGTATTGCCCAGTCGCATGCTCTCTCTATGTTCTGGCCATAATACACGTAATAGAAAATTGCACAAATTGTCTATGAATGTTTTGGCGCGGCATCATGGCGGCAATAGGCTTGTCACGCCCCCAAGTTTATGGCGCATAAGCCAACAAAATGCAAATGCCAATTGCAAAATCAGCCAAATCAGCGAAATTTAACGAAGCGCTCAGTTCAAGTTTTATGGCAATTGATTTGGATGCGCTATATGTATGTGAACGATTATTACGAAAATGGCATTTAATGAGACTTACGCACAATTTCCGGCTAATTAAATGTTATGTGTGCGCCGTTAAAAGGCTTTCAGAAACGACAGCTCGAACATGATTTTATGCATGCATAAAGCGAGTACAGTTGCCAGTTTTATCAGCCTCTTTTTTAGCCATTTTTTTGTCCCCCCTCTTTTTTTGCAGCTGCTGCACCAGGCCAAGTGAGCTGCATAATGGACTGCCATAGTCTTATCAATGCATTGCCATCGACACAGTCCAGGCCGGGCCAGGCCGGGCCCAAGCAGGCGAGCAAGCAGCCAAGCATAAAATCGTAGCATACTTTTCGGCTGCCAAATAAATACGTTGCATTCCCTGCTCGCTTTTTGCCGCACACACACACATTTACTTGCGCATATGCAATATTATACACCAGATATAGCATATACGACATATATATATATATATATATGCATGGCTTCATTGTTGTAGTTTCTTGACTGCACCACATGTGGCGCAATCGCATAAACCGCCGCAATCATGAAATTTCAGGTGCACCGCAGCAAAAAAAAAAAAAAACAAGAAAAAAACTGCACAAAAAAAACATATTTCTCGTTTGTGTGTGTGTGTGTGTGTGTGTGTGCACAACATATTTGCCTACATAGAAAGCGCAAATGGAAAATGCTGCCTGGCTGCTTTGTATTGTTTATACTGCAGTTGCCCGAGCACTTGTTGGCTCTCATCGCGTCGATTGTTATTGCCTTTATTGCGGTAGCTTTTCATTGCAAAAATTCTTTTAAAATAATTGATGTATATATTTTATAAGCAAGGCAAGTTACAGCAACAAGGTAAATAAAAATGTTGCCGAACAAAATTTGTGGCATTCAATATTGTTAGGAATTTATTGCAATTAAGTTCGAGTGAGAAAAAAATTTCTAACAAAGGCAAAGGGGAAACTGTGTGAGTTACAAAAAAGAAAATTTCTTTTAAGTAAAGACTGCAGTTTTTCAAGCAAAAAAAATTCTAGAAAAATGATAAGGAGAATCCTCACCAAAAGCAACTAAATATCGAAAAATTTCTAAAGAGTCTACACTGTTTATAGGACTCGCATTACTATAGCTTTCATTACATGATTTACCCAAATTTCGCTTCAATATTTGCCCAACTGGAATATTTTTTATCACTTTAATAATTGTGCAATAAATCTATATATTTTCTTTATTGCGTATTATTCTGTTTAAACAGTCGGAAAAAGTCAACACAATAAAAACCTAGAAAATTGTAACACAAAAAACTGTTACTTTATGCAATAAATCGATTGTTTTTCCCTTTAAATGAATCTACATTTATTTTGAAAATATTCGCATTGCTTGTGTTTTCTTTTTGCGCATTCGAAATGAAATTTACCCTACACAATGTAAACTGACTTGGATCATTGCGGTTGAGTCGTGAATTTCAATTGTATGCTTTTAATTTATTGCCACACACACACATTGAAAGCTTGTCCGACGGGGCGTATGCTTAATGCGTTGGCTGGCAAGGCAAATGCAAACAAGGTTTACGCAGCTGCTTGAAAATTAATTAACTGCCACAGTGAGAGAGAGAGAGAGAGACGCACTTGAGTGCCAACTGTTTTTCGGGCCAAAACGAGAAAAGAGTGAAAAAAATGCTATAAGCACAGAAATACTTGTAACCGGTAACTGGTGACGGGTAACTGCGAGCTGGTAACTGGTAACTGGTTACTGTAACTGTTTACTCGCACCACGTACCCAGCTCAAGTACAAGGCAAAGGCAATGGCAAAAGCAAAGCCGCAAAAATTCGGTTTTTCCCATTTTCCAGCTCGGATTAACGTCGACAACAGGCAGAGTGGAGTGGGGAGAGGGATCGGGGCAGGGTATGGTGCGGGCAGCCGAGGGTAAATCAGTTTTAATTGATATTTACCAAAGTGCTCCATGTAAGCAAACACTTTCAATTTGCGTCTGAAGCGAGTTGCGAGTTTTGCACGAAAGTTGCCGAAAATATTTAGGCAAAAATTGTTGGGCAAGTTTGGGCAAAAGGCTGGCGCAACTGTCGAAAAATATGCCCAAAATTTGCAGTTATTTTTCATGCTTTCTTTCGCCCTCTCTCTCTCTCTCTCTCTCTCTCTCTCTATTGTCGAATTGTTGTAATATTGCTTTGTGTACAAATGAATTTTGCAACAATTTTCATTGCATTTCATTGAGACTGAGCGAGGTTGTTATTGAAACAATAAACCGCCATGTGCGCGCAGTGTGTGCGAGAGTGAGACTGTGTGTGTGCAAGTGTGTGTGTGTGTGGGTGTGTGTGTGTGCTGTTCAGTGTTGACAAGTGCTCGCCGGGAAATTAACGTTTTACCGCAAAACTGTTCGCATGGCCAGCGCTCGCAGTTGCACATTCCAAAAGCACTGTCAACACTCACCCACCCACACACACGCACACACACGCACACGCACGCACACACAATGCACACACACATAGTGGCACTACTATACAGATGCAGACAAGCGCAGAATTGTTAACCGAAAAACTGCAGCAGTTGAGTGGTTGTCAGTGGTTGCCGCTGCCACGTTTCGTGCACCACTCGCCAGCATCTACAACACTCGGTCTGCGTGTGTGTGTGTGCGTGCATGTGGCTTTTGCGGTATTGCCTTTGCACACACATTCAACGTTAATTGATCCAACAGCAAGCAGCAATAAAGGATTTGATTTTCAGCATGACAAAAGGCAATCTCAGTCCAGCGCAGGCCATTGCCGGCTCTATCATTTGCTTTGCCAAGCCAACCAGGCAGTCAGTCAGTCAGTCAGTCAGTCAGCTAGTCAGTCAGCTAGTCAGGCAGTTAGTCACCCAGTCAGTCAATCATAGAGTCAGTCAGTCAGTCAGCTAGCCTCGCAATCAACTTGTGAGCCATTGCCTTGTAATTGAATTTTAAACTTTATTTACTGTTTGCGCACGGTGCGCTCTGTTCGATTCAGTTCGACTCTGGCTCTGGCTCCGGCTCCGCATTTGCCTAGACACAATTGCTACTGTCTCTGCTTCTGCTGCTTTTGCACTGGGCGTGCACAAATCTCAACAACTAGCACACACACACTCGCACACACTCGCCCACAGGCGCACACACAAAGTACTTACAGTTCAATTACCCGAAAAAGGAAAGAACGAACCAAAACAAAACGGGCGACTCCAGTTAGGCATTACATGCTTTTTTTTGTTGCTGCTGCACTTCAAAAAATATACAACACTTGCCTGTATTTTTCTCTGTGTGAGCTTCTCTCTTTCTTTACTTCCCTTTTTTTTGGCAACAGCCGCCGCTTTTCACTGTTGCCTGTCAATCAAATGAGCGCACAGCAGACATGGCAAAGCAGAACAGGGAATGGAGTAGGGGGAGCAATCGAGTAGGCAAATTTAGACGCCCTGAGTTATGGTTATAACCCATAGAGCGGGCTGTGTAGCGCTCAGACATAAGTCGAGCGCGAGGCAAACGGATTTACAGTGGTTATTGCCAGTCAAAGTCGCAGATAAAGCTAGTATGCAAAGTGGTTCGGAAGTGGTTCAGAGCTGTAACTGGGCAGGGAATTAAGCTGGGGCTATAAGATTTAGTTAGCAGACTAATGACAAGTTCATAAACCCATTACTTTTCAGATAGATAACATAAAGTTCAACCAAGTCGTTTTAGAGTGGTTCAGCAAGTGGTTCATTACTAGATCTCTGAAAATATATGAACTACGATAGTCAAATTGCATGTATTGATACTTAGTAGCTCAATGTTGAATATGTGTAGGCCATACTATAGTGTAAAGACGGTTTTGGAGTGGTTCAAAAAGTGGTTCATTACTAAATCTCCAAATTTCCATTATAAAATTTGGTGCATAATTTATATACGGCTATAAATTAAATAAGTTTACGAAATCATAGGAAAATCAAGCTTTATATACATTTTGGAGTGGTTCAGCAACTGGTTTTTTGATGTAACTCTAAAAGTATATAAGCTGCGATCATGAAATTTAGTACAAGAATTGTTTGTAATTATATATTGAATATGCAAAAGAAATAATGAGAAAATATAGTGCCACACAAGTTATAGAATGGTTCAGGAAGTGGTTCATTACTAGTTCTCTGAAAATATATGAACTACGATAGTCAAACTTCACTTATTGATAGTTAATAGCTTAATGCTGAATATACGTGTACCATATGTAGGCTATACTTTAGTGAAAAGATTGTTTTGGAGTGGTTCAAAAAGTGGTTCATTACTAAATCTCTAAAAGGCTACGAACTTCTATTATAAAATTTGGTGTACAGTTTATATACGGCTATAAATTAAATAAATTTACGAAATCATAGGAAAATCAAGTTTTATATAAATTTTGGAGTGGTTCAGCAACTGGTTTATTGCTGTAACTCTAAAAGTATACAAGCTGTGATCATGAAATTTAGTACAAGAATTGTTTGTAATTATATATTGAATATGTAAAAGAAATAATGAGAAAATATAGTGCCATACAAGTTATAGAGTGGTTCAGGAAGTGGTTCATTGCTTGAACTCCGAAAGTATACCTGCTATAATACTCAAATTTGGACTGCAAGCTACTGATAGCTTTTAGGAAAAGAAAAGATCTGCCAAGAGAAGAAAACTAGAATATTATACTAAGAAAGTTCATAAAATAAGGAATTTAAAGCATCTAACACTTTCAACTCAACCACCGAAAGAAGTGCGCCCAAAAAGAGCGACTTTTGTAAGCGAGCAAATCAAGTTGTTGCTACTGTTTGGAAGGTGTTCACTTTCAGCCTCAACACTGACAGAACATAATAATTTTCCGCTGACTTATTGTTGAAATTTGTAAATTTGAGCTGAGTCGGGCTAGACATGTCAGACAGACAGACAGACAGACAGGCAAGCAGACTGAAAGGAAGACAGACAGACAGACAGACAGGCAGACGGGGAGGCGCACAGGCAGAAAGTAATTCAGATAATCACAAAATCATTGACAGTTGAGATTTGAACAAAAAAGCTATAATAATAAATGCCAGCAGACTTTGCCAAATATTTCGTATGCCTGCCTGAGCGAGAGGGTAAGCCGTTTGCCAGACTGATTATAAACAGATATAGTATATGGGAATATATATATATATATAGCTGGCAAGTGGAACTGGTAAATTGTGAAGTGTAGCAAGTCAGCAGAAAAATGCATTATTAATAAGCTGTTAAATTTGCCGAGCAAACAGAACACAACGCATAAATAATTCACAGGGCGACAGTCGTGGACAGCAGCAGCAGCAGGAGGACAAGAAGAAGAGGGCAGGGGGAGGGGCAAGGGGAACGCGAGCATGTGGCATTTTGCAATGCACAAATCGAAGTGGAAATTATGCACACAGAATGCAGCAGAAAGAAGAAACTTCGGTTATAGTTCGCGTTCAACGCATTCAACGTTTACAATATTTTGAATATTTAATGCTGCCGGCAATGCTATCTGCTGCTTGCCGCTTCTCAGCTCCGGCTGCTTGCTGCTGACAGATACCCTGTAAAGTGGCCTCCTCAGCGCGCTGGCTGTCAATGCCTGTCGCCTGTCACATGTCTCACGTCTCACGTCGCCGGCTCTGACTCTGACTCTGGCGCTGACTGCGACTCTGATGCAATGTTCACGTTGTCAACGTGTGTTGTCCTCTTCCATTTTCCATGTTACGTCATTCAACGGCCGCAGGAGCGGAAACGGGCAGGGAGGGGGCGGAAGCCGGGGGAGCCGGGGGAGGAAGCTGCATTCAATGTGCGCGCAGCTGGCAGTGGAATAATATCAAACTGTGTTTATACATGTGCAATGCAGCAGCAGCAATTTCTTCTACTCCGCTCGAGCGCCTTGATGTATGCAACTTGCTCTCCCTCTCTCTCTCTCTCTCTCTCTCTCTTTGCCACTCTGTCTGTGCTGCTCTGCCTTTGCTTAGCTTCCAGTTTTTTATTAAAAATTCATTTTTCTGCGTGTTGTTTACATTGACATTTCATTTATGTTTGCTTATGCAGCTGCAGTTAGTTTGACACACACGCACAGTCAAAGTTCTTTCGGTTCTGCTCGATTCGATAAGTAATTGATACGGTTTTCAGGTTCGTTGCTCTCCATCTTCTCTTCTGTCCTTGCACTTGCTGCAGGCTGCGGGCTGCGAGCCTGGGGCAGCCAAAGGGAAGTTCGCTTGGTTTAACCCAGATGAGCTGCTTATTATACATGCAGTTAGTACGTATGGTTTATGCACACTTAAAATGTATTTTCTCAGTTGAATTGCGGATAGAAAGCAGAAAGAAAAGCGATCGTCTATTTAGGCAAAGTTTATTTAAGCTTAAAATAAATTTTATGTCTCCTGTTTTTGAAATCATAAAATATATTTAAATAAATTTGAAACTTATCCCAAATTTAAATTCAAGTTTAGTTTTTAATTTATAATAAAATATATATTCCTCGTTTTTTTTTGTTTTGTAATTTTTATTAAATTTGTGAAAAAATTCTTTATATATTTATTTGATTATTTTGAATTCTTTTACTATTGTAATGTTAAATAAAAAAATTTTAAAAAATAAATACATCAAAAAAAGATTTTTTTTTAATAAGGTTTGTTTTCCTGGTAAGGAGACTTTTGTTGCATAATATATATTAATATTTAAAAGATATCATAATATAATACTTTAAAAACTGTACTAAAAAACTTTAAATTGATTCTTAATACAAAATAGCTTATAATAACAAATAAATTAAATATTTAAAGATACTTAAAAAATAATTTCAAAATTTTTGAAAACTAATTCCGTGTATTCCCCATATCCCATACTGCATATAAAGTACAAGCAGACTCCATTTAAAGTACTAACTACCCAAAGTACAAGCACTAAGGCAGCTTCAACCCACAATGACCACAGGCCACTCTCTCTCTCTCTCTCTCTCTCTCTCTCTCTCTCTTTCTCTCTCTTTCTCTCTCTCTACTCTGTAGCAACTCAAATAACTCTGCCTGCTAAGCGCAGTTAAGTCCCTAATCAAATGTCATAAGTCGAGAAATTCTCATAACATGCAGCAGCAGCTGCACTCACAAAGAAAGAGACAGAAAGAGACAGAAAGAGAGTGAAAGAGAGAAGTAGAAGAAGCAGGAGCAGGCATAACAAGAGAAAGCGGCGTCGCCTAACTGGAGTAAGTGTCAATTACGCCTTAATAGCCAAAGGATAACCGAAAAAGCCGCAGCAAAGTGTGGCCTGGTCTGGACTGTGGCGGCGTTTGCCACTTTTTTTGCAGCAGCAACAGCAACAGTTGTTGTTGTTGTTGTACAACATAGTTGCTGTTGTTGTTGTTGTTGCTGTTGCTGGTGGGGGAAGAGCGCAGAGTGAAAGTGTGAAAAGTGTGCGACAATGAACGCGCGGTCAGACGTTGATATTATGGCGCTTTGAAGTGCACGACATGATGACAATGGCGGCAACTGTTGGCAGCCCGACCAGCAGCAGCAGCGGCAGCAACAACAACTGCAACAACAACTGGCACAGCGGAAACCAACAAAAAGGGAAGCAGGAAATGTCGCAAACACTAAATCAGTGAAGTGCATTAGAGATGTGTGTGTGTGTCTGTGTCTCCCCCTCCCCCACTGGCTCTTTGTGTGTGTGTGTGTGTGTGTGTGTGTGTGGCGGGCCAGGAAGTGCCTGGAGCTTGCGCTCACTCTGGACAGATAGCAAATATTGATGCCATTATGGCAAATGCAATGAAAGATCTGCCAATTTTATATGGCACATAAATCAACTGCGGCAATCGCAATTCAATTTCAGCTTTGAACTTAAAGGCGTTGGGTAAATTAGCAAACACACACACACGCACACACACACAGTGCATGTGGCATGCTGATTACGTTACGGCAGCAACTCGCTCGCTCGCTCGCTCATTCGTGCAACAACAAAAGGCAAGAGCGCCCCAACGCAAATGGTGAAATTACCCGCAGACAACGCGGTTTGCTATTGTTGACAATTTCCTGTCGTTGTCAGTGGCGGCGTGTGTGTGTGTGTGTGCGCCGGCGGGGGCGTGTCAGCTGCTCATTGTGATGCGGCTCATCAGCGAGTTGCAATAGAACAAATAGGAAACCAAGCGACCCGCTGCCAAAACAAAGCTGCATCTGCATAACGAACAAGTCTGTGTGTGTGTGTGTACCCACATGTGTGTGCGGGTGTAGGGTGTGTGTGTTTGCGCTGTAGGCGTGGCCAGCGACTTTGAAGTTGCCAAGACAATTTGCTTAGACTTCAAATAAAAAAAAGAAGGCAGCGCTTTCTTGGAAACATTTGAGCAACGTCGGCGCAAATTTAAGACAGCAGCTGCTGGCAACAGTAAAGCTTGACTTAAAGGAATACAAATGTATAGAGAACAACTGCCAGCTGCTTGCACTCCTCATATCGAGTGCGCACTTTAGCAAACTTAATCCCCTTTCAAAGCAAATTCGTCTGCCGCGACAAACTAAGCAGCTTGCGCTCAAATGTCAGTGCATTAATTTGTCTACTTCGTTCCGCTTGTCCTTGTTACCCTCTCCTCTCCCCCTTCCCTGCAGCCATGTTTCTTTAGTATTTTGTCATTCTCTGTGGTCCAGGAGAAGCCGCGCGAGAAGCCGCTAAGTAATCACTTGCTTACGCAGCGCTAACCAAAGAAGGCGGTGGGCACAGGCAGGGAGAGAGAGAGAGCACAAAAAAAAATTTGCCAAAAATTTTTGCGAAAGTTGCAAACGAATGCAGTGTGCGGCACGGCGTGCGGCGTGCGGCGTGCAGCGGCAGCATTAAAAATACAAAAACCCAAAGAGGACGCAAAAGGGAATGCAAAATCAAAGTATGATGCCGTCCGGGGGCTACCTACCTGGGCGGGCACAGCCGGACGGACCAACTATAGCTACAACAACGACATAAGCTGCAGGGCAGCTGGCCGCAATGCGGTCGCAACAGAGGCAGTGCCACGCCCCCGTTCCCGCCCCCGCCCACTGCCTACCCCTTGCTCAGTCCCGCAGGTCCCTTCGGTCAGGCGCAGTCCATTAAACGTGTCAAAAGACGAAACGCCCCAGGGGCACGGGCCGAGCGAGGGGGGAGAGGGGGGAAGGGGCAGCAGCTGTACAGGCGCACAAAACAAACGGAGTCAACTTGCAGTGCAGGCTCTTCTTCTCTCTGCATTCTCTCTTTCTCGCTCTCTTTCCACACTTTCTTTGCAAGTGTGCTCAGTGTGTGTGTGTGTGTGTGTGTGTCTGCACTTTTGCGGTTATCGCGTGTTTCGCTGCTCAAGTGTCCTTTTCTTTTGGCCAACGAGGCGGGCCAAAATGGCTGCTGGCCACAACACTCTCGCCGTGTCTGTGTGTATCTCCGTGTGTGTGTGTGTCGTGCCCGCTTCGGTTAGTGTGTTTGCATTGGTGTGAAAGCTGCAGGGTACAGTGACACTTTTTCAAGTCAAGTGTATCGCTTGCTGTCTTCTCTTTTGCCTCTGCTTTCTCCGACCATGTCTCAATTATCAGGCAATTCGCTGACAGTTTTTTGTGCTGGCACCATTTTTAATAAGTAAACAAACAGTCAAGTGCTCTGCACTGCTCATTAAAGCTCTAAAAACGTGGCTTTAATAATAATCAATGTAATTTATTTGATTTGCGCGCAAAAGTAGGCAATGGAAATTGTGCAAGCAAAACAATTGCGCTGCGCTCGAAAGTAGGCAACGAAATATGTTCTACTTCACCACAGGCCACGCCTTCCCAATTGAACTGCAACTTCTTCATATCGACACAAATAAAATAAAGAGAGAAAATAATAAACTTGTAATGGCTCATCAAATTCAAGTATCTGTCGTGGGCGTGGCCCAGTGGGATTCGCTGGGCGTGTCATGCTGTGCACAATTGTGCACTTAAAATCGAATAAATGAGCAATCGCTGGGGTATGATTTTTTAATTTGAACTCTGCTGCATAATTGCACTCAGTATCGGTATCGGAGTGTCTGTGTGAGTGTGTACACACTGTATATTTTTACTGTTATGTTAACTGTGATTGCCTGTCATATGGACTGAGCAACGAAGTGAAAGCATTTTGCGCTCGACTGCCGAGCAACAGCAATTTTATTGACCATTTCAGAAAGGGCCACAAGCTGGACAGCAGCAAGGCAAAACAAAAGGCATATCACAGTTAACAAACGCGTGTAATGATGCCGAGCAACTCTCGCACACACATGCAAAACAATAGCAAACGGCCAACAAGAATGTGGAACAAATGCATAACTAAGATTTCCTATTTCAGTTAACAATTTGATAACACAGCAACTGGTTTTTGTGTCAACAATGCGACAGACGAAACGAGAATTTCTCTTGATTTGTCTCGTTCTCTCTCTCCCTCTTGCTGTCGACCTATCTTTTGCCTGCTCTCATTCTATTCCCCAGTGCACTGAGCCATGAGACAAACAATGGCTAACAATATGCCATAAAAATAGAGCAGACAAACACAAACAGCCACAGCAGCAGCAGCAGCAGCACTCGAAGAGCAGCAGGCTGACTGCTTGCTAGTTGCAATTTTTGGTTTATTATACCCTGTAGAAAAGAGGAAGAGGAGTAGTTTGGAATATGTAGAAATATTTTGAGGTATTTTATATAGACAAAATAAATTTATTTCAATTTTTTTTTATAATTTAAACAGACTGAAAAATTATTTTGTTTTTCTGACTGCCTGTTTACAGAGTATCTACTATGCTGCCAGCGCAATGCTTTCCACTGGTTTTTACACTGTGCAGTCAACAGGCAAAGAGCTAAACTCAAAGCATTCAAACGAATTCATTTGAGAAATTGATATTAGAAAGCAATTAGTAACATTTCATACTCCCAGTGCCGCAACGAGTCACACTGCGAGTAGTACAAGAAATTGCAATTAACGCCTGACAGGCAGCCCTTAGGGCCGTGACGAAAAGGATAGTGGTGGGGGTTGGGGGTAGGGGGTTGGGGCAAAGAAAAAGGCAACTCCTGCACTCGTTAAGTCTTAAATTTATGCCCGTACAAGAGTTTACTTATTTCTGATTCGCATTCCTTTTATTTGCCCCGCTGCTGCTGCTGCTGTTTTTTCGTTACTTTTGCTTACACGCAATTGTCATTTATCACTTTTTATTGATTGCCGTGAATTTATCAATATCCGCTTTTGCCGAGTATGCCAACGGCCGCCCACGGTGCCCCCAACCACCGTTGCGTATACGTAACAATTTTTAATGCCTTTCGATGGGCTTCGGTTTTTTTTTCTGTTTTTTTTTTTGTACATTTCGCTTTTGTTGTTGCTGTTGAAGTATTCCTGTTCAAGGCATGAAATTGATGCGCTTTATATGTAGGTTTTCCGCTGGGCGTATGTAAAAATGGGCGGCGTCATGCTTAATGTGATTATTTAAAACATTTTTATTGGGCAAAAGGGAGGAAGTAGAAGCTCTGCTGGCAGGCATTGTGCGATTCAAAATGGGAACAGGTGAATTTATTAAGAAAATTAAGCCTACCCAGCGTAACGAGTGCGCTGTGAGTCGGCAAAGAGCAATATTTTCTCTAAAGGAGACACGCGGTAAGCTATGTCAAATGTCAGACAATAAATACAAAACAAATTAAGGGGAATTACTTAAGTGCTGAAATCGTTGTGGGGTTCAAGAAGTCAAACAATTTCTTAATGAGAAATAATAAAAAAAAATTAAAATTGATTGAAGTGCAGAAAAAGGACACACATTTCGCCAGAGCTCCAATTCCCATAGCTTTGATTGAACTAGATTTTTTTTGCCTTAAAATAAAATCAATCAGGAACATAAATTTTAGGAAATTTCCAAGCAACTTCCTTGCAATATTTTTGAAATATTTTTGAAATTTTAGTTTAATTCCTTTTGCCTTAAACTGATTAATATTTTAGTTAAATTTAAAGTAGATTTTTGATGGCACTGCCTTAGATTGCAAAAAAAGATGTTCTTTTCTAACGAATGTAGTTCCTCTATCAGTTTCTCTCCCGCTCCAGTTCGCACTCCCTCCTTCTCCCTTCAACTTTTTAAAATCATATCTTAAACCGAAACTAAACACTTTGGGCATGGTAAAACTGCCCCAGAGCCTTTAACGATAATGTTAATGTCCCTGTGCATTATTCGCACATAAGCTCTGACATATTAGATCTCAAAGAAACACACACACTCTGCACACGCAACTCCCTCGCACACCCTGGCACTGCTTGACCCACTCGACATAAACAAGCGCTACCCTTTCATGGCACTCGACTCGACTCAACTCAACTCGACTCGACTCGACTCGAAGTGGGACCGGAATGCCAGCTTAAGTCTGTGGAAATCCAAGGACTTTGCGCTAAGACCTGCTCGCATGCAATTTAGCCAAAATGTATTACATTCAATTTGAATACTAAGCCGCTTACCAACACTAAAAGTTTGATGTGCACACAATAAACAGGATTTCTGGCTACAATTAGCATGTAAGCCAAAAGCAGAGGACACAGCTCGTGCATGCAAAAAAAAAACCAGAGAGAAAGAATGAGAGAGGGGTAAACGCAAAAGGTCAGTCGGTAAAGGGTTGAGCTTTGTAGAGAGAAGGGGTGGGGGGGGGGTCTGGTCGTGTGGAGTACATGAACCTCGAAATTGGCATTGTGCTTGAAGTGAGCAAACCGCAAACTGGCAGTCAAAGTCGCTGGTTACCAGCACAATTAACACACAAAGGGAATACCAAACCGAACCGAACCGAGCCGAGTCGAGTCGAGCTGTATCCTGCCGCCTGGTGCAAGGACGCAGAAAGCAGCGAAAAGAAACGGATACTTATTTAAAATTTATGTAGCGTAATTACAAGCGATTTAACCCCCCTCCCCCTCTCCCTCCCGCCTTCGCATTGCTCGGGGCTCCCAGTCCCTACCCGAATTGAGGCCCCAAATTGTTGGCAATCCTTTCCGAATTAAAAAACTGAAGCACAAATGGAAATGGAAAATCTCTTTTACGGCAGGCTTTGTGGCAGCTGCGTGCCCCTTCCTGTTAAGCATCTAAATGACGGCCTCGTGGCAGGGCGACATGGCAGCTCGCAACTACAACTGGTCTATAATTTTTATCGAAAACAATCTCAAACCCCGCAGAGAAGACAAAAAAACCACAAAAGTCATTTGCCTTTGGCTCAGGCTTTAATTAGCATGGTGTTTATGGTACCCTGTAAGGTTTAAGTTACTGAAATGGAGTATATTTCCCCTACTAACCCATTGAACTCAGCGCTGACTTGAGCTAGGCTCAGCAAACTTTGTATACAGACTGTCTGTTATATTTATTATAGAATTGTAAAAGCTTTCTAAAATTACAGGGTATCTACTAGGCAAAACAATAGTTATTGTATATATTCTGAAAACACTTTCATATTTAGAATAAGTCTTAAAAAATGCTCTACCATTTTTGCTCTCTTTATGTACAGGGTATCTGCTGGTCAGCTCAGCCAGCGCAGCTGACAGAGAGATCTCTGAATCCCTACGCCTAACTGGACAATAATAGAGCACCTTGTCGAGCCCATTGCACATTGGGTCTGATAATGAACTTAAATTATTTATACATGAGGCAACAACAAAACCGGGCACAAATTTATTGCATTAGGCGCGTTTTAATTACACCTGCGGCAGAGCACACACACACACAGTCAAGTGCTGGCTGCTTGTTGTGCGTATAATTTAATTAGTGACACCCACAAATGCAGCTACACAGAAAGAGAGAGCTAGGGGGGAGCTAGGGGGCCAAAGGCGACTCGACCGAGAGAGCAACTCGCCCACTCTGCGCTTCTCCTAATGATTTTCATGCCTTCGCATACTAATTTCGTTCAGGTAGGTAGAGGTGCGTGGGAGATGTCCTGCCTGAGCTGTTTCCCCCCCCTGTTCCCTCTACTCCCCCCTCGACCGTAAGTAATGATGGCATATTACAACAGCATTGCGTTTGGCATCGCAAAAAAGAAAATTACTCACCATTTGATGCTCAAATTTATTGCGTGTGGTTACCACCAACTGTGCGGGGGTGTAGGGAGTATGGAGGCGGCTGTGGATTCAATGTGGCACCCTACGATAATGAGATTCAAATCGCATGCTGATTAATGCGTCACACAAATTGAAACTGAACCAAACTCGCTGTGTATTATATTACGCCAATGCCGCCGCCGCCTCAACTCGACTCAACTCGATGTCAAATTGCTCGCACAATTTCGCTTTGGCTGCCAGGCAACATTGATGAAGTAATATCTATTAACAGTCACTTTAATAAGTATACAGCCACACACCCACACACACACACATGCAAATTAACACTTGTAGTTGAGATTTGATTTGACAATCAATGTTAATTGAGGCTTAGTTGGAAGTTAGGAGTGATTTAAAAGGCGCCCCTGGGGGAATTTATAGAGAGGCTTAAGGAACTAACTTTTTACAGCGATTAGATGGCTAATACTGCTGTACATCCATATTATATACCCTCTAAAATTTATCTTAAATTAATCCTGAAAATTCGACTGTATTTTGCACTATAAAATCTATAAATATTTTAGAACTCTTAAAAATCCCACAAGATTCCCTAAACTGTCTTTCTTGTTGTTTAAAAGCTATGCCAAAAATTCTCATAATTCTACTACATATTTATTTTGTTGTATAATACATTTGTATACCCTGTAAACTCTCGCTTAAGACACAACTGTAAAAAGCAAATTAAAGCAATTAATTTTATCAGCGAATCTTGTTGCTCAACTTGGGGAATTGCATTAAGCTACAGCGTCAGCTAAAGTATCTTCCCCCTTTCGGAAATAAAACGCTTTATAGCTGTAGCTTCTACTATATAAATCCCGACTGCGCTGCTTTTGCTTTCCTTATACTCCCCTACATTTTTTTTTGTTCTCCTTTTCTTGACCCGCACAGAATGCAACATCTTAGCGGTTCCCCTTCGCCTGTGCCGACACTTCTGACTGCTCATTAGTCTTACAAGCTATGCACATGGTCTTGGTGCCGCCCAGTTGGGGGAAAGAACTCCACCCACGCTCTCCCTCTCTCTCCCTATTGTACTGCGTTTCCGCTGCCCAGTTGCCCCTCTCTCTCTCTCTCTCTCTCTCTCTCTCTCTCTCTCTCTCTCTCTCTATAACACTTGCCGCCCCTTTTACGCCAAACTTTAAGTGGAAAAATTCTACTCTCTTTTTTTATGAATGAGACCCGTCGTGCATTTGCATATTAACGGCTTGTGCGTCTAATGTGCATGCTCCCCCACTCTTTCTTCCCCTCTCTTTACATGCACCCCTCGTCCTGCCCGTATTTGCATAATAATTTTATGGCTCGCTGCAGTCGAATAAGAAAATCCAGCCGCCGGCATTTGCCATTGTCGGAGGCCAAGTGCCTGCCTGACTCGGCCCAGAATGGCAGGCCATAATGGACCCAGACCCCCCCCCCGGGCGTCCCTTTTTCCCCCCGTGGGGGCTAGCCAGATGTACATACTATATGCTGGCAGGTGTGAGCCCAGCGGGACGGCGCATTGAAAAATGATGCAATGCAGGTGATCGCCTGACGTCTGTTAATGAACTTCACACGTAACGAGCACAGGAACAGGCACCCGCTCAGTGGGTGAGCTTTTATGGCCAAAGGCTGTAACATGCAATGCGTTATCCAGATATGTGAGGTTTAAAGAGATAACATATCGCACTAATTGCTGGAGTACGCCAAATCGTTGCTAAAGGAAATTTCCTTGTACAGCGTGTGCAGCAAATTAAGTTATTAATTTGAGGGAGGCGTGGCAAAAAAATTAAATAACTTAATTGAAAAGCTTTTGAAAGATTTTTATAGTTTTGTATACAGTATAAAGCACTATATAAAATATTTTGATGTATTTTTCTTATATAATCAGAGCTCTCCAAATATTCTAACAATGTTCAACTACTTTCGTTGCTTGTAGCAAATTTAATTACTCAATTATTGGAAACAGAGAATAAATTGTATAACAACATGGAAAAGCCTTAGTAGGCTGTATATAATATTGTATATAGAGTATAAAAGCTATAACTTTTTATTAAATATTTAAAAATATTTTCTATACTTAATAAAATTCCCTTATACCATCGCCTTATATTATCACAAGTTACCTCTACTTGTCTTTTAACTGACTTTGCTTTCTTCTAGCCGGAATAATTTTCTTAGCCAAAGAAAAGAACTACACGCATATTTTATGCCATCCTATATGCATTCTCTATGCATATATACATATATATATATATATAGCATACTATACAGTCGCCATTCTTTGTGCAAGTGCAAATCACAAAAGAATGAACTGAGGAAGTGCGCGTTGTTTGCCACTTGGCGGCAAGTAATTTTATAATTATGCAAGCGCGAATGGCATTGTGTGTGTGCGTGTGTGTGTGACCCTAGCATACTAATGCAGGCACACGCACACACATACAGAGCTCCTCCCTCTCGCTCTCTCAAGTGCATACAAAGTGTGTAATTATTTCTTGCCTTGTAATTTTTCACTTAATTTGCATGGTCGGACGACATCCGCTTGTGGCGCAAAGTGTGCAATTATTTAAACCATTTCTCTAGATTATATAAAGCGGCCACGACGTAAGACTTTAATGTGCTTATGTGATAAGAAGAAAATTATGAAATTACTTAGGCAGTTTCATATGGAAATTGAGAATGCGGTAGAAGTACATAAATTGTAGAGGAATCGATTCATCTTGAGTTTCTTTGACTTTGTGAAAGAATTGAAAAATATTTTAGAATTTCAAAAATTTAATAATGAATTTAGATGTAACATAATATAAAGTATACTAAAATTCATTGTAGCTTTTAAGCGCTTTTATAGCATACTCCACTCCCTCTCAAACTTCCCCACTCAGAATTGTCGGTCAAAGTTTGCACTTAAGATTTAATAATTGCGCAGCAGATAAATGAATTTTGTTAGCTCGCGCCTGCGACATGAAATCACTAAATAAGCTGCAAAACGGCCAAGAGGGGAGCAAGGGGGGCCAAACCGCCAGCCATGAATAAATTTTGCCAGCTCGGTTATCAGTCAAGCTAAGAAATACGCACATAAACTCTAAGCCTGTTTGCCCTCACAGCCCAGGCTCGAAATACTTAAACCAAAGGAGCTTGTAATCTTAATTATATATTACAAAGTGTTGTGGCTGCCAGGGAGGGGGATGCAAATGGGATGGAGGTTAGAGGGGAGGCTTGAGGCCGGGGCAACTGCTGCGAGTTGTTTTGTCGTGAAAAGTAAGCAGGAAATGAATGAATTTTTCAGTGGCTTAATCCGGCAATGTGCCAATGTGTTGCCACGCCCAACCGCACGGCCCACAGCGCCCCCTCCCCTCCGAAAACCCCAAAAGCCAAACAGCCTTCCAACACCTCCTCGCCCCCGCTCTGCCCCCTTCCCTTCTCAGCATCTTCCCCCCTTAGCACTTGTCATAAAATATTGTCTGGTAAGAAAAGAAAAACTTTTCAATGCGCCCCGCACTTCCACGCCGAAGAAGACGAACAGCCACGCCCCCTCCTCGAGACCCCCCTGCGTGCAGTGTGTTAGTGTAAGACATTGAAGTGTATAAGAATAAGTGTTGGGATTAGGCGCTTGACTTGAAAATTTTATAAAACAAAATTTTTGCATAAGCTCTGGCAATGCTTCCTTTAGCTTCCCCTACCTCTTCGCCCTTCCCCCTTTTCGCTCCCGCTCTCGCTCCACCCTGCCACTGCTGCCTCGGCTGTGGTTGCGACAGCTAAGCGCGTTAGCTGTTCAAGGATTTAATGGAAAAACGTCGCGCGTCCTTGCATAGAGAGTTGCCCGGCTGCGGCAACGGGCTACGGTCTGAGCACCATGAAGACTGTGAGGCTGCTGGGGGGGGGAAGTAACGCTCGCTGCTGCGGCAAACGGGGTAAATCACGCATTTAATTCCAAAACATTTAACAGTTTCTGGCCCTTATCTAATATTTTACAAACCATTTATATGATGATTAGCGCAAAGTGACTGCGGCATTTGCCTGCTTCAAAAAAAGAAGCGAAAATGCAAACTGAAGCAAGTTGGGCAAAAGCGAAAGCAAAGTGAAAGATGGGTGCCAAAAGGGGGTAGGGGAAAGAAGTGCCAGAACGGGAAGGTGCTTGCTTGTTTTCCCAAAGTACTTTTTAATGTTCTAATCTAGTGAGAGCACAACAAGTTTGATATCTTTATAAAAGAAATGCTTAGCTTTTAATCAGAAGAAGACACCAAGGTAGTAAAGCCAAGCTTTCACATTTAAAACACCCCTTGAACTGGACAATTAATCTCACTTTTCATTCACCCTAGCTTCGTTAAAAATCAAGCGATTTTACGAGGGTGGATTAATATTTTAATTATGTTAAGTTTTCTAAAATTGCAAACCGAAATTTCGGATACTTTTTGGCTAACAATTCGCTTCTATTATTTTTCAGAAATTTTTTTAAAATTAAGATTTAATTAAATTCAAATAAATTAAATAAAATTCTGACATTTTTTTTAAATTTTCATTTTAAATTAAATAAAATATTCAATAAATTATTCTTAACGATTTTTATCGGCTACGAAATTTGAAACTTAGCATCGCGCATATGTTTAAATCTGTTTCAGACAATTGAGAATTCTTTTCGAAAATTAGATCAAAATCAAATAAAAATTTAAATAACCAAAACAATTAATAAAAAGCTTTTCAGTTTGCCAGAAAAACCCACATATATCGCTGTGCTATCTTTCGCAATCAAAACCCTAATAGAAATACCCTAAAAATCAATTAATGAAAATATAAAAAAATTGTAAAAGGCCGCACTTAAAACCAGAAAATATAATACAAATCGTAGCTCATTAATTAAAAGACTGTCGTTAATTTAAAATAATTATCTGCACATTCCACTTTTTTTTTCCTGCCTTCCAAGAAGACTCTCCCGAAACTCAAGACACGACACAAGTCCCAGTTGAATATATAGACAGAGTCGGAGCAGAGGCGGCAGGCATCATTAAGGTCGACAATGTCGCCGTTTCCCCAAAGCGCATTTGTTGAGTGCTTTTTATGGACCACTTGATTATATGCGACACATAATTGTGCCGGGGCCAGACTGAGAGAGAGTGGGAAGGGAGAGGCGGGGGGGGATGACACACATTTGCATAATTATTAGAAACAGTTAAATGTCCACAAATTGTAATCGCACTTCGGCGCACTTTGGGGCACACGGGGGAGTCGTTATGAAGGCCACTCGACCAGGCCAAAAGTGTCCAGCAGGGACAAAGCGAGTGGGTGGGGGGGTGGGGGGGAAATGGGGACATTATTCAAAGTATGCGGCGGCAATGGCGACGTCAATGTCTTGTCCATCTCTGCCTTTGCCACGCAATCTAAAGACGAACGCAAATATCTGAGTGTAATTTGTGAGCCTGTTGATGTGCGTGCTCCTTTGACTATGTATTTAAAAATGTAGCAACAACAACAACACGCAAGCAGGAGCGGGAGAGAGGGAGAGGGCGACAACCACAAGACACAGAAATAAAATAAAATGTAATTTTTATTATGCTCAGTGGTTTTTATTGCCCGCTTTATCGTTCTACAAGTTCTTTGCGCATTGCCCTTGTCTTGTCTTGTCTTGTCTGATATTTGTCTATGGCATGTCGTCTCGCTGCCACTTCGTGTGTGTGTGTGTGTGTGAGTGTGGCTATTGTGGCATGCCTAGCACAAACACTCACACACACAGCCACACACACGACTTGGACATGGCTGGCGCCTTGGCCTTTTGCTATATTTTCGCTTTTTATGGCTTTTTTATTGACTCGATTATTATGTTGCCGCTTGTTTTCGACCAACAAGAAAGAAAAAAAAAGGCAGCCTGGCGGGCTTGGCTTGGCAGGCGAAAAGTTTTCTTAGGCTCAACCCAGAGAAATTAAAAAATAATTTAGCACCCCCACAACCCACAACGCGCCCGAGGGCAGCTGCATAAATTTTGCCAATGTCTGCAGCGAGCGCAGGCTGTGTCTGATTGCGCTTCAAGCTGATTGTAGGTAACAATAAATAAATCCGCTTCCAGCCTGGGCAGCAGCCGTTTCTAATGACGTCTTTGGCAATTTATGTACATATTACGTATACGCAGTGTGTGTGGGCGCGTGCAGCTGCAATCGTATTTCACACAGCAAATGTAAACCTAGAACCAAATCAAATTTGATTCTGCGTGTGTGTGTGTGTTTCTCTGCGTGTGTCTGCCAATAAATTGTCAAATTTTGAAGTTTTATTTCTCCGCACACATTTAATTGAAAAATGTTCGCAACGCCCGTTGCCAGACAACAGGCGTGTTGGCAATTTGTCAACTCGATGGAAATGCGAGAGAGAGAGAAATACTTGTGCTCACACACACACACACACACACACACAACTTGGCCAACATTGGTCGTTGGCTGCCCGTTGGCCAATTCACAGTAAAAACTAATAAAAGTTGCTGTATGTGTGTGTGTGTTTGTGTGTGTGTGTTTCGAGTGTATTCGATGACCAAATAAATATCAGTGAAGTATGTGTGCGCATCGGGTGTCCAATGAAGTGTCTCGCTTTGGGCCAACAGAGTCAATTGATGAGAAATCAAATACCGAACACAGTTGATACGTTACGCTGCGTATACTTAATTTAAATATAACAATGAACAGCAGAGGAAATATTGAAAAAATTTATAGAGAGAAACTAATAATGAAATACATGACTACATTGCATTGACTGATGTTACACAGTGCGTATACTTGATTTTAATCATTTTTATTACCTTTGGCAATTTTACACAGAAAATATTTGAAATAAATTTGTATACATATTTCGACGCATATTTTTTAAATTATAGCAAAAACTGAAGCCACAATTTTTTGAGACATTTTCATATTTTTTATAGTGGGCATGAAATATTTAACAAATTTTTTAAAAATGTTGTTGCCCAATATTTTCAGTAAAGAAGCCGCAACATGATTAAAATAACATTTCAAATGCAAATCGTGTAGTTTTTGGCAGAGTTATAAAAGTAAAAAGATCCATAACGAATAGCTACCCCTTAGTCTATATATCATCGGCGAACTACCCCAGTTTTAGCTAGTAAAAATCTTATAAAGATTCGATGCACGCCAGGAAACTCGCTGAAGGTCACAACTCCTGCAGAAACTAATCCAAGCAACCCCGACCCATTTCAAATGATCTTCTGCTTAATTGCATGCGCCATGTATTCCATTTGGGTAAACTTAAAATTAAGCTAATCTCTTCATTTGGCTGCTTTTAAAAGGCGCTGGTTTCCTTTTTTCTGTTTTGGGGCCGCCGGCTCTGTGCCAAAATGACAAAAATTAACTGCCACAACGTCAAGATGCAAGAGGCAGAAAGAACTCAGCAAAAGCCACAAAAATGTAAGAAAAACAAGACAAACACACACACACACACACGCAGACAGAGAGAAAACGAGGGAGCTCACAAAACCGAACGACAAGCGAAAGGGAAGCCCACCGCAACGGCGAAACCGAGTCTCATAATTAAAAATTAAGCCATTCGCCTATTAGTTTTAACCCTCATTAACTTTAGATAAACTAATCTCCAAAGTAAACCACTCGCATTCATGGCCCTTTTGTGTGTGTACGAGCGAACGCGACCCTGCCCCAGGGGTGGCCCCAACCAGCCACGCTCTCCTCCCCCTTTCGGGTAGTCCGCGCGCGCGCCTACAGTGCGTGAAAAGCTCATCAAATCGAGGGCACGCTCTTAGAAAACCCAACGAATTTTTCTTCGTCTTCATTCATTCTTCTTTTGCACAAAATGATGTAGAAACAGGCCGAACCTAATAGTATGCTAAGCTAAAGAAGAACTAAAGAAGAAGAAGAAGAGACACAAGAAAAAAAATGTACACACTGAAACGAGAAGCGGAATGAACGCAGCAGCGCAACAAGAGAAAGGAAAAATAATTAAAAACGCAACCTTGATGAAAATGAAATGTTTACAAAGACACAAGCGCACAAAATAAAGAACTGTGACAAGAAAAAAACGGCAAGAAAAAGAAACCAACACCAACCCAGGCACGAAAGAAATGTTGAAAGGCTAAAAAATAACACGAAACGGAGGGAAGAAGCAGAGAAAAAAAAAGAACGAAGGCGAAGAAAACAACATTTGCGCTGCTCAAGCAGCGGCACAAAACGAAAACAAAAACGGATACACGCAACGGATGCAAAGTTTACTCAAGCAAAGCAAAGGAGACGAGTGGCAGCAGCAGCAGCAGCAGCAGGGGAGAGGGGGGGGAGGGTAGGGGCCACAGCAGCCGCCCAAGTCGAAGGAAACCGAATTGCGCTGAATGCAAAGTCAGGCAAAAATTAACTAGGAATTTTCTTTTCTTTCCAACTGCCAACCCTATGGCAAGCCATATGCCATACCCTCCCCCCAACCCCCTCCCTGCTCCAACCAATTCCCCCCTCCATTTGAAATGCGCACAAAACTATAAAGATTTTTTTTTCGAGCTCGAACTCGACCCGACCTCGAACAGCTCAATTTGCGCTGTCAGCAACAAAACTTAATGGAGCTCGACAATTTAATGAAAATAAGTTTTTAATACTTAACAAAAGTTTTCGGTAAATCAGCTATAAATCTTTCTTTTTTTTTCAGTGTAGAAAATAAATAAGAAATTTGAACAGAGACAGAGTTGATAGTTAAATTAAAAAAATTCTAAGTAAAACTTACCTATAAACATCTTACAGAATCTGCTACTAATTTCCTTTTTAAAACAAGAAAGACAGGCTACCTTCGACACGCCGAAGGTTTTATACCATATTAAATCGGCCGATAGGTTCTATGGCAGCTTTACGATACATTTGTCCGATTTTAAGAAAACTTGCGTAACATTTAATGGACAAAATTAGACATATATCAGCAAAGTTTCACAGCGATATCTTGATAAGTGATTAAAGTCGGCCGATAGATTCTATGGTAGCTATACGATATATCGGTCTAATTTCGTTCAAATTTTGACAGCCTTTTAAGAACATACTAAAACATATAGCGGAAACGTTTCATAGCGATATCTTAAAAACTAACAAATTTCGACCGATAGGTTCTATGGCAGCTATACGATATATCGGTCTAATTTCGTTCAAATTTTGACAGCCTTTTAAGAACATACTAAAACATATAGCGGGAACGTTTCATAGCGATATCTTAAAAACTAACAAAATTCGACCGATAGGTTCTATGGCAGCTATACGATATATCGGTCTAATTTCGTTCAAATTTTGACAGCCTTTTAAGAACATACTAAAACATATAGCGGGAACGTTTCATAGCGATATCTTAAAAACGAACAAAATTCGACCGATAGGTTCTATGGCAGCTATACGATATATCGGTCTAATTTCGTTCAAATTTTGACAGCCTTTTAAGAACATACTAAAACATATAGCGGGAACGTTTCATAGCGATATCTTAAAAACGAACAAAATTCGACCGATAGGTTCTATGGCAGCTATACGATATATCGGTCTAATTTCGTTCAAATTTTGACAGCCTTTTAAGAACATACTAAAACATATAGCGGGAACGTTTCATGGCGATATCTTGAAAACTAACAAAATTCGACCGATAGGTTCTATGGCAGCTATACGATATATCGGTTCGATCCGGCTCGTTCCGACTTATTTACAGCGTGCATCAATAAGAAGCATGTATACCAAGTTTCATCAAGATAGCTCCAAAACTGAGAGACTAGTTTGCGTTGCAACAGGCAGACGGACAGTCGGATGGACAAACGGACACACGCACAGACGGACATAGCTAGTTCGACTACCCTATTGATACTGATTAAGAATACGAGTATATAATATATACTTTATAGCGTCGCAGATGTCTCCCAAGGTGCGTTGCAAACTTCTGCCCAAAATGAATATACCATCTAAAAAAATTGAATAAACATAATAAATTTTTTGTTATATTATGGTATGCACCTTGCAAATTTCACTTTATTGCCTATTTAGAAACTTTTACAGTTTGCTTTCACTTTATATAGATCAGATTAGTTGTATGTAATCAATTAGAGCTACTTAGAGTTTAGACATTGGCTTTGCTCATGGGGGAGGCTCACTCACTACTAAAAAAATCGATATGATAATTACAAAGCGCTAAAAATTGAGCAAATTACACGAAGCACTTGACTTATCACCTAAACGATATAAGATATATATATATATATATATATGTATAGTACGATATACGTTACGAATTATGTTTAAATATTACATTCATAAAAAAAAAACAAAATAAACGTGAGCAAAACAATTACACTTTACAAAAATGGTTTAACAAAGCTGCCCATCAATCAGGCTAATAATAGTCGTTATAATATTATATAATAGTAATACGAGTATCTTGTTTCTAATAAAGCATACACAAAGAATCCAAGAAATCGCAATCGGAATATTAACAAATTACATACATATCGCGGGGATTAAAGCTAATTAATAAACACACTCGAAACGAATTGTTTCTTTTGACTTGTCATAGATCGCTTGCTCTCGGCTAATTGGCTGAGGGTCGATGCTGCTGCTGCTGCTGCTGCTGCTGGTTCTGCTGCTGCTTGGCATTGCCCGAGTCGGATTTGTTCTCACGCACCATGAGTAGCAACTGCAACATGAGCAGCGCTTGCACCTTATCGAGTGGATCCATAAATCCGCGTTGCAACCACTTGGGTATGGTGGTGCGCGCGTGACTAAAGCCCAGCTTATTGAGTATATAGTCCACGCCGTAGGGCTCGATTGATTTGCCAGCCCAGGAGAGCAGACGCACAGTGGGCTCCAGATGCCATGTCTGACACTCAAAGTGTCGCCAATCGCGTACAAATGATTCAATGTCAAAGCTGGGCAACTGTGCCCCCGCATCTCCTGCTGCCTTGGGATCCTTGGCATCGTTTGCACTCAAATTTGTTGCTGTCGCCGTAGCTGAAGTGGTTGCGCCTGTTGAAATGGCTGCACCTTCTGGTGCTGTGGTCGTTGTCGTCGTTGTTGTCGTTGAGTTTGCCAGAGTTGCTGCTGTTGCTGTCGACGTTGACGTCGCTGCAGCTGACGTCGTGCTGGCTAAATTCGTATGACTGCCCTGCAGGGGTTCTAGGCTGCTTTTGCTGCCGCTCAGCTGCTGCTGGCCCTGCACAGTCAAGTTCGTGTTGGAAGAGCTCTTCTTCTCCTTGAGTAGTTCGTCCGTTAGATAAGGTTTCAAATTGGTTTTCTGCGAGAGATTTGGCGAGGCTGCGCGTGCGGACTGGGCGCCAATCTGGAAAGAGTAAAAAGGGTTGACAAAGTTCTTGTTTTATAAATAGTTTAATATACTCACCACTTTCTCCTTTTCCGTAACATATGATGTAATCAAATCATGCAGAAAGAAGAAGGCATCCGCATCCACAGTGACAAAGATGTGATCATCGAATTCGGTCATGAAGCTGCACAAGACTTCCGGCTTGGTTTCTGTAAGACAAGGAGGATTAAGCATTGCTAGAGGGAAATCAATTCAGCTTAGCTTACCACTTGGCTCTGGCGTTGTTGGTCCCTGCTTGTGCTCCGTTTTGAAGTGCAGCTGCAGGCTGGGCAGCGCAAAGATGACCTCGCGATTGTGATTGTGCTCCTGCGACTTGGCTGCGCTGCTGCTGCCCGAGGCGCGTGTGCGCTCAATCGAATTGGATGCTATTTCACGCTCGCACTCCAGCATGGGGAAGCGATCGACAGCTGAAAGGGAAGAGGTATTAGAGCAACATATACATAAGCTACCAATTTAATCCGGACTCACCATCGATCTCGCTGTTGGCAAACGCATAGTGGAACCACTCGTTCAGCGTCTTGAACTGTGGTGGGAAAATGATGTTGCGTGTGATGCGACTCACGATGGCCATCGAATGATTCTGTTGCTGTTGCACCTCTGTAGTCTGACCCAGACAGGAGGTCAGTGTCTGTGTGACCAGCACCTCGCTGGTATCCTCAAGCTGACGTGCCTCGGTGGCAAAGTTGATCGAAGGTGACTTCAGACTGAACAGAGCCCAAGCCTTGGACTTGAAGTTGATGCCATGGAAGCAGGCCAGGGAGATGTTCTGGCCACGTAGCTCCACAGTGCCGCCCAGCACATTGCCATGTCGTGGCAGACGTGTCACCAGCGATGGCACCACCAACCCAATGGCCTGTGCCAGCGGCTTCTGCCAGTGTCGATGATGACGTGCATCTGTGTTGTCCACGCCATACATGTTTGCACCGCCAGGCACCGCGCCTGCAGCACTGGCAGCCGGAGGCAATTCCCCATTGGGTTTCTTCTTCAGCTGCTGGCGGCGCTTAATGCTCGCCGTGCGATCCTGTAGACGTGGCTCCAGGCTGGAGAAGACACGCTTGGAAGACTTAAACTGTTGCGTGAAGAACTCCTCCAGTTTGAAGTACATCTTCATTAGATCTGCCGTTGTCGACTTGGATATCATGATCTGCAACTGATCCCAGCTGAGATCCCCGTGTATAAAGATCAGTGCACGGGGCACATCCTTGCCGACTGAAGCCGCCGCCTGTGAGGCTGTTCTCCACTCATCCTTCATGGCCGCCGCAAAGGTGCTGATGCGCGTCATCAACACCGATGTGCCCATGTAGTCCAGACGCAGTTCCAGCGCCATAAAGCTCAGACCCAATGTATGATATGGTTCCATGCCAGACTCCTCTTTGATGTGAAACCTTTTGTTGATTTTGTTGACCTCGAAGCTGCCACCCACAATGCCGCCCTTGGCATCCAATGCGGATCCGCCCAGATAGATGCCAGCATACATGTTCTTGTAGCCTGTGCTGCCAATCGAGAGTCGTCCGTCCGAACGGAAGTCCTTGGTCAGCCAGACCACATTGCCGCAAACGTTGCCAATGTTCATTTGCACATTAAGCTTAGTGAAGTTCACAGCGAAGATGACCAACGTCTCCCAGGCGGTAATTTGATTCTTCTCCGATGGTGGCGTGCCAGAGGATTCAGCGCTTGAGGATTTACCCAACGATTTGAGCTTGCGCACTGCGCCAAAGTGTCCCATAGATTGCTGTGGCGCCTGTTGCTGCTGCTGCCCGTCGAAGTCCAAGCGCAGCTTATCCTTGCTGCGTCCCTCGCTGGGTGAAGGCGTGGTAGGTGCACATCCTGTGGGTGTCTCTGCGCCACCTTGTTGCTGCTGTTGTTGTTGCTGCTGCTGTTGCACACTCAAATCTCCCAGGAAAAGACGACGCACTATGCGCCGCCTGTACCAAGCCTTGGGGAAGGCCAAGATCTCAGTAAGACGACGCATGTCGTACTTGAAGCTGGCGCTGCCAATGTCCACGATGGTGGAGAAGCGTATGACGGCACGAGATTGATCCAGCGCACGCTTCGAGCTGGGCAAAGGTTCTATATAAACCTTGCGGCAGCGTGTGATGTGGAACTTGACAAACTCCACATTGATACTCAGTGAATCCTTGCGCTCGCTGTCGCTCAGTGGCGAAAACTGTGTCTCCTTGGAGGTCTTCTTGCCGCCATATGGATGGAAGATGTACACATTGAAATCGGCCAGGCAACCCGTAACACTTAGCCCGCCTGTGGGCAATTGCTGATCCGCATGAGATTGCGAGCTATGCGACTGCTGCTGTTGCTGCTCCTCATCGGAGCTGCGCTTGGAGCTGAAGACAATGTCCAGGCTGGGCAACTGCAACATGCACTCCACCCTGGAGACGGGCAGGCAACTAAAACGGAAAGTGGACGGTTGCATGTGGAAGTAGACGATGACATCCACTGGGAACGAGGCGTAGGTTGCATAGTTCGCTGGCAAAATGTCCAGATTAACTGCTGCCGTATGAGAAGGTGTAGGCGGCACGCTATTCGCCTGTTGTCGCGTCGGAATTGGCTCGAGTGTCTGCTCCAAGAACTCTAAGATATGTGGCGATATGATTGTCTCCTCTGGAATGCTCTGCAGCGTCATCCAAGCACTCAACGTGGCACGCTTATTGCCCAAGCGCCGTCCGGCTGCTCCAAGCGAAGGCGTATGCGGCACCTCATGCGGATCGGCCAGGGTGCGCGATTGATAGTGCAGCTTGACATCGAGGCCGGGTATGTGAAAGATTGTCAGATCCGCCAGGAGCGCATTGTTATGCGCATTTGCCGTGTAGCGCAGTTTGCTCTTATCACGCTGACGTCTTGATGGCGTTGGGCTACCCCAATCGTTGCCAATGCTTCGCTCTCGCTTATGTGACTTCACACTTGATGCTCCAGCGCCACCTGCGGCGCCATAAGCGGCACCTGCTTCGCCCGCATGATTCTCCTTGGTGTGCAACACACACTTGCCCGAATTGACTAACACTTTCACATCCAGCTCGAAATCAATATTCGGTTCCGGCTGCTGTTTCTGGCCATGCGCATGCTTGCGTCGCATCTCCACAGAGGTGCCATCCACATCGATTTCACTGGGCGTGCAATCCCCTTGTATACCACCTGTTGCTGCACGCCAATCCAATTCATTGTCTGCTGTCTCCGTATCCGTGTCCGCATTGGGCAGCGATGTCTGTCGCATGGCATCTGTGAAGGTGACTCGGCCCACTCCCGTCTTCAGTGAGGCGCTACGCGAGTGACACGATGCGGGTGTGCTTTGCAGACTGGAGATTTCATCATTGGAGGCAATGGTATCCAGACGTCGACCCGCATAGCTATGGCTGCCGCCATTGTCCAGTGGCAACTCACGGGCTGCACTGCCCGAGACGCCAGCAACGCCGCCGCTGCCAATGTACGAATGGGAGCGACTGTAGTTCTTGAGCGATCTACGCAACGAGGGCCGCTTCCACTTTTGTATCATGTCACGACGGAAGTATTTGTAGCAAATGGCTTGCAGCTCCTGCAGACGACGCTCCTCATGGGCCACCGTATTGTGTGAGGCACCCAAGGTGCGTAGATCATTGATAATCTTCAGTTGCTCCGCCATCTCTTTTTCCATCATGAACGAACGCTTCTTCGAATCGATTGTTGGGTCAAAAACAAATGCGGGTAGATTATCAAAGTCCCCGCGTCGTCGCACATACGTATCCCGGCAACTCTGGTCACCCTCATCGCTGTCGGGTGATTCCATTTGCGTCTCATCTTCCTCAAAACCAGTCAGCATGGTGAGCGTGTGTCCCAACGACGACAGTTGCTTGCCAATGTTCACATCCAAGTGTATATCAACACCTTCCATTTGCCACTTTACATTCAACAGCCACTTGGCATTCTCGCCCTTCTTGGCCGCCGTGGTGCGGGAACAGACCTCAAAAGTGCCCTCCGAGACAACGCATACATTCATTATGGGCTCCACGCTACTCGGTTTCCAATCGTCCAAATTGGTCTCGAAATCGTCGGCAAAGCGCAGGCACAAGCCCTGGAATTTACCCTTCGACACCAAGGAACCTGAATTGCAGGCCGAGATGATGGTGTTCTCCAGCGTAATTACCACAGCGCCCTTGGCATCAAAGTCCTGATACGACCGGGAGCCATAGGACTGCAATGAGGAAATGTTAATCAATATTTCATGTTAGATATAAGCTTCACCTACCACAGTATTAACTTGTTTTAGGGGCAGACAAATGCCCATGTCCTCCACGGTCAGTTGCAGAAACAAGGTCGAAAGATTCGAGCTGGCAATTTGACCAAAGGCAACACGATCGAACACCTGCTGCGTGGTGTGTGGCGTATGTTCGTAGCACAGATTCGCACGCTTCTCGGCCCAATATTCGTAGGCATTTTTGTAATTCAACCACACCAATATGGCCTTGTCCACGGCTATCGGCTGTACGTAGACCAGGGGACGCTTCAACGTCAGCAATATGAGCTCCTTGTCTTCGTTGAGCAGCTCATCCTGGAAAGCATTACGCAGACCGATGGTCGTATGGAAAAAGGCATATTGCTGGAACTCCGGCTCGGCCTCGTCAAAGATTACGTTGCGTATGATTTGTCCCAGTGAAAGATTGAAATCGATGTGTGCCTTGAAAAACAATTTCCGATTGTTCATGTCACCCAAATTCTTGACACGATTCGATAGCTGCAACTCCAGAGTTCCAGTCTCAAAGCGCACAGCAGAAGAGCACGGAGTTGTGGCAGTCAGTTGAATGCGTTTCATCGAAATGTTTATGGAGAAGAGTATACGCTTCAGTGTGGACTCCTGCACGCTGGCATTGTCGCCACTCTCCTCTGTCCACAGTGGCACTGGCTTCTCTCCGCCGTAAACCTTTTGCAGCACTTCGTTAATTTCACGCATGAAAACCTTTTGCACAAAGACCAAATGATTGAGCAGATCAGTGGTCAGGCAACGTTCGAATTCGCCAATCTCAGCGCTGGCATTCACATAGCCACCCTGGCGCAGCACAATGCCCTCAATGGTCTCCGTATGCTCCTGTCGATTATCCGGTATATATTCCGCCAGCACATGCACGGGCGGCAGACCAATACAAGCCTCAGAAGGCAGATTCATTTCATTCTGCAAAGATTAAGGATTAGCAAAGATTTTATACTCCTTATTCCAATTATTCTCTTACCTGTATCTTTGTATTGAAGCTCAGCGTATGCGTTGGCAAATCGATGACAAACTTGGCACGTTGACCCGTCACACCCATTGAACTGACGTGATTCATGCGGTATTGTGCCTGCAGTGACGGCAGCAGGGCTGCATTGATGGACAGACTCTGCAGCAGCACATTGAACTGCATGACCAGCGGTTGGAGTAGTCCATTTTGATGTGCTGCCATCGGCTTGGATTGAGCCAGGCGGGCGGCACGACGTGCTGCCATCTGTGGTTGCTGCTGTGCTCCGCCAGAGACGGTACGTTCACGCATTTCACTGGCGTTTCCTATGCCGCTGCCTGCACCGCCAGAGTTGCGTGCATGGAAAGGTGATTCGGGCTCCTCTGCCGTATGCGAACGCAGTGTAGAACGTCCCGAGTTGCGCTTGACACGCAGCTCTTGCAACGTTGACGACAATTGCTTTGAACTGCGCGTCATCATGCCGTGCAATGCCACCGGATGCTGTGGTATATCAATGTTGACGGCACCAATCGATAGCAGGCCGCTATTTTTGTCCTTGCCTCGCTTAGAGAGGCTGGAATAGAGCGTTTGGCTCTTGCCCACGGTTACCTTGACGACGGTTCTAAAAAAGAAAGGGAAATTTATTGTTAAACAAATTATAGGTTAAGAAGAAGCAGGAGTACTTACTGCTGACTGGGTGCGACGCCCTCGAGCAGCACAATCATGGCACGTCCCACCTGACCGGTGAGAGAACACTCCAACGAAACGGGACGCGCCTTCTTACGCCACGTGGCCGTGCTGTTTAGTGTGGTGATTTCCGATTCCAGCTTCAGCCCGGAAAGCGTAGCCAACAGACGAGTCTTGTGTATCTTGGCTACGCCAAAGACAATCAGTCGCGTACGCTCCTGTGGCACACTATCAAGCAAATGCATCTCACGATGCTGTGGCAATGGTGTCGGTGCACTGGTCATGTCATCATCATCGGCAACACCGGCAAAACTTGCTGTCGGCTTCTTATGCTCATTTAGCGAACTACGCTGCACCACAGTCTTGGTCTCAGGCATGGTGCCATATAGCTCCAACAGATGATAGATGGTTTTCCAGCAGTTGGGTGTCTCCAGCATCGGTGGCATTGTGACTAGACCTGACTTAGTCAACGTGTTGTTATAGTCTCCACTTACACTCGTTGCACATCCGCCATTCAACGATGCCTTCGATTCGGTTGACAGCTTGAGTATATGCTGATCATGCAACGACATCGTAGGACTATCGCGCAACGGCGATGAGCTTGACTCATTGAGATTGGTGTAGCCCAGCTTGCCTTTAACGGATTTACCCGTAGAGCGCAGCTTCTGTGCAAAGCTTTGTGGACGATTTTTGGCGTTGGGTGACGGAGTCAATTGTATGATGGGCGCTGGGCCACTGCCGCGACCTCTGGCCGTGGGCATTGTAGGCATGGTCTCATTGAACTTGTCATATCTCTCGTCCGAGAAACTTTCGCCATGTCCTCCAAATCGATCCGCAACTGATGTGAAGGGCAACAGATCTGTAGGCTCCGAGGCTGAAAAATAGAAGCAAGTGGTAACACATTAACTAAAACAACTTGAACATTCATTAGCTTACCCAGACTGCACTCATCCTTGGTTTGACTCTTCTTGCTCAGCTCGGGATGCTCGTGGAACTCGTTCTGCGCATCCTTGACATTCTGATACATGTTGCATATCTGATGCAGCAACCGCAGCAGCGGCATATTCACCTGCTGCGATATGAAGCGCACATTAAGACTGAAATTGATCACAGTGCTCGTATGCTTCTTGAGCTGCCGTCGTGACATATAGATGACATTCTGACGCGCCTGATCGACCATGCCATCGGACATTTTAAGCACTTCCAATTCGACACCAACACGCTCGCATAGGAATAGTGGTGTATCCATCATAATGGAGGCACGTCCGCCATTTGATTTCTTGCCCAGCTTCGTGGGTTTCGTATTGGTGTTGGTTTTCTTGTCGCCCGCCTCGCTGACCACAATGTCCACGCGTATCGAGTCGAAGGTGCCAATCAGCGATAAATTCGTTCCGAAGTTTTCCAGCGAAGAGATGTCTGTATTCGAAAACTTATTGATCATTTGCTGCGGCATAACGCCTAGGCAAGTGAGCAAAGGTTCGAAGATAAGATGGGCATCCAAGAGCTTAATGGAATCCTGCATGATGGTGCTCCGCGTATGCGTCTGTCCAGGCAACTTAGATGGAGCGGGACGTGCGTGTTCCTTTTCGGCAGTATGTTCCTTCTTCTTATTACTATCCTGTTGCTTGGCCATCCAAAAGTAGAGATCTTCCTTTTGATTCTCTGCGCCTAGCCAAAATTTGTTTACAGAGTTTGTAGAACTGAGAGAACCCTCCTGCAGGGCGCCGTATTCTATAAAGAGTATATAAAGTTAGTAAAGGTTTAAAGACTCAATAGGGAAGTTACTTCTTACCAAACTCAGGCACTTGCTTCTCCACCAGGCCCGATATAATGGGCAGCATTTGTATGCTAGAACGAGACGAATTGCCATGTGAAAAATTCGAGGCTTTGCTGTGCACTTTGCTTAGACTATGGATGCGCATACAATACGTTGCATATTTCGGAATGTGATGACAATTATTTCAGGCGGGGTTTTATGAAAAGAAGAACAACACAGGCAGTGATATTAATATGTTTCATATTCGTGATACATGCACAAAAAACAAGACAAATCAAATAGACTTTCAACTTACCCACGACGTGTGTTGTGTATGTTGGGCGATGTGGATGTGGAACGCTGTGATGCGGGTCCATGATGAGCTGCTTCGTGGCCATATGACATGCCACCATATTGTGTGTTGTCTACACATTTGGAATATAGTAAAAATATTTGAATATTTGCACATAGTATTGGGTTATACTTCTGCATTTTAAATTTTGCAAGAAAAGTGGATCTATATAGACCACAATTTCGTATATATATATTCGTGTGCAGTGTGGCCCATAATTAAATATTTAAATAACTTAAAGCATATATACAACATATTGAATATTTACAAACACTATTCAATTACTTCACACACTGCACAGGAACATATTTCGTAAATTTAATCTAAATTTGAAAGATAGTATAGCCAGAAGAAAAAGATCGGGATAAAATTGAATATATAATTTGAATACATAATGCAAACGCAAAGCATCAAACAATGTGAAGTGATGAACACGTAAAAGCATATTTTGTACACAGGGATTTCGAATGAGGAAAGTTGGAAAAAAGGAAAGTTAGGAAAGACTTAAGAGTAGTAGGAGAGATAAAGGAGAGGAGGAGGCCTTTAAAGTGCTCATAACTAGAGCACAATTATAAAAGGCTATTTGTAAATAGCTTTAGTTATAGATATAGTTATCAGGAACAAACGAACACGAAAAATAACAACAGAAACGTGCAAAAATATATACATAGTATAAAGAGACCAAACACGAAAAACAATCCTATAACTATACATATCATTTAGGTTATAACAAAAGGAGATAACTGCAAGTTGCAGTTGAGCAGCGTTAATCAAAGGAATACCAATGTGAGTTCGATGATGCTGTGTTTGCCCAAGTAATAAAGCATTCTCACTCTCTTCCGGATTCTCGCCGACGCCAGCATAGGCGCCCATTTCAACATCACCTTCACACTCATCCGCCTCACACTCCTCCTCGGTTTGTGGAAACGAGAATGTCACATTGATGGGACGTGCCAATTTATTCTTGTATTGATGCTCGAATAAAATCGGATTATACAATGTGTTCTTCCATTGACGGCTGAGCACAATGATGCCCTGTAATTGGAATGGAATTGATTAATGTATTTTACATAGTTTCTTTATAATATGCACCCACCTGGCGTAATGTATTCAGATGCGGCACTTCGCCATGTTTGAAGATCTGTTCGATACGTTGCACGCCCTCATCCAGCACCAGTTTCTGCATAATGTAACAAAGCTGACAGCTGGGATCCTCCTGCAGCGTCTTCGATAACAGCGTGTAGTTATTCGCATAGCGACTCTGTTGGGGGAGCAAGAGAGAAGGATTATCATCGTCATATTACATATACTTCTCCAGTTTGTAACTCACCTTCTTAATCTTTGGATTACGCTGTATTTTCTCATTCTCCATGGCATCGGCCATGAGGCAAGCGGCGACTGCAGTTTGTCGCGTGTGCAACGCCTTAAGTAGTGACACAATTTTAATAGCCAATCGATTGCTAGGATTCATCCAGGCTGTAATTGCGGGTGAGGCAGTGCTCAGTAGATTCCAATCGAGGCGAGTTAGATCAATTTTCCGTGTTATGGGCACACAAGGAGGTGCCGCAAAATTGAACCAAACCGACTTGAGTTCAATCACACACGAAGATGTCTTGTCCGTGCCCTTGACATTCGACAGCGCCTTATCGTAGCCATCCTTGCCAGCGTTGCCAGTGCCTGCATTGGATTTCTGTGCGCCTGCATTGTTTGTATTTTGACCAGAGCCAATGCCCTTCTCCACATCCTCATCCTGTGGCTTTGTTGCACCCGTTGCTGAGCTATCGCTGATAATAATATTCTCCAAGGTATGAACAAATTTCTCCTTGGGCGTTTTGGGTGTTGGTGGCTTCTTAGTGATCAGGCGCCAGGCTGCTTCAGCTTTTGATGTGGCACCTGTGCCATCTGTCGTTGCTCCTCCAGATTCATTGTTTGCATTACCTGAAGAACCAACAAGTTCCGTGAGATTAAAGCCACCACCAGTTGCCGATACACCCTCGGCCCCGCCAGTCATCTCAGCCAACTCCTCCTTGCTGTTCTCGGACTTCTCGAAATGCGAGCGCTTGACAATTTTAACACCCACACCCTCGAGGCCGCATTCGAACATGATGTAGCCAATGCTCTCGATACCCGTGCTCTCAGGCATCTTAAGACACTCAAAAAGCACTTTGCTCTTATGCTCTGGAATTGCAGTCACAATGACAGGAGTCTCGGGTGCACACGATTGTCCTTCGGTCTTAAGACGACGCAGCTGTGCATGAGCGCGTCCTATGTCTAGGGTTATAACCAACTCCTCCAGCTGCTTCTCAGATGTCTCTATGAGAATGGGTTCACCCTGCACATTATCCGGACGCGTCTGCGACGAGAGATGCGCTAGCAGTGCACGTGTTCCCTTCATTATGCCACCCTTCTTGTGGCTACTACCCGATTGCACTGTCTGCTGTATGTACACATTGTGCATGGAAGCGCGCGTGGTCTTGCCCAAATGGAACTTGGTCGAAATGCCTTCCATATAGAAGGTGAGCAGCGACACGCAGCTCAAATCCTGCACAAAAAAAATTAAATTTATTAATAAACTTGATCGTGTGAGCATTACAAGACACAACTCACCTGCACATTATCCAGCGCTGCCACAGAGATAATCTCCTCCACAATTGACGACTGCAGCATGGTGATGCTCACCTTGGGCAGCACAATCAATCCCTGCGTCTTGGTTGATATGCTCTCCTCATAGACATCGCTTAGGAAGGAGTCACCTGGTCCTTGCAGATGACGCTCTGTGGTGGAGCGTTTGGAGTTCGAGTGCACCTGTGACCAGTAGCTAAGACTCTGATCTCGCTTCAGTATATTGTCGTTCTTCACTTTGGCTATGCACGAGGAGTGTATAAAGTTCACCACGGAGAGCAGATGCATTGACTGTATGGTGGGTATGGCTGCCTCAACCATGCTAGAAAAGAGAGAGAGAATCTTTAATATTTATTTACAATATTTACACTAGCAAGCCACTTGGCCTACAAAATATGTATATTCACAAATCATAGTCAGCCTTTAATTGTCTTTGATAGAAACAGTTAACCAACATATACAAATTTATGTTCCAATAATATTTCCAAAAATGTTTATATTTCGGATCATTCTTCTGTTGCTACTGCTGCCCTTTTTGGCTGCATATCCATTGGTAAGTTCCATTGCGAATTGGATTATCTTCACTTCTCAGTGCTTTCCTCTAGGAATCGCAAGCCAAACAGGAGAATAGTCCACAAGTTGATCTAGCCGATTATCCTGATCTGACAAATGGCCTAAGCGATGCTGAAGTGGAGTCCACACTGAACGGTCTATCGCTGGAGGATCTGAATGCACTCAACAAGCTGTTGGATGATGCAGGCAATGGACCCTTTGATTTGGAAGGTGCGTAGTCGTATTTTAACTTTGATATTTCCTATAACCTTTTGTTTTTCAAAGAAAGCAAGCCTAAGGGGTCACCACCATAGGCAGGCCAAGAAACACTATGAAGATTTGGAGGGCGTTGATGACGATATGGATGCGGCAGCATCGGGTTCACGTCGCGACGAAGGTTGCCACGACGATGACGACGAGAAGGACAAAGAATCATGCACCATGAAGCCAAAGTGCATGAAGAAACCCAGCTGCACGCCCAAGAAGGGTTGCTCATCGACACGCAAATGTTTCACTCAGTCGTGCAAGTCCTTGGACGGGCTACTAAGCATGAATCTCGATGGTTCCAAGCACAGTGGACGCAACAAGGCAAAGTTTAGAAAAATGATAAGGCCACAGGAGGAATGCGATCCAGAGGATGCAATGTGCTTGCAACGCAATCGAGACAAGGCCAAGCAGCGGGCAAGCATGCAAGATCTATCCGATCTGACGATGGAACATAATCAGGATTCGAATAACATGGACAGCATAGAGCAAATGGCAGCCGATGCTCATCAGGATCAAGCGACTAAGATGCGCAAAGAACTTGATAATTGGCAATCCAAAGATGATCCCTCATCGGATGTATTTAACTTTGATCAATATAAGGTACCCAATATCGATGAGTTCAAGGATCTATCGAAAATGGTCAATGTGGCTGCCGATGATAGACAAGAAAGTGTACTACACGATAGCAATCTAAAACAGACCGAACTGGAGGAAATGCCCTACGAACGTCATAATCTTGCACGCGAGGCACACATACAGGCATACCAGCAGGAGGAGAGGGCAGATGATGATAATCTGGAGGATAATAATAATCAAATGAATGCTCCACCGCAATTGTCGCAGGAACGCGTTAGGGATGAGCTCGAGGCACCGGTGGATACCATGTCGCTGGCCAAAGATAACAATAACGAGAACATAGCGGCCAACGATGGCGACAGGTTGGCCACTTAATTACACCCACACCCACACCCAAACCCAAACCCAACATCATCAACCACTCACTCACTCCATTCACTCAATCCTACACATTTACAACACGTTCCCGTTACCGTGTTAATATTGTTGCAGTTTTATTGCAAAAAACGCACGAGATCCCGTGCGCTATGTCATCCAGACCGACGATGGCTTCATACAAAGCGAGAATGAGCCGGGAATGCACCGTCTGCGCTCAGATAAACAACACAGCGAAATGCTTAACTATGTACCCTTTGAACCCTCCGCGGGTCAGACACAAGTTCAGTCCAGACGTGCCAAACGCGAAAACACCCACAAGAAAACCGACGATGCACCCGAGGTAAGTGCAGGTAAAATGGCATTACTCCCTTTTTTTAGACGGGAGGATTTCAGCTACGTAACGTCTACTCCACGATATAGAATACCAATGAGAGCTATCTCAAGAAACTAATGGACTCCTTTCCTCGTGACCAGGGCAGTCAGAGCAATTTGAAAATGGCCATTCGAGAGGTGAAACGCGCCCATTTGCGTGTGAAACGAAGTTAAGTTTTTCATTTTTAGTTATTGCATTTGTTAAATTTCTGTGATTTATAATTTCTAAAGCGTATGTGAATAATAAAACTCGTTAAATTCGCATACCAAAGAATGTGTTTTTTTTTCTTCAACTCACCGTTGCAATCCCTCCAGCAGCAGCGGAGTTAGAAAGACATTCAATTGGCCCTTGAGTCGGGCAACCACTGAGGTGCAGGCTGCTCCTCCCTCGGCCTGCAGACTCATGAATTCCCCGTCATCGAAACCATTTGTGGTCTTATCCGACTCTTCCTCCTTGAGCAGCACACTTGGATCCCAGGGATGTGATTTGGGTCCGCCCATAAAGGTGGCCGAACTGTTGCTCCCTGTGCTGTTCTCATAGCGTGGCACCACTTTAATCTCACGCCAGCACGAATACAAATCAAAGTGAGGCAACATTTTGCTGCCTATATAGGTCAATCCACCATCTTCGTTCTCATGGAAAAGCGGCGTGGAGAACACATCCGATCCCAGTGGAAATGAGCAGCCATTCCAATTGAAGCACTTCACTTGCGACAAATGATTCAGATAGCTGGCCATTAGCAACGGCGAATCGATAATGGGTCGATTGACCTGTTGATGCAAATTGACCAATTCAACATCCTCCTGCGACGACATGGCCGAAATGAAGGAGTTCGAAGAGAGCGAAGGTGTGCCCGACGATGAACCACGTGAATCCGCCTGTGAAATGCAGAGCAAAATACAATATTGATTAACAAGATCAGCTGAATGTAAATCAATATAGATTGCATTGCTACAAAAAAGAAACATAGAATCGAATCAAGAACCAGATCAAGTGGCACACAAGCACAAGTTGTGAATGGTTGAAAAGGTGCAAGAACATTCGAAACAAAAAAAAAAAAACTTTGCCTTAAACTAAACTAGAAATTAGACGACTTAGACTAGCTCCAAGTAATACATGCAGAATTATCGGGGCATGCGAAGGCCGATGGGGCCAAGGCAGAAGCTTAGGAAGCATCTGAAGCTAGATCATCCCTTCTGCCTTGGCTTTTCATCTACGACAGACCGAAGTTCTTTTTAGTTAAGAAAACGTTCTTTTTTTTATTATTATTATACAAAAAAACCATACACAATTAGTTAAACATTAAGACTTTTGTTGACTAATTAAAAAAGGTTGATTAGTTAAGTTGCTCTACGTGTTAGGAGTTAATTAAAGAGTTTTATTTAGTTTTTTTGTTTTTCTTTTTTTTTTGTTTTTTTTTAATTGAGTTTGTACTTTGGTTTGCTGTTGCTAAGAACTACTCACATCGTGAACAAAATGTCGGTACTCGGGTCGTGATGAGATATTTGTTATTTTTCTTATTGGTGTAGCAAGACCGTGTATGCGTCTCGCGTCTTCGTTCTGGATGAGTTTTGTTTTTTGGTTAGTTTTAGTTTTTTTTTTAGGAATTTTTTTTTTTAATTTTTGGATGAACCGAAAGTTTGATTTGGTGGAGAGGAATAGAATTTAGGTGTGGATTTTTATAGTATATAGTAGTAGAAGTAGTAGTAGAAGTAGTAGTAGTAGTAGTAGAAGTAGTAGTAGAAGTAGTAGTAGAGTTAAGAGAGAGCTTAAGTTTACTTAAGAGAGAAACATGCACAATAGTTTATGCCATAATATATGATGATAACTTTCAACTTTCTTCTGTTTTATGTTAAAGTGAAACATAAATTTAGCCTCAAAGCAGCAAAGCTAAACGCCCTTGGTGTATATAGTTTATATTTGAATATATGGGTGTATATAGTATATATAGTATGTAAGTAAATACGTAAAGACCTAATGCAAAGGGCAATTTAGGGAAATTTAGTTTGTCTATGTTTACCAGTTCTGTCGTGCTCTGTGGACGCTTCGGCAGTGTCTTGTTGCCCTCGGGCGCATGTATCTCCAAATCGCTGCGATATGTGGGCAGAGTGTGGCTGCCATTCTCGTTCTGGGCGCCAATACTAGAAAAAGCAAAAAGCATATTTATTAGACACCCCTTTCAGCTAGTTAACTTCATCACAATACTCACCTCAAGTCCGACGAGAATCGCTTCTTGCCCGACAAAATGATGGAACCGTTGCCGCTGTGCTGCTTCATGGAGCCGCGCTGCGACATCACATTGGAAATATCCTCCTCCGCAGAGAAGAACATTTCCGATGGATTCTCCGAGGTCAACGATATGGTACGCTGCACCTCACGTGGCAGCTGGTCTCCGGCGTGCAGCGCAATGTCAGCGATTTCAAATTCAAGCGGATGCGAATGCGGTGCCGAGTGCGACATTTCATCGGGCATCTGCAAGGAGTTGAAAATGTGTTAAAAGAATATAAGAATGGTTAATCTAAGACACTCTCTCACCTCATGCTCATCATCGAGCGCCACCTCGCCAGTCAGTCTTGAGTCGGAAATGCTTGTCTTGGGCGGCGAAACGCGCAGCCTATTCGAATCGGAGCCTCGTCTGTGTATGTTCGCACTGCCGCCATCGATGGAATCATGTTGCAGTTGCAGCTTTTTGGAAGGACTGTCCAGTAGGCGAGCATAGGGCACCTCCACAGATGTTTGTCGTTGACACGCATAACGTTTATTGCGCCGCTCCAGTGTGTTGGGTGATCCTATGCTCTCACGCGACTTATTCCTGCTGCCACCCAACTCAGGTTTCTCCACAACACCACCGCCAATCTTGAATCTGGTGCCATCTGGCAAGGCACAATGATCCGACTTCTTGAGACTGCCATTACGCAGCTCCACAGTGGGTCTATAAAGTTTGCCCTTGCCATTGAAGTCAGCTGAATCGTAGAGCGAAACGCAGTGCAGACTGTACGGAGGCGTATGGAAGACAAGTTGACCCTGATGCAATATGCTCTCACCGAAGCCAAAGTCCTTGTTGTTGTTGATGATGCTGTAAGGAATAAAGGGTTACAATTAGATCTACGCAGTTTCTATACATTCTACACACTCACAAATAGCGGGCTATATTATAATTGTCATGCACATCCTGCGCTGTTGGCTTAAAGAACTTTTGTCCATTGCGATTGCTGCCAAAGAAGGCGCAGCCGCCAATGCAACCGCAACGCGAGATTTCCGAGCCAGAGCTAAGCGCGCTGCCATTGTTGGACCATAGGAACCACAGTCGTTTGAACTTGGCATCGTGTTCACGCAGAAAGCTAAGGAATAGGCAAATCATTGTTAAATTTGGAAGACAATTGAAATTTCTCACTAAAACTCACTTGTGCTGCACGAGATGCAGTTCGTGATCGGGTATGGGCAGCGCAGAGGCACCTTCCAACAGTATGGGACCCAGTGAGGTGCAACCTACTTCCACCCAGTTCTCGCACAGCTCCACAGTTGTTGGATCCGGTGTACGTTTGGCAGCATGTGCATCGCCATAGTTGTCCCGCAGTTTGCTACGTGCCGCCTCCTCGCGTGAATCACGACGTTGTGAGAACGAATTGGAACTGCGCTTGCTTGCCTTGTGAGCGTAATGAGAACCGCTGGGTACATCCTGTGACTTCAGTGAATCTTGATCGGCGCGACGTAGCTTGCCAGAACGATTGCTGCCCGTCGTGTTGGTATTGTATGAACTATTTGGTGCATTGCCGGCATGCAGCATGAAGAGACGCAACAGAATCGAAGGCAACAAACCGGAAATGCCCGACTTGACCCGTTGCCCATGCAGATTGCAGTTAGCCAGTCGTATGGGTGAGATCCAGGCATGCAATGCTGTTCCACTCTCAATCAGATACACATCCACAGCATCGACAGAGACTCGCGTCATCTTGTACTTAATATCCTCGGATGAAGGACACTTGTATTTGTTCTCCTCCTTGGTTTGGGGACACAAATTGCTTGGCACACCATGATGGCAATTCCGCACGGTTTTCGGTGATTTCAAACAGTTCTCCGGATCGATGGCGAGCAAGATGAGTGTCTCCAGACCCGTCACCACATTCACCAACTGTGGCAGAGTCAGCTTTCCCGTCAGTTTGCCCAGCTGCACCTCAACCAGCCACGAATATTCGAGTGTATCCTCATCCAGAGCGCAGCCCTCATTGCTGAACATGGCATGACCACGCACCTGCACCGCAGAGAGCAGCAGGTGCCCCTGCTGGATGTGCTGATCCCGTCGCTGACGTTGCAGCGAGTCAGATGTGAGCAAATAGGCCGGGCTCACAAGCACCTGCAACGTTGTCTCGTGGTAACGTTTGTTCATCTCGAAGCCAAAGCGTTCGATTAACACCACCGGACAGGGAGGATCATCTGGATTGCAGTTCTTCATCACATGCGCTTGTATGTCATGCACAATGACCGACACCATCACTTCGAGTGGTCGATAGAGACGCGGATCGAAGGGTTTGCGTTTCTCCTCCGGCGCTGTCGTTTCCGATATGGATTTGTTGGCCAACTCCTTCTCTTTGGCCAGTAGCTGATCCTTTGGATTGGGTGTGGCATTTGTTTCCTGCTTTACATTTACATTCGATTGCTCCATATCCGTAAAGTTTTGATCTTCGCCAAATATGTTCTCCTTAAGATTAATGAAATTCCGCAGCACATTGCCGTAGGCCATCAGCACAGAGCTACCTATTTCCAGCTCCACGGTGACATGATCTGCGGCCAGGGTACCGGGATCGAACTTGTTGTGTTGCTCCGTCAACGCCTGCTGCCAGTTATTGCTCACTGGAGATTTACGCACCTTGGGTATGCGCATTGGACTGAGCAGTATCTCCTCCTTCTCCGGAGTAGTGATATCTGCTTGTGGATCTGGTCCCAGTGGCGGCACTGGATGATATACATACTGTATGGATAACGCCAATATGGGCACTGCCCAGCAATCAATCCATCCGGCACTACGTTGGCATATCTTACGCCATTTCTTCGTATAGAGCTCAGGGCGTTGTATCAGTTTGCCCTCCCGGGTCAACAGTCTTGCGTTCTCGTCTATGGCTAGGACAATGGGACGCACCGAGGATACTTCTGGCACGTAGAGACTCAAGTCGAGGCCTTCGCCGTGTATCCAGAACTTGAGCGTCACAGTCTTGGGCAGAAAATCATCAAAAGGCAGTGCAAAGCTCATCTCAAAGACATCACCGCAGAAGGCCAGATGATTGTTCTCCTGATTGGCGCTGCTGCAGTCGATCCAATTGTATTCGTTGCACAGCATAAGGATTTCGAACTCGTGCAGGCGTATATTGAAATTGCATGTGTATGGCACAAAACTGAGTATATCGGGTCGGGCCTTGTTGGCCCAGTCCTCAATGAGATCTTGGAAGAAGCACTTGTGTTTGTACACAATAAATGCGCTCGTCTTGCAGCCGGCCAGCGAAATGTTCCAATCCTGTGGAGCATTCCATTTGGTTGGATAGTGTATGCGCACCTTGTATTCGAGCGACTCGAATTCGGCTAAACTGCGATACTGCAACGATGTCGTCGCCTCCACATGGAAGAGCTGGCCCTGAATTTTAGATGTATAGCCATCAGGCAGTGTTACCCATGGAATGGTTACCTCAACATACGAGGCTTGGCCCACGGTGATGTGCATTGCATTCGTTTCCTTCTCCTTCGAGAACAGTATATCGATGGTGGCCTCGTTTAGGACGCAAAGCGTCACATCAAACGATTGATAGCTGCGCAATTCCCCTGGCTGTGGTGTAGGCGTTACTTCACCCTCTTTCCAATCGGATGGATAAAAGTATCTATACAAATGATCACGTTGTCTGTCCGCCCAGGGACCATAACTGAAGTCTGTTCCCTTCAGGCAATGCGCATTGATGCCCCACACAGGCGGCGAAGGCTCCACCACATCTCCGTTGGCCAGCACAATCTGTACGGGCTCCTCGGGCACTACGCCCGGCTCATCCATATAGAAATACAAATCCATTTGATTGGACATCATGACAACAAATCCCTCGCCCATATAACGAGGCGGTTCGTCAATGAGGCCCGTATACTTTGGACTGGGACAGAACAGAACCTTGGCATTCTCCACCTTTGCCTTGACAAAGTGCATGAAATGATCCAGTCGACAAACGGCTGGCTTGGTGCTGTACGTGCAGTGCGCCTCTTCCATGGATATAGAGAGCGTGGTCGGGGTCAGGCGATTGCCGAACACAAAACGACCTGAGCTAATGTCTATCTTGATCACAGGTATCAAATCACGCCATGTTGTCGCCTGCATGGCCTCTGAGTTCTTAACGCTATTCACACGCTGAGTTTGACGTGCATTCTCCATGTTCATCTTGTGCTCGCTTAGCTTATTGCGCTCCTCATTGCTCAGACCATCTGTGGGTATGAGCAATGACGGTTCCAGACCGAAAGTCTTTTCTAGTTTATCGTACAGATCGGAGCGATTATATATATGCAGTTCGTAGCCGTTGAGCTGCACCGACAAACGCGTATCCGAGTGCGAGAGATCTGCAAATGATGCATGATTCATTTAGTTGGGGTTTGTGAGATCATTATTCATTTGTCATACTTACCTTCTGAGACATCTTTGGGCACATACGAGCGCCACCAGCGAAAGATGAAATAGCCGTCCTGTACACGCATCGTGTAATCATATGTGATGTAGACAAAATCACGAAACATGATTTTGCCAGCTAAAGGATTTAGGGCCACCGAACCGATTTTGAAGTAGGCCCCCTTGATAAACCAACGATTCGCAATCTTTGTGATCAGCATGCCGATAAGACGCGAATTGTAGAAGTTGTTGTAGGTGACCCAGGTGATGGTGGTGAGCAGGGAGCAGAGCAGCCATATCTATATCAAAGGTGTAAAATGTGATTATTATTTCATTTAGATTTGGTGACCCTTTTTAATAACAAAGAGTTGTATATTTTGTGTATATATGCATGTACCAGATCGTTACTCATACTACGTATTAGTCAGACTTAATCTGGAATATAATGCGCACAGTATGGCAAACCATGCCAAAGAACACTCTACTTAGAACTAAGCGTTTTTCAATGCTCCAAAGGAAGTCAATGAAGCTAAAGCTTTGAGGTCTAGAGATCAAATCAGTTGTGGGTTTTTTAATGACCCATTGATTCATGCTCCATAGTTAAAGCTCCATTACAGTTGAGATTCGATAATAACATAGCCCTTGTGTACTCTTTAACATAATTTATTTATTTCATTACAATTTGACATTCACATTTACGTATTATGTACTGGTTTAAACATTCAATTAACTGTAAATATAGAATGTAGACAATGTGAACCATTTAAGATTGAAGGACATAGACACAACAGATGTGAATATGGTGGCGAGTCGTAACGAAAGGAGTGTAGCCAATGTAGATGTAGGATAAAATGAGCAATTACGATCGATAACTGCGTTACTTCGTTACTTGAAATAACTGATTGGCACATCGCTGAATATGGCGCCGGCAAAGGTGCATTTCTTAGCCTCTTTGATGACCGTGCAGCCATTGAGATCTTTGAATATCATGTTGTGTCCCAAACAGCTGGTTTCTTTAGACAACTTTCGGCGGGCGGCTGGACGAAAATATGCCCTGCCGGTGAATGGATTGATAAAATCTGACCAATAACCATCTTGCATGAATTCCACGGAATACTGCGAAGCGATTAGTACAAAAGATTTGATGGCGCTATTCACATCATTCTCGAAATACAAATTGAATATGCTGAAGTTGACCGGATCGTTTAGCTTTGAATAGGGTATCATGAAGGCACGCTTCATATAGGCTATCATTAGCTTTGGGCATTGCACCACCTGGGCACGAATTGGTTTAACACAATTCCAACCAATCGATTCACGATATTTATTCAGATCAAATTGATCGGCTGTTGTCACCAGATCCTGATAGGCTGGACCAACACTTTGTGGCATATAAAAGAGATCGGAATAGCGATTGCCCAATATCGGATATAGCGGATGCAATGCTGTATCATTCTCTGTATCCACATCTTCCTGTTCGTCCACCAGTATAGGGTTCGGTAGATTGCTGCTGCTGTTCGTAAACCTGCAAGCTGGTTTGAAAGTCGGTGCATCCTTAAGGCAGCGTACGAGGACTCTCAATGTATGCATTACGAGTTTGTGTCAAATACAGTAATACCAAAATTTTTAAGACTTTTTTGCTAAAACGGTTTTTCGACAATTAACAATTGTTGTTGTTGTTCAAATCCTCTTTGAAGAAAGAAGGGGTCGTTGATCGAATACCGACAACTCAACTGATATAGCAAATCAGACTTTATAAAAAAAAATTTTGAATGCTTTTTAATATTGGTAAAAACAAAGGTTGCCTTATAAAAACTATGAGAAATGAATTGGGCTCATAGGAAAATCTGACTACGGAATAGAATCGAAAAAATATAAGTGAGCAAAGTAAGCCTTGGTAATGTTATACTTCTGACAAGATATGAAGTGACTTCAATGATTATGACTTTGATTTAATATCATACTATGATACAACATGTTTTGTCATGTCAACAAATTTGCATGTTTAGCCAACGACTCAATCACACTCGCTTCGTATGACAGGTTCGATAGTGTAGCTGAGTGTGTGTCAATGACCAAGGCACACACTGTGGCTAAGTGATAAGAATGGAACGGCTGCTCGATCGCGCACTTGTTGTTGTGCCAAGTGGCTGTGCGACTATTAAATCGCCAGCTAGCTATCGTCGTCGTCACCCTAGAGCCGCTCGTTAGGTTCCGATGTGTGATAAAGCTGTCCGTCCTCGACTGATTCACGCTGTCTTCGTCCCCGTTCCCATTCCCGTCTCTCTGATACAACGCATTCCACATTAATCAAAGTGCATGTGTGTGTGTGTGTGTGTGTGTAGTAGCAGTGCGTGTGTATATGCGTGAGGTGATATGGTGTGTGTGTATGTGTGTTCTTACCATGGGTGCATCGATTTTCATGTTCTCCAGCGGAACATTGTGTGTGCGATTCCAGGTGCCAACTTCTGGAAATCCCAATGGGAATCCATTGTCGCTTGTCTCCTCCACATCCATATTGCGCTAATAGTATTCCTTCCAAACACACGGAGACAGATTAATATTGCTAATGATGTTGTCGGTGAGCGACGGAATGGGGGAGGGGGAAATGGCAGGTTGTGTTGGTGCTGTTGTTGTTGTTGGTCGTTTATTATATTATCGATTTGTTGCTGCGTAACAGCATTTCGAACTTTTTGCACATTATGAAACTCAATTTACATATATACATTTCATATTTAGCCAAACACATTTGGTATTGGCAGCTTTGCACATTTCATTTTTCTTTCTTAAAGGTAAACTTATTAAACAGGCACACATACGCTCACGCACACACACACACACACGCGCGCATACAAAGTTCGATTTTTCCCACTTTGTATTGGAGGTCGTCGTTGTTGCAACGCTTCGTTTGCGGTTATCTACGCTAGAGCTAATATTGTAATCAAACACGCGTCGTTGGGGGAACACGTTTGAAAGTATTTTTAACGATTAATTGCAACTATTTAGCACAGAAAATAATAAAAAAAAATCTATCAGCAGAAACGAAAACACTCCCATCTTGTGCTGCTTCTTACAACTGAACAGCTGTTGCCATCGATAGCTGCAATTAACTTGTTTGATTTCGATAACTACAGCAGGGTTGCCAATCACACTGCCCGTTGCCTGTACTTTGATGCAGTAACTGTGACTTAAGTACGTGAAAAGTGATCACAGTCTACCCAGCCAGACAATCGTATGACACCAGTCGTGTCCCCTTTGAGAGCCAAGCAATATTATAAAATTAAGCCAAAAACCAATTAAAACATGACTAGTTTCCCGCTGCCTGCTGTTAAGCAAATTTTCCCGCTAAGAAATTGGAAAGAAAAAAACGCTGACCTGACAACAGTGATGACAGCTTTGTTTACATTGAGAATAAAAGTTTAAATATATTTGTAATCTTAAGTGATTTTGAACTTATACGAAGTATTGTGGTTTTCGCACTGTTATGCCATGATCTGCCAAAGCTGGTACTAAATCATCTGTGGCCAAAGTGTATTTCCTATCTTTGGGGTTTTTCTTGTCCTACAGTTAGAAAAAGGAATTCAATACAAAATAGATCAAAGAGATAAGCAGATATGTACCTTGTTCGAGCTATGTCCACTAGAGTGCTGAATGTTTGTGGTACGTGTCTTACAATGTTGCAGCGCGTCGTTCACAATATCTGAAATGAACTTCTGTGCAGACACTGAAACAATGCGAACAATTCGGGGGTCCACCTCGCCTAGGCCAGACTATAAAGAACACCATAATTATTGCTCTATAATATTCATAAGCAGCACACACTTACGCTTTTCAAGAGGTTCAGTGTAAGTGCATCTGGTACAGTGGGTGTATAGTCCTCCAGCTGTTTCAAGAGCTCCTCCATATCAGCTTCATCGCTAGACATGGGAACAGCTTCAACGTCCAGACTTTCCTCGTCTGTCTCCAATTCAGGTTGCGATTTTCTATCTTCTTCGGCATCTGTTTCGTTCTCCGCTGCAGAAGCTTCACTTTCTGGTGGAGTAACGTCCATATCTTCTCCGTCAGAAGCCATTTTTTCGCTATTAATGATTTTTTCTCGAAACTCTGCAAAACGTAAATAATGTCTGGCAGAAAAGACAATCGACGACCTCCACACTTTATCGTGGTGAGTTTGCGAGAACTATCGTAAACGGCACAATACATCGATAGCCAAAAACGACTGTGGTCAGCTGTCACTTGTCGACCGGCCTCCGCCTTCGGCTGAAAAAAGAAGAAAATTACCTTTACACTAAATTATTTATACAAAATTCATATTATAAAACTGGACGCATATACATAGCCATAATGATTCCAAAGGAGGTGCTCAGCGACTACAAGGAGCTGTTCGAGAAGGCCAACAAGCTGGTCGAAGAGGACAGTCGCTTAGATCCGGCAACGGATCCATATCGATCGCATTACAAGGCGCGCGACGTGCTGTTCGAATTGAAAAAGCTGCTCGAAGACCAGCTGATCTCAGTGCGTGCCAGTGAGGAGGACGGCGGCAATGAGGAGCTATGCTATGAATCCATGCTGAGCTTCGTGTGCCGCGACCTAGGGCGCATACACGTATACACCGAAGAGTCGTCGGAGGGTGAAAAATTCTTGAAGCGTTGCCTAGAGATAATCGAGCCACACAAGCAACGTCCCGAGGGCATAATACCCTACATGGGCGCTATAAACGAGCTGAGCATTGTGCTAGGCACCAGGCAAGAGTATAAAAGTGCAACAGACCTGCTGCTAAAGGCGGAGAGCGCGTACGAGGAGTTTAAGGCAAGCAAACAGATTGCACTGACCGCTGTGGATTTGTACAGTCCACCAGATGAGCTGCAATCGGCATTGGGGCCCAAGGAGCTGGAGAATCTCTACACCTTGTGTTGCTTTTACCTGGCACAAATGTACGGACACATTGATGAGCCAGAGAAGTCGGCGCAATGCTGCCATCGCACACTCCGTCGTCAATTGGAGTCAAAGACCTACGACGCAATCGACTTCGCACTAAACACCGCAACACTTTCGCAATATTACATTGGCAAGGAGCGGTTCAAGGAGGCGCGGCATCATCTGGCCGCCGCCACAGTCATTATGAGCGAACACGAGGCTAACATGCTTAAGCCGGAGATGAGCGAGCAGCAACGTGCGGACTATATAGAAACGTTCAAGCATCGTTATGCCGATGTGGCGCGTTGTTGGGCCAAATATGGTTTGCACCTGCTGGGCGTATCAAAGGAGCGTCTAATGAACGATGACGATGACGATGAGGACAGTGGGTCAAAGAAGCTCGAGAAGGCCGCCAAAGCGCTAAAACTAGAGGACGACAACTATCGTTTTGTGGATCTTAATTTGACGGCATGCGAGAGTCGCATTACCTGTGACTATTGTCTAACCTTCGATGATGCTAAACTGGTCTTCCACTTCGTCAACGAGTGGCTGGACGTGGCTAAGGACTACTACAAGGCCGAGACCGAGGCAACGGAATATGCAAAGATTATTCAGGACTACGCTGAGGCGTACGAGCATATTGCCTTCTTCGAGGAGAACCCTGAGAATCAAGCCAAGATGCAAAAGCGGCGTGCAAAGTATTTGGAGGATATACTGGATCTACTCGATCCGGGACACTATCTGAAGATTTGTCGCGAATGTTGGTACGTTGCGGGCACGGCACACGCTGCCATTCTAGATGTGCGTCTAGACAGCATGAAGGCAAAGCAGACACCCACAGCGGAGGAGGTCAAGAAGGTCAATCAGTGCTGCATGAAAGCCATCAAGCACTTCGAGAGCTATGTGAAGACGTATCTAGTCACACCTACAGGTGGCGCCGCAGCCAGCAGCGAGCAATGGCGCAGCAACATGGACGGGGAGGAGCTGCGTCTCATGCTCTACGCACACTTCCATATTGGACGACTCTACTATAAACTAATCAGCTCAAATCCACACCAGCAGCTGGAGCAACTCAATCTCTGCCTGAGCTACTACAAGCGCTTCAAGGAAGCCTGTGAGCAGCACAAGGAGGCGGCTGGGCCGCTGCACGGTGAGATTGGCGTGGTGCGGGAAATGCTCGAGCTGCTGCCCCTGAAGATAAGCACAGTCAAGAGGAGGTTAGAGTAAATTCCAGTTACATTTACAAGCTATATATATATATGTATTGATAGTCCCCCAAGAAAAAATACAAATAAAACACGTCTAGAAGGGCAAACCCGTCTTGGGCTTTTTGCTGGAGATGCGCACGGCGAGAGGTGATTGGCAAGGCGGAGTTTTGTACTGGCGCCTCTTTAGCAGCGCCTTCTTTATGTTGGTTGCCATCTGGCGCAGCGGCAGAGCTGTAATGCTGTCAAGCAGATTCTCCTTTGCATGCTGTATCGTTAGGTTCACAAGCTCCTCCACATTGATGGCACGGGGATCGGCCATGGGTTCACGTTCCAGTACATCGACTATCATGCGCACCACCTCCTCCGATTGAAACTCCTCAAAGGGCAACACCTCGGCCAGTTCCTTGAACATATGCAGCACTATGTACTGCGTGCGATTAACTATCTCGCAAACGCCGCGTGCACACAGCGAATCCTTGGCATGATCAAAGATGCCACAGATAAGCTCCTCCGTGTTGACATCGGAACGTTCGTACTCGAAGACGGCGACAACATCGTTGAACAGCTTACGCAACTCCTCGGCACTGATGTGAATGAAATACTTCTTGGGCACAATTGACTGCAGATGCTCCGTTATGCACTCGGCAATGCGCTCCGTGAATCTGCCCTGGAAACTGTACGCGGCTTGGCACAAGTAAAGCGCCGAGCGCTGGGCAAACTTGCGCACATTGTCCGCGGTTGTGTGTTTGCCAAAGAACTGATTGAAACTCTTCTGGACAATGGTGTGCACGCGATCCATGATGAAGTCATCTGGCATGGGCGGCAGCATGTACGCTTCCACATTCAGTATGGCGGGACAGATCTCGGGTTCGGCTTCGTCTAATGTTACCAGCTCATTGGGACAAGGAATAGGAGGCGGTTCCAGTTCGTTAATCTGCAGCGGCTTCGCTTTGAGACGCAGTGCGCAAATCTCACGTTCCAGGGACTGTGGCAAGCAGAGCTAAATAAGTAGGGTTCTTTAGGCAGGTAGTGCAGACAACCTTACCTCAATCTGATCCAGCAATGCATTATCTATGCCCATCAGTTTCTCAATGTCGTAGCTCAGATTGAGCACCTGCGGATTTGCCCACTTGGCGTAGTTGCGATGCTGCACATCCAGCAACACGTCCATCACATTCTTTTGCTCACGCAGCACACGCTCAATGTTTAGTTTATCCGAGTTATTCTGTGTTTCCTGCACCAGCAGCTCCTCGCAACGACTCAACTCAAGCTGGAGGAAACACACAAGCGGATTAAACAAAGTTTGTTGATATATTGTAGAAATCTCGTACCCTTCGCTCCTGCAGTTCCTTCTCCAGCATACGCATCTCTTCCTCGGCCGACGTTTCCAGTTCAAAGATATAACGACGCAGCACCTCCTCCTCCAGCTCATCCAGATTGATAATCAATCCAAATTTCTTCATTTGCGCATCCTTGATCTCCTCCTCCAGTCGTGTGATCTCGAACCGCATGAACTTTACATCTCGCATCATGCGCTTCATGTGCACAAAGTTAATGCGATGCCAGCGTCGTGTGGCATTTGTCTCCTCCGCCAGCTGCTCGGCACGTCGTCGCAGATTAACCAACATGTCGGCATCGAAGAGTATAGCATTTGAGACATCACGATAGTCATCTCCCTCGTGGAAGTGCTGCAATTGATCCATGCGCAAGATGGTATTCACCTGCACCTTATTGATCTCGGCTTGTCGATTGCGCTGCAAAGCAAAATAAAATAAGTAAACAAACGAACTCAACTGGATAACCCACCCTAAAGTCCAGCAGCGTATTCTTCTCGCGCTGATACACCTCCTCGTGGTACTTCATTTTGCTCTGCATCTCGGCAATCTCGCGTCGCTTGCGATTCACATCCTGATGGCTTTCCGCCAGCGTGCGTTCCATGGCATGTCGATCTGCACGCATGGTGAAGGCCCATTCGTAGAGCACACGATCCAGCCCACTGGGACAGGTTGTCTCGTCCAAACGTATGGTGGTCATATCCAAAGAGTCTACACTTGCGGCATCAGCACCCTCATCTTCGCTAGATGAGGACGATGATTCCGAAGATGACGACTCTTCGTCATCGCCATGCGGACGCTTGGGCGGACGATATTTCTTCTTGAAGATGCGTCGCAAGAAGTCATAGAACTTGTGTCCCTTGATGCTGTTCGAGAAGAAAAGCTGCAGTGCAGCAATCTGTTCATTGATCCGATCGATCACCTTGCGCAACTCATCCAGCTGTCGTATGGTGGCATTGATAACCACCTGCAACTCATTGCGGGTACCCATCGCATGTTTGGCATTGCGCAGCAGCTGCGATTCGATCTCTTCGCTATCGCGCAATATATAAAGCTCCTGATTCAGGCTGATCATGAACGAGGAGAGAAATTCCGATTCGAGTTTAATGTGGAATCGATTGACATAGGTTTTCTTCAGTTTCTGATCGAACATATCGACTTTGTCATAGATCTCGGCAAGTATGTACGCTTGCTCAATGATCAACTGGCGAAGCCAACGATGTCGTATCTCATTGATCATGGGTGAGTCGCCCTCTTCGTCCAGTTCGTAATAGCTGGCATCACTGGGGGCTGGCAGGTTTTGAAGGTATGTAATCATTTCGGCTCGTGGCAATGCCCTCGTCACCTTGGAGATTTCCAGAGCCTTAAACATGGTTAATTCCTGCAAATCGGATTTTTTGTCTTCCCGCATCTCAAACAGACTTATGGCACTTAATGCAGCCTGTGGCTGCAGTGCCTGAATCAGTTCCTCCACGGTGTGATCCAAGTAGAGTATATCATCTACATTGACGCCACAGCCAGGCATATGATGTTCGATGAGATTCAGCTCAGGATACTCCTCCTGCATGTCAACCTCATTGATGGGCCGTATGTACAGACGATCCACCTCGGGCAAATATTGATGAATGTTATTCAATCGCTGTCGTTTTCGATCCACAAATTCAAGCAACTCCTTCTTCTCATCACGCAAGAGCATCACTCGCTGATTGAAATTATCAAGCATTTCGAAATATTTCTCCCTACACTCCACAATCTCTATGTACTTCGCGGTCAACGTCTCCGATGTCTTGGGCTCATAGTCTGCATTAATCTTCAGTTTATAGTCACCCAAGTGTTTTTCAGCCTCAGCAATTTTGGCATCATCATCGGGATGATTGCGATTCGGATCGGGTTTCTGCCGTTCCAGCCGATCCCAGTCAAACATGCGATGCACCTCGTAGAGTTGACGTGTCCGATAGCGTTTCAGCAGACGCATCATTATCCGGCTGAACTTTGGTGTAATATTCTCCGGATTGCGACCAAAGAAGAACGTCTCCGGCGGTGGCCCGGGCATAATTTCTTCCTTTTCCTCAGTAAATATGGTTTCAGTTAGTCTGTGGATTACGCAGATATGTTAGGGTTAATCGAATAGATTCAATATTATCCATAGTCTAGGTAGCAATTGTTACAATGTAACTAAGGGTAGAAAGGTTAGGTTACATTAGGTTGGGGTAGGTTAGGTTTGGGAGGTCTACTATGTGCATTACAATATTATATTGCTTTTGGTGCTGGTTAGCATATGGGAAATACCATATGTATATAGTCATTTTAATCAGACATTCTTACACTGAAGGTTGCTCTGGCACACGCTCATCGATGTGCAGGCTGCATGTTTGTGAGGCATTAAAGATGTAGATGAGAATAAGTGTAGATGGTTTTAACTGTTCCAAAAGGAATAGGATTGTTTCCGCAATATACGCCTATCCTAATTGCGTCATCCTTCACTTACCTCATATCCTGTTCCTTTTTGAGACGCTCCTCAATGTCAGCCTTGATTTGTTGAAACTCCTCGCCCAGTGACTCCAGGCGAAACGTAGCCACAGGTTCAATCTTTGCGCTGTGCAGATCGAGAAACAATGTATCTAAGGGATAGCAAGGAAACCACATAGATAGCTTACCACAATGGGGTTATGGTAAATGGCACATGATCGAGTTTCTTGAGAAAATGATTGTAGAGCTTCGAGTGTCCCACCTGGGCAAACTCAAGATCGTAGGCAAGATCCTCACGCACATCGTCCAGTTCCGCCTGCAGCTCATCGCGTATTTGTTTCGTTATGCGCTGATCGAGCAGCAGCTGCTTGTCGGCAAAACGCAGCCCTGCTGGCAACTCATCATTACGTTTCACGATCTCGAAGTAAGTGCTCTGCATGGCTCCGATCTTGGCCAGCACATCACGTTCATGTGCTTCAGCTGCTTCCTGTTGTCGCTTCAGTTCCGCATTGATTTTCTCCTGCTCCAGCGAAGGTGTATCCGGATCTGTTATATCTTCAGCTGGCTCCATGGCTGGCATAGGCGGCATTTGTGGCAGCAGCGTATTCTTTGTGAGCTTCGGTCCATTCCATTTGAAGAGAAACACATTGCCATCGTAGCCAACCGTAACCAGTTGCTCCATATTATAACTCATCATAATGCGTGGAATGACTCCCTTGCTAATGGAATCGTGCACTGGATACAAACGATAATCGGCGAGATCCGTGAAGTTTTCCACATTAAATCGATTGATGCGCAACGTGCCATTCATCAGGCCAAAGAGTATGTACTCATCGCTGGGAGCAGAGAGAGAAGAGGATAAGTTCGAATAAAGATTCATAATCAGCTTGCTTACTTAATCAAGTATGAGTGTATTTCGATATCATCAGCATCTTTGATTATCGTGCAGATTGTCGGCTCTGGTGCACCGAATTCCACCTCATAGATGTAGCCAGCATCGAAGCCAGCCATGGACAACCAAATGGTATTGCGATCTGTGTAGCGTAGCCAGAGAATGCGATTGGGTATGCTTGGTATGTGCAGCGGTTCCTCCTCCTCATCTGGCTCCGAGTCGGCCAGAGCGCTTTCCATATCAATTTGCAGTCCGGGATTGGCCTTCTTCAGTTTCTCAATGGCACGCAATTTGCGCTCCTTCTTCTTCTCCTTGCGCTTCTTGATAATCTCGCGCCTCATCATGCGACGAATGTTACTCTTAACTGAAACAAATTTCGTGCTGCGCAAGCGATCCTGTTCGGTGATGTTGTAGCTGAGATATACCTCCTCCTGGGTGACATTGGTGCGTATGTTATACTCATAGACCTCGCCACTCTTCGACCCAACCAGCACAATGTTGGGTTCCTCCGTGTGCCAGTAGAAACAATTGGGTATGGCGCTGAACTGAATGAAGCCCAGCGGATACAATTGGATAAACTGATCCGGTGCGCTGCTCAGCTTGTAGATGAACATGCTCTTGTCTGCCGAGCCCGTGATGAGCAGCGTACTCAACCGATTGACAGTCAAACAGGTTATGGGAGCCGTGTGTGCCTTGATGGCACGCACCAGATTCATTGCTGGCTTATCCGGCTGACTTAGATCCAGAAATAAATGACGCAAGATGCCATCCTCGAAGCCGCCAATCAGCTCGGTGCCTAAGGTGGAAATCTGATTGTCAAACCAGAGTATGTCTGCCCCATTGGCCGCAAATTGTTTCTCGAACAACAGACGCTGTTCCTCATAGTTGTAGAGGAAGAGTTTCCCCGACTCGGAGAGCGCTAAGATGTGAGGTGAACAAGGTGACATTTGAGCAGCGGTAACACGTCCGCCCACACAGGAATACAGTTGCTGGGAAGGCCTTGGTACATCGTAGATATTAATGTCACAGAACCAGATGCCACCATTACCATCCTGCGCATAGTAACCAAAGTCCATCTCATCGAAGGGTAGAATCTTCTGCATGGCGCGTATTTCCACTCCGTTTATGTTGAACTCATAAATGGGATCGATTTCGACAAACAAATCATCCTCGGGCGGATCGGCGAGATCAACTGTTTCCCAAAACCAGACACGCACATATCCGTCCATGCCCACGGTGGTCACTTCGCCGTTCTTCATGGTGATCCGTGAAATGGGCTTCGTGTGGCAAGGCACGCGGCCTTTGCGGCAGATTTCGAACTTGATGAGACCCGCCTCCCATAGCAACATGTTGCCCCAATCGCAGCCCGAGATGATGTTCTCATCCGGCAACATATACATAGCACAGATATCACTGAAATCCGTCTTGCCAAAGCGTCCCAGATCGCCCTTGAGCTTCAGACCCGTGAACGTGTTGGCCATTTTCCATGCCTTGATGTGACTTATGCCCGAGGAGCATAGCAGAATGGGATTGAATTCCGAGAAGTGCACGAATAGGATATTGCTCTGGAAGGATTTGGCACGCAGCACCACCTCGGCACGCTGCCAGCGCCAGATGGTGATTATAAAGTCCGGATATCCAGCCTGGGAGGCAAAGAGTTCGCCGCTCGAGTTGTATGAGCCCGCGGTGAAGCAAGACTTGGCCGCACCTGTTAGCTTGACGCGCACCTCATGCGAAGGATACTCGTAGATGAAGATAACCGGTTTCGGCCCATTCTCGCCCACCGTAAAGAGGTTATAAAACTCGGGCCGTTCGTTTTTGGTGATAAAGCCTATGCCACAACCAAGCACTGTGTTTCGAAAGGTCACCTCCCGCCTTGATATGGAAAAATAGTGCAAAAAGTTGCCGGACACAAAAATGAGTGTATCATCATCAACTTGCACGAGATTGAAGAGTCGCTTGCAGTCGTAACCAAAGGAGTGTCTGCAATGAAAAGGATTAGCTGTGTGAGATACTGTATTTCCGAAGTTCCTCCCGATACTCACTCAAGTTCAATGATATCTCGAAAGAACGATGCATTATAATCGTCATCAGGCAACTCCTCCTCCTCGCCAAGGGGTTCATCATCAACATCGGCCATGTCTGGATTTATTTGAGTTTATCTACAGGGTTTTGAGTCAATTCACAATGTTTTTTCGACTGTTTATTTATTGTTTAAATCTGTTGCCAGGACAGTTTCAAATTCGTTTCACCACAGGAAACAGTTTGCCGCGGAGCATGCGCAGAAGTCAAGTCGAGACAATAAGCTAAATCGAATCTCTAAAGATATTTTAAATATGCAAATTTAATGTATAATATTTATATGACTTATTATTTTATAAATTTAAAAAATTAGTAATCAAGAGTTTGCTATAATCAGGAACAATACGTAATGTTTTTCTTTATAATATAAAATATGCTAACTGTTAACTAGACAGCTTTTCTTCATTTAACACAAATATCAAATAGAAACAAACAATACAATCAAAAAACTAGATCCTTAAACGCATCATCATCATCATCCTCAAAAAATGCGGCTATATCTTGTACAGTATCAGGTTGCTTATCATTGCTATTAGAGGTTTTATTACTAATATAATTATTATTATTATTGTTATTGTTGTTTTTATTGGATTCGCTGGAGACTTTTGCCGACGCCGGCACCGTTGATAAAAACTGTTCCATTGTGCCAGCTTTTGGAGCAGTTGTTGCTTTCGCGGGTGAGAAATATTGTTCGATCTTATGGGACTAGAAAGATTAAAGATTGCATTAAAAACCTGAACCCTGAGGATAAGTCAATTAATTCACCGTTGTGGGTGCTGCTGTATGCGTTGCCTGCTGCAAATTCTCCGCAAAGATGCCCACTTTGCTAAGCACTTCCTGCTTGTTCTTCAACATATTCCAAATGGTATCATCCGCCGTTTGACTGGCCATTAGGTAGCGACAAACCACAGGTTTTGTTTGACCAATACGATGAGCTCGACTCTCCGCTTGCGCCAAAGTCTGTAGTTAGGGAGTAACACATGAATAAAGGAAGCTATGTCTCCATCAATACCTACACTTGGATTCCAGTCCAACTCGGCAAACACTATCATTTCGGCTGCAGTCAGCGTGATACCCGAATTGCAGGCCTTTAGCGAAAGCACCGCCACCCTGCAACTGCTTTTCTTCTGAAACGTGTCCACGTAGTCAGCTCTGACATCGCTGCGCGTCTGCCCGTCAATGCGTATGTAGTTCACTCTAAGTTCACTCAGACAGGCGGATATGGCATCTAACATGACACGATGATGTGCGAATATAATAAACTTCACTTTCTCCTTAATCAAAGTCTTGAGATAGGCGCTGCCGGGAGAAGAAGAAGAAGCTGATTATTAGATCTAACTTAACAGAATTATTATTACCAAACTGCCCGCGTTTTGACCTGTGCTGTTTGCGCATAGAAACGCAGTAAAACCTCCTCGTGCGATCGACCCTTGGCCTTCTGCAGCTGCGAATTCATTTCAGCTAAACTTGTTTTGGCTTCATCATTGGTCCAGACCAGCGCAGGATCCAGCACAACCGTTTCACTGTAGCAAAGACAGATTATAGCAAGAAAAGAACTGGACATCAGCACAACCTACCGATTCTTCTCCGCCAGCTGCGGCAGCACTTCGGCCTTGGTGCGTCTCAGCATATATTTTAAAGTTAAGATCACTTTTAGTTCATCCAAATTCGATTGGCCATTCGCATCCCAGCCAAAATTAGATTGTTTTCCATCGCAATAGCGTGAGGCTACATTTATATAGGATGATCAGGATTAAACCAAGAAACTAAATAAGCCAATTTGCCTTACTAAATTCCATAAAGCTCATGAAGCGACTGTCAACCAGTTGTAGCTGGGTGAACAGCTCGAGGGGGCGTGACAATGCGGGTGTGCCGGACAAAAGTATGACTCGTTTCGCCTTTTCCGCCAAACGCTTGGCCACCACCGTGCACTTCGCCTTGCTGTTCTTTAGGGTATGTGATTCATCGTAGACAACAATGCCAAACTTTCGATCAAGTAACTTTTCCATGTAGCGTTCCATCATGTTGTAGCTGGCGATTAGTACCTTGGCATCCCCCACATATGTCTGATTATTGGCCAACACCTGAACATAGTGTATTGGCACAGTTGGCAGCAGTTCGCCTATGTGCCGTGCCCAGGCATCACGTGTGCTTGCCGTGGTACAAACGAGCAATGGCCAGTCATCCCTGTAGTAGTCAGCAACGGCAAGCGCCTGATATGTTTTACCCAAGCCCATTTCATCACAGATCATAATGCGACCTTGCTGCGCAATCGCAAAGCTGTGAAGAGAGTAAAACAATGAATATACAATCTAGACCAATCTAATAAGAGACTTCTCACCATACGCCATCCTCCTGAAAGGGCATTAGCTTTTCCGCCAAGGTGCTGCCAATGGAGGCGAGCACGCTACGTTCTACAGTCTTGGGTGGTTGTTGGCACAAGTCCATTACTTTCTTTGGTATAGTTCCAATGACTACATATGGTTTAAGATCACCCACATGCTGTTGTATAGATTGGTAATCTTTGATATCAAAATTCCAGATGCGAGTCTGACTGTCATAGGATTTGGTTGGCATTTTCTTGAACACTTCAATGAGTTTCTCATGATAGCCGGAAGCATCTACAGCAAATCGACTGGGACTTATCATATAAACGCGACAGCTGACAGACTTAACAAACACCGAGGCCAAAGCCTCGGGTGGCTTCTGCTTCTCCGGACTAAGCGACAAAGTAGGCTTGTTTGGCCCTTTGGAACGCTGATAGGGATGCGCTGCTGCACGTCCCAAATCACGCGAGCTGGCTGCACTTATGGCTTTCAGTGCATGCAGAAAGGACGAGCTCTTGTTGCTGCTTGTAATAGGGGTATTTGCTTTGGTGTTGGTGTTGGGCTTATCCGTGTTTTGTGGCGGTGATCTGTAAAAGGTGGACGCTGATTTGGCGCCCAGTTGCTCGGGCGCACCTGTTGATGGCTTTGTATTTGAACTTGTTGACGGTGCTTTTGCTGTTGTTGTTTTCGCCTGTAATTTAGCAATTGCAAGGCGACGTTTTTCTGCTATTTCAGCAGCTGAGCAGGACATTGTTAACAAAACTGATTGAATGAGTATTAAATTATTTTTTTTTTAAATGAAATTACAAGCGGCAATCAGTAGAGTAACTTGGTGCAGTCGATAAATGTGCAATCGGCATTCAATGTTTTGCCATTCACACAAAATTCTTTGTACTTATCGAATTTTAGTGACGTCACACTATTGCGAAATCTTCTAAATCGATTGTTTTGAAGCGCCTGCGTAAATCAGCTGTTCGTTCGTCTGTAAACAACATTCGGGTTGACAATTTTCTCGGCAGGCAACTAATTGCGTAAAATAAGTTTAAGCTCAACTGCTGCGGTAATCACGTAATCTCAGCTACTGCAGTTAATATGTGCACTCTACACATCGAGGAGGAGACACATTTGGCTGTCATGGGTGGCAGCGGGCTGCGGACTCGAACGCCAAGTCCAATGCCATTGTGGAAAAGGCCACACGACGGCGAGCTGACCCTATTTGACATCAGTTGGGAGGATGTGCTCATACCACAGATGTCAATCTATTTGTCCTTGAATGATCTCTTCAATTTGCGCAGATGTTCGCATACTGCAATGCGCTTCGCAGAGGCTGCCCTGGAGGTTCGCCAGGAGTTACAGCTACCCGGGGATAGTACGAAAAATATAGATCTGGGATTCAAGGTCCTAGGACGTTGCTGCCGGCGTCTGGAAGAGCTGAATTTAGCCGGTTGCAAGTGGCTAACAGACGAACTGTTGCTGCCACTGCTCGAGAACAACAAGCAGCGTCTGAGAGTGGTCAACCTCAACAATTGCACCAACATAACCGCACGCTCGCTGCAGCCTATCATTGTGCAGTGCAAGGACCTGCGTGTGCTAAAACTATCTAAGTGCCAATGGCTGACCACAGGCGCTGTGGACGCCCTCACACTGCATCAAAGCAAACTGGTCGAGTTCGATATTTCGCACTGCGGCGCCATTGGCGAACGCTGCTTGATCATCTTCTTCCGCAAGCTGAACAAACTGACCATCCTGTCGCTGGCCAATACACCCAGCGTGACAGATCAGGTGCTCATTCAAATTGCCAACTACTGCCGTGAGCTGCAACACATTAACCTGATTGGCTGTGGCTCCATTTCGGACTATGGCGTTCAGTAAGTACCGCCTTGATCTCTGTGTGTGTGTGCGTTTATTTGTTGTGGCGTCCCTTGGCTGCGACTCGAAAATGCACACCCAAATCTCTTTTGCAGCGCACTCAGCGTCCACTGCCAATGCTTGCAATCGCTACGCATACAACGCTGCCATCGCATCACGGAGCGCTCACTGGCGCCACTGCGCCAGCGTGTGCACATAGATCGACCACGTCCGCGCCCGGACGTGTACAACAACAATGCCTACAACCTCAACGATTTTTATCCTAGTGACTTTCTTGTTTACTAGCCACCACCCACAACATCTTCTCTCTTTTCTTTCTATTTCTCTTCTGCCACTGCTTCTGCTTGCGCTGCAGTGCTCTGACCACAAGCTGTCCCCAGCTGCAATCGCTTATGGTGCAGCGTTGTCCCATGGTCACAGAGCGCGTGCTGGCGCCGCTGCGTGGACGTCTGCACATCGATCGACCCCGCATGGGGTACGATTTGCCCGCTTTACAGCATCGTCTGTACCTGCAGGTGTAAGGCTCTACCACGAGAGAAACTAAAGAGGCTAACTGAAATACTGGATGAGGCATGCAAAGGGAAAGTACTCTCTGTAAATAGATTGAGGCTACATAAAGATGATGCTGATAAAATAGTTTAATACAATTGATCGATCGCATAAGCTAACCTGGCTTACAGTTGTTAGCATCAATTTATGCTTTACATATACAAATACAATATAGAAACTTATTTACTCTGGCTAAAACCGATGTTTATTTACTGGATGTATGCTGGCTCTGTTCAATGATCACATAAACGAAAAAAGGCAAGCTCTCTATAGATAAAATGCAAAATCCAGCTTGAATCCAATAAACATTTTATCAACTTTTCACTTAACTTTATAAAAACCTTTCAAAAAGCGTTGGCAAAAATGCTAATAATAAGCGTACAATATAAATAGTGTGTGTATGTGTGTGTTTCTGTGTGTGTGCTTTAAGTTTTCCCATCATTGTGCTGATATCAGGGGCGTGCTCGAGGTAGTCGTTGCATCTCCAGCGCCAGTGTCTAGCTTCAGCTGGGTGAGGTCATGGCAGAGCGCCTTGGAGGCACGCCAACTTTCATGCAGTTTCTTCAGATGTCCTTGGGCTGCCATGGAGATGTTCAGGCTTGGCATGACAGCGCTTAGGCCTGGCTCACCGGTAAAGGCGAGTCCGCACAGGCCCAGGTACGTGTGAAAAGGATCTGGTGTGGCCTGTGGCCACTTGGCAAAGCCACCGATAAGTTTATCCTGTGTGCTCAATATATATTCACGATTCTTGGCATAGTCCGTCAGCTCGAAGGCATTCAGTATGCGCAAGGAGGCACCAATCCAGAAGGAATAACATGTATCCACAGGCTTATTGGGTCGCCCCTGAAAGCCGTCCATCTGACGAAAGACAAGCCAGCGCTTGATGCGTTCCACGGTGTTAGCATCCAGACGATGCAGCTGTCCGCTCAATTCCAGTGCAGCCAAAGCACAGAATGTGGTGCCGCCATGTGATTCGCCCTCCAGCTCCTGACTGAAGCCATAGTCGTAACGCAGGCTACGCATGATGAACTGGAACATGGCCTCTCTATTCACATTGCCCCAATAGTCGAGCATGTGGCAAATTGTTGCAGCGCAGTATACGAAACGCATATCGCTTTCGCAGCCATCGGTGCTAGCACTGAAGCTTCCATCGGGTCGCTGCACTTGCGCCACTCCATCCACTATGCTCTTGCGATCCATACGCTTCAGATCATCGCCCAGTGTGACCAGCACAGCGATACTGGTGTAAGTCATGGCCAGATGTCCCCACTGATACTTGCGCATGCATTCCAGCACCTCGGGGTCCTCTGTTAGTGGTACCATCGCGCGGCAGCCCTGTAAAATGAGCACAACCATACAACACATTTGCAATTAATTGATATGTGTACACACAATGTGTGCTGTGTGTGCTGTGTGAGTGTGTTTGTGTGTGCATTGCACACATCAAAGTGGTTATGCATGTCGCGCAGATAAACACTTGACTTGATAAGGGGACGAGGCCCTATCACACACACGGTGCTACACCCTCAACCCGAACCTGACCCCTTGGAAGCTGCCGTTGCTGCGCAAATATACTGATGGTGTGGGGTATGAGAGTTGGAAAAATTATGTAGAACTTATCGAACCTGTTTAGGTTGCAGAAACATTACAATTGCATGGGAAGGTAATTCAAATTTGCATAATCCATTCAAGCAATTAACTAGTTTAATAAATGTATTATAAATCTTTAAGCAAACTGACTGAAGAGCAATCTTTAAGGTTGTTAGCCCCTAATTCTATCTTGTTAACAGGGCTAATTACACATGTCAAAATGTGCGATTCGCTAACTCAACCTTTGCTAATTGTTGACTCTAAGTTGGGGCTAGATTCAAGCTGAGCGACTGTCGCAGTGGCTACTGCAGCGCCACGTATAAGATAAAGACTGATAGGTTATTGTTTGCACTTGCCCATGCCTCGCCTTCCCATTTGTTTATCATATACTATCAGAAGCTAGTCGCCTCTAGTGATAGCTATTTATGCTCACCATGAAACCGCCGCAAGGTTTCTCATTGTCGCGTGGCACCACCAGGCATCCGTAGGTCCAATTGATGATATCCTCGCGCAGCTTTGGCGAAACCAGCTTCAGCGAGTTGAGTACATCCAGGCCGCAGATGGCAAAGAACACAATAGTGCTCCTAAATACATAATTTGCTATTAATAGGAAGCAGTTCGTGAGATCATTATCCTTACCTGGTGTTGTCATGCGAGGACATGCGGGCGGGCAACAAGTGCAGAAAGCGTAGCAGGTTCTTGGCATGCTTGGAGAGCAGCACGGGCTCTGGCTCGGAGGTGTCTGTCATATCTACAATGTGGTAGGACATGTTGGATTTTTCTTTATTACGCTTTCAACTTCCTTTTGTTTATCTTTATCAGTGTATGTCAGTTTGAGTATATTTGTATGTATTTGTGCGTAAGATGACTAAGTCCCGTAAGCTTTCCCGTTGTCCCGCTGTGCTCGGCGCAACGATGTGCACAACAATGGCTGTGCACTTGCACGTGTACCCATTTAAATAGTCAAGCATTACCTTATTGTTATTATAAGCCGGTTTTTTGCATCGCTCTCAGGTAAATTACAAAAGAAAAACACCAGCAGAACTTTACGAAGCTTCGAGTACTTTTGGTTTGCGGGGTATCGATAGCTTCTCGAAGCGATACTAATATGGCGCCGCATCTCTGTGAATGGTAAAACCATAACAGCTGTGCAGTGCGGATCACTACTTTGGTTTTGTGTGAAAGTAAGTGAAGACTGACTTCAGAAATGATCCTGTGAAGTATAGTCTTACACTTCTTTTGAGAACAAAAGATGTTGTTTTTAACAGGAAAAAACTAAAACGTTATATGCTGTGAAGCGATAAGAAACAGATTTTTTTGCAAGTTGTCATTTGTTGATTGAAAAGAATTCAGTAAAACCTTGATGACAAACTGTTTGTAAAAGAGCCGGTAACAGCGAATTGCACCTGACATCCTTGTTCGACACTTGAAATTAGACCTAAAAGTATGCAAAGAACATGTGTGCAGTTCAAATGTTGCGGCCGATAGACCAATTTATAGGTCTATCGATTTTGGAACTGGCGATAGTTTGAGAAACACGATACTTGAAGGTGCGGAACAGCTGTTTGTTGAACTGCCGCATCTGAAAACGAGGAGCAATTCTTTTATTTCTGTATTTTGTTATTTTTGTAAATAATAAAGTAAAGCAAAATGCGCATTACACAGTTTTTGACCAGTAAATTAAAGAATTTCTCCAACCTGCCCAAGGAATACATTGAGCGCAGCAAAAAGCAGGCAAGTTTAATGTGTTTCCGAGCACTTACAGCTGTGGGGCTCACGTAACAACTGCAGAGCCGCCAATTTTCATATTTGTTTAATGTGAATAATAAATGAATGAAAATATTACAGGTCTTCTGGGAAACGCCGCGCGAAAGAAACTATCTACCACGCACAGTTGAACGCAAGCGTATTCGTTACACCACAAACCGATCATGGACTGGTCAGTTCCGGCAACAAAACATGCCGGGCACACTGAGACGCAAGGTCTTCGTGGAGCCAGTTGGTAAGTGCATACAAACCTAAATAAGTTGATAAATTAATTCTAAAACACTTCTTTAACTCAAACAGAGGAGTGGAGCTTCTTCCGTGGCGATCGTATCGAAGTGATGGTTGGCAAGGACAAAGGCAAGCAGGGCATCGTGACACAAGTAATCCCCGAGCGCAACTGGGTTATTGTGGAGGGCATCAACTGGCATTACAGGCGCGTGGGTGCCGAAAAGGAATTCCCCGGCATTATCATTAAATCCGAATCACCGCTGAATGTCACCAAAGACATACGTCTTGTGGATCCATCTGATCTGCAAGGCACCGAGTTCGAGTGGCGTTTCACGGAGGAAGGTGAGAAAGTGCGTGTATCTGTGCGTTCAGGACGCATCATACCCGTTCCGGAGACAAACAATCAGACACACGACTTCAAGACACCCAATGCGTACGTCGAGCGGGCAAAAGACACACCCGCTGCCGTTGTGGGAGAGATTACTTTCCAGCCAAAGCTATCCACGTTCGAAATGGACATCATGGAGGAGCTGAACATAAAGGAGGATCGCATACCAGCCAAGAGCTATTGGTACTAAGTCTTTGTTTGAATGTTTGTTTAGTTGAAAATAAAAGAAATTAATTTTAACTTTAATACTCTAATTGGAGTTTGTATTCAAAAAATCGTTATTTAGCAAAAAAATGTTAATAAATACTAATTGTAAATTGTAATTTTATAAATCGAATAGGTGGCAAAGTTCTACTATATATATCATTTGCGTGCCGCACTGAAAATCTCCTCGCGATGTTCGCGCAGTGTTTTAGCCAAGCGGCGCACCGTGTCCTCGGCCTTATCAAAGTCTTTGCGTAGCGTTTTGTTAAATGTATCGTAGATCCAGGTGCAGGTCTTGGACATGTTCGACTCGTAACTGGTGAACACACGGCTAGTGTGCTCGAAACTGTGGAGGAAGTTGTACTAAGTTATAAACTATGGCAAGTTACAGCCACAAACTCACCGTGCGGCATTGGCAATATCTGTGATAAGGTAGGTGTTGCAGTGATTGACCGCCAGCACCTGGCGATGGCTCATGTATTTGAGCTCCACATGTGGCAGTGCCAGCTGTGCAGCATCCAACGAAGTCAGCGAGGCATGAAACAAGCTGCGGCAGTCCAGGGCGGCCTGCAGCTTTTGCTTGGGATCGCTGCAAAAGAGATGGACAAAAGGTATGAAATATATCGATCAACAAAGTTATCGGAAAAGGCGCGAAATAAAGTCATCTCTAGATTTAAAATGGCGACGTAAACAAAAAAGAATATTAAAGTTAAGTTCAACGTTTTCTACTCACACCAGCCTGGCCAGATATTGCCACTGCTTAAGTGCCTTCGTGGAGGAGTCCGCTGCTGCGCGCAGTAGCAGTCCACAGATGCGCCACTGCTCCAGCGCGCTGCCGAGCTTGTCTCGCGTATCGCGCGCTGCCTCCAGCTGCTCATCGATGCTCTCCTCCAGGCGTGTCATGTACGTGCCGCCGCTTATATAGGCAATTATGCCATCCTGATTGACATACAGTTCATTCAGCTCGGCATAGCTGGCGGAGAGCGTCTTCAGCCGCTGCTTGGTATGCTCCAGCAGTTCGCCGTAGTAACGTATGCTAAGTAAATAGAGCGTCGATTCGCTCAGGTTGGCAAAGAAGTCCTCGTGCATGGAAGCCTTACGTGGGTCACCAATAACGCCCAGATTGTGCGCTAGCTGCAAAGTCAGATTACGTGTGTGTCAAGTGGCAGCAGGAGCAGGAGCAGAAGTGGACAGATTACGAGCAAGGACATTGTGCGCACAATTAGCACGGCAATTAGAATAAATATTATAAATATAGGGGACAAATTGTGGCGAGGCGTTAATTGTGCACCACTCACCTGCGCCAGGTCGTTGGTGGGCGTGTTAGCGACAATGTCGTTACCCGCCCGCTCGTTCCTCAAGGCCAGCGGAAGTGTTGCCGTCGCGTCGCCACGTGCTTCGTCTGGCAGAGCGGTTTGCGGCGGCGCAGGGTGTTCCATGCCCTCCAGGCCCAGCATGGCGTCGCGTTTCGACTGCAAATGCTCGATCCATGCCTCAGCGGTGGCCATGCGTGGACCCGGACAGCTGCCCTCCAATTTGCTGATCTGCTCGTCGAGACGCACATATTGCCGCACAATGTTCTGTAATTGGAGGTATATATATCATAATTAATTGACTTTCAAAGCTTTTGCCATTTACCGTTACGTTGGGGCCGCCATTTTGTTCGACACGCAGCACTGCATTTGGCACCTGCTCGCTTGCACTCGCCGGCGTCTCCATGGACGAGCCGCAGCCCATCATTCAGCAAATATTGAATGTCAATATCAATGACATTTTCGTCGGAAATTGCAATTGCTAAAGTACCGTTAGCGCGTTTCTAGTGCCGCGAATCACGTCCGTTTACGTGCGCCACGCTTGCCTGCCACACGCCGAATGAGCGTCCATTCATTGTCCGTTCTGGTGTCCGCTTTGTCCAGTTATGGAACGAAAACAAAATTTTCGCGTTACTTGTCAAGCACAGGCCAAAAATGCCACCACGCCCCATTGCCCACTCGCACGCCCCCCTGCTTACGCCTCGCCCCGCCTCAATCATCCACCTAAGCATTCATCCATTCATTTGTCCATTCAAACTGAACCATAGCCATTAATGCTTATTAGTGGGCTGCACAGTGGGGTGCTTTGGCAGGGGATCGGTGGGGGGAGGGGGGAGTATGAAGTGTGTGGGGTAGCCGAGGGTCTGCAGCACATTTCACAGTGTGTATAAACAATTTATATTTGTTTTCACATATGCACGAAATGGGGTATATTAGGTGTAGACAAATTGAGATAGTTTTATGTTCAATTTCTAATTATTTAGCGCATTTTTAAAGATTTACTTCTGAAGTTTGGCTTAGCATAAATTAATAATATACTTAAACTCATTATAGAATTTCCTTAGAATCGAAGACGGAACACTGAAGTGATGTACGAAATCCTACAGGATATCTTCCAGTCATGTTTCGCTTGCGACTTTCCTCACTTATTTTTGTTTCTGTTGGCTTGCATGTCTGTTCTAGCTTGTTGTTCCTGCCGATTGGCGCACATACTCAACATTTTCCATGGTAAGCAAGACAAATAATAATAACAACAACAGCGACTGATAAACAACAACATTGGCAGTCAAACAATAACAAATTATAACAGCTGCTTAAAGCTTGCAGTACCATTCGGTTTCGACTACCACTATTTGCCATGGTTCGTCGTTAACTTATGCTGCTGGCTCGGGCAGCCACTTTGTGGCCGCCCCCAATTGGGCCATAACATAATCCATCAACAGGATAACCATCTAGATTTTGATAAATTACCAACAAATTATAGGCTGGTAGCACACACACACACACACACACGCATCATTACACACGTGCTCAGCAAACATGCACAGTCATGTGCAGTTAAAGCAATGCTTAGATTGGTCAGGCTTTTATGCAGCTAATGGCATGTTAAGTATGTTCATTAGACAGTTAGAATATTGCAAACATTTCATTTGAAAGCTATTCAAATAAATTGTGTGCAATTAATATAGTTTTAGATTTTAATTTAGATTAGTTAATTAAGTTTAAATATTTTGATAATATTTTGAAAAATGTTTTTACTATAATCCAGCGAATTATTATGAAAAGCTTTTTGTGCAGATGTTCGAATTGAATTCCCAAATATTTCCTTTTCCTTTTTCAGAGCTATTATTATATTTTACAAATATAAATATTTTATATATTTACTTTTTCAATTTTCTAATATTTTTATCTAAATATTCTACATAAGTTTTCTAACACAAAAATATTTTTAAATTACATCAGAAAAGGTTTATTCAAAGAGTAATCAAATTAAACAAAATTTTTTTTGTTTAGACATTTATATTCGATTTTCAAATATATTTAATCTGATTTCAAACTCCTTGTATAGCTTATAACCATACTTAACTTAGAATTAATTTGCTTTATTTTTACCTATTTTATTTCCTAACTTTTTTTTAGAATATTCCACTTAAGTCCTAATTTGATGGTCATATCTTTGCGGTTCAACTAGCCGCTCTCTCTTAGGACCTTGTGCGGACACCATGTGTGACCTGAACTGAAGGGTAATTGCTTAATTGAAGTTAGTTCGAGGCCTTTGTCGCAGTCCCCAGTGGCACCGCAAGTGCCGCAAGTGCGTACATGAATCGCTCACTGCCCGCTTCGTACGTGCTTTTTTATAATGTGCACACCATGGCGTATGCGCATTTTCGAGTGCAACTGAATAAATCATGCAACTGTCGCCAGTCCAGAGGTGAAGGGAAGGGGGAGGGGAGGGACTTTACTATTGACATGTCAACGCCATCAATATTGCACCTTGTTGGTGACAAAGTTGGTCAACTTGTTGACCAAATTGTGGCAGCGAATGTGGCGAGCAAAACAAAGAGTCGAGAGGAAGAGGAGGCAACCAATGCGCAGTCGTCGAGCCAACACGCAACACGCCTGGAAGTAGAAGTGGAAAAACCGAACGACTCGACGCCTCATTCAATATTGAAAGCGCACAGCGGCGATTGTTGGAATCTTTCGTCTGCTCCGTCGTCAACGAGAAACCGCACAAATTCTTTCGGGCTTTTCGGTTTCGGTTTTCAGTCGCAACTCGAGTCGTGCGCGGCAAACATGTTGTCGCTCCAAGTGCTCGTCGAGTGAAACGCAATTGCACACTTGACTTCACACCAATCCCTAATCCAATCGAGCCAGCGTGATGGGTTTGCGTGAGACACTGCGTCAATTGCGTCCTGGCAGTCCGTCGCGTGGGCGTTGCAGCATTGAGCTGCAGCGACGTTGCGGCAGCAGCAAAGTGAATCAGGTGGATGATTCCTCTGCACAGGTGCCGCAGCCGCAGCTGCAGCCACAGACGCAGCCACAGCCGCAGGCACAAGTCACAGAGCAGACGCTGCAGGTTTGGCGTGCGCTTCCGGCGGAAATCAGACATGATCCGAGCATGGCGAGCTTTCAAATGGAGAACGAAAGGATACACGGTGAGATAGAAGGGAAATTGAATGAGATGTGAAAGACGCTTGAAAGGAAATTGCAGTTGTCTCTCTCTCTCTGACTCACGTCCTCAGTTAACCTCTGCAGCTGCCGCCTAAAAGCAGGCAACACATTTGTCTTTCGCCTAATCGACTTTCAAATCGCTGTCAAATCGATAATTTGACAGCCGTCCTGACGAGGGTCCGTCCGCCTGCCCGCCTGTCCGCCCGCAAACTCACTCATTGTTTATTTAAATGTATTCTATAGGTTCCACGGCAGGCGACAGCGACGTCGATGAACCCGACATGGACTTGGACGAAGACGAGCCAGCAAGTCGCACACAAGAGTTGCCCGATGGTTTGGCCTCAAGCTATGCAGGCTCTGATTTTCTCGATGTCAAGGCACGCTCTGTGGCCGAAGGCGACAAGAGCACAGATGATGAGGCAACCACCACGCACTCGGATCATGAATCGCAGGCCAATGGACCTGGGAATGCCAAGACGCTGGCACGACGCATACATCACAAGTCGAAGCGCTCGAAGGAGCAGCTTAAGCGCGACAAGCTGTGGAAGCGCAGCGGGTTGCTTCTCTTCTGGGGATTTGCTGCCACCGTGTTAATTACTGTGGGCGAGAAGCATCTGCTGGAGAAGATACTCGAGGTGCCGCAGGGCGAGCGGGGCAAATGTGAGTAATAGGTCGAGTTGGATTTACCCCTTCGATATGTTCCTTTCTGCCTTAATTAGTTTTCAAGCTGCAGCAGAAGCCCACTGGGGACTTTCGCCTGAAGCTACATGGCGCCTTCGAGAGCGCCTCCACGTTGCTGCTCAATGCGGCGGACATGGAGAATGAAACGTTGAGCTACAGCTATCTGACGGTGCAGCCTCAAATCTCCTACGACATGGGCGGCAATCAAAGTCGGGGCTATAAGGTAAGGTAGAAGGATCACCCTCACCAAACCCCTTGCTATTACCTCTGTTCCTTTCTCCTGCAGAACATTTTGGAGCCCTGGCGACTGCCACTGCTCAATGAGGAGCAACTGGAACATGCGCCCGCTGTGGCACGCAACTACACGTACCACATGACGGCAGAGCTGCAGGATTTGCTGGTGCGCAAGGACAGCGAATTCCGTTTGCATATCTTTAGCGATGCGGAGCACGATTTGTCCATTGAGTTGATATACAATCCTTTGATTGTGAACACACGCACTGGCAGCATTCTGGCGGGGATTATACTGCTCATCTTCTATGCGCTGCTTGTGTGGGAACAGCTGGAACGTCCCTTTGTGGCCATGGTCTGCTCCGTGTTGTCTGTCACTGCGCTGGCTGTCTTTCATGATCGTCCCAATATGGAGGAGATCAAACAATGGATGGACATGGAACTCTTGACATTGCTGTTCTGCATGATGCTCTTGATTCTTATACTCACCGAGACGGGTGTCTTTGACTACTTGGCTGTCATTTGCTTTGAGATATCTGGAGGGAAGATCTGGCCCATGATCTACAGTCTTTGTGTGACCACTTGCTTGGTCTCCAGTGTGCTGGATAACATGACCACTGTGCTGCTGCTCACACCTGTGGCCATACGCCTGTGCGAGGTCATGCAACTGGATCCCATACCCGTCGTTATGGGCATCATTGTGCATGCGAACATAGGCGGCGCTCTCACGCCCATCGGGGATCCCATTAGCATCATCATCAGCACGAATCACTTCATCTCGGAGAGTGTAAGATTGGGTATACTCATTATATACTTATGCTAATTCGTCTACTCCTTCTCCCACAGGGCGTCACCTTCCTCACCTTTGTGGCGCACATGTTGCCCGGCGTGCTGCTGGCCATGCTGCAGAGCTGCCTCTACTTGCGTCTCTTCTATCGCAACATAGACACGCTGCGTCTCAACGAACCGAAGGAGCTGCGTGAGCTGCGTCGCGAGATTAAGGTCTGGCAACGTGCACTGAATGCCATTGCCGCCTGCTCCAAGGATGCGCAACTGGTGCGCGGCACGCTGCTGGCCAAGGTGAAGCAGCTGAAGCGCACGCTGCGACGCAAGCAACGTGGCGTGGGCTCCACAGAGATCTACACCAGCACGCTGGATGAGCTGAAGCAGAAGGTGGGCGAAGAACACATAAGATTCATATTCTGATTAACATCTCTTTCTCCCTGCACAGTATCCCATCAAGAACAAGACGCTCCTGCTGCAATCTGTGGGCGCTTTGCTCTTTGTCGTGGTCTGCTTCTTCATACAATCCGTGCCGCATTGGAAGACCTTGCCGCTGGGCTGGGTGGCATTGCTGGGTGTAATCCTGCTGCTTATCATACTCAATCGCGAGGATATGGAGCACTTGATACATCGCATAGAGTGGACTACGCTGCTCTTCTTTGCCGCCATGTTCGTGATGATGGAGTGCGTAGAGCGTTTGGGTCTGCTCGTAAGCATTGGCGAGCTAACGGAGCATGTCATCATGGCGGTGGACAAGCGACATCGTCTCACTGTGGCCATCTTCATGATCTTATGGACCTCCGCATTGGCCTCTTCGGTACTCGATAGCATTCCAGTGACCGCTATGATGGTCAAACTGGTCACCTCGCTGGTGGCCAAGCAAGCGTTGGATTTGCCGTTGCAACCTCTTGTCTGGGCCCTCACGCTGGGCGCCTCCCTGGGGGGGAATGGCACACTCTATGGCGCCTCGGCCAATGTCATCGCAGCGGGCATAGCCGAGCAACATGGCTACAAGTTGTCGTTCACGCGATATCTGAAAACTGTGTTGCCCATGATGCTGGGTCAGGTCACGCTGATGACAGTCTATTTGCTGCTCTCCCACGTGGTGTTTAGCTGGGATTGAGGCAATTAATCTTGATTCAATATACGATTAATTCGCATTATACTCTGCCCAAATATCAGATTAAACCCATCTCAGATTAAAGTCCGAATTTTTGAATATCTATCTATAATATAATATAAGAAACAAATTTATCAATGTAGATTTTTTTGCTCTTTTTGGAATTGGTATTCTTCATCGATGTCTATGTTAACTTTTCGATAAACATTGGTTTGTGATTTATAAGAAAATTTATGATACAAATAAAGTTTATTATTGTTAACCCTAAAATAAAATGTTTACATATTTTAAGGAGTGTAGGAAGTAAGTTTAAGCATTTCAAGCTCTTCTCAGCCAAATCTTTAAGCCTTAAGTACTCATCTGGTTTAAGATGTGCAAAAGTTATTTTCTTTCGCTTTTTATACCCTACGAGCATTGAAAATGGTCTAAAAAGGGTTTACTTAGTTTGTGGAAATGTATGTAATAGGCATAAGAAGGCGTGGCAGACCCCACGAGTATATAAATTCTTGTTCAGGATCACTAGCCGAGTCGATTTAGCCATGTCCGTTTGAAAGTCTAGATCTCGGCTACTAAAATTCCTAAAAATATCAAATTTCACATACAGTTTCCTGTATGCCATAGGCTGATGTATTTTACTTTTGTTATATCTTTATATATATCTTTGTGTTCGAAGATTGATCTGATATGAATATGTTGACAAAGTGGCGGAAGCACTTCTTGTGGGAAGTAAAAGTTTGGTAACATGTTTGCAACGGCATTTCGAAACTGAGCGTAGGGTATTTTGCCGTCAGGTTCGCTTTCATTATAGCCGTTCTTACTTATTTATTATCAAAAAGCAATTTGACCCTGGAGAGCAATTCGCTAAGCCTGTCAAATCACCAATACTGCCAGCGACTTTTTGCCACCGAATCCCTCAGTGAGCATCTTTAATCTTGCCACACTTGTGTTCAATTTATAACGTCGATGTGGAAATGAACAATCAATTTGGCTGTCAAGTGACAACAACAAATAGCAGCAAGTCCTTCGCACAGATTAACATACTTAAGCAGATACTTGAAGAGTAGTAGGTGGCAAATACACAAAGCAAAGAAAGACAGAAGAAAAAAGAAAATGGGAAAATTTGTGTTAGACGCGCGCAAGTCGAGGGGAAGGCAAACAGAGGCCGACACACTTGGGAATTGTTGTAATTTCGTTTGTTCCGCTTTCCATGCTTTCCACACACAGAACATTTTCCAAAACAAATTTCATTTTCAAGTTTTCGCTCAAAATCAATTTAAGCACGCGGCAGGTCGCCAGCAAAAATTTTCCCCGCGCTCAGTTCGACGGGGAATTTATTTTTAATTAATTTGCCAGACGTCCGAGCCGTTGTTGTTATTGTTTTTTATTGTTTTTTTTTTTTTATAAGCTGTCCCGGCTTATGCCATAAAATAAACGGGCGAAATGTGCCAGACAACAAACAGGGTCCTTAAGTGCTGTGCCAGCGAAAGTGTTAAACGTTTGTCATAATTGAGAGTGGCTGTTGTTGTTTTTTTTTTTGGTATAGTGAAGCAAGCATTAAAATGTCCACGCCCTACGCCTACATTAAGCCCACGTTCCTCATAACCGACCACTCCACCGATCCCTATCATCTGCAGCAGGAGGAGACGGCGGCTGCGGCCAGAGACGATGATGAAGACTACGATCCGGAGGAGGATATGGAGAGGAAGACCAAATTGCAGGAACTTGTACGCTGGCTGCACTTCAATGCGCGCAATCGACGCAATTGGTAAGCTACGCACATTAAGTATACGCCGCGTGTGCCCAACATTTATTTAGGTCTCTACGCCTGCGGCAAAAAGTTTTTCAATTAATTAGCTTAAGCGCATAATTGGGTCTCATTTGATTTTGTGGGCACTTGTTTGATTCCTATACAAAAGAATTTTCTGTTGGTTCTACTCAAATAATTTTTACATCGTTTGCTAAGTGCAAATTCGCTGTGGGAGCGGCAACAGTTGCTCGAGAAGGGAGCTTTAAAAAATATTGTAGGGGCACTCTTTCTGGGGAAATGATTTAATTTATGTCAAGTGTGTCGTTTTAGTTTTTATTTTATGGCACTGTAAATAGCAGGTAGCCACAAATTAGTCTAAAATTGCAGGCAAAATTAGCTAAGCTGCTTAGGAACTTTTAGTATGGAAAGTGTGACCTGATCTGCTGACTTTCTATGAGGAAAACTAGGCAATCATAAGTGCTGCAATTTTGAGAAATATTTAAGAAATATAATATACAACTCTCTTAGAATCATTGCGTAATATATATATATAAATATTACTTAGGCAAATCGCCAAGCTTGCAAGAAGTCACCTGTCCACATGCTAGCGTCATGTGATTTGTCTGTGCCACGCCCCGCAAGCTGTCTAGATTTCCGTAAACAAATACGTGACTAAACACAAAGCAGAGATTCGCATAGATTTGTACACTGTGCACGGTAAATTGATGGCGCTATAAATACGTTTTTCATATCCATATAAATATGGGGGGGGCAGCAACAACAAATTAAGTGCCAGAAAGCTCTCGAGGCATTTAAATGCCAATTTAGGCATAATATAGTGCGTTATCCGTCAGATCCGTCAGATAAGAAACTACGTCGCATGTACACGAAATTTCAATTAAAAGTTCCGCTACAAAGTTTGCACTAAGCCCAAAAAAAAAACCGTAAGCTAATTGAGTAAGATTTATGAATAGACGCGAGAGAGAAGTGAAATAATTTTGTTTACTTTTCAAAAAGATACACAGATTATATATCGTAGTATATCTGAGTTGCTTTCCCTTTGTGGGTCAGATCTTTTGACCCTGACATTGATAGTCCTTGTCGGGGCTGGGCTTATCAATTTCTGTATAATGTCACACATACATAAGTGTCTCTCCCCCACTGCACTCACAAAACGAAAGCAATTACCACGTGATCAATTTTTAATAGAACACCAACAACAACAACAACAGAAGCAGCAGCAGCAGCAGCAGCTACACGACAGACCCCAAGCGGTGGCATGATATGATGACCGAGTGCCATTACGTGGGCCTGGCATTGGGCTGGAAAATGAGGGGCGTGTATGGCAGGGGCACTGGGAGGCGTTTCTAGGTCTAAGTGTGGGTGTGCGCGGGCCTCGACCTATGCATGCGTTCATGTGTGCGTGTGTGTGTGTTTGTTTGTGTGTGGTTTACGGAAACTTTGCCAACACGGTTTCTGGTTTGTTTGCCGCGCTTGTTCCGCCCTGTGTACATGTGGGTTTTCCGCTAAGAATTTTCTGTCAAATGAGAATACCAATTGTTGTCAAGTGGACCAGGGGAATGGAGATGGGGGGGGAGGGGGGAAGGTTAACAGCGCGTTGGACGGACTTAAGCTCTGCTGCAGGTGCTTACCGATGCGTAGTATATATTGTGTGAGCTTGGGGGAGCAAGAGCGACTATTACAATAAGTTGTCATAAGTAATGGTAATCCATAAAGTTCATATCAAAGGAATTTTAGTATGTACATACATGGTTATCTATCTCTCTCTCTCTCTCTCTCTCTCTATCTACGACTTAGTCGGTTGCTAAATTGATAGCGCTCAGACAAGATTAATTAATTATAAAAGATCCTGAAATATTGTAAGCAGCTTATACAATTTTTCTTTTTATTTTGAGCAAACATTTTTGAATTATTTTGGGATATCGTATTGTTTATATATTTGAATAATGTTTGCTCTAAAGTTTGAGAAGATTGGGCAAGTCTTTTAGGCTACCTCTATGCAAAAGTCAGAGAGACCTATCTATCTATCTAACTATCCATCTGTCTGTCTATTAATCCATCTATATATCTGTCCACCCATCTATCTACTTATCTATCTATCTATCTATCTATCTATCTATCTATCCATCTATTTATCTATCTATCTATCTATCCATCCATCTGTCTATCTATCTATCTATCTATCTATCTATCTATCTATCTATCAATCCATCGATCTGTCTATCTATCTATCTATCAATCCATCGATCTATCTATCTATTTATCTGACTATTTATCTATCTATCTATCTATCTATCTATCTATCTATCTATCTATCTATCTATCTATCTATCTATCTATCTATTTATCTATTAATCTATCAATCTGTCAATCTGTCTGTCTTTCCATCCATCTGTCCATCTATCTATATATTATTCCATGTATTTATCTATCTATTTATCTATGAATCTGTCAATCTGTCTACCTATCTATCTTCCTATGATCATCCCTTTGCCAAATATCGTGTGATTTGAATTTGGAATATTATTTTGTAAATAGTTTGATAACAATATCAATACGATATCATTAGGAAGCATAAAACAATTTTAGAATTGTCATGTCTTTCATGCTTCGTGCCATTTTTAAAGATCTGACTGATCTATCTGGACTTTTGATTATCGTAACTTTGTCAAAAATCATTCGAATTTCGTTTGGTATGTCATGTTGCGCATGGTTTGACCCGCAAGTTAATTAAGCGTCCAAATTTAAGAGGTCTTAAATATAGAAATTTTTGACAATTTTTTCATGCTACCCCCTTACAAAATTATCCAAATTTTTTAAACATTTTAAAAATACTTTTTTTGATCTTAAATGATTTGTTATGTTGAAATTAGTATAAAAATCGATTTCCCAACAGGTTCGGGGCTAAATTACTAAAAAAAACGAAGATATAAAACATTTTATAATCCCTACTCAGCAGAACATATATACTGGCCAAATCCCCCACTTTCGCTCCCCCTTTCCGTCTAGGACAACCTGTTGATAGATGCAAGTGGCGCCTCCTACGCTGAGCAAACTTTCACTTTGAAAGACAGCTGCACCTAGCAGCAAAGACAATATCGAGTGGCAGCTACATGGCACATGCATATCTAAGTGTAAGTGTGCTAAACCTTGAGACAGCTAAACCAGTACACACACACATACATACACACACACGTGTGCGGGCAGTCACAGTGTCAGTGACAGTCACCGGTTTGTGCAGTCACTTCACCTACTGCGCCTTTTCAGTTTCATTATTGGCCGTGGGCAGGGGAAAATTGCAAAATAAAGGAGCGTAAATTCCACTTGAAAGCGGCTTAAGTGCCAAACAGCGCGTGGCGGTTGAAACGTAGCAACCAGCAGCGGCAGAGGCTCCCAGGGTATACGACTAGGGTATACTCTGCAAAGCTGTGAGAAACGTTTCATATGAAAAAAAATTTTGAAAAAAATTTCAAAAAAGATAATCAACTAAAACTTGCCTTGTAATTGCCTCTGATGGTGCATACCCCTCTTGCACGGTTTAAGGATACAGGGTATATGCGTAGATATTGCTGCTTTTTATAATACGCATACGCCAGGGATGCCAGCCTGCCTGCCAGCTACTCGAGTGCCGGCATGTGTCCCTACATCAAGCTGTGCATATGTGTACTAGACACACACACACACATACACACACTCACACACACATGCAGACTCTGTGTCTATGCCGCTGTTTACTTCATTGTCAGTTTGTTTTTGTGGGCTTTCGCATTAGTAGTTTGTGTATTCAATAACACTTGAGCGAATTGAGTTGAAAATGCGAAGAAATCGAGAGAATTGAGACGCACATCAAAAGTCGACACACACACACACACACCCGCACCCGCACACACACACCCCCGCACAATGAATTTATCTTTTGTGGAGCTTATGAACAGAATTAGAGCATTTAGGATTTAAGGCTTGAGGCTGGTGTAGTAGCAGTAGAGAGGCTTTTGTGCGATTCGTCAGTCTATAAATAAATTGAATAAGTCTCTATATAAATTGCGAATCATGTGTGGCTGCAAATAGAGCGCAAATATTATGCGATATTTTTGCCGGAAAATATAATTTTAAATTTTAGCAAATTTTATGCATTTATTTTAGTCTGACACTGTGGGCCACAGCACATATTGGCAACTGATTAGTCACAGCTCAGTGGGCAACACACTTGTCTAGCTATAGCTGGGTACATTTTACGATCCACCTGTCCCTCTCCCTCTCCCTCTCTCTTTCTTTTGTCTTTTCTGCCTCTCTTCCCCGCTCTTAGCCAGGCACAACCTTAGTCAAGTTCAAGTCGCAACCTTCCAGCACAAGCTGACACATTCAACAGCTTCGTTGAAATTGAAAGCTCAACACGTTCCATTCAATCGCCGTGTGCTTGTGCGTGCCTGTTCAATCGAACCTGTAAAACAGCTGCCTTTGCCGAGCAGCGTCGTCACCGAGCAGCCGGCGAGCAGCGAAGCAGCGCAGCAGCGCGGCGACCACATGACTAGGAACGCCGCGTAGCATCAGAGATTTATTCGGTTTACAACTTTCGCTTGCAGCGGACGTGTGCGGCGACAAAAAATTTTTGTTTTTTTGCTTTGTGTGTGCTGTGTGTGCGCAACGAGAACAAGACGAGACGAATCGAGTGTGTGTCTGTGTGCCGAGAGCAACAAAAGCAATCGAAATCGAATTGAACTGCAAACAAACAAAAAAAAAAAAAAAACTGAATATACAACAAAATAAAGTAAATAATTTATGCAAGTCGGGCAAATAAATTAATGAAAATTCTAATTTAATAAAGCTTGAAATTTGCATGTGGCACAGCAGCAGCAAAGGCAGCAGTTAAGGTTGCGGGGGCGTTACTTATAAGGACTTAGTTGCTTTCACTAACAACTGTTGCCAGGTATACGATTTCGGGTGCCCAATTAGCTAATTAGTCGCCAGACAATGACAGCCAAATCAAGTGTACTATTTATATAGATATTCGTCTAATTCTGGTGTCATTTGTGCCGGGAGTAATTAGAATGCGTCTGGCAGCCACAGAGCGAGGGGGAGAACGTGCTGTCTTTAATTTATATAATTCATTGGCGTGTGAAGCAGGAGGCGCATTGACAGCTGCAGTGCAGCCCAAAGCCCAAGTCATTATTAAGCACCTTCGCCCCACTCCACTCCGCTAATATATTAATCAGTTAGTGTAGAAATATTTCATATTAATTTCCAATTGATATTGATGAGAATGTGAACACACCTTGCGAGCAGCCAGAATAAATGGGTCAATGCTTGTGGTAGACCACGCAAAAAGGCAATACGTAAACCAAACACGCAGCAGCAATGCTCAAATGACAGGCAACAACGTCATCAGGGGAGAGAGAGAGACAGGCCAAAAGCGACCCGATAGCCGAAAAAGAGCCAAACGAAATGAAAGGAAGACTATTTCAGTGACGCGCTTAAAAGTAGGCAACACAAAAGTTGACAGGCAGCCTAGGCACACGCACACACACGCACACAGACACACACTCTAAGAATAGCTAAAGCTATTAAAACACATGCAATTTCGAAACTAGAAACTTTGTACAACCTATTTACACACTTTCTACAACACTCCAAGTGGGGATAATAGATAAGTTTGCCATTTGTTAGTTTGACAAAAGTTTGGGATGCTCTCTCGCTCTCTCTCTCTCTCTGTGTGTATGGCAATATTTGAATGTAAAATGCAAAGGGCAAAGTCAAACAAAGTTGTTTTCAAATTAATTAAGTTCTTGAGAGCACTTAAAGCTGGTATAGGGAATTTTCCCAACGACTTCCCAAGCAGTATCAGTTAGTCTAGACGCGCCTACGCTGTCAACTTGTTGGCACGCCGCATGTCCTGTCTCCCACTCGCTGTCTGAGTTTGCGGAATGTCAATGTTATTTCTCTATATATGTTTGCGTGTTGCTTGTTATGACCCAGATGACAAAACACATCGTTTCATTTCATTTCGTTTTGCAGCAAACTTGGTCGTCACATAAAAACATAACTTTTTTCTCTGTTCTGTTGTTGTTCAGATTTTCTTGTTATGCGAAATAATTTTTGAGTTGATTGCCCTGGGCGCATTTTTGAAACTTTTCGTGTAAATTTTGCGCGTTTGCATAAGAGAAACTTTTGCCTAAATCGCAAAGTCATTAAAGTCGCCTCGTAATTAATATGTAACGAACTGGAGACAAGTCAATTTGCATAGGGTCCACACACAGGCAACCTAATCCCGAAATACCTACACACACATATATCTCACACACGGCAGGCTGGCAGACACCCTGGCTGGCATTATATTTAGATATTTATGGGTAATGAGCTGAGGCTGGGTCAACGATCCAGCGGGTCAAGCCGCAACCCTTGATTCAACCCTCGGCGAACCTGGCGCGTGGCCTTAATTCGTGTGCGGTCAGTTATTTAGTTATTTTGCATAAGCCAGGCGGGCATCTTAATTACCGATGCTGCACACAATTATTTGTGGCCCTGTTTTGGTGCTAATTACTCGATTACTCGACTACTCGATTACACGATTACGCACGAAATCGTGCGAACTGCAGCCGACAACAACGGCATAATCAAATGGAAATTAATGCGTATTAGCCACAGACAGCCCAACAAACAGACAGCCCAGCGAACGTGACCAGAAACTTTGCATGTTATGAGAGAATGAAAACTTGTCGATCAAGCCGAACGTGACGAACGAACCCTGAATGTCGTCTGTCCTGTCCTGTCCTGGCCCGTGCCTAGTGATTTTTGGCCCAACTAAATTAATATTGATTCATTGATTTCTAATCAATTGAGCACAACGGGTTGTCTTGTGTGTCAACTGAGAAATATAACACGCTGTGCCCACGACCTTAGCCGACCTAATTGATGTCCTACACTACTATTTACCATACTTTTCGGCCAGGGGGGTTACTGCTGTCTGTGCGTGCCACAGCAGGCGCTGTTCTGCATGTTTGAGTACACTCAAAACGTTCTCATTCACTTTCGCAGCCTCAAAGTGGACGCAAGTGCAAGGGCAACGCGGCGTATGCGTAATGTGAGTGACGCACCGAGATAGACTCCAGAGACGTGCACAAAATTCCCAAGCATATCCAAAGCAGACACACAAACAACAGCAACACAAGTACAACAACAACAACTACAAAATGTACAAAAGAAAGGTCTAAGGCAGCGCAAGCAAATTTTGATTTGCAGAGACAAACGATTGCATAAATCAAAAGAAGCTAAATATATATACAATATATGTGATTCAGCGATAATAATTAGTGCTAGTTATTAGAGACAACGGCAACGCTTGTGATTCTAGTTAATTAAAAAAGCTTAGGCGCCTAATTAAATCAACTTCAAAAGCTAATTTCACTTCGTCAATCCGTCAATCCGTCAAACCGTCAATCGTCAATCCGTCAAAATTGCGTCAACGCGCGTAGGCAACGAAGTCGGGCGAGAGAACAACAACATCGGCAGCGGCACAACGCTATCTAACGGCCTCAGCGTGGGTCACAGCCAGCAGAAGTCCAGTGCGACCAAGTCAAGGCGCAGCAGCAGCGGCAGCGGCAGCGGCGTCGTTGGCCACAAAGCTGTGCGCCACAAGAGGCAGCGCAACGTTTGGCCCTTTAAGATGCGGGTTAAGGTGGGCAAATTCTGTCTGCAGCGTCAGGCCTCGGGCCAGAGTGAAAAGTTTCCACAGCCCAGGTGAGTTACGGTCGAATGGGTTTGGGAATTACCACACAGATTGACAGCACAGATATCGATAATACCCTGACAAATTAATGATCACTAGGAACATGAATAGATATCGAAAGATTGATTAATAATCGAAATAAATTAGTGTATAGTAAAGAGATAAAACTATCGATGCCTTCTCTAATATAAGAGAAGATAATTGCAGAAATATCGATTGATACAAATCGATGTAACAGCCACACATTAGAGCTGGACTATGATGCGATACTTTTACGATCTAATCGATTATATTTGTGTATTCCAAATATCAATTCTTATTGCCGGAAATCCCATTTGGATTGATTCTATTTGCATTCAGCTTCAATTCAGATATCGATGCCTTCTCTAATATAAGAGAAGATAATTGCAGAAATATCGATTGATGCAAATCGATAAACACAGTTACAGATTAGAGCTGAACAAAGATGCGATACTTTTACGGTCTAATCGATTCTCTTAGTCTAATCCAAATATCAATTCTTATTGCCGGGAATCCCATTTGGATTGATTCTATTTGCATTCAGCTTCAATTCAGATATCGATGCCTTCTCTAATATAAGAGAAGGTAATTGTAGAAATTGATGCAAATCGATAAACACAGTTACAGATTAGAGCTGAGCAAAGATGCGATACTTTTACGATCTAATCGATTCTCTTAGTCTTATCGGAATATCAATTCTTTTTTGCCGGAAATCCCATTTGGATTGATTCTATTTGCATTCAGCTTCAATTCAGATATCGATGCCTTCTCTAATATAAGAGAAGGTAATTGTAGAAATTGATGCAAATCGATAAACACAGTTACAGATTAGAGCTGAGCAAAGATGCGATACTTTTACGATCTAATCGATTGTCTTAGTCTTATCGGAATATCAATTCTTTTTTGCCGGAAATCCCATTTGGTTTTAAGATTCAGTTCAGCTTCAATTCAGATACTGCAGTCTCTAGTGACCGTCACAAATTATCATCGATAGCCAGGAAACTTAATCTGCTTAGTCACTTGCGATAGCTTTTGCAATTTATTCAAAAAGCCTCGTCATCTCGAGACACCTGCGACCATGATTTTGTTTGCCTTAAGTTCTTTCGCTGGGGCGCCCCCTTAGTGAATTCATTTCACAAATTCAGATTACTTTATTATTTATACTATTTAGCTTGACAACAACATATTCGCTCTCATATTTACGATTACGAGCGTACGTACTTCCGCACGCACGTGCCTGTGACCCAACTCAAATAAAGCGAATGCGAAAGAGAGTCAGTGAGTCGAGTCCGTTTGGAGCGTGCCTTCATAAATATGAACCTGATGGTGTTGCAGAGGCTGTGGCCAAACTAATTTACCTCAAGCAAATGGCAAAGGGACATGTGTCGTAGCAACCGCTGACTGAATGTAATGGCATATACATGCATATATTTAATTTCCGTTTTTGCCGACGAAAATGAACTGACAAATGTGCCGAGTCGGCGGCAATGGATTTGCCTTGGCAATTGGCGGGGCGGATTTAATCCGAGTAACTGACAGCATCGTTGAATTTTCGAAAAGGCCAAGTGACAGACTCCACGCCACTTGACAACAATCTCGCCTGGCGTTCTTCATCAATCAATTCATAGCTCAAATGAAGCGCAGCAGCTGCCGTTGGTCAGGTTTACCAGCCAGGCACGTGCGCCGCCTTGCGTTGTCCTGACAACCAGCATCCTTCCCTGCTTCCTTCCTGAGCGTGTTGCGCGAATCAGGCTATAGCATGGGGGGAGGGGGAAGGGGGGAAAGAAAGACCAAAGGCAAAGCCAAACACTAATTAATTTGCATACAGTTGGGTAGCTACGTCGCCCACTTCCCCCTCCCCCCTCTCTCCCGCTCCGCCCAGCTTCTTCTTCAGCTTGCGCTGGAAAAGTTTCGCCTGTGGCTACGCATTATTCAGCAATTATTTTTCAATTTACTTTGTGTGCTTAAGCAGCGCAATATTAATAGACAATGCCTGATGATAGAATGGCTGGCCGCAGGCCCCGTATGCGTAATATCTGCTAGCAGCGCAGGCTTATCACTCATGCGCCCTGTTGGGCAGCCAACCTGCAGGCCATACCATACCATTTGGAAAATAAGTCATTAAGGTTTCGCCGGGCGTCAGCTTATGCTAAAATGTGGGTCAACACATCTAGTACCCACAAAACTGACAACACAGCAACAAATGGCGGCAACAACAGCAACGGCAACAGAAAGTTCCTCGCGATGATGATGACGACCTCGTGGTGGCAACAAGGTCAACAGTTAAGCGAGGCAACGAGCGCCATCATTCTACATTGTCGCCCGCCAGCCTGTTGTCAGCACATTAAAAATGTGATTATAAACAAGAGCCTGCTTTGAGTGCGTGTGCGTGTGTGTGTGTGTCAAGTGTGTGTGTGTGCTGCTTTGTTCTGTGCGTGTGAAATGCGAAATGGCAAAGTGTCATAAACGTTATGCATAATTAAAACATTCGCTGCCAAAATTGGGTATTAGCAAATTGCGTCTGACATGGATGGCGTTAAGGGGGGAGGGGGGGATTACAGCACACACGAGTGACAGGCAATTTAATAATAGGCCTGTGAAATTACAGCATGCGTTGATTGGGGAATTGCTTCAGCTGTCCGACGTGTGATTAACTCGCGCAGCCTGAAAGTATGCAACGAAAAAATTAACATTGCATTTGCACAGAGGACACTTTTATAGCAAGTGCTATAAATGCTATAAATGAAGCAGAAGACGATTAAAGCTGCAAGTAAATATTTAAAAAATTCCTTAAGTATTTTAAATAATTGTTTATTCATGAACTGTGTTAATATATAATTAAATTCCCCGGCAGGTCGGGTTATTTCACATACTCGAAGTCTGAGTAAATATTTCAATATGCCGGGCGAGAACAACGTATGCATTTCACAGCTGGCAGTTCGCTACGTGGTGCTATGGCAAGTTCAAGGGGCACTATGGAGCTGTGTGTGTGTGTGTAAAGAGCGTGCGCGAATTTCAATTAATTAACTTGCCATTTTTTTGTATGGAAATTTACGGCTGTCAAGCGACTTAACATGCTAATCAAGGCTGCCTTTTGTTGCCGGCGCTGATTTATAAATAGCTGCGCTAGCTGTGTGTGTGTGTGTGTGCGTGTGCACTCACTGTCCATTCCGAGTACTCATTCAATGCTCAATTTTCTTCAAGCACACAAATAGCCAGAGAATTAATGTAGCGTGTCGCCCCTCCCCCTAATTTGTTTAGCTTTTTTTCGGCTCTGTAATTTTCTTATCAAACATGTCGCACAATGACCTATATTAATATATAAAAATTTTTGATCTTATGCCAAGCGATACAAGTGCCTTCGTTAGCGCTAAGACAAAGCGCCGGCAAATTGAGCGTGATTATTCAATTTACAGCTATAAATAGCGCATCTACTGAGATCATCAAAGAGCAAGTTTGATGAAGTAAATATAGAAATGCACAGATTATACAGAGGATTAATGATAAAGAAAGTGTATCAAAGAGCTTGAAATACCTTTAAGCTGAGTGCAGACATGATATAAGCTGGCATTACATGTGTAAATTAAGGGGCTTGTCTCTGTGAAATGCCGCCGAGCCGAGTTGGATTTTATATAGAAGTGCATACAATGTGCCTAATTAAGTTCGAATTAACAACATTTAACTGTGTCGCATTAGAATTTTCAGGCACGTTCTCGTACGCTTCCTCTCTCTCTCTCTCTCTCTCTCTATCTGATACTGCACCTTTCTCACTTGCTCTGCCTATTTTCCTACCGTTTCCTTTCACTCCTAGCTGCTTTAGTTTCTCTGTGCAGTTCTGTCTATCTCCCTGTCTATCTTTACTGAACCCTTGCAAATCGTCTTACCTCCTCATTACATATCCAAAACTTTTTCTCACCTATCCCTTTCTCGCTCTCTTTCGCATTTCATCGCTTTTTATTTACCTCCTCTCTCCCTCTAACTAAGTTCTTTTGTCGCCCACTCAAGCGTGCGATCGTCTCTTTACAAGTGGAATAAACCCATTTGAGGCTTCACGAAAAACTTTTCCATATTTGAGCTGTTCTATGCACAGACACAGCATATATCTCTCTATATAGTATATATATATATATATATATCTGCAAGTACTATTGGCGCCTCGGCATGCGCTGTAATGCGAGACTCGCTTTCGTTTCACGTTTAATGAAATTGCATTTTATACTGAAGTGCGCAATACGACAACTAATCGAGCCAGGGCCAACCGCAAAGAGCTTTACCGTTCCCATTATTATCAACCTTATTACGGTTATTTCTTTTGTTGTTTCGCATTGTTGTTGTTGTTGTTTTTATTTTCATCATTAAGAAGTCTTGGTGTCTGTTTCAGCATACACCATAGTAGCTGCCATAGTATTTGGCATGAGCTGCGCATCAATTGCCGGAGGGGTTTTCTATTACCCGCATTACATTTCAATACGACGGAGTCTGTCTGTATGACGTCTGTGACGTCAGCGCAGCACGTAGCAGCACTCAGCTGTGCGATGCTTTAAAGCTCAAATTTAGCTGATTTGCCAAATATTGAGCACATGCGTCTATCAAACTGATTTCTTGGCGAAGCCAAAAGCAAAGCCTGAATTGGCAAAAAGAAAAAGAAAAACGAAAAAATGTAGAAAATCATCTCTGATTACAATTCGATTTAAATGAAATTTTAAGGAAATCTAAAACGGAATTTAACTTGCATGACATGTTGGATTAGGTGGAAATATTTACGATAATTTAATTTTGAAGAGATTTTTTTTGCAAGGGAATTGTAGGAACCTATACAGATTAGGCCACAGAAAACTTTTCACTCATAGTATAATTTAGCTATAAAATATTTAGAAAAAATTCTGATCATTAATATGCTCTTCTAGCTAACCTACAGGGTATTTGCAAGATCACAACTTAATAATAAATGGCGCAGAATAACTGTCAAATGTGATAAATCAAGTGTAATTGAAAGAAGTGCAAATAAGCCAACGCCAGCAATGAAAGCCGAGACAAGCGAATGCAGGGGAAAGCAAGAGAGAGAGAGAGAGGGGGGGAGAGGGGGGACAGTGCAGAACCGCAAGCGATAAAGTAAACACGCAAAGGCAACTCAACAAGAATCGCAATAAAAACGCAAATGAAGAAAGAACACAAAGAACACATAACAACAGTTTGACAATTCGGCACTGCCAGTGAAAGAGAGAGAGAGAAAGAGAGGGAGAGCGAGCGAAAGAGAACGCGACAGTCCGCGTGAGTGACAGATCAGCTCTGGCAGATCAGATCAGTTAAGCTGCACTTGCACTTGCTGGCCGCGGGGGAGGGAATGGGCTTGGTTTCGCTGCCGCATAAATGCGAATAATGAGCAAAACGCAGATGGGAAAAAAGCAAAAAGAACAGGAAATTTTTCGCTGCTTTTTTTTTTTTTTTTTGCACTTGTTGTGACCGCGACTGCGACGCAAGTTTTCATGAGACCACACAAAATAGGGTAAAAAGTCGAGCATGCTAGTTAGTACCGCGAGGGCGAGCCAACTCGATGCAGCAGCAGCGATCATCATCTCAGTGACCCAAGTGGCGATTGCGGAACGAGTTAGTCAGTTAGTTCAGCGCGAAATACGCAAAGGGCACGCGACAAAACAGCAAAACCCGAACCCGAACCCGAAGCCGAAATATACACAAAAATTTAAGCAACTTATGTTTTATTATATCATCTGCGAAAATCTCTGGCGTGCGGATTACGTGATAAACAAACGCAAAATTAAACAGATTTTTTTTCCTGCGTCGCAACGTTGCGTGTGAAAGCGAAATTCAACGCGAACTTTTTAATCAATTTACGTAATACGCAAGGAATTTTGTTTTTTTTTTTCGAGAGAGTCGAGTGAGCGTATCATAATTCCATATCCTAGCGACCGGAGCAGACCTCAACTGACGCGGGGATGTCCTATAATTACAGCAACAGAGCCGAGGGCTACGCAGACGAGGATGAGTATGTGCCACCCTGTCTTTCTCCCTCAAGTTATCCTTGTCGCTGCAGTCAAGCAGAAAACTCATTTGGGCTCTTGACAATGGCAATGCGCACCTGGCCTATAATTAAGTAGGCACCTCACGGTAGACACTTCTATCCCAAATCAATGACTAAGTATTCTCAGCGCTCAGCGCGCAATCAAATCGAATTATCTCTCTTCGGCGCGAATGCTCAGATGAATGTGCTCAGATAAGCGAAAATGCGAAAGATGCGTGTGTTCATTCGAGTTGTTCGTAAACTTTGCCTTTTTTTTTTGGGTTTAATAAAAAGGTGAAAAGCTGAAGATTCTTTGGAGAGCAGACGAAGTTGTAATACTCTATGTGATTCGTAATTTTATTGTGGCTAACTGAATTATCATAAATTTTTTAGTTTCACATTGATTTAACATTTTTTAAACACTTTTTATTACAATATTTTGATATTTTATGAAAACTTTCTAAGATATTAACAAAATATTAAGTATTAATACTATATATATTTATACAATATTTAATATATATTCAATATTTTAAAAATTTTCAAAAATTTCAAAAATCTAGAACATATCCAAACAACTTTAAGAAATTAATACATCATTCCCTTTCGATGCCTATAGATCTTTCTAAATTTTGGAAATTTTCCAAACTTTTTTAGATATTGAAAATAATTTAACAATTTCCAGGAATCAATGTTTCATATTATTTTTGGTACTTTAAATATTTTAAAAAATCTTTATGCCATCTTAAACATTCTATAACCCTACATAGATAATTTAAAAATTTTTGAAAATCACTGCAAATTGAATCACTTATATGTCTATACACTATTCTTCCTTACAGAAATCTCCTTCTAGAACATAATCTAATTTTTGGGCGAGCCTGCTTCTTCCCTCTTATAGTATACAGTATACAAGAGAGAGACCCCTTTGATATATGATATATCCCCTTGCAAGTGCATTATAATTTGCGGCACACAAATTCGCGCCAATGAACATGATGCCCTATAATATGTACGTACAGATATAGAGCTATATATCCGAGCTGATGAACAATTTAGCAAGTTCAAGCAAAAGTGTCTGCGGCGGGTATCAAAATGTGGCTGAGATTACCCCATAAAAAAGAGCGTATTATGATATACACCGTACGTATATCGCACTCGTATAATCAGTGTCAAGCGTCAACGTTTTGATGGTTCTGTCTTTGTTTTCGACATGCACAAGACACACTCACTCACTCACTCACTCACTCACTTACTCACAAGCTAAATTTAAGTAAATATAATTTATGGTTTTGTGCTACCAAGTGGGCGACTCGCACTTGTGCCCTCCCGCTCGCACGCTATCTGTGTGTCTCACTCTAAGCGGCATTTAACTAAACTAAATTAAGATTTCTGACCACTTGAGTCAAGTGCATAAATTGCATTTATTGTCGGGGGGGCCCGCACACGTGATGTGCGTCCACCTCCTACCCAATCTAATTCGCATTCTCATTTCTCATTCACATGCTTAAGTGATTCTATTCAGCTGCTCAGCTGCTCAGCTGCGTTGGCAATTCTAATTATTTCAGAATGAGTCATTAAACTCGCATTTCCATTGAAATCGAAAAGCCTCAATCGACATTTTCCACAAGCTGAGGCAACATCTACCACTCGCTTCGAGTCGGGCTGACCTTAAAGCGTGGCTTAATTAAGTGCCAACAAATCAAGTCGAGCACTTGGTGCCAGGTAATGCTTGTACCTAGACAGATTCCCTGACTTTGAAATTGTTGGGAAATTTGCATAAGAATTGCAATCGTTGCAAGAGTCTAATTGAAGCGCAGCGTGTGCTGCATTCACCCAGGAAAGATCTAAGGAATTTGCATGCAAATTTATATGGAAAAATACTAATTAAAGAAATCAAGTGAAAAGCCATTCAAAAACATTCAAAACACTTCAATATTCAAATGCAAATTTCTTATGTTCTTTGTTTTGCATTGTCGTATTTCACTTAAAGAAATTTTTTAATATTCAAAACTCACTCATAAAGTTGCTCAAGTTAAATTTATTGCCGTCTTTACTCAGTTCTCATCATATATTATTCATATTTTATTCACACACTCATTCAACATTCAACACTTGCAATTTAGACCGCTCTCGCTTGATGCCTTTTTATCATCTTTTAAGCCCATTTCAGTTGGCCCATTTTCGAAAACTGATATAAATACTTTGGCTTTGGCTTATGAAGTGCTTGGGAGCGGGGCGGGGGCGGGGCACATCTAATGCCTTTTTGGGTTCTCTTTGTCAATCGGCTTTGGCATCGGGAGTGCCTTATGCTAAAACCACAATCAAATTTCCACTTTCATAAGCCTCGAGCCTTGCAAACCCTTTAAGAAGCAATTTAAAAGCCTAAGCGAAATCGAAGGCAAATTTCGAATTGTGGAAATAAAATCTACAAATTGTATTGCGAATAAAATCAATACTGTGTACCACTGTACCGTTGTACCACCGTCATGTGGCATGTTTATTGAATGCCTCACTCAATCGCAGGATGTGGGCGCACGTGGCAGCAGCAGCAGCAGCAGCAGCAGCATCAGTTTTGGCCACGCCCACACAACCTTAGCAAACAAATTTCGTATTTATACGACTGCGAGTGTGTGTTTGTATTAAAGTCGAGTAATCTTATAAAATCTTTCGATGTTCTTTTCTTACCTCTCCCCCCTCTCTCTCTCTCTCACTCTCTCTCTCTCTTTCTTTTTCATGCTTTTCATGGTTCCCCAATGTGCCACAAACCCACAACTTATGGACATCCCCCACACACACACTCGCAGCGAGGTAACAGAAGGTGCCTTACAAGTCTGGCGCACGCTGCCCGAGCGCATACGACAGGATCCCAGCCTCGCCTCGTTCCGGCAGGAGCATGAACGCTTGCACGGCGGTAAGTATTCACTTTTGGACAAAGTCAACTTCCCGCCCTCCCTGGTGGAAACCTCAGGCAAAGCAGGCTGCGTTTATATGCTTCAACAACATTTGTTTAGCTTGTCTCATGTCGCGACGCCGCCTACGACTAGTGTCCTTATGGAAGATTAGAAAAGCCCAATGAATCCCCCAAAGAAGTACATGATTGTGTATGTTAAGCTCAGGGATGAATACGGTGCATAAGTCGGGTTAGCTTAAGGGTCGCAGGTGGTGACCTAAGCTATAGTTCTTTAGTTAGAGCTTAGGGAAGGTTTAGCTAGAGAAAGAGTCTACACTGCAACTAGATCTAGCTAATAAACCTAGCTATTTAGGAATCCCTGCCACCTCGCAAAGAGTATCAAATCTTCGACTAGGCAATTGTATTATTTATTTCATGTATTCTTTTATTGGCTCAGTTTTTATTGCTGTAATTATTGTTGAATTTTTTATTGCCACTTGCCTCGACATATAGCATTGACATTGGCCACAAGCAACGGGAACAGGCTGGGGCCCTGGACTGGAGCTCAGTTTAGGGGGTTCGGGCTCGCGTTCAGGTTGTCCACTTTTGGGCTGATTTGCATGGCGAATTGCTCAAGTTGCGACAATGTTTATCACTTTAAATTGCTTAATGGCGATACTATTTTTGGGTTTAGCATATTATGCTAATGCCGGCGCGGCGGCCTTTACTACTTCCGTAATGCGATAGACCCCAGCCAGGGTCAGTGCGCGGGCGTGAGCAATGATGCATTAAAGGAGAATTAAATTGCTGCGGTCAGCTGGGCAGGTCCTGGAGCCGCAAGGTCAGTGCGAGGTATTTTTAGATACCGACTAATAAAATAAAATAAAACGCAGACAAAGTAAACGCGTGCTGTGTGGACAGTCATCCAGGTCCTGTCGTGGCGAGCACAGCTAATGAAGCAAGCCGAGCACAAATATACGCTCATTCCAGGCCATGGTAGATGCGCTGCCAAGCGAGTGAAGTGCTTACCTTTACTCCCTGTTTTTCCCCTTGCAGATGTGGATCCTTTGCCCTCTGAGGATGCGGCGCAGCATGATGAACAGCAGACACAGCAGCGAAATGGACATAATGATGGCACACCGCACGCCTTCACACAGATCGGCATCAATGTGACCAACGAGGCGGGGCAGGTGCATGTCCTAGACGGCAGGTTCGTAGTTCTTGAAGTTTCGATTGTCAGTTACGTAATTAGTGCAACCAGTTTTCTGTGATCCCTCCCCCCCGCACCTCTAGGGATCTGGAGAACAACAACGAGGACCAGCATGACGAGGGCGAGACCTATTGCAGAAGCAACGTAAGTAGAAGAGAGAAAACTCTTTCTAGTTAAGTCCTAGTTGGGTCTTTCTTTAATCTGGAAATCCCATTTATGGACATCCCATTTATGGAAATCCCATTCATGGAAATCCCATTTGCTTACCTAAGGACTCCCTCTTCATTCAGTTTTTCCCTATGCTACCTCTGCCTTTTCTAAGTCTGTCTAACCTTCTCTTGCAGCTCAAGAAGTATCTTATTTGGTTCAAAATAGCGATACTTCTTGTGGTCTGGTGCGTCTTCACTGCGTTTCTCATGTCCAACAACGAGCATGTGGATCAGCTGAGTCTCATAAGTGTTCCTAAGAATGGCTCGCCAAGAGGTGAGTAAACGAGCTCCTTTCAATCTCTATCTTACTCACTTTCTCCCCTACTGCCAGTCTTTCCCATTGTCACGCCCACACTGGAACGCATTGGTCTGGGTCTACGTGGACCCTTCCGACTGCAGGAGAACGATCTGAAGCTGAACGAGAGCGTGCCGCTGCCTGTGCTGCAGGTGCAGGTAACGCGCAGCTACTATGATGCTTCTGGCCTGGAGATCTACACGGAGAATGCCAGTCAACTCTGGCAGCTGGATGTGGTCTATTCCGATCTCATTGATGCTACCAAAGATACGAAAAAGACGCGCACCTTTGAGCTAACACCAAGTGATGCCAACTGGTTGGCACTGGCAAATAGCACCAAGCTCAACTTTGAGTTCTCGAGCAGCATCGAGGGAGAGTTGCCACTGCAGCTGAATGTGGACGAGTCACCGATCTACAAGCGACATGGTGTGCTCTATGCCGCCGCTGTGCTCTGTGGACTCTATGTGATGATCATCTGGGAGGTTGTCAATCGAACATTTGCTGCGATGATCGCCTCAACCCTTTCGGTGGGTATTCTAGCTGCACTCAACTCGAGGCCCTCCATGTCCACCATCATGAGTTGGATCGATGTGGAAACGTTGCTGCTGCTCTTCGGCATGATGATTCTTGTGGCCATTCTCTCGGAGACTGGAGTATTTGACTACCTGGCTGTGTATGCATACAAGATAACCAATGGACACGTTTGGCCGCTCATCAACTGTCTGTGCCTGTTCACCGCGGTGCTATCCTCCTTTTTGGACAACGTGACCACGGTGCTGCTGATGACACCGGTTACGATACGACTCTGCGAGGTCATGTGTCTCAATCCTGTGCCCATACTGATGTGTATGGTCATCTACTCGAACATTGGTGGTGCCTTAACGCCCGTTGGGGATCCTCCGAATGTGATCATTGCCTCCAATAGCTACATATCCAAGAATGTGAGTTTAAGACTTTCCTCAAGGTTTCCCAACTAATCTCTTTCTCTCTTTCGTCTACGCAGGGCGTTAACTTTGCTGTCTTCACCCTACACATGCTGCCCGGCGTGCTCCTGGTCATGATTCAGACCTATATACAGCTGCGCTTCAAGTTTCGCAACATCAGCGATTTGCAATTCAAAGATTCACCCGAGGTGGAGGAACTGCGTCATGAGATACATGTGTGGAAGCGTGCTGCCGCCAGTCTGTCCGCCTATTCCAAGGACGAGGAGCTTGTACGTCAAACTCTTATGAAGAAGGTGAATCGCCTAAAGCGCAGCCTCAAGAAACGCATGACAGCTGTCATCGAACCGGCGCCCAACTATCAACAGACACTGGCCAATCTGCAGGCCAAGGTGAGTCGGAAAGACAACAAGAATTCTTTATGAGATCTTACCTACCTTTATCTACGCCATCTAGTACCCCATTCGGAACAAGCAGCTGCTGATCAAATGCTCTGCCGCCTTGGTCTTTGTCATCAGTTTGTTCTTCCTGCACTCGGTGCCGGAGCTGCAGCGTCTCTCGCTTGGCTGGACCGCCCTATTGGGAGCCATCTTTTTGATTATACTGGCTGATATAGAAGATTTGGAGGCCATATTGGCGCGTGTGGAATGGTCTACCCTGCTGTTCTTTGCCGCATTGTTTATACTCATGGAGGCATTGACTGAACTAGGACTGATCGAGTGGATTGGCAACATGACTGAGGGCATCATACTGGGCGTGGGCGAGGATCGGCGTCTAATGGTTGCCATTTTGATAATACTTTGGGTAAGTTCCAAAACCAAAGCTCTAAAATCTACTCTAAACTTTTTATTCTTCCTTTACAGGTTTCTGCTGTGGCCTCTGCCTTTGTGGACAATATTCCACTGACCACGATGATGGTGAAGATTACCATCTCGTTGGCCCAGAACAGCACCTTGAACCTGCCGCTGCAGCCACTGGTGTGGGCACTCGCCCTGGGCGCCTGCTTGGGCGGTGAGTGTAAAGCATTAAGAGCAACCCTGAATAGCACAAAATATGCAATTAACTTGATTTATTTATTCCAGGAAACGGCACCCTGATAGGCGCCTCTGCAAATGTGGTTTGCGCCGGTGTTGCCGAGCAACATGGCTACAAATTCACATTTTTGGAGTTCTTTAAGTGAGTGCAAAATGAAATTTGATACTATTCAAGTAAAGTAAAAGAAACAAGTAATCAAAGCTAGGGGCGAGAGCACCCGACAGTGAGCTACACTTTGCCTAATCGACCAAAGTTCTTGGCGTGGGCGGTGGGTGAGGCAATCCAGATTTGAAATAATTTCGTGATGCGTATTATACCTATAAACCTTTATGCCAAAGTTAATGTCTTTAGCTTTTACCATAGCTTAGATCTGCGTGTTCATACAGACAAGAGACAGACAGACGGACAGGTCAGTCTGACCGACCGACGGACAAAGCTCGAACATACTCGACAAGAAATCGTACCACGTTCTGCCACACCTTCAAAACTTTTACACATAATTAGTATATCCTTTTCCAATTTCAAAAATGAAAGGGTATTTAATGAGGAATTACTTCAATGTTTCTATTGCTTATTTTCTTTTTAAAGCCAACCTTAAAGTACCTTAAGCCTAGACGACATTTATTACCATTATTTCTTTTTTATCGAGCCTTTTCATATAACCTTCTTTGCTAATCTCTCTTTCAGAGTGGGCTTTCCCATTATGATTGGCAGCATCATTGTGACAACGGGTTATCTGCTGCTCTCGCATTCGCTGTTTGCGTGGCATTGATAAACCCGAATGGGGATGCAAGGCCGCACTGGGCAGCATTGGCATATTGACTGTGTCGATATCCAAACAAGGCGCACTTTACCTCGTTACCTAGAGAAGGGGGAAATGTTAAACATTCGAGACCTAACGATAATATCAGCTGCAGTTCAAACTACAACTACAATAGAAACGAGCCAAGAGGAAAACCCCACAAAACGGCAGCATGGATAACTAACTGCATACTTTAAGTATGCTACGAGAGGAAACTAAATATATTTGAGATATGAAACACATTTATTTTTACACATCATTGTTAGTGTAGTGCGTAGTCTAATGCGAAGAAACCAAAAAAAAAAAAAAAACAAAAAAAAAAAAAACCAAGAACAAAATAAATTTAAATATAAATGTAATTATTTAAAACAAAAAAAAAACAAAAAACGAAAATGATAATGTCGCTGAACTGTGAATCAATTGTTATATATATGTATATGCTATATGTACGTCTAATGAGATCGAACAATTACTGTGCTAAACTTATTGCTGCTCGTATTATA